>LR989959.1:0-10000000 GCA_905147015.1 Laspeyria flexula | reverse complement strand
CATTGCACAGTAAAAGTTTTATTGAGTTAAACTAATGTGAGAATAGTAACTAACTGTTTTTTTTTATTAATTTAAAGAGGAAAAAATATTATAAACACACTTAGGATAAATAATAATTATACAAGAGTACTAATAGGCCCAAGTAGTGCTATTTTGCCTATCTCCGCAAAAATAAGCAATGAGAATTAGTAGAGTTCTATGATTAAGCTAAAGTTTGTTTGTTTGGATAGATAGATAGATAAAATATATTTATATAATAATTTTTTTTATATAGATATATATATAGTTTATATGATAGATGTATAGTTTACAAATTTTGGTTCGTAGTGTCTTCAAGCAGGATGAACGCTGGGATCTCGGAAACTACTGATCGGATTTGAAAAATTCTTTTAGTAATGGATAGTCCGTTAATTGAAGAAAACCTTCAATTAACGGGCTATCCATTACTAAAAGAATTTTTAAATCGGATCAATAGTTTCTGAGATCCTAGCGTAGCCTATAACCATAGGCTATATAACATCACGCTACGGCTAATAGGAGCTGAGCGGTGGCCAAATAAAGTGCGACGGGAGCGAAGCCCCACGCGACTTCTACTTATTAGTTAACAACTACGTAGGTAGCGAGAAGTATGAGAAACCATAGGTCGTTTGAGTAAACATAATCCCAGCATAACCTTTCTCAATGAGATTATAAAATATTCAAAGATTTTTTTCATATTATCTTGATCGAATTTTTTGGTTGATAATTACCGAATATTTTTTGGACATAATTAGATCTAAATCAGTGTAACGGGTTGCAATGACGTAACAACATTAATACGTTTTGCCGATTATAACACCAGATATAACACTATCTGACCCTAATTACCGACAGACGCCTTTGCATCGGAGTGAATGTATCAATCAATGTCTGTTACATCGATAGAATACGGGTTGGGACAATAGAAGAAATTATTATGTACCTTATTTCTTAGGAGCTTTAGAACCATATTCACTCGGAGCGTGAACACTGTGATGTCATCTAATTATTCCTAATCTAATCGATTTTATTGTAAAAGGAATCAATTCGAAGTATTTTAATGTAACTAACGAAAACGTCAATGTGCCCGGTTAATTTATCTCAAAAGCGTTGGCATAGGTGAATGATACCCAGATTTCGTCAGCTATATAAAAACTTAATGTAATAGAAAAAAAACAATAGGTAGTATTTAACAAATAAAAATTGAAAAAAAATGTAATAGAATAATATGCAGAGTTTTTTTTTTATTGCCTGAAGTGGCAGACGTGCAAGCGGCCCACCTGATGGTAAGTGGTTTCCGCCGCTCATGGACATTAGCAATGTTAGGGGCACAGCCAAGCCGCTACCGCGCTTACCTTTGGAGATCCTACCAAGTCCGGACTGATTCCTATAATTTCATGACGGAAAACCCCCATACGGTTCTTGTCCAATCCAAGAATTGAATCTAGAACCTCGTACACACACTCACTGCGGCATTGAATCAGTTTAAAAAAAGGTTTTATTTATCTTCGTCATTCACCAAATGTATCTTCTTTCAAAAAAAAGTTTATAAATATTTATAACCGCGACCCTGTTAATTTAGCATCGAAACGCGACACCAGAAAAAATAAACGAGGGTATACACGCGATTAAAAATGAATACGAACATTGTAAGGATGTCCGTTCATATAGCAACTGCGTCAAAATAAAATATTAATACTGCAGTCATATCAATTGAGTCCGGAAAATTGATGAAACACCTACCCTACAGTATTACAGTAACGGATAATTTGCGTTTACTAATAAACATTTTTCTTTTTCTTTTTTCTTCTGTAACCGTATTACTACTATCAAGCTAATTTTTTTTGAGTAGCTTCATTACGATGAGACGCCCAACAATTTCGTATTCCAAAAGTTTCATTATGGTAGCTAACAGACGTAGCAAGGGTGTACCGGACCGGGATGGAAATACCGGGATAACGTAACACGCAATTTGTAGGACAATAATGACTGTTCAATTACATAAATATTAAGTAAGTAAAAATAAAAAAAATCTGCTGGTTAGTAATCATTTATGATGACCTCGTTATCGATATGTCACCTTCGATCAAACCATTGACCATTTTTAGGACCATATTTTTTTTTAGATGATGATAATGATCATCTAAAAAAAAATGACAGGAAATTTTTAAATTGACACAAGAACATACGTATTACTTTTATGTTTTGACCAATTTTTTTTTAAATAGCTTACAATTCTTAAATTACTATTTGGAATTTAACCCTTTCCAAGATAATTTGAGTAATTTTATTTTTTTATATTTTTTTAAAATGTAAATTGAAATAAATAATCTTTTTGTTGTCTTGGTAACCGACGCAATGCGAGCGAACCAAAAGCTAGTTTACAAATTACTTATATTATGGGTAATACAAAAATAATCACAGCATTTTGTATGACATCGAACCAAAAACGTGACTCGTCCCTTATACGAAGTGTCAGAATATATATCTGACGGAAGCCTTCCTTCCGATAATTAGTCACGTGAATAACGTACCTTTATCCATAAATAAATATGCTTATGATCGGAATTTAACGTTTATTCATTCCAACCTGTTAACTTTATTTATTTCGACAATGATATTATATTTTTATGTGGTTTTGACATAAATAATACCTTTTATAGACGTCTGTAGTTACCCTTTGAAGTCGTTATTACATTCGGGTGCATATAGGAAAAAACACCGTTACTGTCGGTGTGCACCCGTATGCACATAATTATTTGATTACCATTTTTTTGAAGTTTATTTGCATGTAGCAACACAATTGGGCTATATAATTAGACTAATCCATAGTAACATTTCAATGGTAAAACCTCTATTCATAACGACAATTAAAGTTATCTGTCATTTGATGACACGGCGCGAATTTTGAATTACATCGGTGTGAATGTGAAACTTTCTAAAGTGAATTCTAAGAGAAAGCGGTTACTAATCTTAAAATAAATTTATATAGAATTACTGAAAAATAAGTGTAGATTACGCATTGAGTAATTGTTTTTCGAAAAGTGATAAATACATCAGTGAAAAAGTGGCGTAACTTTTAAAGTGAATTATTTTTACCGCAATGGCCGCCGTCTTTTGTATTGTTTTTATGGTAAATATTCTTGTTTATAGTTTGAAATACACATAAGTAGCTAGCTTATTTATCCATAAACCGGTAAAATTCTAAATTCACAGATATTATTATTCCCGTCATCTTGCATCTCACAGCGAGTGAGCGCGAGCGAGCGACAGTAAGGTACCTACGTAGATCAGTGTCCGCGCGCCGGGCGGCGGCCATTTCGCGGGAATTTTGTATAAATTTGTATAATACCTGTTATCGTGCTAATTGTGTGTTTGGAAGTGAAATGTGCTATAATAAGAATACCTAAGCATGTGTGTTATCGTAATAAAGTGTCGTTTTGTTGAAAAGATTTGTAAATACGGTGTATTGTGATAAAGTGTTTAGGTTATGTGAAGGAAAATTATCAAAATAATAACTTATTACACCACAGCGAGGTCAGGTCAGTTTTAATTCCTTTTATATTTAAACCAATAAACAGGTAAACTCATAACGAAGCCAGGAAGGTATAATGTATGACATATAATTATTTTTATATTGACGAAATCTTCGTTTTTCCGAGGGCATACCCTAAAAAGAAAATGCCTGGAAAATTCCTGGGCTGACCCCTATTTTCCTTTATGATGCTAGGAGACTATAGAGGGGGTATATAATAAACCTACCCAGAGTGCATCCTGTTAATTGGTACACTTTTAAATAAGGCTACCTGCTAACAAATTAAAAAAGAACAACAACTTTTTAAATTTATTCACGTCATATTTTTAATGATATTACGAGGCCTATCCCATTGGCTCCCACGGGGGTCGTGAAGTACGACAATGCTAAAATATTTACAAAAAGGAAATTTGGTATTGTTTGTATCTAACTGAGTACATTGTTAACAAAATGAAGTACTGATGATTTAGTTTCTTTGTTAAAAAGTTTTTTATCATTATTATCTCGTCGTATGTGTCGACTTGTAAAGCACTTACGAATTAAAATAAAGAATAAAAATCATGGCATACAGCAAGATCCCTGTTCCTATAATTGAATTTGAATAAACAAAATTAATGCAAACTGTTAGCTATGGCTTTACTAGTTGACAAATAAACCGATATTGAAATTACTCTGAGGGTTGGAGAAGTATATAATTATGCTTTCATTGTGCTTCACAGGAAAATTTGGAGGAAGAGGCTAATGTGTTTAGTATCTAGATCCATTTTTGCATTGTAAAGAAAAAGTTACATTCTACAATTGCCTCAGGTCAATCCCATCTTATCATGATTGCGTTTATTCGAATACAGGCTTTACAGTCAATTGCAGTATTCACAAAGTTAACGAGTTTTCAATCCATGATACCTTCAGGATATAAAAATAATTAAAACATTCGAATAAACCCGACACCCATGTTAAATGTCAACCACAAAACTCAGTATTCCCTTCGTCAATAGAACGTGACAATTTAATTGAGGCTAAATCGAATATTTATGATCTTCGACATTGATGACTGAAAACGGTTTATTGTAAATTCGCCACAAAGTAAATTCTTTTTGTTCACGCCATTCATTAAAAGTAAGCTCACCACGTGCATTAAGGAATTTTAACATGCTTTTTTCTGTGACGAATATTCTTTGTGGAGAATCTAGAATAGATATGTAAGTAAATAGTTAATAATGTTATAATTACGACATTTTGTTTTTAAAGTATTTTTAGTGAAATGAAAATTAAGAATAACCCTTATATGCAAAGATTGACAGTGATTTATAAATTTTCGTCAATTATTACTGATTAATATGCCGAAGACAGAAAAATGTATTAACGTCTATCAATAACTTAATTACGTTAGCCCTCTTTATTGCTTTTCACATATATAAAAGATTTTCTAGAAAGACACGTAAGTGGAAACTTTTTCCATTAAGTCCCAGTAGCGTCCAGTTTCCAACATGTTTTGCAGCAACATAGTATCTGACATGTTTTAATACCCTGTCTATCGCTCGAGCTCTCGTTAAGAAAATAAATCTCAAAGCTAAGTAATATTTGTAACTAAAGTTCTTCACGAAAGGTTTTAGAACTATTAGTTTGTAAGCTATACGCTAATTGCGAAATGTATTAGTTTTGTCATTATTATGTATAACATTAAATTAGGTGAGGCCTATGTTCAACAGTGGACGTCATTGGGCTGATATTATAATGATGATGATGACATTTAACGTAAAATATATAAGAAAATATATAGATTATTTTCTATGTATACACATAGATAAAAGAAATAGAATATATAGAATATCTAGAGATTCTTAGAGAAGAAGTAAAAAAATATAAAATTGAATTTCGATCTAGTAGTAGTACTTATTATTTTATCAGGCTAAAACGCTAAAACAGACATTCTATTTATATTTAAAATCTCACTCAATTATTTGTGTGAGTAGATTTAAGACTAGGTGTAAGATTACATTTTTAATAAAATGTTAATACATAAAATAGGCAATAAGAGCGTAAGGCAGATACAGCAACAGCTCGGGATAATGCAAGCGAGCACGGATCTAATACGAGTAAACCAGAGTTTTCAATATGAAACATTCTCAACCGCCTCGATATTATAATTTTGTATAAACATACATACGTATAGATCACGCCTCTTTCCCAACAGAGGGGTAGACAGAGACTATTTTCTTCCACTTGCTACGATTCTGACATACGAGTATATCTTTGGCTTCTTCAACATTCATCAATCTTTTCGTGCATTCTCGCCAGTATGCGGTATAGGGTACTCTCTGTCCCTTCTTTAGATTTATAAAATGTTACTGTTTATTGTGTATGCTAACATCTGTAATGATCTGAGCAATTAGTCAATGAAATTGTTAAAATTGTATATTGTAACAACTGTTGATGAGCCTTTTAAATAAAGTAAAACGAATAAATGGATTTATACCTATATATATTTATACCTGATGAAATTTCTAAGTATCAGTCCAAATCGGTAAATGTAAGTGTATTTCATAAAGACCTAATTATTGTATTGGAATAATGAGAAGTAGCAAAAGAAAGTCTTGTTTACTTTTCAGTAGTTCATTTTTTAAATCAAAGCACATAGCGGCAACACACGATATTGTACAAACAACGACCATGATAGAGGACAATATTTTGAATAAATAATGCCAATAAGGTTCACGACTCGGGCAAAAACGTTATTGAATGAATTTTATTGTCTTGAAAATCTCAATCTCAGCCAGGAGTCTGAAATATGCCCGGTTACTTGCAGTAGGCTTGCCCCCTATTACAGGTGGCAAATCACCGCGGTGTGTCGGTGTGATGCACCTCTGTCTCCTCCTTCAGTGAAAGAAGACGTGGTCTTCACACCCTAGTGTTGGAATTTATCAAGTCGACCAGAAGACTTCCAATTTGGCATAACTACAACCACTTTAAGTTATAACTGGAACCAACGGCTTTACGTGTCTTCTGAAGCACGGAGACGCTCGAGAATGAACTTACCACAAACGGTCACCCATCATGGTCTGATCTTGTGCTTAACTTCCATTATCCTAACGAACATCTCAGTACCACAATGCTATGAAAGAAAGAGGTGGTGTTATGGTAAGGTGTGATTGTATGGTAGGTACGTGTTTTTATTAAAAAGGCGAAATTAATGAAACTTTTTTATTGATCGAAATGTGGGTAGAAAAAAACAACAAACGCTATGTTCTTACATAGACTTTAAATGTTAGCAATGTCAGCAATAGGAAGTTTCTCGAAGAAAATTGCGATGTTCTTGTAAATATGTTCGGCAGCGGTGTCTACCAAAGGTTTACCGAAAGCACCGAAGATTTGCTTATAGTTCTCATTCAAGAACTTAATCATATGTTCACCTGAAAGAAGAATAAAAATTAGTGACGACTTTCCACATCTGCAGACTTAGTCCTAGAATCGATAAAAAATAATTCAGTTGAGCATGCTAAAAAGGATTTAATTAATTAAACTTTAAGATACAAGCTTTTAATGTGACTGCTGTGATTTTAATAAACCATCCAAAATAGTAAGCAGAAGTTCTTCTTCTATGCGTGACTAAATAATTCGTAACGCCATCTATGAAAATTTTGATGAAACAGCATCGCAGTTAGTCTTATATTTCTGCTAAGAATCTAAGAAAGACGACGGCTACCGAAGTATACCATCCTCGTATCCTAAACGTGATATTTCATAATGGCATGTTTTTGTACTTACTAAGTTCCTTGTCTCCATTGAAAAGATTAGTGAGGTCGAAATGAGCGCTGTCCTTGAGTTCAAACTCGGAAGTGTACTTAGTAGGCTTCACGTGACCATTGACGGTTTCGAAGTCAATAAGAATTTTGATGTACATGTTCTCTGAAAAAGATTATATATTTTTTTTAAAGCGTCAATGTTGTTACAGCCCAGTAATTTTTATACGCCAAAGGTTACAAGCAGATGTTGTTTTTTTCAATTTTGTAACAGTGCTATAGCGGTTAAGGTGTTCCGAATGCCATGGGTTCGATTCACACACTAAACCAACATTTCCCATAGAATTAGTCACGACCCACTAGTGATCGCAATGAATTTTGAGTGGATCTTTAAACATAAGATTGACTGCTAACGCAACGCACATTTTAATTTTAGTTACGACGAACAATGAGTCTTTTATTGTTTTGTTGTTCAAATAAAATTAAAATTAATTCAAAGTTAAATTGACAAAAAATTTCAGTGTTTTTTCAGTGTTGAGTCCCGAATCTGGAAGATTCTGTTAGATGGGTCGCAGTTGAATCAACTTTAGGAACCACTGCACTAGGCTAATATTTGCATGATTTTATTTATATTGTTTTTTTAACTGTATGTTTCTAAGTCCCCATGACAGGGCTGGATCCTTAGCACTGGCGTTGTCTTTTTTAAAAGAAAAAAACACTTGATGCCTTTCCATAGATAAGACGGATTTAGTACTTACTCATATCCAGTTTCATACGGCCGTCACCAGAAATCGGATGAACTAAGACCTTTCCACCGGCGGTGTAATGTCCCTCAACAGACAAATCTCCGGTGAACGCAATTACGAGTACTTTCTTTGTCGTGTCGAAACTGAAATTTAAAGTATTCAGAAATATATTTATGTCATCAGGATATGTTTTGATAAGACGGTGAGTTCTCAAGATTTATTTAATTTAAAACTTCGTTTGTATAAAGCCATAAACAAAATAATAAAATTAAAACTAAATTGTAGCAATAATTTCAATAGAAACATGAGCCGTGTAAAGAAGTACTTGAAATTTTTTTATTGTGGAATATAGCTAGATATTAAATGGCATGAATGGAAGACCAACAGTCTAGTGGTTAGTGCCACTGACTGCTTAGCGGGAGGACGTGGGTTCGATCCCCACCCAGGACAAATTTTTTTGTTGTCTAAGGTACGTTGAAAAGTAATATTATGTACTTACTCGATATCATTAATAACAACAGACTTCAATCCGCTCAATGTGCCATCAGTCAAACTGAACTGGAGACCCGACAGATCATACTCTATTCCAAAGTTTTTTGCGGGATCCAGCACTTCAACGCCAAATTGTGGCATACCAGCAGTAAAAACTGGCACCATCTTTTGCGCAGCGGGTATCAAACAGGCCTTGTCCGATAGCGAACATTTTCCTACGGGTAACTCTGAAAACCAACAAAACAGGTGTAAGCAATATACCCAAAATCCAAAGTAAACATATTCAAATAGGAAAATTTTACTTTTTTTCTCATAGATAAAAGTTCGGTGAAATATAGAACAAAATTTAATGAAGGTTTAAAATTAAAAATTAAAATAAATTTTAAAATTTTGAAATATTATTTGAAACAGTTCTTTGATTATTCGTACCTGCGGACTGGACTGAGCCCATTGCTACAAGAGCCAAGCACGTAAGTTTCAGTACCACTGCCATGACTTAAGGAGAGAAACACACGTTGCCAAATCAGTAGACGAACTGTACTGTAGCTAGGAAATACCCTGTTAATATACTAACGACTCAGTGAACATTTTTAACACATTTAACCTGTACTGTATTGCAATAATAATTAAAAAAACAGTTTTTATATAGTATAAATCATTGAAGACTATTAATTTTAAAATATAAGCAAAAAAGTTCGTCGCCTTGAAAAGTTTATCTGAGATAATCCCTAACTAATACGCAAGTGTGTAGTAATGCTGTTCGTTGGTTGCAGGCGGCATAGGACCGTTCGCAGTGGCGTAAATTAGGTGAGGTCAATATAATATTCAGCAGTGGACGTCGTTGGGCTGATAATATAATGATGAGTAGTAATATATTGATATTTCACAACAGGGGGCTTACTCTGAATATCGACATTTGAATGTCGATATCCAGAGTAAGCCCCCAGAGTTCGATCCCGACCGGCATTATCAATGTGGAATCCACTTTGTATAATTTATATGTACTAGTCTAGACTTACCATCTGCTAACAGTGAAGGAAAACGTCGTGAGGAAACCCACATACACTAGAAGAAATTCTATGAGTACGTCTGATGCACCAACCCGCACTAGGCCAGCGTGAGTGGATTATGGCCTAAACCCTCTCAGGTCTCTAGATAGAGGAGAGGAGACCCGAGCCCAGCAGTAGGACTTAATGGGTTGCAGGTATCAAGGTTATGTTTAAGTAATTTAAAATGGCTGCTCTACCAATTTCCTGTAATTCAGAATTGCGCCTATTCCATAGTCAATCTTGCTACTGTTTGGATATTCTTTTATCATCATCATCATCATTAGAACTCATAAACGTCCCACTGCTGGGCATGGGTCTCCTCCTAAGATTGTGGAAGGAATATAACCTACTATACCACGCTGGCCAGACGGGTTGGTATAGGGCATTGTTTCGAATTTTTCTTTTCTCGCAGTGCTCTTGTCTGCTTAAGGTAATCCTTAATCGATTTTTACGACACCCACGGATTGAAATGGGGTAGTTAGTTAATCCATCACTACACGGACAAATTTTACTACTATGTTATATTATATTGGATATTTTTTCCTTTTGGATATTGTTTTGTACCAACAGAACCACTAGTACACCCAATACCGACATACATTCGATTTGCCTGCCTGCCTAGAATATCAGTTTTTATTAAAATATTTAGCGCAAAAACGTATACCTACCGAGTCTTACTCTAGTCTCAGTAAACATAGTAATAACATCCGTGTTACTACAGATATGAGGTAATGATAGAATTGAATAAAATTATATTATTAATGACTATAGTCCTTCCGCAGTTTCATCCGTTTAATATGTGGCGAATGGGCAAAAATTTATTTAAAGTAGTGATCAATTGAAATAAAATGTCAGTAAGTATAGAAAAATATCGACTTAATTAGTACCTAATGTTTACAAATTATATTATTAATTATAATCAATACATAATTGATAGATAAATAAATGTTTTTAGCTTTCGAGAAATTTTATAATTTTGATGACTACTCGTTTTATTACCTCATATGATTAATAGAACCTTTTTGTTAAAACATTAATACTTTTTGCTCAAAGATTTTGAAACATAATAAAAAGATGAAATATTTCGTAACTTGGATTAAATAAAAACTCAAAATAACAGTTGAATTAATTTACTTACTTAACCTTGAACTCTGATCAGTATTACCACAAAAAGTGATCGTAAATAAAATAAACCATTCTGAAGAAGCAATAACAGGACTTCGGGACAATCCCACCCTCATGGCCACCACTGCAACTCCAGCCACGATTAACAGCGATGACTCTTGCAAACAACGAGTTTTGACACTCTGAAGTCCCAGGTCTCAGGGAGGCTTAACTAAACTAACCTAACTAATTATGTAAGTAATATCAATTAATGACTAACTAACTGAAAGTTTTTGGCTGAAGTCATGTTCAACAGTAAATAAATCTGATGATGATGGCGATTAAAAAGAGTGACCTGAGTTTCTTGCCAAGTTCTTCTCAGAGCTCATACTCTTTCTGGAATTTTTCACATCTTTTTTGTTGTGTTAATAACCAACAGAATTCCTCTGGTAGTCCTCTAATTACGACAGTCTAAAATATTTTAGCAATATTCGGAGGATTATATTTTCTTTGCTTTATGCTTAATTTTTTGTTTTGTAGGCATTTCAGGGAGAAAATAGGGGAATACGTTTGTATGTAGAATTGTGTGCTGCGTTCCCTCTTAAAGTATGCTAGACAACCTCATTTTCTCATTTTGAAGTGGGTCAAAATTACTATCAAAGAATCCATTCCAAAACAATTTTATTCAACCACATGCCGTAATACAAACTTAACATAATATATATTTGGACCATTTAAAAACTAAACGTTGGCGATCTCTGCAATAGGTAGTTTCCCTAAGAAGGAGGCAATGTTATTAAAAAATTGTTTAGCAGCATTGTCCATCATGGGTCTGCCGAATTGAGTAGACAATTGCTTCCAGTTGTCGTTCAGGAAAAATAACATAGCGTCACCTGAAAAAATAAGACAGAAAAAGTTAACACATATTTAGTAGGTAGGTAGTTATTATCATATGGGCTTCAGGTAGTCATCATTATCATCATCATTTTGGCCTATAAACGCCCCACTGCGGGGTACGGGTCTCCTCCAAAGAATGTGGAGGGAATTTCTGGAAGCTCTGGTATCTCACTCTATAAGCATGCACATGCACAATCGGTATTCATGCCCCTTTTACACTGAATATAATTTAAGTACTTACATTTTGTTGAGGTAAAAACGATATTTATATATATGTATATAATAATGATGATAAAATAAACAAACAACAACAAAATATTTGAAATAGAAATCAATAATTTTAAAATTTACGCGTTTCAGCTACCAGTGGACTAATATAGTAGAAAAATAGATTTATTCAAGTCGATTACCTTCTAAAGTGTAAGTGACTTAACAGTGGTTTTATACACTTGCCGTAGTAGAATAACAAATTCATACTCACTAAGTTCCTTATTTCCATTGAAAAGATTAGTGAGTTGGTACTGACAACTGTCCTTGATGTCAAACTCGAAGGAGTACTTGGTTGGCTTTACGTAACCATCTTCCATAGCGAAGTGAATGAAAAGTTTGATATGCAAGTTTTCTGTAAGAAATAACAGATAATTCTGTAAGAAATGAGTAGTATCTAACAACCTAGTAATTATTATCATCTTCATCATCATCATTATCATCATCATATTATTAGCCCAATGATCTCCACTGTTGAACATAGGCCTCACCTAATTTCCGCCACAGCGAGCGATTTTGTGCCGCCCGCATCCAAAAATAATATATCATGGTCTTATTCTGATGACGGTGATGATGATATTCTAGAGGACTATTCTCGCGCAGAGATTATTAATCCTATAGACATATCTTTCAAATTCCTCGCAGACCGTGTTACCTTTTAAGATAGCTTCGCTGAACTTGTATCCTACTTTCGCAAAGTACATACGAGTACAATATCCATCGTCATCATTATCATCAGCAACCCATAATGTCCCACTGCTGGGCTCGGATCTCCTCTCCTCTATCCAGAGAGTTGAGAGGGTTTAGGCCATAATCTACACATATCTATATCTATCAACATCATCATATAAGCCCAACGACGTCCACTGCTGAACATAGGCCTCACCTAATTTACGCCACTTACACACAAATAATATATTATAATAATAATAATATTCTACCACATTCACACAGCGCCATCTAGTCCCAAAATAAGCAATTATATTTGCTTGTGTTATGGATACTAAACAACTGATATACTACTAAAATACATTTTTTTTTTTGTAAATATACATATTATAGATAAATAACACCCAGACACAGAACAACCCTTTATGCTCATCACACAAAGATTTGTCCTGGGTGGGGATCGAGTCCACGACCTCCAGCTTAGCAGTCAGGGTCACTAACCACTAGACTAACAGTCCAGTCAAATACTTGTTGCTCATGCGGATCAACCCAAGACACTCTGCAAGCATTGGAATTATTACTAATAGCGTGGCTAGTGCATTTTGCCGAAGATTACATTCCCAGAGTATGCGAAGGGCAGATTGTTCTAGGTTGGAATCAGGTATTAAACTCATTATACGACAGTAAATTTGCTCTTGAAGTTGCCATGCTTCGTGAAAAACTTGGCAACACAGTGATTAACCTGTAGCCATGTGAAAAAAAAGATTTTTTTTTTTTTTAAGAAAGACAACGCCCGCACTAGGGAACAAGCCCTGTGTCGCGGGGAGCTTTACAAACATGAAACTAACGGACACAAAGTACACCCAGACTAGAAACAAATATCTATGAATCACACAAATATTTGTCTCGTGTGGGAATCGAACCCACGTCACCCAGCACGGCGATGTAGTGGGGAGGCGACCACCTTAACCACTGCGCCACGGTGACAATCGGAGATATATGCTTATCTTTAATACTTACTCATTTTTATTTTTATTTGTCCATCACCAGTAATTGGAAGAATCAAGACTTGTCCGCCAGCCGTGTAATGACCCTTTACTGAAATATCTCCAGCTATTCCAATGGCAAATATATTTTTATTTGTGTCCCAGCTAAAACACGATAAAACAATCAATTTACACTAAAAATACAGTAATATCAAAACGTTTTGGCATTAAAGAATGGCGTCGGTCACAGTGGCAACACTGAGCCAGTTTACATGTATATTTTGGCATTTTGGTAGTGCATATAATCCAATACCTAATGATAACCAAGTAGACAATATACCAAAACAAAAAGTATAACTACAATCGTTCCTAGTACATACATTCTGACAAACATCCAGACATACAAATTTTAATATCCAGACATTTAAACGTTGAATGTTTATTCTCGAAAAATACTGTTTAAGCATTTGGACTAACACGAATATTATTTCCAACGCAATAATTTATTACGTGCGTGAAATCACAGATGAACATTAATATTATTCTACTTACTCGAATTCATTCACAATTACATTCTTCAATCCTTTCATAGTGGCTCCAGTCATGCTGAACTGAAGACCCGCTAGATCAAACTTTAGATCATACAAAGCCATAGGATCTAGCACTTCAACGCCATACTCTGGCATACCAGCAGCAAATACTGGCATCATTTTTTGAGCAGCAGCGATCATACAAGATTTGTCCGTAAGCGTGCATTTTTCCACTGGTAAAACTGAAACAAACAAAATAGATTATTGAGTACACTACAATGAGTTCTTTCTTTTTAAGTTGCCAAGTTTTAAAAAGAAATTGATCAATGAGGAGCACATCAATTAGCACAGACCTAATAGTAGAACACTAGCGTTGTCATTAGAAAGGTATTTCAATATTCTATAATAGTTACTATGACAACTCATTTCAAATCGTGAGAAAAAAGTTGTGGCGATATAAAAAAACATATTTTCATAGTCGATTTTTTTAAGCAATAAAAGTGGCCAAGTGCGAATCGGACTCGTCCATGAAGGGTTCCGTAGCAGCAAGTAACATAATATAAAAGTTCTTGTAGTTCATTGTAACTTTGATCGATGTTTTAATAATAGTGTTTTTTTTTTAAATTAACTTATTGATAAGTAAACATTATAATTAGATTCCTAAATGATAGGATTCAGATCTAACTATATGCGAGCCCATATAGGCTTGTGATAGCTAAACAAGCTAATATATATTCCAGTTTGACAAGAAATATTTCCAAAAATATAATCAATTTGTGTGCTTCCTCGCGTAGTTGGACAAGGTGGTAATAACGTCCTCTTTCCAGCGTTCTGCATGAATGACAGTATATAATTGTTGATTGAAAGAAAGGTAAATTGCGGTTTACGATTTATGATGTATTAAAAAAACTACTTACTAGATCTTGTTCAAACCAATTTTCGGTGGAAGTTTACATGGTAATGTACATCATATATTTTTTTTAGTTTTATCATTCTCTTATATTATAAGTTACAGTGGCGAAGTTATATACACACATTTTACCACATTGGAAGTGTCTCTATAATTAGATATTGAGGATTCTAATATTTTTTTTTCAAAACAATATAGCGTGTCGTTTAGAAAAAAAATATAATAGAAACCTCAATATCTAATTACCTATAACTTTTGAAGACCTATCCATAATATATAACCCACAAGGGATCAATGAAAAAAATTTTTGAGTTTCAGTTCAAAGAATGGGACCACCCCCAAAATTAATTGTATTTTTTCTATTTTTATGTGAAAATCTTAATGCGGTTCACAGAATATATCTATTATCTACATCTAATAAAATTTTTTTTTCGTATTCTATGACGTTGTAGTGCAAGTTGAAACATGTTTATGAGTATTTCTGAGGGATGCGCAGCTATGGCCATTGATGGCCATGGCCACAATGATTCCCCAATGACATCAAAAAACCTGTTTTTTTTACCGCTAACTACTTTTGTCTCGACTCCATCTATCTACGCTGATCCTAAGTATATTGTGCTTATAAATACTTTTGAGCGATAATGTTGTTTAACTTCTGCCATTTTTTACACAAATTTAAGGGTAATTTGATTCTACCATCAAAGTGGAAAATAATTTACTCAACGTGTTTGCATTTGAGTGGGAAATATAAAAATGAGTAAATTACGATAATTTGCATGCGATGAATCTTTACAAGTGCCTTAAAACAAAAAATTGCTTTGTTTATGTTATTTTTAACTTCTGCGTCTTCATAAGCCTATAAAACATAATCTATACTTATATTATAAAGCTAAAGAGTTTGTTTGTTTGAACGCTGAATCTCAGGAACTATTGATCCGATTTGAAAAATTCTTTTAGTGTCAGATAACCCATTTTTTAAGGAAGGTTATAGGCATAACGTCACGCTACGGCCAATAGGAGCTGAGCAGTGGCCAAACAAAGGCGACGGGAGCGAAGCCCTGCGCGATTTCTAGTACCTAATATATAGCTAACTAGTTTTTGTTTGCTACTCACTCCACGTAAATTTGGTTATTTTATAATTTCTCCATACCAACCTTAATCTCTCATCTCATCACTTTAGGGTTTACATTTGAGTTTTTATTTGCAGAATGTAAAAGCGACTTAGTCCTTTTGTTCAATGCAAGTTTCAATTATCATCAATTTTACTGTCGTGGCAATCTGATGATGTCATTTTGTATCGTATTTTTTATGTGGGATTTTTTTTTTGCGCATTAACTGAGTATAATACCGTGTTAAACTTGCGTGAGCGTGATTGTAATATGCTGATTGTTATCCTCATATTAAATAAATAATTTGTGTTCATAAATTGCTATTTTTATATGTCAAAATAATATTGATTTTACAAAAGATATTTGTTAAAATATGTGTAATTTGAAACTATATTGACGACAATTTTATATGAATTTAGAACATGATTCTGCATCTAGGTGGAAGAGGCCGATTTTTTTATATCATCATCATCATCAGCAACCCATTAAGTCCCATTGCTGGGACCGGGTCTCCTCTCCTCTAACTAGAGAGCTGAGAGGGTTTAGGTCATAATCCACTCACGCTGGCCTAGTGCGGGTGGATCCGACATATTCATAGAGTTACTTCTAGAGTAAGTATGGGTTTCCTCACGATGTTTTCCTTCAGCGTTAGCAGATGGTAAGTCATTTGACTAGTACATATAAATTCCACAAAGTGGAATCCACATTGGTACTGGCGGTCGGGATCGAACTCGGGCCGCGTAATTGGCACGCCGGCGCCGCCGCCGGTCCCTTATCCATTCAGCCACCATCGCTTTTTTTATATATCAATGTGTAAATCACAATGTTAAGCCACTACACCTTGAATAAAAGTGCCAAATCAGTTGTCAGCTAATTTACTACCTGCAGATTTAATCGCCAGGTGCAGAGCCTTGACAGACGAATTTGCAAGATTTTATGACCACTCTTCTCTGGTATATAATTTTATAATATTTATTACTGTAAAAAGTATCAAAATTTCTTACAAAAACTCTTTTTTTATTGCCTAATGTACTAGACAAAGATACAGCCCACATGATGGTAAGTGATAGCCGCCCATGGACATGACTATGTACTCTTAGCATTGACTCAACAATGCAAAGAAAACACAACCAAGCCGCTGTCTACCGAAAAGGAAAAAAGAAGATAAGGAAGTGGGCCTCCGGCACTACGAAACTATTTGCATTTTTTGTCTATTGTAGATTTTGATTTGTATTTTTGTAGCAAAATCTAAAACCTTTGACCATTAGATGTACTGAACAAAGTCGTTTTTTTAATAAATCCTTGTTTGTATCATCATCATCATCATTTCAACCCATAAACGTCCCACTGCTGAGCATGGGTCTCCTCCAAAGATTTTAGAGGGAATTTGGCCACACACACATATACCACGCTGGCTTAGGGTTGGTATAGGTTTTTGTTCTTAATTTTCTTTTTCTTGCACTGCTCTTGTCTGCAAAAAGTTAGGTCCCTTAGTCACCTTTTACGACACCCACAGGTTGAAATGGGATAGTGGCATTATGCATTCTAAATCCGTCAGTACACGGAAAACTTGTTTGTATGAAACAAGACAATTATTACAATAAATGAATTGTTCTCAAATCACGTATTTAAAATTGATCACTTAAGTAAAATAGTCTTACCTGATGCCTGAGCTGAGACAAACAGAAGTAATGCCAAACATGTTTTTAATTCCATTTCTATATTGAAAACACACGCTTTTTAGAAGTCTATAAACAACTGTCCTCCGGTCTAGGAAGCACTCAGTTAATATACCTAACGTGTTGACAACAACACGCACACAGAAACACAAACTGCAATCATTAAAGAAAAAAAAATGCCTAATAAGAATAACTACAGCTTTTATCGAAAAAAAGAATAAAGCAGAAATTATGGTGTGGGAAACTCAACCAAACTTTTACTAAAATATTTTTTGTTAAAAGACGTGGTTTTCAAACTAGCAGGACATTGAAATTCAGGCTTAAATTAAACTAAAAGTACTTTTAAAATTCTTAAAACCATAAAAAATACTATCACTTCAAAGAAGGCCTTCATTAAATAATCTTCGCGTAGTGATTGTCATCTTAAATTATAAAGCACAAAGTGTAATTTGCTAAATATAAGCATACTTATTTTACGACGATTTTAGGATATTATCATCATTATCAGCTGTTGTTTGACGTCCGCTGCTGAATCTATGTAGTTCTTTTTTTCAACAAATTCAATAATTTAATAGAAATGTAATGATGGATTATGCCCAGTAACATTATATTGGGTCAATACATTTTTTTTAACAGGTTTGTCATAAAAAGTAAACAAAAAACTTATAAAATATTTCCGACCATCCGTAGGTATACCTATTTAAAACTTTTTTATATGTTTGTATCAACAATATCCCGTCCGTCAGCTTTTTTGCACGCAGCCTAAAACTGACATGAGCAGATAATTACCACGCCTACTCGTACATGAGCTGTGGTTCCTGTTGATTTTTCATACCAAATTTTAACTTAATTTTTTATTTCACTCGTATAATACTAGCTTCCACTGGCGGCGTCCTGCGTGGCATGTTAATAAAAATAACGTAGCTATGTGTTATTCCAGACTGTAAGCATAATCGGCTTGTGTGCCAAATAGCGCTCCTTGCAGCCATTCTAGAATGATTCGGTAACAAACATCCACCCATTCATCCATTCACTAATACTAACTTTCGGTTTTGTAATCATCAGCAACTCATTAATGTACCACTGCCACTGCTGGGCTCGGATCTCCTCTCCTTTATCTAGAGAGCTGAGAGGGTTTTGATTTTTAATATTGGTAGGATATTATGTAGCAGGTACAGGAATAAGATTATTTAAATATTATATTATTTAATATTAGGCTAAATTCCCTCCACATTCTTTGGAGGAGACCCGTGCCCGGCAGTGGGATATTTGGACCGATTCAAGCAAAAATGATTCAATCAACACAAACCTCATTTTGAGATATTAGACTTTATTGCAATGAATTTTAAAGTCAAATATCTCAAAATGAGGTTTGTGTTGATTGAATCATTTTTGCTTAAATCAGTCCATTTATGGGTTGAGATGATGAAATATTATGCTATTGCCAGTGGTTTCGTCTGCGTGGAATTTCCTACCAATGCCGGAAAGTTTCTAACTACATTGTTTTCGTTGATCGTGTCAAATATAGAATCTTTGCAGTGCACATTTTAGAAAAAAACAGTATTATCTAAATTCCGTGACTGAAGTGACTGACTACTGACTGAAACTAAGAACTAAGAAACCTGAAATTTGAAGAATATATTCATTAGACGAGGTATACCTACTTTTAGAAACACAGTAAAATTGCGTTTAGGTATCAAAATCAAGTCAGAAGAAGTCGCAGGTAACAGTTGTTATATTAATATAGTTGTAAACAATTGAAGATCAATCAATAAAAAAACCACTATGAAAATACATAAAATAGGTCGTATTTATAATTTATAAGGTGGCTTAATGTCCGTCAACCAGATAATCAACTTATCAATGTTTATAAGTATATCTGTTTATAATACGACTAGCTGTTACTCCGAGCACGACGCTCCACACACTTAAATATTTGTTTAATTCGAACAATAAGTACTAATATTAAGAACCAGTCATAAGTGTCCTTTTGTACCTTTTTGATACGGAACCCTAAAAATGCAAAGTTAACATGGATGAATAGATGTGTGTATGGATGTTTGTTACTGAATCACGGCCAAACTGCTGAAACGATCTGATTGAAATTTGGTACACCGATAGATATCTGGAATAGCACATGGGCTACTTTATTTTGACGTATCACGCGGGTGGAGCCGTGGGAAGAAGTAAGTTCTATATAAAAATAACTGTTAAACAGTAATGTACGTTACAAATTAAAGGATATGCATCTGGTTTCTTATTACAAAATTGCAGAACAAAGTTCAAAGTATTTAACATTTAAAATTAGTTGAATAGTACATAATATATTATTACTAATAATTCTATATAATAGTACCTATTACAACCTCACGCAAGTGTAATTATGTACTTAAGGCTAATTCTTTTCTTTGATTCTTATTTATTCTGTCTCAAGGGCGCCAGTGCTTAAATTGATACTTAGTTTTTTTTTACTAAACTGAAATAAAACTAAACAAGAAAGTAAACCCTGTGTCGTGGGTGACTTTACAAACATACAATTAATAGACAAAAAGTATACCCAGACTTGAGCACCGACTAGCATCACTATCGAGGCATAACAGTTCTGATATTTCATTAAATTTTGAGGAGATATTAACTACACCTGAATGAAAAAAACCGTTAAAATCGTGGACTTAAATATCTACCATTTTTAATAATACTGTGATGATCATAATATATAACCATGCTACATGAAGCTTGATAGAGTTGGACGGATTTTAAGAATCTCACTAACAAACTATGAGCCATGTGTCTCAAAATAAGTGATTTCTATATTTTGTATTTTATAAGCTATCAGAACCATCACCACCAACAAGCTCAGTCTCACCTGATGAAAATCTCCCACCTGATGGATCGACGACCGAAACAGGTAGTAGGAAAGCAATGAATACAGACTGACCAGGCACATCATCATCATCATTTTGGCCTGAACCATAGCTGACCACTGCTGGATATAAATCTCACTTAACTTTTCCCTCAACGTATAACCTGTTGCCAGCAACTCCCTACACCTCAGGTCATCCGTCCATCTAGCGATGCTTTACTCCTTTACAACAACAGATTTCAACACAGAATTAACGAATTTTTTTTTTTTTTATTTGCGTTTAAAATGTAAAAAATATATTACATTTTAAACGCAAAAATTGAGCGGGGTACTGCAAGGTATCATCCTAGTTCCTGTTTTAAAAATTATATAGTTTTTAGCTTGTTGTGTTTACACGTAAATTGTTTAACAATTTTATTAGAGAGTATGTCTATTAGAAGCTAGGCAGTAACGTAGGATTACGTAACTAATGGCAAGTAGATAATATTGCTAATTAGATCATCAATTATAAGAACAATAGATAGTATAACTTCTTTGAAATATCAATGATCAGGTGCTTCAAGTGAGAAGTTGAACTTTTTTTGCTATTTTATTGCAGAACTAGTTGAATTGCGAATACATTAAAATGTATTATTTATCTATACTAATATTATGAAGCTAAAGAGTTTGTTTGTTTAGTAGAACGCTACGATATCAGAAACTGGTCCGATTAAAAAAAAATCTTTTAGCGTTATACGAGTATTAGCCCATTTATCGAGGAAGGTTGTAGGTTATAAAACATCACGCTACGACCAATATGAGTGTCAAATAAAGAACAACGGGAGCGAAGCCCCGCGTGACTTCTAGTTTTTATAATTAGTATTATAATTGAAAATAACATAACATAACATCACGCTTTTTACCCGAAAGGATAGACAGAAGTGTTTCATACCCACATTGTCAGCTATGTTAGGTCCCATGAAATAGGGGGCGAGCCTATTTTCATCAACAGGGAACATTTTTTTATCAAACTTTGGGAAAATCTCAATATTGGAATTTCATGATAGAAAAGCCCAATACCAATTTCACCCAGCCCGGAAATCGAACCCGGAACCTCTTGCACCGCAGTCGTATACACTTCCCGATGCGCCACCGAGGCAGCTGTTACAATTGAGCATTATTTTTTATTTTATACTACGGTGGCTAACAACCTCAAAGTCTGCATTATGGTAAGTAGTTATTTTTTTTAATGTAGTTAACAGTTTCGGTAACGTTTTTGCGATAACGATAACTTGAATACATAGCATACCTACATAAATGGGTGCCGCCACAGGATCTAGTATTTATTATTTAAATGAAACTAGTTATACACAGACAATTTCTTACGCCTGTAACTTTATTCTGCTCGGACATAAGATGGTTGCCTTATTTTCATATGTGCGTAGTTATTCTTAATCTTAAAGGCGCTCGAGAAAATTTCTGCTCGTGTGTGAAAAGCTATAGAACAGTTTTGTTTATGAATCGAATGTTTGTTTAAACACCATTAACTGCTCTTGTTAAGAGACCACTTAAGCAGACTTGCAATCCTAGAATCATGAATTTAATTTTGTTTTATTCATATTTCAAATATAATCTGGGTCTTTCGTCGATTCATACCACGAGTTGTTCATCCCACGGTATTAATCGGGAAGGATACTTTTGAAGTAGTCGTGTCATACCAGTGAACAATTGAAAATGGTTTGAAAGGACGACTTCAAAAAGTATCCTAATTCATACTACAGCTCGGTAGCAAAGCTCTAATTCCTGACTTAAAATTTAACTTTACGATTTATTTTAAACGTATTAATCAACAAACAGAACACAATTCAGGTAATTACAAAATGTGCTGAATTATACCAATTATGGTACGAGTACAAAGGCAAATTAAATATATTGGATGTTCCCTAAAACATTACAAAAGACCAACATAATTTAAAGCTTGAACTCTAAATATTTAGGGCAAAAGTTTCTTAATAATTAACTATCCCAGTGGGAAAACGGGAGTGTATGTTGTGAAATGCCCCGGGGTCAATTCTGAGTTCGGGTAAAAATGGTATTGGATTTTCTGGTATGACATTTTCAGTATGAGCCCGGAGTTTGAAAATCGATTCGATTAATGCCAATAGGATCGCTCCCTATTACATGGGACCTAAGATAGCTGGTGAATTGTGTGATGCCCCTCTGCCTACCCCTTCGAAAACAAAAGACGTTCTGTTTTGTTTTATACTTACATTTTAAAAATAAATTTAGAATTTTTGTTCACAATTATTCATTATTTTTGCATTATTTATAAAAGGTAATAGACATCTGCATCAGTTCATGCTAACTTGATGCTATCCTTGCAAAACTATCATCGTACATTTATCTATGACTGTCAACTCAACAAATTCATATATTATTTAAAAAGAAATGAATAATTTCGAATAATAAATCTTCTAATCTTATTTAATTATCTTTAAATGAGTATTTTGTACCCATTTAGAAATATGTCCAATTTCTTTGGATACGCAGTTTTTACGGGACTTATGTGAACTAAGTCTGACTCAAGGCAAGTTCCCGCGGATCGACACAAGATCCCCAAAGTATCTATATCACTCCAGACGACACTTGCAAGCTATTTAATATATTATGATGTTATGTTCATTTTGCGAAAGGTTACTGAGTATGATGGTAGATTGCTCATAATTAGAATCAGCTGTCATCGTAGCTTAACTTTTTTTATACCACGACGGTAGCAAACAGACATACGACTCGCCTAACGGTAAGCGGTTACCGTAGCCTATCATATGGATGCCTGCAATACCAGGATCATCACGAGCGCGTTGCCGACCCTCAAGAAACACATTCACTCCATTTTTGAAGAACCCATACTGAGGTCTCTTCGGAAAAACAAAAACTTTAAATAAATAATTGACATTGAAAATCTACTTCATTATATACATGATGTATATGTAAAGTCGTAATAAACGTACATATGTATAAATACATCTAACTAATCTCATTCACAAAAGAACAACAAATTAAACAGATATCACAGTTTATTTTGAAAAGTAACGGACTACAACATGATAGTTTGACAGGTCATAACGTAATTATTAACTACAAAATTCAAATGGACGTAACAATATTAATAGTAATATTAAAATTATTAGTGTTTATTACTTATATTTTGTGTTTCAATCTCACTTTTGGTAATAACTTAAAGGACGAGAAGGTCTTCCAGTGGCTGTGAACGGATGTATGTCTTGATAGCTGTGTAGATCTTCTCCATAGGCTTCTCCAACATGGGGGTGCCGAATTCTTGAGAAATGGGTTGCCAGTTCTCATTCATGAATGTAAGCATGGCATCACCTGAAATTGTAAACAACTCAATTAGACGATTATTTACAGAAACAATTTCCTCACTACAAATTAACCCTATTTATTAAGGTAATTACAGAAATGCAATTAACTAAGATTAAATTCTACACGTACATTCAGGATCACTATTAATTGTAGGCGACACAAATACATAATATTTATCTTCTGTAAAATGTTGATTGATAACCCAATGGCAAAAAGTGATAAACTATTTTCAATTTCAATACAGTCAAATATCTTTTTCAATTATTTAAATCTGAAATATTGCATTCTAAAGATCTCTAGCCTGCAGTACTGGAAAACGTAAAAACGCAAAGCCTTTAACCTGTTAGGTTTGTGTTGCGGTACTTTTCTAAAATACCTGGCACATTACTAAACTTTGGCTGATAACGTCAGTTTCATGGCAGAAAATGCTGGCCCCCGACCCGGCAATTGAAAACAAAACCTTTATATTTAAAGAAAAACTTATTTTGTATGAAACTTCTGAATGTGTTTAATAAATCTACTAATTTGTCGAAAGAACTGATGTTAAAACTTACTCAGTCCCTTGTTTCCATTGAACAGATTGGTGAGTTTGAAGTGAGTGTTCACCTGGTTCTTGAATGTGTACTTGTAGCTCTTGAGTTCTATAACGTCTTTGCCGTTCTCGTTCTTAACAATATCGTAAGGTATAGTCATGAAGAGCTCAAGGTTTTCTGAAAAACAAAAAGGAGTTGGTTATTGTTTGGCCTAGATGAATTGTGAATTGAGCTTTAGAGCTGGCATCCACTCTAAAAATTCATGTTAATTAATACACTATGAATTGATAATTCAAAATATTTGAAAAATTACACACTTCTTTTTCGAACATTCTTAACATTTGTCTGTCATAAGAGTCTATATGAATAAATGAGATTAAATTTCCTTTAATTTAATCAGAAACCGAAACTTTGAACTTCATGAGTTCGCAAAATACTCAAAGTAAATTTTATTATATACAACACTACACTCACACTACAATCACAAATCGAGATTTATCGTGATATTTAACTGACTTTAAATGTGGTAGAATATTATTAGTAGAATATTATTATTACTTTCGATATTTGGGCGTGGCCAAGATATAACTTATCCGCGTTAGGCTAGCGTGTGTGGATTATGATCTTATTCCTCTCACCTCTTTAGATAGAGGAGAAGAGAGCTGAGTCCAGCAGTGTGACATTAATGGGTTGCTGATAATGCCCAAGATATAAGAGTAAAAAACACACACTAACAAAAGTCAGCTGTAATCAGTAGTTATTTTGTACCCTGTATTAATACACAACCCAGTAGATATATACCTAGGTAATCATAGATTTTCAATGGATCTTTGGAGAGCAAATGTTAATAGTAAGCTTACACAACATTAAACCTCTTATTATACCATCACTTTAATATGCAAATTAATTGTTCGCCACGTCTTACGTGACATCGTAACCACACTTTACCCAAAGCATAAATCCGTTAATTCGTGTGTAAGCACACGAAAACCACTTCCAATGAAGTTACAGTAGATAATATTGCAGGTGGTGAGGCATAATGAACTTTAATGATTCTGACATTAATTTTGAATTCGCGTGCGTGCATATAGCTATAATAATAATAATAGCGTATTAATAGCTTTCTTTATACGAAATGAGGTATAAAAGTATATTTTCGAGGTACACTCTATTTGTGATTTGTCTCTTACATTTTTGTCAAATTTAAAAAAAATACACATTTTTGTGAAGCACTGCTGATGATACCTACATAACAAAATACACTGTGAATATTAAATTATAATTGCTAATAATTGATGGTTTAAGATTCATCAATTCATCGTCTTTTTGCTGAGCGTTTTTTGAGTCCGATATTTACAAAGGAATCTAGAGGCCCCAAATAGGGGACAAAGTCTAAGTTTGGCATCTCACTATCCAATATGATTAAGATTGAATCTCTATGTCTATCAGGAGGTATACCTAAATGTATTTAAAGTATTACTCACTAATTTTGATAGTGACATCTCCATCACCACTGATGGGCAGAATGAGAAGACGACCTTCTGCCTTGTATTTGCCCTTTAGCACGAGAGGAGCATGGAAATCAAAGTGGAATATTTTCTTGGTTGTGTCGATTCTGAAATTAGAAATTTATTATGTTTTTGTTGTTTTGTCCTCGGCAGAAGATGAGCTTTTAGTTTTCAACTGCTTCAGGTATTTTTCAACAGTTGTCCACTCGGAATCTCGATATTCGACCGGGGTCCAGTTTCACCATCGGTCGATATGTGCTAGATAGCGTAACTGAAACTTAGTTGACAGTTTTAGACGTATTTTCCATATCAAAACTGTTTACAAGACATTTATCTACAAAAGGTGAATCAGCGCCTTAGTCCATTGCGATAACGTTGTCAAATGTTTGAAAAAGATAGAGACCATGTTTAAATAAAAAAATATGCTCGCTGTTATTTTTGTCATATGAGTAATAAATGGGTATAAAATTTTACTTACTTCACTTTATCTACTACAGACTTGCTCAATCCCTGAATATTGGCATCTTTGAGTGTGAGCATAAGTCCGGCCAGGTTTATGTCGATTAAATCAATACGAACCGGTTCCAAAGGTTCTACGCCTACTTCTGGAATGCCCTTGACAAACTCCGACAAGGCATTTTGTGATGATTTTTGAAGACACGCAGTATCAGTCAGCGTGCATTTCTCAATCGGTAGTACTGTAACAAATAAATAGTCATCAGAATAACGAAACGATCTATCTTTTAAAACTAACCAAAAGATAGTTTATAGATAAGTGTTCGCTAAGAAACAGTGTCAATTACTTAGTTGAATTATTATTAAACCAGGAATTCATCCATTTTCTACATACATTTTATTATTCAAATAATACCATGTATTGCCAACGTCCACATGTGAACTGCAATAGGCTAAGATGATGATGATGATCTTGAAAGTTTAAAAGTAAACAGTGTAATAGTACCAAATGTCAGTCATCTAAGTCTCAGTCCCTCATGCACCTCCTTTTTGACTACTCTCTATACTAATAGAGATTCTACTTCTACCAACTATCATTAGCACTAGCTAATGATAGTTGGTAGAAGTAGTTGCTATTAATACCATTCAAATTTGAATATTCCTTGTCATTGGTCCTCTAAAAAAATATTCAAACGATGCTATTTTCAAATCAACAAAACCTTCGTTTATTTCATTTCAAATAAAGTAAGGTAGGTATTCTAATGCTATGTCTCGAATTTTAAGAACAAACACTTGTTAATCAATTCAAATAAACTTGAAATTCTAAACACCTCACGGTATCGAGAACCACGTTCAGTATTTCATCAGTTCAATCCATCTGGTGCGATTGACTAGATGAATGATCGTGTAACCCAGTTACTACGACTTGGAATGATAAAAATTGAACTGTATCCGTAAGGTCATCAGTCTGTCGTGGTTTAAAATTAAGTCGGATTGATTTAATCATCATCATCATCATATCAGCCAGATGACGTTCACTGTAGGATATAGGCCACCTCAAAAATTTCCAATAGGACCAGTTGTATACGGTTTGCATCCAACGCGATCCTGAATTTCGGATCAGATCACCTGTCCAGCTTGTGGGTGGACATCCTGCGCCACGCTTGCCAGTGCATGGTCTTCAATCAAGAAAATTTTGGTTGATTTATTAACCTGATTAAATACAGACGGTGAAACTTTCCTTTTAGATATTTCGTTTCCGCCAACTTATGTCACCACTTAGGGTGATTGCTCACGAAGTAAACTTACTATAACAGTTTCTTTGTACTCTTGACCCCATTGCTTTGTTATTGAACCTACACGTGTACCTTATTTGAAGCATAATATAATTATAATATAATTATGCTAAAATGTTAGCTGTGATGTTATCCTTTGCCAATTACGTATTGTATATAGTCTGTGGATTACTTGTAATGAATACTAATGATTATTTATTTATAATGTAGTATTATAAATGTTGAGTGCGAATATTTTTATTCGTTTGATGAACTGTGTTTTATGAATTATGGAAGGCGTGGGATAAATATATATTTTAAATTAAAATTTCGCACAATTCCTTCTATAAATTCGCCTAAACTAAATTTACCTTTCAAAAGCATTTAAAATGGTTCGTAAATTCAGGTAAAAATGTTTGAAAATCTTTCTATTATACGATCTTATCTAACACTGAGTGAAATTTTGCTAACGATTTATTTCTAGTTAAGTATGTTTCAGCAGTGGGACTTAATGGGTTGCTGATGATGATGATGATGTTTTTTTCCCTGTAGTGACAGATTATGAATACAAAATTTTACTATCCCATTTCAACCTGTGGTTGTCGTACAAGGCGACTAAGGTAGTAATTTTAAGCAGACAAGAGCACTGCGAGAAAAAGAAAATTCGATACAAAACCCTATACCAACTCGTCTGGGCAGCATGGTACGAGTATAGTAGGCTAAATTCCCTCCAAAATGTTTGGAGGAGACCCGTGCCCAACATACGATGATAATGCTTTAGACTTTTTTTTAAATTGCCAAGAGTGGACTCTGTCCAAGCTGAATGATGATGATGATGATGAATAATGTCTGATAAATAAACATTGTAATTCCTGCACACAGGTGACCTTCGACTACAGTTTGTATCACGTGTATAAGAAAACCTGTATAGTAGAACAATGAATACAAAATGTTTAATATTTGTTCCTCTCTGACATTCTCATTTACATAATTATATGGATGATACGGAAGTTATATATCTCAAGGACATTCATTGCAGCTATTAAACTATGTAATCATATATTATGTATTTGCAAGTTAATAGTTTTGTTTTACAAAATAATAATAATAATTAATAAGTGAGAGGAATTTGCAATTTATGGGTCAAAAATGTTGGTAAGATTTTTTATTGCTTACTTATTATTTTGTTTTGCAATCTGAGGGTCACAAATTTAGTTAAATAATGTCTCAAATGTGTCTCAGTCAGGGGCGGTCTGTGAGTTTGTGGGGCCCTGGGCCGATACTACTCGGGGACCCCTAGGGGGCCTGTCTAAATTATCAATTAACTGCCATTAAAAAAACTGGCAATATTGCACACAGGCCAAAAAGAATATGGGGAAGACCACCACAAAGATGAGTGGATGATTTAAAGGCCGCGGCAGGCAAAACATGGTCAAGATCTCTCAGAGAGAACTGCCAGCAGGCAAACAGACGGGGCTAAAACAACTTCTACATCTCAAACTTCATCACTGCAATACAAATACAAGACTCGCACTCCCATGAATGGCCTTAAAGGCTTTAATCATCATCTATAATACTTTTGTCTCGTATTTTCTCACGAAGTTTTCCTTTGCAACTCAGTAGTACCTACGTACATATATTAAATTGTAAATCAGTACCCAGAACTGGTGACAGAGCTATTTGGCTCCAAGCCAGAGATAATGCAGGTATATGAGTACATATTTAAGGTTGGCGTTGTACGTTTAGAATTATGTGACTATTTGTTTTGTAAACTAAAATATTATAGCATTATTATCAAAAATACAAAACGATAATATATTTTACATTTAAACTTTCGCGTTGCTTGATTATTGATATTTGAATTAATAAACCAGAATTCAAATGATATTATTTTATGTAATTTTAATACTAATTTGATATTCAGAGTTCCTATTTCTAGATTTTAAATTAATAACTACGAAGAAATAAAGTTCTTTAATATTTTGTTATCAATACTAATATTATAAAGAGGAAATATTTGAACTTTTGTATTTTTTTCGTGTAACGGATAAACTAAAAAACTATTGGACAGACTTCAAAAATTATTTTCTCGTTAAAGCTAAATCAAAGCTAAATTATCACTGAATAACATAGGCTGTATTAACACCACGCTACGGCCAATAGGAGCTGAGCAGTGGCCAAATAAAGAACGACGGGAGCGAAGCCCCACGCAACTTCTAGTATAGTATATATTTTTGAATAATTTGTCTTAATAATATATTATATATTTCCCACGTAACTGCCGAAGAAAATGAAGATAAGATTTTCCTCGAGCATATTTGCATGTTTAACTCTTTAGCACTTTGTAGCCTAATCTGTCTGTCATGTTTTATACTTATTACATGAAAATCAGTCTACGTTAAAAAATATTTGCTCATAAACCTACAAAGGAACTAATAACTAGTTCCGTAAATATATTCTAAACACAGAAACATCAAAACAAGACATTTGCAAACGTATGTAACATTTAACAGAGTGTAAAATCATTGAGAATATGTGACGTAATAATTTGCACGTGTCTCTTAAAATATCGTCCTGAAAGTTAAAGTAAAAATATATTTTAATTGACCGTGGTTCACAGACTCTAACTGACTAAGCATTAAACCAGGTTTAAAGTAACAACTACCTAACCCGAAAGGGGGTGGTAAAGTCATTGAGAACAATTCAAGAGATGATCAAAACAAGCCAACTTTAACACAAACAATGGCTTATGTCAATTTAAACCTGGTTTAATACTTAGTCCCTATAGGCAGGGCTTCTAGTTTATGTACTAAATTGTGGTTGCAATAAAGATTTATTTATTTATTTATATTTTGTACTAAGGGAGCAATGGTTTGGCCTGTACTCTACTAGAACAGGCTCGAGAGATGTATGTGTTAAAAACAATAAAATTAGCTATAGCTACTTTTTTAAAAATAAAATAGGAACATAGAGTTCCTTATCTATACTTCTATACATTACTATAGAAGCACAGATAATGATAAAGCTGAAGAAGAGTGTGTTTGTTAGTTTCGTTGAACGCGCGAATATCGGGAACTACGGAACCGAATTAAAAAATAATGTTTGTGTTGGCTAGCTTTTATCGAGAAAAGCTATAGGCTATATAACATCACAGTATCACCAATAGGAGTTGAGTAGTCGCCACACAAAGAGCCATGGAAGTGAAACCCTTGGCAATAGCTAGTTCTATCATAAAATACTGATAACACAATTTATAAACACCGAACGACTCAAGCATCTAACATAGAAGGTCAATGTCAATCAGTAATGTCAACAAGCATGGAATAGGTTAAGTTATGTTGTGAACAAAGTGTAATATTATGACATAAAATATAGTAAGCTGTAGATGGCCTAGATTTAGGTTGGTTTTAAGTATTACAGTAAAAGTTTATGTAAAAATATTTAAGTTTCTTTTTTAATTGATACATTAAAATACTATAAAATTGAAAAAAAATGTTGAATTACTTTTGAAACTCTGTTATCATTAAATTAAACATAATACAGCATCGCGCGACTTTCGCGATAGAAAAGTTTGGGAAGAAGCCCAACCTCGGGATTGAACTCAAGACCTCTATCCAGTCCATACTCCTGATGCGCAACCAAGACAGTCAAATTAAACACATATAATATAAAATATTATAAAACTTCATCATCATCATCATATTAGCCGTAGGACGTTTACTGCTAGAATTAGGCCTCCACAATAAATATCTTGACAATAGCCAGGCCGGATAGGACCGGGCCACAAGTCTACTAATTTTCGAATGGATCAATTATACAAACATAATTGGATCTCAATAGCAGTTTTTAACATTTTTGGTATTCTGCTACTAATTTAAAATCAATATATAATAAAATATAAGATATATATGAATGAATGAAAACTGCTACTGAGATTCAATTACGTTTCAATGGATTCATTCCTAAAATAGTAGGTCGTGTGCGGCTTGCACGAGACCAGGGCCCCAAGTCTCATACGAGCATCATAAAAATAAATAAAATTCAATATAAAACTTACAGGCCGATAATATAAAGGTAACTTGCGTTAAAACCAAAAATATATTCAACATAGCACTCATTGTGATTTTTTCTGCTACACACACTGTCTTAAAGCTCAGTCACAGAACTAATAACAGCATAAGCTTGCTTCGTTATATATAAACTAAGAGATTCGCTTTGCCAAGGTCACTTATGATCATAATCCAATCGTTAGAAACACGTATTTTTTTTTATATAGTACTTTAATTTACAGCAGGTATATGTACACGTGTATTTTAAATATATAGCAAAAAATCAATCATGCATTTAAGAAAAAATCGCAAAAAAAATACTATTAGTGTTACTATTATGGAAGTACTTAATATAAAAGGTTTTAATGTACAAAAAACTGATGTTATAAGTTTAGATAATCATATTGAAAACACACAAGATAGGTCTTTTTTATAGTAGGTACTATTTACATACTACAATGTATTATTTATTTTTATTATTACAAGCTTAAAATAATATTACCTTACAGTTTTGTATGTATGATCCAACGAAAATAAATTAATTAGACCAATTTAGACTAAGCTAAAATTTCGCATATATGTAATTTATATGCTGCTTAGATGCCAAGAACTGGATCCATTGTTGGACATTTAATACATAAGAGATTTAATTAATAGAGAAATTATGCCTTATTAATTTACTTATTTCGATATTTAGATCAGTACCATTCTATGGTAATTTATTTCAAACGTAACGTCTGAAGAGAGTAGCCTGAGTTTCATACCAATTATTATTTTTTGATAGTGACCATAACAGCTTTCTAGTAAATTAGTCCTACGAAAATTGGATGACCTTTTGGTTTTTGTGACGATCTAATTAAAATCGTGCGGATCTTAATGAATTAAAGTCTGAGTTTCAGTAGGTCTAAAGTGCTCCCCCACCCTGAAGCCACACAAATATTTATCTAACGTTAGTTTATACATAACTCCAAACAATCTGCAGTGTAGTAAGATTGTCATATAGCTATAATTTATAAAATAGGTTGCGAAGTATTTTTGCTGATAATTTTACTCTGATCGAAATAAATAAAAAATTGCACTGAAAACCGTAGCCCACATATGCCAGAACCCTTCTATTCAAATAAGTTTCTATGGTAATGAGAAACGAATTCCACATGGGCAGAACTGCGTGCAGCAGTTAGTAGGTACCTAGTCAGTGTTAGACGCATTTAAATTGCAATTAACAATGAATTAACTAACAATTAATTAATTGCAATTGTGAAAGTTTACTTTAATTATTATATTATTTTTTGTAATTTTCCACAATTACAATTAATTAATCAACGTGGCAATTAACATGCAATTAATCATTAATATTGTAATTAAAATGTGCCCAACACTGTTAGTAGTGTGAATAATATTTCAGACCTTCACATATAGACACACAATCACAGAAGCCACGCCAAATAGAGTACTTAGATACAAAAGTTTGGTGGGTACTGTTCAAAAATTTAATAATATCATCCAAAACAGGTAGATACCTACCAGATAATTGTATAAAAAAAACACGAACATTATAACATAGATAGATAGACCATCACGAAAAAACGATGGCAGACAAAAAGACGTTAAAGTTAATTATGATTGGAACAAAAACTTATAGTTCAAGTGCAAGTCACTGTGTTGTTTACATTAATCGTATGAGTATATTTTAATTGATAGATTAATTTTAACTCTCAATTTCATACTAATAAATGAACAAATTATGCCAATGTCAACTTTGGCTCGATTGGGTGCAAAATTCTGACGTTTCTTTTTTTTTTATCTATCTATACCTTCTACTGAAGAGTTTGTTTTGTTGAACGCGCTAATATCAGAAACTACTAGTCCAATTTGAAAAATTATTTTAGTGCCAATTTATCGAGAAAGGCTATATGAATAAATAAATAATAACGACGCAAGCGAAGCCCTGCGCGACATCTGGACAACTGAAGGTTACAGAAAAATTACATATCCTTTCTACCAGATACCAGCGACTACCGCACTTAGTTCATTCGCACTTTTAAATAAATTAGTCTCATCTGAGTTTGTCTGTGTTTGTTTCATTTGTGTACACAGTGACAAAGATATCAAATAAATATTGGCATATTAATAAGACAAATTCGCATGAATTTATTTAAATAACACGAAGGTAAAACATTAATTCTAATCATTGATCTAACTATTCATCATCTTATAAACTTTCAAGGCAATAATATGAGGAAGAGGAATAATAGGCGCAATCTTCGAGCGCGATCTTATTGTATTTAGTACATAATAATCTGAAACTATCCTACCGATTTCATGATAACTTTAGAAATCTGGCTGGTCCCAGTTTGAAATTTGAAATATAATAATTATGGAGTTTGTGGACGCCTGAATGTGGCACTGACAGACTAAGATCTTGACGTGACACACTAAGCTCTGCCGGCCCTGCCGGCTCACGGCTCACCATTAATGTAGTAAATTAAATTCCTCATCATTAGCAACCCATTAAGTCCTACTGCTGGGCTCGGGTCTCCTCTCCTCTATCTAGAGAGCTGAGAGGGTTTAGGCCATAATCCACACACGCTGGCCTAGTGCGGGTTCGTGGATCAGAGATACTCATAGAATTTCTTCTAGGGTATGTGGGTTTGCTCACGATGTTTTACTTCACCGTTAGCAGATGGTAAGTCACTTGATTAGTACATATTATAAATTCCCAAAGTGGGATCCACATTGGTACTGCCGGTCGGGATCGAACTCGGACTGCGTGATTTGCACGCCGGTCCCTTATCCATTCAGCCACCATCGCTTTTTAAAATAAATTACTGTCACACGACAAATAATTATTATTCTATCAATTAAAAATATTTAATGTTAATATTACAACGATATCACAATCGATAAATTGAATATTAAAATTGCAAGTTAGGGCCCTTGGAACGAATAAAATAGGATCATGCTGTCGCATGTCGTAACTATCTATTTTTCTGTTGACTGCATTGTCTCAGTAACTATAGGTATGTTACTATGTTACTGTAAAAGCCCGAACTACGGTAAATCCTAAGATTTTCCAGTAAACCTTAAGATTTACCAACTCTTAATGGTAAAAGTCCGAACCGTTCTATGATCATCGTTTATTTCGGACTTTTAACACCATTCACTTGGTAAATCTTAGGATATAACTCAAAGACACATAGATAGCATGCATTGCTATGCAGATGACAGCACGGGTGATGCGCGGTATACCGGCCACCAGAACGTCCCTCGGGTCACTGTACAGGAGAAACGGTCAATACTCGTGTCTGAAGTCGAGGCATCTCTAGGGCGAGCCTCCGAATGGGGTGTGAAGAACTTGGTTCAATTCAACCCCACGAAGACACAAGTATGCGCGTTCACTGCGAAGAAGGACGCATTTGTTATGGCGCCTCAGTTTGAAGGAGTATCTCTCCCGTTGTCCGAAAGTATTGGGATCCTCGGCGTCAAAATCTCGAACAAAGTCCAGTTTGGGAGTCATTTGGAGGACAAAGCCAAATTGGCGAGCAAAAAACTGGGTGTCCTGAACAGGGCGAAGCAGTACTTCAAAACAAAACAGCGGCTTGTGCTATACAAGGCACAGGTTCGGCCGCATCTGGAGTACTGCTCTCACCTCTGGGCAGGAGCACCCAAATACCAGCTCGACCCACTTGACTCCCTCCAAAGGCGGGCTGTTCGAATCGTCGGTGATCCCAATCTGACGGACAACTTGGAATCGTTAGAGCAACGGAGAGACTTTGGGACACTCTGCGTGCTCTATCGATTATTCCATGGGGAGTGCTCCGATGAACTCCATGATTTGGTGCCATCGTCGCCTTTCTATCATCGCACCACTCGACGCTGCTGTAGGCTTCACCCACACTACCTGGAGCCGATACCGTCTAAAACGGTAAGGTTCCAGCGATCATTCCTCCCACGTACGTGCAGGCTCTGGGGTGAACTTCCTACAGCGGTGTTTCCTGAGCGCTATGACATGTCCTTCTTCAAACGAGGTTTAAAGAGAGCTATCCTCTCAAGGTAGGCAGCGGCCTGGCTGTGCCCCTGGCATTGCCAACGTCCATGAGCGGCGGTAACCACTTACCATCAGGTGGGCCGCTTGCTCGTCTGCCACTACAGGCAATAAAAAAAAAAAAAAAAAAGACACGGTAAATGTTGAGTTAAACATGTCAATACACGTTCGGCGTATGGCTTTCACCTAATTTCCTAATTTAATGATTAAGAAGTATGCATTGTTTTATTTCCAAAACCAACAGTCTCTGGTAAATTCTAGCATGTACCTAGGTACTAAATTCTAATGGTAAAAGTCCGATTAAATAGTTTCTTTTATACATATTCTTACATTTACCGACTCGTGTTGGTAAACCCTAAGATTTACTGGTAAATTCTAAGATTTACCAATATTCGGGCTTTTACAGTAACATATACATAACTGGCAGTTATGTAACGTAAAGTTGTCCCGTCCAGCAACCTTTTTTTCTGGTCCTTTTTATAGCTAAACCTGCTTTCGGTGTAACAAGAACTTCAAAGAACTTTTTATAAAATGTAGTCACTAGTGTTAAAAGAGATCTATAAAAAGATTTATCAAAAAAAACTCTCTTGTAAAGGTGGCAACATACATGACATGTGTAGGTACATCATTATTATCAGCCTACTCCTAGTCACGGGAATTGCGGGGGCTTGAGTCGCAGCTGGTAGTCGTAGTCCTGCTGGGCCATGAAGGCAAACACTGTAGGTATTAACACTTTATACACAGATGCCACTCGAGCGAAACAATTAATCGCATAAAACTAACTAAAGCTAAATTTTAAGAGCGCTAAAAGTGCTCACTGTTTCTTGCGAGTACACGACTGCTGTCATATCACTAAGGGTGCAAAGGGGTGAAGCCATAACCGCATTTCTGGCAAGCGCCTAATTGTTTTGGTCGAGTAGTACCTACTTACAGTACAAAAGAGGACTTTTTAAATTATTAATGTACACTTTTATTATAAAACTGAAGAGTTAAAATACTACAGACTGATGACGTAATTTAAGCATTTATAAAACAACTTGTAATTAACACTACAATATACACATTGTAGTGTTAATTGAACTAAGTACCTATAGATATAGATTCAGCGAACCAATAATATGATTTTATTGCTTGTTTAAAGCGTAAACTTTGAACTAAGCGGTTTAAATCATCGAAGGAAAAAAATGAATTAAGACAAAAACAGGTAGGTACCTACCTACTTAAACAAGTAAAAAATTATTTACTTTATTTTTATAGACCAATTATTATTATTAGTGTAGGTTCTATAGGTTGCTTCTGCACTTAGATAACTAAGTGTATTACCTACTATTATAATCAACCGCTCGCTAGGAAGAACAATGTGACAACAATTATCGAAACACTTATCCATCAGTTCGAACACACCTCTCAGACATAGATGCTATGTCTCAGATTCATAAAATGTGGAAGGGTCGCAAAATCTCTGTGGACCTTTCTTGTTTCTCCATTTTCTATATTATGCAGAGACGTGGAATCTAAAAGCATCTAATAGCAGCTGCAGGAATTAGCAAAAGTGCAAGTTTAATAGTGTACCTAAAGCTCTGACTTTAACCTTGAAAAGGCCTGGGCCTCAGGTCTGCTAATTTACGAATGGATCAATTGAATCGTAATTGGATATAAATAACAGTTTTGAACATTTTTGGTATTCTGCTACACTAATTGAAGACCAACACAATATGAATGAAATATAAAATATATGAATGAATGAAAACTGCTATTGAGATCCATTTGTAAATGAGTACCAACTCATAATGGTAAAAGTCCGAAGCGTTCTAAGATCATCATTTATTTCGAACTTTTCCCACCATTCACTTGGTAAATCTTAAAGTTTGCCTCAAATACACGGTAAATGTTGAAATAAACATGGACTATGGTTTAACTGCGTACCTATCAAATTTAGTAAAATTAACATTTTATATGTTCACCAAAATCTGTTACCATGTTTTATTAAAACTTTACCTATTTAAGTTTTTTTTAATAAAAATGAGTATTTTACCACCACCAAAATTTGTTTGTGCACCAAAATTTGTAAATTAGAAAATATTGCAACATCTAAAAAAGAGTAACTACGAAGGTTGAGGCGGGAGCTTCGCTTCGCTTCACCCCGAACTTCTAACCAAACTTGTCTATGTCGGATCCGCCCAAAAAGGAGCAGAGGACATAGGTAATCACCAAAAGCAACATTTACCAACCGTCACTGGTAAAACTTAGCATGTACTAAATTCAAATGGTAAAATTCGAAAAAAGCGTTAATTGTTTAATAATTCTTACATTTACCAAGTTGTATAGATAAATAAAAACTAAGATTAACCAGTATTCAGGCTTTTACAGTAGGTATCTATATGTTTTTGAATGACTCAAGTCAAGTAAAACTAGATGGCCCCGACACTCATGGAAAAGGATAATATGTGAGTAATATTATAAGTGTAACGATTAAAACAGCTTGTGGAGGTTATTATCTAGGTCATTACAACCCATAAATTACCCACCAGACTCGTGGACCCCCTGCGGTGACCAACTAGTGGGTCCACGAGTAATTTTACCTAAGTTTATTTGTGGTTTACACCGCTTCGCTCTTGACCATAAATATTATTATGTATCTACCTATATAGAAATTCTCCTAAGATATACCTGGGTGGATTTTCTGATGTTTCCCTTTCATCGTTAGTGGAAGGTAAAAATTTAAGAACGTTTCTGAGAGCTCAATGGAAAATACATTGGAATGGATTGCCAGAGCCGTGAGTTCAACTCGGGCTAGGCCTACTTGAAACCTAGAGATTTGATTAGTCGATTTTTAGATTAGGTTGGTATAACAATAATTACTTCTTAACTAGTGTTAGTAAATAAGAGAAAAGTTAATTATAAGACAGAAACAAATTACGTTATTAATCGTCACCAAAAACTTCATAATTGGAGAGTCAATACACTCCACCACTAATTTTATTAGGATACTGCGTTGTCATTGGCTTTTACTATCATCCAAAAAGCAGATGGTTAAACCCAGAAAAAGGGGGACTTTTATCTGTATTAGCTTTTTCAAAAATTTTCTTTATTTTAATAAGTAGTCTACGTACCTTTGAGCCAAGTTGTTAGATTATTTATCAAACAACTTAATAAGTACCTATGTAGGTATCTACCTATTTATATCGCTATTAAAACCATAGGACAGCATAAATTTCGAATTAGCGCCTGTTAATTTGATACCGATTTAATTAACACGTACCTAGTTTGATACAAATTAGACGGCTAATGAATTGTTTGCTTGCGAAATTGATACTGGATACAAATTTATGGGTTATGATAACTTTTAGGTAATGAGGTAGGTAATCAGGAGCTTAGCTGTAGCTTTCACGTGAGGTACCTACCTACCTATACCAATGACCAGTAGTCTAATAGGCTAAATAAATTAGTTGCTTTGTATGACGTTTACTCGTTTATTTTTGTTTTCCCAAGGAACTATACTTAGGGGGTTCTTCAAAAAGGGAATGAATAGGTTCCTTAACCCTTTGAACGCCAGAGACGTCTATACACGTAAAATGAAAATGTGCTCACCACGCCAATGACGGCATGGCACGTCAAAAATGAACTGAATTTTAAAAGCTTGGCGCACAAGGCACGGTAATACCGATTTGACGTGGCGCTCAAAAGCTTAAGGCTCGGCAACCCGCTTGTGATGCCCATTGTGTTGCAGGTGTCTATAGACTACGGAAACCGCTTATCTACCATCAGACGGACCGAAATTAATTGAAATGAGGTATCCGCTGTGCTTCGAATATCTTTGCAAAATAAACAAACAAACTTTATTTAAGTAGTTAGTTTTTATTAGATGCTTATTATCCTTGAACAGTCATCGGCTGATTCATTATTTAACAGCAACACAAACACACTAGAATGTATTCCTATTTCCTACTGTGAGTTTATAAAAACATGATTAAATGCCAGTATTTTTTCGTGAGGCTTTTTTATTACACAATGATGGCAAACATGCTTACCTATACCCCATCTGATAGTAAGCGATATAAACCTATAGACGCCTACAACACCAGAAACATCACATGCGTGTTGCCGACCCTTTTAAAACTCCTTATCTTCCATATGAGCATTGGACCACCACTCACCAAAAGGAACACCACACTACTTTACTGTGGCTCAGGTCTTCTTTAAGGCAGACCTATTTCCCAATTAGGCGGCTCAGTTTGAACAGGGGCTAGCCGCTGAATTAATAAGTTAAGTTGGTAATATGTATTGTTTTGTCCTGGAGTCGGTATCGAAATCGGTAACAAAATGTTCTGTCCGTATCTACACTGCTGTTTGATTCGCACAAAAACCAAACAGTATTTTGTATATCGAAACCCAAATTAGACGAATAAATATGACATGCAATAGATGTTCGAAAAAAAATCAAACAAAATTGAGGGGAGGCAGCATTGCACTCCCCTTACGCCGTTATTTACGGTACCCTTGTAAAAGGGGAATAGGGTAGGCATGTAATTAAATCAAAACAAAATGAATCCTAAAAGTTCAATTTTATTCGTTGTAAATATATTTTTTCAATTAATATTAGCATTCACCCTTTTGCCTCAATTGGTCGTCATATTTTACAATAGATACAACAGTACACAAAATTAGTAGACGCAAATTTTACAACAGTAATAATTTATTCATATCAGCTGTAGGACGTCCACAGCTAGACATAGGGCTCCTCAAGAGACTTCCAATAGGACCAGTTGTACGCGGCCTGCCACCAGCACAATCTTGCTGTTCGGATCAGATCATCTGTCCACCTTGTGGGTAGACGTCCTTCGGCTGATATGATGATGATGATGAATAATTTTTTTTTCGCAAAATTTCAAGTGTAAGTTTGCCGGCTTTCTTATCCTCGGTCCACAGCACTGAAGATTTAACCAGGAAAATCTTAGAACCCACACTGGTTAATTCGGAAGTGTTGTGTAAGACTGAGGCTTTGAATGCCTGGAAAATGGCTTGCCCAAATACTTTGTTACCCACTAACCCATTTTCTCAGAAGCAGTGGGACGCGCCGCTCTGCAACATTTTAAAAAATAATATAATTTCCACTGCTTCCAGTGCTGCTGAGCGCGCTCGCCTGCTTGCTGTGGGAAAATGGGAGTCTGGTTTGTGGCTGCATGCACTTCCGTCGCCCAACATAGGCACTATGTTGGACGACACCACATTCCGCCTTGCTGCTGCTTTACGTTTGGGTGCTCCATGTATTTCTCCGCATCACTGTCACTGTGGTGAAGCCGTCGACAGCCTCGGACACCATGGCTTGTCCTGCAGCAGGAGTGCCGGCCGTTTTTCCCGACACGCTCAGCTTAATGACATTATCCGTCGTGCTCTTGTCAGCGTTGGCGTTCCATCCTTATTAGAACCTCAAGGTTTGGCACGTGACGATGGGAAGAGACCTGATGGTATGACGTTACTGCCTTGGAAGATGGGCAGGCCTTTGGTGTGGGACGCTACCTGCGTCGATACCCTTGCGCCATCACACCTTCCGAGTACAGCGGGTTGTGCTAGTGCTGCTGCTGCAGCTGCAGAGTCCCTTAAACGGCGCAAATACAGTAATTTAGCTGATAATTACTTATTTGAGCCGTTTGGGGTCGAAACATTAGGCTCATGGGGTCCGAGTGCTCTCCGCGTTTATAATGAACTAGCGACGCGGTTAATCGACACTTCACGTGACCAGAGGGCTGGTTTTTATCTCGCACAGAGAATCAGCATTGCCATCCAGCGTGGCAATGCTGCTAGCCTTCTGGGCACTTTCCCTTGTGACAGTGATGCCGATGAATACTTTGACGCCTAGCCCACATTACCATTTGTATTGTTATTTATTTATAGTATTGTAAATAGAAGTTGTAGATATATAAGTAGCTTAATTTTAGTTTAAAATAGTGTACATAAGACTGTTCAATAAATATTTCTTTATCTTATAATTTATTAAACGCTTACAAACATTATTATTTATACACAAAAATAATACCAATTAATTTAAATATATTATCACACGATAGATAAATGGCAAATTACACTGCATCAACCTCGGCATTAAAATAAAAAAGACACAAGTCACAAGTTTTTAAAAACCATGAAAGCTTTGGCAAAAAATTATACTCTCAATCTGTCGAGAGTTAGTTTCTCATTCCTCCATTTTGCTTCTGGTTAAATAATTAATTTGCGGGTTCCAAGACAGTTGCCTAACCGGCTTTTCCTTTGACTCCCGATTGTCGAACAAAAAAAGATTAAATATTAACTTTTAGGCATGGGTATCGTACCTTAATTATTATACCTAAGCTTAAAAAAAACAGACACTTCAATTTTATTTTTTGTGGAGAGTATATAATTGTTTCTAAACTCATCAGACTTGTATGAGACTACGCGGTACATATTCCTTCATGATTAAATTTGTTTGGCTTGCAACTTTAATAATATAGTAAAATTAACATAAATCGAATTTATCTAATGTTTATTACAATTATTTACACGTAATTGATTATGAATTATGATTGATGATGATTCGAAGCTGTCAATCAAAATGTAAATTATATGCTCGCGTAAATACGTCATAATAATCATCTTAATAAATAATATGCTAAAATATAATAATATTTTTGAACGCCACATTAGTTACGTGTTTTGCAGCTATTCTCGACCTTTTTATTAGTACAGGGATCATAAAGATGTCTTAAATGTATTGCGTCGAGGTAGGTACTTACTACTAAAACGCAGTTATAAATTAAATGTTTTATTTATTTAAATAACTACAGCCTATGGACGCCTGTTGTGTAGTGACGGATTAAGAATAGGTACAAAATGTGCCTATACCAACCTGTCAAGCCAGCGTGGTCTAGTAGGCTAAATTCCCTTTAAAATATTTGGAAAAGATCCGTGCCCAGCAGCGGGATATTTATGGGTTGAAATGATGATAATAAATTAAAACAAACGAATGACACAAGCTATCCTTAATTACTAAAAATAGTAAGAATGATTGAAAGTTACTTCGTTGGAACGCAAAGTTTTAATCGTGAATGTTGAACTTACAAAGATTGTTATACTAACGGCCGCACTCAGAGACGTCAATTACCAGTAATCTATCATTAACACAATTTTTCATTGAATAATCGTCTTTAGGCGTATAGACTTAAGTATTACACGTTTTTACTAAATAAACTTTAAAGTTAAGTTACGTCTCTGAGTGCGGCAGTTAGTGGTATTATTCACAGATAGCCAAATCTAGGTAAAAGTACGTTAGAAAATAAATATAGGCTGCATAAGTATTAGCAATCTTCTATTCAATTTCAGCTAAAACTCAGCTAATTTGTGCACGCAATTATCTTGTGTTATTTGAACTTTAATTAATCACTAAAGTACCTACGAATGGTACCTTCTTATTGTTGTACTTACTTCTTACATTAAAATAAACCAACGATACATATTACTGTTAAAATCAATGTAAGTTTTAAGTATTAGGTGATCTCAGCTCGGTCAAAATAAACGTAAAAAGTACATAAATGAGGCAAAAATAAATACTGTTAAAGAAGTACAGTTTTTATAAAGTATTTAGAAATATATTTACAAAATATACTGCGTTTTTATTACGAAAAAATACTGAAAAAAATTGAGACATCTCACAGCCGATGGGCTGATATGTGGGGGCAATAGGTACATTACTGCGACTCTTTCTAGACAGTCTGCTTGAAAACCCTTTAAATGTTAAAATTAAGGCAAATTAAACCTAAAATATAAGCGTAATTATAAATATAAACACTGATAATAGTAAGTACTTACTTGTTGATTTACAAATTTGAAACTATTATAACTATCTCACATAGCTAACTGTTACCTATATCTTAATTGATATGTGCATCTCATTCTCGCATATATAAAAATAACTTAAGTGTACGAGATGTAAGAAGAATGCGTGTGATGTCTCATTGCGTCTCGTAGGTATTTCTTCTACAGACCAGGGAGACGCATATCACACATTTGATTGATTCACCGTGGAGGTGCCGTTGTGAAGTAGAGCGAAGAAAACGGGTATTGCTTAGGTACTTACAAATCCTGGAGTAGGCTTAAGGGATCTCTTTCCGTGTACACTACGCTCACCTTTCACTATCCGTTTTCCTCTCTCAAGCTAGGCAGATTTGGTAAGAACCTACGATCACGTCTTTGGACAATCCTTCCAGTAACGACCTTACTAAAGTTCTTGGGAGACCAAGGTCTTTTAGTAGATTGTAGAGATTTTGCTAGTATACCTCTGGCTCCCACATACAATACACACAGCATACAATTAAATAGATTTTGGAAAACCATATTTTCTTTTACACCATACAAGATTGCAAAAAAAAAAAATCTTAATTCATATCAATAAGAAAAACCCTCAGATTAAAAGATCGCCGTCTGTTGCCTTTAACTGGCAGACTGATATCGTCCGGCGAACTATTAATCTGCTGAGACCCCTCTCACTTGGAAATATGCTCTTATTTACGTAACAATAAATCGCATTTTCATTTACAAGCCACACACTTTGGCAATCAAAAAGGTAATCATTCTGCAAATAAAAATTGCATGTGACTTTTACTGTGTATGTTATTGTTACATTAAACTCATTTATTATAAATGTGACTTTGATAACAAAAATACGAGTAAGTATATCTCTTTTTGCAATCTTATAAGTCTAAATACACCTCCTAGAATGTGATTATATTAAAGAATAGTATCACCTTACTCCATATTTAAAATCATTCATTAAGATAACGACTTAAAAAGAGATATTAACTAAATTAGTCGACTACCTAACTATTATTAATAATACCTGCCTATTCAGACTTATATAAAAATAAAACGCTACTCTTTTAGAGTATATTAAATACCGCAATGCCCTGAATATCCTATCACACTAACTTTTTAAAATTTTGGTATAAGACTATTTTTTTAAATATTTACAATAAGAAATAAATTAAAACGACAAGAACATAACATTAACTGCATTGATCAAAATAATATTTTTAATAGAACTGATATCAACAAATTACTACTCGCGATCGCCCAAAGTCCATTGGGTTTATATTTACAGACACTAAACGTTTCAGACGCGGGCCGTATCAGATAAAATATTCTTCTATACAGATCAAGTATCAAGTCATTTATATCCATCGTAACATGGAAGGACAGACGTGGACCAACAAGAGCTGTCTAATTCTATAGAAAATATATTATTATGTCTCATATGGCAAGTTTCATATATATTCATACAGTCACACCGACGCGACAGTAGCCAGAAATGGGAAGTTTGTCCTGAGACCTATCCGCAATCTCGAGTTTCAAGATAAGATATTATATGCAATTCTAGCGTCTCTTACTTACAAACTACTTTTACACTTACATTTATCTAAGAAAATCACACTTGAAAAGACTAATTAGATTAATTTATGTTTCACCATTGGCAGATAAGTGTCTAATAAACTACCTGAGGCTTTTTTGACAGAATTTATATGAAAAATACGTCAAACTCGTACGTCAACTAAGTTTCATTTAGGCTATCTAGCACTTATTTGCCAGTGATGAAACCTGTTTCTTAAATAAATGCTAGATAGATAGATATAATTGGTTTAAGGGCCTGCCCTTAAACCAATTATAAAATAAATAACAGAGAAGAGAATCATATCCTTTTGTTTGCAAAGAACTCTACAGCCGTCACGCAAATAAAAAAGTGCTCAAACACTTCAACCATAAGGTCGCTTTTTGATTTGTTAAGATTGCATCGAACAAAGTAATCTTGTAGGTATATCACAATAGACACGTGGTACAGAATCGTGAACTGTTTACAAATGACATTAAATGGAAGCAATTCTAAGAGTATTCAACATATACAACTTATCTTAATCGCTATACCAAGAATTAAGTGTCAATAAAAATTAGAGTCCGACCGAAACTGGTTTTCCGGCCGAAACCGAAACCGAATATTCGCCCGTTGCTTCAGTTTCGGCCGGAACCGAAACTCACGTGGGCAAATATAATATTTCTTAAAATACTGAAATTTGGTGCATTTTACCCATTATTCCGCATTAATTAGGACATGAAATAGATACACAGTATATTAAGTATAATTAACTATATAAATCATTCAAGTACAGAAACGAAACAAAAACTTACATGTAATCAGTTCCATCAAAGCATAACCTCTAAAGAATGTCGGGCGATAACGCACTGACCAAGTTTTGTTGCTACAGAGCTATCCGAACGGCGCACGGTCAATTCCCGAACGCCGCGAGAAACGAAGTTAACGTGCACGACAACTTCCGAAATCAGTTTCCGTTTCAGCAACGAAACTGCCGCCAAAACTTGATTTTTGGCCGAAACCGAAACCGAACTTTCGGTCGGACACTAATAAGAATATTTTATAACATAATTATAATTGACGGATCCATACCAATACAATGGCTCTTAATTAAATCATTTATGGTTGTAATTCAACAAACTTTATTGCTAGATGTTTCCTTTTCTCTGTTATTTAATTGGTAATATTCACAAGGTAGTAAGTTTTTATGGAGAATCAGTATTATTCTTTTGAATGCTACGGACGTAAATAACTAAACATCGGATCACAGAAATTATCCTTGTACCTCGCTTATAGAAGAAAGAGATGCAAGACTTGTCATATGCACGCATGTATGGGACTAAAACTCACATAACATTATAATATAGACTGTTTACTCATAAGTGTCTATTTTGTAAACATTCTTGGTAGGTCTTTTAAAAGCTCTCCCACATATGCGGGTTATTATCGGCCGATAATACCAAATGCGTTATTGCGGTATCTGTTTTTAGTACATTATGTATTAGGGCGGCTACGAAGTTAAACACTGCTGTGATAATAAAGACGTAATAGAAGTAGTACTCTTGTGTTCCACCGTACTGCTATATTACGATATGAGTTCTTAGAACATTTGTGTCGGGACGCATACGATCCCACACACCGCTGCTAGATCGTTGGTACGTCCACGACGAAATTTGGTTTTAGCAACAGTTACGGGCATTTTAAATATATATATGTATTACTGATTTATCATCATGGAAGACTGATTTATCATAGCTATGGAAGATGACGGGCAAAAATACGAAATAGAATTTTCCGACGATAAAACAATGCTGTGGAAGAAATCGGGACGCACTTATCGATTGATAATAACGCGCTTTTGTGGGAGAGGTTTTATTGTACTAAGTATTTTAAAATGTATACTAGAAATACTAGTCCCACAAAATAAATAGGATAACACTTTGACGTTAAGCTACCAGACACAATGGAAAATCTATTATTTGGGGGTCACCAGCTTACCAGTGACCCCATGGAAAAAAAAAAATATATTATGTAAAACGGTTATCATAGCATTGTTTTATAATTATAAATGACAATGGTTTCCAAGATTGTTTACAAAATCAGACACACAGAGAGAAACAGATTATAAACTATTACGCATTTTCCTGTTCAACTAACGCCGCCTGCGATAAAGAAATTTGCTGAGATCTTGGCAGTCTTCTTACAAAGAAGGCCTTTATACAGGGAGCTAATAAATAAATTAGAACTGTGGCAGCTATTATAGATATGACACATAGAGCCCATTGAGCTGCTCGTATTGATATGGCAACTTCAGATACTGGCCTAATAAGTTCGCAGGTAGATTTTAATGATTTGGTTACGTTGTGTGGTCCTGATATGCGGGCGTTAAAACCGCAATCTGAGGCTTGCCAGCCGATCCAACCGGCTGATCTGTTGAATAGTACCTGGAATTAATGTAGGTATATTTTTAGATAAATTTTGTTTTATTTGAGTAATTCAAATACTCTCTTCGTGTCAATTAATCATGATTCGCCCTTAGCCTTAGGCTAGGCTTAGCCCACAAATGTCCACATACAAAAATTACAACAAAATTCCATAATTTTGTTTAGTTTCGAGTTTCAAGTTTTCGCCATTAGTGATTATCCGTGTTTTCGCAAAAATTCGAATTAACAAATCATCCTTGGAGATATCTACATAAGATAAATCTGATGCACGAAGACATAAACCCCCTTATTACAAAATATGGACTAAGTATTAAACCAGGTTTAAATTGACATAAGCCATTGTTTTAGTGTCAAAGTTGTCAATTTAAACCTGGTTTAATGCTTAGTCGGTATTTTGTAATAAGGGGAATTGTATTTCTATGTTTGTTCAACTGGTTTATTAGATAGCTTTGAGACAGGCTTTGCCTAGTGTGACTGACTGATAATTTTTTTTTTTTTGATTGACTTTTTTGATTAATTGACTGCTAATAAATGTTTTTATTATTTAATATTATGACTAGAAGTCCCGCGGAGCTTCGCTCCCGTCGTTCTTTATTTGGCCACTGCTCAGCTCTTATTGGCCGTAGCGTGATGTTATATAGCCAATAACCTTCCTTGATAAATGGGCTATCCAACACTAAAATTTTTCAAATCAGACCAGTCGTTCCTGAGATACTAACGTTCAACCAAACAAACAAACTCTTCACCTTTATAATCTCTCTAAATCTTCTGTACGTGTGTTGACAGTGAACTCCTTCTAAACGGCTAAACCGATTTGAATGAATTTTTGTGTATGTGTTCAAGTGGATTCGAGGATGATTTAGATTCACAAATAAACCCAGCAGATGGCGCTGCAATCGCAGGACAAAGTCCGTCGGGTCAGCTAGTATTAGTATAGATTATAAAACACAAACCTGTAATCCCTCCATTGCAGTGTACCCAAGCACTGTCTCAGTACCTCCCGCCTCTAATCCCAACTTATAGCAATATTCTGACACTGTCCCCGTCTTGTCACTGCTATTGTAAACTCCTACTGCTCGCATGTAGTTCTGAAATTGAATATACTGTCTTATTATCATGAACAGTGATAATAGAATCATCCAGCTTTAAGCAATGTTTAATAATAATATAATAATATTCTACTACATTCACACAGCGCCATCTAGTCCCAAAGTAAGCAATTATATTTGCTTGTGTTATGGGTACTAAACAACTGATATACTACTTAAATACATTTTTTTTTGTAAATACATACATATTATAGATAAATTACACCCAGACATAGAACAAACCTTTATGCTCATCACACAAAGATTTGTCCTGGGTGGGGATCGAACCCACGACCTCCGGCTTAGCAGTCAGGGTCACTAACCACTAGACCAACAGGCCAGTCAAATGTTTGCCAAGGTCAGTTCAATCAGTCAGTTTTGACCAATAATCAACTGCTATTGGTTGTAGCATGTTGTTATATATGTTATAGCCTATACCCTTCGTGTCATGCTCCGGGGCAGGACAGTTGACGAATTTGGGATTTTGTCTCGGTGAAAACAATTGTGCATAATGGGTGCATAATTAGTACTACCTTACAATAAATAGTGCTTCTGTAGTTTAAGAGCACATTAACTTGAAATTGGGACTGCTGCGGAGCATCCTCTCCAGCAAACCATAATGCAAATTAGCGCTTCTGTGAATGATTTTAGCACGAAAGTAGTATAAAAAAAATGTACAGGAGAGATATATAATAGAACATAAAGAATTGAATTAATTGCAGGCGCCGAATAACAACATTTTTATATTTCAATTTATAATATGAAACTGTGCCTGATCCAAATATTATAGCAAAGTTTCTTATATAAAAGGATAAGCGCCTACATTAATATTCAATTTAGCTAAATGAAACTTTGCTATAATATTTGGATCAGGCACAGTTTCATTTAGCTAAATTGAATATTAATGTAGGCGCTTATCCTTTTATATAAGAAACTTTGCTATAATATTTGAATCAGGCACAGTTTGATATTATAAATTGAAATATAAAAATGTTGTTATTCGGCGCCTGCAATTAATTCAATTCTTTATGTTCTATTATATATCTCTCCTGTACATTTTTTTTATACTACTTTCGTGCTAAAATCATTCACAGAAGCGCTAATTTGCATTATGGTTTGCTGGAGAGGATGCTCCGCAGCAGTCCCAATTTCAAGTTAATGTGCTCTTAAACTACAGAAGCACTATTTATTGTAAGGTAGTACTAATTATGCACCCATTATGCACAATTGTTTTAACCGAGACAAAATCCCAAAATCGTCAACTGTCCTGCCCCGGAGCATGACACTACCCTTCCTCGATAAATAGGCTATCCAACGTTAAAATAATTTTTCAATTCGATTCAACCAAACGAACGATAAACGGGCTATCCAACACTAAAAGATTTTTAAAATCGGACCAGTAGTTCCTGAGATTCTAGCGTTCAAACAAACAAACTCTACAGCTTTATAATATTAGTAGGTATAGATTATAACCAATTTACCTGTGGTGGTATTTCTAATGTGAAATATTGGTTATCTGCATCAGTACTAAGGAGGTCTATAGCTAACCATGGCATTGTCCATACTTGAGGCTCAGGCCAGCATGCAGCCTGAAAAACAAATTCATTTCTATTACATACCCTAAATGACTTACAGATAACACAGTAACTAAATGAAAATGCAACCTTATTTCTAAAACCATAAAAGCACATTTTGAATGTTTAAATGACTTTGAAGTCTGTGAGGCTTAAAAAATAAAATAATACCTAAGGGATAAGCAAGAAATGACTATTTTATTGTTCAATTACGTCATAAGAAAATGTTTAAAAATAACCTACTAAACAAAACGAAAATACCTTAATTGAAATGCGAAATACAAATCTATGTAGATAAAACAAGCAAGAAATTATTCAATAGTAATGCTATAGGATAATTGCTTTTCCAAAAATAATAATTCACAATATATTTACCTCGCCTTGATACCAGAATTCGTCCAATATAAGCACCTGAGAGTTACGATAAATATTTTTTAAATTATCCACAACCTGAAAATGGAAAATATATAATTAAATATAATACAATAATAAGTTAGTATGTTAGGTTAAAAATCGGGCGGCCCAAAATCTCTCTCTGTGGCCGAAATTAGGTGAGGCTTATGTTCAACAGTCGGCGTCATTGGGCTGATATGATGATGATGATGATAATGTTATGATAGCATTTTTGAACTCGCCGAATTAGATATAGAATAAAACAATTTTTTTTTTGTGTATATTGTGAGAGGTACTCTGGATGGTGTAGTCTTATTTTTTTTTAATAATTATTATTTTGTTTGTTCAGGGGCGGATATATTATTACGTACAGGCTATAGGGGCTGCAGCCCGAGGCTCCCGGATATAAGGGGCCCCCAACCCCAATAGTAGACATTGTGAATTTAAAAAAATCGGTTAAGAGCATGTCCAACAACACTCAATGTAGGGTTCCGCGGAAAAATCTCAATATTACTTAGCAGCCCACACAAAACACCTATTTTCCAAATATCGTGGATATAAATAGAGTAGTTTTTGAGTAAAATGCCTGTGACATATGGACGGACAGACATAACAAAACTACAAAGATTCTGTTTTATAAAAAAATACACCATGCAATGCGGCAGTTAATTGATATTTAGACAGGCCTCCTAGGGGCCCCCGAGTAGTATCAGCCCAGAGCCTTATAAACTCACGGTCCGCCCCTGTGTTTGTTATGGCTAAGATGTATTGTATATCTGATTACCTAGACAAAGTTTGTAGACGACTAAATCTGCAGATTTAGTTTTTTTGTTGTATTACAAACTTTGTCTAGGAAAGTAGTGTATAAATTACATAAAACTTACTTACCTGTCTATATAAACTATCTGGTATCCTAATATTTGTTGTGCCACTATCCACAATGCTCTTCTCTGCATTGAGTTTTAAACACATATCTTCATTAAGACCATTCATACTGTCTTCTACTGTCTTACTATCATTTAAAGCTGTCATTGGATTCATCACTCTAATAGATATAACACCAACTTCGTACCAACGTTTGCGCAATATTGGTGTTCGGAATGTCTTTTGGCGATTTTCTTTTGTTGTTTGGTCATCTGTAAAAGAAAAGGTTTATTGAAGATTGACATTTGCAATTTGAGCCCCCAGTCTACTAATTTACGAATGGATCAATTGAACCTTTTACCTAACATCTTGAAATAGCCATAATGCGTGGTATTTGCAGGTCCAATTGGTCCACAGAGTTTCAATTGAAATGAAACTTGTTTGTTTAAAGTGCGATCCACTGAGTCCAACCAAGATTCAACTACAACACCTTCACCCCAAGCTCCTACCGGCAGGTAAGCCAATCCAAGGAGACCCTGAAAAAAAAAGAAAATAAAAATCATTACTCTGTATGTTTATCACAAACTCGCTGTAGCCCGAGACTTTCTTCCCGTAGATCTATGTGTACACCATTTAACTCTTATGGGTTATAGTGTGATGATAAATAGCCAATAACTTTCCTCGATTTTTCATTTCGAACCAGAACTACCTTTCTGAGAAAAACACCTGAAATTTATATATAATACCACCCTGTCGTTTTTGCATCAGGGGGTTAAAAATGGATTTTATTGGATAATGATGAATATAAACATTTTAACATAGTTTACATTAAAATTGTTTTCTTTCAGCTGTTTTGATGAATAACACTAATTTAGAATAAAGGGCTCAGTAAATAGATAAATTACATGTTTCTAAATTACTAACCTGCCATCCAGAGCCATTCATGAAAAACTTATGGCTTTGTGTTATCAATGCTATATCAGATCTCACTTCCGGTATTGAAGTTAGCGAGGGGAACTGAATAAAATCAGAGACTAGGCGACCAGACCACATCCCCTGAGAATATTCGGCTTGAACCTGTAATTAAACAAATAATAATTGAATTTCTTCCATCATTATTGAATTTCAATACCAGTAATAAGAATCGCACAAATTTGTCTAATGTGGGTATCGGATCGTACATCTGATTGCCACCGTTGTGCTATAAAAAAAAAAACAGACAAGTTCGAATACTGGCATACTTGACTACTAGGCCAATAAGATAGAAGATCACGACTCAGTTCCTATAGGTTGTAGTGTGATGTTATATGGCCTATAGCCTTCCTCGATAATTGGGCTATCCAACACTAAAATAATTTTTAAATTCAAACTAGTAGTTCATGAGGTTAGCATGTTCAACCAAACAAACCAACTCTTCAGCTTTATAATATTAGAATAGGTAATAGGTTAAAAACTTTTAAACTTTCGCGACTTGTACACATATCAAATCGGTGTAATTTCGACGTTCGAAACGTCGAATTACACGATTGGTGTAAATTCCTTCGAATTTCGACGTTTTGATTTATTTGCCCGACGTTTCGATCGAATTACACCGATCGTGTAATTCGATCGAAACGTCGGGCAAATAAATAAGGTATTTACTATTCCTTATAATATAATATGTGACGTAGACCCGTTTTATAGTAATCTAATATAGGTAATAGGTTATCTAATACTAGTTATTTATAAACTTAAATCACTAAATACTTACACTTTTACCACTATTATAAATACTACTTGAGTTGTCAGGGTGGAAATATTCCTTACTATTCTGGCGAGCATATGAAGCTATAGCCAAAGTTGTACTGCCTGTGTCTACTAGTAGTTTAAGCTGCAACATACATATTTAAAGATATTTTTTTAACAGCTTATGCTTCAAATCCATTGTTAAAGATATACTGTTGAAGTTCAAAAATTTTGTGAATTTCAAAGGATATTATAGGTGATATTAAAACCTATATTCTTGGCAAATAAATGTTGTTATCCTTATTAAATTAGAACAAGTAAATCATTAAGTTGTCATGTATCCAATTTTATTGTTGTTGGTAAACTATTTTTATTTGCACGCTTTTATTGGAAATTATTGATTGGACAGCATCCAAGCAACAATGTCATCAATGGTAAGAATAGGTGCTACTATGTACTCAACACTGTTGAATGTTTACAATAATTTTGGATAACGTTTTTACACGTAATTACCTTTTGATGTGGATGTCCCAAATAAGCCTCAAGAGAATATGCTTGTCCTGCGTCTCCATATAAGTTTATTGCTTCACCACAAACGACATTCAGATAAACAAAACAAATTTGTAAAATAAAAAGGCTCACTCTCATCTTTCCTAAGTTCTGCGCTTTGTTCAGTTATAGTTAGCCAGTGTAATATATAATTATCTATAACTGAATGTCTCTTGTCATTTCATAAAAGATAATTCTCTATCCAAGTCAATAAAAGAAATAAATAAACATTTACGTTTAAGTACGTTTAACGCATCTGGCTTCCGCAACAAAATCTGACACATTTGATTTATTGACGTTTTAGTTTTTTTATACTGCAAGTGCTTCCTGGGGTAGTTGGGCTTTGAGAGTTAAGTTTTTAATTATAGCAACAAACTATCTCTACCATTCTCATATTAGTTGAGAAAAAACATTTTTTTTTTTGAAAAAATAATTAAAATTATAAATATATAATACACCAAAATAATAAGAAACCTAGGAACTTCATGTATATATATGTATATATCATGTAAATCCATTAAAACATAACCATAAAATATTATGTCAATAAACCAATAAAATTATTAAACATCCACAAAATAAAATCTCTAATAACTTTCCAACACTGACCTCAGTAATTTATTTTATTTATTTGAATAGATACTGCTATTAAAATTCACGTCACTAATTGATTTCGTAACGGATTATTAAAAATTATTTTTCCTTTTTCAGAATATGTTTAAATCAAATCTTAAAATGAAATCTATCGATATGCCATTGTACGTGTTAAATCTACAAAGTTTGTCACATCACTTATTTTAGTTTATATCTTCTCCGCCACTGCTTACAGCGCACAATGGCGCAAATCAAACAGCGACAAAATCAGTTTCAAAGACGCACAAATAAAGATGCCTATCCAGAGGTATATACAGATCAGTGCTTTCCAACCAATGTCAAAATTCGAATTTGATTGTCAATGTCACTGTCATTGTCTCTACTGTCAAGTCTGTGTTCGCGGTAAAATTTCAGAAGTTATTTTCTCTAAATTTTCAACTTTCTTTCTTGTTACATATCAACAATGAGTCTTTGGGTAGATAAACATCGACCCAGGGATTTAATGAAACTAGATTTTCATAAGGATCAAGCGGTTCGACTGAAGAGCCTCGTTCAGCAGAGTGACTTCCCACATCTTCTCGTTTACGGTCCTTCAGGCGCCGGCAAGAAGACAAGAATTATGTGTTTACTGAGAGAATTGTATGGTTCTGGAGTTGAACGCCTGAGACAAGAAACTATGACGTTCACAACACCTTCAAGTAAGAAAATAGAAATCATGACCGTGAGTAGCAATTACCATATTGAAGTGAACCCAACTGATGTGGGTATTCATGATAGAGTTGTGATAATGGATTTAGTGAAAAACGTAGCCCAAACACATCAGATAGATTCATCAGGGCAGCGAGAATTCAAAGTTGTTATTTTGAATGAAGTGGATGATCTCACTAAAGACGCGCAACACGCTTTACGTCGAACTATGGAGAAGTATGTAGCTACTTGTCGACTAATTCTCATCGCGAACTCAATTTCACGTGTCATTCCTGCTATTAGGTCAAGATGTTTGACCATCAGAGTGCCAGCTCCTACAGAAAACGAAATCGCCTCAGTATTACAGTCAGTTTGTAAGAAAGAATCGTTAAATATACCCAATGAGTTGGCTATGCGCATTTCTAAAACAGCTGATCGTAATTTAAGGAGAGCATTACTCATGTGTGAAGCATGTAAAGTTCAACAATACCCATTTACAGCAGATCAAAAGATACCTGAACCTGATTGGCAGCAATTTATTAGAGAAACTGCTTCTATGATTCTCTCTGAGCAATCTCCAAAGAAATTGAGTGAAGTTAGACAAAAACTGTATGAGTTAATAATACATGGTATACCACCAGATATGATATTTGCTGGTTTGTTGAAAGAATTGGTACGAAATTGTGATATGGCAATGAAATGCCAGGTTGCTAGCCATGCTGCCAATTATGAGCACAGAATGAGATTAGGCAACAAAGCTATATTCCATCTTGAAGCTTTTGTAGCCAAGTTTATGGCAATCTACAAAAAGTTTGTTGAAGAGTCGTTGGGTGATGCTTTTTGAAAAGAACTGCTGTGTATGTTTTTATTTTTAACTCTGATCAATAAATTATAAGATTAATTGTATTTTACAGAGTAGTTTTCTTATAACTAATATCCTTAAAATTGTAGTCATTGAGAGAAGCCTATATTCAAAAGTAATGTCTATAACTGCCTCGGTGGTGCAGTGGGAAGTGTATACGACTGCTGTGCTGCTGTCCAGGGTTCGATTCCTGGGTTGGGTGAAAAGGCTCATCCCTTATTTCATGCGACCAAACATAGCTGGCGAAATGTGGGTGTGAAACACCTGCCTATCCCTTCTTTTATGTTATTTGTTATATCAAATACAAATTTAACTCGTAAAAGGTTCCATAGCCAAATGGCAAATCGGAACCCTTATAGTTTCGTCATGTCCGTCTGTCCGTCCGCGTCCGTATGTTACAGTAATTCTATAAAATTATCATCTGTGCCAGACAGAGTCCACACACACAAACACACCTTTGTGTGTTTATCATGACATTGAAACAGTATGCAATATAGATAAATACACTATGTATGCAATAAAGAATTAAGATTAGGAAAAGTTGAGAAAGTTCAGAAATCAAAGACAGAGCTTTAAGTATCTACCTATTAATCATATAATTTTATTTGTTGTAATATCTATAATAGTATCTTATTGGTACTTTTGAGGCGAAAAGTCGCACGTTGTCGACAATTGAATGCATCACTGCTGCCACAATTTCGTTTGTAAAATGTTCTAATATAGAAGGTTGCAGTTGTAAAAGTTCGTCAATTGCAGAAGAATCTTCAGAATCTGGAACAAAGTTGTGTAACCATATTAATATACCTATTTGTAATTTATATCCAACAAATCGAAAGCGTTTTTTGTCCGAGGATACGATACGTCAAGTCTAGGACTTGACAATTATCGTATCCTCGGAAAAAAAGGCTTTCGATTTCTGGATGTCAATTTTATACGATTTGTCCAACATTATGTCACACCTTTTATCCCAGAGGGGGTAGGCATATGTGCATCAAAAAATAGTGAGTTACTGGGCAATCATTGTGTAAAAATACAGCAGCCTGAATTAAGAGTTTAAACACTCTTAAAATTATCCTGATTCTAAAAAGTGAATTAAATATATTTTTTTAATATAGCTATAATTAAGAAATAAAAATTGAAAACCACGAAATATGGACACTTAATTGCGACGTTGCCGTTCATAAGTATAAACATTCTTATCGGAATAATAAATAGACGAACATTGGTTCAATAAACAGATAAATCAAGCCTTACTTGGTTGTAAAAAATATGTCGGTGTTCGCTTGTTCCTGACAGCTATCCTCTCTGGGCCGATTATAATGTAATCCTCATTATCGATGCCTCTTTGTATACGCCACGGGTATGTGATGTTACTCTCAACAGACTCTGTAATTTAAAATGACTTTGTTACTGTTTGCAGGTAGGTCGACACTTACCGAAAACTGCAAACTGCAGTTAGGGAAAGTTTAATTGCTCGCAACCGTGTTTACCTTAGCTTTGCGGATTAATTTATTGTGTTACATGTAGTTAAATATTTTAACTTCCTTGGTTTTTGTGTGGAATATTTACTTGCCCGCTTATTTTTAACCGTTTCCTGAATTTCCGTACCAAGGATATTATTGGTTTACTGCCTTTTGGATTTGCGGTATAGACTACATAACATAACTTAAATCTTGTCAGTACATTTAATTTTTCCAATCTTATGTCTACGGGTAGAACTTGCCGGGAATAATGAGTCAAAGTTATTTATTTTATTACAACAGAATTGTCCAAACTGAGGACTGCGGATGACACGCAGCCGGCGCGGCGCCTTACATTTGTACGTGTTTTGATCTAGGTAAGTACCACAAATAAAGAGAATTTTCATTTTAAGTATGTACCTACGTTACGTAAGTGAATTATTTTATTTCATCCTAAATTAAATAAATGGATTAATTTGTTCGTGATAACAGCTAGATAGTCAGCATAACGGTAGCTAAGGGCCACGACAAGGTTGACTTTTGAAAAGAGTTGGCAAATACAGAATAGGTGGATATACTTATTTTTACTTACTAATAAAATATATACTTACGCATGTCCATGGTTATGTAAGCAAGACGAGGCTCCCGCCTCTCAGCCACTGTCATACTTAGTTCACCAAGAATATGTAAATCTGTGTCAAAGATTACGCCATTTGTACTATCTGGATTAAATCTGAAACCAATTTTAAGTTGAAGTTTAAAACATTGACTATTTATTCTGTGCTAAGCATAATATCATATAACTGGGCGTTAAGTAGGTAGATCAAGGTATTTCAATTTATTATACCCGGTTTTTGAACCATCAATTAAAAGTTTTTATCGATTAAAGTTTAACCTGACAGAATGTAAAAGTAAAACAATAGAACTAGTTTCATATAGCCGTAATTTTTAATTTTGTTAGGTTACATAGGTAATTATATTATTTGAATATAATATTTTTATAAGAATATTCAGAAACCAAGTGAAATTAAATTTTATAATTAAATTTTACTTAGACAAAACTACAGAAATAAGACAAAAAGAATAGTTTGGAGATGCTGGGATTTGAACCCAGGACTTTCAGCATGCGAAGCAGACACTCTACCACTGAGTTACATCCCCAATGAGCTTGCAGTTGAAATTAAAGACTGGGTTTGTAGTGAAGATTCAGTATTGTTTATTATTTTCATGTACCTTGGCATTAATTAGGTAGGCAGATTGCGCGGTAACTAATTTGCTGCGTTTTGTTGCAAGACTTCAAATTAATCAAGAAGTTCGGAAAGGAATTAATATATTCAACATACATTTACCTACTTTGTGCTTACATAAATTAATTTAAATGATGTAGGTATCAACCTACACGAATTATTGAAATTTATGCTTATACTATGTATCAAAGAAAATCCACCCTTCACCAAATATCAAACAAAGTTAATGCTTCAAAGAATCATAATAGGTATATGCATATATATTACAAATCCCCGTATCCCCGTCATATATCAAAATACATATAATACCCAACTAAACTGCTTAACTTCCCTAATAATAGTTTCTGTAAGATTAAAGAACACAAATCTCCTTTACACCCAAACATTAAAGTAAATTCTGAATGAATAATGAATAAAACCTCCTTTCGACGATTTTGGTCCACCTGGCGCCGGTCGCATTGACCCTTCTCAGTAAAAATGACATTTGCTGTTCGGGTAATGCCAGTGCTACACTGTTTATGATCGCTGGGTCAACTGACTTCATGCCGAAGTAGCCCGAGTCCATTAGAAAAAAGAATGTTCTCAAGCCTCGCCGCAAGCAATCGATGTTATCCGCTTTACATATGGGAAATGGTAGTGGCGATGCTGAAAAAATATGAGTATTTTTTATTAGCTTACTTATTTTAGCTTAGAATTCAATTCCTACCACATAATTTTTTTACCATATGTATAAGTGGTTTTTTTTTTAATTTTCCAAGTATACTCCTCTGATGTACTTTCCTTGGAAACAAATGAAAATTTTAAAAAAAATATTATCTAGCCGAATTGACCCGCGTGGCGACCCCACGAAGTTTGCTACTACATTTTAATAGATACAAATATATATAATTATATATATACTTTAGATATATTTCACTTATTTGAGGCTGGCATCCATTAATTAACCTACCTGTTTATCGGTATAAAAATAAAAAGGTAAAGAGTGCGTGGGATATCAAGTAACTACTGGAACAGGTGGCCCCAGCCTTATAAGTACCTACGCCTTTAGACATAAAAATACTAAATACCAACCTACCTAACGAAACCTACTTGGTAAAAAAAGACATTCAATAAAGCAGATATTCCATAAATTATCTCAAATCATTGAGCCCCAATAGCCAACACCGTTGGATATTCACTAAATATAAGCTTTTAGGGCTTTAGCTGTCATCCCTCGTCTCCATACTTATTGATCGAAACCGTTGTTCGAATTGAAACGGCTTTATCATATTACGGTTAATTCAGGACAAGTACCGCTAGTTAGGTTTATTGTTAACTGAAGTTTGAAGCGTTACTTAAGTTGAGTAGCCTTATAGCTTAGTCAGAGGAACTGCCCCCTGATTCTGAGCTGTCGGAATATTTTCGGCCAGAACTGTCAGTTTATTTAAAGTTAAAAAACAGAATGTTAATAAATAGATGGATGTAGAAAAAAATCCTATATTAATCAGTTTTTAATTTTCTATTCGGTAAACTAATTAATTCTAACACTTAATAACTTAAGCTGTAAAAATACGTCGTTCTAAGATTCGAAAAAGTCTACGATCCGGGAGCAATCCGATGAGTCAGAATCAGGGCCCTGGTACTGATTAATAAACAGTCAGTGAGCTTGTTTGTACTCGTATTTTGAAATCAGGATTCATTTTATTTGTTTGTGTTTATATGTCTTGGTTATTGCGTTAGTGTGGTGGCTGCAAGGATACCTATCATGTATTATTTACCTATGCAAGATCAACAAGAGATTTTGGGCTAACAGTAGTTATTCCATCAAAAATTTTGAACATTATATTTAGATTGTTGTATAAATACAACAATCTAAATTTATATTTCTATCAAAATTTAGATTTTATCTACTTTCCAAGGCATGAAGATGTAAACATCTTCATGCCTTGGAAAGTAGACAAAATCGTAATGTGATTGATTTCTACTGACTAGGATCAAAAAATAGGACTGAGTTTGTGCGCATTCTAGCACATTTATGATCGTAGATGTTTAATCTGCTTTCAGATTAGAGAAAGCGCCCCGTCACAATATTAATGCCTTGTTGTTTTTGTATCTGTGGTGGTGTGGCTTAAGGTTTCCAGCCAATCCAGTTAAGGTCATTGAAGTCAATAACTGAATACACCTAGGTACAATTATTATATTTCAAAGTAATTTATCTATCTATGTATATATTTACAAAAATAAACAAAATGTATTTAAGTAGTATATCAGTTGTGTAGTACTCATAACACAAGCAAATATAATTGCTTAATTTGGGACTAGATGGCGCTGTGTGAATGTGGTAGAATATTAAAAAAAGTCATTCAAAACGGGTTTCCAAAATAACGGATGCACTAAAATGAATAAGCGCATGAGAAAAACTTTAAAAGATTCCTCAATTATTCGAAGCAAAGACTATAGAAGAACAACTCTCTTTAGAACTAATTTCTAGATTTTAATTTTATACCTAGGTACTGTTATCTGGTGAAACCAATATGTAGGTACCTACCTAAGTAACTATATGACATATTGATTCATTTACAATACCTATTGAGCAATGAAACGGCAATATATCATCATAATAGCATCACCTGCATAACTTCTGATTCGAAGGCGTTTTAATATGACTCTCGAAAAGGTTGAGATCAGTTTTTATCAAGCAGCAATCATCAAAGAGCTTAATTTTGTTTAGCTAGCCAATCACTTCCACAGAGAAATATTGAAAACACAGGCTCGCGTTCGCCTGAGGTCTTTGAAACTAGTGATTTTTTAAGAAGAGTATACTTCCTCTCTTGGTACATTTACAAAAGAAAAATGTATTTTAATGTAGACAGATAAGTAATGTATATAGTCGTAGGACTCGTAGGTCCTCAAATTTAGCATAAATATTGCAGTCACCACTGCAATTATGAGGACCTACGAGTTCTAGTATTCATTTTTATTTACATCAAGTAAACGCTATTTTCAAAGATTAAACGACAACATTGTACGTCGCTGATACAGAATGCATGAGATTCTTTGAATGTCTGATAAAATACGGTATGTGATGGCAACAAAGGCTGTTTGCTTTCGTATCAAATTGAAGTGGAATTTTTATTCGTATACATAATTTATTTCACGAATGTTTAGATTTAGATTGAAATGTATGCCATCGTGTAGTGATTTTCTAAATTGTTCGATTCCTTTTGCGATTTTGAGTTCGTATTTTCATTCGTAATGGCATGTTGTTTTGTTAGATACCTACCTACTGCTATTTGCTCTATATAAAATGTTGTTGGAGGGTCTACTGTCACCGCGCGTTTTTCGAGTGTGACTTCACTATTAAAAATTTTCGCATGACTAATAATTTATCTTATCGAAAAGCCTGTCTCTTTGAAACTCCTTTCTTGGTGCTCCGTTGCAGATACAATATTCTATGTGTTCGGACAGTACCTAACTCTAGTAGTAATTTATTAAGTTTTGGATACTTATCTAAAGTATACAAAACTTGAAAAATTACCACTCATTATGGAGATAAATTGTAGCCCACGGATTATATAATAATTATAATATACCTACTTCATCATCATCATTCTCATAAAATTTGGCACAGAAATACTTAGATGTCTTATATTCTATCTCTTATATATATATATCTTAGTCTGGAATATCACATATTATTATGCTACCATTTACCGATATAGCACGCCATTACATATAGGTACATAGCAATTACATTCACATAAATACTAGCATTTCAGTTGTTGAAATGCATTAATAAAAATATATTCTAAATGTTTTACTACATTACAAAAAATCTAGTTAATAAGCAAATACATGGAACCAGAAAGCAATCTAAAAAGTTAATCTATTTTTATGATATCGATCATACGAAATCGTATCCAAAAAGAGGCGACTGATGAGTTTAAGATCGTAAAATTTTATTGACATCGGATTGAACGGTTACTGTTCTTGTAATAATCATAAATGAAATTACAGATCAAACCTGTCATCACATCTGCTTTTTGTGAACAATATTATTACAAAGGGCAATGAAATACGAAAGTTTTATTATATAGGTAGTTCGTATAATATATATAGTTCGGGTTCTATACGACAAGACAGCATCGCTCATCCGGAGCTACAGTGACACAAATACAAATTTGTATATATTTTAACACTACGCCATTTCTTATTGTTTCACTTACTTGTTTCTTATTATATTGCACTCACAGTGGAAAAAAGTTGTAAAACGAGAATCGCCGAGAGGCAATTAAGAACCTTATAATAATAGATAAAAGATTAAAATTGCCACACAGAGAAATATTAACTTATATCCTGTTTTACATTACCAGTACGATATTAAAACATGCCGCAAGCTCTTTGTCCGGGGGAATTCTAAAATATTTTCTAAGAAAATCTGTCTGTGTTTAAAATAAACTACAATAATAAAATACCGAGATAGTCAGAAGTAGGTATATAAAAACTATAGTTCTCTCTTCTCCAACTCTTTTATATATACCTAAAATACCATACCTAAAAGAAAAAAAAAGAGAGACAGACGGACATTATGTCAAAGTGATTATTGTGAGTAGGTATTATAACTAGGGGCTTACTCTGAATTTCGATATTTGAATGTTCGGTTTTGATGTCGTTGTCAAATGTTTTAAAGTAACAGCGATCATATCTAAATTTCCTTACATTTGACAGCGACATCAAAACCGAACATTCGAATGTCCACATTTAGAGTAAGCCCCTTGTTCCCCTTTTTCTTTTTGTGGTAGGTACGTAACCACAGAAATAATGCCAATGCTGTCAATATTTTTCATAGGCTTATACCTATAATAAGAATAAAGCCATTGAGTGGTTATTGTAATGTACAACATAAACACAAGGATCGAAAATATCAAAGAAACATCTGTAATAAGTATAAAAGTATTCTCGAAATGTATCCCTGTAAAAAGAAACTGTCCTCACTTCGTGTCATGTACCTACCTTGTTTGTAACGATATTATTTGTCTCTAGATAAATTTTATAATAATAGAAGGTTTTATATTAAATTGTAACCGGGTGTATCTACCAACAATATGCTAAATCGCGGTGTATGTAAATCTTGGTCCTACAGTAGCTGAAAACCTTTTTTGCAATTTTTTTCTTTTGCCTAAACAATGTGCATATTTCACGTTGACCCTTTTAAGGGGACAGAATATTAGATTTTTTTTTACATTTTCACATACTTACTTTTCAACAAAGTTTACAAAAGGTCGTGGTAAAGGTCAAAGTCGGTATTGGAAGAGAGTAAATGTGGGCTATAAAATTTTGTGGTTCTTTCGGTGCCTGCTTAAATTGTTGGTTCGATTTAGTTTACACAAAGGTGAAGCAATAATATTCTGATATCTTATTTGTGAATTCTTCCTCACAGTTTTCATAATATTAGATTGCTTCTTTTATGAGGAGATTATAACTTAGAAGATTTGGATTCTATCAGAGGTAGAGTCCACGTTTCGTACATCGTACCCATCGTATCAAAAGGATTATCTTTAGCCCCTGACATAAAAAGAGCGATGTTATAAGTTTGTCGTGTTTGTGTATCTCACATCGTAGCTCTTAAAGTAATGGGCCGATATTGATGTAATTTTTTTGAAAGCTGATTCTGTCATCCATCCAATTTAGTGATCGTATTTGCCGACACAACTACCAACAATCGGATTGCTTTGTCATTATGTGTTCTTAATCCGTCACTACACGGATTATATATAAAAAAACATACTATGATCCATTTGATATGTAGGTACATACGATGCAGAGATGAAGAGAGGATCATAAATATAACGTAAACAGCTCACAGAATTTTAATATAGCACAGTTAATTGCCAGTACTGGCGGATTCTGGGTTTTGTAGAGAGAAAGTAATGCTTGCGATTTGCACAGGTATTTGAACTGAACTCTGTATTTTCGATCTGGTAAAGGCATGATGAATCGCCGGCTTTGAATCTGTTGCAAGTCAAAATTTAATTAAGCTTTACACCTCCGTCAAAGTCAAACCGATATTCAGCTGTACGTAGATAGACATTGGTTATAATATTGGATAACACTTGCGATAATTATAGCTGCTTCTGTACAGTACAAGCAGATGTTTTTCGCATGGGACTGTACAATTTGAGTGAACGTATGCCTTTAAAATTTTATATATTAAAGTAAACCTTTGCTGACACATTTTTTTGGGTTTGTATGACGTATATAAGTATCATCTATGTAATCTATATGAAATAATGGACTTGACTATTTGAACTCAGGCTTCCTCTTGACCTGTATTCACTTGCCTCTATTTATTATTATACTGCAATGTGCCTATTGATTAGTAGTGGCTCATGAACCAGAAAGAAAAAACGCAACATTGTAAAAATAACAGTACAATTTTGAAATTAAAACACTATCGCTGTCATTTTCAAAAATTCGACAACCCTCAAGAAACGTAAGTCTTTGTTTGAGGATGCTAAACATATACCTAAACAACCTGGAGCCAATGGAGCTCTAACCTTATTCCAACAAAAACAGAGGTGTTCAATATTATCAACCTTTTCCTATTGCAATAGATGGGTGTGTGGTGGGTCTTTTTCTCGTCATGTATCTATATTTAGTTTAGTTTACGGGATAATCAATTTAAATTTCCATCTTGTTATATTACCAATTTATCAAGATCGGTATCCGGTATTGTCTCCAACCGGTATTTGTGCGTTGGTGCTGTGGGAATCTGAAAGCACCCGTGGTGGTTTGATTGGTTAGGTGACCTTAACCTGACTGCGTACGTCTAAATAAGTATATCGGTATAATATAATAATAATAATAATATTCTACCACATTCACACAGCGCCATCTAGTCCCAAAGTAAGCAATTATATTTGCTTGTGTTATGGGTACTAAACAACTGATATATTACTTAAATACTTTTTTTTTGTAAATACATACATATTATAGATAAATTACACCCAGACACAGAACAAACCTTTATGCTCATCACACAAAGACTTGTCCTGGGTGGGGATCGAACCCACGACCTTCGGCTTAGCAGTCAGGGTCACTAACCACTAGTCCAACAGGCCAGTCAATATATAAAGGTAAAAAAATATAAAGGTATATTGCCTTACAGTTTGCAAAAAGATGAGTTCACTCTTCCTAGGAGACAAACTGGTTCATTTAATATCAAGGTATAAAGATTGACACTAAATATGTCGGACATTGCCTTGTAAGGCAAAAAGATGAGTTAATTCTTCCTGGGACACAAACTGGTTCAATATTTAATATCAAGGTCTCAAGATTGACACTCTAAATATCAACGACTCGCTTTGTCTGTGTTTCTAAAGATTGTTGCATTTTTATGACTTCCTTGAATTTACAGTTAATTCCTAAAGTAACGTTATTAACTTCAAAGATTCTTTTCTACCTTTGTATGTTACTGAATTTCTAAAAGGCGATTTCTTTATTGAGAAAAGTATTATGTCTTCAATACAATCTCAAATTACTTTTATTTATTTCAATCGAATTATCCCTTATATTCACTATTGATCTCACGAGAACATAAATCCTTGACTTCACGAAACAGCTTGTACGTACGTTTGCGTTTTTGATTTATAAAAACATTACGTCACGTAATTTAACTAAAAGCGAAAGGAAGACGTGTACAACACCCACATTACGCCGGCTATTAGATCCCACCTTATAGGGCGCGAACCTATTGCCTTTAACCACAGGCTTACTTCCAGATTTCAGGCTGAAACTTACAATTTCTTACAAATAAATAAACTAATAATTCCGGCCGAAAATAGGTATTCCCACAGTCCAGAATTAGGAAGCTGTTGCAAACTAATCGTACCCACTTCGGCTACGCCACCGAAGCAGATAAACAATAAGGATGCAATAATTCATTGATATTTATGTTAATAAAGCTGGGAAATCCAAATACCTCTCAACAATAAGGATAAACAAGTTTTAAGGTAAATCCCTCAATTACTGCATCAGATGTGTAATAATTATAAAACGAAATATCTCTAAATTTATATCGGTCTCACAGTGATCAAGCGTAGTATGATCAGTTCAATTTTTCAATTATCAACCTTAATTCAATTAACACAAGATAAAAGTTGATCTACCTATGCAAATTTTTACTTAATGCCTCTTTTTGACAGGTTAAGATTTCCTTAATGCTTTATAAGGCTAACCAGTTTGGGTGCGTACTCATATTTTGACGTTGTTCATTCATTAGTTCATTAAAATTATTTGGTCATTTTGCCATTGAAATCGCGCCCGGATTATGCAATCGATCTAATGGACAAAATAAATAAGTAAGTGACAAATATTTATCAACTCTTCAATTTTCACAAACATTGGTATAGCTTTCTTTAAGAAAAAAAAATATCTGTAATGAAAAATAATAAAAAATGAAATTTAGGTAAAATGAGTATATAACATTCTGATTAGATTCTAAAAATTTCTCCTCTCATAAAAAGCTAAATATGTCAATACCTAATACGAATAATACCATAAGTTTTTTTTAACACTAACTCGTGCTGAAGCTAGTAAAATATATAGTACCTACACTTACCCACAGGACAACTACAAAATGGTATTACCCTTTTCGCTAAGGACGATGTAATTATTAGGAAAAAATAAAACACTACCTACTTTACTCAAATATGACATTTGGTTGCGGTTTTTGGTTTGATAAGTCCTCAGTAAGGTTGCTTATATCAAACTCTAGGTATCGCCCTATTTTTGTTGTTCTCAGTTATTTCATTGCAAAGGCATGAAATCTATATATTTATTAGTCTGACCTTCCTATCGAAACATTCAAGCAATCGACCTCACAACCTAGTTTTATTACAACAACAAAATCTAGCCAGAAGCAAACATACGTATTACGTCCTTAATTTAAGTACATTGCTAATATTTACATATGTATGTACCTACATTAAATATGTATAATATTAAATTATGACGTAAAATTACTTGCTAGTTGAAATAAACAACTCGTATTTAGGTCAAAATTTTAGCGTTTATAGCATTCTTTAAATTAATTCCATCTCTAGTAGGTACTTCTTTGAATGGCTTAAGCGAAATTAAAACAGGAACTGTTTCAAATATTAACAATTTAAACTTGGTAAGTACTTACTTGTTATTCAAATTGTTTATTACTTTATGTTAATATTATTTTATAACTTATGATTCTTTTCCTTGGATATATTGGTGATAAAGTCCTCGTTAAACAAAGAATAAGAAGTATAATTGCTTAAACCAGCATTCTCTTGAATACTCATTGTTTCGGACGAGTGCCTAATCATCAGAGAACACAATAATATGGATGCCAAGACCTTGTCAGATGTCGAACCCTTGTCAAGAAATCGAGTGCCGGCTTGCAATTATTATAGCCTTTATTTTAATGTTATAATTACGTCCGTATTCTTAACTAAACGTAGTACAAATAAAAACAATGATTGTAGTTATGTCTGCACTTTTTAAGACTATTTTATATTTACTTGATCCTGACACTATCTTACTAATGACATCTTCATAATCATTATCATCAGCAACCCATTATTGTCCCACTGCTGGACTCTGGTGTCTTCTCATCTATCTAGAGAGCTAAAAAGGTTTAGGCCATACTCCACACACGCTGGCCCAATGCGGGTGGGTGGATCAGACATACCCTTAGAATTACTTCTGTGTTTTCCAAGAAATTCAAGAAAATGTTTTCCTTCACCGTTAGCAGATGTAAGACACTTGACTAGACATATGAATTCCACAAAGTGAACTACCGAACTCGGACTATGTGTGGTCACCTAACCATTCAGCTACCATGCATCGCACTCACAAATAAAATCAAAAGTATGAATGACTAAGATCAACCTATATTATTTTTATTGATTGATGGCGCTCTATCAGGTGGGTCACTTGGTCCATCTGGCAGTAAATGGTAACTCATTTACCTCCCACAGTTATGCATGGGTCTTTCCTCTATAACGAATATTGTATTAACCGACCGTTGCACCACTTATGTAATGTCTTGAAGCATCGCGACACGCGGTTTTATTTAAGTTTTCATTTTTGCATAAGGCACTAGTCACTAAGGCACTATAATACACTAGTCACACACATCATACTTTTATCCTGCTTATTCATTTCATACATAAACATCGATGACAAAGAAAAAGACAAATATATTTATTGCATAAACTGTGTACAATGGTGTTAAAAACAGATGTCGTATCAACAGCCCACCCGATCGGTCATTGCAATGTACAAAATGTACATATAAACTAATATAATTGAAATTTACAATATCACTTGTTGGCAAAATATTCTTGCAGATTATAAAATACAGATTCGATCAACCATTTCTTTAACACTATTTTAAATAATTTTCCTTCTAGTTTTTTTATTTCTACAGGTAAATGTTTAAAAGCTCTTATTGCAGTAATATATGCACTTTTATAGTAGATCGTATTATTTATGTTAGGCAAGTTAAGATTATATTTGTATTTGTTGCGTACATTTTGCGTAGAATTAGACTTAAGATCTAAAAACGTACTGTTATTTTTTATGAATAAACACAATTCTAAAATATAAATGCCTGTAAGTGTGAGGAAACCCTTTTCAGAAAAAACTGATGTTAGCGATTTAATGCTTTGCATATTATAGATAATGCGTGAAACCAGATATACATCCAAAACTCCATTCACCACTAAATAAGTTACATTAACAAAGTACCTATCCACTCGGCATAGCCCATTCTTCCCCCTAAAGAGCTCTGGAGATCTCTTTAGGGGGAATCTCTATTAAATTTTTTAAATATAGTAAAGATATACCTACCCATCTTCTCATACCTCGGTGCAACAAATTGACCATCGCAATATACAATAATTTCAAACACAACAACCACACAAAAGACAAACTTCAAACACGGGAGTACCATCTTGCTTGCACTAATAAACTTGAAGAAACGCGGCTTGCCTGACTCTTGTGCGTTATATAGCGCAATTTATTTTATCCAAAACAAAAAACCGGATTTCGGACGACGCTCGGAGCAAAATTAAAGTTTTGTTCACATTGTTCTGTCTCGTGCATGCCATTCTGGGGGAAACATTGCATTTAGTTTATATTGGTTCATATTATTATTACTTACATAACAAGTTTTGTTTTTTGAGTATGGGACAGACAAATAAACCTCAAATAAATGTCCTAATAAAGGTTGATAGATCAGACATACGGAGATTCTGTCTGATGCATGAACCCGTATCGAGTCAGCGAAGTTTCTCAGATCTTTTGATAGACGAAATGAGAATGACACATTTAGGGTATATCCTATTATTGGGTGATACTAAATAAAAAAAATACTAAGCTATTCCTATAAAAATATGATCAATAATGAATAAATAAAAAAAATAAAAAATTGCGAGAAAAGGAAATTGCGAACCAAAACCCCAAAAAATTCCCTCCAAAAATATTTGAGACGAGACCCGTGCCCAGCTGTGGGATATTAATTTATGGGTGATAATGATGATGATGATGATATATCAATTTTGGCTACCAAATCTTAAGCGTTTCCAATTCCATTCCAATATTTAGTATCATCGATCTAGTCACATTTAAAAAGTTCAAGCATAGTCGTTCATATTCGTCATTCATCATCATCATCTCAACCCACAAACGTCCCTCTGCTGGGCACGGGTCATTCGTCAATCAGATGAGCCATATCTTTACTATAATCATTTGTTTTATTAATAGATATTACAGTTCTCAGGGGTTGACATTTGAATGTATGAATACCTTTATCATCGTATACAATTCCTAAATCTGTCATTATCCAACAAATATTTCAGGTATAACTGGGCTGTGTTGATAAGGGTTGATACACTGCCTATAGAAACTCCTTTTGTCGTCCAATAGCTTTTGGCATTAAGTTGATAAGTAAATATCATAAAAGATAAACAAATCTCTTATATTCATAATTTGTTTCGTTCGAAATACAAACAGCCCTTTTCGAGCATTTTGTGGATTCTGTTTTGTTATGTTTAGTAATTTGGTTCATGTTAAGTCATCGAATCTATAATAATATTAAGTCGCAGTAAGATAGATAAGTCGTATAAAGTCGTAATATAATTGTGTCCCTAGGGAAATAGTTACCGGAACATAGTTATACGAATGCGAGTTCCTATACGAAAATTAAAAAAAAAACTGTTCTCAGGGATTCCACAACCCCCAGTTAGAAATATTATAGCTTGGCGCACTTTCGCTGTTCAAGTGCAATGCCACCTAAACCTATGCCTTTGCGTTATTATGAAATCACAGGATTCTATATCTGAATCGCATGTAATTATGGCGACACGGTATTCCAATTGCAGCCATCATCATTATTATCATCATAATAACCCATAAACGGCCCACAGTTCCCCAGCTATAATAGTAATTAATTTTATTTATTTATTTATTTATTTAAGAACTTTATTGCACAAAATACAATGTAAGTGTACAAAAGGAGGGCTTAATGCTAAAAGCATTCTCTACCAGCCAACCTTTGGGTGATGCAGAGATGAGAACAAGTAGGTGCAAAGTAAGAAAAGATGTAAGAATGAAAATAATAAAAGGAATTAAAATAGTCATAATATTAACAAATACATATTATTATTATTATACCTATATTATTATTTTATTGCAGTAGCCAGTGTTGCTACGCTTCACATGTCATGCCAAAGGTGGAATGCACTTTACACAGGAAGCCAACGGCCTCGTCTTATATGAAGCCCAACAACAATCGTTATTGGGACTTAAAAAAAACATAAAAATAAACTATGACGGTAAATTGCAGTTAAAACGCAGAAGAAAACGATGAACCAGTTGATTTAAACGTTAAAAATGAAACCATTCAACGTATTTTTGTGTTGAGAAACTGGAACAAAACTAAGCTTCTGTTCAACGGACAGTTGCCCCAAGGTCGGTTAATATCGAAGGGTCGCTACCAAGCAGTATTTTAATACGTTTACTTGACACAAGTTGTTCGTTGAAAACATTATTTCGAAGAATATAGCAATTACAGGGGCGACCTACCTGCCGTGGCTTATTTGATAATGGTGCGTTTTGCACCTAGCACAATTGCCCTATTGCGTATCAACTTTACCCAAAAGTACATGCCAGTTATGGCAGTTTTGACCCTCTTCAATCCGCAAACGAGCTGAAAAGTTGGTAGGAATTTGGCAGTGTTTGAGGCCCTGAAAATTTTCATTAAAGTGAAGTCGTTAAAGCTTATACTTATACTTTCTGTATATATTTTTAGTTGTTTATCCAACAAAATTAGAAAAAAAAAACAATAACGTATTACGCCTTTTTATATAGGCAGAGGTGAATCACAACCACATTTGATCACATTTGGTCCTATGTAAGAGAGAGTGGGCTCTGAAATGATATTGAGAAAATCTAGTACCATTTCTGCCTGAAACGGGGATCCAAACCGAGACCTCTTGTATACCTTAGCTACAAACTCTGTACTGTTCCATATTTAAACCTGGATGAGAATTTTCATAAAAAATGAATTATATTTTTCTTTGTTCTAGGTGTGTCAATTAGACTGCATCCAGACTATTACCAAGCATGCGAAGCTATACCAGGAATGTGAAATTTGGGCTTCCGAATATAACAGTGGCATACATCTACTTATTAATTTAGTTTAAAACGTGAAAATAATAAATTGATTCAAACTTTATATATACAATGAATGATGTATAAATGCCAAAGTTATTCAACTAATCGACCTATAGGTATTCCAAATAGTCTTTTCAATGTAACATTTTCAGAATATCATAAAATAATATTGTTATGTTCAAAGCAGCCTAAGTAAATAACGAGAAAATTATTCTTTTAATATAGGTAGTAATATCTTGGATGCTAACTCGCGGAAATCAAATTAACCTACTTCTCTGTCAGCACTCATTACTCCAGTGCTTATACGGGACATTAACCAAAAGTGCCAAATTCCTACATGAAATCTTTATTTTTATCAAGTGATAGTAAAATAAATTTGTTTTGTATAGCTTACCAGTTAGATAAACAATGAAGCGAAGAAAACAACTTTAAATAAATATTATTTAAGAGTTAAGTATATTATTTATCAGACACTATTTACAGAAACTTTTCACAGGATTAAGAATACGTAATATCACTACCTTATCTCAACCTGTGCGTGTCGTAAAAGGTGATTAAGGGAGTAACCTTAACAAGAAGCACTGCGAGAAAAAGAAAATTCGAAACAAAAGCCTAACCAACCCGTTTGGCCAGCATGGTATAGTAGGTTGTAATGCAGTACTGCAATGATATTGTATGCAATATCATTGAAGTGCCCCCTTAAAACTATTTATTTTATTATTTATCTACACTGACTTGTGTTTTATCTGCCAAACCTAGTAGCGGCCTACACAAGACACCTATTCCCCAAATTTCATCATTATACATCGAGTAGTTTTTGAGTAAAATGCCTGTGACATACGGACAGACGGACATGACAAAACTATAGGTTCCGTTTTTGCCAGTCAGGCTACGGAACTCTTAAACCTTTGGGTTGAGATTAACCAAGTTAAAACACTGATCCAAGTTCGATGATGCTGCCTTTTCTATAGAGACACAACAGCGACAACGTACCAAAAAAGAAAAGAATAAAATAATGATGAGTTTTCCAAACTTGAACTTGAATCAAACAGAATTTTTATTTCCAATGTAAACACCAAAACCATTGGATCACAGTCTTTGTATTTTACAAAGGGTACGTTGAGAAAAGCCGAATTTACTATTTCCCTTATCCTTAATTAGGTCTGAGGCGGGTTGATAAATGAACTGTGCAAATTTAATGATCTCCTTTTATGAAAAACTGTGAGCGATGAACAGACAATAGCATTTCATTGTTCACCGAGTAATGTATCTAAGTAAAGCACCACAACATGTATTTATAGAACGTATTATGAGAGGTAATCTCATTACTCAGGCATAATGTAAGTAACAACAATACTCTTCGGTTACCTAACGAGCTAAAACTCTTTACGGTAATCATGCGAATATTATTAGTATTTACCTTAGGTACTTAATTCTACAACGGCTTCTACCAACGTAATTATGTCTAGAGCTCATGTCAATAGTCTAGTAAATTCCGCCAAACACCTCAAATACAGTTCCACATTTTATGTTATAGTAAGAAAAATACAAACGCAAGTCAAGTTCATGCGTTTAATAAAATGAAAAAATAAAGTTGCAGAACTAAAAACCAGTTTAATGATTACTTTTGCTCTTAATAATGGCAAAAATGCAAAAAGAATTCATAACCAAAATTGTTATAGAATGACGTGTTTTTGTCAACACTGTTCTTTGTTTATTTTTATTTTTTAATCTTTGCTTAGTATTATTTTTTATTTTTTTCTTTGTATTATTTTTGTTTTATTCTTTTGTGTCACACGAATGTGGAGAATAAATGTCTTTTCTTTCTTCTTTCTTTCTTTCAACAGATTCTGTCTTCATACGAAATGCAATTTCGACCTTGTTGAGGTACGAACGAAATTAAATAAATAAATAAAATATCGTTTATTACCAGTTTTTTTTTTACAATTTAGTGCATTATCCAGTGGCCCCACACTAGACAAGCCTGTCCTGTGGGTGCCTGTTACGATTTACTGTTACATTTATAAGCTCGATCGACATCGTCTTATAGTGAAGAATAATGAAAATAAAAATTAACCTAACTTATTAGTAATTTAAATGGAAGTAAATAAACATTTCTATTCAGGTTTGTATAATGAAGGTAGTTTTATAGATTACTTACTTACTATTTGTATTCTTAATGAATATGTGTGTGTGAGAAAAAGTTTTGTGTATTTAAATGTATTCTAACATGATTGATCATGTTAATGGAACCAGCAGGCCTTATAGAGTCGTATGACATTGAATTTAGCCATTTTGTCAATATAAGTTTTGCCTCCTTCATTGAGCAAAGTTTTATGTCACATACGCGTGTTGCTTTATTATAGATAAAGTGGTCTTTAAATGGACTAAAACGTCTGGCAAAGGATGTCTTAACAAAAGTGTAGGTAGTTTGTACACACGGAATTTTAGTAGATCTTGATATTCCTTTGAGTTGATTACTTTTTTGTGTACCGAAAGAACTGTTTTTAAGATGAACAGTTGGCGTATATTTAATAGTTTGCACTCTTCGTATAACTTAACTGTTGGATATCGAAATTGAAACTTGAAGTTTGTGTATTTACATACTAAGTACATATTACGATGTAAAGTGCACGATTCAGAATATGCTTGAATTATGCATGATTCACACGTCCGGAAAATATGCACATCTGGTATTAGTAGTGAATAGTTAAAGTACTTAAAATTCAAAGAAAAAGCCTACCCTACCCTTCAAAGCCTGAAATACAAGCTAGGTTTCAACAAGGGTTATAAGCTGGGTAGGACATGTACATTATGTATTCATCATAAACGTACAAATACAAATATCTTTATTCTGCACATTCTGGTTTACAAAAATGTAGATGGTTATAAGGGTACAATAAACTTAGTTACTTTAGACTTTATCTTAACTAAAAGGTGTGCAAATTTAATACCTACTAATTATAAAGGTAACTTAAAACTAGATGTAATTTTTTTTATTATTTAGTACCTATTTACTGAAATTTTACTATATTAATCTGAGATCAATCTTACTAATAAACTAAAATAACCAAGAATAAAATAAAAACAATATAATTATATAACTGGCTAAGTATGTATAAAGTAGGAACATCAAAGTCAAACATCCGCCAAAAATTCATTTAATGAATAATAGCATTTCTGTGTGAGGAACTTATGGAGATCTTTTTTAAAAAAATTAATATTATGTTGGTTTCTGATAGATTCTGTCATGCATAATCTGAGGTAATAAGAAAAAAGTACTTTAATGATGCGCTTACTAATCATGGCGGTTATGTATGCACCTGGTGTGTCCAGATATTGCGAACGCATTACAAATTAGCGTGCCGCTAACAAACAACTGGACATGAGCAGCTCGCGAGCGGCTCGCGAACGGTGACGCATTCGCCAGATCAGGATACACCCTAAGGTATAGTATTTTTAAACAATCACCAGCAACAATTTCGGGCCGGGTTCTGCACCGGGGTGCAGTGGTGAATCACAAGGGCAAAAATAAATTTTGTACATTGGTATTCTACCCTGCACGCTGGTGCAGAGTTCGGACAAATTAAAATATACATATAAATAATTAAGTAACAAGTGTTTATTTAATAAAAAAACAAAATACCCGACTGCCTTGCCTTGCCAAAAAGTAGCCTTCGTCATTCAATATTATTAATTATTATGTATATTATTACTTTGTGAATTTCGATAGTGCTATCAAAATTGTCTTTATAAAAAAGGTATAGTATTTATAAGTAGTTTGACTGTCACCGTGACATTTTCACAATTTTTTTAAATCTTATTAGTGTGGAATTAGCAGTGTTTAAAACTAATCCAATTCCGAGATATAACACGATGACAGACGGACAGACAGACGGATGGACCTTTCGGGCGGGTTCCTTTTGTACGTTATTGGTACGGAATCCTAAAAAATAGAAGTATATACCTATTTATGGGTAGAACTATGAGTATATGCACTTTCCGTGTATAGCTTTCGGTTTTTTATACATAAATATTTTTTTACTTTAAGATTCGATACTAATAATTTCATATACTTACATAAATAAATTCTTACAAAATCGTAGTACTAAACAACGATAAAGCCACCCTGCTGGGTTTCAAAAATCTAATCATATTCCTCAATAGGGGCGCGTATTCACTAATTTATTGGCAATTTTATATTATTTTCTTCTTTTCTGGTACAGCTAGTGTTTGTATAACGTAACGAATTTAATGTCAAATGTTTTCTTTTTATTGATGAAATATTCCTCTAAAAAAACCTATCTCTGTTCTGTGAATATTAATGTTTTAATGATATTCATACATATCATTGACAGTGATTTGCATAATTATTGAGATTGATTTATGTCTAGTTGTATAAAATTTCCTAACGTATGGGTGATTACTTTGTTTTTGTATTTTCCTATTATATTTGTTGTAGAATTAAATAATGTATCAACTATACTTTTAATTTCCAACCAAGAAAATAAAGCATAATTAGGTATAAAAATAAAGCATTGTTACTTTGAAATTTTCCTCTTCTTTTATTTAAATTTGTAAAGATATACGTAGGTAACCTTTAAAAGCTTTAAACAAAAATTGCCCTTTAATATACGGTAGAAACACTTTTGTCCAATGAAGAAAAAAAGAAATATCAAAGAGTTTTGTTTTTATTACCCGGCTATACCTGGCGAGAATTTCATCGAGTTGTTTGATTAAATTATAATTCCCATTTCCCTTTTACTGAGAAATAAAAAAATATCTCAATTTTACTTAGGTGTGTTCTTCAGCACTTTCAGTGATACAGAAATAGGCCTTTGTAGAATAATTTCCTTCGAACTTTGAAGATGATTAATGAAGTTTGCGGTTTGCTGATTCACAAAGAACTTACCGGTACCTATTGCTCTGGTGATAATTTATGTAGGCTTAGCTAGCAAAAATCTTTAATTATTGTCAGATAAGCAGAATAATTTTACCGTTAAAATTTTGCGTTAGCCAAACAACCTTTGATTTACTGTTAATATTTTGATAATATAATTAGTCAAATTAATATTCCTTTGAAATTGAATTTTAAGGAATAAGGACCTGGAAAATAAATAATTTGTTGCTCAGGTTGAGATTTCAGCATTGAAATTATTTTAATGACAACATGAAACAAAATTACGATAAAAGAAAAATCGACAGCTTTACAATACAGAAATAGTATGGGATAAAACAGTCAGATTTTACAAGTAATAATATGTAAAAAGACGACGAAACTGCAGGATTGATAAAATTATTATAACTGATTTTATTTTTATTTATTACTAAATTAACAATAGTATAGTATAGGCAATTTTAATAAAACATTTACCTATTTTCTACGTAAGCATTTTTTACTAGAACCCTCTGATAGCATGAGATTCTATCACGCGATCTAAAGCGATCGCAGTAAACTCCAAAGATATATTTACCAAATCTTCGATCTCGAAAGGTGAGTCTTATCTTAAAAATGTATGAGCAATCGAACTCACTATGTCAATACTATCAAACATTTTATTTGAATTGACTTTATAAATTGCTTTTCAGATTTTGGGACGAAAAGGCCGATATTTTGTTGAATTCCGATCTTACCATTTTATTATTTTGATTGATAAGATATTGTGGGACCAATGAGAATGTTTTTTTTTAATTGCGTGGATCAAATGAATTAGCAAATCACATGATGATAAGTGTAACTTACCCTTATAGATAAGAACAATGTCAGATGTGTAGGACAATCGCTGTCTAGCTAATGTATTGGAGTGATAAGTTTCCGTACTGTTTGCATAGCGGTTCCCCCTTACTCTATTTAGCTGATTAATAGAAGGAAAAGAAAATCGACGAATGAGTGTCACCGCTTCTTGATACTGAAAGACTTGCCAGCATAACATATGTACGTGTGACTTTGATTTTAATGCAAAATTTTGTCATACTCTACATTAAAAGTCCACCTAATTCCCGCCACAGCAAAGAGATTTTTCACCGCCTGCAAAAAGATAATGCCCCCACCAGATGGACCGACGACGGTCAAGGTTGCGGGTGGCCGTTCGTTGTAGGTGGCACAAAATACTTTCATATGCCTTCTCTATATTGTGCTATTACAAGCAAACTCTTAACTTTTATTTATTTGTATTCCTATAGCATCCAGTTATTAAAATGAAGCTTGCGCGATACTTACGTCACTAGTCACCACAAAAAACAGGATATGTGAGTTTTTTTGATACAAAAAACTAGAAAAAGTGTTAGTGATTCTTGACACAAAGGGATATTTAACAACCCTTTTACCTTATTCCTTTTTCAAACTCCGAAAAAGTAATCTTAAGTTTTGCATGCATGAACCCAAGATTGTCAAGTATTTTTTTTTAACAGCCACTTACTTCTTCCTTCATAACACTATAACTAAACAACTGAATCGATTTTTTTAGATGATCTTACATTAGAAATACAAGATCACTGAACATTTTTTTATAATATAAGAATTGCTAGCTAATTTTTTTTCTGGTGAGCAATGGTCTAAGTACTTTTGATCAAAGAAGGGAAATGCTATATTACATACATATTTGTTAGTTACTTATTATTTTAAAATATATTGAAACATTTTCTAAACATAAGGAGGTACTATAAAGTTGCACTTTGTTTTACTAGCGTAAGCCAGTGTTTATTATACTTTGTAAAAAGCCCATTAACAACGAATCCTCGCCCATTTATCTTATGTGACGGCAATATAGACTTGTCTGGAATTCGAGCGTAATTTTAATGAGGCTAACTTCACACTACATGATTTAATGTTTCAAAACTACGTTCCATAAGACTGTATGTAAAATCGTACTGTAGGTAGAGCGTAAATTAATTAACAAGCATGTTATACATAAAAATATCAAAAACATGACTTGTAAATATAATTAAAACTGAGATGACAGATGTTTACCGTATCGTTGCGGTTTATGCTGACAACCATCGTGGCAGCATCGGTGAAATTCGACTGCAATTTCGCGTCGCTCTGTCAAACAAAACAAGGTGTTCGGGCTGGTACCAGAACCTTTCCAATAAACTACCGTTGAATGAAACAACAGTTGAGCAAAAATTCATTTTAATAGAAATCACTCGGACCTTATATACTACGGTCGGAGAATCTTAACATCGCGATCTAGGATTGGCGTACAACGCCATCTAGGGAAACAATGGTAAAACTTTGGATCTATAATGATCTACGATCGAACATCCCGCCCACCATGGACAGAATGTCCGTAAGCAAGGTACACATAAATTGCTTCCGCCCACCATGACATGTACATATTAATTAACTTATTATTAAGCAAATACACAAAAACAAAAAAATACTGATAACAAATTATAAAATTGATATCGCCAAGAGAAGTGGACTGTATATAAATTAAATCTTATAGCAAAAAGATATCTCGCACGATACCAACTTAATATTAAAACAAAAGTTATCATATCCTAACAAATACATATATTCCACTCAAAACTTTAGACAACAAAGACTAAGAAAAGGTAGCCCAAACCAGCATGTAATAAATAAAAAATAATAATTATGCCTAGTCAGTAACCGGAAGTATTATTAATTTGGATACAGGTCTTTTGATAAAGGACCCGTTGCAACGCAAGGTCACAACTCGGGTGACTTTGTCCGAACCAGTATGCTTCTCTTCAATTTTCCCGTAGAGCCATCTAGAAGGTGGAAAATTGTCTTCCATTACCAACACTACATCACCCACATTAGGTTCCACAGTGTGATTGGACCATTTGAACCGCTGATGAAATTGGACAAGATATTCATGGGACCACCGACGCCAGAAATCCTGAACCATACGTTGAGTCAATTGCCATCGACGTAGAGTTGAAATATTTGACTCTTCAAAATTTCTGTCGGGTGGAAGCACTAGAGATTCTCCCACCAAAAAATGACCTGGAGTTAATGGGCACGGATCATCATGATCAGTGCTGATAGTCGAAATAGGCCGAGAATTCAGACACGCCTCGATTTGAGCCAGAACTGTGGCCATTTCTTCATACGTGAGTGTATTGTTACCTATCACTCGCTTTAGATGGTGTTTTGTGGACTTGACTCCAGCTTCCCAAAGCCCTCCAAAGTTTGGAGAGTGGGGTGGAATAAAGTGCCACTCAGTACCATTGGTTGCCAACCAATCTGCAATGGCTAAGCTCGATCTTTCCCGTGCGAACAACGCCTGCAACTCCTTGTTAGCTCCCACAAAGGTAGTTCCGTTATCACTCCACAACTCACTACAACGGCCCCTTCTGGCGGTAAAACGTCTGAACGCGGCTAAAAATGCTTCTGATGTCATATCGCTGACTATTTCTAAATGAATGGCACGTGTTGCCATGCAAACAAACAAACTTATGTAACCTTTTGTGGAGTGATAACCACGTCCCTTTGTGGGCCTAACACAAATCGGACCTGCGTAGTCCACTCCAGTCTTGAGGAAAGGTCGGCTAACATTGACACGTGCAGATGGCAACTGTCCCATTAATGGTACCACAGTTCTTGCAGAGTGACGGATGCAAGTGACACACCTGCGAATGTAAAACCGAACGGCACTCTTGGCACTGATTACCCAATATTTGGATCTCAAATAATTTAGGACCAGCTGAGGTCCGCCATGCAAGGTGCGTTCATGAGCATCAGCAATTAACAAGGTGGTAAGGTGTGACTTATGAGGCAAAATCGCAGGGTGCTTTGAGGTTTCCTGCATATTAGCCCTTTGGAGCCTTCCGCCTACTCGTAAAACTTGTTCCTCATCAATGTAAGGATTAAGAGTGGTAAGTATACCCTTTTTGCTAACTTTTCCTGACTCTTCCAAACCTTTAATTTCTTCAATGAAATATTGCCTTTGGCACATTTTAATGCATGTTGTTAGAGCCTGGTTGATTTCAAAAAAATTTAAATTATTGTTATATTTATTTGTAGATTCATTTTTTATAGAATTAGTTATAGAATTAGTTTTAAGGAATCTTCTACAGTACGCAATCACTCTAGTTAACTTTCTCAGTGTTGAAAATTTTGTAAATATATTATCTTCTTCTTTATTATCATTAGTTATAACATTACAGACTGTATTACATTGTTTTTCTTCTAGTTTAGTTTTATCATTTTTACACTTACTATAATCTATTTTATCATCTCTTAACCAACCAGGTCCCTTTATCCAAAGCTCGAGCTCTGCACATTCACTTGGTCTAACTCCCCTTGAGGCACAATCTGCAGGGTTCTCTTTAGATTTAACATGTGACCACTGATTGCTATCCATAACGGTAAGAATTTCGGAAACCCGATTCGCCACAAAAGTTTTCCATCGGCTAGGGTGATCACTCAACCAAGCGAGGACCACTGAAGAGTCAGTCCAAGCATGAACGTTTTCTTTCGCAACTCCCAAGGTACCTGAAACTTCACTAAGAAGTTTTGATAGCAGCACAGCGCCGCACAACTCCAAGCGAGGTATGGAAACCTGTTTGACTGGGGCTACCTTGGTTTTGGATGTTACCAGACTGACGTGAATACAACCATTGGAATCTATAGACCGTGTATAGACTACAGCAGCATATGCAAGGTTAGACGCGTCACAGAATCCTTGCAGTTCCAATCCCTTATCATGACAACTTGTGTGAATCCATCGAGGTATGTGAAACTCCTTTAAGCAGAGCAAATCGCTTCTATAAGCAAGCCAATCTTTTAACAGGTGATTAGGCAGTTCCTCATCCCATCCGATACCCACAAGCCACAGGCGTTGAATAAAGACCTTGGCAGTAATAATTGCTGGAGCAAGCCAGCCAAGTGGATCGAACAAGCGAGCGATGTCCGATATCACCTTTCGCTTCGTAACGGGAGTTTGCAGAGTCGGAAGGTGTACACTATATTGAAACTTATCATTATTTTTGTTCCAAGTCAAACCTAATATTTTAGTAATCCGATCTATTTGTAATTCTAAATTTTCATTCGGTGTCTCTGTGTCATCAGTTATTTTAGACAATAAGTTATCATTATTAGTGCACCATTTTTGAAGCTGGAAACCTCCTCGTGCGAGTAATTCGTTCATTTGGTGAAAAATCTGCTCACCTTCTTCTATAGATTCACAACCTGACAAAAAATCATCGACGTAGAAATCACTAATGATACGTTTAGCTACTAAAGGAAAACTTGATCCTTCATCATAGGAAAGTTGTTGCAAAGAACGGACGGCCAAGTAAGGAGCCGAAGAGACACCAAAAGTAACACGTAACAAACGTAAATGCTGCAATTCGGCATCTGGATGTTCACGCCAAAGAATACGTTGATAGTCCACATGCTCCTTGGCTACCTTAACCTGACGGTACATCTTAACGATGTCCGCTACTAAGGCTATGGGATGGCAACGCCATCTCATAAGGATTTGACGAAGATCGGGCTGCAAAGTTGGACCTACCAATAAAACATCATTCAACGATGCTTCCTTGTATCCCGAACAGGAAGCATCGAAGACGACCCGAACCTTAGTCGTACTTTTATCTTCGCGTACTACCGCATGATGCGGTAAATAAAATGCCTCATTGCATAATTCTTCATGAGGAATAACCTCAGCATGTCCCAGCTGAACATACTCATTGATCACAGCACTATACTGTGACTTGAGTTCAGGATTGTTGCACAATTTTCTTTCCAGCATATGGAAGCGCTTACGAGCGGCATCCAGAGATTTGCCATTAACACAAACCGGACTATCCAATTTAAATGGCAGCTTGACAATGTAGCGTCCTTCGGGATCTCGTTGGGTCGTGCTGGAATAAAACTCTTCGCACTTCTGCTCCTCGTCAGTTAGAATGACGCCATGAGCAGAATCATCTGATTCCAGCTCCCAGAACTTCTTTAAGAGCCCGTTGATGTCTGTGTTGGCAATAACGCTATAGCATGCTGGCTTAGAACTAAATGCCTCGTGGCGAATCTCACCTGATAAGATCCACCCTAACTTAGTCTTTTGAGCCACTGGATTTCCAGGTGGCCCTTTGACCAAACCGTCCACTATAACTTTGCTGACGACACGTGTGCTCAAGAGCAAATCAATTTTACCAGGCGTGTCAAACGAAGGATCAGCAAGTTTAAGGGATGAAATAAAAGGCATAACCTGAACGATCTTTCTTTCCGGAAGATGTGATGTGAGGTTTTTCAATACATAAGCATCGACATATAAAACGAAATTGGGATCTAGGCGTGACTGAATTCTCAACTTTACTAACCATTTAGAGGGTATCGCAATACTCTCGTCATCGCCTAGTCGAGAAATAGTTGTGTTCGCCGGGGTTTTCTTCAGGCCGAGCAATTGTACTGCGGACTCTGTAATAAAAGAGACCTGAGAGCCCTGATCCATCAAGGCTCTTAAAACCAAAGCAGTACCAGTTCTTGACTCGACATTGACCAAGGCTGTCGCTAGCAAACCTTGGCTGTGAACATCGGCAAAACAACAAACTGTGGTATTGGAAAATTCGCTCTGATTGGAAGAAGTCGCTGCCGCAGCAGCCACAACATTCCTTTCTGCTGGAGCGTTAACTGGCTCAGCAGAGTCTACTGTTGCTTGAGGGTGAAGTAGTGTATGGTGTCTCTTTTTGCAAAGATGACATTTGGTGGCTTGACGGCAAGAATAAACAGCGTGATTTTTGGCTAAACAATTAAAACATAGCCTATTGGTTCGGACAAACTCACGACGTTTTTCAACATCTTGTTTAGCAAATTCCTTACAATGACATAACTTGTGATTATCTGAACACAATAAACATGGTTGAGAAGTGACTGAGAAGGATTTGGCATTATTATTACGGCTTTTACTATCTGACGACTTAGTATTGTGGGTATCTAAAAACTCTAACGAACGGAATCTCATTTGCAAGAATTCTTTAAATTCTGCGAAACTGGGCAGCTTATCATCCTTGCTAGTTTTGGCCTCCCACATCTTACGAGATTCATTGTCTAGTTTTTCACAAATTAAAAATATAATAATACAATCCCAAGTGCTGACATTTATACCAATGGTACTCAAACCGTTTAAACAATCGACTGTCGTATCCAAAAGGTTCTTTATTGCAGCTGATGACTCCTTTCCTACAGACGGTTGCTTAACCAATCGTGCTAACATGCCGTGTGATAAAAACTTTTTATTATCATAACGCTCAGTTAAAACTAACCAACAACTTTGATAACTAGAAGCTGTCCCTGGTGCGTGACGAATCAACTGTTCAGCTTCCCCAGTCAAAAAACCTTTTAAATAATGCAGTCGCTGTACATCGTCCAAACTCTCATTGTTATGTATAAGTGACAAAAATAAATCCTTAAATGAAATCCACTCAGAATACACGCCTGAGAATTTAGGAATACAAATCTTAGGTAATTTTACATTAGAGACAGTCTTAGATTTCTGAACAACAACAGGTGTAGTTTGCATAAGATGATCCTTTAATTCAGACTTATATATCATGTATGTTTCTTCTGTATTGTAATATACCTCTGATGTAAAATAAATATTATTTTGATCTAAATCTGTTACTTTTTCTATTATATTTATATGAGTATTTTCAAATTGATTCCACTGTTTCTCTAATAATTCCAATCTGGTTTCAATATAACTACGAGTTAATCGTTCTTTGGGTGATTTTTTAAAGTTGATTCTACCTTTTTCTATATTTTTTTGATGATTTAATTGTATTTTAATTAAAGACTCCATTTTATTATAGTTAATTAAGTTTTGTAAATATTTTTATTGTTGGAATTAAGAGAAGCAACTACTGTAAATAACTACTGCACATAAAAGCTTAGAAAATACTACTACGCTGCGTTAAATGCAGAGGCAATACGACAATACTTGAATACAGTGAAGTTTCCAATTCAACAAAGCCAATAAGCAAATAGCAAAAATTAAAGTTTTAGCTTAGCAATTCTAAGTCCCCAAATCAACGTAAAACTTTACAAGTGTTTAAAGCAATAAAGGCAAAGAAAAATCGGGCATAGGTTCCCCGTATGAACAAAATTTGTAAAACTATTCTAAGTCTACTAAAACTACAGCCAAAATTTTACAAGTGTTTGAAACATAAAAAAGCAAAGAAAAATCGGGCATAGGTTCCCCGTATGAACAAAATTTGTAAAACTATTCTAAGTCTAAAACTACAGCTAAAAATTTACAAGTGTGATAAACAAACTAAAATTTTATAAGTCCCAAAGTAAATCACTGAGCTGAATTTTTCTAAGTCCAAGCACTACTGCAATATAACAATGTTCTTACTCACAGTTGTATCTTCTGTCCTAGTATACCTCGTTATGCACGTCACTCATCCTTGTCACTGGTCTGCAACAGCTGTCACTCACGTACTTTAAATTTTGCCGCGGAGATCTTCGAACATGTGGCGCCCCCAAGTGGCAATTAGTCGCAACTTGCTTGAATATGGTGGCGCTTTAAAGCGCTTGACACAACATATAAATTCACTGCAGATGCTCACTAGCATGCGCGTCACGAAATGCCAAATTAAATTTGCAGCGCCCTCTAGTGTAAGATTTTAGCAAGTTTGCCAAAATAAATTATTCCCACAGGCATTGACGTCACCAACTTCATACACTGCAATTTTCTTGCGGCTAATCCGTTAATCGGTATCCCGGAAGCACACAAACTACACTAGTTTCCTAGTGTCCCGGTAGATAGCGGTACCAACGATTCAGACTTTCTTGAAAGCTGCTGATATCAGTCAGCTTGTCCGGCACGAAGGGCAAAAAAATGTTCGGGCTGGTACCAGAACCTTTCCAATAAACTACCGTTGAATGAAACAACAGTTGAGCAAAAATTCATTTTAATAGAAATCACTCGGACCTTATATACTACGGTCGGAGAATCTTAACATCGCGATCTAGGATTGGCGTACAACGCCATCTAGGGAAACAATGGTAAAACTTTGGATCTATAATGATCTACGATCGAACACAAGGCATCTTTTTATAAACCTAATGGAAACAAATTGCCCACAAACTCTATCTTACCATATTAGGTACTGAGAAATTATACGGAACTTGACCCGGACAATGCGTTGCCCTTGTCATCTTCACTCTATACTAGTCTTTTAATCACTTTTCTTCAGGAGTTAGACTTCTAACATATCGCTCCTTGAATACAAAAGCGACACAAGTCGAAATTCCTAAATTTTACAGGACGGCCAAAACAAAATTTTGAAACAGTTTTTTTTTCATTTTTTATATTTTTTTAAATTAAATATAACATGTTAATATATCATTAGAAGCGTATTTTTTAGCTCTATCTATGTACAATATGGACTTTGTGATAGCTGTTACCCACTATGATAAAAAAGCAAAAAAGTCCTTTTTGCATTCAAAATTTGAATCAATATCATAGGAATTATGTCAAAAAATATATACAAAATTACACATACCAATGGTTTATTGTACCTTTTTGGCAAAAAAGAGGTTTGAAAAGTTAAATTCGTATCACAAGGTAATAACGTAAGTGAATGAACAACAATAAAACACTTTAAAAAGTCATAATCTTAACATTAATAGCTATAATCTAGATGAACTTGGTATGTGACTGTTTATTCAGTCAACTCTCTAAAACTTTTATATTATTAATTTGGGGTTTCCTTTAAAAAATCAAGATATAAAACTATAATTTATAGTAAAGTATTCATACAAAACATATTAATTAATCAATTCCCTAACTAAATTAACAGCCCACACTCATTTCTGTCTCTGAAACTTTAACATTAATAACTTATACAAAATATGAGATCAATTCTAATGGCACAGACTTCGTTAGTAGCACAAAATATTATGGGATTTTGTAAGACTGTAGGTATATTGTTTTTGTGTATTATTATTAAAAATATACAGTCTTACAAAATCAGATAGTTTTAGAATGATACAGCAATTGCTTTAGTAAATAAAATTAGATTAGAAGTATAATAAACTGTAGCATTCGTCACTAATTTAAAGTTGTTTAACTAAAGACAGTGGGTGTTACCTATAATAATATGGTTAGGTATTTATAACTGTTGAATATGATATGATTAAGACGCATTAACTCATAGTTTCTATGAATGTTGTGTATAAGGTGGCATAAATTTGTTTGAGAAAAGATGTTAAAACTAGCAATTTGTATTGGAATCTTACTTACAGTGCGAGTATGATGTTGCGATGCCATACTATGGATTGCATGTTAACTGTTTTTTTGGTAAAAATCTTTAAATTTGTTTATATTTATTACATATTACTTACATAATGAATAGAGCACGTATAATTATTACAAACTCCATACCAGATAGCAACCTGACCCTAACCTATGATTACTAGAGGATGAAAACAGTGAAATAAACTCTGTAGCAAATGCCAAAGAGACAAATAATATGCCAACAAGATTTTTTGTGCTTATATATTTTTGTAAATATTATTAGTAACGGGATTGCAATAATAATGTTAGAATAAATATTCTGGTAAAGGTAATATCCACAAGAAAGTAAGGTCTAGAATAAACTCTCACACTTACTCAATTTTTTTAGGCTTATCTCTCTGTACCTCTTCCAATATACTAATTACATCCAATAAACTAATTACATGAGTACGGTTTTCGATTTTTTTCCTTTACTTGTGCAACTGATATTGCTTCTTACCAAATTTCATGATTCTAAGTCAATGGTAAGCGCCAAGCACTCAAATTTTGACTTTTTGATCGTCAAGATAATAAAATTAGCTATGCGACAAAAATGAAGCATAAGCGGCTGTATCTTATGATTGCGATTACTTAGAACTCTGAATTTTTTATTGTGTCAAGGGATTGTAGACCGGAGTATTTGATATTAATTTCAGCTTGATACCTCTACGCGTTCCTTTGAAAAATATTCTTGATACATGGACAGACAGAAAGACCAACGGATAACAGAGTGATCTTATAAGGTTTCCGTTTTTCCCTTTTGAGGTACGGAACCCTAAAAAGAGAATTTAAAGGGTTTTTTAACAAAAAAAATCCTTAGTATGATATCGCAACTTCGTACTGGCGCTCTACGCAAGAATCCAATACTAATTTGCCAGTTTTAAAATCTAATATCATACAAATTTATGTCGCCTTATACACAACATTCATTAAAACTATGAGTCAATGGGTTTTATCACATCCTATTCAACATTTACCAACAACCTATCCATATTTATTATTTAAAAAGTTAAAAACCTTTAAAATATAGACGAATCAAGTTTAATAATAAAAGCAATTGCTTTGACATTTGCTCGATGCCTGTAGAAAACAAGTAAACACTTTTGTACGTTTTTATAGTTAAATTGTTAACTATATAGCACTGAAATAATAACAACAAAACAAAATTAATATCAAAATGGTAATTTTGATTTCAAAAAATGTAACGAAAATTACACTTATTTTCATGCAAAACGGCCATATTTCTAAGGTTTCCATTCTAGCACGCCAAAAATAATAATTTATTTGAGTATAAATCAATGCAAAAGGGACGCATTTCAAATATGCCACTGTTGTATTACAAAATATGATTACAACTAATTGATGTTAGAATGCAAAACGGACGTTTTCCAAAATATGGACCTTTTGTATTATAAAATCTAATCAGACATAACTGACGTTTTGAATGAAACACAGACATATTTTGGATAGTGGCACTTTTTCACGCAACCGACGTGCGTTTGCGTTTAATTTCGGGGCACAACTCACAAAATGGCTGTCTTGCACTGACATTACCTGTCAAAATGCTACAATACAAAAAGGGCGGCAAGCCATTTAGGCATAATATAAGCTAAAATGATGGGTGTTTTATTTTTACTATAAAATATAGTCGATTTAGGTACCATTTTTGCAATAAAACGATTTTCAATTTTTTTTGATTTGTGGCCCTTTTGTATTCAAGGAGCGATATATTCTACATGTTGTAAAATCTTATCAATAAAAAATCAGAACGTTTTGTTTATAATTTCGCTGTATTACACTATTTTATTGAGTAATTAATATAACATTAAAGTTTAATAGACTTCGGACGATAAAATATCTAATATTTACAATATAAGATAATATGAACGACACGTGTAAAGGATTTTCCTACAAATAGAATATCTGATTTCCCGCATTCCGGCAAAAAGACTGGCCTGGCCGCATTATCACGCTGCTGGATTGTTAAACAATTAATTCCTAACCTTAAATTAATGTTTGTGACGTTGACCCGTTGTCGATTATCTAAATTGCATCTTGTTATTTCTTTGTAGAAGTAAATACAAATATATTTACTTAAAAAATAATAAACTTATTTAAAACTAGAAGGATTTTTCTTAGACTTTTTCTTAACTTAAATATTCAACTGATTCCTTCTTATTGGATTCCTCATTGTGTCAATCAAATCATGTTTGACAATATGATTTCTCATTCACTTTCCGTCCCCCAAGGTTGACTGTCTACCAGTTAGGTACTGGTACTCACTTCTAGGCAGCAGATGCACAGAAACTTGGAGTGTGCCCAAAAAGCATTGCAAGTCTGAAGAAAGTAGATTTTATTTTGTTTTTTGTTTTTCTAATCAAATTGAAGTTATTTTTTGTTTTCGCCTATGCGCGATTGTGTTTAAAACTTAAAAGAAAATAAACTATTTTTAACAAAAAATATTAAAACGACTTCAAATCAGTACTAAAAAGCGAAAAATAAACTGAATTAGATATTTAATTCCAAGCTAAAAAATACCCACCTACCTGTTTAAAGTATAATACCCTATTACTAATCTGTTTGAAGTCGGTGCCAAGCCTAAAGAGTTTATTAAGCCACGTACTACTTAGTACGTACATCTGTTACCTCCCGCTACCTCACACCACCTCGCACTTGCGTGTGATCGTACCTAGTGGACGGCTCAAACTGAGTGATACAACCTCATTAGGCTGGCACCGACTTCAAACAGATTAGTAACAGGGTATTATACTTTAAACAGGTAGGTGGGTATTTTTTAGCTTGGAATTAAATATCTAATTCAGTTTATTTTTCGCTTTTTAGTACTGATTTGAAGTCGTTTTAATATTTTTTGTTAAAAATAGTTTATTTTTCCATTTTTAGTGTACTTTTTATCCAGCAGATTTAATAATACTGGCTGGCAAACTAAGACGGAAAACCGAAATAAAAAATCTTCGATAGAAGGGAACGTCTATTTAAATATTCTAAAAACACAACCTGATTGTAGAATAGAGGAATCTCAAAACTCTCAGCTTTTTATGTCTTTCTTTTTTCCTATAAAATGAGACAGGTAACAAGTATAGGTATACAATGCAAGTTAGATACTACATATCGAAAACTTAAAATATCATCTAAAAATTCCTTTGAATTATACAACTTTATCTTCCATCAAGAGCTCACACCTCAGACACTTGAAGTAACACAACTTAAGGTTTATACATGGATGTGATATTTAAAGAAATCATCTTCTTACTCCTAAACATTAAGAAGTTTCCTTTCCAGCGATAGCTTACCTAAATAACCTACAAGAATACAACTATAGGTTTATAAGTATCTATAATGTTGAAAGAATTATCCTCCAACTCCTAAAAGTTAAGGAGTTATAACTTCCAGTGACAGCTCACCTGAATAACCTACAAGAATACCACTATAGGTTTATAAGTACCTATAATGTCGAAAGAATTATCCTCCAACTCCTAAGAGTCAAGGAGTTATACCTTCCACTGACAGCTCACCTGAATAACCTACAAGAATACAACTATAGGTTTATAAGTACCTATAATATTGAAAGAATTATCCTCCAACTCCTAATAGTTAAGGAGTTATACCTTCCAGTATCAGCTCACCTAAATAACCTACAAGAATACAACTATTGGTTTATAAGAACCTATAATGTCGAAAGAATTATCCTCCAACTCCTAACAATTAAGGAGTTATACCTTCCATCACCAGCTCATCAACATGAGATGTTGACTATCAGACGTAAATACTTGAATAACTTTAAAAAATATATGAAACACGTAACATGTGCCTATAAAATTTGAGGGTTGCCTTCGATTTCCCTGAGATTCCATCATCAGAACTTGACGTGATGAATAGGGGACCAATTCGGAAGTATACCCTTTCAAACAAAAAAAGAATTTTTTAAATCGGTTCAGGCATCTCTGAGTAATCGTTGAACATACATAAAAAAAAAAAAAAATACATACAGTCGAACATATAACCTCCTCCTTTTTTGAAGTCGTTTAATAATGTAAAATACTTGAAAATGCAATCAAGGAGTATAAATATAATGTTGTAGATCTTATGTAGGTATTGTTATTTATATGCGTGTCAAGAAGATTTATCTGTCTGCTAGTCATAGCTAAGAACGTCATATTTCTGAATTTACAGGTGCTATTTTTGAAATTTGAGAAGAAACAAAATTAAAAAAAATAGGGATCTAAATTTCAAAATAAGGCTATAGTTGTGCTAATGGGGTATTATATTTATTTGATATTAATATGAAGACGTATTTTTTTACATAGGGACTTTTATTGCATTCTATATTGCATAATTCATCTAATTTTATAAAATTTCATAATTTAAATACAATTCAATATAAATAATTATGATAACATTACGAATAAATTTTTCAAAAATTTAACATTTTCTGAAATATATTCGTAATACTAATCGATATTGAATATGTAATAAGTATTTGTTACTTTAAAAGCTTGGCCTATAAGAGGGTTAAGAGGCATTTTCCGGGGAAATACTGAAGTCTATGTTTTCCTCATTGCAAGATTTATGCTTCTTTGCGCACACAATGACTTCAAAGCCTTTTATATTTTATGTTCATAAATATTTACATCGATTTCAAATCATTTTTTTCATTTACGTTGTGCTAAAGTATGGAAGTGTATTTAAATTAGTTGTACCCCCCCATCCAAAGTCTCCTCTAATGCTTTTGGAATCTCTTCGGTTGGAGTCCCATAAACTTCGCATGTAGGTGATTCTGGGCCAATTTCAAAATATTTTTTGCCATCCTTAGTTGTGAAATCGTAGCCATATGTTTCTGTTTCCTCAACAGCTGTAAAAATACTTTATTAATAAAAATATGTTGAAGGAAGAATTCGAATGTAAATAAAATGGAATCTGAAATCAGAAATGTAACTGTTTCCTTATAATTTCACTTTCATCCGGTAACAGTTTTGTCCGCATGAAACATTATTGTCTTCTGGTATATAACTTTATTACTGTATAATATGTTTAAGCAGAATCCAACTGTAGTCCGTTCGCGTTAAGAAAATAGTAACTAACTAGAAACTCATCGTTGTCATTCAGCTTAGCCACGCTTCTTGACCAAGTAGATCTTAGTAAATTAGAAAGCCGTGTTCACATTAACTATTTGAACATAACCTTTCGAATATAAATAAAACAAATAATGCGCCTTTATTTTGCTGTCGCACTGGTGAGTTACTATTTTCTTAACGCGAATGGAAATAGTATTATTTACATAAAACTTTGAAGAATCATCATTGCAGTGCTGTTTAGTGTAGTGTAAGTACCTACAATTTTCTCCATGTTACTATCATTATATTTTTTTTATTCTATGGTATGTTGTCGTAGATAATAATAATTAACCTTTAAATGTTTTTTGCCATTTCGTTACATTAATTTCTATTTCACTAGTAACTTTGATATTGGCTTTTAACTTCACTACTACAGACTTTTTATCTTTATCCAATCTAGAATTTAGAGAAATATTAGTAGTAGTACTACCTTGCTGGAAAACCAGCATAACGGGCCGGCAGCCCACAGAATATCAACGGCAAGTACAATACGCGACATCTAAGTTGGCCGACCTGAATTGTCGCGAGTGGCTGCGCAGAAGTCGTTTTTTGGAACTAATTTGTGACTGTACCTACCATGAGACAAATGTTTCGCAGCGGCAACTTCAGCCCGGCCAACTAAGATCGCGCTTATTGTAGCAGTGTATTTACTTTTGGGTTTCGTCTGATGATTGGGAGCGCCGGAGGCCCAATTCCTCTACCCTACCGAAAAGGAAAAGAGAAACGAAAGAGAACTCCCCTTCGTTTCTCTTTGCCTTTTTTTGGTAGGTAACGGCTTAATTTTGTTTTCTTCGCAATTAATAGTAAAAAAACATAACAAAGTCCATGGACGGCGGTTACCACTTTTTTATTTTTATTTTAATATATTTGGGAAAACAAACAGTAACACAATTTTCTTATTCTAGGGTCTTAATGTATATAGGTATTAAGTTATTGTGTAACTCACAACGTTATCCACATATTACACTTACCATCATTGCAGCAAACTAGTTTGCTAGGTCGAGCAATAAAAAAATAAATCAATCAATACGCTTAGTAATAACTTACTTGAAATCAATAGTTTCAAAGTTCTTCAATCCAGTAACCTGGATATTACTGAAATTGAACACTAAACCTGATTTATCGTCCACAAGGACTTCTAATGAGGAGATGGTTAACGGGTCCATAGGTGCAATACCAAATTTTTGGTCTCCAGGGTAAGTTCTGGACATAAAAGAGTTCGTTGCGGTTTTTAGGCACTGCAAGTCATCTTTCGAACATGGCTCAAAGAGCTGTTCTGTAAATAAATAAAATTAATGAATAATATTTTTTTTTTATTGCAATAATTTATGTAGATAATATATGAAACTTAGTTTGCGTATTATTTCGCCTTTTCAGTGGTTACATTAATTTTCAAACAATTGGTAGGTAAAAGATCCAAAAGAGATCTGGGAAACGTAAAAGACGATTTCTTTAAATTCAAGTTAATTAGACGAAGCCTAACTGTAAACTTTGAACAATACGCAGTTAGTCCAAAAAACAATACTAGGAATGAATAGAACTTAGGTAACATTAAAATTAACATACCTCCTGGAGCCAATACTAAAGCAGAAGTAAGCAGCAATATACTTTTACAAGACATCTTGCGCACGTGCTTACCCAAAGAATCGACTAATAGGAATAATTAAGAACTGGTCGATTTATAGTCACCTTTCATATTTATCCAACACGACTGTTTATAGCTGATATATAAATAAATCAGTAATGCATTAAGATTTGATAACAAGGGTCAAGTGTTATCAAGACTATGAACCTGTCTGGCTAATGATGGTATAGGTACAAATATAAAAGTTATAGATATAAGATACTGGGGATAATTTAAGTCAAGTAAATAGTAAGTAAAACTAACTATTATTGCATGCTTAATCTTGGTTGAATATACAGGAGCTTAAAAACGCTAAGAAAATAAAGATTTTTTATTGATGAAAAAAAAACACCTATCTGTTGGAATTTACTTAGAGACTTAAAGACTACATTAAGTGTTAACTGGGTTTGGCCCGGTTGCCAATTCATCCACCCAGTGTTGTGTCGACTATGCATGTACTGTGTGGGAATATTACTTTTTATGCATGTCAATGATTCCGTATGCCTTCTCGTTCTAAATGCAGAACACGGGAGGTTTTTGTTTAAGTATATCTATAGGTATACTTATTTTTACTTATATTAGCTTTTGTTAGGCCGATTGCTGAATCTACACGTTGCTTGAATAAGATCGCAATCGTTCCCTTAAATTTGTCATTACACTGTACTCAAAAAACTCCGTATGCTCATAGGCACTATGATGACCGAGGCCTTTTACAAGCCTTTTCCGCATACCATCTACAACCTCGTATTTATCAACTGCAAATTTCATCAACAGCTGATGGTACACCAAAACAAATGAATGTGTAAAAAGGTGTATAATTAAAGATGTTTGTTAAAACATATATTTTATAATATATTTTAATTTGTTTACAATTGTAACAACATTGTTTAAACACCATTGACTTATAAAAGTTGTGCTAATGGTGATTTCACAGTCAGAGGTTAAATATCTGTAAAGAAGGAATATTTGGGTACCCCACTTGCTATTACTCTATAATTATTTAAAACCGTCTTGAAAGCAGCATCAGATATCTTGCAGATTGTCTTCTTACTGTATTCCACTTGCTTGCTTAGGTATACTTGTCTCAAACGGTCCACTTCTGAATCTATAAACAAATATTGAAGTTTATTAATGTAATTACGTGACTTCTTCAAAATACTAAAATAAGTATGAAAGTTGGCAATGCAATCAATGAGTAATAATTTGGACCTATGCCTTATGTGTAGTTTGTCATATAACTTTATCTGTCCGTCTGTTACAACTCAAAACATAATATTTCTGTGTTCATTTGAGTTATCGATATGAAAAAAAAAAGAAAAAAGGTTTTTTAATTTTTTTAAAATCTTTTGAATATTAATTTCATCATGGTTTCAGCATTTCCGCAGGTAATTAGTTGATATTTATGTGGTATTAATTTCAAAGCCTATAATGTTATATACAGGGTGTTTGGCGCATGGACCGACACAATTTTTCCCTGGATTTGGGGGGTTAACAGCTATGTTTTACAAATACACCCTATGTCTTAAATGATGCGGTTGGTTAAATATGTTTTTATTTACATTTTTTAAAAAAATACCCAAATTCTTACCTTTAATATGAAATAACTTTTTTTTTGTGGGTGTAATGGTACAAAATAAATTTTATTGTATTCGCTATGCCTTCTTAATCCAAATAAATCATTATTTTATACAACTGCTTTCAAAAAAAAATGTTACGTGCTTCCAAAGTTTAAAAAAATGTTTAAATGTATGAAACATTGCAACTTTTAAATTCATTAAAAAAAAAACTAATATCCCTTTGGAACTTAGTTTTATTTTAAAAAGTTCTTTAGTTTATATCCTTTCGAACGGTATACTACATGTCATAAAATACAATTGATTATGCAGTCAAAATACTAGTTAGAAGAGTCAGGGTTAAGAAAAGACTTATAACGTTTTTGTGTTTTTATTAAACTAAAGTTACAAATCTTGTTCAAATTGACCTCCTCCAATTGAACTCGTATGCTTGTTGTAGGATCCTCATCAAAAGCTTGAAGTATGATTTCATCTACGGCTACATTATGTTGCCTGGCATTCACTCGAGGTTCTTGATGATGGAGATTTCCTGTCTCTCTCAAACGTCGATAAGTTGTAGAGAAGGTTTCATGGTGTGGTATACGTCGATCAGGATATCGTTCATGATAAATTCTTCGCGCTTGGCGTGCATTGCAGTTAGCACTGCCATACGCGAGTAACATGTCGGCATACTCTTCATTACTGAAGTTAGGCATTTTACAGTGTGACCAACTTTAAATTAGCGATCCTGCCCCACGTACGCCAGAAAACTGACAAATCCTGCCAAACTCAATGCACAAACTGCCAAAATAATGCCAATCACATTTCATAGCATTATTATCACTTTCCTACAGCTATCATGCACGTTATCGAACACTTTATGCCCAAAAATCCACCCTTTTTGCACATACAAAATGGAATATTGTGTAGGTAGATACCTGCCTAACACAATTTTTCAGAAAATAATACAATGCCGCTATGTAACTTTTTCCGCGTTGGCGCCAAAACTCCCAAAATCGTAAACTTTTTTTTTTAATTTTTCATCACAATGGAAACTAGTCCTTCAGTGGAAATATTAATGTTTTTATTGTTCTAATATTTTGTCATATTTTGTCGTAGTCTTAGTCAAAGTCAGTCAGGCGGTTCGGCCCTTGCAAATTTTAGTATCCCTTTTTTTACAAAGAAATGAATGTTTTCTATGACATGTAGTATACCGTTCGAAAGGATATAAACTAAAGAACTTTTAAAAATAAAACTAAGTTCCAAAGGGATATTAGTTTTTTTTTAATGAATTTAAAAGTTGCAATGTTTCATACATTTAAAAATTTTTTTAAACTTTGGAAGCACGTATCATTTTTTTTTTTAGCAGTTGTATAAAATAATGATTTATTTGGATTAAGAAGGCATTGGCGAATACAATAAAATTTATTTTGTACCATTACTACCACAAAAAAAAAAGTTATTTCGTATTAAAGGTAAGAATTTGGGTATTTTTAAAAAAAAATTAAATAAAAACATATTTAACCAACCGCATCATTTAAGACATAGGATGTATTTGTAAAACATAGCTGTTAACCCCCCAAATCCAGGAAAAAATTGTGTCGGTCCATGCGCCAAACACCCTGTATACTCGTAATGTAATTTGCATCAAGTCCAAAATATATTTTCATCTATGTCGTGTTTAAAACATTAAAGTATAAGCATTGAAATTGTATGTATCTACCTTCCACCAAAGAGCTTTGTAATGCTTTTGAAATATTCTCGGTTGGACTCCCATCAACTTGGCATGAAGGTGATTCTGGGCCCACTTCGAGGTATTCTATATAACCCTTAGTTTTCAAATTGTAGTTATAGTTTTCTGTTTGCTCCACAGCTAAAAAAAATATGTTGAAAGAGAGATTTTGAATGGACAGTAGACTAAGAATGCACAAAGACAAGATATGCATAATTTTGAAAATGACATCTAAAATATGAATTGAAACTTTTCCGCTATAATTTGACTAACTGCACACACACAGCTTCTTCCATGTCAAAGAATCTATTCGTATTCTGGTACATTGTTTTCATCATCACTTCAACCCATAAACGTTCCACTGCTGGGCACGGGTCTCTTCCAAGGAATGTGGAGGGAATTTAGCTTACTATATCACGCTGGCCAGACGGATTGGTATAGGGATTGTTTCGAAATTACCTTTTCTTGCAGTGCTCTTGCCTGCATAAGGTTCCCGGTAGTCGCCTTTTACGACACCAACGGGTTGAGATGGGGTAATAACATTATGTATTCTTATTCTGTCACTACATTAAATGTCACAATGTTTTATTGCAGTAAAAATCCAAATAAGTAGGATTTGCGTCAAATAATTCATCTTTCCAAAGTTACTATTTTTATATGATTATGAATTCATGAATCAACTATACTGCGAATTTTGCTCAAACATATTTATAGATATGATTATTGCGATGCTATTTAGTGTAGTATATTATTGTTTTACATCTAAGGTTTGTAGTCATTAATACATATATTATCTTTGTCTTTACTTACTTGCGGAGGCTGTATAGATGCCCTTGAACGATTTTTGCAATTTCGTTATTTTAATTTCGATATCACTAGTAACTTTAATATTGGCTTTAAACTTTTGCAGTACAGACTTGTTATCTGTATTCATTCTAAAAATAAAATTAACATTATTTGATAACTTCGTTTAGTAAGATATTTTATTTTAGTTTATTATTATTATTTTTGGGTATTATGCCATAGAGGCTTCTTTTCTACGTCGCCCAGTTACTACTGATCTATTGTAGCGTCCACACATACACTTAGAATTACTTCTACTAGTATGTGGGTTTCTTCACCATGTTTTCCTTCACTGGTTGGTAAGTCACGTGACTAGTATGTACATATAAATTCCACAAAGTGAAATCCACATTGGTACTACCGTGGTCGGTATCGAACTCGGCCCGCATGATTTGCACGCAGGTCACTTATCCGTTTGGCCACCACCGGTTTTTAGTAAGATAACATCTGCCCCCTGATTCTGAGCTGTCAAAAAATTTTCGGCCGAAAATGTTAGTTCAATTAAATTTAAAAAACATAGTGTTAGAGAAGTTTTTTATTTTTAATTTTCAGTTTTTAATTTTCTATACGGTAAACTATTAGAGGAGAGGAGACCCGAGCCCAGCATTGGGACTTAATAGGTTGCTGATGTTGAAACTATTTTCTAACATTATACCTACAACGTAAGCCCTAATAATATGTCGTTCTAAGATTCGAAAAAGTTTACAATCCGGGAGCAATCCGACGAGTCAAAATCAGGGGGCTGGTCTACATTACGATATTCTGTGTAAGGGACTTTTAAAATAATAATGTAATAGAACAAAATAAGAGCATTATGTTTCCACTTACTCGTAAGCCATAGTTTCGAAGTTCTTCAACCCAGTAACTTTCACGTTAGTTAAATAAAATACTGCGCCTATATCTTTTACAGGGATTTCTAGTGAGGAGATAGTTAACGGATCCATGGGTGCAATACCGAAATTCGGGTTTCCTGGATAAGTTATAAAAGATTCCATTGCGGCCTTAAGGCAAGGGAAGTCATCTTTTGAACATGGCCCAAGTATCATTTCTATAAATAAATAAATTTTACGTAAACAGTGTAATATTTCGTGTTATTTTTTGTCATTGTAATGTCGACTAATTGAAGCTGAAAGTAATTTTGAAAACAAGTGGTAGATAAAAGCTTATATAAGCTTACGATGGACAAATGAAAATCATGATACTAAAGGGTTTTGTTGGCTACGAAATTAAAAAGATCTGGGGAAGTACAATAAAGTTTATTTCTATATTAAAGAAAAAAAAAACTTTATTTAATCATAATTATGTATCTTAAGAAACCGAACCATAAACTATGTATAAACGAAAAAAGTACTACCGAATACTAAAGCATTGAAAAAAAAGGCAATTAATTAATAGTACTATATACCTACATAAGTAACGAAATTAACATACCTCCTGTAGCCAATATGAAAGCAAAGGTAAGCAGCAATAGACTTTTACAAGACATCTTGTGCACGATGTAGCTTAAAGGAACAACTAAGAGGCACAATTAACATCTGATCAATTTATACTTAGTCAACAATTTACGAAACATGGTTTTTAATAGCTGATAATAATATTTAAAGAAATCAAATCAGTAATGCAAAAAGATTTTGATAACAAGGGTCAAGTCCTCAACCTGTCCCTAAAGAAAATTAAACTATACTAATATTAAAAATCTGTAGCGTTTGTCTGTTCTGCTCTTCCTTTATAAAAAGTTGTTTATAAAAAGGTATCTAATTAAAAATGATTGCAAAAATGCATAATTATTTTCGGTTGTTTAACAAAACTGTTTATAGGCCATGACTGGCTGAGCGATATACAGCGAGTCGCTAAGCAGCCACTTATCTCACAAAACTGATGGCCTATAGGGGAAAAAGGTTCTCAAGAGGCCATCCACCCGATGAACCGATGACATGGTCAAGGTTGCGGTTGGCCGTTGGTTACAGTCGTTCAAAATCGCTCGCTGTGGTGAAAATTAGGTGACGCCTATTCAGCAATCGGTGTCACTGATAATGATGACATTTACAGACTACCAGACATCATCTGAGATATTTCTCATGTTTTGTAAAGCTATAACAGATAAAGAATGATTCCTTGGGATAAGTTTTAGCCGCGGCATAAAAATAAATAAAATGAAATTTTCATAGTACGCTTTTCATAGTACTACGAACTTTAATTTGAGAATTAAAATACATAATGTACATAATTAGGCTGTTGGTAGCTTCATAGTTAGGTTAAACATCTGTAAAGAAGACACCTTTGGGTAGCACACTAGATAATATTCTTAAATTATTTACAACTGTCTTGAAAGCAGCATCGGATATCTTGCAGATTGTCTTCTTATTGTATTCCGCTTGCCTGTTTAGGTATTCTTGTCTCAAGTGTGCGCCATCAGAATCTATAGACAAATATTAAAATTTCATGATGTGAAGTCATCAAAAATTAACCTACTTCAAAAGTTTGACGTATAGACCTTTTATACTTTATGTACAGAAATATTTACTATGATTTTAAAATATGCTTTTATCTATGTTGTCATTATGGTGCTAATAAACATCACTTGTAACGGAACATCGCGTATGGCTATTTTAAACGAACTTCGAACTAAAAAACGAACAGAGCCAATCATAGAGCCAAACAACGCCACGCACATTTTACGATCAACCTAGCGCTTTAGTGAATGCTCGTCAAAAAAATATTCTTAACCAAGATGTCAAAATTGACGGTCAAGTGTGGTGCTGGCACGATAAAAAGCTTAAAGTAAATCCAAATCAAAATCTTTATTTTGGTAAATTCTAAGGCTCGCACTAGAATACTTTTTAAAATTCTCCCTTTTATTTTTCTGTAATGTAAAATTCACTAGAATACTCATTACACCTGCATATTCAAATTTATCAGCACTTTTAAGGTTTGGGCAGACAGCGAGTGATTGGGATGGCGCCACGTTGCCATCGCCATCCCGTCCCTTACCCGCTGTGTACCCAAAGCTTTAGCATGAAAATAAATAGGTATATTGTATTACTATGTACCTTCAACCAATGAGTTTTGTAATTCTTTTGAAAGATCCTCTGTTACAATCCCGTAAACTTCGCATGAAGGGACTTCTGCACCAAGTTCGTAATATTCCTTGCCATCCTTAGTTTTGAAACTATAGCTATAATTTTCTGTTTCTTCGACCGCTGAAAAATATATGAATAAAACAATTTTAACGGAGATAAGATTGTTTAGTAGTCTAGGAAAGTTATTTTCGAGAGACGTAGCAACGAAAATTAAATTGGAAATATAACTGTGACAATCTTTTTATACAACTTTCACAATCTTCCACCCACAACTTCGGCCACGTACCTAAGCTAAAAATTATTGTTTATATAACGATAAAAATAATCTCTCACATGTATATTAATATAGCTTTAGCTTTAGTATAGCCAATATCTAATAAATAGTGTTTGAGCGAAAAAATACATCCTTACGAAGGTTTTTTAGCATTACAAACAATAATACACTTATTTCAACAATTCTGAGAATTTTCTCAAACACAATTTGTTTATACTTAATTAACTAAGTTTATTATTGATTTGTTTTACTTCTATGGTAGAAAGTCATTATTATATTATAATCTTTGTCTTTACTTACTTGCGGACGCCGTGTAGATACCCTTGAATGATTTTTGCGATTTCGTTGCTTTAATTTCTATATCACCAGTAACTTCGATATTGGCTTTTAACTTCAGTAATACAGTCTTTTTATCTGTATTCATTCTACAAATATAAAATTAACATTATTTGATAACTTTATTGAACCAGTTTATTATCAAATGCATTTTTGTTTGGTCAACGATAAACGTAACAGATTACACCCTGACCTATGCCATTATTATTTATGTAGTTAATTACATTGTATAAGACTGCTTCGGTCACGAAGCAGGCGTGTGTACCACTGCTTCACAACAACTTCAGAGATTTATTGGTTGGACCAAAACGATTCTCAGTTTTTCTCTCATGAAATTCTTAGTAGCAAGATAGAGCCCAGTAATGGCGTGAAATCAAACCTAACTAACTGGAAACTGTGGGTGTGATCTAGCTTTGCATTTCCATTACTCACAGATTATAAAAATATAAAAAAAATTTGCAAAGCTATTATGAATCAAATAACGAACGTCAACTTTTTTGTTTAATATGAAAACACCCACACTACAAGCCCTATATTGCAAGAGGTTATCCAGACATAAAATGAACCTAATGGTAATATTTGTTTTTCATTTTACTGTCTTTTTTGACATTTGATTACATAGATAGGGAGATATTTTATCCAATCGCAATAGAATTAAATATTTTAATGTATTATTATTATTATGTCAATAGGCTTACCGAAAATTTTCCACTTACTTGAAATCCGTAGTTTCTAAGTTCTTCAGTCCAGTAACTTTGACATTCGTGAAATAGAACCCTAAGCCTATTTTATCGTCCACAGGGACTTCCAATGATGATATAGTTAACGGGTCCATGGGCAAAAGACCTAATTTCGTATTTCCAGGGTAAGTTTTGGTCATAAAAGAGTCCGTTGCGGTCTTCAGGCACTGCAAGTCATCTTTCGAACATGGTTCAAAGAGCTGTTCTGTAAATAAATAACAATAAATAACAATCTTCATCATTTATTTTCATTGTAATCATGTATTGTGTCACTACTGGAATGTGAAAGTAACTTCAAATTGGTTTTGTTCACGTTCCCAACCAATGAAATGATTTTGAAAACATGTAGCTCAAAAAAGATCTGGGGAAATACATATAGGAACACAGATATTTTTTGAAGTAAATAAAACATAATATATAAACAATAACATACCTCCTGTAGCCAATACGAAAGCAAAAGTAAACAGCAATATACTTTTACAAGACATCTTGCGCACGTGCTTACCCAAAGAAACAACTAAGAGGAATAATTAAGACCTGGTTGATTTAACGTCAACTTTCAAATAAGTTAATCATGTTTGTTTGTAGTTGATACGTACACAAATCAGTAATACAATTTGAGTTTGATAACAAGGGTCAAATATTATCAGAAGTATGAACCTGCCTAATGACGATGTAGTTATTAGCAAAACATATCTATAAAAGGAATATGATAATATAAATCAGGTAAATGGTAATAATAATGGTAATGGTTGCAGGCGGCACAGGACCGTTCGCAGTGGCGTAACTAGGTGAGGCCTATGTTCAGCAGTGGACGTCGTTGGGCTGATATGATGATGATGATGATGATGAAATGGTAATCCTTTATAAAGTTAGTTTCGATGGATTTTCAGAAAAGAGTAGGAAACATCTACACTATGACGTATGACGTAAATTTAGTTTTGAGTTGCAAGTATACGTGGTTTATAGCCCACGTGTAGATCATACCAGTCATGATCGAAACATTAAACCAATTTCTCTTATGACAATTTTTACGGCAAACATGACTACAATGTCAGAGGCATCTATCAAATACGTCTAAATTTAGTTGTTTGGACACCAACACGTTGCAAGACGGGACATAATTTCGTTTAGACCTCACAAACAGTCCAGAGCAGTAGGTAACATTATCTCATAGACTTGCATTTAATATATTACTTTGTACCATATTATTTGATTATTTTATTTTCGTGCAAAATTTTACCTACTGACCCTACTGATATTTTTATCTGGAAGTCCAAGTGCCACTTGTTGTTGTCAAGGGATACATGATACTTATAGATCAACCGACTTATCAGGTTCACCTTACGGCGGCACTGTCATCAAATACTCCTTATTTGATGACAGTGCCGCCGTAAGGTGTAAGTCATTTAAATAATTTAACAATAATTTGGTAAAGTTTTGTGAATTAGTTTTAACAAAGAAATCTTATATCTTATGAGACTGCTGAACACAGGTTTCCTCTACTCTATCTAGAGAGCTGACAATGCTTAGGCCGTCATCTACATTATCATCACATACGCTACTATACGCTGGCCTAATGCGTGTTGGTGTACCAGACATAACCTTAAAATTCTTTAGTTAAAGTTGTAATCTTCTCCCTTTTTTAATTAAAGTTGTATTAAAAAGTGTTTAGTAAAAGATGTTTGTAAAAACGAATATTTTAATTTGTTGGTAATTGTTACAAGATTTATAGACTACCACTAACACTCATATCTTATTTAATTATAAATCTGTGAAGAAGGCTTCCTTAGGATAAGCTTTTGCCGCTGCCCTTAAATTGCTTAAGATGGTTTCCATGGCAACGCTTACGATTTCACACACCGTCTTCTTGCGGAGAGATGATTTATCCAGGTCTGGCATTTTGGCATATTCTTCTGTTGGAAATAATAATAGAACATTACAAAGATGATCTGATATAACTCAATGAAATTAGATTATTGTAAATAAAAGTTAAGGCTATCAAGATGTTTTTAAGTGACCTTCTGCTATATCTGCTCAATTACAGTGTTGAACCAGTTCAGTTCACAAAATTTAGTGATTGTGAAAATTTTGACCCTCAATTTCGGGTTGTTTTGCAAATAAATAGTTAAAGTTCCATAGATCTAATTTCAAATAGATTGCGTCGGTAGTTCCAGAAAAACTTTTTGAAGAACATGCGTACCTTTATCTGCATCATCTTTCAATTCAACTTTTAGCGTCAGTTTTGGTTCTGTTACAATTTCACATGAGTTCGTTTCTGGACCCAATGAGAAATGGTCTGCGCCATCTTCTTGTACGATGCTGTAGGTATATTTTGAAGTTGCGATAACATCTGTGATAAAATTACATAAGTATTATTTTGGGTGTTCAGAAGAACAACAGGACAACGCTCGGCTGCCACCTCAGTCAGCCCGTGATCACGATCGGTGCAATTCGATCGAAACGTCGGGCAAATAAATAAGGTATTTACTATTCCTTATAGTATAATACATGACCTAGACCCATTTTATAATTATTTAATAAGAGGAAACAATTTTATTAGAAAAAAAAAATAAGGTAACGTGAGTACATCCTAATTTTCATGTCTTTATAGAGATGATATATTCTTTTACTCATCTTCCTTGGCCTTGCCTTTTTCTATTTTTCGCTTTTTTACAGTTTCCTGCACCATCTGTCTTGGGTTGTCGGTTCAGGCAATTGGACTTGCTTGTTTACATTTCCTTTTGTTTTTATTAGTATACGACGATCACACAATATTCCTGAATTTTTTACTAATTTTGTTAATTGGCAGATGTAACGTGTAAATGTGTATTTTAAATCTTTTACTAAACGTTTAAGATGTAAGTATATTAGCCAAATTATGTGGATATTCTTATAGACATAATAATATAGACATAATTAACTTATAAACAGATAGATTATAGTTAGTTGGTGCACCCCATTGCAGGGTGAAGGCCTCGCCCCATAATTTCCATACTGTTCGGTCCGTAGCCATTAGAGACAGTCAGCCAGTCTTTTGAACGGAGAGATATTTTTCAATAAATCATAGAATTAATCTATTCGAGTATGGGACACTGTTGTATAATGCTATCTTCTCCTTAGTCGTTGCCACTTTTGACAAAGTGGTCGTGATCAAAATTCGTATATTTAGTGCTTTAGTTGCTTGGATTTTTTTAGAAGCAACAAATTAACTTGTTTGTTTATATAGTAAACATACACGTTAATATACTCAAATGTTGTTTTCAATATGACTGAAAAATTGCAATGCGAAATCTCGTAAAATTTTCTCTAGCCGTGAACGAGAACTTACATCCCGACGCCGAGTAATGGCCGCCAAATGATTTTTGTGTTTTTATCAATTCAACCTGAACGTCACTGACTATTGAAAGATCGCCTTTCATTTGTATTACCACCGACTTTTTGTCTGCATCCAACCTGAGAAAACAAAAATGAAAAATGTATACCTATTAACTAGCACACCTGACGTATTTTTTTTTTCTCCCCTTCACAGAAACTTTACCCATACCAAATTTTATACTGCTCCGTTTTAGAATATTACATATTCTAAAAGAGGAATCTAACGTTTTCATTTAGTACCTATATTAAAATAAGATTATTAAACGCTCGGAATCTCAAAGCAGCGAATATATTCTGGCCTATATATATACCTGGGGCAACTCATTAAACTTATCATCCATCAAGGCTTAATTTGAGTTGAGGTCCGACTTCTAAGGAAAGGTGCCTAAATAAATGTGTATGTTACATTTATTTAGGCACCTTTCCTTAGAAGTCGGACCAACACAATATTTTGTTTATTGGAAAATATTGTGATTAGTATGTCATATTTGCCTTTTAGCTGTAGGTACATTTTTTTTTTATGTTAAATATTTTCACATACTTAACATCAGAAACCTTTAAATTCTTTAGTCCGGTGACCACCATATTGGTAAAATGTAGTACTAGTTCGTTTTCATTCTCAATAACATCTAAGGCTGCTATTGTTAATGGGTCTATCTTCTTTATATTTAAATTCTCTACACCCTCGAAAGTTTTTGTGAAGAATGTTTCTGCAGCCGTGCTTAAACATGGTACGTCGTCTTTGGGACACGCGGTAAATGGTGCATCTGTAAATAAAATATTCTGGAATTAGATGATTATATTAAAAATATATGCTACTCTTGAACGACCACTTCGCAAATATAAATTAACATTCTGGTTGCTCATCAATTATTGGAAAACGGTTGCTAAGATATTTTGACCACTCTGGATGCTAACAACATTTTAATTACTTTGTTTGCTAATATAAAATTTATATTTATCACATTATTTTCATGCTGACTGTTCTATACAGAGACACCAAAGTATACGATCGAAACTAATAAAATATTTAGGTAAGTATCATCATAAACAAAATGCGAACTTACCTAATTTAGACTTTACACAAATTATAAAGGAAAAAATAAAAATGCTTTTATAAAATGCCATTGCGCCACAAGATAACTTTAATCATTGACATGAACATCTGAGAAAATCGCTTCATCCAATTTACTTATATATGAAAATTATAAACGGTGTACACATAAAACATTGATTAAAAATTCAATTGGTCAAGATTGAGATGCAAATTGATATTTGATTTTCCTCGAAAGATTAAATAATATAATCAATCTGCTAAGGTTAAAAACAAAGATAGGTGATGGGTTCTCAGAATACAACTTTCATCGCAACTTCGAATACGAAGGTACCTACGATATTTACAAATATATAAATAGCTTTGTATCTTACAAGCAGGGATGTAATGGAGCTCTGTAACCGTAACCGATACAATCGGATAATCCAAATAAAATCTATCAGAAAACGTAACTGAATCCGATATAAAAGTTTTAGATAGAGGCGCAGTCGTAGTAGAAAATTGTAATTAGTAAAAGAAATAGGTTATTTCTTTATAAAAATATGACTTTTAAAATTCTTAAAGCATCTAATATCCATAACGGAAACTATTCAAAAGAATAGTCGGATCGGATAGTCCAAAATAATTGAATATCCTTAATCGAACCAGCATAATATATTTCATACCACCGTATCCATATCCAGATTCGTAATTTCATATCCATAACGTCCCTACTTGTAAGTAGTTTAGTTATCAGGGAAAGAAACAATCCCGTGACTGATAAGCTTAAAAAAGAAATATGTTTTGATGTTAAGCAAGTATATAAAATTATTGTAGCTATTTCAAGTGGAATGAAGATTGCTTTACTAAATTAAATAAAAACTGAAGTTGAAAGCTTCATTATGAAGAATCTACAAACCTGAAGATATTATGTCACTCTAAAGTTAAATAAATAATCTTAAAAGAACGACCGCACACAGCGATATCATATTTTTTTCTGGATACTTAAACGAATTAATCCTTATCAATAATAAGACAAAAAATGCTGTGAATCAGTCTGAAGTCTAATTTCTGGTACATGTAGGCAATAAAATATAACGATGAACGGACAACAGAATTATAGTTTTCAACGTTTGATAAGGAATTCTAATAAATAAACAATCATAACTGCATACTTAAAGACGCACGTCACATTTCAACGACGATAAAGGAATTTATTATATGCAATAATAATATCATTTATATGCAGTTAAGCATATTGATTTTATCGGTTAAAAAGCGCTACATAGTCACAATGTTCACGTGTTGTTTATTACGCAATGACTTATTGAGTGACTGTGGATACAAACACTTTAACTACAGAGAACTAGTGGTTACTAGTTGACCCAACAGGCGCTGTTCTGTCTAAAACTATTAACTAGGTACCTCAATCGGAAAATGAAAACATTTTTTTTCCAATTTCCCTCCTAACAATCTCCTCCTATAACTCTTCCTTGAATTTAAATATAATATATTAAATTGGGTTCTAAAATAATAGCCAGTCTTTTATTTACTTGTTACCTTTGTTTTAAACATACACAATCATCATAGATCCTTTATTGGTTCATATCATCTTGGAGTTATAATAATAATAAAGATGAAATAAGCCGACTTTGGCACCTAGAAAAAGTAATGATAGTTCCCATAGTTATGTCTACAACAGGAGTTATACCGAAACAATTACACCAATCTCTCAAAACTCTCAATATACAACCTAAAACCTATTACCTTTTACAAAAAGCTGTTATATTAAACACATGTAGAATAGTCAGAAAATTTTTACAGTGCACACTAGACAACACAGTTGATACATCCACTGTTACCACAACACAACCTAGTTAATAATGATATTGATGAACACTTGGCTTAGGCCCGTGCCATCAATTTTACCGGGTAAAAAACCGAGAAAAAATAAAAATAAACTAAAATAATAATAATAATGTAATAATAATAATATTCTACCACATTTACACAGCGCCATCTAGTCCCAAAGTAAGCAATTATATTTGCTTGTGTTATGGGTACTAAACAACTGATATACTACTTAAATACATTTATGGATGACTGGCGTGCGTGGTAGTACTACCTACCACTCGGTGAGGAAGGCCGCTTTAACAAGGTCACTTCAAGTTTCTGAGGTATTCCTTAAGATGAATGACTTTATTTCCACAGTGGCGAAACGGTCACTTTGGTCTTCTGAGGAGATCGTCGAGATGAGTGACTATATTCATCGATATAATTGAAAGTAGTGAATAGCATGATATATACTTTGAACCGTCCATACCTTGAAAACTCCGTGTAGTAAATGGTTTAATAATACGTAATGTCACTACCCCATTTCAACTCACGGATGTCGTAAAAGGTGACTAAGGAGTAACTTTAAGCAGACAAGAGCTCTGCGAGAAAAGGAAACTCGTCGAAAAACTCGTCTTGCCAGCGTGGTATAGTAGGCTAAATTCCTTCCACAATGCTTGGAGGAGACCTTTACCTAGCAGTGGGATGTTTATTGGTTGTGTTGTAATGACGATGATGATGATAATTTGAACGTTTCTATTAAAGAATAAATGTATTTTTTTTATACCAGGATGGGGGCAATCTAATTTGTGGTCCGCCGGAGTAACTTATGGTCGCCTGCAACATCAGGAACATCATACGCGTTGCTGACCATAAATACACATTGACCAATGACAATTTTTTTTTTACTTCCCTAAAGCAACGCGGACTAAAAACATTATCGTCCTGGGGCCTTACTCTGAATTTCGACATTTGATTGTCGGTTTTGATGTCGGTAAGTATGTATGTGTGTAAGATTTAGATATGGTCGCTGTCACTTTCAAGCATTTGACAGCGATATCAAAACGGAATAATCGAATGTCGAAATTCAGAGTAAGGCCCTTGGTTACCAACATCTGTATCGTTTCAGTGAGCTTTAATCCGTATTCATTGAGTGTTTTCATCATTATTAACAAGATAGTTAATTTCAATTGGTTCATCGCTTCCACTCTGTTTTGCGATACGGTTTTCACTGAGTATATATTATTTGAAGTACAGTGAATTAACATAGTAAAATTAAATAGTATCCAGCGTCGAAGTGTGTCTATAGTTTTTGGGGCATACAGCCCCAGTAGACAGACTAATAAAATATCTCAGTTATTTTTAAAAAGAGACTATTTAGCTGTGTATATTTCAAGTTATATAGTAAATATTTATTTAATATTTCATTCATAAATCTTTATTTCTTGTGGCTTAAGAACCCATTTCAGCTTGAGAAAAAAACTAAACAATATAAGATTTAAAAAAATTGTTTTAAATAACACTCACACGAACACACTCACGCAACGCAGACACACACACACTGGACATGTGGGTGTATTGCATCTCTGCTTACCCCTTCGGGGAATAAGTTGTGACGCTGTTTCATCGCACTTATTTCACTCAGTATAACAAATTCCATTTTCTCAGTACCATAAAGGATAAGCAATCTTTTTACGTTTCGTATAGTATCACGTTATTTCTATAACTCATACAGGAACTGTGATGTTGTATTGCGATCACGAAGCCTTACTACAGCGAGTTTCAACATGATTAAGTTGTTCAACTGCTATGCTGAAGCTATCGTTAAATATTTGATACATTACTCACGTTGATGGGAGTTTGGAGAACGTGTTGCACGTATACTAAATTCTGTCTTCATACAGATAGCTATTCTAATATTTATATATTTAATTATGAGTCAACAACAGTTGTTAAAGATATAATACTGCTAGGAGCATGTAATATACATTTATTTGTGTTTTAAATCTTACACAGCCAACATTTTCAGATTGAAAATTGATGTTGCCGGTTGATGACAATAGGCTTGCCCCCTATTTCATGGGACCAAACATAGCTGGCTGTATGAAACACCTCTGCCTACCCCTTCGGGGAAAAAGGCGTGATGCTATTTTATGTTTATGTAATGTTAAATTGATGTTTATAGGCAAACACCACATGCAGAATGTTTAAAATATTGATAATATTATAAGAGATGTTGAATCTCATATAATTTTGAAGAATCTTACAAATGCAAGCATATTGAAACGTTAAATGTGAAATCACTCTTAAGGCTACGAGTACAAGATAAGATACATAATTAAGTTTAGAGGGTGAAATTTGTACCGGACATAATCCAGACTTCGAGCAATTCATATCTCTATCAAAAGTCCGAAGATAATCTATTGGGAATAGACTTAAGCTTAAGTTACGGATAAGAACTATAGATAACTAGAAGTTATCAAGTTAATCATCGTTGCAACGAAGTCACAAGAAATCGATAACAAATTAAGTTCGACTAGATTACCAGTATAATAGAGCTTAGAACTTTTTGGCATGTGTGTTATAAAGCAAGTACTATAGAGTACACACACACACACGCACTGCATTCAGTTGCAAAAGTGGTAGAGGGGAAAAAATATTCAGATAACATAGCTTGATGACGTCGAAAACGGTGGACAGAGCAATATTACATCCATTTCCATTTTGCCATAGGAGGCGAAACTCTTTCAATTTGACGATTATATAGAGAGTTCCCTCAATTTCCTCAAAACTCAACCTCTTCAGGGAATTGGTTTTAGGATATTTTTTTCTGACACTATGAGTTATATAATGGATACAATTCTTTAAATGGAATTGATAGGTATGCACCTACTGAAAATTTCAAGATAAACCCACAACCCTTTGCATTGCAATCGTAGATATTTTTGCTCCGTCATTCACAAAGTTAGATAACTATTTATCAATGCTAATTAAAGAAAGGTTTAATATAAATACATACAATAGATCTATTAGTTTTAAAACAAAAGCTTACGTTCACTTCGTAACTTTGCTATAAATTGTGTCTTATTTTAGGAATTCTCGCTCCTCTCTGTCAGTTTCTATACCGTACACTAAGTTCAATATCAACAAATTACGTCACATTGCCAAATTTCCTCCAATCCGGGATGCCTCCCATTTAGCTAGAACTCTATTAGTCTTGAATCTTGTCGCGATGAGTTCAGCTAAGGAGCTTTACTTTATCTTAATATTGTCAGTATGTCTTATACATATTTAGTGAGAGTAATTCTGCGGGTTGATTTCAAGATTGGCTCTGTATAAATATATTATATATAATATGATACAGATATATAGAAAGATATATTTTCAGATTGTAAATGGGTATTTAATGTAAATATTGAGTTGCGTCTTTCATTCCGTTATTGAAAGAAAGTCGTCTGTAGGCTTTTAAGAAGAGAATACGTCTCTTCATGACGTCAGCAAATAAATAAGTAGTGGTGAAATTTAAACTTACACTTAATAATATAATTTGAATATCTATGCTACATCAAATATTAAACAAAGACAGGAAAGTCCAAAAATGATTTGTTTTCGTCATTTCTTTCATTAGAATTTTCGAGAGAGCTGTTGGAAATAAACCCATTTACTCTAAATGCATAGATGCGTTTATGGCACTCTAAAGGGTTTTATTTTGATGTTTACAGTAGTTTGGTTAACTTTCTCATTAAATCCATGTTATGTTGAAAAAAATGTTCATATTTTTAGTTTGTTTTAAGTTACTTAACAGCCACAGTTAGAAACCTCAGTTTTGGAATTTTACTTTATATTTTGTCTTAAACAAACTTACGACTGATTTAGTAATTTTATGGTGGGACATATTATATTTTTTAAGCTGTACACTTAGAAGCAAACTTTTAGGTATAGAATAAAAATTAATTCAAAATAATGTATTTACACCATAAACGATTAAATTAAAGATGACAAATACACTTCCCCAAATAATTTTAAGTTTTGCTTTGTCGCAGTCAATAAATAGTGAAATTGAATTTTGTATAAACGGTTTGCCTTCAGGCAACATAAAACATGGACTGATATCCACAAAGTAACCGTTGCATGTTCAGTAATAAACAATACATATAAAAAAAAAAAATGGAAAGAATATTGAACGGCCTCGTTAGTTTAATAGTCAGAATCAGAATATTTGTCGTTTACACTAGTATCTATTATAAAGTGGAAAGTTTTGTATTTTCACTCGACTGCAAAAAAGGAGGGTAAATAATAATATTATACAAAAAATAATAATATTGTCACACAATTTACACAGCGCCATCTAGTCAAAATAAACAACTATATTTGCTTGTGTTATGGGTACTAGACAACTGAATCAACCACTACGCCAACAGGTCAGTCAAATCTGAAGCATCAAAAGTTCAAAGCAGAAATAAAAGCGATAATAATTCACCGAATCTTGAACATAGACAATATGGAAGTGTTCTTTTATATTGTACGTGTTTATTGAGACTTAACCGCAATTGTCAACCACACGTCAAGACAGATGGGTCTCGAAACAGATATCCGTACGTTATACGTAAGGAAGATAAAATACGTGCAGTTCCATGAGTGCAGTGAAATCGTTCGATATTGCTTTGAAACTTTTGAACGCAACGACGATAAATGTATCGGAGTGTTCTTTAAACCAAGCTATATTATCAACAGCATCATCAGCAACCCATTAAGTCCCACTGCTGGGTTCGGGTCTCCTCTCCTCTAACTTGATAGCTGAGAGGGTTTAGGCCATAATCCACTCACGCTGGCCTAGCGCGGGTTGGTGGATCAGACATACTCATAGAATTTCTTCTAGGGTATGTGGGTTTCCTCACGATGTTTTCCTTCACCGTTAGCAGATGGTAAGTCACTTGACTAGTACATATAAATTTTACAAAGTGGAATCCACATTGGTACTGCCGGTCGGGACCGAAATCGGACCGCGTGATTTGCACGGCCGGTTCCTTATCCATTCAGCCACCATCGCTTCTTCTATATTATAGTATATTCTTAGCTTCGCTATATATTCGAAGCAGATTCTAATTATTTGATCACTAGCTATTTTTAAGGCTTCACTGCGGTGGATCTTTATTTGGTCGCTACTCAACTCCTATTTGTGGTAGTGTGATGTTATATAGGTGAGCAGTGTCCAAACAATGAACGACAGGCGCGAAGCCCTGGTTAAAAGTTAGTAATGATTATAATAAGTTAAAAAAGTAGGTACTTAAAGAATTTTAATAAAAAAAATTAAGGTAATTGTTTTAATGTTTTCGTGAAAAATTGTCCTTATTGCAGCATGCATAAGTGATAATTTGTCACGGTAGTTTTTCAGAGTAAATAATACCTTTATAAGACATGAATGAAGTCGGAGCCTAACTCGGTAGATAACACACTACTAATATACTGAAGCCACTAAAACAAAACTACAACTATCATTTGGGGTTAGTTTAGCAAGTTCTTCTTGCAAACTGTCTGACTGAGCTAAATGGTCTAGAAAGCGAAAAGTTTACGTGCAAAACAGGGACTTTGGAATGAGAGGAACGTGATTATGGAGAATCAGTTGTGGAATTATGTTTTATCAACGAAGTCTTTTTTCCAAAATATTGTAGGTATTGTAAATGTACCACCACATAAGTATTTTATCACTGTTTTAAACTTTAAGTCAATGATATAGAGTTGAAATTTGGAAGTCTTAAAAAGGATTCTGACACATGAAAGATTATGTTCACCCTTTAAAACTTAAGCAGTTCATTATACTAGGTTTAAACGTGTTCATATTTTCACTGCTTCAAAAACTGTATATCAATGTATGTTCACAGTTTTGTGTTTTATTGTGATAGCTATAAGATTTATTTTTCCATTTGTTTTAGTGGTCTCTCTAAAGTTTGGAATAAACGATGTGTTCTTTTCAGGTGATATATTCGAAAACCGTTTTTAGAATATTTTTGTAAAATCAAGATATGATATGAAAGAAAACATTTTCTATTAATATTATTGTGATAAAATAAATTGCAGTTTTATTATAGGCAAGCACTGTGAAGGTTAAAATTTTCTTTCGTTATGTAGTTATGTCAATTCCAAATTGAGTTTGTATGTTTGTATTGTGTTATCGGCTAAATTATTGAACAGATGTTTAAATCATGAAATTTTATAGAGTCTAAAACCTGAAAAAGAATATAGCTGGATTTTATAGACACACCTCGTGGGTGTAGCCACGGGCATAACATAGTGAAATATAATTTTCCTATGTCAATAATGGGATTATTAAAACTACGCCAAATTACAGTGAGCCAACTCAATATAGCCAGCTTAGTAATACATAATACAGTAAGCTATCCTGTCATCTCTCGTGAGGAGAGGAGAGATTTTGATTTTGACCAGCGTCGTATTCAATCGTTGATAATGCTGAAATTGAGATCCATTCAAATATTCATAATTCGAATAGAAAGAAATAAAGACTTTATAATTTGTGTATTAAAGTTTCTATTACAGCAAAAAGTGATGGTGGCTGAATGGATAAGTGACCAGCGTGCTAAACACGCGGTCCGCTTTCGATTCCGACCAGCAGTACCAATGTGGATTGCACTTTGTGGAATTTATATGTACTAGACATGTGACTTACCATCTGTTGACGGTGAAGGAAAACATCGTGTGGAAACCCACATACTCTAGAAGTAATAATTGTAAGTGTATGTCTGATTAACCAACCCGCATTAGGCCAACGTGTGTGGATTATGGCCTTAACCCTCTCACCTCTTTAGATAGAGGAAAGGAGACCCGAGCCCAGCAGTGGGACTCTTTTTTCTTATATAAAAACAACACCCGCACCGGAGCTTTACAAACATGCAACTAACAGCACAAAGAACACCCAGACTCAAAACAAATATCTATGAATCACATAAATATTTGTCTCGTGTGGGAATCGAACCCACGTCACCCAGCACGGTGATGTATAAGTCTGAACTAAGAAACTGGACTTTTCAAGAAAAATCATCAAAACAGCGACTTTTTGCACTTTATAACTTTGTAATTGGTGGCGAATGGGGTGTTTACCGGTGGCAGAGGGGGACGAAAATAACGTTATTTTTACGCTCAGATGCACCGTTTCAGAGATTCAAAGGGTTTATAAATATTATTTTTGATGCAGATTTTTGAGCACAATGCGAAAATCGCGGGCGAGGCTGGGGCCGGAAAGTTTGTATTTCTACAAATTCTTATAACAATTTATGACTTTTTAATCCCGGTATTAAAATCGGTACACCGGTACTTTAGAGGTGGTATTATCCACTCTATGTTACTTACTTCCCCGCAGTTTAGGTAAATATGCACTGGAATATCCGATCTCTAGTCATGACACATTAATGGGTTGCTGATGATTAAAGTTTAAAGTAATGCACAAAATTGTAGGCTCTTAGTTCCATATGGTGCAGTTAACCGCGCGCTTGTCGATATCGACTTCCATTATATCACCTAGGTTTAATAAAGTCCAACGTTTTTTCGTCGCGTGCCAAATATAGGTGCAAGGTTTAGTTTCGGGTTATTGAGGCAGTCGTTAGTGCAGAAATTGGTTCAAACAACGTGAGCCAGTTCATTCCGAATATTCCGATAGCTAAACTTGTTGCAAATAATAGGTGTTCTACACGGTTATAAACTTGCGTTCCAACAGAGTGACCTTGGTGGGAGCTTAGTTGCCATCCGCGTAGTTTGTATGTTGTATGCACCTCTGTGGAAGGCTAGTTTATAACCATGTGGCATGGCTTTAAACTTCAAAATCTTTTTATTTTAGATTTATAAAAATTAATTTATTAGAAATTAGATATTAGATCCAATTTTTTTTGCTACCATTGGCACATCCACAAAACAGAGATAGGTTTTTAGAGGAATTCTGTGGACATCACCTTGTCTAGATCAGAGACAACTAGCTCAGTAGATTCTGGGTTAATTGTTTCGAATATACGTAATACAGACAGACAGGAGTTCCAATTAAGGCGCCGACCCCACTGCGCGCGGTTTAGCGGTCAGAGTTCCGAGTTCTGCGTTTCGGGTTTTCTGTAATCTATACGATAGCCAAGAATCCTGCACACCAAAAGCAAGCAGTCTGCCAGTTGCAATGTACGCAAGTGTGAACGCGGAATGCAGAACTCGGAAATCTGATCGCTAGTAGGGTTGGCGCGGCGTCTTATCATTCGAACAAATTGATATCATTATATTCATGTCATATTTTATTTATGTACTTACTCTGAATCCTTTAACAACGTACACCTTACAGTAACTCCAATTCATGGAAATTATAGAGCATCCTCCGTATTCGTAACAACACGTCTCTTGTTCACAGCCCATTGCCTTTGAGGGCATCTCACCGTTTCAATATGTAGTAGATAAATTTCCAGTCATTGCGTTCGGGGTATACACATTGTTTACATTAAATTTGTTTTGGAATGATCAAGATATTTCTATCAAGCTTTTTTTGGATGTTTGTATTTATAGTCTATTGGTATCTATATTTTTATGATCTAAGATTTTATACATAATGCTTATGTATGTAAAGATAGAAAAACAATTATACTGGATGGAATTTTGGTCGATTTAAAAACTTTTTCTGAGTTATAGTAATCGGATACACTATCTAAATATCTCTAAGTATAAATATTTTTATACCACCAATAAAGAACATAGGTATTTTAATTAAACTCTTATATATATTCAATACACGTAAATTCTACATCCAAATTTGTATAATCCATCCAACATTTTGTAATTTATTTCTCATTTAAAAAGAGAACACACTATGAAACAAGCGTTGTGTCGTGGGAGACTTTACAAAGATACAAGTACGTTCAGACTCGGAACAAAATATGAATGATATCATATTAATCTCGTGAGGGAATCGAACCCTCGACACGGCAATCTTGACAGTCAATATCAGGCAATACCGAGATTCTTATCTTCACAACATACCGCAAAAATTTAATAAACAAGCATCAAATACGCCAGACAACGCAACTCACACTGACATCTCATATATCAAAAGCTAAGGAATTTTCTACAGGGAACATAGAATAAAGAGTACATAGAAGCGCAACGTAGGTACTGCACTATAGTTGTATGTGACACTAGTACGTACTGGAGAAGGAGTAAAAAGAAGTGTTTGTGTGTGTGTATGTATGTGTGTGTGTGTGTGTGTGTGTGTGTGTGTGTGTGTGTGTGTGTGTGTGTGTGTGTGTGTGTGTGATGTCAACTAGTAACAAACTACTCCAACAGTGCTTCAGTTTCATCATAGCTAAGTGATTTTATCCAACTAGTGACAATTACATTGTAAACGTTTTTTATTATGTATTGTTATTTTTTTATTTATTAAGTTATACAATTTAGCTGAAAGAATCTTAATACGTTTCAACTGCTGTCATCAAAAACAAGCAAGCCTTTCAAGAGATAATCATCATCGATGACGGCAATTTGTCATTCTCCTCCTTAAATATGGTCGAGCAGAATGATGGCGGATCCGTGCGTCATTCTCGTGAACGGGTGTTACTTGGGATGATGGGTCAACCTTTCCTTATATAGGTTTAAAGAAATTTATTACTCAAAAGAACATTACAGTCCACTTAATAAGCATTTCTACAAATCTAAAAATCTACATCTTGAATGTGAGTCACTTTCACATTCAGTAACTACTGCTTTTAAATAATCAATAATGTCGCAAATAAAATTTTTCTACTCACAATTTTTTTTCTACTAATTTTTGCTAACTTTAACTAACACTAGTACCTACTATGACGCCAACATTGCACTTCTGCTTAATCCTTATTCTGTGACAGGGAACAATAGCTATAGTCGGCCTTTGTTCGCAGTCTAGCCAACATGGAGTTTTTGTTCGCGGTCTACGTACGGCGTATGGATTAAACGATCTACAATGCACGAGTCAACTCTCCTGACTTTGCACATTAATGCTGCTTCAATACTGGCTTACACTTATGATAATGGAATTAAGACTACCATATATTGAAGTATGGTCGCTATTCTTTAACAAGAAGAAGGAAAGAGTGTGTGACAAGCAACCAATAAATAGCGGCGAACGAAGAGCACGTCATAATATTAAAATATAGAAAATAATGGATGGATTATTTTATATTTTTGGGTAGACCAGTTTGTCCTTAAATTAACATAGTGATTTCCATGTATACCATCTATTTTAAACATTGACAACATTTACTGTCAGCACACCTAAGTTATTGTCTATTGGAATTTAAAAAAGATGCCTAGAATATCTGTGCGCTCCATAAAAATATTGTTAGTGTTCTGCGCATAATTTGAAAATAACTCAGATATTTACAACATAGCTTCTCTATTCTTGCTTTGTATCCGCTTCAGTAAAGTCTTTAGCATAATCTTATTTGTTTCAATCATATTTAGCTTACTTAGTGCAATCTGGGCTCCTCTTTTAGCTTTCCATTCTGTGAAAAGGAACCACTATGCTGCGCTACTATAAAAATATCGTTTGTTTTTATTTGTTCTGAAGTTGCAAACTTTTGTTTTTTTTTGCAAGATGTAAACCTCATAATATTACGAGAGTTTTTTTTTATTTCAGTTACATTTTAGTGTTACAATTAACATTGAAACAAAAATATCGATTTTAACATACATTCATAGATATTCGTTATTAAACATCGACTAACGTGAACATTCTTTTGTAAATTGTCATACGACATTAATTTAAAATATTTTAGTGTCACTATTGGATTTAGCATGCTTTAGCTTAGCATCATCATCATCATCAGCAACCCATTAGGTCCCACTGCTGGGCTCGGGTCTCCTCTCCTCTAACTAGAGAGCTGAAAAGCAATTACTTATTTTCAGAACCAACTCATCCTTCTTATACTGAACAAAATTCAGCTAGCTTATAATTCACAGCGGGCTAAATAATAATTAGAATCGCGGTAGAACTTTGAATTTACTTTTTCCACCATTCAGAAAACAATTTTGTGTTTAAATATACAAGCCCACTTAGATTTGGTGAGATTACTTACAAACATTTGTTTGAAATCGTTGCATATTTTATGGAGTTTTATTACGAAAGACAATGGAATAATTTAGAAATAATAATTGTTTCAACTAAATAAACAAGCGGGGCAAATGTGGAACAAATGGACAAATGCTTTTAGTTACCTGTACACATACGAGTATAACATATCTATAACAAGCCCTATAAAACAATGCTAAAATTATTTAGCTAGTAAGTAGTAAGGATTAGTTCTGCGGCATAGCACTTAGAAAGGAGTGCCTCGCATTGTTTCCAGAGAATGACGCCAAATACATACAGATACAGAATCCTAGACGTACGAATAACATTACGACACTCGTCAGGTAAAAAACAGTGGAACTTTGAATAGACGGTCGTCACTATTCGTAAAACAATGGTCGCTTCACGTCCCAAGTCCACTCGACGGCATACCACGTTTTTGAGCCGAATGAGGACATCCGAGAGCGTCCTTTAACACGTTCATGTCGCGTCAGCGGGCATCGCAACTTGTTCGAGAGTATGTCGTTGGGAGGTACTACTGGACAGCTCAACATTAAATTAGGATGCGCGTCTACACAAAGCGAGAAGCGCTCGTAAATCGTGAGAATTTTTTTAGCTTTGTTTGATGATGTTAATGTTTATTGTATTAGGTAACTTAGCTGAAGTTATGACACATTTTTATTTTGCTAGATGTATGGTACTTTAATGTAAGGATTATTCAGTACTAGCTTCACTCGCACCAGCGTCACGCGTGGGGATAATTACTGGAATGAAAAATATCTTGTTTATTCAAATATATTTTATTTATGTGCCATCTTTCACCAGAATCCCTCTTGTAGATTTCGCGGAAAAAGTAACGCCATCGAAATCTAACACACTTTTGCATAAATACAACGAAAAAACAACACAACTTTTTCAATATTATTATAATACATATTTATGACATGTATCTACCTATACCTATTAATATTATTAAGAGGAAAGATTTGTAATTTTGTATGTAACGAATAAACTTAAAAACTACTGGACCGATTTCAAAAATTCTTAGAAAGCTATCACTGAGTAAAATAAGCCATATAAAATTCACGCCACGGCCAATAGGATCTGAGCTGTGGCCAAATAAAAAACGACGGGAGTGAAGTCCCGCGCAACTTCTAGTGTTTTATAAAATGCTTCCATGAACGTAGACCGATGTGTTTGTTATTTGCGGAAGGGTTAAATCAGAACAGTGTTGTGCTCATGTTTGTCTTATTGTAGTAAAACAACTTTTTCTACTCATTACTGTGGGAGAATTTTGAAAATGAAATTTGCATTACAATTTTCAGCACGTCGTGATTTACGTGATTAAAATCACGTGCTATATTTCACTTTTAATGTTACGCACTCGTGCCGAAACGATAAACCTTTGTCATTTATGACGAAACACGTGAAATGAAAGTGGAAAATAGAGTTGTGTATCTTGCAAATGATTTTTGTTCGAATTTCGGTTACTATTGCTAAATCAATTTGTTTATATTGATAGACATGCCGGAATCCAAAGCGAGCATTTCATTTTTCTTCATTCTCACTACATGTTTCACACTTATCATTATTATTACTTTATCTACAGTGATTTAAGCAAATGTATTTAAAAGCAAAGGTGTTTTTAAATACATTGAAAAATACACCATAATACAATTAAAAACACTATTTAGTGATGTTGTGTCAGACATCACTAGCACTATCACAGATTTAAAAACTGGGAGAATTTCTTATCCACCCAGTTCATCATCATCATCATCAGCAACCCATTAAGTCCCACTGCTGAGCTCGGGTCTCCTCTCCTCTTACTAGAGAGCAGAGAGGGTTTTTAGGCCATAATCCACTCACGCTGGCCTAGTGCGGATCGGTGGATCAGACATACTCATAGAATTTCTTCTAGGGTATGAGGGTTTTCTCACGATGTTTTCCTTCACCGTTAGCAGATGGTAAGACACTTGACTAGTATATATAAATTCCCCAAAGTGTAATCCAAATTAGTATTGCCGGTCGGGATCGAACTCGGACCGCGTGATTTGTACGCCGGTCCCTTATCCATTCAGCTACCAGTACATACTAAATACAAAAATTGCTCGTTTAAAAGTATTAGATAGTGACGTCATTATTTCCAGCCAATCTGCCTTAATGGCCCTATAACAGCACCTATAAAACTTGTATGTACAAAATACTTGATCCTTATATATTTTCTTGTTTGTTCTGCGTTCAATGGTCAACAATCCTTAACAAGGGTCGACTAATCCAAGCAGGGGCTACAAAATTTCGCTGGAAAAGGTCTAAAATTTGGCCAATAGAGAACGTCGAATTCGGTTTTGTCAGACTAATATTTGACAGACAGAGCGGATTTTGTTGTAATACGAGTAACTTTAGAATTATATGTCTTTACCTCCTGATATTCTACACGTAAGACGATATGTACAATATATTGACGAAATTTGAGTCTTGTTTTATTAAATTTTCTTTGAAAACTTTACCCTCATTTTGGCAGTCGGGTAAAAATTTAATAAAACAAGACTCCTTCAAGTGAGACGAAAAGAGGTAATATTTTAGTCAATACTACATAATTATTACAACTGATGGTGCCCGAATGGATAAGTGACTGGCATGCAAATCATGCGGTTCGAGTTCGATTCTGACTGGCTTCGGCAGTACCAATGTGGATTTTACTTCGTAGAATTTATCTTTACTAGTCATGTGACTGGACATCTGCTAACTGTGAAGGAAGTATCATGAGGAAATTCACATACCCTAGAAGATATTCTAAATGTATGTCTGATCCACCAACCGGCACTAAGCCAGCGTGTGTGGCCTAAACCCTCTCAGCTCTCTAGATTTTCACAGTATGTTATATATGTATGTCACAGTAGTTTTTAATTTTTGTTCTTCTTACACCTTTCGCACCTTTTAGTAGAACCCCCCGCACTATACTCCTACAATTATTTGACTAAACCTCCCAAGTACCTAATATTATTATATCCTTAACTTGAGGCGTATCATAATTATATTCCTAGTAAGCTAGTAATGAATCACTTTCGTATAACTATGTTACGGTATATAACTATATCCTAGGGATATAACTAAATTACAGCTTTATCTATCTTACTGCGACGTAACGCACGAAATAATGCACCATTTTTTATTTAATACAAGTTATTTTGACGTTATTTAAATATAAAAATGTCCTAAATATACATAGATGCCATTTCTAAACGTTGTAATAAATGAAGTAAGGATCTTTCATTATGCACACACCTCTGTTAAAAGCTTTCACCAACCTGTGGAAACCGACAACATACCGTTAAAAATAAACTAAACTCAAATATATTCTGTTCACTTAAAACAGTCCATGCGATATTTATTTACGCAAACAAAATTGTCATGTGGAAACTATTCCGATCTTTATCTCGTAGTACGGAAACAATTCCTGGTATTCTTTTTTTCGACGCGTTTTTGAATGAATAACGGCATGCAGCGATGGCCACAGCTTGCAAATTAGCATATCCCGTAATACACAAAAGTTTTTGTTTTATTTACAGCAGTTTAAGCGATTTTATTAGTACACCGCACCGTTGGTTTTTCTTTCCGATTTTGTTCGAAATTGATGTGTTTTTTTTGTAATGAGTAAAACTTACGTTTACGTTTTTTTTTTTTACATTACAAAAGCCTTACCTAAAAGAATAATAAAGAAAATATAATTTACAGATTACCTTCCTCCTGCTAGGGTTAATGAGCACCTGGGCAGTGTTCTTTTCGGTGTCATAATATAAAATGGATAAATTATTTTAAATGGCTGGATCTTGAAGGTTTGAAATTTCAAAATAATCACCACCGCAACTGATACTCTGTCATTTATTACTTGCGGTGTAAGTTATGGGTTGAATGCCAATTTTTTCAATAGCCAGAATGCGCCGCTTTCGAGCTGCATGCGTGCAATACAGCAAAACGGTGCGGAGTGCGAACTTGAAATGCACGCAGGCAGTTCGTGAGTGGCTCGCGAATGACGTATTTTGTGGCGCGTTCGCCTGATCTATTTTAAAGCTGTGCTACATGGTTATAAACTTGCCTTCCACAGAGGTGCCCTTGATGGATTCCAACCGTGTAGCCGGCTGTTGTAAACCAAATTTCATACAAACTACGCGGATGGCAACCAAGTTCCCACCAAGGTCACTCTGTTGGAACGCAAGTTTATAACCGTGTAGAACGGCTATTATTTATTTTTAATTTCGGAAAACTTGCAGACTGCAGACAGATGTGTGTTCTAGAAATTAAAAATAATGCTTAAAAATTATGATTAATTTGGTAAGATTAGTTTGGTATCTACTAAGAATTGACGTAATCATGAATTCCATATTCTTAATAACTTATGTATGTATATTGATATTATAAAGCTTATATGTATAAGAATTTGTTTGGTTGAAGTTAATCTCAGGAACTAATAGTACGATTTGAAAATATATTTTAGTATTGGATAGTCGATTTATCAAGAAAGGCTATAGGTTATATAACATCACGCTACGGCCAATAGGAGCTGAACAGTAATCAAACAAAAATCGATGGGAGTGAAGCCCCGGCCAACAGCTAGTAGGAAATAAAGTTGTTTATTCTACTAACATCTGAAAAATTTATTTGTATCTAAAATATAAAATAAAATCTTGGTATCCGTATTGATAGCTATTTATAGATAACAGATTCTGTCATACAATATATTGACGCAAATTACTGTTAGCAAAGTTTGCTGTCCAATTTAGTCAGGATGCATATAAAATATTCACACGATATCGGTAACTTGACCTATTATTATGAGAGTGTGTGCAAACTTGGAAATAGTTGGGACTTCGGACCCCCTGATATTTTAATATTTATAGCTTTGTTTATCGAAACGTCTCAGTGTGTTTGAAAAATGTTAATGGAAGTGAAACGTAGCTTCCATTAATGCTAGCCTTCGTCCGCGGTTTCACCCGCTTTGAATCTGGTTTTCTACAGCAATGTTTCTAAAAGTAGGTATTATTTTAATACGTAACGATTTTTACTAAGAAATATTGTATTTTATATTATTATGTAATATCCGATTTAAATGTAAATATGGTTAACAATTTTTTGTAGATCGGCTTCTACATAGATATAATATATGCATTGCAGACTTTTTTAGGTATTATATTTAAGAATAATTCCTCCATAGATTGTCTTTGTGTAATCCTATGGGTTTATGCAGCGGAAACTGAAATAGCTCTAACACGGCAGATTTTTTTCCGACTTATTTGACATTAATATTGTTCTTAATTTACACGATATCTGTTTTATACATTTAAAATTATATTATAAATTCGGCATTAATTACCGTAAACTATCGACTGATCTAATTTTATTTTCCTTTGTCAATATTTTACAAAATAAAAATTAGATCAATGAAATATAGCCAATGTGTTATTCTAATGTATAAACTAAATTATTGTAAAGTTTCAATTAAAATCCATTCAGTAGTTTTTTCTTGAAAGAGTAACAGACATCCAAACATCCTGACCAACTTAACATTAGGCGGATTTTTCGGTGGTTGACAGTAATGACAGCAATATCATAACTTTTACTTTAGATTTACTGACATTGGTACGATTACTGTCGATTTTCATCAAACATTTTCACATAAATATTTGAGAGACTAAAGTAAATGATTTCGTATTATGATATCATTGCGTTGAAATGCCGTAGATATTATTTTGATGCATGAAAATGTATTTCACTTTTATTGATAAAGGTTACAATGTTAAATTATTTAATTGTTAAAACAGGTGTTATTGTTACACTTTAGGATTCGGAATAATTATATTCTAGTAAATATTATTATTCTATTCTCGAGTGGCGGCCACGTATTGTAAAGCGCAGAGTGGGGCGGCCCCCCGCCAGATGGACCGACGACCTGGTAAAGGTTGCGGGTGGCCGTTAGATGTGGGTGGCACACAATCGCTCGCTGTGGCGGAAATTAGGTGAGGCCTATGTTCAACAGTGGATATATCGTATGATTTTAACACTTCTTTTGGTCTGATTATGTCTGATGAAGGCTTTCAGGAATATAACTACAAAAAATGTATTATTAAAAAAGTGCATTGTAGCTTTAATTATAGGTAAAACTAGCTGCACCACGTGGTGTTACCTGTTTGAAATCAGTAGCAAATACAGTCGTACCAAGTTTTATCCAATTTGGTCCAGCGTTTGAGCGCAAAGAAGTAACAAACATACTGTCTCTCGGTATCGTGTTGGTAATTCTTTACACAATGGTAAAGCTCACACATAGACCTATAACCCGCGCGCTACCCTAAATCTATGAGCTCACCAATCTGAGAAGTGCAAACTAACAGAATGAAACTTTAGGTTAATGACCTTCCAACTTCCAACTTGCTCTCCAATAAACTTCAGATTTCTTAGAGATGATTTAAAGGTTAAAAAGGACATTATTAAAAATATATATATATATATATTATAAACTCATATGTTTACTTTTGATAAAAAATGCAGTAAAAAAAAAATATGTTGTACATTTTAGTAGCATTGCATTTGGTAGCACTATAAAACAGGTTTATGTACGGAGTAGGTCCTACTTCCGCCCGTCATAATATAAGACAATATCCACTATACTCGTAACATTGAAAGGTTTAATCGATAGTTACAGCTGTACCATAATGAAGTCCACTATCTCGTTAATCATCGCAATTCTAGAGTAGTAAGCGGCAAATATCAAGCCTCCTTCGTATCCCTTTCATGGCTCTTGGCACATCCAATTTGTGGGTATGATACCCAAACAATCCCGCTAACAATAGAACCACAATGAATGGGCCGTGATCCAGCCATAAATATATCAAAATTATGTTCAACCTCGGACGTCATAAGTGAAGAAAAATTATTTTCTTCTTCTTTTTCTTTTGACTGTAATTGATATTAATAGGAGTAAGATCAATTATTCTTAACCTTATATTGTACTTTATTGTTTCCACTGAAAGGTGATTGTGTTGATTTATTATCATTTAAGTATAAATAATTCTGTTTTTGTTTTTGCTGATAGCCGTAGGAGTGCGCTGCCTATCTGATCATAAGCTCCAAAGATATAGTTATTGCTGTCTAAAAATAAAATCACTGAATTTGAAACCTGGGATTTATTGCAGCAGTCTTTCGTAATCTTCAACATTATGCTATAGATGTACATTTTAATAATTACCAAGTGTAGTGTTTGCATCTATTTAATAGATGCAGTACATTGTCTCACGTATCAGTAATTACATGACAGATTGAAAAGGCATTAGATGTCAGTATACTTTCTAGGATCGATTGACGTTATAAGCGAATATGAACAAGGATCCTATTCTGAGGAAGTTTTAATGATATCTATTCAAGTAGTTTCTAGATATTCCACTGTACCCTCTTATAGATTCAGGATCTGGACTCGTAGGCATACGTTAGAATAAATCATTTATTTATTTCTTGGGATTCAATCACGTTCTGTATAATATTTTTATTACATAAAGTCACTTTGGCATTTCACCGGCCATCTTAAAATTCCTAACTTTTAGAATTTGCTTCATAAAAAATGAAGGAAGCGTGCGAATGGCTTTTTGGTACCGAAGAATCACTATGACCTGGACGCCTTGATATAAGGAGTAAACTATGGAAAAGGTAAAAATACCAATGACATTCCTTTAACTGCCCTTGAGCCGTAAGACCTTTTGGCATGGTACGCCATTGCTAATTGGAATTCAAGCTTGTTATTATTCAGCATTGCACGCGGGCACCAATCATCCTGCCAAGTTTCCCAAACCTTCTATTTTGCAATCTCAGAATCCTCCACTCAGCAATATGGGCTTCAGTAATCTGTTTGGTGCAAATGTAGTTTTAATTTCAAATCTTTAATCTATTTTAATAAGTAAATTACGGCTAAAGAAATCAAGCGTGAAATATTTTTTGAAGGAATCAAATACCTGTCGAAGGAATTTAATAGGAGGTATTTTCTTGCGCGTATTAATTACAGGCTTTTGTCAGCGTTTAGCAGCGCAAAATTAAGGTGCATGAATAGAATATGAGAATTTTATAGAGATCGAAAGCTTTATCTTTGTTCATCACCGTATTTGAAATAATTAGGCCGAATGTCACTGTAGTGTAGCGGTTAAGATGGTCTTGCCCCTAACATCACCGTGCTGAATGTCGTGAGTTCGAATCCCACATAAGACAGATAAATAAAGTTAAACTAGCCTACATAAGTTATTGTTAAAATAAACCAGATCCGATCGAGCCAATTTTCAATTACAGTTACAGTTAGCCAGTATCATCTCATCCTGCAAAGGCGTCCCTCATGACTTCCATACTGTTTGGTCCGTAGGTATTGTGGACCAATCTTTACAGTATTGGTCCGACTCATCTAGCCATCTTTCTTTTTCTATCATCTTTAAATTGTAGTAGAAGATTTTTTACTTTTACAGAGGTAAGTAATAACGTGAAAAAGAAAAATTGGCCTGAAGAATTGTTGACGAATTTTATGATACCATATTTATTTTATTTTTTTATTTTATTTCAAATGTTCATTTTTTTATGTTATCAGTTTTAATTGAGTTAAATAATAGATGTAATATACCATAACGTAAATAAAGATTAAATAAATTAAGCAGTTCTGTTAAAAAGCTTTGTAAAAGACGATGTGAAATCAAATCATAATAGGAAAGAAATTACCTACTTCTTATATTTATGTTCTACTAATGTAGAAAATGTTTGAATATCTATGTGTAGGCTTTTTATATCGGAATGCCAATTACCAGCAACTATCTTGTTTCTTATAGAAATACTTGATGTTTCTTATTCCAATATTCTGTTATAACATGAGAATATAATTAATTAACTTGTTCAACAATATCAGTATTCTGAGAAAATGATTATTAATATCAAATGAGTTTGAGGCGCACCGTCGTAGTGCTGGTATTTATCAAGTCGTCCAAAAGGCTTTACGTGCCTTCTGAAGCACGGAGACTCTCGAGATTGAAGTGCCCCAAACGATCACCCATTAATGGACTGACCTTGACGAACCTTGCTTAATGATAGTAATGTACATCTCACTACCACATGATTCACTTAAATAAAATACGGGCATGTTCATAAACCAAAAGTATATAATCATCATCATATCAGTTCAACGTCGTCCACTGCTGAACATAGGCCTCACCTTATTTACGCCACCGCTGCACCGCGAACGGTCCTGTGTCGCCTGCAACTAACGGCCGCCCGCAACTTTGACCAGGTCGTCGGTCAATCTGGTGGGGGGCCGTCCCACGCTGCGCCTTTTGGAAGACATTTATATTATACTACATAGATAAATGTTTCAATATTATATAAATATATTCGCCCTCATTTACAAATAATACTGACAGCGATATCAACTGTCGATATCGAGTTTTTGAGTAGGTTCTCAGAAGACTGCACTAAAGACACGTTAGCTGGTACTAAACTTAACTTGTAATAAAGTACATTATATATTTTCAAGTAAATCCACGGCTAAGAAATTACGTAATTGGCTCGTGATCTTGTTACAAAATGTATTGTCTAATAATGCCTATCAGTAATTTGTAAACATAATATTATCCGATCATGCTAGAAAACACGTTGAAATTTATAGATAATAAATATTATAATGGTATAGCAAATTTAATGATCGTCTAAAAATGTACAGTAAAGCTGTAATTAAACAAGTTTTCTTGTATGGCTTTATGGATTGTTCTTTATATTTTTTCAATAAAAAAAAAATCTTATCAATTAGTAACAAAAAAGTATTTTTGTTTTGTTACTTATAATGTATAACCTACGGTTATAACCTAACATAATTATAACTAACTCATGCAAAACCTTGCCTGCTTGTAGCAAACCTACTTGTGTATACATGCAAGTTTTTCCCCATACCCGTTAGTTATGCATGTTATGCACCGAGGTTATAGTCCAGAGTTTAAGCATTTATGTTTCACAGGCAGGTATAAAATAATTAACTAAGCAGTACTCGCTAAGTTATGCATGTACAGGCCAACCTAGGTTATAACCAAGTTTATAATTTATATACATAATATATAGGAAAGAAAGAAAGAAAAATATTTTATTATGTCCGATAAACACAAACGGCGCACAATACATAAATCTTAGAAAATAAAAAAACAGATTATAAACAGTACAGACAGACAGTAATCAATTTTTACAATCTGTGGTGGCTTCTCCCATTCGAATCTGTCAGGCAGATTGACAGATTCCTAACTGTGACGTTTACAAGTCACTTGGACTTCTAAACGTCACAATCAGAAATACGTGGCAAAATGACGTGTCGCCACGTGCAATGGTGCAATATTTTAAGAAAAACTACCACAGATTCCGGCCAAATGGTTTATTATGTACGCCGCTAGTTACCGTATATGTACGCATGTTTCACAGAAAATGACTAACGTATCTTACAGTAATTGACTAAGTAAATACAACTTCAATAAACTAGTACTAAACGGAATGGAATATCATCTCTCCAGAGAATTAAAGCGATTAAGTTAGATCCCAACTCATGACAACCTACGTCGTAATTTAATTCTCTAACCAAAGGAGCACTGTCTTAGAACAGACTGTAACTGAGTGACTTTACGTAATTATTGTACTGTTTATTCAATCAGTGAGTCGAATCATGAGTAGGTATTTTATATATGTAATATTCATCATCATCATCAGCAACCCATTAAGTCCCACTGCTGGGACTGGGTCTCCTCTCCTCTAACTAGAGAGCTGAGAGGGTTTAGGCCACAATCCACTCACGCTGGCCTAGTGCGGGTTGGTGGATCAGACATACTCATAGAATTTCTTCTAGGAAATGTGGGTTTCCTCACGATGTTTTCCTTCACCGTTAGCAGACGGTAAGTCACTTGACTAGTACATATAAATTTCACAAAGTGGAATCCACATTGGTACTGCCGGCCGGGATCGAACTCGGACCGCGTGATTTGCACGCCGGTCCCTTATCCATTCAGCCACCATCGCTTCTATTCTATTCCATTCTATCTTATTCATTCGGGCACTATATCGGGCAAATGCGCCTTTATGCCTATACCTCGAGTTGTTATTCTAACGTTGTTTATAAAATACTTATACTTTAAAATACAAGCTCTTAAGAAAATTGCTGACATAGTAAACGAACGCCAGCTTGCTTTTATTTTTATAGCAGCTATAACATAGAGTACGTGTAAATTACTTCCCTCTTCCCTAATATTTTGCGATGTGTCACTGCAACTTTTGGCTTTCATATTGCCGTTTTTTCCTTATTACCCAGACGTCGAGTTATAAAAACTCATATTTCTGCCCCACTATGGGGAGATGACGGAAGGTAATGCCCTCCAAGGGCACCGCCATGTGTGTTCCAATAGCTTTTTATATTACACATAACGCCTAAACAGCTGGAATGATTTCTATGATTGAACCATTGAATTGGAAATTTTATTGATGATTTTATTTTATTGTGACAATAAATACATTGATTTGTATCAGCCCTTTTATAGGACACAAGTGAAATGTTTGTTGTTATTTGAAATGTGTTTCGGGAACCTTTTATCAGTAAATTGAATGTTTAAAAAGCGGAACGGCATGGGCATCCTCGAATTAATCTAAATAGGTAGAAGTACCTACGATAAAAATGAATGTCTATCTATATGTTTCTTATTTATCATCATAGACCTTTTCATAGATCTTACTAGCTGTTGCCCGGGGCTTCGCTCCCGTGAATCTTTGTTTGCCCACTTCTTAACTCCCGTTGGCCGTACCGTGATGTTATATAACTTACAGCCTTTCTTGATAGGTGGGCTAGCCAACACTAAAAGAATTTTGCAATTCCGTTCAGGTGTCCCTAAGATTAGCGTGTTCAAAAAACAAATAAACAATTGTACAAACTCTTCAGCTTTATAATTTATCTATAGAGGTACGATACGAGTACAATGACATGTATTATAGTGACATATATTAATTATAAAACAATACCCGTCCTGACAGTCGGGTAAAAAAGGTTTGACCCAAACATAGACAAACGCCTAAGTTATGACGTCAAAATGTTTGCTATAATTCTTTTTGTAGGCTCTAAAATGTTTAATAGTAAAAGGAAAGAGATGTATACATAAATTCTTTTTGAAATAAACGTTGGTTAGCTAAGCAGTGCATGTCACATCGCTGGGCTGGCTGTGTGGGAAGCCGCAGATGTTCCGAAGCGAGTTACGATGACTGTTAAGCGAAACGACGCGAGCATCCTTTATTCCAAACTTTGTATAACACTTAAGTTTTGTTCCCTGTGACGCTGCACCGAGTGTCATCCTTAATTCTTCAGTTTCTAAACTGAACGGCTACAGTTAGAGCATTTACAGACTTATGTTTTTGAACGAAAATTGGATCGTTCTTGTATTCGGTGTAAATGAATACAAAATGTGGAACATTGAAACACGTATGTGTATTCGGGGGAGAGCAAGCTTCCATGTGCGGTCATTTGAAATAATACGAACAAAACTCCAGTGTGAACAGTTTTAATATTCCAACGACCATTTTTGAGAATCAGCTTTAACGTTGAGAGAGATCGAGAGACGTCTATACACGTAAAATGAAAATGTGCTCACCACGCCAATGACGGCATGGCACGTCAAAAATGTACTGTACTGTACTGTTGAAAAGCTTGGCGCTCAAGGCACGGCGATACCAATTTGCCGTGGCAGTCAAAAGGTTAAATAGAGAGGCGTGAAAAATATTAGAAAGCTTAACCCTACAGTGACACAACATAATTAAAAAAAAATGTTTTGTGGAGTAGGAAATTTCTATTAAATAGAATAGACCTCGCGACTATGCAAAGTTTAAAGCTATAGAAAGGTCTGCAACAAGAACATGACAATCACACAAACCATGTTTAGGTAGATTGGGGTACAATTATAACTTTGTACAGTCAGCAAGAAAAGTAGCTGAAAATATCCATATTTTCAAAATATATTCATACCGTAGTATCGATGAACTATTTAACAAGACTAGTGCGAGAATTGAATTATTATCGTAAATTCAATTCTGGAACTAGACTTTTTAAGTATGTTTGCTACGGTATGCATGCGTTTTGAAATTTTGAATATGTTTAGCTACCTACTTTTATTGTTGACCGTACATGTAATTGTTCGTGTACCCATTCCTCCTAATATAGTCCCTTTGTTATCAACAAGGACATCTTTGGGAAGATATGAGCTGTCCTATAATATTTTAGAACTGGAAGCAAATAAGGTCGGTAATAGTATAACTTCGGTTTGGTAGTACTTTCATATAAGGGATAAGAAAAAATGTAATATTGGTATATTATTTTCGCACCAAGGAACAAGCATATATAATATAGTTTCTTAAATTTTTAACTTAAGTCTTCAGTCTATCTCCACTAATATGGGGTATCATTGCCGCCAACACAATAACAATTGCAGTCTAACATATTTAATAATGGGTGTATGAAGTCCTTTTCAAAAGTTTGATCGCCTTTTATCACCCGTTGTGGCCCATTGTAGAGAAACTTCGTATAGATATAAGTAGATATTTTATTTATCTCGTATTTAAATTATACTTAAAATATTCTTAAAAGTACAAGGTTCTGAAGATCTAAAAAAAAATCTTAAAAAAGAAAACAAAATATACCAAGATTGTTTTCTTTAGCCGTCCGAATAGCGAATAGCCCTCGTAAATTAAGACAATTCAACTAAAAATATTTATTTGTGAAATATGAGTAAAAAATTATATTACAGATTACAAAATTAATATTAACGTAGTCAACCTTATGGCATGTAAAATGTACGTACATTTTCCAAATAAAAGTATTAATTGATTACAGAATGTGTGTATCATAAATACTACAATAATATTCAATAGTTATGTATAACACAGACACATACCAGCAGTTAATATCATTAAAATGAGTACGAAAATTATAATATCAAATTGAATAAGCTTTTTTATCCCACCTTCAATTTTCCACGCCACATTGGCTGTCATACATAATACCTACCTTAAATAGAACTCAAAGAGATCTCGAGGCAAAATTTCATTTGTCACGTAACGGTCGCCCGCCTTTCTATACATATCATCTAAGAAAGGAATTTCTTATCATCTTCTGAGCGTTCATTCAGACTTATGTGAAAGTAGACCGTATATGAATAACTGATGTACTTGAAATCAAGTGGCCATTAAATAAAGGTAACCTCACAGATCCCAAAGCCGATAAGTCGCCTTGACGGTGTTATGGAAAGCCCTTTACTACAACAGAATGGTTTTAGGAGTGGTACGCACTGAGGACACATTTGATGATCCTAGTTTTGAAACGCCGTACTTTGTGTCAGTACTTAAACTCAATAGTTTGTTAAAGATATATCGCAAAAGATACTATTTTCTCTTATAAAAATAAAGCGATTTTAACACGGCTTTTTGCTATTAATTTATCAACTACTCATATGTTATTTAAGCTAAAGCTATGTAATCATAATCTATATATATAAAAATCAATTGTTGTTCGTTAGTCTCGCTAAAACTCGAGAACGGCTGAATGGATTTATCTTATCTTGGTATTGAAATGTTCGTCAAGGTCTAGGGAAGGTTTAAAAGGTGAGTAAAATTGCAAAAAAAAAACCATTGAGGCAGTACGAAGTCTGCCGTCTCAGCTAGTCTAAAATATTAATAAATCTCTTTTTTAATATGGTGTCATGTCAAGATAAAATATCCGGCATAACAAACCAGCATAAAAAATAACGACTTTCTCTGCCACTCGATATTGTCTGTTAAAAACATTAGTCTATTTGATTTGACTATTCATTTATTTTCAATTTACAACCCGTTACGACTTACGACGTACCAAATGTAATTCAATCAAAGCATTCGGCAACAAACATGAGGTATTTATTCTCAAAATAAAATACGTGTTACGTGTTAAAACAAAGCCACATGTTCATAAAGATAACGTAATTAATAAACAACAACAATCACAAAACAAAGCTCTCAGTGCGAATAATTCTCAGGTAACACTGAATAAATTAGCACTGAATCATATATGACTGAGAGAGATGTATAACATCGTGTTTTACTAATTGTAGAACGAATGTTGTGTTACCACTAAATTTATACAGCGGTTAAAAGTTATTATGCTCACAGGATTGGTTTCTAGCAAAGTTTCTACTAAAGTTATATATTAGAAGCGGATATTTATGTTATGATTTTCTATTATTATTTGGTTAACAGTACTATACAACACAATACAAAATCGACTTATTTTCTTTCTCACACAGTTTAAAGTACAATATTTAGTCACAGTTACAAGCCACTGTATAATCTGTGTGGGAGACTGTTGTCTGTACCAGGAGACATGTATGACAGATTACCAGCCTCTCCAGACTCTAGGTAGGTGGAGTTATCGTGAAAATTCTTAGTACCTAAAAGTGTTAATTTGAGGTGAGATTTAGTATATTTGTGTGTGTGTGTGTGTGTTTGTGTGTCATCACCATCAATAATATGAAAACAAATTCAAAGTGACCGAATTCGACGGACAAAAACTATTGTAGTTGTTATTATTGGCGTTTCAAATTGTTTGAGAACTTATAGCAGCTGATCAAATCGTTGTAGGTTAAAGAAATATATAAATAAAAAAATGCCTCCTTTTATACTTTTGTTTTAGATTTACCAATTTTTTAAGAAAATTTACCTAATCATCATCATCATCAGCAACCCAAGTCAAACTGCTGGGCTCGGGTCTCTTCTCCTCTATCTAGAGAGCTGAACTATTTATTTATTAAATACCTATTTTTTAAATTATCACTAAGTCAATATTGTGTATATTTACCCTTATGAAGGTGACAGCTTTCCATCTAAAGAAAGTGGCTATAAATCGATGTACAGAAACCGATATACGATCCCTTTGGCTAACCTTAAGCCGACAATTCTACATAAAGTAGCGCTGAAGCATTATGACTATCGCTTTGAATGTTGTTACATAATGTCTGTGTACATACATATATTTGGGATAATTTTTACGCCATCTAGTAAGCGAATATAGGCTTGTGTAAACATACATACATACATATAATTATACATTTCTCAATAATGTATACCTAAATTTATTCAATAAAATATTTAAACATAACTTAAAAATTGTACACACTAACCAATAAAATAAAAAAAAATCACCATACAGAGTTCAATGAAAATAAATGAAAAAAAAAATGAAAATCAAAACAAAATTGTTCCTTCACCTTGTGATTCACCTCATTCACTAACCATTCTATCAGTCATACCACTTCATCTATTTCCCACTATCGTTATTCTCCGGCCCGGGAGTATGTACGATCCTCGTCATACGATACTCGTATCATTCATCAAATTAAATTGTATCATGTCAGCAGCTCACTTCTTTCATCACTTTTATTAATTGTATTAATAAAAGGATGTACGGTCCGTACAACCTGGGATAAAAGCTCAATAAAACTATTTTTTTTTTTACAGAAATTCTTATAAATAGAATATCTGATTGAGATCAGATTCCTAAGGAAACGTTATCTGATAAATGTATTTATTTACTATTTTTATGTTTTTTTTTTGCAATAGGCCGAGGTGATAATGATGATGATGATGAAATTTATTTATTTCTCTCATATGGTACAAAAAGTGCATAGCCGAAAATACAAATTAAATTATTATAGTGTTTTACCTTAATGAGAGCTAGAGTCTGTACTAGGTTTAAAGAGCTGTATTACAAATCTCCAGGCCTCCTGTTTATAAAAGATACATACTAATACATTGAAAAACACTCAAACTCATCGGAGTTTGAGTAATGTACAAATATTTGTATGTTCTGCAAATACTTGTATCGACAAATATTTGCAGAACGTACAAATATTTATTCCGACCTTGCTCGAACCTTTTTTCGGCTTTACTCTGAATTTCGTCATTCAATTAGTCGGTTTGGATGTCCCTGTCAAATACTTGAAAGTGACAGCGACCATAAATTGCCTTACATTTGACAGCGACATCAAAACCGACTAATCGAATGTCGAAATTCAGAGTAAGGCTCCTGAGACTTACCGCAACCCTACACACTAATGCTGTGCCACGAAGCAGACACAGGTAGCCGTTCTGTTCTGGCACTTAATGTGGTAGTCGTTAAGTCAAGTAGGAAGACTTCTGGACAACTTGATACATTCCAAAAGAATAAGAAGATAGGTGTTATAATCCACTGCTTATATCTTCGCAGAAGAAAAGCGTGAACCAATGTTTATGTAATGATTTTATAGCGAGATAGTTAAGTGTTACATTTGTATTTTACAAATAGGCCCGTGTCTTGGAATAATTCCATTTTGTCTGAACGACATCAAAGAATTCAGGCGCATTACAAAAAATCCTATTTAAGGAAATTACGTTTGACAATTTTCCTTCTTTGTGTTGAAATGATAAAGAATTTTATATGTAAATGTTTTGTCGTTGTCATATAAATTATTTTTTCTTATGATATCGTGTGGATTTCGGATGAAATTAATTTAATCTTTTTTGGGAGGCTTCAGATAACAGACAACACGTGTAGGTTGTCCTGACACTGTTGTCACGTGGTGTTTTGTGCTATAAATGTAATAACTCTCTCATATAACACGAGAGAGTTATTACATTTATACAAAAGCTTTCTATACCAACCCGTCTGGCCAGCGTTGTATAGAAGGTTAAATTCCCTCCACATTCTTTGGAGGAGATCCGTGCCTAGCAGTGGGACGTTTATGGATTGAAATAATGAATTACCCGACTACGGTGAAACAAAAAGGATGCCTATTATTTTAGCCCGCTATGTCCGTTTGTATGTACGCACATTTTTTTCATTCATAATATCTTCAAAACGTAAATCTATACTTAATATTATAGAGCTGAAGAGTTTGTTTGTTTGTTTATTGGGTTGAACGCGCTCATCTCAGGAACTACTGGTCCAATTTTAAAAATTCTTTTGGCCCATTTATCGATGCTGTCGACTATATAACATCGCTCTACGGCCAACAGGAGCTGAGTTAGAAGCCAAACAAAGAATCACGGAAGCGAAGCCTCGCGCGACTTCTAGTATCATCATCATCATCATCAGCAACCCATTTAGTCCCACTGCTGAACTCGGGTCTCCTCTCCTCTAACTAGAGAGCTGAGAAGGTTTAGGCCATAATCCTCTCATGCTGGCCTTGTTGTTGCTGGATCAGATATACTCATAGAATTTCTTCTAGGGTATGTGGGTTTCCTCACGATGTTTTCCTTCACCGTTAACAGATGGTAAGTCACTTGACTAGTACATATAAATCCCATAAAGTGAAATCCACATTGGTACTGCGGTCGGGATCGAACTCGGACTGTGTGATTTGCACGCCGGTCCCTTATCCATTCAGCCAGCATCGCTTCGACTTCTAGTAGGTAAGTACATAATATTTAAATGTATAATTCTGTAAAACGGGGTAAAAAATATGTGATCTATTAAATTTAGATAAGCATATTACTATTGTGGTTTAGAATAATTAATTAGTAATTTACTCAATATATTTTATTATTAACCGAAATACGCCTTTTTAAGAGCCCAACACTTGAAACAGATCGAAAATATAAGCAATTAAAGCAATTGTATAATCCTAAACACAGTTTAGTAAGTTTTTAATCTCAAAGACGACATTTATCTTGATTGAAAAGCAATTTTGCAAAAGGATTTGCTACCCAGACAGATGAAAAGCGATTCATTTTGAATAATAACATCTTGGACTCTGCTGAATAAATTTTAAATTAAATTTTTATTCTTATTTCTAGCCAATCTACGAGTAATAATGTCACTGTTTTGGAATGCTAGTAATTTGCTGCCCTGTCTGATATAGTAAATATGTAATATTAAATCTAGGAAATTATGTTAGGTATACGACTCTCTTAGTGGTACAGCGGGATATGTATACGACAGTTATGCAAAAGGTCCCAGGTTCGATTCCAGGTTCAGATAAAATGGTATTGGGTTTTTCTGTCTTAAAATTTCCAGTAGCTCAGTTACTCCTTCAAAGTCAAACGGCTGGACTAATTTTGATTTTTTAAACCGCGGGTAACAAACGCGGCCGCTGCTGGTAATCTATAACTGGTGAAACTTAACTAATTTTTATACGCTTATAACACAACTAGACGTCGTGCGGGGCTTCGCTCCTGTCGTTCTTTATTTGGTCACTGCTCAGCCCTTTTTGGCCATAGCGTGATGTTATATAGCCTGCCTCGATAAATGGGCTATCTAACACTAAAATAATTTTTCAAACCGGGCTAGTAGTTCATCTAAACAAACCAACTCTTCAGCTTTATAATAATAAGTACTACAACAGTAACTATGCCAAATATTCATTTGTAGTCTATAAACTGAAAAGTCTTAAAAGATAAAAATAATTTGAACTTTATTAATCTAAAACTTGATTAACTTTATTTAGTTAAGCTTCGGAGTATAATATTAATAGTTTTGAAAATAAAACAATCTTCTAAACGAGCATTACTTAAACAAATTGAATCTGTCAGCATGGATTTGATAACTGAATACCAATTTATTTTTGAACTATTAGTAGGTATAGACTACAAGGGAAATATTCCAATGAAACCAAATATATTATACAAGGCGTTGCGGCAAGCGTGCGTCCATGGCGAACTCAAAAAAACAAGAGAGCTAAGATAAAAAAGGGTGGACCCATAGACTAATACCGGGCCAGCCTAAAAAGCATTTTATTTATTAAATCAATGATATTATTACAATTAAATATGACATATATTTTAAACAAAACCATTAGGCATGCTAATATAATTAAGTATCTACGCTTTGCCACCACTGACGCTAACAGTAGGGGTGTTTAAAAAATGGAATGAAAATCACAAGTTTCCAAAACTTAAGCTAGCTTCAAGAAACTTTTGTCATAATAGAAGGAAAGCAAAAACTCAATTTAGAAATTCCTAGTTTTCTATACAGTTGTGTATGTGTGTGGCTTAAACTGAAACACAGAACCGCAGCCAACTGGTTCAATTTATTAAAGTTTTCTATGTTATTAGTTTATTTTATTTTGTTTTCTTTTAAAACTAATTAAATTATTTGAACTAGATGCATTTCCCGCTACAAAATTTAGTATTCTTCCACGTGTTATTGTTCTAACAGCATCCTTGACGCCATAAATTTTCCTGATTAAATCTTCTTTATGTTCAAGCGAAACAACACATTTATAAAACTTAGTTTCCTCAAAACTTTTGTTGGAGAATTATCTTTCTTCTACTTTATTGGTGAGGTTGTTTGGGAGTTAATCACTTTGAATTTCCTCGTCGGTCACCATCAGCTTACTTCTCGTAAATCTTCGTCAACTAAACTGTCACCTCTTTATAAAGGTGACAGTTAGATACAACCTTTTTTGTAAAGACGAGACGGGGAAAAAGGATCAAGCTCATTTTGACGTCAAAACCTCCAACATCACGAGATATCGACTGACCCCAGTTTTTTATGACACAGTAAGTAAACCGGATCGCTATTGATAAATATTGACGATATTTTACTAATATTAAAAGGTGAAGGAAAGTTTCTGAAAGAAAACTGGGAAAGATGGGCGTATATTATAGGTACTTTGTTATCCATGATAATAATAATCTCAACAAGTTCAGACTTTAGTTTCTTTTTCATTTTGAAAGTGTAATGATATATTAATATATAATGTGTGTAATATATAATGATATATAAATTGAATGAAATGTACGTTTTGGATCACTTTAAAAAAGATGAATTCCTCGAACAGCACCTAGTCTAATAGCACCTATGCGAGTAGCAACATATTCCTCGAATAGCACCTATCTATAGTTTTGCTAGGGTATTCGTAAAAATGCACCTAGCCTACTACCTACCTAGTAATAAAACTATTGATAGGTGCTATTCGAGGAATATGTTAGGTGCTATTCGCGTAGGTGTTATTCAACTGGGTGCTGTTCGAGGAATTGATCTTAAAAAAAAAGTCAACGCCCGTACTGGACAACAAACCCTGTTTCGGGGGACTTAAAAACAATTAACAAAAACAAAGTACACCCAGACTCGAAAGTACTATATATGAATCACACAAATATTTGTTTCGTGTTCCTACACGAAACATCCTTAACAACAACAACATATCTAGCCCACGTCACTCGGTGTCAACCTTAACCGCTACGCCACAGTGACAGAAAAATGATTGAATTTTGATTCATGGCAGAATTTGATTCTGAATTCAAATGAATACTAGAAATTTTGTGTGAATGCTCTGAATAGGAAAACCTATCATCTATCTAAATCCTGTTACAGAAGTATGCTTTGAAAGGTGATGTGATGAGCCAATTTTTGCCATTTACATATTTAAGTATTTGGGTAGTAAAAAATGAACATTAAATTGATTTAGGATGAATTACTCGAAAAGCATCCAGTCGAATCGCACCTACCACCCAACATATTCCTCGAAGAGCACCTACCAATATTTTTGCTAGGTGCTATTCGTAAAAAATAAATTAATACAAATTTTATTATTCTTATTCTATTCTATCTCAAATTTAGCTATACCCTATATTGGAATATTTTGAAACAAAATAATATAATTTGTTGCCCAAATCTAAAACTCTCATAACAATTATGAAGCAGTACTTTAATTATTGGTCGGCATATTTAGCTTTTCTAGTCTAGTAATTTAAATCCATCGCTCGGTTTAAGTCCTATTAAGATGAAATTCAATATTGTGTTCTAGCAACAACTCCCAATTACATGGTATTATTAACAAGAAACAAGATATTGTAATAAGCAGGCTAAGGGCTTTAAAAATAAGCATTTTTGTGTACTGGTTGGTATTTTTACATATTATAAAACTAATACTAATACTATAAAATTTATAAATTAAATACTCATAAGTAAGTATGATTTTATTCGTCACATAACATTATTGAGACCTGCTATTTCGATTGTTTCTGTTATGGAGTAGAAAATCTTCAGCAGTAATGCAATGTACAGACAGCTAAATAGGTGTATAAAGTCTAAGTGAGTTATCATCATCATCATCATATTAGCCCAACGACGACGTCCACTGCTGAGCATAGGCCTCACCTAATTTACACCGCGGGCGGCCGTTGGTTGCAGGCAGCACAGGACCGTTCGTAGTGGCGTAAAGTGAGTTATAAGTATAGTTTATTAAAAAAAAAATAAAAAAAAAATCTGTTAACAAATGGAAAAATTCTCAAAACTTTGCAAACTATTGGATTCATTTCTCAGACCTCATAAGAGTTGTGAGAGAGATACTTACCTGTCTTTTCTTTCCACAAAAACATATAACACCAAATGATTTTAGAAACAAATACACTAGGTATTTCGTTTAAATTGAATGTGAAGTGAATTGAATCTTATAAGCCATCTATGATCTGTCGCGTAAGATAATTCAAATCATATGAGTATTTTAGTTAAATACAACAACAATATACTGTAATAGAAGTTAGATACCAATAAATAAGGTATCAATACTCGGTTATAACATACCGAACTTACTATTAAGTCTATTAACTTCTTATGTTCGCTATAAAAATCTTTACTGATACTTCCCAAGTTTATAACTGAAGCTGTGAAGAAGGATTACAAATTATATCACATACGTTAGTGGAGGCCCAGTGTTGGCCATTTACCCCTATAAAACAAGTTCCACCCGAAACAGGCACGTATAACCTATTTATTACCACCGACTTGCGGGTTGCTAAGGTAAACATAGTGAAAAAATATGAGTGTAATAGAATTTTTAGCTCCGCTGATAGGTACAACAAAAATGATTCACGTGTTCTTAGGTGTAGGCAAAGCTCTATTGATTTATGAATCAATCCAAAATTTGTTTATGTTAGAAGGTGGGCTAGAAGTGGTTATGTGAGACTTTTGGGAAATATGTATAGATTATTTTATAATATAATTATGTTAGTAATATAGATTTTGTTGCTTATTTGCAAGTTGCGTGTGGCCTACGTCCAGCAGTGGACATTTGGAGGAGTGGACATAATGAAAAGACGACACGAGGATTACGTAGTCAGGAAGGGACTGAGATTTTAATACTCAATGGAGAAAATTCTTACAAGTCATAGTATTTTTTTATTGATTTTGTATGATTAGGTGTAAAGGTATTATATTTTTCTAGAATGGTGGTTTCAACAGGGGTAGATACGTTGTGAGGTTTGATGATAGAAAATAATTATAGTAAACTACTTAAATATTTTTTCTTTTTGTGTTCAGTACTTACTGCTATTACAAACTCATTTTTAAATAATTATATGAATGAGTTGTCAATAAAAAAATATTGTTAAGTATTTTTTTTTATAGTAGTAGTAGTTCCTAAATTCATGAAAAGAGAAAAAGCATTTCTACTTATAAATTAAAGCATTATAAATGACCTGGCTTTAGAAAAACCGCCGTTATGAATATTATATCCGCGCTTTGTGTCTGAACAATGACAAGGCAGAAACAAAAGCGGTACACGTTGCAACTTTTTCATGTGCGAGTAATGTCCAATTTTCTATCCCACCCTTCCAACAGTCAATACCATTATTTGAATTTTTTGTTAAGGTGAATGTAAAAGCGATGGTTGCCAAACGGAGAAATGACCTGCGTGCAAATCATGCGGTTCGAGTTCGATTCCGATCGGCAGTACCAATGTGGATTTCACTTTGTGGAATTTATATGTACTTGTCACGTGACTTACCATTTGCTGACGGTGAAAGAAAACATCGTGAGGAAACCCACATAATAGTAGAAGTAATTCGAAGTGTATGTTTGGGCGCTTCAATAGATCAGTAGTAACTGGTCGACGTAGCAAAGATGTCTCTAAAGCATCTAGCAAAAAAAAAAAACTTAAAAGGTGAATGTAAATTAAAGATTTTTCGTATATTTCCATGTAATGTGATTGTTATAATCTGTGGTACATATTATTAAATATTATAATCATTATCTTCGTAATACACGTAACGCCATCTATTAGGTTTCATATGTAAATTAGTACTGACAATTAATGATCTGTCCTCAAGATGGCCTCTTTTACTTTCGTCTTTGTTTCACCTCGGGTATGATTTTTGGGTAGTGGTATATATTTAAAATATATAAACATTATATTATTAAGTTCAGATATCTTAAAAAGGCGTAAACTTTTGTATAACACAATGTCTATTGTGTTTATTTTTATTTCTATCTCGTATTATGTAACGACTCTTTCGTACCAACAATGTACTTAACGCCTACAATATTTGAAACGAAAAATCCGGTTAGGATATCCTTTTGTCATGTTATTGTTGAGAAAATATTGGTTTGTCAAAGAAGTCTTGAGAAGTCTTTAAAGCTTCAGCTAAACGTTAAATAAAATTTCACTTTAGTCCTACATACGTGTTTAAAATTAAGTAGTTTCCCTCTGTATATACTAGACGGGCCTGTTGGTCTAGTGGTTAGTGACACTGACTGCTAAGCCGGAGGTCGTGGGTTCGATCCCCACCTAGGACAAATCTTTGTGTTTTTTTTTTATTGCCTAAAGTGGCAGACGAGCAGACGGCCCACCTGATGGTAAGTGTGATGAGCATTAAGGTTTGTTCTGTGTGTAATTTATCTATAATATTTATGTATTTACATAAAAAAATATTTAAGTAGTATATCAGTTGTTTAGTACCCATAACACAAGCAAATATAATTGCTTACTTTGGGACTAGATGGCGTTGTGTGAATATGGTAGAATATATTATAATATATTATATATATATATGCGCTTAGATGTTCTAAACTATTACTATTCGTATAACTGAGTTACAGTTTATCTTAATTTATTGTATTTTTTAATTTCACAAGTTTAATATTCGTATCAATCGAGTTATAGATGTTCTCCGCTCTGAGTTTAAGAACTAATTTATTTTACTCTGAAGGCTTCATATAAATTTCTAAATTCAGGCTTCAGTTTTAATTTAATTTATAACTAGCTGTGGCCGCGACTTCATTCGCATGGGCAACTTATCCCGCATTCATGGAGTTTTAATTTTTTTTTACGGAACCCTGATATTTTTTCAAAACCAAAGTAGCCTAAGTTACTCCTTGTGACATTAGCTATCCGCCAGTGAAAGTCCCGTCGAAATTGGTCCAGCAGTTCCATTTACTGGAACAAACAGACAGACAGAAAGACAAAAAATAAAAAAAATGTTATTTTGGTATATGTGCCGTACCGAATACACATTCAAATGAATGTAGTAAAAAGCGGTTATTTTATTGTTACAAACAGACACACCAATTTTATTTATTATATTATAATTAAAAATTATAATTTAAGTGGGCTTCACAGTTACCTCTGTGAGTTGCTTCGTTATTCTAGATTTACATAGCATTACGCTTTCATGCCCCCAAAGGAAAAATGAAAGCTATCATCAAACTCAATCACTCAGAATCAGGAACTACTGGTATCCGAATTGAAAAAATATTTTAAAATTAGATAGTGTTTTTATAATTTTTATATTTAACAAACACGATAAACATCCAAATATCACAAACTTCGCATTTCTAAATTTTTAAATATTGTCTAAAACTAGATAAATAAAACAGTAATTCTCAAAGTAAAATTGATGTTTTTATTAAACTTATCTTTAACATGAATGTTTCAGTTACAAAATAAAGGGTTTCATAAGTACTTCTCGGTGCGAACCGTAATATTATATGGTTCCGAAAGGACCACTTGTACTTAAGATTTCTTGTAAGAAAAATGTGCGTAGGGCTGTCACATTGCTTTTCTTTTATCTTGTGAATAATGACGTTAAATTGCTCGAATACATTTTGTTGAACGAATAGGGTATGTTTTTCAACTAAATATTGAAACTAATCGTGACAAAATCACTAAACAAATACTGTAAATTTAACTTTTGTCACTCGTCCCATAAACGACGTCGTTAGTTCTGATGGAAATATAGTGCTATCTACCCCATAGATAAAGGGTATGGGACAGATGGCACTGATCAAACCCAGCTGCCCCAATACTATAAATATAAATAACGTACGCTAATATGTAGAAAACTATATTAAAACGTAGTTATTTTCTCAATGAGATACATTCTTTTATTTCCCCCCTGATTTTAGAATCTAAGCTAACGGAAAATTTTCGGCCCTAAATGTCAGTGTAATTAAAGTTAAAAAACATATTGAAAGAAATAAATGATTGTAGAAAAAAACCTTAAAATAATTAGTTTTTAATTTTCTTTACGTAAGACTATTTTTTAAAATTAAATAATTTAAGCCGTAAAAATACGTCGTACTAAGATTCGTAAAAGATTACGATCCGGAAGAAATCCGACGAGTCAGAATCAGGGGGCTCATAAGGATGTCACTCTGTTTAAACGGTTACCACGTACGAGTACACTAAAATCATTTTGTTGACATATCGTTAGTATACATGGAAGGAAATTCTACATAAAAAGACATAATAGTTCTTTATTACAGTAACGAGTTTCACTAAAAGGGGGAAAGAAATATATGAAAGACATAATATATCGTGTAGTTTCCTTTCCTCTCAGCAAAATAAAAGTGTAATATTATCTTATTCCTTATGTTGACTTCGTTACGCGCCATTTGCGGTTCTCTACACCAAGCCAGAAAGGATTATGTTACTCTAATACCACCAATCGCAATTCTGTGGCTTTTGTATGAGCTGCTTTAATACACCCTTCGCGTTTAAGCATCTCGGGTTACTCTAAATTTATAAAACAAGATTTTCTTCTACAACGTTACGCTTCAAAACGTGTACATTTATTGCACATTTAAACCCAAAAAGCTGGCAAAATTGTAATGAAATACATACTTGAAAATTATAAATTAAGTAAAAAAGAAATTAAGTAATTTCCGTCAAGGAAATTACTTAATTTGATAATGTCAGATATCTAAAGAAGTTTATAAGACAGCTGGTTGATAAATTAAATCGATTTATATTATTTGGCATAAAGTCAGCTTACGATATCGCAAACAGGTTAAGTATTTATATTTTTCAACTTTGATTTCAAAATATAACAATACAAATATTGAATCCGAAAGTTCGTAATGTTTCCAGAAATAGGTACGTATATTTACATTAATGTAACCGTACACAAATGAAAATTGCGAACACAACTGATACGAGAAATCGGAAAATTCATCTGTCAAAGTAAACATCTGCGCAACAAATTAATTATTCTTCATTTCGCCACCTGGGAGCTACGAAGAGGAATCGTCTGATGACGTAGTTTTCGCCCATATATTATCTATATCTAATTCTATTATATCTCGAAAGCTTTCATCCAGTACAAAGCCACAACTCACGCTTGAAAGCTGTCATAAAGGATGCCAACAACTACTTCTAGCTGTGAATTGTCTCTTGTATTATCACAACACGTCTTCTGATTGTAAACTTAAGAAACTAAATAAAAATAAAAAATAAAAACACTTTATAATATTTAATTTGTATTTTTCGGCTGTGCATTTCTTGTACCTTATGAGAGAAATAAATTATTATTATTATTAATTTAAAAAAACAATAGAAAAGAAAGATCTCAACATAAGCAGCTTGAAGCTTAGCGGTATTTTTTTGTTTTATTGTTGGTGTTGGGGACACAACATACGTGGTTTTGAATTTTGGATTGATAGTTAAATAGTATGTATAGAATAACTTAACTTATGACTTACCATCTGCTAACGGTGAAGGAAAACATCGTGAGCCTAGAAGTAATTCTATGAGTATGTCTGATCCACCAACCCGCACTATGCCAGCGTGAGTGGATTATAGCCTAAACCCTCTCAGCTCTTTAGTTAGACGAGACGAGCCCAGCAGTGGGACTTAATGGGTTGCTGATGATAGAATTACTCTATCTATACATAATATTTACGAAAGATATTCAATTCAATTAATGTTATTTGCCCAAATGTGGTACATTATAGGTCTTATATTAAACAGTGTCTCAGAAAAAATTTGCCATATAACATTTAGTATACGAAATATATTATAATAAATATTACACATTATTTTACGTGAAGTTTACTGATGAGAAATGAATAATTGTAATATTATGTTTATATACTGTCCGAATATACACTTTAGTGTATGCTTGGCACGCTTGCTCAACGCAGCGCTTTGCATATGTAATTGGGTCTGCAAAAGGTGTTCAAACAGGTTGAATCGAATAGTTAGGATAACATTTTTAATAGCTTTAAAATATTGACCAAACAATTTTATCTAATACTAGCGATTTCTTTTGGTATTTGATGTTCTTTTCTGTACCTAAACTATTCTCTTGAGCATTTTCCGTCACGCACTTACCCAAAAGTGTATCCCAACACATATCCACTGATCGGTGTGTTCAGATTAGATCTTCTTTTTTTATTCCCTGCTAGGTTGCTTATTGGGTTACGCAGGGTGAAAAGTCAATTTACTTGATTGAGTTATTCACCGGCTTATCCAATTGTTGAAAGGATAGGTTTAATCTCATGATGTCATCGATATAACAAACCGACTTCAAAATAAACACCATTTTATTTTGAAAATCCATTTAATGATGAGACTAAATAAATGTTAATAATTTTTACTTTAATATTTACATTATTCTAACATATTTACACCATAATCATTTGTGTATTTACAACAATAATTTTCATGTACAAAATTTCGTAAATTACAAATGTGACAACTCAAATATTTCAGTTTCAACTCAAATATTTGGGAGTGACATATCTTTGATATTTACATTTGGTATAAATATCTATAATTTTACAATAAATAATACGACAGTTAGGCGGGTTATGAATCCTATTAGCTGTGATATAAGGTTCTGTTTAAGTGTAGTGGCAAGTGAGGCAGATGAACGTGGTGCGCGTTCATCAGCCATGACGCTTGAAGCCACGACAATGCGGCGTCCACTTGACACGTCACTTCTTGTTTCATCAGCTGCCGAAACGCTGCTTACCTCAGGAGGTACGCAATTGGGGGGTTTCTCAACCTATTGAATATGAAATAGAAAAAAAAATTATAATAATAATTATGAATCTTTTTTAAAACAAGTATTAAAAATAAACAGTTTAGAGCTAATTTTTTTTGGCAGATTTTTTATAACTTTGTGGAAATTTCTAGAGCTAAGCCATATTCGCAGGTGATTACAGCGGATGACAAAGTGCCAATTTTGTTTTAAGTGACAGCGGCGACGGCAAAAAAGTTCGACATAACGCGATAAAAATTCGAACATTTCCGTAATATTTTCCTTTGTCTGAAAAGTTATTTATGCTAAAATAGACCGCAAGTGGAAAATATTCATGAAAAAAAAAATAAGAAAGAAAAAAGAAAAAGTTTATTGTATTTTATTATATTATTTGAATCTTACCGATGCTTGCGTGAAGTTGACTTTTTCTTGACACCTGCGTGATTGATGTGCGATGCAGGCTGCATACGCTATTGCGTGAGGAATGTAGCTTTGTTCAACTACACCTGCGAATAGTATTGTCGCCATTGGACCTAGAAAATATAAAAGATTAATAACTCCTTAGTGATAAATCTATGACAAATGTAAGTGATTTATACATATGTGGTTGCCTTGTCAAGGAAACTGCATTAAAGATTTAGGATTATTCTCAACAGACAAACATTTATTTTGAGCTTGGTTATAATTAGTAAAAAGTGCAGTTTTGTTAGGGCTCATGACATTTTTTCCTTAGTAACCTTGTTGAACACAGTTTTGTTAATTTGCGTTAGTACCATAATTTTCTAACTTTTCTACTTATTTATTTACAACTACACACTTAGACATGAATTTGAACTAATGTGACAAATTTCAATTTTACGGATGGACTTAATAGTTTTTTTTAAAACGTTCCATAAAATGTACAGATTGTGGAATAATAAGTATCTAGGTTTTTACGTATCTGTAGTCTAACAACTAACAATTAATCACTTGCCTAAAGCGTAAATAGGTACATCTTCACCACCATGCGTAGCCCACTGCCTGGGGACTGCAGAAGCATGAACAGCATCTGCTAATGCAGCAGCAGATGCCGTTGTATTTAGTGGTAAGGCCCTGGGCTCTGAATGGCCGGGACCAGTGCCGTATAGCAGAGTAGTGTAGCGTAGGCCATCGATGTCTGATGCCACTGTGTCTGCACCTAGATACATATTATTTGTTTAGGATAAGATAAAAAGAACCTGAGCTATTTCTGATTTTAATAAAAAAAACACGTTACCACTGGTCATATTTAAAATTGAAATAATAATAATAATAATAATATTCTACCACATTCACACAGCGCCATCTAGTCCCAAATTAAGCAATTATATTTGCTTGTGTTATGGGTACTAAACAACTGATATACTACATAAATACATTTTTTTTTTGTAAATACATACATATTATAGATAAATTACACCCAGACACAGAACAAACCTTTATGCTCATCACACAAAGATTTGTCCTGGGTGGGGATCGAACCCACGACCTCCGGCTTAGCAGTCAGGGTCACTAACCACTAGACCAACAGGCCAGTCTAAAATTCGTTTTAAAATTTGAAATTCGGTAAAATTATAATTAAAAAATAAAATTATAGGTAGTAGAGCAAGTTACTTACTGAAAACTAAGGAAATAAATAAATTAATGGTAAATCTCATATTGGAAGTATTTATTAGGTAATTTTTAACGCAAAATATTTGGCACGGGGCTTCAATTAGCAACTTTGCGCATGTTGCCAAATGTTGTTTTCTGAGTGCCTTAGACTGGCTTCACATTTAACACAAATTTGTTCCTATGGCGTGGTTTTGGAAGCCAAATGTTATTTAGCAATTATAATAACAGTAATTGAAACCCTTTCAAGAAACCGAACATGCACTTAATATAAATTGGAGTGAATTTAAATATTCAAATATTTATGTCAATTATTTAAATTTAAACCAATATTATAACATATTTAAAGTAATGATTTTATTTATATTGCTGAAATAATTTTGATATGAACAAACTTGAATTTCAACAAACCAATGTTTTTTACACGCAAATATATTGAATGTGTAACCAAAGCAACTATTAAAACTGATACAACAACTATTTTGGCTTTCAGATGAACAGTATGCCTTATAAGCAGGTTAAATGTACGAGTAAGTGTGAAAGATCGCACCAGTCAAGTAAAATACCTACCATAATTTTTGCGGCAATTTTGATCGTAAATCAAATAACATAAAGTTGTGAATTGCGATGTGGTACTTTTCCACTTCCACCTTTATGGAAAATATTTTGAGTAAATCTCTTACCTAATACAGGGTGTCCTCTAGGCGTGGCCTGACCACCGAAAGTCATTACATGACCGTGATCGGCAGTCACTACGATCAAAGTTTCAGCGGGATTAACCCGCTCCAAAGCCGCCAGCAGTGCGGTTTCTAACTCCAAAGTCTCGTCTAGTGCTCTGTAGGGATTGTTGTAGTGATGAGCGTGGTCTATTCGTCCACCTAAAGATTAATTTAAAAAGTTTCGTCAGTAGTAGATAAATACTGGAAATAATAAAACTTACTGCTTTACTTATGTTAAAATCTTTTAAACTTTCGTGACTAAGGAATATTATACATACTAAGGAATATGAAATACCTTATTTATTTGTACCTTTATATGGGCAAATAAATAAGGTATTTCATATTTCTTAAATATAATACCTGACGTTACTTTTACGCAAACATACAATGTGATTCCACGTTTCAAGTTGTTGAAAATTTAGTTTTCTCTATTTTTTTTAGTTTTTAAAAGACAACGGGCGCATTAGGGAGCAAGCCCTATGTTACGGGGGACTTTACAAACGTAGACGAACACAATAAACACCCAAATCTCAAAGAATTCTAAAGAAATTCAAATATGAATAGCGTTTTCATACTACAGTTTTAATACGCTTGGAGTCCAAATACTAACAAACCAAAAATGTAACGGCTATAAAACTAGGGTCATGCTCTCTTATTATACATACAAACCTTCAATAAGTAGAAAAAATCCTTTATCATTCTTAGTTAATATAGACAATGCGGCGCGAGTCATATCCGCAAGTGACGGATCGTCCGCCTTTACAGCTGTAGAAGTCGCGCCCGCTCCCTCTTCCGCGTCCGCTACCGCTCCACGCTCAGCGTTGAACTCCATGTGAGAGTACTCAAACAAACCTGCATAGAAATGAAACAAAACAGTATAAAAATGCACGTCATACAAATGAAGCCTGAATACGCTTACGCCTGCCATACACGTTAGATTAGCACCTTGATCAGGCGGCGTACACGCTTAGTATGGCATAAAACCGTACTATCTTATTCGATAGGTTATGCACACAGAAAGAAATTAGGATCCCATATAAGTTTCAAAACGATAACCGCTAGTGCAGACGGGTTCTAGAGTGGTACCGGGGATAGGCTAGCGTGGTATAAGACGTCGTCAGACTAAGAGTTGGTAAGAGTGGCTGCAAGCAGCACTTAATGGCGTGCAATTTGAGAGGCCTATCCATCAGTGAACTGGTACAGGCTGATAATGATGACACCAAGTTAAAAATGCTTACGTGTTTAATAGATTAGTGGCATACAAAAAATAACCATTAGCATTCGTCCTAATCAGAACAGCAATATAATTTAAATACATATTGTTGCTTCAGCGATAAAATACTAGTGGTGGCCCTTCTGCGTGTTTGTGGACGATAACTTTGATAAATTATAATGGAAGACTGTTAGGGTTGCCACTAATGGGGAAATGATTAGGGAAATATTTACAGCAATTAAATAATTTTAACGTGCGACTTTTGAAGAAAAGTATTAGGTGAGAATGGATATTATTATAAATGTGTTATGGTTTAATTTACCATAATAAATACCATAGCAATTAGTTTACCTATTTCTTTTTCAATAAATTATTACACGCTGCTTAAAAAGATTCACACGTTATTGTCATCAAGATGAAACATTTGATTTTTTTATCCAATTTTCACTATAGGTATAATGAGACTTATACAGTATAAAATCTTACAATCCTCTGTGTGTATACGATATATAATAAATGTATACGATATTAAATTATCATAATTATTATTATGTTTCTTTTTTCACGGCTATACTTCTCTCTAAGATGAGAAGTATACCCGGTCTTTTTGGAAGGCTTACGCGAGGACACAGGTCCAACACGCAGAGGCCCTTAAAGAATTTTAATTTAGAATGGGATGAGACACTTACCGCTGCCATATAACAGCTGCACTATTGTAGTACAGCTATGATTTGTATATTATTATTATTATTAAACTATTCGCAACACATCTAACATCCAAACTATACGCAATGTGACAGCAACAGTTTATCGTTTTCATAACGTAATAAAAAAACTACCGCCATGAAGGCGGACCTAGAGAAGCTTGTAGAATTGCGTAAAAGAGGATAAAAGCTGTGACTCTGTTTCACATCCTCCAAAAATGACTTAAAACAGTGAAACCAAATTTTGGAAATTTTAGTGACGGCTGAATACAGAAGCTGCCTAAATACATAACTGAGACTTGGTGCGACTTAGCTGATATTACTAAGGGAACTCAGTGGACAACAGTTTAAAGGAGATAACACAAAGAGACGTGGCAACAATTTTTGAATTAAGACTACATTGATAAGCGTAATCCATATTTGAAATGCAAATGCCACTTTATGTTGGTCGGCGAGATTAAAAAGGATTCAAATGGGATTACAAAACAACGAAGCACTGATCATAATGTAAGCTCTGTAAATGTAATCTGGGTAAACGTAAATATTTCATAAACTCTCCAGCAAGGGTCGGCCGGAACCGTTTCCGTACAACTTTTCTTAAAGCAAATTCTAACCGGCCTGTTGTTGTAATTATTAAATAATTTCATAACAGAAAATTTCATGATTTTTATTGTGTCCTAATCTTTCTATCTCTGGAAGGCTGTTAAATTTAGCGGAAAGGGAATTTGCATAAATAAAATCCGATTAGATTATCATGGTACATTGTTAATTATGGTATCAAATTAATAAATGAGACATTTTCTTTTGTGCGTTCTTTCCTAATTTCATTTACATTGAATTTCCAGGGACTCATCTTGAATTCGAGGCATTTAAATGAAGAATATTTTAAGCCATAAACATCTCACTTCAAATAAATATTAATAAGAACAGCCCTAGACTGACCACTTACAGAAATTACTTAAGAAGACAAGTTAGTAGAGACATCTCACTAGGAATTGTTTTACGACTTTGAACTCGTGAAAGGATTTCAAGACTGTGTAAAGTATTCCATATCTGTGTAAAGATAACGACCCATCTGGAACTATAGAACTTTATAGTTCGAATCTAACTATATTTTTTAAAATAAGTAAAAGGAATTTTTGTTGTCTCGATGCCAAAGTAGTAATGTCTGCTATGGCTATACCAAAGCATTAGGTTCGAATTCACAGTCCGAGGTGGCATTAGAATTCTCTTTTCAGTATCAACTCCGACTCATTTAAAATAGTATTTATCATATTTATTATTAAGTTCAGGAATCTCAGTGGTCATTTTCAGTATTCATCACATATAAAATAATTCGGATAATTATAGTTAAATGGCAAAACAGAAATCATTAGTAATAATATTGTGAGTGAATAGGTTTCTTAAGGGTCGGCAACGCGCTCGTGATGCCCCTGGTGTTGCAGGCGCCCATAGGCTACGGTAACCGCTTACCATCAGGCGGACCGTACGTCTGTTTGCCACCGTCGTGGTATAAAAAAAAAAAAATAATATTGTGATTGGAATTTAATAAAGTGTATTCAATCGTGAACCGTGTTTGTACACAAAATTATATTCGTAGCTGAATATGCTTTCATGTCCGGCAGCAATCATAACATTGTCAAAGCTCAGCTATATTTACTTCACTATTAGGGATTATAATAAACAAAAACAGTTTACGTAGTCTTTTAAAATATGCGTTTAGTACGAGCGCCAAACATGGGTCACCCAAAATATACCTTGTGGGTACTAAAATTTCTTAGTAAGCTTTAACCCTCCAACAAAAACACACAAAAAAGCTCGCCTTCTTTAATATCCCAACCGGTAGGTGAAACATTTTAGATTTTTTATAAAACTCGTTTTTATAAAAGTAATGGCTTCTAAACTGTGGCTTCAAGCCATAATTTAAAGACATAATAACGAGTTTTCGGGTAGTTTCACGTTGGTAAAAGTTTAATGTAATATTTTCCGGGCGTCAATATGCAGACTTTGGCTATTTATTATACAAGGCGACCTTTAATCTTTCACAACTGTTACAACACAATATATTTTGGTTGGTTCGATTTATTGCGACTAAATATTTTTTATACTCTGCCAACAAATTCTGACTAGTTTTCCGCAAATATTTCCTTCGAAGTGATTAACACTGGTTTCATAACAAAAATAAGTAAACGTATATTTTTGGTATACCGAGAAAAGTCACGTAACCCTACGACCGCTTTTTGTATTCTCACATTTTATCCGCAATGAATAGTGTATCGAATACCATGATTTATATCTCCATACACATCAAGTAAACAGGCCTTGCCAGCAAGATTGACTTTCTGACTATCAACTAAGCCTACTATATTATTATGGGTCATATTTTGTCCTATAACATGTAAGACCTTGACATAAATTATGTAGATCAAATTCAATCTAGTAAATTAAGCTTATTTATCATCACATACGAATCCAATAAGCTATTGAATGAGTTATTCCAGTATTGACTTTCATCTAATAATTCTGCTTCGTGTAGTAAAGTTTCGCTGGCATCTAAGATTCATCTTAAATGTTTACATTACTCCGCTGAGATTGCGAAAATCACCGTTGAGAATTCAATTTCATTGCAACAAATAAGTTAAGATCCGTTTAACTTAACAGCGCGTCCAAAATTTACAAGTAAATCGATTTTCACACTTATTGAAATGCATAGTTGAAGCGGACACGTTTGCATAGTACTTAAAATTGAATGTTCAGGTCAAATGGTTGTGAATTGCGGGCAATAGTGGAGCGCATCTGGGATTTCATCGTCCATCTGCGGAAAACGTCTTTACTAGAATATTCCCGCAATTGAAAATGATCATTGACTACTTTCAAATAAAAGCACTTTGCCACTCTTTTACTGGGATATTCCACTAACGACGCTTTTACTATCTTTGAATTAGAGAATTCATGAAGAGATGTCATTCCCTATTTTTTGCTGATTTTAGCAAGTCATGAATTGAATGATAATTTAATGCTGGACTGGATTCACTGAATTCATTTGGAAAAATAGCAGGATCAGGGCACTAAGTAATTTCCCGTTTAACCTACAAAAGGCTACTGTAGTGTTTTGTTATCTTCTGATACATAGATAGTCTTGAGACTTCTTGGGGAATTTCTGTGTTGGTGATAATATTCTAATCTTGTCTTTGAACTTGAGTGGAATAATAATATTAAACCGCAATATAGAGAAAAAGAAACACTATCGTTATGCCCGCGTATGAAGCTTTTTTGAAATGTCAAAGCGAAGACGTCTTTGTAGACGCTAGTACAAATTTATGAAGAGGCGTGTACTTTTAATGCTCGTAACTATAGTGAGTGCTAAAAGGAACTCAACCCAGTTAACACGTTTAAAAAGGAATTTACTCAAAGCAAAATACTTCAAAGGTAAGTGACGAAACCTGGTCGTAAACGTTTATATGTTATAAAAACCTTCTTACCTAACAAGTAATCCACTGTCCTAGGATCTAGTTTAGCGAGTTGTTCGCGTGAATGAATGTACTGAGCCCTCATTCGTCGCCTTTTCTTTTCTCTCGCCCAATCTTCTGCAAGATTTCTTCCATCCAATCTTCTTCCTTCACGATTTGGATGTTCGGGATCTGGAGTCACAGTTGGTAAGAAATGTCTTCTTCCTCCTCCCATGATAACCTAGACAAAAAACAAATACATTCATAATTAATAACATTTATGACAATTATGAATTTATGCCGCGTGTTAGGAGAGGCCTACGTCCAGCAGGGGGCTGCAATAGGCTGAAGTGATGATGATGATGATGATGATGACATGTGATGATGACAATTATGAACCTAAGTATGTGTTTTGGGAATCTAATCATATTTTGATGACTTGAAAGTTAGTCACCTTTTTAAATTTTGGAATGTAGATGGTAATGAGACTATTTTAACGTAAAAAGTAACGAAGATAATAATAATTGACTAAAATTACAAAATACGGACTAAGCATTAAACCAGGTTTAAATTGACAGCTTTGATACTAAAACAATGGCTTATGTAAATTTAAACCTGGTTTAATACTTAGTCCATATTTTATAATAAGTCGATACAAAGTCGCTCGCTGTGGCGAAATTTAAGTGAGGTCTGTGTCTAGCAGTGGACGTCATTATGCTGATTATAATAATGATAAAACTAAAAATGTGAGTAATTTCTGGTGAAATACCTAAAGTCTATAAAATATTTATCTGACTCAATTTAATTCTATCTAACCTTTTCTTATTGTTTTCTCTTCAAACATTCAACATGAAAACAAGTTTAACAACTAGAAGTGTGGTGCTCGAACGATTTACGACCTTGTTTATTTTATACGAGATCTTGTTTGAAAACTTTATTGAAAACCACAGCTAAAAAGGTTGGCCCAACATTACACCAATGTTGGTCACAGTATAAGTTTGCACAAAATAACAGTAGCTTGATTTTCTTGAGATAGACAATTATTAACGTTGTGTGTGCATTGGCTTATAAGTATGCCCAACGTGTAAGCTATACCTACATTGGACCAACTATTGCCAAGTCTACAATTGAAAACAAATATTGCAAACATTGCAAAATGAAAGCAGATACATTAAATTGTTCAGTTTATATTTCTACTATGCCATAAAAGGCGTAGATTTGCGAAGAACGCAAGAACAGTCACGCGCTGAGGGCGTTGAAGAATATGAATAACAAACACCCTTGGGCTATCTTGAACCTTAAAGTTATAGACAGTAGATGTAAATTGGGCGTCAAAAAAATCTCAACTTACATCCGTTTTACATTGATATTGCTATATAACTTGTGTAACTTGACTATAATTGCGTATTTTCTACGAAAATTATGTTTAATAAAGTGCTAAAGACAAACAACTGTATTGTAAATTATTTTAGTACTTCGTTTTGCTACTACTGAATTAATTTATAGCTTATTTGTTTGTGTTTGCAGAGATTGTTTTATTCCTCAAACTATAATTTTGATGACTTTGAATATTCTATTCTGTTTTACTTCTGATTAAAGGTTTCTCTCATGTTTTCCATATTTTCTTTACTTTCTTATTACCATAGCTTGTCTCTCGATCCCTTATATTATATTGCTTTTTATTTTAGATACATAGGTGTTATTAATTGTATTGTATATATCCATATACAATACACATTTATTAATACGGATGTATGTATATTATTCAATCATGCTAGAACGACTGAAATGATTTTTACAAAATTTGGTACACTGATAGATTAGAATATAGAATTGCATATAAGCTACTATTTACAGACACATTGTGGGTAAATTTGTGGGCAAAAGGAGGCGGAAGCAAGTATATTATAAACAAAAAAAAATCCTAATAAATCTCTTTAGTATATTCATATGATGAAGTGTGAATCCCGAATATTATCCCTATGTTACTACATTTCATCAACAAAAGATTAACACCAACACTGTACTGTGTAATTAAAATGCGCAACCCGCTACATCATAATAATGCTGATATTCACACAGCCAAGTTAAGCACTCGTATCTAATTAACCTTACTTACTAATTTACAAAACAGCCTTTGTACTACTCAAGAATTCATTTTAATTTATCCCTCGTCTGCGATTAATAAAAAAAGAAATTTCTTGTTACTTTTAAAATTTCACAATCTCTTCTTTCCTTTTTGAGAAACATTGCAAGTTACCCTAGTACCCTTGAGCCTTAATTTAACAAAACATTGCGTTGTATTTTATTTCGTAACCATTTCTAGTAGCATAAATTCTTAAGGTGCCTTTAACATGGAAATTTTGAGAATTAATGACGCAAAAATTCTTTGCGTTGTCATTCTGAAAAATAACTGGCTTGACAGTTATGTTTGGAAAATATTATTTTGAAGCAGCAAAGTTTGTTTTTTACAGGAGAAATGCTAAATCTTGAAGTTTAAGGCGTTTAAGTAAAAAATATAAAAATGTCTAGAATTTATTTACCTGTTATTTTGTACGTAATCTTTTTGTGTCATTTCCTTATTTAGTAAGCCAATTTGGCTTGTTTGAGTAACTAAACAACTTATCCAACTGAATTTAGACATCCTCATAATTCGTCATCCTCCTTCAAATTTCCGTACCTACTACAGTTTTAAGGAATTTTCCCTGTGACTTCGCAGAGCGGCAAGAAGTTATACATATAAAAATATGTAAATTGTATACTATGTAATGTTTTAGACAACAAATAAACTTTTGTTTTATGCATCCTTCTTATATAGCAAGTCAGCGGCGTGGTAGACCACGAAAATGATGAATGGCTTTTTTTTATACCACGACGGTGGCAAACAGACGTACGGTCCGCCTGATGGTAAGCCGTGTGATTGAGTAACAAATATTCATTCATCCAACTATCCATCCTAACTTTCACATTTATAATATTAGTAGGATACTTACACTCATACTTCTTCCAGGTTCATTCTCAACTAGTTGCATAGCTATATCTTTGCAGTCTTTCCTCACTGTTGGAGGAACTCTGCTGTCATCCTCCCAATATCTTGAAGGCGCGTGTGCATACAACGCTGCCGGCGTAGCGTGAGTGATTCGTGCCGTTGTAACGATTCCACTGGATTTACCTGTACAAATAATACATCAGAGTAAATTCCATCTAGTATGCATATTTGCGAAGATTTGTTTAATTTACGAAAGAGCCAATATTAAATCGATTGAGATTAAATCGATGCATGTTAAATAAACTTAGCCGAGAAGTAGACCATGAAGTTTAACAGTAGACCATTAAACAGATTCGGAAGTTTCATATGTAATGACAATGTAATATTTAAGGTGCCGTATGTTTCGTTCGTCACAATGAAATCAATTTATTTCAAATCTAATTTGCAAATTAAGTTAAATCGCATATTTGGAGCGACAGCTACACAACTGCATTTTTTTAAATTGTACACTACATCTGATTTAAGATTTTTTCGTAACAATAGTGAAGATTCTTAACATATTATTTCACCAACGTCTTTTCGTTCTCTAGCGGGCGTTTTTTGAACTTATAAATATGATTTTTTCACTCCTAAAGTAGATTATTATCGAGATCATTTTAACGTAATTAGGTCAGTTTCCCATTTTTTTGTAGTTGTGTGACTGTCGCTCCAAATGAGCGAAATATAGTCCATACACATGTGCGATAATATGTACACAATTATGCATTTATGTGAAGACGATTAAAAAAAATGCGCCTGAATTTACCACAACATACATAGTGATTAAAAATAAATTGTGCAAATGATAAGTAGTGATTTAATACAATATTCAGTTTGCTTAGCATAGTGCCTAGCAGACACTACATTAATACCGCAATTTACTCTAGTATTAGCAATGTATCTTTTATGAAATTATGTAGAACAAAGTTATAAATTAAGTCTATCATATTGAAACTTTAAAATTTGCATCACCCTTGAAGCTTATGAAAACAAAGTTTTAGTCGCTATGGGACCCTTATCGACGTAACTTACAACGTCAAAACTTGATAGAATACTTAATTTGCACACTCTCAAATTTTACACTTGGTTGGTTTGTGAAAAATATGCAGAGATGCCCTTTGTGAAATCGTTTGAATATTTCAGAGCCTTGTATAACCCTGAACAATGAAGTCTTGAGAGTCTATTTTGTTTATGCTAAACTGTTTATGTTATAAAATTCTTAACTTTGCTTTCAGTCGTTGGTAGGTTTACGGTTATTATCTGTGGAGTTTCGTGGGAATGCTGAACTTGGCGACAAAGTGAGCATTGTGTAAGCTACCAAGGAGTCACTATGGTTTGAATTAAGTATGAAATGTCACTTATTTCTAAAGCGCGGTTTAAAATTTAAGTCAAAGTGTAATATAAAGTTTTTATAAGTTCTTTTGGTAATAATGAAACAAGATTGTCATAATCTAAAATTAAATATCATAGTAGGTATATTTTTTGGGTTTTTCTAAGAAATATATCTCTATATCATTATATACTCCTCCTCCTTTTGTAACTCCTCAAAATGGTGTATCATGTAATTAGGCAATTGCCATATTTTTGTGACAATGTATATGTGTTGCTATCAACCTGAAAATTCCAGGCCAGTTTTCATAAGACTAGGTACTATTACTCTGCAGACACAGAAACTTATGAGATATCTATCGAAGCTTTTTTTTTCAAAGGAATATTTAGAAGGAATATTTGAAGAGTGATATAGGTTATAATTTATCCCAATAACATATTTCCGTGGAGTTAACGACTGAATTTCGACAGTACAATATTTCGACATGTAGCGAACTTCGAAAACACATAGATCGACAAGTCATTGCTTCGACAGACAATTATTAGACAACACAAATCTTCTAATTACCATTACTTCGACAGAAGATTATTCGACAGACAAAACTGAGACAAGACACATCTTCGAATGACCAGTACTTCGACAATTTAATGTTCTGAAATGTAATAAAATCTACCTAATTAATTATATTATGTACCCAATCATATTATTTTCCGGTTAAATAAAACACAAATTTAACAATCAACAATACTTTCTTTAATTGTATATTATCTTTTCATTAAATGAAATCAACAAGGTCATTTTTTTATGGATCATTTTTCATTATTTATTGGACATATTATAAGTAACATATGCTATTCCGCTAAGGAATTAAATTATATCCATGTCATTCATCTTTGAGTAACAAACGTTTTTGTAATCTTTCGTTGAGTTGCAACTGTTTTTTTTTCTTTGGTTTTTCGATTTGAGCCAAAATTCTCTGTATATCGTTTTCTGTACTTTTTATTTCTTTTTTGACTTCGTCCAAAGTTTTGAAGATGTTCATTTTTTTTCTGTTGAGCAGAGTATTCCATCTCATATGCCAGCTTTCGATAGAGTTTTGAGTCGTAGGAATTCCACATTCAATGGAGTCTGCAACCGATTACAATTCTGGTGGAAAGGCTGGTGGTATTTTTTCATAAATAACTTTGAGGGGACTAGTTGTTTCCTTGTTGATGTTACCTTGTTGATTTCATTTAATGAAAAGATAATATACAATTAAAGAAAGTATTGTTGATTGTTAAATTTGTGTTTTATTTAACCGGAAAATAATATAAATTGGGTACATAATATAATTAATTAGGTAGATTTTATTACATTTCAGAACATTAAATTGTCGAAGTACTGGTCATTCGAAGATGTGTCTTGTCTAAGTTTTGTCTGTCGAATAATCTTCTGTCGAAGTAATGGTAATTAGAAGATTTGTGTTGTCTAATAATTGTCTGTCGAAGCAATGACTTGTCGATCTATGTGTTTTCGAAGTTCGCTACATGTCGAAATATTGTACTGTCGAAATTCAGTCGTTAACTCATTTCCGTGGGTCAGGCGAATGAAACGGCGAAAGTTTTATAGCAGTTTTACTAACAGCTACCTTAAAGTTGGACGTTCTTAGATTGTTGTAGTGAACAATACAGTTTCCAATAATGTATAAGAGTCTGTAAATCAAACAGCTTCATTACACGAACGACTTAGTGTAACGTAATACAAAGCAAATTTGATATTATATTTCTCTGGTTTATATTTTTAATATATGAATGACAGTGTATACTCGAAATGTGGGCTCATAATTTAAATATTTCATTGAATGACAATCATTGGAGACAGATTGCGGAGTAGCTGCAATCCATATCAATTGCAACCGCAATTGGACGGAAATGGTTCTCAGAATTAAATTAAATGATTTTAATATTTAATTACGAACAATGTTTTATAATTCTTATTGAAATAAAATGTATTATTATTTATCTATCATTCTACATCAGACAATAATCCTCACAATGTTTAATTCTCATCTGCCACTATTAAAAACTTAGTCCAGATCAAGGGCAGACTTTTTAAAAAGAAAAAATATACTTATTTATTTGTGTTTCTAGAGACTAAAGCACTTAGGCAGCATAAGTCATTAAATACTTGTCAATACGCAAGGAGTTATATTTCTAGAAGGCATTAACTTAAAAGTTCTGCGATAGATATCATTAAATAAATTGATTCCCCAACCTTTTATTTGTATCGAAATATGTTGTTATATTTGACAAAATAAGTGATATTCGACTACAAATGTAACGTTTTCTCTTGTGTAAATATTTTTATTGTTATTGAATAGTTTACTCTGAAAGCAAAAGATACAAATTGAATACCCCATGGAACCGACATAACAAAAAATGCTTTGGAAACGTCACATAGTGATGGGCTTAGATTTGGATTGGGGAATAAAAGATAGAGGTAAAAAATAAAACACCCTTTCATCTTTATATTGGAACTATTTGCAACATAAAAACTACTTATTACGCTTGTAGTCTAATAAAAGTTATCGTACTGCGAAAGAATCTCATTGCCTTTTGTTTTAAATAATAAACTAGTAAAACCATTTTTTTATATAAATGAACGCTGCTTTTTACCCGACTGACAGGAGGGGTATTGTATTTCGCACGTATCTTGTATCAAATGAAAGGTCTTGAAGAGTAGTCTATACTTCTATCTTTAATTATACTGATTTAATTAAGAGGAAAGATTTGTTTGTTTATTTCTTTGTTTGTTGCGAAAAAAATCTTTCACCCATAGAAAGATACATCTTCACCGAGTAACATAGGCTATTTTTATTTCTAAAAATATTTAGGGATCCCTACTAAAACTTGAATAATGTAACCAAAAATTGTCATAAAAAGTCTTTCATCGCATGCGCTGCGAAAACTATTGATAATAGAACAAAACAATGTACTACATTATTTAAGAACATATCAATATCTGTAGCTAGATTTACAATTGAAATACGAAGATCAAACCTTGATGGAGTGCCTCAAGCTTTTAAAATTTATATAGATTTTACACTTTGAAAAGATCTGTGTTTATATACCAACGGCCCTTAAATTTATTTTTTACCTTTTAGTTCACGTTTTTGTCAATTGAAAGCTTGTGCTTAAAAAATCTTTTTTTTATAATTTTTTATTTGAAACTTACTTTTCACGTGCAAGGAAGATTAATATTTGCTATTTTGAAGAACATAATATTATTGAACACGTAAGTCTTTCTCGTAAGAAACTTGCATCGTGTAATATAGTTTCAGTAAACAAGTACCCGCTTCGTGACTTCTACTTAACAAAAGGGATTAAGGCCACTGCAGAATCAATAGCTTATGCTTGTGATTCTGTTATTATAACCATTATTTGTAATTTAGGAGTATAAAATACCTAAAATTGGATTACAAGATGTACTTTTACTGCATTAGGCTGCAATATAATTATAATGGCTAGAATACATAATGTCACTACCCCATTTCAACCCGTGGATGTCGTAAAAGGCGACTAAGGGATCTAAATTTAGCAGACAAGAGCACTGCGAGAAAAGGAAAATTCGAAACAAACCCTATACCAACCCATCTGGCCAGCGTGGTATAGTAGGCTAAATTCCCTCCACATTCTTTGGAAGAGACCCGTACCTAGCAGTGGGACGTTTATGGATTGAAATGACGATATAATGTATCTAGGCATTATAACTATATTACAGCCTACACAAAACAGTACTGTATCTTTGTTTTTGTCTGTTTTCCAAACAATCCACACTTACATTATATATATTATATACTAGGCTTTAACTCGGAGTAATACTGTAAACAAATAGATATATGAAGTATAATTTTTTATTTTTCTCTGATAAACAATCATCGTTCAAGTGGAATCATTTTTTATTTGGAAAAATTCTTACCAGCTTCGTGAGCCCAGTCGACCAGTGACGTCACTTTAGAGTTGATTGTTGATGCGCAGTTGTTGAATCTTCCTCCTGCGTCGAGACCTAACGTCTCGTACCGAGCCTTTACACCACAAAGCAAAGCGGTGGCACAGGCCGAAGATTCTCCCGTTTGTGCATCTATGTTGTACGTCTGTTGAAAAATAAAAGTTATTAATAGGTGTTCTACACGGTTATAAACCCGCGTTCCAACAGAGTGACCTTAGTGGGAGCTTGGTTGCCATCCACGTAGTTTGTATGAAATTTGGTTTACAACAGCCGGCTACACGGTTGGAATCCACCAAGGGCACCTCTGTGGAGGGCAAGTTTATAACCATGTGGCACGGCTTTAAGATATTAATCATAATGCTTTTAAAAGTGATTGTAATTTCATGTAAGTAACGTCGATAAAAATAACTAAGAAATAAGACTATAGAAAATTCATTGTCTGAAACTTTTTTTAAAACAATGAATTTATAGCCCACAGGAAGTTTAAGGTAAAATTCAATTCTGATGTTCGTAAGAAGTGCGACCTACAAAATACATTATTCCAACATTTTTCCCGAAAAGCAAAGATGGTCTAACGTACGAGATATAAAAAAGATTCGTAATTAACGCTTATTATTTAATTAATTAAATCATTAATATGATTATATTGCCTGCCTTGTTAAGCATCGGGGGTGTACACCTGCAACAGAAAATTTCGGCCAAAATGGATATTAGGTTTTTCTGTCCTGAAATTTTCAGTGTCAACTTGGAAATTGGATATTTGCCAAGTACATCAGAACTAACATAGCTGGCAAAATGTAGGTATGTTGTACTTCTGCCTACGTTTTCACAGATTAAAGGTGTAAATCTATCGATGGATAGATGGAATTATTTTTGTTTCTCAATTAAACACGAACGGATGAAAGGATCTGTATAACATTTGACACAGAGATAGAATATTGACTAACACATAGACTGCATTAAATTTTACCGATATATCATACTGGCGGAGTTAGGGTCAGAATCTAGTGTTTATATAATTATTACTAGATAGACCCGGCGTTTAAATAGCCTATGTGTACATCCAAGGTGTCTACTACCTCCATACCAAATATTATCAAATTTAGTCCAGCTCATAAAATTTCATCTTTCTAATACTAGTGTGATCATCGGTTTTTCTACAGTATGGTACTAAATTGAACGTATATTAACCCAAATGAGTCCATAACACGAATGAAACAGGTATAAACGGTTCTCACCCTCTTTATACTTCGATATTATTTGATTAAATGCATTATGCATGTAAATTTTATACCATTCTCGACGTATGAATTTGAACAGTTTAATTTTGGATCTTATTTGGTTAATAACTACGCTGGAATTCGTATATGACCTCATAACAGCGCCAGCGTAATGAAATTGTTGATTCTGTCAGCGCATTAGACAATTTCTTCTGTTGCAAACAAAACTTTAACTTTATATTTAATCATCATCATCTTCAGAAACCCATCTCTCGCTGGCCAGACGGGTTGGTATAGGGTTTGATTCGAATTATTCTTTTCTCTCAGAGCTCTTGTCTGCTTAAGGTTTACTTCCTTAGTCGCATTTTACGACACCCAAGGGTGGCTGTGACATTATGTATTCTTAATGCGTCATTACACGGATGAATGATGATGAATATGTTGTACAACATAGTTATAGATAAATATAAAACAATAGTCTCCTGGCAGTCGGGTTAAAAATAAATAAACTCAGATTTAGAGCAACCGTTACGGTGGGGAGTAAATTTCTCTTTAATGCAATCACTTAGACTGGCCTGTTGGTCTAGTAGTTAGTGACCCTGACTGCTAAACCGGAGGTCGTGGGTTCGATCCCCACCCAGGACAAATCTTTGTGTGATGAGCATAAAGGTTTGTTCTGTGTCTGGGTGTAATTTATCTATAATATGTATGTATTTACAAAAAAAAATGTATTTAAGTAGTATATCAGTTGTTTAGTACCCATAACACAAGCAAATATAATTGCTTAATTTGGGACTAGATGGCGCTGTGTAAATGTGGTAGAATATTATTATATTATTACTCATCCTAGCTTGACCAATAAGGCAGTATTTTAATTTTCAGTGTAGTGTTGACATCAGTTATTTAACTAAAGTTACGCCGTTACACTTTAAAACTAAAAGTTAAAAATAAAAAGGATGTATGATTGAAACTGTTTTGATTATATTGTATCAATGGCGATGAGCCAACATCGACTTCAGCGTAATATATAATTTATTTCGAATCATACAATACATAATTATATCCAACTGCTGGAGTCAGAGACGTCAATTAGCAGTAATCTGTCATTAACACAATTTTTCATTGAATAATCGTCTTTAGGTGTATCGACTTAAGTATTACACGTATTACACATTAAAGTTATGTAACGTCTCTGAGTATGGCAGGTATAAATGAACAGTAAAGCGTAGAACAATCCTTGTTTTATTCTTACATTTAACAATGTAATCTGTTCATTTCTACGACTTGACTGTTGACCCAGACATTTTATCAGATAAGTTAGGATTATTCTGAGAGCCGGGTACACGAAATGTTGAATTCACGTCCCGTCTAGCTAAGAAACATTGCCTAACTTCTTAGTAGAGTAGTGGTAGGTACGTAAATTACAAACAGTAATAATATAATATTCTACTACATTCACACAGCGCCATCTAGTCCCAAATTAAGCAATTATATTTGCTTGTGTTATGGGTACTAAACAACTGATATACTACTTACATTATTTTTTTTTTGTAAATACATACATATCATAGACACCCAGTCACAGAACAAATCTTCATGCTCATCACACAAAGATTTTTCCTGGGTGGAGATCGAACCCACGACCTCCGGCTTAGCAGTCAGGGTCACTAACCACTAGACCAACAGGCCAGTCTCACAATGTTAATGTCGTAAAGATACCTTGACTAAACAGCGTAAATAAATTCACAAAACGTAAACATATGCTATCGTTTACGAGTACATTATCTAACATTGTAGATAAGTACTTGACAATGTTCAAACTCATTAAAATTTAAGTACACGTTAGCTGTTTACTTTGTACCTAAGTGCATCACTAAGCTAATGACCAGAAGTAATACAACTACACAAGATCTAATTTATATACTTTGTGGGGTTTTATAAAGAGATTTTAATTGATTTATTACAATGGCTTTGTCTTATCAAAGCAGGACATCTACTATTAGACACAGGCTTTCCCAAGATATTTCAATAAGACCGGATGGGTATGATTTTGATGTCATACATGAATTATGGACTGTCAAAGTACATATGTAAACTTCTTCCTTCATTATTTATTTGGCCACTGCTCAGCTCCTATTGACCGAAGCATGATGTTATATAGCCTAAAGCATTCCTCGATAAATGGGCTATCTAACACTAAAATAATTTTTCAAATCGTTTCAGTAGATCCCGAGATTACCCCCTACGACGTCAAAAACTCACAAACTTTACCTCTTTATAATATTAGTACAGATGTATAATACTATATACGTCTAGGAAATTGATTGCCTCGGTGGTACATCGAGGATACGAATGCTGCGCGAAGGGTCCCTTCCTGCAGCAGTATTCTTGAGCGCATCAAACTAGGTTTAAAGAGAACTATCCTCTTTACGTAGGCAGCGGCTTGGCTGTGTCTCTAACGTTGCCAACGTCCAAGAAGGTGTAGGCACATAGTAACTGCATGATAGCATTGTTTACGTTTGCCTACAACCTCAATTAGTTTGTCCAATTATATTGCTTTACAATCATTTTAATATCTAAGTAGTGTTTTATCTATTCAGCATTTTAACATATATGTACATGCTCACACAGATGTAAATAGTAATTATAAATACTCTCTCATTTATTCAATAAAGATGATTTTGAAAACGCAATCGTAGTTTTCACTACATTACACAGGCAATAAAAAAAAGGTATTTGGTTTTCTGTATATATTGCGCCTTATTAATCAGGACTTAGCAAATTGGAAGCCAAATAGCAGAAGAGAGAGCACTCATTCTAATGTAAATGGTGAGCTGATAACCACTTCTAAAATTCGACAATTCTAACAATAAGCGTCAGTTGAAAGTTATTAATGAACACCAAACTTCAACTCGTAAACAAACTTAGAAAGTCTCATCTCATATAAGGCCTATAATAATCCTCTTTGATTACCGTCATAAGAAGAAACAAGAAAATGACTTCCTCCTGCTTATTTTTAATACACCTACAGAAATATTAAAAAGATTTTGTAAGTCCGTTTTAATTACTACATTTGTGAATACAATATGAATTCGTAGTATAATTTTGACAGAAATAAAAAATACCCGTTTCTTTTCAAGTTCAGTCTAAATTCTAAGAAGCAATAAACTTTTAATTGCTTGGTAACAGATACATTTGACTCGAATTTCTTAAACAGAATCAATCACTTTGTAAGACGATCACTGTTCTTATGAAACCTATGAAATATAAGTTATATTAAACGATTTCTGACAAAAATAAATTAAATCAAATAAAATTGTTATTAAGTACATATATAGCATCACGCCTTTTTCCCCGAAGGCATAGGCAGAGGTGTTTCACACCCACATTTCGCCAGCTATGTTTGGTCCCATGATATAGGGGGCGAGCCTATTGTCATCAACCGGAAACATTTGTTTACCAAACTCCGGGAAAATCTAAATACTGGAATTTCCTGATAGAAAAACCAAATACCATTTTTACCCGACCCGGGAATCGAACCCGGGAACTCTTGCACAGCAGTCGTATACACTTCCCGCTGCGCCACCGAGGCATTAATTAAGTAACGTTAGCAAAATAAACAAATCTTCCAGCACTAGACTTGTGTGTATGAAGTTACTATAAACGAGTATAGAAATACATTTATCCTTAAAGATTATTGGAATATATCGATTATTTTTGTAAATGACGTATATGTCTAATCGCAAACACGTGATTGATGCGTCCAGTGAAATTATGCGGGGTCATGATTTCGTTAAACTAATGTCAATTTAAAGCCACTTGCAGACGATCCCTTTTAGCTTGCGTAAGAATTACGACTGTATATCAAGTTTCAGTACGTGATGTTTTACTAACTTTGAACGTAAGTTATATCATAGAAGTTTGAGAAGTAGGTAAGTAATACTGCGTCTAAGAAGCTTAAAACTAAACGGAGAATAAAGGGTGATTGCAAATACTCAATTCTGTTGAAGATGGTAGTTGTGGAAATCCGATAAACGGGAAAGTCGGATAACTCGCATAGTTTTGTGTTATTAGAAGCTTCAAATTAACTTGCAATATATGTGTGTACGTTTGAAATAGTTAGATTCTTGAAAGCTGTATATGCAAATAGAAAGACATTGCAATATTATTACAAAACTGAGCTCATCTGATGATGAAGTTAGAAGGAAGTGGAATACTTTATAGTTATATGACTTTTAGTTTCATCAATTTTGGGCTCGTATTATTTTAATCTTCTGGATTAAACTTTCTAGACTATACTAAAAAACCTGTTTATTTTTTTTAATAATATTATAAAATTAGAACCCTATTCACTCCACTGACGCTAATGTAACGCAGTACCTACATTGCTTGTATCCGTTACTATTGTAGCTAGCGGGTATATTGATCTCTGCTCAGGAACTTTGCCATCAGATTCTTTACGGCAGTGTATGTTATATGCAGCCTACTTGATGGTAAGTTGTAATCGCCGCTCATGGACATATTATTTATACTTTTATAGCATTGGTTGTAAAGAAAACAAAACCATAAGTCGCTGCCTACCGAAAAAAAAGGAAAATAGGAAAATATGGATGAAATGGAAATGCTTTTTTGGAGTTTGGGTGTTATCTAAGTATGTATGTATGTTCAAGTTATTTATTTGTTTAAATATGGTACAATGGTGATCTTATATTATAATGAACAACATATTCTGCCAAGAGTGGCGTACAAAATTCAACTTATAAATATTAATAGTATTAAAAAAAAAGTTTACCAGTTGTCTAAATCCCATAACTGAGCTTAATTTGGGCTAGAGGGCGCTCTGTAAAAAGATGTCCCTGAGTATTTAAATGTCCTTAAGTATTTATTCTTGTATGCCACGGGGATACAACTGTGTACCTATACAGCAAAGAACTCAACTTTTTTCATCACCCAAACTATAGCTAAGGAGCCTTCATAGCATCCAACGCAAACCACAATACCGTTTTCTCACGTAAGCCAATGTAATCTTTAGGTATAGATAAGTAAAGTTCTTAATCCTAATTGTGTACGAGATGGAGATTATAGCATCACATATTCTCCGGAACAGTTCAAGGAAGTTAGTGCGAGGTACTACCGTAATCAACCAAAGTTATGTTTATCGTTGGTTCAAAGCAATACCGAAGTCCCATTGATCCATCTAAGCCTCTTGGTTTGTCAAAATTTAAGTGACAGACTTAAAGCGTAGGATCATAATATCTTTATTATGGGTTTACATACAGCTTAAACAAACCAAATGTGTAATTTGTCGGGCCTTTTGCCTTATTCTGATAAGGATCCCTTTCATAAAACTCGGTTAGGTCAGCACTTATTTCGACGTTCAATTTTAAATTAAAATCTTATTGTGATGTAGGTACTGCTGCCCACATAACAATTATCGATATTGAAACTAAATTATAAGTAAATTAATACTGCCTTAATTAGACAATTTTAAAAATTAAATTACACGAATGTTTAATTGAAGGTAGATTTATTTGAATGGAAGGGTATACCAAAACTTTAAAATAAGTTTTACTTGTTTCTTCAGTTAGTAGAACGAAACCGTAATTTGATTAATATTTGATTACATTGAGAACTGATTTCCAATTAAATATCACGTAGATAACTAAAATTATGATTATTATTTTTAAAATACTGTTTTTTAATTTATATTTAGAATATGAAAAATCGACACCTACCATGAAACAAACTCATCATCATAAAGTCAGTTTATAAAACTCCAGACTAATCATAGCTGTGGTTCTTTGTTGCGATTATCATTATTATTATTAATTTGATACATATACGCTGTTTAATTTTAATTGTCTTACAAACTTTTTTTAGGTCGTAGTAATAAGATTATAATAGTAATAAGATCAGACGTTATTAAACTAAAAAAAATAAAGAAACTTCTTTATCTCATAAAAACTTTAAAGCTTACTTAAAATGAGATTTTAGATACAATTTTGTTAACATAATTATTATGCCACTGGTACTTAAACACAATAACTTTTATTTAATTTACTAGAAAGACATGCTATGACTCAAATAAAGAAAAAAGAATATTAAAATGATTAACGGGCTACGAGCCCTTACGCCCTAATACAGGTTCTAGTTTAGGTAGTAGAATTATAAGTGTATATTAATCAATTATGTATCATCATCTCAACCCATAAATGTCCCACACGTTGTTGGGCACGGGTCTCCTCCAAAGAATGTGGAAGGAATTAAATAATATCAATTATATTATGTATAAATAAAATTAATTTAATTCAATATTTATCTCAAACATACAGTGTTAGTCAAATAACCCGCCCTTGCGGCCCTGGTCAGTTTTTAAGTCAGTTTTCCTTTACTCTGCTCATGTTTCTACAATTTTGATTTTTATTATTATTATTTTTTGTTTATTATGGTTTATTGTTATTGTTTATATTTCTATATTTGAGTACTATGAGCTAGACAATGTTTTTAGGACGACTAAAAGTGTACGTTATAATATATAGAATATGTCGTATCCAACTCGTTAAATCAGCCCAAAGAGATGCTATGTTATCAATCATCATAATCATTATCATATCAGCCCAATGACATGGATGTCATTGGGCTGATATGATATGTGTGTGGAAGTGTATTTCCACCACAGCGAGTGATTTTGTGCCGCCCGCATCCAACGGCCACCAGCAATGTTATTATGTTATCAATAAGAACCAAAAAATTTTACCTTAGCCAAAGCTACTGCAGGAAAGGTGTCCCAAGCCAAATCTGTGTCTTCTCCAGACTGGCCTCGACGTTGACCTCTTAGGATCCTTGCAGCTGTAGCTGTAGTCAAACTCATACCGTCACCAACCACCAGAATTACGTTCCTGAAGCAAAGAAATACTCATAATGAAGTTATTTGCTACAGCGTCAAAGTTAATTCCTCTAAAAACATCTAAATCAAAATGTATTAAAAACGTAAACCTTTTCAACCGGACCTGCTAAGTAGCGACCATGTATGTTTTCTAAAAAAATATCTTAATTCAATTGTTTGTTTGTTTTACCTAAAAGTTATTGTAAACCTTGTAAAAAAATATGTGAGGTATTCCTCGAAGCGCTACCATTTTGAGGCGCACCTGATGAGGAACTCCTTTTATATTCCTCGGAGCGCATCTTTTAGTAGCACTCCCGATAACAATTAAAAAGGGAGCGCTACTAAAAGGTGCGCTCCGAGGAATAAAAAAGGAGTTCCTCATCAGAATACCTCACATATTTTTTTACAAGGTTTACAATAACTTTTAGGTAAAACAAACAAACAATTGAATTAAGATATTTTTTTAGAAAACATACATGGTCGCTACTTAGCAGGTCCGGTTGAAAATGGTAGTGCTTCGAGGAATATCTCAAATATGTAAACATAGTTTTTCAATCGTCGCGCAGAATTATAATATTCCCAAGAAAAATAAACTTAGGCCAAGGGAGAGATTTGTTACAGATTTTGTCACTCTTGTGGAAATGTATGTAACTAATAATAATGTCACCTGGCTTGACTGACAATAATGTCACTAATGCGCGCTTGGCCTTAGTGTTTTCTACGCAACAAAGAGTTTCCTCTGTAAGGGATTTTTGGCATTTTCCTGTGGCCAGAAATATTATGTAAAACTAATAAAATATTGTTTAACACGGGTTGGGATTTTGTAAATGTTAGTTTAGGCTTCTTAACAAAATATTTTATAAAATATGACGTAATACCTATCTTACAATACTTTACCTAAAATATAACAAATATTTGGGAGGTTGTTTTAGTTTCTTGTCAATAGATAAATAATATAGGTACCTAGTAGCTTTCGAGATACAAGAATTTTACGAGGCCAATAAGAACAATCTTCTAACTATACATTGATTTATTATATAAATAAAAAATCTTTCGATGAAACTTGGCTTGGCTGTATTTTTTCGTTGCCAATAAACAATCAAACACAGTTTCAAAAATAAAAGTGTTGGTACAAATAATTAACTGTGTTTGACTGTATACCTAAATATTTTAAGCGTAGTAGTAATTGAACCGCAGAACGTTGAAGACAGATAGTTATTTCGACAAGCCATGTTAATGGATCATGTGATTAAAATTTTAATATTCCAATATCAGAGTAGCGTTTCTTATTGAGAGATAAAATAGTGGCCCAAAACTTTTTAATAAATTGTGGCCTTCGTAACTAAATTAACACAGTGCGGGTTTTCGTGTTATTTATTTGGCAAAGTTCCAGTTAGCTAACATGATTAATCTTTAAGTAATATATACTAAGATTATAAAGCTGTAAGTAGTTTATTTCTTTGTTTAGTTGGACGTGCTAATCCCAGGAGAAAATGTTTAGTGTTCGTTAGAAATAAATGTAAGTTTTACTGGCAACTATGGCTATACTTATAAACTTATTTTTATCATCATCATCAACCCATAAACGTCCCACTGCTGGGCACGGTTATCCTCCAAAGTATGTGGAGCGAATTTAGCCTACTACACCACGCTGGCCAGATGGGTTGGTACAGGGTTTGTTTCGAATTTTACTTTTCTCGCAGTGCTGTTGTCTGCATAAAGTTACTCCCTTAGTCGCCTCTCACGACACCCACGGGTTGAGATGGGGTAGTGACATTATTTATTATTAATCCGTCACTACACGGACCTCTATATCAGCTAGATGAAAAGTTTATTTGGTTGAACCCGATAACGTAGCGTGATGTTTTATTTAGCCAATTAGTGTTCCTCGATAAATGAACTATCCAACACTGTAAGATTTTTTTTAATCGGACTAGTAGTTTCTGAGATTATCGCGTTTAACCAAACAAAGGAACAAACTCTTCAGCTTTAAATATTAATATAGATCTGAGCAGTGTATGATTACGTAATTAAACACACCCCATCCAAACATGATGATTATGTTTTTCCTTACACGTGAACTTACAAAGCCGTCTTGAAGTTTACATAACTCAGTCTACGAGAACTTCTAATCTCAGAGCACCATTTTATTCACAACTTCAAAAACAAAACAAAAACAGTGTTTCACGTTTTTGGACCACATTTATCAGTGTCAACGCTCCCTAAAGAGTAATGTAGGCCTAGGTGAAGGGTCTTGCCTTCCCATTCAAAGGATTTGCTGCCAGGTACGTAAACAAATTCATTAATTACCTATCCATCTTGTTCCTTTTTGAGAATAACGGATCTAGTTTAAACATGTTTGATCATCGTGCAAGTAATTGTTTTGAATTTCCTTATTAGCTAATTAAGGAACGGGTGTAATTTAACTAATGACGAGAAAAGATTTGCATTTTTATATGTAACGAAGAAACTACTAAACCGATTTCAAAAATATTTTATTTACAATGCTATAAAGCTACATTATCACTGAGAAACATAGGCTATAGAACACCACGCTACGGCCAATAGGAGCTGAGCAGTGGCCAAATAAAGAACGATGGGAGCGAAGCTCCGCGGTACTTCTAGTCTATAGTAAATTAGTTATTATAAGTAATTGATAGTAAAGAAGTAATGGGTCCGTGTAGTGACGGATTAAGAATACATAATGTCACTACCCCATCTCAAACCATGGGTGTCGTAAGAGGCGACTAATGATTACCTAACCTTAAGCAGACAAGATATACAGACTATACCAACCCGTCTGGCCAGCGTGGTATAGTAGGCTAAATTCCCTCTACATTCTTTGGAGGAGACTCATGCCCAGCCATGGGACATTTATGGTGTATCACCTCATGATGAAACAAATAATGAACCAATTAAATATTCAGGGCAACTGCTTGCGTAACTCAGAAGGGCACTTACTATCTAATAAGTAAAACGCCAATCATGGGCTCAAGTTGTGGGATATTTATTTCCAATTATTGTGTGTAACATTATCCCATATATGATTATTTTTATTTATCTTTGACGTTGTATCTGAGCAATTTCATATATCTTTATTTCATACAAAAATATGATGCGTGAATCTGGTATCCTCCTTATAGGAGTTTTGTTGTTTCAAAGCAACCATCACAACGATAAATTAGACGTTGTAGCGCGCCAACCAATCACGGCACGTTCTCGGGTCGTTGAGAACCCCGAACGCTAACGCTGGCGCTACTGTCGACCGACGCCACACTCAACTTCTCTCGGGGCGTCGCGTCAGGGCGTGTGCGTGCGCCATATTTTGTCATTTTGTAAAATGTAGTGTTTCCGTATTAGAATAAAATCATTGTTTGTGTTTATAATATAATAAATTAGTTATACAACACGACTACAAGTGGCTACCCAACGTGTCGCGGCTCGCGAACTTCATTAAGTACAGGACTAGGTACTTACTACTACTCAATACAAAATGCCGCGTACGCGCAGCAAAACAGATAAATCGCCCTCAGAGTCAGACACAAATGACGATACCCTAGTGGAAGTTGACGCCAGCAGCGGTACCTCAAGCACCGCCGCCAATAAATATTCTTCGGCGGACATGGCCGCTATGATGGCCGCCATGCAACGCTCGCAAACAGAAGCGTTCGAGCGCCTACTGGACAGGCTAAGCAACCGTCAGCCGTTGTTCCCAGCTCCTGTTTCCACGTCTGCACCACCAGCTGTCGGCAGCGGCACCTTTACGCACTGCACCGCTAGATACGGCGGTGACGCCGACGAACCGGTGGATGCCTTTATAGACGCGATACAAACCTACAAGGACTGTGCCAACGTCTCGGAGGAGAACGCCCTCAGAGGCCTCTCTATGCTGCTCACGAAGAACGCAGCGGTTTGGTACCACGGGGTGAAGAAGGAAATACATTCATGGGATGTCGCCATTGACTTACTACTCAGTACCTACGGTGACAGGAGACCTCCGCACCGCATCTATAAGGAATTATTTCAACTAACACAAGGTAACCTTAACACTGACATATTTGTAGCCAAATGCCGTGCATTGCTAACTAAACTCCCTACCGGTGATATATCCAATCGAGCCCAGGTAGACATGGTTTACGGTTTACTCGACGGAAGAATAAGGAGGCACCTTCGAAGGGAGGAATTTCAAGATTTTGCTGGCATGCTTCGCCTGGCCCGTTCTATAGAGAACGAACAGAACGAGTCACACACCGGTCCGCCACCCAACGCCCGTCGTGTTAAATCAACGAGCGACGACAGCGCAGCAGGGCTCCCGCCACAGCAAGGGCGGCGCTCCGCCGCGCCGGGAGATAGGGCATCGGCATCGGCATCGCAACAACCTTCAACAGTGAATGAAGTGAAACAAAGTGCCGCGAAGCCCAGATGCGTGTACTGTAAACAATACGGGCATGTGCGTGATGAGTGTTCAAAATTAAAAAAGTGCGATAGTAATGCTAGTATTAAGTCTATGCACTGTTATGGCTGTGGTACTAAAGGTGTTATAAGGTCTCAATGTTCTAAATGTAACCAGAACCTGTCATTTTCATCTTTTGTTATTAAAGACTCGGTAAGTGAGTTTCATTGTTTTAAAAATGTAAACAATCAGTTAAATGACAGTCATCAAAATTATTTAACTCATAAGGTTAATGCTCCTTCTATGGTGAAGTCACCTGTAAGCAGTAGTTGTTCTCATACTGACTTACCCGATATGTCTGTTATCAAATGTAGTGATAATGATGTTCTTTCTATGGTGAAGTCACCTGTAAGCAGTAGTTGTTCTCATACTGACTTACCCGATATGTCTGTTATCAAATGTTATGATAATAATGTAACTTCTAGGGTGAAGTTACCTGTAAGCAGTAGTTGTTGTAATACTGACTTACCCGATGTATCTGTTATCAAATGTTGTGATAATAATGTAACTTCTAGGGTGAAGTTACCTGTAAGCAGTAGTTGTTGTCATACTGACTTACCCAATGTATCTGTTATCAAATGTTGTGATAATAATGTAACTTCTAGGGTGAAGTTACCTGTAAGCAGTAGTTGTTGTCATACTGACTTACCTGATGTATCTGTTATCAAATGTTGTGATAATAATGTAACTTCTAGGGTGAAGTTACCTGTAAGCAGTAGTTGTTGTCATACTGACTTACCCGATGTATCTGTTATCAAATGTTGTGATAATAATGTAACTTCTAGGGTGAAGTTACCTGTAAGCAGTAGTTGTTGTAATATTGACTTACCCAATGTATCTGTTATCAAATGTTGTGATAATAATGTAACTTCTAGGGTGAAGTTACCTGTAAGCAGTAGTTGTCATACTGATTTACCCAATGTATCTGTTATCAAATGTTGTGATAATAATGTAACTTCTAGGGTGAAGTTACCTGTAAGCAGTAGTTGTTGTCATACTGACTTACCCAATGTATCTGTTATCAAATGTTGTGATAATAATGTAACTTCTAGGGTGAAGTTACCAGTAAGCAGTCATTGTTGTCATACTGACTTACCCGATGTGTCTGTTAACAAATATTGTGATAATAATGTAGCTTCTAGGGTAAAGTTACCTGAAAGCGGTAATTGTATTACCAACTTACCTGTTACCAAATGTAATGGTAGTGACTTATCTGGTAACTTAGCTGTTAATGTGAATGTCCCAGCTCATAGGTTGTGTTGCGATAACATTGATTGTTCTTGTACTTCTCCGGTAGTTTCCTCTCTCTGCGCCAACAACATGGTGACGGATTCTGCCTGTAGGGGTGATGTATTGCCTGCGGTACCTCTCTCTGTGTCTAGCGTCTTACAGAGGACGACCGAGCTTACCACGCAACAGCGACCTGTGCTTAGTATACAAATTCTTGGCTTACGGGGCATGGCTTTAATTGATACAGCCGCTAAGTGTTCCATAGCGGGACACACACTTTATAATATATTTAAACAAAAGGGACTAACCTTTAATTCTAAACAGGTTCATGTGAAGCTGGCTGATGGTGTTGTTCATCCACGTGAGGTTTTGGTGACAGCTGTTGATGTCACTGTTTCTGCAGATAGGAGCGTACGAGTGGACTTTGTGATATTCCCGGATGCTGACAACAATGATACACTCCTGGGAATCGACTTCCTCAATGCGGCAGGTATGGTTATTGATTTTTATGCTTCGACTTGGCACTTCTCTGGCTGCATGCAAACTTATCCTCTGGAGTATGAGGATGCATCAATACCTCAGTGTAAGCAAATTCCGGTGTCTGCTATGCTGTTAAGAGCTGATGAAGGCTTAATGCTTACAAGTGATCAGCGCCAGCAGCTTGCTGATTTGCTTCAGCATCATGAGGATATCTTCCGTCTAGGAGGAGATGCTACATGTTTTGCTGAGCATCACATTGACACTCAAGAGCATGCACCTATAGCTGTACCACCGTACCGCCTCACGCCCGTAAAGAGGGCCGCCATGGAGGCAGAGATTAACAAGATGTTAAACGATGGCGTGATCGAGGAGTGCGAGTCAGCGTGGTCCGCACCCGCTCTCCTCGTCCCTAAGAAGGATGGCACTTATAGATTCTGCGTGGACTACCGCCGCCTTAATGCGGTAACCGTGAGCGATACTTACCCTTTACCAGTTATCGAGGACCTTCTGCATGCGACCAGAAGAGATGGGTACATGACCACCATCGATTTACGGTCAGGCTACTGGCAAGTGAGCGTTGCACCTGCAGATCGGGACAAAACAGCTTTCGTATCGCCTCTAGGTACATATCGTTTTATCCGTATGCCATTCGGACTTAAAAACGCCCCTGCCACCTTCCAGAGGTTAATGGACCGTTTCCGTTCTGGAAGTTCTTTGAAGGACATTACGTTGTTATGTTACCTTGATGACCTGCTGATCCTGTCTGATGGGCCTTTTTCGAAGCACCTGGAAGACCTGGAAGCCGTTTTTAACCGCCTACGCGTTTTTGGATTACGTGCCAACAGGGTAAAGTGCAATTTTGCCTGTAGTGAGGTTAAGTATTTAGGTCATCTTCTGACTCCTAAGGGTATTAAGCCTGATGAGTCCAAGGTGCAAGCTATTCAGCAGATGAAGGAGCCCAGTAACCTCAAACACTTAAAGAGCTTTCTACAAACTTGTTCCTGGTTTCGTAAGTTTGTGCCAGGATTTTCTGATATAGCTCGAGCGCTCACCAAACTTACTAAGAAGAACGAACCGTGGGTTTGGGCTGAAGACCAGCAGCGAGCCTTCGACGAGCTGAAGAAGAAACTCATTACAGCTCCTGTCCTTGCACAGGCGGACCACAGTAAACCCTTTTTCATTCACACTGATGCAAGTAACTATGCTATAGGCGCTGTTCTCTTACAGGGTGAAGGAAATGATCTACACCCCATCGAGTACTCCAGCCGCTTGCTGACCAACGCTGAGTGCAAGTACTCGACCACTGAGCGAGAGGCTCTTGCTGTTGTGTGGGCTGTGGAAAAGTATCGTCCATACATCGAGGGTCATCCTGTTATTCTGCGCAGTGATCATCAACCGCTGAGGTGGTTGTTAACTTTAAAATCGCCGAGTGGGAGATTGATGCGTTGGGCCCTCAAGTTACAAGCTTTTGACATCAAATATGAATATACTCCTGGGAAGGCTAATGTCGTAGCTGATACGCTTAGTCGCCCGTCCTGTGACAGCTCAACTCAAGGCTCATGTGGTGTATGTTCTGTGATTATAGACGTGCCGCACAAGAGTGCAGCTGAACTCCGATCTGCCCAACTTGCAGATCCCGAAGTTAGTAAGATTATCAAGGATATAGAAGATCCCTCTGATCCCACGACGTCCACCCGTTGGTTGGAGCGCGGCTATCTCATGGGTCAGGGAGTCCTCTATCGACACGCTCCCGACTCAGACTCCGAAGAGCCACAGTTAGTCATACCTGTATCTATGCTCCAGGATGTCCTGAATGAATGTCATGACGCTCCAACTGCCGGTCATCAGGGCGTAGATCGCACCATTGATCGCATAAGACAGCGATATTATTTTACAGGTATGCGTAAATATGTTACTGACTACTTAAAACATTGTGTTAATTGTCAGAGGTACAAGTTTGCCAATCAGAAACCCACTGGTCTCCTGCAAACACCTATATTGCAACAGAGAGGTGAGGTTCTTGCTGTTGACCTATTCGGCCCCCTCCCAGAGGCTGAGTCCGGTGAGAAATGGATTTTCCTAGTCGAGGATACCGCCACTCGGTGGACGGAGTTATATGCCATCAAGGAGGCTACAGCCGAGGTATGTGCACAGATCATGTCAGAGGAATATTTTCTTCGATATGGTTTTCCAAGGCGGGTCATATCGGATAACGGTGTGCAGTTTATATCAGCAGTGATGCAACAGTGTATGTACCTGTTCGGTATCAAACAGAACCTCATACCGTTATATCATCCTGAAGCCAACCCCGCCGAGAGGAAGAATCGGGATCTGAAGATACAACTGGCAATGCTGGTCAAGAATGACCACCGCAATTGGCCTCAGTTCCTACCGCAGGTACGGTTTGCCCTTAATACTGCTACCTGTGCCACTACCGGTCTAACACCGGCCTACATGATGTATGGTCGCGAACTACGGACCCCGTTTGATGCACAGCATGACCTGCGTTCTATATTGGACAAAGAAACGTATGTACCTCAGATAACCCCTTATCTTTCCAAGTTTATAGATTCTCTACAGGATATACGAGATCGTGTAGAAAAACAACAAGATCTGCGTAAGGAATATGCAGATTCTTCCCGTCGCCCATCTCCAGTTTTCAAGGTTGGTGACCAAGTACTCCTAACCACTCATTCTATAAGTAATGCTCCCAAGGGGGTAACTCGGAAATTCATGGCACAGAGAGATGGACCATATGCGATTTCTAAAGTTGTCAGTTCGACAACCTATGAGCTGAGTGACAGCCAGGGTCAGATATTAGGTAAATACCATGTATCGGATTTGGTAGGTCTCATATGTGATCACCCCGAGACCCTAGAGCCTCTTCAACCCCGCCGTCTGCGAGGTAGACCGCGTAAAGCCCACAAGAAGGCGCACTCTTAAGGTGCCAAACCATTATCGGGACGATGGTCATGGTTTGGAGGAGGAGAATGTAGCGCGCCAACCAATCACGGCACGTTCTCGGGTCGTTGAGAACCCCGAACGCTAACGCTGGCGCTACTGTCGACCGACGCCACACTCAACTTCTCTCGGGGCGTCGCGTCAGGGCGTGTGCGTGCGCCATATTTTGTCATTTTGTAAAATGTAGTGTTTCCGTATTAGAATAAAATCATTGTTTGTGTTTATAATATAATAAATTAGTTATACAACACGACTACAACGTGATATTTTCATAAGAATAGTTAGAAGCGTGGGAAGTCATAGGCTAAATTTATCCCGATATTACCTTCCCGTGAACCATGCGAGGAATGTCTCAAGCAGACTCGTCGTCTGCCACTTCAGGAAAAAAAGAGAACTGTTTTACATATTTATACGAATACTTGAAGTCGCGCGGGGCTTCACACCCGTCATTCTTTATTTGGCCACTACTGAGCTCCTATTGACCGTAGCGTGATGTTATATAACCTATGTTACTCAGTGATAATGTAGCTTTTAACGGTGAAAGAATTTTTGAAATCGGTCTAGTAGTTTTTAAGTTTATTAATTACATACAAAAATACAAATATTTTCTTTTTATAATATTAGTATAGATAAAGATAGGTAACAATATGAAAACCATACCCATAGAATTAACCAAAACATCTCATTTTCCTCATTGTGCAATCTTCTAGAGCAGTAACAATGTACAGTAAGACCCAGAAATGTAATTGCTATGAAGTTGGTATAGCTATTACCTTTACACGATATTATCCTTACCCCCAAGTACCTGTTACAAGTATAGTTAACACTGTTATACTGTGATTAAATCCAAGACCAATTTAGTTACCCCAATGTAACTAAATAAGCGTTGAATTGAAACAGGGTAACAAACTTACTGTTAAACACCGAAATATCCTATAAGAATGGGATTCAGTTAACATAAACGAGTATAAATTGGATTTCAAGCACGAAGCGTTGGCAGCCTTTCATACATCTTTATTTGATACAAAAATATGATGCGTGAAACTGGTATCCTACTTATAGGAGTTTTGTTGTTTCAAGGCAACCGTAGGAACAACGATGAATAATGTCTGTTCATAATAAGCGATTGAAGCTGAGGGCAAAAGGTCGTATACTAAATTTCCTCTAATCATCTGGCGAATGAACAAGCGATTTAAAGCGCCAAAGTCCCTACTTTGTTGTACGGGAACTGGAGATTTGTTAATTCGTTCACCCACACTCTTTCATTTAGGGACACCATTCCCTGTTAACCCAGATGCTGACACATCTGGTGCTGGTGCCCCGTTTAGGGGGCTGACAAAGGGTGGGTCGTCGAAGTCGTATCAGGTATCGGGGGCCCATTCCGTAAAGCGACTTTAGTGTGTATGCTGGCCTTCTGCTATCTTCAGTCTAGCGAACCCTAAGCCTAAACGTTTGTCCGTACGAACCGGTATGCGTAAACTACATTAACCCTCTTAAAAAAACAAAAAGTAAAGAAAAATATTTCCAAACAGCATATTTTAAAAGACTTTTCACTAAACTGTTATTGGTTTTTCAAACCAAATTTAAGCCAGTTTCTAATAAAATCAAATAGATGACGTTTATAGAAAGGACAGGTAAGCGAGTAAGTATTATCGTCGTGCAGGACGTAGCCTGCAACGGGTGCAACCGTTACAAGTAAAAAGATTTATGCACATTAAAGGAACGAAAGGATATCAGGATTGTAGCAGGTGTAAGTAGAAATGAAATGAAATGAAATCTCGTTTATTCATCTAGGTTACAAGGTAACACTTATGAAAGTCACAAAAATGTAACAGGTTATCCGAAAAGTAGGGTCAGCAAATTTGCCTACGACCACGTAGTTTCTGCATACCCCTCTATTTAGAAAGAGTGATCTACGTCTGTATCTAATAAGAAACTATTCTATTGTGGAATAAAACGGGCGTGAAAATGAACTTTATCTGAAATACTTATCTAAAATCTCAATTTACACCAAGGACGTTCGCGGCTAAAGCTGAGGTTATCAAGAACATAACATGTGCGGCGCACTGCTTAATAAGATTCGTGATGTAACCACTAGGCTTTACATGTAAAAGGGAATTTGTGTATATAGTTGAAAACGTACGTAGTTTAATATAAGACTTATGATACTAAAGTTTAGTTAGTACATAAATAGACCAGACTCGGATAATACTTGAATTATTTGAAAGAATTTTAGCATTGTAAAATTTGTTAATTTTATGTTTACTTATGTAAGAGAAAGTTTAAGCCATTTTTGTAAATATTTGGATTATCGTTTCAGCCTATTGCAGTCCACTGCTGGACATAGGCCTTTCCTAACACGCGCCAAAACACTCGGTCCTCCGCCTTCTGCATCCAGTCAGACCCAGCGACCTTTTTTAGGTAGTCAGTCCATCTAGCTGGAGGCATATTTGGATAAACCTATTCATTTAAATACTTATAGCTAAGATAATGCGATGGTGGCTGAATGGATAAGGGACCGGCGTGCAAATCACGCGGTCCGAGTTCGATCCCGACTGGCAGTACCAATGTGGATTCCACTTTGTGGAATTTATATGTACTAGTCAAGTGACTTACCATCTGTTAACGGTGAAGGAAAACATCATGAGGAAACCCAAATACCCTAGAAGAAATTCTATGAGTATGTCTGATCCACCAATCCGCACTAGGCCAGCGTGAGTAGATTATGGCCTAAACCCTCTCAGCTCTCTAGTTACAGGAAAGGAGACCCGATCCCAGCAGTGGGACTAAATGGGTTGCTGATATTGATGCTGATGATGATAGCTAAGAACTAATGGAAATTTACATCATTAGTATCAGTAGTTCGAAGTCTAGTTACCAAGATATTTGTGCTTCAGACTTACAGATTCCTTTACAGAATATAATGTGGTGTTATTACATTCAAATTTTTCAATGAATAACTTTATTTGCTTTAAAAAAGTATCTACGTGTAGAAACTCACTGTATTCAACTATACGGCATATCGAAACAAAGTTAAGGCGAGCTCTCGTAACACACAACATTTATTTACTCGAATATACGATCCAGATATTTTACTTACACAAGAGGCAACCTTATATTTGTCTCTAGTTTTAGTATTGTTTGTATTGTATTGTCTCCGAGCCTATGAGATCCTACTTGGGTTCGAGTATGTTTACTCAAATAATAAAGGAACAAGTGTGAAAGTTGGTCTTTTGCTTGTCCTGAGTTCTACGAAAATGGGAACACAGGAAAGTAAATACGGAGAAAGTATGAAGATAAGATGACTTGTAGCAAGTGAGTATTGGAAATTTTGTTTGTTTTTAGCAGTCTTGCAAAGCATAAATTAGTAAAAGGGTAAAAGGAATACAAATTTAAATTGATAAATTTATAGTGAATAGAAGTTGGCCAGTATTTAATTTTAAGAAAAAATTTATGAATCATTTTTAAGACAATGTCCGTATTCGTATTAGTGAACAATTCCTGTATTGTCACGGGGGACTTTGCAAACATACAAATTTGAACACGAAGTTCACCCAGACTCGTGAAAAAATATTTATAGGTATCACATACATTTTTATCACATAAAAATTTTGATTTTTGAATTATGTTTTATCCTTCTATAAATAAATTTTATGTTATGTTGTTTTTAATTGTGAAATTTTGTTATCTTGTTATATGAATTTTATCTAAGTAAATGGCACAATATAACTGTTGTGCCTTAAGGAACAGAAGCTCCTTATTCAATAAAATTAAAAAAGAGATACTGATTTATTAAATTTAATTACATTAGGTCCGGAATAACTGATGAACATTAAATTTTTATTCAGCATTGAGTTAATGTTCATCCTGGTTTACAATGATCATTATTATTCAGATTCTAAAACATAAAATATTATTACGCAAAACTCTGAAATAAATATACACCTGAATAACATAAAATTTTGATCGAATAAACGTTTAACCCTGGAGTGTGACCTATAATAGCCTCTCCATATATAGACTTGCCCTCTTATATTGATATTGTATCGTCAGCAAAAATGATCAAATATATTAATGCTTCTATCCAAGTAAATCTAATATCTAACTCAATTTCACTTAATATTCTGTCAATACAAAATTCTAGTAAATCTAATTTTATTTGAAAACTTTTAATTTTCTTTATTGGTTACCGTTTCCAAAAAATCTCTGTAATTCGATATCTTAGAGCTTTCTTAAATGAATTTAATATCATTGTCAATTAAAGTTCAAATATTTGACAATGATATTTAAATTCAATAAAAAACTCGATTGTTGAGATTACTAGGCTCTCTCATTGATTGGTTTTAAAAATTAAGTGATTGCAGTTAATATTATTTGAGTTCAAAAATGCGTCAACGAAAAAGCTTAATATTAATTTATTATTTGCAAGCGCTCCAAATTGGTAATTAATTTTAATTTCATTATTTGAAAGTTCATAATAATTTTTGTTCTCTGCATTTATTCTCTATAAAAGCTTTTAATTTATAGTAAAAATTACACTACTTATTTTACGCTATACTTTTAAAAAGGGATCCCTGGGAAATAGAATTATTGTAAAATATAAAGTTATCTAATTTTTAACTTTAAGTGTAGGTACATAAAGCTTAGATATATTTTATTACATAGAGCTGATAAAGTCAAACTATATAACAACTTGTAAACATATAAAGTGGTTTTGTTAGCAAATTGTTTTAGTTAAGTTAAGATATTGCGGTTTCAAGTTTTGTGTAGTTATAGTTAGTTAAATAATTTATAATTAAATTGTGTTTTGTAATTGTTTGAATATGGTTGTAATTGTTTGTGTACATACAATTATGGTTATATAAGTAAAACACGAAACTTGGTTCAAGTAATTATGTTAACTATGTGAACTAAATATTTCCAAAATTAATGTTGAATTTCTGATGACAGTAGATTTCAATAGTTAAGATTTTCGAAGACTATTCCAATACTGGGTCCTGATTTTGACTTGTCGGATTGCTTTCGAATCGTAAACTTTTTCGAATTAAACAACGATGTATTTTTCCGACTTAAGACAATTAATGTTAGAAAATAGTTTACTGTACAGCAAATTAAAAACTGATTAATATAAGATTTCTTTGTACAACCATCTGTTTTCATAACATTATGTTTTTTACTTTAAATAAACTGTTATTTCCGGCCAAAAATATTCTGACAGCTCAGAATCAAGGGGTAGAACAATATTTCCTACAAAAAGAGGAGTTAAAAAAAAGTTAAACGTAAAACACTGCTTGCATGTTTTAATAATTGTATTCTTTTTGAAATAATTAAGACGAAAACATTTTAATATATCGTAATACTTTTAGTGTACATAACCTCTGCTCGCATGTTTTAACACTTTTGAAAAGATAAATTTTATTTTAAATAAAAACGCATTGCGCGTTTTTATTGAAAGGAGCAAAAGTGAGTGATTGACTTTAAACAATTCGGTAAATAAAAACTTACTACGTTTGGTAAAATTCGACAAAAATATTGAATAAAATATTTATAAGCGTTTTAAAATTGTGTTGCAAATACAGACTCGATCCATTAAAAATCAGCACGATATCGACTTTACTCATAAATAAAAAGATTACATACTGAAGTCTGCATTTGTATAAAAGTCAATCAAAATGTACCCGATTCCTTTTATATCACAAGAAAAGTAATAACAACTCATTGAGGAGCGAATTGACATTTTATGAATATCACATAAAATTCGGTGCAGATGAGTGATTTTATTCACACTGTTTTATTGCATCAGTTCACGTTTATCAATATGACCGGATTATGTCGTAAATATGACATAATAATACATAATTTTGTCACATTTCATTTATTGGATACTTCTCGTATTGTTACGACTCTCATATAATTGAACTATTAATAATAATATACTCGTCAGTTCATATTGATTCTTATAAATATCGATTATTATATGACTGTTAAAATATTGATTCTTATAAATATGAACTTACTAGTACGACTTTTTTCATAATTCATCATCATCATTTCAACTCATAATTATATTTTTTTTTCAATTTTTTTATGAATGTTTTTGACTATTAATATACATAGCATAGCATCACGCCTTTTTCCCCGAGGCAGAGGTGTTTAACACTTACATTTCGCCAGCTATGTTTGGTCCCATAAAATAGGGGGTGAGCCTATTGTCATCAACCGGGTAAAAAAACCGGGAAAAATTACCAAACTCTGGGAAAATCACTGATCATTATCACTGATTAACATAGGCTTTGTCTAAGGAGACCCGAGCCCAGCAGCCGGACTTAATGGATTGCTCATGATGATGAACATAGGCTATATTATTATAATCCTACACCACAGCCAATAGGAGCTGAGCAGTGGCCAAATAAAGAACGACGGGAGCGAAGCCCCGGGTCACTTCTAATCACTAATATTGTAAACGAGTGTAAATTGGTTTGGTTGTTTGTTTCTTACGCTTTCACCGTTAAACCGTGTTTATAAAGACAGTTTTATGGCAAAGTAATATAGGTTACTTTTAGCAATTATTATATCCAAAGTTGCGTGATATATTATGACTAAACGAAACCATAGATTTGAGCGTAAATGTATGTATGTGTGTATTTGTTAACTTTATTACTTGATTTATTACTCTACAAGATAGTTGATATTTAGTAACACTTACTTGGCAACAGGATTTTTATCAGCTGCGTATTGAAGTCGTTTTTGAAGCGTTTCCTGCGCTTGGGCGTACCAGTAGTGGCGATCTGTAAACAAGTAAATAATTAAAAAAATATAATAACCCGACTGCAAAATATCAACAGATAAGCAACGCACTAAAAAGACCGGAAAATGGTTGTAATTATTATTCCTAATTAAATTCAAATATATATAACATATGTATATATTTGTAATCTACATTTGATTCCCTTTATTTTGATACCTAACTCGATACGATAAGATAAAAAAAAAATCACTAATTACAATTTGGCGCCAAAAGTCCGACGTTTCGTTTTTTAATTTTTTAATACCTATTTAAAGACACTTGGGTTTTTGAGACGAATCTAACGATATCTTAATTTTTGAAATCCGTCCAGCCGTTTGGAAGAAACATGGGAATAAAGAAATTTACAAACATACAAGATACGCGCGAAACACAATACCCATCCTGTCAGTCTGGTAAAAAAGGACATTTATTTAAATTTTATTGTATTCAGGTATTAACAGTCGAAAAAAATTATAAGTTAGAAATACTACTGAGCAATTTTGAACCTTCAAATAATAGGTAGAAGACGGACTTTGTCAGATACATAAAATGTCAACTGGATGGATGGATGTTTTACATCAACATTGCGATTTGTATTGACGAAAATACAGTACAATACGTCAAAACAGATGATTGTTTTAGAGTAATAAGATTATACACAATGCATATGACAAAAATAAGTAATACAGTCAAAATAATATAATACGCTTTTTACCATTATCCTTTCAATATATTTCGTTTTATGAAATATTAGAATAAAAAGATATCTTACGTACAGATAGAGAGCATACATTATAGGTCTGTTCTTAAGCAATTCTGAGAAAAACAATTGTTCAGCCATTGTTAATCTATTGGAAAGCCAACGCGTTAGTTCATCCAATCAAAAATAAATAATGTTTACGTTACCAGTCTTAAGACGGAAGAACTGTATTTTGTAATTGTAACGTGTAATTTCTTCTAAAATAAGAAATTTTATATTCATAAAAGCTTTTTAATTCCCAAAATGTCCTAAGTAACAAATTATAATAAATCTGCATACGAGAAAGATATGTAGACACTTACCCACTACTGAATTAACTAATTTGGCCAGCGTAATAATAATATAATAATATTTTACCAAATTCACACAGCACCATCTAGTCCCAAATTAAGCAATTATATTTGCTTGTGTTATGAGTACTAAATAACTGATATACTACTTGAATATTTTTTTCTTTGATTATTTCTTAGATTTTTTACATAGATAAATTACACCCAGATACAGAACGAACAATCGTGCTCATCACACAAAGATTTGTCCTGGGTGGGATTTAAACCCAACCGGCTTAGCAGTCAGGGTCACTAACCACTAGGCCAATAGGCCAGTCAAGTAAGGTGATATCTTTCTATAATAGAGTTTCTCAGTATGAGATTTGTAAAAATCAAGTCAAACTTAAACATTTTATTCTGTTTCTATTGTTAAAAAAATATTGGCTAGTCTGATAAGGTAAATAATATTTTATTACTATTATTTTATCTAATATTTATGTAAATGATCATCTTAATGTATTATAACAATGTATATTCTCACAGTTATCGCCGGGATGGAATACCAATACCCGACCCATATGTATTGAGGTCAGTCCATGCATCGCCGTGAATGATAGCTACTTGACATATATGACGTATCAATATCATTATTATTCACGTTACATGTAACGTCAGATAGTGAAAGAAGGGATATATATGATCGTCCTTTGTTTTGTTTATTGGAAGATTGTTTAGCATTTTGTTATTCACCTTTTTGGGGATATAAGCCATCTAGGGTCACCACATGGTGACCCGGACGGGCGTAATGTCTTTTTATATGCTCGTCTGTTAGTCTGTCTGTCGTAGCTTTATATCTGAAATTTTTAGTATTAGAAAGTAATGGATAGAGAAAGTAGTGACAGATTAAGAATACAAAATGTCGCTACCCCATCTCAACCCATGGGTGTCGTGAAAGGCGACTATGGGAGTAACTTTCTGCAGACAAGAGCATTGCGAGAAAAGGAAAAATCGAAACAAACCACCATCGAAACCTACCAATCCGTTTGGCCTGCGTGGTATAGTAAGCTTAATTTCCTCCACATTCTTTGGAGGAGACTCGTACCCAGTTGTGGTACGTTTATGGGTAGGAATTATGAACTGGGCATAGATATACGTCATATTATTACGCCTATAAAGATGAAACAGTTTTAAATAACTTTTATCAGCGCTGGACCAGAGACGCGCTTGGCTAGTTTTTAAACGACTTCAAAAAAGGAGGAGGTTATATGTTCAACTGTATGTATTTTTTTTTTTTTATGTATGTTCAACGATTACTCGGAGATGCCTGAACCGATTTAAAAAAATCTTTTTTTGTTTGAAAGGGTATACTTCCGAATTGGTCCCCTATTCATCACGTCAAGTTCTGATGATGGAATCTCAGGGAAATCGAAGGCAACCCTCAAATTTTATAGGCACATGTTACGTGTTTCATATATTTTTTAAAGTTATTCAAGTATTTACGTCTGATAGTCAACATCTCATGTTGATGAGCTGGTGATGGAAGGTATAACTCCTTAACTGTTAGGAGTTGGAGGATAATTCTTTCGACATTATAGGTTCTTATAAACCAATAGTTGTATTCTTGTAGGTTATTTAGGTGAGCTGATACTGGAAGGTATAACTCCTTAACTATTAGGAGTTGGAGGATAATTCTTTCAATATTATAGGTACTTATAAACCTATAGTTGTATTCTTGTAGGTTATTCAGGTGAGCTGTCAGTGGAAGGTATAACTCCTTGACTCTTAGGAGTTGGAGAATAATTAAAATTTCAAACTAAAATTGAATATACGAATGTGAACATAAAAACGAATATGACGTGTCTCTCGTCAACTAAAATAAATATTTTTTTGTAAATACATACATATTATAGATAATTACACTCAGACATCGTCCGTGTAGTGACGGATTAAGAATACATAATGTCACTACCCCATTTCAACCCATGGGTGTCGAACAAGTCGACTAAGGGAGAAACCTTAAACAGACAAGAGCACTGCTAGAAAAGGAGAATTCGAAACAAAACCCTATATCAACCCGTCTGGCCAGCGTGGTATAGGAGGTTAAATTCCCTCCATTGTGTTTGGACCCGTACCCAGTAGTGGGTCGTTTATGGGTTGTAATGGTGACACTCAGATACAGGACAAATAATAAAACTCATCACATAAGTAATATAATTATCGTATACATTAAATGGCCATTGAAGCCTCATACAAGGTGAAAAAAAAAGGTCACTCACCGTAAGCTTCTTTAGCCTCAGTCTTCTGCGGTGCTGGTGATAGAACACTGGTGCTGATAGTGGACATCATGATCGCGATGCAACACCAAGCACTCATGATTCACAAGCCTCATCGGTGCTGCAGTTATTGTCAGGCGTATCAAAGAAACTCCGATTTGGTCCAATCACTGCGACACAGCTCTCGTTACAACCAAACTTCGTATTTTATCTGCAAAGATAGGAAAGTTTCGGATTTATTTCTATTTTTATAACAATACCTTAATTTTTATTGAGGTTTTTAAATTTAAACGAGTGTTAAAAAAAATGAGAATATAGAATAATCAAAGTACCCGTTACCCGTGTCAGTTATACATTTGTTTTGATTTTAATACGTAATAATATCATCCAAGACAAAATTATCCAAAAAAAAAATTGTAACAAAAATGTTTTTTCTCAATTTTGCACATAATATGCGACAAATGATTTTCAGTCACAGATTTTATATAAAAAATATTTAACTTTATACAAATAGCACAAACTGGATGAAAAGAGAAACTAAAAAAATTAAAAGAACTTTAACTTTAATTTTCATTTCCTTACGAATTCATTCAGGTGCTTTCAATTCCCTCTTCCTATTGAAATATTTTTTTTAATAAAATTCCATCCAATATTCATCCCGGAATTTTGTTACGGCAGTAATGAAATTGATTCTTTATTTAGAAAACAACTCCATGACTTATGGACCAAAATAACACGACCCACAGACCATAAAATGTTCGTAAACGAAAGGCACAGGAAAAAACAGGAAAGCTCAATCATGCGGATGGCTGACATAAAATCTGTTTGGTAGATAACGCATTCACAGAAAATACGTGAATCATTATAATATAGGCAGGTACGAAAACATGTTTGGCAATAATAGTAATTTATTACTAGATTATTACTAGTAGTAGTCCTTTAATTTATCTTTCGCGCGGAATAAGATAGTTATTACTTATTGGGTACCTATCATACGTTTGATGGTATAGACCTATGATTCCCAAAGTTTATTATTTATTGGCTCCTACGTCATAGATCGTTGAACACTTCCGTGTATACAGTACATCTTACTAATCTTACTAATATTATAAATTCAAAAGTTAGAATGGATTGAGGAATAGATGAATGTATGGATGGATGATTGTAACTCAATCACGCGAGGACGGCTGAAACGATCTGTATGAAAATTGGCACACAGATAGATAAGAGTCTGAAATAGCACATAATTAAGCTATAAGCGATAAATCTTACTTTACAATCGATAAATCTTATTCGCAGAACTGATGGTCGATGGGGGAAAAACATTCTCAAGTGGCAGCTAAGTATTGGAAAACGCAGCATACAAAGCCCCCCCCCCCCGATGGACCAACGACTTGGTCAAAGTTGCGAGTAGACGTTGGTTCCAGGCGGCACAAAATCGCTCGCCATGGCGGAAATTAGGTGAGTCCGATGTAGCAGCGGACGTCATTGGGTTGATATGAGGAAATCTTACACTGGTGCGTATCTAACTATTGTCAATTTTACGGGACATTTGACAATCCAACCAAATCGATTTTGATATTGCTATAGTCAGTATCATTTTATAAATTCCAAGTAAGTTCTTACGAGTCCAATCAGAAACAAAAAAATGGCAAGCGGTATACAAGACAAGTAAACTTGGGAACTCCTGCTATCGATATCTTTCTTACATACCTACTTATTTTATATATGAACTAATAATTAAGAGCCCGGATATTAAACACACACATGCCACCGAAGTAATTGTCTGCTATTAATATCACTAAGATATATATTCTTACGAATATATTTCATTATGTCGAAGTTACGATTCAAGAATGAGTAGGCTCATGTTAGAGCGAATTAATACACTTCCTTAGAAATAATGAACTTATTTAGGTTTTCCTGTTATTTTACTATAAGGCTTTTACTACTGGAATTATGAATTCAAGGAGAAGTTAGCTTAATTATAAGTTAATTAAATCATTAGGGAACGAGGCATAACTTACTTATCGATTTTATGCAAAACTTTATAAAGCTTGCATAATGCAAGCATTAACTCTTCGAAAATTCTTCAAGCCGCAAATATTGATAGTACATACAGCTAAAGAACAAAGTATAAGTCAGGTAGCTAATGCAAAGAACTTCGCTTTACTCTTTCAAAAACAAGTACCAAAACTTTGACTTAAATCAGCATCGTGGGATTGTTTCAACAAAACTATTTTGAAAATCAAATCGCAATTCTTGATACAAAATTAGTCTGATCACTGAATTACTATCGCTCGAAGAACTCTTAAACAAAGTAATTAGGCAGGCTTATTAACATTTTCTTTTACAATCATGATATTCAACTTGTTAGCACAAACTTACTAATTGAAATTTTCGAAACCACAGACTTGTTATTTAAAAGGCTTGATAACACAAATTGTATTGATTGAGGCCCTTGTACAAAACAATTTTAAAGTTCTCCGTCCGTTTGACCGCAATCAGAAGAATGAAGTTTCAAACTTTACGGTTGTCTGTTCCTGCCACGGTCTTCACAACTTCGCCTTATCAATGCGTCTGCCATTCCTGCGGGATAAATGAGATTTCCTCTTGTTCTTTAATCGCTTTGTGGCTATATACTTATATTTATTCAGAAAGCGGGGACCAAATATTAATTTGCGAGCTCTTCCTAAAGATGTGTACAGGAAATGAGAAACGCTGTCATAGTGCTTAGAAATATACTCGCATTTATAAAAGAAGGACCCTCGTAATTCTTTGTTAAAATCAAATTATGTAACATGGACGTTTCTGAGAGTAAGTAGGCATTTGTAGGATAAATATATTGTTCTTGTCGTGAGATCCAACATAAAATCTAAAGCATCTGAGTGACTGTTCGTACCGTATTACATTTTCAATTACTACTACAATAAAGAAAATTAGATTCAAGATAAGTTGATGTAGATGATAGATTAAAACTGTTACGAGCAAGACAACCTCAGCTATAGTTATTTTCATACATAGCATCACGCCTTTTTGCCCGAAGGAGTAGGGAGAGTTGTTTCACACCCACATTTCGCCAGCTATGTTTGGTCCCACGAAATAAGGGGCGAGCCTATTGTCATCAACCGGGAACATTTGTTTTACCAAAAGTTCGGGAAAATCTTAATACTGGCATTTAATGATAGAAAAGCCCAATATCATTTTCACCCGACCCGGGGAATCGAACCCGGGACCTCTTGTACAGCAGTCATATACACTTCCCGCCGGGCCACCGAAGCAGTTATAGTTATTTTAATGAAGTATTACTGTGCCTTTACAAGGCGCAATTAAAATAACACTTAAGGAGGAGAAATGTGTTCACGATAATGTTTATTGCAGATTTAGGAATAAGTCGGCAATTTGATTGATTTGATTCCGGGTTACACCGCATCTAGACGCACCGACCTGCATTTCTCTATGTTTTTGTCTTTTTCTGTCACTTAGAACAGTCATTTACTAGAGCAGGATAGAGAGTGAGAGCCGAGGGCGTCGTCGATTACGATCGACGATACTAGAAGCAACCGCACGTGCGGTAAAGAGCCCCACAGGCTATCAGTTTGCCGGACGATGATGGCCTGTCGAAGCGAGAAAGGTCGTCTATTGGCTATTCCGAGATGCAGTAGCCAATAGGCGACCTTCCACGCTTTACCGGCAGGCTGTCATCGTCCGGCAAACTGACAATGTGTGTTACAGAAAGGAATAGAAACAGGAAAATACGATTCTGTGCATCTAGATGTGGTTATACCCATTGTATTATTCATCCCTTTTTCCATTTACCTGACAAAAAAGTGAAACCAATGTATGCGGCCGGTAAGAATCAGTCGCTGACCGCCATTAAGGAAGGCCGATAATAATGATCTATTTAAATTGTCTTAAATCTTAACCAACAATCACTAGGGTTAACGAAAATGACACTATTAAATCAAGGCTTCAATTAGCCAGACCAAGTAATTACTGAGTGATATGTTGTGGCGCTACTTAGATCAATTATATTATTACTGTAAGACCAATAAATGTTGCCATTCCTCTTAAACGATGCGCTAAAATAATAAGAAAGAAAAGGATAGCGTACTGTCATTATATCGAAATCATTCTTCAGAGTAGTTTAATAGGTCTAAGTGAGGAGACAAACTAACAAAGTTGTGAAACTATCTTTAGTTTTGCGTCGGAAGTGAAAATTTGTCCTTCTACCGGAACCTCAGCGTTCAACGGAATGAACTCGAACAATACTTTTAATGAAACAGAATTCATAAACATAACAAAAGCCCGGAAATTAAAGAAAAATATAATGAACGTTTATGTTACAAAACTCTGTAAAAGAAAACAATGATGTTAAACTAACATTACGTATTAGAATATCTTAAGTATAAACAGAAGAAGAAAAAGTAAATCATACTTGACGAAAAAGCTTAGACTTCTCAAAAGCGAAAGCGAGACAAGACGATTATGTGTTGTAAATGACCATTAAATTCCTAGTATTTACAATAGTAAATTGACACTACTACATAAGAGGTCTCGAGTTCGATCACTGGTTTGGAAAAAAAAATATTGGTATATTCTGTCCTAAAATTCTCAGTATCCGGAGCTGTGTCTGGCAATGTGCCGCCGCGCTGGCATAATGGCAAAATATCGTGTGTTTATTTTAATACAACAATATTAATATAGATACACAAACTTAAAGTCGCTCAACGAGCTATGGAACGAGCTATGCTCGGCGTCTCTTTGAAGGACAAACTTCGTAACGAGGTAATCCGACAAAGAACCAAAGTTACCGACATAGCTCGTAGAATAAGTAAGTTGAAGTGGCAGTGGGCTGGTCATATCTGCAGAAGGACCGATGCACGATGGAGCAAGCGTGTCCTAGAGTGGAGACCGTGACTTGGCAAGCGTAGAGTAGGACGCCCTCTAACTAGATGGTCCAACGACCTAAAAAAGGTCGCTGGCTCTGACTGGATGCGGAGGGTGGAGGATAGAGTGCTATGGCGCGTGTTAGGAGAGGCCTACGTCCAGCATTGGACTGCAATAGGCTGAAATGATGACGAATGATGAATATTAATATAGGAATCTTTATTTTCTAGTCTAAGTTAATATATATTTTTATAAAATATACATTGAGTATTTGTTTCTAAAATAATTAAAAAAATCCCTTATTACATGTCACCAAACATAGCAGGCGAAATGCGGGTGTGTATGCACCCTAATATAAATATTTTTTAATGTATGTAATTCGTAAGACTTTCACTTTACGTCTATAATTGTAGGTTAAAAATGTATTCTCTCTTTACATTTAGTTTTAACTATGGTAAAGTCGAGGCCCAAGCTTGAAATTTTCTCCTTCTATGAAATTGATGAGATTCTATTATTATTTTGAACTGAAGAAATTAATTTTGACAATTGTCAGATAATCTCTTAGCTAAAGCGACTATATCCCGATGATTGCCATCTTACATCTGAAGTCAAAGAAAGGTTAAGGATCAATTTATTCTGAGTCGGGGTTATTAAACTTCCGTCTAAAATTAACCGAGATTTACTGCTAAATTTAATGTCTTTCTTTCAAAAAACGCGGAGCTTCATAGAAAAATAACATAACATAGCATCACGCCTTTTTCCCCAAAGGGGTAGGCAGAGGTGTTTCACACCCACATTGTCATCATCAGTTTGGTAAACAAATGTTCCCGACATTGGTTTACCTCTGGGAAAATCTCAGTAAATCTGTAATTTCATGTTAGAAAAGCCCAATACCATTTTGACCCGATTCGGGAATCGAATCCGAAACCTCTTGCACATCAGTCGTATACACTACCCGCTGCGCGACCGAGGCATAATAGAAATATAACAATAACATCTAATCTTGTCTTAACGTTGATGATGCTATTTTGTAGTATTTTGAGGCAGCTATGAAAGAATTTACTACCATTTGTCCAACCAGCTGAATTTTGGTCACTCCGATAATAACAACTATGTCAAGGAAATTTATTAGCATTTGTCAATAATATAATTCCAAAAAAATATAGGCTATCAACTCAGAAATAAAAAAAAATCTACTCATTATTAATTTACAACATCTGTGTCGGTTTGTCGTGTTTATATTGTTGATTTATTAATTAATGTCTTAAGAAAAGGTTAATAAAATATGTAAAGGAAAAAACCTGTTGAGTTTGCAATGGAAAATCATTTCATTTGAAGCAAATAAGATAAATTGCATGAAATTACTTAATTTATTAGACAATTTGTTGAACTTTACAATAATTATCTATTCATCTGTTATCGAGAAACACCGAGTTGAATATTAATTCACCTCGTTGCTTCAATAGCGTGATAAATCCGAATAATCTTTTTTTAAATATTTGATAATTAAGCTGCGATGCTAGCCCGCTAGTTATATTTTTCTGCATCTACTAAACTTTACACCTGTTTTATAAATTTAAATAATATCATCCTAGGGACGAGATGCATCCGAATGAGACTTATTTCAATGGGCCTTATCAATCAATTGATTAGGTAATCTTTCTTTTATTGTACAGCACATAATACATGTAAGTACATTCGTTTTGGTGATTTCTTTGTGTTTGGTTCTATTGTCTCCTTTATAACAATACACATTTGTTTAATATCATAGTGTTTCATTTGACCGACTTTTTCATTAGAAGCATTTAAGGTTCTGTTTGTATTCTACCAGTTTAATGAGAAATAGCGCACAGATATTTTCAATTTGTCTGCTTAAATTGTTTCTACTAATAAATAATTAAGATCATTAACATTACCTACGCGATGTTGTCTTTCTATTGATGGGTAAGTTTTGCAGAGTCCATTATTATCCTTAATGTGACCATGTGTGATAATGCAATTATTACAGATATAATTTATAAATGCAAGGTAGTAATTATGACTATGGGGACACTTTGCTGTTAAACGTTTAAAAATATAAATAAGTTCACTATCATTTTCAAACATTTGAAAACAAAAGCGACTAAGACGTACTATATCGAAATTTCGAGTAGGCTCTCAGGCTCGAAAAGTAATTGGCTAAAACATAGTTTCTTACACCATTTAATATGATTGTGACTTAAGAATATCATACGGAAATATCACTATTGTTGCCAGAGTAGCTAAATAACAGTATGATTGATGGTAGCAAACAGCTGTAACAATTAATTACTCATTGTGGTTCTTGGCTATGCTCCAAAGAAATGTTCATATTAAGTTTAAGATGCATCAGACGAGACTATGTAAAGCACTATAATTATATATAAGAAGAATGCCGCATTCTTCTTCTTCTTGAGGCTCTCGTAGCATTTTGGTACTGTACTGTTCGTTACGATCATCGAGGTTAAGCTACACTCGGCAAGGTCAGTCCATGATGGGTGAAATTCATTCTCGAGCGTCTCCGTGCTTCGGAAGGCACGTAACGTCGTCACGTCACTTAATGTAGTAGTCGTTAAGTCAAGTTGGAAGCCTTAAATTCCAACACCAGGGTCTGCCTCAAGCCCACACGATAAGAAGAAGAATGCTGCATCAAAGTGATAACGTGAAAAATGAATTAATTGTTTAAATCCGTGAACTGTTCATACTAGATCAATATTTAAGTATTAATAACAAAATACTAATACAATTAGATAATACATTTAGGTCTTTAACTTATCATATCGATTAGAAGTTTTATACCGACGAAAATAATATTACTTATTCATACATGACTATAAACAATGATAACATAATTGCAGTTTAAAGACTATAATACCTAATTTTGATCCAGCAATGTAGAACAAATAATACAACCATTTTATTCGGATATTCCATTCTAAAAGTTAGAACTCCAATTGAAGTTAATAACAATATGTTTCAAAACGTTCAATTTTGATTTAACCATTCTACAAACTTTCTGTTACGTTTATTATATTCTATGTAAAGATAATTACCTTTATTTTGAAACTTTCATGATTTGTATGTACAATTTTAAACTATGAGTCAGCCACGTGATGGCTTTCACGTGCCATTCGATCGAAATGTTGTGTAATAAAAGATATTTATTTTACCTTAACACAAATTATAGGCTGACCTTTTGTTTAGGTGGTTGTCAAATATTGAAAGAAGTTACGTACCTAACTGCCAACGCGGCCAATATTATTTTCATGACAGTCGTGTGGGAGGAATGAACGTGTACTTACTTATGTGTTGCCTATATTCATTTGTAAATAAGGCCGTCAGACTGTCAAGAGGCTGTTGCGGCTCGGTGAATATGATGTGAGCTGTGTAGGTGAATTACATGGGTAAATAATGCTTATACGCTTATTGCCTATACAGGTCTACGTCATATACTCCATTTAAACACTTAAGATATAAGACTATTTTTAAGGATCAGTAAATGCCTTATTTATTTACCCGACGTTTCAACCGACTGGCACCGATCGTGGTCACATGACTAGGGCAAGCTTCGAATTTCAGCTGCAAAGGCCGGGTAAAACGCATTATCGATAATGCGCTCGGCTCTCACTCCCTATCTCGCTATAGTAAGTGAAGGTTTTAAGTTACAGAAAAGGATGGAAGCATAGAAAAGTGCGGTTTGGTGCGGCTAGATGAAGAATCCTTAAAAATAACATAAAAACATTACCCTCATTTGTGGAATTCAGGTAAAAATAACAAAAACTTTTGTGTACGATGAGCAACAAAAGAAACTGAACATATTATCCAAAATTTAAAAACGCATGTATACCGTAGCATAAATAAATTACAAAAAAATACTAGTGCCAGAATCGAATTTACGATGATAATAAAATTCTATTCTGGAACTAGTCTTGTTAATTGTTTATGTATGCTACGGTATACATGCGTTTTGAAATTAAAGATATGTTCAGTTACTTTTGATGCTGACTGTACCTACATATGTGAGGATACTCGGACACGAGACTTTGCACTTGCAATTTTGACTTGCAATGAAAATAAAGTAACAAAAAGATTTCACTTCAGTTCTCTTAGGCGGGGTTGTAAAAGTTTATAGTTTACAACTTCTTTATAAAAGATGTCGTCAACAAGAATAGCGTGCGGTCGTCAGAAATTCAAGGTAAGTGTGCAACTTCCATAAAACTTTGTATTCCACGTATAGCTTCGAATAGTTTACGCATTGCCAACGTTTTGTTAATATTTTACGCGGTATCATTGCTTGCTGACATAGTTATTGAACTTTTTTGTTTGCCAAAAACAAACTTTTTATTTTATTTCGAAGCTTAACAGCGGGTGATATCTCTTTTACCACTGTTGTAATATTTGTTTTTGATTTGTGAATAAGGAAGTTATCAGACAATATTTTATGAAAATATTTTGGAAGGTTTACAGGTGCACATCACGTCTTTTATTTCAATGCTCTCGCCACATTGCGAGCGGAATTAAAAGAAGAGCAAACATTAAAATGTTCATAAAGCTGTAGAATTTGTTTCTTTGATTGAACGCTAGGATCTCAGGCACTACTGGTTCGATTTGGGAAATTATTTTAGTGTCAGATAGCCCATTTATTGAGGAAGGCTATATAACATCACGGCTGTTACGAGCTATAGCTCTGGCCGAAGCTGAGCAATGGCCGAATAAAGAACGACGAGAACGAAGCCTCGCGCGACCTCTAGTGATCATTAAAATCGTTTTAATAAAAAAGGTTATTTTTTATACTTTTTCTTTTACAATAACACAACAATAGTATATTTGAAACTCCAACCTCAACCTTAAATATTATCTTCAACAGCCCATTTACACGCATGGCAAGATTGTACATACAACGACATAATTATCTACTGCAACAGAAGATGTTGATGTTTTTAATATGAAATTTTTATCATACAGACAGACAGTAAAATAGATTATATAATATTATATTCTGCTTTTAAGTATTTATATTATGTTGTAATAATTTATTAGTAGGTACCTACCTAACTTTGTTGTCTCGAGTATTAACTTGAGTTTACAGTTTTTCAATGCCATGCATGCCTCTTATCTGTGCATTTGCTATATAATGGCACCTTTATTTGTTGTTTTTTTTTTTGTGAATGTATTTATGTATGTGTACTGTTGGTGTGCTAAATAAAATAAAATAAATAAATAGCACAGTTTTACACAAAAGTATGTCAGTACAATTATTCACAATGTAGTAAGTATATTATTTTAAATTTAACATGTGCATGTTAAATTTAAAGTAACTACTGGTTATTATGTCAGAACTAGAGTAATAGGTACAATTAGTCACAATTATGTCGTAACTCGCGCTGGTGTTACTCAGTAAAACCAATTTGCAGTTATCAGACATCGCTTGTGAAATACTAGTTCACAAGACTATTTAGATTGGTTAGAATAAACGTGTTCTGTATATTATTATATTACATTTTATACCGTGAATTTTTTGATGTCTTACAAACTTTGTCTACAAACTAATCACTTACAGAATACATCTAGCCGTAATGAACAAAATAATAATAATAATTCATAATAATTGTACCAAGAAACGTAATAGAAACATGAGTCGTGTAAGAAAAACAGTGATATTTTTTCTTTAGTAATATGGCTGGTAATAATTATGATTACTATAACCATGAAAAATTTGCTGCCGTCCTCAGAGAGGTTACTTAACTTTAAAATTTATTTAGTAAAAACGTGTAATACTTAAGTCGATACGCCTAAGGTACGATTCAGACCAACCGACTCGCATCGGCCCGCGCCGGGCGGCATTTTACAATGCGTTAAAGAACATTGAAATGTATCAACAGTAATTACAGTTCATATTTGCATGCAACTTACGCATAGTTACGGCCGACCGGCTCCGACCGGCTCCGTCGGCATCCAATCGGCTGCCGTCGGGTCCGCTCGGAGCCGGTCGGCCGTGTGTCGTACGGAGATTACGGTGCAGTAACAGCTAGCGAATCATTCAAGTTGTGTTCTTCAAGCGATATTTTAAATAATATTTCACTTTACGTCTACGCGGCGCAAAGAGAGCGGCACTTCTGGGCGCTTGCAGTGCGTACGGATTCCAGCGGACGCTGTCGGCTGCCGCGGCACCCGTATGGCGCGAGCCGGTTGGTCTGAATCGTACCTAAAGACGATTAGGTACGATTCAGACCAACCGGCTCGCATCGGCCCGCGCCGGGCGGCATTTTACAATGCGTTAAAGAACATTGAAATGTATCAACAGTAATTACAGTTCATATTTGCATGCAACTTACGCATAGTTACCTCCGTCGGCACCCCGCGACGCGCGACGGCCGACCGGCTCCGACCGGCTCCGACCGGCTGCCGTCGGGTCCGCTCGGAGCCGGTCGGCCGTGTGTCGTACGGAGATTACGGTGCAGCAACAGCTAGCGAATCATTCAAGTTGTGTTCTTCAAGCGATATTTTAAATAATATTTCACTTTACGTCTACGCGGCGCAAAGAAAGCGGCACTTCTGGGCGCTTGCAGTGCGTACGGATTCCAGCGGATGCTGTCGGCTGCCACGGCACCCGCACGGCTACCGCGGCAGCCGTACGCATGCCGCGGCAGCCGATCGGCTGCCGCGGCACGCGGACGGCTCCGTTCCGATGCGGCGCGACGCGAGCCGGTTGGTCTGAATCGTACCTTATTCAATAAAAAATTGTGTTAATGACAGATTGCTGCTAATTGACCTCTCTGAGTGCGGCTGTAAAAGTCCACGGTGTACCTAAAGTTTAGTTTTGATTTTCAAGTGTTTATAAAAGAAGGTATGTGTAAAAATAAATGTGAATAACAAAACATTATTTATAACGAACTACTCGACCCCTTATATTTATTCAACGGACGGGACGTCAAGAAGTGCTTTGTCCCTCTTTGACTCGATGCCCCTATTACGAATAAACAAACAAAACAGCGTCACGAAAGGGCGAACAATCTAAAAGGAACTAGACTTCCAAATGGACTTAGATAGACAAAAGAGCTCACATAATGGGATTTCCATTCCAACGGAACCTTAAAAATACAGCAAAATTTACAAAATACCTCGTATTTCTGTCCGTCACGCGATCACTGGCATTACTTACATGATTCAACTTGTACAATTTTGTTATGGTTCATATTATTTCGGAATTAAAAATAGTTTTAGTTTGACTTCCTTATTTTATTTCCATTTTATTTTATATATTGATTCCCATTGTTGGGCTCAGCCCTCTGATTCTGAGCCTTCGGAATGCTCCCGCATCGTAAACTTTTTCGAATCTAAGAACGAAGTTTATTTACGGTTTATATTATTTATTGGTAGAAAATAGGTTATCGAGTAGAAAATAAAAAACTGATTAATATAGATTGTTGACCTTTAAATTAACTGACATTTCCTCCCGAAAACTTCCGACAGCACAAAATCAAGGCCCGGGTCTCGTCTCCTCTATCTAGAGAGCTGAGAGAGTTTAGGCCATAATCCACACACGCTAGCCTAGTACGTGGTGCGTTCTAGTTCTTCCTCACAATGTTTTCCCTCACCGTTAGCAGATGGTAAGTCACTTGACTAGTACATATAAACTCCACAAAGTGAAACCCACATAGGTACTGCCTGTTGGAATCGAACTCGGACCGCGTGATTAGCGCGGTCATTTATCCATTCGGCCATCATCGCTTCGATCTCCTAATTGTACGATTTTAATTATTTTTGAATGACACATTTTTGTACATTTTGAATTATTGTCCTTGAATGAGACATCTCCTCTGTTATTGTAAAACCCCGCTGTGGTTGAGTCCATGACTTTTGTAAAATATTGCATTGCGTTGCATTTTGTAAAATAAATCATATTTTCATATTATTACAATTGAAATTCAGGTCATAACGATACGCTTTTACTAGTAGCTTTGGCTTGAGTTTAAATAGAAAATCATATTTTATCGAGTAAAAACCTGTACTTATTTGCATAAAATGTACTTCAGCTAGTCAGGTCTCGATAACTTCTGTTACAAAGTGCTTATTTTATTAGATTTAGGCTTTAGTACCTATGCAACGAATGAACTTTTATGGAATATTCAAGCCGACTTGGGTATTTAACTCATTTCAACAAAAAGCGTCAAAATTTTCATGGCCTTGCACAGGCCATGAAAATTTTGTTATCTACTTAATCATGACCCGGAATCTTTAATATCCATCATTTAATGCCAATTATAACTCATAAACCAATATCAAAATATTTTGTTTCATTCTAATTTAATTCTTATTTTACTTAATTTTTTTGTATTGCACTATTTCAAGTGTTATTTATACCAATTTAATTAAATTTTCACTGCAATTCTATTTATAAGTTTATTTTAGTTTTTTTTAATCATAATTTAATAAAAAAAACTAAAATAAACTTATAAATAGAATAATTATAGAATAATTTAATAGAATAATTTAATTGAATTGTAATTTGTTTTAATTTTTAAATAAAGATTTTATGACATTTTACATATTATTCGATACCTAGATTCCTTTTTTTTTACTTGTGCTATTTGAAATAAATTCATTTTATTCATTTATTTTAAAACAGCCAATTTATAATGTATTGTAGTCATCTCATCAGAAAAATATCTTGTCCCGTAATTCTAAAATACGTGAACAAATTTTCAAGAGCCGGCTTTTTTCTAAATGTTCAAAAAATCTCAACTTAAGTCTATGGGCGGCAGCAAACTAATTTATAGTATAATAACCGTCAAGCTCATCCTCATTTCGTAAAAATATGCAAAGTGAGGCTAAAACATTTTTACCATACCTACTTATCCAAATATAGAGATTAGAAAATTCTAGAGATTAAAAAAGCAACATGGATTAGCAATTTGGCTGAACATTGTAACGATATTTTAGAAAAACTTGTATATCAAACTGCTAAAGGAAAACAGCAAATCTTTTTCAGATTCACGAGTACTTAATTATTTTTTAAGAAATATTAACGAAAGTTGCTATCAGCGTCTGTCTATTTAAATACTTAGTTCATACTACTATTAGTAGTAGTACTTAGTGCAATATTCTTTAAAATGTAAATATTTTATCTGCCTAGTACTAAAAGAATACCGATCTCAATATTGGCAGTACCATCAGCTATACTAAGTTCCATATAATAGGAGCGAGTATCCATTATCATCATCATCACCAAAGGGGGACCTCTTGATCAGGCGCAGTAGTGGTATACACTCTCACTACATTACTAAGGTAGTTAACAAATTAAAAATATCTAAAATACATTCTATTCTGCCCTTTGAACTTGATAATTTGAAATTCGAAAGTTGACTTACCAACCTGAATCTTTTAATCCGTACTTTTTATGTGGGACGCAGCTGTTAGGCACAGGAAGTCACGGTCGTTCATCCAGCTATTACAAAGTTATTAAGTGCTTTTAGCCCGAAAACATTAATTTCGTATTGTAATCTGATATTAATATTGGAGGTCACCATTGTAAAATAGCAATTCTTGAGAACAATTAGCTATAATAATAATAATTATCGCTGCTATGTGCCGAGTTCCCTTTCAATTGTTTCACGGTTTCATTTAAGTAAATTTCATTTTGAAAGCTTTGTATGGGTAACGACTACATTGTAATTGTTTATAGACCTTTTTGCAATTTGCTTTTCTCAATTTTATTTTACATCGTAAATATTTTTAATTACCTATTAAATTTTATTATACATGGTATCTGAAGTTAGGTTAAGTATAACTTCATATTTAAATATAGGTGCATTCATATTTAAATTTCATGTTTTTGTTTTATATTAATTACATTTTATTTGGCAAACTTATTTAGTCATGACTGTATTCATACAATTTCAAAATAAAATTTATATGGTTATTAATTTGAATGATTCAATATTTTTTTGTTTTTGTCTTCACTCTAAACCCAGAATTTGCTGGTTTCACATTTTCTTTTTATTTTGTAAGTACTTTAAACTATTGTGTTATTAGTGAAATTATAATAAAGGCCATATAGTAATTAGCTCTAACACAAATATTTTATATAAAAGTAAAGAAAATGATATCATCAAAATATTTATTCCAATCAGGTGCTAATAATTGGAATCACAGATTAATTCAATCGATAGAGATGTTGCGCTCCTTTTTATGATTAGAAGAAGGGAAAGTGAACATTAAAGTCATGTTAATACGAACTAGAATATAATGGCATTCAATAAAGGAAATTTGGGTAGCCGAATGCTACATCGTCACACGGTAAAGGGGTAGGGTGTGACAGCCAATCAATTGATAACATAAATAACATGATACGTTGGTAATTAATATAACACTGAGTGGAAGTAGAACAGTTTCTTAATATCTATTTATTTTACTCCAACAGATAAACCGATTACAGAAAATAAATGTCTTTTTTACCTTTAATTTCTGTTCATTTCGTACGTACTTTGACGCATCTGGAAGATGGTAGAAGTTATATTTTGTTGGATGTAAGTATTATAAATGGTGCGATGGTGGCTGAATGGATAAGTGACTGGCGTGCTAATCACGCGGTCTGAGTTCGATCCTGACCAGCAGTACCGATGTGGATTTCACTTTGTGGAATTTATATTATGTAATAGTCAAGTGACTTACCATCTGCTACGGTGAAGGAAAACATCGTGAGGAAACCCATATACCCTAGAAGAAATTCTAAATGCATGTCTGATCCACTAACCCGCATTAGGCCAGTATGTGTGGATTATAGTCTAAACCCTCTCATCTCTCTAGATAGAGGAGAGGAGACCCAAGCCCAGCAGTGGGACATTAATAGGTTGCTGATCATCAAGAACTATAAAATTTTCCAATTTTATCAATCATCAACACATAGCTTATTTTGTTGATGCAAGAACAATACAAACAAAACCTCGAGCCCGCCATTATTACATAACAATTAAATCTTTTGATCGCAGAAACAATAATTTGCGCTTTATATAAGTAAGTCACAGAACTGAGATACTCTAATTCTCAGTAAAGACAAATCGAATTTTCTTTTGAAGAAAAACGAAGAACAACGAAACGGAACAATTCGTCATCTGATCAAATAAGTGCCTTACGCAACAGAATTCGATAAGTTACATAAAAATAACATTGAGACAATCATGTTTTCGTTTATCATCCTCTTTGCCAAGTATTATAGGGGGCAGTGGGGAAATTATATTAATAAATAACTAGGGGACGATTTCTTAGTTACATTATTGTGAATATAAAAGGAAACCTAATATCGGTTACTCTTTGATTTAGTTTCGTAATATTGATTGTTTTTTTTTATATTATATTCATATAGTGAGAGGAAAACCTACCGTACACCCTCGGATACCCGACCTCAACTATTGCAAGAGGAAAAGGGTGATAATATCGAACACCTCTTTTTTTAATTGGATTTATACATATTATATAACATGTATGGCTGATGGCGTAAAGACACTCAATTTTCAAAAGCATGGGTTTAATATAACTACTACAGGAAAATTCGTAGCTAGATTTAATCTACGTCGAAGCGCATCCGCTACGTCGTAGATCAAATTCCCATGAGTGTTGTAACTGGTGACATAATATTTTATCAAAGAAATAATAATACTGATAAGACGTGACGTGTTATATCTGATGATTTTCCTTATTATTGCTGTGTTATGTAAAGTTCACATTATTTATGTAATTGAAATTTATTACGTAAAGTAACTGGACACTTTCATGAAATCTGATAATCAGCCGGGAGTGGTAAGATTAATATTTAAATACTAAATTGAAGATTGGCTTATACGTTACGCAATTATAATTGGTAACACACAAACATAGCTGTGTCGAGTTAAGTGGTTGCGATGTCCACATTCATCATCATCATCAGCAACACATTAAGTCTCACTGCTATTGAATCATTTTATGCATTCACACATTCATCAGCAACCCATTAAGCTCCACTGCTGGGCTCAGGTCTCCTCTCCCCTATCTAGAGAGCTGGGAGGGTTAAGGCCATAATCCACACACGCTGGCCTAATGCGGGTTGGTGGATCAGACATACACTTAGAATTTCTTCTAGTGTATGTGGGTTTCCTCACGATGTTTTCCCTCACCGTCAGCAGATGGTAAGTCACATGACTAGTACATATAAATTCCACAAAGTGAAATCCACATTGGTACTGCTGATCGGAATCGAAATCGGACCGCGTGTTTAGCACGCCGGTCACTTATCCATTCAGCGATCATCGCTTTTTTTCACATTATGAGACAAATATTTGTGCGATTCATAGGTTTCATTTTCGAGACTGGGTGTACTTTTTGTCCATTAATTGTATGTTTTTAAAGTCCCATGTCATATAGTTTGTTCTCTAGAAAGGTTGGTGTATTTTGAAAAGATGAAAAAGTTATTTCGTATAGAAAAAATATAATCTGTTTATTTTATAAACACAACACAGTACAATACTATTAAAAACTTATAGTGACATTTTTCGTTTTGGAAGCTGCCCAAAACAGTTGTTAAGTTTTTCTTACATGTTGTAATCTTGCGAATTGCACGAATATAAGCTTTGAGGAAAATTGTACATAACCTACGATATTGGGCTTTATGTTGAATTAAATAAATTCTGTTTTTCAATAAAAGTATATGAACGAATTAGTTTAATAAAGTTTTTCAGTTCTTTTGTTTATGTTATTTGTGTTGACTATACGCATTACTATAGACACTCTTTTTATAAATGGGATGTTGGCAAATGTATGTATGTATGTTACAATGTATTATGGTACAAAGATGGATGCGGCTGCACACCGAAATATGTAAATAATAAAGTTTAGTTTTAGTTATAGTATATTTATTTTTACTTACATTAGTTTTTAAGTATTTTGTAACTAACAATCAATATGGACTTGGTCTGAAATAAATGATTTAGTATTATTATTCCTACCTCCCTTTATTAAAATAGATTCACAAAAAATTTCATTTTTAAATATATATTATATAAAAAATACATTTAAAAATATAAAAATTTGGAGACCCACCGGTATCGGGTACAGAGACCAAACTACCGGTGGTTAGGGCTCCAGAGAGAGGAACCTCTTCACAATGCGTGCCGTGTCCAGAAGTAACAAAAATAAAAAATAAAATAAAATTATATATTATTTAAAATCATAATTGGGTAGGAGGTCGATTATAGATCAACCCCACTTACCCTAAATAGAGAATGAAATTGAATATAAACAAGGCTCTTGTATTATAATTTTCATAAGATTTTCCTTATTTCATAGTAAATCCTCTCAGCTCTCTAGATAGAGGAGAGAAGACCCGAGCCAGGCAGTGGAACATTAATGGGTTGCTAAAACAAAAACGTAATAATATTAGCTTGGTTTTGTTTTTGCTTGCGAGTGGCATCCAGAACTATTATTGAACGAAGACAAGAGGAATAACATTGGCTAGATTTTTCCAAAAATGCTGTTGGGTTTTTCTATCATCAGTATTAGCTCGGAATTTGGAAAAAAATGCTCATAAATAAATAAATAAATATTTTAGGCATCATTAAAATCAGCAATGGTGATGCACTTCTGCCTATTCCTTCGGGGAAAAGGCATCACCCTATTGTACTCACGTCCTGTCACCCTATCGCCCCGTTATTGTATAGTACGAGGTTCAAAGTCTCTCACCGATCAGATACTATTTTCAATGTTTATTTCATTTACAACACACAAGAGACGTCACACACTCCTAAAACGAAACAACGACCATCAAAGTTAATTTATAACTACATTTCACACTGGACAACCCACCAATAAAACCCATAACGCCTTTTATTATTAAAACAAAGCTTGCTCTAACAACATTGTCGACGTAAACTTTCAATATTTTTTCACGAGGCGAACGAAGCCAATTTCCCGTATTCCCCAGTTGGGACTCATGTCAAAAGTGAATCTTTCATTTTGTTTGGATCATTCACTTACTCGTCGTCATGTAAAATTATGAGTTTTTATGAATACCACAACATTGTGTTGGTTTTGTAATGTAATCATGTCGAACGGCTTACAGTAACGTCAAGTGTAGGATATAAAATATGCCATAACCATTACGAGTTTACTGCTATAAAGACATAAGTATACATAACCGTTTACCATTATAGACTCAGCAGTAAAAATAATACAGTAGGTACTTTAATATTGATGTTTTAGTAGCTTCCGTGGTTTCGCTTGCACGGTATATCGTTTAAAAGTAGCCTAACGGCCGCACTCAGAGACGTCAATTAGCAGTAATCTGTCATTAACACAATTTTTTCATTGAAGAATCGTCTTTAGGTGTATCGACTTAAGAATTACACGTTTTTACTTAATAAACTTTAAAGTTAAGTAACGTCGCTGAGTATGGCAGTTAGTGTTATTTCGGATTATAATCTCTCTATCAATAAACCCTTTGACCTTAAAGCTACAAACGCAACGGAGTGAATTAACAAGCGGTTTGAATCGCCTATTAGCCGACCTGCCCACATTCATGTGAATGAATAGCATTCAGCTCTCTATAGAAATGGCACATCAGGCGATGTATCACGTCTTTTCAACAAGCTCACAGAATGTTTGCCAAACAATAAAACCAACCCAATATCAGTTCACTACTATTCGAACCACTATTTTCAAAACCTTAGACGCACTTAACACAAACGTTTATGGGTTGAAATGATGGATGAATGTATGATGAATTTTTGTGACTCAATCACGCCCGAATAGTTTAAAATACCTATGGATTCATAAAGTATAGATTCGTATAAATATACCTAGATCGATTCGAATTGTATTGATAACGAAAATAAGGATAATGACAACTATAAAAACATGTCTCAATCATGCCAAAATTCAAATTATTAAATCATTTTACAACATTTATATTTTATAACGAGGCCATATCATTTCGATTTTTGCAATGAAAATTTTAACTTGTTTTATAAAAGTTAATAATGCAGTTACGAAGAATATAACTGTATTGGCAGTTAGAGGTAAAACACTAACTTAACAATTGGAATGGTTAGCACCATGAACCAAACTGCGGGCGTCCACTAGTTTCAATTTAATCTCTCTTTGTCGGAGTATTGGTGAAAACTTTTGTCCACAGTTGTGACTGCAGTTGGCACTTTATAATTTACGTGAATAGGTTGTCGTCTGAACCCTGTGACTTAGCTCTGCTAATTTTCTGTCGCCAGAATTTTTCAGGGATAAATTCAGTTTTGGAATGAATTTTGTCATCAATATGTTAGTCACTACAGGTGGTTACTGTCACAAATAACTTTCGTAAGAATTGCTAAAAAAAAATCTCTCAAACAAAAAGATTCGGAAAATAATTGTAAGGTAAGTGACTCATTCGTATACCATTCACAAGATCTACACACCCTAAGCTATTTGAAACTTAATAGGCAGATTTTAAATGAAAAAAAATGGGTTTTAATCGGTCTACTAAGTTAGGTTAGGTAGGTAGGTATAGGTTATCTAGCATTAATGATCTGCTAGAGGTGTAACAGGTCTTTATAATCTCGCTTCTTTACATTAAATAAACCCCCAAAAGTTCGATTGAGCTCCAAAATACGACAAGTGTTTTGGCTCCATTCATAATTTATTAATTTAATTATGGCGAGGCGGAAAATGTTCTTTGTCAACAAATATTAATTATTATGTTTTAAACAGTTCAAATTTATAATTTTAATTGGATATTATTTTCGTGAGTTGAAGTTTAAATACGCGGTACATAATTATAACAAAACTGAGAGGTTTATAAAAATACATTCAAGGACAGTGGTTGTTAATTTATAAAAAAACTTTCCCGTCGCTCGCGCCGTTTATTCCCCAAGGATGTGTAATTCGTAACACACCGAATTTTGATAAGTTTTTTTTTGTCCCATATTATAGACTTCCAGGGAAATATAGTTATTGGTATATATTATATTATTAATAATTAACTATATTAAACTAAGGTTATCAACTAACTTAAATTAAAAAAGAAAAATAAACAATATTTACAACCTAACACAAAAAATAATAATAATAATTTTATTTCTGTCATAAGGTACAAAACTGCACAGACAAAAATACAAATTAAATTATTATAGTGGGATCTGTACTAGGTTCAAAGACCTATATTACAAATCTCCAGGCCCCCTGTTTCTAAAAGACACTTATTATAATAATTATATTAATTAAAACAATAATTTTATGAATATCAAATTAAATATATATTTATTTTTTTCTCTTAGAATTGTTGGCAAAATCTTTTATATGCGCTTATGCCTTTCCAGACAAAGATTTACTTAACAATGTTTCATTAAAAGGCGAGTACTTAGTTTTAGAGCCAAGCGGTTTGCATTTCTAACTAAGCGTATGCACGCTTATTGTGAAATACTAAGCATAGGTTTTCAGAAGCTCATCTCACATAGCCGAAACAAGCTGGCATCTTCAACGGGCTTTGTATCTAAATTTTCTCTGTAAATTTTACTATAGCTTGTTAGGTAACATCTGTTTTTGACATCAAATTGTAATTAAGAGAAGTGTTGAACAAATTTTAACACTTCTCTTAATTTCAATTTGATTTTTTACCCGACTGTCAGAACGGGTATTGTTTTTCGCGCGTATCTTGTATGTTTGTAAATTTCTTTATTCCCGCGAATCTTCCAAACGGCTGCATGGATTTTGACAATTAGGGTATCGTTAGATTCGTTTAGAAAACCCAAGTGTCCTTAGATAGGTTTTAAGAATAAAAAGAATTGTTCAAGCCCATAATACATAATCAAAATTACTAAAATGTCATTGGTGTATAATCTGTGGTGCAAGTTTATTACTAATGTCAAAAAGGAAGAATATGGTCTATGGCCATTGCGCACTGACACTTAAAATGTGCTCCACGTATTTTTAATGGTGATTATTTTAAATAATTTCAAAATAGTAATAGAAGTTACAAATCAAGCCAAAAATCATTTTGAGAGTCAATCTAAGTCCTCGTCAAGAAGACCCTGCGCATTCATTTGGTGACCCCGACGTGATCGTTGCCGACGTGAGATCAACGAACCACGTGCCTATCAACTATACCGGCGAGTTGTTGGAAGACCCGATCCTTCTGGAAACCGCCAGCATTCAGCTGCAGCCATCATTCCGAGGGAAGTGCTTTCCTTTCTTGCCTATACATTCATCCTATCCACTTATTTGCGTGAATACAGTTTTTAACTATTCGTGCGGAAATAATACATCAACCCTCACATTCAAAAAATATAAGAATACAAGTGTTCAATTTTGTATATCTACTAAAATCATAATAAGTTTACTACATTATATCGTGTATATGGTGTTTTGTTGTGTAGGAAATATTCATGTAAACATATCAATTCATATTTCAGTATTAAAATAACAAAATTGTGTTCTGTGTTGCATAGTGTTCCTCTGTGTCGTAAGCAAGAGGAAACAACCGAATTCCACGGTCAGTTGCGGATACCTAAGTTTCCAACAAGTGAAACACGTGCCTACGAGTTGTGTGCATCTCGCAGCGACCAAGCCGGCAGCAAAACCAGTTTTGTTCAGGATTAACGTAACGTATTACCTATATTATTACTGTGTAGTATTGTTGATCGTTTGATTTCATTATTGCGCAGATTTATAACTTATTGAAATACGTAATTTCATCGGCATAATGGCTGAATTAAAGAATCTTATTAAGCAAAGATCTAACATCAGATGTCGATTAACATTATTTGAGAAATATTTACAACCTTTAGGTAATTGTAAGGACATAAGCGCCGTAAACATAAATGAACTTCGTTTGAGATGTAATAAAATGCGTGATGTTTCATGCAACTTTGAGGAGGTTCAATCACAAATTGAAATGTTGGATGAAGATACCATTAAGCAAATAGAAGAACGTGAAAAGACTGAAAATATGTTTTTTCAATTAATAGCTCAAGGTCAGTCTTTGTTAGAATATTTCGAGTCTCAACATAATTTATTGGAATCTTCGTCTACAAACTCCAAATGTATTAATGTGAAGTTGCCACCGCTAACAATACCTAGTTTTAATGGCGATGCAAATAAATGGCTTTCTTTTAGGGATACATATATGTCATTAATTCATAAAAATGAGAATATAGACAACATAAATAAGTTCCATTATTTAAAGTCATATTTACAGGATTCAGCCATTTCTGTGATTAATTCCGTTACAGTATCATCTGATAATTACATAATAGCTTGGAATTTACTTACTGATCGTTATGATAATAAGAGACTTTTAGTAAATGAACATATTAAATGTTTATCTTCAATTGAACCATTAAGTAAAGAATCATATAGTGGTATTCACAATTTAATTGACATATTGTCAAACAATTTGAATGCATTAAATTCATTGGGGGAGCCCACTCACAAGTGGGACACTCTCATCATATATATGGCCTCTGCGAAGTTGGACAGCGTGACTGCTAGGACTTGGGAGGAGTTCAGGAGTGATAAGGATTCTCCTACCTTAGAGGATTTTTATTCCTTTCTTCGTCAGCGAGCTACTGTTTTAGAAACTATAAATGCTAGTAAGATATCCTGTAAAAACAAACATGATAAACGTCACAGCCTGCCCAATATGAAGTCACTCCATTCCATTGATTCGCCGTCTCCTAATAAACAATGTCCTATCTGTAAACAAGATCATAGATTATATGAGTGTTCCGTATTCAAATCCATGCCAGTCACAGAACGAATTACTAAACTTAATTCTTTAAAATTATGCAACAATTGCTTTCGTAGTGGTCATCAGTCATCTAACTGTAGATTAGGTGGCTGTCGAATTTGTCACAAAAAACATAACACACTTATACACAAACACAACTCTTTACAATCATCTACTAAAACTGAAAATAAAAATAGTGATACCAACTTACCTGGTTCTATCGTTGACTCCACTGTTCCTACTACTGCTACTTCTTTGTCTATGTCAGCTACCTCCAACGGGCAAGCACTCCTCTCTACAGCATTAGTCAAGGTGATCAACAATGGCAAACCTTATACTTTAAGAGCTTTGCTAGACTGTGGCAGTCAATCTTCTTTTATTAGTGATAGAGCTCAAAGGAAAATTGGTTCTCAAAAGAAAACTAATTGTTATCATTCAGTTTCTGGTATAGGCAACGCAGTGTTCAACATAACTGAACATTGTAACTTACATTTACATTCAATTCATAAGGCATTCAATGTAGTTGTTAAATGTTTTGTTCTACCTCGAATTACTGACAAGCTGCCCAATGTTACAGTATCTATTCAAGATTCAGACATACCACCTTATATTCAGACTCAGCTTGCTGATCCACAGTTTTATCAACCTTCTGATGTTGATCTGTTATTGGGCGCTGACGTATTTTGGGACATTTTAGGACCAGGCAGGGTGACTTTGGGACCACAAAGACCCATCTTGCAAGAAACTCATTTAGGATGGATTGTGGCTGGTCCCACTGCAGGTGGCTGCTATGACAAAAATAATACAACCATTCATTGTAACTTTTCAAAGGAAATTAGTCAACAATTAACTCAATTTTGGGAGCTCGAGGAAATACCTGCTGACGTTGAACACAACACAAATGATTATTTGGAAACATTTTTTACCACCACTACTCGTCGAGAAGGTGATGGTAGATTTTGTGTTCAAATTCCACTCAAGAATTCTACAGATTGTTTGGGTGACTCGTACTCTATTGCTGAAAAACGGTTTTTACAGCTTGAAAGAAAGCTAAAAAATAATTTAAATCTTAAACAACAATACCACGCTTTTATCCACGAATATGAGCGCCTAGGTCATATGTCCGAAATTCCTCGGCCTTCTTTTGGGTGTTATCTTCCACATCATGGAGTAATAAGAGAAGCAAGTGAGACTACAAAGCTTCGTGTTGTCTTTGACGCCTCATCAAAAACCAATTCTGGTTTTTCGTTCAACGACATACAACGCGTCGGACCTGTAGTGCAGGACGATCTATTTTCAATTCTCTTGCGATATAGGCAGCACGGCCTTGTAGTGTCAGCAGATGTGGAGAAAATGTACCGCCAGATCCTGGTAGATCCCAAACAACGGCATTTGCAGCTCATTTTATGGCGTGACGAACCCTCAGAACCTATAAAAATATTTCAATTAAATACTGTTACGTACGGGACGGCTTCAGCGCCATATCTGAGTACTAGATGTTTATTGCAGCTTTCTATGGAGTGTAAGGATACTCAAATAGCTAAATTAATTAAAGAGGATTTTTTCGTCGATGACTACCTGTCAGGAGCTGAAACAGAAGATGACTTACGCAAAATTATCAATTCAGTTACCTCTATCCTTAATTCAGCATGTCTTCCATTAAGAAAATGGCGATCTAATGTTCCACATATCTTTCAAAATGAGGAAAATTCTCAACCTAAAAAATTTGATTCTTCTTCACAATCAAGCGTATTAGGTTTAAAATGGGATCCGTCTAAGGATGTCCTACAATTTTCAGTCAATATGGACTTAAATCAACCAACAACAAAACGGTCCATCTTGTCTAACTCAGCCAAACTTTTCGACCCACTAGGTTTGCTCAGTCCATGTACTATCATTCCTAAAATGATTTTACAAAGGCTTTGGATGTCGAAACTGGACTGGGATGATCCTGTGGATAGTGCATTGCAAAAGGAATGGGAACGTTTTGCATTCAATTTAAATTCTATAATAGACTTTCAAATTCCCAGATGTGCACTCATCCGTAAGCCTGTGGATATAGAACTCCATGCATTTTCAGATGCATCACAGTTAGCATACGCTTCTGCCATCTATCTCAGATCAATTGATAATTGTGGTCAGGTCCTGGTACACTTACTCTGCGCGAAAACTAAGGTTGCTCCAGTTAAGGCTACGACGATACCTCGTCTTGAACTATGTGGCGCGTTACTTTCAGCTCGATTAACTGGCAAGGTATTGAAGGCACTTCGTTGTGAGGTTAATTCCATTGTATATTGGACTGACTCAACAGTGGTTCTAGGTTGGTTAACATCTCATTCAAATGACCTAAAACCATTTGTTTCCAATCGCGTTAGTGAAATTCAAGAATTATCTAAGTCTAGTATTTGGAGACATGTGCCCGGAGATAAAAATCCGGCAGATCTTGCATCAAGAGGAGTAAATCCTAGATCCATTGGTACTGCTAATACATGGTGGAACGGCCCATTGTTTTTATCTGAGGAACCTGATAAATGGCCTCAAATTATAGGCACTATAAACGTTTTAGAATTACCTGAAAGAAAAAAATCTAAACTACTCCATACTAAGGCTGCATTATATTCTAATACTACAACACTTCAAATTACAGATAAATTAAAACCTCATATAGACTTAAAAACTACTTCATTACAATCTACTTCTGCCACTACAAAAAATACATCAGCTCTTGATGGCCACAAGTTCATTGATTTTAACAAATATTCGAATTTTAATAGGCTACACAGGTCAACTGCTTATATCATGCGATTCATCTATAATTTAAGACACAAAACCGGAAAATTAACAGGGCCATTAGGGGCTGATGAATTAAATTTGGCTATGAATTTTCTAATAAAACAGCATCAAACTGAATGTTTTCTAAAAGAAATAAACATATTAAAAAATAGACAAACGTTACCATCGAGGTCTCGTATCTTGTCTCTTAATCCATTTCTCAGTGAAGATGGCGTACTTTGTGTGGGTGGTCGATTGCAAAATTCTAATGAACCTTACAAAAAGAAACATCCATTTCTTTTAGACACAAATCATAATTTTACTAAATTACTTTTTTCACATAACCACATAAAACTTTTGCACTGTGGACCTCAACTGTTACTGAGTACTTTAAGGAATAACTTTTGGCCCTTGAGAGGCAGAATATTAGCAAGAGCCACAGTAAATAATTGCAAAGCATGTAAATTAATGAAAGCTAAATCCTATATCCCCATAATGGGAAACTTGCCCTCTAGCAGAATCACTCCGAATCATCCTTTCCATGTCAGCGGTGTTGACTTCGCGGGGCCATTTTACATTACTGACCGTAAGGGTCGTGGTTGTAAAATCACAAAATGCTATTTATGTCTATTCATCTGTTTTAGTACTAAAGCACTGCACCTCGAAGTAGCCAGTGATCTGTCTACAGAGATATTCATTTTGTGTTTGCGGCGCTTTATAGCCCGCAGAGGTAAACCTTTGCAATTATATTGTGATAACGGCACAAACTTTGTCGGCGCAAATAATGAAATTACAAACTTTCTAAAATTGCACAACGGAAACATATCTGGTTTTGCAGCCGATGAAGGAATTCAATTTATGTTTTCTCCTGCATACTCACCACATTTCGGCGGGTTGTGGGAGGCCGGTGTTAAATCCGCAAAGCACCATATCACGCGTATTTTGGGTGACAAACATCTTACATTTGAGGAATTGACTACTTTATTTACGCAAATTGAGGCGATCCTCAATTCCAGACCATTGACCCCTCTTTCTTCGGACCCTAACGATCTCGATCCTCTCACTCCCGCGCACTTCCTGATCGGCAAGCCGCTCACATCATTACCCGCAGAGAATCTGTTGGATGCTAACTTAAACCGACTCGACCGACACCAGCTCTTGGAGAAGATGCGTCAACACTTCTGGGAACGCTGGAGAAGCGAGTACTTGAGCGAATTGCAACAAAGGAACAAGTGGCGAATCAAGCAAACGGGCTTCCAGGAAGGCGATTTGGTCGTAATCAAGGAGCCCCATTTACCCCCCTTAAAATGGCGTATGGCACGAATTCATAAATTATACCCTGGATCCGATGGAACTACCAGAGTTGCGGATGTCTATACAACCAAGGGGATAATTCGCAGAGCTGTACACAACCTGTGCGCTTTATAACCACTATTTACTACAATTTTAGCTTTAAGTAAAACCTCAAAACCAAGAAGCTTTCGAGGGGGGGGAAGATGTTCAAGCCCATAATACATAATCAAAATTACTAAAATGTCATTGGTGTATAATCTGTGGTGCAAGTTTATTACTAATGTCAAAAAGGAAGAATATGGTCTATGGCCATTGCGCACTGACACTTAAAATGTGCTCCACGTATTTTTAATGGTGATTATTTTAAATAATTTCAAAATAGTAATAGAAGTTACAAATCAAGCCAAAAATCATTTTGAGAGTCAATCTAAGTCCTCGTCAAGAAGACCCTGCGCATTCAAGAATTAAACGGCGGGCTTTTGACGCCAAATTATAAGAAGTTCAATTTTTTTTTTAACCAAACCTTTTGAGTAGAGTATCAAAATAAAGGGAATCAAATGGAAATTACAAATATATACTCGTACATATGTTATGGCTTGCAAATCCCGCGGTCCGAGTTCGATCCTGGCCGGCAGTACCAATGTGGATTCCACTTTGTGGAATTTATATGTACTAGTCAAGTGACTTACCATCTGCTAACGGTGAAGGAAAACATCGTGAGGAAACCCACATACCGTAGAAGAAATTCTATGAGTATGTGTGATCCACCAACCCGCACTAGGCCAGCGTGAGTGGATTATGGCCTTAACCCTATCAGCTCTCTAGATGGAGGAGAGAAGACCCGAGCCCAGCAGTGGGACATTAATGGGTTGCTGATGATGACATATGTTATGTATTTAAATTTAATCACATATAATAATATTACAATAATTTTACGGTCTTCTTAGTGCGTTGCTCTCTGTTGATTTTTTGCAGTCGGGTTATTAAATTTTTTTAATTATATTTACTTGTTTCATATTCTATTACAGTCTAAATAAAAAGAAGATAAAAACGTAAGTAATTATAAAAATAAAATGTGTTAGTTAAAAAACCTCGACTAAGAAAGGTGACCTCGTTCCTGTCAAAGCACGGTAGGCTTCATTGCAAAGGTAGGTTTACGTTTGCCTGCGTAAGTATTTAAAAAGTTAAAGGAAAAATCTTTCATTTATATTAAGAATGAAATGTAACATAAAAGTATATAGCCAGACTCCGTCAAAGCAATAAATACGAAACTTAACCTGTAACTGTTTCTAAAACATTAAAAGAATAGTAACACTTACAATAACTCTGTACTTAAACTGTTTGAAAAACACAAATACATACTAACACTTATAATAGGTAAAAAACAAATAAATTTGACTGGCCTGTTGTCCTAGTGGTTAGTGACCCTAACTGCTAAGCCGGAGGTCGTGAGTTTGATTCCCACCCAGGACAAATCTTTGTGTAATGAGCGTCATTGTTTGTTCTGTGTCTGGGTGTAATTTATCTATAATATGTATGAATTTAGAAAAAAAAAAGTAAACTTATGTATGTAGTATCAGTTCTTAAGTACCCGTTTTCAAATTAATAAATGATTTGATTTGATATAAAAAAATGCACACGTCACTAACCGCATGTTTATTAGTTCATAATAGAATGTCACTTCTTCTTATCTGCTTTAGTGGAGGATACTATGTAAAATATAAACTTCAATAGATACGTCGTTTTAAAATCCATGACATAAATTCATTACACTTTTCAATTGGCTAAGTAGTCACGTTTATGTCAATAAAATACGTCAATCGCTCCAATCTAAATCCAATATCCTTTTCACTTCCTCTACATTCATCAATCTTTTCATGCATGGTCAACGATTTGGGATACTTTTTAACCCATTCTGTTTCTACACAATACCGTCATCTATTTAAGACCTTCTGATAAAATTTTCAATTGATCAAATTTTAACCTTATTTTTAATTCAACTTCATCAATCTTCATCACTTCACATTCGAATTTTTGTAATCGGTCTAATAGTTTTTAAGTTTAGTATATTACAATACCATACCTATTCAAATTTACTATAGAACGAAATTTTATCCCACAGAAACTGCCTTTGAAGTAGTATTTATTAAGTGTGAAGCTAAATAAAAAAAAGCATTGCCTAATCCACATGCCACGAGTTTTAGTTCCCACCAAAATAATAGATTAACTTTTCTGCACCAATTTCGCTTACCGTTGCTTAACGAAAGAGGTCGTTAATAATAATAATAATAATAATAATAATAATTTTTATTTCGAACACAGGATTCATATCATGTTAGTAACAATATACTTAGGACTATGTTAGTAAACAGATAAATTAAATTTAAAAACACAACACAACAGTTATTTTGTGACCAATTGTACGGTAGACATGCATCTGCGTATACAATGGCCCAAAATAGGCGAGTCATACCTCGCGGCAATCATTCTTAGAATGCTGTTGGAGCTAGTCCGAACCCTGCAGAGCAAGGAGGCGGTTTTTTTGCGCCATATCGCAAAGAAATCGTTTGTATGGCTTTCTGCGAACATACCTGATGCACTGCAGAAGCGGGACAGCCCCATCAGCATTCTATAGCCATTATTATATAGGACACGTAAAGCGCAGACGGCACGCTGCGTATAGTTGGTCCACAGGCTGCACGTGTAAAATACTTGGCAGTAGGCTTTAAACAAAGTAATTTTGACTGGCTCACTACAACGTGCAAACCTGCGGGCCACCATGTTGCATCGCACCGCCAACGCTCTACGCTCCCTCTCGATATCAGCTTGGTCTTTAAGGTCATCGGTAACATAATGCCCTAGGTATTTAAATTGATACACTCGTTTGAGTTCACAGTTATTAAGTGTTATAGGAGGTATTGATTCTGGGCATTTCCCACCCCCGGCCTTAAATACAACGTACTCACTTTTTTTAACATTATATGTTAACCCATGATTAGCAGCGTAATGTTCACAAGTTCCCAGTAGCTCCCTGAGAGCCTTGATTGTTGGGCTCAGCAACGCCATGTCATCAGCATAACTGATATTATTAACGCTTATATCGTCAATACGACAGCCGATTTTTTTGTTACTGAGCTCAACAATCAAGTCGTTAATGTAAACATTGAAGAGCTTAGGAGATGTTATACCCCCTTGCCTAATATAATAATATAATGAGCGAGCTTTTAGTGTTGCCAACCTTTTACATTATTCACATTTTGCGTACATGACCGAGCTTAGCATTAAATTAAAAATATATTTTTTCCTATAGCTAAACCTTCATGATTCTGGATAACAGCGTTAATCTATTTGGTAATATTGTATTCTACTTTTGTTTGATAAAGTGCCGAGCCGTATAAATTAAGTTTTCCGTACAAAATAATAGAATCATTTTTATTTTTGTCGGTGGTTGAAATCGCCGGAAAGATTATCTGCTGTCCAAGTTTGGGAAATGAGATTTGTGGTTATACGATTTGTATTACAAAGAGAAGTAAGCTGATTTTCTTTTTTAAATTACCTATCTATTTTTTTCATATTTATATCCATCCATTTTATATCTAAACTAGAAGTCGCGCGGGGCTCTCTGCTCGCGTCGTATTTATTTGGCCACAGCTCAGCTCTTATTAGTTTTATTTGGCCACTGCTAAGCTTAATGTCTTTCTCGGTAAATGGACTATCTGAAACTAAACCAGTAGTTTCTGAGATCCTAGCGTTCAATCAAACAAACAAACTCTTCAGCTTTATAATATTAGTATAGATAGTAAAATTAATCACTAAACTGCCGTACTCAGAGACGTAACTAAACTTTAAAGTTTATTTAGTAAAAACGTGTAATACTTAAGTCTATACGCCTAAAGACGATTATTCAATGAAACAATTGTGTTAATACTAACTGCTAATTGACGTCTCTGAGTGCGGCAGAAAGTGTTACTTGTTGTTGAACAAGAAAAGATATGGATTTATTTATTTCAAACCATTAACGTCCCACTGCTGGGCACAGGTCTCCTCCACACAATGTGGAGGGAATTTAGCTTACTATACCCCGCAGGCCAGATGGGTTAGTATAGGGTTTCTTTCGAATTTTCTCTGTTCTGTGCTCTTGTCTGCATAAGGTTACTTCCTTAGTCACTTTTTAGAACCCACGCGTCGAGATGGGGTAGTGACATTATGTATTCTTAATCCGTCACAACACTGTCTAGGAGTGTTACAGTCAAATTCAGTTATTTTCCTACCTGCATAAGCTTATTTCTCTAAGAAAACATTAATGATATCTAAAAAATATATCAAAATTATTTATATTCCATATCAATGATTTCAGTCCATTTATTCTTTCGTTAGAATACGCATGAATAAAGCATCCTTTGTGTCAAACCCAATTTGATTACGTCAAGGGTTCTTTTATAAACCCTCGACCTTGTCCTCAAGTTTTCTCTCCCGGCCTTTATATCACTTGTTCTAAGAATGCGTTGAATTGGTTTAAGTGCTTCGTATAATTTCATTATAATTATTAGATATATGATTGCATTCAATGATGTTTTAAGCACCTTTTTCAACTTATAATATCATTGATTGCATTGATTTTCTTAGTGTTTAAAGTGGTCTTATCATTAAACATACGCGTATAGATACGGAATTACGGATATGGAGTCACTATATATATAAAACTTAAGTACATAATCTTAATAATACAATATACCTTGTTATAAAAGTAGGTATACCAATTTTCAAACACTGTCATTGATATAATCAGCACGCTAAGTAATTCTTCAAACGTAATAACCTAATTTTAGTTGAATAATCTCGACTGTGGGACTTAGGCTTCAAGTCCTAAGACAGAAATAAGAAGATCTTAAAGTTTAACGTTTCATTCAAAGGCGATGAAAAAATACCTTACAATGCTTGGAAACATATACTAATCAAAAAAGGTTTCAATACTCAGTCGCATTTTGTTTTGAAATCATGAGATATAATAGAGGCCAATACATTAATGGTAACAATTTTAAACTATTTCAATTCTTATTGTAATTGGAACATTAAAAGTTTTGATGCTCAACTGCAAGTAACATTTGAAATTGGAAAATATTTTTTTTTACCTAGAACGATATCTAAACAAAATTTACACTAAATATAAAATTAAATACTTAACGTACTTATTTAATTTTTTTCAAGACGACGTGTAAATCTGATATCAAAATATTGTAAACATGCTTTTATTAGTTCCAAGTTTTCAGTATCGTTAATACGAATAACATGTTGAGATAACAAAATATAAACTAAACTCAACCCAGTTTTACATAGAAGTTTGCGGACTAAAGGTCCCGATCAGTTAGCAACTCATATTGAAGGCAATTAAGGCTAAGCCTATAAACCAATAAAATATTTCCATATCCAATTAAGCTTCTATAAGTCCGTTTGAAACATACACGTCATGGTGAACTATTAAAACTATTTCAAATATTTTTTTTTCTATGGCAGAATGTTAGTTAAATAAAAATAAAATTTTAGTTTATTTGGTTTTAGTTAAGGTTTATTTTTGGGTACACTTGAAGCTTTTTTATTGAATGAATTTGAAGGGAGAAGATAGATTGAGACCGCACGAGTTAAATTTGCTAAGTGAAGTGATGATATGGAGCAAAATTAAAGAAGGTGCATTATCACACAAAATACTTTGACTTTATATACTGTCATCGGGGCGTAGCAGTTTAGATGGTCATCTCGTCGCTAATATCACCGTGCTGAGGGACGTGAGTTCGATTCCCACACGAGACAAATAATTGTGTGATTCATTGGTATTTAATTCGAGTCAGGGTATTCTCTGTGTCCGTAAATTGTATGTTTGTATCTTAGACACAGAATGTCCGTACTAAAGGACGTTTTCTTTTTATACAAAGAATACACTGTCAGAAAAGAAGTCAGGCTTTACTGCCCTAACTCAAAACGAATTTACAAACGCTTAATTCACAACAGAACACAATAAAAATTAACAGAACCACCATAGCGACTGCCAAAGCCCTGTTAATTTGTAGCACTGTGCAAATTTCGACGGGTTTACGAAGTGAACCACATGAATTAATTAGTATTCCAAATGAAATATATGGCCGTGATTGGTATCCTTAGGGCAGCAAAGTTCTTAATTGAACGTCAAAACACAAAATGTTGAAAAGAGTTTATTGTTTGCAAAGTTCTGCTTAGACTACGTAATAGCAACCTTGTCCTTACTAACATTAACAAGTGCTTATTTAAAAAAAAACAAAAATCTCGACTGCCTTGCTTTGTCAAACAGTTGTCTTTGTCAGTCAATATTATTAATTGGTATATATATTATTACTTTGTGAACTTTGATAGTGCTATTTAGGTATTTAATTATGAATGTGAATGAATACATACATACATACGCGCGAAAAACATTACCCTCCTTTTTGGCAGTCGGGAAAAAAAATAGAAAAGAGTGAGTTAAAAAAGTTGAAAATATAGAGAACTACAATAGATTGCTAGCTACATTATCAAGTCAAACAATAAAATTTATGTCAACGACATAAATTATTGATAATTATAATATTATTGATATTTATTGGGCAACAACAATTTACTATTATATGAATATTTTACCACATTCACATTCACACAGCGCCATCTAGTCCCAAATTAAGCAATTATATTTGCCTGTATTATGGGTACTAAACAACTGATATACTACATAAATATATATTTCTTTGTAAATACTAAAGATATTATAGATAATTGTAGAGAATTTTATAGATAAATTACATCCAGACATAGAACAAACAATCATGCTCATCACACATTTGTCCTGGGTGGGAATCGAACCCACAACATCTGGCTTAGTAGTCAGGCTCACTAACCACTAGGCCAACAGGCCAGTCACGATCAGTCAGAATGTTCTTAATATCATAGTAAGTTGTTGTTGCAATCTATGTAGTATGTACTAGATTTTAGTAAGTGCATATTATTACTCATTTCAAAATTAATTGGTTGATGGTGTCGATACCATCCGAAACTAAAATTGGAACTCATCATATATCAGCCTGTCGACGTCCACTGCTGAACATAGGCCTCACCTAATTTAATTGGAACTCACATTGGAATAATAATATAGTGACTGACTGGTATGTAAAAATTCAGACACAATGCTGAATCGATATAGTCGTACTTTATAAATTCGATTAACACCAACGTCGAAAAATATTGATGTAGCATAATTGTAGTCATAGGAAGTCCTCACTGATTGTTTCGATCGTTTTGTAGTTATTAGTCACGTTACCAATTAGTAAGCAACATTGGGAATCAAAATCCAAAGTTCATTTTAGCTGCGATGATTATTGCCTTTGTGGCAATAATCTCGTTTCCTGAATGTATCATAAACTAGAAATCAGTGGAATATTTTAAGTAAGTTTATTTGTCAGACGTATCTTCTGCTGATCATTGCACAAGTTTTTTTTGTCATACATTCCTAGGTTTATTCCTACTAACATTAATTTCTTCTAACTTGTGTTATTATAATACATTGTCCCATTAGTAGAATAATGCTTTATCGTCACATAAATCAGAAATGCTATTATTATAAATTCGGCATTAAATACCGTAAATTATCGATTAATCTAATTTGTATTTTGTAAAATTCTGACAAAAGAAAAAAATAATGAAATATACCATAATGACAAAAAAAAATGCCCAAAATTTTATTTTAATTTGATGTCTATAAAAATTATATAATTATTAAGTGAGAAGGGTTCTGTATACAGTAAAAATAACGAATCGAAAGGTCTCAAATGAGAGCACAGCTTAATCCTTGATTCAAGGAATGTTTTCCTTAGACGACCGTCCGACAAACACCCGGTTTTATACGACATTACAACTATCGTTCTTAGAATGCTATCGTTATTTAGCTACCCCTCCTACTTAATGATTCGTGAAAGTCTTAAATTTAACAACAGGGACAATATATCCAAGTAGGTCGCAAGTTCAGTCCTTACGTTGAATGAAGACACGTGTAAAATGTAGCTTCCACGGGTCCAAGTAAGATAACATGACTGGCCTGTTGGTCTAGTGAACTCTATTGGTTAGTGACCCTGACTGCTAAGCCGGAGTACGTGGGTTCGATCCCCGCTCAGGACAAATCTTTGTGTGATGAGCATAAAGGTTTGTTCTGTGTCTGGGTGTAATTTATCTATAATATGTATGTATTTACAAAAAAAAATGTATTTAAGTAGTATATCAGTTGTTTAGTACCCATAACACAAGCAAATATAATTGCTTACCATGGGACTAGATGGCGCTGTGTGAATGTGGTAGAATATTATTATTATTATTAATATCTATACGTATTTTGAATAATTGTAGTATACAACTAAAACATTCCTATAAAATAAAATTTGATTTTGATGAACCATTCTTTCTCAGTCCGGTCATAGAGTAATCACACTGGGAGTGGCGGAGTCTCGAGGTCGATGGGTTGGCGACAGGGCGTGGGTATACCCCATTATACCCAATTATTCTGAAAAACAGTAACAAACCGATTAAGTCACGAGCAGGCAGCAGCGCTTGGACGCCTTGTCAGCCTATAAAGCTCCTCGAATTTATAAGCTTTTCAACGACGTCATACTTAAAATATATTATTATGTTGGACATTAGTTATCTTTTTCCTTTAATCTTTATTTATTAAGGAGCTACTGAAGCTATTGAAAATTCACATTAGATTATTTATATAAAATATTTAGAAACGTCTCAATTACAAATAACTTAAAATTATATATTTGCCACATATTTCTAATTGTGACGTTTAGAAGTCCAAGTGATTTATAAACGCCACAATTAGGAATATGTCAATCCGCCTGACAGTTTCAATGGGAAAAGCCACCACAGATTGTAAAAGATTGTAAATAACTGTAAAATATTATTATTGTTTTTAATCTGTGTTTTTATGTTTTATGATCTATCTATATATTGTGCGCCGTTTGTATTTTATCGTACATAACAAAATATTTTTCTTTCTTTCTTTCTTTCTTTCATATATTTATGGTCAATTCGATCATAGAATATAAAATATGTTGTTATACAAAAAAAGTTATCAACTTTATCGCAATGCGACTTACTGTCTCAACTACATATTTGGTATTTTTAGGGCATTATTAAAGGTAAAAAGCGGAAAGATTTCTAATCAGCTTTCTTGAGCCCATGATTTAGATCGCGTGCTACACGCCTATAAAACTATATTCATAATAAATATGAGTATGAGTAAACAGAATTGGCAGTATTTCTATTAAAAGTTTTTCATTCGGCCATATTGAAGTACCTAAAGGCTCAATCTTATTACCTATTTGGTTTTTCTGTAATGGTAATGGTAATGTAAGGACTATGAACGGGCGATTACATACAAATAAGTTCGGGTAAGTGAATTGTTTTTTTTTTAATCTATTAATCAAAGTCCGTAGTAGTTATAACATCAAGTGCTGCTTTAAATAGTATTGGACTGGAATTTAATGGCACTCGCTGGCAGTTGTGGCACAGGTTGAATGACCTGATCTCATAGCATTTTAAAATGTACCACACTTCGATTGCCCCGAAATAAATTTCAATCCAAACGAGGGTCAGATAATTGTTAATGTTTGCCATTCCATCTCCCACAATGCCATTGAAATAAATAGACAAAATTGTGATAACGGATCACACATCTTTTTCAATTGGTATGTAAGAACAAAGAGACATCAAAAAGGAATTGTTTGTTATTTTATTATACCAGTCCCGTCGTCTATGGGTACAGAATTTGTCCTAATCGAATTTTTCTCGCACAAAACGAGTTTACCATTTTCTTCATCGGATTCAATAAAGGCTTCGAGGTTAACTTGAAAACAAGCTGGCCTAAATCTGGAATTGACGGCAAACTCAAAATTTGACAAGCCAAGTCGTTTAACTTTGTTTATTTCCCTAGGCTCTTGAAATTTCAATTCAAAGGCGTTGAGAGTAAGCAAAAATCTATGAGCAAACGAAAAACCGTGGAAAGTTTTCTTCACTTCTTATTCGCGACGACGCAATGACGAAGGTATTATGTATGTTCTTTAACCAAACAGGTTATAATTATAATTATGTAGGTTGCTCTAATGTAGTTTTCTTTATGCCTTATTAGGATTAGAATTTCCTTATTAAATTATTATAAAACGGGTCTAGGTCAGGTTACAGTTTGAAATATCACAGAAAGTACAGAACCAAAACACCATACTAAATCAGATTCAATAAAATTTGGATATGAGAAAATAATAATAGTAATAATGAGCAATCAAACTTTAATTTGTTTTCGTCAAGAAGTATGGTATGTGGGATCATCACTTGGTACCAACTATGTATTAGAGAACGGTAAAAACATTTTGTGAACACATTGTTTAGCAATATTAGCTTTAAAAAAAAAGGAATGGAAATGAAAAGGGAATCAGGGTTCCGTAAAAAAACCAACAAACTATGAAATCATTGTCTTTAACTAACAAAGTACCAGCCGATGATAGTTACGAAAGGGGACAATGTGTCACTATGACATGTGTCCCATTTCACTCGTCCTATACTGAAAGTAGGGAACGAAATATTTGGGTATACGCGAGACACCGCATGCACGCAAACTGTGACTGTTAACTACCTACATATCCGACTCTATCTTTGTTTATGTGTATTGGTTATAACTGTGCACATTTTTAACTGTATTTTATTTGGGGTGAATATACCATTTTATAGCTTTATTTTACTGATACCGTAGTACATTGAGAGAAACAAGATTAATGTTTTTTTATGTATAATATATAAACCAAATTTCTGCTCGCCTAATCGCAAGCAAAACTTGGAGTATGAGATGCGCTTTGCAGACAATTTAGAACTCCTTCTATCTCCAATGAGCCCTGAATACCTAATCACCAGTAAAACACAACACTATTGTTACTATGGCTGCAGTTTTCTGTAAGGCTGAGGTACTTCTGTAGGCTCCCCTTTCTCTCTAGATTTAGCATGCATATAGCATGCAGACATTCCTCACAAACGACCCAACATTCAATGATATTCATCAATTTGTAATCTGCTGCATGTCCCATGCGAGCCCTATGGCATGTTTAAGCAGAATTCTCACGCATCCCACCATCAAAGTCCTATCAACCAATGAAAATAAACTTATGTGAGATGTAACGTTTAGCCTATTTTGTTGTTTCCCCAGAATGTCTTCTATTAATTAAGAAGATAGATAATGTCAACTGTATACAATAACGTGGCCCTTAAGTTACTTTGTCTTATGGTAACGCCCCCAGGGAGGTTTCTACGCCTAAGATTGATTAAGGGTCTCACGTCTCGCTACGACATTTATTAGCTATTTTGATGAATCACATAGCAGACTCAATAAAATGCTAGTAAAACTTAAGATGGATTGTCATACCGGCGAGTATTAAATTACGGTATATTTAAGTTCTAATATTAGTCTGATGGATAGGTATTTTAGTGTCATAAAAATTCTACGAAATATGAGAGTTTTTTTGTGTGAAATTTTGCCTTTTTTGCAGAGAAAGCAATGTAAACTAAGAAAGTGACAATTTATTAGTAAAGCACGTTTTTGAATCCTAACCTGCTCTAATGACGCAGCAGGTGCTGAATTAGATAACCGAATCACGCTTACAAAGTTTTACAATTTTCTGTGATGAAATTCTGTGATAAAATTAATTGTAATAATAAAGAGAAAAAAAAAAAATTTTTTTGTGTTCGTTAGAGTCAATTCCAAGATAATGTTCCCTGTGAAAACAAAAAATTTCTTAGCAATATGAGTCATCGTTTTTTTTTACGGACGAGACGGCAGTAGACGGACTTTTAACCCTACTTCGGACAGGGTAGGCAGTTATCGTAGCATTTGGACGCCTGCAACACCAGGTATATCTAGAACGAAGCCAACTCTTAATAACCCTTTCCCTCCCTAATGAGCTCTGGAATTCTAATTTTTGGGGTGATTTAATAAGTACTGCAACCTATGAAACCAAGCTTCGTTTTTCAGGTATTTACCATCATAACAAGTATATAAATAAAATACCAAGCCTTTCTTCAAACAACGTTGAAATCAATTACTACAAACCAATATTTTGTTTAAAGATACGCAACTCAGTAGAAATTTCTCGATAAAGATTGTTGTTTTCGCACTCCCATTAGCAATTGATATGTTGTGTATGAAGTACAGTGTAGCAAACAATATACCGCGCATTTGGTATTGCTTCATTTATTTTATGGATCATAGATTTGCGTATTAACCTTTGTTCAGCAGAAATGAAATGTATTTTGATGAGTAAATATTTTGTAGTAAATAAATTGTCTGAATTTATTTTTTATTTTCATGTGCAATATAACATTTATAGTTTATTTTACGTTAATTAATAAACAGGGGGTTTACTCTGAATTTTGACATTCGATTGGTCGGTTTTGATGTCGCTGTCAAGTGTAAGGAAACTTTATGGTGGCTGTCACTATCAAACATTTGACAGCGACATCAAAACTGACTAATCGAATGTCGAAATTCAGAGTTACAGAACAATCCAATACCATTTTTACTTAAACCGGGAATCAAAACCAGAACTTCTTGCGCAACCTTCGTACAAACTCTCCGCATTTCTACCCCTTACTAGAGCGAGAATGAGAGAGGAAGTACGACCGCCTACGCCAGAATCGATGATGCGCTCGGGCTTACTCTCTATCCCGCTCTAATAAACCTGAATAAAATATTTTATTCATGACGCCTCGTCAGGGACTGGGAAATAACAATATTAGAACGCACCATGCACTTTATAGTCATCATAAAATAGTGAGTGGTGTTTCACCTACTCTAAGTTTGCAGTCATAAATTCCAGTTGAACGATTCTCTCTCAATTATTAGCATTTAATTTATTGGGGTATAGTAGTAATGTATACATATAAGGGAGTTTCAAGCCTTTGGAGATCGGAGTTGAATTTATATAAGTGGTAAAATAAAATTGAAGAAACTGAAAGCTTGTAGATGATTTTTTTCAGAAACGACTTCAAATGGAGTTTATATAATTAATATAAACTTTTTAGCGTAAAAAATCTCAAGTAAAAAAGTTACCATAAGTTTTAATAGCACTTTACATATGTTATACCAACCACAAATTGAGAAACCATTTTTTAAAATCTATGTTATGAACACTATATTGCATATAATATCAGATTTTTTCTAGATAAGTACATCAATTATTTTAACAAGACCATAAAAAGCATGAGAGATTTTTCAAAAAAATGTACCTAACATCAGGGGTCTGTTTCATCACTAGCAAATAAGTCTGAAACTAAATACATCTACATTCTGTGAACTAGAATTAAGAAGTAATTTTATCGTACAAAATCTGTCACTTGAGTCTTAGATAGTTTGCAAGATATTTATCTACTAGTGGTTAGACTTTTTTTTTCGTGAAGTTTTAGACGAGCAGGCAGCTTACTTGATGGTAAGTGGTAACGGCTTATGGACGTTGGCAATGTCTTCCTATCTAGCGAAGATAGCTCTTTTTAAACCTCGTTTGAAGAAGAACATGTCAAAGCGCTCAGAAAACACCGCTGCAGGTAGTTTACCGCAGTGAGTGAGGCCTAAATTAAAAGTTTGATAAATATACTACTAATCCGCTTTTAATTTCATGTAATCAATATCGTACACTGTATCCTGTTCCTATTTAAAATATAAAGAAGTGATAAAAATATCTGTATACAAATTTGTATCACACATGTTCAACTTTTATGTTATCTAGGTTTCATAAAAGTTTAGATTGTTATTTGTCTAGAGGAAGCTCGAGGGAATACACAACACATGCGTACGTTTACGCGTGTCGGGCTCAAAATATCTGCATCTAATAAAAGTACCACGAATAACTTTAGAGGAGATAAAAAAATCCCGAATGACAGTTAATTAGCGTGGGCTCAAAAGTGATATATTATGTGTTCTATTAATTAAATAGTTAACAACATATATAGTTAACTACATTTTCTAATTATTATTGTAGTAAGTTAAAAAGAACGTTTCTTTTATCACAAAATTTTAGTCAAATTTGTTATGTAGAATATAATGTGGCTAGCCTTTTGGGTACGTTTCCTTAGGAATCTGATCTTAATCAGATATTCTATTTATAGGAATTCCCTGTAAATAGAGTACCTGGTTCTTTTTTCTTTTAATAGGTTAGCTGTGTATGTTTTTAAGTTATGTTCAATAAAAAAACAAAAATCTTAGTAAAAAAAAAAAGCTGAAAAGTATGAAAACATACCTAGGAGACAGTGCTAATAAATTCCTAAACAAAAACGTGGGATCCTGAAAAAAAAGACTAAGTATCCACTTATCTTATATTCGATTGGTATTAAATTTACTTCTGGCAATAAATATCCGTTAAACGAAAACATTCCTATTTTTTCCCAAAAATTTAAATTGATATTCTTCGGACGTTGTTTTCGAAAAGAAAAGTGTTTTAATACCAGTTTGATCCTTAAATGGAGGCTCGGGTATTTACAATTGCAAAATATCTGCTTCTAATAAAAGTTCCACGAATAACTTTAGAGGAAGATAAAAAAATCCCGAATGACACTTAATTAGCGCGGGCCGTGTTAGATCAGGCCACCAAAACGACTCGGTTTTTCTGTTAAACTTTTTACCCGTCCAACGGTATTCAATTAGTTAAATTAAGCGGCGTCGTTGCTTTACGTTTTTTTTTTAACCACAGCTCGACGAATGAAAATAGTCCAGAAACATTGATAAAAGAAAAAGTTTTATGTATGTATTACAAATTTAAACTGAAATATACCTAATCCTAAAATAACATTATCATTCAATGATACCTGACTACTGAGGCTGATATCACGATTACTCAAAATGTTGTTTTAATAATTTTCATTTGAAATTTTGGGTAGTGATCCTGTTATGAAATTAAGCGCTATGTATTTGATACGCTACGTGAGTATGAATACGGGTAGAATATTTAATGTAAAATCTGCCAAAGCCTTTCTTGGGGCGAATAAACACATGGATAAAAATGAGTGAGTTTGTTGAACCATGATGGAATTATATATTATATGGCACACTAACAGCATACTAAATACAGGCCGAAAGTAGATTTATAGATATTACCAAATAGATTTGGTATTGCTTTTTTATTTATTTTATCTTGTGTTCGACGCCATGCGTTTTCCAAAATCACACTTTTTTTTAGTAACTCTTTTTTTGTTTATACAGTTTGATTTGTTGTATTAATGTGTGTTAAACTTCCATTTTTCCTTCTTTTTTTAGCTTTTTCAGTGTGTGTATCAAAAATACACTGGCCTACCAAATACTTAAATCGCATGGGTATGGTGTATCATTTTTGATATACATTGTATAAACAAGTGTGTGCAAAAATGATACACTGGCGCCGAAGGTGTTAAGAGAAAAGTAATATTTATTTAAAACTAACTGTTGCCCGAGGCTTCGGTCCCATTAATCTGTGTATGATCATTACTCAGCTCCTATTGGTTGTAGCATGATGTTGTACAACCACTATAAATAATCCAACATTAAAAGAATTTTTCAATCAATTTCAACCAAACAAAAAAACATTAGCTTTGTAATATTAGATAGTATCTAATAGATTTCTATATTATTTATATATAGATTTCTATTTCAAATTCATTTTGCTGTAAAAGCGGAAAAAAAACATTATCCAACCAAGTGGTTTTTTTCCCAATCAATAATTGTAAAAAATATTTTATATTTATAAATACCGATGATTGTTAAAGGTGTATTTTCACCATCACGATCTTTTCTCAATACAGTTACGATTTCACACATTTCTTTCAATGAAATTTCTTATTTGAACTGAAGAAAATTTAACTTCCCTTGAATATAGCTGAGGGCACAGCTATGTTCAAGTGGAAGTTAAATTTTCTTATCCCTTGGGTCATATATTTTTTATTTGAGATGAAGGTCCGATTGTACGGATAGGTTTATATAATTTTTGTTGTAGATAGTATTTTGTATAATTTCTGCTTATAAAATTAAACGATTATCTTATATATTTTTTATAAAACAAAAAATAAAAAAACAAGAAATGAAACCATATACCATCTGGTTGTTATTTTTTAACAGCGCCCGAATCTCCACCGTAAAATGTTGGGAGGAGACCGGTGCCTAGTAGTAGGACGTTTATGGGTTAAAATAATTATGATGACATAATATATATTATTTCTATAACACTTCACACAGTACACGCGCAATAACCCGTTGATTGTCACGTACTCGTAACACAAAAGATTAAACGCACATCAGTTTGTTGACAAAACCCGTCAGCGTTGACGGGAATAAATATTGTTGCATACATTTTGCATTCGTGTGCCGCATTTACAAGTATCAACTGAGTTCACACGTGCCACTTGGGGACCTGTGATGTGTAAATTCTGTATAGGGTTGACAATTTTTTTATCATGATTTAATAGCAAATTTTTAATAGCAACGGTAACCGCCGCTGCTTGTTGTACCCGCCGCTCGTACTAACTTACTACAAAAAGTGCCTGTGACGCGAGCATTACATTATATTGAACTTAGTAGCTGAAGAGGTAGATTTGTTTGCGTGCTCATTGAATGACTTCACAATAACCACTTATAATATTATAGGATATAAGATTTAATAAAGGAGATGTACATAAATTTAATATTAGGTTAAGTATTAGAATTAAGCAATGTTAACTTCACATGTAAGTGTGTAATGTGGAAATAAATAAATATCTAAATAAAATAAATAAATAAATTAATAATGTAGTAATCCATATCAAAAAGGTACAGAAAGAACCCTTATGATTTTGCTCTGTCCGTCTGTTCGTCGACGTAAGATTTAAGAAATTGAGAAGATGTTTTAGTTTTCTCTGCAAAAGCGGGCTAAATAGAGGTTAGTTATTAATTGAGACTATTACATCAAATGGATCAACAAATAAAAGGGCTTTGTTTCCACATTCCAAAACCTATGTTTATTTATCAGTTGTTCAGTACCCATAACACAAGCAAATATAATTGCTTACTTTGGGACTAGGTGGCGCTGTGTGAATGTTGTAGAATATTATTATATTATATTATTATTATTTATTTTTACGCCCCTCGGTTTTTACGGAAAGATTAAAAATATTAAAAAAAATACCTTACCTTTACCCTAAATCCTCATCTCCAAAGTTTGTGACGAGAAAAATTTAAAATAGTTCCTATTATAATTCATAAATATTATAGAAAAAATGAAACGATAACACTGTTTTTAGTAATCATCAAAAAAAACCCGATCGCATTAATAAATTTCGACGTCTCCAACGCATTAGGTCTTAACTCAAAAATTCACATTTTACAGGAGAGCCGTTTTAATGAACATTTTTTTGTTTTGGTATCTGTCAAACCTTTTCACCTGTGTTTTTATACCATGCAAACAATTATTAGTCATAAGAAAGTGATGCCGAGCTATGGATGCGATAAAATTAATAATTAAATAAATATAGCCCAATTTAGAACTTACGACTTTTTACTCGAAGGACAAAAGTCGTATCTCTTTGTTACGACCATATACTACTAATGAGACCTGCATATACAACGCGAATAAAGTCGTATGTTTAATATACGACCCTATGCTGCGTGCAATCTGTCATAATGTCTCAAAAAGAGGGTCGTATCCAGTGTATAAACCACATCAAAACTTGTTCAAATCTGATTTATTAAACCAAAATTTATATAAGTCTGTGTTCTTGAATTATCATGCTAAATACTTAATTTATTTTGTTTTGTTTTCATAAAAATAACAAAATGTTGCACTTCTTTTCTACGAAATTAAAGCCAATAAATGGACTGTTTGCTTTAAAATAATTAATATTATTCATAAACGTTAATGTTTTATCAATTAAAAAAGAATTTAACAAAAATAAAAGTCTCTTTTAACACAATTATTATAATCATTTAAAACATAATGAAATTCTTGACACAATAAACAAAATTGCACCACAATCATTTACAATACTGCCGTCATAAAAAGAAGGCCGTAACTACCTAACAATTTTGACAAAAATGAGTTACTTACATGTTCGGAATCAGCAAAGAAAATGCTAGCTTATAAACTTACTCCCAAAGCTGTAACTTGTATGAGAGCAGAGATATTACAAGGATTTTAGCCTTAACTACGACAAAAATTCGGGATTTTCAATTTAAAAAGCCATAATTACACAATAAGGGCCTTTTAAAATAGTATTTCCGAAATACTACTCTGGAAGGTCGCAATTACCAAATAGGGTTTTTGAAGTAAGCATATATTATTATATTTTATTTTATTAACATAGTATTTTAAGGAAAATTGTTACTAACAAATATGGATGACAATCTGAATTAAATGTTTATTATTATTATCATTAAAATCTTTAAAAATAGTAAGATAAAAAACCCTAACTTTGCAATAAGGCCTTTTCTTATAATTTTACTGAAGAGACAAGCGCGCGAGAGTGGCTGCGTGAAGAGTATTTTGAATCCACGTCGCTTATTGCTAGGCTAGTAAGTTGTGAAGAAGATGGCTGTAACAGATTTTTATAAAATTGCTTATGATACCTCTACTGCCAGAATCCAATAATCGAGTCCACGAGCGTATCTGCGTGATATTAGTGAAATATGTTTTAAAAAAGGAAGCTTATGTTTATTTTACAAAACTGCTTTCACTGCCAATTACATACAACTAGAATATGTAAGAAAAACTGTAGCAAAAAAAGGTTTTACAGCGCATGTCCCTAAACAGATGAACGCAAAAATTATATTATACAAAGGTTAGGACTATTAATGCCAGCAAATAGAATGTTGTTTTTTTTTTGGCAAAGTTTAGCTATGAACAATGCTGCTGCGGACCTGACCTGCTGATGATAAACCAGGAAGACTGAGTACGTAGGAACCATTTAAGGAGATTATTTTTTATGTTAGAAGTGTTTTTGTTTAAGTTTGTTAATTATGATGTGATTCATAGTGACTAGCTAGCGTAATGTAGCCTCACTTCTAATTCTATTATTGACATCGTGACAGAATATTATTGTGATATTAAAGATAGGTTCCTCTTGTCTGTAAAAGTTCCTAAATAAACTGTTTTAAAGATTATTGGTTGTTTTTTGTGTTATTTTAACGTCAGAAGTTACATTTTTGTTTGTTTAATGAGTATAAGTAATAATGTTTTGTTGATTTTATTAAATAGATAATGCAAATACTGTAATTAATAAAGACTTTCCTTTAAAAATTATTTGCTGAAGCGCTTCCTAGTGACGAAGTAACTAGTGCTTGTTATATACCTACTAAAATGTTACGTACGAATTATAATTATTTTAAGTTATGACTGAAAATTTAACTTATGAGACTAATTGATTTCATAAAGTACCTATTTTAGTAAATATTCTTGGTTTAATTAAATATGTCTTGTTTACGAATATTAATAGTCTGAACAAAGGCTTTTATGCGTATTTTACAAACTACTGCTAACTTCGTTAATTAAAAAAAGGCGCAATTGCATATTTAAGGCTTTATATGTAAGGATTTTGGACTTAAGAAGGTCAAGTTCCTGCTATGAAAAGGCGTAATTACATTCTACGCAATTTTAGGTAAATATTTCACAGTTTATTATTATTGTTTTGCTTAAACAAAAGGGAAAAATTAAATTAAAATAAAGACATGTGTATAAATTTAAATAAATTAATTGTGGTTCATAATAAAGCCCATAGTTTTTGAAATTTTATAAAACAAAATCATTAACTAAATCGCGGGCCTTCATTTTGGATAAAACTTGAATTATCTCGGAATCAACGTTGAAGTATTACGGTCTTCTTTCTTATCACGGCAGAAGTCGAAGTAGATAGTATTAATTACAGCTGAGTTGTAATTACTTAAAGCGTCAGGTGTTTCCTCGTGAGTACTACAGTACTGGTACTGCTACTATGCAAAAAAGATTCATCGAACATCGTCTTATATAAACTCCACTGGACCACAGCTTCAGATGGCACCGGCGATTATAAAAGAAAGAACACATATTATTTCAATATAATTATAATTTAAAACACGAAATAAATCAATTTTAACCATGTTTTTATTGATTATTTAAACGCAAATAGTTGTATCTTTTCGTGGCAACAAAGCATAAGGACTTAAGTCAATGATACGCTCTTATACGCATAAATAATTTCAAATTAAAGCAACGCATAAGGTCGTTACTTTAAGTTACGACCCAGAGAGTAAAAAAAAATAATCGTAAAAAGTCGTAATTTACTACTGCGCGTACGCCGGAACGGCGCATAGAGTCGTAACATAGACGTTCCGACGTTGTGCGTTGGAACCGATTAATTTTAAATTTTACTAGTAATGCAATGAGTACTAACGTATTAATATGAATCCTAATGATACTTTAATATAAAGAAACATACTATTGACCAAAAATATACGTAAATGCAATAATACTTACCATTTCTGTCATGTTCACTGGCCATTATTAGTTCGCTATTAGGTACAGGATCATTTAAAACTAATTTTAATATCTTTTACGAACGTCGGTTACTAATTTCACTAATATGTAATAACTATAACCATATTTACATCAATAACACTTTAAAAAACGATTATGAACTTAAAAAACTTATTATTTTCGTTGTGCAAAATTGCGAGTTCACTGCATGTCATACGACGTCGGAACTGTGCTGTGATTGATCCGTGCGCCACCGGCCGTTCGCCGCACATCGGCTTAACTCGCGGTGCGACTGTTTGCGCGGGAAGGTTTACTTGATAAGACTATTAGCTATTAAATATCTCATTAATTAATGAATATTTTTTTGTTTTTCAAGCACAGGTATATTAAACATGATAATGTTGTTCAATTGGATCAATAATATCATTTTTGTAAAAAAATGTGTTCCGACTTTATGCGTAGGAGGCATCGATTTGTTTTCTAAACATTATGGACATTGTTTTTTTTACCATAATAATAATAAATAATATAATATTCTACCACATTCACACAGCGTCATCTAGTCCCAAAGTAAGCAATTATATTTGCTTGTGTTATGGGTACTAAACAACTGATATACAACTTAAATACATTTTTTTTTGTAAATACATACATATTATAGATAAATTACACCCAGACACAGAACAAACCTTTATGCTCATCACACAAAGATTTGTCCTGGGTGGGGATCGAACCCACGACCTCCGGCTTATTAGTCAGGGTCACTAACCACTAGACCAACAGGCCAGTCAAAATAATACTTTTGATCGTATTTTTTTTACACGGGCATACTTCTCTGTAAGGCTTGCACTGTCTATTGTCGCGGCTTAGATATCGTTCGTTTTAAGGACCATCTCCGATATATATAAATTAATATTATGTCTCGCACTCAGGTCAGAATGACCAATTTTGTGATAGATTTTTCTCAAAATTCGAATCAATAGGTTTATGTCAAATACATTAAATCGATCGACCAGTTACTAAATATGTTATATCTTTGCAGCGTAATATAAGTTAATAATGATTTACATATCGTTCAAGCTATCAAATTGAGGGAACTAAAACTGCAAAGCTATCATATCTATCGTATTGTGTTACAAAATGATATGCCATACGATACATTGTACATTGTACAAGTAATATCTCCTGAGAATCTAAGCCTTTTGTTTGCGTAGTCACTGTCTACGTGTCAACGTAGCACGCTACAATGTCGTAGCTAGCTACGCCGTAGCATGTAAGAATAAAAATGGAGGCGCAAAGTATTGAACAAATTTTTAATTTTTAAAATTTTCTAAAAGAGGAGATAGTTGATTAATTAAAACACAGATGTATGCTAAGACCATAACGTGCCATTTGCTTCGAGACAAACACGCCCCTAACGCTTTCTTATCATTCATCGATATCATTAGAGTATTCAGTAGGTAGTTGTATGTTATTCTCATCGGTCATACATCTATACTGTAATATTATAAAGCTGTAGAGTTTGTTTGGTTGAACGCTAGGATCTCAGGAACTACCAGTCCGATTAAAAAAAATCTTTTAATGTTTTATAGCCCATTTATCAGGAAGGTTATAAGCTATTTATCATCCCGCTACGGCCAATAGGAGCTGAGCTGTAGCTAAATAAAGAACGACGGGAGTGAAGCCCCGCGCGTCTTCTAGTGTTTTTACCCGACTGTCAGGACGGGTATTGTTTTTCGCGCGTATCTTGTATGTTTGTAAATTTCTTTATTCCCACGAATCTTCCAAACGGCTGGATGGATTTTGACAGTTAGGGTATCGTTAGATTCGTTTAGAAAACCCAAGTGTCTTCCAAGATAGGTTTTAAGAATAAAAAGACTTAAACGGCAGGCTTTTGACGCCAAATTGTAAGAAGTTCAATTTTTTTTTTAACCAAACCTATCGAGTCCGGTATCAAAATAAAGAGAATCAAAAGGAGATTACATATATACAAAAGGAGATTACATATATACAAAAAGAGATTATACATAATTGAATGGTTCCAAATTGTAAGTAGTTCTATTTTTTTTTTTAACCAAACCTATCTAGTAGAGTATCAAAATAAAGGGAATCAAATGGAGATTACAAATATATACATAATATGTTATGTATATAAATTTAATCAGGTACTTATAATAATAGTACAATAATAAAATTAAAAAAAAAAAAAAAAAAAAAAAAAACATTCTCTTACCTAATAATGTTGTAAAAACAGTCCTTATAAAAGTTGGACAAGGTCGCTGCCCTTCGTCTTACTCCAAAATGGAGCTGAATTATGAGCTATAGTGTGTACGAGGGTCCTATTGGTGATAAACTTTTATCTCCATATATCAACAAGAGCCAAGGAAATGTATCTTTGGGACACGTTTTATTAAATATATTAGAGAATATTGGCTATTGACAAAAGGCATACATAATCGTTATTCTTATAATATGGGTAGTAAAAGCCTACATTTTCAAACATTTGACAGTAATATCGAGTCCGACTAAAGCGATGTCGAAATTCATAGTTATCTCTCAGGTTTCACGCAATTACCTGAAAATTCAGGCAGATGGACCCACGGTACTTAATTTTTTCAACTCACAAATGATTTTAATTTTTCGAAGAATGTTCGTATTTTGACAGGAATACATCTGTACAGAGAGACTTCAATTGAACAACTTTTTAAAGTTAAAGGTTTTAAATCGTTTTATTAATTTACAAGATACGAGTGCGAGTGTACCTGTAAATTTATATAAAGAAAGCCGACCCGGCGAACTTCGTACCGCCATATAATGATGATAATGTTCCATTTTCAAATGTTTATATGAAGATTTAAAAACCCAAAATTATAAATTTTACACTCAATTTTTTGTATAATTTCTGACATACATGCCTTACCTCCAATAGCAAATACAACAAAAAAAAAAGAATTAGCCAAATTGGTCGAGCCGTTCGCACGTGAATCCATCACATACGTTTCGGCGATCCATTTTTTTTTATTTTTTTTTCGATTTTGTGCAAACTTCACATAACATCCATCCAACAACAACCATCTACTAAATAGTCCGAACAAAACCTAAGCATTTGGTTTGGATAGGTGAGCCCGTTCTTGAGTTCTAAAATGACAACGAAAAATGGCATTGATTTTTATATAATATATATGTATATATATAATTTGTTAAATTGTACACGTATACGTTGTTAACTACTGGCTGAATGCTCAATTAATTAGCTCCTATTGATTTCAATAAAAAAATCACTGTCGAATTTTTTTATAAAGCAGGTATTTTTTTATTGTCTGAAGTGGCAGACGAGCAGGCGGCCCACCTGATTATAAGTGGTTACCGCCGCTCATAGATGTGGGCAATGTTAGGGGCACAGCCAAGCCGCTGCTTACCTTGAGAAAATAGCTCTCTTTAAACCTCGTTTGAAGAATGAAAATGTCAGGTGATTCATTGTATAATATGATTAGTTTTGTAAATCAAAATACGTACTAGGCGTTACATCTATAAACTTTAGGTCCAATACATGTTCTGAACTATTCCCTAAACCACTCTTTTTCAAAGCTCATACTTATCTTCATTTATCACAGGAAGCAATAAAGAAGGTCTCGGCAATATATTCCTGTCTCGGTCCCACGCATTGTAGCTAATGACACCGTTCGCAAATAAAAGCGAAGCTTTTACGTATTGTGGACACGTATTCTACTGTGAGAGCCTCTTAATAGCATGTGTTTATGTGGTTTTTGACAAATCGAGGTTCGTTACGAATGTAAAGATTATTTTGTACCTCAATGTGTTTTAGTTGGGTAGGGTGTCACACTACGCGTGGTGCAGTGTACCGCTGCGTAACCCGTTGTCCTAGGTGAGCGTACTCGTGGTCGCGTGCGACATAATGCGACAAAATATGCGATATTGTTTTTTCGCGACGTGACGCGACGCGACGTTGCGTGAAGTGACAGCTTGAATATACAGTCTTAAAGTAACTAGGAGGGCATTACTGTGCTGTAAGTGCCATCAGCTATCAAAATCATATTATGTCGCGTCACTTGTCGCTCACGTAGAATACACGTCGCGTGAAGATGGTCGCATTACGTCGCGTCGCTCACGTAGGACAACGGGTTAGAGATTAAGGTTTTATTCTGTCTTGAACTTCTCAAGATCATCGCGGAGTGCATTCTTAATTGTAAAAACACGTTATTTTAGACTATAATATATGTACATAATATGAAATTCTGCTTGTTTATTGTACTTATTTGACGTGGCAACGGGGCTACCACGTAACGGTTCTATAAGGTTTTGTGCGTATAATTCGATAGCTGAAAAACGAAATGGGCCAAAATTATTTTACTCTATTGAAATTAAGGTCACTAAGTTGACTACACTCGTAAGTTTTTGTTTGAAAAATAGTTAACACACGAAAAAAATCATACATGAACAAGCAATCAGTGTCAGAATTATAATAAAAACGAATATCAAGTCAGTGTCAGGATTTTAATGATTCAGAATAAAAAAAGAACGGGAGTGAAGCCCCGCGCGTGTTCTAGTGTATTATATAAGACTAGAAGTCAAGCGGGGCTTAGCTCCCATCGATCTTTAATTGGCCACTGCTCATCTTCTATTAGCCGTAGCGTAATGTTATATAACTTATAACCTTCCTCGATAAATGGGCTATCCAAAACTAAAACATTTTTTCAAATCGGACCAGTAGATCCTGAGATCCTAGCGTTCAACCAAACAAACACAATCTCTACAGCTTTATAATATTAATGTAGATAACTTGTTCTTACTCAAGGAAAATACGAAACAAAAACAGTGTTTCAGAAATTGAATCACTATTTTTAGTCGGGGTTGTGTTTAAAGCAATAAATCTCTTTTTATTCCTGATAGTGACAGCCCTGTGTAGTTTTGTAGTACATAGTACCGTAATCCTTGATGCATGAACGATTAATCAAGATGAACGTGGTGTGATACGATAAATTAGTTGAGAGTGTGGTTTTACAACACGGATTGGTTAAGTGGATTATGTGGTACTATTTTTTGGTTCAATAGATTTGATTACAGGTTTATTTTTGACTAGCCTCCGCCAATGCTCCACTCGCGTGTGTTCGCTCATCTCATGGGAAATTCAGAACAATTCTGATTTTGTAGAGTCTGCCTTTTAAATTTGACATGACATGCCAAATTGGAAGTTTATAGTAACCTTAGTTATAATATAGTCACTTTAAAACAAACATAATAATATACAAGTCCTGTTTATTCTCTATCCCGTGGGAATTTTGAAAATTTCTTTATGTACCTGTGCTACATGCCTATGCAATCTGTGTACTAAAAGTTCGAAATTTTAAGGTTTAGGCTGAGCGTTGAAATGAAATGAAATCTTGTTTATTCATCTAAGTTCCAAGGTAACACTCATGAAAGTCACAAGTTAAGAATATAACAGGTTAAGAATGTAAAATGTTAAAAGCAAGTTAAGAATGTAAAAGTAGGGTCAGCAAATTAAGAAAAAATAAATTGATAAATCACTCAGTCAGTCAATCAGTTTCTTCTTTTATTTACATTTGTTAATAGTCATGTGTGGCAAAACAATTCCCAGTGTCTTTTTTATTAAAAAAAAGACGACATCCGTACTAAAAAACAAGTCCTGTGTGTAGGGCTTTTAGGATCATACAATTAACGATCAGAAATGACACTCAGATTCCATTAATCACGCAAATATTTATCTCAAATAGGTATCCAACCTACTACACTCGACAAAGTGATGAGGTGACTACCTTAACCGTTATGCTCAATGACAGTGTCAATGGAATTGTGGACGGTTGATATGACAAAATGTAGATGTGCATATAAGACAGAATGATTTGTCTATGATATATAAAACATAAATATAGGTAATCTGCTTTAATAAACATATTAACAAGAAGAAACAGTTCACTATCAATCAATTTGTTTGAAGGTTAAAATATTATTATTAATTATATGATCGCTATTTTTTTTTTCACAGATAATAAAAAGTTTTCAGTACCTTGCTAAATCCCCGTACCAAGAAGGCCAAAAATACTATAGATTATTCAAAAAAACTTGAGTAAATGTATTAATAAAGAAAAGTTCGAAAAAAAAAGATACCTGAAGAATGGAATTTAAAAGCCACCTTTTTAAAATTCTTCATAAAAAGTTGGTATATTTTATAAAACACTTTTAATAATACTGCCTACTTCTTATAAATGAGTCACTTTTTACTTAATTGCAGGGAATTTCTTCGAAACTCACTTACATGGTCGTTTCTAATGGACTTGCAATTCATTCGTTTTGTGTAACACGCAATCAGAACATTTCTCTGTAATTAACTAATTGCAATAGCTATTTTTTATGCAAATTCAATCATACTACATTTAGATTCAACTTGCACCCGCGATGATCTCAAAAAACGATATTTCATAAATGCGAAAAATTATGAATGGCCACTAACATTCATCGATCTATCGATACTATTTTTTTAATAAATTAAATTTGTGAACAGTATAAATGGTAGGCGCTGTTCAAGGAATATGTTAGGGAAGTTGATTACGAAAATGGTTTTTATTTTGACATTCCAGCGAACATAAAATGCTATCCCTGTAGTGAGTGATACTAAGCTTTTCAAGATTTTCACTTAAAACAATGTACATAAGAGGACTAAGTCACGCGTAAAAGCTAGTTTTTTATATATTTTATAACACATTTGCTCGTAAAGGGTCTCTTATTTCACCAATTTCAGTGTCGTAATGTATCTCATTACGCACTTGTGCGGTTATGTAATGTAAAACGCACGGTTTATCAAGATAACAGACTAATAATCAAGATGCTCCGTCTAAAACGAACGGTACTTTTTTAAATTTTAGCAAAGAGTTTTTATGTCAGAAAAGTGGTCAACATTTTATGAATAAAATTAACTTTGGGAGATAAAATAATTATTATTATATAAAATAAACATTTAATTCTTTAACTTAATTTATTTAGAACATAAATTACAACCATTTATCTGTAATAAAACACAAAAATATTAATTTACTTTATTAGTAATACATGCTGTTTTTGTGCATTTGCCTTAAAAAAAAGCGCTGATGCGCGCGCATTGATGATTTGTGACAAGTAAACATTATTCCGCGAGCTTCTTCTTTTCGCTGTATTGTTTTTTTCTAAGAAAGTCAGAGTTTTATTTATTCCTTCGCAAATGTGTTATAAAACGTCGTATGACATACGTGCGCTTTGATAATAATTACAGCCTCCACTTTCTTGTAAACCTCGCCTGCGGCTCGGACTAGCAATCTCGCTGTAATCGGCTGTAATTTTCAACTTACCGCACTTATATCATAATGTACTATCACGAGCAATTTAGTAAGCAGAAGCAATTAGAAAATAATTATGTTAGTTAATTAGAATATAGCAGCACATAGCGAGCTGCCACTGCCGTAGTTTATTGAATTAGCGGCTCAATCGAATTCAGTTACTAACTTCAATCATTATACCTATTAACCAGTCATTGTCAAGAGCTAATCATTAGTCTCAATAGACGATTCCGTCACTATTGTGTATTCATGTATCTGTTAATTAATTTTGATATAATTTGATTTTAAATGCCAACATCTAGTCAGCTGGCAACCATGTCAACATTGTATTGTATTTGGGGAGGTGGGGAAAATCTAACTAATTTTAATTAATGTGCAACTTGAAAATAATTTCTTATGTATTTAATTTGTAAAATTAATTGCAGAAGATTATGGACAAATAGTGAAACTGCAACCATATACACTACTACTGCGCCGTCAAGATACTCATACCCAAAGTAACATCAAATTAGGCACGAAAAAAGTTAGTAAGTTATGAGAAAGTACTTACGGAAATTTTAATTGTCCGTTTTGTTTGGACAGTCTCGTTTAAATGTTAGGAGTAGGTAGATACATATAAAAAACTTTAAAAGCACAAATTGCATAAAAGTTTACCTTTTATATCTATCACCACATGCAGTTCATCTAAAAAAGTATGAGAAACTATTACTTGTAATAGACAAGACTTTGCTCAGAGATTCTTATAAAATTGAACGTCAATAAAACCATTTTTCATTTTGTGCATTAGATATCTGCTGCGAACTCGGCTCAAATATCTTACAAGTATGAGGTGAAACTCTTGAACAAAACCGAACTTTGAAAAATAGCATCGTGAGAACTCTGATATTTTCCGTTTTATTTACTATTTTTGTATCAATAGAAACTGGGGATATTACGTATCGAAGTTTTGTAAGTATGATGTACTTTGATAAAGAGACTTTTGTCTATTTCAAGGTTCTATTCAGTTTTATTAACACATCGTTTTTGTCCATAGTTCTGTGAAGATTCTTAAAAGTCTCGCAAGTGTTGTGTTCCAGCTGGTGGCAAAGTTGGCAACGTGCGGATACCTATAGTGCTGCAGGCATCCAAGATACGGTAACCATTTACCATCAGGCGGACCGTACGTATATTTGCCAACGTAATGATATAAATAAAATCATTATTGATCATCCATAAGTAGCCGTAACTTTTGAAGCGTTCAAACTCTGAATTCTTATTGTGCATTCATAAAAACGCTTTTGACTGAATGCGTATTCCAAATACGAACGTAAATACGCCAGTTTGAAAAACCATTAATGTTACTTAAAAAAATATTGTATAAATTTGAACGTAGAATCATTCAACAGAATCTATTAAACCCGGTGCAAATAATATAATAATAATAATATTTCACCACATTCACACAGCGCCATCTAGTCCCTAATTAAGCAATTATATTTGCTTGTGTTATGGGTACTAAACCACTGATATACTACTTAAATACATTTTTGTTGTAAATACATACATATTATAGATAAATTACACCCAGACACAGAACAAACCTTCATGCTCATCACACAAAGATTTGTCTTGGGTGGGGATCGAACCCACGCTTAGCAATCAGGGTCACTAACCACTAGACCAACAGGCCAGTCGTAAATATCATTACTATCCCATAAAATAATTCAAATGCGAGCAATAACAAAATAGACGATATTTCCACCGAAGCAAATAAATGCAAATATTTTTCAAAAACAATTTAAAAGCATTTCATTGAGGAACAATGTAATTGTGCAAACAATTGAAAAGTATGTAATTGAGAAACGATCTAATTGATACGGCCAATCGTAACCTGGGGCTAGAAGCAAGCGTCGATGTTAGTAACAATCCATCTCTGATCGATTCAAACAATAGACCGACGAGGCAACGAACAAAGAGCTGAGCTTATAATAAAACAGTTGCTATTAATTGAAAATACACAACAAGCAGACTTAGCATCTAGAATAACTTTCTTACAATTTACATTCAATTGTTATAACAAGTTGTTTAATTGTGTTTTGATAAATATTTATTGGCGCGTTATTCACAATCTGCTTCTGGGTTTCATGTCGATAAATTTTTCATCATCATCATCATATCAGCCCAACGACGTCCACTGCTGAACATAGGCCTCACCTAATTTACGCCACTGCGAACGGTCCTGTGCCGCCTGCAACCAACGGCCGCCCGCCACCCTGACCAGGTCGTCGGTCCATCTGGTGGGGGGCTGTCCCACGCTGCGCCTTCCAATACGTGGCCGCCACTCGAGAACCTTTTTCCCCCTTCGGCCATCAGTTCTACGAGCTATGTGCCCTGCCCACTGCCACTTTAGCGATGCGATTCGGTGAGACAAATTTTTAACTTAAGTAAAACCCCTTTAATCATAATTTTATTACCAAAAACAAAAAAATCCGAAAATCGTAAATTTGTTGTTACATAAAAAAACAAGTTCATACGGAAACCTCGGTGAGTCAGTACGACTCGCACTCAAGCTTTTTTTTAAACCTAACTCCATTTCATGATAAATTAGCACTTTCATCGGATTTACACATGGATGAAAAATTTCAGCTCAATCGGAAACTTTGACCTAACATTACAATATCACACAAAGGCTTGGCACAAACGGGCCTCCGACCACAACCACTGCTGGCCAGCGACAGCCACTTCACAGGTTTTTTTCATATACTTTGTACGGATTCGCAGTAGAAGTATATGACTGGCCTGTTGGTCTAGTGGTTAGTGACCCTGACTGCTACGCCAGAGGTCGTGGGTTCGATCCCCACCCAGGACAAATCTTTGTGTGATGAGCATGAAGGTTTGTTCTGTGTCTGGGTGTAATTTATCTATAATATGCATGTATTTACAAAAAAAATGTATATAAGTAGTATATCAGTTGTTTAGTACCCATAACACAAGCAAATATAATTGCTTAATTTGGGACTAGATGGCGCTGTGTGAATGTGGTAGAATATTATATAGAAGTGTGGCTAGTCGCCGCCACGCACTAGGTACAGTGCTGTGAGTTTATGAGAAATCTGTCAAGTGGCTGTCGCTTGACACCTGTGGTTGTGGTCAGCAGCCTATTTGCGTCTAGCCTATTCTAAGTTTGTATGTTAGTGACTCCTACACGCTCAAATGGCTAGGCCAATTTTGAAGAAATGTGGTATGGTGGTTTGCTGACATGTTAGATTAACACATAGGCTATTTTTATTCAAATATACATAGCGGGGCATAGCAAGTATTAATATAAATGTTGCAAGTTAAAAATAAAAGCTTGTAAAACGTATAAACTAAGGCCTACAATTACTATGTCAAGTGCGTGACTGAACGCTAGTATAATAAAAACAGTAGTCATGCATTTCATATATTGTTATTCAAATAGAGCCTATTAAACATGATTACGCGGTCAAACATGAAAGTCTTTGAAATAACTTAGTATTTTATATCGAGGTGTAATTAAATTATAACGTAATAGTTATATACAGTTTATTTCAGCACAAAACATTTGTCACCCGACTACCAAAAAGGAGGGTAATGTTTTTCCCGCGTATGTATGTATGTGGGCATGTCTGTTCCATTGTGTTTGTAGTTTGGCTGATTATAAAGTGTGAGGTGTGTGAGGGGAAAAACACAAATCTAATGAGATTTGTGTTTTTTCCCCGAGTATCATAGGCTATGTGACGTCAAAAAAAACCAGTCAAAATAGAGATTTTTTAGTGCTATCGCAATATGGGTATCAGATGAAAGCTAATTAATAGCCTAATTCTAAGATATATTTTTTAACAGTTTCCGCCTACGGCTCCACCCGCGATTATGTCTGTAAAAGTAGCTTTTGTGCTATTCCAGATATTATAATCTATTTGTGTGCCAAATTTCATAAATATCCATTCAGCTGTTATAGCGTAATTGAGAAACAAACATCCATCCATCTTTTCTAACTTTAGCATTGATAATAAAAAAAGGACTGTTAAGAATTCTCCCGAATAAATATAAATCTAACAATAATTAATCTTTTTGATACGCACTGTTGTGTTGAGGTCTTTCAAAATAGTGATATTTTATCGATTGATCGATTATCTTAATAAAACAATGACTTTAATATTTATTTACTTACATATTAAAACTATATATACAATTAAATACAAACAAAAAAAAGGGAAACTAAAACGAAAACTTAAACAATAAAAAAAAAAACAAATAACCCAAAGAAAACTTGTTTAGGCATCGTAATATTCGTCAGCATCACTGTCAACCGGAAACGTACCCAAAAGGCTGGCGGCATTGCCACGTTGAATGGCAATGCTAATTCTCTGAGCGAGAAACACACCAGCCCTCTGATCACGTGAAGCGTCGATAAGCCTTTTTGCCAGATCTTTAAACAAAGACCTAGCACTCGGACCCCACGTACCTAAAGTCTCGACCCAAACGGCTCAAAAATATAATTACCAATTAAATTATGGTATTTTCGCCGCTTGAGGGTCTCTGCGGCTGCAGCAGCAGCGCCAGCACAACCTGATTATCTTATATATCGATTATATTTTCTTTATTGATTAAAAAACTGAAATCTGTAGGCACTCACCTATTGCATTCACCATACTTATTGGACCTGCAACAAAAATAAATAAAAAGTATTAATAAAATCAAAAACTAGTAACTGGTAATGGTAACCTAAACTTTAACTAATTATTATTTTGTAAGCTCTTTAGTCGTATTCAATGATTATATTTGTAACTGACTTAAATACTGAAACGCCGTATTCAGCTAATCATAATAATTCAAATTTTGACTGGCCTGTTGGTCTAGTGGTTAGTGACCCCTGACTGCTAAGCCGGAGGTCGTGGGTTCGATCCCCACCCAGGACAAAACTTTGTGTGATGAGCATAAAGGTTTGTTCTGTGTCTGGGTGTAATTTATCTATAATATGTATGTATTTACAAAAAAAAATGTATTTGAGTAGCATATCAGTTGTTTAGTACCCATAACACAAGCAAATATAATTGCTTACTTTGGGACTAGATGGCGCTGTGTGAATGTGGTAGAATATTATATTATATAATTACCTGATCAACGTACGTATGTATGTTTGATATGACACAAGCTTACGTTTGCGAATAACAATCAACAATTGTAAGCAATAGCGAAATTGGATTTGGCAGCTCACTGTATTGGTACTGAGACCCAATGTTTATAATTACTGTGGTGCCATGTTATGTAAATGCAACTGGGTGATTCGCATAGCAATCAGTTGCAATGTAGTGTAAAGTGCGTATGGGGCGTGTAGGGTGTTGGAGCGAAGTGGGCTTTCTGTGACCCAGCTTATGACGTAACAATATACATGAATGACTGCTTTTTGCATAAAACCTTTTTATAGAAAGAAAATGTACGCAAAATTTCTTTATTTGCAGAGTTAATGACGTAAGGTTTATTTATAGAAGTAATTTTTATTTTACATAAAACTGGCTTCTGCTTGCAGATTGAACCGCGTGGTATATCGATTAAAAGAAACCTATGTTCTTGTCCAGATTCTATCTTTATGTGGAATTTTTTGTTGATCGATTGAGTGGGCGTTAAAGTGCACATGAACAAACCAGCTTATTTTGGCATTTAATTAATTAAGATTGAATTATTCCTCGTAGATACATAATGTGGGTCAATTTTATAAATATTATAAATGCGAAAGTTTGGATGGAGACAGGCCGTATATCGATCAAACCAGTTTGTATGCATCAATCCCTTACCGAAATACTATACCCCTCAAGCAGAATCAGTTTTAAATAAAATTAAAAAGACTTATATAAAAAATCACTAATAACTTTTAAGACAGCACATAGAGCATGGATAACAAAAGGTTTTAGAATTCCTTTTGTTCCCATTACACAAACAAGAGTCTTCAAAAGGAAAAACGTATGTAGAATTAAGAAAAGTAACCCTCTAAGTTAGAGCGAGCCTAAATGGTTTAGGCTATAATCTATACCTACAAGCTGGGCCATGTCGGTTAGCAGATTTCAGGATTGTACCTTAAAGCCATATTGTTAGTTTCCTGATTATATTTTTTTCTTTTCACCAAATGTAAGTCGTTGAGCACTTTGCAAAGTTAAATTCTCATTATTATTAGTCAGAATTTAACTCGGACCTCGCGTGTAAGTTGGTTATTCTTTCATTTGGCTCCCACTGCTGCCGTTGCAGGACTTCACCCGTTAAATAAACAGACTTTAAATGAAGATTATATTTGAATTTGAACTCAAGAATAATACGAATAAGTAATTTTATACTAATAGACCTTAGGCTCACATACTCTCATATTTATATTCTAGTATAAAGAGTTTGTAGTAAAAGGAAAATTTTTCAATTTATATTAAAAACATAACGTGACCAAGCCATTTATGATTATTATTTAAAATGGTATGTTGAAGAATAAGATGATAGCATCTTTCTGTTATAACACCTACAATACTTTTCTAGAAAATGATTCAAAAATGAGAAAGCTAAGTAGAAGAAACAAATACATAAATATTTTCTCCAAACGTATAGGCAGTAATGCATCACACCCACATTGACAGCTATGTTTCATCATTACGAACATTAAATGTCCCACTGCTGGGCACAGGTCTCCTTCAAACATTTTGCAGGGAATTAAGCCTACTAAGTAAAGTAATTTTTTTTTTATACCACGACGGTGGCAAACAGACTTACGGTCCGCCTGATGGTAAGCGGTTACCGTAGCCTATGGGCGCCTGCAACACCAGGGACATCACGAGCGCGTTGCCGACCCTTAAGAAACCTATTCACTCCTCTTTTGAAGAACCCCAGTAGTCGTAATATAATAATAAACATGGTTACATGGTTTTATAAATAGTATACAGTATAGCATGTGTCGCCATATACCACGCTGACCAGACGGATTGGTAGAGTTATGTACCGAATTTTCATTTTCTCGAAGTTCTCTTGTTTGCTTAAGCTAATGGAGTACCCTTAGTCGCTTTGTACGACACCCACGTGAAATGGGTAGTGATATTATGTAGTCTGTACGTCACTACACGGACACAGCTATGTTTAATTCAATTTAAAAAAGACGTATCTATTACCATTCACTGGCCTTCTTTCTCTAAAATATCAATTCTCTATCTTTGAAATCTATTTGCTAATAAGAAGCGATGGTGGCTGAATAGATAAGAGACCGGCGTAATATAAAAAAAATAATTAAATATTAAATTAATATTATTTATTTTTTAGCTATAGTTCAATTCCTGCAAAAAACAAATATTTGCGATTCCAACAAATAGTTGTACTGAGTATTAATTTATTATGTTTATTACAATAAATTGCTAGTTCTAAAATAATTTACTACTATCCAGATCATACATAGCATTCAATTTAAGGGTGTAAAATGCATAAAAAACGAAGAGAAAAGACGGAAATAATTTCCATGCAATAAATATTGTGACATGCGTTTAATTGGGTCACAACCAATTATACGGTGCTATGCCATTCTACCGTTCGATTAAAGGCACTGAGTTGTGCTTATTAATTTGACGTGCACGCACATGATATGCTTCTGCTGTTATTACCACAATTAACTTATATATGAAAATTTTACAAGTGACTATCGCAGTTAATTTTGCTTTGGGTTTACTTTCTGGTTTAGTTGTCAAAATGCCTACTTCGCCACTATAACTGGAAATTAATTTAGAAGGTTATCTCATTTTGAATTTCGCCACTTGTATCATCGTATCGGCCCAATGCCGTCCACTGCTGGACGTAGTAGGCCTCACTTTATTCCCGCCACAGTGAGCAGTTTTGTTTTCCTGCAACGACCACCCGCAACTCTTCACAGGTCGTCGGTCCATCTCGAGGGGGGTCGCGCTTTACTGCGCTTTCCAATACGTGATCGCCACTCGAGAACCAACGTTTACACATATTTAATTATTATGCAACGGGTCACCTAAATATATTTTAGGGAATATATTACACAAATATAATTGTAATAAGTAGGTATTATATAATGTAGATTCGTTGCATAATAATTTAATAGATGCTCTCTTTTCAGTGGAGTAAACGCCTTGATGGCAATCTATCAATTCTTACACCTCCTGTCACGACTTGTTGATGATGATCTGTTCCATAAATGTACTCCTCGATCTCAGTGTACCTATTCTTCTGGATCTCTATTTGAGAGAAAAATATCTACGAAAAGAATTTCATGTTTCTGCGTAATTGTGTCTTGAATTGTTTGCTTGAACTGCAAGCACAATTGAAATAATGACTGAAAGCAATATTCTTTTATAATATATGTTTGTGATTCTGTTCCATATTCCTTAATTGCACTTTGTATTGCGACTGCTGTAATATTCTCTGGCTAACTTGCATGCAATCTCGTATCTATATTTTTTTCTAGTAAAAAGTTTAGTTCGTGGCGAACTTGCTGCGACTTGCCTCACTATGAATTCGCTCATAAATCGCCAGTATATTAACATCCAAGGTTACAAGAATATAACGTATTCAGGAAACAATATCCATTCAACTTTCATCGAATCTATTTCCAAACCCTTAAAGTTATGAACTTATGACATTTCAATTTGCAAATACATTGTTTTCGTTTACGGTCTAAAACCAACCTATTGTTTAATGTAACCCACAAAACGCTACATTTTATTGTATTACAAATAGATTTTGTTTTGCAAATTGATTTTAATGTTTCATATAAGTACGGCTATTACCACTTGTGATAAGTTAGTAAATTACATTCATATCAAAGTGCAAAATGCCCGGAGATGAGTCGAAATGAGTTGAACTTATTGTGAAATAATTACGTGACCCAAAAAGAATTTTGACAGTATTATTTTACAGCTTAGGTTTTTTTAAAGATTCATTCTACAATATAATAATGTTTGAAATGTGGAATACATAGGTACGAATATTGTAGTCCGCTTTCGTCTACGAAGCATGGAGAAAACTATGCCAGTAGGTAATGAGGTGTGTAAACATGTAGGTGGTAGTAGGCAGCAATTTACACCCCCAGTTCACTTTTCATACGAACGCGCTTCCTAACACAACTTGACCTTTTTAAAGGATGTCCAATTTGTTTGCTACAAGTCCTTTCTGAAGCTCGTTAGGCTTCTGCAAAACCTACTTTGTGTTTTGGTTTACAAATATAATAATAATAATAATTTACTGAGAATAAAATGACATACGGTGCCGAAACCGAACCGACAACCGGTGGGGAAAACGGGTTTTAGAGTGGAGACCTCGTCTCGGCAAGCGTAATGTAGGACGCCCCCAGTCTAGGTGGAGTGACGTTCTTCGCAGGGTGGCTGGCAAACGCTGGATGAAAGTAGCTGCAAATCGTACTCAGTGGCGTGCAATTGGAGAGGCCTATGTCCAGCAGTGGACTAGTACAGGCTGATGATGAGAATAAAATTGAAATAAACAATAGAACATTTAAACAGTCATTTATTTTACCACCATTACTAGTACTAAAAATAAAATATACTAATTAGGATACTTAAAGTGATGAGAATATAGAAATAATTACTCAGTTTCTGAAATACAAAATTTCTACGAAACACTCATTATTTATTCTTATGTCTTTAATTAATGTTTTGTAAGATAATGTATATTATTTTATTAGAAATCTTTGAAACTGATAAATGATAAAATTTAAGATATTCAAAATTATTATTTTTTATCCTCAATATTCCGATATAATTATTATTTATAGCTATATAAATATTAATATTATGTGAGTAAGCTAGATAATAATTTGTAGGCGGGGTGGTTGTGGATCTTCACTTTCGGTTCGTCAGGATATTGTTCAGACATGAGGGAAATCCCAAAATAACACCAACACACAGTTCATTTACCCATCTTTACTAAAATTTGATAGTCCGATTTGAATCACAAAATAATCAAGGATGTTTACAATATTTTAAGATTACAATTACAAAATTAACCACTTAACCACGTCGAATGTAGTGAGGTTACTTGTGTCGCGATCACGTCCGATCGTTAGCTCTCCGTTCAACACAATGCCCCGTTACTACAACGCTCACAGCTTTTAAATCAAATCAAATGTCTTTATTGTGAATCATAGGTAAGTAATAAAGATGTAACACATTTTCAGATTGTTCAGCTATGTTCAGCCTAAACGGCATACAATATTTGTCATTATTTTATGATAACACAGATACACAAACACAATTCAGTATCAATTACAATTTAAGTACAATAGGTAAAAAATATTTCAATTGAGTATCAATAACAGTTTACAAGTTGCAATTTAAATTAGAACATTAGAATAATCATCCATTAACATGTCAATACAAAATAAGTGAGTTTGTACCCAATGAAATTATCGAATAACTAGCTTCCGCCCGCTGCTTCGCCCGCGTGGTATGTATTTTATACCTATAAACCTTCCTCTTGAATCGGTCTATCTATTAAAAAAACCGCATCAAAATCCGTTGCGTAGTTTTAAAGATTTAAGCATACATAGGGATATACGGACAGAGAAAGCGACTTTGTTTTATACTGAGTAGTGATATGTCAATATTCAACATAAGACAATAATTATGTCATTTTTTATCCATATAATGTCAAATTATGCTCTAATGAGTTATTATAATATTATATGTTTTGTTTTTGTTTGTTTGTTTTTTTTTAAAAGACAACGCCCGCACTATGGTACAAGCCCTGTGTCGCGGGGAGCTTTACAAACATGAAACTAACGGACACAAAGTACACCCAGACTAGAAACAAATATCTATGAATCACACAAATATTTGTCTCGTGTGGGAATCGAACCCACGTCACCCAGCACGGCGATGTAGTGGCGAGGCGACCACCTTAACCACTGCACCAAGGTGACAGTCACATCACATCAACATCACACAATATGTTGTCATTAAAGAATTCGTTTAAAGTGTAATTGCATTGGTTAACTAGTAAAGTATGTAATTTATTTTTGAATATATTTATGTTAGTAGTATTTAACATTTTAAATCGACTAATTGACATAATATTGTGTCAGCCATAATGTCACACGTCAAACGTCAGCTGTCATCTGCGTTCAGCCTAATCCGATCGCGCCACAACTAAACACACTCAAGCAATAATAAAACCATTGTTAACAATAATAACATCCACGGTTTGCTTGACATTCCACTATCTGCCGCCATCAGATATTGCACTCTGCGACAAATTTATGATGTAATTTAATTTGTATGTTTAGTATAGTAAAAACTAAGTACTTAGTCTTTATTTTTAAGGTTTTTATGGACGGATTATACGCAATTAGAACTTCAGTTAAGAAGCAAGTTATGGATTGTTTTTGATGTTTGAAAAACTTACCATAAGGGATGAAACAGGTGTGAAATTTTTTTAAGTTTTCAAGGTTTTCAGGGACGCTGATTACTAAAATGTTATCTATATTGACGTAAATTAAATTCAACTCCTGTAGTGGGGTGTTGTGGAATTCTCACACTTAAAACAAAGATCTATGTAATATTGAAATCTACGCGGACGAATTCGCGGACAAAAGCTACTCATTTCATAAATTTACTACATACTTCGTCAAATCTCTGCATCACCCAAAGGTAGATTGGTAGACAATGCCTTTGGCATTAAGTCCACCCATACATGTTATAATGTATGAAGTTTAAAACAAATAAATAGTTAGTATTCGACCTATCTGGAGGCACGGTAATGGCCCCGCCAAGACAAGCTAAGGACGCTACCTACCTTATCTCGAAGCATTTCGTCATTTTGTTGGTTTCAACTTGGGTTTGGATTATAAAATAAAACATGTGGCTTTGTCGTTTCTTAACTACAAGAACACTTTGAATGTAGTGAAATGGCTAAGCCAAATATTTTGACTAAGGTGTAGAGTTTGTGAAGTTAGGCCTTATAGAGTTAGGATGTGAAGAGTTAGAAGCTTCTACATGAGATCTTATAACTTTTTGACAGTGCGAGTCATATGGTTTCGTCTTTTCAACATTTTACATAAAAAAGTTTTAGTGGGATCTACAGACACAGACAGACAGACTTAAACAAAGTAATAAGGTAATAACAGCTAAAAAGGTAAAATACAAGGTAAAGTACATGAACATAGAAAATAAGACCCAGATTTGCTTCAAAGAATCCAATAACGGCTGTTACACAACATTGCACAACACCTTTCCTTAATAAACTAAAATTCCCTCCTCTCATATTTTGTCCTCGTTATATTTAGATATTTCAAATGAAATACATAAATTTATTCAGGAATTTATATAAGAAAGTAAAGTTACCTCTATTGTTACATACATTACATCGTTATTGAAAATTCTTTTGAAAAGTTATGAAGTAAATTGATGTGTAGGAAAGCTTATTGATAAAGTAAGTACTGAATATAAATATACGAGAAAAAGAAGTTCCTTTGTCAAGCAAAAAGTTTATGAGTTGTATTTTATGAGTGGTAAGGCAAATCAAATGTTTTTTTTTAATAGGATACTGAAAAAGTATTGTCACCTTATCGAAAATACTATTAGGGTTATGAATGTGTTAGGCTAGTATAGCGGCTTTCATTACCAGGATCTCGTAAGTGATGAAAATGAATCTTTTATGATTTATTCCACAAGTCAATCCTGTAAATGCGAACAGTTGATTCTCGAATGAAAACCCTGTTCTTGAAAATCCAGCACTAGAATATAATTAAAAAAGAATATTTTGTCATGAAAATTTTATTACCTTATTTTTATTACCTGAAGTGGCAGACGAGCAGACGGCCCACCTAATGGTAAGTGGTTACTACCGCTCACGAACGGCACAGCCAAACCGCTGCCTACCTTAAGAGGATAGCTCTTTTTAAATCTCGTTTGACGAAGGACATGTCACATTCCTCATTGGACATTAATACCTTATTCCTTACTATACTACATTAATATTTTCAGTTTTTACGTTTTTTTTTATACCACGACGGTGGCAAACAGACTTACGGTCCGCCTGATGGTAAGCGGTTACCGTAGCCTATGGGCGCCTACAACACCAAGGGCATCACGAGCGCATTGCCGAACCTTAAGAAACCTATTCACTCCTTTTTTTGAAGAACCCCATACTGTACCCCATACGTGTTGAAATGTTTATAATACAATACGTAAAAATTGAAAACAATATTCTAAAAGAGAACTCTGGCGCTTTAGATTCAGTAACTACATTCTTTGAAACAAGCGGTAAGCCACGCAAAACTGTAACAAACGGAGGATTATCGCTTAGTATCCTATTGTTCTTCAATGCCAAATTGAATAACCGTAGCTCAATTAAAATAGGATTTACTACGGAGACAAATATGAATTAGCTTTACAGACATTATTGTCGAACCTTGAATGACATTAAATGTTACTCAGAATGCGTATTCTTAACTATACACGAGCTAAATTGTATGTAGAATTAAAAATAAATACAACAAAACAAATCTGTATATACACTACATATATACGATATACGAGTATATACAATATTTAGTTTGGAATAAACATTTGTAGAAGAACAAATATTGAAACAAACATACGTAGTCACATTTCATTGAAGCAAATACACAGGGCTACAGAAACATTACATACAAACAATTCATAATGGCCAGATATACATACATTATACATTTCGAGATAAGGGGATCGTCCCACATTGCGTTTCCTGTTTCAGTGGGGAAACGACTGTTCAAACCAAACTGTGTAAAATATTGTTGAATGTCATTCCCAAGAGACAACAGTAGTGTTGTTTCAAAGTAAATTTTGCGATGGATGATTCTAGACTTCACAAAATTTTCTCGTAAAGATAAACTAACTGAAATGAAATTGAGAAATCTTATCTGAAAATCCAAAGCACGTCGCAGTGCGTAAGCACGTGTACTGGCTAATACATATTAATAATAGAACCGGGAGGTTCCATTTAGTCGATTTAGATTTCACTATCAAATGTTTGAAAATTTTCAATATGGTCGCTGTAATAATTGTCAAACATTTGACACAAGTAACAAATTTGACTATTTTCGAAAGAAGAAGACTGTAATACTGTAGTAAGTCTTTTTGTGCAGAGAACTGCACAAAAAGACTTACTACAGTATTACAGTAATACAAAACCAATTTATTCCAAATCCAACGGACGGACTTTGTAAATTGTAATTATACAAAATGTAATAACAGGTTGAGAGTTCACCAGTTACGAGCGAATAAACTGTTCCCTTGAGCTAACTTGCAATTGGAGCGCGTTATTACCTCACCGACTACATACGAACGTTTTTTTTTCACGTGCAGCACCACGGATTGTAAACTTGTTACTAGAACAATTTAATTTTTTATAATAATAATAATATTCTACCACACAGCGCCATCTAGTTCCAAAGTAAGCAATTATATTTGCTTGTGTTATGGGTACTAAACAACTGATATACTACTTAAATACATTTTTTTTTTGTAAACATACATACTAATATAGATAAATTACACCCAGACACAGAACAAACCTTTTATGCTCATCACACAAAGATTTGTACTGGGTCGAACCCCCGGCTTAGCAGTCAGGGTCACTAACCACTAGACCAACAGGCCAGTCAAATATAAGATGTCAGAAGGTCAATTATTTATAGTTTTAATAAATTGAATCACTGAAGCCGAATAGATAAGCGACCAGCATGCAAATCATGCGGTCCTACTTCGTTTCCCTCCGACAGTACCAATATAATGTGGATTTCACTTTTTACAATTTATATGTACCTATAAGTCAAGTGACTTACCATCGGTGAATACCATATCATACCAACGGTGAAGGAAAACATTGTTGTGAGACCTAGGATCTGCAAACGTGTCAAAAATAACTACAATAAATATATAAAATAACAAAGAAAGCCAATTCTATAAGTATTATTTACTTTCAAGCAGAATGATTGATCCGGTAAATACCATATAATGTTAAGCTTTTATCTTAATTCCCTTTGGAAAACCCATAGCGGTCGCCAAATCTATTGAAAAAGCCGTAACTTAGTTGAACGGAGAGCGACGTCGGTCAACTTCTTATCAGTTGGTAACACTACGCACAAACAAGTTACTTAAAGACCTGACCCTGACTGCTAAGCCGGAGGTCGTGGGTTCGATCCCCACCCAGGACAAATCTTTGTGTGATGAGCATAAAGGTTTGTTCTGTGTCTGGGTGTAATTTATCTATAATATGTATGTATTTACAAAAAAAAAAAAATGTATTTAAGTAGTATATCAGTTGTTTAGTATCCTTAACACAAGTAAATATAATTGCTTACTTTGGGACTAGATGGCGCTGTGTGAATGTGGTCGAATATTATTATATTATTATTATATTATATTAAAGACAGACTTTCTTATAAAAATAATAATACATTTCACAGTACTTTTTTAAAATGTGTGTAGCCCATAAATAAATCACAGCGTACCCAAATATTTTCTTTTAAATGTATTCCTGAGTGAAATCCCTTCATGAAGTAAAGGCCAGTAACAAAAACAAATCTGCTTTAAATAGCTGAAATGCTTTAGTAGTAACAATGATCCATTTATCTTAGTGGACTCTATTTGCAGAAACTGTACATCTGTTGCATTTAGTTAGTTGTTTTTATGTATTGTTTGAAGCATTGAACTTCGTTGTTTTCATATTCTTCTCTTAGACTCTCTGAATTTTTACATTGACTCAGACGGAGTCTATATCGTTGCCAAGTGTTTGAAAATAACAATGGTAATTTACATGTTAAAACAACGATAGCGATGCTGACTAAATGTTGAAATTGATAATAGGATTTGTTCCACTATTTTCTTTTAGTTTTTTACTTGAAGTTGCGCGGTTCCTAGTTCCTGAGATCTTAGCGTTTAACCAACCAAACTCTTCTCTGTAATTATAATATAATATAATATTCTACCACATTCACACAGCGCCATCTAGTCCCAAAGTAAGCAATTATATTTGCTTGTGTTATGGGTACTAAACAACTGATAGACTACTTAAATACATTTTTTTGTAAATACATACATATTATATATAATTTTTTTAAAGATTTGTCCTGGATGGGTATCGAACCCACGACCTCCGGCTTAGCAGTCAGGGTCACTAACCACTAGACCAACAGGCCAGTCGTAAGTAGTCAGTAATTAGTATAGATAATTACATTTTGAAACCATACACTGAGGTAAGTAGGATTTAGGCCGTGAAAAGTTTGATTGTTCTACTTAAATAATAATAAAGAGAAATATCGAACATAATTTCGAGTTCAAATTATTCTAAGTTGTACATCACAAACTTTCAGATAACATTACAAAGTAATAAAAAACAATAGCATAAATAAGTGTCTGTACATTTTGTTTTAGAAAAGAGAAACTTATAACCCTGTCATTTGTATATGTACCTATTCAAACATATTGGTTACTCTTTTTTGAGAAATGTTTGTTCTGACCTTTGCGTGACCTTTGCGTGACCTCTATTTGTCTATCTTATAATTATTTATGGCAACAATAAACAGCTACAACATGTTACTTGCCAAGTTTATGCCACACGTCATTAGCTAATCAATATACGAGTATGTTAGAGCCACCATACACGGGTAGCTTAGAGCAGTGAGACCGACTGCTCCCATCCCAGAGGAAGCGTGATCAGTCGAAGCAAACTGCTTCAAGGGGTCGGTGTAATTTTGTATTGAAATTACAGATTGCCTAACAGCGACCGCTTGAAGTTGTTGCCATTGTCTGCTATAAGTTGTCCGGGTAGGGCGGCCCTTACTTAGAATACTGTTCACATGTTACGTCATCATCATCATATCAGACCAATAACGTTCCATAACTGCTTTTGATTTTCAACCACGACCCGAACAAAATTGCGCATAAACGAACAAACTTCAATTAAACGGAAGTTTAATACAAGTTTTCAGATGTGAACCGAAATATTCTAAGTAGCTACCTACTAATAAACATGGCTAGCTAATTAACTAAAATTATATTAGTTTTCGTGACTGAGGTATAAAATATTAATTATGACATTTTCTCCAACGATTATTACATTAATTAAATAACATCAAATGAACATCACAGAAAATTCTAAGTACCTGGTTGGTACAACTAAAGTTGTAATTAGTTCTAAAAACATTTGACATAATTACTTTAACCGTGTAATTTCATAGGAGATACGCACTGAAGAAAACGTCCTAATTCACGGAAGGCTCTTCGAAGTTGGCAATACCATCACGTGTATGTAATACCCTGTAATTGTGCTTCTGTGGTCGTTACTTTTTATTGCTTTAGTAACCGTTCTTAATTTCTTTTGCTCCTACTATTTCTTGTTGAGAGAGTGTAGGATCAGTGTGACATGAATGACCATGGGCGTAGCTGAAGAATGGCCCGGCAATTTATAGTTTCTCATAAAAAAGCAAGATTTATTGAGACTGGTGGTGCGTACAGAAATTTTCTTTGTGGCCTGTTCACATTCACCCCTGTTCACTTATGTGTTATAACATCAGAATACTTATATTTGGCAAGAACCATTATTCTTACAAAAGGATGACAATAGTACGTACGTTTTTATAGTCGCCTCTTGACTTTTGACCTATACTGTCAATTTATTAGACACTTATGATGTAAGAAATGTTCTCGCTTCTTATTTTCTATTCATTTTATATTTTATGGTGCTATGAATAAAGAACTGCTTAAATATTATGCTTATTGTTAACAGTATTGACTTAAATATTTGTGAAAAACGCCTTACAATTTACTTGCGAGGTTTTATAAAATGTTTTTTAAGTACAGTCCATAGCAGATTTTTGTTTTGTATTTACAGTTTAAGCGTATTATAGCCCATAAGACATGCATTTATTTAATACAAGATAACGGACGTGCAGAGACTTGGGATAACGAACACGCAGATTCTCATAAACAAAGTTAATCAAAACTGGTTTGGTTAGTTATTTCCACCAGTGGACGTCATTGCTCTGATAAGATGATGATGATATACCAAATAGTGGTCAGCACGACGGACTCACATTTAGTGACAGAATAAAAGATACATCTATTCATTTTTGATGAGGCATGCAATTACAAATGCGTCAGTGTCACGTCGGCGTCGCAGCAAAATAACTAAACCAATATCTATTAAACTACGCAACGGATTTTGAAGCAGTTTTTTTCAATAGATAGAGTGATTCAAGAGGAAGGTTTATAGGTATAAAATCCATATAACGTGGGCGAGCGGAAGCTATTTTATACATAAAACGAAACAAAGTGTAGATTTAGTGCCACTTACCTATTTATCGTAAAAACAACACTAACATGATAAACATCTGATTCTACTCAATTTATTCCATTTACCGGCCTACTTACGAAAGATTCTTATTTTTATTTATACGACTACAAGAATATTACCCTCTATTTAATCTGAATTACGTTATAACATAACATGGCGGTGCGTATAGCTATATTATTAACTTTGCGAAGATGTTGATGTATTATCTGAGAATACAATTTCTTCGAATTCTACTAACTAATCGAAATAGAGAACTTTTCAAAATCAAAGAAAAAATAATAATTGAAAATAAACTCTATATTTTTTTTATAATATTCTACCACACTAACACAGCACCACACAATCCCAAATTAAGCAATTATATTTGCTAGTGTTATGGGTACTAAACAACTGATATACTACTTAAATACTTTTTTTTTTGTAAATACATGCATATTATAGATAAATTACACCCAGACACAGAACCAACCTTCATGCTCATCATACAAAGATTTGTCCTGGGTGGGGATCGAACCCACGATCTCCAGTTTAGCAGTCAGGGTCACTAACCACTAGAATAACAGGCCCGTCAATATTATTACTAATAAAGTAAATGTTATGCTTTCCTTACATGTTCAACACAAAATTGTTTATATATAAGAATATGTACATAAGGACATAGCATGTTGACTCAATAATGGCATTAGAAATGCTCGGAAAACAAACAATCGGAAAGATTGCTGCAATGAAAATGGAGGCCTTGTATGAACATAGAGTTAGTCAAGCACAAGATAGCGGATTTTCTTAATTCAAGTCCGCCCAAGTCCAATAAAGTGTTATTTGCTTAATTCATACAATCCACAGTTTAATTAAATGCGTTTTTCATACTAAATCGTCACGTTCAGCTGCGTCTGCAATTTAGGGTTTAATTGAACCGTCTGCTAATTTGTTGTAAGAATATTTTAAGTCGCAGTTAATAAGCTCAGGATTCCTCAACGGTATCCAGATTTATGTACAAAATAGTAATTTGTTTCGGGAATACGGGTAAAGAGAACTATGTTTACGTTTTAATATGTAGCAATTTTGCTCTTTGTGTTAGTTTTAATAATGTATCCATCTTGACAAATACAACAGCAATTTCATTAGCAGCTTGTAAATTGAGTCTTGCCTCGTAAATAAAATGTTCCAGCCCGTTGAATTCATGTTTTATGACACAACTTTTATACGATGTTTCTTTTAACCTAATCTGATTTTACTATGCGTAACCAAACAAGTAATAGCAGTTCATCATCATATACATCATATAAGCCCAATGACGTCCATTGTTGAACATAGGCCATATACTTGTTGAATAATAGCAGTTATTGAAAGGTTATAATTTAAGATTTTAAATTAGATTATGAATATTAAAATCACAAGATTTTTTTTTTAAATAGGTATGACGTTTTCTAGTCCACACGTATATATTATTATTATTTTTAAACTTTTTTATGCTTTACATTGCTATTAATTTTTTTTTACAGAAAGTACTTTCTGTTAACAGTCTCAAAATCGTGATTTCTGCGATTTCTTTTTTAACTTAGAAAGTAACATTTGATTTTAAATGTGTCAGTAAGCAATTCTATATATGGACGTTTTGTACTTTGAGGAAATTTAATTTCAGTAATTGCGTTTTACTGCTTAAATGGTATTGGATTTTCATTCCTTATAGAATGATCGGTACTTATAAGAGAGGGGTTCAGTGCTTTCTGCAATTGAAACTGTGCAAAGGCTATTTGAATTTCAATGTTCTAAAGTCTCCACTTGTGAAAACGTAATCAGTAATGCAACTATCTTTGTCCTCTGGTTCCTAAAGAATGAAATTTTAGTTTAAAATTTTATTCATTTCAACTTCCATCCTAGTCTAGATCTTAAGTTGGTTTGGGAATAGAGTAAAAGCTTAAGGGCTTAACTAACTTTAATATACGTGCGGACTGGCTGAAATTGTCTTGGGAAATGCTGGGAGACTTTCATCTAATTTGGCTAATTCACCGTCAGACATAGACTTCTTCATTTATTTTGTTCCGGGTTGATATTAGTCGTATCGCCCCTTTTTCGCTTCAGAAATCAGATAAACCTGATAATGAATTTAACAAAAAAATTGCTCAATAGATACTTTTTAGGATTTTTTCATCGTCTTACCTATTATTTTTTAAAAAGAACTTTTAAAATTCTGTGATTATAACTGTTGAAGTACGGTTAAAGGCAAAAGTTAGAGTAATATGGCCCCCAACCCTACAGAAGACCGCATCTAAAAATAAATTATATTTTGCATACCTACATGATGAAATATTATAAGTTGCCACAAATAAAATACAAAATAAAGAAAGTAATAATAATGTCACCAAAGTAAATTAAAGTGCCAAAACCAAGACATTTATTGGAATGTGAATATTTGCAGACTTTGTTCCGTAATGTAACGAGGATAACGAAGAGACTTGCAGTTTTGAAAAGTTTTAATATTCACTGCTGTATTGTAGTTCCGCGTATTTTAATTGCAAGCGTTTAATGACTCTTTTTCTTTATGAAAAATTATGAGGTCGCTTAACAAGACTATTGTGTAGTTAAGTCTTTATTTTTGTGGTACCTAAGTATTATTGTAGGTTTGCGTGTAAATGTACGTCCAAGGTTTAGAATTTTACCTTAATAATATTTATAGACTATCTCGTCCTTCAACATTTAGGTATGTTCTGATAATTTCGAGGCTAAAATCACGTACTTATATAATAAGCGAGGATAATCCTACCAGATGCGGAGATCGTCCTGATAAGCCACGACCCGACTATTAGTTTTCAGTAGTTGTTGTTAAGCTAACTTGATCTAGAGATTTGTTATCGCAATTTAAGATTCTAGCACCTTTTTATCGATTTTTGCGAGAGTATTTGTTCTCGTCTTCAGCGCCGTCTCTTGGCGAATCTTTGGTACTATGTTATTTTGTCGGCTTGATTTCATGTACCTAGCGAACAAGATATTATATTTTGATCATCTCTTCCTATTCTAAATTAGATGAAGTAGGTAGGTACCTTATCCCCGCTAACGTTTGTCACTTTAGGATGGTCGTGCACAAACTTGTCCTATACAATAAAGCCAACATAGCACGTCACCTACATAAATATCAATTTCTCTTTATTACTTTTATCGGGAATACGATCGTTAAAATTCAGAAAGGTATCGGTAACGCCATAACAGCAGATGGTGAGAAATAAGCCATTTTATTCTTTTTATGCAAATAGTTTGCCATTTCTTTAAAAGGTAGAATTTGCGAGAAGAAAATCCTCTTGTGGATACTTGGACCACTTTAGAAATTCCTTTAGATACAACTTTAAAGTCTTTAGTAAGTAATTGAAGTTATGGACATTCCTACCCACTTGTCAACAGGATCCCAATTCTACCATAGGTGTTTCTATTGTGTGGTTAGTGTGGTCTATTACTAAAAACTACTTTGAATTGAGGTACTCACGGGTGAGATACTTAATTGGAGAAAAAAAAAAATGAACCCTATTCTGTTAGTAATAAAGGTATTTATTATTATAGTTATGGATGAAAAGGAAGACTAAAAACATAACTTTAATGCTTAAGCTATGACAATGTTTGCGTTAATTACTGACTACTTACTGAAAAAGTTGGAAAACCTCGGTATACGCGATATTCAACTGAATCTCATCCATGACTATCTTACTGGGAGATACCAAAGAGTAAGGATAGGCGATGCCGTCAGTGAGGATATGCCTATTATCTTTGGTGTGCCCCAAGGCAGTGTAATGGGTCCCACGCTTTTCCTCACCTATATCAACGACCTGTGTAACACCCAACTGACAAATGGCAAAATTGTCACTTTTGCTGATGATACAGCGTTGATCTTTCACGGCGACACTTGGGAAGATGCTTTTGCACACGCACAAACGGGGTTTAACAGGGTATCTGATTGGCTAAGGAATAACGGACTCACACTTAACGTCGATAAAACCAAATACATCCCGTTCTCAATAAAACCTATTCCACCAAACTCTCTCAATAATTTTTCTATTGTTGCGCACTCATGCTTAACCGACCATTCCTGTACCTGCAACGCGATAGAAATCACCACCCATATCAAATACCTTGGCGTCATGATTGACAGTACATTAAGCTTCAGTTATCATCTAGACCTCATCTCTACTAGAACGAGAAAACTGATGTACGTCTTTAAAAACCTGCGCCATATAGCGGACAAAAATATAATTAAACTGGTTTACCTGTCCCTATGTCAACCCATACTATCATACTGCATCTCAGTGTGGGGAGGAGCTTGCAAAACTGGAATGATTAAAGTGGAAAGAGCACAAAGAGCTGTCCTTAAAGTAAGCCATTCCCTACCTTTTTTGTACCCTACAAAGAACCTGTACCAAATCTCGGATGTGCTGACGGTACGTCAACTGTACATCCTAAGTATAATACTCAAGCAACACTCATTACTGTACTACCGTCCCCCACCCATCCATAAACGCTTAAAACACAAAGTCTGTCCTAGTGCCCCAATCCGTTGGAATACATCGTTTTCTGGAAGGTTTTTTGGTTTCTTGGGAGGCTATATATACAACAAGATAAATAAGCTAATAAATATATACTCACTCACAAAATCGAAATGCAAAACAGCTACCTCCAACTGGCTTAAGTCTCTTAGTTACGATGATACTGAAAATCTTCTACATACTACCTTATAGACTAACCCAAACAAAAACACATAAACACACACACGCACGCACACGCACACGCACACACACACACACACACACACACACACACACAAGACACACATGATTTTAAAAAAAAAGTTCTTAGTTCACATTGCAATATTTATGTCTCTCGAATACTCTACGTCTGTCTACGTCTACCGTAATTTATAATTTGTAACTAATTAGATGTTATAATCCCTGGAAGAGTGAGCCTGGAGATCTGTCATACAGGTCTAGTACCTAGTTCAGACTCCAGCTCTCTCAAAGGTATATAAACTTTGTTGTTACAACTTATTACTATAAGCACTAATGTACTTACTTTTTGAGAGAGAAATAAAACATTATTATTATTATTATATTATAATTAAGAAACTGCACCAAAACACAGCTTAAACAATACATAAACTGTGGTATGAGGCAACAGCTTGTTGTGATATTTGCATATCGTGACGTTAAAATAACAGTTAAAATTAAGTGGACGGTGTTACACAAAAAGGATCCAACCCACAAAATGTGACTTTTGAGATATTGAAGTTTGAAGTTTAACTTGTATTTGCACATTGATGTACTATTATACCGTCTTTGTTTCTTTGGGTAATATGTGTATATATTTATATTAATTTTATAGTCTGAAGAATTAATTAGTATAAGCTTATATTTTTTGAAATATTTCAATAAACAGAGGATTGGATCCTTTTTGCTAAATGTAATTTTTAATTAATGTATGTTCATTTTTAATTTCACAAAAACGATCCAATATGGTATATTGATGTGAGATAATTGATTTAATTAATTATATATACATATATATAGCATAGGTGAGGCCTATGTTCAACAGTGGACGTCATTGGGCTGATATGATGATGATGATGATGATAATATATAGCATACAGCTGCGTTGGAAGATGTTTTTAAGCTTCTTGCCTGGGACGGATTTGGCATCAACATAAATAGCCAGTACATCACCAATTTTCGGTATGCTGACGATATCGTGGTCATGGCAGAATCACTGGAGGACCTAAGCACAATATGCTCGATAGCCTCAACACAGTTTCTCAACAGGTGGGCCTCAAAAAATGAACATGGATAAGACGAAAGTCATGTCTAATCGCTATGTAGTGCACGCCCATACCGCATGCATAAATGGCTAGTACATCACCCACTTTCAGTATACTGACGATATCGTGGTCATGGCAGAATCACTAGAGGACCTAAGCATAATATGCTTGACAGCCTCAATAGAGCTTCTCAACGGGTGGGCCTTAAAATGACCATGGATAAGACGAAAGTTATGTCTAATCGCCATGTAGTGCACGCCCATATCGCATGCATAAGCAATATCTCAGCTTTAATCTCGAAGTTGTTGACGAATAGGACCTAGGACAAACGGTCCGGTTAGGTAGGTCCAACTTCGAAAAAGAGGTTAATCGCCAAATCCAAAACTCGGTTGGGCAGCGTTCGGTAAACTACGTACTGTATTCTCGTCCACAATACCCCAGTGTTTAAAGACGAAGGTTTTCAACCAATGTGTGTTGCCAGTGATGACTTATGGCACAGAGACGTGGCCGCTAACTATGGGACTCATTAGAAAGCTCACTGTCACCCAGCGAGCCATGGAAAGAGTTGTGCTCGGAGTTTCCCTGTGGGATCGAATCCGAAATGAGGAGATCCGCAGGAGAACTAAAGTTGTCGACACGAGTTGCATCGCTGAAGTTTCAGTGGGCAGGACATATAGCTCGAAAAACCGATGGCCGATGGGGGAAAAATGTTCTCGAATGGCGGCCAATCGACCCCCCATAAAATGGACCGACGATCTGGTCAGGGTTGCGGGGGGTCGTTGGATGCAGGCGGCGCAAAGCCAATGAATGTGGCGGAAGTTGGGTGAGGCATATATATAATGTTTTTTTTTTTTTTTACTGAAATAAAATGATTATTATTATTATATGTCCAGCATATATTTAATGAAGAATATCAATATATAACTATATATATATAAATAAAAAAAAAATCCATAAAAAAAATATTTTGGGTTTCTTAAAAAAAAAAAAATTCTCTTTTGTTATTTTAATACGTTGACATAAAATAACTAAATTCTAAATTTAATCTAAATTTATCAAAACTCATGTGGTTAGGATTATTTTTGTTATTTTAATTAGAACCTTATCATAACAAAATCATTTAGCAAAAACGATCCAAACCGCTTGAACCCTTTGTATGATTTTGCAAATGCATTCTTTTTCATTTAAATATAATTTATCAAATACAATCCAAGTAAATTGGATCCTTATTCACATATTCATTGTAGACTAGTTTCTTTATTTGATAATTTCACTTCAATGATCCAAGGAGGTTGAATCGTTTTTGTGAAAACAAAACCGAAACCCGTCATAGATGTGGGTTGGTACCCCATGTCGATAAAAACGTTAATATTCGTATTTTGATCTGGTTGTTTTTGCTATATGAAAATATAGACCATAAAGACCACTTTGGCGTACTTAACTCATTTTCGACCATCATGTGGGTTGGATCCTTTTTGTGTAACACCGTCCAAGTTAAGACTGCCAAGCAGAGTTTCAGTTGAATCTTCTTTAAGTACAGTTGAATACAAAACAATAGATACATTTTTAATTTGATTTATGCTAATCTGATCTGATGTATTGAATTTTAGAGCTTCTAAGAGTTAATTTCATTGATTGATACATAACAACAATAATAGTTTATAATAATATAATTACCTGTTATTGGCCATACTAACGGTTAAGTATTAGATTTATGCTACCAATGTATACGCTGTTGGTTCTCTACATAAAGTATTGTAGTATCTAGGGACGTTATTACGCTAACTGGCTGATAAGTGTATAATATCTGAAACTTATATGAGTGATTTTATAATATGAGAAATAGTTCAAAAATTTGTTACTTATGTTTTAGATAGCTTATCAGAAACTTACACAGCCAGTGTACAGAAGTACAGAAGTACTTACAGAACAGCCAGTGGTAACACAGGGCCTAAGGACTTCAAATATATTCAAAATAAAATAAATTGCCGTGTGAATATAATTAAGATGACATAACAATGACATGATGATGGTTTGATCGTTTTGAGCTGACAGTTACGCACACATATGACAAACTGACTGCCTCAGTAAACTGAGGTCTCCATTTCGATCCTCGGGTTCGGAAGAAATATTTTTAAGATCTGCAAATGTTTGTTTCAAAGTTTGGGTGTTTTCTATGTATATATTTAGAATATGTATGTATTTAGAAATATGTATGTTTATCAGTGGTATAACACAAGCTTAATGTATTACTAGGTACAGTAAAAAAATATGCTAAAAATTTTGTAGGTGTAGGTTTGCGTAATCAAGTCCAGGCTTTAAACATTTTTAAAGCACCAACAAAAATAGCGTACGAACTTGGGGCTGGTTTGTTAGTTCATAATTATGTTTATAAAACAACAAAATAATTATCAGTACCAAGCTTTGAATATATTTTTAAAGCACAGAGTGGGTAAATCGTTAGTTTATAGTACGTTTATAAAATAAAATCTAATAAATACTTATTACTGATCAGCTGTTTTTCATATATCGACCATGGAAACATCGTGGCATATTTTCTTAACAGTATCACATCAATAAAAACCACGAAAATGTTGCCTTGCCTTTCAACTCCCCTTCTCATTCGTGGCCTTTATAGGAAACTACCAGAACGAAAGGGCGAAGATAATGTCATAAACAACACGCAGCTAGACTAAAAAGGGACTGCCGTCATAACATACTTAATATAGAGTTTATGATCCATAAATTTAACGTTGGAAAACACGTAGACAGGTAAATATGCGATAAACAAGGTTAAACAAATTTTGGTAACGTTACAGAATTGAATTATGATACAGGTGTTGGCAACGAACATCAAGATTAAGTAATGCTTCATACGGCTCATTAACATCATTTGTGGGATAGTAATTGTCATAATAAAGTTCTTGAATGGACAGATGATCTGATCCGAACGCAGGATCGCGCTGGATGCAGGCCGCATATGACCGGTCCTATTGGAAGTCTCTTGAGGAGGCCTATGTCCAGCAGTGGACGTCTTACGGCTGATATGGTGACGATGATGATGAATTGTAATAATTCCAATTTAAATTTTTAAATGAAGTAATTATTGTATTATTAAACTTAAGTTATCACTAATTATTGTATTATCTTAATTAATTGATTAATGAAAAATTAAATTGTATAATATTAATTACCTACCTAGATATTAAAATATTGTACGCCCCAGTGATACTCTTAAATTAATTATTAATATTGACATGTGACATCCAATAAATGATTGTGCCAAGTGGCCAGGGTTGACCTAGCTAGAGTCAGGCCTACCCTGGCCACTGACCTGACAACTGCAACCGAGGTAGTTGTAAAGCCAAGTGTTTAGAATGAAATCCAAATTTTATAATAAACTTCAGAGAATCAAGCTAAAGGATTTTCGCGAAATCGTTCACCGGCAAGAAATTATAGACTAACAATACAAAAACAAAGTTGAAACGAGCTACTACTTACAAGTTCAAACACAAAACTCTATAAAGAAGTGCCATTTTGTACCCATTAGACTCCATAAGATACTGTCTCGCAGCAGAATTAATTTCATTATCAACTAAGTATAAGTGTACAAAGCTAAGTTTTGTGACAATATTGCCTGTAAGTTACAAAGTTGTAGCAGACAATAGAAACGTCTCAATTTTATCAATTACTTCAGTTGAATAAAGCTTTGAAATAAAGTCTTTTAGGTCTAAAATCGGTTGCACGGAAGCATTGGAAATTCGTATTATGTTTTAAACTTATATGCTTTTAACATAAAGCATGGTAGTATATTCAATAAAGTTGGGTCATAATTTCAATGGATATTATACTGGTTGCCTTCTCCATATTTGGAGGCCAGCTTTACTAATAGTATTATCTACTTAGTACCACCTGGTGCGACTATCTGCTACCAATTACACGCCCAATGGCTGTGGCCTAAGCTTACTTTGTCTGAACAAAGTAAGCATCAATAATTCAACAACTATATTAGGCTTATCGATTGTCATTGTCTAACCTTTTAAACTTTGACTGGCCTGTTGGTCTTGTGGTTAATGACCCTGACTGCTAAGCCGGAGGTCGTGGGTTCGATCCCCACCCAGGACAAATCTTTGTGTGATGAGCATAAAGGTTTGTTCTGTGTCTGGGTGTAATTTATCTATAATATGTATGTATTTACAAAAAAAAAATGTATTTAAGTAGTATATCAGTTGTTTAGTACCCATAACACAAGCAAATATAATTGCTTACTTTGGGACTAGATGGCGCTGTGTGAATGTGGTAGAATATTATTATTATATTATTATTATTATTCGATTAAGATAAAGTAATAAGGGCGGGGGACGATTTAATGTGTGAAACCTTTTTACTTTTTTAATCCATTCGGTCTCAGCCTCTTTTAAACCTGTACCCCCCCCCCCTGACACTAAAACAATGGCTTATGTATTAGCATATACATGTAGGTTTAAATTGTTAAACCTGGTTTAATACTTAGTCCATATTTTGCAATAAGGGGGCTAAAGCCTTTAAAATAGATTTTTTGTGTCAAGAATTTTTTAATTTGATTGTGTCGTATAAAGTATTTCTTCGTTCAAGGAATAAGCTTCAAAAATGAAACGAACTGATGAGGAAATCAACAAATATAAATTGCGCACGGTAAATATTTACTTTATTTGTAGAAATCGTGTTCCGGACACGTATCTCGTTATAAATTCAAATTGGAAAAATTTGGGCAAAACAATCTTTTGCGTCATATTTCTGACATTACTGTGGTCTGTCTGCATACTTGTACGCTTTATGAAAAGGAATGTGTTTCAAAAATGTGATCTTTAGAAGGGAATTCTTTGAATGACGACTCTTTTACGAGTTCGATAAGATCTCATCGCTTGGGAACGAACTGTGGATGTATCCAGTCATCTGTCAAATGTCCCTTCTTTCACGCTTAAGTAGGCATTTTACCCAAGCTATGCTATGCAACGTATGTCAGAAATTGTAATCAAAAGATATGTGTCTAGACGAAATATATTTAGAAGAATAGAATGTGTTGAACTGAAGAATCTTTTTATTAGAGTATTTAAAAGGGAAAGATCTAGAAGAAAATACCATAACCAAATAGGAAATGTTTTCAAGAAAAGACAGATCAGGAGTACCCTAAATCGGCGAGAATGTATGAAAAGATTGATGAATGTCGAAGAATAGAGAGATATATGTCAGAATCGTAGCAGATAAAAGAAAATAGTCTCTACCCTCTTTTTGGATAGAAGTGATCACATTTCTATCCAAACACAGGGGTAGGCAGACATACATATAGATCACTATTGTATGTATTAAATAGTATGTTATATACAGATATAGCACTTTCTTTCTGACGAATAGACCCAGCCTTTTTCGTGAAAATATTTTTTATTATTTATCATATTTAAATTACTTCTGGTATTTGCTATTATTAATCTGGCTTCGTATTTGCTTCACACTTTAGTACGTAAGACTTCGCTCCCATCAGAAGCAGAGACACTTTCTCCTCACACTCTTCCTTTCATTACATGTGATACAATCATTAATAATAATTTATTGTTGGTATAGGTACATTTCCACAACGAAGCTTACTGATTGGACTCCGGAACTCAGTTGAACTTAGATCCAGCATCCTTGTAAGTTTCTTAATCTTTTTAAGAGTGTTTAACAAAGACGTGGTTGGATCACTAGCTAAGTTTCCAAAGTAAACTTTTTCTTAAGATATTGTTGCTTCATCATTGCACAAACATTCGGCACCCAACTTTCAGAACTCATGTCACGTTCCCTTTGTAGAAAAAGAAAAGGATCATTTAGTTATTTGATACAGTCATTTTCAGAAAGTCAGTGATCACTTACGAGTTTAGTGTGTGACGTAAAAGAGAGAAAACATTTAACGGGTTTGTTTTTGTAATAGTTTATTATTGATTTTTGTATACAATATTTGTTTAAGTTTATAATAGTTAGTGTCATTGTTTTAATATACTTGTGAGTTTTACGTTTGCATCACTTACGTTATTATTGTATCGTTGATAATGTTTTCAAATTTAAAACGCTGTATCTACTTATGGCCTGGCAACTTTATCATACTCAATGACAGTATTTCAGCTTAATCCTATATTTAGGTTTGGTACTCTAGTATTATAGCAGCTCAATCCTATATTTAAGGTTGGTATTCCAGTATTATGTTACTAATTCATAATTATTATAAGATTTATATTATATTATGTAATTTCAGCTATAAGTTTTTTAGTTTTAGTAGATGTATTTAATTCATGATAGGGACTCAATGACAAATTACTGTATCTCAATGGTTAGAATCCAAAACAGCATCTCATTAACTTATAATAACCAGTTAAAACTCTAATCCAAAAATATTAAAATTTAAACATATTATCGTTTAAATTTTGCGGAAGTAAGGACATGGAGTCCAGTTGCAGAAATTTATGTGATTTTCGCCGCTTTTGCTATGATATGGAATGAGGCATCATCATCATCATCATCATCATCAGCAACCCATTAAGTCCCACTGCTGGGCTCGGGTCTCTTCTCCTCTAACTAGAGAGCTAGGAGTGAAATGAGGCATAACAGTTACAAAATAGCACCCAGATAGTTTTTGGTATTTGATGTTTTGCCATCTACTTCACAGAATTTCAGATGTTTTTCTCCAAATGTTTCAAAGTTTAGATTCTGGCCAGAATTTTGTTATGGACCCGACATGAATGTGTTTGGCGTAAAAATAAATGACCACAAAATGCATATTTTTTTGTTTTCAAAAAACGAGAAGAATCGCAAATATAATGTTTTCTTAGTCTCAGTTTGTTTTATTGTTTGCGAGGCAAACTTTAAACATACCATCTATTGTTAACTGGTCATCTGAATAAAATATAATAATTAAAAAATGATCTCAATTATATTCTACAGCATTGTTAAAAAACTTCAACTTAAAAATTTTAAATATAAAAATACGAATTTATTAAACTGTCAAAGTCATTAATCAACAAGTCAAACCGTTTATCAATTGAATAAATTGATAAAAAACAAAATTAAAAATTTTGAAAAAACCCACGACGATAACATCTATACAAAATAAGAAACGTAACATATAAAAAGGTTTAAATAACTTTATTTTAAATCCCCGACGAAAAGATAATAAGTAGCGTAAAAACAATCCCAACAAAATCCGTCGGGGGCTGCCATACCCTGACTTGAAATGAACGAAAGTATTGCAGTTTTATGTATTTGATACCTACCTAATTATTAACAATATTTAGTTTACAATATATATTTAATACTAGAAACAGTAAGGATATTGGCAGCCCCCGACGAATTTTCTTGGGATTGTTTTTACGCTACTTATTATCTTTTCGTCGGGGATTTAAAATAAAGTTATTTAAACCTTTTTATATGTTACGTTTCTTATTTTGTATAGATGTTATCGTCGTGGGTTTTTTCAAAATTTTTAATTTTGTTTTTTATTTTAAATATTTTCAAAGAGCGCCCTATCTTACTAACTGTAAGTAACTCGTATAAAATTTTAAGAACCTTGACAGATAAATAAAAGTTTTATACTAAGTTATAGCACAAATACATTTTTTTTTAATTTACTGTTGCAGTAAGTCTTATAACTTGAAATTATCATTTGAATTTTCTTATTTTAAACTTTTTAATGAGCGCCTTATCTTACCATGTAAGCTCTAGAATGAATGGAATTTGCATGGAGCTTCGACTATATTATATATATTTTATTTTTTGTTGACTTGTGTGCTCATCCGTCGCACAAAGGTCACCGGAGCCCCGCTTTGCGGGGCTCCTACTTCTGGGTGGTTTGAAAAAAAAAAAATAACCCTAACCTAACCAGTCCGATTCGGCGTTAGCGCAGATTTCCACCTATAATAGTTTGTATCTCGAAAACGGTGAGTGCTATCGCAAAAATGATGAAAATTTGGTTACACCCCGAGCACGGGATACCTATAAGTTAGAATAAATAAGGTAGGTAGGTGTTTATTTAACGTCAGTCAATAAACTCTCACTCTTACTAATTTTTTTTAGGCTTATCATTGTATACCTCCGTACAAATATTCAGTGATATAACAACACGAGATCGGTTTTCGGATTTTTTCCTTTATTTGTGCAACTTGTAATTGCTTCTGGCCAAATTTCATGATTCTAGGTCAACGGTAAGTTCCCTATAGATTATGATCGTCAAGATAAATCGTCGAAAATGGAGCATAAACAGCTGTATCTTTTGATTGCGTTAACTTAGAATTTTGATTTTTATTTTACGCCGAGGGTTTGCAGACCCAAGCAAATGATATTAATTTCAGCTTTATACCTCTATGCGTTCTTGAGAAAAATATTCTAGACAGACGGACAGACAGACAGACAGACAGACATACAACGGAGTGATCCTATAAGGGTTCCGTTTTTTTCTTTTGAGGTACAGAACCCTAAAATTGCATAAACGGTCACCCATCTATGAACTGACCTTATCCGAAGTTGCTTAACCTCATGAGTGTAATCAATATCTCAGTACTACAATGCTACGTGCCTCTATACAGTAACAGGTCTAATTATTTTACAGATAACTGTAAATATAAGTTTGCTTAGTCTATTGCAGCGCCCCCTGGCGAAAAAATACAATATTGTGTATCCAAAAGTTATCCTCGATAAATCACAAATACATTACAGAAAACCGTATCGAAATCGGTTTAATCGTTTTAAAGATAGGAGGGCACAAAGGTTTCAACGAAATCAACATAGGTTTGCCTAGTCTATTGCAGCGCCCCCTGGCGAAAAAATACAAAATCTTGAATCCAAAAACAATCCTCGATAAATCACAAATACATTACAGAAAACCGTATCGAAATCAGTCTAATCGTTTTAAAGATAGGAGGGCACAAAGGATTCAACGAAATCAGTGTATTGTAGCGCCCCCTGGCGAGCTATTAACATAAAACCTATCTAATAACCTGTCCCCCAGAGCCGCACACACTTTACAGAAAACCGCATCTAAATCGATCAAACCGTTTCCGTGATATAAGGCATTATGTTGGAACACACAAACACACAAACACACAAACACACAGCCTCTCACCCCAAACGCATATACCGTCTCCGTTCCGTCGTGGGTAAAAAAATAACTCGTTATAACTTTTGACGTATAAATTCAATTGCTGGCAAATCGCCCCCAAATGTTGTTTACCTATTGATATCAATTTCAACTTTAATGGTTACGATAATTCATTACACTTCGCCAACCCAAGTCATTTATAATTTTATACCACAAACTCTGTGTTCAAATTTAAACTATTAATTATTACTATCTAATTGATATTCGGTATTCAGATACATTTTAGTGTTAAAATAACAATGAATAGGATAACCTTGCAATGAATGACCAAAGTCATATAAGAACTCTAAATCTTATATCTAAGGGCCAGTGCACACCGTGTTTTAAGTAGGTACGCGCGTCGACGTTGGCGCGCTTTTATCCTACAGAGCAGTTTGTTGTCGTGTGTATCGATACAGACGCGTGTTAGCATCGCGTTTGTATCGATTCAAACACGTGACACAGGCGCGTGTTTTAAGCGCACCGTCGAGGAACGCGCGTCTACCGAGCGCTTTTATCCTTCAGAGCAGATTGTTGTCGTTTGTATCGATACACACACGCGTTAGTATCACGTCTGTATCGATTAAAATCGACACCGGCGTGTTTTTTAACCGCACCGTTGAGGAACGCGCGTCAGCGGAGTGCTTTTATCTTACAGAGCAGTAAGAGCCTGCGCACAACATGTTTTTTAAACGCGCCGTTATCGCCGATACTGATCATCAGGTCTGTATCTTTATAAACGTGCCAACGGCGCGTTTTAAAAATGTGTTGTGCACAGGCTCTTAGATACATGTGGTAATGGAAGTTCGACTTATGACACTACAAAATATTGTTGAAAGCCGTATGACATGGCCTTTTAAGGTGACAATTTGTAGAAGTAATGTGGGGCAGATCGGACAAGAGTGGCATTTTATTTTGAAAAGAAACGGTCTTCGTTTATTACTAGGGTACTACTTGTAGCAAACAAATAATTTCACAGATTTTAAGAATAAAAACAAGAATTCAGAACGACAAATTTTAATCATATTCGTTGTTTCAAATTCAGGCCTTACTGTTTTATAATGAGTGAAGCGTCGTGTTAATTAAGACATAACTGAATACCACACAAATAAATTCAAAGGCTCATACTCGCATGTACACAGGTTTGCTCATTTGAATTCTCCCCTGCCTTCTACCTACTTTACTGAATTATTATATCATACCGGGAAATCTGATAACGCCATCTCCCTTTTCGAGGGCCAGGTATCTTTTGTTCAACTCACATTATTATGTAAATCGTTCAAAGACGGTCACAAAGATCTATCTACTAACACAGAACTAAATATGTAGAGGATTAACTTCCGCAAGGAAGTATTATCACGTATTCACGTTCCAACTTTACACAAAGGCGACCCATAAATAACTCACTAAGTGTAGACCTGAATAATTCGTGCAAACTTTTGTCACTTTACGAAAACGGTAAGCAAGACTATACATTAAACTAGATCCGTTATGAAATTTTAATGTGCTACTTAAGTCATGCTATGTTTTCATCGAAACTATACGAGTACTATCTTGAAATTTGATAAAAACTATGTAAGCGATCACACTAAAACGGCACTTAAAGCCTTTTTAGAAAAAATGACAGAGGTCAAAGGCAAGCGATCGAAAATTCGAATTTAGAACATGAATTTGAAAGTCCGCGTCGTGATGCAGGAGTCAAAAAGAATCTTTGAAATATTCACAGCGAATTCTCTTTAAAGGATTGGCTGGACCTTTAAAACCACGTGATATGTGACAAAGAATTTTATCCATCTAGTATGTAGCCAATCTAAATATATTTTTGAAATATTAATAAAACCTCAGTCCTCATTATAATTTACGAATATTTCAAGAAAAAAAGGTTCAATTTAATGAATTCAATTACTTTTATCAATTTATATGGTTCACAACCCTTGATTGCCTACAACTATAAGCCCTCAAAGTATTTGCCTTCAATCATTGCCAGACCAGCCTGAAAATTACACAAAAGATAAATCGTTCAGATACATTAGCCCAGATCCCTAGCGATTACAGTCTTATTAATGGCTACTGTTAAAAAATAATTAAGTTCAGTACAAAGCAAAGGATCTCGTTTACCGTAATCAGTTTAGAGAGCTCTTAATACTTTGACTTGACAAGAAATAAAAGTTGAAAACAGAAATATTCATTGATAGTGTGGTTAGATACGAAAATATGAACTGAAATTAACAGGAAAGTAGTTTTGTTTTAGGATAGCAATTATATTTCAATTACGGTGTCTTGTCATAAATGTAACAGTTGAATACATTTTCAAGGAATCATAATTATATTACGACAAATATAAATTGTATTTTAATAGTGTTTTATTGGTAGTGTCGTCCCACAAGACGGACACATGACCCGTTTCGAACCGAAGCGCGGATGTTTGCATTGAATCAAGCCGTATACCACCGGTCCTACTGAGAATCTTTTCGGAAAACTATGTCCAACAGCAGACATCCGGCAGTGTATATTTATTTAAAAATAAACGGAAATCGTAGCTAAAAAACCTTTAGCATTAGACGTATGTTGCCAGTGGGAATTTCATTCACGAATCGACATTAGCTAAAAAAGAAGAACTTTCTCGTGTTCAATTTATAATTCGAACTTTCAACAGAATGGACCTAATTGTTTCGTTCGTGACATTTAATTGTAAAATAACCCTAGATTAAATGCTCAATAATAGAATTGACTGCTATAAATTTCTATAGAAGCGTTAAATATAAAAATAATTAAGTAATATCTATCTATTCTTTAATGTAATATTTTATTATGGTATGGAGCTATAGTAAAATAAATCTTCTGAACTAGATAAGAAACGTTTATTGTGTTCATGAGATAATCCATTAAGTTTATAATAAAACATGCAATAGAAATATACGTCTTGCACTTACCTATATCGTCAAGAAGTTCACTGACACACGTTCGTCTCGTATCTTAACTGTACTAAGCATTTCCAAAACGATTTTCTCTGAAGTACGATTAGATTATGGAATGAACCCTCTTTTGAGGTTATGTCAACTTAGTTAGCGTTTTAATGGCTTCGCCAACGCGTACGTGACGCCTCTGGTATTGCAATCGTTCAGAGGTTACAGTTTAATATGACTGGCCTATTGGTCTAGTGGTTAGTGACCCTGACTGCTAAGCCGGAGGTCGTGGGTTCGATCCCCACCCAGGATAAATCTTTGTGTTATGAGCATGAAGGTTTGTTCTGTGTCTGGGTGTAATTTATCTATAATATGTATGTATTTACAAAAAAAATAGTAGTATGTCAGTTGTTTAGTACACATAACACAAGCAAATATAATTGCTTAAATTGGGACTAGATGGCGCTGTATGAATGTGGTAGAATATTATTATTATTTTATATAAAAGGTCCCATTGCTAGGTATGGGTCCTCTCTTCTCTTTCTAGAGAGTTGAGAGATTTTAGGTTTTAATCCACACACGCTATAAGAATGCTGATAGGTAGTTAGTAAGACATAAAAAATAAATTTGTCTCTTTAATTTCTCTGAGAGGTATGTGATTTTTTTCATGATGTTTTTCTTCATCGTTAAAATGGCGAGTCATTTGACTCATATAATACGTATAAATAGTCGTTTTTTTAGTAAATAATTGAATTATGGAAAATATTAGAGATCCTCCCGTTCAAAGTTACTATTACAACATTTTTCATGATTACCTATTTAGAAAAATTCGAGACACCTAGTTAAAAAATAATATTTACAAATAAAAAAAAACGAATGAAATTAAAAACTAACTACATGTTATTACTGTTAATTAGATTAATGGGTTTTAATTTCATTTGATCTCATAGTATTACTAAAAAAAACAGCAACTTTCTAAGTCTTAGGTTTATACTCATTACTTTTGTAGATTCTACAGCACTATATCAATTACTCAAGCTTTAATTTAAATGTATCTGTTCAGATGTAATAATGCTTTATTGTTAAAGAAAATCTAAGATATTTAAAGCATTTTCTTTTTTTTTTCTCAGAGGGATTTCGTACGATCAATGCGATATATCTCCACACCTAATAAGGCTTTTAATAAATAAGGACCTCGACCCTTGAGATTTAGAATCATTCGACAAATTAAGGGTAAAATGTTTCTTACAAACTGTAAGTTTTGCTGAATAATAGACGATACTAAAAGCAGAATGACATTATTATATTATGGCTGCATGGCTGTTCTCTATAATGGACTAAGATAGACGGTTATAGGTATACAGATGTGTCCACTAAGACATAATAAATTATGTATGTGATCTATGCTGATCGAGTCTGATCGAAACTCTAAGTGTGATTGCACCAATCATTGCTAGACAGCATATTGTGGTCAATAGACATGTTTACGCGCGCTATAAGCGCACGCAAACATTAGTCAAAAAAAGACTAAATGTTGTAACAATGTTTAATTTTGTATAGTAAAATTACATCTCATGTTGAATAATGGCGTGTAGCTCCACTCACGACCGATACGGAAGAGAGCTAATGTCAGCGCGGGCGCCGCGCTGTCAATAATGTCAAACGCGTTTTGTTTATGCGTTAAGCGTGAACAGACAATATGTTGTCTAGCAAAAAAAGCAATGGCTTTTACATACAATGTCGTTTTAAAAATTACCAACTATTCTCAAAGTCTGAACAAATAAAAAGTAATATAGCATAACATAGCTTAGCTTCACGCTGTTAATACCTAAGAAGGAATAGACAGAAAGACAGAAGACAAAAAAGGAATAGAAACGCATCCTTCCCACATTTTGCGGGCTATTTTAGTTTCCTTGTGATAACAAGAATTGCCGCATACCAGACATATTTCCAGACTTTGGACTGCTACTGAGAATTTCATGAAATAAAATCCAATGACTATTTTGCCTGACCCCGGTAATGAACCTATGACCTTTTGCATCGCAAATAAGATTGTAACGACAATGAGAAGAATAATTCAAGTACAAAAAACATCCGGCAGCATTTTGGCCTCGAACAATTTAGCCATTTAGCAAAATGTTTCTTGTTGATCCATAACAGAGGGCGTTGACAAGGTGTGTATTTTTCTTTGTCGTGCCGTCAATGGGAAGGAAGTAAAGATGATGGTGGTCGTTATACTGAACAAGGGAGGAATAAATGAGTTTGAGGGAAATGTTGAGTGATAATATTATAACAGAGGCTTGTAGGCTGGAAAGCTTCAAGTTGTTTTCGTAATTTTGTGTTTGTCACCTCAAGATTTGATGGGGAAATTATACATTTTGAGACAGAAAAGTGTTTTTTTTTTTTCAGATTACACTGAGCCCAAGGTGATCCCTTTTTACACACAATTTCTTTTTGATTTGATTTTGTAATATTTAATTATCGGCATTGATTCGCTTTGAGGTTTGCAGACATGGAATATCAACAGTTCTGAATCAAACATTTAAGTAATAAAAGACTTTTAATAAGACTCAGGTCTTGTTTCATCAATAGTAAATAAGAATCTTGTAAACTATTTAAGACTTTTTTGGCAGAATTATATGAAAAATACATAATAAATCTGTGAACGAAGTTTCAGATAGGTTATCTAGCAAATATTTGTCAGTGGTGAAACAGGCCCATAATTTAATAAAAAGTCATTTTATTTTATAATTCAACCCTAAAACACAACACTGTAAGTGAACCACATTTACGGTAATAATTGTAAATAGGTCCCAATATATTAAAACTTCATGCATACTTAAAAATATTTTCATTAATTATTACGTCAATTTCATCCTCAACCGGGATCATAGCGCTTTTAAAATGAAGCGTACCTTTTTAATATAAATAAGGAACTAACCTACACTCAAATTGTTACAAAGTTTTGTCTGTTTAGGGTTCGTGCAAAAACGGCTTATAAATATTATGAAACTTTCAGTTACGGGCAGTTTAATACCAATTTATCATGGAATATACACACGCTTTATTTAATTATCCGTTCTTGAGCAAGTTTTTGAAATTCGTTTAGGAAATATTTAGAATGCTTCTGAACATAATGAAATTAAATCTCGTTTATTCATCTAGGTTACAAGGTAACACTTATGAAAGTCACAAGAATGTAACAGGTTATCCGAAAAGTAGTGTCAGCAAATTTGCCTACGACCAGTTCGCTGACGGGGTGGAGCTATGAGAAGAACTGGCAAGAAACTCACGCCACTCTTTTTAAAAAAATGGATAGTTACAATCTTTTGTAATTTACAATTTGGGTAGCGTGTAAAGTGATGCAGCAGAGCACTACACCGTTAGATTTACGAATTATAATGAATGTTTACAAACTAAATATTAAACAGAAGAAATAGTGAGTGACTGTCACCGTGGCGCAGTGGTTAAGGTGGTCGCCTCGCCACTACATCGCCGTGCTGAGTGACGTGGGTTCGATTCCCACACGAGACAAATATTTGTGTGATTCATAGATATTTCTTTCTAGTCTGGGTGTACTTTGTGTCCGTTAGTTTCATGTTTGTAAAGCTCCCCGCGACACAGGGCTTGTTCCCTAGTGCGGGCGTTGTCTTTAAATAGAAAAAAAAAAAAACTCAACTTACAATTCGTCGTTAATACCAATTTATCATGGAATATACACACGCTTTACTTTAATTGCCCATTCTTGAGCAAGTTTTTATAATTCGTTTAGGAAATATTTAGAATGCTGAACATAGTGAAGTCAACTAACAATTCGTTCAATCGTGACAAATCATAATCGTTGCTAATCATTAAACTAACTATAACTTAATAAACGTTATTCATTGCTGTTGTCGGTTTCTTCATATTACAAATTAAGTAACAATTTCAAAGTAAATTATTAATTTTTTCTTAATATTTTTACTTAGGTTTTCATTTCTTTGTTAACCCAATTCACAAGTGGCGGTCGTGACGCTGAATAGAGATTAGGGCTTAAAATGAAGTTTGGAGTTCTCTCATCCAAATTTTTATTTAATAATGTGTAGATTAACATAATAAGAAAATTAACAAAACATTAATATCCTCATCATCATCAATTCAACCAATAAACGTCCCATTGCTGGGCAAGGGTCTCCTCCAAAGAATGTGGAGGGAATTTAGCCTACTATGCCACGCTGGCCAAACGGGTTGGTATAGGGTTTGTTTCGAATTTTCCTTTTCTTGCAGTTCTCTTATCTGCATACGGATACTCCCTTTGTCGCCTTTACTACACCCTTAGATCGAGATGGGTAGTGACTTTATGTATTCTTAATTCGTCACTACACAGCTTTAAAAAGATTAGCCTGAGTTTCTTGCCACTTCTTCTCAAGACTCAACCTTGTCAGAGAACTGGGATTTGGAAAATTTACTGACATCTTTTATGGTTTTATATTATAACGGTGATAAGAATCAAGTACGTGATATAAATGAAAATAAAATATTGGCTATTGACTATATTTAAAGTAGCTATGTATATGTGATTAATGAAGTATCAACAATCCACGTAAAATAAATTTAAGGACGAAACGTAAGCAGATTATCCAACAACATACGCAAACAATCTACGAATTTTTTTGTCCTTGTTATAACCGGATCAAACTCACAGCAATAAAATAAAAGCGTTACGATTTATTTTACTCGGTTCTGCCTATATGCGAGAGCGAAATGTACATTAGTCCAAGCGATTATCGTCTGTGTGGGACACCAAGCAAAAACTGCGTAAACGAGGGAAAGTTTTTGCGCAGTCGACACCAAAGCAACGCGCCTAGAGTTTTCCCCATTAATTTTGTCCACAGGAAATCGTTTGACAGACCACTGGGCATGTCACCAACCTATTATGTCTATTTAAGCCCACACACAGCCTTTTTATGAGTGACTATTGAACGAACAATAAGAAATCAGTCTCACGGCTAGCCAAGCATTGTGTTGACAACAATATATTTGAATTCGAAAATAGAGAATGTTTTCCTTGGAAATCTTTTGTTTTGTTAGTAGTCTCGATCACTGACATGTCATGAAATTGGATGTCATGTCATTGGAAACTAACAAGTCAGTCTGTTGACAAATAAGTCGACGTATATAAGTAACGCTCTTTAGGAGATCTCTACGAATTTCATTTGAGCTCATATAAACATTAGGACATCATTTAATAGCTCTCCTTTGGAAAATAATACATGAAGGATTACTAATAAGAAATGAAAATATCATACATCAGCAACCCATTAAGTCCCACTGCTGAGCTCGGGTTTCCTTTCATCTAACTAGAGAGCGAGAGATATAAATCATACGATTTGTCTTAAAAAAATATTTATATAAAAAACGTTACGTACGTTCTTAAAATGAATTACACTCAACCCCAGAATGTCGTAAGAGGGTCTAGCCTCTTACGACATTTGACTAAGGGTTTACTCCCTTAGTCTAGTCTAGTTTTTTATTAATTTACTTGTTTTTCATGTTCATTTTATACTTTGTAGTTTTTTTTGTTCTTTGTTGTTCTTGTCTAAGGCAAAATAAACGAGTTCTCTTTCTTTTTTTTTTCCATCCTAATTTTTGCATTTATAATAATTAGTAAGAATAGTAAGATCATAGTATCATAGCATCACGCCTTTTTAGGAGAGGAGACCCGAGCCCGGCAGTGAGAGTTAATGGGTTGCTGATAAATACATACATCTATCCATCCATCCAGCCTAACTTTCACATTTATAAAAAGGGGTAAGCAGACTTGTATCACACTCACATTTCGCCAGCTAGCCGGCGAAATGTGAGTGTGATACGAGGCGAGCCTATTGTCATCAACCGGGAACATTTGTTTACCAAACTCCGGGAAAATCTTAATACTGGAATTTCCTGATAGAAAAACCTAATACCATTTTTACCCGACCCGGGAATCGAACCCAGGACCTCTGGCACAGCAGTCTTATACACTTCCCGCTGCACCACCGAGGCATAGTAAGATCAGTTCATGATAAAGAAATCGTTACTTTATGTACATATCTTAGCTACACTTCAGTAAACACTCTTAAAGCTTACAAATATACAATTTAGAATGAAAATACAAATAGACAAAGATTTCACCTAACCATTAATTAATTATAATCAGCACTGAACACAGTTTTGGAATCCGATTATGTTTTCACCATGAGTGGTAACGAAATTGGTATTAATTAAACTTTAGAGGATCACGTGGGTTAAATAAAAGGAAATGACAAAGGTACAGCCATATTTTAAATAACTACGGTTGCCGTTTCTATGGCCCAAATGTGGTCGAACCTTGAAATATCAATAACCATTTGTTTGCAAAAGGTAAATAGGAGTCGAGCCATAAATGCCAATACTTTGTCATGGAAATAAAAACATGTGTATGGATGAATTTATTGAAATTTCATAATAAAATCTCGGTCTACGTTTGGAATTTTTGTAGCTTTCTTTCCTATGGGTTAGGACCTTCCACCTGCGGTTCTGCGCACGTGGTATGTCGAATAAAAGTATAATATGCTATTTTGGGCTACAATTTTCCTGTGTACCAAATTTCGTACAGCTGCATTCAACCATTCTGACGTGATTGAGTAATAAACATCCATCCATACATCCATCTAGCGATGGTGGCTGAATGGATAAGTGACCGGCGCGCGTGATAAATACGCGGTCCGAGTTTGATCCCGACCGGCAGTACCAATGTGGATTCCACTTTGTGGAATTTATATATACTAGTCAAGTGACTTACCATCTGCTAACGGTGAAGGAAACCCCCATACTCTAGAAGAAATTCTATGAGTATGTCTGATCCACCAACCCGCACTATGCCAGCGTGAGTGGATTATGGCCTAAACCCTCTCAGTTCTCTAGTTAGAGGAGAGGAGACTTGAGCCCGGCAGTAAGATTTAATGGGTTGCTGATAAATACATCCATCTATCCATCCATCCAGCCTAACTTTCACATTTATAATTTTAATAGGATTTCACATGAAGTATTAAATTTAAAGTATCCAATCAATCGGTGTAACGACGTAATTCGTGTAGATTTCAACCTGTAGGTGTCGTAAAGGGCGACTAAGGGAGTAACCTTAAGATGACAAGAGCACTGTAAGAAAAGGAAAAGTCGAAACAAAGCCCTATACCAACCCGTATTGGTATAGTAGGCTAAATTCCCTCTTAAATGTTTGAAGGAGACCCTTGCCCAGCAGTGGGAAGTTTATGGGTTGTAAATGATATTTAAAGAACACGTATACAACAGGCTAATTGGAATTCCAAAGCAGCTTGGAAGCAATTAAACATTGTTTAAGTAAACTAAAATATATTAATTACGTCTCACTATTCATTAATTTATTATTAAAATCTTTTGATATCGAGAAAATAGCTAAATCAAATTGTAATTAAAGTTCTCAAATAAATATTTTTAATTAACTTTAATAAATTTATAATAATGATAATTATAACGACTTCTAATTTAATAAATAATAAGCTTTAATAAATTAGAAATGATTTTACTATGTGTTCAACATATTTTTGCATGTTTGGAATTGTTTTCTTTTTGTTTTTCAATTTAATTCGATTATTAAATGTAGGTAATTAAATTGAAAACGAATTGAACATTTCTAATTCAAAATTACACGATTCACATTTTCAATTATATAAAGCTCTAAACAAAAAAGTTTCATTTTATCATTTTCATGCAAATAATTTTAGATAATCTATTATTTTCAATTACATTATGTATAAGTTGATTGATTAAATTGGCAACCTGTTTTCAATCTGACGCAAATTAGCTTAGCGTTACAAATAAGAGGAGGTCTAAAGTAATTTGCGTCCACTTTGAACGAACTACGATTTTTTTTTCTGTCGCTAACTGATGGGGGATTTTTACCACTTTATTTAAAAGCCTAACTTTAGTCTTGCAAAAATGGACAACATCAAATTGAACCAGAGTACTTCGACAGTGCTTCAAACCATTTGCTTATACCCCATCAGTTTTGGAACTTCGACTGGTGCCAAAACGATAAATAACAATGTCGCTTCAAGTTCAGCTTGTCTAATTGAGGAAAACGAGCATGAAAACATAAATAAATATAAATAATGCTTAGTAATAAACAACGGGATTTATGAACGGTTGCAGTAAGTCGACCACTGAAGTTGCGGCTGTTCCAGTTAGTAATTAGAATGGCTTGGAAGCTGAAGCCTACATTTATAAGTGACCGTAAACTGAACGTCGCCGTCGTGTCGTCGACTAGAACGTGACTGCGACATTAATACTTCGAGTCATGTCAGCAGAATAACTTTATATTATAGTCATTGTGTGTGTCATTGGTTGCGGGCGGCACAGGACCGTTCGCAGTGGCGTAAATTAGGTGAGGCCTATTTTCAGCAGTGGACGTCGATGATGATGATGATAGTCATTGTATGTATGCTTATATTAACTGTAAAACCATCAATTGCCGCAAAACCAAAACTTTAAGTTTATAGTGAGACTTTCATAAAATAATAATGCCGTTGATGTCCATGTCCACTGAGCGAAATTCAGTCGGCAATTTTATTGTTATGAACGAATTCAGTTTATTTGCAAAAAAAAATAAACGTTTTATATTATTAATGTAATGTAGATTCATTTATATTCATGACCGACATAGCAACTTAAATAAGAATGCCGATAAAACATACACATTCCATTTCGTTTTGCCTGAATGTCAAATGAGCAACATACGAAAGAACGGACTCATGAAAAATCATGAATAATTAGTTGTTGTCTTAGAAAACGACAGGATCTTTTCATGTGTCTCAAATATTATGTTGAGAAGAATTATGCATAGAAAAGCGAATGGAAAGATGTTTGATGTTTAGTATTTGTTTCACAATTTGCAAATGCCTTTATTATATTATTTCGGTTTATAACTATCGAATGTGATGTCTGTTGACACCAATAAAGACGAAAATAGGCATTATACTTTTATTCCATTCCTCTTTTCTTTTAGTGAATATGTGTAAGTATTTTTCCTAAAATAAAAAAATCAAATAAAAGCTTTTAATAAAACAGGTAAAAAACAATGATTACGAACATAAACACAGGAGTTGTTAGATCATTGCTTTCACGCACTGAAGATATACCATACATAATATACCTACCAACTTTATGCGGTATATTTAATTCCCGAGATCATGCGGGCCACATCACAGAAACAAAGCCCTTATAAAAACACCTCATCTTACTTTTAGGACCTCATATTATTATGTGGTGTTTCGACTTCGACTTCGACACTTCGAACTGCAGACAACGAGTAAATTTGAGTCTGCGATTATTTACAATCTTTTTTTCGACCTTCTGGTTTTAAGTGAGTGAATTTTCTAAATATTTTAAAATACTTTATATACAAAGGTTTATTATATAACAAGTAAGTTTAATTTTTAAAGTTACGTACCTGATTGTAAGTTATCTACTGACATTTTATGAATGTAGTAATGCGATATAGGTATTTAAATATAGTTAATTGACTTAACGCTTTCAAGATGCGGATATGTCATCGCATGCCCAAAATATCTTGGAAGGATAATATTATAACCAACATTGAAGTACTTGAAAGAATGAGGTAGAAGCGGGTATAAGTAGTAATGCCTTAGAAAAAAAGCTTGCATATATTGGACACATATACAGATACAATAAATATAATATAATGAAAACTATAACAGAAGGAAAAATGGAGGGAAGGAGAGGAAGGAGAAGACACACCTGGGTAGATAATTTGTGGTATTGGACTGTATTGGAAACTGCCACTCTTGGCAAATGAACTAACAATAGGGAATAATTTCAGAGGATAATCGCCGACATTCAATAGTAAGATATAGCACTAGAAGAAGAATTAAATTCGAATACTGTATTAAACTGATTAGTAAAAAAGGCATCAATTATTGACTTAATTTTAACTCCATATCTGTGTATTTAGTCGACACCACCTTTGAACCATATCAAAAGAAACGCACCAGAACATAAAACGTACCATTTTGTGGATAGAGAAGGCTATTATATTAAACAAATGAATGGTGTAATTCGAGAAATTATTTGGGGCGGTTCAAAGTTGGTGCGCTTCGTGAAATACCCTAATGAAATAACGACAATACTTAACATTTTTAAACTTTAATGACATTACTTAAACCTATAGTCAAACTGCTGCCCTTGATTCAAACAAAGAGGCCTATCGAGTCGAAACAGAAGGTAATGACGATAATGTTTCCAAACTTGAAACTTGCAGCATTATGTTTTATTTTTACAACTTTCTGAAACTTCTCCGAGACTTGGTAGTTACTGTAGATTTTTATCATAATGTACATACTTTCTTAATACCAATGCCTGTTTGCCTTATTACATTTAAAAAGATATTAATCCTAACTAAGTGGAAAATAAAACATAGTTTTAGTTTTAGGTAAACGTATTTCCTGAAAGACTACCGCGTTCGAATAGGTAAAGAGAGTGTCGAACGTGTCGTATATTCATATGGCATCTACATACAACTGAATTATGAGGCGGCTGTACCTACGTTAAAATAACAGTGAAATTAAATATCGTTTTTACCCGTAGGTATAAGATTTTCCAGCAAAATTTTGCATTCAATGAATATACTGGGCCAAAGAATTGTCAATTTTATATAATCTGACAATATTGTCAGACTTCTGTGCATTTTTATGACATATTATTTTTGTTCGCCCGCTTAAAATGTATTTTATTCCTTTAGTTGTATTTTTGTAACCACATTACTTAATAAATATAGCTAGAACCAAATTGTTCAATTATTAAAATATAGCTATTATAAGTTCACGTAATTTGATAAATTAACAAAAAATGTTAAAGCTTTTTAAAGATCACCATTGCGTATATTTTTAACGATCTAAGTGCAATATTATCCTCCATTGAACCATCCAAATAGGGTTAATAAAAGCTTAATTCAAGTCAAACACTGTCAAACTTATTCAATTAAAATATTGAGCTTGTGACGACGCCGGGGACAATTTAAAAACTTCCACTGGTTACTCGCCAAATCAAAAATTGGAAAATTCTTTCCACCATGAAGAGAAATTAATAAAGTTTATCGGTAACATAACTCAAAACTAAGTGAAAATTAAACGGAATTGCTTATTTGCGCTACGAATGCGAGCCACGAATAAGGTTTCATTCCTAATCTATCAATTTAAATTTGGAACGTTGAGTTGCGTAAGGACTCTAGTAATATTTAAAATATTCGTTAACACAATCAATCAATCAATCAATCAATCAATCAATTTTTATTTGTTCGAATATGTGTTACAAAAGGTGGTGTGCTATAATATAATTTCTTAAAGTACAACATATTCTGCCATTTCTGGCGTACAAATTTTAGTTTATTATAATCAGTAGATATTAAATTAAATTTCATTACAGTTAAATATAAGTACAAAATTAAATGTCAAAACAAAAAATACAGAAATAAATATAAAATGTCAAATGTAATTAGGTATTATAATTTTTTATTGTAACGTCACACAGAAATTCATTTACGCTATAGTAACATTTGCTGATTAATAGCACTTTTAATTTATGTTTGAAACCATTGCAAGGGATAAATATTTCAAAAACAATGTAAAGTAGAATTAATATTATTGAAAAAAAAAACGTGTTTTAATAATCTTGAATTCAATTAGATTTTATTTAAATATAAACGATGAAAACTTATTCAAATCGTTAAGAAAAATCAATTTTTAAATAACAACTTACCGCTAGATGACTGCTAATACTGTTAAAGTTTATTTTTTTTATACTAATAACAATGCACACTAACGTTTGAACACTAAAACAATGTCACACAAATTGTCAAAATATCACTTTAAAACAATCTTTTACAACTATTAAAAAGTTGATATGATGCTTATTTTATATCTTTTGAAACACTTTTTCCATTTTTAACACTGTTTTATTTATACGAATTTTATGAAAAACTTATAACGGAATCGATGTCGTAATTTCGTCGATATATTATGTGCCCTTAGTGAACCAGCCTTGTCCGCATTCAAGCGGGTTTCGGAATAAACTGCTCTCTCTGAAACGCACCCAGCATGGCGCATGCGTGAAGTAGTAGTTATATTTCGCTCTCAGAAATGTGTACGTGAAGAGTATGATGTTGAAAATGTTTAGGATTACTTACAAACTTGTTTTTTTTTAAATAATTATATTATTTAGTCTGTCTGAATAAGAAAGAATAATATTCACACGCACACAGAAACTCGGATAGAATGTCGAAAGCGCTCTGAAAAAAAACTGGCCGTTCAACTTTCTTTTTACAATACGAAAAAATGTAATTCATTGTTGAGTATCAGTTTATTATATTATACAGTATAAAATAAAAACTTGCAATTCTTCTAATCTTTTCTTGACTTAAGGCGTGAACTAAACTATGCTATGCTAGCTAGGGATATTTAAAAATAAGTTGCAATAGGTTCAAAATCTCCGATTGTTCCATCCATTCCAAGTGGAGGACGCCACTTGCTACTAATATTAATTTCGTTGTGAGTTCCAAGATAGCAGATTAGCCATTCTCTGGAACTCAGAGCTCATTGTTTGTAAGACTTCCTCGCAGTTAATGACTTACAAGAGTTGCAGTGGGTAGATGCGAAAAGGGATTGTTGCGTATAAAAAAATACAGATTGTATAAAGTTGCGTATTAAATACCACTACACACTTTTATAGCTTGCAGCCAACATGACGAATGTAGATGGCATCGGATACGTTGGTATGTGAGCGCCCGCAGCTCTGAACAAGATTGAAACTTGATTTTGTTACAAACTTTTTCAATGAATATTTAAAGCGTTTTGATACAATTTATTGTTTAAAAGCATTACGCCTTTATTCCACTGAGTGGTCATCTGTTCACATCTGTTTCACGATCTATATTCTAAGGTCTTTTTAAATAGTTAATATAACAACAACAAAGATAATCCAGACCTCTGGCAGAATTTCATGACAGTAAAACTCGATACTGTTTTTGCTTTACTAGGATTCAACTTAGACCCTCTTGCACTGCAGTCATACATAAATCTACTTCTGTTACTCTAATGAGGCAGTCATCATAATTCAATGTTAATTCAACTTTATCTTCATCAGATATCGAGCCTACACAAAGGACCAAAACCGGCTAGTTTGAACCTATGAACTTTTACATTTATTGAGTTCCAGATGTTCCAGTACCACTTAGTAGTATTACAACGAAAACACTGTTATATAATACTTAATTACTTATGTTCATGCATGCTGTGTTTACTGCCTGATATTGTGCATTTAGATATATTATGATGTTCCTATCCCTATGCATGTATCAATGTAACAATTGTAAGTAAACCAATAAATAAATAAATAAATCATTTAAAAGGCAGGCTGTGCTTGCAAAATGTCAATCTCAAAGTGCCTCTCTGTAGGTCGATTGAACTGCAAATTTTATTGACTAAACTGGTTAGTCGATGAGGTCTATCCGCTGTCCTTTGAACACATGACGTAACTCTAAACTTCACAGAGAATCTTTATTAAATAAACTGTTTACGATGAGGTGCGTCCGTTGTGCTAAATAAATTGAGTGGACCTGGCTTTGAAGAGCATTGAAGTAACCACGAGTGAATTGATTCTTTGCACATGACTACAATGCCTCGTTTACTGTTATAATATAAATTTAGTTCATTCTCGATGTGTCGAATTATTGTTAAGCCAAATTGTTCCATTGAAAAAATAAACGAAAATAGCTCAAATTTTTTTGCAGTTATAATTATGATATTTTGTTTAACTATGACAAAATGGTAACGAGAACGGAACAGAGGCCCAGACAGAGTACGGTACGAATTTCTCAATAAGTGGAGAGGTCTTAACCTACTAGGATAGTCTAAGATTTAAAAATAAGTATGAAATACATTATAAGCCCCAATAATGTCGTAGGATTGAAAACTTATAACACATACTTATAAATCAAATGTGGTCGACAGACAGTCTATAATATTTTTATTGACATTAATATTACCTAATTTCCGAGATTTGCTATCTTATTATTTTTTGTATTTTATAAGTATTGTCGGGAATATTTCTCAAGTACCTACTCAATTCATCTTCATGAAATAAGAATGATAAACAAAACAATAAAATAAATGTTTACAAATCAGCAATTTTGCAAAGGAAACAATGTTGTAGGCACCTGTTTCCTATATAAATGCAAATGACGTACTCCTGCAGTATTAAATTGGTTCAAGATCATCATTCCGAAAACAAAGCGCCAATGAAATTGGATTTTAAAACTTGAAATGAAACTGTCATTGTGGCGGATTTTTTTTTCTGTATTAACAATGCAAATATCTCTTTTATCCAAACTCATCCAAATACTAATTATTCTTATGAATAATATCTGAGATTCATACTTTAATTTCCGCTGCGGCGATTGTTAAAGGACATTTTACTGAAATGAGATTTAAATTGCCTTTTGTCGTGCTTTTGCATGGTTGTGCTTATCTAGATCAGTTGGCGGCATAATACAAATGTTATTGAATTATCAGGAATCACTGCGATACCGTAATTCTACGTAACCGGCCTGAGCTAATTTGCATTCGCTATCATTAAACCAAAATCAGCTTGTTATGTGTAATCCACGTAACAATAAATGCTAGTTCAAAAGCTTGATTACAATTTGATTCATTCTTGACGAAATTATTGAACAAAGGTATTGCTTAAAGTAATAATAGGTACACTGGTTTAGTGAATTGACTACACACAATAACCTGAATAAAGTTCAAACTTCAAAAATAAATGAATTACGGCTAAATAATTTCGACCTCAAAGCGACCTCAAGTTTTAATTATAGTGTTCATAATTTGGCAAATAAATAAGGAAGAAATTTAAGGTAAATCAATCTCAGAACCAATCTCAAAATCATGTCTTCATGATTATCTATAATTACATTACAGAATCACTAACATAATTTAAATACTAATGTACACCTATACTAGCATGAATGTAATGAAATGAAATCCCGTTTATTCTTGTAGGTTACAAAGGAATTCTTATGAATGTCACAAGTTAAGAATGTAGCAGGTTATCCGAAAAATACTGTCAGTAAATTTGCCTACCACCGGTTCACTGACGAGGTGAAGCTATGAGAAGAACTGGCAAGAAACACGACATTACAACAGGGGTTCTGTAGGTTAATTATTAAACAAATGTAGATAACTTAAGTACTTACTATTGTGCTAGGGAATCCTAACTTTTGTAGGCAGGTCTTCCTTTGTATACAGACAATTAAAACAAAACGGTTCCGTGGTTCTATCTTGTCCTGTTCTAAGATGCAGGTCTCGTAATTGTGATAATATTGTAAAGGAAAGTTTCTTTTGTTAAAAATTCAGACTGTACTGTGAAAGAAAGTATTATAGAAGCTTTATAATACTTACTTGAGCTGTATAAAAGTAGGTATATATAAAGTTAGTTTGATGGTATATATGGAAATAACCAGATGGACAAGTATTAGAGGTACAGGCCACTGGTATTAATTGAAAATTTCATTTTGATACGATGATGATCCTAACTATTAGAATTGACTACTGAGATGATGTTCAATAATGTTGTATTGTTACACATCTAACCTAGCCACATTTCGCGTGGCTAATTTATTTAGTTTTGATCTTAAAATATTGTGAACATTCTTGATATTTGTGATTAAAATCGGATTATCATTAAAGATTGGTGAAATGAACTGTCCCTTGGTGTTATTTTGAGATATCTCTCATATCTGAGCAACATGATAATGAAGACTTGCAGCGCGTTTTTTGGTAGACAGCCGCTTTTGCATGTAATCACAAATTACATCCCGTTTTCAATAAGTACATACTATCAAGTGTATAGCTTGCTCGTCTAAGTACTTCAGGGAATAAAAAAATAAAACTAAATGCCATGTTCAATATTTATCATAAATTTTCTTCGAAATCTTGAAGATGTTTTTTTACTATTTTCTTAACATTATCATCTTTCAAAGGCTTCATATTGGATTTGTTTCATCTTGAACTCACAACAATCTATAATTATAATATAAAGTAATTTGATCGCTCCTTTTTACGCGATGTCATAAAAGAAATGAAAGGGCACGTCTTTTTTAGAAGATATATAAAATTAAATGTCACTATAATATACCAGTTGACAAATTCAGTAGATTTTAATCGAGTCTTTTTCTAGCTTGACAAATAGAATAGTTATGGATCAGAATATATATAAAATCTTTAAAATTAAAAAATAATATTTTAGAATAACGAATGACTAAGAATATTTTAAGATTGTTTTTCCCCACAAAATCTTAAAAGAGGTTCAATTAAGGATTAATTGATTTCTATTATTTCGAGTATTCATGGTTCCTTTGCAGAAACTTTTATCACGAAAAAGAATAGGTACGCTTCAAGTGCACTTACATATACAAAGGCCAGAGATAGTTCAGTTTACGATTTATAGAAAAACATCGATTTCGCAAAGCACTTCAAGAACTTCAAAGGAAGCAGGAAGCTGTACATACAATATTGGCCGTCAAAGTTATTCTTGGTAGTATTTTATTTCTATAGGATGTTAATCAATTTTTAAATTGAGTTCGCATAAAATGAGTCCAACACGAGCTAAATTGCTGTGGCTGCAGATGGGATTGGCCCATACGTCTGTCAGCCACCGTCGTGGTATAAAATAAAATACGATTGTATCTAAAAAGAGATACGATGGTATCCTGGTATGCTACTTATTTAAAAATGCTTACGCTCGCGTGGTATGCTAGCCAAAGGCTATATAAGCAATGATGGCTGAATTGATAAGAGACCGGCATACCAATCACGCGGTCCGAGTTCGATCCCGACCGGCAGTACAAATGTGAATTCCACTTTCTGGAATTTATATGTACTGGTCAAGTGACTTACCATAATATCGCCGTTCCCACCGAATAATACCGTAATCGTAAAATCTAAATTTTACAGGAAAAATAAAATACGGATTTTGGCTTCTAACTTTTTACTAGGTTTACATAGAAAAATCATTTATATACCAAAAGATAGGTGATTTTTTCTTAGATATTGTGATACATTTAAAAAGAAATATTATTATACTAGATTGAAGTTAAAAGCTAAAATGTATATTACCATAATTTGAAATAGAATCTTCATCCGTAAAGCAACAATACGATTTTATTCGGGTAAATTATCGACAGTGAGCTACACATAATAGTTGAATGCGATCTTATTCACTGTTTTGTCGCAATGTTAACTGATTCAGTAATGAATTGTTACCATAATATTTGGTGATTATACAAATGAGATGACAAGTGTAATATTAATTAACGATAATATTCCATGTCAAATAAAATAAGTTTCACAATTGTAAAAATATAATACCGGATAGTCCATATTACAAAATAAAAGATAATTAATAATCGAATTCTTAAAATAAACCATGTTCTACATTGTTTTAGGGGTTTTTAATAAATGTATGGAAAAATAACATAAAAGAAACATAATTATAAATTTAATATTCATTTATATTAATATTTCAGTGCCATTTAGGCATCATATAGGTCTGACCCATCAAAATCGTCTGAATTTACTGTTAAAAATGTCTGCAACATACAAGATAGTTCTAAAAACCATGGTAATGATTACGTATAGCTTCACTAGCACACAATGCAAGTAAATCATCATACACAGGTTTAGAAATGGGGATAAGTTGGTGGCATATCTGTGTCAAGTTATCGACCATTGTAAATTCCAGAGGATTTTTCGGTTGCCGCCCACGTTTTGATATTGCAGGATCCGGGTCAGTGTACAAGTCGAAATATTCTTCCACAAAATTACATTTTAATTGTTAGACCACTTTTCCATGAGAAAATTTCTCTATTTTCCTTTGCCCACGAAAATCTTAGGGAACCTAAGTCACAAGCAAAGTCACCTTGTCTTTACCAAGGGAGCTAAGTTTACGAAGGGCCTTGTGTATCTTTATGCCAGTTTTTTCCAGAGATGAGACATTTTAAATCATAGTAACGTAAATGCTCCTATTACCGCCAGTTTTAGCTGTCTTGGGATTCACTTTAAAAAAATAGATATAAGCTGTTATGTTAGGAAAAATGTTATAATTTATAATTAATCTCAACGAAGTATTCTTTGAAATTCAGTACTTAAATTCAATATTCAATACCACAATAATTACTAAATAATTATTTAATCCAAAAGAGTAGTTGATTCTATTACCGACATAGAATGCGGCAAGATTCTATTACCGATATTTCAACTTCTTTTACCGACCGGTACAAAGTTGTCACTTCTTCTATACTATTAAATAAAATAAAAAATCGATTTTAAGGCATTTATAATAACAATAGTTATGAGATCAACATTATTACAATATGAACATAATTATTTATTGCAAAGCTTAGAGCACTTATTTTTTGTTATTTTAATTATATATATATATATATATTTATTTTTTCTCTTGTCACGCAGAGTTGTCCTCGGTATGCCATAGGGTTCTGAAGCTTCGTATATGCTGGTCCCTTCATTTATAGCTAGAAGCGCAGCTTCTAGTTGAGCAGAGGCGTACTGCTTGCGCTTCTACGGCTCCATGATTCTATAAAAGAACACAATCTTTAAAGACATATAGATAGAGATATAAGTTACATGGCCCGCATTCCGTCCCGCCATTTTTATTTGATTTGAAAACATATGAAATATAGCCAATGCCATGAAGCATGACTGAAACTGGATAGCAAATATTATTTTACATTAATAACATGTCCTGTGACAAAATCTCTCAAAACGTCACGTATGCAAGAAATAAGCCAAATTGTTCAAAAATATACATTTTATTTTTGTGTACTATATCACCAAAAATATCGTCACAGTTGTGAGAGTCGGTAATAGAATCAAGTATGAAGGTCTATTAGCGACCCATTATAATAATAGGGATATTGTCTAACGTTGAATCGAGTTTTACACAAAATCTTTAAGAAATAGCTTTGTCGTTAATAGATCTAACGATGTAAAATAATTTTAAGAACTGAACAAGAAAACAATAAAATCAAATGAGGTAGTTTATAATTGATATTATTTTAAAATACTAAATGTTCTCAAAATTTTTAACAACGCCATGGGTCGTTATTAGAATCAAGTTTTGAAATTTGGATTGTATTACCGCCTTAAATTAAAACATGATTTTATAACACAAAAACCAATAAAAAGTATTATATTAAGAGTTAGTTTAGAAAAAGAATATATACGTTCCAGTTGTAATGTGATAACAAGAAGACAAATCCATTTTTAGTGTGTTATTTTCCTTAAGTAATATTTAGGTGTACTTACGTGGCTGGAGACGCGACACTATGAAATGTGCGTCCGCTTCGGGCGCGTCCCATTAACATTCAAATTATTTATTTCACTGGCTATTTAAACACACAAACTTTACTCTTTTTGGTGGCCAACAAAAATACGTAACTAATTTTTAAGGTATGACATTTCTGAAACTCTATTTTATGTCCAATATGAGTGATTTAAAAATTGGATCGTTAATAGAGTCACATTTTAGGGGGTCGTTAATAGGAGCTTTTACGTTAGTTTAAATCTTAAGATGTAAATAATAACTTATTCTTTATTGCGTGTTCAACACTATATTCACCCTCACTTGGACTATGGCCCGTAAAAAAAACGATATTAGAAGATGGTATATTAGGACTTAAAGGTACATGGCAAAATAAATCTATTTTTGTTTTTTCCAGCACAGACATCAGTATAAAATGATTTGTAATAATTAGCTTCCAATTTCGTTTGCTTTCGTTTTTTGCAATAGAAAGGTGCCAGACATGTATTGTCAACATCCTGACTTAATAAGTGTGTTAAAAATTGTAAAAGATATTTGCACATTTAATGTAAAATACCTAACTGAGATTAAGTCTTTTCTAAATCAAAAACAGCGACTGTAGTATTTGTTGAATTAACCGCAGCTTTTTCCTTTCTTTTTATCTAGCGTTCCAACTTTATTATTATTTTATTACAAAAATAGCTTTTTAGCATCTTCAGCTTGTTCATACAGAGAGTAAATTGTACACAAATCCTTTTTTGGCTTATAAAAGATTAGTTGTATCCCGTTTTATAAATAGTTATAATAATGGAAATTACATTACCGAAATTTGTCTTAATTTTTGTACCCGAATAAGATCGTAATAACAGTTTGCTGTAAAAGATGAGACATTGAAAAGTGAGTAATACCTATTACGATATAAAACTGTGATTTTATTTTTAGGCGAATAGCATAGGTAAAGTCATTACAAAATGACTATCTCGAGAAGTACTCGTACGAATATTCTGAAAAAAATTCACAAGGTGTAATCAATCCTCTAGAACAATAATTCCCAATAAAAGCACTTCTATAGTAATAGTCGATTACGATATTATTCGGTGGGAACGGCGATATGCTAACGGTAAATGAAAACATCGTGAGGAGGCCCACATATCCTAGAAGAAATTCTATGAGTATGTCTGATCCACCAACTCTTACTAGGCCAGCGTGAGTTGATTATGGCCTAAACCATCTCAGCTCTCTAGTCAGAGGAGAGGAGACCCGAGCCCAGCAGTGGGACTTAATGGGTTGCTGATGATCATTACTATTACGCTACTACTTATCGACATAAACAGATGGAGAGGCTAGTCTCATTAATATTACAAATGCGCGAGTTTGGATGGATGGATAGATGGATGTATGGATGGATGTTTATTACTCAATCACATACAAACGGCCGAAAGGATCTGTTTGAAATTTGACACACAGTTATATCACATAATATAATAATATGCTACTAATAACCAACATAACATGCAGGTGGAGCTACGGGCAGAAGGTTACTACATAATGCCCCTGACATTGCCAACGTCCATTAGCGGCTGTAACCACTTATCAGGTGGGCCACTTGATCGTATGCCACATATGGCCATAAAAAAATAATTTAACCTATGAACGTCACACTGCTGGGCACGGGTCTCCTCCAGAGAATTTGGAGGGAGTTTAGCCTACTATACCACGCTGGCCAGTCGGGTTGGTATAGGGTTTATTTTGAATTTTTCTTTTTCTAGCAGTGCTCTTATCTGCTTATGGTTCCCTCAGTCGCCTTTTACGACACCCACGGGTTGAGATGGGGTAGTGACATTATGTATTCTTAATCCATCACTACACGGATAACTACATAATATTCCTTATTATTCCATAAATATAAAGCTAATCCATTAGGGCTACACTTCATTGATATGAAATATCAAAAAGGTAAGGTAACTAGATTGTTTCATATGAGGAATTGAATGGTATATTTCTTTGTAAGACCCGACGTAAAAATACCCTTACCTTATGATTGAGGCCTTTGTCAGTTTCTGAAATTACAGAATATTTCAACTTGTTTTTTGTTCGAAAACTTTTTTCTACTGTGTTATTTTTAAAATATGATATTGATTATGTTTACTAAGTACTAGCTTATAACTATTATCAAACGAATCATCATCATCTCATCAAATATTATTTTTAACATGATATACCATTTTTGAGTTATTTCCAAAAGACTGCGCTTCTCAACAAATGACGTAAGCGCTATGAAGATACGCTCTTTTTGCTGCGGGACTCTATATTGAGCATGGTCCGACATGCTCTTTTTTGTTTGCCGGTGTTATTTAATTAATAAAATAATTTAATTAAAAAAATAACTGCCTCGGTGGCGCAGTGGAAAGTGTATACGACTGCTGTGCAAGAGGTCCCGGGTTCGATTCCCGGGTCGGGTGAAAATTGTATTAGGCTTTTCTATCATGAAATTCCAGTATTGAGATTTTCCCGGAGTTTGGTAAACAAATGTTCCCGGTAGATGACAATAGGCTCGCCCCCTATTTCATGGGACCAAACATAGCTGGCGAAATGTGGGTGTGAAACACCTCTACCTACCCCTTCGGGGAAAAAGGCGTGATGCTATGTATATATATGTAAGTATGTTAAATAATAAACCATTTAGGGATGAATAAATAGGAATGGGTCTCCCCCACAGAATGTGGAAAAAGCTAAATTCCCAGCAGTTTATGGGTTAAAATGATGATGATGATGAAATAGGAATGACCAATAAATATTTTAATCTAGTTAATTTAAATACAAGTAATTTTATTTTATCGAAAAATATTCATTGTTGTAGAAAAAAATGGCTATATTAGCATTTTAATAGGTCTAATTTATTATTTACTAAGCCTTTGACTTTTGGGAAACGGCTCTGTTCTGTGAATAATTGAACTTGTTTATTTTTCGATGCAAAACAGTCGAATTAATTTTGTTTATTTTTACTGTAATTAAGTTAACTAACAAAGCAATCCGGATTTTGTAGTAGTTTTTGCATTACGGACTTCAAACCAAATTCAAACCTAATATGCACAGAGAGTATAATACAATACCAACTTAATATTTTCAAATAAATATTGAAAATAAGAATTCAACAGGACAAGTTCTGTTAAAAAAAAACGTTATCGGTCCGCCCGCCGTAAATGCTCTTAAATTGAATTTCCTAAGAATTGAATTTCTCATATTTAATCTCCTACCGTCTAGTCTTTAGAAAGAAAACTATCGAGTACCCAGTGAACCCTGTTTTAGACAAGCAACGATAAGTTTTTAAATTAGGTAGCACATTTCTTTCTTGTAAGAAATAATTTGGAAAGTGGATCATCATCATCAGGAACTCTGGGAAGTGGATGCCGAGGTTAAAGTGGAGGTAGGCAGAATTATGGACGGTATAAAAAGATAGCCACAGAGTGGTGGCCGAGAGACGATAAAAGGCCAGTATATCAAAAATAGAACATAAAATATTATGCAATCACACTGCATCTCTGCGCCATAATTAAGATTGATAGAAACTAGTTCTAAATTTACATTTCTCAAGAAGAAATGCTGGCCCCTGATTGCGAGAAACGAAGTAAAGTGTCGCAGCAAAAGTTAATTTGTTCTCAAGCCCGTAACCAATTTAATCAGAAAAAGGGAAAGATGGCCAACCAACTTTCCTCTTTAGGGAAGCGGTAGATTGCAAAATCGTCGCAATAAAAAGACATTATTTTAAAGGAGCAGCAACCGTTTTTTCCAACGTCTTGTTTAACGTTTTAGTGTTAAATTAAAATTTGAATTGACAATCATATTGTACACTAAAGAATGGTGCATGTGATACTAAAAATAAGTTTTGTATCAGATCCCTACAAAAAATACTTTTGCCGTGATTATGCTTTTGCTAAGTTCCGGTAAAGCAGATTCCGCAGATAAATTCTTTATGAAAAAAATTTCTATGACATTTTTCTAGACTTAGTTTTTTTTTATACCACGACGGTGGCAAATAGACGTACGGTCGGCCTGATGGTAAGCGGTTACCGTAGCCTGTGGGCGCCTGCAACACCAGGACCAGGACTGGACTTAGACTTAGTTCCTTTCGCACAGTGCTTGTAGTGATTACTATTTACGACCATAGAAAAACCTTGTTTGAATACTAACTAAAACAACACACGACATCAGTTAAACCTAAAATGGCGCACATATATTAAAGTAACGAGATACTACCACCCTTGTAAAATGGGACGCTCCTTTTCAAATACCGGAACACATCAACACGACGTGACGTACCGTTGATATTTGGTGGACTAGTGGTTTTTCCAGATTAAAACAACACCTGGAAATACAAACTCTAGCTATACAGCAACAAAGTTGAAAATTGGTTTAACTATATTTTATAGTCGGCTTCCTTAGTTCAGGTGTACTTTACCTATGTAATCTATAATCCGGCCCGCTTTCGTTACGGTCTCACAGGATAAAAGTTGCGTTTGGACTTTTAATGAGCTCTCAACATACCTCGTTGGACTCATTTTATGCAGCTCAATTTAAAAATATATGAGTTTAAGTGTGGTATAAGTTAAGTTAAATAAAATATTGAAGGTAAGTCAAATATTTTCCCTGCATATAATACTTCACTTTGAAGCAAAGAATTTATTTTAATAATTCAGTATGTAGGAGAATGTCAAAGTTGCCATTACACAATTAAAAATATGGTATGCTATGAGGAAAATAGCTTAACAGAACATTTTTGTGACGTATTTTCGAAAACTATTATGTATTATGTGATGAAGCTGCAGTCAGATTGACAGCTGACTATAAAAAACAGGTGCCACAAGTAATCATGTGCGGCTTACGAAGACAGATAGTGACAGATGTGAATCTTTTCAATCACCATACAACTTCAGGTAAAAATATAAGGAAAAACAAGGAAAATAACAATACTTAAAGATGTAGATAGATACGGTAATTTATTATAGTAGAATAATGCTGCCAAAAATCTGTTTGACTAAATATTATATAATATTATATATATTATATATATCAGTATGCTAAAATTATAAAATATTGTTGTTACCATATTGTTATGTCTTAACAATATGGTTACAAACTTGATGACAAAGTGAAGTAGTATTTTATTTACTCTCCAACTTTAAATTTAAACTTTTGTTGCTTCGCTCGATAATGACTACAGAAGTAAACAATCATTTAATTCATGTCTTACACTATTTGAACGTGATTAATGTTTGCAATTAATTAACTTGCATAGAGGAAGGGTAAATTATAAAGCTTCTTATAGTTTCCTGTTTCTTGGAGAAATTATACTGTAATATATTATTGACGGTTTTCAAATTGGATATTGCTTGGTTATTTTTTTTTTCAGTGGTTAATAATGTATTCAGTAATTCATCTTTTTTTAGTCACGGAGCAGGGTTAAGAACTATTATATTGCTTTTCCTAATATTTTATATCATGGTACATTTCATAACACTGTTATTATAAAAATGACCCAATTTTTGGGATAAAATCGAGCAATAAAAAGTACACTCTGTAAAATTATACGCGTGATTTGGGATAACGTTTGTGGGTCAAAAGTTAATTAGAAAATATCTGATACATGTATGCAATTTGCAATAAAATTTCCATATACATGACCATTAACATTTCGGGTTCATCTACCATAATCTCATAATGAGAATGTGTAAGTAGGATGCTTTGTAAGCGAAAATTTTTGATTAGTAAATCCGAAGGAGTTTTGCGAAAATAACATCTATTAATTTACCTTTTATAAGTGCACTTATTATATCTGAGAAAAGGACTTTACTATTTTATAGCGTTAAATTTTAAATTAATGAATTGTCATTGTTGATTGGTGAGTTTGCCAATATTTTTATTTTTATTATAATTATTTTTATTTGAAAGTTTCGGGGAGTTAGATGAAGCTCATGTTCAACAGTGAATGACTACAGGCTGAAGTTATGATTATAAGACTGGCCATTATAATATTTCTTCAAAAATATAATATATGTTTTAATTGGTAACTTACAATGTTTACATACAGAATTTTGAATGGCAGTAGGTAACAGATATACTAGCTAAAACTATGCAGCAATGTGCCGCTGCACTTGAAGTAGATAGTGTTGTAAACGCTATGGTTTTCTTTAAAGTGGGAGTTATTTTTTATTTATTTTTTTTTGCTGCTCAATTTTATATTCCGAACTTGTTATATGCAGTGAAAATTAGTAATCTCTATATCGACCTTGTTCGAGCACACCTCTTTTTTAATAAATAATTATGTATGCCTCATTGGATTATTTTTATTTATACTCTTCTTTATAAATTTTTCAAGAGGCTTCTGTATTTTAGGTCACCTGTTTTAGGCTTGATATATTGAACCTATTTAGGAGATTGGTGTAAGGTTTTTTTCTTTTTCTAGCCATTTTTACTGGCTAAATATTTATTTAAGGAAACCAATCTTCTAAGACGTATCATCAAACTTCTTTTCCTTCTTATTTCCATTTGTGTATATTTGATCGAGTCATTATTTCTTTGCGTGTATTTGAAATTTGTCAATTCTGCAAGAGGAGGTGTAATAATTTTGAACTGTCGCATACAAATCAATTGTTTTAATATGGGTTAATTTTTTTTCTTTAAAGTAATTTCTCAGATGATTCATTTTTTTTCTACAAGACGAATGAATTGGCTAACTATAACTTCAAAAGCTTCCAAATTTCATCCGAAGCTTATTAAATGGTATTAATGCCTACATGTTTCTCTAATGTTTGCTTTTCATCTTATGTATCTTACCGAATGTATGACAAAGAATTGTATTACCGCGTTTTTCATGCCTTAACTACAAATTATCTTAGAATAACTTACAACAAAACGTGTTAACAGCACTTTTCTATTGGCCTCTATATTGTAATCAGTCAACAGCGTATTCAATTTGGTTTCTATGTGAGTAATTTTACAAATTGTCTCCGCCCTTATTCTGGTGAAGTATTTTATTTATTCTAGTAAGAGTGCGTTTGTTTATATTACTTATTTGGATGAATGCCATATATGTTTGTCCTTATTTCTTGTACTTGTGTTGTTGAGACATGAGTCGACGTAACGTTAGGGTATACTGGTTTCATTAGAGACATACGTCATGTGGCGTTTTGTTTGTTTTGTCTTTGTTCCCAATGTATGTTCCTTTAGATCTCTAAAATAACAAATTGATTTTAAAACGGTTTTCAGGAATAGATAGAGTGATTCATGAGGAAGCTTCATATACAATATACGGAATTTATAAAAATTGACTGTACTGCAGCGTAGTGGTGGTAGGCAGCACTAACATCACCGTGTTGAGTGTCGTGGGTTCGATTCGAACACGAACGACGAAATATTTGTATGATTTATAGATAACAGTCTATGTGTAGGTACTTTTTTTTACACCCCAATTAAATCCTACAAAAAACTTGTTAATATGTAGATAATAATATCAATATCTAATAAGCGAAATAATTCGCAGCTTTAAAATTGTAATCAAGAGAAATTTTAGAACATTAGCCGCAACAGTACTTGTTTGGATTTCTCCTAAGTGAGTTTTTACTACAATCATTATGAGAAATTAAATTTCAACAATAACGGATTTCAAATGGATTGTTTGAACCAGCAGCACTGTTTAGAAACTAATTTGTGAAAATGTTACATCTTCTGGGAACCAAAGTTCTGGAAAATGAGTAAACACAATGCAAGCAAGGAAAAAGTTTATTGAATCAATAGAAAATACATTACATCGACTGTATACGTATTAATTATTATTTACTATATGGTAACAATGGATGTGGCAAGAACTACCATTCAACGAATTACTAACAGTTTAACTAAAACACCAATTAATTTGTGTCCGTGTTGTGACGGATTAAGAATACATAATGTCACTAGCTCATATCAACCCGTGATGGGTGTCGTAAAAGGCGACAGCACTGAAAGAAAAGGAAAATTCTAAAAAAACTCTATACGAACCCGTCTGGCCAGAGTGGTATAGTAGACTAAATTCCCTTCATAATATTTGGAGGAGACCCGTGCCCAACTATGGGACCTTTATGAGTCTCCTCCAAAGAATGTGGAGGGAATTTAGCCTACTCAGACGTCAGAAAAACGGCTTAGTTAGCTGTCAAGGCTGAGCATTACGAAGAGCTGGCAAGAAACTGAGGACACTCTTTTGGTTGGTTCTTAGGTTGTTGTGGAGGTTAAATTGTTTCCGACTCTTTTCTTTTCTTGTTCATGTTTCTGTTCTTGGTGGAGTACGTCAATAGTTTTTAGCCATTTAATTGATATAAACCTTTATTTTGTTAGCAGTGCTTAATTTCAGTTCACAAATTTTCTAAATTGTGGCAAACAATTAGGTACACTCCTGTGTCCCAATGACGTCATTTTATAAACCAAATAGCTAAACAAGTAGTTTGTAAGTGTTTAATAATATTTTAATTATGTTACCCGAAAATAAAACTATTTCTGCTTCGGAATTAAATTTGGAGGTGTGAATTTTGTTATAAAGTTGGACTAAAATTGTAGTGTGAAATTCACAATGTTTTAATTAATTATAAACGTGCGTAGAATATTAAATCGAATGACTCGTTTTTGCATGCTAGAAGTTCCGTAGTTTTTTTTTCTCATTTGCTTCAGCCTATTACAGTCCACTGTAAAATATATTTAATAATAATTTTCAATTGTTTTTTTTTGCGCATAGAACTTTTGAGACTCCAATGGTAGCAAGCATTACCAAGAATTAGTGATTAAATTGCAGACTTAGTTGCATAATAAGTATCTTTCTATTAAAAAAATCTCTGAAAAGGACTCCCCCAAACTATCTTTAAAAATGATTATGACCTAAACAGTAGGTAATAAAAATACATTTTTCCTTTGAAACATAAAATATTTTCACGAAACGTAAAGGCACATCTTTTTATAGATTTCGTAACTGCAGATAAGTTTGTCCATGATGAGCTTTTAAACACAGCTTTCCTCAGCTTCGGGGAAAAATGACATCTATAAATAAGGCTCATTACCTCGTTAGTTACATAAAGTGTTTTAATTTATTAAAGGATTAGGATAATATATAATAGGACTAAATAAGTGTTATCGATAAAAGTAGATTTTTGACAATCCATAAAACCAAAATTATTTTATTTTTTCTTGTATAACATAATCAGTCACAAGGTCAGATATAAATACCTATTTTGTTGAACGATATTTTTTTTACAAATTATTTCCTTTCCCTTCGATCTATCTATGCAAAAAATGTTCATGTCTATTTGCACTTAAACGTCGACAATACGCTGATATAGTGCCAATTTTTTCGAGAATGTTGTCGATAGGTCTTCAGATATATAGTCATCATCATTTCTACCCATAAACGTCCCACTGTTGGGATTAACATAAATCTAAGATAAATAAAATAAATAGATCTAAGATAAATAGATAAATCTAATCATAACTTTCCTTTCAATAGTTCCTACAATAAATATAATTTGAAATCAGTATACATTTGAAATATGACAATGAAACTATGAAAATGCTCTCTATTATATAATTAACCAATATCATTCGTACGTAATTTCATAACAAAAATATTCGAGAATCAGCTCATAAGTATGAATATCCATTGAACTTTTTAACGTAACCTATCTCTGTCTGATTTTATATTATCATTCTGTAACGTGTCCTTAAGATAAAGTGCTACCAATCATGCCAAATGTACTGCAATTATATTAAACAAGTTCCTATTTCTGTCAATCACAACACGTACGGAATACTAAAGTAATAGAAAAGGTACAAAAAGACCTCAATTACTATAAAAATATGGTCTGCTTACAGCCAACAAAATGCCATCTATATTCCATACCAGAAAAATAGGTAGGAATATTAAAAAACGATTTTCTCAATCCATGAAAACATTAGCCGAAGCAGTCAACGCCGTTGAAAGCTGAAGTATCGTCAAAGGCATTAATCTTTTACAGTAGAAGGTTTGAATAAGTCGTTATTAGGCCTGGATAGTCGCCAGGATATTATCTCTGATCTATCTCCAATAATTCTCCTGTGGCCGTACGTTGTACTGGCTATTATGTGTGGTCAGTCAAGTGATAATATTCTTTGACCCATACACCATATGTTATCGTTTTATCTAGAACACGAAGATGAACAAATACAAACACACTAAACCAAGACAAAATACGTTGAAAATCACACGTTGCTAAAAGTGAGCTCTGAGTGCTATAAAACCTATTCCGGAATTTTATATTTAAATAATATCGTTATTTTTTGAATACGTAAAAGTCTATTTTGCTATTGATTTTGGTATAACTATAAGTAACTGTAAGCATATTTTTTATTCATACTTCGTAAAGGTCAGACAATAGTGAGGAATACAATATTGAAAGCTACATTTTCTAATCGTTGCACAATCGCGTAAGAATAAACAGGTTTGGTAGACGTGTAAAAAGTATCGTTCGTGTCCCTCTGGGATTCGCTTTCCTAGCTTCTAGCCAATTAAAACCATGAGTTCTGTCTTCAGATATATAACTCATATTTTATCCTACAGCTAACAGAGTTGTAAAACTTCTACGAATAATAAATATAGGTCGCTAAGTAATAATGATAACAAAACGATGTATTTATCATTCTTATATTATTATGTATAAATCATTCTTAGCCCGAATACTCCACGAAAGTTGAAACAAATATTATCAGATAATACATCCCATAATCACATCAAAGACACGCAAAGGAAGTAACACAATTACTTAGTTCGTAATCGAGCCAATAAAATAGGTTATCACTCCAGTCATTGATTTAGCCGAGCAAACACACTAAATCAAGTTGCAGACAATGGTACAGACATTTAAAGTTCATCCACCGCCATAAAGATAAGCTTGAGCGATGTTAAATACTTTTTTCAATCTCAGTATTTATTACATGTTTTTCCGTTTCTTGTTCTAGAAAACAGTAATTCTTTCATTACATGTTTTCCTTCGTTCTATTTTCTGCCGACAACTAGATTGTTATACTAATGCTTTTGCCAACTGACTAGATAGAGATAAAATTTATTTAAGTAAAAATATATTCTAACTCAGAGAAAAAAATTCTGTTTTATTTCCGCAATTTTCTACTTCTTATCTTTATAAATCATTTTTCATTTAAAAAAGCTAACCGTCCCTGTATTGACTTTAAAACTTGTGTTGTTTAATATAACGACTCTAAATTGACGGTAAAAAGTCAAAAGCGCTGGAAAAAGTTATTAAAAGTATCGTAAATCTCTTATAAAAAGTTGTTTAATAGATAAAAAATTCTTAAGTAAGCCAGTGGTCTCAAAAGTATGACTCGCACTCTAAGTACTTAATAATTGTATTATATAGCCATATTACATAGCTAACGATGATTATAAAATAAAACTACTTATACATGATTAGTATAATTATGTACTCATCTATTTTTTATTCTTATCAACCTATTAAACTATAAAAACCTTGGAAATATTCATTTATAAAAAAAAACGTAACTTTATATTTGCTCTGAAAATAAGTATCAGTATATTATTCTGCGACCTCATTTTACAAAATGATTTTAACTTTTGAATGATATGTATGATCGAATTAATTTTCCCCGTCGTTGAACGTCACGTACTACGAAATAATAATTAATATATTCATTATATGTAGAATTTATCTCATCCATTAGTTTTATTTATGAGAGGAATAATGTGTTAACTTTTAAATTTCAGTTACATTGTCAACTTGACGCCCTAATCAGGGTTCAAAACTACAACTTCGTTTTTAATTGTTAGCAATTCATAATTATGTGAAATAACTGCACAATTAAATTTCCTAAGTCCGCACATTCAATGTAGTGGATGTACTACGTTATTGTCGTTATCGTTACTCATATTGCTAATGCACTTGGTACTAGGCATGTCGTGGTACGGGGGTACAAAACTGTGACAACTGTCACAAAATGATTACTTTTCAAATACATAGCTGGCAATTAAAATTTTCTTAGAAAGTTACTAAAGTTTGAATTTTAATTCATTAATTAAGTTAAAGTCATGGTTAAGTTAAAGAACTATGATACTTTACTCTACTTTTAAAAACGCCTACTTTCCGAGATCAAACTGTATAGTTATACTGAATGTTATATGGAATCATTACAACTGCAATCCAATACAGGTACAGCCAAGCAACCACTAAACATTTACAAAACAAATAGGCGGACGCGATTGAGGCCACAAGGGTATTGCAAACATGATCCTGTTGGACTAAACGTGAAACGGAAACCTTACAAAGCTGGGTAACCACGTGATAATTCGATGTCACGCTAACTTAGATACAGCCATAGGTACATATTAGACTTGCCCCAGTTGGCAACGTATAAAAAAAATATATTTTCTTTGTGTGCCGTAGACTTAAGTACGATTTTCCTTTCATCGCTAGAATCCACTCGTACTCTCTACAGACATAAGTCTACAGTTTGCATACAGGTAAGCAATGCTAGGCTTGCAAATAAACAAATTTCAAAGTTTCAGATGTTACCATTTAACTACTTTTCCGTGTAGTGACGGATTAAGAATACATAATGTCACTACCCCATCACAACCCGTGGGTGTCGTAAAAGGCGACCAAGGGATGCTTATGCAGACAAGAGCATTGCAAGAAAAGGAAAATTCGAAACAAATCCTATACCAACCCGTCTGGCCAGCGTGGTATAGTAGGCTAAATTCCCTCCACATTCTTTGGAGGAGACCCGTGCCCAGCAGTGGGACGTTTATGGGTTGAGAGGAATTTAACTGCTGTTAACACAGAACAGAGGCAGGTTTTACTGTAAACCTATAGGTAACAAAACACACATTATAATAATATCTTTGAATTACCTAAAATAACGGTTCGTACTACTATCACCAAGGCCTAAATTGTACAAACCCTAGACTTAAAACAATATTGTAAATTTCCCCTTTTAATTCTGGCGACCCTAGGCCAAGTCCGTTCAGCATAGAGCGGTTACACAAACAAGCGTGCCGCTTGAAGGTAAAACAAGTGCGAAACGGTCTAATCTTTCGTTCTAACAGAGGTGACCTTGTATGTAATCATGAGATGCCATCCATCTAGACAGCAGGATGTAATCAAAATTTCATACAAAATACGCTGATGGAATTAAAGCTCCCACCAAGGTTACCTCTGTTGGAACGTAAGATTACAACCATTTGGCACTATAACGGCCAGGGGCTCGTCCTGCTAACACAATCGTAACACAATAGTAGGCCGATGGTCTCATTCGACAGCTGTGATTGGCTTACTAAGTCAATGACGTTATATTGCCGGTCTGTGATTGGTCGATATTAGTTCATCGGTCTGCTATCGACGTGTGTAATTAAGCAGGATCTGGCCCCTGTACTCTTGTTTGCCAACGCGGCAACGTCACGTCGTGAACGACAAATAATTTATATCTACTAAATTTTAGTCTTGCTAAGTAGCTGAAAGATAATCGATCAACGACCACACTGTTTATTTTCATCAAAATTCCTAAATACAAAAGCTGTTGTTACAAAAGTGATTAAACTTCTTCTACTAAATCTATTAAGAATACCTAATACCTAAGTTGAGGAGGACGGCTTTATTTACAATCTTTTTGAAGTTTGATAGACTAAGCTCAGATTGGAATAATGTTATGTAAATACATGAACTCAAACCTAAGATAATAAAAACTGTCTAGCATTCAAAGCGGACACTGCTATTGAAACGATGCCGGGTCTTTCGTCAAGGGAAGAATTTACCTTTCCCTATAAATTTATTCCAAGATTGGAAGGGACGTTGATCAACAATTTTGATATGACAAAGATTTAAAAGTCATCTAAATAAGAGTCAAAATTTGATCGGTATATGTCGTATTTTTTTTTTAATAAAATCCTTCTTATTAATGCAAAAGTTTAGGAATTACCGTTGTCATGTTTCGTGTATCATGTTTCATAGAGCGAGCGTTTTCTATACAAATAAAAAAAAACATTAAGTAGAAATATTTAGCTAGTCTTTACTGAAAAAAAGAAAGTGACAATTATGTATATTGTCGCTTTCTTCTTTTACAGTTTTTACTTTTAGTACAGCCAAAACCGACAATATGTTGTAAAATATGAGTCTTAAATATAAAGGCATAAATTATTGTACAGTCGTTTAATAAAAACAATATTTTTTTATTTTAAAGGCAACGCCTGCACTAGAGAGCAAGCCGTATGTCACGAAAAACTTTACAAACAAACAATACCAACACAAAGTAAACTTAGACTCGAAACAATCTATGAACCACATAAATATTTGTCTCGTGTGGAAATCGAACCCACGTCACTTGGTGCGGCGATGTTAATGAGGCCACCACCTTAACCACTATGCCTCGGTGACAGTCAAACAAAAAAAGTTATAAACACCACTACAGTTTTTCAAGTTGAAGAAACGTATCAGCTTACTGAGTGACAAATACAGACCTTTATCCGTAAAGGGAGTGGACTGTATACCTACACGAACTGAATTATTTATACCGATGACAAGCCAGCAGAAATAGGGTTGGACAGCTTGAAAACATGTAGAAACATTTTATTCTGGACGTAGGTTGTTTCTGTCTTAAAATCTTTGCTGTCCTAGCGAAATCGTGAATACGTAAATGAACTTTAGTTTGTATTTACAGGTGACTGTGTCGTTGTCTAAACGCATGCCCTTTTTGGTCATCTATAATATAGTTGTGACGAGTTAACAATGACGTCACGTCATCATCATTACTACAACCTAGTGCGGATGAATATAGAACACACGACTCTCGAATTGTTGATGTTAAGCTGAACGCTTTAGCTTCTACGGAACAGTAAAGTCAATACAATCATATATCACTCATTTCAATTTGAGCAATCTCCGAAGTAAAGATTGGAAAGAATTCATCTACAACTGTAGTATTTCTTTAATACATTTTATCAGTCACAGAACGCGTCGTACTGTAGTCCTCTTATATTGTCAATGTTCATTCAATATCAACGAGAAAATAGTATTGGATGTAGGTAGTGAATTTTGTGGTCCGCTGAGTTTTGCCTCGAATTGTATTGACAGAACAAGACAGCGCTGCGATACCTCAATTCTACTAGTTTTCATTGAGCCGGTTTCTAATAAAGGAACAACTATAGCATTTTACATCAAATTGAGAGGTATCTCACTTGCTTGAATATCGATAAAATATGGATTATTAAAAAGATATTAAGAATATGTTGAACGAAAGAAGGAAAATAATACGAAATTTTTTTATTTATATTTTTTTGTTGTTGTGTCTTGTTATTAGCAATTTAAGTTACTTATTTATAACCACACATGTATCCTATTAGTCTGTAAGCTTTCTGAACAGAAATAAATAAATAAATAAATATTTTTTTTACTAAAGTACAAATTGCACTGAAGTAAAATTTGTACCTGCAATTTAAATAGATTAGATATCCCTATAAAATTCTTAAACTATTCATCCTTAAAAAAATGTTTCAAGAAATATCTTTTATTTGAATTAACAAACCTATAATTGGTCCTAAAAATACGTAACACCTATTTTTCAAATTAAAAAAGTTGCAGATTTTAGTTGGCCAATCAATGTTGTTTGGCATATTATGGTACGTTGGTTACAAAATAATTGGGTGTCAAAAGCATTGAATACAATAATTGAATACACAGCTTATTTAAGTTATGAAAATATTCATTTTAAAATATTTTATTTTAGTTTAGGTGCCGAATTCATTGTCGTCTTCGTCTTCATCTTCCAATATTCATTTCATATTTCCGTTTACTCCGTGTTGCTTTCCTCTACAATCATAACAAAGCATTGATTTGCTTAGTAATCCTCCAGATTCACCCTCAACAGTGGATTAAGTACACTCAGAGCAATACGCACGTCAGTGCAATGGCTGACTTACACAGTGCAAGTTACATGCCACTTTTCATGCTTGCTTTGGTTCACTCGTAGAGAAAAACAGAGACCACATAAAAACTGCCTGGCAAAACTTGCATAGTCTAAATAGGGCTGAATCTGGTCTTGAGTGCTATTATAGCCCTTGTAAGACTGAGACTTATTTGACACAAGACGGAGTGGAAACTGGAGGTCCCTTTAAAAGAACCAGATTTTTTTTTTAATAGACTACGGACAATGAAGTTAGTGCTTTTCATTTTTATAAATTTTACAAAATGTCGAATTATTACTTGAAACATTACTTTACCCTCCTTTTCGGCAGTCGGATAAAAACGAATGTATTTTTTTATATTCAACAAATAGGTTTTTTTTACATGTAGTTAATTATTTACCTACCTGTTTACTATAGTAAACTTTACTAGAAACTCCACAACTAGTAACATGTAACAACCCAAATACTAAACACAGTTTAAATGCAACGCTTTACAATTCAAATACCTTGTAAAGAGAGTTTGCATCAACTTAAAGTCGTTAAAGTCAGCTTAGACACTCAATGGTAAGTGGCATTAAAATTTAGTGTTTTGAGGAGTGAATACTACTCTACTATACTCTAGTATTCAGTGAATAGGTAAGTTATAAATTTATTGCCATACATGACGCTGAAATTATTGAAAGTTAAACTACCCACAGGTCTCTCTAACACATCGTTTGTGGAACATAAAATAAAGACTATAGGACTTGCCTGTTGGTCTAGTGGTTAGTGACCCTGACTGCTAAGCCGGAGGTCGTGGGTTCGATCCCCACCCAGGACAAATCTTTGTGTGATGAGCATAAAGGTTTGTTCTGTGTCTGGGTGTACTTTATCTATAATATGTATATATTTATAAAAAAATGTATTTAAGTAGTATATCAGTTGTTTAGTACCCATAACACAAGCAAATATAATTGCTGACTTTGGGACTGGCGCTGTGTGAATGTGGTAGAATATTATTTTTATTATTATATAGCATAACGAATATTATTATGCAACTAGCTGTGCCCACGACTTCGTCCGCGTGGATTTAATTTTTTTCTAATATAAGTAGCCTAAGTCACTCCTTATTACATCAGCTATCTGCCAGAGAAAGTCCAGTCAAAATCGGTCCAGCCGTTCCAGAGATTAGCCGTAACAAACAGACAGAGACAGACAGACAAAAATTGTAAAAAATATTATTTTGGTATATATGCGGTTTTTTTAAATATTACAAACAGACACTAAACACAACATAAACACAACTTAGATATATTATATTTGTTGATTGCCAAAACTATTTATGCAGTTATGTTTCAATAAAATAAGCTTAATTCTTTTGACCGCATGACACATTATTATTTTTGAGTAACTTTGCTGGAGACATTGATTTGTTAAACTTTGATTAATGGATCTTAGAAAACCATGTTCAAGAACTCAATGTTTTACTAGCTTCATATCTACCCAAACCCTCTAAATACTGAACTTGTTTAATAAACTCTAAAAATATTTAAAACTTTCTGTATTGTAATAGAGATATCTTAAATTTTTCGTTGCTTTCATAAATCTTAAAGAGAAAAATATATCTCCAGAATAATGAATAAAGAGTTATCTCTGACAAAAACACAAACGAAACAAGACTCTCTGGCCCTATTAATAAGTGTCTTCGTCATAATGTTAACTTTAAAAAGGCTCATTTCCCTCTTTTTAAATATCCAAGACGACTTTTAGGTCATTAAACAATTCCTTATTTACATCGCAAATTCCCGCAAATTAAGTTCGTTTAAATACCGTTGTTGGTACAGACGTTTCAAACGGAAATTTTACTTTACCAAACGGTTTATTCCCTTCTCTTTGTCCATTTTACCGTATCTGAATAGATGTTGTTAAAGAAATCTCTTTTTTTATTTTATAATTGCTTCAACTAAAACGGGAGTTATATCACTGTAACAAAATAATTGCAGTGGCAACAGTTTAATTTCTGCGTGAGAAAGTTTCGATTTCAGATTACATGAACGCGAATTAGATACACGGTTAATAATTATTATCAAAGTCCGTGTAGTGATGGATTAAAACATAATGTCACTAGAGACAAGAGCACTCTGAGAAAATGAAAATTCGATACAAAACTGTATAACAATCCGTCTGGCCAGCATGGTATAGTAGAGTCAATTCCCTCCAAAATCTTTGGAGGAGATCCCTGCCCGTGCAGTGGCAAAACATCAAAAATCAAGCCAGCATTTTCAAATAGAGCTCGAGTTTGAGTTAAAGTGCATGCTTTTATATGAAACGTGTACATGGCACAACACTAAATATGAGAAACTCTAAATGCCTGTGACATGTGGATTACATAATACAACTAAAAAGCTGTCAGGAAAATTGCGTTGAAAGCGTTTACATACTTTTTAAGTCGCTGCGCTGATGTATTTTTATGTAAATGAACGAAATCACTCCCAATGATGTACTAAAAGGGTATATGAACTGTGAGGGAGATTCTTGTGAGCATATTCCATGTCATTTGGCCGTAAACACTCATGAGGAAAAATAAAATTCGTGTTGTTTCCACGCTTGAGTGCAGTAACAAGGTTGAACTATTGAAATGAACATTACAATCTTGCTTCAATACTTTCCTTTACGATACAAATAGCATCATTATCACACAAAGTTGTCCGTAACGAGTAAAACTATACTAGCTACAACAAAGATTTTATAAATACTGCACTTGCTTTTCGCGTCGATCGCTTGCCTTCAATTTTCTTTATAAGAAATAACAAATACTGTACTTTGTTAAATTTCTGGTTTCCTTTTGACACGTTATTTGTGTTTGTTTCCCTAGTCGCCTGTAATCCATCATGGAAATAATCAGAGTGGTAATACATTTCATATTTTCTCCGCTCATCATGGTGGTTGATTTCTATAAAAAATTAAACTGTCTCGCGTGTGGCGTGTGGCGCAGGGTTCGGTTCCTGGGTCGGGTGAAAATTGTAGTGGTCTTTTCTATCATGAAATTTCAGTATTGAGATTTTCCAGGAGTTTGGTAAACAAATGTTGCCGGTTGATGACAATAGGCTCGCCCCCTATTTCATGGGACCAAAAACATAGCTGGCGAAATGTGGGTGTGAAACACCTCTGCCTACCCCTTCGAGGAAAAAGACGTGATGCTATGTTGATTTGTTTTAAAGCGTTACAAAAAGAGTAAGATCCTATTTTTACGTTACGCTTGAGTTATCATTCAAATACTAACAATACTTGTACTTATGTTTAAATTATTTTGTAATACATTTAATTTAGAAACGATGTTAATTACACCTAATACCCTAGTTACGTAATTAAAACAGTGAATGATTTTACTATAATTTCAAATTAGATGTTGTACCTTTTTCAATATTACAAAACATCAAAAGTTAGTTAGGAATTATTAACTGATATTAAAGTTAAAATAATTATTTTATAAATGTTTGAAGAGATTACGAATCAAGAGATACTTTCTCAATAATTATGTTTAATTATCATGATTTAATTACACAAATATTAAAGCCATGAAATTCAATTTCATGCGTTTCATTTTACGACAGATCTTATTTATAGTCACTAAAATTTTCAGAACTGGTCCAGTTCACAAATTTAAAACAAGTTCATGAAACAGTTTCCTAACATTCATTAATTGACAGGGCGCTCTAAAAATAATGCAAAAAATATTGAGAAGTATGTTACTGCCTGTGCCAGAAACGTGATTTTCTCTTTAAAGTCTTGATTTAAAATAGCACATAGCAACATGACTTTTTCTCCGAAGGGATAGGCCGAGGTGCATCAAACATATATTTCTGGCACCATAAGGAGTCTATTGACTTAAATCAGGCACATTTCAAGATTCCGGGCTGATTTTGAGAATTTCAAAACAGAAAAGGCCAATACCATTTTTACACCAACTAGGGATTAATCGTGGGATTTCTTTTACAACAGTAGTATACACTTACCGATAGAGTCATATTGTATCACAAAAACATACTAAGAAGCCAAGTATTACTTTGGCAGTAAACTACATGGCCATCGAAATTAGGTATTTGTACATATTAAATAGGTATTTTACCCAATCTTGATGTATCCAATGGTTCTCTGTGTATGTATCTTTAGCTTAATGAGAACATAATCCCAGCTGTATGTTTGCAGCGTGTGCATATGACGAGATTGGTGAACCAGCGACGCTTTGCAATCTTTGCTGCTTGGCTTGGCTGCATATAAAAACATTATGTGAAAATGTAATTATAACTACGAAAATATTTTAGCTTTGTACAAACAGTTTGAGGGTAACATAACTTTAAGTTTCATTTCTAATTACTTTAAATAAACTGTACAAAATTACTTTGAGGGTTTTAATCTAGACTGCAGAATAAAGGAGTAAAAGTACCTGTTATTGCCTAGACTGACTAAACAATAATTTTATATTTAACGACACATTTTAAGTTAAAAAAATATATTTATTATTTACTTACGATACTTATTACCGACTAAAATTGTTTTCGGCAACGTAACGTCGACTTTAAGAACCCTTAAGAGGGTCCTCAAAAGCTTATGTATACCTGACTGAATATTTGCTAAGATGTTTCGTAAACTTTACATTTAGAATTTAGAATTCAACATAGATATGAAACCAATTTATGAGACGTAAAACTTTTTAAATTTCAAGTGAAAAATATTGAAGCGATCTCTTTCAAATATTTCCCAGGAGCAAGTGATAAATATTTTTGAATATATGTTTCCAATACATTCAATATTTTCATAATGTTCCCACGGCGCGTAGCTTCGCGAAGTGTGGACATATCAAACTGAAAAATGTGTCGTTATAATGTTATTTGTCGATAAAATGTAAGAAATTGCATACATTTTAAAAACTTGCATGTAATATCTTCAATTTACTAAATAAAATAAAATATTAATATATTTTGATCGTGCATTATAATAAACTAACACAATTGTGTTACTTATTCATAGACACAAAAGCATTGCTTGCATTTTTTTTTGTATTTAGTGCAACTGTATTTTTTTGACACAAATCTTTTTGGACTCAACATTCTAAAGAATTTAATTATTTTTTTTAATTTCTTAAATGCTCACTATGCTGTACAAAAATAAAATAAAACACATTCGTATGAATTTAAAGGCCCACACCTCACTATGCGCCTCAAGGGAAACAATGTTGATACGATTACTCCCGGCAGTTACGATGTCACTTTTATATCTATGTATTCCCCAAAGAGATATCTTTTGCTTGTTCTGAGTGTTTACACTAGTAACTTGCATATTATTTTAAAATCAACTTGTGAGATAGAAACAGTTCGATAATAGTGATTGACGTATGAGTGAATATTCTAGTTTCTACCCTACTGCCAAAAAGGTGGGTAATGTTTTTTGCGCGTATGTATGTATGTAGGTAGGTATGTGGGTGTCAGGAAATGGTATAATAGTTATAAAATATAATCAAGTGTTATTTATTTACTTAGTAAACTAAATGAAATTTATAGTAATTTATCAGTGATGGCATGAAAAGGGAAACCACGAGGAACATTGTACTGTTTATTTTAATACAACAGGTTTAACATATTACACATAATGAAACAAGAGGTACTGTATACCCCTAACAATAGGTTATAATATAACCAATAGGTCAAGGTAGGTCATAAATAAATATATCAGAAATTATCAAAATCATATTATGAATTTTAATATCCAGCTACATAGTAATATGAATAATTATCATCTTAACAAACACATATTATAATACTTTATTTAGTTATAACAACCAACCTAAAAAGTTAATGTAATTAATTATGATATTATGGATATTAATTATAATATTATCAACAATTATTAGAACATATTCAACAATTCCTAACAAATAATATTATTACAATTTTAAAGAAAAAGTGACAAGAGAGGTACTTAACTCTGAATTGATGTGATCCCGTCAGCAGCCAAACAAGAAGTGTTCGAACACTCACTGTGTTTGTCTTTTATACCTTAAATTGTACTGACATAAGTCAAACGACTGATTAATTACAAACTTAGTAAAAGATATTATTAGTATATTATAAACAATATAGTAATACTTCTATTCTAAAAATATTTCAAATATTAGTAGTAGTTAAATTAACAATACAATAATTATAGAATTTCTAAAATGATCAATCAGAAATTCTAATGACAGTTATAAAAGGAAGACATTACTATCTCGATTTCCGTTACTTGTTGACAATAATTAAATACTATTTATTTCAGTAATTGCCATTTATAGTAATTAGCTATACAATAATTGATATTTAAATTTAACCTATAAATTATCAATGATTTAGAATCTAGCCAGATTCATAACACAGGTAAATAGACTTACTACAGGAATAAATAGGTACTTACAAATGACACACACATATTTAAATGTTTCTGTTTCTCTTATTTGAATATTTGTTTCAATATTTAGACAAAATATTTCGAATAATCTAACACGGCCAGACTGACAAGTACTTCGCTCTCGAAGTACCTACCTTTTATACTAGTCTGTATTTTGTTTTTTTTTTGTTTGTTACCTGCTGCATTAACGTTTAGTTAACCAGCAGTATTACCTGCTGCATTAATATTTAATTAACCAGCAGTATTTCTTTTTTTTGTTACCTGCTGCATTAACGTTTAGTTAACCAGCAGTATTACCTGCTGCATTAATCTTTAATTAACCAGCAGTATATATATTTTTTGATCTTTGGCCTTGGCATACAAGCACCTATCACCCGCTGCAGTGTGAATTTCAGTGAAGTATCAGGGCAAAGATCGACCAGCGGTATTTTTTGTGACTTCTGACCATGACATATTAACCCTATCACCCGCCGCAGTATGATATTCAGGTTAATATCTGATCAGAAGCCGACCAGCGGTAAAACCATTAATTATGTGTGTGTGTCTTTTGTAAAAACAGCCCCTAATATACCAAAAAAATAATAGATCTTTCCACAATCCGCTTGGCCAATCTGACACATTTCAGATTCTTGCAATCACAACTTATACAAATTAAACATTAGTTTATTCTTAATACAATATCAATAACAATATTTTTCTATTTATCTATAATTTTTGACACTCACGTTTTCATCAAATAATTCACAAAGCCAATATGTTTTCATTAGCTTTTCTTTACTTATGAGTTTAAAGTGATTTGAGCAACGATTAGTACTTATATACAACCTTCACTGAACTGACTAAACGGTTCTATGTATATAGTCCAGATGAAATATGAAAAATCTATTAAGTACAGTTTTTGTATAGGTTAAGGAGAGAAGAAAAAAAGAAAGTTATAAGTATATGATTGAATTTTGGTCCCCCAAATAAATTACCCTCATTTTAACATGTCCCGATTTGACAAACAATAACATTTTCTTTCGTCAGAATTCTACGTTTGTATCGACGTATTTACTAATGTTATTTTTGCTCTGTTTTATATAATTTAAGATTTACGAATAATTTTTCACATAAATAATATTGATGGAGGCCATTCTAATATTTAAGTTAAGTTAAGTTATATTCCGTATACAAAACATTTGTATTATAAAATATCTAAGATATAAACGAAAATTCTTCCAAGTTCTATATTCAGTAGTCCCAAGACTAAGCAAATTAAAGCAGAGCCCCTTAGGGCCTTACCATTTTTTGCTACAGTTTTGAAGCTGCTCCATTCGTATTCTCCGAACAGCTCCTCGATGTTGAGACACCAGCCGTTCGCGCTGAAGTCGATTGACGCCGAATCAAAGACCGAAGTGTCACGTCGTCATCAAAGCAATGATGGCTCCCCTCGCGGATCGCCTCGAGAAGATCTTTGAAGATTGTAGGACCCATTCTAAAACTTTCAATTCAATGTATTAGTTTATGGACATAGTGTATCCCACTTCTGATGTCAGGAAATGGTATAATAGTTATAAAATATAATCAAGTGTTATTTATTTACTTAGTAAACTAAATGAAATTTATAGTAATTTATCAGTGATGGCATGAAAAGGGAAACCACGAGGAACATTGTACTGTTTATTTTAATACAACAGGTTTAACATATTACACATAATGAAACAAGAGGTACTGTATACCCCTAACAATAGGTTATAATATAACCAATAGGTCAAGGTAGGTCATAAATAAATATATCAGAAATTATCAAAATCATATTATGAATTTTAATATCCAGCTACATAGTAATATGAATAATTATCATCTTAACAAACACATATTATAATACTTTATTTAGTTATAACAACCAACCTAAAAAGTTAATGTAATTAATTATGATATTATGGATATTAATTATAATATTATCAACAATTATTAGAACATATTCAACAATTCCTAACAAATAATATTATTACAATTTTAAAGAAAAAGTGACAAGAGAGGTACTTAACTCTGAATTGATGTGATCCCGTCAGCAGCCAAACAAGAAGTGTTCGAACACTCACTGTGTTTGTCTTTTATACCTTAAATTGATGTGCGTTCCCATTGAGGGACCATACCCTATTTTTGAACTTTTAAATGTATCAACTTTTAGTAAAAGTTCTCAAACAATTGTAAATTCAGCCAAAAATTTGTAAAAGCTGGCACTCAAAAGTTACAGTCAGTTAAAGGTGGTCCCTCAGTCGTGCATGCCAGGAATCCATATCTCAGAATCTAGATAAAATTTAAAGCTGCTGTAAATGAAGACTTTTAGTAAAAGATTTGTTGAACTAATTTACAAAATATTAACTCTTCTTGTTCACTCAGTAAAAAGAAATAGCATGCAGAAGGTGGTCCCTCAATTGAACACCACTAGTTCACCGTTGGTGGAGACCAAAGTAAAATTCAGATATTTTGAATATGTCTAGCATTAGTAAAAGTTCTAGAACAATTGTAAATTCAATGTCGAGTTTCTAAAAGAAGCCATTAAAAAGTTACAATCAGTTAAAGATGGTCCCTCAATTGAAACGCTTCTCAAAAGAAAAAGTCAATTTACGTAGCAGTCGCTAGTTATTTTGATGAAAAGTAAAGCTTAACCTTTAGTAAAAATTTTTACTAAAGACTACTTCAGAAAAAACTAAAAAAAAATGTTGGGTTTTGTTGTTATTAGTAATCGAATTACTGCGAAAAAAACTAAGAGCGAGGTGACCACACGTCTACAAGTTAAATGGATTAATCATGTAATCTGTAAATCGGCGCTTATATTCGGGTGAAAATAAACATTATTACTATGATTATAGTGTAGTGACGGATTAAGAATACATAATGTCACTACCCCATCTCAACCCGTGGGTGTAAGGGTGTAAACCTTAAGCAGACAAGAGCACTGCACTATGAAAAAAGGGAGGAGGAGACCCGTACCCAGCAGTAGGATATTTATGGGTTGTAATGATGATGATGACCATGATTATATATAAAAATTGGTAAGTTTGATTGTTGACATTAATTAAAAAAAAAAAAAAGTTTTATTAATGCCACATAAGTAACTTAACATAAAATAGAAATTATAATAATTCTTATGATACAATAACATTTTCCACTTTTAAGCAGCGCTAATTATAAGAAAAATATAATAATAAAAGCCCAAGAGGCCCATTAAATTGTATCCAAAAAACTGCGCTTCTCAACAAAAGGACGTAAGCGCTATAAACATACGCTCTTTAGCGCTGCTTAAAAGTGGAAAATGTTATTGTATCATAAGAATTATTATAATTTCTATTTTATGTTAAGTTGCTTATGTGGCATTAATAAAACTTTTTTTTTTTTTAATTAATGTCAGCAATCAAACTTACTAATTTTTATATATAATCATGGTCATCATCATCATTACAACCCATAAATATCCTACTGCTGGGCACGGGTCTCCTCCTCCCTTTTCTCATAGTGCAGTGCTCTTGTCTGCTTAAGGTTTACACCCTTACACCCACGGGTTGAGATGGGGTAGTGACATTATGTATTCTTAATCCGTCACTACACTATAATCATAGTAATAATGTTTATTTTCACCCGAATATAAGCGCCGATTTACAGATTACAGGATTAATCCATTTAACTTGTAGACGTGTGGTCACCTCGCTCTTAGTTTTTTTCGCAGTAATTCGATTACTAATAACAACAAAACCCAACATTTTTTTTTAGTTTTTTCTGAAGTAGTCTTTAGTAAAAATTTTTACTAAAGGTTAAGCTTTACTTTTCATCAAAATAACTAGCGACTGCTACGTAAATTGACTTTTTCTTTTGAGAAGCGTTTCAATTGAGGGACCATCTTTAACTGATTGTAACTTTTTAAAGGCTTCTTTTAGAAACTCGACATTGAATTTACAATTGTTCTAGAACTTTTACTAATGCTAGACATATTCAAAATATCTGAATTTTACTTTGGTCTCCACCAACGGTGAACTAGTGGTGTTCAATTGAGGGACCACCTTCTGCATGCTATTTCTTTTTACTGAGTGAACAAGAAGAGTTAATATTTTGTAAATTAGTTCAACAAATCTTTTACTAAAAGTCTTCATTTACAGCAGCTTTAAATTTTATCTAGATTCTGAGATATGGATTCCTGGCATGCACGACTGAGGGGCCACCTTTAACTGACTGTAACTTTTGAGTGCCAGCTTTTACAAATTTTTGGCTGAATTTACAATTGTTTGAGAACTTTTACTAAAAGTTGATACATTTAAAAGTTCAAAAATAGGGTATGGTCCCTCAATGGGAACGCACACCTTAAATTGTACTGACATAAGTCAAACGACTGATTAATTACAAACTTAGTAAAAGATATTATTAGTATATTATAAACAATATAGTAATACTTCTATTCTAAAAATATTTCAAATATTAGTAGTAGTTAAATTAACAATACAATAATTATAGAATTTCTAAAATGATCAATCAGAAATTCTAATGACAGTTATAAAAGGAAGACATTACTATCTCGATTTCCGTTACTTGTTGACAATAATTAAATACTATTTATTTCAGTAATTGCCATTTATAGTAATTAGCTATACAATAATTGATATTTAAATTTAACCTATAAATTATCAATGATTTAGAATCTAGCCAGATTCATAACACAGGTAAATAGACTTACTACAGGAATAAATAGGTACTTACAAATGACACACACATATTTAAATGTTTCTGTTTCTCTTATTTGAATATTTGTTTCAATATTTAGACAAAATATTTCGAATAATCTAACATGGGCATGTCTGTTCCATTGTGACCCTCTGTAGCCTAAACGGCTTGGCTGATTTTAAAGTGTGTGAGTGCTAGTGTCATAGGTTATGTGACGTCAACAAAAAAGCAATATGGCGGACGTAACCTGTCAAAAGAAACGTTTTTTTTTGTGCTATCACAATATGGGTATCAATTGAAAGCTAATTAATAGCCTAATTCAATTATATATGCACTAACTATTGCTCGCGGCTCCACTTGCCTCTTGTAACCAACATAGCTTAACCGATTTTGACGTGCAAGGTGTTGTTTTATTCGTAATAACTATATCCAAGCCTATAGATCATTTACCAGTGTATTCTTCGAATTTATTAGTATAAATTGACTGTCGAAGGCTATCCTTAGGCAGTCCGCTTTTTTGGTTTTTTAAATTAATTTTTATATTATAGAAACACTTTGTAAAGTTTTCGTAAAATTACAGTTGTACAAACACCTCTTATTAATTTTACCGCGGGTTGAGAAAGAGTGCTGTATTCTGATTGTACAAGCTGAATAATTAATAACAAGCTTACTACGAGTACCCTAACAAGACACCTTTTACTGTTTTACAATTAATGTAGCGTATTTCGTTGTAATCTTATAAGAATGTTAAGATTTTTTTCTTCACTTAAAAGGGTTGATCCGATTCCAAATTCAGGACAATACTTTTCAAAAGCCTTCAGGCTTCGCTTATCAAAATTCTTGGTTGGCTTGAGAGAAAAGAATTATTCTTTTGGCCGCGTGGCAAGGGTGGCAGATAAAAGCGACCCATGCCTAAGGCAAAGGGCAAGTCAGTGGAAAATGATAAATTGTAGCCATATCCACATTTAACTACTGAGCAGTTTATTGTGATGATATATAACGTGTCTAATGCATGTATTATGTTCCGTATGTATTCATGACTATAATTTATTGTATTCAACGATGAAAGCCTTTGGTTGCCAGAATTAATAATAATTGTTATTATTTGTTCGTCGTAGATTTATGTACCTACCTAATTATTGCTTTCAATATACCTTCTATTTATGTGTCTCATTCACTTTGCATGCTTTTGATGTTTAACGTTATACAAACTAATTATTTAGATATCAAACGTAACACACAATTTAATTAGGTAAATATAATTATAAATAAAATCTTAAAATATTTTCTTCAAATATGTATTTTAATAAAAAATGTCTGTTATAAAATTATCGTTATAAACTTGTAATACTTTAATTTACGAATGCTCTTTGAAATAATGTTACTGAAGCACGTATTCAGTGACATCATTATTATTATTTGTTTAAAGATCAAATTTATTTAAATAAATAGTTAGTTAGTTTTTATTTCTAAATATTATTGTTTAAATTTAGTTTAATATTATAATGAAAATAAAATTTAATCTTCTAAATAGTTTAAAATAAATATAGTTACAAATTATTATTAGTAAGTAATTGGTTTCAGTAATTACTACATACTATATTTCTAGTTGACTGCATAATGTAATTAAATTCTAAGTGTGACGACCAACCTGTACCAATAAAACCCACGTGTCTATGTGTGTGGTAGGAGTAAGGTAAAATCTTGTGAGGTGAGATCTATGCCCCTTAGAGAGAACACATGTTTCCCTTATAGGTATAAATTGTTCAGAAGTAAGGATGCCAGTGAGTTAGTTATAAAAGCAAAATTGAAAATGTAAATAATTCCCCAACAAGAGCCAATAACCTTAAAAAATGTCTAAGAACATTTACAATCATGTCAGCTTTGAAACAAATAAAAACCGCATCAAAATCGGTCCTTTCATTAGGGAGCTAACGATGCCAAAGACATACACAGACACGTCAAAATCTCGACAATCGAGTTAGTTGGTTTTGATATCGCTATTCATTGTTTGAAAATTTTAAATTTGACAACTATATCAATATGTGCTGGTAGAGTGTAGAGTGTCCTATTAAACGTTTCTATTGCTATATTGTCAAATCGATTGCAACTTAATTAAAACTTTAATTGATAACTGTGTAAATAAAATACTTCATAGACTGGCCTGTTGGTCTAGTGGTTAGAGACCCTGACTGCTAAACCAGAGGTCGTGGGTTGGATCCCCACCCAGGACAAATCTATGTATGTATTTACAAAAAAAAAATATTTAAGTAGTATATCAGTTATTTAGTACCCATAACACAAGCAAATATAATTGCTTACTTGGGACTAGATGGCGCTGTGTGAATGTGGAAAAAAAAATTAAAATTAAATTCATTATTCAGCTAATCTCCTCTTTTTGTGAGGGGAGACGTGAACCCAATTACTATGGGATGAAATAGACCGCTGATGATAATTAACTGGAACATACCCAAAATAAATCACTTACATTTGTCATAGATTTGTCACCAAGGAGTTGTTAATCTTTTATATTTTCTAGGTCCAATGGTGACAATACTATTCGCAGGTGTAGTTGAACAAAGCTACATTCCTCACGCAATAGCGTATGCAGCCTGAATCGCACATCAATCACGCAGGTGTCAAGAAAAAGTCAACTTCACGCAAGCACCGGTAAGATTCAAATAATATAGATAATTATGATTCAACATTAATATGATCTATAAAATAACATTCAAAGGCCAAAATATGAAGCATTAAATATGATGATAAATTAAAGTTATGGCTTGAATATTCATATCAAGTGAATTGATTACGCAGTTTGCATACATAATTTTAACAAGCTCTCAGGGGTTAATGAAATGTAATAATAATCGGCATTAGAATAAGAAGCTTTGCAACACACTCAGGTAATAATGGTAAATTAAATAGTTCCATTCTACAGAAACATTTTTTTTACTAGCCTTTATGTGCTTAATGGAACACTGTTGTAGTAAGCTGTCAGGCTTTGTATCTAGGGCTGCCAAGATCAATAGCTAAACCAAATAAATGGCCTTCCTTTTATTATTCTCTTTATGGAACGACAGTAACCACTGCTGTTGCTGCTAACCAACATTCCACTGCTGGGTTAAGGGCCTACATCATTTCCAGGCTCTTTGATGAATGACCACAGTGCATCCTCGTGATATTTTACTATTTCATCACTCAATCCGTTTTGTGGTCTAGAAACGCCACCTAGTTGTTGTCTCATTGCGCCAAGTAACCACCAACTTTTTTTTTCTTTTTAAAGTAGTAGGTATATAAATGCAATCATTTATATTTGCACAATAGAGTTAACAAACAGAACACCCATTCATTTTAGGGACTATTTCATTTAATAATAGCAATAAGCTCCATTATTTACTTTTAATAATAATAATAATATTTGGACATTTACACACAGCGCCATCTAGTACCAAACTAAGCTAATGCTTGTAACATGGATACCTACAACTGATATAATACTTAAATAACATTTTTTGTAAATACATACCTACATATTATATATTATACATATATATTAGATTTATAATATAAGAAAGTTGTATTACACTAAGCATATGGATGTTGTCCGAAATAAATGAATATTATTATTATTATTATAGATAAATTACATCCAGACACAGAACAAATATTTGTGCTCATCACACAAGGACTTGTCCTGGGTGGGAATCAAACCCACGACCTCTGTCTCAGCAGTCAGAGTCACTAACCACTGCGCTTATAACTGTTAAGTTTCATTAAAATCCATTAAAATGTTTTTGTATGTGACAAACATACAGGTATTAATTTCTGTCAAACTTTTGCATTGAAAGTAGTAGGATAGATATTATCTTTATACAATAATCGACTTCACTACTTAATATCTAATTGTAGTAACCACTGGTTACTAACCAGTATACGCAATACATAATTCGTGCAGTCTATTATACGAATTGACTATTCAAACAGACTACTTTCAGAATCCCACGCATTGAAAGGATACCCATTAATGCAATAAAACTGCCATTATTCTATCCTCATTATACGCACTCAAATTAACTATTCACAATCGAATGTTCGAATCTCAAGCCGGGTATCAGACACACCTCGTTTAACACCACGCCATCATTATTACTTTGATTGTTCCAAGTTTGACACTGGCTTTGCATTCGTAATATCGCAGTGGCAGTGCGGACCCAAGCTAATTAGGGGCAGAATCCCAAAGGGTTAAATATTGCGAGTGTATACTGCATTATTGATGGGAACAGCTATAAAACACAGAGAATTGTATTGCAAGGGGAATTTCAACCTTGATTCAATACATATAAGGTTGGTCGTTATTTGAAATAAGCAGTTGTGGTTTATTAGCTGTAAAGTCGGCAGTAATATAAAAGTTGAACATATAAACTGGGCTACAGGCATTAGTTTATGTTTGAATTGAACTAAAGCTGCCCGAAAATGCAAAAGTTAGTTGGTTTTTATGTTTGTAACGGTTTCATCTGAAACCGTTGCAGGCGGCACAAAATTGCTGGCTGTGGCGGAGATTAGGTGAGTCCTATGTCCAGCAGTGGATGTCATTAGGCTGATATGATGAACAGTTTCACGTCTTCACGCCACTTCACCAATCTTCATGATATTTCTTAAAGATACAGTCAGGGGTAAAGGAAATGGGCTACTTTTTATCAAACATACCACGCGAGTAGTTAGGTTGTACCAGTTCTAGCTCACTATCCAGAATCCGTCTGGCTCACTAGCTCACTATTCTCGAGTCGACAAAAACAAAAAAAAAAAAAAAAATAAAAAAATAAAAAAAAAAAATAAAAAAAAAAAAGGTTTTGCCATGCTCTGATCACGAATCTGCGGTCCGTTTTTGTCTAGGATGTGTGGTTTCAGAGATGTGGAAATCAATTAAGAAGAGTATCTAATCGATATCTAATCCCGCACCCTCATTAACGTTTCTTTTGTTCTCCTATTTCCTATTATCTATTGTTTCTGGTAGACCCTCATTAGCATTCTTATCTATTACTCATTGTAAGCTCTTATTATCACTGCTATTGTTTAAGAACTTCCATGCTATTCTGAATCATCAATAAAACACATTCCTTCATTTCTACATTTTTATTGCTTATTAAAATATGAATGAAACATCTGATTCACTAAAATATCATTGTATACTGTGTTCTCTGTAAATATGTTCGTAAAACTAGGATGTGTGGTTTCAGAGATGTGGAAATCAATTAAGAAGAGTATCTAATCGATATCTAATCCCGCACCCTCATTAACGTTTCTTTTGTTCTCCTATTTCCTATTATCTATTGTTTCTGGTAGACCCTCATTAGCATTCTTATCTATTACTCATTGTAAGCCCTTATTATCACTGCTATTGTTTAAGAACTTCCATGCTATTCTGAATCATCAATAAAACACATTCCTTCATTTCTACATTTTTATTGCTTATTAAAATATGAATGAAACATCTGATCCACTAAAATATCATTGTATACTGTGTTCTCTGTAAATATGTTCGTAAAACTACGCATTGAACACCCCTGAAACTTATATAGCAAATACATTAAGCAATATTCGCCGCAAACTGATGTCCACTCATTCTGAATTCTATCCACATTCCAGTCCCATCTTTTACAATTCCTTCTTAAAAAGTCGAGATGATATCGTGTAGGTGCACGCCCATATGAATCAAAATATTGACCAATACCATTCGTATCGACATGTAAAGCTATCCAATGTGAGCCTGGTTTATCATCCGTATCCAAATTGCATATTGTGTACATAGGTACATGAGTGTAAATGGGTAGTCTATTAGCAGCATACACATTATATTCTAGACTGGGGTGAATCTTTTTCAGATGTTGTTGTACATCTAGTGTATCCATGATATTACCAATCTATTCAATGGCTAACATAGGAATGATCAATTATAGTCACTTGTTACGACTTGTATTAAATGTCATTCGCTTGTGGAGATTTTGTATGATTTATCTGTGCAATGCACTACGCATTACGAAAGAATGCGAGATAAGTTTGTTAGTTCAAATTTACTATCGGTTGCACTGAGGAAATGCTTTAGATAAGATAGAACTATATAAGACCGAGTGGAGGCAGAGCCATCAGTCATTCTATGGTCTCGTTTGACCGCAGTGAATCGATATATCAATACTAAGTGTGTGCTACTTCAACGCAACAATAGTCATGGACGTAAGTGTTATAATATTTTATTGAAAAACTTACTTTTCTTTATGTTGTTGATTCCTTACGTGTGTGTGATTAAGTGTAATTATGTGATTGATATTAACATGATAACTGTGTTGTTGCAGAAAACATTCAGCTTCATAGACAATGAAGAAAATACCTATAAACAGTATTACTACCCGCCACTCTCCCCTAATCACGAAGAAGAGAGTGATGACATCGTTATTAATAACACAGGCGATGGGGGAAAAAGGAAATCGCAGTCGATTGACCATTTTTTTGAAGTGGAACCTAAAATAAAGAGGAAGAAGCTGTTGTCATCAACCGTGGCACGAGCCGCTAGAGGTGGTGTATCATACATTTCTACTAATTCTGACGACGGAGACCAAGCGACGCATCTCATAAAAATAGAAGTGTACGATGTGAAAAAGCTATGCAAGGTTCCAACTACTGATCATTGGAAACATGCTACCACGAGGATTAAATATTATGTTGGGAATAATAGGGATAGCATCTACGACAACACAAACGCCCTCGTATACAATATTACAAAGACAATAGCAGAAAGTGAAAAAGTGAAAAAATACTTTTTCAACAATGACAGTCATTAGCTGATCATTACTGATAACATAAATTCTTTAAATTCTAACGGACTTTCTAATTTTTTGCTAAACTATAAATATTGAACATTATTTGAAATTGGTCATCACTTCATTTGTCAACACAGGGCTGTTATGTACTCTATTCCCTATTTTATTCTTTACAATGGAAAACTTCAGTGAAGTGTGCACCAGTGCTTTCTTTTCCACACCCATGGAAGAGAATATGGAACTATTCAACAGTGAATTAAATCTTGAGCTGTCTAAAGTTTGCGATGAAGGAGAGAAGCGTGAAATGTTCGATCCATCATATGATGATGAGCTGTATAATCACTGTGCGACGGTTGAAAAACAGTTTAAGTAAGTAAAATAATTATAAATTTAGATTATAATTTGCACATTGTTTTATAAATATAATTTTTTTTATTTTTTTATCGTTTTAACAGTCAACCACTACAACTTGGAAGAGGAAAGAAGCGAACTAGCAGCAAAGAACCCGAAATCATCAAAAAACAACTAAGAATGGAAGAAGAAACGTCTACCTCTGCGGGGGTAGGGACCAGTGTTGATAACAATGATCAAGTGGAATGTCTAACGTGTCATGTATTTATCAAGAAAAGGTATCTAGCTAATCATTTTAAAAGTAATATCCACAAAAATAATCTTTTAAATTCACATAATTCTTTACCAAACGTTAGTGTTATTGAGTCTGCCTTTGGAAATAGAATTTTAACTTATAAAATCAAAAGTAGAGTAGATAGTTCGACACTGATAAATTTTGAAACTCCTGAGCTGTTTTTAAATTCTATTAAAGATGATATTTTATATTTAATACAAGAGAGTATTGCTCAACATATAATTTTTAAAGTAAATTTTATATTACATGCTGATTTTGTTCAACAAACTAAAGATATTCATAATACATTCGATTTTCAAACATTTAACTATATTATTTCTCAAGGAGATAACTTAAATTTATTTTTTTCATCTTTAAATGATACAATTACTAGTAAAATTAGTGCATTTGAAAAAAAAGATAGTGGATGGAGTCTAAAAAACATAAAATCTATAGACATGAATGTTAATAAATTTAACCCCCTACGTGGCACCTCATACATAGATCTACCCCGTGACATAAAATTAAAAAAGGCTGTTATAAATGTAAAAAACAAAGATTATTTTTGTTTTAAATGGGCGTTACTCTCAGCGTTATTTCCCATAAACAAAAACGCAGATCGGGTATCATCGTACGCTATACATGCAAATAAACTTAAATTTGATGGTATTTCCTTTCCGGTAAAAATTTGTGATATCGCAAAAGTAGAGAAATTAAATGATATTAGTATTAATGTATTTGGATTAGAATATAATAAAGAAAAACGATGTAATTCTATTGTAGGTCCATTATTTTTAACAAAATGTCGTAAAGCTAGACACATCAATTTATTATTTTTTTCTAAGGATACGAAAAATCATTATTGTTACATAAAAAATTTATCGCGGTTAGTTAGTAATCAAATTTCAAAAGATGGTCACGCTATGTACATTTGCCAAGCATGTCTACTTCGTTTTCCATCCCAGGAAAGGTTAAATAACCATGAACAATACGATTGTATGCACATTTGTACAGAACTACCAAACGGTGAAACTTCAAAAAAGAATTGGTTTGATCAACCAATTTCAAATGATAAAATTAAATTTGATAATTTTGAAAAAAAGTTAAAGATACCATTCGTAGTTTATGCTGATTTTGAGGCATTTTTAAAACCAATAGAATCATGTTCTAACGATCCATCTAAACCTTTCACACACAATATTCAGAAACATGAAGTGTATAGTTTTGGTTATTATATAAAATGTTCATATGATGATAAATTATCAAAATATGTGACATATTGCGGACCAAACTGTGTACAAGTGTTTATGGAAAGTTTATTTAACCATTTAAAAGAAATAAATCAAAAAACTAATCTTCAAAAATGTCCAGGTCCACTAACAAATGAAGACAAAAATCAAATTTCAGATGCAACCTGTTGTCATATCTGTGAAACAGAGTTAGCAGAACCTTTTTATGATTTTGATTGGTACACTGGTGGTTTTATAGGTGTTGCTCATGAATCATGTAGCTCGAAGTTCAGAACACCACGTCATATTCCAATATTTTTACACAACCTTAGTCACTACGATGCTCATTTTATTGTTCACGCATTAAACTTCTGTAAAGGTGAAATCGAAGTCATCCCTCAAAATAAAGAAAAATATGTATCGTTTTCCAAAAAAATAAAAATAAATAACAATGAAGTTACATTGAGATTCGTAGATTCATTTAAGTTTTTATCTTGTAAATTAGAACAATTAGCCAAAAATCTCAGTAATGATCAATTTCAAGAATTACATAGAAATTTCCCTAATGATGAAGATTTCCTTCGATTAAAACGCAAAGGGGTTTATCCATATGAATTTATGACTAGTTTTGATAGTTTAAACATAACATCGCTCCCTGAACAAAATTTTTTTTATAATTCGCTCATAGATTCCCATATTTCAAATGATGATTACAGTCATGCTAAAGATGTTTGGGAACACTTTGGTTGTTGTAATATGTTAGATTACTCAAACTTGTATTTAAAAACAGATGTTCTACTGTTGACCGATGTGTTTGAAAACTTTAGAAAGCTATGTATTAATACGTATGATTTAGATCCTGCTCATTATTACACAGCTCCCGGTTTAAGTTGGGATGCAATGCTAAAATATACAAAAATAGAATTAGAACTTTTAACAGATTATGAAAAAATCGCATTTATTAGATCAGGCATCAGGGGTGGTGTATCTCAATGTAGTAATCGCTATGCTAGAGCTAATAACAAATACATGGAGGATTATGATGCAGAGAAACCAAATTCATATATCACTTATTTTGATGCCAACAATTTATATGGTTGGGCTATGTCTCAATATCTTCCTACTGGTGGATTTGAATGGATTAATCCGAATTCAGATTTTAATGTGTCTGAGACATCGGACGTAGGTTTCATTTTAGAAGTTGATTTGAAATATCCAGATGAACTTCATGATTTGCATTCGGACTTTCCTTTATGTCCAGAAAACATTTGTGTAGGCAATACTAATGAGAATAAACTAGTTCCAAATTTAAATAATAAAGATAAATATGTTATTCATTACAGAAATTTAAAGCAGTGCATAGAAATGGGGGTTAAATTAACTAAAATTCATAGAATTTTAAAATTTATACAGTCTCCTTGGTTAAAAATGTACATAGATCTAAATACAAAATTAAGAATGTTAGCAAAATCAGACTTTGAAAAAGATTTTTATAAATTAATGAATAATTCAGTCTTCGGAAAGACTATGGAGAATATTGAAAAAAGGGTTAACGTAAAATTAGTTACACACTGGGAGAACCAGGGTAAAGCTTTAGGTGTTCAAGATCTAGTCGCTAAACCACAATTTCATAGTATTTCAATATTTTCGGAAGACCTAGTTGCGGTTCAGTTGCGAAAGACTAAGTTAATATATAACAAACCAATTTATTTAGGGTTTTGTATTTTAGATATTTCAAAAACCTTAATGTATGACTTTCATTATAATTATATGGTTAAAAAATTTAGTAAAATCAAATTATTGTATACAGATACAGACAGTTTAATATATCATATATTTACATATGATTTTTACACTGATATAAAACCTGACCTTTGCTCATACTTTGATACCTCAGATTATGATACAAATAATGTTTTTGAATATCCAAAATTAAATAAAAAGAAATTAGGTTTCTTCAAAGATGAAAATAATGGTAAAATCATGAAAGAATTTGTAGGTTTACGATCTAAAATGTACGCTTTTAACTTAGAAAATAAAACTATAGCCAAGGCAAAAGGGGTAAATAAAAATACCACTAAAAAGATGACAATGAATAGCTATAAGTCTGCTCTATTTAATAAAGAAGTGCAATATTATAGTATGCTAAGATTTAAATCAATTAAACACACAATATTTACACAAAAATTAAATAAGATTGGTTTATCGTATAATGACACAAAGAGACATATTTTAGATAATAATATTGAAACATTAGCTTGGGGGCATTATAAATTGCGCTAGTGGTGATACCAGTGCTTTCTTTTCCACACCCATGGAAGAGAATATTGAACTATTCAACAGTGAATTAAATCTTGAGCTGTCTAAAGTTTGTGATGAAGTAGAGAAGCGGCAATTTATATAAATATAATTTTTTACAACAACACTTTCATTTTTTATTTCATTCCTTTAAACTTTAGACGTGTGTAATGTTTCACTTTATTCATCCGTTTACTGCTATTGTGGCAGGACCAAGTGGATGTGGGAAGTCAAACTTTGTAACAAATTTCATAAAATCAGTTACAGAAATATGTAATTGTAATTTTAATCAGATCACATGGTGCTTTGATGAAATGCAACCTTTATATAATTTGTCAAATGTTAACTATCATCAAGGAATTCCAAATCTTAATATGTTTGATGGTGAAAGCCCACATCTCATCATAATTGATGATCTAATGAGAGAGACTGATGGAAGAATTGTGGATGTATTTACAAAAGGTAGTCATCACAGGAATCTTAGTGTATTTTATTTAACACAAAATTTATTTCATCAGGGTAAAGGTCAAAGAGACATTTCTCTAAACTCAAGTTATATAATATATTTTAAAAACCCTCGAGATAAAACTCAAATAAGATATTTAGCACGGCAAGTGTCACCAGATAATCCGAAATTCATTGAAGATGCATACAAAGATGCAACTTTAGCAGCACATGGATATTTAATGGTAGATTTAAAACAGAATACCAATGATTTTTGTCGTATCAAGACAAATGTCTTTCCATTTAATGGTTACTGTACTGTCTACGTTCCAACAAAAGAGTTTAAATACACCAAGAATCAAACAATTCAAATCATTTGTAAATGATGCATCGTCGACTCACAACGCATAAACATTTGCTAAACGCTCTGCATACGCTTAAACCAAAATATCAGAGAGCATTACTTAAAACGTGTGATGAAGAAGAAATAAATTGCATTTGTGAATGTATTCATAACGTTCTACAAGGAAAGGTAGCTCTTAAAGATCAAGATAAACAAAAATTAAATAAACACAAAAACATACTACGTAAACTGATGCAAAAGTGTAAACATAAACTAAGAAAAAATATAATTATACAAAAAGGAGGAGCTTTCTTACCAATAATATTAGGTGCAATATTGAGTGGATTAGTAAGTGGACTAGCCAGTTAACATGGAAAACGCAAAGAAAATGATACTTATCGAACCTGGATTGATTGAAAAATTAAAACAAGATAATAAAGTTGATAGTAATTTGTCTCGATTAGATATTGAAATGCAAAATATTATGAATAGTAAGACGGAAGATCGAAAGAAGTGGATGTTATATTTACAAACACTACAAAGATACCTTCACTTTACCGAGGAGGGTCGTCAACCACTCAGATTACCAATTTATTCTGATACATCTAATGAAGATTCAAATAAGTCTAAAATTGATTTTAAAAATAAAGATAGAGATCTAAACAGTTCAGTTGATGTTGAATCTTTGTTGGAGGAGAATGATGCAAATCCACTTTACTCACCAACTCAAATCCTCAGTTTAATACCGAAAACTTATAATAAAAAAGGTCAGTTATTATTAAATTTAGTTGGAACAAGTAAAAGTAAAATACATTGGGATAATGAAGGCACAGTCATAATTGATAATGAAAAGATTCCTGGAAGTAATATTGTTGATTTAGTAAATGATTCACTCAGACCCCTAAAAAGAAGTGATCCAATAGGGTGGGATAGATTTGCTAAAGCATTAAAAGATATCAAAGTACCACTTTCTTACATCGGAAATCCAAAGAGATGTGAGTTTATTAGTCAACTCCAAGCAAAAGATCTGAACAAAACCTCTGAGATTGAAGATCAAGAGTTTTCTACGCCAAGAAGTGTAGGTAAAAAATCTATAACGAAAATACATAAAAAGATCGATTGGGAAAAATGGACGCCGTACTAGAAGAAATTAACAGGATTTATTATGATCCATCTAATCCCGCTGGTTTTGGTAGTATTGATAAACTATCAAAAGCCATGAATGGTAAAATGGATAAAAAACAAGTAAAAGAGTGGTTACAATCACAAGAAACATATACACTACATAAACCCATTCAGAAAAAATTCCCACGTAATAGGTACATTCTATCAAATATTAATGAACTGTGGCAAGCTGATTTAAGTGATATGCGAACTTATTCTCAATATAATGATGGTTTCAACTACATACTTTGTGTTATTGATGTATTCAGTAAATATGCTTTTGCAAGACCAATGAAAAAGAAAAACTCAGAAACAACTAAAGAATGTTTCGAAAGTATATTTACTGAAAGTAATACAACACCTACTCACATACAATCTGATAAAGGTACAGAATTCGTTTCAAAAGATGTACAAAAATACTTTAAATCCAAAAAGATTAATTACTATACCACTAACAATCCTGACATTAAGGCCAATATTGTTGAACGATTTCAAAGAACTCTAAAAATGAAAATGTGGCGTTATTTCACTCATAGTAATACTTATAGATATATAGATGTTTTACAAGATTTAATATACTCTTATAATCACAGCATTCACTCTGCCAGACGGATTCTGGATAGTGAGCTAGAACTGGTACAACCTAACTACTCACGCGAGCGAGGCCTTGGGCAGAAGCTAAAATACACTGTTTTAGTGCTTGTACATAAAACTGCTAAACGGTACAATGTCAATTCATAACGCAGGAAACGTAATTTTCTACAATGCGACGTCACGTCTCTCAATCGCAACGTAGTTCGTAGCACTTTGTCATACCGACAGAATTACTTTTATTTTCGTAAGGTGACAAATGGAATGTCAAAATGGTCATTATTGTATTTTCGAAGAAAATACATAATTCTACTACCTACATCAAAGTTAAAAAATATATTCTTAATTTTATATAATATTCCGCCAATACACGAAATCTAACGCGCACTCCCTTAACCAACGCAACTTGCGTTGAAAAACAAAAAGAAATTTTCCATTGTTTGGAACGAAAAGATCTTTGAACAATAATGCTTTGGCATCGTCGTCATAGGAAATATGTGCACATAAATAAAAGAAACCGTTACCCTTTTGGCTTGACTGGAATAATCAAGATAAGAAAGATCAATAAGACTGCAGATGTCTGTGATAAAGACGAAACGCGAAATCAAACGAACTTCATACCCCCCGGCAAGTCGCAATTTTGACTCTGAAATTATTGCCCTGTCTTGTTTGAGACAAGTTTGCTTCAAAATATTCTAGTTAATCTTATAAATGCAAAATTTTGTTTCATTGTTCTTCTTTCATTATGAGACAAGGCAATGAACCAAAGTATTTTTGTTCTCTAGCAAATGTATACAGTAAATACTACTTTGCCAACGTTTTACATCACCAAATAAAATAAAATTTACATAATAATGTAATCAATCATCAATGTAATTAATAGTTATCAATCGATGTATTTAATAATGTAATCAAATCTGGAATGTAATAAATATTTCTTCATTTTAACCCATAAGCGTCCCACTGTTGGGCACGAGTATTCTCCAAAGAATGTTGAGGGAATTTCGTATACCACGCTGGCGGAATGGTATAGGGTTTTTTTTAATTTTCCTTTTCTCGCAGTGCTCTTGTCTGCATAAGGTTACTCCCTACTTACCCTTTCCTACTTAGTCATATCTTACAACACACACGGGTTGAAATGGGGTAGTGACAAATATATTCTGAATCGTATATTAAAAATAATACAAAAAAATATATAATACAAAATATTTGCATATCCATAAATACGTATTTCAAGTTTGTTGGTATACACATCAAAGCCATAAGTTCAGTTACATACAGTTTACTAAATAAACATCGTCGTATTTAAACATGAAATAATAAATGTACATACATACAACTTTATTTAAAGCACTACACACAAACATAAAAAGTTATAGCATTACTACTACTTACGTCATACAAAGTCTAATTGTGTAGGTGCATTTTGTGATACCACAGCGGTGGTAAATAAGCAAACAGTCCGCCTTATGGTAACCTGTTACAATAGTCAATCGACGCCTGAAAACCTCGTTAGGGAGTTTATTCCACATTCGGAAAGTTGTGTATGTATTCAGGGAAAACTATATTCTTGCACACTAGTCTATGCATTGACATGAATAAGTTAAAACAGAGGTTACAAAGCTAATATGTATGACTTAAGGTGAAAGTTCCGATACGAGTCCTCCATGTATTTTACTGACGCTATTGTCTGAACATAGACACTTTTTTAAATAGAAAAATTAATTTTATCACTTTTCTACATTAAATAGACCCGCGAATTGAGAGAGTCAAATTTAACTCTTTTTTTTTAAATAAATTAGGCAATATACATATGACCATAAAGTCAATACGTGGGATTAGAATAGGCAACTCAAGTATTATAAATAATCTCATTTTAAATTATAGAACTATCAAATGTTATTATAATTATATATTATATAAATGGGTAGAACAAGTACTGCAAACACTATCACACTGGTTTCGACTTTGCATAGAAAAGAGTGATAGCACAAACTGTTCGCTTCAAGATATTAATATGAAAGAGTCATTTTTGAAGTCGTCTTGTCATACTAGGGAATTGTTTGCAAAAAAAATCTTATTTTCAATTCAGAGAATTTTCCAAATCATATCTAATGTGACTTCAAATAATTAAAACTCTATTTAATTTTCAATGTTTAAAAGTTAAAACTAGAAATTTAAAAATTTAACAAGCTAGTTCGTCATTGCATCTTCGTTATGAATGCATAGCGACTCCCAGGGATATTTTGAGACGAGCGTCTCTCGAGGTATTATATTTGCATAGAACTTTGTATTTGTGTTTATATCGTTGAGTCTTTAGAGAGTCAACATAATCAAATGTTGATTAACATGAGGTTTAGTTGCTAATGTGTCTTGTCTTTGTGGGATGACTTCTTGCTGTTTGCATAAATTTGCGATGAGTGAGAGAACCACTTTAATCTACTTTAGTTGAAAATAATTTATTTTTACAAAAAATTGTTTACAATTTGAAACTTGGTGAATTTTTTAATGCGATGGTGACCGAATGGAAATGTAACTAATAACTAGTATGCAACACGTGATGCCAACCGGCAGTACCAATGTTTATTTCATCATCATCATCAGCCCAATGACGTCAACTGCTGAACATAGGCCTCACCTAACTTCCGCCACAGCGAACGATTTTGATCCACCGCCTTTTTACCCGACTGACACGACTGACTGTTTGTAAATTACTTTATTCCCACGTTTCTTCCAAACGGCTGGATGGATTTGGACAATTAAGGTATCGTTAGATTCTTCTCAAAAATCCAAGTGTCCTTAGATAGGTATTATAAAAAAAAAGACAAAACGGCGGACTTTTGGCAAATTGTAAGAAGTTAGAATTTTTTTTAACCAAACTTATTGAGAAGGGTATCAAAATAAAGGGAATTTTTTGCAGTCGGTGTATATTAATTTTTTAATTATATTTACTTGTTTAAGATATGTGTATTTACTTTGCGAAATTTATATATACTTATCATCACTTACCATCTAATAACGGAAGAAGGAAGAAAAATACCGTGAGAAACCCATATTATTATACCTTAAAGTAAATTCTAAGGGTTTGTCTGGTCTACCAACTCACTTTAACCCTTCCAGCTAACTAGATAGAAGAGAAAAGACCGTTGCCCAGCAGTGGGATATTTTTTTGGTTTGATATAAATTAAGTTAGCTATTTAGTAGCTTTAGTTCCTTAGGGCTGTTCGCAAGACTGTAAGGTGAATTATCGCAATTACAACGTTGACACGTGGAACTTCAGAGAAAAAATAAATAAATTAATAAAATCTAATTAATAAATAAATCGTGCAATCTATCTATAATATATATAATAAATATCTAAATAATCATATAAAAACTTTTCACTTTATATTCTGATCCAAAGTTTGTTATAAAAATGCAAAAGCTTCCCGAAATTCAAAAGCAACGAATAAAAAATAAGATGAAGGTAAAACCGCGCCTTTTTAAGTCGGTAACGAGGCTTAAAATAACAGGCTATTTTAAGGCGGTTAAGTAAAACCCGGTTAAAGTAACATGCCTGGAACAACCGACACGACACAAGTTTTTATCGTCAGCTCACAAAAACCTTGATACATCCTAGCGTGGACATCGAACTGGCAACTTGCCATTATGTAAATTTGTAATGCAAGTTTAAATACAACATTTTCAAAGGAAAATCTTGAGAAAACAAGGAAATGCAAAAGTAGTATCTATCAAGCTTTCCTTTTGAAGTAACATTCTGAAAACATTTGAACAATACTATTTAAAGAGTCGGGGAAAACATAAAACCTTTGCTAACCGTAAGGAGTACCAAAACATTGAGGTAAAAAGTGTGTCAACACGTACTTCGGTCAGCTAAATGTTGACTTACGTAATTCAAAAAGGGGTGTATGCTCACCAGTGTATTACCGGTTAGTTAGTAGTTTTATTGCACAACCCTGCGGATGCTAAAGTGGCATTATCATTATGTTGGACTGATCAGAACTACCGTACAACATAGTACTATTAACGTAAAAAAAAAATTGAATCAGAACAAATACAATAATTTTATTCGCTCTGACTTCATCATCATCATTTCAGCCCATTGCAAGCCACTTCTGGACATAGGTTTCTCCTAACATGGACCTTAACATTTGGTCCTCCGCATCCAGCCAGACCTTTTTCAGGTCGTCGGTCCACCTAGCTGGAGGGCATTCCACTCTACGCTTGCCGTGTCGAGTTCGTTGTGAATTTAACCTTCAAAGAGACACCAAGCATAGCTCGTTTCATAGCTCACTGCGCGATTTTTAGTTTATGGGCGAGTTTAATGAGTATCTTCGTCTTGGCACCGTATATCATAACAGGTAGGACGCATCAATCGAAGATTAGTCTTCAAGCATTTGATCTGACTTCAATCAGATCTAAGTCTATGATTGGATCGCCGTTAGATTTCATAGTTTTACAAAAAATTATTATCATGATACGAAAAGTCATCTTACTTGAACAATAAGAATATGAAACGCAAGGCAATATACTTTTATATCTTTGATTATAGTGGAATTTCTAGCCTATGAATGACATCAATCATCATAACCATAAGATTTGGGAAAATGGTCAACTGCACATAAACGGAGCCATATCTTATAACTTATCTAATAATGTGTACCCAGTATCCTGATATGTGAGCTAACACAATGATTGTTTCTCATCATTACAGTCACGCACACACGGACAATAAATTAATTTCCTAACGCTTATGAGGAGTGTTAATGACGATGTCATTAGTTTCGGGTCATTTAGAGTCTTAGTGCCGACCTTATCTCATAGGTTGGTGTAATAACGGCCATAATAATATTACGTGCTAAATGGTAATGGGTTTTTATTAACACCATCAATTTATAGGGAAACAAGAAACTTATCTCGCTGAAAATCCTTGGAGGTTATATAGACATGGTGTCAACGGGATGATGGTAATCATGAACTAGCATTTATAGATGCATATCATAGATGAATTGGTATAATGACTGGAAATTCTCATAGGGTTGTCAAACCTCTTAACAATATTTTAAAATAGGTAGATAAATACGAGTATGTGTGGCGAAGACGGAAGCCCAATCTGTTTGTAGAGCCACGTGCTCGTACCAACTTGCTGAAAGAGGCGCCGCTGACTCACGCACTCCGCACGCTCAACCTCATTGCCAGTCAAACAGATATTTTATCTTGTTCTCTGAGTGAATTCACAAAGAATGCATTATTTGTAATTAGTTACAAAAAGTAAATTAGGTAAAATACTATTATTATTAAGCACACTACCGAATTAGGTGTAACCTGTAATGACAAATATAAGTTGATAAGTTGATAAATAAATAAAAAATATGTTACAAAATAAGATAAAAATAGCAACCAAAGCAAATTAATCAGTTTGCGAGCTTTTAATTAAAATAATTAATACCTCTGTAACTTTCAGGAACAAAGACAATTTGTATTTTTAGAACACTTAAATTTTATCATCAATTACGTACCTACTTTTTTTTGTTGAAATAAATATTGATAATTAAATTTTTTTTCATAATTATTTTGTCTTCGTTGAACTTTACAAACTGCAGAAGTATTTTTTTAACAATAGCGATAAAACTTAACCTATTTATCGGAATTTTGAAACCCAAAATATGTAATCGAATTTATCACACATATATATTGGAAGTCACTTGAGGAGGCCTATGTCCAGCAGTGGGCGTCCTACGGCTGATATGATGATGATGATGATGACATAACAACAACCTTACCAACGGGGTGACAATAAAGACAATAAATATGAATATCTCTCTGTTCAATTGATATGTTACGAAGCTCTACGTTAAATAGGAAAATAGAAAAAAAAGGACAGAATTTGTTAGGCGCTTTTCATATCCAATATTTGAAGATCACCATAAATTGGTAGGTATCTGACAGTTCACTATTCTGAAGAGATATATAGTCCTACAAAGAAAATTGAATAATAAGATCCTAGATCAGTGCTCCACATTTTTTTTCTAGGTCTCTCAGTATTTATCGTACAGATGTTTTGCATATGGGTCTTGCCTTAAAAACTTCTGGTTAAACAATTATAGTATGTATAAAATTAGTATTATATTGTGCTTGTATTTATTCAAAACTAAGACCTTTCTATAAAAGTAATACAAACCTATTAAAAAGTATATTAATCTTTTTAGAAATTTAAGAAATACAAACTTATTGAAAACATTATTAGAATTGAAAATGCCATAAAGAGATTACACAGTCAGAGCAACCAATCCGCTAAACCTACAATCTCGAACATTTACAAGACAAGTATAGAATATTACGCAAATCCTTTAAATAAACTTGGATTAAATCAAATACATCAGTCTTAGTCAATTATAATTTTCGCGGAGAGACGTAGTATATTAATCCGAAGAAATTCATGGGTACGAATTACTTGACTTTAAATTTTAATTCAGTTAGTAAAAAATTGTATCCTATTGAAAATATAAGTATTCTTTTATCAAGTTAACTTATTATTTTTATTAATTTAAGATATTTTTTGCAAATAGTGAAACAGGGGATAATTATATTTAATGACATCTAATATCCTTACATTTTATTGTATCTTTTGAGAAAAACAGACTAACTAAGATGTACTCTTTTTGCTTAATAATAAGGCTTATTTTAACCCATTTACAGCGACCGATCTTTATAAAGATCAAAAATATACATAAAAAGTAACATCAATTAATTTATATTTTTGACAGCAGAGTTTTAGATCCTTATTTACCAATTCGTTTAATAAGCATTTGACCGTGTTTCGGAGTGTAATTTGTTACAGTAAAATTATTATTTATAAGCGTATTTGCATCTTGAATTAATTTCTTAAAATTAACTTTCGAGGTGTCATCTAAACAATAAGTTTTTATAGAGTTATTTCGGATTGAAACACATTTGAAGTATGATTTTTATAAATTTATAACCTCTATAATGAATCTGTGGAAAAAAAGAGACTTGCTTCCTGTTTTTTTTTTTTGAAAAATGATTATAAATTTTATGATCGTTATAACGATCGGTAGTAATTTGGGGATGCATTTAGATTTCGTATCAAGACCACTGTCTCTAAACGAAATCATTTATGAAATGGAATAATTAGATTATGTAATCCAATTTTCCAAGAAATATAACTATTTTACCCCTTGATAACGTGAATGCTGAATATCACAAATGATGATTCTGTGAGGAAGTTGTAATTTTGATCAATTTTTCAGGTTTGATACACATTTCATGGGTGTGTAAGTATTGAGGTTTTTAGCTAAGGGCTCTTACAGAGATAGAATACATGTCGTTCGACAATGATGACGACAGTGGACCTTTCTCTTCTTTAGCAAAAAGGAGACGAACTAACGAAGACCCTCCTATTGAGGAAAATATCCAACCTGAGCCATCTAGTTCTATTCTAGTTATTGATAGGACGTAATTGTTCTTTTTGTTGATTCTACCGTAACAATCAATCAAAGCATACTTGGAGAAATAGCCAAAATTCATCAGACAGGATCGGTCTGATAAATTTTGGCGACTTCTCCAAGTGTCTAATGACAAGAAAATGAAAGGCGATATCTTCAAATACCCTGCATACCTAATAAATTAATTGTAAGGTCAATGATGGTGTTCCCTAAAAACTACAGGGAAATTGCATGCTAAGACAGAATTGACTATCTAGTAGAAGTACTAGAGTACAATTATTCTCAGCTTTGTTGTGTTTTTTACAAAAAGAACTCTTTGTCAAAACATACGAACTTCACTCTTTTGAAGTGCAAAGCTCATTTACACCCTAAACCGTGCTTTGTGACTTACAATACTCTTACATAAATAGACCAATTACTTAATTTTTTTTTTTTAGATAAGGAATAAAGCCTTTTTCTTGCAAAAATAGATATTGTGTCTCTCTAACGAAATAATAGTACTAGCATGAGTGAACCTACCCGCCTATTACTACCGATCGTTATAACGATCCACATTTTCCGAGATTTCCCGATAACCCTGATTTTTTTTTCTATTTTTACACATTTACTATAGGCATGAAGGTAACAATATCTGAAAATTAGAAAGATACGAGCCAAAAATTTGTTTCAGTAACAACTGGGTTAATAAGTTCATAACTGTTGTCACTTTGTTGAAATAATTAATACCGCAAACACCTATCTATAATATCTATCATTGCTGACATTATACAATTTTGCGGGAATGTATTCTAACTTGCAGGCAAATATAATTATATAAACAACATGTTATTTGGGAGATTGTAATCTGTTATATTTTTTGGCATTTTACGATTACGTTAATATGTAATCTTAACTAATCCAAAAGTTTTTCTGTAATTAATCTATCTAACTAGGTAGGTTAAGTTGTATTATTATTTATAAGAAAATAACTAATATCTTTATTAAGCTTTAGAGGGTCTTCTGACCTTCAAACTAAGTAAGTATAACCTTTTAAGATTACAAATAATATGACTGAAGCCACCGAACTGTTGACATGAAAAGAAGTTTAAGCATGACGAAATAAATTAAGCTAAATAATTAATGTTATATTTCCACTCAACTCAGTGATTTTTTTGTCGTGAGTCTTCCTTCTGTGGTACTCATCTGCAGTAGATTACGTATTTTACGTAATAGCCGTGACGCAATTTGTTTTACGGATCACCGAACAAGGCGAACCTATAAAGGTTCTTAATTGAATCTTAAAACCAAAGCTTAAAGTATCAATTTAAAGAGCACATTATTGAAAAAAAAGAGTACAGACTCACCTAGTTAGTTAGTGTTATGTCTACGAGAAAAAGGTTGTATGAAAGTCAAAGTTAATATAATTTTAGACTTTATAAACCTACCTCTGAGTAACGGGGTTGATGGAAATAGATAAAAATAGGCTCACAAATGTGTGTGATAAACCTTTTTGTATTCTTTCTGGGATATACGTGCTGTTTTATGAAATATTGTACAGTACCTGAAGGTTTTACTGAACCAGGGATGAGACAAGAAGAAAGGGATTGAGCAATAAAAGATTAATTGAATTTCAATATATTTTGTAATGTTACTAGACAATATATAAGTAGGTTTTCTACTAAAATTATACTCGTATTAAGAGAAAACTCAAAGTCATCATCAGCAACCCATTAAGTCCCACTGTTGGGCTCGGGTCTCATCTCCTCTAGCTAAAGAGCTGAGAGGGTTTAGGCCATAATCCACTCACGTTGGCCTAGTGCAGGTTGGTGGATCAGACATACTCATAGAATTTTTCTAGGGTATGTGGGTTTCCTCACGATGTTTTCCTTCTCCGTTAGCAGATGGTAAGTCACTTGACTAGTACATATAAAATGCAAAATGGAATCCACATTGGTACTGCCGGTCGGGATCGAACTCGGATCGCGTGATTTGCACGCCGGTCCCTTATCTATTCAGCCACCATCGCTTCTCAAACTCAAAGTAAATGATTCAAATTAGCACATAGTACAAATATTAGATTAGGTATATTGTGTTCTATATAATTACCTTTATAAGAAAATAAATTATAATTCTTATCTTAAAGTATTTATATGTATAAAACTAACTTCTAACTTCGGTGCTTGAAGCTCGTTTCAAAAATGTCATGACCAGCAACTATTACGTCATACTAAGGTATTTAATGAGGCGAAAAAAGCTAAACTTCTTCAGAGGAAAAGCGACTTGGGAAGAAAAGTTCAACTTCAAGGATGAGGTATGCGGAGTAAATTTGCTGTAACGAATATTTAAACGAGAAGTTTGAATTCTTTTTTTGTTTTCTGCATATCTTGAATAGGTGACTTATAAACCGGCTTTTTATATTCTGAATAAATTTTGACTTTATTAGGTGGTAGATTTTTTCATATTGAACCAGACGTCTCTTTTACATTTCAATTCCTAATTAGATTAAAACAAAACTTCGTGGAGAGTTTTTATGACAAATTCGTGACCCGAATATTCTAAACTTGAACAGAGACTTCAGCAAAAATCTTTATGCTTCATTTATTTAACGACATTATCAAATATTCAATATAGAGAACGTCACCCTGAAGATTTCAGTACGCTTTACGATTCAAGCAAAACCGTTTATAGGCTTGTTTTTACAACCTCCGCGGGTTTAAACGTTAGATTTTATGTAAAATAAAAATGGGGTCTTTGTTTTATGATCTCGAGAATATTTTGCGGCTTACAAAGGAGTCGGCGAGTGTATTTACAAAGCGGGTGCTGAGTTCCGCAAACACATGCTCGTATACTCCGCTGGCGTTTAGAATTAATTAAGTGCTTTGCGAACCACTCCAGTAAGAGATGTTGGCTCAAATTATTATCAATGAATACAAGATGGGGTTGCTCTTTGATGTACGCCATTGTCATTAGATGACTTTGACGGTTTTGGTTCAAAAAGCTCATAATTAAAGCTCCTAAATTGATTTGTGTCAAAAACCTTGGCATGCTTGTGTGTGAGTGTTACCTAAAGCGCTCCCAGTTATTTAAGGAGAAAAGAGAATATCTTTGGTCAGTGGCTGAATATACATTAGGTACAGATTGCTATTATTCTTATAAGAAAGTATAATACTGTCATAATGACTGCCTTCTTCTTTATTTGGCCACTGCTCAGCTCCTGTTGGCTGTAGCGTGGATTATAAAGCTTATGTTACTCAGTGATAATGTAGCTTTTTAACGGAAAATTAGAATTTTTAAAATCGGTTCTGTAGTTTTAAGTTTATTCGTCACATAAAAAAATACAAATCTTTCCTCTTATATAATAATTATATATAATTTAATAATTAGATATTTGTTTCAAGTTTGAGTATACTTTTTTGCCATCAATTGTAGGTATGTTTGTAATATCCCCTTTGTCAATCTCTAATCAAACAACAATATATACACGTCCTAGTTATTTAAACATTTCACAAGAAACTGCTTACATTCTAACTATAAAGTCGTTCAAGATTCAGTGCTATGATGCTCTTGATTAAAGCACCCGGGATGCTTCTAAAACTATTCCAACTTTCGGCAATAAAAACAAGTCCAACTCTGTGACTAGATAGAAATTGTGAAGAAAATACAGATGTACCAGTTCGGTTTACTAACGAGCTCTTTTAGAAGCTTTGGTATGTTTGCAGAGGATTTTGAGATTGTAAATACGAGTATATACAGCGTTGCCAATTTCGAACATCAGTATCTATCCTAATATCGAACTTTATTTATACGCCGCCAAATTGGTTATAAATGAGCAATGATCTGGATGACTAAATATCGCTCTTTGGATAACATTTTTTCTTTGGTTATATCTTGAGAGCATGTACAAAAAAGATTTAAGAGATGATTATTATATTTTAGCGAAAAATAGCGTCTATAAATGGGTCACCTACACAAATAAACTTGAAATCCGAATCATTTTAGCCATATCTGAGAAAATATTGTATAAATAAGAGTATGTTAAATTTTTAAATATAATATTGGTCATTAAATTTAAAAATATAAAATAAGATAATTATTAATTTGAGACTGAATGTATTCAAACAACAAATTAATAAACGTTTTTGATGAAGAAATTTAATAAACAGAATAATTAGGACTTTATGTCATAAACTTTTGCAACGAATAATAATTTAATTAGCTTAGAAGTATAGACGAAAATGAGTTTCGTTTCTCCAAACCTGTTTCACTAGAAACTCCATGACCTTTTGAATATGTATTGTGAACATTCTTTTATCTAGGAGGGAGTAGGCAGAGATGCATTGCATCCACATTTCGCCAGCTATGTTAGGTGCCATGTGGTCCCACCCACTCCCAATATAGTGGTCGAGCCATTTTTTTATACCACGACGGTGGTAAACAGACATACGGCCCGCTTTATAGTAAGTGGTTAATAATGATAATGATAATTCTACTATATACTATATAGTAGAATTGGAGACTCACAAAAAAGAAAAGATTTATGTTTTCAAATTAAGGCGAATAAATTTCTCAAGACAATTTCATCAGTTGCATTAAGACACAACTGACACGGTTATTTATCTTGATTTGACGAAGCAAGCTTTTGTCATTCAATTTGCACTCTAAACTCCATTTGTAGGGGTTGCGTACGATTCGTTGCTTATAATGCTTAAGTCTTTCAACTACAATATATTTTAGTGAAATCAGCTTTGTGTGTATTGTGTTTAAGTCCAATTTTGAACAATATGTCGTTCCTATTCATTTTGTTATTTGTACGAAGAATAGCAACTATTATTCAGCCAATGTTCAAGATGACTTCAAACGTTATTGTTGTTTTAAAATATTTCTAAACACAAATAAAATGTGATTCAATTATACACCGTACCTAAAAGAATAGCGATGAAACTTTTAGCAGCGAGCATTTTTTAATTCAATTGGGAACAAAACAATCTTGCTTATTATTTCTAACAAACGACGAATAATGAAACGTAGAATAAAATAATTATATTATTATTATACCTAATCAGTATTTTTAAACGACTTCAAAAAAGGAGGAGGTTATATGTTCGACTGTATGTATTTTTTTTTTTTTTTATGTATGTTCAACGATTACTCGGAGATGCCTGAACCGATTTAAAAAATTATTTTTTTGTTTGAAAGGGTATACTTCCGAATTGGTCCCCTATTCATCACGTCAAGTTCTGATGATGGAATCTCAGGGAAATCGAAGGCAACCCTCAAATTTTATAGGCACATGTTACGTGTTTCATATATTTTTTAAAGTTATTCAAGTATTTACGTCTGATAGTCAACATCTCATGTTGATGAGCTGGTGATGGAAGGTATAACTCCTTAACTGTTAGGAGTTGGAGGATAATTCTTTCGACATTATAGGTTCTTATAAACCAATAGTTGTATTCTTGTAGGTTATTTAGGTGACCTGATACTGGAAGGTATAACTCCTTAACTATTAGGAGTTGGAGGATAATTCTTTCAATATTATAGGTACTTATAAACCCATAGTTGTATTCTTGTAGGTTATTCAGGTGAGCTGTCAGTGGAAGGTATAACTCCTTAACTTTTAGGAGTTGGAGGATAATTCTTTCAACATTATAGGTACTTATAAACGTATAGTTGTATTCTTGTAGGTTATTTAGGTGAGCTGTCACTGGAAGGGAAACTTCTTAATGTTTAGGAGTAAGAAGATGATTTCTTTAAATGTCACATCCATGTATAAACCTTAAGTTGTGTTATTTCAAGTGTCTGAGGTGAGAGCTCTTGATGGAAGATAAAGTTGTATAATTCAAAGGAATTCTTAGATGATATTTTAAGTTTTCGATATAGTATCTAACCTGCATTGTATACCTATACTTGTTACCTGTCGCATTTTATAGGAAAAAAGAAAGACATAAAAAGCTGAGAGTTTTGAGATTCCTCTATTCTACAATCAGGTTGTGTTGTTAGAATATTCAAATAGACGTTCCCTTCTATCGAAGATTCTTTATTTCGGTTTTCCGTCTTAGTTTGCCAGACAGTATTATTAAATCTGCTAGATAAAAAGTACACTAAAAATGCAAAAATAAACTGTTTTTAACAAAAAAATATTAAAACGACTTCAAATCAGTACTAAAAAGCGAAAAATAAACTGAATTAGATATTTAATTCCAAGCTAAAAAATACCTACCTATCTGTTTAAAGTATAATACCCTATTACTAATCTGTTTGAAGTCGGTGCCAGCCTAATGAGGTTGTATCACTCAGTTTGAGCCGTCCACTAGGTACGATCACACGCAAAGATGGTGTGAAGTAGCGAGCGGTAACAGATGTACGTACTAAGTAGTACGTAGCTTAACAAACTCTTTAGGCTTGGCACCGACTTCAAACAGATTAGTAATAGGGTATTATACTTTAAACAGATAGGTAGGTATTTTTTAGCTTGGAATTAAATATCTAATTCAGTTTATTTTTCGCTTTTTAGTACTGATTTGAAGTCGTTTTAATATTTTTTTGTTAAAAACAGTTTATTTTCTAACATGTTTTTTTACAAAACTGTTGAGGACAACGAGCCTTACCCAGCCACACTACGAACATACTAGCTCACGCAACCGACTACCTGTTGCGTGACCAAAATAAACTACTTAAGGTGACACGACCCGATGCATATCGAGCGCTACGGCAAGAGGGTCTATCACAACAATTGTAACCAATACTACTGGGTAACCAAGCAAATCAGGGAAGCGAACGAGGAAGCAGGAAGAACAGGAAGAGGATAAGGAAGATTCGTCGTTCGAATAACCATCACTACGGGGATAAGCAGCGGCGTCATTGAAGCCGACTTCGTCGTGTTGAAACATCGCCGCCACGCAAGAATACAGTCCACTGAAGAACGAAGATCCGTATTATTCGTAGAACAATAGTGAAGGATTGATGTTTTACATTTAATACATACGGCGAAGTGCCTTTCAACAAGTCGGTGTTTTATTGACCAGGCTACCCACTGTTCTATCCCCTACAGTGGTGGCCTTTGGTCCATCGAGCCGGATCAAGAGGATCACCGTTGGATCGTCGCTTGGAAGCCACCGCAGCTTGAAGACGTCAGGATCAAGAGGAACCAGAACACCTGTGAAGCCGGGATCACAGGAGAAGGCGCTGGGAGCTCTGCGAGGACGAGATCAAGCCCAGGAGCGGGGAAGAAAGAGTAGTCATATCAAACGTATCTGTAACCATAAGCAGGTTTGTCCTGCGGTTAGTTGTTGTGCCACCTAACGGTGTCAAACGGTGCAACACTAACTTAACGCCGTCAGGCGGTGTAGTACCTTAGCGCAGTACTGCCGGGAGTAAGCGCCTTTTTCAAGGCACTCCGAAGCCGCGCCGCTACGTCGGTACGTTCGTGTGTTACATAGGGGCCGGACTGTAGGCACTGCCGAAACAAGCGGTTATTCCACCCGTTTGTTAGCACCCTGTGGCGCGCACGAATCTCTGCCGAGTAGGCCCCACCTAGACCTATCCCGCACGCATCCATCCCTTTCGGAGCGTATCCCTAGTGGCCCTCCGGGAGGATTGATAGGCTTGGTAGGGACCCGCGGGCCTTGAAGAGGCTGAAGATGCCAGTGACGCGGAGCCAAGCAGGGGACATCGGTAGAAGGAGCCAAGCTGCACTACCAGGACAGCGGTTCGACGACCCCCCCGCTTCACCTATGGAGCCACCCGCACACACTACCACCACAACGTCAACGATCGCAACGACCACACGTGAAGAGGTATCCACCGTACCTGCGACACGTCACGACGTACCACCGGCACAGCCACCCGAAGAAAGTATGGAACGAGCCCCCTCAGTACGTTCGGCACGCTCAACAGAGAGCGTAAGCGTGCGAATACGAAGAGCGGAGCTAGCCGCGCTAGAGAGGTTGACAGAAATTAGAAGGAAAGATATGCAATTGGAAGCTGATCTGATCAAGGAACGATTGGCGATCGATATAGCTGCGATACGTGAGGAGACGACCGATCAAGACACTGTCGTTGAGGAGAACCCAGCAGCAGTTGAGAAACGCGTAGGACATTGGCTCAGAGAGTCGCTGCCAGGAGGGAACCCTGCTGTCACGCAAGGAAAGCGTGAGACAGTCCCTGACGATATACGGGGGGAGCGAGCTGAGCAAGGACAACGTACGAGGCACATAGAACGGCCACTAGAGAAAGTGGACAGGCCGCGATCAAGGCATTCGTTCTATGAGTACCGACGGTCACCGTCACCGCAGCAACGAAGATCACCTACACCCAACCGTAGGCGCCGCTCACCTACACCTGGTAGGTCGAGGGATCGAGGCATAGAGCGCCTCGCGGAGGCCATAGAAAACATGGCTAGAAGACGGCCGCCGCCGAGACAAGCACAGGAGTTGCCCGTGTTTAGCGGCGCGCCGAGTGAATGGCTAATGTTCAAGACCGCTATGAGGGAATCTACAAGTTTATACGGATTCTCACGAGCTGAGAACTTAGCCAGGCTAAGATCGTGTCTCAAAGGAGAGGCGCGTGAAGCAGTGTCCGCCTTATTGCATACGGCGACCGAACCGTCGGTCATTATGCAGACATTGGAACAATGTTACGGACGTCCTGAGATCATTATAGATCAAGAATTGGACAATATAAGGAGGCTACAACGGCCCGGAACAACGGCTAGTGAATTGAATGCATTCGCAGTGAAGATACAGAACATCGTCGGTGTGCTCTCGTCCATTGACAACAAAGGATATCTACAGAACCCGATGTTGGCGCGACAAGTAACAGACAAGCTTAGCCCGCATCTCAGAGCGAGATGGTGCGACTATGCGGAGGCATACGGAACATCCGAGGAGGCAGAGATCGTTACTTTATCACGGTTCCTCATGAGAGAAGCTGATCGCGCTGTGCGATATAGCTACACGACACCCGGCGTGTCGCGAGATACGGAACGTAAAGAAACGAAAACAAAGAGAAGCACGGTTGAGCGCCGCCGGAACGTGGCCGCGTACTCAGCTGGGGAGCGAAAGGAGTTATGTTGTTTATGTTGTGGAGAGAAACATGACACAACCGACTGTGAAAAGATGAAGAGCATGTCTGTGTCCGAGAGATGGGCATGGGCGAGAGAAGCTCGTATATGTTATCGCTGTTTGAACGCGAAACATAGCCGACGGAGATGCACAGCGAAGAAATGTGATATAAAGGGCTGCACTCGGCCACATCACGTCCTGTTGCATGGCCCAGAACGGGTCGAGTCGGCATCCAAGGAGGAGACTACGGCGGTAGCAAACACCGTTAGATCAACGGGCGCTGTACTCCTCAAGGTTTGCCCGGTCAGGATACAGGGACCGGAGGGACTGCAGATCGAGACTTACGCTTTACTCGACGAGGGATCCACGGTTACTCTAATAGAAGAGGAGATCGCCCGCGCGGTGAACGCACAAGGGAGTAAGCAAGTGTTGCGACTCCAAGGATTGAATGCTACGCGCGTGGAAATGGATAGCGAGAGCGTAAACATAAAGATAGGAGGTGCGCGAACCACACTTTATCCGATCACAGCGAGAACCGTGAAGAGTCTAAGCATTAACAAGCAGACGGTAGACTCGAGTTGTTTGTCATATGGACATATGAAACAGCTAACGGGCGAAGAGGTGTGCTACGAGAACGCACGCCCCCGTATATTGATAGGCGCCGACCAATGGCACCTAATCGTATCTAGGAAACTGCTCACCGGTAAACGAAGGGAGCCGGCTGCATCACTCACACAGTTGGGCTGGGTGATACACGGCACCGTACCGAGAACGATAGCGGGCGAGGAGGACCCCGCGCACAGTTACGTTGTATTATACGCCCGCAGCCCGCAGTACAAGGAGCTGACTGAGCTCGTCAAAGCGCACTTCAGGATTGATGCGCTGGGCATATCTAGCAAGACGAAACCCGTTCCGGAAGACATGCGCGCCGTAGAAATCTTTGAGAGCACAGCGCGGCGTGTCGACGGGCACTTCGAGGTCGGGCTACCGTGGAGATCAAATGACGTACGATTGCCACCCAGCTATGATATGGCGCTGACGCGCCTCAAGGCTATAGAACGTAAAATGGATAAGAATGAGCAGTTTAAGCAGGCGTACTCGGATCAAATACGTAACTTACTTGAAAAAGGATATGCCGCGCCGATAGTCGGGCATACGGAACCCAGTCCCATCGATTGGTACCTACCTCACTTCGCCGTGACTAACCCGAATAAGCCGGGGAAAGTACGACTGGTGTTCGACGCCGCCGCCGTCGCGAACGGGCGTTGTCTGAACGATGAATTACTAACGGGACCCGATCTGTTGAAAACATTACACGGAATACTGTTTCGGTTCAGAGAGAAGCCAGTCGCCGTCACTGCGGACATAAGAGAGATGTTTTTACAAGTTAAGATACGTCCTGAAGACAGAGCTGCGCAGAGATTTCTGTGGCGCGGTAGCGAGAGGAAGTCCCCGCCGCAGATATATAACATGACTTCGATGATATTTGGAGCTCGAAGTTCACCATTCCTAGCGCATAGTGTGCGTAATAAGAACGCACAAGAACATGCCGTGACGCACCCGCACGCCTTACGGCCAATCACCTGCAATCATTATATGGACGATTGGGTAGATAGCTTTGACAGTAAGGAGATGGCCGCGCGAGTGATGCGCGAAGTGCGAGAGGTGCACAAACACGCCGGTTTCGAATTAGCCGGCTGGAATACGAATTGTCCAAGCCTGTTGGAAGACATTGAGCCATCAGAGCGGGCTACAGTCCCCAAGGAACTCGGCGCGAGCGCGTATAACCAAGAGAGAACGCTCGGCATGATTTGGCTACCGGAGACTGATGAGTTCGCGTTTAACACTGCGATGCCAAGAGTACCGAGAGATGTACGTGAAGGCATACGAACGCCGACCAAGCGAGAAATGTTGGCAGCTGTGATGTCCATCTTCGACCCACTCGGACTGCTGAGTGTGTACACGATCACAGCGAAGATTGCTCTACAGGAGCTATGGCGAGGAGACGTCGGATGGGATGCGCAGCTACCCGCCGATGATGCTATCGCGTTTCTCGCATGGATAAACGGTCTGACGAGCGTGGCGGGCCTGCGCATCCCCCGAGGGTACGCGGATCACACGCCCGTAGAGTACTCGTTGCATGTGTTCACGGACGCGAGCGAGCAAGCGTATGCAGCGGTCGCGTATTGGCGCATCCAGCAGAGCGATGGAACGGTGCGAGTAACCCTTATAGCGGGCAAAGCTAAGGTGGCACCGATGAAAGCACAGAGCATTCCACGCATGGAATTGCAAGCGTGCCTTATAGGCGCACGACTCGCCGACGAGATAGTGCGCGAACATCGTTGGAAAACGAAAGCGACGATGTGGAGCGACTCTAAGACCGCGCTCCATTGGATTAGGAACGACTCAGCAAAGTATCCGCCATATGTTGCGCACCGGCTGAGTGAGATAGCCGAGCTCACAACAACAGACAGCTGGCGTTGGGTACCGACGAGACTGAACGTCGCCGACGACGCCACGCGCAGTGGCAAGCACACAGTGACCGCGCAAGATCGATGGTTCGTGGGCCCAGAGTTTCTACGTGAACCCGAATACCTGTGGCCCACGGAGCCGGAGAGCGTCACAAGTGAATGTTTGATGGCTGATTCGAGAGGCGCAGAGAACCTCTTCGATATGACGCGCTATTCGTCTTATGATCGTCTGTTGCGCGCCGCTGCCAACGTATTGTTGTTTGTCGATAAATGCAGACGACGTACAAAGTCGTTGGAAGTGCGACATATAAGTGAGGCCGCGCTACTGTTAATTCGTGAATCACAGCGCGATACGTTCACGACCGACATACAAAGGCTGTCGGCAGGAAAACAAGTAGAAAGATCCAGTCGTATAAGCAAGCTTGACCCGATCTATGGTTCGGACCGAATTGTACGGCTACACGGACGTATAGAGGCAGCGGACGTACCCGAAGAACGTAAAAGCCCTCCTATACTGGACGGCCGACACCCGCTAGCAAAGCTACTCGTGCGGCGTGAGCATACAAAGGGCCATCACATTGGGCGAGAGCACATCGTCAACAACCTTAGACAACGATATTGGATACTAAGATTGCGACCCGCCGTACGCACAGTACTAAAGGAGTGTGTACTATGTAGACTACGGCGCAGAGCGCCATCGGTCCCGGTGAAAGGGGACTTACCTAACGAGAGACTAGATGCATACTGCCGTCCCTTCACACGCTGTGGAGTCGACTGTTTCGGGCCCATGGCGGTGACCGTCGGGAGACGAAGGGAAAAAAGATGGGGCATGTTGTTTACGTGTCTAGTAACTAGAGCGGTGCACGTCGAGTTGATCCCGAGTCTGAGTACGGACTCTGCGATCATGGGATTACGACGTATGGCCGCGCGCCGAGGATGGCCGAACACCATATATTCGGACAATGGGACTAACTTCCATGGCGCAGACGTGGAGCTTAAGAGGGCGTATGAGGAGTGGTCTAGTGAGCTCCGAGACTACGCCCTCACAAAGAACATTAATTGGCGCTACACCGACCCAGGGGCCCCCAACCAGGGAGGGGCGTGGGAACGCTTAGTGCGCAGTATTAAAACCGCGCTAGCTGTGGTGTTAAAGGAGCGCGCGCCGAGGGAGGAAGTACTAAACACTTTGCTCACGGAGGCGGAGTATACAATAAACTCCAGGCCGTTAACTCACGTATCGGTCAATCATGAAGACCCGGCAGCGCTGACGCCAAACCACTTCCTGTTGGGTACGGCTAATGGCCTACCCATCGTCGGGCCTACGGATGTCGCCGACAGGCGAACATGGAGGGCAGCGCAGGCGTTGGCTGATAACTTTTGGGCTCGGTGGCTCGCTGAGTATCTGCCTACACTTACGCCAAGGGGCGATACAAGACGCGGTACGTCAAACATCAAGGAAGGCGACGTGGTGGTCATCGCGGATGGGTTACTGCCTCGCAATGTGTGGCCCAGAGGACAAGTAATACGTGTGGTCAAGGGGCCAGACAACGTGGTGCGTAGTGTGGAGGTGCGAACAAAGGGTGGCGTCTTTCGACGACCTGTACGCCGGCTCATAGTCCTGACGAATGAATAAGAAGGCTCGCAGGCTATGCCGGGGGGAGAACTGTTGAGGACAACGAGCCTTACCCAGCCACACTACGAACATACTAGCTCACGCAACCGACTACCTGTTGCGTGACCAAAATAAACTACTTAAGGTGACACGACCCGATGCATATCGAGCGCTACGGCAAGAGGGTCTATCACAACAATTGTAACCAATACTACTGGGTAACCAAGCAAATCAGGGAAGCGAACGAGGAAGCAGGAAGAACAGGAAGAGGATAAGGAAGATTCGTCGTTCGAATAACCATCACTACGGGGATAAGCAGCGGCGTCATTGAAGCCGACTTCGTCGTGTTGAAACATCGCCGCCACGCAAGAATACAGTCCACTGAAGAACGAAGATCCGTATTATTCGTAGAACAATAGTGAAGGATTGATGTTTTACATTTAATACATACGGCGAAGTGCCTTTCAACAAGTCGGTGTTTTATTGACCAGGCTACCCACTGTTCTATCCCCTACAAAAACGATGCGTATTTTGGGAATATATCGACTGACGTACATTTACGTCAGTCGATATATTCCTTCCTCTTCAAATTATACCAAAAAATGAAAAGAAAAAGTTCCTATCAATAGTAAAAAAAAATTGTCAATATAAGGCAAGTATGTACATTTCTCATTTCCATCGATATAAGTCATATACGAATGAAACCACAACAGCTAACTTGTAAAATGCATCCAAAAATATCCCACAAAATCAATAAGGGTCCTTTTAGTCAATTGCCCTTTAGACATAGCTGAGCGAACTTCTAAGTTTAATTAATGTTCGATAATTTGATGAGTGGTCGATAAAATAGCTGCGATACATATTGATTTGCAATTCTACAAGAAATTTTGCGTAACACCATATGCCATCGAGTTCACGACTATCTTCTAACTTTGAAAACTCAGCTACGAGTATCTGTAAAGTTAAGTCAGAGGAACTTTGTTCAACCTCCGATTGTCGGGGCTTACTCCAGGGACTACAACATGTGAAACTTTAAAAAAAGATCTAAGATGTTTTCAATACACCAGAGTCTTGTTTCATTTATGCTATAACATTATAAATGATTACATTTAGATTGATTGACATCGTGAGGAAACCCACATACCGTAGAAGAAATTCTATGAGTATGTCTGATCCACCAACCCGCACCAGCCAGCGCGCCAGCGTGAGTGGATTATGGTCTAAACCCTCTCAGTTCTCTAGTTACAGAAGAGGAGACCTGAGTCCAACAGTGGGACTTAATGGGTTGCTGATGATAATGATTTAGATTGCTTAAAAATTTGTATTGTAATTATTGTAGTGTTACAAGTCTTAACTTCATTAATACTTATTTTAAGTTTCCAGCACCTTAGAACATTCAATACCAATGTTTTCTACGTTTTCTTACAACAATCGATAACTGAGAACTACTAAATGATGTAGGTAATAAAATTGTGATAACAAGTAAGAAGAAAGAAGTTACCGCACAAAATTCAGCACTTTTAGAACCAAGTCAAAAGTATTCCTTGAATATAATAGGTGACGTAGACCCGTTATATAATAATTTAAGTTAAAAGTTCCTAAGTAATAAGCTGATCTAATCTTTTGTCATTCGATAGACGATAGACTACAGAACTAAGCCTAGAATTTAAATTTATAAATAAACCGGTTCAATCAGTCAGCTTATCTGTAGAGATAGCCATCAGCACTAATTCATGATGGCTAGGTTCCGAATCCATTCATATTTTTTATTAAGGCGAGGTTTCCCAGCGTGGCATATTAGTTTGCATTTTTCAAATTTTACTTTTTTAGTACCGCTTTCAGCGGCATTTGCAATGAATTAATTAAGTATGTCTAATTTTCACAAAACCAAACCTCTTCCAATCACACAAAATGAGATAGTTATTTTTCATTCTAAGATAGATTCACCTTATAATGAAAAAAAAAATTAAATTTCTAAGAAATTTTCTCTGCTCTCAACTGAAAACTGAAACAAAACAGGAGCTTTAGGAAAAGTGCGCCATAAATAGCAGATGTAATCTATGCATAATCCTAACTGAATTTATAGACGAGGCATTTTGCTAGACTAACAAAATTCATATTGACATTCAAAATTTAAATCTGACGTGTGATTTCGACTGCCGATATTATAATCAAGAGATTTCCCGTAAAATCAAGACCTTTATTGTGTCGGAAGCGAGCCCTATATAATATACCCTCTGAATTTCACAAAGGTACCTATTTTATTACTTGCTTTGATGTTATATTTTTTGAACATTTTAGGCTTCTGTACAGTGGCATTTTGTATTTTTCGAACAAATATTTTATAAATGAATTCTTATTACAATATAGACTTTACCTTTCCTACAATAGCGGATCTAAGTCAACCTAAAAGGGACGTGAGTTTACAGTTTTGTAGAACAAAACTCTATTGGGGAACCTTTTACAGGATTTGGATAGAAACTTTACCATGTATATTTAAAGAGAGTCCATTAAAAACTTTCTGGACTTTTTGTTCTGCACAACTACCATTTTGTGAAGGATGTACAAGTAGTTTAGTAATTTGCCTTTTTTACCATTCACTTTGACAGTGGAATTTATCAAGTCTAACTAGCGTTTACTGTACACAGCTACAAAGGGCAGCAAACTTTAATTGTCGAATCCAGTACACAATTTAATAGAATTTACCTCCAAGAATACGTTTATTTAACAAAGGACTTGATAATTTCATAGCACTTACGGAAAATTCTAAGTTGGCTTGAGTTATGCAAAGTTCATTTAGTTTAACTAGTCAAAGTTCTGTAGAAGTGTTTCATTATGCAGGCATTAAATGAAACTTTAAATATTCTGTTATGTTGACTGTCATTTTGTTTTAGTAAACACAAGGAAATTGGCAATGATCGGGTAGGTTTTATATTAACTCTAGTGTTCCGTACCTCAAATGGAAAAAATGGACGATATAATGATGCTGACAAAAATGAAAACCTATAGGTACTTTCCATTGACTGAGAATCATTAAATTAGGCAAGAAGCAATATCAAGTTGCACAAATAAAAAATCATATTTTTTTCTTTTCAAGTTACATTCACTGAATAATATTAGTACTATATTGGAAGAGTATATAAAATTATAACCGTAAAAATATGGTTAAAGGTGAATATTATGCCCTACTGACCTTACATAAGAATGGTGCACCTTCCTACTTTTAAGTGACAGTCGATTACGAGTGGTGCTATGAAGGAACTCTGCAGCTGATAGTATTTATTTATATAATTGCACACTACACTTACAGTTTCCCAATACGTGTAGTAAGCCACAGGTAACACTTTAAACTATAACTAATTTATATATACACATACAGAATAATGACAATTTGTAAGTAAATATGTCGACCTCTGGATACTGAGCAATCAAAGAATTAAGCAGCGTAATCGCCTGCCTAGTAGGTGCATATTGAAGTATGCAACATCCCGCCCCCTTATAATAAATCAAAATATACAAAACCGTTGGTTACGCCGCTGGACTGTGGAAGACTGCTGCGCAAGAGGTATCGGTTTGATTCCCGGGTCGTTACGGTTTTCTGTATTGAAATTCTGAGTATCAAACCGGGGTTTGGCAATATGCCTGGTTAGTTACCATAGGCACGCCCCCTATAATATGGGACCGAAAATAGAGAAATTTGAATGTGAAGCTACTCTGCCTAATCCTTCGTGAAAATAGGTTTATGCATCTGCAAAATAATGCTTCATAAAAGACCCTCATTATCATACGTTTATAACACACATATCAATAGTTTAAATTACTGCTACTAATTACTGTGAAAACAGCCGAGGGATATCATTAAAAATTTTCAAAGCAATTATACTCTCTGACCCATCTCCCTTTGCGCCCATCACTTATAAATATCAAAACAAACTTATAAATTCGGGTATTTAATCATTTTGTTACGATTTCGTATTTCATTTTATTTCTCCAATGGCGGACTACGACGCATACATACATACATACATATAGATCACGCCTCTTTCCCAACAGAGGGGTAGGCAGAGACCATTTCCTTCCATTTGCTACGATTCTGACATACATCTTTGGCTTCTTCAACATTCATCAGTCTTTTCATGCATTCTCGCCGGTTGAGGGTACTCCTGATCTATCCCTTCTTTAGAACGTCACCTATTTGGTCATGGTACGTTCTTCTAGGTCATCCTTTTTTAGGGTTCCGTAGTTCTGACTAGGAACCCTTATAGTTTCGTTATGTCCGTCTGTCTGTCTGTCTGTCCGAGGTTTTGCTAAGAGACCGTTAGTACTAGAAATCTGTAATTTTGTAGGAGTGTGTATATCAATTACGTCGACAAAGTGGTAAAATAAAATTTTGGAAAATATTTTTTTTTAGGGTAGCTCCCATACATGTGAAGTAGCGATGAATATTTTTTTTTGTTGTCTACCCCATTGTGTGGGATATCGTTAAATAGGTCGTCTAAAATGACTTGGGGGTTACTAACATTACTTTTCGATTTAATGGTCCATTTACGAAATATTAAACTTAAAAGAGCAAATTTTTGTTCCAATAGGGCGCCCCCCCCCCCTCTAAAAGCTAAACTGCTGGCTTGAAAAATCTGGAAAAATTGAATGTGTGAAAATGAACTTTAAATGAAAACTATAGCGGTTAAGATAACTTCATTAGTTTAGCAGTAATAGTCGTTGAACTTGGGTGTTGGATAATTTTGTACCAAATACAAAATCCTTAGCGTTAATCCTTTTAGTGACTAAGATAAAGTAGTTGCTTGTTTATAACGGGTAAAGACTTGCATTTAAAAACAAAATATCAAGTAAATAATACATCCATACATATTATAAAAGGCTTTGTCCTGCCTGACTGAGTGACTGACTGACAGACAACGCACAGCCTAAACCGCTGGTCGTAGTGACTTGAAATTTGGAGGGTGTATTTGTCCTAATGTCTAGAGGTGTACTAAGAAAGGGTTTTTTAAAATTCAACCCCTAAGGGGGTGAAAAGGGATAAAAACGATTGTATGAAACTTCTTTGTTTTTTAACTTAAAGATTTGAAAATTTGTTATGGGGTACTACTACCAAAATAAAAAATATTGACAAGGGTGGCTTTAGAAGGGTGAAATTGGGGATGAAACGTTGTATGAAAAGATCTTTGTTTTGAAGTTAACGTTTTTCAAATTAGTATTGGGATAGGAACTTAAAATGTTGTTTTTAATGTTTTTTATAAGGGGTGAAATATTAAATAGACAGTTCTTTGTTTTTCAAGTTATATGTTTGGTAATACGCAATTAGAACTTCAGTTAAGATGTGAGTTAATGGGTTGTTTTTGGTGTTTGAAAAACTTACCCTAAGGGATGAAATAGGTGTAAAAATTATTAGAAATTGATATGGATGTCGTTTTTAAGGTTTTCAGGGACGCTGATTACGAAAATGTTATCTATATTGACGTAAAATGAAATTCAACTCCTGTAGTGGGGTGTTGTAGAATTCATGAATTGCACTTAAAAAAAAGATCTATGTAATATCGAAATCTACGCGGACGAAGTCGCGGGCAAAAGCTAGTGATATATAAATTTGCTTACTAAGCAATTGAAAAACTTACTTATCTAAAATGTTTTAAAAATAACATCCTGTACTTTTATGGCATAGATCTATAGGTTCAACCATAAGTATTGAATTATCTAACAAATGTGTTAAAATAAATAAGAATAAAACCAAAATTCCACTCGGTATGTGGTCGTTATCCTACCAACAGCGCCACCTATCTCTCTCGAAATGATCCAATCTTTCAAGCTGAAACAATTTAACAGACTCATGAAATTTCATTAAAATCGGTTGGATTATTTCCAAATACTAGTGTATATATGATGAACATCGTAGCTCTTTTGCTGCGGAACCCTACATTGAGCATGATCCGACATGCTCTTAACCGGTTTTTTAATTTTAGCTAGATACGTATATAACTAAACAACGTTATATCTTTTAATTTTTTCCCACACAATGAAGCTTGTTAACGAGTTAACAATCCTTCCGCTTACACAATGTTTACTTAACCCTTTTCAAAGGTTAATTTAATAAGGGCACAAACACCTAACACGGAGTTATGAAGTGTGTCACGTGATCTGCATACTGACCTGGCCAAACTTAACAGTCTTATGTGACTAAGTTACTTAATTATGTTCATCTCTTTGAAATCTTTAATCAGTGAATGAAGTACGAATACAGAATATCTGATTACTTCGAATTTTGTGGAGCTTTGAATAGCAACGGATCCCCGGAGTTCCGTTAGTTTTAAACTTAGTTGACGTTTGACGAAACTGATCTTACTGCGGAAAGGAATTTCTCTTTTAGTAGTAGCCAGTTACTTGGTTCGTTTCCTTTCGATGCAAGTTTTAATATATTCGAAGACTTTGACATCGCTACTTGGTATTCTAATGTGATGATTTTAGTCATTAAGGTGTTTCAAGTTTAGGGTATTAAGAGATTAGGGTGTTCGAACAAAATCTAAATGTAAATTTTAAATCTTAAATGCCAAATAATAGATTGTCCCTTGAAAGTTTGATCTTCAAATTGCGAAAGACAGAAAGTGAAATAAGCAAAAGCATTTCTATGATGATGATTTTTAATGAGATTGCTTGATGAGCACAATTATTGATTTAGTATTTATAATATTTTGCCAAAAACACAACACAGCTAGCTTTATTTTTGGAAAAGGAAAGCTCTTCTCTTGTAATTTCAATAGGTAGACCCAAAGCGAAAACAAAAAGAAGTAATATCGAGAAAAATATGTTTCCCGCAAAATTGTACACGAAGGACTGTTACACATCTATGGGGGATCCCAAAACGGTAATTCGTTCCAGCAATTAGGCGACAATTAATTGTGAAAATGTGAGAGGCGGATTATTATGTTTACAAATTGCTCCATAGACGACTGGCTCGTTAACCGATTTATTATCGAGGTGGGCCACCGTGGACTCTATAAAGGTTTTATTCTTTACTTATTCAAATTACGTGTTTTTTCCTCCATTAAGTTTCACGCCATTTACTTTAATGGCTCCAATAAGATCACATCACTTGAATAATTGTACGTCTACGACTTTTTAAGTTGTTGTAATGTTTTTACTTTTTAGAAGCATTTGTGCTTTTGAAATGAATCGCATTAGATAAATTATTACAGAGCCGCGCGCAGTGAAAAGAGTTAGGTGAGTTCGTCCAGCAGTGAATGCCTACATGCATCACTGCATCATATAGTGAAGCCTGCCATGCAATAACCATTTGATAACGAAATTAAGACGATACAATTATATAGAATGTAGATTCTAGGTAACAACTATTTACCAAGCGCACGCTAAAATCAAAATAAATTTATTTCAAAATTATCAAACCAAAATATCGTCAGTAATCTTGTTAGTTCGTGAGTCTTCAGACTGGCACTTAATTTACTCCAAAATGTCCATAATTTCAAAACTAATTGCCCCATTTTGTGGCAACTATTACCATACGACGGTAAGGGTAATGAGATTTTAGCTCGTCTTTTCTACGTTCTGTGTCTGAATTGTAATTAAAACTTTAACTGTGTGGGTCTTGATAGACGGTTTAACTTACTTAATCATGTTTTTATTGTCTATCTTATAAGATGCATGCATGTGATTAAGTCTTCTCTTTAAAACTTTATTCATTAATCTCTAATGCAAATCTGTCTACTGTGGCTGCTTTGCGTCTGTAACTAATCATTATTACACGTTAAGACGTGTATTTTTACGTGTAATTTTTTTCATTCATATTTGTTAAATTAGTCAGCTCCAGTAACATTAAGTTGAATAATTAAAGTTTAATTTTAGACGGAGGTATACATCCGTACGGCGTACGCCTGATGGTAAACGGTTACCGTAGCTTATGAACCCCTGCAACACCAGAAGCGCATAGCCAACCACAGAACAGAGATAGGTTTTTTTCTAACCCTTTAAAATCTCTTCCTTCCCCAAAAAAATTATACGATATTAAGTTTTACACCAAATGTTAAAGGTTATGTTATGTTAACAAAGAAACGAACGCTCTATAAAATTCATAGCCAAATAATAATTCATATTTTGACAACTCAATAGGGTTTCCATAATATATCAACATCATGTTTTATCGACTTGGCCTCACTATGACCGTCAAATAAACCATCCCAAAGCCTGATAACAGATTTTGGTATCGTAACGTCACTATTTTCCTCAATTTTCCCTATAATATTTTATCAATAAGGGTTAAATCTATTTTGAAAGCCTCCATATGCGTCAGATGATGTGTTATCGATAAGTTTCAATTGTTTACCATACGCATATGAGTGAACGGCAGTTTTGGGTTGGGAGATGAAATATTATATAAATAATATGTTGGCTGGTTTATACGTTTTACGTTGTACTCATGCCAGAAAAACTCAATGCCATTTTTTTCAAATTGAACACAGGCTGAACCACCGGGGCAGATTATAAGCTGAACTAGTAAAACTTAAGTTTAATCGGAAAGCAGACGGACAAAAGAGTTTTGCACACTACGGAGGTTTCTTATTTGGATCACTTTATTCTAGTATAGCAATGAAATGAAATCACTTTGATCAGTTGCTTTTTTAAATCTCAAAGAAAGACAAATCAATCATCGACCAGGACGACGACAATAGCAAACTATAATCTGAAAAAGAAACTTGAAAAGATTTTCTCAATTCAATTATTATTTTAATATTAAAAACTTCTCATTGAATTATACGACTTAAAACATTATCTTATTGAATAAAATACGCTTAAAATATTTCCATTTTGTCGTGAACTGCTTTATAAATTTCAGACTTGCAATAAGTATGTTTGAAGTTTAAAAACATGCTTCAATCTTGTAGCGTTCTATAAAATCTTTTTATAAGTTAGTACTTCAGAATTTTCTTCTTTAGTTGCAGTAACAAAATTTTTTACTTTGTGGAGTTTTCAGAGTTTTTGAATTTTTCTACGAACTATTATCTCCCTTGGGGGAGTGTTACATATTTTTCTTGCCTGTTTTTTATATAGCAAACTCTTCGAATACACAAAACCTTCCAGTCAATTCAGCTTTGTCTGTTGAGTACCACAAGCACTTACCATTACGCAATTAAGCGAACCAAATCACGTATTTACTACTATGAGTGGATGTTTGTCGTTCTTGCTCGAACAAAACTGATGATTTTTACGAATTTTGACATTTTGTTATATTTTTTGGGCTAGCGAAGAGGCTTCGGCTACGGCTTCTTCGCTGCGTCGACCAGTTACTGATTTACTGTAGCACCCAGACTCAGTACCTAGTGGGGTATGTGAGTTTCCTCACGAACTCTGGATGTTGTTTCACGAATGTTCTGGATAAACCCACCCAATATTTTTCATCCATTGAAGCTAGTTAGACATCTACGAGTATACTAATAATACAAAGCTGAAGCTTTTGTTTATTGTTTGGTTGATTAAACGCTAGGATCTCAGGAACTACTGGTCTGATTTGAAAAGTTATTTTAGTGTTGGGAAGCCCATTTGTCATGGAAGGTTACAGGCTGTATAACATCACACTACGGCCAATAGAAGCTGAGCAGTGGCAAAATAAAGAAAGACGGGAGGACGAAAGACTAGTAAGTAAATAAAACAACGAGAATTATAGCATCCTTTGCCTAGTACTTGTAAATGAAGTTGTAACAAAACGATGTATAGAAAGGTCTTACTTTGTATACATTGTTTACGCACAGCGAACTATCCCATCTTAAATTAAGTAGCTCATTTGGGAAGGTAACTTCACTCTAAACAAAACCGTAACTCCAATAACTTTATGATGTATTCCTGCTGGTGAATAGTGATATTGATCAAGCATTCATTAGAGATAGAATAGATTTCAAAGGGACGGCATCGGGCGTGTGTTGCTTCTGGCATTGCAAGTATCCATAGACTATGGTTATACCATATCATGAGCTTGTTTGCGAACATTATGGTATAAAAAAGATATAATTAAAAAAATCATGCATCATTTTGAGTGAATTGTTTTCATGAACAGTTTTCCTCCTATAAATAACACAAAAAGGGTCATAAACATGAAACAACGAAGCAAATAATATAGGTATATCATTTTAGGTTGGCTTTTACAGTATTTACTTAACGAGAGTGCATCCTTTATTATTCTATTAGCCTTTTGTTTACATTAACGACACGACAAGAATTCAAAACAAAGAATTTGTTCCTGGAAAGGTTTTTCTTGATTGAGTTGGCAGTTGTTTTTACCTTATTTGAAATAGGAACAGCTCGTATATTAAAAAAGATTTATTTATTATTGCTGACTTATATTATTCAGGGCTATTATTGTAAGTCCACAGTATTAATATGCGTTTTAAAGAAATAAAGTTTCCAAGGCAATAAAGATATGAATAGGTGGCTGTTACTCGTAGTGTAATCCAAGCTTGTATTCTATCTTCAGGCAACTGCAGTATCATTAAAAAACAAACTATCGATTTAAAAAAACTTTTGGCTCGATGTATTGCGTAAACTGTTTTAATACAAAAATCTAATAAATACGCTTTCCAGCGTTTTTCAGAACTTCTGTTTTGTAACAAACAAATGAATGCTGGCATAGTTTTTACCTACAATCACAGTTTTGAAGCGAAGCAACTCAACAATAGATACTTTCCGCAGTCAAAAAAGTTTTCCATTGTTCTAAGTAAATGCCAAATCTATTTATTAAACAAAATGTTAATGACATTTTGTAAAAGGTGGTTAAGTGACCTTGGGTGTAGTAAAAGGCGACTAAGGGACCTAACTTTAAGCAGACAAGAGCACAGCGACACTTCCTATCTTTTGTTATTTGTTGTGGTTGCCACTCCAACTTTAATAACTCGTTTCAATACAAGCCATAATTCATCTTCATTTAACTGCATACGTATATATTATTATTATCACACAAACAACACTGATCAAAATTCTAGTCCAAACACTGTACCCAATTTGAAACGGTGAATTGAATTTCAAATAGGTACAATAACTGCTTCGAAGGGGCTAAATTAATACTGTGTTAAGCTCCGTATTTTGGCTGCCCCAGAAAATTATAAAGCCATGTTTTCATTTGAGGAACTATTATATTAAGCGCATTAATGCTAAGGAAGTTGTGTTACTTATTAAAGAAGCTTTAAGTTAAATCTTTAAAGGAATCTGATACGTTTCTTTGTTTATTATACAAAGCTCAAGGAATAAGACAAAATTGCTCGCAGTGGCGGCAATTAGGTTAGACCTATATCCAACAGTGGGCGTCATTGGGCTGATATGATGATAATGATGATGTATTTATTATAATAATATTACACATTTTAAACTAAATAAAAACTATGTATTTATTAGGCGGATATTAGGTGGCCTATGTCTAGCAGTGGACGTCATTGGGTTGATATGAAAATGATTATGACGTATTTAAAATTATAATATGTTTGTTTCTCAGTTATGTAAATTCCATAATAGAATCTTACTTTGAGTTAGGCTGTTAAAAAACTCCCATATGTGATGCCTCTTTTCTGCTGTATTGATAGATGGACCGATGACACAATGGATCGAAAAAGATGCGTGCGTCAAAATCACGTCAAAACGCTATATACGAATTCATAGCTAAAAATAAAGTTCTGAGACTATCTCAATTGAGACGGTGACTTTGGTTGCTAGTGGAAACATAGCTTAAGGTGACTAAATTGCGAAGTCGTCAGTTAATACTATATCGAACTGAAGCAGGTGTATTTCACAGTATCGTCGTAATGCCGATGTTTATATTTGGTTGGGGATATTTACTACAGTTAGTTACTATTTTGTTTACGCTATGTTATTGGTGGCTTCTTTTGTATTTATGTCGTATATTTGGAACAGTATAGCTTAAAACTTTACTAAGTTGGTCTTATATACTAGTCAAAGGTTTAAGTTTGCGGTGTTTACTAATAAATAGGAATGGAATCATTTTCTTTCAATATAATTTATTTAACCAATTACACCCGAATAATGATTGTTTTAGATTTCTCCATCTCTTTATTCCATCAAAATTTCTAAACGTCTGAACCGATTTAGGTGTATTTGGTATCATTACAATCTTTGCATCCATTATCATCATCAACTTGAGTTCAATATTATTAAATAATAGTGGCTGTGGTCTTTTATAAAGTGGCGACATTTCCCCAAGCGGATGGCTCTGTATAAGCAGGTTGCACTCTTTTCCCACCTCTCTGAAATCTTCAACTTCACTGCAAAATATTTTAACAGCTGCCACTTTATGCAATTAAAAAAGAATATATAATCATTTTATTTCTTTTCTTTTTATTCTTGTATTTACTTCGAGTCTCAGACAAATCTAGACAACGATGGATATCACGACAAAAGGAAAAAATAAACAGAAACATTTACTAACTTAAAGTCTGACTTGGATTAGGTTTCAGTAAATGTTGACGATTTTGACACTAAAATACGATATAATTTTTTATGCAGACAGTTTACGAGTAGCCAATCAGTAAGAAAAATCTTTGTTTGAATTTTCTTCTACTACCTACTTATGAAACACAAAATAATAATAATATAAACTATAGAACAGTCGAAAATCAAGGCACGTACGTTTATCTGTGTTTTAGAAGCAGACAAAAGAGATATTTTTATGCATGTTTATTTAGTACGAATAAATGCAAATTCAACTTGATTTGAAACGATGAAGTCATATTGCAGTTTTTTATGCGTAGTTACTCTGACTGCATCCATAGTACATTTTTTACTTACTTTTAATCTTGACTTCGGTACTATGCACAATTTTAAGAATGGACTCCACGACTTAAATTACTACTACTAAAATTATAAAAGCTTGTCATACATTCAATCAGTTTATGCCAATCAAACTGACTGTCACCGTGGCGCAGTGGTTAAAGTGGTCGCCTCGCCACTACATCGCCGTGTTGGGTGACGTGGGTTCGATTCCCACACGAGACAAATATTTGTGTGATTCATAGATATTTGTTTCTAGTCTGGGTGTACTTTGTGTCCGTTAGTTTCTTGTTTGTAAAGCTCCCCGCGACACAGGGCTTGTTCCCTAGTGCGGGCGTTGTCTTTTTAAAAAAAAAAAAAAAAAAAAAAACAGTAGTGCAAACACTTACTTGAACCACATCGTGAGTGCAATTTTAGCTGCTTATTATTGAGACGGAATATCAATCAGTAAGTGTTTATTCAGATTTATTTGTAACTAGCTTCCACCCGCTGCTTCGCCCGCGTGGTATGTATTTTATACCTATAAACCTTCCTCTTGAATCAGTCTATCTATTAAAAAAAACCGCATTAAAATCCGTTTCGTAGTTTTAAACATTTAAGCATACATAGGGAGATTTACTCCCTTTATGTCGAGTCCCGTTATGTCGAGTCTGGGAGTCTATTGTTCTCCAAAGTATTGATATTTTACGCTTTCTATTACCGTTATGTCGAGTTTGGTGAACAGGTACAGTCGGATATAAATTAAATCTAGTTTCATTAAAACATTGTTTTATTATTTGTTCTATTAGTTATTTTCAAATATATAATCTTTCTTAATACATATAAATCACAGTATAATGATCAAGTATGTAAATAATTCTTATAATATAATAAATAAATATAAATAGTATAATCATCACGGATATAGGGACAGAGAAAACGACTGTTTTATACTAAGTAGTGATACTTAATAGTCATACATAATAGACGTGCGTTACTTATAATGGTTGCCAACTAAAAATGGGCGCTGGTTATTCCTTGCCCAGCCCATGCTGAGATTGTATTGTAGCCTTTTTCGGGTGGAGATTAATTAATAGGTGAAGTACAGTAAAGTAGGTAAAGATATAAACTAAAAATATCCGGGTATTGCTACACACTATTTCCAGCAGCTAACACGTATCTACGTCATTTTTATGTTAAAATTCTGCTTAGGATAAGTTAAGTTTATTAGCAATCATCGCGTCAAGTTTAAGATACCTTAGGACATACAAAATTAGCATTAAGCTTAAAATAACTTTATTACTTGAACCATAAAGTTTTAAATTATGCAATTTTTTTTAAAGCACGCTTGTAACAACATTTGCATTTACGAATACAGCAGAGCATTTGTACAATTTAACTTCAGTTTTATTTATGCTATTTAGTATGTTTGTTCCAATTTAAATATTTTTCTAGATAGGAAAGCGAGTAATTTGTTATTTAATTTTTTTTTACCACATACACACAGCGCCATCTAGTCCCAAAGTAAGTAATTATATTTGCTTGTGTTATGGGTACTAAACAACCGATATACTACTTAAATACATTTTTTAACCTTTTTTGTTAACAAAAATGTAGATAAATTATTATGAATTAGTTTTCGTTATTGAACAAGGAATAATTTGTGTGTATAATATAGGAGCATAAGATCGCGGGTGGCCGTTGGATGCGGGCGGCACAAAATCGCTCGCTGTGGCGGAAATTAGGTGAGGCCTATGTTCAACAGTGGACGTCGTTGGGCTGATATGATGATGATGCTGATAGGAGTAAATGAAATCCATATTTCTATCAAATTCAACGGTATAAACTATATTAAACTAAGATTATCAACTAACTTAAATTAAAAAAAGAAAAATAAACAATATTTACAACCTAACACAATAAAAAAACAAAATATTAAAAACTGGTGAAATAATTAAAAAATGGCATCATAAAATACTTCCGCATCGCTGCCACTGTCTACCGGAAAAGTGCCCAGCAGGCTAGCAGCATTGCCACGTTGTATGGCAATGCGTATTCTTTGTGCAAGAAAATATCCAGCCTGCTGGTCACGGGAAGCGTCGGACAAACGCTTGGATAGCTCTTTAAAAAGAGCGCGAGCACTAGAACCCCACGGCCCAAGTGTTTCGACTCCAAACGGCACAAATAGATACTCGCCAGCGAGGTTGTTGTATTCTATCTGTATAACTCAAAGAAGAAGTGCTCATAAAAATGAGGTTACTTACTACTTAAACTAAGGTATATAATAAAAAAATAAATAAATAATTTTATTATTAAAACAAGTAGGTAACACCGAAACTGCTTTCAGATACTTTACGGTACGTTTACACTGATGTCAGTAGCATAAGACGTCTGTACCAGATGTGTCACGTTCCTATCTGAACATAAAAAATAAAACTGAAACCTTAAAAGTTCAATATCAAAGGTACCTTGAGATGAACTAAGCGAAAAGTGGACTCTATGTGTTACTGTTTATATATTAACGATTGACGAATTCTTTAGGCTTAACTTTAATTTTCTTACTTCTAATTCTTAGAAGCAGTCGATGAAAAGTGACAAGCATCCAGATTGCAACAGCGTCTTCATTCCCTACATCAAAGGTGTGACTGATAAGATAAAAATAAAAGGGTTTACCAAATTCCATGTTTGCATAATCTGTGTTTTTTAATTAAGTCAGTTTGATAGTTGACGTCCAAGTCGTGTGCGATTTGCTTCTTGCAGTTTGTTCGGGGAAGGCAAGTTGGAATTAAAATCATAAAATGTTACAGTACTCGGACGCAAGCTCCTTACTGACCTGTAAAAGATATTACTAATTCGTATGATGCGGTTGCGCAATTCTAGTAGCTGTACAACAGTAACTGGTTAGATCAGCTCGTCCTGTGTAACTTCACCTTAACACTATTTAATCCGTCTCGGTTGTTCGATGTTTTTATTTTCACAATAATGTCGAGCGAAATACGTTCGTATGCAAATCAAGCAAAACAACGTGTTTTCATTGATTCTCCAGGGTAATATAAAGACCATTGTCCTCTGTAGTGTTACTCTGCATATTTTATTAAATACATTTTACTGTGACTGCCTCGATGGTGCAGTGGGAGTCTCTATGACAGCTGCAAAAAGATTCTTTAAATTTTAATAATTATCATGTAATTCTTATAATCATCCCAGAAGTTTGGAAATGTACTTAATGGCTCATCCTTTATTGCATTACATATTATACCCTCATTTATGGCCAATTAGATTGCTAATTAAAGTATAAGTAATTAATTGGTTTCATATCCAAGTAGGTATAATTTAAAGTTTAGATATGATTCCAAATGACACTTATAATTTGAATTCATAGAAACTCGAAGAAACTTAAACGTAGCAAAATCTATTTGGAACTAAGACTGTTTCTATTCTCAGATATTTATCAGATATTCTATCATCAGATCAGGTATCAATAGTTGAAAATGATCTCATAATATTTAAAAATTAGGTCACAATTTCATTCGCAAGCCATAGTGCAAGCTTTAGCGATCAAAAATAAATAAGGATATTTTTATAATTTTGTTTTGATATAAAATAATTATAAAACTACGAAGTAGACTTTTTTTTGAGAGAGACGGAATATGCATTTAGTCATATTGCCCTCGTTAGAAGATGACACGGAACCAGAATACTCACTAAAACTTCCCTGTGGATCATCACTTCGGTATAATGGGTGTGCTGCTTTTTTATTGTCTGAAGTGTCAAGGAGAGCAGCCCACCTGATGGTAAGTCGTAACCATCGCTTATAAATGTTGGCAATGTTAGGGGCACAGCCAAGTCGCTGATTACCTTGAGTAGATAGCTCCATTTAAACATCGTTTGAAGAAGGACATGTCATGGCGCTCAGGATACACCCCTGCTGGAACTTAATCGATATCAGTGACTCTTCCATTACACGGTGGTGGTCCTAGTAGACCTCCATTCAACCTTCGTGCTTACTCCAATTCCAAGATTTGTATCCTATAAAAGCTTCCGTAAACGCATTTATGAATAATGTTATTACCTACGTACTTACGTACGCACAGTTTCAAGGACTCGCCAATAAAATGACTTCCGTAAGCTATAGTCAAGCTAGTTTTAGTGTTGTAAACCCAGCGAGATTATTTTTAGTTCCCGATTCACTAGAACAATAAACTTGGTAGAACTATCAAGTCAAGGCTATAAACAAATAGACAGAGAGGCGACATGTCATAGCTCTCATGTAGTTGTTATAAAAATAGACCTTTATTTGGCGTATGTCTCTAATGTCTGTATTAGAAATGTATTATAAACTCAAATATAAAAACATATACATTCAATAAAATATTTACACATAACTTAAAAATTATACACAGCAAAACCTATTTAAAAAAAAAAGAAACAGATACTTTATTCACAGGAAATTCCTATAAAAAGAATATCTGATTGAGATAAGATTCCTGAGGAAACGTACCCAAAAGGCTAGCCACATTACCGCGTTGGATAGCAAGGCTAATGCGTTGCCCCAGGTAGAGGCCAACCCTTGGATCATGTGATACCTCAGAGACACGCTTACAAATTTCACGATAAAATTTGTAAGCGTTTGGTTCCCAAGGTCCAAGAGTTTCAACCCCAAATAATAAACTCATAACACTCTAATTGTTTATAATTATGAAAAACAGAATCCTTATTAAATCATTTTGATGTCTGTCTATTAGTAGTGTGTCCCTATAACATGATAAACGGCAAACAACGTTGAAAAAATGAAGAGTGAAGTGAGCTGAATAATATAATAATAATAATATTCTACCACATTCACACAGCGCCATCTAGTCCCAAAGTAAGCAATTATATTTGCTTGTGTTATGGGTACTAAACAACTGATATAATACTTAAATACTTTTTTTTTTGTAAATTCATCCATATTATAGATAAATTACACCCAGACACAGAACAAACCTTTATGCTCATCACACAAAGATTTGTCCTGGGTGGGGATCGAACCCACGACCTCCGGCTTAGTAGTTAGGGTCACTAACCACTAGACCAACAGGCCAGTCAATGAATGAAGCGATGGTGGCTGAATGGATAAGGAACCGGCGGCTGCGAGCAAATAACGCGGTCCGAGTTCGATCCCGACCGGCAGTACCAATGTGGATTCGCCTTTGTGGAATTTATATGTACTAGTCAAATGACTTACCATCTGCTAACGGTGAAGGAAAAACATCGTGAGGAAACCCACATATCCTAGAAGAAATTCTATAACTATGTCTGATCCACCAACCCGCACTAGGCCAGCGTGAGTAGATTATGGCCTAAATCCTCTCAGCTCTCTAGTTAGACGAGAGGAGACCCGAGCCCAGAAGTGGGACTTAATGGGTTGCTGATGATGCTGATGATATATAGGCTATTTATCCAGGAAATTCATGCGAGAACTAAATCTATATAAGATACACTGCTGTGATAATTGTCATCATCATCATTTCAACCCCTAAATGTCCCACTGTTGGACACGGATCTGCTCCAAAGAGTGTGGTCAAATTTAGTCAATTACAATATTTGGTATAATGTATCAATTAATATTCATCATGGAGATGAATTTTAATTGATACATAGTATATTGAGCTATTATAGCTATTTTAAACATAAGGTAGGCAGAGGTGTTTCACACCCACATTTCGCCAGCTATGTTTAGTCCCGTGAAATAGGGGGTGAGCCTATTGTCATCAACCGGGAACATTTATTTACCAAAGTCCGGGAAAATCTTGATAATGGATTTTTCATGATAGAAAAACCCAATAACATTTCACCCGACCCGGGAATCGAACCCGGGACCTCTTGCACAGCAGTCGTATACACTTCCCGCTGCGCCACCAAGGCAGTTATATAGTATTAGCTATTTTAAATATATAAATAATTGCGCGTCTTCGTTTAATACTCGTAGCATTACATACATATTTACTGTTTTTATGGTTAATAATGATAAACACCAACGTACACCCACACTTTAACATCTATTTATAAAACGCTCAAAGTTATACGAATTCTAATAATAACTTGTCTATAAATAAGAGTATAAGAGCCGGTTTAGTTGATTGACGTCAATGCGTCAGGCATGAAATCAACAAAACTTGAGGCGAGGGTTGACGTATTAATATTAATTGTGATTTTTATTCCACTAGCAATTTCAACACTTATGTTAGTAAATAAATAATAATATTTTTGAAAATAACAGCGACCACACTTGAATTCCGTGTCCAAGATTCCAAGTAGACCCTTAGACTGAAATTTATATTTTTAATTTATTTATTTTTATACCTACCACCACCTAACCTTTTTATGGACAACAGTGATAAAGGTGTCAACGGACGAGCTATTAATAATTCTCTTGCAAAGTCATAGTTCTTTGCAATGTTTTCTTTAGCTTTAAGCGATGAGATGCTTTGAATTTGCACTTTACAATGTTTACTTGTGTCCATAGATCATGGGAATACTAAGAGCATTCGAGTGGTTGAATACATTAATCAAAAGTGTCACCGTAAGCTGTTTGAACGTCGTTTTCGTCTGTACAACAATTCTACATATAAACTTTTAAAATGGTAATTTTTTGTTAAATGATTTGTTCACAAAATGTTAGTTAAACACACGTCATTTAAATAAGTAAACGAGTATACATGAATAGCTAGGTACAGATTTATGATTTTAAAACAATTCAATTTCGTTATCATTAATAATTATGATCAATTATTGACAATAAGAGGCCTATGTCCAGCAGTGGACTGCAATAGGCTGAGATGATGATGATGATTGACAATAAATAACCCACTTCTCTCATCCAAATATATTGTTTTATTCTAGCTTTATTACGTAGCGTATGCGTATGTTGTTAAATTCGTGCCAATATACAATCCTTAAGCTAATTAATATTAGGTGTTTTTTTTATTGAATTTATTTATTTAGCACACCAAACAGTACAGATACGTAAATACATTAACAAAAAAAACAACTAAAGGTGCCATTATATAAGTAAAAGCACAGATTAGAGGCATGCATGGCATTGAAGAACTGTAAACTCAAATTAATACTCGAGACAACAAAGTTAGGTAGATTAGGTAGGTTATAAAATATATATATTTTTTTTAGGAATTATGAACAGTTTTATGCTAAAAACAAAACAGTAGCAAATAAAATTATAATACGTGTAAATATTAAAAAAAACTTGATTCAAAATAAAATAGTTCAAGTCTCAATGGAACGTTTTAACCAGGAAATTTTTGCTACCAACAAATACATAAAATGTATGTATGTGTCAAGCGTTAATGTCTGTAAGTAGCATGCGGATAGCGCGTAGAATTTTTATTGTTTGTTTTGTACGGAAAAGTTGCCTACATATTTGGTATAACACGGACATTGTAAATGTTTGGAGCTATTGTAACGTGTTTTTATTTAACCTTACGTTTGTTTCAATTCACTGTTCTTAACCCTTACCCTACTGGAGCACACAGTGTAGGAGTGGTTCGCAGAAAGTCGTAATAAGTACAAATGTATTAGAATGGCTAGCTACGTCGATAATGTATTGTGTTGTTATATTAAGTGGAAGGAGTAAGGTTTTCGGTTAAATGATTCTTAAAATTTCGATGAAATGATTTTTACGAACTTTTATTTAGTTTCACCTGTCCCGATGTTTGTCTGTAATCAAATCTTGCAAGTTAAATTTAACACAGCTGTATTTTACACGCTTATGTATGTCGCGAGACAATGCAATATTTTCTTGATTTTTTTTCTACCACGACGTGTTTGCCACAAACAGACGTGCGGTCCGCCTGATGATAATAAATATAATATTATGATGACATGGAGCTGATCTGATGACGGAGGTTGTAGCTGGCCATAGGAACTTTGTAATATAACGACACAATCCCATCCAGTTTGGACTCGTTTGATTTGTTTTGTTACCATTTATTAAAAGTAACTAGGGTATGATGATGAAACTGAAAGGTGACCATAGGATCTCCGTAATAAAACGACGTATTCGCATCGAGTTTGAGCTCTTTTTATTTGTTTTGATGGGTACCGAATCTAAAAGCTTGTTTGACAAATAAATATTTTTTTAAACTTGTATAATATATATTTTTTTAAATGGCTTTAGGTACATCTCGACATCACTCGTCTACATAATCTTATGATTTATTAAGATTGCATCACATTTCGCCACACGTAACCGCATTTTCCTATGATTCTATCCTTTTTTACCCGACTGTCAGGACGGGTATTGTTTTTCGCGCGTATTTTGTATGTTTGTAAATTTCTTTATTCCCACTTATTACTAAATTAGTATCACGAAAACTATGTTTGCAGAGCACACAAAATTTACGTTCCAAGCCGTCAGTTCTAATATGCAATTATTATTGTTATTCATTTAAGTTTTGCTTGTAATGTGTATTATTGTGAGCCTAAATAAATAAATAAATTTCGGTCTTTTTAGTGCGTTGCTTATCTGTTGATTCTTTGCAGTCGGGTTATTATATTTTTTTTATTATTTACTTGTTGTCTCTAATTCTTAGAGACAAAAAAGGATAAAACCATCATCATTCATCAGAATAAGATAATCTATTTTCATTCTGATGTTACCTGTATTTTTTACGTATGGCAAATTCAATCGAGCAAAAAAGACTTGTCCATTATTGTAGGAGCGTAGGATTTCGATATCAAATATTAACTACATCTACTCGTACCGTGTTTATAATAAATAAATAGCCTCCAGCCCTATAATTCCCTAAAGGAAGTCCCTGAAGCTCAAGGAAATGTAGATACTTTCTAACATACTCGTATATATATATTATGAGGTAAGTATTATCTATGCCATTAATGAGGTTTTATCGATTTTATCATAGATTATAATAATATCCGTATACGTTATTATGAAATTAATAATTTATGTTACCTCGTGTTCTTAACTTCTTGATATATATTTGAAAATAAATCCTCATATTAAAGAAAAATCCCTACTACAAACAAGGCGAAACAAAATTGCAGTCAGTCATATACTAGAAGTCGGGCGGGGCTTCGCTCCTGTCGTTCTTTATTTTGCCTGCTCAGCTCCTTTTGGCCGTAGCGTGATGTTATATAGCCTATAACCTTCCTCAATAAACGACACTAAAAGATTTTTTCCAATCGGATCAGTAAATCATATCTATATAATATATGTATTAATAGTCTTTCAGTTGTTTAGTACCCATAACACAAGCAAATATAATCGCTTAATTTGGGACTAGATGGCGCTGTGTGAAATTGGTGAAATATTACCTATATGTGTATCAAGTTTTATCGAAAGCCACTTAAATCGATGAACACATGATTGAATAACAGCATCCAAACATCACAACTAACTTGCACATTAACAATATTAGTTACCAAAAGCACGAACAATGTTGGAACTTCAATGTTTCTTGGACAAGTTAGTTCGGTTTGAATTACTCATAACATCACACAGTTGCTGTACACGAGTCGGATGTTAGATAGAATCTGCAAATGCTTTGTGTAATTAGACTGTGCACTTAGTAAGAACTTCCTTGTAAGTTTGTGTAACGAAGGTGGTTAATTAATGTTGTTTAATATTAGTTGATTTACGACGTGAATTTGAAGCCAAAAATATTTTAAAAACTTTTTAGAAATTTAACTGTTTGTGTTGCAAATAAATCTAGTGAAACTAAATAATGATGTCACACTTTATGATAACTTCTCATACTCATCTTTCGTAGATCTCAATTCGAGATAATAGTATCTAAAATGCGTAATGCCCCTGTACGAACTTTATATTCATAATTTTTAATTTTTAATTCACTACTTTTGCATACTAGGTAAAATACTGATAGACACAGAACTTCTTAGCCTTAGGTATCTATGTATTATATTTGTTTTTAGGATCATTTCTGTAATTTTGAATAGATTCATTAAATAACAGAAACAACAACACATCATGCATATTTTTCATAAATCCTATAAAGCTAAATAAAAGCTAATTTTCCTAAGCTCGTTTTAGCAGAAAACAATAAGCTAAATACATTGTTTGAAATAAAATCTGGTGAACATTGCTATAATAGCATGTTTTTATCATAAATCGCGGAAACAATAGCTGTTTATTCGCACTAGCGAGCAGTAAGACTCTCACTGCAACTGTAGTGCTGCAATCTTGAACCGTGCATTGAAAGCGTACTTCATTGTAGCATAAAACTATTTAAGTCGACGGCAACGTTATGAAAATGTTACTAAATAAATAACATTTGAATAAAACATGCAATTTTCAGTAACGTGTTCTGTATTGCTGCTTTTAATGAAAAATATTTTTCACAGTGTTTGAAGTTACACTTACACAATTATGCAAAAGCTTTTTAGAAATATAAATATACATGGTTTTTTTTCAACACATTAAGTGGCATGCCTAATTTTATACTGTTATAGTACAAAATCGAAACTCCATCAAAACAGAGACAAGGCGTTAAAAGAGATTAATTAAACAGCCAATGAAAAAGTGATCAGTGCCATTATATAGGTATATTGTCTCTACTCATGATTTTGAATTCTTTCACAGCGATATTATTGTTTGAAATATAAAATTGATTGATTTAATTTTGAAACATATGACTGCTAAATCAAAATCGAGATTAATAGTAGGCTTCAGAGTCGAGAAACAGTTCGAGTCAACGCAGACCTATGTTCCCACTTGTTCTACTAAACAGTTCTATCGACTATAGAACAAGTGGGTAAAAAAATCCCATTAGTTCTATGGTAGAACTGTTTAGTGGAATAAGTGGGTACATAGAAAACTTTGTACGCAAAGTAAAACTTAAAAATAAACCAGCGGTATTTTCCTCCAATCATTAACTAAACCCGTAACAATATTTTGAATAACAAAATTAAATATTCAAATTCTAGTGGCTGTTTTCTACACATTTTTTGTTATTTTGTCTTCACTTTGGAGTAGTCTAAATATAAAAACTTACTTGTCATAAAGTTTCCAAACGCAATATTTGCCTTTTGTATTGTTGTTACTATTTCTAAACGTACGGTCCTATACCAAGCCTCGTTCCTCCGTATTGCATACGTATCTAAACAACGAATAGTCCATTAGAGTAGTTTCAAATTCATAGAGCACAATTGAAGCACGACCATAATGAAAACCGCCTTTACAACGCTTGGCTACTTAATTCGAGTTTGATACTTTAGGGCAACAATTATATCGCAGGCTTATCCTAGCATAAATTAGATAAGCAATTTTACTATCGTTCCTGCCACTAATGCAGGTCTATAATCTATTCTATTTTTAGAATTAGTAGGTTTGTGTGGTTGGATGTAGGGTGTAATCTTCGAAAGTTGGTACTTTTAATTTTATAAAGATTGGTAACTTCATAAAATTTCAATATAGTCTCAAACCTACAAATACAAATATTGACAATATGGATAGATTGACATTAAAATATATTCATAGCATTCTATTGTTTCATAATCAAAAACTGTGTTTTGTGAGTTTTGATGTACTTATATTTAGAGGCTTATCGGCGCGATTCTTATATTGTACCTACATTACAGGGCATCACAATGTTATCGCCGAATTATTTAATTGTGATTTTATTTTAGATTAGATTTAGATTGACTGGCCTGTTAGTCTAGTGGTTAGTTACCCTGACTACTAAGCCGGAGGTCGTGGGTTCGATTCCCACCCAGGACTAATCTTTGTGTGATGAGCATGATTGTTTGTTCTGTGTCTGGGTGTAATTAATTTATCTATAATTATGTAAGTATTTACAAAAAAAAAAGTAGTTTATCAGTTGTTTAGTACCCATAACACAAGCAAATATAATTACTTAATTTGGGACTAGATGGCGCTGTGTGAATGTAGTGAAATATTATTATTATTTTTATTTCATTACACGGACGTCATGTAAACGGAAGATTTTATGTGAAGAGAACCTGTCATTATAAGTAAAACACTTATAATTTTTCCACATCTTTCAGTATTTTTCGAAAATATTCACGAAAAATAAAATATGGCGGTACGAAGTTCGCTGGATCAGCTAGTATCTAATAAAACAAACTGATTCACGATTTAATTTATAAATATCGCGTCCAAAGTTCGTCATACTTACGGGTTTTTACCATGACGTCAAATAAAATAAGCGAGACTTTTTTCTTTACATATAGAAGGTATATTAACCTTTAGAAGGTACATTAATTAAGGTAGTATGTTTGCTTGTTTGTCCTTCTTTCATGATGCAACGGAGTAAAGTGGTTTTTTGTATAGAAACAGTTGGAAGGCCAATGAGTGATAAAGATATTAATCTCTTTAATGCGTTCCGCAGTAAAGCCAGTGGAAGATAGTCTATACTAATGTTATAATTCTACTCCGTGTGGTGACGGATTAAGAATACATAATATCACTACCCCATTTCTACCCTGGGTGTCGTAAAAGGTGACTAAGGGAGTAACATAGACAAACAAGAGCACTACAAGAAAAGGAAAATTCGAAACAAACCCTATACCATCCGTCTGGCCAGCGTGGTATAGTAGGCTATATTCCCTTCAAATTCTTTGGAGGCGACCCGGGCCCAGCAGTGGAAGTTTATGGGTTGACATGATGAATATTATAAAGGTGAAAGATTTGTATTTTTGTATATTACGAGTAAACTTAAAAACTACTGGATCGATTTTGAAAATTCTTTTGCCCTTAGAATGCTACATTATCACTGAGTATAACATATTATAACATAGCATCACGCCTTTTTCCCCGAAGGGGTAGGCAGAGGTGTTTCACACCCTCATTTCGCCAGCTATGTTTGGTCCCATGAAATAGGAGGCGAGCCTATTGTCATTAACCGGGAACATTTGTTTACCAAACTCCGGGAAAATCTCAATATTGGAATTTCATGCTAGAAAAGCCCAATATAATTTTCAGCCGACCCGGGAATCGAACCCGGGACCTCTTGCACAGCAGTCGTATATACTTCCCGCTGCGCCACTGAGGCAGTATCACTGAGTAGCATAGGCTATACAACACCACGCTACGGCTAATAGGAGCTGAGCAGTATTCAAATAAAAATCGACAGAAGCGAAGCCCCGCGCTTCTTCTAGTCTCTAATAAATAAAGAAGCGAGTAATTATGAAATAAATAATGATGTAGCATATTATGTGAATGACACTCCTAGCATTATTAAAACAGGTCGAAAATTACAAGCATTAATAATTTTACTATATTTGGACCCCTTATAAATGGAAATACTTCAGCACTGTCTGCTGCACTTAAAATTGGCCATTCATTAGTAGTGCAGTCTTGGCTCGTTCCAATACGGAATCGAAATTCAATTTTGGATCCCGACGGGACCTTACTCAGTACTTTACTAGAAATACGATACAGGAGACAAATTTATAAGATTAAATAATTGCAGCGTGGGCATTTTACATGTTTTTTTAGGAACAAGCCCCGAATGAATCATCATTTCAACCCATAAACATCCCACTACTGGGCAGGGGTCTCCTCCATAGAATGTGGAGGGAATTTAGCCTACTATACCACGCTGGCCAGACGGGTTGGTATAGAGTTTGTTTCGAATTTTCCTTTTCTCATAGTGCTATTGTCTGCATAAGGTTCCTTCCCTTAGTCGCCTTTTACGACACCCACGGGTTGAGATGGGATAGTGACATTATGTATTCTTAATCCGTCACTACACGGATTGAATGAATGGCTTGAAATAATAATATGAAGTCTTAATTGAAATAAAGACTTAGAAGACAGACACTACCATACGTGGTGTTAGAATTGATTGTAATTACTCATCAGTTACATTAAAATATCTTAATTCACAAGTGTTCGCGCACGAACCAATACGGAGGCGGCGCGGCCGTGCGGGGACTGCACGGTGGGGAGACGAGGAGGGGAGAGGGCAAGAGACGGCGGCCGTTACAGGAAGATCATTCAAAGAAATCCATCGGCGCCAACGGTATACTTATCGGCCAACACAATATTGTCAAATCTAGTTCTTCTAATATACAACCAGCATTATTATACAGTCCACGCTAGTTTTATTTTACACACCACTGAGCCAGGAGCGAACAACAATGCTCATCTTTCTATAAAATAATTTACTGATGGGGTTATTAGTGTTAACTGCAAAGGTTGGCTGTCTACAGTTAAAATATTAGCTCCATCTTTTCTTCTTTCTATTTGTTTGATGATTGATGACGCAAATTCACACATACAACTAAGTTCTTTATGGAAAAATTGTAAGCTTAACGATTTCGGAACCAAAGTAAAGCGTGGTTGCAATTTTCTTTGGCCGATTGCCAATATCTTCCCAAAGACAAAAAAAATTTTTGGCATTGATGAATCACTCGAAACTACAAATTATTGTGTGAGTCAATACATTTCAAACACCATAAAAATTAATCGCAACTTTATTATATGACTGAGATTTTTCTTCGATCTTTATTTCTTTTTTAGGAAGGTTAGGGTTCCGTACCAACAATGTAAAAAAGAACCCTTATGGTTTATCTCTGTCCGTCTTTGATTTACAGCTTTATATATTGGAATCTACATAAGCTATCAACTTAAAATTTGGAATTGTTGTAAACACTGTTGATCCAATTCTTTTAAAATTTAAAAACTGGTTAAATACTTTTGGAGGTTAACATTTAATTAAAATGGAGGGTTAACATTTTAAATTAACACTATGAGAACATTAACACTAGAAGGGTCGGGGAACATTTCATACCTTCAAAGACCGCGACCGTCAAATTGACGGTAGGAAGTTGTGAGATAGATAATATGGTTAAAATATTGGATTTTGTGATTGAAACAATATTATAAGTTGTTCTTGTTGTTTTAATTACTTGTATAGTTTGATTACATAGCACATTTCTTAAAAACAATTTTTTTATAGATTTCTTTTACGCATTGACTACAAACGGCTTTTTGCCAAACAGTACATATTTCACTAGTGCAGTTTTTCTTACATTTTCAATTATTTTGACATTGACGTCTTTTTTTAGATGTTGAAGGCTGTTCTTCAGTAATAGCTATGTTATCTATACGTTGAATGGGGGTTGAACGTTGTTTTTTACTTATGTAGTCAGCTCAAAGTTCACTTACTAGTTGGAGAATAAAATTAGGCGAGACATGTTTTCACCTGTAACTTTTCAGTAAACAATCCATGATCAATTTATGGCGGCTAAATCTAGAATATTGTAGAAGACATGAGTTGGCCATTTCGCTCACTTGTAGTTCCTCTTACGGAGTACTTTTGTGCCATTTGGTAAACAATGTCCACGTCTACCTTGGTTTCGTTATAAAACTGTACAGTCTCAGGAAGTTTTTTTGAATCTCCCACGACGGGTTGTACTTCCAGATAGCTGTGCTCTTCTGCCAGGTCCAGATCTGTTGACACTAGTACTTCGTGTACCATGTTGGCTGTGTAAATTTCGGTCGGGTATCAGGTCGAAATAACTTTGAGTTGAACTCTCACTTTCAAAATCTTCCGATGTGGAACTTTCTTGGTCTGGCTGAAAGTCCTCTTCCATATTTTCGTAAGGCTCCACTGATAGTATAATTCATTATTACTTTTATCACCCTAAAAGTGAAATGAAAGTAATAATGAAGATATCTTGATATCTTCTGTAATATTACGAAGTGGCATTATCTCCCGATCTATTTCCAAATTCGACAATCGATTCCTACTACTCATTTTACAATATAAATACACCACAATTCACTTGAAAGAATCAGATGAAACTATAAGTCATATCAACAAATACAAATTATAAATAAAAGTTACGATAAGAAGGTAGAAACAAAACTTTTGTTTATAACACTGCACACTATTTGAAGTGGCGTCAAATTGACGGCTCCGGTCCTAATAGGTATGAAGAAGCGTTTCTCGTTTACTAATTACTATTTACTTTTTTTTATAAAGTTAAAACATATACAATCATAAATTAGGAAAAGTCATTAAATATGAATACAATCTGAAAGAAAGACAAAAAGTTATTGGCGATCAAAATCATTTTGCCGTCAAATTGACGGCGTTGACCCTTCTAGTGTTAAAAACATAAGTATAAGCATTATATTTGACAATAGGTATTTTTTTGCCGTAATAATATTTGCTATAATCTCTGATAGTACGGAACTCTAAGCGCGTGAGTCTGACTCGCACTTGCCCTTTTTTCCTTGTATTTGTTTTGGGTTGTATGTGTTATTTTATACAATTATTTTAAATTAGGTACCGGTTTTAATAGTTCAATGTACTGTAAAATAAAGCATTTTATTAGTTTTTGTTCATAAATAATTCGTTGCTTTGCTTCATTCAAAACAGGTGTCTAAATTATAATAACCTAGTCATTGATATACAAAAATTCGGCGGCTCCTAGTAATAGTTTTAGGCACAGTTGATTTCGTTAAATCTTAATTTTATAAACAGGTTTTCTACAATTATATGCAAAGTTCTAAATTATAATTTTAATATTCAAAAAAGTGCTAATACTTACAAAATTAATTGGACATTTTAACACATCTTCTCCGGCTACTATTTACATAATAAAAATAAGGATACAGTCTGTTTAAAGTGAATGGCAGCCTAAGGTTATCAGAACTTACCAATTGGCATTATTTAATTTTAAAAAAATATCACTTTTTTTTTCACATACCATGGAGGTTGTTTGCACAAATTATGTAGTAGCACTCTACATCAGGCACTCAGCAATTTTTTTAATTCCGAATAAAAAATATGAAAGTGCCGATATGTTACGTAAATTAAAATTTGATATCTACATTCTTTAGGCTCACATATTTTTCCTCAGAAAATAAAATTGTTGACCTTTGATCGTACTTCTGGAATATTCTTAAATCTTAAAAGTACTTCGGGCTTTTCGAATATGTACCTACAAGGACGAGGACCACTCGAGTGACCGTTCGTCGATTCGTTATTTTTTCTTATTTTGTACACATTTTCTCTCGATCATAATGATGTGGATAAAATTTGCTCTCATGGGAATGATTCTATAATTTGCTTTCATGAGAATGATTCCTTTCAATATTTATTTGTAACGGAAAACTAGTATAAGTAGGCAATCTCTGTTTAATCTAAATTTTTTTTTTATTACCAAAATAAAAAGAATTTACAATATATTTACACAAAAAATGCCACTTAAACCTATATGATTTGTGTGTGACACAATGTTTCGACCTCTTCCTTACTACATCTACCCACATTTTTAACAGTATAACTAAAATAAACGCAATTACATATACTATATTTGCATTTAAAACACTAGTATTTACAGGATGATGTTCATTTTTCAAAAGAAAATCGAAGCTGTCTTGAAAGTATACCTACCTTTGTAAATTTATAATATACGAATCTGTTATTTTTTAATTTATAAATTCAAAAATGGCAACGCCAAAAAAAACGACTGGATAGTTATGAAGCAAATAGTTCCTAAACGACAAATAACGCATGTCGTAAAACTAAGGTTTAAAGGTACTAAACTCGCGTCTACTGAGACCAATTTTAGGGACCGTAATACATAACATTAAGGAGATTGTCCTCAAGACAACGTAACAAGATTTATTTCTGCTCAATTGCTTTCACAACTATCTAGTGAGACGTTTAGAACAAAAATGTCTAATTGTTATCCTTGCAGACTAAAAATAGAGTGGAAAAAGTATTTAAAGTATTTGTGTCTATTTTAACAAGTATTTCGGTCTAACCTTTCTGACTGACCTTTCAAGATAGGCGTCTAATTTTAGAATAAATAAGGTGTGTCAGATTTTATTTTGAAATATATTCTTTGTATCTAGAAGGTTCATCACTAGCCACACGTCCACTATTGATCGTAGGTCTCCACCAAGAACTTTCATAGCAACCAATCCTGACAAGGGCATTTATAGTGGGTTTTTTTTTGCAGAAGGTACAAATGTATTCATTTGAAATGAATTTGGCTGAACCTGGCTTCTTTTATCATAATAATCTTTCTAACTATGTCTTATCATCATAAACATCACATAAACATCTATTCCCATGTAGAGCATGTGTTCCCAATTAGGGATAGTTGTGATTTTTTTTTCATCTGTCAGGGAATTCGAAATCGGGGACAGATGGGAATACAAGATGTCACGTGCCCCAAATTTTACTCACTTCTAGATTTTATCATAAAAACTGAGTATCCTTCACCTTTCCCATGAGTATTATCCACAAATTACGGGTGGTTTCTAAGATATTCAGCATCTTAAATTTCCTAGATACCAGGTATCAAGCCGTAATTTGTTCTCACTTCCACAGAACTTATAGCCTTAGATCCCTCTGGTGTAATAAGTTTTGCTAAAGTGTCAGAGAGGTATTTGTGATAATATTGAATGCTGCTACATCGTTGAATGCTAATTGATGATTACATTTTAGTGTAGATAACATATATTTTGATGTATGTAAGATGTTATAGTATATTACTTTAGCTTCCGCCCGCTGCTTCGCCCGCGTGGTATGTATTTTATACCTATAAACCGTCCTCTTGAATCAGTCTATCTATTAAAAAAAACTGCATCAAAATCCATTGCGTAGTTTTAAAGATTTAAGCATACATAGGGATATAGGGACAGAGAAAGCGACTTTGTTTTATACTAAGTAGTGAAGTATATCAGAATATTTAGAATATTCTAATAAGCACTCGATTATCAAAAACAAATTAATTATTGCAGAATGCTAGTAGAAGGTTTTAGCATAATATTATACATACGTGGCCTCAAAATTAGTCTATCACCCGCATCTCTGGTTATCTAGGTATTGTTAACGAATTTATTTAAAAACTAGAAGTCGAGTGGGGCTTCGCACCCGTCGTTCTTTATTTGGCCACTGCTCAGCTCCTATTTGTGCTCCGTAGCGTGATGTTATATAGCTTATAACCTTCCTCAATAAATGGGCTATACAACACTAAAAAAAAATTCAAATCGAACCAGTAGTTTCTGAGATCCTAGCGTTCAACCAAACAAACTCTTCAGCTTTATAATATTAGTATAGAAATTGCGCAACTTTATAATAGTGGTCCTCAAAATTCCTTACGTTCGTAAGTTTATCTGTAATGATACGTTAAACAACTATAACAATTAATTTACTGGTAAAACGAGATCTTACAGCTCGTGGAATGTTTTAGGTCTACGTGTGACGTCAATGCCTTAACCGGTCTAGTGATTTTGATTATAAATATAGAACTACTTAATGCCGTAAATAAATACAAATAAACGGTATGTTTTGAAACAAAATAGCTATATCTGATTGTCTAGAAAGATCTAAATAGTTTATAATGTAAAGCGATGGTGGCTGAATGAAATGACCGGCATGCAAATCATGTAGTCCGAATTCGATTCCGATCGGCAGTTTCAATGTGGAATTTATATGGCATATCAAGTGTCTTACCATCTGCTAACGATGAAGGAAAACATCGTGAGGAAACCCACCTACCATGGAAAATAATCTAGAAGAATGTCTGATCAACCTACCCGCACTTGGCAGCGTGTGTGGAATATGGCCTAAACCCTCTCCCCCTTATTACAAAATATGGACTAAGTAGCTATTAAACGAAAATTTAAATTAACATAAGTCATTGGTTTGGAGTCAAAGTTGTCAATTTAAACCTGGTTTAATGCTTAGTCCGTATTTTGTGATAAGGGGGTCTCAGCTCTCTAGATAAAGGACAGAAGACCCGAGCCCAGCAATAGGACATTAATATTAATATTATTATGTTCATTATTAATACCTTGTAATTAAAGTTTTAAATAAACTTTAGTATGAATATTGTCATTATTATAATTATCATAACTGTTATAAATTATTTGAATTGTGATTGTTTTAATTTATTTAAATTGTGATGTCCTGTTCCTATTTATTATTATTTTTATTTATTTAATTGTTATGCTTTTAAATTGTTTGTAATGGATGTAATTGTCTGAATTAATAAATAAATTATTATTATTATAAATTATAGTAAGATAAAGAAGAAACACAAGATGATGCGTGCAAATGGGTAATTTGCACTTTTTACAAGTTAATGATGAAGCATTTCCCTTTGTACCTATTTCGTTTCTTTAAGCTTTTTGTTACGGCTCTTCCATAATGTTTAATGGCTCATATAAAAACTGTTTTGTTCTTTTGTTCATTTGAACATTAAGGGCTATAAACTTTCTGTAAATAGCTATTTGGTGGGACTGAACAAGGACTTTTATTCAATTAAGATGTATTTGGCTACTATGAGTTAATTATTTAGTGATTGTAAATCAACAATTTATACCTATATTGACAATATTTAATAAGGACAATATATTCAATAAAATATTAACATCTTATTATCTTTAATAATTATAAACAACTAACCTATTTACAAAAAAAAAACATACACTACAGGATTCTTGATTGAGATTAGATACCTGAGGAAACGTACCCAAAAGGCTGGTCACATTACCACGTTAGATAGTAATTAGCTATAATTTAAGTCAATTAAAGTATTATAATTATAATTTAAGTTGTAAGATATTGATAATAAACTTTTACTACAATTTATTTTTTCATTCATTTTGAACGTGTTATAATAATTCAAAATTACACAAATTACATATGACGCAGACAAAATTTTGATTAAAAAGAAAGAAAAACTTTTTATTTGCTACATAAATAACTTACAACTAATACAGAAACCAAAACTTATACGCTGGTTGTTCGATCGTAGATCATTATAGATCCAAAGTTTTACCATTGTTTCCCTAGATGGCGTTGTACGCCAATCCTAGATCGCGATGTTAAGATTCTCCGACCGTAGTATATAAGGTCCGAGTGATTTCTATTAAAATGAATTTTTGCTCAACTGTTGTTTCATTCAACGGTAGTTTATTGGAAAGGTTCTGGTACCAGCCCGAACATTTTTTGCCCTTCGTGCCGGACAAGCTGACTGATATCAGCAGCTTTCAAGAAAGTCCGAATCGTTGGTACCGCTATCTACCGGGACACTAGGAAACTAGTGTAGCTTGTGTGCTTCCGGGATACCGATTAACGGATTAGCCGCAAGAAAATTGCAGTGTATGAAGTGTTGCTGACGTCATTGCCTGTGGGAATAATTTATTTTGGCAAACTTGCTAAAATCTTTCACTAGAGGGCGCTGCAAATTTAATTTGGCATTTCGTGACGCGCATGCTAGTGAGCATCTGCAGTGAATTTATATGTTGTGTCAAGCGCTTTAAAGCGCCACCGTATTCAAGCAAGTTGCGACTAATTGCCACTTGGGGGCGCCACATGTTCGAAGATCTCCGCGGCAAAATTTAAAGTACGTGAGTGACAGCTGTTGCAGACCAGTGACAAGGATGAGTGACGTGCATAACGAGGTATACTAGGACAGAAGATACAACTGTGAGTAAGAACATTGTTATATTGCAGTAGTGCTTGGACTTAGAAAAATTCAGCTCAGTGATTTACTTTGGGACTTATAAAATTTTAGTTTGTTTATCACACTTGTAAATTTTTAGCTGTAGTTTTAGACTTAGAATAGTTTTACAAATTTTGTTCATACGGGGACCCTATGCCCAATTTTTCTTTGCTTTTTTATGTTTCAAACACTTGTAAAATTTTGGCTGTAGTTTTAGTAGACTTAGAATAGTTTTACAAATTTGTTCATACGGGGAACCTATGCCCGATTTTTCTTTGCTTTTTTATGTTTCAAACACTTGTAAAATTTTGGCTGTAGTTTTAGTAGACTTAGAATAGTTTTACAAATTTTGTTCATACGGGGAACCTATGCCCGATTTTTCTTTGCCTTTATTGCTTTAAACACTTGTAAAGTTTTATGTTGATTTGGGGACTTAGAATTGCTAAGCTAAAACTTTAATTTTTGCTATTTGCTTATTGGCTTTGTTGAATTGGAAACTTCACTGTATTCAAGTATTGTCGTATTGCCTCTGCATTTAACGCAGTGTAGTAGTATTTTCTAAGCTTTTATGTGCAGTAGTTATTTACAGTAGTTGCTTCTCTTAATTCCAACAATAAAAATATTTACAAAACTTAATTAACTATAATAAAATGGAGTCTTTAATTAAAATACAATTAAATCATCAAAAAAATATAGAAAAAGGTAGAATCAACTTTAAAAAATCACCCAAAGAACGATTAACTCGTAGTTATATTGAAACCAGATTGGAATTATTAGAGAAACAGTGGAATCAATTTGAAAATACTCATATAAATATAATAGAAAAAGTAACAGATTTAGATCAAAATAATATTTATTTTACATCAGAGGTATATTACAATACAGAAGAAACATACATGATATATAAGTCTGAATTAAAGGATCATCTTATGCAAACTACACCTGTTGTTGTTCAGAAATCTAAGACTGTCTCTAATGTAAAATTACCTAAGATTTGTATTCCTAAATTCTCAGGCGTGTATTCTGAGTGGATTTCATTTAAGGATTTATTTTTGTCACTTATACATAACAATGAGAGTTTGGACGATGTACAGCGACTGCATTATTTAAAAGGTTTTTTGACTGGGGAAGCTGAACAGTTGATTCGTCACGCACCAGGGACAGCTTCTAGTTATCAAAGTTGTTGGTTAGTTTTAACTGAGCGTTATGATAATAAAAAGTTTTTATCACACGGCATGTTAGCACGATTGGTTAAGCAACCGTCTGTAGGAAAGGAGTCATCAGCTGCAATAAAGAACCTTTTGGATACGACAGTCGATTGTTTAAACGGTTTGAGTACCATTGGTATAAATGTCAGCACTTGGGATTGTATTATTATATTTTTAATTTGTGAAAAACTAGACAATGAATCTCGTAAGATGTGGGAGGCCAAAACTAGCAAGGATGATAAGCTGCCCAGTTTCGCAGAATTTAAAGAATTCTTGCAAATGAGATTCCGTTCGTTAGAGTTTTTAGATACCCACAATTCTAAGTCGTCAGATAGTAAAAGCCGTAATAATAATGCCAAATCCTTCTCAGTCACTTCTCAACCATGTTTATTGTGTTCAGATAATCACAAGTTATGTCATTGTAAGGAATTTGCTAAACAAGATGTTGAAAAACGTCGTGAGTTTGTCCGAACCAATAGGCTATGTTTTAATTGTTTAGCCAAAAATCACGCTGTTTATTCTTGCCGTCAAGCCACCAAATGTCATCTTTGCAAAAAGAGACACCATACACTACTTCACCCTCAAGCAACAGTAGACTCTGCTGAGCCAGTTGACGCTTCAGCAGAAAGGAATGTTGTGGCTGCTGCGGCAGCGACTTCTTCCAATCAGAGCGAATTTTCCAATACCACAGTTTGTTGTTTTGCCGATGTTCACAGCCAAGGTTTGCTAGCGACAGCCTTGGTCAATGTCGAGTCAAGAACTGGTACTGCTTTGGTTTTAAGAGCCTTGATGGATCAGGGCTCTCAGGTCTCTTTTATTACAGAGTCCGCAGTACAATTGCTCGGCCTGAAGAAAACCCCGGCGAACACAACTATTTCTCGACTAGGCGATGACGAGAGTATTGCGATACCCTCTAAATGGTTAGTAAAGTTGAGAATTCAGTCACGCCTAGATCCCAATTTCGTTTTATATGTCGATGCTTATGTATTGAAAAACCTCACATCACATCTTCCGGAAAGAAAGATCGTTCAGGTTATGCCTTTTATTTCATCCCTTAAACTTGCTGATCCTTCGTTTGACACGCCTGGTAAAATTGATTTGCTCTTGAGCACACGTGTCGTCAGCAAAGTTATAGTGGACGGTTTGGTCAAAGGGCCACCTGGAAATCCAGTGGCTCAAAATACTAAGTTAGGGTGGATCTTATCAGGTGAGATTCGCCACGAGGCATTCAGTTCTAAGCCAGCATGCTATAGCGTAATTGCCAACACAGACATCAACGGGCGCTCAAAGAAGTTCTGGAAGCTGGAATCAGATGATTCTGCTCATGGCGTCATTCAAACTGACGAGGAGCAGAAGTGCGGAGAGTTTTATTCCAGCACGACCCAACGAGGTCCCGAAGGACGATACATTGTCAAGCTGCCATTTAAATTAGATAGTCCGGTTTGTGTTAATGGCAAATCTCTGGATGCCGCTCGTAAGCGCTTCCATATGCTGGAAAGAAAATTGTGCAACAATCCTGAACTCAAGTCACAGTATAGTGCTGTGATCAATGAGTATGTTCAGCTGGAACATGCTGAGGTTATAGGCAATGAGCCATTTTATTTACCGCATCATGCGGTAGTACGCGAAAATAAAAGTACGACTAAGGTTCGGGTCGTCTTCGATGCTTCCTGTTCGGGATACAAAGAAGCATCGTTGAAGGATGTTTTATTGGTAGGTCCAACTTTGCAGCCCGATCTTCGTCAAATCCTTATGAGATGGCGTTGCCATCCCATAGCCTTAGTAGCGGACATCGTTAAGATGTACCGTCAGGTTAAGATAGCTAAGGAATATGCGGATTATCAACGTATTCTTTGGCGTGAACATCCAGATGCCGAATTGCATCATTTATGTTTGTTACGTGTTACTTTTGGTGTCTCCTCGGCTCATTACTTGGCCGTACATTCTTTGCAACAACTTTCGTATAATGAGGACCAAGTTTTACGGGTAGGCGGAAGGCTCCAAAGGGCTAATATGCAGGAAACCTCAAAGCACCCTGCGATTGTGCCTCATAAATCACACCTTACCACCTTGTTAATTGCTGATGCTCATGAACGCACCTTGCATGGCGGACCTCAGCTGGTCCTAAATTATTTGAGATCCAAATATTGGGTAATCAGTGCCAAGAGTGCCGTTCGGTTTTACATTCGCAGGTGTGTCACTTGCATCCGTCACTCTGCAAGAACTGTGGTACCATTAATGGGACAGTTGCCATCTGCACGTGTCAATGTTAGCCGACCTTTCCTCAAGACTGGAGTGGACTACGCAGGTCCGATTTGTGCTAGGCCCACAAAGGGACGTGGTTATCACTCCACAAAAGGTTACATAAGTTTGTTTGTTTGCATGGCAACACGTGCCATTCATTTAGAAATAGTCAGCGATATGACATCAGAAGCATTTTTAGCCGCGTTCAGACGTTTTACCGCCAGAAGGGGCCGTTGTAGTGAGTTGTGGAGTGATAACGGAACTACCTTTGTGGGAGCTAACAAGGAGTTGCAGGCGTTGTTCGCACGGGAAAGATCGAGCTTAGCCATTGCAGATTGGTTGGCAACCAATGGTACTGAGTGGCACTTTATTCCACCCCGCTCTCCAAACTTTGGAGAGCTTTGGGAAGCTGGAGTCAAGTCCACAAAACACCATCTAAAGCGAGTGATAGGTAACAATACACTCACGTATGAAGAAATGGCCACAGTTCTGGCTCAAATCGAGGCGTGTCTGAATTCTCGGCCTATTTCGACTATCAGCACTGATCATGATGATCCGTGCCCATTAACTCCAGGTCATTTTTTGGTGGGAGAATCTCTAGTGCTTCCACCCGACAGAAATTTTGAAGAGTCAAATATTTCAACTCTACGTCGATGGCAATTGACTCAACGTATGGTACAGGATTTCTGGCGTCGGTGGTCCCATGAATATCTTGTCCAATTTCATCAGCGGTTCAAATGGTCCAATCACACTGTGGAACCTAATGTGGGTGATGTAGTGTTGGTAATGGAAGACAATTTTCCACCTTCTAGATGGCTCTACGGGAAAATTGAAGAGAAGCATACTGGTTCGGACAAAGTCACCCGAGTTGTGACCTTGCGTTGCAACGGGTCCTTTATCAAAGGACCTGTATCCAAATTAATAATACTTCCGGTTACTGACTAGGCATAATTATTATTTTTTATTTATTACATGCTGGTTTGGGCTACCTTTTCTTAGTCTTTGTTGTCTAAAGTTTTGAGTGGAATATATGTATTTGTTAGGATATGATAACTTTTGTTTTAATATTAAGTTGGTATCGTGCGAGATATCTTTTTGCTATAAGATTTAATTTATATACAGTCCACTTCTCTTGGCGATATCAATTTTATAATTTGTTATCAGTATTTTTTGTTTTTGTGTATTTGCTTAATAATAAGTTAATTAATATGTACATGTCATGGTGGGCGGAAGCAATTTATGTGTACCTTGCTTACGGACATTCTGTCCATGGTGGGCGGGATGTTCGATCGTAGATCATTATAGATCCAAAGTTTTACCATTGTTTCCCTAGATGGCGTTGTACGCCAATCCTAGATCGCGATGTTAAGATTCTCCGACCGTAGTATATAAGGTCCGAGTGATTTCTATTAAAATGAATTTTTGCTCAACTGTTGTTTCATTCAACGGTAGTTTATTGGAAAGGTTCTGGTACCAGCCCGAACACTGGTAGCAAATAAATGAATGATGTTATGTTATGCTATGTATTGCTAATGTTATGGTCTAGACCACAACGCTGGTTACCTACTTGAGTGACGGCGGAATAGTTTTAAATTTAAGTATTCATTTTCAATTTGAGAAAAACCCTGTTAAAAAAACATTTGACTGGCCTGTTGGTCTAGTGGTTAGTGACCCTGACTGCTAAGCTGGAGGTCGTGGGTTCGATCCCCACCCAGGACAAATCTTTGTATGATGAACATAAAGGTTTGTTCTGTGTCTGGGTGTAATTTATCTATAATATGTATGTATTTACAAAATAAAAATGTATTTAAGTAGTATATCAGTTGTTTAGTACCCATAACACAAGCAAATATAATTGCTTACTGTGGGACTAGATGGCGCGGTGTGAATGTGGTAAAAAAAAAATAAAAAAAATACTGGTGGCATTTTATTTTTCATCCTTATCATTACAACCCATAAAAGTCCCCGGGTCTCCTGCAAAAACAGTGGAGGGAATTTAGCCTACTATAACACGCTGGCCAGACGGATTGGTAAAGGGTTTTATTTCGAATTATCCTTTTCTCGCAGTTCTTTTGTCTCTGCCACCCACAGGTTGAAATGGGGTAGTGACATTATGTTTATGTATTCTAAATCCGTCACTACACGGAATACGATCTTATTCTACTAAATATTATTATTCCTGTCATTCCTTTTTTTTTTTTTTTTTTTTTTTTTTTTTTTTTTTTTTTTATTAATGGTTCACTAAACTGGACATACACAGGACAATACATAACATCACTCTAAAGCAAACAATTTCCATGTATGACCTCCTAGAAGTGAACACAGCATGCGTTTATATAAATATTATACTAGTGTTAAGGTAGGTACATCACAGTTAACAATTTTATTTACAATTTACAAACCAGTTAGTTGGAGTTTAAGTGAGCGAACAGATACACCAAAAATATCAACTTCGTTGCAAATGTTGTTATATGCGGAACACATACGGTACAACGGTGAGTGCTGACTATAATTAGTACGACAAGGAGGTAAGTCGAAGGTTTTCCTATTGTGAATTCGGCTACATGAACGTGGAACAGTCAAGTTTAGTTTTGCCAATAAGGAGGGGCTATCTTGCTTGCCATTAATTAGCTTATGTAGATACACGATATCGGCAATATGGCGTCTATTTTGGAGTGATGTAATTTTAAAATACTTAAGTCTAGATTCATAGAATGTTAGTTTACGGCAGAGATTATGTGCGTACGACAAGTGATATAGAAACTGTTTCTGTAGCTTTTCCAGCCGAGATATGTGAACTGCATATGATGGGCTCCACACCTGACAGCAATATTCAAGTATTGATCGTACGTAGCAGTTATATAGAACGATAGGAATTTCATAATCCTTGAAAAATTTTGTCTGTCGTACGACAAAACCGGCCAAACGTGCTGCTTTGCTTGTGATGTTCTCAATATGCTCGCGAAAGTCTAATTTTGCATCCACTACCACGCCTAGATCCCGAATGCTCGTGACTTCAGTGATTAAACTATTCGCAATATAGTAAGTAGCAGGTGTGGGATTTCTTTTACGCGTGAATTTGATATGAAAACACTTGGAAGTGTTAATCGCCATACCGTTTGAAGAACACCAGAAGTTAACTGCGTTGATATCACTTTGGAGGGAGTTTATGTCGTTTTGATTGGAGATAACTCGGTATATCTTAAGATCGTCTGCGAACATTTGGTATCCAGATGATATGGTAGAGCACAGATCATTCACGTAAATCAAGAAAAATAGAGGTCCGAGATGTGAGCCTTGTGGGACGCCGGATGGCACAATTCTGGCCGCAGATGTAAAACCCCTTACTTTAACGAGTTGTGATCTATTTGAGAGGTATGATTCACACCATCTAAGCAAAGAGCCACAAATCCCTGCATGTGCTAGTTTATGTATCAGAAGCTTATGATCAACCACGTCAAACGCCTTAGAGAAATCGGTATATATAGCGTGTACTTCTGTTTTACCTTCTACTGCATCGTAGATATACGTCACGTAGTCCAAAAGGTTTGAGGTAGTTGACCTGCCTGGCAAGAATCCGTGCTGATTGATGTTGAATAAGGGGTTTAGGTGAAACTGAATTTTAATCTGAACCAACTTTTCAAACACCTTACCCATCGCAGACAAAATTGAGATCGGTCTGTAGTTTGAAATGTCACCCTGGTCTCCTTTTTTATGTATTGGAGTGATATTTGCAAGCTTCCATTTAGTTGGGAAGGTTCCATATAAAAGTGACTTATTGAAAATATGGTGGAGTGGTTCAACAAGCTGTTCTGAGCAGTTTCTAATAAAGGTTGGTGGAATAGAATCAGGACCGGGCCCCTTGTTAATATTAATTGATTTTAGCGAATGTAGTATGTCTATTTTAGAAATGTAATGTGAATCTAGGGAGATAAGTGACTCCTTTGCGGTCGAGATTGATGCTGTCTGTTTATCAGAATACACGGAGTGAAAATATTCGGAAAAAAGGTCGCTTATGCTTTGCCCACCCTGAACAGTTTTGTTGTTAAGAAACATTTCATCAGGAATATCGCTACTATTGGTCCTTAATGATTTTATGAAAGTCCAAAAGTATTTAGGATCCTCTTTGATCATCTGCTTCGATCTGTTTTTAAATTGATTTAGACATTCATGCATCATTTTTTTTACATCGATCACGTAGTATTTGATAGGTTAGAAAATCCCTGGGGTTAGAATATTTTTTAAATTTATTATGAATCTTGTTTTTTTCGTTCAAAGCTTTAAGAAGAGGGCGACTGAACCAGAAGGGATACTTACTATTGCCACCACGGCGTAGAGGCGTGTTCTTTACGATTATTTGATTAAGTGTTGTGTAAAATACGTCTACAGTTTCGTCGACAGTTTGGGATGAATTAAAGTACGTGTTCCAGTCAATAATTTCTAACTCTTCTTTTATTTTTTGGTAATTGGCCTTGGCGTAGTTTAGCGATGTACTTTTATTGATTTTGGGTGTTTTCTGAGAGAACATTTTTAAATTAATACTCAACGTAGGGTGATGAGTGTCTTCATCTACTAAAGGTGTCATGCACTTGGATACATTAAAAAACTTGGCAGAGTTGGTTAAAATTAAATCTAATGTGCGGCCCTTAGTATTGCAAATCGGGTTAATATTATAAAGGCCGTTAAGACAGAGAGCATCTATCAGCAGACTATTCGTATTATTCTGGCAGACTGGGTTCAATATATTTGTGTTGGTATCAAGTTGCCATATAAGATTAGGAAGATTAAAATCGCCGGTCAATAATAGCATTGCATTTTTGGGAATTTTATGTTGTAGTACATTTGTTAAATGAGACGTGAGGTTATCTAGCCGATTATGAGTAACTGGTGGGGGGAAATATAAGTTACAGATACAGAGTGAGATAGTTGAGTTCCCGTGTCTAAGTTTAATTACTACCCAGAGATCTTCATTCACAGACTCCCATTTTACCTTGCGGACTGGTTCTAATTTTTTTGACACTGCAATGAGAACACCACCACCCTCATTCTTGGAAGAAGCAGAAGAACTGCGGTCTCGTCTAAATATCGTGTACCTGGCATCCAAAATCTCGTGGTCGAAAATTGATTCATTGAGCCATGTCTCCGTTAATAAAATCACATCGAACTCCTGCACGAGTGCGTTATACCGTATGGTTTCCGTCTTGGTCCTAAGACCCCTAACATTTTGGTACAAAATATTTAAATTGGTGCATCTATTAGTTAGATTAAAGAGTGTACACATAAAAAAAGTAATATATAAAAAAAAAATTAGTTAATTGGAAGAAGTTACAGAACAAGGCAAAATCTTAAAAATTTTACAAGGAGTTGAGATAATCTATATCCCTCACAACTAGGCTTTTGCTATGAATGTCTTTTCTCATAAAGATACGGCCGTTCCGCACCCACACAAATTGAAAGCTCTTGTCTTTCGCAGTTTTTCGAGCTTTGGCGTGCAACTCTTTATTGGCTGGAGATAGATGCTCACAGACGTATATGGGTTGTTTGCTAGCTATACCTAGGTGTGCCTTTTTCACAAGAAAGAAAGACCTTATGTGTGAGTGAGATAGCAATATATTGTTGATTGGATTTTTTTAGGGCTAAACCGCAAAGTTCATCAAATTATAATAGCTGATTTTGCGGTTTGGCTTTTAAAATTATTGTATAAAAACCTGTGGCACTTTCTTAAAAATATAAGTGTTAATTTGGTTTTCCCATCGTATATAGAAAAATACTACCTATGTCTCAGGGTTTTGTACCCATCGTTGTTTGTTTCGCCACTGCTTAGCTCCTATTGACCGTAGCGTACGGGCGAAACGACCAAGTCCAAATATTTATAATTTTTGATCGGGTGGTTCGCCCGATGGAATTTTTGTTGCTTTTCATGTACAGACAGCATCAAAAAAAGATTGCGTATAGTAGATATACGTAAATAAAACGAAAACTCAAATGTTTCATATTATTTCTAACTTGCTGTCGTTACTTGGTGTCTAAATTGTAATAAAAATTCCATCGGGCGAAACGCCTAATCAAATATTATAAAACTCTGGACTTGGTCGTTTCGTTCGTTTCGTTATGATATTGATTTACTAGAATTGGCCATGACGTGATGTTGTAAAGCATAACAAACTTTTCAATAATAATAATATATTTATTTCTCCTCATAAAACAAACCTTAAATCTGCGAATACATTTTAGTCTTAGTCTACAATATGTGAGGCACTATTGTCTGAGTATCACACAAAAATATCTGTATTACAGATCTCTAGGTTCTTACCCCAAACCAAACAAGAGCCATATAACTTATATGAAGAAAAAAATAGGAGAGTAATAATAAGCCTATAATTTTTTTTTTAAGATTTCACTGATACTTATCGTGATTTTTAAGATAAATGCATTCCAAGAAACTATTTAGCAAGTAAAGATAACATATAATTCTTATGATACATAATTTATTTTTAAATAAAAGCTAAAATAGTCATGAAATTGACAACGATTTAAATATGCCAATCTAATAGTCGGCAGTGGTTGTAAATTTTCAATAAATATTTACCGTTGGCCATTAGGCCAAGCCTCGGGTTAAATTGCTTTAAATCCATTTTGTTATTGATTCAAACTGTATGTTATTTACAATGCATTGGATAGAATAATTTTACTGTATTATATTTGAAGTGCATCGGAATTATTCAACGAAAATCAATTATTATTTTCGACAAAATAAATTATTTTTTATAGAGTTTTATTTAAACTATAATTTTAAATTTGCTGACACTTTTTCGATTTTGAAGGCAATTAAGTTTATTGGTTTATCCGTTGGAGAAAATTAATTTATAAATAAAATATGATCTCCACAATAATATAAGTATGATATTATTATGCGATCTATACGAAAGAACGACTTAGGACTTTGACTTTTAATTGAAAAGAGATTTTTAGAGAAGACTGTGTTGTTCTACCTGCCCTTAAAGCAACCTTATTATTATTGAAACATTTTCAATGTTCAAGGTAAAATTGGAAAATTAAAAACCATCTATTTCTGTTTAATTTCTTGTGAAACATTTTCAAAACATGTTTGATTAATAAAAAATACAATCGTATTTAAGTTTTATAGCACCACAAACCCGTATTTCTTAAAATAATATTTCTAGAAAAGCAACCTGCGTATCATAGATAGATATTTTGAAACAGAGGCAACACAGTTTTATATTTATTTTTAACTAGAGCTATTACAGGCATAAAATTGTGTGAACAAATCATCCAATTTTGCAGTAATGCGTTGTGTACATAATGCTTTTATAATTGCCCCTTTGTGGGTAACATATTTATGTATATTATTATGTGTCATGTATTGCACCTTGTCCTTTCGTATACTATGATACAAACAAGGAAATCCCAATAAGATTTCTTTTAATTCATTTACGCAAATCTATTGCAAAATATTCCATTGGCTTCATTTACACGGAACCGTAACAGACATCAATTAGTGAAGCCTACTTAATGAGAAGATAAATCATACCTCCTCCTTTTTAGAAGAAAAAGTTTATTTTTTGGCTCATTTGCTTTGTATTTTTTACGATAAACATATTAACACATAACATCCCTTTATAAATAAAATTCTGCAGACAGAGGGGCACGGATGTGATTCCTCAAAATATACAAATAATCAGTGTACATACAGTAAATATACGCTGCATGTACAAAAATAAATAACCAATAAAGTACCACAAAGTTACATAACGAACTATTCTAAATAAATGTGACAAACGATGAAAAATATTCTGTTTATTGAACCTAATATCAATAATAAGCCTTAGAGTTTAAAATATGAAGACAAATGAACTTTTGATACAGTACCTAAAGGTACTGTATCAAAAGTTCATTTGTCACCTATATTCATTGAAAGTTAAAAAAATATGACCAATTTGAATATTAAATTTATTGAATTCGCTTTCGGATCGCTTCTCATCAAGTGTTTCGCTTGCTTTTTTGTCCTCTCTATTAAAAATATATTCTAACGACAGCAAAGGTCGCCTCTTCTATTTACATAATTATGTAAACTGAACATTTTACACACACATTTTACATTTTTGATATTAAAATTATAAAACGCTTCAGCTCTAAAAGTTCTCCAAGCCCAACTAATATAATGAAAATGTATTCCTAAATTTCCATATTTTATTCTAGGTGCGCTGATATTAGCAGAGCTTCAAAACAAAAGGAAATCTGGGTTTTCAGTTTTCAGACTTCTGTTTTAATTTGTCCTTGAAAAACATAAGATTGAACCTTATAGCATTGGTGTGAGCCTTGTATATTATTATATGGGTAATAATACCCTAAATTAAAATACTAAGTATAAACAAAAGTGTATGATGATAATAGTAATAAAAATCGATATATAAAAATCTTCTGTCACATTTCTCCGAAACGGCTCGACCGATTTTAATAAATTGTATGAAAGAGCTAATAGACTTAATTTCGTAATGATTATGGTTACATCGAACAGACAATCTTTAATGAGCCTTCGGTGTAAATGAGATCTAATATACCGGTTGTACGCCGGACTGTAGAACGGTGACCAGGAGAATGGCAAGCCTGTATACAACGAGTAAATAGTTTATTTTACAAAGCCTTCATCGGCGCACGCGACTGACGATTAGAACGAACAGTTACAAACGTTCAAATTTCGAAGGTTTAAAATTTGGATTTGAAATTGTGCTTTTATTTTCGTGGTGCGTATCTTTAATTAAAAAGTGAGTATTTCTTAATTACTTTTATAGAGCGAATGAAAATCTTGCGCTTAATTTAAAATTAAGTTATTTTTTATTACATCGTGGTTTATATGCATTGTCTTCAGCTGTTTTTTTATAATTAAAGATCGGAGATTCTTTAATTTAAACATAATTATCACCAAGGACTGGCGACTAAATAAAGTGAATCATTGAAAAAAGAAAGAACATTATTTTAATATCAGTCCCTTATTAAAACAATAAAAAATATCGTCTATTTATGTAGAGTAGACAATAATAATAACATTTTTATATTTCAACCATTCACACAGTTATACTCTTTTTTTTCAATCTTACAGCATACATAAGTACGTGCAAAAAAAACGTTTAAATTATCTCCTATCTAATATAATCTGTGCTTTTAATTTTGATGATATTAATACTTAAATGTCATGCCCAAGTTTTCTTTAATATTATTATACTGGAACATTTATTTGCCTACCCATTGTAAAGGCGACGGCATGGTTAACACAATGGACTCATCTTGTATTCCAGTCTTCAAAGCAAGTGTACAATCCGATAAATGAATAGAGAACTACTGAGAACGCCATTTTTATTTCAATGAATTTATTTTGATGTGTATAACGTAATGATAATAATATTATATTATAGTTTTCGAACATTATGTTTTTATAAAAATAATTTTTAAATTACAAAGATTCAATTACAAAGCGGGCGGCCATTGGTTGCAGGCTGCACAGGACCGTTCGCAGTGGCGTATATTAGGTGAGGCCTATGTTCAGCAGTGGACGTCGTGACTGAAAAAAAAATACAGTGGTCACGGGAAATGAATATCGCACGGGCGGAGTCACGGGCGTCATCTAGTTTTTTTTTTTTTTTTTTAAAGACAACGCCCGCACTAGGGAACATGCCCTGTGTCGCGGGGAGCTTTACAAACATGAAACTAACGGACACAAAGTACACCCAGACTAGAAACAAATATCTATGAATCACACAAATATTTGTCTCGTGTGGGAATCGAATAGTGTCGTAAATGTCGAAGTTGTATATAAGACAATAGTATAAAAACATTGTATGTGTGTGTACATGAATATAATATTATCAAAGTGCTTCAATATGTTTGTTCCTAGTTCTATTCTAAGAATACAAACTCGTTATTTAAAAATTTGCATTCAGATTGCTATTCGTTGATGTTTTATTTGATTGCTATTTAATGTAAATAATATTCATTTCTGTCTCACACCTGCCTAAAATAATAATAATAAAACCACCAATGACTACAATAATTATCATAATTATTGTCATTACGGGTCGAATGTATTTATAAAACCACATTATTAAAATTAATTGATAATCGAGTAGTTTCGACTCGTAGTAATTTAAGCACGGATTGTCTTATAGTTTTGATAACAGACTCTATCTTTACTTGTGTTTTATTCTAAAAGAAAGTACGCCGATTTGAAATACACCACCGAAGCCATTGCAGAAGTTTTAAATTAAGATTGTATTTCTTGATGAAAATAAATTATTTTAATAATAGTTTGCTTAGGAAGTTAATATTGTTAAATCATTAAAACGGAATATGTTTAGTGACGTATGCACAAAGGATTGCGCAAGTAGGTTACTACCGTAGGGATATTGAGTAGTAAACCATTACTATGTGCGTATTGGGACATTACTTATGAGTATAACATCTAACATTTGAAATACCATCCTAACTTTCATTAGTATCACTATTTGAGATATAATATAATATTCTACCACATTCACACAGCGCCATCTAGTCCCAAAGTAAGCAATTATATTTGCTTGTGTTATGGGTACTAAACAACTGATATACTACTTAAATACATTTTTTTTTTGTAAATACATACATAATATAATAGATAAATTACACCCAAACACAGAACAAACCTTTATGCTCATCACACAAAGATTTGTCCTGGGTGGAGATCGAACCCACGACCTCCGGTTTAGCAGTCAGGGTCACTAACCACTAGACCAACAGGCCACTCAATAAACATAAAGATATAAATTGATTTTATCTTTATGTTTATTGCGTGAAATGAATAATTTCTTTCATTTTCCATTAGTTCTAATTGAATTCGCTGGGTTCCAAGACAGTAGATCAGGCTTTCTTTTAGCTGGCATTATTACTCAGAATTTAAGGAAAATTAATCATGAATTTCTTAATGGAGAACGTTTTCCTAAAATCAGTTCTTAGTATAATTTAATACATAGTATTTCTGTAATAAAATATTAAGTATATAATTATTATAATACAATAGTTTAGTTAATTACCCAATTCTTTCCCGGGTCGGGTGAAAATTGTATTGGACTTTTCTATGATGAAAAATTCCAGTATTGAGTTTTTTGCGAAGTTTGGTAAACAAATGTTCCCGGTTGATGACAATAGGCTGACCCCCTATTTCATGGGATCAAAAACATAGCTGACGAAATGTGGGTGTGAAACACCTCTGCCTACCCCTTCGCGGAAAAAGGCGTGATGCTATGTTATGTTATGTTAATATTTTAGTTATATTTTATCAAACGGCAAATTACGAATATGAAACTCAAAAGTTTAGAATAAACGCTTTGATTATTTAAAGTGTCACTTTGTATCTTATATTACGTAACAGGTACGATAATGATAATATCCGATTACTAATTAACTGATATTTTGGTTTACAAAAGCTATAAAATCACATAATACCAGTAACAACGCTAATAGATTCTAATTGTACAAATTAGCGTGACAATTAGTTGGTTTACCCTTTATTCCCACAACACTAATTCTCTTACAAATAGGTATTGTTGGCTATTCCACAAAACTATAATATTACCTAATTGAATACGTAGTCTTCTTCTATTAATGTAATAGGTTTGAGGTAGAGCATGTTGTTGGAATTTATCAAGTTGCCCAGAAGGCTTCCAACTTTAACGACAACCATATTAAGTGATAGCCGGGACCAACGGCTTTACGTGCCTTCTGAAGCACGGAGACGCTCAAAATATCTTTCAGCTTTTGACGTAATCTAACAGCTTAGTAATTAGGTACCTTGAACAAAACTTGAGATCCTTCCTTTGTAAACGACTAGTAGATTGATGAATGTTCTAGACAGTCTTCGTCACGAGATACGTGATAGGATAACTAAATTTGAGATCCCAATAATCAGCTTAGTCATAATTAATAATCCGGTGACGTCACGCCTAAAACCATCTACGAATCGATCACTGAATAATCGGGGTAGTCTTTCAAAAGTTATTATTATACAGTAAATAAATCGAAATATGTTTGCAGATAATCCAATACACCAATTCGCCAGCTAAATATAGCCAAAAAAAAATAATTATGAAATTAATGAAAAATCTCCAAAATGTATATAGATTGGCAAAGAATAAAGTTTCTGCTACTAAATTCCTGTCCCATAGTTTTAAGTGCTTCTTTTCGTTACTGACTGCCGCGGTAAAGCTATTGCATAGCATTTTTTATCAACTTATGAAATTATAATATTTATGCAATATTTTTTTTCATTAATAAATGCACTTTGTTTATTCATATTTAAAACACTTTAATACACAAATTTTAAGCTTACAGCTATTTACTGTTGTACATAGATGCCTAATACCTAAACACCTATATACTTTCTCACAAACAGCTGCTTACGTATTCGTCCGATTTCGGAGCAGCTCGTCTCGATCCGTGCGAGCTTCGTGCAGTGTACACGCATACGTCTAGTCGCACGCACACAAATACCGTGCCGAAGTTTGCCGAACTGAAACGACGTTAGACGATGCACGGCTTTCAACGCTGCACCGCTGTGCCGGTCGGAGTGGGGAGTGTTAGGTTTATTTTCGTTACGGAATTTCTTGATTCGGTCGCCGCGCTCAAAGCCCGCGATAAAAGCTATGCAATAGCTTAAAAATACTATTACAATAGTACCAACTTTAGATAAAAATATTAATACATATATTAATATTTATACCATTTGTGCTTTAAAATAACAGAGCTCTAAAATGCTTTATATGCATCAAATCATTATAATAACAATTCGTATCGAAGTTGCAAAGCGAAAGGTAGGTTTTCAAGAGAAAATGACGTAAGAAATCCGTGTCAGTAGCAGAATTTTTGTGTCCCAAAACAACAGGTCAAGTGCAACCTTAATTACGTATTTTGAAGGTGTCGTGTAAGAACCGTTCGAAGTTCCGTATTGCGTTCTTAATTTGAATTGTGATTATCTAAGTTCGGTATCTTCTTGCAGCAATATCAAATCGTTAAAAAATTAAAATGTTTTGTAAATTTCGTTATCTCCAAACTTTTGTTTCGGAGTTAAACTTTACAAACTCTTGTAAATAAGCACCTTTAATCATCTTAATCAGCCATTAGCTTCTTTATTAAGAGCTTTCGTAGAATATTTAAAAATAAAAATGCAAAATGTAGGCAAAAAAATACTCTAACAGTCTAACCGATGTAATAAACTACCTGTTGCCATTCATGTGTTTCCATTATTACGGCATTAGTGTTAATTTATTGAAAACTACGATAAAATTTTGTTCAATAGCTTGTTTAAAATATGTAATTCGAAGCTTAATCCTATGCTGTTATGCTAGCAGAAAACTAGATACTTTGCAATATTAATACCTATACAATTAATAACTAGTACATTATTGTTATTAAAATAGCTAATAGCTACTTTGAAATTTAGCCTTCTTCCTCTCTCCTAACTATAATTATTGTGCTGTGCCTGACAGGGTCCATAATTGAAACCTACATTATACGTACCAACTATTTGTTCATTAAGGAAGCAGCAGCATAAATGATTGAGTATTAAGTATGACCATTTATTTATTCAAATCAAAATTATTACATTTTACTCCTGAGTACAAAATAATCTAGGTAAATGGTAATACTTTAAAAAACTGACTATTATTTAGTCATTAGCCATGTTGCGTAGTTTGGCTTCTAAACTAAATATTTTCAATACAGCACTTGTATTTCTTAGGATGGTGTTCATTTGAATAGATATTATATGCCCGAGCAAAGATCAAGCACTTTCGCAATACTTCACCGTGTGTGTTTGGTACCAAATTTCTAAAACCGAAACCTTTATAGGACTTTCATTTACACTGGACTGCCTTCAGTTTTTTTCTGACGTATTAACAGTAAATGGAATACATTTATCCGTTTAGCATTACTAGCAAAGAAAATAACGGTTGAAATCATGTAAGAAGTCAACACTAGCTTCCTAATGCAATAACTACATAATGATATCTGGTAGTTATATCCATTAATATCTAACGGATTTATGTCCCAGATGATTTAACTCATCATCTGTCTAACATCAACAAAAACCGGATTTAACACTACAGGCTGTATTAACTCAGAAATAAATTCAATAAAAAATATTTTTCGTGTTTTATATGCACCAAAAATCAAAATCAAACTTGTGACGTCACTATGTTTCCGTAACAAAGGTTTACGTACAACCAGGGGCCCAATCCTGTTAACACAATCGTAACACAATGGCAAGCCGATGGTCTCATTCGACAGCTGTGATTGGCTTACTAAGTCAATCGCGCTATATTGCTGGCCTGTGATTGGTCGATATTAGTCCATCGGTCTGCTATCGACGTGTGAAATTTAGCAGGATCGGGCCCCAGTACGGTAGGTAATACTAATAACATACCAACAAAGTAAGTTAATTTTCGAGTAACATTATTATTGATTAAAAACTTACATGGTCTTTGCAAGGCCTAATTATTATTCTGTTAGATACCGACAGTATCCTTTATTATAAGGTGCGGAAAACATAAAGTTTCCGGTCTAAGAGGAATAAAGTCATATTCGCTAGTGAAACATAATACCAATAAAACTATAATTCACAACTTACCGGTACCTAAATTACTAATAAAAATACCTTATGTAACAAAGCGTACTTTTAAATTATAAATTGTGCATGATATACCAAGAAGCTAAATAAAATTTGTGAACCGATACGTATTCTAGTTCTTATCATACCTCGTACGTTACCACTTTCACTACAATGAGCATTGCTGGACACAACAACTACATTACAGCCAAAGTTATTCAATAGAAAAGATAGATATACAATGTCGAATGCCTTAGCCAGATCATAAATCAATCTATTAGACTGCTCCTTTGTAAGCATGAATCCTTTGTACGATATGTTCGAAAATTTAAATAATCGTTCCATTTTCAACAATAATAATAGCCCTAGTGAAACACAGTACTATAGGCTTCTATAGAAGCCTTTTAAAAGAGAGGACTTAATAGAATAAAGGTAATAGTTTTCGCTGTATTTACGGCTAACAAGCCTTTTATCACACACAGATATAACTAATGGAAGCACTCTAGTAGAAATTTCGAATATTCATAAAACTAAAAATATTTTTCGAATATATTTTTACAACTAACTGTTAATTTAAAATTTCTGTAAAAGGGTTTTGTACTCGTAACTACTAAACTTAATAGATCTAACTTTTTTGTATTTATGAGGAACTTTTTGTATTTATAAGGTTGAAGAATTGACTTATCAATTTCGGTTAGCGTTACAATCAAACAAGGTGAAAAAATAGTTGAAGAAATCTGTAGGTATAGGTAAGGCAAAGAGTTTCCCTATTTGTTTTGATGGTCAGGTTATATCCCATTGGCGAGTGTAGGTAAAGCATAAATACGGAATTGTGATGTGTCGTCGAGAATTTACTGGTTGTTTTAAATAATCATGCAAATTTTTATCTTGTCTACACCGTTGGTGTAGTCCGGACAGCCGATCCCGATATTCAATTCAGTCGAGTCGTCATTGACAAATATTTGAAAATTTTAACATGCTAATATCATATTAAAATCTTTGACAACCTGTTCAAAACCGACTTATTCGAATGTTCTGATTCGGAGAAGGCCCACAGGCCTAATATGTGCCTGCTTACCTTGTTTACGTTTCAGAAAATGTATATTCTGGTTTCTTATTGCTTTTATTAATTAATTCGTTAATGGCAAACTAATAAGTATTTTTATTCTATTATACATTCAAATATTTAACATGAGAGCAGCCTTTTAAAATGTTTATTTACTTTGTATAATAATCAGATTTTTTTACCATCTTAGAACCACAATACAATGACGTCAACTTCTTTAACATACGTAAACATAATATACCTTATTTATTTGGTCATATTTAGTCTAAATTTATTAAAAAAAACCTTCAAATTGAAGAAGATGTTTTGTATTAGGGCTTGTTCTTAAAAAATCAAGTCTCCAACGATGTCACATCCAATGTTATGCAAGATAACAAAACAAAAAAAAACCACGTGTGTTTATATTATAAGAACCAAAACAATCTCAACAGCCATGAAAATAACATTGAGATCTGAGCAATATGTCATAATAAGTTTAATGTGACGTAAACTGCGAGTGAAAGTAAGCAGCGACACGCAGATTGCAGCAACGACACAAGAATATTTTACAACGCTATAAACTGACGAGCGATTCATCTTACACGACCCTGACTTAATACTATGTACGAAATATATATTTTGTAATATACTATTAGTGTTATGTTGAGGATATCGTCTTTGTATGAGTTTTTAACATGCAGTTTAATTTTATTGATGCTCAACTTCGTTATTTGGAAAAATTAATTGAATGGTTTGTTAATTGCTTAGTTGAATAAATAAATTGGTTCGCAGTGTTAAGCAGCGGATATCGTTGGGTTGATATGATGATGAAAAAGAATATTAAGTCCAACATTAGGAAAAACCAGAAAAAAACTATTTGCATGATTCTTAATGAGAACAAAATCAGAAAAATCTCAATGAGAAAAAAATTATATAATATCAAACATGGCTGTAGGGAAGTAACATTCAGTAGATCACGTACTTTGAGTTAAATTTTAATTATTTTAATTACATCCACGATATTGTTAAGTAATTTAAATCATAACATAAAAAAGCAACTTCAATTCAAGGTTATTTGTACAAAAATAATAGGCTCCAAAGTTACCAAATAATAATAACAGCTTCGTACAATATAAACTATGTCAAACGTATGAGATTGCATTTTACAAATTGGTATAATTATCTTTTTGTTACGATTGAGATTTTTACAACCTACTTTCGTCAGTTTGTATATAAAAGATAAATGCTGATGATTGAAAACCGAATAATAAATTCAAAAATGTGCCTAAAATAGAAGATTCATATTATGTAACGAATAGCTCTTCCCCAGGACTTTGCTCTCGTGGACTATGTTTAACCACTACTCAGCCCCTATTAGATGTAGCGTTATGTTATATTGTCTATTAGTCTATTATTATTATACTTTCTCGATAAACGAGTTATCCAACACTATAATAATTTTTCAATTCGAATCAGTACTTTCTGAAATTAGCGCATTCAACAAAAAACAAACACTTCCTATAATTGCAAAGATAGATATTGAAACTACGAATATTATCACACAACAACAACAAAAAAATCTTACGCTCTCTGTGGACTCTTTAATCTCACAGAAATGTCAAAGTTTTGTCTACTGCATTGCTTTAAAGAGAAGTGGATGATTTTTTTCAGTTCTTCAAACTATAACTTCCGATTAAATTCACTACGGGTTCCAAGACAGTAAGTTACGCTAATCTAGACATTCTGAAATATCATAACTTGGTTTTTGTGAGGGTTCATTGCTGGCTTAGAAGTTATAGTAGTGGGTATAAGTTAGGGTCTGTCCCGAAAAAAACGCTATCTATAAAATCGTCTTAAGATAAAATACGCTACTGAGGTAAATTGCACCTTGAGCGTAATACCTTTAGTTTAAAAATGTTATATATAGGTACTTACTAATATTAGTTATGAATGAAGCCCAAATTTATTTGCAAAATTTATTGTGTAAAGAAAATATTCATGAATGGATGAGCTTAATCTATCGAATCAAAATATTCAATCAAAATGATGTACAACGATTACAAAACTTCACATGATGCTATGAATATTTTGTACTCTATCATAACATTACTAGAATGTTCGATAAACAATGTTGAAAATCTATCTATAAAATTAATCAAGTGTGAATGCCACCAGCAGTTATTTTGCTATTAGTTTTAAACAAACATTTGAAATATTTTTAATTGGTTTTTTTATTTTTTAGGTTCCGTACCTCACAATGAAGAATCGTAACTTATCCTAATGACATTATTAAACGTCTTTATGTGTGTTAATTTTTTATAAATTAAAAACCTATAGGTAATAATAAATAATAATTAATTTATAATAAAATTCCTAGTGAAATCAGGGGCTTAAAATTCAATATTTTTAAAAGAATTATAAATAAGTTTTTAATATAAAAATGTTTTTTATTCACTTTCTGAATTTTTAGATTTAAATAGTTATACCTTAGTTTGTTATTTGTTTGTTGTCTAGTTTGTAGTATGAACTGTAATTAATTAATTTCTTTTTTTTTATCTTCAAATAATATTTGTATGCCTGGGGTAGCGCTCACTTTTTATAATTACGCAAGATCTGTAAATTTAACTTACCTACATTGACAAATAAATATTTCTGTTTCTGTAGGGGATTTCCAATTGACCTATAATATAAAGCTTAGCGTGCCGAAGAATTTAGTAAGTTTGTATTAGTGTTCTATCATACAAAATAACAAACAAGTTGGAACTGGAAAATCTTATATTAAAATATGATATGTGCAGTAATAATTTTGTTTTTCATAATAGTACATGGTTGATAGCTTCCATCACGATCGTCCAGAACCTTTTGCATACCAGTTCAAACAGCGTTAGGTCGATTGTTTGTTCTAAATGATTGTAGCTTCGTTCATATTTATCAGGACCATGTTTAGGTAAGCATATTGATTTTATGGAAACGGTTTTTTTTTGACAATATTATAGATATAGATAAGTTTTTAAATGGCTGTTCGAATTTAATATGACTGTGTCAACAAAAAGCGTAATGTGAATGACAATATTTACAAACAAAAATAAGCATTTCAAATACATTTATGCGACGTTCTTGAAAATGTTCTGATCAAGCGATTGACAAAATTTATACTAAATCGAAACCAGAATCTGAAGAACGTGTCTTAAATTGAACAGCATAACTAAGTGACGTTATTGGCGGTTTATTGAAATTCGAACTACGCAATTTCCATAGAACTACATTTGGGGTCAACATGCGTTGTCTCATGAATAAAGGAATCGCGGATCTAAGAAACAATTCCGGGTTTCCTTGTGCGATTTGTGATAATCGTATGTTTCCAAACTATTACGATAGAATGTTCATTATTAAAATACTATAGAGTACTTAATTTCATCAACTACTATTATATTTATGGGCTCGATGATCAATTATGATGCAATATTTACATTAATTCTTTATTAATTAGTCTTTTTATTACTATATATTGCTGTATAATATCTTTTTTTTGGGGTTAAAAAGTTCCCAAGCTAACAAACCTCATTAAAATCGACCCAGTACTTTGACTATAAAAACAACAGAGAACAGATAATAATCGCAGTATTTTCTTCTATTTGATTCTAGACATTAAATGTCAATTAAAGAATTTCATTTTACATAGTTAAAACATTTTAATAAACCGACGACTAGACGCTATTAAAATATAATATGTAATTTCATGATCAAATTTTGAATTTCTAATACTACCACAAATCATTCTTGTAAATAATACCTGCCACGTCTATGTGACAGCGTGCCTCGGAATTGAAACCTCAATTTTGGCGTCTGCAAGAATTTCACGTATTTAAACGCTGTCTACAGAAAATATTTGATGAAATTTTCGTTCATTCGCATAAAATACGAAACATGCAGACGATTTTTATTTATAGATTTATCAAGTTTAGTTGAAGATTTTATTGATAAAAATCAGATATTTACTACTTACATTTTAGAATTCTTGTGCCGTCAAAGCATTTTCTTGAAAAATAATCGTTTTTGTTAATCGATTAAATAAATACATTCTAGCAAAATTTTACGAAATAAAATTCCATTCAACAAAATTTAAATAAAGTATTTTTGCCTTGACATCTGAGGTATAACGTTATTGAAGATACTGCAATAGTTGAGATTCATATCTAATAGTATATTCTAGATAGTAAGCCAACCTGTAACTATTGCAGTCATGCAATCTGTACTTTATGTACTTACTTGTATGTTACGTAGGGATTGCAGACATATTAAATTGCAGATAGATGTAGAAAGTCTTGATTCTTACAAGTTAAGACTTTGTTAAGTTTTATAATAGTTTATTTTTGTGTCGATGATATATGTTGCACGGTAAAACTCTAACGAGTTTATGATTTCCATCATCTCTAATGTATTGTCTATGTAAAACCATCAAATAAATAAATAAGAATGAGGTAGGTATATTGGAATTCTGAATACTAAAATTTTCAACTGCGTGTGTATAAGTATTAATTTTGCTTATGACTGCTACATAGTACAACTTATAAAGAACTATGGGTAGAACAGGGATAATGGATCGACCGTGATGTGAGAAGAGTGAAATTAATACGGTATCATCATCATCATCATATTTTTAACCCATAAACGTCCAATTAATTGCCACGGGTCTCCTCCAAAAAATGTGGAGGGAATTTAGTCTAGGTACTATTATATACCACGCTGGCCAGACGGGTTGGTATAGGGTTTGTTTCGAATTTTTCTTTTCTCGCAGTGTTAGTCGCCTTTTACGACACCCACGGATTGAGATGGGATAGTGACATTATATATTCTTAATCCATCACTACACGGACAATTAAAACAAATACGATATGATTTTTTTAAATTTATTTTCTTTTAATTTCAGGTAAAATGTGGCAGCCAAGTATAATAATACTCACAGTTCTTCTGTCTCAAGCATACACAGTAAGTTAAATTTCAACTGTCCATATTTGTAAACAATATACTACCTTAATATAACCAGTACTAATGTCCTACTAGCCCTGTAGCAGCTCAGTGGTTATAGACGACGCAACTGTGCAAAGAGCCGTTTATTTTGTCAATTCTATTCCACCCTACGTCATCGGTTTGACAGAAGAAGGCTGGAAACTAATTAATGTATTGATTACTACCTTACAAACCATGGTAATAGAAACATGTTTAATGTCACTCTATATTTCACAAATGGGTATACACAAATTGGAAATGGCAACCACAATCTGTTAATTTATTCACCAGTTCCACTTAGAATATAATATCACAAAACCTGGGCCAGATTTGCAATTGATAAGAAAATACGGTAATAATAAGGAATGCCCCTTGCTCTGCAGTAGCATGAAATAGGGTAACAGAATCCATTAACCACTTGGTTTTTATTCACCGCGGTTTGAGTCCAGTGCTATTTGCTGCAATGTCACGTATTTTTTTTCAAACGGAGATCAAATCTAGCACTTATTTTTATGAGCATAATGGTTTATTTGCATTGTCGATGTTCAAGAAGAGTGGAAACCATTAGATGGACTACTGCTAGTAGTCTATGTGGACGAGGCTTTCAATTAGAATATCAAATGGGAGTACACTAGGCATTGTCACCCTTTGTTATAGTGAAGATGGAATACACAGAGTAATAATTGGTTCTGGTACATTGTATCGCAAATGGTTATATTCCAAAACAATTGTTCACACTACGTGGAGGTACACCTATTCATACTCCTCAATTTGACTCCTTAGTACGGTCATGTGCTATTTCATACAAATGGTTTTTTTTGTAAGACTGCTAGTAAACAAATCTATACTTAACTAGCGAACCCGACAGACTTTGTCCCGCATGATATACCAATCGACTTTTTTTTTATTTGTGAATCTAAACCATCCTCGAATCCACTTGAACACATACACAAAAATTCATTTAAATCAGTTTAGCCGTTTAGGAGGAGTTCACTGTCAACACACGTATAGAAGAATTATATATATAAAGAAGACTAGCTGACCCGGCGAACTTTGTACCGCCATATAAATATTTATATGAAGATTTAAAAACCCAAAATTTTAAATTTAGACTCAATTTTTAGTATAATTTCTGACATACATGCCTTACCTCGTCAATAGCAAATTAGCCAAATCGGTCGAGCTGTTCGCACGTGAATCCATCACATATTTTTGGCGACCCATTTTTTTTTTCCATTTTGTGCAAACTTCACATAAACCATCTACTAAATAGTCCGAAAAAAGCCTAAACATTTGGTTTGGATAGGTGAGCCTGTTCTTGAGTTATAAAATTACAACGAAAAGTGGCATTGATTTTTATATATATACATATATAAAGATATTATAACGCTAAAGAGTTTGTTTGTTTGAACGCTAGGATCTCAGGAACTACTGATCCGATTTGAAATATTCTTTTAGTGTCAGATAGCCCATTTATCGAGAAAGGTTATAGGCTATATAACATACTACGGACAATAGGAGCTGACCAGTGGCCAAACAATACCGACGGGAGCAAAGCCCTGCGGGACTTCTAGTATAGAATATTACAAAACATGTCCTAGAGCAAAATAGTGGATTACTTTGAAATACCTTATGCAGGCTATATACGGCTACGGTGTGCCGGATAGGACAACTGCATAGGCTACGTAGACAAACCGGGCAGAACTGTGCCGTTTTTTGAAGTCCACTAGCGACCGGAGTAAAATTTGAAAATCAGGACGTATCCTGCCATTCGATAGCCAAAGATTATTTTCGGCGTCGTCGCTAGTAAAAATTTAATTCTTAAAGCGCTGGTTCAAGATTCTAGTTAGCTCATTAAAAATACATGGGCAAACCAGCTTTTAAAACTTAAATCCAAATATGTTAGATGCTTGAATAAATCATAAAATGTTAGTATTTTTATGTGAAGCTACATTATATTCATAAATATTAGAGAACTTTTAGGACCCATTTTGTGTTTATATGAATATATTAGCTCTATAATACAAAATTGTTCTTATGATTTTGGATTTAATATGCACACATTGTGTGGTGATAAAATGTATTGACGGATTGAAAACACATATTATTATATGTATAATTTTTAAACCAAGGTTTTATATATTTCAAGTCCAATAGCAGTGAACCTCCTTGCTATTTATTTATTATATTTGCTATGATTAAACACCCACACATCTTAGTAATTTCATAAGAGTGCAAATAGTTAGTCGAATCCCAATCAAATTGTCGTATTATTTGCATTCAAAATGGTAAACACATAAGTTTTTTACTCTTTGTAATGACATTTAGGAAACTGGTAAACATTAATTTTGTCGAATAATTAATTATAGATTTTGAAAATGAATACCATCCCCGCGGCTTATTTATTACTTAGATTGTATTTCAATATTATATATGAGAAGGCGAAAGGCAATATATTTTCTTTAGACGTGTAACATTATCGCCAATATTAGAAAGTTAAATAAGAAAGATGAATTACTTAAACATACTTGAAAAGTGAACTTAATGTTTAATATATTTTATATTTACAAGTAAAAGAAGACTGAACTGATGGAGTTCATAAAAGTTGATATTTCGAACTCTCAGAAACGTTTTAGGTTCTATCAAAGTTAAGTATAAAGAAAATATACGTTACTCATTTTCTTATTAGGTACATGCATAATCGTAATGCGTACATTAAAGATAAAATAATTCAAATAAAGAAGCTCGCTGTTAAAATCTTAATAATGTATGTTCAGCTTTAATATTAGGTTAGCAAAAGGTCAACTCAAATTAAAAAAAAATGTGGCAAAGAAGACAAAAAAGTTTGGAACCTCTAATCAACACCAATAAATAAATAAACATCGTATCTTATCATTTTGATAAATTGCATAATCTTTTGGCAGCTGACAAAATCGCATACATTACTAACACCAAATGAAGTAATAGCACAACCTCTTCAAGTTATTTATCATAACACGTTACCGCCTCGTTTTTGCTCGACGCCATTCGTTTTCATGAACTTTTTTCGTGATTTTTATTATGATATCAAGTTGACATAGGCAGATAGTCACTGTCGTGAGTACATAACATACAGAGACCGTAGGAATAAGCCATATTGTCAGAACATTCAAAGAGCGCAAGGGTGATCATTGTGACAATGAGTGTATTATGATCAACAAGGCCAAGCAATATTTGGAAAGGTCGATTTATAGATGGGTAACCACTTGTAGCATTTTCCCAAGCGCCACCATGTTTCGGAAGGCATGTAAAAACGTTTGCCCAGTTGCCATTTAATGTGGTCGTCGTTAAGCCTTCTTGGACGTTTGTTTAACACTAGCACCAGAAACTGCCACAAATTCATTTTGTAAGAAGAACAAGAGGGGAAGGCAAAACCAAAAAATGTTTGTTATTATAGTATTTACTTACTGTATTATCTCTTGCATCATACAATTAGCTTTTAATTCTTCTCTCTTTTTAATTTTGCATAGGAAAATTGGCTGACGTGTTCATAAATATTTTAAAGATGATCTATTTAATTGAAGTCCAAAACTGCACTTTGCACTGATTTTATGCAAAAGCAAAAAAGTCGCGAGAGCTGATTCCAAAGGATATCATAATCATATCCCATATAAAGCTAAACAAAGAGAGATGGAACGTATAATATTTAAGTAATGTACCGTAGATGGGCAGTTTATGAGGCGTTACCCCCATAAAGTGCCTAGATGATGTCTAAAAACTCCTGTTTATTTTGGCTAGACTGCGTGCCCGAGTTCATATGTAGAATTAAACGATTTGTCACTGTCGGCCAACCTCCAGCGCTTTGTGACTTGTGAAATATTATGCGGTCACCCTGCCAGCCGGATTCAGCTACGGTTTTGGGGTGTATCGTATAATTATCATTTTCAGAACTCCTTACCACGTAAACAAGGTGCTATTGTGTATAATTTGCAATACACATGCTATAAGTGTAATTTTATGCGAACATAAGTTTTCTTTTTGTTTAAAAAGGTGAATTTAGATTAATATTACCTTTGTGTTTGTTCACATTTAGATACAAAACAAGATATCAACTGAGTTTAATAATATACTTAAATTTAAAACTATTGTGATTTAAAATTAAACTGATATAACAATAACAAAGCAGATAATTACACGTGCCAACTTAGATTTGCATTCGTTCATAATCCAAATGTTACGGTCATTATTTGCACCTTTACAGATTTACGGTTTTAGTTACGTAATTATGATAACGTTTGTTTATTTCTTTCTGAACACATACAAATAGTGTCACGTTTTTATCCTCGAAGAACCATATTTCTCATGCTATGTTAGGTATATCGTATGTAATAGAAACTTTGAAGATAAACTGTTTGTTACATGTGATAAATACATATCTCAAATAAAACGGTTTGAACATTAATCAAAATGTAATATCATGTTATTAAACTGCCAAAATGTACACACCACTACAATTTTATTGTGTTGAAATTTATTTAAAGCCAAATTGATGATGGTAATTGCTATATTTTATTTAAATGGTATATTTTACGAATCACAGAGCAAAAAAAATTTATATGTCGCATTTATTACTATAAAATGAAGTCATTCAAGATTTAACTTTATTGGCTAGAGAATTAGTAAAAAAAAAACATATAAATGACTTTGATTATAAAGGGACCGCAATAGGCTGATTTGCTTTTGTAGTTAAAAGCCATGTCAAAATAACAAGTTTTACTGCGATAGTGATATTTTGACATGATTAATTTTAAGACATTCCATAAAATCATAATTGACTGGTAGAGAATGCATTTGGCATTAAATCAGAATCAATTAAGTTTTATGTATTTAAAGCCAAGAAATAAAAAACAAAGCAAAATACTGCGTAGATTAAAAACTAACATCGAAAGTAGTTTTAAAAACCAATTAATGATTGAAAGGTACTACACTAAAAACAGACGTATATGTAACAATACAAAACCATGTTACATACGCCGCCAGTGAAAGATTGAAAAACTAAATTGGAATCGACCAAATTGGAAAACCAATTGGAAGATTCTAGAACCCTATAATACATACTCGTATTTTAATTGTATTATAGATACAGTTCTTTTGTTTTGTAAGCTCTAGGGGAATCAATTAAACTATATAGGAGACCTAAAAAGGAATAGTTAGATTAAATACTTTTTGTTGGCTCTGAGTCTTGCTCTTTGATCTGTTTTGTTGAGTTTTAAGAACAGTCTCCGTTCTTAAAACTCAAATAGTTAGCTTCGTGTATTTTTGTTTCCGAAATCTAAATCTCATTATGTGACCAGAAAATTATTAATACACACCACCACACCAGCAACCCATTAAGTCCCACTGCTGGGCTCGGGTCTCCTCTCCTCTAACTATAAAGCTGACAGGGTTTAGGCCATAATCCACTCACGCTGGCCTAGTGCGGGTTGGTAGATCAGACATACTCATAGAATTTCTTCAAGGGAATGTGGGTTTCCTCACGATGTTTTCTTTCACTGTTAGCAGATAGTCACTGTTGTAGACTAGTACATATAAATTCCACAAAGTGGAATCCACATTAATACTGCCGGTCAGGATCGAACTCGGACCACGTGATTGCATGCCGGTCCTTTATCCATTCAGTCACCATCGCTTATTTAAGATTATTATCAAAATCAGAATGGAACAAACTGACTTCCACATTATCGAATTCTGACTTTTTGATAGGTACTCCTGTATTCCTAAATTGGGATACAAAGTTGAAGATAACCTGTAATTAATTATAATTATATTTCTGTCATGTCATACAGACAAATCATAGATACCAATGGAATGTATTAAGTACCTATTGACATAAAAATCAAGGACCATAGCTGGCGAAATGTGAGTGTGATGAACTTCTCCTTCCGGGGCCAATGGCCTGGAACTATGTTGTGTTAGCTGATAATTGATCCGATTTAAGCAAAAATGATCCAATCAACACAAACCTCATTTTGAGATATTTGACTTTATTGCAATGAATTTAAAGTCAAATATCTCATAATGAGGTTTTTGTTGATTGGATCATTTTTGCTTAAATCGGTCCAATTATGAGTTAGAAGGTCAGTGACCCGAAACTTACGTGTTTGTAACTCTGTATTATGCAGTTTTGGGACAGATAGACTCAATTTTGCTTTGCAATAAAAGAGAATATCATAAGTAACAGAACCTGCTTAAAAATACAGTTCTTCTGGAACACGACTGAAATATTGTTTTATAATTAAAACTGTAATAGGTACCGTGGACAAAATATACTTTTAGTCACTAATAAAAAGTAAATAAGCAGTTAATTAATAAACGTTGTTTTGCCAAACATCAACATGGCTAAGCAGTGGCTGTATCTAGATAATATTTTACCCATCTTTCGACCGTAAGAGAAGAAATATTTACATTGTTAATTAGTTTGAAGTTCGGACCTATTTGTTCTTTGAGTCTAGGCTAGGTTTAAACTAAAATAAATTATGGAGACTAACATCAAGTTGGATTAAAACCAGATCCAGAACTTTACCCTACAGTTTTATCTACATAAACCTCTCATGCTCCAATCCTATGACCTCTTCAAATGAACGGGTCACCTAGTGCATAAACATTTTTTCAACGACTCCAAATATTATTCACATTTCAAAATGTTGACTAACAAAGTTTTGCTTATACTAAAACAGGGTTAAACTCAACAGCAAGTTATAATACAGGATTAGTAAATTAACAAAGTTACTAAGTTAAGATCATAGAATTAGATATAATTACTCAACAAGTCAACACTGGAAAAGACTAACCAATCAGTTTGACTAGGTATTTTAGTATTAAATCTGCTTATCGAAAATTCAAAGGTTCTCATTCAATTTATGCTTCCATTTTGTAATTAATATTAACTTTGTCAATGTAGTTTGTAATATTCAGAATACATCTCAAATAAACAGTAACTATTTAATGGTTTAGTTTCGATTTATGTGTAGAGTAAAATTAATCGAGTTGCCCTTTACAAAACATGAAACGATATATATGTGATCTTTATTTGCCTTTTGGGAATTCGTATTATGTTTTGGCCTTCTTAAATTGTTTGTTATTAATTGTGTATTGTTTATTATTAAACAATGTTACGTGAATTTATAATAGTTTGTAAGGCGCTATTCAATTTAAAGAGATAAAAAACCGGCTTTAAACTTTTTTTTCACTTTACGTAACCTTATTTTTTTACGCAATCAAACACACCGAAAAAAACCTATCTCTGTTCTGTGACTCCGAATACGTACTTACGGAATAGGAGCATTGTGAGTCTTTGGTAAATTTATAAGTTGTGTAAAATCAAATCAAATATTACATTACGACAAATTAAAATTTTAATAAAAAGATTACCCACCTTCCGCAATTGTGTAAACAAATGAATCAATGTAATGTTGTTTTATAAGGATCTGTGGAAATTATAATTGGTAATCACAGGATGTTCAGTTAACGAATTATGTCGATGTTGCTAAATATCATGTAAAATTTATAATTACATGTTGAAGAGCATTGATTGTGCTTTAACGTAAATAAATTTTCTTCATTATTAACTTTTTTTTTCTTCATTATTTATTTCTTTATTATTCGCTTTCATTAAATTTGTCAATTCTAAAATATCATGTCACTTACCTAACCCATAATTTAACAAGTTATCATTAATAAATATTACTGATTACAAACACGTCGTCATATAATAACAATTATTTCCAAAAAAGCCTATTAATGATGTGCCTTAAAGAACACCAAAATATTTCAGAATCACTGCAAACAGAAAACAAAAGTTTAAGATTTTTTGAACCCATATTGTGTCTTGAATATTCAATACATGTTGCTTTTGCCGATTTAATCTTTGAAAGAGGTATGAAGAATTTATTTGTGGTACGCATATTAGAAAGCACTTTGTGGCACAAAAATGTGGAAACAAATATTATTCACAGCAGTACTTTAGTTCTTGTGAATCATTTAGGAGAGAGGCGACTCGATTGGAGAAGTACTGACCTTATCATCACTACAAGGTAGTGTTGTGTTTTAACTTGTGAGTAGTGGTCTTTAAAGTTCAAATGGAGTGGTGAGAGAATGAGAAAGAGTAGTTTGTCTGACACCTTAAATAATACCTTTAATATAAACCAGCTGATGATACAGATAATCGTTTAGGTCTTTAGGTCTTTAAAAAGACAACGCCCGCACTAGGGAACTAGCCCTGTGTCGCGGGGAGCTTTACAAACATGAAACTAACGGACACAAAGTCCACCCAGACTAGAAACAAATATCTATGAATCACACAAATATTTGTCTCGTGTGGGAATCGAACCCACGTCACCCAGCACGGCGATGTAGTGGCGAGGCGACCACCTTAACCACTGCGCCACGGTGACTGTCAACTGTTTAAGGACGCTTCGTACATTGTTTCATGTCTTATTAGAACGACGTGTGTTCTAAATTTAATGTTGTAACACTGCCTTGGTCAACGAACTCATATAAATGAATCAGGAATTACTAACAAGAACTAAAGTTTTCGTATGATATTACTTTTCTTCTTAGAGCATACTAAATATTCTCTCTGAGCTATCCTCAGTAGGTCAGACATGTGAATATTTAAAAAGTAGCCGTTACTACGTTGATGATTCACAGCCACTAGACAGTGCCTCGGCAAATATTTCCCAGCACTAAGAGATTGTTTAGCGTTTTCTATTAGCCTTCACCTGATGTAAATAATACATTGTTTGGTAGAACGCTGCAAACGGCCTTAGAAACAATGGTTAGAGAAAAAGTAATACTTTTATTACACTGGGAGTCGTAGATCCACTGGTTATTATATAAGAGTATTCCTAAATCGTAAGAGATAGTTAGATTAGTACTAGAAAAAATATTAATCAAATAACGCATATTTGAAAAATCATCACTTGACAACGGCTCGTCCTGTTCTGTTCCTACAAACGTATACCTATTCGTAGTTTTCAGGACAAGGTCAAATGCAAAAAAATATCTCGTTCTCTTCGTTTCCCGGAAAATCAATTTCAAAATCTCTAAAACCAAAATAATGATTGAATCTAAATTATATATTGATTTGTTGTTCAAAGGAATCAAAGTGTACGAAACATTTTCAAATTGAGTTCAATTTTGTTTTAGCAAAAGTTAAATTGTTTAACCGATTTAGATATTACTAACAGATGTTCTGTTTGCTGGTTATTTTTTCCATATCCATTGTTATTGTATAGGTCAAATCAATTATGTTTATTTTTGGATAACATAAAGAACAGTCATTATTTTTATTTATCAAACATTTGCCGACCGAACGTTTGATATCATAATTTTAAGCGATGAATAGTCCACGTTATTTGGAATATCTACTATGAAATTATGTCTAGTTTGACGTTTATGTTTGATGTAAAAGATCAGATATTGATGAATGTAGGCAGAGAAGGAAGAAAGATAAAAAAAAACATCATTAGTCACTCAATTTATCTGTACACGTGCTGTTGGTCCCGCAGTCGCCTAACCAGTCACATACATAAATGCCAAAACTTACAAATGGACGCTTAATTATCTTTTCATTATCATCATCAGCCCACATCCACCCACTGCTGGGTATAGCCTCGTCTCCACAGCGCCACTTCTCACGGTCCTATGCCAACCACGTCCAATGAGATCCTATGATCTTGACGATATCGTCTGACCATTGGGCCCGTGGTCTGCCCACTGACCTTATAGATTATCTAGGCCACTTGACTACTATGTGGCGGCTTTGGTCCACAGTCCGTCATCCTTTCTTACCAAGTGTCCTATCCACCTCCACCTTAACCTAGTCACCCGCTTACCGACATATTTGACGTTCGTTTTACGTCCAATTTCGACGTTCGGCATACGGTCAACAAGGGAGATGCCTAACATGGAACGCTCCATTGCTCTTTGTGCAACTTTAATTTTGTGCATATTCTGCTTAGTGAGCGTCCTTGTTTCGTCACTCTTAAGTGAGGGTAGGCAAGTCACATTGGTATGTTTTATTAGATGTAAAATGCCTGTGATTATGATAATTGACAGTTATAGTATAAGGATATAAAAACGCGCATCAAGCGAAACTAGTTTCAAAAACACTAATAATTTTAATAATTTGATGGAATCTTGTGATGTTCGTCTGCCTACCACTACGGGTTATTGTTCCATGCGGGTGTATCGTAAGTCGTTGGTAATGCGCAACGTTTGTTGGGGAATTTACTTTCCTAATACACTTTATCAAGGATTTATAGTTATTGCGCTATATAGAGCATTGTTTCCGATTAATTACTATTCATGAACATCAAACATTTGTAAAACGAAATATTTACTCAATCGATATAAAAATTATGCTTTTGATTGCTGCGGCCATTTCAGCGCCTAGTTTGACGTCACAAGGCAGTTCTTGTACCTCATTTTATATAAATTAGCCTTCATCTTCAAACCCATTGTATTGTAATCTATTTCCTATAAGGTTGTCTCTTTTTTCCTAGTAGCGTTTTCTCTGTCTTTCCTTTAAGGTGTCCTTGACAATTCGGGGATATCCGATAGCTTGCTGAGATTTTGTTTTCTGGAGGCTGAAAAATTCTAATACCTATATTAGAATTATTTCCAAATTTTTCTGAATTCGTTTGTTATATTGTGTTAATTATTAATAAAATTAAATATTTATTATAATTGTATTTACACTGGCAGATGTCTTGATCTTTATAAAATATTTAAGTAATTTTTTGTTTGGGAATATTGGACGTCATTGGGCTCATATGATGACGAATATTCAGATATTCAAAAAAAAGGTTTTGGATTTTAGCTGGTTCCATTACCGGGTGTGGCTAGAAAAATATCGAAAATCTTTAAAAGCATTTTTGTTTTTTTAATAAAGTTGGCATTACAAAATTCCACCCTGTATGATGAACCTACGATAGAGAGAATTTTTCCTTTTATAGTATCGTATCCATCGAGTCTGCTATCAAAATCGAAACTTCAATAAAACCCCTAAGTCTCTTTCAAACATTCATCTAACAGTAAAACTCTAGAATATTTCAAACGGGTTCTCGTCGGAAATTCACTTTGAAACACATCGCAAGCTTGATTGTTTGTCACGCTCTATTGAAGTTACATGAATCTATTGTGCCTTGCAGTTATCGAATACATTGTTTCAATATGCGTTGAATTATGGTATACAACGAAACATAATGTTTTGGTGATTGGTGAAAGTTTTCAATCAGTCAGACAAGTAGGTATTTTATAGAGATGTGCTGACTATCCGGCTACTATTGTAGTTGGCGACTAGTCGGCAAAGAGCGCCGCCTATCCGGCTTCTTTGTATGTATTTCTCAAAAAAAAATGTACATAATATGTACTTTGTAGATTTTTGAGTGGCCTGTTGGTCTAGTGGTTAGTGACCCTGACTGTTAATCTGGAGGTCGTGGGTTCGATCTCCACCCAGGACAAATCTTTGTGTGATGAGCATGATTATTTGTTCTGTGTCGGGGTGTAAATAATCTATAATATGTATGTATTTACAAAAAAAATTGATAAGTAGTATAATCAGTTGTTTAGTACCAATAACACAAGCAAATGTAATTGCCTAACTGGGACTAGGTGGCGCTGTGTGAATGTGGTCAAATATTATTATATTAGGTTTATCTCGTTTGTATATAATAATCGTTATAACGTTACAATTTGCATTACAAGTACTTTGGTTACGATTTGTCGCGATTAGAATTTTATTTATACGCATGCAGTAAATTTAGAACTATCAATAAATTCTTATCGATTCATTGTCACTATACCAATAGTATCGATATATACCTTTAACGTGAAAGTCAGTTGGTGTAATTTTTGCGTTCCGCAATTATCGTTAAGAATTGTTTTCCCTAACGACGTCATAATTAATTCAATCGTCAAGACCAATAAAAGAAATAATAATGTAAACTGTCATTGAAAACACTAAAGGTTGCTTTATACAATACTATGCAAAACACTAATATAGCACGGGCAGTAACTTCGCCTGCCTGCGGGCGGTGGCAAGCAGGCGTAGTTACTGCCCATGGGTTAGGGTTCTGCATGATAGTGGTTATGGTATAAAAATATACCGTTTTAAATTCTCAAGCTGTCTCTCTAGCCTGCGTGTGTCTGGGTGTAATTTATCTATAATATGTATGTATTTACAAAAAAAAATGTATTTAAGTAGTATATCAGTTGTTAAGTACCCATAACACAAGCAAATATAATTGCTTAGTTTGGGACTAGATGGCGCTGTGTAAATGTGGTAGAATATTATTATTATTATTATTATAGTATAGATTAGACCGCAAGATCAGAACAAAAATCTATTTATAAACTTAAGTTGCGACTTATAGTAATAAAAAAATAAAAATTAAGATCATCTCAAATTAATATGATAGTATCTAATATGACAAAAAATGCCTCATCACACATCTTCAAACAACTGCAAAAACATAATTCGTTTTAAATAATATAAAAACATGCATTATCGCCATTAACACAAAGGTAGAATAATTATGTTCTCGACCTAACAGGCTTACATGTCGTAACACCGCCAACATAATAATTGCGTTGTGTAATTGTCTGTACCATGGAAATATCCGCCGACCATGGACAATTGTGTCACAACTATGCATCAAAAATAGTTAAATTATGTGGGCATCAATGAATAATGCTTAGTTATGTGTTATTCATAACAATTCAAAACAAATATATTTTGTAAGTAATTCCATTGTAAATACAATCTTTTTGCTTTGACAATAGAACGCATTTTCATTTTCCGGCTATAATGATTTGAACGGTTAATAGTGCTTAGATCCTCCACGTACTAGATTAAAGTGACCATCCGATAGCGATAGTAGAAGATTAACATACTTTTCAAACCTTATTATTATGACGTTATTTAGCATAGCAGTCTTAGATACTTGCTCTAATGCCCAGTTTTTTAAACATCAAATAAAACTTATTCATCGATAAAAGTATAACCTGACTGAATATAAAATTAAAACAATAGAACTAATCCTTTGACATATTGTCATTTTTAATTGGCTTATGTTAATATGTTATCTTATCAATAACTTTTATTCGATGGTTCTGAAACCGGGCACTGCATCAAATCAAAATATGAGTCCGCTTTTTCGTATAAACAGATTCGTAGAATTAGATACCTACAACACAAATATCACTTTTTTTTTTGTCAACCTACATTACTTATGTTTTATTTTTCTGTAGAGTTTATGATTGACCCTTAATTAGATAAAGATAAATTTATTTAGGTACAGTACAATACGTATATACATGGTGTCGAAAAGAAAACAGTGTTCAGCCATATTTTACCTTAAGGCATGCAAAAGATATAGAAATACATTATTCATTAATTAATTATCTATTACAATTTATTTCATAATAATTAATTGTTACTGTAATAATTTAAAATAAAATTACTAAATATATTGGAAAATTACAGGGTGGTTAACCCTAGTTAGTGGTTAACTATAGCAGCACTACTTGAGGCTTTGAAATAGCTCTCGTTTTAGTAAAGGCCAAACCTAAACTTAATAATAAAATTCAATCAAAATAATAATAATTGTTATCGAAATTGTTGGTACATTTTCCGCGATAAATGTGAATAAATTTGTTTACATTCACTGTAAAATGTACGTTAATTCGTTAATACAATCATAATTTAATTTGTTGAAAGTGATTTGATAGGTATTAACACGTAATTACTTAATGTAGTAATCTTATAAAAAAGGTATCATCTAACCCTTGATATCGTATAGAAGATAAGTGAAAGTAGGCTATTATATAAGCAAAGACTACGATTTAATGTAATAAAATTTAATAATAAGACTTCTATGAGCTACAAAATAAAACATCTCCCATATAACGCAGACTCGAAGGTTTTGACGATAAACATCGCGATTATTCCACAACTCGAGTACTACTTGGTATGCTGTCATCGTATTCGCATAAAAATCGTAGGTACCGCGAGTACCTTACTTATGTGAATGAGATATGGATTTTGAAATATTACCGCGTACGTTAAAATATACATATTTCACCTATGCCTCTTTCTACTTATAAAAATTTAGGATCATATTTCCGTTTATAGGTGAAACCCGTAAGAAAATCCACTTGGTAAAATACAATTTTATTTTGCAGACGAATGGATGAAGCGAGATGACTTTATTTTATAAAATTCTGTAGAGATTTTTTTAATAATTTGTAATGTTATACAGGGCTTTATCGAGTGCCTTTTTGGACAGGATCAAAGATGTTGTAAGTATAATATATGACTGAAAGTTGATATCCCTGTCGTATATTTTTTCGTTCAAACGTTGAACGTTCGAGATAAATAGCTGTGTAACAACAAATAATAAAAAAGTATTGAAAATATGTATGATCTTTTTTTTTGTTTTCCGAGACAGACGTTTTCTTTTTTAAAGAAAAGATGACGTTGAGAAATTATGTAAAATATGACTTTTATCCATAACTTCAAAAATTTTTATGAATTAGATCCAGTTGACTAACTGGGTAACTGGGAAGTAAATACGACTGTATTTACTTTGCACTTATTAATTTAAATACGACAAACTGTAGTTGAATGAATAATCTGTAACTTATAGGTTCTTCTTAATATACAAATTTAACATTAAATCCTCTGAGCTATTGTGGTGAACTCTAGCAGAATTCAGCTTAGTTATAGTAGTTACCAACAGAAGCAAAATGAGCTCAGATTGTTGCGGTTTGGCCAGTCAGTTTCAGTAATTCAGTTAATTCAACTTCATGGTATTTAATGTACTGTAATCTTTTTTCAACATTGTATTCTTATTTCGTTCAATTGTATTCTTATTCCGTGTAGTGACGGATTAAGAATACATTAATGTATCACACCATTTCAACCCGTGGGTGTCGTACAAGGCGACAAAGGGAGTAACCTTATGCAGGCAAGAGCCCTGCGAGAAAAGGAAAATCCAAAACACATCCTATACCAACCCGTCTGGCCAGCGTGCTATAGTAGGCTAAATTCCCTCCACAATATTTGTAGGAGACCCGTGCTCAGTAGTGGGACGTTTATGGGTTGAATGAATGATGATGAATCTCTTTTACATATCATATTAACTTTCAGAATGATTCAAAGAAACATTTTTGCCCTACACACATATAACTACAAAGTAGAATTTCCCTTGACAGGTATATAATATTATGTTATAGCCTAGGATAGCTTGCATGTTTATGTGAGGCCTATGTCCAGCAGTGGACGTCGTTGGTCTGATATGATGATGATGATAGCCTAGATACCAACAACAAAATCAACTAAAATTTACCGTACACAACAGTTAAGTAGCATATCGTAAAAATGTGAGTTAGAATAGATTTTATAGTAGTGTTTTCGATATATTACTGGTTGCACTAGTTACATAGTTACCTACTGCTCGATTTAAATATATTATAATCTTACTTCTCATTCAGCGCAGCGATAAAACCATTGAAAAGTTATATTAACTATCTGAATTTGAAATGAAATTCATTTGAATTCGTTTGTTCGAGTGTATCTGGCGGTGTTAGGATTCTAAATTAACTTTTCAACGATTCAAATAAGTTTATATCGTGGTAGATATGTTGTATAGAAAGGTGCTCAAGTTTGAATTCAATTTACAAATTCATATTATTATCTCTTTAGTTACATATCATAGTTGAGGTTTAGTATGAGATATTATTATAAATATACTTTAGTTTTCGATCTAAATTATAAAGCAAAACACAAATGATTTTTTTGATTATAATACGAAGATGGCCTTAATTGGCATTTTATATCGTTTTTCGTTATCTTTTACAATGTTTGTATGTTCCCTTTTAAGGGTTATTCAGCAATTCGACACGAGTTGGACACACGCGTGCCAGTTAAAGAAACTCGAAATTAGTAGCTATCAATGTCGTCATATGGATACGCCAAGATTTTTACGTGTGTCCACATAGTGATTCGGGTCCTGAATTTTATATCAGTTACCTTCAATCAATTGAAATGAAATTTTGTATGCATAAATAGCTTGGATGACAATATTTTTTAAATGGAGCCTATTTGGAATTGGAACATTTGGAATATTTGGAATTGGAACGTGGCCATGGTAACTCTATTAAACGGTACGACGGTATACTATTGAGTTTGCGCTCATTGATTTGTCTTGAATAGGACTCCATTCCGTAAAATCCGAATCTAAAAGCTTGTTGAAAAAAATAAATAAATCTTATTTAAACATTAAAATTAAATCAAACTTTGTCTACGTCGTTTAAAAGGACTATAAGTATTAAGTACTGCATATTCAAAAGCAAACATATTGTGTTAAATATCTCTATCGGGATTAAACGGTGCGCTTGCATACACATAACACAGTTTTAGTTTCAGTAAGTCAGTGTAGCCACAGCCTAGTGAAAAACAAAAATATTCACGTCGTTTATGAGAGATTATAGCGTCATGCTTAGTAGTCTAAGGGCCTGTTTCACTGTTGGCAAATCAGTGCTAGATAGTGTATAAAACTTAGTTTAGATTTTTGACGTATTTTTCATATAAAATCGGTCTCAAGTAATTTATTAGACACATAACTGCCAGTGGTGAAACAGACCCTAAATCTTCGATATCAGTAATTTCATTTTATAATACAAACTAAAACCGTTTAAAGCCAAAAAAAGTATTCAACTCCTATTCTTAAGAATATCTTTTTGCATCAATAATTCTATTTTCGAAAACCCTTTTTTTGTTCGCCAGCCAGAATGTTATCTATATTTTGGAACATCATCATGGCTATTCAAGTAAAAAGTTTATATTACTTATTTTCCATTACAACTATTAAAGTCTTTAAATTAATGCATTGTTAATTAAAACTTCCAACGACAAAACACTCAAAAAATACGCAATGTGAGTCCTTTATTTATTTTATTAAAAACTTCCCAACACAGTTTACTGCTTAACAGGGGTCTACCCCAAATGTGGGTTCACCATAATCACTCAACTTGGTTGATGAATTAGCGACCGAAAATATACACAGGTTGAAGCAATTCCCATGGGTAAAACCTTGTCACCGTGTGCGACGCCATAGGGAATGGGTTGGGATTTGCGGTCGGAAATCGAATTAGTGGAGAGAACACGTGGTAATTGTAGCATAGGTACAGTATATAACACAAATTGTGTAGGTCTCTTTGTTGAATCTAACTAACAGTTAACAGATTAAAACAGGATATTACATATATTCAAAAAGAGATTATACGTAATTAAATGGTTCCAAATTGTAAGTAGTTTTTTTTTTTTAACCAAAACTATCGAGTAGAGTATCAAAATAAAGGGAATCAAATGGAGATTACAAATATATGCATATTATGTTATGTATTTAAATTTAATCAGGTATAACAATATTACAATAATTTTACGGTCTTTTTAGTGCGTTGCTCTCTGTTGATTTTTTGCAGTCGGGTTATTAATTTTTTTTAATTATATTTACTTGTTAATTTTCCTTTTCTCGCAATGCTCTTAGGTTACTCCCTTAGTCACCTTTTAAGACATTCTTAGGTTGAGATGGGGTAGAGACATTAAGTATTCTTAATCCGTCACTACATGGATAGATATTATACGCATATATACATAATATATAATTAAGAGATATTAAAAGCTGTTAAAAAAAAATAGCTTATAAGTTAATCTAGGGTGACAGCTATCTATTTATCAAAATTGTTTAAACCGTTTGAGCATGAAGGAGTTACAAACATACACTCACTTCCACATAATGTATGAGTATGTATGATAGGACATCTCATCCATTATACGGAATCTATAGAACCAAACTTAAGTCCCTTGAGGTTGTATTAACTAATAGGAAACCAATATTGGATGGAATGGTATGAGGAATAGAATACGCTCAATACAAATGTTTTAATCTAAAGTTTGTAACTACAAGTATTTAGTTCTAAAATAGCTCCGAATCAGTATTTATATTAGAAAGTTACCTATTTCGTTGTTAGTGGATCGTCTATATTTATATACTCATGTTATAAAGAGGAAATATTTGTATTTTTGTATCTAACTAATAAACTTAAAAACTACTGGACCAATTTCTAAAAATCTTTTACCGTAAGAAAGCTACATTATCACTGAGTAACATAGGCTATATAACACCCCGCTACGGCTAATAGGAGCTGAGCAGTGGCCAAATAAATAAAGACGGGAGTAAAGCCCCCCGCGACTTCTGTATTCCATAACTTGCTATCAAATAACCAAGATGACAAGTAGGTTATAAAAAAAAATAGTTTATTGAAACACTAACGTGATTTTATATTCTTATCTTATTCTGTGGGCTTGAGGCAGACCCTGCTGTTGGAATTCATCAAGTAGCTCAGAAACTTCCTGCTTGATTTAATAATAAAAATAAAAATCATTTATTGTCAGACAAATGGCCCATAGTTTGTTAGTTACATTTCTTAAAACTATGTAAGTAAGTACCTAACCTAATACAAAACCCTACCATAAGCAGCCTCACCAAGCCCCCTGTAAGACGTGGAGCTTGATGAACCTACTTATGACAGGCCCATCCCACCTCTCTGCAAATACCCTCAAGATGCTGTTGGTGCTTCCCCTTACTCTACGCATTATTGATGCTACTTTCTTACGCAGTAATTTATCGACTATCACATTAAGTGGTAGCCGGGACCAACGGCTTTACGGTCGCCCATCATGGACTGACCTTGCCGAGTGTTGCTTAACCTCGATGATCGTAACGAACATCTCAGTACCACAATGCTACGAGCACGTCGTGATTTTAAATTAATTAAAACTGAGAGGTGTATGGAGCAGTAAGTAATCAAAGAAAAGTTAGTTGTTTAACTTTATCATATACCTACCTCGAAACTAAAACTTAATACTAAAGTTAATAGAGTTCAATTTTATTATGAGCTGGACATTTTCTACTTCGTTTAGCTTTATTAAGTATAACTCTTTTGTTCTTTTAAGACATTCCTTAAAGTGAAGATACGTTTTGCTTACTAGATGGGCCCTGAGATACTTTGACGACAATTTTTTTTATAGAAACAAGGTATTTGTCTAACAAAATATGTAAATTAAATAAAAGATAGCCTGAGCTTAGTTATATTTTATTGTAGTTTCAGTCACAGATTTTTTCAGCCCCTATTTGATACTATTATTTACTAAGAACTACATGTACCATATTCTTGGAAATAAATAATTATTCTATTCTGTACTTTAACCTTATTTTGAACATTTAATTTATGAGATACATAATTATTACAATCCCTGACATAGCCTGCATATATTTGAAGTAAAAACTTCAGACTAAATACTTTTTAGTGACATGACATTTAAAATAAGAAACCAATTAAATCTACATAATTTGTAGCTACTCGTTATAATTATCTAGTAGTTCAAATGCTATAATCTTATTATTATAACTCTTATAATTAAGTACAGTTGAGTAATAATTTCCTTGTTGCTAAATTACCACTTAGAACTATTAGACATCTATGACATAAACTAAGGTACGACTGACCAATTTACACCTTTAGCATTGCATAATACTTCACATAGCCACACAAAAGCTATTGTCTACCAACATAAGTAGTAAGTTATCGTATAACACACCCATTTATAATCTACGTACGAACATTTAATGGATATAATGTCGCAGGGATATTTTAAAAACGACCTTTAGTCAATTGGCTAAGTGACACACTATTTTATTATTTTCTTGTACAAAAATTGGTGATTTTTTTTTATTGTTATGAACGTATAATGTTAGCGGCACAGCCATGTCGCTGCCTACCTAAAGAGGATAACTCTCTTTAAACCTCTTTTGAAGAAGGACTTGTCATGGCGCCAAGGAAACAAACGCTGCAGGAAGTTCATCCGCCTCGCTGGAAGCCTATCGTGTTAGATATTGGTTTTAAAGTGATCTTCAGATGGCACCAAATCGTAGCACAATAGATAGAGAGAGCACACATCTTTAGCCAAACTGTATAACCTGGTCCATTGAAATAAAGAAAATAACACACTTATTAGTATTTAGACAATATTATCCTGAACTATTTTTTCGTTTTATTTGGCAAAACATTCAATAATTAGTTTTTCTTTGGGATCTGATAATCATTCATCATTTGATAATTTCTTAGGAATTTGATCTAATGTCTGTTTTTATCGCATTGCTGCGACATAAATGGATGCTGTACGTACATCGAACGTGTAATGTACGTTTTTATACCATGACTCACTAATGCATTCACTTTGGGTATTTCCTAATGCGCATTAAAATTGTAGGTATATAAATTATTTTTATTACTGCCGGTCTAATCATATAGTACTGAGAAGAATAGTCAGTATCTATTTTTGTCTTAGTCTGAAAATCATGCTCAGTATAAAGGCAAGAAGGAAATATGTATGCCATGTGAACTAGCTAAATGCGTGTCTGTGTATCTACATGGTCCGCTTCACTTAGCCATATAGATTTTTCTCCATTTCCTGTAAATATTTTCTCGAAATGCTGTTACAAAATTGAGTATACAATGCTACTGTATTCTTATTGTAAAATGTTGAATACCTATCTTAACAATAAACAAAGTGATAGACTATTATAATAATTCATCATCTATTTAAGACGACATCATCATTTCAACCCATAAACGTTCCAATGCTAGACATGGGTCTCCTCCAAAGAATGTGGAAGGAATTTAGCCTACTTTTCCACGGTGGCCAGACGGGTTGGTATAGGGTTTGTTTCGATTTTTCCTTTTCTCGCAGTGCTCTTGTCTGTATAACGTTAGCTAAGATGACATACCTAAATAATATATAGTAAAATTGTCTGATTTTGAGCATGAAATCAACAACTTTCAACAAAATTAAATTATATTATTATGTCTGGTAGCTGCAAATAATCTTATATTCCCAAAACGTGTCATAATAAAGGTAGGCGCTTTGATGAAACCGCCAACGCAATAATTTTAAAGATATAAAACGTAAAAGTAAATAATTCTTCAATAAGTAATATTTGATGACAGACATAAATTGAAGGAACGTTGCGAAGGTTGTAAATCTAACGCGTAAAAATAAATGATGACAATTTGTAATCGATCTATATAAATCGAAAATGAATGTTTGGATATTTGCTTTTTATTTCTGGTTTGAGCTCTGAAATTAAGGTTAAAGGGGTTGCGAATATTTATAGCACCAATGACGTATATACCTTAAAGCTATTTCTGTTTCTTACGCAAATATTCTGAAGGGATTTGTTTACGGGTATTGCTTATTTTTCTTTTTAGTGTTTGCCTACATTAGGTTAGCAAAAACTTTAATTCTTAATACTGTTTCATCTTGGTATGAAACGTTTTGATCTTCCAAATAAAATAAAAATAAAAATCTTTGAAAATGATGACGCTATCCTACTTTTCTACTTTATTACCTATGTTTTGAAAATTTTTAGGGTAATTTCAGTATAATTTATTTGTCATCGTTTCACTATAATGTCATCTTTATTGTATTTTTTGTGTAAATGGTAAAACATATGGCAGATATTTAAACCGTTAATGCAAAATTTGCTCATATTTTAGATAAGCCCAGTAAATTGGAAACTGGAACGTTTAAAGCACAATTTATGAGCGCACCTCTATAAAATTTTCAATTAGCTACTCTCTTGAGTCGAATTTTGTTTTAATATACCTATTTTAAAGGCTTGGTTTAGGTAATTATAATTCATTGGGCAAAAAAGATTAAAGTAATGTGTTGCCATAATACTTGAAAGGCTCCTCGATATAAATGAAAATAACATTCCTCAAAATTAATCTAAACCTTTATTTTAGTTGAGACTATAAGTTAACAAATAAGGAATTAAAATTATATAATGGCATCTCTATTTTCTACTTAATACAGTTATTAAATAAGGCGTTTACGTGAAAGTGTTTAAAAATAAACTTGGTACTGCATAATTATGTATAAGGAGGTTAAACACCGGGCATCTTCAGTGGGAAAAAGCCCAAAAAGTTGAATAGTGGCACGCATATTTGACCTTTATTCCTATAAGCACAAAGTAAGAGTTGCGAAATAGAGATGTATAAATATTTTAAATAGGTATTTTTTTTAAATCGACTGATATCTGAAATGCGGTGAACAGTTTATCGAAGAGACCTATTTCAGTATAGCAAATAGCCTCACTCGTTGATGATGACAACACTTGGTTAAAAGCACACTTAAGAAAGTAGCACTTAATGAGGTTGCACTTCTTCAACTATTTGAATTAGGAGTGTCTAATATTGCTTTTGTTTTTATCTTTTCAGGCTCCACAATTTATAACTTTCAAAGAAGGCAAGCTGGGAGTAAACTTCGGCGGATACCATGCGGCTGTTGGTCTTGGAGGAATGTTGGGTAAGAAACAAAATAGATTTTTAACATGTTCCTTAATATAATAACTATTATATCCACAGATTAATTTTCACGTTGCAATTATAATAAGTTTACTTTAAGGACATACTATCAATAAAATTGTTGATCTTCTAAAGTTTAAAGTTAGCAGTATTTAGCTGTTAGCGTTTTACTGTGGCCTAACGATAAACAGTTTTGTAAAAATATATTATGTTATAAGTATATGGAAAATTATTTAATTGCATTTTTATTAAATTTTAATTCGAAATATAACAAAAAAATGTTCCTCAGTTACCGCTTGCCCGTTGGTACTATGATAGCAATTACATATGTTGATTTGACAATATCATTAGTACCATGGGACTATTGGGAGATATTCATCCCACCTGTGGAAGAGTGTGATAGGCAGAAATAATGTCAAAATTATAACCAAATGGCAAAGGTCAAATAAATTTAAGTATGAAAAAATATTGCTGAAATTTCATAAAAATTCTGCTTAATGAGGCTCTTAGCTGTGAAAAGGGAATCTTGACCCTCGGCTTTTAAAATCATTATAATATTTTTGTTGACTTCTTACATTCATAACATGAGTTATTTTATTTAAGTGTACTTAACACAGAGTGCTAAACACCTTCAATATTCATAAATAATAATGATGATAATAAAGAGAAATTATGCAATATTTGTAAAACAAACAAACATCGTATTAAAATTCAATTACTTCTAAGATATAATGATATATATTATATATTACATTTTGTCAATGAAAAATATGAATAATCTCATGTAAATCAATGATAGTACGTTTAATATCGATTGTTTGTCCAACTAAAGGAAGCAAAACCAATTACCATCAGCAACCCATTAAGTCCCACTGCTGGGCTCAGGTCTCCTCTAACTAGAGAGCTGAGAGGGTTTAGGCCATAATCCACTCACGCTGCCCTAGTGCGGGTTGGTAGATCATACATACTCATAGAATTTCTTCTAGGGTATGTGTGTTTCCTCACGATGTTTTCCTTCACCGTTAGCAGATGGTAAGTCACTTGACTAGTACATATAAATTCCACAAAGTGGAATCCACATTGGTACTGCTGGTCGGGATCAAACTCGGACCGCGTGATTTGCACACTGGTCCCTTATCCATTCAGCCACCATCGCTTTAAAAAAAAAAAACAATTACTTAAAACAATTGCCAAATCAAAATACATAGGAAATTTTCTTCAATTATACTGTAGATTAGTTAGAACAGTCAACTTTTAACTGTATGATTATTAAAACAGGCATGCCAATCAAGGTTTTTTTAGTAACAACAATGCATTAAATAATGATTTGAAATAACTACAGGTGGTAATGGAAACACCGGAGGTGGTCTGTTTGCTGAAGCTGGAACACCACATGGCCAGGCAGCGAGGGCCGGCTTAGGAGGATCTCTTGACTCCAAGGGCTCATCATCAGGTATTACTCTATCTATCTATCTATTACTATGTATATCTGAATGATTTGTTTAGTTGAACGCGCTATCTCAGGAACTACTGAAATTATCGAATTGAAAAGAATATTTTAGTTTTGGATAGCCCATTTATCCAGAAATATAACATCACAGCCATATACGTACTAACCGCGAGGTGGGCCTGGTGACATGTGATACAGATTTATTATTAAATCTACTACATGCACCAGACTCGCACAAAGTTGGACTATACCCTACACCCTGGCAATACACCTTAACATGTATTCACTAACTCTGTGTGAGAAATAAATAGTTTTTATTATTATTATTATTATCACGCTACGACCAATAGGAAACATCCACGGGAGGGAAGCCCAGAGCAATAGCTAGTTTCTTTTATAAGCCTATCTTTTAAATGTCAATGTTGGTTCATTAAATCAGTTACATATTAATTGCAGTTTCAAGGAGATAATTACAATTGCAAACTAAATAAGAACTGTCGTTCCATTTTATTATCTTTTAGTACACTTTAATGGTTACGAGCACATAGTCTAGGTTCTGTTTTAAAGAAAACACGAGAGTAATTTAATTTGATAAAATCTAATACACGTCTTTTTGTCAAAAGGAATGAATTATAATAATAATAATAATATTCTACCACATTTACACAGCGCCATCTAGTCCTAAATCAAGCAATTATATTTGCTTGTGTTATGGGTACTAAACAACTGATATACTACTTAAATAATAATAATAATATAATAATATTCTACCACATTCACAAAGCGCCATCTAGTCCCAAATTAAGCAATTATATTTGCTTGTGTTATGGGTACTAAACAACTGATATACTACTTAAATACATTTTTTTTTTGTAAATACATACATATTATACATAAATTACACCCAGACACAGAACAAACCTTTATGCTCATCACACAAAGATTTGTCCTGGGTGGGGATCGAACCCACGACCTCCGGCTTAGCAGTCAGGGTCACTAACCACTAGGCCAGTCAGATTATGAAAGTATGTTTGCTTCATATAGCTTAATGAATTTATTAACCTCATACAGCTTAATACATTCATAAATTAAAGTATATTTGTTTATTAATGACGAAGAGACGTTGTTTAATACATAATTTTATGAATATTTTATGAACGAACTTGAAACACTTTGCAATTAAGTATATACTCGTATTAAACTTATTACTTTATTTTCTTGCATAGCGTAATTAATGTGTAATGAATCTAAATTAAATGTCATATGTCTCGACCTCTGCAGTCAGTGATAATTGCAAAACGTGAATGAAAAACATAATTATAACATGTAGCATCTAGGCTGTTCATGCATCTATAATGTTTTATATTTATTAATAATTTTATTTATTTATTTAGGACAACTCAACAAATCTTACACCAATACAAACAATATCTTACATGCGAAGAAGAATACAAACTTAGTGTAGACTTAATTATAGGTTGCCACAGCATGCATTTGGTGTGGATTTTTTTTAAAAGGAAAATAATATATATAATATTAACTTTAATAAAAACTGAATATTTCTAAATTCTTTAAATGAGGTAATTTAAATCTAAAGTTTTAATGTTTGATGCACTTTACAAAATTGTTTGGACGAGAACAATTTTGTTTGGTAATAAGGCAAAATATAGATTGGATACACTTCGCACAACGGTTCTAAAGTATTAAAATTTTAATACATTTTTGATGAATTTATGAATTAAGTATTTGAAAACGTTAAAGCCTGTGCACATCGCGTTTTTAAACGCGACGTCGACGCGCGTTTGTAGTGATACAGACGCAATACGCACGTGAGTCATAGCCTATAGACCTTTGCACAACTGTTATATTCAAACATGCGTTTGCATGCACGATACAGACGCGCGTGTATAACGATACAGACGCGCGTGTGTAGCGATACAGACGCGATGTTAACGTGTGTGTGTGTATCGATACTAACGACAACAAACTGCTAGTGCGGATGTTGTATTAAAAACATATAATTTTACGACGTATTGATGTTATTTTTCAGGCGGATTATACGCTGGTGCTACTGCTGGAGGAAACGTGAAGGCGGAAGCTGGTCTAGGAGGAGAAATAGGAGCAGACAGGTCATCAGGCGGTGGCTTCGCTTCAGCATCTTCTGGACACAAATATGCTTCTTCTTCTTTGGTAGGTGACACAACAGAAGCGAGATATAGGAAGAAAGAAGAAAGACGTATATTAAAAGAAATAAAGAAGGCCTTAAAGGCAAATCAAAGGGAATACAGGGATTAACCGGTGGAGGAGAATTTATCATTAATATATTTTATACCATTTTATATTTAATGTATAAGTACTAATATTTTCGAAATAAATTTCTAACAGTAAAAGTGTTATCATTGAGTGACAACAAAAAATCGTTAGCAACACGATCATAAAAATACGAGGCGTAAATTTGAAAATGTTTTCATAGTATAATATAATACAAAAATAATGACGAAAGTAACATCTTACATACATACATTTAAGAAACATTAAATCTACGCCCTGTATTTCTGTCTACTAAACCAAGAGTAAGTTTGCAGTACATCGTGTCAAAGTTGAGCCTAATGTGTGGTTATTTACAGGAATAAGGTAAAAAAACCAAGACTAAGTATTTTACGAGCATGCATTCACAATGCACCTTCATCTAACATTTCGAGTCTCATTTTTGGAACACTATTTTTCACTATCCGTGTTATGTTTCAACACATTTCGGGCCTTGGATGTAATCCTAGATACTTCGTTCATAAATGCAGCATGAATGTATTTTCAGCTCTTTCTGTAGAAGTTTTCTTTTAGCATTTCATTTTTACTAGCATGTCTCAATAAGTAAATAACTCAAATAAATTAACAATATTTTTATGATTTCAGGGTGGTACTAAGATCATAGAGACAGAAGTTGCCGAAGTTCCTGTAGAAGTGAAACCAGTGCACAAGAAGGTTTACTCTGAAGTTAAGTTCGAAGCTGCCAATGAAGTAGTCCCATTAGCAAATGTTGACGTAAAAGCTGAAGCTCATCCTGCTGTAGTTGTCAAAGAAGTGAGTAATCGGAGAGTTCCACGGCATCACAGAAGTGCATACTACAAGGCCCAAAACTTCCTCAACATGGTTTCTTCGTTTACTTTCCCCCAGATAAGGTTTGATCAGCCGACGTGGTTTAATAATCCACATCAATATTATAGCAAACAGGTTTGTCTCTGAATTTTTAAGTACCAGTTGGAGCACCCAGAGGCCTTCAGACCGCCAAAATTCAAAAGCACTAAATGTTGAGTCAATAATAAAATTATTTCACCACACTTAAAATAATTAAGTGCCAAATTACGCATAATATTTACGCGCTATAATTAATATAATATAATCAAAATATTTTCAGTACTGATAACTAACGAAAGTACTGGAAATATTTATACATAATAAGTAATAATAAAACGTCACTAATAATTTTTCATATGGATACTACATCTACAGCAGATAAATAGCCAGGAAAATTAGATACTTGTCTGGCTGACCACTTAATTATTGCTGTAAAGGCTTCAAATGTATTTCCTGCTGTCATTTTTCACCTACTCACCTAGAACAAAGCTGGTATAATGTCAGTCGGATTAGTAAATTATACTGTGTTATGTAGCATATTATTATAAATTAATTTATTATTTATAGATATACGTCGAACCTCAACCTCCACAAGTGATCCAAAAAACTATAATCCGCACACACAAACCTCACCGTCATCACTTTAGAAAGACAGCTTACATCGGAGGCTATATTGGTGCTGGTGGTAATGCTGGTGTAGCTCAACCAACAGTTGTCAAAACAGTGGAGCCTATCAGTAGAAGGGCTGATGTTAACGTTGAAGGAGAAGCACATGCTGCTGCTGGCGCTGATGTAAACGCAGGCGGCGCCGGTGAAGTTACTTACACAAAGAGAGTAACTGTACAAAAGAACCCCACGTTTTTCCAGGATATTTTCAATGTGCGTATTTTGTTAACTCTGAATACTAGAATTTTAAATTAACTGCTGGATCAGGTTATCGTATATCCGAGTTCAAACTATTTTTGGATACCAAATTTCAACTGTAGTAAAAGAATTACATTTCATGCAATATTTAATTGGACGTATAAATATTAATTTAAAAAATCCTTTAAGACATGTAGGGCACAGAGGGTTACCCCCACTCAAACTGAGCCACCCACCAATCAGGGGAAGTACCTTTGCCCTACAAAAGATCACAAACATAATAACATTAGTGCTGTGTTCTTTCTGGTGAGTACGTAGTGGTATCCAGAACTCATTGAGGAGGTGCGAGATTTCAAATATGCGCGTATTATGCTCCTGGTGGCGCTTGCGTCCAGAAGCCAGTAACCGCTTTAGGTCGTAAAATTATTTGTCACCATCGAAAGTTAAAAAAAAAACTCAAATTTCCTTTTGTTTTCATCACGCAATAATGACCTATTAATTGTTATTTTTCAGATTCCAATTGCGACTCTGCAAGCAGTTAATAGTTTTTTGACTAATACCGCTGCAAACACTGGTGTGTCTGTTGAAAAACATGCCTCCGTTCACGCAGGTGGTTATGTACATTAAGCTATAATATAATTTATTTTATACGAACAATAAATATTTAAGTTTCAATATAATTTTGAAGGTCGTAGGTACAAAAAAATGAGTCATTCAGATGTCAGACAAATGAAAACATTTAACATTATTAATTAAAATAATGTAATTTAGACCAGTGCATTGTAAGTAGAAATAATTTTGATAGTAAACAATAAGTGACTGTATGAAGCCCAGTGCTACATGGCTTTAGAATTTATACATTTTTGCTGATACGTTTTTTATATAAGAAAGAAAATAAAAAGGTTATGTTGAGGCGTAAAGATTTTTAATTTATTTAATAAAGTAATTCTATTACGTATTTAATGGGTTCACAAAATTGTCGTTCTATGAAACCTTAATAACACTTTTGTTGATCAGAGACTTTAAGCGAAAATTCTGAAAATTTAAGCAGGTACTAAGTTATAATTTAAATAAAAAAATACAACTTTGATAAGGACTGTAAGGGTTCCTCCTGGGAACGACACACTATAATCTTACCGGCCTCGTAATCTCGACGATATTTTTATCACCTTACTTTTATTACGTTTTTATTTTTTACGAGCTCCCCTTTAGGAAGAAACGTCTGTGGTGGACTTATTAAAAGAATAAAATAAATTTACACAACGTAGCTGTAACCTAGGCACTCGTAAAATTACTGGTTTTGTTTATTTTAATTTCTGTGTAATAAAACTTGAATTTTGTGAGACAATCAAGAAGGTCAAGCTCTCTACTGATTAGTGCCATACCTTCTCCTAATTTCCTTTAAAGTTTTGAATTTATTTAAAGCCTTAAGCAAAGTTACTAGGTTATACAGGTCAGTTTCATCATTGTGTTGCATTTACCATTCCTTTTTATCTCTAAAACAGAATATGGGTCATTTTGTTGGGTTCAGTAAAATATTGCTGATGTGTAGCGATTAAAAAGACACATGGAGACTTTTATTAGATACAAACGATTTGTTTTAAGAAATAATGGATAATACCTTTGATTTAACTATACGTACTCTCTGGGGTCTTATGTTTATTTTTAACACCAACAATTGAAATGATTTTCTTTTAGTTTTAATTCTCTTTGTATTTAAGTCATGTCTATAATATCATTGCTCATTTAGTACTAAATGTTTCTACAGAATCAGACTTAGAATCATCGAAGCATGTGCCTGCATCTAAGTCAGTAGCATCATCATCGGAAGCACGCATATCGGTACAGACACCGAGTGCTACCAAATTCATTGACGATATCTTCGCTGTAAGTTCATCTTCATACATCATTATCATCTTTACACGATTGTTGGTATATGGTACTTAATCTTAATCTTAAATAAAACTTAAATGACTTTTCTTCAACATTTTGCTGTTTTGCACATTACAACTAGTAAACTGCACAATTGAGTTCGAAAGTAATATCAAGAATTTCACTGGATTTAAATTAATTTGATATATTATTATGTTAATTAATTATATAGTCTGTATCTAGACAATTATGCTTTTGTATTATACTTCAATCAGGCTCTCAGAAACTCACACACATGCATGAAATTAAAAATCTTACTTTTCTATACATTAAATCTGAGGTAACGAACCTTAATAATTTTCACTGTGCTATATCGGAGTATTGTATAAATATCATGTACCAAACTAAATTTGCAATCTAGTATATTATAAAGCAAAATGTGTATTGAGCTTTTATAAATATGTATACCACCTATGTACTACCACATTTTTAGCAAATAAATTGTATCTTATCTTATCTTAAATAAGTGCCGCAGCAGTTTGACTTTAAACATTTTTGTTATTTACACAAATCCACTCATTAAGCATATTCGTAGCATTATGTTTCATTAATCATTCGTTGTCAGTTTATATTAAATTTACATATTAATAAACAGCACTAGCACAATGGTGAAGGATTGAGAATGCGGTTAAAATGTCAGACCTGATAAACACAGAGATGCCTTAACTTGTTATAAATGGATTTAAGCTGTCGACTGTATTTGTTTAATCTATCTGCATGATTTGTATTGAATTTACTAACAATACTGATGTTACGCTCACATAAAGACTGTTTTTTTGAATCTTGCATGATTTTAATAAAATAATCTATGAATCTGTGCAACAAAACTTTAAATAAAATAGTAAGTAGTAGTAGTACTTAAAAAAAAGGTTAAGTCACAGTGGCTAGGTCCTTGTCACTAAGATCGCCGTGCTAAAGATAGTAGATTCAATTTCCTGTCGCATAATAAAATTATCCCCTAGGCTCTAACCTCAGATTCAGATAAATGCGTCAAAACTTGACATATTTTACCACAAACAATTACAAGAAGGAAATCGAGACAAGCGATAATCAGAGTAATTCTTAAAAAAAATATTACATGAGTATAAATCCAAAGTAAATTTAACTGAGCGCTGAGCTGAAGGAAAAAAAATGAAAATTGCGATCAAATCTACAAGAACTATCCTAATATTTTATTGGTGCTTAGAAATAAAACTTATTTAAAATAAATAAGTTTAGTTTTTCAAATAACACTAAAATAAAATATTACAGCCCTGTGTTAACTTTGTTTTTTATGCTTTGGTGGAGGACAAGCTTTGAAACTAATAATAGTTATTAGTGTCTAGTTAAGAAGTTGGATCATTTAAAGTTTAGAGATTAAAGTCTTGAAACAGCGATAGATTCTAGATTGGTAACCTTAGTATAATTGGTTTAAACGCTGGAAGAAGCAGATGTTGAAAACTAACATTATGACAAACTTAAACATAGAAATGTAAACTGTGCTTTTTTAAAATTTATTTGAGATAAGTATAACGATGGTTTTGGTTTCGGTGAGTATTTGAATAATATAATTCTCGGGATATAAATAATATATAGATATAAATATGGTAAACCATATCAGAAGAGTTTTTCTGTGAACACAGAGCTTGCAACAGTACTGAAATATCGGACACTCATTAACAATAAAAAATTAATCGGTACGAGTATAATATATGCCAAGAATTATATTATTAAATTATACGACCAAGATAAGATTAAAAACTATATCGGTGAGTATTGCTTTGTATAAAATGCACATGTTTGTTATATTCTTTATATTAGTTTTGTTATCTAATGAGCCAATTATTTTATAGATACCAATTAATACACTGTCAGCAGTAAACTCATTTTTAGAAAACAACGTGGGAAGGAGACAGGTTCAGGTGAGTTCCATAATTAAAATCTAAGCTACTTTCAGAATATAAAAATTCAATATTTTTCAATAACTATGAAAGCATAGTTAGTTTTAAAATGACAGAATCGATTTCAAATCTACCCTAAAACATAGTGTATCTTTTGCAACGACTGTTTCATGATAGCAAATTAAAGTGTCACCAATGTAGCTAATATAGGTATGCAACCTGTTAGCTATTTACGACCGTATGGCATCAGGGATTAAATATATTATCCAGTAAATTGAAAATAATGATGAGCTATTAAGGATATAGTTTGGATTGGGAAAAATAATGGTAACATAGAAATAGATAAAATTAACAAAATAGGAATTACTGTTTCAGAATAATATTCTGTCTATTAACAGACATTCATCAATTCTCTATCACAATTGTTTCCAAACTTAAAAGAACAAACTAAGTTACTTACTATTAATTAAATAGTAAGTAACTTTAAATAATTTCCAGATTACCGGTGAAGTATCTAATGAACCAACCAAAGTGAGACTTGGACCTCATGCAAGACGGAGGGCTAACAAACAAGTGGTCATAGTGCAGGAACCGGCAAAACCAGCACATGAACCACAAGAATTTAACTAAAGTAATTACGTAATTATGTGCTTGTACCTGAATATCACAGTATTTGACTTATCTAGGATAGATAATGCTTGTACTCAACTGCATTCGCAGTTTACAAAATATTGTAAATAATTTAATATATTTGAAATAAAATTTAATATAATATTTGCTGTCTTCTCTTCTTACCTGCCTTGTAAAAGATCTCCTTGAATGAGTTGCTAAGTATTTGATGCATTCAAATGTATTAAAAAATCAGTGAAAAGTTCCTAGATCATGAAATAAAATTCAAAATACAGTGGTAAAAATATTTATTACAGCACAAACCTTACACAGTATATAAAAATAAAATTAAATATTAGTTGGAGTAAAATAGAACTTCAACTCTACCGTTTTAATCCTATTCGGTTGTAAGAATACTACATTTGAGCAGCAGAGCGTTAATTCTACAATGATTATATCATTAGTATTCTTGATTTAATTAGCTTTCAGCACGTAACGCGAGATAATACAGATACTAGTGCCTCTAGTGGTGTAAACACCAAAATAGACAATAGTTTCTCCAGCTTCTTTGATAGGATAGTAATATGCGCCAGGTTGTAGTTTGTTAATGTCCATTTTATTGAAGGAATAATTACCTTTAAAAATTTCACATGTTTTTTCATTATAACGTACGCCAGAGGCGATGAGCATTAATTTTGGAATAACGCTTTTACATGTTAATTTTTTAAATGAATTCGTGTATTGTACGGAACCACCAGATTTTTCAACTCCAGTTTTTATTTTCCAGTAAACTCCACGCAAATTCTCTTTTATTGTTAAGTTTCCTTTAAAATAGAAACTGTCACTTTTGTTATATGCAACGACGTTGAGAATTATAGTTAGTTCCTTTTCAAACTGTGGGTCAGCTTCGGCTTCTGTACACTTCTCTATACTTCTTAATGTCGTTTTATACATTACAGATATAACTGTCACAACAAATTGAGTTAAAATTACTGATAAAATGACGCAATTCAATTTCACTACCATAATTTTATTCTTAGTAATGTGAGACATGAGTTAAATGATGCACAAACGATGGCTGAAAATAAACTTGCGACTGTAAATAATAATTCACACAAATGCCATTATAATTGTACACATGATTGAGTCTATGTTTAGAATCAAACCAGCTCATAATCGATCCTAATATTTTTATAATCGTTTCCAAAATAAATAATTTCATATTGATGTTTATCATAAAAAGCTGAAAGATAATATATTTTGACCTTGAGTGTTATTATGCGTATTACCCGCAAAATTTAACATTTTGAAATTAATATCGAATAATTTAATCGATTTTAAATAAGAATCTGTATAATCTGTACGTAGTTAATTTTAGCAGTTGATTCACCTTCAGGACTTGGCGCTTTATTGCCATCGCACTGTGACAAAACTGAGGCCACAAAGTTTAAATCTCAAAGACACTCTATAATACCATTTTTGTGCAACTCGGGAATCGAACCTGTATTAAAGTCATTCTTCTGTAGTACGATATTATTGATTTATATTATTCAATTAGCCTTAAGCACAAAACGTGACAATGTACAAACACTAGTACCTTTAGAGTTGTAGATACCAAAATAGACAATACTCTCCCCAGCTTCTTTAATAGGAAAGTAATACGCACCAGGCTGTAACTTGTTCATATCCATTTTATCAAAGGAATAAATACCTTTATACAATTCACATGTTTTTTCGTTGTATTTAATATTAGCGGCCATGAGCATCAATTTGGGAATTACACTTTTACAAGTCAATTTTTTATAAGAATTCGTATATTTTATTCCACCACCGTTCTTTTCGACACCAGCTTTCAGCTTAATGTAATGTCCAATCAAATTTTCTTTGATAGTTAAGTTACCCTTGAAGTAGTAACCACCGCTTTTATTGTAAGCAATGATGTTGAGAATCATAGTTTTATCCTTTTCATACGGTGGGTCTGCTTGTTCAACAGGACAGGGTTCAAAAGTTCTTAAAGTCACTTTGTAGGTTACGGATAATACTGACACTGCTAATTGTATTAAAAATACTGTTAAAATAAAACAACGCCATTTAACAGCCATAACTGGTATTATAAATGCTTTTACGATACTTGAAAATATCGAGTAAAATATTTTATTGATGATACCAAAATCATTTTAGATTATAATGTAATTATTTTAACTGGCATCCTAAGTTGGATCTAATAGTTTTATAATTTTTATGAACTTTGCCATCATTAGATAAACTATTTATGCTAGTTTGGGTTGATATAATTATATAAACATCAAACATAATTTGTATTGGATATACATTGCGTAGGTATTGGAAAACGCAGCGTGGGACGGCCCCCGCCATATGTTCCGACGACCTATACTAGTAAAAGTCGTTGTGGCGGAAATTAGGTGGGGCCTATGTTTAGCAGTGGACGTCATTGGGTTGATATAATATACACTGCGTATATTGACAATAGAATGTTTGTAAGTGTATTACATTTATTCAATCTAATGTCATGTTGGCGACTTTACCGACCAGTAAACTTGGCTACATTGATTGACTAAAAGACGTAAGCGCAATGGTGATGGCTGACATGAATGTTTGCTTGATTTGAGCACATTACACGTCGAAAATCAAGTAAATTCAGTGAGCCACGCAGATTGAGCAAAATAATTGCTTACACCCTGTAGATGGAAATGTGAATGTCCTACTCCAGAACAGTATGAAACATTGTGAGAAGTAAGTAACCACGTTCTCTAATTATAAACAATTTCAAGTATACTTCAGCATCAGCTGAATGACGTCCACTGCTGGACATAGGCCTCACGTAGCACAGCGAGTAATTTCGTGCCGCAAAATAAACTTATTTACTATTAATAACCACTAACTATGGTTTACAAATCACTAAACCTCTTTTTAAGTTTGCTTTATAATGTGTTCATAATACTATATAATTAAGTGATATCTCTCATAAAACTGGAATAAAATTGAACGTACCTACCTACTAAGTCTTCCTACTGTATTAGGTAATCAAAAGCTTTTGAGTATATTCAAGCAATAAATAAAAAGGTAAAACCACAATATATTTTTATATAGTAAATATAATGAGTAAAGTTAATAACGAACATAAAAATTAACCAGACGTAAATAAAAGCAATGCTGATTTATTTCCCAAATTTGGTTGGTACACAAAACCTCAGAATCAACTGTGGTCATATCCAATACTTACAAAACCGCTAATGACGTCAATTATTTACCGCTTAATAGCAAAAGTTAAGCTTTTAAAATCAGTAATTTTAATAATACTCTTTGCAATATTGAGCCATTAAATGTTATTAATGAGTCTATAGCTTGTGCTGTCTGCTAAATCAAATACATTACGCTGTGTGAAAAGTTCAACTGATTTTAAGCAAACCGTGGGTTTTTTGTATACCTATGTATATCTATACTAATTTATAAAGCTGAAAGGTTTGTTGGTTTGGTTGAATGGTAGGATCTCAGGAACTATGGATCCGATTTAAAAAAATAATCATATTCGCACGAATAGACAACTATTACGCTCCCTCTCTATGTCAGCATCGTCTTTCAGATCCGGGGTAAGAATGTGCCCAAGGTATATCCACTGTTATACTCTTTTGACGTTACACATTTTTCATTTTTGTCTTATAAATAGACCAACATTCATATTTGACTTAAAAATAATTGTATCTAAAATTTGACTATTGAAAAAGCACACAAGAATAAAGACTTCTTGGCCTTTGCATTTAATACGGTCTATCGATTCTAGAAAACGACTGCACATTGTCATTTTAAATAAGTTACAAATAGTAGCAGGTCTTTTTCTTAGAACATTCTTGAGACCTAAAACTGTAGATTTAAAAAATTAAAATTAAAGTACATTTTTAACAACTTGCAAATAAAAAGCAGTAAAAAATAAATGCCTTCATTTTTGTTCATAAACTTTAGGGACTAAAGGCATATCATGGTCTCGCAATTTTCCATAGCTGCTATCAGGCTTCTTTAATGGGCCTTTGTCTTTATTATCTTTACTAAATTATTTTACCAAATCGATTGTCGCAGTGACGGTTTTACAAACGATTTTCTTAATTACTATCATGAAGCTACAATATAATCATCAAAAATCAATAAAAAGCACAATACACTTAACAATCAAATTATATGGATTTTGTTAGTTTTTTCTTAGTAGCTTAAAGAAGGTTAATATGGACAATAAACAGCTATTTAAAAAATAAAGTGCATGCTTACTTTACATTATATAATAATATTTTGATGAATGTAATATTTTGATTGTTTAAGTACTTTCATTAATTCAATTATATTTATCAGATATGGCTTAGTTGAAATAGAAGCTGACGCTGACTGAATAATATCTAACAGTTACAAAGCTCTCCGAATATAGAAATACTGGAAATAATTAATTATCAAACTACGAATTAAATAAAAACTAGACAATAATATCAAAGTAGGTATAACACAGAAAACTTTGGTTACAATCCAGTCAAAAAATTATGAAAATAATTTACTTACATCTTACATAATTATAGTATGACCATTTAAAGAAAAAACATGTAAATTTAATTTTAATAAATTTGAGTTCAAATAGTTCTTATTTTCTGCAGTTTCTTTTATGAAGCCATAGCAAACAAAAGTTTAAGTAGGTAGTATAAAGTTAAATCAAGCTGAAATCTCACAAATTCTTCTTGACTTTTATATCAGACACAAGTTTTATAAAATTTTAAACTTAATTCGTTTCTTTGGTCATATAAATTCAAATGAGGAACAAAATGAGCATCTTCGGGAACATTGACAACACGTGCTGACAATCCGAATAAGTTATGTACGATATCAAAATAACCGTAAAATTCACGCTTCCTCATGCCACACACGAATAATAACAAACGCCACTTGCAGCATAATAAAAACATGAAGATGACAATAAAACTCGCAATAATACACAATGTGGACTCATAAACCGTAGAGTTGCTTTGTTTACAGCTTTCCGACAAAATGAAAGTATGAAGTAATTTTACGGCCGACATATTTTATGGTGGTAGCTATCAAAACAAACTTGAAAATTTGTCAAGGTACGCCGAAAGAATACTAAAGAAGCTTACAGATCGACTTGGTACGACGACGACGTAGAGAATGCAGAGCCAATTTCCTTGAACTCGCTATATCCTCTTCAATGTTCTTGTCTAAAGCAAATACATGTGCGAAATTCCACCGCCACGGTACAGCCCTGGCATGCTAAGTTGCATTGGTTGAGACGTGTGACGTCGTTCAATCGAATTGAAATAACCTTCGAATAAAATGGTAGGGAGTAAAGCTGCGTTTATATCTACAGACATTGAACGTGCCGTGTCAGACAATATAAAATGTTTGTATAGAATTTGATAGCTCTTATCGGTTCGCGTCTGTGAGACCACGTTACCAAAGATAAAAATAGGTTCATTCAAACTGTTTAGAATATTTTTTGTCTGATACAGCATGCGTCTGACACGTTCAATATCTAGAGATATACAGCTAGAAGTACACAGCTTTATACGGCTAAAAGTAGGTACTATATTATTTTTCAATCGCTTGAAAATTCTATTTGACATTGCGATTGAAATGGAAGTTACCAAAAACCGCTATTTAATTCACTAAAACGATTTTCCTAAGGTCCGTAGTTTCTGCTAAAATATGATGAAGATAAGAGCTTAGTGTCCATTCCATCGTAGTGTTAACTTCAAACCGACCCTCGTTAGGTTCCTACACTTCTAATTAAATTAAAATGACCCAAATCATTTGGCCTAAATACATCAAGCACCAAAATCCTTTCTTTAGGTATTGAGTTTGACTTTGTGGTTCGATATTAGAGTAATCACTTCTGAAATCTATTTTTCTCATTGATGTGGATTCTTCTTAAAACTCAGCGTTTACTTATGATAAAATAATGTCCTTGACAGAATTTTTATCTAATAACCGATTCAAACATTTAGAATTATATGTTACTTCTGACAAAGCTTACTTTGAATCATCAGCAACCTATGAAGTCCCACTGCTGGACTCGGGTCTCTAACTTGAGAGCTGAGAGGGTTCATCATCATGATCATCATTTCAACCCATAAATGTCCCACTGCTCGAAAGAAGGTCTCATCGAAAGAATGTGGAGGGTTACTTACTTTGAATAAATTATAGGTAAAAAAATGTAATGTAAAGCATGTCTGAAAAACCCAATATAATTTTCCCGACTTTAGGGAATCAAATGATCTTTTGGGCATCACAAATACAATAAAAATGACAATATAAACATTTAAACTTTCGCGACTTGTACACATATTAAATTATTATAAAACGGGTCTACCTCACGTATTATATTATAAGGAATAGTAAATACCTTATTTATCTGCCCGACGTTTCGATCGAATTATACCGATCATGGTCACGGGCTGACTGGTCAGTCAGCCCGTGACGTAAATAAGGTACTTACTATTCCTTATAATATAATACGTGACGTAGACCCGTTTTATGGTAATTTAAAAATGACAATGTTTAAGTTACCTACTCATTTTCACGCAACAGAAAATACAAGGATGAAAGCAAATTCTCTTAAAATAATTCAATTAAGAATTATGACACGGACACATTTTGCGTATTGAAGTCAATTACAAGAAAATCTTGTTAGAACCACCGCAGCGCCAATACGCTTTCTTAAGAACAAACATTGAAATTTTGCGCAATTGAATTAGCAACTTCCTTAAATGTATTAAATATTTGATGAGTGTAATTAGTTTATATATTTGATTGACCTTAATCCGATTAAGTTAATATTATTTTGACCTACTTATCTTGGTCGGGCTACATCAAAGGAAAAGGAATAGAGAAAGAGAAATTATTTATTACGACTGGCCTGTTGGTCCAGTGGTTAGTGACCCTGACTGCTAAGCCGGAGGTCGTGGGTTCGATCCCCACCCAGGACAAATCTTTGTGTGATGAGCATAAAGGTTTGTTCTGTGTCTGGGTGTCTATCTAGTCTAGTCTATATAGTCTAGTCTATAATACGTATGTGTTTACAAAAAAAATAAAATGTATATAAGTAGTATATCAGTTGTTTAGTACCCATAACACAAGCAAATATAATTGCTTACTTTGGTACTAGATGGCGCTGTGTGAATGTGGTAGAATATTATTATTATTATTATTTCTTCATTTTAACCGACGAAAAACCGTATATATATTATATATTTTTATTATATATCAGTAGCGCTAGTTGTACTATGTAGGTACAACAGCTACGCAATAAGTCTCAGGTTCGATCCCCTAATCGTATCTGCCTAAAACGGTATTGTTAACGGTATCATTATCATAAAATAATAATAAAATATTGAACGCTAGGATCTCAGAAACTACTGGAGCAATTTGAAAAAATATTTTAGTGTTGGATAGCCCATTTATCGAAGAAGGGTATATGCTATACAACATTACGCTAAACTAATAGATGCTGAGCAGTGGCCAATTAAAAAACGACGGGAGCGAAGACCCACGTGATTTCTTGTATTACAAATAACTTCACTTGTCTAGTACATATAAATTCCACAGAGTGAAATACTGCCGGTCGGAATCAAACTCGGACCGCATGATTTGCATGTCGGTCACTTATTAATTCGGCCACCATCGCTTAAACGCAACGTAAACGTATTTCACCAAAATAAAAATTTGCGCAAGATCTTCTTTATATAAAACTTGCTTCCACCCGCAGCTCCTCCGTTGGTAAAAAGAAGCCTATGTGCCATTCCAGACATATTATAATATATCTGCATGCCAAATTTCATACAAAACCACACAGCAATTCTTTCTAACAAACATAGATCCATATATCCATCCATCCTAACTTTCGCATTTATAAAATAAATAAGATCATCATTTCAACCCATTAATGTTCCACTGTTGGCCACGGGGGTCACCACCAAAAATTATGATAGGTATTTAGCCTTCTATACCACGCTGGCCAGACGGTTTGGTATAGGGTTTGTTTCAAACTTTCCTTTTCTCGCAGTGGTCTTGTCTGCTTAAGGTAAGTGAGGTAAGGTAGTGGTATTATTATTATTATTATTATTATGTATTCTTAATCCATCACTACAGAGATTATAAGTAAGATACTGGTTATTATTAAATTTGCTTGAAATTATAACTTTTACATTACATCAAATACAGAGAAGATTGAACAAATTGATACCGGTCCGTAAAATATTTTAACAAAATTTCGAATAAACTTTACTTATTCTTGAAATCAAAAGAAAAATGTTTTTTCTAACAGAGAGCGGATTGAAGAACTGAATAAATTATCATACTTCTAATGAACTTAAATTTTATTTCACGCTTTTTTTCATTGTATAAGTACATTAAAATCTTACAAAGTTACATTATTAGAATCTTTAAAATATTTTGTAGGTATTATTTAGAAATCACTGTTTCTCTTTCACTAACGATTACATTGCCTAAGTAAATTACAACATCTTCACTTTATTATTATCGATTCAGGTAAAAAATATTATAAAACTTAATCTATATTACTATCATCATCATTTCAACTAAACGTCCCACTGCTGGGCACGGGTCTCCTCCAAGAAATGTGGAGGGAATTTAGCCTACTATACCACGCTCACGCTGGTCAGACGGGTTGGTATAGGGTTTGTTTTGAATTTTCCTTATCTTGCCGTGCTGCTCTTGTCTGCTTAAGGTCACCCTTTAGTTACCTTTTACAACACCGACGGGTTGAGATGAGACAGTACAATTATGTATTCTTAATCCGTCACTACACGGATACAGTTTCAAATTATAATGTGATGCAACCAAAACACTCTATCGAGTGACTTTTTTGAGAAAGTGACATTCTAAGAAAATGACATTTTTACGAAAGTGACATTCAAAGAAAGTGAAAGTTTTGCGAAAATGACATTGTGCTAAAGTGACCAACTTTTTTTACGATGACATTTTGCGAAAGTGACGTTCTGCGTCAAGACCATTTCATGGCTGTTATTTTTTACCCGACTGCTTTATTTATTTATTTCAACCTATATCTATCATTACGGTTATACCTTTGACAATTTAACCTTTAAAAAAATAATATAAGAATATTTTCTACATAAAACTCGCAAATCTACAAGGGCATTTCCAAACGGAAGACGTTAAATTCCGCCTGCAACAAGTTTAACCGCAGACATTGTATGAAACCATTAAGTGCTCATGTTCTTAGCGTCTACTCTCCAGAAGTACGAACCAAGGCGAATATCCAAACATTCCCCGGCCACTTGATAACTGTTCCCGAAATTAGATCAGCGTCCTTAGAGAGAATTAATTTTGGACCCTAATCAAACTTGGCCCATGTTCAGCAAAGTCAGTTTAAGTCAAGACTATAACTAGCAAGATTTCTCATATGCATTCAAGTCACGTGGTTTTATATTTATATATTTAGTCTTGAGTCTGGACTTTCAGAATAAATAAAAGTACACTGTAAGACTTGGTTGGGAAATGACTGCGCTTTAGTCTAGGGACATGCCATTGTTTGCATTATTACATTCTTGAGTTTTATTTTGTGGGTGCTGCAGACAAAATAATACATAAAAGAGTAATACTACAGACAATAAATAGTGAAGTTGATTCTATCATAGAGATTGGGTGAAATGATAACATTGCCTACCCAAAATAAATAAATTATTTTTTTTTACTAAAAAGTTAAAATAAGTAAAACAGCTTTTATCTGTAAAAGCTGTTTTATTTTAACTTTTTAGTTAAATATTTTGCATTATTTTACGTTTGCAGAGCTAAAGAAAGTAATAAAATTAAATCATTTGGATATTTTTCTTATTATAATATTATTAACGATACGATTATTATAAAAATGCGTAAATAATGATTTCTTTCTGGCAAATGTCATTAATATTTCAGACAAAGTATGCAACGAGACACTCGACACTCCACCGATTGAATGTAAAACTCATAATTTGAATATTTATGATTTAAAATTTGCATGTAGATGCCTGTTAATCTAATTGAATAAGTTCCTGTGTCTTAACTTCAATAGGATTAAAATATAGAAATATAAGATAATACCCTTTTATTGAAATAATTTGGCTTCAATCTTTGTTATAGAACCCATTGTTATAAGATACGGTTGATCAGCCTATTATGTTTGTAACACAATGAGCTGGTGAACCCAAAATGTAGCAAATTAATTTACCTGTATTGTAAGCTGCTTTAAGTCATATCTAAATTAAGGTTTTGTACCATTTAAGGCTATTTAAAGTTCAAGTTGTTTATAAACAATACACATAAATATTGAAAAAATTATCATTCCACAATTGATGTAATATGTAGTTGCTACCGATACACCATTGACGTATGTATACCTTTATGTACGCAAATTGTGAGGTTTCACAATTGCCTTTTTAATACCATAATAATAGTATATTCTCAGGACAAAGTCACAGCCTAATAACATAGTAAGTAAACAAATATCTAATTAACTATATAGCATTACGCTCCTAATTAGGTACAAGGGATTTATTCCGCAATTTTACGTAATGAGTACATAGCTTTTTTAGTTGTGTAAATTCGTGTTTTACTAAGTATATAACAGGTTTAAAATAAATGAATATAAAGAAAAATATAATTACTTATCTATATGGGTAATTTTCATAATTTCAAACAAAAAACAAAATAGGTATTACGTCATATATCGGTTCAGAAACTGGGCATAAGTCACACAGTGTTTCAATTCAAGAAGTTGAGGTTAGTAGGTAGGATCTTTAAAATTTTTCGCACTCTTATGACTTAGGTGACGAAGCCCCGTTTTATTTTGATTAAATATATAGAGTTCGAAAACTTTAAGAGTTTTGTCGCCACTGAGTTCTTCTCTCATGCTCTTTTTTCTTATCACTTCCCACAATACATATAAGAAAGTTGCCAATGTTTTTTGCGAGAAAATTATATACAGACGTTTAGGAATTGTTTGTCGCTTTTTCCTTTACGAAGGGTAGAAGTTTAAATGGTATTAACATGTTTGTGAACTGCTTGGAGACGTGTGATTTAAGTAAAGGGCTCAACATAATTATTTTTGGAACATTCAAGTGACGTTTATTTAACGATTGAAGATTATGAGTACGCTGTTCGTATCATTTTAAATACTCATGTGACATTTTGTTTTGAAATTGGTTTTCTCAAGTTTTAGCGAGAGTCATTTTGGGTGGTATACAAATAGGCAGATTATTTTTTACTGTATATCCTATATAGTACAATAATATAATAATATATAATATATTATATACATAGGATCACGCCTCCCGAAGAAGTAGGCAGAGGTATATGATATAAATTTCATCAAGACAGATTTAGTTTAGTTTCTAATGAATGTTTAGTATTACGATTATTCATATATTATATAAAGCGATGATGGCTTAATGGATAAGGGACAGGCGTGCAAATCACGCGGTCCGAGTTCGATCCCGACCGGCAGTACCAATGTGCATTTCACTTTGTGGAATTTATATGTACTAGTCAAGTGACTTACCATCTGCTTATGGTGAAGGAAAACATCGTGAGGAAACCCACATACCCTAGAAGAAATTCTAAGTGTATGTCTGATTCACCAACCCGCCAGGGCCCGTTAGGCCAGTGTGTTGATTATGGCCTAAAAACCCTCTTAGCTCTCTAGATAGAGGAGAGGAGACCCGAGCCCAGCAGTGGGACATTAATGGGTTTCTGATGATGAATTATATCGATATTCACATCTTACTAATTTTTTGAATGAAAAAGTTAGAATGGAAGTACGTATAGCTTGTCTGTTACTTAATCACGACAGAACGGCTTTGGTATTTTATATACAGATACACTTAGTCTATTTCAGCACATAAGCTACAAATTAACGCCATACCTATTGAAATCGATCCCAAAACCATCTTTTACTAAAGGCTATTAAATAGGTACGTTAGTATTCATCATCATCATCAACAACTCATTAAGTCCCACTGCTGGGCTCGGGTTTCCTCTCCTCGTCTAGAGAGCTGAGAGGGATAAGTTATAGTATTATAGTATTCCAAAAATTCTGAGTTAGGTCTGGTAGCGCGCGGATCCTAGGTCTATGTACCTAACATATTATTGTTTCACACTCTGTACAGTAAATAAATACAAAATAACATATACTAAAGGTGTAATAAATTATTATACATAAAAGAAACTTAATTGAAATATTATGAATATTTTATATACTCTTAAAGTATGTTCTTGCATGTACTTTTAATCACTGTTAATTCCAATTTGCATACGCCTCATTATAATAGAAGGGACTTTGTATAATTTTCAATATTGTTGACGTTAAATATGGAAATTCCATCTTCTTCTTATCGTGTGGGCTTGAGGCAGAGCCTGGTGTTAGAATTTATCAAGTCGCCCAGAGACTACCACATTAACTGATAACCGGGACCGACGGCCTCACGTGCCTTCCGAAGCATGCTCGAGAATTAATTTGCCACAAACGGACACCCATCATAGACTAACCTTGCTGAACGTCCTTAACCTCGATGACCGTAACGAACATCTCACTATCACAAAGCCCTTGGAAATTTCATATCATCGACATAAATAGAATACCATTTCTTTTATGTATACTCTGACATAGACAACAATTTATTTATTTAAGCACTCTTATCCAACTAATTAAGTGCTCATAGCATTGTGGTACTACGATTTTTTTTACGATCATCCAGGTTAAGCAATGTACGGCAAGGTCAGTCGGTAGAGGGATAACCATTTGTGGTACATTCATTTTAGAGCGTCTCCGTGCTTTGGAAGGTATGTAAAGGTCCCGGTTACAATTTAATGTAATCTTTAAGTCAAGTTAGAAGCCATCTGAGCGTGATACATGCTTTGTCTTAAACCCACTCGCGCTAAGAAGAATTCACATCTGTCATTGTGTCTTCCCAAAACAACAGACGTCGACGTTGACATCGTTGGGCTGATATGATGATGATGATGATATGTCTCCCCAAGTTCAAATTATTATATAATAATAAATAATAAATGTTTTATTTCGTTTTCAACAATTGGTATAGTTGTTACAGTTGAAGTTTCCATTTAAGCCAAATTATGCTTGTGAGAGGAAAAAATTATTAAAACCATCTCTTTTTATTTTAAAAACTATATAAGAGTATGCCAATGTTATTTGCCACACGAAATTTGGTCCGTAATTATAATCATTGATGTACAAGCTCCGCCTCTACCATAATACGTTTGGAAATTCAATCAAAATATATCAAACAATAGTTCATTTCAAATGTATCTATTACATAGCATATCAAATGTTAATATGCAGTAAATTACACAGTAAGCTTGACAATTCTCATATTCTATATATATCGACGATAACTCTATCGTAAAGGCACGATAAAATAAATTGAACTAAAAAATATGCATAACTTTAACACAATTCTATAAACGTAATAGGATTTTCTTCGGACACAAAACATATTCACATATTTGAAAGTTTTTATAATAAAAACGTGAATATTTCACTCGAGTGCATCCACAATGCAGATGCGAACTTTCCCTCATACATTATCTTTATGCACCGTTACATTCTTTGGAAAAACTGTTTGGACTACTTATGTTTAGAATGGAATAAAGTTGTGACACTCGCTGAGACTTAGTTGGGAGTGCCTCTGACACTGAAAAGCTTTATTATTTTCCTACTATTTTATACAGGCTAAACAACAAAAAAAAAATTTGCTTATATTCGAAAGTCTACGTAGAGTTTTGATTCCTCAAAAAATCTCTTATATAAACAGTCGAAGAAAATCATTTTTTTTATATATTTGAAACAATTATGCCCTTACGTAAAAGATTTACCCTGACCTGTAAATTTAAAAAAATATATTTAACGAATTTTCTATGAAAACCCGTATTTAAAATTTTTCATAATTCTTTAAGGCGACCTGCACAAACTGGATAAAAAACTTTAAATTAATAAGTTGGTGACCTGAGAGAAGATAATTAACTGAGGTTAGTTAAGGATGAAGTATGAATTATTTGCCAAGTTTTATTTAAGTTTTTTTAGTCTAAGCTTTTTGGAGTACACTTCAATGTCATAAGGCTAACCTTGGCTGGACAAAAGGGTCCTAATTAATTTTACCAACGATTTCAATACAACTGAATAATTATGTACACAATGTATAAGTTATTTTTCATAAGATTTTTCAATAACTTTGTACAGACAGTAAAACTTTTATACATTGTGTTTATAACGTAAAAGGTACTTTCACTGATACATTTACCCCCTTTCTGATTAACCAGCATGCCTATTTTAGGACGACCTTTATAATCAAAATTGCGTGATTACCAAAGCTTCTATCGTACTACGTACACTACGTACGTACACTACACAATTTGTATTGAATTTCAATCCCAATATTTGGCTCTATAAATTAATCTGTGACCAATCGTGCGAATTAACTAGAAATATAAGATTCATTATTGTGTGCAACAACTGCTATTGCCAGCGGTTATAAATTTATGAGTTTAGCTTTGTCCAATAGAAACGTCAATTTCAGGTTTTATGTAGCGGATAATTTAGCCAAGTGTGAACTGTGACGACTCTTGCGCTGCGTGTTCCGTATCTAATTTTTTGGGATATATTTTATTCTATATTCTATATGGGATATATTTTGTTTTCACTACACTTACTAACTAATAACTCTATAAATAAACAATGTTGACCGATGTCATATCGTCAGACTAATGTCCCTAAATAAAATAAAATACTAGGCAAAGTTCAAACGCAGGTTGGTGGATCAGACATATTTTTTCTTTTGTACGCGGGTTTTCTCACGGCGTTTTCCTTCACGTCACATAAAATTATTTTAATTTAAATCTACGTAACGTATATAGTTACTAAAATAAGTGCCTATGACTGATTGACGAAGAGATCGGGCACGTAAAATTTTGTTCGCATTATTTTTACAAAAGGCCATTTTAATTTCTAGCATACGTAATACATAATAATGTTTCAAAATGTACATGCTTTGTGATAGACAAAGCATGTACATTTTGAAACATTTCTAAGAGAAAACCGTTGAAACATTTCTAACTTCTAGTTTTGATAAGTCTCCATGTTGATAGCAGTTTTTGTCATAAGTCGGTATTATTTACATAGCTTCGAATATTGTAGTAATAATTAAAAATAATAGTGTTAATGTTCTAATGCCACAGAAACTCATTATAATCATATTGTGCTAGTTAAAACTTAAAATATCAAAAGTCTTTTATATGAAAGCAGGCTTTAAGTTTAAATTTTAACACTTGTTTCGGGCTATGGCTACAACAATTATTGATGCACGTTTTATCACACACGACTGGTCACACTTCAACAAATTCCATATCGTAATCACATGTGTTGATTTAAACATTTTCAACCTTATTCCGATACAATTTAAGATCAGAATATAATCCAATTTATCTTGTTTCACAGCACCTAGATTTGAGGATTTTCAAATCGATCACAGCAGATTGGTTTGTGTTTATCCAGTTGATTGCGTGTCGGTGAAATGGTACTAATGATGATTGTGTTTCAAGCAATCATTCGTTGCTATTCGTTATTTGAAAATAATTTACTACTTTTTAATTACTTTAATTGCTTCTGAAGTCTAGTGAACAAAATGTTCACAATACTTCAGAATTTCTAATGAATTCAAATTTCTAATGAAAATAAAAATTCGAATGTGAAAAGCGTGGCTACTATTTTCAGTTAATTAATGTTACATTAAGTTATGATGTAAAATAATATAATTATTTAGTATTTTAAATTTAAATGATAGTTCGTTCTATAAATTATATTAGGTATACAACGAACTATAATTTAAATTATAATTTAGGATGGAATAAATATAATGAAAATAAACGTCAGGTAAATGAAGCGATTCTATTGGTTCATAATAAATATCGCATCCTCTCACATCTCTGGTGGAAACACAGCCTTATGATGGAAAAGTGGCTTGAAATTGCTAATGATAAAAAACAAAATTAAAAATTTTGAAAAAACCCACGACGATAACATCTATACAAAATAAGAAACGTAACATATAAAAAGGTTTAAATAACTTTATTTTAAATCCCCGACGAAAAGATAATAAGTAGCGTAAAAACAATCCCAAGAAAATCCGTCGGGGGCTGCCATACCCTGACTTGAAATGAACGAAAGTATTGCAGTTTTATGTATTTGATACCTACCTAATTATTAACAATATTTAGTTTACAATATATATTTAATACTAGAAACAGTAATGATATTGGCAGCCCCCGACGAATTTTCTTGGGATTGTTTTTACGCTACTTATTATCTTTTCGTCGGGGATTTAAAATAAAGTTATTTAAACCTTTTTATATGTTACGTTTCTTATTTTGTATAGATGTTATCGTCGTGGGTTTTTTCAAAATTTTTAATTTTGTTTTTTATTTTAAATATTTTCAAAGAGCGCCCTATCTTACTAACTGTAAGTAACTCGTATAAAATTTTAAGAACCTTGACAGATAAATAGAAGTTTTATACTAAGTTATAGAACAAACACATTTTTTTTTAATTTACTGTTGCAGTAAGTCTTATAACTTGAAATTATCATTTTAATTTTCTTATTTTAAACTTTTTAAGGAGCGCCTTATAAGTAAGCATATCATCCGTAAGCTCTAGAATGAATGGAATTTGCATGGAGCTTCGACTATATTATATATATTTTATTTTTTGTTGACTTGTATGCTCATCCGTCGCACAAAGGTCGCCGGAGCCCCGCTTTGCGGGGCTCCTACTTCTGGGTGGTTTGAAAAAAAAAAATAACCCTAACCTAACCAGTCCGATTCGGATTGCTCTGAATCGGGGGGTGTTAAGTTTAGCTATCACACATTAATTGCCGTAGCCGGACTGCCGGCGTTAGCGCAGATTTCCACTTATAATAGCTTGTATCTCGAAAACGGTGAGTGCTATCGCAAAAATGATGAAAATTTGGTTACACCCCGGGGACGGGATACCTGTAAGTTAGAATAAATAAGGTAGGTAGGTGTTTATATAACGTCAGTCTGGAATAAACTCTCACTCTTACTAATTTTTTTTAGGCTTATCATTGTATACCTCAGTACTAATATTCAGTGATATAACAACACAAGATCGGTTTTCGGATTTTTTCCTTTACTTGTGCAACTTGTTATTGCTTCTGGCCAAATTTCATGATTCTAGGTCAACGGTAAGTTCCCTATATATTATGATCGTCAAGATAAATCGTCAAAAATGGAGCATAAACAGCTGTATCTTTTGATTGCGTTAACTTAGAATTTTGATTTTTATTTTACGCCGAGGGTTTGCAGACCCAAGTAAATGATATTAATTTCAGCTTTATACCTCTATCCGTTCTTGAGAAAAATATTCTAGACAGACGGACAGACAGACATACAACGGAGTGATCCTATAAGGGTTCCGTTTTTTTCTTTTGAGGTACAGAACCCTAAAATTGCATAAACGGTCACCCATCTATGAACTGACCTTATCCGAAGTTGCTTAACCTCATGAGTGTAATCAATATCTCAGTACTATAATGCTACGTGCCCCTATACAGTAACAGGTCTAATTATTTTACAGATAACTGTAAATATAAGTTTGCTTAGTCTATTGCAGCGCCCCCTGGCGAAAAAATACAATATCGTGTATCCAAAAGTCATCCTGGATAAATCACAAATACATTACAGAAAACCGTATCGAAATCGGTTTAATCGTTTTAAAGATAGGAGGGCACAAAGGTTTCAACGAAATCAACATAGGTTTGCCTAGTCTATTGCAGCGCCCCCTGGCGAAAAAATACAAAATCTTGAATCTAAAAACAATCCTCGATAAATCACAAATACATTACAGAAAACCGTATCGAAATCAGTCTAATCGTTTTAAAGATAGGAGGGCACAAAGGATTCAACGAAATCAGTGTATTGTAGCGCCCCCTGGCGAGCTATTAACATAACACCTATCTAATAACCTGTCCCCAAGAGCCGCACACACTTTACAGAAAACCGCATCTAAATCGGTCAAACCGTTTCCGTGCTATAAGGCATTATGTTGGAACACACAAACACACAAACACACAGCCTCTCACCCCAAACGCATATACCGTCTCCGTTCCGTCGTGGGTAAAAATATTATAAACAGAATGACATTTTATTTTGTATGTAGAATAGAAAATGAAATTTAAATTCTTTTGTTTCCAGTCCTTTAAGATTCATAAAATATAAAACAAGAAACAAAATTCAATTGAAACGCAATGTTTTGAATTTAGAACGGCTTCTAGATGGAACTCCGCAAGATTAAGTTAAGTGAATCAATTCTGATCGGAGAATAATCCTTAGCCGAGTGCTACCACCGCTCCACTTCTCACGGACAAGGTTTGTTTAGGCAAGATTGACTTAGGAAAAATAAATACCTACATCAGAATAATCATTACATAAAGAACAGGCTGTAATTGTGAGAATTATGTTGTTTTCTGAGCAACATTTGATTAAATGTTGTGTAGCATCATCATCATAATATCAGCCCACTGCTGAACATAGGCCTCACTTAATTTCTGCTTCTGCGAGCGATTTTGTGCCGCCTGCACCCAACGGCCACCCGCAACCTTTACATAGCACATAAAATCTTTATTATTAAGGACAAAATTATAAATTATTATTATTAAATTTTGGAACCATATCAGTATTGTCGAACGACACGGTATAGATGTATCGACAATGTGAAGCCTGATTTTATGTCAACATATACAGCGTGTATACGACGACACAAAATTAAATGAAACCACATGTAGCATGTGATGTTAGACGGCTTTGCCAAAAAAATCAAATACATATTCGCAATAGTTAAGACGCAAATATACTTTCTTTATTTCACAGTTTTTAACAACAATTTACGATGATCATATATGTTGTCATTACGTCATTCAATTCATTTAAATATCTCTGACTCTTTCATATCCTACTAATATTATAAATGCGAAAGTTTGTAAGAATGTTTGGATGTTTAGATGTTTGGATGTTTGGATGTTTGGATGTTTGTTACCAGTAAACGAAAAAACCACTGAATAGATTTCAATGAAACTTTGCAATAATTTACCTTATACATCAGAATAACATATAGGCTATATTTTATCTAGATATCGCGTAAATTGGCTAAACCATGAGAACAAATGTAAAGTAAGTCGGAGAAAAATCTGCCATCTTATAGCTATTTCTGATTTCTCTACGTAAACCGTTAGTTTTACATAAGGACAATGTATGGAGGAATTATTACTCTTAAATAGTTATAAAAAAAAGTCCGCGACAGCATATGCCTATCTTTTATGTGGAAGTCGATATAGAGAGAATAGTGAGCAAAAAATACATTTAAATCGGATACTGCATTTAAAGTGAAAAATTTCATGGTATTAAACTAATTCCTAGGAATGTAAATACCTTTATCACTTTTGTCATTTAATGTAGATATTTTTTGTCGTTTACACTAAGTTATTTCGACAAATAGTTTAAAAGTTATTACGATATTAAATGAAATGTATATAATCCCAAAAATCTTATAATAATACTGTATGTCACCCGTGACTTCGCTTACCTGTTATTTTGTTCCTGTGACCACAGCAACTTTTCACTTTTAGAGGGGAAATTTCGGCCAATATTTTCTAAGCACAGATAATTACTTCAGATTAAACATAACCAATATTACGTGATTGATTAGAATATTACTTATCTTTGTAAACATCCATCCCGTGTCTTTTTGGTTAAAATTATCAAATATACAAACAAACATTCATCCTTTCAACTTTGTGTATGTATATTACTATATTTATCAACGTCAGCCCTAATGACAATTCAGTATGACAGATTAAAAAGAAATCAAAGATCTCTTTTTTCTTTTTGCTTACTATACAACCTCATTACTTGAATATATTACTCAATTACAAATTATTCACCAGTAAATTCAAAGAATATATTATGACAATTGTGTAGTAAAATTATCAAATAAAGTAAAATATGAAATAAAATATTTTTTGTAGAAAAGTAAATAAATAATTATATTGCAGTATCAAGGTAGTATAGTAGCAGAATACAAATACCATAGACCTAGGATCCGCGCGCCATTTTTATGTATTCGCGCCATTTATTTTCGGTCTAAAATTTGACATTTGACAGTGAATTATCATTGTATGTATTTATGGTCGCTAAAGTCATAAACTAATAAATATAAATGGATATTGTAAAATATGAAATAAAATATTTTTCGTAGAAAAGTAAATACATTGCAGTATCAAGGTAGTATAGTAGCAGAATACAAAAATACCATAGACCTAGGATCCGCGCGCTTTTTTTTTTATAACGATTTTTTTTATTTATGGCGGTACGAAGTACGCCGGGTCAGCTAGTTAAGTAATATTTCTTACTCTGTTCCGCACTTTTAACTTCATGATAGAAAAATAATGTGTAATTTTATATTATTAAATTTTTCGACAAATCGATTTAATGATTATTATTAGAATATGTTTATAAGGGTTAACACTGGCTGCCTTATAATTTAATGTCGTATCGTCGTATACACTCTGTATGCTGCGTCAGGTCTCCTGCAATAGACAAGAACTTATAATTATAGAGATTTTCATAACAGTAAACATCAAGAACGCTTTATATAAACGAGAACCTCGTGTACGTATTCCCAATACACCACCAGCCATTTAAACATACTCTTTTGCATAATACTTACCTTATAAAAAGTAAAAACCCGTTTTAAAAATATTATCGGCATAATAATATCCTTCCACAGCATTGAACGGCGAGCGGTTAATGCGATGACAAAGCCTAAGTTTATACCGCTAATTGATTTGTTTTAGCAAAGTTCTTAAATGATTATAATAGAATAAATACTCCATTGACATGAATTGGTGTTGAATTCTGGAGTAATTTGTGATAATTTATATCTAGAATGTCGACTCTCGACAGGTGAGACTAGGTGTAATTTGTAATGGACTGTTTCACGCAATCCATCATTAACGTAATTTAGCGAAGGTAGCATGACCCTACTAATGGAGAAATGAAGTTTCGGCGACACGCTATGTAATTTATGTTTCCTTCTTTTGATACATCACGGGTTTTGAAAAGTTTCGTAATATATCTCTCTTTATAATAAACGTATGACTTATATGGTATTTCCCTAACTATGCTCAATTACACACAGATATACACATAGGTATGTAGCGAATAATAAATTAATAAGCTTTTTAGTCAAAATCAATAGGTTCTCTGTACGGATTTAATTATTTAAATTTTAATTGAGATTTTAAAATTGACAAATAATTAAGTTACCTAGCTATTAGTTAAAAAAAATACCGTGAGCCGTTATGGCTGATAAAAATTTCGAATATCATGCAACCCTAAAGTTCAAGTAAATAGTTGAACGCGGTACAAAATTAATTTAATACTGAGATAGACTCTTGTCAACTGCATTAAACCAATTACCATTTTTGCTATCAATACGCGACGTTCACTAGCAGTAAACAGCCATACGAGCAATTTTAAACAATATTGCAAAAATAATAAAGTTGGTTTTAATGACTAGTAAATTAAGAGACTAACGTTGTTTGTGACAGAGTCATTAAGAGCAGGGTAAACAAGTTCGATGAGCGACAATTTCCTTCTTTTAGCTTTTACCTCAAAATATCTAGTTACACTTTTAACGTTGAAACTATCGGGAGATTGTGTTTATAAGAGGTCTCGACATCTATTCGTTTGATACAGTATATATATAACCACCACGAACGCCGAATTCAGATTAAAATTAATTTACTTGCTTGTAATTATATCGTTTAACAAAATAAATTAAAATAACTTACTTTTATCTCTGTCCGTCCAACTACTGTGATTTAAAAAGAAAATCATTTTATTTTCCGTCAAATTTTAAAAGCAATTTCATGTTATAAATAGATATAAATAAGGCACAAAATGAAATAAAGTCAGCTGTTCTATTAGGTCAGGTCAAGGTTCGTTGCTCTTATTGCTCTGTTCCTTCCACTCAATATTAATTACTTACGCGTGGAAAAGATTGGTACTAAAATGCCAAGACATTTCATTATCAGGTTCATAAAAATAAGTAGGACGTATATTCTTCTCTTACCTTTTTGACTGTTATTTAATTTATAAACTAGCTGACCCGGCGAACTTTGTACTGCCATATTTTATTATTCGTGATAATGTTCCATTTTCAAATGATTATATATAGGGAGATTTTAAAAACCAAAATTTTAAATTTTACCCTAAATTTTTTGTGATTTTAAAACCCAAAATTTTAAATTTTACTCTAAATTTTTTGTATAATTTCTTACATACATGCCTTGCCTCGACAATAGCAAATACAATGAAAATAAAGAATTAGCCAAATCGGTCGGGTGAATCCGTTACATACTTTTCGGCGATCCATTTTTATTTTATTTTATTTTATTTATTAAGGTCCACCAACAGTTGCTTACACTAGAACAATACATGACAAAATTCAATAAAAAATAACAGTTTAAATGTAGCAACTACTTATAGGTGAACACCGCTTACATTGAGTTAGTATATGTGTTCACACAGGTCACACACTAGAAAACAACATTAATAAAAACCAGCAAACTAACAGTGGGAATGACACAATTTTATATACAAATTTAGAAGAAAAATAACTATTATGTAGTAATAATATATCTACTATCAGACATCTACTACAATTAATGTCACAGACAAAATTGTTCCTCTATTAATGGAAGTGATTACGAATAATTTTGCGAAACGTTCCAATGCTATCAAAATTTACATCGACAATATCACTCACGCTATTTAAAGTCTTGCAAAGTCTAGGAACGGGAGAGTTCGAGCCTAAGACTGTATATCTAAAAGGTATTGAAAGTGGAGTAACTTGAGAGCGAGGCAAACGTAAGGGAGTACGAAAAGATCTATTTTACTTCGAATTTTATAAATAAATATTGCATCCAAAAGACATCTGCGGCTTTCAAGCGTATCAAAGTTATAATATTCTAATCTTTTAGCGTATGAATTTTCTATTTTAGCCCTACCCTCAGAAAAAGAGACATGCCATAAAAATCTCTTTTGAATACGCTCCAGCCGCAAACAGTGCACAGCGTAATGTGGCCTCCAGATTGGACTACAGTATTCTAAGATGCTCCTCACCAGACTATTGTACAACAAAATTCTGACCTTGCGTTGTCGGAAATCTTTACACGTCCTGATAACAAACCCCATAACCTTAGATGCTTTCTTAGCTACACTCTCCAGATGAGGCAAAAATGTCATTTTGCTATCAAACAACACACCCAAGTCCTTTATTATATTTTCTTTTTGGATTGCTGTTTGGTGAATGTGATAATCATACTTAACAACGTTGACCTTTCTGGAGAATGCAACATGGAAACACTTTTTAAAATTTAAAAGCATGCCATTATCTGTACACCACCGAACGATCATATCAATATCTCTTTGCAATAACAAACAGTCCTGCATTGAATGGATAACTCGAGCAAACTTAACATCATCGGCATACATATATGGTGTGGAGTATAAAAAAGCAGGTGCCAGGTCGTTAATAAAGTAATTAAATAAAAGAGGCCCTAAATAAGAACCTTGTGGCACACCTGATGTTATATTTTTGTGATCGGACTGAAAACCATTTATGACGACATAAAAAGACCTTGAAGTAAGATAAGAACCTATCCAGTCAAGAAGTGATCCACACACTCCGTAAGCCGCAAGCTTGTGACATAGTAATCTGCTAGAAACTTTATCGAAAGCTTTACTGAAATCTACATATACAACATCCATTTGTTTACCAGCATCTATCGCTTCCATCACAGATTCTGTGAATGTCATCAAGTTTGTACAAGTTGATCTAGCGCTAACAAAACCGTGCTGACTGTCACTCAGATATAATTTTAAGTGTCTATACAGAAAAGGATAAATTAAAGATTCGAATACCTTGGCGAAGGATGATAGTATCGAAATAGGCCTGTAATTTATAATAGAATCCTTCGCGTCAGACTTAAATATGGGAACAACTTTTGCTTTTTTCCACAATGATGGAAATACACCTGATGAAAGAGATTTATTGTAAATAAGATGTAATGGTTCAGTAAGTTCTTTTGCACACGAAGAAATAAATATAGGTGGCACCTCGTCCGGTCCGGGTCCCTTGTTGATGTCCATAGTTGAGAGTTTGTCATAAATCGACCTACAATCAATCACAGGTACCGCCAAAGACAGGCTATTTAATGAAATATTTTTTAATAATTCTGAGCTAGCCATTTGTGAAGTAGGATCGTCCAGGCAGTAAACCGAAGAAAAGAATGTTGCAAACATTTCACCAATAACAGTGCTATCAGATGATATTGATGTGCCATCTGTCATTGTTGCAGGGTAAAGACTAGACCCGCCGCGTTTAGCTTTGACAAACGTCCAAAAAAGTTTAGGGTTTTTTGCTAAATTATTTTCTATTATACTCAAGTAGTTATTATATTTAATTATGTTTAGTTTATCAAATCTTTTGCCTAAAATATCCAATTCAATACCGTCCAATGGGTTTCTATAGGTTTTATAACGACGTCTAATACTGTTTTTCTCATTAGAGAGTCTTATTAAGCTACGGTCAAACCAAGGTGGGTATTTGTTTTTATTAGGCTTCAATTGTGGCACATTTCGGTCGACAACTTTTTTTAAATAGATTCTAAAGTTGGATGTATGGATAGACCAGCTTTTGCCCGCTGCCCTACTCTACCTACCATGTTGTGTTGGTAAATATTAAGTAGCTTAAGTGCTATTCCAGACTACAACGTATTTGTGTGCCAAATTTCATATGGATCCCTTCAGCCGTTCTGGCGTGATTGAGTAACAAACAGCAATCCTAATTTTTGCATTATCATCATAACAAACCATGAACGTCCCAATTCTGGGCACGGGTCTCCTCCAATGCCACCACGCTGGCCAGACGGATTGGTTTAAAATTTGTATTGAATTTTGAATTTTTCTTGCAGTGCTCTTGTCTGCATACGGTTACTTCCTTAGTCGCGTCAAAACGTAATTTCAGAATGAATAAATCCCCCAATTTATACCTATTTAAAAAAGAAACCAATGGAATGATAAAATTTTAAGCATTGTTATTATACACTAAGCAGGAATTGTACAAGAAACTTAATATAAGAGAATTCGAAATGTCTATCAATATTCAAGAGGGATCTTCTGGTGTTTCCTGTAGTAGGTATCAGAACCAACTATCTATAGGCCAAGAATGTTTAATTATTCATATTATGTAGATACCAAAATGTTGGATACTATAGAGCAAGTAAAAGCAGCAGCTACTAACACTCTGGTGTACATTTCTCGCCTGCACTAAAATGCAACGGTAGAGAACATCGTGACGTACATACGAGTACGTGTACCAAAAGGCCAAGTAGAATATGAGTGCAGTTGCATGAGTCGCGTCGCAACATCAACTTCAAGGCATTTGTGGTGCGAGTACCGACGTGCTTCTTGCACCTTACAATTCTTCTTCTTAACGTGTGGGCTTGAGGTCTGCCTGGTAAATTCCAACACCAAGGTCTGCCCTGGTGTTGGAATGTATCAAGTCGCCCATAGGGCTGCCAACTTGACTTAACGACTACCACATTAAGTGGTAACCGGGACCAACGGCTTTACGTGCCTTCCGAAGCACGGAGACGCTCGGGAATGAAATTGCCACAAACGGTCACCCATCATGGACTGACCTTGCCGATCGTTACTCAACCCCGATGATCGTAACGAAATTCTCAGTACCACAATGCTACGAGCACCTTATTATGGACGAGACCTTTTGGCTGATAGGTGTTTTATTCCGCCGCTTCTGGGGCCATGTACCACCTGACCGGACAAAGGATGCCTTATAAATACTATTGACACATAATATATAGTTCCTTCGACCCTTTGCCTATTTAGTCAAACCCAAATATAAATCGCTAAGCTGAAATACCTCAAAACGGTCATTACCCAAGCAGTTATCACTCGAATGATATACGGCCTTGATGCTGTGACGCGGCTCCCCACACATTACTATTAATGATCTCAGCTGATATCTGATGACAGTTATATTATCTAGGATTAACCCTTCACGTTTGATGTATGGAATTGTATTATATGGTGAATATTTTAGTGACCAACAGACGCACATACCTATATAAATTAAAATATTTTGACGGTCACTGTGGCGTTGACCTGCTACTAACATCGCTGCACCGAGTGACGTGGGTTTGATACCCACACGAGACAAATACATATTTAGGATACTTTGTGTCCGTTAATTGTACGTTCGTAAAAACCCCCGCTACACGGGGCTTATTTTCTAATCTCCACTATGACACAGGTCCAGTATGGTGTGAGGTCATCTAAAAAAAAAATTGTATGTTATCATTTTCTTTAAAAACCAAAGACTTCTTTCTACAATGTTGATCACAACTCATCTCTTTTAAGAACCCACATTAATTAAACCACAGTACCAAAGAGACGTATCCAGTAATTTAAATTTTCATAAATACTTATCAAACGCTACCAACGTACACTGCCAACTCCTGTAGCGAATTTACCCGTTAGTAGCCCCATAGGATCCCGGTTAGTCTGCGTGTATAGCATAAGTTTATACTGCAGCTCACTTGATACTCGTAATAACTAGAACGAGAAATTGACGTGCATGAATTATTCGTATGTATCATTCATCGTTATGGGCCCTACTTTGGTAAACCATACAAGTTTTGATGACTTGTTGTCTTTCTAGTTCAAAGTGCTGATTTCGATCCATTCGATCGCGACAAAAAAAAAACTACAGCGTTTTTTCGTATAAAAAAAAGTTACGTTACGATCGAACGCGTTTGGCGCCTCACAAAAAACCCCCAAATGGGCACTCTGAAATAATTGTTTTTATATCTTTTAAACCAATAGAATAAAAAGTATGGTCGCTCAATTTTTTGTTGAACAACAATAAATCACCAGTTATTGATGATGAGTAATAATATCCGTCAAATACACTACACTATAGTGTGCTTCAGAAGTGATTACCATCAAACCTTCTTTTTTCAGTTTGTTAGGACTTTGTAACCTAAGGGACCTACTCCGAATCTCGCTTCAAACTTAGTAGATAATGCTAGTATTTAAATATCTAAATTATGATCGCATTAATTCCCGTTCTATATTTGAAATATCATGCAACGCAAAAATTAACAAATAAATTAGCGTCACCTAATTTTCGCCACGACGAGCGATGTTTATAAGTATAGTCGACAATAAAATTGCTTAACCACCCTTAGAGTAAATGTCGTATTATCACAAAACAATAATGTCTATTTTTGCTTGCAAGTGACATCAGTACAGTGACAGATGTCATCAAAGTGCGATGTCAACATTAATAATGAATCTTATTGACTTTTAATTTTGATGGAAATTTTTGTTAAAAGTGGTCAAGTAAATAATATGGTCGACTATACATAAAAAGACTTGATTTATATTGTGATATTCAACAAACATAGTAAAGAACAGAAACACGTGTACAACATTACCTAAAACAAATAATTTATTCAACTACAACTGACAAACAGGTTTGCAATAAAGAAGCTTCCGACACAGCACGCGTCGAAAGCTTCTGTGGATTTTCTCATTACGAGATTAACCACGCCAGTAGACACCAAGCGTAGTTCATAGCTCGTTGACCAACTTTGAGGTAGTTTATAAGGCAAACAGCAATAAAGATCAGTTACCTCAGTGAATACCGAATGGGCGATACAAAATTGTACAGAGTGTAAAATTTAAAATGTTCTCTGAAATTTAGAGCCTAAATAAAGTACACCAAGTGTAACAAAAAAGAGAGAAAAACTGAAGTTAGATTAAAAACCGTCGAATAAAACGCCTCGAGACGTTTTTGCTCTCGTTTTTCTGCTAAGATTTGTTTTGTGAATTAATTTAGAGCTTTCGCCACAATCTTGGAGTCTGTTTTGTACTTCTTGAATACTTTAGTTCTCAAGTAATTCAAGCTTTACAGTTTAACAGGTCTATAGATTCTCTTCGCTCTAGTAAGGAAGAAAGAGAAGTATTCGTTTATTTCAAACGTAATTATAAACCTAGTCTCCCACTTGGTACTAAAGTCTTTAAACTTTAAAGTTACTATTTACTAACTACAGAGTGGACTCAATCAAGAAATGTAATAGGTAAGATCTGTGCTGCGTTGACAATGGACTAGTTTGTAGTGTAAATATAATTGACATTAAAGATTGATTTATCAGACATAAATGTCTCAAATCTAATTCCACAAGTAACAAAACTTAAGTAAAGAGTAAGTTAATTATTTCAAAATGGTATTTACGTATAATTAATCCTCTTTCCTCAATCTCATTACCTGTAATTAACAAATACTGTAATATAACCAGTCGTTAGCACAACAGCCGGTTTGTATAGATTTCATGTTCTACATTGACTTAATGTACTTATAAAGATTTAATACGGTAGAAATTGTAAAGGATGATTTCCACAAACCGGTTCGCATCGTATCGGAATGGAACGAATTATAAAATTTTTAATCGTAATGAAATCGTGTACCCTGTATCTAAAATCTATATTACCAAGCCGTGCAAAGTCTTCCAAGACACGTGATCATAGCAGAAAGTTTGCTGTGATGATCCTATCCGTTCGCCTATCGTGCTATCGGATCGAATCCTTTCGGCTGTCAATATGGTACAAAAAAAACTAATACACTAGGTTCAGTAACGGATATACTTGCACGCCATGGTACGGAGCCGATTTAAACACCTCTTTGCATGCATCGACATCTTGTCGGACGCGATCGGTTGTTGCTGCATCCGTACTCTTTCCGATACATAGATGCCGTTTGGTGAAATCATCCTTTAGTAAATATTCATTTAACATGTCTAAAATATCGTGCTCCACTTGCGACACTGGTAGTAATCGAAACACAGTAAAACCACTTATTAAAACTTAAATAACTTACAGTGTATGGGACAAACACATTTATAAAACAAATTACAAATAACACAATACATATTATAATCGGCTTGTCTATCCCTAAATCTGTGGTCACGTCTCTCTCGTACCAATTGGACAGTCCACTTGAACGTACATACACACAACCAAGAGCTGAGGGGTCCATAGACAAATTGCACCGCTCCGTTCTGGGATTATTTCGAATATACCGACGAACATATGGCCCGGATATTTCTCACCGGGACGCCTCGTGAATGATGCGCCACCGTGTTTTGGTTTCACGCTTAATTATATTTTCCTGGAGTTTTATAAGCAGCTAAGCTCATGATAAAGCCTGTTATATCAGACGATTAAGTTAAAGTGGATTTGTTAAATATGTGTGGGCTTATTTTATTCTTCTCTGACAGAAAATTATAGCAGATTTTTTTATTAAAATCGTTTTAGTTAACAGGCTATTTTGTTATTTACATATTGTATATAATTTTCATGTTTATGAAGTTTTTGTTTTTATAACTTTATACCGAGTTATGGTTCTCGAAAGTACCAACGAATACAATGACATAGGGAATATACTTTTCCTGAGATCTGCAATGAAATTCATCAAAAGATGGAGAAGTTGAAAATAAATTATATACTTCCCTCTACAGCAAAGCTGGCTACAAAAGCAATCTGCATAGGATATAAATCTGTTAGAAATGAAGTTTCACAGACAAAAAATGTTATAACCTATAAATTAATAATACCTATTGAGCTATGTTTGGTTACATATAAATACATATGGCAAAAACACACTAAAATTTACACTTTTTGACATAATTATGATGACCATAATACACTTCTAACTATACTTACAAACTATCTAACATGATAGTTGTCATAACTATTGTTATTATATTATAATAAGACTACATTCCCAAAATATTTGATACAATACCCAAAGGTATAGCAGAATTTGTGTTGATGGACTAAATAAACAGCAGTAATTGTAAATAACAACCTCAATGTTATGATACTTTAACACTGATCATGTTGTCGCGAAATACTTTGCAAGAATGAAATTAAAAGACTCAAACATCCAGACTAAAAAGAGAACCATGTTTAGGCCGCAATTTATTGTGTGTATATAAAAAATGCAAAATAAAAGTTACAAAAAGTAAGAAAGTTGTTTTTTTTTATAATACAAAAGTAAATTTAAACTTACAAATATAAAAAGGACAAAAATATATCGCTCACAAATCCGTATCACATGTTAGAATGATTGGACTATAACATAGCAATTTAAAGTGAATTACTTGATAACAAATAAGACTTTAAACAAAGAACTAATACAGTGTACTAATACTCGTACATAAACGACGTTTCGATAATACAAACAAAACACACTAAATTACATCATCAATATGGACTAATATCGAGTTAGTTATGAGATTACGTTGATTGCCTTGAAGCTAACAATTTCCGCAACACAACAGCTTCTATATTCATACCAAGATAATCCAGCACGAACTCAAGTATTTATCGAATACTAACCACGCGGTGCATACAACAGCGAGTTCTAAAGATCCCAAGGGTCGTATGCACTTAGCCGAACAATACATGCTGACGCGCCCGCGTTTACTAATGACGTCACGGGTTCGCTGTCATCTACGCTCACCTAAATATTTGATGTTGTATGATCATTACAATCTGAAAAGATTATGTTGTTATTTTAGATATGTTTGAAATAATTATTTTGAGTTTAAAGATAAGTACTCACAGAAATTTTAAAAGTACTACTTCGAGACAATAAAACAGTACTACTGAGATAATTTTATGAACAACTAAAAGTTGCGCGTGGCTTCACTCTCGTCTTTCTTTATTTCAGCTCCTATTTGCCGTAGAGTGATGTTATATAGCTTATGTTACTCAATGATAATGTAACTTTCAATGGAGAAAGAATTTTTGAAATCGATCCATCGATTTAAGTTTATTCGTTACATATAAAAATACCAATCTTTTCTCTTTATAGGTAATATTAGTATAGAAAATTACACACAATTGAAATAGAAATTAAAACTAATTTGGATATTACACAAGAGTATTCATGGACTGATTTCTAACCGAATTAGGGCATTATTATGCAAAGTTTCACCCCAACTTTAAGTTACACCTGATAGTGTGTGACAAAGAGTGGTTTTATTATTCTTTGCAGGTTATACCTGAATCTTAAATGTAGATTTTAGTTTGAATAACTAACTTAATTAAATTTCTAGGTTAAAAAGGAAAATTTGGAGTAGGTATAATCTGGTGAAATAAATTTGTGAGAGAACTGACTTGAAGACATTATAAAGGAAAATATGACTGCCTCGATGACGCAGCGGAAAGGGTGTACCTACGAGTACTGCGCAAAAGGTACCAAGTTCGATTCCCGGGTCGGGAAAAAATCGTATTAGGTTTTTCTATTCTTAGGGTATGCCCTACAACTGCACTGGTATGAAACGACGACTTCAAAAAAGATCACAGTGAAATTCATACCATGAGATGAATAACTCGTCAAACGGCGAAAGACCTCTGAAAACAAAACATAAAAAATAAAAAAAAAATATTAAAAATTCAAGACATGAGAGGGAAGTATGATTCATGATAGCATTTTGAATTCAAAAGTAACTAACACTTATATCAAAAATTTTACATGTTGAAACAATTTCAGGAACAATTTTATGTGCCAGGTATAAAAGCCCAGATGAAAAGGCCGGTACTATACACAGGTTTTAGTAGCGATTCGAGATCAGATTACATCATAAAGAGAAAAATATGATGAAAAATGCCTTTTTGAATTTAGAATGAATGTAAATAATAGAGATGTACTTCGACTTAATCGGATGGAACATGTATGAAAAATGAATTATGTTTGGATTAGCCTTGTTTTGCTTTTAAGCGAATTACTTTGACTATTGTTTTCCTTTGAACCTTTTTCGTTGTATTACAATTAAATATAGCTGGCGAAATGTGAGTGTGAAGCACCTCTGCCTACCCCTTCGGGGAAAAAGTCGTGATGCTATGTTGTTATGTTAAACAACGAGAATTCACATGTTGATATACATTTTACGCTACACGCTAAAGTGGACTGCTTCTACGCCACGATGCGGAAGAGATGCGCGTCCCTGGTGCGCTGCGTGCGGGCCAGCCCCATTAGCATCTTGGGATACATTGCGAGTAGACGCGATTGCGAGTATCTGAGGAGCTGCTCCAGGTTCACAACTGTGTTGAGCCTGTAGTGTCTCATTTTGTGTCATAGTATTAAGTAAACTAACATAGCATTAAGTTTAATTGTTACTAACAAAACGAATCATAGATACTTGAATAAATGATTATTTATTATATTATTATTTATCTGTATAGTGACTGATTAAGAATACATAATGTCACTATTCCATTTCTACTCTGAGTGTCGTAAAACAGACCAGATAATGATTTTATAATTATAGATGCAATTTCAACGAATTAGCTATTTTTAAATCTAAACATAAAATATGTGACTGTGAATAAATGATGTATTATGTTTTTTAATAGCATTTTATAATACTAATAACTATTAAAAACACTGTTACTCAGAATTATTATTTAGTTATTCTTCACAAACATTGTACATGCAAAGTTAATTTATATGGTATAACTTACCAGTCTGCCTTTAGGTTATGCAAAATATGTGTTTTCTATAAGACCCGGTCTCACAGACTCCCGACAAAATTGCAGTTCCTTTGAGTTCTTTACTTCATGGAAACATTGTTTAGAATTTTTATTTAAGCTTGTTTTTACATCAATATTATAAAAAACTCAGTCCAGAATTGATAACTCCTCTAAATACAAACTTTATTCTAATAATAATATTAACATTAACAGATTTTTTAAGCCGGCAATTTCACATACGTGATTTCATATATGACGTAAGCGTATTAGATTTAACCTTAAAATATTATTAATCTTAATAGAACATAATAATAAATCATTAATTTTATTATAATATGTTTTTTATAGTTACATAAATGTTTCACCTGTCTTAACTTTATCACAAGATCAGTTTGGTTCCCGAAACGTCTAAGGATGCCATAGAAATATGCCAGGTTTAGACTCACCTACTCTTTTAAAATTTGGTCTTACGAATGAATATTATAGAGATACCAGCGCAAGTCAGTTTTAACACAATCTGTCATACTTATTCGAAACTTAAGCGTGGAACTTTCAAAGAAGAATTACTTATTGAAATAGACATGGTGATGGAAAAACACATAAAGGTTCTGATAGATATGTACAAAATATCGAGCATTTGCCGTTTTAACGAACGTCGACCAAGCTATGAATATAGCCGCGAACAGAGCCGCGAATAGAGCCATGAACATTTTCGCGATCATTCTAGCGAACGCTCTAGTGATAGTTCACAAAGATGTCAAAGTTGAAGACACGCTGGTAAGCTAGCTATCGTATTGTAAAATTCGCGAGAAAGCTTTTTACAAGTGAAAGCTCATCTTTGTGAGCACCTTAACGCAAGTTTACACTAACCTTTTTTACAAAAGCGTAAGTGCGTCAAATGTCTCTATTAGTTCTAGCCAAATCCTGTTGATTTAACCCAGGATTGAATTGTCACTATAATAAAGAGTTACGTTTCGGATGGCGAAGGTCTCGGGACGGATCTAAAAAAACCCCATAAACTTTGAGTAATAAAGTTTGCCATAAATAAAACATTTTGCTAAGCTTTTCTTCCTAAGAAGAGTTTTATGCGACAAAAAAATGTGGGTATCAAAGGTCTATGTAATGGATTACGTGCTTTTTCACCCCTTGTCCGAATACAGGCTTTACCTAATAACTAATTCGAGATTAATCCCGATCAAAAATTTAGGGGCGAATCTTTTTATTTGATGCGTGTAAGGTTCTATAAAAACCAATTGGCGTAAGTAAGTAATAATAAGATTGAAAGGAAAACGGTGTCCGACTGTATCTTGTAGGAACTGAGAAGTTCTTCTGTAAACAATGTGGAAGCTTTCAGAGAATAGCTACGGGGTGATAAGGATGAGGTATGTATATAAATCAATGTAAAGAAAATAAATAAAATAAGCTTTCTTATCTTTTATTTGGAACGATAATGTATGAGAATTTTATATATATTATATTATTATATATTTTATGTATAATTTTAATAAGGAAAAAAATTAAGTAAAAATAAATTTCGATGAACTAAATGAATTGCAAATTATGCCTTCTTTTAGTAGATCTTACTTTTTTAATCATTCGCCATTTTAATGTATAGAGCAAAGAACTATTACTTAGAGATGATTGCTCGCTCTGGTTGGAAATTTACTCAACAGAGACTATTTCTGTATTAACTTAAATTTTCTACCATACTTCTGTAATAAAACTAATAAACTTGACATAAATGAAGAATAGTAGTTAACTGTGTTATCAATTCTATACTAGGTAAGTGATAAATTACATTTAAAATAAAGAGATAGACGTACATTGCATAAAAAGCTTCCATCCGCGACTGCATCCGCTTGATATGTAAAAAATAGCCTATATTTTAATTTAGACCTCCAGTATATTGCTGAAAATTACATTCGATTCGATCCTTTTTCTGTGATAGGCGTACAAACATACAGACAGATAAAAGTTGTTGTTTTGGCTTTTATCACCCTAAAAAAGACCCCTATATAATTTTTTGTTCAATATCGGTAATGTATAGACATCAACCCCATAATTTTTTTTATATGTATATATTATATATCTAGTTATTATAATAATAATATTCTACCACATTCACACAGCGCCATCAGTCCCAAATTAAGCAATTATATTTGCTTGTGTTATGGGTACTAAACAACTGATATATTACTTAAATACATTTTTTTTTGTAAATACATACATATTATAGATAAATTACACCCAGACACAGAACATACCTTTATGCTCATCACACAAAGATTTGTCCTGGGTGGGGATCGAACCCACGATCGCCGGCTTAGCAGTCAGGGTCACTAACCACTAGACCAACAGGCCAGTGAAATAAATGCATAAACAAAATTTATACGTACCTATATACTATAGGTACTCATAAATCATCAAAACTTTATCGTATAAAAGTACTCGCGCGAAGATGACTCCATCTTCAAATAAATAGTTTTTGAATATCTGGAATACTTACACCGTTTATAATAACGTTCATGGTTGTCGAGTCTCATCATCTCCCTTATGCAGATGACATCAGCATCTTATCGCTCCCCTTTACAGCCGAGATTGCAGAAATTCTCAGCTATAATAAGGTGATATTGGTTTGTTTGTCCGTGAATGTGTGTATTATTGGAGAATGTTGTAATTACGTGGTCTCCAGTGTCAGGGCTTAAACGATATTATGCTAATAGTTACTGCTTATCACAGAACAGAGATAGGTTTCTGCTTATAATATAATATATTATAGCATGCTTTTTGATGGAATATGTGAAATATATTGTTTTCTATAGGACCTATTCCGTGGAATGGATACCTGGTTATCCGTTACAGGTAAATTACATACATACTTACATATAGATCACGCCTCTTTCCCAACAGAGGGGTAGGCAGAGACCATTTCCTTCCAATTGCTACGATTCTGACATACATCTTTGGCTTGTTCAACATTCATCAGTCTTTTCATGCATTCTCGCCGGTTGAGGGTACTCCTGATCTGTCCATTCTTTAGAACGTCACCTATTTGGTCATGGTACGTTCTTCTAGGTCTTCCCCTTCCAACGTTTCCTTTCACATTCGCCTCATATATTTGTTTTGTTTTGTAAATTACCTATATTGGAAACTAGTCTCCCATTATGGCCATGACAATATTGTAAAATTGAAGTGAGAGAAAAATAAAATAAAGGATAAATAGTTATGGCTTTAGTTAAATATAATCTATAAGTCTTTGTAACTGAAAGATAGAATAGAATATTTATTTTTTCATATAAAAAAGTAGTACAGTATACCAGCTTAATCTAAATTATATGTAACTCTGTTATATTAACTCATAGCAGTAGTATTTCGTATCTGATTCTAAACACACAACACTGATAATACCGTTAAATCACTACACATACATTACATAAATATTAAAGATACTTAGAAACCTAGATATTTAAAAAGTGTCGATTGAAGTTTACAAAGATAAGTAAGTAAGATAAAACAAAACCAGTATAAACTTTTATATAAAATCTTTGTTATTTCCTTGTCACACAGAAAGAACTTCTTAGATTTTATCCCAAAGACAAATTAACGAAAAGAAATATTTTCCAAGTCGTGAAGGTCGCGGAAGTCAGGGGACAAAGTTAGCGAGCTTTGTCGTTCAAAGTACAATTACTTACTCGAGATGATGGATGATGCCATACATATGTACCTACTACAAAAATGGAGAAAGAGATTACTGAAAAAGTATCTCCACAAGAAAGAAATTGTTCGAGTACCTACAATGAATATTGATTATTACTTAACGCGTTCAAGGTAAAGATATCCATTCATCATCGTTTCAACCCATAAAACTCCCACTGCTGGGCTCGGGTCTCCTCCAAAGAATGCGGAGAGAATTGAAACAAACAAAGTCTTCAGCTTTATAATATTAGTATACATTATGACAAAACTATGTAAACATTATATATGTATAGATATATCTAGTTGTAAATTCATAAATAAAATTGATACGTATATACTTTTTTTTTTTTTTTTTTTTTTTTTTTCTTTTTTTTTTTTTTTTTTTTTTTTTTTATAGATGCCAAGCATAGTGGCTCCTTTTCGCCTGATGGAAAGCTGAAAGAGGAGCCCAAATTGCTTTGCCAGCTGACAGGAGACCCAAGTGTCCTGTCAGCTGGCACAGCCATGCTGGCCCGCAAGGTGCTTCTTCACGCTTCGCTTACTAAAGGTCTTTATATGCGACTGACCTGTTGGCCCAGTGGTTAGCGATCCTGACTGCTAAGCCGGCGGTCGTGGGTTCGATCCCCACCTAGGACAAATCTTTGTGTGATGAGCATGATTCTTTGTTCTGTCTGGATGTAATTTATCTATAATATGTATGTATTTACAAAAAAATATGTATTTAAGTAGTATATCAGTTGTACCCATAACACAGGCAAATATAATTGCTTACTTTGGGTCTAGATGGCGCTGTGTGAATGTGGTAGAATATTATTATATTATATTATAATGTATTTTACACAATTTACACATTATAAATCAGGGTCTGACTGGATGTGGAAGGCGGAGGAACGAGTGTTATGGTGCGTATTAGGAGAGGCCTATGTCCAGCACTGGACTGCAAATAGGCTGAGATGATGACGATGATGACACATTCATAAATTAATACTTTTTAGACATCAGTACAGAATTGTATATTCAAATTTTATCATAACTGTGTTGTGTAGGAAGGACAACAAAGATGATCACAAATAAGACAATAACAATAATATAGCTAATTATAATTAGAGGATTTGGGGTAAATTCTCACAAAATGATAATTGCATGAACAATTAAACACAGCGGTAATGTCATGAAAATTTTAATGATCATCCGCGTCTGTCCCTGAATACTTCAGTTGATGATAATACGTACATTTTACAGCTTATTTAAATATAATTGTTTGTTATGAAATTATCTTATACTTTTTGATTGTAATGCGATCTTGAAATTGGTGAAATCAACCTCATTAAGATAATTTGGGATATCTGGTGCATACTAAATGATATATATTATGATAGCATTATCATTATAATGTTTTGGTTCAATCATTGCTATCATTATCAGAAACCCACCGCAATTATGGCAGTTATTTTGTAAGTTACAGACTGAAATCATCATCATCAGACCTATTAAATATGTGTCTATTCATGCGCAGATAAGTTTTATGTCATTTTTTTAACCCATAAACGGCCCACTGCTGGGAACGGGTCTCTTGCAAAGATTGTGGAGGGAATTAGGCCTACTATATCACGCTGGCCAGATGGGTTGGTATAGGGTTTGTTTCAAATAATCTTTTCTCACAGTGCTCTTCTCTGCATAAGGTTAGTCCCTTAGTCGCCTTTTACGACACCCACGGGTTGAGATGGGGTAGTGACATTATGTATTCTTAATCCGTCACTACACGGATAGAGTGTTATGTAACAAATCAAAATAACATAATAATAATAATATAACCAAGCACCAAACCAAGCAGCTTTAACGCTCACACTATCAAACAAAATCACAAAATCGATAAAGAAAGAATCCACTTTTAAATTATTAAGGTCCATATCCAAGATAAAAGAAGCATTTACCGGTTACGTACACAATTTTGTACCGCAAACAATTTGAACATACTGTTTAGTAGCGAGTTGGCAGCAATACAAGTCCCCAGTCAATACCGAGCTTTGTCCCAAGTCAATAAGACGACGTGGATTTAGTAGATTGTGGTTTTAATGCTAATCTGTTTCTGTGTACCTTGCGGTCTTCGTAATGATCAAAAATAATGTATAATATTATGGAATCACCGATAGACTCAAAGAGGTTTCAAATTCGGTATTTGGTGCATCATACCATGAATAGAAAATTTAGTTTTTTACAGCTTTTTGTTTTTCCGGCTTCTATTTTTAAGTAAGCATCTGGCGTTTAAAATTTTGTTTATTTCTGATGTTAAAAAAAATGTAAGGCTAATGAAACAGGTATTAAAATTGTAGTTAATTATGTTTTCAATTATTAGAGAGGGGTCATCTTCATCACTGTACTATAAATGAATTTTGTGCTGTAAAACTTGTTAAGATGACTATCAAGTAGTTAAGCTAAAAATTATATGTTCCAGTCAGTTCAGTTTTCTAGTTGAAAATTTCTACTTTGTCGTACGACGCGAAACTTCGACTATTTGTTATCACTTTTCAGTGATTTAAATACTTGAACATACTTCGCGACCGTAAATCACTAATGTTTTACGACTGTTTTTGAGAATATTAAAATGATATGGAAATATACACAAACGTTAATTTAAATTTTGATGATAACATGCATAAAACTAAAAATCAACATCCGCATAATAATTTTTAGCGGACAGATCTGGGGTAACTGTTTGGAGGAGACCCGTGCCCAGCAGTGGGACATTAATGTATGGGTGATGATGAAATAAGCGTTGGAGGCCGCATAGATAAGTCCCAACATGTAAATCATGCCATGGTCTGAATGCAATTTCGAGCAGCAGTAGCGATGTGAATTTCACTTTGTGGAATTTATATGTACTAGTCTAGTGACTTACCATCTCTATCGATTTAGAAAAACATCGTGACGAAACCCACATACCCTACAGGAAAGTCTATGTATATGTCTGATCCACCAACCCGCACTAAACAGAGTGTGTGCATTATGGCCTAAACCCTCTCAGCTCTCTAGATAAAGAGGAGACCCGAGCCCAGCAGTAGACTATTTATGGGCTAATTATGATGACAAAATAATAGCCTACTTAATTCCTTTAAAAAAAAGTATTTACAGTATTTATTTATCCAGACATTCTAGTTCGATTCAAAGTTTCAATTTACAATTAAGAATTCTTTGTATCAGTAGTATCATTAATTAAAACAAAAACACTTTGATGAAACATTTCACATTGTAACGAAATGCTGTAGTTCTGCATTGTAACAAAATAAATTGGTGGAACATCTATAAAGTTTCCAGAAGCTTGTCGAAACTACTTATTGCTTGGCAAGTGCCCAACAAACCAACTTAAATTAGAACAAATGAACCGAAATTTTAGAGCTGTCATCAACATAAGATTAACTTTTACATCAACGATTGTAAAATGTAAGAGTACTTTGAAAAACTCAAATTAAAAACGAATTCTTTAAAGAATGTTTTAATACACTTTCGCGCCATCTTTACCTTATTTAAAAGTAAAACTGTTAAGATCTAGAAACCCTCCTTGTGTCTTTGTGTAATTTATATTCAACATAATCTCTTTACTCACGATGATGCATCTTAAATTAATCTACCTTAATCCTAAACTGTAAGACACCTTTACTTTTTTCCTTGTTTTTTAATACCAAAATTTACTGTTCTTATATTTGAAGATTTTCCGTAAGTCTTTTAGCCCTTGGATTGTTATTGAATAGCTCAATAAATAATTGAGGAACAAAATGAAAACTATTTGCTGGTTGAATTAGAAAAAATAGTAAAACATAGATTTTTGTCAATTCATCAAAAAGTTAAAAGTAAGGACACGATTAAAATCAGATCGGGAATTGAAATTCTTAGTCTTCTGTTTTCAATGAATCTGAGACGGTATTGGAAACTGTGAGTAGGCAACCAAGTTAAATTGGCTTTAAATCTAGGATGCTTTTCAATTTACGTGGTAGTCGATGCCTTTTAAATTCTTCACAACTTTCATAAAGTGTAAAAACTTATTGCGATAAATTAACCTGCGATTGTAAACGCTTAGAAAACGAAGTTCTTCAAAATTTATAAAATAAAACTTTTTCAAAGTTTGAATGTTTTCCTAATTTAAATGTTATGGCTAAGGAAGGTCCTTAAATTTATTAATGTTGTTAATAACATAAAGCCAGAACAATTTGTTTTAATGTCCGCGGGATCTCCCGCGTATCTACCTATTATATCAGACGGGCTGCCATATTTCTAAGACATTAGTTTTCTCTAAAAGGCCATCTTTGTTCTGTAGTTATAACTACGCAATTTTGGGCATAATATCATGAGATCTCTGGAATTTCATTCCCGAAACCTAACTTCTTCCGACACTTCCAGTAATCTTCATATATATTCATATTTCAAATTATTCCTCATGAAAATTTGTTCAATTATTGTTTTTTAGTTTATCGCGAACAGACTGACAGATGCGGTGGAGGATTTTGTTCTATAATTTGTAGTGATATTAATTTGAATATAAAAATAAGTCTCTAACGTTATAATATGTATAAATCCTAATATCTATTTATTAAAATATATATATATTATGCATCCGTTACGTTGGCCCCTTAGTTACAAAATAAAAATATTACGGCAACAACTGTCGTGATTCAGTGAACATAACAAATTCAGAAATAAATTGACAATGATAAAAAAATACATCAATAACAAACAATGATTGATGATCCCGTAGTAATTTATCTAAACCTTAGCAAAGTAATAATTCTATGAAAAATAATACTCTTTTCCTGAATCGGTAAATCATACTTTAAAAAAATATGTTGGGACTTTTTCAAGCTTAGCGCTCAGTCATCTCAACGAAACAAATTACAACGGCTTTAAGCATTTCTAAAAGTAAAATGTAGGTAAGCCAAGCTTTCGACATCGGATCCTAATTCTACAGAAATAGCTTAAGATAGCGATAGCGTTCAAATTCAATTTGCCTCCAATAGGCGTAAACTTACCCTGTCATCTATTTCAATTGCCTTCCTTCTTAGCAAATTAGATGGATATGAAAATTTAACTCAATTCTATCTGAATCTTGGCTTCGGTAACTATTAACTTTCGTGGCCTTACCTCTGTAATTCGATTAGTGGAAAAGTCATGATATAGGGTAAATATATCTGACTAGTGTTCGCCAGCGGTTTTAAATGAATTAGGGAGATTTATTCTAGTATACATTACTGTCAGGTTTCATCAAAATTAAGGCAATAGTGTATTTCGTGAATTACTTTAATCATGCTGTTGCATAGTTTTCAAGATAACACCCAAACTAAATAAATAATAATTATCATTACATTATCAGACAAATAAGTATATTACATATGAGTTTCTTAATGAATAATAAAATAAATAATTAATTTATCCCGATAATATCAGTGACCGTTTCATCGGATAAATGCGACTTCAGCCATAGGTATTAAATAATAACTTGATTAGAAACGGAATCAACGAGCACATACTAGCAATTATTAATAATACCAACATAGTTATTTCCTCTCTCAACCGTTTCAAATGACCTACTTCTTGGAAGTATTACTTAATAATTAAATCGCTGAGGTCAAGTGAGTTTCTGTGAAACGTGACGTAAATTAGAGAAATAGCTTAGGTACGTTGTTACTTGAATATTAACTAACGAAACTTCGAAGGTAAGAGAGGGCCCATAATTATTATAGTTGACTTCACTTTCCAGGCTTAATATTTGCTTACTTGTGCTTTATTGACATAAGTTGCGTTTATTGACATAATAATAACTTATGCATTTGAATTTAAGAAGAAATTAAATGATACAATTTTAAACTTCATGATCGATCAAAACGTCGATCAAAAAAATAATTATTTGGTATTCCTTAAAATTAAACATAAATGAGACAGGTGTGCTTAAAAATAATAATAATAATATATATTAGATTAATTATCCCCTTTTTGGTATATTTTTCTGAACTTGTAAATAGTAGGTTCGTGTTATTTTGTAAATAAATAATTTATTTTTAGTTTTAATTTAGTTTGAAATAAGTCGCGGGTTACATTTATTGTAAATAATTATATTTTATAAATTAATTACTGTATTTAATTTTGTATAAAAAATTATATTGCACCTTTTACAAATATGATTTGAAGGACACTTAAAAAAGTGATCATTTTATAACCTAAAAATTCAACATTCAATATCGAATGAAAAATATTTTGATGGAGTTGTATAGGTTAGAATATTCAAAAAAACTTTATGTCAAAACGTTTACGATAAATCTTTTCTCCTGATATAAAATACAAATAGCACTCTAGAGAAAATATTACTGAAAAAGTAACCGCTACTACGAAGAAGATATAAAATTTAAGAAGCACTTGAAATCTGAGTCGAACGTAAAAATCGCATCTAAAAACATACGTCTTTCTAGAAGTCTTCATAGGAAACCTATACGATCGTCGTAGTAAGCGGACGGAGTGCATCACCGGTATCTTTAAGATTCTACATTGCATGTATAAGTTGGAACTTGAATAATTTCGTATCGTCTAACGTACAGGCAATAAGTTTAAATGTCAATTTGGCATTTTCTAAAGCTCGCTCGACTGCACGAAATTATAGCATTTACATTGTACTGTATATTTATAATGATGCTTCTCGTATGCAGAAAACGTTTTCCTTCTCGCAGCTTTTCGAATTTAACGCTTCAATGTTATCACTTTGTGGTTTTACCGTTACCAATGGTAGAACTTAGTTCAAATGCAAGAGGAAGTTTTGGTGTAGGAACTACGGGTACAGCTGTATTATTTCAAATGCTTACAGTTAAATTGGAGTACTTTGGTTCATAGGTGAATTTACTACTACTTTATGCTTAATTATGCAAATCCCTACGCACGATATCGTCACAATAATTGTAGGAATTTGTGTAGATACTGTTTTGTTAAGGAGTTCATGCGTTAAAATGCACCTGGTTTTATTTAAATTACTATTACGTTTGCTGGTAAACCATTGCCGTTGGTCTAATCTCTCCTTTATTAAATCTGTCAAGTCAACGTTTGCGATATACTTTAGATAGCATCGTGAACATTTTAAAGCGTTAGCTCTTATATTTATGGCCCCGACAATATGAACATGTACTGAGGTACGAATTTTTAAAGCGGAATTTCAAGCATTTGCGCCTCGTAAAACAGTACATGAAGGTTATTCAACTCATAGATTTAAATTACCTCGCTTCGTTTAGCAATTAGTAAACAGTGTGTATTTAGTGAAAGGATTACTCCTGAAATGTTTGATTAGGAGTTCACTTCTGGCAAATTCAAGAAAATTATTTGAAAATCAGCAAAGAACACTTTCATTGTGTTTTTAATATTATTTCAGGTTATGCTTTATTATTTAGGTACATTTCAAGTTGAGTTGTAATTATTTTTTTGAATCATTTATTATGTAGGTAGTTTATTAGTTAATTAGTTTTTTTATATGATTATTAAAAAAATACTACTTATAATATCAGTATAGTAAAACTATATAACAATTTCATCTGTTAAATTAGGAATTGGTTTGTTTTGGCCACTTTTACTTGATATCGCAATTTTCGAATACAGTAAATAGGGGGCTTACTCTGAATTTCGACATTCGATTGGTCGGTTTTGATGTCGCTGTCAAAAATGTTTAAAAGTGACAGCGACCGTATCTAAATTTCCTTACATTTGACAGCGACATCAAAACCGACCTTGGTTACAACTCATGATACTTAGTCATATCAACCAGTAAAAATACCACAGATTTTTTTCTTATTAAAAACGTAATGTTTGTGGTAGTAGAATATCTGTTCTTAGCTAAGTTACCAACAAAACTTCCCTTTTATCTTTTCTCATTTCCGATATTTTTTCCTCCATTCATGTTCCATTTCATTCTTTTACCTCCGGTGTTTCTTTGAGTAAGTGATAGAATGAAATGGAAACAAAATTCTTGGCATTGATTTCATAGTTTTGCTTTGCGTCTTTATTTAGAAGATTGTTTTAGTCAGGATTGCTTACTACGTACTCTCATTTTGTAATGGATTTTTCTTTGTAGATTCAATATCGTAAATTGACGGTAAGTTTTTCCTTTATTTCTTTTTTTTACTAAATAGATACATGATACGAAATAGCTCTTTTGGAACATCTTCGGCATTTACTATTATTATAAGTGTCCTTCAAATCATATTTGTAAAAGGTGCAATATAATTTAAATACAGTAATTAATTTATAAAATATAATTATTTACAATAAATGTAACCCGCGACTTATTTCAAACTAAATTAAAACTAAAAATAAATTATTTATTTACAAAATAACACGAACCTACTAATTTGTGATTACTACAGATTTCAAGTGCTTCTTAAATTTTATATTTTCTTCGTAGTAGCGGTTACTTTTTCAGTAATATTTTCTCTAGAGTGCTATTTGTATTTTATATCAGGAGAAAAGATTTATCGTAAACGTTTTGACATAAAGTTTTTTTGAATATTCTAACCTATACAACTCCATCAAAATATTTTTCATTCGATATTGAATGTTGAATTTTTAGGTTATAAAATGATCACTTTTTTAACTATTTTATGGAATAATAAAATTTGGTCTTTATATAGTAATTTTTATCTAGCTTTGGTGGAGAATAGATAGTTATTAGGACTTAATTGTTACATAATCTTTATATAAATAATTATCCTATTATGAGGAGAAGAAAGTTAAAAATTGCATTAAAATCTGCAGCAAGCACGTTTTAATTTTTCATTTTAACTACGATGTCCATAAAATGTAGTATTTAAATACCGCTACATTGCTAATATAATTGAAAAACTTTACATGAAAATGTTAGGACTAAAATTTTATTTTAAATAAATCTGAAACAAGTATTGATAAACTATTTAAAGTTTGTGCCGAAAACAAATCGTAACGTTTTTCGAGCATTACAGATGCTATGTAAAATTAAGGTCTAGAAACTTTACACACGAAAATATTTATTTTATTCTTGTAACAAATTTTGTTAGTTTTTTTTTGTTTTCATGAAACGATTTAAGCTAAGATTTTAATATGTTTTTCTACGCAAACTAAGTTACGTCTAAATTGATGTAATAGGGTCTTAAGCAACGTAAGATGATATTATAATAAAATGTACGTGTTCTTCAATAATGATAAAGGTCTTTTATTAGAGACTAGCTATTACCCGCGGCTGCGCTCTATAGAATTCAGCGAATCCTTTACTTTTTAATTGCATTTTCCAGTTTTTCTCCAGATAAAGAACCTTCTCTGGACTTTAGACGAATATTTTCAAAAAATATTAGTTGTATATATAGGGTTACTCGGGTTTTTGTTTTGTTTGAAGATATTTATAAAGTCATTAATTTTTATTAAGTTATATTAAATACATTTATTAAGACAAATTTGCAAATCATGGGCACGAACTAATTCTCACGAAAAACTATACATCTGTAGATCTAATTAGATAAGTTTGGTGTCGTTTCCATGGAAATAAGAGGTTTAGTCAGGTACTTTATAAATTAATAATAAGCTTTGAAACTTGAGCAGCGCAGAATGGTACTATATAACCCAATACGGGTGTATGAAGCTTAAGTAGTCTATTTGTAAACAGGTTGAATAGTTACCTCGTATTTAGGTGACCTATATATTGAACCATTATCCTACTGGCTTACATTCAACTTTCTTAAATTATCCCAAACAATGTTCTTACTTTCAACGACCCTTGACTGTAAACGCCAAGTTTTAAAACCTCGAAATAATATCCCAGCTTCAAAGAGCGTATAGGCAAATGCGTGTGAAGCATCCTCTTGAGCTTAAAACATTTTTATCGGTGACACTTTACGGAAATACCGCCAATGTAAAATAGAACTTAAAATCAGAGGCAGAAGGTTGTTTATGTTTTGTATGCTATTATGCAGTTCGATATGATACAAGTGGTCTGTATGGGACATGACTGTATTGCAGCCCTCGATACAAACAATTTATTGAAGCGAGATAACTAGTGTTGAGGATATTAGTGGATATTAGTTTAGATATTAATAATCTTATTCGACAACGTAACTATCATGTCGTCGATTCATCTCAATTATTGTAACTGTAGACAGTGAAAACAAGTTTATAGACAAGAAACATGATTACATGGTGCTATTTAGTATTAAAACTAAAAGTATAGCATATTGTCTCATCGAACATAAACGGCGGGCGTGCAAAAAAATGATCATTTAATAAATCGCACGGGGCTTCGCTCCTGTCATTCTTTATTTGGCCACTGCTCAGCTCCTATTGGGCGTAGCGTGGTGTTATATATCCTTTATTACTCAGTAGTAATGTAGATTTCTAACGACAAAACATGTTTTTAAGCGTTCCGATAGTTTTTAAATTTATTTGTTACATACAAAAATAACTATGGGAAACTTTGTCATCATCTTCAACATATCAGCCTAATGACGCCCACTGCTGGACACAGGCCTTACCCGACTTTCGCCATAGCGATCGACTTTGCGCTGCCTGCATCCAACGACCACACACAACCCTAAGCAGGTTGTCGGTCATGTCGCCCTACACTGCGCATTTCATACGTGGCTGCCACTCGAGAACCTTTTTCCCCCATCAGTCATCAGTTCCGCAATATGTTACACCCACTGCTACTTTACCAATGTGAAATTTTATAAATTGTAAATTGCTCATTAAATGAATATAACAAAAGCTTTTCGCAATATTTCTTTTGATAAATTCTGAAAAAAATTTGAATGTGAGCGTTGAATGTAGTTCAAAGGCGTGGCTGCATATCACAGTATTTGGGCGTTCGCCAATGTTTCGCGACCTAGCCGACTCTACGTCACTATTTATTATGTACCGGACCAATCTTTGTTTTACGTTTTGTGTTCCAACCATACCCGCTCGAAGCCTCAACGCTACTTATTTATTTAGGCTCCTATAAATTTATGATCCTTAGGGTATGTTATCAGAATAAAGGGATGTAGGATTCAGAATAAAAGAGGTAATATTATTAAAATTACTGCTAAGAGAATAAATGTATCATTTAGACTGTTGTACTTTTTGTAAAAGGTATTATGTCTTCTATATTATATACGACGTGTGACCGCAACTTCGTTCGCTTAATCTCATATTTATTCTATTTTTTTCACGGAACCTTTATATTTTTCCAAAATCAATGTAAGTTTCTCCTTGTGTGACATTAGCTGTTATTTTGATATTTCCATAGTTCACTGGTATGAAACGATGACTTGAAAAAGAGTCCTATCCGATTCAAACTGTGAAGAGCTCGTAGTGTAATTGACGAAAGATCCACATAAATATTTAGAACATTAAAACTTCGCTGTGATTTCCATCCGCACCAAACCAGCGTGTATGGATTATATAAACCCTCTCTGCTCTCTAGGTACAGGAGAGGGGACCCAAGCCTAGCAGTAGGTTGCTGATGATGTCATATGTTTAAAAATTCAAAAATGTTGATTGGTATTAGAATGTATCTAACATTTACATAAATTAATGGCTAATAAATTAGCAAGTAGCAGTGTTTCAGAAATCAATAGTTTACAAAAGAATTTAGATTTTTTCTTACATAAAAAACAAGAAAAAACGAAGTCCTTACTTACGTAAGGACTTCACCTCTCTTCTTGTTCTAGATTAATAGTTACCTATATAAATAAGGTTCCCTTAATTAATTAACTATAATGGTACTTTTTCGGTAATTACTGGTAATATTTTATACACATAGGACCTGTTTTTATTAAAAATTACAAATATTGCGGTAATTAATTTGTTGATGATATTGCTCTGAAACATGTTACAGAAAATGTTCAGAGCTTTTTAACGTAATTATAGGAAAAAAATATCGGAGAGAAAATTAGCTGTCAACAGAAAATTTATAATTACCAACTGATGAGGCGTATTTTTAATTATATACATAATATTATATTACATTCTTTATACAATGAGGTATATTATGTTTTTTAATAAGATAAATTGATTTAATTTTTCACGAACATTTTTCTATATATCTATTTATAAATACGATTGAATAAAAGGTGCCTTACATTGAATTTATATAAAAAAATTAAAAATTACATTACATTTAATTTCGACCTCTCTTTTGAAGATACACAATCACACGTGCATAATAATATTAATAAAGTTACGCAAAAACTGTGGTCGATAAACTGTCAAATTTATACTTTAAATTATTTTCATAAATAGTTTTTGTAGATTCAGGATTTAAAATTGTGATGACAATAGAGACATAGAGCGCCCTATTTGATTTGTTGCGTTCTTTTTTCATTGCCTTTTTTGTTCGCTGTTCGTGTATGTGTATCTTGGATTTTTTTTACAGTCTAGTTCATTAATATATTGGCACCATCAAGGATTCAAAATATTGTGAGCGTTGAAAAGCTCAATAAATAATATAGAACCTATGGATCAAATATATTATGTATGTCCTCATGTGAATAGTTCAATAAAATATGCTGTATATTATGCAATAAGTTGTAGTTACCCTTTTCAACAAAAATATCTAATGATGGTGCCAATATATTAATGAACTCGACTGTACAACAATGGTGCTAAAACAAAATTGTTGCATAAATAGTTATTCATTGTTATTATTAGAAATAAATTTCTGTAAATATGTATTTATATTATTAATAACCAAATTACATTATAAGTATAGATTTTTGCAACTATTTATGTAGTCATAAATAGTTGCAAAAATCTATACTTATACACACACAACAATCATAAAAAAGGCATTTTGAAATGGTTTCACACGGGCCCTTTCATTTTCATAATGATTTCAGCCGCCAAGCTCGCCCGGGTCTCAAACAGAAAGACCAGCAGGTAAAAACTGATACTTTATAAATTTTTATTGACGCTCATGAATTTTATTTTACGAGAAAAGTTTTTAGCATATATTTTATGGTAACTTGGATACGAACAACATTAATATAGTCATGCTTCAAAGATAGTCTCTTATTCCGTGTTATTATTATTTGATTTATTTTTAAGGCATGATATTAAAGTAATTATTCTATACCTACATAAAATAACTACAAATTGTGTGTTTTAATAATATAGATCATATTTATATTTTTTACTGATGTTTCCGGACAGAAATTCTTCGACAGTTCAGAATTAGGGCATCAATCTATTGCCAAAGAAATCATTAACTTTATATTATATATTTTTATATTATAGTCTATTTCAATTTCGTTACTATTATGCACAAAATACAATACAATATAATTTCCGTCTTATTATTATATAGATTGAATATACTCAATGGAATAGGCTTTCAGTATCACTATATCAATATCAAGGTTTGAAAACCTCGTTCACACTAAGTCTTTCTAACTTTAGGACTATAGTTTGCTATCAATTTTGTAACATCTAAAGCTACATAAAGCCAATTACTTTGAAGAGGATATTAATTTTCACTGTCAAAGATATTCAATAGACAAAATTTCAAAAGTAACTGGAATGATGATAGACAAACCTATCTCTATTCTGTGTGATAGATCTACTACTGAGCACAGGTGTCCCCTCATAAAAAAATTATTTAACATAGCCTAAAGCCAAAAGATTTGCAACAGAACTTCATATCAAGATTTTCGTCTCTTGCGAAATTCCATTGAGGTAGTTAGTCGAGGTGACTGGTTCCTACATTCTAAGTATAATAAAAAAATATTAGATTGCGCTTTTAGTAAAATAGATTTAATACAAAAACACAATTAACAAACTTTAACAACAATCGCGGCGACTATTAGTAGTGAGACTATGCGAAACAATTGAATATAAACTTGTCTTTGTATGCTGTTCTTCTGTAACATAATGCGTTTAATTTAACAAGATGCTTTGCAAATGCTCCTTGTTATTTAATTAAAGTGCTTCTGCAGTAAAAGCATTCGGACAGTCAGTGTAAAGTGGAAGCTCTATTACCTTTGCTGTTATTGTACCTACCTAAATGTTCGTATTTAAACAACAAACGATAACTTCATAGCGTGGATTTGACCAGTTAAAAATATTGGGATATTGCTGATGGTTTGACAACAACGTAAAAAATGCTAGTTAAAAACTAACACTGAAAAATCACAATTTCAGAAAATTTACAGAAATTAAGTTGGTAATATGTATTTATGCTGGGTAAATGTTTGAAATTATGAATACTAGCTGTGCGCGCGAATTCGTTCGCGTGGACAACTTATCCCGCATTCATGGAGTTTTTTTTTTTTTTTTACGCAACTGTTATTTTTTCAAAATCCAAGAAGCCTAAGTTACTCCTTGTGACATTAGCTATCCGCCAGTGAAAGTCCCGTCGAAATCGGTCCAGCCATTCCAAAGATTAGCTGGAACAAACAGACAGACATAAAGACAGACAAAAATTTTAAAAAAAATTATTTTGGTATATGTACCATATACACATTCAAATGCATGTAGTAAAAAGCGGTTATTGTATTATTACAAATAGACACACCAATTTTATTTATTTGTATAGATAAAAAAATATCAACTGGTGCATGATGTATCCTCCATCTTTTTGGAGATTTATATAGAAAAAATTTGATGATTTTTATTCAGTACAAAATTGTTAGAATAAAAATTTTTATTCGTGAAAGTATGTTTTTTTTTCAAAATGGACAAATTAGTACTATTGTCATGCGAAGATAGTTAAAGTAAGTCAGTTTGTAAGGTTGAGTTATAAATATTTAAAGTTCAAATTCATTTTTAGTCCTTTTCTATTTCATTAATGTACACTTTATAGTTTGTTTCCAAAATTCCAGGATATCAGTCCTATATTCGAAGCTTCCATTAAAAATGTCGATACGTACCTGTTGTAAATCCTTTCAGTTTGTTGCAGTACGACTAAAATAACATGAAAGCATTGCCATATATCGGGATTGCCTCGCATAGTGATGGATTAGTGATAGCAAAATGGATGATTGCGATTATATCTTTCAGAATAAAGTATCATTTTAAATAGTGCGAATATTAGTTAAAATAAACTAGAATACAACTACTTTTATTTGGATAACTTTTAAAAACTGGTATAACGTTTACTATTATGAAATTATTAGTATTCGCCCGGTGTTTGGATACAAAGAGGCTCGCCTATTACATAAGACCTTATAGCTGGCGAAATGTAGGTGCAATTAAAAAATGCGTGACACTATGATCAACGGTTTCATTGGTCTCACATAGGTATAGAAAGTTCATACGCAATGCATTATTATTATCACGCCTAAATCACGGTAGTAAATTACTGGTTCGGATTAAAAAAAATAGTGTTGGATAAAAACTTTTAAACTTTCGCGACTTGTACACATATTAAATTATTATAAAACGGGTCTACGTCACGTATTATATTATAAGTAATAGTAATACCTTATTTATTTGCCCGATGTTTCGATCGAATTACACCGATCGTGGTCACGAGCTGACTGAGCTGGCTGCCGAGCGTTGTCCTCGATGCACGCGGGTTTCTGCGACTACCCTCACTTTTGTCAATATTTTTATTTATATCAGATCTGTCGGTATTTCGAAACACTACAGTACTACACTAATGACGTGTTTACACTGGTCTACTTTGTCACCTCGGCGATGTTTATTGTGTTGATGAGTGAGTGTTGGATAGCCTATTTATCGAGGAAGGCTATTATAACATCACGCTACGACCAATAGGAAATAAGTAGTGGCCAAAAAACAATCCACGGAAGCAAATCCTCGGGCAACAGCTAGTTTTACAAAATATATATGACAAACAAATATCCATGAATCACAAATATTTACATATCTCGTGTGGGAATCGAACAACGACATACGGTGATGGAGCGACAACCACTTTAACTGCTATGCCGCAGTGGCAGTCAGATTGATTGATTGCTATATGATATGGATACGTGCATTAGGGGCTTGATAATAATACTTGATACTTATACAAAGTGTTAGTAAAAGAAGTGAATAATAAATAAACGTAATATAGCATCAAGCTTTTTTCCCGGAAAGTGTAAGCAGAGATGCACATCAGCACTTCCACATTTCAGCAACTATGTAAATAGACTTTGGACACAGGTCGAACTAAAGATACGATATCCGTGATTTAAGTTGACCGGCCTGAACATAGCGTGAGCGGCTGCGCAGTAAACAAGTGCGGAACTCACTGGTGACAGGAGCGGAGGGTGTATCATACTTTTAACACGGGATGTGCGCGAAAGCTACGTTCAAGCCGGCCAAGTTACGAGTAGATCTCGCTTATTGTAATTTAGGCAGATGGGGATTATGGCTCCAAATTGAAATACAAGTGAAAAGCCAATCCACAGATGATGCCCCATCTAATATCGTACCTGCATGCCCGAACTACGGCGCACGGGCATATATCTCAATTCCAGAAAAACTCAATTCCATTTTTGTCTGCCCGAGGATCGTACCCAGGACTTTTATGCAGTACTCGTATATACGAGTACTATCTGAAGGGTATATACCCTTCAGATGCACCACAGAATCAGTTCTAAAGAATAATACACAGTAACACAATGCTGTACTTTATTCTCTGAATGTTTTTTGTGCTTTTACGGCACCTCTGGGAAACAATGTACTTATATATTCATAGCAAGCCACAAAGCACTAAAAAGGATATAAAATAAAAACCGGTCAAGTGCAAATCGGACTCGCGGCCTAAGGTTTCCGTACGAACATGCATTTTTCATTATAATTTTATTATTAGGTAAGACAAATAGCTAACAGGATAATTATAAGCTAGTTTAAATCTTCATTTAAAGGTATATGTGCACCATTTTTTCCTAACGTCACTCCTCCGGGATATAGGTACTCTAACTTCTTACTATAACTTTTTACGCGATAATTAAATGATATAACCATCGGATTTTTTCCTTTACTACTGGGTGCAGCTTGATATTACTTCTCGCAAAATTTCATGATTACATTAAAGATTTTGACTTTTGCGATCGTTCAAATATATGCAACAAAAATTGAACATAAAAGGCTGTATATTTTGCTTATGTTTACTTAGAACTCTGTTTTTACTGCTCCAAGAGATATGAAAATATCATATCTCTTGGAGCAGTAAAAACAGATGAAAATATCAATTACGTCGCGTTATACAAAAATGGAAAATGGAAATTAGGTGAAATGTTCAACAGTGGACGTCATTGGGCTGATATGATGGATACAAAAATGTGTCATAATTACAGAAATAAAAAGTTTCTACAAGGCCCTATAAGTGGCGGGAGCTTACTTGACAAACGAGAAATAATTAAAATGACACGATAAAACGTATAACGCTGGGCCGTAACACCAATTAAGGCGCAGTTACTGCATCATCCAATTATTCGGTGAAATGCTACCTCCGCACGTTGTCTAAAGATGCTAACATCGCATTTTCAAGATCCATCCATTAAGAGTAAAGACCCAATTTCCTAGCAGCAGTTAATCTCGGTGTAACGAGTCCATTAAGTAGACACTACGTATATTATAACATTAAAAAAGCATTATCTAATACTAAACAATTCTCGTATTATTTTACAAATAAATAAATCTAATAACTTGCATTTTAGGCTTTTGTTCAGAAAAAAAAAATGCAATTTTTTAAATCAGCATAATCTCGTTAATAGATATTCTGAAATACTGGCCAAATGTTGGCCGCAGCTCCGTCCCATGGCATTTAGATCCCATAACTCGAGAATATTTTTCTCTGTATATTAGTATTTTCACGTTTTTCGTTGCAACTTATTTATAACAACAAGAAAATATAGGTTAACAACACAAACTTAACAACACATTTTAGTCATCCATTTTTGTCTATATAGATTTTTGTATTACACTACTGTTTAAAATATACACATATTCCCATTTGGTAAAAATACATTTATGGGGATTGCATTCTAAAGTGATTCGCGACGCTCCATTCACACCCATTTTATAAATAAATAAGTATTCTGAGAGGCTTTTGCCTAAAAGCAGGATTCACACTGATGGATAATGATGTATGATGGGGAAGTTAACATCGAGGGAATACGTCATTTGTTATACCACATACTTATATGTATGTTACATGTGTGTCTTGCATTATCAACAAATCACTGTGTTAAATAACTTTGAAAAGCACTTTGAAAATGAAATGGGATTGTTATTTCGTACGTAGAATTTATTGTGCAATGCATTTCAACTTATCCGCTTCAATAAAGTTTTGAATTGCTAAAAGTAATAACCATTGGTAAGAAAACTGTTTTATCAATTATTTTGCATAATAGTTAATGATCTGTAATTCAACGATTAGTGTAAAAAATATATTAGATATTAAAGTGGAAATATTACTGCTATATTAAACAGGCAAGATTCAATTCACTTTGATCTTTAAAATAAAAATAATATTTATTCAAATTTATATTATTTTGAAATCTATAGAATCTGCAGTAATAATTATATACTGGCTGGCATGTTGGTCTCGTGGTTAGTGACCCTGACTGCAAAGCCGGAGGTCGGGATTCGATTCCCACCCAGGACAAATCTTTGTATGATAAGCATGATTGTTTGTTCTGTGTCTGCGTTTTAAAAAATTGAATTTAAATAGTATATCATATTTGTTTCGTACCGATAACACAAGCAAATATATAATTGCTTAATTTGGGGATAGATGGCGCTGTAAAAAATATTATTATAATTATCTACAATATTTTTGATCAACATAAAAACGAATGCGGCACAAAACATTTGAATTTAAAATGCTGATTATTACTTCCATATTATTTGTGCTAAGTGGGGTTATATTTTATAGAGGTAAGAATGCCTTTGTCTCATTCATGTTGCAGCCAAAATCCGAATATTACCGTGATGTTTCTGCGTGATAAGCTCATTTCTTATCAAGCCTGCGTAGGAAGGTAATATATGACGCTATTACTGTCGCACCGCGATATTTGTCATTTAGTTGTATGATTTCGTGTAGTCAAATGTGTACGCGAAACATTGTGGTACGCGGTATTGTTGTGATTGATAACAAGTAGCGTAGCTAAGAACGAAGCGAGTAAAGACCGTATGGAGCATGAAATTTATGCTTTTGCTTGTGATTTGATGGACTTTTAAACGGTACCTAGGCAGGATGCACACAGCGTCATTTTCATTGTTTTACTTTGTAAAATCCACTTGTAGTGCCCACAATAACTAGAAATCAACTACTATTCCGGCAACTCATTTCCCCCTCGTCCTCTTTTCCCCCCTATTTTATTTTAATGATACATTTATGTAGTTTTTATATTTTGTAAATATTATTGTTTAAATTTAGTTTAAAATATTGTACATAGTATAATATATTCTGTATAAATGATTATAACACAATGTGCTTATAATACATTTTAGCTTTTAATTCAGTTAATATTATTATTATACTTATTCAAAAATAACACGCCATAACTGTTACTAGTTTTATTACATCCATTGTACACTCTATGCATTGTACTCAGAAGTTTTTACGACATACATAATATATCCGATATATAACAAGTAAATATAATTTAAAAAAATTAATAACTCGACTGCAAAAAATCAACAGAGAGCAACGCACTAAAAAGACCGTAAAATTATTGTAATATTATTATACCTGATTAAATTTAAATACATAACAATATATGTATATATTTGTAATCTCCATTTGATTCCCTTTATTTTGATAATCTACTCGATAGGTTTGGTTAAAAAAAAATAGAACTACTTACAATTTGAAACATTCAATTATGTATAATCTCTTTTTGAATATATGTAATCTCCTTTTGATTCTCTTTATATTGATACCAAACTCGATAGGTTTGGTTAAAAATAAATTGAACTTCTTACAATTTGGGGTCAAAAGTCCGCCGTTTAAGTCTTTTTATTCTCAAAACCTATCTAAGGACACTTGGGTTTTCTAGACGAATCTAACGATACCCTATATTATGATATGAGAACCTATATGAGATATGGTCAAAATCCATTCAGCCATTTGGAAGATTCGTGGAAATAAACATACAAGATACGTGCGAAAAACAATACCCGTCCTGACAGTCGGGTAAAAATGGCCAGGGTGTACAAATTAAATCAAAAAGGTTTTAACTTTGAACACGGTATATTAACTGAATTAAAAGCTAAAATGTATTGGGTTATAATCATTTTCTTATAAATAACATCCTCATACACGCTAGTGTGTTATTAGTCGTACACTCCTGGTGGAGTGGTCGTGGTTATGGATCGTCTGACAGTTTGGTTGCGGCTTTCAAGAGACTTCTCTCAATGTGTCTAAATTTTTTTGGTTTTAAATTCGTTGCCATTATTCAATATAATAATATAGTGTTGTTGTTTATGTAGGTACTTAAAATACATTAAAAATTGAAGATACAGTAAAATAGCGAAATAACCACATATTCACAGTCAGAATTTTTTCTCCATAAAATGTTATTACTACGTTTTTCAGTACCTCACACGAGCATTAGCACAAAACGTGTTAACATCTTTTAAAGCCACGCAGGGCAATTATGCAAAAAAAAACAACATTTTAACCAAATTCAACAATTTTGCTTACATTCGTGAAGCTCGTAAAACGTTCAAAACTCCGTTCTCGGAAAACAATAGAAGAATTTGAATAATATTGCTAATGAACTGATATTTGGATGAATTAGAATAAACGAGGTAAAAAAGAAGATATTAACGTTCCAAATATTATGTTAATACCATACATACGTTGATTTTTAAGGTACCTACTCGTGAATACTGTCAACGTATTTGTGAATACTCAAGCGAGTCAAAAGACTTCAAAGAAATTAACAAATAAAGTATATTAGAACTTCTTCAAGGCAAGTCAAAGGGAGGATTTAAATTTATTTATTTTTTCCCATTTTTCATCGGGGAGAAAGTAAGATTAGGATAATCTTACTTGGTTTCCATATCTATAATTTCCCATAGCCAAATCTGGATTAAAAAAAAGCTTGCAGAAAAATACGGACAAAACATTTTTAATGCCCAAAAATTTAAGAACTTTTGTTGTTTTCTTTTCTATTTTACCACTCGAAGTTGTGTTCATGTTTTTGTTTTAAGAACCTCAATACATTTTTGTTTTAGTATTCCGTTTCTCAGTTAATTACTTTAGTTATGTATCAACTGTAAATAACAACTGGCAAATTAAACAAAAAGTATTGAGTATTCTTGCCAATGGTTAAAAAGTTACTTTATGTTTATTGAAAACTGCATTTGTGGAAAATAAAAATTCAGTTTTGATAAAAAATCTTTCACTAGCGCAGAAGATGAATCGAAAGTCATTATGCTACCGTCACTCATCGGCCTTTGAACTTTAATTTATTAAACTTTGTGAAGGAGCCTCTAAGATCGACAGGGATCAGGTAAAGTATTCCATTTTGATATCAAGTTAAAATTGTGAAAGACTTTTGGCTTGTAGCCAACAAATTATACCCTAAGTAGGTCATTGATTGTTGTGATTTTTACACGTACATTGTATTTTTTACTATTGTTCGTGCAAAATAACAATATTTTGATTTTTCTTTTTCAGCACTATAAAACATTTATAGGTAGAATTGAGAAAACGTAAACAATCAACATAAAGAATTCATAAATATGTATAACTACTTACACACTTGTGTGGTGAAGTGAAAAATAAATGACTAGGTAAGTGAAATGTGATTACATACACTGGCCAGTGTGGTATAGTAGGCCACATTTCCTCAAAATTCTTTGGAGGAGACCCGTTCGCTCAGTAGTGGGACATTTATGGGTTGAAATTATGATGATGATTTAGCTAATAAAAACAACTAAATCGCCAGTCTGTGCTATGGCCCTGGCTATTTTTTCTTACTGTTCTGTAAGATAATATAATCTATTGAAAATTTGTGATCGAAATTATAGACCATCATGATCATCATCTCAGCCTATTGCAGTCCACTGCTGGACATAGGCCTCTCCCAACACGCGCCATAACACTCGGTCCTCCGCCTTCCGCATCCAGTCCGACCCAAATTATTGTATATTATTTATTATTATTATTTCAAATTATAGATAGTTCAGACAAATTATAGGTATTATCATCGTTAATAAAAATTGTAAATTAAATGCCTGTATTATGATTTCTGTTAAAAAAGCTGTATTGTTTTCAGTTCATTAACAATGCTGAACTGAAATTATTAATACTGAAGTAATAAGAGAAAATAAATGCAGGTGGCGTGTATTATTGCTTTTGTTCAATATTTCTTACATAAATTGCTGTAAATTGTAAGTAAAATATTTTTATAAAATAATGCAATTGTTACCACTTCTATAATTAACTGGTGATTTTTATTTATTTTGTTTTACTTTAATAAAAAAAAAAAGATAAAATAAGAAGAAAAAAATAAGTAGCGATAAACAAAAGAGCACTTCAACTACAGGTAGGTGTAGTGTGCCAGGTCAGCTATACCTAAATTGTGCACTGGGGCTTCAATTAATCCCCCCCCCCCTTTGCCAAATATATTATTTAAAAAAATACTGATTTAATGGAGGACAAGCCTTTCATTTGAGTGTTTGCTAAAAATACTCAAATGGCTCTTTAAACGACCTGAAAATTTAAGACATCTCACATTACGTTACTTAAGCAATTAACTGAAATATTTAACTTGAAATTTCAAATAAAGTGGTGGCCATTTTGAAAACATTTAACTAAAAATCACGTCTCTCAGTATTTCACACGTGGCGACAGATTTTTAATCCATTTATCAAAGAAATTAAATTCCTTATTTGTATGGAAAGAACGGTTTGCTATAATGTTCCTTCGGTCACGCAGAAGACGACTGGCACGACGCCAACCGGGAAGACTAGAAAATAGGATGCAGCGTCAAACAAAAATATGGAAAAAGTTTTGCCAGAATTAAAAATATTATGGGTATTCCCGTTATTATTTTATTTTTGCTTTATAGGAAAAACTATAGTAAGGAACGTTGTTGATGTGTAAATAAAAAAAATAAAAATCTTGATACGCTCATAATAGTGAACTTTACACGACGACGAATGCGTTTGGTTGAAAGGAAGATCTTTCGTTCAATGTAAAAACGATGGAAGTGTTCAATTTCAATAAATTCAAATTTATGACACAAACTTCATTAGTTTGCAATAATAACTTTTAAACTTTCTCAACTAGTACACATATTGCACAAATTACTCGAAATGCACCATTGATTCAGCCCAGCCGGAACCACGCTCGATGTAATTCGTTCTAAACTTGGGTAAATGAATAAGGTACTTATTTATTATAATTAAAATATAATACGTGACGTAGAATTTTTAAAGTAATTAAATACTTTATCATTATCATCATTTCAACCCATAGACGTCCCACGGCTGGGTCTCTATATACCACGCTGGCCAGACGGGTTGGTATAGAATTTGTTTCGAATTTTCCTTTTCTTGCAGTGCTCTTGTCTGGGGTTACTCCCTTAGTCGCCTTTTACTACACCCAAGGGTTCATTTGGGTAAGTGACTTTATGTATTCTTAGTCCGTCACTACACATTAGATACTTAATTAGTATTATTTAGCTTCAACATACATTAATTAAAACGTATTTTGGCATAAATTATAACGAGTTACGATTCCAAGAAGTAGATAATGTTTCGTAAACTTTAACTAGAAGCGTGTAAGTCAGCGTGCGGCACATATGTTCTGTGTTTAACTAACTTTGTTGTTACAAGTAACGAAGTAAATTGTACAAGTGCTTTAATTTATTTAGCCTTACCAATGTTAATATTCTCTGTTATGAAATCCGAAACTTGATGAAAATTTCCGCATCTACTCTTCAGCTTCGTTTTAATCCATATAATAATATGTAGTAGCTAAAAGCTTGACTAATTTGTAATTACAGAGCAATGAGATTCCATGCTTATAAAGAAAATATATAGAAGGAAGACTTAGAAACTTTTGTTTTAATTAAGCAATACCATACATTACTATAATATCAATCCAATAGTGTTTCACTGCAGAGCAGGTGTAGTCTCATCTCTTATGTCTGAAAAGCTAACGAGCTGGTCATACAAACTACGGGTCCGTGGATCAGAATAGATATATCCTTCAAATTGTGGTAAGGTTAGGTTAAGGCTCTTCTCACAATTATTACTTTTGGTATGCAAATGGTTTAATTCGTACCTATACTTTAATTATATCAAATAAGTCCACGTTGAGGCTGTTTCTATTCTTTCTTTTTAAAAAGAATATAGTTAATGCTCCAACATTATACACCCAACCATTTTCTTATCACAAACCAAACAGTTTTATAGCATCATAAAAATAACTATTTACTGACTTGTGTCAACTTATAACTTTAAGACCCAAAAGGGTGAGTGCCCTTATTAAAATAAAAACAATTCTTTTTACGTCTTTTAATATTTATACCACGAGTATCAAGATTTCTTGGACCACTAACAATCTTGAACTGGCTAATACATGTCGAGACGACTAATAAATAAAATGTTCTTTTATTGTATAAAACACTAGCTTTTGCCCGCGAGTTCGTCCGCGTAGATTTCTGAGCTTCGGAAATGCTTCGTATAGCCGTTGGTCCCGGTTATCACTTAATGTGGTAGTCGTTAAGTCAAGTTGGAAGTTTTCTGAGCAATAACCTCCAACACGGGTGTGCCTTTTTTTAAGAGGGGAATGCGTTAACGCATATGGCTCCGTGTGGGGACAGGGGACGGTTATGTGGGACTCGCCGGTCGAAACCGGAATACCCACTAAACCCCTCTGTGCACCGACTCTTCGCTGTGACGGTTGGGCCGCCGGAACTTGATATGACATCAGCGGCCCACCCAGCGAAATCCCCCAATGGGGCACCAACACCGAGCGACAGCGTCCGGGTGCACCGGGGAAGCTGTCGGCCTACGCGGAAGGGTGCGGGTGAGACACGGGTGTGCCTGTGTTAAAAGAAAATCAGCCCTATTATCTCTATATCAAACGAAAACAATTCAAAAGTATACTTACTGGTTTCTTGTATACGTTTAGCCTTATTTACGTGATATACGCTCCAACAATTATCCGGATCGACGCATTCGATTTGGGGAAAGCTGCCATGACTTGGCATACTTACAGTTAAGTTTGGCGTTTCACTCGTCTACCTTCGTAACCTCGATATACAAACTGAATACCGTAAGATAGAATTAAATTAAAGCTTCTGAAACTTGTCTAGGAAGAGTTATTATGTTGCCAAAGGCTTTGTATCTTATTTTGTGTACTCGATTTTGTATTGAACATTGTAATACATACCTATGTAGATTTAAAATACCTCTGTTTACCATTCGAGTATATATTTTGTATCATCTTGTAAATATATATATATAACTTAACTGCCATATAAAAATAATAACTTGTGAATTATGGGTGCCTCAGTTTTATTTCTATCTTCACTATTGAATTCCAAGAAGACATCGAAGTGTTTAGAAAAATATATATTATACAATTTTTTAAACTTTTGAGTGCTGACTGTACTCTTAACTTATTAATAATACTGCATGGAGCCGATATCGTCTAGAACGGTAAGGTTTCAGCGGTCATTCATCCCACTTGCGTGCCGGCTCTGGGGTGAACTTCCTACAGCGGTGTTTCCTGAGCGCTATGACATGTCCTTCTTCAAACGAGGTTTAAATAGAGCTATCCTTTCAAGGTAGGCAGCGGCCTGGCTGTGCCCCTAGCATTGCCAACGTCCATGAGCGGCGGTAACCACTTACCATCAGGAGGGTCGTATGCTCGTCTGCCACTTTAGGCAATAAAAAAAAAATATGTTAGTCGGGGGCGATTTGCGGTATCTAAAATCCAAGGGGGCGAGATACACTTAGGCAATGAGGGCCAAATTTAAGGGGCGAATCGAATTCTCACAAAATTAATTTCTCAAAATAAACTATTGCCCAAACTTTCATATCTATTACATTAAGTGATACACCAAGTTTATATTCATTTTGTTACAACATTTCCTTTAACATGAATATTTAAGTATGTAATAATTTTAAAGAATTAGAAAAGTAATTCTTTAAATCCAGCAGCCAAACATTAAACCAATATCGAAGTATTATAGTTCCTGGGCTTTCTTATTGCATTAGTTACGGTGCCTAACTTGAGTCGTTGAAAGTTGATATAATAATAATTATTATACGTTAATAATTATTATTACATAACGCAATACAGATATTTGCTGGATTACGACTTTTGCTTCAGCACTTTTAGCAATTATTGCTAAAACTGCTGAAGCAAAATTCGTAATCCAGCAAATATCTGTATTGCGTTATGTAATTATATTCAACGGGTATCAGCTGTCCTTCAAACTTAACTGCTATACAAAAAATGAACACAAAAAGTCCAAATTTTAATTTAATTTTTTATAAAATATAATTACCTACTAAATAATTATTAGAGATCATTATTATTTAACCACTCATTACTCATTCAACGAACAATAATTAAGACATTATTAAATAATAGTGTTCGATACTTTTCGAGTATTTAGTTGTTTAAATTTCAATATATAAATTATACGACACATCATACGGCGTGCTGATTGCGTGACGTTTTAACCATTTTTATTTCCAACAGACAATGCAAGCTGCATTCTGTATTGAACATTTAAACCCAAATCGTTTTTAAATTGAGCATTCGGAACATATACACTAAAATATAATCGTACAAAGCCATTTATTCTGGTGCAGTGTGTTTGTGAAAATTCAAGAGATAAACGTACAAAACTTAGTGTTTTGCGTCCATTTTGGAAATTTATACCCCGTGTGCGAATACAAAAATTTCTAGACACCTACGTTACTGCAATGTTATTATTTTAGTTTAGACTAAAGTTGAACAAAGCGTCGTGAGATTTATCTACGGTAAGTGCTGGTATATTTTGGAAACAGCTACCTATATAAATTTCTATATAACAATAATACCCCTTATATTTTTAACATTAAGGATCATTTTGCTTTTTAAGTATGATATAAATTAACGTGTCCATAAGCAAGTCAGACGAAGAAGTGTATTAGATTCGAACTTTAAAAGCATCGTAACATAATATCTGCGTTCTTTTTCTTTAATATCATTTAATTATCAAGAAGGAGTATTATTTAAGCTGTTTTAATAACTAATAATTTAGTAATAAAAAAAATCAGAATAATGATTTGGATTGATTCCTGAATTAAAAATATCTACATTGTTACGACGAAAGAAAAAATGGGATAAGTATTAGGTATGTATACTGTAATAACCTTGATAATACCATCACTGGCTCACCTACATACCAAGCTTCAGGAATGCACACTGACATTGATGCCTGTATTTATCCATCACTGATGCCTCTGTCATGTGTCATGTCATTACCTATCCAGCATGAATGCGTGACACAATGCACTGCATCTACTAACGGCCGATTTTAATAATCTATCTATCTATGGATTTGGCTACTAAAGTTAGAATTTTGACACATTCTGTATGGAGCTTATGTCAAAATTCTAACTTTAGTAGCCAAATCCATAGATAAATAGATTATTGAAATCGGCCATAAGTAAGTACATACACTACACTTGATCCCAATTGTAATCAATCAGCTCAAATACTGACATAATCGTAAAATTTAGCTACAAAAATCATCCATATTACTAGACAGTAAATTTTTAAGGTGCTTTAATATATTGTTTCTAGCAATAGCTCTCAGCTGACAAAGTGTTTTGTTTGTAGGACCTACGTGACTCAGCAAACTGGAAGAAAATAGATTTCCAAGAAGTTTTTCTACACATAAAGTAGGTAACACGTCCCAAAAAGTATGTTCACCCAAGATTAGGTACCTACTTATGCGACATAAAAAGATTAATGGCCTCTGCGCCCTCAATTACTGTTTGGAATGCCTAAAATATTCACTCAAAAAGTAGGTTTTAAAATAACATCAATCCGACGGCGACGCACAAAAGAGAAGTTTTCATCAGTCTAATAAATATTAATAATATTTTATGCTAAATATAAATATAACATAGGTTATATTTTATGCTACATTAGATATATTCATTAATCTATCTATATCCTTAAAATAACTCTTGTTTTTTGAACAATTTCAATCGAGAGTTAATGTGAGTGATTTTGCACGTGTAACTTTTGAATTCAATAGATTGCTAGTACATACAATTTATTTCAAAGGTTATAGAAAAATCTAAATACCTTTTTGCGTAATAAAGATTGAAAAGAAAGAAACAAGCCCATGACTCTATTATGCACCTACCTACTAAATTTAGCAATTCAACTTGGTATAGAAATGTATTTTCATTTAACCATTTTTATTGTCACAAATTAGAACAGATTGTGGTACTAATCAGTAAAAGACTATATTATTATATTTACCGTGATTCATAACCAAACTTGCTCAATCGAATTTCGGGTTTCAAATTTTACCTAGTATAGTTTCTTTAGACAGGTACTTAGAATTTTTTTCATGTAATTGTAAGCCTGAACTTACCGCAACTTTTAAGTTGACTCGCACTTGGCAATATGACTACGTGCTCTGAATTTCGTCGCAATGTCGCCTGCGGGAACAAATATAAAGTTATGGGCACAATGCGATCGTCCATATCGCAGGCTGGAGATATGGAGGCACGAATGTGCAATATCTATGTGTTTCGAATGGTGATGCTGTTTGGAGGTGACAGTGGGTACTATTTTATAGGTGCGAAATATTACGCAATCGTATAATTTTCTTTTCTTATGTAGAAATGCTAAAAGAAATTGAGTGAACAAAATATAAATACTTTTTTTTCAGCTCAGTAAACTTCGTATAGATGTTGCCAAACTTATAGATCCAATTTTTTATATTCCCTTTCCTATAAAATATTTATCATGAATGCTCTGTCAACCTAAATCTGTTACGCTTTAACGGGTTTTAATATAAAGGTATTATAGGTCCTGGAAAAGCTACAAGTTTGTTTATTAGCATTTCTCGCAAGCAAAACCATGAATAGAGATTTATATCCAATATTTAAGGAAATTGTTGCATTTATTTTATGTCCAATTATAATGAAGCTTTCCAAAAGAAAAAAGAAGCTTTTTCATGGAAAGCGCAGCGTGGGGCAGCCCTCTGATGGACCGACGACCTAGTAGGTTGCGGGTGACCGTTGGATGTGGGCCCGCACAAAATCGCTCGCTGTGGCGGAAATTATGTGTAGAATATTTCAGGGACGTCATTGGGCTGATATGATGATGAAGTTGAAGCTAACCATAACAATAAAATAATACTTACCATAAAATCATATGAATTTAGATTAAGATTTTAAGTGCATAAAATGGATAGGTACCCATTTTTATGCGTCAGATTACTTAGAGTAGTAAACACAAAGTCCCAAATATCTACCTTGTTTCTTCTTACAAGGCATAATGAATGCTCAGTGTGCCTCAATACTTACAACAACTATATCCAATAATATGGCTGTGCGTTGTATTAACTTTGATACCTAGCCGCTTGAAATTGAGCTCGTCTGATAACACGCACGCATATGTACTTCAAATGTAATTCTTGTAACCAAAATTATATGCTGATAACAAAAAATGATGGTTATATTTGCATAACCCCATATATTTACATTATACCGTGGTTTCACCCACACGTGGTAGGTATTCGAGAATACCTTTTTTGAGTTATTGCCGAAAAACTGCGCTTCTCAATAAATTACGTAAGTGCTATGAAAGTACGCTCTTTTGCTGCGGAACCCTTAGCCTAGTAGTAGTACACTTAGCCTAGTCTGACATGCTCTTAACTTTTTTTTTTAGATAAAACTTACAATTTCGAAGATGAGCGCATTCAAATATCATGGTAAATGTCTACAGGAAGTCCCCTTCTCCCTGATGAGAACGACTTGCGGCGGTCTACAGGAAGATTTGTATATAGATACTAGCGATACACATAGTATAAGCAAAGACTTGATTGTTAGTGTCGTGAGTGATTAATGAGTCTAGTACGTAGGATGATCCGGGTAACGTGAATCCTATGAACTACCCTGTCACGCTAAGAGATTGTGGCTGTCAAATGACAATGAAATTGATTTTAGAAATCCTTTTGACGTACATAGTTTCTATTGTTGAATCTCTGTTTACTCGGCTCCTGTCGGCCGTAGCGTGATCTTGTATAGCCTTTCTAGATAAATGTATTATCCAATACTGAAATAAGTTTTTTGAACTGCCTCGGTAGCGTAGCCGGAAGGGTATACGACTGCTGTGCAAGAGGTCCCGGGTTGGATACCCAGGTCAGGTGAAAATGGCATTGGGCTTTTCTATCATGAAATTCCAGTATTGAGATTTTCCCGGAGTTTGGTAAACAAAAATGTTCCCGGTAGATGACAATAGACTCGCCCCCTATTTCATGGGACCAAACATAGCTGGCGAAATGTGGGTGTGAAACACCTCTGCCTACCCCTTCGGGGAAAAAGGCGTGATGTTATGTTATGTTGTGAAATAATTTTTCAATTCAAACTTGTAGTAATTGAGATTATTGGCGTTCAGTCAATCAAACAAACAAACTCATCAGCTTTTTATTATAAAAAGAAATGGTACTTATAGATTAAACTGTATCTAATACGAATGTAAAATCAAGTCTTAAGAGGTTTTTAACAAGCACTAATAGTTCATAGTTCAGATGTTAAGTGGACAATTGGACATGTCTTCTTTTTTGTTTCATTACATTTCTGTGAAGTATTTTTAACAATGAGAACATTCATTAATTTAAATTTTAATATAATAATTATAAAAAATATAAATAAATTTAGATTTACGAGACGCTTCAGAATGAAATTGCAGAAAACGGTCACACATCATTGACTGACCTTTCCGAACGTTCTTTAACCTCGATGAACGTAACGAACATGTCAGTACACCAATGCTACGAGTGCTTTGGGCAGAAAGATAACAGCTCATATTTTTGTTTATTTATCAGTTAATTATTTTTTGTCATCTTCATTATTATAAAAATTGTATCTGCAACCTGATTGACTAAATAAAAATTGTATTTATTAGTAATGTACAGATTATTTTTTAGCAATTATTTCGACCCCTAAAGGTCCCACTGTTGGGCACGGATCTCCTCCAAAGAATGTGTAGGGAATTTAGCTGGCCAGACGGGTTGGTATAGGGTTTGTTTCGAATTTTCATTTTCCCACAGTGCTCTTGTCTGCATATGGTTACTCCCTTAGTCGCCTCTTACGACACCCACGGGTTGAGATGGGGTAGTGACGATATGAATTCTTAATCCGACAGTATACGGACGACTGTTTTTTTCCACAATATTTTCTCAAAAAACCAAAACAACCAATGTCCTCAAGGGATTTCTAAATATTCTAAATATGTTTCCTTCCAACAAAGTGTAGATCAAACAAGAACAACGCTACTAATTAAAATACTGTTTTCATTAGAACCTGTTGTCCCTGAAAAAGATAGTAGACTTTTACTTCGTGACTTCCTAATTAGGTTCGGTAACTTTACTCATAAAATTGGACCGTAAAAGACTAAACAATAAATTAAAGGGCACTTGATGTTTAAGTTACAAGCATGATTTCAGTATATTGTTTACTCAATAACTGAACAGTTTGAACGAAAATCAATTAGGAAGCCGGAGTTTATTTAGGTGACAAAGTTTGTTTAGGTAATAATTTGACGTGAAAGTTAAGCTGGCTTGTCACGTTTGGATAAACACATGATTAACGAGTGAACTTGCCGCGTGAAACTTTTTTGATAGACGAGGAAACAGCTGTTGCCGTCTTGATGCAGAGTTGAGGGAACATTCCTGCATACTGCTTGTACTATATCTTGATTAAACTTATTTCATTTTGTATCAAGATTAAAGAAACTAGAACGCAATATTTAATAAATAAAAGTAAGTCATATTTTTATTATTATAATTGTACGGGTCAATCACGTAATGAAGGAGAACCATCATTAGGGCGAATGCGCAACTTTTCACACTTGCAACGCACACACTGTGTGTGCACCGTTTTAGTGAACGGCGCGGGCGAAAGTTGCGCACTCGCTGTAATATAATAATATGTCTACATCTCACGTTAGTTCTCAGTTTAAAAACTAGTTAGTAGTAGTAGTACAACTCTCTTTTTAGAATATGACTTACGTACTTGACTTAATATCCTATGTTCCCTAGATGAAGTAGAGGGCACCCACAGTGGTCCTCCATCCCGTTCGGCCTTGGGCTTCACGTTTCATCTCACTACAGGTCTTCCTGATGTTCATCGCCTCGTCTACCATTGCGCGTCTCCAAGTCTGTTTGATAGATAGATGATACTTGCGCTTTCTTTGAGGATTCCAATCTAACGCCTGAGAAAGAATATGGAGGGATACCACGCTGACCAGACGGGTTTGTTTCGAATTTTCCTTTTCTCGCAGTGCTCTTGTCTGCATAATGTTACTCCCTTAGTCGCCTTTTACGACACCCACGGGTTAGATATGATAGTGACTTTATGTATTCTTAATCGGTCACTACACAGGCATATTAATTAATATAAATAAACACTTAGATGAAAAATAAATTTTTCACATTGACTTTAGTCTTATTTATGAAGAAGGAAGAGTACACTTTGTGACACAAAATGAGCTTAACGTATTTGAAAATTATTACGTTGATTTAAATGTACAAAAGATAATTTACGAGTAATCACGAGTTCCACAAAATTATCCATCCAATTTCCAATAAAATGAGACTTAAAATAATACATCGCGCAAACCCACATCATATCATTTGATCACATTGAAAGGTTTGCATTTCAATGTCGATATAATCCGAATGTTATTTGCATGGTTAACGAGTTGACTGTTAAATCCTTTGACATAAAATATCATAATCAAATCTATTATTAGATATCTGTACCTATACATACATACTAAGACACATGTAAAGTAACACCCTGCATTTATGTGTTCTCGACTCTGAATCCTTATTACATATAAAGGCAGAACACCATGCGATAAAATAATATCTGAGGTAAAAATCGAAACGATTCTCCGGTATTTGATTGTAATCTTGAAGCCTACTTGGTATTGCGACATTGTATACAATAGCTTAAAAATGACAGCAACCGTATTTTAATTGATAGCGACATTGAAATCGATTTTAAACATTTATTTTTAATCATTTTTGACCTTTGAATATTTGAAACGTAACATTGAAAGTTTAAAATAAACAATTTACCATATTTACCTCCTTAAAAATATTGCAAATTTCTTTTATAACAGCTTTATAAAAACGGATACAAAACAACAACGCTTTTTGACAAAAAAATAGCTTGACTGACATCAATCATCACACTATGCCGGCCATTTCACGGTGGAGAGCAAATTACTGATGAATTTTTTTGGCTTCATTTGGAACGCGGATAAAACACCGCAAACATATCTCATCAATCACTTTTAGTGCTTAGTACCAAGATACAAACAGACTTCAACGTTTTCTTAGCGTTTTTTGTAGGATTTGTTTTATTGAAAATAGTAAATAAGTACAAAAGAGACTTCTGACTGTTGTGGTTGACAGGGAGTAACTTTAAATTGATTTTGATACCAACACAAGTTACATGGCCTTTTCATTAAATTTTCCTAAAGTTACGAATATACCTAATTTATAATATTTTATTATACAACTGTTTTCAAAATAAAATTTTATAGTTATTATAGTTTTCCTTTTTTTAAAGTTTAATGATACATTTAGGTACATCACTACACAACACGTACGTAGAAATCCTTACAATTAAACAACAATTACAGTGAAAACAACAATGAACAATGCAATTTTATCAAATTTATTGTGATCTTTGACGAAGGTACGCGTATCCGAAACATTATCCAAAATAACGCAATATACCAGTTAAATTCAAATTACACAACAGAATTATTAATTGACCATTATCGACAGATGCTGTTCACTACCATTACCATTATATTAACGTTGTATTAAATTTGCGCATGAAATAAATTAATAAGGGTTAATTTTGATTTCAGATCGACGATGAGGAAAACGGATTTTAAGATGCCAAAGTAATTGTCGACCTTATATTGTGCCCTTTAAGGAGTCAATTTAATTGGCAAGTAGGTTGCAATATCTTGATATACGGTGAAAAAGGTTGCAAATTTTTCTAAGTAAGGTGTATTTTTTGGGGGAGTTATTGTAAATCATCATCATCAGCAACCCATTAATGTCCCACTGCTGAGCTTGGGTCTCCTTTCCTTTAAATAAATATATATTTATATAATGTTTTAACGTAAATTGATTAATAATATATTATTAATTCATTTTAATTTTGAACTATCAAGATAAATTTACCATTTTCAACCTTTAACGTCACATCAACGGACAATGTTCTTCCACATCTCTTTATATGAATCACCACAAATCATATCTTCCGTGATCATAGCGCTTGCAACAGTGCCGAAATATCGGAACCTCGATAATGATAATAAAAGACAAGGTACCTAAATATCCCGAACATTATAATATTAATAAGCTACAAAGTTAATTCCAAATTCATATTTGTTACATATTAGTCTACTTTGATTCAAGCGCCCTTGATACATGTACAATAAAGACGTTTACATTACCTTGTTTGAGAGTTAATCAAGCTTATATAATGCCTTGGTTGAGTCAAAGATCCATTATAATTGAGCGTTAGCTTGAAGCTAAGAAGTTTGTTCTAGTTCCCTGGGGCTAATTGGTGAATTATATGTCTGGAATAATTTATTGTAATAGCTGTTATGAATTTGATTGTTAGGTCTCAACTTCTCAAGTGAACTCAATACGTTCTACAGTTACCTTTATGCTTAACAGGTTATTATATTTAGGCAATAGGTGAGATAAATGTATAAAACAGCGATTATTCGGTTAAGTATTCTTTTATTATTTGCAATTTTATATTCTTACGTGGCACCTACCTATTCTCATCTCTGCAGCACCAAAGGTTGGCTGGTAGAGAATGCTTAGCCCGCCATTTGTACACATACTTTGTGCAATAATGTTTTTATAAGTTAAAATTAAATTAATATTGGGACATACATTATAGAGATCAAAATCTTTACTTATAATATTACTAGCTGTTTTGGTTTTGGCGCTAACTTCAGGAACTACAGAACAGAATGAAAAAAAAAATTGTGTTGGATAGCCCATCTATCGAGGAATGCTATATAAGCTATATAACATCACGCTACGCGCAATAGGAGCTGCTTAGTGGCCAAACAAAAATCCATGGGAGCGAAGCCCTACCTCGTGGCAACAGCTATCGTGCTATATTTTACATTCAAAATGATAGTCCCAATCCTTACATACTTAGTATAAAACAAAGTCCTCCACCGCGTATTTATACGATAAACTAAAAATTGCTAAACAAATTGTCATGCGGTTTTCACCAATAGATAAAGTGATTCATAAAGAAGAAATCCATTGGGCAGTTTTTGAGTTTATCGCGTACAAAGACGTTTTTGAGTTGGAAGTTGGTAAACAATATATTTATTTATGGATCAAAAATCACTGTTTTAGTATAGTATGGTATAGTAGTTCTATTAAACTCTCAGTATTTGCAATGCTCATGTAAAACCCACTGATGTTGGCCTGTCTATTTAATTTATGTACGGTTCGCAAACGAGCGCGGTTAAATTTCGGACATAAAGGGCACGAAACATTCCGAAAAAGTAGCGTCAATTAAATTGTGAGTGATGTTAAATTGGTTTAATTGCAACTCAACCGCACAACACGTGAAGTATTAACTCGAATGAATGCTTGTTGATAAATATTTATGTTTGTATAAGGAAATAATTATTAATTGAAGGAATAATATTGGATGACATTGAATATAATCGCATATAATTGCTGAACTCCAACAAAGGACCAAGTGGCGCTCCTGTAAAGATGGTTTGAAGCTGGGTACTCTGGTCGTCATAAAGGAAGATAATCTTCCTCCCTTAAAATGGAGACTTGGGAGAGTCGTCGCAGTGCATCCTGGAGCAGACGGGATCGTTCGCGTGGCTGATATGCGAACGTCTACTGGTGTCATCAGAAGGTCATTTAACAGGATCCATCCATTGCCTGTTTCTTCAGATTAGCTTTATATTCTTCTTAATTTAATTTATTTTGTTATTTGGGTTGAAGCCAGTGTCTTCACGGCTGGTTCATGTTCAAGCGCCTACACTTTTATAATAGCAAATAATGATAATAACTAATTAGCACTTAATTTAATAGGTTCATTTGCATAATTAATGTACTTAACATTCTATCATTTCTATATAACCCTGTCAGTCAGACAATCAACACGTCCAGTTGTTTTCTTTACCTGAAGCCCGAATAATTACGCACACATAATTTATATGCAAGTATATTTAATTTTATAAAGAAAGCGTATTGGAAAGCGCAACGTGGGGCAGCCCCCCGCCGCCAGATGGACCGACGACCTAGTAAAGGTTGCGGTGGCCGTTGGATCCGGGATCCGGGCCACACAAAATCGCTCGTTGTGGCGGAAATTAGGTGAGGCCTATGTTCAACAGTGGACATCGTTGGGCTGATATGCTGATGATATTTAATTTTTTAAATGGTCATATTATTTAGGCTAGCTATTATTAATTAGCTCGCCGGGTTTGACTGGATGCGGAAGGCGGAGGGCCGAGTGTTATGGCACGTGTGAGGCCTACGTCCAGCAGTGGATTGCTATAGGCAATAAAAATAATGATGATGATGATATTAAATATTTTATGAATTGTTTCCATTTCAGTACTTAATAGTTTATTTCATATTGTTTTGAGCTATAATAATATCACCTATTTATATTACCCTTTAGGGAATATTTCTGAATAAGACAAAGGTTCGGTTCACCAAAAAATAAAAACAAAACATGATATAACAGACTGTTTTTTAAATACATTAGTTTTCCATCTTCTGGATCGATTTCACTTCGTGCATAATAATTATTTAAGAGAAATTGTAAAATTGTATTGAAAAATTCAAATATGATTTTCCGTTAGGTTTAACGAAGCCGAAGGGACAAATTTTATTCGAAACTGTCGATATTTTGTGGCAGACCTACCCAGATTTTTTTATTCACTTTCACGTCATCTAGAAAATATTTGTAGAAGGCTCGTATACTCATATACGAGTATTGACCGTAAGCGTATTCGAGAATGTTCCCCACGGACTCGCTCGTGAATAGGACAAAGAGCTTCAAGTCTGACACAACAATTTTTAAAACTTTCCCCGCAAATATCTTCTTTGTGAACAAGATCGCAGCACTGAACGATATATTTTTATCGAGAAACCACGGTTAGTTTATTGCATGCTGTAGATGCTTTATGTCGTAGGTACATACACTATACAGTATATATATTTTTTTGTAAGATATATATTTTTACTGTTAGCCTTCATATAGCCTGTGATACATGATTATCCTAGTACAGGACCCGATACTATTTAGCCTTTTAAAATAACCAGAAACACGTCATTTTAAGTACTGGCGATACGAGTATAAAGGAAAAGCTTCTAAAACGCCAAAAAAATGCTCCGATCCGATCGCTATGAATGTTGTACCAGTCGACGCAGAAAAAAAATCCTACCCATTTGACCGAACTCATTTTGACCGAAGTGGCGCTTTAGAAGTTTTCCTTTCCACACCGTCCTTATTTATTTTATTTTTTTATAATACATCCAAAGAGTTTAAAAATTAAACATCAAAATAGTTCCAGATGATTGGGTTTGATAACACATGGGACGTTATATAGCTGGTCAAATGTCGATTTGATGCACCTTTGCCTTTATTTTGGGGATAAAAACATGACGTTAGTACAAAAAAAAATAAAGTAATATATAAATAAAAATAAAAGTAATTAAGATGTGGATAACGCTGTGAGTTACGCAATAACATAATATAACTTAATATTAAGACCATAATTTAAGAAAATTGTGTAACTGTTTGTTTTCCCGAATAAATTAAAATAAAAAAAAATAAAAAAAATAAAAAAAAATCACGCCTTGACGGTGTGACCAGTAATTCGTTTTATTTTCTATAAGGTCCATAACAGTTGAATTTATGGCGTCATAAAAAATAATAACGTACCCATTTATTATATCTCAACATTAATACAAATAGCATTTATATAATAATACTAATTGGTTGTTATATAATTAAGTATGTCTTTTTTCCCATGATCATTTTTATGAAAATTATATTAAATATTTATAGTTTAACCTTCAATAAAATGGTTATAGATGTATATTTTTCCCGATTTACGGACAGCCCAATTATCGAGAAAGAAATAGGAGTTGAATAGTGCCCAAACAAGGTTTCGCAATAGCTAGATATTATATTATATATTTACATAAAAACGAATGGTACGTAATTATTTTTTTAAATTATTTATCTTGTCTTTTCATGTATTGTCAATGACAAAAGCCATTGCATTGACTCAACTACTACAAAAGTAGCAAAAACAGACTATTATCCTTTTAAAATATTCAAAATAATGTTAGATTAAGCTAACAGTATAACTGTATGAAATATAAAAACTGAAATGAGAAAAAAAAATACATTCCCGACGGGCTAGCCAATTACACAGACTCGAATGCAAGTGGGACGCTGACAATTCCGCTGACTGTAAAAATAAATGTTCCACTTTTACCCTTGACAGAACTACGGGAAAGACATTGTTTTTCTCCCTCTTACAACAGAGCTTGTGAAGTGATGATACGGGTATATTATCCGACATTACTATGTAATGCTTCCAACAGTAGGTATGTATCCAAAAAGAGTACAATGAAATAAATGTACTCGTATAAGTACACGTGGCAAAGATAAAGCATAAAGCTACAATAAGCCTAATAAAACACAATTCTGATATCGGATACTAACATAACTTATCATAACTTCATATATAATATCATAACTACTGGGCACGGGTCTCCTCCAAACAATGTGAAGGGAATAGAGCCTACTATACCACGCTTCTCTACGCTATATTATATAATAACCTTTGTTTATATAAAAAATCGGTTTAACAATAGGACATAATTTATGTAAAAAATATGAAAATTATTAAATTTAAAATTATACTGAAAACATTTTTATGAGTTTATATTGTTAATATTTGCATAATACATTTTTAATATTATTATTATTATAGCTATATAGATAATTGACTCCACTTGTATTTTATGTACCTACATAATCAATATACATAAATAATATATACAATAGTTATGTATGCATTAATTTACATAAGTTAATGCAAGTAATATGCAAGGTTACCAAGTTATTTTCAAATCTAACTTGTTGTAGCGTTCAGCGTCATGTGGTAACAAGTTCAAGAAAAAATATGTAGTCGGATTTTGTCTCATTTAAATATTTACGGACGTAAATGTATTATGAAAGATGCACAAAAAGAGAATTTATCATTAATGCTCCATTTTTGTCGAATATTTCGATGTCGAACTATCAAAAAAGTCAAAACCTATATGGTACTTGCCATGAAATCGATATAATAATAATTATATACAGGGTGTATGACATTAAATGAAACCACGTGTAGCATGTGATGTTAGAAGGCTTCACCAAAAAAAAAAATAGAAATTTGCAATAGTTTAGACGCAAATGTACTTTCTTTATGTCACAGTTTTTCACAGTTAGCTATCCTTTTGATTATTTTTATGAACAACTACCAAACCTTGTTTCTAGTAATCTCTTCCATCTAAATAAAAAGCTCCAAATATAAAACAGTGTATCAAAATTCCAGTACCTACCTACTTTCAACATTTTATCTTAAAGTTTTCAACTGCATTACACAGCAGCAGATACATAGTAAAAGCAGTTTCGATAAATTCCATTCCGCTAGCCAGCCCGAACCGATCTAGTTCGTAAGGTAAGAAACATACGTACGATCCAACGAAACGAACTTTATTGATATTGCTGGAATTGTAATTTGTAGCTGAGTAATGTTGTTAAGAGAAAACTTAAACGTTAAAAGTATTGATTACAAACACGGTTACTGTTTGCATAAAAAACCTATTTTATCACAGCTTGATGGTTGAACCTACAACGAATAAGTTTAATAATAAAACAATCGATTACTTCAAAAACAGAAAATAGAACATGCTTTTGATTGAACTTAACAATATTTCTTTGAAGTAATCTACAAAAACAGAAAATTATTTATTTTAATTAATAAATTGACTTTTCTCGAACATAAAACACTTCCAATGCTTCGATTTCAAACGCCACTGAATCAGAACACGCAAACAAATCCTGGCATAAAAAAGAAAACGCCAAATCAATATTTTCAATATCCTGTAGGTATACTTTTAGAAAATACTTAAGGAAATATCAGAGATCACTTCTGGGCTCTTCAAAGCCGCCTTGCGGTCCTAAAGGGCATAATAATCTTTCGGGATTCTTACTGCTATAGGCTTTTATTTGAGAAAATTTAATATTACGGGACATGGAGAGGATATTTAACGCTATTGGAGGGATAAGGCCGTACAGTGAACTTACCTAATGTAGCTAAGTACGTACTCTTAAGGATGAATCGTAAGAACATCATTTTGGTGGTATTTTAACAGCGTAAGACTATATTATAGCAATTTAGTTAAAAGCTACAATATATTATTATTTGGGTAGACCCTGCCCATTGAGCCACTAATGATGGCTACTAAACGCGGCTACTACTCAGCTTGTGGCTCTGACGTGGCCACTCAAACTCTTGTGGTGGCGACAAGTGACCACCACTAGTGCCTCAGTGTGCGGGGTCTCTTACTGCATCGATGGCACAGTGAGAGTGTATACGACTGCAGTGCAAGAGACGAGAAAGTACTGGATTCGCTTGCCAGGTCTTGCAAAAATGTTATTGTGTTTACTGTTATGTAATCCTCAGTTTCAGTCGGAAGATTGTAAGGGTGCCCGGTTGAAGACCTCTGTACTAAGACAGTGTCAAAAAGCAATAATGAAACCAAATCTTACATTTGGTGGTACAAGGACTCGGCATAGCGTTCTGTGAATTCAAATATATAGAGTTATACTACAAAGTTTTTAACGAAAGCGTTGATTCTGATAGTGAGTTTGTGTTCGAGTCGCTTTGAATTTCATACATTGTACTCTAAATTAATGTTCTCGTTTGTACCCGTACATTTACTCGTAACGGGAAAATACCCATATTTTCAATTAAACTTTGAACTTATTCTTTAAAACATCTACTAAAATTTAAGTAAAATATTATGTACTAAATGTGTCTATCTAGACGACAATAATTAAAATATTCGACGGTGGTCATGTTTTAAAATAAACAAAAACATAATTACATCTTCAATGGAAAACTGTTGTAACTGTCTACATGGAATATATTTCACAATAATCAATCTTAACACTATTAAACCAGCATGAAAATTGTGGAATGGACTCATTTTCACTTATTGCTTTATATAAATGTTCTATACTGACTCTTTAAAACTCCTTGCTTCCCCGATGAACCGTGGTCACCACTGCTCAACAAAAGTGGTACGAAATACCTACCCTATGGTAACACCGCGAGTAGAAACTAATACAATTTAACCTTTTTTTAAACGTCAAGTGTAACCTATATAAAAAAAATTGAAATCAATACCACCTCTTTCCATTTAGTTCACAGTTCTGTTACAAGGTAGTTCAAACTTATAACTGTGTCATAACACTATGTGAAACGACCTTTATTGCCAATTCACGATGGTACTCTGTGAACGTTAAAACTTGCAAGGTGTCGCTACCCTATCTGAAAGGAACGTGACTTGTCATCTACGCGTAGAGTATAAATTCTACACCATAAAGAGATTCATATGAATTATGAATATCGTTTAGATTAGGTAAATATTAGGGTATATTCACACGCACCGCTACCACACCACACCGTCGAGACAATCGTACAACTTCTTAATCAACCATTATTTTTTTATATTGGTATAGACTATAGATATTATATGTATTATATTAATAAGTATAAAAAACGTGATCCTATATTGACAGTAAAACAAAAACAATGGGCTATTTTGATTGAGAGATACCAAGGGATCAATTTTCAATTATTTGTGTTACAAGCACGCGGCCATATTGTTGGATATTTGGAGGGAAAATGTCTTGAAAAATGACTCTACATTCCGGTCCCTTCCACCCTGTCTTTATTACATCAATATCCTGGGTCCACAGCGCGGCTATTCGTTTTAAGGTCAGGTTGTTTTCGATCATTTAGTTTTTTAAGCATTATTTGGGTACTTGTAAATGATTAAAAAACGTCAAAAAATTAGACCTTATCAATTTTCTATTAACTTTTTTAAGATCCATGGGAGTACCCCCTAGATAAGTGGCAATCATCATCATCATTACAACCCTTAAATGTCTCACTGCTGGGCATGGGTCGCCTCCAAACATTTTGGAGGGATTTTAGTCCATTATACACGCTAGATAGACGAGTATAAAATCAGCGCATACCACTAAGAGCTCATACATACGAGCGGCATGTTGCCAACGGCAGGGGTAACTGCAGCCGTTGACGCGTTGACGAACTCGACGACAGCCGTCGACATTCGAACTTCAAATATCAGCGGCAGCCATGCTGTCGTCGAGTTCGTCGACGCGTCAACGGCTGCAGTCGACATGCGTCGACGGCTGCAGTTACCTCTGCCGTTGGCAATATGCCGCTCGTGTGTATGAGCTCTTACATCAATAAGTGGCAATGCGCTCATTCAATTCGAAATATCACTTTGAACACATCTGCATCCCTGACGTAACCTCGACATGTCACGTGATCAAAGTACTAATATGACATGTCGTTAGAATAGATAGATGGAATAGATTGCCACGTGTAGCCCCTCAGTTGTGATGCATGTCAACCGGCGTAACGGTATGTTTCAAATAATTTTTATCTCTCGTACTCGGCAAAATTTTCAGCAATTTGTACGAGACGAGTTTACAATTTAACTACAGAGTAGGTTCATTGGACGTTGGCGTGGTCCAAAAAATCCAGTACAAAATTAATTCAATTGAGTCTCGTTTGTACTGAATTCTATTCAAATAGTCAAGCGAATTTTCTAATCAAAAGTATAAAGTAAATTATTCTGAACCCTTAATTACCCACAATATATGTAATTACTTAAAAAAACTTTATTTTCATGTCTCTAATCATTCATACATTAAAAAAAAACATGAATTTATGAAGACATTTTACCGCTACTTTAAAAATGATTTTATATCTAGGATATTTCGAATCAAGTGCAGTGTCGACAAAACAGAATTGCTTAATAGCTCCCACGTTGAAGATTCAATTTGTAACTGCCACTACGCAGCGGTTGGCTTTTAACTCCAGAATTCGCTGCCTTGGCGTTTGGTTTCTTCTTTAATTTGCAAAAGAAGCATGAATTCTTTATATAAAATAAGACTATGATTATTTTTATCTTCAGAATATTAAAAGTTTGACTATGCGAACCAATCACAATAAATTTTGGACACGTGCAAGAGGAGAAAAAAAAACCAAAAAAAAAACCTTTCTGTTCTTATGAGGAAAAAAATATATGCTTAGCGGTAGAACGCGTAAGTTATGTGGTAATATATGCATTATTTTAAATTTATACTATGTGCGGACAGCAACAAAAGTACATCCAAATTTTCAAAATGCATGTATAATATGTATACCGAATTACATAAGAAGACTAGTGCCAAAATTGAATTTACGATGATAATCCAAGTTAATCTATCTGTTACCATTGTTGCGTATCTAATAATAATAATGTTGACCACAATTTTTCAATTATTTTTTACATCTCCCTTTCTTCGACATCTCCTTATGGTATACAATGCCTATTGCTAAGCCCAACTTTGTACCTTTTTGCATTAATTTTTAAAATAAATAAATAATGCAGATTGCCTTTGCAGATTTGCCAGATTGCAGCCTTCATAATCAGTATGACCTTAAAAAGCCAGCCTGGAAACGAACGCCGTAGTGAAACTGCACTAAATAATAAACGTTAAAACCATCCACGTCCGAAGTAATAAATAAAGTTCCTCTCTTGTTAAGCACGCGGTCAGTTATGCATATTTACGTGATTCCCGTCCCGTATAACGACACAAGTGGCACAGTATTGCAATACCCCTAACAATAGCAAGCGTGGTATTGTGCACTAATACTAGCGGCGACCCGGAAAATTGGATGTGTCGTCGAAAACGTACGATTTCAAGGACCAGCAAATTCTATCATAGAATAGAATAGAACGTCTGTAGATTGAGGTAGGTAATAATTTGTAGGTCTATATAGGTGATCATTTATACTAAAGTTATGCTGCTCTGAGCTGCAGTTTATGAGGCCGAGTTTATCGTACCATTGCTATATTGAGGTGTACGTGACTATCATCGAGATTAGGTAATGTTTGCCATTAGACTAGCTTACGGCCGTACTCTGAGACATGTATTTAATTTTTATGTAGACTTAATTAATAGATTTATTTTGCGAATCAATACCTACTTTATGTAAGCGAATTACAGTCCATATTTTAAAAGCTAAATTAATGCAAAGAAGTCGTTTAAGTAGCCAATATACATATGTTTATGTGCTAAGCTAATTTTACTGCTATTTCATGGAAACATTGTTGGTCTATTCTGTAAAATACCATACATTCAACTTAGTCGATTTTATTTTTCCATGTTTGTTATTGTCAATGATCATTATCATCATCATCAAATTTCATTTCAATTTTATGATCATTAAATTTGATACAAACGTTGGATAGCGATAACGTAATCGACTAAGTCAAATGCCAACATTCCGAAAGCCGTAGTTAAAAAATGCTGGATAGACACAGCTCCAATACAACAAAATCTAGGTAAAAATAGCCGAATATTAAATAGGAAGTTTCTTTATGATTAGATTAGAAATCGGCTAATCTAATTAATGTCAATGACAAAGGTTAAAAAGACGTAAAATAAAACAGACCATAAACTTTTTAGAGTTATGATGTCGTTTGGATGATTAATGTAGCTCACAGAGCACGACTTGATAGGTATTAAATTTGGTCGGTCGATTTTTTACATATTATGATGTTTATTTTACACAAAGGAGAGACGATATTATTAAAAGAAAAAAAGAGATTTAAACAATCGGTATTATTTTTTTTATTACTTTATTGATTTATATTATATTTATCTATAAAATCGTGTTGGGAGAGGCCTATGTCCAGCAGTGGACTGCAATAGGCTGAGTTGATGATGATGATGATCTATAAAACACAGGTATACTATTTAATCTATTTATACAATAACAAAAAGAGTAAAAACCTACAAATCTAAATAAAATAAAAATGATCTATTTACAAATATTAATAAGGTAACAAAAAACCGGTCAAGTGCAAGTCGGACTCGCGCACCGAAGGTTCCGTTCCGGACGGATTTTTTTTTGTGATTAAAATGTAAGAATGATTAGGTAACGGGATAGGTCAAGGTGTGCAATAAAAATTAACATATTTTTACCTCTGGGTGGTTTAAAAAAAAACCCTAACCTAACCAGTCCGAGTCGGATTGCTCTGAATCGGGGGATGTGAAGTTAAGCTATCGCACAGAGGTCGCCGGAGCCCCGCTTCGCGGGTCTCCTACTTCTGGGTGGTTTGAAAAAATAATAACCCTAACCTAACCAGTCCGAGTCGTATTGCTCTGAATCAGGGGGTGTTAAGTTTGGCTATCGCACAAAGGTCGCCGAAGCCCCGCTTCGCGGGTCTCCTACTTCTGGGTGGTTTGAAAAAAAATAACCCTAACCTAACCAGTCCGAGTCGGATTGTCTGGATTGTCTGAATCGGGGGGTGTTAAGTTAAGCTATCGCACATTGATCGTCGTAACCCGACTGTCCTCGCCGTTAGCGCAGATTTCCACCTATAATAGCTCGTATCCTGAAAACGGTACGTGCTATCGCACAAATAATGATAATTTCCCTACACCCTGACCACGGGATAGTTATAAGTTAGAATAAATAAGGTAGGTAGGTGTTTATATAACGTCAGTCCGGAATAAACTCACTTTTGCTCAATTTTTTTAGGCTTATCATTATATACCCCAGTACTAATATTCAGTGATATAAGGACACGAGATCGGTTTTCGGATTTTTTCCTTTACTTGTGCAACTTGATATTACTTCTTGCCAAATTTTATGATTCTAGGTCAACGGGAAGTACCCTATAGGTTTGGCTTTTTTGATAGTCTATCTGGACGACAAAAATGGAGCAAAAACGGCTGTATCTTTTGATTGCGTTAACTTTGAATTTTGATTTATTTTTTACACCGAGGGTTTATAGATCCGAGTATATGATATTAATTTCAGCATTATGCCTCTACGCGTTCTTGAGAAAAAAAATCTTGATAGACGGACAGACAGACAGACAGACAGACGGACAACCGAGTGATCCTACAAGGGTTCCGTTTTTTTCCTTTTGAGGTACGGAACCCTAAAAATATAGTATTAATTAAAAAAATAATATTTAAGGGACCATACATTTTACAGGCAAGTTAAAAACTTATAAATAAAAATCAATTGTTAAATGTATGGACGTACACAAATCACATGAGGACAACTCGAACGATTTAGATTCGAAATTTGACTTGGAAAAATCCGCATCCAAATAAAAAAAATTAAATGGTAGATATTATTACAATACCCCAATGTTTGAAGACAAAAGTCTTCAACCAATGTGTGTTGCCAGTGATGACTTATGGTACTGAGACATGGCCGCTAACGATGGGGCTCATTAGAAAGCTCACTGTCGCTCAGCGAGCCATGGAAAGAGCTATGCTCGGAGTTTCCCTGCGTGATCGAATCAGAAATGAGGAGATCCGCAGGAGAACTAAAGTTGCCGACATAGCACACCGAATCGCATCGCTGAAGTGGCAGTGGGCAGGCCACATAGCCCGCAGAACTGATGGCCGATGGGGCAAAAAAGTTCTCGAGTGGCGGCCACGTATTGGAAAGCGCAGCGTGGGGCGGCCCCCCGCCAGATGGACCGACGACCTAGTAAAGGTTGCGGGTGGCCGTTGGATGCGGGCGGCACAAAATCGCTCGCTGTGGCGGAAATTAGGTGAGGCCTATGTTCAACAGTGGACGTCATTGGGCTGATATGATGATGATGATGAGATATTATTCTATTAAAATTTCAATAAATAATACCCGCACAAAACTGCGGTGAGAGTGACAAATAGTATTACTTTGCATAATAGCCACTCCAACGCCCCCAACATTCATATAGCTTGACCAACAGATCTTGGCAGCCGTACACGGCCGTTCATTCCTAAGCGAAGCACACGTCATGTTCTAAAATTTACGACACAAAATACGCTATGTCTGCAGAAAACAAACCGTTAGCTTCCCATTGTACCAGTTGACTGTTCAGACATCAAATCTTCCGTAACGATGTGATTAACAACGAGCGTCCACGCCATAAATTAAACCAGGAATAATCCAACCACTGAACTAATCCACACTAGCGAGCCAAGCGTAGTATTTATGTCTCTTTCTGTCACCTTTTGTTAGAGAAAGAAAGATGGCAGAAGATTCAATGCACCGCTGAGACTTACCATCTGTTTTCCTGGATATAAAATGCTGTAATTTTGCTATTTGCAGACCTGAATTTAAAATCGAGACAGGTAAGCTAAATAGCAAACGAGTTGTTTTTAAAATGTGATTATCCATATCCACATAGCTTACTTGATTTTGAATCTGCCAATCTTAAATTTAAAACATTCTGATATGTTATCATTTGTCCAACGTTTTTCAACTGCCACGGTGGCGCAACGGAAAGTGTATACGACTGCTGTGCAAGAGGTCTCGGGTTCGATTGCCGGGTCGGGTGAAAATGGTATTGGGCTTTTCTATCATGAATCCCAGTATTGAGATTTTCCCGGAGTTTGGTAAACAAATGTTCCCGGTTGATGACAATAGAACCCCTATTTCATGGGACCAAACATAGCTGGCGAAATGTGGGTGTGAAACACCTCTGCCTACAATAAAAAAAATAAAAAAAGGCGTGATGCTATGTTATGTTATGTTATGTTTTCAACGCTCACCCAAAAAAATAGAAACGAAACAAAGATAATCTAGTTACCTAAGCATATAAAAACTAAAGACACAAAAGATAATCCAAGCAGATCATAAAGGCAAGTAAATCAAATGACGATAAATCAAACACGCTATATTAAAGCATATGATAGTCTTATAAGCTTAGCTTAGAGTCTCTTAGATAAACAAACACGATAATATGTCACCCGCAACCCGATTGATAGAATAAATATCAATATTTATTTAGCTTATGAACTTATGATACAATAATACGTTCCCAATAGGATATTACTATTTATTGAAACATAAAATAATAGCGATCTGAGGAAAATAAACATAATATGAGGTCGTTGTAAGAAGTTTGGTATAAGTTTGTAAGTATGTTTGTTAAAGTTTTGTATGCAGCTCCGCTCACTTGGCCTATGGGAACACATTACCAATTTCAAATATTCTATGTGTTAATACACCAAGTTTTATGCACATCTATTTATTATTTTTTTTGCCTTAAAGTAATTAACGTCCACATACCATACTCACAAAGTTTTGCATTTATAATATTAGTAACAGGTAAGGTATTATTGATTTGTTTTGACTACATTTCAAAAACTTGGCTACTCAAGGTTTTACTTTTAATATTTTTAGTGAAAAATGAAAGAAATTGTCGATTGATAAAATATTGCTTTTCAAGTTTATTCGTATAGATTTCTATGATATTTATATGACTACTGCCACTTGCTCAGCAAGGCAGTTTGATCTTCCATATTTCAAAATAAAAATGTATGCAAAAAGCACGTCCGTCATATTTTAATCAGATCTCTTTGTATAACTACAAAATATGAAGTGTTTTCTAGTGCATACAAAGTTGAATGCAATTCAGCTTAGATTAGACTCCCAATCTAACTTTGTTCATCTAAGACTAGCGCACAACTGTTTGAGAGCAATTGAAAGCAATTGCCTTTTCAGTTGGAAAATGCATCGAATTTATGGTATGGTTACTGAAGCGGTTTCAGATTTCAAATTACATGAATAAGTATTGCATACGTTTCTCATGCTTTCTGAAAACGTTATAAAATGCGGACTGCGAAAGATGTATTACTTTTCAACAAGTTATATAAAATTTAGATTAAAATGGACAAACGTCTAGAACAAAACACAATGCAGAATACCGTCCGTTTACGAGGCGACCCGTACGTCTGTTTGCCACTGTCATGGTTTCAAAAAGAAGCAGAATGGTATGAAATCTCAAAAAAATCTAATTGTTATTTAGCTAAAAACACAGGTAATACAAATATTTATTTTTTTTAATAATAGTAATATTTCACCACATTCACACAGCGCCATCTAGTCCCAATTTAAGCAATTATATTTGTTGTGTTATTGGTACTAAACAATTAATAAACTACTTAATTTTTTTTTTGTATTTACCTACATAAGATAAATTACACCCAGATACAGAACAAATCCACCAACAGGCCAGTTTTGCAATATCGTACCCCACGTAGACACTACTGAACTTTACTAGATTTCAAGGAGCTGCCGTAGTGTACCTACCGCCTGTCGTTCTAACGGCAAAATCGCTCTTATATATAAGATACTAGATGCTGTTTTGATTTCGAGCCACCTCGTATCGCAACAAAATAACTGTGAGTTTGTCTTGACTGGACTATAATCGTAGACTGTCTTTCTAATTGTCTTAACATTCGTTCAGTAGTTTTAACGTAAACGAATATCAAACTAACTTACTTTCCCACTTAAATGTAATATGGGTTATAATAAAACGCTTATATTATCTTACTATAATGTGCATACGATCATTTCTAATGAGGGTACCACTCAAGTCTTCAGCAACACGTGCAACAGTCTTCATTTACGTACTAATGATGAGTAGATCACGGGTTTGGTTGGCAAACGATGCGATTATAGCAATAAACCTTCGACCCTCATTCACAATGGCGGATCTCGGGATCAAAGGATCTCTATTATGAAGACAGGGCACGATATCAACATTCAAAGATAATTTTATGTTTCTTTTTGACTATCATCATAAACGCCATTCAAAAATATATTATGAAGAAATAACAATGTACATTGGAGTTAAATTAATTGAAATCGATATTTTATCATTGATTTAAATTTATGTAACGTGTTTTTATATTTGTTTCAAATTTAGGTGTGCATTGTTTTTTGTATGTTTGTAAAATCCCCCGCGAAACTGGGATTATTCCCTAGTAGTCTTGTAAATGAGTGCTCGAAATGGTACTGTGGAGGGAAATGTCGAAAGCAGAGACTTTGACTTAGGAACTTTGTTTGGACTAGTTAGGAGATAAACATACTAAAAGTCCTTACCCAGGGGGGGAGCACAAAGAAGGTTCCGTTTTTGGGTTTTTTGCTTACACCTCGAAAACAGTACGTCGCTCGTACGAAAATTTATTGTACTACACAATGAAAGCTGATAAAATTCTCTACAACTTTGGCTTAAATACTTTTTATCTATCTCCAATGTTGCCTAGCTATGAGCTTTGAAAAATGGTCGATTTTCAAAAATGTCACAGATTAGATAATAGTTACTAATGTGTTAAACTCTCTAGCACAGGTATCATTTTTTGTTTTCTGCTTACATCTCAAAAATAGTGCGTTGTACGAAATTTCATTGTATTACATAATGAAAGCTGATAAAATTCTCTACAACTTGGGCTTAACACTTTTTACCCAACTACATACATACCTACATACATATAGATCACGCCTCTTTCCCAACAGAGGGGTAGGCAGAGACCATTTCCTTCCACTTGCTACGATTCTGACATAAATCTTTGGCTTCTTAAACATTCATCAGTCTTTTCATGCATTCTCGCCGGTTGAGGGTACTCCTGATCTGTCCCTTCTTTAGAACGTCATCTATTTGGTACCCAACTACGGCGAAGCCAAAAGGAAGGGTAATGTTTTTGGCAGTCTATGCATGTATGTTTCTATGTTTCACCGTAGCGCCTAAACTAATGAATCGATTTTAAAGAATGTAGTGTCAATACTTTCGTAATAATAGTCCGCGTGACATAGGCTATATAATTTTTTTCATAATATTATATGACGGAATTTAAACCTCAGATTCTAACCTCGAAAAATATTAAACCGAGATAAATATCAAATGTTTGGTATCAAAAGAAAGGTCTTGGCGAGCACATTACAAATATGTATATATAATATCATATCGCAAAACGGAAAATAATTAAATAAAAAAATTAAATTTAAAAAACTATTCTCTACAACTTGGGTTATTAACCATTTTTCGAAGCTCATAGCTAGGCAACGATTGGAGATAGATAAAAAGTGTTCAGCCAAAGTAATAGAGAATTTTATCAGATTTCATTGTGTAGTACAATACAATTTCGTACAAACTACAATTCATCTTGAACTCCGTACATCACTTCATCTAAATGATATTACCTCACTAAACTTTAAATAAACCGTTTAATTTCAGCTTTTAGCTTCACTTCGGGACCTCGTCATTGTTACTTTAACACTTTGTAAATGGAAGCGGTTTTTCGCTGCAACTAGTTTCTGTGGAAATTGCTCGATTAAGTATTAGAGCAATATAAACTTCTACATAGCAGGCTATAAGCAAAACTCTTTAATTGGAAACTTAGCTGCACGCAATTGAAAACTTCCAAGTTTAGATGGAGCTAACCTGTGGACCCCACTATTAAACTGAGCCAAGTCCAAGGTATATTAAAGTTTGCTATTCTAATCTCAATTTTTACTATACACGCGTACCTACATACTTCTTCTTTTGTTCGTACCTATAATGATAGAAATTTTGATAATCCATTATTCTACACATTATTCTGGCCGATGGGTGTTGTGTACTGTGTGTGTATGTGTTTTCGTGGAAGATTGCACAACACCGCTCAGCGAAACACGACGCCGAAATAAATTGTGTACGCATCTATAATAAATATATGTATGTTATTCTTTAAGGTATTTATCTATGGGATCTATGCAATCCCGAAATAAATGTATTATTATTATTATTATACAAAAAAACCTGCCAAGTGCAAGTCCGATTCGCGCACCGAGGACTCCGTACGATTATGCGATTTTTTAAACACATGTGAAAGCTTGTTATTAGCAATTTAAGTTACTTATTTATAACCACACATGTATCCTATTAGTCTGTAAGCTTTCTGAACAGAAATAAATAAAATAAATAAATATTTTTTGTGATTTCTATGTAAGATATTAGTAGGTAGCCGGATAGCTATAAGTTAGAATAAATATTCATATAAAGGTAAGTAGGCACCATCTTTATGTGATGTCAATCCGGAACAAACTCTCACTCTTACTCAAACTTTTGTATTTCATTTTGTAACTCTTTCATTTCTTCCAATATATTTCAATGACATAACTACACGAGTACGGTTTTCGGATTTTTTCCTTTACTTGTATTAACAGCAACTTGATATTATTTCTTGTCATATTTCATGATTCTAAATCAATGGGAAGACTATAAGGGTTTGGTGTCCAGGGACTACAAAACCTTAAAAAATTAAAACAGTTTATCCAAGAGCATTGCCTCATCATCCAAAGTTCGCAAAATTCAATAAATTATAACACTTCCATAACATTAAAAAAAAATCGCTAAATGAGGATGTTATCTTTACAAATTAATAACTGTTGCAGCCTTTTAAAAATCTTATACCCTTTTAATAAACCCTCTTATAATCTTATTCCCGATATCCAAAAAAAGGCGGTATTTTAATTAAAATATAATAACACGACTTGTAAAAAGAATACTCTTAAGTTCAGGGGCTTACTCTGAATTTCGACATTCGAATGTTCGGTTTTGATGTCACTGTCAAAATATGTTGGAAAGTAATAGCGACCATTTTAAATTTCCTTACATTTGACAGCGACATCAAAACCGGACATTCGAATGTCGAAATTCAGAGTAAGTCGCCTGAATGTATTCGGATGTACAAAATTCGATTTGAAGTGAAATAACAATAATATGCATTGTACATTAATAAATTCAATTTAAAGCTATTAAGTGGGCCTGTATGACAGTATAATAATGGTCTCAACCATTCAATTCAATATTTTTATGGGATTTGTTTTTCATGTAATGTCCGTAAAACCTATTTCTTAATGGCTTGGATATTACAATAAAATGATAATTCTCATTTACTCATAAATATAATTATAAATTTAGCTAAAAATAACTACTAATATTAACTTGTTTTGTAAGTAAGTATATACCTAAGTTAAAACAAGGCAGGTATGTAAAAGATAATTCTAGATTAAAAACAACACAAATCACATAGTAGGTAGGTGCTGGGAAAAGCTAGACAATGGGTGGCTGCAAATAAAAAAAAAGATATTATTTATTTATATACATAAGAACCACAAAAATACGGTTTAAATGATAAAAATCAGCACAATAGAGATTAGTATAATATAATTATAATCATTTAAAAATTATGTAATTCTCGGAAAATCTCAAAAAATATCTCACGGTGTTTTATCTACTATTGTTATAAATGGCACTTTACTAAAATAATAAAAATAACAGGAAAAGACAGATTATTATCTTTACATTTATTTTATGTAGTTTTTTTCTTGCTACCGATATGATTGGCACACGACCTTACTAACGATAGGAATAATGAAAAGACGTGCTCATTTACGGAACAAGAAATTAACATATAGATATATAAGACACGGGTCAAAGAAGCTCATTACTCAAATACTTGTCGCCACCAAACCCAGTCGTATTGACAGTAATAATTAAAAATGTTCTTAGTTGTGATTCTTTTCTGGATAATAGTTACAATATATCAATTTTCTAAAAGAAAATTTGATTATTGGGAGAAAAAAAATGTCCCCCATGTAAAACCCATACCATTTTTGGGCAACTATGGAGAATTTATGTTATTAAAAACCTCCATTGGGAATGTCATCGATAAAATTTGTGACAAATTCCCTAAAGAACCATATATCGGATCTTTCTATGGCACTGAACCGGCACTTATTGTCCAAGATCCAGAACTTATCAAGCTTATCCTGACAAAGGATTTTTACTACTTCAACGGTAGAGAAATCTCTGAACATACTGAGAAGGAACCAAGCACTAAAGGGATATTCTTTTCGCATGGAGACAAATGGAAAGTTCTACGTCAGAATATGACACCGTTGTACACCACTGCCAAAATGAGAAACATGTTTCCTTTGATTGAGAAATCTGGACGAGAATTCGAACGACTACTTGAAAGTGAAACGAAAATTAGTGATGTTATTAAAATAAATTGCATGATGTCGCGTTTTGCTTTAGAAGGCGTCGGCTCAGCTGCATTTGGTGTTGAATCAGGTGTTATGCAAAAAGACTTTGAAAACAATCACTTCAAAATAATGAGTGATCGTATTTTTGAAAAATCTACATACAGGGGAATCAAAAATATTTGTAGAGCTGTGTGGCCTTCTTTATTCTATGGATTAGGATTTCACTCGTATCGACGTGATATCAAAAACTTTTTTTCTAACCTTCTGAGTGATGTTTTTAAGCAACGAGATTATAAGCCATCGAACAGACATGATTTTGTGGATTTAGTTTTGGCAATGAATGAAAAAGAGTATTTAGTTGGTGACAGCATAGAAAGGTTGAAGACGGGTGAATTTAAAAAAATATCGATTAAGATAGATGATGAACTATTGGGATCTCAATGTGTATCATTTTTAGGAGCAGGATTTGAAACATCAGCAACATCACTTGTTTTGACGTTGTTTGAAATGGCAAAAGATGAAGAAGTACAAGAAAAAGCTTTTAAAGAAATTATCGAGTATTTAAACGAGCACAACGACGTCCTGAATTACGACTGTGTGTCAAAATTACCTTACCTTGAGGCTTGCATTGACGAGTCACTACGATTATATCCAAGTTTGTCTAACTTGACTCGCGAGGTGATGGAAGATTACACGTTCCCTTCAGGTCTTCGTGTCGAAAAAGGTGTTCGCATACATTTACCCGTCTCACACATACAACGCAACGCTGCTCACTACCCAGAACCCGAAAAGTTTCGTCCCGAGAGATTCTTACCCAAAGAAAAACATAATATTAAACCTTACACGTACCTGCCCTTTGGTGAAGGCTACAGAATTTGTATAGGTAAGTGATCTAATTTTGTTATTGCATTGACTGAATTATAACAACACAGCACACAAACGGGTTACTTGAAACATTACAATATTTATGCCCTTTAATACGGATATCGACTCTTTAATTCCATCATAATATTTGGTTTATGATGCATCTATAGATAACTCTTATAATATTATATAAGGTATTATTCCATATCGTCCATGCGTACGATACGTGACTCAGTCTCAATAACGGATACTACTATATAAAATCAATAGTTAGAACAAATACTTGTGATTATGTTTAATTGTTTTTGTTTTCCTAACAGATTTATGAGCATAGTCAATAAAACCTAAAGTAATCGACCATAGTCTTCACATTCACGATTATTCTAAAAATTCTAGAACTAGGCACAAAACCAGACCTTACCTAGCCCTACTCGTAATCCCCAAAATTCGATTAGCCGTTTGTGATACTCGAATCGTTGTAAAATGTTTGATAAAATTTAGAAGATTCATCTAAATGGAGAATGTGTCCAAGATCACAAATATAAATGAGGATCGTATTTTCAAGGTTTTATCGCAGGGCTTAATAAAAGCATAAATTCACGGACACTAAACTCAGTCACGAAATATCAAAGTGAACAAAGACATGCCATTGAATTTCGTTCCAATGATGTTGTTACTGGATAAATCCAGATAAATTGGACGTCACCCAAGTAGGGCCAGAAACAAAGTCTATAGTAACGAACGGAAATGATATCTTAAATTACGTAATTGGCAGGCAGATTGACAATCCTTGTTAAAGGTTAATAGCATATAATCCTCTTGGACGAGTCTAAAACAAGTTCTTTGTATTCGGATTCGGTAAATCAATAAAGTAACTGAATTAATCGAATCTAGGTAAGAGTATTGCGAAACGGTAATAAGATTATATTAGAATCAGAGTTACTTTTATAAAACAAGCAGTAAAAATGTTCACTTGATAAGTAACCTGCTTATTAAAGTTAACAGAAAGTAGTTAAAAGATTGTTGCTTTAAATCTGTCATTTAAGTCTCAGATAGTTTATCAGATATATCGTCTTCTAGTGGTGAAATAAATAGCACCTAAGATAAAAAATGTTATGCATTGGTAGAGGCACGTACTTACCGCGTATATTTTGTAATACTGGTTACTTACTGTTACTAAGTTTTACATATCTTATTGTTTATGAGAAAGCCATTTATTAAAAATGAGTTAAAACGAATACCTGCATCTGCATTTATTTTTATGGTTTTTAACTAAGTATATCTCCAACGACAAATTCGTATTTTAAAATGTACACTGCTTTTTTAAATATTTTTATTCGATTTAAGTCAGTCGTAGGTATCCAGTTACGGCAATTTGTGTTTCTAATTTATTTCTTTCTTTTTCAGGACTTAGATTTGCAAAAATGCAAATGCTAACTGGTCTAGCTACAATCTTCAAAAGTTATAAGGTTCAACTACTAGAAGGTCAGCCGCCATTGGAGTTTGATCCAAGAGTCGTGGTCAATCGTCCGAAACATGATGTTTATTTGAAGTTTATACCCCGTGAAAATGGTCGATGTTATCGACCTCTGGCTAGCACGTAGCAACTTTAGTGCATTGAACACCTATGAAGATGGATGATTGTGTGAGGGATGAATAAAGTAGCTACATCAGCAAATCCTGGCTATACTTTCAGTGGAAATAATCATTAATTGAAGTTACTAATTTTTTTGCAATATTTGTTTCTTATTAAATAAGCATAAGGTTTGAAATGGCGTGCAATCAATTGTAATTTGGAAAACCAGTCGTCGTTAATTTGCTAATGAAAAAGACAATATTGTCAGTACAGTGAAGGCAACAATCGTAAGATTATTCCAATTGTATACTAAACTTGAGCCATCTACCTGCATTTTGAGGCAGCAGCGTTCTTTTAGCTCACTTCGACAGAAAAAACCTGGCCGAGCAAATCTTAATTACTTACAGTTACAATCCTATTTATCAATTTATGCATTTTATCACTAAAAATTGAGTGACATGAATTATTTTACGTAATATATCCATATGTTTTAGCCGGTGATTAAAATTAGCTGCATTAACATAATTGCATAATAGCTGTTTGTTGAACCAAGGTTTTATATCCTTGAATTTTATTTATAAACATTATTTGCATTTTTACTAGCGGTAGGCATATTGTGTTTATTAACATTAACCTACAAATTATAGCAGTTTTGTTACGTAATATAATGAATTCAATATTCATATATCATTAGGCAAAACAATTTATGAATCACATCTTAATCTAGACTGTGTTGCATGTTTGGTCTTATTAAATAGGGGGCGAGCCTATTGTCATCAACCGGGAACATTTTTCTACTTTGGGAAAATTTCATATAGAAAAACCTAATACCATTTTCATTCGACCCGGGAATCGAACCGGAGACCTCTTGCACAGCAGCTATATACAATTCCCGCTGCACCACCGGGGAAGTTCCCAAAATTATCTTTATAACTCTTTTTAAACCTCTGTGGTTTTCAGAATGCTATTAAGACGTAATAGATGTATAAGCTTTTATAATGTTAAATAAATGAAGAAAAAAAATCTCCAAGTCAGGTTTCATTAAACTGTATTCTATCATTTGTAATATGATGATTAACGTAGATCGATATAACCATGAATCACTCTGAAATTAGTCAGCTATTTGTGATCAATATAACAGGTTTGATAAATTACCTGTAATATCGGATGCTGTTATCTTTTGTAATATCGTAGTTATTATTGTTAGTTATGATCGAATACAACGATTTAATCGATAAAGCTTGGTCGTGAGCAAAAAGACTGAAGAGCTATTGACAGCTTTTGTGATTAGGTGCCCGTATTGATGTCAAAATATCGGATTTAACGTCAATCACAGCACAATATTTTTTTTATGGTTTGTGAAATAATATCTTTTATTATTTATAACAGTTGGTAGCTTCGCAGTGTTGGTATCTATTGATTTTTATTCTTTATAAATGTTACAGTCAAAACTCTTAACCTACTTTTGACTGGTTAAGAGTTTTGACTGTTACAGTATACCCACTATACTGCCTAACAGAGTAATATGAAATTTTGAAATTGAAATTCTTTATTTCCAAATTAACCTAATTACAAAATCGTGGTTTTAATGTAAAATAGTGTTAAAAATAAAAATTTCAGTGTCTCTGAATTGCTTTGACTTGCAGCTTGAATTGCAGCATATCTTAGGTTATTTTTAGCATGTAGTTCCGTACCTCCTGAACTAGTTAAGACTGTATCTGTATGTATTACTAGTATTAGTACTTATATAACTGTTTGAATAATAATAATATATTTCGCAATATTTGACTATAATGCTCTTGGCATAAATATAACACAATCAACCCAATAACGCTATGGGTTTCTCTCAAAGGTATACACTACATCTTGATCACTATGGTAGACTGATTTCTCTACAAAAAATAACTATACCAAAGAACGCAGTCATCCGTCATGCGTATCGGCTTTTATTATAATGTTTTTAAGTCTCAGAGGAATGTACCCACTTTTCCTAAATAAACAAGAATATTATTTATTGTTCGATGCAAAATAGACACAAGTTCCAAGTCAGAGAAAAGCTTTCTGGCATCGTGGAAAAAGCTTAGAAGGTTGTCTGAAATAAGCCTCTAAGACGAGGAAAATATTTCTGGAAATTTTAAAGTAATCATCGAAGGACCATTATGATTTTAAAAAAATAATGTTGTTGTGACTGCTTCGGTGGCTCAGACCAAGGGGATAGTGTGTGGACGGGCTTATTGGTCTAGTGGTTAGTGATCCTGACTGCTACGCCGGAGGTCTTGGGTTCGATCCCCACCCAGAAAAAATCATTGTGTGATGAGCATGAAGGTATGTTCTGTGTCTGGGTGTAATTTATTTATAATATGTATGTATTTACAACAAAAAAAATTATATATATATTATAATATATTTAAGTAGTATATCAGTTGTTGAGTACCTACCCATAACACAAGCAAATATAATGGCTTACTTTGGGACTAGATGGCGTTGTGTGAGTGTGGTAGAATATTATTATTTTTATTAAAAAGAAAGAAAAGAATAACGGAATAACCGTCACTACATGGATATTTCTTTTTTATTTTGATTGACTACTTAAATTTACCAAAACTATAAATTAATAAAGCTTAAACAAAAACCAAATACTGTCAAAGTATTTCGTTTCACAAATGCTTAATACAAATCGCAAGAAAAGTAATATATATTTCTTTTAACAGTTTTTTTCTCAAACCAATGTAGCAACATCTCGGTCTAGACTTTAAAACTATTGCTTAGAAATGGATAAACATTTACGAGAAACTTGGCGAAGGCTTCGCATCCACGACTTTGAGAAAAATAGCCTCTGACTTCGAGAAAATCGCAGTGAATTTAGTATATAACTAGTATTGTGAAGAAGTAGTTTTGTTAATGTAGAACAAACTGCACACACTAACGTGAATTTTCAACACAACTTTATTTAAAGCCTTAGTTAGAGCGTAATAAAGTTTCATGGACTATGCAGAATAATGTTTAATAGAAATAATAACAAGCATGTAATTATATTTAATAAACTTTATTACGTTATTTAATGCAAATTCATGAGATTAATTAGTCGGAATATTTCATTAAAGCGAAATAATTAACAGTGGGTGAAAAGTAACAAAATGTATACTGCAAATTCTCGAGTTTCTAAAATATATTATCGTGAAACAAAACACAACATACCATTTAAAAAGTTACCATAAAAGATTTAATAACATTGACAAAGGTATATCGCAAAAAAAATGGGTTTATCTATTAATATAATAAATACACTAATATTTATATCAGTATATATATCAGCTCTACACTTACTGTTAACAAATCATAGCTATACCAAAATAGTTCAGCTGTGTTATGGCGGCGGTAAGTGTCTCACCCTATTTTAAAATAAAATTCTCTAAAGGCATATGCGTGTTGAAACTGTGTCCCCTCGCAAGTTTTCCAAAAATACTAGGTATACGTCTCACCTTACAGAGAAGTATACCTGTGACGAAAAGACTTGTTTTTGTAATTCATTGACGCACTTAATAACAAGTCCGTCATCTTCGAATCAATTATGCGCCTCTGGAACACTCCTTGATAAGAATTAATGGGCCCTGCGACTTGTCACCCTTATTTACATCATAGATCATAGGGAATTTATGATAATTACACTTCAGCCAAAGATTTATTTCTATCATCGCTAGAGTTTGCCTTTGTGAACTTTGATCTTACGATGTCAAACTGTACCTAAATTCTAGAGGAGGAACTCCGTTCTAGTTTCATAATTTAAATTTGTTGTCAGTGTGAAAATTCAACTAGTTTGGGGTCAACAATATTTAAGACTATACCTTCATTTCATGCTAGGTTTACACGTAAGTTAAAATGTTAAAACGAGGCCTTAATGAAAAATGTCTGTCCTCTAAAATATGTGAACCCCTACTATACTGTCTATAAAAAAGACCGCATCACGCAGTTCCAATATTTATGGAAAAATAGTGATCATACGATACGCATAAAAATATCTTTGTTTGAACGCGCTAATCTCAGGAACTACTGCACTGAATTGAAAAAATCTTTTAGTGTTGGATAGCCTATCTATCAAGAAAAGCTATAGGCCATATCATCAAAACATCACGGTACAATCAATAGGAGCTGGCCAAACAAAGATTCACGGGAGCGAAGCCCCAGGCGACCGCTGCTGGTGTAAATATAATTGCTTTCATTCGAAATCAATCACGAAGCCATCTAACGTACATATTTGAAGACGATTCGTCGTTTCTCGAAGTGTTTTTAAGCTAGGCATACAGATATTTCCGATGAAAATAATCAAATATTTCACTTTCGTCGATTTCTATGAAAATCGGATTATTAAATTTTATAAAATTTTCACCCGAGTTCTAAAACGAATTCTAGTATTCGTGTTGTATGAAACGGCTATCATTCACTATGAAGCAGACTGTATGCTAACGTAAGCTGATATTGCCTGGTATTTAGAACAAAACAGAGCTTTTCCAAACTAAACTAACAGATTTTTAAAACCCACTCCAACATGTATTATATACTCCAACTCTCTATTTTGATAATTGTGTAAAAATCAGTAGATATTGAATTTACCGATTCATTTATTTATATATATATCTATATTTCTGATCTATCTGAAATACACTAATTATATAAGTACTTTTATAAAACCTTAAGAACAATCTTCTATTTAAGTACAATGCAACTTTTCCTTTGTCAACTACTTTTATAAAAATAGACAAATAAAATTCAAATTTCTCAATAAATATATTAGTAGGCTATGATGAACTCTAACCGAACCGCTATACCTAATCCCCTATAAGTAACATTCGATAATCAAAAGCCTCTTGTCTAGATTACATAAGCCGACCACTAGAATGTTCAAGACATGATTTATCAATGCAATATTGTAGGGTCCGCTGAGATGGTTACGATTACTAACGTCTAATTTAACCAAGATCATCCAATCTATATTAAACCATATTTATCTCACATAAGAACTGTAATTACATTGGCATAAAAAGAGGCTTCATTATCAGCAACCCATTAAGTTCCACTGCTGGGCTCGGGTCTCATCTTCTCTATCTAGCGAGCTGAGAGGGTTTTAGGCCATAATCCACACACGCTGGCCTAGTGCGGGTTGGTGGATCAGACATACACTTAGAATTTCTTCTAGGGTATGTGGGTTTCCTCACGAAACGAAAAGAGGCTTATTACTCGCATATTGCTACGCTTTGTAGACGCACAAATGGAAACACATGGCATATAACTTGTAACAAATGCAAGCATAAGTTGAGGAACTACTACGGGTTTATATAGGGTTTTGTTTTGAATTTACCTTTTCTCGCAGTGCTCTTAACTGCCTAAGGTCCCTTAGTCGCCTTTTACGACACCTACGAGTTGAAATGGGGTAGTGACATTATATATTCTTAATCCTTCACTACACAATTATTTTATACATGATACAAAATAGCTCTTTTAAAACTTCTTCGGGATTCATTATTATAGAAGTGTTCTTCAAGTTATAGAGAAAGAGAGGCTACTTTTTATTGAGAATCCACAAGGGCAAAGCCGCGGACGGAAGCTAGCTTCCTCTTTCCATATTACCGCTTTTCATCAGATTAAACTGACTTGTTTGTCAACCCTGCCAAAAAAAAAAAAAAATCAACTGTAATTTTGCTTTGTTACTTCTCGTACCACTATATTAGTTCACGTTAAAAACATTTAAATGTAACTGCCTCACTATAACATAACTCAATCTAATCGCCTCTTAAATTGTAACAATGTCCAAATGATTTGCACAATGCCGACCGGTTGACCGTTAATGGGAATAATATCGAGGCGAATAGGGCATAATTTTGTACACCTAATGTAATTAAACTCCCAGACGGTAATAATCTAGATAACATTATTTTACGAGAACAATAATCGTCATACCAACATATAGAAATACCTAATAAAGATCATCTTTTCGTCGGTTTTGGCTCTAGATTATACGATAATCGAATGTTCGAAACTCGCTTTGTCATTGTACACTAAACTTGACGTAGAATATGACAGACTCGTAGATAAGTTTTTAGATCCATGTAAACGTGTGAAATCGATATCATCGAATAAAATAATCGTATTCGAGTTTCTCGCCCTAAACGTGGGAGAAACTCACTCCATGAGAATGATCCTACAATAGGTGTAGGAGCTAAACAAACTGTATGAAAGATTTCTTTTTCTGATACGGTCGCGTCTGAAACGTTACGTGTCTGATCTGAGATATAAACGTAGCTTCAAGGATCACATAAAAACTCACCTGATCAATAATACCTTCATCTAAACCTAAAATTTATTGCAAATGCTTTAGCAGCACTATACAATGCACTCAAGACAATGCCAGCGTGTTCAACCGACTACCATATATCTAGCTGCGTGGTTCAGCGAACTGATTCGACAGACCTTAATGGTCTGCTTGTAGAGAGGAAACCAAGCTATTTGTAACACGATTTATGGCACAGGGTCAGACTACAAGCAGACACTATACGTTCTCGCCAATAGATACTTAATATTCCTACCCATACAAATATTAATGATCTTCAAGGAGGCTTCAGCATCATTTCCGATACCTATGACCTATATATACATATAAACATCATCATCATATATCAGCAAAACGACGTCCACTGCTGAACATAGGCCTCACCTAATTTACGCCACAGCGAGCGATCCTGTGCCGTCTACCAGAACGTGTCAGAGTACATTTTCAAATAGAGATAAAATCCTCAAGTAGATTTACACATAGCTTAATTTTATCTCGAAATTTCACTGAGTTAACCTGGTAAGAGGATTAAATACCGGAATAGGATAACACGTGAGCTCGCAGTCCAAAGACCGTTTTCAATATTAAAATAAACTTAATTGCCGTACTTAATAACATTAATAGATGTGATGTAGCTTTATTTTGGTTGATGTTTCATATCTGGGACAATAGCTTTGCTCGTAAAATAGCGATGAAGAGTCCAATGGACTCAATATAAAAGTACATATTACATACTCTTAGGACTCAATGACCTTTTCTCATCTCTCTTTTGGTGGAGTATTTTTTCAACCGAATTGAAAAGGATTCTTAATTCGACAAATGTTTTTTTGTTTGTAGTAGTCAGATCATATTTCATATGTGGTCCCATATAAATTTTATCGAAATTGATTTTTCTAAAAAAATATTTTTTTTTTACCTACTTTTTTTGGCAAACAAGCGTACGGCCCGCGTAATGGTAAGCAGTTGCCTACACTTCAAATCTCTTCCCTCCCCAATAAACTCTGAATACCACCTATAATAAGGAATAATGTTGTCTTCTGTAGGGTAGAGGTACTTCCTGTACTACTAAGCGAGTGCCTCATTTTAGAGCGTTGATTATCCACTCTGCCATACCTCTCTGTAGGACACACAGAGAGGTATGGCAGAGATATACGACAAATATTATAATTATGAAAATTCAATCTGTTTTTTAAAACTCTTGAACAGATTTTTAATTCATAAAAAAAAACCTAATGGTTTGAAATGACATTAAAAAATATATTGCAATTTTTAAACCACTGGCATATAATATGCTGTCAGAAACCTGCAAAACAATTTTATTATTTAATATAAAAAAATCATAAGTTAATCATTTCGAGAATTTAATTACGCAAATGAGACTGAGCCAAAATCTTGAACGAAATTAAAAATGGCGGTGGCTTAATTACATTTTGCCTGTATTGACTGATCGATAGAATAATAATTAAAGCTTCTCGCCTCTTATCTCTGAAGGGATAAACCAGGTTGAAGTGTTTCACACCCTCATTTCATGAGATACGTTAGGTCCCAAAGCAATCTGGAACGAGGTTATTCGTCAGTAGAATAAAAATATATCTTATATTATATTTTTAATCTGTTTTGTGACGTATTAAGAATACATAATGTCACTAACCCATCTCATCCCATGGGTGTTGTAAAAGGCGACTAAGGGAGTTATCTCATGCAGACAAGAGCACTGTGAGAAAAGGAAAATTTGAAAGAATCCCTATACCAACCCATCTGGCCGGGGTTGTACAGTAGGCTAAATTCCCTCGACATTCTTTGGAGGAGACCCGTGCCCAGCAGTGGGTTGTTTCTGGGTTGAAATGATGATTATTGTTCTATGGCTGACTATTCCTTAATTTAATTGAATTAATTGCCAGCTTTATAAATGAAGCCATTTCATCGAATTAAGCCAATTTATCAACGTTAGACGTAGATAATATAAAATGTTGATAGAAATTTCAACTCAACAATTTCCTAGAAATAATTTTATAGTCAAGTCTATAAGAAAATTCAATTACTGAATATTTAAACAGCAGGTGGAACTGACGGTTCAAAAGATATTACTCGTGCTTACACATTTTTAGAGAGAATTTTCTTAATCAGCTCCTCGTGTGGGTAAATGAGTTCGAGTGAATATACGAGCTTGCTCAGCGGGCATGCTATCTTATCTCACCTTTAATTTTCTTCACTTAAATCTTGTGCATTTGGTGCATTTACTTAATGACCAAGGTTATTTATACCCTTTAACGACTCAGGATTATGCGGTCCCATATATTAAATGAAACCCCTGTTAAATTTAAATACCGGTTCTATTTTACATTTTAAATATATTTAAGACTTGGGCTTTGATCTGGCTTTGTATGGTTAGAACCATACTTGTAGCTTATTTTAGCAAAATATCCATTCATTATAATTATATGTAATTATCTCATTTTATTATTATTTTTAAAACTAAATGCACAACGCGCATTTCGGCTTTATCTAGATTCAACTTAAGGTATAAGCTGCAAAAATATCATATTTTTATTTCAGTGTTGCCAACAGTGTGAAAATTGTATACACATTTAGATTTTTTTTTAAATATGCTCCTTTGCCACTCATTCAGTTGCCATTTCCACAAAATTAGGTATTTTTGTGTATTTTTTTTTATATCGTACTCCTGGAGACTTGTATTATTTAATTTAATTACATTTTGAGTCCTCATTAACGTAACACATTATTTAAATTAACATTATATTATATCGAGCGAAACAAAGTAGGTGTAAGTAGAGTAGAGATAATAAAACATAGAATATTAAATGAATATGATTTATTTCTTTCTAATAATAAAATAAAAAGGGCATAAATATGTAGCTGTATTCTGTATAATTATTTCTGAGATTAGCTCAAACAAACGCTCAAAATCAGCGCAATGAAAATTTTAATTTGTGATACATTAGCCATAATATAATACGCAATATTACTGTTATCATCATCATCATATCAGCCCAATGACGTCCACTGCTGAACATAGGCCTCACCTAATTTCCGCCAGAGCGACCATCCAATGCCCACCCCCAATAACTGTTATGATTATGATTAATTTAAAACATTAAATTAATATATAAAAAAAATAAAAAGGCTCATTGAAATCTAATAGAGAAAAAAACTTGAATAAGGTGGGCACGATTTTGAAAACAACTTAAATCTGCATTTAATTTAAACCTGAACAAAAAAGCGGATAACCTCAATTGCTAACATTTGGTACGCATTTTCACTTAAGATAAGCTTCCTCCACGGACCGTATTTCACAAGATTAAGTCTTCTACCGCACCCTCCTTTTGTTTTAATCCGCAACAGATCCACAGATAAATCGACCATAACCGGCTCCGAATCTTAGCCAACATTTGTTCACAATGCTTGCATAAATACTCACTGCTGTTTTTACAGTGATGATGCCATTAGTTCACTTTGAATACCTAGAGCTCGCCAGGGATCCTACTCGAAATATCGATATTCGATAGGTTGATTTTGAAATCGTTATCACACATGTATGGCAGGTATTTTTTGAACACCTATATCGGGCACCAGTCTCGCACAAATGAAGTTGTTTGCATTAGGTTATTGTAAATAAAGTAAGCGTACCGTTGAAGAGTGTGAAGAGAAATAAATATATTTGATTTGATTTGAAATATTTGAACTTTTAGTTAATTCTTTTATTTGGTTTTCGAAATCAAATAAAAGAATGCTGAAATTGCGAGAAGGTCAGGTTAATCAGGTTCAGGTTATATAAATTAAAAATAGAACAGCAAGAGTGAAACTGTATGTAAGATTACCTGATACCAACTTAATAAAACAACAACTTCACAATAATACGATCAAATTGGAATGTTGAAAAGCTTATAGTTAATCTTTATCTCAACTATTACTACGAGTGCAAAACGGAGTTTATTTGGTTGTTGTACATTTCATGATGATTAATAATCACCATAAAATTTCACATAGATAGAGTGTACGTACTCGTATATGGGGGGTAGTTTCAAAAGACTTGAAAAAGGACAAAGATTACTTTTGTGTGATACTATGAGACGAAATTGCATAGATATACTATATTTAACCAAATCCATCACGGATTACGTACATCTACAAAATTTGCCTGCGTACATAAAGAATTATTATTTTGTTTATTATATATCTCGTTTATTCATCTAGGTTACAAAGTATATTTATAATAATGTTATTACATATTTTAAAACTAAATAAAAACTATCTACTTACATATCTAAAAATACTATTAACAATACTATAAATAAATAATAATACAAATGGTAATGTGGGCTAGGCGTCAAAGTATTCGTCGGCATAATTTTATAATTATATTATTATTATATATATTATTTTGTATTAATAATACTTTAATCAATTTAAACTTCAGTTGATTTATTACCTTTCGTAACTAACTTCATAAATATATAAATTAATTTCATTTTACTTTGACAAGACCGCACAGAAATCTAATAACTAGTACGACCTCAACGTGCTTCGCCTCAAATATTTTAAAACCATTTCAAATGGTGTAAATCGCTCGCAAATACGAATTATCGGTGTAATTTGATCGAAATGGAGGTCGAAGGTGCATTGTGGGCGTGTTGCAAGGAAGCATTTTGACGTAGAATTTATAGCTCTCCGGCTTTGAATGCTAACGTCCTATCGGACTGGTCATGTAGATTAATTCGATGGCTAACCCTTTCAATGCAAGGTAAGAACCTTGGACAATTTATAAATTATCCTGTTTCGAAATAACAATATGACTATTATATATGTCTTCAATTTTTATTATGATAAACTATTTTTAACAAAAAAATATTAAAACGACTTCAAATCAGTACTAAAAAGCGAAAAATAAACTGAATTAGATATTTAATTCCAAGCTAAAAAATACCTACCTACCTGTTTAAAGTATAATACCCTATTACTAATCTGTTTGAAGTCGGTGCCAAGCCTAAAGAGTTTGTTAAGCTACGTACTACTTAATACGTACATCTGTCACCGCTCGCTACTTCACACCACCTCGCACTTGCGTGATCGTACCTAGTGGACGGCTCAAACTGAGTGATACAAACTCATTAGGCTGGCACCGACTTCAAACAGATTAGTAATAGGGTATTATACTTTAAACAGGTAGGTAGGTATTTTTTAGCTTGGAATTAAATATCTAATTCAGTTTATTTTTCGCTTTTTAGTACTGATTTGAAGTCGTTTTAATATTTTTTTGTTAAAAATAGTTTATTTCTCCATTTTTAGTGTACTTTTTATCTAGCAGATTTAATAATACTGAATGGCAAACTAAGACGGAAAACCGAAATAAAGAATCTTCGATAAAAGGGAACGTCTATTTAAATATTCTAACAACACAACCTGATTGTGGAATAGAGGAATCTCAAAACTTTTTATATCTTTTTTTTTCCTATAAAATGCGACAGGTAACAAGTATAGGTATACAATGCAGGTTAGATACTATATCGAAAACTTAAAATATCATCTAAGAATTCCTTTGAATTATACAACTTTATCTTCCATCAAGAGCTCTCACCTCAGACACTTGAAATAACACAACTTAAGGTTTATACATGGATGTGATATTTAAAGAAATCATCTTCTTACTCCCAAACATTAAGAAGTTGCCCTTCCAGTGACAGCTCACCTAAATAACCTACAAGAATACAACTATAGGTTTATAAGTACCTATAATGTTGAAAGAATTATCCTCCAACTCCTAAAAGTTAAGGAGTTATACCTTCCAGTGACAGCTCACCTGAATAACCTACAAGAATGCAACTATAGGTTTATAAGTACCTATAATGTCGAAAGAATTATCCTCCAACTCCTAAGAGTCAAGGAGTTATACCTTCCACTGACAGCTCACCTGAATAACCTACAAAAATACAACTATAGGTTTATAAGTACCTATAATATTAAAAGAATTATCCTCCAACTCCTAACAGTTAAGGAGTTATACCTTCCGTCATCAGCTCATCAACATGAGATGATGACTATCAGACGTAAATACTTGTATGACTTTAGAAAATAGATATTGAGTATTAATATTAGATAATAGAAACTTAAAATATCATCTAAGTAACAACTCCTTTGGACTATGCAACTTTACCTTCCATCAAGAGCCCCCGTCTCAGTCACTTGAAAGAATACAACTTACAGTTTACACATGGATGTGATATTTAAAGAAATAATCTTCTTACTCCTAACCGTTAAGGAGTTTACCTTCCAGTGACAGCTCACCTGAATAACCTACAAGAGTACAACTATCGGTTTATATGTACATTGTACATATAATGTTGAAAGAATTATCCTCCAACTCCTAACAGTTAAGAAGTTATGCCTTCCATCATCAGCTCATCAACATGAGATGATGATTATCAGACGTAAATACTTAAATAACTTCAGAAAATAGATGAAACAGGTAACATGTGCCTATAAAATTTGAGGGTTGCCCTCGATTTCCCTGAGATTTCATCATCAGAACTTAACGTGGTGAATAGGGGACCAATTCGGAAGTATACCCTTTCGAACAAAAAAAGAATTTTTCAAATCGGTTCAGGCATCTCCGAGAAATCGGTGAACATACATAAAAAAAAAAAAAAATACATACAGTCGAACATATAACCTCCTCCTTTTTTGAAGTCGTTTAAAAAGCCTTGGCATCTGACCTGATTGCGTAGTGATCTAAGAAATGGTACCAGACAAGCGGTTACGCGATGTTATTGTTAACTTTATTGTTATAAGCTTTTGTGGCTCCACCAGTAAAAAGTATAATTTTATGAGCCTCATATATCAAGACGGAAGAGTTACAAATTTGTGTTGACGGTAACTCTATACAAATATTTTGAGAGGAAATATTTTTGTATTTTTGTATGTAACGAGTAAACTTAAAAACTACTGGACCGATTTCAAAAATTCTTTTGTAGTTAGAAAGGTACATTATCACTGAGTAACATAGGCTATATAACATCACTCTACAGCCAATAGGAGCTGAGCAGTGACCAAATAACGAACGACGGGAGAATGAGATAATCAAAATAATGATAAATTCACGATGAATAACGATTTTGTTCAATCCAGGGATATAATTAAGAGCTAATTGTACACAGGTTCTTAAGGTTTATTCGTACAGCTATTTATTTACTATCTATTTATCGTAAATATTGAGTAAAAGATTAGAAAAATATTTCACATATTATTTGAAAACAGGATCCACTTTTAGCGTAACCTTATTTTATGCAGAAATATTCTATTGAAATTCAACACGCGTTGTTCAAGCATCGTCCTAGCGAAGATTTTGTGACCGCAATTCAATTGGAACATGAAACCCGGAACTGATATTGAACGACTTAAATCTGTCATCATCGAAGACATAAGCTACCATGAGCTCATAAAAGGGCCTCCAATATTCATAAACGAAGTGGTTACGTCTAGGGTCAAAGTGGACCGAAAGATGAAACCTCGTGATGAAGGATAATCACCTAATTAAAACATGTGAAGCTTCTCTCCTCTATGCAATACCCTATTACCCTCTTATGTTTTATTGATAAGGTTGGCTATAAATTTTACCCGAAATCGGGAAATCTACTCGTGGATGGAATGGAATTTAAATTTGTCGTTAGCGCTCTGCAATTCTATACAGGTTAGTGATTTCGTACACTTTAAATATTTTTGGTGTAGTATTGTATTTATATTCTGTGAATTATATAAAAATACAAATTGCGTCCGGGGTGTTACCAACGGCTCAAAAAAAAGAAAAATCTCTTTGTATAAGTTCAGAGTATCAGCTACTTCCATATCAAAATTCATCTTAATTAGTCCAGCCGTTTGAGCATAGAGGAGTAACAAACATAAACAACACACTCACAAACTTTCACATTTATAGTCTATAATATTTAATTTTATATAGCTGAAAGAGTTTCTTTCTTCGGTTGAACACGCTAATCTCAGCAACTACTGGTCTGATGTAAAAATATAAAAAACAAGTGCGTGTCGGGCCACGCACAGTGTAGGGTTCCGTAGTAGCTCGTTATCACAATATAGTACAATTCTGTTGAGATACTCGAATGAAAACGTAACCCGTTTGTACAGCGCCATCTAGCGGCAGTATTGAAAAACTTATGATTTATTATATACTTAATATTTTGTTTTTAAATGCAAGTCTTTACCCATTATAAACAAGCAACTACTTTATCTTAGTCACTATAAAGGATTAATGTTAAGGATTTTGTATTTGGTACAAAATTATCCAACACCCAAGTTCAACGACTATTACTGCTAAACTAATAAAGTTATCTTAACCGCTATAATTTTCATTTGAAGTTCATGAAATGCACTATCATCATGAATTTTTCCAGATTTTTCAAGCCAGTAGTTTAGCTTTTAGAGGGGGGGGCGCCATACTGGAACAAAAATTTGCTCTTTAAAGTGTAATATTTCGTAAATGGATAATTAAATCCAAAAATAATGTTCGTAACCCCCAAGTCATTTTAGAAGACCTATTCAACGATACTCCACATGATGAGGTAGACGACAAAAAAATATTCATCCCCACTTCACATGTATGGGAACTAACCTAAAAAAAAATATTTTCCAAAATTTTATTTTACCACTTTGTCGACGTAATTGATATACACACTCCTACAAAATTACAGCTTTCTAGTACTAACGGTCTCTTAGCAAAACCTCGGACAGACAGACAGACGGACATAACGAAACTATAAGGGTTCCTAGTCAGAACTACGGAACCCTAAAAAAGAGCAGCGATCGAAAGGCCAAACAAAGATCCACGGGAGCCCCGCGCAACAACTAGTGCCTTTAAATAAGTAACAAACAAACAAACTTTTCAGCTGTAGAATATTAGTACAGATGTAAAATTTAATTCAGTTATAATTCATTTAACGGATACAGTGCTTTTCCACCGCATGAGTCGTATCGTATAATATACATATTAAGTTCAATTTCTGACTTTCGACAACTCTAAGGTAATCGTACCCAACTTGGCACTTACAAAAGTTAACCAAAGTTCTGAATTCCGTGGGAATTGGATATCTGTCAAATGATTATGGGAATCTTAATTAACAGTAGTCTGATTTCATTTGTAAATTAATTATTTACACTTGTTAAGTTTCGTTACGTTTGCGAGCCGTTTTCCGCCATCAAAATTATTAAATTTCAACAAATTTAGCAAATCGTTACTGTTTCAAATGGTAACTTTAACTCCAGTCGCGATTTAATATTATTTAAGTTATTCCCCATGAATAATAAAACGATTTTGCTCCTCTACGAGAAACGTTTCGTTGGGTTTAATATTTCCTTATTTACTCTTAGTATGTAATAATATAAATGTCAAGTTTATTGTATGAATAGACGTACAACTATGTAGTTATGTAAGTAGTCAATCAATTTAGTTATACGCAGTGGCTTTTACAAGGTTCGTCATTTATTTCTTTGTGAAAAAGGTTCTTGAGTGGCGGCCATGTATAGGAAAGCGCAGTATAGGGTGACCAACGAGAGGAGCCGACGACCTGGTAAGGGTTGCGGATGGTCGATGGATACGGACGGCACAAAGTATCTCGTTGTGGCTGAAATTAGGTGAGACCTATGTCCAGCAGTGGACGTCGTTGGGTTGATATGATGATGATGAATAGCTTCACTAAATCTTAATTAAAAAATCATCATCATTACAGCCCACAAACGTCCCACTGGTGAACACGGGTCTCCTCTTAAGATTTTGGAGGGAATTTAGCCTACTATACCACGCTGGCGTCTCGATGGTATAGGGTTTTGTTTTGAATTAACTTTTCTCACAGTGCTCTTATCTGCTTAAGGTCACCTTTTACGACACCCAAGAGTTGAAATGGGGTAGTGACATTACGTATTCTTAATCCGATACTACACGGATAATTAAACAATACACGTAAAGAAATAAAGAACTAAACGTATAAAATAAGTAGTACAAAAAACATTGCGCTAAAATTTCTTATGTACTTTGCATAAAAGGCACATTTTTTAAAGGCACACACCAACACGCCGTAAACTTTTTTAAATAAGGAAAAACAAGTGAGTAGCGCTTCAAGTCACGTCCTACCGATACCATTCGAATACTTTTTATGTGTGGAAAAATTTTCCTCAGGAGTTTACCTACAAACAGGTCTACTGTATCCCTTGGGATTGAAAGAGCCGCTTAGAATCTTCCTACGTGCATATATTTTAGAGCCGTTAGAAAACACACCTGCGTTGGGTCGGGAAAATTGGATAATCTCTGTTAAAAATCGTATAGAAGTTTCTTTGAAACATTTATTTCTACACTGATATTACAACACAAGGATAACAATCCTTCATTCTATGGTAGTGCATAATCTGCAAATATATGTTTCGAAGTTTGGATGTTTTCTATGTATAATAAGAAATAAATATATATATATATATATGTTTAGCAGGCGTCTAGATCCCATAACACAGGCTTAGATTAGTTTTACTTACTTTTAGCTAGATGGTGCTGTCAAAAAGTAAAAGAAAAGAATATACTTACCAAAAATATTTTATATTTATTTAAACATTTACAACAAAAAAAAGTTATTTAAGTATTATATCAGTTGTCTAGTATCCATATTACAAGCATTTGCTTAGTTTGGGACTAGATGGCGCTAAGTGTAAATGTCCAAACATTAATATTACAAAAAAAAAAAAAACTTTCACAAAGAAAGTCTGAGAATTTAACTACCACGCGGAAGAAGCTATGGGTGGTGAATAGTATAACATACAAATACAAGGCACAGCATGATCCTTGATACAGCTGAACTAGCAGGACAAAGTTAGTGATGCTATAAAGATATTGTTGTCTTGTACTCTTTGTATGTGAACAAAATGACATACGTTTTCTTTATCATCTCGAAGAAGTAAATAAAAGTAATGGAGACATACATTACTGTTTACGATGACATCGAAAGTTCATCAGCAGTTTGATACGAGACGTTGTGTCGTACATTCACAGATTGCAAAAAAAATTGAGATTGCATTCCACATATTCTTACACTAGAAGCCACGCGGGGCTTCACTCCCGTAGTTATTTATTAAGCCACTGCTCAACTCCTATTGGCTATAGAGTAATATTAAATAGCCTATAACCTTTCTCGATAAATGGGCTATCCAACACTTAAATATTTTTCAAATTGGAGTAGTAGTTTCTGAGATCTTAGCGTTCAAACAAACTCTACAGCTTTATAATATTACTAGTTATGCCCGCGACTTCGTCTGCGTAGAATTTATTAAAATTTTCTAAAATAAAAGTAGCATAAGTTACTCTTTGTCCCTTACTATGTAATAAGGAGTAGTCTATCTGCCAGTGAAAGTCTCGTCAAAATCAGTACAGCGATTCCAGAGATTAATCGGAACAAACGGACAGACAAAAATGTTATGGTATATGCACCGTAAATACCTACATTCATATGCATATAGTCAAAAGCGGTTATTTTGATATTACAAACAGACACTCCAATTTTATTTATTTGTATAGATAGTATAGTTTAAAATGCAAGCGACAGTTCTACTTTCATGCAGTACGATTTCTTAATGCCAAAGTACTATTTTTTACGCGCAGTGAATGCATATCGTAAATTTACATGTCTCTTGACGTTTAATCAAGACGCTATCAGTTTATTTTATTCTCTAGACACACATGTGTTAACAAAAAAAAAATTGGGGGCTTCCTCTGAATTTCGACATTTGGATATTCGGTTTTGATGTTGCTGTCAAATGTAAGGAAATTTAGATATGGTCGCTATCACTTTCAAACATTTGACAGCAACACCAAAACCGAACAGTCGAATATCGAAATTCAGAGTAAGCCCCCTTTTGATCCGGTCTGGAAATGGTAATCGCAATCTCGATTAAGTAATCGATGTCAAATGTTTGATAATTGAAATCTTTTTGAAGTCATTTTAAAATTTGAAACAATATCTAAATAGAATAATTATAATCGAATCTCTCTCTGGTCGTGTTTAATTGTGTTGTCGGCGTCGTAGAACCATATGGAAGTACCTAATTGTTGCACTCATAGACTCTTAATGATAACTTATGCGCCATCTAAATATTTATAGACCAAATACTTAATCTTAAACTTCATTTAAGGAACTTAAATTCGATAGCCAAAAGCTTATTTGACTTATGAACAACATAATATAAGTCAAAAGCTAAATTTAAACGTTTAGTAATCATTAAAAGACCGAATGCACTTATTTGTATAATTATAACAATGTATGTGGTGAGATTAACCACCGCTGAGCTAAATTAATATTAATGAATTTAGGGTACAATTATTTCGGTAACGATTCAAAAATTTTCAATTTCATTTGACTATAGTATTCGATTCGTGATTATAATTAACTCTCATGTAACACCCAACATGTTCCGTTTACATTTCAAGTACCTAGATTTTTAAAACTGCAAACATGATCAAATACCGTTTTGTTGCGAATACTTTTTTTTCTAAACTAAGTGTTTGTGTTTGCCCATACGATATGTGTGAAGTATTGTTAAAAAGTACGCAAACGTTGAATAAAACATATGAGCATGTATAAAGTTTCACTTTGTTTCGACGAATAAAACCATTGAGTTTTTACTGCGTTCAGATAATTGACTGCTGTTTCACATTGGTGTATTTTGGGATATATTGCTGGTGAGGGAATGCCGCAGTGGTGCAATGGATTAATTGTTTTATTTATATTTATTTCTATAGTGCGTATTTTTGAATATTTAATAAGAGCAAGGCTGGATTAAACGCACGCGGGGCTCATAACTAATTCTATAGGGCCTTTAGTATATTTTAGGTTACATTACAATGTTTTTGGTTTTTGAACGGCGCGTCGGGCACGTTGGTGCCGATGTCCTGGGTGGGAATCGAAATCGGTCACTTACCACTACGTCGACAGGTCAGACAGGCAAGTCAAGTTGGGTAAGGTTGCTTAAGTACCACTTCGTCATGCATAATTAAGTGATAGTAAGCTGAAATAGATGCTTCGTTATATTTTATTAATAGCTCTATGATACAATAATAGATCTCCCTGACAAAGGTTCGACAGTTCCCTGTCAGCGCCGCCAAAGTGATTACTACTTAATGTATTTCTTGACATAATCAAATAAATCAATTTCAATTTAATTTCCCCGTGATTTGTTATGACCAGTTGGTATTATTTATCTTCCAAGGACTAAAGGTTGTTCTAATTTTAGATTTGCGTGACATTTGTAAAAAACACGGCACCTGTTCGGAATCTCGATTTTCGACTAAATCTATTTTAATATAGTTTTCAAATGTTTGAAAATTTAAATATAATCAATGTCTTTTTCAAAAATTTGACAACGACGAAAAACTGGGAGCTTACTCTTAATTTCCACATTCGAATGTTCGGTTCTGATGTAGCTGTCAAATGTTGAAAGTGACAGTGACCATATCTAAATTTCCTTACATTTGACAACGACATCAAAACCGAAAATTCGAATGTCGAAATTCAGAGTAAGCCCCCTGAATAGGTCAGCTGTTTTGTATAGGAATTATATAAGAAAAAAAAAAATAAAGCAAACAGACCACATGGACTGTATAGTAGTAGTATCACAGAAAAACAACTATTCACTCAAAACAAAACACTTATACATAATATAAATCAATCTTTTCCTCAAGAAAACTTTATAGTAAACACTAAACAACACAAATATTTACACCCATACGTAAACAGTGTGCATACATTGACCCAGAATTCCAAAAAACCCCGACACAGAATCTTGGTCAAATCACTCAAATCACTTGGACAGACGCCAAACCCCATGAGCTGGGAAATTTTGCTACTTTGTCAAGTGAATCGTACAACACAAGCTATTTTAGATGGCTGATTATGAAATACTTGTCAATAGTATAAGGCTTCTAGACTTTATAATTATAGTAAAGTTTGAGAAACGAGTAAAAAATTTTATTTTCTTTTTTTTTTTTCATCATTTCAACAAATATCATGATCATTTCAACCCATAAACATCCCACTGCTGGGCATGGGTCTCCTCTCAACATTGTGGAGGGACTTTAGCCTACTATACCACGCTGGCCAGACGGGTTGGTATAGGGTTTGTTTTGAATTTTCCTTTTCTCGCAGTGCTCTTTTCTCGGCTTAAGGTCCCTTAGTCGCCTTTTACGACACCCACGGGTTGAAATGGAGTAGTGACTTTACATATTCTTAATCCGTCACTACACTATTTGTAATTTGGAGGTTAACTAATTTTAAATTCATAATACCTATTTACTAATTCATTTTAAAATAATTACTTTTAAACTTTCGCGTTGCCGTATAGGCTAATATAACTTTCGCGTTATAGCCCGGTGTAATCTGGTCGAAATGTCAAGCAAAAATAAGGTATGTAAATACCTAAAACATAATCACGTGAATTCCCGTTCAAAATCTAAAATAATATCATTTTAAAATAAATACATCACACAAAAAAACGGATATAAACAATAAGTAAATATCAACATATATTATTGTTGGTGAATGAGAATCAACACGTTTATACAACAAAATTTCAAAATGAATAAATATCTGATAAAGTGATAAGTATTAAACAATTGTATGCCAAAAAAAAAGTCGCTACAAAATAACAATGATTAAACTAATACTAAAATCCAACTCTGATTGCTCTCTGACATGGGTCAAGATATATTCTTATTCTGATTATACAAGCGGCTTAAGTATACATTTAGTGTTATGTTATGTCTTAAGTATACAATATGACATGTATTTATGAACACTATGGCAAACAGAATTATTAACTGCAATATTCCAACTTCGTAGTTCTCGTAGATTTCTGTAGCAAAATATCCCGTAGACTATCCAAATTTACGTCTATGAAGTAAGTACACATAAAGTTGTACCAAAGTTAATTTTTTTTTTAATTTTAGGCTTTTAACTTGACTTACTGACTACCACATTAAGTGATAACTGAGAATAACGACTCTACATGCCTTCCGAAACGCACTTGAGAAGAAAGAATGCCTCAAACAGCCATCCATCTACTGACTGACCTTGCCGACGTTGCTTAACCCCGATGAGTGCGTACATCTGAGTACCACAATACGAGTGCCAAAGAAGTAAAATAATACAAATTTAATTAACTGAATACTGGAAGCAATAATACAGCCGCCATGGGGAATATTAAATTAATATTGCAACTCGATAACGGTAGTAATAAATATTCATTTATCATATATGCCCTGCGATTGTGCGCTCCGTGACCGAGTAATAATATCCACACACTGAAAAAACCGGCCAAGTGCGAGTCGGACTCGCACATTGAGTGTTCCGTGCGATTCTGCCTAAGTTGAATGTTGAGATTCCAAGTGACTGTAACTGATTTTTTTTTCAGTTAGGTAAAGGCATGGATGTTTCTGTTTATTAACGTTTTGATTTAAAAAGTATATCATCATCATATCAGCCCAATGACGTCCACTGCTGGACATGGACCTCACGTAATTTCCGCCACAGCGAGTGATTTTATACATACCTACAGTTGCTTAAATCAACTAAATAAGGTTGAAGTCCTAGCTGTTCTGATTCTAGCATTTCAATATAAAATATACCTACAATAATAAAAGCTATAAAAGACATTTAAATACTATTCTTTTTTCTAAAGAAAGATGTTATCAACATTGAAATAAACAATATTCTTTCACCAGTTTTTTTTCCCTCATAACCTCACTTTGAATTTTAAGTACCATTCAAAACGAACGACGAAGTAAATAGATCAATACAGACCCAAACAAACCCGGGCATATCCAAAACGTGCCGTGATTTACGAAACGAGTAGGTAAATCATTATTTTTAGATTTTTCTCGAATTCAAGAACAAAATCGCTTTGTAAAAAGATAACCTCGCTTTAGTTCTATGTTCTGCTATTTTGTTTCATTCCGTTGTTTCAATAGAATACTGTTACTTGTTGACCAATTTTAGTCCCTTACAAAAAATACATACATGAGTGTCTTTGATAATATAATGCTTTTGCATCTATAAATGATGTGCCTAATGTAAATTTTTGAACGTTTTTCAATCACCATGATTCCAAGCTTCATTTCTTCAGTTTTGAAACAATAAGTTTTGTTTCAATTTAGAATTTTCAGTGTGGAAATTGTTGATTGTTGGTATCTTAAACATGTCTAGCGGAATGGCGAATGTCATTGACCTTGCTGCTCAGAAACACAATTTGTTTCTATCTTTCAATAGAGATAATATTAATATGTCACTATCTGGATTAAAAAATATTAAATTATAAAAAAAATACAATCGAATACAAATTGTGTTTGCAATATTCTCCACTATGAAGTTGATTTAAAAAAATCATAGGAAAGCTGGTTATAAAGTAATTTATTTGAATAAATTATTAATATAACTTAAACTTCACAAAAATTATTGGGTACCATTAAATTTTAAGTAAAATATAGTTTCGTCTCTGATATAAACCAAAATTATAGTCCCAGTAATTTTGGTTTTAATTGTGTATTGTGTTTTAATTGTAATGTAATTTTATTATTGAGTAATAATTATAATAATTATTAAAACATTGAAATCATTGAAATGAAATCACTATTCTCCATAGTAAGATGACACTCTACAGCTACTATATTAACTTAAAACGTGATATGTAAGTAGCCTATGAGAAAGCTACCAGATGGCTTGACTATTTTCGACAGTTTCTACAATTAATTTTATTATCATAATGTTCAAAACAATTACACCAAATCTTAATTTTACACCAAAATCTTGCCAAATTATATATAAACTTTTCTCGTGAATCATTTTATCTATTAGTGAAAACTATATAAAAATGCGTTCAGTAGTTTTGAGTTTATCGCGAACTATGTCAACCATGTCTCTCTATCTATATACAGAGAGACATGGTGGAGGACTTTCTCTTTTCTTTTTTTTTTTTGACTTTCTTTTTTCTTATAATATGTGGTATACCACAAAACAAACTCCTCCGCCATGTGTTAATGAAAAGGTTCAAAATCAGAAGTTGTTGTATTAATTGTTTATTAGCAATGCATTCGATCACAGCCTTTGACTGATACCTGTTGATCGTAAACTCTTCGGAGACTTGAGCAGTTACTCGAAAGTGTCCTTCTAATATCGAGAAGTTATTAGATTCATCCGGTTTGAATATTCGAAACAGTTTCAACTTGATTTTCCATCAGCTATTATCAAATTTGTACAACATTTAGCCTGTCTGAAACAATTACTGGATACCCGCATTGTGATATAATACTCCAAGCGACGTACACGACATTCAAAGGATTTCAAATGTGAGATATACCTAATACAGATTAACTATATCCACACTATGTTAACTAAGCATTTGAACACTTTCTTCGTAGTAAAAAACGTTACCGCATAGTTTGCGCTGATGAATTTAAACATAGGTAGTAAAAACCGAGTTTGGTTTTTTTAGGATTGTCACATATCATAACTTTATTGTTCTTTGGTCAAAAACTCCAATAGTACAATGCTAAAATATATCTTGTTCGATTCAAATAAATTCCGAACGGATACCACTAATGATTTAAAGAATGATATTCGTTCGGAATAGAAAATATTGGTATTTGTTTCAACCCATATGGTTGAAACAAATACCAATCAATTTAAATTAGAATGTGGTATTGGAGTACAATTGATCGTATAAACATGTTACTTTAAATATTTCAACAAAATGGTTAAAATAATATAGTCTTTACAATTCAGATAGGGACAGATCAGGAGTGCCCTCAACCGGCGAGAATACATGAAAAGACTGATGAATGTGGAAGAAGCCAAAGATATATGTCAGAATTGTAGCAAGTGGAAGGGAATGATCTCTGCCTACCCCTCTGTTGGGAAAGAGGCGTGATCTATATGTATGTATGTATTTACAATACAATATTTTGTCTTACTTCTACCAATGTTTATCTTAATATGCAACTGCTGAATTCTGAGCTTGATCCTCAAATAGATTATTAAAAAATTTTGTTCTAAGTGTGGACACACCTCGTTAGACTTAACCACTAATTTTATTGGTGTTTAAAAGTAACTTTTGTAATAAATATAAAATCAAATAAAACACTTAAAAGCGCATTCAAATAATTTTGGCTTGCTATGACGTTGGTTTCTATATAATCTGGTTTACATGTTCAACTTACAGTCTATCGTTGATGACGTACTAACTTTAAGATTTTATCAATTAGCGTTTAGCGTTCCCATACAGTTATAATTATATCATCGATGCTCTACTACTCTCCCGTGCCATGTTGGTTTCTTACTGTACTTTTACCTTACCCATGGATACAAGAAGATTCAGCAGGGTAGATTTTGAACAGAAAAATATCAATGTTGTTGAAAACTGTACGAAATAAACAGTTAACTTTGCACGCTCACTTTGCTTTCAAGAGCCTTGAATGAAAACGAGCTAAAATAAAAATAAATGTTTACTTAAGTACTGAAATAATAGCTTTCAGTGTTTCTTCGTAGATACGTCATGTTAATTTTAGGTACTTTATTTTTTCAGACTGCTACAAAATTAGTTTTCCATTTTAGAACGAGCTAAATTGTGATTTTTCTTTCCTAAGTTCTTAATCTCTTTGTTAATTTAGATCTAGGCAGTACTTTGCCCTGGTCTAGACAGTAACGATCTGTTTTCAGGGTTCTTTGTGGTACTATCAAACCATTATTCTTCTGCGCTAATAAGATATAAGGTCTAACAAATTTACATAAACTGAAAGGCGAAAGGCTAAATGGACCGTTAGGGAATACTTCACTTTTTAGGGTTCCGTAGTCAACTAGGAACCCTTATAGTTTCGCCATGTCTGTCTGTCCGTCTGTCCGTCCTCGCTTAATCTCTGTGACCGTTAGCACTAGAAAGCTGAGATTTGGGACCAATATGTGTATCAATCACGCCGACAAAGTGCTAAAATAAAAATTGGAAAAAAATGTTTTATTAGGGTAGCCCCCCTATATGTAAAGTGGGAAGTGTTTTTTTTTTTAATTTTAACCCTAATGTGTGATATATTGTTGGAAAGGTATTTAAAAATGAATAGGGGTTTACTAAAATCATTTTTTGATAATGTCAATAATTTCGGAAATAATCGCTCCAAAAGTAAAAAACAAAGCGTCCCCCCCCCTCTAACTTTTGAACCATAAGTTTAGAAAATACGAAAAAAATCTGAAAAGTAGAACTTTATAAGGACTTTCTAGGAAAATTATTTTGAACTTGGATGGAAACAACAGATGGAAACTGCAGTTAACCAATATAATTTGGTCCCTAAATCGTATGAGCGCCTATACAATCCAGAGGTCAAGTTTCATTTGCCCGTATTTTTTTTTTTAGTTATCACCGTCCTTTGTGGGCCCGTTTTTAGTGTTCCGTAATTATTAGAGTTCCGTAACAAATAGCCTTTTTAAGTTGGGTTACCATTATGTTCATGCTCCAGCAGCGCTCCGCGCTCCTGCAACTGATCCAATGGATCTGTCGCGCGCCCTTTACATGCGCTCCCCTTTGACACACTGCGCTCCCCTTTGTGTTCGCGCTAAAAACCGTCACGAGTCGGAACGACTGCCGCGGAGCGTGCAATATTGCACGCTCCGTGTTCGCGCACGTACCCACTACCGGGAGCTGTTGCAGGAGCGCGGAGCGCTGCTGGATCGCGAACATAATGGATAGTATGGATACCCACCTTTAAACTCATAAGTGGGAACACTTATTGTGACGGACGGGAAACTACGGAACCCTACACTGAGCGTGGCCCGACACGCTCTTGGCCGGTTTTTAAGTATTACATTTATATTCTTTTGTTTGAGATCACTATCGTTTACGACTGTTATGAATAGGTACTAAATTTAGTGAATAAAATTAAAATTGAAACATTAGATTACTCAGTGTCGTCTGTGAAAGTACAACACCATTTCTCTTCGATAACATGACAGAAAAAAATAATTCCATTGATTATTTGCAAACGTACAAAAAAACGAATCGCATTTTACGCGCACATTTTTGGTACATATGTCATTTTTACACTGACACTTTAAGTACGTGCTCCCATTCATATCACAGCATAAATTATGTTCATATGAATTCACGTCTGAACAATATAAGTAACACTCTGTAATATAAATCGCACTTGTAAAGAATACAAACAAGAAAGGCAATATATTCGGAACCCTTATTTTAATACAAAAATCCAGACCCGTCTGGGGACACGATGTTTCAACTAATTATTTAGCAATTTACGTCTTTAGACAGAATATACGTAAGCACATTTCTTCTACAAGCATCATTTAAGAAGTTAATGAAACGAGTTATCTGTTACCACGTATACTAATGTTCTATCCAGTTTAATTTCTTTTTAATGCAACGTGTAACTCCCACCGAGTGAACGAAATTGAGAACGAATTACGCAAAGATATTTTCTAAGCCACGATACGCTTAAGGATAAAATGTTTTGTTAGAAACGTCCGAGATAATTTATTAGGCACAGTGAACAAAAAAGGCAATAAGAATCGGCCGTTAATGGTTCTTGCATATCAGGGCGGAGTAGGAAGCATCTGTAGAAACATCGCAACGTTCGTATAATTGTCTTTTTAACATTTTAAGGCTTCTGCCCACTCATCGTGCCATACCATGAACGTAATAGGAATGTGTCAGGCAAAAAAATTTTGTGGAATTTATATGTACTAGTCAAGTGACTTACTATCTGCTAATGGTGAAGGGAAACATCGTGAGGTAACCCACATTCCCTAGAAGAAATTGTATAAATAGAAAAAATATGTACTTAAATTTTATTTTAAGGGTTTACTTGATACATTATTGTTGTATGCTGTATAACGGACAAATATGTAAAACCAGATTTTTTGTAACATCTCTAACCTACCATGTTTGAAGCTATAAACTACATATATTATTATTATTATAAGTATGTCTGATCCATCAACCCGCACTAGGCCAGCGTGAGTGGATTATGGTCTAAACCCTCTCAGCTCTCTAGATAGAGGAGAGGACACCCGAGTCAAGCAGTGGGACTTAATGGGTTGCTGATGACTGATACATGAACACAAAGGCGTTGGACAGTTGGACGAGCCGCGCGGTTAATGAAATTATTGAAATTATTTACGGTTCATACGGAAACAGACCGGGTATTATACGGGTTGCTTACAGTCATCATACGGGTAGCATACGGGAACAGACTGCTTTTCATCCGTTTCAGTGGGCATAGTAAGTAGTAGTAAGCGTATCGTGCTTCTTACGTGCCTGATACGTTCCTATTACGTTCATGGTTTGATATGACGAGTGGGTAGAAGCCTTTATTTACTCCTATAACATACTACTAAGTCGGGTTGAACTAAAGCTTTAGCATATGTAGGGCCAGCAAAGCTCAGTAATGTAGATCTGACTTGATTCTAATATGGGCCCCTAAGGCATCCTTCGAATAATATTTGGCTAAGTAATAATATAATTAATCTGGGGACGAAACTCGGCTCAGAAGAGTCGACACCCTGAAGGATTTACTTAGTCATTAGTTACGTTATGTTGGGATGGATTAAGAAACTGGATTGAGATGCAAGATTATTTAGGTTCGTCTTTGTGATTGATGTGCTAACGATGCTGCGTAGTTAAGTAAAGGTTGCGGATAATTTTGATATTTGCGATAAGCTGGAAAAGCGATATTTACCTGCCGGTAATTTTGAACAGCCTAATATTTCATCGATAATATCATATTTCTGTTTGTGTAGGCAAAAAATCTGTGTGCCTGATTATTGTAGGAAATCACACTACAATTCACGTCTATTGCATTTCAGTTCATAGGGTTTCCCGGTTTAATCAATTTAATAATTTATAATATCAAATATTAAACAATAATGTCAAAATCTTCTCAGATTCCATGTAGGGCCTGAGTGACTCACTGAAAATACAAATACAAGCATAATTAATAGACGTCTGGTCGTCTTAAGAAACGATATAGTTCACAAATGAAATTAAACATTATAAGGCCTTCTACAAATCTGCTACGACCCGTTCTAAGCCCATCATATAACGGCAAAAAAACAATCTGCAAAAAACTTTTATCCTTTCATAACTCAAAAATACTGCCTCCATACAATCCAACCCATCTCGTGTCGTGAAGTATTCACAAAATCATAGATACCTGTCAAAACGTGACAGCGAACAAATAATCTAAGGGCGCTTGAAGCTTATATTTACGCACACACACACCTGACTACGTGGAAACAGAAAGGGTTACTTAAATATACTGATGAGAGGATTAACTTTTTATAAGTGTGTCGTGTAACTACTGAAGCTGATTACAATACGAAAGAAAGAAAAGGAGAAATAAACAAGGTTTTTTTTATTCTCAAACAATTGAATATCAAAGAGTACGTAATTTTTTTATCTATTATGGATAAAAAATTAATAAGTAAGTAAATATTAGCAAATACAGCAATATTTTAGGCAAACTGTGTTCGTTAGTTTAGTTAGTTAGCCCCCAACTCTGAATTTCGACATGCAATTAGTCGGTTTTGATGTCGCTGTCAAATGTTTGAAAGTGACAGCGATCATATTTAAATTTCTTTACATTTGACAGCGACATCAAAACCGACCAATCGAATGTCCAAATTCAGAGTAGGCTCTCTGATCTTGTTACGTTAAGTCAAGGATACTAACAAAAATTATTATCTTATTATTATTATTATTAAACATAATAAAGGTTGACAAATAGACCTAGACAAAGCTCATCAGCAACCCATTAATATCTCATTGCTGGGCTCAGGCCTCCTCTCCTCTATCTAGACAAGGCTCAATTGTCAAAAGATATGTGACAAAATGAGATGACTATACAAATAATTAATCATTACTGATTTCATGTTCTTATAGTAGTAACCTAATCATCCTTATTTAATTTATTTGTATACCTACTTAATTTATTTCTATAATTAAATATAAAATAAAGTAAAAAATATAGGCAACAACTATGATTGAGACGTTTCATTACTTAGTCCAGCATCCAGTGCTGAATTTATTATAATGTTATTTTATATCATTACCTGTGTTTGTTTAGGCCTCACCAATATTGGAAAGCTCCTCAATCAACCGAACACCCAAGAGATATCTAATATTAGCCTTGTTAAAGAAATTGTTTGGCCCGAAACCATCTATGTTAATCGAAGGAAAATATTGGATATCCCCGCTTGACATTCCCCGCAAATTGAAGCTCCAATTAGGAGAAATATGTAGTTGACATATATTCATTTCATATGAACACTATTTTCCCCAAATAATATGTGACTTTTGTCCTACTTATTGATTAGTTATATAGTTATTTTTACAATTATGTCAACGGCTTCTTGACGAGTGTACGGTGTAGAGTCACACTAGAACATTTACATGTTGTACTCGTAGTCGCCGTACCAACGAGATGAAGGATATTATAGTTATATTTAATGCAACATATCAGATTAGAATTAAATGTAACTTTTCTAAATATACTAAAAATGAATGCTCGTTTAAAAACAAAATATTACTGATACAATCCGATGTATCAATGTTATGTATGTGAAGTAGTAAGCAATAATGACGTACCTCAATCTACAAAAGTCAATTTGTCATTGGATATTCGCCTAACGTTGTGGATTCTTATATGCAACTTGGCATAAGGATTATAAAGAAACCACTCCCAAGTACCTACGGGATAATATTTTTATATATTATGTAACTAGTAAAATATAAAAGGCATTCCACATGTCTTTATTTAAGTAACAAAAAACTTAGTGGCTAGACCAAAAATAAACCTGAATCAACTTGACCTTTTAGAACGTAAAATAAATAAGAAAAATAAAATGTTTCCACAAAAGCAAGAACTGGACACTCGTGTGAAGCTTCTAAACTCCAATAATCTATCACGAAGGAACATCTAGGTGTGAAAAGACTCTTTTACGGGCGTCGTCAATCTTAGGCGACATTTAATTCCGTCCCAGGACACTCACTTACACGTAACAATATTGTATTTGTTGCCAAACATAAAAGCAGTGAGAACATTTTTCTTATTTCAACTACAATAAGGAGGCACTGAATAAACGTTATCGCTTTATTACTGAGACTCAAAATCTCTACTTACGTTGGATTTTGATATCGTTGTCAATAAGATTGCTTGATGTTGTTTTGTTGTCAGTGTTTGCTTTGATATCGTTGGTGTCACACGATAGGTTATAATTCATCCGGATTTTGTTGTCAAATGTGGTAAGCTTACTGTCAATCCAAAATTTCATCTAATAGTGTCAATTTTGTTTTACAATAGGCATACACGTGCACGGAGTTTTATGGTCTAAAACTACACCTTCACCTTGGTTTCAAGCAATTTAAAAAAAATTTAATTGAAAAGGTTCGGGACACTAGTACTCTCAAAATCTATCACTTTACTTAACCTATCAAGAAAAGGATATTTTTCATTCTAGTTTCGTGATTTATTCCTTTATTTTTCTATGTATGTGTAACTACACAGGCTGCTGCGTTGAATAAAATATTCTCCTAGTTGGCTATTTCAATACCCATTAAACCCTATACCGACCCGTTTGGCCAGTAGGCTAAATTTCTTCCACATTCGATGAGACCTGTGCCCAACAGTGTGACGTTTATAGATTGAAATGATGATGATGATGATGAATGGTTATTAGAACAATAGCATCAAAACTGCTAGCTAATATTTTTTATATTAACTTTTGCTAATAAGAAAACAAATCCACTAGAGCAAAGAATTTTAAATCTTGACAAAAATACAAAGTCAAATTGCAGAACAAAACAGGTACAACGTACAACCTAATAAAACGACTACAATATCGTAAATTCGCACATAAACTTGATGTTAAACATCGTGTTTCATGAAACTAAGCGCTATTACAATAAGTGTATTATACACGTTTACCCACAGTATGTGTATAACAGAACATTGTAAGAACTAAACTCGGTCTGAAACCCTCTAACCTACTTTCAATCCTTCCTCCGCTCTCATGGGCTACGACCAAGATTTAATATTTAACATAAAAAAGTGTTTTATCCAAACAGAATTAGTCTCCAAAGGCTAATAAATTCAAAAAGTTAGATTAAGAATACATAATGTTACCATCACATCTCAACCCGTGGGTGTCCTAAAAGGCGACTAAGGGAGTAATCTTATGCAGATGACAAGAGCACTGCAGGAAAAGAAAAATTCGAAACAAACCCTATACCAACCAGTCTGGCCAGCATCGTATAGTAGGCTATATTCCCTCCACATTCTTTGTAGGAGATCCGTGCCCAGCAGTGGGATGTTTATAGGATGAAATGATGATGATATTTTGCGAAATTTTTCTTTAACCTATTCCACGTCTAAGACGATTGACTGTTCTTATTCCATTCAGCCAACATAGCTTCCTTAAAACATACACATGCATGTAATATAAAGCCTATTCAATAAGTAAAAACAATACGCAGGCTTAGCCGGTTCATCCAGTTTGAACTCGATGACGCAACACATAGCTATCCACATAAAAGCTTCGAATATATAAAACCCGCTTTTTCTTTGGAGGATTAAAATAAGGGCTTACAGGAGCATGTTTACCTTCCACTACATTAAACTTAAGCACTGAGATTTTCTATTATTCTTACTGTATTCCAACGAGCGCCTAAATGAAAAGATCTCAGACACAGGGCTGGAATAATTCAAGAAGCTTCGCATCGCTATGTTTCACCACATCCTACATAGCTCCAATGTCGCTTCGGAATAAACCTCAACAAAATGGAGAGAGCAAACTTTTCATTTATGTATAGAGATAAGGTAACATTCGAAATTTTCGTGCAACACAGCAGAACCCTTGTAATATATTGTGATCCACACGAATTCACATGATTACATATTTCAAGGTTGATTGGCGTTTCAGTATGGTACAAATAAGGAGCAAAATTTATGCTGAAATTTTGTATATATTTTGGTGACATGAAGCATCTACTATAGCTATTTATTACTTCATCATGGTATCGCTCTTATACAAGTATACTCGTATATACCACTATTAAAAATATTCTTGCTCTCTAGCGCCGCCATTCGGCCAAAAACCCCTTCTTCCTCGTAGTCAAACTGGATATGGACTATGAAGAATTACGTATCCTCGTGGTCAAACTTGACTAACGAACCTCCCTGTTACACTTCGTGGTAACACCGAAAAATGGCAAGTACATAGTTCTGTGCTTTTTCAAGTTTAGCATTAGCTATATTTTAGGTTTTCGTACAACCTTACGCGTGCCTGAGAAAATGGATCATCAGAAATTAATATAAAATACTTGGGTCTGCAATCCCTTGGAGCAGTGAAAAAACCAGAAATCGAAGTGTATTTTATTATTATTATTATTTTTGTCGCATAATTATATTGACGATCAAAAGAAAATGACATTGACAAGAGAAGCAAAGGAAAATACCCAAAAACCGTTACATGCTCTATGTGAAATGACACGATGATCGGTGTGGTTAAAACGTGCTAAAAACTCTCTTTCAGATATATATTATTATCATCAGCAACCCATTAGTCCCACTACTGGGCTCGGATCTCCTCTCCTCTAACAAGAGAGCCGAGAGTATTTATGCCATAAACCACACACGCTGTGCCTAATGCGGGTTGGTGGATCACACATACACTTAGAATTACTTCTAGGGTATGTGTGGGTTTCCTCACGATGTTTTCCTTCACCGTCAGCAGATGGTAAGTCACTTGACTAGGACATATAAATTCCACAAAGTGAAATCCACATTGGTACTGTCGGTCGGAATCGAACTCGGACCGCGTGATTTGCACGCCGGTCATTTATCCATTCAACCATCGCTTCGCATCTTTCAGCTATACAAAATGAGTTAAAATTTAACCAAAATATCAACATTTTATGTTTTGATAAAATGTAGGTATAAATTCTTTACCTGCTAAACTAGATGTTATACTCCCGTTGATAACTCCCGGTACACATACCTCAATGACCGATAACTTGAGCCTTCGTGCGCTTATTACTAAATATTTTCTCCTTGGTCGGTTTAATATGCCACCAACAAAGAAATTCTCATAAGAGTGGAAATGTAAGGGTTCGTGGGTAGGACCCGTATAACGCTTAGTTTTGTGTCGAGCCTGTACTGCGTGAACATTGTCATACGACTTAAGGGGTCGACATATTGATTATTACCTGTTATATTGAGTAGGTACATATATTATAGGTAAAATATTGTGGGACACAAATTGGCTCAGTAATTCACCATGAAATAAATGTCAAAGGCAATATGAAAATACAAATCCTTTTTAAATTGATAGACATCAGATTTATGACGTTTGAAAATTACAGCGACCGTATCATATTCGTACTAACGTAGTGATAAGTGATACTAACACAATTTTAGGGATATTATTGTAGTCTAAAATAAACGTTAAATTCAAATTTTCAAACATTTAACAGCCATATCAAAATCAACAAATCAAATGTCGAGATTCCAACTAGACCCTCAGGTAGGTACAAAATATTTTGGGTATCTAAACCCTGGAATATATTTGCTATTTATTAATATGCGTTTCAAATTAGTATGGGATCGGTGCGGCGCCATTTTTATTCGTAATGCGCGCTAACTTGTGTTGATTATGTAGGCGGTACAAAATGATACAAACGTATTATTTATAAGGACAAATTTGTTTTATTGAATTAGTATGGCCTATTAAATAAATAAATATCGCTAAAGCCCAATATGAGGCCACCGCTTATTAGGCAAATTAAGTGAATCACTGAAAACTATATTATTAAAGAAAATGACAAAATTGAAGTACGAGACTGCTTATAAATTACAAATTAGACTAAGGCTATTAGCATAATGCTAAATTTGCTAGACACGGCCGTGATTGCACGATATTGCATTAGTTTTGTGAAGATTTTTATTGGGTATAAAATTTAATTAATAATTACCATAATACGTCTATTTTTACATAACCATAAATCATGCATCATACACCATGTTACATCAGCCGTATGACATCCACTGCTGGACATAGATATCCAAATGATTTGCTTAATTTTGTTAACAATGATTACATTAAATAGAAGCTATGGTGGCTGAATAGATAAGGGACCGGCGTGCAAATCACGCGGTCCAAGTTCGATGCCGACTTTGTGGAATTTAAATGTACTAGTAGTGTAGTAGTAGTACTAGTCAAGTGACTTACCATCTGCTAACGGTGAAGGAAAACATCGTGAGGAAACCCACATACCGTAGAAAAATTCTATGTGTATGTCTAATCAACTGACCCGCACTAGGCCAGCGTGAGTGGATTATGGCCTAAACCCTCTCAGCTCTCTAGATAGAGGAGAGGAGTCCCGAGCTCTAGTGGTTAGTGACCCTAACTGCTAAGCCGGAGGTCGTGGGTTCGATCCCCACCCAGGACTAATCTTTGTGTGATGAGCATAAAGGTTTGTTCTGTGTCTGGGTGTAATTTATCTATAATATGTATTTAAAAAAAAAAAAAACCCTATACTAACCCGTGTGGTATAGTAGGCTAAATTCCCTTTTCATTGTTTGGAGGAGACCCATGCCCAGCAGTGGGACATTTATGGATTGTAATGAATTATGTAGTTATTTATATGACTAATATTATATTTATTATTTTGTTTATGCACCTATTTATATATAATACTTACTACAATACTCTAAACATGCACCTACATTGTCTCTTCTCTGCATCACCCAAAGGTAGATTGGCAGATAATGCTTTTGGCATTATGTCTGTCTATACATATTTGTAGTGTATAAAATTTAAATAAATAAAATATGTGTAATTTTGTCTACTTAAAATATTAAGTCCTCAATCTCATACTACATCTAAACTGGGCCTTAACAAAACGCACACAGCTCGGAAAACCTACTGGATGCCTGTCCAGGTACGTCTCATTTATTCACGCAGTTACCCCATCGGTACGGGTTCATTACTCTTTGTAAATACGTGTTATACATTATGTTATGCTACAAAAAACTCTGGCTTTATTTATTTTAAAATATACGCATCTCTTTAAGTCTAAAGATTATAATCGCTATTGTAACTATAAGGTACTAATAGGATTTCGTTTAGAAAATGTGTAAGTTAGTGACAGATCAAGTAGCTGCCAACAACGACGTTGGTTAGAACGCGATGTGTAGACGCCACGACAAGAACGTGACATCTCTGGTACATTTCAGTACATTAGAACATCATCTCGTTCTATCATCATTCCATCATGCCCGATGCCCACGTCATATGCAAATTATTTAGTTGTACTGCTTCAAGTAAGTAGACATCTCTCTATTCAAATTCAAAGGGAGGTCAAACATGCTGCAGTAACGTGTCAGATTTGAAGATTGTAACAGTTCAAAAGAGTCAGGTAGCTGGCACACTTTTTGGACCATAGCCAAAGAACTTTTAAAAAGATAAAACTGTTTCTCTCACTTAGAATTTACCTGAAAATCTGTTAAGAAAACATTCGCGAATGTACACCACGATACAAGTTTTGGCAAAGACCACAGTACTATGGTCTTTGTTATTTGCTTTAGTTTGTAAACAAACTCGCTTTTAGGGTTGCTTCTATTCTTAATGTAAAGTTAAAACATCATGATCCTCATCAGCCTGTAAACGTCCATTGTTGATTGTTTATGAGTCCAGTTTGGAGAACCGGGAGGAATAATTGGAGCTCGCTGGCTCATGGATGGCAAACGGCTAGTATATGCACTAAAACCTCTCTGTGCAGCAATATACATCTCATTTTGTGGATGGTGTCGTTAGAACTTGTTATGACGTCTGTGATAATCTTTAACATATGCCTGATCTAAAGACTTACATACCTACATAGTTCAACCTTATTAGGTACCTAATTTATTCATGGGCAGTTCAATATCCACAAAAATAATACAATCATTTAATGTGTGAAACTGTGAAAAATATATTGACTTTCAATAATTTGTTACTTTTCATTTGACTGTTCACAGTTAATTTCCATCGTAAATTCCATATTCAAACCAGCCAGTAATTAATCAAGCTATTGTGTGTCATCTACTTGACAAAGGAAACTCTCAATGCATAATAATATAATTTCAGGAACCAATTTCAAGCAATGACAGTTTCAACCGGTAATGTATGGTATATGTACCTACTATAGATATAAAACAGTTCTGTAACTGACTGACGGATAACGTACAGCCTTAGCCGTTAGACTTAGACACCGCACAGTATTGTTTTAAAATTTAACCCATAATGGTGAAACGAGGAATCAAAGTATGCATGGAGAAATTGTTTTCAAGTATCTTTTTAATTTGAAAATTTTCATATAAGCTCAAAAACACATGTATTGTTTCTTACATTTCGAATAATCAAGCACCAAGAAGATGAAATTGTGATATAATGTTTTAAAACTAAGTTTGAATAACATCAGATACAAAATTATATTCAGTTTTAATCTCCGTAATGAAGTGATACACAGAATTTTAAGATTTGCAATTAAAAAAATACTTATAAAGCTCTGTATAAATATCGAAATTAAAAAAACGAAATCGGGAGCTTATGCCTGTCATCTTATTATACTCATAATTTTTTTGGAAATAGATCTCAGTTTGGTAATATTTGTATATATTACCAAACTGAGATCTATTATATAGCTATAGCATAAGCTTTATGATAAATGCTAGCTGAGTGGTTTGTTGGTTAAATGTAGCCTATGTGCTATTCTAGACAGTCTATCTTTGTGTCAAATTTCGTACACATTCTTACAGCCGTGATTGAGAAACAAACATCCATCCATACATCCATGTTTACACCCACCCATCCATCTATCCTAACTCTCGCATATTTTTTTAATGATTATTATTAGCATGATCGCCACGGATTTGTTAGATATATTAATAAGAGGAAATTAATGGAAAAAAATAAACATTATAAAGAATCACCGAAATTTCTTTATTTCCTATACTTAATTAGTAGACACTTTCTTTACCAACAATTTTCAAGAAAAGCTACCCAAGCGTGAACTCGACAGCACTGCATTAAAAAGTAAACAAAATTAATTTCCTACGAAAAAAGTTTTGATAATTCGCTTTCGTTATTGCAGACGAAATTCAAGAACAGTTGGTGTTGTCATAGCAATTAAGCATTAATCCATCACGACGTCGCCCCTCATTCGAGTCACGCATTCAGATTTAATTGGTCGAAAACTGGGAGTAAAATTCAGCGGGCTTTCATTGACTTCTTGCTACTTTTTGTATCCAACTTGAACGCAATAAACTTGTGGGTATTATGCGGAAATATTGGCCAACAAAGCGTTATAACTTGCAAATTGATTGGCTTAAGAAAATATGGTTATTGAGTGTACTGTATTTACGATTACGACTACGTAGTACGTCCTGAGTTTGATTTTCGGCTAGAACAATAACAGTATTCAGTTTTTCTATAATAAAATTATCCGTATGGGTAAGCCTGGAGTTTCAAAATATGCCCGAAAAAATATCCTACTTAAATGAAATTTAATTTAGTTTCACCTGAGATATTATATTTTACTATCTACATTTTCGTATACCGCATAAATAGTTTTAACATTATTTTATAGAGTTGCACCAAACAAAATGAAAAACTAATTTAGTCGAGTCAAAGCCACCGGGGGATTGCAAGGCCCCTAATTAAATGGCAAAGTTTTTCATCTTACGCGCTTTTCACCAGAATATGAAGGCTTTGGCAGTGAAAACGTCCGTTATAATTTATAACTAGAACCTACACTGGCCCCGTATGGCTCTCCAACGCCATTCATAAATGAAATTTTCTCGTTTTTAGCGCTTCAATGTACGAAGACATGCTATATTTTTTTCAAAAATTAAAAAAAATTAAAAAATTTACAACCGAAATTATAATTTATTTTTTTAATTCATATTTGTATGCGAGAGTAAAAGGAAGAGGGGTGGTTTTATAACATTTGATTTATGCTGATTGATTATAATTATTTATTATACTTTATATTTAATTATTACATGTGCAATATGCCATGTTTGTGACGTGTGATATTACAGAAACATTCATGAGTTGCTGATGATGATTTAAAGATTACTTTCTAATTGACCTCTGAAAATTGTTACATGAAAAAAGGTAAATTAATTAAGAACTTTTTCTATTTATTATATTTTGAATCGAAATTTAAAATTACATTTTCCGGTTTAATTTTACAATGTCGCCCACAGATTATAAACTAAGTTCTCGATTCCATTAATCAACTTGAAGACATTTTGGCGAGTGATCGTTGTAATTTACTGCTTTTCTATTACCTTTGTATTAGAATTATTTTATTTTACAAAATAGATACAGTTTTATATCAATTAAATAATTATACAAGAAAGCTCATCATGACTTTTCGAGTTGTGTCCATTACACATACCCATGTATTCGACATGTAAATTTCTATATAATAAGTTGTAATAGCCTCTTCATATCAAATAACATTAGGTTAACTTTTTAGATTCGATGAATTATGCGGCCGCATAGCTTTTTAACCATAAGAAATCGACAAACCTCGGAAAATCTGGAGAGATAAATTAGACAAAAAGTCCAAATATTGGTCTGAATTTGGGAACTTAGTGATAACGCGGACAAACGAAAGAAAAATAATGTAGGAGTTATTGTATATATTAAAACTTCTTATACTGTTGTACAAACGAGTAAGTTAACCGTATTAGGGAAAACTACTAAATGGTCAGCAGAACATAAAGGCCACCCATTTGTTTCTATTTAAGAAAGCAAATATCTACCTAGTTCATATCTATAGTAATAGTTCGACCAAATTCCGTCATTACTATTTCAATTATAGAAGCCTCAATAGGTATGCCCCACAGTCCCTTATGACCCTTAATTTGATTAAACGTAAACACGCTTCGGTCATTTAATCCTATTAGGTATTCATGATGTGACAGGATGAGAATAGCCATGGTCTTAACTATTAGCGATTTCAAGATATTAACTATACATTCTAAATGATAAATGTTGGTAAATACTACATAAATTAGCATCTACCAGTTTATAGGTTGGCTGATAGAAAGCTTTTAGAATTAAGCCCGCCTTTTGTCACATTATTTGAGCAAGACATTTTAAACAAAAAAAAAAACTGTGCGTCATTAATTTGTTTGCCACCATTGTAGTATAAATAAATTAGTGCCGTGAACAAGGTGCTTGATTTAACCTCCGCGTCGGCATAAACGCTTATGCATTTTTCCCCTGTGAAATATATCAGCGGCTTTGAAATTTATACAAAATCTTGACATTTGACTTAGTAAATTGACAGCAACCATATTTAAGTTTTCAAAGATTAGAGCTATTAAAATTGACCTACCGTATATAGAAATTGTTAGTATGATCCCAGCAATAGATTCGTATTGGATTTCTCATAGCTGGTGAAATATTGGTATGACTATCCATTCGGGAAAAGACGTAATAAACGTATTTTTTCTCTATCATTATCATCATCATATCAGCCTAATGATGAAAATACTACCTATAAATTCAGAAACATCATAATATACGTATTAAAATTTTTATGCAAAATGTTACAAAAACATAATATTTCTCAAAAGCTCATTAGTCTCAGTTTGGTTTTGTAATTATATTCTCTTATGTGATTTTCGGGTCGGGGCTTCCATGTTAATGAAGGGGTTTCCTTCTGAGTTATTATAAAACATAAAAAATACATCAGCCACCTTTGAAAATTAAGTATATAATTTTGGAATCAAAACAAGTCTGTCGACCCAAACCCATCCCAAATGTGGAAACAATTGAATGCACTTTTAATTTTCACTTTATCCACAACAATTCCATAATATTAAAGTTTAGCGAACTATATATAGTTTGTTAAACTTTAATTCTATGGAATTGTCTTGTTTAATTCTATGGAATCTTCGCTATATTGTAATGTATTAGTGCCGATCCCAAAGAAGGCCATATTTAAGTAACCCTCCTTCTGGCCCAGTCAGATAAAATATCCACATTTTTTTCGCCACACTTTATAGTTTATTTCTTGGTGCGTCCATGGATTATTCTACCACCAGCTCACAAAAACAAACATGCATAGTGATCTGTACATGTTTCTTTTTAGTGACAGTGTTAGCAAGTTTCTCACAGAACTCAAAGTGCAATTTATCATGGTTATAGTTGCAGATATTACTGCAGTCCTTTTGCAGAGGAACAATGCGCGAAAGTTGTTTGAAGACCAAAGTCTTAAGCACTAATTGTTTCTCTCAAGGAAAGTCATTACTTAAACGACATAACCTTTACAAATTGAGTTTCAAGTTTTATTGTATCATCAGCAGATGCAGGAAATTCATCATTATTTCAACGATTAGAACACAGTAAACAAACTAGACGTCCTACTGAACATAGGCTCTTTTTCTATCACATTAACCAGTCGTGGGCCATAGAAAAATACAACAAACTGAATTTTCTCTCAAAAGAAAAAAGATGGACAAACACTGTAATATCTATCCACGTTAGCTATTGACCAAGATAATGGAAGTAATGAGTGTTTACCCGGTGTGATGACGCAGTCTTATTAAAGTATTGTTTGCTTTATAATTTTTTTTTCTTTAATAATTTAAAAGTAACTGTAATCATAATCACCTTATTACAGCTCTGTAATTTTTCCCCTGCTTTAGCTACTTATCCATACATATTATAAAAGGCTGGCTTTGGAAGGGTGAAATTGGGGATGAAACGTTGTATGAAATGATCTTTGTTTTGAAGTTAACGTTTTGCAAATTAGTATTGGGATAGGAACTAACAGGGATGGGTTCAGGGGTTGTAGTCAATTTTTACTTAATTTACAAAATAGCTTCCAATTTTGATTTAGGGCGGCTAAAGATGAAAATGCGGCAAAATTAAGTTTCATACTCTATTTTATTTTACTCGAATACTATAACGTAAAATTTATGTTATAGCATAAAATTTATCGAAGCATTTATTTCAATAAATTTACCGGGATTACATCGACTAATGTGAATAAATTAGCTGATTATCTAAACAATAATTGTGTTATTTGTGGTTTTTAGCGTTTGATAACTAATGGTGAATACTAGAGCAACCCTCATATTGGCATATTTTATTGTTTAGACAGTAAATTGCCTCCTGTTAAACAAATATTTATTCACAAATACTCGCGTGTTGATGTGTGTAAATAGGTTCTAACTCATTTGTCGCAGTTATGATACCTAAGTTGGTATCTTTGTTCTGTGTACCAGATATTGCAAAATTATTACATTTGTCAGACGTGAGTTTTTAGCAACCATTAATAATTCTTTTTGTTTTTTCTTATTATAAAATATAACCACACACTTTATAATTATGCAAATAACGAACACAAACTACATGCACATTCAAAAGAAACATCTATGAATTATAACATAGATTTGTATAACTTACTTATACGTATTATAGTTAACTTTGAGCTTAATTCTTAGCACAAATTTAACATAATACTAGACTCTCTTAGCTTAAAGTTTACACGACACTTCGTGCAATTGTTCTGAAATTCACGTCATGCTAGATCATAACGATAAAGCATGACGCGGGAGAAATTTATAGAATGGAATTTTCTCCATATTGTGTGTAAGCCATGTACGTAATTAATGTCTGCAAGAGAGTCATTGTCTACTAGACTGTCATCTCAATTATTGGAATTTCAGGCTTTGGCGTAGCTAGGAAGTGGTCGTAGGGTGGACAGTCGTCCAGTTGAACGAATCAAAAATCTTAGATAACACTAGTGAAAACGCTGATGATTTTTCTAAGGGTACCCATGCAAGTCACTATGGCAAATCAGTTAAGCCAATGATTTAAACCTCTCCAGAAATAATAATATTTTGTGCTCTATGCCCTCTATAGTAAGCCTTCGTGGCTCAGTGGTTAGTGACCCTGACTGCTGAGACAGAGGTCGTGGGTTTAATTCCCAGCCAGGAAAAATCTTTGTGTGATGAGCACAATTATTTGTTCTGTTTCTATAATATAAGTATTTATATAAAAAAAAAATTAGTATTATATCAGTTGCCTAGTATCCATAATTATACAAGCATTAGCTTAGTTTGGGACTAGATGGAGCTGTGTGTGAATGTTCAAAAAACAAAAACATTGTCTATTCTATCTTTTACAAGTCTTATCAAATAATTTGATGAAATAACACCTAAGCTGTGATAGCTATATTATTATATACCTAATATTATTATATTAAAAAAGGCTGAGTGGTTGGAAGATTTTGACTACTTTGACTGTTTTTCAGAATATACGCCAGAACTACATGTATTGTGTCATCCGTTTATCTTAGAAGATTATATTATTAAAAATCAAGTATGCTTCAAACAGGTAAAAAAATTAAGGAAGGTAACATGCCTGTAATGCTCTATAACTTTATAAATAATAATTAAGACAATCAATAATAGTGTAAAGACATTCAGTGACGTCCCAAAGGTACAATTTACGAGAAATTCACGTTAGATTAATTAATTGTGTTCCATACATATGTATGCGGAGCCAATTACCGCTTTTCTCTTCAGGAAGGTGAATAGATATATGTGCGTGACACACGACAGGCGATTTATTAAACTATCTATTGATGATATAGGTGCTGGGTGCCCTGGAAAGGTAATTACTGTATTGATTTTCTAACAACATGATATGGAGCAATGTTATGAAAACAAGCACATTTAAACCAGTAAATAATAATTTTCACGCTTTCACACAGCGCCATCTAGTCCCGAAGTACGCAATTATTTGCGTGTGTTATAGGTACTGAACAACTGATATAAGTACATGTGTTTTGTTAAAACATTCATATTATAAATAAATTACACCCAGACACAGAAGAATCATGCTCATCACACAAAGATTTGTCCTGGGTGGGCATCGTACCCACGACTTGCGGCTTATCAGTCAGGGTCACTAACCACTACGTCAACAGGCCAGATGATAATAAATAATAATAGCAACTTGTATTTCCCTGAAATAATTTAACTGTATAAGTAGTTATACAATTAAATTACTTCAGGGAAATAATGTCTGCATCAGGGGGCCTGGTGGCCTGTAACACAGGTATTCTTCAGGTATCTTGGGCACCGGTCTCGGACAAATGTTTCTCAGCTCCTTTTTCAATTCATTTCTTCGTACATTTAACTATTTCATTTTGCATTTTATAAACGCTTAGTTGATAAAATCTTTATTATATTATTTTTGTTCTAACTTTTTTGAATAATAAAGTAGGTATATATAACACAAGGTAAGGCCTAAATGACAGATTTTGAATGAGAAAAGTTTCGCAAATATTATCAGAAAACATAGCAACCCATTAAGTCCCACTGCTGGGCTCGAGTCTCCTCTCTTCTAATTAGAGAGCTGAGAGACTTTTTAGGCCATAATCCACTCACGCTGGACTAGTGCGGGTTGGTGGATCAGACATACTTATAGAATTTCTTCTATGATATGTGGGTTTCCTGACGATGTTTTCCTTCACCGTTAGCAGATGGTAAGTCACTTGACTAGTACATATAAATTCCACAAAGTGGAATCCACATTGGTACTCCGGTCGGGATCGAACTCGGACCGCGTGATTAGCACGCCCCTTATCCATTCAGCCACCATCGCTTTGTTATCAGAAATAACAGGGCCAAAAAGTTTTAAGTCAAGTTAATAATTCGCCGTTCCCACCGAATAATATCGTAATCGACTATTACTATAGAAGTGCTTTTATTGGGAATTATTGTTCTAGAGGATTGATTACACCTTGTGAATTTTTTTCAGAATATTCGTACGAGTACTTCTCGAGATAGTCATTTTGTAATGACTTTACCTATGCTATTCGCCTAAAAATAAAATCACAGTTTTATATCGTAATAGGTATTACTCACTTTTCAATGTCTCATCTTTTACAGCAAACTGTTATTACGATCTTATTCGGGTACAAAAATTAAGACAAATTTCGGTAATGTAATTTCCATTATTATAACTATTTATAAAACGGGATACAACTAATCTTTTATAAGCCAAAAAAGGATTTGTGTACAATTTACTCTCTGTATGAACAAGCTGAAGATGCTAAAAAGCTATTTTTGTAATAAAATAATAATAAAGTTGGAACGTTAGATAAAAAGAAAGGAAAAAGCTGCGGTTAATTCAACAAATACTACAGTCGCTGTTTTTGATTTAGAAAAGACTTAATCTCAGTTAGGTATTTTACATTAAATGTGCAAATATCTTTTACAATTTTTAACACACCTATTAAGTCAGGATGTTGACAATACATGTCTGGCACCTTTCTATTGCAAAAAACGAAATTGGAAGCTGTTTATTACAAATCATTTTATACTGATGTCTGTGCTGGAAAAAACAAAAATAGATTTATTTTGCCATGTACCTTTAAGTCCTAATATACCATCTTCTAATATCGTTTTTTTTTACGGGCCATAGTCCAAGTGAGGGTGAATATAGTGTTGAACGCGCAATAAAGAATAAGTTATTATTTACATCTTAAGATTTAAACTACTATGATTTAAAATGTCTCATCTCTGGAAAAAACTGGCATAAAGATACACAAGGCCCTTCGTAAACTTAGCTCCCTTGGTAAAGACAAGGTGACTTTGCTTGTGACTTAGGTTCCCTAAGATTTTCGTGGGCAAAGAAAAATAGAGAAATTTTCTCATGGAAAAGTGGTCTAACAATTAAAATGTAATTTTGTGGAAGAATATTTCGACTTGTACACTGACCCGGATCCTGCAATATCAAAACGTGGGCGGCAACCGAAAAATCCTCTGGAATTTACAATGGTCGATAACTTGACACAGATATGCCACCAACTTATCCCCATTTCTAAACCTGTGTATGATGATTTACTTGCATTGTGTGCTAGTGAAGCTATACGTAATCATTACCATGGTTTTTAGAACTATCTTGTATGTTGCAGACATTTTTAACAGTAAATTCAGACGATTTTGATGGGTCAGACCTATATGATGCCTAAATGGCACTGAAATATTAATATAAATGAATATTAAATTTATAATTATGTTTCTTTTATGTTATTTTTCCATACATTTATTAAAAACCCCTAAAACAATGTAGAACATGGTTTATTTTAAGAATTCGATTATTAATTACCTTTTATTTTGTAATATGGACTATCCGGTATTATAGTTTTACAATTGTGAAACTTATTTTATTTGACATGGAATATTGGCTTGGGCCTTTTGACTCGGTTCAGAAGCGCGCTGTGAGAATCGTCGACGATCCTATACTAACAGGCGGTATCGAACCATTAAGTGTGAGGAGAGACTTTGCCTCCCTATGTGTGTTCTACCGCCTGTATAATGGGTTGTGCTCTGAAGAACTGTTTGAGATGATGCCCACGGCCACCTTCTACCATCGCACCGCTCGCCATCGGCAGGGAGTTCATCCCCACACCTTAGAACCGAAATGGTCTCGTACCGCGCGGTTCCAGAGGAATTTCCTCCCAAGAACCATCAGGTTGTGGAATGAACTCCCTAACGAGGTTTTCCCAAGGGACTACAGTATGGGGTTCTTCAAAAAAGGAGTGAATAGGTTTCTTAAGGGTCGGCAACGCGCTCGTGATACCCCTGGTGTTGCAGGCGCCCATAGGCTACGGTAACCGCTTACCATCAGGCGGACCGTACGTCTGTTTGCCACCGTCGTGGTATAAAAAAAAAAAAAAAAAAAAAAAAATATTATCGTTAATTAATATTACACTTGTCATCTCATTTGTATAATCACCATATATTATGGTAACAATTCATTACTGAGTTAGTTAACATTGCGACAAAACAGCGAATAAGATCGCCTTCAACTATTATGTGTAGCTCACTGTCGATAATTTACCCGAATAAAATCGTATTGTTGCTTTACGGATGAAGATTCTATTTCAAATTATGGTAATATACATTTTAGCTTTTAACTTCAATCTAGTATAATAATATTTCTTTTTAAATGTATCACAATATCTAAGAAAAAATCACCTATCTTTTGGTATATAAATGATTTTTCTATGTAAACCTAGTAAAAAGTTAGAAGCCAAAATCCGTATTTTATTTTTCCTGTAAAATTTAGATTTTACGATTACGGTATTATTCGGTGGGAACGGCGAATTAACTAACCCTGAATATTTACACATTCAAGATTTACTTCGAGCTTAATTTAAAGGACCTCGTTAGTGTCTCTTGTGCTAAGTCACTAAACAACGATTAGTAAACAACTTGTAAGTCACACTGTAGTCATTAATATTCTTCTGGAAATTCTTTATATATATAGCTAGTATAAATCTTTTGTCAATATAAGAACAATATCCGTGTAGTGACGTAAGAATACATAATGTCACTTCATTTTAACCCATGGGTGTCGTACAGTAACTTTAAGTAGACAAGAGCACTGCGAGAAAATGAAAATTCGATACAAAACCCCCTTTTTTTAAGGGGGGAATGCGTTAACGCATACCTCCCCGTGCGGGGACACGGGATGGTTATGTGGGGCTCGCCAATCGGAACCGGAATACCCTCTGTGCACCGTCTCTCCGCTGTGACGATTAGGCTGCTAACTTGATATGACATCAGCAGCCTATCGATACAAAAGCCTATAACAACCCTGGCCAGCGCGGTATAGTAGGCTAAATTCCCTCCAAAATATTTGCAGGGGACCCATGCCCAGAAGTGAGACGTTTATATGTTGAAATTATGAATATTAGAACAAAACCTTGTACTCATTGATCCTTTGTGACGTAGTGAATTGAAATAATTTGTGTCAATTTGCGCGCTCATTGAAACCGTACCATTATTGATGTGTCACCCTGCCATCAATGAGATCGTCCATTTCGCTCACAATTCAACCAATAATGGATAACAATTAAATCGTTCTAATTTATTGACTTGCGTGTGGGTTGGACCGCAGATTCTATAAATTATGTTGGCTTAAAAGCTACATTCGACTGAAATAGAGGTTTGTTAGTTAATTAGGACAGCATTTTTATTACCCAAGTATCAAACCATTTATTCATTATTCAACCACTATAATTTATTTGAGCCACGTCTGTGAGCTAAGTTGAGATGTTGACTATTTGTTCTGAATTAAACAGACTGGCTTAATTAAAACAAGCAAGTCTTTATTTCAGGACAGGTTACGCACCGTGTTGGCTGGTTCTAAACCACATTTGCTCTGACACAATACTAATGCAAAAGGTTTTTGCGGAATTTTTTTAACAGTTCACAGACAGTAAGCTCATAAATATTTTTAAGGTATCATTTTCTTGCCTAAATTTAAGTCTTGTTACATAACAGTATCACCAATTTAGGATACCTGAAATTGTGTGACGCCCAAGGTAATATAACAAGCGAGTCTAAACGTTTACTTAGTGTGTCAAAAATTTGTACATCAAAGGAATCCGTCCACTCAATTCACGAGGTCTGAACGAATTCAGTATTATTGATACGAAAATTTGCAAATATACGAAAAATATTCTCTTGGGGAGGAATTGCTCGTAATATACCTTCAAGAAATGCCTTTTACGATGTGCCAGTGGGATAGCGAGATACGAAATAAGAATATTATGTCCTATCCGAGCTTCAGAGTAGCCAGTTCTTATAAACATCACATGAATACTAAGATTTAATAAAAATCTTTTGTTATGTCGTTTGCGAGTTCAATAGGTGAGACAGAACATACATATCAGATGATACTTTTTCGTCATCATCCCAATAATGTATGATTTGATTTCGATTTTTGTTTAAAGAAATATTAAGAAAATATATTAAATAATTTAGTGAATTAAAGTAATTTGAGTCAATTCATGTGCTCATTTAAACCGTAACATAATGGACCAAGAACTAAGGGCTGCCAGACATTACTTGTTTTCTAAGAAGTAAAATTTGTGGGAATAAATAGCCCAAGCTAGCAAGCATGCATACACTCAAAGTATAAGCACCAGCAGCAAGTCTAGTTTTAAGCACCAATTGGTCTGTATTCTGTAACTGTACCTTTTTGTAAATAAATAAATAAATAAGCACAATCTATTCCTACACATTTTATTTATCAGAAAATAAAATATGTCTGGTGGCCCTGGGATCGTGCTCAATTACTAATTTGTCAAATCATTCATTTATTTAAGATTTTCATCTTTACGGGTCAACTGATGGATGTAGTTCTCTCCAGCAGGTACTAACAATCTAATAAAAACTAAAATTATTTGATTATGATCACGCCCTAAATCTATGCTTCATTATGCAAAGGCAGTGTTAATATGGTAATAATTCAATTCGTTAGTCCAGAAATGACCGTAACCATCTATTAAAACTTAGTTATGTTTAATATTTTAAACGATTATAATATATCACAACAACGACGGAATAATTTTGATTTCGAAAGACCTTCAATAATTTTAATCTCAGTGCTTTAATCTTGTACCTTGAACAAACCCAACGTCACCTCTCAAAAACTTGTTTGTATAAAAATCACTTTTATACAATCTGACCAATTTCAGCCCTTAGGTATCAAATACACGTAGGTATATAATCGTCCATTTAGATTAGATTGTCGTTACGATCGCATTAACATAGCCGTAAATTATTTCGATAACATCCGAAACCAAATCAATGCAAATATAAGCCACCTGCTGTGTATTGTGAAACTTGATATAAAATCTTACCCTATCTGCCTAACAGTGACAGATGATGATGTTAGCCGTAGAATACGGTTTTTAAAATTTAACAAAATCATAAAATTTTGAGGCATATCGCGTTGATAGAAACCACAGAACAATGAAAGTATATCTCTGTTCTATGATAGAAACCGTTGCTCCGAATTTCGTGCAAACAGGTGTCAATAAATACCTAGCAAAGAACTATTTTGGGAATGCTTTTTCTTTTTAATTTATTGGTTGCCATGTAGACAGTCCGTGTACATCAAAAATTTTGAATGGTGTCCGCATGTATCTATGGCATATAAATTTGTTTGATGTTGACAAAAAGAACGGATTGTATGCCGTATAACAGTCAATATCCGTTCCAAATTCTCCCCGGAACACGATGGTAAACAAAACTGGTCGCTTTAATTAAAAATCATGTATCTGCGTGACATTTTTATTAATTTGTTTTAGAACTGTGTCATTCTAATTCAATTATTTATAGACCCATAAAATACCTAGGTACCTAAGTACCTACCTACGTACATAAGTTAATTCTATAGCAATATTTATACTAATACTTTTAGCATCCGAAATACCAGTACGTTCAACAAAATCATCGCATTTAGATAGACCTTTTAAAAGTAAGGAGGATAAGCTAGATTAATCCAAGCTACAGTGAAATCTAGCTCGTTTTATCTAAAGGAACATTTTGCCGAAAAACTGCAATTCATTCTGAATTATTCTAAAAGCAAGCAAGTTGCATTGCAAGAATTTTGTAGCAAAAATGCTGCATCTCATCTTACAACAAGATGAAGAACATGTTTTGCAGCAAGTTTTCATCAATTTGGGGGAATTTATCAGTATCAATTATACTCGTAAATGGTAATTTAAAAAATAATGCTGTATACCAATGGTTGCAGGCGGCACAGGACAGTTCGCAGTGGCATGAATTAGGTGAGGCCTATGTTCAGCAGTGGACGTCTTTGGGCTGATATGATGATGATGATGATGATACAAATGGTGTCTTGTTCTATCTGGATCGCTAAGAATAAATTATTATGGTGTAGCTTCTGGAAAAACTTTGTCACGCCACGCGCCGTAAGTGTTTGGATAGAAATAAAATAATTTTCACTTTATCGTTCGAACAATCACGTCATGCTGCTTAAGTCTAAAATATAAATCCATTGCATTTCAGATGAAATAAAACGTATTTTGTAACGCAAAGTTTCGCTTACCCCCTTTTAATGTCAAGAATAAAACATTTCAACATCTGACCAAGCATGGACTTAAGGGGTTCTCCGTTCCGATTTATAGTCCATAAAACGTTTCAACAAGCTGTAGGGGCTTCGTCGTTGTGACATTTATAGTCAGTGACTCTCGTGGGACCTACCACTTGTAATATTCGACATTGTTCCTTGTTCCATTCGTGATTGTTGTGGAAAAATGTGTGTTGAAAAATTATTCGGACCTCTAGCTCTAGCGATACACAAACTCGCAGTTAGAATACTTAAGTAGGGGTCTCAGCAAAGATTTTAATATATAAACCTATGTCTATTGTATATGTATATCCCTATATCTGTTCTGTGATCTATATATATACATAATACAAGAGCCAATATACTACACAGTTATTCGTGTCAGACTATACCAGGCACCTACAAAATTTGAATAATAATCACATGCCAACCTGACAATATGATAACCTCATTCGACTTTTTCAGCTCGTTCGAAACAATCGTTGGTAATCCACAAACTTGGCACGATTAAATAAATTAAAATAAACTATTTTTAACAAAAAATATTAAAACGACTTCAAATCAGTACTAAAAAGCGAAAAATAAACTGAATTAGATATTTAATTCCAAGCTAAAAAATACCTACCTACCTGTTTAAAGTATAATACCCTATTACTAATCTGTTTGAAGTCGGCGCCAAGCCTAAAGAGTTTGTTAAGCTACGTACTACTTAGTACGTACATCTGTTACCGCTCGCTACTTCACACCACCTCGCACTTGCGTGTGATCGTACCTAGTGGACGGCTCAAACTGAGTGATACATCCTCATTAGGCTGGCACCGACTTCAAACAGATTAGTAATAGGGTATTATACTTTAAACAGGTAGGTAGGTATTTTTTAGCTTGGAATTAAATATCTAATTCAGTTTATTTTTCGCTTTTTAGTACTGATTTGAAGTCGTTTTAATATTTTTTGTTAAAAATAGTTTATTTTTCCATTTTTAGTGTACTTTTTATCTAGCAGATTTAATAATACTGGCTGGCAAACTAAGACGGAAAGCCGAAATAAAGAATCTTCGATAGAAGGGAACGTCTATTCAAATATTCTAACAACACAACCTGATTGTAGAATAGAGGAATCTCAAAACTCTCAGCTTTTTATGTCTTTCATTTTTCCTATAAAATGCGACAGGTAACAAGTATAGGTATACAATGCAGGTTAGATACTATATCGAAAACTTAAAATGTCATCTAAGAATTCCTTTGAATTATACAACTTTATCTTCCATCAAGAGCTCTCACCTCAGACACTTGAAATAACACAACTTAAGGTTTATACATAGATGTGATATTTAAAGAACTCATCTTCTTACTCCTAAACATTAAGAAGTTTCCCTTCCAGTGACAGCTCACCTAAATAACCTACAAGAATACAACTATAGGTTTATAAGTACCTAGAATGTTGAAAGAATTATCCTCCAACTCCTAAAAGTCAAGGAGTTATACCTTCCAGTGACAGCTCACCTGAATAACCTACAAGAATACAACTATAGGTTTATAAGTACCTATAATGTCGAAAGAATTATCCTCCAACTCCTAAGAGTCAAGGAGTTATACCTTCCACTGACAGCTCACCTGAATAACCTACAAGAATACAACTATAGGTTTATAAGTACCTATAATGTCGAAAGAATTATCCTCCAACTCCTAATAGTTAAGGAGTTATACCTTCCAGTATCAGCTCACCTAAATAACCTACAAGAATACAACTATTGGTTTATAAGAACCTATAATGTCGAAAGAATTATCCTCCAACTCCTAACAGTTAAGGAGTTATACCTTCCATCACCAGCTCATCAACATGAGATGACTATCAGACGTAAATACTTGAATAACTTTAAAAAATATATGAAACACGTAACATGTGCCTATAAAATTCGAGGCTTGCCTTCGATTTCCCTGAGATTCCATCATCAGAACTTGACGTGATGAATAGGGGACCAATTCGGAAGTATACCCTTTCAAACAAAAAAAGAATTTTTTAAATCGGTTCAGGCATCTCCGAGTAATCGATGAACATACATAAAAAAAAAAAAAAATACATACAGTCGAACATATAACCTCCTCCTTTTTTGAAGTCGTTTAAAAACATACCATTAACGAAGGTATAAAGGGTCCTTAGAACAGCCCTGTTAAAAATTGACCTCTTTATTGCTTCCTTATTTGGTCTGCAAATGAAAAAACTTTTTCTATTTGTGTGTACCAAATTATATTGGAAGTTGAATAACCCTTAGCAGAATCTCAGGTAAAGACATTATTATGCCGAAACATGCCGAAATGATATCATAAGCGCTTTTTAAGTTACTTTATATTTGTTTTTATTGCTAATTAGCGACCCGCCTTGCTATGACAGAATTTTTACCCGACTGACAGGACGGGTATTGTTTTTCGCGCGTATCTTGTATGTTTGTAAATTACTTTATTCTCACGTTTCTTTCAAACGGCTGGATGGATTTGAACAATTAAACCCAAGTGTCCTTAGATAGGTAATATAAAAAAAGACAAAACGGCGGACTTTTGGCGCCAAATTGTAAGTAGTTAGTTTTATTTTTTAACCAAACCTATCGAGTAGAGTATCAAAATAAAGGGAATCAAATGGAGAATATAAATATACTTATACATATATTATATTATGTTATATATTTAAATTTAATCAGGAATAATAATTACAAAAATTTTTCGGTCTTTTTAGTGCGTTGCTTATCTGTTGATTTTTTGCAGTCAGGTTACTTTAATTTTTTAATTATATTTACTTGTCTAAAGTTGATTTTTATTTTGTTACATACAAACCTTCCTTTGCGGATTACGAACACAAAAAAGAATATGTATGTATAATGAAGTCGGAATAGTTTGTATGAATACTATAATTAGTCTATATTTATGTATGAGTTAAATATGTTTTATTTTTCTTTCCATTGATACATTTCTTTTTTCGGAATGCACCTAATATAGCTTGTCTTTGCATCACCCTAGGTTGACTCTTAGAAAATGCTATATTATGGCATTAAGTTAAACCTGTGCATTATTTGTGTTAAATAAATAAAAAGAAACCACATTGAGCAGTTTTAAAGTGTCAATTTAACTGTTTTTGTTTAGTAGGTCTAAAATGAAATGTTGGTAATAACCTATTTTCAAAATATTTGCACCGTCACATCTAAAGTATCGTAAAGTTAATAAAAGATGAAATTAAACTTCGCATTAGCCAGTTGTAAAATTTTATCCGTTTCTTGCGCCGATCTCAATTGTGCAGTAAAATTTATAAGAGTTTCACGAGTTTCATGTTTTGCTAGACATCTCGCGGGAGTCTTGCTTTTTAATCTGTTGATATGGAATTGGATGGAGTTTGGATGGACAACACCATAAAAACAATAATAATAAACATTATTATTTTCGCCAAAAAGTCCATTGCGAAATCAATTATATTAAATGTATGTCATATACTGATAGTAGTAAATACGGATTAGTTGCATATTGACTAATTTACCAAAATGACTACTGTTAAGTATGACCACTTTCCCACTATTAGGATATATATAATAAAATATATTGTTTAATGTTACATTAAGGAGACATGGATTTTTGTATATTCCAACACCCACGATGACCACATTTCCTTGGGTAAGGAAAAAGATCGATTAAATACTCTAAGTCCACTTTCCTAAATTGTCTACTTTCCCAAATGGTCAATTTTCTTTACTAAAAAACTATGTTATTATAATGTTTGTGAGAGAGAAATAAAAATACTTTATTATTACTGAAAATAATCCTTTAGTGCCCCATGGTTCCTGTAAATAGATTACTTAGACTAGGACATGAACAGGTATTTTCAACTACACAAACAAACCTGAACGTACCATTTCCATGAATAATATTCACATAAATAAAATAATATACTTACTTTAGGAAAACTATAACTTCACCATCTATACTGCCGAATAATTCTTTCAGTACCCCACGAAAGATAAGTGCTAAAGGTGAAAAATATGTTTTTTATTCTTTTTCTCTTTGTGTAATCTGTCCCGGAGCCGGAAAAGCTAATGAAATGGCTCGTAGCCGCGTGTTTTCGGGTATAAATAATATATTATAGCCGTACACAGCCGTATACACAGTACCTGAATGTATTAACTTGATTTTTATGTTTGTTTTTTGCTATCAAAGTATATGTTCACCAACAGTACATAAAAGAGGTTGAAACTCTCTCACATTGAACAAGCCGAATAGAGAAATGTTTTGCAATTCTAAAATATGAACTAATATAATCCGTCAATCACAATCTCCATCGAAAGTTGAACTTAGAAACAATGTAAGACCAAATTGTCCCACAAAGGGCCCAAATCAAACAACTCAAAATATCTTCACAATGGCTATCCGGTAGGCTGCTAACCTTTACAAAACAAACATTTGCATTAACAAATTAAGATAATAATCTCTAACTCGAAGGTTCAGTGGCTTCTTTAATTTACTTAATACGCACAAGAGCTCCAGATGGGACTATTTAAAACACTAAATTTTATTTAATCAGGATTGTCAAGTCTGCGGTAAGCTTTCGAGTACAAAAAACAAGTAAGTCGTTGCTATTTCGTGTTGATTTTCTTGAACATTTTATTTTGTATACTTCATCCACATAGTATTTCGGTAGAAATATTAGGTAATTTGCCTTTACATTGGTTAAAACATACTAGAAGCGTCGATGTAAGTCATTATGTACTAAAAGATTAAGTGTTTCACCACTTACTGATAAGTGGCAGGCAACCTACCCGAAACTTTTGTGACAGATTTAAAGTTGCTCACAAGGGTTGCACACAATCGACGTGCGCGTTGCTCGAGCGTGTAATCGACGCCAACGCCACGTGCGAGCTACAACAACGTGGTGTTAGCGTTACGTTTTACAAGCATGCGGCGTGATACAGCGTGGACGTCGCATGCTTGTAAAACGCCCGGCGTGGCCGCCTCGCGTTGGTGAAACGCGACGCTCACACCGCACCGCGATGTCGCAGCTCACATGTGGCATTTGTGTCGTTCAAACGCTCGAGAAACGCATCAAAAATAACCGTCCTTCTGACGCAGTCGGGTAAAAGTTTTATGTTTCGGATAGGTTATTAGCAACTTATCAGCGACTGATTAAACATGGCCTTAAAATAACAAACTCTTGAAAGTATTTACTAATACATCATGAAGTATCATGACAAAATTATACATCTTTCCGGTGGACTTTCTGTATCTTGTAAAATAACAGGAAACTATGGCTACCGGCCATTGGTCTGGGACATTTTTCACGTCGGTTCAGTGTCGATTTCCGGACTATATCGTACACGGATAGTTTACAGCGGAGGCTGGCAACGTGGATGAAATGAATCTTTTTGTGGGCTTGGAACATTATTTATACGTGCTATTTATCCGTTGCAGCTTTTACTGACGTTGGATATTCAAATATAAATTAAATTTTTGTGTTTAGTCGCGTGATACTCGTATATTCAATGAAAACAAATTAAGTAATTAATTGTTGAGTAAAAGATACGTGTAAATATTGTCTGTATTTATTTACTAGGTATAAATCACATTAATCTAGCTCTAATCTAGCTAGTCCATGATTTTCATATTTTTTTTGCCTAGGCCTTATATTCCTTTCCTTTATAAAAGTCCGAGAAACGAACGAAAGTCCGAGTTAAAAAAAAAAGGGGAAAGAAACTTGTAATTTTTACATAGAATAAAATTAAGTAGTTTTGCCCTGTATGTATGTTCTGTACACTTCGATCTTCTAAACAACGCAACGGATTTTGATGCGGTTTTCACCAATAGATAGAATGATTCACGAGTAATGTTACTAATACCACGCAAGCGAAGCCACGAACGTAATCTAGTAATAAATAAATATTAATAATATTTTAACGGTGCGAACATCTCACATAATATAAGGGAATCCAAAAGCAATTTTGACCTAACGCTAAATATAATCTCAAAATGACCTCATATCACCTTCAAGGCTTGACCTAGACGTGGAATTTGAACCTCGTCCGTCAAACTGCTCAATAATTGATGAACAAGTCTATTAAGCCTACCCTTAATTAAGTTCAGGACCTAAGGCAAGAAATATCCGTTTCGGGACAGAGATAAAGCAACGAGGCTATTTCTTAATAAGATCAGTTTATTGGACGTCGTTTTGTAATACTAAATACAGAGAATTTGCCTGGATTTTGTAATAGTACAGTATTTTAGATGAATACAGCTTAATTAGTAGGTACTATCCTCTTTATCTCTTTATACAACACAGTTCCAATCCCATACAACATTTTTTTTTAAGTGGAGTAATAAATAAATCAGTTTGTTTTATTTTTGGGTGGTGTAGCGGTTAAAGTAGTCGTTTCGCCACTAATATCGCCGTGGCAAGTGACGTGGGTTCGATTCCCAAATGCGACATATATTTCTGTGATTTACAGATATTTGTACTGCATATTTGTAAAGTCTTGGGCAAGGACTTGTGGGCATTGTTTTTTAAAAAAGAAAAAAAAAACTTACAGTGAAAATTGTATATACTTAATAAAAATATAAATATACTTAATCTATATATATAGGTGTCCTTACTTAGGTCCAGTATTATTTATCCACACGAGAACACAGCCAACATTTGAGCATTCCCACATTAAGCACATGAATATGAATTCACAAACCATTCCCAGTAGACCCGTACGAATAAATCAGTCAGTTGATCAGTACAGAGATTGCGTCAAGCCTTTGCCTTCCATTCACACGTGAAAATAATCGCTAAATTAACCGAAATCGACGGAAAATCTGAGTTATTCTACAAAAGAATTGCTGTGAAAAATTTGTCAAGTCAATTATTCACTCGGGCTCTGATTTTTTGTATATCAAAGTTCAGGCTACTACTTATTAACATTTTAAAAGTGAAAGTTAAGTTCGAAGGATAGATAGATTGATAGATGTATGGATGTTTGTTTCTCAATCACGCCAAAACAGCTGAAACGATCTGTATGAAATGGACTCAGTCAGATTATACTTAATCTGGACATAGAGCTAAAACCAACATACCACGGGCGGAAGTTAGTACTTTATAGTCTCAAACTGAAAACCAGTGAAATAATAATAATATAATAATAATGTTTGGACATTCACACACAGTGCCATCTAGTCAAACTAAGCCAATGCTTGTAATATGGATATTAGACTGATACAATACCTAAATAACATACATACATATTATAGATACATTACACCCAGAAACAGAACAAATATTTGTGCTCAACATCTCTAATAACTCCTGGGTGGGATTCGAACGCACGAAATATAAAATGAAAAATAAATAAATGAAACACCAGATAATAATAATAATTGATGTACAAATCTAGATAATAATTTATTTCATAAAATATCATTATAAAAATTTCAGGTACACAATATAATTTTTTGTCATTTTTAAAGATACGAGTATTAAATCAGATATCGCCATTAATTTTCGTTTTCGGGAGCCTTCTTCCACATGATAAATAACAAACATGTACGAGCTCTATCCGCTTGAATATTCGTGTTGAAGGGAAATCCAAACACAATGTAAGGGCTTAGTTCTATATTTTTATACGAAACTCGTGGAAAGCGTTTCCGCTTGAATCTCTATTAAATATATGCAGGTCACGTCCTTTGTAAGGTAGGTTAGGGTCTGATAACTAAATCAAATTTATTCGCAAGAACATTTCGGGCGTTTCAAAGTACCCGTAACTTTTGTAAGATGTTTCAAGTGGATTTGGACAACTATAATCAGAAGGAATTGTATGTACACATGGAATATTATATTTCTTAACTCTGTAAGTAGAATTGTAATCAGAGTCAAATTGCGAACTTCCGATAACAACTTTCACCAAACATGTAGACCAAACAATGTAGATAAGAGTTCGATAAAAGCTGTAACAATATTGTGCCAACAACTTTCTGTATAAAGAGAACGATTATTAGTTTCGTCTTACTTCTATAATTTGCGACCAATTGGTTTTTATTAGACGCTTCTACGGAACTTCATTACTAAGCAAAATGTACTGCATACAATTGAATTGTTTTCAATTTTTGTTCAGATAATAGTACAATCAAGAAAGTTATAACATAAATAATCAATTTTTAGGGTTCCATACCTTTGAAGGAAAAAACGGAACCCTTGATCTTATAAGGGTTCTCGAACTCACTCCGTTGTCTGTCAAGAATATTTTTCTCAAGAACGCGTAGAGGTATCACGCTGAAATTAATATTAAATACTCGGGTCTGCAATCCCTCGGCGCAATAAAAAAAAATCAGATTTCTAAGAGATACTTCCCGTTGATTTAGAATCATGAAATTTGGCAAGAAGCAATATCAAGTTATACAAGTAAAGGACAAAATCTGAAAACCGTTCTCGTGTAGTTATATCACTGAATATTAATACTATATTGGAAGTTAGTTATACACAGTGACACAATTATTTCAGCTTATGCCAAATGTTTTATAAAGACGCATTTAGTCTACAAAAAACGTTGTGAAATTTATGTATGTACACTTTTTCTTTCTGATAATAAAGAACTTACAAAATCACTATATTGGAAAGAGTATAATATGATACTTAAGCATTAAAGATTTGAGTAAGAGTGAGAGTTTATTCTGAAATGACGTTACATAAAAATGGTGCACCTTACTTAATACTTATTTTAACTTATAATTACCTACTAATATCTTACATTTCAATCGCAAAAAAAATCGTGCGTGTGTCCGATGCTTGGTGCGCGAGTTCGACTTGCACTTGGCCGGTTTTGTTTTCAAGTAGTGAATGATAGGTACTTCTTCTTTGTGGCTGTTTCATTAAAAAAGATTACCCCAACACCCACGGTAAATACAAAATACATATTATAAAAAGCACTTTTTAAAAAGTAATTAATTAGGAGTAAGGATGGCCTAAATATACAAAGGAAATTAATTAGAAAGATCACACAACCATCAATATAATTAGCCGCTCAAAAAAAAATATCAAGCTTATCTATTCTACAAAGCCTGAACAAATTAATTCCAAGCACGATGCAATTTCGTGAGCTGACATTATGAATACTACAATAGTCTTTATTCCAATGAAAATAAATGCTATATTGCCGACAAAAAGACAATAGAACTTTTTAATATACACCTCTCTCGACGGGATTAAAATGAGATTTGAGTACTACATCAAACAAAGCGAGTTTAACGTACGAGTAGGTAAATAGAAAATCTTATGAAATTTCTCTTTCATGTACAATATGGACCATTGTACGGTAAACAGAATGCAAAGTTATATAAGTAGGTTCCTTTTTTGAAAGTCTGTATAAAAATTCATCCTTAGAATGAAGATTATTTGTCGAGAGGTTTAGCCATCTATCTATGTACCTATAATGATAAGAACGTGCAAAGAAAACTTCGTACTTTTTAAGGAATTTTGAGGATATACAGGAATGAGAGATTTGGCTTTGTTAAAATGTGTTGCCAAATTGGAATTATAACGGAATAAAAATGTGAAACAGGAATTCTTGCTAAGTCCTACCTAGATTGTTTTTGGTGACGGTATTAACAGTAATAAAATAGATATAATATATATATATATATATATATATATAGTATTATACATAGTGTATACGACGATACGACATTAAATGATAAGGTAGCAAGTGTTAACCCTTATAAACATATTCTAATAAAAATTATAAAAAATAAAATAAAAAGAAAAAGCTACACATTATTTTTTTATCATGACGACGACAAAAGTGCGGAACAGAGTAAGAGATAAAATAATATAAAAGAGGCAGAGATATTTAAATGAATTGAATGACGAAATGACAACAAACGATCAACATAAATACCTACAGGTTGTTTAAAACTGTGAAAAACTTATGTCACAGTTTTTCACAGTTTTAAACAACCTGTAGAAAGTATATTTGTTGTAACTATTGCAAATTTCTAATTTTTTTTTTTGCTTTCTAACATCACATGCTACACGTGGTTTCATTTAATGTCGTATCGTCGTGTACACCCTGTATATGTGATGCCACAATATTAAACATCGATCACATATTTGCTTATTTAATATTCTAAATACGTTTGATGTCAACTCGAATTAACGTGATGGTGAAATCATTCGAATAATTTTGTGGAACTCGCTGCTAGTCGGAAATTACCTACCGCTGACAATGCTAAAAGCCATTTATCATTAAGGTACTAAGCAACGCACAAAAATATTGTCGCAGTAATTTTCTTAAAAATATTTTCGTGTTTTATTGGGAATAATATCAGAGTGATTCATCGGTAGCGTAAATGACTGGATAAGTCACTACTTTGCTTTTAAATACCGCTGCTATGCTAGTAGCCTAAAAGGCAAGTTACCTCCACAGATTACAGCGAAACCTCTTTCCTACCAATGTGCTATGAAACCACTCAGCATGCATCACATGCATAAGCGTGACGCTTACCAGAGCTTGTCTGGGATAACACTGCAGTTTACTACAACGAGTAGATATTATGGCCAACTGAAAACGAAAACCATTCGCACTACGATTTTTATTGGTCAATATATTAGTAACTTTAGGTTGTGACTACCGAATTGTGAGTCTAAAGGGTGTGAGTTAAACCTTGTGAGTTACCGAATACGTACCTAATCATAATCTAAGACTATCCAATCTAGGTGTAAGTATAATATCAGCTTCATAGTCTGAACAACGAATACAAAACGGCCTGTTCTTGATTCAGCTGTCGTCATATCTCTTAGCACGCGCGTCGTAAGCACCCATTAGAATAATGTTAGGGGATTGAGTAAAACCCACACGTGTACGAATAATGTTCAGCTTTTGGATACCGCCATTACATTCTTGGGTACTGTGATTCTTTTGAACAAATTATTGACAGTTATGTAGATTTTACTAGTAAGACAAACAATACAGTACATATATATTATTATTATTATTATATGTTAAACGGTTTTTTTTTTGGTGGGCCACAAATGTATTTTTTTACTGAAGGATCTCTAACCTTTCGATTACCAACCTCAACAATTGCATTACAAAAAGTTTCATCATTATCATTTCAACCTATATATGTATGTCTCCTCCAAAGAATGTGGAGGGAATTTAGCCCACTATACCACACTGGCCAGATGGGTTGGTATGGGTTTTTTTTTGTTTTTCCTTTTCTTGTAGTGCTCTTGTCTGCATAAGGTTACTGCTTCCTTAGTCGCCTTTTACGACAAATTAAAAAAGGTTAAAAACATAACATCATGCCTTTTTCCCGAAGGGATAGGTAGAGGTGTTTCACACCCACATTTCGCCAGCTATGTTTGGTCCCATGAAATAGGGACCAAACATAGCTATAGATAATAAAAAAGGTAAATATAACAAAATTCTCTAACAATGGACACCCTGACGTGCTGTAAAACAGAAAACCATTTATAATAATAATAATAATATTCTACCACATTCACACAGCGCCATCTAGTCCCAAAGTAAGCAATTATATTTGCTTGTGTTATGGGTACTAAACAACTGATATACTACTTAAATATATATTTTTTTTGTAAATACATACATATTATAGATAAATTACACCCAGAGACAGAACAAACCTTTATGCTCATCACACAAAGATTTGTCCTGGGTGGGGATCGAACCCACGACCTCAGTTTAGCAGTCAGGGTCACTAACCACTAGACTAACAGGCCAGTCATTTATATCAATTTAAGTGGTGCGTTCGTTTCCTTTAAATATATTGAAAAATAGATTTCCGTACAGTGACGTTAAATTAATTAAATGATATCCTAATATTAAAGCTAACTTTTGGTACGCAATTATGGAGTACAAAACGCGTCGAGTTCGTCTATTCAATTTAATGGGCACTTATATTCAGTGAGCATAGAACGTAACGAGATTATGCATGTCGCCCATTAACTGTAGCGAACGTACTGCTAATGTGTGATAAACAGAAAATGCGCTTTGTGATTTGCAATACCTACTGCAGTGAAATTTTGACAGTTTAGTCTCGAACTATTCATGCTAATATAATAACTATTGCGAATTTCACTCGGTTGAAAATCGGGTGATGGCAAATAATGCAATTTCGCTGTAGCCTTCGACCAATAACGAGCCACAGGTTGACGATGATGACAGTTACTTGATTTATACGTTATACGCAAAATCTAAACATGCTACATTTACTAAAACAAAATGAACATCAAAGTTCAAAAATCCAAAGGTCTTTAAGAAATTAGTTAAAGTGAAGTACCAAACATTAATATATTATAATATGGTCAAAATTTAATGAGACAGTTCAGAAAAATGGATCGTCGAAAACATCGTCGGATTCATGTGAGAACGGCTCGACCGATTTGGCTAATTCTTTTTTTTGTTGTATTTACTTTTGTATAGGCAAGGCATGTTAGAAATTATACAGAAATTTAAAATTTTGCGTTTTAAATCTCAATATAAACGTTTGAAAATGGAACATTATCACGAATAATAAAATATGGCGGAACGAAGTTTGTCGGGTCAGCTAGTATCAAATAAGTTTAAAGAGTTTCGAGGTGTAAATTATTATTAAAGCTTCATCTTTAGTGTGATCCTGGCAGGTAAGCAAAGCAACAGTTTTATCAAATTGTTTGGGATCAACATCAAAATCCTTGTACGTGCCTTATTTCGATTACCTACCAGTCCCGAACGTCTAACCGATGCACGCACTATTTGCACTTCACAAACCACCCTTGCCCCAATCGTGGCCGGAGCAAATCTGTTTTGATTGAACCCGTAAGAGAATTGCAAACACGACGGTTGGCCAGTTTAGAGTGAGGCTTCGTGTGTTTCAAATCGCTGCCGTGGTTCATGCCCTACACTCCACGCATGCAGAATTTATTTCGCTTTCAAATACCAGGAGTTAGGAACGTTCGGAGCAACAAATTTATGTGTGGCCAACGTTTAATGTTCGCCAATATTTCGGCAGTATTAAAAATTGGGTGGAAATGGTTTTGAATTTCATGTGAAAATTTAGGACTAGATTTCTAGTTTCTCTTTGTGTTAAGATTGATTGCAGATGAAACGATTTGGTTATGGTATTGAATTACTTAAGCCACACGTATTTAGGTTCGATGCCCAAATGGGACAAACATAATGATATTGTGTGATATGTGCTATTTCAAGTACGAACATTTACACTAAATAAATTAAACGTCGCAGTCTCTTCTTAGAAGTCGTAAGTAGTATTTTAATAAATTAATTAATAACTAGCACAGCAGTGAACGGATATAAAAACAAAAAGTTTAATTAACCGCCAAGCAATCCTTTATAAAGTTTAAATCAATTTTAAGTCGGCCAAAACTGCTGTCACTTCAGGTGTTTTCGCAACTCAAACCAAGAAATCTGACTAATCTAAATAAATAACTAAACTAAATAAATAACTAAACTAAATAAATAAAATTTGTGTGTCTGTTTGTAATAATAAAATAACCGCTTTTTACTACATGCATTTGAATGTGTATACGGTACATATTCCAAAATAACATTTTTTTCAATTTTTGTCTCTGTCATTATGTTTGTCTGTTAGTTAGCTAATCTTTGGAACGGCTGGACCGATTTCTGCGGGACTTTCACTGGCGGATAGATAATGTTACAAGGAGTAACTTAGGCTACTTAAGTTTTGAAAAAATATCAGGGTTCCGTAAAAATAATGAAAACTCCATGAATGCGGGATAAGTTGTCTACGCGAACGAAGTCGCGGGTAAAGCTAGTATTATATATGTCATGTGAAAGTTAAATAGATAGATGGATGTATGGATGGATGTTTGTTACACAATCACGCCAGAACGGCTGAAAAGATATGTATGAAATTTGGCACACAGTTAGATATACTATTTAGCAGTATACTACGAGGGTGGAAGCTAATACCATTATAAATGTCTAAACTAATAACCCGTACCATAATAATGCCGCTGTGAAGATTAGATTGCTTATAAAAGAAAATAGTTCTATGTAAAATATTTTATGGACCTTTGTAGTCAAATTGAAAACTACATATTTAAATTTCTGCTACTCAGTAAAATATTAAAAGATAAAAATTTAAAAATAGAAAAAGACAAAAATATTCTTCCTGTTTTGTATTGCGAAAAGTTCCGTCTACCTTAGTTTGAATGCAGCCGAGAGGTACCGTCATGGCGCATTAACCATATCATCCCGTCTACCTTAATTTATTATTCTTTTTGCGTTTCACTATTTTCCTACTTTTAAAAGTTTTCAAATATAACATGTTTTTAAAGTGTAACAATTCTGAAGGATATGCTAAAACACGTCTAAGAATTTTTTAATGCCTATTTTTATAAAGCTGAAGAGTTTGTTTGTTCATTTGGTTAAACGTGCTAATCTCGACTGCTGGTCCAATTTGAAAAATTATTTTAGTGTTGGATAGCACATTTATCGGCTATAAGCTATATCGCATCGCGCTACGACTAGGTGCTGAGTAGTGGCCAAACAAAAGCCCAGCACGCCTTCTAGTTTTATTATAAACTCTGAAATAACAAGAAAATTTTATGTTATCATTGCGGTAACATAGATACGAAACTCACGTGCAAAAGTCACCAAAAGCAACGCGAAATCCGTGTAATCGAGAATCTCAGGCGAATTAAATGATAGCCTCACATACAGATGTAGGACGTTTGCATCTAATCGCGTAACCACAGGGTTACACGGATAGACAGAAACGGTTAGAGTTGGGTAGAGGTTCAACCATATGTGGTAGATAAATTATCCTCCTTTATCATGTATATGGTAGCTCTGGGAAATGTGCATTCGGTCTAACATGCCGACTATTGTACGCCAATGACAATAAGTAATCTCAAACACAAACTTAGGTCGTAAAGATAAATTCGTTGTTCAAAATTATTGCTTGGATTGCGAAATGTATAAATATTTATTTGGGTTCCTAACAAAGTCTACATTCGGCTAAGTTAGCTTCAACAATGTAATCGATGTGCTTGTGCTGTATCTGGGTGTAATTTATCTATAATATACATACATATTATAGATAAATTACACCCAGACACAGAACAATTTTTTTTTTGTAAATTAATACATTTACAAAATAAAAATATTTAAGTATTATAATCAGTTGTTTAGTACCCATAACACAAGCAAGTATAATAGCTTACTTTGGGACTAGATGGCGCTGTGTGAATGTGGTGGAATATTATTATTATTATATTCAGCAAAGCAAAGATAAAAAGATAATATACGTTCTGCCTGAATCATCATCATATCAGCCCAATGACGCCCACTGCTGGACATAGGCCTCACCTAATTTCCGCCACTGCGAGCGATTTTGGGCCGCCTACAATCAATCTGCCTAATATATACAAATAAATAAAATTGAAGTATCTGTTTGTAATATCAAAATAACAGCTTTTAAGAGTAGGCATATAAAAGTATATACGTTACATATAAGTAACAAAAACACACTTTGTAAATTTTTGCCTTTCTCTCTGTCTGTCCGTTGGTCTGCCTGTCTGCCTGTTATTATAGGTGCTACGCAATAGGAAAATTCCTGGAAATACTGCTCCGATTTAAAAAAATCTTTGTGTTGGATAGCTCATTTATCGAGTAAGGCTATAGGCTATATAATACCACGCTACGGCTAATAGGAGCTGAGCAGTGGCCAAATAAATAACAACGGGAGCGAAGCCCCGTGCAATTCTCATTTATACATATTACCTCAGTAGCACAGTGGGCAGTTTATACAACTGTTGCGAGAAATCCCTTCGATTCAGGGTTTATTCAGGTTTTTCTCCAAACAACTCCAATTGTTTATGTGTAATGATCCACCTTTACTTTGAGGCGCTCGTAGCATCGTGGTACTTAGATGTTCGTGATGATCATCGAGGTTAAGCAACACTCGGCAAGGTCAGTCCATGATGGGTGACCGTTTGTGGCAATTTCATTCTCGAGCGTCTCCGTGCTTCAGAAGGCACGTAAAGCCGTTGGTCCCGGTTACCACATAATGTGGTAGTCGTGAAGTCAAGTTGGAAGCCTTCTGGGCGACTTGATAAATTCCAACACCAGGGTCTACCTCAAGCCCACACGATAACAAGAAGATCCACCTTTACACAGCAAATAATAAAGTAAGTAATTATAATTCAATAGATTCCAGTTATGGTATTTTATTACAAGTGACTAAAACAAACATTCACAGAAGTTTTACCTACTTAAAGTAATAAATAGTCTCTATTATAGCCAAGCCCAATAACAGATTTCGCCAAGCATAAATCGCAGGCAACCCGACCGTTATTTAGCCTCCCGCTATATTGCCTGTAGAATAAAACTGAATTCTTTAAAACAATGGAAAAGAACCTCTAGGATTTTAAATATAAGGTTCAACTTGAATGCAGCTATTTATTGGTAGTTTTTAACGTGCACTTTCATAAATTCCGAGCCGTGACCACCAGTGAACATCACAGCCCTGGACATAACAGGTTGTGCAAATTGCTTCCTGACGTTTTGACAAAAATGTTGTGAATATGATTCATGTTAGGGAGGGTCTCTACGCGAATGTTCTGAGGGATGACAGACGTTGGCAAAGACGAGGCACAGTATAGATATAAGTAGTCTGATAGGAATGTGCAGTAAAACTAAATTCTATTCTATTTATCTACTATTTATTCTATATATCACTATCAAGGAATATTTTAACGACAATCTTTCTTTTAGAAATTACCTTTTTATTGGTACTAAATGACATTTTATTATTAATCTAGATATTAAAATATATTTACCTAATCATTATTATTATTGTTAGAATCCTAAACACTTTGCATGCTGAATAGCTGATTATGGTGAAACTGTACACATTGTTATTTGTATTATGACCTTATCTAACCCATATTGCGCAAAATAAAATTGAATTGAATTGAATTCTTTCATAAGGCAAGCATGGCGATGTCGACAATTTTGCCAATATCGGACGTGCAAGGAAAAACAAGTGTGAAGAAATAACGATTATAAAATTTTGACATTTTTCTTCGACACTTTAAATTGTTTAATTATGTTATGAAGGGACAGTTTTAAGTGGAACTAAATGCTGTCCTATTGTTTTAATGTCATATTTGATAGTATATAAAGGACAGTGACGCCTTCCTTGTGAGCGGTTACCGTACGCTATGGATGCGACTGTCCCTTTAAAACCCATGACCCTTATGACTTCTGTACACCATTACTCACTAACAACACAATACCGAGGAAGGGTTATACACTATAGACTCAAAGGTCAAAGCAGGGTGACTGCAATCGTTCTATTCAAAGAGGGTCGTCCAGTTGGCACTGTGCCTCTGCACCGTTTCAGATTCGAATAAATGCTGATCTGTAAATTTTTCGTTTCCACCACTTGACCTCATTGTTCTATCAGGTGGAAAATAGAGGTAATATTTGGTAATACGTGCATTTAATGTTCTAGATTGAGTACATAAATATTGCTTTAAATCGTATCTTATCGTAGCAAACTCACACATAATACATAGTTCGGTGTTCGCAGATAAAAAAATCAGGGGGCTTACTCTGAATTTCGACATTCGAATGTTCGGTTTTGATGTCGCTGTCAAATGTTTAAAAGTGACAGCGACCATATTTAAATTTCCTTACGTATTTCTTCTAATGATTGCCCTTATTTATAGTCATAAAGTTTTCTCAAATAATTAATCCATAACTTCTCAAACAAGAGGTACCAATCACATTCAATAAACCCAGTGTAAGACATCATTCACAATTTCATTAAAGTCTCAGATATCTACGAGACATGACTAGCTCAAAGCTTCCTAACATCGTCTTCGGTGTTACGGCAAACTTGTTAAATAGCACTCCAGGAACTTTATCGCTAGGTCATTGAATCCAATCTACCAAGTCTCAAGCACTTGGTTGTATAGTTTGTTTAAAATGTTAAGAGCTATCGCAATTTATTGTCTATAATACACATTGCCTTTTAATACTACAAGACCTACTTTTTATCGAAGCTTCCCACGGGACAGGCTTTGCCTAGTGTGGGAAGTTTCGGTAATGAAAGATTATGTTTAATACTTATAGTACAGGATCCCTGGTACATTTTTTTTTATTATTATCAAACAAATTTTTCTTGAGTAGCTTAATTTCGATGAGACGCCCAACAATTTCGTATTCCAAAAGTTTGATTGTGGTAGCTAACAGACGTAGCTAGGGTATACCGGACCGGGAAGGAAATACCGGGATAACGTACCATGCAATTTGTAGGACAATATGGCTGTTCAATTATATAATATATATATTAAATAAGTAAAAATAAAAAAATCAGCTGGCTAGTAATCATTTATGATAACAATGAAAAAAAATATCCATGTAGTGACGGTTATTCCGTTATTCTTTTCTTTCTTTTTAATAATAATAATAATATTCTACCACACTCACACAACGCCATCTAGTCCCAAAGTAAGCCATTATATTTGCTTGTGTTATGGGTACTCAACAACTGATATACTACTTAAATATATTATAATATATATATTTTTTTTTGTTGTAAATACATACATATTATAGACAAATTACACCCAGACACAGAACAAACCTTTATGCTCATCACACAAAGATTTGTCCTGGGTGGGGATCGAACCCACGACCTCCGGCTTAGCAGTCAGGATCACTAACCACTAGACCAACAGGCCAGTCAAATATAGAATTGAATTGACAATTCTTTTACAAAAACAAAACAAACAAATAAAAATCAAGGTTCACAAGATTTCACCTTAAGCCTAATAAAATAAAGCTGCATTCTATCACAATTTGAAAGTAAAGCCGTCGCCATACATTTCTCAGAGACATTTTGGTAGCAAAGCTGAATTAATTGTGATAAAAATCAGATAATACGCACGCACGTCACGTAAAGGGTTGAGAAGGGTATTTCTGAGCCCATGTCTCGGAAGACGATACTCTTACTATTATTTCAAGTTTCTATTTACGGTCTTTACCTTTACAAGTTAAATTTAAATCTATTATTTATTCGACCCGTTGATATTACCTCTATTATTGTAAACAATCCTGTCCTATTTATAAATATTCAGAAAAAGCACTCATTAAGACATTTTAATTTGGTCTTTTTGTTATTTATCATAATTATTATTTTATCTTCTACCGAAATCTAATAAAATCACATTGTTCACTGTCAATTGTATTAAGGCATAGATGTTGCCCGAGGTTTCGCTCCCGTAGATCTTTGATTGGCCACTGTTTAGCTCTTATTTGTCGTAGCGTGATTCTATTTAGCTTAGCCTTCCTCAATAAATGGGCTATCTAACACTAAAATATTTATTTCGGTTCAGTAATTCCTGAGATTAGCCGTCAAGCTAAACAAACTCTTCAGCTTTATAATATTATTATATATTAAAGAGGTACATAAATCTATCACAAATTGCTTACTACTTTCACCATACCTTCATTATAACCTATCAAGAGTCTGCAAAAAAGAAAAACATACGTAAATAATACTATATTATGAATTGCAGTGATATAGCAACTTAATGTAATAAAAACAGATAACTCTAACATTAGTCAAACGTAAAATCATCTTGTATTTTAATCATTAACTTCTTCTGGAACACCACATACATCTGTCGGGTTTTAGCTTTGATCCTACAGGCATTTTGTGAAGGCGCTTGCCAAAATTCATTCAGTTTTCCTATCAGATAAAGCTGGGACACTGACAAATGATCGGCCGAATAGAACGGTCGACGCGCGCGCCCGCGCGATCGCGAGATCCAACCTTCCCATAAATCTACTTCGAAAAACTCAAATTAATCTTAGCAGAGGATGTTTAGCTATCACTCTAAGATTCCAGCGTCCAAAGTCGCCGCTCAACGAGATTTATAAATTGAAACGTCCTTCCATTTATTAAGGATTATATCGGCTTATCAAATCAATACCTGAAAGGGTAAATAAGGTATTTGTTTGCTGTTGTAATACAAATTTTCTATAATTTATAGATAGATAAATCATGATATTATCATCATCTTTTATTGTAATTACTGGCAGAATTATAAAACTATTTAAAAATCTAAAATATATATTTTAAGTCTACTGGGTGTCCAGACAAACGGGACATGCATTATATTATTATTTGAACTAGCTTTCGCGCGGAGCTTTGCTCCCGTCGTTCCTTGTTTGGCCACTTTTCAATTCTTATTGGCCGTAGCGTGATGTTGATATAATATTATTAATAAAAAAATAAATTAAAATAGGATGTACTAACGTTACACTACGTTATCTATACTAATATTATAAAACTAAAGTGTTTAGTTGTTTGTTTGTTTGAACGCTACGATCTAAGGAACTACTGATCCAATTAAAAAAATATATTTTAGTGTTGGATAGCCTATTTGTCAAGGAAGGTTATAGGTTATATAATATCACGCTATGGCCAATAGAAGCTAAGCAGTGGTCAAATAAAGAACAACAGGAGTGAAGCCCCGCGCGATTTCTAGTACATTATATAATAATACTAACGGACCCAGACCAGACAGACGTTGTCCTGCATGATATAGCAATCCATTGCATTTTTTTTTTGTGAATCAACCATCCTCGAATCCACTTGAACACATACACAAAAATTCATTCAAATCGGTTCTGCCGTTTAGGAGGAGTTCACTGTCAACACACGTACAGTAGAATTATATATATAAAGATAATATTATCCAGCTGTTTCAAACAGAAAAGCGAGTTTTAAGTTTCCCAGTCTAGATGTCGAGACTTTGTCCCATACAAAACCGCGTAAGCAGAAGTAAAACTATTTTGTTTACGAGTATCTTGAGTCACATGTAGACACAAACAATAGAACATGTTCAAACAAATAGCTAAGTGTGAACACAACACGGTGATACTGTCAAAGTTACTCAAGTTATGACATGGCAGAAGTTACACCTTGCGTTCCCATACTGTGAGCATACCGGGTGTTTCACTAAACTTTTATAAACTTTCAAAAGTAAATTATGTGTAATTATCAACTTCGTTTCACTTAGGTGTGCAGAATATTACACTTAGTAACAACGATGAAGTTTTAATGTCACTTGAAGGAACGATCATCGTCTGAAATTTGGTAGTATATTGTTAGTATGAATAAATTATGTTGCATTGTTTATGTTTTTTACCTATTTTATTCTCATTTTAGCAACTGTTTACGGTTGCAGAAGGGGTAATTATTTTTATTTTATTATCCAATATGACTGACGTGCGAATAAGTAGAATATAAGTACTAACATTTACAAAATTAGACAACAATGTTGGCAAACACCTTACTCGCAATAAGCAAGACCACAGATGCTTCGTATATTTACAAAATACATTTTACAAATTTATTCCAAGATGCTTGTTTAATCTTCCAATTAAAAATATGAGATATTGTCAATTTCACATGATCCTAAAGGATATACGACTATAACGTTTAATTAAGTAACAAGAATAGGTTATTCCAGTGACAATCTGAGCGATAAATTTTACTTTACCATCTTACCAATTTCACGAGAGCGAAGATTTCTGTCGTCGTTAACAGATAAGCCTAAAACACGACGGCAGGCATTACTTAAGATGACAGATTTTATTGCTTTCTCGTTTTCATTTTTATGACACGCAAATTTATTATTCTCAATACCTTTCTGTCTTCTAGAGAAGTTAATTTTAAACCTTATGGTACGTCAATAACGTTATTCACAGTTACGATAGTTGAATTTAGAATTAGTAATAAAATTTCGGATAAATTCAATATTCATTTTTAATAAGAAACAGAAAAAATAGAGCTGAAAGGTTCTTTGAAATTGACCCATTTCAGGCATAGTACGATTGTCGACGCCATTTACACCTAATGTCGACTTTAACACTGTCGTCATATGACGACATATCCTAGTTTGTATCGAGCCATACACTTCACCAATCACACTACTCAAACACACATACGTCATACATACACTTCACCAATCACACTACTCAAACACACATACGTCATACATACACTACACCAATCACACTACTCAAATACATTTACGTCATACATCATACTCATCCAATCACACATTACCACATACATTCTGCCACACATTCTCTTCTTGCACACCACCGACACTACACAAACCTAAAACTTGTCAAGATTATCTAAATATAATTCTTTAAGAAGATCCAAAATCTTTCCTTTTGTTCATCACGAACAAAAAGTGGCGACCGTGACAGGACTCTTGCTACTTCTACTAAAGAGTCCTTGCAGATCCACGTTGTTCGCGGAGGAAGGACACTAAAAGGTCATCGCCACGTTGGGCACCGCCACGTGCCTGCTCTGCTTGCCTGGGCTACCACCAGCAGCAAGTCGGATCTACACTGCTCAACGTGCAACCAGATCGTCTTTCGCCTAGCCGCGCCAGCAACTGCCTCAACATCCACGTGCCTCACGCCTACTCAAGCAGCCAGCACCCAGCGGCTGGAGCTACGCTACTTCTCCGGCTCAGCATCGCCTGCCTGCCTATCTAATTGTGAGCCCGTTCCTATTATTTCCTAGTTATTTCCACTCAATTTGTGCTAATAGTGTCGCTAAATTCTTCGAACGCTAACTATCGCCTAGATTCGATGCGAAAGGCCTATTTCTGTCTATTTCTTCGCATATTTCTACTTCTAATTCTGATTAGCGCTTAATCTAAGCTAAAATTATTAAATATAAGCTATTCAAGTGTACTTACAGCTAAAATATAGTGGCATCCATTTGTGCAAGTCATGTTTCATACTACATGACATTATACCATCACGCTAAGCTCACTTATTAGTACACTGCAAATCCATTTTTCACAAAATCACTGCGCTTATCGAATTTATTTAATTAGTTTACAGTTTTAAACATTTAAATTGTACTTTGTACACAAGTTCACCACGTTTTTAACCCTAAATATAAACTACTTCAGTTTCTTTTCAAATCTTTTTTCTAAACGTATACAGTGCCTCGCTGCTAATTAATAACTGTTGTTTACAAAGTATTTAGCATAGTTCTATATCAATTCCAGTTACCGGTGCGCGGCAGAGGACCTTTTTTGACGTCATCCTTTGTCTAAGCGGCTACCTGCGTTCATCGCGGCCGGCCCGCTGCCCGTGCGTCGATCAGCTGATACAGCCGGTTATCGCGCCAGCTGTTTATCGAGATAACAACAGGCGAGGAGCGTACCGTATTGTTTATTAATTTATTTCTTTTCTTTAATTAACTAATTTAAACGTAATAGACTAGATATTTTCATCCAATGGCGTCTAATGACGAACAAGTTAAACTTCTAAGGGACCTAAGTGCTAAACGTAGCAATATTAAAGGTCGTTTAACAAGATTTAAAAATTATTTAGATGATTTACAAGGCCAAGACAGTTTGTCAAGTTTAGAGATACAAAAAATTGAGTTGAAATTATCTAGATCTCAGGATTTATTCAAAGAGTTCGACGAGTTGCAGGCACAAATCGAGTCGTTACATATTCCCTCCATAGAATCCGAGTTAGCTTTATGTGCAGCTATCGAACAGGATTTTGATCATTATATTGCCCTAGCCAAAACTATATTAGCAAATCATTCGCTACCTACTCTCAACGAGTCTAATTATTCTAATGCAACTGACCACACTTCATGCTGTGGTGATGCTCAGGGTTTTATGGGATTTAAATTGCCTGTGATTAAAATATCGAATTTTAATGGTACATACTACAAATGGCTCGAGTTCAAGGAAACTTTTAATTCATTAATTCACAGTAATAATAAAATAAAAAATATTTACAAATTTCACTATCTTAATTCATACTTAGAGGGGGAAGCTGCTCGCGTTATTAGTAATTTAGAAGTTACAGATAAAAACTACCTTCAAGCCTGGAAACTCTTGTGCGAACGCTATGATAACAAGCGTCAACTAATCAATAACCATCTTAAATCTTTATTTAATTTTGAAAGCGTTCGAGAAACCGATAAGTCCTTGCGTTATATTATAGATCACGTCACTAAAAACTTACGGGCTCTCGACACGCTTGGATTACCTACTGACAAGTGGGACGTCTTGATTATATACATGGTCACAGCAAAATTGGATAGCAGTACTATTTACAAATGGGAAGAATATAAAAGTAATTCTTCGTCAGAAATTCCTACACTTAATGATTTTTTTACATTTTTGAAAAGTCGAGCGGATGTATTAGAGACTGTTAACCGTAGCAAACAAGACAAATTATCTAACTGTAGTGATAATAATAAGAACGCAGCCTCTAGTGGTCGTTCAAGCAAAGCTCAAACTAAAGCTTTCCTATCAACTTCAAGTAACGATTCCAAAGGTAAGTACCAATGCCTAGTCTGCAAAGAAAATCATCGCATATTTGAATGTGCTACGTTTAAATCTAAGTCGCCTGAAGACAGACAGCTTACTGTGTCATCGCTAGGTTTGTGCGTCAATTGTTTGAGACCCGGTCACAATGTTGACACATGTTCCCTGCCAGGGCACTGTCGTTCTTGTAAACAGCGACACAATACTTTAATACACGTCGCCCATAAACAAGAAAATACATCTAATCAGTCACCAATTGTTATGTCTGCTTTGGCTGGTTCATCTCAAGTTCTGCTGTGTACCGCTAGTATCCTAGTATCGAACCCAATAACTAATGAACCTATACAGATTCGCGCTTTACTAGATAGTGGGAGTCAGTGTTCTTTTATCACTGAGTCACTAAAGCAGCGACTCAACCTATCTACACATCCATCTGATGTCAATATATATGCTATTGGTAATACCCTACTTAACCTAAATACAAAACGTTGTATGATACGCCTACAGTCTCGTGATTGCCTATTTAGTGTCACAATGTTTTGCCTAATACTACCTAAAATCTCGGATAACATTCCGTCATCAACCTTTGACATAAAAGGACTAAATTTATCTAACTTTAATTTAGCAGATCCTAACTTCTATGAATCATCCCCTATTGATATGCTTATTGGTAGCGATTTATTTTGGGAAGTGATAGGTTCCCAACAGCATTCCCTTAGTGATAAGGGCCCTATACTCCGTAGCTCTAAACTAGGATGGCTCGTAGGAGGTTCTGTATTAATTAAAGCTAAGCAACCAAATATACCTAAGTCTTCTATTCGTGCCTGCCATGCTCACATAAAGGAAAGTGAACTTCCTAGCCTAGAGTATCAGGTAGCCCAATTTTGGGAATTAGAAAGTTTTCCCCAAGCTATACCCTACAGTAAGGAAGAAAAGCTTTGTGAGAAGCATTTCCTTAGCACTACTACCCGTCTAGATAATGGTCGTTTTTGTGTAGGTCTACCTCTTCGTGATGATAAAGAGTGCTTAGGTGACTCGTATCAACTAGCTAAGAAGAGATTTTTGAACCTAGAATCACGCTTTAAAAAACACCCTAATTTAAAACAAGCCTACACCGAATTTATTCACGAATATGCTGCTCTCGGACATTTATCTGAAGCTCCAATCCAGAGGCCTACCTATGGCTATTTTCTACCTCATCATCCAGTGTTACGAGAACAAAGTGAGTCGACTAAGTTGCGCGTCGTCTTTGATGCGTCGGCTCGCACTACATCCGGAATTTCTGTCAATGATCTACAAATGGTAGGGCCTACTATACAGGATTCTTTATTTAATATCTTGTTGAGGTTTCGTCTCTATAAATATATAGTTTCAGGCGACGTAGAGAAGATGTTTCGTCAGGTGACAATGAGAGAGGCTGATCGCGATCTGCAGTTAATTCTGTGGCGTGACAATGAAAATGAGCCCCTCCGTACTCTACGTATGAATACAGTCACATATGGATTTTCGTCTGCTACTTTTCTTACAACTAGGTGCATTTGGCAACTAGGTGAAGAATGCGCCGACCCTAAAATAAAATCTATAATTCAGAATGACATATATTGTGACGATATTCTTACAGGAAGTGACTCACCACAAGAGTTGCGCTATATCCAACGTTCTGTGTCCGATGAGCTAGCTAAAGGTTGTTTCAACCTTAGAAAATATAGGTCTAATCTGCCTGATCTATTCCCACATATCAATAAATCTGAAGAAGATAATTTAATAATCAGCCATTCCTCTAGCACCTTAGGTATTGGTTGGTGTCCTACTTCAGATGAACTACATTTTCCTTTTCAATCCCTTACAGATCCAATTGCTACTAAAAGATCAATTCTTTCTTCAATCAGTAAAGTTTTTGATCCACTAGGACTATTGTCACTTTACGTTATAAAATTTAAAATCATTTTACAACAGCTATGGATCCTAAAATTAGGCTGGGACGAACCTGTACCTAATGACATCCACAAATGTTGGCAATCTTTTTCTAATAATATTAATAATTTTTCACAATTTAGAATACCTAGACCAATTTTAATTGATAACAATATCCTAATTGAAATGCACTGTTTTTGTGACGCTTCGCAGCAAGCTTATGGGACTTGCATTTATATAAGGTCTATTGATACCAATGGATCAATTCAAGTACGTTTATTATGTGCTAAGGCACGAGTAGCGCCCATAAAGGCTACTACAATACCAAGGCTGGAATTAAGCGCAGCTGTACTAGGTGCACAATTAAGCTCGGCTGTATCCAAGGCCCTACGGTGTTCTATCACTCGACATGTATATTGGACCGATTCGCGCGTAGTGTTAGGTTGGATTTACACGCCCAATAAAACTAAAACTTTCGTGGCTAATCGTATTGCAGCTATTTGTGACCTTAAAGAATCTAAACAATGGCGGTACGTGCCAACTACTTTGAATCCAGCAGATCTCGCTTCACGAGGTGTAGATTTAAAGGAAATGTCTGCTGAACAACCATCCTTATGGTGGCACGGGCCTTCTTTTCTTTCAGAACCAGAATCTTCGTGGCCTTCGATGACCACGCCTAATCTATCTGACCTACCTGAACTAAAAACGAACTCCGTTTTGGTGGCGGAGGTTGTGCCTTCAGCACCCTTAATTGATTTCACCCAATTTTCAAAATTTCATAAGTATCAAAGAATTTATGCCATAGTTTTAAGATTTATTTATAATTGCCGTAATCGGGATAAGCGAGTAACTGGAACTCTACGAGCTGAAGAACTTGAACGTTCCTCTAAGTTACTTGCCAAATTCGCTCAACAGGATTCCTTTCCTGATGAAATAGACCGTCTGCGAGCTAAGAAAAGCCTACCAACAAAGGCGGCTATAGTTTCCCTTAATCCATTCATAGATTCAGAAGGACTACTTAGAGTCGGAGGTCGTATACCTCACTCAGGCTACTCTTACGACAAAAGGCACCCCATTCTACTCAAGTCTGATCACCCACTAACTAACCTAATATTTCAAGCAGAGCATAACCGTCTCCTTCATGCTGGGCCCCAGCAGTTACTTGCGTCTCTTAGGGATCGATACTGGCCTATTGGGGGCAGGCAGCTAGCTAGAAAGGTGTATCGTAATTGCTTTACATGTCGAAGATTTGGGGGTCAAACGCTATCAAACATTATGGGTAACTTACCTAATGATCGTGTAGAGGCTAATTTTCCTTTTGCTACTGTTGCTACTGATTTTGCTGGACCATTCTTAATCACAGACCGGAAAGGTAGAGGATGCAAAATTAGCAAGTGTTATTTATGTATTTTTATATGCTTTCGGTACAAGTGCGTCCACCTTGAAGCAGTGAGTGAACTATCTAAGGATGCTTTCATTCTAACTCTTAAGAGGTTTATTGCTCGCAGAGGTATTCCTAAATTAATTTACTGTGACAACGGACGCAATTTTGTTGCCTCTGCCAAAGAAATTTCGAATTTTTTACAGTCGGAACGCGATTCGATTTGTGGATTTGCAGCTCATCGCGGTATAGATTTTAAATTCTCTCCCGTGTACGCTCCTCACCATAACGGGCTGGCCGAAAGTGCAGTAAAGTCGGCAAAATATCACGCTAAGCGTGTCTTAGGCAATTCGCATTTAACGTTCGAAGAGCTCGCGTCGTTGTTTGCACAAATTGAGGCTATCCTCAACAGCCGACCTCTTTGTCCTCTCAGTCCGTCCCCAAACGACCTACAGCCTCTCACCCCGGCTCACTTTTTAATCGGCAGGCCACTTATGTCGCTACCATCGCCAGAATTCGTGGACTGCAATACCAACCGGCTCGACCGTTTCCAGCGTCTAGAGCAAGCTAGGCAACATTTCTGGCAACGCTGGGTCAAGGAATACATTGGCGAGCTGCAGCAGCGCTCAAAATGGCGCACTAAATGCAGAGACATAGCGCTTAATGATCTCGTCCTAATAAAGGAGGACAACCTACCACCGCTATGCTGGCGCTTGGGCCGCATAGCCAAATTGTTTCCTGGCAACGACGGCGTTCCTCGAGTCGCCGATATCTCCACATCACAAGGAACAATAAGGAGAGCCCTGAACAAAATTTGTCTCCTACCTTACACAAGTTAAAAGTTTGAAGCTTTTAACGGCCGGGAGGATGTCGACGCCATTTACACCTAATGTCGACTTTAACACTGTCGTCATATGACGACATATCCTAGTTTGTATCGAGCCATACACTTCACCAATCACACTACTCAAACACACATACGTCATACATACACTTCACCAATCACACTACTCAAACACACATACGTCATACATACACTACACCAATCACACTACTCAAATACATTTACGTCATACATCATACTCATCCAATCACACATTACCACATACATTCTGCCACACATTCTCTTCTTGCACACCACCGACACTACACAAACCTAAAACTTGTCAAGATTATCTAAATATAATTCTTTAAGAAGATCCAAAATCTTTCCTTTTGTTCATCACGAACAACGATTGAAGCTAATAGTTAAAAACCGGTCAAATACGAGTCGAGGGTTCTGTATTATCAGGTATCAGTATCATGAACATCATCATTATCAGCCCAACGACGCGACGTGACGTTTTTTGCCTTATCAGTATGGCAAAGTATTATTAAGGCTAAAAACATAATTTCCAACATAATAGTTTAGCAAACAAATTTAGTTATGCAGTCGGACTTTTTTAGTATTTACAAAAAAAGTGTTGTAGTTAGAAACATCGTTTTATTTTTCTATCTGTATTAGGTAATAGGTATCAACTGGAATTATTTTACATTTTTCTCATCACATACTCCGAAGATGGAATGGTACTTTTTTATGTTTTTTTTGTTCGAAGTTAAAACCTTCTTGTTATAATTTGTACACCCTGCCACTTTTATATATGAGTACTATCTATGGACGTAATAAAACAGTTTCTGTCGCCTTATTTTTCTGAATAGGTTATGGGCAATATTTAACGCTTCATATACATACAAAAAATGGCTACATCGGCTGAAGGCCTACCCCTAGCGGAGGCAACCTACCGACATCCAGTCGTTACCAGCGGTGTCCCACAAATACCCAAGTTGGACGGGCGATCCAATTTTGCTACTTGGAGCTTTGGTATCAAAATGTACCTTATTGATTGTGGGTTGTGGAAGTGCGTCGAGTGCCCAGAAGAATTCGCAAAAGAGCGAAGCGACTTCAATAGAATGGATGAACAGGCAAGGGCAAAAATATGTCTATCTGTAGCGCCAAAAGTTTACTCCGTCGTGAAGTCTGCCAAAACGGCAAAAGAAACATGGAACAAATTAAAAGCACAATATGCCGACAAAGGTTTGGACAGAAGGCTAAATCTACTTAGGCAACTTTTTAACATAAAATTAGCAACATTTGGAGATATTGAGAGCTATATTAATGCCATAAGAGATATACAGGAGAAACTCCATGAAATCGAAGCTGGACTGGAGGATGAATTTATCGGAGTCATAATGCTAGCAGGTTTGACAGAACAGTTCAAGCCTCTCATCATGGCACTGGAGCATTCAGGTGCAAAAATTACTTCAGACTCAGTAGCCACGAGGCTTCTCAGCGAAGATCACAAGACACCTGAAGAACTCTCCACGAACACTTCTTTTTCGGCCACAACTCCTAAATTAAATTTTGTAAGAAGTTTGGACATGTTATTTTAAATTGTAGAAAAAGGAAACAATACTAAATTTTGTAAGAAGTTTGGACATGTTATTTTAAATTGTAGAAAAAGGAAACAACACATGAAAACACTTTCTACACATAACAAAACAAATTTTATTACAGATGTTACACTTTTATCTTCTTTTAGTTCTAATCTCTCAGGTCCCCATCTCGAACAAAACTGGATTCTGGATTCCGGAGCAACAGCACACATGTGCAAGGATAAGAATTCCTTTCAGGACTTAAAGTTGTCCAAATCCAGGCCAATATATGTTGCCAACAACGATCTAATCCCTTGCTCAGGATCAGGTACCGTAGTTTTACCTTTACCTAGAGGTAATTCGAGCACACTCGATAATGTGCTATATGTTCCAGACATAGCGTCGAACTTATTATCTATAAGTAGCCTTGTACGTGAAAATCATGTCGTTGTATTTTCCCAAAGTGGTGCTAGAATTCTTTGTAGGGAAAACTGCAAAGTTTCCGGCGAAATAGTAGCAACTGCGTCGAATTATAAAAATCTTTATAAACTCGATATAGTACAACAAGTTTATTTGACAAATGAATGTTCACCAACAGCGTTGCTATGGCATCGACGTCTTGGTCATCTCAATGACAAGGCCGTCAATATATTAAAAAATAAACAAATAGGCGTAAGTTTTTCAGACAGACTGCCAGATACTTGTGTGCCATGTATACAAGGTAAAATAGCAAAGAGGCCCTTTAAAATTTCTCAAAGAGAAACTAGTAATAGATTAGAGCTCATACACACAGACCTCTGTGGCCCAATGAGTACGCACTCATTTGGTGGTGCTCTATATTTATTAACATTTACGGACAACTTCTCTCGCAAAACTTTTGGCTATCACCGTTGAGAAATGCAGTCTCGACATCTAAATGTTCAAGATAAAGTCCATCTTTTGCTGCAAAAGCGATTAAAAGTCTTATGGTAGATAGCCGAGTGACCGGTGAGAATGTTTCTCCGTTTAGAAGAAGAAATCTTCATGGAGCAGCCAGAAGGTTTCGCTTTTGAACCTAAGAAAAAGGTATGTCTCCTTAAAAAATCACTGTATGGGCTTAAACAAGCTCCACGTCAATGGAACGAAAAAGTTTGTGAAGCCATGAACAAACTTTCATTGACTCAATGTTCGAAAGAGCACTGTCTTTATTATAAAAAGTCAGGCAAAAAGCTTCTTGTCGTCGCTATCTTTGTGGACGATTTCTTCCTCCTGTCAAATGATGACAGTATGAAAGATTCATTCAAACGAGGACTTAGAGAACTGTTCACTGTAAAAGATCTCGGTATTCTTAAAGATTGTTTGGGAATGAGAGTCACTCATTGTGAAAAAAGTATTACTCTCGACCAAACTAATTATATCGACGAACTGATTAATAAATTTGGCATGGAAGATGCTATTCCAGTATCCACACCAATGGAACTTGGACAAAAATTAATCCGGCCAAAAGATGGTGAGGAACAATTTAATTTGCCTTACCAGCAGCTTATTGGGTCACTAATGTATATTTCCATTGGCACAAGACCTGACATATCCTATGCTGTCTCCTATTTGAGCCAATTCAATACTCATTACGGGGAGGAACACTGGAAAGCTGCAAAACGTGTACTTAGGTACTTAAAGGCAACTAAAAATTTGAAACTAAACTACACCTACAATACTGATAGAAGTGTACCTATTGGTTATGCTGATGCTGATTACGGTAGTAGTGTTATTGACAGACGCTCATACACTGGTTACACCTTTTTGATGAGTGGCGCCCCAACTTCGTGGGAGGCTCGCAAACAGAAAACGGTTGCCCTCTCGACTACAGACGCCGAATATATGGCACTTTCTGAATCAAGTAAAGAAGCCATCTATATACGTTCCCTCATCATAGAAATATTTTCAATAGACCAACCAATAGTAATATATTCAGATAACCAAAGTTCACTTAAACTCAGCACAAATGACACCTATCACGCTCGCACAAAACATATTGATATTCGTCATCACTTCATACGAGAGGCCTTAACAAATAATCAAATTCATGTTAAGTACATCTCAACCACACATCAGTTAGCAGACATACTAACCAAATCATTACCTAAACTAAGACACAGTAAGCTAACTACATTATTAGGTTTACTGTAAAGTTTTTATTTTTATAATGGTTTAATACATATTTGTTTCTATATTAAGTTTGCTATTTGATATTCTTATAAATTAATTCAAATATTTATAAATTAATTGTCATATTGTGTATTAGTAGTCACTTGTGTTTATTATCAGTTTATATCATGCATTGTACGTACAGGGTGATCTAATTACGGGGAGGTGTTCGAAGTTAAAACCTTCTTGTTATAAGTTGTACACCCTGGCCACTTTTATATATGAGTACTATCTATGGACGTAATAAAACAGTTTGTCGCGTTATTTTTCTGAATATTTTTTTCGTATCTCTAAAATTGTGGGGCTTAAAAATATATACCTCTATACTAATATTATAAAGAGGAAAGAGAATTCATGTAATCACAAAGTTATACAACTAGCTACGGTAAACCATTATAGGTCCAATTTACTGTAAATGACGTAACTTCGAATGTTCTAACAATGCTAATCTTCATGAATTTCAACTCAAATTATTAGTAAGTAGTTAACTAGTTGTATTTTACAGTATTTGGTTTGGACTAATACTGTCTAAAAGGTTGCCTGCGGATAGTTTTCATTAGACTATTGAAATACACGATTAAAACTCACAAAACGGTAAAATAAAATTTCTATATTTTTTAATCTCGCTTTGTTGATGCCTCAAAGTTAATCTTTTGTGAGATTTGCGTAGTCTTAGCGGGCTGTTCTTCTACTTTTGCTGTAAACAAAAACAGTTTTCACTATGGGATCACACTATAATTAATTTATTTGGTATCTGACAGACGTCGTGCCGTAACAAAATATTTATTAAATAAATTATCAAAAATATTTACTGTGAGCCCTTAATCACCTTGTACGACACCCACGGGTTCAAATGGGGTAGTGACATTACGTATTCTTAATCCGTCACTATGCGGACAACATTTGTATGTTGTTTGTATTATAGTAGTATGTACTACTTACATACATATTATATTAATCCTAAAAATATTTTGGGTATTTTTTCAAAATATTAAAAAAAACATTAAGAGATATCCAATCCATATACATAATAAGATTATACTCTGTATAATATAAATGTTTTGCTGGCGTATCGTTAGACGTAGGACCAAATTTACTATTACCTACCGTTTAAAATTTTATCTAAATTTCTCACAATTCAAAAAATCTCAAAATAGATATTTCGAGTCTACCTGTGTAATAAATATATTTTATTGCGACAGAATAAAACTGTTGTCCTATAGTAATTAAATTTATTGTAACTTTAATGGTCCAAAAATGGCTGAAAAATATTATTTTAATTTTCCATTGTTACATTGTTCATTTTTTATTTATTTATACTTTGTTTGCACTTTAATGTACAGAGGCGGTCTTAATGCCGGAGGCATTCTCAACCAGTCTACTTAGAGAGCGATGCAGAAATGGGTCGAATTAGTCAAATTCGATGATTCTATTCGAAATATTTAAATGTTACTTCAATACATTTGAACACATCCCTAATATAGCTTATATTAACTATATCAAATGATCAATTTACTAATCTGCCCCCTGATTTTGAGCTGTCGGAAAATTTTCGGCCGGAAATGTCACTTTAATTAAAGTTAAAAAAACCGGCCAAGAGCGTGTCGGGCCACGCTCAGTGTAGGGTTCCGTAGTTTCCCGTCCGTTAGACGTGCCAGAAGTTTTTGATGGTAATTTTGAATTGCGAGAACCTATTTTAATAATTATTTTTTTGTTTGAAAAAAGATACGTTCAGGATAATAAAATATTATGTAAACGAAGTTAAAAAAAAAATAAGGGCAAATGAAACTTGACCTCTGGATTGTATAGGCGCTCATACGATTCAGGGACCAAATTATATTGGTTAACTGCAGTTTCCATCTGTTGTTTCCATCCAAGTTCAAAATAATTTTCCTAGAAAGTCCTTATAAAGTTCTACTTTTCAGATTTTTTTCGTATTTTCTAAACTTATGGTTCAAAAGTTAGAGGGGGGGGGACGCTTTGTTTTTTACTTTTGGAGCGATTATTTCCGAAATTATTGACATTATCAAAAAATGATTTTAGTAAACCCCTATTCATTTTTAAATACCTTTCCAACAATATATCACACATTAGGGTTAAAATTAAAAAAAAAAACACTTCCCACTTTACATATAGGGGGGCTACCCTAATAAAACATTTTTTTCCAATTTTTATTTTAGCACTTTGTCGGCGTGATTGATACACATATTGGTCCCAAATTTCAGCTTTCTAGTGCTAACGGTCACAGAGATTAAGCGAGGACGGACAGACGGACAGACAGACATGGCGAAACTATAAGGGTTCCTAGTTGACTACGGAACCCTAAAAACATAATGTTAGAGAAATAGATAGTTGAAGAAAGAAATTATACACTAATCAGTTTTTCATTTTCTATACAGTATTTATTTATTTATAGTACTTTATTGCACACAAAGAAAAGAAAATATACAAATTGTCTTAAAATCTAAACAAGTATGTACAAAGGCGAGCTTAACTCATATTTGAGTTCTCTAACAGCAAACCTTAGAGTGGTAGAGGAAAGAAGTAAGAATTTGAGAATAGAAGAAGAAGTGTACAACTAAAAAGAGAAAAAAATAATAATAAAATAATGTAAAAATCATAAAATCAGCATAGTCTAGAGATGAAAGTAGAAGAGATTGTGCAAGAGTAACTCTAGTGTGAAAGGGTAAGAATTTCTGGAGCCGCTTAAGCGACTGAAACGAGCCGTACACCCTCCTGCTTACCTCTGCAATGTGGTCATCCCAGGAGAGGCGATTATCTAAGACTATACCCAAATTGATACTCGTACCACTATCGGAACCGAATCGTAAACAATTTGAGGGAGAGACTGGGCATCCATAGAGTTTAACTGATATCTGCCACCAATAATGAGAGCTTGAGACTTCAAGGGATTAACTAATAACCCAAAGGATCGGGCCCAACTACTAATATTTACAAGGTCATTATTGATGGCAGACACAGTGTCGGTCAACTCTTCAGCAGCACAATGTTGATACAGCTGCAAGTCGTCTGCATAGAGGTGATAGTGTGAAGTGATAACCTTAGTGATGGCGTTTATGAAAACAGAGAAGAGTAGAGGAGATAGAACACCACCTTGAGGAACACCCACAGTTAGGTCAAACCAGTCAGAGGAACCTGCCTCGGTGCGAACAGACTGCGAGCGACCACGAAGTAAACTATTTTATAACATTAAATAACGTAAGCCGTAAAAGACGTCGTTCTAAGATTCAAAAAAGTTTACGATCCGGGAGCAATCCGACGAGTCAAAATCAGGGGGCTGATATATCGTTAGAATAGATAGATCGAACTGGTTGCCACTTGTCTGGCTTATATTTTTTTAAGCAATGCACTTCCTAAAGAAGCTCTAAAGACTATCAATCTCTGGCTGGCTTTACAAAAACCAGTTACGTACCTTGACCTTCAGGTACAGTCGGCACAATTGAAGGTGGTCGAGGTGCAATACACAATTCCAACCTAAAACTGCTAATTTCAGCTGTTGTAGGCATTTCAGTGCAGTCAGGCACAGTGTTCCGCTTGCTAGTTAACAGACGCCCTAACTTTAATACCGCCTGAAAACATTTTGCTATTTCAAAAGACGGTATTTATTTTTGGGTTAGATGCCATGAGAGACTTCAATGTTACGTCAACCAGTTACTGGTCCATTGTAGCGCGAATACTCTACACTTAGAATTACTTCTAGGGTATGTGGGTTTCCTCACGATGTTTTACTTTACGGTCAGCAGATGGTAAGTCATTTGACTAATACATATAAATTCCACAAAGTGAAATCCACATTGATACTGCCGGTCGAATTCGAACTCGGACTGCATGATTTGAATTATCCAATCGGCTAACATCGTTTTCAACTCGGCTACTAATAGCATCACTGTCATTAAGAAATTTCACAAAAAGTTTTTCCTCTCGTCTGTCAAGTCATCAAGTGAACTGATTTGGTTCACGCCAACCCACACACATCCTCTAGGCTATAGTCACACTGTTTTCCTTCAAGAAGGGTATGGAAGTGAACGTATACTTAATACGTTCGCTTCCATACCCTGGGGGCTTACTCTGAATTTCGACATTCAATTGGTCGGTTTTGATGTCGCTGTCAAATGTAAGAAAATTCGGATATGGTCGCTGTCACTTTCAAACATTTCATTAAACCGACCAATTGAATGTCGAAATTTAGAGTGAGCCCCTGTATCTGATGCAAATGCAAATATTTAAATAACACGTTTAAAATTGAAATTCTTTTAGAAAAAATAATTATGCTCCAGGGCTTTTATATTCATTTCTAACTTACATGACGAGTGATCGCTGGTAACGCAGGACTGGCGTAAATTGGAGGACAGGCTAACAAAACAGATAGCGGCACAAACATTTTCATAATTAGAAATGGTACAGCACCTTTAATGAAATCTGAAAACATTTTTAAATATAATAATAAAGCAATAGAAACCGCATATCAACATCTCAAAAACCACTTACATTTTTTTGGAGTTTTTACAATTTGAAGCTTAATTTGAAGCAACATTTACCATGTGGGTGAAGCCACGGGTGGAAGCTAGTATTATTATTACACTAGCTATATACTACTTAAATATATTTTTTGTAAATACATACATATTATAGATATGTATAATATAGAAGCAGTTAAATGGCTTAATTTAAAATTATAATTTGGCATTCTTTTCTTTTTTAACCCTCTCAGCTCTCTAGTTAGAGGAGAGGAGACCCGAGCCGAGGGTTGCTGATGATGATTATGATTCTTTTCTTAGCAGATATTTGTTTGTGTGCACAAATTGCAAAATTTTACTGTATCGTTACGCCATTTAATATTTCCTTACAAGTCATTATTAATTTTGAAATTCAAGAGCTGTTACCTACCAGGATATAATCGACTGCTGTATTTAAGTGAACTTGAAAATATCGGTTTCATTTGAGGATAAAAATCAGCTGTCATTTCCCATACATGCAATATTTGTCTATCTCTAGGGCCTTCTACATACAACAGCACAGTTTCTCCTGTATCTAAAGCAAATCCAGACAATAAATCCTCTTTATTACCAGATTTGATTACTTCTTCATTAATTTCTGTGATGTGATTTAACACCGCCATGATAGCATTAGTATCACTAACTAGATCGTATAATCTGGAGTACCTTGTCGTTGTTTTATGAGGTTTGCATCCTACCAACCCTATACATACATCTAAAGTCATTTGTGCTGTTAGAATGACCTCTGTTGGAACAATTATTTCTGGTACCAATGGTTCTCGCACTGAGTTTATATCATTAGTGCATATTCTATCTCTTTCTAACTCTTTGACTTTCACTTGCAATGGATATATTGGGTACTCTCCTCTTATTAATGCATTAGATTTATGTAATAGCGATTTGACGGTAATTTTAGTAGTACCAATAAGAATATCAGTATCAGCATCGAGTACTTTAGCTGGTATAAAAGAAGGAAAGTCACGGTCTCCTTTTGCGTAACCAAATAAGTTTGGGTTTACATTCGTTGGTGGTAGTGACCGAATACCGCGAAGCTAAAACCAATAAAAATTATTTTTATCTTTCAATATTTTTACCATACTCACCGGGAATACAAAAATCTCGCAAAATGTTCCAAAAATATTTATTAAATAATTTTATAAATAACTTTGTTCTGTATTGCAGGAAAAAAACTCGAAAAGTATATGTATAATAATAATAATATTCTACCACATTCACACAGCGCCATCTAGTCCCAAAGTAAGCAATTATACTCGTACTTGTTTGTGTTATGGGTACTAAACAGCTGATACACTACTTAAATTTTTTTTTTGTAAATACATACATATTATAGATAAATTACACCCAGACACAGAACAAACCTTTATGCTCATCACACAAAGATTTGTCCTGGGTGGGGATCGAACCCACGACCTCTGGTTTAGCAGTCAGGGTCACTAACCACTAGACCAACAGGCCAGTAGTATGTATATTTTATACGCATCATGTTATATGCACCTATGTTTTCAAGCTAATAAATAAAAATAAAACGTTCCAAATTTATGGAACTGCACAAAGAAACTGAAGAACATTCACTTACGTTAAAGTAAAAAGTATATTATATACCTGGATTCGATAATCCGTGTCTAAAAATTTACTAATAATCTCAGATGCCATGTCCACTGGCAAAGGCACTGCGTGGTGATCATCAAAATCAACAGTATGGTTAAGGCTTTGTGGCTGTGTTACATGTTCATTATCGTTAATAGTCCATTTAACATAAATCTCTGAAATACTGCAACAGACAGAACAAGATTATGTTCTAATAGGCAGTTAAGAAATCGGTTCTGGTAACTAGATCGGGTCTCCAGCAGTCTTCAGCAGTATAGTAGGATTTAATGGGTTGCTGATGATGATGATGATGATGAACTAGATCAGTTTTCGAGGTCATCTGCAGCCATCAACATTCAAAAACCTTACACACTCCCAAAACGCGTTGATTCATCATCATCATACAGTCCAATGACGTCCACTGCTCCTTCCGTTCTCGAGTGGCGGCCACGTATTGGAAAGCGCAGCGTGGGGCGGCCCCGCGCCAAATGGACCGACGACCTAGTAATGGTGGCCGTTGGATGCGGGCAGTACAAAAAGCCATATGTTCAAACGCGTTGATTAAATGGAAAATATTTTTGTATAGTAAATAAATGGACACTAAATATCATTTTTGATAACTATTAATATTACTTACTTGCATTTCAAGAATTCATTAAAAGGAATATCTGTTAGTTGACCGACATTAACAAATATAACCGGTTTGTCGTCTGGAGCTGGCAAGCAGGCGCTGGCGATTAAAACTATAACTTCTCCGGCGTCTTGAGGTCTCTCACCAACTGTATCGAATTTAGTTATTCGTCCCGTACCTTAAATGCAAATATCATCATCTTGAATTTTATAATATTTTAAGCTCAGAGCTCACTAACGTGCATATCGATGAAGCGATGGTGGCCGAATGGGTAGGTAAGTGAATGGTATGCAAATCATGCGGTTCGAGTTCGACTTTACTTTGGAGAATTTATATGTACCTACTAGTCAAGTGACTTACTAAGTATCTGCTGAAGGTAAAGGAAGACATAGTGAGGAAACGCTCCAACCCGTGTTCAAAAAAAAAATGGGCTGGACAACACCAGTAGTTTTATTAAACAGGTAATAAAACCACTGGCACTATCCAGTTGGTTTATTATGAACTTGGGTTTGATGATGATATAATTACGTTTCCTGTGCTGTCCATGTAATTCTGCAGGTGCAATTTTTTTTATAATAACCTTCCTCGTACGAATATATACGAATACGAATAAGACTTATATACATATATATGAATATTTAAAAAACAATAATCAGCGGAATTGGTTCAGCTTTACGAGCTTTGCGCGCAAAACATTTATTCATTCATAGTTATTTAGTAAATATTTGATAAAAAAACCCTTGAATGAATCCAGCTTTCTAAGAGGTACTTAGTAACCTTTCAAAAAAGTTATTATTATCATAAGTAGCCTATATGGCAGTATAGGGGAACGTAATAAGGTCCTTCGTTCTGTAGAAGTATACAAATCGACTCGAGTTTTCCAATTACGTTTGGTCAGAAGGCACTCAAAAATATTGATAATTTTGATACAAATTATTATTATTGTGTCACTCAATATTTATATTGATAAGTATTGACCAAAATAGCCATACTCTTTAAAATTACACATTAATTATATTATTTATAAGAGTATATACTTAATAATATTTTTTTAGACATATGCATGACTTATGCATATATCTAAAAAGTAAATTATTACTACAACCTACTAGATAGGTTTGGTTAAAAAAAAAATTACTAGTAACAATTTGGCTCAATTAAATTTAAATACATAAAATATGTATTATGTGTAATCTCCATTTGATTTTGATGACGATACCTTAATTGACGAAATCCATCCCGCCGTTTGGGGTTGGGGTTTAGGTAGGGTAGAGTTTTTATTAACTTTTTATTAAAACACTGGCGTCGTCCAGCCCATTTATTATGAATATACAGCACAGGAAACGTAATTATATCAACACAACGCTCAAACCCAAGTTCATAATAAACCAACTGGATAGTGCCAGTGGTTTTATTACCTGTTTAATAAAACTACTGGTGTCGTCCAGCCCATTTTTTTTTTAAAACGGGTTTGAGCGTTTCTCACTATGTCTTTCTTTACCTTCAGCAGGTGGTAAGTCACTTGACTAGTACATATAAATTCTACAAAGTAAAATCCACATCCAAAATCGAACTCAAACCGCATGATTTGCATGCCATTCACTTACCTACCTATTCGGCCACCATCGCTTCATCATACAAGATACGCGCGAAAAACAATACCCTTCCTGGCATGGCAGTCGGGTAAAGAAGTATAATGCATTCGCTTGTGCTTGTTGATAGATACTGAATCTACAAATATGAGTAATATATAACTTTTTTGGTTACTGATGAAAGGTTACCATTATTTGCAATCGTGGTTTGATTCCCGAAGCTGGAAAAGATGATACTAGGTTTTTCTGACATAAAATTCTCAGTATCAGTTTGGAGTTAGGTTAAACATGTATCCGGTTAAGGGGAATAGGTCCTCTATTACATGAGACCGAATATAGTTGGGGAAATGTATGTGGGATGCATATTTGCCTACTCTATATAATATATGTTCTATGTTATGTTCTTTTTAAGTACATTATGATATAAGTGCGGTAAGTTGATAAATAATTACAGCCGAAGCGATATTGCTGCAGAGGCTGTAATTATATCAAAGCGCACGAATGTCATACGACGTTTTATAACATATTTGCGAGGAAATAAATAAAATTCAGACTTTCTTAGAAAAAAACAAATACAGCGAAAAGAAAAGCGCGCGGAATAATTTTTACTTGTCACAAATTATCGATGCGCGCGCATCAGCGCTTTTTTTAAGGCAAAAACACAAAAACAGCCAGTATTACTAATAAAGTAAATTAATATTTTTGTGTTTTATTACAGATAAATGGTTGTAATTTATGGTCTAAATTAATTAAGTTAAATAATTAAATGTTTATTTTATATATATCATAATTATTTTATCTCCCAAAGTTAATTTTATTCATAAAATTTTGACCACTTTTCTGACATAAAAACTCTTTGCTAAGATTTAAAAAAAGTATCGTTCGTTTTCGACGGAGCATCTTGATTACTAGTCTGTGATCGTGAGAAGCCGTGCATTTTACTTTACATTACCGCACTAGTGCGTAATGAGATACATTACGACACTGAAATTGGTGAAATAAGAGACCCTTTACGAGCAAATATGTTATAAAAGAATATTAAACTACAGGCGAACTATGTTTGGAAGCAATTAATGATTACCACATATGATTTGATCTCCAGTTAACATGATTTCATATTTAGAAACTTCTGGCTTTTTTGGTTTTCCTTTCGTATCCATCTTTGATATTCCGATTAGCATTTCTTTATCTTTTGGCTCTCTTTCCAAAATTGCCTCTTGAACGCTTTTAATTACTGCGTCCTGGTGTCTTTTATCTACAACACTTTTAATTTTTTTATCTCGAAAATCAATAGCTCGTCTAATTATTTAATCTTCAATAAAGTTTAGTTATATTAATTGCTATAATGACAAATGAACTAAACAAACTCAACTGGCTGTCATAAGTAACCAAAGCCCGTGAACCTCGAGAGAAACAATCTGTTTATAAAAATTTAAAAAATTCACGAAATATAGGTACATGATATGTATAATCTTGTACTGTGTACAAGCTATTCTTCCATACTGTTAATTAGCTCTATGGACTTACCCTATTAATTAAAATAATAAGTTGACTAGTTAACTTAGTATTTTATTTAATTAATATGAATGCAGTCTCCTGCAATGTGAAGATATTTCAAAAGCGAGTTGCTCAACTTAGCAACAGAGATCTTACTCAAAAGAGAAACTGGATCCAATGTAAAATGTGTGTCCTTAAATTGTATGTTTGTAAAGTTGCTTGCAACACTGAGCTAATAGTTACCGAGTGGGGGGACGTCTTTATTTAAAACAAGAAAAAAATTAAAAACCATATTACAGTAACACTTATACATGAAAACTTGACTGAAATAGTGTTGAATGAAAGGTAGGCGCACCCTTATTATATAAGACCATACAAATTTTGTAAAACACTATCTAAAAAATAAAGGCAATAAGTTAATGCTATGAGTCAAACATAACCTGTTACTAGATGTAGTACATTGAATGGACCATCTAATATCGAACTAGGGATATATGGTAAAACAAGGCTCCATATTAAATCAATCAGATACTGCACCAAACTAATTTCCTCTTCCATCACTGGAGCAAACTGTCGACGTTCTCCAAAAACTATTTTAGGAAAATAAACCTCTTGAGATATACCAACTTTAGCACTAAAATATAAAATATGGATTTCATTATTATTTATTATATTATAGCATTGCAATACGATATTACTTTTCATATAATTTTAAGACAGTTAGATAAGAAGCTTCAAGAAGATCAAGATGTTAGAGATTAAAAAGGTAATTAAAAAGGTAGGATAAGCCAAGTAGGTGATTTATTATACACGTAACGTGATTGCCTGTGGACGATAGGAATATATGTTGCTTGTCCAGATAAATTTGGTAATTATGTCGTAAATTCAAGCCATCATTCTTTTTTCATTCATCTTCTTTCAAAATGCAACCAACTTGCACTAGACCAGCGTGTGTGGCTTGTAGCCTAACACCCTCACTGCTCTCTAGATAGAGAAGAGGAGACCCGAGCCCAGCAAAAGGACATTAATGGGTTGCTGATGATGACGATGATGATGATCAGTGCTACCTGGTCGAAACAAAATACGATAAATATCTAAAACATACATAAAGGAAATGAAATACTTCGACAGACGTTGAACCTTCTTTGACATAATATATATTATGTGTACTAGAAATCTGGACCGAAGGGCTCCATTAATTAGTGCTGTTAATAGATAGGTAGAAAAAATAACTACAGTACCCAGAGCTGATATTTCCGACTCCAAAGGCAGGAACCACAGTGACAATATGCGAACTAAACTCTTCGACTCTCACAGGCAATAGGTGGGCAACTGAGAATGCCAACCATCTTCTTTGCAAAAAGAACCAAGTTCGAACCCATACAGAGCTCGTGCCATTCAAAATCTGAATACCGCAACAATAAACAATTTATCTTCTTGTATTCCTCGCATCCTTTGTACTCGTAGTTCGCCGGGTGAGTCTTGCCGGAGAGCACAAAGTGCGGGCACAGTAGAATGTCACAAAATGACAGGACAGGAGTCCTGTCTTTTTGGGACATTCTGCTATTTTGTGATAAAAAAAATGTCCACAAAATATATTTGAGTTTTTTAGTATTGTTTTACTTGTTACCCTTGGTTTGCCCTTGAATTTCGATATTTTGATGTTATTCCTTGCAAATAAAACGATTTATAAATATAATCGAAACATTTCGTATATAGTTATAGTTTACTTTCGTTTAATCACAATGCCCGTCAAGACTTATAGATTGAAATCCCAGAGCTCCCAGGCGTTACTCATGTTCTGAGAAACAAAAATGTAGACGAGAAGGTAGTGTTGGTGTGTACTATGAACGTACGCATACTCGCTAACTTGTGCCGACGGCCAATTTTTAGGTATCTGGTACTAGTTACGTAGCTTAAGGCGCAAAGGGATCCCTAAATAAAAAAAGATGTTAGCAAACTAATAATATTTTTTAAAGACCTATCAAACGATATGGGGCACATGAGAGAAAAAATATATCCCCATTTGACTTGTAGGAAAGGTAGGCCATAATTTTTTTTTTTTCATAATACACTCTTGGTATGACTAATAAAAATATCCATGCTCAATTACATAGCTATCGCAAAATTAATAAACGAATGGGCAGAGTATAGGTACAATAACTCCATCATTTACCAACAATATTCATCATGTGGGTTTATCGTTATTATAATTTAATTTTAACCTTAGCAGTGTGGGGCCAAATAAGGACTTCTATGGTGAAATTCTGTCCAGGAGCCAATTGATATTGTAATTTTAATCCTTGGACAGGTGCTGTTCCAATGTCCACCATGCCTTCGTTACAATCGTGGAATACATCAATACCAACCACTTCCAACGCAAAAGTTAATGTAAATATACTTGGATGGCATTTTGGCAAATCTGTTCCAGTCACTCTAACAGGTTTTGGAGCCATGTTATCTGTATCTATACCATGAACATTTAAAAGGCAAATGAAAAATAATATTTGCTTAAATGTGTGGTATTTGTCAATTTGACAACAAACATTTATTGTGACATTAATGTCAATCTATCTATTGTACTAAACTTTTTGTGCTATTGACAGATTTATATTTCTATCCAAAAAGGGTTCCTACAATTTCGGTCTATCCCCAGTTTTTTTGGCCTCTCTATACGAACAATTTTAATCTCTTCTAACGACTACTCAAACATACTGTCCACATGTATAAATACTCTATAATAAGGAAGTTAAATCTTATTTTATCTGCGTTCGTATTTAATAATTATAAATAACTAGGTACACAACAGTATAAACTATATTTTTATAGGCTTTATCGAGAGCTAAAGAATATAAATTATTGCAAATGCGCATAACTTAGAATAAATACATATATTGAGGTGTATGACATTAAATGGTAATATGGCAATATAGCAATGTTTTATTATCAAAAAGCTTCAATTTATCCATATCACCAAAATATGAACATAATTAATTATAATAATTTTTATTTTGTTAACTACCATTTAGGACTGTCACCGTGGCGCAGTGGTTAAGGTGGTCGCCTCGCCACTACATCGCCGTGCTGGGTGACGTGGGTTCGATTCCCACACGAGACAAATATTTGTGTGATTCATAGATATTTGTTTCTAGTCTGGGTGTACTTTGTGTCCGTTAGTTTCATGTTTGTAAAGCTCCCCGCGACACAGGGCTAGTTCCCTAGTGCGGGCGTTGTCTTTAAAAAAAAAAAAAAAAATCAAAATCATAATTATACCTATAATCTATGTAACCAGATATTCCGTAGACAAAAATATTCTTTATTTCGATACTGTAGGGAAGAAAATACAAACTCCATTTCGAACTCAACTGATCCTCTTGATTTTTTGCAAGTTCGAATAGAAGCATTGTAAGAGCTGAGGATGACGTCTCTAACGCACCTCCAAAAAATTAAGCACATTGTGCAGCAATAAACTCATAATCTAATTCAATGTACAACTTAGATACCTTTCCTTCACCATGCTTAAGGCGAAGTATACTTTCACCAACCCATTTAGTATCTTTCGATGATAAAATTAAATCAATAAAGTCATTCCTGGAACTTGGTTTGTTTTCACGTGACTTGAATTCGCTAGTGATTACCTGCATCATAATTATAGTCTGTTACTTTTGGCGGGAATAATTGTAAACCCAAAGCATAAAATAACTTTGGCCAAATTGAACGAGTAATCATTTTTTATCCATCATTAATTCACGAAAACCTTTAAGTTTTCATCATAGTTTTGCATTATTTTAAACTCTTTGCCAAAAGCACAAGAACAGACAGTGTCCAGCGTAAAGCGTGAAACTAATTTATGTGTCTCAATACATTTTGAAATACTTACTTGTTTCATATTCTATTCAAGCATTTTGTCCTTGTCATGAGTTTTTTCTTGTATCAAATAAAACATAGCCCTCATCTTGGCTGTTGAAAATAACGGAGTAAGATTTTGTCGTGCCACTCTCCATGAACCACCACAGTGAAAAAATAAAACTTTCGTTACAGTTTCTCTCTCCACATATTTAGAAATTTCTCTACCATGAAAGTAGTACCTAGAAGTCTTTTGCCATAATTAATTTTATATATTCTGGATCTAGAACAAGCAGAATCGGTTCTGTTCCATAATACACACCGATATAAGGTCAATGTACGGTTTGCCCTCTAAAAAAATATTGTTATTATTTTAATACCAAACTACATAGCGGCTCGCTTAAGATCAATATATCTCCAAATTTCATCAATATCCATGGAATAGTTTTTGAGTAAAATATCTGTCATATGCGCACGAACGAACGGACATGACGAAACAATAAGTTTTTGCCGTTTTAGCTACAAAACCCTAAACATACATCTAATCTAATTAAATAAAGTCTCAAAGATTTCCATCAATTTAAGTATTAATTTATACCTACTTACGGACTTGTTATTTTACATTTGCCTGAACCACATACACCATGTCCTTTTTGTCTCGGTCATAGTTATCAAATATACCTACAATAAGAATTATTATTAGTAGCCTACAATAACTAGGTATAATAATATCAAGAGACATAGTAAACAAAAGAAAAAAATATTTGGTCAATGACACGGCTCGTGTTTCTATTGAGGTTCTTCGTACAATGTATATTATTTTTAGGGTTCTGTACCAAAAAGGTACAAAGGAATCCTTATGGTCTCGCTCTGTCCGTCTGTCACAGTGGTATATCTCGGAATCTACTTAGCTATCGACATGAAATAGTTTCAAATACGTTGAAGGTCCAGGTGAAAGTAGTCTGGTCAGAGCGACAGAACTTGTCGTGATTTTATAGGACGTTAATTGCAATATTATTTTATATAGGTACTTAATGTTGAAGTCACTAGCAGGTAGTAAAATCGGGATAGACGCCACACTTTATGAAATGACCGTGTTATTTTAAAAATATACATTCATCAGTAATAATCTCTATAAATGTTTAATGTTGCAATGTATCTTGTTTTTATCGACCTAACAGAAGGAAGAAGATTTAGATAGATGCCCCACCATAAAAATGCTAAGAAGAATAGATGTCTGCAGCACAGGATAGATATATATATATATAGGTATATATTTATAGCGCATAAGGGTTGATTTTTCCATCGCTAGTTAAATTTTACCTGAAGAATATAATGACGGTTGACTTATTTTGTATAGAAAAATGTCACAAATTTTGATTTATTCTCTTTATAAAGTTACCTGCATAGATTATACACTATATGGTTACCTGGTGATGGAAAATCGGCCGTAAGATAAGTAAACACATAGTTTTAAAATGTTTTGTTTGTAACTTTATGAATATAGTTTTAATATGACTTATCTATACTCAATTTAAGTTAACAAAAATATATACTTATATTTAATTTTAAAAGTGCAACTTTTTTATACCTATTATAGAATAAAGAAAAATTTAAAAATAATAATATGCAATTTTCCTTCCTGTCTTTTATATTTCACTGTCATGGTTCACCTGTTACCAATTACCAGAGATTAAAAATTAATATACACGAACGACATACTAATAGCCCCATCCTAGAATACTGCCGAATTAGAATGCCAAAATGAAGCCGTATACCGTATACTAGTTTTATAGCTGAAATTCCAAGGTAAAACTCTAATTTTACCGGGCCTTGAATTTATTACTACTTAGTGAAATAAGTAATTTTTCACAACAGTCTGCAGCTGATTAATATGTGCACTTATACTCAATAAAAAGGTTTTCCGAAAATGAGGCGTCTATCTCACTGTAGTATCTATCTCGGCTTTACCCTATAAGTTGTTAATGAATGCTGTATTTTCCATAGGTATGCAGTGCAACCGGTATTGGTATGCAACTATGCAGTCGGTAAACTGAGGCAAATCAGGTTTATAATTTAATTGATCTCCTGTATCAACTTTGTAACCATGTTTTTCGCAAATTCGCATTTGTTTATAAAATTTAAATTCATCTACCTACCTATTTCTTCTCTCATATGGATAGTTTTGTTTTAGTTATAATAAATATTGTTCATAAATAACATGAATTTACGTTATCATAATTATTTATTCTTATAAATTAAATATTTAATTTATAACTGAAAGCTGAAAGACCGCAATCTTTGAGGGTAAATGAGCTCCCAACGCGTCACTGTCGTGTCACTATTAAAATTAAAATTAAAAAAAAATATTTAAAAAAAATTAAAGATCCATATCGCGAAATTTGGTATGGCTTCTATGAAAACGCTCACGAATTCGGGATGCATTGTGGCAATCTCCGAAAGACAACATAGCCAAATCCGTGTTCTAGCTATCATGCCATACAACGACAACGCGTTGTTGAAATGAAGAATGGCCACGACGCGTATTGGACCATATTTATTAATATGATAATTTTTTCATGCTGCACAAACATTTTCGATATGGATCTGAGTAAAATTGAATTTTTGTAAAGATATTCCCTTAGGATATATTTTTGTTATATATAAGTGGTTCCATTATATTCACAGCGTCTGTTTGTGTTATATTTAGCTTAGCCTTTGGAAGATCATTTATATAAATAAAAAATAGCAAGAGCCTAGGATGCTACCTTGCAGTACTCCTTAGTAATTATACCTAGCTTCCGAATCAATGTTTTCTTAACAATACTTAGTCAATTTTGAACTTTCTTTTACGAGTAGGTAATTTGCATGCTATAATTCAAATAGGATTAAAATCTTACCAGTTGAGAGCTAAGCATTCGTTCGTTCATAAAATTAAATTAGCAGGCTATAATAATATCAGCCATGAAATAAATGAAGTGAACATGACCAATGAAATCCAAAAGCCAAAAACCAAATAATTATTAATAATAACAATATAATAATAATAATATTCTACCACATTCACACAGCGCCATCTAGTCCCAAATTAAGCAATTATATTTGCTTGTGTTATGGGTACTAAACAACTGATATACTACTTAAATACATTTTTTTTTTGGAAATACATACTTAATATAGATTAATTAAACCCAGACACAGAACAAACCTTTATGCTCATTACATAAACATTTGTCCTGGGTGGGGATCGAACACACGACCTCCGGCGAAGCAGTCAGGGTCACTAACCACTAGACCAACAGGCTAGTCAAATTATAAAATCAAATTATAAAATGAGTTATAAAGAATAAATATATTACTTATTAGTTAAAAACTTTATTTTAAAACTGTGTTGTCTGAAAAGATGAATAATTGCACCCCATACACACACACACACAATAAAGCTTGAAATTAAATCAAACCCATACTTGTATTACACGTGGTAGGTATAGGTAGGTACTGAAGATTGCCTATCTTTGCCTACTTCTCTGGGAAACAAGTATGACGTACATATATGTAAGTAACAATGTAGATAAGTACCTAAGATGAAGAACGAGAGGATGGGAGGATAATATAAGCAACTTTGTTACACACAGTTAGTGAAATCTCAAGTGACACAGCGTACGGTTGTTATGGTTTAAAATATCACTGCTTTTTGACTATTCTTTAATGCAGATTATTTTTCATCTAAATGTTGGTCACTCTATTGGTTCCACTGCTGCAAACTACTACGCATTTAATTAAATAAACAGGTAATATTCTACCTTTTGTAACACTCGTAATATCAACATTACTCATGTTGAACAGTGGTAAGGTAGTCGTACAAGACATAATTGGGTGAGTAGTAATAATTAATAAATTTTATATTTTATGTAAAAAATATAAAGTAACTGTACTTACCTAATTTAAAAAATAATATTAATTAATTCTGCCGTCCACTAACTAAAAGGTCGTTAAGCCATTGCCGTCCACTAACTAAAAGGTCGTTAAGCCATAGGGGCTGTGTATGGTTTAACGTCCTTTTAGTTAGTGGACGGCAATGGCTTAACGACCTTTTAGTTAGTGGACGGTAGAATTATTTATTCATATCTAGAACTAAGAGCGTATTTACAAACAGAGTGGCAACGCAATTTTGTGCCATAATTCGTGTTTCTCAATTTTTATTAATAGGTATTTAATCGGTTGTTGTTTGTTCGGTGTTGGGAGAGGCCTATGTCCAGCAGTGGACTGCAATAGGCTGAGATGATGATGATGATGATTTAATCAGATCTATATTAAAGAAAAAAAACTTTAAAAACCCTCGACACAAATTAATAAAAATATTAAGAACGTAAAAAGCCTAAAATAAGTTAGAAAATCTATGTAAGAAAAATAGCAAGGTACATTAGACCAAAAAAGGTTAGGTTAGGTTGGGTTATTAGAAAGGGAATAAACAAAAGAATTTTATAAAATTATAAGAAGATTCGTATCTTTTTTATTTGAATGCTAATGACTAATAAGTTAAATCTTAGGTACTTTAAAATTTACCGTTTTCAAAAACTATGTCAGTTTATAACAAGTAAAATAAAAAAATTAAAGTAACCTGACTGCAAAAAATCAACAGATAAGCAACGCACTAAAAAGCCCTAAAAATTGTAATTATTATTCCTGATTAAATTTAAATATACAGGGTGGAATTTTGTAATGCCACCTGGAGGGAAAGTACTTTTAATACACTAGAGATAGATAATTTTACTCAAAGGAATTGAACAGTTAAAAACCAAAAAAATGACATTCTGCACTTTTATGGCATTGATCGATAGGCTTAACCGTAAGGATCGAATCTTACTAACAAACATGGTCAATTAAATAAGAACATAACCATAAAAATCTAACTTACGTTACCTACAATACTTACAATGAATAAATTTGAAGTTTGAAGTTTACGTGGTAATTCTAGTATCTCATGCAGTTAAGTCGCATTTTTTTTTTCATTTGACCTGCATAACAAACATGCATATGCATATCGCCATCTTCTTAACTACAAAATACAAATACAAAATCGATTTATTTCTCTCTCACACAGTTAACATGCATATAAGTAAGTACAATATTATGTCTAGTTACAATTCTTGTATAATCTGTGTGGGAGACTGGTGTCTGTACTAGGAGACCTGTATGACAGATTACCAGCCTCTCCAGACTCTAGGTATGTGGAGGTGAAGGAAGTTCTGGGTAGTTAAGGTAAGTTGTGACTAAATAGTTTACTTTAGTTTTAACTAAATAGTTCTTCTTTATTTTAGTCAATAAATAACGTCAAAGATAATTATTAATTACGAACATAAGAGTAAAAGTGCTATATCTAGTCTCATGGAATTTATAAGTTAAGATTTTTTGTTTTTTTTTTTATTTAATTTACGTTTGTTAGAGAGATTCATTCGATCCTTATGGTTGACCCTATCGGTCAACGCCATAAAAGTACAGGGTGTTATTTTTTAGAATTTTAGCTGGTTCGATTCCTGAGTTTGGTAAGCGAATTTCTGGAAATCGTTAAATGCAGTTCTGTTTCTTTTTAAAAATAAAGGAATGTTTCCTTTGGGTAAAATTATCTATCTCTAGTATTTAAAGTACTTTCCCTCTAGCCCCCTGATTCTGAGCTGTCGGAATATTTTCGGCCAGAACTGTCAGTTTATTTAAAGTTAAAAAACAGAATGTTAAATAAATAGATGAATGTAGAAAAACATCCTATATTAATCAGTTTTTAATTTTCTATACGGTAAAGTAATTTCTAACACTTAATAACTTAAGCTGTAAAAATACGTCGTTGTAAGATTCGGAAAAGTTTACCATCCGGGAGCAATCCGATGAGTCAGAATCAGGGCCCAGGTGGCATTATAAAATTCCATCCTGTATATACCTATTTGTAATCTTCATTTGATTCCCTTTATTTTTGATACTCTTCTCGATAGGTTTGTTTAAAAAAATAAAATTAACTACTTACAACTTGACACCATTAAATTATATATACTTAATCTCTTTTTAAATATAATATTATATTATGTAATCTCCTTTTGATTCCCTTTAGGGTTTGATATCCTATTCGTTAAGTACGTTTGGTTAAAAAAAATTCTAACTTCTTACAATTTGGCGCCAAAACTCCGCCGTTTTGTATTTTTTTTTATAATACCTATTGACAAAATAATATTTTTCTATAAAATTGTATGTATGTATCCTTTTTTTGGAGAAAAGAAAGTTTTATATAATATTATTTATGTAGCTTGCCTTCTGAACCTCTTTATTATGTGATGTGGGTTTTATCACGATGCAATGGTTTCTTTCACCTATAGAAGGATGCTGCTAAGTCACTTGACTAGAAAATCATCATCATCATCAGCAACCCACTGCTGGGCTCGGGATTAGGAGATATTATTATAAATTCCACAAAGTGAACTTCACATTGGTACTTCCGGACAGAATCGAAATCCGACCGCATGATTTACACGCCTTATCGCTTATCCATTTTGCTCAATTTTTTAAAATTTAAATTAAATATAAAATAATAGCACTCCTAAACTCCTACATTTCAGAACTTTTAGTGTGATCTGACAGGTGTCAGAAGGCAGATTGTAATGACGTTTGATAAAAGTGAGGTTAGGTCGATTTCGGTATAATATTTTCAAACAAACGAAATCTGAATTTACCGGTATAAGATTATTGGAACAACGTCATATTGATCTAATAATTGAATTAAAAAAAAATGTGGTCACGAAAACTAAACAAACGTCTTCTTGATAAGACAATGTACGTAATCATCAGTAATAATGATATAATTTGTCGTAAATAAAACGATACTACTAAATATAAAGATAAATAATTAGTCGTAAATAAAACGCAACTATTATTAAATATAAAGATGAAGAGTGTTCATTATAATTTCATTGTTTACAGAACCACAGTTTCTAAAATGCCAAATTGGGCTTTTTGGCGTGCCACAAATACAGCTGCGGCAGATAAACCTCAGATGCCAAATTCTACCATTGACTCAACAAATTTGGAAGTATTTTCAAAGGAAATCAAGGACTGGTGGAATCCTAATGGACCTATGAAACTGCTACATTCTTTTAATACTATACGGTGAGAAGCATTTATAACCAGCTACTTTTTAGTATTATTTAGTATTACAAATTATTGTTCTGTACCTATACTACAAAAACAATGTTAATTAAAATGTTGTGCATACATCTTAATTTGTTGTGTGCTGGTTATTGTGTGAGTTTTAACTATCTTATTTCCTCAATCCATACAGAATACCAATTGTGCTGAATATTTACCTATTTTGAATTGAAAATGTATTTTTTATATCACTTTTTACACATATTTCATCATAATTATTAAGCAGTTAAACAAAATTTCTACCTTTTATATAGCATGATTAAGGTACATATTCCGATATACCTCAAGAATATACTAAGTAATGGTAAAAAGTTTATACCTATAATATATGTATTTCATTTTACAGAGTTCCATTTGTGAGAGATGGTCTAGTTCAATGTCCAGATGACCAAAGAGTTCTGCTACCCCTTAAAGACAAGAAAATCTTAGATGTTGGTTGTGGAGGCGGAATATTATCAGAGGTGATTAACCAATATAATACATTATAATTGTGCTATTTATTGTTAAATGAACCATACATCCAGTAACTGTTCAGTATCCAGCATTAGCTGAATAGTCACACAATATTTGATTGAATACTTGATATTTAAAAACTCATGGTGGAAGTACCTAGATACTAGATATTTATGTTAAGAATCACTGACACTATCCCCAGTTATCGTTATTGTGATGTCTATCCTTCGACCTAGTATTAAAATAACTAGTTTTAAGTATGTAGACATTGTTGAATGATGGATACTTCCCATAATTGGTTACTCAAGAATACTCTTGGGAGTTCTATGTTCCTTATTAACATGCTACATTAGCGAGCATGAATAGCGTTGACCAGACTTGAGTGCAGAGCAAACTCGGTCATCCACCTCATGGGATAGTATCCTCTAGTACTTCACACAGGTGACTGTTAACTTTTCAAGTTTGTCCGGATCCCTCCTCACAATGTGCCCAAAGAGAATGCGTCCAAGGCATACGACAGCCTTAATATGATTTAGAGCTCTTCCAGTTTAGAAACACTTATCGTCTGTGCCGTCCATATTCCATATATATAACTTGCAAATTGATTTTCATTACAGGGTCTAGCTAGGCTCGGTGCCAGTGTAACAGGCATAGATGCAAGTGGTGAACTGATTGAGGTAGCACGGGCACATAGTGATGTAGACCCAAAAATAGCTGATTTTAAACCGACATATTATAATGTTACAGCAGAGGTAAGTTCGTTAAAAATTAATAAGTTTCACTTGGCTAACCCAAGAAAAAACCTTACTGTGAGGTATCACAGCGTCACACATTTAATGGACGTGGAGAGCCTAGAGATTAATTGATGATCTTATTATTTTCCAATTCACTTTTTTTCAGTTAACATTCTTAATACAGACTTCTTTGTAAACTGTTTCTTTTTTTTTCTTTGTAAGGAGATTTTTTATATTAATTTATTAACACATGTTAGTTTAACAAGATCACTAGCTTATGTGCTGATATCATGATGGCTTCATCATCATATCAGCACAGTGTAATGATGTCCACTGCTGGACATATTGGCCTCACCAATTTTTTACCTTGGTGTACCTTTTGACTATCCATGAATTTCCACTTTAACCTTTTGCCCGTCAAAATGTGACATTTGTTAAAGTTAAAAGAATCAATTTTAAGTTGACCTCATTGTAATATTCAGAAAAACAAAAGAAAAAATTAAAATATTTACATTCACAGAAACATGCAGAAGAATTCACAGACTACTATGATGCTGTTGTGGCTTCAGAAGTCATTGAACATGTGAACAATCCGGAATTATTTGTGAAATCTTGTATCAACACGTTAAAGCCTGGTGGAAGAATATTTATCACAACTCCGAATAGAACCAGACTGTCTCAGGTGTTACTTATTTATATATGTGAAAACGTTCTGAGAATAATTCCACAAGGGGCACATGAGTATGAAAAATTCATCACGCCAAATGAACTCAGTTTTATCTTAGAGAAAAGTAAGTACATCTTTATAATATACTAGAAGTAGCGCGGGGCTTCGCTCCCGTCGTTCTTTATTTGGCCACTGCTCAGCTCCTATTGGCGCGATGTTATATAGCCTATGTTCACCGGAGATGGTGTAGCTTCTTAACAGTGAAAGAATTTTTCAAATCAGTCAAGTAGTTTCGAAGCCTATTCAATGCAAACAAACAAACAAAAAAACAATCAAATCTTTCCTCTTTATAATATTAGTGTAGATTATCATTCTTCTGTACGTGTGTTGACAGTGAACTCCTAAACGGCTGAACCGATTTGAATGAATTTTTGTGTATGTGTTCAAGTGGATTCGAGGATGGCTTAGATTCACAAATAATATAAAAAAATAAAAAAATATGGCGCTGCAATCGATTGGTATAATTATCATGCAGAACAAAGTCTGTCGGGTCCGCTAGTACTATATATAATACTCCGTGTGGTGATGGAGACAGAATACGTTTTGCCAACTCTCCCTCTCATTCCCGGGATGTCGTAAGAGGCGACTTAGGGAAAATTACGCCATAACAACTGCGCACAAATGCTCTGTGCGAAAACTCGACACAAAACCCACTCGTCTGGCCAGTGTGTAGGCCAACCACCATCTATAATTAGGTGAGGCCTCTGTCCAGCAGCAGACGTAATTGGGCTGATATGATGATGATGATATATAATAAATAAAAATATATGGCTGAATATAATGTATGTACATCCCTTTAATTCAGAGTGGCTGCAAACACAAAATCAATCTGGTTTTTGACCATATTTATTGACTTTTGCATTGATCAATAATACTAATACACTTATGTTTTTTAACCAATAGTTAGTAGTAGATATATTGGGAACCATCCATGCAATTAATTTTTAGTCAGAAAATGTATTGTGTAAAAATAAATAAATTGTATTGTTTCAGATAATTGTCAGGTGGAGTCAACATACGGTATCCAATACAACCCAATTAGCGGCCGTTGGTCCTTCAGTTCATATCAGGTCCTAATGTATGCTTTACAAGCACAAAAGCTTAGTTAAAAAGCAAGATCAAAATAAGGAATAATTCAATAGACCAGCCTTTATTATAGTGAACAAAATTTGATGATTGTTTTTTCAATTTTCAAATAAGTTCTTTTATTAAACAAGTCATATTCAACCTTTTTGTTTGTATTGAGGCCACTAAGAGGTCTGCGGTTAGTCGGCTTGAACTACACTATTTTTTTTGTAAAATACATTATTATAATTTTAGAAAAAAAATCTCTGCGTTTTAGATTGACCATAATGGCCACTTACAAAAACGATGTTGGCCGCATGAGTCTGGTGGGCCGTAGGTTCAAATGTATAGAACTGATAAAAACTCAACAATTCTAATTTTAACAATGCTCCATAATGTTTCATGTAGATTTTAATATTTATAAGCAACAGTAATATAACTTTATGAGATGCATACAATAGAAAACTGTGATACATGTCCTTAATAAACGCTACAAAAGTAAAGTAGGTACTTATACTATATGCGACAAGGACGCATTAAAGCGTCATTCAATAAATTGATCAAGAGGCCAATGACGTTTCAGAATCAGGAACATTTATAATATTGTTCATATATTTTTATTGCTTGGCGTAGGAAACACAGTTTTTTTTTATTAGCGTGGCGGTCAAAGGGTAAAAAAATGACAAAAAAGGCAAAGTACTTTCGAATGTTCAAATAATAAATACTTTTTTTCAATAAGAAAAATAATTTATTTTAGTTTGACTTACGATTTGTATGTTTAATATTCATGTTTTATTCAAACCGTCTAGTTCTCAATTTTTTTATTGAGATTAATGTAACTGATCTGTAATAGAAACTAGAAACGAACCAACCCATATTAGGCCAGCACAAGGAACTTTAAGATATATAGAGAGATGTTCCTTGGACCAGCATGGGTGGATTATGGTCTAAACTCTCTCAGCTCTCTAGATAGAGGAGAGAAGTCCCATGCCCAGCAGTGGAACATTAATATTATATAGTAGAAACCACAGCTTAAAAATTAACTTACTAATCTATTTTGTTTAATATTTTTTGTTTTGTTTTTGGTTATAATATTATTTTGGAGTTGAAATTGTAAATTTAGGTCTAGGAGTAGATAGTTTAATAATATTATTTGTGATATGCATTAGTCCTGTGAATATTTTTCGTAAATACTGTTGTTATTACTTCAAATATCTATAATGTATTATATTGTTATGTACTAACTGTATTATAATTATATTGATGCCGAAATAAGTCCAATTTTTATTTTAGAACTAAGTACCTCGCTTTTTCTACGTTGTCTGTTACAAGTTTAGAATTTTAGCGTTTTTTTTTTTTTTTTTTTTCTATCCTGTTCTGACATTGGAAATTTTTTTTTTTATCTATGTACAATTTGTACAACTGGATGCAATTCGTACGCTCTCGTTTTATCTCGGATAAAAATCTATTGAGTTTTTGTCTTGAAATTCACAGTAACAATCCGGAGTTTTGGCGGTTCTGTGATTAAATGGGACCAAACATGCTGGTAAAATGTGGGTATGAAGAACCTCTGCCTACCTTTCGGCGATAAAAGGCGTAACGTTAGCACCTATAATTTTAGAATTAGGAACGACAAAATATAAAACTCAGCCAATGGGTTTTATTATCTTAGAATGGTAGATAGGTCAAGGAACTTAGGTATATCTGACTGACTTAGCTATAGACTGGCCTGTTGATCTAGTGGTTAGTGACCCTGACTGCTAAACCGGAGGTCGTGGGCTCGATCCCCACCCAGGACAAATCTTTGTGTGATGAGCATAAAGGTTTGTTCTGTGTCTGGGTGTAATTTATCTATAATATGTATGTATTTACAAAAGAAAAATGTATTTAAGTAGTATATCAGTTGTTTAGTACCCATAACACAAGCAAATACAATTGCTTACTTTGGGACTAGATGGCGCTGTGTAAATGTGGTAGAATATTATTATTATATCTCCTTTAAGTTTCTTGTGGTAGGTATATCTCTATGGCTAAAACATAAATACAGTCGAGATTTTGTTAATGTCACTTTGACATAGGCAATTTTTTTTATAAGAATCCACGGAACAAAATTGTAAAAATGTGCTGAAATTGGTCTTAGCTTTTGATCGTATGTAGGATTAGTGATAAGTATAATGTTACTAGTAAAACTCCTGCAGGCTCCTTTCAAACTGTTTAAGAAGGATGTCATTACTTTCGTCATAATACGTCGATACGATTTGGGCAGTGAGTATCATCTTTTATTTCGAACTAGATTAAGCGGTCTTGTACCCTACATAGCAAGAAAATCACTAGGTCTACGTCTACGTAGAAATTCGCGTCGTTTTAACAGACGAACTGTGTTCACAGCTGTTGAAAAAAAAATTTCCCTCCGCTAAACACGACGCGCTCTGTAAAATAATTTCATCGCAATGAATAAAAATGTCCCAAATATTAAAATAAACTGCCATTATAGTCCAGTCAACGAATGGTCTAAAAGGGGGTAGGTAGTGTGCGTGGTGGGAGTGAGAGTGAGAGGGGACCTAAGCGATTTCTAGGAAGTGAACATAGTAAAGGTTGCGGGTGGCCGTTGGATGCGGGCGGCACAAAATCGCTCGCTGTGGCGGAAATTAGGTGAGGCCTATGTTCAACAGTGGACGTCATTGGGCTGATATGATGATGATGAACATAGTTAAAGTCCTGATGTCTCGGAAGGGGGCAAAGGTAACCATTTTTGGGTTTTTTTGCTAATACCTATCTTAGAAACAGTGCATCCTAGGAAATAATCCTTGTAGGTAGTTTATTTATGTAAGTTTATGTTTCACTTCTGTACCTACACATTTTCCAAATTCCCAACTCCTTTTGCTTTACCTTGTCTGTTTATTACCTACCTACTCCATAAAAATTGTTGCAGTTCTTGACGACCGACTTCGGTACATATCTGTCAAACCAGATGCTTCGATATCTGTGCTGCGTCAAAAAATATGGCACATATTAGGTCTGCCTGACTTTTGTGAAGAAGTTATTGTATTGAAAGATGGTAACGACAAAATTGTTCCCTTGTATGATTTGAGAAAAGGTAATGACCCGCAGCGCCCGTATATCTTGGAAGTTTATTTACCGAGAAACCGATATCAGAGTAAGTAAACTTAAGCTATCTTATTATGTGCCCCTCATTCAGGGGCTGCCGCTGCCTGTGTCACCCATATCAATGCAAGAGGCCCCGGTGTGTGCACGCAAAAATTTGTAAATTAACTTGCCTCAAACTATTTCCCCAAGAAAAAACTGATCATGCAAGATCATAGAAAGATTTCGCCAGAGATTGTACCTACGATGTTAAATTTATTTGTATTCTTGGACATTATCTTACTTGATTTCTCCTAACTCTCTTTATCCCCAACTCAAAAGCAAAGCAAAGGTAGGTACGCTTTAGGTCAAGAGAGGGGATAGGTAGGTACGAGTAGATAGGTTATTACTTATCTATATTTCCTACTTAATAGGTATCTATATTGTCCAACAGTTCTATAGTTGCATCGCATGGTAAACGTAAAAATCACCGCTAAAAACTACAAAGTTAACGGTTTAGCCCCATATCTTAGAATATAAGCACAGCAACACTAATAACTAATACAACATAACTAGGTATTTTTTTTAATGCAGTTGCAATTTTCACCTTATTTATCGAACTGGTCTCCAATAGACGCATAGTTTTATGTTAAAAGTCAAATGTGCCTATTCGTTTACAGCATTCGCCGACCGGTACCGGAACATGGTAGCTTGGCTTGCTCGGCTCGTGCGACAAGGTGTCTAGTTAAGGAATTAAGTAGGTTTTGTTATGGAATATTGCATAGCCATAATTTTGTTTGAATTAAACACATTTACGATTGCTGTATATAAAATGTACCTACCTATAGAATAGAGTTCTTAGGAAATGTGTGTGTATCAATTATTACAATTATTTGGTATCACACATTGCACGCCGATTTTGGGCATTATGTAAAATGACTAGGAATTAAGAAAAGTATATTGAAAGATTACAACATTTCCGGTAACATTGCCATTGCATCAGCTTCTAGGCCCAAAATGGCCCGAATTACGTACCTACCTATACCTCGACGAACAACTTACCTTAAAGTCGAGGTTACTGTTACACTGGCACTGACCTATACCACCTTGTTAACCTTTGAACGCCCTAACTACTGTGATGATGTATAAACTGACAGGTACATAATATTTAAAATCCCTAGCAAGACTACATCAGACTATTTAAACAGCATTGTATGCCCACAGCACTATCATCAAGGACGACAGTAAACAAGAACAATATGCTAACGATAGAGAATGGTGATGAGCAGCAGCAGTGTATCACATATGATGACAAGAACACTGTGAATGACGCGGAAAATTGCCAAAAGTATCCTGAGTTTACCGAACCCAAATGTCCTGTAAACTGCTGTAAGTAAATTTAGTGTTTAGTGCACTTTTACTTCGAAGAGGAATTCTATATTACGCATGCGGTTACATGGGGCTTGCTGGCATACCTACTCATTAAGACCCCTCCGTACACTAATAAGTACCTACCTACTTCACTTTGTGGGCTAGGCCTCCGGAACCTTGATACGACCTCAGCAGCCTTAGCCATAGGTACCTACAGCTTAAATTAAGTAGGTATACCTTGACCATGATCGGTGCAATTCGATCGAAACGGTGTCGGGCAAATTAATATGGTACCTACCTATTTACAATTTACCTACAATTTTTATGAGCGTATTCACGCTTTTCAGTGAAATAAGCCAAAGTACGTAGTTTTCTATGGCTCCGCTCTCGCGTAAAACCTGGTTCCCGTGTGCGCAATTAACTATCCATAGGTTAAAGGTATTTTTCGTACCCTTAATTATTTTTCAAAAACTATCAACCAATGGAAGTCCTATCAAAATTAAAAAATGGGTAATAAATCTTTATAAATACAAAATACTCACCTGCTTAATAAAATTTTAAAAGTTATAAATTCTCCACCTTTTTACATATTTGAGTCGACAGATGGTCAATGAATCAGGAATCCACAAGGTGACATCATGTAGGTACTTACGATTGAGTACAACACAGCCATGCGCCATGATTACTCAAACATGGTGAAAGCGAAACCATTATACCTAGGTACCTACGTCTCATTCATAAGTAGGTAAGTAGGTGCCTATAATTACGCTGAATTTATGTTAGTAGTGGGATATCGACGAGGACAGAGCCGATTCTGAAACTGGAAACCGTATTCTTCCATTTAGGCATATAAGCAGGTAATTTAGGTAGTTATATAACGAAACCTGAACATTGAAAGGGCCTTCCGTAATCCATGTTTTGCAATACATGTTACTTTTTTGTTGTTACCGTAACCAATGGGTCTATAACACCAGGGGCATCACAAGCACGTTGCGGACCTCAAAAAACCTATTTATCTCGAGACAGGTTATAATGATTAATTTATCTTATAGCTACACAAAATAATGACAAACTAGGTATGTTCTTATATTCGCAAACTTTTCAGATTTATTTGTAAGTAGGGCTTATTCCAGTACGCCCCAAATCTCTTGTTCTCAAAAATTTATTTGCCATAGGTACATCATTCCCAGGATTTTTATATTAAAACAATAAAGCTCTTGGGAAAGCTTTTACAAAATAATAATATTTTGGAGCGCTTTGGAGCAAAATCGTGGAGCGGGCGGATACGCCGTAGATAGGTGTACTTACTTATATATTGTTGGTCGAAGATGTTTATTTTTTTTTACAGTTTCTACTACGATTTCAAATGATACGATATTCAATAAACCCTATATAGAAGAAGATAGAAAACCGAATAATATAATGGATTTTAAGCATGAGCTGTCATACCCAGTCTCTAGTTGTTCATTGTTCAAGAAGAACAAGGGTGTAGAAAACCTAACACCAATTTTCTTAAAAATACAAAGTGACCTGTCCAGTCTTAGTGTTAAATTGTCTAACTTGGAAAAAAAAGTAACAACGTAAATTGTGATTGTGTTTATAATAAAACTATTTTAAAATAAATAATGTTTTATATTTCAAAAAAATAAATTTGCATAAGTATTACAATGAATAACTACCTACATCTTTAATACACGGTACAGTTGTTCGATCAGATTATTATATACAAATTACGTCTGTACCAAGTATTATACTAACAAATCTTACTATTATGATGACTTGAGGTATATTGGACTATTTATTTAACAACATTTATTACAACTTTAACCGACTAAATTGCTCAAACACATTCAAACAACAAGCAATAAAAAAAAGCCTATTTCAAAATAGTTATTAAATATATAATAAATTTTTGGTAGGAATATTGAATAAAACACAACCTAAAAATTTAACTACGAATGTAGGTACAGTCGTCACCATATTTTAAAGCAGTTGGTTGGCACCTGTTCATTAGGTACGTGAGATTTTATAAAAGTGAAAAATTACAACTTGACTAAATTATTTCCTCATTATATTGCTCAAATATAAATAATAACAAAGAATGTACTCACTCTTATTTCATAAACACTACGGATCAATTTCGGACCGCTAATAACCTATTACAATATTTTAAGCAATACGGCACCGCATGCTAACAATATCTCAGAAATTCTTTCTTTACATTATATATTTATACTAACAAAAATATTCAAATACCCATTAGCAATCCGTTCCATATTCTAACAAAACATAACATAGTTAGCGTACCTCAGTGATGTGTGCACGTCATAATATTCTAATCAGCAAAGATCGAATAGATACATACGCATACACGCAATTTTATGCATGATGAAACCTTCATACACATGCTTAACTGAACAGTTTTACACCATACACATTAGGGTTTGCATGACGGTTGTGCTTGTTAGATCAAAACCTTCATGCATATAAACTTGTGTGTATAGCGAGCATTTGGGCCTTTTTTGATTAGCGTTTTATCTCTGCGCGTGTTTTCATACATGCGCGTTTTGTATTACGTAACACGTCTACGGTGTTTAATACATACGTTAATACGTGAGAACTACTATCGATTTTCTATTTATCTACTACTTTACTGGTTCGCACGAATATGCCGCGCTTTGGTCCAACCAAAGTATGGAATGGTATTCTAGTGCCAATTTTATAATCGAATCTTTGCTAATCAATCATTAATGCTTGAGACAAAATGTAAAAATATATCCTCCTATACAAAATACCTTCCACAAAAATAATTAAAGAAATTATTCACATTTCATCTCGAGCTGGCCTAATATATAAATATTTTACCGTTCATAGGCTTAAAAATCTTTCGTCATAATACTAATGCTATTAAAATAGTTAGGCCCGGTTTCTGAACCATCAAATAAAAGTTATTCATCGATTAAAGTATAACCCGACTGAATATAAAAGTAAAACAATAGAATATACAATAGTACAATCGAACAACTGTCATCTTAAATATGTTTAAGTTATATTTTATCCTATCAATAACTATCTGACGGTTCAGCAACCAGGCGTTAATCTTGACTATTTTTTCTTGTTCGTTAATTTCATTTTGTTCTAATGCTTGCTTTTTTAAGACTTTTTGGAAGGCACTGACTCTTAGATTGACCTATAACAAGGGAATTCAGGCCATTCAATATACAGATAATGTATTTCGGTAATATTTTCACATGAATAACCGAGTATTCCAGTTAAAAAATGAATATTAATTTGAGCATTTACCGGAGTATTTCATCAATCACTATGCTATATATATATACGTACATGCAAAAGCTTAATTAAAAAAATATATAGCATGTTGGAGGTAATGCTCGTAGAGAATGAGCGTTTTCTCGATTTTTTATTACAAGAAAAAGCTCAAGTCTATATTCACCCTTATATAGAGGTAGTTATCTTGCGTTCTAAAATAAATTAAATGAAAAGTTGTTCATCAGCGGTTACTTAAAAAACACCGTTGATTTACGTTGTCCGGTTGGTTTTGAAAATCGGACAATACGAATTTCAAAATTTAATTAGCTGGTCTAGTGATGAAATTGCTCGCCCCAAGTTGCCCGTCATGCTCGCAACGCTCCCACTGAAGCGATGCGGAGATGCAATTACACATCTCCGATAGAATACTCCATACTCACGGTACTTTTAGAAAAAAAAAATACAATTATAGATCACAAAAAAGTAGCAATAACAAATACCAAAATAAATTTTCGCTAAATAAAGGGAACTTTCGCTACTTTTAGCATCGGCTATTTTGCGACTGTGAAAGCGATGCAGCATGAATTCATTGTGCATTGCGTTTTGGCAATTCTCTGCGTTCGATCGCAGTATTAAAGTCGCGCGTTTTATAGATTCTATCTCTGCATGAAGCTTCTAAAAGCGACTAAACCGGTGCTAAAATTAGCAAATGCCGTAAGTAACAGATCATGACATACTATCTGCAACTTATGTGACAGATTTTTTCTTATTTTTATATATATTTATATCTACATGCCTCCATGCGTTATCTATAGCGGTTGCCAACTGAGAATCAGCGCTGTGTATTATTTATATATATTTGAGATCAGGCAGCCTTTTTCGGGTGGGGCTTGTAGAGCAGCTTATCATATATAGTATACCACTACACATATATTTTTTTGTTCGATTTTTTTTTCTCTCTTTCTCATAAGTAACATAAGTTTCGGATAATTTATCAGACCGGTTCTAAGGTGAAACATGGCAATAATATTGATAGTTTTAAATAAATTGAGCACTCACCTCTTAGATACAAATCCTAAATATATGCCATAGAGATATATAAGAAACAGTGTCCATCTAAACTTGAAAGCTAGTAACGATCTTCTGAAGTAAGATACCGTTTTCTGTAAAAGGTAAGAGTTTTAGTTGCTAGGTATTTAAAATAAATTTGTATTATATTTTCAAGAAATAATGGAAAAGATTGATCTACGGTACTGATTCTGACTCGTTGGATTGCTGCCGGATCGTAAACTTTTTCGAATCTTAGTACGACGTATTTTACGGCTTAAGTTATTTAATGTTAGAAAATAGTCTACCGTATAGAAAATTAAAAACTGATTAATTTAATTTTTTTTCCTACAACCATCTATTTCTTTAACATTATGTTATTTAACTTTAATTCAACTGACATTTCTGGCCGAAAATGTTCCGACAGCTTAGAATCAGGGGTCAGGTAAAAATACAATGTTAAATTAAAAATTATTTGCTTTACGTATGTTTAAAAAATATGTCTATTCATGTCAAGTCACTAACTTATCGTAAAACTTTAACCTTCGATAGAGATTAACACTTGTGTATAAATAAATATTTCGCAAACAATACTTGTGAAATTACCATTTTATGCAAAAGAGTAACCACTTACCTAAATTATAGAAATAGTAAAAATAGTAAATAAAAATAGTAAAATAACCCTAAAACATAGAAATAAAGTAAATCAGGCATCCACATCCAGATCTTTTATCACGGATTATGTCTGTGGATCCTCCGGCTGAGTACACAAAAACTGTGCACTCCAATTAAAAAAAAAAAACCACTTACCTCAAGTTCAAGCTTGTAGACACTTTTAACACAGCACTGGCTCATTACAATAAACCCTGCCATACGATCTTGCATGCCAAGGGCATACTCTATACTACGTATTAGGTCATTCGTCTTGAATACCAGTAATGCTTGCCTATCTACATGCTCCAAGCATTCCGTAATCATAGGCAATAGATTTGGTAATTCATTTTGGAATATTTTTTTCTGGAATTAAATAATATACATTACCATTGGCATCGCTACGATTATATTCAAGGGGTCGCGACAGGTTAAGATTTATCAGTTTTCTTATTAGCCAGTTTCTCATGGTCAGTTTAATTAAGTCGTCAGTGTTCGTTACTTGGACTGTTAGTGTACAGTTTGGAACAAATATTATTTTGCATTTCAATAACAAATATTGCATGCACTGAAATTGATTGATTGATTTTTATTTCCATTTGCACTTTGTAAATAAGAACATATTGTGACTATCCTATCTCAACCCGTGGGTGTCCTAAAAGGCGACTAAGGAAATAAACCTTAAGCAGACAAGAGCATTGGAAGAAATGCAAAATTTGAAACAAAACCCTATACCAACCCATCTGGCCAGTGTGGTATAGTAGGCTTAATTCCCTCCAGCAGTGGAATGTTCATGAATGAATGAATGTTAACATTGAATAAAACAAAAACTTACCTCTTTATCAGATGGTTTTGTTGTTCCAATGCCTGCCCTGATCGCATTCCATGGTCTACCAGTCACCATGCAAGCAAATAAAACGTATAACTCCTTACGAATCCCCAATGCTAATGCATGTTCCTGAATACTTTCTTTGTCGTAGTCTATTATTGATAACCACAATTTGGAGTAGTGATACCTGAATTTCTCTGTTAGTTGCTGAAAAGTAGGATATTAATTGTTATAACTGGTATTAAAAGGAAAGAAACATGTGATAGGAGAGCATGAATAGAAATACATACAGCTCCAACTGCGGATACTTAATATGTGAGGCACACATTACCCAAATGCTACAAGACATCGCAGATATCTGTCAGTCACTCTCTATATAAAAATATATTACAATATCTATATAGTGGACCACTGAATTAGGCTTAATAAGTAACACTGTTATGTTATAATAATATATCAATATTTGCTTTTAACTAATAGAGATAATGTGTGCTTTAGATAAATAATAATTTTATGTTGTTCTGCATAATGTAACATTTTAGATAAATGATAAACAAATAAAGATCAAATTTGTGTGTTACTTTTTAATTCAATCTCCTTTTTGCCCAATTATTCATACCTAGACAACCACCCTCATAGTAGATGGAAGAAGCACTGGACACGGAATTCCCGGGCTGCGGATTCTAGTTCCGTTGCTGGATTTTTTTTTTTTATTATTTGTTTATCATTTATCTAAAAGTATTACCCAACAGTATAATTGTGTAATATTTAAGTCTCTAAACGCCATGCCGTTGTCTAACAAACAAAAGGACAATTTTCTATTGCGTCTACAGTCTAGCGTTCAAAGTGTTAATTTTAATGTAAGGTTATATTGTCATTATAGCATTTTAGACTTTATGACACTGTGATTTTCACTGAAAAGGCAGAACTAATGTATGAAACAATTACATTATTTATACAAACAATAAAATGAATGGCACTGCCATCTAAAAATTCCAAACAGAAGGAAAAAAGTGGAACTTACGTTTCTTTTTTAATTTTGGATGCAGTGAAAGTAGTATAATTTAAACTTACAGCATACAAACCGTGGTCTAACAAGTAAACGGATACATCTTTGTCATCCTGATCTTTTCTTACGAGTATGTTGCCGGGATGTGGATCACTGTGCACAAACCCACTCACAAATATCATGTGCGAGTACAAATCTCCAAGCTTCTTACACAGATCATATCTGTTTATATTGTGCTCCTTAAAAATATAGAATTATGTAATTTTTTAATGATATGAAACATACCTAGAATCCTTTTTATTTAATCATAGTTATTTAAAATCATTTATAAAATAAAAATTTGTTAATAAACTAAATGATAGTTGTGTTAGAACAGAATATAAATTAATGGTGACATACAATTACTTAAAACACGTACTGTTTTACCGCTTGCTGTTAACTGTCTCATAACCTATCAAAAACTTAGTTGACAAATTTAACATAGAGAATTTGATGCTTAAGTTTCAGATAATAATAATATATAAAATAGTCACTTATCAGCAAGTACCGAACCTTAGTTTGTAGTTTCACACTAGTGTCAAATAATGACTATTATGAATTTTATAGTAAAAATATACCTTATTTTGAATACAATAATGATACTATTTATTCATCAAATATTTGGCTAGACATTAAACATCCCATGACACATTAGAAAATTCAAATATACGAATAAGTGTGTCAAGTTGTACTTTCTTTTCTTGTAAGTGAAGTAAACAATAAAAAGTATGATTTATAAACATTACTCACATCAATGTATTTAACATCATTGATTTGACCTCCTTTGCAATATTCCATAACAAGTACTCTTTCAGTGCAATAGTCCCAATATATCTTTGGTACCTTCAACCATTTGTAATCTTGAAACAATTGTGCAACCCTCTCCGCATTATGAGCTTCTTGTAAAAAGTTCAATTCTTTTGTTATATTTGTTTTAGTCTCATCTATTAACCATTGCATTTGGAATTCAGGAAATACTTTAGACATAGTTTGAATGATGAACTCCATCCATTGTAAGTCCAACCGGATGTTTCGTTTCACACCAGCATGTTGAACTTTGACTGCGACTTCGGTACCATCCTTTAATCTAGCTCTGTGTACTTGAGCTAGTGATGCGGTACCCAATGGCATAGGGTCAAATTCCACAAACAATTCTTTGGGCTAAAAAATAATATTATGTAATAATGTCCTTACATATTTAAACAAAAATAAATATAAATTTGTGCACCTACATCACACTCCAAGTCTTCTCTTATAACTTGGTAAAGGTGTTCGACGTCATTGCTTGGCGCATTCATATGCAACACACGCATTGTCGCCACATATTCATGAGGTAACAAATAATCCAGCGCCCCTACATGTTGTCCGACTTTAATATATACACCCTTATTAGCTTTACACAACTCCAGCAACTTATCAGCTCCAAGTTGGTGAGCTTTACTCCTCATATCATAATATTCCTGAGAGGTAATATCCCATTCCTTACTGTACAACATATCTTTGTATATTTTGCCGATGTGCAATGCTGTGTATGCAGCTCTTGCGAGTCTCACCATAGCTATGGTATTATTCGGATTATCTTGATTTGACCAAACGTTGTAAATTTGTGCAGAACTGGCTACCGCCACGGTGCCGTATAATCCGTATTTTATCACGCGTGTTACAGTAGCGGACAACATGTTGATTATCTATAGATTCGCACTTAATAGTCACATATTCTAAAGAACGTTTTACGTAAAACTATTCGGTATTGCGTATGAATAGGACATGATCATCACGTCCTAATATACATAAAATAAAACTCTTTTTGGTCTCTTCTACATTTGACATTTGACTGCTTTGACATAGCAGTTCACGTCATATTTTGTCAATGTTCAATTGGTTTGCATATATCGGTAAATAAGATATCGACACTTTTTAGTTAAAATAAATTATTTATTTATTAATTATTTATTATTAATTATTGGTAGAAATTATGTTAGTTACGATGACTGATGAGCGTTGTTTTAGACTAGTTGCTGTTAGCAGGGGCTACTGGACAAGTCTCCATCCTGGTAAATAGGCTCTCCATCTCGGCCTTATTTACTCTTTGCCAAGAAGGTAAATTTTGCCCAGGCAAAATTACGTGTTTTAATTATTACCTTAATTTTAAAAACCTAAAGCAAATGAAGAGCTTCTTGATAGAGTTTATTAATATTTATTATAGGCCCCACAACGATTATTCCAGCACTGCGCTAACTAATATTACTTTCATAAAACAGAGTAGGTATAAAAATTCATTATTGTAAAAATATCTTTATGTATTTTCTTTGTGTGCAATAAAGTATAAATAAAAAATACATTGTTGATGTCTTGGTTTCTAATAAAGTTGGTCACTACTTAAAGAGAACCATCGCTTTAAATTGCCCCAGGGGGGTGAATTGTAGTAATATTAATATTATAATTTTAACAAAATATAATTTTGTTAAAAACAAATAAAATGATCTTTATCTTTAATACTCCAATAAATATCAATGATACATTTATCGATATCTTTTTTCTTTGCCCTTCCTTACCAATTCCTTACCCGCAATTTATGTCAATGTCAAACGAAAATAACGTCACTCTAAAAATTTTATTTTTCGCGTTTTGTTGCCATAGTATTTCAAACTCAAATTATTTTATATTACTAAATGTATGTTGTGCCCGTGACTTCGTTCGCGTGTGTGCAAGTACTCTTGCATTATTATTATGGTTAGTTGGGCCGGAAGCCACTAGTGGCCTCCTTGCTACCTCGACCAGAGTTGATCTATTACTCTTGCATTCCTTGATTTCTTATATTTTTCAAGGAATACTGTTTTTTTTTTCAAAGTAAGTAGCATGTAACTTTTGTAAGTAACCTTGTAGTTGTGATTGTGGCATTAGCTATCCGGCAGTGAAAATGCAAAGTCTATTTAGTCGTTTCAAAGTTTATCTTGACAGACAAAAATTTTACAAAGTTTGGTTTTGTTTTTAGTAATCTTTCGTATTTTAGCGTAGGGCTAAAAAGTAGTTAATTAGATATATTACAAATATTCACACTTCAATTTTATTTATTTGTATTGGTTTAAATATATTGTAAATATTTCTAAAAATACACATATTTTAGGTATTTAGTAGTACTTGCAATTTAGATAAATTAAACTATTACACACCATTACATTTATTTCTTAAAATGCATTTGCATTTTACTTTTGGTAAAAATTTCAATTTTACATACAATATGAACCCTTGAATTCTGAACTTACAAACTTGTCTCTGAAGTATAAAGAGACACCGAAACAATATATTATTTAGTCGATTTTGATCCTAAATATAACGTTCGATTATTGAAACGTAACTGGCAACTTTACCAGCGCCATTCTTTCGCGTCAGTGTTCCGTTTCCGTTGACAGATTCTTTAGGACTAAAACTTCCGAAAATGAAGGCTAAAGGAGAGGTGAGTCTGGAAATTTAATGATAATAAAGTGATAAAATAATGTAAACTCCGGCCTTTTTAAGTGTTATTTGATAAATAGTGTTAATATCAAGAAAAACAGTTATTCAAAGATGTGAATGTGATGTCGGTTGTCGTTTTGAGTGATCATACACGTTGTCGGTACAATGTGAGAAGTTTTAGAATAGCCTGTATTTTGTTTTACTCAGAAAAATGTGACTGTAACTTTAGTCAAGCTCTTTTTCTCATATTTGTAGTGATTGTTTAGATGGAGACAATGGATATTGGATATACAAATAGATACTTACTTCTACTTTTAGGTTATGTCATGTTGATGCTTTCAAAGGATTGTTCTACTGTTTAAAAGTCTAGCAGTATTATTTTTAACCGACCTCCAAACCAAAAGGAGGGAGGTTCTCAATTCGACACGTTGTTTTTGTATGTATGTGACGCGATTTCTCAGCCGATCGTGAACTATTTTTTGTTGCATTGCAGTTTTGAAAGCCACAGCAGTTTTAAATATAAAAACCAAAATTACTAATTGATTTTATGATTTCAAAGCAATTTTAATCAATATTGATTTATTTTAATTACATTTTCGATAATGTTATTTACAGTTGAGAGAATACGAGGTCATTGGCCGCAAGCTCCCTTCGGAGAGCGAGCCCAAACCTCCTCTATACAAAATGAGAATCTTCTCCCCAGACCCAATTGTCGCCAAGTCTCGGTTCTGGTATTTCTTGCGTCAGCTGAAGAAGTTCAAGAAGACTACTGGTGAAATTGTCTCTATTAAGGTTAGTATATCAGCACTTACAGTGAATATGAGTTATACATGACAGACGCTGTTGGGGAAATTCTAAGCCTTATATTAAGAAGGTGGACAATTCATTGATGGATGTTTATTGACCAAATCAAAGATGTTCTAAATAAAGGAAAGGTCAGGATTACCCTTAACCCGTGAGGAAAAGACAAAAGGTAAAATATGTATATAAGAATCATAGCAGGTGGAAAAATGTTATATTACAAGACATCCTGTGTATGAAATATTTTATTATACCATATCAATACTTGGTGGAAACATTAAATTCCATGCAGTTGGTTTTGCATGATGTGAGTACAAACATACAGACAGTCTATAATTTAAAATATTGTTGTTTTGGTCTTGGTGGCTCATAATAAGACAACACATATTATTTTTTCTTCAATATCTATTATGTACAGACATTGAATAGTAACAATCTATCATCATCAGCAACCCATTAATGTCCCACTGTTGGGTTCAGGTCTTCTCTCGTATCTAGAGAGCTGAGGAGGTTTAATCCATAATACACACACACTGGCATAGTGCGGGTTGCTGAATCAGACATAGGTACACTTTGAATTTCTTCTAGGATGTTCTAGGGATTTTCTCATAATGTTTTCCTTAACCGTGAGTCACTTGACTAGTAGTCAGCGTATTCCACAAAGTGAAATCCAGATTGGTACTGCTGCTGGTAGGAATCAAACTAGGTCTGCGTGTTTAGCACACTGGTCATTTATCCTTTTCAATTTAATAATAATAATATAATATTCTACCACATTTACACAGCGCCATCTAGTCCCAAACTAAGCAATTATATTTGCTTGTGTTATGGGTACTAAACAACTGATATACTACCTAAATACATTTTTTTTTTTAAATACATACATATTATAGATAAATTACACCCAGACACAGAACAAACCTTTATGCTCATCACACAAAGATTTGTCCTGGGTGGGGATCGAACCCACGACCTCCGGCTTAGCAGTCAGGGTCACTAACCACTAGACCAATAGGCCAGTCATATATATTATTAAATTAAATATAATTGTTTGGTTGAATGCGCTAATCTTCGGCAATACTGTACCAATTTGAAAAACATTTTTTAGTGTTGGCTAACCCATGTATTGGGGAAAGCTATAGGCTATACCTATAACATCACACTATGGTCAAGTAACCACACAAAGAGCCACGGGAGCGAAGCCCTGGGCAACAGCTAGTTATATTAAATTATTCTGTAGACAAGATTAAGACATGTATCATTATTTAACCCATTTATTTAATTTATTCCAGGAAATCGCAGAGAAGAGCCCTGTGAAGATAAAGAACTTTGGTATCTGGCTGCGTTACGAGTCGCGCTCGGGTGTACACAATATGTACCGCGAGTATCGTGACTTGAGTGTTGGCGGCGCCGTCACTCAGTGCTACCGTGACATGGGAGCTAGGCACAGAGCCCGTGCTCATTCCATTCAGGTAATTTGAAAATATTATGATAATACACAAATCACAATATAAAACAGTGACACAAATGTGTAAACTTAAGGCTTGCCTGCCTCATACTCTGATGTCGGTCGCGTGTACCGTCAGCGGCGTATGACACAGAAAAGTAGCAGTAAATCTGATTTGATGATTCTGATTTAGAAATAAAGTAAAAACATTTATTTTAAAATCAGCTACAGGATAAACATGTACACAATACATATTTTAATTTTGAACAAACATTACCATCATGCTCCTGTAGAAGACCAAAAATGGTTCCTACCTCAGCTAATGCTGCAGCAATAAATTAACCGCAGCGCTGATATTCTCGTAGGCCTTTTACTGCTACTTTTCTTAAGTTTACACAGTTTACGAAATTTGTTTGATTACCTTGGGGGTATGCACTCGGTGTGTTCACCGTGTTTTGTACATTCGTGGGTGGCATGGCTGTGACATGGCTTTTTAACCATTAATGGTGAAAAAATCTCCTGTATCTATTGTCAACCAATTCATGCAAATGTACCAAAAGCACTCATGATTTGGTATTCTTTTATTCGTATTATTAATTAAACATTACTAAAGCGTATTTCATAAAACAATGATAAAACTTTTTATGTATTTATAGCCACTAACAAAAATGAGTCTTTAGTGGCTAATTTAAAAACATTTGAATGAAATGAATGCAAGAGTCAGAATTAATATAAAACATTTCTTATTACATATTGAAGCATACAGTATTAAAATAACACAAATTAAAACATAAATATTGTTTTGTATAATAACACTTGTTCAAATCATTCTAATTATACACTAGAATGGTACTGTCTTTGCACATTCACATTTCATTCAATACACCTATTGAATATAGATATAAATATAGTATACACCCTATTGTATGAAATGTGAATGCAAAACTGTGCATTTTTGTGTCAAGTGCATACACACTTGACACACAAATGCACAGTTTTCAGCTATTAACCATTGCTCTTATCACACGGTCTTAGTTCCTAGGCTCATTACTTCAACTTGCCATAAATACAAATTGAAATAAAATATAAAATGAAACAAATAACATAATTATCTAAAGTCTTGGATCCACTGGACCTATATAGTAGCGAGCGAAACGCGTCCGTCTCTCAGCAGGTGCTTTGTCAGACCTATGACTATAGTTTAGGGTTAATTCTAGCAGAGCATCCAAAACGAGTACAAACCTTTTACATTTTTTTTAAGTCAGCCACTGTCAGTGCTGACTAAAAAGGTATTTAAGTCGTCACTGGCCTGCTTTGGTGACGATGCCCATTGTGTGACGTCTCGTATCCATTGTGAGACGTCTGGTGTCCATTGTGTGACGTCTCGTGCCCATTGTGTGACGTCTCGTGCCCATTTATCTGGATACATTCGTGAAATGTGACCCGCCCACTCCCATTACAATATAGACCTATCTAAGTCCGCGAACGTTTGTCGGTATTGCGAACTGTGTCAATGAGCCGGATACCCAAGATTCTATTCTATCGCTCTTTGGTAGACCAAGAATTTGATTGATAATCTTTTACTAATAAATTATTTTATTTTGTTAGATCATCAAAGTGGAAGTAATCAAGGCTTCAGCGTGCCGCAGACCACAGGTGAAACAGTTCCACAACAGCAGCATCAGATTCCCGCTGCCCAAGCGTGTGCACCACCACAAGCGCCTCAACACGTTCGCATACAAGAGGCCCAGCACATACTTCCTCTAATTTAATGTATGCAACTAATATTAATAAAATCCACATCCTGATGTGGGAACAAATTACAAAGTTTCATTCCTACAACAAATCATATATCATGATGATGGAAAATAGTGTGTACCTATATTTTTACAAATAAAGTATTGACTAGCTTATACCCGGGACTTTCCTGCCGTCGTTCTTTGTTTGGCCACTGCTCAGCTCCTATTGGCTTTAGCGTTATGTTATAGCCTTCTTAGATAAATAGGCTATCCAGCATTAAAAAAATTCTCGGACCAGCAGTTCCTGAGATTAGCGCGTTCAACCAACCAAACAAACCCTTCAGCTTTATAATCTTTATACAGCGTTCAAAACGTCATGATAGAAAAATAATGTGAAGATTTTTTTCTTATTTTCTTTTTTAATGATTATATTATTATTACAATATGTTTATAAAGGTTAACACTGGCTGCCTTATCATTTAATAGCCGTTAAATAAATTTAAAAAAAAATCATTTTAATGTCGTATCGTCGTATACACTCTGTATATATAATTCTGTACGTGTTGACAGTGAACTCTTTCAAAACGGCTGAACCGATTTGAATGAATTTTTCTGTATATGTGTTCAAGTGGATTCGAGGATGGTTTAGATGACTCACAAATTAAAAAAAAAATGCAATCGATTGGTATATAATGCAGGACAACGTCTGTCGGGTCCGCTAGTATTAATATAGATTGATTGACACAGACACCTTTGTTGAGTAGTAAGGTAATATAGAAATAAACTTCATCATTTTACAACTATAGTCTGCACTGCTAGTTGAACCATAAGGATACAGAAGAGCACCAAATACCTTTCGCCAAAATAGGTAATAAAACAGTAGGTATTATATGTAAACATCTTTATTTTCTACTAAATTAGGGAGCACATGAACGATTATACAAAACTGGAAAGACCTACCTTTCCTCTACGCCGTAAACATTCCCTGTATTTTATCCATCGTATTTTTACTTTTTATTTATCAATTTTTCAGTTGTTGTTACATTTTTTTTTAATACATTACAATTTAAAATAACATATAAAATACACATTCCTTAGAATATCAGATCAAGCCAATAGAAGAACTAATTTATTGCTATTTAAAAATAATTTATTTGGCACCCACACTATCCAAAACGTTAATCGTTCAAATGCAACTGATAATCTAATCTTCTGGTTCAAAGTTGCCAAGTTACATAGACACAAATTCATGACTTAAAAGTTGTGCTACATGGTTGGAAACCTGCCTTCCACTGAGGTGCCCTTGGTGGATTCCAACCGTGTAGCCGGCTGTTGTTAACAAAATTTCGTACAAACTACGCGGATGGCAACCAAGCTCCCACCAAGGTCACTCTGTTGGGACGCAAGTTTATAACCGTATAGAACACCTATTAACCCTTTGAACGCCAGAGACGTCGATACACGTAAAATGAAAATGTGCTCACCACGCCAATGACGGCATGGCACGTCAAAAATGTACTGTATTTTTTAATAGCTTGGCGCTTAAGGCGCGGCGATACCGATTTGACGTGGCGATCAAAAGGTTAATAATATTTTTGATACCGTTAGCTTGTACCTACTGTGGCGCATTTTGAATTGTGAAATCTAACACTAAATATCTTGAACTAATAAACAAAAATATGATTCAAAATGCAAGTTCGCACAATGGGCGGCAGTCAAATTGCAGCTTACCTTAACATATTGGACATACCTACGTATATTTAACATGTAGTAGATACATCCCATCCATACATATTATAAAAGGCTTTGTCCTGACTGACTGACAGACAACGCAGAGCCTAAACCGCTGGTCGTAGCGACTTGAAATTTGGAGGGTGTGTTGGTCCTAATGTCTAGAGGTGTACTAAGGGTTTTTTAAAATTCAACCCCTAAGGGGGTGAAAAGGGATAAAAACGATTGTATGAATCTTCTTTGTTTTTTAACTTATAGATTTGAAAATTTGTTTTGGGGTACTACTATCACAATAAAAAATACCCTCATCAATATTTTTGACAAGGGTGGCTTTGGAAGTGTGAAATTGGGGATGAAACGTTGCATGAAAAGAGCTTTGTTTTGAAGTTAACGTTTTGCAAATTATTATTGGAATAGGAATTTAACATGTTTTTAAAATTTTTGATATGGATGGGTTCAGGGGGTGAAATATTAAATAGGCAGTTCTTTGTTTTTCAAGTGAACTTCAGTTAAGAAGTGAGTTGATGGGTTGTTTTTGGTGTTTGAAAAACTTACCCTAAGAGATGAAATAGGTGTGAAAATTATTAGAAATTGATATGGATATCGTTTTCAAGGTTTTGAAAACGATATCCATATCAAGACGCTGATTACGAAAATGTTATCTATATTGACGTAAAATGAAATTCAACTCCTGTAGTGGGGTGTTGTGGAATTCATGAATTGCACTTAAAACAAAGATCTATGTAATATCGAAATCTACGTGAACTAAGTCGCGGGCAAAAGTGGCGAAATAATGTTATTTTTCAAAGCAAGTTTGTGCGAAATCACCCTTTGGCAATCACTTAGCAACATATCGCTGGGACAGATCGCCCGATATTTTTCTGGTGCACACTACCGATATTGTTGTACCGCGTGACGTAAATATCACAAGCGAATGGGGCGATGACCCTTGCAATATCACATACAATTTATTATATAATTCGGCCCGGCCAACGTTTATCGCCTCGCAGGGTAGTCACGTACAAATTTGTCTGATAAAATTAAGACTCATATGGTAACACGGTGCAAGTTTTGCATGAGAAAAACAGAGAATTCGAATGATGAATGAGAATTACCTGGCAAAACTATTAAACTAATAGTCTAAATGGGCCTTTAGTCATTGTAGGTACACTATAATTAATTTTAAATGCATTTACTGAGAAGGTGAAATAAAATGTCATTTACCTGAATATATAGACCCCTCTTACTTATACTATCATTTTACGATAGTTTACAGGTTCGAAATATCAAGTAAAATCGTTCGAAATACATTAATAAGTTACTAAAGGGTTGGACCACATCTGGCCGCACCAAATCGCACCTAGGCTTTTATTCCTTTTTGTTACTTAGAACTGGCATTTACTAGAGCCAAAAAAGCGGGAGGGCGGCTGCATGGCGCGGCGGTAGTATCGACGAGGCTCTCGGCACCCACTCTCGCTCAGGTAAATGACTAACTGCCGCACTCAGAGACGTCAATTAACAGTACCTAATCTGTCATTAACACAATTTTTTCATTGAATAATCTTTTTTAGGCGTCTCGACTTTATTACACGTTTTTACTAAATAAACTTTAAAGTTAAGTAACGTCTCTGAGTGCGGCAGTAAGTGGCAGAAAGAAATAAAAGTAACTATAGAATTTGGAGCTGCCAGTGTGGTCCAACCCTAAATCATTGAGTGCAAAAAGATTCTAGTAAAACTATATTCTTGATTGTCTGACTGCGTAGTCATTTTGATCTAAAAGGTATGGTTTAAACTTTCGGTAAATATTATCGGCTATACACAACTTATTAATTCATCTAGATAACTTTTCAACATGCTGAAGAAGGCTTTTAATCTAAGAGACACACAACATACACTTTTATTCTCTTGAAGATACATTTAAAAATCTAAATTCTCTGTTCTACGTACAACGATGATTTAAAAATATTATTTGTTTCTAACTAACATGATTATGCAGCTAACAAATAAAATAACAAACAAAATTTTATATGGTGAATGTAAATGAAAGTTTTTTTTTTGTCTATATATATATCATAAAGTTACGTAAATAAACAATTTGAAACCATAGAGCTATACAACTAAAAGGAAAATTAAAGTATTCGAAAACATTCAAGGCCGAGGACATTTTTACATATTTTTCATATAAAATAAAAAAACTCAACTCAACTCTCACACTCAAGTCTCCGAGAGTATATCAGACACTTTACTTATGCTAATTGTGAAACAGGGTCCTAATATTCCATTTAGAAAACTGACAAGAATCTTGTGGCCTTAACGATTGAAATTACATCTATTATACAGCTAAAAAGAAACATTTATAAAAATCACTTCAAATCGAATCATTCATTGCACTATGATGACACAAACAAAAAGGTATTATATCTATAAAAAAAAAATATTTAGAAAATTAAAAAAAGTAATACATAACTACAATATGCTCATCAATATTCATACTTCATAACTTAAAGTAAAAAGAAGCCAATACTTAGTACTTCTTTTTACCAGTTCATGATATAAGTTCTAGTAAAATTATTATACTGTGGAGGTTAAGAAACTCTCTTTTACTCAAAAAAGTTTTATGTTGACAATTCCAGATGCATTGCCAATAAAAAAATATAATTATAAGTTATAGTCAAAATTCGAAGCTTCGGGGCTTCTAGGTTTGACTAGACAATCCTCAGGTCATATTTGAAGTTAAACCTAACCTAGGATAAACCAGTCATTCCGGGAATAGATTGTATATCAACCTTTGACCTTTGAATGTCATCCTTTACGTGAACTATCGTAAGTTGTTAAAAAATAATTGGCGCTTACGATAGTTTTCGTGAGGTGGGTTGATTGAGATATTCGTATAGAATTAGATAACAAGTCATCTCATAAACTTAGATCACTAGCCACTGTGGCGTGGCGGTTATGGTGGGTTCGATTCCCACATGTGACAAATAATGTGTGATTCATACTAATTTGTTTCGAGTGTTTGTAAGGTCTTGTAAATCCACTTTAAAGTTTCTAAGCAAGTTTTTTTTTATTATAAGAATATTTTTTCTGAGATAATAGCTCAGAAACTAGCTTAAATTGTGCCCCCGTCTATTTTCAAAACCGTATGAACTAAAAATCTGAAATAAAATCACAAAGATAATATATACTTCCATCTAAAATTATTTTCAATAAAAATATTCGATCAGAATATACCGTTTTTGAGTTATTGCCGAAAATCAGCCCTTTCCAAGAAAAGGATGTAAATGCTATAATGATACGACCTTTTGCTGCGGAACCTTACATTGAGCCGTTTTTGTGTGTATAATATAATATAATATTGTACCACATTCACACAGCGTCATCTAGTCCCAAAGTAAGCAATTATATTTGCTTGTGTTATGGGTACTAAACAACTGATATATTACTTAAATACATTTTTTTTTGTAAATATATACATATTATAGATAAATTACACCCAGACACAGAACAAACCTTTATGCTCATCACATAAAGATTTGTCCTGGGTGGAGATCGAACCCACGACCTCCGGCTTAGCAGTCAGGGTCACTAACCACTAGACCAACAGGCCAGTCAAAATATTTTTAAAGACTTAAGACTTTAAGTGCAACTTTAGCGGCCGCCCTTTTAGCTTGCGACTTATTTCTTCCTATACCGTATACGGTATATTGTCTATCATTCTTCGTGATCGTAACTGACACCTTAACTTTGGGTATTTCTGGATCAACCACTATCGGTTTGCTGTAAAGAAACAAAGATTAATTGTTACCAATAATATTATAAACTATGTATTAGATAGTATACCTTGAATCAAACTTAATAGCGGTTCAGATATTAGCTGCAAATGCGTGAACGCGCAGGTTGTCATGTGGTGCGCGTGTGTGCAGCACACAGACATAACTTGTACACTCTCACACAGCGACGTGCGGCGCGCGGGAGTGTGCCCGGCCCCCGCCGCTATACTCCCGTTGGTTCCCAATTTTGTGTTGTGCGCATCGTCTCGCACGATGTTCAGAGCCGCCATTAAGATTTATTCGAGGTATAACATCGATTAATCCCGCATGCGAGAAGTGAATATTACGGTATGCAAAATATGCGGCCAAGTTCGATTCCGACAGTCGGCAGTAGGTTATTTAGTTATTTAGTCTATACTCAGCTTGTATTGGCCGTAGTGTAATGATAAATAGCGTATAGCCTTCCTCGGTAAATGGGCTATCCAACACTAATAGAATTCTCAAATCTAACTCGGTAGTTCCTGCGATTACCGCGTTAATCAAACAAACACATAAACAAACAAGCTCTTCAGCTTTATATTAGTATAGATAAGTATAGTCATGTATGGAAGTACTCATAGTAAGGAAAAAATAGCTTAAATACTTTTCCGAAAAATCGGAAAACATGGCGAGATAAATTGAAACTTCAATGACTGGTCCGCATGGACTTTTGCCCAGCAGTAGTATGGCGAAAACTAGTTATTGTAACTTAGACTTACCCAAACGTCGGACAGGCATGTATCTTTTCATATAGTATTTTGACCGGTTGCTGTGGAATTCTGGCTGAGAACGAGTGTATCTCTTTTCTCATGATCCCGTAAATGACTGACCAAACAGTTTGGAGTTTACCGCCGCAGTCCAAGTATATTGCACCGATTAACGCTTCGAATATATCACTGAGGACCTAAGAAATAGAAGCATTGAATTATTACATTCATCAAACAAAAACTGTGTGATGAAGTTCATATTTAATATTATTATCGTTATTATAATAATATATAATATTCTACCACATTCACACAGCGCCATCTAGTCCCAAAGTAAGCAATTATATTTGCTTGTGTTATGGGTACTAAACAACTGATATAATACTTAAATACATTTTTTTTTTTTGTAAATACATACATATTATAGATAAATTACACCCAGACACAGAACAAACCTTTATGCTCATCACACAAAGATTTGTCCTGGGTGGGGATCGAACCCACGACCTCCGGCTTAGCAGTCAGGGTCACTAACCACTAGACCAACAGGCCAGTCCAATTATTATTATTATACATCGTATTATCTTAGGTATAGTCGACCACAAATTTACTTTACCACTTTTGACAAAAAATTCCATCAAAATTAAAATTCAATAAGACTCATTGATGTCGCGGCTGTTGTGATGACAATTGTCACTGTACTGATGTCACTTGCAAGCAAAAATAGACGTTATTTTCTGATATGCAAACGACATTTACTCTAAGGGTGATAAAGCACTTTTATTGTCGACTATACTTATTAATATTTTTAATATACAATGAGTTGATCAATATTAACCTTTGGTACTTCAACATATTCGGCCAATTGGCATTCTTCTTCGTCTATTAAATATAGAACATCTTCTACAATTTCGTGATCCCGCTGTTCTTGGTGCTCGTAGAACATTATAATTGCTTTGGATAGCGTTGGATTCAATTCTGAACACAGGAATCTGAAAATATATTGATTTTTAGTTTATAATAATATAATATTCTACCACATTCACACAGCGCCATCTACTCCCAAAGTAAGCAATTATGTTTGCTTGTGTTATGGGTACTAAACAACTGATATACCTACTACTTAAATATTTTTTTTTGTAAATACATACATATTATAGATAAATTACACCCAGACACAGAATTAACCTTTATGCTCATCACACAAAGATTTGTCCTGGGTGGGGATCGAACCCACGACCTCCGGCTTAGCAGTCAGGGTCCCTAACAACTAGACCAACAGGCCAGTCAGTCAGTTATTATGTATATACATAATGTTTGCTTCCTTGCCAGATATTATAGTACAAAACAAAAATTAAGGGGCAAACACAAGTGCAAGAAGTTGCTTTAAATATAGTCTGATTGAACGACAAGCAGACATCATCAGAGATGAATGAGGTCGGAAATTGAGGCCTAAGATAGAATAGGATAGTATGAAAATAAACTAAATATTATTTAGATTATTGAAATAATCTAAAATGTAAGCCTTGGTGAGACTTAAATTTTTGAGCCTTTTGGGGTTGAAACTCTTGGACCATGGGGGCCAAAAGCTCACAAATTTTATCGTAAAATTTATAAGCGTGTTTCTGAGGTATCACATGACCCAAGTGCTGGCCTCTACCTGGGGCAACGCATTAGCCTTGCTATCCAACGCGGTAATGTGGCTAGCCTTTTGGGTACGTTTCCTCAGGAATCTGATCTTAATCAGATATTCTATTTATAGGAATTTCTTGTAAATAGAGTATCTGGTTCTTTTTTATTTTAATAGTTTAGCTGTGTATGTTTTTAAGTTATGTGTAAATATTTTATTGAATAAATGCTATTAGATTGAAACTAATCAGCAATTACTTTTTCCAAAACTTTAGACATTGCTTTACGTTACGTATTTAATAATCTTGGCACTTTGGCGATCATAAATATGTCAATCAAAACTTTTGAAAGTTCTAACGACTTTTTTTATGGTCCAGTAAAAAAGAAATATTATAGTCCCATATTTGTACAAGGTTTAAAAATCACTGCTTTTGACGGACGGTGATCGGCGAGCGCATTTTATTACTATCCGAATATTCTAGCTCTATTGGTTGTTGACACTAAATCTCTCCACTTGTTTGTTCTGATACGGCCGATTTCAATAATCTATCTATCTATGGATTTGGCTACTAAAGTTAGAATTTTAATACATTTTGTATGGAGCTTATGTCAAAATTCTAACTTTAGTAGCCAAATCCATAGATAGATAGATAATTGAAATCGGCCATTAGAGTTCGGGCCCGTGTTAAACAATAGGTAACTATTGTTCAACATGGGCCCTTATCTAGTTAAAAGCTAAATTGAAAATTTTATGTAACCCACTATAACAGCTGCGGACCTTGAATAGGCGGCACCGATATTGATAAAACATGTCTAAGAACCATCACGATCATGACAGGTTTCAAAGAAAAAAATACCGCATCAATATATTGGCCTATTCGTTTAAGAGCTACGATGCCATAGACCAACACAGATACGTCAAACTATTATTTTTGTGTCGGGGGTTAAAAAAGCATGAAATTAAAATAAAATCTTACCTGTGAAGCCCCAACTTGACTACATAAGAAGCGAACGTAACATTATTGACTAGTGCGGACCTAAGATCGGTCATTTCACCCGGCTTCAGATCTTGACAGTTTTCAAATATATGCGCCGTTATTAGGAAATCCAAGATGGCGTCCCCTAGGAACTCTAATCGCTCATACGAACGAGTCAATCGGTTACGAATATACGATGAATGTGATAGTGCCTGAAACAATTATAATTTATTTATTTTTTAAATGTTCACAGATTGTTTTCTGTATTTAACATAACATAGCATCACGCCTTTTTCCCCGAAGGGGTAGGCAGAGTTGTTTCACACCCACATTTCACCAGCTTTGTTTGGTCCCATAAAATAGGGGGCAAGACTATTGTCATCAATCGAGAACATTTGTTTTCCAGTTTCCGGAAAAATCTCAATACTAGAATTACACGATATAAAAAACCAATACTGTTTCTACTCGACCCGGGAATTGAACCCGGGACCTCTTGCAAAGCAGTCGTATCGCACATACAGTTCCCGCTGCGCCACCGAAGCAGTCACTTTTTGTTTGTTTTTTTTTTATATAGAAATGCTAGAATAAAATTGTCATGAACACAGTACCTAAATCAAATAAGCTATTGCTGCAATTATATTTATCACCCAATATAAAGACAAATATTTAACCTTATGACCGCCACGTCAAATCGGCATCTCCGTGCCCTGGACGCCAAGCCATACAATTTTAAGATATGATAACAAAACACATAAAACATGATTTAGTATATTTATCTTGTATTTTTATGGAGCTGAGTTTTGTCATCTATAGACGACAACGGTGCTCAAGGCACGCTTGCGCTTGTCAAGTATAGATGACGTTGGCGTTCAAAAGGTTAAATATCAAATGTTACTCACTTCAAGTAAGAAGGACGGATCATTAAATTTATAATTCAAAATCGTTTCTACATCTGTTCTACACGATGCCAATAAGAAGTGTATATCTGTCTGTGTAGCTTTACCCTCTGTGATCACAGTTGGTACACGTTTATGTAGTAATTCGGCAAACGAATCCTGAAATGTAATTATACAATAAACATAATATTTTTTTAAATAAGTTCTCAAAAAATTACATTTTTAAATATAAGTTTAAAAAAATACATTTAAAATATAAAATACAATAAAAAAGTTTTTAAGTAATTTTTTTTTAATAAACAGTATTATTAACATTTTGCCCGGCAAAACCACAATGATAATGTGAACAATACAGAGTGAGAAAAGATACCTACGTAAGTTATGCTTGATGCCATTGTACTCATAGAAATGGATGGATGAATTGAAAATAATTATTACAAATAATAATAATAATATTGTACCACATTCACACAGCGCCATCTAGTCCCAAAGTAAGCAATTATATTTGCTTGTGTTATGGGTACCTACTCAACAACTAATATACTACTTAAATACTTTTTTTTTGTAAATACATACATATTGTAGATAAATTACACCCAGACACAGAACAAACCTTTCTGCTCATCACACAAAGATTTGTCCTGGGTGGGGATCGAACCCACGACCTCCGGCTTAGCAGTCAGCGTCACTAACCACTAGACCAACAGGCCAGTCAAATTAAATTACAATGACGGTATATCCTATTATTATTAATACAAAAATTAGGTTGGATGTATGGATGGCTGTTTGTTACTCAATCACGCCAGAACGGCTGAAAGGCTCTTTATGAACTTATTATAGTCTGGCACATAGTACATAGGCTACTTTTTATCGAGATACCTAGCGGTCGAAGCTGGCTGATTTTACCATACGAAGTTAGTATTTGAGCGCGAGTTCCCTCTTAGACTGACATTCGGTTCACATGCTGAATAGAAAGTAGAAATTACCCGAGGTGGTATAATTTTCATCCATTCGATCACTTTGACGGCTCCTAAGATACCACCACTTAACAGGTAGGTGCCAATAATCGCTTCCACACAATCGGCTACAGTCTGAAAGTAAACATAGGTAATATTAACATTTTGCCCGCCAAAACCACAATGACCGGTAAACGAAAAAGTGTTCTATTTTTAACATAATAAAAATTCATTTTCAGTTTGGATTGTGGATTGTGGGTCCGCATGGAAATGAGAGAGACACGTCGTCAACAAGCGATTCCCAATTCGTGTATTGAATGCCGTAGCAGCGAGACCTAAAGAGTGAAAATTAACATAATATTTTTGCACACACTATGCTGGTAATATTTTACCAATATGTAGGTACAAGTAAACACCCAAAATCAAACACCAGTTTCTGTGAAAAACTCGCCTTAAATAAAAATAACTAATAGTCCCATTAATTCAGGCGATTTCAAGTCAACTTGCTTACCAACAAACAGCAATTATTTTTTATTTATTTATATAGATAAAATCGATACTACATTGCACGATTAATGTAAAATATATCGGTATCTATAATTATACCAATGATAATGACGTAAACGATTAAATTGGCACGTGGAAGTGTAAAGTAGGACGAATTAAGGTCGGTGGCCCCGACAACAGACACACGTGTAAAGTACCGCGCGTCGAAGTTACATAATCGCCGAGATTCTTGATAAATATTAGAATATTAGGTCGATGTCTATCTAGGTAAGAGTTGTCGTGACTAACAATAACATTCAAATATATTCAATTTATAGAAAATCTAATTAGGAAATCGAAAGATTTAATCGAAGTTAGAACAGTTAGCTTTCAATTTAGTTCGATTGGAAGTTTCAGACCGCACTGCTTCCTAAATTGTTTTAATTGAATAGTGAAAAAGACCCTAACTATCCAAACAAGAGCAATTTGTTAGCGTATTATGGGAACTTGATTTGCGTTTTTGCCATACTCAGTACGGCAATTAAACTTAGTTCAATAGGTTTTGTAATTGTCCGTTATTTTAAAATGACAACAAACGGGGACAATGTACCAGGAGAGCATAACAATACCGGAGTAGGTAGGCCGTTAATACTAAAAATGAAGCTGAAAGCTTGTTTGTTTGAATGCAACTATCTCCAGGAGCTACCAGAACCAGGCGTAATGTAACTATAGCTTAGACATGAGGCAGGTCAGAAGATCGAGGAAGCAAATTTGGCCCGGACTTCAGACAGAAAATGGGAGAATTTTTAATGCTAAAGGATTTTTTTCATACTTAAACCACATACCTATTTATGTAATTTATATGCATGAAATTTGTACCTATTATTATTGTTTTAATATTCAGTTACTTTTTTCTATTTATCGTATTGTTATTTTGTCAGAATATTTTAGGCTGCTACTATAGAAAAGATAAATCAAGTAGGTAATGCTACCCCCCTTGAGATAGAATGAGACCTGAGTGCTAATTAATTGTTCCTAACCCACACATCTATTTTGCTTTATCTAAATTATTTTATCCATCTCCTTAAGAGGGAACGCGGCACACGATTCTTCATACAAACGTATTCCCCTGTTTTCTCCCTGAATAATGTTTAAAAGGCAATTTTTTTTAGCTCAAAAATTTAAGTTCAGCTATAGGCATGTCCCTATCATTTCCTTTTTATCAAAAACTTATTAATAAAGAAAATATGAGCCTCCAAATATTGCTAAAATTGCCGTATTTTTACTGCCGTAATTAGAGGACTACCAGAGGAATTCTATTAGTTATTTACATAAAAAAAAATGATAGGAACCTAGCCATACTCTTTCTGGAATTTTTCATGTAAAAAAGAATTGAATCGGCTCTGTTTTCGAGGAGAAAACAGGGGAATACGAAACGTCCATTTCGTCAAAATTTATAAGGTTAATTTCCGACTTTTTTATTAAATTAATAAGATTATCAGATCAAGTAGCAACGATTTGATTTGGCTGCTCTAAAAGTAAGACTAGTCTTATCAAGTATATTCATATACACGCATTATAATAGATGCAAGAGTGGTGTAGGTTGTGGGTATTTTATTTAAAATAGCTGGCAAAATGCGAGTTGGATTCGCGCACCGAGGGTTCCGTACGATTATACATTTTTATATTAGAAGGTATATATGATATTAGAAGGTAACGGGATAGCTATAAGTTACAATAAACATTCATGTTATTCAATATTTTTACGAGTATCATCTTATACCCGTTCCAATAAAGTTTTAATTATTCAATGATAATAATATAACTACACGATTACTTGAGCAACTTAATATTGCTTTTTGCCAAACTTTGTGATTTTAGGTCAAGGGGAAGTACCCTATGGGTTTTGACTATTTTGATCGTTAAGATATGCAGCAAAAATGGAGCATAAACGGCTGTATCTTTTCATATCTTGCATTTACTTAGAACTCTGATCTTTTATTATATTCCAAGGGATTGCAGACCCGAGTATTTTTAGGGTTTCGTCCCAAAATTGATTGATACCCCCTACCCATTCTTGAGAAAAATATTCTTGACAGACAGACGGACAACGGAGCGATCCTATAATGATTCGTTTTTTTTCCTTTTGAAGTATGGATTATGGAACCCTAAAAAGAATTTAAAACAATAAATAGGACATTTATTCTATCCTCATTTCCGTCTTTTCGCTTACGGGTAAATTGTGTGATCCCGTCAATTATTTCAAGCAAAGGCCATTCGTGAAAAGAAATATCTAGTTTAGATAAGTTCGATCATCATCATCATCAGCGAACCATTAAGTCCCACTGCTGGGCACGGTTCCATATTTTGCCAAAATAAGTCATATTTTTTTAGTTTCTATTCCATGTTCTGGAGTTTTTCAGAAATTTAATACCGATATAATTTATTTGTATATTTATTGAGCCATAATATTTTACAAGTTCATCAAGACTTGCAGCTTATAAATTTTTATTGTTGTTGACGAATAACCAAGTTGACGGACAATCTAGTTTCTTCTGAAAATTGTTTTCATGCTACCACTTACATGCTACACTTCTTTCTTTTTACCATAATTATTCTCTTACTGTATTAGGAGTGCCTTTGATTTATGAGTACAAGAATGATCTTAATTACCATTACAATTACATTAATAAAAACTAAAAATATATTATAATTCAAACAGAACCCTCAGGACATTAGGTATATTCATATGTAGGTTAGCGATAAAATATTTTATAAATCTTAAATAGAGGTAAGGTTACGATATATACCTACTACGATTTTTCCATTATTTACATACACGTAAAAACAATAATAACAACGTGTAGGTAACTAAGTAACACGATGACATCATCAGGGCTACTACGCATGTGGACCATCCACTCACACATTTAAATCTCAGGCTCAACGCGACAGTAATAGCTACTTCAAATACCTACTTTTCAAATTTCTCGCAGACCGCGTCCCCTCTTAAGCATAACCGATGGTTTCGGATACTCATAATCAGGTACTGAACGTGTATATTAAAAGGTACCTACCGTTTCTTCTTACATTCCCGAAAAATGAAATATTTTTTATCATCTTAAGTAACACATTTTTACGCTTGCACCTAGGTACTTGTATCATCTCTGCATCGCCCAAGGATGGGCTGGTAGGTAACCTTTGGCATTAAGTCCGCTCATATAACATTTTATGTGCATAAAGTTAATTATTATAAGACGCTGTAGGTATGCGGTTAATTAAAAAAGGAATAAATAAGGTTGGCATGGCACATGGGATACTCCTAGTGCTACAGGCGTCCATAGTTTCCGGTGACCACTTACCATCAGGCGAGTCGTTTGCTTGCTTGCTGTCAGCTTTCTTTCTAAAAAGGTTTAATGGCGGCGCATTGTTGGTGTACATACAACAATAAAACTTCATGAATGTGTTCAACGTACCTTGTCGGACACAGCGATAGAGTGTACGTAGCATTGCATGGCATTCTGCGCATGACCCTCGGGTTCCTTCTCAGTGACGCCATCAGTGCTATAACTTGTCCGCATCGCATCCATGCTTGCTGTAGACAGTTTTCCGCTTAGCACCTCCGATATTGGGAATTGAACGCTGATCATGAATGTAGGTCGTATCTGAAAAGATGTTTTTGGTTAAGGATAGATGACGAATTTCTTTAAGGTGGATGTTCCGATACGCCTCCTCCATACATTTAACTGGCGCTATTGTCTCTGAACATAGAGACTTTTTACATAGAACAATTCATTTTATCAGCCATTTTAACGTGAGTAAAATGTTTGGAGAAGGTGTATCGAAACATGAACCTTAACTAAGCAACCATAATGTAATGTGGGTAACATAAAATAAGGTCAGTCTGTGTCAAGCCATCTTGTTGTTTTACTACATGGTGGCAGCGGTGCGTGAAATAAATTATTTTTCGAGTAATTAATGCAAAATTCACTAAAGATTATGCTTCAAAGATTTCAAAATAAGTACACAATAATCATATATTATGGAACACGCATCAAGCCATCTTGTTGTTTTACTACAGTTATGATCTTTTATATATTGTATTTGTGAGCAGAAATAAATAAATATTTATTAATATTATTCCTCTGGCTTAAATGGGGGTTACCACAAACTATCAAGCTGTCTGCAAACTTGTCTGCTACACGGCAGTTTTATCGAATTTCTCGTGTGTCTGTCTATCCATCACAACTATTTTCTCTAAATCTATCGGGTCGAGATGCGGTATACATACGCCGTAATAAATGAATTTTGAATTTGGGATTTACTGTGATTTTTAGTCAGGGAAAAAATTGTAACTTTAATGATTTATTTGCACTAGGTACGTTAACACACTGATAAATTTGTAAAAAAAATTTTGCTTTTTATAGTATGGAGTCTGAAGGCAAAAAAGATAAGTGAGCACTGCGATACACAATAAAATGCATATAACAATAAACTATTGACATATTTAACTGCACTCGCAAACGAGATAAATCAGTCGTCTGAACTTTCATTTGCTTCAATCATAACCAACGCAGAAAATGTGTCACTGACTGCGTTATATAATCATCTTGTATAAAGACTTATTAAATATTTAATATGTTCATCGTATTATGAAATTAATAATAAAGCACCAGTTGATATGTATACGGCACTTAAGCTCCCAAATGTATTACGTCACACAATCTGCATCTAGAGATATCACACGTTTAATTTTCAAAATTTCGTGTACAAATTACATTTTGATTTAAGCATGTAGGTATCTACATTGTGATATATTATACAATTAATATAAGCAAGTAAAACTAACCAGAATGATGATGGGTAACACGCGATGAGTAACTCAATAGCATGATAATGACTCATAAGCAAGCCTAGTAAACCTTTGGAAAAAAGACTACCACTACGCAAGTAAAATAAGACAAAAGAATACTTCAATTCCATTTTTATGACTTCCGCTTCCTATCATTGAAATTGATAATGACCAGACGAGTCTAACTAAGGCTCGGTCTCCACCAAAGAGGATACGAAAGAAGAAGAAATCAGACGAGTTTAAACACTAATATAATTTGAATGCAATTTGCATCCAACGTGATCCTGCTGTTCGGATCAGATGACTATCCACCTTGTGGATGGACGTCCTACCATGATCTCCACTCGATATAATTTCTCCATCGGCCATCAGTTTTGTTAAATCACTTGGGGAGGCTTATGTTTAACAGTGGACGTCCTACGGCTGATATGATGAGGATGATGATTAATAATATCGCTTAGTGAACAGGCTCACTACACGTCTATTATTATTGAAACAAAGGCACAGCTATACAAATATGCTAGAACTGCCAATATCATTGGGAGGAGGTTACCAGTAGACAGTCCCTCTCTCTCACTCACAACTGCAAGTTCTGTAAGCCAGGATTAACAGCGATGAACCCTTACAAAACCGAGTTATAATAATTTCAGTCCAGAACTCGCAACGAAATTAATCAAAAGTAATTCCAAGAGTTGGTGAGAAATAAGATGGCGGTAACATTACCCTTATTTATTTCCTTCGGTAGTCAGATAAAAAATAAACAAGTAAAATTATTGCGACATTGGACAAGCAATATTTCACAATTTATAAACAACACTTATAAAGTATACAAATAACTTGTTAGCAGTTTCTTGAAGTTATCGTTGTGATTTGTTTGAGTTATAAATAGATTCCTTACACAGTATTTGTATACACTGTATGAAATGAAATCTCGTTTATTCATCTAGGTTACAAGGTAACACTTATGAAAATCACAAGTTAAGAATGTAACAGGTTATCCGAAAAGTAGTGTCAGCAAATTTGCCTACGACTGACGGGGTGGAGCTGTGATAAGAACCGGCAAGAAACTCACGCCTTTTTTTAAAATTAAAAATGGATAGTTACAAACATGTAACTTTAATGCCTATGCTACATTTGTGGAAGAAAATAAATTAATTATTTAATAGAAAAAAAAGTATGTCTAACTATTTACCTAATGGTGTAGTGAGTTTAGAACCAAGTTTTATCAATAGATTATTAAACATGATCATTATAGAAAATGGTCTAAAGTCAAGTTAGAACATGAAAACCAGCTAAAAGTAAATGCGAATGGTTTCGACGAAGGCACACATTAGTAGGGCATCGGAACCGGTTTTTCCCGGAACCGAAAGAACCGGGAATTCCAGGTTCTAGGGACTACAAAAAGAACCGGTTCTCAAAATATGAAGAACCGGGTTTTCGGTTCTTTCGATTCTTCTACAAATCAGTGATTAACTTATATCAACTTCGATCAAATATGCACTAGATACACGCTCGCATAACAAAACGAACGCCAAATAATGGCACTCGACAGTACTACATCCAAACTTATATGTATTTATTATTATACTGTATGTATTTCTAATACAACAATCCTGTAAATATTATTAAATAAAAAATGATGGTCTTTATCGTATTTATAGAACATACAATGAATTTTCATCCAAAATATATTGTAATAGGTTATAGATTTGATCAAAAGGGTTTATTCCTATACAGTCACATCCAAACTCGTAACACTGTTACGCGTTGGGAAAAAAATTCCCATCATATCACACTGTTACTCGATGCAACTGCATGCAATTTTTTTCTCCCAACCAGTAACACTGCCAAATATTAGTGTTACTGGATGGGAAAAAAAAGTTGCATCGAGTCACACTGTATCTTGTTGGGAAAAGTAAACATTTTATATTCCTATCGAGTCAATTTTTTTTATTATATTAGTGATTGATGAGGATCTAACCTATTAAGACCTAGTTGTATCACTTAGTTGCAAATAAATGTTTGAACTTTGAACATATTAATATACACCTTTATAAGTATGGGTACTGTAATTGTTAAGTAATTAATGCTCTAAACGAGCAAAAATCGATTGCCCATACTACTTACTATACTATATATAGGTATACACTTACTACTTAAGTGTGATATTTAACATTCAATGTTTAAACATGGTTGAGATTTTTTTTGGCATGTATTGATTCACGAGATGCCCCTGACTTTGAACTAAGGTCAAATGCACGCGCAAAACCACGAACCGAATTGTTTGGTATATTTGTTGCGTTGAAAAAACTAGAAAACTTGAAAACCTAATGATAATCAAAATATCGAGAAATTAGAAACATAAAATTCGGGCTAATTCATGATAACGCTGTTTTTCATCACGCGGAGTTCATACAGTTATGATTTTACGAGCGGGATACAATTATGATAATTTTAATATATTTTTTTTTAAAGAATGGCGTCAATATCTTTCCAGTTCTTCCATAGCTCCAACCTGTTAGCGAACTAGTCGTAGTCGTAGGTAATTTGGTGACACTATTTTTGGGATAAAATGTTACATTCTTAACTTGTTAGTGACTTTTATAAGAGTTACTTTGAAACCTAGATGAACAAACGTGATTTAATTTCATTCCATTAAATATTTATGTATGTATCTAACTAGTAGAAAGTGTTTATTAATTATATTAAGGTAGTAAAATAATACATGTAAAGCCAACGTAAACAAAATACAAAAAGCCGGTAACATTAAATATACATATTATATTTTAAGCGTAGCAACAATTAATGAGACTAAGTACCGTATTTATGATACGGCGACACGAGGCCACCCACACATTTCAGGGTTGGGGAGTTCTGATTTGGGGTGAAGCGCCGACACCTACATCCTACATTGTGATACATCACGACATTACATTTTACAATCACAACACCATTACCACTTCGGTGGCCGGTACGGCCGCACGTATTTTAGACATTCGTTTTTAGAATTTCGTGTGCGACGAGTGATACTGTTTATCAATGTAATTCGATGAATAACACGGTGTTCACCTATCAGGTCAATACTAAGTGGTTTTGTGGACGGTATTTCGTGATTTCATATTTGTAAGGTAAGGAAATTAATTTGTTATCGTTATGTCTAATCGGTACCAGATTTTTTTGTTACGGAAAAAGGATTTGCAATACTTAGACAATAAATATATAAACAGTGTAACTAAATCAAGTAGATACGTATATCAATATATTTTTATATTATACGTTACTATTACTTACTACTTAGTACTTTATTAAGGTTTATAAATAAAGAAAATTCGTGTGTTAACAAAATCTTGAGGACAATTTTTTTTGTGTTATTCTTTAGGTTTTGGTGTTGATGTTTTAATTTTGATAAGACGAAGCCCACACTAGGGAGCGAGTCCTACTGTGTCGCGAAGGGCATTTCAAACATAATTAAGGTACACTCAGATTAGAAACGAAACAAATATATATAAATCCCAAAAATATTTGTTTGTTATTTTTTTGTTTTGTTATAGGTAGGTAGATACTAATATAATTTCTACAAAGCTGTTTCTCAAGTCACTCTGTTTAGAATTTTAAATGTTTTTAAATTACCTATTGTAAGTGGTGCTAACACAAACGACTAGGTAGACACTGGCACTCTTAACTTTGTAATTTGGATCTTCGGGCCACAAAAACCGTTACCTACTATGACACTGCAAGTCATCAATAAAATTGTACTGCTTACTATCTTATTTTTTTTTGAGGTCGATACTTATTCTGCGAGTAAACCACGTACCTAAGCCAATTCTTGTCTTTCCCTTTGAATAATGCATAAAAATTAATTAGATTAAGTGGTTTTCGAATGGACTATTAGATGACGGTAGTAGCTAGGTATAATAAAAAACATGTTACTTATTAATGTTGTTAATGTAGAAGTGTAATTTTCAATAAAAAGCAATTAAAAATTGATTTTTTAAAGTTATGTAAGACAAACCGTTTCTTGCTAAAACAACATAGGTACGTTGAGAATAGTTTTTCAGGTATTTCCATTATAAATTTGAAATACAAAATTGTGAATGTCGTACGCCGTGTGACGTAGACGGCAGGGTTCAATTTTATATAGGTAGGTAGGCCAAAAATTTAATTGCTTTTATTGATTCCTGAAAATTGTTTTATGATCTTTTTGAAATGGCCGATTGTAATAAAATGGCTGGCACCGCATCAACTCGTCCTTATGCGTTAACCTTCAGAATCAGCTGATGCCAAATTTAACAACGGATGTAAGTTCTGAATCGTATCATTCATCGTTACTTATCATTTCATTGATAAGTAAATAATTTGATAAAAATTAATTAAATTCTTAAAACAAAGGAGGTCGTCAATTTGACCTTTATGTACGGTCAGCAAAGGAGATAAGTATTCAGGACCGCCCTTTAAAGATAGTTTTTTTTTAAATAGTGTAGATACCTACGTTTATATTTTTAATTAGATTTGCTAAATGACTGTAAAATGTAACCATACAAAACATATAAGTACCTATGCATACTTATCTTGTCGATTCCCAGGTCTATACGCTTAGATCTTTTAAAAAAATATTGTAGGTATATTAGTACAGAACCCTCAGTGCATGAGTCCGATTCATATTTAACCGGATTTTTACAAGATTTCTATTTTATAGATTTGTTTAAAAGTTTTAATTTAGAATGTTTTTCTATTTCTAACTTAGGTAAAAAAATGGAAGAGAAAGAATTATGGTTACTTATATAATTTTAATCAAAGATACGATATTGTAATAAGGGTATCGATGCATTCGTAAGAAATCGGGTCTAAACAGGCGGAAAGACAGACAGACAATCGGACAGCAAAATTATCCTACATCATTGTTGTGATGGGGGGCCTGGAGTTCTGAGATACAGGCTTAATAGCTTAGTTTAGACTCCAGATCTCCCACAAATAACGTTGTCAAACTAAAATGTCAACCGAAAAAAATCCTAGGTATAAGGGTTCAATTTTCCTTCTAAAGTACGGTACCCTAAAACGGCTTACTTTATGTGATTTTTATTTGCTAAGGCTTAGTACAAAAATAAATTTCTAAAAAATTATTTTGTACATATTAACACATTTATTTTTGTACAATAATAAGAGAAAGATTTGTGGGCCGAAAATAATTATTTAAGCTTGGCGGGCGCGTTTGCACCTACGTCATAAAATTTATATTTTTATTTCCAGATGGGAAAATTGGGAGCTTTCATTGTGGTCTTTGTGTCTGTATGCGTAGGGTACTTATTCCTGTACAACGAAGCACCGAAGCCTAATTTAAATATAAAGAAATGGTGGGGCGATGGAAACCAACCAGAAAAGGAAGATACTACAATAAGGCCATTCAGTATAGATTTTAATGATACGGTAATTAATGATTTTTTAAGTAGAGATGTAGGCATTTTTTCCGTACAAACGTATTGAGGTACTTACCATAATCTATAACAACCATTGCTATGCCCTTGACTTAATTGACAAAACAAACGTTTGTATGTGAAAGACTTCGCTTGCGGTTTCTCTAAGTAGTTTTAATTGTTTACTTCCGAAGACGGAACTCTGAACAAAAATATTTATCTTCTTTCTCTTGTTATCATGAAAACGATTACAATACTTAATAAGTACACAACATCGTGAAGAAAGTACACAAAAAACCAGCGATAAATCATGATTATTATTTATAAGGAGGTAGTAATATTCTTATTGATTAGATATTACTTTAATTATAATTGAGTTACGACATCTAGATTAAATCTCAGTATGAGCAACTGGGCATGGAGAAAGGACCTCCGCTTTACAGAAGATACCAGGCTAAATAAGCTAGTGTTGTATTCTCTCTGGTGATTAAGGACTTTAAATTATGTACATTAAGAAAACGCTCAGAAAAAGGTTCGCCTATTGAACTGCCCACATACGTACGATTTCTTGATTCGAAATTCAGATTAGGAAATGATAGCCGTACATTCAAAATGTTCAACAAAGCGCACACGTTCGTATATTTTAACGACGAAAAAACTTGATGTTGCTCTCCAAATCTAAATTCTAGATTAGAAAACCGTACCTACGTCTAGTCTGGCAGCACGACTTCAAGACACTATACCTGTATGCATTTTACTCAAAATAATGTTATCAAAAAATTAAATTTGCAGATGATTCAAGACCTAAAACAAAGATTAAAGAATAGACGGCGTTTCACAAAGTCGTTAGAAGGCACGCAATCTAACTACGGAATGAACTCGGGCTATTTAGAAAAGATTTTAACCTATTGGCTGGATGAATATGATTTCAAAAAGAGAGCCCAACTTTTGAATAAATTCCCTCACTATAAAACTAGGATACAAGGACTGGATATACATTTTATAAGAGTGAAGCCTAACGTGAAAGAAGGCAAGAAGGTTTTACCGCTTCTCATGCTACACGGATGGCCAAGTTCGTCTAAAGAGTTCGATAAAGTGATTCCTATGTTGACAACACCAAGAGACGGATACGATTTTATTTTTGAAGTAATTGCTGCTGATCTACCCGGGTTTGGGTTTTCAGAGGTAAGTGACAAAATAATTTTGTTTCATTGTAGGATTACTAAATTTAATGAATGATGTATTTGTACTACTTATATTATAAATACGAAAGATTGTGAGTATGGATGAATGTTTGGATGTTTGTTATTCTTTACGCAAAAACTACTAAAGGAATTTGTTGACATACAGACAGATAGACTACGTTTCGAATTAACACAGGATACGTTTTTTCCGGTAGGTAAATGAGTTTCTGTTGTCCATGCATTTTTAGCCGCGGCCGTGATGGTTTATGCGCGGTTTAAAGTTTGTGGTAAACATACCATGGCTAATAATACTTTTAGGTCATAAGATGCGACCGAACAAAAGATGTGCTAAAAAGGCCTAAGGATAAGGAAAGAATACATAATATATGTTCAGGGTTATAGGTTTAAATATTTACCCTACGTACCTATTCATTATTCATTACTACACTACCTATTCATCGGAGTAATTTGTTGACCAACTATTAGACAATTTGAGTGTAAAGACAATTAGGTAATAGGTACCTAACGTAACGAATGTTAGAGACGTCACAATATAACATTGAATTACGACTATTTACGACCAAATAACTACATATTATTCTATTGTAAATAGTAGGTATTCTATGTACTTAAGTATAATAAAATGTGTTCTTATTTTTTATACCTTAAGGTAGCTTTTCCATTGAAATTAGATTCTGTTTGGGGAGAAACAATGAGCAATTGCTATAAGTATGTACCTTACTATGATGAAAATAGACTCGAAATTGTGTTCGTGCAATCGATTCTTTGTAAGGAGTATTATTATGATAGCGGCGAAGTCTCAATTGTGAAATTACATAATATTATGACCTTGAGATACCCCACATAATTCGTAGGTAGGCACACGTGTACCTACCTATCTTTTTATTTAAAGCTACACTACACGTGTACTTCAATGCTTTCAATCATATTTTTAAATTTAAATAAAGAAAAGTTTATTGTTTAGTGAAATTCTGGCTTCAAATGAATCTTTGAACGTCCATTAAACGCTTTTTGTATATCATTAGAATCTTGTTATTCTCTGGTAAAATTGTATCTCACATTTTTCAGGGAACGAACAAAAAAGGTTTGAATCCAGTACAAATAGCGGCAATTATGCGCAATTTAATGCTGCGACTGGGTTTCGAGAAGTTCTACATTCAAGCTGGTGATTGGGGATCTGAGTGTGCCAGTCATTTGACTACTTTATTCCCCGATAACGTATTAGGGTATGTACTGCATTCTCTGATTACGAATGATTCAAACCGATAAGTGAGTTAGCAACACACCGTTCATAATTTATCTTTTAATATTCTAATGCAAAAGATTTTATTGGAACTAATCTCGCGAATTACCAGTTTAATCTAAATTATTTTGTACTTGCTAGATCACCTTTGAGAAGGTTTTAAAAAATTACGCTATTAATTTATATAAATGGAATAATGGCATAAACGGCCAGAGCACACACGCTACTTTTAGCATCGGCGATCGGCGACTTAGTCACTTTTTAGAAGCTAATGTAATAACAAAATCTTTAAAACGAGCGATTTTACTGCTGCGATGGAACGGAGAGAGTCGCCAAAACGCGTTGCAGCCTGAAAGCAGTCGCAAAATCACCGATCGCGATAAAAGTAACGTGTTTGCTATGCAGAGTTGCTTATGTTTTAAGAAGTTCATTGTAATAATTATTATAATTGAACTATTAACCAACAATCTTAATGCCTAAGCAACAAGATTTTAATTCATATTTCGAATGTCAGATATTTACGACAGTTGCGATCAAAAGGTTAATTAATCAAAGTAATTTTCACAACAACAACATGAGCGATGAGCGACGCGGCAAGACCTAATTTTTTTTATATTACGTAGGTGGCTTACTGTCTTACAGCCTGCCTGTTGGTTTAAGAAGCTATTACCGTAGCCTATGTATGTCTGCATCATCAGAAGAGTCACACACCTACGCATTGCCAATCCTTTAAAAAGATATTAAATCAATTTTTTAAGAACCTCATACTCTTTTTCCCCGGCAAGGAGTTATATCCTTATAAATATAAAAATTCTGTTGGTTGTATACAACATATGCCTACTCCTCTTTTTTCTTCACGTCTCAGCCTTGTAGTAAGAACCCTGACTAATATGAATATAATTGCTACTTAAAAGAATTTTAATAAAATCGATTTGTTTCAGTTTCCATACGAATATGCCTGTCTCTTCAAGGAAAATCAGCCACTTAAAATTATTATTAGGATCTCTTTTCCCGAGTTTAATCGACTCCGGACGTCCAGAAAGAGTATACCCATTGTGGAATTTATTTTCTTACATTCTAAGGGAAACCGGATATTTTCATATACAAGCAACTAAGCCGGATACTATAGGTAAGGAACTAGCGCTTATATAATATCTCATTACATTTTTTGTTGACAATGATGTCAACCGGTTTGTGTGTGTAAGCAGTTCTGTTTCTAGGTTTTTGTATAGTACAAAAAACTGCAAATTTACCTAGAATATTTCAATATTCACCTATCGAGAAATAAAGTTTCATTCCCTATCCAACAACCTACTAAATTATAAGGCGAGCAAATAATACTTTAATTTGATATCCTACTTACAGAATTAGGAGTTGGTATCTATTGCTCACATTTTGAGGAAGCTATGTTTAGATGAAAGGCCACTTAATCACCATCATCATCATTATCTTTTGACTGTAGACGTCCGTTAAGTATAGACTGCACAAATACAAATGGCTACAAATAAATGACAAACAAATATAGTTCACGCCTTTGGGGCCGATCGCGTTTCTTATCCGATCTTAAATAAGTGCAAAAAATGCACTTAAATAAGTGTAAAACTTGATCTAAAATTTTAAGCCCTTATTGGTATTTGCGTTTGTGTTATTTAAGGACGTGACCTTAAAAAAGTATGGTTTGACTTAATTAGAGATGGTAGTTTCTTAATTGGTATTGTCTTTCGACTTATTTGACAGTTCTGTGATCTTAGTGCAACCTTAATTTAAGTCGCACCTAATTTGCGTGTACTAAATATTTCACTCATATGTCTTGGCTAAATTAAACACTTATTATTTAAAATGTTCCCTTTTCATGCTGTTATTTTACAAAGAAGGTATAATGAAGATCTTCGACGGCAAATATTACTTTGTTTTAACTTGTTTTATTAATGACCTAACCTCACTTTTGCCGAGTTCTGATTTTGGTCCTTTTTATTTTTTAGATTAAAAAGAAGGCTTATGTATCGGCATATTAGATTTATGTAAACTATATAAATATAACTTGTGAATCTACAAACTGATACTTTGACTTTGACTTTAACATCTAAAACTTCTAAAAGTAAATAAACAACATGACGTTTATGACACTTTTTCCGATTATAATCTATGGTAGTGTCCTTAAATAAGGTTTTTAGCATTTGGTAGTTTTTTAAGAACGTATCCTTAATTAAGTACTAACGCGATCGCATAAATTTAAGAATGTGTCCTTATTTTACAAATTTAAGTTCATCTTTATTTAAGGTTGAAGAGAAACAAAATCGGCCCCTTTATCTCTTAAGGGGTAGGCAGAGGTGCATCATGCCCACATTTTGCTAGCTACCGAGCACACACACACAAGCACGCTAGATCTCTGGCTATAAATGAGCTTCATATTAATATCTTCAAAAAGTCATCACGTGCTAGTGCTTGAAATTATTATAAGACTGACCAGACAGTTTTGCGGTACGGAGTTTGTTCAACTAGAATTTGCCTTCTTTAGCACCGACGGCGACGTCGCCGACGTCATTGTTTTGTAGTCGCATTTTACACACATTTATCACATAGTAATTGAGAGTAAGATTAATATTATCTTCTACAGCAAGCATTAAGTAGCTTTTCCTTTGAAATGAGTTTCTATTTGGGAAGAATAATGTACGAAAAAATAGAATCAAAATTTATATTCCAACTTCATTACCACCAGGAAGCAAATTTAAAATACCAACCCACCAACGCTGACAAATTAAAATGCGTTCTATATTCACAGCAATAAGATCATAATTACAATCGTCATTTATTGTCAAGAGGTGATCAAAGGGTTAATTATAACTATTCATATCTTCTTTTTAGGTTTTGCTTTGACCGATTCTCCGGCGGGCTTGGCTGCCTACATGATGGAGAAAATAGCAGTCTGCAGTAATAGAGATCAACTAGATACACCACACGGAGGTTTGGAAAATTTGGATATTGACGATGTCCTCGATACCGTTACTATAACTTGGATGAACGAATGCATTGTCACTTCAATGAGAATCTATGCAGAGGGATTTCGTTATGACGAAGTTTTATCATCCCATAAGTAAGTATTGGTGGAATTCGTGTATAGGTTTCGACCTTTAGTTTAGACTTATCTATACTAATATTATAAAGATGTAGAGTTTGTTTGTTTGAACGCTAGAATCTCAGAAACTACTGGTCTGATTTGAAAAATTGTTTTAGTATTGAAAAGCCCATTTATGGTGTCATGCTCCGGGGCAGGACAGTTGACGATTTTGGGATTTTGTCTCGGTGAAAACAATTGTGCATAATGGGTGCATAATTAGTACTACCTTACAATAAATAGTGCTTCTGTAGTTTGAGAGCACATTAACTTGAAATTGGGACTGCTGCGGAGCATCCTCTCCAGCAAACCATAATGCAAATTAGCGCTTCTGTGAATGATTTTAGCACGAAAGTAGTATAAAAAAAATGTACAGGAGAGATATATTATAGAACATAAAGAATTGAATTAATTGCAGGCGCCGAATAACAACATTTTTATATTTCAATTTATAATATGAAACTGTGCCTGATCCAAATATTATAGCAAAGTTTCTTATATATAAGGATAAGCGCCTACATTAATATTCAATTTAGCTAAATGAAACTTTGCTATAATATTTGGATCAGGCACAGTTTCATATTATAAATTGAAATATAAAAATGTTGTTATTCGGCGCCTGCAATTAATTCAATTCTTTATGTTCTATTATATATCTCTCCTGTACATTTTTTTTATACTACTTTCGTGCTAAAATCATTCACAGAAGTGCTAATTTGCATTATGGTTTGCTGGAGAGGATGCTCCGCAGCAGTCCCAATTTCAAGTTAATGTGCTCTTAAACTACAGAAGCACTATTTATTGTAAGGTAGTACTAATTATGCACCCATTATGCACAATTGTTTTCACCGAGACAAAATCCCAAAATCGTCAACTGTCCTGCCCCGGAGCATGACACCATTTATGGAGGAAAGTTATAGGCTATATATAATCAAGATACAGTTTATAGGAGCTGATCAGTGGCCAAATAAAGAAGGACGGGAGCGAAGAGCCGCCCGACTTCTAGTATCTATGTAAACATCTATATTTCGGTCGAAAGGTCAATTTATGGGTGTAATTTGATTATATATTTTTGTCAAGCCTAAAGATTACATTTACCTACCCATAAGACAGACGATTGTGATTTTTTGATTCCTTCTTTATTCTAACTTCGCGTCGGTTTTTTTAAACACATATTTGTCGTCTTGCAACTCAATGGCGACTTGACCGTAAATAAAAAGGCTTAGTTAGCCGTATATAATAATTTATTGCTTATTCGTCTTATCTTATCGTGTGGGCTTGAGACCCTAGTGTTGGAATTTATCAAGTCGCCCATAAAGCTTCCAACTTGACTTAACGATTATCAAATTAAGTGGTAACCGGGACCAACGGCTTTACGTGCCTTCCGAAGCACGGAAACTCTCGAGAATGAAATTGCCACAAACGGTCCCCCATCATGGACTGACCTTGCTGAGTGTTGCTTAACCTCGATGATCGTAACGAACATCTCAGTACCACAATGCTACGAGCGCTATTGCTAATTAAATCTGTCTGTAACGACTGTCACCGTGGCGCAGTGGTTAAGGTGGTCACCTCGCCACTACATCGCCGTGCTGGGTGACGTGGGTTCGATTCCCACACGAGACAAATATTTGTGTAATTCATAGATATTTGTTTCTAGTCTGGGTGTACTTTGTGTCCGTTAGTTTCATGTTTGTAAAGCTCCCCGCGACACAGGGCTTGTACCCTAGTGCGGGCGTTGTCTTTTTAAAAAAGAAAAAAAAATCTTTATTATGTTTCAGTATACCTACCGAAGTACCCACAGCTGCTATAAAGTTCCTATACGAGGTGGTATATCAACCGGATTGGATACTCAAAGATAAATTCCTAAACTTGGTACGCTCTACTATCCAGGACTATGGTGGTCATTTCGCCGCGTTGCATACGCCCAAGGAATTGGCTGATGATGTCTTTGAAGCGGCTGTTGAATTTATAAAATTCCATAATACAACTAAGAAATGAGTTATAAAATTAATCGAAACCAGTTCAAAATGTTTTATATTATATAGGTATAGACGCGTCAGTTTATTTTTACATTAGTGTTTAAAAACGCTTATTTGTTACTAGGCTCATAGTCCAGTAAAATTTAAAGCTGGAAACTTGTATACGGCATCATGTTGACATTCTAAACGTTGCATCAAAAGTCGACAACGGTTTTTGTCCTTACATATTACCTACGCTATCGCTATAAATGCTTCATTTACACCAAATGCACAAGCAAATGCGCGTAATTCTAAAAACGAGCGTTATTAAAAACAAATGTAAAAATGCATTTGCTTTTGAATGTTTAATTATATTGAAATGCTTTATGTTGTTTTTAATGCTTTTTTGTTTATCTGATCTATGAACCCGCACTAGGCCAGCATGAGTGGATTATGGCCTAAACCCTAGCTCTCGAGTTAGAGGAGAGGAGACCCGAGCTCAGCAGTGGGACTTAATGGGTTGCAGATGATTATGATGATAATGTTGATAAAAGCATCCTTACATGTCCAACGCGAAATATAAATTCAGTGGCTATTTAATTAACCGATAAGTAACAGATTTTGAACTTTTTATCACTGCATTCAAATGTTAGGACGGCGGCGCATCTATAAATAGAATCTTTGACGATGGATATGGCATTACTAACGGTATATACGAGAAAGTATTTAGAAAATTGGTGTATAGTAGTGTATAGTATTGGTGTATAGTATATATAATACGAGAAAGTATTTAGAAAATGTTAACCTAATCAAGATTTAATGATAATGATGTTTTATATCATAATGTCATTGTTTTCTTCAGTATAAAGGCATTTTGGAAATGTGTAAATTGCGTTTGTATGTTGTTATATTTTCGACTGTTTAATGGGACTAAAAGATGAACATGATCATACCTTAGAAAGAAAGTTCTGGAAATAGAATAAAAGAGAGGCAAAGAAAGACTTAAACTAAGTTATTGTATTTCGTTTTAATAATATAACCGGTAAGTAAAAATGCACCAACATTAAAATAATTAAAAAGAATTTTCCATAGATTGTCAGGTTGTGGTTGTGGTATTGACGCACGTGTCTTTAAAAGGGTTAAAACAATCAAAATACAGGTTATTGATAAGTGCCAATATTGTTTTATGTAATTTGTTATTCTAAATTAGAATTTATTGTTTTATATAAAACTCAATAGGTTACAAGGTAATATTTATTATGAAATTATACGTTCTGTTAAAACATTATTAAAAAGTATTTATTTGTTTTTGGTAAATCATATCTTCGATGGAAAAACCATTTCATTTTCATCTTACGATCCTTAACAATGAGGTTGTTCTTTGAATATTTTTTTTTCATTGAGGATGCTATATTTTACGCAGTCTGTTTTTAGTTTTAATCAGTGTTAATAAGTGCTAGTCTTGATTAAATAAAAAAGTTAATTGTATACTTAGTAAAAATTTTTAATGACTATTACCTATATATAGGAGAAATTGATTTTGAAACCAAGGCTCCTTTGTTTTGCAATGAACAGTATTTTTATTTAATTTTTAAATATGAAAAATAGAAAGGTTATGATTCAATCAAATTTTTAGATATTTAAGCTAAAATTATGAGACCAGTGCAGTGCCCAGCAGTGGGACTTTTTTGGGTGGTAATGATGATGATGAATGATGGTCGCTTCGCCACTAACACCGCCATGTCGAGTGTAGTGGCTTCGATTCAAATACGAGATAAATATTTCTGTAATTCATAAATATTTGTTTTGAGCCTGAGTGTACTTTATGCCCTTTCATTGTATATTTATGAAACCCCGTAACACAGGGCTTGTTCCCTATTTGTTGGCGTCATTCTACGTGAATGGTTTACCCCTTTATAAAATGCAATTAGTATTAAGTATATATTAAAATAAATGCTGTCACCTTATCGTGTAAGATTTTTTTTTGTAAACTACGTCATCATTCTAGTAAGTGACGGTTTCAAGTGATAGAAAGCGATAAAAATGTAGAAAACAGCGATTCCGTGTAGCTGTAACCCTAAATCTTCTAAACTACGCAAGATTTTGTACGGATTTCACCAATAGGATAAAATTTTATAACCTAAAATATAAATATAAATCCGCGGGCGGAATAATGGGCCCGATTTTGTTTCTCTTCAACCTTAAATAAAGATGAACTTAAATTTGTAAAATAAGGACACATTCTTAAATTTATGCGATCGCGTTAGTACTTAATTAAGGAAACGTTCTTAAAAAACTACCAAATGCTAAAAACCTTATTTAAGGACACTACCATAGATTATAATCGGAAAAAGTGTCATAAACGTCATGTTGTTTATTTACTTTTAGATGTTAAAGTCAAAGTATCAGTTTGTAGATTCACAAGTTATATTTATATACCTAGTTTACATAAATCTAATATGCCGATACATAAGCCTTCTTTTTCATCTAAAAAATAAAAAGGACCAAAATCAGAACTGGACAAAAGTGAGGTTAGATCATTAATAAAACAAAGTAATACTTGCCGTCGAAGATCTTCATTATACTTTCTTTGTAAAATAACAGCATGAAAAGGGAATATTTTAAATAATAAGTGTTTAATTGAGCCAAGAAATATGAGTGAAATATTTAGTACACGCAAATTAGGTGCGACTTAAATTAAGGTTGCACTAAGATCACAGAACTGTCAAATAAGTCGAAAGACAATACCAATTAAGAAACTACCATCTCTAATTAAGTCAAACCATACTTATTTAAAGTCACGTCCTTAAATAACACAAACGCAAATACCAATAAGGGCTTAAAATTTTAGATCAAGTTTTACACTTATTTAAGTGCATTTTTTGCACTTATTTAAGATCGGATAAGAAACGCGATCGGCCCCAATGATAATAAAATATTCGAGCTTATTCCACCGAAGATGCGTTAGTGCAGAAGTCGTAAAAATTATACGCCCGATACATATTTAGTCGTTACTATTTTCAGAAACAGAAATAATAGAGTTATAACTGTGTTATACATACCTTTTTCTGGGCTATGACTTCTTCTAATATCTTCGGCGCAAAGAATCCAGGTACTAAAAAGTCTTTCCTCGGGCTAAATTGTTCTACCTTCATGCGACCAGCTAAGTTAAACTTCTCACCAGCGTAATAGAGATTCCTGGAACAAAAATATATAATATAATAAAACCTATAATAAAAAAGAAATTAACCTTTCGACCACAAAGCTATCATAGCTAACAAATACCTAACCATAATTATATATAAATAAGTGACCTAATATAAAAGCAATATCTATTACTCAGTTTTTTGGATATAGACTTATCTTTGGCAATCAAAAGGATAGGCCTGTTTTATTACAATTAAGTATGTGTACTTATCACGGCAGTTTAAAAGTTTTCATCATCAGATAATCATAAATCATTTTGCACCATGTGGGTAACGGACCAACAATCTTAGAAGCTGTTTCTATGGCGAGGAACTATTCAAATATAGTAAACAAAATACAGTAGCTGCCTCGCTGGCATGCTTGCATGCCACCATGAATGGGCCGGCACGTCCTATGATGTAACACTCGGGAGTCCCAGGGAAAGTCTAACCTACTGTCTTGGAAACCGCAACGAATTTAATCAGAAGTAAAATGGAAGAGTTAGAAATATATATAGAAATCACCTGTTACTTATTAATCGACATTTAATATTAGTCAGTTGACCCTCATTGAAGTTCGGGAACTTGTGGTACAAGTACAAGCTTGCAGCGAACTTGAGGAAGGAATCGCCTAAAGTCTCCACTCGCTCCAGATTAAATGTGTCGTGAGACTTGATCGTTGTTAGCGCTGCCAACATGTCCTTTAGTTCCGGACCTTTGTCGTTCAGTTTAGTATGTATTAACTCGATTCTATCGACGTATCTGTAAAGGAGAATAAGCTTAGCTTTCTGTGATTATTGCAAACAGAAAGTTTATATGAGCAAAGCTCTCGCCGTATCAGTCGTATCAATAATACGGGACCCCTAGCTCTTAGGGCCCCGAAGTGTGTCTTTACTCTGCAAATGTTCATGAAGGAAGTGTATCATTTACCAATAGCCTGGCCATTGCTTCATCTATCGCTAACCAGAAAAAAAGATAATTAAAACAGTTACTTGGCGGGTCCAGCAGATATAGCACCAGAAGTCACAATCCGTGGCTGCGACATTCGCACGTCGAATTGAGGCCTCGCATCTAACAGTGGCGCTGACACAAACTCATCGTAACATTCTATATCCATCACTGTCACCGTTAAAAGATTACGTTCTATGTCGATCGGCTCCATTTTCACCTGTTAACATACATTGTAATAATATTTACCTAATTAACCTTTTGACCGCTTCTGTCGTGTATATCCAGCAATTTTAAAATATGATCTTGTTGCTTTGACAGTATGCACTTTCTAGTTCCTGCTATGGTCGGTTGGAGGAAAAATAGTTAAAACATAACTAACACATTAACATAATTAATTAACCTTAAGGCCGCCAGAGAAACAAATTCGAAATATGATCTTCTTGCTTTGACAATTGTATTCACATAACAAAGCCCATATATATTAATAACCTTTTAACCACCCAGCCGACTAGAGCGGGAATAAGAAATCCGTCTATTAAAAGCATAATAGCATTACTTTGTAGGCCATGTTGACTTTGTGGAATAACTACAATTTTAATTCAAATTTGTATTATTTTTTTCATATTTTGTTTATAGATTTACACTTTCACTACATAATTAAATTGACAGGAAGTTTTTAATTACTCACATCCCAAGGATATTCTTGATTTAGCTTCTTTTGTTGCAACTGGTATAAGCTCTCCTTCATAGACAGTATATTGGGACGTCTCTGCGCGTCGTCAATAGGGTTATTTATTCTAAAACAAGTCAATAAAGTTACAGTAATCTAGTCATATCTGTGCGCTGCTGCAAGTGCCGACAATCTTTTAAGATCTTTAATGAAAAGAGGTTAGAGAGGTGAATTAGATACCTGTCGACCGAATTGATTTGAGCTGGTTCTTCAACTTGTGAAAGCAACGAGTTTATAGCGACTTGCATGTTGGCTTTTATAGGCATCCATTCCTCACCTGAAATAAAATTTTGTAAGTTATCGTGCTTGTGATTTGATTCAAAGGATAAATTCAGTTATTATACATAAAACGGACAGCATAGAACAAGATGATAAAGTAAATGAATTGATATGAATTGATTAAGCTGTCTTAATGCCCAAAACAAGAATATGCCGCAAATATTATGAGTAGGGATTAGATTTGTACATAAAATTTATACTAAAATATGTTTGCTACATTCTTAGCTTCATTTACTAGATGAGAGAATTCCGTATTTCATTTACTTTCAGGCTAGCAATGTATTCGTTTTATAAGAACATCAGTTCAGTCGCGAAGTTTTTAATTCGATATGATGTAACGACAGGTTTCCCGAGTGTCATATAATGTACGGAACTAGTATCACGTGGTAGCAAACATAAATTGTTTCAAGTTTATTCAGGTTTAGACTGCGTTCATCATCCTCTGAGATCGAACAATCATCATATCAGCCTATTGCAGTCCGCTGCTGGACATAGGCTTCTCCCAACTTCTCCCAAAACACTCGGTCCTCCTCCTTCCGCATCCAGTCCCATACTTAGTCGATCGAACAATACTTAATACTAATATTATTAACTTAAATGCCTGTGGTATTATATTATTAGTGTACGTAAGTAATAACTTATTAATAAATTATTAAACATGAATCATAATAAAACGGGCAAATCTGCGTTTTAGTACTGATGAAATGAAGAAAATGTAGGCAATATAATAAACAGTATGTTATCAGTTATTACATCTCAGCATAAGTAAAGTTACTATAGAGAGACTCTTGACTGAAAACCGATCATATCGTATATTATATTGTATATTAAAAAAAGTAAAACAGTAGATAATGTTAATGTTATACGCTCTGTCATAGTGCCACAACGTTACAACCAAGCCAACTGGCAAATTTATCAAACTGTTAACAAATAGTCTACCTGATTATCTCTTACAATTCATTGGAGTCTATTCTAATTATGTCTGCAACAAAATGATTATATTTATTTATTTATAATTTGATTCTTATAAAGCGTTGTATGATTTAAGCATATCTAGTCAATTTTAATCTTTTGATCGTAGTCGATAAATAACAAAGTAAATTTACTCTTAAGTTCGATTATTTATTGCATTTTTCCGTTTGGCAATTAATATGTTCGGAAATTCAGTTATTGATTGATATATCCAGCATATTTTTTTTAATAATACTCGTTCCTTCTTCCATTCTGATAAAATTCTTGCAGGACAAGTCTCTAAAGTTGATGCCAAAAATCATAGCGAATTCTGTAGGCTTGGAAAACAAATTGTTATTTGACCTAAAACACTATTAACCTTTTAACCGCTTTGTATCTTATATATTCAATGAATCGACACATAAAATGCTGTTGTCATTTTGACCATAGGATATGTTAATTTTCTGGCTATCGCATCTGACTGTAGCGGTTCATAGGTTAAAAACCAAGGGCAGTTTGGGCAGGATGAAGTTTTCAGCCACCTTCTCTCACGATTCTAATAAATAATCAATTCATCTTTTAAACTGGACGTGTTATTTTGGTTTTACCCGACTACCGAAGGGTATTGTTTTTAAGTTTGCCTTTTCATAAGTAAAGAATTTTACCCCGTCTTTTCTTTTACTTTATCTGCATATGTGTCTTCAGAAAATATCATTTACATACTATACATATTTGGTCAGATATTTCTCAAGTTTACAAAGAATGCACGGTCGTATTTTCCTCGTTTCCAATAAAAGACTGAACGCCAAACGGCAGCAATACTGTGTCATATATCATGAGCTCCAGCCGCATGCTCAAATGTAATTCAATATAGAGGTAGTTCAATAGCTGCATAGATTAGTGCTATCGTATCATACTCGAAATAAAAGTTTCTCAAATGTCTTATTCTAGGCTCGAGTCTCCTCACCTCTATCTAGGGAGCTGAGAGGCTTTAGGCCGTAATCAATAACACAAATAATTTATAACAAGAACTGGTCTAATTCGGGTTACCTTACCCTTAGAATTTTTTTCTAGGTTATGTGGGTTGCCTCACAATGTTTTCCTTCATCGTTAGCGGATGATACCTAAATAGTGAAATTAATATGTACTAGTCAAGTGACTAGTACATATAAAATCCACATTGCTACGCCGGGCGGTACCGAGCTGGTACCGTGTACCGCTGTTATTCATTTGGTCACCATCGCTTCATTTGTTTTCAAATGTTGATACCATCAAACTGATCTGATGAAAGCACCATGACTGTCGTTTCTACAGGCAATTCTTGTTTGTTATAATCCTTTTAAAAGTTGAAATTATTTATTAACCTTTTAACCGCTCCAATCTTATTTATACTATAAATAGACTCACAAAAATAATTATACTTTTGTCACTTTGACAAATGGGTGCATTATCATTTTCTGTGTATCGCAGTTCAGGCGGTTAATAGGTTAAATAATTCCAGAATATTCCAATAAAGTACAGCTACAGTACCTTTATGCACCCGTATCTTAGCTTCTCCATTTTCGTTCTTTTTCTTTTTGGAACACTCTTTTCTATCACCTTCAAAACTTTTTCTTTTCTCAGCGTTGCTTGAATTATCTTCTTCTGTAGATTGTGACAGTATTATTTATTACTACTTCGAGTAATAGCATAAATATCTATAGCCATGTTGTTAATATCTTATACGTTTCACATAATATCTTTTATACAGGCGAGTATAGATTAAAGCTTTTTCTCGAGCATTTGCATGTAATGTAGCATTTGTATGAATGGTACAATACAGACGAACGCTAACTTTTTTTACGTAAAGTTTTTGTGGGTACTTAACGCTGCATTCAACGTAATACTCTCGTCGACATTACGTTACAGCTTTGATGAAATGTCGGACCTATTGCACTTTACTCGCGTCGTCTTGTCTTGTCAACGTATAATCGACGTATATACGATGTTATGTTGAAGTAAAAGCTCTAGTCTATACTCACCTTTAGAACCGATAATCTTGTTATAAAAAAAATTAAAAATATAAAATATTATGTACTTATATGATATATATTATGTACTTCCTGCGGCTGATATGATGATAATGATGATGATGGTAATAATATAATATTGTCGGTTAAATTTTTGAAACTACTTATAATAAACGATTATTTATTATGAATGTAAGATAAAAATGATGTATCACATTAGCATAGGAATAATTACTTATACACAGGACAAATGGAATAATAATTTAAAAAAGTTCATATATCCTTAACCTTTTGACCGCGTAAGCCACTAGAGCTTTCAAGTGAAAATTCTACATATTGTTACAATAATAAGAGTACTTACTAAACAGTTCTAAAGCTTTTGATGTCGGAGGCGTTCAAAATGTTAAATAAGGTCTTTTAATGGTCAAAGATTCAAAGGTCAAAGATTAGGTTTATCTTGGAGGAAAAAAATCTCGTATTCCTAAGGAGTATTTAATAATTACTGTTATATTACAGAAGCAAGAACAGACAAAAAAAAATTTGAGTTTTAGCAAAGAATATCTCTTGAGCGATTGGGCAAAGGGTTTCTTAGAAATTCGACATTGAAGATCATCATGCTTTATAATATTAATAAGACTTACTTTTCGAACGCTTTGGGGACCCATATTTGGTGTCATTCGCTATTTCTGTAAGCAATTCCTGAGCGGTCAATAGCATAAGTACTCTGAAACGAAAGATTTTATTAGGACATATTATTTATGTTATGCTTTTACACCGGTAGCTAACATAACTACAAATGATTGAAAATGCGTTCTAATTTCTTAAAGAATAGATCACATTTTTATTTGTCATAATGGCTTTGGTGGCCAAAAGGTTAACACATCGTAGTAACATTGGAAAAGAGTACCAACGTAAAACTGTAACAGTAACAGATAGAAGACTGAAATTTATAATATTATGTAAATAAAAAGTTTTTTTACACACAACAATCTAAATAAGCGTTCAAATATTTGTTCCGACTCGGAAATCGAACCCGACCTCAGACACCACAACCGTACACAGTACCGCTGCTCCACCGATGTAGTTAAGTTGCTACTTTGGGTTGGCACCTTACAATACATCTAGTAGCATCTACTCGCTCTTTCCTATACTTCTATCCTTTTCTGTCACTTAGAACCGTCACTTAAGGGCGCCGCAAACGAAGGCACGGCCATTGACCGCGGCGATTCCGTGCGATTAGATGTACTCCAACCCTTATACTTGTAAGGTCATGTGTTTTATACTGATTGTGCGATATTTTTATATAAAATAACGTCACTAACCTGTGAACGATGCTTGGTAACATAATGGCTTTGTACCACAAAACGCCGGGGAAGTCATATTTAACACAAAACTCAGCAACGAAGATCTCGGCAAAGCCTCCGTTCTTGTCGTCACCTTGTGAGGCGGATACTAATTTCATTTGTTTGTCCGTAAATGTTTTAATTGTGGCCGCTCTTGGCAACAAGCAATTCATTCTTGAACTTATGTTTCTGACCTAAAATAGAAATGTTTAAATTTATACACGACTAGAAGTCGCGCGGGGCTTGGCTCCCGTCGATCTATCTCCCGTCGAGCGGTTAATAGGTTAAATAAAAAGTTTTTTATAGAGAAAGTTAAAAATTGGACTTACCTCTAACAATGGTTGATTTTTATCGCCAACGACTTCTAATTTATATTTGTCTGCGTAGTAATCGTTAAATGTTATAAATGAACCAGCATCGAACGTCGAATTCGGCGTCATATATTCTAAAACATTCGACACTATGTACCTGTGAAATAAAAACTATCATTATGGTTGATTGTAACTTCTATACTTATCATAGCTTAATTTTATAATTGCTTTTATTTATTTGCTAAGCTTTCAGGCCTTAATCACTAAACCAATCACCATGAAATTTCACACAGTGATAGTCCAGTACCTGGAGTCGGACATACCTTAGGCTAAAGCTAATAGATATTGTATATTTTTTTAAAATACTTTCGTTTCTCAACTAACCTTTCTGGCTGAACTCTATACCATGGTGTTACAACGCAGTTTTTATATTTCTCCGTCGTTACTTCCAACGAGATTCGTTCCTATATTGAAACAAAATAAAAACAATTAAAAATAATAACAAAAACTGGCATTTTCTTTTTCTATTTATGTTGCAGTAATCAAAAAATAAATAACAAATAATACGACTTGTGGTTAAGGTACACTTTAAATTAAACACTGCTGTGGTGTTGGCTTTCAATTCCAACAATACGAGCAGACTAATACCCAAGTTTATTCTTAATTAACCTTTAGACCACCACTATGGCCGGCAAATAAAAATATGACCTATTGTTAGAACAATATGAATGCATTTTCATTGATGTCCCCGGCGGATAAAAGGTTAATTATAACATTATTCTATTCGGTACCCTTATATTTACCTCATACGTAGCCGGTTGCACTGGTTGTATAGTATTGTGAGTAGTCATGACTTTCCAATCGATATCATATCCATTATCTCCGCCCTTCACGGGAACAACATACATACAGTTCACTTTACCCTCAAATACAATAAACTTCTTCGCGACATTTAGTACTTGATCGAATAGGAAGAAGTGGAACCTATAAAACAATTGAATATCAATCTAACATACTGATTTGAAATAAAAAGTGATAACTACGTGTCAAGTTTATGGAAAAGAGCGTCGTAAATTTATTTACTTAAAAATGCATATTATAGCACGATACATCTCATTACATCTTTCCATAGAAATCGTCAAGAGACCGCACACGACAGCCTATATATTTAACATCTTCGTATCTTAAGATACAGAGCGATACGAAAATCTACATTTATATTCAAGAATATTGAGACGTAAACCAATGAAATTATGAAGGGAAAGATACATTACGTATTCCGTATGTGATACTATAGTTATATATCCCGGGATGTAATGTACATTAATATATATTTTTTTTTATACCACGACGGTGGCAAACAGACGTACGGTCTGCCTGATGGTAAGCGGTTACCGTAGCCACCCCTTGGGAAAACCTCGTTAGGGAGTTCATTCCACAACCTGATAGTTCTTGGGAGGATATTTCTCTGGAACCGCGTGGTACGCGACCATTTCGGTTCCAAGGTGTGGGGATGAAATTGGCGAGTGGTGCAATGGTAGAATGTGGCGTGGGCTAATATACATTATAGCTGCCGTCTGTGAAGTGCTTAAGTTTCGAGCTACCATCTTAACTTGGCTGGAGAAGAGTTTTCCAAGCACGGGTCTCCTCCAAACATTTTGGAGGGAATTTAGCCTACTATACCACGCTGGCGGGTTGGTAGTGTTTTGTTTCGAATTTTCCTTTTCTCGCAGTGGTTTTGTCTGCTTACGCTTACTCCCTTAAATTGCTTTTACGAAACCCACAGGTAGAAATGGGGTACACTACCTACGCCCATCACTGCTTATCGCACTCGAGAGTCCCAGGAAAAGCCTAACCTACTGTTTTGGAACTCACAACAAAATTATTATAAGTAAATAGAGGAGTTGGAAATAAATTATCCATTTCCCTCTATAGCAAAAGTTAAACACTTACTGTTTCACTAATTCGAGCAGCTCGGTACTAAGTTTCATGACAGCATAATTGACTTCAATAGATGTTGCTACTTCCCCCACTGTCATAAACATAGGGAATTTGCAAAGTTGAGGCAAAGGCTGGAGTGTTAGAAATCCAAAACCTTCATTGCTTTCAAGCAATTTGTACAAAGCTCTTTCTCGCGAATCTTTAGGTTCGGGAAAGTCGGCAGACGATTGAATAATATGTAGATAAAATACGTCTCCATTTGGTGCGCTATTAAGACAAGTCGGGAACTGAAAACCATACAGAAAAGTTAGTTTATTTTACTTTTATCCAACAAGAACGTCTCTAACATGCGTATGAGGCATATTTTGCAATACGTATAATTTTAATCGAGTTGAACAACTCGGTTAACTTCGTCATAATGTACAAAATATGTTTTATATGAATCTGAAAGCAAACAACGCAACGCAAAATACAGTTTGCTTATTCTGCTATGCGGCAATTTTATTTTTAAGTCAAACGTATTCTGCTTGTTGAACCTCAAGTAAAGGGGCACATACAGTGTAGTTTGCTAAAAAAAATAAAACCAATTCACCTTATTCATCTCTTAACAGACTTAGAGCGCCGGAGGCCTAATACTTTTAATCTCCATCGTTTAATTTTTCCTCACTATTTCATACTGTCATCATACTGTCCATGGGCCGCTATCTTGTTTGCCACTTCAGGCAATTAAAAAAAAAGGTTAGTTAACAAACCTGTATCGGATGTTTCCGGACACGCATCTTTGTGCCAGGCTTGGCAATCTTCCCGTCTTCATTATCATTATCATCATCGTTCCCGTCATCGTAGCGCCAATTTGGAAATATATTTTTCACTTCAGTATCGTCGAAGTCTACGCAACTAAAAAATAACCGTATTATTATTAATTTATTTAGTACATGGATGATTTACAGCTATATAGCTACATTAATAACAATAGCATATATGACATTAAACCAATTACAAGTCGTCAGATACAGAAATTGATTAAATAAGAAAAAAAAAATAGTTAAAGTATTTCCAAAAGACAGATATTATATTCTATGAAATTTTCTATAAATATAGAATACTAGAAGTCGCGCGGGGCTTTGCCACTGCTCAGCTCCTATTGGCCGTAGCGTGATGTTATTTAGCCTATGTTACTCAGTGATAATGTAGCTTTCTAACGGAAAAGATTTTTTAAATTCGGTCCAGTAGTTTATAAGTTTACTCGTTATATACAAAAATACAAAACTTTCCTCTTTCTACTATTAGTAAAGATGAGGTAAGTTAACAAAACATTTACCACATTTCCGCGCTAGACAACTAGGCGATATGTTGCCCCTAGTAAAGGCAGTCCTTCGAAATTCGAAAAATGTCTCAGTATACAATAGTAAAGTAACAATAATAACTGAAATTATGTCTTATAAACTATATTAGCATCTAAATAAATACGCTAGCTAACGTTAGCTTGCGTAGCAAATCTGTTTAATTACCGACAGCTAGATTTCAGCAGCAAAGAAAGGTTTAACTTTTTGAATCCCTTAGCAGTTCAACACTCGAAGAAAATGATTTACAGCAAATCAGGGTCAGTGACCTCACGCGCAATATGAGCCATGACTAGTGCTCATTCAAGAATTATCCTCTTGCGTTTAGCATTATATGAACACGATGGTCGGAACAAACTATAGTACACAATGCAAATGTGCTCTTATTACTACAGCAATAGATCACATTTTCATTAGACTATTATTGTTAATAATATTTAAAAACTATTTATTAGTACATACGTATATCGCCGTGGTAACAATCCAGCATCCAATTCTCCGGCCTCAAACAATTTGATACAAGCATTCAATGCTGCTGAACGCTTAGCAGATTTTAAATTAGTTAAACACATGCCCTGAAACAATTTTGATGTTAAGACGTCATCATCCCTTTCATCATTCATCATTTCAGCCCATAAACATCTCATTGCTGGGCACATTCCCTCCACAATCTTTGGAGGACACCAGTGCCGAGCAGTGGGGCATAATTATATGGGTTGAAATGCACTGTGAAAATGTAACTTTCTAACGGCGAAAGAATTTTTAAATAGGTTCAATAGTTCTTAAATTTATTTGTTACATACAAAAAAAAAATACAAATCTTTCCTATATATAATAATCATCATCATCATCAGCAACCCATTAAGTCCCACTGCTGGGCTCGGGTCTCCTCTCCTCTAACTAGAGAGCTATGGTTCACGCCATAATCCACTCACGCTGGCCTAGTGCGGGTTGGTGGATCAGATATACTCATAGAATATCTTCTAGAGTATGTGGGTTTCCTCACGATGTTCTCCTTCACCGTTAGCAGATGGTAAGTCACTTGACTAGTAGTGTAAAGTGGAATCCACATTGGTACTGCCGGTTGGGATCGAACTCGAACCGCGTAATTTGCATACCGGTAGTATAGATGTATAGGTTACATATTAAGTACTCAGTTGAAATTTGAAACATACCTTTATTGGTTCCTTAATAGGGCTGGCGATTGGCATTAGAATACTAACTTGACTGTTTTGAATACCATTTTTAAGTTGTACTTTTTCATGGATCCACATAGGCGTGATAACAGTGAACTGATCGGTAGGCAGTATCGAACAGTAACGATTCAACAAGCTTATAGCTGACACGCAAGTTAAGCGAGCTGAAACAAGCAAAATTTTAATTCAAAAAAACCCGACTGCCTATAGGTAGCCTTCGATAGTCAATTTGTTATTTTTTTTTTGTCAATGTGTATTGTGAGCCTAAATAAATAAATAAAAAAAAAATCAAAATAAAATAAAAGCAATGAATTCGAAGAATACACTGGTAAAAGGTCTATATAGGCTTAGATATAGTTAGTTAATACGAATATAACAACACCATGCACTTCAAAATCGGTCAAGCTATTTAGGTTACAAGAGACAAATGGAGCCGTAGGTAATATGTAGTGCATATATAATTTAATAAGCTATTAGTTAACTTTCATCTGATACCCACATTGCGATAGCACTAAAAAAACTAAAAGCCTAAAGTCTGTTTTAACAGTACGTCCGCCATATTGGATTTTTGTTGACGTCACATAGCCTATCTATGACACTCGCGGAAAAATACAAATCTAATGACACTTCACACTTTAAAATCAGCCAAGCCGTTTAGGCTACAGAAGGTCACAATGAAACAGGCATGCCCACATACATACATACATACACGCGAAAAACATTAACCTCCTTTTTGGCAGTCGGGTAAAAAAACATTTTGAATGCCAGCTGGGTATAAAAAAAATGAGAACATTATCGAGGTAATGTAATTATGAAATTAAATATAACCTGTGGCTCCACTGAATTAAAGAAATTTCTGCTTTCAAGATATTTTTTTCTAGAATATTTTTTTTTCTCATAATGAAACTTCAATGGATTTATATTTGAAAAAAAAGCGTGCAACACGCTCATTTTGCGCTTAGCAACAGATTTAATAAATATTTTTTATTTATAAAGCTTTATATTATATTTTGGAAACCACACTATAAACAATGTAAGAGTTTAGTTTAGTGATAAATTTTTGATAATCTAAGCTAACCGCCGTGAATCATAGAAACTAGTTTATATGTACCAACACATACGGCGACGCGGCGCGGGCAGCCACGGCCAGACGCTTCGCGGTCAAAAAGACCGCGCCCTATATGTATCCATAATATAATCATATTCTACCACATTCACACAGCGCCATCTAGTCCCAAATTAAGCAATTATATTTGCTTGTGTTATATGTACTAAGGAACTGATATACTACTAAAATAATTTTTTTTTTTGTAAATAGATACATATTATAGATAAATTACAACCAGACACCAAAACACCTTTATGCTCATCACACAAAGATTTGTCGTGGGTGGGGATCGAACCCTCGACTACCAGCTTAGCAGTCAGGGTCATTAACCACTAGACCAACAGGCCAGTCAACCATAAAAAGCTTACCTCCACTTGGTGCTATATAAGGTGGTATATCTCCGTCCATATAAAGCTGATTTTGTATGTCATCGTTGGCCGGTTCATCTCTATCTTCACTATTGCCTACTAACAACTGTAAACACCATATTAGATTATTATTTTTAACTTAACCTTTTGAATGCCAACGTACAATACAATACAATACAAAATACTTTTATTTGTTCTCTCACACAGTACATGAAATGTTTAAGATAACAAACAACGGGTCCATAATAGAAGTTAGCGAATGTGTAGTCTGTGTGAGAGACTGGTCTCTGTACTAGGAGGTCCTGTATTACAGATCACCAGCCTCTCCGTGCTCTGGAATAGGTGGAATATGTGTGAATGGAGCTAGTATGTCTGTTCGTTATACGACATGATTGAAGAATGCGTGAGTGGGTAAAGATATATATGTGTGTGTGTATGTGTGTGTGTGAGTGTGTGTGAGTGAAATGATTTGTTTACCCTACGAAGCCAAGTCTTGAGATCAGAAATGATAAGGATTAATGATGTTATATTAATTATGTACAGTCTATTAATGGAAATATGTAGGAGTATGAATATAGTCATCTATACCTGACAAGCACAAGCGTGCCCTGAGCGCCGATGTCGTCTATAGATGACAAAACTCAGGTCCATAAAATAAAGATACTAAAAATCATTAGTTTTATGCGTTTTGTTACCAAATCTTAAAAACCGAATTTTATGGCTTGGTGTCCAGGGCACGGAGATGTCGATTTGACGTGGTGGTCATAAGGTTAATGTAGATATTTTAAGGTAGAAAGTTGCTTATTTTTTTCTATACCTAATACTTTTTCCTTTTGTTTAGTTTTTTTTTTATGTTGGCTTAAGGCGGCACGAAATCGCTCGCTGTGGCGAAAATTGGGTGAAGCCTATGTCATTATTCGGCTGATATGATGATCATGACTTTACCTTATTTATTCATTTTATAAAGCATCTTCACACTAGGAGGTCTTAAAAAGCTTTCTCAAGTTAACTACTTCAACCGAAAAACAAACTTTGGCCGTCATTTAGGAAATTCCGAGTAATATTCGAGTTACTCTATCATCATCATCATCATATCAGCCCAATGACGTCCACTGTTAAACATAGGCCTCATCTAATTTCCGCCACAGCGGAAAGTTACACAGTTACTCTATACTCACACTCAATCTCAACTTTATACTCACTCTTTGAATCAATCGTTCGGTAGTTTGGAAATCGCGATAATTATTCATGAATTTCTTTTCATCGTTCTTATTAACCAGTATGACGTAGCTTGATTCCGCATTTCTCGCGCGGCCTGTAATATAAAATACATATTTAAAGTCTAAAGAATTAGCTTTGCCAGCGATTTCGTTCGCGTGGACAATTATTGCATAGGTTTTTGTTTATTAACGGAACTCTGTTAATATTTACATTAAATATTAAGCAGTTTCCATCGCTTTGGTTTAACATTTTATATAAATGCTAAACAAGCAATGGAAAAATTCAAACCCACGACGGGACTTGAACCCGCGACCCTGCCATTCCGTGTGCAGTGCTCTTCCATCTGAGCTACGCGGGTGGACGTCCCTGAGATCCAATTTATCCATTACCTGTTAACATGATGACGTCATGACAACGTTTTTCTACTTATCACCGTGGCTCGTTACAGAAACCTACGGACGATATTACACCATTGCAGGTAGGTTAATATCGTAATGAAAGTAGAAACTCAATATTTACATTAAATATTAAGCAATTTCCATCTGTCATCTGTCAATATTTCCAAAATCAAAACCTATTAACTCCTGGTGATATTAGCTATCCTCCAGTTAAACTCCGGTCGAAATAGGAATAGGCGTTACACAGTTTACCTCAAACAAATAGATAGACAATACAGAAAGACAAATATTAGAGCAGAAAGTTCAAGTTAATAAACTCCCAACTCTTGAACCAGCTGATTATCTTCAGATTTCAAATAAACGTAAGTATAAGTCGGACGACATCAAGCCGCATGGAGTCACACTTTACTATGTTTCTATCCTCCTCTGTCATATATAACTAATAGAATGTAGAATTGTAACTTACAGAAAGTTGTAACTATCTATTTATTTAAAAGAGTGGCGTGAGTGCCTTGCCAGTTCTTTTCACAGCTCCACCCCGTCAGGGAACTGGTCGTAGGCAAATTTTGATATGATTTGATAATGATATGATGATGACGACTTTCATATGAGTTACTTTGTAACCCAGATAAATAAACTGGATCTCATTTCATTTCATAACTGTCTAGAGCTAGAACTAGAGCAAGAACTAGAACGGTGGAATGACGATGCTCTCGGCTCTCACTTGTTATCTCGCTTTTGTAAATGACGGTTCTAAGTGAGAGAAAAGGATAGAAGCATAGGAAAGTGCGGTTTTGTGCGGTTAGATGTGGTCCAACCCTACAAGTTCTTATAATTTCATCATGGCAACCCATAAACGTCACACTACTGGGTACAGGTCTCCTGCAAAGAATGTGGAGGGAATTTAGCCTACTATACCACGGGTCGGTTGGGTGTGTTTCGAGTGTTTCCTATTTTCGCCTTATTCCGCATTATGTATTCTTAATCCGTCACTACACGGATGGACACAGTCCTACAATTTATAAAATGTAAGTGTAAACATACCTTTACTCTGTATATAAGACCGGTATTCTAAAGGAGGATCGTAACGTAAAACCAATAAACATTGGGGTATATCAATTCCTTCTTCTATCACACTTGTTGATATTAGCAAGTTGAGGTCACTGGAAGGAAACAAAAGTAAATATAATTTAAAAAAATAAAATAGCCGACTGCAAAAAATCAATCAAAAGACCGAAAATTGTTGTAATTGTTATTCCTGATTAAATTTAAATAAATTACATATGTATATATTTGTAATCTCCATTTGATTGCCTTAATTTGATACCATACTCGATAAGTTTGGTTAAAAAAAAAATTAACTACTTACAATTTGACACCATTAAATTATGTATAAATATCTTTTTGAATATATGTCATCTCCTTTGATTCCCTTTATTTTGAAACCCTATTCGATACTTTTGGTTAAAAAAAAATTTAACTTCTTACAATTTGGCGCCAAGAGTCCGCCGTTTGAGAAGAATCTAACGATACCTTAATTGTCGAAATCCATCCAGCCGTTTGGAAGAAACGTGGGAATAAAGAAATTTACAAACAAACAAGATACGCGCGAAAAACAAGACCCTTCCTGTCAGTCGGGTAAAAAAGTTATTAAAGGGGACTTACTGAAAGCCTATACATATTGCTACATATTACTATCATTAACATCAACCCATTATTGTCCCACTGCTAGGCTCGGTTCTCATCTCCCCTATCTAGATAGCCATCAATTAATTTACAGCCTAAAAACTTCTGATTTTGATTGCATTATTATTATTATATTTGTTGAAATTTAATTTGAACCCCTAATGTACCTGCATTAGGGGTTTAATATAATTATTTTGTAATAGTTATAAAATATGTTACTGTAATAGTACTTAATTTGTAATAGTACTTTGTTTATTTGCTTTTTTTCTATCAGATTTTTTATTAAGCCGTTGTCGTCACCAAGCACAATAGACGACATGCATACTAATAATGAAGTTTATCTTTAATACTAATTAATCCTTTTCTTTTAATTGTTTTTTTATTTATAAACCCAATTGTTTAATTCTAATTACAGAAAAATATTAAGTTTATTAAATAAATAATACCTACTTATTTTTAAACTTCAAGAGAGCTTGCTGGCTGTACTTTTTGATGTAATACTCTTCTCTGGTAGATTTTGACGGGTTCACGTTGAAGCCAACAACGAAATCGTGTTTTAAAAAATCAAATTCCTTTGGATTTGTCTCTTTCACATCTTTTAATATGTTGTATAAAATTTTTGCTGCGAACCTCAGTCTTGTGAATATGATTGCAGATAGTGGTTTCCTTGTCTGATTTACTTTTAAGAGTACTGAAAAAAATCTCATTATGTACTTATTTATTGTCTTTAAACTACTTAAGGTACCACAGTCGGCAAGTGAATATAGTAGCTATTTTTCAAAATAATAAAAGTGCATTTATTGGCAAAATCTAAAAAATGTCTGACTGTCCATGGTTTTCAAATGTTTTGTATCTAAATATATATTATATGAATATACCTCCGGGAGTGTTCATCACTGTAGGGCTGTATTCTTTTAGTATATTTAGAAGAAGTAATAATTGTTCCGACGAATGCTTTACGATCCTATCATAGCCAGTGTCAGCACTCATCGAGTTCAATAAAATATTCCATAACCTGTTGAATACAAAAAGCTTTATATATTACTTAAATTAATAAAAAAGAAACCCTATAGATATCCTAATAAAGTCCTAAGCGCACTGGGACAGGATAGCAAAAGATTTTTCTATTGCTTAATACTTTCAATATATTTTACGATCCAGTAAAGTAAAACGCATTGAGCTTTGTACATGTTTAGCATATTTTAGCGAAGTTATAATAAGAACTGTTTAATTTTCTTTTAGCTATTTAAACTTATACTTAACACAGACTGACCCTGACTGAAATAATAAAACTCAACTTTAATACTTCAATTTAAAGCTTCATTGTTCAAAAACACCAAACTCCGTTATGAAGAAATAAACGAACATCAACCTTCCTAATACAACTTAAAGTTTAATTTCTTAAAAACATGATCTGAATGAACAATTGACAAAGGAACTTACTGCGTACAACGAGTGATAGTCGTTCGGTATAAAAGTTCCTCTTCCTTGGTGGAGGCTTTTCGTTTTAATCTTTCCAAGAGTATTTTGTATGCGAGGATGCCTATAGAGCCACCGTACACACCAAGGTCTTCAATAAACGTTATCATTGATCCTACCATATTTTTTACTGCTTTCACCACCTACGAATATATTATATTATAGATATCATAATAGTATAACTGTTTAGAATAGTAAGGAATATCATAAATATATAAATCATCGTTCTTGATCAATGTGATCATGGTTAGTGACCCTGACTCGGACTCGGAGGTCGTGGGTTCAATCCCCACCCAGGACAAGTGTTTGTGTGATGAGCATGATGGTTTGTTGTGTCTGGGTGTAATTTATCTATAATATGTAGGTATATATTTCCAAAAAAGAAGTATTTAAGTTGTATATCAGTTGTTTAGTACCCATAACACAAATAAATATATTGCTTAATTTGGGACTAGATGGCGCTGTGTGAATGTGGTAAAATATTATTATATTATTAATGAGATCAAGCGTGTCCTGGAGTGGAGACCGCGACTCGGCAAGCGTAGAATAGGACGCCCTCCAGCTAGATGGTCCGACGACCTAAAGAAGGTCGCTGGATCTGAATGGATGCGGAAGGCGGAGGACAGAGTGTTACGGAGCGTGTTAGGAGAGGCCTACTTCCAGCAGAGAGAAGTACTTAAATTGACAGACAGATAGCCAACAAAGTAGTTCATTTCAAGATTGGACCTAAAAAAACACCGAAAACATCGAAAACACCAACAACCTAACATAATCGCATATTATTATATCGTGTATCTGTCTCTGTAGATGAGTTAAAATTAATGAATAAAATTTTGAAAATAGAAGGTAAATAGGAATACCTTATTAGGATCACTGCTGATGTCCTGCTGGTATGGCTTTAATTTTATATTAAATTTGCTCATTGATCGTGGTAGTTCAGTGTCCATGATGTCATTTTTTAAAATGTTTAGCTGCTCAATTACTAGTTTTGCTGGATCCGATGGTGTTAAGGGTCTATAAAAGTACACCATTTCGTTTGGATTTGTAGAATAGCTGTAAATAAAATGTTAATATAATAAGCGTTTAACTTCAAAATGTTGTACTTTAGATTTTTTTAAAGACGGCTGTTGTAACCCTTGAGAAATAGTTATCTTATTTGAAAAAGGCATTAAGTGTGAATGAGCGCATTCAAAATTTCAGCCTTGTATAATGATTGCATTAAGGATATTATTTGAGAAGTTGAATTATAATTTTGTATATATTTCTGTCGGATGGTATTTTTTGCAGAGAGTTAGTTATTTATTGTAGATCGAGACACTACTACCACTTACTACCTTCATCACCACTCATTCTGTGCACCCGAGCGAGGTTGGTTACAAAATTAATAATACCTAAGGCCTCGGTCCCGGTGGCAAGAGCGGCGCGGTGCACTCCAATCGGATAACTTCGTGTTATAATATTAACATTTATAGAGCTGCTAACCCTGTTTTAACTCTCTTTTGTGCAACGAAAATATTTGGGATATCGCAGTCTGCTAACATAATAGTAACACAATCGTAAGCAAATGGTCTCATTCGACAGCTGTGATTGACTTACTAAGCCAATCGCGCCATATTGCTGGCATGTGATTGGTCCATCGGTCTGCTATCGACGTGGGCGAATTAACAGAATCGACTACCTGTTTGGAGTGTACCGCGCCACTGTCGCTGCCGCACCGTTCACTGCTTGCCACCGCGACCGAGGCCTAAGAGTCTATGTGTAATAACTTCAACAAGCAGAAAAAAAAATATTGACAAAAATTAAAGAATACATACTTCAAAACCTTGCCAAGTTCATCAACTGTTGCAATTTTCGCGTGAAAGGTAATCTCCAAGTCATGTAGGGTTTCCTCAATCTTGTGCGTTTTCACATTCGCGTTCAACAGGGTCGCTGTCAATCCTGTAAATCATGTATATAAAGATGTGTATCTATAAAGATTTTACAGCTAAACCACTGAATAGATTTGGATGAAATAGGGTGGACAGTCTAAGAAAGAAGGACACAGGTAACTTTTTACCATTTTTGGTATAGTATATTGATAAAATGTACAAAAAAATAGATATATCCGATCATGTTGAAAATATTTTTATTATTTAACTACCAAACTAAGCAGCGGCTCATACAAGACACCTTTTCTCTAAATTTCATTGACATACATCGATTATTTATTGATTAAAATGCCTGTGACATAAACTATATAGGTTCCATTTTACTATTTAGCCTACGGAACTATAAAAAACACATTACCTAGAACTCGTGGTTGTTCTGCTTTGGGACAATCTTCAAAATGTTTCATTATAATTCTCATGGGGTGGTCTTCAACAGCATGGTGGCATTCGTCAAATATTAACAGATTGATGTCTTTGATCCATATGTATTGATGAGTCAGCATATCACACAATATTTGACTCGTCATTACAATTACCTGTAAAAATGTCATTCCTCATCATATCAGCCGTAATATTTTCACTGTTGGACATAGACGACAATAACAGAATTCAAGCAAATTTCAGTTCGCGCTAAATTCAAGTCGCATACAACCGGTTCTATTCGAAAGCCTTTTCTCCCCCTCGTGATAAGTATCGCGGTCAAGAGCCTCATACAACAATATCACGTATCACTTTTGACTGGCCTGTTAGTCGAGTGGTTAGTGACCCTGACTGCTACGCCGGAGGTCGTGGGTTCGATCCCCACCCAGCCCAGGACAAAACTTTGTGTGATGAGCATAAAGGTTTGTTCTGTATCTGGGTGTAATTTATCTATATTAAGTATATATTTACAAAAAAAAATATTTAAGTAGTTTATAAATATTTAGTTTTTTTTAAACTACTTAAATATTTTTAATAATTATAATTACTTGCAGGACACAAGCAAATATAATTGCTTAATTTGGGACTAGATGGCGCTGTGTGAATGTGGTAGAATATTATTATTATTATCACTACAGGCCGTACCTTAATCGATCGGGTAATTGATACCACCAATCATTTTACATACAACACACCCTAATTAGTATCCTCCACTCCGTCGGCCACCTGTATAAATGCTAACTACTTTTCACAGGACCGTTCGCAGTGGCGTAAATTAGGTGAGGCCTATGTTCAGCAGTGGACGTCGTTGGGCTGATATGATGATGATGATGATGATTATAATTATAAGATGATTTTCCAAATGCCCTAAGTGTACATATTGCTACAATTTATAAAATGAGCACCTCATTATTTTGAAGTTCAACATCCCACTTAGCTTTGTCCCAATAATCCACGCCATCTTCACCGCTGTAACCGCCCACGCCCTTGACCGCACATAGGGTTTGGATCACTTTCCTCTGTAATCAGAATAAAATGGTGTCCAATCATTTGACAAATGACAAATTTTCATTTATAAAACAACGTTTGACAAAATTATATTTGATAAATTTATCATTTTACAAACTATTTTTTAACAAACTACTTATTTACCAGACAAAATTATGTTATGTTAAAATTTCATTTCATATAATGGTTTATTGTTTAAACATGTCGTAGGCAAAACAACGTATGGCATAAATAACATTTGACAAAATGGCTAGGTTAGGTTTGAACTGCCAGCAGCTGATGTCATATCAAGTTCCGGCGGTCCACCCGCTACAGCGAAGAGTCGGTGTACAGAGGGGTTTAGTGGGTATTCCGGCCTCTGCCGGCGAGTCCCACATAACCGCCCCGTGTCCCCGCACGGGGCGGTATGCGTTAACGCATTACCTTCTTAAAAAAAAAAAATTGTTTAGAACTGCCAGAACCGAATTCTACTTATTTCGCTTAGTTAAGGCAGTGAGTATTTTTTAATTGACGTACTTCAATAAAATTATCCAAAAGACCTCCTTTTGTAACATACAAAAGGCGTTTGTTTTTTACTAATAAGTTATCTTCTGTCATTTTGTAAAAACACCAATTAGACAAACGAATTACTTAGTCAAATGTATTTTTAAGTCTAGTTTTAAGTAAGTTTAAGTCTCTAAGTAATGTATTTTTAGTCAAAAATTTTAACAAGTGGAATATTTGCGAAGTAAAACATTTGCGAAACCTGTATTTTGTCAAACGATTGTTTTTGAAGTGATATGATTTGGAAATGAAAGTTTGTCAAATGATTAAACTAATCTCTTCTAACGTTGTTTTTAAAATGATAATTTGTCATACGTTTTTTATCAAACAATAGTAAACCGAATAAAATATATATGTTACAATAGTCAAAACTACTTTCTCTACTCAAAATTACTTTTAACCAATGGCGTCGGTAAAAAGTACTTTTGACGGAAAAAATCAGCCAAAACTACTTTTGAATGAAGAAATCAGTCAAAATTACTTTTAACCAATGGCGTCGGTAAAAAGTACTTTTGACGGAAAAAATCAGCCAAAACTACTTTTTACTAAAGACGTCAGTTAAAAGTACTTCTGCTGCTATTTCAAAAATAAAAACCATAATTTTAAATACATTGTACTTAACTGAATATTAAACGGCAAACATACGAACTAAAATCGGAACTAAGATAAGTAATGAAGATTGACATATACCTACTCGGCCCGAAATGATAGTAGTTAGTAGTTATCGCTTAGTTAAGTACCTACACGTTAACATAAACTTTTGTACCCACCACTCAACTTAGTTTATCAATAACTGAGTGAGTAATTTACTAAGAATTTACATTGGAACCAAATATAAAAACTGTTTGTTAGTATTAACTAAACTGTTGTAGGTAACGTGTTGTATTTCCTCTTTCCTTACATTGTTATAACTGTAAGTATTCGGAGTATTAATAGATTTTAACTCAAACAATCACATATATTTGTATTCAATATTAGGAATATTCTCTATAATATCTCATTTTTAATTGTTATCTTGATATATAAGTACCTACTTATTTCTTTATAGCTTAGTAACTGAATGCATCTACCTAGCTTTTTTGTATCTGCATCACCCTAAGGTTGACTGGTAGGTAATGCCTTAGGCATGAAGTCCGCCTTTGTACTCGTACATTATTTTGTGCAAAACATGTCTCAAACTTAGAAACGCTTACGACTTGTTATTTAAAAACACTACATCCATGTTCACTATATCCAGTAGGTATATTTATTGAAATATATTTTATAACGCGTATACGTTAATCGTACTCAATGGCGTGCAATTGGAGAGGCCTATGTCCAGCAGTGGACTAGTACAGGCTGATGATGATGATGATGATGATGATACGTTAAACTACTATGCCTACATTTTTTACGTAATATAGAGATTGGAGAGTAGGTAAATTCCTATTTCAGAAAGTTTTATTCATAAATAAAAAATAAATTGAATATATGATGAAATAAAATGAAACGAAAAAGTTACTTTATCAAGTTATGAGTTATATGACTGTTCTAAAAACATATTAACGTATGTACCTACATACATATAAATTGATTCCAGGATGGTTCACCTTTTGTACACATACTTAAATAAATATTTCAATCTTAACATTACATAAGTACACAAGAAAAATACTTAAATGAATAAGTATTTCATATAAAAAAGGTAAGTCGGTAGTTTAGTTTTAAAATTGCCGCTACTCTCATATTTTAGATGTATAAGCCCGTAAAATACAAGTATCTTTAGGAATTTTAAGTACCTATTCAGGTCGTCATGGCAACAGAAGTAAGCTAAACTATGAAAAAGAGACGTTATGATAACACTAAGCAATGATATTGTATGTTAAAAAAAGGTGTAGATAGGTTATAAGCGCTCGAAAAGTGGCATACTAAAAATAGTCTTATTAGCAAACTTCATCTCAATGTCCCGTTGACGGCGAAGGTATTTTGACATTGCAGTATTACGATATCTATGTGTGCGTTTGTGTGGCATTTCCAAAGTTCAAACGCTATGTAGGTAACCTATCTACACCGTTTTTAACATACAATATTATTGACACTAAGGTATTAACCTCAGTCTTATCGTAATGTTTGGTTTTCCCCTACGGTTTACATAGGTAATAGTGATTTTACATTTGCATTGTTCTGGTTCCTACGTGACACGCCGCTGTGCCAATAGACATGTACAAACATGTCTCAAACTTAGAAACGCTTACGACTTGTTATTTAAAAACACTACATCCTTGTTCACTATATCCAGTAGGTATATTTATTTAAACACTGTTTATGTTAAAGTACTATGTCTACATTTTTTACGTTATATAGAGATTGGAGAGTAAATTCCTATTTCAGAGGAATAGTATTCCTACTACATCATAATAATATTATAAATGCGAAAGTTGTAAATGAATATAATGATGTATGATAGATTATAGGTACCTAGTTTGAAATAGCGCGGATACTACTGTTGCATTAATATACCTACCACGCGCAGCAGCACACAGCTTTCTAATTTAAAGCCGTGCTACATGGTTATAAACTTGCCTTCCACAGAGGTGCCCTTGGTGGATTCCAACCGTGTAGCCGGCTGTTGTTAACAAAATTTCATACAAACTACGCGGATGGCAACCAAGCTCCCACCAAGCTCACTCTGTTGGAAGGTAAGTTTGTAACTGTGTAGAACGGATTGTAACATAGCCATGTCGGATTCGCCCTTAAAACCAAAAGCTCTATCTTTTTCCACAAAAACAAGGTCTAGTTATCTATGTTTTCGCAAAATCCTCAGGAATTTTTGGAATATTGGAATTATCTGGTCATCCTACAACACGTAAAACAATATTGATAAGCCCGACGACACATCTTCCTTCAGATGTGTGGTGACCTTAAATTGCTAATTTCATATCAATCTTGTTACCGTTGCAATAATATCGAAAATACCTCGCATTCTTGCGCAGAATCGCAAATCTTCACTCGCATTACATATTTGCTGCGCCTAGAGCGCACATGCCCTGAGCTGTACTACATCAAATGTACACCGGCTTTTACGACATTCACTTTGTATGTGAACGACCTATTTTGTTTAGTTAGTAGTTTGCAGTGAACTAGATTGTTAAACCCATAAAAATACCTAACCCATACAAAATAATGCCGTTGGTTGCAGACGGCACAGGACCGTTCGCAGTGGCGTAAATTAGGTGAGGCCTATCATATGTTCAGCAGTGGACGTCGTTGGGCTGATATAATGATGAAGCTGATGATACAAAATATCAATATGAGTGTCATAAAATATGAATATACAAACCTGTTGATTGACCAAGGGTATGGTATTCACCAGAAAGAATGTCCTTTTGCCACCTTGGCCCCAAGGTTTTTGCAATGCTTCTCGAAATTTCTTAATTAGGCAGATCGCAATGAAAGTCTTACCAGAACCTAAAAATGTTTATACAATCATAAAATATCTGAAAATCTCTTCTCTGCTAGTGCCTTTTATATTTATGCAAAGCATTGTACACATTAACATACCTGTAGGTAAATATATAATAGTATTGCTTTTCATTGCAATTTCCTCTAGTTGGGCTTGATACGGTCTGGGTTTCAGCTGTTCCGAATTATCTCCTATGTCATCGGACTCCATGTTGTATTCACTCCCTTTAACAATGTACTTAATATACTTTATGCTAAACTTAATATACAAGCTTAGCCGAACCTACTAAAAAAGGGAATTATCCACCGGCATAATCCCCCTTATTACAAAATATGGACTAAGCATTAAACCAGGTTTAAATTGACAACTTTTTCAATATAATTTCTTTCTAATAATAATTCAATATATTCAATAATGCTTAGTCCGTATGTCAATTTAAGCCTGCTTTAATACTTAGTCCATATTTTGTAATAAGGGGGATACAGTTTATCATTATTGCGGCCATATGGGGGAGTAGCCATTCTCTGGAGGAAAGGCATATTTGAGTCTGTCTCTGTTTTAGACTGTATTAGTAAACGGATTGTGGCCATAAAGGCAGACATAGGGGAGCGTTCCATTCTTGTTTTTTCTGTCTACATGCCTACAGACGTACCAGAAAATTTGACTATCTTTACAGATGTGCTTAGTGAGATAAATGCTATTGTAGCAAGTTATGATGTTGAAAATGTGTTTATATTAGGTGATTTTAACGCGCACCCCAAACAAAATTTTTATAATGAACTGACGAACTTTTGTAAGGACCAGTCATGGCTGTGTGCCGATATTGAATTTCTAGGTGCTGAACAAAAGCACTACACATTTATTAGTGATGCGCATGGGTGTAGGAGATGGCTTGATCATTGTGTCGTTTCTCTGTCCGCTTGGCATACTGTTGTAGATGTAGGTATTAAAGAGGATGTATATAACTCTGATAATTTACCTATCTATATTAAATGTGATTTAAATATAGTAAAGTCAAAGCTGAGGACTCAGGCAGCGCCACGTAGTGCTATTATATGGGGTGAAAGAAACTGTTCCGAAATTGACACATACAGGAATTTATGTAATAATAAATTGCGTGATATTGTTTTTCCCCAAGAACTTATGGTGTGTAGTCCTGGGTCATGCAACTTGACTGAACATAAACTGATATTAAATAATATTTATAATCAAATTGTGAACGTTCTTAGTGAGGCAGCTATGCAGTCTATAGAGACCAGTACCAAGCGTTATAAAAAATGTCAATATTTGTGTGGCTGGAATAAACACGTACGTGATGCTCATAGCGAGGCCAGGGTTAAATTTAATACGTGGACAAAATACAATCGACCAACTCATGGTTATGTTTATGAACAAATGCGAGATGCTCGCAAAGTTTTCAAAAGTCGCTTGAAATGGTGCCAAAATAATCAAGAACAGATTAAAATGGACATATTAGCTGAACAACGTGCTACTAAGAATTTTGGCAAATTTTGGAAATCCACAGGTAAGATGGATGTCAAGCCTGGCCTTGCCGTGAGTGTGGAGGGCAAGAGTGACCACGGGGATATTGCAAAACTGTTTATGAAACATTTCCAGGTGCAGTCTCCTCTTGGTCCCTCACTCTCTACTTCTGATACTGAGAACTGTTATCAGGCAAACGAGACATTAATATATTTCTCTGACAAGCAAGTCAAAACAGTCATACAGGGAATGAGCAGAGGCAAGAGTCCGGGTCATGATGGACTCAGCATCGAACATCTAAAATATGCAGGGGTCCACATGCCTCGGGTCTTGTCGTTGTTCTATAAGATGTGTCTACGACATTCTTACCTGCCGGATAATTTTATGAAAACCATGGTGGTTCCCATCGTCAAGAATAGGGTAGGGGACATATCCAATAAGGGGAATTATCGTCCGATTTCCCTGGCTACGATCATGGCTAAGGTGTTGGACAGTATGCTTGACTCATATCTGAGAGCGATTTTGAACCTTCACGAAGCACAGTTTGGGTTCCAGCCTGGACTTTCAACGGAAACCGCTATCTTGAGTCTCAAGCATACTGTTCAGTATTATACCGATCGTAAGACGCCGGTGTATGCCTGTTTCCTTGACCTCTCGAAGGCCTTCGATCTCGTTTCCTATAACGTGCTTTGGGAGAAGTTAAGGGACAGGGGTACACCTGCTGAAATACTGAAAATCTTCCAGTACTGGTATGCCAATCAAAAAAACCAGGTAAAGTGGTGTAACACGCTGTCCCCAGCATACGGATTGGAATGCGGTGTGAGACAAGGGGGTTTAACGTCTCCAAGGCTTTTTAATCTGTATGTTGATGGCCTCATCACCGAGCTCAGCAGCATGCCTGTTGGATGTCGAATTAATGGAGTGAGCGTCAACAACATCAGCTACGCGGATGATATGGTGCTGCTGGGCCCGACTGCTGGGGCTATCAAACAATTACTCAAAGTGTGTGAGACATATGCTGCCTCACATGGGCTTATTTATAATGTCACTAAGAGTGAATATATGATCTTTAAGGTCGGCGGTAGATGTCCTGACTCTACACCTGAAATTGTGCGATTAAATGGTCTCCAATTAAACAGAGTGTCAAAATTCAAGTACCTCGGACACTTCATCACTGACGACCTTAAGGATGATACAGATATTGAGAGGGAGCGTAGGGCACTGGCGGTCAGAGGTAATATGTTGGCCCGTAGATTTGCTCGGTGCTCTGTTCAAGTAAAAATTACTCTTTTCAAGGCCTATTGTCAGAGTTTTTACACGAGCAACCTATGGGTCGACTACACCAAGAGATCGCTGGATGTCCTACGGGTACAATATAATAATGTATTCAGGATGTTGTTGCGACTGCCCCGGTTCTGCAGCGCTTCAGAAATGTTTGCCAAGGCCCACACAGACGGCTTCCAAGCCATAATCCGCAAGAAAACTGCTTCGCTGCTGTGCAGAGTGCGGGGTAGTCGCAACTATATCTTGAGAGCTGTAGCGGAGAGCTATACTCCTAATATTAAGAGTTTTGTGCAAAGGGTGATTATGTAGGATAGTGATTTTCCTGCGTAATCATCACTTGTTTTTTGTTTTTAACTATTTTATTGTATCTAATTTAAGTTACTAACCCTAGAATATAAGCTTTATTTGTAATACTAACCAACTATGGATCTCTGTTGTCCGAAATAAATAAAATTTATTTATTTATTTATTTATTTATTATTGGCTTTATCTATATTGCAATACTAATATTAAAAAGCTGAAGAGTTTGTTCGTTTGGTTCAACGGTTAGGGTGTCGCAAAAAGGGTCCCGACACTTAGAAAAATTTCGTCGCTTTTTATATGGAGTTGAGACTTAGAATAATTTTGATCGAATTTGTATGGAAACTGAACTTGTAAAATTTTCGATTATTTTTATGCTCAGATGCACCGTTTCTGAGATATGACGAAATTACTTTTTAGTTCATCCCGACTTGGATAGGTTAGGTCAGGAGGCTTTGCCTTCGTGGTTATTTTTTTTTAAACCACCCAGAAGTAGGAGCCCTGCGAAGCGGGTCGACTATGCGTAAAACAATTTTTCATGGGACCCTCTTTGCGACACCCCAACCCAACATTTTTTTATTTTATAGTTTTTATTGAACTTATTGTTTTTCATTAAATTAGAAGCTGACATTATAAGGTAAGTCTGTATTTTTCTATGCTGTTTAAGTAAGTCCACATTAATTGGCAGTAATTTGCTTTTAGAAAGGGAAACTAATTTAATAAAATCATTTTTAATGTTTTCTTGAGGAAATAATGAACTGATTTTGAAAGAAATATGTCCCTTTTATCAATCAGCCAACATACAACAGTAGCAACAACAACAACAAACAGCAACAGCAACAACAACAGCAACAGCTTTTATTTATAAAAAGTCCATCACATTGGTTTCATACAATATTTATACTTAATGTTTTGTTCCAAAATTATGGTTCATTTTTCATTTCCCATTATCGTGTGAATTCCCATTTTATACTCTAAAATAAGATTCTCAAATGTTAATTTGCAGATATTATTACTTAATAAGTGTAGTTTATTTTGAATTATTCATAAATTAAATCACTGGATATTTCAAACATATCACTATGTATATTTATTTCATTCTACAAAATGTCAGGTTATTTGTACCGGTGAAGAAACTTCCAAGTATTGTAAAACAATCTAAAACTTTGTATTTTATTGCAATTGCAATAAAATTGCATCACTTTATTTTCGCCGGCAAACAAAGACAAGTAATTGCTGACTATTCAAAAATTATTACTTACCTGTAACGTTCGGCTGATGTTTCTTATATAGATATTTAAAAATATATCTTCTTTAAAATTAAGCGCATTCACTATTAAAATCAAATACAAAATAAAATTCTAACTTGAAAATATTATATGTATGTGCTGGGATAAAACCCACTTTTGTTTTTATACTTGTGACTTGAATTGACATTGACATGACACGCCTGGAATCAGGGTGGCCCAATGTAAAATTTAATTACCCTTCTCACTTCTCACAGCCACAGCCAGTGTTGGATTTGTTACCCTAAATTGATGAAATTGCTAAGAAATTTAAAACAGACAAATTATATATATTTGAATTATATTTATTATAAATATGAATATTTATAAAAAGGCAACTGACTATGTAATTATTTTATTAATATAATATAATAATAATAATAATGTAAATTGTAAATAATAATAATCATAATATGTTGATGTGATATTTAGTATAATAAATTAAAAGATTTGTATAAATATATTCAATACTTCCACGGTAATAACTTTCCATGTCTAGATTCTTTAGATTTTCCATTAAAGGTGGGAATATTTTTTACTGGTATTATTTTAGCTTGACAGTTCATGGCAGCGAATTTCATTCTACGTATTCTATTTTTTTTTAATGTTTAAATATCAAACTGAACAAACCTTAATAAATTTTTAGATAATTTTTATATTAAAGTATAATGAGGAAAGAAATCAAGTTCTAACTAATAAATAAATTAATCAAATTTATGGACATTGTTTTTGATTGATATGATTCTTGGTGAAAGGAACGTTGAATAAGAATTTTCACATTTAATATTGGGAAATCCCTTGTTCATAGATACTATATCGGCCACGTCAGCGACTGATAACTGCCGGCGGCATTAAGATGAGGTCATCTTTAAGGTGGACGCACACCTATCCAAGCTGAACGAAACCAATTTTAGAATTCTATTTAAGTATGAAATCGTATGAAAACTCCCACACCAGCCCCCTGATTCTGAGTTGTCGGAAAATTTTCGGACAGAAATGTCAGTTTAATTAAAGTTAAAAAACATATTGTTAAAGAAATAAATGGTGGTAGGAAAAAATCTTAAATTAATCAGTTTTTAATTTTCTATATGTTAGAATATTTTCTAACATTAAATAACATAAGCCGTAAAAATACGTCCTACTAAGATTCGTTAACGTTTACGATCCGGGAGCATTCCGACGGCTCAGAATCATGTTGGTGTTAAGGCAAACTAAAATGGGGATGAGTGCGTTTTAGAATGTAAACAGATCGATGGACAAGAATTATCACGTAGTGAGAGCTAAAGACGGTCAGGCGTCGCAGTCGTAGGCCGGAAAACAAGGATTCCTGGAAGACCATAGGAGAGACCTTTGCACAGCAGTGACTTTAAAGTAATTTATCTAATAACCACCTAATAAATTTTTGAGGCGCGAAGCCCCTATGCCCTTTATGATCATTATAACATTTTTAATAATGTTCACCAAATCATAATTATTTTGCTGTACTAATCATTACGAATGTTATATTAGAAGTTAGAAGTAAAAGATCATAGGAGTTTATTTTTAAGAAAAAAAAAGTTAGTACAGAAGGAAAGCACCTTTATGTATTGTTTATTAATATGCACTGCTCTTTTTTTGATTGCATTGTGTTGCAACTTGCAGTTGGTGTTTTCCCGTTTATAGACAATTCGTTTTTTTTAATCTATTCTCTACGTTTCTGCCTTTCTCAAAGAAAACCAGGCATGATGATAAGTATTAATTTAAAATAATATAATATTCTTCATCCGTGCCAGTAACTGTGATTCACAGGTACTGGCACGGATTTTTATTGTACAAACTCCAAAATTTTATTCAGAACGACTTCTTAATTGTCATTTTTTATTTGTCAATGTCAAAATCTAGTGGTCTTTAAAACCTAAATTATTGTCAAAATCGGCTGCTATTTGCGATTCACATTATTTTTAATAGTATGTTTAGTTTAAAATTTAACTTTAGGAAGAGGCTTGTGCCGCTATATTCTAGTTTGTTACTAATAATATTTATTAGTACAGTTTCGCCTGGTGGTATGTTCAATATTTTATTTCAGGTTATGTTTTGAAACCTATTAAGTATTTTTTAGGCGTTAACTGTTGTTTTCTAATTACAGCAAACGACTTACACTTCTACGATGGTGTTTCTACAGCGGATGTTATATTTGGTGACGTGTTTTTCGAAATATTAGATCCCCCTGAGCTTAGATATTCGTACAGAATCCGACCTGCTAAAGATTTCGGTGCCCCTTTCGTAAGTAGTATATTACAACTACTAAGTATGTTACAACTACTGTACCTATACGTTTTTTTTTATTTGTATCTGAATTACATATTATGTAAAATCCTAACAACACAGCTACCTATTATTTCTGAGCACTACAGAAATATTAATATTATGTAAAAGTTATATCAAATAAAGTTTATGTTAAGGATAGATCAAAACATGCTGTTTGGATAATGAATAAATAAACCAATTTGTAAAAGATTTTATTCTGTTTTGCACTTGTGTCAACAAAAGAGTATTTTAGCTATGTAGCCAATGCATTGTCTTAGGACAATGACATTGAATTCGCGGTTTCCTATAAGAGTACCATAACTTATAGACACCCGGAGCATCATGTGCAGCATGCATGTGAAGCTCCTGCACTGGTACAACCCCTTCACTCGCATCAATCATCATCATCTCAGTCAGTAGACCAAATAGTAGGTACTTATATGGAGAATATCAGCTTACATAGTATTTTTCTTAAACAATAATTTCAATGTATAATAAAAACACTTCTTTGATGCTATCATCAGCAACCCATTAATGTCCCACTGCTGGGCTCGGGTCTGAGCTGAGAGGGTTTAGGCCATAATCTTTTATGCTTTGCAATTGAAATTTATGAAATTAAAATCTTAAAGAATAAAGAGTGCAGTTGCACATATTAGGCATGTTTACTAAAGAGTGCATTTGTACCAAAGGCATTTTTTTGAGTAATTCAGGTGCGTCTTATAGGTTTTATTCACCACTCTAAAAATATTTTGGGATTCATAGATATAGTCCCTATAATAACTAGGCATGTTTTATAGTATGGGAGTTATCTATTAAAAAAATATTTTTTTATATATTTCAGAATGAAAGCGTACAATTCGAGAGAGCCCGATTAGTACCCACAATACCACTTCATAGTTGTTCAGATATTGTTAATCATGATGATATTGTAGGACAAATTGCTCTGTCTGAAAGAGGGTGAGTGATATGATGAACAATATTTATAGTACAAACTAACAATAGTGTGCAATAGGGTGGTTCAGGTATACGCAAACATACCATTGGGATTACATGCTCGTTACCGGTCTTTTATATTTTTTCTACTATGGCCTTGGACGTTTTTTTTTATTGCCTGAAGTGGCAGACAAGTAGGCAGCCCACTTGATGTTAAGCGGTAACCGTTGCTTATGGACATTGGCCAAGCCACTGCTTACCTCGTCGTCCCATAATCGGAGTTATCGGGTCCGCACAATGTCTTTGGCAAGAGTGCTGATATATACGAGTATGAATAGCTTTTACAATCAGGTTCTTTTTTACATTTCAGGGAGTGTTCATTTGTATACAAAACAGCAAAGGCCCAGCAGGCTGGGGCAAGAGCAATGATTATAACAGAGTCTATAGATAAATGGGATGATAACCTTGATCATCTAATAGAGATGGTGGATGACAAGTAAGTTTTATACAATCTTATTTTAGCTGATGCGTAGGTCTTTGTTCCCGTGTATATTTGTTTGGCTACTATTCAGTTCCTATTGGTCGTAGGGTGATGTCATAATTATAGCTTGTGACCTTTCTCGATAAATGGGCTATCCAACACTATAAGAATTTTTGAATTTAGACCAGTAGTTCCTGAGATTAGCGCGTTCAACCAAACAAACAACCTCTTCTTTATAGCTTTATAATATTACTAGCTGTTGCTCGGGGCTTTTTATTTGCTCCAGTCGTTTTTTTTGAGCCACTGCTCAGCTCCTTTTGGCCGTAGCATAGTGTTATAAAGCTTATAGCTTTCCTCTATAGATGGAATATCCAACACCAAAAGAATTTTTAAAATCGGACCTGTAGATCCTGAGATCCTAGCGTTTAACCAAATAAACAAACGAACTTTTCAGCTAATATTAATATAATATAGATCTTGCAATCTTTTATGGATCAATCTTAGAGTGCTTTAATCCATAAAACTAACAAAAATTATTATATAATAACTTATCCGAAAATATAAATAAAATAAGAGGAGTAGAGGAATCTTAAATTAAAGTGACTGAGCCACATAAATATTAGGGTTATCTGATGCATCACCATGACTTGATAAAAAAAGCTCAATAAGTGTTGTTACATTTGAATATAACACTATTATTAAAAAAATTCAGAATGGAGCTAGAATCCTAAATATTAGTGTTATCTGTTGCATCACCGTGACTTGATAAATTTCCCTACATTTGAATATAACACTATTATTAAAACATTTCAGAATGGAGCTAGATGTCAATATACCGGCAGCATTTCTCCTAGGGCGAAGTGGCGCCACAATATTACGTACATTAAGAAAATTGAAGAAAAGTTACGCGGTTGTTAACCTACCTATTAATATGACACATGTGCCAATTAGTAGGATGAATCAACCTCCATGGATAGCATGGTAAAGCGTGTTACTTCATGAAAAGGTTTCACGTATATTGAGCGTAGGTGACCCAACGCTAGTTTTAAACATTTATAGTCTTTTTATATGAGTTATTTGCAGGAACTAATACTAATTTACATCGATCATATATTACCATAGATACAAGTTCTTATACAAAACATCAACAAAATAATGGCACCTCGTAACTCAAATATTTTATCTGTGCAACCAAAAACAATATTAAAGGAATAATATTATTATATTAATGATATGAGATAACGGCAAGAAATAGCGTTATTAATAATTTGGTATATAAACAGGATGAATGAACGCTGCGGTGTTTATGCTGGTACGAATTAAGTAAGAAAACAAGTCAGGAGCGTATTATATGCTTTGTTTTGTTGGTGTTTGCTTGATTTTTCTCGCAGTGAACTGTGTCTATCTAGTAATACATGATCGATGTCAATGCATTAGAAATGTTGCTTGAAACGCGCGGCTTTAGAAAAATTATCGTATGAAAAGGCTCTTAATGTTTAAATTCATTATTGAAATTGTAACTTAAAAAATCCACGTTAAAATTGTATCCAGTTTTGTACAACTAAGTTCGTATTGCGTGATATGTCATGATTACCGTTGCATACTTATTTGACAGTTAAGAATTAGAATGGAAAATATTTTTCCAATTAATTCCATTGTTATCGATAAGATCTAATATATTTTATAAAATTGTAAACAAGAACATTCTAGATTCCATTCCTTTCTGCATAGTCATCAACCAAAAATTAAGTACAAATTTCGTTTATGTTGATTAAATTGTTATTTAGTTGTTAGAATAATTTTGTATACAGAGGTTTAGTACTGCGTTTTTGCATATTTATATTTTTATAGACTCAAATTGACGATATTTGGATATCGCGTACAATTTATTGACTTAAGGCTTGAACTTGATAGTTGGGCAGCTTCATCTAAGATTCTAAGCGATCTAATACCATTGGGTAATGGAAAAATCTTACTAATTGAAATTGTATCTTAAATTAAAAAATGCTGTACCTAACGGTATAAGCCAGATGCTTGGTTGCGAGTCAGGCGGTGTGCCTTTCAGTTAATGGAACAAATAATTTTAATAACTCGTTTTGATCACACTTTGAACAGCTTAATACCTTGTTGGTCTGAGCTTAATACATAACCTTAATGCCTGCATGTTCGTTGCCAAGCGGCTAGGCATCTTTGTTATAAATCTCGCCCTATGAGTTGTAGTACACAAAATATTTATATTTTTTTCAAAGTAGCCGACACGACAATGGCCAGGTTCAGGAGAGCATTGGCAGAAAAAGTATTTTTGCCTGTAGATACTTTTATTGGGGAAAGAGGACGTTTAAAAAATAGGGGGCGTTAGCAGTTTCGCAGTACACAGATTTTATTTTTATTTTTGGAATTTAATTTTTTATTTGGGAATAGGGTGCGTTGAATAAAAAAGTTTGAGAAACAGTGATATATACGTATATATGCGAGTGTATATATAATTACGTAGGTACTCAATAATAAAACCCTTCCGGACTTCGAAGATTAGCTTTTAATACATAATTATAAAATTTCATATAAAAGGGTGCCATTAGACTATCGGTTTTATTGATGTTACGATTCGCAATCTACATTGACCGTTAAAGAGCCCTTAGCCTCACAAAAGTTCTAGGAGACGATAAATTTAGATTGCAACCACATGAAAAAACACAGAGGTCTAAGCCTTAAGCCGTGTATTTTTTTTTCTGTGATTCAATCCATATAAATTTTCATCACCTTTAGATATTCTATTCTGAAATTATATTAATTATGCTAATTTTAAATGAATACTGAAATTCCATGTACTGAGATTATTGTTTTTTATGATATATTACATACTGTAATGGGACTTTTGTAAATAAGTTGTGTTTATTTTTTCACACTGTTTGTCTTTAAAAAATTGACCTAACTTTTCAACCGCTTCTGTTCAATATTTATCCGAAAAATCGACACATAAAAAATGATTTTCTTACTTAGACGATAGGGTGCCTTTTCGTTTTTTGACAATCGCAGAGTTGATATAAGTAATAGGTTTAATAAAAGACGTGACTTATCTTCTACAAAATTAGCTTATTATTAGACTTTAAATTAAAAAAAAAAAATTTCATAAATCCGCGTGTACAAAAAAGACTCATTTATTTATTTATTACTTATAATTATAATAATATGAATTATTATGGCACCGTTTGTTATGCTGTGTAATTTCAGTTTTATAAGAAGCGCTTATAAAAACATAGTGGGTCATTGGCTCCAAAAGGTTAATTTCTGCGGTCCAGTCGCTTCACGTACCACTAGTGGTTTGTGGACCATAGATTAAAAGCCACAGGCCTAGGATCTGGCAAAGGCCATAGGCTTTTTATCAATGCAGAGAGCCACAGGCATAAGCTTGCATTTTTTAAACCTTAGCTGCGTCTATATCGGAACGAACCGTTTCAGACAAAATAATATTTTTTCTATAGAATTTGACAGCTTTTGTCGGTCCGTGTCTGTGCGGTTACGATGGATATAATTGGGCTAATATAAACTGTATGGAAGAATATGTTTCTGTCTGAACGCATCTGAAACGTTACGTGTCTGTGGATATAAACGCAGCTTAATACGCCAACGTTAATATTTTGGATTATAATTTAATGATAATAGTTTCGGTGGAAGAATTTCTGTCGTGTACCATAAACTGAAGACAGGGTTAGTGATTCTGAACACAATTCGTAGGGTCACTGACCACAGTAGCGCGTACCTCCGCAGCTACAGGCACTTAAAGTTTAGGTAATTGAACTTTCAACTCATGAGCCAGCAGATTTGATTTAGATTTCTCAATGCTCCAATGGAATTAATATGTTGAATTAATAGATATTTATTGTGTCTTAAAAAAAGGAGGTTCTATATTCGACCCGTTTCTTTGTATGTGTACTCATGTACGTTGTATAGTCGACAATAAAATTGCTTTACCACCTTTTGAGTAAATGTCGTTTAATATCACAAAACAATCATGTCTATTCTTGCTTGCAAGTGACATCAGTACAGTGACAATTGTCATCAATGCCGCGACGTCAACAGAGTCTTATTGAATTTTAATTTTGTTGGAATTTTTTAGCAAAAGTGGTAAAGCAGATATTATATTATGTGGTCGACTATACCTATATACATGTTTTCGTATAATGCACAGTAAAAAAAAGTTTCAGCTACATTTTCTATGGATTTTTTTTAGTGGCATTAGCACTATACACTATATGACTAGCCTGTTGGTCTAGTGGTTGGTGACCCTGACTATTAAGCCGGAGGTCGGGTTCGATCCCCACCCATGACAAATCTTTGTGTGATGAGCATAAAGGTTTGTTCTGTGTCTGGGTGTAATTTATCTATAATATGCATGTATTTACAAAAAAAAAATGTATTTAAGTAGTATATCAGTTGTTGAGTACCTACCCATACCACAAGCAAATATAATTGCTTACTTTAGGACTAGATGGCGCTGTGTGAATGAGGTAGAATATTTTATTATATTACTATGACCAATTTTCGGTAGGTACAAGATGGATTTTCTTCTACCCAATAAACAGTCAAGCTGAAATGGTGATAAAAAGATTTGTAATGTCGTTGAGGTCATTGAGCACATAAAATGACGATCTCATTGTATATAATTGTATATTGATATTCGATTATGTCTGGATTAATTTATTGTGTGAATAAAGACTCAGTAATGCTTCATGTGTGTCTGTTTTCCATTTGCCACCCCTAAATTTCCCTGCTACTCTCTTAACTGCTAATAATAGCGGGATGTAATTCATCATGACTGGCCCGTTGGTCTAGTGGTTAGTGACTCTGACTGCTAAGCCGGAGGTCCCCACAGTTCGATCCCCACCCAGGACAAATCTTTGTGTGATGAGCATAAAGGTTTGTTCTGTGTCTGGGTGTAATTTATCTACAATTGTAAATGTATTTACAAAACAAAAATATATATATACGTAGTCTATCAGTTGTTGAGTACCTATAACACAAGCAAATATAATTGCTTACTTTAGGACTAGATGGCGCTGTGTGAATGTAAAATCATCATCATCATATCAGCCCAACGACCCTCACTGTTGAACATAGGCCTCACCTAATTTACGAGATGTTATTGCTTGATAATAGAGACGTGCCGTCGCGACGCACGCCGCGACGCCCCCTATGGGAGGTCGTCCGACTAAGGTACTCTAAGAGTAAGAGAGGGCGCCGCGACGCTTTCTATGGGAGAATTACGATAGGGCGCGCTACGATAGGGCTACCGGGATATAAGCACCACGAACGCGTTCTACCTTCCAAACCCCTTCCCTTCTCAATGAGCCCTAGATACCACTTGACTACTCACCAGCAGGAACACACCACTAATGTTATTATGGCTGTAGTCTTCTGTAGGGTGGGGGTACCTACTTCCCTAGGAGCCCACCAGGGGAAGAAGGTTCAGTATGAGCGGGGAAAATCAGCTGTGTCCTTTTTTTCTCTGAATATTGACCAATGATCTCTGGAGACTCATATTCGTTTAGTGCTGACCTCGGGGGTGTATTTCCTATTGTAATGTTTCCTGAGCACTATGACATGTCCTTCTTCAAACAGGGTGTAAAGAGAGCTACCCTTTTAAGGTAGGTAGCGGCTCATTAGCTATGCCTCTAACATTGCCGTTATGCAAGTAAATCAGCGATGGTATTCACTTACCATGGACCGCATGCTCGTTTGCCACTACAGGCAGTAAAAAAAAAGGCATATATTATAAAAATCATCATCATCATCATATCAGCCCAACGACGTCCACTGTTGAACATAGGCCTCACCTAATTTACGAGATGTTATTGCTTGATAATAGTGTCTTTTGCCATGTAATAAGAAGACAAAGTACCAAAACGTACAAACTGCACCGGTGTTATGTGCAAACCAAAGCGCTTTGAATTTGAGCGCGAAACCTTTATTCTACAAATTGTTTAATTAAGCCAATAGATGGCGCTATCAGTCTCATTTTATATACTGAAAATGTAAAAACATAATGTACTTACTAATAGTGCGTAAATAGTCAATAGGTACGCCTAATTATTAGGCACATCTTAAATTATTGTGGATGTATTTTAAATCAAATATAGTTAGACATTCTAAATGAATGAATGCTGATACATTCTCGTGTAAAGCAAAAACTAAAACGACACATTCGCGTGTCTTATTCGCAGCATGCAATCTGAGGATAATTAACATGTTATATTATTGAAAGGAGTATGTTGTCCATATCGTGCTTCGTTTACTTAGTAAGTATTGTTATCATTACTGTTCTATGATATACCTATCTACCTAGGTAGATTCAAATGACTGGGTGGGTATGAAAAAAATTTGATAGTGCTACGAAAGGAATCCCTGTAATCCACTAAGGCAAGAGTAATTAGGTACCTTCCGATTTATAAATAAACTAGCTGTGGCCGCGACTTCGTTCGCGTGGACAACTTATCTCGCATTCATGGAGTTCTAATTTTTTTTAGGGAACCCTGATATTTTTTCAAAACCAAAGTAGCCTAAGTAACTCCTTGTGGCATTAGCTATCCGCCAGTGAAATCGGTTCAACCGTTTCAAAGATTAGCTGGAACAAACTGACAGAAAGACATACAGACAAAAATTAAAAAATATATATTTTGGTATATGTACCGTATACACATTCAAATGCATGTACCTAGTAAAAAGCGGTTATTTTATTATAATAATAATAATTTAGGTAGCTGGTAGGGTAATTTCATTTATAGATACTTAAGTATAATATAATTTGTGTTTAGATTACTTGTTTAATATAGGTACTTAATACATTTTAGATCTACCAATTTGACATTGCATCTAAGAAAACGAATGAAAGAAGTACAGTAGATAATAAATTAGCCTGTCTACCCTTAATGCCTATCAACCCAAACTTAAAAGAAGAATTGTCGCGTGGCTACCCTCGTAACCTTCACATAAATTTCTAATATCCTATTGTTACACCATTAAGCCAATCTTCTGCATAACAATTACTGGAATGTCTAAGGAACGGAAGGCAGCGTTCCACAGTTCGCCCCTCCCTCTCAACGTATCAAACATTCAAAGCTATTGACGTTCTTCGCCCATTTTGTCGCGGAACTCCACTTGTTGGCAAGAAACGGTACATTAATTTTATTATAACAGTAACAGTTACAGTCGTTATGCGTGAAGAAAAATGTGAAGAAATTTTTAGGCTCTTTGTATTTTGTATAGGGTGGATGTGTGAATTAGATGCCGTGATAACGTTCGAACAATATTACGTGTCTTGTGTATTTGGGTTGTGTATGTCGTCGACCTGTTTAGCTGTAGAAGAGAAAAAAGGCTCACATGGCGTCTAACCCAAAAATGAAATAAAATGTGTGCATTAAAAATGGCTTATTCCCACCCGCTCCACGATTTTGTTCCCAAGCGCTCCATAACTAAAATTAAATATTATTATTATTTTGTAAAATTGTTCCCAAGGGCTCCAAAAACTTATGCAAATTTATTTCTTCAAAACTTCTGATTTCCATACATTTATTCTCAAGAGCTCCAAATGACAGTACACTATCAAATAAAGACCTACTTACTAGTATGTTCCCGACAGCTTTAGGAGGCTTTAAAAAATGTAAGTCCAGTAACAAATTTACAGTTGTTTCGAATGTTTGATCTAGATACTCGTATTTAAACGGTTATAATAAAATAATTGTTATGAAATTTTGGTTTCTCTTTTAATACATAGTTTTAAAGTAGCTTTATGTACAATGTAATATTAAAAACAACCTACCTCGTTGAACCTCACGATGTCGACCAAAAAATGAAAAGTGGCCTATTAAAAATAATGAACTCAGTCTACTAGCAACTGTTATGTTGGTAAATAAACATACTTTGAAGGAGTAGTAGACGACATTCGTGTTTATAATTGCGTGTTGCTGGCAATAAAAGTATAAACGACCAAGTGAAAAGCGTAACTATAAAAGGCGTTATTAATCTAAAATCTAGAAAAAGCAGGAGTAGGTAAGCGTTATTTATGTAGAGAATAACTAAGGGGTAATATCGACTATTCTCATTATTTTCTTCACTAATCATTGATTAATCATTAAAGTGACAACAGACACATTCAAGGACGTCTTACGGTTACCATCTCCGAAAGATTAAGAGTGTTTGTAAGCGGAACATTTTAAATGCAAACTTAGAGGCTGTGAGGTTACAAAAGAAGCACGCAAAACTTTTGAAAATAAAAAAATAAGTTACTAGGTAGGTACCTAGTTTAGAACTGAATAATGAACAGAGCCAAACATTGCTACGAACATTAAATTTTCACGATGCTAACTTTAGCGAACGTTCTAGTAAAAAAGTCAATGACCGTCAAAAAATATGCTTCACGAAGATATCAGACTTAGACAGTCGCGTGTGTTGCATTTGTATAGAAGAGTGACGGCGGCGGCGGAACAGTGACAGAATTGCTCGGCTTGGCAGAAAGCTCGAAGCTAATTTTCTGTCGTTTCGAGAATCTAGAATGCTCGCTAAAAGTCTTCCTTATTTTTATGTAATACCTATGTAGATATTATGAGTTATGTGCGCCTGAAGATACTGATAGACAGTGTCTATACACTGTTGACATTTAATCCACTTGTGTACTTGTGTGTACTCCCTGTGCCGTGATAACGTGAAATGTATTATCTACTAAATTAGCTTTTAGGTAGGTACTCGTACTAGTGTAATGTTAGTCACCTCAGAGCGTGACATAAAATTTACTTAGTTTATTTAACCAACAAAAACTAACTATTTAAAGGTATGAATATTTTACTCCTGTTAGCTATTAAAACTGAATGCGTGTGGGCTCTAGGCGTACCTTACACACGCAAGCTAGGGTCAACAACAGAAAGAAGGTATGTTTCAAATACCTACCTAACATCGTTTGAAAAAATATGAATTTTGAGATCAACGCATTTCTTTGCCCGTTGTACTTATTTAGCAAAGGGGTACTTATGTCGTTATTTGATTCTTATTTTCTACTTATTTAGTGGTATTTGAATAGGGAACATAATAGCGAGTGAATATAAATTTACCTTCACTTGGTTTACATATAGTGGTGATAGCATAAAACGGATTAACTTAATTGATTTTTGCTATTATATCATAATTATAATATGGCTCAGTTTCAGAGGAAAGAATAAAATTCGTACTAGGTAATTTAGATAAAGGTTTGTAATAGAGGGCGAGCTTACCATTAAAGGTAAAGCGAGCTGAAAGCGCGACGTCCGTCGCCTAGCCGTAGCCGAGTTGACGTATTTGAGCTGCTGCTCCGCTTTGGATACGTGCTTACGTTAGGTTTACACCTGTTTGACGGCGAGGCTAAAGGTGATACGGTGACGATCCTTTCCGAGTTTATAATGTGTACTACGACCTTAACTAGGCATATTTGCAGACTCACGGCTGATACTAATAATGTTCTTTCTGATAGAAAAACCAATTACCGTTTTTCCCGACCAGGGAATCGAAACTTTGGATTCTTGCGCAACCCTCTGCGCTACCTACGCAGTCTAGGCTTGTTGCAGGTTTTCAGTTTTCTTCCAAATCATTTGAAATTGTTTCATGATCAGCGCACAGTTAGTCACTATGCTACTCGAACAAAACGACTTTGTGAAACAAAATTATGTAGGTAATAAAAGATAATACTATCGTACATAAGTGAGGGCATGGAGGTAAAATCGATAATGGAGTCTATCAATAGGTTTGTGGATGGGAATCGAAACACATGTGTCATACAAGTTGTGTTCTACATTTACCATACATTTATAAGTGGTAAATGCCAATGATTGGCCGTAATTGTACCGTTTATTGTTAATAAATTAGATAAAGTTGAATTAGAAGAACTTGTTTATTAAGTTTCAGATAATTGGTATAGGTATAGGGTATTGTAAAAAGTTTGATATAATATATGTAATAAATACGTACCTAGTAAACGATAAATGTTTTAGTATAATTTATCTATTCAGTGTTATCCAACCTTTTCACCAGGAGGAATTTGAGCGAGTTTTTGTAAGTACCTACTATAGATACAAAACAACAGAAAGAGGCCTTATCTGAACTTTGGTATAACAAATTCAAATGTTTGTGAACTTGTTTGTAAGTCAAAGATATAAAAGGCTCATATCATATAGCGAACATCTAATTTAGCATTGACGTCTACCTACAGGTTTTTAATTCTACTGGAAAGGACGTACTGGAGAGGCATAACGTTAACCAGGTAGTTGGCTTAGAAACTGGGCATGAAAGAATCTCATTGAGATAGTCTCATCATTTCAACCTATAAACGTCCCACTGCTGGTCACGGGTCTCCTCCAAAGAATGTGAAGGGAAAAGTCTACTATACCACGCTGGCCTGGTCAGACGGGTTGGTACAGGGTTTCCTTCGAATTTTCCTATTCTCGCAGTGCTCTTATCTACATTAGATTACTCCCTTGGTCGCATTTTACGACACCCACGGGATGAGATGAAGTTAGTGACATTATGTATTCTTAATCCGTCACTGACAAGAGAGATAGTCTACGACCAAGAAAAGGTTATCCAAATAGCGACACCATATTTGGGCCAATGGATATAGAATGTTTGTAACCAAATAACTGTCAAATATATTTTAATATTTTTTTTTAATTTATAATTATAATATTTTTTCTTTGGCCGATATCAGTGGCATCAAACTATCACGTCTTATTAAAATCCAATTTTAAAATAGTCTAGCTTTTTTATTAATTTAATAATTGGTTTAAAAAAACAGACATTAAAAGATAGTCAAATGTTGTTATTCTTTATTCTAGGTGCATCAATTTTGGCCCGAGTATAGAGCGCAATAAAATGACGTGTGTATCTAATACAGTATTTATTTTAAAAGTACAATAACTTACAAAGAAACGACTAAGTAGTTATGCATAATTTATACGAGCACTATGCTCATTTACGAGTCTACATATTGTATTATTACTTGTACCGTTAAAATACTCGGTATTCCATACGAGCTCAAACAGGGTTAGTTAAAAAAGATAATTACACAGGTACCTCATGGGGAATTACTACGAGTTGTCACTGGTTAATAGGCTTTTTATTGGCTGACTTCAAATTAGTACTGGACTACTTCTTCTTATCAAATGGTCAGACCCTAGTGTTGTAAGAAAAAAGGCGCAGTTGCATTATATAGCTACGGGAAACACGCATTTAGGTATAGTAAGTAGGTGCCATTCGATTCAATTTCTCTTGCGCTTGACATGCAGTTATGCTGTTATTTCTTGGTAGGGCAGGGTAGGGCACAGCGGGTAACTTAAGACCAAAATAAGCCCTACAGAGAACCACCGCCATAGGTGACATTGTTATATTCCGGCTGGTGAGTAGTCGCGTCCAAAGCTCATTCGGAAAGGAAGAGGTTTTAAATAGTCGATAACGTGCATGTGATGCTATTCGTGTTGCATGTGTATATATGCTACGGTAACCGATTACTATCTGGGGGACTTAAGTTTATTTGCCACCAACATGGTATAAAAAAAGGTTTAAGATTTTTTATTGTTCAGTGTTTTTCATGAAAACATAGTAAAATTTGGAACAACGTGTGGGGAAAATGTTAAAAAATTCTATAAGAGTGGCAGAAACATTACATTAATTAGCCTTTGATGAAATTCAACATTTGGCCAAGTGTAAGTTTATTATTCCCTCCAAACTTAAACCATAGTAACATACCAAAGTTCAATTTAACTTTATTTATTTTATGCCATTTTAACATGCACGCGAAAATCTCGTGAGTTTAAATAGTAATGGCGAATCAATAATGACGGGCGGTATGGTACATGCGGGCTCATTGCGTATGCGCATCGGTATCGTGTAATTTGAATAGATGCGCCTGAACAGGCTCGAACAAAGGATAATCAACCGGAAGCGATAAACAAACGGGTTTCGAGCTAAAGACACGTCAAATTATAGTCCTATGATATTTCTATTTTGTTTAATTATAGGTATTGTTCTTACTTGCGATTTATCCTGCATTACAGAAATGTGTTTTTTTAAAACACTAGGGCAAAAGCCTCTGTCACTGGGGGACTTTACAAAACATACAATTAACGGACACTAAGTACACCCAGACTCGAAAGTACTCGAAACGAATATCTATGAATTATAAAAACATTTGTTTTGTGTAGGAATCAAAGCCGCACGGCGATATTAGAAGCGAGTCAACGACTCTTACAGATACGCTATGGTGTGATTCATTTTATCGTTATATAAAGCTGTGTTTTATTTACAGACACGGAACGTATAGTTTCAGACAAAATATATTTTTTTCTATAGAATTTGACAGTTTTTGTTGTTTTAGATATATAAACGGGCTACATAATACAAACTTTAAGGAAGAATAAGCATGCCGTTGAAACTTGTCTGTTTACATACGCAGTGTGTGATGTGAGAAAGCACCATAAAAGCCCCTTCAAACTCCATCACACTACACGGAGGGAAGACTTTTTTATTGGCCTTGAATATATTCATAAAAAATACTATTAATTGGTCTAATTAGATATCGTTGTAATATGTTTGAAAATTATAGAGATTTATCGAACATTTACAAAATTTGACAGATCGAATTTCGAAATTGAGAATAGTCCTCTGGGTAGACAAAGGTCCCTAGATAGACAGGTGGCTAAAGAAGTAATTGGGGGTTCCTTTTACTTTTGAAGTACGTACCAAAAATTGTCAGTATGATAAATCTTTAATGTAAACTTTTTTAACATCACAGATCCAAGGCCAAGGCTTTTGTCTCAAGCAAGATTGTCTGCAAGCGCCCATTATGGCCATGTCACCGCCTAGGAACACATTATACATAGTTATTCAAAGCACTATATATAGATAGCATACACTGAATATAGGCATGTAGCTTTGCAGGTATTATAAAATATAAATTAGCCATTTTCACATTGTAATTGAGTTGTCTACTGCGCAATATTTGAATGAAATGTCACCTCATCCTAAATGCGCATGTGGTCATTATACTCATCTAGTTTTGTATATATATGTTATTTTACCGTATCACGCTCTAATATTCTCTGCGTTTAGTCAGCGTACAACAATGGCCGCAGTCACGCCCGTCGATTTCTCTGCGAACAATGTTTATGTAGAAAAAAACTGTTCGCGCTTCAGCGGTCAAGCGTAACGGACACGGCGTGTGCGCTGTGCTCTATGAACGCCATCTTGGATGCGCGGATTGGGTTGCGCCGTGCCACCGTGCCCAAGCGCATGCCATGAAGACTTGAAGTTTCATTGACTTACCGTACGGTTAACTTCAACCAAGCGTTTTTTCCTGGTACAAGAATTGTTGAGGGTATTTTTATGTCGACGTAAAGATGTGGGCATTAAAGTTCTGATTCTAAAATGAGGTATTGATATAATAGTTTAAGATAGGCTATTTTGTTATAATATAGGTATTAGGTACTTACTATTTAATTTTGTTCTTTTTTTGTATAGTTAATAATCCACGCAACCTTAGTATACCTACAATAACCTTTAAATTAAATTACCTAAATATGTTGGAATACAAAGCAGTTTTCGTGTTAGCCAAATGAACGGTAGTACGGTCAGCGACTAAACTATAAGCTGAACTTATCCAAAATTTCAAAACGTATTCATACATTTTATAGTGCTATAATAACACAAGAACAAAGTGTACAATTTAACAGACTCTAAGTAAAAATCAATGGATATTTTCTTAGAATAAGTATTAATTAGAAGTTTGGGCTAACATAAAATTACTTATTAGCTCTTTACACCAGACATCAACAAAAGTGGTCGAATGTACCGAATTACTCATACACCTTAGTACGGAGCTCGTCAACATAATCCACTTAAGTAATTAGTTGAACCGAGTTAAAAGTGTAGCAGAAACATAATAAGTACTTATAACTTTACCAAGCTAGCATTTTTACGAGAAGTGTGTGTGTGTAAATTTTATTTGCGACTAACTTCTCCCCGTGGCATCTTCCGCTTATTTAGATAATAAAATAAACATTTAATTCTTTAATTTAGACCAAAACTTTAATTATTTACAACGATATAAACTATATTAAACTAAGGTAATCAACTAACTTAAATTAAAAATAAAAATAAACAATATTTACAACCTAACACAATAAAAAAAAAACAAAATATTAAATAGTGGTGAAATAATTAAAAAATGGCATCATAAAATACTTCCGCTTCGCTGCCACTGTCTACCGGAAAAGTGCCCAGCAGGCTGGCAGCATTGCCACGTTGTATGGCAATGCTTATTCTTTGTGCAAGAAAATATCCAGCCTGCTGGTCACGGGAAGCGTCGGACAAACGCTTGGATAGCTCTTTAAAAAGAGCACGAGCACTTGAACCCCACGGCCCAAGTGTTTCGACTCCAAACGGCACAAATAGATACTCGCCAGTAAGGTTGTTGTATTTGCGCCGCTTGGAAGTTTCGGCAGATGCAGCTGCAGCGCCGGCACAATTTGCTGTATTTGGAAGATGAGATGTCGGAAGGGTATCGACGCAAGTCGCGTCCCACACCAAAGGCCTACCCATCTTCCAAGGCAATAATGACATACCGTCAGGTCTCTTGCCATCGTCGCGCGCCAGGCCATTTGGTTCTAGAACGGCTGGCACTCCTGCGGTGACAAGAGCCCGACGAAGTATGTCATTGAGGTTGGCATGCCGCGAAATGCGGCCAGCGCAGCGCTTCTGCTGCATGACAGGCCGTGGTGTCCAAGACTCTCGACAGCTTCCCCGCAGCAGCAGCGGTGCGGAGAATAAAATTATATTACTTCTTATAAATATTCCTAAGTGTTCGAAATGATATAATTATATGCACAACTAGCTGCTTAGATAGTTGAAGAAAAAGACACGGTAAAGTCATCTGAATTGCACTAAAATAAACACACATAGGTAAAATGTTATTTACTTAGCATGTTGGATATGGCCAAACTAGTGTGTACAGTGCTACCACCGGTACCTGATACAATACAGAAATTATCTTTTTCTTTAGAATATTGTACTTCATCTTATGTAATAATGGTAATAAAAATCTTTATTTAATTTGCTTTTTAATATTGCTTTGAGAAGGCTGAAGAAAATCAGCCAGCTGATTTGTGAGTTGGAAAGTCATTGACCCGAACTTTCAGCACTTGCTCTGTAGGTGCATTTCTAGGGTCAGCGATCTTCACCTTTGTGTTAAAAATCACTAAAGCGTGTGCCACACGGATGTAATCTTGCCGTCAACAACGGTGACCTTGGAGAAAACTTGGAGTCCATCCGTGGATTGTGAATGAAATTTTGATTACATCTGCTCTAGATGGATGGCTTCCCATGATTATAATATCTTAAGATTACGTCTATCTTGAACACGTCTAACATTATCCCCAGTTTCAGCACCGACAGGTCCCTACTTCTACAATTTAAATTTACAATCGATTTTCAATCAATGAAGAACATTACAAACAGCGCATATTGTATCACAAATCATGACCTAGTTGATGTAAGTTTTACGAATGAACGATAATCTTACTAATTGACTCGGGGCCTAGCAGCCGAGATCTGTTCTAATTGTTTCGGTAGCACGCAAATGTTTGAGTCAGATTTCTAATTGTACTTCTTAGCGGTCTTCAAGGCAATGTAATTTACAATAAACAATGGATATTATCTACAGATTGGTTTATATAAAGATTATGGCCTTCATAAAGTTACTGTATTGTGATTTATGATTTAAGTGTCTTGAAATATGGGCTATATTTTTTCGAGAAAATTATATTATTTATTGACGTTTGGTTGTTGTCACGCAACTGACATTATATTCAACGTCATCACATTTAGGTACATTTTTGGATTTTTTTTTAATATATTTATCGGAGTTATTTTACCCGTTTTTATAAAATTACTGTACCAACAAGAGCATTGCTCTTTAAGAAGAATATTTTTCAATAATATCAGTCAATCTATCATCAAACTATATTATAATGTAGATGATAGACTATCACGGACATTTATGAAAACAAATATCTATTAATGAAGTCTATTAGATATAACTTTCGTAGCCACATGTCGGTCGATCACACAACGTGTTTGCAAATTAACTCAATAAAAAGTAGACCTTTTTAGTTCGCAGCTGCGATCCGGAGTCAACGTCCTGTCTCTTGCTTGCAATAAAAATGTGGCACTAAACCGCGGACAGACAGGTGAAGTCTATTCCCAGTTAGGCTTGTTTTCCTTTTAGAATAACTACTTGTTACTAAGATTATAAGAAAACTATTAACACAAAACGTAAAAATTATACACATCTAACCTATTAAAAAAAAAACATCTGACAAACATATGAAAAGAATATCTGATTGAGATCAGATTCCTGAGAAAACGTACCCAAAAGGCTAGCCACATTACCGCGTTGGATGGCAAGGCTAATGCGTTGCCCCAGGTAGAAACCAGAACTTGGGCCATGTGATACCTCAGAAACACGCTTACAAATTTCAATTTATGAGAATGTTTTGTATTACTATTACTAACTTAATGTTAGTGAGTGTTATCTACTTCATCATGTCAAGGCTTGTTCAATGATATTACCAAAATCATAATAAAATTGTTTTCTTAGTCCAATAGGTTTAACTCAAAAGTACATTATGAACCGAATAGACTGTGTGATCGGCTCAGTAAACAATGATATCGATTGTTATTGGAAGTATACCCACTGTATGCAGACTAACTTACATTTTAGTCTCACCGTTTGTTTTTCTAACAATGGCTAGGTACTTTACCGACCATTACTTTGAGACGACACATTGGCCGCTTTTTGTTTTTGATTGATTAATCAAGAGAACTTATGAGGCTATTGACTTTGATTCTGTTTTATTTATCCAGATTTACGTAGTTTCTCAACATTCATAGTCGAGTTAACAAGATAGGGTTGGTCCAAAGGTTGGCTGGTAGAGAATGCTTTTATATATATTATATTTATATATATATTATTTTATATAATAGTATAAAGTTTTATAAATAAATAAATAGGATGATGGTATTACGAAATATATTATTATATATGTAAGTATATATAATCTGCAATCATTATGGTGATACGGGAAGCGAAAACTATGGCTGCATTTTCGTCGCACGGAGGTATATGCGATTTGATATATGTACTTAGAACAAAGTGCCAAGAGCTGAAATAAAATGAAAATAAAAAAATAAGGTCAAATTTCAATAAGCACACTAGATGTGTATGTGGTTTTTTTCAATGAGAATATGTTTTCGTCATACCGAAACGGTAACATACCGTAGTCCCAACCAAATGGACTGAGGTCGACGATATCCATTTTATCTTGAACATTACCAGCGTGGTTATTCTTCAATATTTATATAAAATGTAAATTGTTCAGGGGCTCTGGGCCTTGACTGTATTATACATATTAACGTTAGAGCCTTGTTTTTTCGTATGAAAATAACGTGCTCCGTTGAGAGTACTTTGTTTGGTTGACGTTATTCTTTTATTCATATTTCTATGATATTTTGAATGAAAATTGTAGATCTTTAATCTCCTGTGGTTACACTACCTTTATATAAAAGCAATCTGTTAAGTATTGTCTTACGGTATCACTACCGCTGGCTGATTTGCTTTCAAATGTTAATCAAAGAGTATCATAGAATTCACTCACTGCTTAACTTTTAAACAAGGTAAATCCTGGTGTACCAATGTTCTCTTAATTTGCGAAAGGAATTATTATTGCTGGTTGACAAGTGACGTCATAACTAGAAGGATTTTGCGATAATATTTGACATTAGGTGATAACGATTATGTCAAAATTCTAGGCTATTGGTTGTCCAGATAAACCGTACTCTTGTTTGCCATGTTAGTGTGATCAAAAACAACACAATATCTGAACAATATCCTGTAATCAACAGTCACACCTTCAAAATAACGAGTAATATTAACCATTTGACATAATAATTCATAGATAGTATAAAGTAACGTGGATCATTATCATAACTGTATCGTAACAAAGCACAGTAAGTTCCGATCCATTGGTCGTTCACAAAGAACAATAAACCATTAATTTGAAGACAGTTTATTGCGTCCATTGAAACAATGCATTGCGACTACCGTGCGTAGTACAATAAATACCCTAATGTTATTGTTCTGTTGCGTGTTCAGTTAGTACACTATTGTACCTACTATTTATATTAGTTTTTTGAAGACAATTCCCGCTGAAAACATATACAGGTATACTTTAAAAGATATTATATACCTAATTATATTGTTTACGAGCACAAATTGGTTCTACACTGCAACGTGTGGTTTCTCACTGAAATTGATTGACTAGTGACTACCAACGGACAACGCTGCCACGTATACAGATCAAGCTACCAATGGTGGAGGTGGTGGATATATGAATGGGAGGAAGTGACATTCAAAATTATTTTTGACATATCGTCGCTTATACAACAATACCACGCAAGTCAAATTTGACTAGTTTTCAGGAGAGACAAATAACTGTTTATATGTTATTCAATACATCGTTAATCTTTAATGAATACAAAAATATTTTTTTGTCTTTAACAAATAATTTAAATCTATTTTTGCATTCATTAAAGATTAACGATGTATTGAATAACATATAAACAGTTATTTGTCTCTTCTGAAAACCAGTGAAAATTGACTTGCGCGGTATTGTTGTATAACCGACGATATACCTACTTGATTATTAAGTGTCACTGAAAATTAATAAAAAAATAGCATTGCATCTTTAACTAGATTAACACGCAAAAGCAAGAAAGTAGCCGACCTTCATATTTCAGGACCCCATGACTCCTTCGCTAGTTCTGTTGTCAAAGTCTTGCAGAAAACCGCAACCACTCATACTCATGCTTATCACGCACTGGAGTGCGAGATGACCACCTTTACCAGACTAGAAAAGACGTGCAAACATCTCCTTTAAAACCTTTTCACGTTTCGATTTTGTTCCCAATAAATCCCGACAATTGCTGGAATTCCCAACAGGTTTGCTTAACTTACTATCTAACAATGCTATTCTAGTTCAATCTGAAGGGACTTTCCTGATTGTCCCGAAGGGTTGGGAGCTTAATTAACATGAACGTAGCTTTATAAAGCATTATTTAATATGTAAAAACAGAATGTTTATAGGAGTATTTTTATTACAAATTTATGTAAGGCCTTGCTTCTATTGTCTTTGTGTAGGAATTTTAGTATGATTTCCTGATAGGCTAACTCGTTCTATAATTTTCTACTACCTACAAAGTTTACTTAAAGAATTTTCATATAAACAGAATATGTTATGTATCTGACTGAAGTCTGATTCCCGAGGAAAGTACCCAAAAACTATCTAATAAAGACTGACTGACTGTTAGATAATTTAAGTAGGCATTATCTGGGCGAAGCAGGAATGTTTAAAACTGCGTTCTGAAATCTGGCCTCTAAACCTTGGAAAACTTGGTTTTTGGATAAACTACTGGTGTAATCTACATCTGTTTACCCCTTCGAGACAATAAGATGTGCTGCTTAAATCTATAACGTCTAGGGTAGCCTCTAGCGACGTCTCCATACTTCTCGCTCGATATGTATACATAAATAGTTTATTCATTAGTATAATAAAACAGTGCAGTAGCTTCAAATGTCACGGCAATCGTTCAGCCTTGACTGTCGCGTTTTTATTGTCCTGTAGGCTTTTAGTGTTGTCTTTAGTGAAGTATTTTTAGAATATCATGGGGGAACTTTATTGGTCATACTTCGTTTTATCATAGCGTATTATATTAGGGTGGTCTGGAAAAATAAAAATGTTTATTACTGAAGCAACTTGATATGCTCTAAGATTTTTTTTTAAGGTCTTTATGTGAATATTCTACAAAAACAGTATAATGATCCTCGTCCTCCGTATTCTTCAATGCTGAGAGTCTCGACTTTTAACCACTAAATACTTCTTCATCTTTCTCTATCTCTGGCTGGACAATATTATGAACCGCGGTGCTGAGTGTAGCGTAAATTTGTAATACATTTTCTGAAAGTTAAAAAATAAAATGCTATTTCCTTCCAGTTTTTCGTGTTTCTTCTATAACTTGAGAGAATATTTGAATCAGTAAAGAATCTTGGCAATTATAATATGGCTTGTGAACTATACAGTTATCTATTAAATGGTAGTTGTCCTAACTACCATTTAATAGATAATATATCTTCATATTCTATCTCGTTAGCACAACAGCTTAACTTTATGCCACCTCCATATATTACCCATCATGCATCAATATCATCAACAGTGTATCCACATTAAAACGAAAAGTTTACATTGATAGTAAGTTCAATTTAATAAAGATATTTTTAATATGCTAATCGGAATATGTTGGCCTAACGCGAGGTGGTAGATGGTTTTTTGTGGCTCATACGTCATGCTCTTGACTACAGTAACTACTTAACCATTAGGCTAAGAGCGTCATGCTTTCAACAATGGTTCGTTTTAAATCTTTTGGGCATTTATAGGTGTGAGCTATGCATTATCATCATCATTATTATGCCCGTTTCAGACTACTGGGCTCTCGCACTAGGCCTCTCCCGGCAATTATCGCGTGATATACATGCGTGAGTTTTTTTCTCGCTATTGTTGCGACAAATAATAGCTTATCGTTTATTTTTCTCGAAAGTAGCTACTAAAGTACCAGTAAAACTAATATCTAATAAATAAATTATGTTTACGTATCTTGATTAATAAAAATCACGCAACGAGAGGTCATTTGCTCGAGAATAACAGCTTTGTGTGTTATTTTTTATAATTTCGCTTTTAACAAAGAAAAGGTTTAAGAAAGTTCAAGAAATGTTATAGATTGTCACGCTATGCTGACAGAAATAGCAACTAATAAAGCAAAAGTACTGGCCAGGTCAAGCAGTTCATTTTGATCATTATCATAAGGCGAGTTTTCTTTATAGTATGTACCTATGAATAAAAACAATTATAGATTTATAACCCTTACTATGTTTATAATGTAGTGGAATTATGTACTGAATAGTTGCTGCCTCAAATGAAATACATTTCGCACCGAAGTGAATAAACTCATGAATAAAGGTTATAAGTCTGCAGGCAATTTTTATCTTGTTATACTGATATAAAGCGAACTTCCAAAGATATTTCTTTTTACAATTGCTATGTTTTGCTATTGTAAAAAAAAACAAATATCATGCGTGTTGCCTAACAGACGTAGGTACCTAAGTATGTATTATGGAGTAGATACATAAGAAAAACGACACGGACTAATTCTGTAGTTCAGCTGATGGTGACTTATAGGGGATTCTCTTCCTGTTAACGGGGAGCCCCAATCAAACTAGGTATCTATTTGAAGCCTTGTTATGGATTGGGTCCCAGACACAATATTCTTAACATTTTTTAATATAATGTGTCCAAAATATTTTTATAATGAAGCATGGTGGATCTTAAAAATCTAAAGTCATAACAACCTACGTATCTACAACACAACATTGAATTCTAGCATTATGCTAACAACTGCTAATAAGAATTGCAATTGTATTTTCTTTATTTGTATTTTCTTCTATGATAACTCCCAAGGTAAGTTAATTCACCCTCCGAGCCGCTAGGCCCCTGTTTTATCGACGACAAACAAGCAACTTGTCAAAAGGGTACCCACCGCGCATGTGCACACTCTATCTGACAACTCTGACATTCTGGGCACGCTTAGAAAATCACTGCGAAAAATACACCCAGAAAACAGAGCTAAATATCAAATATTTATCAAGCAAACATTAATACAGTGCGTCTTAAATATATCCTACGTTTTTCTATTTCTTTAATCTAACAGTTTGTAAGGCTAGATACAATATTTGTGCTTCTATGTGTGTGGTTTTCTCACGTAACCAATCTAAACATTAAGTCGCCATAGCCCGGACGAATTGCTATGAAATAAGTGGTAAATAACATTGGAAACATCCTGCGACAAGAATGTTGAAAGAAGTGCATCGTAGAGTGACCCATTTGAGGCAACCGTGAAGTTATTGGCGTGTGTTTACCCGGCCAAGAGTCATGGACACAACATGCATGGCTAACACACAATTTAAGAAGTCTATGCAATAAAATAATCAACTGTAGTGAAGAACTCTTAATGTCTTAGCATATAAAACATATCAAAACAAATACATATCATTACTGTGCCTGTAGATTAAAATATCCCTTATATTTACCAAAATTTACGAATTATTGCATTTTAAGAGCATTTTATAATATTTTGGCGATTTTGAATACAATTATTGAATATATTGAAGTTGTACCGGAGAATACTTGAACTGAACTACCTCTTTTTGGCAGCAGCAATCATCTGGTGAGTTTTTTTTTACTTTTTTTTGTTGCATTTATTTTTTATTGTGTTACTTGGCAGTGTAATGTTGTCATTCTGATATTTTAACTGTATTTCGTTGTATCATGGTAGCATCATTGATGGGAGAGCAACACAACAATGATGCTACCTAATCATTAGGTATTATATATATAGATATCATCATTAGGTAGCATCATTGATGACAGCTGCCATCAATGATGCTACCTAATGATGATATTTAATTGTCATAATTCACTATTGGGTTTTGAAATAATTTTGCTATCTACCGATACTAAAAGCTACAAAGTTTGTATGTAGGTACACCCGTAGAATTTGAATAGGTATCAGTACAATTTAAGCTTAATAGGTGTTCTACACGGTTATAAACTTGCGTTCCAACAGAGTGACCTTGTCCCCCCAAGGTCACTCTGTTGGAACATGGCGTTGTTTGTATGAAATTTTGTTTACAACAGCCGGCTACACGGTTGGAATCCATCAAGGGCACCTCTGTGGAAGGCAAGTTTATAACCATGTAGCACAGCTTTAAGTATAACCCAACCAAACAAAAACCTGAACGAAACTGTTAGTCCAGTGTAGCCAGGAAAAAATCGGAAACCCAGAATTGTGAAAACAACTCAATCACTTAACAATATCCATAGCTGTCTAGTTTAATACCAACGAGTATAGTACAATATCACAGTATACAACATTTACCAAGTCGTTTCCTTGATGGAGTGAAAACTTAGGGCAGTGACGGGAAACCAAATAAAGGTGTGGTAAGACAACATGAGCAAATTCAAATTACGTTTTTTCGTGAAACCGCCTTCGTGATATTTGCAAATGTTGGGAAGTAAAAGGCACCGAACTATGTTGTCGGAAGAGAGGGAAAGAGACAGGTATAGTATTTATCCAATTTCATTCTTGGTATTCTGGCCAGCGTGGTATAGTAGGCCCGTGTCCACCAGTGGGAACGTCCCACTGGATATACTGGTCATAAATTACTTATTGATGGGTAATTTATGACAAACTAATATATGACCAGACCTTAAGGCACTAAGTATTTATTCTCAAGAGATGCAGTAGTAACATTTTTCTAAACGCTGACATAACGATCTATAATAATCTATCTATTTAACTACCTATGCATATATTAATATCCTACCTTTACTCTGAAACAACACATGATTACCTAAATAAATTCTCAAGTATCTTATAAAACGGGTTTACATCACGTAATTTACATTTTAAGGAATCATAAATAAAATACCTTATTTATTATCCTGATGTTTTTTTTGTTTTATTTATTTAGTACAACAAACAGTTACACTGAGGACTTAATAAATAACTTATGTGCTAAAATATTACTTATAGCATAACCAGCTCCGTTGTCTACAAGTAGACAATATACTATTATGTACCTACAGAGTAGGATTTACATAGAGGAAGTAAGAATTGTGCATTCATACTACAATTTATTGGATGGTTATGATGACAATGTATGATGATAAACTTGAATTTATTATAAAGAGGAAATATGGTTAATTAATTGTAAGTTTAAGCTAGACGGTGAAGAAGCAAAAAGCTCAATATCAGCAAAGCTTTTTTTATTCTTTTGTTTCGATCGAATTGCACCGATTGTGGTCACGGGCTGACTTTTATAATGGTAGCGAAAGTTTAATAGTTCTGGTGTATCATTTAAATACGCGTGTGAACTATATAAAAATATTTACCAACCAAATATATATAAGTCAAAACCAGGCCAAGACAGGGCTATCAATTCTTGGAAAATATATCTTCTTATGTAGTCTATTTTAGATACTTTAGTGACTCTAAAACGTATCAATTTATTGGGCGTGCGTGTCAACACGTGACTTGAAGTGCCACTATATCGTGTTGATATACTTCGTGGCTGTTAGGAAGTTGTGAAGGAAAAGGCATCAAAAATCAACGGGCACTTAAAAACAAAACGGCTTAAAGTAGCTATGCAAAGAACTTCAGCAATAAAAATGCCATGGAAGCCATGAAAATTGTTCCAACCTTTTATTTCATTGGTGAAACGTTTGTGAAAAATGCTACGTTTACGTTTTGATACTTGACGCAATTATATCCAGTTTAGCGAGTAATCCCGAGATTTTGTTAACACACAACTGCCAGCTCAAAATAAACATAGAATTTATAATATTACGGCTTTACGTTCAGTTACTGGTAAATCTAAGGATTTCTGGTAAGTCTTTGAATTTTACCGACAGGCATGACAAGCCGAAGCTTTTATATTTTTATGCTTTAAATATTAAATTTACTTACGTCAAAGCTTTGGATTAAATAAAAATCACAGGTAAAATTTAGTGAAAGGTTGGATAAAAAATATTATTACTTAGGTATTTAAAAAGAGTTTTACAATCAAAGCAATCACACATCCCACGCTACGCATCCTCGCACATATCTAGTGGAAATGCAGCCTTAGCATCCCACCATCCAATCACATCGTCCACACCAACGTCTGTCACCCCGCAGGCAGGTTACTCCAGAATTAGTATATATCGCACTTAGAGTGGAAAAGAGTCATAAGACCCTGGGCAATTTTGATCCTTTTGTAGACAGATCGAAGACAGAACTTGCCGGACAATCTCTGCTAAGACTTTGCCAGTGCAATATAATATTATGTTGTAATAATACAGCAATAGGTATGCATACGCCGCTTAGCGTTGGTAGGACAACATATTATACATTATTCAAATTAAACGTATACCTTTAAACTTTTATTGTCAGGTTTAAATAATTAAATTATTAACCATTACTCTCATTTAATTTCGTCGTAAACGTCGTGTTTTAGCAATATAATCTGTATTAGTCTACAAATAAAGACGTTTATTACTTCGGTACTAAGCTTAGCGAAATCGCGTTTTCATTAGGTATTCGGTAATTAACTGATCATTACAATTAATGATATTTTATTTTATTGCCGCGATAGAACCAATCTAAAGGGCTCTAATTGAAAAGCTTACCACGAGTGCTTTGTTGTTTTCCCGCTACAGTGAATACGTAAAAATTTGGTAAAACATAATAACATTACATAATTCTGTAAAAGTCGACAAATTGTTGATGTATTTCATTTCCAAATTCACAATTTCCTTCGTGTAACGTGAACTCACGTATGTATCTTTATTGATAACTAGGTAAGGAAACTCTTCACTCGTACCGCGGCTACTTTTATGAGCAAACAAGAACGTTATGTCAATAGCAGAAAACATTAGCTATTTCCCCTATAAAATGTCAACTGGAATGAAACACCGGGGCGCGGTTCGCGTGTTCGCAAACGCTTGCGTTTACCTCGCATGCTGTTCGTACCTAACCTCTATAGTGCTGCCTACATTTTTCCACATTTTAGTACACAGCTAAGCAATTATGGATATTGACGTTATTTAAAATGAGCATAATATGCTTACTTATAATATAATAATAATAATATTCTACCACATTCACACAGCGCCATCTAGCCCCAAAGTAAGCAATTATATTTGCTTGTGTTATGGGTACTAAACAACTGATATACTACTGAAATACCTTTTTTTTTGTAAATACATACCTACATATTATATATAAATTACACCCAGACGCAGAACAAACCTTTATGCTCATCACACAAAGATTTGTCCTGGGCGGGGATCGAACCCACGACCTCCAGCTTAGCAGTCAGGTTCTATAACCAGTAGACCAACAGGCCAGTCATGATGTTATAAGTAAGTAAGACTGGCCTGTTGGTCTAGTGGTTAGTGACCCTGACTGCTAAACCGGAGGTCGTGGGTTCGATCCCCACCCAGGACAAATCTTTGTGTGATGAGCATAATTGTTTGTTCTGTGTCTGGGTGTAATTTATCTATAATATGTATGTATTTACAAAAAAAAATGTATTTAAGTAGTATATCAGTTGTTTAGTACCCATAACACAAGCAAATATAATTGCTTAATTTGGGACTAGATGGCGCTGTGTAAATGTGGTAGAATATTATTATTATTATATTATAAGTAAGCATATTATGCTCATTTTAAATATGACATTAAACTAGAAGTATGGCATAGCATAGTTGGTTGCAGGCGGCACAGGACCGTTCGCAGTGGCGTAAATTAGGTGAGGCCTATGTTCAGCAGTGGACGTCGTTGGGCTGATATGATGATGATGGCATAGCATTATTAAAATTAATGGATTAAAGTTAAATTAAAGCATAAGATTAATTCCCGTTTCTGTTCCGGTTATTAATTAAAATGGAGGTCGTAAAATAGTCTGCCTAAACATTATAATCTATTATTATAAGCTGTCTTTGTAGTGACGGATTAAGAATACGATAATGTCACTACCCCATTTCAACCCGTGGGTGTCGTAAAAGGCGACTAAGGGAGTAACCTTAAAAAACAAGAGCACTGGAAGAAAAGGAAAATTCGAAACAAAACCCTATCCAACCCGTCTGGCCAGCGTGGTATAATAGGCTGAATTCTCTTTGCAATCTCTGGAGAAGACTCGTGCGCAGTAGTGGGACATTTCTGGGTTGTAGAGATAATAATAATAATAATAATATACCAATAGGTATAGCTATAGATCATTATAATTATTATACTTAACTAGTTTTCTTATAAGTATTTCCAAACATGTTTCAGCGCTGACCTATAAGTTGGCCTTTTGTAACTTCTCGCGTTACAGAAAGGTTGCAAACAGAATATGGGACACTGTAATATCGTTAAGTCATTCAGTTGACCTTTGCTGTTGGTGAAGATTTTCAATGTAATTTTGACTGATTTTAGTCAGCAATACTTTAAAAATTATACGACCTGTCGCCAGCGGTTTCACTCGCGTGGTAAGTCCATAAAAAGTTGCCATGTAAATCATCCCAGGTGAATTTCAAATTAAAGATGAATTTTCAAATTTTTTAGTAACCATAGTAATGGAAATTATTCCCTATCACGTGGGAATTTTGCAACATCCTTTCTTAGTGCGTTACTATGCTAGATAAGTAATCTGTGTGCGAAATTTCAAGTTTCTAGACCCAGCGGTTTGGACTGTGCATTGATAAATCAAGTCAGTTTCTCATTTTGTTTCTCTTTTTATACATATAGATTTAAGTTACAGTCATCATCACTACACAACCCATAAATATCTCACTGCTAGGCACGGGTCTCCTCCAAATGTTTAGCCTAGTATTCCACGCTGGCCAGACAGATTGGTATAATTATGGTTTTGTATCATATGTTCCTTTTCTCGCAGTGATCTTGTTAGCACAGTACTCCCGTAGTCGCCTTGTACGACATCCACGGATTGAAATGGGTAGTGATATTATATATTCTTAAGTTGCAGTACTATAATCATTTTATTTCATACAACATAATAAATCAAATTCTATTTAACAATGATCTTAATCAAATCCTATTTAACTGCAAATACTGTCGTAATTATTGCATCAATACCTACATAGTGAAATCGCCAACTGATTTATGATTCGGGCTCTTGAATAGCATCAATCAGTCGGTACAGTGAGTACAGTAGTGTCGCCGGAAATTGGTCCACGGGTCGGCGCGCGCGCACGCAGGAAATGAAATCGCGTCCGACATGCGCTGGTCTATTGTGCGATGTACGCTTACTCGTTATTGTTCCTGTCGTTTCAACATTTTTATTATATCTATTTAGTATACAAGTTTCAATGTAAATGGACTAGAATTTTGTCTATTAAATTAGTTTCATTATGGCATATCAACCATTCAAACATTACATTTTTTTTAAATTTCTACTATCATCATTACAACCCACTGCAAAGCACGGGTCTCATCCAAAGATTGTGGAGGGAATTAAGTCTACTATACCCCACTGGCCAGACGGGTTGGTATAGGGTTTGTTTCTAATTTTCCTATTCTCGCAGTGCTCTTGTTGCATAAGGCTAGTCCCTTGTACTAATGTATTAACAGGCATACATACAAATTAAACAGATAGTATAACAAATTAAATAGACTATATTCAATATTTTTATTTTCTAGAAAGCTTAAACTTTCTTATGTATTGCTTTAAAAGTTAAAGTCGTGGTTGATTTATTGCCGATTGTTACTCATATACAACTAAATAGCAGCTATTATTGTTCTTTCATTTTTCGAAGAAATCGGTCCAGTCATTAATATAGATAGACAATAGCAACTGAAACTGTACGAGGAGTCTATTTACCAATTTATAGGAGTGTCGGCGGTCACGGGGCTGCGCCCGCGCCGGATTCGAAATCGCAACTAAACAATTAGGGCGCTTTGTGATGCGTTGCGAGCCTCCGGTTTTGTTAAATTTTAATTACTTAAAGATTGGGCAAGTTTAAACAAAATATTATGTAACTAAATCTATTAAAATATCACTAGTTTCAAATAAAATGTAGCCTTCCATTAAATATTATCAACTATTTATAATAATATGTTTTAGTGTTAGCGATGCCCCGAAGCGCCAGACAGACCAAACATTGTGTGCCACCTAATGAAAAATATTGTAATTTTAGACTAGCCTATTTCTCATTGTATACAAAGGGCATGCCTACTTGAAGATTATTTGGTACACGCTGTATATGCCATATTTCTATGACATTACAAGGTACCTTTTGTTACGAGTCACGTAATATAATAATGGCTACATTACGGTAAATAAATGGTTAATACTCATAAATAAAATTGGTTATTATTTTTGTTGCGTGCACGAACGTTATGACAGATTTTGATATTTGGCGTGTTGCACGCAGAGCAATACAGACTGTCGCGGTCGTAGGTTGACATACGATAAAATGCCGTTTGAAAATCGGCCATGCAGTCACAAGTTTCACAGTTCGAATACCGAATGGCAAACACGTTTCAGATGTATATCTGTGCGTATATTTTCCCCTGAATGTGTTCACTTTGTTTATTGCTAGCGTCGAAAAAAGTGTGAAAATTGTCACGATTACATTATTATCGTCTCTTTTACTTTTTTTGTCACATTTATACTGTCAACATAATATATTATGTAGGTAGCATCCAAGCAGCAATTGTATTTGTCAAGAGCCTTTTTGTGTTTTAATTTTTAAACAACAGATAAATCTTTTATTTACAAACTACGACACAAAGAAGAATGAATATTATTATTGGAAGCGCCTTTAAGCCGTATCACAGATAATAGAGACTCCGTATAGTGAATAGTCACAATTAAAATATCCGGCAAAAACAATAATCAAATTATGGTCATAATTTCAGCTGATGATTTGATCCGAACGAAAAAATGTAATCAGCATAGAAAGCCAATGTTGGATAGTGGACGTCTTAGGCTGATATGATGATGATGATGACGACTTTCAGCTAGAGAATGACCACTATATTAAACGTTTACTTTGTTGGGCTATAAGCATGTCTTTTTTAATTTTATACTTCTTCTTAATCATTCCAGTGAGGAACTTGACTCCATTCTATATGATCAGTGGTCTTTCTCTATCTGTTCCGGTTTATCACATGGTGGATGGCGGTATTTACCGGTGTTTATAGTACCTAAGTATATGCTTTTTGTTTCATAGCTTGCAAAACTTGTATAAAGCATAATACTTTAATCAGCCAAACCATAAAGATTCGTAAATTTTGAGGTAGTTTGCGACGCGTCTAAGTAGAATTCCTGTCTGTTATGTAAAACCAGTGATTTTATTATTAATTTCATCTTAATCCCTTAGGTACTTTTGTAAACTTAGACTTTGCTCGTAGGCCCACCGTAGCAGTGAAGGGCTTAGGGGCCAGTGTTCTAAAAATTTTAATTTAATTAACAGAGAAATACCTTGAAACTTTTTATAACAAACATTTTAACTACGTAACTACGAGTATTTGATCAGGAGTATGTTATTCTAATTTGAAGTGGATTTCGTGAAATGTTAAATATTTATTTCTTAATGAGTATCGCTTGACTACAAACGAAATACCTATAGAATTTCGTGAAAGGAATCCGTATTTTGGCATAAACTACATAAACAAATTCTTATATTCGTGTTCGTGGAAAAAAGTCTTGCAAGGCATACCCAATTCTTTCTAAGCTTTTGTTTGTATGCACAATGTAATATCAAACGATCTACAAATAGTTTGAAGATCTATTGAAATACCTTAAAATTCTACAAACGCAATTTAATATTCCTACAAATACTAAAGATAAGTTTCACGATTTTTTGTTAAACGATGCCTAACTCCAATACTTTCTATTAATACGAATAAATTCACTAGAAGGCGCGCGGGGCTTCGCTCCCGTTGTTCTTTATTTGGCCACTGTTCAGTCAGCTCTTATTGGCCGTAGCGTAATATATAATAATATATTCCAGAGGAATGCAATAATGAAGAAGAAATGCAATAAGCGGTTCCAGAGGAATTTCCTCCCAAGAACCATCAGGTTGTGGAATGAACTCCCTAACGAGGTTTTCCCAAGGGGTAGTCCCTCCCCAGTATGGGGTTCTTCAAAAAAGGAGTGAATAGGTTTCTTAAGGGTCGGCAACGCGCTTGTGATGCCCCTGGTGTTGCAGGCGCCCATAGGCTACGGTAACCGCTTACCATCAGGCGGACCGTACGTCTGTTTGCCACCGTCGTGGTATAAAAAAATTAAAAAATATATATATATATATTGTACAAGTAAGTATAAAGTATTTTCAAATGGAGTTTTGAAAGACCGCAAGTAATCGAATCAATCGATATTGATTTATGTGTTTTAAGATATAAGAAATAACTTTGCTTGCCAATAAAAAGTCATTTATATCTTTTAAGCTTTGCTACATTAATTTATTTTCCGTGAGAATGCCACATTCGCCATAACTTAAAGAAAAGAAATCCTTAGCATATCGACTCATTAAACAGAAATTTCTGTATAAATTATACGATTTAACTTTACTTATGTGGCAAATGTTTTCTTTCATAGAAGCTCGTGCATTTCATAATTATTATTCATGTAACAGAACTTAAACTTTTATATTCGTTTTTACGCTTTTCCCGTAACGCAATTAGTTTTATTAAGTCGGTTGGTTTTAAATAATTAAGCGTAAATGAGTTGCCGCTATCTACAATATACAGCACAATAACATACTATTACCTTTTAATTCAAGAGACCGTTTATTGTAATTCATGCGCATTCACTGTGCTCACCACAAAATGTAATCTTGTTAATTATTGCCCAAAATAAACACGCACATTGATAAAGAATTCAGTCTTTACTGTGCATGTTGTGTGTGTGTGTAGTGGGCAGTTACCGACATAGAATTTGTTATAATAACGGCCGTCCAGGGTAAACTACCTTTTATAGCATCAATTACGGACATAACGCTTCTGTAATTTCACCGAATGTGTGCTTCTGAGGAGTTACAGCGGTCAGAAGGTTTCGTGTATAATTGAATATACAACTAATTCATGTAATTGCGCCACTTATTCTAATTAATTGTATTTTTTGGCACTATGTGTGCATTTGAGTGGTGCTTTAGTGTCTCTACTTCTCATTTATAAAAGTTTGAACTTAAACAACTTATTATTGTCTCTCATAGATGATCAGAAATATAAAATTATATAAAATAAATATCCTCCATTCGTGATACCTGTTCTAATGTTTTATTAAATAAATTTTATATAAATTTGCTTTTGTTATTGTGCCACGACTTTTTTCATTTGCCATTTTAATTCGAAGTAAATTCTTATTTTTTATTGCCAAATATTCTATATTTAATTTGAATTACATAAAATCAAAGCCAGTTAGATAATGTATATAGTCGAGGTATATACCGTGTGTCGTGTATTTCGGCTAAAATACCGCTCATTCCTGTCCCCTGGGTGTCATACAAAGTGACAAAGGGATAACATCAGGTTGACGGGCAGCAGCACTCACCTGTTTATTAACTAAACGACTAAGTAAGGAGTGAAGTCAATTTGTTTACTCTGTTACGTTCTATTATATTACAGGAGGTATATGGTTACTACATAAAAGTGTTATGTGATATTGTCATTTTCTTGTGAAGTACTTAAACGAGGAAAAATATTAAGTTACATCTTAGTTTTCAAAAAGCTGGACTAAAAGTGCAAAGTGGGCTTATGTGATGCCACGCGACGTTGGGAGGTTGGGACCACCACCGCTGTGATTTGATCGCGTCAGCGACGTCATCTATACAAATAAATAAAATTGGAGTGTCTGTTTGTAATATTAAAATAACCGCTTTTTACTACTTGCATATGAACGGTACATATACCAAAATATATTTTTTTACAATTTTTGTCTGTCTGTCTATCTGTCTGTTTGTTTGTTCCGGCTTATCTCTAGAATGGCTGGACGGATTTTGACGGGACTTCCACTAGCAGATAGCTGATGTAATAAGGAGTAACAAAGGCTACTTTGAAAAGAGTAATGTTGCTTTTGTTAAACTCCACGCGGACGAAGTCGCGGGCACAGCTAGTATAAGATAAATGTAGTTCTAAATAATTATTTATCATATATTTAGTATGAAAACTGATGTCTTCTGACGGACGTAACAACAGATACGTGGCATCACATAAAACCTCGTTTGTTTGCACCATAATAACCACAGCAACACTTTTGAATTCGATGAAAAGATTTTCATAGAAATTGAACTAGAAAATTCAACCTCTTTCCAATACTTATGATCAATTTTTGTTTCATTATTATTTTTATCTATAAATATTTTATAAAACTAAAGAGTATATTGGTTTTTTTTGTTTGGTTAAACGCGATAATCTCGGGAACTACTGAGTGAGTGATTTTAGTATCGGATAGCCCATTTACTGAGGAAGGCTATACATAACATTATGCTACAACCAATAGGAGCTAAGTACTGGCCAAACAAAGATCCACGGAAGCGAAGCCGCGGGCAACAGCTATTTTTATTTATAAATACATAGATAAATTTATGCACTGCAATTTCGGCAAGGGGTATCTAGATTTAGATGAAAATCTGTGACAAGTTTGTATTTTTAAGTTTATCTATATTAGTTCTTTCATGGAGGAAACTTGAACATTCACAAAAGAAAATAAAAACTATAAGTGCTTGTGGCGCCATCTCTTAGATTTTGACCCACCAATTCGTATTGTATGCCAAACGAAGCTTGATTGCTGTTAGATTAATATATTTTAGAAAATTTGCCACAAAATACTTTTCTTCCTCTTTTCGTAGTAATGATGTGCTTCATTCATCAGCAACCCATTAAGTCCCACTGCTGGGCTCGGGTCTCGTCTCCTCTATCTAGAGAGCGATGATGTGTTTATTATTGTTTAAAACATAATATAGAAGTTTTTTAAGATATCTACCTAATAAAGCCCGCTTACAAAATTAAAATATAGTATAATCGTTTCTTCGTAATCGAAGAAGAAATTCTATCACCCTTTTAAAAAAATATGGACTAAGTATTAAACTAGGTTTAAATTCACATAAGACATTGTTTGATTGTCAAAGTTGTCATTTTAAATCTGGTTTAATGCTTAGTCCGTATTTTGAGTATGTCGGATCCACCAACCCGCACTAGGCCAGCGTGAGTGGATTATGGCCTAAACCATCTCAGCTCTCTAGTTAGTGGAGAGGAGACCCGAGCCCTGCAGTGGAACTTAATGGGTTGCTGATGATGATGATTATAATCGTTTGCCCTTCAAACAAAAACATAATAAATTGTAAACTGGCTAGATTTCATGCTTAGTTCACTTATTTTAAAAAGTATTTGTAAGAATACGTTCCTTCTAAAATAAGTTATTTCCACGCTTTCATTTCAAGTATATTTGCTAAATTTCAATAAGGAAACGGTGGGTATTATTAACTTAAGTAAGTTTAACATTAGTCTAATAAATTCGTCGTATTAAAACTGTTATTCAAACGTTCTACGGCATTGCTAACCCTATAATTTTGTGAATGTGTACACGGCTAATATTCCAAGTAATGTAGGTGGTGTCCTTACACGTTTTTAAATATTAAAACGCGTTCTATTTCCCGCGCGTATATTTATTCGTAGGTACCTATTTACATAGATGTAGCCCTGTGTGTGTGATTGCTAGTGTGCGCTTGTGTGTGTGTATGGCGTTGCAATCCACGTTACAACCAACAAACATATAAAACATACATAATAAGGTGGGTTTGTGTGTAGAACGCGGTCGGCGCCGCCACGGCGTGTTGGGGCGCCGTTGTCATGGCGACGCCCGGCACCCCTACCCCACACCCCCACAGGCTTCAGCTGACCCGCCGACCTCTAGTGACGAGTCGTAACACTGTCAGTGTTATAGGGATGGCGAAACATACCAATGATTTAATATAACGGTTATTTGTATTTTTCGTTGGTCCTGTTTGTGATTTTGATTAATTTTTACTTGTTAATTGTCGTATCTAATAAGAGAAAGATAGATAATAGTTTAGAGATTTATATAATATATAGGTAGGTAGGTACAATGGCAACTTTATTGCTAAAGTCACGCAATTTTTTGATAGTGATATTTGCATACCTAATAAGATTTATTTATTTCTAATAAGGTAAATACATTTACTACTTGGCATACAAATATAAGCATTTATGGTTTAAAGAGTTGGCATGTATGTTTGCTAATTAAAAGTGTACATAGAATTCACATTATATATAGGCAACATTAAAATAAACTTAAACTAAATTAAAATATGAAATAGAATATTATATAAAAGTAATTGAATAGAAGTAATAATAAAAGTAAATGGTCATAATTATACTTAAACTCAACAATCGAGCAGTTTCAGCAAGCTGTTTCTAAATTTATTTTCTGGCGTATTAAATATATCTAAGTCAAACTTCGCGTTAAAACAATTGCAAATTCTAGCTAGAGTAGAGTAGTTAGATATTCTTTCAGTTAAAAAAATAGCCATTTTTTTGTATTCAAAGCTTAGAATTAATACACATAAGCCATTTTTTGATTGTCAAAGTTGTCATTTTAAACCGGGTTTAATGCTTAGTCCGTATTTTGTAATAAGGTGGTATGAGTATATCAGATCCACCCGCACTAGGCCAGCGTGAGTGGATTATGGCCTAAACCATCTCAGCTCTCTAGTTAGTGGAGAGGAGACCCGAGCCCAGCAGTGGGACTTAATGGGTTGCTGATGATGATGATTAATTATAATCGTTTGCTCTTCAAACAAAAACATTTTCAATTGTAAACTGGCTACATTTCAGGCTTAGTTGACTCAAAAAAATGCTAAGATATTTTTAAAACAAAATTTCGAAGACTAGCTCAATACAAAATGGATGTCTAATTTATTCATGCAAAAGGTTTAACCTACAATCGATTATTTCGTTTACCGGTTTAGTAATAACGTGCGATATACAAACAGTTGTTAACGCTATCGCTATCGTTATCGTTACGATATATCCCCCTTGCCACATCACTACAGGACGAAGTCTAGTCTAGTTCTCGACGTCCTTAGCTTTATGAATACTTCAAGCTTCAGGTGCTTGCATATCGTACACTTTGGGCCAATAAAAGGTAATGCCTCAAAAATCCAAGGCTTACTGGCTTACGAAAGAAAATCCCACTTTGAGGTCACGTATTAAAAACGTCTTGTAGACCTATGGACGGTGTAGCTTGTTTATTTAATAGATCGATAGAATCCTTAATGACTTGATTCCGTGTATAAAACTGTTAAACTAGTATTTGTTCGTTCTTTGTATTCGAAACGATTGATAATAAATTGATATTGAATTTTGTAGTTTCATGTAAGTTAATGTAATAGGTTGAAGATGGGTTTTATGTTAATGGGGTCGGTTGAGTAAATGCCTTTTATTCTATCCGTATAGTAAGTTTTATAATTTTGTTGTGTTTCAATCAAAATAATGAGTACAATTGGACCTATACCATCGTGTCATTTTAGCTTTTCCGTAGGCATTAAATTGTGTCTATTTATTAAAGCTATTAATAAATTATAGACAGGAAAATATGAACCTTCGAGAATTATTAGAAGAAGTAACATAAAAGCTGTTGTCGGCTACTTTTACCGATGAGAAGTTATTTATTAGATGCTTGGTAAAGGCATATAATGTTAAAGACATATTCTGTGCAATAAATATTTTTGTATCAGTTTAACGGTACACCTGACTAGATATTTCATTACAAATATTGTAAAAGAAATAGGTATTTTTTATATTAAAATCTTACCACAAAAACAATCTCTTCAATTCTGTTAGCAATAAACAGCTTGTTGAATAAGTTCATACGTAAATGTAAATTTTAATACATTTATATAAGGGGGAGGGTAAAATTGTCCAGGAGCGCAGTGGCCCGCAATTCATACTTTCCACGGCAAATGGGTGACTCACGTGTTTGAGATCAAAGGGATAATTATAGAGCAAGTTGCTCGTTTTCAAATTTCTATATACTGTAATGTTCATTCATTATTTATATCATATTTATACTGGCGTAATATTTTAGCAACTGTGTTTTATGAGCCCCTGACACGTCGAGTTTTAAAGTCGTTCTGTAATCGTTTCCGAATGGTTGAATCATTTCAATGCGTTTTCTTTTGCTCAAGAACTGTTTTAGTTGAGTGATTCTTAGCTATGTTTTTAAACGTCGACGTTTTAAAATGCAATAGATGCTGGTATTTTTACCCGACTGACAGGACGGGTATTGTTTTTCGCGCGTATCTTGTATGTTTGTAAATTTCTTTATTCCCACGTTTCTTCTAAACGGCTGGGTGGATTTGGACAATTAAGGTATCGTTAGATTCTTCTCAAAAACCCAATTGTCCTTAGATAGGTATTATAAAAAAAAAGGACAAAACGGCGGACTTTTGGCGCCAAATTGTAAGAAGTTAGAATATTTTCTTAACCAAACGTATCGAGTAGGGTATCAAAATAAAGGAAATCAAAAGGAGATTACAAATATATACATATTATTAAGTTATATATTTAAATTAAATCAGGAAAAGCTTATCTGTTATTTTTTTGCAGTCGGGTTATTTTAATTTTTTAATTATATTTACTTGTGTTTTATTCCATCTTATTTTCAACGATTCACGATTACTTGAAATGTAAGCTGAATTATTCCACATACGTTATAAGAACTTGGTTATTAACCATTAAAATTGGTTTAGAGGATAATATGTAGCGTAGTTATAAACTTTCTAAATGTTAATTAACTTGTTTCTTTTTAGCAAAATTATACAAAATAAAAATAACCATGTTAAGTACATAGTTATTTTTATTTTGTTCACGAAAAATAAAGACTCGCGTAATGTTATTTTGTATTTGCTTTTTGTATATTTCGTAAGCTAATTCGGAGATTTCAAGTCGCCCAAATGCTTGTTTTTACTTTAGCGTCCTCGACCGTCTTCAATTCATGAAACCTTAGTTCCACACGAGCGATCTTTCGCTTGACTTGCGTGTGCTACCGTTGCGCAATTGAGTACCTAAAGCATTGTTTGATATGCGGTGTTGTCTACATTATTAAGTAAACAGGTTCTTGTATATATTTGTTTTATCAGTACCTATATATTTGGGTTGATGAACTGTGGGTATAGTTGTGTATTCCACTAACTAACGTACGTGAATATTGGCATGTACATTGTACACCAAAACAAGTTTTAGCATAATTGAACTTTCTAAATATTTTGCACTATGTTTTTGGCGCAGGTATAATTATATTCTACTTAAATTAGATTGTTTTAATGGGCATTTGTTTTTTTATACTTCATTTAGACCGGTATGAACACAAGATTTTAGTTTTATAATTTTCTTGAAATCGGGTTTCAGTTATTTTTAGATTTATTTGGAGATTGTCCTTACTGATATTATTAATGAGAAAGCAGCTTGAAGTGCTTTGAATTAATAAAATTATGTGCCTGAGTATTAACCAATTAAGTAAGTATCTATGTATGTATGTTTATATTATAGTAGGTTAAATTCTCTACATTATTTGGAGGAGAACTGTGCCCAGCAGTGGGACATTTAAATGTTGAAATGATAATGATGAAGTAGCTATGTAAAATAGATTTTCAACATAAACACTAGTCAATAATCGTATCTATACAAGGTTGTATAATATGAACCGTACCAAATTGGTCATCCTAAACAAGATCTCTTCAATTATTACCTATAGATAATTATTATAATGCCTGTTGGTATTTGATACACAAATTAATTTGGTAATGCTGCAATTTGATACCTTTACAAACTTGTATTTGCAGTAAATGTTTGTTCAATATCGGTTACAAATGGTTTGTTATTGGTGGTTTAAAGAGGGTAGTATGTAGATTTGGTTAAGTATACAGAGGTTTTGGCTTACTGAAAGACAGACAGGCAGACTGACAAGCATACTGTCTTGCTAACGAAAAACGATATAAATGCACCTGAAGTTCATAGAAATAATTCTATGAACTTCAGCTGCATGTATTAACATCGTAAGTGCTTTACCTTACGTGCGTTTTCCTGTGACCAATGGTCAATACGTCGTTCTTTCTTAGCAAGGCAGCATAGTACTTCTAGTCTTCTAATAAAACCAACTTAATAGTGTTGTATTTCTATTCGTGAATAGTGGCTTACATTGGCCTACTCCTCGTCTCGATCTATGACATAGAGAATTTTGATATCACTGTTAAAAGTTAGAAAATAACAACGACCATATTTAAATTTTCAATGTGTCGAAATCGAAAGTCGAATGCTGAGATTTCGACTGAGACTCTGGAATTATTTGAGATTTGGAAGGAATTGGTCTCATATTAGCTGATTCTGTGTCCGTACTATCATTATAAGCTAGCTAACTTCTAAGCAGCAAATTGGTTATGACTCTGGCTATGTTGATATCTAAGCAGTGATTGAAGACTTCTGGGCGACTTGATAAATTCCAACACCAGGGTCTGCCTCAAGCCCACATGATAAGAAGAAGAAGTGAATACAGCTTTACTATTAGGTGCTTTATTAGCTAATTTGCCTCCAGGAATAGTAATAAAATTACTGATACAAAAGATTTGACTGACTGACTGGCCTGTTAGTCTAGTGGTTAGTGACCCTGACTGCTAAGCCGGAGGTCGTGGGTTCGATCCCCACTCAGGACAAATCTTTGTGTGATGAGCATAAAGGTTTGTTCTGTGTCTGGGTGTAATTTATCTATAATATGTATGTATTTACAAAAAAAAAATGTATTTAAGTAGTATATCAGTTGTTTAGTACCCATAACACAAGCAAATTTAATTGCTTACTTTGGGACTAGATGGCGCTGTGTGAATGTGGCAGAATATTATTATTATTATTATTATTTGCAAACCTAAAAAGGTGAAGCCTTTAATCACGACAAAACACCCCACCACATTTTACAATAACAAACAAAAATATTGAAATACAGGACAATAACAAAGACATTGTTTCCCTCAATAGTCTACAACGCAATCGCAGCGTTGCGTCGCGTTCTACATAAAAATAAAAATGGTGGCCATTCAAAGGACTTTTCATATACAAAAGGATAATTTCGCTTTAGTTTACATTATGTACACAACGCTATTGTTGAATGCTGCCGTGGTTTAAACACGCCAATTTGCAAATGCGTCGCATTTAATTTTAACTAATTGACCGTTTTATTACTGTAGTGAAGGTCCCGTGAATGTCGCCTTTATAAGGACGTCATCAAGTTCAAAGGGTTTGACCGTAACGATAATTTAATACATAATTAGAAAATGCCAATTCTAAATTGTCACTTTCTGTGAAATGCAGCATCGTGTTAAAATGTACAGTGTCAGACTCTAGATTTTTTTTTTGTTTAGTTTGCGTTTATAATTAATTATAACAAATTATAGGCCATGAGATTATATTTCGTAATAAGTATGTAGAAAGGTGTACTTTAATTTCTAAATCCTTATACCTACATAGTTTTCTATCAGTAGAACAGAAAAAAATGTTTAAACTCGTAACCGCAGATAATGAAGTGCATAATTGAAGAGAGAGAATAACAGAATACAGTAAATAAAGTACAATACTGTTCGACGAAAGTAAATTATTGTTTGACAGAATAATACAGTATTATAAACATTCTATTAAATTTTGATTATTTATAATTAGGAGAGGCCTATGTTCAGCAGTGGACGTCATTGGGCTGATATTATGATGATGATGATAATTGGAGGAGTCCCGTGCCCAGCAGTGGGACATTTATGGGTTCACATGATGATGATGATGATGATAGTTAATTTTAGTTTATCAAAGTATGGTATTTTGTTTCTGGTTCATTCTATGATATTTTAAATTGTAACCAATTGAAACTATTTTGGATGCGGGCGGCACAAAATCGCTCGCTGTGGCAGAAATTAGGTGAGGCCTATGTTCAGCAGTGGACGTCATTGGGCTGATATGATGATGATGAAACTATTTTGACTTTTCAAAAGAGTGGCCTGAGTATCTTGCCAGTTCTTCTCAAGGCTCAACCTTGTCAATGAACGTAACATAACGAAACCTTGGGAAATTATACGACACATTTTTGGGCTTTGTATAACGTTCATAAGTATCATGTATGTGATCTTAATGAAAATAAAATATTGACTATTTGATTGACTTTTTGTTATTATAATTTGTAAAAATTTAGGCTATACTAGAAGGAATTCTGTACAAAGCTGGATATAAAACTTTACAAATATATTTTTTCAGGTTGACAAATGTCCGCATTAATCTAGATACATAGTCGTACGTCATGTCCATGTAAAATAATGTATAACCGAATGACGAATGAATTGATAAACATTGGAATAGCCTGTGCTTTGTTTTGATTTGACGAATTTATGGCGAAACATTAGATATTTTTAAGTTTTTCGAGGGCATTTTATTTTATTAACCGGTTATTTTGCTTGTATTTTGTAGTTCTGATTTAATTAACTCACCACAGATCACTTTAGTTTGGGTAGCTGTTTGCCTATATTTTCATTGTATGCCGCTTATACCATACCTACATAAATCACTCTATCTATTAGTAAAAACCGCAGGAAAATCCGTTTAGTAGCTTTTGAGTTTAGCGGTTTGACGCAGTAAAGGACTTTGTTTTATATTATGTAGTAATTAAGGATGCAAATTCAGTGCTACCAACAATTTCCATTTCATGATAATTACCTTCCTACCTAGTATACGTATACCAATAGCAAGTAAACCTTTAATTAACTCATTTGAGTTTGTTAATGTGTTGTGGACGAGTCATCAGCGACGGTGGCGGGCTACTATATCTCTGTGGCAATCTTGAACTCAATGTTTGGTTGTATAGCACCTTTTAACACTATATTGTTAGGTAAAAGTCACACAGCAAGTCGTCTAGAGTTAGTTAGTTTATATACATATTTTGGCTGTATTATAAAAGGGGTGGAAGAAAATATCTCCAAAACGAATTTTATTTTCAGATTTTTTTTTGAGTCTCTAATAGATGCAAATAATAATAACGATTATCAAGGTAATGAAATGTTTAAAATATTTGTATTGCTTGGACATTTACCCACTTATTTTCAGACTAAGTAGAGATAAAAAAATGCCTAGCCAGCGGGGTGGGGGTGGGCAACATCCTCATACTAAAATCCATGCTCAGCAGTGGGACACAAATAATTTGTTGCTTATGATATAAATTGGGATAGTATTTTAACTGATATTTGCCGAGTCACGAACTTACCCAATGAAAAAAACAAAAATATTTTTATAGAAAAACTAAACTAGAATTTTTTGTTCTAGAAATTTTCTTAATAATGCTTCTATTTTTGCAAGTAAAAAACGATAGACACGATGCGATAGAGTAAAGAGAGAATATTTTTACGGTTCGCGCGGTTGGTAGGTACCTATACCAAGCGAAGTTTTCTCCACTTAAAACTTGTTAGTTCGCAACAGCCTATTAATATCCGAGCTTAAGAAAGCCTCTCATTAAAATTATTAGACAGTGAGGGCACCTGCATTTTCTTCGTTTTATTGGTCGAAATTGCTCTTATGCACTGTATACTTGTATAGGTTTATAATGGGTTTGATATTAGATAAACACAGTATGTATAGAAATACATTCATTACAAAAATTTTAACTGGATATTTGAGAAGCTAGTGGTATATCACAATTACGAGCATTGCTAAATTATACATATGGTAGTATACATGGAGGAGGAGAGAGTATACATGGACCTAAAGTTCTGAGTTTGATCTTCAGCTCCAGTAAAATAACTTCTAGACTTATAAAAATTAAACTAATATGATATTCCTAATATAATATTTATCAGAAAAACATTATATAACAAATATTTTCTCATCGCCTTCATTTAGAACTTGATATTGCGTAGTGAGAATAACTTCAAGTTGGTTACAACAGAATCTGGTAATGTTCCAAAAAACCTATTAGAGGCAGAGCTCGCCGGTATTCCGGTGCGAGATATGATAAATGTCAAAAAAACGAGCCGCATTGCAGGGTTAAAGGCTACAATTTGCCAACGCAACTACGCTACAAAATATTAATGATACCACAAATTACATTAATAATAACGTGCATGTTTTTAACCGACTTTTAAATTAAAAGGTATTCTCAATACGATTGTATGTTTGTTACGCGAGTACTCCGCGAAATTATGAATTGATTTTATTGATATATTATCATATCAGGTTATATTTCAGAGGTGGTTCCATATACCTACTTTCTATCGACATTAATTCAGCTTCAGTTGCCTTAAAGGGTTAGATGAGAGAAGTCACAAATCGTGTAATTGGAGAGGCCTATGTTCAGCAGTAAATTACATAGTACAGGCTACACTGATGACAATTCAGCGATTTTCGAAAAATCTACATAAAACAAAAAATATATACCTACCAACCCAGATGCCTTTTTGTTATTTTTTTTAGTTGAGGCCAAACCATGAACAAACGCTGTTATGAAGTCGGTTTTTGTTTTTTCTAAAAATATATTCTTCATTTGTTTGTTTCCTGTTACCGGTATATTGTCGGCTAAATCGTGTTATAATACAATTACGCTCTTCGGTTATTAGTATTGGGACTTACCGTTCCATAATAAGATTAGGTAGCTTATCTTCACACACGCACAGGTGAGTGGCTCTTTTCTTCGGTACGTGGAAGCCGCTCAAAGCGTTACCATTACATACGAGAAATTGGGAAAGCTCCATATCATCTCCGTACGCAATTCGGTTTGAACTACGAATAAGCCGCTGAATCGCTTCCTATGGATGTTCTAAGGCGAGTTTAAACTTAATACCCCGATTGTGTGGTAGTGGTTTTCAACACGGTGTATACACGATACATAAACTGTAACTTTGCTATAACGTAACTACAAGTTTATGTTTGGGGTTTCAAGTGCGATAATTTTTTAATTATAATATTCTATTTCATATTGATAGTGACCTCATTCATTACATTTGTACTCAAGGAAATCTGCAGTGCCCATAAATATAAGAGGAAACAAAGTAATTTGTCTTCCGTAAATTTAATGCTCTTTTGAAACTTTGTTCTAAGAAGTATTATGTCGTAACTCTCGAGGAACACCCTAGACAATAGTTTATCCAAAGGTCACACGTGTGTAGTAGTCATTTCTATTTATTTTAGTCTAAAGTAAAAAAGCCTGTATTTGTTTCGTAAAAATGTTTGTTGAGGTAATTTAGTTTATGTAAATCCATTGCCTCGATGGCATGGAAAGGTATACCATTATTGCGCAAGAAATCCTGGCTTCGATCTTCTCGAAAGACACAGGAGATGCACTGACCGATGCTATGTAAATAAATTGATTCTATTTGATTCTTAACAAACACATCCCTCGTTACACATCGTCCCATTAGAAGAATAATGTCTCATCTTCAAATAAAACAAAAATGAAATTATTATAAATTTGGCATTAAAAACCGTAAACTATCAATTGATCAAATTTGTATTTTGTAAAATACTGACTAAAGAATAAAATAAAAATTTATCAATCGATAGTTTACGGTTTTTAATGCCGAATTTTTTAATAATTTCATTTTTGTTTTATGTATTATATGTAAGATAAAACATTATTCTTCTAATGGGACGACATACTCGCGTATCTTTGGTGAAAATTAGGTGAGCTATTGACGTAATCGCCCAATAAAAAATGTAAAGTTTAGCTTTTTCACAAAACGATTGCAGCTAAAATATGGCGTACTTCAGATTTATTGAACACTGAACCATAGACGACTTAATGTCTGTCACAAAACCCGAATAACTATTCAAATCAATGGTTTCTAAAGTTTGAAGGGCAAATAAATATCGACATGTATTCTGGAGGTCAGCCATTCAAGGTTCAGTATTGGGAACATTGTATAATCATGCAGATTCGTTCTGTTTACTAATTATTTAGTCACGAACATTTAATACTAGCTTCTTTACTGTAGTAGAGCAATGTTCTTGTTTATTGGCTTTAAACCTGCTGTTATTGTTTAAGTAGGCTTCTTATTTCTGATTCTTAGGCTAATAATACTCGTGTTGCGACCATTAGTCGACGGAATTAGGTCGAAATAATGCAGGGCATTGCGGAAAATCGTTGCTTAAATAGTATGAAGCAACTGCTATTTGTATCTTACGTAATGATTAAGATGCTTTTGTTATTTGCTTAAAAATCTGCGTATAAAAAATAAGTACAAGAAATTTTGCATTGTGCATTGTTGCAATTGTGAATATATTAAGTAATGCATGTGAGGTTTCTGGTTTATATTGACTAAACCGGTTATAGAATTATGTCTTTTAAGATGAGCTATATGTTCTTAAAAATGATTCATTGTAACAGAACAAAATCTTTATAAGCAGATAGATCTTCAATTACCAAATCCATTTCATTATTTTTGCCCATCGCGCAAGTAAAATAGATTTGTCATTCAATGCAATGCTGAAGCGTAACTAAGTAGGTATTATTAAAATTTTAACTTTAGATTTTCTTTATTAACTAACCAAGAAATATTTTAAAGCAAGCAGAGCCTTGTAATGGGTGTTATAATAATGTTTCCCCAAGAAACAGTGTAGCCAACATTAATAAAATTCCTCAGTCAAGAAACGTGAAACTTTTTTTACTCTAGTTTTCTCCTCGCGAGTCGGAGCATTTTTTCCCCCCAACTTAATAAACGTAAGAAGAATTTAATAAAAGCGTCATATTTTGAGTATCATTTTTTTTTTGTTTTACGGAATAAGAATATTGTGTAGGTGGACTAGTGGAAACGGGAATTTAATTGTCTCAGTGCTGGGCATTCTGAAATATGAAATCTTTTTCGTGAAAAACAGAAATTGCTCCAGTAGGAGTGCAAGTTTTCGTTTGACAATTTACTGAGATGATTTCGGAGATTCGTTTATCCAATTTGACCTGGATTTTACAGCTGCAGATTGTATTGTGTGGGTTTTGAATTTTAATACGGTAACTCATCCAACTAATAGGTGTGTAAAAATATTATTATTGTACGTGAATATTCCAGCAAATCGTGATTTCATTGCACATGGAGAACAAGTTATAGTGATCTTGAAAAAGTTGTCCAAGTCATTTGATATCCCACAATACGACAGAATTTTACAAATGAGTTCAAATGCGAGATTTGCCAAAATAGGACATTACATTTCCTATAACTGTCTAAAATAATTTGAATTTACAAACAGCTGTTTCCCTATTCTGGCGTGAACGTCGTGCGTACTTGCCCGTCTAACGGGGATCACATTCGAGAAACTTTTAAAAGCCGGTAAGCCTCGGCTCGCTACGAACGAAATCACAGCCTACTAAAGTATATTTCACCCTTTTGACGACACATTATGTACATTTGCAGCGCGTAACGACACGGGCACGGCTCACAATTTCCATTAAGGCGCGCCGTAATATGAACAGCCTAAATTTAAAGTGTCACATTGAAAATTCGACTCTAAACCTCAGTCAAATGAGTTCAATTCATGTCGTAGTGCGAATACGTGTATATCCTTAGCAAGCGGGACTGGTGCCGCACCCCGTGTAACACATATCGAATTAGCAAAAGGACGGTATCTTAGTGCAATTAGCTTCAACATATTAGGAGTGCCCAATTGTCCGTTGAACCATTTTAGTGAGTCAGTCTACCCAAATATATTATCCTCGCCTATTTAGAGTGTATTATGTTGAGTGTGACGTTCTGTTTTTTTAATGGCTAGTTTGAATGCTTAATCAAACTTTAACCTTTGAGTTTTTATGGACTGGCGCTTATATTAACTATTATTATATTTGTTGAGCAGATATTTTTCGTGTTCTAATCGATGATTAGTCTTATGAACTACAAGTGTGGTGCAGTGATTAAATAATTCCTGCCGATATTGACATTGAGCAATAAAAGTGAATAATTTTGTGATCAATAGTTAATCCGAGTATGAACGTAGTTCGTGCCCTTGAATTTTTCCATTTGTAAAATTCGAACTGTGTAGTGAATTTGCACTTAAGAAGCGGGGAGTAAACGGTGTAAAATCACGATTTTTTCAAAGAATTTTATTCAAAATCGCAATCTCTTACTGAACTTATAAAATGGTAGTTATTGAGACTGTTTTGGATGGTTGATTTTCTTTGTCTTAAATAATGTTATTGGTTGGAAATTATTGAAATGACCGTCATAAAACCACCCATAACATTTACCGTTTGTTTTAAGTGAATAAATAATAGTGGTGTTTAAGTCAATGAATAAAGTAATTTTTTGACCCCCGCTTATTGACATAATTATCAAATTTATAATTAATTGATTGTAGTGATTGTAGTGACAAATGGGTGTCGTAAAAGGCGACTAAGGGACCTTATGCAGATACAGCACTGCAAGAAAAGGAAAATTCGAAACAAATCTTATACTAACTTGTGTGGCCGGCGTGGTATAGTAGGCTAAATTCCCTCCACGTTTTTTGGAGGAGACCCGTGCCGTTATATGTTGAAACATGGCAACAGGCTCGCCTATTACGTACCACAGACAGACACACAGAAACACAGATACGCCCAACTTATTATTTGTCTATTTGCGTCGGGGGTTAAAAATGTGGGCGTAATGCACCTCTGTGTCTGTCTGGGAACAAGACGTGAAACTATATATGCTGAACGATTACCACTACACTACAATACTTAGCATTGTATAGGTGAACGAGCGGAGATAGAAATTAGTGGTTTTACTAGCCACTAATTCCTATCTCCACACGTAGCAATATAAATTATGGTAAAGCGGTTACAAACATATATACATTTACATGACCAACTATGATACTATTGTCCTGTAATAAGGTCGTTCTAAAGCAATTCAACAAAGTAACTCAATACCACTGTTATTCAAGGAAATCCTTGAAAAATACGGTTAACCTTAGTCCTTGACATACATCAAACATGGATGCACATATTTGAAGGCGAATTAAGGGTTTTATTAAATGAAATGGGTAGTGCGGAGGTCTCAGCAGTTGGATAATCCGATAGTCGCCTTGTAATCGTACGTTTGTCGGCCAATGACGGGTTTTTGTTTAGGAGGATTTCTACCGTTGAGAATAGTCTCGGTATTGTTGAAGAATATTCTTTGTATTTTGTTATATATAGATATTATTTATTGTCCTTTTGTTTCATTTAATCTCGTTGACCTTTGATTTCGACAATTAAGGTATCGTTAGATGCGTCTCAAAAACCCAAGTACCTATCCTTAGATAGGTAAGTATTAAAATAAAAAACATAACGGCGGACTTTTGGCGTCAAATTGTAAGTTGTTATTTTTTTTAACTCGGTGGGTGATAAGAAAAAGAATATTAGAAAAGGACATAAATTTTTTAGACATTTTTTTTCAATATTAGAAACTATTTGTACGACTTCGACCGCATAGTTCGCATTCATCAAAAGAGGCAAAATCCTTCTAAAACTAAAATTCTAACGTCGACTGTTTTGAATAATATGTGTTGAGGAACTAGTCAGTCAACTATTTTTTTGTTACATTTACACTAAATAATAATGATTGCAATTCTTCGTTGGAAAAAGAGGAACAAAACACAGGTATTAGGGAAAAACTCGCAGTAATCATGTTCAAAAACGAAAAAATCCCCAGAATGGCAAATGAGTGTAGGTACCTTAAGTAGATATATTAGTAACGAATTAAGCCTGTATCTGTTTATCCGGCGAGGCAACGACGAGAATAATTATTTATTAAAATTGTTGCCATACTGAGGGGCGAGTTGCGACGGTTTCGCATCGTATTAGCTACTGTGAAATTCTCCGGATGATATGTAGGCAATCCATTCATCCGACCCTGTTTTGTAGGATGAGATTTTTATTATCCTCACTGAATAATGTATTACGCTTATTGCAACATTAATTTTAGCTTGCGTTCTAAATTTACAAACAAAATTACGTACTCTTGTTGTGCCTACGATTAAGCCTTATGTGTTGGTAACATATTCGTTTAGAAAAATTAACTGCATACGATGTCAAAATGGTTTAAAAGTAATAAGTAAGTCATCTTTTTCGTAAACATGGTGAAATACCCCGACAGGAAAGAAGGTTATGTTTATATTTTTGTGTAATGAATGGGAACGGCTGTACCAGTTTGGCTAATTTCTTTTTTATTGTGTTTGTAATCGTCGGGTATGTATGAAAGATTTTTTTTGTAAAATCCAAGGGAAAAGTCAGTAATTCGAATGAACAAACAGTACCCGTGCGAAGGCGGGGCTGTTCGCCAGTTTGCAATATAAAAATAGATTCAGACGTATTGGTGTAATTAATGATTTAGAATGGCATTTTTTATGGAAAAATATTTATTGGCCCACGCTAAAGGCACTCAATTTTTCTATAAAATAAAGTGACAAACTTTTTGGAATTTTGTTCTATTTTGATACTGTGTGAGCCTGTCTATTTTGGTCATTGTGACATTTTAGGTTGGAATCAAAGTAACCTAACTTTCATTTTAATTTTGTGACATCCATAAAGGTTGTTGTATTTATACCATAATTTGTAACTTTGATTTCAATGTTGTAACACACTATCGTACTATGCGTATGTATGTATGTATGTGGGCATGTCTGTTCCATTGTGACCTTCTGTAGCCTAAACGGTTTGGCTGATTTTAAAGTGTGAGGTGTCATTAGATTCGTATTTTTCCCCCGAGTTTCGTAGGCTAGGTATGTGAGGTTAACAAAAAACCAATATGGTGGACGTAAACTGTCAAAACAGACGTTTTTTTAGTGCTATTGCAATATGGGTATCAGATGAAAGCTAATTAATAGCCTAATTAAATTATATATGCAGTAACTATTGCCCGCGGCTCCACTTGCCTCTTGTAAATAAATAGCTTGACCGATTTGGAAGTGCAAGGTGTTGTTATAATATTCGTATTCATCCCCGAATCTCTATAAGTATCTATACTAATATTATAAAGCTGAAGAGTGTATTTGTTTGTAGGCTATATAACAGCATGTTACGGGTTGCGGGGTTTCGCTCCCATCGTTCTTTATTTAGCCTTTGCTCTGTTAAGTGAAATAGTTAAACGATTTTGATAAAACATATACAAGAACGATCACTAGAAAACGTGCTCTCAAATAAAAAAAAAAAAAAATCTAATTTAAAAACTCGACTGCCTAAAAATGAATAAAAAGATGGAAATAAGTCACATTCATAATTAAATACCTACTTGTATAGCACTATCGAAATTCACAAAGTAATAATATAGGTAGGTACCTACATCAGATCATCCTATTATAGGTACTTAATTAATAAGACTGAAGGCTACTTTTTGGCAAGGCAAGGCAGTTGGGTTTTTTGGTTTTTTAATTGAAATATTATTAACATACATAACATAATGTCATTCCCCGAAGGGATTAGCAGATTTTCATTATATCCCTATTTATATATATCAAAAGTTGTTCCTGTTACACTTTAACTTAGATAATACCAGATTTTGGGACATCCTAATCATGTATACCTAATAGCAAAGCTCGGTAAGTAGTATACGTATCTATCTATTTCAACTGTATAAATTGTTAGTATATCAAAGCGGCGAGGCTTGTTGTCCTATGGTAAACAGATGAGAGACAGTATCAGGGCAATTAAACATTTTGGTCACCGTATACGAAGCGTATGCCACAGTATGTTCTTGTGAGCATCTTGTTTTCGCTGACAAAATATTTTAACAAAATTATTAACGCCTACTTCTAATGACCTCCTGTTTATAAACCTCCGTAACCCTACCGAAACTATCAGATAATTATTCGAAATTAAAATCTATCCGAAACCGTAACCGAATCCGATATAAAAGTTTTAATAGTGATCGGTGATGTTTCCGAACATTCCACAACATTCCAGAATGTTGTGGAATGCTTTTGAATACACTCGAATGTTCGAAACTTCCAGTTCTTATATCGTCAAAAGAACACCCTTCAGGTAAAAACGGGAAGCTTCTTGGTGGACAAGAGATCGACTGTTACCACACCATAATAATATAACTCCCTTGATCGTACCGGGACACATTTCTGAATATAAGCGGCATGCACATTGTACACTTTTATAATATACTAGTAGCCAGGCGGGGTTACGCTCCCATCGTTCTTTATTTCGTCATTGCTCATCTCCTATTTTCCGTAGCGTGATGTTATATAATCATAACATTCCTTGATAAATGGGCTATCCAACAATAAAATAATTTTTCAAATCGGTTCAGTAGTACCCGAAATAACCCCCTACAACGTCACAAAGTCAGAAACTTGACCTCTTTATAATATTAGTATAGATACTGATTAGTAATTTTCCCCGTAAAGGTAGCTATAGGTGCAGCACACCGATATATCTTCAGCTATGTTCATGTGTTAGTTTCAATAGCATACATCTCTATCTAAGGCAACGGCCATAAATTTAATCTCTTAGAGCACATCACATAAACGCAAGGTAAAGTAAAAGCCCTTAAATAAGAGAATGAAAAACGAGCATGAAGCTCACACGATAAGCGTTTTAATCTCTTTAAGTGTTGCTACTACATGTGTACACAATACATACATAAATAATATGCTCTCATAGTTTTAAGATATTACTTATAATTATGGTGAAAGAAATAATTTTATTTTAATTTTAAAACTTTCGCGTTACAAGCATTGATATAAAAAAATTTGTCGTCTCCCCCCAGATGCGCAATCACGTACTAAAGACACGCCCAAAACTGTCTCCGATATACTGTCAAGTTATAATTACATTTTTAGAAAAGAAATAGTTTTTGTAAAATCATACATTACAATTGTTTTTAAAAAACTACTTGTAAAGCAGTAAATCTTTTTGAGGTTCACACTCAAGATAGCGAAACAATTGTGTGGTAATTGTACTCTTTTGGGCTCTATTTTTGATTGCTGAGTGTGGGTCTGGGCATTAAAGTTTAACTTATTTTGCATTAAAAATTTTATGTCTTTAGATACTATGTAGATAGTATATTATACTTTTAATTGTCTTAAGGCAGGTCTATATCAGAATTTCAGTCCGTTATCATGATCGCTCGCGATCGGTGCGATTAGAGCCAACTGTCGCGTTGTTGGGCAAATAAAAGATATATTAATCTTTAAAATATAATTCGTGATGAAGATCAGTTTAAAAATAAATGGTGAGGTATTTTTCTTATTCTTGTGTTACTCGCCAAGTTCTTATAGAGGTGTAGTTGAGAAAATAATGTATTGTGTTCTATAATTATGAAAGAATATAATTATACTCAAGAAGCAACAGAGTAGATAATTATGATAGTTTAAGGAACTTCCGTAATTGGGCTATTTTCAGTCGGAAAATATTTCCTGAAATCTTGAAAATCTTGTGCCGAACCAACGTTTAAATTAGTGACAATTAGACGTCATTATATTAGTAAACCGTAAAAAGCGCAAATATATAATTAAATACAAACTAACATTTAATAAATATTTCTGTTTCTTTTTCTTTTTCATTGTCTTTCCTAGTATTTTACCACATTCACACAGCGCCATCTAGTCCCACAGTAAGCAATTATATTTGCTTGTGTTATGGGTACTAAACAACCGATATACTACTTAAATACGGTTTTTTTTTTGTAAATACATACATATTATAGATAAATTACACCCAGACACAGAACAAACCTTTATGCTCATCACACAAAGATTTGTCCTGGGTGGGGATCGAACCCACGACCTCCGGCTTAGCAGTGAGGGTCACTAACCACTAGACCAACAGGCCAGTCAAGTATTATATATTATAAGTTATTATTTTTTTTAATTTATATAATACGAATAATATTTGAAGTGATAGTCGTGCGGAGTAGACTAAGATATCTAAATGCTACAATTAGACAACCTTAATTCATTAAAAGATTATTACAGTGGCACCTGTGCTTGTATTATCGTCGATTCCCTACAGGCGGAACAGAATGGTTATAACCCCAAAAAGTCGTTACACTATGGCGAAATTTCCCATAAGTTTCCATTGCGATTATACGGATTTCCTTAATATGTGTCGAACTTGGGTTTTAAGTAGTTGTAAGTTATGGTGTTATGAAAAGTTGGTTGAAAAATCAAGATCTTGACACCATATGGCTATGAGATGAAGGAAACATATTATATTATAAAAATGTAAAGTGACTAAAAACCATCAAATCCATGTATTTAAATTGAAACAGTACCACTTTACTATGGACATTCAGAAACATCGTGTTATTCAAACGTTTTATTGGCTCACATACCAATACGTTAAATAAATCAACAGCTTTCTAGTAAGCGAAACGCCATGCTAGTTAGGAGACTCATAACTAGATACACATTGAAAGCATTGTTGCAAAGATATCTCTTTCCAAGTATCAATGTCAGATGGTTAGCGTGCGCGTAAATGATAATGCCTCGTAGCATATTAACCAGCTTCTTTCAAATATATCCAATCATTAAAATGTAAATAAGTTAGGATTAGTTTATTAGACCATTCTCAGTAACCTTGATTAAAGTTTTGACTGGCCTGTCGGTCTAGTGGTTAGTGACCCTGACTGCTAAGCCGGAGGTCGTGGGTTCGATCCCCACCCAGGACAAATCTTTGTGTGATGAGCATAAAGGTTTGTTCTGTGTCTGGTTGTAATTTATCTATAATATGTATGTAATTACAAAAAAAAATGTATAAAAATGTATTTAAGTAGTATATCAGTTGTTTAGTACCCATAACACAAGCAAATATAATTGCTTACTTTGGGACTAGATGGCGCTGTGTGAATGTGGTAGAATAATATTAATATTAATAAAGAAAGGAGTACCTTGCCCAGCAGTGTTCCTAGCTCTATAGGACTAAGCAGAGAACTATAAACAACAAGCGGCGCTACAATAGATCAATTCTGGTCGAGGTAGCAAGCTGGTCGCTAACGGCTTCAAGCCCAACAAATAATAATAATACATGCCCAGCAGTGGGCCATTATGTATTGCGTTAGTCTAATTACTAGGCATGAATATAACCTACTTAAATATATCACAAATACATCCAAACTTTACTTAATCACCATCATATCGCGATTCAAGCGTATAAAAAATTCTATTATAAAATTTGCCATATTCCGTTTGCGCATTGCAAAATTTACTGAATGCCAACAATTTGGCTACGTAACCTAGGTGCATTACATTAATTTCTAGCTGAAAGCTGGGGCATTAATTTGCGTCTGCCTCCACAGGGAAACCGCAAAATACTAGTTCCGCTATTCATAATAAAACCGGTGCAAGCCGCTAAGTGCTCGAACATCTGGGCGCAACGAAATACTATTATGATGACAAAGGCCCGTGAAATAGTACTGCTGTAAGTCACTCTTAGTGATAAATACCGTATATTGTTAATTAAAACAGTTCGACACTGGTATACTAATTGTTTCACGAGTTTGGTGTAGTTTGTGGCTGGTTTTGTAAATTAAATTGTGGTTTTCTCCATGTGATGTTCTTAAAATCTAAGTCCTCTACAATGTTTTACTAATCTGTATTATTAAGTAGGCATTCTTTAAACGACGCAGAGGAATATAGTCACAAGACATAGTCTGTACTCTCAGTCTATCAATATTATTGTATCAAGGCTTTTTTAACAATAGGACATTATAATTCACATGAGCCATTTGCAATTGTGCATTAGTGTCGATGAATATAACTGTTTTAAACGTTTCCGTATGGATTTATTTAAAGTAAACCTCTATTATACAAAGATAATTATTGTATTATATTGTATTATAACTAAGATGATTGTTTAACATATAGCTTCCGAATGTGCATACATTGTTTTGTCTCTGCATCATTCATAGGCTAGCGGAGAATGTAAAAAGTCTATAAACTGCTACAAAATAATATCAGTCTGTTTATATTTTTATAGTTACATTTATATAAATTAATTGTAAATGAATAATTTACTTTTTTAGTGTAAACTACTGTTGGTTGGCCAATAAACTAAATAAATAAATAAATATTGGAACATATCGCCTTCAAGATGCTTTCTAGCGCTGTTCAGGATGGTAACCATTCAATGTGTCAAGTTCAGGCGTGTCAACGAAACGGTGTTCTCTCGATCATACGTTCTCGAATTTCAACTTACGAAAAGTACCCACGAAGAACGATACAAATGCTTGTCTTTAGTGTCGAAAAAATATTACATAATTCCATTTTCCAAACACATTAACGTGACCACGAGAAACACATAAAAGTTGCCATTTTGCCTTAAAACTTTGAGACTCAATTTAAGTACGGAAATTGTTAACAATATGTAAATGATCTAATTTAATACAGGTAACAGTTAAGATACTTATTATAAGGTTTCGGGAAGAAATAGAGTTGTCAGAGAGGCGGGTATCAATGTTTGTAGAGACGTGTACTGTTATTGAGACGGTTGACTGACAAACTATTTAAATAACATTTGGTTTAGTTTAGTTTGTTTTAATCAGTTAGTACTCATCAAGCACATGAATAAGGATCTTTTGTACAAAAGGAAATTAAAATTTAAGCTTCTAGACTCAGAGACTGAATGTGTGGGAAATCTAATTACTAGTGCACTATTACTTTTCCTTTAAAATATGAGATTCACCAAAAAGATCTTTAATCAAATATGGTACAAGTAAAAATATATAAAACTTTGTTCTGTCAAAAGTTATTGACAGCTAGGACAGTTTCACTGGTAAAATGATTTTTATGAAATGAATGAAAACATTTGGATTTGAAGTTTTTTGTTTCAAATTTTTCAAATTTTATGTTCGCAAAAAAAAAAAATTAAATTAAACTATATTCCCAACTAGTCCAAACTTTTTCTATTTTCGCTCTTAGCAATAAATTGTATCATTCATTTTATTATATAGCTTTTTTATGATATAACTATGTATTCCATTTCTTTCCTATGTCCTCAATCTACTGACTATTCAGACATCATTGTTTTAATATTGATCCCTTTTCTACACAATAAAATTACTTTTCACAATATAACCAATGCTAGTTCATTTTTGGTAGTATAACTTTGACTTCATGTAAGCTTTGCCTCTGATGCAACTTTATCGAATTTCAAACTCTTTAGACTTTGATTCAACTGCTATCGAAGACCTCTGCATTATTCAACGGGCCTCGTTTGTCGTCATTTAGAAAACTAAAAACAAATAGAGAATCGTTTTCATTTGTTGAATTATTTAAATTTCACCATTTTGGGAGTGATACATTTCGATGATTGCTGCCTTTTAAAGTTCTTCATATGATTCCGATTTTATCAGTTTTTTTTTAAGGAAAGAAATAGGAAAATAATCGGAAAACGTTTCTTGGATAAGTTAATATAAGTTCAGTTTTAATATAGGTTTATTAGAATCAATCAAACATCAAATATTGATGTGGTTAATGATATTGACAATTGTATTATACCGAATTTTCTAATCATGAACTTACTTTAAATCGTAAAGGTTGTCTGGGTGAAATCGGCTTTTAGCGCTAAGGCCGTACACCTACTCGTTGATTTTATATCATTAACATTTGGCAACTTGGTATATATTGTGTGTAATCGTTTATTGTTACTACATATAATATATTTTATTGTTGATAAGTTTAAACAATTTTATTTAGATTTGTTAGTTATAACCGAAGGCTAAACATATTGTTCTGAATACCATTACTTTTATACAATTGGCAATCTCGTTCAATTATAGTCAGTGTAATATTAAAATAAATTTCGTGGTTCATTTACTTCAATCATGTTGGCCAGTGGAAACAGGTACTACTTAACCCTAAATTATTTTGTTTATTCAAGTATCACGGTTTTTTTTTCATTTTAACTAAGACAGCATTGCTGGTCTCTTGCCCTTTGCGTAATGAGTGCAACTTTTTGTGTTTTACGGAGGTAAGCTTGAACTGTCTATACTTAGATTTGCACTTCTTCAAAAACGTCAGAAAATTCTAATTCATGCATATTCACTCACGATCTACCTTTCACCGTTGTCTCATACCTCGAATTTTGTTTATTTATCTTGAGATGTTTTAATTCTGCTGACCCATCAACTGCGGTTAACTAGGCTAGCCGTCATACTAGAGAATAGAGATCTCTATTGGCTATGGGTCGCGTTAAATCATACAGATACGGAGTGTAAATGTTTTTATTGGTATACTATAATAATATGATGAGTACATAATATATCTAAGACTATACTGATCTTATTATTTGTCATTTGTCCTTTACAATAATTTGTCTTGTAAGTATCTACGTTATTTGATTATATTATTATTGGCAATCGTTTAGGGGGAATTTTATTAGGTAAAATCTTGTCTCTGTTTTCCAATTTGTCTTGTGTAAACAAGACAATACATCAATCATATTTTTTAATTATATAAATTAAAGTCATGGTGCAAAGGAGTAATCAAAATAAGTAGATGCCCTAAATAACATTAAAACTTTTTATTCTACCGAGCATTAAATTTATTAATTCAATACATTAGTCTCACAAAAAGCCTTTTGGTAGGTATTTCGTTTTTTATAAAAAAAGACGCCGCTAAACGAATCGTGGTATGTTATTCAGAAAGAGTATAATTTATTGCGTTTACTTCTTTAGATCTACGAATGTCGTGGAAAAACTTCTTCACCGTATTACGTAAATGTTTGATAACACTTGGGAGTTATGTTTCGCTACGGCACTGTAATGCTATAAAGACCAGGTTCCCTTCGATATTGAGGCGTGTCTATCCATTTATTTCGATGGAATTGTGTTTAGTTGATTTATTATGAGTTGCTTTGCCTTAATGGATTTTTGTTAACTGGCGTTTTGTCGGCTGATATTTTATAGTAAGATGCTTTTTCAATTAGGTTAAGTAATGCAAATATTTAGACTATTTTAGTTTGGTTTATCATGTAGTTATAAAAATATTTGATGATATTTATTTTTTCCGGTCACCTATTTTGTTTCATTATGGATAGTCTAGTTGTTACTGCAGCTGTTTTTCTTAGTCTTATGGGTGAGAGAACAATAAAATTAGATTATTATTATTACTTAAATGATAGTAGTAGAATGATGATAGTAGATAGTAGTTGAAAATCTTAACTTATCTAAAAGCCATTCAACAGATGTCGAAAAGCATATAAGTCTTAAATTTAAAGTACTCGAGACTAATATAAACATAAAAAGGTTAATAAGTGCAAAAGAGAGCAAAAAAATAGATTATAAAAATTCTAAATTACGGTCTATAGAAAACTCTGTCTAAATCAGGGAACATAACATTGATAACTTTGTATTGATAGTTGAATAGCTATCTTCAACGACGAAGTTTAACCAAGAATCAATTGTTAGAAAAGGGTCACTATAGCGTAGGTAGATTGGCTTGCGGTCTGTTACTGTTTATGTAGTACACTGTGGGGATCTTTAAACCCACATGTTATTGGTGTACATGCCCTCCAGAGAAGCCGCATCGCATGAAAATTTAAGAATCTCACGTGAATTGGGAATGAGTTTGGATACTCGAGCTTATTCACGGGATACGTAGAAAGTAGGCATTGAACTAGAAGGATTAGAATCTTCCAAATTCATGTTTGTTTAATCCTAAATGTTTATACAATGCTGGGAGTGTGAATTCGTATGACTATCTATTTTATTTTTCTTGTACAAGTTGCTTTATTAAATACTAAGGTTATATTTTTTCTTTAATACGTACCTTTCTACATTTAATAAACCCATCATATCCACAATTACCACAAATAACCACAAACACGTTACGGTTGACATGCCTGTTTATTTTTAAATATTTGCATTCATTTAAATGTTAGGTTAGTTCGAATGATTTTTTATAAATGGGTTGTCTGTATTCAGCTTTATAAAACGGCCAGTATTTGCTTTAGAGCTTAAATCGTATAGGATTTTATGAAAGACGTGGTGCTTTAGTTAAAGCGTTCTCGATAACGTTCATAGGTAAGTGTGGCTCAAGTTATAGTGCGCGCCATAAACTAGGGTCGAAAGTTGTCGGCGGTGGGATCGATACGAAGGTTTACTCATCCACGGACGCACGGGCCGGACACGTCGCGTGCCACCTTTAATACAAAAATATCGATTTTTCCACAAAGCCGCGTCACCGCAATCAATATACCTTTCCGCCCCGTGCCTAATTACGCCCGCCTACATCACTCAAACATCCGTAAAAAGCTTCGTAATCATGCTCGCCGGCTACCCTGATGATATCCACCCTGAAAAATAGCGCACACTGAATCATTGAAAGCGCACAGGAAAACGCTTCATTGTAAACGTTTTATTTAATTTTCCCTCCATTTACTTTTTATAATTTCTGCCGGGCATAAAAAACGATCCGCCGCCGCAGGAAGCGCGCATACAAACAAAGCCAGCCATATCTGGACGCACACAGGGATAAGAACACCTGTCTCGGGAACGAAAGGTGTGCTCGAGCGTGTGCGAGCGGGACGACCGTATGCGAGGTGCTCGCGTTGGACAGAGAGGCGTTATGCGCGCGCAGACTGTTGGCACGCCCGCCGCGCGTCCCGCTCGCTCGTAAGTCCGCCCGAGAGCCGTCAGTCTATCGCGCGCAGAGGCAGCGCTTGTATGTGCCGCCCTTTGCTCTGACGCGACCGACGCAGTGTCCGTAATCGGTGTTCGGAAAATTGTGCATGTGCGTTTTCCGACAAATGCAGTGTGTGTGCTTGTGAAATGTGCTATTGTTTTCTAGGTAACGGAGACTCTTGTTTGAAAAATAGGCAGTCGGATGCAATGTATTAATTGATGCACTTGTTGGCGCGGTGTTAATTTCACTTTTATTATATTTCCCAGAGAGGTATTGTCGGAAAAGCTTCAAGCTTAATAGTACTGTATCTACAGTTGTTTGGAGGTGAATTCAATGTTGTGCCGCATGTTATCAAAGTTTTATTAAAGCACGCAACTCTCGTTAGTCACGTTGTGAATTTATGATCCGTTAATTGTTTGCGCCGCTTTAGATAAGCCTAACAATCTAAACGCTAAACAATCTAAATCTAAATCAAAAATGTAAACGCTAGCAACCAGAGCGTATATACTAGCTAAAGAACAATAACTCATTAGAATCTTACAAGAATTGGATTAAAGCCGTGATAAAACTTTGAAATTCAAACTGCACGATGAAATTGAAGGAAGCCATGTATTATAACAGTCTTAATATTGTACACAAAAGAGTTTTATTTCTAAGAAAATAAGTCGAAATGAGAAACACGCGTAGTCATGTCATTCATGTGATACACAAAAGTCACAAAAGCGAGGCTCACAACAATAGCAACGTAGAAATTACTGCCAAGTATCGACAGCGGGAGCACTTTCTGAAACCACAACGCATTGTACTGAATCCAAACAATGAGAAAATACATATGTAACAGTTATTTATAATACCACTAACTTAGCTTTAATTCACGATAAACGAGTGAAATTTGTGTTACGACACACAAACCCTAAATTGTCAAATTTTTAGCATCTTATAGAAATAAGATGCTAAAGATTTGACAATTTAGGGTACTTTCAAGACAATTGACAAATCATTTCAACTAAAAAATGACATTAAATTAAAGAAAGAACGTTTATAACGTTTATAATGAATAATAACCGTATATAATACTTACTTTCATAAACTAAAGAGGCGGCAAAGTTAGTGATTTACCTATTGAATAATCAATTTAGTAATAATTGATGGTAAATCGCGTGACGAAGTTACCTAAAAGCAAGTAATGTAATATTTGAAATCTATCATTAACTTGTCACTATGTCAAGAGACAGCTAATGTATTTAAAGCTAGCGAACGGTCTTCTTACTCAAAACCTTCGTAGCTAATAATCTAATTATCCAAGATTGTCAGCAACTCTAAAATGCAATAATGTTTTTATCATCTCTGTCATGGCATCAATACATGTCATTGCTTGATGAAGTGAACATACTCTCATGTGAATACATAATATCAATGAATTTTAGATGAGACGGCTACTGGTTGCACTAGCTAGAAGCGCAGACGTATTATTTGTAAATATTTTACATAGCTCTCAATGGAACTACTAATGAGAGAGTTAAACTTTAAACAAATGATAAGCATTCAAATGCATTAGTGTTTGTAGAATGAAACTGATGTATATGGATGACTTTTTTCACGGTTGATGGTTGCGCAAATGCAAGACAGCCGCGTGAACTCCCTCGCTACGGTCGAATACCCGTGAACATCATTAGATCGACACATACACTCATGAATAATGATTTCAAAGACATTGTTAAAGTTGACACAATTCCTATACAAGTAACATGGAGCTAAGTTTACTTTTTAAAACAATACCACGTAACTATAAGGCACGTTTACTATATAAACTTTAACGATATTACTTTTCTGGAATACTATGGCTACAATGAAGGCGACAACTTTAATAATTGATCTCAATTAAATGAGAATGACCTCTGAAATAGCGGCATGACTATTAGACTCCCTGGTGGAAGAAATGAGAGGTTAATTGAGTTAATGTAAGAATCCTCCAGTGTGGATTGAAGTTAATTCATATTAGGCGTTACTACTAAGATGGAGAGGCCTATTAAATTTGAATTAAGTACTTAGGTACTTGTAAAAACGGGTTTTCATTTGAAAAAAAATCTTTGATACATTCGGTGCTTATTTCGTGGTCTAAATAAGAAAAAATGCTGGCCAAAATGTTTTTTTCTTAATGTAAAAGAATTTTCCATTCATTAATATAAATAAAATAAATATAATTTTTATTTGAATTTGATAACATTTTATTTCCTCAAACTATCACACGAAAAAATAACACAAAAATATTCGTATGAAATCTAATCGTAATCGCATTATGTCTACAATGTTAACTACAAGCAGGTTTCTTGTGCATAAATTGCTTATTTGCCATCTAATTTCAAGGCATTTTACGGTTGTTTGTATTTCAAGAAATAAAATTCAATGTGAGGTCTAATGATAATTTCGTTAAATATTTTTTTGTTGTTGTATGCCTATTGCCTGATAGTAAAGTACAATAATGATACTTTCATTGCCCTATTATCTTCGATCGAGATTGTGCCTCTTGAATGTTCGATAATTTCTAATTATTATATATCTCTTTGAAACGTGTACATCACAAACTCTATTTCACAATTATTATTTCCATCCAATATAATTTGTATTATAGAAGTTTAATTTCAATTACTGTAGAATATTTTTACTACTAAATATAATTGGTCAATATATTTTTGTCTTGTCGTCATAACGAATCAAAGTGCTGCAATTGTAAGTACCTAGTTCTTGGTATCAACCTGTATTATTGCAGCAAGATGAGCATTGGAAGTGCACGTGTAGACATACGATACCCAATATTTATGCAGCAGCCACGTGCACCGATAAAGTTTGCAGATTCTGATGAGGTCGACTGTATCGAAAGCCTTTGCAGATTCTTCGATGGAAAGCGCTCCATATACATTTTTTCTGTAATTTAATCACGACAAACTACAGTTACATAAAATATGTTATTAGTCTAGTAAATGAGTACTCGATATGATGATTTAAAATCATTCATTGACTGGCCTATATGTATTGTTTTTTAATAAGCCAAGTTATTGGTAGGATTATAAAATATTATGAAGTGACTTTTTGTTTGCTTGTATGACTCACTAAAAGTGACCTTAAACTTGATTATCAATACTTTACAGTTTTTTCTTGTAACCTCGAGTACGTTCATATAGTTTTACAACAAAAACATAAATGCTTACAACATTTTTTCTGGCAAATCTATTTCTCAAGTAGTATTTGGTAGGTGTAATTACTGTGGCAAGACCATTTGGAACTGTCATACATGTCCAAGGTTTTCTATTGTGCTCGTTGTGTCATGAGTTCCCTCCATAAGGGCGACTAATCGCCGCTTGTTAAATTAATTGGGCGAATATAGATTGATATACATTCTGTGATCACTTAATACATCTGATACCGTAACAAGTTTGTTTTATATGCCAGCAAGCGACAAAACGTGTATGACCAAAATAAAATTACTAGTCATGCCAAAATAGAATGGCGCCAAACAGGCAGTAATAAAAAATATTGCTGTTTGTAATGTCCGATTTAAAAGGAAGTTGTTATGGTTTTAATAGTACTTCCAGATAGTTTCTCGTGTCAATTTAACTTATAATTATCAAATTCAGATTAATGATGTGAACAGGATGTGACAAATACCGGAGTTGTTTCTTTAAATTGTTTTTAAATGCTTTAATGTAATTAAATAAATTGAGCCATTCTTTCCGATACAAATACTACATCTGTCTAAAGAGTATGTTTCTAGATAAGGAAAATATATTCCGACTATTAGCAAAAAGTTACCATTCACGAGTGGGTACTTGGCAAGAGACATCAAAAACGTGTCGCATGGCATGGCGCATAGGTATAAAATAGCTTTGATAGGATTTTCGCCGACTAGCAATTTGTTTTGTGTGTTCCGGAAAACGATCGGATAACATTGATTTGCAATAAAAAATATTGCTTTGTCACGATTTCCGTGGTGCGGCCTCTTTCACAACGCGCTGCATCGTCCCGCCGCGGCGCGTGTAATGACGAGCAAAATGTTGTAAATAAAATATTTGATATTTATGGAATTTTTATTTAACTTTATTCGAATCGACAGTTAGCTAATAACTGGCTGATTGAATGTCTGAATCGAAATGTTAACTACAAACTTCGACTGCATGTATCATAATATAAAGGTAAAACCAATTCTATCTATTTACAATTCATTTGATATTTCATAGCTTCAACCAAAAAATATCGTTCATCTGTTGATACCTGTAAAGATACACATGCCATTGAATGGTGAAATTGTGTAATCAAGAAAACGTGCTGAAGCATGAAAGACATATTTTACGTTTCTTAAAAACCATAAAATAAAGAAGAAAAAACTGACACGGCGCGCTCGCTGAAATAAAACTAGAGCACTGTTCAGTTACAGCTACATCACTTTGCAGCAAATGTAAATATTTGCAGTAATAAAATCTATTTAGGTGATTAATTCAATGTAGCCTAACGTGTTTTCTACCGATCACTGAGCACATGTCTCTGACGAACGGAAAAAATGTACATTAAAACCTTTAAGACCAAATTAATTGCTAGATGTGTTGAGTTAAGACACCCATACTATGCAAAACAAAATAATATTTATACTCGTATTTGATACCAATTTAATTAATTTAAAAGTACGAGTATATACTATGTATTTACAAGCTGTTTCACAAAGTCTAAGTTCTTCTAACTGTATGATATACATAATTTCATTAAAGTTACTTATGACATTCGCTCCAAGTCAATGGTGCTCGTCTAATGCAAACGCGATTGGAACACGTGGTGCTTAATAAAGACGCTCTTGCGACAGCTGATGTCACCGACTCGCGAAAATTTCATTCCATAAACAGGTGGTCTGTGGGTGTTCACAATTTCTGATCCTAAATGGGTAAATAGGCGCAATTTAGGCCACCGCTTCACCAGGGCCGACCGTCTGATTCAACACTTCGTTGCGGCAATTAGATTCAATTTGCGGGACATTGCTTACTATGAATATGGGCTCGCGTGTAACAAAGGTTCATTTCTCTCGAAATTAGTCTGAATTCGTACGAAGAGGCGTTAATTTGCCTGTAAATGTAACTAATTAGATACCATCCTAGAGAAAGTTCTTTCCGTGAGTGTTTTAACGGAACTCATTTCGCAAACAGATTGTGGGTGAAAATATAGCATGTATTCTGATAATTTAACATTAACATTTCATAAAAATAATTAAATTATAAATGGGTTCAGCTAGTTTTGTGTTGCTGCCCAAATTCATTACGCGAATGGTCCCATTGGTTGTCATGCAGACGTTGTTAATTGAATGGACTTGTTTTGTTAGGCACTAGCCACATTAATGAAATAGCTTTGGATTGGCTGCCAATATGGTTTTAGTACTGAAAGATAAATATACAGGATAAATATACGAGTACGAATATAAGAACTTCAAAGAATGTACATATTTACAACATGTCTCAGGATTCATTTTGGTTATAAATTCAGGTACTCTCCGTGTGAGTGGATTTGTAAATCAGTCCATCTTTATCTTGTACTAGAAGTCGCGCGGGGCGTGTTCAAAATGTTAAATCATAATAGCTTAGAACTTATTGAATCTAATATATAATTTGGTTGCTCTCTAACAGGAGCTAGATAAAATTTGTTCTTATTTTACTCTCACTAAATTAAAATTTTAATGAAGTAACCTTCAGCCGTCTCGTAATGTAAGGGTTGTTTTTGTCAGTTGTATAAACTTGAGCACCTCTGCATCCTCCGGAGGGTCCCTCCTAACCCGCCGAACTATTTCTTTGTGCCCGACCCCATAGTTTTCGAATTAAATTAAAGGAGTTTGTTGAGGCAATATGAATACTGTTCGTTAACCGCAGGATCTAAACTTTAAGGTTTCGGGGAAGAGCCATACGGGTAATTATTTCATTCAAGAAATAACAAACTGTTAATCTAATAAACAGTAATTGACATCGAATATGGTTAGTAAGTTCAGTAATCACGTTATTGGTGAAATTTCAATGGCTTCCGGAGCTCCTATATACATGTAGTTTTAGGTTTGTTCAATGTATTATTAGAATGGCGGAATCTGTAAGTTATAATCTTGTGTTTAGTTGATTGGTACAACGAGTGAACAACAGAATTAAACGGTGCTCACGGTACACGGGCTGCGTGTATTGATTTTATTCCGTTATCAATAATGACGTTGCCGTCCTATGAAATAATTTATTCAGCGTATTTAACGTCGGTGAATAAATTGATGACACTGTACACACATGTCATTTAATTGATAAGTAGAGGTATCTTTGCTGCTTTTGCGACATTATTAACAAATGAGATTGGTTTTGCTCTTTACTGTCGCATTGATTGTAATTAATGAACTTTAACGATTTTTGTAATTGTTAGCTTCTAATAGAACTTTGTCAGTGTCTTTCACAAAGTTTTCTCTTTTAAATGCTTAGTTGTAGTATCTTGTTTATTGAATCGTTACGAAATTCATCTTAACCAGTTCACTGTAAACCGTAGATGTAGTTTGGTCAAAGTTTGCCACTAGGTACACCTGAAACTTGTGCTTCACCAAGCTGCATTAACTTCTTCATTTGGCTACCAGACGACTTACCAATACTTTGATTACAATTAGTAAAAGGCAAACATGCGATGCCTTCTTGTCTACACACCGCATTGTAGTATACCAATAAAATAATGCACACTTTACTTTTTCAAGTCGCTCATCAAAGTTCTATTAACTTATTTGATGACGACGGTTAAAATATAATAATAGGCGAAATTTCTGGTTACAGTCCTTTAGAAAGTGTAGAACGGAGGTATAGACGAAGTTAGTTAAGAAACACTTTTATATGAGATCAAATACAGCTGGCAACATGTTCTTTTACTTTCATATTATTATCTGTATTTATGCCCGTATTATGAGGTCCATAAGTTTTGCTAATTAAAACTTCGGGCAGCATCGCACGCTTAATCCCACGACTTTCTCTGACAGATATGTATTATTATTATTTGTCCAATTCAATCTACTTATCACTTATTCCGAACTTCCACATCCCGTAGGTATAAAGTCCCGCCGAAGTCCGGGATCTCCTCGGGACTTAGTAGTTATAACAAATGGAAACTGTAAGAGTTGGCCGGGACTTATTTACCGACACCGCCGCAGCATAAATACAGCGCCGGATTAAAGTATTCAGCGAAGTAGGAAATATTGCGTCTTATACTTTCTGCGCATGTGTGTAGTTGTGTACTGAGGTTAAAGTTTGTGAGCTTAACCTTTAGTGACTATATGAGGCACTGGTCAGATATTCTTTTAACATAAAATATGTAGGTACTTTTCAAAAAGAATTTTGTACATGACTATAAAAGAAAGCTGATTGATGCATGCAAAGCCGATGCAGTCGGGTCTGGCAGTATAAAATTTAATCTAAAGTTGCACTTTTCAATGATATAAGTGAGGATTAAAAGAAGTTTTTTAGAATCATGGATGCATTGGATTATTGGTAATAAGACCATGTTGCTATACAATAATTCTCCACGGATGAACCTCAGAAAACAGATAGAATAAAATATATCTTCCAAGTTTTGCGACAGATTGTATAGAAACCGACACAGACTCTTGTGGGGAGAATAAAAAGAAAAGTTCATGTTGTTATTTCCTCTTTATTACAGTCAGCGATTGTCGGTTGTACAGTACTGTAACTTTAAGAACTGCGCTGTTAGTAAATCAGCATTTATTTTAAATTTAACGCACACTTTTGATTTACTACTTCCTTATCTCGATGTTTACAGTCAAACAAAAAGCGTCACTATCTAGGTCTATGAGTCTCCGTTTGATGACTGATGACGAAACAACGTAGGGAGTATAAGTTCAATGTTTCACTACTCGTTTCTATTAGGATGTTCTAAGAAGCGACAATGGAAACAAATGACAATACAGGCACAGAGGAAAAAAACCTCAAAATACAGTCCTGTGTCTAATTTTTGACCAGCGCCAGAATGTTAACTGAAGGCTTCTTTTGTGGGAAAAGAGCCGTGCCCAGCAATGGCATATATGAATTGTGATATTTATGAGATACATTTAAATACCTACTATATACAACGATGACAAATCTTTATTGACATGATTAATCATCTCAATCATCATAACCAGCTGAACTATTTGGAAACCCTATTGAAATAAAGAAACGTGTCTATATTGACTAATTAGTGTAGTGATATAATTTAAACACAATCAAATAATCATTAACATTGAAATATATACTTTAACGCGATATAATCTTGAAAGTTAATTAAAAATAGCAAAAGAATATTCAATGGTAATAGAATGCTCTCGATCTATTTGGTATTCAGCTCTCTGCAGTACTTTTTGTATTCTTTTTCCACTTTGAGATTTAATTTGATAAAATCGCAGTAATCTTCTGTTTGAATTAGACAGCTTTGTTCATGGACGGATGTCTTATCTGACTTAAAATTAATAAAATGTATTGTAGATATTAATTTCCTAGAGTAAATTACAATCCTGCATGGTAACAGAGGTTGCTGAAGGTAAGTCAGACTTACACGACTGACTTCGAATGAGACGAGAGAACTAATGTAAACAATCATTAGAATTTTAATATTTACATTAAACGCACGCCACTCACCGTATATACTGGTTGTTTACAACTTATTGTGGAGTCCAGGTCTTTTTGTTGGCGTGAGAAGTTTCACGCGATACCCTTCCCGCTATCTCACTTGCCCCCTCTAATATCAAGATGCCCCGTTCCCGCCAACGGCTGTTGCCCCGCTAATCACTCGTGTAAAAACTTGCTTTACTGTATGCGATTCTATTCGAATATACGTTTTAATGATACTCGAAGGTTATATTTAATTTTGAGAATATTCACAGCGGTATCATGTATTTAAGTAGTTAGTATTTTCCAAATAACATTGATTTCACACGTTTATCTTTAGACAATTAAGTAATTTGCGGTCGTTGTTACTATTAACTGGACAGCTTCTAATTCATATTATATGATTAGTAGGTTTATTTACTTTTAATAAAGGCACAATTTTTGGTCTTACTTAGAGCAATTATTATTTGTTTAGCTAGTAACTGTTAACTTAACTGTTTTAAGATGTTGTTTTTTATTGTAAAATTTGACTGTGTTGAATTGCCCAAGTGTAGACTCGGGTAACTTTCATTCAAAATAATAGTTCACCTGTCGTCTCTATCTTTAACTAAATCTCAATTCAGTTATCATAATAACATTAACAAATGGTGTTAGGTATTGGAACTAAAGCAAGGATCTTAATTTGAACAAAAAATATTCTGTGCCATAATACTTCATAGCAATTTTAAAGCTGAGAAGTATCAAGAATGATCGCTTTTGAAAATATGTACGTAGGTACCTAGTTTTTTATACAATTGAGGCTTAGTCACGGCATCGTCGGTCTGTTGGTGAGCAAAAACATTAACCTTGGAACACCTAATGGTCTAACACGTGATTGTTACATATTAAGTCCACGTCCGGTTTTATCGTGCCGACATTACTGCTGTAATGGACAGATTAAATGATACCTTTGATAGTTTACTTAGACCTATTGTCTTATTACGCAGTTTAACATTGATTCTTGTCTAGACATAATACAATATTATGTATTCATACCTTCAGTCTTTTGTCAGTTATGATGGACACAACACGAAGAGACATATCGCAATTATAATTGAAAAAGAAGCGTAGATGCGAAACGTCTTTAATTAGAATCCAAGAGTAGTTAGCACAAGTTCCAAATTGCTAAAAGGTCTAGATAAGATTAGAATATACCATTAGTAATTTAATAACGGCAGTCCGTTTTCCTTTTTCGCTGCAAACTAATTTTGCTAATAGTTCAAATATTTGAAATGGCTAATTTGAATTAATGATGACTTTGCAAGTTTTCTGATTACATGAAGAAAAATAAAAAAGTTTATTCAGTTCAACAAAGTTATTAGAATAACAGCTTACTGCTTTTAAAAAGAAAACGAGTTTCATGATTGGACATTAGATTGAAAAAAGGAGTGCTATTCATCAGAGCGTTTATAAGAAATGGTTGTCTTCACTAGAAATGGGGCACCTAGAAATAGTCTCAAGACTTCTCAAGAAAAGGAATTGTTGTTCTTCAAATAGAAGTTAATGCTTCGTCTAAGTAAATTATGGTGCAGATATCATCAGTCTAGTCGGTAATTTAGACGATTCTAGATGTTTATTGCTATGACTAACCGTTTAAATGGTTGAATACAACCCACACAATTGCAATCGGCACTCTTTGACATTTAAAAATATCTAAATTTTAATGCAGTGTAAATTGTACCGTATGTCATTATCTGTTAGGTGTGAAATGACATGTAAAATTCGTGTTTCGACAATCGCGAAAATATTTTATTGTCATTATGTTGAATTATTAATAGTTACAAAGGATTATATATAACGGTAGTCAAGTGACTGCTGCGTACATGAATGAATTTATTTATAAATTTTGACTGCTAGTTAGACACTAATTTGTTAGTTGCTTGTTTCGCTACTTCTGTTAGTAGGCAGTTGTTCACTTGTATGAGCAAAAAAGGTTTTGTCAAAGGAGTTCATTTCATCGTCATAAACATAGTTCAACTTATACAATCTATCAAAACAATTTTTTGTACACCTTGATACGGAATTAATAAAAAGCAAAAACCAATAACAAGCCTCGTGATACGCTATGTGATACAAATATCGCTCTCATTCTTAATGGTACTCGTCGATTTATTAGAACGGTGTAAGAGGATTGTGTTCCTAATTGGAGATGGAAAGACTTGTATGTTGGAAGATTGCTATTTATCTGTGGAAATATAATACAACGTTTACTTTATAATCATTGCATCACTGCCTTGTTTTTTTTAAAGAGATAATTTTGTAATTTAAAAGATATTAACCATTTGTTTTTTTCTTTTCAGGAGTGGTTAACAAGCAGAGGATCAACTCATTCGAATAAATCATAGTGCTAAGGCGCTACTTTTTAAAATAAAAACATTCGCGTATAGCTGTTCTTTATAAAAACTAAATTAATAAGTCAATTAAAATCGCGTACCACAACGAGCGTAGAGTTGCGCCGTTGTCGATACGTCGATATCGATACCGCGACGCATCGCGCGCGGTGCCTAAGCTGTCGCTGCAATAGTCTGTGCTTGCCAGAGTCACGTGACTCGGCCAGCACGCCAAGCCACAGCCGTGGATAACCTCGGCCAGAGCCCCCTTCCGGTGAAGAGGCTGCACGAAGCGCTTCAGAGTGCGCAAGTGAAGCGTCAGCGGCTCTCCCCTCCATACCCACCTCCCGCGCAACTCCATCCCATACACCAGCTCGCCGTGCACCAACACATCAAAGTGCAGCAGAGCATTGTGCAACAGAGCATCGTGCAGCAACACCAGTTGAACCTGGCCCATCAGTCGCTGCAGAACCTGCAAGCGCACCAGAATCTGCAGGCTCAACAAAGCCTACAGGCAGCCCAGAGCCTCCAAGCGGCTCAGAGTCTGCAGGCGGCGCAAAGCCCTGCAGCTACGGGTGGCGCAGGCCCGCAGCAGGCGGCAGGAGCGACACAAGGCGCGCTGGTGCCGCCGCAGCAGCCTTCGCCGAGGCCCGCTTCTCCACAACACAAGAACATGGAGCTCGCGCTCTGTCAAAGCATGGACTCCGTCAACACCGCCACCACTGAGGAAGAGGTAAGTCGACTATCTATCATTAATTGTCTTTATCTGTCTGTATTGAGCAAACACTTGTCACGTCAGTATAATTAATTATCGGCAATAGCTACGACAATTGAACTCGTAATCCGTACCCTTCCTACCTTTCATTTTCACGGTTCTCATGAATTAACAATAGCAACTAGGCCGCGCCGAATTCCCCTTCCGAGGAGAACTTAATGTATCGTTTCGTTTTAGCTATTTGTCATCTTTCGATTGTAAAGTAATACCGAAGAGGTGCGACTGCGTAGCTATTACAATGGGGAAAACGTTCGGATATACAATAAGCATTCGCTAACACAATAAAAGGAAATTTTCCTAGCGACAAAGACGGCTCCAAGTCGAAAGATTATATTGCTTTTACGTATCATTATATTGTAGCCTCTATTTCTTTGCATTAAAGATCTTATTCCTATATCGATAATATTTCAAAGGCAACTCTAGAGGCCATATGGCGCCATGTCACTTCCGGGCAAAATCATGAGTTGTTTTCAGAAAACGTTTTTCCACGCCTAACATAACATTTGACTGAAATGGGATTATAGATTCGTTAAAGCTAAATGAAACATAAGCTCAACATTTAAAGCTGCTTGAGTTAAATGCGATGTTTCTAAACCATAATGCCAACGCAAAAACAAAGTAACAAGCACAACCCTAAAGAAAAAGCGATAAAATCCTTAACGCAAACTAGGAGGAGGCGACGCGACGAGAGAAGTGGGCAGCGGTTGTGTTAGCCGAGACAAATAGAGTGGATGTCGCTTCACCGCTTTCAGCCGCGCTCTCCTGAACGGACAGCTTTATAAATAGCTTGTTTTATTGTTACATTATCTTGTCTTTTAGTCTTGTCTATGAACTAAGGAGTGGGATAATAATGAATAATTCTATTAAAATATAGATTCTAAAAACTTGGGCGGTCTTTACCAAAATGTTATGCCTTGATCAACTATTAGCATTTATTATGTGCTTGCATTTCTGAAACATCATAAAATAAATCGGATAACATTAATTCTACACGGTCGTAGCGATGTCATATATCTGTTTCCGATACCTAATGTTTTGATTCTGTAGTGTAATTTTGTTTGAGTAAAAATAACTAAATCGTGCTTCCAAATTCTTTGGAGTATTCAATGCTATGTTAGTAGTTAATAAACATTAATTTATTTTTGTTTGGCATTGCAAATACTATATACCAACCCGTCTGGTTAGCGTGGTATAGTAGGCTAAATTCCCTCCACACTCCACATTCTTTAAAGAGACGTTTGGGTTGAAATGATGATGAAGATTGCAATATTATTATGTTGGTTGAATTGCATTTTGCTAATATATGAAATGTTTCAAATTATGAAATGCATTTTTATAATAATATATTTTTCAAATTGTATTAGGTATGTACTCAATGTTGTTTATTTGTGACAATGTCAAGGCAAAGGTAGGTTAGTAGGTAGTAGGTTATTTGAATGTGATTTTTTAAATGTTCTTCCGAATGAAAAACTCATTAGAAGTGCAAATGACATATTCAAAAACGGAATAATCGGAGCGTAGACAAAGTCCAAACTTTGTTTGATGTTATATAATTTGCACAAATCCTACTACTCATAATGAATAGGTACCTACATAGTTTTTAAATACTCTTTATGTGCAAACTCCAGTTGTTTGGTAAGTTAGTGTTGATCACCTACTTCACTTTGATGTGAATCCGACCGGTGATATGGGGTCGTAAATAGACAGGGTCCTTTGCTCAAATAGCGTAGGTGCATTCATTCATGCGTTTGACTATTGCTTGTACTCAGTTATTTGAACTATGAGTATGAAATCTACTACGACGTTGTGTATTAAAGCGCATATTGCTTTGAGAATGTATTTTACTGATTTTTGGAACTATGTAGTGGAAAAGTTGAAAGATAGAGCATGTGGTCAATGGTTGAAGACATTAAATTTATAAGATTTATATTAAATGCAACATAGTACAATATAATTTTGCTGCAATTTTTGATGTAACGTCTCAGTTACCTTTGTTACTTGCTATTTTTATGATGAACCTACATACTTATGATTTTCATCAAACATCGAGCATCATCCATTGGCTACTATTTCAACTATTTCGTAATACAGTTATTAATATTTCATATGAAATAAAACAATAAATGAACCAAGTTTTTTATTTTTGGCTTTAGAAAGCACCTACGGCGCCAAAAAAGTTATATACACAAAAGTTTCACATTGTTTTTTATGTAAGTACAATTGCTATCGAATTTTATGTCGTTTCGTGTGTAAACTCGGGGGGGTTTACGGGAGTGCGTTCGTCTGGCAGACGGCTAGTCGGCAGACATCGCCGGCGCCGTCGAGTCTGCCTCACGACACCGACTATTTTTATTTAACAATAGCTTGCAATAAACTTTTACACCATTATTTTAATAGCATATCGATGTATCGTAAGCAATTCGTTTAAGTAGTTTCAATACCATTTTGCGTCAGCCTTTATCTCTATTAAAGTCTTCATGAATCAGATAAAAGCTATACAATAGTTTAAAATATGTTGTAAAAATATCGCAATACAAAACTGCTAACAGACAAATAAGACGCTTTTGGAATCGTCTAAATCTATTTTTAGTAAGTTTTAGACAAACTATATAATTTTTAAGCTATTAATTATAAAACAATGTACGATAATGCTGTGTCAAATAAATATCAATCAATAAATAATCTACACAAGTATATCCCTTTAGCGAACAAAGAGAACAATTAAAATCGACTATGGAAACACTTACTGTGTTTGTAAGCATGATAATACGTGCATCGATCGTTGGTTGTCGTGAGTACATCCGGAGCGATCGTGTGACAAGTCCGATGATACCTACGTGTCGTGCCGGTAGTCGGCTATCGGCCCTCGCAGCCAACACCGCTACGGCTTCCTGAAACCTGTAACTACTTTTTGTACCAAGTTCGTTCACATTTTGTCTGCGAAAGTTCCGCGACAAATTCCGTGTTTGAAACAACGTGCTTCGAACAGAAATAAATACTTGCTTTATTTAAACCCTATAGTAGAATTATTAGTTGAATCAAATAGTATTATTTGTCTCGATGAGGAATTTGTAAATGTTTTGAAGATAATATATAAATTTAAATATGGAAGTCCAAAAATGTCATAACTAGATACTCGTAATACCGTGAGTATAGTTATAGAAGTATCAAAAATCGATCGCTTAAACAGATTCTATACATTATTTTTCTTCTTCTTTTTTTCCAACCATCCGTGTATTAATGGATTAAGAATACAAAATGTCACTACTCCATCTCAATCCATGGGTGTTGTAAAAGGCCTTAGACCTTATACAGACAAGAGCACTGCGAGAAAAGGAAAATTCGAAACAAGCCCCATACAACCCGTCTGGCCAGCATGGTATAGTATGCTAAATTCCCTCCACATTCTTTGGAGGAGACCCGTGCCCGTTAGTGGGAAGTTTATGAGTTGAAGTAAATATATTAGCCCAATGATGTCCACTGCTGGACAAAGGCCTCACCTAATTGCCGTCACAGCGAACGTTTTAGAATACCATCATAATAATAGTAGGAGCCATGTATAAATTAATTAAATTTGCAACACAAACGAGATTATAAATAAAATTACTAGCACCCTAAACCTAAAAATGTAAAATTGACCTGTTTTCAACTTCTTCCTTATAAAAAGCCCTCGTAAAGTGTAGATATATCTCAGATTGTGTACTCCAATCTAGGTGAGCAGTGCTTATCTGCGTGAGCGCCAACTCTGTTACAATAAATTTAATGAAAGGACACTCATAAACATTATTGTAGAGGACTATTTTGTTTTTTTCCGTCGGCTGTGCTCAAGCTAAACAAAGCAGTGTTTATATTTCTACTGTATCTTTGTTCTACCGTGATCATCGAAATAAGGACTCTTTTAAATAACTGGATAATCTTGAGATGTCAATTTGATAGTCCAATTTAAAATATTATAGAGAAAATTTACAATATAATTTAGGGTTTGTTTTGAATTCGTTCCAACTCTTTAGTCGATTATAACTTAAAATGTGAAATGGATTTCAGCCCTTTGACAGTCAAAGTAAATGTGAGAAACAATAGATTAAGATTGGAGATGAAAGAAAGGAATATAATTAACTCAATAAACTGATATGCTTGAGAATCACTCAATGTGGAATTAAAATAAAATCCAAATTTGTTTACTAATTACTAACCTAATTAATACACCCTCTACTAAAGACTCAAGCATGATCCAAAAAGGTCTTAAGCAAACTACATAAATTTAAATGGCGGTCAATTATTACAATTCCAATAGCATTCCATTTTACGCTTTGTCTATTTCCGAAACATACAATGAATTAGTTTACTACCCTCAAACATTGGACGAAACCCTCTTATCCCCTTTGTGTTTTCCGAAAACCTAAATTACTTAAGTAAATTCAGCTACATAAATTACTATAGGTTTCTACAAAAGATAGATTGTTCACGTCCGGCACAGTAAATTTAATTTAAGTTATTTACATCATTGTATAAATCTTTTTGTTTATCTATTCTTATAAAGAGAGATTCAAAGAAATTTCTTTTCAAGGAAACTTATTTCATTCTTAATATTTCTCAAGTTTAAAGAAACGGAATCCAATAACTTACCTAGTAATAAAATAAGTAACTAAGCATGCAAAACAGATAGACTCGAATGCTCGAACAGAAGAAAATTCATATAGACGATATCGCAATCGTTCTTGAAAATCCTTTAAGTATCTGCCAATAATACGCAGATCGAACGAACATCTCCATGGGAGCTGAAGAGAAAATTATTACCTCGCTCGAGTTCAATCGCGGAGACATTCTCTCTGGAACGATTCTTAGAGAAGAATTTCCGCAGAGTGGAATATAGACACCTCGACCGTTTCAACAGTTTGTCCACCTAATTTGTTCGTCTCGGCGCTCGACTGTAAAAACAAATAGCTGCTCCCGCATTTCTCCTTACAGAACGATAAAGATAGATATATTCTAACTAAACGGGGAAAAAGGAGGGATAGTTTTCTGAGCTTTGCGTTTACGGGTCGCTTCAATGAGCGATTGGTGTTTACGTTCAAGCTTTTGTCTAGTTCAGTCGGAATCTTGTTTGCCGGTCGCTGCAAAGAGGTTCCTTTGTCCATTAACAGAGTAATAATTAATCGAGCTTTATCTAATGTTCGTCGGTTTGAGTTACTCGTACAAAACTTTTAATTGAATTTGTTGGTCGATTTTGGCTTTTTGACGGGAGCGTGTTACGGCTTTAAAACAATTTTTAGGTAACGCTTTATGAAACTTTCTCTTATAAAATTACCTGCTAACTTAACTTTAGAGACGTGTCAAAGTTACTTGGAATTATTAGGATTTGAGGTAATGGACCTCGGTGTACAGGTCGTGCGAAAATAATTAACATCTCTCGCTACTTAAATATTTAGTGAAATGCAAGAAAATAATGTTTCTGTGGAGTGTACATTTAAAATGATTTATAACCTAAATGAAGACGTACAGCACGCAAATATTTTTTATCAAATCTTTTACATCTGGCACATTAATCTAACATTAACTCGAGACAGCTCTAATCGTTATTATAACTCACTTATGACACTTAAAGTCGGCTACATTTTACGACATCCTGGCTTTATAAATCAGAACACATCGTAGTGAGGTCAACTTCGGCTGAGTACACTGGACTGACCACGCAAACAGAGACGTTGTACATTGAATAACTGTTTTCCAATGCGCTGAGCACAGCCTGCCTATCGCCTTTGCACCTCGGATTACCGACGATCGCCCGCCGACCAAAGAGGGCAAAAACTTCCCGTTTGATGTATTAAAGTCCAAAAAGGAAATTTAAAACGTGAGGGTTAATTTATCCATGCAGTTCGGTACGGTTTTACGTCGGTCTAGCAATTTTATAATGCTTTTATTTTTAAAATCACTGAAAGTATTCACATTCAAAAAAATGGTTAATCCGTTACTCATTAACTTTTTCTCAAACCATGACCCTGTGCGGTTTAAAGCTGTAGAGTACTTAACATGAGTGAAGTAATTAAGAGTAGTAGCAGTAGTAGGTATTTATTGTGTATTGTGCAAACAACTTGGCGACTCGCCAAACGGACGTACCCTAAAGCTTTATGAATCCTGGCTATGTATTAATTCACAGATATCGTTACACAGACTTTAACAAATAACGTCATCTGATGTTCTTTTGCTTCTAAAAAGTACTAAATTGTAAAAAAGTATAATATGTAAAGACGTAGAAAGCGGAACAATGTCACGTAAACCGAATAGACCGTGGAAGTATAATCCAGAATGCAAGACGAAAATCGACGCCCGTATTGTGAGCAGAAAATCGAACTCGAATGTCGCAAGACGAAAGGCTCTTTGTGCGCAATCAATGGCCCCTCGATTGCTGATAACTTTCTTTGGGTACTGCGAAGTTTGAGTTTGAAACTGCTAGCCGGGCATCTATTTAACTCTTTTCCCACTATTTTTGTGTTACTTGTCACAGTTGGTCAAGGCTTATTACAGTTGTATCCATAATAAATTTAAAACAATTGCTCAATTTAGCAGAAAAAAATTAAGTAACTTTTATCTAAGATGTTGGTCACGTAGACTACTCTTCAAACTTCGTCCGTTTGTGAGGACAAAATGGAAAGTGATTTTTTTTGACGAAGATTCTTTACTTAGAATAATTTGTTTTAAAGAATCTAATTACAAAATTAATAAGTGTCGTGTATAATTCAAGAAAATTTCGTACGTTGTATTAATGTATTGGATCATTCTATTGGAGAAGTAGCTAGCGGTGACTTTAATCAAGCGAAATTCATTTATAAAGGTCTCGGCGAGGGATTCATAGGGAGCAAGTTTGCTCCGGAGTAAGTTTCGCCGTAACAGCGAGCCGTATCACCGCGTTGACATCTGAGTCCGTGTTCAAACAGGAGCATTAACGCGGCCAATAATTCACAATCTTCTCGTTACTGCACAAATTAAGTTCTTGGCTGGTTGCGGTCACGTACGGGGTCGCCTTGTTTGAAATACGAAGGAGCTCATCGGTCGGGCTCGTTAAGCGTCGGAGCGTGCTTTTATTACATCGAGGCGTGCGCGGCGAACGCGCGACACTTGAATATTAAACCAAACAGCACTGGGTCATGCATATTGTCCCGCACCAATAATAACCACTATAGGAACGAGACGCACTATTCGATTTGCGCTCGCTATCCCTGAAACAGCTACCAATGTTAACCGAGCTCTTTGTATCGAATTACGAAGTCACCGATGCAACATGAAGCTAACTAACAATGTCTTTGAGTTTCTTGTTTTCCATACCTATCATTTAAATTCCGTGGAGAAATTAGTTACAGCAGCGTCCGTCGTTTAAACTCGTATGAAGTATGTGAATGTTCTATTACGAAATTTCCAGAATAATTTAAAAGGATATTGTTAGCATAAATTCGAGAATAAAAGAAAAAAGCGACGTAATATAAAATAACATAACTGCTCAGATATTTCCGAGTTTTTCTGGGACTGATAAGAAATGAGATTTTTCTGCAAATTCTGCAAGCAAAACATTGCTTAAAATAACTTGTATGTGGGACAAGCATTTGAATTTCATTTCCCAAAGACGGGATTTTACGTCATAGAATATTGAACGTTTATGACGTTATAATGTTCAACCATAAACCATTTCGTTTATCAACACAATACAAACTTAATGTATTGCTATTATGATTATGCATTATTAGTACTTGTGGATAATTAAGTGAAAGACATGGATACCAAGTCTTATTAGTTTTATTACTTTGGAAACATTCATATCTTTTGCTGTCTCTGTTAGTAGTAAAAAGCCTTGTTTAGCAAATATGCTGCCTAACACAAAAAATACCGGGCTAGCATTTCCTGCGATAAGCGCTTTCAAACAAACACACAACTTTATGGGCATAGATTTATATGTCAAATAATAGATAATATGATAAATAAATGCGTTGTCTACATTTAATATATTGTCTATAGCCGTGGGACGAAACAGTATCCGTTGTTTTGCCTGTATCTGCATATCGAAAATTATTGCAAGATTTATGACACAGTCTATTATCTAGGCAAATGTACATTCAATTAATGAACGGCTGTATATGTGTACAGTTTATAACAAAAGTGATGTATGTTGGGCCAGTTTCTGTGCAATATTTTCGGCTTGTTATACAAGAAGTTACTCATATTTTTTGCCAGTAATTAGCTTGTTGAACTGCTAAATACGTGTTTTTTTGAAGTCAGAGGAAGTTTTTGTATGACCAGAAAGAATTTACCTGTTGAAACTGTTCCTAACTGTCAAAGGTTTTTGACAGAACGAAATCTGTCGGGTCTGCAACTATTAAATAAATATTTGTGTTGTCCACACATACGATTTCTGATTCTGATAGTGTCCGTGAATTTTAGGATAGTAATGTCCATCGCAAAAGAAAGTCAGAAGACAATCTTGGCACTGAGGAGTTCTTCCTCGAACGAAAAAATATCTAAGCAAATTTAAAATAACCTGCATCTTTCGAAATAACCTACCCCATCTATTCTCCGATTAAATAGCACAATATATCTAACAACCACATGATAAATAGCAGTAATTATAATTGTACAGTAGTAATGATTGACGCAACGTCTTCCAACAATTAAAATTCAAGATGCGTCACATTTGATCAACTCGTGATGATTGGAATGAGGTCACACTTCGTATTGTCTTTATATATTGTTTAGATTATTTGCAATAATTATAACTGGTTAGACACAATTATTGCTTACTTGTTGTTGCGTATACAAATGAACACATGTACGGAACTTGTTGAATGTGTCATATTTGGTTGAATATAATTCTGTCTTTATATTTGATGGATTGCGTACCAATTGGGGCTAATGATAATGAAAATATATTTGCTGATAGTTAGAAGTATGGATGTGAGAGATTCTGTTTAGTTGTATGTATGTGATGTGATTTGCAGTGATAGATTTAGTAAGAGGAGGTGAGTACTTGGAGAGGGGCTTCAAATCTTGAAGATCCATTACTGGTGTAAAATTATCAAAGCCGAAAGTTGTTCAGATCATCCATACAATCGAATTAAAATCTAATATCATATTTAAAAAAATATTTTTCTGTTAATTGATAATTGAAAAATCGTCTACATCAAATAAGTATAAAATAATCGAAATTATTTTTCTCATAACTTATAAATATGAAATAATTACATTTAGATACCTAAATAATTATAATTATTTTTAAAATTTGAATAATTAACGGCTTTAGTAGAGTTAAAATATTTTTATAGGTTATCTTATAGGAAACACTGAAGTTTTTCTCAAACCAATTCCTTTGTAGTATTTTTGAATATCTTCACAATGAATATCTTCACCTTCCATATATTGACAAGTAATAATTATAATATTGATAGTCGAAACGCCAGCAGTGTCTGCAGACGATATTGCCCACATAATGATACGAGTACCTTTCACGCAAACATAAATCTTCTATTATTTCGCTTCGAGATCGACTTCGTTGATAACCTCATGTGTTGTTATTCAAAATTTTATCTTACATGAAATCTGCTTTTGTTTGTTATACAATTTGTTCGTTGTCGCATGCAAAGGATTGGTATTTTAATAGACGTTTGTTATGCATATCGATAACCGTTCGCGGTTTGGAGAGCACGTCAACTCAATGAGCCATATGGACATCTGTGACGTTCGTTGTGGCCAATCAGTCTTGAAAATGTTGATGGCAAGTTGACGTTGGGAGGTCAGATATACACTGTATAATATACTAACTAAGAGTCTTACTTAGGAAATTTCATTTTGGTTTAATTTCGTGAATTTTGCAAATGTATAACTCTTAATCAAGTTCGAATGTAATCTAAGCTATTTATTATTGCAAATGTTAAATTAATATTATTTTATTGAAAGTTATGTTACATGTCGGGCCTTTAGAAACGATACAATGATATGTTCGTCCTACCGCACACATGTGTGCGAACCTTAACACTGTGTATGGAATGGTATTAATAATTCTAATCTGTTGTAATAGCCTATGCTTTGGACATGGAATCCTCTGCATGGGGCGTAGCTCACGTACTCACGTACCTGTTCCAAACGGTATACTAGATCGATTGTACGAGTATGTAGAGCTTACGTCGGTATTACTACAGAGCTGTCTGCTGGGAAAATGGAAAGTGTGAACGCCGTAAATTATGATGTAACTGCATACCTAGTTTTTGTTAGGCATTACGAATACACGCGGTTAGGAGAATAGAGAACTAATTTATCTACTTAAAAAAAAAAACTAAAGTACCTGAGTAAGGTAGGACCTATTTGGCTACGTAATTTTTTTTAAAGTCTGGACTATTTTATTATGGGGTGAAAATTTTGAAATATACAGTCGAAAAGGTACTGACGTCACGAGAACCGGAATAAAATGCGTGGAGCCGCGAACAAAGAGTTAGTTTCTAACATTGTTTAAGATTTCTCTTGTGTCAATTTTATGCTATTTCTTCATTAGATATTATTAACAAGATGACCTCAATAGCTACTTTGATAAATAATATAAATCCGATAGCTTACATTGAGAAGTTTCAGTTTTTAAAATTCAAAAACCATTTTGAATTTAGTAAATTGCTGTGCCGATTTGTGAGAACATTTTACTAAGCTGTAATTACTTTGTATGCATACATATAAACAACTATGGTCACAAGAACAGAGCATCTTACGTATCAACATTCTTCTTCTTATCATATGGGCTTGAAGCAGACCCTAGTGTTGGAATTTATCAAGTCAACATTAATCCATTTAAAGCCTGACAACAGAATATGTACATATATAACCCCCACAAATCGAACGTCCTGAGCAATATCCATTAGGTTGTATTAAGTGCTTTCCCGACAGGCATCCTCCAATTTATTTTCACTTGAAAATGTAAAAATTGTAACATCCCGTTAACAAAATATGTGATTTGACGAAGTACGTAATCTTCACAAGGAAATCGTATTATTCCCTGCACGTCCCAATAATGTTAGACAAAATCAATTTAGGGAAATCGTATTTCCATGCATATTGGGTACAAATAAATCATTAAATATTAACCGTAAATATTCTGCAGTAGTTGCTAACGTCTATAAAAATATTCAATGTTATTGCTTGATGATTTCATACTGCTAAATATGCATACCATTATTCAAATATGGACATCCGAATGTTACTCGTCAAAATACGACGCGACGATGTTGATTTGATTCTGTTGAACATCTTCTGTTGATTAATTATAAATCTATACATCTCTGTCTTTTAACTGCAATAAGAAAAGGAAGCATTACCTCTTAACAGCGAATTACATAGAGCTAAATTATTGTATACACTCTTCAATAACGTGGCATACGTAGTAATGAAACAATCGAAAAAGTATTGAATCATTTGTTATTAGAGGATTTAGTAAACATCGCGTCAAGGTGGCTGACGGCACACAATCCGGTATACGTGTGTGGACGTGCACAAGCCACAAAAGGTGCTATGATTTATGGTAGCGCGGCAGGATGAAGTCCCGCTATCGCAAGTACCTGCGACATTAACATTCGCGACATGTCTGCTAGTGCGCTTGTTGCCTTATACGAGTAAGGTCTACTTGAGTCATTATTGGGATGTAATAGTAGTAGCAAGTACGATTTCAGACGTTGGCCTACTTAGATTTAGATTTGTTGTCATAGTTCACGTCTACCGTAACTCAGAGCTCGGAATAAATATGTATCTTGTTAATAATAATTGCGGTAAAGTGTCAGACACAAGAGTATTTATACTGTTCAAATTATAACTGAGTAGGTACTTTAGGTTTATTTAAAGATCAAAGTTACTTGCCATATGTTTGCCATTGTTTAATTGATAGCCATCACTAGTTTAGCGCTAAAGACGCATAACATAAATAAAGTCGAACGTTTCCTTTCAAAGTTTATAGGTAAAATAATTCTATGGAGATCTGAGAGTTTTATTTTTGGCGCATTTTTTAATGTCAATTTGTCGGTTATTTACTTTTTTTGTGAGCAAAATGTCAATTGTTAACTGAAGCGTAATTATAAATGTGGGCAGATTCGATTAATGTTGGCGTCGTCGTGCGACATCCCGCGACAGTTGGCGACCGACCAACGCCGTGTCGTTGACTGCCGACTGACCATTTGGTTTTATTTTACGCTCTCATCAGAACCTTTATCGGGTAAATTACTGGCCGGGAGAACACCGAGCACCTAATTTCCTGTAGCCATTTGTACCATCTAGCGTCGTCTACTTTATCAATAACATAATCATATTCATGGGGAAGTCGCCAGCCGCCGCCCGTGGCAATTGCATTTTACTTAGAGGAATGATGATGAATTATGTAAAAATATAGATAAATATACTTTGGAGATTTAAAAGATAAAACGGTCTCACAAATATATTTTTGTATTAGTGATTTGAAAAAACAAATCACCCGTAAATAAAAAAATATAGTTATACCGCAATATCTAGGCAATTTCATCTGTTAAGAGTTAAGAAAACGTAGTAAAACTTTTAGTGAAACAACTGCGATTATCGAGTACAATATGAGCCATAAAGTTTCCATTAGAAACGTAAACGGTATTGTACGCAAAAATTGCGATAAAAGATATTGCTTCGAAGTTAATTCAAACGGTAGTACAATTGTGTTTAGTAACAGCCGTCCAGGCTCCACCCCAGTTATTGTTTAATAGAGTATCATGACGTGACATCAATGCAACTAAATCGGGCAAACAAGATTATGTTTCATATCAGTTAACCCGCAAACGTTGTGATGAATATTAAATTTACCTCTACGTTATCAATGTGTTTGATTCAACCCTCTCCACATAATTTGCGAGCGGATTGAATGAGGTAAAATAATAACGAAAATCTGAATACATTGAGCATGTTACGTATGCGGGCGGAGGCTTATTATGTAAATTCGACCCCTCATGTATGTTGTTGATAAAATTGCAGGCGCCTTACGGACTACACGCTCCAAATAGGAATAGTAAGCTATATCGTTGAAGTTTATCCGTGTTGACCGTAGGAGAGTAGCGAGGACACAGAGACGTTGCTGCTACAGTCGTTACATAAAAACATTTCGCGAATTTTATCGAGCATGTTTAGACTTGAAAAGGCGCTCTTAAAATTTAACGAGGAGCTCTTACGAATTTAGTATGGTGTTTTGACTGCGAGAATGCCACATTGGTTTGAATATTGGTTGCACAAAGCATCATTTACTGTGAATTCCTGAATCGTTAATTAAATCGGTGTCCGCGAGCGGTACTGTCAGTCATGTAGCGTATTGCACGGGCGATCTCATGTGTCCAGCGGTGCATCTAAAATTTCCCACATTGCGTAATCGAACCTGAATATGAGCGCATAATTGCTTATTTGCCTCATTTCGGATTCATTCGCGGCCGGAGTCCGTGGTGTGGGTAAATACGGTCGAATGGGAACATTGGGTTCACGAATGAAATTCGCTTTTGTAGTAAGTGACGGTCCATAGGGTTACCGCTTTAATATTATGTAATTCTAATAATTTTGTAATAAAAACATGATTTTGCGAAAAAGCAGGGATCCATATTTTGGGTTTGAAAGACTATGATTGGGGACACAATATCATCCGTGAATATTATAATATCTAAATATTTGCCAGCGGGTAAGAGTATTTGCCAATAGGTAGCCAATAAATAGATTGATCATTAGCTCGTCTATCAACATAGTGGACTAACGTAGTAAGCCCAGTCATAACTCTTTAAATAAAACATTTGTTTAAATCTTTACATTAAAATCTAGCACCAACATTTTTATTTGTACCACAAATTTACAATATTCCACTTTATTGTTCTAGGTAAGTTGCAGTCATTGTTGAAACAAGGATTTATTCCGACGGTAATGTATAAAATCCAATTAGAGTGTTGACACTCACCCCTATTCACCGCTACGTGCAAGGTATGACCAGTGAACAGAGCAACCGGCACTTACTCAAATGAGAAATTCATTACAAGCGCTGTTTTTGCTGATTTCGGTTATGTCTATAAAACTGACTGTGCAGTTTGCATTACGTTGTGTACTCTTTGTTCCTGCTCTTAACACTAACGTACTCTGTTTACAATTTCAAAACATTAAAGTCTTTTTTGTTAGGGAGGTAATTACGCTTGGGTTGGATTAAGCTCACTGACAATGTACAAATACAACGTTAAAGCTTATATTCTTTTATGTTACTATTAGACATGCATGTTAAGAGCCTTGTCTACAAGAATAGCATTTTTAAACTACATTTAAAATACCGTAAATATTTGGTGAAATTAATAACAAAGCCGCACATTGCCACGATATTTTAGATTGATGTATTGTAAACGCCATTTAATCAATGTAAATTAGCTGTATCCATTAGTGGCATGAATGAATTTGCTTTTGTGAATCAGAGAATGTTATACCAGACATATTTTAGCAGTCAGCCAATCAATGAAGCTGTGTTACCCATAAGTAATGGCTAATAGAAGTCATGTGTAGAACAAGCGCATTGTAAATAGCTAGAATGTTCCGTTTATAACTTGTAGATTGTTCGTTCAAATGTTTACACCTTGCACAGAATTGATGGGTAATTCTCTGCGAGAGTCATCGCATTTGTTCGGAATAGTTTACGTAGTGATAGTAACTTGCTGTTAGTATTCCAGAAATAAATGCTTGCTTTATTTAACCCCTGTAGTAGATTAATAGTTGAATCAAATCAAATAGTATTATTTGTCTCGATGAGGAATTCGTAAATGTTATGAAGATAAAATATAAATTTAAATATGGAAGTCCAAAAATGTCATAACTAGATAATAGGCAATGCCATGAGTATAGTTCTAGAAATATCATCAATACCCGTCCTGACAGTCGGGTAAAAAACGATCGCTTAAATAGATTCTATACACGATTTTTCCTCTTTACCATTTAGAATCATCATATCAGCCCGTGTAGTCACGGATTAAGAATACATAATGTCACTACCCCATCTCAAGCCGTGGGTATCGTAAAAGCCGAATAAGGGAGTAAGTTTATGCAGACAAGAGCACTCCGAGAAAAGGAAAATTCGAAACAAACTATAGTAGGCTAAAATCCCTCCACATTCTTTGTAAGAGACCCGTGCCCAGCAGTGGGACATTTATGGGTTGAAATGATGATGATGATGTTAGTAAACTGCCTCAGTGGCGCAGAAGGACTGTATACGAGTGCTACGTGAGAGATCTTGGGTTTAATTCCGGGCTCGGGTAAAAACGTCGTTGGGTATTTCTGTATCAGTTCACTTATAACTATGGGTCCCTTAGGGCAGATTCGGCCCATATTATTATTACATAGCTAGCGTGATATGGATATGATAGACGTCTGCACTGCCCATCCCTTCGGGGAAAAACGGTTGTCACTATGTATGATGTGATAGTAGTTTTGAGGCTGAGCGTTGTAACTTAAAATTTTTAATAATATCATGTTACACAATGTTGTCTTTTATGAAACGATACTAATCAATCTGCATTGCTAAACTAATATTTTAAAGAGTTAAGATTTGAATTTTTGTATAAAATAATAATAGATAAGAATAAATTAAAAAACTAAATAGATTAAAAATAATATTTTGCCGTTAGATTACATTATTATTATCACTGAGTAACATAGGCTATATAGCAGCTCGCTACGGCCAATAGAAGATGAGCAGTGGCCAAATAAAGGACGATGGGAGCGAAGCTCCGCGCTACTTCTAGTATTTGATACAAATGTACGGAGCTGACATAATCTGTAATACTTAAGCATATAAATAGATCACGCCTCTTTCTCAACAGAGGGTTAGGCAGAGACCATTTCCTTCCACTTGATTCTGACATACATCTTTCGCTTCTTCCACATTCATCAGTCTTTTCATGCATTCTCGCCGGTTGAGGGTGCTCCTGATCTGTCCCTTTTTTTTTTAATACTTAAGCAAACATTTTTCTTGGTAAATTTATAACACTGTGGAATCTTACGGTTCACAGCTATTTTAAAATTTATTATTTGTTTATTTAATCCACTATAACTCACACTGCGCTGCAACTATTAGTTTTATAAGTTCAAGTACATTAAAGAACTTGGAGTATGCTGCACTAAAATATATTAAATTCTTACCGTACTTTGGTACTCACTTATAATGTATACAAGCAAGTTTCTTGGAACGATAATAGTATAAATATTTATTTTATTATTCAAAATTATTCACATTCTTGATTCAAGAGGAGAATTGCGATTTGAATGAAACATACATATTTCATTGATTGCATCTATTTATCCTTATTTAATAGCAAGATACTGGGATATTAATTACAAGTAATAAATTTATATATTCAATGAGTTACCATGACGTGTTTAGTTTCAATGTTTATACACGAAGAGGCAATGTAGAAGAAAAACAAATGGCCTGTTTGAATTTGATCGTTTGTGTACCATATGAATACGTATTTTTTTATAATACATACATATAGATTACGCCTTTTTCCAAACAGAGAGGTAAGCAGAGACTATTTCCTTCCACTGCTACGATTCTGAATTTTTTATAACCACGTCATTAACGACCTAATATATTATTAAACCCACACTCGCTGCACAAAAAAATGGCACCAATTAAACGAGGCCCTGTTTTCCTACTTTCTTGTACTAATGGATACAGGGTGGCCAGGCGTTCATTCATCCTTTAACTTTAAATAATAACTTTTATGAGTAGCCAAAGGTAAATCTTTTCACAAAACTTTCGTTTTATACTTAACATTACAAATACAACACACAACAGATTCATTTGATATTTTTTCTGTTCGCACACACAGGTAAATCAAACAAAAATCACCATATTTGAATTTATACATTTCAAATGTGATGACTTTGCACACATTTCAACCCATGTTGGGCACGGGTCTCCTCCGAAGAATGTGGAGGGAATTTAGCCTACTATACCACGCTGGCTGGCTGGTTGTATAGGGTTTGTTTCGAATTTTCCTTATCTCGCTCTTGTCTGCATAAGATTATGACACCCACGGGTTGAGATGGGGTAGTGAGATTATGTATTCCTAAATATTTTATTGATGGACGTCATACATTAAGCTGAAGATATTCACTCGCACGTTACACTAATATTAATGTTGCCGTCTAATGTTAGAGAGTTCGCTTTGGTGTGTAAATCCCTTTAGACCTACGCCTAATAGAATATAAATAATTAACAAACAATGATATTAATCTCTGTAACGCCTACCTATTACACAATCATATCTATACCAACTTATCACGTATATACAAGTATTATTTGCCATTCATAGGGGATAGATAGGCTAGGTTTGTATGCGTAACGTATAACATGAAATATTGGGACATCGATGTCCCAACTCCCGTCCCTTGCATACTAATTCATTTGATCATTGGCACCGCACAAAAGCCTTACGGGTCTTCTTTCAGTATTGATTAACTAACACCGGCTTTTTGTTAATCTGAGAAAAACTTATTGCTTTTATAAAATACTAATATCTCACCTATTTAAATAAGTTTGATAAGTACCTACAAGTCAATAATCGTTAATTATAATTTCTGGCGGCAAACAGTTATGGTATTTTTGGCGACGAGATAGTACAATTTTGGCATTGAGAATTTTTCTTTTAAGATAATTATTTCTTACTTGTGAAAGATAGCAGTTTACTTAAGTACAGTTTATCTAAATACGAGTGTACTTTCTACAACAAAATTTTGTTTTTTTACAAGAATTTCTCATTTAGGTTTTAGATGGTTAATACATAATTATGATCCTATCTTCGGTAGGTGTAGGTACCTATAGCTCTAGGTGGTCTCTTTAGTTAGAGTATTTTAAATGACGATTTCAGATCTTTAAAATTGAAAGAAGAAGAAATACGGATAATAATGTACCTAATATTTCTCATTGGGGTTGATTTTGCAATTATTCTTATAACAATAAGACAAAGATGTGACACCTGGGGTTAGTATTGTTAGTTTATATTTAACACATTGATATATATGTAGTTTATATGGTAATCAATACGTATGCACTCGATGTAGAATTAGATATGTGTGTATAGTGCTCCGTAGAAGCTTTTCCCTCTGGGAGTTAGTTGACTGTAGGAGTTACCGCCGTAGGTGCATTGGTATCAATTTACAGATAGTCGTGTATTTTCTATAGGTTATAATTCTATAGGTTTTAAATTGAATTTGACTTAAATAGATATCTAGCGACGTAAATAAAATTCAGTTTTAATAAAATTCTATTAATAGGCTTTAGAAAAAGTATACCATAAAAAGGTTTTATTTAGGGTAGGAATCCTTTTCAACAAGTAGCAATCTCTCTGAAACTATTTTATTTATTAGTTATATATACCTACGATATCAGTACCTACATTAATCAAGGTACCTACATGTCGCTAGCTTTTGTCAGTATTTAAATGTATTGACAGGATATGTAGAAAGTGGAATTGACCGATAAGTTTGCCATTTGTCTAGAGAGTCTGTTTGGCTTAGTTTAATCTCAGCAATTAGAAAACTAGGCTCTATAACGTTCTATTTCGAGCTTATAATGTTCTTCGGTCAACGTGCTTCGTCGGTTTCGTTTCAAAGCAATCTGATCTTATGATTAAGTACTATAACTTTTATCAGATTGTTACGCTTGCCGCCACCCAAGGGCGACGTAGTACCGTTCGGAGTTTCGCCGCTTAAAAACAAAAATTATAGTCTTGAAAACAAGTAATGTATGGCAACGTGCTAACGGTATAGTGAAGGAAAAGCGCAACAAATGATAGTCATCAAGATGCCTCGGTTGCGTGGACCACTCTATATTAGTGATAGCATTGAGAAATATTTAGATATCGTAGGCGAGCGTCCATTTTATTTATTTATACAGAAAACTCTCTGACGTATCAACTCTGTAGGTTTTTAGAACGGAATTCGCGTTGAACTATATATTTGCTACATATCAAAATAATCGGCAAATTTGCTTATAATACGGATAAGCGTTGCAGTTATATACATGTCATGTTATGTTTATAGATTTCCTCGATTGTTGAAGATGTTAAGTATATTTTGTTCAACAACTTACCTAAGAAAACGTGTAACATTTTATTTAGATGTATTCGATCCAAACAAAATGCACATTAACCTAAGTGAAAACATTCGGCACAATCACGTTGCATACATTCTTTAGTTTGATATTATGTTTGAAAGAACAACCGTTATGTGTAAAAAAAATCCACAACATAATGCGACAATGCATAACTACAAACATACGGTCAAACGGACGTGTCTGTACAAATGTTTCGCAATCGTTGCGAATTCAGCAATATTGCACAAGAAAACAACATTGTGCTTGAACAATGCTTGGGTCTGGGAATCTCGACTAACACCCGTGAAATATGTCTCTGCCGCGCAGCGCGCATGTTGTCTTCCAATTGTATCGTGTTCTAACGTTTTAATATACAAACATCGTAGCTCTTTGTATACTATTACACTGTACATATATGCTTATGTTATCTTTGTGCATGTTGAAGCGAAATACACGGGCTTAAACTTTAAAGACAGCGTGGCAAAGTGGGAATAATAAATTAGGTTTCGTGCTATCTAGAGATCAGATGCTATTTGAACTTTGTGTTGTACTTTTTAAATAAAATAAAGACATGGCAGGTGTATATTGAAGAAACTTTGCGATAAAGACTCTTGAAACATTTAATTAAATAGGTCTTGTAATTATCCTATCGATGTTGAACAAAATATATAAATAGTCTCAAAAAACAAATTAAAATTTAAATTGTAGTACCTATATATATATTATCGTGATCATGTATTTTATGATTTGCTTTAGCAAATCATACAATCTATATCTAATTTAAATAATCAAATTATTGTATAATTTGCTTTATTTCATCATTTATTAAATTAACGTGTTGTAACTGCAAAAGCAGCGCATTATTCACAGAGCTCTGTGAATAACATTGTTTTCCAATCGTGTTAGCCGTGTGTATCGCACATAAATCGCCACCGACCAATGAATGATTTGACACAATAGTGAGAAAAAAACACTATATAATTCAATTTAGATTCAATCTGTTAGCCTCAAGGCGATATTTGACGTGTCATTAGCGCTATTTGTAAAACAATGTTGTTACTACAAAATATACAATGTTTAAAATTTGAATGTATTAGGCGTGAGACAATTTGTCTAATGTACCTCGCTTGCGATTTATATTCACATAATTTCACATGAATTTGGTTTTGGTTACGCTAGAATTATATTATAGGACACTAAATTGCTCGCCACTGTATACTTTTATGGCAAATATATATTATAAAAAATAACTAAGTTCATTACGTAAATGTACTAAAATGAGTTGGACTTATCTTTAATCAACAAAAATAATAAAAGCCATCAAGGTCTCTTAATAAAAGTTAATTAATGTAACGAAATCCTAAAATCGCGAACTTAATTAAAAATGAATTCATTAGTTTTAGTATGAAATACTTAGTTATCAGCGGTGCGCTAATATAAAGGTGCGGCTACACTGCGGAGCAGACTGGGAGCGCGCGTGCGGTGTAAAGGCGCGGCTACACGCGAGCGCGCCATTAGCCTCGCCAACAATATATCATACGCGCTCATATAATATGTAAGTGACGTGTCCACATTTATGACACTTTGTTGGGTGACATAGAAAAAATATCATTTCGTGACAGAATTATTTAGTGTGAAGCGTGTTAAGAAAACTGTTACGAATATTTTTTAGTTTAGGAAAATTTACTGCCTCAGTGCATGTATTTATACTTTTTATGACGTCTTAAAATTTAATTTCAAAGGAATAAAATATATAAGCTGATAAAAAGCCAAGTTCGATGCGTGAAATTTGATGTTAATGTCCTGCGTCGTATCGAAATTTGTAAATGGCACGTTAAATCTTTGCTATTAGGTGTTAGAAAAACGTTGGCCAATCGTTAAATTGTTACACCATAACATATTTTATGGAATATAAATAATTAATTAATAATATCATAAACGTCAAGCGATAAATAATGAGGCGCCTACGTAAAACCTAAACCATGTCTGAACATTCTCGGAACTGGAAATAAATCTCGTTTGTAAATACATGTCGGAATTGGAAGCAAAATAGTCAAGCTTATATTAGAAGCTTAATGATGTAGAAATTGAGGATGGTCAAAGGGTCAGTCATATAAGATAATCTTAACAACATCCTCGACAGATTTTTTCTCGAGCCAAGGCAAAATTAATTGGGCACATCGTTAAAACATTCTGATTAAATTATTATAATTATCTGATAATTGGTGATCAATGTTCATATCCGTTAAATTGACGAAGTTCAGGAGCCCATTAATTTATTCAAGTCGATAGACAAAGAGAATAGAATTACAACACTGAGGAATTCCGAATTAATAAGATTTTAATTTGATTAAACATTTTTGGAAACAAGCGTTCTGCGTTGTTTATTTTCTTCGTAATTATTTTCGGTATCATTAGATACTAACGTTAAGGGGTCGCAGAGAAGAAGATAAACCGATTACTTAAAGCATTCGCCGTTCTAAGTCTGGTTGTATTTTGTCTGTGATATCAATATTTATATAATCCATGCGATTTAAACATAATTTCTTGGCGCGGTCATTCTTGTGGGAAAGAAAAACATCCTACCTGCCTGAATGTATTTATCTGTAGAAAAAATTTGCTAGGTTAACAATTCTACGTAGTCATAGATATATAATTAAAGACTACTTGTAAAAGTGTACCTCTTTCTTATTTTGAGATGCATGTAAAGTAAAAGTTGATGAAAAGTTCATTTAAAATTGTTTTATCGACTATTAACACATACGAGTATCTAAGTGATTCAATGGATGTTATTTACGCAATTAATAATACATCCATCATCAGACCTTGGTGGTGAAGTAATTCATTATACCATTAGTTTGTAGTGTAGGCAGCTATCCTACGTTACAAGTTACCTTCACCACACTCGGGTTTCAACACCAAAAGTTATAATTTGCGTTTAGATGGCCACGTATTGTTTCGTGCCATGGAGCGAGAACTGCTACAAAAGTAACATTACAGTTTATTGATCCACTGATAACGTATCGCTTACATTTATCTCTACTCCGATAGCTACATTGAAATAATACACTTTTGTATATCGCCTGGATACGTACTTTGATTATTGTTTGATGTCAATCGATACTGCATAATCTAACAGCTATGAGTACAGATGGTAGAAGAACGTAAGTGACAATATGATTTTAATTAACATAAAAAACTTTTTGCTTATTCTGCCTACTTAGGTACGAATGGTATGAACACGCGGAAACTGTGACGTGAAACTGGAACGAGGCAAAACGACAATAGCGTCGACTGACTCAAAAGCCAATTTTTTTGAAATGCATGACGTGAACGGATGAAAAGTCACAACACCACTGTATATCAACTCGATGCGTATCTACCCCCCTTGAAAAAATCTAATTCGAAAAAATATTAATGTCAACGAGGGAAGGGGACAGTGATAACTGGTGTGTGGGTGTGAAAGAGACGACACGCTATTGTTCTACACCTGCCAGACCTCACCTGGTGCGGGGTTTCGTCCATATTTGATTAGCTTTTTTCGGGCTTGTAGTCCTAACTATGAATGCGAGTGGCGAATTGAATTGTTTGGAATTTTTGAGCGTGATATTTTCATACAACAGTGGCTGTTATGTCCACATTTTGTACGTTGAGTGTGTTGACGTCAAGTAGACTCATTATTTGGATAGTGGCTTAATGGAAAAGAAACCAGCATGTTATATGATTCACTATCTGCTAAAGGTGAAGGAAAACATGGTTACGACACTCACATCTCTCTAGATGAAGAAGACAAAATTTCCAATAATTTTGACCTTATTTTTGGGGAACATTCTGAATGTCCTTGTCTTACGCTTCTAGAAATAGAAATATATAATAAAACACAATTTGCGCAAGTGGTATCGTGTAAATTGATCTTAATTGGTGTCTTCAAGGCAAACATATATTGGGTATTCAGTCCTGAAATTCTTAGTCATAGTTCAGAGTTGGACACATGTTTTTCCTCTTTGTATTTAAAATCTTCAGTGACAACTTGGTTGGTTTTACGATTTCACTCCCGAGGATCTTTCTTTGACCACAACTCAGCTTCTATTAGTTCTAGCGTGATGTTGTATAACCTATAGCCTTTCTCGATAAATGAGTCCATTTTTTTCGATTTGAAAATATATAATAATGTTTGGACATTCACACACAGCGTCATCTAGTACCAAATAATAATGAATTGATTATCAATACTATTCGATATTTAATTTTTTTGCAAATCGAACCACAATTTCCTGAGATTAGCGCGTAAAACAGGCAAACAAACAAACTCTGCCGCTTAATAATATTAGTAATATACTATTAGTTATGATAAATAATGTCTAAATTTCTGCTATTTACGTAAAATTTTGCAAAAACTAGTCACAAATATTCTTTTCTATATTTATTACCTTAGATTGAATAAGCGCACAACCTTGATATATAAAGAATTGCACAAGAGTATTCGTCGAATGGTAACGAAGTTAAATGTAATTGTTATTAATGGCTCGGAACAATACGCATGGCTCCAGGGCAAGCCATTGGTTGAAACCTTGGTTCTAAAACCGGTTTTGTTATGTTAATTTTCGGTGAAAATTTAGCATGTTTCTTGTTATTAATCGAATGCTGTTCACCTTTAAAGGTCGTAGTTATTTAGTTTAGATATCGAGAACAGGTGTTTCAATTAGTGTCTAACCAATACTAGATAATAACGAAACCAAAAGTATTTAATGATGTTTCCATAAGTTGTTCATAATAAGTTTCGATTTCGATTGAGGCCTTTGCTTACAGTATAATCTAGTTTTGGTTACGGCAATATCTTGTTTTGGTTAGTCATTAATTTTAATTACAAAAGTTGATGTCTTGTAATCAAGTAATTTATGGTTTATTTTTTATAACCTTAGTTTAGTACTCGTAAATATCTTAATAGATTCAATTTATATTTTTATCATCAAGTTATTTAATCTAATTTTGATCATAAGACTTTCTACTCGAATAGTATTGATAATCGATTCATTATTCTTTACATCGAATATGGATTAAAAATAATAACTATGAATAGATTTTTTCAATTTTCATAAAATAAACAAGATATTACGTTGCTAAACACTCGTTATGGTTATTTCCCTAGTGGAGTAAATGAATGAGTGCGCATTCGATGTAGGCTTTTAGTTGTACAAAACAAATGAAATGCATAAACCAAATGCTCGGCTGTCAAAGTGTCAACCCCTTTTTTCTTTTATTTTTGTCGAAAGCTGTATATTTTCATTGTTGGACATGTGTGGTTTGGACAATAAATGTCACTAAAAGCTAATATAGCTAAGACTCTTTATTAACAGGCTTAAATTTATATTAAATGCTGTCTTGTTAGTTTCATCTCAATAACTTCTGTATGAAACAAGTACCTCGTTTTAAGTTGATTAAAAATATTTATAGTTAATTTATCTAAAACACAAGCATTCCTACCGCTGCAATAGAACATAATAAACCGTAAATTACTTGACTGTATTCATTTAGTCGTTTGAAATGTCCGTAATCCAAGCCAGCTAAGGGGCCGTGGTGTACCACAAGCCCCCGCCAACTCTCACAACTTTTGCCATGACCACTGTCAACTTGGAACGCCGAGAAATTATTGGTTTAAAGAGCTTACACAGAAATTAGCTTAAATACCTTTTGTTTTTACTTTGGCATACCGCACCTCCGTCGTCCTATCTAAGGTTAACACAGACCGCATTTCGGCTGACTGAAGATAAGCTGGTGAAATACGGGCGCCGCCTTGTCGTGTCTCACAATTTATTTGAATCTAAATGTTCTTCTACATACATAGGTTCGTTGTATAGGATCATCATTATTTTGCGTTCGTGATAGTTATATTTATTTTTCGCTTTACATTTATTTGCGGAGGTTAAAGAGCTATTTGCTACTTCTAAACACTATTAAAACTCGTCTTGAGTTAATATTATTGAAGATAGATCTGAAATTTTGGATGCTAATAAGGAATTTATTTAACTTCACTTGAGAAGCGTAGAGTAGTAACATACAGGTAAAAAATTATGCAATTTGTTTGTGTAATTAAAGGCTTTTGTGGCTACGAAATGCAACTGAATACTAATTTTACGCTTCATCAATTTGATGATTATATTATTTGTTAAGTTCATTGCACCTGCTGATAAGCACATTTTCGTTTGTAAGCTGATAGCTAAAAACGCACAACTTTTTGTAAAACAATTCAGAAACAGAAATTTGTATCTTTGAAACGCACACAAATTTTCCTGTTGTTCTTTAAACTTCGGTGGGTGACCGAAATTTAAACAACACGTAGAATATTTCTGACTTTTTTGCTATATTTGTTACGCTATTAAACGATAAAGTTTTGAAATCCGAGTTTCTATTTTCTTCAACGATCAGAATGAAGCAAGTGAGTTATAGGTACCAATTGTATTTCACTGCATAAATAAACTTTTTGTGACATAGATTAGACTTTTTCGATGTTACAAGAAAAATGTGGTGGGATCTTGGCAGGGTTGCTACGTGAGATCTGGTCGAGTGCTGTGGTTCAGAAATTGCTTATACTTATATAGTATTTGTCACTTATTGGATTAAAAAAAAATCAATAGCTTATTACAATATCTACTTACTAGAAACGGGGCTAATAATTACTTTAGGCAAGGATAAATACGAGTGCAATTTACGAGGCCTTTATCCAGCAGTAGACTAAGTAGTACATACTAGTGAAGATGATGATAGCGAATATTCAAGAATGAAAAATTAGTATATAATAAAAATTTAACTAACTATTGAATTAAATTATTTATTAACAAGAAATTTTAATTGCTGATCATTTAAATTAATTACCTTATTATTGATCTCCAGTGACTAACCTTGATCTACATCCTACTATAAAATAAAAATAAATAATACTATTGAAAACCTTGAAACCATAATATTAGAATAGATTCCTATGGGTGTAATGACAGAAGTGGTTGACTAAAAAATACGTTTAAAGCATCACGAAGTTTCATTACTGTATTTTTTATAATATGAATGTCACTGAACCTGGTCCTTTTGTGTTTTTTTCCTCTCTCCGTCTCTGAATAGCCTCTGCTCTAGCTTCACTCAAATTTATTCTTGAAGACAGTTTAATGGCGCATATAATTTGTTAAACGTACTGCCTGCGATTTAATGATAGTCAGAGGTCACTCGAGGCGTACTACTGACGATATAATATCGTGATTGCGAATGAAAAGTATCGTTTTATTTTATTACTGGTAAGAATTGACTAGTACTAATTTCAGTTTATTAGCTACTAGCTTCGGCCCGTGGCTTTGCCATTTTTCGGGATAAGATATAGTCTATGTACTATTTCGGACTATTATATTATCTATTTGCAGGCCAAATTTCAAATAGATCTTTTGAGCCCTTTTGGCCTGTTTGTCCATTACGCCAAAACGACTCACACCTATATAATAATATAGACTGCCATAAATCCATCGAACGTTTGAACGTTTTCATAAAATTATTTATTTATTTATTTTTGATATAGTAGAAAATATTAATTTGCATATACTGATAAATTTAATTAAGCAAAATGAATTTTATATCAAGCAATACTTTTTCTGCTGTATTACAAAATAAATTCCATTAATGTGAGCTGAAAAAATGCTGACACGTGTAATTTTATTTTATCATCGTTCTAACGTTCAAATTTATATTAAACCCTATCAATATGAATTTGAACATTTGAATAAAATGTTTTGAATAATCGTTTTGGAAGTAGGCATATTATATTAAGTTTATCCGTCGGATTTAGGTCTCCATGCAAAATTGGAGTGAATAGGTTATCACACGTCGAATGACACTATAATGTAATTATAGTACGGGAGGGCAGACCTCACACATAATTCGAAAACTTTACGGAAAATTCTCGCTTGAATTTTTTATTCGATAATTATACAAAATATTAATATAAAATTATATTGTACATAATAATACTATTATGTAAAATATGTGTGTTTTCTTACTCTTAATTCATCTTGTCTAATGTATTTACTCTTTCGTGGGAAACTATATTGATTAAAAATGTATGTAAAGCTGAAGATTGTATCAATATAAAATATTTAAATCCTATCTTGTTTGTTCATTATGTAAATAACAAAACTTGTATATGTTTGGTGAAAAATTTAATATATTTACTGTTAATATTGTGAGTATGTGTGCAATAGTGCGCAGAGTGTTACATATATTATTACATCAGACACCAATACAGCCTCCCAGCTAATAAGTAAATATACTTTTTTCTGAATATAAATACTACACTTTATTTAACTATAATCCTAATTCCAACACTACACAGCAGACGCATGCAAGCTAGGAGCTTTGCAACATTATACTAAAATACCACTAGAGCAAATCCTCGGGCATTTTAAAGCTAGTTCAAAATAAAAACTTGTAGTAATTATATCAAAAGCTAAAGAGAAGAACAGGGACGAGAAAGTACAGTAAGTGAATTTCTTATCGTCGCGCCAAGGTTAATTCAACGAGCCTTGAGAGTACATAAGTATTGTGCGCTTGGCAAATTTCTCCTCATGATTGTGTCAGGGCTAATTTAAGAACCCTTGGGGCGCATTCTCTTTCGTAAGGCAAGCTTTTCAAAGCAGCTTTGCTTACGTAATACAGATCGTTGCAATTTCACTACCTATCTACGTTGTACGTACTCTAAACAATCTTATATCCACGAAAATATGGTATGTATTATTATTCGTCGGTCGACCGTTATTTGTAAACTCCCGACAGAGTTTCGTTGACCGGAAGTGCTTGCGGGTGGAAGCGCGGGATTTGACCGGAAGTTGTGCAACCCCCGGGTTGATGTGTTAAGCTTTAGTACTGGGGCTTAACTGAGTTATTAATTAATGACCGCGAGCATCCGCCTCCTATCAAAAGTGCCAACTTTTTTGTACGCATTTCTCATTTTCATATTTTTTTATGCAGGGTTTTGAAAATACAGATGGTTTAATTCACAATGAGTGGTCTAGGAATTTCTTCTTTTTCTTTTATTTTTCTTACAGCAACAAGTGCAGGCTTTAAAACGTACCAAATGTAGTACTTTTTGTACGCAGTCAGCCTTTTTATAGCGTAATACGGGAGCCTTTAAGAGTTAGCAATATTTTATGTCAGCGTTATTAACTTACATGGGTTGCACACTGAAAAGGTTAAATTAAAATTCTATATGAAACATTTACGGCTTATCTATTATGGGTGACACGTCTATAATTTTAATATTTTAAACGATCAGCTGTTGCGGTATCAATAAAGTGGATATGTTTATGTTAAAGCGGGGTCGTTGGCATTCAGGGGAGGCATATGCGAAGTCACCTGCCGCTCGCAAACCCCTGCGCCCTGCGCCCTGCCGTAACTGTGCCCTCCCCCGACGTGGAAATATTAAATGTTACTTGTTTGGTAAGTTATGTGGGTTCAGTTCACCTTCGCATACAGAATGTTGGGATGCACCTACTGTATTAGTTTTTAACTCAAGATTATATCAAAATAACAACGCCGTACTACAATCACAAGTTACTTCAATGCGGTTCCATAAAGAATTGAAGTAATCCCAGCGAAAAGATACTTTCTGAGATAAAGCCCTGGAAATCATTATTGTAAGCCTTCGTATAAAAAATAGAATTATAAATGTAACAACGAAAACGGTGGAAGGCTAGTTAGTCCGGTGACATCATTATGTCACGAAACACACATAAGTGCTGAACATACAAGATAACACGCACTCGTAAATAAGGGTATAATTTATTAGAACTGCGCTGGATTGTCGTTAGAATATCAAATTACCAACTGCGAGCGAAATGGTAAATGGTAAAATGTTTATCGGCTCTTTACTTAATCGTGCACAAAGTGGAAGCACCTATTTTAGGAACTTCACTTAATTTTGTATTTAGCGTCGTATTTCTTGAACATTTTTAACTGGCGTCAGGCAAAATCGAAAGGGTTGTTTAACGATAATGAGGAAATGAGGACCACCCCGCAATAGCGATATTAATCGATAAAGTACAAGTTTTGAACTCGATTAGATACAATTACGCAGTAACATTTATCAATGTCGGTAATTAACATTGGGTTTTATTTCTTCTTATTTTGTCGCGCTCTTCATTAGCGAAGGTTTGGCCTTTCTGAAAGACCATCATTGCTTTAAGTTTTATGTGCTATTTAACTATGCATAATAGTCCGTAATGTGTGTATTTAGCAGATCTAATTCTGCCTCAGCATTTCACTTCGTGTTAGTATTGCTACATGATACATCCTGTCGTTAAATCGGTCACACTAATATTAATGAGTGGGGCGTCTCCATAGGGACATTATTAGTAACATATTGTCAAATTGCTGCCTCAAAACATTGTTGGAAGAAGTATTTGTTTATTCAGTTTTCGAGAAATGCAATGATACATTTGTTTGAATTGTTCGATTATTAAGAATCCTTTACCATTGTGGAAATATAGACGAATACCCAAAGGAACATCCTTTGTATAAGCAAAGTCGAAAACAAATTTTGTTCTTTATAGATTGTGTCTTTTAGCTTGTCTTTTTGCATTATTTTATTGTCTATACTTTTATTGGTAAGAATAAAATATTATAGTACGTGAATGTAAAAATTTTGTTAATTTGAAATTATTCTTTTAAATTTACTTTCTCTAATTGTTATTAAAAACATAACCCCTATTTATATACAAAACTAATGAATAATTAATTAACTAAGATTAATTTTAATTAGGTTCTAAATATTTTTAATTAGGCTGTAAGGTAGGGCTGTAACATTAATTAGGAGTTCATGATCTGAATGTTATTTATCGATTAGCACACTATATATAATAAATTACCGTTATATTTTGAATAAACGGGCACGATTCTATATCTATAGTAAGTAAGATTGCACAGTATATGATAAATATTCTATGTAAATTAAATACTTTAATGCCCACAGCTGATACAGGTTATCGTGACTAGCCTGAATAAGCAACACCTGGTGGGCCCAGTTTTAGTTAACGATCCCCTAAATATCGAAGGTATAGGGGATATTGCACCATCGGGTGGGTGATTGAATAGATAAAATTACCCATAAACGAATTTGGGGGAAATGCGAAAGTAAAAATTAGGAATAAAATACTGTGTTGCCCTAAAGTAGGGTGAAATTGTAAAAGGGAAACCGTGATCATTTGAATGTAATTGGGCATTTGTATGATAATTAAAAAAGTAAATAATTATACAAATGTGAACAGTAGGTATTACTCGTAGCTACCTTAAATACACTTTATTGCCAAGTTATTGAATTTAATGATAGTATATTTTTGATTAATAATAGCCAGGATATTTGTTCGACAAATTTTAGTGATGAATATTGATATAAATAGACAAATGAAGCTTTTGCATGGAGTTATATGAATCTTCAAAATCGTAAAATAAAATGACGAAATAATGAAAATAGTCATTCCCCTGTTTTTTTAACAAAAAATATCTGGGAATTATAAATCCATGAGAAGACTTTTGATGACATATAAGAATATTTAATACAAAGAGTTGTTTGGCATAATACATTGTTACTCGTGAGAACAAAACATGCAATTACGTAGGTAACCGATAATGTTTTAATACTTTATAATACCCACAACACGATTTTCTGCGAGCGCTAATGAGTCATGATGGGAACGGTATGGGTTTAACGTAGGCAGATGAAATTAATGTAACTATGTGTGCTGGCAAACATTTTCCATTTGAATCTTTTTCTTAACTTACAATTTTATTAAATTGTTGGTTAAGTTGGCAATAGGCAAAAATCTGGTAAAGATTAGAGGTTCTTCCTTGTTTTACGATTTCTATACGACACTATATTGATTGACATTCTTATCACTGATATTTGTTAAGGATATCACTCAAGCGGAATAGAAATATTTTGTATTAGGTATCCAATTTTTTTTTTTTAGACTGTTCGTGGTGGCGTAAATTAGGTGAGGCCTATGTCCAGCAGTGGACGTTGTTGGGCTGGTAATACACCGGATATGATGATGATGACCCAACTTGTTGACCAAAGTAGGCTCTAATATATCGGACTGCCTTAGAAATAGATACCAATCCAATACGTGCAACTTCTGGGCATTAGTCTCTAATCCTAAAACGAGGCAGATGAGTTTAGAAATCTCATGAAAAGGCTAGTACACGAGATCGGATACCAAACGACAATCAATGTAGACAATGTTTTATTTATTAGCTAAGTGAAAGACGTGCAAGTGTTGACTCTACCGTGATAGATAGCCAAGAAACGTAAAGTGAAAGGGCTTAATCAAGAAAGTGGCTGTTCTTCTTCTATACTGATTAGACAGTGTTCTTGTAGTTAAAGGGTTACCTCGCTATTGAAGTAAGTCCGATCCTCACAAGGGACAAAATAAATATTAGTGTGACTCACAGCTAGTTGTTCAAATTCTGGATACACTTTGTGGCATAATTGGCACTTCACTCAGAAATCTGCATTGATGAAATTTTAGAAATATTAACCAGGCTTAACATCAGAGAGTCCTCTTTGTTGAATCTTCATAAATGCCACATCAAAGTATAAAATCCAAATATATCTGTTATACTCGTAATGAACCTGTTGTGTTTACAATATAATGTTCTCAACAGTTAATTGCTTCTAAATTTTAGTGTTAGATCAGTTAATCTTTAAGACTTGCAGAGTAGTTATTCTGCAAGTCTTAAACCATAACCTCTTATTCACTTGTAAGTAATTTAAGCATCTCGAGGTGTATCACACACCTTCAAATCCTCGAGATACTTGTAAACGTCTGATATGGCTTAAAATAAATTTTCAATTAAAAAGCTTCCAACGGCATTGCCAACACTATAATATATTCTCCAATATTCTTTCTAAAATGAATCGATTGATTTTATATTTTTTAGATATACAACTGACAAACTGTCCGGTTTAAGATAAGGTATTATACGTTTTGCTGAATATCACCGGCATCATCATCATCTACTCAGAAAAAAGTTAACTAGAAAATACTGCCTGAAAATAAAATATCTGCTTCTATAATGACTATTTCACACTCAATGATTTGCATTGATTGACTGACAGTTCCGTGTCAAAAAGTTTTATGCCGACCATTGCAACAATGATGTTCAGTGTTATGGGAACAAAACGTGCTCGCTTATATTCACTCAAAGCAGGTTCATAATTACAATCTACGTACCTATCTACGGCGTAAGTACACTTCAAGGTGAACCACTCTGTACAGACTACTGACGACTCACTACCTGCCTTCAGGAATACAATTATAGTATTGTGTTATAGTCAACTCTTTGGTCAAATACGGGTGTAGGAGGATATTGAATTCCTTGCTGTAATTGAGAACGTTTGCAAAACGTAATTAGGCAGGTAATAAACGTTAATGAATATGATTTAAATGATAATTACAAAGTTGCTTCCGAGGAAAATAATTGGCTTAAACATTTTTGTAATTTAATGTTTAAAAATAAACCTTCAAAATGGATGGAAAGTTTGCTTGAGGAATATTCAATTAGATCACTTCTATGAGGTAAACTCGAAGGAAAAAAATCTTCTTACGCAATGGTAAACCATGTTTCCTACGTAGTTTGAGTTATGTATTTATTGAATTTTAAAGAAGCTTATTTTTTGTATTTACGTATATATATATAAACGTATATCGTAGGTATATTTAATTACGTCACCTATGGTTTTTATTGTGCAATAAATAAGTTAATTGTAGTAAGTAATAGTGTGAAAGGTCGCAGCCATTCTTGCGACAATTGTCATAATAATATTCGTTAAGAGTTAAAACTATGAGTTATTAACCAATAAAAATTATAATACCATTTTGGGAAGAGATTTAAACCAATACAATAATTTTATGCAGAACTTATTACCGTGATCCTTCTACACATTTTCCAATTTTGTATTGGTATTATCAGAAAATATTTTACCCAACTCAATATAATATATTGAGATGAGATATCATATGATGGAAATATTACGTCAATTTTCATAACGTAACATCAATAGTTATCTGTCTAAAAACCATCAAATGAAATCTATATCATCTCCTTTACGATATTGAGAAAATCTGAAATTGTCATTGTTGCATACTGAATTTGTATTGGCAACCGATCAGCTATGCAAATTCGATTTACAAACAATTCTGTTTTGACGTCCGATGATGATATTATAGCAACGCCGGGCATCAAGTAGATGTCTGCTAAAGAATAATGTCACAAATGTAATGAAATTCGTTCCAGTTTTGTTTTGTTTTAATAATTTTCCAAGCTTGTTCGGTAATGCCATCGATATTGTGAATTTTGAATTTAAATAAGGTAAACAGAATACAGATAGCTTTTGTTCTCAGTAATTGATGAAAGACGATTTTATTTTTCGATCAACCTACCCTCGAAGCTGTCTAATATTGTGATTTATCGACTAAAAGTTATGAGGCAAGGGCATCTACTAACAGAAAATTTCAAAAAAATATATATTCTATTCATTGTCTTCCTGTGTTTATAATAAAATGATGTACTTCAATTGAGAAGATTGTTCAAAATGTTACATTACCGTAACTAGTTAAAACTTTCATGTAAGGTATAAAGTTTGTGAAAGACTTAAACTTTCATCTGCATGTTGTTAGGTTGTTGTGAAGTAAAATCTTCTTGTAAAGGTTCTTCATAAACTGTTTGAGCTCGCGAGGGGTCTATAGAATATCTAATTTTCATTTCAAGATACTGGAAAATAATATTAAAGTACATTGCACAGTGGAATTTTTCTTTAAAATTGTATTCGTACTGATGAGTACTAAGTTTCCAGAATGTCGAGTGACGCACATGTTTCAGCAATTGCACTTTAGGCTACCAACCGCTTATCATGAAGCAAGTTGCTCTTTTGCAACTTACGTGTACACAAAATACACTAATATATACATTCGAATAGTTATCTTCAAGCGGGTTTGTTATTTAGTCAGAAATGTTTTAATTCTAGTTCACGTGTTTTTTGTTTGGAATGTTCTAGTCGAGTAATTCGAAAGCAATATCGTAATGTTACGGGTGTAATGGTGCGGCAGACAGAGTTTAAAATTAGATTCGTAGGGACGGAATTTGGTGCGGATTATCTCAATTGGGGCTGATAGATTTATAAAAGTAAAAGTCAAATGCGCAGAGAACGAGCTGGCTAAGAGGCGCTTGTAAATGAACTGAAAGGATCTGTTTATTACCATTAGGTTGAACGGCTCCAACAGGTGACTCGGAGTTAGTTTTCACAGATGTTTTTGTTTACGTTCAGGTAAACTTTCAATGTTACCGTTTTCTGAAACGTTTTTGATATAGTTGGTATTTTATTGAATTTAAAACTATGTATCGGTGCAATGGGTGTTTATATTAATTATTTATACATTTTATTATATTTAGCTCGTGCGGAGTGTGATTACTATCAGTGGCGCATGCGCCAATGTGTTTGTTTGCCTCCCCGCGCTTGTTTGTTTTAGTAAAAATTTATAGCGTTTCGTGGAGATTCGCCACGCTTGGGATGCTCCTGCCTTTGAACTGCTTTACGTGTTTGCACCGAGTGTGCATCTCTTTACTTTGTACTATTTCTTCTCATAAGACTAGCACATTGCGTAAAATAATGATCTTTGCCGTCTGTCTATGGAGATGGTACATTATGTATTATTATTTTTTAATAAATTTTAGTACATTTTGCAATCAATTTCGTTTTAAATAGACTGCCTAACAACTTTGCTCGGTTGAATTGTGTTTGATAACAAGCGAGTTTACCAAATAACAGCAAGTAGATGCCATCAATACATCACTCACGTAATTGTGCAGTAAATTACGAACAGACAAGTAAGCGGATGATCATTAATTGCCGGATTATAGCCAGGGAAAACAATCAAACGGACTTTAATAGTTAAAATATTTTCATTAGACCGCCCATTTAAGCCATTGGAATCACCACTCATTCCGATTTATGCACTGTTATTTTTATGGGCTCTTTCGGGAGTCCATTTATTTGTCTCGGTTTTACAATTAAAATTTTTCAATCAAATTATTTGTATCTCATTAACTGCTAAGTATTTGAAGAATCTGCCTACTTTATACAGGGGTAACATTTGTATATGAAAATATTTTTGTTGGTTTTAATAGAGCATGAATTTTGTATATTTAATTTCCGGGGTTTTAAGAGGGTTTTTTAAATGTTCCATAACAAGTCACGCGTATATATTTATTATATGCATAATATGTTAATCATAAAAGTAATAATCACCCTCAGCGTGCTCCTCGCACTCATTACAAATCTACATAAACATGTGGATGAAAAACCTCAATTAAGTGCTATAATCCTCGAGATAAAGAGACATAAAATTAAAGTACGTTATTAAAAAGAGTATCACCGGCCAAATGGACTCGATAAAGTGAGGTTATGATGTCCAGCGTATTGCGAAATTGCTGCTTGAAATTAGTTTAGTCGCTAGGCCCACTCTCTTGAACGTTTAATGGCAGCAATTATCATTTAGCAAATGTAAATTTTAAAATGCTACGATTTCATAAAGTGAACATGAGAATTGTGCTAGTATGCTTTATCGTTATCGACTTAGGTTAAACACAATTTGCAATTCGTGTGGTTCGACGCGACACATCCTCTGTCGATAAACGTTGTCGTTGACGCCTGCTGTTTGATATCGGTGGGTATAGCGCTCACGTTGACTTTTATTTCAATATGCCAATAACCATTTTCCAACAACAGTAATGTATTCTTGGATATACCACGTAAGTTACAGGTTGTTACAATACAGTCTTTGTTTTTGATAGTATGCAGTTATACGGAAATTCGTTTTTTTTTAAGTAATGACAAAAAAGATGAAGTTATATTTTGAAGGAAACGCATTATAGTTCGCACTGTAACATGACATGTAACAAAACTATGTTAATTTGTTGGTAATCAAAGTGAAAAACTTGCCCTTACATTATATTGACTCTAATTAATATAAAGAAAACAGATATTATACAATTTTATCTTTGTTTACTTTTTATCTGGCATCTACAAACATAGATGCGGCCTGTTTATTTCAATTTCTCAAGTCTCGGCAATAATTTTCATTTCGTCATGACAACGTGGAGCGTTTTGATGTTTATTTACGCGCAAATTCCGCAAAAAGACAGCACACGCTTCTTGGCAGTTTTACGGACGAAAAATCTTTTACATGGCAATGAATGCGTAACCGGGAGCTTGCCCCTCCGTCAGTACCCTCCCCCCCGCCTCATTCTCATCAATTGTTTCGCGTGTTTGTTTGTGTTTGTTCTCTGTTGCTTGTTTTCATAACACACTGTCTGTCTTTGATGGCGGTGTGTTTGCACAGCGCAGCGGTTGGATTGCTCCGGGAACTTATGCTTGAGACTAAATTTTCTTGACTAAATAAGAAGTAGATATTATGTTTATATTTATTTGCGATGTACATAATATGTCAAACTGGTTTTAGTACCAGTAGACGTGACACAATGAAGTTCATTATCGGAATATGATCATTTCACTTTTTCTATGTAAAAATATGTTAATCTGTTGTAATGTTAGTAAAGTACAGTGTTTATTTTTACTCTAAAACTGGATGTTATTCTGATAGTGTCGTCATCAAATCTATTGTGGCTAAGGCTATAAATAGATGCAATCTATTAAATGATTGCATTTAACAGACTGTTTACCACCCTCACATCTCAAATGTGTAGATATCTGTTTTATAAACTATGTAAATTTGTTCTTTTCAAATGTTTACTTAAAGTCAAGTTCCAAATATAGCATGTTTTTTATAGTTCTAGCACCTAATAACAAATGGTCGAGAAATTCAAAGTAAATAAAAGTTTCGACTATCATATATAATTTAAGTCCTATTTCGAAATTTCTTTATTCTTTATTCATATTCCTGAAACAATTATCTGACTGAATTATGACTGGCCTGTTGGTCTAGTGGTTAGTGACCCTGACTACTAAGCCGGAGGTCGTGGGTTCGATCCCCACCCAGGACAAATCTTTGTGTGATGAGCATAAAGGTTTGTTCTGTGTCTGGATGTAATTTATCTATAATATGTATGTATTTACAAAAAAAAAATGTATTTAAGTAGTATATCAGTTGTTTAGTACCCATAACACAAGCAAATATAATTGCTTACTATGGGACTAGATGGCGCTGTGTGAATGTGGTAGAATATTATTATTATTATTAATTATCTAAAATATGACTGGCCTGTTGGTCTAGTTGTTAGTGACCCTGATTGCTAAGCCGGAGGTCGTGGGTTCGATCCCCACCCAGGACAAATCTTTGTGTGATGAGCATAAAGGTTTGTTCTGTGTCTGGGTGTAATTTTGGGACGTAAACTATCAAAGCAGACGTTTTTTGAATGCCATCGCAATATGAGTATCAGATAAAAGCTAATTAATAGCCTACAATTATGTATGCAATAACTTTTGCCCGCAGCTCCACTTGTCTCTTGTAACCTAGCCCTAGCTTGACCGATTTTGAAGTGCAAGGTATTGTTATATTCGTATTCATCCCCGAATCTCTATATCAATACAAATATTATAAAGCTGAAGAGTGTATTTGTTTGTAGTCTATATAACATCACATAATAATTAATAATTGACTGTCGAAGGCTACTTTTAGCAGTCGGGTTTTTTTGGTTTTTAAATTAGTTCTTGTTTTATATTTTTTAACTAGAATCGTCTATCGTAAATAAAGTTTTATGTATTATGGCTCTATCTATTACTCTACTACTACTACTATACTCTTACGGCATAAGACATCAGGCTGTCATTGTTCCATATTCAGTCTGTTTAGCTATGATATAATAAACATAACATCATCACGCCTTTTTCCCCGAAGGAGTAGGCAGAGGTGTTTCACACCCACATTTCGCCAGCTATGTTTGGTCCCATGAAATAGGGGGCGAGCCTATTGTCATCAACCGGGAACATTTGTTTACCAAACTCCGGGAAAATCTTAATACTGGAATTTCATGATAGAAAAACCCAATACCATTTTTACCCGACCCGGGTATCGAACCCGGGACCTCTTGCACAGCAGTCGCACTTCCCGCTGCGCCACCGAGGCAGTTATTATAAAAAGCCTCATTAAATACTAGCGGCAAATGATCTTACCAAATCGTTAATACATTGGACATTAATCGCTCGGGTGGTTGTTGGCGATCGTCCACTGCGTACATTTCTCTCTCTCATTCGTTGTCTTTAACTTCGTTAATCCGTATTGTATTTATAGTTTTAGCACCTCTAAATCTCAACAAGCTTATGACAGTTATAATTAAATGCATAGTTAATTGCGTGGGTCGGTTAATTTGTGTTCGTCGTTGTATTAGTTCTTTTTAGCTTGAATCTTTAATAGCTTATTAGAATTGAACATATCGTCTATCGGGGACAGTACTGAAACTCTAAATAAGATATTAAAGACAACCTGAATACTGTTTCTGCATAGTTGTTTAATATGAACTTGTGTTGGAAGCGGACTTTTTCTCTAAACTTAGCAGCAAACAAAATTTGTTTTATAGTAACTTATACGCGCGTGACCCACGGGAATGCATTATCACTATACATTATAGCTTATGTAATTATATACTCTCCAGCCTCCTTTCTGTTGCTCTGGTAATGTGCAGTTAGTTAATTATTGTAGAGTGCACTGTATAGCACGAAAGTACAAGGCGTTGTTCAATGAACCCAATTTCATAATCATCATTTCAACCAATAAACGTCCCACTGCTGGGTACGGGTCTCCTCCAAAGATTGTGGAGGGAATTTCGCCTAGGTACTATACCACGCCGGCCAGACAGGTTGGTATAGGGTTTGTTTCGAATTTTCCTTTTTTATTAGTGCTCTTGTCTGCATAAGGTACTCCTCCTTAGTCGCCTTTTATGACACCCACGGGTTGAGATAGGGTAGTGACATTATGTATTCTTAATCCGTCACTACACGGATGAAACCCATCTTGCTCTTACTTAATGTTAGCTCTGTTTGACTTATATTGAATTATTTTTTATTTGCTGTTGCCCGGGGTACTTTATATACCTAAATTTCTCGATAAATAGGTAAGCTATCTAACATAAAAAGATTCCTTTAATTTCAACCAGTAGTTCCTTAAATTCGCGCGTTCATCCAAATAAGCAAATAAACTCTCCAGCTTTAATTAGTATAGATTTATAACGTGTCTCCTCTTTTTTTATCTAATCTTCACTTTGCTGGAGTGCGGGCCATAAGCTAAATTCGCTCAAGTGTACCTACATACCGTAAAGAGTAATGTACGAACGTAGCTTGCGTGTCGTATCTGCTACAGACTTACTTAACAGTTAGCTTTTATACAATAAAATGTAATCTCTCTTATTAACACTGCAGTGTTATTGTTACTGTGCTGGCAAGTCGAGGACCCATTACAGTAATGTGATTAAGAAATATTAGTCGTTCACAAATAAGTAGGTTGGTACTTGTTAACAAAGTGTTCTTGACTACGTGAGGCTTGAATTTTTTGTCACCTTAGTGCTTAACAAGCTTAAAGACTGCCCATATGTAAGCAGTTAGCTTTTATTTGCTTGCAAAATGATATGGAACCAACATTGTTTTAACTTCCTTTACAACTGGTTTTAACTAAACTGAAAGACTAAACTACAAATTTTGATATCTTTTAAATTATAATAAAATGTTTAGGTAGGTATATATTATATCCATTTGCTCTCTAGTTATAAAATAAATATAAAATTCTTGCAAGCTTGATTTGTTACGATCGTAAGACCTCGTAAGAATGAGCGTTCGTGACCAGTGGTAAAAAAAAAAAACAAAATAACATCGATTTGTCTCGGATGACGGACAGTAGAGCAGCCGCAATAACCGTCGCGATTGGCTGCCTGACCGGTCATTGACTCGGCGGGAAACACTCTTATTGGCCAACAGTTTAATACAAATGACAGAAAACGTGGCTAGCGAAACAACGGCCAGCTATTTACACACTATTTTAATTAATAAATCTTTCGCGTTAATTTAATCTGATGAGTTTATTGTTATACAGACTTATTGTTAATTTGTTTCACGATGGCTTTATTTTGTTTGACTTTGTGTCAAATCACTGTCTCTATTAATCAAGATGTTTTCGAATGGTGGTGGGAGAAAATAAAAAAATAATTTTAGCAAGACTAACTGTAATTCTCTGTGAATATATTTAAATATTTAACAGTTACTTTTGAATATTTATGAATAAAGTACTTAAGTAATCGTAAATGATTACAATTTTATTAGGCACAAATCTTTTTGTTACGTTCAGTACTATGTGGTGTTTTTCTCGAAAAGAGGATTAAATTAAGCATTTTCAATATTGTGTAGTTAGGTTATGGGAAGAAAGTCCCTGACACTGACACTATTTCAGGTAGTAGTTTCCACTTAAGTACCTACAGTTTAACAATTAGTAAATCATAAAAAGTCGAATAAACTACCTGAATATTCATTATATAAATGATATAATGGTTTCAGAGAGTTTCAGATATCCCTAGATATACAAACAAAATGAGATTAGAGCCACAATTGCAGTTTCCTATATTAGAACTTATGTCGCAACAGGTAATTACAGTTCTTTGTGACAACATAAAGTGAGTATCTAAGTACAACTTGGGTAGTCGTACCTGACCTAAGAAATTCATGTAAAGAACAAAGTAGGTAGGGAATATTTTTCAAGGTTAGGGAACAACATTGTATTTAAACGTCTACTTTAGAAATCCGTAAAATATATGTTTTTGTTTTGTTTCTGGGTGGAGTGCACTTTTCCAGCATTCCTCTCGGCGTCTACGAGGTAGAATCCATCAAAGGATTACGTGGCGGGGTGTAGGGGGGCTGTCTCGGGCCCGATCGGTCTATCGCTATTTCCTGGGATGTGGAATAAATTATCCGCCACTTAACGCCACCTCGCACATTTCACATACCCAACGCTCTTAAACGAGTTTAAAATTACCACCATTTGATCTTAATGTAGAGCGAAAGTAAAGGAAATTCCAACAAATTATCGTTTACTGAAATTACTCTAATATCTTTCTAAAATAAATGAAGATTTCTTTTGATTTGTTATACTGCTCCGAGTACCATTAGGAAACGTCGCTATCTTGTGATCTTGGCTAGCAATTTATTTTGACAAGTTGTCTACAATTACATTAATAAAATAATACATATTTGTAATTAATTTATTTGTCACAATGTGGTATGTTCTTTTTAACGAAGACATAATTTTATGATGCGTTTCTAAACATTCGTCAAAGTAGCAGTCGCATCGCGTCGTGTAGAAACGAAACGCCCTGCAAGCACAGCTACGTTTCAATCAGCGCAGATTGAGGCACACAGTGGCACGAACCGGGGGATTATAGAATGCATGACGCGGCAACATTAGACGGAGCAGTCCTTTCATACAGATGGAAATTGGATGTGGCTTTAATGGGAACGAACTCGGGACGTTTTATAAGTAATTGGTGGTCTACTATGGTAATATTGAGTGTCAAGTACGTTTGAATTTCATGGACTTAATTGGTTTTTGTATCATATTAAACGAGTGCATTCTTAAACAGCAATCAATATTATTAGAGTAGGTGCCAATTAGGTTGTTGTCAATTCTTGTCTTTTTATATTTTAGACTGAAAGCTTGTTCATAATTTTACTTAGATATATCTAAAGTGTTGCGTAAATTGTTATGAAGGTAGTGTTATTTTGTTAGTTCAGTATAATATTTACTAACAAAATTTAGTTTATGAATGTGACAAAGATGTGCGTTGTGAATTATGATGATCAGCTGCGGTGTACGTCGTTACGCATAAACTAAATTTATCTTACGAAATTGAGGAATGAGTAAGATCAGTGAATAATTGTTAGTTATAACTGCTGGAATATTCAGGTTTAGTACTGCAGAGGTTCTAAAAGACGCGCCATCTTTCAGAAAGCCAACTCTGTACTTAACGCGATCTAATTTCCAATTTGCTTACAACTCGGAATCGGTGCAAGATCCTTTACAGATTTGGCAGTATTGCATACGAGTGCATTAAGGAAATACGTAGAAGTCTCTGACGAGTTTCTTAAGCGGGATTCGTCGGCATGATGTAAATAGTTCCTATTAGATTTTCGCTTTGCAGGCTTTCCTTAGCGTGTCGATTACCATAATCAATTTCCACATTATACGTGATGTGTGAAACGGTTTCCGAATTTACAATGTCGTAGCTTTAAGTAAAATGTTATTGATTGAAGGTATTATTGATTGATGCATGGCAAATAGAATATGCGGGTAATTTATCATCGCAAAAATTAAAAAAAACGCGTTGCCATAATTAAGTACGAACGATTAGAAAAATACGTCATCGATATCTCGTGATGTTCCTCGACGACGACGCTACAACACTGTCACAATCGTTCACTGATTACGACCTTCCTCTGTTCGCGATTGTGTTCAAAGTGATTTCGATCACAAAGGGTTATAAAACGCCGGCGTCACCGTTGCGAGGGGTTGTGCCACCGCATTGCTTCGATTAATTGTGCCGCCGATACGTGAGTCCGATTGTTTATATCTAAATAATGCGATTCGATCGAATGGAATAATACTTCACTAGCTCACAAGTTTTAGTGTTATTGAAATGTGTTTGTTCAAGGTTAATTTGTTTGATGGCTACGTTATAACTGTGGGTAGAGTGTAGGAAGCATTTGTTAACTAACTTTTAGTTGATGTTACTCTGTCTAATTAAAAAGTTTGAACTAACGTTCTGAAAAGTTCCGTTAATTTTTAAAATGCATCCAAATAAAGTAAAATAACGGATGTTGTAATTTTATTTTGTACTAGCTGTGCGCGCGACTTCGTCCGCATGGAATTTATCAAAAACAAAATTACTTTTTTATAATAATTTTAGAATTTTTCCAAAATAAAAGTAAGTTACACCTTATTAAATCAGATATCTGCCAGTGAAAGTCCCAGAAAGCAGTCCAGCTGTTCCATGGATTAGCCGGAACAAACAGACAGACAAAAATTGAACAAAATGTTATTTTGGTATATGTACCGTATATATACATTCATATGCATATAGTAAAAAGCGGTTATTTTAATATTACAAACAGACACTCCAATTTTATTTATGTGTATAGATGATAAGTTATGCGTAATATAATCACATTATGTACGCTAGCATAGTTTTAACGCATAGTTGCACGGTTAGCCGGCTAAATAGCTGCTAAGTAGGCAGCGTTTACGTTTGACAAGCCATAGTTTATGCTGCATAGGTAGAATGCGCACCGTTGAACGCACGCGTAATTAAGTCGATGCAATTCGGTGCGCGAACGCATGAAAGTGAGTGGCAAGTATCAATATGGCACATATATGGAACGCAACTGCAATGAATTAGGTATAGGGCTGCGGGACGATGTTAATCGTGTCAACATTTGCAATAGAATAGTATTAATCTTGGAATTCCTTTCATTTACTGTTTCATTAATAAATTGTTGGTTTTAATTAGGTTATATTATAGGCTCTAATATAGGCTCTATTTTAATTGTAATTAGGTACATTAATTTACTTATCGTAGCTTCATTTCCAGTAATTATAAAAAAACAATAAAGATTAAAAAAAACTCAAAGCAACTTTATATTTGAGTCTTGGCGTCTCCTAAATAACAATTTTGTTGCCATGACAACCCTGGCGCTAAGACAGGCACGCCACGTCGTCGTCGCACGCGCATTCTCTTTTTGTAAGTCTAATGCCATTGATGTATTGAGAATGCATCCATTAGTTGTTCTTTGTATGTCAACGGTAATTATTTAGCTATTTGGCCTAGCAATGATAGCCTTGTAAAAGGACAGTTATGCTGAGGCATATGTTTGTAACTTAGCTTCTGAGATTTCGTTTAAATAAATCAATAAAACTTTATTTCACAGTGATTCGAAATTAAAAATTGTCCCGTAATTGCTTCTGCTGTAAAAGGTTTTGTTTCTAGTTAGTTTTATCTTTTTCAACAACAGATATTTTTCATAACGAAATCACAAAAAAATAAGGTAGGTTACCAATGACACGCATTTCACGATTTAACTCAATAAATCCAATTCAGTTCTAATTTTATTTTATTTATTTTACATACTTACATACATAGCATAACGCCTTTTTCCCCGAAAGGGGTAGGCAGAGGTGTTTCACACCCACATTTCGCCAGCTATGTTTGGTCCCATGAAATAGGAGGCGAACTTAATGTCATCAATCGGGAACATTTGTTTACCAAACTCCGGGAAAATTACAATGCTGGAATTTCTTGATAGAAAAGCCCAATACCATTTTCACCCGACCCGGGAATCGAACGCGGGACCTCTTGCACAGCAGTCGTATACACTTCCAGCTGCGCCATCGAGGCAGTTATTTTACGTTATGTACGTATAATGTACTTCCAATACCAACCTGAGATTGTCTAACATAAAATGTTTACATCACAATAGTATAACTTTTTCAAGCACATTCCTCTAACAGAATCACTTAAGATTCTTTAAGGCAATTTCTTAGCCTATTCAAAATACGTATTGTCATCCGTGTGACTTTGTATATTGGTGACATGAAACAACAAAGTTACTTTGCCAACTATGCTGCCTATGGTGAAAATTTGCCGGGCGGCGTCGAAAACTCACGTAAGTGCCGTTAACGAAACATATTAGAAATTAGTTGCGTTACTCACCCTAATCGACGGTAGCGAGAAGTTATACTGGTTATACTAGCACTCTGATGGCACGCAACTTACTCAATATACTATGGGTGTTTGTTTAAACGATAGAGTTTGAAGACAAATGATAAGATGTCAGGTGTTCCGATGAATTTGTTTGTCGGGGACGATGCAAATTGTTGATGCTACCCTATTATAGTGGTAACCAAAGGTGTAATTTGTAAAGATTATTACATAACCAAGCAATTGTAATTAAAGGTGTAATTTGTAAAGATTCATCATCTCAACCCACAAACGTCCCACTGCTGGGCGCGGGTCTCCTGAAGATAACTTAAATTTAGTCTGCTATAGCACGCCGGCTAGACGGGTTGGTATAGGGTTTGTTTCGAATTTTTATTTTCTTGCAATGCTCTTGTCTGCATAAGGTCTCTTAGTAGCCTTTTCCGATATCCACGGGTTAGGAATCGGTAGTGACACTATGTATTCTTAATCCGTCACTATACGGAAACCGATTTTTTTTCAATAGCTTTATTTGTTGCTAAGCATCTCTGATCACCTCGTTTATGATTTAAATAATGTTAACCAATTTAGGGTACATCTTCAAGAGATAGAAACTATCATGAACCAAATACACATCATCATCATCATCATCATCATTTAAGCCTATTGCAGTCCACTGCTGGACGTAGGCCTCTCCTAACACGCAAATACACATTACTAACATTAATCATCTGGAGTAATAGTTCTAGATTAAAACATTTCACTCTTCGTATTTTACAAGTTTTTCAACAAAAGTTAGAAGCATCAGTTGCACAGTGGGATCATTGATGTATTTTTAGAAAATGTTATGACAAACGTAAACTAAGTTTCAGCTGATGTTAACCCGGGGTATCTTTTGAAAGTAGGTCAGAAGTTAAGTTTGTTTTTCTTTAGTAACGTCAAATTATCTGTGAATTTAACTTTACCTTCTAGCGGCTTATATCTGCTTTAGTATTAGAGTTGAATTTGAAAGCCATATTGAATATATTGACGCATCGATTAATCCCGCAAGCGGCAGCCAGTTGTTCATACAATATTAACACAGCAATTAAGTGAAAATTCGTGTTTAGCTTACGTTCGTATCAAATGAACAGCTCGATTCATCGTCACAGCGGCACCGTCAGGCATTTCAATTTGAGAACGTCATTTAAACAACGCCAATGTTACTTTGACAGTTTGCGCAGACATCACTCCAACGGTGGAGGAGTTAAATTGAATTGAACTCGTTGTTTACGTGTTACACGATATAGATTAAAGTGGTGTGCGGTACTACGAGGGGCGTGGCTGTAATATGAGGAACGAATCCAAACAAACTATTTAATTAGTCGTCACGTTCGATTTATCTCTTGCAAATATTTGTTCTGTTCTTATTACTCGTTCCAAATTAATCTTGTTTTCTTCTAGAAAATTTGAGACGTACTCGTATTTTGTTTTGTAAATTAGGTAATCTTCAATTTTGCTATTGGTTAAGAAATGTAGTTATTCTTCATTTCCGTAGACATTACATTCTTTACAATGAAACAATTTGACTCATAATTGGCAAAGTATGACTTGATTCCCATTTGATGCCTGTAAGCATGCATAAAAGCAATCATCCACAGAAATGGGAAAGGCTATTACAAATAGAGGTGAAGTAATGGCAGAGGCGAAAGATTGCGTGTGTCTCTTGCACGCCATTTTGTTCAGTAATCCAATAGTGGGGAAAAGATAAAAGCGAAAAAGATAAAAGGGGTGGTTTAATGGAATTAAACAAGGACGGGAGGGGATGGGGGCGCATCGCCGCGGCTAGGCGGCTCGACGGCTCGGCCGGTGCCGTAAGCCGGACTTGTGGAATGTCTTTGTTGGGATTGCTTTATTATAATTTCGGCTCACGACTTAATTTTTTTCCTTTGTTTTTCTCGCGACGATTACAAGCGGCTTTCTTCGCAGACAAATCTGCTATATTTTGTAACTTTCTAAAGCATATTTCATAACACAGTACCTAACAAATGTTTTTGTTACATGCTATAATTGTTACAATAAAATAATAACAGCTTATAATAACAGTGATTGATATCGAATTACCATGTAACTAGCTATTTAGGCGGTTAAAATATAATCAGAGCCGATTAACCCATCCGCTGTGAGGTAATCGAATATCTGCTTTAAATAATGCGTACAGCCTCGAGTGTATTGGATGTGTGGTGTGTAATAAAATGCGTAAGTTGGTATTTATCTGCAATGGATGGAGGGTTAACGGCGGCGGCTGCGATTAGTAGGTCGATTAGCACGCGGCCAAGAAGCGGTCGCGCTGTCGATACTCGATTATTCATCTAGGGTTGTCAAACTTGCCAAACTAACTTGCGAATTTAGGAAAATTATTATCGCACGATCGGTGCAGTTCGAACGGAACAACGCAAATAAAATCGGGCAATCGTTCGGCAATCGTCGGGCAAATAAAATTGGTACCTAATTATTTATTTATCCTTAAAATATTGTACTTACTTGATATGAACCCCTTTCAGAAAAATTCAATAGTAAATTATATTTATGTCGCAAAAGTTTAATTATTATCATTAAAAGCAGTATTAAATGAATAAATAACAAATCATTCATCAATAAATCAGATCTTAGTTTATTGAAATATTTTAATTTAAATGACTAATTCCAACCAAACTATTCATAATGTAGTATGATAAATAGTTTTCTCATTAAGCTAGTCATTAATATACTGACTTATCAATGTTATGTCATTGCCTATCTATATTGAGAACGTATGATACCTATTAAAGCAATGTATCTTCTTTAAGTGGGCTGTCAATTAACAAGATCCTACATTAAATTCAAGGCGTAACAATCGATAGCGTATAATTATTGCTCAGCCAGCTCATTAGTTGAAGAGCAGTTGTGTCGAGCCAGTAACGCGTCATTTGCACAAATTGCTGGGAAACTATAGCGATTAGTGATAATTGCTCGGTTTGCCAAATCGTTGGATCTATGGACTTTAGGCAGTCAAATATAGGCAAGGGCCGTGATAAATGTATTGGTTTAATCGGACAAGTAAACATTTATCTTACAACTAGATGTCGCCGGGGCTTTGCTCCTGTCGTTCTTTACTTAGCCACTGTTTAGCTCATATGGGCTGTAACGTGATTAAATAGCCTATGAACGTCCTCGATAAATGAGCTATCCAACACTAAAATAATTTTTCAAATCGGGCTAGCTCTCAGCTCGGCAGTTTCGGAGATCTTAGCGTTCAACCACCCAAACAAACAAACTCTTCAGCTATATTATATTGTGGTGCAGCAGAAGTGTATGCGACTGCTGCACAAGAAGGTTAAATTCTCAGGTTAGGTAAAAAAAGCAGTATTTAGTTGTTCTATCATGGAAATTTCAGTATCAGTCCGCAGTTAAAAAAAAAATATAAATGGCAATCTGCTCGCCCCCTATTACATGGGAACATAGCGACCGAAATTTCTCATAATGCTATTATTATACCAACTATTTTCGGGCCGAAATCAATGTAGAATGTTTGTAAACAATTCACTGTCAAATTTTAAACTAAGATTTCATTTATAATTATAAAAAAATATATTTATTTTGAGCTTGAGCATTTGAAATATTGAATACAAACTTTTCTTAATTAAGTTTTTTGGTTTTACAAAAACAGACATTAAAAGTCAAATGTATTGTTTATTCTACTTCGATTTCGGCCCGAGTATAAATTTAAACATTCCTTTGATTTAAGAAAAGAAGAACGTAAACCATTTTTTAAAAAGAATAAATTTTTCACTAAAAATCTACACGCAAATTCCACGCGTTGAAACCGTGAGCGATAGTAATCCAGTAAATGTTTTAGCAAGAAAATAAATGTAATTAATTCATTTTTATTCAATTTATTATACTGTTAAACGGGTTAATACATAATGTTATTGGCGACGGCATTAATACCGTCATCGAATTGTCAGTTCAATGTATATTATTATAATAGTCCTCATATCTATCCGTGATAGTTTCGTAGGTGTGTGAAATATGGAGACCTGAAATACACACACGATTGGACTAGCGCATGCTTTCTATGAAGTGTTATTGCTTACTTATTACATACTTATTGTCAGTTAAAACCAAAGTTTCTTCATTAAAATAATGACAAGTTGTGCACGACGAAATTAAAGACTTTTGCAGTACAATAAATTTTATTATTTAAAATTATAATCAAATAGAAATGAAAGGCACTGTCATTCTTTTATGCCATTTGCGTTTTATACAAGAAAAATATTTGTTTATGTGTACAGGCAAAGAAAAAATGTTTAGAAATAAATTAGACGTTTTCACATAAATGATAATAAAATGATACAATAAGTCATAGAAACACCTCCTATATAACATTCGTGTAAATGTCAAACTAATTTAATATCTAAGTTCGCGTGCACCAACCCTACACCAAAGATGCACCTGTCTCCATCGCTCAGCGCCAATGCGCCAACATCTGTCGAGGGCATGCACTTTTTATCTTTTTTTATATCCTCCTTGTTTTTTCCCTCCTAATTACATAGCAACAGTCGAACACCAGAAGTTATAGAATTACGATCTTTTACAACATCGAATTTATTTCGAGCGACATTTGGCTGTTATAAGATGTTATCTTGATCGGATTAATTATGTTATTTGCAAAGGGAAGAGGAAATATTGTTTTTTATAAATTTTTCATAAAGAATGATTTTATCAGATTATGTTCAACTGAGTTGTTTCAAAAAAGGTAAACAAAGTAAACACGCTTTGATTTGGCCTTAATGGCTGCGCATGAGCTTCTGTTCTGAACTCGGCAACCCATAATATAAGTTAACTGTTAATTTGACTGTTAACGAATTTAGTTGTGTTATATTATGTTCTTCTAAAATGATGATCTGGAATTGATGCAACTATTTTATTTCTAGCTTAATTCCTCATCTGAAAGTTCTTGTACAAAACACGATTAAAGCTTTTTATACCCAAAATGTAAACAATTTTCTTAATGTAAAATAACTTCTAGTTTTTATTCTGCCATAATTACGCCGTTACTGATTTATTTACTAATGGCCGATAAGAAACACCTGTTGCCTATTTGTTATGACATGTATTTGCGAATTAAATTTAATATTCTTTAATCACTATGATTATATTACCGCTGTCTAATTTAAACAATAAAGTGTTGTGTTGAATCATTATTTGTAATTCGTTTGCAATGTTGTTTGTCTAAATCTTTATTAGTCTGATGTCTTAACTAATAATCTTCTGTTACGATCATGATAATAACAATGAATTTTAATGTTGTAATTATTGGCCAATGTGTTATTTTATTATTTGGTCATACTCCACGATGTTGTATTTCATAAATGTTTACTGTTGTTCCAGGTAAGTTATTGATCCTAAAAATAGGACTATCTGCAGTTTTTGATTCTGAAGATGACGTTTGAAAATCGTGAGTACCTATATTAATAAGTTGTATACAATTCTTTGAGTTTTACTCACAGCTTTGTTTGTGGCTAATTTTAAAGTTACTGTTACCTTTCCGATAATATCTTTAGTTGCAATTGCTGCTGGAAGAATTTGAATATTCGATCTGTAAATCATTTAATGAGAACTTTGTTGTTGAGTCACCTGACGTCATACTGTTTTAAAATATTGTTCAATGCCAAATTAATTAAAATAATATTTTACATTGAAATAAATCATATTCTAGATTATTAGACACGCAAACATAGCCGCCATATACCGGACATTTCACACGGACGCCTGTTCAATATTTACTGTCAGTTATTTTAATAATCACATTTAACGTCCACATTGAAAAATTTTTTAGTCAAATTACATTCGAACAAAATTCACAATATTGCGAAATGTACTCGCTTTTTACTGATGAAGCAAATTTAATATTCGGCCGAGACGGCTGTTATGATGGCTGAGGGGTGAGAGGGAAGGAACTTCTCAAGGAAATGGTTTTCTCCTACGGCCCTGCGTATCAATCATTGTCTTTCTTATTTTATTCATCTACATCTCGTTTTGTTAGAAGCACTTATTGTAAAACCGCTATAAAAGCTATAGCTACAAAAAGACATTACTTGAAAACTACTTTTTTGAAGTCGGTTAATAAAACCAGACGTCACCGCAAAATCCGCTTAGTTTGCCGACCAAAGCAATCTACAGTCTGGAATTAAACAAGCGCAGCATAGCTTTAGCTCTTTATATATTTGAAATAGAAAATTACAATGTTGGACAATAAAATATTTTGTTTTATTGAAAAATTTTGCGTTTTCATTTGGGGCAGTCGTCCCTTTGTTTCAATTCCCGATAGGTCATTTTTCTCGGTGCCTGCTCTTTCCTTGGAATCCCTGATAGTAATTTATTTTCCCTAATTGCGTAATTCCTTCTAATCCCGGTAAGGAATTTAATTTCGGCCGCCAAATTGTATATTTTCCTTTTTTATCTAAAATAAACTAAGTATTTTTTTCTTATCTAACATCCCTAATTAAATCAAAGCCCCTTTTAGCTTTACCTACTCCATAAAGTATTATATCGCGATTAATTAAAAGAAAAAAAAATAGAATTGGAATTCGAAGTAGTCGATATCGGAAATTGAATAAAGAACAAAGTGACGTTCGGAAATTAGCTCGAAGAGCAGTTGAATTCGGTTCGGGCAACTCGAGATCCAAGACCGGAATTGCGTCAGTCGGTCGAGTTTCTCAGAAGTTTGTGTAAACTGAACGCAACACGGCACGTATTTAGGTTTAACACGCGGTACAGGTAACCTGTACTTAGGCGTGTACGACTTATCTAATTATAACTCGAGACTTAGTGCATCTATTACTACAGTTTAGTGGTGTGAACGTTACTCTCGACATTTCTGCATTATATTATAAATAAACAGAAGGTGGATATTTATAAAGCTTAGAAACGAGAGCAGATGTATTAACATGATCGCAATAAAACGAAAAGTGGATGTGAATGTTGTGGTATGTAAGAATCTAAGTGATTGAATTTTGCCTGCATGTGTTGAAGTCGTCATAGAATTGGGGAACTGTTTCTAATATTATAGATTAACGAGTGCCTAGCTAGTAAGTTTAGCGTAGAATCGATATGCGGCGTACACCCGATCGTTTTTCGTACAACATGTGATCGGGATTACCCTCAATAACGTCTTGATATCGGACATCTGCCGCGTATCCAAATCGTCCGGCATATGTTTTTATCGTACGTTCTTTAGCCAACGATTTTGTATTGACAGATTCGATCCGACGTTTATATTTCGGACTGCGATCATTTGATGCCTTGACGTTTCCTTTTTTCAGTTAGCATCTGACGTAGTTTGACGTAATTGGTTAAAATACCCTTTTAGGGAAGGGTCTATTGGGGTAACTGTACTTTTTCCTTGAGAGAATTTTTAAAATTTAAAATTATATTTGTAGGTTTGTCGATATTCTTATATTTTAGTAGGAATATTTCTCGCTTACAATTAATAAAATTATTAAATGAAACTTACTTATATTATTTGAAAGCATAAGCCGTCTTACATGCTCTCATTACTTTTACCAGTTTAGTTATTAAATCAGTGCCAGACGTTATTCCAGAGAATATTATAACAGTAGATAAGATAAAAATAATGACTACTACTTTTATTTTGATGCAAAACAAGAGCACAGTAGTTTACGTACTATTGTTAGAGAAGAGCATCATTTACAGTTGTATTTAAAGAGAGGTTGACACAGTGAACCGTGGGATTGTTCATTGAACTGAGTGCAAGTAACACAGTTACGTCAAATGATATACGATTGGGAATAACGCGAAACTGTTGGAGTGCCGTATACATGATATAATACTACTGCCGCGTGTTGGAGCCAAGTAATGCCAATATTGGCCACAGCATAGAAAGAAATTATCTTTACAAATGATCTACTGTCAAAGTTTAAAACGTTGAAATATTCTATTCACTCATCAAACTATTCGTTTCTACTTTTTGATTTTATGACCTGTTAGAATTTACTATCACAGTTACAGTTAAAAGCAGTACTTACAGCAAATTTTTCGATAAATCGCTGATACAAACGGAAATATTGACCTTTTAAATTTTACTATCAAAATGGAATGTAATTCGCGTTTGTTCATGAGTTTTATTATTTACAATAGAAATTTGTACTTTTTAATATATATTGATGAGACAACATACTGACCTATCGGCTGTTATTTAAAATTTAAAATGTATACAGTGAATCGCCTGATTTTAAAAGTAGGCAGCCTTATTACCTCAAATCATAGCTACATTATAGAGTCCCCATATCAACAATTTTAACGATAAAATACAATATCACGACGATCCACGAATATTATAATATTGTGAAATAACGGTTAACCGCTGTCAAACTTATTATATTTCAGTATACATTACCCGCTTTGTTAATTTTTGATAATATTGAAATATTACACGCGGCATTGGGCAACGAAATGTTGCGCGCAGTCGAAATTTAACATTCATATTCTGGACACCTTCCAACAGAATTCAGGTGTGAGAAAAACAATTTAATGATATTTATTGCACCTTTTTAAAAAAATTCGAGCTGAAATTTGGTATAATTTACGACATTTTTAAGGTACGTTGTCAATATATTTTATGTTTCGTGAAAACACGTAAACAAATGGTTGTGATTGGCAAATTCCGACGGATTATTCTGTATTAACAACTTACATTATAATTTACACGTTTAAACACAGTTCTCTTGTCTTCTAATTGGTACATGTTTATGTTTTAAAATTGTCTGCAAACTAGCCGTATGAAAATTGGCTGAAGTAACATTATATGACATTTTATTGATTAGGTACTTACTAGTTTTTTTTTTAGTTTTTTTTTATAGCCAGTATTTCTTATTTAGTTTTTACTGTAAATAAAAAGAACTCGTTTTATAAATGTACATATCCTTTTTATCTAGAAATTGGTAAATGTAGTAGTCTTTACGCAGGTTGTCAGATTTTATGACCTGTTAGAATTTACTTTGAACTCTTCCGACACTGAATAGTCTTTATCGTTTCCAATTGGCTACCATTGTGATTTATTGCTTTTGAAGTGCTCGTCATCGTAGTGAATAGTTGGCACTGTCTGTGGCTACTACGTACATTATATAAGTATAATTACTTGTCGAGTCAACAAGTATATTGTTGCAAAACAAAAGCTGGACAGGTCACTTACACCACAAGCCTTTTACAAATTGTACTTAAATGGATTGTCACAATCATGTCGCCGTCAATTGTTTCTGTGTACTATGATGATAGTTGGTTATCTTCCCCAATTTTCTTAATAATATATTAATTCACTGTGACTATATATAGCTTGCTTGAGAGTATTTTTTCCGCTCCTCCATTTACTTCTGAATAATTTCGTCTCGGGTTACTTCTGTGTTTGCAAGAGTTCACTGCTGTTAGTCTTGGCTAACAGGAGTTGCAGTGTGGAGTGTGAGGGTGGGACTATGACTTATAGCCGTATTGGCTATACATATAGTATGATGCTTTTCGATACGACTTTTCGTTAGTATATTCAAGCTTTTTGTTTGAAATTTCAGTTTTCAGCTCAGAAATAAATTCAGTTCAGAAAAAAATCCTTTTTAATGTTAATTAAAAAGCAATATTTCATTTATATTACTTTTGGGCTTTGCAAACCCAAACGTTGGGCTTACAGAGCATAATGGAAATAAATGATTTAGGCGACAAAATTGACAAAAGGATATTATTTTAATGTTTCTTAAAAAAATATAATAGAATCTATGTATATTATGCTTTCAAATAATTATATTTAACGAAGAAAATAAAATGTAATCGAGACGTATGTATAGGTATTCTAAGATGTTAAATAAGCTTACAGGCTACTGCACGCTTTATTATTTCACAGGATTTATAAATTCTAATAATCTAATAAATAAAAGAATAAATTATCAAGAAAAATCTTATCTCGTTATATCTGCATCTTGTTCTGAAGTGGGGCGGAGTGAATTCACGCAACCGACGGCTATAAAAAGTTACGATTTAAGTTAAACAAGATGAAATTTTCCTTGTAATGTCACTTTTCAAGCTAATATAACTAGAGCCCGTCCCACCAACTTGTTTTAAGAAAGACAGATTTTTAGATAACGTTGGCAACTTTTAATGGCTACTGAATTTTGTTTTTTTTTCCTCCCTCCTGTCATAAAATACTTTTGTGTCTTACCTCTAATTAGGATGTTTTAAGAAATTGTCGTGACGGTTAAAATATTTAAAGGGAGCGAGCTTAATATTGGAAGTAATTTCAATTCCGATGTTTATGTTAAATTGTTACTTTTGTCATAATGAAGAATGATGTAACTGCTTAATAAAAGATACGAGAAAATTTTGTCTAAACTTACTAGCGGCAGTGCTCTTATTGCAATGACTCTGTAGGTGAATACCTATCTTTGCATTTTCAAATAAATGTTGCTGCTCAGTATGCAAATTGTACACTATATATCGATTTGAAGGATCCTATATTCTAGGCCAATATTACAGTGCAAGACTCATACTCGTATTACCTGTATCTCTCATACCTACTGTATTACTGTTGGCAACGCATGAGTGATTTTTGTTGTAATATAATATAATCATCAATATCTGATATATTTTAAGAAAATACTGCAAGGAAATATACATTCTTTCTCCGTTATGTTTACTTCTATACATTTTTCTAAACAAATGTATCCAAAGAGACACTTTTTGTCATAAGCTCGTACGTAGGAATGTGCCATGAAATGCATTGTTCCTCTCTAGCAAAGCAGTCCACATACTTGTAAGTAAGCTAGTGATTCGGAGAAACTCAGTTAGTAGGATTAAAGTGTATGAAGCTTGTTCTAGTCAGCACTTGAATGCGACAAATAGTAACATAATATCACATTTGTAGAGCTTCGTGGAAACACAGGATATTAGTAAGCGTATCTTTTTAAAATAAAATTCTATGAATAGTCGCTTTGTTGTTAGTGTCTGGTGTTTAGTTCCTTTAAATTGATTATCTAGTTTATTTTATTATACATATATTTCCGTTACGTTTACAATAGTTTAAAATATCTTTACCCGACGTTTGAATCGGTCTGCGCAATTTGATCGAAACGTCGGCTAAATAAATATGATATGTTATTAATATTCCTATAAAAAAAATACATGACGTAGACCAGTTTCATAATAATTTAATATGTGTACAAGTTGCGAAAGTTTAAAAGTTTTGATATAGTTGTCATATGTTTGCAAATGATAGCGACCATATTTAAGTTTTCAAATATTCGAAGGTGATATCGAAAAGCGAGTAGGCCTTCTAAATCATCCAAAGTTCAAGTCTTTTCAGCTTTTTAATGTTGCTATATCTGGTTTATAACATATTATCTACTATTACAATCGTATTCAATTAAAAATGATGTTAAACAAATGTAATTGAGATACATATCATTCAGAACTGATGACCGAAAAGTTCTCGAGTAGAGACCACGCATCGGCAAGCGCAGCGTAGGACGTCCACCCACAAGGTGTACTGGTGATCTGATCCGAAACACAAGATCGCTCTAGATGCAAGCCGCATAAATGTTCTCATCTCTGCATCACCCAAAGGTTGGCTGGTAGATAATGCTTTTAGCATTAAGCCCTCCTGTACATTTACTTTGTATTTTGTGCAATAAAGTTTTTAAATAAATAAAACCGGTCCTATTGAAAATCAGCAGGCTGAGAGGTTCCATGGCTGATTTGTTGACGATTATTAACAATGTTTTTGGCCATGTACGTACGTCATGTTACAATGTTCATTAGTAAAATCACGAGTTGATAAGCTTAAAAACAAATAAATAATTTCTGTTTTAATTATGTATAAGTCGTGCTAATTAATGAGGCATGTTGCTATGTTAGCCACACCTATAGCTCGAAATATTTCATCATCATCATGATATCAGCCCAACGACGCGGCGACGTCCACTGATGAACATAGAAACATGAAATATTTCGCTTTTATATAATTGAAAGTTGGCTTGATCAACATAAGAATGGGATGAACTATAAATGCGTAGAATGTTTTTATCCGTAATACACAAAAGCATCATGTAATTTTCGCATTTTAGTTTTTAAACTTTTACCTTGCACGATATTTACGTTTCGATAAGGTTACACCGTCGTCGGTTATAACCTGATAGAACGTTAAGAAAAAAAAGAAAAATATTTAATAATAATTCCTGTCGTATATACCTATATTTTAATTTTTTTCATATTTACTTACATCGTCGAATATTATGATATATCGGATTGATGTTTGTCTATTAAACTGGAATATTGTATTGAAAAAATATCTTGATTATATTCTAGAAGATTTTATTATATACGGTCTCTGTATATTCGGTCAGCAAAATTCACTACTCTGACGTATGTTGAAACCGAGAGTCAGTCATATTCTGAGTGCGTTCGTATGTTAGTCTGTATTCATTCGTTCGCAGCCACTGTTGTTTGTAAACGCTCCCTGCAAACTAGCTAGTGATGACCGAATACACACTATGCACTTCTAAACAATGTCGATAGATTTAATATTTTTGGGCTTTCATTTATGTAGGTGTCTGTAGTTTTTAAATCTCTTCTCTCTCTCGTCATTAAGGTTTTCAAGTTAAATGTGAAATTGTGAAGGAAAATTTTGAAATAAAACGGCAATTTTCTATTTATTTACTTAAACTTAATTTAACTTAATTCAATTAGTTTTTGAAATATTGATGTTTCTTCTGACTTTCCAAGATAAATTTCTAGTTTATTACAAAAAGATAACGCTTCAATCAATTATTATTTGTTGTTATTGTTTATAATTTTGTTTCTTGCCAAGTTCTTCTCAGAGCTCAACCTTGTCAGTGAACTGGCCGTAGGCAAATTTACTGACACTTTTTCTGGTTTTGTATGACGTCCATATGTATCATGTATGTGATCCAAATGAAATAAAAATATTTGACTTTGACTTTAATCACACTCGAAACAAATATTTATGAATCAAATATAATGAAATTCGTTTGGCCAAATTAATAGGTATTTTTTTTTATTATTATTTCATCTGTCAAATTTTATCGTAATAATTATTATTTAATATGACAGTCTTTATTAAGTCATGATTGTTTTATTTTAACACGTCTTGTGACATTTTTATATTCATAATTAAGTTTTATTATATATTATACAAATAAGTCATAAATTTGAATCTATTTCCTAATCCATAGATACATGGTAAAAATGAGTAAGTGCCCTTTTATCGATAAGTACTCTTATTAGTGCTGACAACACTAGTAGGCCGGTGCTTCCCACGGCCCGGTTCTAATGAGCCGTGTTGTGTTGAGTAACAGAGGTGAGGTGGGGTGAGGGAGTCGGGCTTTCTGAATAACTCACTATTCGCTAGCGACAAATAGATAATTAGGCGTGATTCTTTTTGTTGCGACGTGTTAAGTATGACACGTTAGTGCGCTCCTAAGAATAGCCCAGCGTTATGTTTTGTCTTTGAACTTATTGTACAAATACTGTATTGCTTTTTAAGTTGGACGGAGATGAGTTATATAATTAGCAGCCAATAGAAGTGCACTGAACGGTAGATATACGCATTGTAATTTACTAGCTGTCATAACTGCCGTTCATTGTGATTTTCATACAAAAATACCATCTGAATTGCTGACATTTGCAATGGATTTACCAAAAAATTGCTAACATTATAATATATATTTAGCCAAATTGGTCCAGCCGTTGTCGTTGTCAAATAATGCGCGTATCTGATTCTTTTTGAGTTACATAGAAGATTGTTATTTAAATTCAAATTGTATTAGTTGTATACATCTTCTCTTCCGATTTCTGATTTGCTGAGCTTTGGTCCCTACGACGACTTTGTACGAGTAGGTATTTTATTTCATAAAAAATCTAGAATTTCCTACAGCTATTTTCGTAAGATTAGGAAGTAGTTATTTTTGGACCTGCGTCATTTACAATTTCTGTGTACACCTCCATAGAAAAAATACGTCTGCGCCTCGTCGACTCATTGAACTTGAACGTAAAAAATATATAAACAAACACATCTGTGAATGTTTGGTATTAAACAATTTTCTTTAGTAGAAGTTCTTAAAATAATTACATAAGTAAAAGTTCTTAACTGACTCATCTTATATGTGAAACTTTATTACCTTACAGTAACTACATATTCAAATATTTTTTTTGCATTTGACATTGTTCTCTTAGTTGATAGGGCTCAGATTAGAGATCAATATTCACGCTGTCATTACAGAGCATGGCCCCACGGCTCTTTAATCATCGAAGCAGTACACAGTTGGGCAGAGTAAAGAACTAGACTTTTACTATAGGCAAGTACACAAATTTGACAACAAGAGCTCATCAAAGCGTTAAAAGTCACAATGACCATTACAAATAACACCGTTCAAGAAATAACTTAAAAATGTCAACCGGAAAAGCAGCCATAAAAGCACCACATTGCGAAATAAAGCAAAACAAGTGCGTCCTTTGTTTGGCCGGGGCATGTTGACTGTTCCTTATCCACTATCGCCTGAACTAGAACCTTACAGTGCAACGACCCGGCTGCTTACTACGGAAACTCGATTCCGACTTGTGACGAAAGAAGACTTAGTATTTGTACAATAACTGTTTTGCCGCTCTTTATCATGCAAAAGAGTCATTGTTTAGTGAGTTTTTTCACATTGAGCAAAAAAGCATGTGTTCGAGTTTTCATTTTAACAAAACTTGTATGTAGGTTATTGTTGATGTATGATTATAGTCACGTACGGATATTATAACGGAATATTTAAAATTTCCATTGTATTATAAATATTTTAGTAATAGTAATAGTAAATAATAATGATGTTATGTTATGTTTTAAGTCTAAATTTTGGCCTATACTTTAACTCGCATGTTTTTCGTTAGCACCAAGTGTAAATATGTTGGATGGGTTATTGGCACTTGGTACGAACGAAAAACGTGTGAATCGACATATAGGCCTAAATTTTATATTATACATATTAATAAATATTATTATTAATTTATATATTATACATAGGTATTTAACAAATATATTTATTATATTAAAACAACAATATGCATGAAAATAAAGTTTAAATAGATAGCAAAGTTCATAATATCAATAAAGATAGATAATATTTCACCCAATTACCGGATCAAGCGTTTGTAATATTATTTAATTAATACGCTTGTCGGGTTAAATTTGCCTACTAAAGCAATACGATAGGCGTCATTTTATTGCAAAAACATTTCACTTTTGCGCCATTATTGGCCAAAAACGTCCTAACAATTTTGCCCTATAATGTTCATAGATATTCCTAAATAAAATCCTTACTCATATTATAAATTCAAAAGTAAGTTTGTTACGCTATATTACCACTCTACTGATGTTCGTGAAATTTCACATCAAGATAGTCAAAGACCTGGAAAAGGACATAGGCCGCTTTTTACTGACATACCACCCGAGTGAAGCTGCGGGTGGAAGTGAGTAGGTTAATAAAGTTTCATAGAGATGATCAACAAAAGAAGTGTCATAGTGTGCAGCAATTAAAGAAACACTTACCACATAAAGTCGTTCAATACAATGGTTATGGTCGCCGTAACTTTCTCGAGCATTGTTCGTTCTTGCCGAGGCCATGTCGTTGAAGTGATTACGCGCATCTTTTTCTTTTTCTTAGCTCTATTTGATGCATTACGGCTGAAAAAGAAACAGTATGAAAGAGTATTTGATTTGCCGAGACCGTTCCACAAGCTTAAAGTGGTCGCGGATGATTTCATAGTCCGCAAAATCGGCGAAAATTGTTGCGTTCCTGAACGAGAATTTTAATTCTTGTCTGGAAAGAAGTCGAATAAAAAATATTTTTGAAAAATGGCTCAATTAAATATTTAATGAAATCAAACCAATTCTCTTCCATTTATCTAGGTTACATAGTGACTCTTATGAAAGTCACAAGTTAAGAATGTAACAGCTAACCTGAAAAAAATGACTGGCCTGTTGGTCTAGTGGTTAGTGACCCTGACTGCTAAGCCGGAGGTCGTGGGTTCGATCCCCACCCAGGACAAAACTTTGTGTGATGAGCATAAAGGTTTGTTCTGTGTCTGGGTGTAATTTATCTATAATATGTATGTATTTACAAAAAGAAAAATGTATTTAAGTAGTATATCAGTTGTTTAGTACCCATAACACAAGCAAATATAATTGCTTACTTTGGGACTAGATGGCGCTGTGTGAATGTGGTAGAATATTATATTATTATTATTATTATAATGTCAGTCCAATTTCCTACGACTAGGTTCAGCTGACAAGGTTATTAAGCCATGAGAAAAATTGTCAAAAACTACAAACCGGATTCTTAGTAGGAGATACGGCGGTTTTTATGGGAAAAAGAAGCCATACTTTTATTACGTAATAATCTTATTACAAAATAATAGGCGATAGAAGTAGCAACTACTAACGCAGTCGGAACCGATACCAGTGATAGGCTAAAACAACATTTGTATTTGATCTGAAATAGTTAGATCACAACAAATGGCCATTGAACTGTTGCGAGATGTCTGTATAGAAGATTCTAATAACAATAAACAGTTTAGAAAGTGCTCTAATGATTGATGTGGTCTTTTTTAGATGGCATGATGATGTTGAAACTTGTTTCGCTGTTTCATTTTGTTATGGCTGCACTGAGAAGTGCCGTGTGCCTCGGGCATGACGATTACAACCAGTTATTACACCACCTTGGAACTTGGCCGTAACATCTAAACACGCTGATAGAGGTCTGGTAATTGTAACCGGCAAGAGAATGCTTCAATGTTGTTGATCTCTGACGTAAACAACATTTGAAATGAAATAATATTGTTTTGACTATTAACTAAGTCAGTTGCTGTATTACAATTAAACGCCGAGGTCATATACTCAAAATACAACCGACTTCTCGTTGCTAAAGCTAAATACCAATTGTATTTATGTGAACATAAATTCGAATGTATTCATTTATTCCTTAGAATATTCACGATTCAGCAATGTAATAAAATTATTAAGCTAATAATATTAGAAAGTTATGCTTCCCACAACAGCTGTATTATGACAATTTGTCAAAATATGATAGTAGTAAAATTTTAACATATGTATGACTAACAAATCTAGTCACGAAAATCTTTTATATAGTAACGGTTGACGCAGCTAGCTGGGTCGCGTCAGCAAAGCTACTCTGTTAACCTCGCACTACAGTCATTTTGCTCTAATGGTCTCCAGCAAACGCGCGTAACGCATAGAAAACGTCATAAATCCTCAATATTCACACAAACCATTCCAAGCTCTACGTAAACGCATTAAAATACATATTTGCATATGAGAAAATGTAATAATTATACCCTTATGTGGTTTATCGTACGTGCAGGTACGCCAGTTTAGCCAAGTTAAGACTTGCGACGCACTGTTTAGCTTATTCAGATTTGAATATCATTTACGTCTTTTCAACGGTACCGGCGTCGTAAAATAAATCTTGATAAAACCTTGCTTACACAGTGTTAAGGAGAGTTATGAAAGTATAATAAAGCGATGCTTACTTTTTAATTTGCTAATAGAAGTTTATAAATCAAATTAGGAACTTATTGAGTGTATGATACATTTGAGCTAAATTTCTTGTAGTTTCAAACAAGAAAGTAGTTTTAGAACGTGACTAACAATTCCTAGTAAATAATTCTATCTATTGAATAAATTGCTCACAGGTATAAAAGTAGATTCGGCGACGAGATCTTTACTGATTGAACTTGGAGTAGAGCAAGAGAGATCTGGTTCCTTATTGACTTCTCTCATTTCGTCGTCTCACCGATAGAACTTGAGTGTTCGAATATTCATTATATTTTCCCTTTTATATAAACACCTGCCCCCTGATTCTGACTCGTCGGATTGCTCCCGGATTGTAAACTTTTACGAATCTTAGTACGACGTATTTTTACGGCTTAAGTTATTTAATGTTAGATAATAGTCCACCGTACAGAAGATTAAAATCTGATTAATTTAAGATTTTTCCTACAAGTATTTATTTCTTTAACATTATTTTATTTAACTTTAAGTACACTGACATTTCGGGCCGAAAATTTTCCGACAGCTCAGAATCAGGGGCCAGTATCATTTTAGACGATGATTCCTAATCAAATGTCCTTATTGTGATCCTCAATGTTATCATAAATTATTTAGTGCCATTATGCTTGAGTTTAACCCTCGAACTTTTTCCTTTTCAAAATGTAGCAAGCTCAGCTTAAGACGAGACAAATTATAAAATTATTATTGCGCGATTAAATTATATTTTTGCTCAACGGCATCCTCAAGGTTCCTAAAGCAACATTTGCTTACCCGCTAATTTATTTAAATACCTAATTACATCGTCGTGAGAGCCGTGACTCTTCAGATTTGCCAACATTCCGTCAAACCTTAGCAAGTATTTAGGGTGGTTGTGCCCTCTCAGTTCCCTTATTGTAAGGTGAATTCGGTTAACGACCATGAATCGTCGTTTTATTGTTCTTTCTCTGATAATGACTGATGGCTTTCTCTTCGTGTCTTTGTTCGAAGTTGACAGTAACGTGAAAATGTAATCATGGCTCGACGCTTGCCCGAAACCGCTTCGATGTAAACAATGAAAAATGTATTGAAGTTGTACACAGGACACGGCAATTAATATCGCGACAGCTATTTATGACTTGGCGGCTTAATGAATACAGGGGAACTGTTCTGGGTATTCTATCAAGGTCGCTGATACAATAGATTGTTTTGTCATTCTATTAAAAAACTGCAAGTTGGGCAGATAGTTGCAACACTTATTTATTAAATCAGGAGTAAAATCTGTTTTAAATAGAATGAATAAGTGATCGAGTAGCTCCCATAGCTCCATGGGGAAATACAATGATAACAGTGCATCTTGGCTGAGACTGTCAATACGACAATTTTAATTTACATAGGGTGGAAATCAATACTATTGTATATTCCACTTATATTCAATGAAAAATATGATAAAATAACTATCTGAATGTAAAACGATACGTTATTATGGGATATTTTACCTTTTAATTTGGCATAATGTACTTACATTCAAATATAATAATTCAAAGTATTCAAAATGCATACTCAATTTACGTCGAGCAGAATTAACTCTAAATAACGTTTAAATTTTTGTTTCCTGGATTTAAAGTGTAATTGGTGTAATGCCAGAGCGTTGATATGGAAAATAACAGAATGTGTGAGACTTGGCGATATTTGAGAATTTAGTGCTGACACGCGGAACAGTCACCAGGAACGCTGCTGGTGGCTATGTGGAATGCGCTAATTATGCTATATTTCTCGTTTCATTTTCAAAAAGAGAATGTTCTTATTCAGAATTATTTTTATTGTTATTTTATCAAAAAATGTTTTAATATAAATGTCGGTTGGTGATATTTTGATATCGATTTCTAAAACACAAAACTCATTTACGACTAGATTGATCTCACGAGAGTAACAGTTAAAAATGTAACAGATTACGAGTATTCCAAAATTTAATTAAGTAAACTTGCCTGCCCCCGCTGTAATAATACAGCAATCGAAATCTAAAATTGGTAAGGAAGTGTAGCCACTCCGCTGGTTCCTCTTGTATTTAATTTAAATAAAAATTAATATAAAAATGTTACATTTAAATCATTATAATTGGAACACTTTTTATAATGCACAATCCAATTTATATTTAGTCGTGCGTATTTGGAATTTGTCCAGCCAGTGTGTAATATGGATTAAAGAGGCGCGAGTGAATTCGTTCTTCCTAAAACATGTAATATGGTGGATGGTTTCATAAAGTTCACATTTACACACCACTTTAATACGAGTGCTAAGTGAACACTTTGAAGATACCCTTTTTTTCTTTTTGAGAACCCTTTGATATACGTTGCTTATGATTTATTATTCAACAACTAAACAAATCGTTCAATATACAGACACCAATTAGACACCAGACAGAAATTTACAAAACAAAACGTATTGTAAATTTAATCAGAATTAATGATAGTTTAAATAAAACAATCTTATTCTTAAATAAGTATCATAATGAAATGTTGTAATTTAATATAAGTAAGGTATGTACCTACATAAAGCTTTACAAAGTGTTTCAAATATCTAATAATTCATCACTTAAAAATAATGAGGGACGAAGATTTGAATTTCACTCGTAATATTGTATTATCAAAGTGTATTAAATTTACTAAAATAAACATTAATTTGATATTTTGTAGTTCTGTTTAACAATTCATAATGAAGAAAGTTTACAAGTTAATGCCGCATTAACTCTTATAGAAACCAAAGAATCAATTTGACTGGAACAATAGCGATAAAAAGTCAATGTTCCAATTTTTTAAAGACTTTCGCAATTTCGTAGCTAAGACCGTGTAAAAGTGGGTAAAGATGTCGCGATTGAGAATAGAGAGATTAGTTGAAGTAGTAACGGGACTGTGCAATGACAAAAACAGTACCAATTAACTTTTTTTATTTTCGAACTTCAGACACAAGTATTTCCAATCGCTCGGAGCATTCCGTCCGAGAGAGCGTCTTTATTCGTGCGATTTGCTCTCGATAGGATAGAGATCGATTCGTTTTGCTCGTTTTATTCCGATTTAAATTGTATCGATGCTGGAGGCGATTAAGGCTTCCATGCTTGTATTCGTGGGTGCAGCGAGAAAAGAAAATTAGTTGATGCAAAAAATCGAGCAACACTGGCGGTCGTTCAGAACACCCTTTATCGCTAATGGTTTATTCAGGATTACACGTATGCGGAATATCCAATATGCGGTGAGCATGTTAGGTATTTACTCGTTTAATTAATCCAGCTGGGTTTCCCATACCTACATTCGTATTAAGAGATAATCTCGCATGTATTGAAATATCATTGCAATGGAAGCTTGTCAATAGGATGTACAGAAAATAAATTCGGCTTTTGCGGATTATAAACAAAAAATTTACAGCTTTTTCAATGATAGGAAAATTTCATATAGCATAGTTTTTGTGATGAAACAATAGCAGATTTTATACAATCATTGCCCCTTATTACAAAATATGGAGTAAGTATTAAACCAGGTTTAAAATGACATAAGCCATTGTTTTAGTGTCAAAGTTGTCAATTTAAACCTGGTTTAATGATTAGTCCGTATTTTGTAATAAGGGGGAGTGGGTTTATTAAAGTTATGTACTTATTTGAATGTTTGATTTAAAGTTTTGTTAAAATTTTAAACTTTTTGTATCTATGTGATAAATATATCAAATTCATACAAAAATAACATTTGTTCTTTGCTCTGAATATCTGTGACCAACTTAACGTAAGCTGCCAAGACTTTGAAACCAATTGGAAATATATGTAATATTCTATCAATTGTGCCAATTTGCGTGTTTGCATCTACAATTTTGTTTAGATCGTCAGTTACGTGACTCATGTAACTCTGCATAATATCTTATATTCAGGGACTTTATTACAAGTGGCAATAAAAAAAAACTTAGATACCCTTATTTTCATCGCCTCAAGTTATATATTGATAGGCAATTGTGCAACCTAAATGAGATAATGTAACGTTTGTGCAAAATATTTCTATCTCATAAATATAATAGTATCGGATTGAATAATATCAAGTAGGTTGGTATACCTAATCTAAAACCACTATTATGCCGAACGTGAATTGCTTCTTGTGAAAACAACCTTGTGATTGTTACCACCGCTTACGTATCGAGCCAGTAATATGTTACTATACAGTAGGGTCACGTGATCATACAAACAACCGAATGCGTTAAATTAGAAATACACTACTGGCTTTTGCGTCAGAATCACAATATATCGCGGCTTCAAGCAAAAAAAACAACATACAACCTTAATATATTTTTTAATGATTTTTAATTTAGAATACATAATGACACAACCCAATTTTAACCTGTGGGTGTCGTAAAAAGCGAGTAAGGGAGTCACCTTAAGCAGACAAGAGCACTGCGAGAAAAGGAAAATTCGAAACAAAACCCTTTACCAATCCGTCTGGCCTTGGTATAGTAGGCTAAATTACTATCTTTGGAGGCGACGAGCAGCAATGGTACTTTTATGGGTTGTACTGATGAAATTACTTTAAAAGATTTTAATAAAATACTTTTAGACGTATATTTGTTGGCTTTAAAATAGGGGAATTGCTTATTGCCTCTCTTGGCTTGAATCCCGTCTTCTTCTTATCGTGTGGGCTTGAGGCAGACCCTGGTGTTAGAATTATCAAGTCGCCCAGAAGGCTTCCAACTTGACTTAACGACTACCACATTAAGTGGTAACCGGGACCAACGGCTTTACGTGCCTTCCGAAGCACGGAGACGCTCGAGAATGAAATTGCCACAAACGGTCACCCATCATGGACTGACCTTGCCGAGTGTTGTTTAACGTAACGAACATCTCAGTACAACAATGCAACGAGCGTCTCGTAGCATTGTGACACGTTGAATCCCGTGATACGAGTATAAACTAAAATATTTCTGACGAAAACTGACACAACACGACATGGTAGTGTGTTTGTATCTTTACACAAACAGACATTATGTCGCCTACTAACGTAACACTCAACAGATGCGCTCTCGGACTTACGCTTCCAAAACTTTTGCGGAAGCTGTAGGCGCGTCTCGTAAACACTTTAATTCCCACACACTTCACCCCTAAGATAAAGTCGTTCTCTTCCTTTAAAAGTTAAACAATATGTCAATCTTCGCTCGATGTGCAACCATGAGCTCAATTGGTTTTTTAACCCGCCGTACGCACTAAGAGGGAGATTTAAAATGACGCTACATGTCGAATGGTTTATATGTGTTAGCGGCTTCTGTGTTAGATATATCCGATTGATATATGGAGTTAGCTTCCACGTACGACTTCGCCTACGTGATAGGGATCAAAAGTATTGTGTTAACCCAGAATAGGATCTAGATATAGTGTCTTGGTATTTTGTTAATTAGTTGATAAGTATGGAATATAGATTTAGGACTCTTCGACAGATTTTCAATAGGACCGGTTGTATGTTATAATGTGACATTTTTCACATATATACATTATAAACATACAAATAAAGGTTCAGAATTCATCTGTTGTAGTAAATGTTAACTTTTTTAATTATTATATATTAAGTAGTGTTTGCTTCAAACACTACTGAGAAAGTATTACTAAATCGAAATTATTGACAAGACTATAAATATAAAACATTGACTAACAAATATATAAAATCTACCTACATGATTACAACAAACGAACAAATAACATTATAAACATAAACAATATTTCTAAAACAAATGTTTATCTAAAATATTCTAAAGTTTTATTATAAATGTTAAAACGTTGTGTTGAACCAATGACCACGTTTCCGAGCGCGATTTTAGCTTAGAAACCACGAACAAAGTAGTTTACAGTTCACGTCGCAGATGTTTAAAAAGAATCGACAGTTAACAACATCGTAAAAAAGGTCGGATGTAAACAGCTACCGTTGAAATTTTACAGTCTTATTTTCTTTTTTCTCTCCTTCACTCCTCGCAGTGACGATGGCTAAAACGACATTACTAATGCATATTTAAACTAAAAAGTTTGTGCAGTCCGCATTAATATTAATTTATGACTTGCGCGTCATTACGCTGAACTAACATTACAGTTACAAATATAAATAACAACAGCCTTAGAAACATTTTGTTTCCGTTTTGTAGCTTTTAGTAAAAATTAATCTAATCTATTTGAGTGCAGTGTTTTATAAATATGTGCGCAACTTTAGTAAATCTGTACTGTACTTTTTTGGCATCAGTTTGAATTGGCGAAGTTAGTTTAGCAAGTAATAATTGAGAAAGTTCGTAACCCTGAAATGATAATAAAATAATTTTATTCGTAAGATGCTATCGTGTGAGTATTTAGGGCGGCCAGCAACATGCCCAATGTATTTTAATCTACATTCTACACTAATATTATATAGAGAAATTTTATGAGATTGTTTGTTGGAGGTAAATCAATTCGGGTTTTTAACGACACATTCCGATTTTTTCAACAGCCATTATTTCTGTCGTTAGATAATAATTAATAAATATATCTTACTTTAATATTATGTTTCGATTTATCTATAAAGCTCATAGCTAATAAATATGTATATTCTAAAACAGAATCATGTGATGTCTCAGAGGCATAGTCCAGAACAAAACTAATACAATTTGATAAAATTGTATGAAATAAAAAAATCATATTTTCAAAACATACAAAATGAATGTGTTATATTAAGGCAATAAATTAATGGTACGGATGAAGATATTTCAAATATATTCAGAGAAATTATAAGTTTAATGTATTGTTATATGTAACGAAACTATTCAGATATTATTTTCTGTATAGAAGAATCACGAGTGTGCCAAAATAAATAAAAAGCGTATCGGAATACAATATATTTTTCTTATAACACAGACTGACAGTGATGTGGCTATCTAATTAAATTAAATAACAAATTGGAAATGTTCAGTCAGTGTCGCAGACTTGTGATTGAGTGCATTTGTAAACGCCAATACATTCAGTGCATCCAACACGATAATCCACAACCTACGTCTCTATACGAGAATCAATTACCTAACGTCTCCCACCGCCAACTTCAGAATTATTTTTATTATCTATTCTAGTTTCTGCGATTGTCACAGTAGTTAATGCTCCACTAAGCGTAATAATGACAGCTTTATTCAATTTCTAATACTGTAACAATTTCGTTAAGTTAAAATATGTCGGATACAAAACATTCCTTAATATTTTCACATCACTAAACATTGGCAAGTTAGCTAGATAGCTAGCACCAATACTACATCTGATAAAATTAAGTTATTTCTCTGATTCGCTAACAAATTTCTCTAAGTGATTATTTAAAATCAGTCGAGTTACTCTTACTACGAGGTTTAGTTACCACATCATTTAAATAATTTTATCGATTAGTTTTACATTTAGAGAAAACGTTTACTTTGTATATTGTAGGCGCAACAATATCGGTAAAACATTCATATTATATTCCACGTCTCATTATGATCAAAGGCAACTTAAATAGTTTGTATAATCAATTGGTTCACAATAAAATTAACCGCCGCGCTACAACCCACGCGCTCCAAATAAATCTGTCAACAATCGCGTAAGGTGCGCAAAATTTACTAGTTTCACTGTGTGTGTGAGAGCGTGTACGAGTACTGCCAATTGGTTCTTATCGAATACATTTTGTATTAACAATGTATCAATCGTATATTTCGTTGATGCGTTCTCAAAGCAAATGATTCACAAGGCCTTGATTCTGCTATTTGTCAAGTAAATATACATGATCAAAGAGCTTATTATTCTTTTGTGAGAAATTTTTATTATTATTTGGGAGACATTTTGCATAATTAGTGTATCGTATTTAACATTATTATTTCAATTTTAATGACTGAATTTTCAGTTAATCTGGATTTCGCATCAATACGGTCAGAATACAGTTAATTTACTTCTCTGTACGCATTCATACATCTGCTGTGTGTGTCTAACTATCTTTTTTATTGTTTCAGGTAATTAAATGACATTAACTCGTGAACACTGATCGTAACTAGACAATAGAAACTGTAAGTAACTTGTTCACTTTTCAACTAAAAGTTGTATGTAAGGACGGCTACTGCTCCTTATCTTCGAAATGACATAAGTATCCACTATAAAGTATTTTCTGAAATTTTTTCCCAAGGGGAGTGAAATGGAGTAGAATGTATGCGAGGCCGACGCGGGTGGTATCGTAGTTGTTTATAATTTTGATAGGTTGCTATTGCATGGGGAGTTTCTCGACCTTGTTTTGACATTTCTATCCTATTGATTTTCCTGTTGCGACAAAGCTGCAGGCCCTATATCATTTTTATTGCTCCCTGGAGGAGCAGCGGCGTCGTGCGTCGTTCTGTCCGCTCGCCCCCGGCACTTACTTATGTATTTTTTTATTACGGTTTCGTATGTCTACGACGATATTAATCTCTTTTCGTTGAGTCTACTTTCTTTCACAACAAATATATTCTTATTTCTTATTATAGCGGGATTTATTTCTATCTAACATTGTCTTTGTCATAATATTATTCCGTTTATTCTTGTAATAATACTTCCTATTTAAACAGTAATTGTTAAAAAAGAACAATTAGGTATATTTTTATTTAATTTTATGGACATTCTTTTATTTATCTGGTTCCGATGAACAAAGTTATTAATATTAAATCTGGCTTTCTTAAATTACCGTCTGCATCAAAATGGGATTGCAATATTGGTTTGAATACATTTTACCGCAAACAGTTACCACAATTGTGAAGTGTCTATTGGGGAAGCTTAATACATAAGGTACAACAAAAATCGGTTTATCAAATTACGTTAATTTCAATATGACATAAGAGCAAATCAGACGGACGTAGACAACCGCAGGCGAGCGGGTCGGCCATGCCATCCGACAGGACCGACAGTCATCCGATATCAGACAATATTATGTGGACGGAAGTTGCATAGTGTACAGTTTCACTTACCTAGTGTAACCATGGGCCGCGGTCTCGATTTCACCACCGCGTGGATTGGACCGTGTCGGTTTTGTGAGCACGTTGATTGAGTTTCAGATTAAACTCTCGGACGACTGTTGTGTCATTCTTTTGATCTTACTACAGATAGCTGGTAGCAATACACACGAGGTATCAAATTTAAAATTTTCAGTTTAAATTTGATTAACCTCAATAGTATGATATATTTTATTTTTGTTGGCACGTTACTACACTTGATTCGACAAATATTTGTTTGCAGTTACAGTTACAGTAAAATTATTATTCCATCTTCTTCTTATAACACCACTTATTTATTTAATTCCCCACTTGTCTACTGTTCAGTACTTATATCTCTAACGTGACGTCGCGCGAGGCTTCGCTCCCGTCGCTTTTGTTTGGCCACTGCTCAGCTCTTATTGGCCATAGCGTGTTGTTATATAGCCTAAAACCTTCCTCGATAAATGGGCTATCTGACACTAAAAGAATTTGTATAATCGGATCAGTAGTTCCAGAGATCTTAGCGTTCAAACAAACAAAAAACTCTTTAGCTTTATAATATTAGTATAGATTTTTTATCATCAACTAAGGTATCCACTAATTTGGCTGAAGTCTTCTATAGTTTTCTTATCATTTTGTTTGGCTAAGACTTAAAAACTAGATTAGATTACTGGAGTATACAACGCAATTTACACCTGTATCTGTTGAATATTCGTTAGTTGATGTACTAGTTATGTACGATACACGCGTCTCAGGGGTTAGAATATTGTTCATGAATATTGGTCAGGCTGAGTCATCAATGCTAACACTGCTATACACATAAATCGAGCAAGTATGGTCTGCCTTTGACGTCACGTATTTTCAACTCGACGTGTTAACTGGTATTGTTTTGAATATGTTTTGCGATTGTATTAAAGTTTATTTACATTTTTAACTGCAATAATATACTTCATATCTCCCAGGACTGTTTCTTAATTTAAATACCTATCATTTTATTTTCAAATAGTAAATTCATCATTTCAAACCATAAACGTCCCACTGCTGGGCACGGGTCTCCTCTAAAGAATGTGGAGGGAATTTAGCCTACAATACCACGCTGGCTAGACGGGTTGGTATAGGGTTTGTTTCGAATTTTCCTTTTCTCGCAGTGCTCTTGTCTGTATAAGGTTACTCCCTTAGTCACCTTTTACGACACCCACGGGTTGACATGGGGTAGTGACATTATGTATTCTTAATCCGGCACTACACGGGTAACGGATAATTGTAAATTAGCTTTGCAGAATTATTAAAAGAGATGGTTTAGCTAGAGTCGAAATTTGATTATAACTATTAAATGTAGGGTAAACAAATATTAATATAAGTTTACTGTACGTTGGTAGTTAAAAGATGAAAAGATGTCTTTATTATCGTTATTCGTAGTTTTATTCTTCATCACGGTTTTGAATAATTTCTGTACGTCTTGAAATATCTTAGCATTTGAATCGCAAATATCGTTTTAGCTTGAGTCAATTAGAGTCAATAAAAAGCGATGGTGGCTGAATGAATAATAGACCGGCGTGCTAAACACACGGTCCGAGTTCGATTCCGACCAGCAGTACCAATGTGGATTTCACTTTGTGGAATTTATATGTACTAGTCATGTGATTTACCATTTGCTAACGATGAATGAAAACATCGTGAGGAAACCCACATACCCTAGAAGAAATTCTAAGTATATGTCTGATCCACCAACCCGCATTTGGCCAGCGTGTGTGGATTACGGCCTAAAAACCCTCTCAGCTCTCTAGATAGAGGAGAGGAGACCCGAGCCCAGCAGTAGGGCATTAATGGGTTGCTGATGATGATTGAGTCAATTAAATTCTAGTAATCTTTTTATTCTTTTATGGGTTGAAATGATGAAGTTGATGAATCTTTTCATAGTGTTCTTACCTTGAGTATATATTATCACTTTAAGTACCTACAGTGACGTAATTAACTTGAATTACTGTTTTATACACCAACCCGCACTAGGCCAGCGTGTGCGGATTATGGCGTAATCCCCCTTAGCTCTCTAGATAGAATAGAGGAGACCCGAGCCCAGCAGTGAGACATTAATGGGTTGCTGATAATGATGATTAATCTTTCATTATGGTGCCTACCATCTGATCTCATCATCATGTTAGCAGTCGTCCACTGTTGGACATAGGCCTCCACAAAAGAATTCCATGATCTGCATTAGACCCAAGAAATCTTTACTTTTTACGTAAACACGTCGTTATCTCGATCGTGTCTTACCGCTAGATCTTAATGATAGTTGTTAAGATTAATCCGAGATTAATCTGTGAACTAGTTCAGTGGTTGTGGCTCCTTGCACAACGGCGGTTCTCACGACATTGGATAAAATTACTGTTATTTGTACCGCGCGCCGCCTCCAAGCCTCCGTACACAACGATAAAACGTGATCATAACAATATACACACGGCAACACCAGATTATAACGTTTGTCAAACTACTAACTTGAATGTAAACGTTTGCTGAGGCGACAGTAAAACGGATACTGCTTCAACTAAACTATTGATGGCAGTAAATTACAAGATACTCGCAGTACTACAGAATAGAGAGCTCGCGAAACTCGTTCAAAGAAAGTTTGTGTTTCGCATTTATCAAATTTGATGAATACATTCTCGGTAAATTGATGATTGTTTATATAACTCAATATTACCAGAGTAAATAAACCTGTACGTTCAAGCAGAACTTATGAACTGAATCTAACGAATGAGAAATAGATTCAAAAATATATTTTCAGCCTACAATAGGTACACAACCAAGGGGAGCAATATTTTTAAATTTTGTCCAATAAAATTTTCAAATTGTTGCCGTTTTCGGTTTCAAATTTAAATGTTAGCGAATGTTATTTGTTACCAGCTTCTGCAGATGCATAGGAACTATTTGTTATAAGTGTCCTTAAACATGAAGTTGTTAATAATAATTGAGATAAACAAGTATATAATACTAACTTTAATGGTCGGTTTCACTCTTATAGAGGTTTTTATTGCCTCTTCATAATAACATAATGCAGATGTTTGGTGAGAAACTAAGCTTTAATCTCAATTACTTCTAAGAAATAAATACTAGTATCAAAATTTTTTTGCGGAATTATTAAATAAGACGTACACTTATATTTCTTGGAGCTATGTTGCATACCAAAATAGGTATGAGGCACTGTAATGGTTGATGTAACATGGAGCTAGGTATATGTAGTTGCTTCAATATTACTTATCTCTAATTTATATTGATCCGAATTAAATGGGTCTCGTTCCTATTTCAAGGCTAAAAGCCCCATTGAAAACAATTTCAGATACCAAGACCAAGGTTTTAATCAATATTAACCGGCAGTGTCCGTATACCACAAACTTGAAACACGAAATGATACACAAACAAGATACCAAAGGTCTTAGGTTAGGCGCCTTCCCGGCACGTCCCCTTCAGTAAAGGATTGCCGGAGTGCCGTATACAAAGGCAAAAGACTTTCCAGCCGGTCGGTCAACAAGGCAAGCCTACTCAATTCTCTTTCGTTGGCAAACTAATCGCCTACAGAGTTTGTGTCGTACCGTCACCGAACGTAACAACGACCGTGTTATGTCTTACTCGTGACAAGGACAAACAAGCTAGTCATCTACATAGATATCTGTATAGCATTGTGTGCCATAGTCCGAGCAGTGATTACTGCGCCTCGCCCCAAGGCCGACTATTGTTCTAAGCTGAATTCTTGCACGTAATCCTCGTGTTGTCGTTGTTGTTTTTTTGCAACTATTCATAATCTCTGGTCAGTTTGTTTGCTGGTTTCGCTTATGTTAATTTATTTGGTGAAACAAAAGCTAATGTTTGAACAAACTTTTGTTTATATTAGTGTTAGTTAACTCCTACTTACGTTTATGAATTGAAACTTTGTATGCATCTAGTTTTTGGATTTTAGACGGTAATTGTTGGTTCTGTACTGCTCACAGAAGACTACTTAAATTTTATTGAACTAAGTCAAATTGTGCAGTATTTAATTTTGTATTTTCATAATTAATTATTTGGAAAAGCAATTATTGCTACTATTGTACAGATAAACGTGTTTAGTTACATTTATAGGTAATTTAAATGCATACTACTAAAAAATAAGTTATACCACTAATATCAATACTTGCTATTTTTGTAAATTACTGGTCCAATAGACCAGTATCTAGTAATAAGATCAATATCTTATTAACTTAAATTACTTATGTAGATACATAAGTTTTAGTCAAAAAATCTACGCAGAATTCCATTTTGTCCGCTAATATTATCTAAATGAAGTTTTTAATGAAAAATGATGACTAGGCACCAAATAAATTGTGAGAAACATTATTAGGACACGCTAATTTTATATTTCCAACGACAAAATTAAATATTCGGTATGTGCGGGAGAAGCACCACCGTACCAAAGCGACTTTCCTTAAACTTTGTCTTGTTTAAATAATTTAAAAACTTTCAAGATTCAATATCGTGTTTAGTATCTCTTCAATAACAAGAGATGATAAATTTAAGTCAATATTAAATTTTATTGAGTTGCCAGTTGTATTATTATGAAGAACAAGCTTTCATCTCCTTTGTGTTAAAGAGATACGATATTAAAACTCTTAGAAATGTTCGAAATCACAGGCTCTTTATAAATTTCAAGGTGCTCATTCGAAATAAAGTATGTTTTTAATTTTTAATCTGAAACATGATACCTTTTGTTGAAGCAAATTTTGTTTGCTTTAACTAACAAGTTAGGTACCTATTATGTCGAAAGAAATTATTTGTTTAGTGTTCTGTAAATAAAATTTTAAAATTAATATAATATTATCGAGTTCAACTTGGTCTATTTAATTAATTTAAATATTTTAGGGCGCAATAAGTTGATCTCGTGGTTTGTAGACTCTTAAATCCCTTTATAATTACTACAACGGCAACAGATTTAGGTGGGTATTACTAAAATTAAAAGTCGAGTTAAGTTATCGTGGATATTTTTGGCTAAAATATTTTATGTTTTAGTGTTATAAATATTATGATTATAACACCACTATCGTAAAATTTATGTGGGATATTTTAGTTTTAAGACTTTTAAGACAATTGCTCTTATGCCTATCTTTAAGTTTATCTTTATTAAATTTTATTAGCAATTAATGAAATTTAATAAAGGTAGACTACGTCTACGTCATGTGTAATTTTTAGGTAAAAAAAAATTTAATTCGTGCTATCAAGCAAAAATTTTCTTGTTTGTTTTACCTATATTAATTTCATCATATAGCTGTTTTACAAAGTATATTCCGACCATGTCATAGCGTGATCCTTATTACGAGTTGACCGTAAAGACACACTATCTTAAAATAGAAGGAAAGCAATAAAAAACACAAAAGCACTTTTAACCGTTAGGTCATGCCCCATTGGTCCTGTCTTCATCAAGCTTTCCATAGAATTAAATAGACCGGATAAGCAGCCACGGAGGGCAATAATCGAGAATAAAAAATTCAATGCATCACTGACCAACGGTACTGTGACAGTAGTGGTGCGGAAGCGTCTCAGTTGGACTATCCACGTTCTGCTTATCCGGCACGAATATTTGATGCCACTATCCTTGGGTAATGTGCGGGTGAGCCGGCGTTACGCTAAAGGAATTGTATATTAGAGTGTAAGCAGACGGTAATTCTGCGGTCACGGAGATGTACACGGGATGTGAGCAATAAGTTGGACCGGAACGACTAGCGTGTACTTTAACCTGTTTATGGTGCAAGTCCGGATATTTTACTTTGTCTTAAAATTGTTTCGGAGTAGCGACTGACTCGCTTCGAAAGACGGTTAAAAGTGTTTTTAAGATTCGTTTGTTGGTTACGGGATTTCAGAATGATATATTTATGATTTACACTATGTAAGTCATACATTTAGTAAAAGTAAGTATATTATTTTAAAATATGTTGATACTAACAGCCGTTGGCCGTAAATAATATGAAGCAAAACACCAAAACCAGGCAACTTAACACGCTTTAATGTTTCGCATTTAAAGTATAACAAGCTTGTCAATCATTCAATAAAGTTTGACTAGTCAGGCAATCTTCGAAGTTAGTATTTGATCAAAGGAAATATACACAAATAGATATCCATTTAAATGTGTCTGTGTATACTAATAATCGAAAACTATCTGTTTGTACAAACATCTCACGATTTGCAAGACATTTGATATCTTGTGACATAGACATGGTTGGGAATTCTAGGAATAGTACGTAGTATTGGGTCTTTCCCCTTTGGGACCACGAAACTTTGGGACTACGGTGTCAATCGCGGAACGGCCTTTTTTGAATTGGCTGTTTCACCCCAAGACCAAACCGTGGTCCTAATCAGGAATTCAAAATGGGACTTCCGCTATTTACCCCACGCGTTGTGAAACAAGTAGCTTCGCTTTCGTAATATTATCTATCTTCACTATAATGTAAGATTCAATAGATGTTGTAGACTTACCCCTTAATATATTAGGAGACCTAATATTATAGCTGGCGAAATGTGGGTGTACTTCTTATTACTCCTTCAGGGAACAATATTTAAATTACTGTATTAGTATGTGTAAGTGCTTAGATTAAAGAAGTATTTTATTATAAGCACTAAGTTGCAAATTTAGCATGCAATCGAACATCGAAAATAAAAATATATACAACATGATTTTAATGATAATTTGCTAATGATGTTTGTCTTCAATTAATCTTCAGGGATTCAGTTTTAAATTAAAAAGTTGGTACTAAGCAATTTGCATCATGAATACCAAATTGGTTGCATATACAGCAATGGCCGTCCGGAGAACTATAAGCTACAACACAAGCATACTAACACGTGACCACAGAGCACTTTGCAACGAACTAATTAAGCCAATTTCGCCAATGCCCGCGTCATTCATTGGACACTATTGTGGGCATTTTCGTACCGTTACAGTAAACTTTACTCTGCTTAAACCTAATTTCGGGGTAGACCTGCAGCATACTCGTTACATTCACAGTTAGCTGGCAAAATGTAGCCACAACCACAACACACCATTTGTTAGCCTCCAGCTCCCTATGAATACCTGTATGTTCACAATGCGAGGTGGATTCAATCGGTGCCACACCTAGTGCTTAAATTAAATAAAATGAATTACAAAGGTATTCTTTCCGTACTTTCGTCACCTGTCGGACGGACGGACACGGCAGACTATTTGCATGCAGCGACGCGCGACCACCGGAAACGGGCCGTGCCCCCAAACTGCTCGCTTCCGGCACTATGGACGTCGATTCACTGTCGTCAGGTACTATACCTACAAGTTTTAATAGCCTCTTTTACTTACTTGAATGCTTCTGATGAGGTGCTAAAAGTCTTACTGAAAGTACGTCGGCAGTTTAACCGTACAGCTTCACCTGATGCCAGTGTACGTAATGTTTTTCTTTTAGCCTATTTTATTACAAAATTAGAGTCACGAATAAAGATTGATTTTAGTAATAAATCTACCGGCGACTCATAAAATGAGGCTTGAAAACCGTTCAATCACGTTCAGTGTTTTATTTACTTGAAGTCGGTCAGCTTTGTCGTGCGAAGCTTCAATCTCGGCTCACGTGTATGATATAAACCTGTAATACAAAAATGGTTTTTGTTACTGTGTCGTGGTTTAGTCGAGACCGTAGGTTGATATAATGACAGTAATTTACCAGCCTGTATAATTTATTCCGAAAAATCATGGTCGGGTGTACTTAGGCTGATGACAGTGGTTAAGTCTAAGTCTCGAAGTGGGGCATTAGCTGGAGTTAAGCCGCGCACATACTCGCTCACTCGCCTGTTGCGCAAGATGACATCCGAGCCGCAGATTAGCATAACGATAGTGGTGTGGCGCAACGTATACGATAAACCTCGACATTCTGATATAAAATAGAAGATAATTATGTTCTTGTTCTATTCTTATTCTTAATCATCAGTATAGTAGTAGTCAAATATATATATTGCACGTTGACCACTGGGTGGTGATTACATGGCTACTTATTTGAAGTGTGAACACTGTGAACAGTGCTATGAGAACGATCCCGTTTTGAAATATAATAAGGGCACCTAGGGGTTTAGTGTGTCTAGGTATACGATATTGTATGTTATATGCTGGCATTACACAACAAAAACTAACAGAAGCAACAGTAAATAAATGCCTATATTCACTTTATTTTAAAACATCCATATTACAGTTATTTCAGAAGTACATTCGAAGAAATATTCTAATAATGTTATTGTACGAGGTAAAATTTATTCACGTTGTACAAAGCGAAATTCCCACACTAAACAGCAACAAAATTTGGCGTCAACACTCAACGCTTTACAAATATATTGTCTGAAGGAAGTAATGCAATTGCAGCATTGTATTTAACGGCATGGCAGTATGCAATGTTTCAACTAAGTATCTGGAACGTAACTCACAATATTCTTGCTGTTTCCCAAATATACTTTGTTGAAGATGAATGTCCTTTAAATTAACATTTTGAATAATATTTCTTGTATGTTGTTTGCAAAGAGCAAGAAAGTTATTCCAACTATTACGCTCACATCTGCTATTTACGCTGCTCTTGTGAGTCTACAAGTTAGTTGTGTAAGTTTTGCTCTGCATTGAGCATGTGAAAGTAAGGAAATAAAATATATAACAAAAGTATTACATATCTGTTACAAATGCGCAATATAAAGCAGTCAATTGCGTATCAATGTATAAAGTGTTGAGTTTAGTGCCAATAAAAAACGTTTATCGACATCAAAACGCGGTGCAAAGTGTGTCACTAGTGGTAGATTCGAGGTCGTAATAATGTGACATGACGAAGTGTGCATGATTCACTGACGACGACGTTAGGTGCACGTCTGCGCGCGTGCGCACCTCAACATACCTATATACCAATGTGGTTCTGTGGACGCGATCATGTTTCTAGTCTAGACGGGATCTAATAACTGATTGCGATGTATTAAACTCTCTGTTGACTGTAGAAATATTTTACTAACGAATATTTTTAAGAACTTTTTCATTAACATTCCATGTAAAATTTGAAAATACTGCTCAATCTTTTGACTGAATATAAATTAAAGTTAAAGTTACGTAATACCGATGCCAATCAATTTTTCTTTGTCAATATCGTCTTTGCGCGTTCCTACATTTGAATTGTCGTTCCACGTGCGGATTACTACGGATATCCGCCTACCTTATTAAGACAAAAACGTGAGCTTTACTAACCAATCCCAAGAGACAAAATACTCGTTGTTCATAACAATGACCACACCGAAATACGAACAACTCCCGTGATATTTATTTTATCAAGAATTTGGATGTTCCCATTCGGCAAAGCGATATATTTCAAGATTTAACTACAGTTATGAATGAAATGATAGTTGACCTATAAAATGTTGCTATTAATAGTCCAGCAAATGTCTATATATACGCAAATGATCCATAATGTCACAAGAATTTGCGGAACACTGGAGGCGAACGACAATTTTATGTATAGGGCTGTCTCTACAAATAAATTTGAAATATTTTTAATTCAAATGTTTATCCATCCACGACATTCTATAATATCAAGTCATAGATATTTTTAAATTTTATTTCAGACACTATTTTGATGGGTTTTCGGCACAAATTTGATCGCGGCCCGACGACACGGGAAGTCATAAAATGCTCCTCAACGCGTGTCGTGGTATCCGAAGTACGGTCTCGCTACTACGAATATTCCTCCTCATTAAATTCCTGAGAATAGCTATTACCAAGTTCCGAATTCATTACGCGAGCTGAACTCTTCGGTTAGAAGATAATAAGGGATATTACGAACTTCATAAGTATATTTGTCTATATTTATGAAGTTAACATTTTCTCCAGGACGCATGCATGTATGCTGTATGGTATTATTACTTTCATTTGGGAAGAATTTTAGACCTGATAAATATACGTAAATATAAATGTCAACAGGGTTTAACCTTTTAGATATTGAATAATTAGTGAGTCAGAGAGAGAGAGAGAGAGTTATATTCTGATGGATGCTAACGTCATGAACCTCTTTAATATATAATTACCTACTTATTAAATTTTGGGACCTTAGATGCATTTATGGCCTTATGGCATACATGGCATGACGACCATATAATATGGCGTGGCTTAGTGTTCACACGTCAAGTAAAAGCAGCATATTTAATTTTATTTTGTCTAAATTCCAACTGCTAACTCATTTCGCAACTGTCTAATGGAAAATATTAATTATAAACATATTTCGTGTTCATGTTAGAACATATTTGTATGCAAATGTTGTGAAATCGTGAGCTCACTTGCTTTGTTTTATAATGAGTATACCTGTAGTTTAGCTTTGCACAACAGGTTAGCTTCATTCGTGCCAAAATTATTTAATTAACCCTACGAGCTACGTGTGCAGAGTCAAAACCCCGAAAGTCAGCGTGTGACTTTTGTACCTCGGTCACAATTATTTTATAACATTTTAGTATTAAATTATTACGAGTGGACCAGATTTCTTTAGTCTGCAGAATGTGAGGGCGCATTTAATCGTATCTAATTGTGAGCCCGATGACAGAATTACGTTGATCGTAATAATATAGATCTTTCGCGATATATGTATGATTAGGTATATTTAGAATTTTGACGCAATCTTAACGATATTCTGGCTTGTGAATATAATATAACTTGTTGTTTATGAATCTGAACAGATTTATCAACAAAAATTTATTCAGTTTGTGGTCAAATTTGTACAAGTTTCACTCATTGAATGTTCGATATTTTACCGTGATATTTAAGTCGAATTTGTTTCGAGACTCATGCTCTTCAATTTATTAATACTTTGTACTAAAATATTACATAATGCCATGTAAAATTTGCGTTCAGTCAACCACAGCAACCTTCTTTGGTGTGGAATAACAAAAAGTTCGAAGCTCTGCGTAGCAACTTTTTTGTATTTTTTCTGCTGTATAAAGCTTCCATAAAATAAATTAAAAGTCTGAATACACAGTGGGATGTTCTAATTTGTTACGAACTAAAATATTCGGGAGTGTGAAATAGTGGAGCTTGTTAATTTGTTAGAGAAATTTAATCTTTGTTACAGCCTGTATCATTGTTGCGTTTGCGAATTCTGCAGAATGTACGGTGTGTATTTATACTTAATTATAACGGGCAGTCGGCCTACTTTGCAGGAAATACGTGGGTTCACCAATTAATTTGACGTTGGATCCTCATTACCGTGTATCCTGACAGATATATTATCAACAAGGTATTTATCAGGTAATACCGCGCCTACACCCAACCACCGCAATAACGTAGAGCTGTTTCATATGATTTATGTGTCGTTTGATGTCGCCTCCAAATATTTTGAGTAATTTAATACGGAAACCGAATTTCCTCTTTGTTTTTATAGCAAAATAATTGAAATTTCCGAAATGTTGTTGTTTATGGAAATGAAATTATGATTTAAAGGCTATATTGCTAATTTTAGATATGACCCAGTTTCAGCAATAAAAGTCTTGTTTGAATAATAATTGAAATACTAATTTAGGTTTATTGAATTGGCAGAGTGACGAGCGACGGGTCGTTGTGACATATTTACGACTTGAAGACTGTTTGTTAGACTTATATAAGTCAAAACTTGTCTCGCATTTCCTCAGGGCTAGCCAATTTTCATAAAACGTTGCATTAGGTAATGATGTCAGTGATTTTATGTCCTCAATTTTATGTTAACGATGTACTGACGTTTTTAAATTTATGATCTAACGAGCGACAAATTGATTGGTTCGCAAAATATATGTATGTAGGTTACCTAGTACGTGAAGTAGCGTAAACATTTTCTTAGGATCTCATTCCCTACAGGTCTATCTTAGAGATTTATTTTCTCTGAGATATTTTCTTAGGATATTCCTATTTTACTTTTCATTCCTTCGCCCATATATTTTGCCTAACATTTAAGATTTATTGACATTAAGAACTTTGGATTTTTTAAATATTAAAGTTACTACATACTAAAATATTATATTATGCTCGTGAACTTATGAACCTTCTGAGCGCTGAGAAATGTCCTACTTCAAATTATGTTTAAAGAGTGCTTGGCTGTTCCCCTAATATTGCCAAAGAAGCAATAAAAAAAAGCTCACAAAACTAGTATTACAAAGCACCTTCCATTTCTAGTTTCAGTCTACCAATAACCACTTACATTAAAGTTTATTTTCGTTTCAAAATTTAGCAAGATTGGAACGCAATATTTTGATATAATATTGTTTATTATTGTTTTAATGTACGAAATATTTCGAGTAGCTGGAACGTGACGGTTGCATAGTATGTGGTATTACAGTTTAGCAAACTGCAAGATTGATATTTGGTAGCTTTGGCCGCTACACGAGGAGTAAAGGAGTAAGTTTGGAATGCAGACGTTGGTTTAATGGTCCCACGAGTACGAGCCCGTGGGAGATATAAGGATCGTTAGCTGAATTCATTGAAGATTAAACACTCTGCAAGTTGGAGAGCATCTTGGCAATAACGCCGTCTTAATGTTAGAAGTAGGCGGTTTCTAGATAGTTTTTCTATGGATAAAGGATAAAGGACACACCCACACGATCGTTTGTGTAAACTCTGAAAATAAAATGCTTGCTTTGAGACGTTTGGTATTGTTGTCTGATTAAATTCAGTTGTCAAGTATATAGCTTTAAAAGTCTCTAGAGGCTAATAAAATATAAATAGCGCTATTCTCACTAAAGCAAACGAAACTCACCTTGTTCAATTTTAAATCAACATAAAGGGTAAGTTACAGAATATATAGATATAAATGTAAAAAGATTTTCTGTTCCCGTTTTATTATTATAAATTTGGATTTGTTTTTAATTAAATTGATTGTTGAAGAGGCGTAACATAATTATATTAGATGTGTCATAATCGTAGCAGGTGTAAGGATATTGGTCTCCGTCTAAGAAGAGTGACGTGATCTATTTGTATGTATTATGGCATATCAGTAGTGCCTGCCTCGGTGGCGCAGCGGGAAGTGTATACGACTGCTGTGCAAGAGGGCCCGGGTTCGATTCCCGGGTCGGGTGAAAATGGTTTTGGGTTTTTCTATCATGAAATTCCAGTATTAAGATTTTCCCGGAGTTTGGTAAACAAATGTTCCCGGTTGATGACAATAGACTCGCCCCCTATTTCATGGGACCAAACATAGCTGGCGAAATGTGGGTGTGAAACACCTCTGCCTACCCCTTCGGGGAAAAAGGAGTGATGCTATGTATGTATGTATGTGTAGTATTCCATTATCTACATAATGCTTGACGGTCTGCTATGCCTATAACATGCGACATTATCACCGGAATAGCCTATTACGTAACTCTGATATTGTACGTCTATCCGCGATTGATCCGGTCTGAACTACAGTGTAATATGGGAATGGATAAATAAAAGAATAAAAAAAGTAAAATATTCGAGATTAAAGTCACCGGTGCAGTACAGGGCAAGCTTGGCAAGTCGAGAGTCTATCGACGTGTGGCGTGATTTGCAAACATGTGTCCGCTCTGTATGTAATCGAAACGGATTTTATTACGCCTATGCGATTGTGACACACTTTCAACGATTTCTTAACAGATGTTATAAATTAGACTAGAAGTATGTGAGCTTATTAAATGGTGACATCACTAATTTCGTGAAATTTTATCCTGATAATCGGGTTCAGGATAATTGTGCCGTAGGCAATATTATTCCTAGAAAAGTTAGCACCGTTCACTGATGTCTCGAAAAGTTAAAGCTTTTAAATGTTTAACTAAGACCTGCTTTTAAGTAAGTATATAAACTGATTGGTCAAAACACTGTGCCCAATAATACATTTTAGCCAAATGCAGAAGTTGAAACCTATTTTAAATTAAAAGATTTTCGCTTGATGTGTCGAAAAATACTCTTCTGAGCAGAATAAATACTATATTTAGTTTAATGTAAGCACAAACTATTACGTAATTGGCCACATTTTGAAGCGAAATGCTGTAGCTGCTGCACCAGATAAGCTGCATTCCAACGTTGTGTAATATCTGAAATCTATATACAAATACAATTATGTTGCAGTGTAAAGTCAATACACTGGCGGCAAGCTATTTTCTGTAATACAAAAATTGTATTTATGAAAATGTCAAAACTGGTTAATAATGTCAAAATGATAAGCACAGAAAGATAAATTAGTAAAAAATCAATCTTACTAATATTATAAATGTAAGATGTATCGATGGATGTATGGATAGATGTTTGTTACTCACTCACACCAGAATGGCTGAAATAATACGTATGAAAATAAGTATACAGATAGATTCTAGTCTGGAATAGCACATAGTCTACTTTTTACCAACATAACACGCGAGCGCAGCCGCAGTTTGAAGCTAGTTAATTATGTTTTTTACGAGTGAATATTTCCAATTTTCCAAGTAGACCTTGTCCACTCTGGTATGGCGCTGCCAAAGAGTGCATCCAATAGAGCGGACATTTGGTCCAATATTGCGTGTAACTGTCTATACATTTATATGTGCACAGCACATGTTCGCACAATATGTAAGCGCACAGAGCGCGGGTGTCGACGTGACGTGACACATTCCCGATGGACCACGTTCCGCGATCACACCACCGTTGCAGTTTTGTGCATTGCGCACTGATTTATTTCTACCCGCATAGGTACCAATCGTAGCCGCATAGACTAGTCTCATTTAAATATTTTATTTCATACCTACAACTCGCTCGATTTACAGCTTTTAAATAGCGTTTACAGTTAAAATATCGCTATCGGATAACTTTTGCAAAAATGTAACCGTATTTTGGTGGTAAAATACGGTAAACGGGATAAACGAACCGTTGACCGTGACTGCTATCAACACGTCTTCAAAGACAAATCACTTTCAGTTAAAATAGTTTCAGCTTTATAGCTTTCCGATTTAAATTGTCCATGACCGAGTAAACGGGTGTTGTTATTTTAGATATTACGTGTTTCTACGTTCTAAGGATAACAGTAAATGTGTTTTCTACTCGAAGTAAGGCGTCACTTATTGATTTCTATATTGAAAATGAACGGAACAAAATGTAATGTTGCATCTTGTTTGATTTAAGAAACGAGTGTAGCTGTTATAATCAAATTTACACCATCATGCCATCATCGTATGAAGTATAAACAATTTGATTGAGATAATTAGTACGAGTAAAGGCGATAATTTAGTTTTGTAAACATAAATAAATCTAGGTGTTTGCAAGATATTATAGTTAATTACGAGTCGTGAAGTATTTTCTGGTACAAATACATTACTGTTTCGCCACCGACAGAAATAATAGGGGCGTGTAATCAGTGCGCACGTCGTTCTCACTTCAATACACATCTGTCTGGCGTGGGGACAACCCTAGATTGATTATATCATCCCCTTTTCCACTTTGGCCCTTTCACCCCTTTTTGCGTATCACCGTTAAAGTAAAAAGGGCCCAGTTTCAATGGTTGTGCGGGACGGAACATTTATCATGGCTGTAATGAATTATCGGGAATTTTCCAATAAGCTTCTCTGAGGAAAACCGCTGCTGATGTATATACCAAACTCCACAAGTGCGTATCGACATGTTATGACTAAAATGTAATTTAAAAGATAATATAATATATGATTGATTAATTAATAGGTTTTACATATCAATTTGATCCCTACTTTGTATGATAATGTAATTGGCGTTGTAAGGAATCCATTAACGTCTTGATACTGTCATGTTTCTGTTTCGGTGAATGATAAAACAGCTCGTAAACCCAGGCTAATGATGAAAATAGGGTTATAGTCTAGACAATAATGTGTAAACTATTTACTGAAATCTTTTTGTACTTACTTTGTTTATAGGTGTCGAAAAATAATAGCAATATGTTATTTATGACTTATTTGCACTAACAGTAAGGATTACGAACTATTAACGAATTCACTTGATGCACTCCAATACTATTATTAAGCGAAATATAAAACACGACACCTGCGAATATTATTTATGGGTATCGAATATTTACGATTGGGAATAAAATCATTCACACTTTTATAGAAGGGGAGCTGACATTTTTTTTATTTTCGCGGTAACGTTACAAGGAAATGACGTCATAAAAATACACCGTCGTAGCTCATATGTCATGTCTCTCTTTTATACTTGTTTGCGTCATTAGCAAACGAGTAATTAGTAAGAGAAAGAAATCCTGGATGAATACCATCTTCAAATAATGACTTGCTTTTGTTGTTTACGATGTACAAATGTATAGACATCAGTCTTATTGATGGAGTCCGTTTATTTGGTACAGATGTTGGCCAATGTTATCTATCTTTCAAGATACGCTATTCAACTTTTATTTGCATTGATATCTCAGTGAATTATAAGAGAAGTCCTTTTTGCACCACGACGGCGACGCGATAAACAGGCGTACGGACTGCCTGACGGTAGGTAAGCAGTTAGGTACAGTAGCTAATGGGCGCCTGCGAAAAAGCAATGGTAGCCGAATGGATAAGTGAATGGCATACAAATTATGCAGTCCAAGTTAGATTCCGACTGGCAGCACCAATGTGGATTTCACTTTGTGGAATTTATTATGTACTACTCATGTGACTTACGACCCATTAATGTCCCAATGCTGAGCTCGGGTCTCCTCTATCTAGAGACCTGAGAAAGTTTAGACCATAATCCAAACACGCTGGCCTAGCGCAGGTTGGTGGATCTGACATACCCTTTGAATTTCTTCTAAGGTTTGCACACCGCTGTTACTTATGCATTCGATCACATAAACTTCATTTTGACAAATTCGTGCAGGACCTTCTGTCGGGGTAACAGACGCTGTTGGAAACTATGTATAAGCAGCTACAAGTACACGTGATTCTCTTTCCCGACCTCATATACCTCAACCCCAGCTATATCGATTTACCGCAAGACGGTTATCGCATATTTTAATTCATCATCATCATCATTTCAACCCATAAATGTCCCACTGCTGGGCACGGGTCACCTCCAGAGAATATGGAGCGTTTAGCCTACTATACCACGCTGGCCAGACGGGTTGGTATAGGGTTTGTTTCGAATGTTCCTTTTCTAGCAATGCTCTTATCTGCTTATGGTTCCTTTAGTCGCCTTTTACGACACCCACGGGTTGAGATGGGGTAGTGACATTTAGTATTCTTAATTCGTCACTACACGGATTCATTACATTCATCGACATTTTAATTGTATATTCATAATTGATATTTTAATGTCCAATTCTCATTGACATGCATTCATTTCCCGTTCGGGTGTATGTCATTTCCTGAAAATTCCCACAGTTCATAATATATTTACGATTGCCACTATATTGAAAATGGTCCAAGAATTCCAGTTACACATTGTCAACGGTACGTATACTGAGATTTATTATTTATTCGAATACGCTTTTTATTGAAAGCGGTGCAGTTATTCAGGTGATAAAGAAGATCATAAAACTGCACCGTAAATCATAAACTTCTATAAAACTTAAAACCATTATAATACCTATATTAATAGTTTTCATAACAGGTGTTTATGAACAAACATTATATTGTAACTAGAAATTTATAGATACTTTCTTTGGCAATGCAAATGTTTAACATTCAAGAAAATGTCAGCGTATGCTAAATTAATTGGCGTAGTCAAACGTAAAGAAAGTCAATGTCGTGATGAAATAAGATTACCATCATTTTACATGACCAAAATTTTGTAGGCAGTCAATTTCCTATAAAAGGGCAAAAGTCTCGCTAGCTCTTACATTGATACACTCATGGGTTTATGACGGTCGTCACAAGGCTTACGAGGTTTCAGAAAAAAAATCTTAGGAAAAGGTTTCGCTATCTCATATTAATTGATCTACGTTAGCAGCTAATATTCGTAACGATAAAAACTATGAAACGATACGTAATCTTCTTACATAGAAAGAACACTTGTATTCGAGCCGCGTGTTCAGTCTTGTAAAAGCCGATTTTTTGTCGCCACCGAATATTAGATATCAAGTCAAGCTACGTGATACGACTGTTAAAATAAGCTGTAGCATGAAAATCTGCGTTTATTTCGTGACTGAAATGCACACGATCGTTAGACCTGAACTTATATTCTCAAAGGTCTCATCGCTCACAACCCTCGGCTACATACTAATATTATAAGCGAGAAAGCGTGTTTAGTTGTTTGTCGCTCTTTCACGCCTAAGTAATGCGACGCGTTTCACAAGGAATTCGGAATTTGTCTCGTGAGCTTATAAAACGCTGGAATGAAATCCAATATACTTATCCAAGTCAAAGGTTTGAAGAAGCGATCAAATATTAAGACAATGTAGGTTGATTAATTATTAAGTATGTGATTATGTCTTATACTCAAATATCACAGATTTTTCATTACGAATGTTGAATTGCTATCTTTTTATTAATGAATAAACTTGCTAATTAACGCTTCACATGTTTCAATTCATAATTACACATACTCGGACATCAGTCTCCATCTCACTGAACTGCGTATACATCAATTTTGGTGCATTAATAATGCCTGGTTCTGCAATGAAAATATTATGGAAAATAAATCAACATTGACGACCTCACTCGTAAAATTATTGCTCTTCAAATTTTACGTACTTTCCGACAATCTATATTTTATGTCCAAAGTCTTCCACGTCAAACTTGTGGACCGAGACAAATGTAATCTCACAAAATTTCAACTTTACATCCACGCGAAAACATCAGATAACAATTTTTTGAAGTTGCTGGATATATTCGCTTGAACGCATTCAGGAGGACTGCAAAGAGAGGCAAAAGTGAAGATTGAAGGCCCGCGAAACGAAACGTCATGTTACTTTAGCTTCTATTGCGTCAGAATAACGCACAACATTATAAAATGCAAAACATGGCCGACAGCAAAATTATTTCTTTGTAAAGTTAACAAGGAAAACATGAAACTTCTATCATTTTCTTTTTATCTCGCAACCTTTACAAATGAGTTCTAAGAATAAGGGACGTTATGTTTTGACTTCAAGTATTTTCCTATAGAAGCTTATTACATGTATTTGTGAATAAACACAAGCTGCATGTATGTAAAATCGCCAAGGGTAAATATTATAATGAATTACATGAACATTAATTCGAGCTCAAAGATCGTACAATCCGCCAAAATTATAAAAAATGTGAACTGATTTATTTTAATAAGATTTACACGAATGCTGACAAGCACCTATATATTTTATTTGTTCAATATTAATAGTAAGTGGTTCAAGTCTTGATTTAACCATAATCTGCCCGTGGGAAGTAATGACATGTAGCCTTTACGTAACCTCTCGTAAGTTAGTATTGTATATATCTCTTGTGACACACAGTTAGTAACGATTATAACAAACTAATTAATCTATAGCGCTCTCCGCAAGTACTAATTTATTTATAGAGGCAGGTGTGTCGTACGAGAGGTGTAGTTATTATACAAACGGCATGTGTATACGAGATGTCATCTCATCTGTGCCCGCGGCGACAAAGCACCGGGTCAAAGGGCGTGGGGGGATGGGCGCATTGTTAACTTGCGAGTCACGCTGAAGGGCTTTTGATGACGACACTAGCTCCGGTGCACGTCACCGTGTCACACAACTTAAAAAAATATATGTATTTCAACAAGGTTTTTTCGGCATAATAGTGAGGAAAAGCCTCGACGACAGTACGCTGAGAAAAATGACAGGGACTCGGGAAAAGATAAAATATATATTTTTATGTTAAGTATTTTGTTTGTAAAAACTTTTTGTCTCTTTTGTAGCCAATTTGCACCAGATATACAGACTTTAGTAAGGTGACCAATAATGATGATAGTTTTTAAATGAGTTTTGTAATAAAGAGTTTCAAGTGGTTTTGATAAATAAATAGTATTCATTTAAGGCAAAATATTGGTGCTAATGACAGTACTTAGTAATGATCATAACCAAAATAATTTAATTAAGATATCGAAAATGGTTAAAAATACGAGTATCTGCACTGCATAGTTAAATTTAACGGGTTAATAGAATGACATTTTCAACTTATTACCTTACTACCTAATAAGTAATTAACTTTTTCTAATCTATCTTTGTACTATTTTTTTGTTTATAACCATAGTATTCCCTATAACACATAAACAGAAAGAAACAGAATATTTTTTTGTCAATGTAGGTAAAATTGACATAGGAGCTTGGATTCTTATCTTAAATTTGATCGCTTCATTGTACTTTTTTTTTTTTTTTTTTTTTAAACTCTGCCTTTTTAAAACTCTAATTTACTTCTACTAATTTAATAATAAAAAATAAACCTTAATTAAATCTAAGTACTTATTTAAGCTAAATCATCATCATCAGCAACCCATTAATGTCCCACTGCTGGGCTAAATGATTTAACAAAAAACGATGATTATAAAATCACACCATACTGTAGGTGTATAGACGAATAAATTGTACTTACAAAATGTTATGTCCCTTACAAGGTGTCTATAAGTTATGTCAGCTTATTATGTTTACCTGCTTTGTGTCCTCTTGTTATCTAAAGCGAACATAACGCCAAGCTCATTCGGGTAATGAGTATTGTTATCGAGCATCCTTTATTTATAATATATTTTATACAGGTAACGCCACACCTTTAATAAAACGTCCCCCAAAACTGAAGGTTTCCAAACCCTTCTATCACAAAAGCCCTATGTGCCCTTAGCTACGCACACCCTTTAAAGGGTGAACCAGGTTACATTCTGAAGGTGCTATTTTTCACTTTATCAAAGGAAGACGCCCTTCCTTCCTGTCCCCAATGAAAAGGTCGAAAAGGGAACATGCTATAAAACATTTTTTTTAAAAGACGAACATAACCGAACGTCGATGAAAAATGATGCAAATATTCATCTTATTGAAAAACTTTAATGTGGATGTTGGATAATAATTACTGCCTTCTTAGTTTCAATTTCTTTAAAAATTTGTGAATCAAGCTTTACTTATGGTACAGTCGAGTTCGTTAATATATTGGCACCATCAAGGTTTCAAAATATTGTGAGCGTTGAAAAGCTCAATAAATACTATAGAATAGAACCTATGGATCAAATATATGTTCTCATGTGAATGGTTCAATAAAATAGTCAACTTTTCAAAAAAAATATCTAATGATGGTGCCAATATATTAATGAACTCGACTGTACTTGTAAAACCCCACACATAGCTAAAAAAATTAAATATTCATATGTATCAGCGATATATTTCATATTTATATAAGTATTGGATTGCAGAATTTAAATGCATCCGTATTGAATTATCTACTTAATATTAAAATTATATTATTACGTTACATAAATCATTTAAGGTTTCAAATTTAACAAGTTCCTAATGTCATAAAATGTGAAAGACAGTTAAGTAATATAAAAAAAGAAGAATATCGCTCAACAACAACTTAACAATAGGATTATCAAAATTACTGAGCTAATCTATTTGCAAGTTCAATAATTTCGGTCTGTAGTTTTAACAGTCGAATGGAATCTAGCCGCAAATCTCTCGTCAAACTGTATCCCCATCTCGGGACTAGTTTCAATTCGAACTTAGTCTGAAACTCAACTAAAGTAGTATTCTTGTGAAGGCAGAAATCCTGAAAGCGGGTACGACAGACGGATCTTGACTCGGTGAAATTAATCCATCTTCGCTCTCAATAGCGACGGGGAAATGTATTAATGCTGCTAGAAACAAGACGTGCTACTTCCCTTAGTCTTTTAACTTTGTCTAAACATTTTAGTTGAGAATTTTTGTGAAGGAATTCTTTGTTCTTTTCGATGTACAGTCGAGTTCATTAATATATTGGCACAATCAAGGATTCAAAATATTGCGACCGTTGAAAAGCTCAATAAATACTATAGAACCCATCGATCAAATATATATGTCCTCATGTGAATGGTTCAATAAAATATGCTGTACATTATGCAATTAGTTGTAATCACCCTTTTCAACAAAAATATCGAATGATGGTGCCAATATGTTAATGAACTCGACTGTACTTGTAAAGAGTATGTGTCATATTTGCGACTGAATATTTTCCTTTATTATAAACCGGTAATTTAATAATTTAATTGTTTTGCTTAATAAATCTGACTTCATTAAGATGTCTATTGACAATCTATTGAAGTTTTTAAAGAGCTTATTAATTATTCTTTAGCTCCGTAAAATTTAATTTGGTAATAACTGATTCTGATTTCTGAATTTACTGATTTAACAATAAGATTTTATTCGGCGTCTATAGGTATTATCAAACATATAAAATCAAACTTTGAAGTGTTTTGAAGTAAACGTATGAAGATAGAAATGAAGAGGAGTGCAGCAAATTTCAATCTGAAAACTTATTTGATTGTTGAGGTCGTCTCGAAATCCCTCTCAAAGTTTTTAGAGCAACTTCTCGAAGCTGATACTTTGTTGGTTTGCGGTTTTACTTATCAAAAAGTATATGAATTTATTCGAGTTGGTATATTTTAAGGAGTTAGGGCGATTTCTGTTTTGTGGGTAGGAAAGGTTAATGTTTCTAATGATAGAAATATAACTTCATCGTAAGGCGTTTTCTGGGTGTTAATTTGAAACCAAGTTTTCATTAGGTAAATAAATTCATCATCTTAACACTGCTGTATTTTCTACTTTAACCTGACTTTGTCATTCTTTGTTGCCTATTTCTTGTTTAAATACATTTTTTTAACTAACTAACGATACCCGGATTAAGTTGCAATGTATTTTCAAAGAAATGGTAATGATAAGATGCACTGAGTCATTGACAGTAGCCCCTGAAGCGATAACTCGCCGCATGCTAATGCAAACACGTTGCTCAATAAAGTCGAGCAGGCGTTTAGACGACACCGCATCTTGTTCCTGTCGATGCGGTTTATTCACCAAAAGGACAGTTTTAAATAAAATGTTTTATGAACGTCTATAAAATGCTTTTAGTGCAACATGTGTTTACTCTTACGTCGTTAATCCAAACTTTGTACAACAACAAATGTTGGTTTATGTTTGGAGGGAACTACGAAGTAAATATTTATGGCGCCGTTCTGTCATCAAGTATTTAAGTAATTTTCCGCTTGAACCCCGTTCGGTTCTAATCAGCTAGTGCTTCGAGGGTGGATGCTTTCCCTAATTTTCCAACGCGATACCCTATTAACCAGGCGCAAGTTATTGCTCACTCCCAAGGGATCACAGCCTGGTTGTCATGGTTACGGGTGCTTGTGTGTGTTAACACGCAGTTTTCTATATACATTATGTGGGTGTGAAAGTTGTAGTCTGCGGTTTCTAGAACTTGTGGATTCTTATCTATCGGTTTTTCGTATACAACGCTCAACATAGTTTGATAGTGGAGCCGGAGATTAACTGAACATCGGAAATGGGTGAGGCAACGTTGAAAATAGTCGATTTAAGTGTTTGTGATCTTAGGTGGTTGTGATACAATCTGGTTTGATACAAAGCTTTTGTTTTAAATAATGTTGTAGCAATTTTAAATTAATTTACATAAGTTTATTTATTAAGTAATTAAGAATCTTGGTTTTAGTTTAAAGATAAATAATACGTACGACAAAGTATTTATGCTTTTTGTTGAGCCCAGTTTCGTAATAAGTTTGTCAATTAAATTAAGTTACTACTGAGGTACTTGATAATATTATTAAATATTTTGATTGTTAAGGTTTGAAAGTAAATAATGTGACATAAAATACGTGAATCTAATTTAAAATATAACGTTTCTTTAGTTTCAGCTTGAAGCTCACAAAATTGTTCTCGAAATCGGTCAGTCGATTATTAACTGTTTAAGAAAAAAATATTTACATAGCCACGTTCAGAAAAATATAAGTACTCGTGAATAAAAAAATAGTATCACGCCTTTTTTTCTCAAAGGCGTAGATAGAGAAGCATCACACTCACATTTCGCCAGATTTTTTTCCATGTTATTATTCCATCAGCTTGGTTCTATGTATGCACATTACTAGATTCCGGAATGAGACTGAAAAATTCACGACAGACACTCAAAACTGTTTTTGACCGTCACAGGAACTGAACCAGAGACCTCGTATGCACTGAGGAAGATATATATAAACATAGCATAAATTCGTAGTTAAAAAACTAGAACGACAAAGTAGGAATATCGTTTGTTCAGTTTCGGGATCAAGACGATTCAAGTCGAACACAAAATAGGCAATATAACGCAATAGGGCGGTCTCTCGGGGATTGGGGGTGTATCGTAAGTGTCGATACGAGCAGTTTTGTGTCCTCTCGTGTTGTCGACGTTGATAATATGTGTTGCTGACGATACACACTACACGCTACAAGCCACACATCCTAACGATGAGACGACATTTTTTTTCTTGACTATCTTATTTAGTGAATACAAATGGTATAGTTGTGTATTTTTAATTGTGTTTGATATTCATTTTGAAGTAGTCATCGAGATAATTACACCTATTCTAAATTTTACTTAAGACAGTAGGTGCTGCCTTAATTATGTTCTGTTAGCCATTGACAAATACACTTATGCCGGGTAAGTATTATACAATCTTTTATATTTTTCTGTTCATAAGAATTTTCCTCGGTCTACAAAACATATTTTTTTAAAGTGTCCTTTAGGTAAGGTCAGTAACAAGAATTATTATTATGTTAACATTATGAATTATGATATACCTATAAGCAAAATAGAAATGAAATTATTTCATTTAAAATTCAAAAACATGTTCAGTAAAAAACGCTGCAACTAATATCAAAATTCGCAGTTAAGCAAATTCTTTTATAAAATCATAAAAATATACGTAGCCCAAGCTAATTTATAAAATGATCAAACTATAAGTACCTATTTATTCAAAGTTCGCAATAAAAACAGCACAAGCAAATAAAATCTATTTACAGAATGTGATGGAGCTCGCTCTCTTTAGTGATTATTTAAGACCATTTAGAAAATTAGTCTGAAATGCAATTTGAATGTACAACTCAACCTCTTTGGAAAATGCTATTCACTCAAGTTACTTTAATAACTGTTTATAAATTATATAAAAGGTACTTTTGTTGTTTGTTTAATTTGTTATTTCTATTATATTTGTTTGTTGTTTGTTAACTAAATAAAGTAATACTGCGTTATCTGTTGTTTAGCTCCATATTTTGTATTCAGTTTTAATGAATTAAACAATACATAGGTGAAAAATTGTATACTTAATGAATACCAAAAGAATTAGGTGAATTTTCATGCTTTATTGTTCCTAGCTATCAATAGTTTTTTAATGGTGTCATACCATGGTTGCGAGGGCAATAAGTCCATAAATAAATTTGTCTTAAATATATATAGATGAATATATATTTTTTTAGTAGTTTAGAGGAGTACCTAGTAACCATAAAAAGAAACGCAACTCATCCAATGAAGTTTGAGAAAATGAAGGCTGGCTGCCACCAACATAACATTATCCATGTCCATTAAAACAACAGTCATAAGTAAACAGCCCGCACGTATGGTCACACTGATAAGTACCGCCATCTATGTTTCGTAATTAGAAAACTAAGTATGTGTTTGTAGGGAAATTTATTTATACATCACATCACAAATTTTTTGTTAGTTTAGTTGTTGTAAATCTTCTTTAATTAAGTTACTTTTAAGGTCTTGACACAGTTATTCTAAATAATGAAAAAATGAGCATTGACTATAAATACTATAGCAGTTGACTAGATTTATCACACATCTACATTTTCACAACCGAAAAATCAAGTCAACTTCATTCATCATCATAATTTCCACCCATAACGTCTAGTGAGACGTGAGACGTTTATGGGTGGAAGACCCTTACAAGGGTTTCCTCCAAAGAATGTGGAGGGAATTTAGCTACTGTTTACAATTTCATTACTATTGATGAGTTATCCGATACCCATTACAAAATTATTTAATGCAAAAAACTGAAAAAGCTATCTCTTTCCAATGGAAAATTTGAAAAAAGTATTTATTGTCTTTTTATTAAATTTTGGTCGGTTCAATATGTCATTTATACAGTAAAAAAAACATATTAAAATTTAATTCTATTCATGCAATAAACGATGAATAAATTTTCACAAGGCAATATAAATGTACATCCAGTCTGCTTCCAATAATTAACGAGCTGAGGTTTTATCATAAAAAGAAATTGTTGTCTCATGTATGTAAATGTGGAGAGTTGAGCTTAATACCTGTGGGTATAATCCTCTTTGGTCCCGCACAATAATGTTATTTACGCTGTATCCCTTCCTCTGCAAACCATTCGCAGATGTCTTTTTATGAAACATCTTGTATGTATTTTATGTTTTTCCAAATGGAATTTTCAACCAGCAGAATAACATTATTTTAAACTGTTCTATTACATTATTATCCTTTATGACAGACACGTACCGACGGAATGGTCTCAGTGTTTGGGGAAACTTAGAAATATTGAAATGAAGCACATAAAGTGCATCTGTTGCGGAACAAATATCATGGATAGTTGTTCCGTGGCTTGGATTCCGGGTGCATTTGATTTTTATATTTATACCCAAACTTATCCTTTTAATTTATCCTGGTAATACTATAAAAAAACTATGTCACTGTAAATGTTATACAAAATGTAGATATTTCTATATAATTTCATAAAATGTCATCTTGGCCCATTATATATTTTTACTTCTAAGAACAGTATATTTAAAAGAGATAAAAAAGTTTTAAGACAAACATTTTAAATAGCTTCATGATTGTGATTTCAAAATAGGCCCAGACTACAGTCGTTTGCCAATAGATTAGTTTAAAAGAAATTAGAGCTCATTAAAGATATTAATTTATTGGCTGATATCAAATCGTTATACTTAGTGTGCCTACTTGTATACGGCCCGACTAAATTATCGGAAGAAAGGCAGTCAACGTCAACAGTTTGCGAGGCATCTTTCTGTAAAGGTTCAATTTTATAACTTAACCTTACCTATAAAAATAATTTATACCTCAGCATGGAATTTATACCCGTGTATTATGTGTACATGAATTCCCCAATAGTAGTATTAGGTGACAATGTGGTTTAAGCTTATGGCAGTTTACCAGCCACAATTCCAAAGCCGAGCCATAAATGGGGACTTCTAACGGAATACCCCAATTACACTCCGTCCAACTTTGGGACCGAGACAAGGATCACAAAATAGGTAACAATTCCAAACTGTGCAAAAGCCGACAAATCGACAATAGGTCAATGGGCAATCATGTTTTACCTACTCCTACGAGGTTCCGTAACTACCCACATTACGGGAAATATTTTGAGCAAAATAGACATGATCGTAAGAGCAACATCTCAAATGACGAGGAAAGAAATGACAGCGAATAGCACAGAGCGGGAACAATAAAATAAAGATTTAAAGACCCTCATATTTCAGTAACGGGGAGTGAGAGCGTCTGGGGTGGCAACTGTGACCTCTCCACATTTCCAATAAAATTCTGCGATGTATGAAATTCACTGAAATCGTTTATAAAGTAAGCTTCATTACTTCCGTGAGAGGCGTCTATTTTTGAATATTCCTTAGGAAAAATGTGGTGAGGAGTGTGTAGAGACGCCGCCGTCGCTCGAGACGTGGCTTTTCATATGGAGTTCAAAGGCGCCGCGCCGCCGCGCCCGTGCGCCCGCCCAGGCCCCGCGGTCACCAATTATTACGTCACCTAGTGGGACATGCTGCCCGTGTTTTATTGATTTTTATTACGATCACGTTGTAATAATTTTATAGTTCACTAATGTTACTCGCAACTTACAGAACTAATGGAGCAGCCGTGTTGTCAACATTATTTAATTAGCGCGTTCCATTTAATTCTTGTCAAAATTATTATTGGTTTTATAACTTATTTTTGTATTAGGTAGGTATCTAATTGAATTATAGGAGTCTGAAGAAACTAACAGTTACATAATAACACTTTGCATAAGAATGATCCGTTTTCATCATCCAAACTCAGTTGCCAAAACAAAATGAATTTCTTCTAAAATCTTGTTAAAACTAAAAACTAAAGCTATATTCTGTCGGGTAAAGTGCAAGTTTTGGGCGACAGCGCCGTACAAAGTTCGCTTTAACGTTGACTCCGCAAATATTTCCCATAAAACCCGACGACGAAACGCAGGAAACGCGGGCCCAGTGAAATATGGACGTCCTAGTATTGCCATTCCGTAAAATGATTCGTGATTTACGCGGCGCGCTTTTGATACATGAGCAAGATTTGTGTCGCAGGTGACGGGTACGAGGCGACGTCGACGCCCCAAACTCTCGCCTCCAATTGAATTGTTATTCCCGTATTGAATGGGACGCGTCTAAATATAAATATTGAAGGTTTTTCATATAAGACATTGACATCATTAGTCGTTGTTTTTGCTAGAATTTACATCAAAGTGAATATCTATTATACTTAGCCTGAATAAGTGGAAATTGTACCACGAAAATGCAGCAGACACTTTACCTACGGTAAATGAGCATTCTGCGCTCTTCCTTTAAAAAACTTAACAGCTCATAAATTCTTATTAGCGAAAGCTCCAATTTTCTTGCTATGCTGTTAGGCTCCCCTAAGGAGGGGACGCGACGATGTAGCTAATGTATGAACGACCGCAGCGAACTGTACACGACTATCTGTAGTGACTGGCCCTTAGGGGCTAGCACTGTTATGTCCAATGTACCGGACTTAATACGAACTGGTCTTTTAATTAATGAAATAGACGTGATAACCGGAGGGGAAAACTCATCAAATTAAAGCGTATACATATTGGAATTAATATCTGAAAGCTCACGCAATATCTGTCCAATAATGTCACTCGGTGGATAACCAAGTGTCCGATATAGCCTACTCTGAAGTACACTGCTTTATATCGTGCACCATCAATTTGACACGTTTCATTTGTCTTTTACTACAACATCCTTACTTGCACGTCTTCGTGCATTTGTAGAATTTTAAAAACTTTTTAACATACATGTTGCATAAATAATGTAAAATGATGCCAAGCGAATGAAACAAGCATACGACATACACGAGACTCGGACCTAAGTCTATTCTAATAAATTCTACTAATATTAAACGAATGGAAATATGGATGTTTGTTACTCAATCCCCTTCCAATCTCTAATAATCACTAGCACACACACATACACTAACAAATTATCCGAAACGATTTAATGAAATCTATATTTGCTAAGCAAACACACGTAGGCATACATTTGCCTAAACAGTTTGCTCTTGAAATCCAACTCCGTGATATGTATCTAATAACAGGCTATCGTTACAACCGCAAAGTTATACATCGTCGATGTTCTGCGAAAATTATTAGAGAAATGGGTCAATAAACGTAGTAGATAGTTTCTGTAATAACATTTGTCGCGGAATTTGCGGTTTGAGTGTGGGGTGGGTTGGTAGCCGGAATCAATCCACTCACGTCAGGTCCGTTGTCCAATCAACTGACATACAATGTTCAGTGGGGATCAGTGGACGCGAGTGGCCGTCGCTCGTCCCCGGGATGTACGAAGATAAAGAAGGTTTTATTTTTCACGTGTCCAGCGAGTGGGACGTTGATAAATGTCGTCGGTTAATTACGTGTTGACGTCTTATCTGTATTATTTCAGACGTAGGTACTGGCGACGTGCTGAGATTGTACTGTACGTGTTACCGTTGTTTCTAAATGTTTATGTATTGAAATGCACCGTTTTATTCTGCTTTAATATCAGTGTCAAAGCAATTTGGTTCAGCCTATGAAACTCTGTGTAGATGCTTTTATGCATAGAAATAGTTTGAAAATAACATTCGTAATTTTTTCAATCGAATGAAGTAGACTGCAATAATGCTGTAATGATACTGTAAAAAAGTGTACAGATAGTATTGATATGATTACTTCTTAAGTTGTGATACATACATGTAATGTTTCTGTATGATTAGGTATCATAATCGTTTCTAATTTATTTCATTTCCATTACAGGTAAGCATCCCAGAATATACTACGAAACATAATCATATTATGGTAAGCGACGATATAACATTTTCACGCTACACAATTGCCAAATAAATCACTCAGTAACATAAATAACATGGAACATTTATATAATAAGTACGTAGTACGGTAACGTAAATAATATTAGGTTGAAACCATGAAGTTTATAGGTCGGCGGTGTCGTCATAGAGCACAGTGTATGCCAGCGAGTGAGTGTAGTGTCCCCCATGTGAGCGGCGACCCGACCGGGCGACCGCCCGGCCCCCACAAACAATTAACTGGACCCATACTAACACTGCACTAATAGAGATTTCTAACAGATAAATACCGTTATTGTTTTACGATACAACGTGTAAAATATTTTACAAATTTTTAGATTGCCTCGGTGGCGCAGTAGAAGTTTGTACAGCTAATGCGCAACAGGTCCCGGGTTTGGTTCCCGGGACGGTCTAAAAGATATTCGAGTTTTCTGTCTTAAAATTGTCATTATTAGCTCGGAGCCTGGCAGTGGAACGCCTTATCGGGATAAATTAGCCTAAGTCATTCTCCGGTCTCCATCTATTCTTATGTATACAATCACAAAAATCTGTTATTCCGTTCCAACATAAAAGACGAAAAACTTAGCACTCTTTTACAGTCGCGTAATAAACACACACTTTGGAATTTATTTTCTTAATAAACCTATAGTTTTAATAGATATATTGCTACTTGTACTTCGTTTATAAGATAAGACTTTTAGGTAGTTAAAATTTTATTATTATTAACGTAACATTTCCTATAAACTTCTGTTTTAATAAAACGAGGTCATTCATTCATTCATTTATCAACAACCTATTAAGTCCCACTGCTGGCATCGGGTATCCTCTCCTCTAACTAGAGAGCTGAGAGGGTTTAGGCCATAATCCACTCACTCAAAACGAGGTACATGAAAAATTTTATCTATTGCTAAACCAATATTATCTATCGATATCCCGTCAGCGAGAAATAAATTCAAGTGGTGTTTATACACAATAATGAAAGTAAACAGAGTATGTCACCCCTTACACAATTCTGTCAGTTGGCCGGATGACAGGTCATATCCGGGGCCGGGCGGTCAACCGCCACTTCTATCGATTCTATTACACTGTGCCCGACAGATTGAGGTGGACGAGCCACGCATTAACTGACTTCCATTCGTCTATTCAATACTTAATACTTACTTATTTTTAGAACATTTCTAATTGAATTATCTGGTTACAAAGATGAAGAATCTGTAATTATCCCGTGGGTGGATCGAATAGGCAATACTTGGCACTGTTCGATAGCTCTGGAATCTATTCACCAGTAGTAACACAACATTAATGTTATTATAACTGCTAAATTGATTAAAGAACTTGTTTTAGCACATGCAGACAAGTGTCTGTTAACCTATCCGAAACTTACACAAACTTATTACTTGCTGACAGATTTTATATGAAAAGCTGCTAAACAGGGCCTAAAAGTTCTGTACAATTTATCTGAGTATCACAACTTTTCTTACCATAAAAAGCAAATTTATTTTTCGAGTTATATGTCATGGCTTAATATAACAGCTATGGAATGTTATCAAGTAACAAATCTTCCTCTCGAACGAATTCCTAGAATGAAACTACAAGAAAAACCTTAACAATATCGACATCCAATAATATGTATCTTTTGTTAAATTGAATAAATTATTACTATTGATATCTAAAGTGACATAAATCGTAGAGTCAAAAGAGCTTTCTCGTAGCACTTGTAGAGGTCTACGAGCACTTGACAACAGAAAATAGTTTTATTAGGATCCAACACTGAAATATTCACTGAATCGCGAGAGGATATTAACCTGTCAGTTTCAAATGCTGCTACAAACCTTTCGGTTTGTTTTCCTGATACACCTTTTGTATTTTGTAGCGTTTTATTTGGTTGGTAATGATTGTTGTATAGTGCGGATCGATAGGCTACGAACTAACAAGGTACTATACATTTGTAAGTTAACAAGGCAATGGTGATAAATTTTCACTGTTGTTCGACGACGAGCGCCGACGTTCCAAGTAAGAAAAATAAAGCTGCTATCGTGAACAATGTTCCAGTTTTATACATTCTAAATATGTATGGCGCTGGTAAATTAATTAATTTCGTATGTTTTTCTAGAAGTTGTATTTTTCTGTTTTAGAACTTGTTCATCTGCCACAAATAAAAGAAAGTTTATGTGAGAAGATTCTTTGTCAGTTTAATGGATGTCTTTTGTTAAATTTTGACTTCTACGTAGTAGTTTCGTAGTAGTTGCCCTCAGCGGTCATTAATATTGATTAAACATAAATTATTTATTTCTTTTTTTATACAAGTTACATTTGAATTTTTGCCGGCGTTGATACTTTAAACATTATAAAACATCATTATTTAAATTCATTTTATGAATCTATTATTCCAGATTTTAAATCAACAAAACGTCCCAAAAGTTAATTCAAACATCTTTCTCATAAAGAAGCCTCAAACAAAAGGTAATTAGTTCATAAAATAGACGACGTCTAACGTAACCAGTTGATGTTCCATTTTACGTTCGTTAGACCTTAAAGAGGACGATAAAAACACGTGAAATAAGACTGAAGACTGAACAGAATGGTGTAATAAAGAAATAGCTGGGTAGAAACATGCTTTACCGAATAATTCCGAATGTTCGACAGAATAGTCACCCGCATTCCATACATTCGCGCATATTACAAGGGTGCTATGAAATATTTCCTCGCCTTTTCCGAAGAATCGGTGACGTGGCTAATGTTCTTTTATGTGTGCGTGTCACTTTCCTTAAAAGTATTTTATTTGTATTTCGTCACACTATTTTCCTTAACTTTATGGGTCAGCGATAGGAAAAATTGTTATTGTCGGCTGCGGTGAAAAATGTTGATGTGTTTTTTGTGTAGTCAGATTTATTCATTTCAAGTAACAGACATGTTTTCCTATATTTAGCAAACATTTTTTATAAATATTACTAGCTGTCCCGGCGAACTTCGTACCGCCTACTTAATTTATGATTTTATGAAAGTATACCTACCTACCTACCCTACCTACCTACCTACCCTACCTACCTACATAAAAACAAAAAAAAAACGTAAAAGCCATCCTTTAACTTCAACGAACATTTCAAAAAAAGAATTGGCCAAATTGGTCCAGGCTTTGTTGAGTTATGCGCTTACCAACATATTTAGCGATTCATTTTTATATTATAGATGTACGTGAACTGATGTTAGAAACCGAAAAGAAAAGAAGTGTAGGTAGTATATTACGTTAGGTACCTACTGTAATGCAACTGCAAACGATCGTATATCGAATTTGTTAAGATGCAAGGTCTAGTCCAAAAACGACACCTAGTTTCAGCTTTTACGCTTTAAAACTATATATATTATTATGTCTCTATTGATTTATACTCGAATTGAAATCTTATCTAAAGTCTGGCATAATAATTAGTAGGCGAATTACAAATCTTTTGCGCAAGCAAGCAAAATGTTTATAAACAAAATGTTGTATTCAAAAATTGTACAACAATACTGAGTGTAAATCCATTGTCTGTTACCATTGTTACTTCAGAAGTTCGCTTCACGATGTCGTCAGTGCACTGCAAAACAGACTACCTCAAACGAACGCCAATTATCCGGAGAAACGGAAAGCCTTCGCACTGTTAGCTTAACCCTCTCATTTCAACTCGAGCAAGTTATTAATCATGACTACAGACTTACCCATTTCATATTTATCTTGAAAATATTGATCTCTTTGTTTGAAAGTGATAAATTTTATCTTATCTCTTGCATTGGACATTTTTTCTACGTATCTCAGGATTTATATTCTTTTATCATATTTTCTTACTTAAAAGGAAGTAAGTAATATATTTTGAATAAAGATTAACATTGGACTGAAAATGTTTAGATTTTAGGTACACTTTTGAATGCGAGAGTCGTCAAAGTTACCACAGTGTTTTAGAGTCCCTTTTATCAACGAGTTGAGCAAGATACTTTTCTTTATTGTCATGATTTAAATCTGCATGTAGATAGCAGCTTGTTCTATTTGCTTTGTTAAGTTTATTTAAGCTAAACTTCTATAAGTATTTAAAATCATGGATCATTTCTGAAACTAATGTTTGTTTTGTGATATTTTATTTATATAAGACCCGTCAACATAATATTAATAAATCCATATGATGATGATCCTACGTGCTTTTCGCTTAAGAATGCACGTAAGCCAGCTTCTGTGTTTCATTGACATCTTGACGTTCCACTTAGGTATGTGACTTCATAACAATAATTAAGAATGAATAAATAAATGAAACGTTTTTTACTAACTGCTACTTATTTTGACAGTATATAACAAAAGGGTAGCTTTTAGAATGTTCTAGTTAAATTCACCGAGGCATGTAGTGTGCGGTTTCCAATAATATTTAGGTAATTGAGCGTTAATTATTGATTGGAATGCCTTGTCAATCTGTGGTTGATTAATTTGAGGTTGGACTGATGGCCGACTCGTCAAAATTGTTCTCATATACTAAATTTATATTAGATATAATTTTCATTAATCATTATTTAGTAAGTTGATTGACATGTTGCTAATAACGTTACGCTTTTGGTAGATGTTCACCAGGGGTGACTTAGTATGTATATATGACAAAATTAAGATGAAGGGAGACTCTAACTTTTTGTATTTCAACATAATATCTACCTCATTTCATAGTATTTTCTATTCTACTACATCAACAGTTATAGATAGCAAACACCTTCAATAATTTTAACTGCTTGTCATATTTTTACCCGACGGACAGGAAGGGTATTGTTTTTCGCGCGTATCTTGTATGTTTGTAAATTTCTTTATTCCCACGTTTCTTCCAAACGGCTGGATGGATTTGGACAATTAAGGTATCGATAGATTCTTCTCAAAAACCCAAGTGTCCTTAGATAGGTATTATAAAAAAAAGACAAAATGGCGGACTTTTGGCGCAAAATTGTAAGAAGTTAATTTTTTTTTAACCAAACAGATCGAGTAGGGTATCAAAATAAAGAAAATCAAATGGAGATTACAAATATATACATATGTTATATATTTAAATTGAATCAAGAATAATAATTACAACATTTTTTCGGTCTTTTTAGTGCGTTGCTTATCCGGTGATTTTTTGCAGTCGGGTTATTTTAATTTTTCAGTTATATTTACTTGTTATACAAATAAATTATATGTTAAAAATAACTTAATAAATCGAATATTCGAGTAACAATTTTACGTAAAATTATAACAAAGCAGTCACGCAAAGTAAATTGCAAACAGCACTTTCAATATTGGTAATAAACCAGTAGCTAGACATGAATACATTTTCCGCAGAACATTAACAATGGCGATTGACACGATATCCAATCTTACTGTTTATTTGACGACCGAAATAAATCTTCATAACGTCGCAAGGTCGAAATAATCGTCTATAGCCAACATTTATTGAGATTCAACATCTTCTTTTATATGGCAGATACAAAAGTAGGAATAGAATAATTTATCGTTCGGCTTTGACACCAAAGAGCAGCATTAACAACGCTCCGGCGCCCTTTCACAATTACAGATGTTGTTTTCATGATTCCTCAAATAAAAATATTCACCTAAAGTCCCCAGTCGTGATGAATATGGGGTCTCAGCAATGAATAATGGGCGTCGCTTAATAACGGTGGCGTAATTGCGTTATCTAGGCTCGGAGTGGGCGGGTGAGCCTCTGCTATCCATAACCGAGAACTCATAATTGTCACAGGCAGACTCTCGCCGCGCACCATACTACTTACGATAGACATGCCGATATGTCCCATTAATTATCACACTGGGTCTACAATATGGGGTTCTTCAAAAAAGGAGTGAATAGGTTTCTTAAGGGTCGCCAACGCGCTCGTGATGCCCCTGGTGTAGCAGGCGTCCATAGGCTACAGTAACCGCTTTCCATGAGGCGGGCCATACTTCAGTTTGCCAGCGTCGTGGTATAAAAAAAAAATTGCCACTCGAACGATGTATAAATTTTTCCTTCATATCCGTTTGTAGAACAATATTTCACACGCTACCGTAAATTACAGGCGATGTAATATTGCTATATTGCTTGTAATTTAGGGTAACATATAGTGAAAGTAAAGTGTGTTTATGGGCGTATATCGTTCATATGTAGAGTTTCCCTTTCACATACCTAGAAATGAGAGGGAAACTTATTATTAACTTATTCGTAACTACGTACTAATAGGTATGATTTTATATGATAGGGCACTATCATTAGATATTCCTCACAAAGTTTAAAGTACCTGTGTATCATAATCAAATCCAATATGTCGTAAGTAATATAATAAATGTAACTAAAACAAAAAATTTAAGCCTAGCATTAGAATATAGAACCTTTCTAGAAACCTATTTTCTAATACAATTTATAAGTGCTACTTATAATTGTGGGAAAATTTCTAGTGTGGCGTGTACAGTAATAACCGAAGGCGACGTTCTGTCAAACTGTTACTATTATTATTCTTGCTTCTATAATTATACAAGTTCTTTGAAATTGATACACCTGCGTGTTCCGTAGAACACAGTAATTATACGATTCAGTAATATTCATTATTTTATGTATTGATGTGATGTTTCTTGCCAGAACTGAGCATATTTGTAGGTATACGAAAATGTATTGATATCTTTATTATATTATTTACAAAAGTTGTTTGTTATAATGATAATTAAAATTTGTTCATTCTTTTTTATGTAAAAACACTAGAAGTCGCGCGTGGTTTCGCTCCCGTCGTTCTTTATTTAGCCACTGATCAGCTACTATTGGTTGTAGCTTGATGTGAAATAATAGCCTATAACCTTCCTCTGGGGCTATCTAACACTAAAATCATTTTCCAAATCGAACCAGTAGTTCCTGAGATCCTAGCGTTCAGCCTTGTTTGGTTAATCTTATATGTAATATAATATAATATTCTACCACATTCACACAGCGCCATCTAGTCCCAAATTAAGCAATTATATTTGCTTGTGTTATGGGTACTAAACAACTGATATACTACTTAAATACTTTTTTTTTTGTAAATATATACATATTATAGATAAATTACACCCAGACACAGAAGAAACCTTTATGATCATCACATAAAGATTTGTCCTGGGTGGGGATCGAACCCACGACCTCCGGCTTAGCAGTCAGGGTCACTAACCACTAGACCAACAGGCCAGTCAAATATAAAAGACTATATAAGTCAAATAGAAAATAATAAAAAGCTTTATAATATTAGTATAAATACGTTTCAATTTAAACTGATCACTGCAGAGTCCGATATTACTAACCTGCCATTACTCTATTAACGACTAAGTCCTTTTTTTACGAGCTTATGTCAAAACTTTTGCTAAATGGTTACCATCACCCAAAGCGATCATTAATGACATAGATCCCGAGCGATTTTCTCATCTCCCAATGAACTGTGCACCACTATGCAGTCTATTAAAACAGTCTTTAAATATAGGTAGTATCACAGCTTAATTCCTAACCAACACCACCGAATTAATTAAGTAAATGCCTAACTATTAACCTCACAAGTCTCACAACTGACGAAAATAGTGATCACAGTTTGAGAAGCCACAACAAGTTTGAAACTGCTCAGCAGACTGAGTTAGAGGAGGGGGGGGGGATACTGAATATTCTATTACAATGTTAGTATTACTTATTATATCGACAGTGTAAGATTATTTCCTCAACAGTAAAGAGGGTGTGAGTTAAGAAGTGCCAAAGAACGCAATTGATCACGCTAATTCTCGAAGCTTTGCGGGAAAAATGTCGTCAATTTGTCACGTTATAACAAGCAGTGGATTTTTAACGTAATGTTTTCTTTGATGTGAAGTAGGCCATTATTCTTTATTAAGTAAAATATAACTAAATTATAATGGCCACTTTTCATTTGATAGTGTTCACGTTTAACACAATGAACTGTTGAAATTAATCTGCATTTTAATTTGAAAGCATAATATTTTGTGTTGGGTCATAAATGAAAAAATATTGTTATTGTATGCGAAAGCAACTTTAATATTTTAACGTGAACGTTCGTGAACAAGGTAGATAACTATCGCTGGAAAGCTTTTAAATCCATGTTTGCTAGACTGTTTGTATTAAACAATATGCATCTCCAGCTTCCAGTGAATCCGTTTATAATGAATTATCAGCTCAGCTATCGCAGCACTCTGAACCAAATTTCCTAAAAGCAAATTTTCCTATGTGCAGTGACAGAACATTGTATTAGTTAAGTCTTACATATACTGCAATTGAAATTCGACTCTATTCACTTAAGAGAAGGAAGTTTATAATGTGAATTGGAGTACACGATCTAGGTGCGTTGGGCACCCTAGTAGGTGGATGAAATATGAAGGCACAAAGGAAGAATCTCATTCCATTCGTGCCTGAAGCGTTGCTGTAGAAACGGGAATGATGTTGGATATAGAATTTATGAATGAATGAAATTGTACAAAGCAAATGAAGTGTATAACTATAGTTAGGCTTAGTTTGGTGAGAGTTGCTATGTTGCACAAGGAAGATGTGTTAGATATGTTAGTGTAGAACAAGAAAACATGTTAAGTCAGTACCTTTTACGAGCGTGCAATAAAGAAACAACAGAAAGTAGAAGTGAATCGTAAAAACAACACTAATCCCGATGTGTCCCCAAAAATCCCGTACTGAAAGTGCCCACCCGGCGTTATACCGAAAATATCGTCTGTGTTTTGATTTATGTGCCTTAAAAGCGGCCCTTGCTCTGCGCCTCCAGTTATTGTTTTTCCCCTTATGAAAATGGCGTATTTTTCCCACCCGCGGTCCACTGCGGGACGAAGTTGCTCTGTGATTTATTCACCATTAAAGTTTATGTAGCGAAAAGCCAAAATATTTTATTTTTGATTTGAACATTAATAATTTCTCTCGTGAATTCTTACTTAGTCAAGCGGCTAATTTGAATAATCTAACAGATAAGACTATTATTACACGGCCTACTTTTAAAATAGAACGCGAAGCCTTACGTTGGCAGTAATCATTTTAATAAATTGTTGAAACAAGGGTTAGAATAACAATTCTAAAATATTGGTGCTGGGCTTATTATTGCTACGATTCCTTTATTTCCAGCTGTTGACTTTTGTCCCCATAGCGAGCCTTCCAATTTGCAACGTTCGTAAGTTTTGTCTGTATTATATAACCAACTTCAATACTTTAATGCCACATGTCGCCTTTATTAAATCACGCGCCATATTGCAGATATTCTACTAAAGTTTGTCGACGATAAAATGTTTTATCGCTGTAAAAAAAATATAGTACGCTGTAATATGAATTTAATTCTTTAATAGCACATACATGTCTCTTGGAAATATAACGTTTTAGCTATGAGTGCTTTATTACAGGAAGAATGTAGTTTTGAAGCGTACTTGTGAAAATGCCAGTGCATTGTAGTTGCCGAGTTGATGGATTGTACTTGTCAACACGATTTATCTTCTTTTCATTGATTTTCAAGGAGGTAAAGACATTCCCGCGTCTAACCGAAGTTGGAAGGTGATAAATTTGACACGAGCCTGTCAATTCACGCCATTTCAGGTAATTTCAGTTGAACAATACTGTCGCTCATGATTAAAGTCACAATAATAAATGTTCCATTCGTTATATAAAATATTACAAGTGAAGTTCGAAATACGAGAACAATTTTATTTCCTTACGTTGCAACTCTGTCAGGATAAGGTTCGGCACGTTGCGGTGCCGCCTTATTTCTGTAACATAAATTCATTTTATTTGTATTTCATAAAATTGTACGTATCTAAAAAAGGTCGTAACTCCCAAATGTTGAAGTTGCAAAACGGTTGTTTAAATAGGCTTTTTGATGAATTCCAAAGTACTCGTGCCAACATTAAAATTAATGTTGTGTCAATAAGGGTACTTAACGATGCCGTGCATTCGGAAAGTGAAATGAAACGCCCGACAACTTGGTTTTGGTCCAACCCTTTTTTGGCTTCACACAGCAGAATAATTGGGTCTTTTGTGGTTTCCGGCAACGTGTGTCCCGTAATGGGCTTGGCTTTTTGTGCCTTTGAGCCGCTCCACTGTCTATTGGACTCTTTACAGCGAACATTGCCTTCTTTACTATTAAAAAAAAATGCGTATGTTAAAAAAATACTTTCTGGTTTAAATTAACATTTACATTACGAAGCTGGGTTAAAGCACAAACGTTCAACTAGTTGTTTAACTTCGTTAAAGTTAAATCGATTTAGTATCTCCATAGATTGTAATTTCGATCAGCAAAAACTTAATACTGGCCCGATCTCGAAGCGTACACGGTACAAGCTACTATTAAATTACGCTAACAGTATTTATTAGCCTGTTTCATCCACCGCACAGCTAATGTATAACCTATTTATACTTCGACCTTTCTAAGGGACTGTAATATTTTAATACAAGCGTGTTCTTCCACCGTCAATCATTTGTTTGGACACTAATGACCTCACTTTGGCGACAATAAAAATTCCATCTAAATTACTTCATAAAAAAAACAAGTTAGGGAAAGTTCATTAATATCATAAACATTTTCGTTTCCCTCTCTCCATTGTCGCGGCCTTGTTATATTAGACTGTAGATAAGAGCGCACTGGCTTTCCTGTGCCGGAGGGCCTCTATCTAATTCTCTCTTGTTATGATAAATGGTTTACGCATTTCCCAAACATTGATGTATTATTCTACGCTTTACATTCCGTCTTAATTACTCACTGGCTTGTTGGTTTGTAAGCTAAAACTACGTAATTGCACTCTATACCCTGAAGGCATTCATAAATCGAACTCAACTTGTTTTGGAGAAATCAAATTGAAGTTGCTATTAAAGGGATTCAACACCAAATATTCATTATTATTTTTGCGTGTGACGCCATTAATAAATCCAACATTATATTGCTTTCAAGTTAGATCGTTAAAATAAGTTTAATTAACGAATGCATAAAAGATTGTGAACTTATGATATTATTATGTTTTTATGCTCAGCAATTTCAGAGATTTAAAAAGTTAGTGCTTATACTGGGTTGATAAATAAAAGAAAATTTTATAAAATTTCACCGAGTAGCACTAAATGACACCTTTTTTTTTCAAACCAGAAATTATAAACCTGTATAATATGTGTTTTTTTATAATTAATAAAAAATCTATCGACACTTAAATAGTATAAACGTTTTGTCCCTCCTTTCAGACTAAGCACGAGACATTGCGTGATGCAGACCTCACGTAATTACCTTACATCAACCGAACAACGGGGAGCAATAACTGTAACCCATTAGTTTATTCCAAAACGCGAGTCCGCCTTAATGTCGCTAATGCCTCTTTACCTTGTAAACGCTGATGGCTTTTAAGCGCCGCCTGACGATACTTTGACGTGCCATATTAATTTTGCAATACGCCACTGAAAGTATTAAGTTTCACTTTGTGTACAACGTTAAACACCTGGAACGGTACTTCTTAGTATACTTGCACCGGCTGGGTCATTTCAACTTTTAGTATATGGGAGATGTAAGATAAAGTTCACTCCTATCCTTTATTCTATGCAACGCAAAAACTATTTCATCATCATCATTTTAAACGTCCCTGCTGGGCACGAGTCTCCTTCAAAGAACGTGGAGGGAATTTACAACACGCTGGCCAGACGGGTTGGTATAGGGTTAGTTTCGAATTTTCTTGTTCTTGCAATGCTCTTGTCTGCATAAGGTTACTCCTTTAGTCGTCTTTTACGACACCCACGGGTTGAGATGGGGACCCACTTACGTATTATTAATCCATCACTACATGGATAGAAAAAAAAGATTTATGAGTGGTAAATTAGATATTATATTTATGTGCCCGAGTCGTGAAAAAGTGTGTTTGTTTATATTTGTTGATATTTAAGGCAACTTATTCGCTATCAAATCGTTCTTCAATAAATATACTGTATCTAGTACAAAATATTATATAAATTAACTTAGACTGCTAATAATAATATCTATTGTTCAAGCCAAAAAAGTACAATATTAATCAGTAAAAAATCTATTTAATCATTTTTAATCATTTCTAAACATTTAAAAAATATCACGTTTGGTACATACCTAATATATCTAAATTATGTCTAACTTCAGCGTGATACTCATGTTTTGTTCAAAGAATGTGTTCATTAAAAATAATGGTTGGTCATGTTGAAGATTACAAATGTTGTATCCTTTACCCTTTAGAATCAGATAAAGGGTCTTCAACGGTCCTTTCAGAAAATTCGTCGAAATAATGAATACTTTGTCGTATTATAGAAGAAACTGGTACTGCGTAGATAGGTACTCGTTGTATAATTCGGGCGTGGGCCTCTGTTTGTGTTTGGTCGCTAGGTGACAGACCGACAGGTGTTTTATGTCCCGTATAATATCGATTTTGTTATACCTCGTTTCCATGGATATGACGGACAACATTTCATTATTTCATTGCTTGTTATTAGCGTCTGTCTTTTATTTCTAGTCTGAAATTAAAATAGATTAATGCTGGTTTTTAATAAAAGACTTTGATACATTTATAAATAAATAAAGGTATTTTATTCGTCGTCAGTATATAAAGCTACATAATTAATTTACAATAAATATTAATTTTTATTAGCTAGAATTTGTATAGGTAGGGGAATAATCTTATACAGAAAAGAGCATTGCGAGAAAAGGAAAATTCGAAACAAACCCTATACCAACCCGTCTGGCCAGCGTGGTATAGTAATCTTAATTCCCTCCACATTGTTTGGAGGAGACCCGTCCCCAGCAGTGGGACGTTTATGGGTTGAAATGATGAGAATTTGTATTTTGATCCAAATTAAACTTAAAGAAATTGAGACACTATTTAATAAATAATTTCTAAATGAACTTACTATTCTACATTTTAAAAAAACGTATAACAAAGTTGCTGAAAATGTACCGTTGAGAAATTAAAATTGAAATAAACTGTTCAAACTTAACCACCAACCAACACAATTGCTAAATAAACACTCCAAATAACAATATTCTCATAATAATTTATGCGTTCAAATATATTATAAAAAATAAAAAGCCATTTCTCAACAAGAACACCTTAATAACAGAAGAAAGCTGTACACAATAGAAAAACCCCATTCAATCTTAAGAGAAAATGAAAGTATACAACACAAAACATTATGTATCACACGAAGCTGTAAAATGTACAAGACTACCCATCTGTTATCCTCGAACTGTTAGCTCCACGGATGAAAACAATAGTTACAGTTCATTCGGCACAACAACGACATTACTTCCACACTGTACACTTGCGGACAAAAAATATTATTCAATATTACTTTTGAATGCTCGCTTTGCTTTATATTACTTGGGGCAAGATAAATATTGACTTTGTTGGAGCAAACCTTTGCTACTGTAACTGACAAATTCATGTAGTAAAGTAGTATTCCGATAAAAATTCAAAGATTTAGGAAATATCACTGATATAACATGAAATCTCTTTACCGCGATAGTGTTATGTTTCTGTTATTTGGTTGGTTTGCCAGCACCATTGGGAAGGAGTATTTAATATGCAATCATGTAGACTTCTGGTAAACTACAACGATATTTAAGTTATATAGCATGTTGCTTAGTACTTTAGCATTGTTGAAATGTAAACTTCGAGTAGCAGAAACCATTTAAATACTATTCTTCATTTGAGCTGAAAAACTATTATTGGCATAGCTTTATGAAGGTTTTATATTGCTTTACCATATTATAATACATAATTATGAATGTTGCCCAAAAACGTAATAGCATGACTTTATTGTGCTTTTATCAAACTCAAATAGACCTACCAATTTTATTTTCAAGATTTCGTGCTCAATAAATTGACCTGTCAGTCGGATTGAGTGCTTTAATATTACCTTTGCTTTTTTACCTAGACTTTGTTCAGCGATATATAATTTAACACGAAACTTTGTGCGCGCACAGTTTTTCTGTTGAGTATTGTTACACCGATATAAGTCGACGTAGGAAGCATCGATCTCCACAAGTCCCACTAAGCCGGGTCCTACAAGGGTCGAGAGAAATAACCTTCGAATATTTTGTAACGAGCGGTACAAATACGCTGTACCCATTTTTATGGTCGCGAGTATTGGAACGAAATAATGTAGAGCTATGCGATTATTTGTGGTGAACTTGTTAGGGTTTTTGTTGCCGTGTTTTGTATAATAATAGGGTGAATCGCATTAACTGACCTGAAGGGATAAGTACCTATGTATTATCTACATTCTACAAATGATAACTTTGATGTTTCTTTTGTGACAAAGCGGATTTTGTTGTATCAAATAGTGGTATGTGTACAGAATAAGTTTTTGTGTTAGTAATATATGAGTACTCTCACATTTGATTCCAACAAACTAATGGCAAGATGACAAGACAGATCTATTGCCTTTCGTCCCCTAAGACTTACAAGAGCAGCTTACGTCGGATTTGTGCGGTCGATGATTGTGGAATTGTAAATATTGCACTGGATTTAAGACGTGTTGTATCCTTTTTCACACATTTTATAGCTATCGGTTATTCAAATTGAATAATTAATAAAAATCGGACTCCGTCATAACAAACAAGAGACAAAAAGAAAGTTAATATAAAACTTTAATATTATACAATGGACCAATGATATTGTATGTTAAAAAAGGTGTAGATAGGCTACCTACATAGCGTTCGATCTTTGGAAATGGCACACAAACGCACACATAGATATCGTAATAATGCAATGTCGCCGTCAACGGGACATTGAGATGAAGTTTGCTAATAAAACTATTTTTAGTATGCCACTTTTCGAGCGCTTATAACCTATCTACACCCTTTTTAACATACAATATCAGTGCAATGGACCGATGACCTAGTAAAGGTTGCTGGTGGCCGTTGGAGTGATGTGAGCGGCGCATTGTATAATCATCATCATCATATCAGCCACTGCTGGACATAGACCTCACCTAATTTCTGCCACTGCGAGCGATTTTGTGCCGTCTGCAACCAACGGCCACCAGCAACCTTTAATAGGTCATCGGTCCGTTGTATAATATTAAAGTTTTATATTTAACTTTCTTTTTGTCGCTTGTTTATTATGAGTCCGATTTTTATTAATTATCCGATTTGAATAACCGATAGCAATAAAATGTGTGAAGAAGGATACAACACGTCTTAAATCCAGTGCAATATCTACAATTTCACAATCATCGACCGCACAAATCCGACGTAAGCTGCTCTTGTAAGTCTTAGGGGACGAAAGGCACGTAGGGTGAAAGTAACAAGCCACTTCTTTGCAACAAAGGGAATTCCTGCTATACAAATATAGTTAATCACACACGCAATGGAATGTAATGACACCCTAAAGGCAGCCGGTAAGAATTACCAGGAGTAAGAGCAAATGAGGCTGAGATGAAGGGGCTGTCACTTGCAGAAACATGAACAAGAAAGCACCTGTGGCCACAAACTCGAATGAAACTTGTTACGCTCTCAGCAATTTATGTACATACGCATGTAACTGCATATTACGTAGACACTTAACCTCACATTTTCTCAGATGTTCTTAACAGGCGTGGTAATGTGTGTACATGTAGGTAAAGTCAAATTTAACGCAGTATTCGTAAGCACAAGTACCTATATACCGCTCTGTGTGGGTTGACTCTTCTTACGACCCTAATGCTATCAAAATTAAACATGGCTTTCGTTATACTACATACGCTTACGAGCAACTTATGTTTAACATTGGTAATGATGCTTAAATAAATTCGTAAGTATATAACAACGTATAAATTGTAATTATATAAATCTTATTATCCCAACGAGATTGTTTTTGCGGCAAAAGTTGTTGGAGTCTGAACATTTATTAATTCCGACTTAAAACAATATTTTCAGAAGCTGCCAAATTTATGTAGTTGACTGCTTTTAATAAGCCCACTTAATGAGTTATTATAATTTTTCAACTCGACCTACTTTCCTAAAAGCTAATAATAACAAGCAGATACTTTAACTATGTAGTAAAATAAAAAGGAAAATATAAACGGCGCCCTTTAATCTGAACAGCAATGTATAAGTATTTTGAAGAGCTCTTTTGTTTCGCGGAGTATTGTTGCTCTCCCGCCGATCTGTTGTGTGAAAAGTTGAAGCCAAGTCGGCCGATTGAGGCAAGTTTCTCTGAAATCAGACAAGTTACATCGTATTCCTGGCGGCTTTTCACTTACAACTTGGCTGTTGCGTGACGTTGATGCGACCCAAGTTTGTTCTTTATCCATTGAGACTTTAATTATAGCGGCTCGAACCAAAATGCCTCGCCCCCGCTAATGGGACTTTGTGGGTTATTTATTAAATATGAATAGATGTAGATGTACGAGGTAAAGTTGAACATTTAAGTACTCTTTCATCAGTTATTCCAGTCAGCCTCAACTTAAAACATCGTTCACTATAACTTAACTAAGTTTGGTGAACTGTCTATGAAATAACAATGCTTAACTTTGAGACATTACTTAACCCGAACACCTTGATCTTGTTCAGATTATATTATTAGTAAAGAAGATCTAAAACAACTTGATCCGCAATAGACAATTTTCTTGTTTCTGTTAAGAGGCTTATAAAATCTTAATTCAGATTTAATAAAATTAATATTCTTAACATTCTTCCCAAAATCCATTATTGTTAATAAAGTTTGTCCATTTTATTCTACGAAATTATTGCGACTATTTTAATGGAAATATTAACCAGTTATAATTATGAAACCAATATGATTATAATGAAGATATGCGTAGGTATATTATTTTATACAAGTAATAATTTTCAAATACGAAAACAGTGAAATATAAAATAACATTCACAAATCTACTAGAGTTTCTTCTCGATCATTAATATGGGCAAAGTTTAACCCTACCCCGATTACACACCCAACAAAATGTGATAGGAGCATGAAACCTTCCGGTATCAATTTATTATAGTTTGATAATCATGTCCTCATGTATACTATGCATATTTCTACGTTAGAAACCTTTTAGTAGCCTCGCATTAAAGCGTGATCAGTTCATAAATTCTAAAATGCTGTTATTGTCCATTAATTAATGTGTAAAACTGTCTACGAAACGAAATTGCGTTTTTTTTCGTTTTCTCAGTATCAGCTTGAAATTTGTTAAATGTGCCTACCCTTTAATGGAAAAAAAGCGTGAGTGTCGGTATGTATCTATATACAAATAGTGTAAGAAAAACGTTTTTCGAACAGTCGTTATACTCTAATCAACCATCATTTTATACTTTTTATCCGTATAAAATATTGTAACCCTGCTAAATTGCAAGTCTGCCCCATAAACAAACCTGCCAATTTATATTAATATATTTCACAGGAAAATCCTCCCATTATTTACATTATTAACTAGACAATTACTGAGTGTCCAACTGTCCACCGATTCATCATTATAATCTCTGGAGCCGAATCTAAAATGTATATTGAATGGTAATTGTTAGCGGACGGTCTCAACTCTCAGGGCATTGTCCGTTGTGTTGCACTAATAGCAGCTTAAACAAACAAACCGTAATCAGTATCATTTGCATAAACATATGCTGGTTGTGTAACTAATCAATAGCTTACATGTATTATAGCTATTAATATAATTTGCTGTGAGTAAAGATTTTACTAAAGTACTGTGAAAAATATTGGTTTTTAAGGTTCAAAATTCTTTGTGCCCAAAAAATTCGTTCGCTCATTTCAGTTAATTGTTTTCTGACAGTTTGTGGGTATATTCAAATTAGCTCGTGGATAATATTTAACTTTATTTTAATATGGTTATTTAATTAGCATTCATCACGGATCTTTGACGTATTTGATATGAAAAATATGTTAGTCCAAAAACTGTCACTTAAGTTCCAGTAAAATTATCAAAGAATGTATCAACAAGTAATAAAACTAGGTCGAAGCTTTTTAGCGGAATTTATTTTATTTTTAATAAACAATTTCGCAAATAAACTTATTATCCCTATGGCATTAATCAATCAATCAAATTATTTATTTCAGGATTGCATAGATCCCATAAAAAATAAATACCTTATAGACTAACATATTTATTATAACATAGATTAATCACTCAACTTAGTAGATGCAGGTAAACTGAACTAGTCTAGTTACTTCGTGCAGGTAAATTGAACTGCACTCCAGTTTTCAATCAAAGTGCCATCGATCTCTGTGTAGTTTGTAATATTCCGTTTGGCACCAATACGCATCGACACGTATTTCATATCTACGATGGATCTTTGCAGCATTATTAATTTATCAGCTAATTTGTTTACTTTGATATTGCATTTAATCATAAAATTATATTTTATCGAGTTTGATTCTGTAAATTGAAGCAGAATATGAAATGAGGTTTTAATGTAGTTCATAGTCTCATATTAAGAATAAAATAAATAAATAACTAAAATTTAAAAGGTTCTGTAACTAGAGATTTTTATAACGCTATCGTTAGATTAACGACAAATTACTTAGCAAACGTTAACCACGATGCTTGACAATAAATAATCAGCGTCGCCCACTAAATTATTTTAGCCCATTAGCACGACAGAGCCGACACTAATTAATCACTGGAATGACAGCGAAGGCGTTTAACACTTTCCTGGGTGGTAAATACTCCAGAAAAGCTTGTGACATATAACACGCTATCACACTTATAACGATAAAATAACGCGATAATTCTCAAGAGTTTTCTTTATGGTCTGCTAGTGCCCAAAATAACTAATAGCATCTCAATTCTTTTTATTTATATAAATGTTCTTTATGTTTCCTTCGTTCCTTTTATTTTTAGTACTCTCTGAGTTTTAATACTGAAATAGGTCGAGGCTATTTGCTTATGATGTGCATAACAAAATCGACGTGCGTCGAAGTGACAATAAAGTAGAAAAAACACCGAGGGAATACAGATAAAACTCAGACTTTGCGAATGATCTGCGATGAAAACAACTGTCTTTAGGTAAAGTTGAAGACAAATCACCCGTGCGATATGGCGTCTGGCATCATCTGTCACCATCGCAACTGTCAAACTGGCCTGCTAAATCGATCACGCGCGAACTAATATCGAAGTTGTGTCGACAAGTCGCACGATTTGGGCGACCGGCGAACCAACTGGTCGTACACGGCAAACTTTTTACGTGCACCGCCGGCGCCGTACTATGGAACACTTCGTTTTATTGGATGTTTCCGTGCAAAGTTGGCTCTGTCGTCTTTTTACACTCCTTGAGGAATCGACGTGATCTTTGAACAGTGTTTCTGAGAGGACAATTTTACGTTAAGTATTATAGCTACATACTTATAGGTTTGTGATCGTTTAAAAGATAGATTGCTCTTTTATACTTATACTTGTAAATATCTATCGATTAAATAAAACATTTTTTAGTATAATTTCAGTAATGCTTAAAGTAACGCCATAAAAAAAAACTTATCATTAGAAATATTAATATATATAATAGTAAAACAAACAAGTAAATGCTCTTACCAACCTGAGCCAATCTATCGACAAATAATAGAAATAGTTTCCCCGTTATATCAATCAGTCGGGACACGAATCGCAATTCTTGTAGTACAAAATAAACCGAACAACATTATGGGATTATCCCACGATAGAACAATAAATAATCTTCGAGTCCGATATAACACACTAGCAAGAATATGGTGTGAGAAAAAAGACGTTTATATTTATATTTTTATATCCTCGAGCGACTCAACAAAGCACTTGTGCAAAGGTCTAGTGAATCTCGGGTTTCGTCGATGTTTGCCGAAGGATATCCCGGGACAAACGAGTCCGGGGCTGGCGATCCCGGGATCATGGCCGCGTTTAGGGACAACAATAGCGATGGAGGCACCGTGATACCACGATATATATTATCTTTGTTGACACCGCATCATGTAGGTCGTTTTTTGTCGCCAATTTTCTCATTGTTGTTGTAAAATAACTTTAGTCCCGGGAAATGGTATTTCTTTTTGTAAAGTGAAAAGGATTTTGGTCTGGTTAAAAACGTTATGTCCCTTCAATCTTGGAGCAATTTTTTTATTTGAGGAGTGGTAATTCTATTGAATTCACTCTGACCTTTGCCATGACCCACATATTGTATGGATAATTTATGAGCTACGGGAAGATTTGTATATTTTAATCTAATTATAAACCAAAAGTTTATGGTTTTTGAAAAGCGGAGTTTGTACAAGGACCTGAAAGTTAGGTATGTTATATTTATGTAATTTAAAACTTCTTACGCAATAAATGAATTCGTGTTGTCGAATAAATAATTGTTATTTTGAATTGGCAAAGACCTTAGGCAAAAAAGGAAATGCCAGGATTCATATAAATATGTATTATATTTAAAGCGATCAATTAATACAATAATTTAATTGGCATGCCCGGAGTCAATATAAATAACAGTCTGATTTCGAGACTAGTCCAAGACTAATATAGAATTTGTAGATATCTGTATTTTTTCATAATTTTTCCATGTAACATAACATATATCTATCTAACATCTGTGGAAACAAGGCTCCATTGATCCGATCACTTAGTGTTTACTGTGAGAGATTTGCAAACATCCTTTGTGTACCGAGACGAGGTGATAATACTCAACCATTTTTGGTCCCTCGCACACAATGAGAATACAACATAGGGTATTTTATGTGACCTTTTTGTAGTGCAAGTAATATCTTTAGCGTCATTAAACAACATACTTTTTAATTGAATTAAAATACTGATCTTTATCAACAGCCTGAAGCGATAATGATGAATGACATACCTAATCTCTCGTAATAGTACCTTGTTGAGTTCAATCCTATATTAACGCCATTATAATAGCTTTGAATTCTAACTCAAAGCTATACCTATACCTACTAGTTCCCGCCAGTGTGGTATCAGTAAAAAGTAACATCTACTTTTCAAGATTGTCCACTGCATACCAAAACTTACGGGTCAGAAAAAACAAACACGAAAAAATCGCGAGGAAATAAATTTTCAATCACCACTTGAATAAATCTATGTGAATGACTCGGATATTTTTCTAGAATTGTAAATTTTACAAATATCAAAATGTGGCGGTAAAGAAATACAACTTTAAAGTTCATAATAATTAAGGGTATATTCTAATATACGTCAATTACACTTATGTCACCTACTGGACGTGCCCGAACAATTAAGTCACTTGACCCACCACATGTTCGCCCGTATGACGTGGAGGTCGCCAGAGTACAGGTCAAAACGTTTTAACATCACTTATTGCTTGACAAATATCTTGCGTAATTTAATTAGATTTTAATTAAATTAGAGAGATGACCCTGGAATAACACGCAAAAGAAATTATTCGATAAGTCTTTATTATACGGCGTCGCCGGATACGAAGCGTTACTGTAGTGTAGTACTTACCTATACCGCATCTTGTGGCTTCGTCCCAAATTTAACAACTCTCATAGTACGTCTTTCAATTGGAGGATGTCATCGACGCTTAACGCTCGAGACGTTTCTTAAGCACCTGTGCCTACTCGTACTGATTTGGAGCACGAGGCGAGAGTTTGGTTTTCTCTCCGCTTTCTCTTTCATTTGTGACCTGCAAGAAATCAAATTTCGTTGTATATTAATGTACGTTCATTTTCTGTTTCAGGTAATATTTATTATCTTAAGCTCATAACGTACGGGTGAGTTACAAAACACATTTCACGTCGACACTCCGTAACACCGCTGGCCCTTCGACTCGTCTTCCAAAAATCTCATTCATAAAAGATTTTCATATTATTCAGCGATGTATTCACAAAGTTATGCGCCAAAAAGAAATGAAGAGGAATATTCTATGTTTGTACTGAAAAAATGTGTATTTTGCGAGTTGTAGATCAAAACAGCGGTCTCCTCCCTGGAGCCAGAGAAAATATTAAAATATCTGTACTTAGGGGACGAAAACACACGATGTAAGAAAAGATGAGGCGAGCTCAATTTTGTCGATTCGATGTCCCCAATTCGTTTGCTGAATTCTTAATAGCGCCTTGGGGTCGGCTGGGAACGTACCGCGACACTTTAGTATTTAATCCGCGTTTTGCCACGCGCTCCACCGTACACACTGTATAACGGGAATTTAATTGCGAACCGTTTTATTTGAATTTATTTTAATTTAATTATTCCAATTGGTCGTTCGAATAATAGACGGTATTTAAATATAGAATTCCAATTTAACAAGCTAGTTACAAACCTATAGTATACCTTCTCTTAACTTTGATCAAAAGCTTTACAGTCTAAAGGTGGGCCGGGGTGGTTCCCAAGAGAGAACCCTATGTGAATCACACTCGACAGCCGGATTTGTGATCGTAGTAAATTGAAAACACCTACACACAGGTGGTCACTGGCACATAATACATAATAAACTTTAATCTTGTACCGTATTAGACCCGAAGGAAAAACAAAAATGTAAATTACAGAGCTATTTTTCGACTGTTCCGGGCCCTAAATTAAGGGTCTTGGTACGAAATGTTTACTTTGCCAGAACTATATTATCCAACCGTAAACTAAAAGAACGTATATCTACTTAAAATCTGTATTTGTCATGCCAATTGGCTAACCTAAATATTTATGTGTTCAGTTAGAAGTATTTCAATATTTTTACGAATAGTATTATCTATTCAATATTGTAGTTTCACAATATTTATTATAGAATACAATATTAAACATCACTCAATCAACATATTACTCAATGAATAGTAAATATGAACAAATTTATCTTGAGTCTAAGAAACACTCAAATCCAATGCTTATATATTATTAATCAAAATGTGTTATACTGAAACTAAAGTGATACGTTAGATTTATGGAGCTTAAGTTGTCAGTTTTATTAAATGACAAATAAAAAATAATCCCACTACAGATTTTCCGTCATTACGTAGGATCATCTTGTATCATGATTTAGTAAAAGACCATGTTCGTAACGCAGTGAAGATTTTCGGTGGATAATCCAACATCACGTCATGGAATATTCAACCGTATCTGAATCTTTTAAAGACTAAGATCAATTAATAATTAAAAATGACATGAAAACGACATTATGTTTCGTCTTGATCGTCTTAGTCTCTACACTGGCTTAAGAATCACCAATCAGAGTGTGATGAGTATTAGTTAAGTGATTTCCTTATCTACAAAGGCACTGTTGTTCCTATTAAAATAATGAAATAATTATGTGTTCATCATCTTCACATCAGCCGTAAAACGTTCAATGTTCACATTGGCTTCCTCAACAGATTTCCAATAGCACCGGTATTTTACCTATTTGGAAATAGGTAATTAATATAACTAAATTTCCATAAATTCAAAACATAAATATAAATTCCATCGGACAGTACATCTGCCACTGTCATGGTATAAAAAACGCGTTATAGAATAAAAGCCCTGAAAAAGGTGATAAAACTAAGTGAATTATAAATTCTGTAAAATAAATCTCTACCTATTCGACGGTTTACCGTCCGTTCTAATTCCCGACGCCCCGTTTAATTGATCTACATCGTCTCCACGAGATAATTTCGTTCCGACTCGATCCCGTCCTATCGCTTGTCACTGTTTTATTACCTACCCCTGAGCGGATTGTGGGTTGCTCGCGGAAATGTCGCCTCATTTGCTACACATTTTACTTCCGATAATTTTCAATGAAGCATTCGAATTCAGTCGAATAGTTTTTTACCCTTACTTTAAAATTATTGTAACATTTTTCCAATCTGTGTTAACATTTTACAAAATCAATTATGAATTATATTTAATACTAGCTGACCCGGCGTACTTCATACCGCCATAAATAAAAAAAATCGTTATAAAAAAAAAGCACGCGGATCTTAGGTCTATGGTATTTGTATTCTGCTACTATACTACCTTGATACTGCAATGTATTTACTTTTCTACGAAAAATATTTTATTTCATTTTTACTTTATTTCATATTTTACAATATCCACAATTGTTTTATTTTTATTAGTTTATGACTTTAGCGACCATACAATGATACATACAATGATAATTCACTGTCAAATTTTAGACCGAAAAAAAATGGCGCGAATACATAAAAATGGCGCGCGGATCCTAGGTCTATGGTATTTGTATTCTGCTACTATTATATACTACCTTGATACTGCAATATATGTATTTACTTTTCTACAAAAAATATTTTATTTCATATTTTACTTTATTTGATAATTTTACTACACAATTGTCATAATATATTCTTTGAATTTACTGGTGAATGATTAGTAATATATTCAAGAATGAGGTTGTATAGTAAGCAAAAAGAAAAAAGAGATCTTTGATTTCTTTTTAATCTGTCATACTGAATTGTCATTAGGGCTGACGTTGATAAATATAGTAATATACATATACAAAGTTGAAAGGATGAATGTTTGTTTGTATATTTGATAATTTTAACCAAAAAGATACGGGATGGATGTTTACAAAGATAATTACTATTCTAATCAATCACGTAATATTGGTTATGTTTAATCTGAAGTAATTATCTGTGCTTAGAAAATATTGGCCGAAATTTCCCCTCTAAAAGTGAAAAGTTGCTGTGGTCACAGGAACAAAATAACAGGTAAGCGAAGTCACGGGTGACATACAGTATTATTATAAGATTTTTGGGATTATATATATTTCATTTAATATCGTAATAACTTTTAAACTATTTGTCGAAATAACTTAGTGTAAACGACAAAAATTATCTACATTAAATGACAAAAGTGATAAAGGTATTTACATTCTTAGGAATTAGTTTAATACCATGAAATTTTTCACTTTAAATGCAGTATCCGATTTAAATGTATTTCTTGCTCACTATTCTCTCTATATCGACTTCCACATAAAAGATAGGCATATGCTGTCGCGGACTTTTTTTTATAACTATTTAAGAGTAACAATTCCTCCATACATTGTCCTCATGTAAAACTAACGGTTTAGGTAGAGGAAGCAGAAATAGCTATAAGATGGCAGATTTTTCTCCGACTTACTTTACATTTGTTCTCATGGTTTAGCCAATTTACGCGATATCTATATAAAATATAGCCTATATGTTATTCTGATGTATAAGGTACATTACTGCAAAGTTTCATTGAAATCTATTCAGTGGTTTTTTCGTTTACTGGTAACAAACATCCAAACATTCTTACAAACTTTCGCATTTATAATATTAGTAGGACTACATTGAAGTGTGGATATGTGGATAGACAGACCGTACCAGATGGACCGTCGGCGTCGACCTGATGCCGGATGAGAGTGGTCGTTGCAGAAGGCATAAGTCACTCGCTGTGGCGGAAATCAAGTGAAAAAAGATCCAGCAGTGGATGTCATTGGGCTGATATTATGATAATGATTGAAATTTGCTTACAATATCATAATTTAACTGCCGCACTCAGGGACGTTACTTATCTTTAAAGTTTATTTAGTAAAAACGTGTAATACTTAAGTCGATAGGCTTAAAGACGTTTATTCAATGAAAAAATTGTGTTAATGACAGATTACTGCTAATTGACGTCTCTGAGTGCGGCAGTTAGTGTCTGATCCTGATCAAGTTATTCTTGGTAACCTCAATAAACTAAATACTGTGTCCTGTGTGTGTGTGCGTGCAAACCAAGTACTTATAAACAAATAAGAGCACTACACAGGTCTCAAAAAAAAAATCTAAGTATTCGAGCGTAGAATATATACCCATTAACTGGAGTGTCTATTGACTCTCTTCACTATACACAACAACATGTGGGTACCATTTAACATGTTCTGAGAATACAATTAGTATTTCATTTGGAACCGCGCGAAGATTACAAGACGAGTGGGAGTACTTACTAAAATATATTGCTTCTGTAAGGGAAGATTTATAGACATAAGTTCTATACCCGCCGCTTTATATACGAACGAAATGGAGGCTTGGCGTGATGCTACCCGCGATTCCATTACCTTTATAATGATCGATGAAATACTGAGATTTGATTTCACGTATATATATGAATGTACCGAGAAATATCAAGAGCAACATAAATATAACAAAAGAATTATGCCCTTCTCCCTGGGGGTGTAGACAGTATGCATATGATAGGGAGCGAGCCTATTGCCATTAACGGGACAAATTGCCTGACTCCGAACTGTTATTGAAAATTCGAAGACAATATTGACTGGCCTGCAGTTGGTCTAGTGGTTAGTGACCCTGACTGCTAAGCCGGAGGTCGTGGGTTCGATCCCCACCCAGGATAAATCTTTGTGTGATGAGCATAAATGTTTCTTCTGTGTCTGAGTGTAATTTATCTATATTAAGTATGTATTTACAAAAAAATATATATATTTAAGTAGTATATCAGTTGTTTAGTACCCATAACACAAGCATATATAATTGCTTAATTTAGGACTAGATGGCGCTGTGTGAATGTGGTAGAATATTATATTATTATATTATAATACCCATACAATAGATAATACCAATCCTAATAACATTTTTTCTCGCCCCAAGGATCTAACCTGAGACCTCTTGCCCAGCCCATTGTAATACACAATAACCACAAGAATTAATTTACAAAACCAAAAACCCGACTGCCTAAAAGTAGCCTTCGACAGGGCTCAGCTCTTATTGGCCATAGCGAGATTTTATATAGACTATAGCTTTCTTCAATTCATTTTTTTCAAATCGGACCAGCCTTTCCTAAGATTATCGAGTTCAAACAAACAAACAAATAAACTCTTCAGCTTTATAATAAGAGTATAGATTTGTTCGCGGTACGCGGTTGTAGTTAAACTGTGCAATTAGTTTAGGAGTATTGACTTCATAAAAACTTAGAACGATAACGATGACAATGTACCAGTAATAAAGGCAGAGGTTGAGTCTTTAAGCGGGGAACGAAACGACTGTCGTTCAACAGCCTCCACTACGCCTAATTGGTCTTACGATTACTACCCCAGCACCCGCCATTTTAAACAAAAAGCAGTTTAAAATACGCAACCTTAAGGTTCGTATTGCAAAAAAGCTTGTTAAAATAAAAGCCTCCTCGAGAGCCGTCCGCCCTTTTTCCACGTGCTCGTTGTCAGTGTAATTGATCGTCGCTGCCGCTGCGAGATAATTCCGTTGTGACGTGATCCGCATTGTTGTGACCGTTTTATTACGCCCTTACTGTTTCTCAGATGCAAGGGAAATGCAAAACAAACAAACGTTAATTGGACGAGATATGACTCACTCAATACGCCAAACCGCAGCTGAGATCGCTCGCTACGTACCTCCAATTTTTTATTTTGAATTTCAAGAAATTTTCACGCCTTTTATCAGCTTCGTATGCGAAGAGAACCCTTCATTTACATAAGATTATGTGGAGATCATGTGAATGATGGAAGGATTACGAGGAGGGAAACCATATGTTTATGGGTAAAGCTGGTATCGCCGATATCTACTTCGAATAGAAAATGTGTAGTGAATCATATACCACCTTGTACAAACTATTATAACAAATAACCTTAATCTTAAAATTGGTTATTGATGCACAGGGAATTACCTCCAAGACTGCAGACATTTAAGGATACCTGAGTAAATGGGAACGTATAAACTACATAAGTTAAAGCCTACGTAAGACAACGGTCCACTAACTACTGCCCAACCCAACTTCCTTGCTCTGTTGTTATGTGGGAGAAGGACAAATAAACACAAACTGCATTTTAAATGTAAGATTTATCTTTACTAGTTCTAAGAAGATGATATTCATTGCACTCCTACAAATACCAACCTGAGTACACTTACACACACACACAAACACACGCACACACACACACACATACGCACACACACTCACACACATACACACACACACACACACTTATTATCTTTAAGGCGCTCGTAGCATTGTGGTACTGAGATGTTCGTTACGATCATCGAGGTTAAGCAATACTCAGCAAGGTCAGTTCATGATGGGTGACCGTTTGTGGCAATTTTATTCTCGAGCGTATCTGTGCTTCGGAAGGCACGTAAAGCTGGTGGTCCCGGTTACCACTTAATGTGGTAGTCGTTAAGTCAAGTTGGAAGCCTTCTGGGCGACTTGATAAATTCCAACACTGGGGTCTGTCTCAAGCCCACACGACGACGAACGAAGATTATCTTTAACCTCAGGATAGAACTGAAATAATCAATTCTCCCAGATCTCTTCTAGTTACAGTCTTTTTAGATAAACAGCAGCCACAAGCCTAAGTAAACAATCTTTGTATTAATAATATAGCTTGTAATAAACCATATCCAAGAACAATTTCTTGAATGGTTGCTTTTACCCTTTGAGGCTTCCTTTATTTTGGCAACACGAACAGAAACAATTGTCTTTGAGGTTGAATACAAAGTTGGTACGATTGAATTAATTCAATAGCTCTGTTTCATCTCGCGTAACAAATGTAAAGTTCAACATTATACACGACTCTCTTAGGCTCGGCAAGTCGGCAGCCTCAACAATACCTTCACAAACAAACGCGTATGTTAAAGGCTTCCTTTTCAATATGAATTCTTTATAACTAACGAAGCCAATTGTTACACCAAGTTATAAATATGGTATGTTTTTAGATACTCCTCTATAAATAGTAAGGTGTTTTGATAAAAAACGACAAGTAAAGAATCTTTTTTCTTTTGAAAAATGTTAAAAAACACAACTACACTCAGTTCAGTTATCAAGCCATAACTGCTTGCTATCAGGTGTATATAAAAGATAAAAGCATCAGTGGAAATATATTTAATTATTTAAATAAAAAAATCCTCACCAATACTCGTCGCGTTGGAGCCGTGTGGCGGTTTCAATGAATTATTATAGCCGAGGGTAGTACCAGATAAAATTAAATTCACCAAACGCTTGTCCGTCGGAATTACATTCGGTAAATTACCGGTCATTGTGCCGCCGACCGTTTGTTGTTATCACGATTATTCACCGCGACTATTGTCACACAAAATATTGATATTGATTTGCACTCCAGCTCCCATTTGCTTTTTGTTTTCATTTCATCACGTTCTAAAAGCAAACACTCCATGTGGAATCTCAGTTTAACGTACCTAATATTGCTGGAAAATGTATTAATATATGTTAGTATCCACCCGTGGGATCTACGAGAACAAATTATTTTGATAAATATGCCATAATATAGGGCCTATCGCAATCTCCGGCCCTTCAAACTATTCTTACAAAAATCATGTCAATCCAGCTCACTATTTCAACGTGATTTTAGGCTTGACACACGATCACACTTATGATATTTACTATATAATTAGCTAAGATTATGTTCAGCTGTGTAGTTTAATTAAATAAGTATAAAACACTATCTCATTCGACCTATATACGAGTATAAACTCGTAGGTGTAGGATAGAACATACCTGTATCATATTTTGAAATACATTTTTGTTTTACGATAAAATTAATTAAATAAATTCCAATTATCTATGCTCATGGTATACGGAACGTGAACATAACGTTTTATTTTAATGAAATATAGTTAGTCCAACAAATAACTGAATTAACAAAAAATAAAACGAAAACAAGTGCGTGCAGATTTTAGGATTACATCAAATATTTTTATTGCAATATCTAAAATATTTTCAAATATTTCACATTTTAATATTTTCTCTAAGCTTTTCATTTCCGAAGAACTCCACAAACTCCATATTCCATCATCGTTTACTGAGGAAAAATCGAAAAGAAGTTTCTGCGATACAAAGCCACACACATTTCGCGAGAAATTGAATGCAGATTCGTTTTGGTATTTGTAGCTTATTTCTGGAAAATAAACTCAAGTTAGCACTAAGGCAATAGTCCATAATAAGTCTATCAAAAACATCTGGAGAAAAAAATCTTTTAAATTACATTAAGAGGAAAAGTAAAAGCTTCCATAAGATGAACTTAAAGTCATTTGAAGTTAAAAGAACCAACTTGAATATAATTTGTATTTGAGCCGGTTCGCCTCGGTTCACCCGGTGTCGGTTTTAGACCGGTTCACAACTTTGTTACTGTATAGCAATTATAATAATGGGTTACACATAAAGTAAATTGGTTGGAAGTTCATTCGATTGTTAGTATAAATGTGCTCCACGTTCGGTACAGTGTGTGACCCGGCTAATAGCTTCACTTAATCGCAAGATTGCCAAGTTTTTAGTTGCATTCTCTAAAGTTTGTATTTATACAAGTCATTGCCACTGTTTAGTTATATATATTTTATCTGTTATTTCAAAAACTTGAAAGACTACAAGAAATTGAGTAGTTTTTGAAACTGCTTTTCAAAGCATTAAAACGTTTAGAAGCTCATTGCCGCGTTTCCTTTTATATTATGATTTAGAAGTTTTCATCGGAACTTTACAATGTTCAACGCACAGGGGAATTATATTATTTATTACTACAACACCTGCGACAGGACGTGGAAAGTTTTCTTAAAAGTCTCACTCGGCTGGCCTGGGGTAATGGGGAGAATAAGTCTACGTTCCTCGCGCCTAATTTGGCAACCCGACGCGCGGAATTTATAGGGGTGGGGCTGGGGCCTCTACAGCTTGAAATATTCGAAGGCTCCACTCGACCGTGAGTTATGAATGAATCCCGTTAAAGAACCCGGAAAATTTCTAACGGCACGCGTAACAGCTCTGACATGGAGCGGGATCACTCAACGTCGTCATTACCGATATTGTCTTTATTTTATATTACGCCGTAATTGAAAAATATAGCCGTGTTTACCTGCCTCTTATAATTAGGTTTACCTCTCTTTGCATGTTCAAGGTAATTGAACTCATGAATGTTTAATTTACGCAAATGTTTATGTGGGAGTGCCTACAAAATTACTCAACAATGTGTTTAAAGAGCGCTCTCGTTCAGTAAAGTGTCGTGAGATTGTACCGTAACTAGAATTTTATCGGGAAAACGAAAGCAAACAATCAGCGCTAGCAAATGGAATATAAAAATAAAAGGATGAGCTTTAATGGGCACTACATCGGTAACAGCCGCACGACGCGGCGGGCCGCATTCAAATCTGTTTGATTTATGCGAAGTAATCGCTTCGCCGCTCCTGTCCGATGGGAAGCTGGAGAAAATGGCAGACTCTATTATTTATTAAACGCTAGACTCTGTTATACTGATGGTCAAACAACGGAAAGGGAATAACAACCAAAAATAAACTACATATGAACTTTCAGAGTGAACTCTATACGCGAGCTATCAATGTTTGAAGAATATAATAATATTTTATATAAATGAATAAATTATTCCCAGTTACTGTCAAGTAATAGCTGAAGTTAACTAAGTTAACTATAATGCTCGTTGGAGTAGCTGTGGCGCCACCCACTGTTATTTTAATAAAGGCGAACTAAACTACCTTAATACTTTCACGGTGAAAACTTCAAATTGAATTTCCAGTTGTGTGAATATTTCAAACCCCTCCCCCCCGCTGTTGACTTTAAAACATTGTTCCCTCGGCCCGCACATAACATTTACAATGTAAACATGTGGTTTTACTTTTATATAAAGTTTCAAACAAATTAATTATAAAGTACGTAAAACTTTAATTATTTTTTGAGTGGAACCATGAGTTAGAGTCCGTTTTTATTTGAATTGTTATGATCCTGTGTGGGCGGATGATAGCGGATTAGAAGTACTGAGAGGTTGGAGTACAAAACTTGAAGTGCGTCGTAGATCGTAATTTGTAGATGTTCGGGTAAAGTACTCGCTGGTACATTTTCCCCTTAAAACAACTTTACAAAGATTATCTGTAGAAAATCAAGTCACGTATCGGGTTTGCAAGCGTAAAGGTACTTTTTCGCGATTGGGTACAGATCCATCGACGAGATATGTGAGGGACCTCACACATTGAAAACAAAAATTGAAATAGATTAGCTTTTACGGCCTGGAACTGGATCATGATAATATTCTCACATTTTCCTCCAGTATGTACTAAAAGACTATGAACTTTGCACCTTGGAAATTTCATCTCAGCTGTACGATGTCAAACATGAACTTAAGTTCTGAATGGACTTTCTTTACTAAGTTTTACTACTACCATTGTTAATAATAGGTATATTTACTAACTGAACACTCACTTTTTAGCACCAATCAAATCAGTATAACAATGCGTATTCAAAACAGAACCACATTTTTAATAAATGTATTTTATAAGCATTACTAAATATTGATATAATATTTTCACACATTCACACAGCGCCATCTAGTCCCAAATTAAGCAACGAACTCCGTCTTAGCAGTCAGGGTAGCTAATTATTACGCCAACGGGCCAGTCAATGTAGCCAAGGTTTTGCTATCTACATAGAAATAATTCTGAATTAATGTGTATAAAAAAAGCAAAATTAAAAAAAAGATGATCAAATTTTAAGACGTCATGATAAAAACCCCCCGCTGCGCTGTTCTAAATAATAACTGTACTCAATGACGTAACACTAAAAAAAGATACGACATTACATAGCTACCCATTTCACTTTTATTGTTCTCACGCATTTCAAGCACTTGTATCAAAATTGTTTATTAAAGGAGACTCTATATATGAGTAATCAAATCAAAGCAACGTCAAAGCTAAGCCCCGCATTGAAGCGTCAAGTTTGCGGTTAGAGTGAAGGTGAAACATCGCATTAATTACTCGTGCCTAAATAGCAACCGATAGAGGCATCTACACCAACACCTAGGAGCACCATCAATAAAACAGGTGACACCGAACCAGGGCCGCCGCACGCCAGCTAATTTTCATACTAAACGAGTGGGTGCATTATTAAAATGTGCTCTGACGTGACAACCCTCTCTCGACCTCGGCTAGCATTTAAACTTGACTCGGTAACTGAGCTGTTAAGTATTTAAGGTGTTTGCTTCAGTGGGGTACTAGTTTATGGGGCTGGTGCACCTACAGCCGTTACCTCGCTCTAAATTCTGTATTATACAATGTTCGGAGACGCTCCAACTTCAAATTTATACATTCGCTTACGTACTCTGTAGTCTAGATTATGTTTCACTTGATAACTTTCTAATTAGTTATTGTAACAAGACATTCTTAGCACTTAGATACTGCTCCAACATATTCTGCTTCTAACTAGTTCGTAGTTATTTCAGTGACACGTTGCTTGGTCAGAGTGCAACAATGTTCAAAGTACATGCTATTTAACATCACGTTAAATTATTTTAAGCTCACAGTACAATGTACATTAACTTTCTCCATAGTGAAATATTTGCAGCACTATTATCCTGGAACTAGACTGTGGTTTATCGTTTTTGCTAACGACTAGTTGAGATTGAACGTCGATAACGATGACCGAACGACGAACGTTGCTCAACTTGGATCGATTACTGATCGATATAGACAAATTGTTCCTGGAGTAAGTAACTTATTCAGTAGAATAAATAATAATGCAGTCATTACTTTAGTAGCTTTTTATGTGACGATGTATCTCAGTTGATTGTTGCTTTAAAAGTCCTATCAATCGCCGACGATTAAATGCAATTTTCTTATAATACCAATGAAGTAATATGACGTCATTATTTTAAAAATACGATTTACTGAAGGCAATACGTAAAAGGACTAAATACTACATTTTGTTTTCGCTTGCGTATACCTACTGTGTGTCTCTTATAGTCACAAATCATTGTAAAGCACGTTTTACACAAAACTACATATTGTGAACATTTTAAATTACATTTTAATTTAGACTCGCAGTCGAGTTTCGTTTGCAACAGCAAAATTGCCGCCAATTCCAACTTTAATTTCACAATTTCCACGAATGAGTTTTAGTGCAGCTAATAATTTCACCCCTGCATCGTATCATTTTATGGATCATAATACAGGCATGACATATTTAGCTATACGTTCGCAAACAACTCTTGCAAAACAACGATTTAACACTTAGTTAAAAAGCTTTCGCAGTTGGACTGGTGAGAGCATGAGACAATACATTTTCTTCACGACGTAGTCCCAAGTTTGAAACAACTGCCCTTACTCTTGACATGTTTGTACCATCCATCTAGCTGGCGTACGTTCATGCTCGTAACGGAGAGCAGGTGTCAAAACTAAAGGACGTTAGGCTAATGTATGCAGATTGCATCTTTCGCTACTCCAGCCTGCACTAACGCGCTACTCAAAACAACGTTGCAGTGCCGCATTACTTCTAGTACAGTTAATGCTCTATAGCGGTGGGCTTTTGTTTTTTACACCTAATTACACTCTTTTATAATTTTACGAGGCAAAATTGCTTAAGTACAGTACTGTAATAACATAAAGGCACAAGTCGCGTTATATATTTTAGCCATTATGGTCGTTTGGTCACTGCACAAAGTAGGTACATTACGTATTAGTTTACACCTGATACACGGATTCAGTTACTAGGTAACCACAAGTCACTTATAATTGATAAATAACACAAATGTTATTGAAGTAATATGTTGTTACTTATGTCGTGATTAAACTAACTCATTGACGATGAAATACATACTCGTACCTATCCAAAATCAAAATGTGAACAAATCGAAATTCACAATCATAAAGTTTTATAATGTGAGAATTATTAAACGTATCGCATATTTAAATAAGCTGTGTAAGCGAGAAGGCACGATTCCTACAACAATGTTACAAAATTTAATTAATTGTATAATTATATATTTAACATACGCATGAATGATTAGCATAGTCTCGAAAAGGCTTTGTTTAATTGAATTCGTTGACTATTTATGATTAATATTTGAACCGCGTTAAATATTTTTTGTTGTTATATTTAATTATATTATTTGTCAAAATGAATATTTTACTGGCCTGTTGGTCTAGTGGTTAGTGACCCTGACTGCTAAGCCGGCGGTCGTGGGTTCGATCCCCACCCAGAACAAATCTTTGTGTGCTGAGCATAAAGGTTTGTTCTGTGTCCCGGTGTAATTTATCTATAATATGTATGTATTTACAAAAAAAAATGTATTTAAGTAATATATCAGTTGTTTAGTACCCATAACACAAGCAAATATAATTGCTTACTTTGGGACTAGATGGCGCTGTGTGAATGTGGTAGAATATTATATTATATATTATACCGACATTTTAAATAAGACTTTTATATTTCACGATATTTATGATATGAAATAATCGTATTATAATAAATCTTTGCCAAATAAAACATTACTACCTAATTCATTGTATTATGAACCAACAAGGAATTCATTCTCAAGTCAGCGCGTATACATATTTTTTTTATTGTTACTAGTCCAGTGTAGTCCATCTTGCTCTCTCATGGTGTGCATATTTTTTGAAAATAAACGATTTAAAACAAGAAACAGAGTTCGTTAATATTACTATTGATTACTGCAATTACAATATCACTGGAATAACGAAAATGAAGTAATAAATCCATGAGATATTGGATATCATAATTTTCGTTTTAAAACGTTCACGTACCAAACAGACAATAAGTAAACACAATTTGCATTGACACTGTCAGTTGTAATCACAACTGCTGATTTTAATTGAGTGCTATCGATTAAATTGACTTTTATCACGTCACACAATATTGTGAGGTCATTATGACAAGTTGTTTGCTATGTCATTAATGTCACCTACAATGTAGAATGTAATTTATAACATATGAGTTTTGGAAGATAATTTTATAGGCATTCCATCGCGGTTTTACTCAACGAGTTAGAGGCATCATCAGAATTTCACTTAATAACAAACAATTAGTTGCAAAGTTGCAACTCATTTAATTCGTAATCTTACTTGTTTATAAACGAGTTTCTGTTATTGAATGGTGAATGGTGATCAATTAAATAACACTATTTTTATATTTTATTGGCGTCTGTTAAACAGAATAAGGGTTCGATCAACAAGAAAATTCTATGAAGCATCATTTTTTAGCATCATAATTAGTGTAATACAATTATTGAAATTGGAACGGTAACGTAATAAATATCAGCTTCATTTTGATACATTACCACAAATCTATAAACATTGATGCAATGATATTTATAGATTTAATATATGAACCAGATGAATACCATAAGAAGTCTATTTCATCTAGATGAAGGTAACATTTCAAAGAGTTGTGTACCTTATATGACTCTCACCAAGATATAGCAGTGAAAAAGGGTATGAAAATAACACACGCTCGAAAGAAATTGCGTCTCGATTGGAGTTCCTTTCTTAAATATTAATAAAAGCGCCAAGGCACTTTTGAGACACTTTCGTGAGTAGAGACGGCACGATGCATATTTAAAACAAAGGAGTTGAAGGGGGGTGGGCCCGCAGTGTCCCTCAATACGTATAAGGTGTAAACGGCGTATAGAAGCTTCTTCATAAATTAACATATACCTTCATTTCTTATAAGGTTAACGTAAAATGAATCTTATGTAAGATTATTATAAATTCTAAACTTACATGCTTTTATCCCTCGTCTGAAGAACACAATAAACCCAGTTTCGCACTCTACGTCAAATGTTAAACGGTGACTCAACAAATATTTGGATAACGTACATCAAAATGTCTTGTACAAGTGTACAGCTTGTAAATAACATATCATAAAGTCGCAGACATAATACGAACTAAACTAACACGATAACTTACAGATTTAAATCGTAGTGTAATCCTCGTGACGTACAAGGTCCACACGATAGTATAAAACAGAGCTCCCAGCAATTTATCTCGAGATAAATCCGACCACGCGTAAGACACCTGTCAGATGACGGGACGGGCGCCGTCTTGTCTCGTCTTGGGGAACAGCTCGGGTATTAGCTCTCAGAGTAAATTAGAATATTTCCAACATAAATAAAACGATAATTAACGTTTAAACAAACCGAGTTGTTCGGATAAATTTTGTCAAGTTGTCGTCTCGTGACTTTATACCTTGTTTGCCGTTGCCAGCTACGGTTTTGATGTTTTAATGTGGGAGGCACTTTGATCGGGAAATTGCGGATAACTTATTCGTATGTTCGATGTATTGTTGCGCCTGTTTACTTTAGATAAGTTTGATCAGAGGAACGCGTGTCGTCGATTGGAAACATCAATGCGGATGTATGCTTTCATGTGTTTGTTTTTACTATGAGTTTGTAAATAAAAGTAAGTTATTATCAAAGAGGACTACAAAAAATGCAGTTCAGTCCGCAGATATTACTAGACAGTTATGCACAAATGTTTTGTTCTATTGAGACTATATTCCTGTTCTAAACATCCACTCTACACAGACACTAAACTTCATATATCTTGTCTTATTCACAATCTCAGTGTCAATTTACAGAATTTAAGATAGTGCAAACATATTAATTTAGCAAAACCATTGCATTGTTACGTGTCTCATTTACACAAAGGATATCGTGGCGCCACTGTGCCGACTAGCAACTCGGGCGTTGCAATTTGTCCCGAGATAAATTCAACCGTAGACAGATGTCGTCTGTAGCGACCTCTCGGTTTTTATTAATGCCATGTTTTGTTCCTTGTAACTTCGAACGCAAGAAAAAATAAGACATGTTTACATCCTTAGAAATTACTTCATTGGTTCGTGGTAAATATATGTTATTTCGCTAATATTAAATTTCTGTGAAATTCGCAAGAACAAAATTGGACTTGTTCTTACAAAGGAACCACTCATTGTCAGCGCTTGCGGCTGTTATTGAAACATTAATATGAACACAAACACCGACAAAATCGTCATGTCGGCTACCAAAATAGCTTTACGACCATTTTCTAACACTTCAAAGGGTGTCATTAAATGTCGAGGGACGCTCATATAAATTTCGATTTCCGAGACGTGCGCCGTTTGCGAGCGCCACCTGGCAACTGTCAACGTGAACTGCCAATTTGAATTCGGAGCCGTCTAATTGGCCAACAGCTCGTTCCAAATATAAATATTAAAGGTCGAAAACGGAAATCGTGTAACGAGGTGGACGGGGATGTCGAGAGAGGGTCGCATCATGCGTGGCCGATATCCGCGGTGCTCAGTGCTCGGCGAACGCGCGACATTTACTTAACAAGCGTACTCGTGCAGCAACTGACATATTTCAAATGCAAACAATTACAGAATTTTAATATTCTGATCTCCGTTTGACCTTTGTACATAAATACAAGAAATTAAATTTATATTTTAATTTTCAAGAGACTTTTTACAAAGTCCTTTGTATGATATACGTATTACACGGAATAAAAAACATTACCCTCCTATTTGGCAGTCGGGTAAAAATAGGACTAGAAGGTCTAGAAGCGGATATATACTTTACAGTAAATCTGTGCAGTACGTTGAACTTAACTTACTAATATTCTCTATTACACAACAATTAATGTAAGCCATTAAAATATATATTCGTTCCCAGCTAAACACCAAAATTGTATATTGATATTTAGACAAGACCAAACACAAATTAAAATAACGAAAATACTTAAACGTTATCCCTTTTATAAATTGACGAACAACAATCGCCTCAAATTTCAGGACAAAAGTTTTGGTGGATCCCTCAAATTATGTAGCATACGGTTCCGTGGTATCTCACACAGACCCGGTCCGAATAGGTAACCTTTCCGATTCAGTGCGACCACCGCTCGTAAAATAGGGGGTGGTATTCTCCAAGTCATGAATACGTTAGTTCGGTGGGGCGGGCTGGTTTAATAGTTAAATAGCCGAGCCAGAGAGAAAGGGGTACGTACTTACGTATGCCTAAGTCGCCCGACGACCGACTGTTAGCACAAAAACGAAAATTATTGTCTTTGTCCGTCTTCATTAGATATTTCTTTCGTTATCTTTTATTATTGTCTGGTGCTTAATGTCTTTGTAAATTCTTGTTTCAACCATTTTACTATTGGAATTTTACTGAAATTTAATTGATTACTAAGCATCATGATTTAAGCTAAATACAAGAATACATGCAAACGCACTATGTAAGTTTACTAAAAACTTGTAACTAACAGCATTCCAATCCCAAATATAACAGAGTTACTATCCGCGTAATTAATTCTTTTGTAACCTGTGTTTATTAGGTACATTGAGTTGTTTTTACGATAAACGAATTATATTTTAATATTAAAGAAATTGTAAATCGTTTCCAATACTCTTGAATATTTTCATTTTATTTTTATTGAATCAATTAGTTTTTAAAAGAACTAGTTGTTAATCATAAGTTTTTGCTTACAGGAAAATTTAATTAACGTGAATATTTCATATTATCGAAACTGACACTTCAATTAGTTTTTAACAGAACCGATTCTCAGTATTGAATCAAATGATTACGAACTATTTATCCCTAACTAGTATCATGTACAAGGGTTGAGAGGCTAATCAAAGTTTAAAATAGCGATACCAATTAATAGTAAATACTCGTAACCAAGATTGGAATGCGTGAGTGGCATTCGCAAACATACCCTTTTGGGAGCTGTTCAAAATCGAAATTCTATTTGCGAGAAGCAGGGTTAACACACACACATACACAATACACATACACGTTGAAGATTTCCGAGTCTTGCTCAAATATTATATGCTAACGCAGCAATTTGAATGCCGCGAGTACCAGGAGTGCAGATCTGCGAGTAGTTGGTATGGACATCTTGGGAAAACCCTTACCGCGCCGTCTGCACTATTAACTTTTATACAAGTTAGGCGGATTTTGTTGCGTCGTAACCCAACGTTAATACTAAACGAGATTCCCTAATAATGTTCACGTACGTTTTTCTGTCTCCATTTTTTCAGTTAAATAGCCACTTACATACGTTTTACCTGAGCGTAACGGTTTATGTAGAATATAAAAATAACTTTGTTTGTTTTTTTAAACGGAAAACCGTATCTTTTTCTGAACAGGACAGCTCGTTCTTCGTTAACAATGTCTGTATCGCATTCAAAATATATTTCGACTTAAAACGAAGATATCTATGCCATCAAACGGTATGTCTTAACACTCATGTAACCATTTTAAAAAACAAGTCTCAAAACAATATACCTTCTAAACATTCTATCGATCTGCTAACAACCTGTAATTGCTGTACACAATTCTCACGGTACAATCTATGTTACAACAGACAAGAGAAAAACACTACAATAGAGATATAAAGTCGGATAAAGTTCAAAGTGAAGTTGAAAAGAATGGTGCCTATCCTTAATAGTGGATGAGAAATGAGCAAGTAGCAAGTCGGAATGAGAGTGGTAGCCTCGTAGCAAGTCGTAGCCGGCTTATAAAGGAGTTTAGAGTGTTGCAGAGACGTGAAGAGGCAGCGAGTGCTACACGCGTTCGGCTCTCGTAGACCGCCACTCGTAGCGGCCACCTAGTCAGACATTATCGACGCGCCGCATGAGCTTGTTTTAAGTATTAATGAGTACTGCGAGTGAAAATTTGTTAGCTGCGGCTACTGTTGTTCTTACACTTATTAATTTCATTTAAGAGTATGTTGTGGGTATTATGTTGTACTTGAAAACTTTATTTTTAACATTGAAATATGATATTTAGCATAGAATAGGTACAAACAACCTACAAAAATATTTGGGTAGTGTTTCGTCTCCAAGAAGCATTTTATCTCATAATCAACGTGCCAGTCTTGAACCTAATATTATAGTAGATATATAAAACATAAACTATTTTTAACAAAAAAATATTAAAACGACTTCAAATCAGTACTAAAAAGCGAAAAATAAACTGAATTAGATATTTAATTCCAAGAAAAAAATACCTACCTACCTGTTTAAAGTATAATACTCTAATAATAATCAGTTTGAAGTCGGTGCTAAGCCTAAGGAGTTTGTTAAGCTACGTACTACTTAGTACGTACATCTGTTGCCGCTCGCTACTTCACACCACCTCGCACTTGCATGTGATCGTACCAAGTGGACGGCTCGTACTGAGTGATATGACCTCATTAGGCTGGCACCGACTTCAAACAGATTATTAATAGAGTATTATACTTTAAACAGGTAGGTAGGTATTTTTTTCTTGGAATTAAATATCTAATTCAGTTTATTTTTCGCTTTTTAGTACTGATTTGAAGTCGTTTTAATATTTTTTTGTTAAAAATAGTTTATTTTTCCATTTTTAGTGTACTTGGCTGGCAAACTAAGAGGGAAAATCGAAATAAAGAATCTCCGATAGAAGGGAACGTCTATTTAAATATTCTAACAACACAACCTGATTATAGAATAGAGGAATCTAACTCTTAGCTTTGTATGTCTTTCTTTTTTCCTATAAAATGTGACAGGTAACAAGTATACATGTATAGAATGCAGGTTAGATATAGATACTATATCGAAAACTTAAAATATCATCTAACAATTCCTTTGAATTATACAACTTTATCTTCCATCAAGAGCTTCCACCTCAGACACTTGAAATAATACTTTTTAAGGTTTATACATGGATGTGATATTTAAAGAAATCATCTTCTTACTCCTAAACGCTAAGAAGTTTACCTTCCAGTGACAGCTCACCTGAATAACTTACAAGAATACAACTATTGGTTTATAAGAACCTATAATGTTGAAAGAGTTATCCTCCAACTCCTAACAGTTAAGGAGTTATACCTTCCAGTGACAGCTCACCTGAATAACTTACAAGAATACAACTATTGGTTTATAAGAACCTATAATGTTGAAAGAGTTATCCTCCAACTCCTAACAGTTAAGGAGTTATACCTTCCAGTGACAGCTCACCTGAATAACTTACAAGAATACAACTTTTGGTTTATAAGAACCTATAATGTTGAAAGAGTTATCCTCCAACTCCTAACAGTTAAGGAGTTATACCTTCCAGTGACAGCTCACCTGAATAACTTACAAGAATACAACTTTTGGTTTATAAGAACCTATAATGTTGAAAGAGTTATCCTCCAACTCCTAACAGTTAAGGAGTTATACCTTCCAGTGACAGCTCACCTGAATAACTTACAAGAATACAACTATTGGTTTATAAGAACCTATAATGTTTAAAGAATTATCCTCCAACTCCTAATAGTTAAGGAGTTATACCTTCCAGGGACAGCTCACCTGAATAACTTACAAGAATACAACTATTGGTTTATAAGAACCTATAATGTTGAAAGAATTATCCTCCAACTCCTAACAGTTAAGGAGTTATACCTTCCAGTGACAGCTCACCTGAATAACCTACAAGAATACAACTATTGGTTTATAAGAACCTATAATGTTGAAAGAATTTTCCTCCAACTCCTAATAGTTAAGGAGTTATACCTTCCATCACCAGCTCATCAACATGAGATGATGACTATCAGACGTAAATACTTGAATAACTTTAAAAATATATGAAACACGTAACATGTGCCTATAAAATTTGAGGGTTGCCTTCGATTTCCCTAAGATTCCATCATCAGAACTTAACGTGGTGAATAGGGGACCAATTCGGAAGTATACCCTTTCAAACAAAAAAAGAATTTTTTAAATCGGCTCAGGCATCTCTGAGAAATCGTTGAACATACATAAAAAAAAAAAAAAATACATACAGTCGAACATATAACCTCCTCCTTTTTCGAAGTCGTTTAAAAAGCAGCTCACCCAGCTGGTTGTATATATGATATTTTATCGACGTTTCCCTCCTAGTACGTACGTACATATCATACTTATCCGTTAGCTCTCCAATATATATGGGATTTTTAATTCGAAAATTCGCGTCGCTTTGACTGAATATTTCCTCGAGCTTTTATTTACTCTCATGGCACTGGCATTGCTCAAAATAAAAGCTCATAAACGAGCTAATTAAAGTTCAAGCGTGTTATTCATTGCGGAAAGGCCAAACTAATATGTTCGTAAGAAAAAAATGTGTTCTTTGAACGCATTTTCTCTTAGTATAGAAGAGCATTCCATTTTTCGTAATCACTTTACGTAGTATGTTATAGCAAAATCAATCTTATGTTAACTGAATTAAGATGCGATTTTCGAAACGTGTCTCCCCTAGTATTAATTTGCCTACAACTGTGAGGATTGTTGTGGCGCACGGCGCGGCGTGGTCTAGGGCAACGGAAAGTAACCTATATGTTTTGACTTTTCGGATCGTCAATATATTCGACAAAAATGGATTATTAACGGCTGTATCTTTTGGTTGCGTTTAGTTAGAACTCTATTTTAGAAAGCTATGCATAGTAAAAATATCTATCTAAACCTTATTTACTCAACCGTCATAAACTATTGTTGCTAAAATTATTATTATTATTATATTATTAGCAAGATGTTTGTCGTTGTTTACAATTATATTATTACGTGTATTAAATTGGCGACACAATAAAATACAGCTTTAACTGCTGTTAGCATAGCTAGTGTTAATTACCGGCGAGATTTAGAGCTTTCACTGAGGTTATGTATCTAGCGTTATCTGCTTAATTGTCTAACAAACTGTTACTTGAGAATTACGTGCTGTTATATTTGTCATTTCTGGTTTCTACTTGCACGCGAGCTTAAATTGATAGTGTTTATTTTCGGTTTAAGTCTTTGTTCTGTTGCTGTGTACATAACAAACATTAGCTTGAATTTCATTTCTATTTTTACCCGACTGCCAGGAAGGGGGATTGTTTTTCGCGCATATCTTGTATGTTTGTAAATTTCTTTATTCTCGCGTTTCTTCGAAACGGCTGGATGGATTTCGACAATTAATGTATCTTTAGATTCTTCTCAAAAACCTTCCTGTCCATAGATAAGTATTTAAAAAAAACAAAACGGCGGGTTTTTGGCGCCAAATTGTAAGCAGTTAATTTTTTTTAACTAATCTTATCGAGTAGGGTATCAAAATAAAGAGAATCCAATGGAGATTACAAATATATACATATGTTATGTATTTAAATTTAATATGGAATAAGTACTAATTAAAACCATTTTTCGGTCTTTTTAGTGCGTTGCTTATAATCAATGATAATGATGTGAACTCAAGATAGTAACATCGATGACTACAACTGTAGTGCAACATAAGTGTATACTACTGGTGACGTAAGAGGATCTAGAATCGACTCCCAAGTTGTCGTTAGTTAAATGTCATGATGTTTCAATTGTCGTCACGTACGGATTTTTTTATTTTTTGAGAAGTATATTCTCTATAACAAAACTAAAGTTTGAAATATGGCCGAAATCTAAATCCAAAACCAACATTACCTGAATAAATATAGGCTATTATCAGCACTTCTATACTATTTACATACACAAATAGTGTATGCTACGTAAAATAAACTACTCTATTCGGGAATACAAATTGTGGTAATATTTATACATATCTCTAAAATGCAACATAACACCCAAATGAATTAGGTAACACTAACAAGTAAACAGTAAACAGAACACATTCGTTACCTGAAAACCCACTTAAAACAAATACAGTTACAGTTCCTTTAACACCGGTGTAGGACACAAGAATCCCGCAAGGTACCTATCTTGTGTGAATGATACCGAGAGCTCGCGTTGTTAAAACTCAAGCCGTGTTGAGTCGCGCGCGCTAATTGTGCTCTAGGTGGGGCAAACCTACGGGGGGGTGGGTTGTACCACTCTACCTAGTGCTCCACACTTCTTGTTTCGGAGGCTCATTGTGCGAAGAGAAAAACTTTACAACTGTTGACATTGAGCTCGTGAGTCATGCGTCGTGTAAAGGAAACAGTCTTTTTAATTGTGGCTTATAGTTTCTTAGCACCTCATTAAACATTGTGATCTAGTGTATGTCACGTGTCAACAAGCTCAAAATTAAAATATCAAGTTTAAATATTTACTGTTTTAGATAGACTTAAGAAACGCATTATAATGTCAACACATATCGTTCTCAATAGAAACCATAACAAAAACAAACCTTTTTCTGGATAACATTAAACGTAACCTGAAACTAATAAATGCCGGTTGAGTATTGCTAGTTTAATCGTAGCTGCACAAAACGTGGGCGACAAAACCAACCTCGGATCCGAACCACAACAACCGTGCCGAAGTTTAATTCAATCGGTGTGCCCCACTGAGTGTTGGAGGGTGGCAGTTCGGCTGCGGGGCAAACGGGGCAGGGGTTGTGGGGTGCGGGAGGGGAGCGGGAAGCGGGGTGCTCGCGAGGCGGTGTTAATTACTACTCATGTGGCAGGCCACATATCGCGAACTTTGGCGCCCAACGTGGGGCCTCCACCACTGTATTTATCTTTTAATGTCAGCTCAGGGGGTCTTGTTAATCTTGTTTAATAACAATGTGGAATTATAGAAAAACTTTAATTTCATTACTAAATTAGTTTTTAAAAGTCATTTAATTCTAATGCCACCACACATAAAAGCAGTACTTTTATCTCATAACTAATTCAAATAAAAATATATATGTAAATCTATCTTAAGTCACGTTCGACACGTTTTATCGTCGTGAATACGTTTATTTATTTTGAGAAACGAAAATATAATATTATATTTAATAATAATAAAAAAATTCGATATTAAACACGTTCACGATTTCAATCAAATATTCCTGTCGTATTCCGCATGCTTGCGTCGGATACCTCAAACATTCCCGTCCCTTGTTAGAAGACAGCGTCCCGAGACGTCTCTAGGAACGCAGCCCTCTTTCCACGAAGCTTTCTCATGTAAATTTTCGAGATTTCCTCCCCAAATTCGATATATAACTTAAACGTTACCATAGAGCTTGCCCCTTATACGTCAACAGCAGTACTTGACGAACATTTTTTCACCTTTTACAAAATAAGTTAATCGTTTCTGCCTCCCTTATAAAAGAAAACGAACAGATAAGTACTCCAACAAAGTGAAACTGAACTTTAACACGTTTGTAGCACTTATCTTTTTTGTTCGAAGTTATAGCCGTGTTGAGAAGTTCTCTTAACCGTACTGAACAATAAAAAGAAATTACATTCCTTCTATGACTTGTAGATAGTTGTGATCACAGACAATAATAAACTAAGCATTAACACTACAAACTATAAAATCTTTTTGTTGAAACTGTTTGGAACTAATTTGGATTGTGTTTGTCTATAAAAATGTAGCAGGTAAATTTTTAAAAATTTTTAATATTTTTCGTATAAATGTATACTTGTAAAACATAAAATAGGTGCTTTGAAAATTGAAACATTTATAGGCTGAAGCCGAATCGATATCGGCACAAGGCGCCTTGGCGGGTCCATCGACATAAATTCGTATTAGTGCCACCTCAGATCGACTTTACGACGCCTCTGCCGTACTTATTACTTGGTCTAGATATTTACCCAACACGTTAAATGTTTAATCGAAATAAAAATAATGTATTTTTTTCAATGTGTTTGCTTCTGGTATAAACGAATGCCTTTAAAATCCTGCTTAGTACTTTTGATGATTAGTTAAAATACATATACCTGAAAAATTTAAATGGAAGAAATACAATCATTATCATCATTGCTTATATCAAGAATTTACCCAACATATTATCATCAAATAGACGTCATTTAGCTTATTTTGAGCCCTTCGTGTTTCCACGGTCCGATATTCATATCATTACTGTGTTTGGTGTTATTCAATATATAAAGTTTCGTGAATAATCTCAAGTTTTCTATAAGGTTGGTATTAATAACGGTTCAAACAGTTACATCAAAAAATATTTGTTTTATGTTTATCAATATGTAAATTTTAGTCAAATTACATCAATCATTGTCTCAACTTGATGGTAAACATTTTATAATAAAACAACTTAACGTGGTACTTTAAGAAGTAGAAAACTTGTCTGGAATTTAAGTTGGCCCCGAATGGTGAACTTTTAAGCGAAGAAGACATCGTTAGAGGTGTCGAGAAGTTTCCTTAAATCTATCAAGACTTAACAGACACCCAATTGTAATAGAACATTTTCATAGATTTCTTATTATAGTTACTGCTGTAAAGCTTCTTCCTGTACGCAAATTTAATCATACTCGTACTTTCATTCATTTAACTAAAATATGATTTCAATTTAGAAGCTCTATAATCTTTATTTATGTAGCTGGAGTCAGTAGCAAAAAAATTCTTTTTGCCTAATTAATTTAAATGACCTCTAAAAAGGCTAATATAAATATGTCTGTTATCTAAAATAAGGTTTGTCTGAAATCTAATGTAACGTGAATTAATATTCCCTTAGCCGAGTTGTTATTTCATACTGATTTTATATAATGTTGAGGAAAATCTGTGAACCATAATATTAACCTTACCGTAAATAGGAGAGATGCTATATATACGCGTCCATAAAAGCGAAAAGTTGAATTATTATTATACTAAATCTTAACGTTTATGTTAAACAACTATTTATATTTGACAAAGACTATTCGGCAAAGTTTCACTGCGTCTAAGATCTGTCTACAAAGTTCATGATGTGGTTACAACATACTCATACAAACTATTTGATTTAGAATAGGTATTATTTGACGCCTCTGACTCAGAGTGTAGTTCAAGACATCAAAATATGCACGACTTGAACAAACTTTGAATAAGATGATTGACAAACTTAGTACAGTAAATGAGTGTCCCTGATAATTCGCCTGTCAGATTTTGCCTGTCCACTATTCAGACTTTGGACAGCAAATATGCCAAGACATCGGTCGGTGCGAAATTAAGTGAGTTTGTTAAGTGTAAACAGGGATAATCCTTGGCTTGACTATGATTAGCATATCGCGGGAGTCGGCGTTCGTTCCCGAGGGGCATCTGCAATTTAAATCAGGGACTTGGCCGGGACGGGCCTCTCCTTAGCTGCGTACTCGGAATTTGAGATTTACTACGATTGGATGATTTGGGGTTCGATTTTCTGCTTGTTTGGGCTGATTGAATTCGCTCTTTAAATTGACTCATATAACTGATGTGACTTCGAATCTATGATGGTGTTTGACCGAGCTTTATGATCCTAAAATACATCTTGTTGTTATTGATTTTCGTCTTCACAAAGGAAGTTGTTGTAGGAGGGGACATTTTCTTTGCCTCTCGATATTTTGACTTCCTTCCGCAAACATAATGTATAAACGTTACAGGGGTTATCTATCTTCGTACAAATTCTATAGTTGTGGAGATTAGAGCCATCAATCAGATGGTCTGAAGCGGTTGCCGAGATACATCTATTGCTTTGGCGTAAGTTACAGGCGGCTGATAAAAATACAGATTTCGCACAATGAAATTTCTATTTTCGTAATACTCAATGAACTAAGTAATAAATATTGAAACGACTATATTTATACCCAATTCTGATAGAAGTTAATGTTACTTTTACTACCACACTTCTTCCCACATAAGTTTAATATACCTACTCCACATTTTTTGTACCAAATGAAAGATATACCTATATTCTTATTTTTACTATTTTTTAAAGTTATTAAGTATAATTCATATTTACAAAATATTTAACTAATATCATGCGTACATTAACCCGAAATCTGTCTCTTTGTTTGTATCGGATATTTGCTCCATTCATGAGCGTGTTTTTTAAGATTTCTGCCATAAGAAACAGGATAACACGATGCCAAACCCGCTGGCGAAGGCCAGTAGATAAATAAACCATACAATCTCTTCAAATAAATATCCTATAACGTGTTGATTTATAGCCATACATTATCTTAAATATTGTACCAGCCTCGCGGTGCGTCCACAAATACACTCTAGTGAAAAATTGCCCTGGATGTAGACGTTGGGAGGAAGAATTCCCCCACCCTCCACTCCAGAATAAAGAATTTAATCGTGGCCCTTATACCAACCTTGTTTATGACTCTGTGCTACAGAAAATCTAAATTATTCCTCAATGACTAATTTAATGTTATGTCTTTCGGAATTTGGTCATGAAAATTATGTTTTATAGGTTCGTGGAATTTATTATTGACGTAGGGACGGTCAGAATGTTGAAATTGAGCAAGAAATCGATGTCTATGTCCATTGGTGATTTGAAATACTCATCAGATGAAACATTCGTTTTAATGGCACCTTTGGTATCAAATAAAAATGGGTACTAATCTTATAACTTAATTAATACTTTGGTATCGAAATAGTTTAATAAATATATTAATTCTAGCACTTTTGAAAAGTATAGAATAGGTTATTCTGGATAATATTATAGGTTAATACAGTGAAAAGGAATAAATAAAGAGAGTTTGTTTTTACGCTTTTTACGCACTTCATAACTGCTTATATATGGAATATCTCTATGTTGTAGTCTAGAACTTAGAAGAAGAATATAGGTTTCTTTTTACTGCGAGGGCTAATCCTGAAGCTGCGCTGGTACCCTAATAAAAACAAAAATCACATGCGTTCGCTGTGCCAATACCGACACAAATACACTTTATTTTACATTTCTTAGCATGTGTTGGTACCCTTTCATATCTGATTTTTTAAGTAATTTAAAGACTGGTCTTACTTTTTAATATAGGGGGATAATGATTGTAATTGAAATTAAATGCACTTTTGCATTAGTACAAATTATTTAATATACGCGTAGGTAGTTGAAAGTGCAAATTAGCTGCACGTGTACACAACAAGATTGCAGCTCGTCGTAATTGATATAATATAAAGCCTTTGTTACGTTCCACGTAATACACAGCTACTTTATAATGCCATACGTAAGAACTGAGACAATTAGGGGTACAATTTTATTTAAATTAGGATGATCAAAGTGCTCTAAATTTTAATCAACAACAACAGTGCTAATAATAATATGTTGATAAAGCGAGAATGTATGAAAAGATTGATGAATGTTGAAGAAGCCAAAGATGTATGTCAGAATCGTAGCAAGTGGAAGGAAATGGTCTCTGTCTACCTCTCTGTTGGGAAAGAGGCGCGAGATATATGTATGTATGTATGATGAAGTTGTCTTATATAATCAATTTTCTCAGAAATATTTATTCTACCGTAGAAAAAATTGTACAAAAAAAAATGTTAAAAAAAAAAAATTGTTTTACATTTCTTAGAGAGCGGAAACATCAAAATGAAAATGAGAAAATAAATTTATATTCGCAGAAGAAGTCTAGCCAATAATATACAACAGTTCAAAGCAGACATTGGTATTCTTTGAATTTCCCAGAAAATACATTGTATCATAAGGTAGTTTATCAAGTAGATACACAGTGCAAGTTCCGCCGCTAGATTCAATTGAGGCTGGTAAATCTAAACTGTGCAGGAAGTCGAGCCCAATCGTATCCTCACCTGGCCGAATTTGAAATTCAAATGGGATGAGACAAACCCAGTTTCCTTGTAACCCAGTATGTTTATCGTTGGAAATAGTTTTCGTTAGTGACGCCCCGGTGTGTTCGCCGACTTACAAAGGGATTATTTAGCTTTGATTTTATAAACAAACACGTGTGTACTCAAGATGATCCGATCCGTATATAGATACAACTTGAAGTTTATATTATGTAATAGTTTTTTTTCATTGTTTGTCATCCGTGTAGTGACGGATTAAGAATACATATGCGACTAACGGAGTAACCTTATGCAGACACGAGCTGTTTGGCCAGCGTGGTATACTCGTAGTAGGCTAAATTCCCTCTACATTCTTTGGAAGAGACCCATGCCCAGCAGTGGGACGTTTATGGGTTGAAATGATTAATAGTTGTAGAATCTGTAGACATAAACAGAGGAGGCATTATTAACCCTTATATGTTTCTTAACCATTGTGTTTTATTTAAATAGTTAATTATGTATTAGTAACGTAGTGCTATTTACCTATTGAACAAAGTAGGCTCTAGCTTAAAACGAATTACATCAATCGGAATTTGACCACAGATGCTTTTAATGACATCATCACAAACTGGGACGTAAGTAAACAATAATATAGACCTAATTATGTTATGGTTAAATTGTCACATCAACCGTGAATAATGAGTGTAGACACAAACACAACGTTAGATGTAGAAAAAGGTTTGTCAATACGAAATATCGTTATATTTATACAAGCAAAAAGCTTAGTGAAGTACCTACTCGACGTACCTTCCTCTGCTTGTTAATTTAATAAAATGGAAAATTTTAATTGCTAGCAACCCTCACTTTGGGGTTCCATTAAAATAATACTACCAAGCTCAAGTATGTTTCTGTTGAGGATAAAATTGCAAGAAAGTCAAAAAGATCGCACAAGGACAGGTGTCATAATTATTATGAAGGCATAAATAGCCTTTATCGAATGTTTCGTTTTTATTTCACATTTGAATGGATTTTCTGTTCAATAATACAGACTTATTGTACACTGATTCATTATAAAGGAAAAACAAATGATTGTAGCGCTGTTCCGTAAGTTGTGGGAGCACAAAAGCGGGCGTATTGTCGCAGTCAAGTGAGGCTTCATCCAGACAAAGGCAAAAACAAACAAAATCCCCTTATTGGCAGGTAAATGAAAGGTCAGCGAAAAAATATCGCATCATTAGTCGTTAAAGGTCGTTAAAATGATATTATCCCTGCAATATAGCTTTATAATGATCGATCTCTCTCGATATGGCTCCCATTGTTATTGAAGTGAACAGAGACGATTAATTATCCATTGAACATAATTTGGGCGGACCGTCAGTAGGTACGTACACTGCTGGTACCGACCGATGGCTCCACTCACAATTGATACCTTCTGCTGTTGTCCATTCATTAAATTATTTAAATAGTTTTTAGTATACACTATACATGTTGCATGCAATTTTTTTTTTCTTGTCTATAAAAATCTTAACTTCAGGATTATGCTTCTTTAATATATACTTTCCTTAGTCCCTACCTCAGAAAACGTTTTCAAATGCAACATACCTCGTTTTCGAATGCAACATGCTGTCTGTTGCATCGTCCATATTAAATTAATTGAAACTTCATCATTTAAATGAGCATTAAGGTTTCATTACAAAATGTTATTGCAAGTAGACAAGTACTCTTACTGAATTATTTATTTTTAATTCCGTTGTGACCTCTGAATAATCGCACAACAACTGTGTAACAGACAAATAAATAGTTACAAAAAAGAATAATCGTGCATTGAGCATTTTAAATTAGCAAATTCTTTTGAGATTCTTGGCTATCAAAGGAAATAATAAATTGTTTTCCACCCACCTCCCAACAAGTTTTGTCTGCTTTCAAGGCGAAAGGCATCTTTATCGCTGCAAAACTTTTTCTTCCTTGTGTAGAGACGGAGAACCCCTTTTAATGAAACTTAAACCGGCCGTCTGCAATTTAGATAAGTATCCTATTTGCTTTTTAATTAAATATAGCTATTCATCAACTACAACTATATAACTATTTCATTGTACTTTTGCCAGGAAAAAACTGTTCGCACCCGACTCAACAACGATGCTATATAAATCATACATTCGTTCGTGTATTCCTTTCTGACATGAAACATCCAAATGGATGTATATACCAATTTGTTACGGCTTTGATAATAAATGTTAGTAAACAATGCACCTGTTTCAAAACTATGAGCCACTTAGCTCGTGATTTCTAAAATACGCATAATTCTGCACTTTGAAACAATATTTATAACTCGTACAATACATATTGGGTCCCCTGGTAATTATAAAAGTAATTGATACCAGTATTTATCTGTTCACCGACTGAAGAAATTTAAATAAAAATAATACTAATAAAGATAAAAAACTTCACAAACTTGGGTATTTACTTGATGTTTCCACTGTAAATCGTCTCCCCTTACTTGTTTTCCGAGATATTTATAATCAGTGACTTTCCCCAACTTACTGTCGGCGACGAAATATCCTTTTAATGGTCGGCGGAGTGTTGGGTCGTCTGCAATTTAGATTAGTCCTTTAATTAAATTAACATTATGATCCCTATCTCTGTGGAGCAGGTGGTCGGCAATATTGCTTCGTTGAACTCTTTCTTCGTTTTCGTATATTTCGTATATTTCTAGTATATTTCGATTATTTTATTTAGATAATCTTTGTAGGTTTGCTGGTGTTTTCTATTAAGGTTAGTTTTGTCGTGTAAAGTGGTTTCAGATTTTCATTTAATTTTATTATTCTAACTTTCCATTGTAACTTCCTTAGCCATTTTTCTTGTTGTACCTATATATATTTACTTGAATAAAATGAACTTATCATAGCCGAATTAAATAAATCATTCACCACTTCAATGGATCATATTAATGAAAGTATCTTGTAATTTTCGTACGTTATCAACATGCTCAAAAATAGAATTCAGTAGTTAAGTAGTTGATATAAAACATCTGAGTCCAACCATCGAGTACCTATACTATCTTTAATCTGTACTTCTTGCAAGTGATCCCCAAAGAGGTCGAAGTTATTAATGATACTAGTTAAATAGACGTTTTTGCACCATCAGTAAGGACTTCTCAAGCGTTACTTTCGAAAGACACAAGCCTCGATAAAACCATTAATATTCCAGTATCAACTTAAATCAGTTCCTTATTTGAAAGTCAAAAGTAAATGTCCAAGATAAAATTTTTAAAATTATAACGTGTTTAGTGAGCTACAAAGTTCAAAGATTCAATCAGAAGTTGGTGAAATAATAAAAGAAGCTCCGTTAAGTTAAATATTTGAAAGAGATTCAATGATTTCAATTAGTCGGTGTACGGTACGCCGGTTGTTCGTCGGCCGGCGGCGGCGCGCCTTTTTCTACTTTTCCAGTCTGTTTGCGTTCCCGTTATCTATTTTCCTAGTGCTACAATCTTCGTGGCGCAAGTCAACCGAAGAATTAGAAATATCTCAATCTAAGTAAATCGTACAATTTCAACGAAACAAGTGGTTTATTATAACATTATCTTGAACTTGTTATTTAGTGTTTATAAGTGCGCGAGTAATTCTAAGGATTTGCTGGGTTTAAGTAAATGTAGTTTCTGAAACTTTATAAACAAGGCTTGTTGGGAAACACTTGTTATTCATCATAAATATTTACGTCCAAAGTTTGGTGTATTGATAATAAATAACATAATAAAGCGCAAAACTATTCACCTACACACAAATTGGTTTAGTTGGTTTCCCAGAGGCGAGGACCGTCTATATTCTGTGAAGTCGGAGCGGGCATCCCAACGGTCATCGATATCTACGTGGCCGCTGTTAAACTCGTGAATTATTGCTTCTGACATTGACGGGCCGAAGAAAAATTGCCTTCGGAAAAGTTTCACCACTTCATTTTGCAAACTTTCACAACTGCTTGCTATCGCGCTGCTCCATTGCTTCAATGAGTTATTGATTCACACTTTTTAAATGGCTTTTATTACCTGTTGCGGTTGCGAACACAAAGTATAAAGTGACTTTTGTAATTAAGTTGATTTACACAACAAAACTTTCACTTCATTTTTTAATTGCATTGTCATTTAGAACTGTAATATTTTATTTATGACTGGTGCATTATTTAAGTAAAATATCACCAGTCGCGAATCATACTACTTACTTACGACAATTAAGGAACAAATATTTATAAATAACAGAAACATTTCTGCATGGTGGTGTTCAGCACAATTCAAGGTAGCCACCGAAATCAGTAGTTGCTGTCCGTGTGTAATCTATACTTTTTGATATAGATAATAATCTTTTAAATAAACATAAATGAAAGCATAAAGAAACAAAAATGCACCATGAAAAACCTGGTCGAAAACAATGCGTCAGCAATGGTTTACTTTTTCATTCAGCGGAGCGTAAAAGGAGAAAACAAATGAATTGCCAAAGTTCTCGTTAGAGTGGATAAAACAAAAGTTAACCACCGATTTTCTATTCAGTGCACCCGCTGTTTCAATCAACTACGGGAATAGAAATCGAACAACACGACTATCGCGTTGTTACTGTATGCAACCAAGTATAATGCCATTTAAGATTCCGTTTTTAATTGCCTTTGGTGTTTCTGTAATAAAAATAGTTTTAAAGTTTTTGCAATCAGAATTGACTATGCCCGTTGTGAGGGAAAGACGCTAACACTTACAACACAGTTGATACTAGTCCAAGCGTTAGAAAATCTTAGGTTAAATATGTACCTACTTATGACAATAAAGATTTTGATTGATTGATTGATTAACTATGTGAGCGATATCTGGATTTGGCACTGCTGGATAGCGTAGTTGTTAGTTTGAGCAAGTATATAATTTCTAAATTTACAGGAACATACCAGCAACTGTAGTATAATCAGTAACCTACTTCCATTTATACAAACACATTCAGTTGGTTTGTCTACAAAATTCCAACATTTACAATATACAAAATTTACTTCGAACATTGAGACTCACAGAAGGCAAGCTACATACAAAGCACACTCAAGCAATGCACACATAGACATCGCTCACGGATACGATTTCTCAGGAATTTGAGAAGAGTGCGAGCCCGAGTAACAAAAAAAAACAAAATATTAAGCTAATAACAGGTCCACCAATTTCCAACAGTCAGGTAAAAAAATAATAGATGGAACGTTTTATTGGTATCACACGGCTGACATTTAATTTCTATTCCCCTTTGTGAAGGTTTGTTTCGAGTCCGGGAAGAGGTTTTCATTATTTCTTTTTGCGCGCAAATGGACATTATACATGCTCCAACGTAGCAACATGTCATGTAGGTACGATATTTTTATTTTGTCGTTTTAAATTTGTTAATATTTGACAGTACATTGTGTTATTAGAACTTTCTCTGGCTTAGGTAGCAGGTTATACCCACTTGCAAAATACTAATTTTGTAATCAGACAAGAATCGAAATCATAAATAGAAAAGAGAAATCCTTACTATGCTTACTTCCTTAATCACATAATATTATAAAGGCAAAAGTTGTATGTTTGACGGAGGAACGCTAAAACGGCTGGACAAATTTTGATAAAATTCGGTATGGAGGTAGATGATGCCCTGGATTAACACATAGGCTATATAACTGCGGGTTAGATCGCGGGGCGTAGCTTGTAACATTATAAATGTGAAAGTAATTCTGTTTGTTGGTTACGCTTTCACGCCTTAAACACTTAACTGATAGTCTAGATTTGGAGAAGACATATACTACTTTTTTAACGATATAACATCCGAGTGAATACGTCGACGAAGGCTAGTAATCTTAAATTTCAATTAATTAGGACATTTTTATATTGAGACTACTGATCTTACCTAATTAAAAACTTAATAAGAGTACTACAACTTTTTTCATTGACTAAGTTTGTGATTGGTTGGCAATGTATCCACTGTCGGCTATATTTAAAGTTGTATACGTAATAGTTATTAATCACAAAGGGTAAACACAGTACTGTACGATATTGCACGCTGAAAGTTAGGTATGTACACACTAACGTATGATAAATTCGCTGTGCAGTGCCCCAGGCGTTTCCGCTCCAATCGCTTCGGATGCACGCTCGTGCGATCGATCGTGTGGATACACCTTTATCCGTATTTTATTTTTATTTTCATTTTATTTATAGGTGCAGTTTATTGAATGTCAATATGGTCTGCTTACTTTGCACGCGTAGTGTGGGGAAAATGAATTGCAATTAATCAAAATTGGTTTTTGTGTCCTTTATTAACCTTTTTTTACAGCGGAGATTGTTCGACGAGCTATGTGAATTAATTTTATTTAAAATTAACTATTTGTTTCTGACTTGTTAGTTATTTTTGAGATACTTTACAGGAAAACAGCTATATAGTCTTATATAAATTATCGAGACGGGAAAGTGTATATTACAAGTAAAACTCCTGACGTTACATCTCAATCACGCGCGCATGGTATGTCGGTAAAAAGCCAAAGTATAAATAAATAAAATAAAAATATTTATAATAATAAATATAAAAATAAAATAATGTCACTACCCCATTTCAACCCCTGGGTGCCGTACAAGGGAGTAACCTTAAGCAGACACTGCGAGAAAAGGAAAATTCGAAACAAAACCCTATACCAACCAAGCTGGCCAGTATGGTCATCATCATCATCATCAGCACCCCATTAAGTCCCACTGCTGGGCTAGGGTATCCTCTATCTAGAGAGCTGAGAGGGTTTAGGCCGTAATCCACTCACGCTGGTCTAGTGCGGGTTGGTGGATCAGACATATTCATAGGCTATGTGGCCAGTATGGTATAGTAGGTAAATTCCCTCCAAAATGTCTGGAGAAGATCTGTGCCCAGCAGTAGGACATTTATAGGTTGTAGTGATCCATACTAACTTTGGCATTTATAATAATAGTAGGATTTTATTTCATAAAACTACGCGGCTGAACGCAATTGCCTTTGCCAATTGGAACGTGCAATTACTATTATCACATTGACCAACAAGCGTCGTTCGCTCTAAAATTAATATTCAGTTGCGAATAAAATGGTTGTGTGCCACCTCGCCTCGCTACTGTCCAATCACCTGTCTGTTGGACAGTTCACCCTTCGTACTATTCAAATATTTGATGCCACGCGCTAAAATTTTATAAAAACGGTAACAGCGATTGTTGGTTGAAGGCGACTGAAATGGAGAAGTTTTAAAAGTGAGTTTTGTTTAATACCAACAATAATTTATATTGGTTAAATTTTATCTTATGAACTTATCAGACCCAATCACACCATAGCAGGCAAATTTTTATGACATATTTGGAATTGTTGGATATTTTTTCCAAAAGAGGTCGAAGAACAACATCTTAAGGACTTACATGAGGACTTACTCGAAATCTCGACATTGGCCTTAGTCGAAATCGATGTTATGATCGCTCTCATTCTTAAACATTTTGATAGTAATATCAAAAATCGAATATCGCTAATGCGAGTTAGGTCCCTGGAGATAAATCCCAACACGTTTGCATAGCAGTGCGTAATAACTGCCAGTTATAAAATATAATACTAAGTTAAAACAAAGTTATAAATATAAAATATGTTTACATTCTCACCTATTAGCGATTAACACACTCGATTAAACGGTAGGTTTGCAATTAACCATTGTTGGATGCACTGAAACGCTGCATTTGCCTTTGACTATTCACTCATGATTCTCCCTGCTAATATGAAACTATATATTATTATACTGAGTGAACGGGCATTACGAGAGTGACTGCCTTCAAAAGCGAACACTATTAATTGGTACTACAGTAGTGTGGGTTTCTAATGCGTGGAACTAGTCACCACTGTATATATCTTTTCAACCCATAAACGTCCCACTGCTAGGCATGGGTCTCCTCCAAAGAATGTGGAGGGAATTTAGGACGAGTTGGTATTGGGTTTGTTTGAAATTTTCCTTTTTTCGCAGTGCTCTTGTCTGCATGTGGTTACTCCCTTAGTTGCCTTTTACGACACCCACGGGTAGAAATGGGGTAATGACTTTATGTATTCTTAATCCGTCACTACACGGATAATAATATATGTTACATATAATATAACTACGAGTATTACACTCAAATACTGATTCGAATTTCGCTATCATTCATATCATTCAAATCAATTTCGCTATCATCATATCATTGCGGCGGTGCTTTGTCAACATTTTCATAAGAACTTTGTGATGTCGATGTTAACGGTGACCAACAAACATTGTAAACTTTTTCGCTTTTTCGCTGCATGAGCATTTTCAGTCATTGAGAGGAACGTTAGATTGTGATTCCAGAAATGTTAGAGAATCCTAGATCCAAAACGCTTTGGCTACGAAGGTTGAAAAAGCACTTCATTCACCGTTCAACTCACGAACCAGCTAAATCCTTTCTCAAAAATAAATCAATGTGTTCTTGAAATCTTTCTAATATTATAAATACGAAAGTTAGGTTTGATGGATATTTGTTACTCAATCACGCCATAACGGATGTACAGTTCTGTATGAAATTTGGTATGCAGATAGATTATAAATATAGTCTGAAAGAAGCACATAGACTACTACGCGGCGGACGGAGCCGCAGGCGAAATCTAGTCATACATTTATGTTACGATGGTGCAAAATAATTTCCAAAATACGTCCCTATATTTTGTTTTGTGTTTACTCAGTGTCATTGTATTATAAATCACCGGTCCTATCACCAGCTATTTTCTACCTTATATAGGCGTTATTATGATGTCATGGAAAATGGTTTATTTTTCGTAGCTGTCGCTTAACGTCGGCTTGTAGATAGTATCGGCCTCTCTGGACAGATCAAATGTTCGTTTCGCTTTCAGAGTCGTGAAGGCGTTAAATTGAGATAAGCTCCGAATAGTCCACTTACTCCGACGCCTTATATGTCACTGATAAACACGGGATATATCAAAAACGTATTTTTTTATCGTTTAAAGGAGATTTCGTATGTATTTTTCTTTCAAGTTATTTGATGTTTTCTTGAATAAAGACCTTAATCAAACTTAATATGCTTAGGTGATCAGACTTATAAAGATTTACTATTGATTTATATATTTGTATTCTTACACTTACTATACTTTTGGGGATGTTTTACCATAGCGAATTATTCCACTTTTGCCCCTGCCGAGAGAAATGCCTTTAACTAGAGGAAACAAGGTAATAAGTAATTTGTAATATAAAAATATCCAGATATCAGTTTTGAATTAACTAGTGCGTAAATAATTCAAAGATACAAACAAATTTAAAACAGAAAATGTCATTCAAAATTATTCATTCATACAACACGAGAAAAACAGTTAACTTCATTCACATAAATTGCAACATTCATATCCTATTCATTTTTAAATGCGACGCGAAAAAAGTTTGTATCACAAGCAAACTTTTCAGTTCATATGTGTTATCCGGTAGAACTCGGTTTCTCCCATCTCTTTGTATGAAACGTAACATAACTCAATAGTAGAGCGTAGGGATTGGAGGGCAACCGAGTGTAAAATGGTCGACATGGAGGGGCATTTTCAAACTGACCGGACACTCGCCCACCCGCCCCCTGAAATATGTAAGGTGTGCCAGTATTTGACGTTCTTATATCTAGACCACGTGGGCTTCATGCTAACGTGAGGAAACGTATTTTGTAACTCTAAATGTGGATATCCTATTATTATTACATTCCTCGAACAGCACCCGGCTTTATTGTAGAAAGAAGAAAAAAGTATGTGTTTATATATAGATTATTATAAACGCTACACACAATTCATATTATTATACTCTTAAAGATGTTATTACTATAACAAAGATATATGATAATAGTAATAGTACCTACCTAGTATTAGTCAACAGTATTAGGGTTGTAAATCACAGAACAGAGATAGGTTTGTTGTAAATCCTATAAGTATATACAACGCACCTGTTAGGTATTAAGAAAGTAACTTTACTGCTATTTTAGTGATATTGAACCAAATATTTCTCCAACAAACATTATTCAAGGTTTTTATTATACCACGATGGTAGCAAATAAGCTACTCGAACCGCCTGACGGTAAGCGCCAGTAGCGGTTACCGTAGACAAGGAGCATCACATGCGTTTAGGCGACCTTATAACCCTCTTGCGTTCCCAATGATCTCTAGACACCACTACTCACCAGCAGAAACACAATACTAACGAATCCATTAAAACGCTCTTGTACACGCCAAGAAAACGCAAATTTTACCAGGTCGTCCGTCCATCTTGTTCAGACATATAGACATAATGGGCAATGTAGATTCAAAACCGATTCCAAAAAATCGCACCAAGCTCTGTGATGTGGAAATAAATCCCACGATACTTGGCTTCTCAAAAGAAAATACGACTTTACAAAGCAATTAACATTGAAGAAAAGAAGAAGTCACAAAAGTATTTTGTTTTGTAGTTTTTTCCTCATATTGTATCCATTTTTATGCTAAAAATCGTTAAAGTTTTTTGAAGTTTCCCTATTTACGGCTTCTTGATTTGAAATACGCAAGTAATAAGGAAAGTAAACAACCAGAAATATTTTTACTTTTGTAATATATTACAATAAATATCCTCCGAGCTTCTCTTAGTAACAGTGGCTGTATACAGTTGCCTTAAAATTCTATTAATTGCCATTTTTGGTGATTTTTATTTTTAAAAGTTTTTTCTCACAAAGACAAGTAAACATATGAACTTTAAAAGGTGCTTATTGATTCTAGATTAAATTAAATTTCATCAAAATAAGCCGTTTTCAAGATTACCAGTATATATAAATATACATGCAAAAAATGCTCGTTAAATAGTATAAAATATCTTGTCTACTACGATGATGACATCAACGATTCTCAATAACAACTACTTGAAACAAGAAGAGATTTATGTTCTACCATATAACATTTTATATATATGTAGCTACAATATTTTTCTTCCTTTTCTACTAAATTGATTTAGCTAGAATGTATGTTATCCTTCATACTTTGAAATCTAAAGTGACTGCATGTAGCAGAAACAGTTATTTATGACTCTCTCGGGACAAAAACTCTCGACTCCCAAGACAGCTACATCGTAAAGCCAATACTTACCTATACACACAAATATAAAAATATCGATACCATATTGTATTTCTACTTATATTTCACGTGCACGTTTTATATATAGCTAATTCTTTCTATATAAATAAAATCAATTGCCGAATAAGTGCATAACTTCAGAACTTGAGCTTTTATAAGTCAGTGAAGGTTATAACTAAGTTTACTATCTACTAGCTTCCGTCCGCTATATCCCGCGGCTTCCGAATCTGGATTTACATCTCGGTCTGCTGAAGTAAACATTTGGGACTCCATAATGTTTACCTCTGTTTAGTGTAGTGATGGATTAAGAATAGATAATGCCAGTACTCCATCTCAACGCGTGAGTGTCGTAAAATGCGACTAACCTTATGCAGACAAGAGCACTGCGAGAAGAGAAAAGGAAAACCCGTCTGGCCAGCGTGGTAAAGTAGGCTAAATTCCCTCCACATTCTTTGAAGGACACCCAGGCAGGAGTAGGACGTTTATGGGTTGAAATGATGATCAATGTTTACCTCTGCAGAAATACCTCACTCTTTACCTTGTTAAAAGATGGTATATCTACGCTTACGACATAATTTTGTTATGAAAACGTTCTAAAAGCTCTTTGTATGCTTACGTAAATAGATGCGATAAATGGCCTATCTGTCACATACAACACTTTAGATAGTATTAAACATTATGTTATCTACTAGTCCGTGGTATAAGTGCTTGATGTCGATATTTCATCAGTCTAAAAAAGAATCCAGCTGTTGCCCGTTTTTGAATAAATGTTCCAAAATTAGTGTAATTATAATAAAAATATTCTGGATACATACAAAATTGAGCTAAATAATTAATTTTAATTAGCCGGCGATTTGGTAGTGAATATTACCATCAGATATCCAGACGGCTTATCTGCTTCACTTCCTGTAAATTAAAAATATTTAAATTTCTTATATTAGTGCGCCCGCAGGCATAGATTTGTAAGTTTGACGACTATCGAACGACTAAATTGCGTACTATTATAGTTTAGTTATTTTTTATTGTGCATAATCGGAAGTGCATCTCTATTGTGATACTACTGGTATCCAATTAATAAGTTAGACGATTTAATTGGATAAATATCAACCTATTTTTATTCTCTGCGATTTAGTCGGCCAACTTACAGTTGAATGTCTGTGGGAGCTCTTAAATTAGTTTGTCTTTCAGCCACGATACTTTATCTACACTACAGGTAATATCACGGTACTTTATCATTTAAACCATAAACACGTTCCATTTATGCAATAAATTTCTTTAATAATATACCTACCCGCAATATTAAAAAATGGACGCTGTAAAAATATCGCGTATCATCGAACCGGGGAATTCCCGTTCATTCGTCCGGAAAATAGCCGACATAAAGGTCCGACATTCTGCTACTGACCGGGGCACGGACGCCGATAAAATATATAACCAAGACCTTCCTTGCGGTGGAGTGTCCTAATGTTGAGAGAACCAGATAAATCAACGGTATATGATCAAACATGCACTTCAACTAAGCCATTTGTCAGACTAGAGTAACTGTTGTGAGCTTGCGTGCATAAATGTTTTAAAATAAGTTCTATGAATTGTCGAAGTGAATCACTAATGGGGCGTAGAAAGATACAGATAGTGGACTTCAAGATTTACAAGTGAGAAGATTTTATAAATAATTCTGTAACGAATAGTTTTAAAATTTATGATGGCGATTATTTTTAGAACTTGTAAACATATAAATTTATTGAAGAAATAGTGCATGAAACTTATAAAAATTCTGCTAAGTATTATTAATGGAAAAGTTTAGATTATTTTCTTTTAGATTTATGATAGTTACTCAATAACACGTTTATAAAAACTTAATAAAACGAAATGGCTGAGATATGGACCAATAAGACTGTTAATCCCAATATGTCCCGGGCATAAAATAGATCTACGAAAACATACAATACTGTTCGACAAAAATAAATTAAAGTTTGTTATAATAATACTTTTGTTCAAACCATTAGAAATTGTAACTGCTTTGGCGATTACGTAGAGTGGCCTGAGTTTCTTGCCAAGTTCTTCTCAGAGCTCAACTTCGTCTGTGAACTGGCCGTAGGCAAATTTGCTGACACCTTTTTTGGCTTTGTATGACGTTCATAAGTATCATGTATATAATATGAAATAAAGGATTTAACTAGGTATACTGCTTATAAAAATTCTTGCAAGATTTAGTAATACGGTAAATATATCAGAAATTAAACTAAATCAATAAAACGCTACTATTGGTGATCATTGAAAAAAATGTGTACTTATGTAGATTTTATGTCAAAGTATTGATTAGTATACGGATTTCCAGTGAGACGTGAAACTCAGACGCATAAATAAAGTACAAAAGAAGATGGCGTCCACGTCGGCGTTGGTTGGTGTTGCCAGCAATTAATCTCCATTTCCCGCACGCGCCAAATCGCGCCGCCATTACTGACTCTGTTTTATTTCATTAAATGGACCCAACGAATTAATGCGCTGCACCGTTTACATAGCCGGTGAAAGAATCGGAAAGAGCGCCATTGAAAGATTTCTATGCCTCCTTTGTGTCTGTTGGTGAAAAGTTTAGGACAATATCCTTGTTTGCACAAGAAAAATAGCTTTCTAAATTGACTTTCCTCGTAATTCTATACATATTAGTGTAGTATATTAAAGTACCTTTTCACGATTCAATTTTTTCGAGGGCTAGCGCCGTCTCTGTTTTTCTCAATATATTAAACAAAGACGGCTGACAAAGGAGTCAAAAGTTTTATCACAAATTAGTAGCTATGAAGTAGCTATGGAAGTACTCTATAAACTGAGTATTTTAAACAGCTGCTTTCACTGGCGCCACGGTCTGTTTACAATATAAATTGAAATTGTCAATCATTTAACCCATAACGTTGCTCCTAAAGTAAATTTTCCGGCCTCTTTATAACAGTAACGTAAAATTAACCGAATTATTACGGAATATGAAATATTGTCTATCTTTAAAGATTTGTCTAATATCGATAGGCTGAACATTTTGAATAATAATTTTAATCTTCCAACTTCTCACTTATACATAAAGAATACATACACTACTGATTGCATAATGAAAATAGTTTCACTTATAGAAACCTACATACATATAGTCTCATTCCGAAAATGCATTTCTGTTGACCACACGAACATAGCCGTGAGGCGATAGTTAATAACATAAACCTATGTTTTACAATGAATAAATTTGAAATTTAAAGTTTTAAACATTGAAATAAAGAAAGCGTATATGTACAATTAAAATTTTCCGAACAGTGTGATAATTACGAGTATATAGGTACATAAAAAAAGTCAATAAATATGTTTCTGTGTTGTTACAGGTGCGAACATTGTTCGTGAGCGGTCTACCCATGGATGCAAAGCCGCGAGAGCTCTATCTACTATTTCGAGCGTATGAGGTATGTATAATATTAAGTATAGATTCACAATCAAAAACAAACTAGGTACTTATATTTTGTCCTATATCAGAATCATACTCTTAAATCAGACCATCCCATACATACAATCTAAAAACTTTGCCTGACATGACCGATTTATTTCAATATGAAGCCAGTGTGTAACAACCCGTACAAAGTATACAAAGCTAATAGAAATGTCAAAATATTTATCATAACAAAATAAAAACTGAAAGCACCATCGTTTTCGTCACGCGATGCGTGACTAGATCTCCACTTGGATTACTGTGCCGTAAATATCAAATGTCATGCTCCGATTCGTAATATTCGGATTGAATCGATTCTGTTTACCGATAAGGGGGATTACACTCGATCCTTGGCTGGCACGGATGGCACCACAAACATAAAGGTGCCTAAAGTTAAAGCGGGGGGTTTAGTTTTAGTGTGGGGTATCGCGTGACTGTATAGCGGGGTGAGCCTGGTACCACCACGTACCATCTTTTTATTTGATAGTTCAGCATTATTTCGTCTGTATAACAATTTTACTGCGACATGAATGACATCGACAAAAGTAACCGTTTAATGTGTCTCATATAAAAGTTTTAGAAAACAGTAGGCTCTAGGGAAACCAACTTTTGATAACAAAGTTAAAATAATCACTGTAATTTTGTTTGCACAGGGTTATGAGGGTTCCCTGCTAAAGGTTACCAGCAAGAATGGGAAAACAGCCTCGGTGAGTATACACATACATATGTAATTTATTTATAATCGCCACACTCTGGTGGATAATTGCTGTTCTACTGATAACAAACCGCCAAAGGGAAAACAGCATTTAAAACGTCTACGGAAAGTTTATTTTTCCCTGAGAATGAATCTAGGTGTCAATTGAGAAAGACGGAAGACAGCGTGTTACACAATCCCTTTCGCTTAGTTCATTATCTAACAGCATTTTATATCTTAAGTGTAACATAAAATATTATGCGTTACATACTTATGTTTTTTACAGCCCGTTGGTTTCGTCACGTTCCACACCAGAGCTGGCGCAGAAGCAGCCAAACAGGATCTTCAGGTTGGTTTGATCACATTACAATCTAATAATATAGTACTAGCATTTATTCCAAACTGCTACCTACAATGTTGAGTTTGAGCCAATATTTTGATAAAACTATTTCACAAACATTTGTGACAGAATATTGGACTGAACTCAATAATAAATGATATTAATAAAGACGTAGATAACAGATATATAGTAATCTAATAAAATTTTACAAAAATAATATTCTATCCTTCCTACAATGCGGAATTTACACAATAACAATAAAATGACCACGTACACTACAACGCCTAATCAGTTTGAATGGCTTCTACACAGTACGATAGGTGACACGAGGGAAACAGTATCTCGCTCAAAGACTGAGATACGCGTAGGTAAAACGAAGCTCAATACGCTATTGTAAATACTAAAACATGTATAACGCACGGTGTTACTAAACCTCTTCTCATCACATGCCTCAACACAGCCAATGAGCACTATAGTTAATATTCTCATTGTAGACTTGGAATAACATTTTCCTGACTCGAGTAACCGCATCGTAAGTTATGCTAAACCCATGCACATACAGAATAGACCACGTCGGGTCAGCAAGTCGATGTTATTGAGCTGTGTGGACACTGGACCGACGCGCCACGCGCGGCGCCGGAGTGTGATCGATATTTAACGGTGTAAATACGCAACTGCATGTCACTGTTTGACAGGTTTTGATGTCACATCCCGAGCACTGTGTTCCGTCACCTTAGCAGGCGCAGGCGCGGACCTCTCGATTATATCGAATCTATCCAATACAATTAATCGTTACGAAATTTCTCATGAATCCAAATCTTTACACAAAAACGTTCCTGTTTAGGTTACTTTTACAAATATGTTTGGAAAATGCAATAATAAAATGTTTAAAACGACCAATGGAGTCGAAATAATGTCCAGATATAATATACCGTACCGACGCCCTCCCAACCACTGTTAGTGACCGTAGACCCGAGCGGTGTTAACGCGCTGTCTCTCTATCGGGGCTGGGAGCTCGCGGCGGCCGACCCTTCCATCGTCATTATATCGGAGCGCCGCACCGCTCGCGGCTGTTCACAGCAGGGCGTCCGGTTCGACCCCGACATGCCGCAAACGATTCGGCTGGAGTTCGCTAAAAGCAACACGAAGGTCAGCAAGCCGAAGCCGGCAGTTGCCACAGCCGCGCCAGCTGCACACCCCGCATTGATGCACCCACTCACTGGACGTAAGTACCGCCGAACGCACACACCGCCCGGCGCTCGCTCGACCGCCCCACACCCGTACCATTCCGACCAAACACAACGTTATCGCACGACCTGTGTCCGTGCTTAACCTTACACTATATTGCTCGTATCCTCACGACTATCATCAGAATGTAACGCTCTCATCGTGTAGGTACGTAATGTGTACGATGGGGCGTCGAGCAAACGCAAGGGGCAAGTATCTGTGACGCTTACACGTACCACGCAAGGCCTAGCTCCGCGAAGCTATTGATTGATCTGTCGGGTTCTTACCACTGTTGTCAACTTTTTACATGTTTTCATGATGACACATGATTATAGATTTTGAAAGCATATTCATTGTCACCTTAATCGACTTGATGTAATATCGTATTACATCATGATACAAAATAGCTGATATTTGATTTTACATGAAAAGTATAAGACCGTGAAAACATGTCTTAAGCACTTTGTAAATAATAATTTTCTATAGCAGTATCCTAATATCACTTTTATAGATCGACAGCTTCGATGTGGAACTTGTGACAACTAACTGACACATTTTGATGATTTTTGTATATTCAGTAGTCAGCTTTGACCGTTATGCTGGTGCAGATCTAGCGAGCCCGTTCTTCCCGGGCGGCGGCGCTGAGCTGTGGCACCACCCGCTGGCGTACGGCGGCGAGCTGCCGACGCTGTCGCACGGACTGGTGCACCCCGCCATCCATCCGCAGATGGCACCAGTCCGTTCTTACCTCTGACTAGCTGCCGCCGATAGGCCACACCACGTAAGATAATAAACATAATTATTTAATAACATACTATAAACCTACCATCGTATTTCACTATTTTTTATTGCCTGAAAAGGTAGAGTCGGCCAAGCGGTCTACCTAATGGTAAGTGGTAACCGCTGCCCATGGATATAACTGTGTTCTCTTACCATTGACTAAACAATGCGATGAAAACACGACCAAGCAGCTGCCTACCGAAAAATAACAGGGAAATAGAGAGAAAAAGGATAAAGAGGGAAATTGAGAGGAGGAATTGAGCCATTAGCGCTCCACTGAGATTCACAGACTGGGAGAGACACGCACCGGCAGCAATGCGACAGCATATTCTGCCACTTAGCGTCTATACATATTATTGTTACAAACAGCATATGGACGTTATGTATACTCCGATTTTGTTTTTATATTTATTCTATGGGAGGTTAGTACTTCCGCGAACGTGCCGGCTCATTCAAGCTGGTATTCAAGCAAATTTGCTATAATGACATTGATTGTTGTTGGTTGTTACGCAGACCCCCCTGACTCTGGGCGCGTGTGTGCTCCCGGCCCCAGCGCTGGGCTCACCGGGTGCGGCGGTGCCCACGCACGCAACCGGCCCAGCCGCGCACCCGGCTCACCCCGCGCCTCCCTGTTCCACGCTATTTGTCGCCAACCTCGGCCAGTTCGTCTCCGAGCATGAACTCAAGGAATTATTCAGCAGGTTCGTCACGTAATAATTGCAATAATAAATGTGCAAAACGCTTCATAAAATTATTTTCGACTGGAAGTACTGATAAAAATTTCACGCGCTTTCGATGAATATTCGATCATTAAATAAAATCGCTGACACAAATATTTCCAGTCGAAAAACAACACGATGTTATGTGCATGATCACGCACTACATAAGGTATAAAAATATATATGAAAGCATAAAAAATATATACGAAGTTAATAAAATTTAACTTTTCCACAGTGCATGTTGCACCGAATATCACAATGTCGTCCACGTTAAACATTGTTGGGTTTATACTTTTATGTTTCGATTTTGGTTCTGCTGCATCTCACACAAACGAATTACTTTTCAAAATAATATACTTATAGAAAATTTAAACTTAGCGACCGTGTATCGTTTGTGTGTGATCATAAGGCCTGCACCCGTACCACCCTAAGCATGACAAACGTCACTATATTCTCCACAATTGTCACAACTAGTCGTACATTAGCACTATAACACCACACAATATGAGAGCCGTGAATATTACTTTTTGTGTCCGTATCGTGCCGCAGCGCCTCACACCGACCGTGATTTTGTTTTCACAACCATAAAGCAAGTATACCGTAAATATCACAGTTGTTCTGTTTATTTATTGTAGACGCAGGCCCATTAATGGTCTGTCAATTAAATTCGGCATAATGTTAGCCTCACAAACGTCTCTCATCTAATGACTTAAGCACCTATCATACATTGTATTGATAGACTGGAGCTATATACAAGACTCACGTGATTACGATATCAAAAACACGTTGTCATACTGCGGGGGGTACGAGCGTAGGCACATTAGAGTATGGTGGTACAGCTGCCCGGGGTTCTCTCGGCTCCGACTGCTGGGCGGCGGGAGTGGAGGCGGGACCACCGGCCCGGTGGCCTTCGTCGACTTCGCTAACCCGTCGGATGCAGCCGCGGCCATGGCTCGCCTCCAGGGCGCGCTGCTTCTCAGCTCTGAGGGAGCCATCCACCTCGAATACGCGAGGCATAAGATGGCACACAACGGCTGGATTCTCGCACATGAAGTATGCACGCGCACAATGTTTAGTAAATCTTATAAACACCACTGATATTCTCTAAGTCCCGCTTCTTGACAATCTTTCATATTAATCAAGAATAAGACGTGTGTTTTCCCCAGAGACGTGTGAGTAAAGAGGGATGTATTTTTAAGAACCAACAGCATCTCTTCATTTGGGCAATGGTAGGCAAATAAATTGGTTCTTAAAAAACAAATCCCTCGCTAGGCATCCTCGCACATCCCTGGAGAGAAACACATACATAGCTTAATTTTTAAATTTTCACCTCTTTAACTTTCTGTACTCAGAGAATGTCTATGAATACTCGTAGTATCCGTCAAGATCATTTGAAATTCATCCAATATGACGGATTCACTTTATTTAGAAAGACTTACCGTATAAGTAGGACCCATATAGTAATATATTGTAAGTGCTATGTGTTATGCTCAGTGATACTTTAGCGCTCATACACTACTAAAGAAAGTCTTACATATTTTAAGTTTAAGTGTACGTGTTATGAGTTCTAAAGTCGTCTGTTATACGTACTTGTACTACTAATGTTTCACCATGCACCTCGCACAATATACCTAGACTTATTAAATAATGCCTGCCTAACACGTAAGCCTTTTAGAGAATATTTCTGTTAATAATTAAGTATTCTGTTTAACGTATTACTTTGCATTACACAGGGAGCCAAAAGCGGAGAAGAGGCCGAACAGCATTAGCTCGTTCGTGGCTCTCGGCACTTGACAACCAGCTAACTGAGGGACGCGCAATCTAGATCCTCTGCATCGCATCGGTAGTACAGGCATTGGGGACTGGGCAGGCGGCGGGCCCGGCGCGCCTCATCCACTTGGTGAGACGTGCCGGCCCGCCCCGCACTGGCCGCTCTGGTACCGGCACACATAGTCTACACAACATCGTCGCCGCGCCGCGCCGCGCCGCTGCTGCCTGTCCCCACTTTTGTTAAGTTTACCGTATCTATACGTCTACTATCCCCCGCGTCAGAGGTGTGGTGTTATTTCGTTTATACCAAAATTAGCAAGTGTTAATTGTATTATTATTAACATTCCAGGTTTATTGTTTACTGTTCATGATGAAAATATTATTATTTAAATCTATTAATTTCCTATAAAATAATGTAGCCTGTTTATTTAATATTATTATTCATTTTATCGTGTAACATAGGATTTATTTACAACTAACTTATTATACGGTAAAAGTTTGTATATTTGTTTTTACAAGGCCGATGTATACAACTGAGAGGATTTGTTATGAATATAGTGTATTACCAGAAATTAAACATTTTAGGATATATCTCATTCGAATAAGCTAAAAACCAAAGGTGCCCTTCATAGAAAGATTACGTTTTGTTAAATAATATTTCAAGTTGAATGATTTAAATGAAGTTGTATTTAATAATACGATACTTTTGTTTAGCCTCGATAATGTTAGCATATTTAAATGAATTTCATGACTATCTCAAATTATATTTACCTAATACTTTCTTAGTAATTTTTATAATGTTCAATCACTCGTTAAAGCGCTGGCACTCTAGTGTTGGTCTTACGATCCTTTCTATCTGTATATGAATTATTGCAATAATTATAAATGTTTGACTAGGACTTGATGCGATTAAAGTGGGACGCCCTCGCGTCGCGTCGTTCGTCGTCACGTCGTCGTCGCGCGTGTCGCTAGCTGTCAAGTGCAACAGTGCTCTGAACGCTGTCGTGTCGCGGACTCGCTCTCCCCACGTCTCCACACGTTCTCTGGTGTCCCCCACCTCCCCTTTTTAGGTGACTCACCAAATTTCTTGTGCCTTGTGAAAATTTTTCCTAAAGATGAACTTGGATATTGTTCCAAAATTTGTATCTACCTTAGTACAGTCTATGATTGGAAGTCCTTCTGTATACCATAGGGTTCCCACAATGTTCGCGATTAGTATGCGATGCGACACTATCAAGATCGGTTCAGTCTTGTTGCGAGAATTTAGCCTTGGCCTTATGAGAGTTAAATAATTAAATGTAATCATTATATTAATTATTATAATATTATAGTAATAAATTAGCGGGTGCCGAGAGCGCCGTCGCTGAATAGTGAAACATTATTCTACTATCTGCATGCTTTGACGAGCTTTTTGGTAATAATCTAATTTAAAATTTAGTAGTTACTTTAATTGTGTAATCGTTAGGTGAATACTATAATACTAGCTAAGGGTATTTATTGTAGAGAATCAACATAGTTACATTACTATTTAATGAAAGTTATTCATTCATAATAATGAAACGATGTAATGTTTAAATTTACTGAAATGTTAGGATTAATCAAAATGAAGATTAATATATTTTTTATTTTTAGCTAGTTGACTATCGCATACAGAGAATACTTAGTTACCTTCGTGTGGACGAAACGAAACGCGGTGACGACTTAAGTACACTACAATGCGAGATAGCAATAAACCAAAAATGAAATATTAATGTTATTATAGGTATTTAGTGACGTATTCTGCTGATGTAAACATGTAAAATTTACTAAAAAAAAGCAAAAAAAAAATCCCTGCTTAGGCTATAATAATAAGGTTTCGGATATTTGAGTTTAAATGTTGACGCGACAGAAATCTATTGAGGTACTCACGCGACCCCCATCGGTCGGTGGCCAGAGATACCGCATGTGAATTCTTATGAAAATCTCTTAGTCAATATTTAATAGAAATTTCGTCAATTTTTGACTTAGCAAAATTTTATACGTTGTTTATAGTAACTGTTACTTCACAATGTACCGAGCGTCGTGGCGTATAGACCAAAGATAAAGGATTATACATAATTTAAATACTAACCTCAAACCGTACCAAACTTGTATTTTGTAGGCACAGTTTAGTGAACACGATGAATCATGATTTTGAGCCACAGCAATACAGATCATTTGTTGCGGACCCAAGCTAAGGCTGATGCCACAATGGTGATTGATGAGGACACCTAGGTTAGGCATCATATACTATTTCAATTGTTACCTACTTTTGCTAATGTTATAGACGAAACAATAACAACCGATTTATTAGAAACTAAATATTTAGATTCAGTTTTATACCCGAGAACTTATATTATGTAAATCAAATATACTATGTTTTGTGTCATGTGAAATCTCCTGAAAATTCAGATTCTCTTATATATTATTAATTATTCATTGTCGGTTATAATAATTAAGCTAAGTCAATGTTCACTTATTTAATTCGATATATAATGCTAATTCGTGTGTAAGTAATTGTGTAATAATGTAGTAGTGATCTCCCATACCTTCGGCGCGCGGCGTCCTCACTCGCATACTAAAATACAACGAAAAGTTTATTTGTTCTTTTCTGTTGCTATTGTGCGGGACAGAAGATGGCTTCAGCGCGTCAATTACGATCAATAATAAGCTCTCTTCAGAAGTATTTGTATCACTGTTTAAAATTAATAGTTTTAATATCAACACTACTGGAGCCATCAACTAGCTCGACGTTTTGGTTACGATGATCGTCTCGGCCGGCCATTTTGTGCACCGTCGTATATCAAAATGACGGGTGTCTGTACAAAATGGCGGCCGAGGCGTGCACAGTGCGCGAAGGACGCCGCCGCCGCCATGATTCCGTCCAACAACCGTAGATAGCGAGTAAGAGACGTCCAGTGGCTGCGGACACGGCTACGTCACCTTTTGCGGGACTACTCGATACATATCATCATGTAATATTTAATGTGTAATTAGGAATATAAAAGCGGTTTCATAGAGACGTTTATTCTGTATTTTCGTCTACTACTTATAATGCAATCGGCTATATGTCACGCTATGCCCACTTTTGTGTTTCCGACATAATTATATTGTTCGCTTCGCTGTCGTTGTGTCCCTTTATCTCGGAATTTCTCCGCTTCTGATTGATTTATTTGTAAGAGTTTAAATCACAAAAATATAATGTAAAACAATATTTTCTTAACGTTTACTGTGAAATCGAGTAGATGGTGTTCGGATCTGTGTCGTTTATATAAAGACGCGTGACATTGGCCCGCATGTGATAGGGTAGAGTAGGGGTGTAGCGTCGCCTTGCAAGTTAGGTTAAGTGAAGCGGTATCACACAAACGCCGTGCATCGGAAACATATCAATTCTGTGCCCCTTAATAAATTTAGTTAAATACTATTCTAAGAAATACAATATGGATAGAATAAAGAAGACAAAAATAATCGGAGTATCAAATACCTGCTAAGTGTTGTTTTCGTATGTTAATAAAGTATGTATAATGGATAGTTTGTGTTGCAACGTGCATCATGCATCGTGCATCGTTACGCATAGTACCCGAGTAGTGTCGCGCAAGTTCCATTGTTTGTCGCTGTCGACTGTACACTTTGTACAACTTTATTGTTATTTTAGAATTATAATAACATGGCTTAATTACCAAATTACTTTAACAGTTCGCTTCGTATTCAGTATTAAATGACATTTTATTTTAAAATCGGCGACAAGAGTTAGTGCGTTGCTGTAAACTTATTTGTATATCGAGCAAAATAAACAATACAAACTATATAGTTAGTAACTAATTGTTAGATTTGTGTGACTTGGATTATTTAAATGCTTTTAGAGCAGAGGTAAAGTGTTATTGTGGTTTAAGAAAAAACATAATGACATTGTAAAAATAGTGATATAATTAGCTTAATTATCATTATTACAACTTTTATAGATGTTCATTACTTTTCTTTTCTTACTTCATGGAGTATTGTGGCTACGGAGACGTCATTGTTAATTCAAATAAATTTGAGCTCATCCTCAATCGAAGTTTTTATTCATCTGAAAACCCTGTCTGCGTATAGCCCGACACGTTATAATCTGTCTCCGTGCGAATGATTCAAGAACAACAATCTGAAGTTATCAAAGGTTTTAATATACAATGTTTTTATATTAGACATAGGTGTTTTAAAGATTCTTTATTAACAGAATTACTTAACCATTGTTTTGAAATGACATTATGTTCATTATGTGTCTAATAGTAAATAAATAGTACTTTTATAGGTGTCTAGTTTAGGATAACTGAAATTAGATATAAAATTGACAGTTGAGCTTTTGAAATTTGCTTTGTAGACTTGTCTGCTTCGAAACGTCCTTTTGTAAAAGTAATTTTAGAAAAATATATTTGGATGTTTTCTTAAATTTATTTTACAGAATGGACGTAAAGTTTATATTACAATAAAATATTAAAACTCTTTATTTCGATAATAATTATTGCAATGTTGTATTTATGTTATTATTAGTTTTAAAGCATTATAGGGTCCAAAGATTGGGAATAAACATTATGTGACAATTAACGTTTTTGTTTCTTTTTGTGCTGATACATGAAGGGGCGGTACCTCGTAGAAAAAGAGTTCTTATTGCCATAACGGTAGTAGTTATAATAGAGTAATTATAAATTTATGCGCAACGTACAAATTATGATATGAAAACAAGTTTTTAATGTCAACTAACTTGTTTATTCCAGTAACAAAGTATGCGCAAAGCACTATTGGGAGTTGGTAATTATTTAGACAGTCAAAACTTGGTATGACCTCGTTTTGCGGCCTCGGCCAATTTAGTATGAATATCATTAATATCACATTAGCAACGACCAAACTGTACGTATGCGAGTTGAAATTGCGTTGTTAGTTAATTTCAGGATGGATTTGCGCCGGATTTCCCTTTCAGCTACAATGTTTTGCAAGAATCAAAGGAAACTTACTGTTAGGCAAGAACAATGAAACTGTTTAAAACAAGAAGTTTATAACTTACATTATTTGAGCTAAAATGTGGCTGATTTCGCTGTGAATGAGAAATTAAATTAAGTCCTTATTCTTACATTCTTTAGAGACCACTCCACTAAAGCCAAAATGCGACCAAAAGAGAGACGGCGTTTTGGAAACAACTAAAATTTCGTTATTTTAAACTGAGTTAAAAAAAAAGATTATTGTACTAATCGTCTATTGAATATCATAACTGAGTATAAATCATCATCATATCAGCCCATTGACGTCCACTGCTGGACATAGACCTCAAATCGCTTTTAATAGTTACTAATCCTACTATATATTATGGTTATTACTAATTTTGGTCACAATTAATACTAATTTTTACTGGTAAGTATAAATTTAAACTGCGACAAACTCCTATTGAATCCCGAATGAAGAAAACCGTAAGTATAATGGTGGCGTTTCCTACATGGATGATTTTCAACTAACAATAATTATGGTATGTATTCTGATAATTGCGTAAGTATAATATTTGAACTAAGATAACCAATCGGGGTCTGATTGATAATCCCACAGAGTACGTAAAATAACAATCAAGGGAAAATCCTACACACCCATCACTATGATTCTTGCAAGCCAGGATTAACAATGATCAACTCTTGTAAAACAAAGAGCTATGACACTGGGAGTCCATAGGAAATAAATTCTGAACTACTATAAATATATATAAAATAAGTTGATGAAGAAAATAAGTAGATGTAGAAATCGATGGTTGCTGAATGGATAAGGGACCGGAGTGCAAATCACGCGTCCCGAGTTCGATCCCGACCGGCAGGACCAATGTGGATTCTACTTTGTGGAATTTATATGTACTAATCAAGTGACTTACCATCTGCTAACGGTGAAAGAAAACGTCGTGAGGAAACCCACATACCCTAGAAGAAATTCTATGAGTATGTCTGATCCACCAACCCGTACTAGGCCACTTAGGCCTAGTGCGGGTTGGTGGATCCTGAGTGGATTATGGCCTAAACCCTCTCAGCTCTCCAGTTAGAGAAGAGGAGACCCGAGCCCAGCAGTGGGACTTAATGGGTTGCTGATGATGAAGTAGATGTTGCGCGCCACTTCTTTCTCGTCGTTCTTTATTTTGGCCACTGCTCAGATCCTATTGGCCGTAACGTGATGTTATTTAACCAATAGCCTTCCTTGATTAATGGGCTATCTAACACAAAAATATTTTTTCCAAATCAGACTAATAATTCCTGAGCTTATCGCGTTCAACCAAACAAATATTTTTAATATTAGTATAGATAATATGAACATTATTGTGTGTTACTTGAATCCTAAAAGCCGGTACATATTAAAATATCTCTGTCCCTGAAGAGAAAGGCCTTCATCAAGATAACAGGACAGAAACATGAATGATTTAACACTTCACTTTAGTACTATAGAACTAGTAAGATCTTGTATTCCCTACTCGCCAACCTTATTACTGTAAGGTTCGGTACATTAAAGCGCAGACAAGAAGACACGACGTTGTAAAATCTGAGCCTACATTTTGACCTTCATAGCTACCATAGCCACCAAATGAAAATACACCCTAATACCTAATAAATAGGAACGTATTTGGTTCTGTCGATTTGTAGTTAGGTTTAAATCTTAAATACTTGGTAAGTAAATGTATGAGTAAATGGGTTTTAAGCAGTAAGTAGGCTACCCATTTGTACTGTACTAGGTGGAAGCAGAAACTTTTTGGTTCTGAAAACTGTTGATAACTCAGATTATATTTCTATAATTTATCAATATAGTTGTGTTGCAAGAAGCTCTATAACCATAAAGTTCTAAGTGACACGGGTTGTGAAAATAAAATTAACTGCAGTTATATATCTTATGTTCTTATAAATAAGGTTTAATTTAAACCTAGTACATAAGAATAAACCAAGTTTTGTACGCCACAGTCTCCTGGTTATGGTCCCCTAGAGATTAAAGTTTAAAAGGACTTGGTGTTTTCTGCAAATTGCCTAGGTTCTATTCGGTACAGTCGTTAAAACTGTTTCACAAATGTTAGTGCTTAAATTACAGTATTTACAATGCACACTGCAGTACAAATGAAGAAACATAATTATAATGTATTGAATGTTTTGAATATTTGGTGATCTAGATTATATCTGGTGATAGCCAAATAATAATAGAATACGGTTAAGAAATTTTAATGCAACTAAATTTTTTTTTATTTTTTTTTTTTATTTAAAAAGTCAACGCCCGCACTAGGGAACAAGCCCTGTGTCGCGGGGAGCTTTACAAACATGAAACTAACGGACACAAAATACACCCATTTAATTTACTTAACTCATTGTTTGACGTGGGTGACGTAAAAGGCGACTAAGGGAGTAACCTTATACACTACTAGAAAAGGTAACTCCCAAACAAACCGTATACCAGCCCGTCTGGCCAGCGTTGTATGGTAGGCTGAATTTCCTCCACATTTTTTTTGTAGGAGACCCGTGCCCATCTGTGGGCCGTTTATGGGTTTAAAATTATGACTGTCTATTAATAAAAAATAATTACTAAATTTGTTGCTAAGTTACGAGAGCGGACCAATTCGGCTAATTCTTTTCTTTTCTTTTTTCCTTATCGTTGAAGTCCGAGAAAGGTTCCTACATGTGGAAAACATTAAAAAAACTTAGAAACTGTTTTAAATAATATTTATAACATATTTGCTCGTAAAGGGTCTCTTATTTCACCAATTTCAGTGTTGTAATGTATCTCATTACGCACTAGTGCGGTAATGTAAAGTAAATTGCACGGCTTCTCATGCTCACATACTAATAATCAAGGGGCTTCGTCTAAAACGAACGATACTTTTTTAAATCTTAGCAAAGAGTTTTTATGACAGAAAAGTGGTCAACATTTTATGAATAAAATTAACTTTGGGAGATAAAATAATTATGATACTTATATATAAAATAAAGATTTAATTCTTTAACTTAATTTTTTTTTTTTTTATACCACGACGGTGGCAAACAGACGTACGGTCCGCCTGATGGTAAGCGGTTACCGCAGCCTATGGGCGCCTGCAACACCAGGGGCATCACGAGCGCGTTGCCGACCCTTAAGAAACCTATTCACTCCTATTAATTAATTTGGACCATAAATTACAACCATTTATCTGTAATAAAACACAAAAATATTAATTTACTTTATTAGTAATACTGGCTGTATTTGTGTTTTTGCCTTAAAAAAAAGCGCTGATGCGCGCGCATCGATAATTTGTGACAAGTAAAAATTATTCCGCGCGCTTTTTCTTTTCGCTGTATTTGTTTTTTTCTAAGAAAGTCCGAATTTTATTTATTTCCTCGCAAATATGCTATAAAACGTCGTATGACATTCGTGCGGTTTGATAATTACAGCCTCTGCTTACTTGTAGCCCTCGCCTGCGGCTCGGGCTAGCAATATCGCCTCGGCTGTAATTATCAACTTACCGCACTTATATCATAATGTACTATTACTAGCCGCGCCCCGCGGTGAACCAGTGGTTTAAAAAAATAGCCTGTGTGGTTATCTAGTGTGCACCTCCATACTAAATTTTATCATAATTGGGCCAGGCGTTTAAGCGAGAAGAAATAACAAACATACACCCACAAAACTTTTAGCCTTATAGTATTTGTATGACAATTAGTAATGAAACTCTTCTTAACTGCCAAAAGCTTTTGACAGAACGACGTTACTAGTAATAACAATCAAAAACTGCAATATATGAAATTTTCATGAGTATTTGAAGTTTGTCGTAGATGTGCTACGTAATTCCGAAATGAATGTCTACAGCGTAGAAGGTCTACGTGACAATAAAGACCCGTAGTACATTATTTTAAACAGTGTAAATTTGCCGTTTGCTATTGACTAAAAGCTTCCACATCCAAAACATCAAGGCTATATTTTCCTATATATGCCATCGGTTGCTGATAGATTTTTAGAAGACCACAGCTTTGCCCTATAAGCAGGTAGAATACACAGTTTTTTTTGAATAAAATTAGTGGTTTGATATAAATTTGAAGTAAATTTTATTTATATTCATCATTATACTAAAAGCCATATTGAAAAAAAAGCTCTCCTAATATCAGGTTATTGTCATAATTGATTTATTGTAGCTATTATAAGATGAGTTATGCGATATCGATTATTATAGCCAATTTTAATTTTCACTCAAACTAATACAACTCTTACGAATGCCGTTACCGAGGGCTATGCTCACATAACTTTGTCCATAAATTTTTTGGAATTAGAACATAAGTTTCATATAAATTTGCCAACTCCAACAGCCGGAATATTGGGTAGGTATAGATTTTTTAAGAAAATTTAATTGTAAGATCGACTTTGAAACGCATTATATAACTTTACAAATTAGTAAAATATATATAACAAAATCGAAATTCCGAGTAGCATGAGTGATAGATAATTAACACGGATTTTAATAAATCGAATGGAAATACAAAACTAGACGTAGACATGAACATGTTTGGAAACATTTTTTCAATTTCCATTGTACAGAACCGTAATGAACTTTGGACGAACACGTAACTAATCAACCGATACAAAATCCAGCTCTCGATGCGTTCATTCTGTTCTATTTCTATCTAATATCACTTTATCTCTTTCTAATAAAAGCAATATAATAGAGATAGACGTTAAAAAACCAACTTCTATTGTTGTAACTTACTTCTACGAGTATTAGTACAATAATGAAAATAATTAAATCAAAACTATCATCATCACCATCATCAGCTATCAGCCTATCGACGTCCACTGCTGAACATAGGCCTCACCTAATTTACGCCACTGCAAAATATATATCAAAACTATATATACAATTAATTACAAACAAAAAAAACACGTTATTTCACGCAATGCTTATTCTCTGAGTGAAGAAAACACCAGCCCTCTGATCACGTGAAGCGTCGATAAGCCTTTTTGCCAGGTCTTTAAACAAAGACCTAGCACTCGGAACGCACGTACCTAAAGTCTCGACCCCAAACGGCTCAAAAATATAATTACCAATTAAATTATGGTATTTTCGCCGTTTGAGAGTCTGCGGCTGCAGCAGCAGCGCCAGCACAACCCGCTGAGCTTCCATTAGTAGTATTCTATTGCCTTAAGTGGCAGACGAGCAGACGGCCCACCTGATGGTAAGCTATTACCGTCGCTCATGGACACTGGCAATGTTAGAGGCACAGCCGCTGCCTACCTAGAGAGGATAGCTGTATTTAAACCTCGTTTGAAGAAGTACATGTCATAAGCGCTCAGGAAACACCGCTGCAGGAAGTTCAGACCAGAGCCGGCATGTACGTAGAAAGAATGATCGCCAGGAACTTAAGTATATATAAACCATAACTACATTAGGCATAGTAAATAAGACTCTGTTTTATCACTTGCTTATAATAATATATGTTTGAGACCTAAATGTCAGGTTTTATAATGAAATAATTTGTTATACTTACTTAAATATTTGTTAAACTGTATCTTCGTATATTAAAAGCATAATAAGTATTATTTGCAAAAGCAATAATAATATTCTACCACATTCACACAGCGCCATCTAGTCCCAAATTAAGCAATTATATTTGCTTGTGTTATGGGTACTAAACAACTGATATACTACTTGAATACATTTTTTTTTTGTAAATACATACATATTATAGATAAATTACACACAGACACAGAACAAACCTTTATGCTCATCACACAAAGATTTGTCCTGGGTGGGGATCGAACCCACGACCTCCGGCTTAGCAGTCAGGGTCACTAACCACTAGACCAACAGGCCAGTCAATGATACAAAATTAGAAACATTTCCGTACTAATCATATGTAATAGAGGTAGCAACGGATATTAATGTATACCTATTTTAAATTATTTTTAAAACGTCGCGTGTTCACGTATCCAGAAGTGACGTGATAAATTGTTGATGATGATATTAATATTATCATCATATGCAGTAAGTGGCTAGACTCATTATAAAACAAAAGCATATAAAATTAAATAATAAATTAAGGTGATGTGAGTGCGGAAGTTGTAAGCATCATAGAAGTCTTTCAAAACACGATAAAGAGATTGTCGTAAAAACTTTTTTATATCCATTAACTTTTTATAACTGTTAAATGTTCCAAGTTTGAGATAACAAGGCCCTATTGTAAACAGAATGTATATAAGCGTTATACATTATATGCGATGAACTTAATTCTAATACAGCTTTTAAAATAATTAAATAAAAATCTCGGTACGCTGAGAGTAAAAACTGTTGCAGCTTCGTAGAATGTCAGTAACTTGTATAAAACAACTTCAACAAACAGCGTGGAAGGACGCTACTTAGCCTTGTCATATTTAAATAACAAAATTACTTCGTAGATATTGTATTTATTTTCTTATTTTAAAATATAAAAGGTATGAAGTAAAGTAATTCTTAAAGTTGGTAGACCTGTAAACGTATTTACAGCAATACGTTAGTAGCATTTTCTGTGCAAACTACATATATGACTAGTTATTTTAAAGTTGAATTTTAGAAAGTAGATGTAGTTTTTTAAGCTAGATCTATATCTTTCTCCAATTTAAATATATAGTTAAATATATTTTAGTTGTAAACTTTGATGCAGTCAAACAATCAAAAGATCCCAATGTGAAATTTTTTCAATGTATTGCGACTACAAAAGTACCTTTCGGATAATATTCCACGCCCTGCCGTTAGTGCCTTCCTACAGTCCCTAATAAACGCTTACAACTAACTACATCAGCGAGTCTGTTCTTGGCTTAAAATCTTAATGACAACGAAATAAAAAAAAATTCACCAACAGTCAGCTGCAAAAGTAGATAAGATTATTTCCTTCATTTCTAAATTAATATGGAAAGAGAAACGAGATTAAATTGTCTTAAGAATTTGAAGAAGTACTTCGGTACGTGTCCGCTGGGCAAGGAGTTTCATCTAATTAGTCTTAACAACTAGCTTCATTTACACCGCCGTCGTACGGAACCAGTTTGTACCAAATAAACTTTTTACAAACTGGAAATCCGAGAATTTCAAAGAACCTTCACGAACGACAGTTTTACTACTTAGCTACTTAATATGTAGTGCTACCTTGATACTCGCATTCATTTGTACCTTCTTCTGTAATTTACTTTCTAGCTATGAGATTTCACCAATTAATCGACTGTAAAGACGAATTTCGTAAACTTTAGAGATGGGTTTTGTAAAGCAACGTTAGTATGTTTGTCAAATAATATTATAAGTAGTCATCTCGCCGAAGCACCACCTAATGCTGTGAGTTGTGACAAAACCTCTATAATAAACAAATGTTTTGTCCTACACATATTTGTTTGTCTGAGTATAATTTGTTTTCTTAAACTAAGTGTTTGTAAAGTCTCCTCAACAAAGGCACTGGTTCCTATTTCTAGTATAATATTAACTGTCTCTATATATCCAGGGGCGGATCTGTGTAAGGGCTATAGGGGCTACAGCCTGAGGCCCCAGGATATAAGGGGCCCCCAGTCCCAATAAAAAACATTGTGAATTAAAAAAAAATCTATATTTTACTTTTTTTAATTAAGTATATTATACTTTACACTTAGCCGATTTTTGTGGCAGTTAATTGATAATAAAGACGATTGAGATTGAAGATTGAGTATAGTAGGGGGCCTCTACTATACTACTCAGGGACCCCCAGTATCAACCTTGGGCCCCAAAAAGTCACGGTCCGCCCCTGTATATACCTACCTAATTAATTAAAGATCATAACTAATTTCCTAAAAGCGTTGTCAGTTATAAATTAAAAATCAAGCCAAAACAAATTTAGATCAAAGTTCTTCTACCTACCTATTACAATTTTTGCCTTAGGGAATAATAGTGACATTTTGTCATAACAACTCTAAGCACTAATCTTTCTACTATAAGAAAATATCGTAAATAATGGTCACTCGCTTTATTTTAAAAAGTAAATCTTGTATCATCATTCCATATACAATAATATACCTAAGAGACGTTTGGCAATATTTTCACACTGTAAACAGAATGTTGATCCGATAAATCGCGTATCATTTCGGTCTCTTAGACATTTGAAAGACATATCCCAGATGTTCTGAGAAATGTTGCCACATGAAAGGAGTGCCCTCTTTTACTTTGGCTCGTCTCGCTGAAATTTGGACGGTTCAGTTTTATTAATACTACGTCCTTTGAATAAGTGCATGTCAACGGACTTATGAAAATCTGATCCATACTTTTCAACAAATTGAATATGCATTTTATTTATCGCTTGCTTGGTTTTCCCGAGAGCACGGGATATTTTACTGATAGTGAGTTATAACATTATTCAACTTTAACTATTTCTATTTTTCTTTATTATTATGTCGTTATCAAATTTGTTTTGTGTAATCTAATTTGTACCTACCTACTGTATAGTTTATTATTATTCTCTTCCTTTGCACTTCATCAAATCGGCACGGAACGACGGTTCCAGATGAAAATCAAAAAAAATCAAATGCTGATCTGGTCACCTTTTTGAAGCGTGAGACGCATATCATTATTACCTGTTTTGTCTAATTTTATGTGTTTGAATTTGTGTACTGTATTTTGTGTCTTGCGTGTTCAAATAAACGTTTTTTCTTTCTTTCTTTCTTTCTTTCATAAAACCTAGGATACTTTATGTTCCTTTTACAGTCTTCTATATAATATTTGGATGAAAAATCTACCTATATTTAAATTTTACCTTAATATCAATCCCAGAAGATAAAATTTTGATATTTGATTGGACAATTTCGATATCGCTGTCGGATGTTTGAAAATAACAACGACTAATTTAAATTTTCAAACGTTTAATATCAATTTAGAAATCAACCAATCGAATTAAAAATAATAATATTTAAAATACAAAATTTACTCCGGCAGCACCCACCTACTTGGCATTTTCCAGTGTCATATTTATCAAAGTGACACTTAAAAAAAGTTTTAAGATGATACATATATCCAGATCCTCAATTTTGAATTTTGTAACAGTGATTCCACAACAAAACAATACATAAACTGTAGTTAACATACTTTAATGAAAAACTCAAAAAAATACATAAGACAGTGGTATTATATTTCAGTCGAATATGTGACCCGGTTCTGACGTGTTCATCGCACAAGGCGACTAAGTAATTAAAGGTAGGAACTAGGCAACACACTGTGTTGAACTGTTTCACTTCACTGCTGTATGCTAACACAGGTATCGCAAACATTTCCATTGGTGTTTATATTGCACTAACTCTAACTCAATGCATGTTTTATAGATGAAGTAAGCAGTTTTAAAATATAGTTGTTATTAAAGGGTTTGTTGGCTCCTTTGCGATTTGTATCATTGAACTTTGGTGCCTCTATTTTAAAGATGTGTTTTTTTTATTGCCGAATATTGACACTTCATGGTTGAAGACTAATATTTAACTTTTTATTATATTAAATACGAGCGCATTTAACGCAAACAAATAAATATTATTACTAATGTAATTTTAAAAGGAATTGAATTCTATTTTACTCGTAAATGTTTTAGAAAATACTCTAGGTACTATTTTAATTGCCCATTTATATTTATCTATATAATTGCTCCGTCTACACGCTTTCTTTTTATCACACACAAAACCTTCTCAAAAAGTCGTCCGAACTTCCTTCTCTTGTTACACAAACCAAGTCTTAAAGATGCACCTTACATCAAGTTTAGAATGAACATGCAATAGTTAAGTTTCCGTGTACAATATTGAAGAAAAAGAAGTAAAGCAGAAGCAAGAACAAGTTAATAAACAGATAAAAACTTGCGCCGAAGAATCGTGTATACGTGTGCAATATTCAACTACTTTTATTAGTTTCGGATCAAAGCTTTACAAACACACACATGCCAACAAGCTTCGCTTTGCAACACTGTTTATCTTTCTTTGATTTCTTATATTTTATGAGGATTAAAGCGATTCACTTCCATATTTGTATTATATAAAGGAACAGTTCAGTAACAGGTCCGTGTAGTGACGGATTAAGAATACACAATGTTACTACCCCATCTCTCAACCCATGGGTGTCGTAAAAGGTGACTAAGGGAGAAACCTGAAACAGACAAGAGCACTACGAGAAAAGGAAAATTTGAGACAAAACCCTATACCAACCCGTCTGGCCAGCGTGGTATAGTAGGCTAAATTCACATTCTTTGGAGGAGACCCGTGCCAGCCATGGGACGTTTATGGGCTGAAATGGTGATGATGACAAGAACAGTTTAAAACTGTAAATTAAAGCGTCACGCCTTTTATCGTTAGAAGAGGGTAAGTATAGTTGCATTATTCCGACATTTTGCTATGTTAGATCTCTGATATTAGACGGTCCGTTGCGTTGGGAGTATGTTGCCACAATGGCGCACATTTGCAAACTCCTGGCCGAAACTAAAAATTTCATGATGGAAATGCCCGGTGCCGTTTAGTCATACTGCTAGAAAAAGGTCTCCTTTTCTCTTTATAAAGAGTATTCAGGCCATAATCCACACCACGGATACGGGTTGATAGATCAGGCATACTCTTAGAATATCTTTTAAAGCTGTGTATGGGTTTCCTTTAGCTGATGGTGAGTCATTTGGCTAAAATATAATATTAATTCCGTAATCCACATTTTTACAACTGCTTGGAACAGATGTCAATGTGGGATAAATATGTGATTAGTTTTCATCTCCATTTCATAGACAGAAAACATGTAAATTTTAAATAAACAACATTAATTTTATTTTGTTTTATATTTCAAGTACACACTCGTACGCGGTATGACCTACTTTATTTTGTTGTTTTAGGCAGCGGCTCGTAACTGTTACAATAGATAAAATTTACAGCATAACCACATAGCATGACAATAACAACAGATATCTTCTAATTACGGTCCCCCGATGACATAGGTTAAGCTTGATAAGAAAATTACGTCAGTTCGTAAGTCCGCCCAGAGCAGGGATTCTATTGTTTTGGTCTGAACTCCCAAAGCTGAGACTAGGTGAGAAAACAGATGTCAATACTAGTAATAAAGAAATAATGGTTGTGTGCTCGTGAGTCTGGATCTACATCCATGGAGTAGTGGCATTGACTTATAAAAAACTCAAGACGCAAACTCAGCGATCAAAAAATGGCGCTCAAAATAGAGCTCAAAATGAGTTCAACGTTCATGTTTGGCCGTCGTGATGGAACGTTAAAAGTCATGTTTTTTTTAAAACCATTGTAATGTGTATTAAATTCAATTGATATTAAGTACAAAAACAATTTTCTAAGAATGTAATTATAATATAATTTGACAGTATAACGGCGATAGTTTTGGGCGTGACTTCAGTACCTGATTGTGCATCTAGAGCGAAAACGCCGAAGTTTTGAAAATCATTGGACTAACATAACTTTTATCGACAACGGAAGACTCAGTCCTATACCTAAAGGCTCTGAGGTTATAAGAAAAAATATTTTACAACTGTTCACTATTTAATTTTCTACTTTCTTCTATGGCTAACCGTATAAACTCAAAATCAAAGTATATCGTAAGACACTCAAACGGAGTTATTGTTATATCCAAAAACCGACAAGCCTAAATGATGAACGGATGTCACCGGTATGCTCGTTTAAACCTCTATTATAAAAAAAAATACCTACGTAGTACTCTTGTTTATAGAAAAGTTTGCTTATAAAAAAATATTGTATTAATAGTCGTCGTGCCGTAAAAAAAGGTCAGGGTGATACTGAAAAACGGAATCGAGAACGTGTTGAATTTTTTATCACAGCCTCTATCTTGTAAAGGGAGTGTTATAGGGATGTCTTGGCTCTTTACATAACGAATCGTACGCGAGGGAGATTGCTCCTAGTAAATTTAGAGGCGTTTAACTTGTTCAGTTTCGACTTCGTAAATCTTTATTTGCATGCTGAGACAATAACAAGCTGAGCCCTTGTGACTGATTTAAGAGTTTTCCAATACGTCAATTGTTTAACACATTCTTTTAGTACTTTTGAGCTGCTTTACGATAAGATAGACCAGGGGTGTAAATAGTAAGAATTATTTACGATCAATAAATCAAGTTACTTGTAACAATAATTAGTTACATATCTCAAATTGATTATAATAAAATTATAGAATTTTGGTACTTATATGAGTCATATTTTAATCATATTTTAATTTGCCATACTTTTTAAAATTAAACACTACACTAGGTTTATAGTTAAAAAAAACCTTGTGTTAAATTCCTGTTTTTATTGTTATTTAGTTTTAAATAATTGAAATTATATGTACCTAAACGTAAATACCTAAAAAGATTTTCATGGCCACAAAATTTTTAGTTTGATAAAATAAATATTATATTAATTATTCGAAAGGAACCAACAGCAAAAGCTTCTTCCTTTTAATCTCTTAATCATTTATAGGTAGGTAGTAACCTAATTAAAATAGATAGGTAATATTGCAAGTTCATAAACTACTAATAGGTGTTCTACACGGTTATAAACTTGCGTTCCAACAGAGTGAACTTGGTGGGAGCGTGGTTGCCATGCGCGTAGTTTGTATGAAATTTGGTTTACAACAGCTGACTGCACGGTTGGAATCCACCAAGGGTACCTCTGTCCAAGGCAAGTTTATAACCATGTGGCACAGCTTTAAGTCAAAAATAATAAGTTTACTATTACCTACTGGTTTCTGGCAACATTGCTATACTAATAGCCATGAAATAGTTTGAGTTGTCTCAATAAATAAAAGAAATGACGTAATGAGTAATAAATTACAGTATTCATGAGACTACATCAAAAGGAAAGTCAGAAAGACTCGGCCGACGCCGACGCCTCATAATACTAAGTAAAGGTGACGTGGCCCAATAACATTTGCTAATTACGTGAAAAACCTCGTAATGAACCCGTTTGAGAGAATGACGCATACTAATTAATGGCATTACTCGGGAACTTTCTTTATGTAAAGGAATAATTGAATAATGTGTCTAAAATAAAAAGACGTAGGTACTATTTTCCTTTGATACCTAATTGCAAGGAAATAATGTCTAACTAGTTTATTTTCAGAGCAGGGCAGTGGGTAGATATCAATAAAAGGTTATTTAATAAATTTAAAACAATATGTTGTACAATAATAAATATAATATTACATAAAAAAATATGGAATACAACATTATACCAACACTATGTTTTTACATAAGTTTTTAGGTATTTCATTAGTCAACTCATTGCTTTACTATTGTAAAATATATTAGTACTTATAAAACATAGAAACTGATTAACAAAAACTGTAAAAACGGTTTGTAAAGTCATAACATAATATTTACAACAAAATATTGTAAATCAACAAATCCGCATCGCGTTTAAACTCATTGAAATTCAAACCAGGAATTAGTGGAAAATCAATTCATCATTACGACAAAATTTTCTTAAACGTACATCGACTAGAGTGGATAAAATCACCGCAGTATTGCATTTACACCAAGCCTTATTCTGTTTGTCCCCAAATTTCTGACAGAGATTATTTACGGAAAGGTTATAGAAAAAAATGTCATCTATTTATCAGTTTACATTTCTTTAAGATAACATAAGCGATGGTGGCCGAAAGGATATTATTTTACTGGCATGCAAATCATGCGGTCGAAGTTCGAATCCGACCGGCAGTACCAATGTGGATTTCACTTTCACACAGGGGAAACCCGAGCCCAGCAACATCACACCCATTAATGGTTTGCTGATGATGATAACATATTTACTACCATTAATAACGTAAATATATCTCATTCTTCATACATGAAAATTTTTCCAGATGATTCAGAATCAAAACCCTGGTCAGATTTTATTTGAAACCATTTGAGGTTAGCGAGCAACAACGAGTCTACACAAATCAACTCGAAACTAAAAAATGAAACGGTAGGATGCCATGCGGTCGGCAAAATCGGGGTTAACTCAACTCTTTGTTTACATGTCTGGTTGGTTTTCAAACTGGAGAATAGCGAACCACTGCATCGGGATGTTTTAATTACCGCCGTTTGTTTTACAATTCATTAACTGAGGTATCCTGCATTTTATGTATTTGATTTTACATTCGACACTTTTGACGTTTATTGCATTTGTAATTAAATTATTGAATCCATCGGCTGTAAATTTTGTTTCAGTTTAATCGTGTTTTAATACAGGTGAAGTTGACCTGGTTAATTGGAAGTATAAATATAAATTTGGGAATCATTATCAGTGGAGGTGCTGCGGTTGATATAATGATAATGTTGCTGATGATGACTTATGTTGGGCAATGATGGCAAGCTGCAAGATTTTAACCAATAAGCAATGACCAATAAACACTTCTTAAATTGATAATAATTAGGTCATCAGCAACCCATTAAGTCCCACTGCTGGGCTCGGGTCTTCTCTCCTCTAACTAGAGAGCTGAGAGGGTTTAGGCCATAATCCACTCACGCTGGCCTAGTGCGGGTTGGTGGATCAGACATACTCATAGAATTTCTTCTAGGGTATGTGGGTTTCCTCACGATGCGCGATGGTTTTCCTTCACCGTTAGCAGATGGTAAGTCACTTGACTATTAGTACATACGAATTCCACAAAGTGGATTCCACATTGATACTGCTGGTCGTAATCGAACTCGGACTGTGTGATTTGCACGCCGGTCCCTTATCCATTCAGCCACCATTGCTTAAATAATTAGGTATGTAGATAAAACTTTTTATCAATAAAAATATATTATCTGTTCTGCAGATTTATTCATCTCTTCTCATTTTCTTTTCTATATAAAGCCCTAACCATATGTATGAAAACAGTCGAATACACAAAAATACAATACTTGTTTCCAATTTCCCAGTCTCATTCAATGATCATACAAGTGTATATTGATATTGTTCAATAGCAATAACTGTTTGGTTAAAACTCTTCTATACAGCCAAAGCATGTAGTACAACAAAAAAAAGGTACACGAAATAACAAAGTTCAGGAACCTGAGAGCAGCCGGTGCTGGGGTGAAATGTGCTGAGTAGCGAGTACGAATATCAAGTAGCGTGCGCCATTACGCGGCCGGCACAGACTAGAGGCTCACGTGTAATGGCGACCGTGACGTCACGTCCGGATACGGCACAACGCCACCTCAGTCTGTATCATGAATTACATTACCTACGGCATGCAACCTGCAACATTGCCCCCTAAAAATACGTTTGGTACTGCCGATCGGAATTTTTCCGGTCATTTTTAAACAACATTTGGTCTAGTTATAATAAGTAACGATTTGATAGGATTATACTAAAAGAGAGTTAAAACATTATCCTAAAAGTACCTTAGAATCATAATAATACTAATAAATAATAATATTATGTATTACTAGTAGGTACCTACTTTCTCCAGAAATTTCCTTTCAATTCGCAAGACTCATTTGAAGCACCTTCACGTCCTAATAATATGACACTGCACCTTATTTAAACAAGATATTGTGGTGTTGAGGAAGTGTGTCTTCAGAGAGCTTCTTGGGAAATCGTTGCAGTAAAAGGTACATTTTCAGCTAAGCAGCCAATACAGCGTTCTGCATCACATTTCTAGTATAGACCGCGGTAACTACTAAAATATGAACTCATCCAAATAAAATACTTAAGTTTATCTAGGTATAAGAATGGCTCCATGGATGTTCGCTGGTCTTTCTCGTAAAATCTGCCGAATGGATTTTATTATAATAAATAATAGAATTATTTTTATAACTTTAAGTAAATTTAATTACATAAATACGAAGTCATAGTTATAAAAGGAATATGCAAAAACATGTTTTTTAAAGCTGCTGTAGTATTGTAAATGGCTGAGATGCAACAACATTGAATAAATCTTTGTATCCGCTTGGAAAAATACACGTGTTGTGTGTGAATTACTGGAGGAAAATAACTTTTAAATTGGATAAGTTTGTTCGACCCTTATAAAAGCGTATAAGTTTGATCGATATTTGTGGTATAAACTGTAGATAGTATCCTCAATCTTTTCATGATTTCGTCTAACTTAGAACCGGATCAAAGTAAGTACATTGTTGTTAGTGAAGAAAGACGAAGATTTACTCGTGCATAAATATTCTTATTATGTAGTAATACAGTTCAAGGAGGGATCTCGCCGACACTTGATGTCCTAATAAAGTTGCCATAATTCTACAAATAACAAATAGCGACAGGTTATTTTTTACCAAATGAGATGACTTGTGAGAGAACTAGAGGCCTTATACGTGTAATATAAAGACATTTAGACAACGATATCAGAATCGTCTTATGGAATTCGTGATTCGAATTTCGTGCTACATTTGAGCAACTCAATTGCAGAAATATCTACCTCTATCCTACAACTTGCAACAACTTCGTAATATTTTTTCAGTTCCAGTCTCCAGAACTCTAGAACAAAGGAGAAATTTTTAACTGCTATGAGATTTGTTCCCATAGCCTCATATCACATCGTTCCTTATCAAACTTTTAGTTAATATATAATTTGTAGGTTTTAACGCCCTAAATTAAACATTTTAAACCAAAAACGAATAGTTTAGCCTCATTATCTAAGTTATTCAACATTATCTAAAGTAATAAGCGACAAAATAGATGTATAATTTATAAGACAAACTAATCGATAGCACTGTTTATTTGCGTCTTCACCGTAAATTGCATTGCAAACAGCGCAAAAGAATAAATACACTACCAATTTGTGGATTCTCGAATAACAAGCTTACTTTTTCGTTTTGTAAAAATTGCATCGGCTGCACTCGCTCCAACAATTTATTGACACTGACTGAGCTTCAGGAAACAAAGACCGTAGCGTTTAATTTTAAATAAGTATTTAGATGCTGTGCTATCATTAAACGATTGAAAAATTAACGTAAAATGCAAAGTATACACTTTTTCTCGTTGGTTTGTTTCTACTCGTATTGAAATGGTATTTTGTTTTGTATCTTTTTATATTATCCTAATGTACACGTATAACATTTATACTGAATGGAGACTACGGCCTTATCCTGTTTACCTAGATCTAATGTTTGTTTGAGGTACTTACAAATAAACAAAGTTGTTATGACTTTATAATATAAATTTACATTATCTAATTGTAAAAATAGTTATTATCTAATTGCAAAAAAAATTTAAGTAGGTACGCTCTCCTACTACCCAAGCTTATATAAACTATCATCACTAACATCTATCGATTTATATTATTAAAAATAATGCGTAAATGTATAAAGCGCAAAACTTGAGAACTACTACGAAACAATTCGGTTACTATTTTTAAATATTAATTGAAGCCCAGGAAAGTTCTTAAAAGGAAAATAACTGGAAAAATTGCATTGAAACCGTGAAAACAATGTACTTACAAAGGAAAAGTTTCTGTGGTCATGGCAAACGAATTTCACGTGGCCAGAGCCGCGGGCATCAGCGAGCGTAACAATAGATTGCTACAATAGTTCTAATACGTATTTTACGATTTGGCAATATTCACAGCCACAGGTAGGTAATAACTACTGCCCCCTATTTCACAAATTAGAGTATTACACACATTTAGATTATGAAACAAGCTGATTTCATGTTTAAAGCCGACGACTAAATTCGCAAACTGTTTCGTTTTGCAAATACTGCACTAATAAGCAGTTAATTACTGGTTCATACTGAGTTATTTATCCTTTACAAACAATGTTTACGCTAATACCACGTTTGCAAATTGAATTAAAAGTATCCACAACCGTTGGCCAGTATCAAAAGAAATGTAAAAAAGTCATATTAAAAAATCTGTTTTTCATTACGATCGATTAACAGTGCTCAATACGTAAACAAATGACATGCTGCGAATATAACGTGTTCCATTTAAACTTCTACGTTTCGGGTTTCGGGCCGATATCGATTTGCAACTATAAACAAATATATACCGTCGTCAATTACAATAAGGTGCAATTTTGTATGCAATGAAAGTTTGGTTTCCGATACAACGAGCTCTTGCTAATTCCAATTCGCATGTGGCGATGACGGCAACTTTTATTTTTTGGTACTTTCCTACTGGCGAAGTAGAACTAGGAACGAGTAGAGTTGGTAAGTTAGTTCCTGAACAACTTTTGTAGCTACGAGACGTGAAAGTCAAATTACATTGCTATAATACTATATTCAGGCGCTTATTATTAATTTCTCTTTTTTAATATTTATTGTGGTAACGCATTACCATGATTAATGTTTTGCCCTGCACTGTATTCTGGTTTAGGAAACGGTCTAACTGTATGCTAAATTTCATCCAAATGCCTCCAACTATGTAGATGAAACTTGGCAAACACTTCGTATACTTTCACATTATACAAATGTTATGTAGTATGATAGGCAAAAAGATAAAAATATATTAATATTAAAGTAGCCTGAATATCTTATTTTACAAATAAGGAAATAACAAAGATATTCAGAGAACATCAAATATTAATCTTTGTTCCAACAAAAACGTTTACCTTTATTTATAAGTATCTCGAATAAGATTTACTTGAGTTATAAAGGTCGAAATGCCCGGAGTCAACTCGTGGAACTTATTATTTAAAGGTAATTTATAAAAACATACCTACCTAAACTATTTTTTTTAAACTGTCGCACTCGTACGAGGCAAATAAATAATTATCTTCGTCGCGAGAGCTTTACAAACATTCCAATCACGAAACTTGGAAAATAAATCTGGATAAAATTTAAATTGTTTCAATCAAAACATCAACGAATGGTGTTCAAAGGAAAAATATTAATACCCACTATTGGTCATGTAATTAAAAAATATAAGTACTTAGGTCATTTATGACAACTTATTAAAAGTCATTCAAATAATGTACTGAAACAAATTATTAGCCAATGCAGATTCCATGACATTAATAATAAAAACTCTATAGAACTCTGTTCGCATCTAAAAAGTTGATGTGTTTTCGTGGTAGCCGGCACAGTCGCTAGCTGTGCGCAATCGGCCCTCCCTAATTACCGCCAGTAAAAACTAATTGCGAACGACTGAGTGCTACCAACTCTCGCTCCTACACTCTGTATAAAGCATTCGCAAATATTGTGATTAATGCACTGTTGTATTTCTAATCCGAGAGATAGTAGAGCTTTTTGTGTAGGTATTTGAGGCGTGCTGTTTGTTTTGACACTTCTTCTTCTTCTCTAGTTATTCCAGAGCCAGTTCTGCGTCTTTTTATTTGGATATTTTAGAAGAAGTGTTTGAACAAGATGTCAACGTGCCTCAAGAAATAAAAAAAAATGTCTACCAGCTCTTATTATTCTAGAATTAAACATCTGATGCAATAAGAAATTCAGAGAATTCATAGCTGTGTGAAATTATTGCCCAATTAGGAAAAGTGTTTTCGTTTCAGTTCATGAATTATTAATTAAACCTACGTCATGATTATATTAGTATTGAAATGATAATAACACTTTTATTCATCCGTAATATACCACGCCATACTTGGTACCGCAGTTTTTGTTTTGTTTCCTTATATTAGTCGAATATACATTTTTATGTTATTTGAGCAGTTGTCACCAATTTATATTTTTTACTAGAAGTAGCGCAGGGTTTCGCTCCCGCCGTTCTTTATTTGGCCACTGTTCAGCTCTAATTGGCCACAGCGTGATGTTATATAGCCTATGTTACTCAGTGATAATGTAACTTTTTAACAGCAAAAGAATTTTTGAAATTGGTCCAGTAGTTTTTAAGTTTATTCGTTACATACAAAAATACAAATCTTTCCACTTTACAATAAAATTTTAGTATAGAAGTATAGATTTTATAAAAAATTAAATGAATAGCTTAAGTACTTAAGTAATTTGCAATTTTAAAGAACCTCTAGCACATTAGACTGGAGCATTTTCTATGTACACCAATACCTACGCAATAACGATGCATCGATTTAAAACAATTCACCAATTTATTGAAATATATTAAAGAAACTTTCCACAGAAATATAAACATATCAACATTTTTCGCTAAATATCGGCAAAGCTTGTACACAATTTTTCTATATTTTTATTGTATTTCTCTATACACGTAAGGATACTGATCTATATATAGTCCTACGCAAAATGAATACTTTCAACATCAAAGACAGATAACACATAAAAACGGATTTTATCAAATAGGTACTTATTAATGTTTACTTATAGAAGCTTAGGATGTTTTCTTTTAAAAGATAAAGATAGCTCGGATCAGATATATTCGCAATCTATTTTATTTATCGGCACCAAATAAAAATATTATTGAATAGAAAATAAATCCATTACTTAATAGTGAAAGGTCATTGATAATTGGGAAAGGTTTAAGTAAGGGCCGACCCCTCTTATCTGAAGATTAGAAAAGCTCGGGGAAAACAGCCTTAGATACATTTTGTAAAGATACACGCAAACATTACACTAAGAATACAAATAGTGATAATAAATCTGTTTTTATTTCGAATTGTTACATCGTACATATTATTCTGAGTTAGAGCTTATACGCTTATTATTTACTAGGTGTTGCCCGGGGCATCGCTCCCGTGGTCCTTTGTTTGGCCACTGCGAAACTCTTTTTGGCCCTAGCGTGATGTTATATACCTATAGCCTTTCTCGATAAATGGGTTATCCAACACTAAATGATTTTTTCAAATTTGGACCTAATGCTTTCATTGATATACAACCTTTTTAACTTTTTTCGAAATATAAGAACGCACAAACATGTTTCCCTTAACATTTAATCGTATAATATTACTTAGAAGTAGGATAGGGTATTGGGATATAATAAGAACTTTGAGGATTACGCGATGCAGTACTTATTTTTTTATCCAGTCAAAACATTTTGCACACACCTACCACACCTTTATTACAGCTTTCAAAATATACATGGACAATGGGCATGTACATATTTGTCTTTTAAATTGTTTAATTAAACAGAAACAGAACTTATTATTCGTATCATGACTATACAAATTTGACACCCAATGTTGGGTTAATTTAATTCGAGGCTGGGTAATCCGACGGACAGGCAATAGGTACCGCTGTATTCATAATTAAAAACAGGTGGCCCGCTTGCGATGTACCACGAGTGACTGAAACGTAGCCATTTTGTACACGAATCACTTCGAAGGGTAATTGTTAACCACGCCAATATAAGCCTTTGTTTGCAGGGATTTATCTACATATTTTTCGCGTAGAAAACGTGCAGCTAAGTATGTGAAAGCACTTTGATGTTGCCTAAATCCTGACTGGTAAGAGGAGTTTTGGGATATTTTTGGACATGTTTTTTTACACAACGCGAACGCCGTCTAGTCCAAGTAAGCTAATAACGCTGTGTTATGAGCTCTAGAAAACTGATAAGCATACATATAAAAATATATTATACATATAAAACACCCAAACTCGGGAACAAACATTTGCAGATCATACAAAATTATTAGGTCCGACCAGGGTGCAGGGGATCGAACCCGAGGCCACAGAAACCGCAAACTTATATACTACCGCTGCATAACCAAGGCAAAACCAAGTTAATAAGCTTGTTATAATAAAAAAAAGATGCACACGTTTATTGGCTAACTGCACAGAATGTTGCAATCAGTGTACTGTTAGGATGGTGCCCCGTGGATTCTTTAAAAAATTAAACAATTATAGCGGCTAAAATGAATCACTTTATTAATCACACAAAAATAGGTTTACACTGAATAATATCAACAGGTTTACTAGGTACTGGCGGAGCTAATATGAAGAACTAAATAATATAATTGACTGATTGAAACAAAAATCACGTGTAGTACGGCTTTTATAGAATCGGATAAATGTGGAAGCGATGGGGGTTTTCATTGACTTGAATTACTGTTCATAACAGTACTCTTTAGTAATTATTGTTATAATCGGTATTTCTTTGTTAAATAATTTTATATACTTAATGTATATTTCCCCTCGTAGCATCCAACCTCTTATTACATTTGTAATTAAGTCATAAGATAGTTTCAAGTTTTCGCTACATTCTTTGGCACGCTGTTGTTGTATAAAATTAAGATATTAACATATTGCATTGTATATTTATATACACAGTATAGACTGTAGTAGCTACAAAAATATTTTGGTTGCCGTTCCCATCCTTATAAGTAAGTAAATTCGCCAATTTTTCTTCTTTCCTTATCTGTTTTTACGTCAAAACTGTGAGATTTTTTGGCACAAAGCTGGAGAGATAAGTTTAAATTTAGAGAGAAAAAGAAAATGTACATCGTAGGGAACTTCGAAAATTCCTACTCTGTTATAGAGTACAATTGCTAATTTGATCTGAAATAACGACGGAATTAATAATAATGATAATTATATTCTACCACATTCACACAGCGCCATCTAGTCCCAAATTAAGCAATTATAATTGCTTGTGTTATGGGTAACCACATAAAAAATATTAATCATACTCCACCAGTCGTTGAATGTAAAAGAAGACAAATTAGACATTAGAAAAACCGGCATATACCTAGTTCAAATATAGCAGATAAATATCAAGAATGGTTAAAAGGAAGAAATAAGCCAGCAGTCTTAAATATTTTTAAAATTTTAGAACCAGCTTAAGTCTTTTCAATATTAGTCGCAGCTGTTAGTCGCTACGTAGAATTATATTATGCTTGATAAATAGGCTATCCAACGGTAAAATAATTTTTCAATACGAACCAGTAGTTCGTGAGATTAGCAAGCATTCAACCAAAGAAACAAACAAAGTGTTTATAATATTAGTATAGATTCAAATAGAACTTTCCTTCTGGCGAAGTCAGCTATAATAAACACCTCTGAGTGATCCTTTAAAGATATGGCTTTGTCATTTCACATACGGGATCCGGAGAAGGTAGGTATAACTAATTATAATGTTAGTTCCACGCTAACCTACGCACTGTAACGTACACTAGACAAGTTTTAACCGAGTGAACCTCAACTTAGTATTAGATACACGAACAAGATAAACATGGTGAGTCTACAAACTTGCTCTTTTGAATATTTACTCGCCTAGGCGAGCTAGCTCAAACAAGGTATCCTCTAGCAATAACTCTAGAAAGCCTAAAGAGTATCTTATATTTCGTCAGCATTTATTTAATATTTAATTATATTCATAATACGAAGTGTACTATAAATATAAATATGCATATTATAAATTAAATATATTTTTTATTCTCAATGACAAATTAATGATATATCCTGATGATCAGTACTTAAGACATAGTTTAATTATTTCGTATGCTTTTAAAATAAAATACGCCTTTAAAATCTCGGGATAACATGCATACGTGTAAAGATCTGAAAGGATTCGGTACAAATATTGTGTGTAGGCCATACAAAAATTAAAATCGTACCTAGAACTTGTGTAATATAACGACTACGAAATTAACGACGTAGTCAACTTTAAACTAATATTGCGTTGCAACGCGGCATCGTAAAAGATAAATTCTAAGCCGAGAGAACCATAAAGAAAAACTTCTTTTCAAAGCAAAAGCAAACTTTAAAACACCATTGAACGATACCCAAAGTCTTTATTAAGATGGATGAACATTTATTATACCCGAAGAAAAGGTTGTAATATTTTTTAATATAATTTGTTCACGGTTAATGGCTGCCCATCGTCGTGGCTCATAATCCCTTGGTCGCCTTCTTACGACGCCCATGGGGAAGTATGGAACGATGGGGACAAAGTTAAGTCTCTAATTAATTGTTGTTTTGGTCTCCACCAGAAAAACAGACGACAATACGCAACGAGGTTGAATGTACCAAAAATCCTGCTCATTTTGTTCTATAAGCTAAAAAAGTGGACAGTTACATTTTCATATGAAAAAAAATTGTATTAGCATTGTATTTAAAAATAATATCTAGTAGAAATTAGCGTGTATAAAAATAATATACGACATTGAATTCTGGAGAATTGTTCATTCAAAATAGTCGCGGCTGCAATTTTGGAATTACAATAAAATTTACCAATGATATCATAATATGTGTAAATGAATACAACCGTTTAGTCACACTTGTAAAAATACTTTAATTACATTTCATTTACAAATAGGTACGTATATAATCATCAATACATATTCCACCAGTTTTGACATTGACAGACTTGTGCGCTCACTTATCAACTATAAGTTTTGTACCAATTATTTTCATCAATTTGTACTGTCAAAACACATAACATCTTTCTCAGTAGGTACCAAGAGGGATGAAACGAACAAAATAAGCCCCATATCATGAGGCCCGTAAAATAAAATGGCCGGATTTTTATAACATATTGTGTGGACGTAAATCTCGACACCTGGTTATGAGTTACTGCGGCCAGTCCGCGTTTTACAATGTATCTGGGAATTAAATTACCCCACTGTACCCCCGAGATAGGCACCATGTTCATTAAGAATGTTTGTCGTCAATGAATAAACTTTGTTATAGATTTCCTCGAAATGTTGTTCGTGTACGAAATACCTAGAAATTTTAATCGTGTAAGTAAAATTCAGACGTGTAATTACACGTTTCAAAACACAACTTGAAAAATTTGTATAAATTACACACAAATGTTTCAAGTTGTGCTTTAAACATGTGTGTAATATACAAGTCACAAAAAACCTATCTCTGTTCTGTGATACAAGTATAGATTAACATTTGTATTTATATTACAAATTATAATCGAGAGTCTGCCGTGAAACAAATTTTTGGGTACAGTAAAAAGGTAGAGAAATTTTTGTATAATATTATTGCTTTAGGTAAAATCAAAAAATTCTTGGAATTAAATTCTGGCGGTCGTACTGGTGATTACTTTTACAAACTTGGGTCATACATATATTAAATCTCAACCTAAGCCCACAGGGCTAAAGGCCTGACCATGAAATGAGTCTGCTCATAATTATGTGGTTACCTATCTCTGTTCTGTGGGTTATAGCGTGACATTGCAGTAGACTCCGGGCGCCAGCGACATGTCTTCAAGCAAACTAACTATTCAGCTTTATAAAATAAAAACATAAATATAATCCATGTAATGAGGGATTAAGAATACATAATATCCAAAATCTTTGGAGAAGACCTACTGGTGGAAATTTTCCTTTTCTCGCAGTGCTCTCGTATATTTAAGGTTTCTCCTTTAGTCGTTTTTTACGACACCCACGCGGCCACGGGTTGAAATATGGTAGTGACAATATGTATTCTTAATCCAGCATAATAGAAAATAACCCCTTAAAAATATACGTACGTATAAGTAAATAAGTAGATAGGTAATATAAAATATACTACCTAGATACTGCATGCGGTACTAGAGCATGCCGTGCTTCCGCAGTATAAAATTGATTTTCTTTAAAGCTTAGTGATGGCCAGATATCATGAAGTCTATACACAGTAATGTCTTACGCCAAAACTACTTATTTCAGCCGATCGTAAAACGAACTTGGAGGGATAAATTCGTAGATATCGTGTCAATATAAGCTTGTACTTGCTTCTACAGTTTTCAATGCTTTACTAATAAAAACTATAAAGATATATCAATGTATATAATTATTTGTGTGGAAACTATTAGTGGGCAGTGGTGATACGTAAAACTATGCACCAGAGGGCCAGCTTTAATAAACGATGTTGATATAGCAAATTATTGCCATCTCTCTCAAACAATACGAAACTATATATATAACTATACGAAAAAAACAGATTCTATCGTATCGAAATTGTTATTTAGAGTAGCAGGTTTGAACTCGTGAGTCACATACACACACTGTCTATCGACAGCGTATAAAAGCGTGATGTGTTCTTTGATCATTACTTCAAGAGAATAGACTCCGTCTAGCGGTGTTCGCCTTCCCCTCAGGCGGGCCGCTAAGCAAAAGAGAGAGGAGTATGCAGGCTAGAGCACTCTGGTGTGGGGGCCCGTAAATAAAATAAACGTAGAACACAGAATGACTGAACTTTACATAAGACTTTATTATTTAGGTATGACGGCCGAGTAAGGTGTGCACAGCACTAGAAATTATATTAGAATGACTGTGGACCTTTGGCAGGCGATCTAAAGAAGACTCGGTTTAGAATTTAAGAGTGTTATTTTGAATTTTTGCTAAATAAAAGTAAATAAGAAAAAGAAGAGGTAGAAAAGATGATAAAACGAGGTTGGATCGTGCAGGATGCAAACTGCAGTGCAACTGTGACATCTGCATATCCAACTAGACGTCGCGCGGGCTTTGCTCCTGTCGTTCTTTATTTGGCCAGTGCAAAGCTCCTATTAGACGTAGCGTGATGTTATATAGCCTATAACCTTCCTCGATATATGGGCTATCCAACACTAAAAGAATTTTGAATATCGGTTCAGTAGATCCACAGATTACCCCTTACAACGTCACCAAATCTACCTCTTTATAACATTAATATAGATATGCTGTTTTTAATCAATATTACATTGTTGCGTGTTTTGTTATTATAAGCAAAAACACAACTGAACAAACATTGCTATCCCCTCTAGAGCTATTAATCACACGAGTTTAATATGCAAATAAATCAATTACTACTATTATACTGTCACAATATTATTATGATAAATAATTAATTTATATTCTAATAATTATTGTACGTATCTCTTTTGGTTACGTCATCATTTGTTACTAAAGCATCGTAAGAATTCGATTGGTAAATAGCGAATAAACGTACTAAATATAAAATGACTAGGTAGTCCCTTGAATGACCATGAATCAATTGTCACATTTCAAATTAATAATGTAGCATGGAACGTAGTGAAAGCATAATCATATTAGCCTGCTGCGTTTAAAGCCTCTCTTTGGAGGAGAGAGCCAACAATCGATTAATAGACATAATAATATGTAAGAAGGGTCTGGCCGCAAAACCACACTCAGAATAAATAATAATCTGAAACCATTGGTTGATTGTATAGTGCAAAAGGACCACAGACGCTTTAAATACCAAATGAATATTTTGAGGTTATACGACTCTTGTTCAAGAATATTTTTATTAATATTTATAGAAAATAAATAAATTGTTAAAATAAAAAAATATTCATGTTAATCTATATTAATATTATAAAGTTTGGTTGAACGCGGATCTCAGAAACTACTGGTCTGATTTAAATAATTATTTTAGTATTGGATCGCCCATTTACCGAGGAAGGCTATATAATATCATGCTACGGCTACGGTTTTAGCTTTTTCTATCATGAAGTTCTTCAAAACCAGTAAAACTGGAATGTAAACAAACGTGCACGGTTGATTACAATAGACTCGCCTATAAGGGGCGAGCCTATTGTTATTCATGGAACCTAACATAGCTGGCTAATTGTCGATGTAAAATACCTCTGCCTACCCCTTCGCAGCAAAAGGCGTGATGCTATGTTATGTCTATGTTATCTTTGATACTATCATTATTAATGCGAAAGCAATGTTTACAATCTAACTACATACATATTTCATCATCATCGATTACCATTACTTCTCAAAATGTTGATAACATTTTTATTTCCTTAGCTACGATTCAGACCAACCGGCTCGCATCGGCCCGCACCGGGCGGCATTTTACAATGCGTTAAAGAACATTGAAATGTATCAACAGTAATTACAGTTCATATTTGCATGCAACTTACGCATAGTTACCTCCGTCGGCATCCCGCGACGCGTCGCGACGGCCGACCGGCTCCGACCGGCTGCCGCGGCATGCGTACGGCTGCCGCGGTAGCCGTACGGGTGCCGCGGCAGTCGGTCGGAGCCGGTCGGCCGTGTGTCGTACGGAGATTACGGTGCAGCAACAGCTAGCGAATCATTCAAGTTGTGTTCTTCAAGCGATATTTTAAATAATATTTCACTTTACGTCTACGCGGCGCAAAGAGAGCGGCACTTCTAGGCGCTTGGAGTGCGTACGGATTCCAGCGGACGCTGTCGGCTGCCGCGGCACCCGTACGGCTACCGCGGCAGCCGTACGCATGCCGCGGCAGCCGGTCGGAGCCGGTCGGCTCCGTTCCGATGCGACGCGAGCCGGTTGGTCTGAATCGTACCTTAATGGTCGTAACAAGGTCGTAACAAAACTGACAAAACTTACAGCTTGTGAAATTAAAAAACTGTGTGATCGGTTTTCAATATTGAAAAGGGGAATCGAAGTGGATTTGTGGTTTTGAAATGTAAAACTATTCGCGTCTATTAGTCTTAATCCTTGCAAACGTATTTAACTGCATGTATGTGAACTACACTTTTAAAACGTGTAAAACTTTTAAACGTGTTTTAAAACTAAGATTTTTTTTTAATGTTACTGAGTTCTCGGTTTTTTCGTCGGTTCATACCACGAGCTTTGAATTGGGAAGTATCCTTTTTGAAGTTGTCATTTCATACCAGTTAACAAAAGAAACCAAAACTTGTTTAATATGTCCGCAGTAATAAACATATGTGTAAGTGAACTGCTGCCGACAAACGGCTTTGCAGTTTAGAAGAATAATACCTTAAATTTTTGTAAGTTTGTTCTTTGGAAAAAAAAAATGGTTCAAAATGACGATTTCAAAAAGATTTCACTCCATGGAAAGACAGCTCGTGGTGTGAATCAACGAAATATGTACGTTTTATTCCAGACTATAATTTATCTATATATGTGCTAAATCATACAAATTGTTTCTACCATTTTGGAGTAATTGGGTAACAAATATTCATTCATCCAAACTTTCATAAGGATAGGACTCGACATATATATTTATATATATATATATTTCACAAAAACCTGAATTGTTTTGGGAGTTCAACGCACAAAGAATCGCTTTTGCGCCTACTACTAAATAAATACGTTCGCATTCCTTAGGTCGATGACCCTGTACTCTGTATCAGGAACCCCGCCACTAGTTTTTGAGGAAGTTTCCCTTCCGCCCAATATACATTATATATCATGCATCACGAAACATTCAAAGTTAGTAAAGCTTTTCCCAATCAAACATAGTCGACAAAGTCATTGTTCGTCCATCAAGTTCTTTATTATATTTTTTGTTTCATAATAATAAATTTCCTAGTTCGTATTATTAGTAATAAAGAAAAGAGAAGAGAATTTATACCTACTTCGGTTGAATTATTAAAAAAAATATTAAATATAAATAATGAAAAACAAACATATATTTTCAGACACATGCCGATAGTTTGTCAGTAAAATTCTTAAAATCTATGTATATTAAAATCTATGTATATAATGTATATAAATCCAAGAGGCTTAAACTCGCAGTCTCAGCATCACAACTTTACATAATAATTCGACCCATTATATATAGGTACATAATATGTCAACAGCTGTCTACAAATACTTCTAAAAATAGATACTATAAATAATGTAAGCAAACAAATTCAAAGCGAAGGAAAGGAGTTCCTGCCTCTGTCTGTGCGTGTGATTTAATATTTAAAATGTTGACCTCGTCTTGAACCACCCCCATAGAGGACAATAATGATTGTTCGACCTTATTCCTTGTCTCTGTGTTCGTGAATCTTATGAAATTGGGGTCCCATTACAGAGATCATACGAACATCGATATTGACTTAGTCAGATTCGATGTCGCTGTCAAATGTTCGAGAATTTAACGATTCGGAATCGATAAGACTATATTCGATTCTTAGACTTTTGATTCCGACTAAGTCGATATCGAGATTCGTAGTAGGCTCTCTGAATCCTTAATAGTAATAAAAATAACTATTAGTTCACACATCTTTACTCTAGTTTGATTCCCATTTTGTTTGAACCTAAACATAACTAGTAAAATCAATCATGAACGATTTTCAAATAACTACATATGACATACACATGTACAAACTTGATTTCAGAGACGATCTCCAAAAATAAACGAGCCAAATTTACCACTAAGCACTGTTTTAGACTAAGAATTAACATGTCTATCAAGTAGATTACTCCACACTTATCAACTAAAAGTGATTTAGAGTTGGAAACAAAGTTCTTTAGAAGGTACATTGAAGGCAGGTGGAAAACTTGCTATACTCAATCAAACATCAATCTAACGTTACGAACACGTCCATCCTCGTTACTGGAGGAAAAACTTTTTAATTAGACACTATGTTTGCTCCGTAACTATGTGCCGGACTTCCTAATGTACTCAACTAATTGGTGTAATGTGTAAAGTGGAGTCGAGTGGACGGACGGTCGATAGAGACTTAATAGTATGTCATTTGTTTATTCACTATATAAAGACTTGTTTGTGTGCTTCTACTTGGAAGTGGCAAATGATAGCGAGACAAAGTACTACTGTAGATGATCCTACTACTCTTGCACGCGTTTGTCTTGCCCATTTTATGAATCCAGATAGTCAATGAAATAGGAAATATTTATCATAGTTGATTTAGTCTCTTCCTGAATTCATTGTGGTCCTAACAAATAATATACTAATTGCTTGACATCCTATTTTATGTTATTAAAATCTTGTATGGCGAGTCGAGATTGGAGTACAGTTTTAATTATTTCCCAAAAAAGGAGTAAACCTTTATCATTCATGGGGATAAAATTCCCGACTCCGGATTAAAAATGAGTAGCAATACTTTATACTGTATCGAGACTCAAAGGACCACCACGAAACAAAGCCTAAAGTTTATATTACAGTTTCGGATCTACTACAAAATACAATTGGATGATATTCCACGCGATACGATACCAATAAGAAACATTTGCGATGAAATCAATGCGGTCGGTGATAAATAAAATATTTTTTAATTTCGTGTGAAATCTAGAATTGTATTTCAAATAAAATCTTGTCACTATCTTGCATTTGTACAAACTAATACCGCATCACCAAGCCACGTTTTGTTTATTTAGTAGTTTCTGTAACCTGAACTTGTACGTTACCCATACAGCTAGTCGGGGATTCAGTTCACTCGACTGAACATCGAACACGAAATTCTGCCTTAAACAAAAACCCTTTTTTTGTGCACGTTACAATACGTGACGTTGTATTTATTTTGCTTCAATGACATTCACAATGTGAAAAGTCCGTACTTAAAAGTTGGGTGAAAGCCGACACGTTTTTACGGCGAATGGAGATGAAGCATTTATTAAAACTCGCGTCCGACATTCTCGCTCAAATATTGTAACAACGTGTGTTCTGAATTAGCTGGGCAATGTGTTGAGTTCATAATAACTTTCTGAATCTCGTGTTAGCGGCACACGTCGCGCGCATCGCTTGCGGCTTGTTAACTTAAACAATACCCAAATTTGAGGTTCAACTACAAATAAATATATATATATTATAATCACTGTATGAATTTCCATTTGTCGATATATTCATCGAAAACTCTGGAAAAAATTCTTAACAGACGTCATTTTCCATTTATTGCATCATTTTGCTAAAGGAGGGCAAAAGCTAAGTTCATATTTAACTTATGTGTATGTCGATTTGACTCAAGTATACCAATACAATTATTAAATACTAAAAAATATCTATATTTGGAAATAAAACTAACGTTATTGTTAATACAGCTGCAATTCCTTCTTATTTAAATATAAAATTAGCAGACAAACATCTGGCAATGAGAAATTATTTAGCAGAACTCCTATTTTATGCGGATATAAAAAATCCTGCAGCAGCACATGTGATGAGTATACATAACACACAGCGCCGACTCAGTTGCTGAATTTTATACAGCAAATATTGCCTGAACGTGACTCCTGCAGTACTCACCCACACATGCGACATAATATGTACCATATTACGTATACACTACATTCTTCTTATACCTTTTTTATCAACCAGATACAAACCTAACTCTAAAATCATACAAATTCTACAATAGTACTAGTCTATTGTAGAATTTGTATGATTTTAGAGTAGGTATTATATACATGAAATAGTTTGAATTTTTCTCAACATTTTTTCAACAGTAGTAACCAAACGTTTTATTCATGAAGCCGGTGACCGATGCGGGATCGTTTTACGATCGTCGATTTGCAAGTGTCTGGTTCGATTCCCGATGCAAATTCTTCCGTTTTACTGCTACACAATAAAACCGCTCGCTTTCATAATACATTTTCTTATAACCCAGCCGCCTCTGCCAAGAAATTTATATTGGTTTTGCAATTGTTATCAAATGACATACCACCACATCACATGGAGGTTACGTACTTTTATATTATTGTTGTCTGTTGAAGTATTCAGTTATATCAGTAGCAAAATTAAACGGCTATGTCCAAATACTCGAGGCACTTTCCTGTACAAGCATCACGTACCGGTATTATACCTATTTGATAATAATATTGAAGCTATGACCGCATGTGGTGCCAAAAGGATAATGCACACTAGGAAAGCGCAATTTATGTGAACGCCGTGGGCCCCATGTTGGGCGCCATGCGCCATTCGATCGCCTTATATTTAAGAAATCACGTGCTTTTAAAATGTTTACCTTCAGTTGTTGAAATTCTATTTTTAATAATTTTATTTGCAGCATAATTCAGTCAGAAATGCATGAACTAACAAAACAAGTAATAAAACAACTACCATAGACGACAATTGGAAAAGCGCACAAATGAAATAGTAGAATGAAAAATATACACAGAAATAGCATGTATTTTATTCACGAGCCGCCAGTAAAGCTATCAGACATGTCCAAACTTCGCTGAGTGCAGCTTGCTTTATTTCCGTTTGACCTGTCCCGTTCGATGCTATTCCTGGAATACCACGGCCCAGACAACCAGACATGTTCATTTCACCGACAAGCCGAATGCAAGACCTGACAGCGCGAGAGCTTGCCGCTGCAACGACACGTCTCTGCACTTCCAAATTTGAATATTTAATTGCGATTATTTTAGCGCGAGTCTGACTAATTAATAAAACAAATTGACAGTTCTAGTGTTGCTCACACGCTCAGCTAATGGGAATGGTTTATTCCTAGACATTTCAGTTTCGAAATGAATCAATTGAATTTTAAATTCAGCGCATTTGCATATACGTTGGCGACCGGCTACTTTACGATTGCAGACTGGTTTCGTATTCTTTGTTTGGTGTTTTATTTTGTGCATTTCCAAAGCGAGAAAGGTACGTGATACGGCCAGTCCGGGGTCGCTCTTGTCTCTTTTCATAAAATATTTTAGCTTGACATTCTACAGTTCCATTCAATTGGATATCTCTTTTCAAAGTTACTGTTCTCAAGATATAATTTTCTTCTATTATTTGAAACTTTAAAGGTGTATTTTTTCAATTTGGTTGTTTTCAAAAGTGGCATTGTAATGCAGTGTACATTGTCCAAAATTTCGTATTTGGATGTGCCGCGAGAGACACATAACGCGACAGAGCCAGCTCTAAGTTAAACCTAACTTAGATGTAGAGCCCCTAAGGGACCGCGTTGAAAACCCAGGGTTGACATAATGTTTGGGAAACATATTTATTGGATGAAAAATAGACCGAATCATTTCTAAGATTTTCTTATCTACAACAATGGACCATACTTTTTTAACTTGCCAACCCACAATCAAAGTAGGTGTTTTAGCTTTATGGATCACGTTTGTACCATAAAGATGTGCTAACTCTTAAACAGGACCACTGTTTAAGAACTACTACCTAATGTAGTAAATTAATTGAATAGAAAACTAACAGACTATATTATTACTATATTTAATTTTTTTACAAATAACTATAACGATTTATGTAGACGATCTTGGTGTCTCTAAAATGCCTCTAAATGCCCGTATTTTCAGTTCACCAAGCCGGAATTAGTTATAAAATTTTCCGCAATTGTGACTCGACTATAAATATTTGATGTTCAAATTTAAAATATATATTACTTCGGTGCTCCAATTCGCCGCGCCAACATCTAAATGTCAAACAATCTTACCAAGTTTCACGCGTTACTTGACAGTTGTCAAGATAAAATCGACTACTTACCCACCTCGCCGTTCGAATGACAGACAGATTAAACTTTCATCTACCTTCAATATTATTGTGAAATGTACCATCACTATAAGATAAATATAAATATAAGTTTTGTGATAAGGAATCTTCTTGCGTTATAATAACGTATTGATATATCTTGTTCCAGTCTTAGTTTTCATGGACAAATAGACGTTTTATTTAGCGCTAGCGCACGAATTCAAGTCTATGGTTTTATATTCCATCCGTTGATTGTGCTTTGCGTCACAAAAAAAAATAGTTGGCATGCTAGAGTTTATACTATATATACTCATTAGAACTATTCATACCAAATTAAGACACTCACTAACCCCACGATATGGGAATAAAAGTTTTAAAAATCTTATTACTTACTACATAAAAAGCTCTTGTGTTTGTAAAGTATTTTATTGTTTACGAGAAGTTGCGCGGGGCTTCGCTCCCGTCGTTCTTTATTTGGCCGCTGCTCAGCTGCTATTGGCGTGATAGCCTTCCTCGATAAATAGGCTATCCAACACTAAAAGAATCTTCCAAATTGGACCAGTGGTTCCTAACATCCTAGCGTTCAACCAAACAAACTCTTTAGCTTAATATTATTATAAATATAGATATAGAAGTATAGATAGTATAGATATAAACAGTAAGTAGTACTACTTACACAGGATTTTACACAGACACACGTCTGATTGTAAATGAGAAAAAATTCGACATCTACAAAATACAATAATACGAAACAGTGTATTTCATTTTTAAAATACAGAAACTACAACCGTTTTCTGCTGTACCTATATATTTTTTTAATCGCAACGAAATATACTTTACGGCCTATTCTTATACCTACCAAATATATATAAAAGTCGAGTCATTTTGTAGGAGTGCTACCACAAACACCGTGATACGATTTTTTATATATTATAAGATTATATATTATTTGATGACAATAGGCTCGCCCCCTATTTCATGAGAAATGTGGGTGCGAAAAACCTCTGCTAATCCCTCGGGGAAAAAGGCGTGATGCAATTTTTTTTAATGTTTTATGTTATGAGATTACGCCAAAAGGCATCCTATCTGATTACAGTGCTCTCAATTCTTACCAGACAACGTTTACTTCGCAAGTCCATTCATGAGTCCTATAAATAAATTAAAACTCACGTTGACCCGTAGGTTATAGGTGATCTCTAATATTCCAACCGCAGTTCATTCATCGGAAATCAGCGGTGCGCGAAAAAGAGCCTGAATGTGTGGTACGGTCGAATAGCCACCGCGAATGAAAACCTCTCAATTGAAATGTTTATTCAAACACAATGGGATATACGAATATAGTACGTATGTCGATTGAACTGTGTGTGAAAGGAAATAACGTGCATTTTGAGGGGCACGTTCAATTATTTTGAGATAATTAAATTGATCTAGTGCACATATACGTCTGATTAGACTTTAATTTATTTATTTTTCCATGGCAAACTTACAGCTAATTTTACAATGGCTACACTGTTAAATTATTCTAAATACTAAAGTGGCTGCTAAGCCAATTATTTAGAAAGCCAGTTACAATTCTTTTCTTTTAGAAAATATCTTAAGGTAGTGTGTGTCTGTAAATAGTATCAGTAGGTACGCTGGTGTGTTATCACTTCATTGATAAAGATATTTTTTCACTACATACTTTAATATTTTCAAAAAATGGCAAATACAACATACATACAAAAACAAAATTATTAAACTTTTCTTGTTAAAATATCAGAATAGGAAACCTAAATCCTAAATCTTACTTACAGTACATAAGGTAAAGGCACCTATTACGGAGGTATTTCGCAACATTTGAAAGTAAGAAACAAAAATAAGCATTTCTAAGCATTTTTAAAGGTGTAAACTAATTTTATCGTCAAAAGTGGAATCTATATTTTGAATTGCTGTTGAGCCTATGTTACTTTTTATGATATTTCTTATTTAAAAAAAATATTTAAATAGTCGGGTCGATTTTCCCTAATACGGAGGTAAAATTTTGGTCAGAGCCTATTACGGCGGTAGACGGCTCCTAATACGGAGGGTCAGAAATTATATTCATTTAAGTTCCGTACAAATAATATTTATTAAATGATATAAATGTTTCATTCAGTTTTCATAAAATTTACAAATATAGTATAACCGTGCATTCACACACGCGTTTTAAAAAGAGTTTCAGGTAATTAAAATAACGTTGATATTTCTTTTTACGTTCAGTAAAATATGAGATAGTAAACCTACATAACAGATGGCATATAAGTAATATCAGTGCCTCAAGCTTTTAAAATTTATATAGATTTTACATTTTGAAATTGGTACATAGTTACAAAATGATTACATTTTACAAGTTTTAGTAGGGATCCCAAAATATTTTTAGAAATAAATATAGGTAGCCTATGTTACTCGGTAAAGACTTAAAGAATTTTTTAAATCGGTCTCGTAGTTTTGAGTTAAATTGAAAGAAACAAAAAAAAAACAAACAAATGTTACATATTAAGTAGTAATTGCAAGTTAATAGAAAGCTTGTAAAAGTAACATAAATTTAAAAGTTTTTATCGCTTCTGGTTGTATCAAAAAAACATGCATAAGTATCAATTATTTACGAAACCCTAAAACTTGTAATTTTATGTTCCATGATGAATAGGGCCGTAATAGGAGATCATAGAACCTAACACAGAGTTACCTGGAAATAATTACCACCGTAATAGGAAAACTCCTCGTGTTTTTAATAATCCTAATTCTGACCGTTAAAAATTTCGATAAACAAAAGAGTGTAAATGCTTAATCAAAAGATAACAGTTTTTTGGTTCAGATATGTAAAACTCAGCCAACAGTTATACAAAATAAATGATTTGTGATAAATTAAAATACACCTTCCTATTTTTACCCCTTCTAAGAAACCAACATTTTGTACTCAACAGTTTTCATATTTAACCAGATTTCTAATTAAAAACACATACCGCAGAATATGGTTTCTAATTTATGAGATTAATAATTATTTCAACTAAACTTGGAACTAAGTCAATAAGTTAATAATTTGAAAGTTATAAACAATTAAACATGCCCAGTACTTTTCCTATTTCGGAGTTATACCACCGAATTAGGATTAATCTATAAAATTCGTATCCTATCACGGCGGTGTTTTATTTCTTATTTTTTGGGTATAAAACAAGTTGCAAATATAAAACAAGCTATTTAAATAGTTAGTGTAATAGTAAGAAAATGCTATAAATAACACATAAACAAACTTGAACGGCTTATTAATACGAAAAACTTAGTTTCTAAATATTAGTGTATTTAGTTTTGTCGTTCCGCGTTTGTATGGAAACCCCTCTTACGTCGATGCCGTTACACAAACTGATTGATCTTGTTGTGTTGTCAATGTGCTATACTTGCAAACTTCAGTTATGTCATGAAGTAATAAATTTAGAATAAGTAGGTCCCGTTTTGGTGTACTTAAACTAAGAAAGGCAGGAATAAAACTCGAAAATAGAAATACCACCGTAATAGGAGCCGATTTTGACTACCTCCGTAATAGGTGCCTTTACCTTAGGTATTAAACTAAATCATAATGAACCTGAAATAAACCTATGATAAAAGGTAACTTTTTTATTAACTTGATGTTCACAACAACTTTTGCAGTAATAAATCAGTTAAACTCGTTAATTATTTTTAATACGATTAAAAACATTTAAGATGTTTTCAATCCAATTATTATTAAAATTTAATGAATCGAGGAGGAAGGAATTTATTTTGTTGTGATGTCCTGTACCTATTTAAAACGTATCTATTAATATAAAACGCATCTACGTGATTACGTAATTATGCTTCATAATAAAATTCGAAATTCATTTCTAAAGCGAAGCGAAATCATGCAATTCACTTAATCAAAACAATATCCATCAAAAAGCTAATAAGAGTCGAGTCGAGTCGGCTGACCAATTAGCCGAGTGAATTTAAATTAAGAACTCGACTGACGAGCCAGAACCGATCGGCCGCGAAATTTGACAAGTCCTCAAATTCGGATCAAGAAATTTGTAATAATATTCAACGAGAAGTCACTCATATAGGTACTTTGTCAGAGTATTTCGTTTAAAAACTCTACACTTTTCGAACATTTTTTATTCACTTGACGTCCTTAATAAAAAAATCCAGTCTATTTTCATAAAACAACAATACCTCTTTAAATCAATTTATTTGTGCTAGCTTCTTCGGATTCAGTTCAATGTTTTGTCATGAAAGTTAACGAAGCATTTATAAACAATAAATAGGATATGGAAAATTGGAAAATTCATCAACCTTTTATTAAACTAGAACTGATCTAACTTGAGGATTGGGCAACTCATTATGCTAGATTCACCTTCGTGTATTCATGATCTTTATAATTAAAAAAAAAACATTCTAAATAAAAACGAACCTCATAATTGTGATGTACTTTTATTTATTAATAATAAATTATATTATATCCTTCACCTTTTTCCATTAAATTCATCACTTGATGTTATCAAGACCGAAAGAATATATCTATACTATATTTATCTACACTAATATTATAAAGCTGTAGAGTTAGTTTGTTTGGTTGAACGCTAGGATCTCAGGAACAACTGATCTTATTTGGAAAATTATTTTAGTGTTGGGTAGCCCATTAATCAAGGAAGGTTATAGACTATATAACATCACGCTACAGCTAATAAGAGCTGAGCAGTAGCCAAACAAAGAACAACGGGAATTAAGCCTCGCGTGACTTTTTGAAGCAATAAATTTATTATCCACTACTCCAAGAGAACCAGTACAGAAAGCCTCCTTAATACCTGTTTTCTGAATTATAAATCTCATAAATAAATTCTAATAACCTTTATTTGCACTTAAAGCCTAACTTAAAGTATAAGGCACTACCTCATCCTTGTTTATAATAATAATATTCATAAAGGCGAAACCTATAAAATGTTAGCTAAACCGATGCGACCGAACCATCTTCCGAATATATTTTAATTAAAGATTTAACCGGCACGATGCGATCAACGCTTAAAATTTACCGCTCTAATTAAAACTATAAGCAGTGGGGTCGACTTCTGGTACAGGGGTTCCGTACCTTGTTATAAATTACGTAACTTATATAATATTCGGATACCTGTTGAAAACTTAAAAGCTTTTTTCTAACGGTTAGAATTGTTTGCAACAAAGAGCGTCAAAACTCAATTCATTGTATGGTAAGCATATTGTAAAAAAAAAAATTGTATTATTAATTATTTGAAGGTTCATTTACACACTAAACGTAATGGTTAACGTTAACCACAACACACCTCTTCAACGTAGGTAACGTAATGTTTTTTTTTTATTTATACTTTATTACACACAGAGAAAAATACATAAAATAATATTCAATACACATAAGAACCATGTACAAAGGCGAGCTTAACTCAGAATTGAGTTATCTAATAGCAAAACCTAAAAGTGTAGAGGAAATAAGTGTTGCTTATTATTTTTAGAGAACATAAATAAATTAAACAACGACAGAAAGAAAAAAGTGAGAGTTCAATAGAAAAGGGGAAAACAAAAGAGAGAGAAGAAAAGAATAATATTTATATAAATTAATACATAATTATAATTATTAAATTGTGATACATATAGGATATGTTTTCAAGATTTAAATATAAATAAAAATTATAAACCAGTTATGCTGTTAAGTCATAAGTGATGACTAGTGCTGGCTATACAGCATCATAAGATTGTTATTGTTTATTGCTTTTTTTATTGCCTAAAGTGGCAGACGATCAGACGGCCCACCTGATGGTAAGTAAGTAGTTACCGCCGCTCATGGACGTTGGCAATGCTAGGGGCACAGCCAAGCCGCTGCCTACCTTTTTAGGGTTCCGTAGTTCTGACTAGGAACCCTTATAGTTTCGTTATGTCCGTCTGTCTGTCTGTCTGTCCGAGGTTTTGCTAAGAGACCGTTAGTACTAGAAAGCTGTAATTTTGTAGGAGTGTGTATATCAATTACGTCGACAAAGTGGTAAAATAAAATTTTGGAAAATATTTTTTTTTAGGGTAGCTCCCATACATGTGAAGTGGCGATGAATATTTTTTTTGTTGTCTACCCCATTGTGTGGGGTATTGTTGAATAGGTCTTCTAAAATGACTTGGGGGTTACTAACATTATTTTTCGATTTAATGGTCCATTTACGAAATATTAAACTTAAAAGAGCAAATTTTTGTTCCAGTAGGGCGTCCCCCCCCCTCTAAAAGCTAAACTGCTGGCTTGAAAAATCTGGAAAAATTCATGATGATAGTACATTTTATGAACTTTAAATGAAAACTATAGCGCTTAAGATAACTTTATTAGTTTAGCAGTAATAGTCGTTGAACTTGGGTGTTGGATAATTTTGTACCAAATACAAAATCCTTAGCATTAATCCTTTATAGTGACTAAGATAAAGTAGTTGCTTGTTTATAACGGGTAAAGACTTGCATTTAAAAACAAAATATCAAGTAAATAATACATCCATACATATTATAAAAGGCTTTGTCCTGCCTGACTGACTGACTGACTGACAGACAACGCACAGCCTAAACCGCTGGTCGTAGCGACTTGAAATTTGGAGGGTGTATTTGTCCTAATGTCTAGGGGTGTACTCAGAAAGGGTTTTTTAAAATTCAACCCCTAAGGGGGTGAAAAGGGATAAAAACGATTGTATGAAACTTCTTTGTTTTTTAACTTGAAGATTTGAAAATTTGTTATGGGGTACTACTATCAAAATAAAAAATACCCTCATCAATATTTTTGCGAAGAGTGGCTTTGGAAGGGTGAAATTGGGGATGAAACGTTGTATGAAAAGATCTTTGTTTTGAAGTTAACGTTTTGTAAATTAGTATTGGGATAGGAACTTAAAATGTTGTTTTTAATGTTTTTGATAGGGGGTGAAATATTAAATAGACAGTTCTTTGTTTTTCAAGTTATATGTTTGGTAATACGCAATTAGAAAGATGTGAGTTAATGGGTTGTTTTTGGTGTTTGAAAAACTTACCCTAAGGGATGAAATAGGTGTGAAAATTATTAGAAATTGATATGGATGTCGTTTTCAAGGTTTTCAGGGACGCTGATTACGAAAATGTTATCTATATTGACCTAAAATGAAATTCAACTCCTGTAGTGGGGTGTTGTAGAAGTCATGAATTGCACTTAAAACAAAGATCTATGTAATATCGAAATCTACGCGGACGAAGTCGCGGGCAAAAGCTAGTGATATATAAATTTGCTTACTAAGCAATTGAAAAACTTACTAATCTAAAATTTAAAAAAAATAACACCCTGTACTTTTATGGCATAGATCTATAGGTTCAACCATAAGTATTGAATTATCTAACAAATGTGTTAAAATAAATAAGAATAAAACCAAAATTCCACTCTGCATGTGGTCGTTATCCTACCAACAGCGCCACCTATCTCTCTCGAAATGATCCAATCTTTCAAGCTGAAACAATTTAACAGACTCATGAAATTTCATTAAAATCGGTTGGATTATTTTCAAATACTAGTGTATATATGATGAACATCGTAGCTCTTTTGCTGCGGAACCCTACATTGAGCATGATCCGACATGCTCTTAACCGGTTTTTACTATACAATTTCATATTTGTTAATTTTAAGCATTTAAAATAAAAATGAAGGCTTAAAAAGAAACAATAAAACTAATATTATCAAGAAACAGGTGGTGTATGTATGGATATTTTGCAATTCAATACTAACAGATTATATAAACAAGTGTAGGTATGTTATATGCACAACATAACAGAATTTAATAATATATTTACCTATCATTGTTATTAAAACAGCTTCATTTATTTACAAGAAATTCTACCTTAAATATACGAAAGAGGTAAAAACTGTGCTAGAGTGACAGGTAACAGGAACAAGGTACAAAATAAAGAAAGGTATGATAACTAATTCAGTGAAGTGTATGTGTCTATGTATATGATATAGGGCAAAAGTAGAGTCACTGTAGTACACACACAATTGATCGTATCAATAGTTACCTTAAATAAAAACATTGTGCCATGCAAACAAAGCTGATTGATTTGAATAAAACACAAAAGTTTCTCATTTTTTGCATTAAAATATATTAATGAACAGAACCTTATTACATTGAAGAAAATAAAAAACACTGTAATTCTCACATTGTGCGAAAGGCTTACTATAAAAGTATAGAAAAAGATACAAAAATTCCAAAAAACTAAATATAGATTACAAGTTCTTATCTCATTTTTCTTTTAAGTTCTACGCTGTGATTCTTCTTTTGATTTGTTTAGGTTTACAAATCATGGTGTTCATATAAGCTGACATATAAATCGGTCCTTGTGTTATGAATCCTTCCTTCCCAGATAAGGCCATTTCGCCATGCCACTTTTTGTTCACTTCAATTATTCGGGGGTCTGAAAGAAATTTAATGTAAAATTGCTTTAATAAGCCTCGGACTGGGAAAAAAATATTTTCAAATTACATTAGATGACAGACATATTAACTCGTTTTGGACGCAAATTGTGTTTATTTACCCAAAGTTCTCCAGCTTTTTTTTCTTATCGTGTGGGTTTGACGCGGTCCCTGGTGTTGAAATTATTAGTCATATAAAAGATGACGAGCTAATTGTCATTTACCTCGCACAATTGAAGACTGAAGACCGAGAATTTCACAAGGAAAAAATAAACAAAAAATAATTGTTCTACCTAGGGACTGAACCTAGGGGTTTTTCGCAGTACATCACTCGTATATAAAGTCTTCGAAAGACTTTCTTCCCATTTGGCTTACGCCTTTTTTGAGTCCTGCCATTAATAATTAAAATTATTACCTTTACTCTCAACTCCATTTGGTTTTATTTTAAAGAATGGTTTTGAGTCATAGAAATACGCATACACATAAGATTTAGCTCTTAATTTGTTCCGGAAGTTTCTAATCGTCAGAGTCAGCGATGTTTTTTCTGTAACAAATCATATTTACATGTATTAGATATAACGTAAAAGCTCCTATTAACGACCCCCTAAAATGTGACTCTATTAACGATCCAATTTTTAAATCACTCATATTGGACATAAAATAGAGTTTCAGAAATGTCATACCTTAAAAATTAGTTACGTATTTTTGTTGGCCACCAAAAAGAGTAAAGTTTGTGTGTTTAAATAGCCAGTGAAAGAAATAATTTGAATGTGAGTGGGACGCGCCCGAAGCGGACGCACATTTCATAGTGTCGCGTCTCCAGCCACGTAAGTACACCTAAATATTACTTAAGGAAAATAACACACTAAAAATGGATTTGTCTTCTTGTTATCACATTACAACTGTAACGTATATATTCTTTTTCTAAACTAACTCTTAATATAATACTTTTTATTGGTTTTTGTGTTATAAAATCATGTTTTAATTTAAGGCGGTAATACAATCCAAATTTCAAAACTTGATTCTAATAACGACCCATGGCGTTGTAAAAAATTTTGAGAACATTTAGTATTTTAAAATAATATCAATTATAAACTACCTCATTTGATTTTATTGTTTTCTTGTTCAGTTCTTAAAATTATTTTACATCGTTAGATCTATTAACGACAAAGCTATTTCTTAAAGATTTTGTGTAAAACTCGATTCAACGTTAGACAATATCCCTATTATTATAATGGGTCGCTAATAGACCTTCATACTTGATTCTATTACCGACTCACAACTGTGACGATATTTTTGTTGATATAGTACACAAAAATAAAATGTATATTTTTGAACAATTTGGCTTATTTCTTGCATACGTGACGTTTTGAGAGATTTTGTCACAGGACATATTATTAATGTAAAATAATATTTGCTATCCAGTTTCAGTCATGCTTCATGACATTGGGTATATTTCATTTGTTTTCAAATCAAATAAAAATGGCGGGACGGAATGCGGGCCGTGTAAGTTATATCTCTATCTATATCTCTTTAAAGATTGTGTTCTTTTATAGAATCATGGAGCCGTAGAAGCGCAAGCAGTACGCCTCTGCTCAACTAGAAACTGCGCTTCTAGCTATAAATGAAGGGACCAGCATATACGAAGCTTCAAAAACCTATGGCATACCGAGGATAACTCTGCGTGCCAAGAGAAATAATAAATATATATTATTATATATATATATATATTATATTTTAATTATATATATATATCACTAAAATAACAAAAAATAAGTGCTCTAAGCGTTGCAATAAATAATTATGTTCATATTGTGATAATGTTGATCTCATAACTATTGTTGTTATATAATAAATGCCTTAAAAACTATTTTTTTTTATTTAATAGTATAGAAGAAATGACAACTTCGTACCGGTCGGTAAAAGAAGTAGAAAAATCGTTAATAGAATCTTGCCGCATTCTATGGGTCGGTAATAGAATCAACTACTCTTTTGGATTAAATAATTATTTAGTAATTATTGTGTTATTGAATATTGAATTTAAGTACTGAATTGCAAAGAATACTTCGTTGAGATTAATTATAAATTATAACATCTTTCCTAACATAACAGCTTATATCTATTTTTTTAAAGTGAATCCTAAGACAGCTAAAACTGGCGGTAATAGGAGCTTTTACGTTATGTATGATAGTAAAAACAAAGTCATTTTGAACAGAGGCAGAAAGAGCATGTCGGTTCAGAAAAAAACTGCACTCTACAGAACACCGATCCACAAGGAAACTGTGCTATACTATATACTGTCCAATACTTAACAATATATAACGGGTCACTCAAATATGTTGCTATTATCCCCAGACCTAATTGAAGGAAAGAGGATTAGCTGTGCATCATCGCGCAGACCTCACTAAAGCAAAAATTAAGAAAGAAGTCAGGCATTCCCTAGCTACCTCCATGACTCCCAAATTTTAGAGGGCCTAATTGAAATCTTGACATTGGACTTTATCAGTACAAACATGATTTAAATTTAAACATAGTCACTATCATTTTCAAAAAATCGTGATACGAGTAGGGCTTCATTTAATATCAAAACGTAGGTACTTACTAAATGTTAGTGTAGTGTTGTAAGTCAGTTTGACAGACTCGCTACCCCTAAAGTGATACTCTGCGATTGTATTGGGCGTCACCACATTAAGCACCTCGAATTCCACTTCTAGGACTAATGTATTTGATTTTATGTTAAAGCTGAAATTTTAATATTACATCACCTATAAACATAATCATGATTTTTTAGGATATGTCGTCATAATGCATTTGGAAGGTACTTATACTGAGACTAAGAATTAAACTGTCTCTGTCGCGAGGCGTTTAAGGTGGTCGATCCACCACTAAAATCAACGTGCCAAAGGAGACAAATATTTGTGTGCTTCTGTTGAATGGTTGGTTAATTGTATGTTTGTAAAGTCCCCCGTAATACAGGGCTTTTTCTTTAGGGTCTTTCCATTAACGATGCCGATGTATAGTCGACAATAAAATTGCTTTGCCACCGTTAGAGTAAATGTCGTTTGCATATCCCAAAACAATAATGTCTATTTTTGCTTGCAAGTGACATCAGTACAGTGACAGTTGTCATCAAATTGGGACATCAACGTTAATAATAAGTCTTATCGACTTTTAATTTTGATGGAAATTTTTATTAAAAGTAGTAAAGCAAATATATGGTCGACTGTACCAACCAAAATAAGAATTATCAACTTTAATTCTTGATCGGTGGAGAAATTGAGAACCTCCTCGTTTTTTGAAGTCTGTTGAAAATAAGTCTATTTTGTTAGTATAGTCGAAATTGGCCGGCAATCTTTTGTCACATGTGGGGATAGAATCCACAACGGCATGACATAGCTTACACTATGAGGCTGCTTGTTCATTCATTCACAGCCGTCTTGGAAATTGAAAATAAAAAGTTAAAAAATAATTCACTTACTAAAACTCTTTAATCTTGCCTGTATTAAGTCCATTTAGATTAACATCACTGAGTAACACAGTTATATTAGCGTGTGCTACCTCTGACGGTATGTTGTAGAATAAGGCAGGATCTGGTGATGGTCCATGGACGGGGGAACAGCCAGTGTTCCGCGCCAAGTAACGTCTAATACAGTTCACATTTTGAATAGAGCATGGTCTTTCGATGTTTTTGCTATCGAGACTTTGGTTACCTGTAACAATGTGTAATAAAGGAACATGCTTCTGATACACTGTAAAGTACGATTGACAGATTGGGTACTATTGTGTCATAATGACACCTAGGACAAGGTTTTCATTATATTTTTTGAAATGTATGTACCTACTTAGGTATTTCAAAAATATTAAAGATACAAGAAAAATATTTCGGAGCCCAATACAATTATTTGGTGGCTGATATTATATTTTCAATTATTCTAAATAAATATTAAGGTTATCCATTTGATATTATTTGGTGATTCAATTTTGGTGACAGGTCTATTATTTTAGGTATAAATATTATTTATTAAATCTTTGAAAACAGGATTATTTGGTGATCGATAAAAATTAAAACTTTATTCTCATCACTAACCCATTAATGTCCCACTACTGGGCTCGGGACTCCTCATCTCTATCTAGAGAGCTGAGAGAGTTTAGGCCATAATCCACACACACTAGCCTAACGCGGGTTGGTGGATCAGACATACACTTAGAATTTCTTCTAGTTTAGCAGATGGTAAGTCACTTAACTCGTACATAATATAAATTCCACAAATTGAAATCCACATTGGTACTGCCTGTCGGAATCGAGCTCGGACAGCATGATTTGAATACTGGTTACTTATCTATTCGGCTACCATCGCTAATATAAAATCATACCCAAAAATAAATAGAACGAACCTTTAAAAATAGTGAAACCTCAAAAAAAATTATCAAGCTTAGGCTAGTCTATTAATTACCTTTGGGAAAAGATCCTAGGTCTTTTGTATTACACCTGTCGTTGCCAAAAACCTGATTGGTTAAAAACAAAAAACACAATAAAATTAACATTTTCTAGAGAAATGTTAGTACTAGTACGTTCGTACTTAGTTAATTGTAATATGTTCTGTATTATAAAAACAAGTATTTCTTATACCAAGGCATAACATGACAGTTTATATTATTGTTATAAAAATTGCTTGTTTATTTATTTACATCAATTAACGTCATTATTAGTAATTCGTAAAGGTATTTGCGTCAAAGAAAATTGAATAAATGATGAGGCTTTCTAAAGGAAATATATTGTTCATTTGGGTAAATATACTTTAGCATAATGAGGGAAGGCTCGCCAATAATGTGCTAGTTATTAATATACAAGGTGCCGGGTCATCAACCGCGCTTGTGCGTAAATGCTCAGTACTAAAGTACTAAGTGAATCGAACTTTTTTCTCATTGTATGGTAACATCGAGGCAGCTGCCTTTACACTTCATTTCACGTTACAAAAGAACAACGGATAAACGTGATTATTTTGCATGGGAAAGTTAAAAAAAGCATACCAAGAGTAACAACTTTGTGTCCTGCATTCAAAGGTCATGGAATTTAATAAAACACAATAAGTAAACATTTTTATTAAAATTAAAGAAACCAAACCTTATTTTAGAAACTACATTGTTAGTTCCACACGATTAGCTAATAGTTCTAACGCACTCCAAGTTCCCTTTCTTTTAGTATTGTGTATGCTATGTGCTAGGCTTATCATACAAGTGTAAAAAAGTGAAAATAATTCAAAAAATCTACGAATTGTACAACTACGTCGTAGTTCTTTTACTGATTTGTATTGGCGTATAAATCATCGTGTTCAAATAAGTTGACATATAAATTGGTCCTTGTGTTATGAATCCTTCCTTTCCGTTTAAGTCCATGTCGCCACTCCAGTATTTATTAATTTCAATAATTCGGGGATCTGAAAATAAAATACATTTAAATTAAATTAAGCTAGCCTACTGTGAAAGTATTTGCAAACTACAGAAGACCACGGCATATGAACTGTTTCTATAACATTTTTTTATTCACAATTTTTTTCTGTTTTAAGATGTTTTGATGTTTTTCTGTTTTATTGTGTACAATATAATATAAAGTTTCGAAGATACATCCAAAGTTATCAAACTCACCAACCTCTAGTATTAGTAGTGATAATATTCTGATGATACCTACTGGTTACGTTAGATGAAGCCGGAGGTGAAAAAGTTGCTTACATTTTGACACAATAACGCAGCTGCTTCTGCAATACAATAGCCCACGGAATATAATATTATAATAATATACTATAATGTAGAACGGACTACAAAGAAAATTAATATGTACCCTACGATCCATCATTCGAGTGGTGCCTTTCCCACGAGCCGTATGGCTAAGCCTGACATATAGATAGGTAGCCGTATTCTGTTGAAAAAGTACGCAGGTACACTTAACTGGACATCCCCTGGATTATCCCTTAACCCTTGTCTAGCACCCGCTGAAGCAAACGGGGTGGTTCTATTTTTAGTTCGAATCTCACGCGTATAAATACCAATGGATAACACTGTAGACGACATATTATTATTATTATAGCCTCCTTGTTTCCATAATGATTTAACAACTCATGACATTGTAAATTTAAATTAATTATGTGCATAAATTATAAAATAAATAAATAATTATGTAAAATTAAATTGCTTATTATTTATCATCTTTGATTTTTTATAAATATTTCCTTTTTCATTATGGACCCCTCAACCGGTAAAGTCCGACACATTATTATGACGACATATTATTATGTTTACAGGGGTTTACAGGATTTTGTTGAAATAAATTTACATTATCGATAGTTATACTAGTATTATAAAGCTGAAGAGTTTCTTAGTTTGTTTGGTTGAACGCGCTAATCTCAGAAACTACTAAACCAAAAAGAAAAAATATTTTTGTGTTGGAAAATCTATTTTTATTCATAACATAACTTGTTTGAAGTTTGTATAATGACGTTTTAATAATGAGAAATGTATCACTCAAGCAGATATCAGAAAACCTGATTCGACGAAATTGTCTATTGAATAAAATAATAGGTATGTGATTCACACATGAAACAGACATTCTGGCGTTAGCCTTTCAACGTAGAAAAGTGTATAGTAGGTATTTATATAGGTAAAAACATTTTTATACCCATACCTTATTATTTGTGATATTAGTAATATTTTAATATCAATTGATTCTATTGTCTAGCGGAATATAATAAATTGGGAAAACATCTACCAATACTTCACCAATATCATTTTTCAGAAATAGCATAATAATTTAAAAAAAATTCTTCCTTCATTCGTTTTTGTTATTCTTGTTAAGTTGCAAAATTAAAAAACTTAGAAAATAAACTTAAAAAAATATCAAAAAGACTTCAGGGGACACCCGGGTTTGAACCGGGGACCTCTCGATCTGCAGTCGAATGCTCTACCACTGAGCTATATCCCCGATAGTGTTGAACGCGAAATTAGCGTTCAATAGCCACAGAGCAAATTCAACTTAGCAATATGATTGAAATTAGTGTTTGAATATAATTTCCTAAGATAGATAGGTACGTTATAATTATTTATGCCCCTAGTGCTTCAAATACGTATTTTAGGTGACTTATTTGTTGTAAATATTTTGACTTAATTTTAAGTTTATACATGTGTGAAAAATTATCTTTATAACAAAGGAATATTCTCTATACCACATCAACCGTTTCACCTCTCGAGATAGAGGAGAGGAGACCGGCCGCGGCAGTAGGACATTAATTGGTTGATGATGATATAGGTACCACATCTTCAAACCAAGCAGAGAAGAATTAAAAAACTGACCGATTAATACTGCAGTAAAAATTATCCTGGTATTTGTTTAATTCAAAAAAAAGATTAAAGAAAACGCCGACTAAACGAACCGCTAATGATATGTAAAGAAAGATAGAATTGTTCAAAGACTATGTGAGCGCACAATCTCGCCGCCAGATGTCACTGTACACCTACAACTTCTCTTCATAATATCTAACTAGCCGTGCCCGAGACTTCGTTTATGTACGATTTAATTTTTTTATTTTTTCCAGTAGCCTAAATAAAAAGGAAAAAGTCGAAAGAAGTACCTTTCGACGTTAACTATCTGCAAATAAGTAGCTACAGAGTTTACCTCAAACATACAGACAGGCAGACAAAAACTTTAGAAAGTGTGTTTTTGTTATATGCCTACTCTAAAAATCTGTTATTTTGGTATTACCAACAGAGCCTTCAATTTTATGTATTTGTATAGACTACCATTAATTAAACGATCTAATAAAAGTTTGCACTAAAAATTAAACCTTTGTTCGGCTTTGACTTTTAAATATCACATAAACTAGTGAAGTCAATTCTTTGAAGTGAGCTTATTTTCAGAAAGGTATTGGATTCAAATCTCGTTAATTATTAATGCCAACGCCACGGAACCTTGCAAAGACGACCTTCTTTTAATTGATTCCGTGACCTAATCACACTTACCTACTAGCTATAATTTTAGATACAACAGTTTTTTTAAACAACAGTTTTTTTTTTAATTAAAGAGCCACGGGCGTAACCAGGTTTTAGTTTCGCGGGGAGGGGGTTTAGAAAATAAAACTTCAAAATTATATATTCGGTCTTGTATTAGTGTAATACTTTAAACATTTCGGGTGGGGGAGGGGAGTTTTTGAACCCCCAAACCCCCTCTGAAGCATTCATACGCCTTGTCGACTCTATCAAACTTATTTACTTCTATTTTGAAGAACATCATACTGTATTTCCTTGGGAAAATCTCTAAACAACAACAACAATGTACAACTCGGAAGCTTTAGAAAAACTTACCTAAAGTTGTACTGATGTTGATAGTATTTCGACTTAAGCCTAATAATATTATAAATTAATAATATTATATTATTGAAGCGATGGTGACCGAATGGATAAATGTACCGACATGCAAATCATGCGGTCCGAGTTCGATCCCGACTTGCAGTACCAATGTGGATTTCACTTTGTGAAATTTATATGTATCTACTAGTTAAGTGACTTACCATCTGCCAATCGTGAAGTAAAACATCGTGAAGAAACCCACATACACTAAAGGAAATTCTATGAGTATGTCTGATCCCCCAACCCACATTAGGCCAGCGTGTATGGATTATGGCCTGAACCCTCTAAGCTCTCTAGATGGAGGAGAGGAGACCCGAGCTCAGAAGTGAGACGAGACATGTTATAAATACAGACAGATTGTAGTCTATAATAACACATAGGCTTTTTATCGACATACCACGCGTGCGGAGCCGCAGGCGGATACTACTAGATGATAAAAAACATCAAAAAAAATTGCAAGCTTTAAATAAAAAACTTAGCCGCAAAGCTTTGATGAACGCTTCCCTAAACAGTTCATACTGTGATGACCATTTCTACAGTGTAGAGAGGATACGTAATAATAAAAGCCCACCCTAAAAAGAGCAAGAAATAATTTTACGCAGAAAGGAAAAAGTAACTTGGAATGTCCAAAAGCAACGATCCGTAAAATAGACTTGCGTCCGTTTCAAGGAATACCCACGGAAACAGACATATTTCATGTGAAGGGATAATGTACAACACGCACTTTGTAGCCACCACAAATAGGGGGTATAAAAATTGAATTATACAATTTGTAGCCTCAGGAGAAAATAGACGTAAGATGAGAAATACCAATAGGCAATCTTTAACTTTAACAACTGGATTTATATTCCGGAAAATCGGTTTGCAAACAAACAGTTTTCGGTGCTTATCACGAAGATGGTTTTTAATACGGACAATAAACTTATTTTCTGAAAAGACGCATATTTAATTTTTTTTTTAATAGCAATTTATTACTATAAAATAGGTACATCTTAAAATAAATGATAACTAATTATTTTTATGTTTTCTAAAAAAGTTAAAAAGTGCGTTTTTTTCTTTGTGTATTCTTGATATTTTGAAACCATTTATCAATTATGAAATTGTTTAAGAAACAGTTTGATATTCATATAGTGCGTGTGTGTATTTTATAATACCATATTTTTTACTACTATTACTATTAAATAAAGCAAATAGAAGTCGAAAATAAGTTATAAATGCTTTTATGAATATTATTTTTCGTCGACCATTCGTCGTATTGATGGAAAATTATTGACTACGTTTTATTTAGTAGTGTGGAGTTGGATTGTATGGTGGCAGGTGTGGTGGACGCAGGTGGCAGTTGGGTGGTCACCCGGGTGGTCTAAAGGATGGTGGAGCTTAGGTGGGGACGGCATTCTGAAACAAATAACTCATAAGTTTATAATTGTAACGTAGAAATAATTACTTACGATCGATATAATTACAGTAACTTGAAACACAGTTTTGTATGTGAAAGTAGGTACGTATAAATCTACAGTTGAAAGGCGTGGCGTAAATACTAGCTAAGTAGGCTGTGCCTCTCTTTATAGGTATGGTATAAAGTAGGTTACATAAAACCACAGAAAACTAATATCAAAACACGAACAAAAATTATTTTTTTAACAGAAAACAAGAAATTAAATGAATTTTTTTTCATTCATCATTATAGATTAAAACGATGTGTCTAACAAACACACTTTTTTGGAATCTCCAAAAAAGCCCGCCGCGTGACAATAGTTTCTTTTTTGACATAATACCTACCTGAAAATACGAAACCCTCGCCGTGCGAATATGTCTTGCACTTGACCGGTTTTTCTTTTCAGACGTGAAAATTAAACATCCAAGTTACCAAGAATTACACAACCACACAGCAAACAACAAAATGGACGCAAACCTTAAAAGCACAACTGTAAATAAAAACCAAATAGCTATTACGAAACATCCTTCTCGAAAATCGATTGGGAATACCTTGTATATCCCAACAGGAAAATTCCATTTTCCAAATACAAAACTGAGAACAGACGACAAACCTAAATACCTTGTAAGTAAACGAAGCGCAATAAGTAAATAGCATTTTCTGCTTTGAGGAAATTTCAAAACAAACGGGCTATGAAAAACTCCAAACAACTTTTAACGGATTGCCGTCCTACTGACGAATGTAAAATTATTATTTAATGATTTCAATGAATCTTCGGTTGTTCGTAGTTTTCCCTCAATCATATTATCTAACTTACCTATATTATAGGAAATTTTACTTATCTACATAGTTAAACATTGCTTCTAGAGACATGAAAATTGGAGTGTGTGTTCTTTGTGATGTGTAGTTATCCACTAAAAAGGGATTTCCGAAAATCATCACCTAAAGGGGTGATGATGAGGATTTCATCATTTCAAAACTTGCACTTCAAACAAAGAACTTATAAAGATCTGTTTAAATATCGAATTCTACGCGGACGAGGTCGCAGGCAAAACCAAGTCATCCTTAATGCTATTAATACAAGTTGGAATATTGGAATATTACACTCATGTTCACTTAATATTTCTTTTTTAAAAGGGGACGTTATTTTTATCGAACATAAGTGTGGGTTATGTACCTATTATAATATATGCACATGGAAGAAAGGCTATCTCTAACTTATCTCTCTGTTGGAAAAGTGGCGTGATTTATTTGTGTGTATATTTCATTTCCAAAGGTATAGCTATATATATAAAGGTAAAGGTAATTATTATGGAAAAAAAATAAAATCTAATCATTTGTGTTCTTATAGGGTCAAGATAGCCGATTGGAATAAACTAACTGTAAGTATTATCGACAGAACGGTGATAATAATAGCTGGTTACATTGCTCCAATATATGCTCAACGTGGTCCATTGTATAGAGAAGGCACAAAGCAAATGAAAGCCACAAAGACGATGACTCATCATGTTTTACGACATCATACCGAACACTCTGCAATCATAACTTTGATGAAGAAACTTATATCTGACGTCATGGTCATAGATGGTATATAAGGGGGGAATCATGGGGATCCCGACTTCCCTTCCTCCTTAGCATATTGCACAGATTATTTGTGTCACAAAATATATAAAAACTTGATATTTAATTAATTTCAGCAATTTTTTTGTGAATCATAATTATGAGGGGTAATGCAAATTACACATGCTGCCCCGTTCGGGGAAACAGGATTGTAATGTGGGGCACGCTGGACCGAGGATGTCAGAAGGCTAGTGTACCCACTAAAGGATTTTTCTGTCCCTATTAGTATTAGTGTAAGGTATTAGTCTTTAGGTACTAACATAGTTTTTCAGTAAACATTTTTACTAACAAACTATGGATGAACTAAGTCTGAAAATAAATTATTTTTATTTTATTTATTTATTATTTATTTAAAACCCCTCTTGGAACCAACACTTCGCTTAGTGAGCCGGATATGACATCAACGACTCACTCAACCCTAAAGCTAACATCTATACCTGACGTAAAATAACTACGTATTAGGAAATCGTCCAGTTATTCATGACAAAAACTTAGTATGACGAGACGATGAGTCACGAACATCACGTGTCATATTATCGTATTATCGACCACCGATAACAGGGCACAGTGATAAATATAGTCACGACGATCACCTCTTATCATTCTCCATTAATTTCACATACAGTAAACAAGCTGTTGGAAAAAGTTCCATTTTCTTTGTGTTCTTAATTTGAGAGAAAGGTGAGTTTTATTGTTCTGTTATTTATTTATTATGTATGTAGTGATGACCGCTTTGTGTTAATACAATCAATAAAGTTGTGACACGTACTATTATTTTTGTCTCATCAAAACTACAGCAAGTCTAATATTCTAAGTTTAATATTCTACTACCAACTGTGTGAATAAAAAAAACTTAAAGTAACGATTTTTCGAGCTTATTTTAACTAATTTCATTAAATAATATACAATATCATAAACTACGTCAATTGGTAATTATGTTTTCGATAAAATCCATTTCAATTCATTCACGTAATAAACTTTCATAAACATTTTAATTGTGGCTTGCTTGCGTCATGGCCTTACTGTCGTGATCGTGATTTATGTTTTATAGATTATTCTAGAGATAATAATTGATAAAAGCAATCCTTAATACGATATTTAATAAATACGATGCCTATAGATATCGTATATATATATAGGTATCGTATAAATTCTTTACTTTAAATATTATGCAATTACCTTTTTTTTGTTTAATATATGTCTGTAAATCATCAATAAATTTACTCTAAGGCAATGAGTGGTGTAAGCGAAACATACTATTGTTGGGACCCGTTTATCTGCACGAAATTTGTAAATAACCCATTTAATACTATTTTGAGATCTAATTACTAATTCCGTATTTCTTACAGAGATGCCGCCCCCGCACGCATACCCGTGTGGACCTTACTGCCAGTCAGGTGGTTGTGTACCAACCTGCTACTTCTACAGGCCGCCACCGCCACCGCATCACCACCACTATCCACCACCGCCGTTCCACCCACCCCCACCCCATCACCATTACCCACCCCAACCATATCAGCATCACCCGCCACCACACCCGCATCATCACCACCCACATCTCCCACACCATACGCCACGTTAAAAAGTAAAGGCCAAGGCTCAGTGTTAACGGGCACACGGGTCGGTGGCCACCACGAGCTACAGTACTGCGACTCCATATAAAGTGTATGAAAAAGCCTGTGAAGTCGCTGTCAGTCACCATCGATGGCTGTGGTCAGTGGCACGTTTGCGCCGAGCCTAAATAACATGCAAGTTTCAGGATACCGTTACCTTTCTCGTCCAGAAAAGTCAGTTCTTGACGAGAAAAGCAGAAAGAGCATGAAACTTGCGTAGTGTAAATGGACTCTATGGATTATTCATACCGGGCTTGTATATTTGACTGAAAGCCACATCTACATCCACAATCGTATAGTACCATTACAGGAAATCCAAATAAAAAGTTTAGACTCCTAATATTTGTTACCATTTTTTAGAAATTTTACAATATGACTCCTATGTGCTCATGCTTAGGAGTCTTTTTCTGTTATCATTTCACAGTTTTTGTGCCATATAACATTCAAGTTAGACTTATTGTGAGCATGTTACCATTTTTATATTATCTGTGATACAACCTTTTTTGTCCTTATGCGTTTTATTCATACCATTTTATAACAAACAATAAAAAAATTACAATTGTTTTTGATTTATTAGATCTGTATTTATAATTATCAAACGGAGGTTATCTTATCATACAAGATATGTTTTTCTATTGAAGTATGATATGTAAGATTAGCAATACTTGCAACTGATATCGACGCAAATAAATGTTTTGTAAAACAACAACTTGTTTGTCTTTATTTTTATAATCCTAAAATATTGAATAATCGGAAAAACAAAAGACTGTTACTGATAATACAAAAAAGATAAAACAAAAAAACTGAATGTGAGCTGCCATACACGGTTGTATGGCAGCAGTCCTATTGGGAATCTCTTAGAGAGGCCTATTGCCATGATAAATGAGATGGCGAAAATGAAATGATTACTGAAATCGAGATACATATGCCTCAACTCATACAGTTTTTGGAGTCAGTCCATGAGATATAAATAGGTATTTTCCAAACGTCTTCCTCAAAGGACGCATAACATTATACTCCAATACTAGAAAGAAAAATAAAATCAATTGGAACACAACAGAACGGCAACACAAGTAATTATTTCATCGTTTCCTCTTCAGGGCCATACAGGGAAATAGGAAACCAAACAGCGCTCTTATTAAGAAAGTTTTTCTTCATAACAAGATTACGAACACCAGATGTGTTAGATTGTCTCTGTATAAATGTTAGGAGGCAAGATATCTAGCTATACTTATTACCAACTTTCTAACAACTTAAACGAAAAATCTAGACCAACTGAGACTCTAATTTAATATAAACTTCTTCAATAAATTATATTAACGAATGAATTAATTGTCTAGGCATTTTACCTTAAATTGTGATGAGTTAGCTACTGTTCCTGAAAGATAATGAACATTTAAGAAATATTATAAAGATATTTCAAAAGGAATGTTAACCACATTGTTTTTAAGACGTAAATCTTGTTGTGGTGTACAATAAACAATTTTAACCTGAATGCACGACTTCGTTGTCTCTTTATAAAATGTTATCGTTACTAAGCGTTTTTTAACATGTTGATCCGTGTTAAAAACGTTTATATTGAATAAATTAAGATAAACAATCAAAGACAAACACACTCGCGTATACCATACATAAATTACTTTGTAGATGGAATTACTTCAGTATTACAACTGGCTATGTCGATAACTCGATACTAATATTGAATATTTCTTTTATAATTTAAAATTATTTATCTTTCCTATAGAAATTGACAGCTCTTGTCCGCGTCTATGCATTGTTACGATAGATATGTACTGGTTATAAAAAACAAAATTAAAAATTTTGAAAAAACCCACGACGATAACATCTATACAAAATAAGAAACTTAACATATAAAAAGGTTTAAATAACTTCATTTTAAATCCCCGACGAAAAGATAATAAGTAGCGTCAAAACAATCCCAAGAAAATTCGTCGGGGGCTGCCATACCCTGACTTGAAATGAACGAAAGTATTGCAGTTTTATGTATTTGATACCTACCTAATTATTATCAATATTTAGTTTACAATATATATTTAATACTAGAAACAGTAATGATATTGGCAGCCCCCGACGAATTTTCTTGGGATTGTTTTTACGCTACTTATTATCTTTTCGTCGGGGATTTAAAATGAAGTTATTTAAACCTTTTTATATGTTACGTTTCTTATTTTGTATAGATGTTATCGTCGTGGGTTTTTTCAAAATTTTTAATTTTGTTTTTTATTTTAAATATTTTCAAAGAGCGCCCCTATCTTACTAACTAAAGTAACAAAAAAACTAGTAAGTAACTCGTATACAATTTTAAGAACCTTGACTGATAAATAAAAGTTTTATACTAAGTTATAGAACAAACACATTTTTTTTAAATTTACTGTTGCAGTAAGTCTTATAACTTGAAATTATCATTTTAATTTTCTTATTTTAAACTTTTTAAGGAGCACCTTATCTTACCATGTAAGCTCTAGAATGAATAGAATTTGCATGGAGCTTCGACTATATTATATATATTTTATTTTTTGTTGACTTGTGTGCTCATCCGTCGCACAAAGATCGCCGGAGCCCCGCTTCGCGTGTTAAGTTTAGCTATCGCACATTGATTGCCGTAGCCGGACTGCCTTCGACGTTAGCGCAGATTTCCACCTATAATAGCTTGTATCTCGAAAACGGTGCGTGCTATCGCAAAAATGATGAAAATTTGGTTACACCCCGAGCACGGGATACCTATAAGTTAGAATAAATAAGGTAGGTAGGTGTTTATATAACGTCAGTCTGGAATAAACTCTCACTCTTACTAATTTTTTTTAGGCTTATCATTGTATACCTCAGTACTAATATTCAGTGATATTACAACACGAGATCGGTTTTCGGATTTTTTCCTTTACTTGTGCAACTTGTTATTGCTTCTGGCCAAATTTCATGATTCTAGGTCAACGGTAAGTTCCCTATAGATTATGATCGTCAAGATAAATCGTCAAAAATGGAGCATAAACAGCTGTATCTTTTGATTGCGTTAACTTAGAATTCTGATTTTTATTTTACGCCGAGGGTTTGCAGACCCAAGTATATGATATTAATTTCAGCTTTATACCTCTATGCGTTCTTGAGAAAAATATTTTAGACAGACGGACAGACAGACAGACAGACAGATATACAACGGGGTGATCCTATAAGGGTTCCGTTTTTTTCTTTTGAGATACAGAACCCTAAAATTGCATAAACGGTCACCCATCTATGAACTGACCTTATCCGAAGTTGCTTAACCTCATGAGTGTAATCAATATCTCAGTACTACAATGCTACGTGTCCCTATACAGTAACAGGTCTAATTATTTTACAGATAACTGTAAATATAAGTTTGCTTAGTCTATTACAGCGCCCCCTGGCGAAAAAATACAATATTGTGTATCCAAAAGTCATCCTCGATAAATCACAAATACATTACAGAAAACCGTATCGAAATCGGTTTAATCATTTTAAAGATAGGAGGGCACAAAGGTTTCAACGAAATCAACATAGGTTTGCCTAGTCTATTGCAGCGCCCCCTGGCGAAAAAATACAAAATCTTGAATCCAAAAACAATCCTCGATAAATCACAAATACATTACAGAAAACCGTATCGAAATCAGTCTAATCGTTTTAAAGATAGGAGGGCACAAAGGATTCAACGAAATCAGTGTATTGTAGCGCCCCCTGGCGAGCTATTAACATAACACCTATCTAATAACCTGTCCCCAAGAGCCGCACACACTTTACAGAAAACTGCATCTAAATCGGTCAAACCGTTTCCGTGATATAAGGCATTATGTTGGAACACACAAACACACAGCCTCTCACCCCAAACGCATATACCGTCTCCGTTCCGTCGTGGGTAAAAAATGTATAGAATATTTTTGTTTGCTACGACACGCATCTGAAACTGTCTATGTCTACATACATACATACATATAAATCACGCCTCTTTCCCAATAGAGGGCAGAGGCAGAAACCATTTCCTTCCACTTGCTACGATTCTGGCATACCTTTTTGGCTTCTTCAACATTCATCAGTCTTTTCATGCATTCTCGCCGGTTGAGGGTACTCCTGATCTTTGTCTATAGATTTTTTTAAACCACGACGGTGGCAAATGCACGGCTCGATTGATGGTAAACGATATAAACACAGCTTAAATCTGAGGTCAGAGGACAATACTTACTACTTATTAACTGATAGATAGTCCATACTCTAGTCTACTTTTTTCTACAACCACAAAAATTAACTTTCTTCAATGCTGCCTTCTAGGCTATTTTGTTATTTAGCCGACTCTTATCTTACATAGACATACTTTGTACCTAAAAAACAACGCCAAAATATACAAAGTAACGAAGTAATTTTGTTAAATATTTTATAGGTTAAAGACACGCAAATACAGTACAAAAGGTTCATGTGTGTTAGTCATAAAAATTGTGTGACATTTATATACGAGTATACCCTTTATTACTCGTTAAATGTTACATAGAAACTGAAAGTTAGAAAGTTGCCACTATTTTACACGTAGGTACGAGCACATTAAAATACATTAAAGATTTCATATATCTGAATTGTTTGTTTTGTTGAACACACTAATCTCAGGAAACTCTCTTCATTTAAGAGCTGGGCTCTTGTCGGTGGAGTAACTTCCAATCCTCTCATTTTTCTGCAATTTCTTTCACCTCCTGATAGCCATCACAAAATGGTACCAAAATGGTAAAATTAAGCTGTTAAACAACAGTTTATATTAGCTCAAAGACCACCTTGTTATAATATAAAGTTTTTATGATGATAAAATGATACCTCACCAATCCTACATATTCCCTTACTAACCATCCTTCTTCTCGACCATAGCGTTATTAGTACAAATTTAGGCTTTACCCTTACACCGGACGGAATCCTCTCCTCTTTACGACACCCTCAGGAAGTTGTGAAATATACATCTATATAAGCCGAGGCATTAAAACGAATAACATTACTTATCTTAGACTTGTAACTAGCAACAGAAGACAAAACTACGCATTAAAAAGTAATACGACAGATACAATTTACAACAGTTGTATTGTATTAGTAAGGATTACAAGACCCGAATGTAACAGTAAAAGCATTTATTATACGTACGTATCGTTTTACTCCTCTCTAAGCAATAACGTTTCGCAAAAAGTGAGAACGAAAAGTCCATAAATATCACATTCGCACACAGTTCGTTACCCAGCCAAGGAAACGGAAGAAAAGTCTTAACTCGCGGAAATTTCGCCTTCAGCTTATTTCTGCCCATGTTTTCTTTTTCACCAATACGTTAAACGAAACAATGTTTTGAATATTATTTGAGACGCAGATTGCGTAGTATTCTAGATTCGTATATGTAATAACATCTTAGGAAAACATAAGGTTGTAAGTTCAAACAACTGTAGGCAAAGAAAACCTCTATGTCTATGTGCCCGGGGCGTAGTGAGAAAATTGTAACTAAAATATTCCAGTATTTTCAGATTGAGAAAGACTCCAGCTCTCTACAGAGGTTTGCAGTCATAATGTCACTACGGTAATACTGGCTTTCTGTGGCTCAGTAGTAGTGTCTGGAGTTTCTTATTATTCTTAGGAATCGTTCCTTCCGAAAAAAGATTTTATCACTTAGGCTGCTGATACTGCAGCTATGAGTAAATCATGTTTCTACCACCAAACATCTTTATACAACTGCGTATTATTAATGTCCATTCACTTAAAACGGCTTGGAGATCAGAGCAAATTTGTTTTGTATTCAAAATATAGCTTTAGGATATTTATATTCTTTTTTTAATTGGATATATTCAAAAAGGAATCTTCTTCAGAATCCTTATTCCTAAAATAGATCATAACTCAATGTCTTAAAGTTCTATTCGGAATACTATACCAATTCACTTACACCACGATGGTCTAAAACAAAGACCATAAGTAGTAGAAGTAACAAGTCACGACATTTGGGAAATGGGTCCGCGGTCACAGAATGATTTTATTAGTACACAGGTGCCTCTCTCGCCCATACATTTGGTGTAATCCGTAAGTTGTGCCTTACGACGCCCATGGGATAACATGGGGTTACCCGACACATACCCGACAACCACAGAGTAAGTATTTATTCTAAGGTATTTTAATGTGGGACAAACTCTATAACATTGAGAGTTGTAGAATACATCGTTATGCTCCTATATCTTGTCAAAGAAAGAAAGGATTTTATGCTGTACCTATATTATAAGACATACTTCACCAAAGCATAGGCTAATCGACGAATCAATAGATGTCTTATAAACTTCTTTATACTTATAACTTCTTTCTTTTCTTCTTATGACTGCTATATGCTACTGTGCTACGCAAATCGCCGCGTCCGATTTCCGGGTCGTGTATAAACCGAATTTGAAATTATCAGTATCACTCAAGCTGAGTTCGGAAACGTGTTCAGCTAATGTAAATAGGATCGCCCCCTATTACACCTAATAGTGCTGGTGAAATATGGGTGTGCTGCACCTCTGCCTATCCTTTCGGGAATAATATACAGCACCTTAAAAGCATGTCACTCAACGGACGTCCATTTTGCTGTTATTTAAAATTCACAATCATCTCTCATCTCGACTTTTTGCTTTGGTTAGTCCTGGTTTTATCCTTGGTAAATGGAGTAGGGAATTTGGTCGTAGTCTAAATGATCCTTTAGAAACCCTGTGAGTGATTTTAACCGACTGTAGGTACATTTTACGAGTTGTTAAGGTTTCGACATTTCCGACTTTACATATACCAGTAGTTAGGTTGTACCAGTTCTAGCTCACTATCCAGAATCCGTCTGGCTCACTATTCTCCTATTCTCGAGTCGACAAAACCTAAAAAAAAAAAAAAAAAAAAAGAAAAAAAAAAGGTTTTGCCATGCTCTGATCACGAATCTGCGGTCCGTTTTTGTCTAGGATGTGTGGTTTCAGAGATGTGGAAATCAATTAAGAAGAGTATCTAATCGATATCTAATCCCGCACCCTCATTAACGTTTCTTTTGTTCTCATGTTTCCTATTATCTATTGTTTCTGGTAGACCCTCATTAGCATTCTTATCTATTACTTATTGTAAGCCCTTTTTATCACTGCTATTGTTTAAGAACTTCCATGCTATTCTGAATCATCAATAAAACACATTCCTTCATTTCTACATTTTTATTGCTTATTAAAATATGAATGAAACATCTGATCCACTAAAATATCATTGTATACTGTGTTCTCTGTAAATATGTTCGTAAAACTACGCATTGAACACCCCTGAAACTTATATAGCAAATACATTAAGCAATATTCACCGCAAACTGATGTCCACTCATTCTGAATTCTATCCACATTCCAGTCCCATCTTTTACAATTCCTTCTTAAAAAGTCGAGATGATATCGTGTAGGTGCACGTCCATATGAATCAAAATATTGACCAATACCATTCGTATCGACATGTAAAGCTATCCAATGTGAGCCTGGTTTATCATCCGTATCCAAATTGCATATTGTGTACATAGGTACATGAGTGTAAATGGGTAGTCTATTAGCAGCATACACATTATATTTGATAGATTAAAGTTATTAATCGCTTCAAGAGATGCTGGTAATACAAACCATGACAATGAAATACTATCTATTACACTACTCAACGACAAAAAAATATCTGGTTCGGCTTGTACTATTTCATAATCAGGATGACTAATAAAAAAACTTTCTGTCACATCTAAAAATAGAGAAATTTAATATTTTTAGTTTTCATCTCTTTATTATTTTTTAGACTGAGGTTAGATCGAAATTATGACCGATTTGCTAACACAATCGTTACTATTTGTTAGTTTGATAGCTATTCTTTATGATGTCACGCGTGTGTGTAAACAATCTAGATCTTTTCTGTTATATTTGCGGCGAGTTTACGCCAAAATCGCAGAAAAAACCACTTTCGGACTTAATTAAAAATTGTTACAAAGCTTATTTCGACCGGGAAGTTATAAATATCAATAAATCGTGGGTGCGTAATCAATTTGTGCAGATCTTAGAGTGGTTTATTTCTTAACTGGATTGCAGTCGGGTTATACAACATATTGCTGCTTTCTTTGTGAGTGGGATAGTCGAGCGCGATCAGAACATTTTGTAAAAGAACATTGGCCATTACATCATTCTTTTGTACCTGGACAAAAAAATGTTAAGAATGAGCCTTTAGTGGAAGCCTATAAAATCATTTTACCGCCGCTACACATAAAATTGGGACTCATTAAGAACTTCGTGAAACGTTTAAATCACGAAAGCGTAGCTTTTCAGTTTCTTAAGCAAAAGTTTCCCAAGCTTAGTGAGGCAAAAGTTAAAGAAGGCATATTTGTAGGTCGGGACAAAAAGAAAATGATTGAAGATCCATCTTTTATATCTACTCTTACTCCAGTCGAAAAAGAAGCATGGAAAGCTTTTGTAGAAGTGACCAAAAATTTTCTTGATAACAACAAATCTCCTGACTTTCGTGACAAAATAAAATTAATGTTGGACTGTTACCATAGAATGGGATGCAATATGTCGCTCAAAATACATTTCCTTTACTCACATTTAAGCTTTTTTCCTGAAAATATGGGTTCAGTTAGCGATGAACAAGGTGAACGTTTTCATCAAGATGTTGCAGCGATAGAAAAACGTTACCAAGGAAGATGGGAGCCCGCTATGCTAGCAGATTACTGTTGGGGCCTCATCCAAGATACCCCTGAATCGCACTACAAGAGAAAAGCCAGCCAGCCCCAAAAACATCGCCTTTCCGTACAAAATATTGATAAGATTAGTTCAGTCCCTACAAAAATTGTTATTTTTGACCTGTCATTATATCTGAAAACTGAGATGTGACCGAAAACGTTTATTTATGCAATCCTGTCATATTTGGTGTAAGAAATAAGAAAAACATAGTTAGACCTCAGATAATTTTAAAAGTTTGAAATTTGTTGAGTAGTGTTATCGAAGAGTTAAAGGAAGCTGGAATAATTACGGAATAAATAGCGACCACTTGAAGATTTTAAATCAGTATGGTTAACTTATTCATACTGAATGTTAAAAAAAAAAATATTGTGTCAATACGCAGCGCAGACATAAAACTCAAAAAGAGTAATAAAAATAATCAACATGAGTAAAGCGGATGTGGTAAATGAAATTCATAAAAATGTTAGAGTCAATTTTCCTCGAAGAAATGTTGTGATGAAAGATATAGATGATCTCTGGCAAGCAGATTTAATTGACATGCAGTCTGTTTCTCAAGAAAATAAGAAAATGAAATATATTCTTACAATTATTGACACATTTTCAAAATATGGATGGGCTTTTCCTATCAAGAATAAAAGTCAAGATTTTATATGTGACACTTTCAAAACCTTGTTTGTTAAGGGACGTTACCTAAAAATTTACAAACTGATAATGGTACAGAGTTTTACAACAATAAATTCAAAAAGCTAATGAAATTTTATAATATCAACCATTATTCGACACTTTCGATAAAAAAAGCTTCAATAGTTGAACGATTTATCAGAACATTAAAATCAAATTTATATAAAACATTTAGTTTAAAAGGCAACTACAAGTGGATAGATAATACCCTCAATGATATTATTAATAAATATAATCATACATACCACCGAACCATTAATGAAATGCCAGCAAAAGTAAATAATAACAATAAAACAAACATATTAGAAAGATATAATAATATTAAATCAGAAAATAAGGGTACTCTTACAAGAAAGTTTAATGTTGGTGATTTTGTCCGTATTAGTAAATATAAAGGAACATTTGAAAAAGGATACACCCCTAACTGGTCAACCGAAATATTCAAAATCAGTAAAATACAAAATACAATACCTGTAACTTATTTAATACAAGATACAATCAGAGGCCAGCCTATTTTAGGAGCATTTTATGTGCAAGAACTTCAAAAGACTAAACATCCTAACGTTTATCTCGTTGAAAAGATCCTGAGAAGAAAAGGAAATATGATTTTAGTAAAATGGTTAGGTTTACCTTCCAATGAAAACAGCTGTATACATAAATCAAATATATTATAAGAAACAAACTATTTGTCACTGTTTTACATATATGCATATTAGAACAATGTTTATCGAGACCCTTGTTGTCTGGAAGAAATCACTATTAGCGATACGACCGCTCATTGACACTGTTCTTGTATTTTGTAAGAAATCTATGTTACTATGGAGCACACAAAATAATATTCTATCTATCTATCAAATAATTCTCGATTTATATTTATTAGGTTGTATAGACTTTATTAAATTGCAGATATTTTTGATAAAACCACCATTTCCATTTCATGAATTGACTGAACGGGAAAAGAAACAGGTGAACTGGATTGAACGTAACAGAAAGATATATTGGAGTGAAGGATTTATAACATATTCAAAGTGTCAGTGTTTGATAACAGATATATTAAAAGATAAATGTATATATGCTAAAGGTTTAGAGAAAGTGTCGTGGATGAAATGTATTTTGAAAAATAATAATATAATTAATATAGAAGACAAAGGTTGTCCAAGTTTGTTAAGTCTGTATAATCAGTATAAATATTCTAAAGATGTGTATAATTGTATTTATCATGATTCTGTTTGTGCTTTGAAAAATATTTTATGTTTAAATAAATGGTTCTTAAATTACAATAAACAATTTTATCAGTATAAGTTGTTTTATTCTTAACAAAATAAAAATATTATTTCCCCTCCCAAACACCTACTATTATTACTAAACGTTTATATGTAACTAACAACACTTATTACTCTTCATTACACTTTCATAAATATTTGCATCTAGTACCTTGGAAACAAGCTTCAAACATTGAAAATGCATCAAAACAAATACGAACCTCATTATGAAATGTATCATACCAATAAGATGCGTTTATTTTCATTTAACTTTTATTGGGTTACCGCTAATTCGCATAAAATATTAATAACAGAAATGGCTAACGCTGGATTTTTTTATTGTGGAAATGGAATAAATGATGAAACTGCATGTTTTTCTTGTGGAGGAATTATTAAAGATTGGGAGATTTATAACGATCCTTGGGTGCAACATGCTATTCATTATCCCAAATGTATTTTTTTGAATGCCGTAAAAGGAACGAATTACGTGTTGAATGTCTCTATGGAAACTAAAAATTTAAAAATCTGTGACAGCTGTAGTCTAACTGGTGTTATTTGTGTTAGACAGAATCACCCCACTTAAACAGATCCTAGCAGTATTGGGGCGCCTGCATCACTCACCTCGCTTCGCTCGGTTCGCAATGCAGGCGCCCCAATAATACACTACTGCTAGGATCTGTTTAAGCGGGGTGATTCTGTCTAACACAAATAACACCGGTTAGACTACAGCTGTCACAGATTTTTAAATTTTTAGTTTCCATAGAGACATTCAACACGTAATTCGTTCCTTTTACGGCATTCAAAAAAATACATTTGGGATAATGAATAGCATGTTGCATCCAAGGATCGTTATAAATCTCCCAATCTTTAATAATTCCTCCACAAGAAAAACATGCAGTTTCATCATTTATTCCATTTCCACAATAAAAAAATCCAGCGTTAGCCATTTCTGTTATTAATATTTTATGCGAATTAGCGGTAACCCAATAAAAGTTAAATGAAAATAAACGCATCTTATTGGTATGATACATTTCATAATGAGGTTCGTATTTGTTTTGATGCATTTTCAATGTTTGAAGCTTGTTTCCAAGGTACTAGATGCAAATATTTATGAAAGTGTAATGAAGAGTAATAAGTGTTGTTAGTTACATATAAACGTTTAGTAATAATAGTAGGTGTTTGGGAGGGGAAATAATATTTTTATTTTGTTAAGAATAAAACAACTTATACTGATAAAATTGTTTATTGTAATTTAAGAACCATTTATTTAAACATAAAATATTTTTCAAAGCACAAACAGAATCATGATAAATACAATTATACACATCTTTAGAATATTTATACTGATTATACAGACTTAACAAACTTGGACAACCTTTGTCTTCTATATTAATTATATTATTATTTTTCAAAATACATTTCATCCACGACACTTTCTCTAAACCTTTAGCATATATACATTTATCTTTTAATATATCTGTTATCAAACACTGACACTTTGAATATGTTATAAATCCTTCACTCCAATATATCTTTCTGTTACGTTCAATCCAGTTCACCTGTTTCTTTTCCCGTTCAGTCAATTCATGAAATGGAAATGGTGGTTTTATCAAAAATATCTGCAATTTAATAAAGTCTATACAACCTAATAAATATAAATCGAGAATTATTTGATAGATAGATAGAATATTATTTTGTGTGCTCCATAGTAACATAGATTTCTTACAAAATACAAGAACAGTGTCAATGAGCGGTCGTATCGCTAATAGTGATTTCTTCCAGACAACAAGGGTCTCGATAAACATTGTTCTAATATGCATATATGTAAAACAGTTGTTGATGCTGGCCTTTTTCCAGAGCAATTAAAAATTGCCAAAGTTGTCCCATTACTTAAAAAAGGATCACCTCTAGACCCAAAAAATTATAGGCCTATATCGTTGCTTCCAATTCTCTCAAAAATTTTTGAAAAGCTCATAAAGGTCAGACTTGTCAGTCATTTAAATCAAAATAGAATTATCAATTACAGGCAGTTTGGATATCAAAAGGGTGTAGGTACAACGGATGCTATTGACAATCTCATCACTGACATTCTTGGAAAAATGAATGATAAGATGAAAGTGGCCGGGATTTTCCTTGATTTAAGTTCGGCTTTTGATACTGTGGACCACAAACTTTTATTAATTAAATTAGAATATTACGGCGTACGAGGAAAAGCATTAGATTTGTTTCGTTCATATTTACATAACCGAAAAATGTTTGTTGAGATAAAGGAAATTGGTGAGAACAATTTGCAACAAATCTACTGATCTTAGCCAAAAGGCCGAGAAGCGATTTACTGCACTTAGTGTGCCGTGAGACGCAGGGCTGTGCGTACGCGTTCTTGCCGTCCGTAGCGAGTGTCACACTTATCTTTCTTTTTTACAAATACCCACATTGTGAGAAATGGGGAGTGATTCAAGTGGCGAAGATTCGAATGACTCAGAAATGTTGGGGAGGTGTGAACAACAACTTAATGATATGAGAAATATGAATGTAGAACAAGAAACAGGAAAAAGTGATGAACATGAAATACGAGGCCCAGAGAAGAGAAAAGAACGAGAAGAAGATAATAGTGACGATGATTTCATTAAGGTAGTTAGGGGAAGATCTAAAAGATTATTTAGAAGTAATTCGTTGGATGTGAATAGAGAAAAAGATAAAGAAAATAGCCGTGCAGTTGAGATAGAAGCCAATCATGAAGTTTGTTTGACCTCATTAGAGATTTTGCCCAAACCAATAGCTTTGGCCAAATTTCTTAGGTCGGAAAATATTAAGGATATCCTTAAAATAAAATATAAAAGCGCGTATAAAGTTTTCATTCAATTCCAGAGGAAGGAAGATGCTTTTAAGTTAATAGAATGCCAAAATTTTAAGGATAAAGGTATACGCTGTCAATTAACACAAGACCTTTTGACATCGTATGGCATAGTCAAAGGGATTGACCTTGATCTAAGTGAAGAACAAATAATGAGCATTTTACAGTCGAGCTATGAAATTTTATCTGTAAAAAGATTAAAACGTTTATTACCGGAAGGGAAATGGGTAGACTGTGAATCTGTACGTGTAAACTTTAAAAGCAATGTACTTCCGCAATATATCTATGCTTACGACTGCCGTTTTATTGTTGAGCCCTATGTGTTTCCTGTAACACAATGTTCGGGTTGCTGGCAATTTGGACATATTGTTAAGTTTTGTCCAACAAAGAAAATCTTGTGTCCGAAGTGTGGAGGAAATCATGAAAATTGTAACATAACAGACTTTCGATGTTTAAACTGTAAGGGAAACCATTTGGTTCTAAATAAAAGATGCCCTGTTTATCTGAAAGAAAAAGCTATTCGAAACGTAATGAGTAAAGAACAAGTCACATATAGGCGAGCCATAGAATTTCTAGAAGAGATGAAAGCAAAAGAAAATCTAATTACAAATGAGACTGTAGGAGTCAATGTTTGCCCTCAATCAACAGTAACGAGCAACGTGGATAAAGAAACTTACAGTAGTGTAGTTACTAAAGGTATAGTTCATCAAGAACCTTTATCAAGTGTGGAAGAAGAAGAAACAGACAATGATACAATAACAGGGACAAGAGGAATTAATAAAAAGTCAAAACAAACATATAAAAAGAAAACAAATAAAAGAATAATTCAAAAACAAAATAGTGACAACTTGCCACAGTCATCTGAAGAAAGTGTTTGCAACAACTCACAGAAAGAAAGAGAACGCCCTAATCAAAGTAAACAATTATCATATAAAATTGAGTGGATGAAAATATGGAATAAAATCAAAGGTATTTATACATCGGAAATTAGAATGGAAGAAAAAGTACTCTCTGTGATTAAAATAATTGGTGAGGAATTAAAGAATTTTTTAGTTAATATTATATTTGGAGAAAACGTTTTGGGATATTTTAATAGCATTAATAATGGATAACATACAACAGACTACAAAAGTGAATATAATTCAATGGAATTCACAAAGCCTGCGACCGAAACTTACTACTTTTAATGAGCTTCTAATACGAGAAAATATACATATTGCAATTATTAGCGAAACGTGGTTAGATTGTGAGATTGATTTAAACGTTAATGGATTTAATGTGTATAGGAAGGATAGACATGACAACTATGGTGGTGTTGCTATTCTGGTGCACAGGTCAATCCAATCTCATCCTGTATTATTTAATTGTAATAACATGGGCATCGAGGTGATTTGTATTAGGTTAATAAACTGTAGAGATTTGGAATACGTTATATCGCTTTATTGTTCCTCATCAGTACGTACTCAGCCAGCGGATTGGAATTGCATTTTCTCACAGTTCACTAATAAAACTATAATAGCAGGTGATTTCAATGGTCACCATACAAACTGGTCTGTTAAATCGGATGTAAGAGGTTCACAAATCATGGATTCGGCTTTGGAAAATGATTTTATCTCTCTTAATGATGGTATGCCAACGCGGGTGAAGTTAGTTAATGGCGTCCTACAACAGACCTCCCCGGATGTGTCTTTCGTCTCCTCTGATGTAGCGTTAAAGTTTAACTGGCAAGTTTTTAATGAAAATCTGGGCAGCGATCATTTGATTGTAAAAATGTCAGCGAACTTATCTAGCTTTGTACAGATAATTAAAAAACGTAATTTCAAAAATGCTAAATGGAGTGATTATCGCCAAACAATCTGTGACGAAATTAATTTATCTATGGAAGTTTGTAATAACACTGATATTCAGCAATTGTATGATTACTTTATGTATATAATAGAATACGCGGCAAATAAAAATATTCCACTGTATAAAGTCAGTGTTAAACCGGCTGAAAAATTTAAACCAAAAAATTATTGGACCCCCAAACTGTCCGAAGTAATTGCACAACGAAGATTAGCGTTATCTAATTTCCGTAAAAATCCCACTCCAGAAAACTTAACAAAATTAGAAGTGAAAACTGTAGAGGCCGAAAAATCAATTAAAGAAGCTAAATATCGTAGTTGGCAGAAATTCTGTAATTCTATCGACAAAGTCACTTCGGCTGCTGAAATGTGGCGGCGGATGAGATGGATGAAGGGTTACAAAAATAACCGCGACTGCCCTCCTATCAAAAAACAAATAGAGCTGCTACATTCTCTCACTCCTGACTATGTCCCTAATCAAATGCCGTGCTTTTCGTCACGAAATGATCTTCTTGAGTCTGAATTTACAATGCAAGAACTAGAAAATTGTCTTAAAAAAAAGAACACGGCCCCAGGTCAAGATGATATATCCTATTCAATGTTGTACAATTTACCTGAACTAGGGAAGAATTTACTTCTTAAAATCTACAATAATGTTTTTAGTTTCGGTATTGTTCCTCAGCAATGGCGGAACATTCAAATAATCCCCCTATCTAAGAGAACAAACAATAGTGAGATCAAATTAAGGCCCATCTCGTTAATGTCTTGTGTTTGTAAAATTTTTCATCTTATGATTGGCAAACGTTTAGAATGGTACGTAGAAAAAAATAAGCTCCTATCTCAATACTGTGTAGGCTTTAGAAAAGCTCAGTCGTGCTTAGATTCAATAACTCAACTGATTTCTTACATTCAGGTTGGATTTACCAAAAATATTCCTACAGTGGCGTGTTTTGTGGATGTAGAAAGTGCATACAATAACGTGTCAATTGAGTCACTTACCAAAGTGCTAGATGAATTTCAGGTTGGGTCCAAAATTTGCGTTTATCTTTGGTCCTTTATGAACGAAAGATATTTGAAAATGAAGTCGTTTAGTGGCGAAAGTATCAATATTAGATCTACTAATAGAGGGCTGGCACAAGGAGACCCATTGTCACCTCTATTGTTTAACTTGGCTACATGTCACCTTTGCCATAAGATTCAAAATGTCAAGATATCACAATACGCAGACGATTTTGTTATTTACATAAGCGATAAGCAAATCAATAAATGTGAACATGATCTACAGAATGCAATAAACTATTTGTTATCATTGTTGGAGGAGATTGGATTGAACTTGTCACCTAGCAAATCTAATTATTGTGTATTTAGTAGGGGCCGTAGGAGTATATTGCCAACCTTAAAAGTGTATGATCAACCTTTAAAAATTGTGGAATGTGTTAAATATCTAGGAATGTGGTTGGACAGAAGTCTATACTGGAACAAACATATTAATGAGATGGTAAATAAATGCTCAAAATATTTAAACTTATTAAAAGTACTAGCGGGATCATCCTGGGGGATACATACCAAACATATGCGTAGAATATATATCTCTGTTGTAAGAAGTCGTCTGGACTATGGTTGCTATTTGTATGATTCTAGCGCTAAGATAAATACATCCAAACTGGATAAACTGCAAAACCAAGCGTTGAGAATAGTAGGAGGCTTTATAAGGAGCACTCCAATCCACGTGATGGAGAGCGAGCTAAACATACCACCACTATTTTTAAGGCGACAATATCTCGCGTTTAAGTACATCTTAAAAGCACGATCCCGTTCAAATAATGTATGTTTAGACACAGTTTCACAATTGGATTCCCTGAGTCAGAATAATAATTATTGGATAAATAAAAAGAGACCATTGCTAGCGACTACATATAATGAATTAGAACAACTGCCAATTAAGACCTCAGAAATTCTACACATGTTTACATTAGATATATGGGTATCGGGCATAGAAGTTAAAAATGTCATTAAAAGTGAACTAGATTGTATTAAACACTCAAAAGAATTCTATAATCCTAACACGTTGCTTCATGATGTGGTATCAGAGCTAATTTCTAAATATAACAATTGGGGTAGAATTTTTACAGACGGATCGAAAAATGTTAATGGTAGTGGGGCTGCCGTCTTTTTTCCAAATGGTAACTATAAAGCAAAATTTAACATTAGCGCAGATATATGTATAATGTCCGTTGAACTTATAGCTATATATCATGCAGTATATTACGCATGTAGTCAAAATATGAGCAGGGTGGTCATTTTTACCGATAGTAGAAGTGCTGTACAGCACGTGGCTCGATGTGCCTCTGGTTGCAGAGGTGCATCGATAGCTTACGAAATCCTTAAAATGATTAACCTTCGCAATAAATCTGATATTAACATCATACTACAATGGGTCCCAGCACACATAGGCCTGCGTGGTAATGAGGAGGCTGATCGTCTGTCAAAACTTGCAGTAGAGGGGAGCTCCGAAAACAGATATGACTATATGCCAGATTTTTGGGAATATTGTACCAAATATAAATTGATTTGTTTTGGCAGATGGAAGAACTACTTTGATGAGATATCCAAGGTAAAAGGGATATGGTACAAAGTAATTCAGAATGAATTGTCTTGTAAGGCCTGGTTCGACGATAGAAGTTTAAGTAGGAGTTATATTAAGTTAGCGTTAAGAATGCGTTCTGGGCACTATCCATCAGCAAAGTTTGCTTTCCTAATGAAAAAAACAATATCACCTAATTGTGAAGTATGCGATAAAATTGAAGATGTACAACATTTGCTGATGGATTGTGCTAAGAATAAAAAAGAAAGAGAACAATTGATCAAGGAGTTTAAACTTAACGTTTTTGATATGGGATTAATCCAATCTGTTTTGGCAGATCCTAAATCAGAGGTTGCGCAAAGACTATGTGGTCTAGTTTACACAAATACCTAGTCAATGGTTCAATTTCTATTATTTTCTTTGGATGTTTAATATATTATGTATGCTAGTTATAAGGTACAATGGGGTGACGTGTCCATGTGGAACAAAACCCTATATAAATAAAGATTAAAAAAAAAAAAAAAAAAAAAAACAAATCTACTGTTCCAGAATAAAAAATGTAAACACAGGTGTTCCCCAAGGATCCATTTTAGGCCCAATTTTATTTTTAGTGTTTACAAATGACTTAATCAGTTATAAGATGCAAGCAAACCCTGATGCTCGACTTACTGTTTTTGCAGATGATACCAATGCAATTGTAAGTGCTCATAACATAGCAGAATTAAATACAAGTGTGAATACCACACTTTCAATATTTCAGAACTGGTTCATTGCGAATAAATTAATAATAAATCCAAACAAGACACATATAATTTTATTTAAGACTACCAGTCGTAGCTCAGACACATTAGATATTAGAATAAATAATCATAAAATTGACCTTGTCGAATCAACAAAGTTCTTGGGTATTTATATTGATGCTTTATTAAATTGGAAAAAAGAATTAAACGCTGTAGATTCAACCATATCATCCGCCTGTTATGCCCTAAGAAGCCTTCGTGATGAAGTTAGTATTGACCATCTAAAAACTGTCTATTACGCCTTAGTTGAATCTAGAATAAGGTATAGCATTCAGCTCTGGGGAAATAGCTATCAGTACAACTGCAACAGAGCTTTTGTTCTGCAAAAAAGAGCCATCCGAACAATTGTACGGATTCCCCAATGGCAGTCCTGTAGGGAGTACTTCACAGAGTTGTCAATACTGACAGTACCTAGCCTCTACATACTATCGGTTCTTGAAAATTTGTCCAAAAATATAAGTAGTTTTGAAACAAGTGAAGAGAGGTTGATCAGAGAAGCCACACGAACCCTATTATTAAAAAATAAGATACACCCAAAACTTAATATTGTAGGTCACGGTGCTAAGTATCAGGCAGTAAAATTATTCAATAAATTGCCAATTGATATAAAAAAAAATATTTATAAAACACACCTTTTTAAAAAAATGGTCAAGGCTTATCTTCTAGAAAATTGCTTTTATTCCATCGAAGATTTTATTAAAATGACAAATAAAACAAATGACAATTAATAAATCCAATTTTTTTATATATAATTTATATTTCATTATTGTCATTTAAATCTATTTTTATATAATATTTTTAGTTTTAAGTACAATCTTGACTTCCTATTTACTTAATGTTGACATCTTAATTTATTGTATAACACATCGTAATAACTATTTAATTTTATTTTAATGTAATGTATTGTGAGTAATGAGTTATCTTGTATCTAAATGTTATTTTATTGTATGTGTATTTTTTTTTTTTTTTTTTTTTTTTTTCAAACACAATCTATTGTTAATGAAATAAAATAAATAAATGAAATGAAAACAGTGACAAATAGTTTGTTTCTTATAATATATTTGATTTATGTATACAGCTGTTTTCATTGGAAGGTAAACCTAACCATTTTACTAAAATCATATTTCCTTTTCTTCTCAGGATCTTTTCAACGAGATAAACGTTAGGATGTTTAGTCTTTTGAAGTTCTTGCACATAAAATGCTCCTAAAATAGGCTGGCCTCTGATTGTATCTTGTATTAAATAAGTTACAGGTATTGTATTTTGTATTTTACTGATTTTGAATATTTCGGTTGACCAGTTAGGGGTGTATCCTTTTTCAAATGTTCCTTTATATTTACTAATACGGACAAAATCACCAACATTAAACTTTCTTGTAAGAGTACCCTTATTTTCTGATTTAATATTATTATATCTTTCTAATATGTTTGTTTTATTGTTATTATTTACTTTTGCTGGCATTTCATTAATGGTTCGGTGGTATGTATGATTATATTTATTAATAATATCATTGAGGGTATTATCTATCCACTTGTAGTTGCCTTTTAAACTAAATGTTTTATATAAATTTGATTTTAATGTTCTGATAAATCGTTCAACTATTGAAGCTTTTTTTATCGAAAGTGTCGAATAATGGTTGATATTATAAAATTTCATTAGCTTTTTGAATTTATTGTTGTAAAACTCTGTACCATTATCAGTTTGTAAATTTTTAGGTAACGTCCCTTAACAAACAAGGTTTTGAAAGTGTCACATATAAAATCTTGACTTTTATTCTTGATAGGAAAAGCCCATCCATATTTTGAAAATGTGTCAATAATTGTAAGAATATATTTCATTTTCTTATTTTCTTGAGAAACAGACTGCATGTCAATTAAATCTGCTTGCCAGAGATCATCTATATCTTTCATCACAACATTTCTTTGAGGAAAATTGACTCTAACATTTTTATGAATTTCATTTACCACATCCGCTTTACTCATGTTGATTATTTTTATTACTCTTTTTGAGTTTTATGTCTGCGCTGCGTATTGACACAATATTTTTTTTTTTAACATTCAGTATGAATAAGTTAACCATACTGATTTAAAATCTTCAAGTGGTCGCTATTTATTCCGTAATTATTCCAGCTTCCTTTAACTCTTCGATAACACTACTCAACAAATTTCAAACTTTTAAAATTATCTGAGGTCTAACTATGTTTTTCTTATTTCTTACACCAAATATGACAGGATTGCATAAATAAACGTTTTCGGTCACATCTCAGTTTTCAGATATAATGACAGGTCAAAAATAACAATTTTTGTAGGGACTGAACTAATCTTATCAATATTTTGTACGGAAAGGCGATGTTTTTGGGGCTGGCTGGCTTTTCTCTTGTAGTGCGATTCAGGGGTATCTTGGATGAGGCCCCAACAGTAATCTGCTAGCATAGCGGGCTCCCATCTTCCTTGGTAACGTTTTTCTATCGCTGCAACATCTTGATGAAAACGTTCACCTTGTTCATCGCTAACTGAACCCATATTTTCAGGAAAAAAGCTTAAATGTGAGTAAAGGAAATGTATTTTGAGCGACATATTGCATCCCATTCTATGGTAACAGTCCAACATTAATTTTATTTTGTCACGAAAGTCAGGAGATTTGTTGTTATCAAGAAAATTTTTGGTCACTTCTACAAAAGCTTTCCATGCTTCTTTTTCGACTGGAGTAAGAGTAGATATAAAAGATGGATCTTCAATCATTTTCTTTTTGTCCCGACCTACAAATATGCCTTCTTTAACTTTTGCCTCACTAAGCTTGGGAAACTTTTGCTTAAGAAACTGAAAAGCTACGCTTTCGTGATTTAAACGTTTCACGAAGTTCTTAATGAGTCCCAATTTTATGTGTAGCGGCGGTAAAATGATTTTATAGGCTTCCACTAAAGGCTCATTCTTAACATTTTTTTGTCCAGGTACAAAAGAATGATGTAATGGCCAATGTTCTTTTACAAAATGTTCTGATCGCGCTCGACTATCCCACTCACAAAGAAAGCAGCAATATGTTGTATAACCCGACTGCAATCCAGTTAAGAAATAAACCACTCTAAGATCTGCACAAATTGATTACGCACCCACGATTTATTGATATTTATAACTTCCCGGTCGAAATAAGCTTTGTAACAATTTTTAATTAAGTCCGAAAGTGGTTTTTTCTGCGATTTTGGCGTAAACTCGCCGCAAATATAACAGAAAAGATCTAGATTGTTTACACACACGCGTGACATCATAAAGAATAGCTATCAAACTAACAAATAGTAACGATTGTGTTAGCAAATCGGTCATAATTTCGATCTAACCTCAGTCTAAAAAATAATAAAGAGATGAAAACTAAAAATATTAAATTTCTCTATTTTTAGATGTGACAGAAAGTTTTTTTATTAGTCATCCTGATTATGAAATAGTACAAGCCGAACCAGATATTTTTTTGTCGTTGAGTAGTGTAATAGATAGTATTTCATTGTCATGGTTTGTATTACCAGCATCTCTTGAAGCGATTAATAACTTTAATCTATCAAATATAATGTGTATGCTGCTAATAGACTACCCATTTACACTCATGTACCTATGTACACAATATGCAATTTGGATACGGATGATAAACCAGGCTCACATTGGATAGCTTTACATGTCGATACGAATGGTATTGGTCAATATTTTGATTCATATGGACGTGCACCTACACGATATCATCTCGACTTTTTAAGAAGGAATTGTAAAAGATGGGACTGGAATGTGGATAGAATTCAGAATGAGTGGACATCAGTTTGCGGTGAATATTGCTTAATGTATTTGCTATATAAGTTTCAGGGGTGTTCAATGCGTAGTTTTACGAACATATTTACAGAGAACACAGTATACAATGATATTTTAGTGGATCAGATGTTTCATTCATATTTTAATAAGCAATAAAAATGTAGAAATGAAGGAATGTGTTTTATTGATGATTCAGAATAGCATGGAAGTTCTTAAACAATAGCAGTGATAATAAGGGCTTACAATGAGTAATAGATAAGAATGCTAATGAGGGTCTACCAGAAACAATAGATAATAGGAAATAGGAGAACAAAAGAAACGTTAATGAGGGTGCGGGATTAGATATCGATTAGATACTCTTCTTAATTGATTTCCACATCTCTGAAACCACACATCCTAGTTTTACGAACATATTTACAGAGAACACAGTATACAATGATATTTTAGTGAATCAGATGTTTCATTCATATTTTAATAAGCAATAAAAATGTAGAAATGAAGGAATGTGTTTTATTGATGATTCAGAATAGCATGGAAGTTCTTAAACAATAGCAGTGATAATAAGAGCTTACAATGAGTAATAGATAAGAATGCTAATGAGGGTCTACCAGAAACAATAGATAATAGGAAATAGGAGAACAAAAGAAACGTTAATGAGGGTGCGGGATTAGATATCGATTAGATACTCTTCTTAATTGATTTCCACATCTCTGAAACCACACATCCTAGACAAAAACGGACCGCAGATTCGTGATCAGAGCATGGCAAAACCTTTTTTTTTGTGTTTTTTTTTTTTTTTTTTTTTTTTTTTTTTTTTTAGTTTTTGTCGACTCGAGAATAGTGAGCTAGTGAGCCAGACGGATTCTGGATAGTGAGCTAGAACTGGTACAACCTAACTACTTATACCATACTGTGAATCATGGGGAGAGACCAATAACCCGGTAGTTCAATCCGAGATATAGCTCAGTAGGAACTATTAGTCTATACTTACATTATCTGATATACTACTAAAATAAAGTTGTATAAGAATAGGGAGTCTATAAAAGTACCTACAATACAGACTCATGTTGTTTGAGATGCACACTATTGCACACCTAGATAAATATTGTACAAAAAGATTTTATTAGATTTTTTCTCAACAGACTAGAGCAGGAATTCCCAAACGGTGTGTCGCGACGCTCTGGGGCGTCGGTTCGCAGCATTGTCCCACGGGCGTCGCGGCGCACACTGGTTCGGTTTGACCTTTAACAGAGTTTTCAGGATCATCAAGTGAGATCCATTTAAATAATCATCTAATTAACATGCTTTCAAAATTTACTCTCAATCAGAAACCGATATGGCGATCAAATAAAATATACATAATGTATAAGTTAATCACCTCTGCCTACCCCTTGGGGGAAAAAGGCGTGATGTTATGTTATGTTTATGTTTATAAGTTAATAAAAGGAGTGTAAAAATCACACTCAGACTAGAAATAACTATCTTTTAGACAACAAATATTTGCCTACTTTAGGAACCGTATATACCATACGAGACATAACTTAATTCTTAAAATATATTATGCAATTCCACTAATCCTACTTAATATTATAATAGCGAAAGTTAAGATAAATCGATACTCATATGGATGGCTGTTTGTTACTCAATCAAGTTAGAACGGCTGAAAAGTTCTGTATGACATTTGGCAGACAGATAGATTATAGTCTGGCATAGCATATAGGCAACTTTTACATGCAAGCGAAACCACGGGCGGAAGCTAGTCTTAAACATAAACATTTTTAAACACTGAATCAATTGGACAAGGTATCTAACGGCTGTATATCAATTAAACCAGTGGCTTCCACTATGATATGGAAACTTAATCGACGTTAACCGAGGGCACATAAATAGGTGCACATATAATATTAGGACGCACTCGGGATCTCCGTGAGTTACGGTTATAGCCGTCCCTAGCCCAGTTACGGGCGCGGCGCGCGCGTCGCTTCCCCTCCGCCATCCGCGATTGAAACACACCCCTTAAATTTTTATAGCCCTTTAATAAGAAATAAGCACGCTTGCAAAGCTATCTACTTTTGTAAATGAATGTACAGCGGGAAATTACATGGTTATTTTTAGTTGGATGCTTATGTTTATACCTACGTTACGTATTGTAGTATATTTTGTAAAAAATAATCTAAAGGCTGTGCTAGTAATTCCCTTACATAAGAGTTGGTATTTTAAATGTCATATGCGGATTGCGGCCTAAAATTTCTCAGCTCTCGAGATAGTGGAGAAAAGATCCTTGGCCTGCAATGGATGAGAATTTTTTGTAGATATTATTAGGTATTATATCTTTATATATATATAATTTTTCTGTACGGGTGTTGACAGTGAACTCCTCCTAAACGGCTGAACCGATTTTAATGAATTTTTGTGTATGTGTTCAAGTGAATTCAAGGATAGGATAAAAAATAAAAATAATGAAATCGATTGGTATATCATGCAGGACAACGTCTGTCGGGTCCGCTAGTTATATAATAATATATTATTGAAGCGATGGTGACCGAATGGACAAGTTAACCGGCATGCAAATCATGCGGTCCGAGTTCGATTCCGACCGGCAGTACCTACCAATGTGGATTTCACTTTGTCAAATTGATATGTACCTACTAGTCAAGTCACTTACCATCTGCTAATGCTATAATGGTGAAGAAAAACATCGTGAAGAAACTCCCAAATCCTAGAAGTAATTCTAAGAGTATGTCTGAACCACCAACCCGCACTAGGCCAGCGTGTGTGTATTATGGCCTAAACTCTCTCAGCTCTCTAAATAGAGAAGAGGAGACCTGGAGTCCAGCAGTGAGACATTAAAGGGTTGCTAATGAAATTAAACAATAGTTTTCGCGTTTAATTTATTAAATGCGGCTGTAATTTGTGTTAATAGTTGTGGACATCTGTTGCTAATATAATCACTAGTCCTGAGAAATGAACAATAATGACGAAAGTGTGTTTATGTGTTATTAGTTACGTGTGTTTTGCTCCCTGATACAATAGGTCTGTTCACAAAACCAGGTGGTGTTTATTTGATTAACTTCAAACGTTATTAATGTAAGTTGAGGAAAAAACTAAAGATGTCGTTTTTGTATTTGATTGTTCAGCCAAAGAGATGAGTGAAATGATGAATTTATTGTACTACGACAAACATACTAAAACTATTATTTTATTGAACATGCAAAAATGAAGTACCTAACTCCCAAATTAAAGATTGTTACGTTATTAAAACAGAACTACTGTGCTGTGTTATTTGGCCTATTAATATAATAATATTCTACCACATTCGCACAGCGCCATCTAGTCCCAAAGTAAGCAATTATATTTGCTTGTGTTATGGGTACTAAACAACTGATATACTACTTAAATATTTTTTTTTTGTAAATACATACATATTATTATAGATAAATTACACCCAGACACAGAACAAACCTTTATGCTCATCACACAAATATTTTTCCTGGGTGGGGATCGAACCCACGACCTCTGGCTTAGCAGTCAGGGTCACTAACCACTAGACCAACAGGCCAGTCGCGCTTTACTGTCAAATCGTGTATGTTAAATGTACTTGAACTTTCAAAATCATCATAAATTACATAATAATTAGAAAAAAAAAAGAATACAATACCCAAGCGAGTCGTAATCTCAGCATAAGAGATCGCAACATTACCCAAGGGCTATGGTCGCTAGTCGTCAGCGGGACTTATCAAAACCTTCCCGTTCATATTATTATTCAAGTAAATTAAATTTTGATGAAATCGCCGTAATGACTTGGGACATCATAAATTAAATATTTCCTTAGCTTGTCGACGTAAAAAATATAAGAAGTCTTATTACCTTAGTGTAATATTTTTATTAAGAATGCATGAATAGGTAAAAAGAAACGGTAAAATATTGTTTCTGAGTTTGCAACTGTAATTGTTTTTCTCTTTTCTCTCACAAAACAATGAAAACATTTGCACAGTTGGTTAGTAGGTACTTACCTATTTTATTTACAAAATATAATGCAAACGTTACTGCTCTATTTAATTTACATACATACATACATAGCATCACGCCTTTTTCCCCGAAAGGGTAGGCAGAAGTGTTTCACACCCACATTTCGCCAGCTATGTCTGGTCCCATGAAATAGGGGGCGAACCTATTGTCATCTATCGGGAACATTTGTTTACCAAACTCCGGGAAAATCTCAATACTTATTAAAAAATAGGATTTCTTCTCTTCTCTTCCTAGAATTTCATGTTATAAAAGTCCAATACCATTTTCACCCGACCCGGGAATTAATAATGGTTGTATAAAATATAATTACTACTTCTGACTACCAGAAGTCTTAGTTCTTTATTTGGCCACTGCTCAGCTCCTATTGGCCGGAGTGTGGTGTAATATAGCCAATGTTACTCAGTGATAATGTAGCATTCTAACAGCAATAGAATTTTTGAAATCGGTCCAGTACTTTTTAATTTTTTTTGTTACATACTAAAATACAATTTTTTTTCCTCTTTTTAATATTAGTATAGATTAAATTCATGCATTCTTTGTCATCATACTGTATTCAAAGTATTTAGTTGTAGTATATTATTACTATGGCACACAGCGGCTTACTAACGCACCCTATATCCATATTGATGAACCAAAACCAAACATACGAATTAATCTATAATTGACCTACACTTGTCCTAATTACTTGATGAATTGACTCGAAAACCAAATAGAGGCCATGGCATTTATGTGGTTTGGAAGTTCTATCGGAACACCTCATCAGTCTATGAATATTTTATAACCTATTGTCTTAACCGAACAGGCTTGTGTATAATTTATTATATGGTTTCTCTAGTATTGCTATGGAATACAGTATTAAGTAAATTAATATTATGATTAATGTTTTGTTGTTGTTTTCTGAATAAACACGTTATGAATATCTATTCTGTTGTTTATAATGCGGTAAGTTTAAAGATGAAATAGGGTATGTACTTGACAAGATTGATGAAAACATTAATATTGTAGTAATTCGCAGTGTAGTAAATACTTGGGTAAAATTATTTACAGTTAAAATTATTTAAAGTATGTGAGTAGAGCCCCCAAAGCATTTTGAGATCGTCTAAGCTTTTAAGACTTTGATTTATTTTTTGCTAGGTGGTATAGAAACTTATCAAGGTCCCACTGCTGGACCAAGACCTCCTCACTTAAATAAGACCTGAAAGGGTTTTTTACTAATATTATACCTAAATGCGAAAGTTAGGATGGTTAGATGGATGAATGGATGGACGTTTGTAACTCAATCACGCGAGAACAGCTGAAAAGATTTGTATGAAATATAATAAAAAAAAACCGGTCAAGTGCGAGTCGGACTCGCGCACCGAGGGTTCCGTTCCGGACGGATTTTTTTTTGTGATTAAAATGTAAGAATGATTAGGTAACGGGATAGGTCAAGGTGTGCAATAAAAATTAACATATTTGTACCTCTGGGTGGTTTAAAAAAAAAACCCTAACCTAAGCAGTCCGAGTCGGATTGCTCTGAGTAAAGTTTAGCTATCGCACAGAGGTCGCCGGAGCCCCGCTTCGCGGGTCTCCTACTTCTGGCTGGTTTGAAAAAAAATAACCCTAACCTAACCAGTCCGAGTCAGATTGGTCTGAATCGGGGGGTGTTAAGTTAAGCTATCGCACATTGATCGTCGTAACCCGACTGTCCTCGCCGTTAGCGCAGATTTCCACCTATAATAGCTCGTATCCCGAAAACGGTGCGTGCTATCGCACAAATAATGATAATTTGGCTACACCCTGACCACGGGATAGCTATAAGTTAGAATAAATAAGGTAGGTAGGTGTTTATATAACGTCAGTCCGGAATAAACTATCACTTTTGCTCAATTTTTTTAGGCTTATCATTGTATACCCCAGTACTAATATTCAGTGATATAAGGACACGAGATCGGTTTTCAGATTTTTTCCTTTACTTGTTTTTTTTTGTTTTTTTGTTTTTTTTTAAAAAGACAACGCCCGCACTAGGGAACAAGCCCTGTGTCGCGGGGAGCTTTACAAACATGAAACTAACGGACACAAAGTACACCCAGACTAGAAACAAATATCTATGAATCACACAAATATTTGTCTCGTGTGGGAATCGAACCCACGTCACCCAGCACGGCGATGTAGTGGCGAGGCGACCACCTTAACCACTGCGCCACGGTGACAGTCTATACTTGTGCACTTTGATATTACTTCTTGCCAAATTTCATAATTCTAAGTCAACGGGAAGTACCCTATAGGTTTTGACTTTTTTGATCGTCTATCTGGACGCCAAAAATGGAGCAAAAACGGCTGTATCTTTTGATTGCGTTAACTTAGAATTTTGATTTATTTTTTTACACCGAGGGTTTATAGACTCGAGTATATGATATTAATTTCAGCTTTATACCTCTACGCGTTCTTGAGAAAAAAATTCTTGACAGACGGACAGACAGACAGACAGACGGAAACCGAGTGATCCTATAAGGGTTCCGTTTTTTCCTTTTGAGGTACGGAACCCTAAAAACTAATATTTTTCATACATTCATTAGACATTGTTATGTCTTCTAGGGCATGTTGATTTACTTACGATGTTTTCCTTCGCCATTAGCATACCTATGAATAGTTACTACATAATAATATATGCATATGCCACAAAATGAATTCGAAGCTCTTGTCTTCAGTTTCTCATTCGAACACTTTGGTTTTTTAATGGTAGTATCTAGTAGATGGCTTACTATTAGAGCCAAATTCTTGGACTGGTACTTTACTGGATCAGCCACTAATCGTTAAATTTTGGACACAGAATACAATTAGAAATGTAAGCCAAGGCGTCTGTTATTTTTCTTGTTCTAAAATTGTATAAAAAAATATGCTAAATATTAGACAAACAACAAAACCACATCACAATATGAAAAATAAGCTCATTGTATTATAAACAGCATGTAAGAACTGGTAATTTCTATTGTGTGAAGAGGCAAACAGGATGAACGAGCAACGACTCCAGTACTTAATTAAAAACTTCACAACAGGTTGCTTTCCCGCTGCGTTAGAGGAAAAAGGAATACATAGCATCGCCTACTGTTTTGAACAGAGATATTCGAATAGAACCTGTCTGATATATACAGAATAAGCAATAAAATTATGATGAAACATCTTTTGAAAGCACACAAGCCTTGTTTTTGGGGTTTGGAACTTGACTGAGTCACGGTTAAAATCAGACGCGGTCTGTCTAACGTATATGCAAAGATTTATCATTATGGTGTTACTTTTATTGTAAACGACTACTTCCCTATTAAAACAACATAATTATCATTAATGAAAACAAACAGTGTACTAGAGCGAATAATTTTCAATCGAATAAATAAACAGTGCCAACTGGAGCGTATCTCCTCCTTAAATCAAAACAATCCTGTATTAATATTGATAATAATTAATCTGATTTAGATACTAACATAGCTATCGATAACAACTCTATTTACAGAAAAGGTATTGCAAAACGAACGATACGAATATCTATTATAGAACTATTTGTGAAACCTTAGCACGAATTAAACTCTGAAGCTTCTATCTACATTTCAATACTTTAGTAATACTTTCAACCCTGGGATCAATGATATTGTATGTTAAAAAAAGGTCTAGATAGGTTACCTACATAGCGTTCGATCTTTGGAAATGGCACACAAACGCACACATAGATATTGTAATGCAATGTCAAAATACCTTCGCCGTCAACGGGACATTGAGATGAAGTTTGCTAATAAGACTATTTTTAGTGTGCCACTTTTCGAGCGCTTATAACCTATCTACACCTTTTTTAACATACAATATCATTGCCTGGGATATTCTACACAAAGAAAGAGCTTTTTTCGGGTTGAAAGGTCAGTAAATGATAATGATTTGTGGCCTATACGTCTACGCCTATTCGCACGTTTTTCGTTCGCACCAAGTGTGCTGATTCTTTCGCACCTCAATATATGGATGGGTGCGAAACGATGAGCACACTTGGTGCAAACGAAAAACGTGCGAATAGGCCCGATTTGTTATCAAAGCCTAAAGATGAATCAAAAATAAATGATAAACGATCACAGATGAAATTATAATATCATACAGCATACAGTGAATTTATTTTGCTTGTAAGGAACAACAAAGCGAATCCGGTACGTTATTGCGGCTCGTTTCGATGCAAAATGCCGCTACGTTGAAATATGCGACACCAAATGAAATCATAAATTCTGGTAAATACGAAAGCAAAGCGAGGGAGAGGTGGTGCATCATATTCTGTCCCTAGCTTTCTTATATTATTGCGTGTGCAGTGTGCTACCACATTTGTTTTATTAAGCCTCCTGTATACCGATGTTCGGCTGAAAACTACTATTGGACGATGGAACGCGATATGCGAGGTATTGCATAAATAAACAATAAATTAAATATTGCTATGCTATGCTTTAACTGTTTGAAAAATGACAGTCGTAGTTAAGCACGCGAGGGTTGAGGTTTATTGAAAACGCAACACTGATATGTATAAAAGATGGAAATACGAATACATACGAATACTTGTTTCATTATTTGTCATGCGTTTTTAAATTATATACCTAACTCATATAAAAATGTCATCAGCTTAACTTTGTACCTTATCTGTTAACGCCATCTATTGATTTATGCTGTGAACCGCGACAACTCCAAGAGACACAGATATCGATTTGTTGCATCGCGACGCCCTCTGTTATCACGTTAGCGAAAACGGCGCAGCAAGGAGCGCTGATTGGCTGTTGCGGCGAAGGACGGAAGGAAGCGCGCACTGTTCACACGGGACCGTTCCGTTCGAGTTTCATGGCAGTCGGTTCGCCATTACATGTAAAACGCATTATAACTTATGTACCTATTAAATTATAAAATAAATCTAAATTAAGTCAGTACAGTAATAAAAATACAATCATTGAAGAGGCCTGAACCCCAACCACACACAGTACACAACATAAGTTGGACCTTCGAACTGGATCAAGGCGGCTTTACAAGACGTAACTATTGGAAGTCGGCAACCAGCGGAATCGAAAATAAACGGTCAGGCTATTCAGTACTCCTATCCAAACCCATCCTTAAGAATCATTTGTGCTAATATCGTGTATTTTTACATAAAATTCCAGTTACCGGGTCGTGTTGCATGTCCACGTGTAAGTCCTCAAGGTCATTTCGAGGACAGCCAATTAAAACTGTAAGTACTTTATTCTGTTTCTTATAATCTTCCAAAATGCCAGTTGATGAGTATAAAGAATTGATTAAAAAAAGAGGTGTAGTTAAAGGAAAATTTACTGTATTCATTAAACACGTGCAATCGTTGCAAAATGAAGAATTATCAGAATCTCAAAAGATAGCTCTAGAGGATCGTTGTAAAAACGTTGCAACATTATTAGAACAGTTTTCAAGTATTCAGGATGATATAGATTTTCACCTACAGGATTTAGAACAGGACTTAGAAAAGCAATTAAGTGAAAGAGAAACCTTTGAAAATATATTTTATGAGTTTACCTCTAAGGCGAAATGCATGCTAAAGAGTGGAGAAATAAATAGTAACAATGTTGAGGTCAGCAAACAGACTTCCAGCATTAAATTGCCTACAATTTCACTACCCTCCTTTGACGGTTCATTCGAACAGTGGTTGGAGTTTAGAGATACCTATATATCCCTAATTCATAATTCTAAAACTATAGATAGCATTCAAAAATTCCATTACTTACGATCCGCTCTCACTGGCACTGCTCGTCAAATAATAAAATCGTTACAGTTTACTGCTGAAAATTACACAATAGCTTGGAGTTTATTAGAAAATAGATTTAATAATAATAGATTACTTATTCAAAACCACGTGAAAGCTTTGCACTCAATACAGCCGTTGCATAAAGAATCTGCATTTCACATTCGTAAGTTGATAGATAATGTTCTCAAAAATATTCGTGCCCTTAAAGGTTTAGATGAGCCTACAGAGTATTGGGACACTTTAATAATATTTCTTATTGTGACTAAGATGGACTCAACTACCGAGAAGGAGTGGGAAAATCATAAAAGTGCACTTTCTAAATTACCGAGTCACGCTAATAAAAAGTTAACTTTAAATGATATGATTACATTTCTTACGGACAGGGCGGACATGTTAGAATCTATTAAAGGTACACATGACTCAGGTAAACAAACGTCAGAGGGATCGGTAAAGAAACCATCCTCATCTAGCAATTCGAAGCATTCTAGCTCACATAGCTACGTCGCAACACATAACGATAATAATACTTCGTCAAAATCACAACAAAAACATAATACAAGTGATTCAAGGCGCTACCAAAGGTGTAATATGTGTAAAGAAAATCATGCATTATACTCATGTGGTAGATTCAATGACCTTCCGATGAAGGACAAACTATTATTCGTAAAGGAAAACAAACTTTGTAAAAATTGCTTGCGCGCAGGGCATGCCGTGGCCCAATGCTGGTTCGGAGCCTGTAAACTATGTAATCGTAAACACCATTCGCTTCTTCATGATGAGTGCTGCGATAACAGCAGCTCGTCAAAGCCAGCGGAGTCCCCTTCGACTCGCGAGTCCGTTGCGACGGCCGCACACAGTACAGCACTTCACAGCGCGTCAAGCTTAACTTGTCAACAAGTTGATAAACTTTCGTTTCAAGAACCCGTTATTCTTTCGACTGCATTAGTGGAAATATTAGGCAATGATGATAACTATCATACTATTCGTGCTATTCTAGATAATGGAAGTCAACATTCATTTATTACAAAATCATTATGCGATAAATTAAAATTACATTTAATACAGTCCACAGTACACGTCGCAGGGGTAGGTAATTCGGTAACCCAATCTACACAATCGTGCCAAGTACAATTGAGATCTAAAATTAATGAATTTAATATGCGTTTGAATTGTCTTGTCTTACCTGGTATTACATCAAAGTTACCCTCCGTCAATCATAATATTGCGAATATTATGATTCCGACTAATGTCTCACTCGCCGATCCTAATTTTTATTTGTCGAATAAAATCGATTTACTGATCGGGGCAGACATGTTTTGGGAGCTTCTAAGTGAAGGATTAATTCGGCTTACAACCGGTCCGTACTTACAAAATACTAAGCTAGGTTGGATTGTATCTGGTGCCATACATAGTAAAAAGAGTTCATTCGGTAAGCGAGTTCAGTGCAATTTTACGCACACGTTGTACGATAACTTAGATATTCAATTACGTAAATTTTGGGAGTTAGAGGAGATAAGTTCAAGGACAGATAATATGTCAAACGAAGAACACGCTTGTGAGAATTTATTTATAAAAACCACTACGCGTGATAGTCGTGGTCGTTTCGCTGTGCGTATGCCACTACGCGAATCAGCTGATCAGCTGGGCGATTCGTACCTACAAGCCGAGAGTCGGTTCCTCGCGCTCGAACGAAAGTTAAGTCGTGGCACACCGAGTTATAAAAAATTATATTTCGATTTTATACACGAATATTTAGAACTCGGTCACATGACAAAAATAGATACTTATACGTCTCCACATTATTTTTTACCGCATCACGGTATATTCAGAGAACATAGTACAACTACTAAATTACGTGTTGTATTTGACGCTAGTGCTAAAACCACTTCTGGTCAATCTTTGAATGACATTCAAATGATCGGGCCATCCCTACAGAATGACATATTCGCCATTCTATTAAGATTTCGTCAATACACATACATTGCCTGTGCAGATGTAGAAAAAATGTATAGGCAAATATTAATTCAACCCGATCAACAATACCTACAATTAATTTTATGGAGAGAAAACCCGTTAGATGCGCTCGGTGTGTACCGGCTCAATACGGTTACTTATGGCACGGCGTCCGCGCCATACCTAAGTATGCGATGTTTGCAACAGCTGGCATCGGAATGCACTGATAACGACATCGCTAATATTATTCTTAACGACTTCTACGTCGACGATTTAATTACTGGTTTTGATAATAAAGATAAGTTATTGGAAATTTGTAATAAAGTATCTAAGGTATTACAGTCGGGTTGTTTACGTTTACGAAAATGGTTGTTCAATTTTGATTTGTCAACCGTAAATGCGTTTAAGAACTTATCTTTGGGCGAATCCTGTCAAAATAAAACCTTAGGTTTAGGTTGGTTCGCAAATACAGATGAGTTACATTATACAACTAAATTGAAGTTAAGCGGCAATCACGTGACTAAGCGCATCATGTTGTCGGCAATTTCACAAGTTTACGATCCATTAGGTCTACTAGCACCTCTTATAATACTTGCAAAAATATTATTACAGAGGTTATGGACGTACAAAATAGGATGGGACGATCCGGTCCCTCATGATATTTTTATTAGTTGGCAAAAGTTTGTTGACACTTTTGACTGTTTGAATAAATTACGTATACCTCGTCAGGTTATAAATAGCAAAATGCAATATATAGAATTACATATATTCATGGACGCCTCTCAAAATGCATACGGCGCTTGTGCTTACGTCCGTATGTATGACGATAACAATACCAATGTATCCGTGGCTTTATTATGCGCCAAGTCTAAGGTCGCGCCTGTTAAACCGATAACTATACCGCGTTTAGAGCTCTGCGGGGCATTATTAGGCGCAAAGCTATATACAAAAATTATAACTTCACTTCGTTTGAAGTTTACAAAGGTTTATTTCTGGTCGGATTCCACAATTGTGCTGGGATGGCTACGAATGTCACCTAATACTCTTAAAACATTTGTACAAAACAGAGTGGCTCAAATTAATGATCTAACGGGCAGTTTACCATGGTTACACGTAGGAAGTAAATCCAATCCAGCCGATTTAGTATCACGCGGGATCACGCTCGATGCGTTGCGCACCACCGATATTTGGTGGTACGGCCCAGCATTTTTACACGAACGTCTTTGTAATTTTAGTTATGATCATAGTTGCCATAACATTAATTTTAACGAGCTGCCAGATATTAAATTAACTACTACACTGTTACTAAATCAAACTGATCAGAATACGTTTCCATTTGAGAGATTTTCTTCATTTATTCGCATGAAGCGTGCATTTGCATACATGCTACGTTTCATTGATAATATTCGTACTAAAATAAAGGTAAACCGTAAATACGGCCCTCTTCAAGTAGATGAGTTAAATAAATCTACTAATAAATTGACTCAAATGTCACAAAAACAATTGTTTCCTAATCTCGATATATCATCAAAAAACAACTTAACTTTAAAAACTACTCGTAATATATCTGGGCTTAATATTTATTTGGATAATGATAATATCATTAGAGTGGGGGGTAGATTAGATAATTCTTTAAGTTTTTCATACAACAAAAGACATCCCATCTTGTTATGTAGTAAACATACATTTACACGTTTGTTGTTTCAGTATGAACATAAGCGCCTGCTTCATGCAGGCCCCCAATCGCTGTTAGCTAATATACGTGAAACTTGGTGGCCCCTCGGAGGCCGCGACTTGGCTAGAAATGTAGTACATAAATGTGTGACCTGTACACGAATTAGAGGTAAAACTGTGTCAGTTCAAATGGGTAACTTACCTGTAGAAAGGCTAGAACCAGGTTATCCATTCATGAATTGTGGTGTGGACTACGCAGGACCCATGTTTATTTTAAACCGTAAAGGGAGGGGCGCTAAACTAGAAAAATGCTATATTTGTTTATTTATTTGTTTCTCCACTCGTGCAGTTCACTTAGAATTAGTCACTAATTTAACAACAGATGCTTATATATTAGCTCTAAAAAGGTTTGTCTCTAGACGGGGTAAACCGGCAAAAATATTCTCAGATAATGGTAAGAATTTTGTCGGGGCAATGAAGGAAATTACACATTTTCTAAACAACAATTGTGATAATATTAGCGAGATTTTATCTAATGATAATATACAATTTAATTTCATACCACCCTATACACCGCATTTTGGAGGATTGTGGGAGGCAGGAGTAAAGTCCTGCAAATATCATATTCGTCGTGTTATTGGCAATGCGAACTTAACATACGAAGAGTTTAGCACGATATTGGCTCAAATCGAGGCCGTCCTAAACTCTCGACCCATGTACCCACTGTCCGCAGATCCGACTGACCTTCTTCCCCTCAGCCCTTCTCTGTTTCTGATTGGCCGACCGCTCACCGCACCAGCCAGCCCTGACCTGACGACTACAGCTTCACATCGCCTGTCCCGTTATGACCGCGTGGAGCAGATGCGCCAACAGTTCTGGCAGAGGTGGTCCAAGGAGTATATAGCGGAGCTGCAGACCAGAACGAAGTGGAAGACGCGTAAGGAAGAATTGGTACCTAATACTCTCGTACTCCTCAAGGAGGATAACCTCCCTCCTCTAAAATGGCGCCTGGGAAGAATTCTTCACACTTTTCCTGGGAAGGATGGCGTCTCACGAGTCGCTGATATCAAAACGGCGACCGGGACGGTACGAAGGGCATTCTCAAAAATATGTCCTTTATTACCACAAGAAGAGAACAAGGAGAATCCCGAAATTGGCATCGTCATCGGTACTTCGTTGGAAGCAGGATCTTCCAAGGGCGGCGGGATATGTTAACGCCATCTATTGATTTATGCTGTGAACCGCGACAACTCCAAGAGACACAGATATCGATTTGTTGCATCGCGACGCCCTCTGTTATCACGTTAGCGAAAACGGCGCAGCAAGGAGCGCTGATTGGCTGTTGCGGCGAAGGACGGAAGGAAGCGCGCACTGTTCACACGGGACCGTTCCGTTCGAGTTTCATGGCAGTCGGTTCGCCATTACATGTAAAACGCATTATAACTTATGTACCTATTAAATTATAAAATAAATCTAAATTAAGTCAGTACAGTAATAAAAATACAATCATTGAAGAGGCCTGAACCCCAACCACACACAGTACACAACATATCTTTTAAAGTTACATCCAGTTAATATAATGAGTGGTAGGTGTCTCAGATAGACACCTTCCACTTATTTTAATAACTTTTCATACCTAATATTTAATGTATTATTTTTTGAGCCATTTGGGGTTGAAACTCGTGTTTTTAGAACATAAATACTCGTATTTATTTGGATAAATGTATTTATAAATAACATAGATACGTTTTATTTTACATATTCTAATAAAAAATAAACGAGAATTTCTGTAGTATATACATTTACCTTTCGAACATAGGTTGCGGCGAAGCTCCTTTATAGAGCTTACTTAGCGAAATGGATGCGGTTGCAATGACAGACATAATTGTTGCTGTTCGGCAGTGATATGCGATGGCTAACCACAATGTCGAGGTCTCTCGTACCACGAGTACCACGACAGTGTGCGGGATGCATAACTGCATGTCGGAAATATAATATATAATATGTTAGTTATATAAACTACAAATATGTTAGTTTTTATGACTTTTAATCTATGAGTCTTTATAGCTTGACAATAAAAGTATTTATTTAATTTTTAAATCAATTAGACAATAAAAAACTAGCTGTGCCCGCGACTTCGTTCGCGTAGACAACTTATCCCGCATTCATGGAGTTTTAATTTTTTTTTACGGAACCCTGATAATTTTTCAAAACCAAAGTAGCCTTAGTTACTCCTTGTGACATTAGATATCAGCCAGTGAAAGTCCCGTCGAAATCGTTCCAGCCCGTCTAAATATTAGCTGGAACAAACAGACAGACAAACAAAAAATGAAAAAAAAAAAAATTTTGGTATATGTACCACACTCAAATGCATGTAGTAAAAAGCGGTTATTTTATTATTACCAACAGACACATCAATTTTATTTATTCGAAGTATAGATTGATTTAATCAGAAAATAATATCTTTCTTTTTTTGTAAGTACATGCGAAAGTTTATATGAATGGAGGGTAATTGTTTCTTACAAATTCACGCTGGAAAACCTGAATGCACAGATTTATTATATTATACTATTCAGATATACGTATAACAAAAAATAGTCAAATAAAGTCCCCATAAATGTATTAAGATGAAAATATTTTATTATTGTTTGAGTTTAATAAAGTTATAAGTATTAGTTAAAAATGTCTTACAAAAAAGCACTCAGTATTAAAAATAAAAATTCCCTCTTTATAATCTCTAAAAGGAGTATTCCTCTTTCGGCATCAATTTTTGTAGCATCTATTGTTTGCTCACTTATGGCCGATTTCAATAATCTATCTATCTTTGGGTTTCGCTACTAAAGTTAGAATTTTGACACATTTTGTATGGAGCTTATGTCAAAATTCTAACTTTAGTAGCCAAATCCATAGATAGATAGATTATTGAAATCGGCCACTAATCTATTCTACTTACTTTACGTAACTGCCTTGGTGGTGCAGTGGAAAGTATATACGACTGCTGTGCAAGAGGTCCCGGGTTCGATTCCCGGGTCGGGTGAAAATTGTATTGGGCTTTTCTATCATGAAATTCCAGTATTGAGATTTTCCCGGAGTTTGGTAAACAAATGTTCCCGGTAGATGACAATAGGCTCGCCCCCTATTTCATGGGACCAAACATAGCTGGCGAAATGTGGGTGTGAAACACCTCTGCCTACCCTTTCGGGAAAAAGGCGTGATGCTATGTTATGTTATGTTATTCTACTTACAGTACCAATAAGTACCTATATATATATTAGGTTGGTGCTCAATATGGAACCCCAACCCGATTTAATACTTTAAAATATATTCAATGTAGGTACTTGTGCAATAAATGTTCTAAAAAAAAGTAAACTACGAAACTCAGTATAAATAGGTGCAAGACTCCTTACAACAAAATCTCATAAAGATTTATTAAATTCTTTGCTCGAAAGAGCTGCGGCTTCCACTTTAAATTTTAATAAAATCATTTTTCACACCTCAACTTTTATACAGTAATCAGGTGCTAGCGTTTCATGGAGTCTAATGTTTGTGTCGGAGTTTTACACTAAGAATTTGGAAAGCATTACGATACTGAGGTATGAGTTTCAATCTTAGAGAATTATGACTGACTGACCTGTGGGTCTAGTGGTTAGTGACCCTGACTGCTAAACCGGCGGTCGTGGGTTCGATCCCCCCCAGGACAAGTCTTTGTGTGATGAGCATAATTGTTTGTTCTGTGTCTGGGTGTAATTTATCTATAATAAGTAGGTATGTATTTGTTTATTTATTTATTTAATAATAAATAAACAAATAAACAAATTTTTGTATTTTTGTATTTTTTTTGTAAATACAAAAAAAATGTATTTAAGTAGTATATCAGTTGTTTAGTACCCATAACACAAGCAAATATAATTGCTTAATTTGGGACTAGATGGCGCTGTGTAAATGTGATAGATTACTATTATTATAGCATTATGCTCTAAGGTTTCAATACTACTATGCGTGGGCGACAGTTTCTTTTATGAATGAGCGTCTTCTGGAAGATTCATCATGTCGTTAACATTAGTAATGATATATTAACTATTATTAGTAAATAATAGTTAATATATCATTCAGTAATTTTTAGTAATATACCTAAATGTATTTATGTAGTAAGTATATCACTTGTTTAGTACCCATAACACAAGCAAATAAAGATAATTGCCTAATTTGGGACTAGATGGATTTGTGTAAATGTGTAAAAAGAATATTATTATTATTAGTCTCTGCTGCTATTTTATTCGTAGTATTATGTAGGGAAGGAATCGGGAAGCACAACTTAATTGAAAAAATAATAGAATTATTTAATACTAGCTGTGCTGCGACATCGTTTGCGTGCGAGTTCATAGTTTTTTTATTATTTTTTCACGGAACTCTGATATTTATTCGAAAATCAAAGTAGCTTGAGTTGCTCCTTGTGACATTAACTATCCGCCAGTAAAAGTCCCGTCGAAATCAGTTAGGTATGTAGTTTCAGAGTTTACCTCAAACGACCAGACAGACAAAAATTTTACAAGGTATAGGTATCGGGAAGGATCCTTATTCAAGTCGTCGTTTCATACCAGTGAACAGGAAAATGGTTCGAAACGAGAACTTTAAATAAGATTATTCCCAATTTAAACCGTGGAGCGAACTGCTTGTGGTATGAATTGACGAAAGACCCAAATATGTATTGAAAGCCCTCGAAAAACAAAATACACACGTATTTTAAGAAGATTAAAATACGAAACTGAATAAATATTATCGTTTTCAATCGAATATTCTCGTGGAGCATATTTTAAAATACTACACAAGTAATTTCGTTAAGTAGTGTATCGCATCAATATTATGCAAGAGGGCAATGTTCAACACGTCCGTAGCTGGCTTGGCGTTGCGCTACAAATGCGAATCTAATGCCACCATAAATCGTTCCCCCTCCTGCGCATATCCCCTCCCACAACCCACTCCCAAAGCTCCAATAAGTAGCAAAATGTAATGTGAATTAGTATCGATTAGGAAACGAGCATTTCAATCTAAGCCAATTCGATAAACTACAATTTCCATGTGAATATATTTTTATCGTAGCGTCGCACGTCGCCTCATTGGCGCGGAGCTGTCGTTTCAGGTGTCCGAAATAAGGTCCAATTTTTACGTCCAGTTCTAACAAATCTCACAAATTAAATTTATCGCAAATTGAAAAAGGACTCAAGGATTTACAACGCTGCTTCAGAACTCTACTTATCTTTTTTCGTTCCATTATTAAGTTTAACATTTAACATCATCTGAGGTCTGCACGTATGGCGTAAGGGACTATTTCTGTTCCGTGAACGTCATGTACTAACACGGCTAGTGCTATGTGAACATCAGACAGTTCTTTTATGTCAGGGTTTGTTTTAGTTAGATATATCCTAATCTTAAGGGATGAGTCGTCTTCTATAAACAAAACCACTAAATTAAACACATTTATTTACGTCAGAATAATATCTCACACTAAATATTATAATGCAAAAAAAATAATAACTTTTCATCTAAAAGTTCCTACAGCGAAGTAATAAAATTTACGAGTAAAGACGTAACGTAACAGAAACACTTTGCCATAAATAATAAATTGAATTTATCATGTAACACAAGAAGAGTATCCGACTTAAATATGTATAAGTAAAATTGAAATAAGATAAGATAAGATAAGTACTTGAAATAATTTTACGTAAATTTCCATCAGCTGAGTCCGGTGGCGAGCCATTCTAAATAAGGGAAAGACTTTCCGACCAGGAGCTGTTCGCCCCACGGTATAAATCGGGAAAAAAAATTTAAATGGTCGTTTCATACCAGGTGATAAAATGGCAAATGATTCGTAACGACGACTTCATAAAAGATTCTTCCCAATTCACACCGAAGGGCAAACAACGTGGTATGAATCAACGAAAGACACTAAATAAGAAAGTGAAGGATATACAAGTCTCGTTACAGCTTGCAAGTCGGGGCTCGAGACAAACTAACACAGACCCCTCGCAGGTCGTTCGCATTCCGCATACATTACTCACAGAGTGCGCTTTCTACAAAATTAAATTTTGATGGCTGCTCGGATAACACAGAGCAACGAATTTTTTTTATAACAGTAATGTTGAAATTGCATTTTATATTTTGTAAATATTGTAGGGATGACAAATAGGCAACAATGTTGAGAATCATTCTCTAGAAGCTCTGTTTCTTTAAATTAATATCTGGGTAGATTTGTATTTTTATAGGCTTTATTTTAACTACCAAATGGTTTTGTAACCATTCCTTCTTTATGATTTTTTTATCAAATTGGTAAAATGTTAATATTGTATACAAACGGCCAGACATGCTAATAAGTTCAGTATTTAAATTACTATTACAAAATAACGATCATTTATATAATATCACAGTTACTAGATTTTAATTTATTCAAATGAATATTATTATGAAAATGAGAAAGGTTCTATATTAATTTCGCAGAACAATATCAAAACGCACAGATGACTTCATACAATTCCTTATTATATTTATTTGAAATTTAAACGACAAGGAAACAGCAGGGAGGCTCCGTCGAGCCAGAACTAACAAGTTTGCCAGAATTTAATGTGCCACCTTCAGCTAAATGTTGTCGCCCACTGTTACTATGTTAGCTAAATGAAAAACCACAAACCTCTTATATAAAGTTCGTATATAAAGTCAACAGATACTAAAGTAAACAAATTGCTCTTAGATTTATTATGTACCTAGCAGTTACAAAATCGTGGAATAGCAAGAACCAATTATAATTATTAAGTTTGATATTTTTTTTGCTAACGTTGTTTACATTTCTAGGATAAAAACGTATCGACTAGGTATTCTTTCAAAAGGAAATAGAAAATCACCTGTTACACAATGAATAAAATAAAATTAGTTCTAATTGTTATAATAAAACATTTTTACGGGCTGTATTTATTCAAAACGTAGATTTATTTTTATTAATTTTAGTTCGAATCTGTAAGTGCATGCTTTTAATAAAAATAATCTTGCCTAGACTATTTTTACTTCTATAAAAATCGCTTTTTTTATTAACCGTAACATATCCAGGCTAGCTTGAAACTGACTAACCAACTAATGTCTCGTGGTTACTGACGTCACGGCAAGGCGATGTCTGAATCCCCTCATCTCCTGGCTGCTATAGATAATGGCTACTTATAATAAGTGGCGGCTCCATTGAAGCACCGGCCGGAAGGCGCGAATGTCCCCGCTTTACTTGGCACTCGCCGCCACAGTCTAATTCTTATCCAACACTATTGCATTGTTCAGTTAGCAGTTCTGCTTCGTTAACAGATTTATAGATTGAATATATAGAATAGGCATATTAAAGAATCTACAATACTTAACATCTTTGTCTGACGGTCTGACGATCGATTCAGTCATTTTCAAGTTTAACACAAACAAACAGTTTGTGCTAAACTCCAAAATGGCTGAATCGATTTAAACGGGACTTTCATTGGCGATATCAGATAGCTATAGTTGCAGCTATAATAGGGTACCGGACGAAAAAAGAAGATACATTTAATTTCTTCCTCCTTCTTTCAATCTCGCACACGCTAGTCAGAAAACCATTACGGTTAAATCCCCAAGACATCCTTTAATACCAGCACTAGTACGATAATTACTTATACTGGTATTATCTGGCACTTCCAAAAAACAACTCCACCCATTTCAGCTCTAGTTTGACATTGGAGAAAATCATATAGGTATTTATATATTCATCAAACGACCTTGTCACTCAAATTTAAACTTTTTGTCCACTATTTATTATTCAAAGCCAAATTATAATATATATCCTCAAAGAGATAGTAGAAGAACGTTTCAAACACACCATAACTAGTATATTAAAGAACTTTAAGATTCCGTTAATTTCCTGTCTTTATTTCCAAGTTGAGCGCGAGAAAGGCCAATTTAAATTAGTTGTTTCTTTGACTGGTAAGATTGATGAAACTGTCGCACGGCTTTCCAAGTTCAACACTTAAAATTATTTTCTTCAGAACTTTTGAGAAAGGTTGATTCATTATTGAATAGCAAACAAAACCTTGCTGTAACGTAACAATTTTGAACGACATTACATTATTGAGAAAAGAATTTCAAGTATTAATTCCCTTAAGCTTGTTACACAATACCGAAATAGCCTAAAAGCATTCCTTGTTCTAGGTAATGCGAGGTATTACTGAGTAAATAAATTGCTGGATTTTTGAAGGCTTTACGCGTTACTGTGATCAATGGGAAGGCTTTGCAGTTTGTAATGGGAGATTTTTGCGTCTCATTCTGCCGCGCTTGTATCGCCACAAACTGTCTCTATCGGGAGTCTAAGGCTATTTCGAGAGGGCGTACAGCCCATAAGTAAAGTAAAACAGAGGGCTGTCACTTCTTGTTAACGAAGATTTCAAGGTTTTTATTCATCGGAGACTTGTCTAATGGGACTGATCAGTGTGTATATTTTCCTGGTTCTTAGAGATTGGTATAAAATATGAACCGTTTGATAAAAGAAGTAAAAAGTAATTTAATTTGAAACATCCGAATTCACAATAATAACTACTCACCCAATTTCTACCAACAAAGACGAAATAAAAACAGAAAAGCACGTCAAACATTTCCTATCAGTCCATTACATGCAATATCAATTACGAAGACTAAAAGCGGAATAAAACAATGGCTTAAATGCATTTTTAAATAACTGAAGCGATACAGTTTAGTTAATTAGCAGAGTCGCGTGGAAATAACCTGGGCTATTAAAGATTCAGGTGGTAAAGTGCAAATCGGTGTCGTTGCAGTCGGCTGCATTTAGCGTGTCGCGACTGGACAGGTCGGGGCTATGCACACTTACATGTACCCTCCGTCTGTTCCTCAAATAGACCCGCCGGTACTCCAGGAGCAAGTACACGAAAATTCTCTCACTTTGTAAGAAGAAATGAGTTTCTAGAGCCAACAACATTTTGAGCAATAGTTAATAAAAGTAAGTATAACTTATTTAAATCAATAAAAGCAGCAATACATAATGAAGTTTATTTATTAAAACGGGTATCCCTGCGGCTCAAACTGAGCAGCTCATCTAGTACCTAGTTACTTTAACTATAATTGTCTCCTGTGAAAATAAAGTTATTATTATTTTTTTCTTTGCTTTCATCTTACAGAAGAGGCACACTAGTGGTGTTCAGAGCTAATTGAGAAGGAAAGGCATGACAATAACCGCTTACCACACACTTACTAGCTAATTACATAGTTATCGATAACGTATTATTTTGTCGCTATCAATGTGTAAGCAAAAGAACAAGAAGAGGATAATAAAAATAATAGATGGTGACTAAATTGTTCCTAACAAAGAATAGGCTCTCGCACTACCGCAGTAGAATCCAGACTATACTGGAAATAGCGGCCTGTAAATGTGAAAATTGATTTTGACACATAACTCTATATCTGAACTGAACTGAAGCTTGGAAAGCCTCTTGTATAATGCAAAACCTATTTCCGGAATATACCTGTCTGGCCTCAAAATATGACGATTGAAATATTGCACCTCCATTAGCCGCCGAGAATACTTTTAGCTTTGAAATATGACAACTACAGTTTGAGCCAATAATAAAAGATTATTGGCTCAAACTGTAGCCTTTGTTTATTTGTCTTGAAATACTTAATTCAGGTTTATTTAAATTAAATTTGGCTCGGTGTTCTATATTGATCAAAATTACTGATTGTGAGATAGACATTACGTATTCTGATATTCTCCGAATCAAAGAAGTATTTCATTTCCGTATATAATAAATGAAGATATTTGAGAGCTAGAGAGACTTTTTGTTTTCTTTGTTTAGCGGAAAAAGTCTGTAGAAAGTTTTACAAAGTTTCCTGTTTGGAATATTTATTTAATGACCTTTGGTCCATTCGGCTAAAATACCAGAAAAAAGCTATTTCAAATAATTGGAAATAACTGGGCATTACTAAAACACGAGAATGAAAGCTCAATGTGACCTCATTAAATAATACTTAAAATAATCTTCCACCACATAATCCAATTAACTTTACTTTTATGCCACCAATTAAGATGTTTACGCAGCGATTTCTTAATTAACTAGAAGTTTCTATTTGTGATATCCTGTCACAAAAGTTGTCACAAAAGTTGTCACAAAAATGTTCAGCGTAAATATACAAACATTACATATAAAGTAGACATCATGAGGGACGGACTTTGTCGACAAAGTTTCGACTTAGCAACGATGCAATGACAAAATATTTTGTTGAGGCGGGCGCCGACGACGAACGTGGTCGGGAATCATTGAATGTTTCCTACTCTCACAACTTGAGCAGCGCGGACGATCTTCCAACGAACAAGTCTTGTTTTCATTGGTTTGTTGTACTTCACCGCGGCTGACGTGCCTTTGCAAACTTCTCCGACGAGTCGAGTGAAATCTCGATATGTACAATTTGTACTCACACGCTTAAAGTTTTTTACTGATATTTGTACGAATAAATATTTACGGTAAATCAATCCGTAATGAAACTTCTTTATTAAAGACTCCATCTTTTCAATGTTCATTATAAATCATCATTTTGTATAAAGTTACAGCTAAATATTATTATACAAACTAAGTTAACAACTCATGTATCTTGTTGTAATTGACGTTTTATGCGCCACTTTGGTAACTACGGCCCTAATTCATACATGTAATTATTATACGAAAACTTGACTGGCCATTAATGTATTAAGTAATCTTCCATTAGTCAATTAACAAGGTAGTGGTCTGAGGATCTATTGTCGTAAGGCTTCAAACGATCACTGCGAGTTTGGTAGCTGAGAACTTAGATAATTAATTACAGTTCTGTAAAGCCTCGGTCGCGTACATTATAGCGCCCATGAGGCTCGTAGCCGAACTGCGAACCGCACAATACCCTATTGAATCTAGGTAATACGTTTTTGAATTACTACCAGAATGGATTAGCGTCGCCGCCGTCGGGAGGGGACGTGTACAGGAAATTCGAAGAACGTCTGCCATCACAAGTTAGATTATCGAACGATTTGCGGAATGTTATTTTCTCTCTTCAAGTAAAAATCTGTTAGCACCCGTGTAAACAACAAACATAAACAATTCTGTGGTACGTAAACAGGCAATAGACAGATGTTTGAGGTAGAAAGGTAACACTTTCAAAGACGAAATATAGACCTTTATATATTACGTTCATGACCAGCACACTCGTAAACCTCATTAAGTAGGTAGGTACATGTGTTTCACGTAAATGTACTCTATTAGTATGTAGATAAAACTGTATATCACTTATCTCAGTTGTCTAATTATTATGATGAAAACTGTGCGTTAAAGCTGTAAATAATATCGTTATTCTTTCTGTATAAATCCCTGAAAGCCTGAAACGATGTCTATATAATAAAGTTAGAGTCTTTTATAATATCTGCAAATTTAATTGATCAATCTTATTCAAATCTGTCAGTGGAATATTTGCCTACTTATATAATCAGAAAATACTAAGCTCAGATCTATGACAGGTTAGCTTTTTAAGTTTTTTTCTTTTTAAGTAACTATAATCGATTTTAATTGAATTGGTTCATATTTTGTCCGGAGTAAAGTTCTTCAGGCATCGTTTTACAAAGTTCTCACACGCGTTCATTACAAAAACCACTCGTAAAGTCTCAAAGTAAATAAAGTAACGTAAATAAGTATTACAAATTGATATATGAACAATATACTTTGAAAAACAAATCTTAAAACAAGAATTAATAAAATCTCAATTTAGGCACAGCTCCAAGTTCGTATACAGACAGGTTTTATTAAATTTTCAAGCTCGTCTTTCCTTACTTTTAAGTTAGAGTTAATTATGAGAAATGAACTTTTCGGCGTTGGTAGTAAATGTTGTTATATTTATTCAGTGAACATATTTAAATAGAAATTAAAAGGTGGCAAGTGGAAACGAGCCGAAGGGAAATGGTAACGTGCTCTATCTACATCGTAACGAAATTAACTGGATGCTGGCATCTAACCTCTGTTACCTACCACCCTCCCGCTCCCATTCGCGGTGCTTTAACACTCCAGCTACTAAAATTATAGCCGATTTTCATAACAGTATAAACTCTATTTAGAATGTCAACCAACCACGCTAAAGTACCTGAGTTTGTTTTAAAAATAAGTATACAGTTGCTATTTTCTAAATAAAAGCTGCACAAAAACGCTATGAATAAATTATTTTTTTATTAATTCTACAAGTAATGCCAGCGAATTTTAAATTCAAACCGTAGCGTCTCGATTTTATTTAAACCAGTTTATTTTCTTTTTGTCCAGCAAAGATATTTGCCGTTTCAGAAAGGATTTCAGAACAAAATCTCCATTTTTGTCATTCTATTCTGCAAGCTTTGAACGCGCATCTTCTAGGTGTCTACAAAGAACGCCATCTGTATCTCATAGTTAGTTATTAGTTTTATATGTCAACTACTAAAAATGTTCCGAAATAGTTTGGCCTACAAAGTTCCCAGCGCTATCGAATTTATAAAACAACTTAAAATCCTGTATCTACCTACCTACCAAAACATTTCACCACAGGATAAAATATTGTAAAATTATCAAAGTTGATTAAAAAGTTTCGCAGACACCGCCACTCTATTCATTCTCCTCACACATTCGGCCGTAAAAAAAAGTTTAATTAATGAATCTATAATGTGATGATATTATTGTAAGCTGAATACACGTTAATTTTTAATCAAGTAGAGTGCAGCCTAGTGGTACACTAGCTCTGAGGAATTGACAGGCCCTGTGGGAAATCAAGCGGCGGCATGCGAACCACGCCTAATACAACTTTGTACCTACATCTAAACGATCTCAACGTCACCTCGTTTTAATTGCTTTAAATACGCAATGCTTTGCTAACTATGTATGGCTCGTTAAGTCTCTATGTAAACGTGGTGAGCAGAATTCCAGCTGATGTTAATGATAAGTTTCGCTGTATTTTCCTTGCTGTGTACGATCATGTTTAGAACATGCGACTACGTACCTACACTATAATTATACCCTGTGCCTTGTAGGTAATAAATTTATCGATGCATTAAGGCTGTCATTCCATTAAAAGTTAGTAGTTGTTCATTCAGAGAGAGAAATCGTTCAATCAAGACTGTAATGAGATACTTAGCATTATGTAAAAAAATATTGGTGAAAAAAAAAGTCCAATACAAGAAAGTGTATTTGTATTTACCCACTCAGAATAATTGTAAATATTTAACAGCACGTGCTTATAAAGGCTAGCTGCCTACCTTTAGGTGCTTCTCTAACATAATCCATATAAAGATATTACAGATACACATGAATTAAAACTACATACAAGACTAAGACATAGGTATCAGTACGTACTCCGAATATGTTATTTTCTTTTTTTTTTCATAGTCGTGTTATTACAAACCCTGCTTAGCTGCTTACTATCCAACTTTATCCTTAAAAACAAAATTCCCTGAAATAATTACGAGTATAGTACCAATTTGCCGATAAATATTACATTGAATGTGACGAATGCATTATGCTTACTTTTATTACGGAGAAAAGAAATATAGGTAAAAGAATATTTGACATAGCACCAACTGACTTGAGTTACAAATAGCATATATCTACATATATTGTTTTAATAATTCACACAAAAAATAAAGTTTATTTTCGTTGTGACTGGCGGCACTCTACAGCGCTCACCTTGTCCCAAGACAATTGCTTTAAAAGCATCTGAAACAAGATGCCTTCTTACATTACGTCTAACGTTTATTTGTTTTATCTTATTGTTGTTTGAACTAAAACTTGTAACATGAGTGACTCTATGTTCTGAAGATTTCATCAAATATTTTACTGCACAAAGAGAAACTTTATCTACTTAGTATTAGGTATGATACATAACATACTTATATGGAGAACGTATTTATGTTATACCTTAAAATAGACAGCTGAACCTAAAGTATTAACAAAATAAACCCTATAGCTGTCTATTTACACAATCTAACTTTTATAATATACTAGCTTTTGTCCGCGACCTCGTCCGCGTAGATTTCGATATTACATAGGTCTTTGTTTTAAGTGCAATTCATTAATTCCACAACACCCCACTACAGGAATTAAATTATTAATATATTTGACCCCCTGAACCCATCCCTATCAAAACTATTAAAAACAACATTTTAATTTTCTATGCCAATACTAATTTGCAAAACGTTAACTTCAAAACAAAGATCTTTTTATAACACGTTTGATTCCCAATTTCACCCTTCCAAAGCCACCCTTGCCAAAAATATTCAGCTGCCAAATAACCAAAATAGTGAAAAATATTTAAAAAATTAAAATTAATGTACCTACTCACGTTCAATTTATGGTATATTCAAATAAAAATGTGTCCCGTTTCATTGGACCCCGATATAATCTACCTATTCCTGTGTAGTTATATGCACAGCTCGATTCTAACCCTTTAGTACAAGTTCAAATGAAACAATCGCGGTGTGGAATGCAAGCCCCTCGTGGAATGCTGCGGTCACACTTTGAGCCGACGCGGTGGCTAAACGGGCCAGTTAAAATATTCTAACTTTAATTTGAATATTTACTGTGATACGATCCATATTATAGCATAAGTTTCCATGGGTTAAGGTTGCTAGAATTATGTTCTGTAGGGATCTTTAGTAAAACATGATTTATTAGTTTTTATGAGCCTATCGGAGCACATTAGGATACATTTATTACCGATATTCCTACTTCTATTGTGCCAAAAATTTCTTTGATCCGTGTCTCCATAGCAACGTAAAAGAAGGGCGGATAAACAAACGCACTTTCAGCCAACAACAAATCCGAGCAAGGTTCTTATGAGGAGAAAAATCGGCAAAATTGTACTCAAAAACTCCGATTTCCACGCGGACACAGATCCGCAAGCAACAGCTAATTAGTTTATAATATTAGCAAAGCTTAGTAAAGCTAAGTAAGTTTATAAAATTATTTATAATATTAAAAGGTTTAGACCACAACATAAGAGCTGATGCAGGGACCTTATTTGCTATAAGTTTTGGTAAATGTATTAGTTTTAAGTTATTTATGTAAGCAAATAAAAATCTTTTCTTTCTTTTTTCTTTCTTTCTTTCTTTCAAAGGTACCGACAACCTGTCTAGTGTTACAAAGCAAATGCGAACAAAACATTCTCAAAATAAATTTCCATTTATAATACACCGAAAATAAGTCTCTTTAGAACTAGAAAATCTTTTGTATGAGAATATTTCAGTTATATTACAAAGAGTTGGGCCGTCAACTAAGTTCCATTAAAAGAAACGGACTATCATTCTTCTTCATCATAATAAACTTATTTAGTTTTCCCAATATTTGGATGCAACAGTAATTAATTCAGTTTGCTACTAATCCATTAAATACTAACAATGCTGGTCCAGATTGAGATCCTTTGTTTGGTACGTACGTGTACAATAAATTGTGGTGGCAAATCAAAGTGGGTCGGCAGAATTGCCCAAGAATCCGTTTTAGGAGTGTGCGGTCACAGTGACAAGGTTCGGGTTACGTAATAGCATTGTTATAACTCTGCCGCCCTAATGAGAGCCCTTTATGTGAACTGTTTGGATACACTTGTTTGAATCCGAGCGATTCAATGAATTATTGTAACGGAATTAACTTTAGACTTTAGACTTTATACACGTATTATGTAAGTCTAAGTACCTACTAATATATTCAAATTAGGAAATTAGGTGATGCCTATGTTCAACAGTGGACATCATTGGGCTGATGTGATGATGATTATATACAAAATAAAGCTGCTGTAGTGATATTATTAAGTATGTGTATTGATAATGATGCTAGCTATATGTAAAAGCGAAGAAAAAATAACGCGAACGAATACCTAAACTCTAGTCTAACTATAAAGTTCTCACAGGTCTAACCGTTACTGCTAGCCTAACACTTGACGAAGATCTATAGGTTGGATTAAAAAGGATTACATCAATTCGACCAAGGCCTTTCGTATTTATCAATAGTTAATTAACTTTTGCAAAGAATAAGTTCCTCAGTTGATTGAAAATAGCTGACGTGATTTTTCATTCACTTTTAAGTAGGTATTATATTAATATGTTCAACCAATCTTTTTTATTTAATTTACTTATAAAACCCTAGAATGACTAAATTAGTAAGTAGACTAAATTAGGGTCATGATATTATTATTATGTATTTTAACTAACATAGAATCGAAATTAGCTTTTTGAATAATACATAATCCAATGCCAATCACAGTTTCAATCTAAAATATTAATATCCGAGAGTCCCACGGAATTCAACCTACAAAATCTTTAGTGAAATATAGTTGAGACCTGAAATCACACACATTCCCTTGACGAAGTATTTTACTAAATGAACCAGCGTTATTATACCTACTGCGTGGAGTTAAGTACATAAGTACTACATCAAATGTCGAGGGTCAATTTAGACTGGGACCCATCGAGTCCTTTGCTGGGCTCTGCAGTGTAATTAACGCTCTATCACATCAACCGCTGGCATTGCGAACGAACCGGGAATCGAATGTAAATCTATTTATATATTTGATCCTAGAAACAAATGAGGACTGCTATTATAACTTTGAAGCCAAGGTGACTGTCGTATTATATAAGTGCTTTTTCATTTATTTAGATATCGGACTGATGGATTTTTTGTCTACGAATGTTGGCTAACCCATACCTGCCCCCCTAGACAAGTTGCAATCTAAACGACATGTCACTTCAATACATTTGAAAACATGTCTTACATAAGCTATCGCCTTGTCACAAGCTCAATGAACTAATTTGACATTTCGATATAGAATAGACAGATTGAAGCGTTTGCCACTTGTCTGGGGGAGGGGCAAAGAAACAAAAAAGCATCAAGCTTACCTAATGTAATAGTCTTTAGTCTTCGCTAATTTATTTTATTTACTACACGACAACTTTTCTTCTTCAGAAACACAACACAGTTAATATTCTTAAACTAAGGTTTTCTGTATAATTGATGTACTTAAGTATACTTTTCTGAGCATGCACTAACATAGCTACATATTATGTAGCTATATTTATCTATCTTAAATGTAAAAGTCTAATATTAAAAAAAAGCGGTTTATAAGCACCTTTTGTTTTTTATTCTATGGCGGCTATGGCCTAAATATGGTCTTTTTAAATAAATATTCTAGATACATTAAACCATCCGTGCTTTCAGTTTCTACAATCTTCGCCAGCAACACGAAACAATAGTAATCTTCGTTGTCTTACAATAAGACAAACTAGATTAAGTACTATTATTTACTACGATCAGAGAAAACTAGTAAAATCCGTAAACATGGTAAAGTAGAAGGAAAGTATCCCGTCTCCCCATTTGATTAAAGACTAACTATAAATACATTATGTTGACACAAGACGGATAACGACAGCAACATTGACGTATTTTGGTGACATAGTGACCGCTATTGGCATGCCACGATTTATTACGGACACAAGAGAATAATAATGACAGACAGTGACAGAAAGCGGGTGGGCTAAACTATTTGAAAATGTTGCCAGAAATATAAAATATCTATTGGAAAAGTTCATGTTAATTGTACTCTATAATATTTATTCTTATATAATCGAATGGCCAGACGATGTTTGGTTTGATGTTTAATATACTAACTTTAGCCAGTAAAGTAAGTCTCCGTAATGCTTACAGTTATTTTACTATGAAAATAAATTTCCAATGTGTTATTTGGATATAAATAGAACTGGAAACGCAATGATTTCTTACCACCAAATTTCACCAAATTCTTAAATGAAAATATATAAATATAAATAGTATATCTGAGTATAGTACTTCTACCTAAATAATAAAATTGGCATTTATTTTATTTGCCTCTATTTTCGTTTACTGTCTAGTGGCGAGGTAAGTAATGCTCTCTCATTGAATAAGTTTAATTAATTTCTCTCCTCTCATTTAGTTTTCAATATTTTGTATAAGTAATTTTTATTGACTGGCCTGTTGGTCTAGTGGTTAGTGACCCTAACTGCTAAGCCGGAGGTCGTGGGTTCGATCCCCACCCAGGACAAATCTTTGTGTGATGAGCATAAAGGTTTGTTCTGTGTCTGGGTGTAATTTATCTATAATATGTATGTATTTACAAAAAAAAATGTATTTAAGTAGTATATCAGTTGTTTAGTGCCCATAACACAAGCAAATATAATTGCTTACTGTGGAACTAGATGGTGCTGTGTGAATGTGGTAGAATATTATTATTATGTCTCTTTTTTCACGGCTATACTTCTCTCTAAGGTGAGAAGTATACCCGGTCTTTTTGGAAGGCTTACGCGGGGACACAGGTCCAACACGCAGAGGCCCTTAAAGAATTTTAATTTAGAATGGGATGAGACACTTACCGCCGCCATATCACAGCTGCACTATTGTAGTACAGCTATGATTTGTCACTGGTAAGTGTAAAGCTATTGAGTGATGTTATGGAGTCAAATAAAATTGGGCTATGGGTTTGGATGTTCGGTGGAATGGTGATATCTGGCATACGGGAACAACGTCGCCTGCTTGCCTCCTCCAGCGGTGAATATATGATGTTAAATGAGGATTGGGGCAGACGGTGACTCGCCTTACACTAGATGGGCCCCTTCCACAACCGACATGGGCTGAAGTCCACGGGTCTCAGGGCAACACCGTAGTGCGCGGCTAGGGGTGTCGAGCGGTGCGGCGCCGATTTCGCCATCGCGGGTCCCAAGCGGAGACCCGGAGCGGGTTTCCTCGTAATTATGCCATTGAAAAATGACACTTCCACCCCCGAGCATATAGCTCTGGCGACCCCTCTCTGGTCAGCTGGTTAAGGCAAGCCAGAGTTGAGAGTCCTGTGGTCGCTCTTGGAGATCCACTCCAGGCAGCCAACAAAGACGTGCTGGAGACGAGGCCTAGACCGACTCTCAGGGGCATTCAGGACCGCAGTGTCGCCACTCACATTCAGCTCGCCACTAGCTGCCCTGCGGTTTGTGGGCTCTTCATTTAAACTTGCAGTACATTTTTTTGTTTATATGGCAAGTGTTTGAAAAGCCACACTAATCTGCCCTCCAAGTTTGCGTTAATCTTATGTGAAGATAACGACTGCCCCAGAGGGGGTACTGCCCCAGAGGGGGTATTATTATTATTATTATTATTATGTACTTTGATGACTAATATTCACATAGGTATCTTATGGCATAATTATGTTAAAAAATATTTAATATACCAGCTTTAATCCTTGTTTGCATTAAGTGTCTGTTAAGTCTCTGATAACCTATACGAAACACAGTTCACAGTTTTTTGACATATTTTCCATATAAAATATGTTATTTAAGTTTCAGATAGCTTATCAAGCACTTATGTATCTGCCAGTTAAAAGAGTGAAAAAATGTTTCTTAACACAGATACACAGAAGCTCATTACTTCCATTACTTTTTCATAGAACATCATTACTTTTTATACCCATTAAATTAAAACTCGCATTTGTATTAATTTGTGATTTCTTAAATAGTATCTTCAAGTCTCAATCTCGTCTCTTCAATATTTTCTTTAATATTTTACTAATATTCTGTCGAATAAAAAAATGTTCTAACAAATTCACCTTATCCACAACGAACCGAAGTATAGATGAAGGGTTTTCCAATAACAGTTTACGAGGAGTCTACACAATGAGTCATCAGTCACACAAAGCCGGTAATTCAACCAGGACGTCGCCATGTTATCCGGATATAACGTTGCACTTCGCTCTCTACATAGTACCGGTTGGTAGCACTAATCTCATGGACCATCGCAATGAGAAGTCTAACTATCAGGAACTAAATGTTTTTTTGTGTAAAACTAACCTGGAATTTGGTTGTACCACTGCACAAAAATTCCTCTGGTAGTATTGAATATGTAAATGCGAGGATTGATTTTGTTTGTATTCTTTTTAAATAATATTTTGGTAAAAAGTAGCTTTTGTACTATTCCAAACTATAATTTATCTGTGCCAAATTTCATACAGCCATTCTGGAGTGATTGAGTAACACACATCCATCCATAAATTATTATTATATTATAGTATTATATATTTAATAAATGCTAAAATTCTCAATAGGAATATTATCGGAAGCAAGAGGCGGACTTAGTAGCTGCAGTACACTGATTGCTAAGGACCGATGAAACTATCAGACTAAGTATTAACAATAGGTATAGATTAGTATATTTAAATGTCTCACTTATCTAAAGCTTGTCTTTCATTCAACTCAATCAGATTACTCAACCTTCAGTTTGTTCAATTAATAGGTAACAATCATAGCTACTAGGATTGTCAATTAAATCAGTAGAAAGCGCTTTAATCCCGGTCGGATACTGGACACAATTATTCATCAGTAGGACAAAGCCGGGTAATCCGGTCATATTGACCGGTTTGGTCGCATCGCCGCACCCCTTTTGCTGTGTATACCCACCCTTATTTGCTATTCAATAACGATAATGACAGCGGACCTCCAAAGGGCATGGTTAACCGTCGCTAAATTATGTTTTCGCTCACTCAAATATTTGAAATCATCTATGAAAAGCAGGAAGGTAGGGCTTTCTATTGTTAGTATTGTTATGATTGACGAAAACCTCCACTGCTACAAAAGCTTATCTCAAGGATTAGTGAGTTGAAGTGGCATTGGGCAGGTAACATCACTCGCAGAACTGATAAATATTAATAATAAGAGATACCACGCTGGGTTTTGTATCGAATTTTCCTTTTTCTACAGTGCTCTACTCTGTTTAAGGCACTCCCTTAGTCACCTTATACGATACCCTCGGGTTGAAATGGGGTAGTGACATTATGTAATTCTTCATCCGTCACTACACGGATATGTGTATACCTAATCAAGCAATTGTATTGCCGATTTGTCATCACGCCAATTAAGATTTGCTTACCCATCAGACCGTTAAAATAAATTTAAATTTACCGTCACATGATATTTCTCTGAAGGGGAAGATAGATGCCTGGTCTCATATATGATGAGGGCTACTCATAAATAATAATCACCACGAAAATATTTTATCTGAACCGCAGTTGCAGTTATAGGTACGTAGTTATTAACCTCGGTAATTAAGAAAAAATGTGCCTGTTCCTCTAACAAATCTAATAATCATGTTTTCTAATTGTAGTTGAACTAAGTCACAGGCAGTTTCTAATACTATTGTATCTAGATAAATGCGTTCGGTTTTGGCAAATTGACAATTACTCTCATCCATAAATCTTAGAAGGGGATACATTAAATAAATGCCTATCATTTATTACCAGGGTTTTGGTTAAGTATTCACTATATCGTAAGCCATTATTATGAATGACAAATTAGAGATATAAAAGTTGGGTAAGATGCTTAAATGTTGGACAGGGGATCATTAAATTGAAAAATAAAGAGGTAGCGACCAATATTTGACGCATGACTCTATTTATGAGAGTTTTATGGTAGACACAGTTTACTTCTAATGCACTTTTAGTGGACACAATCTTTGTGTAGGTTATAATCAGATAAAGAATACAATAAATCTAGTTATAATAAACGAAAAATATAAACAAACATTTTTTTATCATGAATCGCAATAGAAACACGAGCCGTTTAAAGTTATACTTTAATATTTTTTTTCAAGTTTACGAAACTGAACAAGTTTGTAAGTCAAGTGCAGAGTATGCACTTTTAGTGGGCTTACAAAGTTTTATTTGATAACCAAAGTAATTATAATAAACGTTAACAAAAAAATATGACTGTCACCGTGGCGCAGTGGTTAAGGTGGTCGCCTCGCCACTACATCGCCGTGCTGGAGTAGTTAGGTTGTACCAGTTCTAGCTCACTATCCAGAATCCGTCTGGCTCACTAGCTCACTATTCTCGAGTCGACAAAAACTAAAAAAAAAAAAAAAAAAAAAAAAAAAAAAAAAGGTTTTGCCATGCTCTGATCACGAATCTGCGGTCCGTTTTTGTCTCGGATGTGTGGTTTCAGAGATGTGGAAATCAATTAAGAAGAGTATCTAATCGATATCTAATCCCGCACCCTCATTAACGTTTCTTTTGTTCTCCTATTTCCTATTATCTATTGTTTCTGGTAGACCCTCATTAGCATTCTTATCTATTACTCATTGTAAGCCCTTATTATCACTGCTATTGTTTAAGAACTTCCATGCTATTCTGAATCATCAATAAAACACATTCCTTCATTTCTACATTTTTATTGCTTATTAAAATATGAATGAAACATCTGATCCACTAAAATATCATTGTATACTGTGTTCTCTGTAAATATGTTCGTAAAACTACGCATTGAACACATCATCATCATTATCACTGCTATTGTTTAAGAACTTCCATGCTATTCTGAATCATCAATAAAACACATTCCTTCATTTCTACATTTTTATTGCTTATTAAAATATGAATGAAACATCTGATCCACTAAAATATCATTGTATACTGTGTTCTCTGTAAATATGTTCGTAAAACTACGCATTGAACACCCCTGAAACTTATATAGCAAATACATTAAGCAATATTCGCCGCAAACTGATGTCCACTCATTCTGAATTCTATCCACATTCCAGTCCCATCTTTTACAATTCCTTCTTAAAAAGTCGAGATGATATCGTGTAGGTGCACGCCCATATGAATCAAAATATTGACCAATACCATTCGTATCGACATGTAAAGCTATCCAATGTGAGCCTGGTTTATCATCCGTATCCAAATTGCATATTGTGTACATAGGTACATGAGTGTAAATGGGTAGTCTATTAGCAGCATACACATTATATTCTAGACTGGGGTGAATCTTTTTCAGATGTTGTTGTACATCTAGTGTATCCATGATATTACCAATCTATTCAATGGCTAACATAGGAATGATCAATTATAGTCACTTGTTACGACTTGTATTAAATGTCATTCGCTTGTGGAGATTTTGTATGATTTATCTGTGCAATGCACTACGCATTACGAAAGAATGCGAGATAAGTTTGTTAGTTCAAATTTACTATCGGTTGCACTGAGGAAATGCTTTAGATAAGATAGAACTATATAAGACCGAGTGGAGGCAGAGCCATCAGTCATTCTATGGTCTCGTTTGACCGCAGTGAATCGATATATCAATACTAAGTGTGTGCTACTTCAACGCAACAATAGTCATGGACGTAAGTGTTATAATATTTTATTGAAAAACTTACTTTTCTTTATGTTGTTGATTCCTTACGTGTGTGTGATTAAGTGTAATTATGTGATTGATATTAACATGATAACTGTGTTGTTGCAGAAAACATTCAGCTTCATAGACAATGAAGAAAATACCTATAAACAGTATTACTACCCGCCACTCTCCCCTAATCACGAAGAAGAGAGTGATGACATCGTTATTAATAACACAGGCGATGGGGGAAAAAGGAAATCGCAGTCGATTGACCATTTTTTTGAAGTGGAACCTAAAATAAAGAGGAAGAAGCTGTTGTCGTCAACCGTGGCACGAGCCGCTAGAGGTGGTGTATCATACATTTCTACTAATTCTGACGACGGAGACCAAGCGACGCATCTCATAAAAATAGAAGTGTACGATGTGAAAAAGCTATGCAAGGTTCCAACTACTGATCATTGGAAACATGCTACCACGAGGATTAAATATTATGTTGGGAATAATAGGGATAGCATCTACGACAACACAAACGCCCTCGTATACAATATTACAAAGACAATAGCAGAAAGTGAAAAAGTGAAAAAATACTTTTTCAACAATGACAGTCATTAGCTGATCATTACTGAATGTGATTCTGATAACATAAATTACTTTTGTGTACTCATTAGATTCAAGGATTGCATCTTGCGATACTGGGAGAAACACGAGACCAGAAGGAAGAGATGAGTGTGGTATACGTGAACAGAACTTGTCATTGAATAGCAAAACTACAACACTGAGTGGAGAAGAAAAAGAGAAGAATATGCAGTATCCAAGAGCTGAATATCCATTCTTCAGTTCAAAAGCTAGACGGTTGCTCAGTTTCGAACACTGGCCTCTCCTTTTGCGACAGAAGCCTGAAGATCTCGCAGAAGCTGGTTTCTTTTATACCGGCCATGGAGACAGGACCAAGTGTTTCCATTGTGGTGGTGGTTTAAAAAATTGGGAAGATGATGATGATCCTTGGCAGCAACATATTCAGTGGTTTAGTCAGTGCGCTTATGTAAAGTTTAAATTTCAACAGCGTTTTGTGTAAGATGAAAGGTGTATAAAGAAATAAAAAATAGTATATTTGATACAATTTGTTTTATTTAATTTAATAATGTTTTCCCATAGTTACATAGGTACACATTTAAACATGCATTACACATAAATCTAATACACAACACACATTATAACCTTAACTACTGTAATCTACAGTAATATTTCTGTTTTTATCTATTTCAATAATATTATCAAACTCAGCATAAACTATACAGTTAATTGTTTGTATAAGTGAGGATTCAAATCGTATTTCTAATCTTACACTACCATGCTTTATGAGATTCCAATGAGCTGATGAGTTAGCTGATAAATCAGGAGTTAAATCAAATGCTAATAGGCAGTAACCTTTGGGATACTGCTCACGAGAAATTGCATTTCCTTCATTAAGAAAGTGAATACCAGTCCCCAAGAATAGAGTATGATATGCTGATGTAAATATACTATTATTAAAAGAGGGTTGCAAAGCTTTTGAGGGTATTTGTTGACCATCAATATATAAGCAGAAAGAATTAATACCATAGTTTTCAAAGTTAAATGGATTTTTAGTAATAGAGCCATTAAATGCAGAATTGTTTACAAATCCAACTATACATCTTTTTGGTATCTGTCCTAGGAATATATTATCAAGAGTTTTGCCTTGAACACCCGATGGAATTGTTAAAACTTTGACTTCAGCCCGAGTAATAGGATATTTAGCAGTAGTAGAAGCTAAAACTTTTTGATGTGCGAGTAATACACTTGGATTAATTCGTGCTCGTCGGACAATAAGAGTTGCATCCGTAATGCTAACTTTAAACTTTACATCGTTTGATCCAGCAATTAAATTAAAACTCTCTCTCGATCGAACTAACTTTACACTCATTTCAACACCATTAATTAAAAATTTATCTTGATTGAAAATGTCACCATGGAGATGTCCAATCATTTCTATTTCTTTACTTTCATTAATTAACTCCTGTCTTTTAACAAATCCTATGTTTTTCTCATCTGTAGAATCCATTTTTCCTGCTGTATCCTCATACCAAAGGCTACAAGTAAGATGAGATTGTTTAGCAGCAGGAGCATAGTTTAAAAGGGTTTCCATATATGCTCGATAGGCATAGGTATTATTCGGTGGTGACACAAGTTTTTGGTTTAAATAAACATCAAGTTGACTAAAAAGTGAATGCAACCAATTATTTACAGGTGCTACTACTGAGGTCGATATCAAGTTACTTGAATCTTGATTTAATACTTTTGCCTTTATGTTGAGTAATGTATGAGACAAATCTATGTAGTCATCGCCTGCCCCAGGAACTTGAAACTCAATAGGTCCATCATCAGCAAGAGATGAAATTGGTTTATAGTGAATCCACAATCCATTTTCAATGCTCGTTTGTGTAGATGGTAGTGCAAATAAATCCAATTCTGACTTAGCGCACTCACAAGAATGATTATGAAGGAAAGACATATCTAGTTTGAAAATATATCTAGTTTGAAAATATATCTTTAATATTTTTTGTTTTTAGACTAGGTTTTTTCGTAGCTCTCACTCTAACAGTTAATGGTGGAATGAATGAGGCCAATCGTTTTCTTTTAGTTATATATCCAGATCCTGTCATGTTAAATCGATCAATTTTATCATCAGCTTTTCGTTTTAAGTTGGTACTAACTTGCTTTAGACGATCTTTTATTGAGTTTTCCATAGGACGCGCTTGTACCATATCCGATAAAAGTCCTACTCCAGCGTTTAATGCCTCTTTACCAATCACTCGAGCGCCACTTGAAAGTAAAGGTAAAACTGATCTAAATAACCCCCCTAAGAAGCTCCCAATACCATGACCACGTTGATATGATGAACCCTTATAAATTACTCCAACTCCTGATCCAGCTTGGTGTGTATAATAATTTTCATATGGACATTTATGATGATGATCACGAAGAGAATTCATTATTATAATTTTCGGAAATGTAGTTTAATACACACGGTTCCAAACTGGAATGGTATTTTGTGTCCTGTGTTCGATCTTATATCTATTTCCAGCGTATCGAACTCTCTTCGCATAACAGGTAAGTAGTGAGGTGGAGAGAAAACGTGCATTTTATTTGCACCATAAATGTATTTTGAAGGATCTAATGAAATGACTCTTAATAAAGGAGTCATAACATCACCCACAATCTGAGGATCGATAATGTCGCAATACACAAGTAGTTGAGATGGTAATCCTAAGTGTAAATTAGCAGGACACTTCCCAAAATTTCTCTCTAGGAGATTTTTATTTGGCTCATAACCTAGTTGTAAACTTAATTTCGGTGATAATGTTACGCATTTAATATTTTTATCCAAAACAGAAACAGACACAAATTTTGTTATTTCATCATAGCGAAATTTCAAGTTCTCTCTGATACCATTTAACGCCCCTAAAATATGCTCAACGTTATCATAGTTGGTAGCTGGAATATGTTTTTTGTAGTAAACTGTTGATGGTTTACCTTCATTAGGTATTAACATGGTTTTTGTAATGTATACAACATTTTCATGATCTTGAACAGTAAACATGGTACATGGATATTGAAATTCGGCAACTCCAACCGACCATTCACCTTCTAGTTTAATAGGTTTTGGTAATTTTGTTGAAAAATTTGTGGTCTTGTTATCTGGAAAGTACTCCATTGAACTATTGCTGAGCAAAGTTAAATAAAAACTTTCTTTATTCATAATTCTTTTAAGCTGGAAGCTAAAATCCAACTGTTAAATTTATCTGGATAACCTTTCCACTTCACTAATACTTCTTTTCTGTTACCCGAATAACGATTGTCAATTATTTTATCTATTTTATATTGTGAGGTGGGGTTGTAAGTGACCTTCTGTAATTCTCTTTCATAAAAAGTACCTACTATGGGGTCATTTTGTAAATCTGTTATTGTATAAACAACCCATGGAGATCTATCAATTATTGAAGATATAATAAATATTTCATCACTCCAATTTGATTCATATCCTTTTTGGAAAACGTGTTTATATTTGGTTATTCGAACATAGTCTCCTACATTGAAATTTGGTTTTTGATTCTCTAAAGAAAGTTTGTTTGACTTCCCATAATAAAGATTAGTCCAAACTGTCATAATATTGTTGGAATTTACATCACATGGACACATCTTAATACTAGAGTGAATGCTGTGATTATAAGAGTATATTAAATCTTGTAAAACATCTATATATCTATAAGTATTACTATGAGTGAAATAACGCCACATTTTCATTTTTAGAGTTCTTTGAAATCGTTCAACAATACTGGCCTTAATGTCAGGATTGTTAGTGGTATAGTAATTAATCTTTTTGGATTTAAAGTATTTTTGTACATCTTTTGAAACGAATTCTGTACCTTTATCAGATTGTATGTGAGTAGGTGTTGTATTACTTTCAGTAAATATACTTTCGAAACATTCTTTAGTTGTTTCTGAGTTTTTCTTTTTCATTGGTCTTGCAAAAGCATATTTACTGAATACATCAATAACACAAAGTATGTAGTTGAAACCATCATTATATTGAGAATAAGTTCGCATATCACTTAAATCAGCTTGCCACAGTTCATTAATATTTGATAGAATGTACCTATTACGTGGGAATTTTTTCTGAATGGGTTTATGTAGTGTATATGTTTCTTGTGATTGTAACCACTCTTTTACTTGTTTTTTATCCATTTTACCATTCATGGCTTTTGATAGTTTATCAATACTACCAAAACCAGCGGGATTAGATGGATCATAATAAATCCTGTTAATTTCTTCTAGTACGGCGTCCATTTTTCCCAATCGATCTTTTTATGTATTTTCGTTATAGATTTTTTACCTACACTTCTTGGCGTAGAAAACTCTTGATCTTCAATCTCAGAGGTTTTGTTCAGATCTTTTGCTTGGAGTTGACTAATAAACTCACATCTCTTTGGATTTCCGATGTAAGAAAGTGGTACTTTGATATCTTTTAATGCTTTAGCAAATCTATCCCACCCTATTGGATCACTTCTTTTTAGGGGTCTGAGTGAATCATTTACTAAATCAACAATATTACTTCCAGGAATCTTTTCATTATCAATTATGACTGTGCCTTCATTATCCCAATGTATTTTACTTTTACTTGTTCCAACTAAATTTAATAATAACTGACCTTTTTTATTATAAGTTTTCGGTATTAAACTGAGGATTTGAGTTGGTGAGTAAAGTGGATTTGCATCATTCTCCTCCAACAAAGATTCAACATCAACTGAACTGTTTAGATCTCTATCTTTATTTTTAAAATCAATTTTAGACTTATTTGAATCTTCATTAGATGTATCAGAATAAATTGGTAATCTGAGTGGTTGACGACCCTCCTCGGTAAAGTGAAGGTATCTTTGTAGTGTTTGTAAATATAACATCCACTTCTTTCGATCTTCCGTCTTACTATTCATAATATTTTGCATTTCAATATCTAATCGAGACAAATTACTATCAACTTTATTATCTTGTTTTAATTTTTCAATCAATCCAGGTTCGATAAGTATCATTTTCTTTGCGTTTTCCATGTTAACTGGCTAGTCCACTTACTAATCCACTCAATATTGCACCTAATATTATTGGTAAGAAAGCTCCTCCTTTTTGTATAATTATATTTTTTCTTAGTTTATGTTTACACTTTTGCATCAGTTTACGTAGTATGTTTTTGTGTTTATTTAATTTTTGTTTATCTTGATCTTTAAGAGCTACCTTTCCTTGTAGAACGTTATGAATACATTCACAAATGCAATTTATTTCTTCTTCATCACACGTTTTAAGTAATGCTCTCTGATATTTTGGTTTAAGCGTATGCAGAGCGTTTAGCAAATGTTTATGCGTTGTGAGTCGACGATGCATCATTTACAAATGATTTGAATTGTTTGATTCTTGGTGTATTTAAACTCTTTTGTTGGAACGTAGACACAGTACAGTAACCATTAAATGGAAAGACATTTGTCTTGATACGACAAAAATCATTGGTATTCTGTTTTAAATCTACCATTAAATATCCATGTGCTGCTAAAGTTGCATCTTTGTATGCATCTTCAATGAATTTCGGATTATCTGGTGACACTTGCCGTGCTAAATATCTTATTTGAGTTTTATCTCGAGGGTTTTTAAAATATATTATATAACTTGAGTTTAGAGAAATGTCTCTTTGACCTTTACCCTGATGAAATAAATTTTGTGTTAAATAAAATACACTAAGATTCCTGTGATGACTACCTTTTGTAAATACATCCACAATTCTTCCATCAGTCTCTCTCATTAGATCATCAATTATGATGAGATGTGGGCTTTCACCATCAAACATATTAAGATTTGGAATTCCTTGATGATAGTTAACATTTGACAAATTATATAAAGGTTGCATTTCATCAAAGCACCATGTGATCTGATTAAAATTACAATTACATATTTCTGTAACTGATTTTATGAAATTTGTTACAAAGTTTGACTTCCCACATCCACTTGGTCCTGCCACAATAGCAGTAAACGGATGAATAAAGTGAAACATTACACACGTCTAAAGTTTAAAGGAATGAAATAAAAAATGAAAGTGTTGTTGTAAAAAATTATATTTATATAAATTGCCGCTTCTCTACTTCATCACAAACTTTAGACAGCTCAAGATTTAATTCACTGTTGAATAGTTCAATATTCTCTTCCATGGGTGTGGAAAAGAAAGCACTGGTATCACCACTAGCGCAATTTATAATGCCCCCAAGCTAATGTTTCAATATTATTATCTAAAATATGTCTCTTTGTGTCATTATACGATAAACCAATCTTATTTAATTTTTGTGTAAATATTGTGTGTTTAATTGATTTAAATCTTAGCATACTATAATATTGCACTTCTTTATTAAATAGAGCAGACTTATAGCTATTCATTGTCATCTTTTTAGTGGTATTTTTATTTACCCCTTTTGCCTTGGCTATAGTTTTATTTTCTAAGTTAAAAGCGTACATTTTAGATCGTAAACCTACAAATTCTTTCATGATTTTACCATTATTTTCATCTTTGAAGAAACCTAATTTCTTTTTATTTAATTTTGGATATTCAAAAACATTATTTGTATCATAATCTGAGGTATCAAAGTATGAGCAAAGGTCAGGTTTTATATCAGTGTAAAAATCATATGTAAATATATGATATATTAAACTGTCTGTATCTGTATACAATAATTTGATTTTACTAAATTTTTTAACCATATAATTATAATGAAAGTCATACATTAAGGTTTTTGAAATATCTAAAATACAAAACCCTAAATAAATTGGTTTGTTATATATTAACTTAGTCTTTCGCAACTGAACCGCAACTAGGTCTTCCGAAAATATTGAAATACTATGAAATTGTGGTTTAGCGACTAGATCTTGAACACCTAAAGCTTTACCCTGGTTCTCCCAGTGTGTAACTAATTTTACGTTAACCCTTTTTTCAATATTCTCCATAGTCTTTCCGAAGACTGAATTATTCATTAATTTATAAAAATCTTTTTCAAAGTCTGATTTTGCTAACATTCTTAATTTTGTATTTAGATCTATGTACATTTTTAACCAAGGAGACTGTATAAATTTTAAAATTCTATGAATTTTAGTTAATTTAACCCCCATTTCTATGCACTGCTTTAAATTTCTGTAATGAATAACATATTTATCTTTATTATTTAAATTTGGAACTAGTTTATTCTCATTAGTATTGCCTACACAAATGTTTTCTGGACATAAAGGAAAGTCCGAATGCAAATCATGAAGTTCATCTGGATATTTCAAATCAACTTCTAAAATGAAACCTACGTCCGATGTCTCAGACACATTAAAATCTGAATTCGGATTAATCCATTCAAATCCACCAGTAGGAAGATATTGAGACATAGCCCAACCATATAAATTGTTGGCATCAAAATAAGTGATATATGAATTTGGTTTCTCTGCATCATAATCCTCCATGTATTTGTTATTAGCTCTAGCATAGCGATTACTACATTGAGATACACCACCCCTGATGCCTGATCTAATAAATGCGATTTTTTCATAATCTGTTAAAAGTTCTAATTCTATTTTTGTATATTTTAGCATTGCATCCCAACTTAAACCGGGAGCTGTGTAATAATGAGCAGGATCTAAATCATACGTATTAATACATAGCTTTCTAAAGTTTTCAAACACATCGGTCAACAGTAGAACATCTGTTTTTAAATACAAGTTTGAGTAATCTAACATATTACAACAACCAAAGTGTTCCCAAACATCTTTAGCATGACTGTAATCATCATTTGAAATATGGGAATCTGTGAGCGAATTATAAAAAAAATTTTGTTCAGGGAGCGATGTTATGTTTAAACTATCAAAACTAGTCATAAATTCATATGGATAAACCCCTTTGCGTTTTAATCGAAGGAAATCTTCATCATTAGGGAAATTTCTATGTAATTCTTGAAATTGATCATTACTGAGATTTTTGGCTAATTGTTCTAATTTACAAGATAAAAACTTAAATGAATCTACGAATCTCAATGTAACTTCATTGTTATTTATTTTTATTTTTTTGGAAAACGATACATATTTTTCTTTATTTTGAGGGATGACTTCGATTTCACCTTTACAGAAGTTTAATGCGTGAACAATAAAATGAGCATCGTAGTGACTAAGGTTGTGTAAAAATATTGGAATATGACGTGGTGTTCTGAACTTCGAGCTACATGATTCATGAGCAACACCTATAAAACCACCAGTGTACCAATCAAAATCATAAAAAGGTTCTGCTAACTCTGTTTCACAGATATGACAACAGGTTGCATCTGAAATTTGATTTTTGTCTTCATTTGTTAGTGGACCTGGACATTTTTGAAGATTAGTTTTTTGATTTATTTCTTTTAAATGGTTAAATAAACTTTCCATAAACACTTGTACACAGTTTGGTCCGCAATATGTCACATATTTTGATAATTTATCATCATATGAACATTTTATATAATAACCAAAACTATACACTTCATGTTTCTGAATATTGTGTGTGAAAGGTTTAGATGGATCGTTAGAACATGATTCTATTGGTTTTAAAAATGCCTCAAAATCAGCATAAACTACGAATGGTATCTTTAACTTTTTTTCAAAATTATCAAATTTAATTTTATCATTTGAAATTGGTTGATCAAACCAATTCTTTTTTGAAGTTTCACCGTTTGGTAGTTCTGTACAAATGTGCATACAATCGTATTGTTCATGGTTATTTAACCTTTCCTGGGATGGAAAACGAAGTAGACATGCTTGGCAAATGTACATAGCGTGACCATCTTTTGAAATTTGATTACTAACTAACCGCGATAAATTTTTTATGTAACAATAATGATTTTTCGTATCCTTAGAAAAAAATAATAAATTGATGTGTCTAGCTTTACGACATTTTGTTAAAAATAATGGACCTACAATAGAATTACATCGTTTTTCTTTATTATATTCTAATCCAAATACATTAATACTAATATCATTTAATTTCTCTACTTTTGCGATATCACAAATTTTTACCGGAAAGGAAATACCATCAAATTTAAGTTTATTTGCATGTATAGCGTACGATGATACCCGATCTGCGTTTTTGTTTATGGGAAATAACGCTGAGAGTAACGCCCATTTAAAACAAAAATAATCTTTGTTTTTTACATTTATAACAGCCTTTTTTAATTTTATGTCACGGGGTAGATCTATGTATGAGGTGCCACGTAGGGGGTTAAATTTATTAACATTCATGTCTATAGATTTTATGTTTTTTAGACTCCATCCACTATCTTTTTTTTCAAATGCACTAATTTTACTAGTAATTGTATCATTTAAAGATGAAAAAAATAAATTTAAGTTATCTCCTTGAGAAATAATATAGTTAAATATTTGAAAATCGAATGTATTATGAATATCTTTAGTTTGTTGAACAAAATCAGCATGTAATATAAAATTTACTTTAAAAATTATATGTTGAGCAATACTCTCTTGTATTAAATATAAAATATCATCTTTAATAGAATTTAAAAACAGCTCAGGAGTTTCAAAATTTATCAGTGTCGAACTATCTACTCTACTTTTGATTTTATAAGTTAAAATTCTATTTCCAAAGGCAGACTCAATAACACTAACGTTTGGTAAAGAATTATGTGAATTTAAAAGATTATTTTTGTGGATATTACTTTTAAAATGATTAGCTAGATACCTTTTCTTGATAAATACATGACACGTTAGACATTCCACTTGATCATTGTTATCAACACTGGTCCCTACCCCCGCAGAGGTAGACGTTTCTTCTTCCATTCTTAGTTGTTTTTTGATGATTTCGGGTTCTTTGCTGCTAGTTCGCTTCTTTCCTCTTCCAAGTTGTAGTGGTTGACTGTTAAAACGATAAAAAAATAAAAAAAATTATATTTATAAAACAATGTGCAAATTATAATCTAAATTTATAATTATTTTACTTACTTAAACTGTTTTTCAACCGTCGCACAGTGATTATACAGCTCATCATCATATGATGGATCGAACATTTCACGCTTCTCTCCTTCATCGCAAACTTTAGACAGCTCAAGATTTAATTCACTGTTGAATAGTTCCATATTCTCTTCCATGGGTGTGGAAAAGAAAGCACTGGTGCACACTTCACTGAAGTTTTCCATTGTAAAGAATAAAATAGGGAATAGAGTACATAACAGCCCTGTGTTGACAAATGAAGTGATGACCAATTTCAAATAATGTTCAATATTTATAGTTTAGCAAAAAATTAGAAAGTCCGTTAGAATTTAAAGAATTTATGTTATCAGTAATGATCAGCTAATGACTGTCATTGTTGAAAAAGTATTTTTTCACTTTTTCACTTTCTGCTATTGTCTTTGTAATATTGTATACGAGGGCGTTTGTGTTGTCGTAGATGCTATCCCTATTATTCCCAACATAATATTTAATCCTCGTGGTAGCATGTTTCCAATGATCAGTAGTTGGAACCTTGCATAGCTTTTTCACATCGTACACTTCTATTTTTATGAGATGCGTCGCTTGGTCTCCGTCGTCAGAATTAGTAGAAATGTATGATACACCACCTCTAGCGGCTCGTGCCACGGTTGACGACAACAGCTTCTTCCTCTTTATTTTAGGTTCCACTTCAAAAAAATGGTCAATCGACTGCGATTTCCTTTTTCCCCCATCGCCTGTGTTATTAATAACGATGTCATCACTCTCTTCTTCGTGATTAGGGGAGAGTGGCGGGTAGTAATACTGTTTATAGGTATTTTCTTCATTGTCTATGAAGCTGAATGTTTTCTGCAACAACACAGTTATCATGTTAATATCAATCACATAATTACACTTAATCACACACACGTAAGGAATCAACAACATAAAGAAAAGTAAGTTTTTCAATAAAATATTATAACACTTACGTCCATGACTATTGTTGCGTTGAAGTAGCACACACTTAGTATTGATATATCGATTCACTGCGGTCAAACGAGACCATAGAATGACTGATGGCTCTGCCTCCACTCGGTCTTATATAGTTCTATCTTATCTAAAGCATTTCCTCAGTGCAACCGATAGTAAATTTGAACTAACAAACTTATCTCGCATTCTTTCGTAATGCGTAGTGCATTGCACAGATAAATCATACAAAATCTCCACAAGCGAATGACATTTAATACAAGTCGTAACAAGTGACTATAATTGATCATTCCTATGTTAGCCATTGAATAGATTGGTAATATCATGGATACACTAGATGTACAACAACATCTGAAAAAGATTCACCCCAGTCTAGAATATAATGTGTATGCTGCTAATAGACTACCCATTTACACTCATGTACCTATGTACACAATATGCAATTTGGATACGGATGATAAACCAGGCTCACATTGGATAGCTTTACATGTCGATACGAATGGTATTGGTCAATATTTTGATTCATATGGGCGTGCACCTACACGATATCATCTCGACTTTTTAAGAAGGAATTGTAAAAGATGGGACTGGAATGTGGATAGAATTCAGAATGAGTGGACATCAGTTTGCGGCGAATATTGCTTAATGTATTTGCTATATAAGTTTCAGGGGTGTTCAATGCGTAGTTTTACGAACATATTTACAGAGAACACAGTATACAATGATATTTTAGTGGATCAGATGTTTCATTCATATTTTAATAAGCAATAAAAATGTAGAAATGAAGGAATGTGTTTTATTGATGATTCAGAATAGCATGGAAGTTCTTAAACAATAGCAGTGATAATGATGATGATGTGTTCAATGCGTAGTTTTACGAACATATTTACAGAGAACACAGTATACAATGATATTTTAGTGGATCAGATGTTTCATTCATATTTTAATAAGCAATAAAAATGTAGAAATGAAGGAATGTGTTTTATTGATGATTCAGAATAGCATGGAAGTTCTTAAACAATAGCAGTGATAATAAGGGCTTACAATGAGTAATAGATAAGAATGCTAATGAGGGTCTACCAGAAACAATAGATAATAGGAAATAGGAGAACAAAAGAAACGTTAATGAGGGTGCGGGATTAGATATCGATTAGATACTCTTCTTAATTGATTTCCACATCTCTGAAACCACACATCCGAGACAAAAACGGACCGCAGATTCGTGATCAGAGCATGGCAAAACCTTTTTTTTTTTTTTTTTTTTTTTTTTTTTTTTTTAGTTTTTGTCGACTCGAGAATAGTGAGCTAGTGAGCCAGACGGATTCTGGATAGTGAGCTAGAACTGGTACAACCTAACTACTTGCTGGGTGACGTGGGTTCGATTCCCACACGAGACAAATATTTGTGTGATTCATAGATATTTGTTTCTAGTCTGGGTGTACTTTGTGTCCGTTAGTTTCATGTTTGTAAAGCTCCCCGCGTCACAGGGCTCGTTCCCTAGTGCGGGCGTTGTCTTTTAAAAAAAAAAAAAATATCTGTAGGTATGGAATTATCAGCTAGAATGCCGCATGCTAGTTCACAAATATTTCACATACTAACAACAAATTTAATTACGAGTATAGTATAGATAAATAATTGGAAAACAGAATTTAAAAATTCACATGAAATGAAATGAAATCTCGTTTATTCATCTAGGTTACAAAGTACCACTTATGAAAGTCACAAGTTAAGAATGTAACAGGTTATCCGAATAATAGTGTCAGCAAATTTGCCTACGACCAGTTCGCTGACGGGGTGGAGCTATGAGAAGAACTGGCAAGAAACTCACGCCACCCTTTTTAAACAAATGGATAGTTACAATCTTTTGTAATTTACAATTTGGGTAGCTTGTAAAGTGACGCAGCAGAGCACCACATCGTTAGATTAATGTATTAAAATTAATGTTTACAAACTAAATAATAAACAAACAATCAGGCTTTGCGGTTGCATCACTTTAAACATTGCTATGGTACACATACCCAGCAAGGGGAATGAATTTTTTAATTTGAAATTTAATTATTATAATTTCAAAAAGCTGAACACATTTTGTTAGAGCTTAGAACATAAATAATAAACTTTTTAACAAATTTCAATGACACTACAACAACAGCTAGGTATACGTCTACCATAAACAATATGGTAGCGAATAATTTGTCCAACTTTGCTCACTACAATACCACAGTCAGACGAACGAGAACTTCTAAACTTATATCACCCATTTCAAAGCATAGGGGATTAAAAATTAACTAGAGTTACAGACAGTATTTCTAATACTGTCTTTCCGATAAACCGCAAAGTATTGTAGTAAGTACAAGTCCACGAAACACTTACACGTCACAAAAGTTCCGCCTTTACGACAGATTATATGACTTGTACTTCAGACGCCTGATGTTTCATACAAATATACGTACATACAAGTTCATAACTGACATCACACTAGTGTGAGTGAAAAAGATTCCATTTCTGTAGAGTATGTGATACGAGAGCCCTCTGCACACAACAGATAAATAAAAAATACCTTCAGTGTAGCACAAGGTGGAAGGCTTTCTAGCAAATGGCTTTAAAAATATTTCATTTCTGGAATTGTTTCGAGTCAGAAATAGCGCCAAGTGACAGTTAAACTGATGTGTTCTGCTGTGAAACTGGGAGCGGTACATTTATTAAATGTCCTGAGTTAAAAACGAACCGACTACCTACACAAGACAAACTCATCTAAAAGTGATAGTTTCTTTCAAAATAATTCATCATCATACATGCATTTCAATTTGAATAAAATGATAACGAACCTGAGGAATGAAAACCATATTATGCCACTAATTGGGGAAGCCCAATAATACTAGTATTAAGTAATGTTTCATGTCGTTTACTTATAATATTATTTTTCTCTACAACAATTTATTACAAGTAGGTACACCACCATACATGAATAGAAAACATCTCGAAAACTAAAGGCTTTGCTTGTAATTTCAGATACAATGGAGAGAGTCATCGACTGTTTGTGGTATGTCTGTAAAGGAATTCGTTAAAGTCCAACACGTCACCTCATAGTAGGTACAATTCGATACATACAAGTATTTGGGTAGCCATACGTAGCACAAGACCTACGAAGCAGTACGTGACCAGACTTGGAAGAAATTCGATTGCTCGCGCGGTTGGTCCGTGCGATCATCCCGAATCAATTTGAGATTAGATCTAAATTTCATATGAAATCGATACTGTATTTAAGTTTAAAATGAACGTACGTCTATTCAGTTCACTAGTCATTGCTAAATGGGTTTTATCGGTGAATTATTTTGTGAGCGGTTATTAGTTGTATAATTATAGCTATATTATATGAAAACTAATATTAATAAAGAAGCAACTAAGCTAATAACATCATTATTTGTAAATAATTTGGGAATAATAACAAAATATGGGTAAGTATGGGGTTCTTCAAAAAATGAGTGAGTAGGTTTCCAACGCGCTCGTGATGCCCCTGGTGTTGCAGGCGCCCATAGGCTACGGTAACCGCTTGCCATCAGGCGGACCGTACGTCTGTTTGCCACCGTCGTGGTATAAAAAAAAATTATAATAAATCGGACAGCAAGCCAGTTTCTGAGATGATCAAAACCTTAAAAAGCCTATCAAGGTACTTACTGGTGCCTTTATCATTAAACCGGTTAAAGTATCATAATAATATTCCGTTATGAAATATGGATAGTACCAAATAAATAACGCTGCAAATCAGTCTTATTTTTGTAATTGTACTTGAAACATTAATTAATTGCACGAAATACCGAAGTAGAGCCCTGATAGCCCGGGCGTTTATCGATCGTCTCTGCTAAGATAATAATTACCTACAACCCGAACGACTAAATCAACCCCCGCCCGGTTTGATTTTATGGGTGAATGGAAGACGTAACAGTCAGATGTTTGAAATTTGGTAGAGAGAATGAAAGGGATTTAATTAGAAGGAGTGGCTTTTTGCTGCCCTAATTTGTCATAAATAAATCAAGATTCGTTTGAATAGCTTACGATAAGCTAAACGTAAAGTAAAACCAACGTTCTGCGATAAATTCCAAGCCAATAAAAGGTTAAACACTGAGTTATTTATAAATAAACTACGGCTTACTTTACAGTGTCATGAATTCATTTCGATATAACGAAGTAAATTCTATTTTTTATTAAATTTCAGCTCAATACCTAAGTATTATTTAAAACTAGATGTAGACTAGTTGCCGAAATACGACTTTTGTTTCGGTGTGTAATATTTTTAATCAATTTAATATATTTATTATAAAACTATTAGCTCTATTAACTTATTATCTACTTTAACCGTGTCAGATCATTCTTCCGTCCGCGTAATTTTCTTACAACGTTTGTAGGTACTTCACGTATATAACAATAATTCCATTTCAGTTTGTTTGACATTGAGACGGCTGGTTTGTTCGTTGTGTCGACACTTCAATATCAACTTAATAAGAACAAAGGGTTCCAATATCCATTATAACTGAACCAGCTGTTTCAAATTAACCCATAACTGTTTAATTAATTTTCGTCTCCCAAGACTATAGCAAGGTATAGTGGTATAATACCGTTTGTATTGTACCCACAATGTACCTACTTAAAGTGAGACAATAAAAAGTACGTATATTAATTATTTGTTACTCTACACACACAAAGTTAATAAAAATAGCTTTGGTAAACTATAAAAAATTATATAATTATTATGTGGTTTAAAAACATTTTCATAATGAAAGGGGTACAGTTAGGTGTATTGCTGAGTACAAATACCAATCTGAGCTAGACACGAGTGTAGCTATAGTTTTCACATACCTACTTTGTTATCTAGGATTCCAAAAATGTACAAAGATAAATAAATTAGAGGTTGCCCGAGCTACACTCGAAAATAATTAAAAATACATACTTATCTATAACCACAAGAAGCCTATAACTCAATTTTTATATGCAATGTATCATTAATAATAATCCGTCTAGTGACGGATTACGAATACATAATGTCACACCCCGTAGCTATATTTTCCTTTTCATATGAAATTTGATAATCTAATTCGAATTTTCAAATTCGAAATTCAAAATTTTTTCATAATTTCAATATTATCAACATTTGGCGATCTGTAACCACTGTAGACTATCAAATTAAAAGTGACACCCCAAGTCATTGAAATTTACAAAAAAACTTTAAATTCTTAACTAAGGTATTTCCTTTTCAAACGACGAAATTAGACTTCCCTTTAAAAGCCACGGGCGCGAACGCAAATCCGATTTGAGTAATGAAACGAGACTAATTAAAAAGTCGGAAGAAAAATTGTGGGAAAACAAGGCTTTATTCGCGAAGCTATTTGTTTTTTAGAACTTATAACGCTTTTGAAGTAGGTGTTATAAGATGAGATTTCGGTACCTATTTTTATGTACTTACGTACTTTATATAAAAAACTTTGTCTGCTGCTCATAAAAGGACGTAGGGGTTGAGAAAGTCACGCCCTGCGCCCTTGTGCGCTGCGTGTGTAGCGAAGTAAATGAATAAAATCAAAAATGCCTCTTCTGTAGTCAAATAGGTTACATGCAAAACCGTAGTAATTAAACTTTATGAAGAGTTAGCAAGATACGTTGTGGTTTATAGGTACATAGCTTATAAGCGATCATAATGTTTCTTAAGTTAAAAGTTGATACTACCTAGATAGGTACTTATTATTTCCGATTTTTCAGATTCAGGACCCCGGTCTTTCTACCTATGTTATAAATAACAGCAGTCTATAATACCTACTACAACTGCTTTCAGCAGAAGGAAGGTATACTTACCGATTATTAATTGAAAAGGTAAAGTATGATCGCGTGAATCCCCGTCTCGTATTTATACCCGTTTCAGCTGTTACCATGCATGGTTTTACATAACGTGACCTTTCTGAATCGACAGGCAGCCGACGAATTACAGTCGAACAAGGAAGCTATAAACTTTCAAAGCTGCCATACGAAAGGTTCGTGCGTTAGATCGCGTGCTGGCTTACGTTTTAGGTAAATGCCGCCTATAACAATATAACTTGTTCACCTTGTTTTGATCCGGCCAAGTAACTTTCAATCCACCAACCACAAAATAATACGTCTATTTCTACCTTAGAAAATATATTCTGTGTCGGAGAGGTTTATGGCGATATAGTTATCATATTTTACTGATATTATGTAGAGGTACTTCAATATCTTTGTGCGGTTTTGATACTTCAGCTGTAAAATGTTGTTTTATTGTTTTAAGGTTCGTGTGGAGGGTGAATTTTGAGCAGGTTCTAGAATAAATGGACGGTGTTACACAAAAAGGATCCAACCCACAAAATGTGACTTTTGAGATATTGAAGTTTGAAGTTTAATTTGTATTTGCGCATTGATGTACTATTATACCGTCTTTGTTTCTTTGGGTAATATGTGTATATATTTATATTAATTTTATAGTCTGAAAAATTAATTAGTATAAGCTTATATTTTTTGAAATATTTCAATAAACAGAGGATTGGATCCTTTTTGCTAAATGTAATTTTTAATTAATGTATGTTCATTTTTAATTTCACAAAAACGATCCAATATGGTATATCGATGTGAGATAATTGATTTAATTAATTATATATACATATATATAGCATAGGTGAGGCCTATGTTCAACAGTGGACGTCATTGGGCTCATATGATGATGATGATGATGATAATATATAGCATACAGCTGCGTTGGAAGATGTTTTTAAGATTCTTGCCTGGGACGGATTTGGCATCAACATAAAGCCGAATACATCACCCATTTTCGGTATGCTGACGATATCGTGGTCATGGCAGAATCACTGGAGGACCTAAGCACAATATGCTCGATAGCCTCAATACAGTTTCTCAACGGGTGGGCCTTAAAAAATGAACATGGATAAGACGACAGTTATGTCTAATCGCTATGTAGTGCACGTCCATATCGCATGCATAAATGGCTAGTACATCACCCACTTTCGGCATGCTGACGATATCGTGGTCATGGCAGAATCACTGGAGGACCTAAGCATAATATGCTTGATAGCCTCAATAGAGCTTCTCAACGGGTGGGCCTTAAAATGACCATCGATAAGACGAAAGTTATGTCTAATCGCCATGTAGTGCACGCCCATATCGCATTCATGCAGCAATATCTCAGCTTTAATCTCGAAGTTGTTGACGAATAGGACCTAGGACAAACGGTCCGGTTAGGTTAGGTCCGAAAAAGAGGTTAATCGCCGAATCCAAAACTCGGTTGGGCAGCGTTCGGTAAACTACGTACTGTATTCTCGTCCACAATACCCCAGTGTTTGAAGACGAAGGTTTTCAACCAATGTGTGTTGCCAGTGATGACTTATGGCACTGAGACGTGGCCGCTAACTATGGGGCTCAAGAAAGCTCACTGTCACCCAGCGAGCCATGGAAAGAGTTGTGCTTGGAGTTTCCCTGTGAGATCGAATCCGAAATGAGGAGATCCGCAGGAGAACTAAAGTTGTCGACACGAATTGCATCGCTGAAGTGGCAGTGGGCAGGACATATAGCTCGAAGAACCGATGGCCGATGGGGGAAAAATGTTCACGAATGGCGGCCAATCGACCCCCCCCCCCCCATAAGATGGACCGACGATCTGGTCAGGGTTGCGGGGGGTCGTTGGATGCAGGCGGCGCAAAGCCGCTCAATGTGGCGGAAGTTGGGTGAGGCATATATCCAGCAGTGGTCGTTGAAAGGCTGATATGATGATGATGATGACATATATATATATATATTTAATTAATAATATCAATATATAATTATATATATAGAAATAAAAAAAAATAATCCATTAAAACAATATTTTACGTTACTTATAAAAAAAAAATATTATTTTAATACGTTGACATAAAATAACTTCTAAATTTATCAAAACCTACTCATGTGGTAAGGATTATTTTTGTTATTTTAATTATAACCTTATCATAACAAAATCATTTAGCAAAAACGATCCAAACCGCCTGAACCCTTTTTTTGATTTTACAAATGCATTCTTTTTCATTTAAATATAATTTATCAAATACAATCCAAGTAAATTGGATCCTTATTCACATTTTCATTGTAGACTAGTTTCTTTATTGGATAATTTCACTTCAATGATCCAAGGAGGTTGAATCGTTTTTGTGAAAACAAAACCGAAACCCGTCATAGATGTGGGTTGGTACCCCATGTCGATAAAAACGTTAATATTCGTATTTTGATCTGGTTGTTTTTCCTATATGAAAATATAGACCATAAAGACCACTTTGGCGTACTTAACTCATTTTCGACCATCATGTGGGTTGGATCCTTTTTGTGTAACACCGTCCAAATGTGAGTCATCGTAGAAAAGATGTTTTTTTTTTTTGAATTTTCAATTTATGAACTATAGCTTTTTATGTAAGCCGACAAAAACATATTTAGCGTCACGCCTTTTTTCCCCCGAAGGTAGACAGAGGTGCATCACACACGTCGCTGTGGTCGCGGACGAATGTTCCTGCGCTCCCGTGACCACAGCAGAGCGCGACGAGAGCACCTTGGGGTTTTAGTGGGTGCGAGCCCCACATAATCCCTCGGTGCTTTCCCCAAGACGGCGGGGTATGCGTCAAGCATTTCTCCAAGTAAAAAAAAAAAAAAAAAAAAACTGCATCACACACAAATTTGGCCAGTTGTGTTATAAAGGGCGAGCCTATTGTCATCAACCGGTCACATTTGTTGTTCCCATAGGTACTGTGGGCTGATACGTAAAGAGTTATACAATAAGTTGCCTTGAAGCCCAGTAAAAAATCTTACTCTACCTTATACAACAAAAATCCGAATACCAAGTTCTAAATCTTTTCTATTTCGGTAAGTAGCTTTGTTTTTATATTTTTCTATCCAAATAGATTCGCTCACTACTTACTACTCATAAAATAATTTGCAACTTAATTACCAGCGAATGTGCGTGTGGACTATGGAGCACCTCTGCCCACTCATTCTGGGAAATAATTCATAATGTCATGTACCTTTACAATCATTATTTCAGTCATATTTAAATGAATATGTATAACATTTAGATTTATTGATACCTTCATATAACTCCTTTCAATTGTTTTTATGGTATGGCACGAACCTTTCATTTCTATATAATAAATCACTGCTATTAAAATAAGTTCCCGTTGCGTGACAGGCTTTTCGTGTACATTACAGCGATTACCGAGCTTTGTATTTTATAAAGGTTTACCCATTTTTTGTGAGATTAGCCGACCATAATGCTATTGCGTTTTCGTTCGTTCACTAATGACTAATAATGTAAACGAACTTTTAATGTAATAGCGGTGTATTTACCTGCCTATATAGAGGTGATTTACTAAAATGTGGCGTAAATTCTTACAGATATCATAAATGTGAGGGTAATTATTTTTGCTTTTATTTCTTATTTTTAGTTAATTTGGTATTTCACGGCGTAATTCATAAGGCAGACTTCATGTTTTATGCACACCGGCATTATCATCACACCGGCCGTAGAACGTCGAATTTTGGACATACGCCTCCCCCAAGAGATTTTCAATAGGATTGATTCTGTATCATTTCAACTCATAAACGTTCCACTGCTGGGCACGATTCTCCTCCAAAGAAGGAAAATTTCTTAATCAGAATCAGCAGTAATCTTGTCTGCGTGATTGTATGTACCTATTTAATTTGGAATTCCTAGATACCACCAAATATTGGAGATCGACGTGACCAGTTCGATTAAACGTCAGTTTTTTTTGTTTACCCAGGAGAACCAGCCAAATCCTAAAGTTGGCTAATAAAAAGGTACTGGTGTTCGGTGCCTCGGTGGACCAGTGCAGTAACCAGGTCCGCGTTTTATTACGAATTATTAGTTTTCCAAGTTCTAAATGTCCGCCACATTATTTTTCCAACCATTCATTTTTTATATTCTGAACTTTCCACATATTTACCAAATAATAACAGCTTTCTTGTATCTAGCCAGACGATTATGGCACATCTGTATTTTCAAGAATTGCAAACCATTTACCAGCTCCGCCTCCAGCGCCTCGTGCTTCTTCAGCAGCCCCTCTTATCAGAAGAAAGAGGTCCTAAGGAAAAAAAACAATTCCAATGAGGTCGTCGAAACCATCACATTTAAGAAAATCATTTTAGTTAATTTTTTCTCCCAAAAAATAAAACTGGTTATATATAAATAAAACAATGTGAAATGTGTTGTTTAAACAATATATATTTATTGCAAGATGGTAAAATTTTGTGCATATTTTGTATTAAGTTATACAGTGAGAAAACGACATAGACATGTTTAGTCTTAAAATACAATCTTATTAATTCTGCTCAGATATAATATTATGCGGACCACAAACTATTTAAATCATTTTTATAAAAATATTTTTTAAGAAGTCTTCATTTCAAAACTTCAAAATTCATACACAATTTTGACGATTTTTAACAAAATATTTCATAATAAATAATATCACACAATCCATATTAGAAAACGTCACAGTACTTCATGCACCCAACAAATCTTATTCATACAGCTCGCGTTTGTATAAGTCATTATAATATCTTCTAATATGTTTATTACTTAACAGTATTATGAAGGCAATGAAGACATAAAATCAATAGTTATTATAACTGATGGTACATTATTAAACTAAACATAATATGCAAACAGAAGTACATTACACTGAAACTAGGACCTAAAACTAACCTTATAGCAAATTATTTATAATTAATAACATCTTATAAATAATGTAAGTAACCTATGGAGGTGCAGGACGCCTAATATTAATGGAATATTATTGCAGATAATGTATGCCAACACCTTAATTTACTGTATCAATTCTAATCCTGTTTTATGCCACAAATTGGAAGTAATAAAAATCGAAAGATTGAAATTAAAGGGTAGAAAATCTTTCATTGATTTAAAACTTATCAACAATGGATGCGAGCGATGCATCAAGCAGCCTAGCAGCAAAGAGCTATTAAAATTTTAATTTAGTATGCGGTTAGAGTCATCAAAAGATACCACTGACATACTTGTGCCACATGTTATGTTCAAGTTCCATTTTCAACTGATCTTACAATCTTCCAATCAAGATAGAGTAAGAAAACAGTAAATCTTGGCACGTGACTTACAATAATTGTATAAAGACAAGTTTAGAAAGTCAATTTAATAGCTGGATGACATGAAACAGTTCAAAATGCTTACATGAGAGAAATACTTTAAGTAATATCCTTTCCAAATTTCTACAAAGACGATGTTAAAACTCGACAGTCTATTATCGCTGCAAGACAATTCGCAGCTACTTACAAATTCTAAACACTTCAAGATCCCTGTAGTTAACTTACGTCCCGAATTTGTTTCAAAAAACTGCATGAACGTAGACGGAAGAGCGTATACGCCATTGTGCGGTGAACACGTAAAAGTACGCGAATAGTGCATTCCTTAAAACCGAGTTACAAATTTAATATAGTAACTCTTTTTCATATTTTCACATAGAGGTTGGAGACCAGAAGTTCATTTCGCGAAGTTCTGAAGGCTTCGGGCGGTAAGCTTGGGATTTGTTTGTGGGTTTGGGGAGTTGCGCTGATGGTTCAAGAGACATCTTTAAGTGCTCCTTCTTACGTGGTGCAGGACCAAGATTTTCTACTGATTCTGCAAGATGACCTAGAAAGAATAAACATTGAAATTGAGTAACAAATAAAAAAAAAATGGAAATGTGCATTGTTGAGTAGAAGTTAGTAGGTACAATATTAAGTATAATTGACTACAAATATGCAAATATCACATTTAGTTTGGTACCAGATGCTTATTTATTCCTGATTAATCCTGATTCTGTGTATAAATCATATAAATATTTCTATTTAAATTATAATAATTATTACTTATACCTACATATTATTATATTTACAATGAATCCTCTAACACGATATGCAAATAAGATCATTTTTAAATAAATAATTTTCCACTCTTAGACTGTTTCACTACTCGTCTGGCAAACTATCTGCCACTTAAGTCACAAATTTCATATTAAAAATAAATCAAAACTCTGTCAACTATAGATATGCTATCAGATACTTGTCTACCAGTCGTGAAACAGATAAATTAAAACTATATTTACCATGCGAAATATCAATAGCATCTTCTTCAGCTAAAGTAGATGTAGATGTCGCAAGGTCTCTCTTGAAGCCCAGCAGGGCCATGGTCAACCAAGACCGATTTGAGTTGTCTTCTGATTGTTCGAATGGTGACGTGAAGAAGCTGTAACAGAAGAAACGTGCATATTAATAAAAAGTTCTTGAAGAACAATTAGAATGTTGTTACATACGTGTATAGAACAATGATTTGACATTGACATGACATTTTAACAACAGACAAAATAATATGAGTGTGTAAAATAAATAAAAATATATTGTAAACTATAAATCGCGCGGGGCTCCAGTCGATCTTTGTTAGGCCACTGCTCAGCTCCTATTAGCCGTAGCGTGATGTTATATAGCCTTCCTCGATAAATGGGTTATCCAACACTAAAATATTTTTTCAAATCCAGAGATTAGCACGTTCAACCAAAAAAACAAACTCCTTATTACAAAATATGGACTAAGTATTAAACCAGGTTTAAATTGACATAAGCCATTGTTTTAGTGTCAAAGTTGTCAATTTAAACCTGGTTTAATGTTTAGTCCGTATTTTGTAATAAGGGGGTTAAGCTTTATAATATTAGTATAGATTTTAGCAGCTAACTATTAACCATATAATAATAACCTTAAATTCTATCACAAGACGTCATCATCATCATCATTTCAACCCATAAATGTCCCACTGCTGGGACACAAGACAAAAAGACAAGACCTAAAATACCGAAATTATTTATTTAAACTTAACACCTTTTTCCAAAAAAAGTATAGTATGTAGTGTGTGCAATTACTTCTTAGATAATGTTAGAAAATTAGGCCATGTTCCGGACAATGATATGTTTGTTTCATTATCTTATCTATTGTTGTATAAATTAGTATACGAATTTAACGCAAAAATCATGAAGGTCTTTATACATCCTTCATTAAATTCCAGAAAAATAACCGAACAGCGATAAAATGTTATAGTGAGTAAGAAAATGAGTAACCTATTCAAAACCGGTCGGATCACGCCAATAATTAACATAATCTAGTGACATCTAGCAAAAACAAAATAACCGTGATGTATTTATTATACATATATATACTAGCTGTTGTCCGGGACTTCGCTCCCGTCGTTCCTATTGGCCATAGCGTGATTTATATAGCCTAAAGCCTTCCTCGATAAATGGGCTATCCAACACTATTTTTTTTTTTTTCAAATCAGACCAGTTGTTCGTGACGTTAGCTCGTTCACCCACTCTTTTTTATTTATTTATTTAATAAGGTACACTAACGGCAAGACATACAAATATTACAAATTTAAGCACTTAATTTATACAACGTTGGTATATATGTTCTTCTCTTTCTCTTCAGCTTTATAGTATTAGTATAGATTTCTGCTAAATATAAGCTCACAAGAGTAATGGCTTTACTAGCAGTAGGGAAGTGTGGCATTTTATTAATAAATATTTCACGAATAAGTATAAAATTCTATATTTCTGACACAATCCTGTTGTAGTTAGATATATACAAAATAAATAACGATTGGCATTATATTACAAAGATAAGATTGAATTCTATAAAAACAATGCTAATTCTTCGTGTTACCAAAACAAAGTTTCCACACAAACTTGTTATACTTACTATATAAAATATATTTTTAATAAATAAATACACATTAATTAGTAACCTTGAATTTCAATCATGTGACATAACCTTTGTATATTATCCTGTAGTGACGATTACAAAATGTTAAATACTAGGTATTACCCGGAGCTTCACTCCCGTGGATCTTTGTTTGACAACTACGGTAGCGTGGTGTCTTCCTCGATAAATGGGCTAAATTCGATCCAGTAGTTTCAGAGATTAGCGCGTACAACCAAACAAATCTCTTTAGCTTTATATTATTAGTACAAGTTTAGATTATAAAATTTTTATTTAAATGAATACACAATTTTTGTGCATTCCGCCGGAGGATCCACAGATATGATCCGTGACCTTGTATACAATTCTTTAATTTTGTAAAATTTGTTTTATTAAATTTGGGGGAGGGAGGGGGTTTTACATCATAAAATTTCTAAATTAAGTTACCTAATAATTTTCGATTTGTATTTTATGATATTGTTCCGTTGTATTCTTTATTTATGATCGACTACTGCACCGGAGTGCAGGGTGAGTAACCAATGTACAAAAAAATTACCCTCCTTTTTGGCAGTCGGGTAAAAATCATTTTTGCCTAATTAAGATTATAATATTAGTAGTATGAACTTACCGGTGAGCGTTCTTTCTACGTGAGTTGGGGCTTCCAGGCGGCGAGTGCGCCGGTGTAGCGGGCAGGGACTTACTGCCGCGCCGCAACATCAGATTGTATTGACCCATAGCGGGAGTATCCTCGTCCTCAACGGGAGAAGCTATCGTAAAACCTCGGGACGACTTCGACGATATTAGCTTGTTAGCGACCTGCAAATGGAAATATTGAATTTCAATTATTGGGATATTTTTTTACACAGCGTCATCTAGCCCATTAGCATTGTTTATTTCTAAATACATACGAGTATATTAAATATTATTATACATAGAAAAACACCCAAACTCCGTAAAATATTTGTTCCGACTTGGGGCTCGAACCCGAGACCTCAGAAACCGCATTCGTGTATACAACCGATGCGTCATCTAGGCGGTTAGATATTTGAATGTTAAATTTACTTTATACTCGTTTCTGATGTTATTGTATAAAATCATAACATATGCAACATGTGGATAAACATGTGTGTGCTAAAGACATCTAAAGGACATCCTATGTTGACACGTGTCTAATCGATTATAATTAGGCTTTACGTGTGCCCCACGTATAGTAAATATTTAAATCAACTTATTCAATATACGAATCAAACTCTATTTTTTAAAATAAATTAAACGCTTTTAGAAGTTGAGTTTTTAGAAATAAATTGAGATTTTTTTTTTCATTTAACTTCTTTTAACAAATTTCGCTAAATTGCTTTAACCCTTAACTGGTGAGTGGTGACATGAGAAATGAAAAACATACACATGAAACATAACACTCTAGGGGACATGAAGTCTGACAGGCTAGTTCTTTTATACTTTATATTGCAATTATGGACAAGTAGCCTGACAGGTTACTCACAATCTTTGGATAAGTATTACTCACGTGTTATACACAACTGAAGACACAACTGCTTTCTTTCATGGCCCTTTTACTACTAAAATAAAAGCTACTAAGAAGCTTTATACAGATACTTGGCAGGAGAGTGGAAAGGCACTAGGAATTTACAAAACCCACAAAACCCCTGTCGTGGGTTTTGTAAATTCCTTTCATTCAATGAGTCTCACAGGAGTGAGACTCATTTTAATTACAGATTAAATTATGATGAAATAACTTTTGATGAAAGCTACAACTAATATATATATTTAATATAGTAATATATATCTAATATATAACTAATAATATATATCAATCATATTCTAGAAAATGATGAAATAATCACATTAACTTCCAGAAACTTCGACACAAGTGTATTGTAGATAAGGAGTATATTATTAAATTTAAAGTTATCAAGCTCTGAGTAGGTACGAGGACCCCACTGACAGATAACACTTATCTAACACCAAGGTGGCCAAATTATATATACTGTTTACTACATAAGTGCTATAAAATAACATGACTTGCTAAATTTATTAACAACATACTTTCATTTTAATCATCATCATTTCAACCCATAAACGTCCCACAGCTGGGCACGAGTCTCCTCCAAAGAATTTAGCAGAATACCACGCTGGCCAAACGGGTTGGTATAGGGTTTGTTTCAAATTTTCCTATTCCTGCAGTGCTCTTGTCTGCATAAGGTTGCAAAAAAAATATATATAAAAAATAAACAGTTTTTTTTTATCTATGTTGTTTTTCTCGCCCTAATAATGGTTCTTAGAAACCGAAACCTGGTCGGCGCAGTCACGACTTACTTTCGTGAGTGACCCGTATTGTTATAATACCAATGTTTGACCATTCATACAGTGCCATCTATTCCCAAACGAAGCTAATATACTTGTAATATGGATACTAGACAACTGATACAATACTTAAGTAACTTTTTTTTTGTAAAAACATACCTAATATATTATATACTCCTACTCCCTTAGTCGCCTTTTACGACACCCACAGGTTAAGATGGGGTAGTGACATTATCTATTTATTTTTATTTACAAACAGAGTGCCTACGTATCAATTTAGTGTCATATTTCGTGGTTTTCGATTTTTATTTTTTAATCTGAGCAATTTAATGCAATGTTCCAATTTTCCCCTTTTATAAGACCTGACTCGAAAAAAATAGTCCAATTGGTCCACGTTTACTCAATCATTTTTATAATATACATAGATAAATACACAAAGCCATCGCCGAGGCATGACTGTAACAGAAGGTTAACGTTGTTCAATCTCTCACCTTGACAATAGAGTTGCCGCAAGCCGCACCTTCGCCTACGAAGCCGTCGTCGATACCCGCAGGCTTTGGCTTCGACGTCACCGAGTTTACTGAAAGTAAACAAAGAAGTGTTAAATTAGTATATATTACAGAATCAGCACCTGGTCGAAACGTCAAGCAAAATATCTATACTAATATTACAAAGCTGAAGAGCGTTTGTTTGTTTGATCACGCTAATCTCAGGAACTACTGTTGTCGGATTTGAAAATTCTTTTAGTGTTGGATAGCCCATTTGTAGAGGAAGGTTATAGGCTATATAATATCACTCTACGGCTTCTAGGAGCTGAGCAGTGGGCAAATAAAGAACGACGGGAGCGAAGCCCCACGCGATTTCTAGTATTATTATAAATGCGAAAGTTTGGGGGATTGATGTATGTTTGTTACTCAATCGCGCCAGAATTACAGAAAGGATCCGTATGAAATTTTGCACATACATAGATTATAGTCTGGAATAGCACATACGCTACTTTATATCAAGATAACACACGGGCGAAGAGCGGTTGGAAGCTAGTACCTAATACATGATCGCGTGATTTCCCGTATTATACGTTAAAATATATTATGCACCACCCATTACATCACATGTTTATAATGTCGTCATAATTATTTACATTCAGCCGTGTTTGTATAAAATGTATGTAAGCAAAGCGTTGTGTATTGAATATATTACATAATATAAATTGCAGAGAATATTCATTATATATTAGTGAATTATAGTGAATTAAAAATGTTTTTAAACTTTTTTGTTAATTGTTTTAACTTCTAAAACTACAATTAAATATTATAGATACTAACAATATCATTATAAATAGGTAGCTCCCATATTACGACAGTGGCGAAAATGTATTTAATCTGCAATTTGGATTATATAACAGTAGTGGTATTCAAAATATTACCAGTAATAAAATGTTTATTAGCAGTTTTAAATCACGATACATAGCATATTATTTATTTTTTTTTTATTGCCTGAAGCGGCAGACGAACATGCGGCCCACCTGATGGTAAGTGGTTACCGCCGCTGACAATGTTAGGGGCCCAGCCCAGCCACTGCTTACCTTGAGAGAATAGCTCTCTTTAAACCTCGTTTAAAGGAGATTTAATAGGTATTAGTAGTATTTCTATATTTATTATTATTAAGTTTTAAAATAAAGTACATAAAATTATAAATAGCAGAAAGAATAGAACAGATATTATGACTTCGTGATCTTTCTGTGTCTGTATACGCAAAAAGATCATACAGAAAGTCTTATATAGGTACTTATTGTCGACTCCAAAAACAAAGGCTTGAAAATCCAGATAGCAGAACTTGATTGGGTAACTCCTTTTTTTATCGGTAGGTACGTTGGTATTAAGCGTCTACCCAATGTCAATGTCACACGATAACCTTTTAAAATATTCAATAAGGTCTCAGTAATCTCACCTGCTGTGTTGATTGGTGGGATGCTATGCAACACTTCTTGGCAAGGTTTCGTGTGCTTCGACCAATCTTTCTCCTTGACTATGTTGTAAGCGGGGGCCGGCTTGATGTCTTTAATTTGTTCAGTAAGCACTTTCTGTACGTCCTTGTCAGCTTGTTTACCGAATAGAACGTCTGACTTAGGGTAACGGATGAAGAATGAGTCGTCCAACGATGGCGGAGACGCCGCGAATGGTTCGAACTCCCTGTACAACAATACAAAACGATAGGATTAATACAATTATCTCAGGAATGTGATATAATTAAAGCCACCTTATAAAGAAATAATTCCTATAGAATTTATGAGATGACAACAGTGCCCAACGAACCTACGATCAGAAATAAAACGGCACAATACAACAATAGACAAATATGTTTAGACACTACGCTTGATCTTTATTATATTATAAGAATTGTCTCTAGAGACTAGGTATTCGTGTATTGGAAATTAATGGCAAATCGCATTTAAATATTATGAAGTAGTTTTTTTTTTCGCAGAGCAATGCAAGATGCCTGGCAAGAAGGGGTTGTTGTGCCATTAATTTTATAAACATACAAAGCGATTTATGTCCTCATTTACTTCTAATAAATGAAAGCAATGCACACACACTCACGATAAGATGTTGTTGAACTGAGCCACCATATTCCTTTTTCTAAACATAGTTAAAGATATTTTCAAATTATATTTTTTAAGAATACGTAACAGCACTGTTCTTCTTGAATCAAATACAAGTTTGTGCAATCCGAATGTATTTATAACGCGAAAAACAAGTAGGTATGTAAGATCAAAATAAAATCAAAGTAGGCGTATCACACAGTACAAAATATCAATTTTAACTGATCGTACACTGTTTTGTTTTCCTTTATATACAGAAACTTAGAACGCCGGGTTAATCTGTTAGCGATAAGACAAGTAAGTACACAATGAAACGTCACTGAAAAATAAGTTTAATAACACGCCGATTTGACGTCACGACCGACCGACCAATGGAAGGAGCTAATTTGTCTACTCCCCTCTTTCTCAAAAACAAATATCACAAGGTAGGTGCGACACGTAATACTTGTATTGGTAGAGGTTAAAGACTGAAGCTCAGAATAGTTCGAACTTCGACGCGAATGAACTTGATCTTGGCAATTGTAAAAATATTTATATTTATTAGTACTTTCATTTCCACGAATTTAGAATAACGTGATGTCATTAGCGTTTGCAATTGTATTACATTGGGAAAATGAACATTAACTCAAAATAAAAGTGGTTCTCTGAAAACTAGCCAACATCCAACAAACAATGATGTCAACGACAATTTTAGAAATTTAAACTTTGGCTACAGAAATATTCCTAACGCTCGCGCTGTTATTGCATTAGATAAAGCAGGTAGGCACATAATCGAAACTTATGTGGAAGCTAAAACTTTTTAATCCTATTAAAAAATCCGAACGAATAGGTACTCCAAATGTAGTCCAAAACCTAGTAAGTAGGAATATAGTGCACAAAGTAAATAAAATCGAACGTACAATTAGCTTGTATAAAATATTTAATGAGGCCTAAATAGCTAATTGAGCATGACTTCATATTTCAAAATATTACCAGCCAGGGCTTGCAACACTTCAGCTAGGTAAGCAAAATTGCAATTAGTGTCAACATTCCACCTGACAAAAGGTATCGTAGTAATTAAAGTAAGAACAATAAAACTAATTAAACAAAGGTAAGCCACAATGTATAATCTTTGTACTATAAAAACGTTTATACTATCTCCAAAACAAAGTTATGAAAACAAATCTCGATAACAATACGTGTGGGCTGCAAAGATTGCGAATGTGTTCAGTAATACTGATAGCTTGATTATGTACATGATATTATGTTATGGTATGGTATGGTATGGGTGAAACAAACATTATGTTGATTACAATATTAGAAAGAAAGAAAGAAACTGACTGATGCAGCACATTTAAACAAAAAGAAAACACATTCTGGATTCGGGACCATAAAAAACACGGGGAATTTTTCAGTTTCTTTCCAATATGTGCTAATGAAATATTCGAATATTCTTATATAGTATCAAGAAAGCCGAAAGAACCCTACCCTACAACGCCGTGCTGTGCCGCACCACCACGCTATCCTCCACTTCGTATAGAACGAAGTCGAGCGGACTGGCCCCGAGGCCATGTGTTTACATATTATTTTATTCGGTCTGCTCAAATTCTGTCAAAATCTCTAGCATAATACCTATTAGAACAAAACAATCTGCTTGGATTGGTGTCTAAGGAAATGACACAGACGGCAAATGTTACAGGTGTTAGGTACATCCATTATGCATTTTGCAACAAAAGATATTATGAGAGAAGTTTCTCGAAAGAGGTGTACATATATTATTATATTTATAAGTTTCGATCGTTGGAAACAAAACAATGAGTCATTTATTATTAACCACGACAGCACAATATATTATTGAAACATTCAGGTGTGAAAGTAATGACGAGCACATCAATCTTCCATTTCGAATACTGTCACACAAAGACCGTTAAAACGATACAGAGAAGATAAAATTTGAAAACACAAAAAGCTTACAGCATAAACTCATGTACATAATGTGGTCAAACGTAATAACGTTTTTGAAGACGCACGTAATTTCTTGGTTTGGTCAGATTTGATTTATGATATAAACTGATTTGATATATAACAAGTGTTTATTTTAAAAAAAAACCAAAAATCCCGACTGCCTTGCCTTGCCAAAAAGTAACCTTCGTCAGTCAATAGTATTAATTATTATGTATATTATTACTTTGTGAATTTCGATAGTGCTATCAAAATTGTTAAACTATTTCACTTAACTTTGCAGTGGCTATATAAAGAACTAGCTTTCGCCCGCTGCTTCGCCCGCGTGGTATGTATTTAATACCTATAAACCTTTCTCAGAGAATCACTTTATCTATTAAAAAAAACCGCATCAAAATCCGTTGCGCAGTTTTAAAGATTTAAGCATACATAGGGATATAGGGACAGAGAAAGCGACTTTGTTTTATACTATGTAGTGACGATGGCATCGAAACCTCGCACGCCGTAGCATGATATTATATAGCCTACAAACAAATATACTCTTCAGCTTAATAATATTAGTATAGATATAGAGATTCGGAGATGAATACGAATATTATAACAACACCTTGCACTTCCAAATCTCTCAAGCTATTTAGGTTACAAGAGACAAGTGGAGCCGCGGGCCATAGTTAGTGCATATATAATTGAATTAGGCTATTAATTAGCTTTCATCTGATACCCATATTGCGATAGCACTAAAAAAACGTCTGTTTTGACAGTTTACGTCCGCCATATTGGTTTTTTGTTGACGTCACATAGCCTATGACACTCGGGGGAAAATTACGAATCTAATGACATCTCACACTTTAAAATCAGCCAAGCCGTTTAGGCTACAGAAGGTCACAATGGAACAGACATGCATACATACATACGCGTGAAAAACATTACCCTCCTTTTTGGCAGTCGAGTAAAAAGGCATGAGGGCCATGTTTGAACTATGAATGTATATTAGTAAAAAAATATTTTGATATACCCTCTGTAGGCACTTAAGTGTAATTTAGCTCAATATATTCTAATTAGCTTCAGGCAAATTACTGATGAATGTCCAAGTGCGTCACTGTTAATGAAACTAATACCTGCCTAATTAGTGATTCATCAGGAAACTTTACTGTCATTTGTTCATGGTGTTCGTTTTGTTTTAATTGTGGAGTAAATGACGACAACCGGATGATCTAATCGATCTGGGTTCTAAAATTGACGCCGCCTTCAAGGATTCATGTATTGTTTTGAAAGTCTTGTTGACAATATTCAATAAGGACTCATTCGACTTTATTTTAGTTCAATTTAGTGTAAGAACACTTCACACGTCTTTGATTATGTAAATGTCAATGTTATTGACGTAGGTAAATAACTTTTTTACCTGAATGTACGTAAAGGTGACATTATCAAAGATTGATTCATATGACGTCACAGATATTTCTTCCAAGTCGTATAAATAGAAAATGTCAAAACAATATCGCTATCTGTGTAGTTGACAATATAGCAAAATATTTAGGTATATCATTGTCAAAAAAAAATATTGAGACCAAAATAATGTAAAGGCCAACTAATAGCTGCAAATTTTCACATAAGATAGATATACCTAAGAAATCACTGTTCTAGCAAATAAAGAGGTAAAATTTTGCAATAAGTTCTGGCAGTTCTACTCAGGTAGGTACAATTATTTAGCTGTAATAGTCGTAGTCTCCTGTTAGTCAAACAAGAGCCTAGCTCATAAAATCATAGCGAAATCTTTACTCTTCCCTCTTTTAAATACTTACTCGTGCTGTTATTGGTTTTAAAATTTAAGCATATCGTAATCTATTGGAAAGACATTAACTGAAAATGAGTCCATTCAGCAATTTCAATTTTGTATGGATATCAGTAAGATTAATAATCATATTCACAATATTACTGTAAAGTGGAATTGATCATCTTTCAATAGCATTCCATAGTAAAGTAATAATTGAAAACCGATTCTCAAAATTATTTCAAAATGTGTGTGATGACGTGCCCCCGAGAGCCCCACCTCCGATTACGTAGGTGAACGACTTCGTACACAACAGGTTGACCTCGGCGATACTCGGTACTGTTTGTTGGCTTGAAAGTAGGTATTCGATTAAAAACAAATGCTGACCTGACGTCATTCGAGACATTTCAACGCAAGATACGACCGGGTACACAGAAGAAGAAGAATACAAGAATTGATGCCAGTATACCACTAATTATTTACAATAATTTAACATTGTGCTAACCGCATCAATTCTAATATTACCTAAGCAAATGACAGACCTGATCATCGGACTCTTTATAAGCTAAGATAAAATGAATACTTAACGTAACGATAAATAATAAAGTTTGTTTATTATTATTCCATGTGAAACTCGAGCATTGATGTCGCAATGAGGTTTTTTGCATAAAGATGAATGATTACACGTGTAACTTTTTCAATTAAGACGTTAGTACAAACCTTAATATTATGAAAACTCAATGGTTTCCTTATCTGTCTCTGAGAACCTAAACATTAAACAAATCTAGAATATTCATGAGTCTGATATTATTGCCATTATATGTAAAGAATGGCAATTAATATCAGCTTAAGTATCTACGCGTAAAACAAAATTAAAACAAGATATTACATCAACTTCATGAACTCAAGATTGAACTGTTTAAACAATGGGCCCGATTTTGTTTCTCTTCAACCTTAAATAAAGATGAACTTAAATTTGTAATACAAGGACACATTCTTAAATTTATGCGATCGCGTTAGTACTTAATTAAAGATACGTTTTTAAAAAACTACCAAATGCTAGAAACCTTATTTAAGGACACTACCATAGATTATAATCGGAAAAAGTGTCATAAACGTCATGTTGTTTATTTACTTTTAGATGTTAAAGTCAAAGTCAAAGTATATATACTAACAGTCCGACAGCTATATGTCCTCCACGCAGCTCTCAGAAGGCATGCGAGTGTGCCCCGTTCCAATCCCAATAAACGCACAAACCTCATTTCAGGCCCACGTTACAGAACTTCTTTCGCCAGACACCAATATATTATACTGAGCACATACATTTACAAAAAATTACACAAAACACTAAACATAATAGACCTAAATAAAAATGAAGTGAAATCCAAAGTCACTGAATGGCTTCTCAAACAGGACTACCAAAAAACAGAAACTTTGCTTACGTACATCGCCTAACGTTAAATCGTCTCTCACACCGCACATAAACTTACACATAATACAGACACACACAACACACCACATACCACACACACACACACACATACACACACACACACACACACACACACACATATTTGTTATTGCATTATGATAAAATGTAGTGGTAGAACGTCACAGTCTACAACTTGTGACATTAATTGTAAAACGTTTCGTAGCCGATCACTGTCCCTTAAGATACAGGTTACCCTAGTTTAAGGGACAGGGTCCATACTAATATGTAAACAGATCCAAGTTGTCCTTAAGTATATTTTCTTTTATTCTTTTACTTAACAGAAATTACTTTATTATATTTTGTACAAAATCTGTTACTTTTTTGGCACAATAAACTTATTATTATTATCAGTTTGTAGATTCACAAGTTATATTTATATAGTTTACATAAATCTAATATGCCGATACATAAGCCTTCTTTTTAATCTAAAAATAAAAAGGACCAAAATCAGAACTCGGCAAAAGTGAGGTTAGATCATTAATAAAACAAGTTAAAACAAAGTAATACTTGCCGTCGAAGATCTTCATTATACTTTCTTTGTAAAATAACAGCATAAAAAGGGAATATTTTAAATAATAAGTGTTTAATTCAGCCAAGGAATATGAGTGAAATATTTAGTACACGCAAATTAGGTGCGACTTAAATTAAGGTTGCACTAAGATCACAGAACTGTCAAATAAGTCGAAAGACAATACCAATTAAGAAACTACCATCTCTAATTAAGTCAAACCATACTTATTTAAGGTCACGTCCTTAAATAACACAAACGCAAATACCAATAAGGGCTTAAAATTTTAGATCAAGTTTTACACTTATTTAAGTGCAGTTTTTGCACTTATTTAAGATCGGATAAGAAACGCGATCGGCCCCATTATCGAACAAGTAAAATCAAGGTATAACAATGAATTGGTCTACATCTTTTTTTTTACTGTAGGGAATTGTAATATCGATGCAGAAATAGAACAACAATAGAATGTTATACTTACACGATACTGCATTTTGTCACAGATTGTGTAAGTCGTAAAATTATTACATTATTGATTGCTATTATTTAAAATAATCGAACGCGAAATTAAATTGAAAGAATGAATTATTATGTATTATGTATAATATACAAGGGGAAACTGACTGATTGATTTATCAACGCACAGCCCAAATCGGTAGGTCAAGAAACTTAAATTTCGTACACAGATTCCTTGTAGCATAGGCTAACTACTAACTATGAAAGGATTCTTCGAACGGAATTTATATTTTTGCTAGTGGCTCTATTGCCTTGGCATGTTAAAATTCGAAATGTCTGAAATGTTAAGCCCTAGAAATACAGATTTACCTACTTTGAAATTGAACATGGCAATTTCTGACATAACACGCGGCCGGAAGCTAGTTTACAAATAAACTTGCTTTAATGACTAATAGTAACAAATGATGTGGGAATATCAATATCATTGATTACTTGCTTGTTTTCCCATGGCTTTTTTGTGTGACGTATTCGTTATATACGATTGTTTGATCAATAAGCTCATAGATTATATTATATAAGTGAGAGTTTCCTAGTAATCATTATTGTTGCATGCTTTATTGTAGTTTCGATTGTTTTTTAATAATGTAAAAATAATTTAATTACCCGTACTCATAAAATATGTGCTTGCTGTGGCAACTTTAAATATTATGCAACCGAACAAAATCTTGTATAGTACGGATTGTACCTAATTAATTTATTGTTGTGTAATCGCTAGTTGTCCTTAATAAATAAATAAACAGGGCTACTTATCAAGAAAATTTTTGATTTAAAATCAAAGCTAGCAGAATAGTAATATTAGATATTACCGAGCAGCAGTTACTTCAATCATCAGATAAAACGTTATGTCATCTGCCACCATTTGCAGTGATACGCAAATGAGCTTTTCGTCGAGTTTGTACAAAATGGCTCGTGTTGAAATTTGCGTCGAAGAAGTCGTTGCCAAGTCTAATTTTCATTATTTACCATTGTTCAGTGTCATCGTTAGCTTAGAATGTTCGAGAAACAAATACTGAATAATTACATTTAATGTGTTCTAAATCCTCTCAGCTTTCTAGTTAGAGGAGAGGAGACCCGAGCCCAGCAATGGGACTTAATGGGTTGATGATGATGATGTGTTCTAATCTCTTATGCGAAATAATGACAAATGCGGCGGTCAAAACTAATTAAGTTGTCACATAAGGAGATTAAGGAGTTGTACTGGCCAAAGACATTAAAAAGTCAGATGACGAAACAGATCAACTGCAAACAACAATTATCACATATCTAATGTAAATAACCAAGTAATAATACACAAATTGATGTTGATAGGCGCAACAAACACTGCTTAGTGACGTCAGAGACGAGCCTCTGCGTCCAACTTATATCTTGCATGAAAACAAGATATTGATACTATTTTCAAAGCGTTAACAAATTGTGCACACATGTTGTTATCACGTTTTACAGCAGCCATTTGGGTTTTCCCACCATCGTAATAATATACCTAGCTAGGTATTATGTATTATGTAGTGTGGTCAAACATATTGTGGTCTAGCTTCAAAGACAATTTCAGTCACTAAGGTGTTGTTGCAACTATGTTCGAAAGAATTAGACATTTTTTACATCCTTCTTTCTACTCACTTTGTAAAACCAACGTCAGATGACAAACCACCTTTTATTAAGATAAGTAAGATTAAGATTTCGTAAGATTACAGGTAGATAGCAGAAACGTGTTTCCTAAGTTTATCGTTTTATTTTGAATGAAATGGATGGATGACTCTGATCCCAGACATTTTTGATCCAATGTCATTTTATATTTTTCTTACAAGTATCTATCTGCGGTCTACTCGGTAATGCACCTTTTAAGATGTTAATTTTACTGATTTTATTAACGCCTAATTAAATGATTATAGTAATTCATGGGACAAGTACCTACTGTTACCTTTCTTACGGAAGAAAACTAGCAATATTCAGAGAAAGATAAAATCAATTTGTATTTAAACTTACTAGTAGTCATACCAATGATCCGTATCCAACCGATCGGCTCCTAACTTACAAAGTGCGCGAGTTTTTATTAGGCAATATGCCAACTTCATTGCAATAATATAAACAATTTTAAACTACAGAGGTAATTAACGTTATCAAGAATTATTATCAACAGCAAAAGCTAGTTGACTAACTAGCTGTAGCTGTCGATAATACACGTCTGTGTTAGCAATAAACGTAATATTTACGGCGTAGATGGGTCAGGTAAAAAATGGAATTTTTGCGTCCTTCACAATGTTGACTTTGAGTCTTTGAATAATACTATTAATAATAACAAAGCATTTAGTAACAAATTAATAAGGTGCCTGTTAAAATGGGTCGCTGTCATAATAACATAAAGAATCTATTTTTCATATCGGAATGATGCGTTTAAAGAATGAATATAATATTCATTCTTTAAACGCATCATTCCGTAAGCACTATTTCTAAACCATTATTATATTAAACCTTTACAACGTTTGAAGTTATTTAAAGTCTCTCTATATATCTATCCATTTCTATAGCTTTAAGTATTGTTAGCACTGTATACTTTAGAAGTACGTCATATACTCATTGGGGCACGAGGGTTATATGCTCCGTCCGTGATCATGCATCAATCCTCAAACGAATACGCAAATAACATTTACACGTACAACGAAATGTAACACTTGTGTCTGATAACATATAGTGCATTTTGCCGACTAGATCCGTCTGACTATCTACCAATATAGAAACAGTATCAAGCTCCTAGAAAAGGAATATTATGTTGCTCACACGTTGTGTAAAACAAAACATTGTAAGATTTACATGCTTAAATGGTCATTGTGTATTGTTTCATTTCTGTGTTATGTATGATTCAGGTATTATGACAGAGTTGACGGACGGTGTAACACAGTAGGTACCTACTATAAAAACTCATTGAATAAGGTACGCAAACCATAGATTATAACTGTTTGTGGTCCCTTGTCAATCGTTCAACTATTGATACATGTCACGATATTTGATACGCGTAATCATCTATTTGGATCAACTATTCGTCTTATTGGAAGGCCACCCACCAGATGGAGCGACGACCTGGTCAAGGTTGCGGGCGGCCGTTGGTTCCAGGCGGCAAAGGACCGCTCGCGATAGCGTAAATTAAGTGAGGCCTATGTCCAGCAGTGGACGTCGTTGGGCTGATATGATGATGATGATTCGTATAGAGAATGGGTTTCATTTTAAAATAACAAGACGTAGAATTGAAGTCAATAATCCTAACCTTTACTTTACTATAAATTGAAATTGTAAAACAGTATTGAAAAAAAATGTAAGTATTGAAATATATAACTACTAGCTGACCCGGCGTACTTCGTACCGCCATAAATAAAAAAAATCGTTATAAAAAAAAAGCGCGCGGATCCTAGGTCTATGGTATTTTTGTATTCTGCTACTATACTACCTTGATACTGCAATGTATTTACTTTTCTACGAAAAATATTTTATTTCATATTTTACAATATCCACAATTGTTTTATTTTTATTAGTTTATGACTTTAGCGACCATAAATACATACAATGATAATTCACTGTCAAATGTCAAATTTTAGACCGAAAATAAATGGCGCGAATACATAAAAATGGCGCGCGGATCCTAGGTCTATGGTATTTGTATTCTGCTACTATACTACCTTGATACTGCAATATAATTATTTATTTACTTTTCTACAAAAAATATTTTATTTCATATTTTACTTTATTTGATAATTTTACTACATAATTGTCATAATATATTCTTTGAATTTACTGGTGAATAATTAGTAATATATTCAAGTAATGAGGTTGTATAGTAAGCAAAAAGAAAAAAGAGATCTTTGATTTCTTTTTAATCTGTCATACTGAATTGTCATTAGGGCTGACGTTGATAAATATAGTAATATACATACACAAAGTTGAAAGGATGAATGTTTGTTTGTATATTTGATAATTTTAACCAAAAAGACACGGGATGGATGTTTACAAAGATAAGTAATATTCTAATCAATCACGTAATATTGGTTATGTTTAATCTGAAGTAATTATCTGTGCTTAGAAAATATTGGCCGAAATTTCCCCTCTAAAAGTGAAAAGTTGCTGTGGTCACAGGAACAAAATAACAGGTAAGCGAAGTCACGGGTGACATACAGTATTATTATAAGATTTTTGGGATTATATATACATTTCATTTAATATCGTAATAACTTTTAAACTATTTGTCGAAATAACTTAGTGTAAACGACAAAAATTATCTACATTAAATGACAAAAGTGATAAAGGTATTTACATTCCTAGGAATTAGTTTAATACCATGAAATTTTTCACTTTAAATGCAGTATCCGATTTAAATGTATTTCTTGCTCACTATTCTCTCTATATCGACTTCCACATAAAAGATAGGCATATGCTGTCGCGGACTTTTTTTTATAACTATTTAAGAGTAACAATTCCTCCATACATTGTCCTTATGTAAAACTAACGGTTTACGTAGAGAAATCAGAAATAGCTATAAGATGGCAGATTTTTCTCCGACTTACTTTACATTTGTTCTCATGGTTTAGCCAATTTACGCGATATCTAGATAAAATATAGCCTATATGTTATTCTGATGTATAAGGTAAATTATTGCAAAGTTTCATTGAAATCTATTCAGTGGTTTTTTCGTTTACTGGTAACAAACATCCAAACATCTAAACATCCAAACATTCTTACAAACTTTCGCATTTATAATATTAGTAGGATAATTATAAAGCTAAAGAGTTTGTTTCTTTGGTAGAACGCTAGGATCTCAGAAACTACTGGTCCATTTATCGAGGAAGGTTATAGGCTATATATAACATCATACTATGGCCAATAGGAGCTGAGCAGTGGACAAACAAAAGTGACGGGAGCGAAGCCCGGCGCGATTTCTAGTTATATATAATTATAATAGTTTCGGCTGTGTTTTCAACAAAAATACGTGTTACCTCAATCAGTTTTATCAATAAACCTTGACCAACCTTTGGCAGGGTTATTCAGAAAATTCCATCCTACACAATGACATGTGGAAATATTTATTTATCGTACTGTATCTTGATAAACAAAACATTAAAATAGCACAATACAAGTCGTCAATAGGTAAAGGAAATTGGCCCTATTGGAAATCTCTTGAGGAGGCCTATGTTTAGCAGTGGACTTCCTGCGGCTGATATGATAATGATGATAAATAGGTAAAGACATCATAAATTTTCAATTGTGTATTCTAATATTCCTAATAATAAATAAGCTCATTTTGTGTGCAGAGAACCATGCCAATCATGTCAACGTGGAAGGGATTTCATGAGTTATTGTTATTGATGACTGATTGATTGAAACTTTCTAATGTAAATTTTTGCCACCTTCGTGGCTTTACAAGTTTAATTTGACGTCCCTGTACAGTAGTACTGTTCTCCGTGTCATCTATCTATATTGAATGAATGTGTCTGTACTTTTCTACCTACTTTACTTTACACTTTACTACCTAAAGCCAAGGGTGCCTTTCTCTACTGATCTGTCCGGTCTTAGAGTAAGGGCATTCGGGTAAGCAACCCCGGCATCCCTAGCTACTGCGAGCCGTACAAATATCCCTCCTGGTTTTGCAGTATCCCTATCTTACCCTAAATCCTTTTTCAAATTCCCCACTTCCTATCTTTTCTCCTTCCTATCCTCTTCCTATTATTCCCTGCTACATCTCCTAACGGAGGCCTCCCGTTGAAATCAACTGATCTGATCAGTTATTGAGCCCAATTTATGTTTATACAAGGCTTGCATCAGAGGTCTTATTGATGCTTAGGGACGTTCCTGCTTCCCGCCGATTGTAGCGGTCCTCCGTTCCATTAGAAACAGGGAAGTTAGGGATAAGAGTGCACCTGTGTGCGCGCGCACACCGTCGTTTTTAACGTTTCGTGCACTATAATATTTTCCTGCGCAAATGACTTGTTTTACTAACAATGGACTCCGATCTTGACGAAAGTCCTATGGCGATGGACAGACGTAGAGAGGTCTGGTTGTGATGCCAGCCAGGCTTTGTCGGATGTCTGCACATAGGCAGCTTGGGAAAGATGGTCGCTTTGCACTGCGATGGGTTAACAGTGTGATTCGGCAGCTCCCTGAGTGTCGAAGCAGCTCTATTTAGAGAGGCCCTGCTTCCCCCAATCCGGGGAAGGGACTAGAAAAGGTGTCCTAAACAAGGCTTAACCCAATATTCTTTCGGAGGCAGTAACCGCGGCTGTTTCTGCATCAATCATAACGCGGTCAAAAGCACCGAATAAAAAACAAAATCATTAAAACCCGAAATATGACATTTGCAGCGTGGAATGTACGCACCCTACTAGATCGTGAAGTCAACCTGGGTCCTCCTCGAAGAACTGCACTCGTATCTCGAGAACTTAAACGATACCGTGTGGATGTTGCTGCCCTTAGTGAAACACATCTGGCAGATGAGGGGGAAAGAGTGGAACACAAGGGTGGCTACACCTTCTTTTGGAAAGGTACTCCGTCCTCAGAACCCAGAAGATCTGGTGTTGGGTTTGCCATTAGAAATCCCATTGCGATAAAAATGGAAGAGTGTCCTAAACACATTTCGGACCGCGTCACCACGCTGCGGCTAAAACTGGACATTGGCAATTACCTGAATATCATCAGCGTGTATGCGCCAACGATGGACAAGGATGATGATATCAAAGCCAAGTTTTATGAAGAAGTCACAGAAGTTCTCACCAGCATTCCTCCTAGAGAGCAAGTGCTATTAATGGGTGACTTTAATGCAAGAGTTGGACGTGACTTTGACGCTTGGCCTAAAGTTTTGGGAAGACATGGTGTTGGAAACATGAACAGCAATGGACAACTGCTCCTATCACTATGTGCTCAATTTGAGCTAGCTATCACCAACACCATGTACAGACTCCCGGCAAAATATAAGACTACCTGGATGCATCCGAGGTCAAAACACTGGCACCTGATTGACTACGTAATTGTCCGACAAAGAGATATCTCCCAAGTGCATACCACACGCGTTATGCGGGATGCTAACTTGATCTGCTCCTCGGACCACCGGCTGGTTGTCACAAAACATAAGATTCGCCTATGTCCTCCTCGTAGATCACAAGGAGTGAAGCTCAAGCGTATAGACACAGAAAAGTTATGGAGTCTAGAGATACGAGAGACCTACGCTCAGGCAGTTAGTGCAGCAGTCCAGTCGATTGACATTGAGAACGGTGATACTATTAATAACTGGCAAACGCTCTCGTCAAGTCTAGTTACTACCGCCTGTGAGACACTGGGTATCAAAGTCACCAGACATGAGGACTGGTTCGATGACAATGACGAAATTTTGTGTAAAGCCGTTCAGAGACATCGGTCTCTCTTGCGTCAACATCGTGATGACCACCAGGCGGAACAAGTCAAGCGTAGTGGCGCTGAGTTGCGAAAGTATGTTCGGGAAATAAAGGATAAGTGGTGGCGAGACAAAGCAAATTACATGCAGTGGCTAGCTGAAACCAAACAATTGGGTTTATTCTACAATCAGGTCCGCAAACTTACTGGTACTGCGATTCAAACTAGAGTGCCCCTGAAATCGCTCGATGGCACGCAATTGCATACAAACCAAAAGGATATACTCAATAGATGGAGAGAGCATTTTAACATCTTGCTTAATATTGATCGAGCTGCGGACATGACACACATTAACTCAATGCAATCACTCCCTGTAAAAACCGAGCTAGATAATCCACTGACTCTGCATGAAGTCATTTGCGCAATTCAACAACAGCAGAATAAAAAAGCGGTAGGCATTGACAATGTCCCTGGAGAGTTACTCAAGTAAAAGAAAAAAAGAGGCGGTAAAGAATTGCATGAAACTATCTGGAGGCTATACGTTCGTATGTGGGATGAGGAGCGAGTACCTGATGATTTTCGGGTTTCTAGTATCTGTTCCTTGTACAAGAATAAAGGCGACAAATCAGATTGTAATGCATACAGGGGTATTTCTCTGCTGACTTCTCCAGGGAAAGTCTTTGCCCGAATTCTATTAAACCGCCTGATGCCCTTATCCGAAGATATTCTGCCTGAATCCCAATTTGGTTTCCGACCGAATCGAAGCACGAGTGAAGCTATCTTCTCTGTGCGTCAACTTCAAGAGAAAAGCCGGGAGCAAGGTCAACCACTGTATCTATGCTTTGTTGATCTAGAAAAAGCTTTTGATAGCGTTCCTCGAGAAGCCTTATGGGTGGTGCTAACGAAACTTGGATGCACGGATAAGTTTGTAAGAATGATCAGACTCCTGCACGATGACATGCGATGTTGTGTTAGTGTACAAGGTGAAAGCACAGAGTTCTTTACAGTAAGCTGCGGCGTAAAGCAAGGCTGTGTGCTCGCCCCAACTCTGTTTGCTCTGTACTTTGCAGTTGTAGTTAGAGAAGCTTTGCAAAACTTATCTGATGGAATCCGTATTCGATATCGCATCGATGGGGGTGGAATTTTCAACCTATCAAGATTAAAAGCTCGCACCAAAGTGACACACTCAACCATCACTGAAATATTGTATGCAGACGATTTGTGTTTTGTGGCGGAATCCTCAGACAGTCTACAAAGGCTTATGTTGCGTCTTGATGAGTCGTGTCGGAGATTTGGTCTTAAAATCAGTGTGAAAAAGACCGAAGTGATGGCTCAAGATACACTGACCAACGCTCCAATGAACATAAAACTGGACGACGACTCTCTTAAGCTAGTAGACAAATTTAAATACCTGGGCAGCACCATAACGTCTAGGTGCCTCCTTGATAACGAAGTCAACAGTAGAATTGGAGCAGCCGCTGCAGCCTTTGGCAAACTTCGTTTCAGGGTGTTCCGTTCACATGATATAAAGCTCTCAACGAAAGTTGCTGTGTACATGGCAATCGTTCTGCCGAACTTACTATATGCCTCCGAAACGTGGTGCTTGTACCGTAAACATATCCGTTCCTTAGACAGATTCCACCTAAAATGCTTACGCAGTATTATGAACATTTGTTGGTCAGATCGTATAAGAAACACGGAGGTTCTAAGGCGGGCAAATGTCAGCGGAATAGAGGCGTATCTAATGCAGCGGCAGCTGCGGTGGAGTGGCCATGTCTCCCGAATGCCGGACGATAGAGTGGCGAAACGCATCTTTTATTCCGAACTGCAGGACGGCAAGCGGAAACAAGGCGGCCAATTTCTGCGTTATAAGGATGTGCTCAAGCGTCACATGAAGCAATGTGATCTAAATCCGTCACAATGGGAGAGAGTTGGGGATGGACCGACCGTTGTGGAGAAGAACTGTGTGCACCAAGGTAGTCGAGTTTGAGAGAAGGCGTAAAGAAGAGCTCGACACTAAGCGAGACGAGCTTAAGGCCCGACCACCTGCGGCCATCCATTACAACTACGTCGGAGGGGTGCTGACCTGTAGCAAGTGTGGTCGTACATGCGCTACAAAAATTGGATACGTCAGTCACCTGAGAGCACACAGACGACGCTCTCCATAGTGAATCTCCCAAGTCGCTGAGGCCGAATACGGCTAGGAGGATATATATACTTTTCTACCAATTTAAACTGATATTCTCGTAAATTAGATCTTGGATGTAACTTAATGTTCTTTATTCGCTGCTGTTACGTTTTAATTTAGGTTACTCTTGGGAACATCAATACAAATGAATAGAAAATAACAAGCTGATGTGTGGGGCTTCAATCTCGCGGATCTTTGCTTGGCCACTACTCAGCTTCTATTGATCGTAGCGTGATGTTATATAGCCTATAGCCTTCCTCGATAAATGGGCTATCAAACACTAAAAGAATTATTCAAATTGGACTAGTACCTAACTGAGATTAGCGCGTTCAACCAAACAAACAAATTCTTCAGCTTTATAATAATACTAGCTTCCGCCCGCTGCTTCGCCCGCGTGGTATGTATTTTATACCTATAAACCTTCCTCTTGAATCAGTCTATCTATTAAAAAAAAACACATCAAAACCCGTTGCGTAGTTTTAAAGATTTAAGCATACATAGGGATATAGGGACAGAGAAAGCGACTTTGTTTTATACTAAGTACCTATAGTGATTAGTTCATGTATACTTCGCTCTTTACATTTAGAAACTTGTAAGACATAGGCACTTGTAAGATTGGACTTGAAAAGCAATTTTTCCACACGGTTTATTGTAAAATACATTATCTTCGGCACATTTAGATATATTTAAATAATAGACGATGACGTCACTCGATACTATCGGCTCTCAACCATCTTTCTGCGCTTGGATACAGATAAGCTACATTTAAAAATACACTTTCATACTGTAAACCGAAAACACCTTATCTATCAATCACAGACTAACGATTATTAGGTATAAAATAAAATATCCATTATTCAATACCTATCTTAATCTTAACACGTTATAATTTAAACAGCTGCCCATTGCATATCTAACGCGATCAGACAATTATTGCACGAAAATAAAACAATTAATTTGGTCTCTTATGACTATAAACAAAAACGTTATAACAATTTATAGGTGCAATTTTGGGAAAAAATATTTAATAAAAAAAACTTGGCTAAAGCGCTCCTCAATACCCAAAAAAACTCACATATTCTCTGCATTACCTCTATAAAATATAAGTATTTATGTAGGTAGAGAAACTTACTTTGTAACTATTGACCTATTCAACGATTTGGCTCGCTTATCAATCTCGGCGCGAGCTATGCTACCACGACGAGAATATCCTTGACAATCATTTGAAACGCAATTTTTCTTTGCAACTATCTCAAAACATTTTTTGTTAAATATGGCCATTTAAACTTGTAGAGATGTAAATTACTAATGTTTATAAACCACGGCATAAAGGATAGGCGACCAAGGCATTGCATTATACACCTTAAAATCTGTACAATTAATTGAAATTGAAGTGGCTGTTTGTAATATCAAAATAACAGCTTATTAGAGTAAGCATATGAAATTATGTAAGTACGTTACTTATAACAAAAACACAATTTGTAAAATTTTTGTCTGTCTGAGGTAAACTCCGAAACAACTAAACCGATTTCGACCAGACTTTACTGGCGCATAGCTAATTTCACAAAGAAACTTTCCGCGAAAGATTAGTGGTCCACACGAACAAAGTCGCGGGTACAGCTAGTTAGCAATAAAATTACTTTCTATGAAATAATTATATTCCCTACAGACTAGGTCATATCTATAAAATTCACATGTGATTGTGTACTTTAATGGGTATACAAGAAAATTTTGTCCTTATTTCTATAGAATTACAGTTCTATTTAGTTTGACTAATAAATATGCCATAGTATACTTATTTCATCTGTGCCAAGAACGCAGAATCATAACAGCTATGGCTTAAAATGCATTCTAATAATACATTGGTGAATGAACATTTGCAGAAACGGAAGTTATTGGCATGCTTTTGAATAAATAGATCAAATATTATCCATTAATTCCAAAGCTTGATTTAAATGGTAACAAAAAAAAAATTCCAAAAAATTTCAAGTTTCTTTTCTTTTTCAAAATTGTGGCTCATATTATTAACTATATGAAATACAGTAGGTAATTAAAAGTATAATTAAGTAGTCTAAAGTCGTGAAATTTGTTAAAAAAAAAAATTGTTAAAATTTAGCAATAAATCATATAAAAATTTAATAAAACAGGTATATCACTCACCTCACAGGCTTAGTTTTCATCCAAGCAGGCAGTGTGAATCCATCCTTAATTTCTGGATCACTTGATGCCATTATATTCTTTTTGCAAAAAATGTAAAAGTTAACAAAATAACTTAAAGAATTTCTAAAGTTAACAGACAATTGTCTTGAAGGTAAACTAAACACTGAATGATAGCTTTATCTTGAGCAGAAGTGATAAGACTGATTCAGTTGGCAATATTTACTGACAACATTAAAACAAAAAAAAAAAAGATAAATAAAGAGGGAATATCTTAATGGAATATTAACCTAATGAATTAACTAAATATGTGCTCAAGACACTCTTTGGGATTCACTGGACTTCAATGAAAGAGTAGATGAAGCCATCTGAAAAAAAAAGAAAATAAATAAATAAATAATTTAATTCATAATCAATTTGTTTTTACTTTCAATTTAGTAATATGTTCTTGAGACTGAGCCTACAGACATTTTTACACAATATATTTAGTTTATTTTTTAGTTACAATATATAAATAAATACTAGATGAGTGGGAAAATATTTCTTTCTTTTTTTTCTCACCACTAACAGATAAGCCGAGCACATCTCTTCGCTTCTTACTCTAGCTAAATGACGGTTCGAAGTGACAGAAGAGGATAGAAGCATAGGAAAGTGCGGTTCCATGAGGCTAGAGGTGGTCCATCCCTAAAGCTGTTAAACTATCTGAAACCTATGTTACAGATTTTATATGAGAAATAATTATGTCAAACGTCTGTCAACTAAATTTGAGATAGGCTATTAGATACTTATCAACCAGTAGGGAAATAGGCTATAATTTCTATATATTTTATTGGTGTATATTTAAATTAAAAAAAAATACTTTTATGAACAGATACATATTAAGGCTAATATTGATGTTTTTAAAGGTCAAATAAATATGTTAATTTAGCTATTAAACTACTATCAGGCTGCTTCATTTACCTGATGACGTCAAACATTAGCTAAATGAAGTGATTCTATTGGTTCATAATAAACATAGCATCCTCGCACATCTTAGGTCAAAAACGCAGACTTATCCTGCTTGCTAAAAAATTGTTTTTAAAGGACCAATTTGATTATTGAGAATAGATATAGTTGAAATGAGTATTTAAAATGGAAAATTACAAAAAATATTATAACCCAGTATTTCTGGATGCATTGTAATTTTATTTATGAGTTTTAAAGTTTTTTTGTTGATTTACTGTTGTAATTGTTTATTTCAATGCACCAATAAAAACCACAAACATTTTGTTTTGAGGAAAAATATGTTCCTGTACCTATGCTTCATAAGGGTACTTAATAAACCAAAAACCATTAATAGTATTATTTTCCTCTGCAATAGGTTAAATATATAAAATATAAAAATAATAGGTATTCATGGTCAAAACATGTTTTGTCTATCTACATAAAACACTATGACTCATGTGTAAAATAAAAAAAAACAAATAACTTCAGTTACAATTTACATTTTGACATTGTATTCACTTCAACTTTGTTAATCAGGAATGTGGGTATATAGAGATATATATAGAGTTGCTCTCAACATTGTATGCAAATGGTAGTTTCAATAATTTGTACACAAAATAAAGAATAGTTTGCAAATACGATTAACTGTCGGTTTCTCAGTAAGTAGGTATGCAATGAGTTATGAAAATCTGTTGCCTACGATTTATTCAATTAAATAAAATGAAATGCGGTCGGTACACAAAACACATTGGTAATGTGTACCTAAGATATATGCATGCATCAATCACGAGGCGCGATCACGAGAATGACGAGTAGTTACTCTACAAAGCCTCTCAATGCCGTTCGAATTGCTATATAATAAAAAAAAGGAAGAGCCCGTATGACGTTGACGAATTAAAGCCACAGTAACACAAGAATGGATTCATTTTAATACATAATAATATAATATTGCTCACATGAAGTAAATCTATCACAAACCATATCAGATTGAAGTTAATAATGCAAAAACTTGTTTAATTATTAATAACAAAGCAAACAAAAAACATGTGGGAGAATACTTGTTAGCCGCAGAATAGACAAAAAAGTTTATACCCTTGAAAGGTATCTTTCTACTTCTACTATTCTAAATATATATTACTTACATTTTCGATTATATTAACAGAAGCACAAATTTTAGACAGCATTTCGATAAACCCACAACTCAAGAATAATCGTGAGTCCTACAGGAAATAATAAAAATAAAAATGGCAGACGTAGAGGTGGTATAGTGTAAAGTGGAGGTGACCCACGTAATGATGTTTTCAATTAATCGACTAAACTAATATTCTGTACCCAAACTCAATAAAATTTGTAATATCAAAATTTAGATTTATTATATACCACATTGCTTACATAAATATAGTGATAGTCGTTGATTATAAACATTATAGCCTACCATTAATAATTCCTGCTTAAGTTTATTTTATTGAAATAAAATTGTATTGGAAATAAGTAACTAGCGAGTAAATTGCATAATCAGATCAGGTGACATTAAAAAAAAAACTACACATGTCAGAATTGATATGACAGCTGTCTTATGTTTCAAACAACCCAATATTTTTTTATTGTCCGCTGTAATTGCGGTATAAAAAGGTAAATAAAAGAATCTACCTCATTATTTTAAAAAACACAATGTCTCTTGAAGAACCAACTGATTTGGACTGGGTGCAGCTTCGAAAAGAAATGGGAGCTCAGCAACATGTCGAAACTACACAGGAGAAACTTGGCAGAAAAATTCAAGAAAATCCATTTGTCCCTATTGGTGCGTATTTATTCGTTTCATGCAATTATTAATTACAAATGGTTCTTATTTATTTATTTATTCATTCAAAAAACATATCCTCATCATATCAGCATTCAGCACAATGACGTCTACACGCCTCACCAAAAAATTCTTTTTTTTTTTTAATTAAAATGTTGCTTATTATGATGCAATTTGGGAACGACTATGACATAATGAATACAGGCAGTCACTAAAATTAACTGTTATTTTACAAACATATACATAATTTTTTGTTCATGTGAAATCTAAAGTGCTGAAACAATTATGTAGGCACTATTCTTGCTATAAGGCATTTGTTTATTTACAAACATTAAACTAACCTCTCTATCCTATTTTGGCTTTATGTTATATAAATACATGGCATATTACCCAATCCCGGTGAGACTTACATTTTTGGGCCATTAGGGTCGTTGCCCTTGCATTGTACCTGATAATCCAAGAGTAAGTTTTGACTGGCCTGTTGGTCTAGTGGTTAGTGACCCTGACTGCTAAGCCCCTCCGGCTTAGCAGTCAGGGTCACTAACCACTAGACCAACAGGCCAGTCAAAACATACATATATGTATAATATAACATACATATTATAGATAAATTACACCCAGACACAGAACAAACCTTTATGCTCATCACACAAAGATTTGTCCTGGGTGGGGATCGAACCCATGACCGGCTTAGCAGTCAGAGTCACTAACCACTAGACCAACAGGCCAGTCAATAATATAATGTAGTCAGTCTTTTTTTTCTTCTCTTTGTCAGATGTTATATTTATAAGAAATTAGTTTAGCTGTATATTATTTTGAAATTTTGTTGTAAACATTTCAGTTAAATAATTAAATAGATTAGGTATTCCTATTATTTATAGTAAAGAGACGAATGGGTATATTTAATTTTATGGAATAGTTAAACAAGGTTCAGTATTTAAAATAATCATATTTTTTAATACTTTATACAGGATGTCTAGCCACAGTTGGCGCCTTGTCATATGGCCTTTGGAGCTTCAGGACCGGGCGCAATAGATTATCACAAAAAATGATGAGGTGGAGGATTGCAGCCCAAGGGTTTACTGTTACTGCTCTTGTTGTTGGTGTCATGGTGACCACGGCCAAAAATTATTAGAATAAACTCATTATTTTTACTCATATTTTAATGTTTCAAAATGCATGTCTATATTGTAGATAATTATTTAAAAAATATAGATAATTATTTGTAAATAATTGGCTTTTTGTTTTTTTATAAAATTACTAGCTGACCTGGCAAACTGTTCCGCCTTAAAGGCAATAAATAAGCAGATTTTGGAGTTAAATTGTTTATTAGAAAATACAAATAAAAAAATTAAGTACATTAATCAATCATCTACCTACCTACCCTCTATATACCTACCTACCTACCCTCTACATACCTACCTACCCTACCCACCTACCTACCCTCTACATACCTACCAACCCTACCTACTATGCGATTAGAATAAGTATGGGATTGCACGTGGTACTATTTGCCGCTAACTTCAGTCGAATGTGCACATTTTTGTACAGCTAGCAGAAACAAAATAGGCAAAAAAATTATAACTTGTAAATTAATTAATTTATGTTCTATTCTATTCTATTTTGATTATGTACATTTTCCTTGCACGTTTGACGAATTAGGAAGAATTAGGTTGGAAGAATTAGGACCTGACTAGATTTGTATTATATTTGCCTATTTGTTATAAAATTGAAGTTTGTATTTTGTTTGGTTGAATGCTAGGACCCCAGGAACTAGGTACTGGTTCAATTTTAAAAAATATTTTAATGTTATAGGCTATATAACATCACGCTACGGCCAATAGGAGCAGAGCAGTAGCCAAATAAAAAACCGCGTGACTTCTAGATAAAAAATACACAACAACCAACAAACACTAATTTCATATTCAATACTCACACATAATTTATTTAAATACTATTCATAAAAACATGCATATTTAGCTATGCCAGTTACCTACTATGTTCATGTAAAATGAGTTTAGTGAACTATGTACCAAAATGTTCTTTCAGATAATAAAGATCTTACAACCGAAAAAGTATGTATGTACCTAATTGTAATGTGTTTCGTTTTTTCCTTTTTTCTTTGTACACCCTACTTGTCAGGTATGAAGTTGTCTTCAAATGGAAAACAAAATGGCGTCTTGATTTGACAGGCCCATACTTATTCTAATCGCATAGTACCTACTTTATCTTCCTACCCTACCTACTTACCTACCCTACCTATCTACTGGCGCATTTACATTAGGTCGGTCACCGAAGGCGGCGGCCGCATTTGGTTTAACTGAAACGCTTACCTGAATTGAGTTGTTTACATTGGTCGGTTAACCGAATTCGGCGACTTGATTTATGCGGCGATTGTATATTGAACAGTCGGGTTGCAAGCATCGTCATAAACGGGCTCGACCGAATACGGCCAAACGAATACCTGTTTATATTAGTCGGTGACCGAATACGGCCTGCAGCCGAATACGGTCTAACCGATTAATGTAAATGCTCCATACTCTACCTACCTACCACAGCATCCTATGTCCGTCTCCTGGCTCTAAGCTACCTCCCCACCAATTTTCAGCCAAATAGGTACAGCCCCTCTTGAGTTATAAATAGTGTAACTAACACGACTTTCTTTTATATAATATATAGATAGTGCATTAAATAAGAAATGTAATTTTACAAAAAATGTGATATTTTATAGTATAAGACAAAAGCTGTGATTTAAAGATACAAAATAATAATAATAATACTTTATTAAATTTGTGATTTACAATTACTATACCATTATTTATAAAGGGAGATCTAGCTGATACTGAAGTTTCTGTATATACATTATTTCCTCATAGTAACCCTGGTACTGGTACCCATAGTAAGCCATTAGCATGTGACCGCCCGAAATTTTCTGAAAGCTCATGAAAAATCATGTAAAATAAACTTTTTTTTTTTAAGTTTATTTTACACTAGCTTTTGCCCGCGACTTCGTCCGCGTAGATTTCGATATTACATAGATCTTTGTTTTAAGTGCAATTCATGAATTCCACAACACCCCACTACCGGAGTTGAATTTCATTTTACGTCAATATATAGATAACATTTTCGTAATCAGCCTCTCTGAAAACCTTGAAAACGACATCCATATCAATTTCTTATAATTTTCATACCTATTACATCCCTTAGGGTAAGTTTTTCAAACACCAATAACAACCCATCAACTCACTTCTTAACTGAAGTTCTAATTGCGTATTATCCGTCCATAAAAACCTAAAAGTAACGACTATAACGTACTACTTTCTAAAAAGTAACGATGTACGTAAGTACTTGGTTTTCAAACGTCTTTATTGTGATAAAGACATTTTAAAACCATCCCTATCAAAAATAATAAAAACAACATTTTAAGTTCCTATCCCAATACTAATTTGCAAAACATTAACTTCAAAACAAATATATTTTCGTACAAAGTTTCATCCCCAATTTCACCCTTTCAAAGCCACTCTGCTCAAAAATATTGATGAGGGTATTATTTATTTTGATAGTAGATAGTACCCCAAAACAAATTTTCAAATCTATAAGTTAAAAAACAAAAAAGTTTCATACTATCGTTTTTATCCCTTTTCACCCCTTTAGGGGTTGAATTTTAAAAAACCCTTTCTTAGTACACCTCTAGACATTAGGACAAACACACCCTCCAAATTTCAAGTCGCTAAGACCAGCGATTTAGGCTGTGCGTTGTCTGTCAATAAGCCAGTCAGGACATAGCCTTTTATAATAATGTATGGATGGATGATTTCTAATATTTTTACATGTTATTCAAGTTTTTATTTTTTTAATAGTGTGTGTGACCTTTCTTTACATTTTTGGCTATATCTCCGAAATTATTGGCTCTAGGTATTTGAATTCTGTTTATTCTATAAGCTTATGAGTTATTTGAATGGATATACAAACATTTTCTATTAATTTTATTTACTATGAAGAGAAAAACGGAGGACTTATAAGTGTTTGTTTGTTGCGTATAACTTATAAGTGTTCTGTGGTTATTAGTATAGTACCTCCTTGGCATAGTATGTTTCCGTGGGAGGAACACTGACTTGTATGTTACAAACAAGTGGGGAGGAATGAAGTGTCAAGTGCCCGTTTGCGACCAACGGCAATGTGGTATAAAAAAAAAATCCCTTATTAGTCTGTGGGTATAGTAGTGTATAATCTATGGGTATAGTCATAGATTATACACTCTCACACCCTCCGTGGGTGTGACAGTGGGTATAGTCTGTGGGTATAGTGTTCTGTAATCTGTGGTCAAGTCCTCTCGTTTATTGTTTTTGTTTTTATGATAAAAAATTTAGAGATTCAATAAGTATAAAGCAATAATTCTATTGATTTATTGAATTGGTACGACTATGTGGCCTCAATATAACTAAACCGACTATCAAACGATGATGTTTAAGATAAAGCTTGAGCTGAAGAGCTTTCAGGATTGCAATAAAATTTAATTAAAATTTAAAATGAATGGTTTTATTGCCGTGCACTGTGGTAAACAATATATATTTTGATTTAATTATTCCTCATTAGTAAAATCGTATAGATATGTAAAACTTTTAATGAAAATATTGCAGGAGCTGGTTATCACAGTGATTCTTTGAGAAAAGAATACCAAAGAACATGTTACGCAGCTTGTAGAAAAGCTACCGAAACTCTTCAGCAAGGAGGTAATGCTGTGGATGCTGTAGAAAAGGCCATTATAGGTCAGTGCATATGATTTGTTTGTAAATTGTAAGACAAGATTTCGTAATATTTGTTTAATTTTAAAGGTATGTGTAGTCTATCTTTACTTGTCTTATTTATTAATAATCTGGGCACGTCTTTATGATTTAATTATCATTTAGAATAATTATAAATAGATGCCATGATAACCATTAATTTATTTACATATTTTTCTAAAACTGATATTACAATAAAAAGTTACCTACCTAACAAGATTTTTTATTTAAGAATTATTAAGACATGTAAAGACTATAATAAAATATTCAATATAATGTAGTATGTAGGTACATATGGTACTTGGTCTTAGAGTTGTTTAATAATATTGATTAGAAAGAAATAGATTTCAAGACAATAGGATTAAAACGTAAAGACAACATAAGCACAATTTATCCCACATAAATTTATTAAATAAATATTATTGAATCCTTTCAGAGCTTGAGAACAGCCATCTAACAAATGCTGGATATGGTTCCAACTTAAGCTGGAATGGACTAGTAGAATGTGATGCCTCTGTTATGAATGGACAAACACTACACTTTGGTGCCTGTGGAGCTGTTTCAAATGTTTGGAATCCTATCAGTCTAGCTAAACATTTATGTGTGAAACAATGTGATAACTTGTCTCTCGGTCGAGTACCACCATGCATACTTACTGGCAATGGTGCAAGGTCTTGGGCAGAAAGGATGGGTCTAGAAATAGTAGACGATCATAAAATGGTGTCTGCCCGTGCCTTTAGAAATTACAAACATTGTAAGAGGAAGCTGAAACGTTACTCCATACAGAATGATATAAAGTTCAGTCCATTGGATACAGTTGGAGCTATTTGTGTAGACTCAAATGGTGTTGTTGCTTCTGGAGCAAGCTCAGGAGGTGTTTCTTTAAAACATGAAGGCAGGGTGGGACAAGCAGCTTCTTTTGGGAGTGGAGTATGGGCAGTAATGAGTAGAGATGGCTTAAAACCTTCAGTGGCTGCCTGCACATCTGGGTGTGGAGAACATCTGATTAGAACACAACTGGCTAAGAATGCTGCAGAGAGTTTATTTGAATCCTCCCCTATATTAGGATTAGATAAATGCTTGAAAAACAATTTTTTAGAGTCCCCATTTTTATGGGATGTTCCTGAAAGACTGGGAGGTACATTGGCACTAAGATTTGACTCTATAAATGGGGAGGGAGAATTGCTTTGGGGTCATACTACAAAGACTATGTGCATTGGTTATATGTCGACTGAAACTGAAAGACCTAAGGTAATCCTTGTTATCTCCGTTTTAATTTGTTCTCCTTTATGCTTCTTTACAGTAATGAATGTCGCAAACAAACACACGGTCAGACCCGGTGCTGTTTTTTTGACCGCATCAACAAAATTATTACAAGATTCCTGTGTGATACAAATTTAATATTAAATATTTATTTCAGTGCATCATATCGTACTTGCCGCCCAAAGTAGAACCGGGACGCAAAGCTGTGTTATCTGGACAACCATTTAAAGTATCAATGCAAACTTGTCCAGAGTTCAAATGGGAAGTTCAACCTATACCAACTTGTAATGGATCTCTTTAGACTTATATGACATAATTAGTTGTTGTAAGTAAACAATATACAAATAAACTTGATAAAATATGTATATTTGTTGATTTTTATTCTATTTGTAAAAATCTGGATTCAGTAGACCCTTATATATCAACGGAAGAATTCCTTTCCTCCTTTAAGACTGCATACAATTGCAAAGGGTCTATGAGCTCTATGCCACTTGAGTTTGTGGGTCGCGTGTTAAAGGGCTTGTACACAAGACTGCGAATGGCAGCAATACGTATTCATAACGCAAATTGCGATATTGTCACCATTTTTTAAATTTAATTTGTATGCGCCAAATCAGCAATTCGCAAATGCGGTGTGTTGTGCAAACTTACGATGACCACAATATCAGTTTTGTTTACAAGCCCTTATATGTGCTGCGCCAACACGTCGTCGTTGTCCAGTCGCGGCGTGAGCTTAGCAGAAGTTGGCTAATAGGTGTTCTACGTGGTTATAAACTTGCGTTCCAACAGAGTGACCTTGGTGGGAGCTTGGTTGCCATCCGCGTAGTTTGTATGAAATTTGGTTTACAACAGCCGGCTACACGGTTGGAATCCACCAAGGGCACATCTGTGGAAGGCAAGTTTATATATAACCATGTGGCACGACTTAAATGGATGGTCAAACGTTAAACGAATACGTCTTCTTCATAGCTAATACTTGGTAGCATTGGACTATTATTCTGTATTTGTGAGATAAAAACTGTGCCCACCAGTGAGATCGGTGGATGATATTATTACCTACCTATTTTTTTTTCTTTTAGCAATACACCGGGAATCGAGCACTATTCCTTTCTATTTTGATAGGTAAATAAAACTCGTAGTAAGTTTATTGTAGAACTGTATTCAAGAAGTTAATATCGTGTGCTAAAATATAAATTCGGTGAGAGGCATTGAATAAGTACCTACATTTAATGAAATAAAATTATAATACAATAAACTTATTGTTTTATGGAAGTCAAGAGTAATAATATCAAATTCAAGGTCATGATTTAATTGCTACATTTCATTGTAGATGCAAAAAAATCTTACGAAGGAAAATTTAAAGGATGAATTTTGTTATGGAACTTTCTATATACTTATACAATTTTTTCAGTAAGTTTCAAGTTGTCTCGTCTTCGAGAAAAACACAGACGACATGCCTTGCAAATTTTGCACAGTGTCTGAACAAAAATAATTACAATCAGGTTATGAAAATGGCTTAATATTAAAACAAGTGCCCTTATTCGCATCTGTCGAAAAGTTTTCCGTCATTCTTGATAGAAACTTTATAACGGATGAGAATAAGGCTGCATTCACACCTGGCAGAAGATCCGTCGGGTGTAATCACTTTCGTATGGGCAATGCGCTGTAATTTTTGACATTGCCCATACAACAGTGAATAGACCCGACGAATCTTCCGCCAGGTGTGAAAGCAGCCTAAGGGCAAGGGAGCACCATATCTATAGAACCAATTGGGTGTGCATTTAGTTAGCACAAGGCAACAATTGCAAGGCCTCACGCAAGTTTACAAAAATTCTCGAAAGCTCGAGAGAGCAGGTACAAGAATAAAGGCCTATTTAGATTATGCAAGTTTTGCCAGACAATTCTTATGCCTTCTCTGTTTTTTCTACGAGTATAACAAAGCGAGCACGAAAAGTGGCATGTAAAAATTGCACCGTGTAAATGAGCCTTTACCTTGCCCAACTTGCATGGTGTGAATGGCGCTTCATAATCTTATTTTAGACATAAAAAGGCACTATGTATTCTTACATAAACAAACTTACAATGGACTTCGTTTGTAAAGACTACTGCATTGAAATTTAAACAAAATACGATCCTATGTTTTTACAATGCAAGTTATGTATGTTAAAACTACTTGTCACAAATAAAGAGACAATTAAAACTTACCCTAATTGCTGTAGCTATTAGAGTATATTTTCATTAGTCGCCATTGGAAGCCAAAAGTTTAATGGATGCAGGGCTAAAAATTACCAGTAACAAACTTACTTCGAGTGTCAAACATTTAGTAGTAAGTGGATCAACTCCACTTACTTTTTTCAACCTTAATGTTATTAAAACAAGATTGAAATAGCTAAATTGACCTATTTTCACATTTGCCTCCTTGCAACAGATGAAGGATAGAATTGCCTAGGTGTGTTCACTAAGTAATACAATGCCGATAAAAATATAATATCGTTGTTTTATTTGTATGGGGCATAATAGTAAAAATAATAGCTCAATGTGATGAAATGTACGTTAATTACTGTTATACTGTGTAGAAGCTGTGTGCTTCGAAAATGAAAACTGGTAGTATTTTTTTTGACACGTCCTTTATAAGACAAGAGGCAGGTAACCAAAAAAGCAAATAGCTTCTAAGCCAAAACGAAATAATTATTTTATTTGCTTTAAATGCTTACTTTTCTGTCTCTGTCTTACTGTCCGTGTAGTGACGGATTTAGAATACATAATGTCACTACCCCATTTCAACTCGTGGGTGTCGTATAAGGCGACTAAGGGACCTAAAAGCAGACTAGAGCACTGCGAGAAAAGGAAAACAAAACCCTATACCAACCCGTCTGGCCAGCGTGGTATAGTTGGCCAAATTCCCTCCAAAATCTTGTGAGGCACCCGTGCCCAGCAGTGGGACGTTTATGGGTTAAAAAAAAGAAAATGCTTACTTTATGCATGGTTGTTACTTCAGTCTAGTAATTTAATGCAACTGAATACCATAGACCGCCAATTTAGGAGATCTATTATTTTTCAGTGCAGACTTTTGATTATTCTAATTGCATTCAAGTATTACATCAGACAGCTAGAATAAGCGTTACCGGAATAATGTCAACAAAGGTTTATAGCTGAGTCCCAGAAATAACTGTAAGTATGTCAATTTTCTCAGCCCTACCACCAGTTTTCGTTTTCGGAAGTGTTTCACTAACTACACGAAGTACTTAAGTATCTAAATAGAGATATTGATATTTTTTATTACATGAAAATATTCTAAACAAAATACATAATACAAAAAATAATGTTTGTACATAATGTGCCATATTATGCTTATGTTTTATTAAAATTAAATCACACTGAGAAATAAATCAGTAGTCACAGTATCACTGGCAAGGAAACATAAACTATAAAATAAAGAAAAATCACAAAATATAGCGGTCAAATATTAAAAAATATTTACAAAATAAGTAGGAATATTATGTATATTAATAAAATGCGTAGCCTCAATATATCTCCGAGTATTAATCTCAAACTATAAAGTAAAAATAAAATACTGCCCTACTAATAAGACGCAATCACACTGCAAGTCATAGGACAAATGCATCTAAGATTTATGGTTTAAAATGCATTTTCCGATAAACTTGATATAAAGTTGCGTTCTTCTTCGTTATGGCAGATTTATTAATTAAGCTAAAACAAACTATTTGGTCCTGAAAAATTCGAAATCATGTCATGTTGAATTGATTCTAATTTATTGGTATTAGTGCTATTCTACGTATTATTGCTCATTTTGTAAGCAATGGACAGTTATTAGACAAATGAAAACTGTCCTTATTTGCAATAGCAATAGATCACATTTTATTTGCCTGCCTTGGAAGCCAGTAGGCTAGTTTCGCTAACCGATTCGTTACAACGCCATTTTCGAAAATTTCTATCTGTGTTATCGAACAAATATTTCGTGACACAACTGCCGTGTCAAGCGCCATAGAATAACGTGCCATCAGCCATATATGAAAAATATCTTATCTTATCTATATCTTTCAAAATTGTAAATTAAGAGTGTTTAAAATAACTCTTGTGACATACGCCACCCAGGAAAACAATAAATGACACGCCTGTCGTGCCATCCGCCACAAATCAGTTAAACATTAGCGAAGTAAAAAGAGATAGAACTATCTAGGAATGGAAGTTATTGATACATTTTCATCATATTTTATTAACATCTAACTGATAGCACAACTAGTGCCATCTCTTTGTGAGTAAAACAAAGACAACGAACTTCCCCAGTTTATCTTGTTCGAAAAATTACTTGATCAAAGGTCAATGAGCTGCCAATAATTACGCAAAGCTGCCATTTTTACATATTTGTACTAATTAAAAAACTTAGGTTTCTAAGAAGTATAAAAGTAAAATAATCTAAAAAAACACAAGAAATTTAACTTTATCTATGTCATGATTAGTAAATTAAATTAAACTAAATATATAACTTAACACTAAAAAATACTATAATTGATATTCATTACATAATGTGACATTTATCTTACAATTTTTTTTACGTTCCATGTCAATAATATTCACTGGTATATTACGTAACAAAATTATTACGTGTCTTTAAAGCTTAAAAGAAAATTTATTGTCTTCAACAAATTAAATGCCAACTAATACTGCTTTTACAATAACATACAAAATATAAACTTTATCACAACATTGTCAAACCTTTGCCGATCTAGTTAACACAATGATATTATAAGACAAAAAGACAACACAGAAAAACCGCATTTATGAAATAATTCTTAAAGCACATTTTCCTTTAAACTATAAGAAGTTTTGTTCTTTCTTCAAACTTCAAACTAACATATCTTGAAGTCGATCAATACGTCCAATAGATGTTTATAAAAGGCACTATATTTTTTATGTCTACACAATGGCAACATTTAAGACGTTATTGACGATACATATAGCATCACGCGTTTTTCCAGAAAGGGTAGGCAGAGTTGTATCATACCTACGCACGGGGCGGTATACATAATGCATTTCCCCTCTTAAAAAAGGAGTTACCGAGAATTTCAATACATAAAACCTAATATCAGTTCTGCCTGGCCCGGGGATCGAACCCGCAGTAGTCGTAGCAGTCTAGTTATTGACAATCTGCCACAGTTACTAATTAGCTTATTTTTCATGTGCCTATAATATATTTATGATTTTTTTTATCTTATAATATCATTGAGTAGATATTAGTATATACCTCAATTGGTAAATGATGAATTATGTAAATTTCGAAATACGAGTACAAGGCATTTTATCAGTCTGTAATACATTCCATTCATCTCAATAATGATAAAAACCTTCCAAAAATACATCATACGCAACCATACTCATACCAGATAGCGGATTCCTTAGAACTGTCAGTTTTCTCGTTTCTATTTATATTTCTCCTGTCGTTTCTAAGATCGTCTCTTTCTTGTACTGTCTCGTCTGCAGTACGCGATTGTTCGGACATTGACCTGTGATCCACACCTGGTCTATCGTTCATACTCTGACAGGCTCCGTCACCGATCACAGTGGATATTCGGTTGTAGACTAAGTATGTTGGATTCTCCTTTATTGGTGTGCTTTGTGGTTTAGAATTGAGGTTGGCACTAGGGTCGTCGTCTGCAACGTATACTGTGCGGCGAGTGCCGGCTGTTCCAAACGGTGTTGGCGTGGATGCTGTAAAGTTGTAAAAACAATTTGAACTTGCCTTAGGTAACTATTTGAAATAGGCAAATAAAATTCTAACTTATTATATATAGTTAAGGAATAAAGGTTAATTCTCAATTGTCGACTACTTAGATGTGGCGTTTATAATTCTACAGGATCTATTAATAAAAATCTAAGTAAATATGAAAGTGATGGATAGATGTTTGTTATTCAATTACGCCGGAACAGCTGCAAGATGCATAGTGCATAGTCTTTTTACCGACATAGCAGTCGGACGGAACTTCAGGCGGACGCTATCTTTACATACATTTTAGGTACATACCTGCTGGTAATCCTGTATCTCCTTCGATACCCTGGAAACTGTTTCTATGTGAAGGTGGAACAGCTTTGTGCGGTCGCCTCCTCAACGATGCTCTTATTAATGCGTCATCACCCCCACCACTGTGTATAGACGTTCCTGAAAGTCTTCTTACAAAATTTGTTTCAGTAGTCAACCTACTCGAGTCCAGATTTGGAATTGATCCACTAACGTCTATATTATCAGATTTCTTAAGTAGCTTATCGTCAAATCGTCGAGTAAAACTAGAGTCAGTACTATGCCTCGGTGATTCTGCGCTAGGATTTGAGGATCCAGGGTCTTGGTCGGAATTCTTAGATATTTTCTCTATCTCTTGACTGCCAGGATCAGATTCTCCTGATTCGGATCCAGCCAAAGTGAGTTGAGATTTGGAACGACTGGCGTCTTCTATACGCTTATTATTTCTACTCGGTACTTTGTTGATCAAATCTGTGCCAGCTTTTCGGACTCTCTTCACAAACGATGCGCCAAAACCACGTCTTTTCGTTGTACAGTTATCCAACTTTTTGTAATGCTCCATAATCTTTTCCTCTAATTTTTCTTTTTGACGACACAACGCATTCACTTTATCAGCGAACATTTTCTCTTCCTCATGATAGTGTTGTTTATCTTTTAATGAATGCGCGAGTAGTTCGTGGTACTGTGTCAAGAGTTGTGATACATGATCCATCAAAGAACGTCTATCTGCATCTAAACTTTTATTCATTTGAATCAACATCTCACAATGTTGATTAGTCTTGTTCATTTCTAGCTCCATACTTGTTATAATTTCAACTTTTGTGTTATACTCTCCAGAAATTTCTGTATTACGTAATTTTAATTGAGTAACTTCACTCCTCAGGTTTCTATATTCTTCTTGCATATTTCTGTACTCATTCTTTAACCTATCACTGGCTGTGAATAGGTTTCTAAAATCATCTTTTAGTTTAGAATGCTCTGCTCGAAGGTTCGTCAAGTTTCTAGATTCAATCTTTAAATTTTCCCTTTCCATTTCACAGTCTGTTACTTTCTTCTCGAAATGTGTCAGCTTTTCTTTTAGCTCTCGATTTTCTAGTTTAAGATCTCGAACAGTGACTTTTATAGGTTCACGTTCACTGAGTAACATTTCATATTCAGTATTTAATTGTTCATGGAGTGTCTGTAAAGCAACTTGATCTCTTAGAAGATTGTCTTGTTTGTCTTTCAAAACTTCTAATTGTTTGACAATCTCTTCTTTTTCAGCTGCAAGTTGGCTGTTAGCAAGTTGTAAAGTCATTTGTTGAGATATTAACGAGCCATTTTGAGAGTTCAAAGTTGCAATATTCACTTGTAGTTTCGCATTTTCAGCTTGACAATTTTCTAAAGAAGTTTGTATAGTTGCTAGATCGGAAGTAAGTTGCTCAATTTGTGGATTTACTAGACTATCATCATTAGTAGTGGTTTCATTGTCATGGTTGCAATCACAGGGTACTAACTTCATCAAATTAGCCTTGGCCGCAATTTCAGAAATCAAAGCTTCATGATCAACATTAGTTATTATTTTCTCTAATAAATCTTCTATGTTTACATCTTTGTTTATGACTTCGAAAGCGTTTATACCTACTTTTTCCATACAATTTCTTAGTTTATCGAAGTTAACCTTCTCTGTAATTAAATCTTTTTGTAGATTCGTAATAGTTTCTGAATCTACTTTCTTTTGTGACTTTAGTTCTTGAGTTTTTTGTTCTAAATCTTGGAATCTACTTGTCAAATTGTGGCTGATTTCCAATTCTCTTGATAGTCTTTCAAGTTCTTTTTTCTTAAGTTCAATTTCAGTGGTTAACTTATCAAGAGACACATCTTTCTCTTCAACAGCTTCTCTTAACTTATTAACCTCTCTTTGTAGATTGTGCGATTCTCTCTCACTATATGTTAACTTGGTTTTTAATTCTTCAGTGAGAATTATAAGACCAGTCACTTTATCTGCTTCGGGTTTCACGAGATTTAGTTCCTTAGTTCTTGCATCAACCGTCTTCTCAAGTTCATCGGCTCGTCTTTGTATTGAATCACACAACATTTGAATACGCTGTTTATCTTTGGTTAAAGATTCTAAATGCTTTTCAAAGTCTTGCAATTTATTTTTCTCTGAATCTCTGTCTATTGCTTGCCGATCATTGAATGTTTTCTGATGGTCTAAAGAGTCTTGTAACTTTCTGTTCTCTTCTAAAGCATTCCTGAAAACCTCTTCAAGCTCCGAATTTTGCTGCATAACTCTATTACAATTTTCTTGCATTTGTTCACATTTTAGAGTTAATCTTTTCTTGTCTTTTTCTAACTCAAGTACTTTATCGCTGCTTTCCAATAATGTTTGTTCTCTTAAACTATCAATAGTAGACAGCAGCCTTTTATTTTCTAATTCAAGTTTTAAAGCTCTTGCTTGAGCATTACTCGTTAATTGTTCAGACAAACTATTTTCACCAGATTCTAAAGTACTCTCCCCTTCATTATCAGTGTCTAAATTACTGTTATTACTTTCACTTAACACAGATTTTGTAATGTATTGTAGATGATTGTTTTCTTCAATAAGTTCTTGTATTTTTTGTTGATCTGCATCTCTCTCCTAAAACGAAAATATAATTATAAAATTTTCTTACAACTCACATTGCCTAGAGGCATGTAATATCGGGCATTAACAGACGAGTTGATGAAGCAGTCAGACAACTTTCAAACCTTTAACATCAATTCTATCCAAAAATTAGTTGAAAATTTTTTGATATATTATTCATATAAATACTATCACTTTAGTTTCAGTTAATTTATCAGACAAGTGGCAAACAAAGTGGTGGAACAAGTCCTTAATTTCGTTAATACTTACTAAAGCAATGTCATTAGCTTCTCTTTTCAGTTTAATCATAGCAGCTTCTAAAGTAAGGCATTGTTCGGCCCTTTTGCGTGCTCTCTGCAATTGTTCTTCCAAAGCATCTCTTGTTTCCATTAAAGCTTTATTATCTTCACGTAATTCTGCCACTCGAGTCTTATAGTATTCTGCATCGGCAAGTCGATCCCGATAGCGCTGAATTTCTTGTTCTAATCTAAATGTATGAAATGATTAATATTCGAATTACGAATTACTACCCGATTAACAAAGAACTATATTATAGCATTATGCTGTGTAGTTCTTCCATTTTATATAGTACTACACGGAATTTCTGCACCTAAATGTGTTGTCTGATTCCCCAGTTTCACTTTGCCGCGTGCGTTCCGTCACGTCGTTTGGTAGATAATTTCTTGAGAGATATATAAAGTCAGGTGCTGAGAGAATGTGACTGTGTTGTATATTATGTACATGATTTTTGATATTTCGTTTTTCTTTCACGAAATAATTATCATTATTAGCCTGGAGTCTGGAAATGCGAGAGTGAGGCCCTTTGGAAAATAAAGTGTGATATTCTTTATCAGCATGGATTTACTTGATATTGGATTCGATTTACTTGAGTGTGGTGTAATAGTCACCATCATCATTATTTCAACCGTCAAAATTACAAACATCCCACTGCTTAGTATACCACGCTGGGCAGATGGGTTGGTATAGGGTTTGTTTCGAATTTTCCTTTTCTTGCAGTGGTCTTGTCTGCATAAGGGCCCGTGGGTGTCGTAAAAGGCGACTAAGGGAGTAACCTTAGTCGCCTATTACGACACCCACGGGTTGAGAGTAAAGTAATATTTTTTAGAAAATCTTACCTGTCACATCGGTCTGCTTTTTCTCTAAGTGCATCTACTTCGTCTCTGTAGCCAGCAGACTTCCGAGCTTCGTTGAACCACTCCTGACTATCCGAACGTAGTTTACCTAATACTAGTTTTGTGTGCTCTAATTCTTCACGACATTCGGAAAGCTGCTCAGATTTTTCTTCTCTATATAAAGGTGGTGGTGGTGGAATAAAAGCAAATTAACAGAACATCTTATATTCTTCTTCTTTTTGGGTTGTTTAAATCAGGACAACATTTATATAGACAATAAAATTAATAGAATATCGCATTTTTATAAGCTTTATTAAACATGTCTATTTAGTGTGTGCTGTGAGTGTCATCATCATCTCAGCCTATTGCAGTCCACTGCTGGACATAGGCCTCTCCAAACACGCTGTGAGTGTATTTAAAGAAAATTATCATTAAAAGTAAATAAGCATAAAAGTTGGACATCCAAGTATAAACACACAACCTCTAACCCAACCCCAAATGCATAAAACCCTCTTGGTTCCGTCATGGATAAAAATATAGTTATCTAATTCTGTACACATTTATTTTATGTTCGAAGTTCAAATTGGGCGTTTACATACGACCAAGCATGTGTGGAGGGCTGTAATCGACCATGACTTGTTTATTTATTTATGATTTTTTTACAGAAATTACACCATATATTTATAGATATTAAAAATAGTTTCTAGCCTTGTGCTCGGATGATCGGTTATGACCTAGAGTGATAACTGTTGTACCAGTGATGGTGTCAATTATAACCTATTCTGTAATCAGCCATTATAGGGGCCAATTATAAGTACTAGAACAAAGACAAAAGAGAATCTAAGGCAAGATTAAAACACAAACTTACAATTCCTGCCTCTGCTTTCGAAGACGTGCTTTCCAATCAGCCAGTTCGACAGCTAAATGCTGACTATCACCATTATTCTGATTGACATTCTGTGTAGACCGATTCTTTCCATTCTTGTTTTCATTCTCATTTTCACATAAACCCTCGTTCAGCGCTAAGGAAGCCCAATTTTGTAAATAGTGATCACGTTCTTTGGCCAGCCGTCGCATGTGGTTGAACATCGTCGGTGATTGGAAAAGGTCAATAGCGTCCGGCGTTAGGACTACAGTTTGCATGTCTGTTACCTTAAATAAATAAAAAATAAATGTTAATTATAATGGGAAAAATATACACGGAAAGCTTGATGACTCTTTCAATCGTTGGACCAATTAAGGATGCGGTGTTTAGAAGGTTGGTGGTTATGTCACTTGCACTATTGTTAGTTGTAGTCAGACACGCGCACAAATCAGCCTCGGACCGCCTCCCATCCCTATATGAAATCTACATAAAGCTATGTCTGTGCTTGCCCGCTGAGATTACGGGGGCGCCCGAGGAAGTGTACCATAACTCACAAAGGTATGCAGTGCGTAATTACACAAGTACGTAATTTATCCAGAGCACATTCGGGAGGGGAGGTATTTTAAAGGGTCGGTAACACGTATGAGATGTCTCTGGTGTTGCAGGCTTCCATAGGCTACGGTAACTGCCTACTATCAGGGAGGCCGTAAGTCTGTTTGCTAGCATCGTGTTATAAAAATATTGCAACATTTTTTTCAATCCAGTTATATTCTGAGATTAGCTGTGCTCGCGACTCCGTTAGCGTGGACAACTAATCCCGGATTTATTGGTTTTATCCGCCAGGGTAAGTCCCGTAGATATCGGTTCAGTCGTTTCGGAGTTCACCTCAAACAAGCACAAATTGGAAAGTGTGTTTTTGTTATAGGTACCTTTACATACTTTCATATGCCTACTCTAAAAAGCTGTTTTTGATATAACAAACAGACACCTCAATTTTATTTATTTATATAGTTAGTTAAAGATGTGTAGATTACCAAGGGCATTTCGCTTGACAAGTTAGTCGTTGTGACATCAATTTACAAACAGTCGTATACCTGCTAATATAAACAGTAAAAATTTCGACATATTTATTAGCAAACCTGTATTTGCTAACATAATTCTATGTCTACTATAATACTAGATTTAATCGACTACACTTACATCGGTTGACGAAAGTAGGAGGTGTAATAGTATCTCTTTGAAATACCAGTTATATTCAGGGCTGATAATATGGGTGATTATTGTTATATCAATTATTGTCACTGTAGGGTAGCAGATGAGGTGTGCCCTTCGCCACGAATTTCGTCGTGCCGGGTTTCCTGGTTTCGATTCAAATACAGGACTAATATTTGTGAGATTCATAGTCAATTGTTGCCAATTGTTTCAAATCAGTGGCTTTTAAACAATTACTCTATTCATTTATTGTCACAAATCTGAATATAATAAAATTGAATGTAAGTAATTTGTTTATTTTAATAAATTTTATTTGTTACGATTCAGGCAGTTTCCTAATAGAACGCGATAACGCGAAGCGATCGTACTTTCGCGCGAATAAACGATTAATGTTAGCGGCACCGGGCCCACTTCACAGTTTGCGATGCATCGGTACGAAGTATTGACGTCATACAAACAATAGGATCATTTCCCACTCGCGCGAACGAACAATGATCGCGTTCTATTATGACAACGCCTCAGGGTATACTTTGTGTCTGTTGGTAAAGTACCCAAAGACCCAAGGCTTGATTTAAGCATCGCATTACGATTGCCTTTTTGAAAAGAAAAGAAATCACTTGAGCATCTTTGTGCTAAGGACGTAAAGGAGTAAATAAAAATAATCCAGTTGCATTTTTAGAGAGGAACTGCAATTTACTCATACCGCCTCGTGCGGGAACACGGGTTGGTGTCTATCTATACCTGCCTACGTACGTAGAATCAGCTGTTTGCAAAAATATACCAACTACGCGTATTAACGGCAAATTCGAATGCAAAGCGTAATTACTCAACCGTTTACACAAAATGTGTACACCTTATCAAGAGTACCTCTACGTTAAAACAACATAAATATGCAAATTATTGTTCCCAAGTTCATAATGTTGTTCTCTTGTTACTTCACGCTTGACTGGCTAAAAATTGATCAATTGTTACGCGTGCATGCCTATTTTAGTGTGTAGTTCCTCGTTTATGTATGGATGAGTAATCCTATTATCTACGAAGACTTGGATATAATAGAATTTACTTCGTAGACTTTTATGGTACCTTAAAGACATCATAGCATGTCAAGGTTCCTTTTAAGTAAAGCCCTTGAGTGACAATGTCAGTTCTATTGTAAGACAAGTACCTCGAATACTTTATTTATCGATAAATACCTATACAATATTTTATAAATTATATAATAGCGAAAAATATGTCATCCATACACTAGGAGTTCATTTGTCATACATACACCATTCAGTTATAATAAAGTTAGCATAGGTACAGTTTTAAAAACCGGTCAAGTGCGTGTCAGACACTTTAAGGTTTATAAGCAAGTTTTTTGGTTGGTTGGTGATTATTTTTGGAAATAATCGCTCCCAAAGTAGCATAAATTATGTCCCCCGTGTTCTAAACATTAAAATCTGCGCTTCTGAACAAAAGGACGTAAGCGCCGCTATGAAGATACGCTCTTTTGCTGCGAAACCCTACATTGAGCTTGGTCAGACATTCTATTAACCGGTTTTTACTGCTCCAAGGGATTGAAGACCAGAGTATTTGATATTAATTTCAGCTTGATACCTCTACACGTTCTTGAGAAAAATATTCTTGATTGATAAAATTTAAGAAAACAACTGACAATCATCGTATGTAGTAGGCAAAACAGGCATTTGTCAATTGTTTCAAATCAGTGGCTTTTAAACAATTACTCTATTCATTTATTGTCACAAATCTGAATATAATAAAATTGAATGTAAGTAATTTGTTTATTTTAATAAATTTTATTTATTATTGTTGAACAATGCTCTATGTTATTTATTATGTTTTTAGAGACCTATGTTCTAATTATTAACTTACCAACTCTTGATTAAGTCGATCTTACAGTTTACATTCATATTTATTTTTTGTTTAGGGTCCAAACTCATAGCTTTTATCTTAACATTAGTTATACCATTTTTTTTAGCCACATTTTGGACTTTGCTTCTATTTTTTTTGACAGGGCCAATGAAATTGGGAGTTGGTGGAGGCATACAACAAGGCCCAAGTAATTGGATAAATAGAGGTCACAACTAAATTTTGAAGGGCCTTCTTTTGGGACTAGTAGTATGTTTTGGAACATTGGTCAAGGGTGGCTTGAAAAGGGACAAATGGGCACTGTTGGTGGAGGTCTATGTCAGACTAGATTAAGCTAGCAACACTAAAACAATAATAATCACAATTAATATCACTGTCTGAATAAAGGCATATAATAATGCCATTGGTAGTAAAGGAGTATGAACATACCTGTTTAATACATTCCACAATGTTATGCTGAAGATCCACATGCAATTCCTTTATCCTTGTTATAAACAGCTCTTTGTTCGGGCATTGTACAGCAGCACCAAGAAGTAGCAGTATCAAAAGCTTCATGTTCTCTAGACCCTCTCTTGACTCCGGTGACTTGCCCAAACATATACATTCCGGAACCACCAGTAATGTCATTCCAAGCTCCTCTTCGTACAGGCCTTTCACATTCTTAATGATTGCGTCAAAGTTCTTCACTCTACCCAATATCAAGGCCTGATCCTCTAGCCCAGCAAGCTTTGTGGTGTGACATGAGGGTTCTGGGTCTATCTGGAGGTAAACTTGGTGTAATATATCTCCACTGAACAGGGAGGAGTACTCCCCTATCACTTCTGGGTTTGGTATGCATGATTTTAGCTGAAATTATGAAATAAACTATGTAATTGGAGAAAACTTGGCATTAAAATTTATTTATATAATTGTATTCACAGAAATACTAATTTTTAATTAATTATTAAAAAGTTATTACAATCCTAAAAATAAATCCTCTTGTTAAAAATAATAAGAACCTATTTTTGATTTGATGTTTGACATATACATCTAAAAAAAATGATGTTCAAAGATTAAAATAATGAGGTCAGATAAGGTCTAAAAAAATGTGACGATCAGTAAATATATGAAAAGATTTCCACTCAAAAATTAATTTGTTACTAATTGACAACAAAAAAAAGATACTAAGAGTCAAACATAAGAGAGAAGCCTTTGCCCAGCCTACGGAATTTCCATTCATAGGCTAAAGATAAAAAAAAAGTTAATAAAAAAATTGACATTATAAATTTGAATGTCCATTATAATTATGTGTTTTACCAGTTAAGTTAACCTATCTTATCTTAATTACACATTTTCTCTTAAAAACTAATATAGTTCATTAAAGACAATATGTTAGCAGTTTCTTTGTGAAATTATATGTGAGTAGCTACACTCAACAGAATTGTAACTTATACCAACAATGGATCAATGAAACAAGCCTGGGAAATACTCACAGGAATGTAGTACAGAGGTATTGGAGATAGTAAACTCTCTTTTATGTAATGTTTGCTTAGTTTTATTTAGGAATTTCACATAGTCTAATTTTAGCTCTTTTTTTATTGTTGTTTGTTATTTTATTGGTGATACTTCAAATGGCCCAGAATGTTTACTGGGCCATTCGAAGTATTCACTTTTACAGTGATAAGCCCTTGTTTAATAATGGAATGAGGTAGTCCAAGAAGGTTTATAAACCTTCTAAAAAAAAAATCAGATGTATACATCTGATTTTTTTTTTAGAAGGTTGATTTTTTTTTTTCATCTTATATTAGTATATTTGAATGATTTTATGTTTAATCAAAATCAAGAAGGTGAGAAATAAATCTACATTGATAACTGGGACACAAAATGTCTATTTAAATATCTTTAGTTCCTATATCAACTTTCTATATTATTTTGTCAATAATTCAGTGTAACAGATGGAGTGTATAATAATATATTGTACAAGTAGTTATTTGATGTGAATTTAAGATATTATTAGTACATGATATAACAAACATTAACTACAAATATGATCAATCAAGTATGACAATATAGAAAACTAATAGCTGTAACATTCTCTCACTCCCTAAGACAGACCTAAAAATAAATATTTACTTCTGAGTATGCACAATTAATGACAAAATATCGCATTCATTCACACGGAACGGCTTGGTATTTTTATCTCACGCTTCATTTTTACGCGCACACTAATAAAAACAGAGGCACGAATGGTTGTGCACTCACCCACGAAACTAGAGGCCCGTTCAAGAAGTCGTCGATTTCGGTACCAGACGCGGCCATCCTTGCCATACGTTAGGATGAACGGAACCTACTCCTCTGGGATTGTCCGGCACGCATTGCATTGAAGCAGTGCTCAGTGTTGATACGAGCAGCAATTTCACTTAACATCTGCAGTAAATATGAAAGAAATCAACTACTTTGCACAATGTTCTAAAAACAAATTGACATTTGCCATTAGTGACATCCGTTCGAGCTCAACACAGATAAGAAATAAACAACGTTTCAATCTTAGTCGAATGGGTGAAAGGGTACGTTATTTAAGGTGTTTCGTTTTCGTACTAACGCTAAACTGAACCTTTTATTTAAATTCATTTTTAATATTTTGTGAAAGCCGAGCTTAATATATATTAAAATAGATTCGCTTCGTATTTATTCAAAGTTGTGCTGACTGCGTGCGGTTTCTGCGTAGAAACAAATAAGGGAAGAACTGTCAATTATAGTTTTTTGTCATTTCTAATTGTCAGTCAGTTGACAACTTGACACTAAATTGACAATCCATTCACAGAGTATATAACCACAATCCATTGTGGAATGAGAGCAATGAATGTCCGCGAAACGCGTTTCCAAAAATCAAGAAATAATATAAACTAGATAATGCAGCTGAAAAGTGTTCCATTTATTTGTTTATCTTGATAAGCGAAATACTTATCTATTGAACCATGTTCACTAAAACGTCTTTCACCAAAGTGAAATTTCAAGATCAACAACTGGATGATTATGTTCTCGAGGTACAGCTTCATATTTGGTAGAGTAATGACCAATTCTGCCACTAATCGTTTTCAATGTTACTCGAATACATTACAATAATAATTTAAGTTTCATTAACATTCTGACACAATTACGAGATTTGTTTGCTTTTCATGGCACTGCCTATAAACCCCGCCCGGACAGTATTGGATATAATTCCCCACAAGAGAAATACTCGTGTAATCTACAAATCGTTGTCAAGTTCATCAGTTATTACTATTTTGTAAAGTCATTGCCACAGAAATTCTATAATACTAGGCTAGGATTTTTACACTAAGGAAAATGTTTTTACTCCTGTAATTATTCATTTTCAGAATTCGGTATTGAAGAGCAAATTACAAAGTAAGATAGATGCGCTGTCAATAATGAGTAGAGAATTAGATAAAAGTAGTATGGAAAGAGATAGATATAAAGTGTTGGTAGAACAACTAATGTCCAAAAAGAATGTTCCTTTAAAGTCTAGTCCAGGAAACAATGTTTCATACAGATTGACTCCTACAAATACTATAAGTGGTGGGGAGATGCTTTCCAAAATACAGGACCACAACAATATGTTGAAGTTGGAGGTAATATTATTTTTGTACTTAATTGTAGCCTTCTTCCTTTCTCTTTGCTGAGAATTGAGACCACATAATCAGAAGCTTCCACTGGGTGTGATTGGCTGTATTTACTGCATAGTCTATGCCACTTACCTTCTTAATTGTAGTTACAATTAAGGAGGTAATTGGCATAGACTATGGCATAGGACATAATTGGTAGCTACCGAGTATCATAATTACAATAATTACAAGCACCCTTGATAAGAATTAAATTTTCTACCCTGCAATACAGACAATACAGTCAAAATTTGGATCAAAGGTTTGTAGGTCTGATACTCTCCCAATTAATGAACCCATATAGTTATGATAATAATATGCAGTTGGGTGTCATCAATAATGAAATAAAATTTTTTTTTTTATGTTTGGTTGTAGAATTCAGAATAAATTCTCTAACATTGCTTTTTTGAACTATGTATATATACATTAATAACTTATGACTTTCTAATTGACTTATGACTTTGTAATTAACAAATGAGATTTCATCTCATTTTATTATTTAAATTTAGGTGGAAACTCTTAAAAGTAAATTTGAAGAAGCAACAGGTGATATAATAGCTCTGAGGAAACAGTTACAGAAGAGAGATTCTGTAGGTGATGAAGTCCATGGAAATAAGAAGTTATCTACTATTTTCACTTATTCCAACAAAGATTATGAACAGCTTGTCAATGAACTGGAGAAGATTAAGAAAAAGGTAAATATTAATCTAGTTCAATAAAATTAGCAACCAACATGTATGGCTTATGGCCTAAGGCTCTAGAAGGGATTGGACACCCATACTCCACATAAATAAATGTCTATTATAATACCTGATGTTGCAGGCGCCCATATGCTACGGTAACCGCTTACCATCAGGCGGTTTGTACGTTTGCCACCGTCATGGTATAAAAAAACATCACTCAAAATATCACAGTTTTTTTAAGCATAATGATTGTTGGTGCAATCTTATATATTTTTCTAAAATAGTAGTCACACATGTTCTTTTTTTTCTTCTATAATTGTTACCAATTGTGTCTTATCAGTTCTAGTTAAGTACCATAAATATTTCAGTATCAACAAATTCAGTTAGATTATAGAGCAACATTAGATGAGAAAGAAGAATTGGTCTCAGACAGAGACTATTATAAGAACAAAGTGCAAAGACTGAACCATCAGATCAGTTACATAATATCTACCAGAGCAAAAATTCAAGACAGTAATGAAATTGATCCTCCAAAACCGATTGTCGATATTGATGCCTTAGTCACCGAAAATAAGTATCTTCATGAGAGGATAACACAGTTGCAAGTGGAGAAAGAAATCGTCAAGAGAACATTAACTAAGTATAAGGTAAGTATTTAGTTAAGGAACTTTTTTTTTTCTATTATAAAGCTATAATAAATTCAGCATTAACATATGCTGTTCAAACCTCATCTTTCCAGTTTTATTAAGATTTTAATATGTTTATTGTACACATTACTATTTTGATGATATATTTTTGTACTTTAAGTATGTTCTTTATATTTGTCAATTTCGAGTCTGATACATAAAAATAAGTGTTTTGACACTGCTCGACCAATAAGAATAGAGCAAGTCAAGTTATAGGCAGATTTCTTCGCTATTACAAAACCTAATGGGTGTTACATGTTAATGAGCCCGTACATTCATTTGAATATTTATCACTTTGTAACGGAAGTGGCTGTAGATAAACTTGTAATTTTATTTTTCAGACTCTACTTGATAATAGAAATAAAAATTATTCTATGCACAACATCAAAAAAGGATTTGCTGATGTTATGAACCAAAAACAAGGTAAATACTGACCTGGTTCTAGGTACTAGGTTCTACTAGGTACAGCAGGCATGTTTCCAACTTTTTATTAAAAAAGAATGATTTGCAAGCTAAACATCATTTGTTATAGATGGTTATTTCAATTAGACTCTAACATAACATAACATTCCATTTAATTTAGCTGTAAAATTGATGCCTATTGGCTTTTCAATTCTTAACACTACTGTCTTTCATGAAATTTTCTGTAGTCACCAGGCCATCCGGTGACTACAGAAAATTGCGCCAGTATCTTAATTTTTGTTTAACTATTTTTCGCCTCATAAGAACCTTCTTTAGACTACAATAAATATTAAACAATAAAGTTGGGCGAATAATTTCTAGAGTTTTGCGCTTAGCAACACTTTTTTTTTCATTTTAATGATATAGATATTTGTTTATTTAGTAAGTAAACCATTAAATCTTAGAAACATTGTAAACGCGTCAGGCATTGTTATACGTCATTGTATGACCAGATGTATTTGGTTTTCAGTACGTGAATTTCTGGATAACATGAATTCCAAAACTAACATGAAGCAGAGCTCGGCAGCTGAACTGAAGTCTCTATGTCTTGGATTGTTTGAAGCATTAAATGATAAGTCAATTGCTCTACAACACCAGAGGAAGACCAATCAGTAAGTTTCAATATTGATAAAAGCCTAAATATCTAATCCATGTTATTTTAGAGAAAGAATGGTGCCAGATTTTGCCGCCCCTCATTTTTTCAGCTCTGTGTGATTGCTCGACTTGCCGCCCCCTAAATCAGACCCAACAAAAAGCTTTAGTTAGTCAGTTTTCTAACTGTATTCGCTATAGCGCTCTCAAGTACTGCACAGATAGTGTTATCTCATTTTTAAACATCCGTTCTACTCAACTTGTCCGAATGATAAAGCCATATTTCATTTAATCGCTGACGCAAAAAGGGTTGTACGTCATCGATAGGATAGGCAGACTTGATATTTTCGGGTAAAATTGCGTCAGTCTATTGTCAATAGATATATTTCAGATACAATGTGTTAAATTTATGACGCAAAAATCCCAGTTGATGTAAATGGGGCATCACCACCTCTCCCTCTATTTATGTATCATATTATAAGGAATAAGTAAGTACTAGTAAGTAGGTAGGTTCCCTATTTATTTTCTTGACATTTCGATCAACTGGTTTTTATGTTATAAAATCTAGTTATATAAGACACAGCGTCGCGTTAATTATGTGTAGATACTAATTGCTGAAGGTTCATAATTATGTCTTATCTAATTCACTCTTTTTTTACGATATTCCTTTTAGTTCTTTGATAACATTACTACATTTAGATGTGTATTTGCCTGAGATCTTTCCCTAGGATTGGAAACAGAAATTAATAATTAATGTTTATTTGATGTACTTAATATTATTATTTTTTTTACAGAATACTTGCCAACAGAATAACAGAACTGGAAAAAACATTAGAAAGCTGGTGCAACGGTCAAAAGTACATTCCAATATTCCCATCACAAATGTTGATGGATGAATTCTTGACAGATTCCGACAGATCTGTCAAATCAAATGACTCTAAAGAGAAAGAAATGTCTTCTGAGAATGATGATAATCACAGAAGCAAGTACTTCGACAGTGACGATGATATGAACAAAGAGAATAGTGAGGGGTCGTCTTCCGACTTTAGAAAAAGTTACGACAACGACGAATGCGAGGATAATAGTGATAATCGAAGCATATCGAAAACAGTCCTACCTCAGGAACTCGAAGATTTAGTTAAAGAAGCTCTTGCAGAGTTAAAACCTACTGAAATACTAAGTTAAACAAGTAATTTTATTTTAAATTCTTCAACAAAAGTCTCAAACTTGCCTTAGATAGGTCTTGTATCATTTTAGGGGGAGCTTCTACGGTAAAGCCCAATTCGAGTGTATATGAAATCCATATAAGGACACGGAAACGTTAGTTTATTTACAGGGAAATAAAAATACTGGCACAAAATAGATGCTTGTACAAAACTGAAACTTGACACTCATATAAATCGTTTTAAATTATCTATAAGGTTATACCTAACCAATTTTCGATATCGATTATCATAAGCCGTAATTTAACTTCGTCCTTAGATTCGAAAAGTTTACGATGTGGGAGCTAACTTCGACGTTTCATAATGCGATATGATTCATTTTTCTCAGTGAGATTAATTTACTAATTACCTACTTACACACTTCGTAGCCATGGGGTCCATATCATTGATACGGCTGATACAACGATAGCTACGCAATGAACACAACACGGCTTTAAGGATTACAATCCGATAAAATATTTAATTAGAAAAAATGAAACCAAAGACATTCCAAGAAACATTCTAGTCTATTATATTTATCAATTATCTAGTCTATGATTGTTATTATTAATAAAAAAAAAAGTGTTATTTTTAGATTTACAATCCTTAATATATATCAATAATGTATGTCTAATTATTGTTAGAGTAATTTTGTCGTTTAATTATACATTATTATGAGATATGATTTTTTATTTTACGTTTTCACCGTTCAAAAAAGCAAAAGCGTGCCCTCGTCGTCAACTACGATTAAATCATTTAATACAATGGAGTAACTATACTGTTCGGGCTCCGTGGCAAATCTATTGGATGGGGCCATCCCTTTATGTAAAAAAAGCTTTTCAGTTATATTCGATCACGTAGGGAAACGCCGACCTCTATATTGCAAGCGATGTCGTCGAGTTTGACGGTTGCAAGAATTTTTAAAGACATCTCCCGCACTACAGTTAACAGACGAAAAGTACACGCAAGACTCGAAACAAATACCTATGTAGGTATCACACAAATAGATGTAATCAAGTCACGTAAAGTTAACGTAGAACTCAGGTAAATTGTTAAAAATACTACAAATTATTGAACTTACATACAATAATTTGAGGAGAGGCCTATGTCCAGCAGTGGACTGCAATAGGCTGAGATGATGATGATGATGATGATGATGATACAATAATTTTAAAGGAATAAATATTTTTTTACTATGACATCAGGAAATGTTAGTGAACTAGCGATCTATCTTTTGGACAATGCCTTATAATTGAACTCGTTATATCATCTAAACTAAATCTAAAATTGCGACTAAATTTGAAAACTATGACTAAATAATATTGTTATCCAATTTACATCACAAGCTTCCAAGATTTGACCTAAAAAACCAAACATTGTAAATAAAATAATATCTTGTAAAATTAAAACTCAATATTGGTCACAAAAATAATTTATTTGAATGCAAAAACATTACATTATACTTCGTATTTTAGAAGCTCTTTCTATACATATTAAAAGTATTACAATAATAATAGTTTTCAGTTGACACTTAATATTTATCCGAAATAAGTCAGATGCATAATGCACTGTGTGCAAATAATAATTAAAATAACATAAATGCATCATAATCAGTGACGTATTCTTCATAAAGTTAGATTAATTATACGTTGGCAACAGATATAAGTGCTGGGTTTGCTGGTAGCTGTTCAACAAATTACATGTTTGTAAACAGAATGTCAACCGAAGTTAGGTACTTACTTATCTTGCCAACAAGATTAGCAAGTTGAAGTTGCAGTGCATATCACGCAGAACCGCAGAACTGAATAACTGATGGCCAATGGTACCGAAACGATCACGCACCAGCAAGCGCAAGTTTTGACTGTCTTAATTCCGAAATACGCCTCTGATTACATAAATTAAAAAAAAAAAATCTTACAGCCAAATAATAGCTAATATAAAGAGCCTTCATAGAAAACACAAAGTCTTGATTAGATAAGGTAACATTTAATATAACATACTTTAAATACACATCTAATTCGAAACGTAATAAAGTCATAATTATATTACAAACAATTAAGGACAAAGGGTCATAATATAAATCATAAAGAAAGTTATTTATTATACTTGTGGTTAGCAGATTGGGTATATTTTGCACGAGGAACCGGTTCCATTTTTTTAAACTTGTTCACTTGTATCCTCCATCTAGAATTTGATGGATACGCACACCCATAAATACGACTGTACCGAGGTCCAATACGGAGAAACCCTCTTGACTCCCAAATGAATCCAAAATCTGAGAGACAAGGGGGATTATATCTATGTAATACAAATATTAAATTTTCATAAAAGGGTTCTACGTCACGTTTTCTATTATAAGGAGTTAGTGTAGTGTGTTGAAGTACCGACAGTTCTAGTACTGAGAAAAACATGACAAAAGAGAGGGTAGTTACAGAAACCCACAGGCATCAAGGTCAACGCTCGGCAGCCACCTCAGTCAACCAGTGCTTCGATCGAAACGTCGGGCAAATAAATAAGGTGACGATGTGAGGTAGACTCGTTTTATGATAATTTGTATATGTACTTACAGGACGCGAAAGTTAAAAAGTTTTAATGTGATACAAAACTTGTTACTTAGACGCTTTGTCTATAAATTATTACAGTAATATTAAGACAAGGTAAGAAATTTTAAAATTAACAACACTTACCTAAGTGATAAATATGTATAAGTATATTCTTTAAACTTTAAGTGCTAAAATGATTATTTATTTGTCGAGGTTAATTTAACCAATTTAATGGACCATTTATACCAATGAGTTTTGCAACAAAACTTTTTTTTTAAAGTTCCTTATACCCTTGTTATAAAGAGAAGAAGTTAAAGTAATTTTAAGATAGGTTTTTAAATATCTAGCTCTGAATTAAGTTGATAAAATATTAGCTTTATTGGAAAAAAATTAGACAAATTCGAGCAATGAGAACATTCGCGCGGACCGATCCGTACAGGCCAAACCACACCTTATTATGACCGGGCATTAAGGAACATAGTCCCAGAATAAAATATTTATTCATGGACATAAATACCCAAGCCGGGAGTATAATCGTTTCCAAATTTAATCTAAGAATTATTCCGCAAAACTACCGTGGTGTAAATGGTGGTAATTTTTATTTTAAGTATAGGTTACTTTTTATTATTAATTGTATAGTTAATTAACATTGCTACACTCGATTTAAAATTTACATTAAGTATTGCCATTAAAGATAATTATAAATATAATATAGATACGACAGCTAAACATGCTATAAATACTAATATCGCATCCTCAAAGGAAAAAGCCGACTTATATTTACTTATATTTTTTATCTTATGCCTATCAGAATAAGGTTGAAAGTCTATTTTACCAATGAAGATGCGATAAGCTATACTGAAGATACGATATGCTATAATGCTGCTTTATCTTAAGGGTTTACAAACGACTAGGCACAAAATAGAAGTAAACAAAACTTCGATCTACATTGGTTTGTTTAACGTGACGAATATAATATATCATCAGTAGAACCTGTTTCATCGGCGCCGACTGATAAGTGTCTGGTAATGGTAACTTAATGACAGATTCAGACAAAATCAATAATCTGTCAACTAAGTTTCTGATAGGACACTTTTCTGTTAGCCGTGAAACAGCGCCTTAACGTTATTGCCACGACAAATAATAGTCTAAGAGCTATTTACAGCATTGTAATCATCACGCACCCATAATCATAATAATAATAATGATGAAAACTCATAGTAACTATCTGCACGAAACTCGCATAGTGGCGATTGAAACTATTGCCTAATGGATTTATGAAACCGATAATTTAAAATTGTGATTATTTTGTCCAAACAATTTCAGTCACTTGAAATCCTTCTCCCACCCCTCTAGACCAGACGCGCATCAGATGGTAAGCGATTACCGTAGCCTATGGACTCCTGCCTGCAGCACCAGGACTATCACATACGCGTCGCCCATCCCACAACTTGCACTCCTACTGTACTTAAGTAATATTACAGTATGTGTTGTGAGCCAGCACAATGTATTGTTGCGACTAGTACAGAGAATACTGCGGTCGAATTTTTCTTTATTTAGTACTGAGAGGAGTGGGTAATAAGTTCATGGACAAAATATTTTAGTACTTTCATGAAATGCTAGTATAATGTTCTAATGCGGCGGCAGTGTGGTGGTGTAAAGCCGAGTTGTCGCTTCGCTGTCTCGCTGCCAGTACTAAACGAGATAACAAAGGTCGATGATCTCTTTCCGAATACCTTTCGTACGATTCTAAACCTTCTTGCAACTTTAGAATCAAGCTATCGTAGTTTTTCCGGACTACTTCTAGGATCTGAAACGAATAAGATTATTAAATGTATACCTACTACACGTAAGATATGGGTAGACGAAAGGGAGATTTCGCGAGATTCGTTGTTTATTATTTTGATTGATCGCTATGGTCGTATATAGCCGACAAAATGACGAGACTGTCATTTTGTTTTGTTAATTAAAAAATAAATGCATTTGCTAACAATGGCTGCGTTCGTAAAAAAAACGTCTTATTGTTACATAAACCAGATACAGAAGACAGGATATTTAACTACGACAAATTTTCAATGAATCTAAAAGACAAGATATAATGGCCTAAACTAACCTGGTCCTCAGTAGGTGTGGACAGACTCTGTGAGGCGAGCCATGCCTCGATCTTGGGCGAGAAGTGTTGTATGATAGCGCGCACATTCACGAGGCAGTTCGCTAAGCGCAGCGCTTCTTGTTTAAACTCACCGTCACTCGTTGAATAACGCAACGCTGGAAACATTACATTGGGTGAAAATTATTTCAGAGTATTTATTCAATGAGATTTAATTTGGGCCGTGTCAATATATATTTTTATGTACTCTGATTGAATTGTTATTTGTCACAATTAAACTAGTTTTAGAATTAGTTTTGTAAAGATAGTTGTAAGTTTCGATAAATAAATAAAATAGCGACGATTACTATCCTAGACACTAATTTAATTTCATTAACAACCATTCACTGATTCAGTCGTGAAGATGTGATGAACAGATACTCTCTCACAATTTCTATAAAATCAACATCTTTTAAGAGTAGGTAGACATAAGAAAGTATGTACGTTACTTATAACAAAAAGTACTGAACCGATTTTGACTTTTACTGGCGCATAGCTAATGTCAAAAGGAGTAACTTCGGCTATTTTGATTATGGAAAAAAATATCAAGGAAAATTTAAAAATCTATGTAATCACACGCGAACGATGTCGCGGGCACAGCTAGTTATATTATAAATGATATACAACGTTTTAGTCATTATGAAAAAATACATAATTATTATCTTATTGCATGTGGTTCAATATCGATATTACATTTAGTACAATTAGTATTTAAACTTTACAATGTCATGTTTTACTTACCCATATAGAACAGATTGTCGAACACTTGGTGCATTCTAATCAGCTCATAATACAATTGGTCATAAGAAGCAGGCGTTGGCAGAAACGTATCACCGAACGTTATAAATAAATTGAAAATGTTCACGACCTACAAACAAAACACATAAAACCATTTAACTTCTATATAATTAACTGTTTCTTTGTTTCTACAGAAATATGGACGCTATTGATATGACCAAAAAGTTTCAAATAACAATGACATCATGGAAACATAATTGAATTTATAATCTCGAACCTAACCTAACTTCAATTGTCGTTCTGGTTGAGGAATGATGCATAGAAATGTTTATAAATGTTTTTACTATTAGAGCATATGCGTAGTACATACTTATACCTAAACATTGCGTACTTTTAGCGAAAATTCAAACTTTATCTAATTTCACAACTGCCATAAAAAAGTGTGTTATGTTTTCTGTTATCCTCCGTATTCTCTTTGGCGATTATAAAGGATTCTACACATACCTGCTGCGCCATGATGAATATATTGTGTCTTCTTAGTAAAGTACTCTCATTGGCCACTAGGAATTTAAGTAATGCTATGAGCGCTGCCCACAATGGCCGCCAGTCTCTAGCGAGCCGAACTCGACATCGTTTCTGATAGCTCAGTAGTCTTAATAACACCCCAACACATAATTGATATAGTTCTCCAGGAAACTTCTTTAGTAAGTGGCACATAATGAATTCGACGAGTAAATCTGAAATTCAAATTTTACATTTTTGGAGCTTATTTTTAAAGAGGAAGATACGAGACCTTTTGGAGACTTTACAAACATAGAATTAACGGATACAAAGTACAACAAGACTCGAAACAAATATCGATGGATCAAACTACTATTTGTTTCGTGTTGGAATCGAACTTACGACTTACTAAAGCATAATTCGTGATTAGCGAACTCTTGTAAAAAATAATATTATGTGGTTACGATACGATTACGTAGACCTATTGTCAATGTGGCGCCAACTGGTGGCATGATTTTTCTTTCTGGAACAACTTCATAATTTATCTATGTCACTATAATAAAATATGTACCGTGAGTCACGTACATAAGATTTAGATTACAAAAGCAAAAAAGAAGGAATACATTACCTATTAAAGTAGAAGCTAGGGGCTGTGACGGTGGCTCTTCAAGAACTATTTTCCTATGGCGCATTGGTAGTCTATACAATTGAACCTAAAACATTTATGTATATTATAGTGGTTATTTTTATAGGATGCTTCAGCCTCAAAAAGAACATCTTAATATAAATAGGTGACATGATATAAAACAAGGCAAACAAAAATGAACCTTATTGAACAACACATATAGAACCTTTTTATTTGTGTGTTGTAAGTATTTAAAACTTTTGTTACCTACCTTAAATGTAAGATTTTGATCGTGCATAATAGAATTTGCGAACTGCTCTTCGACGATACAAGTCAGTATGATAAAGCATAGGCTGCATTTGTTTATGCTCGATTCACTTCGCGTATCCGCCATTACAATAGAGCTGCAAATATAATAAAATTTTCTTAGTCTTCACGCACACCAAAGTTACATTTTTATATTACTTATTAATTTTATTTAGGTTCTTTTACAGGAAATAACATAGCATCACGCCTTTTTCCCCGAAGGGGTTGGCAGAGGTGTTTCACACCCACATTTTGCCAGCTATGTTTGGTCCCATGAAATAGGGGTCCAACCTATTGTCATTAACCGGGAACATTTTGTTTATAAAACTCCGGGAAAATCTCAATACTGGAATTTCATGATAGAAAAGCCCAATACCATTTTCACCCGACCCGGGAAACGAACCCGGGACCTCCTGCACAGCAGTCGTATACACTTTCCGCTGCGCCACCGAGGCAGTTTATTTTTTACAGGAAACTTCTTATTCTCTTCATATTTGTAGAAAATAAAACAAGTTTTGGTCTTTGGCTTTCCCAATTGCAAAATACCATACCATGCAAAAAACTAGGTTTACATAATTTAGGACAGAAGTCTTATAAATCTAAAGGTAACTAATACAATAAACAATTTAAATCAATCAAAATATCAAACTAAAATTTAAAATAATTAGTGACATATGTCAATTGTGGCGCCACATAGGATATTACAACAATTGAGGCGCAACATTTGAAGTGCAACACATCCCCTTTTCTCCTCCCTCTGTTTTGCATAAGGCTAAAGATACAAATAGTGTTGAGGACTAACTTACTAATAAGGCTAAAGATACAAATAGTGTAGAGGACTAACTTGCTAATAAGGCTAAAGATACAAATAGCGTAGAGGACTAACTTACTAATAAGGCTAAAGATACAAATAGTGCATAGGACTAACTTACTGATAAGACTAAAGATACAAATAGTGTAGAGGATTAATAACTAACTTACCAATATTGGAAGAAAGTGACTAGTAAATTCGTTGGTTGATCATTGTCAAGTGCTTGTATTTGAGATAAGTTTGGTGGACTCTGAAACAAAACATGTAAATTGTCACGAATATTGTATACCTGCGTACATTAATCATAAGTTCTTGGCTTTTCTTTTTCGTTTGGCTAGGTAAAGTTGAAATTGGTACCTACTAATTTCTTTTACACAACAACGATTAATTTAAAATAATACAAAGTATTTTCTTGGTAAGATTAATTAATATATCAAAAGATTCTTGAGACAACGTCTTCAAAATAAAATATAAGTTGCCGTTTTTTTTCACTGTTTGAACATATTGGCGCACAAAACACTTCCTTATTTTTAACCCCCGACGCAAAAAGAGTAGTGTTATAAGCTTGACTTGTCTGTAATATTTGTGTGTGGCATTGTAGCTCCCAAACAAAATTACGTTCGGATTTTTTTTAAAGCTGACATAATCTTTTGGGTTGTCTTAAAATTTTCTATTTTATTTTTTACCTGATGAGGCGGCAGGGTCGCTGGTGGTGATGGCGGCGCAGAAGACGCGGCGGCTGACGAGGAGTGTGCCAGTGTCGTCATAAAGTTGCGGTTCAAGTGCGCTGCCTCGTACAACGCTAATAGCATGCCTTCCTCACCTCCACTATACAAGAAAACAATTTATAATATGGCTATAAAAATATAGGGGATAAGTGTATAAAAAATATAGGGGGAAAGTGTATAAAAGTGTAAAAGTGTATTTTGTACCACGGTGGTAAACAGGAATGAGCGAAACTAAAAAGGGTATCTGTGTTCAAACGCTGTAATCATTTTCACTTCGTTGCCGCCCGAAGTTATTCAATTTAGTACCCAACTTATCAAATAAAAAAAGTTAAAAAAAATACTTCTGCATTGATTTACAAATCAGACCGGATAAATGTACGATTAAAACAAGCTTGACCAATCGGAAATGTTTCTGTAGCTATTTGACGAGTTGGGTACTAAATTATTATTTCATTCTTGTCCAAAATCATGTCAAGATAGTGATTTTTTCAAATACCTATGTTGCAGCATCATTAACCTGTAAAAGTCTGCTAACCTAACCTGCTAGTGCTATTGAACATTGCTAGCCCGAAAAAAATCTATAGAAATTGGGTCCCCGCTAGCAGATGAGAATAAGCTCAAAGTATGCAACAATACATACCTATTTCTCTGTCCCCTTACAACAGGTTGTGTGTCATCACTAGTAAGGAATATACCGCCGACCATGCTAGTGAGAGAAGAGAGCCAGCCGCCGCCGCCGCCACCTCCCTGCATACCTCCGAACGTCGACATCACGTAGTCATTGAGAGCCACTGTTATTACTTGGCCGTAGCTAAAATATAAGTTCAATGTTGTAACCTAATACCCTAACTATCGAATATCCGAAACCGTAACCGAATTCGATAAAAAGGTTTCCGATAAAGGTGCCAGCCATAGTAGGAAATTGCAATAAATAAAATTCAAGACACTTTATATAATTTAGTTTTCTAATACAATTTTTAAAAAATCAAATATCCGTGACCGAAACTATCAGACAATCCGAAATATTTAATAACCGTATCCGAATATGCATCCAGATCCCAAATTTCATATCCATAACAACCCTGTTGCACTCGTGCAGGTTACATCCTGCACGATCCCACTCTCTCTCGATCTCGGTTAATAACCTTTTCTATCTCTTTGATTTCTTTTTCATAACATTTAATAAATTAATCAAAATTCCTAATTATATCCCAAAATTCAGAATCGAATCTTCGATAGATCTCCGGTCGAAGGCACAAGAAGCTCTTTTGCCTAGCAGCCCGCCTGAGAGGAAGGCGGAGACCGCTAGACTGTTATACACACATGATAAGAGAAGCAATTCAAATTCACCATAGCATTTAAATAAAAGTGCTTTCATGTAGCCTATATGGTGTTTTTGTATTAATTTTCTCAAGGTTCATGTTCGCCATTAGGTAAGCCAGTTATTCAATCAATTGTGTGCTTTATGTGTTGCATCATAAAAGTTATTTTAACATTTTTATTCAATAACATAAAATATGTATTGTTAGTGGAAATAATAATATAGTTACTTACCCATTTAGAGCTAGTTCATCATCTAATATCGACAATTTGACTACATAAGGATTCGCGGACTCCTGTTTCTTGTAATTCACCAAAAACATTAATAGCATTACGACATCATATCCTGAAAATAAATAAGAGAGTCAATAGCTACCGTGAATAAAGCTCAGCCAGTGAGCGCCGAGTTTTATCAACTATAGATATAGATACTAGGTTCAGCTTCAAAATCAATAGGTAACCTCTTGAAATATATATATAATTAACAAAATCAAACATACAAAAAAAAATATATTTTTCTAATTTTCCCATTTACGTCTATAATCTATATCTATATTTACGTCTATAGTCTATAGTCTATAATCGTCTATAATCCCATTTACGTATGTAATGTCAGAGAAGTAGGCAATTGTGTTTATTAAATAGTTATATAATAGAAGGTATACAAACCAACGATATGATTTAAAAAAAATCGATAGATATCAGATAATATTTCGAATAATGTTCTGAATACTTTTAATATAAGTACTACCATTTATATATATATTTTACTTTGCTAAATCTGGCAACACTTTTTCTACTTTCATTTTGCCTTAATGCTGTGAATATTCTACATGTATATTAAATACATCCTCACAGTAATGCATAGTAACTATTAACAGGAATTAATGTCAACCTTATGTTCACCTTTTGTTGTATACAATGGTATTTAAACAATTGAATAAACACAGTTCACAATACACCATTGAACAGTGTACCAGTTCCATAATTAGAATGCTTATTACCGTGATGCTGTCTTTCTGTAGATGTGCAAAGCAGTTGTACTAAAGGCTCGAAGAGCGAATTCTGCATGAAGTATTCAACAAGTGGATTGTCGTCTATATTGTCTATTCCTGTTGCTATAACTAAAAGAAGTTTCAATACCATTGACTTAAGGCTGTCTGGAACATCACCTAAAAAATGAAGATGAAAATAAATAAGACGTAACAATTTAAATCTACTATATCTAGTAGGTAAATTTGTTGAGGCTTATTATGTCCAGCTGTGGATGTTGTTGAGCTATTAGTAGGTAGTAGGCAAGACTTTTGTTATTATTAATTTATGTTGATAGAAAAATTGCTGAGTAAAACTATATAAAAATGTCAAAATAACATGATATTGAAATTTATAGTTGTGTATGAATGGGACAAGCAATATAATGATAAATTGGTTTTTCTTTGCAAATTATCGCTGAGACCAACTAAGTATAATTTTTGAGCCATTATTTTGTTTAATATTTACATTGCTTTCAGTTCCAAGAGCCCATTTTGTGTGACATGATAATGAAACTGTGCAACATAACATTTATGACTCACAACTTACAAAATGCTGATTTTTGTTACTACCTAAAGGGCTGAGATGATTCACATTTATTATTAAAACTAGCTTACGCCCACGGATCCACCCGCGTGGTATTTAGGTAATTAAATTATATACCTTAAATTTTCTCATGAAACACTCTAAGTATTGGTGAAAATCGCATCAAAATCCGTTGCATAGTTTAGAAGATCTAAGCATATATACAGAGGGAAGCGAATTTATTTTATACTATGTAATATGTAAGAGTAAAAACATACCTGACAAAATAACACTACAGTATTCAAATAACTTTTGCATTTTACTATCAGGATGATCTGTTCCAATTAGAACTGATTTTATATTAATGTTGGGGTCTTGTCCGGCTCTTTGGTACATTGTGATCAATAATGCACTGAAGGTTTGTAGTGCATAAACTAATCTGTAATGAAAACAGTTGATTAAGTTTTAGAGTTAAGTTTTGTCTTATGAGTATATTTAGGATTTTGTGTTTCAAATGGTTACTACTTTTATTCAGTACTTTTTGGGAAGTGGGGTTTTAATAATTTGTCCATAGGTGCAATACAGAATTTAAATTATTTGTATAAAACTTTTTTAGGGTATAGGCGCTTGCTATTATATAGGCTAGTTATTTTGCTATAGTATTAAAAAAAATAAGTGTCTAGTTATTAAGATCACACAACATTTACTTTACATATTTTAACCCTTAACCACCTACCACCGGTCTCTGAGACCGCAACATATTTTTAAATTCAAATATTTCAATCTGTATGCTTCGTAGGAAATTGCGCGTCTATAAACCTTTTCTACATACACATCAGTACCGCGTTAGTGCTGGGCAAGTGTGGACGTGCACGCGTTTGGCCAGGGAAAGTAAAAATATTTCGTCAGCGGTCTACGTGACTGCTCGTAGGTGGTTATGTGATTTTTTTTCACCCACACAATGTTGTTTGTTTTAGTGAAAAATGGATAAAAACGGTGAAAATATAGAAAGATGGTTGCAACAGGTGATATCAGACGACGAGGTTATGTCAGATGAAGATTGTAGTGACGTGGAACCAGATTCGGTCGAGTATGCTGTTCAGGTTGAATAGTGAAGATCTACCGAGCACATCTGTAGTGGAAAAACTTGAAGTTCGCAAAACATGTACCACGCGTGATCCAAAGAACAAACGCAAGACTGCTTACTTATGTATTATGTGCAAAGTGCCAATTTGTTTGGAGTGTGCGAAAAAAATGTGCTGCAACTGCCGCGAAAAATTTGTGAATATTTGGGGGATGCAATTTTGTTGAATTTGATGATTAATGTTTCGTTTTTTTATTTAATTTTATAGTTGGACTCCTTAGTTAATAAAAATAAATCAAAAGAAGATGAGTTTTTAAGTTCCTCTATCTCTCAGATCTCTTAATTTAAGAAGAGTATATTTTTGTGTTAAAACTACTAGGTAGTCTTGAAAAATTATAATATATCTCAAGATTTTATTATAGTTTGTTATTTGAAGGTATATATATAATAAAAGTCTAAAGCATAAACAAGTATTTTACTCATTTAAATCCTTTCTTGATACCATAGAACCCGAATTTAAGGTGATTGTTCATGAGCGGTCTCCAGGACCGCACGTAGGTGGTTGTGTTACAGAAATAGGTGGTAGGTAGTTAAAGGTTAAATTTTAATTTAAAAAAAAAGAGAAAGTATTATGAGTTTAACACTTATATTACTTATCTAGCTGATAACACTGCTGTAAGCCTATCTGAACTATAAAAGTGACTTATTAAAATAGATAATGTTCATAGATAATTGTCACACACAGATTAAATTAAAACCCATAAATTGATGTAGTTATTACCTTATGTGATGTTCTTGCCCCAACATTTCTATACATTGAGACACTAGCAAATTAATGCTATCTTTCATATTCATGAGCTGCTCTATAGAAAGCTTATGTATTTCAGCTTCTAGCTGGGGTATCTTTGGTTTTAATAGAAAGAATTCGTCCCAAAAAGTGGCATTATCAGTCGTCAAGTCTTCGCCTCTAAAGAATGACTCGTAAATCTGCACTACCTTCTCTTTAAGGTGTCTTTTCGAGCCGGAGCCACTTCTCTTACGTGTGGCCATATTAACTCTATTTATTACTGCACTTCGCTGCACAATTCCTTAAGTAAATTAGTTAAAAGTATGCCAACAACGTCTTATCGGGCCCTATGTAAAATTAATTTTAGTTACATCCTACGATAACTACTTCATTGCTAGTTTTAAAACTTCGATAAAATTAAACCAGTCAATTAATTCGTTTTGTAATATACGGTGCAAAATGCCGAATAAAAGTAATAATTAATAACTGAAAGTCAACAAATCGCAAATCGTAAACTTTCGTCACTTGACACTTGTAAGATGGTGTTGTCAAAAATTGTAAAATGATTTTTGACAACAGTGCAATGTCAAAAAAAAGTCAATGCAAAAAATAAACACACACCACCTGCTGCAGTATGTTGTGTTGTCTGACCTCTAAATAAATAATTCATGACCATTTGTCATCACTATAAATTGTGGGGAAGCACTGGTGCCTACACCTCAGTATACTTGTATACTATCGTAGGTACCAGGGAATCCTTTTTTAATTTGTACCACCTTTATGTCAATATTTTTATTTTATTTTATTTGGGAAACAAACAATAGTACATTATATCTTAAGTCTAAGTTAATATTAAGTAATACAGTTAGATCAATGTACCATCCACAGCGTATCCACATATTACTATAATAATAAGTACAGTTTTTTTAATAAAGTTTATTATTATATTATATTATATTATTTATACAAACCTGTCCACGTTACTCCACATACTTCGTCGGGCTTTTTTGTTACCACTGCTGGAGTGTTAGCCGTTTTAGAACCAAATGGCCTGGCGCGCGACGATGGTAAGTCATTATTGCCATGGATGATGGGTAGAACTTGGGTGTGGAACGCAACTGGCGTCGATACCCTTGCGCTATCTCATCTTTCAAATACAGCAGATCGCGTTGGTGCTGCTGATGCATCTGCCGAAACTTCCAAGCGGCGTAAATACACCAATTTCACTGAAGTTATCTGTTTGTGTGTTTAGGCCTTGGGGTTTAGGTGCTTGCCTTCTATTTAAAGAGCTTTCAAAGTTTTTCCGATGTTTCCCGTGACCGACAGCCGGGCTAATTTTCTTGCACAAAGAATAGGCATTGCCATCCAACGTGGCGATACAGCCAGCCTGTTGGCTTTTTCCGCAGACAGTGGTAGCGATGCGGAAGAATTTTATGATGCCGTATTTTTATTTTTATTTTTTTTTCTTTTTTCAACTCTCATGATCAGCATCATTTCAACCCAAACGTACCACTACCGGGCACGGGTCTCCTCTAAAGAATGTGGAGGGAATTTAGCCTACTATACCACGCTGGCCAGACTTTTTCATATTGGAAATACTTAAAGACAGCTATTGTGTTTAAAGAGTAACAATGTTGAGTTCCATTTCACTGGCGCTTTGTAAAACTTTGGATTAAACAATGTTTAAATTTTAATTATAATGTATTTAGTTAGTAAGAGCGCCTCTTTCACCAACAAACTGCTTGTGCAGTTTGGCGATTGTGTATAAAATGTAAAAAATGTGTATCTGAAAGTGAATAAATATATTTAAAAAAAAAATGTATTCTTATTCCGTCACTATACGGATTATCTCTCCCCCACGGATATACTCTCATGATGCACTTTGTTTATATGTTAACTAATTATTTTAAGTGTAAATAATAATTGAATACTTGTCCAAAAATATTTTCCTGAATATTATCACGATTATTATCGGTGTGTTTTAGAAAACTTTAGTCGATTTTAATTCAATTGATTTATATGTAGTCTATAAACTGGCAGCCCCATCTTAAATCACAGACAATTTGAACTGTACAACTATAGAGGTAGATCAGTGTATAGTAATCATGGATATATTAATATCTTATTAATCTACATTTTTCTGCTGTCGCAGCCCTTGTTTTATCTGTGGCTCTGCTTAATGCTTTTTGTCTGTGGTAAATCTGCCGAGAAAGCATTTTGTTTTGCATTAAACTTAAACCGAGTGTAATTACTGTAATTCTATTCGTGTTGCTATTAACATTACAATGAAATCGAAAAAACGCCATCACACGTCATCAGAAGAATCTGAAGATACCGATGCTAGTGCAAGCAGTTCTTCAGACAGTGATAGTGATGACTCTTCGGTATCCGAACACCATTACAACAAAAAGAAAAGAAAGCGTGCTAACACTTCAGAGACTGATAGCGATTCAGACGATCACAAACGTTCCAAAAAAAGGAAGCACAAGAAAAAGAAGAAAAAGCATAGCAAAAAGAAAAGGAAATCTAATTCGATAGTCGATGGATCTTTGGAGAATTTTACGTTCAGCGAGGGAGAAGTATCTCCAAAGAAAAAGCGTAAACATAAGCATAAACACAGTAAGCGGGCGCGGAGCTCATCAGTTAGTGAGAAAGGTAGCATTTTCACCAATATTCTTTCAACATAATTACTCGTAATTTTAATACCTATATAACAAGGCTTATTAACTTGTCATAGATGAAGGCCATGCTCAACGTCGACTACACAGTGTAGTGAAAGAGCGTCGGGGTACATCTGAAGAGGAAGGGCAACCAACACGCACATACTACCAGTTGGTATTTTATTTTTGCATGGTATTTTTTTTGACTGGCTTGGTGTGACAGAGGACTATGTTAGAGTAATCCTTATAGAGGGCACTCATTCATTATATTGTGATGAAATTTCAGGAAAGAATATCGCCACAGGTCAGCTTCCCCACAAGAGTATGAACGGGAAAGAGAAGTACAGAGATTTTACCGAGGCTCCAGTAAAGAACGGAGACTTCAATATCAGCAAGAACAGTATCAAAATGAGCGAGAGTATAATAACAGGTATTTAATTTTTTTGTCCTAAATTAGTAGCAGAATACTAAAAGTGTTGTAAAAGTGTTTAAAACTGCTATTGAGATCCAATTATGATTCAGTTGATCAGTTCGTAAATTAGCAGACATGGGGCCCTGCATTGTTTGTATGAAATGGAAGTATTAGGTACATGAAATCATTGACTGCAGACAATGAAAAATATTATGAATGTTGCGTTAGAAAGGAAAGGAATGAAAGTCAATGTAAATAAGATGAAAGTTATGGTGTTTGAGAGAGAAGAATTATGACAGAAGTTTGTGTGAGGATAGGAAGTGAGGTATTAGAGCAAGTGAAGGAATTTGTATATTTGGGGTGTTGGTACCAACACTGATGTACGGAATTGAAAGCTGGGTATGGCAGAAGAAGCATGAAAGTAGTATAAATGCTGTGGAAATGAGAACTTTGAGAAATATGATTAGGGTAAATCTGAGTGATATGATAAGAAATAAGGGAATGTTGTTGCTTAAAAATAGATGTTGTGACACGAATAGAGAAAGGAATGTTAAGCTGGTTTGGACATGTCGAGAGAATGAATGAAGGAAGAGTGACAAAACAAATATATGAGGCGAATATGAAAGGAAACGTTGGAAGGGGAAGAACTAGAAGAACGTACCATGACCAAATAGGTGACGTTCTAAAGAAGGGACAGATCAGGAGTACCCTCAATCGGCGAGAATGCATGAAAAGACTGATGAATGTTGAAGAAGCTAAAGATGTATGTCAGAATCGTAGCAAGTGGAAGGAAATGATCTCTGCTTACCCCTCTGTTGGGAAAGAGGTGTGATCTATGTATGTATGTATGTATCATTGGCTGAAGGCCTTTTGCATTTGTAATAGGAAACTCATTATACAGTTCCTTCCCACATGTATAGACTTCATACTATTTATTAGCAAACATTGTATTTTGAAGATAAAACTGAAAAATTTGTTTATGTGTACTTCACTCATGAAATGTCATTGGTTATTATTGTGATATTTTGTGTGATTGATCTAAATGATGAAATCATTGCAGATATGCACAATATGATAGGAATAGAGACAAATTTGGCCAAAATGCACAACATAGTGAACCAAATGAAGATTACAATAGAAAGCAGAGAGATAATGCGTACAATAGGTATTATATTTTGTAGCATTGCAAAATTACCTAGTTGTTGCTTATTTATTTTATATTGTTAGTCTTTTATCCTCATTCAATCAACAAAACACTGCCTACTATTTTTTTTTATTACTTACCCTAGAAATTAGCACCCTAGAAGTAGAAAAAAATATTAAGTTCATTCCCCTTTTCCTTACTTTAACTGTACATAATATAATATCGTCTCATTGGTAATGACATTAAATCGAATTTATTTTGTGAGTAATTTTATATATTTTTATTGAATAGATTTTTTAAATAGCTGCATAACTATAATAAAAGAAGTATATCAAAATGATTGGCTACATTGACAATTTAATGATAAAAAAAATTTGTACGAATGGGACGATATTTTAACATGCTGAACAATAGCTTTAAGGATACATAATTATATTAATGTCCTGAATGTTGTACTTTTTGGCTAAAGTTTTATGTATGTAATAAGTACCTATTAATTTATAATTGTATTTATTTAATTAATAATTGTAACATAGATAAATAATATTTTAGGAATCCAAGATTTGAACCAGGAACGCACAGGTCTCCCGTAGAAGAGTACCACGGCAGAAGGCCTAGGGAACAGGAGGAGCGGTATCATCAGAGGGAAGACCCAAGAGGTAAAAATTGTAGTAGAAATTAATTATTTTGTCATTCATCATCATTTCAACCTATAAAATAAATGTCCTACTGATGGGCACAGGTCGCCTCCAAGCAATGTGGAGGGAATTTAGCCTACTTTACCAAGCTGGCCAGACGGGTTGGTATAAGGTTTCTTTTGAAATTTCCTTTTCTCGCGGTGCTCTTGTCTGCATAAAGTTACTCCCTTAGTCGCTGTTTTATGACACCCATGGGTTGAGATTGGGTATTGACATTATGTATTCTTAATCCGTCACTACACACACACACACACACGGGATATTTTTTTTTTATTATTCTGTCATTATACAAGGTGAAAAGTTTGGGTAAATTAACAAACATTTCACCAAGTAAAAGTAGTTAAAATCTATACTAATATTATAAAGCTGAAGAGTTTTTGTTTGGTTGAACACGCTCATCTCAGGAACTACTGGTCCGATTTGAAAAATTGTTTTTGTTGGATAACCCATTTATCCAGAAAAAAGGCTATATAACATCACGCTACGACCAATAGGAGCTGAGGACTCGCCAAAAAAAGATCGCCAAAAGAAGAGAGAAGAGACGGGAGCGAAGCCCAGTAGGAAAGCTTGTATACCTACTGACCATAGAACCGTTGTGTAGGGGGATACATCTTCTTTATAGTAATAATCAATCATTGTTGTAAATACTCTGGTGATTGTATTTAGGTTTCAACCGCTACAACCAGTATGAGGACAGAGGACAAAAACGTCGAGAATTTGAAGAGCGCAGAGATTATCGTGAAAGGTCAGTTTGTTTTTTTTAATGTTTTGTCATAAAATTTTAATTAACTTGTTTAATCTATTATCTGTGATAGCAAGTTAATGAAAATAAGCTTTATTCTCAAACTGGTAATATTTCATGAGTCTATTTGTCAGATATGAATGTTAAAAATAATAAATTGTCTAAATAAACATTGGAATAATTTGCATAACGATTTTGTAAACCGCATTGTTTGTTGACAGACGAGGTCCACCAGAAAACGATCGCTTCCGTGAGAGGGAGTTGCCAGACAGGAAGGAGAGGTATGAAGAGGCATTTGCCTCTGAAAGGTATGTGAATTATTGTCTATTAAACATAATTAGGATAATTACGTAAAGATTTTGGTTTTAATTAATCATACATAGAAGTGCATTGAGTTTGTAACATAATTTTTAAATGAACACAACAGCCAGTGTTGCATGAGTGCTTAGCGACCGGCCTGGTCGGTCACAGTATATCCGCGACGTTAAATAACTATATTTATTTTTACAGTGACTACTCTACAGAAAAGTGTTATGATCAGAACATCTCGGTGTTGCAAAGATATTTTAATATTTGCACATTAGACGATAATAATCACTGTAGGCATGTGTGAAAACGCATTGTTATAAATTTGTTGGAAAAAGATATTATTTTTCTATCTGGATTATGCAGGCGCTATATTAAAGAAACGCTCGTAAACGTATATTCAAGTACCTACAGTTTTAATATGCACTTTCACCTCACAAGGAGTTACCCAAAGAAAAAAATTACATTAGTTGAAGATGATTCTTGTCAATGGAAATTTTATTTAGAAACAGTTAAAGCTTGCCAGATATAGAAAAGACGGAATAATGAGAAGTGACATCGAACATTGAATATATAACAATAATTATATGAATACTGAAATGGTTGAGATATTGAGGTGAACATGGAATAACAAATGAAAAGTCCAGACAAAGATAATGATGATTATTGGAAGTGTAAGCTTTAGTTGAAAAGGTGGTTCATTAATTACAATATTGATATGACAATATGATTATCTCACAGATTAATTAATTGAATTAAGTATATAAAAGTGGATGGAAATAAATCTTAAAATAATAATCTCCAAATACTCGTATCAGAATTTGGTTTTTATATCAGTCCTATGTATATACATTTTGTACAATATTTAGACTTAAAGTAATTATTACAATTGCCACTAAATATATTTCAAGGATGACAGACAACAGAAAATATATTGGAACTTGGTATTTTATACTGGCAAAAAATTTTGCATTGAATATGGATAATGCTTGTTAGGAACAAAATAGTGTAGTGCAAGATGGCAATAATGAAATCACCTGTTATCAACGGTGAAACTGAAAAAACTTAAGTACTGCTTGGCTGCTTGTTTGGAGGTAACATATTTTTTTCTGTTATTGATATTGGAAATAGAAAAATGTTATTAAATAACAGAACAAAATGATGAATTGACTCAGTTTGGATTATGACTGCCGCATCATTGGATTGAAATTATAGACATATTGAATTATGATCACATCTTTTTAAAGAAGTGCAAGGTGCAGAAAAATATTTTTTTTGTCTTGGATTAACTATAGAAAATAGAGAATTTTTCGAAAATAAAGTGGAAAGGAATGAAAATATAAAAAAAAAACTAGACAAGGGAAATCATTTCGATAAACATAGTCTTTCTACTTCATGAAACCCAAACCAAGAATATTGATTTAAAATAAATGAAAGAAACTTATGTAGAACAGCACAATGTTTGTAAAATTGAAACAGTAGAAAAACGTCATAAGGACTCAGAATATAAAGATAAAGAATTACAACCAGACAAAGTTCTTATAATAACTTCGCATTAAACACACTGATTGCATATTGTAGTGAATTAAGAAACAGCATTTAGTTTATTATAACTAAATTGCTTAACATAGATTGAAACTATGTATTGATTAGTCATCAGATGCGAATGACAATAGTAGGTATGTTCGCGATATCATCATTAAATGTCCAAAGTAATGGTAAGTGTACGATTTAAAGGAGTGACAAAATAATTGGTTCCTCGCGTTGAAGATAACTTTAATGAATATATTGTTGCGCTCAAATATTTTTGACTGAGGAAGTGGAAATCTAACCATTATTCTTTTATTTATTTATTGATTGATCAGACAAGAAATACTATTATATAAGACCTTTTTTGTCTGTTAATATAAAATAAAAGTTAATTGATAGAAGTCTACTTAGGCAAAACCATCAGTTTATAAATACAATTTCTTGAAATATTTTGTTGTATTTTTTGGTTAAAGCTTTTTGGAAACTTGTGGTGGACCCTGTTTGCAATTCATGATCCGTGCAACCATATCTTTGGTTTGGAAGTCCCAGGTTAGTCAATTGGGTTGTTTATCGGTTGCAGGCCTCGGGAACCTCGTCGCGAGAAGGTTATGAGTAGTGCTGGTAGACCTGATAAGCCGCCTGCACCGCACCAGAGGTACTTTATTTTACTCGTCATTTTCTAACTCTACTTGCGGTACACTGCAGTTTTTTTTCCGCGTCATTCTGTTCTGCTCCAATTCCGTGGTTCGCGGCGTAATGCTTCCTTTATAACCAGGTTACCTAACGCAAGATTTTTCCGTTTAGTTTCAAAATAGTCAAGTCATAAAAGGGACGTTTTTCGCTTAACTTCAAAATAGATTTATCTCAACTAGTTCAAGTTGCAGAAAGTTCATATACCAAAATATTCATATGTCATAATATAATTCTTTGTACGAGTGGTTGTATGAGTTTAATATATTTAAAATTCACAGATATTCGTCACTTATGTAGCTATTATAAGTTTGACATTTTTATCTTTATAATAATAGATAAAGATTACTAAAACTTCACTCATTTAGAGAACGATCAAGATCCCGAAGTCCAGAAGATCGTTACAAGGAACGCAGCCGTAAACCAGATGTGAGAGACGAACGGTACAAAGAGGGCCGCGGAGAAGACAGGAGGGAGCGACCTCCGAGGGACGACAGGAACGCTGAGCGTGGGAGACCGCCTGTTAAATCTGAACCTAGACCACGAGATCGAAAGTCTCGGTGAGTACATACAATATACTTTTGATATAGTTTCTGTAATTTTAATTCAATAGTTGACAAAACTTAAGTAGACATTGCCGGATAAGAGGCACATATGATTTTGCAAAGTATAAGAGAGAAAGAAAAATGGAAGAAGACTATGTTGCTATATATCCTCCTATTTCGTTGCCATTTCTAAAATATTTGAAAGGATTATATTTAATAGGCTTTCTAAGTTCCTAAAAGAAAATAATAATCTCAAATATCCAATTTTGCTTCATGCATGCATACTTGCATACATAAGTTCACTGAATTTATTGTAAATAAAATGGATACTAAACAAAAATATCTTTACAATCTTTATAAACAAAACAAAAATAAATTGTTATTGTAAGTTTTTCATAGTCGACAATAAAGGGAAAAATAAATAAAATATAATAAAAGTAAAAATTTTGTGTATGTGTAGCATGTTTTCATTCACAATTTTTCTCATGTTACGAAAGTTACGAAAACTTTTTATCTTAATTAAATTATTATATAACGGGTCTACGTCACGTATTATATTTAAGGAATATAAAAATACCTTATTTGTTTGTCCCACGTTTCGATCGAATTACACCGACCGTGGTCACGGGCTGACTGGAGCGGCGGTCGAGCGTCGTCCCTGATGCGTGCGGGTTTCTGCTACTACCCTCACTTTGGTCATTTATATTAATAGTTTTAGAACTATCGGTACTTCGACACACTACACTCAATTAATAACGTCTACACACGGGCTTACTTTGTCATATCGGCGATGTTTACACTTGCTGATGACGGGATTCCAAGATGTTGATAAACGGTACCCATCCTCCCGGTTAAAATTTTTACAAACAAATAAGGTATTTTCATATTTCTTAAATATAAAACGTGACGTAGTAGACCAGTTATATAATAATTTAATATGTGTACAAGTCGCGAAAGTTTAAAAGATTTTATTTATCTTAAACTCACCTCACACGTTGTTTCTACAGATTCGCAGACGCCGAGGACAACAAGGAATACAGTTGGGGTAAAAACGATGTGAAGAAGGAAGACGGCAAAGATCCGGCTGATAAAGAGAAGCCTAACTTTGGTCTGTCTGGCAAACTGACTGCAGACGCTAACACTGTTAATGGAGTCGTCATTAAGTATACAGAACCTGATGATGCCAAACAGCCTAAGAGGAGATGGAGGTATGTTTTATTTTTGTATCTTACTGATATTAATAATAGCAATCAAGATAGAACGGCTTAAAAGATCGATAAAAAATTTATTACACAGATTATTGTCTGGAATAGCATACTTTTTGCGGATATAGCACGCGGCCGGCTGAAAGCTATTTTCATAGATATTACAAATTATTAAGCAACATTATCTTAAGATTTGATGGTCTTGTAAGAAAATATTGTATTTATCAACAGATACAACACAAGAAAACAACAGAAAGACATTTGTCTTTAAATCATATCGAAACTAATTGGTTTAATATCTAAAGGAATGAATTCTTTGTATAATTTGTAAAGCTATTATGTTATCTTTATTTTATTAGGTACGTAAAAACATAGTTTATTGGAAACAAAATAAAATGAATTAGGCATTTAAACGTTACACATTGCTAGAATTATTTTAATTTTAAGTCTGGACACCTTTTCATTTGCCAACCGAAAAAAGAAGAGGAGCATGTAAACTACATACAGTTTTCGTTGGCTGTGATTAAGTCTTTCGTAGCGCAAAGCAACTGTTTCAATAATTTAAATCTCATCATATTTCAGATTCTATCCCTTCAAAGGCGACAAAGCATTACCGATTCTATACATCCACCGTCAGTCAGCCTTCCTTATCGGTCGTGACAAGAAGGTGGTAGACATAATGTTGGAACATCCGTCTATAAGTAAACAGCATGCGGCGCTGCAGTATCGCGCTACACCATTCACCAGAGCTGATGGCTCGCAGGGACGACGGGTGCGGCCGTATGTTATTGATCTTGGTGAGTGTATGAAACTATTTATTATGAAATATATTTAACGTATGTACTTTAATGATATTTGAAAATCATCATTGTTACCCTTATATCTGACGAAGCCACGAATAATGACTCCTACTGTCAAACCAACAATATCTTAAATATTAAACATTCCAATTGTAGACAATCGACACACAATATTTTTACATCTGTACTGTTTAAATATTCTTTTTAATCTACAAATATTTTGCCTGTCTATATTTGTATGTCGAACATAGTTCATGAAATATTTTTAAAGTAACTGCTATAACAGTTGATTATCTTTATATATATAACTCTTCTGTACGTGTGTTGACAGTGAACTCCTCCTAAACGGGTTGAACCGATTTGAATGAATTTTTGTGTATGTGTTCAAGTGGATTCGAGGATGGTTTAGATTCAAAAAAAGAAAAAATGCAATCGATTGGTATATCATGTAGGACAACGTCTGATGGGTCCGCTAGTTTTGTATAAAGTAGAAAGAAGAATGTCTAAATAACAATAAATGTCAACAGAATCAGCAAACGGCACATTCGTAAACAACAAGAAGATAGACCCGCGACGCTACGTGGAACTATTGGAACGTGACGTAGTCAAGTTCGGCTTCTCTCAGCGTGAGTACGTACTACTACACGAGAACAGCAAAGACGATGCTCAAGACGATGACCACGAGCCGACTGCCGCAGTCACCACCACAGAACAGATCAAGCACGACAAACGAGTCAAACAAGAGATTGCCGAAGACGGCGATTAGATATGTAAGACATTTTAGTTTATTTAAGTAGTTAATTTCCTTGTTAATTTTTTCGGTTGATTAATTTATTTTCTCCTATTCCATACTAGCTGTTGTTTGATTCCCAGTAAATGATGATAACTGTTTTCACTGACTTCAGATTTTAATGAACCATAGCATAAATTTTGCTCCAAGCTGACTTTAATCCATTTGTAAAAAAAGTCTAATACATATAATAATAATGTAGTAATTTTTGAGATTAGCGCGTACTTACATACATGCGGTTCCAATTGCTTTATTATATAAGATCCGTGAACAGTAGCTTAATTCAGTTTTTGGAATTATATAAATTAATCATGCGAATCGTGATAGGCATAGGCATGTAGACTTTAGTTCTTTTTTCTTTTAATAGGAATCCTATTTTGTTTTTTTTATATACATTAATCATACATACCATAGGATGGTATATTTCTTTATTTGACTGGACAACTATATTGGATTATTTTGTAAAATATACGCAGATAACGCATAGACGATGAATGTTAATAAATTAAGAGACTTTATCATAAAGTACTAGACTATTTACTATTATTATCATTAGACGAAAACTTGTAATTACAGTTCTATGCATATTGACTATTAATTATGAGTAGTCAAGCTGTTACTCTAATGTTATTGTATAATTTAACTAGTACATAAATTTATAATTATATCTATGAAATAAAACTTAATTTGATCGGATATATGGTCTTATTTTTAGTAATTGTGGCACAATAATGTCCAATTTGACTCATCATATCGTACAGACGCTAAATCTTTAAAAATATGTTTTTAGATTTTACTAAACCATTTGAAGGCCTTGCTCCATTCAATTTCATCATTACTCATAAGAGTAGTTAAGAGAAGGAAATTAGATTTCATTTCTTGCAAAATTATCCAAGAATTTGTTATAATATATTTCTCATCGATATTGCAATCACTATGAAATTGACTTTTTCTAATGGTGTACCGCAAGGAAGCATTTTAGGACTTCTAGTTTATTCTTTATGTTTATCCATTACCTATAGAACTGTATTATTTGAAATGCCAGTTTTATAAAATAAAGAAGCTATATCAATATTCAATTAGGTCAGAAAATAAAACCGCGTTAAATATGATGATAAGGCAATATATTGTAGTTAACTGTCTTGTAATAAATGCGCTGATATTTTATACCCACCGGGGTGGTTTTTCATTCTCATTCGCTCCAAAATATAGAACACCTTACACTAATATGTACAACGAGATTCACCATTATTTACAAGTGCTATCTAGTCAAAATAAATAATATTAAATATTTACTTAAAATCTACGACATATCCTCATTTCGGTGGAAAATTTACATATTGCATTATTTTTTCTAATATCACAGTTTAAAATGGAGTCTTGAATACGTGTTTGTCAAAGTCTAAGTCGACACGCGGTAGTTGTTGCGACGACGACGCTCGAGGTTCGTGTGACGTCATCTCTTCACACAGCGAAGCTCTTTTAATAATCCCGTTCCGTAGAGGAATTATTGTGGCATTCGGAGGTCGCGTGTGTGTCCGTAAGGAATGTGTTCTGTACAGTGGAGGTTTGATCAGTCTATTAGGTGCGACACCAACAATGCTGTGTCTCGAGAATGGAGACATGTACGTTATCGGTGCTCGGGGTATTTCGTACCCGTCACATATCGTACCAGTCGCTGAGTCGCTGTCGTACATTAGCTCCAAGTATTTTGGTACTCGCTCAGGAAGCAGCCGTGAGGGCTCCATTTGTTGTTCGGGAAAATCTTCATCTGTATGAAAAATAAAATAAATCAAATTTCGAATAAAATGGCTGTGATCATCATTTATTATAGCGGACAAACAGCGTCGCTGTTCACGATGTTTTAAAATGTGTTGTTATCCTTACTAGTTAAGAACTATAACTTTAAATTTCACAAGGACGGTGAGGCTAAAATAAGCGATAATCTATTAATTATTGTATGATAGAGAGGTTATAACGAACCTAAGCAGGCGTTGTCATTCTCGTCCAATAGGTAGGTGCGGTTGTCGACGGCATCTGAACATGCAGCCATGCGCAATGCATTGGTTAGTTCGTATTCTATGAAATAAATTCAATGATAAGTGTTTGAAAGCAATTGAAAATTATATTGTTCATAAATTTCACATGCGAACCATTGACGATATTGTGAGATCATTCAAGTATTTTGTCTCTTGGGCAGCCTAGCTTCTAAAAAGCGATGGCCGCCAAAACCTGAAGCTCAATAAATGAATTAAAGTAATTTAATCAATATTGGGAATCGAAAATCTTGTGTGGACATCAGATGACTCTGGGAAGGCATGGCCTACCTTGCACACTGCAACAGATAATCTTCTGACGTGTAAAGATTCGTCAAACGTTTTGAAATAATGAATAATAGAACGATGCAAGCTGTGAAATGATTCATGCATCATTGAAATGCATCATTGAAATTACGTTCTTACCATCACCCAATAAGGTGAGATAATGAGGGGCAGGTGTAGCAGTGGCTGTGAGAGTTATGTTGGGAGATGTCTTGTCTCGTAAAGTTGTCACCACTTCTAGGCAGTTTCGGAATGATGGACGCGTCTCTGCTGAGTAGCTCCAGCATTTTTGGAGAAGGTCGTAACTGGAATAAAGAATGCGTAATAATTTAAATTAACGAAATTCAAATTACGAGTACAATAATTAAGTAGCACGTAGAAGCTGATACCATAGCTCATTATTAACGTTTTCAAACCTTTCTAATAAAATGGTACACTGTAATATAATATGTTCGCGTGGTATGTCGGTGGCCCTTGTGCTATTCCAGGCTTTAATGTCTGTGTGCCAAATTTCATACAGATCCTTTCAGCCCTTCTAGCGTGATTGAGTAACCAACATCCATCAATATTATTTAGATACAGCCTGCTAGCTTTATCTCTTTACACAAAATCAATTAGTTTTATGTTTTCTAAAATAATAAATAGTACAGCTATACTTACAATACCGAGGGACAGTTGGGCGGTCTGTCAGGCGTGCCTCCTGCCCGGACATAAGCCAACACTTGACGATTGGTGCGTGCTGGATACGGCTGTTGTCCCAATGATAATACCTAAGACATTATGCTTTGATTAATTTGATATTGTTTAACAAAATAACTCCATCGTAGTCATAATAATGACATAGAGGTTCAATGAGTTCTTTCAATGAGTAAACACGTTCAACTTACCTCCCAACAAAGCACGCCCCAAGCCCACACATCAGATTGACAAGAAAATACGCCGTCTACGAGGCACTCCACTGCCATCCATCTGACTGGTAGCAAGCCTGAAAGCGATACAATAATAGTAGTATAGTTAATAACCCAAGTAACATAATTTTTTTACTGCATCAGTCATTAGCATGAATACCTATGTTATCATTCCTTTTGGTTTCAACATTGGTCGTAAACTTGATCGAAGTATTAATAATAATAATAATACCGTCTTACCTTCGCCTTCTTTTCTATAGTAGTCGTTTTTGTAAATATCTCTCGCTAATCCGAAGTCTCCAATCTTGACGACACGTCCATTAGCACGATGTGCCACTAAGCAATTGCGACAAGCCAAGTCGCGGTGTACGAAGTGCATCTCTTCTAAGTAACGACATCCCTTTGTTACGTCCACGCACATATTTAGGAGGTCCAAGAGCGTTAGAGATTCGGGGGTATACTACAAAATGCAAACATAACAGACTCATTAACATGTCGGAAAGACAGATTCATTTCATTTAGGTGTCAACTTTGGAACGTGAAACCAGGAAGTATACAAAAGGATACTAAAAATAAAAAGACTTACCAATGACGCACGTTTCGCCCTCAAGTAGCTAAGCAAGTCCCCTCCTTCCATTAGTTCCATGATGATATAATTCGGATCATTGTCCAAACACACTCCTAAAAGTCGCAAAATATGTTCGTGCTTGAAATTGGACATCAGTGCAGCTTCTTTAAGAAATTCTGTTTTTTCTTGTTCTGTGGCGCTCTTCCGTAATGTCTGAAAACATGGAGAACTGTTAATATTTACATAAAATTCATTTCATACTAATGAATTGCATTAATTGACCCTAAAGTTCAATAATATCTTAGTAATGTATCGAGTAATTACTGAGCAATAGGTTTTAGGTTAAGATAGAATTTATTCGTCTGTCATAAATGTATAGTTGATATCATCAATAAAATCAGCGCCACTTACTTTGACGGCAACTTTAGTATCAGTAGTGCTACCATTGATCTGTCTAGCAACACCTTCAAAAACTTCGCCGAAAGCACCTGATCCAAGGAATTTTGTGAGGGTTATTTGTTCGCGACGAATATGTGGGAGACCAGCCAGTTCTGCGTCAGTTGGACAGTGCACACCCTAGTTACAAACGGAATAAAATATGAATCTATTTGTTTTAATTATTTCAAAAGGATGTTTAATAAAGAGATGCTTGCCTGGTTGTAAAGTATATTCGTAGAATGTCTCGTAGGTAATTGCCGAAGCGTTGCAAGCTCAACATCAGGTCCTCTTCTAGGTACATTCATTGTGATTTGATTCTCCATAGCCGCCTTCTTTCTGGCCCGATTGTTGTAAGCTGTTGATGATTTTCATATATTATCAGGAATTTTAGGATGCAAATTACTCAAAGAGTACTTTTTTTATTTATTGAGAGCGAGGACCCTTATATTTAATATTTCTTACCATAAAAGACAGCTGCCGCAACAGCTAACAATAAAGCTAGCAGAGCTAATAATGCTAATGCTAGTGCAGCTGCCGGAGGTCGGTTTGGTGCCAACGCCGTCGCATCTAGCTCTGAAGGCGGTGACAATGCACCCCATCCATGAACGTTGCGAGCTTGCACGCGAGCTATCCACCCTGTTCCTACAGACCCACCACTCAGTAGCCAATATGTTTCTGCAGTAACAAAAATATTTAAACATACTTATTTCATCAGGTAATAGACGTGATTATAAAGATTTCAGGCCTTTTTCAAGTATTAGTGGGCTAGAAGCCAAACTTCACAAGTTCGCTAGGATTCCTCTAAATATTTCAGGCTAATAATAAATATAGATTCATCATTTGTGTTCTTAGTCCTAATGGTTGTTTCTTGACTTGATTTAGTCGGATATAACTTTGACACTTATAAAAGTTATTCACCTGTTCCATTATGTAGTAACTCTAATCCCTCGCGTACAATTCGAATTTTCATATTGTCGTCGATATCTGAGGGTAGACTTGACGGCAGCAATTCACTGATGTTTTTCGTCGTATTGGCATTACCATGGTTAATTCTTAAAATAAGAAAGACGAAATAGAAATTAGAAAAAATAAAAAATTCTTCGGAAGAAAATATTGGCGTGTAATTAAATACGCGGTATTAAGTTTGTTCTCTTATGTTGTCAAAAGTGAGTAATTAAATTCAAACCTGTGTTGTGGACGACCCCAAACGCGATAGGCGGTCACAGGCGCACCTCGAGGATCAGGTTCGGTCCACCAGACACGCAACACTCTATCGCTAACACCTTCAACTCGTAAGATTCCTGGCGGGCCGGGCACGTCACCTAGTGAAGGCAAACAGCATTACAATTAAACAATATATAGACATATTTCTTCTTTTATCTATAGGAAGAAATCTTGATATCATACCGTCAGTTTCAAAAGTAAAGCGGTCATCGTGTGGCCAGAAGAAGGGTGGTCCATGGGTGACATATTGCAATCGGAGACGGAATCGATAGCGAGCTTTAGGTCGCAGCTCATTTGCCGTCCATTCTTCTCGTACCACATGACTACACGGTTTCCAATGTCCAATTGAGGGGGTTGCTTCAGTGTATTCCACTCTGAATCTGTTGATAGAATAATAACGTTGCCATTGTAAATAAATCACAAAAGGCATAAATTCATAAAATATATAATATTATGTTCGAATAAGTTGTGTATTGGCTTAGTTAAATGGTTTACTCCGCTATGTCCGCATGTCCTGTGCTCATGCGGACCACTCATGCACAAAAGAAGTATCCATTTAGGACAGCACCAAATGCAACCTGATGAGATATAGAATCTCTCTGCTCAGAAAATCTGGAAGTTCCTAATTTCTACAGTACAAAGCAGAGAACTATGAAAAACAAGGGCGCTACATAAGATCAATCATGGTTGAGGTAGCAAAGAAGCCGCTGTCGGCCTCTAGCCCAATAAACCATAATAATAAAATACTAAAACTTACTGATATAACTGATGGGTCGTAGGTGGTGGCCATAGCACATGTATCTCATAAGGCGTGACATTCTTAAGAGCAATGACCGCAGGTAGTGGATATGTTCGTAAACGCAAAGGTTGAGAGTCAGCTCCAACTGCGCTATGTTTAGAGCGAGCTCTAACCCATACTGTATATGCCGTGTTTGGAGACAAGCGAGTTAAATTTGCGCTACGGCCGTCTGACACTTCAAATGTATTATGTTCTGTAAATAATCGAAGAATAATTTGATTATATTTTTTTACCACTACGGTACAAACACGCTTACGGCCCGCCTGATTTATCTCATTAACTTATAACTACGCTTAACTAATGAATAGTTCTTTTTCACCTTTTAATTTATGGGCTGGTGAAGGTGAATCATCTGTTCGCCAATGAACTTCGTACCAAAGTCCTGGATCTGGTTTCCATTCAACGTGAGCAAGTACTGGGCTTAATACCATTCCAGTTACATCTTTGGGCGCTGTTGGGGCTAAAATATAATTGATCAGTCATCAGAATCAGTCTGTTACAACATACACGTAGAACATATCAAAAATTATGAGAAAATACCTTCTGCAGCTGTTTGCAATAACAATGGCACACCAACGATCGGTTTGATTTCATGTAATTTCGCATAATAGTTCGTTGCTTCTAACAACACGGAGTAGTTTGTAAACGGTTTCAACTCTGGCAGGACAACTTCTGTATTCGTAGTAGTGACAAATGGACAAGCTTCTTTATCACAAACAGTCGTATCATTATTCCTTCGATAAAATATAGTGTATTCCGTCAGCGGCATTTCGTATTTTTCATTCTGGCATAGACTAGGTTTGACTGCAGCAGGCATTCGCAGCGTTATGCTGTTTGCGGAATTAGAGATCACGACTGGTTTTAAATGTTTTATTCTAGGAAATAAGCATTGTATTCGCGGGTAAGGTTGATTTCCAGGGTCTAGCGCCATAATTTTATAGCCATATGAAGTCTTTCTTTCTTCTACTCTAGATTTATGATACTTCGTTGTATAAAATATTTCCTTTTGTGTAGAATTAAACCAGTAAACATACCGACTATCAACTGCGATAGACATAGGTGTGAATCCATATTTCTTTTTCTCAGTAGCATCAACAACTATTCTACACTTGCAAGCTTCCATATCTGTCGCAATAATATGATGAACCCAAGGATCAACCCAATATAAGCTGTAATTGTTACTTCTCGTCATGTCAACCACAAAGGGTCGGGCTACTTGCGGGTTTTCTGGACAATTGCAGTCACTTTCAGAATCCTTAAAGAATGGTCGAATATCTGATCCGTTTACATGTGAAGTCATTATTGTTCCTAAGCCTGGAATTGCATTTTTACTTTCTTCGTACCAGAATAGCGACCTATAAAAAGAGATTAGGTATGCATTTTAGCCAGGAATGAAATGTTATGAACAAAAAACAAATTAACATGTTTATTACAACTTACCCAAGCATTGGTGCAACTTGCAAGCTATAAATTGGCTGCGTTCTAGAGAATACACGGGTAACATTTGGCCGTGTGTTGGGGATTCCTAGATCAGCTCGATATATGACATACGCCCATGTGAGTTCCAACTGTGACCAATATACGGATCGACTGATCCAGTCTACGCACATACTCGTTGCAGATCCATCAATAGATATTAGCTGTGCAACAAAAAGACTTTTTAGAAACAACGTAAATAAAATAAATTAACCCATAAATCTATATATAAAATCTTTCTTTCACCTTGAAGTGCCCACTGCCATTGATTCGCGAAGAAAATATCTCTTCTAAATTATTAACCCAATAAACTATATTTTCTTCGGTAGAGACAGCAAAATCAATAGGAATGCCAGTGCTTTTTGGAATCATTTCACTTTCACCCGAGTCTAAATCGATTATTTTGATTGATTCTTGTGATGATATCATGACTTTTGGTATAGGATTTATTTCATCTGACGAAACTGATACTATTTCGGAATATTGTCCAAAACCTGCGTCTGTAAATGCTCGCACCTGAAACGTAATAGTTTATTTAATGTAGTTAACTGAACGTTGAACCGTATGTTTGCTGATTGTGTTCTATACGATGATTGATGGAATTGAAATTGGAAGAAATGCAAAGAACGAACTCTAAACATATTGGATAAGTAATTTAGCCTTTTGTAAATTAATTACTTGATTGGTTTTTGGTATTTGGGTACTACATAATTATTTTGAATTTATTTTACCTGGAAGAAATAGTTGGAAGCTGGCGTTAAATCCCTCAACATTAACTGCGTATGTACAGGTGATAGGTGAGCATCAGCACACGCAGAAGGTTTAGCTGCTGTAGAGGAATCAGTTCCAACAACCCAGCACTGTGCTTCGTAGCCGCGGATCACTCCATTGACACGAGCAGGACTACCCCAACGAAATATGGCGGATAAAGGACCACCGCTGAAAATCAAAATTAAACGTATAGCTCCTATTGCCATGACAGCTAAACAAAACTTTTGTTAGGTGCAACCAGGCAACTCTTATAATACAATATAGTAATAGTAGCCACACCACACACCAACCACAGCCACACATCACGACCCAGATCCGCTGCGTATGAAAATGAATGACGAAGAGAGCCGACCCCAAATGACATGGGATTATCCCATGTTGGGATTATCCCATGTCATTTGGGGTCGGCAAAGAGAGAACTAGTAGTAGTATTAGTACCTGGTTGCTGCTTGTACGTAAATACGAGGTGCTCTCGGCGCAGAAGGTGGCGCTTGCGGTGAGTGTAACATAGCCCGCGCGGCAGCACCTCCGCCCCAGTGTGTATGTGCACGGACTGTCACCTCCATGGAACTATACGGTGCAATAGAACGTTCGCGAACTTCTATCCAGGCAACTTCCACCGTTTTCTGCAAAATAAATATATAATTGGAAGCTTGTGGTCGAATCACCTTAATACTCTTGCTGCACAAGGACAGAACGGAAATATGGCAAAAGTAAAGAAATATTGCTGTTATTGCAGTATAAGTACCTCGATTTTATATTGACCCGAAAAATGTAAGCTGACATCATAGTAAACTCGGCTGTTGTTGATATTGACGTGAGTAGCTGGGTCCCAGGTAACATTGAAACGATCCCATTCGCCAACAACTGATATCGACGACGAGTTAATTGTCTCCGGAATAGCTATGAACAATTCTGAAATGGCAAATAAATAAAAGTTAAACAACTATTAATTTATTTTCCCTTTACTAAACAACCGTTTATATAATGCTCTAAGGTTTATATTGAAGAGGTTTAATTTCCAAGTGTATAAATATTTTAAAAATGGCTTAAATTTTGATAGGATCTGCTGAATCGGTCGCATTTTCGAGTTTTTTTAAAGCTACCTATTGTAAGGATTTAAAACAGGATACATACCACTGTCTGCATGTAGTGTTGGATCTCGGACAGCTATCACCTGGACCCTCGGAACGAGTTCAGCCGTATATCTTCCAGCTAAGTCCGAGACTACAGCTCTTGATGCATCTTGTACCCAAACTAGCCGGCCGCTGAAGTAGCATAATGGACCCAATGTTGCTGTGCCAGGTAGACGTGTCACGAGGGATCCAGAAATCTAAAGGAATATTATGTATCTTGTAAAATTCAATTCGATTGTGTTATTTTACCACGTAAACTTTAGTACTTACTTCACTGATTCCATGCATTATTCGGTCTGCCGTTGGTGCTTTGTGTAGTTCAGATCCATCGTAACTTCTCACCAACCAGTACAGCCATTTGTTTTCCAGATCTGCTGTGAGGCCCATTACTAAAACACAAAATTTGTTTATTATATCTTCAAGACCGCAAGATATTTTGCAAAATAGTGTTTACGTTTTATTTTTCAATGGTTACCTTGTTTTCCACTAAACAGTTGTGCTGGATAGTAAACCATTTTATTCTCGCCATTCAGTCTCGCGGCTTCTACTGCGTGGCCAGTATTCCAATAAATATAGGCTCCTAACGAGTCTATTGTTAGTTCTTTAGCTACGGTCACAATTGGCACAGGCTCCCGATTGCTTCCATCAAAATTGCCTCTGGTTATCTAAAGAGAACATTCATTTGAATTTGAACTTTACATGGCTAAACGTAAAACAAATTTTGAAGATTCCTTACCAGTTGTTGTTTTGGATTGGACCAATAAATTTTCTTGCCAACCCAGTCGACTGCTAAGCTCCCAACGTTGTCCATGTTTGACATTAGACCTTTTTCATGCGATGTAGTGTTATACCACATTACAGTAGACGCGTTAGTAACCAAGTATAGTTTGTCGCGATACCACGATATGTCAGTGATTTGAAAGTTTTTTAGATGGGCTCTGAAAGATGCAATAGAATAAATAATTGTAATCCAAACGAAAATATATGGAATTATTGGGTGTAGGTGCTATTTCCTTTTTTGTTTTGGACATACCTATGTATTAAGATCTGCAAATTGTCTCCAGTTAAATCCGTTTGTAAGAGCCCATCTGGACCTGACCATAATAACGTACTATGGAGTGTATTCGGTGACGATGCTAATGTCTTACCAACGAACTCTGAAGACCATGGACCTAGAATAATATGCTTGGTTAGAAAACAGCCGCGATACGTGGATACTTTATTTAATTTTTTTTACTGTTTTACCTGAACCAGATTCGGTTACTGCAGCAACCCTTATTACGTACTCGGCATCTTGTTTTAAATTTTCTACCACACACATAGATTCGTTGATGTTTTTACTGAAAAATAATTTAATATTTCAGTTACAAAAGTTATTCTTTTGTTTTTACAATATTAACTTTTATTTGTAAGGTGCTTACATATCAATAACGTCCCCAGAATCAACATGAGTCAGTTGAAGATGAAAAGTCCACTGTTGCCAAGCACCACTGCCTTGATGACCAAGTAAATGCGGAGGTGACCACGACACCTTCGCTCTATTAATACCCATAACACTTTGCAACCCTAAAGGTGGATTGACAGGCACGGGAATCGGCTGACAACTTCTTAGTGCTACCAAAACTTGTATTGTTTTTGTGTTGTAAGCTAAGGGGTATTCGTTGTGGAAATAGCTGTCACTTTGGGCGTGATATTCTTCAGTCAGCATTTCTTTGCCATTGGTCCAGTAAAAAAGTCCCCCTGCATAAGCTATTGAACGAGTTGACAGAAACATTGGTGTTTGAGTATTACTTCTAAAGTCCGTCACTTCACGTCTGAAACGAAACAATATGTTAAATCCCTTATATTCGTTGCTTTTCAAATTATATTTATATTTCTAAAACTTACCCATCTAATGATACTGCCAGTACAGTATTTCTTCTCAGATGAGCAACAAGTATTCTAAAATCGGCATGGTCAACAGTAAAAGCGCCTAAATGAGCATCTCGTACAATTATTTCTGGAGGTGCATCATGCCGGACTCCATTAGAAATATTTGCTAAATCGAGTCTGTAAAGACCTCCTCGGTCACCTCCTTGTTGAGCCCAAAATAAGTACCTGTATTAGAAAGTACAAATATGAACACTTCAACGTTTTGAAGAATTAAAATAGTACTGGGATAATAAACATTAAACTTACCCATTATAAGCATCGACCTCAAAATGTATGGGACGAGAATTAAAACCTGATAACGCTACAATTTGATTCTTTCCATCGAAATCACAACGTATTATTTCCCAGTTAGAGAACGTCATATTAGCCCATGTAGAGCTTTCTTTAGTATAGTAAACTTCGCCGAGCACGTACAAATGTCGATTCAACCAATCCACTGACAAATCTTGGGGCTTATAAGAAATATTTTTGAGAATGGGCTCTGACGTACTCTTTTTAGATAGAGAACTATGATACACGAATCCGTTTGAAACAGATATGAAGAGAGAATCACTGGATATGTCAAGGCCAACACCTGGAATGTTAATTTATCATGATTAGGGAGTGGTAAATATTTAGACACCGGAATGAACATGATTAATTAATTAGATACGTACCGGTAATAGAGTGGTTTGTGCTATAGAGCTCGACTGGATCAGATAATATGTCATTACCTGGTGCAGCAAGAATGTTCTGTTCTCCTCCCAAAATTAAAATCGGTTGTTGACTAGGAACAGCTGCAATATAATAATTTGGTCAATATTATTTTACTTGATGAAGGCCTACACAGAATCTCGACATTGCATCGATAATTTTAATATGGACGCTGTAATTTTCAAACATAATTATGACAAAGATATCAAAATCGAGCAAGTTCGATGTCAGAATTCCGAGTAGGCTCTCGAATTCATACTTAGCGAATTCCATTTACAAGTGCTAGAATAATAGGGCATTCAATATTTTAATAGGTTTTGATATAGACGACTGAAATTGCGACCAAGAGCTTACTATAAAAAAAAAATATTATTATGTAATCAATTACATGTAGGTAACGGTGGCGTTGATATCCTAACTTGAGCTCGTGGGCCCTCTCCTACAGCGTTGCGCATAGCTACTGAAACCTCATATTCTCGTGCGGGTGCTAAGTTTTGAAACATGTAGAACAACGTATTGTTAGATGCTGGCATGTCCTGGAAATTATAAGAAAAAGTTAGCTCAGATTGCACGACATCTTTTCGTCCTAATACAAAAAATATTAGTTTTGGAAAAAAGTAATAAATCTATAGATCTGCGATCAACACTTGATATGTTGCTTGACATGTTGATGCCTCCAACAACACTATCAACAAGAACACAAGACAGATAGCTTTAGGTATTGGACATAAATATTTTATTATATGTATGTAATATGTGCCGCCAGCGTGGTATACCTGTCGCTAAAATAATATCTTTTAACATTTTGTGAAAAAATATTTAACTGATGGTGAAGATAGTATCAAAATATGCTGTGTTGTTTAGGAGGAGTTAGCGGAAATGTAGATGTAATTGAAAGTTATTTTGTTTTGTGTGTATTATAAAATATTTTATTCTATATTACACCAGCATAGCACAAACAGATAGTATAAAAGAATACAATATTAGTAGTGAATTATCGCTTAACGTTAAGAAATAGTACAAAAAAATTACCTCTAACGCATCATTTGTGTTGGGTTGAGTATCAGTTAGTCGCAACACATACGATATCAAAGGTCCATTGGGGAACGCTCCTGGCTCCCACGATATAGCTACTCGACTAGGGTCAGGTGCTGCAGCACGTAGGGAATTAGGTGCAGAACTCGGCTTGCCACTGTCAAGCGTAGATATCACCACTGATGGAGCTGAGTACACAGGTTCTCCTGTACCTCCGCGTCCCGATAGGAATATTGCCACTCGAAACTATTAGAAAAAGTAATGAAAACCAACATATTTATTTAACTGCAGTTAACTATTTAAGCACAGTGACAAATTTAATGCCGTAGGCAATCTACTAGTGTGGTAATGCAGAATGCTCGAAGTAGGTGCAATTGTCCCTGTGGCGATTAGAGGATGGTAGTCTCGATATTAATTTCGCCCTGCCGAGTGTCGGAATTCGATTCATACACGAGTTATATATTTGTATGATTCATAGATATTTGATTCGAGCACGCGTGAATTTGTGTCCATTAATTTATTATTTGTTTGTCAGTTAGTCGCAACACATACGATATCAAAGGTTTCGAATAGTCAGGTGCTGCAGCACTTCTCCGAGACAACACGGCATGTACTGCAGACTGGGTGTTGTTTTTAAAAAAAAGGGTAATTAAATACAAGATGCAATTTTGCTAATGTAAACTGTGTGCTTACGTATGGTATCAAGTATTTGCCCCAAATTTTATCATGTCTCACCACTTTCTAGGTTCAATATAATTTTGCTTTCCACTCTATTTTTTCCTTTCATGTAGATTTTCCGTGTCTGGATGTGACGTCTTTTTCGGACATTAAAACAAAATTGGACTTAACTTATATTCCTACAAGATAAGTCTGAAACTGAAACTGGGTTAGTAGATCCCTCTAACCCAATTTCAGTCCAGCTTCGACGTGTGTGTGATTGCGTCACTGAGACAATCTGGCATATTAAATGTATATATTTCTTTGTATCACGGGATTACCTACTCGGTCTACATTAAGATTTATTGTCCAGTAGTGCCCTGACGCCCATACAATGTTTAGGTTCATATGTTTTATGTTGTTTATTTCGCTCTAGATTCGAATCAAAATATAAACTGTTGTGTCGCGTTGGATAAACCCAAAACCTATATTTAAGTACTAATAGGCACTGATTGTATAGTAACAGTGCGAAGTAGTAGTAGAATAAATTTTATTATTTGACGGAGAGAAAACGCAAGTTGCTGCTTACTGCAATGCTTCCGAAACAAAAAGCTTTTAATCAATGTTTTAGTATCGGTCAAGTTTAGTCAGTAAAAATAATAGAAGGAAAATAAATACTTCAAGATTTATATTTAATATTAGAGAATTTGTGTAGTCTAAATACTAAAATCACTGAACTCTTAGATTACAAGGCAGAATAAACGTAGAAAACATATTATGAAGCCAAGAAAAAAAAAGTCCAAATCGAAAAGTTGATTTGATTGCAAAAACAAAATCGAACATTACTTACTCGATATTTCGTATAAGGCCGTAACCCATCGACGTGTATAATGGACTGGTCGGAATGGCTCGTATTTGAGTAGTACTGCCACGTGCCTGGCAACTCTTCATACCGCCATTGTACCATGTAGCTCAAGTTGCCTAAATTGGGTGCCTCCCACACCAGAGAGAGTGAGGTGGCAGTTAAACTATCTGCCACTAAAGCCGGAGCGGTTGGCGTCCCAATTAATTCTGAAAAGTAGTTTTTGTTTAGTGCAATTTATCAATGAAGCAGTGGTTTAAATTATTTCGATGGTTACGACTATTGGAGTCAATGTAATTTTTTACAATGTATAATTAAGCTCTGTTTAAATAGCCATACCTCTTAACTTTTGAAAGTAAGTGTTCAGTGCCTCGTTGCAACCCATGACGCAGTACAGTTCCCTTGAAAACACAGTTTCCGATGTCACATTCTGAAATGTAAAATATTTAAAAAAAAAATTGACACCTATCTACTAATACAAATATCCCTACCATATAAATTTTACTTACGCAAACAATTGGACAGGAGTTCTCCAATCCCTCTTGCCATAAACTGCATCCTAATTTGCACTGTAACAAAAGAAAGGCTTATCTAAAGTTTCATTTGAATAATTGGACAATTTATTTATATAAATTTCAATTTAATACAAGAGCAGGAAATTAAATGACAAATAAAAAATGGTTAACCACGTTAAAATAAGTATTTAAAGTTATCCAAGCATTAACAGGATAGTCGTGATAGTGGATAAGAACTTCCTCATTTAGAACATGACTTGTATTCTAACACAATTAAGAACTTTGTGGTGCGGGCTTTGATCCAATTAAATTACGACCACTTATACAAATTCCATGTTTATTCACATTACTGACATGTAAAACAAACAACTAGAAAATTGATTAATTACCTAATGAAAGCAATATACATTAGCATTTCTTATCACGAAATTGAAATGTAAGGCCTCACGTAATATATTACAACCTACCATTGAGACATATTTCAATACCTAATATTTATGTAAGTTAAACCAACTACAACTTTATTAACCGTATGCATTGATTTTTACTTAGTGTGTCCTAAGTTCATTTAAAAATTATCAGTAATACCAAAGAAACTCCTATGTGATTCACATCCAAAAAAAATCATATAGGTGTTCTATGTGATTTTTTTTGGATCCCTTTCTTCCATTTTAGTCCAAAATCTTGGTAGCGTCAGTTTTGTTAGCAACCGACGTTTTATCAACCATTCCTAGTATTTGGTGATCATTTCTTTAAAAGTAGAACGTTGACTTTTTTATTAGATTATCATATGTTTTTAATTGTTCGCAAGAAAATCACAAAATACATCCCGTATTTTGTGCCATGTTTACATCTCACACGTGAACACATGGTCGTTTGCCCATACCCGTATAAGCGAAACAGACACAAAGTGTCTGCACTGTGCAGACTCACTCGAGACAAAATTTAAGTGCAAACAAAGCGCCTTGTATTGGAACTTTTTGTTTACGAATACTATAAACAAACGATGCTATAGGAAACTGAGAAAATTGGAGTGTGTATGGATAATATCAAGGAGGTCGTGTGTTTTTGCAAACGGACACTTTTTCCCATGGATGACAGGTCGAAAAAATAAGAACTTGCAACGGATTTTCACGGTCGGGTAACGTCCTTTACGGATGAGTACTGACCGGAACGCGCAGGTGCACCCCCTTTCTTCAACCTTGAAGATTGCTTTCAAGACTATTGTTTATGTCCATTAACATAAAAACACTTTCTCGTATAGCCACAATATTTTGACAAGAACTGCGTAATTATAACTGTAATTGAGTTGTCAAATGAATTGAATTAGCTTGTCGGCGGGTGCCCTTAGCTTGGTAATGATGCTATCAATGAATTAATTGTACATCATTTGCTAGCCACAAAACTGACCCCAAACGCGATTAGAATCCGTAGGGAAAATTACTGTTTATTTTCAAAACTTACAAAAGCCATTCATAAATAAGCTTGCTATTAAAATGAAATCTCGTTTATTCATCTAGGTTACAAGGTAACACTTATGAAAGTCACAAGAATGTAACAGGTTATCCGAAATGTTGTGTCAGCAAATTTGCCTACGACCAGTTCGCTGACGGGGTGGAGCTATGAGAAGAACTGGCAAGAAACACACGCCACTCTTTTTAAAAAAATGGATAGTTACAATCTTTTGTAATTTACAATTTGGGTAGCGTGTAAAGTGATGCAGCAGAGCACTACATCGTTAGATTAACGAATTATAATGAATGTTTACAAACTAAATATTAAACAGAAAGTAAAAAGTAAGGCTCGAAAGTACTACTGTATAATTGTAATTGCCATTAGATATCAGAATGGTTAATCTTGGTTCGGTTCAATGTAACAGAGCGGTACGGTGTGACATAGTTCAGATGAGTCGTCATCTCATTGAGAATGATGTGACAACGCGCGGAACAATTAAAACGGATGCAATACAAGTGCGCGCGATCTGTGCCGTTTGTTTCGGCTGTATAATTGCGGGTCGCGGCCCGAGCCACGCACTTCCATTGCTAACTGGGACGTTTTGTTTGTACTGTGTTCTTGTTGATATCGAGATTCAAGGATTGTTTGTAAACACAAGACCTGTTTAATAAATGTTTTAATTTTAATGTCTTAATATGTAAATATTTTTTCATATAACCGGTTTTCACATTCAATTTTACTTTAGCGCAAGGTAGTGTAAATTCACGAGATCATATTCATGAAAAGTATATTGTGAATCAATCTTAGAAGGATTACAAGTCTGAAAAAAGTAAGATTGCTGCATTGCAAAATGAGTCTTGCAATTTCAGTACAGTGCATGCGTAGTGCTCATAGTTGGAGTTAGTCAAAAGCTCAGATATGACCTGTCTTACTAAAGATTGAATTTAATCAGAATATCATAAGGTTATGAAAATTTAAAGGGAACTGTTGTAGCATTTGTTGAAGGCGGTCCATGCTAACGCGGCTCTTCCGCACTAGTTGTCACAACAACACGCCCCAACGCACCCTCTCCAATTTATCAATATTTGTGACTGATGGATGAACACGGTTTTGGATATTGTGTATATCAATACTGTCAAATTTTATTAAAACTGACTGCTCAATTGTCAAATGCAGTGGATTAGGTTTGAGTTTTGACTATTTTCAAAATGTTTTACATAGCTGCATTGCAACTTATTTTCAATAAAATTTTCTTAAGACCTTAACTTAATGGTGTATCAAACTGTGTTTTAGATATTGTTGACTTTTATTATCATACACTGATTTTTAGTTTGAAGACGAGCGACTTAATTTGAAGTAATATGACGTAATCGTAAATATTTGGACATTTAATGTCGGACGATTATTATCACTAGGTACTGCTTAAAATAATAATATTTTTACATTGTTCATTGTGATACATATTTATGCTTTAATAAGTATCTAATGTATTGTGTAGTATTAATGTTAATTAGATTACGTCATTTCATCTATTTACAGACAGAGATAATAGGTTATTTGATTAGGACTTGAAAAAATACAAACTCATCTTCGTCAGGAAAGACAAACTGGCTTGTAGGAATCGAATTCAAACTGTTGTAGGTTTGATTCAAACTCCTTAATCAAATACAAAATATGTCTTTGGATTTACTTGTCACATGTTTGTCTACAGTTCTACAGCAACACATTAATATTAGTACAAAACAAAATGAACCCTCAAGAACCAACACATTATGAACTAAACGACCCATATTAAATGACGAACAATAGAAAGTTAAATAAAACTAATAGAGTAACGAACTAAATTAAGGGCTAATTACTCAGTTTCCTGTCTCGTGCCATAATAATAACAAAACAATAACTACTCCCTCTACTCTCATTAAAATCGTCGCGTCATTTCATTGTTGGAGCGATTTCGGAAACGCGTTCGGAAGTTCAATTGGGAGCGCAAGCCCACCGGACGCAAGCCTCTGTGAAAGCACTCGTGGATCATTTACTTGTTAATTGCTTAATATCAAACTTCTAGAACTATCTACTTATGTATTGTCTTTGTTAGCACTGTGTATTCACTTAAAATTTTATGTTGTATGGTTGAGAAAAGCATAAGTATTCTGATTGAGGCATTTTTACCTATAGGTATATACGATTAGTCGATCGATCAAGGTGTGTGCAATTCTTGTCTTTGTTCTTCTTATTCATATCGCTTTGGAACTTTGCAAATTTTGGTGAGCCATTATAGTACATTATGATATAAGTGTTTTATGTTTTGTTACAGATAAATGGTTGTAATTTATGGTCAAAATTAATTAAATTAAAGAAGTAAATGTTTATTTACTATATTTTATCTCCCAAAGTTAATTTTATTCATAAAAGGTTGACCACTTTTCTGACATAAAAACTCTTTGCTAAGATTTAAAAAAGTATCGTTCGTTTTTGACGGAGCATCTTGATAAACAGTGCGTTTTACATTACAATAACGCACAAGTACGTAATGAGATACATTACGATATTGAAATTGGTGAAATAAGAGACCCTTTACGAGCAAATGTTTTATAAAAAAATTTACTGTCTTTACTTTGAATTTAGGGGCTGACTGAGAATTAACTAGTTTTGAAGATGGTTGCAATATACTAAATCTAAAATGTAAGTCCATTTTAGAAGGTGGGACGAGTAAACCTATACTTACGAGTATAAATTGTTGTTCAACTGTTTGCTCTATTTTGTTAAAATATGATATGATCTCATCTCTAACAAGATGTTCTCCTTTTATCGTATACTCGACAGATTGTTATGAAGCATAAACATGAAACATATAATATGTATGTTTTAAATTAAGTCACTATATGAGCTTTTTTTAACGATCTTCAAAACTCCAACCAATTACAAATCTACCTGTAAGTGTTATCTAAGGGCCATAGCACAAACGCTATTTTTACCATCGGCGAGCGGCAACTTTGAGATTGCTTTGAAGCTGCGCGCATTGGCGATTCTCAGCGTTGCTTTGCGGTATTAAAATCTCGCGTCTTAGAGATTTTGTCGCGACATTCAACTTCTAAAAAGCGACTTCATCATCGATCATCATCATCATTTCGGACTTTTGCAGTCCACTGCTGAACATAGGCCTCTCCTATCACGCACCATAACAGTCGGTCCTCCGCCTTCCGCATCCTGTCAGACACAGCGACCTTTTTTAGATCGACGGTCCACCTAGCTGGAGGGCGTCCTACTCTATGCTTACCGAGTCGCGGTCTCCATTCAAGGAAACGCTTGCTCCATCGTGTATCGATCCTTCTGCAGACTAGCCCACTGCCACTTCAGCATACTTATTTTACGAGTTTATTTTATCGACAATCGCCGAGGCTAAAAGAATATGTGTGTGTGTGTGTCTAAGATATCAGCAATATTTTGTAGTAGTTGTACTAATCTAAAAAAGTTTTTTAAGAAACCTACTTATTACAAAGTAAACTGTAGTGTTTAAATACCGATTTTATTTATCTGGATGCCACCTGACTGAGACAATCTCTTTAACAGCCATTATTTTATTATTATTTAATTGAAAGTTATTAATGTGTCTCAGTTGGATAGCAACGACTCTCACCCGTGACCTCGCATTATAAACCAAGATATTCGCATGAAAAAAACAATACTGGGTTTTTATTTCAATTAATTAAATACATAGTTATCGCAATGATGTGTAAATAGGCGCCACTCGCGTGAAACTGTTTTTCTAATTCACTACGTTACTGACCTCTGATAAACCTTTCAGATAGCGTATCCCATATTTATTTCACAAATTGTTTATAAGCGACATAGATTAATGTTATAGCACGAGTTGTCTGGATGTCACTGGCATGAAAGCGGTTATGTAAAACTTAGCTAAAAAAACCGGCCAAGAGCGTGTCGGGCCACGCTCAGTGTAGGGTTCCGTAGTTTCCCGTCCGTCACAATAAGTGTTCAAAGCAAAAAAAATACGGGCAAATGAAACTTGACCTCTGGATTGTATAGGCGCTCATACGATTCAGGGACCAAATTATATTGGTTAATTGCAGTTTCCATCTGTTGTTTCCATCCAAGTTCAAAATAATTTTCCTAGAAAGTCCTTATAAAGTTCTACTTTTCAGATTTTTTTCGTATTTTCTAAACTTATGGTTCAAAAGTTAGAGGGGGGGGGACGCTTTGTTTTTTACTTTTGGAGCGATTATTTCCGAAATTATTGACATTATCAAAAAATGATTTTAGTAAACCCCTATTCATTTTTAAATACCTTTCCAACAATATATCACACATTAGGGTTAAAATTAAAAAAAAAAACACTTCCCACTTTACATATAGGGGGGCTACCCTAATAAAACATTTTTTTCCAATTTTTATTTTAGCACTTTGTCGGCGTGATTGATACACATATTGGTCCCAAATTTCAGCTTTCTAGTGCTAACGGTCACAGAGATTAAGCGAGGACGGACAGACGGACAGACAGACATGGCGAAACTATAAGGGTTCCTAGTTGACTACGGAACCCTAAAAAGGAAAAGGAAGGCTAGAGCGGAAATCTTTTTTTGAAAACTGGAAACGTAGTGCCAGGTTATTAGAACATCGTCAAATACGAAAATGAAAGAAAATGTATCTTCTATCATCGTTGTTTGACTTGTTGCCTGTGTTTAATCGGGAACGCTACTGAAACATTAAAAAAGTGTTTCTACTCGTATAACACAGTAAAATTAAATTTGTTGTTTTTTTTATCTTTATTATGTATTCTCGGTACGTGTTGAACTAGTTTTCATTGACTCCCTTGTGACGCTACGACGCACGCCAGCAATTTACTTTTTCTTTTGTTTTATTTTTTTAAGACTTTCTTGTTATCATTAACGACTTTCTCACTCATAACCACAAGAAGTAGGTACTACTATAGTACTACTACTAATACCCTACTTTTAGAAGTTTGATTAGACCTATGCGAATGTGTCAGAACACTCAGTACGGAAAACTTTAATTATGATGCATCAATATCGATGTATAATGAAAAATATGAATGTAAAATAGCGTAAAGTCTGACTATACTGCTCGGACTCCAGGTCATTCTAGAAATTAAAGCGTGGTATGAATAGCTCTCCGTTTAACGTATTAAACTGTAAGTACCAATGCAAACACTGCAACTCATACTTTGACCTTGTTAGTAAATTAAGTATATCTCGGATTATTTTTACTTCACACGCTTTATTTACTTAAAGGAATGAAAAATAGCCGTGAGTACCCCGTAATAAGAACTTTGCTGTTAACTTCTTAAATTTTTTATTTTTTGTAAATCCTAGATCTTAAATTAAGGAAACTCAATAAACCAATTTTCCTGTTCTCAAGTCAAGCAGAATATATTTTCCCATCCCATCCGATGGGATGTATGTCTATTTTATATTCTTCACTTCATCTTTTTATAAAAGCAATTCTTTGTTCCCATTACACGATTAAGTATACATAACAACTAACGAGATATAGTAGTCAAATTCCGTTTGTATACTCCTAAGTCCTAAGGTTTCCCTAACATCGTTAAGAATTATAACACCCACTGGTAATGATAGTTTGTTTATTTTTAGCCGAGACCATGCACGTATGGTCTCAAGTCAGATAAATAAGTAAGTAAGTAACAAGTGCAAAATATAACAGCCATACTTCCATTGCATAATTCAATAACATTTTAGTTAGAATATATTAATATCATTTAAATCAATGAGAATTCAGATATCAAATAAACATAAATATCATCATCATCTCAACCCATAAATATACCACTGCTGGGCACGGGTCTCCTCCAAAGAATGTGGAGGGAATTTAGCCATAAACATAAAATATAATAAACATAAATTCGATATACTTACTTATTTAATAAATTATATCAAATATAAAATTTCTAACAGGTGGTGTGTCCTAAATTTTATAAAGGATGCAAGTTCCTGAGCGACATTTACGTGCTGTTCTTAACAGCTCCTCTCACTCTTCAAAATTTTGCATAACTACACATAATGATTAGCTATTTTACATTTCCCATTCATTACAATCTCCAGTCAAATCGTTTTCCTTAAATCTAACACTCAATGGATGACGTTAATAGGACCTACCACACGTTAAACCAATTTGACATAATAGACTGCTTAATAAACTCCCAAAGAATAATAATAACTTACCAATCTTGCGTAACGAGCTATTTTTTTTAAAACACTTCCCTTATTAAGTATCTTAATTAAATCAATTTTGCAAATTTGCGTCATTAAGTAATAGTTAGAATTGTAGTTTTTTATTCTCGTACCTGCGACTAAATAAATAACGAAGATTTAGACTCAAAATTCGTGAGCAGGTCACGCGCTGGCCCACGCCAACCATTTTATTCTGGCAATTGGATAATGTTCAGGCAAATTGGGGCCCACCGGCGTGCTTCCCGCCGCCTCGTCGCCTCTGCCACGCTTTCGCCTCGAGAGCACTCCTGTTAGTGCTCTCAATGAAGAGTTCTATTGCTAGCCTTTATCAGTCCACAACTATCATTGAAGTACAATGGATGAATGAATAGAAACATTGCGTACATTCACATATGTATGTATCTTTGTACTCGTATGTATGTTCGGCAATCAAATTAAGGATCACATACAAATGTTTTGAGTTTGATCTTGGGTTTATTTACTGAAGATAACAAAATAATGTAATTAATATTGTGACACATGTTATATTAATAGAAGATAAGTTCGAAATAGTTATAAAAATAAATGTGTACAGATACGTAATCAGCAATGTAGTAGAAATTGAAATAGATTTTACATCATTTATTGGAGAACAGCAAGTAAGTGACCAATAAAAGGACAATAAATCAAAACACTTAGTTGAAGCTGAGTGCCCTCTAGGTAATTTCGCTCAACAGATTGATATCATGTGTAGTGTTGAGAAGCAGGCGGGGGATAATGGGGGAGGGAGAGGGGAGCATTGTGCGGTGGCGCGGGCAGCGGAGAGACTTGTTGAATGGGCGCAAGCGCTTACTCGCAAGCGGGGAACCAACCACCTAATGAGGAAATAGGAATTAGCGGGCGACGACGAAGCCGAGTGCACTTCTTTAACATAACCGTGCGTCTCTTTATGATTTATTGTGTGCATTGCTTTGAGTATTTAAGCTGCATATTTGTTTGACTGCTGAAATATTACCGGGTTAATGAAGACATATCAATTATGTTAGATAGCTGTTAGCTACTTTGAAATGATTAAGCTGTTTTATCATTAAAATATCGGCTTATATACTATATTATGTAGCATAGTTAATTTCCTAAAGGAGTGACCCTACCGTCTTTTACGGACAAGATCTTTTGGCAAGTTAACGGAAGTAACATCAAATATAAACATAAGGAAAATATTTAGGTTTTTGTGACTTGTACTTGATTACTTGAGGACAAATCAGAAGAAAGCGACCTCATTTCAATTGGGTCAAGAATGTTATACCAGTTACGTTTAAGATGGTTCAAACAGATTGTTAGCATTATGCGTTTCAGGAATTAAGCCGTCTGGCTCTCAATTAACGCTAGAGCACATCTACAGATTAGCTCTGAGAAGCTTGAATAACGAAATAGTAACAATTAAATTAGGAACTATTCTTGAAGCTAAAATTAGTTCTGTGGTGAGTGGTGACAGATCACAAGGCCTTTGTTCCGTTAATTGTAAACCATGCTGGTTTAATTCAAGAAGGTCAGCATTATGAGGTTTTACATTTCATTTTTTCTATCATGCTTCTTTTATAGTAATTAAAACAATTATTAAAGCTAATTAAGCCCACACACCTTCAAGTATACTTGCACAAACTCAGATTTGGGCAAGTAGATATAGGTACAGTTCGCGCAATTTTGTATTCTTGTAGACTTGCATAAAGTTTGTGCAAGTATACTTTCCATGTAGTTTAATAAATGTCGAATGATTTCACCATTTAGGTGAAGGAATATCTGCCCTCTTATTCTAATACCTATCCAGTATTGCTCGTTTACACATTCGTTTCATGGGCTTCTTATATAGCTATAGTACCTAATTGGGCGTTGTAATTACTTTTGAAAGTAAGTAAATTACTTTGTTTAGCTTTATCAATAGTTGTTCCTTCAATATTGACTAATTCTACCGCCCAATGATCACAATTTTGGATGTGCCTTTATAGATACAACACAAATTAGGTAATATTTAAACGTTGGTTCCATAATATTTCCATCCAAACTGGAGGCAATTCATGAAAAATTTAGGTTAATTATATGATCTGGAACTTCATGATACGACAAGAGTTTGGAGTGGTATCTCTTAGCCGTAACGCATCATTACTGTTGTTACTGTATCTGTCCTAATGTTTCAGTGTATGTGAATAAAACCAGTTATAAACAAACATAATCAGCGTTTATTAGCTAATGGAAGGCCCGACTCCGGTCCATATCGCACTTATCACAATTAATGGTCCAATTGGTGCTTACATGAGCATAAGCATCTTCGTCGACCAAAGAAAGTTCTCATGCGTGTGACATGATCATTAAGTTTTGAATTAGTCTTATGATAAGCTAAAATAAAGTAAGTTTTATTGAAGTTCATCATCTACTTAAGTTCTAAGATTTTTATGATGCAAGTTTTGCTACTGGAGAATGCAAACTTACTGTCAGTATTAATTTTGATTTTCTTTTATTTTGATGTTAAACTCAATTTATTTATTTAAATATTTGGACTGATAAGAAATTGTTGTCTCTATTATCGATGGCCCTCTCAGTTCCCTAGATGGAGGAGAGGAGACCCGAGCACAGCAGTATGGGACATTAATGGGTTGATGATGATGATAATCATTGTCGATGTTCTAGAATATACGAATCACGGGGCTTTTTAGATCAATGTTTTCTGTTTTTGAATTGTCATAACCTCATCATGTTACGTTAACAAAGTAATTAAGTCTCACGCCGTTTTCACGAGCTGTGACAGTGACAGCTTGGAAATTGCTTTCCAAAACTCATCAACACTTAAGTCACTGTATGCACTCCATTTCGTATATGTATTTTACTCCCTATTTACACAACATTTACTGAAAATAAATTTATTAAAGAATAAGCTTTATTCGATCTTTCTTTTAAAAATTGTGATGCTGTTAATTTGATAATTATTATAAACTTTTTAAGCAGTTTGGCAGTAGGTAGGTACTTTGTAGATACATTCGATGACCATGTACCTATTGATTACAGCAGAAACCTTTACCCTTAGTAGATTTTACGACTTACGCGTGACGATAAGCCACATACATAATCTATTAGTTACATAGTTAACAAGAAGTCTCTTTGGTCTAAAAAGGTATAATATTAAAAAAGAATAGTCTATCGATATCAAATTTGTAAGAAAGGAAGGAGGAAGAACATTAAGTTCACATTTCTGCATAAAAACTTGTATGTAAAAGTGATTAGTCTATTAATTTTAATTAAAGGCTCTTTCAAATTTATCAATTTACCAATAAGTTCAGGTGTTATTATGTTATGTGTGTATTTCTAGGTAGTTAAAAAAAAAACGGCCTAATAATTTGTTAATCAACCTATATAACTTTTACCACGAATATATTTAACTTCAAAACGAGGTAAAATCCCACGTTTTGGGTGCATTATATTCAAAATTATTCAGAATATTCATGAATGCACCTGTCGCCTCAACTCAGTCTATTGTTACCACGAATACCGTGTCTGTAATCATGGTTGCAACGTTTATCAAAATTACGTCAAATAGTGACTAGCAGTTAATATCATTATTTACCTAGGAGCTACTTTGACGTCGATATCAACTTATCGTGATGACAAAATACTAATGTGTATTGTCTAAATGGACAGAAACGTTAGAAGTTTAGAACTATTTATCTTATTTACCTTTATCTTTTAGGTTTACTAGATCATACGTAATTAATTTAAACCCTAATATCGGAAAGTAATTTACTTGAAACTAAAGTTCATAATCATTAAATTTATTGTTATGTTTATTAGTTAAATAAAGTTTTTGAATAATCAGACAAAGGAGTTGAAGAATATATTCATTATATTGTAAATTTGTAATAGTAATTTTTGAAGGAAAATTATTTTTCCAACTAGTTATAAGTGCTTTTTTCCGTTAAAAAACTTCATATTAAGTAATACTTCATATAAATAATTAAATACGTACATAGAGGGTTAACAGGTTGGTCATTAAGTCATCGTATTTTTGATACAATAGGTTAAACTGTCCCTACAAAATAAAAGTCCGTTTCACACATAAATTTTGTAATAATCACAGGTACTAGGTGCCTTCACTTCCGATAGGTGATTGTTCATTTCCGAACTCGACGCACCGAACCGCATAGGGGGGATCAAATTCCCTTACATGAGTTCAATACCATGCTTTGATAAATTCATGGTACCATAAACTTGACTTTTAAACTTCGTTTATGAATATATTACAATGGTATGTGTGATTATTAAGTTTTAGTTTTTAAAGATAGTCAAACAACTGTGTAAGAAATATCCTAAAAATAAAGCCCTCAAGAAAGTGACTATATAGTATATATCTATAAATAAGACGCCTTCCAAGTAGTACTTTTATGTACCTACAGGATTTTTACAACACCGGTAGGTATCAATGCCAGTATTCGTGTTTTCAATGCCGTGATCACATATATTATAACCTCTCACAAGAACTTGCTAAGCAATCATGTAGTTGTTTATTTTGGTAATAATCTAATGCAAAATTTCTTAAAAACCATTTATTAACAACAAGAGAAACCAAAATTTGATAGAAACAAATAAATCAAATTTTAGCATCTTAACAAAATTAGATGACAAACAAACAACAAATTAAGGCGTTTGCATTCTTTTACTTTGAAAGTGTGATTGAAATAAAGAAAGAGCATTTAATGTTGAATCAGTTAGCAAACTTCTTGGCGTTTTACAAAAATAGCCTACTGAAGAAAAGGCCCGCTCTACTTCAATACTTGTAGATACCACAGACAGTAAGTACTTAAAGCCGCCGACAGAAATATTTCCCGACCATCCCCAGCAGTTTCGAAGTTACACATAATGATATATCTCGTAATTAACTCTGCTACTATTAATTCCAATAATTCTCGCTAAAATGTTTGTAAATCGTCAATAATGGTATTGAAAAACGTTGTTACGTGATCGCGTAATACTGGTATTAAAAGCCCTACTTCCAACGTTTGCTCTAAGCACAAAACCAGTGATACTCTTACAAACCAAATGTCAGACCAGAGTATGACAAACTGTGATTGTTCTAATAGCCTACCGACAACAGGACATTCTTAATTGGCAATACATCTGTAGTAAGCGAACGACAGGATGCAGTGCACACATCCAAGTTCAAGTCGGCCTATGTATTAAAAAGCACGTCGGGTGAAATGATAGAATAAAACGAATGAACTCTAAAATAGATCCGAGGGGAGCCTGCCAACTAGAAGCTTCCTTCCTGCGTCCATCCGGCGTTGAATCTCATGCGACCCTTGCGCCAGCGGAGCAGGTCGGCACCCGACCTATGGTAGATGACCACCAAACACTTTGTAAACACCCAGCCACATCACCACTTACGAACAAAAATATTGTACTTAATTAAATCAATCTATAAATGTATAGGCATATTTAGTTGGTTTCAAAATAATTCACACAGTTACGACGGTAAAAGTGCACGGCTTAAAATATTTTTTACAAAGACGTCCATATTCGTTATCATTATTGTGATTTTTCTTTTGGTTATTTAACATATAACATAACCGTTTCCGATATTATTTAACACATCTAGCTACTTTCTATACAAAAAAAAATTACGATGTTACAGGTTTGACAACTTATTTCAGCCCGTGTGAGTTATAATTAAGTACTACGTAACAATTTAAATTGTTAGTTTTAAAAACACTAACAAAGACGATTTTCTCAGAACAAATCAAATGCTTTTAATTGAGTGATAAATACGAAGTATAAATATAATGTAATGAGGAACCTTTCACAGGAACTGAAGAAAGTAAACAAGACGTCATGTAGATGTAAGAAATGAGCTTGTTTGGATATAGAGGGAAGGGCTAAGAGTGTGCATTCGATGGCGCACCTTGCGACCTACCTGACGAATGATGTTGAGCAAACTTCAACTATTCTTAAATAAATTCCATAGCACCACTATTTTTGAAGTGAGTAATGTATCATTTCCTAAATCACTAACATGGTGTTGAACTTGAGAAATGCTCTCTAAAATATAATCGGTGTTATTAATCTAGGTAAACATTCTAAAATATTATAGATGGACCAAAACTAATATCGTTTTCTTACATTAAAAAAGATCAGACAAACTAACTTTATGTCTTATTAAATCGGTAGGTTTAATCAATTTATCCTTACGGTCTTAATACCTTTAAAAATCTTTCAAAATTAGCACTGACCTAGGTGAGCCAGTACATTCTCTACGATGCCAATTTAACGAGTATAAATCTAACTAAAACCACCGAAATGACAATATTATTTGTAGAAATGAAGAACAAAGGGCATCATAACATAAAATAATCATAACTTACTACATATTGCTCAGTTATGTTATTATAATGGAAACAAATAATAATAAATGAAAGCAAGTCAATTGAGTGTGCTCGACTCGAGGGGTGCGCGTACGTCGTTCGGCCCGCCACCACTTGAAATTTTTTGCGCTGCGCAGGGGCGTAAATTGGACATAACTGATAATTTTGACGTAAACCAGTAGCGACTGTCAAGGTTTTGTAGATACAAGCCGTTGTATGTCAATTTTAGTTCCCACCATTTGATGGATCTGTTGCCTCTGTAGGGCTTGTAAAATGTGGGGTAACCCAAAAAAAATAGTTCTATGATAGTAGATATTTATGAGACAGTAAAGATTATGAAAATTCTGACTTTGTATGCTGTTTATACCTACGTAGCAAGTACCTAATATGCAATGAGAAAAACAAACAAATTATATTAATTGAAAAAACAAAAACTGGCCAAGTACGTGTCGGGCCACGCACAGTGTAGGCTTCCGTAGTAGCCCTTTATCACAATATAGTACAATTTTGTTGTTCTTTATTCTGAATATAAGTAATGGTAAAGATAGTAGTTAATGCTAAGGATTTGTATTTGGTACAAAATTATCCAACACCCAAGTTCAACGACTATTACTGCTAAACTAATAAAGTTATCTTAACCGCTATAGTTTTCATTTAAATTTCATGAAATGCACTATCATCATGAATTTTTCCAGATTTTTCAAGCCAGCAGTTAGCTTTTAGAGAGGGGGGGCGCCCTACTGGAACAAAAATTTGCTCTTTAAAGTTTAATATTTCGTAAACGGATCATTAAATCGAAAAATAATGTTACTAACCCCCCAAGTCATTTTAGAAGACCTATTCAACGATACCCCACACGATGGGCATGGGGTAGACGACAAAAAATATTCATCCCCACTTCACATGTATGGGAGCTACATTAAAAAAAAAATTCCAAAATGTTATTTTACCACTTTGTCGACGTAATTGATATACGCACTCCTACAAAATTACAGCTTTCTAGTACTAACGGTCTCTTAAGAAAACCTCGGACAGACAGACAGACAGACGGACATAACGAAACTATAAGGGTTCCTAGTCAGAACTAACCCTGAAAAAAAGAGTCAAATGTCTGTACGCCGCAATACGTTATGCCTAACCAGTAGTTGTTACTACGAGTATCTATTTCATAACGTTCCAAGGGACCAAACAATTAAAATCGACAACATTCAAACATCAGCTGATACTGAATAGGTAGATTCTTTATTTATAGAAATATGTATGTTTAGTTTTTCAAAATAGCCTCGATGCGGCTATCTGTAATCTATTGTAAGTTATTTAAATTGAGTTGTATTCCGACGACACAGCTAGGATCATGTCAACTAACTTGTTTTGTTCAAGCGCATTGTTGTATACGGTCTAGCTACTTTCAATGCGTTTCGTTAACAAATACTCTTTTGTAAGCTCATCCTCCTGACAGTTTTGTTGTGAAATACCACGTATGTTGTACTAAATTAAATTGTAGGTACGCTCAAAGTGTGAGCTTGTAAATATTAACTATCTTAATGTGCACTTATCACATATTTTGGCAACACTATTCATTAAATACGTTATCTTAAACGAAGTCGTAGGTCAATCGCAGTGATCTTATCACAGTAATTATAAACTTATTGTAAATTATTTCAATATTTTGGCTGATTTCACCCAAAAGTACCTCTTCCAAAAATAGCCAGTAATAACGTCATCGTTTTATCTTATTAAAGAATAGGTAGCATTTATTTAACGTATCTAATTCTCAATAGAAACTTAGGTACTTATTCTACTTTAAACGGCTAATGTGTTCTTACAATTATGAAGATTAAATATCATCACCTACGTATCTAAGAGAGTTGACTGCCCATAATGCAATCACAATGATTCTGCAAGGATTTTTGGCCGCGTTCTTTTGTTGCGGTTTCCTTTGTGGTGGACTTTTCCTAGTCTCCAATTAGAGTTTGACATTATTTACCATTACTATTGTAAATATTATTGTTTGTGAGCTAGAAAGCTAGGAATTAATACAATAGATAATTTTATCCTGAAATTGGAGCAGTCTGATTGAAGAGATATTTTTTTGTCATCCTTCTTAAGCTAGGGTAATTGTAATAGGAAACCTAATGCTCATTTGCAAACTTGAATGTTTATTACATTCAAGTTTCAAGAAATCAAATAGTTTTAATGCTCTAAACAAATAGGTAATATTGTTTGAAATATCAGAGTCAACCGTTGGCTACCATTTTTGGATAGTTCTGTCCATAAAGATAATAGTAATTGTCTCATTAATAAGTAAGTTGTAGATCACCCTGTTACGGTTTCCGTTACAGTATCGTAAAACTGGGTTACCCAATATTGAGACTACAAAATAAATAATAAATAAGTATACTATAAACGGTTATCGGTCCCAAGTTTACGATCACTCGCTTGCGTAGTTTGTTGTTCGATTAACTTTAGTGTTTTGACTCTACTAAGTATCAGATTGCTTGTTTGGACTACATACGGATAACGAAATTATTACTGATTATAGCAATATTATCTGGTTATGTCCTTCTGCGCCTTTATCCTCAACCGTCACCATTGGCAAGTTCCCGCTCGCGCCTGCTTTCGAATCTAAGAATGAGGTACATTTCCGGCTTAACTTACATAATGGTAGAAAAGAAAATTGTATAGAAAATGTCAAGTGATAATTACCTAAGAGATTTTGATACAACAACCTTCTATTTATACCATTCTACTATAACTTTAATTTTAAATAAATGTCATTCTCGATTCTCGGAGGGAAACTTTCCGATAGCTGCAAAGTTTTACTTTACAAAAGTTTATTATGGTTTTTATCCCATGTGAGTGAATAGATGGATAAAATTTAATTACGAATATCTTTTTAACATGTTTTATCGTAATTAGAAGGTATATTCCTATTCCCGTTTTTTAATACTAAAATAATAAGATTCTTTATAGAAAAGAAATCTATCGCCAAGCATATCAAAGATTCAATATTAATGGCAGTTCAAGTGTTCATATAGTTATAAAATTTGTTTATATTATGTAGGTACTCGTATATTTTTCTCTTATAGGACTCGTATAGTTCTGTGCCACAAACCTACCAAATTACCACATCAAAGTTAACCTTACTATCTTTTATGTGGTCATAATCATGTGGTTTCGATTTTTATCCTATAAGGCGCTTTGAAAACATCAAAGGATCTATAATTAATTATTGTATACCTTTAGAAATAAGTACTTACTTGTTGCACGCTGCAATCGGACCCGCAGCTCACATCGAAATGTCCGTCCCCTGTACGGTTCTGTAATAAAAAATGCAAAAAATGAAAATTATTAATATTTTTAACTAGCCGTGCACGCGATTTAGTTCGCGTGCGATTTCATAGATTTTATATTTTTTCACGGAACCTTAATATTTTTCCAAAATGATTATACGCCAGTAAAAGTCCCGTCGACATCGATTCAGTCATTTCGGCTATATACTATAGGCTTCTTTTTACCGACATAACACACGGTCAAATCTAGTCGACTATAAATGAATTTATAGGAGGCATTCGTTGCCTTTTCCTCTATGAATATACTCGTAATTTCCAATGAAACTAAACAAACTCATAAAAAGTGTTTACTTCCATAAAATGTTAAAATTGAGTTCCTCGCTGTATGGTTATTATTATAACTACGTTTCCTTATTTATGTAACCAATAAACGAAATAATTTCGAGTATTACAAAACAGACCACGGCTTCGTCTCATAAGAATTTATTGGCATACCACAAGGTACAAGATTAGGTCCAAGTATCGGGCAACTGGCAATACTGGCACATAAAAAATGACCAATTATTTATAAACGGATATTTAGTAGGGTGATCATGGGATGTACGAAGTCACAATCCTGATAACTTCCGTTGCGACACGGTCAGCGCAAGCGCAGCCGAGCGTGACAATTGTCATTAGGCCTACCTGTGCCTATACAATTGAGGTTTGATTGATTCGTATGGTAGTTTTTTAAATTATTATAAACATGCGTAAAATGTGTTTGGAATTTTGTCTTAGCATATAGTCTCCAGTTTAATTGTATCTACATCAACATCCTTATCAGCCGTAGGACGTTCTCTGTTGGAAAAAATTGCCAAATGGACTAGGTATGTATTTGTATTTTCATGTAAAAAAACTAAGTTATTTTAATAATCTTTATAAAATAGCCTCATATTAAGTAATCCATAAATGGTTAAGCTATCTCAACTAAAACTAACATGAGTGGGAAGTACTTACCGTACTTCCCACTCATTACTCCGATTGCAATGCACCACTTTTGCCGTCTCTACAATGCAATGATAAGGATATTTATGTTTCGTTTTTTATCATTTGTAAATAAATAACGATCACATAATGTAAATAAATAAAAAGCCAGCAACAAAGGTTTTTTTGCGAGCGTGTGACCGGAATCAGGTCGCGGTCGGTAGCACCTGAAAGGCTTCACCCGAAATGTGATCCATCCGCGGTTTTAACATTTCGGATTTTTTTGTTTAGGTAACAGTAATCTCTTGTTCGAACTATATAATGTGTAACCCTGTATCATCCATGTTTGGCACAGGTTTAATTTTTTTTTAACCATAAATATGCTACGGATAGCAAAATTGATATGGTTAAAAAAAAGTAGCTTTACCAAAAGTAACAAGGTAGACTTTAAATAGTATTGTGGATTTTATGGAAATAAAACTTATTTATTGCATTATAAATTAACTAAAAAAATCTACTTTTTTTTTAAATCATAACCTAGATGAACATAGTCAAATTCATCGTCTAGATATCGATAGATTTGATATCGAAAGCTTTATTGGTAATTTTTTAACAATGTAGAGACGCACTGATATCTATTCGATTTAACCGTGGATTCTATACCCAGCCCGCTATAATTATTATAATTCTAGGCTTTTGGATAGGTAAGGTAAAAGATCTGAAGAGTCTGTTATGAAAAATGTCAAGAAGCTTATCAGTATACGAAAATAATTAAAATATAATTATATCTACGTAACATATTGTTAAAATACCTAAGCAATCATCATCATCATCATTACAACCCATAAATTTCCCATTATTGGGCACGGGTTTCTTCCAAACATTTTGGAGGGAATGTAGCCTACTATCCTACCACGCTGGCCAGACAGGTTGGTATAGGGTTTTGTATCGAATTTTCATTTTCTCACAGCCTTGTACGACACACACTGGTAGTGACAACCTATGCAATATATATCAATGGTTTTAATATTTTGTAATTGAAAAAAAAAGGCACCCACAACCGCCCCATTCGACGTTTGACAACACAGATCTATATTTAGCATGTTTGCGTTGATTACATTGGATCGCTAATTGTCGACAATTACTTAGATGTGCGTTGAACCTAACGACAACCGCCGCAAATAAACTACATAATAAACTAAGATCATCGTTTTATCCTCGACCAATAAACTGTTAATTGGAATCTTTATCAATGAACGCACAAAGTAGAACGCTGAGTTATGTTATTTGTCATCTACCAAACGCCCACTGAATGAACAGTTTAATGATATATATTTTTGTAAACATTGATTAGACGAACCTGGAACGGGCATTTTTCATTGCATCGAGCTACAGCTTCCGCTCCAAATTTCTCGGTGATGGAACTGTAATCGCAGCCAATTGTCCGAGCGGACAAAGCCAATCCGAGCAGCGACAACACTAGCCATTTGTGCCAATTCAGCGGCGCACTCATTGTGCCCACCGGCCACCGCCACTGTCGCTGAATTCACTCCTGCGCACCTTCACACCAACAACACATCTTTTCGCAAATTCTTCTCGAATTTCACTTCATTTAAAATAATGTAATTGTTATAAAAGGTCTATTGTACACTCTATATTAATTAAAAAAATTCAGTCTTATAATATTGTAATGAAAAGTGTGTGAACGTTTGTTGACATAATCGTCAAAATTGTAAAAGCGCGGGTAGTGTGCGGTGCGCGTACGCAGCCAAAGCTACTCATGAACTGAGTCGCGCGCATCCGCCCGTTGGCGCACGCCGCACGCGCTACAAGGATGAGGACGCTACGTTTGGGCGCTACGGACATTATAACTATGTCCCCTACCTGTCGACGCACTTGTTACACCTATTATTTGGTGTCCTCAAATTAAAGCCATTAACTTATATCAAACAGATTCATGTAAAACTAATCAACGATTACGAGTAGATTCCATTTATTTATCCAAATCCCCAGTTGCCAACTATTTTCTCATGTAAATGAATCGGTTTTTTAATTATATTGGTTCGTATTTTAAAAATGAATAAAAAGAACCTAACTGTATGGCTAAAATGGCATGCCACAAAGCACAGCTTAGTAGCTGAGATAAGCTGCTGCAAGCAACAAAGCAGATTCAATGAAAACATGTCAAAATTGGATTTAGATATTAATATACTTATATAAAATTATTATTTGTAAACTGGCCTAAATACAAGACTAAGTAAAATGCTTATCTTACTTAGCGATAACTTATTTCAATTAATTCAACTCTATTTGAAATAATTCATCCCACTTTTGTAGGCATTTGATTTACTTACCATTTAGCTCATACAGTTATAGTTAACCTTTTTGATCTTAATCTTATAGTGTGTTTTATCGTCGTAAGTCGTCTCTGTAGTATCAGAAGGAACAAGGCCGAATGATACGAGCTGGAGCATTACCGCGCATTGTACGGCGTTCAATTTTATTAATTTAACTATGTACTCTTCGTCTTAAAACTTCCCACGCTTACCAACATTCCTCTTGGTTGGATTATTTAGTTCGAGACGGTAAAATTTTTAAGATTTTTATTACTGAAAATGTCTAGTTAAATAAAATTGAGCTGTTCTGTTAGTCTAAGAGTCAAGTTTAAACAACCAGTATAGATTTACTGTTTTCCCACTAGCCTACTTGTTAGCAGGCATCTGAGTTCGAAACGAGTAGAGAACAGCTGAACTGTTGGAAAACCTCTATTCGGAAATTTCGGATAATTTACAGGAAAAAACATATTTTATATAGGTATACAAAAATGACAATAACCTATTCTCTAAATAATTACACCTCGTTCTCAAATTTGAAAAAAATCGTTGATGATGGAAGCTTTTTGGTGGATCAGAATAAGGGCCCTGTATTGCAGATATGGTTTTCTGCTCCTTTGCTAAATGCTAACGGTGAAGGAAAACATCGTGAGGGAACCCATATAGGCATTAGGGCATCGGAACCGGTTTTTCCCGGAACCGAAAGAACCGGGAATTCCCGGTTCTAGGGGCTACATAAAGAACCGGTTCTCAAAATATGAAGAACCGGGTTTTCGGTTCTTTCGGTTCTTCTACAAATTAGTGATTAACGCCGATCAAATAAGCACTAGATACACGCTCGCATACAAAACCAACGCCAAATAATGGCACTCGACAGTACTACATACTTATTAGATTTATTATACAACAATTCTGTAAATTTTATTAAATAAAATATTCAATTTTTTTCATTCAAAATATATCGTAATAGATTATAGATTTGATCAAAAGGGTTTGTTCCCATCCAGTCACACCCAAACCTGTAAATTGTAACACTGTTGCTCGTTGGGAAAAAATTCTCATCATGTCACACTGTTACTTGATGCAACTGCTTGCAATTTTTTTCTCCCAACCAGTAACACTGCCAAATATTGGTGTTACTTGGATGGGATAAAAAGATACATCGAGTCACACTGTGTCTTGTTGGGAAAAGTAAACATTTTATATTCCCATCGAGGCACACTTTTTTTTATTATATTAATGATTGATATTTTTATTATATAGAGAGTTTCTACTAATCGTTAGACAGTTGCTACCCCCGTCATTTTTTAAAATAAACTACTTTCTGAGGTGATGAATCATTCCATCAGGTTGGCTGGGCACCTATCCAGTGAGAACAAACAGCGTAAATGAAAACGATCATGCCATTCATCGACTTAAAATGTCACTTTTCCAGAATGTCCCCATTCGTAGGTTTATTTAAAAAAATGTCGATGTCGATGAATGGCAACTGTCTAACGATTAGTAGCAACTAGCAACTCTCTATATAATAAAAATATCAATCACTGATATAATAATAAGAAAATAAAAAGTGTGACTCCATGAGAATATAAAATGTTTACTTTTCCTAACAAGACACAGTGTGACTCGATGAAACTTTTTTTCCCATCCAGTAACACCAATATTTGGCAGTGTTACTGGTTGGGACAAAAAATTGCAAGCAGTTGCATCAAGTAACAGTGTGACATGATGGGATTTTATTTCTCAACAAGTAACAGTGTTACAGGTTTCGGTGTGGACTTTACGAACAAAATTCTAATAAATTAGCAAAAGAACCGAAAAGAACCGAAAGAACCGGGTACCCGGTTCTGTGTTATCACTGGAACCGAAAGAACCGGTTCTTAAAATATGGCCGGTTCTCGATGCCCTAATAGGCATATTATACACTATAAGAAATTCTAAAGATATGTCTGATCTACCTACATTAGGTCAGCGTACCTGGATTAGGGTCTAACCAAACCCTCTCAGCTCTCTAGTTAGAAGGGAGGAGACAATTACCCAATGGTAGGACATTAATAGGTTGCTATTTATTCTGTGGGTGGCACAAATAATTTAAACTAAATTGACAGCATTGGGTACGTTATCTTCACCTTTACTTCAGGACTTTACCTGCAGACAGATGTTTTATGATGCTCAGCAGGTTTTACCTCTAGATTTTAAAGAAGAAATCTGAGGTACTTCATTGAAAATTTTCTTTGTTACGTTTGTCCTCTTATTAATCTATATAGAAATCTGTAAAAATCATACCTCGTAGAGATCTTAAAGGCTGCTGTCTCTGAAGTCCAGAATTCTTCTTAGAAGTCGCAGGTATTGCATTTTGCATGGTCAAATGGAAGTGTATCACCATGTCTCCAAAAGCACGTAAGAAGTTGGTCCTACGATTGCTATTATAATTTCACATTTCGTGTATCCCCATTAGACCTAAAGTAGAGCATAAATAGTATTTTCATATAATCTTGTAAATAAATTCTGGTCAAAATTTAATCGTCCAAGTAATGATTTGTAAATTTCTGCAATCTGCTATGGCTTTATTACCTATGGTATGTATTTGGAAGAGAGGCAGCATGCCCCATAATTAGAAAATTTTAAGGGCTCGTGTTAAATTTTCTAGTTGGATGGTATCCTCGTGTTTTTTCTCTCCTCTACCTACTATTCTAATTTTCACATAATAATACTTAACTTGATTCTTAAAATAATATTTTTCACCGACTAGTGAATTCGAATGCTGCTTTGATGCCATCTATCTCACATTCAATAAACTACGTAAGTATCTTACTCGCGTAACATCAGCTCACTGTGCTACCCGAGATATATGACATGACATCACAATGATTTTATGTTGCAACCATAAAGCACTAGATGGCTCTGTATGTATCAGTTATTCACAATATGCCCACTAGGTGGAGCTACTATTCAACCTCATCAAAACAAACTATTAGCAATGAGTTGGTAATAAAAACTAATATGTTGATTATCTTCAAGCAATAAAAGAAACATTGTAAATAGTAAGTAATATTAGGTACGATAATTATGGGTTTGGCTAATAAGTAGGTAGGTAGGTAGAGAGGAAATAAGTCTTAAGATGAAATAAGTGGCACGGATTACGGGAATCACCCGAAACTGATTTAGAAATTCTAGTTTACCTAAATTATGATGACTGGCTAAGTGATGTCATGCAAGTCTGCCAAGTCGGACAATAAAAAAGATAGTTCTGGGATGCTAAATAAATAACAGTGATAAAGTCGTAGGTCCTACCGTCGCTACTACCATCGACATATTCGACTTTCCCAGTATCGTGAGTCCAATTAGTTCAAAAGATTTTTGCTGGTTGTATTTGCGCGTCATGTTGCCCGCGACTGTGTGAATTTGATTTCCATGTTTATTATAAAGATTTCCAATTTGCCACCCGCAAAAATTTTCCTTGGACTTCAAAGAATCAATAAAAAGAATTGACTTGGTCCAGTTGTCCTCGAGTTCCTCAATAACACATTATATCATTCACTTTTATTAAAGAAGTACAACTATTATTGGTACAATAATTATATCTGTGTGTAGTATTCCTTATTTATTTTTAAAACATGTCGCTCTAAATATTTTTGAGACATCTCTCATCGCATCAGTTCAAGAAAATTGGTGCCAATTTTTTCCTAACAACAATAAGTATTTACCTACCTTCCAAAAATCGTAGCACACACGTGACATGATTTTTTGCATGCTGCCTCTTATTTATAATGTAGATATAAATAAATGTATAAAGGAATTTTTGGATAGCACACATAAAGAAAATTAAGTATGTAGAATGCTTTTGCAAACACGTTAACAAACCTTTTAAAAAACAAATTAAACCAACTTTATATAAGTAATTCAAAAGAATACAATGTTCGATGTACGTGTGTCATATTTATAGAATTATCTCCGGATCCTTAACCGTAAAGGAGCAATATGGAGCTTGTACCTGAAATTACCATTTCTAACAAAAATAAAGATTTTTCCTAATTGGTCCAGTTGACTTGAGTCACTTAAATAAAAATAAATATTGTGAATTGAGAACCTAATCCTTCTGATACATAAACTTCGTTTTGCGGGAAATTCTATATTCTAGCACTCACAAGTCATCAATCGATACTGATCATTGTAATATTAGTTGAAGTCTCCTATGAGGAAATCACTACAATTAAGTATCGTTGAGGTACAGTCCCATCCCAGTAGTTCCAGTCAGAGTACTCAGAATTAATTAGTAGGTAATCGTACGGCTGTACCGAAACACTCTCGAGACTGGAGCATTTGGGTTTAACATCCACATAGTTTTTCTGGAGGATTCACGAACACTCATTCATTCGTAGATGTTTCAAGAGGATATTATTGATTAAGGAGATGAAATCATAAATCATAATACAGACAAAGATGCAACATTGGCATTGGCGTGTGTTTCTGCAACTACATATTTACACATAAAGCTTCTCCAGTGAAGTAAAAAGGCTGTTTCCACGAAGTCCATTCCAGAGACAGAAACTAGGTACTATATATTAAGACCAAAGTTCATTTATGACGTAATCTGACTCATAAAAAGGAAGATTCATATTATTGTTACGGGGACTTTTTTAAGTCAATATGGGTTTTACTAAGTTTACAAAAAGAATACCATCATACACACTAGTGATATCAGAGTTCTTCGAAGAAGCAGATGCAATAGTAAACAAGTATTAATATTCACTTGTTAACATTTCGAAATTAATATACATAGAGCCATGATCAAAACAACTTAAGTTATATTTAATCATTTTGATTACATTTTGAATCAGACTGGCCTGTTGGTCTAGTGGTTGGTGACTCTGACTGCTAAGCTGAGGTCGAAAAAGGTCGAAGAGGTCGTGGGCTCGATCCCCATCCAGGACAAATCTTTGTGTGATGAGCATGATTGTTTGTTCTGTCTGGGTGTAATTTATGTATAATATGTATGTATTTACAAAAATAATTAAGTAGCATATCAGTTGTTTAGTACCCATAACACAAGCAAATGTAATTGCTTAATTTGACACTAGATGGCGCTGTGTGAATGGGGTGAAATATTATTATTATTTTCATCCTCTTTTTTATCCTGGTCTGCTAGGTTTTTGCAACTCAAAAACAACGAATTGGTTCAAGACAACACTAGTTTTAAATGTGTTTACGCTCAGATGTTAGTTCCATCTATAACAAAAAACTTTTTCTATCAATCATAACAATCATTAGTGTATGCTGTAATTGTGCCTCTATTATAACATTTTTGTTATGGTCAAACAAAAGTACGATTGATGATTATAAAAAGTTTGGAAACCAAATTGCTATTACGTTTTTCAGCGGTCCAAAATTTAGATAAATATTCAAAATTGGTCTTATTTTGTAGTCGTTATTTTCATACTAAGTATTTAGGTAATAACTAAATAAAAAATATGACAACTTAATAGCATCTTCATCTCAGTAAAACCTTTGTTTATGATGTATTTATTAATACTGAACTAAATACAAGGATCACATTGAAAATAATACTGCTGATATATTAATACTCGTAACAGAAGTTACAGATTAGGATTTTCAGATGTTATTTAGGTAGATATAGTAAGTATTTTAATTAACTTCTAACAATTAATGTAAAATATTTTTAATAGCCTAGGTGCTACATTTTGTATAACTTTTTTATGAATAATATTTCAGCAATGTTCTTTCAAAATACATCACTGATAATTGCTTATAGGATTAGGAAGCTACTTTTTTATCAAACTCCTCACTGACACCTGCACTTTGTATCAAATGAAAATATTGGAGTGATGAATCCATTTGGAAGAATTGCAGCCGGATTGTAGTTTGCGTAATTCAAGAGCTAGGATCTCAGGAACTGGTCTGATTTGAAATATTATTTTAGTGTTGGATAGTCCATTTATCGGGGAAGGTTATAGGCTATATATATAACATCACGCTAGGACTATAGCTAATAGGAGCTGAGCAGTGGCCAAATAAAGAACGACGAGAGCTAAGCCCCGCGCGCTCTCTAGTGATATTATACCCAAAAACTATAGAATAGATTTTGTTAAAGTTCATTTTTAACCCCCGATTTCAAACTAAGTATTTTATATGTTATTAATACTTAATTAATATGGTCAGTAAATAGGTAGCCTGTCTATTTACTTCTAATAAATAATCTTCTAGTTTAGGTACACGTGGCAGGATGTTCGGAAGTCTTATCTTGACATTCGATACGATTTACCACGAATTTATTATAATGCAAGTAAAGTGTTATTATGATAAAAGAGAACTAGTTATTTGGAATAAACAACCTAAACCTGTTATCAGTACAAGAAAGGAAATGACGCTAGACTTAAGTCAAAGATTAAAATAAGCTCTTGAACCTAACTAACACTCATTTTTATATAAGTAGATCAAGGTGTACCTCAAGGAACAACTTTAGATCCATACCAATGACTTAAATATTTGCAATTTTGTAAACAGATATGAGATAAGATTGGATTAGTTAGCTAAGTCATTTATTGGCAGAATAAAGTAATAGGTATAAATAAACAATATTTTTGAGTTATAAAGGTAGGTTTCATTTAATTTATATTCTACACGTCATAACTTTAGAAATAGAATGGATGATACCTACATTTAGAGTAGGTCAATCTTACGGACAAATTCCAATCGTTGAAGCAGCGGAGAGACTGGATCACTCTGTGTGCTCTATCGACTGTTCCACGGGGAGTGCTCCAAAGAAATTCATGATTTGGTGCCATCGTCGCCTTTTTACCATCGCACCACTCGACGCCGCTGTAGACTTCACCCACACTACCTGGAGCCAATATCGTCCAACACGGTAAGGTTTCAGCGGTCATTCCTCCCACGTACGTGCCGGCTCTGGAGTGAACTTCCTGCAGCGGTGTTTTCTGAGCGTTATGACATGTCCTTCTTCAAACGAGGTTTAATAATAATAATAAATCATTTTATTTCAGGCTTCAATGGCCCATACATAAATACCTTATGAAGTAACATATATAAATTTATAACAATTTTGTTAGTACATAAATCTTATAAAAAATTTAAAGAGAGCTATCCTCTCTAGGCATGCAGCGGCTTGACTGTGCCCCTAACATTGCAAACGTCCATGAGCGGCGGTAACCACTTACCATCAGGTGGGCCGCTAGCTCGTCTGCCACTTCAAGCAATAAAAAAAAAAAACAAAGTACCTACTCATACGTATGAAAAATATCCAGGTACACTTTGGATTTTCTGATTATTTAAGATTTGAAAGTAGTTAGGTAGCATATCGTCAAGTTTTTTTAGAGGTCTGCACCTCAAAAGGAAAAAAACAGAACCCTTATAGAATCACTGGAGGAAAAAATGCATGTTCGTATGGAGTGTGCTAGTCCATCTCGCATTTGACTGGGTTTTCCAATTCCTGTTACGTTGACATGTTTAGGTTCGAACAATGACTACCTACACTTTCTCTTACTTGGCCCTTGAACAAGAATAAGATTTTGATCGTTGAATTTAATAATGTTAATGTTTCAAGCAATAAGAACACTAGTCCACCGTTGCTGTTGTCATGCAGAAGCTATTCGGGGGGGTTAGTTTTGTTGTTTTAGAGCTTTATAAAATATTATTACGTATAAGATTTGTAAATCCTAGTAATCATATCAAGTGCTATAAAATTATAAATTTAGTAAATATCAGTTACAGTTTTATTATATAAGTGGCCAAGATTATTTTATGATTTACAAGTCCAGATAGCTTCATCTTCCAATACGTCATATCATTATGTCATAAGAAATGTTATTTGAATTCTAGTTCATAGGTGTATCTGACACTGTGAAAATGGAGTGAGATAAGTTAAACATTGTATTAATAATTAAACTATCACATTGTTGCTAATCATGTGATTTGAAGACTAGGAAAACACATCCACCAAAAAACAATGGTAAAATAATATATTGTGAGGTAAAAGGGAAATTAAGAGTCGCGTCATCTTGGAAAACACAGACCACGATTCCTCTTAAGTGGAGGAAGTGTTTTCTGTTCTATTAGGATAATTGTAAAGTTAGGTATGTTATTAAGGAAAAGAAAGAAATTGAATGAGTAGTTTATGTCTCACAATGAGTCAGTTTACGCTCAAAATCACTTGAATGAAGTTGAACTGAACGGAGTTTACAATGAAAACAGCGGTAGCCTGCGCAGTTTTCATTCGGCGATCATACTTGTAACATCTTTACCTCAAGTTTATAGTTATTTTGAATTCTCAAATTCACGACTTCGATAGTGCCCGAGTAGTTGAGTCCTTCGTTTTATGTGTGAGATGCGATACGTTATCTTGGTGAGTAAATTACAGTTTGAACTAAAACTTAACTGTCTAGAAAGTTAATGAGATATTGTGATAGATTGGAAGTAAGTAGATATGCTAGTTACGCTGCTTCTACGTCTATACTAGACGTAAAAACGGTCTCTTGTTACCTCTAAAACAAATTTTGATGTGTTTTAACTCGATTTTCCATAATTATTGAAGCCTTTGAAAAACTGTGATTCATGGTCACGATGTGGTGTTTTTATTACAAGAACAAAGTAACTACAAAATGTTTTGAATACTTTTTCGCCATAACAAATTTCAATTATGGAAACTAAATCAATAAGCATTCGTTGTATTCTTTCTCAGTACATATTTGCCTCTCCTCGTTAATAAGGAAATATGCGAAAATACTTTGTCCTATGCGCCCGCTGACGTCGTTTTGTATCTTCCTACGCCTAGTTTGGGAGAGCTCCAAGTTTTCAGGTGCCAAAGTGCGATCAGCAATTGTTACCTAACCAAAACAGAGTTCGAAAACTGAATAAGATTCTGTTTTCGAACTCTACTACGATCAAACAACATATCAACACGTAAAAGTGAATTAATTCCCTTGCAAATTTCAGAACACGAGCCGTTTAATGACTATACTTAGCCGTTTATATAATACAATCTATAGCTATAATTGTACCGCAATTCATTGGACGCAATTTAGATAAAGATAATTCTGTGGCAAATGTCAAGATAAAGGCTTTTACTGTGGAGCTTCATAGAAAAGACGTGTTGGAGAAATAATTGAGTTATTTCCATTTTAACTGTGCTGCGAAGTGTATCGGTGAATATTTGGAGTACCTATCTCTCAAGAACGGAAACATGGCTGGAGACCTAGTAGACTACAAGGTAAGTGAAAATAATTTACTTATTATATTTATTACTAGCAAAACACAATATTTAACTATTTATTGGCACATACGGATTAAAGTGTTCGCGCATTTCCAGTTACGTAACCAACCGTTCTGCATAGTTACGAATAGGAAAACTTTGTAAAATATAAAATTTATAAGCAAATGAATAATGGTGTGTGAAAATAAATAGATAAATAAGTGGTTTATAATTTGTATAATACTAATTAAAATATTAGGTATACTAAAATATATATAATAAATAAATATAGGTAAGCAACCGTTCTGCATAGTTACGAATAGGAAAACTTTGTAAAATATAATATTTATAAGCAAATGAATAATGGTGTGTGAAAATAAATAGATAAATAAGTGGTTTATAATTTGTATAATACTAATTAAAATATTAGATATACTAAAATATAAATAAATAATTGGGACATCAATTTAATTGTCGTAATAAAATTCTATTTAGAAGTATCTACTTAATTACTAAGTATTTAAAACTCTCTATTCAATTTTAAAAAATAGATCACACACCGGCGAATACATCTTACAAACTAAATTGCTTATTTTAATAATGAAGAATATTAATGCATAAAATGTAGGTACCTTATCATCCAAAATTTAAAAAATAAATGTAATTTATAATAATTTATAAAACTATAGTATGTAGTAAACTAATAGGAAGATTATACTAAATAACCGCATGTTTACCCCGTATTTTTGGCATGTCATAGATTTTTATGTTTAATGTTTATGATACGGTATACCTACCTCATTAAAAACGATGTAGTTATTCAATAATGCCAATCAGTTTTCTAGATACTAAGTAGATTTTTAATTAAAGTAATTTAATAATAGACTATGAAAACAGAAATAAGGGCTAAGGAAACGCAAACAAGCAAACATCGGAAGACAGATAAGATAGCAGGGACGTCCCTACAGCAACATATACAAGTCACAACCTATAATATCTGAGTAATTGCTTGACGGCGTTGTTTGTAGCTATTATCGACGTAAAGATTGATATATTTTCATTCATTTTACAAGTACAGTACCTATATATTTGTTGGCTTATTTCACGGGAAAAGGAAAAATGAAACTATACCTATACTACTATAAAAATTAACTTACGGAACTTAAAACAAATAGAATTTTGTGAAATAAATGAAGAGTAAGCCGTTCTTTAGAACAAAAAAAAATACGTAAAACATCGCATCTGCTGTTTTTAAATTGCAAACGAATTAATTTCGCGATGTATGACTATATTCCTCTTTTTCACAGATTTGTGATATTTTTTGTCAACGAGTTTTTGTCGTAGTCGCGCTTAGCCATCTACTATTGTCTCCGCTTTGATGTACTCTGGGCCATATACGAGAAAATTATAATACAGGAAAACCGCAGTAAAGAAACCGCTGCCATGTTGGAATATTTAATCAATCCGTAGGGAACTCTTTCTATTCAATAACGTTATAATGAATTACAATTAACTACTTACAATTGGTATAAGTATCATTCGCCCTTCACCACGCAACAGATCAACGATCTTTTCAACTTTGGCTTCATGACAAAGTAATTTTTTAACAAGACACTTTTAGACTTGTGTTATATGACATATATACTTAGATGTAACAGTAACAAAAAACCTCTTTCTCTGTTCTGTGCACGAACATTCAAAGCTTATTCTAGAAGAAGATATTGGAAATGACCGACTTGAAAATGTAAACATGAACAATGGAAATAATTGAACGCAAATTTACAACAACTTTGTCTAGCTCGATGCTTATCGTTTTAATTTTTGATATTATACATAATTATCTTTTTAAAACTTCCTTTTCCTAAAGATACGGTTGCCTAAAAACCTATTTCCGATCACTTCGGTATGGTACGTACGATGTCTGTCGCTAAAATTGTGTTTTTCAGTTGTCATCCCAAAACTTTCTATTTGTGAACTTTTATCAAACTTTTTCAATATTAGTGAAAACTTCAAAATCTAAATGACCTTGGGTCAAATATATTTTCAAAGGATAAAGTGTTTCTTGAAAATATATATTTCATTGTCGATCGCTAATGCATTTAAAATAATGATTTATCTCCTTAATGCTCCATTCATATTATAACAGGATTGTATGCAAAAACCATAAGACCGTTACCGATTATAAAATATTTACGTGCATGTGTGCATTCAATGATGGCTTTCAATTACTTTATATAATGTCTGTATTTACAAGTGTATGGAACGAAAACAAGAGCTTATTGACGCACCTACTTTACTCTTAATAACCATACTGTAGTGAATAAGATGGACTAGATAAACCAATTGGTATATAGACATTCATACTGGCCAAAATACATGGACAGCAGAGCAGTCAGTGCCGATAGCTTCAAACGAACTGCAGTATGAATCGCTTGAAGCCTATGTGTAGCATTATATTCATTGCACTAACTGCGCTAGCCGTATCCTGTAATAATCATATGTTATCGAGGCAAAGTTATAAACATATTATAAATACGCTCGTTATGTACTAATTCTATATATTCAGAGTTTCAGACGTCAGCGTCACTCACAAACAAATACCTCATTTGAACAAAATTTTCCTCATTCTATTGCAGGGATTACAGGCTAACATAAAACAATTGAACATAGTACTCAAACAAAGATAAAAAATTACTCAACGATAAGAAGTATAATAGTTGCATTTGTTATAACAATAAATTATTGTACCTAAGTGTTTATTGTTGGAATACAATAGTAACTAACTGCATCAGAGGATTCTAATATTTAGGTATTAGAATCCTCTGATGAGTTTTATCTCTATCTCTAGGTAGGTATAGTTAAGTACCTATAACTCCAAAAAAAAATGCTCATTTATTTAACAAAAATCGATTTTCATTACGTTCTTTGAATTGAGAAAATCTAGGGCGAGGGACACCCAGAAAGTGCATAATTGTATTCAAGGTGGCAAAGCGCAAAGAAAGATTTAAAAGCATTATAGGCGTCTTTACGTCGATGTAACTACTTCCCAGCAGCCATAAAATAATATATAAGCTTCCTTTACACACTAGTAATATTAAAACGCACGATAATCGCGCATTATCAATTAATTAACCAGCCACGCGTACTTTATCTAAATGATTTACAAAGTGTAGGAAAATTATGAAAACAGGAAATAGAGTCAATTAAATTATTTATCTTAAAATATTTTAAATATTATTAATATTGTTTTCAGCTAGTTAGAGTAACAATTAGAATTATCCCATTGAGAAAATTAGCCATATGAATAAGATGAAATTAACGTGAAAGAATGGAACCTTTTAGTGACCCATGAGGTCACATGGATTACCAAACGTGATCTCAAAAGGACCTTGAAGATGTCATTGGGTTATCGAAAGTTGATATCAATATTATATGATAGATAAATAATATAATTGACACGACCCTATTTCCTGTTTTCATAATTTTCCTACACTTTCTTAATCATTTAGATAAAGTACGCGTGGCTGGTTAATTAATTGATTATGCGTGATTATCGTGCGTTTTAATATTACTAATGTGGCTAAGAAGTATGGTTCTTATTCCCTGCCTAATCTTAAATTAATTTAATATTATATATATAATTTAATATTTTTTGCTTTGTATCTTTATACAAAGCAAAAATAGAGAAGAATGTTGATTGCTTCACGGACAAGAGCGAAGCTCTAGGACACAGTTACTTTTACCTTTAATACTCAAACTAAAATTATATAAAGTCTTATAGTCTTTAATTAAGTATAATGGTTTTGAGTAAATATTTAGTAAAGACATAATGCTGTCTAATTTTTAACGTCATACTATACTTGTAACTAACTTTAACAATAATATTTTTTAAGAGATTTGAAGTTACTTATTAGGTTCTATATTTTACTTCTTGAGAAGCGTATAAACTAATAAGGGATAAAAATATTAGCAGTGCGACATACGAGAAGAAAGGTCGATAGAATGAAAGTATTTTGTCAAGATCACTGTATCTAAATAACTGTGGGTTGGCGACAAGGTGTCTCCTTGTGGTACGCCTCAATGACAGTTTCTCGGTGATACCTCCTCTAGAGTAAAAATAGATGTATCTCAAAGCTTTTTTCGTACCAAGTATTTAGTATTGTAACTCTAACATAGCTGAACCGATATGTTAATTTTGGTACTTATAGAAATAGTAGATTATGAGTTTCATAGCCGTAACTGAAATTATCGAATGCTAAGTAAAAACCTATACTAACTCAATTGTAATCGCATCCGATGTAAATGTTTTTTTTTTTTTTTAAAGACATCGCCCGCACTAGGGAACAAGCCCTGTGTCGCGGGGTGCTTTACAAACATGAAACTAACGGACACAAAGTACACCCAGACTAGAAACAAATATCTATGAATCACACAAATATTTGTCTCGTGTGGGGATCGAACCCACGTCACCCAACACGGCGATGTAGTGGCGAGGCGACCACTTTAACCACTGCGCCACGGTGACAGTCAAGTTTCAAACAAGTATATAATATGTTTTATGACAGAAGCGGAGTTGTTGTACCACAGGATAAAATAAAAATAAAATGAGTAGGTAGCAACTTTAATAACATTGAATAGTCCGAAATAATGGTATGGATATATAATTTTCTTCTAATGCCAAAGACAACACAAAACTTTGAAGAATGAAACGAACACAGTGAATACAATGATACCGTTCCAATTCAGATATTGTATCAGAGCAAAGAAATAAAATCTAGGCAATCAATTCGCAACTGCATTGAATCAATTTCAATTTATGAATTGGCGTTTATTAGATTACGGAGTTCAATTGGTGGTCAAAGTGCGGAGGTCGATTTTATTATGACTTGTGACTCAACAATGATTGCAAACATTAGAGAGCAATAATAATGACCTTTGGCAATTAAATTATAAAACAACGAATAAGATTCATACATAAAATTAATTATCGATTCGACGATTAAATTAAATGTCAGATCTTTATATTTTCGATCCGTTTAAAGTTGACGATAAATAATGTACTTAGCTGCAATTTATTAGATGAGACATTTCCTGAGGTTTTAATTTGCATTTATTTAATTTAAATAAAAGTTTGTAAAATTATAAAAGGCCTACGTTGATAAATATTTAGGTACTTCAAACTTCTTTAATCCTTAAGCATTGTACTTCTATAAAAATAAAAATACTTCCACACCATCTCAACCGTGTTGATAGTGACATAAGGTTGACTCTATGATAATAATACAGCGTGTTTCATTTTTAAACTGTAGGTGACACACATTTAATCAGTCTCAATAATAATATAGATATAATTTTATACTACTAAGCATAAATATCTAGCTTCCTGCCTCCGTTTTAGGATATCAAAGGTCACGCCATGAAGGTCATCCTTTCATTTAGGTTTAATGTTAGGTATGCTGCTGACGTAACACATTCAAACAATGCCACTGGTCCTATCAGTAGTCGGTCTCATGAAATTCGAATGACCGGTTTTTAAACCATCCCTCTGGTGATATATTGTGACTGTAGACTAATCGCTCCTTCTACTCAAAATCGGATGTATTGAATAAAATTGCTTAGCAATTTTAAGAAACAAGTCAAATAACATGTCTACGTTCTCTACCACTTGTCATGTTTCGTGATTTTTAACTTCCCGCCCTTTTCGGACCTCAAATAATTAATGAACGATCCTCAATTAAATACATTTCAAATGGCAGAGGAAGAATAGCGCGTGCGCGTGGTCACGGAGCGCAAGTAGTGGCGCAAGTCAGTGACCAAGTAGCGCTGTTGGAGTATGGCATGGCACCTCTACGGTCCACAACTCTGCATAATAGCCGCGTGCGCGGCTGTGCGCTCCGAATACGAACCCGTTGAATTACAAATACATGACTGGGGGCACGTCATCTCGTCGCTGACACACCCGTTCGTACGGGTTCTCAGAATTCTTTCGCACTCGTGATGCAACTTTTTACTGTTTATTTATTAGAGACAAATAGTGTACCTACCCACCTACTTTTAAATACAATCATGATTGGTCAGGTCAGTATTTATAAGTAACTGCGATCGATCCTTTAATAAAAAAGAAGATGTATTTATATTACACTGTATTTCATCATCATTAGATTTAAGAAGCTCTTGTCGGTGAAGCAATCGACAACATTTTTGTCCTTTGACTTTGAATCAAATTCCTTGGTATTTGTATAGGCAGAAAAATATTCTTTTGGTAGCCAAAAATTTTGCTTGTTTAATTTTTTTACATACAAATTTAGTACCTACTTAAGCTATTATGTCTTTTGTGTTTGACATTTCACAGATGTTCCTAACCTTGATATTTACTTGTAGGAAGAGGAAGGCATTCACACATATTTAGCGCATAATATATCTACAATGGTGCCTGGCTTTATAGTTTTCTTATTTGAGTGAAGAAAGTAAAATGAGCAGAATGAAAAATTCGCTTTCGTTGGTTCCATTTTATTGTCATGCTCTGCTTATCTCATTAAACTTTAGTGAAGGACAGGCATCAGTACTTACAGAAATTAATATTAGTGACGCAATATTGCTAAAGGGAAATCACGTGATCATAGTAGAGTTAGCAGACCTATGATGGTGGGGGAGCGGGAGGTAGAGCGGGGTATATACGAGACATGACGTCACGTCGGCGCGGTGTGGCGCGTTTGGCGGAGGGGGGCGCGGTGCGGAACGCGCGGGAGCGACGAGGTCGAGGGTGTGGTGCACATGCGCCGGCCGCGGCGTCTCAAGGTGACCCTCAACTCACCGAGCAAGTGCTCCGCGTTGCTCGCGCCACAGTACTACGTTCCTTTCACTTCTGAACGGCTTAGCGGTCAGCGATACCGGTATTTGCCTGAACGCGGATACGATTTTCATCTTGTGCCCGGTTGAATTTATGTCATCACCCTGTGGGCGCCAACGTTACTCGTTCATCACCTTTTATCTCAGTCTTCACGACTGACAAGACGAATCGATATGCGTCAAGCAAGAGATGTTGTGAGTATTACCTTGTCAAATATTTGCTTTCTCTGTACTCGTTTAACTAGTACGTACCCACCTAGTCTAAAACCAAGAAATGTCTCCAACTGCTAATCTTAAGATATCAAACATTAATCACAAGTATTACATCTTATCATAACCTAATTCCACAGCAGATTACAATCAGCATTGTTAGTTTTATCTAAGTAGTATTCCAATGTATGTACCTATATCCAAAATAGTCGGTTTGGTTCCAGGGGTTTCCCCTGAGTAACAAAACATGACATTAGTCATATTGACGCTAATGGCTTGGAGGTTATTTTCCTTATACTGATACACCAGTAGGAGATTAAATATCAACAAATTGCATCATTCCTTGGACATGCGGTTATTAATATTCTCAAGTTGTGTGTGTTCGTTTATCTGCAGAAATTATAAAAGACGACTGATCGTATTGCCCGTTTATCAATTGTCAACACATTTGACGTTACATCTCACATCTGACTTTTCATTATTCACTATTGACCTTGGGACATACGAAGGTTACTGGAGTTCATTAAATTTCAACGAAAATTCAAATTATCCATTTAAAAAAATACTTAAATCACTAATATGAATCGGTCTTGTCATTCATGTAGGTAGGCATCTATCAATAAAAGTGTATTTTTTTCTTATCCTGTCGTGAATCTAAACTTATGATAAATATTTGTCGTAATAATTTTGCACCTTCCAATTAGCGAACACTTCGCGCGGATATAACCGGCTAAAATTGGTATTGAGTGGATTTGGTAATATTTTTTGCTTTATAAATAATCCGCGAGACGCCAAGGTTGTAGAGATAACGAAAAATTGGAATAAACTTGTAAAAGCGAATTCAAATTGTTGTATATTATATTCTAGAAGTACATTTATGCAGTAAATATAATACTAAGTAGGTAGTGTTATTGTTATTTTTAATTTATCGTACGTCACTTACTTAAGAAAAGCAATAAGTGTAACATTGTTCTGCTTTAATAGCCAACCATTCAAGCAAGCAAGAGAAAAAAATCTCAACAAAGCCACGATACAGTTAATTTATGATACAAGTTTCCATGCAGCTACACCTAAATGAATGGAAAATATTTCCTTTTACATTTTCATTACGACTGGAAATATTTATCAGTTTTATTAGAAAACTAGAAGTCGCGTGTGGCTTCGGTTCCGTCGTTCTTTATTTAGCCCCTGCTCAGCTCCTATTGGCCGTAGCGTGATGTTATTATATACAACCTATAACCTCGATAAATGGGCTATCCAACACTGAAAGAAAAATTATTTCAGTGTTGCTACTGGTCCGATTTGAAAAGCGTTTGACCAAACAAACAAACTGTTCAGCTTTATAATATTAGTTTATATAAATTAATGAATCACAATAAAAATGTTATCTAAATACGATGCGGCACTTTATCATTTAATTATTATGTATTATAATGATGCAGAAGATTCGGGAATTTTTGATAATGCTGTCAAATGTCTAGACGATTTCAATATGCCGCACCCAATGTTAACAAGAAAAAGATAATTTTATTTATGCAATTCATGAAGACATAGTTATGTCTTGTTTAGTCTTTTTGCAGTTATGCTATGTACCTATACCTACTCTTTTGCTGGATAGTTTCTTCTTTGATGTTATCATTCTAGCCTCTTCTACCTTTTATCCATAGTTAGGTACCCTTAGTTAGTGACCTTCAAACAAAATAGGTAGCTGCTTCCCGTTTTTTTATTGTATTTTGCGTTCGTTTACTTCTTTTTCCTTCAGAAATGGTCTCGATAAGTTCTTGTTGTAATATTTTTCTTTTCTTTTTTGTTATTACCTTTGTACTTACTAATGTTTCAATGTAATCTGTCATTGTTATCCATTTAAGCCAAATTTACTTTTTTTTAAATTCATGCATGACTTGTTATACCTAGATATCTACATTCTACGTTCTAGCTCAATCAATAAACGAGACAAAGCGGTTTTCTTGTCTATTAAAATAATGAAAGCTACATATAAGCAGTGTGATAATAATACACGGCATGTAAATGTTCTTAAGAACGTAACTACCTACGTATTCGTGACGCACACGCGACATCAATATTTTCTTTTCTTTCGTGTACGTCAAGAATTTTCCGTTTCAGTTCTCCAACTACAATACCTACATAAAATTTATACGCATCGATTACCAATTTTATTACTGGCTACAAAATTAAAATAAAGATTTTTTTTTAAATTAACAACGTGAATAATTTGGCCTTAAAAATACATTTGGATGGTTACAGTTCGATTTTTTTTCTATGGAACATTTTTTGAAAGTACGTTTTTGAACGCATCAGTGTACATTATAATATGCCATTTACATAACTAAAGGTTTGTAATCTTTAACTTTTGCAACGCCCTTTACAGAACTAAAATGAGAAAGAATATTCTATAAATAAAAATATTTATTGCAGGCTTAAGTTTTCGACGAAACATAGCGCCCATAATAACTTTTCAAAAAAAAAAACTACACCAATTCAAAAATACAAAATACAAAAAATATGATTATTATGACTTAATGAGTGACAAATAGAGATAATTATATAGTTAGATTAAATAACAAAAAATGAGGTCAATAACTGTCATAAATATTATTATTATAACTTGCGCAGCTGGTTTTCCCGGCGATGTGTTGGTAATTTTGGTATCCATACGTATTAATATTATGTTAAAAATAAACATTAGAACTGTATGCCAAGAGAGTTGTGCACCGTGCGTAAATCCTAATGGTAGTAAACAACATTATTTATATTCTGTAGAGTTTTATTTTATGATAATATTAAACCTATTGTATAGTTGAATTTGTTTCAAACACTATCGGCTAAACGACTAAACGATAACGAGTAACGACGTAATTGTCTGACGCCACAGTTCGGAAAATGGTATCTATTTAGATTTATTTAAGGCGTGTTTTCCCTTGAAATTACATCATCCAATTGCGCTGTTCTAAATTTGCAGAAACTAACGTAAAAAATATAAGCATATATCTGAACGTACCTAAAGTTAAGTTCGCCACGTAAAAAAGAATAATGTAAAAGTGCTTAAGTAAAATTAACAAAACACAATGGTACTTAGATAGGTAACTACAACAATGCCACTAAACCTAATTAACTTAAATAGCTACATAAAAAACTACTTTAACACCTTTCTATTTATTAGAAACCTAGGTAATTATTTAGTAGGTACGTATTGATTTTCATTTGTTGCACTTAATAGAAGTTGTTGTAGTTTTTACAACTTGTATTTCATTTATTTTTAACAGGCTTTTTGCGTTTTTGTAATTCGGTACTAAAAGTTGAGAAGGCTGGTACCTAGCTAGTTTATGGTAACTAATATTTTAGATATGTACTTCTAGGCACCCAGACTTTGTTTTAGGAAATCAGAAATAACAATTTCTACAGTAAAAATACAAAAGATGATAAATATGGTTTATTAACTTGATATTAAAACCGCCTAACTAAAAAAACAAACTTTTAACATCTGCACGCGCCAAATACGACTTATCAGTGGCTGCACACGTAAAACGAGCAAGTCACATCCACTAACACGAATGTAAATGTGAATATCAAGGAATGCCATGACGTCAAAAGCGAGCCCACGCGCTAGCCAATCAGAATCGAACATTAAGGGGCACGCCTTGGTAAATTACGACGATAGCGTCGACTTTGACATATAAAAAATAAATTAAACGCGACTATTAGAAATACCCATTTCATTAGTAAAATATTTTATTATCTAGTTTTAGCAATACTTTTCTATTTAAAATTTATTTTTTATTATATCATGTGGATAGTGTATACCTGCACCATTCTCGCATGTACAATTTAGATTGGCCAGAACGAGATAACATTAGTTTACTATCATGAATGAAAAAGACCGCGGATATATGTGAGCGTGTCCGACGCATTGTGCTGACGGCGACGTCCGTTAGTAGCTGGTCGTATTCCTCATTTTCTCGTGGGTCTGGCGAGACGTCTCGTGCTTTTAACATTACAAAACGCGCGCAGTGTTACATTACTCAATAAATTGTCTGAACATAGTGTTACAAAATGGGTATAGTTATCAATAATTTACCAAAGGTGAGTGTTAGTTTAGATTTTTTTTCAAAATGTTAATGTCCCGGCTTTGAATTGGAAAGCAACGGTAGTGTTGTAATGACCGTTTTGACCTTGTGAAACTCGCTCGCGATAATGAATAACTTGCTCGTTCGTCTGCAAGTATTGCAATTGTAATATACTTACTAATAAATTTAAAATCAAATTAAAAAAATAAATGTAAGGTTAAGTGGGTACGCTGTAATTGCACAACACTGATTACTTATTTCTACCAGTGGGTAGATATATTTATTTATGCACAGTGCGTTTGTATCGCGTTCAACATGAATATATAAGTTAATTACACCAATGCATGTGCAGGCACAACTCCAACAAATATTTATGGGTAAAAAAATATTCTCTATATTTTTATTTATACAGTATTTTCTTTATACCTACGTCAAAATATTTTTTTCTGTCGCTTAAATATTTACGGTAGAAAAACAAAAAAGAACGCTGACAAACAAGTGGTTAGAAGAACATCTAAAATTAGCACTTCGTTCGGCTATGTCAGACTTTCGACCACTGTATCTTATTTATTGTTTATGTATGTGTGTATTGCAGATTCGCGAAGAATGCGAAGTCTTGCATATGACAGACAAACAAATAAGAGAGATTATGACCAGATTAAATAAGGATCTGCTCAAAGGACTTGGAAAAGAGACACATGCAAATTCCATTGTCAAGTGCTGGATCACTTACATTCAAGATTTACCCAATGGAAAAGGTACGAATGAATACATATATCATTATTTATTTCGAATAAGTAATTAAGTTGCAAAAACACTGTATACTAAATAAAAAGCAATAAGTTAAGATGTTATGATCGATAAAGTAACGAATTTTATTTTTTATTTTTCAGAACGTGGAAAATTCCTTGCGCTGGATTTAGGTGGAACTAATTTCAGAGTTTTAATTATAAATTTAGGCGATAACCACTTTGATATGCAGTCCAAAATTTACGCTATTCCAAACCATATTATGACCGGTACTGGTGTTGCTTTATTTGATCACATAGCCGAATGTCTAGCAAACTTTATGAAGGTGAGCTATTGAATATTATGCTTAGAATATGTTTAATTCCCTGAATTTCATTATTGTTAAGCAGCTGTTTATATTAATATGATTTACTAATGCTGTGTCCTTTGTTTAATCAGGAACACGATGTTTACGAAGAACGGTTAGCTCTCGGTTTCACATTCAGTTTTCCTCTGCAACAATTAGGCCTTACAAAAGGCATCCTTCAACGCTGGACTAAAGGATTTTCTTGCTCAGGAGTGGTAGGAGAAGATGTTGTGCAAGGACTCAAAGATGCCATTGCCAGGCGAGGGGTGAGTAACAAAATATTTTTGATTCTGTTTTCTATTATTATTATTAAAAAGATTTTATAATTTTATAATTTTTATAATTTTTTACGAAAAATCTAGATTGGTCGATAGGGAACGAAATAAATCACAATGAACTTGATTGATTGCATTCTCAAATCCTATATGCATGAGAACTATTATAGTAGTTATATGATGTAAAAAGAGCAATTTTACAGGAAGTTGCCTTAGATGTGATGGGCATCCTTAATGATGCAAGTGGCACGCTTATGTCATGTGCACATAAGAACCGAACCTGCCGAATAGGTGTCGTAATTGGTGAGTTGATGATGATCACAGCTCTCTTTCTCTCTCTCTTAGCAATGTAAGGCATGATTATTGGAGTCAATGGAAGAGAGCCAGTAGAGGCTTTCAAAATAAGTAACAACTCAGTGGATATTGTTTTCGTTTAGTACAAAACATATTTATATTTTTACATTTGGTTGTATCTGGGTTTATTACAGAGCATGTTATTAATTAAGAAAGGCAACTCTTACCATATTTATTGTTTATTTGTTTTGTATATTTCCAACTATATTTTTGTGCCAGACAGTAAAATATAGGTTTTCCAAAATGAAAGAAAAGATAATTGTATGTATAAATATGTGCATCTAATTGAATTAAGCAGACAATACATAATACCTACGCTACTTTATATCATTCTTTTAAAACGTTTTACCGACGTTCAATGCTTGATTAGCCGCACTTTAGATGTATTCTTGTCATATTATTTACAGTAATAGTATTTTCAAGCGTATCGCAACGCTTAACATGTTCATAATCTTGTGTAGTAATTACGACGAAAAATAAAAAGCAAACTCTTCAAAAAAAAATGCAATTCATCATGTTACAGTGGCGTATATAAGCTGACTAAATAGCATCTATAACTTTTCAAAACTTTAGAATCATCTAAGATAAATATAATTCAAAAAAGATGTGTAAAAAATAAAACCGCCTGTATACATAGGTACATTACGTCGCTCGCGTCAGTAACTTACAAAATAAATTATTGTTTCTATTAAATTACCTAACTAATTTTTTTTTCATTTACTCATTGAAATGAAATAGCTAAAGGTTCAAGTGAAATAAGTATTATTAGTGAATTTGATTTCATAATGGTAAAATGATAATGGGTTGCGAATGTTATTATAGTGAGTCCGCATTGTAAGTTCATTTTATTATGTATCCATATTACTTAATCAGCAACTATCTAACGAGTTGATACAAAGTAGGAAGCCTCTACGAAACAATCATCTTCAACCTAAACTTGGGTGTAACCATCTACTCCTACTCGGAATCTCGATATTTTTAGTCAATTTTGATATCATTGTCAAATTTCAAATATTTGACAACTATATCGAAATTGAAATGTCGAATGTCGTGATTTCTAGTAGGCCCTTCATATCATAAATCCGATTCTGGGAATATACGAAATACATCATCACCTAAAACGCATGTTTTTTACTCTTGTAGGACGTACAGATTGACATATGCGCCATTCTGAACGATACTACGGGAACATTGATGTCATGCGCGTGGAAAAACCACAACTGCAAAATTGGACTCATCGTTGGTAGGTTTACCTTAATTACTGGCAACTAAATATTTCATGTCGCTTCCATTTATTTCATTACTATCAACATGATATTGTCCCTTACATGTAATAACCATAGGTACGTAAAGAACACTATTTTTCGCACTGCTATTACCAAACTGTCGTAACTCAAAAAAGCACTGTTTTCAGTATAATAAAAACTGATTTCTTGCTATCTAATAAAGTTTAAAACACAATATTGAATAAATGTACATAGATGATGATGAGGTAGATACTAAAAACTAGTACTATAAATTTAAGGAACCTTTACAATGTAGCTAGGAATCGGTTTTTCCTTGATTCTGAAAAAAAGTGATATTTTGAGTTACGACAGTTTAGTAACAGCAGTGCGTTTTGTCCGATTGTGGTAAATTACCATTTACCACATAATTTTAATACGGCCTACACGCACTCTCAATATTCGATCAGTAAATGTCATATGGTTGTCAACTGTTTGAAAATGTCTTGATTAAATTCATATTTCTAAATATTAGATAAGAATATGAAAATGTCGAGATTGCGAGTGGGGTCTCAAAGCCCATTTGTAACTAGTTACGCCACTGAATAACAATCACTACAATTAATTATACTTAAGTACTGTGTTATATGTACATACCTACCTATAAGTTTGTAGCCATAATATACACGAGTAAGCTGTTAAATTGCATTTTCATGCATTTGATAATAAATATTAAAGCCGTTATGGTGTGATTCTAAAGTAAATAACTCATTTACTTACGTTAATACGTTGTAATAATCATAATATGTTTCTAGAATACACTTTATTAAGTACATATCTACATTTATTTCGATTTGTTGTCTCCCACCGAAACTATTTTTAGCGAAACAAAACAACTAGCTCCATTTTTATAACAAAACATTAATTTACCTTCTCTTTTGTATAAACTTAAGGTAATTTTAAGGTTGCTATCAAACAAGGTTAGGCGAAAATAAACGAAAAGATTAATTTAGATTCCTGGAAAATTTGTTAGCTTCGGCGGGATACTAAAACCGATAAGTTATTAATCGACTAACAAACATCAGGTATAAGGTTGTTTTGATTACATGTGTCGCACAAACCATGTTTTGATGTCACAGTTCAATGGACAAATCAAATAAGCATTCATCCACTTACCTAACAATTATACAACATTACAAAACTGTTGCAAATTGTATTTTTGAATCAATATCATCGTACTATTTAACGATAAAATGTGTGGACAACAGTATTGTCAAACATTATACAAATATGAAATAACATAACCATTAAAGGTACCTATCTATTTATTTTTATTATTCATTTATTTAATTTTAAAGAAGGCTTGCAGTCTAATACACCATTAGTATAAATATATATATATATATATATAAAATATATATATTTATATATATATATATTACCATACATAAAATAATTATAATCAGGTTGCTAATTACATCTAATCTAATAATATTAACTATATAACATACAGTCATTACAATTATTTACCGGCAAAACGAGGTGAATAGGGACGCAGGGGTGAATAGTGAATAGTGGAGATTAAATAATTAATTTAGAAAAAATATTCCAGTTTATATAACATAATCACCACAAATTGTTTTTACAGGACACGGTATTTTAATGTAAAACCTACTAAAATGAACTGTAAATAACAAACTGGTAAAACAATACAATGACTATTTTCGTACCTATTCAACCCTACGTCGTACGTATTCACCCGGTTTAAGAGACCAATAAAATTATTGCTTATGTTCATATAATAATTAAATCAGTTACTAAATCTACGCTTATTCTTTGTACTTATTTAAACCATTGTAAATCCAGGCACGGGCAGTAACGCTTGTTATGTAGAGAAGACTGAGAACTGTGAACTGTTTGATGGAGAACCAGGCAAGGAGGAACTGTTGATCAATACAGAATGGGGCGCGTTTGGAGACGACGGTGCATTGGACTTTGTCCGTACAGAGTTCGACCACGATGTCGATCAGAATTCAATCAACCCAGGCAAACAAATGTAAGTGTTTAGATTTATTCGTACCACGAGGATGTAGATATCGTAGTAGCCGTAGTTTTTTGTAAAAATTTTAACCGTCCATTTGAGTTTCACTGCAAAAGAAGGAGTTTTGATACAGGATCGGAATCCAACTAGAGGAAGTGTCACTGATTAGTAGCGCATTGATTGAATGTGAATACGTGCATGATATGAAATTTATATCATGCACGTATTTACCCTTATAGACATGACTCAGACAATTGCCTCTCAATCATACAACTTCATGAGCTCTTTAATAGTTCTAAAAGGTTTTTACGTAAAACAAGTTTGCTAACACGCAAGTCATGCCCGGTGTTGCAAACGTCCATGGGCTTCGATAATTGCTTATCATCAAGCAAGCCATATTTATTTAACACCCTAGTGTTATAAAAACTTGTGGCAAAAAATCTTGGCTAGGAATTTTGGATTTGTAATTTTATGTGTGTGGTTGACATAACAAAGTTTCAATGCAAAGTGAGACTGTTATTTTATTTGTTTTTGGCAATCGGCTGACAAATGACATCGACTATTAGGTACCTATTTAATTGCTGATGTCAATAATTTGGCATTTTGCAACAGTTTTGTCAATATCCCTTATATTTTACCATAAAGATTGAATTTTAATTAAGACAATTTCTCTTTTGACCACTTTTCCCGCGGTATTTTTTATAATAACCGTCATATTTTCCTTTTATCTATTTTGCTTTCAATAATTAATATGAAAATGATATCATGTAATTGTATCAACAGTTATAGATAAGTAGTCATGTAACTTTTCCTCGAATTACTTAGTTGAGTAATGAGTATTTCAATCGACTTTCCCTAACCAATTCGAATTAATGCCTTACCGAGAGACAATAAATGCAGTAAGTATATATTATTGTTTAGAGATATTGTACATTTACTACAATGACTCTTGATAGATTTTCTATCCGCAAATCATCTAAGTTGCAAAGTAACTTTTATGAAAGTCATAAGTAAAGAATAAAAAAATGTGTCAGCCAATTTGCGTACCACGAATTAGCTGATGGAGTAAAGTCATCAGAAGAACTGGCAAGAGACTCTAACCACTCTCTTTAATGGATGATTTAAAAATAATGAAATTTAGTGTACCTATCTTTTTTAAAGGATTCATTCATTCTATCATTTATCTTTGCAGCCAAGAGAAGATGATATCTGGCATGTACATGGGAGAGTTAGTGCGCCTCGCTTTAGTAAAGTTCACGAAAATGGGCCTATTGTTCGGCGGTCACGGATCCGACCTTCTGTTCCAAAGAGGCAAGTTTTACACGAAGTACGTGTCGGAAATTGAGTCAGACAAGTCTGGAGACTTCACCAGCTGTATGGAAGTGCTTGAGGAACTCGGTGAGTGCTAAAGCACACTTTATTACTATTAGATATGGTGGGAATTGAAAATGGAAACCGCAAAATATAAAAACTTATTTCTCTATATCAAAATGAGAGTTATTAATGTCTACTGACAGTAAGATGTTCAAAAAACATAACACTCCTTTTTTTTGGCAATCAATTCTTCGTGAATCGATACGTTTGCAGATTGCGGATTACATCAATTACTGCTATTGATATTGAAATTCGTAAAACGTATTGTACCTTGCACATCGACGTTTCAGTTACGCTAATTGGTTGGAACAAGCTGTTTGTTAAATGACGGCTGAACTAAAGTGATGTGCGTCATGAGCTTACGACAACCTCTTGAAGTAACAAGCCCCTTTAGATAAACACGTTAATATCATGTTGACTAACACAGTTTATCTTTACGATGTATTAAAGCTAGAATAAGCGTAACTCTTTAAAGTGTCTACGCAGTTATTATTCGTTGTGAAGTGTTATAAATCTCTTGATTATACGTAGGTGCGGTTTAGAATCTACATAAATTTAATTTATCATTTACATTTAATTTAATGTTAATATTCTAAAAAAAATGTTATCATTACCATATATATTATGACTAAAGCCGAAGATTGAGTAGCGAGCATTTTCTAGAACTAACTATATATTGACAACTAATTTTTGTGTGACAAGCTCGTACGATATTTCCACCCAAATTTTATTGTAGTTTGAGAATACCGTATCTAGAGTTTAATTACATGTGAATGTAAGATTTATCCTTGTTGATCATATCTATTCCGCTATGGTAGACATAAAAAAATAAAATAGGTACCTATAATTATAAATAGATCTACTAAGTAACTTATGTATCACAAAAGACAAGTAAAAAATATTAAAACTATAAGTTAGCTACCCATCTAAATAAATGACGGAAGATTTTTTCATTTTAGTCAACTCATGGTATGACATCAGCAACGTGCACACTGTTAACCACACGTGCAAATCTAAGAACCGACGATTACCAGTTACACAACGCTTCGGTGTATCCAATTAGATTTGTATACAATTTAGCACACAGATTATAGTCTAAATGTACTATTTTTGTCTATAATCTGTATGCCAAATTTTATAGGCTACTTTTTATTTTCAATTACAAACATTAGCACAGAGTCACTGGTGATGGTGAAAGCTTCTTATTTTTTAACTATGGGGCTACTAGATTGCTCTAGTGTCAACCTATTCCGCTACCCCGTAATATACGAAATGACAAATTTAAATATAAAAGTTCTCGTAATCGAATTCCTAACATATTTATGTTGAAACGATCTTTGGAACTGACTTACCTTCCTCATAACCTAACCTTAATCCTCTGGTAGAGTATATTTAGCAAGAAGTTAAACACTTTCATTACTAAATTGTTTTGTGTCGTTGCTTAGAGGAATAATCTTCGTCTTATATGTTTAGTACTCAACCTATTGAATTATTTTATTTGTGAAGCCTTTGGTAAATGATCAGAAAACTGACATTTCTCTTCTCATTTTGTTTTAAATCTTCAATTAAGTACATTACATAATTATCTAATAGTAGATTTAATTCGTAGTAAATATGAAGGTGTAAAACCTGCCTAGCTTGTATGGAGATAATTAGGTTTTTAAAAAAAAATGTTTTGTGTTACTCGTACTTAGATAGCCCATTTATCGAAGAAATCTATTGACTATATAACACGACGCTACGACCAATTGGAACTCAGTCGTGGTAAAAAATGGATTCGATGGAGCGAGCCCCCTGACAACAGTTAGTTTTTAATAAAATTGCGTTGGTTTTTACAGGTTGTTGTTGTTGTTGACTTTTGAAAACTACCTTCTTTTGTACTTCAACTATCATATGCAAAAAGACAAACAATTTAATGTACTAAATGCCCGACATAATATTTGTTTTCTTTGATTAATTACGTAGTTAGTGTAAATGTTCTGGTAACGTATCATTAAAGGTCAATGGACAGGCCTTGTTCTAATTTGATAGTTTTACGTCACTCATCTCTAGTACTTTGGAACCGGATTTTACAATGAAAACCTACAACAACTTGATAGAATAATTGTTTATAAGCTAAGTGCACGTTACACCCAGCCTGGGTCGTGGTCACGCGTACAGACAGAAACAATAATATTGATCTACCTACATTTATTTCTTTTAAGAATTAGCTGTTGTTGGCTTCGCTCGGTTTATTATTCGGTTCAGTATTTCCTGAGATTAGCGTGCTCAACCAAACAAACTTTCAACTTTATAATATTAGATTTCTGTATTGTGAAAAACTTAAAATTTCTGATGATGATATTAGTGGGTATTTCTGTTTTCTATGATAATCTTGGCTAGGATTCACATCATCGCCCCGTATCCCGAATGGTTCAGTATGCGTCATAAATCATAATGAAGTTAGATATTCTCCTCTAAAAAATCAAGTTTGATTGAATGCAGAACTATTTTATCAAAATATAATTATTGAGCTTGTAATAAAATACAGTGAATTGTACCCACAATCTGTATTATAGATTCCAATTTCCATACAGATACAAGAACGAGATTAAACTGTGACCGACTCACACATGATAAAAACCGTGACAACCGTGTGGATGTGATAAGCCTGTGCTAGGTCGTCTCTATACTTAAGGCGGGTTATAGTCGGGTGTGTTTTGGCCTGTATTGATCAATCCACGCGTTCGCTGAACTCGATTTTGTCTATTTTATTTATTATTCAGTCATTAGTCAACATTAGTCAGCGCTAGATATTTTGGAATCTAAGTATGTATGGAGATCTAGATATTTTAAATATCTTGTATGGTCACGGAACAGAAAAAATATTGTTTTTAGTTCCGTGGGTCTTACCATAGAAACTTTAAGAAAAAATAGCTATGAAATATGGATCAGTGTTTTTTTTTTTTAATTTTTTTTTATAGAGCAAATATCTAGTAATTAGGTACGTTTCTGCTTTAGTCAGCGCTACTTATGTTCAACTTTCTTACTGTGTTTTTGTTCTGCGATATGTCTACATACATACCTAATGGTTGCTACACACATACCTACCTATTCGGGCCGACATTAATCGGCACTGCCGTTTGGTAAAATCATACATTTGTAGGTAATATAATAGTACAATAATTTAATAATATATTTTAAACTTCCTCTATCTATTGGTAAAAATCGCATAAAAATCCGTTCAGTAGTTTTTGACTATCGTGTAGGTACATACCTACGAGCACTAGGTACATACGTACTACGTTGGGGCGGGTTTTGTACTATGTAGTGATATTTTAAATATATATATTTTACGTGGAACAAAGTACCTGCCCGCGTACGTTGTGGCCATTGAAAAAAAGTTATTTTTCAGTTTCATAGTTCGACATGTTCGGACTCAGTTGTAACTAAGTTTATGCCTTACGTACGTAGTAGGTACATGCAAATGACGAACGTCCGTATAGTCAGTACAAAGGTGAATTGTATTTAACATAATGTCGTTAACTCATTAATTTATTAACTAAAGTAAACTAAAAGTAAATAGGTATTTAAATATTTTCTTTAGCTATCTTTGAAGGCTATTTCCTCTGCAACTATATAAACAAGAAAATATAATTAAAAAAAATTAATAACCCGACTGCAAAAAATCAACAGTGAGCAATTCACTAAAAGGGCCGTAAAATTATTGTAATACTATTATACCTGATTAAATTTAAATACATAACATATGTATATATTTGTAATCTCCATTTGATTCCCTTTATTTTGATATTCTACTCGATAGGTTTGGTTAAAAAAAATAATAGAACTACTTACAATTTGGAACCATTCAATTATGTATAATCTATTTTTGAATACATGTAATCTTCTTTTGATTCTCTTTATTTTGATACCCAACTCGATAGGTTTGGTTAAAAAAAAAATTTTACTTCTTATAATTTAGCGTCAAAAGCCCGCCGTTTAAGTCTTTTTATTCTTAAAACCTATCTAAGGACACTTGGGTTTTCTAGACTAATCTAACGATACCCTAATTGTCAAAATCCATCCAGCCGTTTGGTAGATTCGCGGGAATAAAGAAATTTACAAACATACAAGATACGCGCAAAAAACAATACCCGTCCTGACAGTCGGGTAATAAAAACATTACTCTCCTTTTTGGCAGTCGGGTAAAAATAAAAAAAATGTACAACTGAAACACGTGCACGATAACTTAGAATTATTACACTTGACAAAATGTAACAGTCTAGTGTTAGGATATGTTCATGTGTATTTACATATATCATTGTGTGGATAATTGCTATGCTAATTAGTTTTATTTAGCAATATTCGCATTTACAATGTCAACATAATATGCTATGACAGTTACATTGTGTTCTAAACCTATTAGCATTAATCGTTGCTGGTTTATCTGCGAAATAGAGATCGTTGGGTAGATATAAATAAATATCGCAAGAAGTAGATCTGGATTCACTGCTTACTATTAGAACCTCATTACACAACACAGCAGTAATGTATATAACTGCAGACCTAACAAAATGAAATTACACTTTACTTATAGGTACAGTTTGAGCTAAATAGTTTAATGCTTACCCAATATAGTAGAACATATACTTATTTCCTAAGTACCGTGACTGACACAAAGTAATTAATAGCTACTTATAGATAATAATCTTCGCCGGTGTCTTTCAAATGACACGCTTAAAACCTCATAAAATACGTACTATGTACAAAAGATAACATTCACACCATTATTATCTTTGACAATGACATTGTATCTATTAAAAGACTAAGTATATAATACTTACAAGCCATTGTACTTACCTACAAACTAAAATGTAACAATGTATTACGTTAATATGTTATCAGAATATTTAATACTCTTTTATTTTCAAATTAATTTGTAACACACGACCACATTATTATGGTAATAAAAATGTCGACATATTGCTTTTGTTTTCTGCATAGTAGGTTGATAAATACTTTTTTCACTAGTCGTAGGAATTTTAAGGTTGTCTGTGTGAGGATGTCATATAGATTTTTGATGTACCTAAGTGAATACTCTCATGCCGTCTTCGTTTATCTAATTAGGTTCTTCTTCCTAACAATCACTTCCAACGACTTTGCATCAAAGTGACACAAACATCACCAGCCACTGATAGGTGGGAAATATTTTGCCGCTCCAGGAAAACCGCCCTTTACAATGAATAAAAGTCATAAGCATGTTATTTCGGCAATAAGAAGGAGCGAGGTTTTACTACTGCAATTGGCAATTGCTCGGTTTGCCATCCCCTAGCCCTGGATAGGTGATCCTATGATAGCATGCGTAAATTATCAGTAAAAAAATGTAGCTCATTCTGTTAGTTTAAGAGTTGCAAACTGTATCCTCTTATTATCCTTATTTACGATGACTTTCATTTCAATTTGCAGGTCTATCACATGCCAGCGAGACGGACATGGCTGCTGTTCGCCACGTGTGTGAATGCGTGTCGCGGCGCGCTGCGCATCTGGTGTCCGCTGGCATCGCCACTCTCCTCAACAAAATGGACGAGCCCCGCGTCACTGTCGGCATCGACGGCTCCGTCTACCGTTTCCACCCTCACTTTCACACGTTAATGTGTGAAAAGATCGCGCAGCTTGTACGGCCTGGGATACAGGTAATAACTTGACAACAATAAATTAATTTATTTGGAACTTACTGGATGCAAGCCGTATCCATCCGGTCCTATTAGAATCCTTGACTGTAGCCAACAATGGACGTCCTACGGCTAATGATGTTAAAATCCAGAAGAAGATACAGGCTATTATTTATTCTGTGGCATTCAGTATACATATGTCGGGTATCTACTGGACAAAATAATACAAAGACATTTTAAATTTGATTGAGTTGCCGAAAACATTCCCAAATTGAACCATGTCTCTTACATATTGAAATATTCTATCATATACCTAAAGTACCTACCAACGAAATTGCCCGTAAAAATCCTTCAATAGTATACGAATTTCAGGAGTTGACCCAAAGACAAGTAGACAATTAATGACCGTAGAACAGAGATAAATTATTATTTTTAGGACGAAATACCTTCATGTGAATTGACTGAAAGTTAGTTACGAACGTAGTACCCACCTAAATACACGATATAATCTAATAATAACTTTACGGGAATTTAACAGGAAAAGAGATTAATTAATGATTCATGAAACGTGCCAGCCTGACGCAACTCCTCGTTTTAATGCTACCAACATATTTCTTTATTGTACACACCAAGTTATACAAAGGACATTAATATATAATAAAAACAACAGAATCAAATTAGAGACAAGAACAACAGAGACTACAGAAACATATTTTTTGTTACAAAAACTAGTCGGCAACAGATAAAACGATTGTGACGTAAACTAATGTTGTACATGTTAAAATTATCTCCTCGTTTATCGGCTACTAATCAAATATGACTAAAAAAGATACGCCATAGCGTTATCGTGAAATATAAATGATGCACGGTTGACCACCGCCCACTAAAACCCGTAATCTTTTCTAACGTAAATAAGCATATTCGATAAGCGTAGGCGTGTCAAACAATACAATACAACTTCTAAAATTAACATTTCGGCCACTCTGATCTAGGTCTGCATAGAAAAGATACAGAGATACATGGCACCTAATTCTCTTTGTATTTTTATAGGTAATCAAACTGTAGATCATCGACATCAATCATGACTAGGCTAGGCAAGTGGTTAAACGATGTCGATTCATGTCAGTTGCCTAGCCGTTTAATTGAATGGCAAATATCGCTCATGCAGTTAGTTGAACGCCCGCCGCGCCGTTTAGTTAAACAGCTAGGCAGTTAATTAAATTACTAATACCATTTGGCTGCAACAGTTATATAGGTATACTTAGCTAATGTAGCTGTAACTTTATTTTATGTACTTTAGATTGAACGTTGAATTCTACAATAGAGTAAACATAAACAGATAGTAACGTGGAAACCATAAATTAATCTAGGTACAAGTAAGTAGGTACTTACCTACTTACATAACATTCATGGGTATAATTTATTGTGTGTAACTACTTTACAAACGAATGCTAACGGTCATTATTTTTAGGTACCTATATCTAAAAAAACAATATTTTTAACCAATTATCATTAGATTACGAATTTTTAAATAAATATGTCATCAAGTTGCATAGGTATACAACGTTCGATAAACAAGTGATAAATGATGATGTGGTAGAATATTATATCTAAGTTTTTCTGAGACTTTGTAGGTCCGAATTACTGTAAGTACCTACCCTCATAATAAATTGTTTATGAGTAGATTCTTTGGATGTCTAATGACAATGTTAGCTTAACTTTAACCCAAAGTCTGGTCTGGTCATAAATTTAAAAATAACGACTAGCATTGCAATAGATAGGTACGTAGGTCAGAATGACCTAATAGATACTTAGACCCAATAGATATTTTTTGTTTAAATTCGGTGGCATTTTTCCAACTTTTTGGCTGTGTCACTGTCCTCATATTAGGTTAATCTATTTAAATAGGTTAATATTTGTATGCTTCCTTTTTGTCATCACAATAGAACACTGGCTTCTTCGTAAACACAAAGTGTTTACCGAAATAACACAACTCGCCCATTTTTGCGAAGCTTCGTCCGGGTCAAGCCCCCGATATAACTTTAATCTTTCCAATACATAAACATGTTGACCTCCGTCATTATAAATACTTATTTATTTTAAACATATGTTATCATATTGTTAGGTACACTAGGTATATTGGACGGGGCAACGACATATAATCTGAATAAATAAAGGACACACCCCTCATAGTATTGCCGTCAGTTTAACATGGTTAGTTGTAAAACTAAGGTTTAACGTTACGACGACCTACCTTTTTTTACATTAACTTACAGGACCTACCAACAGTACCAACCTATTGTATGATCCACAATAAATAATACCTACTATTAACTTGGACCATAGATAATTAGAAAAAAAGTGGGATCCAACGAAAATAAATCAACAAATCGGGAAACTGCCGATGAAAGCCGTTTTGACTAACAAAGGACTCTTCTAAGCTTACGCATAACATACCTAATTGATCCAAATGAAAGTTTACTTAATAGGTATATGTATCTGGAAGTTAGCATGAAATTGTTTGAATTGTTGTAGAATTTGTAATATTAATAGAAACCATTTACACACGTCAATAGCAGAACGATGGACCAAACACAGGCCGGCAATATGGCGCGATTGACATAGTAAGCCAATTACAGCTGTCGAATGAGACCATCGGCTTACGATTGTGTTAGCAGACTTACCCCCAGATAGACCCCCAGTTCTAATAAGGATTCGGACAATCGTAATCATTTTTGGTGGTTATCACTGCTATAATATATGGACTTTCATATTTTAATATTGCCGTCAATTAATTATTGCATTAATTACATCATCAAAATGTTTACGTACTTACACTGATTGTGACTTGCAGTTAATTGCACAAGTTTGATGAAAACTCCTGGGTATAGTACCTACCTACCTCTTTTATTGATACGAGTACATGTCCAAACTTCGAATTACTTCGCCCGTTCGATGACGAATTTACACATTTATTAACGAGAATGATGTATCGTATCAATCAAAGAAGATAAAATTGTCTCTTTAATCTACATAATTAACACTTTTACCCATTGGGCATTGTACCGAAATATTGACTAAGTGGTACTCTATAGAATTGGCTTTGTCATGGTTTATGATTGTTGTGCAAGGTGCCTAAAAAATTAATTATCTTAGTATAATATAATCTACATATATTTCTATAGTATTGTAGTATCATCGTCCGATCAATAATTTATTATCTACGCAAGTCACAATACGATTTTAGTTCTAGTCAAATTGTTAACTGAATTATTTTATGGACCTATAATTGTAGACCACCGGTTCTAACCAAATCGTATTAAGATTTTTACCTGTACCTACACGCAGGTACTTAGTGTAGATATTAGTTTTCTTATTATTACTTACCTCATTATCTATTCTGAGCTATTATTAAAACGTTTCTACCAAGCTTGGAATTATTTACCCAGGTAGGTGTGCAATGATGTCTGTAATATAATAACTAAATATGATGCAATCGTTCATATTGGCAACATAATAATATCGGATATTTAGACGCATACTTAGTTAATTTCTTGAAAATATGGCGACTACATTCAAAATATGACATACTTACTAGGCTACTGTTTTTTTATGGATAAGTATGTAATAACGTATGAAATGCTTTCTGTTACAGTTCGACCTAATGTTATCAGAAGACGGCAGCGGTCGTGGTGCAGCGCTGGTCGCCGCCGTGGCTTGCCGTCAGAGCCAACAGCTTTCGTAGGCGCCAGCCCCCCCATAGTCCAAGCGATCTCTCCGCCGACCTCTGCGGCAACAACTCTGAGCATTCGCATGTAAGCCGCTAACAACAGACACTGCAGTGATCAACTAAATAAGTAGTAATATATTTTTACAATCGTTTACACCGTTGGTATTTAGTATATCTTCAATTTCACATCACAATGTGTACTTGAGTACCTTAACGTAAACAGGCTGGGTCCTTACTGTTTTCTTGTATCTAGGACATTTTGGTCTAATTTTAGAGGCATTAGTAGTCAGTGCCATCTTTAATAATAGCTTTGAAATTAGGTAAGTACGTACGAATTTTGCCATCAAAAAGAAAAGGCATTAAAAAACTCAACAGATGCCACTGAAATTAGATCCTTAAGACCCATCTAAGTTATTTACTATAACCGTTGAGATCCTAGAAGAGACTAAATTAAGGCCTTAGCTAGCGGCTGTTGTAGCACATTGTATTAAGATAATTACGTAGTGTGTTTATGCCGCTGTGTGCTAGGTTCAGACGGCTTCCATGCAATCGCTCTCTGTTGGCATATTAGTTAACATTATTGTTGCTTTAAGGAATTCCAAAATCTATATTTTGAGCATGTAGACACTAAGAATCAATATTCGGCCAACACGCGTTACTTAAATTACATAAATGAATTTTGTTTGTACTTAAATTAAAATGACTTAAGTCTAGTCATGATAATAAGCGTTGGCTGTTTAAAAGGCTATCGATGTCTATATACTGTTTGCTGTATGCTCTTTCGTCCTGTTTGTTTTAAAATGTATAAGACTGATTTAAAGTTGCAAATGATCATCGACTTGCAGTCTACAAAATTACATTGATCTTAGTGTCAATCGGTATAAATGTATAGCGATAACATTTCCTTGCCAGCACACAGTAATATGGCTCAGAATATTCTTCAGTGACTTGTGTTATATTAGCAATAAGTAGTTTTATAGTACCTAATGTATATTTTATCGGAGAGAAAGCTCTTATATTGTTAAGTAGTTATGTAATTTTATATACTAATAGCAACTGTTGAGAAATTTCATTAGAATGATATTATATAAATTACTTAATAACTAAACACTTAACGCAGAATACTTCTTTAGTTTAGTGTGTTCACATTAATTATTGTTTTCTATTTATTATGTGCATATTCTTACAACAAAGATATGTACCAAAAATGCCCCCACGTGAAATTGAATTTACTGCGAGTACTTAAATTCTAAAATCCATGAGTTTGTACAATGATATTAATAAGAGAGAAAAGGAATTGATAATGGTAGGTAAGTGTGTCTACACAGCGAATATGACACGTGTTAAACATAATAAGCTAATTTGTTACTATATAAATAGGGAAACTAATCTTTGTTATACAGCACAAGACGAACTAATCGGGAAGGTGTTCTTTTTTACTATTACAAAAGCAAAGTAGTATTATATTTCTTTTCAAACAACTTCAAAGAATATGTTAAATATTCGACTGTACCTACGTATTTTCTCATAAAATTAATGTCATTGAATTTAATGTGTTGATGACGTACATATTCATAAAAAATATTAACCTAAATATGTACTTAAAAATCTATTAAATTATTTTTGATCTTAAAAATATAAATTCTCGGTGAGAATCTCAATAGGTATAATTTTGATGTTAATATACAAGACAATACACTTATGTATACTAATAATCCTGATCATTCCATTAACTTAGTACTGTTGATCAGACAATTCAATAACCATACTTAGAAATAGCATCAAAATATTATCTACATGGGATTTACTAAAATGACAGTTTTCATGCTAAACAACCCCAAAAAAGCTCTCATTATAATGCTTTATTATAGTCAAAGAAGTTGCTTAAGTGTTTTGATATTTTACTGTGATAGAACTAGGAGTAGTTCAATTATATTATTTTCTATAAATATTTTCTTTGCTAAATTTGTTGTCTCAATCAGCAATAATTAATGTACCTATCATTTCGTTTATTTCAATAGTTTAAGTATTAAATGCTGGATATGTTTGTCACTATATTCTAAAGAAAATTATTATTTATTCAACGCAACAAATTACAGCAAATTAAAATCGTGTTTTTGGTTATTGGCACTCTTCACGCCCATACATAGTTCCTAGTTTAATGGTATAGGTGCATTTTAATTTGTGGACGCATTATTTAGTTAGGTATATAGTCATCAATGAAATTATCTGGTTCGGGCCTCACACCGGGAAAAAATAAAGATTATGAGTGGGAATTCCTAGTCCCAGTTGTTCTGTTGACAGAACTAGTGGCACAAAAATTCCTATTAGTTCTGTCAACAGAACTAGTGGGAATAAAGGTTAGCATTTGGGCTACGGTAAATGCTTGTACCATCAGGCCGGCCGTACGCCTGTATTCTGTAAGTCTACCGTCACTCGTAGCATAAAAAAAAATGTGATTCTCTCTTACAAGATAATTTCATGGAAGACAATTTATTATAATGTATGTGTACAATGCGTTGTTTCGTACTTTCGGTAAATCAATAACACAATCACCTCGCTCGGTTGCTTTGAATATAATTCGGTACCTACAGCAAAATACCTATGGCAATATAAATATTACCGAAAGTACCGCTATCGCAAGGTTGTTTATTGAGTAGTTGCCTATCACTTTTATTTGTAAGTAATTATGGTGAAATAAGTGTACAGTTTTAGAATTTATATATGTAAGTACATTATTTAGTTCAAATTAATTATTGAGTTAACCAAATCGAACTTATAAAGTTCAATTATTTTCACAACAGTTTTATCTTTAACGTGGTAAAATATATCATCATCTGTTTATTTTGATAACATGTATAATAATCACATCAAATACTAAGTTACTAAAATCACTATTATATACTAACTGTATTTATTTGCTCAAATTTTGGAAAACTTATTTTTGGAATATGAATTACTTAATTTTTACTTAATTTTCTTGTGTAAATACGACAAAAGGCACTGTAATTTGAAATCCTATTATTTTTATGTATATCTAACACAATTGCGTGTATTAAATATAAGGATATGGAAATTTTCTGCATCATTAACAAAATATCTACCACATTCCACATTTGTCTGGAGGGAGAGAAAATATGTGTTGATTTTATTACTACCCGCAGAAAACGTACATATCAATTTCAATAAGCCACAAAAAATCAGATATGAGATTGATATAGGTACTACCTAAAGTGAGGGAACTTAAATGTCGGTTAACAACTGTTTCCCTTTTAAAGCGATAGCTTTAATATGTTTTGTTGTGTAAATTTATGGCATGAATTTTATTTAAAATAGAATATTTTTGTAAAATCTACACTTGCTTTGTAGAAATATAATTGCATTAAATAAAATTATGTTTGAGCCAGTTCAAGGTAGTAATCAAATAAATTCAATAAGTGCAAGCTCTAAATGCATAGGAGCTTCTAGAAATGTTATTATTTCAGAAATAAATTTGTATAAAACATTAATAAACTCTTTTTTTTGAATCATACCCCTTCTACCAAATTCAAACTAAGAACCCACAGAACAATGAAAGTAGTAAAACCTATCTCTGTTCTGTGTAAGAACCCATATACTCGAGAACGGGTTGACCGATTTATCTTCTTGTATAGACCTGTACCTACTGTGTTATTTAGACTTGAACGTTTTACTGTCGAAGTGTCGACTCATGCATGTTATTGCTTTGATGAAGAAAAACATAGGAAAATATTTGGAAACAGGTGGAGCAGGAAGTTGGCTGACACGAAAAAGAACCCTTCTTCCTCGTAGTCAAAGTTTTTAGTTAAACTGGTTTGATAAATTTTTTCTTACGACTCCCCCTGTATAAATGCCCTCATTTTCAACTTGACGGATTCGCAACTCGACGTACTCTCACGAATTGTCACAAAAGTACAACAGAGAAGAAAAGTAAAAAAAAAGCAGTTTAAATTTTTTATAATCTTAAGCATTACACAGTGTATCTGTGTCTTCAACCCATCTGCTATAATTCGATCTATTTTAATAAAAAAAATTATTTCCGCTTTCCTTCTATGTGTTACAAATGTGTACAGTCAATAAAGTGCTTGTTTATTATATTTAATATATAAACATTTTTAAAATTATGTATATACTTTTATAACAACCTCCTACAAGCTTATGCTAGCCTAGTACTTTGTTCACACACAAAATGTTAAACACTGGGAGACGGCAGCCTTTGTTTAAGCTTATGAACAAGCACTTTATTGACTGAACACATTTTTAACTTAACTATACAGGGAGGGTCGTGAAAGAAGTTTGACCACGAGGAAACGTAATTCCTCATAGTCAAACCAGTTTGACTAAAAAGCTTGACTACTAGGAAGAAGGGAAAAAGAAAAAGACTGCGTGTGATTTTGACTTTTTTTGGTATATAAGTATTCTGCCTACCATTTCGGAGAAAAGGGCGTGATGCTACGATATATTGTGTTAATTAGGTACAGTATCAATTGTATGGCTCCAAGTACCTGCACTTTTTTCTTCGTCTGAGTCCCTCATGTCAGTCAATTCTGAATAATGCTTTCTAAGACACATAAGAGTGCACTTGGATTCTGCAAAGATCACCTACACTACCATGTTACTACTAAATAGTGCCATCCAGTAGCGTCAAGGGAAAGTCATGGTTATATTGATACCTGATTCAATCTTTACGATGGGGGAACCAACAGGAATAGGGTCTTCCTCGTAGTTATTCTAAAGTAACTTTTTTTTTTTTTTTTTATTTTTTTTTTTTACTTGGGGAAATGCCTGACGCATACCCCTCGGTCTTGGGGAAAGAACCGAGGGGTTATGTGGGGCTCGCACCCACTAAAACCCCAAGGTGTTCCTCTCGTCGCGCTCTGCTGTGGTCACGGGAGCGCAGGAACATTCGTCCGCGACCACAGCGACGATGGCCCGCTACGGGCCCCCTCTCTGCCGGAGCTTAGCTCCGGCGGTGACGTGCGGGAACACGCACAACGCCACCAGAAGACGCTCGCGGTCGACTTTCCCCAAAGTCGACCGGTCCTGGCGTGGCGGACGCGCTCAGCCGGGCGCGTCCTCTTCTCGGGCTATTACGGCGGGAGGTCGCGGGCGTAAGCCCGCCTTCTCCCGCCTACCCTTCGACGGCGGATCGGGTCACTGAGGGCATCGTCTTCCCTCTGCCGTTCCGCCTCCTCATTCTGCCTCATCACCTCTTCGCAGAAGGAGAGCACTGCTCCCCAGTTCGTCTCGCTCTCCAGCATAGCCTTCACCACTGCTGGGAGCGAGAGATCCTCGCCTATGATCGAGGCCAGTGCAGCGCGCTGACCCGCCCACGCCCCGCACACCTCAAGGGTGTGCTGGGCTGTGTCCTCCGGGGAGCCGCAATGATGACAGATACATTGCGGCTCCCTCCTCGCGACCCGGCAAAGCAACCATGCCCCGAGAGCACCTGCGCCAGGCGATAGGTCAACGCCCCGCGTCTTCTTTCGGCCCATTCTCTGAGAACGGGCCGAATGGCCTCGATCGTGCGGTGACCGGCGCACGGTTCCGCGAGCCGCTGCTGCCACCCGTGAAACAGGTCCTCTCGAGAGAGGCCCCGCAGGTGGCGCAGTTCCTCCGGTGAGGGCTCTAGCCCTCGGCTGCGGAACTCAGCCGTCAGCCTGTACACGTTGGCCAACACGATGGCCTCCAGCTCCCAAGGTGGGGCCCCCGCCAAGGCGCAGGCCGCACCGTATGAAACAGTGCGGTAGCACCTGGCCGCCCTGCGCGCCATCACCCTCTGCGGTTGTCGCAGGAGGGTAACGTTCTTGGCGCACAGGGCGTCCACCCACACTGGGGCCCCGTAGAGAGCCATCGACCTGATGACCCCCGCGTACAGGCGACGACACGACGCGCTCGGTCCCCCCACGTTGGGGAGCAGGCTGCCGAGAGCCAAGGCGGCGCTGGTGAGTCGGTTCTAAAGTAACAACTGGGTCAACCACGGGGAAACGAGGATCTTAAATCCTGTATATTTTACAATTTTCTTTTAACGTCATCATTAGGTGTCCACTTAACTGGTCAATTCGCGTCAAATGAGAAATATTAATTTAAATTAAGCGTTAGCTCTTTGGAGGACCCAAGTACACTCAAATATCTTAGAATTCATTATTTAGAATTGTCTGGTATGAGGGCCCCTGGTGGAGGAGTGTACTTGGACCCATCAGTGGAGATTAGGTATTTAAAATAACACCAGATACTTACTTCATAGTAATCTTTAATTAAACAGTTAATAATATTAAACAGTTATATGTATTTTGGTGATATTGAAATTAATATAAAACATTTTTTACTATAAAAACCTATCATGATCTAATTCCACTAAATTATATACAACACAATACAAGCTTGAGATATTACAAATCCATTTTTTGTCATTTGTTGAAAATAATAATAGTGTAGGTAATAAATGTTTATGGTTAGCGAATCGTGTTTTGAATACAAAACAAAAAATCTAACGTATCCACAATAGACGTATTTGAAAGTTAGACCCATTCCTTAGGTCTATGTAATCATACATTTATCAGCCAGTTGGCTTTAAATTCGAAAAAAAAATACTTTAGTAATAATCTCTATGCCACTAGTAGAAAACAAATCATTGTAAAAATTTTTACACAATATAATATATCTTTATATATAAATCCTATTTTTAAGGCGAAAGGTAATTAATGCAAGTGACCTTGCACGTTTAAAAAAAAAAACATTGCCGGGAATCGATACCACGACCTCCAGTTTTGCAGTCAGGGTCATTAACCACTAGACCAACAGACAACCAAATGCCTAAACATATTTTACGAGCAAAATACGTTTGAAAAAGTATTAGGTACTACTTTTGTAGGCGCAAACAGATTCTAGCTTTAAAAAAGTTACTTTTGCAAAACAAATGGACCTACACATAAAAGATATGAACTTTATGAATAAACTGTGCCGAGTTTGTTAATAGTCAAATTTGAGACAACAAAAAAAACATTACCCTACTTTTTGACAGTCGGGTTAAAAAGGATCGATGTGTATGGTATTTCAAAATAATTATGGGTGCTTAATATAACTAACAGTAAGCATTTGGGTCCTACAGACGAAGCTTCAAGATATGTGTTTCAGGATATAATAATTGCAAGGCTCCACGTGCTAAATTTACGTTAGGAAGCGTGCCTAAAAACACCTCGTTTGCATAATTTCGCCTTCCGCTTCGCCTTAAAAGTGAAATTGAGGTGATAAATTCAAATAATTAACGATATAGTCGCGTGGAGACCATTGTGTATGATGTTGCCAACATTAATTATGACGATTCGATTGACTTAAATCAACAAAATCAGCCCCCGCGTTTGGTCTCTAGAGTGTCACAAAAGAACAAACATACATAGATACATACATATATAGACTGGTAAACACAAAAATTTCTCGCAGCCCGATCTTACCCTAAACAGGTAAACCATTTATGAACCTAGCTATAGAAAACAGATTACATTTTACAAGATCAAGATGTCATCATCATCATCATCAAATTAGGCACGAAAACGGTACTAGGGACATTGTTCAACAAAAAAATAATATCTAAGCTGTATTTTATAAATAAGCTTGTTACCACGCAAAATATAATAATATCGGCCTGGACATCTTTTGAGTAGTTTTGATATTTTATTCATTAAAATTCTGTTAAGCCAACTCCATACGACGACCCGAGCCAATATCGTTAAGCTTACCTAATTCCAATGATACCTAAGTTTACACAAATTGACTGTAGTTAAATTAAGTTATGACATTTTATCTATGCTGTGGCATATACCTATTGGCCGAACATGTGCAGCCGGTTAGTGACGAAATCAGATCTTTCAAACGAAAAAGAAATCTTTATTTACTTAAATGATATCCCCATAGTCCCAAATATTTACTTTTAAGCTTTCACGATGCATGTTAATAGAAATAATAAACGGGAAAGTGAACATACTTTAGGTATTTACACCTTATTTTTCTTCACTTTTCGACCAAGTTGCATCAGCCGTGTTCACAAATTGACTGTTAAAGTAACATATAGAACTACATCGTAAATTGTCCAGTGTGTAAGTTATAATAAAATGTGTCTAATATTTTTGGTTCATCTAGTTTAAATCAAAACAAACGCCTAGCATACATACAACTAGTTTATCTCACAACCTGACAGTCAGGACAACAAGATGAGTGCACAATACAGCAATGTGTCAACACAATAATGATAAACAATTATATTTCGGCCTTGTTTCACTACTGGCAAATAAGTACTAAACAAATAAATAATGGAAAAATATGGACTTGAACCTGCGACCCTGGCATTCTGTGTCCAGTACTGAGTTACGTGGCATCCCCCCTGATTCTGAGGTGTCGGAAAATTTTCGACTAGAAACGACAGGTTATTTATAGTTAAAAAACACAATTTTAACAAACTAGATGATAGTAGAAAAAATCTTATAAGATTCAGTTTTTTATTTTCTATACAATAAACTATTTTCTAACAATAAATAACATAAGCCGTATACTTCGTTCTAAGATTCGAAAAAGTTTACGATCCAGACGCAAGCCGACGAGTCAGAATCAGGGCCCAGATGTCCCTGATATCAAATTTGTCAATTAGGCTTGGACCACCTTCTATCCTTATCTTCCACTTAAAACCATTATTTACTAAAGTGAGATAGAGTGAGAGCCTAGTCCCTCGTCGATTCCGCAGTCGCACTCCTGCTCTCTTTCTCGCTCTAGTAAATGAGAGTTCTAAGTGACAGAAAGGGATAGATGCATAGGAAAGTGCGAATCGGTGCAGCCAGTTTCGGTGTTGTCCAATTCTTATTTGTTAACTTGCTGACGTCATAGTGACTCATTACAGAATACCAACGGTCGATATTCTTCCATTTGACGGCTGAAATATCGTAATGAAAATAGCAACTCAATATTGATTTGCTACTTTCTAAGTATAATAAATTGTTTATTATTTGATGAAGGATAATTGTTTGATAAACTATCAAAAACTTAGCTCACAGATTTTTTAAATATTTTATAAATAAAATCTGTCACTTAAGTCTTGGATATTTTATCTGGCACTTATCTGTCAGTCGTGAAACGGGGCTTTTAATTAGTATGACTATCCCTAAATTTATAATAATCTTAATGGATCATCTCTCCTATACAATCCAATTGTCATCAATCACATTTTTATTTCTTACTATATATAACTATAAGAGAAATAATGGCTATTATAATAATAATATATAGTAAAGGAAATTCTTGAGTCTTCAAGATAAGTAATATGCATGCATAATACAGACAGAGAATTTAATGAAAAATGCATGCATCATCCGATAGGTGGCTACTAAACCAGGAACTTTGGACACTCAGTGTGTGCATGCAATTTAGCTCTAAATAAACACTTGGTTATCTCTGATGCATAAATTGTTTAGAGAGCTAACCAATTTAACTCTTGACGTATATAGAAGCATATTTTTCTCTTATAGTATAATATGTTAGTTTCCATATAAGAGAGACCGCCTAGAACAATCATAGATAAATTCATCATCTGCCTGCAGATCTAACATTTTTAAATTCTACACTCGAGTTTGCTTACATATGACAGGCACATTCCGATGGTGCTCTTGCAGGCTTCTTTGGAGCGTTCAGTCTTTTAGATGTGCCTGTGCCGTACTGAATACCTGAACCTATCCTCTCAGGATCAAGTTCCCCAGTTTCAATTTTAGCCAAGATAGTTTTGGAGCACTTCAGAAATGCTTCTTCTACATTTTCGCCTGTTTTGGCGCTAGTTTCTAGGAACATGAGCTCTGGAACGTAAATAAAACTTAAATCAGTAAACAGTAGAAACTTTTACATGATCTAGTAGTCTAGTAGTCAATAACAATTGCAATTGAGGTTAATGGTTGGGCCACATCTCACGAAATCGCACTTTTCTATGTTTTTATTCCTTTCTGTCACTTAAAACTGTCATTATTTTACTTAATCGAGAACGAGAGCAGTAATACGACGACACGCGGCATCGACAATGCGCTCGGCTTTCACTCTCTATCTCACTGTAATAAATGACGGTTCTAAGTGACAAAATAGTATAGAAGCATACTACAGTGCAGTTCCGTGCTGCTAGATGTGGGGCAACCCTAAATCTAAAGTGATAAGTATCTGAATACCAAACCAAAAGAAGGTTTGAAATAGAGATGTTATATTAGGGTCAATTTCGCATAATCCTAATATAGGATATATTAGTTTCGTCATATTCTAATACCATACCTATTACTCGATATTAGTCAGATAATAGGGTAAGGAGTGAACGTTTTAGTATTATGCTCTATATCTAGTATTCGTTCGCGTAGTCTCTGGCTAATACTTGACTAATATCGAGTAACCTAATAGATGACATTGCTATAACCTAATATGAATACGGGTCGCTCGTATTATAATATGCATACCTAATATGAATATATTCGTTTCATCTCTAGTTTGAAAAAATCGGTCATTTAAGTCTGAGATAGTTTATCAGACACTGCCTGTGGTGAAACAGTGTGTTAACTTTTAAACTGTATAAGAAAAAAGGGTGACAGGTGACCCTCTGTTAGCGATGAAACGACAGGTTGTGCCATGGATAAGTAAAAACTATGTAAATGCAATAAACGCAGTACAAACAGTAAGCGAGCGAATAAAAGAGATTTAAATGCAATGTTACTTTAGCTTTAATATTTATTTCAATTAGTTTATTTTATTTTTTTTCGTAAGTATTCCGCCGACCAGTAACAAGTGACAACTTAACATAATAATATACTTTAGCAACGTTTCTCATACGAGTGACGACATTGATGCCGCACACAAGGGAATAGCGAGGAAAATTAAGGGTGCAGCCCATGTGTGTAGCATCCATGTAATTAAATATGGGTCTGTTGCATGATATGAGGCACAAAAGTGAGTTTCAGGTTGATACAAAATAAAATAGATAATGTAGTATATTTATAAGAATAATATATGTTTTCACTAAACATGCATCAAAAAATCAAAAGTTACCATTCTCTTGAGCAAATTGGCTTGCTTCTGTAAATGTGACTTCTCGTGACTCTTCCATGTCCTTTTTGTTTCCCACAAGAAGAATTACTATATTAGGACTGGCCAGAGTCCTAGCATCTCTAAGCCAATTGGCAAGTGCATTGAAAGAATCACGGGATGTGATATCATAGACAAGCAGAGCTCCAGCAGCACCTCTGTAGTAAGAGCGAGTGACAGATCTGAATCTTTCCTGGCCCGCTGTATCCCATATTTGTAACTTTGTGGACTTTCCTCCTATGTTAACAATTTTGGAACCAAATTCAACTCCAATAGTATGACATCTGTCTTCCTTAACTGTAAATAATAAATAAACATGGATAGTGATTTATTTACACATTAATCATCAACACACATATGCATAGTATCTGGCATTTATTAGCATCTGTGTAGTGATGGATTAAGAGTATATAATGTCACTACCAAATCTCGATCCATGGGTGTTGTAAATGGCGACTAAGGGAGTAACCTTATGCAGACATTAAGAGCACTGCGAGAAAAGGAAAAATTGCGAGGACTGGATGATGCAATCCACATGGAAGCTGGTAAACAAAGCCGCAGAGAACTAAATTTAAAACTGTTGGGAGCCAATGACCATTCAATACAAGCCAATCTCAGATAGCAGTACCTACAGATCTGGAAGAAAATCTATCACAGCACCTGAAAAGATAGGAGGATCTGGGCTGATGGTATTGCTGATAATGCCCAGCTCGCTGCTAACTCCGGCAATCTGAGAGAACATACAAGACAACCAAAATACTGTCATGGAAACGCAGTCTACGTAAGAAATAAGTAAATATAAGGCATCCAATTGTGACATTAGCAGGGGCAACTTCAAAATACTTTGCAATCTTTCGCACCACAGCATCAACCACATCTGACATACCGCAAGACACACAGTTACCACCAACTCCACCAAGGCTTTTTGATATCAACATCGATCCACCTACAAACTACGGAGCAGAGAAAGCAGTTCTCTCTCTGAAAACTGGCAAAGCTCCGGGCCTCAACCTTATAACTGCAGAAATGCTGCAAGCCAATCTAACTGCCACAATCAAGGTGCTTACACCTATGATTTACAAAATCTGGACTAGTGAGTAGCTTCGGACGACTGGAACAAAGAGCTACTTATAAACAGTGCACAAAAAAGGTGATCTAAGCCAGTGTAACAATTTGAGAGGCATTACTTTGCTCTCAATACATTCTAAGGTTTTCTGTAAGATTATTATTAGACAGATTATCGAGGGCCGTTGAACCTCTTCTACACAAACAGAAGGCTGGCTTCCGCCCGAACCGTTACTGTACAGACCAAATTAAAACATTACACTTCATTCTTGAACAGGCATCAGAATGGCAAAGGGAGGTCTACCTTACCTTTGTAGATTTCGAAATAGCCTTCAATATGCTGGGACAGACAAGCATATGGTCACGAAGTCACGACTATTTTTAGTTTGTTTGAAATATTATTTATCTTTTCAAATTGGGCGGATAGTACAAGCTTTATAATACACAAAGTAGAAATATGAACAATTTCACTTGACATTATTATCAAGGTAGCATTGTAGGATAGAGAATTATAGGTACTTACATTTATTTCCAATAAAATTATTTAGAAGGCTTGACTTTCCTGTGCCAGCACTTCCAATAACAAGGAACTTAAATAAGTATTCTGAAATAATAAAAAAATCATCCAGTAAGCATTAGCGTCTCCAAATACGTTGTACACAAACACAAATCAAGTTTTACATACCGTATGATTCCGACATGGTTATGGTTTCTGTAAGTTACTGTAGATTTAAATGATCCACTGAAACACTTGCAATTTACAACACCAATAAAATTTATACAGATTGTAAACACAAAATTTCACAAAGACATCACGAATTTTACGATTAGAAGTTTCTTCCTACTATTTCTTCGAGATATTCCCTGATTGTAGGTAGTCAGAAGATTTTCATGGTACGCACTAAATAGTTAAAAAAAGGTCCTTATAAAATAATAATCTATATTTAATGTAAAATATATTAATAACAAAATATATTTTACACAAAAAATATAATATTAGAAGTTGATACTGATTTCCAAAAAATAATAATTGTTTTGAAAACTACGTGGGTAATTTAAATATATTATATGGCAGTACAAAATTCAGTAAATACTGAAATGTCATATTAGTGTAGCCAGACTAGAATAATATTAAAATATGTTAATAACAAAATATATTTTACACAAAATATATCTCTTGTCTTGTCACCGCTGCCGCTGGAGTGCTAGCCGTTCTAGAACGAAATGGCCTGGCGCGCGACGATGGCAAGAGACCTGACGGTATGTCATTATTGCCTTGGAAGATGGGTAGGCCTTTGGTGTGGGACGCGACTTGCGTCGATGCCCTTGCGTCATCTCATCTTCCAAATACAGCAAATTGTGCCGGCGCTGCAGCTGCATCTGCCAAAACTTCCAAGCGGCGCAAATACAACAACCTCGCTGGCGAGTATCTATTTGTGCCGTTTGGAATCGAAACACTTGGGCCGTGCGGTTCAAGTGCTCGCGCTCTTTTTAAAGAGCTATCAAAGCGTTTGTCCGAAGCTTCCCGTGACCAGCAAGCTGGATATTTTCTTGCACAAAGAATAAGCATTGCCATACAACGTGGCAATGCTGCCAGCCTGCTGGGCACTTTTCCGGTAGACAGTGGCAGCGATGCGTAAGTATTATGATGCCATTTTTTAATTATTTCACCCCTTTTTAATTTTTTGTTTTTTTTTTGTGTTAGGTTGTAAATATTTTTTTTTCCTTTTTAATTTAAGTTAGTTGATAACCTTAGTTTATAAATCTGTAAAGTCAAATAAATTTATGTGAATAATATTTAATTCATCATTTTCCATAAAAAAATTGATGAACCAGTCTAACTGTCGTACTCAGAGACGTTACTTAACTTTAAAGTTTATTTAGTAAAAACGTGTAAAACTTAAATAAATACCCCTAAAGACGATTATTCAATGAAAAATTGTCTTAATGACAGATTACTGCTAATTGACGTCTCCGAGTGCGGCAATAAAGGATTTTGTTTAAAATAAATTGATTTATTTACACAATACATTAATGTTTTCAACAACTTGGTGATTTTTGTGTTTGTAACTTTATAGCTTCACTAACACAAACATTACCAATATCTACCAATTAATTTAATCATCATCATTCTGCACGATCAGCTGATTCAGCTGTAGGAAATTGATTGTCAATGTCAAATTTTATCAACTTGTGCAATCAAAACAAAATTAATTTTGAGTGAAAAATTGGGCAAAACGTAGTAGTTTTATTCTTTATTCTTTTTGAATTGGGCCTTGAGTTCTATTTTTATAATAGTTATATGTTAGGCTAGAAAATCAGTACTAAAACGTAGTTGTTATGTTATAGTCTCTTGGATCAGTGCTGTAATAGACCGGCCAATTTGTTCATATTCGTACTTCAACAAATCTTTTCAACATGCTTCAAACACTTCGTCGCGTATGTATCTCTAATCTCCTATAATTATGGAACTTTATTGATAAAGCTGTTGTAAATAAAATAAATTTATTTACGCCATATTTTCAGACTCGCCTGCCGGCGCCGAAAAGATTTATACCTATAAATAACCAAGTGCGCTCATTCTGGGAATATGTAAACATGATGTTTAATAAGCCGGATATGGATCGTGTAAAACAGTTCGGCCCAGACCGAACATGTGCTGAATGGGTTCTTCGTAATGGAGGCAAGATTGTTTGGGAAGATGGATCAAGATTAACAGACTATAATTCATTACCACCTGAAGGTTTTCCCATTAAAAGAGTACGTGAAATTGATGGTTCAGACTCATCTATTTCACACTATGGCTTCTCACATATAAGTAAGTACCTACCATTTTAAATGAAGATTAATGAAGTTTAGAATTAGAATACTTAATATTTCTTGTTCATATTTCAGGTGGGTGCACTATGCTACACAAAATAATTCTCCACAATAATAATTACATTGAAAATAAAGCTTTACAGGGCCTTGCTTATGGACAATCCACATTAGGTCATGTACAAGTATCCAAATGTTGTAATGTCACTGATGCAGGAATAAAGGAGTTAATACAGCTTCCTAAACTTGAAACTGTGGTGCTGTTTGACTTAACAAGTGTTTCAAATTTAAAAGACTGTAAACTATATCTTCAGCAACATTTGCCGAATTGTAAAATTTTGGATAAGGAATAAATTACAATGATTCTATAACATGATACATATTTATTGGCAAATTTAACATCTCAAAATTCATAATTGTAAGTTAGCCTGATGGCGACAATGATTGATGTGAGCTTTTTGAATATGTAAATAAGTTTGTACTGATCGAAAACTGTAAGTGATTCTTTTTGTTGTATATTATCTAGCCAGTTGATAATTAATTAATTAGATTTTAAGAGCGTATTTACAGAGTGGTATTTCATGGTTTTAAATTTTTATTATTTATTTTTCAGAGCTATACGTACATATACATGCATCACGCTTTTTTCCCCGAAGTGGTAGGCAGAGGTGTTTCACACCCACATTTCGCCAGCTATGTTTGGTCCCATGAAATAGGGGGCAAGCCTATTGTCATCAACCGGGAACATTTGTTTACCAAACTCCAGGAAAATCTTAATACTGGAATTTCATGATAGAAAAACCCAATACCATTTTCACCCGACCCGGAAATCGAACCCAGGACCTCTTGCACAGCAGTTGTATACACTTCCCGCTGCGCCACCGAGGCAGTCAGGGCTATATTTTTAAAAATATGTTTGCTACACTTTTTAGAATTGGGTAAAAAATATATTTTACTTTTTCTAGTAAATGTAGGTAGATATGTCCAGCAGTGGACATCATTGGGCTGTTAAGATGATGATTTCTAATAACTACACAACAAACATGATATTTTTAAATAAAAGATAATTGTATAGAATGTGTAAATTTATTAATATTTGTTTGAGTATTAATTAACATAATAAACTATAAATTAGAGATTAGTCAACAATCAAATATTTACTTTTACATGTACCTACTTACTTAAATATTTCCTATTTTTACCCGACTGTCAGGATGGGTATTGTTTTTTACATTACATTATACTGACCAGATTTAAATACATAGTTTGCTTATTTCTTGCCCTTCCAATAATTATTTCAACACAAAATAGATATGTTACACATTTAAACTAAAATTATTATAGGCTGGCAGGTTTGATATTAAAAAGGAAAACTTAATAAAATATCCTCCTGACACAAATGCAATAACAATGAAATGAAACTGAAAAATTAAAAAAGTTGCTAAAGACACTTCTGTGCTCCAAAACAATAAATTTTACCAGAGAAACCTAGATCATCTACTGTTGCTTACAGTTGTAGACAAGTACTACATTTGAATTGAAATGCTATTAGATCAGTGTTTCTCAAAGTGTGCGATAATGTAAAGGGGGTATTGGTGAAAATATTATGTTTCATGTCGACAGTATTAGTTTACCCCCGGGCAAGGGGAGAACGGACATAACACCCCATCCAGCCCAATCATCATTCTCACCTGCATGCCCTAGTGATACTTTTCAGTATACCTAGCGGCAGCGACCCCCGTACAGTTCACCGCGATACTCACTGCAAGACAACAAAAGCATATGAGTAAAGAAACATAGGTACTTACAGACACCAAGTTTCTAAAGAGCGCAAAATAAATCTACCTATTTTGGTAGGGTTGGCACAACAGGATAAAACTAAACAAACAAAACTTTAACACGTTTTTATTATGTACCTACCTTTGTTATAATGTTTATTATTATTCTTTTACCAATTACTAACCCTAAATATTATTATTAATTAAAATTAAGAAAAACATACGATCGCATTAAAAACCTTACTTCTTTTTTCGCCGCCACTTGGAGCCATGGTCACCTCTGCTCCACCAAGCTACGTCACTGAGATGTCTGTGACAGACACATTATCATATCACTCACATTCACATACGGCCGACTGTACTTACACCCTAAACTAAACCATAAAATCGTATTCTACTCGACCTAATTTTCTTTCATAAGGTAGGTATGTATTTATAATAAAAATATGTTTTTTTATTTTATATTATATTAACAAAATATAATAAATTTTAAACCTATTGGAGTCTTTGGATAGTTAAAATAAGACGATGTATCTTTAATCGTGCTGTTATTGTTCATACATACAGTACCTACAGTAAACCTTAATTACACTTTTTACAATAATAAACACTTAAATACTCATAACGTAAAATAAACCAAATCAAGAAATAATAAAAACTGTACGACCAACCCTGATCAAAAAGCACTGGCCGAGCCGGTATAAACCGGTTTTTGGCGTATTTTATTGATATCCCACCTCTTTACTGAAACTCAAAATTTGAAGCTGCCACATTTAATTTGTGTAGCAGACTACCGGGATATTTGAAAATAAAATGAAAAAAAAAAGTGAATTTCGTGTGCTCTAAATGCTTAATGCATTATAATATTTGTGAAAAAAAGCTATCAGTCAAACCAAGGCTAAGCTTGATAAATACTATAGAAACTCTGCACCATAAATTTCAATGGTAAAAAAGTGGTTTATTGAATTTCGTTGTGGTTGTTTAATCGACAATAAAATTGCTTTACCACGCTTAGAGTAAGTATCGATTGCATATCATAAAACAATAATGTCTATTTTTGCTTGAAAGTGATATAAGTACAGTAATAATTGTCATCAATGCCGCGACGCCAACAGTCATATTGAATTTTCATTTTGATGTAAATTTTTGTTAAGTGTTAAAGCAAATATGTGGTCGACTATACAAGCACGAAAGGTGTCGAACGTTCACGAAGAGAGGTTTAGTGGGGAAACAGAATGTTAAAAAATATCAGGGATGTTGGTTTAGTTTATGATTTGATTATGGGGCGGTGAATAAAAAAGTTTGAGAAACACTGAATACATTGAACCTTAACATTCATATTTCTTGTTTTACACTCCTTTCCCAACTGCTTCATTAACATTGTTATAACCATCTCTCTTCAAAAGATCTGCCAACTCTGTTTTAATTTTAGATACAACTTGAGGACCATGGTAAATTAAAGCTGTGTATATTTGTACTGCGCTGGCACCTGCTAAGATTTTTTCATAAGCATCTTGACCTGTAAATACTCCTCCAACACCCACTATTGGGACTTTCCCTGAAATGGTTTATTAAAATACGTAAGTATTCAATAACTATGGTAAAAGATAAAAATAACGGTAAATAGAATATATATTAAATTTTTACTTTTCATTTAATGATAGGTATATTTATCATATGCAGACAAGAGCGCTGCAAGAAAAGGAAAATTCGAAACAAACCCTATACCAACCAGTCCAGCGTGTGATAGTAGACTAAATTTCCTCTACATTCTTTGGAGTAGACCCGTGCACAGCAGTGTGACGTTTGTGGGTTGAAATGATGATGTTAATTAAAATAAAACTTCTGATCTAATGAAAATTATGAAATTTTGTGACATGTATTTTCATAATATTATTATCATGTATATCATAGCAGCAGCCCGTCTTTTTACCCAACTGCCAAAAAGGAGAGTACCTAATGCTTTTCCCCGATAGAATAGGCAGAGGTGAATCACTTCAGATTTTGCCATAGATAGAAATATATGAAAGGAACAACGACAATTATTGCTCTATTATTCATAATAGGTATTTTTTAGGGTTTTTAATAGAATTTTTTCTCATGGTGTCCTAAGACAGTTGGCAACGTGGCAGACCACGAAAAAACGTCGTGATGAAATAGACAAATATCTTAAGGACTGGACCACTTAGGTCGAGGATGGTAAAGCATATAGGCCTTTGCCCAGCAGTGGGAAGAAGTGGGCTGATAATAACAGTAACAATCTTACAATTCATCTAAATAATAATTATAAGCCTTACCTTTAGTCATTTTATAAATTTCCTTAATCATTTTAGTTGACTTATGGGTAAGTGGCCTACCACTCAGTCCACCAGTTTCATCTTTGAATACTGTATTGTTTAGGTTAGATCTATCTATAGTTGTGTTTGAAATAATTAAACCATCAACTCTACTGTCGCGTTTTGAAATGACTGAAACAATATCTTTAATTTCTTCATAATTTAGATCGGGCGCCAGTTTGAGGAGTAATGGTGGTTTATTTTGCATCTGCATAGAGTCCCTTGCTTTATTAATGTTAGTCAGAAGTTGCTGTAGTTCTTCTTTCTTCTGTAAAGACCTCAAACCTGGAGTGTTTGGACTGTGAACAAATAAGTACAGTTTGAAAATTATCATATTAGGTAGGTACCTACTAACGGCGATTTCTCTGCAAGATTTTGCGCACACAACTTAGCAACTTACGGGATATCCTGTATATTAATACACCTTCAATTAACATTGAATTAATCACTAAGCACCATTTTGTGTGTTTTAAAATATGTAGCAAACAAACAATTTGGTTTATATAATCTATACAATGACATAGAAAATGCTTTTTCCTGAATGACTGATTCACGAATCAACGCACAGCCTAAACCGCTGATCGTAGAGACCGGAAACTTGGAGGGTGTGTTCTTTGTATGACGTAGGCATCCGATAAGAAAGGATTTTCTGAAATTCTACCCTAACAGGGTGAAAAGAGGGGGACAATGTTTGAATGGAGAAATTGTATTAAAGGGTTTTTTGCTTTGAAAGTTTGTACATGTGCTCAGAAACACAAATAGAAAAACACGTTTATTGCTTTTAGAAAATTCAACCCCCATGTAGATGAAATTGTGATAAAGGCCTTTAAAAACGAAGGTTTTGTGGACGGCACTAAGCAATTTTTTTTTAATTGTTATAAATGTCATTTCCAAGGTTTTCAGGGACGCTGATTACAAAATCTTTTTTCACGTTAAATAAAATTCAACCCCTAAAGGGGTGAAACAGGGAACCTAGTTTTTATGAAGAAATTGTATTGAAGTGGCTTTTTACTTCAGCACTTAATATACGTGCTCAAAAATACAAATAGGTAATTAATTATACGTGTCACTTGCTTTTTCAAAATTCAACCCCTAAAAGGAATGAAAATTGTGTTAAAGACGTTTGAAATGGACGGATAATACCTACACAATTAGCACTTTAATTAAGAAGTGAGTTAATGGGTACTTTTTGAAGTTTGAAAGACGTACCTACCTACCTAAGGGAAAATAAGGCTGAAAATTATTAGAAAATGATATAGATGTCATTTACAAGGTTTTCAGGTACGCTGATTACGAAAATGTTATCTATTATTGACATAAAATGAAATTCAACCCCTGTAGTGGGGTGACAGGTACATGGAAATTCAAGAATTGAAACAAAGATTTATAATCGAAATTTAAGCTGACGAAGTCGCGAGCAAAAGCTAGTCTAATATACATATAATAATAATATATGCTTCTTTGCTATATAAAATCTACGAAAGATAAAATAGGCAATTATAAAATTATACTACAGTCCAAATACATAGACATAAGTGGAACCATACATCAATGAACTGTAATTGTGACTATAGGAAGTCAATTCCTTTAGATCTTTTGTGTCAATTCCATATTATTACAACCCAGAGATGAGGCAAAATGTAATCAATCCAAAAGATTGCCAAATATCGATTTTGGAGCCGATCAGCTCGATAATAGCGAAAATCAATATGGTGGTCAAATTTTTTGCCTATTTTGACTTCAGTTTTGTAAACAAATCAATAAAGTTATTCCACCTTGATAATAATGGTAACTTAGTCAAAGTAATCCTGATTACATCAATGTGTCATCATGATCACTTTAATCTGATTGAAAGCTGTCAACTAGATTACAAAATGTAGTTGATTACTTACTACCTTGTTACAAAATTATAAATTTATTTAATGTATGCTGTACCTGCTGACGTTTATAACAAAATAATCTGCTAGAGCAGAGAATTTTTGAATGCCTGCAACATAATCTTCAATAGGGTCTGTAGATAATTTATTTTTTCCTAAATTAATACCCAATAATCCTTTGTCCAATGCTGCTTTTTCCATACCGTAAATTTTTTGATATACTTTTTCATGGCCTTGGCTATTAAAACCGTATCTGTTGATAACTGCTTTGTCTTCAGGTAACCGGAAAACTCTTGGTTTAGGATTGCCAGGCTGTGCTTTGGGAGTTATTGAGCCAATTTCAACAATGGAAAATCCTAATTTTCGCAATCCTACCACAGCATCACCATTTTTATCAAAACCAGCAGCAATTCCAATAGGATTATTTAGATCAAAATTAAGGAATTTAGTTTTCTGTAAAAGTAATAAATTGTAAAGAGTTTAGTATTTTTTAATTGAATTAATCCAATTCCAGTTCATATTTCTTAACATAATTGATTATTGTCTTTTCAATGTGCAACAATGATTAAAACTTTAAAATTAAAATGTGCAACCATGATTAAAACTTTAAAATTAAATGTCACATTAATTTTAAATACACAGTTACTCACCAACTCTTTTGGATCTTCCAACTTTTCAGGTGGGAATAAACCATATTTAATAGCTGCTACACCAATATTGTGTGATAATTCTGGGCTCAAGGCATGACTTATAGGTTGTAGCACATGTTCATAATATCCATTAAAATCTTTTTTATAATAAATGTATTGGTATGCTATACCTCCTCCAAGGACTAAGGAACACAAAGACTTAATTTTTTTCTGAAATTACACAATTTTAATACATATTACATTCTAAAGAAAGGTAAAGTCAGGAGTACCCTAAACTGGCAAGCATCATCATGCACTGTGTGATATAAACTGCTTCATACAAAATGTATTTAATGTTTCAAATCCATGCCCGGTCCAGGCCACATACTCAGTCTACCTATCAGGGCTGCAGTTGCCGTGATATTTTCGTAACATGAACAAGAGGCCACTTGGATGTTAACTAAACCATGCTATATGTAGGTACAATAATTTTGAATGCAATATTAATATAAGTATTATATAAAAAATAGAATTCATTATACTGATACGTACCACTGCTTCTGCTTTACTACCCATCGCAAAACAATATCTTTTTCATGAATTACTAAATCAAAAAGTCGATGAAAAATATAATGTTATTATTTCACATACACTATATACTTGCTACAAAAGTATGGTATGGGTAAAATATTTCATTTTGTATTTAGGGAAAAGGTATTACGTCTTTTTCGAGCAGAAAAACAATTTGCTATAAAATATATCTATAGTAAATAATTTATTCAGCAGATTTATCAAATTATCATACAGCGAAACTAAACAGAAGTCAGAAACTCAGAAAAACAACATCAACATTAATTTGACTGTTGACATGCATGACATTTATTTGATTGACTGACCTATGAATATGAATGAAGAAAGGCTGAAGCTTTTGACATTGACAGTGACAGTCGTTGAGTCGTGTCAGAATCTCAGAATACTGTGTAGTGTGGTGTGGTGTAATACCATACCACCTTTAGTTTTTAAAGTAAAACGTCTACTACAGTGGCTTACCCTGCGGTAGCGCGCGGATACTAGGTCTATGGGCTTACCACCAGGCGGAGCGTACGTCTGTTTGCCACCGTCGTGGTATAAAAAAAAAACGGCCGTGATTGACCTATCGTGTAATGCGGTGATTGCGGTTGATTGATGGTGATTCACGGAAAACTCGATTTTCATCAATCACGGGTCAATCAGGCAGTGTTGCCAGATATACGGATTTTCGATCTGGGATACAGATTACATGTAGATGCAGATAATTATACGGAATTTTACTGGTATAAATTTAAACAACATAAATAGTACTAAGAATAAGTGAAAAATAACAAGGTAATATTAACTGACAATAAATTACTGTCCAAATTGAATAGTAATAATATGTATAAGTAAATTTTAAGTTTTGTTTGCTTTCTACATATTTATTTTTTTGATTTTAATATAATATGTGTACGTAACGAAAAAGAAAGGTTTGTTTTTTTCTGAATATTTTATTTAGTTGATTTGTTATTTTTTACCCGACTGCCAGAACGGGTATTGTTTTTTAAATTTATGTTGTCACACGTTTTTTACCCGACTGCCGAAAAGGAGCGAAATGTTTTTAGTCAAAATGGCAACCAAGATTCCAATATCCATATTATTAGAAAGAAGAAAGAAAGAAAGAAAATACATTTTTTTTATACATTTATTAAATAATTAGTTTCCGTTAACACGTGTATTCCCTGTGAAATTTTGGGTTTGACTGACCGTGATTGACAATCAGTGGAATGAGCGTCTAATGACGGCAGTATACCTATCAGTCAAACGTTATTCATGATTGATGGTTTTGATTGACCGTGATTGAGCGTCTTGGCGTCCAGACGCTCAATCACGGTCAAAACGGCGTCTGAACGATCGGAATTATCTCCAACCCGACCAAGGGCACCGTGGTGGTTGGTTTCCGATCGTATAAAAGGCCTATAAAGTGTTTATTTACGTAAAGGACGTGTATCCATGACCATTACATAAATTAAAAAAAATAGTAAGGTCACTGTCATTTGACATTGACATATCCAGACAAAACAAATCAAAATTGTACTTATTTATTTGCTTACTAAAATATTGTTGCAATGCTATGCATATAAATTGTAGAAGATAAATATTAATAGTGCACATGCTGGATTATATAGGTACATTATATTCATCGGTAACATGAAATAAGGTTACTTACGGCTGTTGATTATAACGTACATGCGAATAACAAGTTTAAACTATTAACGTTTTTATTTTTGGATTTTAGAACAAGTCTAAAGACATTATTTAAAGCTTAATCAATATGAAAGCGTGGTTGATATTCGACAGTGCCAATGACTTAGTGTATGGAACATGGGATACAGCTTTTATAGAACGTATAAAGTCATTTGATGTAGAAGGAAGTCCTGTAAGTAATTTTTATTCACCACTAATAATTTCAAATGTAGGCATTAGTTTTACGGTATGAATTTTCTTTTATATCATTCCATAAAAATCTTTTCTTGAATACGCTCCAGCCGCAAACACTGCGTAATGTAACCTCAAGATTGGACTATAGTATTCTAAGATCCTACTCACCAGACTACTGTACAACAAAAATGTAATCTTGCATTGTCAGAAATGTTTACAGGGCCTGATAACAAACCCTAGAATTTTAGATGCTTTCTTAGTTACACTCTCCAGATGAGGTAAAAAAGTAATTTTGTTATCAAACAACACACCCAAGTCAATTGTTACATTTTCTTTTTGGATTGTTATTTTGTGAATGTTATAACCATGCTTAACAATATTGACCTTTCTGGAGAATGTAACATGAAGACCACTTTTAAAAATTTAAAAGCATTCAATTATCTGTGCACCCCAAAACAACCATATCAACATCTCTTTGTAATAATATAGACATTTTTCTTTAGATACTTGTTTGACAGCTTCAAAAATACATATTTATATTAGATTAGGTACACTTTATTGTACACCACATTACATTACAATGAGAGAACAAAATAATTTATCTATAAGATAGTTACAATTACTTATCGCTAAATAATTATTAATATTTCAATGCCAATAGAACAACAGCAGTTTATGGTTTATAGATCAAAAACACTTGTTCTTTCAGTACCATTTCCTTCGAAAACTATTAACAACTGACAGGAGGTCTCTTGAGTAATTTGTTCCATAACTGCGTCAATCTACAGATTCCACTTAAAATATTTGGTCAACGTAAGAAACATTGTTCGCCTGTGTGTTAAAGTATTAAATGTTTATGTTCTAGGAAACTCAAGATGATGTACCAGATAATATTAAAGTCTCTCAATACCTGGCACCAGTTATTACCTCCCAGAGGGTTATGGCTGCGCAATTTGGCAACACCTATTCTAATATGCAGTGTGAAGATAATACTGCTATAGTGTTTGATGAGGTAACTATAATTTAATTATGATTTGTTTTATTTTATATTTTCAATGCTTTACCCAAATCATTGTGTTCAAGAATAATTGTGTAGGAATAGGAACAATTTAGAAAGAAGAGTTACCGACATTACCCACCGGATAAGCAAGTTGAAATGGCAGTGGGCAGGGCCCATATCACGCAGAACTGATGGCCGATGGGGCCGAAAAGTTCTTGAATGGAGACCACGCACCGGCAAGCGCAGCGTAGGACGTCCACCCACAAGGTGGACAGATGACCTGATCCGAACAGCAGGATCGCGCTGGATGCAGGCCGCATACAACCGGTCCTATTGGAAGTCACTTGAGGAGGCCTATGTCCAGCAGTAGGCGTCCTACGGCTGATATGATGATGATGATGAGGAAGAATTTAGTTACTGATACACAATTGACAAATCGCATTTTCTTTCAAAATAATAGTATTTATTTATAAACTACCACTTCAAATGTCAATAAATATAAACTTTTTAACTTCTGCAGTTACTGGATCACGTTTTTATGATAATTTGTGATAACCCTGTTGATGATGCTCGAAGAGAACTAATGGACTTCAAGACTTTTATACAACATATTTGTGGCCAGAACATGAATCTGTAAGTTTACATTCATTAGTTTCTTTCTGTAACATTACATAATATATCAAAAAAATATACACGAAAAAAATGTGAAAAGTCGGACTAGTCTAGCTTATTAGTTTTCTTTTTAAAAGACAACGCCCGCACTAGGGAACAAGCCCTGTGTCGCAGAGCTTTACAAACATGAAACTAACGGACACAAAATACACCCAGACTAGAAACAAATATCTATGAATCACACAAATATTTGTCTCGTGTGGGAATCGAACCCACGTCACCCAGCACGGCGATGTAGTGGCGAGGCGACCACCTTAACCACTGCGCCACGGTGACAGTCCAAATTCTATTATTCTTCTTATATGTATGGCCTTAATACATAGGCTAGCCAGTTGAGGATTTTATAGTTGTGTCTGGCTTTTCCAGCGTTTATGAGGCTTCTTTTGCCGAAAGAAAGATCTTTTTTTTATCTCAAGCATAAAAACCAGTGACTATGTTAATTTATTATGTATCTGGAATTTTGATTTTTTGATCTGGCAACATTAGAGCCAGAAATCTTTAAATAACTGCCTTAATAATAACCTTCTATCAATTGGATCATCCTTTTGATTAAATTATTGGTCTAGTGGTTAGTGACCCTGACTGCTAAGCCGGAGGTTGTGGGTTCGATCCCCACCCAGGACAAATCTTTGTGTGATGAGCATAAAGGTTTGTTCTGTTTCTGGGTGTAATTTATCTATAATATGTATGTATTTACAAAAAAAAAATGTATTTAAGTAGTATATAAGTTGTTTAGTTCCCATAACATAAGCAAATATAATTGCCTACTTTGGGACTAGATGGCGCTGTGTGAATGTGGTAGAATATTATTATTATTATATTATTATTAAAGAATAATAGAACAATAATAATTACCATTTCAGTCTACATTCATCAGTATATCAAAACTGGGTGTCAGCCCTGTTAGATAGTCGCACGAAAGGCGACACCATTCCAGGTGCAAGTGGTATTATTGGAGAGACTGGGGCAACCGCAGTAGCCCTCAATGCACTGAAGACTGCTTCAAAAGACATCAAGCTTTCTTACCAACATAGTCATCTCATGTTGTTTGTTGGTGATAAATTGCTGGCGCTTTATTCCAGGTGATCTATGTTTATTTTTCTATAAAAAATACAGATGAAATTGAAAATAGTATGGCTAGGTACCTAGCCATAAATTATATTGCGAAAATTTTCAATTGACTCTATTTTTTTTTTACGCTGACATTATATTCTCTTTCCTCTACTCTTTTCTTTGCTGATATAAAATCATATTTTAGCATAATACTGACACATTGTTATTTGTGTGTGTATATTAGATACCGATACAGATTGTAGGAGATCCTATTCAAATTTTTAAATGGGTTAGCACTGTATAGAAATGTATTTCAGAAAGTTGATTGAAACAAATTTTATTTGTTTGATGTAGTCGTGGAAGTGAGGATCTGGCTCCTCCAGACCTGATCCTATTGAGCATCCAATGTGTTGCGGCCCAAGAGTACTGGCAAGAGCACGGGAGTGATGCTACTAATTGTGAAGATACTGTGAGGCTGCCATGTAAGTGTTATATAATTCTAGTGTTAAATTTCAGCCTTTTGCACTTACATCAAAATTACTAAATAATTGAGAAACTTATACGTAAATAATATTAATTTCTTATTGATTGTGAAAACTGTTTTTTTTTTTATGCAGTTTTAATGAGCTAAAAGTCAGATTCGGTTAATAACGATAACCGTCTATCTGTCTATCTATCAGTATTTCAGTGTGCCAGTATTGAGCAGTCTTAAATCTAGAACATAAAGAGATTATTCTGTCCTCACTTTAGAAAGCTCACGTAAAATATCATTAAACAAATATATTTTGTTGATTAATCTCCGGTTATTATCTAGGGTTGTCGACAGAGAACAGTGCTATAATAAATTTATGTGCGGGCTCCGGAGGGCCGTGCGCACCACACTCCTTGCACATCGCTGAACTGGCACCACGAATTACCTTTGTCGTCGTCGTCGATATGGAGATGAGGTATACTTCTAGCCTATATACATTTTTGCTTTTAGAATTAAAACTGCCACGGTGGCGCAGTCGGAAGTGTATACGACTGCTGTGCAAGAGGTCCCAGGTTCGATTTCCGGGTCGAGTTAAAATGGTATTGGGTTTTTCCAGTATTAAAATTTTCAACAATAGATAGGTATATATAATAGGCTCGCCCCCTATTTCATGGGATCAAACATAGCTGGCGAAATGTGGGTGTGAAACACCTCTGCCTACGAAAAAAAATGCTCTCTCTGCCTATGAAAAAGGCGTGATGCTATGTTATGTTAGAATTTATTTACTTATTAGCTTCGTCGGTTAAAATACGAGCTAATCCAGCCTACTACATCTAAGTGCCCAATTTTATACATGTATATCTGTTCAGTAGTTCTGACGTGGGTGTGTAACAAACATCTATAGGCTACGGTAACCGCTTACCATCAGGCGGACCGTAGGTCTGTTTGCCATCGTCGTGGTATAAAAAAAAAAAGTTTCATACTAATGTGATGACGTCACTCCATTAACAATAGATTAACAACTCTTTTAACTCTTAGTATTCACTTGTAATTGATTAGACATATTTCACTCACGTTTAACGTGGTTTAACGATCATATCGTAACCAATACATGTAAAGCATTTATTTTTTATTTTTAGGGAAGTCGGGGTCGCGACACATGCAGCCAATCAAGTGCTGATTAATTTAAAAAGGATTTTGTTACAACGTGCTTTAGAAATGTTGCCGAATATGCTCGATTCTTTAGAAGCGGCCTTGAAAAAGGTATTATTATCATTATTTTTTGGGTTTGATGCTATGAGCTTCTTTGCTACGCTACGTCGACAAGCTGATTCAGCATTACTGAGCTGTAGCGTTCACACATACACTTAGAATTTATTCTAGGGTATGTGGGTGTCCTCACGATGTTTTCTTTCACTGTCAGCAGATTGTAGGTCACTTGACTAGTACAGATTAATTCCACAAAGTGAAATCCACATTGGTACTGCCGGTCGGAAAGAACTCGGACCGCATGCATGCTGGCCACTTATCCATTCAGCCACCATCGCTTTTGAAAAAGGTAACATTGCGGCACAGGACTGCTCGCAGTGGCATAAATTAGGTGAGGCCTATGTTCAGCAGTGGATGTCGTTGGGCTGATATGATGATGATGATGATGAAGCCAGAACATTCGCTACGGTCCTTGGCGGGCGGCTGATATTGTAAACAACGTATCTAAATGTTAACGGATTCTTCTCCATGATACTTGCAACGTTGCAACCGATGATACTTGTGCCACCAAAATCCGACAGCCTACAGGACTACATACAATTTTTAAGCTATAGCATAACTTTTATCGCGGGCTTTGAGCGCGGCGACCGAATCAAGAAATTCCGAAACGAAAAAAAACCTAACACCCCCCACTCCGACTGGCACAGGCAGCGGTGCGGCGTTGAAAGCCGTGCATCGTCTAACGTCGTTTCAGTTCGGCAAACTTCGGCACGGTGTTTGTGTGCGTGCGACTAGACGTATGCGTGTAGACTGTACGAAGTGAGAGTACGGATCGAGACGAGCTGCTCCGAAATCGGACGAATACGTAAGCAGCAATATTGTGCAATTATAATATAAAAATATTATAATTGCATAAGTTGATAAAAAAAGCGGCAGTCCCCGAGTGCCGCACGTATTTTTTTTTAACTACGAGCGTGCTCCCTTTCGGGTAGACAGAGATAGACAGTCAATTTCTCCTTTTTCCCTTTGTTTCTTTTACAAAAAGTCTTAAACCAATTTTCTATTATTTCAGACAACAGATGCTCTACGCAAAAACAAAGCTAACTCAACCCTGTGTGCTCGTTTGACAAGTCGCATGCTAGAACTTCGCAAGTCTTGTACTACCACAACACCATTGACGCCAGAAACAACAGCTACGGCCATGCATACTGCGTTAGAAGCCGTCATGGAACAGTTGAAGCCAGATATACCGAGCTTGAAGCTGGAGCAACCTTTAGTACGACTCAAGGAAATACTCGCTCCATACGTAGACTTTCTCTGCGTGAAGGCCAAAAGATACTTCAGTATGGGACCATATCCTTTTCAATATTTAATAGTTAATGTTACATAGATTTTAAACGCTTTGTTTTCCTGAAAAATAGAGCGGTAGATGCCGATCGAGGGTCTAGATTCTGAATAATATAGTCAAAATTCAATGTTGGTTATACATCCATTTTTTGTTTAAAGTCAATTAAAATAAAAAACACTGTCAACTCAAGTCATTCGTGCTTATTGGGGTGCTTATATACGACAATAGGTCAAGTATAGTGTAAATTGCCAGAAGTCTTTAAAACAACTAACGTTATTTTTATACAAAATGATAAATTCGCTTTATCAAGCTTTATCAAGCAAGTACCTATGATGAGTACATATCTGTACAAGTATACCTAAGTCAGCTTTAATGGAAGCTTAAACAGTATTACGACAAAAACTGAACATCGGCAATCGGTACGTTTTCATAATGTTTGTATTCTGAGCTGTAGAAAACTAGAAACTTTGGTTAATGATCGTGTCCTATAATGTTAGTTTTGTGTCAGCATGAGGGATTAGCCCCAAATAATTGTTAGTGACTTATTAGAACCTCAAGGTTTGGCACGTGACGATGGGAAGAGACCTGATGGTATGACGTTACTGCCTTGGAAGATGGGCAGGCCTTTGGTGTGGGACGCTACCTGCGTCGATACCCTTGCGCCATCACACCTTCCGAGTACAGCGGGTTGTGCTAGTGCTGCTGCTGCAGCTGCAGAGTCCCTTAAACGGCGCAAATACAGTAATTTAGCTGATAATTACTTATTTGAGCCGTTTGGGGTCGAAACATTAGGCTCATGGGGTCCGAGTGCTCTCCGCGTTTATAATGAACTAGCGACGCGGTTAATCGACACTTCACGTGACCAGAGGGCTGGTTTTTATCTCGCACAGAGAATCAGCATTGCCATCCAGCGTGGCAATGCTGCTAGCCTTCTGGGCACTTTCCCTTGTGACAGTGATGCCGATGAATACTTTGACGCCTAGCCCACATTACCATTTGTATTGTTATTTATTTATAGTATTGTAAATAGAAGTTGTAGATATATAAGTAGCTTAATTTTAGTTTAAAATAGTGTACATAAGACTGTTCAATAAATATTTCTTTATCTTTTAATAGATATTAAATTTATAATCTTGTTAAAATTTATCTATAAATCGGCAATTACTTTTTATTTATATCGCGTTTTTAATGAAAGCGACGTATATCAGAAAAGACCTGCCACAAAAAACGACAAGATACCAATTCATTTACGGTAGTGTTGAAATACTTACAATCATGTTTTCTATATTCGTTACGTTATTTAGTTAGAAGTTGTATCTCTCGTAATAATATCTTTTTAGGTAAACATTTTTTAACATTGTCGATCGCCGATGTTTGCACTTTATCATAGTACTGTTAGCATGCTGCTGCGTCAGTCAAGTGTTATGTGAGGTATCATATATAAACGTTAATGCAAAATAACGTTACCTACTTCAACATTTTGCTACATATCTGTTTTGATTTGCTTTCACACCATCATTTTGGTATATCATTCATTTAAAATTGTTATGTGACACTATAGTCAGAGTAAATTCTAGATTATTCCTACAGTTTACCTGCATTATGCATACAGTGGCATTTAGTCATTATTGGCTACCAGATTACTTACTATCGAAATGAATCCCATTTTATTTATTTAAATGGTATTTTTTCAAAAACCTGACAGTTAAGTGTCTGATAAACTATTTTACTTCGATGATGACAGATTTTATATAAAAAACTCAGACACTTGTCTGCTGTTGTAAAACAGGGCCTAAATATCTAGTAGTTCGAACTCCCAGTATTGTTTACACCTAATGTATGTAAACAGTTTAAAATAAAATCATCTTTATCTTTAGTAATATCTGTCAGTCACAAAACAATGAATCCATCATTATATTTGTATCGATTATTTCGCTTAATGTGGGTTGTTTGCACGGGAGAACCAGAGCCGAGTTGTTCCCTAACGCTGCACAAGTATGTGGAGGAGTTTCCTGGACTCATACACTTCATCTACGTGGATCGCACTACGGGCAGGTTCCTCGCGCCAGACATGGCAGACGCTGCTGATATGTTGACGTATGATACGGTAAGAACAGAACTTGATACTCAATGTGGATTGTTCCCTAACGCTGCACAAGTAAATATGTGGAGGAGTTTCCAAGACTCATGCACTTTATCTACGTGAATCGCACTACGGGTTAATAAGTAAGTATCCGTAATGCCTACAGTTATTTTGCTATGAAAATAACGCCCTGCAAGTTCCAATGTTTTATTTGTGTATAAATAATACCTAGAACTGTAAACCCAATGATTTCTTAACTTTTACACACTATTCACCTAATTCTAAATAGTTTACGATGCGGGTAATTGTAAACTTTTTGAATCATAAAAGGAAGTTTATTTACGGTATAAGTTATATCAGAAAATATCATAAAAAAAATTAAAAACTGATTAATATAAGATTTATTCTACAATTATATATTTTTTAACATTAAGTAACTGACATTTGCGGCTGAAAACTTTTCGACAGCTCAGAATCGAACCCCGGTGCTATCTTCGGCTAGGACCCGGGGCATTTTGCCCTCTTTGCCATTAGTTACGCCACTACTCTGTGAAGATTCAACGTAACGTATTCATATGATACCATTTTAATCGTGCTCAGGTGCGTCGTGCGATAGGTCGCACGTTCACGATCCTGCACGGCGGGTACATGGCGGGCACGTGGCGGCGCGGCGCGCTGCACGGCTGCGCGCTGCTGTGGTGGGAGCGGCGCGGCGCCGCGGCGCGCGCGCTCGTGCCGCCCAGCCCCGCCCTCGTGCGCGCCGCGCCGCCGCCCGGAGACATACAGGGCGCCTTCTACAAGTGAGCTACACTACGTTACTACTCTTCAAACATTGGGGCCGCTATGGCAAACCATTCTTGATGACTCGTTGATATCTAGGAGCGGCGACCCATCCCACAAAGCAGTGTTGGTATGCTGACCATCTGCCATTTTCAAACCGGCATGCAAGTCCCCGCATAACCGTTCATTTTCCGAACGGAGCGCTGTGCATAAATGCCTTTACCCTTTAAAAAATCCAAATGGCAAAGTATTGGCAGGCGTGCTACTGAGGCTTGAGATGCTTAACATCATTGTAGATGTTTAACACTTCTGTAATACAAGTGAATCCGTATTTTTAAGTCGTATTGATGACTGACCTGCACACATCAATGATCGTATCAAATTCCAATTCGGTATCGATACTTAAAGTCTCTTTAAAATTTTATTTCATTACTCTACAGACAACTATTGGAAATGGCGTTCCCGGGTGAAACCCGTGGTGTTTCTATCAAGGAGTTGATCTGCATTCACTTGGGTTTGGTGCCTGCATCAACTGCGGTCCAACAATCGCGTCGCCTCATACATCTGGTGAATGAATTAGCGGGCGACACTCCGACCGGAGCTGCCGACCTACTGTAGGATAAAACTGCATTTTATTACACAATGGATTATTAGAATGAGAATGGAGTGATAAAATGAGATTGTGTGAGTATTATGCATACTACTCAGTAGTGTATACTGGGTGTAAGTAGATCTCTTTTAGTACCTACAACTGGCGGTAGTGCTATCTATACCTGATATAAAAACCAAAAATATATAGACTCTAAAAACTAAACATTCATACATATACGTGACAACAGAAAAAAATATTAAAAGAAGAATTACCAAAGAAAAGTATCTAGTTTACCCACACATCTCTCACTATCCCAAGTTTTTGGTACCCGCCGAGAGGTTCTATCCTTACACGACAGTAAACTAAGAACAGTAGTTTATCTTAGGCAGTCGCCGAGTTATTAGCCTACTTTTGCGTTGACGCTTAGGGTTGTCTTTTTTATTTTCAGTTAAATATTATTTGCTTATTATGAGCAGCACTAGGTTTTCATTTACACTTCATTAAATGTTTTACCAAATAAAAATCATAAATTTGATACAGAAAAAATAATTCTGCGGTTTCTGCATGGTCGGAATTTCAAATCAAATCAAATCATTTATTCAAATTTTAAAGAGATACAAATATTATTATAATAGAACTTATTTAGTAATATTATGTGGCTAAAAATATTTATCCATCCCTGTACTAGGATAATAATTCCTGTATCACAGGCGACTGGAGAGCTAATAGTAATGTAAGAGCTAAACATTTCTAACAATATTCATTTAATGTTACATTTTATAAAAATAAATAAATAACTAGAATCACTTAAATAATATAAAATCTGATAATTACGAAGTAAACAATGTGTCACTTACATAAAAATCAGCATCAGCAGTATTTCTATCTAGGCTAACAACAATGTCAATCAAAACATATTATTGAGGTTATTGTGGCTTGTGTGACTGTAATTTACAATTTAAAACAAGGCTAAATTTTTGCTTACCAAAGTAGGAAATATATAGCTGTCAATGAGGACAGCGCGAATTTATATTAGGTTACTTATACATTACAAAACAAGATGAAGTTACTTATACTACTGTATAGTTAATGTTAAATTGAAAAAATAAAATAATAATAGAGGCTTTAACATAAAAATAAACTGTCTAGGTTCATAAAATAAGATTAATTAACATTCAGGTTTGCAGTTTATTATTGGAAAATGCGATACACTGGGCGCCCTCATAGTCCACTGTATTTATATACCTGAGCTCAGCAGCTTTCTTCGCGGGACATTCCGTGTCTCCAGTTTTATGCTCAGAAGGCTTCTTAAAGCGTACACAAGTGGCACATTTGGACGATTCCGTTTTGAGGCTGCATTCAGTCATCGAGTGACCAACTATGCCACAGTGACTGCACGTTTGTTCTACGTCTCTGCAAGATTTGGCAGCATGACCATACTGCTGACATTTGTAGCATCTCGTTACTAACGTGAAGTCACGTACAGGGCAGGAGGTCCAGTTTATAAATAGTCTGGTTTGTATAATAAGGACTTTTCTTATATTGGCCGGGACTTCAATAATGAAGTTACAGCTGGGTGCTCCTTTTCTGCCTGATTTATGGCTTAGTTTAATTGTGCTCAGAAAAGATTCTGTGGTCATCGTAGGGAATTTTTCGCTGAGGTTCTGCTCAAATATACATCTGAAAACTTCTATTTCGGTCAGACTAGAGGGCACTCCAACAACCACAATCCTAGGTCTCCGTTTCTGCGGTTCATCAGCAGTAAGGCCTGATGACGAAAGTTGCACGGCTTGTTTGAGTTTTGCTGCGTCCTGTTTCGTTTCCGTGCTGATGATGACGCCACCATTTTTGGTTTTTCGAACTCCTCGGACTTGTAACTTAATTTGTTCAGGGCGTATTATCTTTTCCACTAGGTTCTTGGTCTCTTCACTAGACTTTAATTTATCGCTGGGATAAATAGCGACAGAGCTTAGGTTGTTCGGGCGCACAAAGCAATTTGTTCCTTTCTTTACTATGTCAGCAAAAGATCCATTTCTTACAATTTGAGACTCTTGAATGGTCTGCTTAACCTCTGAAATTTGCGACATCAGGTCTGTCTTTTCGACGAGAGTTTCAATGGTGGAAGATGCTTGCAAGGCTTTCTGTTTTAGAGACTGGTATAGTACAGCCATCTGCGATGTACAATTTCCAACTTTTCGGCACAAGGAGGATATCTTTAACTTTTGCTCTGAGTTCAGTTTACCTTCGGAGGCAGTAGTGCACACTTCGTTGAGGTATCCTTCGATGGCTGACATCCACCTCTGTATTTCAGCGGTAGATACAAGGTCTAGTTGTTGATGTGACGTTGACATCGGGGAAGCGGCAGAGTGGGCTACCCCACTTGGTTTAGATGGACTATTATCCATGTTGAATTATTATGAAGTTTTAATCACTGTACTTATTCGTCATTGTTTTAAATAAACTCAGCGAGAATAAACTATATGCACATCAAGCAGTAGTCACAAAAGGAGGTCACTATATTAAAATTGATATAATTAAATATTGTTAAAGAGCACGTCCGTATCTAACGAGATCAATGTGATTGCTGTGGAATGCTTTATTATTAACGGTTAACAAAAAATCCACCCAAATACACTACAATATATTTTGCCTCTGTTCGAAGCCATGATCTTTATTAAATGTATGTATGTATTACTGCGCATAATAAAGTGTACCTTAACACGCGCCGATCACACTAATGACACAGCCCATACTGCGGACTACCCCGACTGCCCGAGTTCACCCGAGATTGTACTAATGGGCGCGTGGTAGTGTGCGAGCGTATACAGCGCCCGGTACACACACACACATTCAAATCGGCAGCTGCCAATTTCTATGTAGATGACTTAGTTGACTTACTATTCTTAGTTTACTGTGCTTACATCCTTAATAATCAGTCTAAGTTAGTATAATATGTTGCCATTTTTTTTTAAAGTACAAAATAATGTGAAATATCACAATCAGAATATATAGTAATTTAAAAAAATAAGTATTGCCTATCTATAGGGCGAAATTAAATTACAATATAGAATTAAGACCTTGACATGATTTTGATTTGGATGCTTCAACCATATGCTTCTAATGAAAGGAGAGAATCCTTAGACGCGTCCTATGTTATCTTGTCTGGTGGGTTGCCAATAAAGAAGATGAAAAGCATTTATTAATCTAGTTTAAAAAGTAACTCTTTTGAAAGTATAAGAATAAACAGGTTATCCGAAAAAATATAATATGTCACCAAGTTTGCCTACGACCAGTTCGCTGACAGGCATACCCCTGGTATAGCTATGAGATGAACTGGTATGAAAAGCTCAGGCCATTTTAATCGTCAGATAGTTACAAACGCCAGAATTAAAATTTGTCGATGCCAATGATTGTAGTCTCCAAAACGATATAGGTAACAAGTTAATCTAGACTTCTACTTTTTTATGTCATTGTAGTTTCTAGAGACCATATAATTTTGCATGTTAATTATTTTATCCAAAATTAATTGGGTGGCTCCCAAACAAATATCTTTACGTATTTCTTTTAGTCTTGTTAACAGCTTTCATACTTATAGCAAGCAGGAAGACAAAATATTCCCTATATTTCTAAACATTGAACTGGCTAGAAAGGAAAGAAAATAAATGCTGTCGAAAACTAGTCAGTTTGAATAAACCAAAAAGTTTAAAAAAAAAAAATTATTGACCAGTTAACTGAATTGGATATTGGATGACTTTTTTTTTTACTTTTTTTCTTACTTAGTAACGCTATTGCAATTGATCGTTTTCATTACTTTTTAAATATCGGTAAAGGGCAGCTTTATAGTATTCAAATACCTATATTATTAGTGAGATATACCATTCCAATTTTTGACTTTATTTTATATTTAAGTTTGACATTTTTTGACCTTTAGATTAGTATAGACATAGGTAATTACGATTTGTTACATTGTATGCCATGCTTTTGAGGATAATTACTCGTAACTACCGCAAAATATTTATACCGCTTTATGCTTGCTAGGCAATCTATTATTATTTATTAGGCATATTTTTGATTGATTGAAAAGTACCTTATAAATCGACTTTGCGCTAATGCAATGACGTTGTTTTTAATTTATACGATATTTATTTTTTATTCTAGTAAGTAAGGATAATATGTTATCTATAGCGTTTTTTATTGTTTTGTGCCATGTTATACTGTATTACAAATAAATGAATTTATATAGAGGTTTTTTTTATTGAGAATTGATTCTCATTTCACCACCTCATTGTTTATTATTCCTGAAAAGTATCTCTAGCCTAGGTGTATTTTTACGTACTTAATTTATTACCTTTTCAGTAAAGACACCATAGTAGCAAAAATACGATTTTTAAATCTTTTGTCGACTATTCTTTTAGTGGCGTGCTTTGATCTGTTTTATAGAAAATCACAAAAAAAAACATTGATAGATATCGATTTTATTTACAAGAATAGAAAACAACAAACGTTAATAATATTAGTATTTTTTACATATTTATTTAAGTTTAAGTCACAGGATCATAAACTAATTAAAATAGACTTTATTTCTGGGAGTGTAGGCTAAACTTAAAATGAGAAAAGTGGGTGCCTATACTCTCTGAGTTATAGTTTACAATGTTTCTCTTAATAACTAGTCTCACTCACTCAAGTGAATATATACGTACGCGTCGTCCAACATTATTTACGTGCATCACGTCCGTATACGCCAGGTCTTTACAATCTAGTAATAACAGGAATGTCACATTTTCGGTATTTCATCAGATAATACTTTGACTGACGACGAATTGATGAGACTAACAAACAATTACAATAGCAATCACTTCATTAATCTGCTGTTAATGTTGCATTTTTGTGTGATTGATGGATTGAACTGATGAAATACTGGTGTAACATCCCTATTACTCATAAGCTATTTATGTTCTTGACCATGAAAAGGTGTCATGCATATAGGGCGAGACAAACTTATGATGAGTAATATGTAGCACAATTTAATAAGGGCACTTAGATATTGTTATCCTTTGTCTGTTTGTTTGGTGTGATTGTCACTTTTATGATATTTATAACAAAACGAAAATATTCTAAAAGTAAAAGATTGTGCGATGGCGGCTGAATGGATAAGGTACCGGCGTGCAAATCACGCGGTCCGGGTTTCGATCCCGACCGGGAAGTACCAATGTGGATTACACTTTGTGGAATATTTATATGTACTAGTCAAAGTGACTTACTTTCTGCGAATGGTGAAGGAAAACATCGCGTGGTAGGTAACCCACATGGCACATATCTATGAGTATGTCTGATCCACCCACCCGCACTAGGCCAGCGTGAGTGAATTATAGCCTAAACCCTCTTAACTCTCTAGTTAGAGAAGAGGAGACCTGAGCCCAGCAGTGGGACTTAATGGGTTGCTGATGAAAAGATAGTTAAAAAAAGAAATTGCTCATTGAAAGCTAATGATGGACTACAGGTAAAGATTGTTAATCAACCAACAGAAAGGAAATTAAGATCAATGTCAATCAAATGGTAATAGGCCAGCATCTGTAGATTATGGCCTAAAGCCTCTCAGCTCTATAGATAGACAGGAGACCTGAGCCCAGCAGTGGGACATTAATGGGTTGCTGATGATGATAATGTGATGTAATAAGCAAACACAAGCAATGTGCACTGTAACAAATTAAGTATATTATGTAATGTTCAATAACATCAATTGGCTTGAGTATTAGTATTAATAACAATAAAATTGTTATTATAATTTAACATTTTACTTATATGGTAACTTATTTAATAATTAAACACTTAGCTGATAAGGCACTTGTTTAATATTCTGGTGAACTATCACCATGTTTCACATCCTCATTTATAATCAATGTCTTTTTCATATGTTTGTCTTCAACATCAAATGTTATTAAATCATCGTTAAATTTGTTCACTTTCTGTAAAGACAAAGGAATTATTATGTAATCTCAAAATAATATCAAACATTTAATTTACAGCCAAAAGAAGTAAGTACCATACTTGCATACTAGTCATGTGACTTACGCAGGTGAACGAAAATCATTATAAAGAAACCCAGATACCCTAGAAACAATTCTATGTATGTCTGATCCACCAATCAACCAATCACCACCAGTGTGTGTGGATTGTAACATAGCTATCTAGATAGATTGAGGAGATCTTAACTCAGCAGTGGGACATCAATGGTTTCTATAATTTTTTTTTACTTACACTTGTAGATGGCACCTCGTTCCTAGCTTTCAATGCGGCAGCATAGTTGAGAATTGGTTTAGATGTGCTGGTCACTAATGGAGGACTTGGATTGGTCTCTTTCATTTCATTGTCAATTAACTGAATAGAACTTTCACTGTCAGAATTATTACATTTAATAATAGGTGGTGTTACAGAATTACAAATGTTTAATATGTCTACTTTTAAAGGTGTTTTCAATGCTTCAATGCATGCCTGGGCCATTTCAACTTCTCTGTTCACAGATTTTTCAGCCACATATTTATCATAAGTGTTCTGAAGCTCTGCAGCATGCTTTTCTGATAAAATTGTGGCCATTTCCTTGATCTCCATCTCAAGTTCTCTAATTGTGCTTTCATTTTTGGCTGCAAGTTTTGCTTCCTTTATGAGTCTCAAATCTACAGCTTCTTGTATGTGTAAAATTGCATCGCTTGTATTATTACCCTGCACGTTACTTTCTCTCACGATTTTTGTAAAAATACTGTGTGGCGAGAGTCTGTGTGCTTTTTTATATCCAGTAAATTTTTCACCCAAGTTAGCAGTGACATCTTCCACATACTCATACATATCAAAACAGTTAATTTTACCAAATCTATACATGAATGTGTGTGTCGATCCTGCAGATGAAGTTTTATTTGTCAAGTTGCAAGTAACAAAGTTTTTCTTCCCATGGTACTTCTCAAAGTATTTTTGTAATCCTTTAGATATTAGTTTATCTCGAAATGTAGGTTTAATGTTTGTGTTTTTTCTATACTTGTACCAACCAACAATTTCGTTAGCGCTAGTGGAAAGTAAATTTGTGAGCACATCTTCTTTAATTCTACCAGTAGGAAAATAAAATAAAGAAACCGATGGCAACGGTAGTACTGTTCTGATGACAATTTGCGTATCTAAACGTGCATTATCACTTTGTGAATCCGAGATGTGATTGGTTATTTCAGAGGTTACGTCGCCAATAAGGAAACCTTCCTGAAAATTATAAAGACGATTAGTATTAAATTAAAACAATAAAAATTTTACACTCCAAATAGTGAGTGAAAACTATAAAGACCTGGCTGTTTGCAGAGTTTACACATTCGTAAAACAAAAACGACAATGCTGTGCCACTTAATAACACTTTCTCTGTATATGCCATCACTATATCTACTGTTTAGTCCCAAGACAATTAATTAATATGCAGAAAGAGATAGTGTCTCATTTATTTTGAGAAAATATATATATTTACAAAATTTAAAGACAGTTGCACTCAGAGAAGTCAGAATTGACGTGACAAATTTGACAAAGTGTCAGTCACAGACTAAAGAGAATAAGGTACTCTGTGGAATAAGGTGTGTTAGTGGCATGTACATTGCGATTGTTTATTTTATTTGATTTATATAAAATTACTAGAAATCACGCGGGGCTTCGCTCCCATCGTTTTTATTTTGCCCCTGCTCAGCTCCTATTCCCCATAACTCGATGTTATATACCCTATAACCTTCCTCGATAAATGAGCTATCCATCATCATCTTGGCTATCCAACACTAAGGCTGAGATCTATAGAGCGTACTTAGACTTTGCTCTGACTAAACTTTCGAGATAAGACAAAATCGGTATTTATAGTGCAAACTTTGACTTTATCCAAGCCCAAGCTAAGCAAAGTCAAAGTTCTCAAAATCGACGACTTACGAAAATCTTTGACTATTATACTGTAAAAAATAATGGTGTACAAATGTCATAATTTTTAAATGACTTGAACTTTGTCGCATAACATTCATTGAACATTGAACAGCTGACAGCTGTCATTAGCGATCCTATATTCAAGTTTTTCATAACTTATTTATTTATTTATTTATTAAGGATTACCAACAAGAGATACACATACTTAACAAAGAAATATCAAAAACATAAAGCGTGCCTGATGCTCTCTCATTTATAGGCAACCACAGCTAACTATTTACAACTTAATATTTATTACATATACAATAGCTTTACACTTACAAGTGACAAATCATAGCTGAACTACAATAGTGCAGCTGTGATATGGTAGCGGTAAGTGTCTCATTCCATTCTAAATTAAAATTCTTTAAGGGCCTCTGCGTGCTGGACCTGTGTCCCCGCGTAAGCCTTCCAAAAGGACCGGGTAGACAGAAGTATAGCCGTGAATAAAGAGATACATAATTATAAATATATATACCTATACTTATATAAATAAAACCACAGAATAAAACACTTGTGTATAAATTCTACAAATGTTGAGAGACTTCTGCCAACAATTTAAAGTACTGCTCACGTACTCTAGCTTTAAAAATGTCATGGTTAGTGGACATCCTGATTTCGAGAGGGAGTGCATTCCAGAGAAGAATGGACTGAATATTGAAAGAAGAATGAACAAGACTGGAACTATGTTAAGGAACTAGAAGTAAGAAGATTATCTGACGACAGAAGATTTCAGTTGTGAGTTGTGAGTGCTAGAGTAAAAAATGAAGGAGCATTAGGAGAGTTAAGTAGAGAGTATAGGGTATTGATTGCTCGCCAACTACGTCGCTGAATATTAGTATAGTATAGATTAATTAATTATAATTCTTCTTGACTTATTGCGTCAAAAGTCAGTGCAGTCCAAGAAACTTAATTTAGAATTCTATTTATCTTGATATATAAGTCAGTGCAATATCTAAGCTCAAGAACGGACAAAGTTATTGTCTTTGAATATCAGGATGAAAGTCGGTGCAGTCAAAAAAAAAAAAAAGTCATAATGACATTATTGAGCTGACAGTTGACAGTTGACATGCTTGACATAAAGCTTCTTGGTTCAGCAGTATTGTATAGGTACCTAATTCAGTTTTTATTTTCAACTGATGTTACGGTGGTATGTACCGAATTGCTGAAATTTTAATCCTTCATTTACACACTCAGTGTAAATTTTATTTGACGATACTATTGTCGTAGATTTGGTTGTAAGTTTATAGTTTAGCAAATTGCACAATAACATGCACTGTAATCTTCACCTAAAATTTGTTTGTGTTGTCGCGAAATATTTCTATTGATTCTTTAGAATTATTAAAATTTAGGATCAGTCCCATAAATAATATAAATATCTCATATAAAGTTATGCCAAAAATCAATGGCTAATAGTGTGTGTGATTTAAGACTACGGATATTATTCCGCGATTCGAAGTTGCTTTAATATTTTTTATAAAATTAAATAAAATATATATTAATCCTATTGCGTGTTATTGACTGAAAGTAATGTTCATTTTTATTTTTAGGTCTGAGGTGTTATTATACAACTGCAATTGTATGATTAAGTTACTAAATATTCATCAAACAAAATTGGCTAGTCGAAATTTTTTTTCATTAAAATTTCCCGTTAGTAACTCGACGAAGGAAATCTGTAAAATGGCTGCCCATGCTCCAGCCTTTACCTGCGCCAATAAAAAAAAAAATCAAGAAGAAAGTACATCTGTAAAGAAATATTACAGGCGGGCAGAACACAGGTAAGTGCAATTTTATTTATTTTTATTCATGAAATGTGCCAACTTATTTATTTATATATTTTATTGTTCAAAAACTATATTATAATGAATATCATAATATTAATAAATTGTATTAGCTGGTTTACTATTATTTATTTTTTTGTTGTTTCTTGTTTTATAATATGTATTTATATATGAATGTGTAAATTTAAATTCATTTCATTTAAATTATTACTTTTCTGTGATAAAAATGAATGCAGTTGAAAATAAGGGATCCTATAAATCATTTCCGCACCAACTTTTTTTGTAGGATGTCCACATTGCAGTTTTTAACATTTTAGTTGTTTTAAAAAAACAGCACTGTTTTAATAAGTGGTCGGTAGTTTTGCAAAATAGTTAATTATACAATTGGGCTCAACTTAACAATAAAAACCAACATGCCTCTGAATTCTGCAAGTTGAGGTGATATAAAAAAATGCCATGTAGTTAACCACTGCGCTGTGTGCCACCTTAATATTACTATGGGACACAAAGAATTCGCCCGTTTACACACCACGATTGAAATGTGGTAAAGTTATGTTTACAAAATTCATTAAAAAGTTCTTCATTTACCAAAAAGTCATAAAAAATGAGCGATTCGTGCGCTTGTATAAAGCCATGTGTTACATTATTTTGCGGTTTCTCTTCTTTCTGCGTTTTCTTTTCTGCGTGCTTATGCTTATTGATATAGCATTTTCTTATTGATTATCTAAAAAGTGGAGCAAATATATTTTTTAAATATAGCTCCGAATAAATAAAAAAAAATCAAAACTACGAAATATTAAATATTACTAAATTGCGACATTGCCACTCTGTTTGCAAATACGCTCTTAATGTTAAAAATATAAATTATAGAAACATGGTATGCTCGTGTGGGTACAGATATTACATAAACCTAATATTTACATCATTCATTGACCCGATCATAAGTTATCAGAACTGGAGGTTATCTATAACATTAACTTGTTTTTAGTGTGTTGTTCTGACGGCGACTCTAGTCATTTATTCGTATCCAATCGTGGTGGACATTTTTTGCTGCATAACTTTAAATATATAAATACAATGCCTGACGCATTCGAAAGTGCGTATCCGCTGTCGCCTTCATTGAATCCCGAAGATATACGCGCGCGCGCGAATTCATCATCTAAAACGAAACGTCCAATAATCTCTTTCATAGCTGGCGATGAAGCCGTAGTAATACCGGACAAATCTGAAGTCGGTGCCTCTAGGCCCCTGAGGAAATATGAAGTTGATTTGGACTCTTTCGCTGAATCTGTAATACCTATGCATGCTGCACCAAGTTCTACCTGGTTTGATAAAAGAGTACTTCAACACAGGTTTGTTTAAACATAATATAAGAAATTTGATCAAATTTTTTTGCCGCCGCCGTTAGGCCAAAAAGAGGTACTTTCTATAGCTGTTCCCGGTACTATTTAATTTTATTTATGGAGTATTATGAGTACCGAACTGGAACTCTTAGGAAAGAAGAATAGGAAAGTGCGGTCCTGTGTGGCTAGATGTGGCACTACTCTAATAGTTTAACTGAATTTAAAGTTTAGACTTTCCTTCTAGTGTTGCATAGTTACAAAAAACTCTTTTATGTAAGTACCACTAAACTCTTTTACACCTATAGGTCCTACCTACCTTTTATTTAGTCTGTTGATAGTGTCGCCTTTGTGTTAGTCATAGGTAATCAGTTTTAGTTCAGTTTGCCAATCAGCATCATCAGCATATCAGCCCAACGACGTCCACTGCTGAACATAGGCCTCACCTAATTTACGCCATTAGTTTATCAATATTTTGTCAGAATTCTGTGGTCAGAGGTATTTAGAATTTATTTTTCTTTGGTGGATACATAAAACGTTTGAAATTATAAAACAGACGGAAACAAATTGTTCAAATTTGTATCAAATATCGTGTGACAAATGACAATATAATAATACATTTTGATTTAGATGTTTGCTCTGTTTACGACTAGACGGTTGGTATCGCAGTTTCGAGATTTGCATGCCCCCCCATGCATGAAAAAAAAACATAAAGATAACACATAATAAATACTTCCAAACAAAATTATTTTGAACATGATTGGATATATACTGTTTTTGAGTTATTGGCGAAAAACTGCGCTTCTTGTCAAAAGGACGTAAGTGCTATGACGATACGCTCTTTTGCTGCGGAACCCTACATTAAGCATAGTTCGAGATGCTCTTAACCGGTTTTTTTACATTTAATTATCTTCTGTTGGTTTGAAAGTTTGATACATTTTCGATTTTTTTTATTAGGTTTTGCTATATTAATGTTCCATTCAGTTTCAGTGGATAACTTTTGCTTCACTGAAAGCCCGTACACAATTTGCACTAGAATGTGGACATAAAAGATTTAATGCAAACTTAGCCAGGTTTTTATAATTTTCAAATGTTTTTCGATTGTCCCCAAAACTTGTCAGTGTTTAGTCAGTACCGCGACCACATTGCTACCTCTTCAGGTAATATAAACTATTTTTAACAAAAAAATATTAAAACGACTTCAAATCAGTACTAAAAAGCGAAAAATAAACTGAATTAGATATTTAATAGCCAAGCTAAAAAATACCTACCTACCTGTTTAAAGTATAATACCCTATTACTAATCTGTTTGAAGTTGTTAAAAATAGTTTATTTTTCCAATTTTAGTGTACTTTTTATCTAGCAGATTTAATAATACTGGCTGGCAAACTAAGACGGAAAACCGAAATAAAGAATCTTCGATAGAAGGGAACGTCTATTCAAATATTCTAACAACACAACCTGATTGTAGAATAGAGGAATCTCAAAACTCTCAGCTTTTTATGTCTTTCTTTTTTCCTATAAAATGCGACAGGTAACAAGTATAGGTATACAATGCAGGTTAGATACTATATCGAAAACTTAAAATGTCATCTAAGAATTCCTTTGAATACAACTTTATCTTCCATCAAGAGCTCTCACCTCAGACACTTGAAATAACACAACTTAAGGTTTATACATGGATGTGATATTTAAAGAAATCATCTTCTTACTCCTAAACATTAAGAAGTTTTCCTTCCAGTGACAGCTCACCTAAATAACCTACAAGAATACAACTATAGGTTTATAAGTACCTAGAATGTTGAAAGAATTATCCTCCAACTCCTAAAAGTTAAGGAGTTATACCTTCCAGTGACAGCTCACCTGAATAACCTACTAGAATACAACTATAGGTTTATAAGTACCTATAATGTCGAAAGAATTATCCTCCAACTCTTAAGAGTCAAGGAGTTATACCTTCCACTGACAGCTCACCTGAATAACCTACAAGAATACAACTATAGGTTTATAAGTACCTATAATATTGAAAGAATTATCCTCCAACTCCTAATAGTTAAGGAGTTATACCTTCCAGTATCAGCTCACCTAAATAACCTACAAGAATACAACTATTGGTTTATAAGAACCTATAATGTCGAAAGAATTATTCTCCAACTCCTAACAATTAAGGAGTTATACCTTCCATCACCAGCTCATCAACATGAGATGTTGACTATCAGACGTAAATACTTGAATAACTTTAAAAAATATATGAAACACGTAACATGTGCCTATAAAATTTGAGGGTTGCCTTCGATTTCCCTGAGATTCCATCATCAGAACTTGACGTGATGAATAGGGGACCAATTCGGAAGTATACCCTTTCAAACAAAAAAATATTTTTTTAAATCGGTTCAGGCATCTCCGAGTAATGGATGAACATACATAAAAAAAAAAAAAAATACATACAGTCGAACATATAACCTCCTCCTTTTTTGAAGTCGTTTAAAAATGAAATGGTTACTTACCTTAAAAAATCGAATCGAAATACGATATTGGTGTAGCGGTCTAAGATAAAAAAAAACTTAAAATATCGACAGCGGATAGATAGTGACATTAATTCATATTTATCCAATTACCGTTTCTTTCGCAACAATAAACGGTGTTTCGTGTGTTTAGACGTTTATCATCATGTTACTTATTGTTATTTGTATGTTACACTTACATTAAAAGGCGTTGCAATAGTTATGGTCGAATTTAATTGTCATTTTATTTAATTACATGGATGTATTCAAGTCGCGTTAAGTCGAGGCGGACATAATTACACGTATATCTAGTTTTTCGAAAATATTCACGAAAATAAAATAAGGGTGGAATTCCGTTGTCCCCGGTGGTCGTGTCCCCGTAAACGGGGACAAGAGCAAAATAATAAAAAGTAGTTAATAAAAAGCTAGGTAAAAAAAAAGAAAATAATGGTGGCGCAGTAATTCATTCGTATGGCAATCTATCAACGACCCATGTAGCTCCTCAACTAATCTTGATACTTAACTGTGATTTTCAATTAGAACTAACATTTAGTTGAAATAGTATTGTTTGATTGAAAAATAACTTATATTTTACATTTTTTCCATGTAACAGTTAAAATTTTCTGGTAATAAAAAATAAAACTGAAGATTTTTTTTTCAATCTAATAAATTTTCAAATCATGCATCAAAATAAAATCACTCTCGTCTAGTCTGATTCGGGCGCTTATTATGATTTAGATTAGGTTTTCTCTCGCTGTCATTCTTTTATATTTTTACTACGTGTTTGTAAGCTTTTTTCCCATGCATCTGCAGTCTGCAGTGGCTTCTTGCGATGCGCGATCAGCTGTTACCTATAACAACGAGTTTTTATTCCATTACTATAAAAAATAATAATTCAAAGGAAATGTAATTTAACATACAAGTTCATATAACGCGCAAGTATCAACAATTATTATAATAATATATCAACAATTTATTATAAAGCGACTTAGTATAAACATTCCTTCGTGTTCGATTTTTATTGTACAATAATACGCTCATTTCCTATACAAGAGGTACGGAGTAGCATTTCTATATTAGCTTATTTATTCTTACCTAACTTATAGATTCATATAAATAACTATTATTACTATTAACCTGCCATACCAGTGGTTCTTTGTTAGACATTGTTGTTATCGGCAAGTAAAGTTTTCCCTTTATATTCTGGAAGACGATTGCCTTTTAACCTCACAAATCACTTCTCCGCCAGAACTCTGTATAGATTTATTCATTTTTATTAATTTTCTGCGAGTTTTACGTGGTTAAAAAACTAAAATAGTGGGTAAAAAAATTAGTTCCATTTCATGACTTTTTGCCAAGCTTAAAGCAATAAAATTATATAGATATTAGGTAATTTTATCGAAGGAAATCTGTAAAGTATCACGCTGTACTTAGTAAATATTTTAAATAAAGTTCGTAGTAAAATTTACTACTTCTTTGTGAGATGATCGAAAGTGTGACTACTATTTCTAACCTTGGTCTACGCGGTCTTTTTGTTGTAGACGTTGGGACGTGTTTAGAAACATTTAGTTCTAGAACTGCCCCTCCCCTGAGTCTAGAATAGTTAGCTGAAAATTGGCTCGTCCTCGATTCAAGTTTCATTCAATTTGTGGCGTCTGTTATATTAGCATTAGAGCTTACTAGAAGTCGCGCGAGGCTTCACACCCATCGTTCTTCATTTGTCGCTGCTCAGCTCCTATTGGCCGTAGCGTGGTGTTATATAGCCTTTGTTACTCAGTGATAATGTAGCATTTTAGCATGTAGCATTTATAGAATTTTTGAAATCGGTGCAGAAGTTTTAAGTTTATTCGTTACATACAAAAATACAAATATTTCCTCTTTATAATATTAGTATAGATATAGATATAGAAAACCAAAATGTTAGACATTTTGGTTTTAGGAACAAGAAAATCATCGAATCGGTATTTCCTATCCAAGAAGAGTGAATTTTATAGAAACCCTTTATATCGATTTTCTTAATTTCAAGTTGTTCCTTGTTATGTTTCGAAGATTCATAAAAGTAACTTGCATATTTTTTTTTATTGCGAAACACGAAAACCTGCAGAGAGTTTTTGTTCGTGAAAATCTTTTCTTAATACCTGTAACCTCCGAGAACGTTCTAGAATTAGTATAACTCGCACCTGTTTATATGATGAAGGTTGCGTGTGATTCAAAGAAAAAAAATTGTTCAATCAAAGGTCTTTAGTGTCGGTGATTATCAACAGCTCATAAAAGTAACGTTTTGTTGTACGCAAGTTAATTATAGTTTTGTCAGAAATCAGGTAACTAAACGTGTATAAGCATATAAACATTGCGCTTATAGTCTGCGATTCCTCATTTTACAAAAATAAGGAGTTCCGAAGGCAGCAATACTAAAAAGTTGATAAACATCATGTGTATTGTATAGTTGTATCCTTATTTAATTTATTGGATCCAGTGTGTGCCCGTTTATTATCCGTATAGTACACGAGCAATATTCATGACAGCATGGCCTGTGATGACTTCATAAGTCTGACGGTGTTAGCGAATCAGCTGTTCGCTCGGCCGCGGGGAAGTGAATGTGTTGTGGGGTCTGTACGTATAGAGGAGTGCCGACTGATTCAACGTCAGTTTACTCGATGCCTTCGTCGATCTGTATCGCACGCATACAAAATAATTGATAGAATTTTTTATGTGTATTCGGGAGTTTGTCAAGATACGTACACCTAGGTAGTGTTTGAATTGTGATACGAACTATCAATACCAAATTGAAGTTTAAACAGTGTTGTTGTTTACAACGGTAATTGAATGTGACATTGTGATTAAATTTATTTTCTATTTTATCCTTTACATGAAAACTGACAATAACAAGGTTAAAATTTTACCGTGTACCTAGGTGTTCGGTCACTATGTACTGCGCAAAACACTTATTCATGGTCTGCATTAATAAATTTGTTGTGCAACCAATGACATCCAGTTTAACTCGTTTGAATGTTCCACATTTTCTAATACGTAGGATAGGTTTTCTATTTTCTGTTGTTTATAGTGTTAAACAATTGATGATATTGACGATTGAACGAGTCATTGTTCCCAAGTTTCGTTGTTACTATTTTCTTTGTGAGTCACAACAACAACTCGTGCCATATGTGAAAGTTTATTTTGTTTCAAAGTACTTACACATTGTTATTCTTTTTGTGGTTAACCTCATTTCAGTAATTAATTTAATGTATGTGGTTTAAAGAATAATACGAAAATGGGGAATTCAGAAATTAAGTAGTTCTTATCTTATTTAGGTTTCGAGTTATTGTAACTGTGAATTAGGTGGCTACCGTTATCGATTTAGTTTCCTGGCAGCCGTTCCCCCATGCGCCCTACTGTACATTTCATCTCAGACATAGCTCAATAAATAAAAGCCATTCATTCAGATGATAAATTAGGGACGGCCTATAGTATGTCAGTCACTTTAGAACTGATTCACTGACGAACATTTCTGTTTTGTCACGTACATATATGCAAATGCGTTTGGCTTTAAGATTTTATAGCTATGATGTTATGTAAATAAGTTTTCCATTTATATAAGTATATAACAAACCTACTTTAGAAGAATACCTTATAATACCCATATTAACGTTAAGTTTAAAAAGTAGCAACTCAGCACTTTTTTATACAAAAGTGTTGTGTAAAAAGTCCCCACAATACTTTGTAAATAAAAAAGTGTTACATGAATTGCCCGCATTGTTATATTTACCCTCACAGTTAACGAAAGCCTTATTCGGTAGCTCTAAAATTCATTCAAACTCGTTTTCAAGCCACTTGAATTTAAAATTGTATGACGACACACAATTGACAAATATTAGCCTTCTATTAGTGTCGTCTTGGTTTAGGAAGATTAGGATGAACTTAACCAACAGATAATAACCATGGACGTGCAATTTGCTCACGTTACTTCTAACACTAGTGTCTACATCATAATAATAGTTGTCAGGACCGGTCTTTTTAACCTTGTTAATGTCAAGGATATTCACTCAAATGCTTCCTGCGTACTGAAATGATACCAGTGAATCACGAGAGTCAAACGAGTCGCGTTGTAATGTTATGAAAATAAATGTTTTGTTTATAGTGCAGCCGAAATACCGATCTTGAGAATACTTACTGTTAAAAAGTGCACCTCTTTGTATGGACTCTGAATTCTTTGTGTTAATTGAATTGTAAGTGGGTTACTATGAGGATAGAAGGAGCGATGGACAACGGTACAGCGGAAATTGTGTTGGATAAGTTTAATGGGGCTACGTATGGAAAAGGGGACCGAACCTCTGCAGCACCAAACGAGTGAGTTGATAACGAACAATTGAAACAGCTTTACTGTTATAAAATATTAACAAGCGTGAAAAAGAAAATCAAGTTAACATATTCTAATATTAGATATTGGATGAACTTGTGGGTGGGCGTTCGTAAAATTGGACGTTTTGTATAAGTTTATTTCAAAATATGATACTATTGAACTCGTTACGTAGAAGATGTGTGTTTACGTCCTCTAACGCTCAGATTATTGCTCTACGTGTGAATAACTGTACGATATTATTGTACTTATCTACTTTTAACGAAGTGAATAAAAATAAAATGGTGATTGTAAAATGGTTAACATTTTACAAGGTTATATATTATGCTAATTACTTGCAATATTTTTTTGCAATGGTCACTATTTTTGTTGATGCCAATAGGGTGCCAATAAGCATATTTATGGCATAAGGAGTTATTATAACATGCATTACACCTTATGCATCTATCGCGTGTTGCCGATTCGACCTTAGAAAAACCAATTACTGCTTGCATGAAGAATTACGTTCAATAGTCTCATTCTTTCCAGAACCTTCGTAGGCAAATATCTTGTTATATAAATAAGGTTATAAGGTAATACCTAAATTATTTCTTTACACTTAACTATGTTATTTCTGATCATTGCAAATTACTCTGTTTTAGTGATATGCAATTTCTTTAAACCGATAAGCATTCAATATCCGCTACAGGTAGCCCACGTTGTGGAGTAGATTAGGTGGAACCTACGTCCAACAGTGGACAGAAAAATGCTGAATTGATGATGATTCATAATCCATGTAATGCACATGTACCGATCTATTATACAGATTGCCTCTATAATATCGTAGAATATTGAGATACTTTCCATAAATCTAAAAAAAGAATTTTATTACTTTAGCATGAATATTTTACTACAGCGATAATGAAAATAGGTTTTCGATATTATGTGGTAAATCTGAGGTTTGGTGATTTGGTCTGTGCGATTTAGGTATTAAGTTTGAGGCTGTGTAGGTACGTCTATGATTAGGGAATAAGCTTCTTCTCCGTCTTTTCTTAATGGTTGATTTCGTCGTTCTAGTGTCGGAATATAAAATATAGTGATTAAAAGCCTTGCGAGGACAGGATAATCCGTTGATTAGACTTGATTTGAGTTGACACTTAGCTGCTACATAACAGCAGCTAAGATCAACGGATTATCGTGTCTTTCGTATCGAAGATTCTCGAAAATGTATTAGTATTTACCGATTATCCTCAACATTGTTTAACTCAGACAGACGAGTATATCAATCAGTAACGCAAAACATACCTGAAAATAAAAAGCTCGCTTCGTTAATTAGTGCGTCCACGTGCACGTTTTCGGTGACTGAACGTCTACGTTATTAGATGATGTCGTTCACGCACACGAATAAAATTGTTGTATTGTTACTCATTGACTTAGTCATTAGTCATTAATATCACTCGTGATTATATGAAAATGTACTTGACGAGTATGCCACAATATTGCTCTAGACAAGTTTCTACCTATTCCTACGAATAATTTAGGTCTCAATATTGAAATTCAGCAAAATACATACATAATGTTGTTGACCTAAATCTATTTTTCTTGGTGACGACGAGGTCATTCTTTAGATATTGGTTACACGTGTACCTATAGCAACGTGATAAATGTGCAAGTTTTTGTTATGACCAACCGTTCATAACAAAAACACAGTGATTTGCATATGCATACTTTTTCCACAAAAGCTTATAGCATAACTCGGAACAAGATGTATGCCAAGCCGTTTATGGGACATATTGCTATCTTAGCATCAAGCTCACTTGTGAAAATTATGATTTGGGCAAGTATTTATATATTGAGTGTTAACGAAGCTTTAGTTATGCTAATATTATTACGAATTAATGAATATTGGTATCTCTGATAAGAGTCAATGTTTCACGATGTCTTGGCATGATATCACACCACCACTGGAACTACGCCACTACCATTCCGTACTGAGTTGTAGGCGTATGTCACTAGCCTAGTACCGACGTACATTTGCAAATGCATTATGTTAATTATTAAAATGGACATCAAACTGGAGCCAAAAGCAACGTTCGTTTTGGATTATGTCTGGAATGTATAAAGTTTTTCACCTTGTGCGACGCGACTACGTCCAGAAATACATATTCGACAATTTGTTGTGACAAGAAACTGTATGATTTAGTTAACTGGAGTAAGGTTTTAAATATTTCAGCGACATAAAAATAGTCGAAATGAGTTGCAAAAAAATAACAAACTTGTAACAAGGTCAATTTATTTATATCTACATACCTATACTTACAAAGAAAATATTTGAAAGGTGTTCGTAGAGTTTACTTGCCAGAAATTGCCATTAAACTTCTTATTTTGACATCACAATATCTCGTTTGCGCATTTATTCACGAAGATAATAAAATTAAGACAAACGAAACAATTCTCCAGTAGTTCTATGAAGATTTTAAAACGGTTAAAAATAAGATTTCGTGAATGAGATCTAAATTAGTTGATCTAATTAATCCACATTGAAAATCAGTAAAGTTAATGTCGTTATTGATTATTTGGAAACTAATCAAGATATTGAATCCTTGATCTGTCTGTCTCAAAGTGCCGTGTGAACGGTTTAGAGTTTTAGACAACTATAAACATTAGTTATATTGATTATAGGTATCTAGGTATCTATTCTTAGTTACAAGGTCAAATTATCAAAAAAGTTAAAAAGTGTCATATAATATAATCTGAACTTTCAATATTATCTTGTTTTCGATATAATCTCTGTTGGATGTCGGTTTTCTATTGATTATTTTGATATACTTAGTACCTTTTATTTGTACTCGTGAAATGATGTTGCGAATTTGAATACGGATGACAAATACATTGTTGATATTCTCGATAATCATTATCATGGTGTGTCGTCGCCGTTGTTCATAGTTCTTATCTACCCACTTGAGATTCTTGGAACAAAGAACGGATGCAAGTGAAGAAACCATTGCGTGTGTGTTTTTAAGAACTACCTACTTAATTTCTTATGAGTAAAACTTACACTGAATGCTTTGTAGTCGAAATATCTCACACGCAAATTGCTTACCGATTTCTATGAACATAATATTATGTACCTAGTATCTAGGTACGTTCTTTTTAGTTTGTTTGATCATTATGCGTTTATTATGTTTACGTTTTAAACTGATTACTTCTGAATACTACAGATTTTAAAGAATTGAGGCTAAAAATTCAGTCTGTATTTTGTTGTAGATATAAAATCACATATTAGAGAGTTTTAATTTTGAACTTATCTTGAGTAAATATGTACAAAAACGGGATCATTTTGAGACCTTTAAAGAAAACGAATTAACTGTTCATCATTCATAATTATTTTAGTTTTCATTTTATGCTTGCTGCAGGGCAGCTGTTATTAGGTAGCAACCCTTATCACCAATAGTGACGTATGTGCGAACTTTATCGAAACCGAAAAAATAAATAATAGTAAAACAATGAAACAAAATGATAACATTGTGTTCTTAGCTTAGTTTTAAGTACTGCATAGGCTGTTCTGACGTACCTACCTATAGACTTAGTGACGTATCACTCTTTCATTATTTTAAGATTGCGGTCTATTGGACCGCGCTATCTTTGGATGCGAATTGTTTCCTATTACTAGATTAGGAGTATTAGGATTGTTCGTACGTATTCGTACGTTTTTGCACGATTGAATTCGTTCTCTAAAGTTATTGCAGCATTAGGATCTGTCTCACCACTGGCAGTGCGTTTGATTAACTATAATATAAGTCAAAAATCTGTCACCTAAGCTTCATAATCTATCAGACACTCACTAATCACAAATCAACCTGTGATGAAATAGGACCTTAGTCTTCAGTTACACAATCCTATAAGTAATATAATTTAAATTTGACCTTAAGATATAATAGTTTTAAAATTCATGACTGGTGAGTGTATAACGCTGACCTTTATTTGTTTCAGAATATTTGTAAACAGATCGCTACATTTAGAGAATGTTAAATTTTACGGTTTCGATATGGACTACACTCTGGCTGGTAAGTAAATAGTTTTAAAATATCATTGAGCGACATGAGATACATGGTTGTAATTTAGTTAGAAAGGCTGTCATTTTAGTGAGTTTTCTTTGTAAAGGTAGAGCATTTCCATGTAATGTACCTAACTTTCGTACGAATGGTACAATACAGGCAAAAACTCAGCTTTTTAATAAAACATCTAGCGTCAACATCGATGGCAGTTCGATAATATAATATTTAAATACCGATATTCGATATCTTAGGTATATCTCTATTCACCGTAAGGTAAGCAACTATACATGGTTGTGGCTCGGGCAGTGGTGCTGTCTGTAGACAGTGATTAAGTAGGTATATGATATTACCGCCTACATGCTATGTTTACTGCCTCTTTTTAAGCATGTTCCAATGTAACAATTGTTAGTAAACCAATAAATAAAATATAGGAAACGAAGAAACCCGTCAATATTTTTCTTTGATCTTGGTGGCATATAAAAACTGCCACCCAGATCAAACGAAAATAAATATAGCCTTTTTGTATGAAAATAAATAAAGTAAATTTTTTTCACACCAATTGTTTAAAGTTTCCACTGTTTTTACCTACTTTCTTTTACATCAGTCATATTGGTTTTCATAACAATTTTTTTTTTAGAATACAAATCTCCACATTATGAAAATTTAGGATTTAACCTGACTAAAGAGAGATTAGTGCACAAAGGGTATCCAAAGGAAATATTGGAATTTGAATATGATCCTTCGTTCCCGGTCAGGTAAGCATACAACCTTACATATATTATGTTTTTATTACTCTCTAGCTCCCTTTGAGGTAAAGAAGCTGATGTTATTTATATTTTTCAGAGGTTTATGGTTCGACACACTATATGGAAACTTACTAAAAGTAGACGCGTACGGAAATATTTTAGTATGCGTCCACGGATTTGAGTTTCTCAAACAGTAAGTACACTATTTTTATTATAATGAGTGTCCAGATTTCAGATAAATTGAAAATAGTAAAAATACGTGTCATAATACTTTTTATGTCTGATTAATTACAAACAGCGCTTTGTAAATTATAGATAGTCTTATAATACTTATTGCTGACGTCAGTTAAACTAAAGTTAGAGCAAAGCCTATTGATGTCTTACTCCAGTGATATTATTAGAAAAGTAAACCTATTTAGCATAGGGCTTAAACTATAGCTGCACTCGCGGCGTTAGTGTGAGGAATTTGTTTTTTTCTCGCCTCGTCTCATACGTACGAAGTTTGACCAAAATTGGTTCAGTGGTTTTGCTGTTTTGACGTTTCTCCAAGTAGTAAACAAAATACAAAGATTAGCTATTTACTAACTGACTTAGTTAACTATGTATTCACCACTTTTGGAGATCATTAATTATCTCTTGTAACATCATTATATTATCTTTATTGTGTGTTACTCTAAAGTTCATGTTTATAATCATCTAGTTCTAATTTTGAACATCTATTTTGGTGCCCGATACTCGTTACTCGCGTGGTATTTTCCAATGCGGATATCCATGATAGTATACGATTGTATAACGATTGCTGCTCTAAGGTACAATCTCTATCGCGAAGGATCCTTCAGGCTTAAAGAGGTTTAAAGAGTCTGTGGGACAATGCCACATACAAATCCTCCAGCCCTTGTTAACAGCAAAGTAGGTACCTACTCTTGCAATCATCGAGATTTTAACACTAGAAAGAATATAGACGTAAGAGGACGTATATGGATGATTATTCACTTTTATAACTAGTATTATGACATCGTTAACAAAAATATGAACAATACATTTTGTGACACGAATAGAGAAAGGAATGTTAAGCTGGTTTGGACATGTCGAGAGAATGAAGGAAGAGTGACAAAACAAATACATGAGGTGAATGTGAAAGGAAACGTTGGAAGGGGAAGACCTAGAAGAACGTACTATGACCAAATAGGAGACGTTCTAAAGAAGGGACAGATCAGGAGTACCTTCAGCCGGCGAGAATGCATGAAAAGACTGATGAATGTTGAAGAAGCCAAAGATGTATGTCAGAATCATAGCAAGTGGAAGTAAATGGTCTCTGCCTACCCCTCTGTTGGGAAATAGGCGTGATCTATATGTATGTATGTCAACAAAAAGCCAAGATATAAACTACGCTAGGGTTTTAGGTGTAGATACTTAGATAATGGACAACGAACTGGTGATATTAATACCCTCACACTAAATTAAAATTTGAATAATATACGACACGCGTCTGCATAAATTAAAATGTTGTGCTTTCCTCTAATGTGGGCGGATGTCTAATAAATAACATTTTTCTTACAGTTCACAAGTATACGCATTGTATCCGAATAAGTTTTTGCAATTAGATGAGTCAAGAGTATATGTGTTGAATACATTATTCAATTTGCCTGAGACGTACCTCATAGCATGTTTGATAGACTTCTTCACGAATTCACCGCAGTATCAAAGGTAAGATTGTTCATCTTTAATTCTCTTTAAAAAGAGACGAAACTTTAAGTAGTTAGTTTCGAAATTTAAGCTTTATTTTGTTTGTGATAAATAATAAAATCCAGTTACCTATTTTGTGTTAATATTAACCTGACCCACAAATAGTTGTCAAAATATTTGATTAAGTACTTTGTTATCTTGTGAAGAATGAAATACCAAATTGGGCGCGAATAACTAACTAGGTTTGAAAATATTACCATAAAGTACAATAATTATTTTTCTAACGTCAAGAAATGAATTATTGACATTCTGTAATGGTGTTATAGTGGCAGTAATTTGGTGATAACTTTTGTTTTGATTGTGAATGGGCACAAGACGTGAGAGCATCGTTAATATTGCGTAATTTGCTCTTCTACCGTTGACCTACTAATGTATTAGTTAACTGTGTATATATGGCGCCTAGAGTTAAATATAGACGAAACGGATTATACATATATCCAACCAAATTTTGTCCTATAAACTCGACTAAGTTCTGGACGTAATTTAATATTTGAATATAAGACGTAACAAAGAAAAAAAAGGTGTAAAATAATGTATAAATTGAGTCATTTTCTGTCTGTATAAATTTATATGTATAAATTTAGTCATTGGGTGTCGATATTATGCACCTAAGGCACATGGAACATAACTGTAAAAAACCGGCCAAGAGCGTGTCGGGCCACGCTCAGTGTAGGGTTCCGTAGTTTCCCGTCCGTCACAATAAGTGTTCCCACTTATGAGTTTAAAGGTGGGTATCCATACTATCCATTATGTTCGCGATCCAGCAGCGCTCCGCGCTCCTGCAACAGCTCCCGGTAGTGGGTACGTGCGCGAACACGGAGCGTGCAATAGTGCACGCTCCGCGGCAGTCGTTCCGACTCGTGACGGTTTTTAGCGCGAACACAAAGGGGAGCGCAGTGTGTCAAAGGGGAGCGCATGTAAAGGGCGCGCGACAGATCCATTGGATCAGTTGCAGGAGCGCGGAGCGCTGCTGGAGCATGAACATAGTGGTAACCCAACTTAAAAAAGACAGACAGAGTTACTTTCGAATTTATAATATTAGTTAGGACTCCTAAGACTACGACTAGCTGTGCCCGCGACTTCGTTCGCGTGGTTATCGAAAACTAAAATGCGTCTAAAATAAGTCCTTTAGAACCTTTACTACCTCGTACGTGCTCGTACTTCAAAATTTTCAATCAAAGTTCGAATTGTTCGAAACCAAATCTTCCAACCAAACGATTAACGATCAAGACTTTTAACGACACTTTTAATACTTTCAATTTCAACACTCTATCTAACCCGCTTTGATTTCAAACATGGGAGAGGGTCATTCAGTCACGGAGAATCTTAACACCGCGATTCAGGAAAATGACGTCAGATGCACAACGCCATCTATCGAAAGAGACAACAGACAGCCATTCCAAGAATGCTGAAAATGCGTCTGTTGGTCATTGTCTGTTGGTTATACATTAAGTAGCACCCTTACAATTTCTTTTTAAATATTTTCGATTTACTAAAACCATTTCTACCTTTTGCTATCACAACTTTTAAAAGTTATCTTGTGAAGGCATTTATTAATAAGTACCAAGTACCATATTCCTTTGATAGATGTCGTTGCATGTCTCATTCTTGATCATAATGATAAAGTTCTTGAAAACTATAAATTCATGAATTGGGTTACTAATTAATACATAGACGTGCCAGAAGTTTTCGATGGTAATTTTGAATTGCGAGAACCTATTTTAATAATTATTTTTTTGTTTGAAAAAAGATACGTTCAGGATAATAAAATATTATGTAAACGAAGTTAAAAAAAAAATACGGGCAAATGAAACTTGACCTCTGGATTGTATAGGCGCTCATACGATTCAGGGACCAAATTATATTGGTTAACTGCAGTTTCCATCTGTTGTTTCCATCCAAGTTCAAAATAATTTTCCTAGAAAGTCCTTATAAAGTTCTACTTTTCAGATTTTTTTCGTATTTTCTAAACTTATGGTTCAAAAGTTAGAGGGGGGGGGACGCTTTGTTTTTTACTTTTGGAGCGCTTATTTCCGAAATTATTGACATTATCAAAAAATGATTTTAGTAAACCCCTATTCATTTTTAAATACCTTTCCAACAATATATCACACATTAGGGTTAAAATTAAAAAAAAAAACACTTCCCACTTTACATATAGGGGGGCTACCCTAATAAAACATTTTTTTCCAATTTTTATTTTAGCACTTTGTCGGCGTGATTGATACACATATTGGTCCCAAATTTCAGCTTTCTAGTGCTAACGGTCACAGAGATTAAGCGAGGACGGACAGACGGACAGACAGACATGGCGAAACTATAAGGGTTCCTAGTTGACTACGGAACCCTAAAAAACAATTACAGATACAAATTAAATGTATAATTATGGACTAGTTCAAAGGAAAAAAATACAAATTTTAAATGTTTCCATTCAAATTTAATTTTTTTTTAAACAGCCTGATAACTGTACCGTCAGCGTCAAATAGTTAGTGACACTCAAGATATTCAAATTTATAGATGCAACCAAAAAGTCAATAATATCGGTACAAGCAAAGTTTCTATATTGTTGTCAACATTTTACGCGCTCATAAGTCGAGTCGCTCAAAATGTCATATAGATAGGTTCAATCAAACCGCCATAAATATGGTTACAGTCATACAGCCAATGGTATCCAAGCATCCAAGTGTTCAAAAATGTGGATTACATTAGAAACTTGTCCCGAACTTTGCTTGTACCGATATTGTTGACTTTTTGGTTGCGTCTATAAATTTGAATACCTTGAGTGTCACTAACTATTTGACGCTGACTGTACTTGCATCTTTCTTTAATTTTGTTGGTTTTATTCTCATAATATTTTTTTATAGGGACAAAACAGGAGTACGAGCGGGCGATCTAGCAATGTCGTTCAAGTCAATATTCCAAGACGTAAGAAACGCGGTCGACTACGTACACATTCACGGTGATTTGAAGAGCAAGACCATAGAGAATGTTGAATTATATCTGGACAAAGATGAAAGACTACCCACGTTCCTGTCGAGGCTCAGACAGAGTGGAGCCAAAGTCTTCATACTAACTAACAGTGACTACAACTTTACCGACAAAATTATGAGCTATCTGTTTGACATCCCTCAGAAGTGTGGTGAAAACGTATGTTGGATACTTTTATTTGTTATTCATCATCTTTATACTGGGTGGCGCAAAAGTACTGGCACTAAAGAAAATACTTTTTTTTTTTTTATATGACATTTTCTGTCATTCTGTTGTTGAAAATTGTGTAGTGAACAAATGTAAAATACACTGAAAATAAACATGGACCGTTTTACTCCCCAAGAACGTGGAATAATTGTGTCAATGTTCTTACGGAATAATTCATCAGTGATAAGAACACAACGTGAATTTCGTCGACGATTTCCCCACCGTCCGGCACCGATTGGTCGCACAATTCGACGCTTTGCCACACGCCTTGAAGCAACTGGCTCAACATTGGATAGACCTAAGTCTGGGAGACCAAGAACAGGCCGTTCAGCTGAAAATATCGATGCTGTGCGCGAAGATGTGGAAGAGTGTCCAGAAACATCAACGAGGCGACGTGCCACGCAGTTGGGCATTTCCAGACGGACCCTGCAGCGTATTTTGGTGAAAGACTTAAAGATGTTCCCGTATAAAACTCAAATGACTCATCAGCTGCTGCCTGCTGACCACCGAGCTCGTCTAGATTACTGCCAGCGCGTCATAAACCTCAACCTTGAAGAGGATGATTTTCCTTCAAAATTGGTTATGAGTGACGAAGCGCATTTCCATCTCTCAGGGCATGTCAATAAGCAGAATACTCGGTTCTAGGGCACTGATAATCCGCGCATTATTCAAGAAACACCTCTACACCCACTAAAAGTTACTGTATGGTGTGGCATCTGTGTTGACAGAGTGATCGGACCCTATTTTTTCGAAGACGCTGGAGGCAATGCGATAACTGTCACTGGAGAACGCTACAGAACCATGTTACGTGAGTTTTTGATACCCAGTTTGGACGAATTGGGGCTGGAGCACATCTGGTTTCAACAAGACGGCGCTACGGCACACACAGCGCGCGACACTATGGACTTAGTGAGGGACGCTTTTCCAGGCCGAGTTATCTCTCGTTTTGGCGATTTGCCTTGGCCTGCAAGATCACCCGATCTGACCAGTCCAGACTTTTTTCTTTGGGGTTTTTTGAAATCTCGGGTGTATGTGAACAAGCCACAGACTCTCGCAGCTCTAAAAGAAAACATTCGTCAAGAAATAACGAACATATCGCAGGAAGTGTTACGGCAAGTTATGCAAAATGTCATAAATAGGGCTCAAATGTGTATCAACTCTGGAGGTCACCATTTAAAAGACATCATCTTTAAATCCTAATGGTACGAAATTTAATGGCACAAATATACATTTAAAAAAATCTAAATCTAGTTTTCTAATTTAGAAAAAATGTTATAGCTGAACCAAATAGGGTCTTTACTTTTGCGCCACCCAGTATATATAATTCCTCTGTACGTATGTTGACAGTGAACTCCTCCTAAACGGCTGAGTCGATTTGAATGAATTTTTGTGTATGTGTTCAAGTGGATTCGAGGATGGTTTAGATTCACAAATAAAAAAATAATAAAAAAATGCAATCGATTGGTATATCATGCAGGACAATGTCTGTCGGGTCCGCTAGTTTATTTATATAAAGGTTTTAAAGCGACAATTTGTTTCACGCACTTATCATTTGAACTTTATGACATATTATCTTATATTAGCAGATGCTTCCGTTGATCTTATTTTCCCACTACTCAGCCTCTATTGGTCGTAGCGTAATGTTAAATAGCCTATAGCCTGCCTCAATAAATGGGCTATTCAACTCTAAAATAAATTTTTAATTAGGTTCAGTAGTTTCTAAGATTAGCGCGTTTAACCCTTTGAACGCCAGAGACGTCTATACACGTAAAATGAAAATGTACTTACCACGCCAATGACGGCATGGCACGTCAAAAATGTACTGTATTATAAAAGCTTGGCGCTCAAGGCACGGCGATACCGATTTGACGTGGCGGTCAAAAGGTTAATAAAATAAACAAATTAACTCGCCAGCTTTAGAATATTAGTATAGATACGTATCATGCCTCTTTCACAAAAGATATGGTTAAAATTGTATTAATAGGTAAGCAGAGGCTATTCCATCTGCTAAGAATCTGACATACAATGTTCTTTTAATGTTTATTGTGTTAAACAAACAATGCCACAATACAATACATAACCTTATAAGTAATGACTTAACTATTTGACATAATTGAGACACCAGTGACATTTATCACATATTAACCACAAATACGTTCAAAAAGATTTTCAGTGAGAAACAGTGAGCACAGAAACAGTAGGTACATAGTAAGCTTCTTCAACATTCATCAATCTCTTCATATAAGATTTAGCCGGTAAGGATTCTCCTTATTTAGAACGTACATTTTTATTTGTTATTCTCGTCACGGGTAAATTACTACTAAGGAAAATACAATGACCTTTGAAAGGCTTCCGTAGGGATATGCGTTCGGCACGCAGACGCCCTTAGAGATCTTTAATGTGAAATGATATGGAACCGTTACTATAGTCATAAATTAACATAATGTACTAACACTGTCACCACACTATTATAGTACACAATTTATCTATTGTTTAAGTAATTATTACAATTACTGTCAATAGAGACTAAGTAGATATCACCAAGATATCAAATAAGAAATAATATTAGTTTTTTGATGAGTTGTTGTGTACAGAATTACATATGATAAAGTGCCCCACCTCAGACTTTCCTGAAAAGGTGTGAAACAAACTTGATATACATAAATACGTATGTACCTAATCATCTACACTATTATTATATAGAGGAAAGATTTCTATGTTTGTAACGAATGAACTTAAAAACTTCTGTACCGATTTCAAAATTCCTTTCACCAGTAATATACTACGTTATCACTGAGTGATACAGGCTATTTTTGACTGACATATCACGCGGGCGAGGGCGTGGGTGGAAGTTACTAACTAATAATTTTATATGAACAGTGATAGACAGAACTCGGAAGTTGGTCATTCATTCTACATTTACTCACGTGAATATTCTTAGTACTAGGCAATAGTTGCACTGTTCGAAAAGTGCTATATAGTTAAATAAACTATAGCGGTATAGTACTTCTGTATACTATTGAATATAAGTACTGTAACTAGTTTAATTCCTGACATTAAACAAACCATTATCCGTGTAGTGACGGATTAAGAATACGTAATGTCACTATTCCATCTCAACCCGTGGGTGTCGTAAAAGGCGACTAAGGGAGTAAACTTATGCAGAAAGGGCACTGCGAAAAAAGAAAAAATTTAAACAAACCCTATACCAGCCCGTCTGACCAGCGTGGTATAGTATTAAAATATAGTAGTAAATTCCCTCTACATTATTTGAAGTAAAGAAATGATAATTCGTAAGCCTCGAGAGTTAGCAACGAATAAATATTGCTGATTTAAATGGTATAGAAGTAGTATAATAGAAAGTGGCATAAATTATATACGATTAAGATACCAGGCGTACCGCAACACGTGGCCGACCCTGAAAAAGATGTTATTAAATCTTACATGACATATTACATTATCATAAAAAAAATAATGACCGATAAAAAAAATGACGGTTGCTTTGTCACAGTTGACATAAGTGTGATTCTTATCGTCATTCCTTTATAGATAAGAAACGTGTGATACTAAAGCCGAGTCCGTGACTGATGTTACACATGACGGTATTTCGATGACAAATGATTTATTGAGAAATTTGTCATTTAATATTATGAAAAGTATAAACAAATGATAGCCGGTATTAAGATTACTATTGCAATTTTTCGACTATACTCGTATTTATGGCTCGTTAAGTGGTAAACAGCCAGTCTGGCATTGCAGTTTACAATAGGTACATCTGCTATGATTGAAACGCCATGCGCTGTAGCATAATAATACCATCTGAGGCCTGTTGCAAATTCATGGAATGGGATCTCCCTGTAAAATAGCTTCAAGTTGTCAATCTGTATTTAGATTACTTTAAAAATCAGATACTCTTACTAACGTTGAATTCGAATATAAGTAAACTCTCTTAGACTGTCATAGGCTGTGGGCATGTGGCATTTTCCCCATCTGCTTCCCTGACGTTTCGCTACTGACCAAGAATATAACTTGTAAGTTACCTACAATAGGACAACTTCCTGCTCGACCAGTTTCTAAAAATTTACTATGTATTACTGGACTGCTGAACTTTATTGTATAGACCTGTGTTGGGTTATTCAGACTATTAAACGCTTCACTGTCGACTCGTGCGTGTTAAATGGACTCGAACTTTCATCATCATGAACAAAAACATAGTTCGTTTGAAAACTGGCAAAGCAGGCAGTTGTCTGAAACCTACATCTTAAACTTTATACTCACATCTTATGGGACAAAGACTGCTACGACCAGTACTAGCATACCAATTTTACGAGGAATTGTCCTACAACTCCATAAAATAGATGGTTGAGGGCAAACGCGTGCTTATGCATAATAAAAAATAAGCACGAAACACTCAGGTATGCCATTATGAATTTATATTACACCTACAGACCGTAAATCTGAATATTCTGTTTAACGTTCTTTAAATACGCTGAATAATGTAGGGTTGCCAACTATATTTAATTTTACAGTCTGGATAGCTGGCAATTAGTTAGAGAATTAAAAAAATATCAACTTTTATAATTTTCCTACATTAGTAAAAATCAATTAGAACTCATTATTGTTATCGTAATAGCTATGCTGTTTTAATTACAAAATGGAAAATACAATTAAATTCTGTTCAGAGGAAAATTATCAACCTAAAATATTCCAATACGTAAAATTCTAAAGATTTCAAAATTATAGAATTTGTATTATTGATTTTTCAATATTATTTATATATAAAATATATATAAAAACCTGAATTTTTACTAGTCAGTGTCACTATCTTCTTACAAGTTACAACACATTGGCCCTAATATACCCTGATTGACAGTCCTACTTTTGTACTGCTTCAAAACTCATAGATTTAAATCATGTCATTACGTCACTGTCGTCGTAGACAGATGATTAATGTATTTTTAAAAGATTAATATAATGATTAATTAGCATTCTGACCATACCGATGACTTCTTTTGATGGTAGGCGCCAAAAAATTTGACATTTGAGAACAAATACGTCATACTTCCTCTAGATAACTGGCACAAAAAGATCCAATGCCATCTAGGCCCAATTATATTTTGTATAACGATTTTTTACATACATACAGATAACGCCTTTTTTTCCAACAGAGGGGTTGGCAAAGACCATTTACCTACTTCCACCTACGGTTCTGACCTATAACGTCTTCAAAATTCTTCAATTTTTATTTTCATCTGTCAACTTTAGAACGTTAAATATTTTATAAAAAAAATGTTATAGGTAATAATTAATAATAATATAAGTACAATAATATAAATAGTGGTCGGCATTGAAGTATTTTGTGTAGGGTAGGTGTCATCTTTAATCTTACTAAAAGCGAAAATTAGGATGGATGGATAAATGAATGTATGCATGGATGTTTGTTATTCAATCACGCGAGAAGGACTGAAAATAGATTATAATCTAAAATAGATACTTTTCACCGCCACATTTGTTTTATAAATCAGAAGTATGGTTGCCTTTTAGAATTGAAGCAAAAAAAAAAGGTAAATTTGCGTCGAAAATCATAATTATTAAAGTAGCAATGTTAGTAGCAGCAATGTAGCAATGTTGTGTGTAGTGATTTTAATTTATTCAAACAACTTTGCATTAGATCATTTCTGATATTACTGTACCGATTTAAAAAAAAAACTCGAATGGAAAGACAATTTCCAAACGAAATTAATAACTTTTTATTAGAATTCTTTTTGGCTTGTCATCTATAAATTTATAGCAATCTCTTACATAAATTAAAAAAAAGACATTTCAAAATACAATTGGAATAATGGCTTGATTTATGACCTTGCTGTTCAGTATAATAAATTGTCATGTATAGATGACAATTATGGCGTCCTTAATAATAGTTAAACTGCTGACTAAAACTAAAAGTTCACAACTCCATATTTCTTATAACACGACTTTTTCTCCGAAGGGTTAGGCAGCGGTGTATAACACCCTCATTTCGCCAGCTATGTTTGGTCCTATGTAATAGGAGGCGAGCCTGTTGCCATTAACCGTGCAAGCCAAGGATGATATTGAAAATCACATGACAGAATAACCCTATATTGTTTTAACCCGACCACCCGACTCGACATCTTACGCAGCACTCATAACTTTCGACGCTTAAAACCACATGAAATACTAACAGTGAATGGTTTTATGCGTCGAAATGAACATTAATTTATAATATACACTTCTGGCAATAATTATATATCTAATTATGGAATATTTTTCGTAGAAGGGCTCCAAAAACTGGAAGACTTACTTCGACTTCATAGTGGTGGATGCGAAGAAGCCGCTTTTCTTCGGTGAGGGTACAACGTTGCGTCAAGTAGACACCCGTACTGGAGCTCTCAAGATGGGACACCACGTCGGACCGCTACATGAAGGACTTGTTTATTCAGGAGGTATTTTTTTTATATTATATTTATTTATTTCAGCGTTTTTTTCTGTTTCCAAAACTCAGTAAAACTTGGTCAAACACCAAGTTTTACTGAGTTTTGGAAACAGAAAAATATTTACGAGATATTTCCCGTAAATATTTTTCTTCATGATTTTCATTATGTATGTTCCGTGTGGTGTGTTGATGAAAAGGCTATGTCCTTCTCCCGGTGCTAGACTAGCTATGTGAAATTGTATGAAATCGGTTGAGTGGGTAAGGCGAATCAAACTAAAGAAAACTAACAAACAAACAAGCTCAAGCTCGTTTATAATATTTGTTAGGATCTGATATATATTGTCAACCTTTTTATTTTATACGACCATCTGTTATACAATAATATAGGTATATATATAAAAAAATGAAAATCTTTTATTCCATTGTAAGTTAGATTATTATACCTACCAGCTTCATTCATCATTATAATAGCAATTTTGCTCAAATTTTCTGATAAGCATCATGACTACGATAAAAGAACTTGTAATTAAGACAATATTTATACATTCTTGTTACTCAAATTAACGCTTGAACGTTCTAGAATTATGTGTCACTCCGAGGTTAGTAAACAGATGTTCCTGCCCATTTACCTGAAGTAAATTTATTCCTAACTGGCATACGATTCAGAGATGTAATAGAGTGGTTTATTATTAGCCGAGACCACACTTTGAACACGCCACCTTTATACACGTCTGACATCGCGTGTACTGAACAGATTGGTAATTACAGTGGCAATGCGTGATGAACGACCGCACCATATTTTTTTTAAGTGTGAACGCCAAACTTCTGGCGTGATCATTATGATTTTAATTTATTCAAACTACTTTCGCATTATCGAGTAAGTAATCGTATCGTTAGGAGTTTTACAAACGTTTATATCACAAAATAACGTCTTAAGTGAAAAAATCATAACACGCTAATTATTCTGTGACTAATAAAAGTTTTTGCCTGTCGCGGATTAAAAATGCTGAGATAATTTGCTTTCCAAAAGCGTATTATATTCGCTAACTGAATAGAAAGGGTAGGTAAATGGTAAAGCTCTGAGAAAGTAATGGACAAACAGGTTAATATTAAAATATTTCAATAAAAAAAAATTACTATTGTGACTCTTATGAACCTCGGCGAACATATTTTGATCTAACTCACCATAATGTGTATTAGTACTGTTAGTAGTATGGCTGGTAATAATACAGGTAACGAAGGATCATTTCAGCCTGTAGTCGTCGACTGCTGGATACAGGCCTTATCCATTTTCTATTACAAATGTTTAATTGTATGGTAACCTATAATTTTAACTCTTGAAAGTCGCCGGTGCTTTCGTGTTTCGCTTTGATCCAGGCTTACAAAAATCACCAGTGGTATACGAAGAAGTGTGGTTTGATCGACCCATATTGAGAGCTATTCCAGAATCTAACCAGGCATTACTTTCGATAGCCATCATGTTTACTACCATTTCACAGTCAGTAATTGTAGAGTTTTGCGTTACACTACGATTTTATTCGGTGATTTCAACTAAATTTCGATCAATGCACGGTATAAAGTTTATATTAAAAACAAAATTTTCCTTTGATTACGAATTGTTATGTTATTCCAGTAATCATTCATCGCTCACGTTTATGGTCAGTGATTGCGGTATCACTTTGTATACATTATAATTATACACCGGAAAGTTTTTAAATGATTAAGTACATTTAATAGTAAGTACTTAATTGTAAATTTTAGAGATTGCTTTTTTTCCAGCCTTGTTATGTGTGGTATTATTTTCTCCAGATTTATTTTACAGGAATTGCAATGCGCTTCTAGAATGCATATGTTAAGTAGTTTTTTTTTTAATATAAATTTCTCAACACTAGGTATACTGAAGTAGGTAGTAGTAATTAACCTATAAAATATTTACACATAACTTAAAAACATACACAGCTAACCTATTAAAAGAAAAAAGAACCTATTGAACGCCAATCCATAACGGCATCTCTGATTTTTAAATGTAGCAATAATCTGGTTTTATTATAATCAGTAATTATTTAATACCTATCTTTATTTTTATGTTATGTTTATGTAAAAAGCCTGTTTATGTAAAGAGCCGTCATCAGCGCACAGAGCAAGCTTCCACTTGTGGAGTGTAGCCGACGTTGGCGTTCAAAAGTTAATCTTTTGAACGCCAACGTCGGCTACCGTACCAAAAAATTACAAATAGATTTGAAAGAAAGATATCTTCATCATCATTATCAGCCTTGCGATGTCCACATGGGAAATAGCCCTCCCCAAGTGATTTCCAATTGGACAGGTTGTATTGTATGCGACTCGCATCCAGAAAAAAAAGATAATATTTATTTGCATATCATATTTACCTAATATCAATAACAGTAATAGCTGTTATGAGAGCCAATACAATAATATTGATAGCCTTATAGTTCAGAATTATCGTATTTAAATTGATTGCTATAATCCTATTGATTACATTTTTATTACGTGTTTGTTTTGTATTTGATTAGCTATCTTCAAAAACTCATTGAAGAATTATTATTATGAGAACACATGCTGAATTCTGTTAGTTAATCGCATTGCTTCTTAGTAGTTCAGTCAACAAAGGGGTTGTAGAGTGCGTGAAAAGCAACCTAAGCGATTTCTTCGAAAAGCTGTTAAGGATGCTTAGAAAGTGAACATACAAAAAAGTCCTGACGTTTCGGAGGTAAGCCGGAGTGGGAGGAGGGGGGTAAAGGTACCATTTATGAGTTTTTGGCTTATAACTCAAAAACGGTATGTTCTAGGAGAAAAAATCCTTTTACTTAACAAAAGCTTATCAAATTGTCTACAATTCAGTGCTGTCCACTTTTTCAAATTCCCAACCGATTTTGAGGTATGGCGCACAGAGCACGAACCTTGTACCTCGGTAAATAATCCATCCCAAAAAGTTTTTAAAACATAATAAATCCATGCTTATGAATAATTTGCATTATTTATTGATTGATTTATTATAATTAATAACATTTTATTAGTTTTCCACCTGTCCCGGTGGCTGTATGTCATCAGTCTTGCAATATAAATTTAACCTACTTAGTGATGTCCGATTTGAGATTAAATTTGGGATGCCTACATATATAAATCGCACGCATTGCAATATTTTAATAAATTGGAGTAGATCTGATGTTGGACCGCGAGGTGGCTACGGGAACTCGGTCTTTAATTGATGCAACCCCATCGACTTGACGAGTAATTTAAAAAAGTTAAAAAAAATTATATATTATAAAAAAATAGTATACTTAGGTGCTATTCCGTTATCGTCTGTACGTAAAAAATATTCAAATATACCTAATGATTTTAATATAACTATGCTTACTTAATTATTTTGAGTAAAATATTATTGCCTTGTCTATTTACATTTGATTATATATGATTATTTTTTTTCGCATATTCTCACTGCGAGCACTGCGGGCGGAACTGCGGGCGCAAGCCAGTATCTAATTGAACAAGATTTGATTAACAGACCGGAACAGAGCAGAGATCTTATCTCGAAGAATGCTAATGAAACATTTATAACGCGTTTTGTCCTTGTCACGTACGACGTGTTTGTTGACGTACTACGAGTACTTAACTCGTAGTACGTCAACAAACACCCTTCAGATTATCTTAATTAGAACATTGTATTCAACTAGTTATGTACCGTTTAACTGATAAATAATAATATATTTATCGTACGCGTTATCACGTATTGTGGAAGATTTTTTGTTATTTGTATGTATTTAAAACTATTATAATTTTAGGTTTGTCAGTTATCTAGATCTCATACCACAAGCTTATATTAACTTACTTTGGGCTAGATGGCGCTTTGTGAAAAAAATGTCCTAAATATTATTTATTTTAATTTACTTTGTTTTAACTAATATGTTCCTCGTTCTTCTAAACGACATGGGGACAATCTTATTGCCTATAACCGGGCACATTTCCAAGCTCCTGCTGACCGATACTGACCCTTCATGACCAATCCGGGAATTGAATCTCTGTGTGTCAAATGTTGGGTGTGATGCGCCTTTGTCTACCTATTCGGGAACTAAAAATCTGACACTATGTATTGACTATTATAGTCACATATAAATATTAATACGTATATTTTGGGTCAAAAACAAGGCAGATAATAATATTATGTAATATAGATAACAGTGGCGATGGCTCCACCCTCAAGAATTAAACTTTTAAATGAACTTAAAAAAACTTAAATGAGTTTATTATCTTTTATAATAGCGGAATAATTCAAGTTCTTATTTCCACTAACCTTTAAAATAATTACGATAGAATATAAATATTCGTGTATATGACAAAGGACATGGTACAGAAAACATAAACTATATACATAGGGAACAAACAATGACTTATGTGCAATCAATTCTACACATTTGCCTTATTTTACGACAAAGGTAATGCCTTAGATTTATGTGACAATTTTCCATTTTGATCACATTTATAGTTGAAGAAGAATACAGAATAAATCATTACGAGAATCAATATCAGTTTTCATTATTTTATATTAATATCTTGTATTATTCATAGTATACCTATTATTTAGTTAGAATGAAGTCAAATTTCCATAAGAGTCTAAAATCGAATTTTGTGATTGGATTTTTTATATTTCGATGCATAGCTTGTAGTCCAAATGTGATTCGCCTTTAGACCAACGCCATAAATAAATGCTGAAATCCATCGTAAACTTAAAATACAATAGCTGTGAAATTTCCTATTTACAATTAAAAATTTGTGACTTGGCGTTGAGCGAATTACATTTATGCACCTATTGGCGTTCAGAGGTTAATAGGTATAATGTTTTCTTTACAGGTTCCTGTGACGTATTCACTCAAATGATTGGCGCGAAAGGTAAAGATGTGCTGTACATCGGTGACCACATATTCGGCGACATTCTCAAATCAAAGAAAATAGGTGGTTGGCGCACTTTCCTCATAGTTCCAGAGCTAGTTCAGGAACTTCATGTGTGGACAGACAAGTGTCAGTTGTTCGCACAGTTGCAAAATTTGGATGTTGCACTTGGTGATATGTACAAGTAAGTTGTTTGTTTATTGTATTACATAATTTTTTATATTATGTACTTTATAAGGAAAATATATTAAACGAACGTTGCAGAGACTTGGACTCGAGCACGAAGGAGAAGCCGGACATCTCAAAGCTTCGCAATGATATCCGAGACGTGACGCACAAGATGGACCTCGCGTATGGCATGCTCGGATCACTGTTCCGCTCCGGGTCTAGGCAAACTTTCTTCTCGTCACAGGTTTGTTCATTAAACTTGCATGAATTATTTAGCCGATTTGAGCAAAGCGTTAATGTATAACTGTATAATGAAAGTGTAAGAAGAATGCTCAGTGAGAATTTCCGGTCTTTGTGCGTAATTTTTTTTTTGTGATATCCACAAAAAACACAAATAAGAACGAGGTGCTTTTGCTACTCAAGTTACTTATTATTTATTTTATTCGATTATTTTATAAAATATGTCATATAACAAACATTGTATATTTTACCTGTAAATAAACCTTGTTCTTGGGTGGAAACTTTGCGACCATTCAGTTTGCTGACAGGGAGAAGGGTCTTTAAAAAACCGGCATATTTAAATGTTTCGATTGCATAAACATTTATTTCTACTACTTTATGGATCTCGTCCCATTATAAGAACTAATGTTTCCAGGTGGTGAGGTACGCCGACCTGTACGCAGCATCGTTCTTAAATCTCATGTACTACCCATTCTGCTACATGTTCCGCGCGCCCGCTATGCTCATGCCCCACGAGTCTACTGTCGCGCACGAACAGCGCTTCAGCGTCGACACACCTACTATCGACAGGTAACTATCTGTTTTGAAAAGGTACTAAAGTAATTTCAAATGCTTTATAAGTACATTGTGTATTGTGCCGCCAATATTATTCACAGTGATCCATTCCAATATCGTCATCATCAGCCGTAGAACCGAGGACGTCCACTGCTGGACATAGGCCTCTTTAAGAGATTTCTAATGATAAGTTTACATATCTGTCAGGTAAAGCCGTCATCGTCGCACAGGGCGCGTTTGTCGACTATAGCAAACCTTGGCGTTCAAAACCTTGGCGTTTATGAAAAAAAAAATTCTGTTTCGGATGGTTAAACCATAGCTAAAATAAAGTCTTAGCATTAAATCTATTTTTAAACGACGAAAAATGGAAGAGGTTCTCCAGATCGTTTAAATAATATATATTTTTTTATTAATGAAGTTTATGGACCCTTAAAATTTAAGGAGCATATCGCTGCTTTAATCGATATTTAATTATTCAAAATATTACCTTAAAAACTAGTTATATTTACAGAACAAGACTACCGATAGTGCGCGGCTTCCCGAATGTGCCTGAAATTGGAGAGTCAAGTGTGAACTTGGATACGGTCACAGATATAAAGGTAATATTATTTTGTATTTATGAAAAGGTTACCGTTTTAACCTGACGTGTGTGCCTTTAGATTAAAAAGGAGGGCTGAAAGTTTCGCCCTCTACAAAAGTCCAGAACATTGAAGAGTATTCGAGAGCATTCCAGAATGTTCGAAAACATCACAGATCATTGTGAAATATTCCGGATCATCTCAAATATTGTGGAATATTCTGGAACATTGTGGACTTTGTAAGCTTTTTTTGTATAGGTAATACCTATAGTAGGGGTTTTTAAAGCAAAATCCGTCGTGGGTTATAACGTTCGAGAACATCTTAGAACATTCTGAAATGAAATGTGGAACGTTCCAGGACACGTTCTAGAACTTTGTGGACTATTAGAAGCCTTTTTTGTATGGGTGGGGTTACAAACCCATGAAGCTACCAATACAAGATCCGTCCTGGGTTCAAACGTTCAGGAACATCCCAGATCATTGCGGAACATTCGAAATCTTTATTGAATGGATGGTGTACCCATTGGTAGGACTTTTTCAACTATCTATACGTAGCTTGCTCTTGAGTAGGAAATTCGTAAATTTATACATATTATTATATAAACCCCGGATAACAAAATTAAAAATACGAGTATTGTAATAAAAATGTTGTTTATATACTAATATTGTTAATTAAACTAAAAAGAGGTAGAATATATTTTCATTAAAAAAAATGTACCTCAAAAATTTTAAATTTTATCCTTTTGTTCTTACTATCACGCAATCTCATATCAACTTCCTGAGCGATGCCGGGTACCCCAGCTAGTATAATATATTAAACAAATGATAATAATATAAAATTTTGTATGACCAGGCATCACAATCAGTGCCCCATGTCCGTCCGGAGACTCCGCGGAGCCTAACACACACACATGACGAAGACTATTCGGATGAAGAAGAGGTCAGTAAGGGTGCGGCCTCCAAATAAACAACAAGTAGTCTACGCGAGGTCTTCTCAACATTACGTACGAATAGACGTACTTTATGAGGCACGATGATGTATTTGAACTGAGAGAGGAGATTACATCCATATAATATGGTTATATCGTTTAATCGATGTTAGTGGCGTCCACATTTTTGACGTTTGTTCGTTCTGTTAAAAGTTATTGACAGCTAGGAATAGTTTCAAAGGTGATGTGATTTTAATAATGTGTACCTAATAAAAAAAAGAACTGGATTGGTCCGGCCCATGTTGATAAAAGAATAAACATTTCCGAATTAACCTTTTTCGTTTTACGTATATTGATGCTACTTCTACACTTATTAGTAATAATATCTCGTGTTCTAAACTCGTATTGATGTTCAATTTATATTCTATTGAGAGAATAATGTATTTTTCGCCAGTTTTAAGTCAGATAAACTTTTAAGGTTGTGAAATCACTCGCAAATATAAATATAACCTTTGACAAAAATCTTTTGGTTATGTTACAAAAGGTGATGGTCGATTTAAATTTTAAGATTAAACGAGGATTATTTCTTTAACTAACTAAAATTGCGTCTTTTCCATACCTACAATTATGTGCACGCCACTACTCGATGCAAGAGTTAGCTTATGAATACTAAATGTATTTATAACTATTAATAGAGAAAGCATGTTCAGCGACTGCAATTCAATTATTTACTTGTTACCCGTTATATACCTGTTAAGGCATATGTATAGATTTTATAATTAAATGAAGTATTAATAATGGCTGAAGGCTCGGTTACACGATTCAAGTTTATTACGTGATTGATGAGGTGCTCGTAACACTGGTATTGAGATGTTAGTTACGTTCATTGAGATCAAGCAACGTTCGGCTAGGTCAGTTCATAGATGGGTGACCGTTGGTCGAATTTTCATTCTTAATGTGTTATTCGTTATCTCAAATTAGATATCTTCTGGGCGACTTGATAAATTCCAACGCTGGGGTCATAGTCCAATCGTTAAGAAGACTTAATTGATGCAAGCTTGCGTCGTCTAAACCTGTCTTAAATCGTAATATTTCACGCTAAACAAAAATATACCAATTTATATAGTCATATGAATAAGTAATATATTCTACGTCATCATGATCCAAGTCATAATTCGACAGTTTCTTAGAGGCTTTTGTTATGTTCAGAGATATTATTAATTATGTATAATTACTACTATTTGGAATTGTTTTTTATAGTTCTTTATTATGAATGTGAATAATATATATTAAACATTTAATCATTGGTTTTTATTTTAAATTAGAATTTTAGTTTTTATTTCACGTCGAAGAATCCTTTTTTTAAGCAAGATAATAAGAGTATTTTTTATATCGCCAAGACGAAAACAGGTTTCATTTTTTAAATTAGAATCATGTATATGATTCGTGAGTTAATTAAGTATGCAGATAAATAAATAATAATAAGTTGTAAGTTCTACATGAATACAATATTTTGCTTTTTTTTATTACGTTAATTACACCCAGCATCATCATTTAACATTTAAAATCTAATAGAGAAATTCACGGTTACAATATAAAAATGTTATGCAAACTTCACATTTTTAACCCTTTGAACGCCACTGTCATCTATGTGTGACAAGTGATATTATGCTCTGAACGCCAACGGCATTAATCATGACATGACAACAATACTACCCATGTAAAATACAAAATAAAAGTATTTCTAAATTAAGTATTTAATATATTCCAAAATATAAATTAATCGCTTTGATTAATTTATATTTTGGCGTAGAGGACATTCTGATACTTTTAAACTGGCGTTCAAAGGTTAAAACCTCCGTCCACTTGAGTCCCAGGCTTGATTTATTTGGGGAGTTAATATTGACTTAAAATTTCACCATCTTAATTTCACTGGCTGGTGTTGCTAAATTCAAAAGCAATAAAAATATTCTGTAACGTCTTGAAGAACCATCGCATTAAAATAATAAAATAAAATAAACGTAATGGCTTCCGCGGCTAGCGCTGCGCCAACGACAAATCTTGAGTTATGCCTATAATCTTGAACCATGTACTTGTGAAGTAAGAAAAAATACCGTTTATTGATGATTTCATAATTTAATTATTTTTACCCGAACAGGCCGAACATATATAAAACCTACTTAGTTCGGATAGCTCAATGAAATAATACCAGGGAACTATCAGGCCTTCATCCTCGATGGGATTCGAGTAAACAGACGTAAATTGTTCATCACCCATCTTTTAAAATTCTTCAAATCGAATCTTAGTGAATACAACGGTGGTTGTAAGTTATTGCGAAATATTTTCAATTGTAATAAAAATGTAATAGAGCGAAATAAAACGATTTACTAAACAAATGTATTTTATTCTTAATTACAATAACAAGTCATCAAGGTACTCTTCAAATTCTTCTTCTCGAGATTTTTCTTCTGCTTCTGGTACACCTAAATAAGAAAACATATTAAAAATAAAAATGGTAAGTACAGGTAAATAAGTATTATTTAAGTATTGTTCATTCTTAGGTACTTGTGTATACGGAAGTAAATACAAAATTTGTATAATAAGGCGCCGCCTCCACAATCGTGGCGAGATGTCTACGTATTTCAATACACTTTCCCGCCGCGAAAATAAAGACACTGGCCTTTTAGCGTCAAACTTTTTATGGTTCCCTACTTCAAAATGAAAAACTTATAGAATTACATCAAATAAATAAATCACTCCGTTGTCTGTCTGTCCGTCTGTCAAGAATATTTTTCTCAAGAACGCGTAGAGATAATAAGCTGAAATTAATATCTTAAACTCGGGTCTGCTGCAATCCCTCGTTTAAAAGACAAAAAGACTACAGGCGTTTATGCTTCATTTTTGTCGATTAGCTTGATGATCAAAAACGTCTAAGCCTATTAGGTAGGTACCTACTTCCCGTTAACCTAGAATCATAAAATTTGGCAAGAAGCAATATCAAGTTGCACAAGTAAAGTAATAGGTACTGCCTAAAAAAAAAATTGAATGTATTTGTGAAACATAAATTAAAAATACAAACCTTGTTTCCATAACGACTGATCATTACTTTCAGCTACATTTTCAGTGGAAGTCGAAGGCTCTGCTGGAAGTTGAGGAGTTTTTGGACTGTGTTCAATATCGCTAGCGATTCCTCCCTCTTCCACGTCTTTCTCTTGTATCTTTCCTTTTTTATTTTTCTTTTGTGATTTCTTCAGCCTTTTAATTTCTCGTTTCTTTGATTTGTAGTTCAATTTCTCTGAACATTCTGGACATAAGCCTGTGAAAAAATTGGAATGAACACAACCTTTTAAACGCCATAATTTTCTATAGATGACAAATTTTATATTTGCTGTGTAGTTGTATACCTACACCAAAGTCAATCTAGTCTAGACACGTTGCATTACCTATAGGTACTAGACGCTCCTATATTCAATAAAAACATTAGTCTCCTTACTTTACATACATAAATAATAAATAGCTTAATTATAATACGCGCATATTTAAAAATTTGGCATAAAATTACTGCCTCGGTAGCTGAGCAGGAGCGGATACGACTTCTGCACAAGAAATCTTAGGTCCGATCCCCGAGTCAGATGGAAAAATGAGGCTTTTTTGTCATGCAATTCTCAGCATCATGGTTAGCTCGGTCGGAGTCTTGGCTCGTACCCGGTTAATAGCAACAGGCTCGCCTTCTATTAGCATGCAATGAATAATTACAATGACATACTGTAGGTATCTACTTATAACTTGAAATTATGAAATTATATGTAAAAAAAAATTTATAGTCCCTATAATACGAACTAAAGCCCTCCCCAGTCCCCTGTAGTGGCGTGTGCAATGAGACCAATTGGCGTAATTACTTCACGTCCGGAGAACTACGTGTTGCGATTGGTTACAGATATGAGTTACGATTAGTTCATGTTATGAGGGTAGTATGTTGTTTTTGGTTCTTCACTACTTACTAATATTGATTGTTTGGCCAAAAATACTTACCTACTAATATAAAAGCTGAAGATTTTGCTTATAAACTAGACACTTCGTAAATACTAGACGTCATCAGCAACCAAATAATGTCCTCATCCTCATCTATCTAGACAGCTGAGAGGGTTCAGGCCTCAATACACACACGCTAGCCTAGTTCAGGTTGGTTAGATATAGGCTTCTTATATACTTGACGCTCCTTTTACTGAACGCTATAATAGCCACAGAAGCCATCAATGAATTTTATTTTGATGCAGAGCTCATCTAGCGCAAACTATGCTTCACTGTTCCTGAGCGACAACGATTTACAAAGGCGGCGGGGCGGCGCCTAAGATTTTTGGGGACAATACCTAGCAGTAAACTAATAATAATAAATAGTAGTAAAGTAAGTAAATCTATTTTTTTAATAAACTGACGTTGTGGACGAATATATCCGACAGTCCAGAAAGAGGGTCCAGGTAATTTTATAATTTTCATGCATTTATTAGAATAACTAACTGCATAGTCTACAACTGAAAAGAAATATATTTTCAGGTTATGAAACTACTTGTGGGTAAGTTAGTACCTTCAATGGCACATTATGACAACGGTTATCAACATTATCAGTACCTACCTATTTTGATACTGTACGTAGGTACTTAGCTGTATATCTTGTATCGGATTAAATCAGACCCACACGAATCAACGAAATAAGATTGCGTTTAAAATTTATCGTCGAATAAAAGGTTACAAAAAGGTTTTAGTAATGCTTGTCTACTGATTTTCATAAATTACATTAACTAGGTAGTAGGTACTTACTAATTTGTTTAGGTACCTACCTAGCTATTAGAGAGATACGGTTTCGATGTTCAGTTCAGATTAGGTACCAACATTTTAATTAGATATGAATATGTACATAGGTAGGTATATCAATGGCGTAGGGACCTACCCAACAAACGTGTCTTTTTCGCTATCAAATTTAAACTCTTGTTTTTTCATGGTTAGACATTAAACCTTGGAATCAAGGACTTACGAAGTTTGACAAGTGCATTTTTCTTTTCATCATCTTCGATGTAAGCGAAATTAACCTCCCAAGACTTGAGATCTCGATCACAGTTGCACACCTTATTGCCGCACTGAAATTGACCTTTTCCGAGCACAACTTCTTTCTCGATACGCCAACGGAGTGCGACCTAGTGAGGAACACGTTGATATTATTGTTAATTAGGGTACCGTTAATTACGAATGCACTGACATTCCACATTTGTTAGTAAGATAAAAGGAAGGGAAGGGCTTCTGATATTGGCTCCAAAGATCTAGCAGTATCAAATCATCACAGAGGTTGATGTGCTTTATCACTCAAAAAACAACGCGCTTGATATCCTACTAATATATTGGCCATGATTTCAATTAGATATCCTGTAGTCTCTTGATGTCTGAGCTTGATGAACAGATTATAGATAAGGGAAGATACCTATCTAGTTAATAGGTACGGTACCGTGCATTGAAGGGTACCTATGAGTACCTAGGTGAAATCTCAGACTAAAGGAAAAGATTTGTATTATCTGAGCATAAAATAGTTTTTATTTTGGAGGGGTTCTCTTCTACCTAGGTCAAGCCATTTTTATTTATTTAAGTATATTTTTGGGTTAGATCCCTAAGGTATAGAACTCGGACCGTATGATTTGCAGTGACCGGTAGGGTAAAAGCGCTAAATATCGGCCATGTCAAAATTTTTCGGCATATAACTGCATGTTTCTTTGATATTCCTGGCCTTTGATACATACTTGGGGTATTTTTATGCTATATGTTAGTTAACTAATCATTATTTCGTCTTAATTTTTTCAATTTATTCTCAGTTATTTTTTTATAATTTTTTTTGTGCAGAGTTGTCAAAAACCCCTTAAATCGGCCTTTCATGCCAAAAATCGTCCGTTTGGTTGCCTTATATCGGCATATCGTTACTTAGGAACGGGCCAAGCAGATTTTTTCAAAATAGCTAAAATATGTTAAAAGACTATCAGATATTTTAAACAACAGATTTTTTTTTTTACTAATTGAATATATAAATGAGAAATTTAAGCCCTCTGGTAATAATAAATCCATATAGCAATTCTAAGGAAGCTATTTTAATTATTGCCGAAAATTTAGTTAATTTTTAAATACTGGCTAATGCACGAGTAAGAAACACATCTCTCATAAATTGACCGCCATGGCCAGAGCAATAGTTTGTACCTTTTATCCACCACAGCTGATGAATGTTGGAGTAACGAAGAGGCCGAATTTAGGCAAGGTTCGATTAAAAATGTACGTTTAACGTTTTTTAGTTCATTTTAATCCCTAACCTCGGCCGGGCTTATATTTAATAAAATAAATAAAATAACAATATTATTTATTTCTCACACGTTAGTAAATTAATCAAATTAACGATATAAATATTCATTAGATATTGAAATAACAAAAATATGTATAAAACTTACTTCCCACCTGATTCCGTGAATCTGACTACGAATTGTCTCGAAATTCGGGTTTTCGTACAGGACTACAAACATTTTTTCACTGAGCGTCCAAGCGACGTTTGATGGCAGCCATATTTAATATTCTCTTGCTCAATGAAATAAGGTATCATTTCGCACGAAAATTAGGCTAATAAAGTACAGATTTTAATAATCATTTCAAAAAGAGTGTAAATGGCCGATATTAGGCGACTTTACCCTATGTCACTTATACAATCGGCCACCTTTACTTCTAGGTCAAGCCATGAATCTATGACTACTATTATAAAGCTGAAGAATTTGTTTGTTTGGTTGAACTCTAGGATCTCAGGAACTACTGGAGTAGGTAGGCACTATTATTTATTCTGTGCTCCGGTCCGATTTGAGAAATTCTTATAATGTTGGATAGCCCATTTGTCGAGGAAGGTTATAGGCCGTAGCGTAATATATATATATATACGGCCAATAGGAGCTGATCAGTGGCCCCGCGCAACTTCTAGTCGGTCTATAAATGCCATGAAGGTTCTTGATTTCTTGGTACCTTTAAATAACGTTAGCAGGGCGTACCTACTCGTTAGTAGGTAGACAGGTACCTATCTAATTAATACCTAGATGATTGATTGCCTATGCCTGATAATATACCTATAGTTAATAGGTACCTAAGTTTATGTGCGTATTTTTTTCCACTGACTAAATGGAACACATGCCTACTTACCTAGACATATGAGCTACACTTTATTGAATTCGTAAATTTTAAACAAAGGCGTCATATTTAAATTACATTATAAAGTTTCCCCTGATTAGATTACCCAATGAAAGTAGGTAGGTAACCTACGGTTACTTACAAAGTTCAAGCTACAATTTACATTATAAATTCCCTACATACCTACCTACTTAATGGGTGTATGTACGCATCGGTGCAAAGGGCATATTTGCATTCTGATTAAGGTTTCAAGTAATAATAAACACAAAAACTATACCAGGATGTTAGCAGCGTGCGACGGCGAGCATGCCTTTTTGTCATTGATTTTGTGGGACAAATGGGGATCGGCTGCGGCACAACGGCAACGACCAGATGTGCGTTACTGTGTATCGATGCGGGTGAATGTATAGCGCTATATTTAGCCTACAGAAAGGCAGCACGGCACGGGCTTTGTTGAACTCCCCAATATAACACACAAAGGAAGGTCTCGCGGCAAAAAAGGCAATAGAGTTACAAGGGACCGTCCCCAATCTCAGGCTTGTTAAAACTAGGGGAGAACCTTAACGTATTTTATTTCAATGCGACCTTTAGTTTGCATTCGTTCGTATAAAATATTTGTTACTATTATTAGCGACAGCTTTCGTGTAGCTATATTGCACACACATGGGATTCATTTTAGGATTCGTAACTGACGTGCCTCAAATAAGTCTTACACAGCCTAGCTGCTAGTACAGTGTTACATAATTTATTAAACTTACTTTGTTCTCTTTGTATCGGCTTAAATCACAAATGCAATACTCTTTGAAGAGTTTGTCGTAATATTTTTTAGCGAGTTGTTTTTCCCAAGTGTCGGCGACATCGTCTTCCTCCCACAAGAACTTGTAGTTTTCTCTTATAATATCGAGGTCAGTTCTATCTCTGGACGTGTCACGTTTCAAGAGTCCCGTAGAACCTTTCTTATTTAGACAATAAACGTTAACTAAGTATTTATGCAACTCATAGGGATTAAGATTACGCAATCTCGAGGACATCTCTAGTAGGTACCACCTAAAACAAAGGGAAAATATTTATAAAATAAAACATTTTATGCAACAAACAACTCTTTAATAAAATCGCAAATATTATTATTACACATTTCCATAAAATATTTTTATTTTATAATCAAACGGATCTTAATCTAATTGTCATGATGAGTTTTAACAAGGTGCATTTTTGATAAATAGTAAATTGCAATAAATCGTATGAATAAATAATTGTTTTTGTGCACGAGTTAATAACTATTCTGAATATTATCGTCAGTCTTGTAGATTTTGCGTTTTATTACATTTGGCTCAATATCTTTCCTTAAATCTACAAACAAAGTCATGCAAAGTTAAATATCTAAAAATTAAATACAATAAATATATTAAAATATGATTATTGTCTATTTTACATTTCATAAATCTAGACAATATGCTAAGGCATAATTATTATACAACCAGTTTATGAAATCAGTGGCACAATACATTTTAATATAAAAGCCTTTGGTTTTGTAGCCAATTACAAAATATGAAAATACATAATCTTTGGGACTTTCGTTTATTTTGGTTCATATATAAAACCATTAACAAGGGAAGAACCCTGGCAAAGAAAATAGTTACACTAATTAACTAATGTTGTACAGTCACAAATAAATATAAGTATATGCACTGTTGAACATTTGTGATGTTTATACAAAACATTTAAATTTATTATTCTTATCTAGTTGTTCAGTGTCTTAATTATTATACAAATTTTAGGAGACCATTAAGAAGGAATTGTTTTGACATCCTCTAATTCATCCACATTTTAAAAAAGGAGTAACTTACTTCACTCAGTTCCTCCTAGCTTTATTTTACTATTTCTATTAACACTAATAATTAAATTATTTGGTTTACTCATAATTATAACATTATAAAGAATAGGCACATTAAAATGTTATTGCTTTGGTTACAACACAGTACAGTAATAAAATCACTAGAAATACTTATCTAAAATTTGGCAAAAGTTCACTTGATAACTGGCAGTTTAGTACCATAATAGTATAGCTTTACAAAAATATATATACTTGTGACATATTCTTAGAAAGGCCTCTTATTGAATAGACATCTTTTTTCTATCTTATGTAAACATACAATAAGGCTATCTGAACCTTTGGACATTCAACCAACATAAATATCCACATATTAAAATATCACTTTATCATATCTAAAAGGCAACATTGGTTGAGATATGTGTGTGACCTCATTGTAAAGCACCTGCAGACATTTCACTAGTATACTAATATTATCCCAAACATGCAGTTAAAATTATATAAATAATATCCTTGAAAGCAAATACAGCAGCACACAGGAGTGTGTCCACACTCACAAACACAGAAACACACCATAATGACTAAAATATGAACTAGATCATGATAGTTTTAAATTTAGTATAAACATTGTAAAAGTTCTATACTTAACATACAACTAATTTTTTGGCAATAAGAGAATCAGAAATCATAGCTAACTGAAAAATATTATACCACAGTTTTTGGCAACAGACTTTAGCATCAACAGCATAATAATTTTGAAATTAAAATGCAATTCAATTGCATATTATGACATTGTTCTCAGTTCCTTCTTCTCATTCAGTTCTGATAATGAATGTTACCCATGAGTCTTCTCATGTTTCTTCATATTGTCAGAGCGTGTGAAAGCTTTATCACACACGCCACAGTAGTAGGACTTTTGCTTAGTGTGCACTGTCATGTGACGAGATAGTTCACTTTTAGTTACAAATTTCTTTTCACATACCGTACAAGCATGTTTACGCACATTCAGATGAAATTTCATGTGTATTGACAGTGAGCTAGATTGTGAGAATGCCTTGTGGCAAAGTTCACAGACAAACGGTCGTTCACCAGTGTGTTTGCGTAAATGATTCATAAATCCAGTTTTAGTATAATCTTTTTGACACAGATGGCAAAAACTTGATTTTGACTCCAACATTCCAGGAAAGTGGCTACTTAGGTGCTTTCTTAAATCCCAATAGCTTGGAAACTTTTCTGCGCAGACGTGACAAGGGTATTTTTTTTCTTCGGTGGGTTTAGCGCTGCATTTGTGTGAGGCAAGTAAATGTTCATTAGAGAATATTTGGTTACATAGGTTGCAAGTATGACTAGCCTCAGAATCAGTTGACAAAGTGACCTCCAAGTAATTTTCAATAGACATAACATTCCCGTTCGAGCTGTCCGCATCGTCGATTTGGATTTGTGTCATTCGTTCTTTTGGCGAAATATCTTTTGTATCCAGTTTCTCGACATATTCCCGATAATCTAAAGAATCTTTACCAGAATTGTTGTTATCCGGTTCTACGAGCCGCAACACTGGTGATTCACTTTGTTCCCTATCTGGCGACGTAGTTTTTTCGTTGTCTGAATGGTCGGGTCTGGAGGACACATTATTATCAGATTCCCAATCATTTTCGACTATTTCTACGTCCGAATCAGAATCTTCGGCGCTCGAAACAGTATTATTGACTAAATGAAATCCGATATCATCGAATCTTAGTACGTTTGAAGGAAGTTTAACCCCGACGATAGCCTGAATCGCCTGCCATGAAAGCTCCTGGGGGTTGTTCTGCATATTAGATCGCACTACTCTAACCTACAAACGAGTATACATAAATTACTGAGTTGATTAACTTATATGCTAATGATAAGAAAATATAGATAATAATGTCTTAAACTTTACCTTAAATGTACACGATCAACAATATTTTTATTAAAATTATTCAGATGACACCTTTGATTTCTACATCTAAAAATATTATGCTATGCACAGATGCACTATGTACACTCTGTAGTAGATTGTTTGTTTATGCGCGCTGCCACAGAATCACGCAGCGCCGTCTATGGTATTGAAAATAAATAATCTCTGACCACTTATGCTGACCTCCAAAGGAACCTAACCTTCTTGTCTGACCAAGTTCAAACAATCAAACAATGATCATTGATCAAGCATGTTATAATTTTTCATGAGTGACTATTTAATAGATAATTGTTTTCATGCAGTGATATAATTAGAGGAAGTGATACTGCTTTTCATATACTGCCTCATATAATTATTATTATTGACGTTAATGTTCCGTTTAACTTGTTTAACGGAACATTATGATTTGTGTTTTTTATAATGTTATTTATTTTTGAGTAGCTCAAGAGTAGTTTTCAATTGTTAATTAAAAATTTAAATTACCTCTTTGATTGTGATAAATCAATGACTATTAAATTGGTTTAAATTTAAAGTTAATTTTACAATGACAGCGTGATGGCAACACTTTTTGGCGCGAAGCTTTGGAAATATGACGTTAAATGTTGATTATTTGACACTTGACAGTTACAAGTTTCAAGAATTTGAGATTGAGATTTGAGTTTATCTAATTATATTTCTAATCTATTTCCACAAACAATAGCCAGAAAATTATGATAGATTACTAAATACCTAGTTCTTTGAATATTACTTATATTCTAATTCCATTGTTGTGCTTGACTGTACTGTGCTGTGAGGTGTTAATTTTTAAAACACGAGCTCCCATTTAAATCAAAAATGGTGAAGTCTTTAACAGAATTACAAGACTTTATTAAATCTAAAGAGAATTTCAAGAATTTTTACAACAGTTCAGAGGTCCCTGCAATATGCAAAACTGAGGCATGCATGCTTGGTGTTGATGAAGCTGGACGAGGGCCTGTCTTGGGTCAGTAAATATGAAACAGAACATACTTACCTAATTTAATTTTGATTGAAATAGTACCTTTAAATAGAAAAGAGTAAATAAAAAATGGATTATGGAAGTGTATTTCATTACAGTATTTGGGTAGGAAATTCGGGGCTAAAATATTTATGAAAGTTTATATATTCCATTGTGTACCTAATATATCTAAAATTTGATTTTTTTAAAAAACATACTTTTCCAGGCCCCATGGTATATGGTATCGCATATTGTCCTGTAAATCAAACACAGGTCCTAAAAGATCTGGGTTGTGCAGACTCTAAAGCACTAACAGAAGAAAAGCGAGATGACATCTTTACAAAAATGCTGACTGAAGATGATTCATTCAATAATGTTGGATGGGTTGCTGAAGTCATTTCTCCTAATTATATATCTAATTCTATGTATAGAAGAGCTAAACATTCCTTGAATGAGGTTTGTATTTACTTTTATTTTATTGATCACTATTGCCCTAGTACAGCCAAAATTGAATTTACTTATTAGTGACATTTAATTTACCCTGGCTATGCTGGATCTTGAGTTTTAAGCCTAGCAACACATTCTGTCACTCATTTTTATTATTAAATAAAAAAAAATAAAAAAAAACATTTTTATTAAAGATATTCTTTTGTTTTACAGGTGTCAATGAATTCAGCAATAAGTTTAATAAAGAAGGCAGCAGAAAGTGGGGCAAATATAACTGAAGTGTATGTGGACACTGTGGGTCCACCAGAAAAATATCAAGCAAAATTATCAGAAATATTTCCAAACTACAAAATTACTGTAGGTATTACAAATTAGTACATATTATTGTAAAAAAAGCTATGCACTATCTTGAATCAACAATTGACTTAATTTGGCTTCATTTCATAAAAAAAAAACAACTTTTTACGATGGAGTGCTGGACTTGAGTTAGGTGTTCATAAATAGTTAGTAAAACCATCAGAAAGGTTGGCTTATCTTGATAGATAAAAAAATGTCCTATTTTCTTTTGTAACATTTTAAACCTCTCAACGATATTATCATACAAAAATTTTTAAGAGTTTTTTTTTGTGTTACAGGTTGCAAAGAAAGCTGATTCAATATATCCTATAGTATCAGCGGCCAGTATAGTGGCTAAAGTGACAAGAGACCATGCTTTAAAAGTATGGAAATTCAATGAAGGTCTTGAAATGTCTCAATCAGAATTCGGAAGTGGATATCCTGGTGGTTAGTACCTTTTACTTTCTAATAAGCAACACTATTGCGAAAAGATGTGTAATGTTGATCCGTGTAGTGACGGATTAAGAATACATAATGTCACTACCCCATCTCAACCCGTGGGTGTCGTAAAAGGCGACTAAGGGAGTAACCTTATGCAGACAAGAGCATTGCGAGAAAAGGAAAATTCGAAACAAACCCTATACCAACCTGTCTGGCCAGTGTGGTATAGTTGACTAAATTCCCTCCACAATCTTTGGAGGAGACGCCAGCAGTGTGATGTTTAGGGGTTGAAATGATGATGTAATGTTTATAGTACTGTAGAAATGGTATATTCGTAAATACACCTGTTATGTTCTCGAAAATAACGTGCGCAATGTACGACTTATTCAAATGGATTTTAAGGGTGAAATTCAAAAATACAATAAATAATACTTTTACATCATATGCAAGCATACATTACATGCTTGCATATGATGTAAAAGTTAAAAAGAAAATTAAAAACACTATCTTCTGCCGAGATGACTTTTTAATTTAAAGTAAATTGGGTGTAAAATAATTTCAGTTTGGTGTATAATTACTGTATTTCATCAGTAAGTACTTTTCTGAAAAGATATTATTAGTTTTAAATTTCTTTAGTTGCGAAGAAAAGCAACTCAGAAAATTTGTAAATTTGTTTTTAAAATCGAAATTTCTCTTTTTAAAAACTTTTTTTAATATGAATCTTATCTTTGCATGTCTTTGCAGTATATTTTATTATGATCATATGATATTGATTTTTTTCAGATCCACTAACAAAGAAATTTATCAGGGACCAAATAGATAATGTATTTGGATATCCAATGCTTGTGAGATTCAGTTGGTCTACCGCTGAGTTAATGTTACAAGAGAAGGCGGCCACTTGCACTTTTGAAGAAGTTGATGACCAAGGAACTACTAAAAAAGCAAATACGAAATCGATTAGTTCATTTTTCGCTCCAAAGACAGACGAAGGAAAAGCCCGAAAACGACATAAATTTTTCGAAGAAAGATTTCTTAGTGTCACTAATCCATTTGACTAATTTTTATTTATGTATGAGAATAAATGTTTGTCAAAATAAATAGTATCTGATTTTTGTGTCACAAAAATTATTAACATTCCAGTAGGCATTTGAATTTACCAGAAGAAACAAAGCACTCACTACCCTGTTAAATGTTACTGTGGTTGCTAGCTAGTGTTTGCTAGATACCTAGATACTTTTCCAGTTCTAGAAGTTTTTTCAAACCACGATGGTAGCAAATGTATTTGCGGCTCGCCTGATGGTTAGCACCAGAAACTTCACATGCATGCGCATTGTCGATCTTTGTTAAATATAAATGTAATATTAATATGCTCTCTGTAGACAAAACAATTGGACTCAACACCTGAAATTTACAAAAAGAAATCAATTAAATTGAAGATTTTCCATAAGATTGACTTATTCTGCTGTTCAGTAAATGAATTCAAACAAGAATAACTTTGTATAAAGTTTGTTACAGTAAGACCTAAGATTTAATATTATTAGCTAGAATAAGTGTACCCTGTAAAAATAGTTTTAAAGTTAAATAAATATTTTTTTCAATGCATAGCAATTCAATCGTATCAAATTGTAGGCTAATTTAATAACATTTGTAATCACATAGTGAACTACATAAATCTATAGGTAGGTACAATGGCTTAAAATGCGCGGTTTAAATGGATGGGTATTTGAGTACAGTTAGCTTCACTCATTATGAAAATCCTGACCTATACATATTTATACAAGACTAAAGGATATTTTAGTTTCATTTAACTTAGCAAGTGAAAATGGCACGAGCGTGCATTGCTGATCAGTAGAAATCGGCAACAATTTAAATACAATTTATGCATTATGCTGATGTCGTATACTGTACTTAGTGTATTTTGTCATGCTGGAGTTTGCCAAGTCGGAACTGTTTACTAAATTATTATATTTCGTGCACAGAATATTGGATTTTCATATGATTTAATCTTTTAGAGTAGAACTTGATTCCAATGGTTTTTTTAATGGTCGCGCTCGTGATGCTTCTGATGTTGCAGGCGTCTATAGGCTACGGTAACTGCTTATCATCATGCAGGTCTTATGCCTTTTGTCACTGTCGTGATATAAAATATGTTTTGAATTCTGCCTCTAACTACCTACGAGTACCTAGGTGTTGATATTACGATAGCATTACAAAAGAGTTACAATGGTATGATACACATACACTGAAGCGAAAAATACGAATATAAACCGTGGCGCCAAAAACATGAAAATAAAATTGTATTTTTTGTTAAAAAAAAAATTAAGTATCACAAGAAACTTGGTAGTTATATCAAGTTGTAAGATTCTTTTGGTAAAAGGAAAACAATAAACTCGAATGTAAGATGTTTCAGAATTGCACTGAAGGAAAGGTAAAATAAACTAAATACCATCGTTAAAACTTTGTTCTTAGTGATAGAAGATAGAATCCAAAGCAATTATGTTCTGGTTATTTTCAATAAATTTATACATCTCTATCGATTAGAAATAATAATGTAGTCTTATTAGATACAACTAAGGCTAAGTGGCCCTCACATGGGACAAGTATCTACACACACTTTTATGACATCATGCATGACCGATAAATGCTGCGATAAAACTTTCACATACAAATTGCGGCCTATTAAAGATTTGTTTATGCGATGAAAGGTCCCGATGTTTGGGGAGGCTCATCCAACAAGGTGAGCCGCTGGGGCGCGCTCGGTCTCTAACGTCCATTAGCATGCGGGCCGTGACACGCGCGCACCTACTTATCATGAGCAATGCGGAACGTACTGGGCTCACTCAGAGAATTTAATTGTGTTCCATTATCATATTTAGGTTCTTTTACGGTAAGTCAAAAGTGAAAACTCAATGGGAGTCAACGTCGCTTGTCATTCGTCAGCCGCGATCGATGGCGACAACTTCTTTCGCACAGTAAACAGAGGATTAGCTGCAAAATGGCAGTATTTAAACATTTCGCAATAGTGTTAGCGTTTAGCGCGTGCGTTTCTGCAATTGTCGGACCCGCGAACGGTACGAAAGCATCTTTACAGAAGACAGATACGTATTTAGATGCATATTCCAAATCGCGGATAGAAGCTGAAAAAGCGAAACAAGGAGTCGTTATAATTACAGCTAAAGATGGCGAAAAGAAGATATCCAACCGTGACGATAGCTACAGTTCTGGTTACGATTACACACCTTCGAGTTCGAGTGACAACAGTTTCAGTTCTTCTGGATCCTCAAGTTTCTCCGGATCTTCGTCATCTAATTACTTACCACCTTCATCAAGCTACGGAACGCCTATAAAATTTGAATCGGAAATAACGTATGACGCTCCGCCAAATACGTATGGTCCTCCAGCTCATAATTACGGCCCTCCTGCTCAAAATTACGGCCCTCCTACTCAAAATTACGGTCCACCAGCTCAAAATTACGGACCACCAGCTCAAAATTACGGGCCCCCAGCTCACACGTATGGTCCACCTGCTCAAACTTACGGGCCACCGGCGCAAACATATGGACCGCCAGTTCACAAGCCCCTGCCACCGGCGCCAGTATACGGTCCTCCTCTTAAGCCATCGTATGGCGTTCCTTATACCGCGCCAGCTTTCGGGCTCTTGGATAAATTAGCTTTTAAACTTGATATCTTGACGATTGCTAAGTTAGTGTTGAAGTTGCTGATATTCAAGAAACTCGTGACGATGCTAGCCGTTGTTTGTATGTTGTTGGTGATACCAAAACTAGTGTCATTCAAGAAAGATGCTCCCACTGGCGGAACTGATGAAGATGAACGTACCTTTGGTCATAATAAAGGTGAGTTTACGTTTAGAATCCATTCTCAAATATTTATAATTTGATATTTTGCTAAGTAGGCAAAATTTCCTACAATATCAACAACTTGATGAAAATTACAAGCATACGAAATTTGGAGTGGCAGGGCTAAATTTATTTGGGATTATTGCCATAAAGTGGTATAGCTGAGATGCTAATTGATGTGATGGTATACATCAATTAGCAATTAGTAGGTACCTATATAAATATAATGTATATTGGATAGCTAAATTTACTATTGTAATTACTTTAAAAAAATAACGATTGCAATGAGCCTTTTGACAAGTTTTGAATTTTCATCCAATTGTAGGTATTTAATTCGTTGATTATTACCCCTATTTTCAGGGATTTTGTACCAGTAATGGAACCACGAGGGAAAATTGTTTCTCGTTGTCCCATTACGATCTATGGGTGTGAAAATTTTATAAACACAGCTAACTTATGTATTAAACTATGGTGTATGTCCATTCAGTGGTGGAGCTGACATCAGTGCAGCAGTTGGTAGATAGAGCTATCTCCGTATACGGGCAGCAACAACCGAACTGTGGCGTCACATGTCGCATGCGCAGGGTTATCGACGACATATACCAATTTCAACCATATTTCAGGTATGTTTAATTTGTTTTTTTTTTGTTTTATTTCAATAAAAACTTCAGCTGAAATTGTAGACAAAACAATGTAAAAGCAATTAATGAAACTAATTGGAGTAATTACTTAGTTCATTTGATATGATGAAAAGGTCATTTATTTTCGTGTTTAACATGTTTTAATATGTCATCTGACTCATTTGTTTGTGGCATACACAACTCTTTTTTAGTAGTTACCAAATTATCTAATCTGACTGAACCCAGTAACCAGGGCGTTTACATTGTTGTAAATTTAGACTTGCTTACTGAAAACAATATTTGACTGCACTTTATTATTTTCAGGAAAATGAATCTAAAATTATGCTATAATTTTTGTATGTCAAATATGCTTTTATCGGTTCTTTGTTACTAAGAAAATATTCCCATTTTAATATAGGATTCGTAATTTATTTTCTGCAAAATAACGGATATTTCTAAATATTATTTTTCATTAATCGACAGATTAGAGATGTAATAACATGAATATTATAAATATAATTATGGACATATAGACGCTTCTATCGAAAATTTATGAAATAAGATCTTATGGAAAAATGGTCAGAGTTTCATAGAGCAATTAAAGAATTTGCTGTAACATTACAGAAAATTGCTGAATCAATGAATTAATCCTGGAATAATATCCTTATTTCTAAAATATTAAGAAACGTTTTTCCAAATCACATTCAAATGCTTCTTCTTTTTCAGGGAATCATCATAAATGAAAGCGCTGTCCTGTTGAAGTCATGGTAGTGATTGTAAGTAGGTGCCATTGAAATTAGTCTGAATGAAGTCAAATCGTCTATGATCTATTTATTAATTATTTATTTTAGTTGTATAGTTATTTATATAGTTATAAGTTTAATAAAGTTTTGTTATTTTTACTGATGTATTTATAAACAGAGACGTACTTGCGTTTCTTGAATCCGACCTTCGCCCCGTTTTACCAACTTCGGTCGAGCAATTTTGATAACAGTAATTAAATTTTTCCTACACCGGGATAGTGAAGGGTAAACATATTTAGCTGTAGTTTTTTCATACATAAGAAAACTTATCTCTGTTCTGTGTACTTTTACACTGTATGACTGTACCTATCCGTTAAGGATGGAACGTTTGTTCTGCACATTCATACTGCATCGTAGATTTACCGTCTAAGAAAGACGGTAAATCTACCATGCTATGCCTTGCTGGTATCTCACTAGGTACTTTCCTTGTGTATTTTCAGGTTTGCCAAATTTAAGTAGGTACATATTTTAACGTACTTGCGAACAGGTTACTTGGTTACATGCAAATTTATTCAGTTTAAAGAGACATGTAGGTCCATGTTTTACTACAAAGACTGCAAAAATTGGCATGTTGTCAGGAATGTATTACGAACGCTGAACGCGTGCCGATTTATTTGTCAAATTGTGCAATCGTTATTTGGGTGAAATGTTTACTTTCTCTGTTGTTTTAAATTAGGGATCAAAGACCAAGACCTCGTAAACCTTTACGATGCTATGCGTGGTTCCGTACGACATTCGCCGCATAATAATGTAGCTGTCAATACGCAGCATTGTGTAGACAATTAAAGAAAATTAGGTGGCATTTGACTTGACATGTTTGGTATGCGAAGGATATAGTGATCGAGTTGCTTGTTAGGGAAAGTTGTGATATGAAAGTTATATTGTAGGACTTAACTTTGTTGTCGATTGTTTGATGTGGGTTATTGATAGACCCTATGTCTATTGTCTATGTATCCGTATTCTAGAGAAAGCATAGATTTTAAATTATTCTAAAAAGGCTCTACGTCACGTATTATATTAAAAGGAATAGTAATAGTTATAAGTAATAGTAACCACGATCGGTGCAATTCGATCGAAACGTCGGGCAAATAAATAAGATATTTACTATTCCTTTAATAATAATTTAATATGATTGTGTACAAGCATAGATTTTGGTTAAAATTTGGGGAAAGAATCAAAATCGATCCCTGCCGAAATTTATTATGGATCGGAAAGATCTCTACAGTTTTACTTCTGCTCCGCTCTCCAAACTCCAAAAAGTAAATCTAGGTATGAATCTATTTATCAAACACTTTGAATGCCGTGCCTTCAGATTGTTCAGATACAATGGTATCTATTCATCATATATTATATCAGCCTTAGGACGTCCACTGTTGAACATAGCCCTCACCATTAGATCGTATTGTATTGCCTGAAATGGCAGACGAGCAGGTGGCCTATTTGATGATAAATGGTAATGACAATGTTAGAGGCATAGCCCAGCCGCCGCACTTCGATCTATCGGATATCTATGGTTTGCCATACCTATACATAGTGACTGGCCTGTTGGTCTAGTGGTTAGTGACCCTGACTGCTAAGCCTGAGGTCGTGGGTTCGATCCCCACCCAGGACAAATTTTTGTGTGATGAGCATGAAGGTTTGTTCTGTCTGGGTGTAATTTATCTATAATATGTATGTTTTACAAAAAAAAAATGTATATAAGTAGTATATCAGTTGTTTAGTATCCATAACACAAGCAAACATAATTGCTTAATTTGGGACTAGATGGCGCTGTGTAAATGTGGTAGAATATTATAAATGTATTATAATTTATACTCCTATGGTACTAAACTTTTATTTTACATCACAACTATGCTTTATTTTGAAAATCTGTGAATATTACTAACGTCAATAAAAGCTAAAAAGCTTGAACTGTATGATATTGACTCACTACCGATTAGGTACCTATACTTTATTGTAAAAAGAGAGATATACTTAGTAGAAGTAGGGACTTTATTATGCTATCTGCGGTTTACTGTTGTTTATTTATTAGACCTAAATTTTTATCAAAAACAAATTTGTATTCAGTCTTGTGACGTAATTTGTAAGGGACCTCCCACGGTTTATTAGTCAGCTTTTCTGATAATTGTTTACGCAGAAAATCCTGATTTAAAATCAGGGATTTTCTACGACGCTTATTAACCGTTATTATGTAATAAATGAATTAAAAACAAAATTTAATTGTTTATAAGGCTAACAGTACTTTAGGTAGTGTAAAACTGAATCAACACCCACCCCTATCTGAAAGTCAATTATCTGTAATTAAAAGTACTAATTTGTAAAGCAAATTTTTTTGAAGTTCAGGTGCCTAAGATTTTAAGTTATCGTAATTTCATCTAATTCTATGCCTACACATAACACTATCTAACGAAGAAACTTTTAAGGCTATTTTAGTTACACATTTCGTACAGGGTAAATTTTCTTACAGATAAAGTGTATCAAAAATCTTCAAATCAGAATGATATCCCAAGAAAAATACAAAGAAAATAATGATATTATTCACATGTATCATGGTGTTATAAATAAAAAGGTTTTATAACGTTGTATGATGTTCTATGATCCGACTTGAAACTCCTATGGAGAATATGACGTTTCAACACTTCCCAATAATCGGGACCCGGACAAATAAACTGTCGTACGGAAATCTCTTAGATGTATCATTGGCATGAGTTTCAGCTGTTTAAAAGAAACCTTTAATGTTATGTTGTCTGGATGTTCCACTACGTCTATTAATAGACTAATTTACGTAACTAATTCTTAGAAATAGAAGTGATACTTTATTACGAGCATAGAGACCACAATAACTGTTGTAGAAACGGTCTTGAATAGATGGTGTCTTTCTTAGAATTTTTTTAGTTGATAAAATCGCCCGCCTATATTCAAGAGTGATATAAAATATCTATGGCACTTCCCTGCACTTCCCTATTTAAACAATCAATAAAACGTGAAGTCGAGAACTCTGAATCAATTAATTTAAGGCGTAACTAGTCGCCAATGACCTTGAGAGTATGGGTGGAGCTTAGCTTATTTCACTGCATATCCCCGCTCCTTTGCCAACTCGCGCACACTATAATACAATGGTCACAGAATAAGCGTAAACGCAGACATGCGCTTCTAGCTCGGCATTTTTACCTACGATTCCGGAATAACAGTTTTAAAATTGGTATTTTATTTTGTATAGAGAGTTTAAAGGACTCGTGTACACAATTATTTGTTTGCCAATATTTTTATGTATTGAGATTTTTTTAATTTCAATGTTTTGCTTTCGGTATTTATGTAAGTACTTACATAGTTTTATTGGTACTTATTTATTATTAGTATCGAAGATAATTATTTTATCTTGTAAATTATAATTAAATAAATAACTATTTTAACTTACTTTTGTATTAAAAAAAAAATTTACCTATTTTCATTGATGAATTTAATGTTTTGTTTACAACACTTACTTTGTAATTACGTTATAAACTACTATTATAAATTGTAAACCATTTTATTGGATCATTTGAAATATTTTGTTTGAGAATATAGCTCGCAGAACTGATGGCCGATGGGGCAAAAAGATTACTCCTTCTAAACGGTTAGGAGGAGCAGTCGTCAGAAAATTCAAAATAAATATTAAAGTTCATAAATATTTGCACAAAAGGTTTCGGCACACAGCGAGAAAGACGTGACGGCTCTGCGTGACACCTTAGATTTATTTACTCGTCCCGCCGCGCTCGCTGTTTGTGTGTATATTATACCTGTAAGCACTATATTCAGTCGATAGAAAAATGGAGCAACGAGCGACACAGCCTTCCCGTCTGAAGGCTAACGCCTGTCTGCCGCCCGCGCCCGCGCAGAGCACCTTTGAATTTCTAACGTACAGAAATCGTATTATGGCCTATTTTCTTAAGAAAATATTGATCGATTTACATATGCTATGTTCAGATTAAAGTAAATTTTACCACCAATTTATCAGTGTAAAAATAATTTCAAACTATAAAGCCGTTTTAAAGTTTTAGGGATTTTAAGATAAAATATATCTCAACTTAAAATATTTTTTGAGGCAAAAGTATTAGTCGTACGAAAATTTCATATGTTGAAAATGTAGTAGATAGATCAATTATCAAAATATATTTTTTTCAAATTTTTCGAACAAGTCGTTTAGGAGGAGTAGGCTTCAGAAAAAAGCCGTTTTTGGTGCAAAACCGAGGGAAGGCCCTTAACTACTAAATATGGAAATGGCGTGGCACATGGCGCTATGTTTTGTTTTAGTTATGAAATGAAAGGCGTGCCGCCGAGGTAGGTATTTATACTTTGTAAAATGCACCTAATAAAATGTGGACTGGACTATCTTTAATCTATAAAAAAAGTATTGTGTGCTTTTCTTACTTAAAAATAATTCTGTGTTATTATTACGAGATCTATAGTCGAGATTTTATCCTTATTACAATTGTATCGGCTAACTTGAAGTTTTTGTGTCCTCTGTTAATTTAAGCCAATTCAAGCAATTGACATGTGCTCGAGAGGGCAATACACCAGTCTACAGATTTGGATGTGGGATTTACTGTTAGGATAATGCTACTGTTACAGAGATAGATTGGAGAAATATTTGTTTAGCAGTTTATATCTGTTTTTCATGTTATACATAAAGGTATAAACATTTAAGTCTACGAAACAATAAAAGGAAGATAGGCCAAGAAAAAACAAACTGATCAAGATTCCATCTATCCAATGCGTCACAGCTTTAGCCGTAACAGGAAAACTTTCTTGTTAGTAATAAAGTGGTTACAAAATATTTTCTAGGCTATCGACAATTCGACATGGAGCGATTAGATATGTCGGTAATACAAAGCCTTAAAAATGGTTACACTTGGCAAACAAAATGTCATACCTACTTACCTCTCGTCTCTCTACTACTCGTTTCCGAGCTTCTTATCTATCGAGATTTTACTATAAGTGAGTTAATTGGCTTGGTTTATTGGGTAAATAAAAATGCATTTTCATAGCTGATCCCATTTGTCACTGCCGAAATTGGTTTTTAGTCTAAATAAGTGGATAATAAACAGAGTAACCTTGCAATTAATTAAGTGTTGACACGGACGTCACACAATATCGTCATTATAGGCTGGCCTAATTTAAAATAATTTAAATAAGTTCGCCAAATGAACGGCTGGTGGAATCGTGAATTAAGCTCAGAACACACGGACAATGAAGCTAAACCGAGCTAGAGTGTTCAGAATATATCTTTTGCTTTTTTGTTAGCTTACGACCCTCCTGATTTCAAGGCAGTTACTGAAGACTATGAACACCTACAACACCAGGAGCACATGCGAGTTGTCGACCTTTTAATAGGTGTTCTACACGGTTATAAACTTGCGTCGCAACAGAGTGACCTTGGTGGGAGCTTGGTTGCCATCCGCATAGTTTGTATGAAATTTGGTTTACAACAGCCGGCTAACTGGTTGGAATCCACCAAGGGCACCGCTGTGGAAGGTAGATTTCCAACCATGTAGCACAGGCCACAGCTTTAAAACTTAATGTCTGTGGTCTTCTGTAAGCCGGAGGCAATTAAATTCAATGTAGTGTATGAAAAGATACCGCAGCTAAGCAAGCTATGCTAAACGTACATTAGCTTAGCTCACTGTGTGTCTTGGGCATTATAAGCTCGATATAGCCACAGATAGGTATCGTAGTACCAGTTGAACTAGTTGGTACGAATGGATAGTCGATAAGCGTGTTTACAAACGAAGATGGGTGGTGGTAATTGTTAGTACATTACATAATATAAAAATTACCATACGAAAAATTATCGCTTTGTTAAATTCGAATTCGCAATCCTCCCGAGTTTTTGGGCACTGAATGAATTTGTGATTGCAAGCTGCGTACAAGGGCTCTTACCTTCTTGTTGTTTTAGTCTGACTGATCTGTCTTTCTTTCTATTTAGTCTATAAAAACTCGCGAGTACGACATTTTTTTAAATCTCCGAATTGAAGATAACTGGTGTTCATACATAAACAAAGATTTTTCTCCGAAGGAATAGGCAGAGGTGCATTACACCCACATTTCGCCAGTTGTGTTCGGTCCCACGTATGAGTCTATTGCCATCAACCGAGCAATTTTAATAGTGTTAGTTAAAACAACTGGAAAGTAAATTACACCCAAGGTCTGTTGCTAATATAATAATTGTTTTCACTAACTTGCATAAACTACGTGTTCTACAGTCATACACATTACATGATTATGAAATAGCGGTAAAACGTTTAGCAAGGAATTCTTAGTTGCAATTTTGTGCATAGTCTAGGGACTTTTGTTTATAATTATATTTAATAGGGGCGGGGTCATAGTGGGTCACGATGCGACGACATAGCTGTGCGACAATGAACTTGGCGGAAGCCGATGTCACGCTTATAGCAGCGAACAATGCCCCATGTAGTGTTACGAACACAGATAATGGCAATTAACTATTCCATGCTGTTTGAAATTGGAACACCAAGTTTAAGCCAGCATTCTACTTCGCCGTACACAAAATCCCCGTTATGCAAAATGAGAATGTAATACCTACGAACTTTTTCATTTGTCATTCACGTTTTGTTTTTTTATTCATTCATGGAATCTTAGAATGTACTTAGTTATAATGATAAGTCTAGAACTAAGTACATTCTAAGATTCCATGAATCAATTCAATGTAGGTATTATATATAGAAATATTTATAGATACTCTACATCAATTACTATAAAATTCTTAACAATTATAAAGGAAACTGCCATCAAAGTAATCAAGAAATAATGCAGTGCGTGCAAACCATTATCTAGTAATTAGGTAGGTACTGTGATGTAATCATAACAAGAATACGCTGTGGTGTATGGTGGATGCTCTATTTACTCCATTGTATCGGTAGCGACAGGATGGGCCAGTGGATATTGCTGGCTGAGTCAAGTGCAGGAGCAGTCGCCTGGAACGCTTTGTACCTCACTGTGGAATCTGCACGTGGATACGCCACACGTGTGAACTGACGCACCATAATATCGCCGGGACTTGTGTAAACGTATTTTCTCTATTACAACTACTCAGTATCGATGGATCAGTGGATCGATTTAAGTGATTATTGTGCTATTTTATTGCAAGTTTAGTAAGGACCCATAAAAAGTAAGTATGGAATTCATATATCGCTCTTTGTAGTAAGCTTTCCTTTGTTTTCACTGAGCTTTCGTATTATTCTTTGTTTAAAATTAAAATAAAATAAAAAAATTGGTATAAAGTTATTATATTGGTAAGGCCGTATTTAGGCCTTGTGAATATTGTATATAACGTTTTATCTATTGTTGAGTTTTCTCTGTTTGTAGTTTTTTTTTATCAATGGTGGTACTTACCAAAAGTCTGATTAGAATTTCGAAACGTGTAGGTGTAAGGCCTATATATTCACTCAGTCGCTGAGAATAAAATTACGTAATAACGGATAGGTAATGTTGTTTGCTTTTACGCAATTCATTGTTACAAGATTACAAATGAGATAAGTATAGAATAATTTTTAACAAAGCTATTTTACCAAATTCCGGTCAGATCTTTTCTGGATTTTCGATGAGATTAGGTACCCTTACAAGACAATATCTCAAATCTAATCTTAATATAAATAAATCTAAATAACTTTGATATAATTATAAACATTAGGGCAAATAAAGAAGTATTTTATCAGATTTTCATGATGAATGATCAGAAAGAAATACTAAAAATTTTGCATTTAATTGCATAGAGAATTATATATCAAGTTCAGATTTAAAAAATGCCTAAGTCTACTAAATGTCTGTGATACAAAATGTACTTACCACAGCGCCAAACAACAACATTTATCTCAGTTCTCCCGAGCGATATTTTGTTATCATATTATCTTCAGTTTACCTTCAAACATTGTTTGGTTACTTCGTGAAACGCAACATATACGTATTGGTGACAATAGTTAATAAAATCGATCAGAGGAAGTACAATAAATGATTGAAATCCTTTGAATGGGAGCATATTACAGACGCTTTGAATAGTGAGTGACGGTCAATGGTATTTATCTGTGTACGTGAGTACTATTTTTAAATTTAATTTATGTCTATGTCAGTCAAACGGTCATACTTAGAAGATGATTTTAAAACACTGGCCATTTTTGAAAGTTAGCTTTCATATTTCATTGTTTACCTCAAAGGAGAAATAATAATTGCCTACTAACTTTACAACAATGACATCCATAGTGGACATAGGTATCTAATTAGGTTAAATGCTCCAGTAATCGTACACTTCAATGAATGAAAAACATTTATTCAAAAAATAAGAAACTAGAATGTTGTTATTACCCGAAGCAGTTATGTTTCGTATAATCGCAACTCTTTTTCTATTACAATTTTAACTCTCATTTCTGCCATTGTCTAATTCGAGATGGCTAGCGTTAAATATGTTGTTTTTGTGTAAGTATTTTGTTTGAGCTAGAATATAATTGTAGAATCCGTTATTTAAGCGAAACCAACAGTAGGTAAGTACCTACCTAAGTAGGTCCAGTTGATGGTTAGAATTTAAACACACTGTGTTATCGTGTGATATCTCATAAATAAGATCTATCATGAATCATAAATGGAAAATATTTTATTGTGTCTTGTTTTTATTATCTGTCGGCCCGATTTTGCCGGTATTGCAACCAATTATAATCCCATACGTACCTATTTGTACTTTGTTTCCATATTTACTATCAAAGTTAGCGCAAAATGTAAAGCTACTTACCTATTTATTTCCAGCTGAGTCGCATTAACGTTTACTTGTATACCTTTTCCGGTATTGCAACCAATTATAATCTCATAGTTATTTGTATTATTTGTTTCTATAATTCTATCAAAGTTAGATATTCGCAAAATGCAAAGTTTTTTGCAAGTTATTTATTTTTGCAGCTGAGTCATCATTCCATGGAGTACATAAGTCGTTATGGTTTCCTATGCTGACTAGGCTAATGTCATTATACTGTACAGACGTTGCTAAATATCTAGGTACGGAACTATCTGTTAGGTAATCCAAAAATAAAATATATTCGCTAGTGTTTTTGTTGTGACTACATACAACACAAAAATAACTTTTGTGATCTGATTGTCGCAGTATTGGAGGCGGAGTTACTAAAATATGCAAGGTCGATAGCCCAGATAAACATCAATCTCCGAAATAAATAAAAACAATTGCCGTTTGTATGAAAGCACTGCACAAGCTTTAAGGCATCTTGATAATGAAAGAGGATGGATTTGGCAGTTTGTTTTTGTCGTATTATGGTTATTTGGAAAAAAAATCTGGCAAATCCAACGAGAAAGTTTCGACATTTGCACCCAATAAGAGCATGCAATTAAGACCTACCCATAACTCTCCATTTTGTCTGTCCATTGCTATATTCCACTAGTCTAATTTAAAAGTGCTTCACTGATCTATCCAGTTTCAGGAACCCACTGGGTAACGTTACATGATGAATGATTGAAATGCACTTCATTATATTTGCCAGATCAATCAGATATTTTGATATCTGATTGGTCTGGCAAATATATACCGTATGGTATATACCGTATAACATACCTACACCGTTTCTGTAGATCGCAGCCTGACGTTAGGTCTTAAAACCGGGGCCCGATCTAGGGGGTGGGATTCTCTTGAACTGGGTCCTACCGAGATTAGCACGTCCAAATAAATAAATTCTTCACCTGCACAATATCAGTTTTTGTATTTATTGCCAGTATTTTTTTTTGTCGAGATTGTTTGAAGTTACGATAGTTCCGACGATTTGGTACTTGGTGTAATGAGTGAGTGCCGGTCGTAGGATGTAGAGGTTACCCACACGTATTCGGAAGGACGTTACACGATGCTGATGGTAGAAATCGCGGTTGGTACTTCCTTCATAATTACGTAGTTTTTATTACTCTTTGAAGACCGGTTGTTAGAAAATGTTATGTATTTTTTAGTATAACTGCCAGCATTAAATTTAATACGTATGTAGGAAGGTACTTACCTAATTTACTTCAGCGGGTGCTGGTGATACCATGGAGGTAGGTATACTAGATATCTACACGACTGTTTAGAAGAAAATCTCTGGACGTTATTTTCTTAGAATTATACGGGGTTGTAAGTTAACTGTACGTAGGACTTAACCGTTTGTTAAAAGAGAGTATAATGCCTCCACATGTTATAGGTAATCACTTTGAGGAAATACACAGACTGGTTAAGTTTGAAATCAGTTATAATTTAATTCTAACCAGCTAGCTGTTCAAATTTATGATTTGAGTACACCAACAGACAGACGCAATGGGCGAACTCAATTGATATTAAGACCTTACACTGTCCGTTACTTAGCTAATATTCAAACTTGTGCATTGAAATAGCATTGACTCATAGGTCATAATCGCTTTAATCTTGTTGAACTTATAGGGCCTTAAGTACTGCAGATTAGTTCGTATATTTAGGGCGCTAATTAAAGACATGAGACTTGAAGACCCTTTCGGTACGCTCGCTGATGTACAACAGTTTAGCCATTGAAAAACGTATGTAGGTATTTCAGTTTTGTGTATTTGTTGTTAGTAGCGTTTTTTTTTTCAGAAATAAGTAATGTCGCTTATTTTTGTTTAGTAGGTTAGCAGTATTAAGTTTAATATCTGAATTTGCCAGACTAATAAATATTGTTATAATTATTGTCTCTATTGTTGAAACAGTTAAACACATATTTATAACTCGAAAATAGTGTACGTATTAATCATATTTTGTTTTTATTACAGAACTGGATGCATCAATAATACTCAAGCAAAAAGTATGCCAAAGAGATTGCCAAATACATAATTTAAATTGGATCATTAATATAACATAAAAATGCCAGAGATAGGGCCAATGATGCGCGCGCTCGAGTTGCAAAGGCTGATAGAGGACAAAGTGGCCGAATGGCGCGAAAGGTCAGCTCGGGTCGCCGGAGCATCTGTAGCAGACTCTTATCAACAGCCACTCAACTTCAAACGACACACACATAGACGTAAGAACCACGCTGAAATAAACAGAATTATCTCAAAGTATTCGAAACCCACTAAGAGAACGGACGAACTCTACTCGTTAGCTCGCGACGTGCCCTTATATATTCCACAGCGTCCTCCAAGGGCTAAAAAACATTCGGCGAATCTAAAAGTGCTTTCTAGAAGTGAGGATAACCTCACCTCCGTTGGTACCATGGAGGTTCATCCAGAACCCAAGCAAGAAACAAAGTACTTCACACTGTCAAAATATAATACTAAAAGCTGCGAAGATGTCTCCGCGTTCACCGATATCCACCACAACGTGAAGAGTAAAAATTTTGAACAAAACAGTATTTTAAATTCGAAACCAGCCGTTCCAAGTCGAAAGCCACCACTTCGTAGCATATGTGAAGATGTTATTGAATCGTCGGAGTTTTCTGACAGTGGTATAGATACAGAAATAAGGGATAAATCGTTTACAACATCAACGCCTCTTTCTAAAAGAAGAACGTGTCCAGCAGGTGGATCTGTGTCAGACTTAGTTTTTGAAAAGGTTTCTAGAAAACAAAACAGTGAAAGTGAACTTAGAAAAGGTAGTTCTGAACCAAATATTCTTAGTGCGGACGCGGTCAGTAGGAGTTCAGTGAATACAAAGACAATAGATTTTCGTAAAAGGTGGAAAATGATAAAGCCTCCATTCAAGAAAGGGGCATTTGATTGTTTACTTTTGTGGCGTACGAAGAAACCGAAGAATGCTGAGGAGAAACCTAGGTAAGTTCATCACAGTTTTATACTGATTAAGTACTTACCACGCGATGGTCAATATTTATTTTTAATAGTAATACAACTCCAAATCACATACAAATAAACAAAACTCTACGTTATGAGTCCTCCATCTATCAACGATGTATTTATTATTTTTAACCTTGACGATAGATAATATTGACTTAAGGAGACGTTTAACAGAAACCGTTACATTCTGAATCATTAATTTATTGTGAATACTAAATATTTTTGATGTATTTAGCGATAAGTTCTAATTGTATCCTCTTGATTCGATAATGTCAAGACTCAAGAATGTATTTCTAGATTACCAGGCCAATCGTTCGCGAAACATGTGCTTTCTGTTTAATAATAAAACGTGACACTTAATTTATAAAACTAATTGTTTGTGTTGTTGATATGTTCAAGTTTTTCTTATCAACTAACAAGTTATCTGGTTTTGATGGTAAAGTTTCTGTTTTCGATTAAATTTTTAATAGCTGTCTCCGGCTCTGTGTAGTGGTGTACGTATAGTCCGAAAATAATGATGCTGATTAAATTTAGTTTAACAAATTTGTCTTTGAAATTATGAAAACGATTTGCCGTTGAATCTTTGTTTGGCTCATGTTGACAATAGCGTGATGTTATATAACCTATAGCCTTCCTCGATAAATGGACTATCCAACACTAAAGTAATTTTTCAAATCGGACCAGTAGTTCCTGCGATGTAAATTTGGTCCAATATATTTGTTTCTGGCAGATATCCTTAGACCGTGTAGTGACGAATTTAGAATACATAATGTCATTTCAACCCATGGGTGTCGTAAATGGCGACTAAGGAAGAAACCTTAAACAGACAAGAGCACTGCGAGAAAATGAAAATTCGAAATAAAACCCTTTACGGATTTAGACGGATTGTCGTCTGGCCAGCGCGAGCGTGGTATAGTAAGCTAAATTCCCTCCACTATTTTTAGTGGATACTCGTAGCCAGCAGTGGGACTTTTATGGGTTGTAATTATGAAATTATGAAAATCCTAATAACGCCTTGCTCTAAGTCTTGGTCTTTAGACAGACGACACACCCTAGAGCATCATGCCTATTTCCTCGAACAGCCTTTTTTGCATCACATCCATATTTACCCGTCTGTGTTTAGTCTCATGTAATAAGGGTGAGTTTGCCAATAACCGAGCTCAGTTAATAATGAGTAAATAGTGACTAATCTAGATATTGACCTGCCCAACTTTGCTTAAGTTCGTCGATCGATCGACCCGTGCGGTCGCTATCATCAACTCGTCACGCACGTGTCTTTTGAAGTTATCTTATGCTATCGATACAAACGTTTCGGTTTTTTGTTAAGTTCATGTGAGTGCCATACGTTGATAGCCAAAATGTGTTTAGGAATTTTATTGCGGCACGTTTTAGATGCAAGAGCAAAGTAAATCATTACTGTACCCACGATTTATAAAGCGTTGTAATAATATGGTTAAAGCATTTATTTGTATTAAAGACACTAAATGCTAATCTTTGGTGTATGAGAATTCCTTTGAATTATTTTGGTAATTTATTATCAACTTCTCATACTTCATATACTTATCTACATTAATTTCCTAGAAATTGGTAAATCTTAAATGTAAAAAATATGTCAATTTCCTTCTCGCTTCAAAATCTGACCAAAATTAAGTACACAAAAATTAATTCAACATTTGTTTCACGATTGATAAAAAATTTATAATTAAAGTGGTTTGCTCTTTGCCATAATTAATATATATGACTCGCTGATACCCAGATAGACCCCGCGAGGTCTTCGTGGTACAGTCTTTGCACACTACTTAATATGTAGACTGTGAATTGGAAGATAAATAAATAAAATAATACCTATATGGAGTAACGATACCTGTGTAATTTAGATAAGTTATCATAATGGGTTTTAAAACATAGAAAAGTAGATATCTTAAAAAAATACGGAACCCTAATAAGAAAGCTGGAACCTACGAATAATGCTGGAACCTTGTTTTAATATTTCATAGCGCATTACTTACGCTTACCTAGCGCCTCTGCCGGAATAAGTTGGATTTAATATTCATGGTTTGAATCTGAGTGTGATGTTTTAGTCATTGTTATGTTGAATCTCAATAGATGGCGTTACGTGTAGATAACAGTGGTAGTTTTCGTGGGAAATTGCGATAAGACAATGGCAAGAACAAGTTATATTTTTGAGATAAAAATAAAAATATTTAATACCCACAAACCTACTGCCTCGTGTTTTAGAAAAAATTACGCTTTTAGCTTAGATAGTGGGCAGATAGAAAATAGGGCACCTATTTAAACTGCATTGTTTGCAACCAACCTATCCATCGTTTCCATTTTAAAACGCTTATTATAAAGCCGGTAGATGTAGTTCGAGCCAAAAACACTATAAATAATAATAATAATATTCTACCACATTCACACAGCGCCATCTAGTCCCAAATTAAGCAATTATATTTGCTTGTGTTATGGGTACTAAACAACTGATATACTACTTAAATACATATTTTTTTGTAAATACATACATATTATAGATAAATTACACCCAGACACAGAACAAACCTTTATGCTCATCACACAAAGATTTGTCCTGGGTGGGGATCGAACCCACGACCTCCGGTTTAGCAGTCAGGGTCACTGACCACTAGACCAACAGGCCAGTCGAATAAATGCCTATCAACTTTGCGTTTCAGGTTCGTATCTATTTTTAAAAACGTTGGCTGCAGTAAAGTTGTCTTTAAAATGGCTAAACAATGGAAAATTTAAAACACCATTAACCAAAATATATGCCATGGTTGGTGACTAATCTCCCAACCTTGAGCATGGTCATCCACACAATCGCCTGGTACTACGAGTGCGAGCTTGTGTAACACCGATGTGCGTTCAAGTAGCAACTATTCCGTAGAACTACGTCATTTAAATTATAATGAATTTTAACTAAGTTTCATTTACTGCGAGTTGGCAACGTCGCATTTTTGGGAAATTTTGATGTTTATTTCAATTGAGGATGTTGTATGAAACTCGTTTAAAAATATCTACAATGTTTGTTTAAAAATGACATTCAATCATGAATCTATTTACTAGTAACCCTGCATTCTTTTCAACTTTGAGTGAAAAAAAATTGAAGCAAAAACGATCTATGAAACAGCTTTTATTACTCATTACCATATTTATCTACAGTTAATTAAGTAGGGAAAGTATATCGTTCCACATGATATTTAATTGTGGGGAAATGCAGAAATGAGTTAGTCACACAAACGCGTCGAAATCAAGCAAAAAAAAATTACATTAACTTTTTAATGGATACGTTAGAATATGATAGATCAATCTCTGAAAAATGTCTTATCTATCTTTCGATGTAAAATTAATTTTATCTGCTAATTTAGTTTAGTCTGCGTAAGATATCCTATTGTCTACAAAATAATTTACAGTGAATACCATGTCAAGATAATGTTCTCATAAATAATCACTTGTTGATTTTGACTCATCGCTATCCGGAATACGTTATCTACTAGCAGATGGTAATAATGTTAATGTGTGTAATGTTTGTAATGCACCAACGCGCTTGCATAGAACACACTCATATCTTGGAGATAAATAAGTATCTTAGTTGTCTCGTGAATGATCACTTTGTTTCTAATAAAGACATAAGGAGAAACAGATGATTGCTCCTTATAAACAGATCCACTTCTTTACTTGTCGTACTTATATTAAGTATGAGAATCTAGAGAAAAAAATATAGTGAAGGTAGATCTTTGGCATAACTATAATGACGGTGGCAGAGCGGGCAAAATGCCATATTCCTCTGGCCCAAGAGGGTCTAGACCCTAGGCCCTAGAGGCCGCGAACACAAGAGCCGTTTACCACAAAATGTTGTACCTACTTCAAAAAATCTAAATTAGTGGGTAATTCTTCAAAATTAACTACATATAACGTCAAGTTTTTTTCGGGGAGGCCCCTTTTCACGAATTTGTCACGGGCCTTAAATGTCGTAAAGAACTAACCACTCTGGGTTAGACCCAAAAATATTTGAAAAATATAAAATATGATGGATAAAACTAATCCTGTTGATAAAGAAGAAATATATATGGATAAGTGCACACATACATAATAATATACGAGTATTAATTAACTGTAAAACCCGCTAATAATGTAATTAAATGAATATGAAGGGCCAGAAATAATCGCTAGAGATACTCGAAACAAATATCTATGAATTACACAATTTTGTCTTGTGTAGGAGTCGAACCCATACAACTTGGCACGGTGATGTTAGTGATGACTGCGACGCGACCATCTTAACCGCTATGCCACAGCAAGTCAATGGTATGGAATTACTTGGAAATTACTGGACTGAACACAGTTTATCCTACGAGCAAAGTTTGCAGAAGGTAAAACAAGGTTTAAGAAGTATTTTAATCGGATTAATAAATAATCAGTTTTGCCAATTTACGCAACGCAATGCATCCTGGTGACTCAGGTGTTCATTTTGCTATGAATTAACCAACTGGTTACTAAGTTGGAGTACCTTTTTAAGTTGATTGTTTGCGTTTGCGTTGATAGTAAACATGATAGCATTTTAAAAGCTGGAATTGTACATTTGTCATTGTAAGGGCCGGTGCATATATGGCGAAGTTCAGCGCAGAGCATAATTAATAATATTATATAACAAAAGAAATTTGGCGGAAATTAGATGAGGCCTATGTTCAGCATTGGACGTCGTTGGGCTGATATGATGATGATGATGATATAGCAAAAGATTATTTCTGGTTAAAAAACATTTTATTGCCTTATATCAATCCAGACAGCTCGTCTTCCCAAAATATTTCCTGAAAACAAACATCTACTTAGTTACAAGTAATTATGGATGTAAATGCAATTCTTTTAATAAATAGAAGGCAATTAAAATCGAAGGAAACTTACATAATTATAAATGCATTAAATGCAGAAATGCCTGATTTGAAAATAATTATTTCATTACTGAATAGAAGATGAAATTTTGTATCTGATACTGTTTTTGTACGTACCTACATAGAGATTTTCTATTATTTTTGAGCAACGAAGTAGATATATTCAGTCTTCCAAGTGACTAATTCTTTGGAAAATCTTATGTCCACATTTGTATTTTGGGTAAACACGATGCCTTCTACAAGGCCTTCTTCAAGTATTTTGTGCGTGACTAACCTTCACCATGATTTGATAAAAGTAAAAAAATTAATGACGTTTTAACTGAACTTAATACAAGCAAAAATACTTATAACGCTAACATTATATTGTTACACATAAATTCAGACTATTCATGCATGTTAAACAACATCATCATTTAAAAAATGATGATTCATAATAATGGTGAAGACAGATGAGTATATATAAGACAAATACAAGCACTTATTAGAGGTGGACTAATAACAAATTGAAACTCTGAATTTCGGCCAACTACACAGCTTACAATTCAAACCGAATTTCGGCCTCACCTCAAATACGCTTCGGTTGAAGCTTTTAAGTACCTACCATTAGTTTTTTATTTAAATCGCCTACAACAACCTAGTTATTTTCAACTAGAAGTCGCGCGGGGCTTCGCTCTTTATTTAGTCTCTCGTCGTTCTTTATTTAGCCACTGCTCAGCTCCTATTAGTCGCAGCGTGATGTTATATAGCCTATAACCTTCCTCGATAAATAGGCTATCTAATACTGAAAGAATTTTCAAATCGGACCAGTCCTGGAATCCTAGCGTTCAATCAAACAAACAAACTACAGCTTTATAATATTATATTAGTATAGATAACAAGCCTTTCAAGCACCGACTATTAAAATAAACGATATAAATCGAATACATTTTGATTTAACTTTTTAATGGATATTGGTATATCCAACTCAAGTATGTAAAATATACATAAGATAGTAAAACTTACTTTAGGATTTAGGTTCTCTAATCTGAAAAACATGAACCAACTGTAAAACCTCGGTTAACCGAAAGTTTGCCGAACTATGGCTCATCCCTAGTATTTAGACTTAAAGTGGTACTTCAATCATCCAAAGAATACCTACTGGAACAACAATGACAACAATTCTGCCAAATGCAAATTATCTGCCCACTTGTAGTGCACATACATAACTCACAGTGTAAAAGAGTTATAAGATGAGAAAAGCTGCTCGACAACTTTGAGCCTTATAATAATACCCAGAATATAAATATTACCATATAGACAAAGTTCAACTTATATCTATTTTACATTATAAGTGCGAAATATAACTACATATATGCCAACTGAACAAATGATGTCCCGCGTCTTATTGTTCGGCTATTGACATACATTATGTGTAATTACAAAACTTCTATTCATTCTTCAACTTGTTCTACGTAGTATTATGTATTTTTAAGTCGGTTTCGTTGTTGGTTTTAGACAATAAGTTTACGTTCCGCTCGATCAACATAGCAATTTATTGACCTGTCAGGTGTAAAAGTTGAAAGGTTTAAAACCTTTTACAGAAAAAGTTGTAAGTGCTCGAAATTTGAGGGCTTACACAGAATCTAGACATTCTCGCTGTGATTTTTGTTTCACTAAGTCGAATTTCGAGATGACGAATAAGACCTTAGAAAGACCTTATCTAGGTACTGATCTATAAAATAAAATTGATGAATAAAAACTAAGAAGCTGACCTGGCCCTTGTCTTGGAAAAGGAGAGTATATCTAATGCCTAATAATTAATAATGCAAGTTTCAGACCTTACATATAATTAATCACTGGGGAATTCATTTTGACTAATAAAAACCCAGAAAACCTTGTTATTTTGCAATTAGGAAAGTCAAGTGCACAAAAAAGTGGTACCTGAACACAATGATGACTGGTTAATCGTTTTCGAAGGGGAAACAAGCATCGTAACCTGTTTCTTCGTACTAATTGTTCAATAAGCGTGACAAATGGGGAATACGTGTTTTTCCATTATCCTCTTAATCAATGAAAGAATACCTGAATACTTATAAACACTTCTAGTACGATAACGATGTATTGTCTTTTTACTGATACCTAAACTGTCCGATCTTGGGGTCTCGCAAAATTTCATTCGAGCGATATCTTCTGTACTTCTATAAAGAGGATCCAAAATATCTTGGTGGATTTGGATGTAGGAATAATCTTCGAATTATTTCTGTAATACAGCTACCTATAGGTTCTAGTAGAAATCCGCCGACGAAAGCTAGTTAATTAATAAAAGTTGATGTGTCATTATTACCGTCCTTCAATTAAACAGATCTTAAGCACTAGTAGCTTACAGCAATATGCTACTCAAATAACGACTATTCAACTCTTGTAAGCCAAGATGAACAGCCTTTACTATAGTAATAACTTGTGCCTTTACTAATATAACTATTGCAATTGTCAAACATATTGAATACTTATCTTCCTACCTACCTAATTGTTATGTAAATACTTAGTTTTCATAAATTCATAAAATATTGTAGAAGTTCTCTGAATGAGTGCTAAAATCTTAAATGTAATTAGAGTAGAACTGTTAAATGCTACTGTACTATACGTTCGTGTGGTTTTTGGGAACTACAGGTCAATGATTAATTGTTAATAAAGATGATCTACATTTTCCTCATCTAAGGATGGTTCAGCATATTATTGTGAATCTTCATATTTAAAACTTTTCCCAATGTACTTAAAGGGTTGATTCAGAACAAAAATCTAATTATAACTTATTTGAATAAAGGTAACTTTGGTAAAACCTATCTCTGTTCGGTGCTTTGGTACATCCAATGTATGCAACACTGACAGTGCTGCGGTGTGCTATTTCTATATAAGCAAAGAAACTCATTCTTTTATTGCGATACAAATTTCTGTTACAAAGTACAGTTTTTATAATTATGTGGATTTCTTCTGCACGTTTTTAATTTCATGCATTTGCCAGATCCAGTCACTAAGAAGGTTTTATTTGTTAACGTACTGCGAAGTAAATTAAATATTCTTTAATAATTAACTCTGCAACTGAGTTCTATGAATAATATTTAAACACACAATACTACAAAAAGTACAGAATTTGGAAAATAAAATGCGGGATGGAAAGGTTCCGGAATCATAAATTTATTTTTTTATTTTATTTTTATTTTATTTATTTTATTTTATTTTGGTACAAACAGTCATCAGAATACATAGTTACATTAATACAGGCTTAATAAATATAAAGACAAAGAGTACCCAAAAGAAAACAATTTTAAAGTTACTTATAAAAATGCTAGCGGACAAGCTTATATCTACTTGCACAACAAATACATATAATAAAAAAGAGTAAGTATATTTAGAAAGAAATAGATGCCACTGGCGGAATTACTGTTTTAATTTCGGCATAAGTTTAGATGTTAGAGTGTTCAGAGAGTTGTTAAAAAGGTCTATTTCATGAAATTCTTTGTTATATAAGTTAAGCGAGCGAGTAATGAAGTTGTTACGTGTATAATTTTTATGAAGTGAGGGCGGTACGAAGGTTCGTAACGTTCGAGAGGAACGGACAGGAAGACGAGCATGGGTTATGAAGTTAATTTTTGATAGTAATGTAGAAGAATCTATTTGGTTATTCAGAATTTTATAAAGCATGACAACATCAAACTGCTTACGGCGGTTTTCCAAAGAAAGGAGGTTGTATTTATCTAAAGATTCGGCGTACGAACTGTCGGTATTGTAGTGTCGATAATCCATAATTTTAATGAATTTTTTTTGTACCCTTTCTATGCGATCAATATGACATCTATAGAAGGGGTTCCATACTGAGCAACCAAAGTCTAATATTGATCTGACATAACTAAAGTATAAGATTTTTAAGGTAATTGCATGTTGAAACGGTTTAGTTATTCTATTAATAAAGCCCAGACTTCTAAATGCCCTTCCTACGATATGGTCAATATGAGCGTTGAATGAGACCTTGTCATCCATTACGATGCCTAGATCTCGTATTGTGTGAACACGCTTTAAGTGACTGTCTCCAATATAGTAGTCATATTGTGTGTTATTTTTTTTTCGTGAATATGTCATAATAAAACATTTATCGGTGTTAAGGTACAATTGATTATCAGCACAGTATTTAGATAAAGACACTAGGGTATTCTGAAGATCCTGACAGTCTGAGACTCCAGTTATAGCTCTAAATATTTTGGTATCATCGGCGTAAAGTAAATGGTTAGTATTGTTTAGATAGTCCCCCATATCATTAATATATAAGGAAAAAAGTACAGGACCAAGATGGGAACCCTGAGGCACACCAGAGGCAACAGGTAAGTAACTAGAGCAATAACCCTTAAGACATACCGCTTGAGAACGATTGCGTATATAGGAATCCATCCATCTGAGTAGATTGCCGTGTATACCGATGTTCTCGAGCTTTGTAATCAATAAGTTATGATTTATTTTATCGAATGCTTTCGAGAAATCAGTATACACGACATCCACCTGTAGATTAGAGTCCATGGCGTTCAATAAAAAATCTGTAAAAGTTAGCATGTTTGAGTCTACGCTACGCGATTTAATGAAACCATGTTGTCTGTCGGAAATGTGATTACGAACTGCGTAGGATAATTGTGTAGTAACGATCTTTTCTAGTAGTTTGCCTAAAATACTTAATTTAGATATGGGCCTATACTGTGTTATAAGATTAGTTTGTTGATTTTTTGGTATTGGAGTTATAATAGCTTGTTTCCATAATGATGGGAAAATCCCCGTCAAAACAGATCTTTGAAATATGAGGTAAACCGGTTTAAGTAGCTCATTAGCACACTTGGAAATAAGTATTGGATGTATACCATCAGGTCCAGCACCTTTGTGAATGTCTACTTGTTTGAGTTCTTTAAGAATTGTTTTCTCGTCAATGTTTATACAGTCAAGGTCAACTACGGACTGATACCATGGCTTGTGCGAAATAGGGAGATTACCATCGGAAGTTGTTCTAACAAAAGTAGACTGAAAGTGTTTATTAAAAGCTTCGCAGATTTCTTTGCCATCCGACAACGTAACATTATCATAAATCATTTTTTGTGGAATCTGCCCAGACTGGCGTTTAGATTTTACATATGACCAGAAGAATTTAGGGTTTGATTTTATTTTCTCTTCCGAGAACTCTAAATAATTTCTATAGCTTTCTCTCTCTAATTGATTCAGTCTTTTTCTCAGAAGAGAAAACGTATCATAATCTGATCTACGGCCATATATTTTCCATTTCCTATGGAATTTACGTTTTTCATTCGTTAATTTAATTAAGGGTCGCGTGTACCAGGGAGGATAAGAGCTAGAATTATTTGAGATGTAACGTGTTGGTACGAACTTAATAATCAATTCATTAAGAAGCCGATAAAATAGTGAGACTTGAGAATTAACATCATTCGTGTGCGAAAACATGGCTTCCCAGTCATAAGATTTAAGAGCGTTCTTAATCGAATCATAATCAGCTTTAAAAAACATTTGTTTGAGGACGCAATTATTTTTTAAAGGGGCTTGTATGGATATAGGTAGATCAAAGCTTAAGGCTTTATGATGTGGATCTTCTGAGACTAAAGGACCGTGAGGTGTATTAATTTCACAATAAAGATTACAGAATACAAGATCTAACAAACGATTATTAATGTTGAAATTAGTGTTAAATTGGTTTAATAACGCGAGATTCATAAAATCGGCGGTAATGTTCGATAATAAGTCGTTACTCGATTGTATTATCATACTATTCGAGTCGTCATCATACGACCAAGTTGCATTTGTGACGTTAAAATCTCCTAAAACTATAAATGTGTCATGGAGGTTGGAATGAGTAATATCAGTCACTCTGTCGTAGAACGATTCTAATAAGGACTGGTGGCGACTGCCGTGCGGAATGTACGTACATATTATATGTAGATGAACGTCAGTCGCAGAACTCGTATTGCTGGCCGCTCGCAAACAGCTGTTTAGCGATATGCTTATCATTAGTTCGTCGGCAGGCGGGGGCGCACAAAAATCTAACCGCGCAGATGGCGATAGTTCTCGGCGCACAGCCACTACTACACCTCCCCCACGGCTAGAACCGCTCATAACTTGATCACGATCACACCTATATACCTCATACCTGTCATCGAAATATTCAGAGCTATAAAAGGAATCATTTAACCAAGATTCTGTTAAACAAATGATATCGTAATCATTAATCAAAACATTCGTTAGAAATTCGTGGGATTTAGTCCGTAACCCTCTTACGTTTTGGTAATAAATGGAAAGGAATGTTTTAGGATTCATGGAAATGGTATAATAAGGTTAAAAAGAAAAAAAAAAATCACAACAAAATAATAAATTTTAGAACCGAAGTACAAGTACCGCCATGTTTTAATATTAGAAAAATTTGCTGTTTTATATTTTAAACGTAGGGTAAACAACTCAACAACAACAACTCTTTGAACACTTATATATACACTTATTACGTAGTTCGCACATTTATATTCGAGCAAAAACTTATTTAATAGTGACAAAATTAACACACAATAGATATAGATTATTAAGTAAAAATATAACAAATAAATGGTAAACTGTAACAATAATAGTCATTTAATTTTTTGAAGGTCATATTCGTTTGTTATAACAATTGATTTTGCACCTTCAATTTTACGTAAAATAATTTTACAATCATTTAGCCAGATAAACTTATAGCCTAATTCTCTGCCCTTTTCCCGTGCCTGTCGATATAGTATTTTGTTTGGCGGTGACAGATGATCGTTAATAAATATAGGTATAGGTGTCCCGTCCATATCCAAATCAGCTGTTGTCAATCCACGCCGAGCACGCACAGCAGCAAGCAGTTCCCATTTGCGTTTTCGTTGAGTTAACCTCACAATTATGTTGGGTACGGCTGATGGTTTGCCGGGCTGACCCGACGCGGGTTCTTCAGTATTTGACACGTTACGAGGAACATAACGTCTCACTCGGTGAACATAATCAATGTCGACATCAGTTAAGGAAAAACCAACCTTTACAGCAATCAGGTTCAATATGTTATGCAGGTTCTCATTCTTGTGAAATGGAACCCCTGAGATTTCAAGGTTATTTTTCCTTCCTTCTTGCTCCCTGTCACGTAACTTTCCTGAAAGTGTAGTTACCAGGGACTTAGTAGAATCGAGTTCTTCTTGTAATCGCTTCATATGTATTTTTATATTATCATGTTCCGTTTTTTGTACAGATTGATTATTTAACAAGCTTGTTTGTTCTTGTTGTAAGTTGCCGAGCGATTGTTTAAGGTTAGAGACTTCGGAGTGAATGGATCTGAATTCTTGTTGAATTTTCGACATATTATCACTCAACAAACCTTCAAAAGATGACATTATTTGTTGCTGAAATTCTTTGAAAGAATCCCTCAGTTCCCGCCGGAAACCTGTAATTGATGAGTCTAATTCCTGCTTCAGTTGGTTGAGCATATATTCTTCCGTTCCGGTGGGTGTTTGTTTCTTACGAAAAGAAACATTTTTATGTTGGTCTGCGTCTGCCAAATCCATAGGATTTGCGTATGATCCACTTGATTTAATCGGAGAACGTCCAACACTCATCTTAATGCACAGTTTTTATTAAGGCGTAATTAATTTTGACAATTATTTATATTTATATAAAAAGGAAAATATTTATACATATTTATTAGTTGCAATTTTTTTAAACTTACTTTCTGCGATGGTGGCAAATACGGCCCGCCTGATGGTAATATTATAAGTGGTTATCATAGTCTATGGACTCCTTCAACATTATACCAGGAACACCACACATGCGCGATGCTGACCCTTTAAAAAACGATCCTTTGAAGAATCCCCAACAATTACTGACAGACAGGCTAAAGAAAAAAGGAAACGATAAATTGAAATATAAACGGCACAAGAATTACTCACATGCAGTCATTATTCCAACGGATTCAGGAGATAAAACATGCCCCATCTTATAAAAGTCTAAATAAGACCGTGATTCATAACGTATGTATATTTTATCTTTATGAACTAATTAATCAGTATGTTATTATAACCAAATTGTTATCTTATTGACATATGACATGATTTGAATAGCAAAAACTGAAATTAATCTACAACGAAAATGATTCTGTATGTTTAGTTTTTGTGCTAAACCTGTTTTTAATGCAATATTATGGTAGGTATGCAGATACTTGTAGTTTGTATTTCGAGGTATTTCTTACACAATTGTGCAGACTAGAGCCAAATAATGTGATTCAATCTACGTACGGTAAGCTGCCATTAGTAGCTGAAGTGCATTAAAAGGTACTTAAATGATTTTTTTCATAAATATTTAGGGGCATTTTTGTACACAGCCCCATCTAGCCCAAGCTGAATGAAAGCTAATAGGTATAAGCTTGTGTTATGGGATCTAGACAATTGATAAACATGCCTATGTATTTCTAAATACATACAAAAAACATTCAATACCGAAACAAGCATTTTCGGATCATACTAATAAGTATTTGTTCTGATTTCCGACCCGGGGATCGAACCCGAAACCTCAGAAACCGCAAGTGTTATACATTACCGCTGCGCCAACGAGGCAGTCTATATTGAATATTGTCTACTACCTATATACTAAAATTCAACTGATTTAAAAAAATAAATTACCTTAATTCTCGTCTTTGATCTTTGGTAGAGTCCGGGCAATAGACCTCTTTTGATATGTACATAATAATAATATACTAAAATACTATTAAAATGAAACCATCCATTACGTCACAGTGCTACGATGAGATTTAATGCGGGTTTTTGCAGTTATAAAGTTAATTGTAACATTATCTCACCTATTAATCACTGAATCAAGCAACCTGCAATATTAGTAACCTCTATTGTTTTGAGAGACTGCGTAATGGCGAAAAACCTCGTAAAGGAAATCCCTCTTTAGTGTCGTCTAGCAGTGACGGAATGGTTCTCGGTATATTTTTGTGTGTGGTTCCGTATTGCTATACAAAATTAAGTTGTTGTTATGCATACTACGTGTTAGCAGTTAATACGTAATTAACTAAAAATACGTAAAAAAAATGACGGTAATTATAACTTTGGGTTTTCGGGACGTCAACAGTCAAAGATGCGCTTTAGTTGAGTTTAATAATTATTGTGTGATGTGTGTTCTATGGACTATAGTCATAAGTATTGGACTAGGAATCACTAACAATCAATCTAGGTTATGAGAAGGCTCTTCATACTTTATTATTAGACAGTACCTAAGTATAAAAGCGAAATCGATTTTTCCAATATATTTTTTACCTACAAACTAATCAGTCTAGTCAAAATCAGAACATTTTAAATCTTCGTATAGGTACATACTTAGATACTTAGGTAGGCAAAGCTATGGAGAGAAACTATAAAATATTAATGTCTTAATTTGCTTAATAAACTGGGTACCTATAAGAAAAGATGTTTAATTGCTATAACTAACATATTTTAAATTTTCATAACATGTTTTTATTATTAAAGTGTTCAGGAAACGTGAGAATTTAATTGAAATAAACTTGCTATTTAACAATAGAAGTAATAAAAAAAATGGTTTTTGCTTTTTAGCCTTGGATCTCTAAAAAACTGGAGTAGGTAAAGCATTGTCAAACAAAGCTTGTAGTCTGTGCTCCTCGTCAGTTAGTCGTCAACAGATACTGGGACTGTAAACTGAAAACGTGTATGTGGTGATACGACCGATAAATATTTAGTGTTGTGGACGGTTGGGGACATAATATAAATATTCGTTATTAAATTAGTGATTTATGAGTGATTTAAATCTTTAGAATGCAGACGTTTGACGATCCTTGGACGTTTGTGTACAAGAAATTGCAGCACAATAAAATTATCAGCAGAAGAAAGTAAGAGAAAGTTACTTTATAATATATATGCTTAGTTGTTTTATATTTAAGTAATTGGATATTTATTCATTTTGATTTATCATGCTTAGTAATATTATGCACATCTACTATGATTTTATTTTATGTAGTTTTATTAATAGTATTTGTAGAAAATCTAACAGGTAACGGACTATTATTCGTTTTATTAGAGTGACTAACGTTTTGGAAAATTATTATTTATTGAACAATTCTTGTGATTAATTAATATTCAAGCGGTTGATTCCACCGTTATTCATTTTAATTTTCAGGCATCCTATTTGGAATCTTAATTAATTAGTATAAGTTAATTAAGACCAAACCGCTATACCTACCTTAAAATCTAATGTTGAAAATAAAGATTCTTGATAACATAAATAGTGATTTACGAATACTTAATAGTTTTTAAGTAAGTATTAGTAATATTATGTACCTATCAACCTAATTATCTACTGAAATTATTAGCAAAATTTATTGAAATTTATATACCTACCATGATTGAATTGTAAATATTAGGTACTTACATAATAATATATTATATTACTAAAAAGGCCAAATAATCACGATAGCATTTTTGGACACAGGCTTAGGGATATTTTACGTAATTAAATCCACTGTCGAGTTGTCGTGATTATATTTATAATTTTCCCAATATAGATAGAATGCGTAATATAAAACAATTTTATAGTTATATTTATATTATGAGTGCCTAGACCGCCTAGTTGCAAACGATGACACAACCCTCTGACGAACTTGCAGACTGGAGAGATCGGGGCAGAAAAACTATATAAATAGCCCTCAGCTTGCTACAAAAACAGACAAAATGTTATTTGACTGAACTTATAGTTTAACAATATTTTGCATTAACACATAGGTGACAAAGTATCATACTTTTTTCTCGAAGAGGTTTTTCTCCAACTATATATACCTATAGGTATATATAGCGGTTAAATAATATTGATGTAGAGTAAGAACTTCGTCCTTGACCTCTTTGCTACCCTCTGTTGTTTGGCTCATTGCCCACTATTCTTTACCCGCTATCAGATCAATGTCGCACCCACAATAATACTTACCATATTTTTTTTGGTAGTGTTATCTCATATCTCAGCCATAGCAAATATTACATAAGAAACTACAACAATAACATGTTTCATCATCAGCAACCCATTAAAGTCCCACTGCTGGGCTCGGGTCTCCTCTTAACTTCTTCTAGGTTAGTGTATGTGTCTGTTCCCATGTCCTTTTCTAAGTATCAGAAGAGCAACAGAAGATAATTACTTGAAATAGTTTGAAAGCCGGGAAGGGAGATAAGCTGTAGTTTATCACGATAATCCTTTCTCACAGGTCATACGGGCGGGGCTGTGGGCGGAAGCTTGTATATAAATAACAAGAGTAAAAACATTACAAAACATAGTCAGGTGATACCTGCCACAATTGTAGTATAAAACAATAACGACGTATTTTAAATACCTTCGGCTTTTTGCATAGATATACACGATTAAAATTATGATGAACTTTCTTAAGTAGGTAATTTCTTTTTTATATTTGTCAATTTTAACACTTAAACAAAATCAGCTATTTCGTGAGCGCGACGGTCAATGACCCCACCCACACTTTTGGCGTCCGTAGCTTTGCTACGCTACGCATCACTGCAGTGACTTCCCGTATAACAAGATCTCTAAATCTCACTGAGTTTGTTAACGTGAATCCGAACTTCTACTTGTGTTATATTTTTATGATGAAAAACTAATTTAAAAAAAAACTAAGATCACCTCTTGAAAAAAATATGTTTTCCGATATTGAACTTGTGCGACGCAGATGCTCGTTTTAGTTACATATAGTAATTGATTGAAAGATAAATTATAAATAGACTGTAAATTTGTCAATGAGAGGATAAACAAGAAGTCTGTGAATTTCTAACTTGACTAGACTACCTTTTGGTTGTTTAACAGATCTCTGTTCTCTTCTATTGCATCACACCGCTTTAATGGAGTTCATGTCTTAAAGAACGTTGTGTAAATAACGGATCTACTCTATTGTCTATGAGCAAGCAACTACCTGAAGGTTGTAACAGATCAGAGATAGAAGGCCACTGTAATTGTCTATTTAGAATAACTACCCATGTTACAACGACTCACGTAATTTACTGTAAATTATGCAAGTCATACCTCATAAACCATTGCGCGGCGGAGGCAGTAGGATTGTGTAGGATTCAGCTGCGCAAAGGGTCCCGGTTGGTCCTCGGGTAGGGCAAAAACGGCATTGTTGGTATACCTATAATGAAATTCTTAGAATCAGTCCAGAGTCCGGAAATGTGTCTGTTTAGGCTCGTTCCTATTACACGGGGCCTAAAATCGCTGCATAAAAGTGGGTGAGATGCACCTCAGCCTATCATTTTGGACAAAAAACGTGATACGTTAAGTAATGTAATTTACTAACTCACTGCGACTATTACTGAATGTAGGTCTGGTCTGTTTCCTATAATTCAGTTTATTAAAATACGGCTATTCAATGTAAGATTATAAAAAAAATGATGCTGTTATTTCACATCAAACTGACGGGGACTGCTTACCTACGTTACGTGGATTGATTGAACTTACTAATTTTAATTCTCGTATAAAAAGAAAAGGTGCTTAATCTTATTAAAATTAAAGATCATCGCATTCAATTCGATAGAGTGATGGTTCAAGAAAGTTAAAAGAATGTTTAAAATAATAATTATAAGCTTCCACACCGGAGTTGTAGAACTAAAATGCAAATAAAATAGCAAAATACGAAAAAACAATTACACGATTGCAAATATTTTATAATAGGCGTTCAATTAATTTCAACCCTTTCAGTTCCTAATACTTTTATGATCCAGTGATTATTACTCAGTGCTTTTAATTTTTATCAAGAGTTGATCTGGTTTAGTAAAATTATAATATTTAACTACCTATGGTCGTTTAATGTCATGACTTCCGCGTTATATAGTTTACTTACTTAACTTTACTTACATCAAAATCTTTTTAAGTCACTACTTTTATTTACAAATAACAACATAATTATGATGTTTCTTTTACAAATATTACAATTATTTTTAACCTAAATCCATGGTTGTAAAAGTAGTTTAGATTATTACATTTGTTTTTAATTAAAATCAATTGTTTGTCGCCAGCTGTTGAAATTTGATCATCGATAGGCGACCAAAATCTATTTTAATTTATTATTTTGCATTAATTGTAATTCTCTGGTATGGTATAGTTAACCTGGGTTAAAGTACCGTTCACATGTCTAATTTGGGATAAAAACTCTTGAGTCATGCATGTGTGTTAGCATGAGAATAAAATGAATACAACAGCAGTAAAGTTTACTTCCTTCTTTACATTGGCATTGAAAAATCTAAAGCAGCTCAGCTGATTCATAATTAGAAAGGAATTATTTATTTATTTCAAAATGGCTTACCAACTAAAATTAAATACATGCATGACATTAACTTAGATAAAGGATTATCCTTTCTAATGATCAGCTGAGCTGCTAATTGACCCACTGTTTGCGCGAGTGTAGCTCTGTTACTATTGGTAATATTATGTGATCCGTGACCTTACGTGTTCTGTTAAAAATCACTAATACATCTCCAGTTTTCAGTTCCGAGAGGTCAATGGTCAATCCTTTCACCCAGTTTAGTCTCGCTAATTTAATGTTCAATGGGGCGACATAATATAGGTAGTTTATTATATTTTTTTGTAATTTTTGCAATTACTTAGTTGAATACATCACGCCTCTTTCCCAACAGAGGGGTAGGCAGAGACCTTTTCCTTCCACTTGATACGATTCTGAAATACATCTTTGGCTTCTTCAACATTCATCAGTCTTTTAATGCATTCTCGCCGGTTGAGAGTACTCCTGATCTATCCCTTCTTTAGAGGCGTGATCTATATGTATGTATGTGTTAGTTGAAGATTCAGTAGGTACCTATCTATTATTACTGTTCAAAGATAGGTATAAAATCTTTAGCAATATCATTCATCGTTACATAGAGATTAGTTACAGATGTAAACATGCTCGTCAACTCACGAGATCAGAATCCCTCGGCTTATCGTATTAATGTATGACACAACCTCAACCTAGCATCATAATGTGTTTTTCTTCTTGAAAATATTACTGAATAGTCGTCTGCAATATAAATTAAATATTGTACATTGGAGGTAGCCAGGGTTTGTTAAGGGTGGACAATAACAACCCTAAAAGACTTGCCCGTCACAGGAAAAATGACATTGACACAATTATTTATTACGGCTAGCTAATTATATTTTCTGTCACCAAAATTTAAGTTTGTGTGACTAATCTGAAATACCCTATTTAGTTTATACTAGAAGCATTAATTGCTAAAGAAGAAAAGCAAATAATATTTATTAAGTATGTCATTCAGAACTTTTTTGTATTTGTATTGTAGGTATTTGGTGATTGATAAAATCATACCCTTTTTTTTATTACCCATTTCTGATCTCTATACTTACTCTAGTTGCCAGAATAAAAACCTCTTGTAGGTAAGTACTAGAAATTGCGAGTAGAGTCTGACTCGATATTAGATTGGTCGATTATGTCGAGATTCCATGTTCCCCTAGGCGGGTGTGAGAGATTCATCGCTTTATCTGACGTCAGCTCCACAAACAACAGATGCAGGAAAAAAAATCTGGAAATGTACTTAGAGTAGGTAACCCTTCCTACTCAATTTGTGATACATCGTCACAATATCAATGCTTTAGTGAGGTTGGAAATACTGATTTGTTCATAAACTTATAATATAATTTCGTAAACTTATAATACCTTTTATAATAATATATATAATTATAGGTAGGTATAAAATTATTGATTATTTGATTTAGCTACGTAGATACCAACTTCCATCGTTAGATGGCGTTAGAAATAGGAATGCGTTCGATCCACAGAGCTGAGATAGATTTTTTAATTCGGTCATTGCTGAAATTATGACCGTTTTAATTATTTTATATTTAATTTTATACTTACTTACTACTTACTTTTATATTTATACATACTTAACGAGTAGGTACATGAGTTTTTTTAACAACTGGCCTTAAACGAACGCAACAGCTTCGGAGATAAATAATGCGTGACAGCAGATTCGGCTATGTATTGTGTTGTATTTATGTATCTATAGACGTGCTTAGTTTGTGTGTGTGTAGGTATATAGTAGAGTTCATGGACCGTAAAGCCTCCGTAAAACCTCAGAACTGGCAGTGACCTTGCGAGCTCAGAATTGGCACACTGCGTCGTTTATATCACACTATCATGTACCTGAAGTGTTAATACTTTTGTGTTTCTTGGTACATATTAGCGCTTGGAAATAGACAAAGATGGTAAACAGCATCACATTAGCATAATAATAGATGCCGCCCACAATGTAACTGGATCTGTGATTAATAATAGCTAAATTGTAGCGTTCACATTGCCATAACCGTGGTTATAGAAATCGTATTAATAATATTGTAGAAGTGGAGTCACCTTAGAGGTTTAATGCTCTAAGGCAGTCTAAGGGAGTCACGAAGTGTAAAGGGGCGTACAGCCGGTACAGCTTCTAGTCTCTTTCTTCTATTAAGGGCTGTCCAGTTACGGCATCTGCATCCGGGCCGATAAAATTCATTAAATAAATTGGCATTAGTTGGCAGGGCCTTATAACCTAGTGTAATTTAGTAAAAACATTTCCCTCCGTTTTAGCATTCGGTTAAAAAGAAATGCACTAGGAATATATTTTTATTGATAAAACCTAAGTACCTACTTATTAAATATTTCTCTTCGTTAGTTAACTGGTTGTTAAACAAACAATTCATTTCATTGATTTATTTAACATAAAAATAAAATCTCTTCTGGGAATGACCAAATTAATTTTATAGAAGGAAATTATTCGTATTTTGTGGTAGGTGCCTAGATCGAAACACGTCATAATGAGCTTTGGTTTGGACAGTCTGTTCTAGAACTTCTAGATCAACTATGATGGCTATATGACTTGATGTAAAATTATATTTTTCATCAATTAAGTAGGTATAGCTGTAGGTAAAGAAAAAAAATGTAAAAAAAAACGGTTAAATAATCGTTACCGAATTTCAAAAATTGCAGGGCCCTCATTTACTTTTGTCTCGTTGTTGTTTTCTTCAAACAATGCAACGCTGCTGTACCTATTTGTAGCGGAATTTCTGGATATAATCAATTTTCTTGAGAAATCGTTATCAGTAAGTACCTAGGTAACTGCATATTCGTACGCTGCAATGGGTAAAACTGTAATAAAACGAGGTACAGGCGGTCGAATGGTGCACCGGCATTTTATACGCCTTTTAAGATATTTTTGCCGAAATGCGTATGCGATGAATTTGCTCGCTAATTTTCATGATGTGTAAATAACAGCTAATGTTACGCATTTTTCCATTGCGTGTGTGATGTATTTATTAGGTTTACACTAGTTAAACGCGGTCACGCTTCCCTGTCCCTGAGTTTTGGAATTTCCCGTTGTTGTGGATAAGATATGAATAAAAACACTCTCTTACAGAAATGCAATGTTGTGTAAAAGTTTTAATTTTCAAGTCAATAGGTACATCGATCAAATAAGGACAGTTTGCAATTTCGCTCATTTCACGTTTTGCACGGGCCACATTAAAGGAATAGAGATTGTTTTGAAGAGTTCATGTACCTACTTAACTAATTGTAATATTAAATACAAAGGTACAATTTAATTATTTAAGTGTAACACATTTTATTCGTGACGCTAGCCGGCATGCTGCTCAACAACTCGACGCTTACGCAGCTATGATGTCACCTCGCGGAGTCATTTTGCACAAAAAAATGCTTTGCTTTATAGGAGTTGTCTTTACTTTATAGCAATTAATCAAGTAGGTAGTAACTTCACTACCTAGTTAAACTTCGATAGTTGATAGCACGCAATTTTTACGTAATGAACAATTCATGGCCATATAGGCGGAACAATAGTGAACGGTGTGAATAAGACCGTTATTAGAGCAGTGTTGGTTCTGTCATCTCTCAGTTCTTTGTAATGCTAGCTACCTTTATACCAGTTATACCACTTGATAGATGGCCAGTTTTAATTTAAAAAATATTTACTTGTGCATAAAGGCATTAGTGAACAAAGATCTAGGTATAAAAATAGTGTATCACCCGCAAAATATCTGTTTTTCATAGTATTAGCTAGGTAATTTGTTATGGCGTACTTATCACTAAGTACGAGTATCTATTTACCTTTTTTGAATGAAAATAAACTTATTAAGTACTTACCTAATTAGTTATATACCTATTTTGTGAAAACAACAGGACGTGTACATAAAAGGATTGTCTAAATGTTTACAGAGTGATTATAGTGACATTACAAAAGCACGTGGGTTAATGCAAAAACATTTAGTTTGCATTTTGCCGTGAAGCGGAGTGCGCACCACCGGCGACCGGCTTGTTCGTCCTACCTTGAATCGACTAGTTACGTCAGTCAGTCTGCCCCGGCTACGGTCCACACTAATCGTAACCAAAACAAATCGCTACAAGTCACGTTTATATAAAATAAGCGATAAAATTTTCTTGAACGCGAATTTCTGTGTGATAGTGTCAGTGAACTCCAGCAGTCTGATCTCGAAACGCTAAGATCGCAAACCAGCGTTATTTCCGGAGTTTTAAGTCTTGTGTTTACGTCATGATCTTTCAAACCATATGACTCGATTAGTTGTGATTCATTGTGCATATATCGGCTGTGGGTATCTCTAGAATTCTTAATTTAGTCTCGGTCGGCAGTCTTTTGTTAGGTCAACATTGTGTTGTGTGGACTGTAGCTTCAGTTTAACGTCACAATGGATGAAGAATCAATGTGGAAAGGTTTTTATGAGAAGTTGCAACAACAGAAATCTGTTGACGAGCAAGTGCATGATAGCAAGTAAGTTCTGTTTGTATAATCTATAATTTTATATTATTATTCAAATTGGTACTCGCATGGTACTAGTATTCATTGTTTAAAATATTATACCTAGCCTTACATCCGGTTTTATTATCTGGAAAGTATATTATGTTAAAGCTAACTTAGTGAAATTGGGGCAGTGTGGCAAAAATTGCTTGGGCGGTTAGCCAATATAGGCTTTTAAACAAATGACCAGTGCAAAACTGTTTCTACTACCTACCTACTCTCGAGTAAAAAATAACTAGGTTTATTTAGTTATACCGTTGCCCGGCTCTGACAAAGCCCCGACAGCTTTGCTCCCGACGTTTTTTTTTTGAACACTGTTCAGCTCCATTTGTGTAGCGTGATGTGATAACCTATAGCCTTCTTCGACAAAAAAACAAGCTTCCTCCAACACTTAAAGAATTGTCCAAATCAGACCCTGCTGGTCCGATTTAGAAAATTCTCAGGTCCTGAGATTAACACGTTCAACCAAACAAACGAACACTTCAGCTTTATATTATAATTCTAATTCCTACCCTAGATAGAAGAAACTAGTTAGTTACAAAATAAAGTATTTTTCTTTCTTTCTTTCTTTTCTTATTAGTACGTATTACCTACCTACATATCTAGGTAAATAACTCGTTTTGACGGTCATGTTAATGAGAACCAAGTGGGCTGTTATGATGCTATAAAAATATAATAATATCCCACAACACGAACGTGAGCATATTTTGGTGAAGTGGTATTGCGCGTATCAAAAAAAATTCATGAATTGTACTGACTGTGACTCATATCATAATGGTTATGCTTGACTGTAGGTACCTACGTTGTTGTATTCTGACAAATTTCTTTTGTCAGGACTTGGACCATCCAACCTAAGGTAACCTAGGGTGTATGGTCGTTGTGTCAGGATCTGACCACTCCCGTAGCAGTTGCTAGAAACTTCGCTGCTGAGGATTTTTACTCAGCTCCTATTGGCGTGTATACCGTGATGTTACTTAAATAGCCTTCTTCGATAAAATCAAACACTAACACATTTTTAAAATTCGAACCCGTAACTCCTGAGAATAGCGCGTTCAACCAACAATACACAAAGTAGTCATCCTCGTTTCTTTGGCTAAAAGATAGACCCATTGACATAGGTATGGGTCTATCTTTTATTGCTCGTCCCCTATATTTTGCTCAAGAACGCAAGAGGTATCAAGCTGAAAGTACCTACTATAAACTCGGGTCTACAATCCCTTGTTGCAATAAAAAAAATCAGGGTCATGAAATTTGGCAAGAAACAATATCAAGTAGCCCAAGTAAAGGAAAAATTCCAAAAACCGTACTCTTAACACTCATTTCGTTATATCACTGAAATATATTTGAGGAGTTATCTGATGATAAGCCTGGTCTTGTAGCCAGAGTTTATGCCGGACTGGCGTTAGTTATACATAGAGATTTTGCCAGGTAATCACAAAAAATGCATGTTCGTACGGAACCCTCAGTGCTCGAGTCTGACTCGTACTTGACTGGTTTTTAAATAGAGGCGTAATGCCACTGAACTGTAATACTAAATCAATGCGTAAAAAAGTAAAATATTAGATAATTATTTTGAAAATCTAATAAATGAATAAATAATTTTAATTATCTTAGTTTAAAATAATTTTAAATCTTTTCTATAAGATTTTACCATCACGTCGAACGAAACGTACACTTGTTACGTAACGTAAAGTGTTGCCAGATGTGTGATTTAAACCATAAACGTACCATTTTTTGTAACCCTAAAACCTTATAGTATTATGGAAAAAATAAAGTAGAAAGATTTTAAGCACTACCCTTTAACTTAAATTCTACCTACTGTCTTCAAGTATATAATTTTATTGTTGTTGCAAAACCGAATTTATGCTGTCAAATTTACTTTTTGTTATATTCTGATTGTTGACGAAGACTCGTTATAGTATTTACAGAAACCTGACTAGGTTTATTAATGTTATTAGTATATGTCATGTCTATTTGGTAAAAACTGTTTATATTCTCGTTTGATATAATTTTTTGATAATCGACTATGCTAGCCTTAACAAAGTTAATCTATCGTTTCTTCTCTTTTTTCATATAAATCATAATAATAATTATTGTATACGTACATAAAACATATAAAATGTACCACCACACCACGACTAATACGACTTTATCCAGCGTACAATTGTTTATGCGACATTATTCCTGGTAACACTAGTCAACGACTGTCAAAGCCGAAATATCAAGTTAATAGCGTTATGTCAAGTCAATGTCAATCTCAATTTAGAATCTTAAATATGCACCTACGTCAATCTGTGTTGTGTTTTTCTAGTATATTTTATCATATTCAATGATCGGTACTGTGAACTTACAATATATATTTTGAAATAAGCTTGCGATTCGGTTTCAACTAAATACGTAATTCTACATATTATTATGTTCATGTAGTTTGTTTTCTGAGGTCAGCGATAAAGTACGACAGTAGATAATTTTAACTCTAAGCGGAATCTAAAACAGCCGGTATGGAATTATTACGAACGTGTGTGGCCAGAAACCTGCAAATATACTTCAATCACAGTAGACAGTTGCATTTGCTCAAGAATAAGGCTTTCGTAAACCATGAATGGGTGTCTTCTCAAAGTAATGCGGTATTCCCCATAATAAACCCCGCGACCGATGATATTATTGCTGAAGTACCGGACATGCAGCTGGAGGACGTGAATAACGCCATCAATGTTGCTGCTAACTCGTTTCAAACTTGGAAAGACGTGCCACAAAAATCACGTTCGAAAATTCTCAGGAAATGGTTTGACCTTTGTGAAGAGAACACGGATCACTTAGCAAACCTTATAACTGCAGAGACTGGAAAGCCACTGGCAGAAGCAAAGGGCGAAGTTGCCTATGGTAACTCTTATTTGGAGTGGTTCGCAGATGCCGCCCGCCACATATATGGTGAAATTATACCAAGTCCCTGGCCCGGTAAAAAGATAATGGTTACAAGACAACCCCTAGGTGTGGTTTCTGTTATAACACCATGGAATTTCCCTCATGCAATGATAACTAGAAAGGTTGGAGCTCTTATGGCAGCTGGTTGTACTTGTGTTATAAAACCATCTGAGGATGCACCACTCACAGCACTTGCTTTGGCCGAATTAGCAGAAAAAGCAGGAGTTCCTAAAGGTGTTGTTAATGTTGTCACTTCTAGCAGAAAATATGCTCCTCAAATAGGTGAAGCTCTGTGTACACATGAAAAAGTTTCTTGCATATCTTTTACTGGATCTACTTTGATTGGAAAGATTTTATATGGTCATGCGTCCAAAGGTATTAAAAGAGTAGCCCTGGAATTAGGAGGAAATGCCCCATTCATTGTTTTCCCTAGTGCTGATGTTGATAAAGCACTTGATCATGCAATGCTAGCAAAGTTCAGGAATTGTGGTCAAGCATGTATTGGAGCTAACAGATTCCTTGTCCATGAAAGTATTTATGTGGAGTTTGTAAATGGTTTGAAAGATCGTATTGCAAAGAAAAGTGTACTAGGGAATGGCATGAAAGAGGGAGTTACCTGTGGTCCCTTAGTAAATGATACACAAGCAAAGACAGTATCAGGCTTAGTAGATGGTGCAGTAAAGCAAGGTGCTGAGGTAGTAATCGGAGGTGATTTTGCCAAAGAACTTGGTAGCAGGTTCTACAAGCCAACAATTTTGGTAAATATAAATACAAATATGACAATATGGAATAATGAAATTTTTGGACCAGTTGTGCAAATTTTGAAGATAAAAGATGAAAAGCAAGCACTGGAAATTGCAAACAAAACTAATTGTGGCCTTGCTGCATATGTTTTCACTAGAGATATCAGTCAAGCATTCCGTATGTCAAAGAATCTGGAGTTTGGTATGGTTGCGATTAATGATGGAATGCTATCTGCAGCTGAGGCACCATTTGGTGGTATAAAGGAGGCAGGTATCGGAAGAGAAGGCAGCTTGCACGGTGCCCTCGAATATACTGATATGAAGTATACTCTTATTTCAGGCATTGATGATTGAAATCGAGAGTAAATAAATGAATTGTAATAGTATGTAATTCATATCAAAATACCATTCTTTAAGTTTAATAAATATTGTAACTTTGTAATTAATTTTGTATCCATAATGCATTTCTTTACAAAAATATTCAATTTTAAATCCAAAATTTGTTATGTTAATGTTGCATTTGTTTAGTGTTCCTATTTAATTATATTGTGTGTTATTTTGTTAATTTTTTTTATAATTTATAAGTAATCTTTAGATTTTAGCATTATTTATTGGCAGTATTCTAACAAGATCTTGTGCAAAATTAAATTTGAATTTGTAATAGAAGTTAGAATAGTGTGTTACTCAGTTCAATCATTCCAAAAAAAGTGAATTAGCAATAATAAATATATTCAAAATGTCTTCCATATGTATAGTGAGAATTGTTAATGAAACATAAATTTACGAAATTTTGGGTTTTATTTTCATAGAAATCAGGTTACTCAACACAACATAGTACTTTAACAAAGTTATAACACATGGCATTTGTCAGTGTAGGGTCTACCGAGTTTTAACTGTTTGGCCCTGTTCACCACTTGTTTTTATATAGTCCTATCTAAAACTTTTTGCCTCGGTGGCGCAGCGGGAAGTGAATACGACTGCTGTGCAAGAGGTCCCGGGTTCGATTCCTGGGTCGGGTGAAAATGGTATTGGGTTTTTCTATCATGAAATTCCATTATTAAGATTTTCCCGGAGTTTGGTAAACAAATGTTCCCGGTTGATGACAATAGGCTCGCCCCCTATTTATGGGACCAAACATAGCTGGCGAAATGTGGGAGTGAAACACCTCTGCTTACCCCTTCGGGGAAAAAGGCGTGATGCTATGTTTTAAAACTTTTTCATCATTACAACCCATAACGGGTCGTCGTAAAATTCCCTACAAAATATTTATATAATAAAAAAAATCCCCATTTGACATGTTTTGATGACATGATTTTTTCACAATACTTTATTAATGCTAATAAATAAATATATCCATGCCCAATTACAGCTTTCTGGTACTAAAAGTATTTGAGCTAAGCTGTGGACAAACTTTAACTCTTTTATTATTTTTACAGAGCTCATAAACTTATAAGTACTTATTATCTACTTGTTTTATTCATCTAACAACATTATAACAAAAGTAAATTATTGTCAATGGAATTTTTAGGTACTTCTGAAGTGCATGTTTTATGTTGGTCATCTACAACTATCGATGGGTAATAATGTTTTCGCTAGATTTACAGTTTTGCCAAGTCTTAATATTATTTTGTACTTACTTAAAAAACATATCTAATCAGCACTCAGAAAATAAGAAAAGTTAGTTACAATTTTAGGTAAGTACTTACCTTTAGTGCCGAATATTTAAAAATTGGCCATCGGCACAAGTTAGCGGAAATTCATAGTACATACTAACACTACCTTCTCGTCTACATTTTGTTTCTCAGAACATGAGTAACGTCTGGGATCTCAATGTTAAATTGTTCCTTGCCTACGCCAAACTCATTGTTGTCAACACAGAGTAGGTATATATATTAAACATCTGTTGTCAATTATTACAAATTCAATGAATGACACATGACACCTATTAGGTTTGTGCATGACACTCTGCAGTGTTTTTATTTAGATACTTACACCTACACTTATGTCATTGATATTAAAAAAATCAGACCTTTATAAATTAGGTTTTTTTTTGTGGATATTATTTTTGTAGGTTATTAAAATGTGAAAGTGTAGGTGATCAAAATAATTTCTATAGAATTCAGACGTGAATGAGGTACCTACCTATCTACATGTAAAGTATAGAACCTGCCTCTCTTAACCAACATGAAATTATTACATATCAGTGTAACTAGAAATTTAAAACTGTACCTAGGTCACCGAAGACAAATCCATTTGCTAAGAAATAAAGCGTTCGTTAACAATGAATGGGTGTCTGCCCAAAGTAAAGCGGTGTTTCCAGTAATGAACCCTGCGAATGATGCTGTTATCGCAGAGGTACCTGATATGCAGCCGGTGGACATTAACAATGCCATCGATGCTGCTGCTCACGCATTTAAAACTTGGAAAGAATATACAAATAAAAGTCGTGCCAGAATTCTCCGGAGTTGGTTTGACCTTTGTGAAAAAAACATGGATAATCTAGCAATCATTATTACTGCCGAAACTGGAAAGCCGTTGGCAGAAGCTAAGGCTGAAGCTTCCTATGGCAATTCTTATTTGGAGTGGTTTAGTAATGCATGCCGTCTTATGTATGGTGAAATTATACCAAGTCCGTGGCCGGGAAAAAAGATTATGGTTACAAGACAACCTCTAGGTGTAGTTTCTATAATAACACCATGGAATTTCCCTCAAGCGATGATAGCAAGAAAAGTGGGAGCTCTTATGGCAGCAGGTTGTACTTGTGTTATAAAACCATCTGAGGAGGCACCACTGACAGCACTAGCTCTAGCCGAATTAGCAGAGAAAGCAGGGGTTCCTAAGGGTGTTTTTAATGTCGTTACTTCTAACAAAAATCATGCTCCTCAAGTTGGTGAAGCTCTGTGTACACATGCAAAAGTTTCTTGCATATCTTATACGGGATCCACTTTTGTTGGTAAGATTTTGTACAGTCATGCATCCAAAGGTATTAAAAAAGTAGCTTTGGAATTGGGAGGAAATGCTCCATACATCGTTTTTCCCAGCGCCGATGTCGAAAATGCTATTGACCATGCGATGCTAGCAAAATTTAGAAATTGCGGCCAAACATGTGTTGCAGCTAACAGATTTATTGTACATGAATGTATTTTTGATGAATTTGCATGTGGTTTCAAAAATCGTATTGCAGAGAAAACTGTTCTAGGGGATGGTATGAAGGCAGGAGTCACCTGTGGCCCCTTAATAAATGACACACAAGCTAAATCAGTATCCAGTTTAGTAGCCGGTGCCGTGAAACAGGGCGCTGAGATATTAATTGGGGGTGAATTTGCTAAAAATCTTGGTAGCAGGTTTTATAAGCCAACAATTTTAGTAAATATAAATAAAAACATGACCATATGGAATACGGAAATATTTGGCCCGATTGTGCAAATTTTGAAGATAAAAGATGAAAAAGAAGCCCTGGAAATTGCAAATAATTCTGAATGTGGTCTCGCTTCCTATGTTTTTACGAGAGACATTGGTCAGGCATTTCGTATGGCCAAAAATTTGGAGTTCGGTATGGTTTCTATTAATGACGGTATATTATCTACTGCTGAAGCACCATTTGGTGGTGTTAAAGAGGCTGGTATTGGTAGAGAAGGCAGTTTGCATGGTGCCGAAGAGTACACAGATATAAAATATACCCTCATTTCTGGCCTAGATCGGTGACGAGCAGAAACGCGAACAGAGTTTGCAATTACATAATATATCTATGGATAAAACGTTCTACAAAGCCATTTATGCCATGTGATGAAGTAATTTTTGTAATCAAGACTCTTTTGTAAAGGTTTTGTTTGTATATTCTATCGAATGATGCACCTGTGGTTAAAGAATTGTATATAGGGACACTGTGTATGATGTTATTTAACTTGTTTTGTTACATTTTGTGGCAATTACGTTTAAAATCACGGGCATAATAAGTGGGTCAATAAACAGTAACTTTATTTCATGTAGATAAAATACATGAAACTTATGAATATTATCATCCAAAGCCTAAACAGGTGTCAGTAAATTTGACAAGGTTGAGCTTTGGGAAGAATTGGAATATTAGCTGTATTGAGCCAAATAGCTCCGCCTCGTTTAATTACCTAGTTTTAGCTCTGTCTTTCAAGGCCAGCACAATTCGCGTGGTTAATCAAAATATACTTTTATGTGAGGATGGATACATGTAATTAGTTTAGTTGGTATTTAATTTTGGACTTTGATAATCTCTACTTTATACATTAATTTATATTGTATGTTTCCTATGTTTTACATTGTATACCTTAAATTTTATAACGCCATTGGAATAAATCAGATTAGTAATAAATTGTTTTTAATTTTTTTTTATTTATACTATGAACTTATTTCTCATACAGTAGTATTATAGGTGTATTCTAAAGCATAAATAATATACTACCATTGTTAGATTCATTTCTTTCTCTAGTACCAGCCTAAATATTCTGATTTCATTTGCGAAATAACATCACCTATATTCGCAATTCAGAAAAAACAGTCATAAAATAAGTATAATGTAGGTGTTAGGTATTTTAGGTATTATTTAGGCAAGGGAATTATCATTTTAACCAAATTGCAGAACCATTTATATTGTTAAAAGTACCAAAGTAATTAACCTAAATATTATCTTTTGTTTACAGAATACAAGAAGTAGACGACAGTTTCTTTGAAAAGTTCGGGTCTATATTGAAACAGGCCTCACAGAGAGCTGCCCTTGAGGAATCTACTCCACTAGCTCCATTAAAAGAGGTGGAAGAACAAGACGGTGAACAGAAAGTAGAAACAGACTTCCAGAGCGAAAATGGTGGTATTCCACGCGATTCTGACAGTGGGAATGAAACTCTATTAGATACAGATTCAGAGCCCGATGAACATGAGAAGATAGATCGATATGCTGAAGCTATTGGCTGGAATGTAAGTAATCTAAGTTATTATTTGATACCAACGATAAGTAGAAATAAATAGGATAAGTAAGTATAAAAAATGTCAGTAATAGATAATTAAGAGGTTGATAAATAATTGTAGAGATAGAGTAAATGTTTGAATCGAAGCAATTGACGAACTTTAATCATTGCGTACCTTTTTGCTATTTTATGACGATGTGTGTGTATTTGTGAACAAAGGTTGAATATCAGAAAGTTTCAACTAACATAATAGTTTTGTGAGTATGCACTGTGATAATTATTTTGCTGTTCGTACACACTATTACATTTAGTAATACTTAATTTAAAGTAAGGAATGGGCCAATTTTTTATATATCAATGTAACGAACAGAAACACTTTTTTATTAAATCTGAACCACGCACTCCCCATCGACAATCAATGTTAACCGGAAACCCAATTATACAAATATTTCGACGGTCCCTACGTATATACAGACATGTCAAAAATTCAATTTTTGCATAATAACTGGTAAAATATGAAAAATGCTTAATATCATTAGTAACTTTCTCAACTTGACAAACAATAAAACAAAAAGAAAATTACATTAATTCAAGATAGATTTTGTAGATTGATTTGAAATTATAAATCTTTTCCTGTAAACCATTACCTGCCTAGATGACTGTCGTAAACTTCAAGAAGATCTAAACCGTGTGTCAACCTACTGTACGGCCAATAAACTCCAATTAAGCTTACCTAAATGTAAATCTATAAGTTTCACAAAAAAAATTAACAAATTTAATTATACCTACTTTCTCCTAGGCATTGCATTAGAAAAGGTTTCTGTGATAAAAGATTTGGGCGTGTATTTGGACAGTAAGCTACATTTTGAAATCCATATTAATCATATTGTTAACAAAGCGTTCCAGATGTACGGCTTCGTGATGCGAACATGTAAACCTTTTAAGCGCCAATCCTCTTACCTCTTATTGTATAAATCTTTGGTTCGATCTCAGTTGGAATATGCTACTTCTGTTTGGAACCCCCATTATAATAAATACAACGTTCAGATCGAGTCGGTGCAACGTAAATTTTTACGTTCAATGAACTATCGTTGTTTTCGCTCTAAGTCCTCCTATGATGATCTCTTACACAAGTTCTCTTTGCCTAAGTTAGAGATGAGAAGAGTGTTTTTAGACATTATGCTACTATATAATATTTTACATAGCAAATTTGATTGTATTCAGCTTGTGAATCAAATATATATTCATATACCCTATCGTTCAACTTCAATTCGAAGTACACGTATAATGCGTCTGTTTGCGCCTAAAATTAATAGAACGAATGCAGGTGAACGTCGTCCTTTGTGTAGAATTATGCATAGATATAACTTAAGCTTTGCTGATATTGAGTTTTTCGCTTCTTCACCGTCTAGTTTTAAATTAAAATTAATTAAACACATTTCATCTTTATAATAAATTCACGTTTATCTTTCTTCTATGTAAATCGTACTCTGTAGGTACATAATACTATATTGTCTACTTGTGGACAACGGAGCTGGTTATGCTATAAGTAATATTTTAGCTCATAAGTTATTTATTAAGTCCCCAGTGTAACTGTTTGTTGTCCTAAATAAATTAAAAAAAAAAAAAAAAAAACATGTTTTGCCTTGTCCTTATATACGTAGGGACCGTCGATTTATGGCATGATCGTAACAATAGATGTTATAGTACTATTTTAAAACACGTGTGGCATAAAGAATTTATTAATTGAATATGTCAATGTAGTCGCAGTATGAAGTCTTAATATTAGTTTAATATTAGTTATTAGTATTAAATACGAGTGTTAATAATAAGTAAACAAACGTCTCTTGTATGTATAAAAGTAGGTGTCTACGTTTATTGTAATTAGTTTTCTAATCTCCCAATTGCATTAAAGTTACCTATATACTACTACCCTGGGAAACAAACACACGCCTAGTTTTTGCATCTGGGCGTCTAACTGCCGCACTCAGAGAAGTCAATTAACAGTAATCTGTCATTAACACAATTTTTTCATTGAATAATCGTCTTTAGGCGTATAGACCCATATAGTCCCATAGATATGTCTAAACAGCGGAACTGCGTTTAAACGTTATAAAATCAACGTGGAGCAGAGTTGCGAACTTAAGAGTCCATAAATTAAGTATATCCCATTAACCAACTAAAATTTTATTTAGACAAAGCGACCTGAATCTCTAAGAAGAAAGTATACACACATAAACATTGCGGCGGAAATTAGGAGTTACAACATCAGCTGTTATCGTTTCAGTGTTTAATTCTGCCTTGCTAAACAAAGGCAAATTAATTGCATTACATAAGCCAAAGAAAAATCACACGTAAGGTATTAACTCCATGACGGATTATTCCTTTAACTTTGCGTGCAGTTTTGTCGTTCTTCGTTGGCAAGGCAGTACTATACAGTGCGCCAAGCAAGCTCTAAATGAACTAGACATTGGGCTATACCTATCCTGGGAAAGTGTGTCGTGGTTAAATTTGGGCTCTTGTGGAACGTTGCAGTGACCTGAGGTATTTGCTATCATGGGCAATATTCCAAGGTGATGTCACGCATGATTGCAACGTCTATTATGCGAAACTGTTTCGTTATTCTACTTCTATATTATCATAATATACCAAATGATTTTGATTTCAAGTGGAAAATTTATATTTAATTCCTCGATTTACTTCTGTTATCTAAACATTTTCAGTCTAAATGATTTGTTTGACTTCATCTGCGTGTTTGTTATTTGAATTCGTATAACACCCACGAAAGATAACTGTTTCCTTTAAACTGCAAATTAACAATGCAATATAGATACCACCAACAAATACACAAAATCAGCTGTTTCAAAAGTTTAACGTCCTGGACTCCCGTATCTACGCACCATCACGATCGCAGTAAACTAAAATGTATTCAATTACTATGTAAACAAGGTAGGTATTGGAACAATATTAGAGTAGAGTCAATAAAGTAATACTACACATACGTCTACCTACATGTGTGACATAAATTTGATTGAATAACGTGCACGCACAATACAAGGTCGAACGATTTAAATTGGTGGACTCGGTTGTTTGTAGTAACACTTTATTACGTAGATATAGGGCATAAACTCGTACCTATATGTATGCATTATGCTTATATACCTACATAATGTTAGGCCAATTGACGTTGTGTAATCTCTCTCCTCTCATACGTAGCTAGTGTTGTTGATTGTGTGTAGTTGAGTACACAATAGTCGCAATCCTCGACGGCTGGCGTATCGCCAGAACATTTTTTTAATTTTCATATCTTATTTTGTCAACTTCCACATCAAGGTTGGTCTCAATGACCGTCGTTTGGAACTACGTCACTTCAATGTCATTCCCCTTTAGTATTGGGATTTCCTAAAAGCCGTCTGATTTTGTGATCTGTACCTACTTAATATGCATATCTATACAAATAAAGAAAGATAAAAATTTAGGTGGGATTTTTGGAGCGACCGGTAAAGGAAATTGATGATTTAGTTATAAATCCAATGAATATTCTTTGCGATCGGGCTATTTATAGGTAGGTATCTTACATGGTGCAAATATGTAGATATCCATCAAATACCTACACCAAATACTACATATACACCAAATACTACATCAAATACTACATATAATAATTTTTAAAACATTGCTTGTACGCTGTCCAGGTAAAAAATAACATGAACTTAGTATGTAGTTCCCAAGTCACTAATAAAGTCGAAGCCTTATATTTTAAACGCGTGTAAATGCCAGAATCATTATGCTAAGTCATAAATTAAATCACCCTATAAAAATGTTCTGACAGTCAAAGAAGCAGTCTCTCTCTGCTTGAACAGATTTTCTGTAATGAACTGGCAAACTTAGGAAAATCTATTTCCTTTTTTTGGCTTTGTATAACTTTCATAAGTATCATGTGATCTAAATGATTGATGATATACTTATATAAGTACTGAATTCCTGAGTATAAAATCAAGGTACATATTATAATTATTAGGTATGTAATTTTATTATGATCCTTTCTATTTATTAATCACTTTCATAGAGTTGAGTTCATCGTACTTACTGAAATTATTTGCTCTTCAATAGTTTAAAAACTTCTTATAGCTAATTATACATCTATTCATAGGTATATCTGCGTTATGGTTCATAGTGAGCCAAAGTAGTATTGATTAGGTACCTTTGGTTTGCATCATCTAGATTTAGACAGATGCTTTTGATGTATTGCCTGCATATTCTCAAGATGTATTAAAGTAATCTGGGCTTACACTGTTTAGAAGCCAAGGAGGCAAGAAATACATTTGTATCAAGTTGGCATTCACAGACATATTCGTCATAAATAGCTAATTATTATAATAGGCTATGGTTTAACAGCGTGCCGAGTTTAGTGAAATTGATACAAAAAAAAATACAGTTGCAAGTATTGCAAACCAAAATATGAGTAAATGTTCACCAAATTTAGTAAATGTACACCAAAATTTGTAAATGGTGAAAACATCTAAAAAAATAACCACGACACCTAACCTAACTTTTCCATGTCGCATCGGCCCAAAAAAAAGCAGAGGATATAATCAGCCGCGAGTATAACTTAATTTGGAGCACATTTACTAAATTTGATGCATATTTACTAAATTTGATGCGCTTTCATTTTGGTTACAATATAACATATAATGAAACTTCGACGTACATTAAAATGAAATTGTGTAATTTTTATTTCTGATTTGACCCCTACGTTAAATACTATTTTACAATACAAATAAAATATACTACAATAGTTTTGTTTTAATGCTTATCGCGTATCTACTCGTGGCTGCTGAAGTTGTGTTATGTAAATAAATTAGCAATAATGTAAGAGAGTAGTTTCCGTTGCTGGCGAGCACAAACACACGCTGTTAATAAAATAAATAAAGCATTCAGCACGCGCGCCTGTTGCCCTGTTAACTACGAACCTTGGCTTTTCCTAAACACGACTTACAATATAATAAACATCAACTCAGGAACGATGAAATTATGAGAGCACTTTAATTTACTGATAACTGTAATGAGGCATTAAAAAACAAAGCCAATGATTTATACTTAGTTATATGCGAGATTCTTCTTTTTTCAGAATATTAATTAAGTACCTGATGTTTTTTAACGTTCATATGCGTTACATTGTAACTTGAATTGATAAATTTTTGACTGGCCTGTTGGTCTAGTGGTTAGTGACCCTGACTGCTAAGCTGGAGGTCGTGGGTTCGATCCCCACCCAGGACAAATCTTTGTGTGATGAGCATAAAGGTTTGTTCTGTGTCTGGTTGTAATTTATCTATAATATGTATTTACAAAAAAAAAAAAAATGTATTTAAGTAGTATATCAGTTGTTTAGTACCCATAACACAAGCAAATATAATTGCTTACTTTGGGACTAGATGGCGCTGTGTGAATGTGGTAGAATATAATAATAATAATTTAATGAATAACTGTGAAATTTTGATGTCAAAATTATTTGTTTATTGAGATGCTATAGGTACCTATGTATCTACTTATTACCAGAATTAGCAAGAGGTTTCGCTTCCGTCGTTCTCTGTTTAGCTACGTCTCAGCTTCCATTTGTCCTAGCGTTCACTTATAGTGATGATTATACTGTGATTTATTTAGATTAAGAAAGTTACTTTTATTAGAAGAATTATTATTTTCTGTAAAACTACATCCTGTTTTACATTTGCACCATTAGTGATGATTATACTGTGGTTTATATAGATTAAGAAAGATTATATATTTGAAAATAACTATCTATTAGTTATTTTCAAATATATAATAAAACAATGTTTTAATGAAACTGGATTTAATTTATATCCTGACTGTACCTGTTCACTAAACTCGACATAACGGTAATAGAAAGCGTAAAATATCAATACTTTGGAGAACAATAGACTCCCAGACTCGACATAACGGGACTCGACATAAAGGGAGTAAATCATATTATATAGCGACAAATGAACTATCCAACACTAAAACTAAAATAATTTTTCAAATCGGACCAGTAGTTCCTGAGATTAGCGCGTTCAACTAAACAAACTCTTTAGCTTTATAATATTAGTATAGATGTACACCTATATTATATTTTCAATGTAAAAGTAAGTAGGCGTAGTAGGAATGTCGAATAAGTTTAAAAATACAAGTTTGATGTCAAAGCTTTTTTATAATACTGCAATTTACTTCAATATTTTTATTCCTTCAGCTAAAATCCTAAGTTCTTTTCGTAACACATCAAACAGTATATAACCAGCAGATAAATGATCGTATTGCTTCTGATCTAATGGCAGTAAATAGTAAAACCCATCAGCATAAATTAAAATAGGGTCTATCAGTCAATTCGCGTCCATAAAACATCCATTGTAACTGTCTTCCTCTAGATTTATTCGCTTCAAGTGTGCTAATATTGTTTTTTTTATTAGTAAAAATACATTTACGATTACATTAAACTTTTCGTTATTTGCTGTTGGGTAGTTATCCTTCTCTGAAGAGGAATAGAGTAATATATTACGGTTCTCCATTAGCCAAGATGTTTATGAATGATGTAGAATCGACAGCTAGATCGAACAGTTGCGTCAGAGGAGCAACCAATAAAAGGTTTATATGCAAAGTTAGTTTTACATCCACTCATAAGGTTTATAGCCGAACAAACATAGATTTCTTCATAAAACGATGTGCGGTCAGGAGTGTTATTGGTACACTTTTATCAAAGTATTTTTGTAACAGGATATTTTGACAAAAAATAACAAATTGTCGGGCGAGACGTCTGTACAGTCTCGAAATATTTTGGAGGATTTTTTTTTATTATTTAGTTTTACTCTCGCATTCGTCTTCGTTGGCGGCGCTTTGCAAAAATAGATTTTGGCGGCAGTGCGGGTTCAATCCCTAGTCCCGGTCGGCCGGACTCCGCCAGTGCACCGGCAGCTCCCATCACAATCATTTCTCTTTCATTGACTTTATACTTGTAGTTTTTGAACACTTCAGGTGTTGCATGAAAATGATTCGGTAGTGAAAATGGTTGCTCCCTCGTAATTTTTTTATTTAGTGATGTTTTGTGAGGTGAATAATTTAGTGAATATGTAACTGTTAGTGAATAATCTGCAAAAATGAATGGAACGGGGACACTTCGAACTAAGTTCAGAGGCGTGAAGAAAGAAATGCTAGACAGACAGACTAGCATGCTGATTCAGTCTATGACAGTTAGTACATAATTATTCCTCGGAGTTATTGTGTTTACTAGTAGTTGTTTAACATAAAATAACAGTAAAAAAGACATTAATTAACCATTTACGGCTTAAGAATTCATAATAATTTTATCTATATTTACTTAGTTAAGATTATTAGGTGTACGGAATGAAAATGCGACTTTAACTTATTAGCTTTACGTCTGTTTGTTCATAAATGCTCTTCTAAGTGCAAAAATATTCTTTTTTGCACCTGAGTCGGCGATATATATTTAAAAAACCAGACGTGACTCACGAGTTCTGAGAATGACGACCTCTTTATAAAGTTCAGTGGGTAATCAGTCGATGAAATAAATATAACAAACCTAGTAACTTCGTATCCAACGATCTAGTAATTCGAAAACACTAGTACCAACTTTCTATCAGATCAATAGAGTGCCCACGACGGCGCAGTAACCCGACCATTTTAAAGGGGTCATAATAAACACGAAAGCACTCATTCGACTATGACATTCGAAGTTTGTCGCGGTATCGTGTCGGGCCGTTCCGGTATCGTTACCAGGACACCCCATCATTCAAAACTGTTGATGATTCATTCAATCGGTTGTGGTTTTCGATGCAGTGCAGAGCTTAAACTGCAGCTTATATTTTTGATTTTGTCACCTGGTTTATGAAATTACGATATTATTATGATTCTACGGTAAGTTTTTGTGAAGTGTTGCGTCTTACTAAAAGTTTCGAATATTTTTTAAAGAAGATATCTACCTAGGTTTTTAGCCAAAGTGTTGTTATAAATTTTAATCTATGTCATAAATTGGAGTGTATTTGCTTATTTTATGAGTTACAAGTGATAAAATGACGTGTGCTGTTTGTTATCTTAAGTTTGCTAGTACTTTATAGTTTTTGAGTGCAATTATCTGGAAAGACATCAGTATATTATTATAAACTTGTATGTCCTCAAATCTTTTAGACTGTAGTGCACTTAGATAGTCGAGTGAAAATAAGGTGATAATAATTTCAGTTCGCCTCATATCTTAGATTGGTTTATACACACTATTTCGTTTTATTAGCAGTTATAAAGATGGTGTTGTTTTTCTACATATACAAAAATAATAATATAGTCAAAAAAGTAGTTGGTGCTGAATATTCAAAGGTTTCTGGATTCTAAAGTTTTATAATTTAATTGTTTTGAATTAAGTCGCTTGTGAAACAGTTATTAATTTTAAATGTAGGTATGTTTTTTATTCGAAATTTACGACGAATAGTTAAAATAATATAATTAATGCCATATTGCTTGGTATTCTTTAGAAAGACACAAAAAAAAACAGTACAACAAAGCGTGGCTCTTCACTCTAAAGTTTATTTTATAAGAAAAAATTACCTATTAGTTGGTATTATTTTTAATTAGTAGCAGCAGTTAGCGAGACACAGTGTAGCCGACCCTATAAACCACAATATTTTGTTATTGCGCGGCAAGTAACACTGTAAAAACCCACAGCAGTCGTAAGTTTCCAGTATGGAATACGCAAGGGTTTACCGTTCAAGGCCTTCAAATAATGTAGGCGCCCGTCATTATATACATAAGTGCAAAAATCGTGTGAATCGGGCTGTTTCGAGTAGTTTGCCTATAAACTAGGGTTTACCATCAGATTTGTATTATTGCAGCATTTGATTTACGCCTTACTGACAATGTAAGACAACTTTGTTAGGTACTATTACGTTGACAATACATTGATATAGTTTATGACACTCGTGCTTTATATAGGAGGATATGACACAGCATAGGTCATGGTTCTAATAGCGTGCAGATAATAAACGTTACTTACGACTATAATTCAATAGATCTTAATTACAGGTCGATGAACTTTACTTGGAGGTACTGTACGAAATCCTACACAATGTCGGCGGATGTGACGTAAGCTGCGAAGTGGGACAGCTACCAATGCTGTCTTATATCCAAGAAGCTTTTAAAATAGCTAATGACAAGCATACACAGCTACTTACGCAAGCAGAAGCGAAAGAACCACCGGAATTGATGCTGAATGTCGAAGTGATTGAAGCAAAAGATATAGTTCCTAAAGATCCGAATGGACTCAGTGATCCATTTGTCACGATATATCTGATGTCAAATCCAACACATAGATACAACACTTCAGTGAAGTCTGGTACACTAAATCCGTCGTGGGAGGAACACTTTTCCTTGTAAGTTGTTGCTGTCACTTTACTTAGTTACTTTTTTGGCGAATTCAGGTCACCTAACAGTGTGTGGGTAACTACTGTTTATTCATATCGATTATATCAAAGACACGGCCTAGATGCAACTAACTTAAAACCAAATTGTTGCAATATGCTAATAGCAAGACAGGAATTTCCTCTCACAGTAATGAGCTCTCGGCTCTTAAGTAAATGTATATTTAGTTCCGAAATGATAATTGAAAATTATTTCTTGGGTTCTATGTCCATGTTGAACTAAGATCCATTGCGAGAAAAGTGCGCCATTCTATTAAGTGACGTATTACGACTATACTAACATGTGGGTACAGTAATGAGACACGTCTGATAGATCTAATAAAAACAAAAGTGTGTCGTTTTCCAAGAAACGTTATAATTATAAGTAGGTATACAGACAGAAGAGAGAATGCGTCGGTGTCCGGTGAGGTCACGTGCGAAGTAAATCTGAAGTTAAATACCAGTTCATTGCCATCTAATTTGGTGCAATAAAGTCCCATAAAGTTTCGTCTCATTTCGGGAAACTAACGTGTAAAGTTGTTACCATAAATGCGTTATTTCCATAGCTTGTGTGCACTTGCGTCACTCTTCCGTAGCTCAACAGATATGAGTGAATTATTTTATTGAAGGAAATCTATGACGTGGTTAGAAAACAGGGGAGCGCCATAATAATATTTGACCGTAAAGTTTTTATGAGTCCATTAGTAAATGCATGGTTGGAATATTTTGCGATATTTCTTGCTTTATATCGTTCTATAATACTTTGATTTTTCTTCTCTGACCTATACTATAATATCATACACAATTTCACTAATAGCTATGTCATTAACTTTTGTAAGATACGTCTATCAGATTTCTTGTCTTTTTATTTGGAAATGTGGCTTTGTACTGGGCCCTTTACAAAATATTTAGCTGGAATAAGGTCTCCTCATATTAACCTATTACTAGTCTGTGCTATTACGTCGTTTATCGATTGTAGATTAAAATTTTGGTATGTTTCCAGACCTATGTCCGGCAACGTTCACGAAGACTCACTATGTTTGGAAGTATGGTAAGTTTCAAATTCGTACATCAACTCTATCTTTAATAGCAATACAGTTTAATCATAACTGTTGCCTATGAGCACTCTCAGTTACAATAAAAATGCCTCTAGTACTAAAGCTTTCATAGATTTATACTCATATTTTATCGATCTTGATAGATTACATTACTAGAATTTCAGTAGCTACAATTAAACCAGAACACCGCATAGACGGCTAGACGGGGCTGTTCAAAAAGAAACCAATGACAAAATCCGTCGGCAAACGACAAACTACTTCTTGAATGACTATTTTAAAATGCGTGACCAAAACAATACAGTGGTTACTACAATAAGTAAAAATTCTTCATTGTGAGGTCAATGACTTTCTCGAAAATAGTGTTTACTTGCTGATTTAGTGCTTAACTAACACTGGCTTGAACCTAGCGGTTTTAATTATAAGTCATGGCCTCGTTTCTGTTTAAGTTCATGCAAAGCTACAAGGCATAATATTTGAAGAGGCAGTGGTATACATACATTTATAGTAAATATATTATTGAATCTAGTTAATTTTGGAAGCCGTAGTAGACTTAGCATTTTGAAATATCTCTTCGTCTGCATTCTACATTGATTGAAAATAGTTCACCTATCCGCAACTAATTCGGATGCAGTTTTTGATAAAGCTTATTTTAAGTATTCTTCTTCTTATCGTGTAGATAGCAAATTTCTCAAACCGTATCAGCTCAATACCGAGCAACGGCCACTGCATTGTAGTAGACAAGTATTGCTTGCTTGCATTAAAAAAATCAAAAAAATAGTAAGTTGTTATCGATATTGTTTTACACTCGTGACGCATGTTCGAGAAAAAAGCTCATGTTTTACCGTATCGAAATCGTGGATTCGTTTGAAATAGTATTTGTGTCAGACATTTTCATCGTCAAGATTTTTCTATCATACTGTGTATTTTGCAGGGACTTTGATCCAGCCGAAACAGTCAAAGAGAAAATGACTAAAATATTTGAAGTTAAAGGCGTCAAAGGACTTCGAAAGCTGATGAAGGAAATAGCTATCACTGCATCAACAGGCAAACATGATAATGAACTTATTGGTACTTCAAATATACTATTGAAGGTAAGTCATATTACAATCGAAAAAACAACAAAAGGCGATATATTTCGGCGAGTTATTTGATATAAGCGTAAAATATTTTGGAAGGAAGGTCAAAGATAGTCCTGTCAAATATTTTGATCGTAATTTGACTTGAGTTGGTGATCGGATGCTATGATTATTGAGCGGCAACCTTAAGTCGTAAAAATGACTTCGATTTTCCGGCCAAGCAGTATAATATAATTTCATGTTTACGATGCAATAAGAGCTGTACTGTAGCTATATGTAAATCCATCAATTGTAATATGTATATTGCCGTAGAAATTGCGTCCTCTGCCGGCGACCGAGCAGCGTTAATATAGAAATTGATTAATATTAATATTTATCATTTATCAAATTTAAAATTTTGAGCCTTCGTATTGTTATAACATAGTGTCTGTTTAATTTATTTGTCATACTATTCTGATACGTTATAATAAAGATTTAATTTGACCAAAAGTTATTGCTTGATGCCATGACCAATTTCACAAAAAATATGCCAATGTTCCGTCCTCTTTCTGTATCATAAGGTTCAAAATTGTTCAGTCGCTTTCTCATCTTTTAACTCTTTTCACTATGCGTGTTATATGTGTAGTGATTTGCTTCTGAGTTGATTATTACTCTTCAGCTATGAAGTCACCACCTAATTGGTAGCATATATGTTAAATAAGAGAAAATACTATTAGTTCATCCATGATGTCTTGCCGTTAGAATATATAAAGATTTAAATTATTGAATCAAAATATTTTGTTACAGACAATACCTGCAGGTGGAATAACGATGTGGCTCAGTCTAAGTAAGAAAAGTAAACTGAAAAGACAAGGCGTTGTCAAAGTACGCTTGAACTTTTCATCAGAGAAGAACGCACAAGTAGCAGCACAGGAACATCGTCATCTACTGCGAATTATTCTTCTTCATGAGCTTGAAAACTCAAAGGTCAGTCTCCATTATTATCGACGTAAAAATAATACACCGAATAACTTTATTCGATCAAATACATAAAATTAGATCTCTATCCTGCTTCTGCAGTAATACTGTAGCCCACTTATAATGAATGTATGTACACGAGCTGTAGATGCGTACTGGTTAATTGATGATTACTCAATGACATAGACATAGATACTTTAAGTGGTTCGCATACCAATTATCCACTTCCTCCCGACCCACGTATTTCTTTAGTCACTATTGATCAACAATGGGGACGATTCGAACATATTTATTTTCTTTATCACTAACTAGTATATGAGCATGTCATCCTTTTCAATTATTCGAAAATGGTGAAGGATGTCTTCATATTTTAATTGCAGTTAAATTAAGTTTATAACCTTCCATTACTCCCATTTTTTAGATCGAGCGATCTGTTATTACGATATATACATATTATAGAAAATTCATCACAATAATTGTGTATAACCAACAATAAATAATAAACATGCCTATCTAATATATAATGGTAGAATTTCAACAGATTGATAATTTTAAACTGCAAATATTTGAGTTCAAACCAAAGTACAGACTGAAGTAATACCTTGAATTGATAGTTGAATTATAATACCCATTTTAGAGCATGTAGTATTAGTAGTAAGGGAGAATTGAATTATTTTGCTGTTAATCTATTACTCATCCTTGTAGCGACGGATTAAGATTACGTACGATTATATTGTCGTAAAAGGCGACTAGTAGAGTAAAAGATATAAAGTATAAGGTTACCCTTATGCAGACAAGAGCACTGCGAGAAAAGGAAAATTCGAAACAAACCCTATACCAACCCATCTGGCCAGCGTGGTATAGTACATTCTTTGAAGGAGACCCGTGCCCAGCAGTGGGACGTTTATGGGTTGAAATGATGATAATGATAATCTATTACTAGAATTTTGTTCGGTCAGGTAGTGTTGACTGCCAAAAAGGAAGGTAATGTTTTTTGCATTCTGATTTAATGGATAGTGCGTATCACCTATAATGAATGTATTGTCAAGTGGGCAGTTAGCTCATTGCCATATGTAATAAAAAAATCATAAGTATTGCTTACAGCTGCGATTGTTAGCTAGTTAGCAAAACCTACCTTGTTATGTTATTTTTTTATGTTAATCAGCGATGTCGTAATAATTGCGTCTCAACACGTGCACTTTTGTTCACTGTACCTGAGTCACAGGTATTGCTATTAGTAACCAATATATAAGCCGATGATGTTTTTATTACCGTGCTACTTCGACCAATATATGAATAGTTTATCAGGTCAAACATCATAAAAATAGTTTAGAATCGATTGTGGTTTTTTGTGTTTGAATTTGGAGCGTGTTTCTTTTTTTGGTTAAAAACTGGCGTAGGTGCTTTTTTAATCAACTTTAAAAAAGGAAAAGGTTCATAATTCATCACAAATGTAGATTGGCCACTACCGCTTTTTCTATCAACTAATTTGGATAAAACATCAAAATCTAAAAAAAACATTGCCAACTCGAACTCAACCGAATCTTGCGTCAATTGTAGCAGTTGATACATTTAGGTTTGAATGTTCTGTTGTATGTATCTATCAGATGTACGTCATCTTGACCACAGTTTAAAAGTTTTAACTGCTTCAAGACGTTTCCGATCGTAAAGCTGTCTCTAAATCTGTAAATATTTTCAATAGTAGGTGTTCAACTCGCTGTCTTTACCGCTAACCAAGGTCACAGTTTCATTTAGTCTCAATAAAAGTATTCATTTCCATCATACAAGTACAACATAATAACATCAGTTTTACACGACGACAATATTTCTGCCATGTATTTCGAGGTACCTATTGACTAAGTAGGATGAGATTAGTATAAGTTTGTCTTCGTCTAAATGTGCTTTATAAAACATTTGCATATTTGTTTGGTTGCCACCTTCAAATGTCTGGTTCGAAAACATTTTGTTTTGTATTGTGTATTTTTAGTGCAGTCATATCGACCTTGATTTCTATATTGCAGTCGCTGGTCGTAATAGCTAGTATACATACCTACCTTGTTTTATGACTCCATAACAATCAATTAACTTTAACTATATTGTTTTCTTAACAGCCGGTGGCTTGTATAATTATTAATTATAGAACATTTATATTTGTTGTTAAAACGACTTTTTATTTTTCGTCATTCAAACATACTTACACAATACAACAATGAAGAAATTACAGGATTTCTAAAGAGATACTAATTGAGTGATATAATTATATATCTCTACAAAGCCAATCAAAGCTAAGCAAAGCAAACCTTAACTACAGCTGTGAGGAGACTGCACTGATATTATACCAAACGTAAATAATAATTCTCAGATAATTTAGGTACGGTAATATATTGGCACCATCAAGAATTCAAAATATTATGAGCGTTGAATAGCTCAATAAATACTATAGAACCTATGGATTAAATATATGTCCTCATGTGAATGGTTTAATAAAATATGCTGTACATTATGCAATAAGTTGTAGTCACCCTTTTCAGCAAAAATATCGAATGATGGTGCCAATATATTAATGAACTCGACGTACAAATGGAGCCAGCTCTATACCTTAGATAGATGCGGTAATGTCATCAGAATTAGATAATGTTTGTAAGAGTAAACCTAAGAGTAATAATAAAGTCATTAGGCCAAAACATGCTGATCAACCATACCAGTATACACCTATATATAGTACCATATAATTTTGAGCTAACAGATCCAATGTGTGTTGGATCTAACAAAAGAAATACGACCGATATTAGTAGTAAGTACCCATGGCTTTCTAAGTACAACTTGACAATATAACTTGCCGAAGTGAATGAGCAATGAACAGTACAGTTAAAATAATGTATCCAGGTGGCACCGTATTGGTGGTGTGGTAACTTCAGCGCGCCAGCTGAAGCGATCCTGACGCAGCACGCGGCGCAGAGCGGGCTCAGTCAGACCGACAACCACCTGGTGCAGTGGGCCGTCTACTGCGCCGTTACCACCGACCACCCACTCAGCTTCGCACTCTTCAACACTCTGCTGGACAAGATCACTAAACCTTTACAATCTGGTAATTAGTCCATTTAATATTTATTAAGTCCTTAACTGCTTAATTTGGTGGCAGACCACCGGTCCGATGTCAGACGATCACAGATCACAGGAACACTGGAAGCGGCTGGCATAGCACTGTGAGAAGTGGCTCTGTGGAGTGGAGAAGAGGCTTAGACCCAGCAGTGGGTGAATGTGGGCTGAAAATGATGATGACGAAGTAATTAATTATTCTTCATTATGATGGTAGGTGAGGCCTATCTCCAGCAGTGGACGTCATTGGGCTGATATGATGATGATGGTCTCAAGCTTGAACACCGTTAACTTGTTAAAAAACAGACTAGGTGATTTTTTTAAGTGAAACTATGTAAAACCTCAAATTTTTTCAAGTGGGAGACCCCTTATGCCTCAGATGGTATAATAACGCCACTGTCTAAGAGTGACTCTCAATCTCTCTATAAAAATAGAAAACCCCTGTAGCTTCATCATTACAAAACCCTCTTAGAAAGTTTCACGTTGACCAATTTAAAGGACAATGGTTTCTGATTATCCGTATCGACTGCTACTTCTGATGTAGGTAAATCTACAACTAACCGTTAATTTAATTTAATGATATATTTCTTATATATAACTTATGTTAAGTTTGCACCTATTTTATTTGGATTATAGGTCTGGTAAATGAAGAGGACGTCAAGCTGTTTTGGGATGGCGCTAGAAAACTACTCCCCACTTGTTACAGTCACATTAGAAAACTAAGAAAGAAAACAGCAGGAGATAAGACTGTCATGAAGACATTAAGAGAAGTCCTCAAAATACTGTACAAGTTATCAGTTTTGGATATTCCAGAGACTATAGATTTGTTCCCGACAAATCTTTATGGTTGGCTGCGAGACGATAAGGGTAAAATGACAATTCACGAGGTCTTGAACCAGGCAGTTATACAAGGAGCTTCTGATTGGTTCGTTCACATATTAGACAATAATGAATGTAAAGAAAACACAGAGGATACCAGACTTCAGCATTTGATACGAGTGATACAATTGGTACGGTCCGATTTGCAGAGAGCCGTTGAATATTATGATCGAGTCTTTGTTGAGTAAGTATTAAAGTGATCGTATCATTATGTTTAATAACTACTGTTTGCTCACAGATAAAAATACAGTCATGGCTATTTATAGTAATTAGAGACTTTTATACATCGAAGCAATTTGTAATGTTTGATTTATTGCCACCAGAAAACTTTCTGAAGCTTTTTCAATATATCAAATCATTACGAATTCTGTTGAGTTCTCTACGGACCTTTTTTTTTAATTTTTTAAAAATGATTTTGAACACATTCGCTTATCCTTTCAGCAGTTCTAGCGTGATTCAATAAGAAACATCCATCCACCGAAATTTTCCCGTTTACAATATTTGTAGGATATTAGGATTATCTAATGTTCCATAATCTCCCATTGCAGAGTAATGAGCTTCCCCTATTCGAAGGCATTATACGGATTATACGAAAGCAAAATAGCATCCCTAGTCGAATCAGAGATAGTGGAAGTCTGTAAGAGTTTGAAGAGACTGAGGTACAGTGAAGGGTCTACGTCAACTGTTCATCTAGCCGGTGGACTTAATGGAGTGACCGGTTTAGGGACCACATCAGTGGGCTCAGAGCCTCTAACAATGGGAACGACGCTGTTCGAACTGTATCTTACTTTACAGAGATTTTTGACGTGAGTATAGTTTTTGAGTTTTGGGTTAAAAATAATAATAATAATAAATATTTCACCACATTCACACAGCGCCATCTAGTCCCAAATTAAGCAATTATATTTGTTTGTGATATGGGTACTATATACTACTTAAATACATTTTTTTCGCCATTTCGTACAAGGCGACAAAGGGAGTAACACTAAGCAGACTAGCATTGCGAGAAAAGGAAAACTCGAAACAAAACCTTATACCAATCCGTCTGGCCAGCGTGGTATACTAGGCAAAATTCCCTCCAAAATGTGAGACCCTTGCCCAGCAGTGGGACTTATATGTTGTTATGATGATATTTGTTGTGCTCGCTCTTAATTCTTAATTGAGTTACGAGCATCTTTTATACTCGTACAATAAAGGAATCTAGTTGTACGTACGGCCAAAGCTATTGTTTGAATGATTAATAATTTTGACGTGTTCTGTGTATGATTGATTAATTCATACACGTGCGTTTATTGCTTCAATGATATGAATAATTAAATTACTATTGTTGCTGGTACCTTACGAGAAGGCATACCTAAAATATTTAACCCATGTGTAATAGTACACATGGGTTAAGTATGTGTATTATATGTGTATTATTTTCAAATGTTAAAAGTACTAAATTTCCCCCCTCCTATTGCCTAAGTCAGTTACAAAATAGCCAACTATTTTATTCGTTGCTTTACTGTTAATGAAGAGTTAACCTAGTCAGTGCAATTTTCTGATCTCCGACCCCCTTATTACTATGGACTAAGTATTAAACCAGGTTTAAATTGACATACTAAAGCAATTGTTTTATGTTAAAGTTGTCAATTTAAACCTGGCTTAATGCCGTATTTAATTAATAGTCCGTATTTTGTAATAAGGGGGCGATAGTCTAACTAAATAAATAAATAAAACTTCAGTGGCCATTTTGTAACAAACAAGTAAATACATATGAAATCGATTTTCTCATTGGTCATGGTAAATGTTTGTTTCATGCGGACACACGGTAAATGAGTCGAACAAAAGACGCAACGCGCCGTGTAAGTTAGTTAAATATTTAAATGGAACTACCGCACAGAGGCCCCTTGCCTTCTCAATTGAGTGTACCAAATCGCCGCTACTAATTTCCGAGTATTGTTGGTATTGGATCTAAAATGTGCACTATTATTTGAAGTAGTTTCCTGACTTCGTATCGTAAATTTTATTTTTGTAGGTTTTTTATTAGAAACAAGATTACCTATACGTATACCTACTGGGATAAATCGCTCGCTGTGGCGGAAATTAGGTGAGGCTTATGTTCAACAGTGGACGTCATTGGGCTGATATGATGATGATGATATCTACTGGGTGTCCATCAAATAGGACATATTTTTAAATGGGTACTTCTTGTACAATTGTTTAATAAATCTAAGATTATTTGAATAATAAATAGATATTTTGAATAATACCTATCCGTTTATAAAAAGTCATGATGACTAACTTAAGTTTAAGAATTATCAAAATAATTTGGCTAATTGACATGTGTTAAATTCATAAAGGATTTAAAATTGAAATTTATATATTTACATTTAAAATGTTATACTTTACATGTCTTCTTGGCTGCTAATTAATCGAAATAGAAATAAATTAAAAAATTAAATTTTTTACACTAACGTCACTGTGGTGTAGCGGTCTTCAGCCCCCTGATTTTGACTCGTTGGATCGCTCCTGGATCGTAAACATTTTCGAATCTTAGCACGACGTATATTTACGGCTTACGTTATTTAATGTTAGAAAATAGTTTACTGTATAGAAAATTAAAAACTGATTAGTGGATAATTTATTTCTTGAACTATCTATTTCTCTAAAATTATGTTTTTTAACTTTAATTAAATTGACATTTCCAGCCGAAAATTTTCCGACAGCTCAGAATCAGGGGGCATGTCTGGGTGGATTTTGTGTCTGTTAATTGTATGATTTAAAAAATATATATATTGTATAGTCAATCATTTATTCATAAGTTATTATTTCTAACATTCCAGGTTAGGCCAAGGTCTAAACGAGACCGACTGGCAATCATACGCCATATCTAAATTCCACTCGTGGTTCTTCGGCGGCGTAGCTCAATGGCTCGACATCGCCGCATACAAAGCCCTCACTCGCATCGAGAAGGCGGTCGACCTCGACAACTTGGTACCAGTCGACACTAACGTAAAGTACAGCAGTTCTGGCGTCGACACCCTCGCTATATTCTACCAGATTAAGATATTTTGGCAGCAATTGGCTTGGCCTGATGTTGAAGGCTGTTATACTTTTGTGGCCAAAATTGTTGATGTAAGTGTGCTTAAATATTTTTCAAAGTTAGTGGGTTATTTTTTAGTAGAGATATACATACTTACTTATTACTTTTATATTATACCTAAAAATGGATTTTCCTGACTATAATTATATAATAATATTCTACCACATTCACACAAAAGTAAGCATATTTGCTTGTGTTATGGGTACTAAACAACTGATATACTACTTAAATAATTTACACCCAGACACAGAACAAACCTTTATGCTCATCACACAAAGATTTGTCCTGGGTGGGGATTGAACCCACGACCTTCGGCTTAGCAGTCAGGGTCACTAACCACTAGACCAACAGGCCTGTCATGATCTGACTGAAGGAGTTTTTGTTAACGACAATACTAGTACCTGGTTTCATGAGGTGTGATCTACGTCATCAACGCGCCTCACTGCCTCCATCATAACCAGGCACTCAATTCACTACACTATGCGGCCGCTGTTTTCGCTCCCGTATTGGCCATACCAGACACTTACTTAAATTAGATAGGTTATAAGCGCTCGAAAAGTGGCACACTAAAAATAGTCTTATTAGCAAACTTCATCTCAATGTCCCGTTGACGGCGAAGGTATTTTGACATTGCATTATTACGATATCTATGTGTGCGTTTGTGTGGCATTTCCAAAGATCGAACGCTATGTAGGTAACCTATCTACACCTTTTTTAACATACAATATCATTGTACCAAAGCATACACACAGTTCAATCATCAATACTAATATTATAAAACTGTTGTTGTTGGGTTGAATGCTAGGATCTTGAAGAAGGAACTGGTCCGATTTGCAAAACTCTTTTAGTGTTGGATTGCCCATTTATCAAGGAAGGTTATTGGCTATAGCCATGTTATATATAACGTACGTCTACGTCTAATAGGAGCTGAGCAGTGGCCGAATTATGAACGACGGGAGCGCAGCCCTATGCGATTTCTAGTCTTTTATTATATAGGATATTCCTATTTTCATTATTGATTTTGATACGACATTCAAATGTTTTCGAGATATTTAATTCCTAAAGAACAATACAATTTACTTTTAACCTATTAGCTACTATGACACTAATACTAGATCTGCCTAAATTCCAGGACATCTGCCGCTGTTGCGTATTTTACTCAGACAAGATGGCGAGTCGCGTGGACAATGTTGGCGTAGTGACTACAGTGTTTGAGGAACGTTTTGAGGTGACTACAGAATGGTGCGTGGCTATAAACAATATAGACTATGTACGGCAGAGTTTAGAGCCTTTCGTTGAAGAGTTAGGCATGGATGAGATCATACAGAGGATGTGTGAGACAAGGTCGCCTTTAGAAGCTCAAAGGTAAGATTTATAATCAGCTCTTTTTTTCATACACTGCATTATAAGGATAAATTGCAGTAGAATTTCCTCCCTAGAACTGTCAGGGTGTGAAATGAACTCCGTAACGAGGTCCCCAAGGGAGTACATTCTGAGGTTCTTCATAAGGAGTGAATAGATTTTTTAAGGGTAGGCAACGCGCTCGTTATGCCCCTGGTGTTGTAGGCGTCCATATACTACACTTACCATACGTGCGTCGTGGTAAAAAAATAATAGGTATCACTTTTACTTTTACTGGTTACTTCATAAGGAGCAGGGTTTCATTACACCCAAATTTCGCTAGCTATATGAGATCCTAGGGCAGAATATCGCATCTAGAAATAAGGGTAATCATATTGCTAGGCACAATACGAGACTCAAGGGTATTGAAAAATAAAAATTGTTCATTCATATAATCATAAAGTACAAACATAATTAAAATTTGTTATTAGGCAATACAACGAATTACATGTCATAATTGCTTGAACTAGGGTAAACATGTGCTTCAGGCGTGAAATAACGACAGAAAAAATTCAATAAAGCTTTCTCCACCCGGAGATCGAGCCCAAACTATCTTGAAACCGTCATAATAACACCAGCTATACAACAGTAGCGTTAAAAATAGTAGATAACTAGCTTCTGCCCGCTGCTTCGCCCGCGTGGTATGTATTTTATACCTATAAACATTCCTCTTGAATCAGTCTATCTATTAAAAAAAACCGCATCAAAATCCGTTGTGTAGTTTTAAAGATTTAAGCATACATAGGGATAGAGGGACAGATAAAGCGACTGTTTTATACTAAGTAGTGATGACGTTTCAGGTCAAAGTTCTAGGTATTAGTTAATTGTCTTGCGGTTTTGAGTATTGTTAACTGCATCGTCATGTTTGCACTTGCCTACGTGTGCTGTGATGTGATATCGACGTATTAGGAAATTTTATGAATCATAATGGTTTATTGTATTAGGTACTAAACATTTTTACCTGAATCCGTTTTATTTACATAAAATATTCGTCAGTTTAGAAACGTGTTTAAATTTAAAACCTAACTGTTTATCTATTTAATGTATTAATTAGATATTTCTCAGTATTATAAGGCATTCATCTTCAAATTGCGCTGCATAACTTTGAACCTTATGCTTAGCGCTCTAGATTCTATTTCATCTTATTCTTGTAGAGTTCAATATATTACTTTTTATTTAATTTAAGTGACTCTTTCATAAATATACCTCATACAAATATATAATTAATAATTGACAAGGTATGCCCAAAACTGTAGCTCATATAAGACTAATGGTCCTTCATACGTACTGAGTGCCTTAGTACATGTAGTACTGACATTTTCTTTGTTATATTTTTCAGATGTAAGGAGACATTACAAAATGTAATAGCTAATGCAATAGATACAGTCAGAAATAAGATAGTGGATCTTTTAGAAATTATGGTGAAAAAGGTGGGTGCTCACATTCTTGTATACCTACTTATATTTGATTTGTGTCAATTAAGATCCTTTTTAAATCTATATGTGCTGCAGATCGTATATCTACATATACATATACCTACATTAAAATATTGTTAATTTATTTGGATGATACGTCTTTTTCTAACTAAGCAAAACTTTGACAGAATAATGAAAATTTAAAATATTTTAAATGTAAACAACCATAAAATACAATTTGGTGACCTTTTCATCTAGGCAACATTCTTTCACGAAGGTGGAATATAACAACTATGCTTATTTAGTATCATTGCAATATGAGAACAAAAAAACTAAAATATATAATATTTAAAAATAATAAACGAGCTTCTAATATGTAACTAATTAACTGACTTAATATTTACAGATGATGCCGTCAATCACACGTTTCTTAATAGAAGGAGCGGAGCTACTTCACCAGGATTGTTCGAGTATGGACCGTGTCATGCGCTATCTAGAACAAAACTTAGACACATTATACCAACACCTCAACAACGAAAACTTCTCTAGAACATTAGACATAGTCTGGGAACAACTTGCTGAAGTTCTATACGAACTAATCCAGGCCAATTTAGAGGTTTGTATAAATATTATTTTAAATTAGCTGCTAACAGCTGTAAAATTGGCATTCAATTTTAATTCCAATACTTTTATTGGCTGTAGTTTCATACTTACGTACTAATACTAATCATATTTATCAGTGAAAAATAACGCCCCATACATAATAAAAAAATAACAACAGTTTTTCATTTTCATTTAACGTTAATTAAGAGTAACTATTTTTCACTGGCAACATAGAGGTTTTAACCACTATTATCAGTCTATGGTTGTAACTTAGTTTTGTTAAAATACTAACCCATTTTTTTCGTTTGTAGAAAGAGAAAATCTCCACCCGTATTCGCTTGTTTAGGCGTAGATTTATTGGAAAAAATAAAGTATCTCCCAACTATGTTTTTTTTCGGGTAAATAATGTTGCCATTGTATCGCACGCCGTTGCAATTTTATTAGACGTGTGCACGACACTGTTTAGTTGTTATCGTTAATTATTTTCATTTTGAAAGGATCATTTTTCGTAAATGAAAAACTTTTACAAAATAAGAATTGACACATTTTAATAGAAATTACCTAATATGTTTTAATATGTAGGTACATATATTAAAATTGGTAATTTTAAAGGTTGGTGCCTATTAAGGTACCTAATTATCGTTGTTTTAGCACTTCATTTGTTTGTTGTTAAATAGGGGGCAGCACTGTAGTAACATAGTGCTTATTGATTGTGTTTTAAAGTTATTTTGTTATTGTTTGTTAGCACCGAAAGGCAAAGATAACTCGCTATCTCGACCCGAGGCGCTTGAGCAAATCAGCGGCCGCCAACTTAGACGCGGTAACGACATTAGATCATAGCAAGCGCACTGTTTATGTTATTGTTATGTTGCTGTTACGATGCCAAGTTTATGTACCTGTATACATTGGGAATTGTGTTTAAAGAACCCGCTAGAACTACAAGCTAGCCACGGAATAGTTTTGCCAGTTGTGACAGACAGTAACTACTGGCATTATTGTCGCTGAACATTGTCAGTACTGTTCTACTAGCAGTACCGACTGACAACTGTCAGTACTGACAATGTTCAGTAATCATAATGCCTACTATCAGTATTGACAATAAGGAGTATAAATGTTGAGCAGTGCTGCAAAATACCCAAATATTTCTTGAATGTTAAATGTTGATTCTTATTCTTCAAATTAAAATTGGAACACTATTCCCAATGTAAACGAAAATTTTAGTGAATTTCGACTTGGCTTTTATGTTCCATGTATGTTAGAAGTTCCTTGTTGAAGATGAATGTTTTGCATTGTCAATTTATTTGTTATCCATAGTTATACGACATGTGCCCGTACATTATGATGTTTGTACGCTTCGAATAGCTTGTTGTTGAATATCATAGTTAGTATGTTCTATGTAACCTATCCGGCAAATAGTCGTAACTTATACATTTAATTTTAATCTGTTTAGAAATGTTAATTTGGCCCGGAGCTTTTTTTAAGTTTATTTATTTTATCTCTATTTACGAAAAGCAGATTTAAACTAGAGAAATGGATGTATATTATAATTCATTAGTCAGAAATGTAGCATGTTATTACTATATTATTTAATCATGTTTACCTGACTGTCAAGACGGGTATTGTTCTTAAATTATCTTATTATGAAACAGCTATCTTCAAAATAGTTTGGAAATAATAATTAGAGACTCCTTTTGTTTCTGAATTATCATCTCTAAGGCATACTAAATTAGGTTTAAAATAGTTAAATGTGAATCCTAGGTATTAAAGCATGTATTGCATGTCATATGTCTATTATTACGAGACAATGAAATCATATCTAAAGCCAAACATAATGCATGATGGGTGATGGTTTGAACTGAAGCTTATATTCTTAAAACTACTTATATTAGCATCGTGGTGTTGGAAAATATCACAAATAATTATAATTTTACATTAAATTATATATTAATTTGTAATATAATATTACAGAAACGACGCCCGCCATCTTTCTTTTCAAATCTTCATGAATGCGTGCAAATAATGAAAAGGTCGTTCCGTCAAGATAGTAAAGACAATCCATTTGAGTCTGAAACGTTAAAACAGGTGGAATATTTGTTAAAACTTCATGGTATGGAGACTAGAGAGTTGATACATCAGTACCATTTGGAGAGGTGGCAAGAACAACAGAATATCTCGGAGCCGAAGATGGGCATGTTAACTGTGAGAGCACAGTTTATTGATGATAATCTAAAGATAGAAATTATGAATGCGAGGAATTTGATGCCTACTGATTCTAATGGTAAGTTAATTTGAATTATATGTAAGTTTATGGGCGCCTAGTGTTGCAGGCGCCCATAGGCTACGGTAACCGCATAACCAACGTCTGTTTGCCACCGTTGTGGTATAAAAAAAATTGAGCTATGGTTAAGCTATGGTTATTTGGTCGAAAAATTAATAGAATTCTTAAAAATATGATTAATTTTCAACGTTTCCTTGCTATTCAACGCGGTAATATGGCTAGCCCTTTGGGTACGTTTCCTCAGGAATCTGATCTCAAACATATATATTCTTATTTATAGGAATTTCTTGTAAATAGAGTATCTGGTTCTTTTTTTTATTGGTTAGTTGTGTATAATTTCAAAGTTTATGTAAATATTTTGTACACTGACAATTTAACTAAAAATACTATTTATATATTAGCGGGAATTCCATTTAGGTATAGCTTATAGTTAAAGTAGACGGATAGTGATAAAAAGTAATGTCAAGCTACTGCTGGGCAAGCGCCTCGTCTCCCCTATGTTGAGCTGAGAGGGTTTAGGCCATTTAGGCTGATAGGCTGATTTAGGCCATAATCCACACACACTGCGTTAATACGGGTTGGTGGATCAGATATACTCTTAGAATTTCGTCTATTTTAAGACGCATGTAAAATGTGATAAATGTTAAGCTTCTCTCTATCTCTCTCTTTCTATAGTCCATAAATTTCAAACTTATTATTCAAGTTTGAATATTATATATTTTATACAACAATCGCTGATTAATTCATCAATATCAAATCGCTGAAATCAACACATTCATTCAAAAATTTTATTATTAGTAAACAGTATTCTTAATATTTTTCCAGGTTTATGTGACTCATACGTGCGAGTCTGCCTGCATCCAGAAGATACTTTTGCTAACGTAGTGAAGCCAAAAACGCAGACGCATAACAAGAATCTCTTCCCTCTTTACGATGAAATGTTCATTATGTAAGTAAATATTATTATTTTTATCATGAAACGGTGATAAACTTTAATGTGTCAAACATGCAATAATACGTTAGAATGTACTAATAAATTTAATGTTTCTTTCTGAAAATTCAAATAAAGAACAAAAAGTCTGCGTACAGGTGATAAAAATATAGGTATCTAGATTGTCCATAAACCAATTATTGGAATACATTCAAATTATAAAAATAGATTATAATGTATTGTTAGGCCAAATAATGTGTCAAACTTGGCAAATTGCCTGTTTGTGTTTGAGAAACAGTAATTGTTTTTTGTAAGAGACTCATTACATTTTTTACTAAACTATATTTACTACGTCACAAGATTTAAATTCATTTATATATTCAAAATTTAAGAGGCATTATCGCTTTTCATTTCGGACACAATTGAATGGTTTTGCACTGCTACTAGAATAGCATTCAACTCGAGTTGGAGTTGAAATTTTTGCATATTAAATAAATATCAGACTTAATAATAGTGTACGTTTTTGAACGTATATGCTCGTATACATCATACGACTGTATACGTAACAAAACGTACACAGACATACTAAATATACGTTGAAAAACTTACGCTTTTATACTTAAATAAGTATATTTTCTAATGATTTCTTATTTCTTCCAGCCCCCTAACATCGGAACAGCGTCGTGTACCAGACGGTTTGATCCACCTGGTGATCAAAGACAAGGATATGTTTAGTATGAGCAACACGTTTGTTGGCGAGGCTTACCTCAACTTTAGCGAAGTGCCAGACACTCCGGCGCCTATCAGTAGTCTGGCGCAACAACATCTACCTCTCTCAAAACCTACTAGTATAGGTTGGTATCTTAAATGTTATAAAGCTAAAGAGTTTGTTTGTTTGGTTGATGCTATGGGTCTCAGGAACTACTGGTCCTATGCAACACTAAACAATATCAAAATTGTTTAGTGTTGCATAACCTATTTATCGAGGAAGGCTATATATTATCACGCTACGGCTAAAAGGAGCTGAGCAGTGGTCTGATGCTTATATGCTATATGACATTACATATATATTATTTTTCATTAAAAATAATATGTCAAAGATCTGTCAGTTAAGTAAGCTAATTGCAAACTGTCACGGGTGAAAAACGCTCTGAATGTGATAAGCGGAAATCCTACTCAAAGAAGTTATAGTAAATTCAAATAGAACTTATAATTTTGAAATATAATTTCACCAGGAATAACGAAAATAATTTATTCTTGAAATTAATTTTACATACTATTAGATAGTGAGGTAATATTACAATAGCTTTAAATCAGTTACCAAGTTATTTTAAATATATATTTCTCCTACAGATGGTGAAGCAATCAAAGCACTAGAAACAAGACAAGGCGACAGACAAGCGCGAGACTTCATTAAGAAACAGAAAGCCAAGTTCCCTAGCACTAAGCAATTCTTCTCACTCGGTTGAGAATTATTATCAAAACTTCCTAAAATTAGAATAAAATGAGAACGCCATTATACGGGATTTATATAGCAGGGAGCGAATGTAGTACCTATACTTACTCAGGCCGAATTTGATTTAAGTAGAATGTTTGTAATCAAATCACCGTATAAATGCTGTCAATTTGTTTTTCTAAACATTTTAAAATCCAAAAGTTAGGTAGTTTTTATTAATTTAATTGGTTTTACAAAAACATACATTACATTAAAGTCAAATGTTGTTATTATTTCTTCGGTCCGAGTATAGTTTATTTGTTTAATGAGTGAGTATTTAATGTTTGGATTTAACTGTAAACCGATGATTAATATATCGCAAAATAAAAAATCAAGAATAATTAGATTTTCATCGACGTTCTCCTATGCTATATCTATCACCGGCGTATTCTCCCCGACTGTAAAAAGCTTGCTTTTATAACGCATAAATAGACGCTTTAGGCTGTGGTGATGAAGCTCGTGCTGAGAGCGTTCCATCCTATATTTAAGTCCTATTTAATACCTAAGTTAGTATTTACCCTGCAGACCAGGTGTAAAATTAGGTACAACCTACTCTTAATTTCGATATAAAAATCGATTTTTAATCGACATAAGCTACTATCAAACAATGGTCGATTGCACAGGACCATTGACAATTCATATATTTTTGTTTGGTTAAATGAAACTGAATTATGACTATGATCATAGTTTTAATTTTCTTTTGCAATTTTTGTTCAGAGTTAAGTGTTCGTCGAAATCAACCTTACATTTGTATGAGTCGCTGTTATTTTAGTCTTTTGACAGCGATATCGATGTTGACCAATCGATTACCTATAGAGATTGTGAGTTGCTTCTAGATCCTTGTTCATATACTTCCATTAATGTGCTTTCGAATTGTAATACTCTTAATGTGGTTGTTTCTGTATAGTATGATGTCACTGTGTTTGTACAGGTTTAAATCTTGTGATTGTAGTAAGTGCTTATGGATGTATTGGCCGATTAGGGTAATTATATCGAGGGAAAGTTCAATAGTGAGTGATCATATTTTTGTAATAAGTACTAAAAATGTCTACCAAAAATAAATTGTAAAATTAACTCGAAATTTATTTATTAGATTGATCGATTTCGCTATCGTTGTCAAATGTTTGAAGATGACATCATCATCATCATCATCATCATCATCATATAAGCCCAATGACGTCCACTGCTAATGAAAATGACATACTTAGAAATTTAAATTTTCAAACTTGACAACGTAACTGAAATCTATCAAAATGACTAGTTTAAGGTCCCTAGTATCATAAGAGTATATTTGTATAGGTATCATAATAATATATACAATTACAAGTTATTTTCATTATCAGCCTGTAGTACTGACCTATTTATGTGACGTCCAATAACGGACACAGGCCTTTCTGATTCACGTGCGGTGCGGCTAGTCGATCATCATTTCAACAATAATTACCCTGGTTGGTCATTGATAACTTAGTTTTTGATTGTTTCTTATAGTTTGGGATATCTTGTCAATGTCGATGTTTTTAGTATATCCATCCAGTCCATTGAGTTTGTAAATTATGTTTAATCTATAATGAAATAGACTGCAATAACGAGTAGGTACATAAATTTATAGAACTTTTAATGAATGTAATCGTGTACAGGTGAAAAGTACTGTGTATTAGAAAATAATATTATGTATCTATGTTCTAATAATATTGCATAATGTTTTTATCTTTTATCAGAATAATTAAGTACATATAAAACATAGTGAGTTTTTAATTTTACTATAAGATTATTTATGTTCAAAAGATATTTACTGATTTTTTATTTTTTTTTTATTGCTAGAACTGCCGAACTCATTGATAAATGTTAACTGCCAGGCTATTGTCAGACCACAGACCTTGCAGCTTGTTGAGCCCATGGATTTACCATACTAGTACAATGGTTAGATAATATCAATCATAAAAAAGTATCACATACATTATCTATGATTAAATTATTATTTTTGTTTTTAAAAATAAATTGGCACCTGAACACATATCAGGCTTTGGCGCCAATTTTTTTTTGTTTATATTTTCGAGAATGCACTGAGTGTTCTGCAAGTTGCAACGTACGATTTAATTATTAATATACCTATAATAAATAATCTACATGATGAGTTGGTATTTTGACACAATATTTGAATCTCCATATTTTTCAAGGTAAAAGTGCGTAGGGACAATAAATTATGATAATTTGCAGTGTATTTAATTTCCATTTAGATCTCAGCAAAAATATTCAGTGGTACATATTTGTTCGATTTACATAGTTTTAAATAGAACGTAATTTATTGTTTCTACTTTATGTTTTTTAATTATTATTTTTTTCGAATTTGTAGGTAGCTCTTGGGTATCTGCAATGTATATTTTGTTTGAGTTAAGAATAAAAAGCGATTTTCCTTTATTCGGTTGTTTAAAAAGTAGATGTTAAAAAATACTTGTATAGGTACATTTTATAGTGTTGAATAGATTTTATACAACTTTAATATAGAAACTTAGTATACTGTGATAAAGAAATGTGCCTTATTTTTTATTGTGTCGCTATTTATTCATCTTCGTACCTATGTTATTTTGTCGGATCAGCATACAATGCTCCATTTGGCAGACGAATAAATAATATAACAAAATACTTATATCTTTATTTTTTATTTCTGAAGTTTTGTTGAGGTAATAAATCATATATATCTCTTTATATTTATTTGCAAATAAATCTATACTTTTAAGACTTGACTTTTAATTTATAAATCCCTTCTGTGGCGAGCCCAAAGGAAATCCATGATCTTTTATGTTTTTTTTCATAGGAGAAAAGAGTTTGGATGAATAAATTTTTGCTTATACACATGGAAGCCCTTGTAGCCCATGGCGGTCTTTGATAGTATTGATACTGCAGCATCTGAATATGCCGCAAATATGACTTTTCTTTCTAGGAGACATATTTGCTGCTGTTTCAATGTACCTAGAACCTTTGCCCTTCTTCCTCGTAGTCAATCTTTTTGTCAAACTGGTTTGACTATGAGGAATTACGTTTCCTCGTGGTCAAACTTGTCTAATGACCCTCCCTGTATAGTTAAGTTTAAAATGTGTACAGTCAATCAATAAAGTGCGTGTTCATAAGCTTAAAAAAGGCTGCCCTCTCCCTAGTCCCCAGCCCTCTCCATAGTCAAACCATTTGACTAAAAAGTTTGACTACGAGGAAGAAGAGAACCTTTGTACTAGTTGTTGTACACTGTTGCAATTTTTATCTAACTAGCCAAATCACAATAAAAAGTAACCCATGCCCAGCAGTGGGACGTTTAAGGGTTGTAATGGTGATGATGATGAAAAAGTTAAAGCTTAAAAACATACAAAAAACACCATAACTGAAAAAAGAGGACCACTAAAATTCGTAAGTTATGAATAAATTTGTGAAAACAAAATTGTACGTCAAGCTAATAATATTATAGTAGATAGGTAAGTACGATAAAGCAAAGTAGGAATGTATAGTTAATGCGAGTTGTTTATGGCAAATTAATTACACAAGACGCCCGCGCGCCCGCCAGTAGCGGACGCCGCTCTCAAAGGTACGGTGTTATTGCTTCATGCATATAAAGTAATAACTGCTACAATCTCTGTGTACTATTTAGTGCGAGTCCATTTTATTATGCGGCACGATATTTTACATTTTTAGTATATCTAATCTAATTTAACCAAAAAAAAAGAAGAAAAAAAAGAAAAAGCCACCAAAGATTGTGAAAAATTCTTATTGTTTATAATCTGTGTTTTTTATTTTGTTATTCTTATTTGTTTTTTTTTTTATGTTCTAAGATCTCTTGTATTTATATTCTATAATAATATTATTATGTATTGTGCGCCGTTTGTTTTTATCGTACATAATAAAACATTTTTCTTTCTTTTTCTTTCTTTCTAATCTAATCTGCAGAAGGACCGATGGACGATGAATCAAATGTGTCCTAAAGTGGAGACTGCGACTCGGCAAACGTAGAGTAGGACGCCCTCCAGCTAGGTGGACCGACTACCTGAAAAAGGTCGCCGGTTCTGACTGGATGTGGAAGGCGGAGGACCGAGTGTTATGGCGCGTGTGAGGAGAGGCCTATGTCCAGCAGTGGACTGCAATAGGCTGAGATGATGATGATGATATCTAATCTAGGTTCCGCCCGCGGCTACGCCCGCATGGTATGAGGCCCGCTCCCTATTACATGGGACCTATCATAGCTATTAAAATGTAAGTGTGAAGTACATACCTCTTTTTACGTTTTCAGGAAAAAGGCGTGAAGCTATGTTGTGTTGGTTACCTAATATTAATACAGTATGTCAACATTAGAATACCTAGTAGGTTATCTAAAACGTAGTGAGAATTGGCCACGGGACAATCCCACCCACATGGGAGTGTGGGTGGGATTCCGTCACTTGCGTGTAAGCCAGAATTAACAATGCTGAACACTATATAGCAAATTTGCTGACACTACTTTTTGGATAACCTGTTACATTCTTATCTTGTGACTTTCATAAGTGTTACCTTGAAACCTAGATGAATAAAAAAGATTTCATTTCAATTCATTCCCTTGCGAACACCGAGCTACGACACTCCATAGTCACAGGGAAAGTGTAACCTATCTACTGTTTTCAAACCAACAACGAATTTAATCGGAAGTAAGATACGAGGAGTAAGAAAGAAAGTTACTTTTAAGTAGTTACAATGGACTATCTTGTCTTCTTCTTTTAGTATCATAAAGCTGTAGAGTTTTTTTTTTGTTGAACGCTAGGATCCCCAGAAGTACTGGTCCGATTTGACAAAATATTTTGGTGTTGGATAGCCCATTTACTGAGGAAGGCTATTGGCTAAATAATATCACGATACGGCTAATAGGAGCTGAGTAGTGGTCAAATAAAGGCACCGCGCGACAACTAGTTGCTAAATAAAAAACTATTTCGTTCGTTACACAGAGATGGAAGCAGTTCTATTTACATGAATAAACATAATGTTTATTTTTAAGCAAAAGTTTGATTACTTGTTTTCATTTCATGATAATAATTGCTTTTATAAAAAGTTAAGCTCTTTCTTACATTGTATGTTCCTACATACAATGTATGGTTAATGTTTCGACTAAATGATTACAGATCAAAAATAACTTTATAATAAACGTGCCATCGTCATTAAAATCCTTAAAAACGTGTCACTCAAAATTAATATCAAATTAATTAAAATGTCACGGAACAAAGGGTCGATCGTGCCGGTTGGTGGTGGAAACGTAACGTCGAATGAACCATCTCGTCGGACGGCGGCGGCATCTTTCATGTTCCTCCCCTCGCTTTGATCGCGCCGCGCCGACAATCCGCTCGACTACTTATCGGTTCAGATTTATTGTGATTCGGAGGCTGTGGGCCGCGGCCGCAGGGAGTCGCTCACTTGCTACTGCCGACTGGCACGCTCGCCCATTCTTACTTTACGTACAATGCTTATTCATGTGTGTAATGTCGTAAACAAAAGTGTTGATTGTTTACATTAGCTACTAACTGCTGCGTAAACATTTACATGTCAATTGAATACACAATAATTATGTATTGTGATTTAACGAACATAATTACGGAGTTGGTACAACTCAGGGTTACTACATTGTTAAGCCGTCTCGGAGAAGGATTCCTTTACCTTTATATCTTTATATTAATATTATAAACGCCACTTCCTACCGAAGCCTATGCGCTACCGTTGCTTTCCTATAGGTAAGTACCGATTTTATGATGAAATCTACTGCCAACGTGAGATATCTACTTAGGCAAGATCCTCCATATAGAATTGGTGTTTATGTATACTACTATGTAGGTAACAACAATTCCATCTAAAGTTGAAAATGGCTACTCGTCAGCAGAATCACATCACTAAGTACCCATGTTACGACTGGGGTCGTTCATATTTCTTTACCTTTGTACTTCCTTGAATTTATGATAGTAGGTACACTTATTCGAAGTGGTTCCAAATAACAATTTTGAAACCATTAACACTTAGATGTTATCTTATAATTTATAACCTTCTAAGGCAATATAAAAAAATCGGTTACTAAGCCATCAAAAGAAAATTAATAAAATGTACGTAGGTAGATGTTACGGTTAGCTACGCAGTGTAGACTGAAATAGTTTATTTATGAGGAAAATGGATTATATACGTAAGGTATTTGCCATCATAAGCATTACCTTGAACATCAATATTTATCTAGGCATTATGATGTTGTAAGTAGGTATAACTTTTTAATTATTTTATGCATTCTGTACGATTGCGAATAACCGGTCTCATATTTATTGAGTTTTCTTGTGTCTTTGTTTGGTCACTGAGCTTGGATTTTGATTCAAATCCTCATGCCAAGCTATGACCTAGTTTTAGCTTCGCTTGGGCTTCGCTATCACTTACCATCGACAATAAATTAAAAACAATAAAATTAAAGGAATAATTTAAAATCATTTAAGCACAAACAAATCAAAATCTTTTGAATCAAATTTGTAGGACACTGTACCAATCTTCGGCGTCACCGAGAATGACCATCACATTTTTTTTGCTTCCATCAGTGCAAACCCCGGTAGCGACCAGAAGCTTCTTTATAAAGTTCACCATTATTACTTCGTCGAAGGTGTCTGACTGTTTATTACGTATTGCCATTGTGTTTTCTGCTTGTTTTATGTTCATTGTACTATGACATTTTGCCATTTGAACTCTTGAGCTCCGGTATCTAAGCTGAGTACATGAAGCATCAACATTTATGTTTGCAGCTAATATGCGACTATTTACGTCCTTTTATCTTTAACTTGAAATGAGGTGATAATGATGTTGTTTATTGATAAATTATGTTTGCCATAGAGTCTTCCGATAAGACATCGATTTGCAAACTCTAATTTAAGCAATTTATTTTGTAATGAACAAATCACTAAGCTTTTAAAGAAACAATTTTTTGAGTTTTATTAGACCAATATCCAAGCTGAGCTAATAAATTCACTTTTGATTGATAACGAAAGGCCGTACCATCTGAAATCCGGAACATTTCGATAACTTTATTGTATTCGTGCGAGTGATGAGGATTATCTACTGCCTTGCATTAATCTGTTTGATGCGTCCCATGTAATGCGTGTGATTCTGCATCAGTTAACATCTTTAGTTAGACATTTCTACAAACTTTATTCGTTTTATGTGTCACTCATAAAATTATCATTAAGACTAGTACCTACTTTGAACCACTGATTCACCATAAACATCTACTGCCTTCATTTAAATCTGTTGCTAGTCTTTCAAACAAATAGGTTGCTGTCATTTCTATACGGAAATCAAATTTCAGATCTAATTGCCTTAATTTATAGCCTACAGTATAGGTATGGCTTCAACTAGTTGCAAGCAAAGAGATTTTAGTAAAGTTTCATCATCATTGCTGCAATATAATTTAGAAGCAGCGCTTGTAGTTCCCTTCTAAAATATTCAATTAGAATATGCGGCTTATGCCACGTTGAGCTGAGTTCCGTATACAGTAGGTATGCTATTTTTGTACTTATGACTGTAGTGCTAGGGTTTCTTGTACAGGTCATTGGCTATTTATTAATTATTGCCAACCCAGCTACACATTTCTCCTTCATCAAGAGACCTGGGAGGCTTATACCGCAATTTAGTAATAGATAGGTGTTCAATCAATCAATTCCGGGTAATTCAGTAAATCAGTACACTGTTGGACACAGGCGAGAGGCCTGTGTCAACACTTTAGTAACTCCACCATGTTTATTGGACCTAGTTCTGATTTACAAACATTACACATACATACAGATGTGTGTACGTATAATCTTAACTATATCCAGGTTCAGCATGACCGCAATGAAAATCTCTTAAGATATATTTTATTGGGCATAAAATATTAATGTTCTAATGATTTAATAATAATCAATTTAAAGAGCTACGGAATGAAAAAATATTATGTTCATTGTTATGGAGAATGGGCTGTATAATGGTCTTTTATAATAAAAAGCTCTTTTAAAATGGCCGTCCCACTAAGTCTTTAATGGGATTGAATAATAAGCTATAAAGATTTTGAATGGTATAACTAAATGGTTTATTCTTTCCGCCCTGTTTGTGTGCGGTAGTAGCGAGTAATTCTTTAGATGCCTGATTTACCATCCGGGATAGCTAGATCGTTGTCTTGGGAGTCGATAAAATAAGCTTAAATGGATTCGGGTCGTATATCAGAGTCGGCATCATAAAGGTGGGTACCAACTGTCAAATGGCTCATTGTGCCGGCGAGGCTTTATGATGGCATTTTTACAGGCAGGTACACGCTTTGAGCGTCTGCCACGCCGCCCGCCAATTATATTCTACTTAACTCGGTGTCTACCTCGAGTTATATACTTCGGACAATTTGCTTTCAAACAACACCTGCGAGTCAAATCATGCGGTAAAACCTTTATTGACAGCGATTTGATTACAAGCGTACTTTAAAAGTATAGTTAGCAGGACACTGGAGTATAGAGATATACTATGAATATCGTCATCCACTTGATCGGAGTATCGCTGTCAAATGTTTGAAAATGACAGCGAACAAATATAAATTTTCAATCATCTGACGAGGTAGGAAGGAGGTATTGAAACCAAAAGTCGTTGTCAAAAATCATAGTAGATTCTCTGATAATTTGGCCGCACTTGACAAAGCAGAGGTAGAAGACTTTCTAGCTTCTAGCTCCATCATCATCGTTGAGAAGTCCAACACGGGAGATTGTCATATTTCAAGATTTTTGGAGAATCAGCCACTTAATTTGTCAGTTAATTTATATGGGTTGTAATGATGATGACTATGTTATAAATATAACGTAAACCTATGGAATACCTACTGGTAGAACAAAGTCTCGTTTTAGTCGATAATGTATTTTCGTCAGCGGACAATTTCACAGTTGTCTCATAAACGAATGAAGATTGAATGATGTCCGTTGTTTTGCAAATACTTCGACAATGTTGGCATCGTACATTACCTTTAATGATATTCGAAAAAGGTGTGAAATTAAATTAGGTGTACGATTATGTCTAAAAGACCATTCGTGTATGGCTAATTTGTAAAGGAGGAGGCGCGCGTCTCGGGCACAGGGCCCGGAGGGCGGTCGTTTTGTTTGGAGCCGATGCCGTTGACAGGTGGAGGGTACCGCAGGGCTGGCGGGGGAGGGGCGGCGCCCGCGCAACTCGCGTGGCCCTCTCGCCTGAGTCACGCGCGCCTCGTAATGCTTGCATAATAATAATGACGGATGCCGATCGCGCGGCGGCTCCTTTGATCTGTGGCGCGTTTGATCTCGCCGCCGGAGCCGGTCCCGCCGCCCCTGCCGCACAAACGAGCCGCCCGTTCGCGTACTCGGTCGGGCGGCGCGGCACACAGCCGGGCCCTTCGCGCCCTTGTTCTAAATAGAGGCTTTATTTTGTAAACAGCGGGAGCGCTACCGTGCGTTGTCGGGGCGCAGCCGCTCGGCGCAGTGGTGCCAGTGGACAGTGGAGGCAGACTGGCAGTGGTGCGCCTGCGCCCGCCAGTATGGGGTGTGCTCCGGCAAGTTGCCTGCGCCCGCGATGACGACGAGCCACCGCGGCTCCGACAGCCGCCTCCGCTCCACGCACCATTGGATTGTTTGGACGCTCTGTGTACGCATTGCTTTATTATTTTGTGACAATTCTACCTAATTATATTTGTGATACCAACAGTGAACATTTGAACAAGCTTTTACGTGTGAATTTTAGATATGGCAAAGTCTAAGTTTCTGTTTAGAATGTGCAAAATTTTCTATTTATTTTTAACAGGGTAGAGTATAATGTTTTATCTTATTGCGGTTGAGTGATTTCGCGGTTTTTAAGATATTTTCGGTTTATATTTTCGCAAGTACCTACTAAGGATCTACTACTTAATCGACACTTAACAATTACTGGACCTTTTATTGTCAGCTCATATTGAATTTTCTTTTTAATTTACTTTTTTGAACTCACATTTAAATTTGTGTCAAATCTTATATACCTATAATACTTTAATCCATAATGATTAAAGGAGTAATTTGGCAGATGTATCTAAACTATTTTGAGTGCCAACTCGCATAACTTCAATGTAATTAAATATTATTGCTTGCAACTGACTACATACTTTGTAATGTATCTAAATTTAATACATTTCATATAACATCAAACATATACTATGTTTGCAATACCGAGGTACGTATATCTAATGCTTGCGAAAATAGAACAACGTTACTGCAGTCCAGTATTCTAGAACTTTAAAGTTTGTAAGTTCAGAATAAGATATATCTAGGTGCAGTTTGCTTATTGGTTTTGGATCTTTTGATTGAAGTGGACCTCCTGTAGACCAGAGCATTACGATCTGTCAAGAAAGTTTTAATAGGATTTAGTTAAATGAAGTAAGTACTTAGTAGAATCTAAGATGTTCATTCAAATTGCGATTAAGTAGCTATTTTTTCGTTCTGCGAAACCTGTTTTTGTAGGAAATTGACCATAAAATTTACCTAGACGTATAAAAATAGACTGTTGTGATTGTACTAATTAATTATGAATAATTAATAAATAATAGAAGGATGTCATGACTGACGGTGTTAAAGGCATTAGAGAAATCTACCAAGACCAAAACAATAGTCTTGGTTTCCTCCTCGCACTCCCCATCGCCAGTCACCCTAATGAGACAGTTATAGTGCTGTGTTTGGGCCTGAACCAGGATTGGACAGCTGCTTGTGATAACTATACGAGTACGGTTTTCGGATATTTTCTTTACTTGTGCAACTTGATATTGCTTCTTGCCAAATTTCAAGATTCTAGGTCAATGGGAAGTTACCTATAGGTTTTGGCTTTTTTGATCAAGATAAGCGCCAAAAATGGTCCATAAACGGCTGAATCTTTTGATTGCCTTTACTTAGAATTCAGATTTTTTTATTGCGCCAAGGAATTGCAGACCCTAGTATTTGATATTCATTTCAGCTTGATACCTCAACGAGTTCCGGGGATAAATATTCTTGGCAGATGGACAACGGAGTTATCCTATAAGGGTTTCGTTTTTCCTTTTAAGGTACGGAACCCTAAAAACAATCATAATTATTATACGCTGGAAAAGTAGTTATTTATTATAACTGATTTATTTTACATGCGGTTCTACGATACATTTTTACCGCTACAAAACTCTATGTATAACATGGGTACCTAATTCTTTATTATAATTATGAATCTTTTCAGTCCGTATCCAGATTACTGTGATCTAGGTTTATTTGTAATTTCTATTAAAGTACCTAAGAGAAACATAGCAATGTTTGCAGACGCATGCCTGCACGTAAAGCACGTGTTCCTGTTATAAAACATGCCCGATATCCTTCGAACTGTTTCACAAACAGAACACACAACGGTTTCTCAAAATTATAATAGCAATAGGTACCTAGGTAGTGACGTATTTCGATCTCTCATCGTAAAGTATTTCGACTGATGACTGGGAAATTAATACTGCTCTCCAATTTTGCACCTAATTATTCAACTTTATGAAGCCGTATTTTTATTTATTTTCCCTTTTTTATCTTTCATTGTTTTCTTTTATAAGTTTATTAATATCACACTTTGTTTACATTTGTAAATATAGATATTATTGTTTAACTATAAATAATATTATTGATACCTAATAAAGCTACCTATTTATTTAACTTCCTTCGTTTCGTTTCGTCGTAATAGTTTGTCAAACCGATGTTGACAATTTCGATAATGAGAAAAGCGATGTGAGTCATAAATTTCCGTTTTGTATTCAGGTGGTGGTGTGTGGTGTGTGTGAGAGCGGCGCACCCCCCGACAGTCTTCGTCTGGTGTGGCTCGCTAACACCTCGCTCACTTGTAACGATGGCAGCCCAGCCGGGTAACTATTTCAACAGTCCTTAGAATTAAGATAAGTAAGTATTATGCTAAATAGATCATATTATCATCGTGGGAACTGACAACAGAATAAATCCAGACATTCAGTAAAAATGTGTTTAATTTCAAACGACACTTCATGGTTACCCTGCCTTAAAAAGGTCACAAATTTGGATAATTAAAAATTAACGAGAGATGTGTTTAATTTCTAACGACACGTCACTTTATTGCAATATAGGAGTTACCTATCTCACGCTTATTAGTACCAAGATGGTACCGATATAAAACATAGACATTAATCTTATCTTTGACTTAATCGGTTTACTCGGAGTGTCTTGTGTTTACTACTTGATGTTTATACTCTTAACATTCAAAATTAAAAGTGTACAAATTATAGTACGCGCTTTTGATGCTAGCCTTACGTCCTCAGACCTCACAGCATTATCATGCACTTTCAGGTATTACTACCGGCGCGGCAGCAACGATGAGCATTGGGTGGTGTACTTGGAGGGCGGCGGTTACTGCTGGGACGCGGCGTCGTGCGGTGCGCGCTGGCGCCGCCGCAGCACGCTCATGTCCTCCACGCGCTGGCCTCGAGCGCGCCGCTCGCCCGCTTTGCTGTCCACCGAGCCGTCCGCCAACCCACTGTGGCACGCTTCGCACCACGTTCTGCTGCCATACTGCACCAGCGACATGTGGGCCGGGACCAGAACTACACGCCATGCTTCTACTGGATTCCACTTTGCCGGGCGCCTCATCGTACGCGCCGTACTTACGGATCTGCTCCGTCACGGTCTCCGCGGCCGTATGTTGCTCGTCGGCTCTAGCGCCGGCGGCGCCGGAGTCATGTTACACGCGGACGCCGCACGTCGCGCACTGCGCCCACACGGTGTGCGCGTGGGCGCCGTCGCTGACTCCGGCTGGTTCCTCGACAGACCAGCGCGAGCCCGACGTGCCCCCGCCGCGACTGTCGCCCGACTTGGACACACCCTGTGGCGAGGCAGCCCACCGAACTCGTGCGTGCGTGCCCATGCAACTGAGCCGTGGCTATGCTACTTTGGCTATCGGCTTTACCCACACGTTCGCACGCCGCTGTTCATATTTCAGTACCTGTTTGACTCGGCCCAGCTGGCCGCCGAAGGAGTACGCGCGCCTCGCACTCGGTCGCAGTGGGATGCCGTGCATCGAACGGGCGCGGCTTTGCGTGCCAGCTTAGCTCCAGTGCGTGCCACGTTCGCACCAGCGTGCTTAGCGCACGGTGCGCTAGCTCGTCCCGAGTGGCTCGCGATTAACGTTTCGGGAGTGACTCTCCCGCGGGCCCTTGCATGCTGGGAGCGGCGACTGGGTGGCGCAGGGCGCGGGCCTCGCGGGGCCTGTGCCCCACGACGGCTGGTGGAGCGCTGCACGTGGCCGCAGTGCAACGGCTCGTGCCCGCGACTACGAGACCCGCGTACTGGTGAGGAAGTTGCGCTGGCAGCGCTGCTGCAGAGCTTTGGACTGGATGTGCGCGGCGCGGCAGCTGCCATGGGTCTGGACGCACGACAACTGTCACGCATGAGTCGAGCCGAGCTGCTGCCGCTGTTGGCGCCGCACATGTAATCGGTGCTAGTGGACTAGTGTTGTGCTATCGAGCACGGTGAATCTACCTCGTTTTTTTTGTTGCACAAGTACAAGTAGTTTTATGTACCTATAGATGTTTAGATATTATTTATTGTTTGTCGAGATGTATCTGTAACTAAAAGTAAAGGGCTGGCGCTCCTCGGCTGCTGTTGTGTTTTAATGTAAACGCGGTACCTTTTTGGCACATCTTTATTTTATTTACAATTTTCATCGATCCTTTTAAAGGATCGACAGACTAGCTCGGCACTATCTACAAATTAAATAAGTATTTAATAAAATATCTCACTACTTGTCCGCTGGATTCTATACGTATGGCTGTGTCGAAGTCTTAGCCGCAACTAGACGAATCGCTCGTGTAAGTAAAGTCGGCGCTCGGAGCGGTCCCGGGGGTGTGGGAGCCAGGGTGAGCGCGGCGGGGCGCCGGGTGCCTGACGTGGCGCAGGGGACAGGTCCAGACCGCCGCTGCGGTAACGGTTACGACGACGTCATAACCGCTGAGCACGCTCCACACTTATAGTTATAGACAGGTCGGTAACGTCGTTACCCAGGAAGAAGTCGGAAGAGATGATGTTGGCCTGAGAGCGCCACAGCGAGCTGAGGCGTGAGGACACCATACGGTTGACGTCATCGGCGTTCTCTCGCAGAGAGCCACGCAGGAACAGAATGTCAAGGACGGTGGGCGTGGTCTGCGCCATCGCAGAGAACAGCGGCGATCGAGCTGTGGGACTCGGGGACATTGAAATCGCTCTGTCTAAGAACAGGAACAACTCACCTGGGTCATTTGTGTTCGCCCATAAGTGAGGCAAGTTTGGCCATAGCCCATCATTTTCTGTAAATAATAAGCAGATCCTTAATTAAACAATCCATTCATTTGATGGCTGCTTATGAGGCAAAATCTCTTGTAATTTTAGAGCAGCTCTTTGGAAATATTACGTCAATTTTATATTCATTAAATTTCCAACAAACACTAACCATTAACTATTGTATTATCAACGTAACTGAATAATAAGCGTTTGTCCGCGTTGATCAGTGTTTGCAATGTAGGCCCTTTGGTACCCACTCCGGTGGCAAATTCTCTAGCAACTGCCAAGTGGGGCCCAAGTTCCCTCCCGATGAGTTTTAGCAGTCCTGTGTGGACGTGGCGAATAGGCTCGCCATTAGACTCATAAAAGCCCATTGGGAAATGATGAGCGTCGAGAAACACGACCTGTAAGGTAAAAATCAATGCATTAAAGGACGTTAATAATGTCAGAATCTTTTTGGTTAAAATCTTCTGTGTTTATACTTTAAAAGCAACATTAAAATGACATATAGGTACATTTCGAAGAAATATCTGTAGATTACAACATGGTGCTTATTCTTAATATTTAACTTCTGTAAGGATCGCAATGCTATTAAGAGGAAACTTGACGAAAACAGGTTACATAAACATAATCCATTCAACTTAGTTGTCTTTATAATAAGACAAAGAAATAATAGTTTTATTGTAGTTTATTTATTATTTTATAACGATTGACAAGAAATAAGAAAACCATTTCTCTTATCTTTCGTAACATAACATTTTTAACAGAATAAGTAAAGAATAGGGTAGTGTTGAGATTTTGTTAAGAGCAATAAAAGTAAGGTTGCAAAGAGGTTTTTGCATACTTTTATAAACATTGTTGTTCTATAAAGATTGCATGTTTTCCGCTATTATAAAGGTAATATCATTACTTACTTCTTTAGTTTGGTCCAAGAATTTTCTGATCTCTCTTAACAGAGGGACTAACGGACGGATTCGAATTAAATTGTGATTCAACCAGTATCTGGAAAAAAAGAAAACATTGATCATATTTATTTATACCTTCATACAAACGATTTTGTACAGGCGGACTTAATATTTTTAGGCATTATTTACCAGTCAACCAATGGGTGAGAGAAAGAAAGAAGTGCAGAGAAATGGATGTAGTAGAATTATGTAAATTATTATTACATACATTCATTAAGAATATATAGGTAGATATAGGCTATATATAAATTCATATATTATTATATATAATATATGTAGCGCTTATAATAAAAAAATATTCCTTTTACTGTATTTGCCAATGATGTGACAAAATTTGATGAAATGTGTCCAAGTCAGTGTATGAATTTTTGAAAGAACTAAGCACAAGGTTTTTTTGCTAATAAAAATTCTGCCCCCGTAAGTCAAGGACTTATAATTCAATTAAGCGTGTCTCTAGTGAATTGATTTACAACTTTATTGTTATTTAATGCTTATGTAATAATGAGCTAACCGGAGTAGTCTCGCGTGACTGCGGGTCGCCTGACCTAATATTTGCACTTGGAACAAAACATTTGGACCATTATTTACATTATATTCAGTTACATAAGCCCAATTATAATTTGCACGGTAGAGTAAACAAGTAACCACTTGATCTATAAAATTATGAAACAAAGTGTTTTTTGTCTTAGATATTTGACTTTTTTGAATTGAATCGACATGACATCACTTTTGCTACGTGCGCCTGTTAATAACTATTGAATTTAAAAACAAGCCCAGAAGTCTAAAATAATTCTACATTAATGACTATAACAGTCGCGACCAATCAAAATTCTAGATCAGCTTAATTCTTTCCAATATTGGTGCACATGGTGGCTGTGTACAAAATGTATTAAATTTATGAAACAGAATATTTATCTTTATCGAAAAGTTAGTTCACTAAATACTCAAAATAGATACAAACTCAGAAATACCATCGCCAAGTCTACTAGGGGTACGTTTTTGTATAACAGACTACAAGGGCAGGACGACCGGTGTGGATGGAACTTACTCTTAAAAGTCATACCTGTCATCTTCCTTATTATAATAATCGTAGTAGGCGATTCTAAAGTCGAAGTATCTGATGCCGTGGACGAGCTGGGCCCAGATGGAGCGGTCCTGGCACAAGACAAAAGTGTCCCGTCCCACCGTGCTTATCTCTGTGTTAAATCGCCAGGCTCCTGCGTTGTGAGTACCAGGTATCACCAAGTCGCCAATCCGAAGGTGGTTGATTTTTTCTCTGGAATATTCGATAATATAATATATTTATATTCTACTTAACAATACAATACTTTACAATACTTAATAATATAATATATTCACACAGCACCATGTAGTCCCAAATTAGGCTATTATATTTGCTTGTGTTATAGCACAACAACTGAAAGACTACGTAAATACTTTTTTTTGTAAATACATACATAATAATATATTATAGATAAATTACACCCAGACACAGAACAAACATTCATGCTTATCGCACAAAGATTTGCCCTGGGTGGGAATCGAACCCACGACCTCCGGCTTAGCTGTCAAAGTCACTAAACACTACGCCAACAGGCCAGTCAACACGTCACACAGCCGGCTATTCCTGATGGTCAAAACAGTCATGTCGTGTGTGCGGACCATAAGCGGAAGACAGGTCAAGATAGTCCTGTTATGGCGACTATTTATGTTATTATGTCCTATATGGGATTGCCATAGTATACACATTACAAAACGCAGCTGTGCTGATAAAAAAACAATAGAAAAGAACAACACAATTGAGTATAATGACTAAATATATCAGACTCAAAACAAGTATCTCTGAATCACACAAATATTTGTCTCGTGTGGGAATCAAACCCATGTTACTAAGCACTGGGATGTTTGGCGAGGCAATTATTTTAACGCCAGGCTAACAGTAAAATATAAAATCATCATCTTGATGCGTGGAGTAGAGATATTGGATGTATTTCAGATAGATATAGCTACAATAAAAGACGCCAATCGCAATAACAAAACTTTTTTATAAGCGGTATTAAAAACGCTACTCACGCATAGTCCTCCATCCATGTGGGCTGTATCTTCAAACAGTTGTAAGCCTGCATATCTTGGGAATTTCCTGCTCCCACCCATGGCCATAGGCAGTGTGGGCCTTTAGTACCAGCATTTAATTCCCAACCACCAGGCAGCGGCGGTTCACGAAGAGATATATTTGTTATAACATAACCATCACCCGAATCTACCACGAACATTGCTAAAACGTTGTTCCATGATGATGGTTTATGGTTGAAGAGCCCGATCTGCGGACATGAAATACAGAAAAAGTAGTTCCAATTGTTTTCCCGGTCAAATGTGAGTCAGACTCACACGGGTTTCCTCCAAAGAATGTGAAGGGAATTTAGCCTACTATACAACACTGGCCAGACAGGTTGGTAGAGGGTTAATTTCGACTTTTCCTTTTTTTGCAGTGCTCTTGTCTAAAGGCTACTAAACCCTTAGTCGCGTTTTACGACACCCACGGGTTAAGATGGGGTAGTGACAGTATGTTTTCTTAATCCGTCACTACACGGAATATATGGACCTTAATCATCTGCACATAAGACTTACCTTGATGGATAAATCAGCAGAGTACCTAACCGTAAAAAGTTATTGTCGGTAATACACATTCATGGGTTTATTGCATGGTTTAAAGCAGAAAAAAAATCTCGTAAGTTACACAGATTCAGCAAGTAATTTGGTGTACGTATCTTTTCGTTGAGTGTTATATAATAATAATAATCATTTAATTCAGAATAAAATTCCATACATTGGTTGTTAGTGATATAACTGAATATACTATGTTAGTACAACTTATCTACTAATTAATTAAATTAAATTAAATTAATACATGTATCTTTCTGAAGCATCAGAGCCGCCATTATGCATACGGCACCAATGCTCCAGAAAGACACCACTAGCACTATTACCTATTATTTTCAGGATGCTGTTGGTACTTTTGCGAATTCTATTTAATAGCGATGCCGTTCGCTTACGCATTATTGCCCCAAAGCCATCCGTAGCCGCTTCAGATATAAATATATAAATGTTTGAAGGTGATTGTGAAGAAATTTATTGATTTCCATTTCATATTTTTGTAAATAATATTATGCTATTGAATGTAGGTAGTAGGTCTACAGATAAGAACTTCTAACCGTGGCTTATGGACATCGGTAATAGAACGATGCGGAAAGAAATTATGAACAGTTAAAATAACTAACGTACTGCCGTATCCAAATCGATCCACGCTGTAATTCAATATCTAATACCAACCGACATTATTACAATTATTAATGCAATCACTCAGTCGTTAAATGTGCTTTTCAATACAAATTAATTACGGCATTAATGTTTACGGATCATAACGGTGAAATTATACCCTTCCGTTTTTATATCGTACAACAGCCAGTATTAAGTACCAGGATACAGTGACGTTTAATATAAAATGATTGTAACCTATCTTACTACATCTATATATCTTATTTTATAAAAAGAATTGACGTTGTTAGTAGTATTAAAACTCAAGAACGGCTGAACCGATAATAATATCGGCTTTAAAACGGTAAGAAATTATAAAAAAAATTGCAAGGCAAGTAGTAAAAAACAATACCCGTCCTGACAGCCGGGTAAAAGCAACTGTTTTATTTTCTCATTCAAACTGTTCGTATATATATGAATATAATACTATGCAAGTTTAATTTTTTCTTTGATTTACTGCATAAAAATTCACACAAGTATTACAAAATTGTGTATCGGGGACCTAAAAGTTGCCTCATAATATTGAAACTGTAACTTAATTCCAGTAGCAACTGTTATATTAATTTCGTAACATAGTTTGAAGACGTACAATGAATGATGATGTGAATAAAAGTGAACTGTCATCATCAAATGACCGGCCCAGTGTCACGATTCACGTCCTATTCAAGGAGAGTTATATAACCAGCGACACGCAAATAACGATTCCGCGTTAGTAACCAAAACACTGCTTGTATGGTAACTACAAAATAATATGACTCAGTAATAACGCAATATTACCGTTTTTATAATAATCTAACACAAAAGGTCAATACAGAAAGTATTGTGACTAATCCGGCTTTAAGTATCAATTTATTAAGAATGAGACAGATTTTTTGGACTTTATGTTATTAAGATTAATGATTGCTCTGGTTTAGTGGTTTATTTAGGTGGTGAGTGCTGCTTTTTGTGACGTAAAGCTAGTTGTTCTAAGTCTGAGACTCTTTGTTCGTTAATCTTTGTCACTCGTCTATATTTATGCATCATTCATAAATACGTATTTAATATAATATTTTCGTGTATTGGTTTTGTTGATAAGAGCAGATTGTGTTCGTGAATTAATTGTATAGCCTCCAACGACTGTTGAAGAGGTGTTTCAAAAATAAGTAATTATTTTGATACCTGACAGGTTGTCTCACTATTTTTCAAGAAGATTAGGTATTAAATTATTAATTGAGATACCTACAAGTGATTTTAGTGCAGAGTTCGTGTCATTGAATTTGAGATGAGTTCAAACATCAAATTTAATGCATTTGCTTACACAACATCGGCTTTCGCTTCGGTGACATAATTATTTCATTGTAACTTTGCTTCCGTTCGTAATGTTTTGTTCCAGTATTGTTCTCGGTTCACGTCTTGTATAACATGCTTAGTAGGTAACCATCTTTTATATAATATGGTATACTAAAATCCTTACTACATAATAATTATAGTGACTTCTATTTGTATAGTTCAGGTTCTAGTAGTTAGAATTAAAAGCAATTAATTTTATTCAATTATTAACCGCTAGAGTCATACAAAGTAATATTTTTAGCCTATTTTAAACACCATTATGCCCAAAATTTTTTATCGTTTTAGTCGAGAACAAAATGTAAATAATAGTTTTATTATACCCACGAGCCAATTAATATGAAAGTTTAATGATCAAGGATGACGGCGTGAGTACATATTAAATAAGAATACACTCTGTCAACTGTTCTGTGTGGTAGGGGTGATAATGTATAATTAATTGTATGAATACTACCCTACTTCTTACCTGTTTGGGTACATTTGAACATCCGTTGAAATCCCAGTTCAGCTCAATAGCATCTAGGATACGACTGTTGTCGGACATCCTGATTTCAGGTGAATGCACAGTTATCCATACTCGACCGCAAACAGACCATTCCAAAAAATGTGACCCCGTTGCTGGAATACGAAAAAACTTTTTTAAAATACTGTACAATTTATTGTAGGATTATTGTAGGATTTTGATAGTTACGTGTAGTGAGTTTAAGACGCAAATTATGTGCAGTTATTTACTAGTAAACACGAAAAACGCGATCGAATAAAAAAAAAAATACTTAGTCGTTAAAAACATGCAATTTTTGACTTGTGGTCAAAAAAGAGAAAAAAAAATTCTATCACCAAAATTTTATTAGTTGTTGATTGTTTTTATTATTATTCTTACTTTAGTCTAAGCTTAACAAAGGATGAAGAAATAGGACGTTCCTGCTAAAGATTAGCAATCCATATTCCATTGTTGTGTGCCGGGGCCCTTCTTCCACAAGGGATCTGCAAGGCCTTAGGATTTCTTATTGGGTACACGAGAATTTTCTTGCACAATTTACCTCCACCATTAATTAGTACATAATACCTATTTTTATATATATTCAAACCTGGCATACAAGTGCTATTTAAGTGCTAAATATATGAAACTTAGTTGATAGAATTTTAACGTATTTTAAAATCCGTAACTTAAGTTTCAAATAAATTTCCAAGACACCGGCTAAGGAACAGCGCCTAAATTCAAAAAAATATCGAAATCTTTTATTCATATCTTCATGATTGTACATTCTTGTTGTATCTGCTCGACCAAACCACTTTAATTCTATATAATAATATTAGTCAACTAATATGTAAAGTGCTTGAACTAAAGTCAAGTGCCTACGCATCGTAGAACGAAATTATTTTTGACCGACATTTTAGTAGGTAGGACAGGTTTATTTTAGGAATCTTCTACCTTTTATATAAAGGTTACTGTCTATAATAGTAACTGTCGACCGTGCCTGCCTACTATACTGTTTAATGATGTTATGTAACTTGTTTACTTTAATTATTTTAATACTTGAGGCGAGTATACTTCCTACTGAGGTTCCTTTCGAAACTATGGTTGTGGTTAATAAAATAGCGTGCTGAAAATTACGGTTCTTGGTTCTCGGGCCGTAATTACAAATAATGGTTCGTTCCGGTTTTTTGTAATAGGCAGAGTTGGAATGATTTTATGACTGTATTAATATTTTTCATCATAAATTATGAATTAGTAAAGTTATTAAAGTGAATTAAATTAAGGTGAAGACGGAATGGTCTTTCTAACGACAGCTGGTATAGGTCAACTTTTCCCATAATGAAAAATCTTCTGACTTTCTATTTCCTTATCCACCCAACCGAATTCAATAAAATTTTGTGAATTTTTTTGGTTGGAAGAATAGAGAACGATGATGAGAAAATGGTCCAATCGGAGGTGTTTTTAGTACTTCTATGCTTAAAACTCTTATTATCGATGTATAATGTGATACTATATTTTTATACCAAATGGTACGTCTGTTCTTATAACTAAGTCTCACATTGCGACAATATAGCATTGAGTAGAAGAAAAACGCTTTTGAAAACGAAAACTGATGGTCACGTTGATTGTACCAGAACGTCTGTTTATTAATTATCATTTTGATTCATTTTTAGTATTAACGCCACCAAAGCATGGGGATTATTATATCGTATCCAAACTCTTGCGCTTTCAACTTGCGTTAAAAATGCCAATACATCTTTTGCGCTATACAAAGCAACCAGGCCTCAGCGCAAGTAATAGCGTGCAGACATGCGTTCACGCATTTGTCACTAAGTCACTATCATCAGAGCTACCGACACTCGTTCTCGTGTCGCCAACCAAGGTATGAAAGCATGCCATAAGGTTTGCGCTATTGTTGGCGAAGAAATATTATTATTATTATTGCATCGCCATAGCGCAATTCACAAGTGCATGTTGATTTGCATGAGTGTGGTTATATCAAATATGATGCATATATATAATATTCGATTCTGATTCAAATATCCCTGTCACAATGAAAAACGATATAGGTACGAAAACAATAGGTCGGATAACAATATTTTGTTATACATACTATTATAATAGTTTTTCTAGTATCATTATTACAACAAGATATGTAATATGTATATTCAGCAAGAAGTAAGAATTCCAAAAATAATCGGAGTATAAATTGTCAAAAAGGTTAAATTTAATGAGAGAGGATTCATAAATGTCAAATATTTCATATTAGTTTCCATTAGCGCTCATCTTCAAGTGTAATTTATTGTTATATGTGTAGCTTAATCGTAATAAAGGAGTATTTACAATGTGTCGTGCCACCATCACCTTATGTGTGTTCGTGGAAATTGTACTTTACGTACATACACGTTTAAGAGTCCGTATAATGCGACTCGGTTTTATGATCGATTCGGACATCGTTGATTTGCGCGGCACGAATGAAACTGAAAAATTTAACGTGAATATTAAAGTGTTGCATGCAAAAAAATTTGTAAACAATGTCGTTTTACATATCGTCCTATCAATGTAATACAGATCTGTAATACAGATGTTCGGACCAGGCGTGTATCGGGAGGCCCCCTTTTTGAAGTTAGCGTTTCCGACCATTTTCACTTGTGTACTGGTTGGAAATGACAACTTTAAAAGGGCCCATCCCGGTTCACACAGTGTTCCGAAGAGCTCGTAGTGTACCTAAATCGACGAAAAATCGATAAAAGATGGCATGTACCTAAGCGTCTGTGGATTATGCCTAAACCCTCTCATCTTTCTAGATAGAGGAGAAGCGATCCGAGCCCAGCGGAACATTAATGGGTCGCTGATGATGATGATCCAAAAATTTTTATCTTCATTTTATAGTTTTGTTTGTGTGATGTAGCGGCGCGGCGGCGTCACAATTTAGTAGGTATATTTTATTATTAACATACGGTACAACTTACATCCCAGAGTCGTGGCAACTAGCAAGTGGCTGCTGAAACCTAGTTTTCAGTTGCAGCAGTCGGTGACAAAAACAGTTTCAAGTTGCCGTAACCCGTAACTGACCAACTTGTACAAGAACATCTACCATGACAAAAAAATCTTGGATTTGCATGAATTTATGCATTATTTTAAAATACAATTATATAATTAGGTAAATTTTGGCACGAATGTGAAACATGACAATTTAATTTAATTTAATTTAATATAAGTAGGTCGAAATTTAATTTTAAATCTTACAGGTAGGTTACAGTTTTAAATTAAACAAAATCTAAATAAACTGGACATTGATTTCCAACAACTGGCAAATTATGACGAAACGTTTGAAAAAGTTTAGGGAATAAGCCCTATGTCCTGGGGGACTTTAGGTACATTTACAAACATACAATTAACAGACAATATATCAGCAAGAAAAAAATATGAACAATGTATCAAAGGGTTGGACTGATATGATGATGATGCCAGACTGCCCCTAATGGCTGCATAGCAATGTGTAAAGTGATGCAACCACAGAGCCTTACTTTTTACTTTCTGTTTAATATTTAGTTTGTAACATTCATTATAATTCGTTAATCTACCGGTGTAGTGCTCTGCTGCATCACTTTACACGCTACCCAAATTGTAAATTACAAAAGATTGTAACTATCCATTTTATTTAAAAAGAGTAGCGTGAGTTTCTTGCCAGTTCTTCTCATAGCTCCACTCCGTCAGCGAACTGGTCGTAAGCAAATTTGCTGACACTACTTTTCGGATAACCTGTTACATTCTTGTAACTTTCATAAGTGTTACCTTGTAACCTAGATGAATAAACGAGATTTCATTCATTTCATTGATTCATTCATTCAGATGATATCAAAAAGAAAGAAAATTTGCTCAATAGCTTTTTTTCAGCCGAGAAGCCATTACTTCTGTGAAACTCCAACCTACATAAGTCTTTGGGAAGAAATACTGGCACTTACTAAACTGGTAAATACTAGAACAAAACCGGGTGGGGACGAGGTGTTTATAATATCAATTATTTATTTATCCCTTTGCGAAGGGTATCTATAGACTTACATTCAAGATTATTTCGCTTTATATTTCTTCGTAATAGGCTCGAATTCGTGCTAGGCAAACTAAGTTACGGATCACCAGATTCACACCTCGAGTACACATGCAAATATCTTTAATATTAAACGTAAGTACATTCGTATATAGAGACAAGTAGGAACTGTAAAGTCTGTATGTAGCACGTACAGATTCCAGACATTCACCGTACGTTAAGTAACTCGATGCTAATGACATAATTGCACAGGCGATGTGTAACGAAGCATATTTAATTATGTGTTTAGTAAATCGAGCGCGTGTACCGGCTTTTACGGATGCGACTTATTATGTAAGGGATTTACTTCACTCTGTCTGGACAAAAGACTTGCGAAATGTAAAGTTACAAAAGTATTTCATGTCACAGAGTTGTATGATTCAAGGGCAAAAAGGTACTTTGTTATTTGAATGTAATGTTTGTCAATTAAACGTGTCTCACCTTACACCCTTTTTAATTTTTTTTACTGAATCTGTGTGTAGTTTGTGCCCGTTGTGTATTTGTTAAGGCACCTGTTTATATTTTTTTCAATAGGTCTAGCCTTATTTCATGTCATGGAGTATGAAGCGGACTTTGTGTTTTTAAGAAATAAATTTAAATAGGTAGGAACTAATAATCCTAAAAGTTAGGCTTCCCGCGCACTCAATTTTTCAATTCGGACCAGTAGTTCTTGTGATTAGCAGATTCAATCAAACAAACTCTTCAGCTAAAAGTGTAGGTTGAACATATGAAGAAAAATATATAAGCACCACACTCCACTTTGAGTGAGCATGCAAGCTGTCAGCAATCAATCCAAGATAAATCATTTATTGATGGTTATTACGTCAAATCACTTTATCATCAATATCATTTATCACATAATTATTATACCTACATAATATTATACGAAAATACAACAGATATGAAATATTTTAATAAAGCTGTCACTAAGCTTTAAACCTTTATGATTAATATGTTATTAATGTCTTAACTACTTATTAATCACTACGTATTCACACAATGTGATTTATACGTCACAAAAATAACTACTGTCTTATCATAAAGTTTGTACGATAAGCTGTAATTTAAAATTGTTAGTTTTTATATCAAGAATTATTGATGTTGTCCAGGGTCTCGCACCCTTGGATCTTTTTGTGCTCCTATGAGTATAGCTCATATTAGTCATAGCGTTATGTTATATAGCCTAGCCTTAACAACACTAAAAGCATTTTCAATTCGGACCATTTCGGACATTAGCGTGTTTTCATTCATTCAGTATTTTAGAATAGAATAATATAGATGCAAAAATACGTTAATGCCAAACGGTACCTCGATTAATTTTAATTTTTACATTTTTTTCAATCGTCATCGTTCCTGGTATAAAAATACACTCGCTTAGATTAACACATTTTATTCTGAAAATAAATACAAATGTATTATATTTTTTATTCTGTTAGTTAGGGTTTTGTGCATTTATTTAATAATATTTTTGTACACGACTGTACAAAGCACTACGTAGTTACATGATAGACCGCGTTGACAAATAAAAAAATAAATTAAAACAATTCGGGGCAACTCGACCCCAGGGGCGAATTTTCAATAGAATTGACAATTTTTTAATTTATTTAGAATCAAATTAGAATATGGCATAGCAAATTTGCAGTAATTTAATTTAATAATTATATTTACTTATAGTTCCACAGAGCATTATGTAATTATAGATTATCAAGTGTCAAATTAATGTCACTTCACTTGTCAGCTGTCATTTTTCAATATTATAACAGACAACTATTTATTGTTTACCTTGTATATATTTTTTTATGTATTTTCTTATTTAAACTTATTTAATTCAATTAGTTAATGGTGACGTATGATGTCCGTCCCCACCACACATGGTCCTAACGGAATACCAGCGCTACCTTGATATTATTATATTTCAAGGTAGCTATTGCTGAGTTAGGACCATTTTTGTTTCTCACAAATAGTAAAAGTAATTTCGTCTTTACCTATTATATTATGTTTAAGTGAGACCAAAATAAATTATTTTCCTTTCTTTTTCTTTACAAATAAGACGTTTATGTCAGACATTTGTATAACGATTCATTTGGCCATGACTTTGAGTGAACTGTTTACCTTCTGTAAGTTATTATTTTGTAAATAAAATGTTAATCGGGTAATTAATTAAGTACCTGATTATTATCTTGTTGTTTCTTGTAAACATAGGCGATAGTGATCAGATTATTATTTTTGGATTGGATTATCATTTTTAATTATTATAATACGGGTTTACGTGACGTATTATATTTTAAGGATTATTTGCCCGACGTTTCGAACGAATTACACGGATCGTGTACAAAAGAAATAAGAGTCAACCATGACATACATAAAAATATACCAGTTTTAAAACAAATGATTATAAGAAACAAGTCGCGATGTTATTTCTAAGGTCCAAGATATTGCTTGTTGTATAAAATTATATTCCAACTAGCTTTTGCCCGTGACTTCGTCCGCGTAGATTTCGAATTACATAGGTCTTTGTTTTAAGTGCAATTCATTAATTCCACAACACCCCACTACAGGAGTTGAATTTCATTTTACGTCAATATAGATAACATTTTCGTAATCAGCGTCCCCGAAAACCTTGAAAAGGACATCCATATCGATTTCTAATAATTTTCGCACTTATTTCATCCCTTAGGGTAAGTTTTTCAAACACCAAAAACAACCCACTTCTTAACTCACTTCTTAACTGAAGTTCACATATAACTTGAAAAACAAAGAACTGTCTATTTAAAATTTCACCCCCTGAACTCATCCCTATCAAAAATATTAAAAACAACATTTTAAATTCCTATCCCAATACTAATTTTGCAAAATGTTATCTTCAAAACAAAGATCTTTTCATACAACGTTTCATCCCCAATTTCACCCTTCCAAAGCCACCCTTGTCAGAATATTGATAAGGATATTTTTTATTTTGATCGTAGTACCCCAACACTAATTTTAATTTGAAAAACAAAGAAGTTTCATATAATCGTTTTTATCCCTTTTCACCCCCGTAGGGGTTGAATTTTAAAAAACCCTTTCTTAGTACACCTCTAGACATTAGGACAAACACACCCTCCAAATTTCAAGTCGCTACAACCAGTGGTTTAGGCTGTGCGTTGTCTGTCAGTCAGTCAATCAGTCAGTCAGTTTATAATATGTATGGATAATTATATTGTTTTCAATTGTTTTTATTTGTCCGCAGTAAATTTTCTTCTGAGTTATTTCCGCCTATATTTGCAGTCTATTGTTAGTTGCATTGATATGAGTACACAACAATAAACAACAATAATTTACTCGTATTCTTAATATTATAAAGCAGAAGAGTTTGTTTGTTTGTCTGATTGAACGCTAGGATCTCAGGAACTACTGGTCCGATATGAAGAATTCTATTAGTGTTGGATAGCCCCTTTATCGAGGAAGGTTATAGGGTTTATAACATCACGCTACGGCTACTAGAAGGTGAACAGTGGCCAAATAAAGAACGACAGGAGTGAAACCTCGCGCTACTTCTGGTTTTAAATTTAAAGAAACAGGCAAAACACCAGTATTTTTTACTTAAACATTTTGGTTGGGTTTCATATACGGTTTGTATAATTGGTAAAATGTAAAATGTATTAATAAATAATTGAAACTGTCGCGATTCATACACATTTTAGGAAACGGGTCTTCGGCATCAAAGTCAGGCCGTGACCACGATCGGTGTAATTCGGCTGAAACTTCGGGCAAATAAATAAGATATTCTTTTATTAATCCTTAGCACAAAACAAGTGACGTGAACTTGTTTTAAAACAATTTAATTTGAATTTCACATCGTCACTGCTATATCTTTTTTTTTTTTGCGAAATTAAGTACTTATGTATATAGATTTCCTACACCAACCCATCAGATTAAGATTTTTTTATCTTTATCTTATGATTCGATTTCTTTTCAATTGAATGAATGGATGAATGAATTTCTGAACTGAAGTCTAAGTGCGACTTGGTGTGAATTGAGAACGTATTGCGCTTATCATTCAAACGTATATATATATATATATATATCTAATATATATCGTCAGTAAAGTAGCGGATGTAACGCTAGGAATTCTATTTGATATTACGTAGATATAATCTATTTCTTACGTAAATGTAGGAAATCATCTCGTGTTGCGTAATGAATACGATTTTGCTTGTATTTGTTAACTTAATACTTATATTTTACGTCAGTCAGTGTCAGTGTTAGTTTTATTGTGGGAAAAAGTAATACTTGTTTAAAAACATTGTTTTGTTATTTAATTGTTTTGTTCTTTAATGGTGATAAAGACGTCAAGAACAGTTTTTTTCTCAACTAGTTAATAAATGAACGTTTACGTATATAACGTTTTTTATCTCGACGTGAGGGGATTTCAAAATAGTTTAATCACCTACATACTAAGATCCATCAATAATATAATTTTGTTTAGTTATATTTAAATAGAATTAATTATATATATAATTTGATTATATGGTTTGATTAGGTATTAAAAAGAAAAATCTCTACAAGACACCATTAACATTATTTTCACTAATCCAACAAAAATGAATGTTCCATAAATTTTCTGCTAACTATACTTTCAATAGGGGTACTAGAGTTATTTCAAGGATCGTGATTCCAATTGAGGGTCGAATCTTGAGGTTCGTATGAGCTCGTAGCCCACACGGAAGGAGTCATGTCCTCAGTAATGAAATGATTTTCGTTAAATATAATGATGCACTCCATGAACTACATCACCTGGCTGACCCTCAATTCGTGTTCAACTGAGAGGATGCCATGGTTATGGGCGGCTCTATATTTAGAATACACTGCCAATATTTGGATCATAGCTATTAAATTATACATTGTTTATTGTGACTATTTGTTACGACATCATGGAGTTTTTTTTAATATAAAACAAATATTTTTCCGAAAAAAAAAAATTAATAATATTAATTATAGTTATATCCCTAGTAATCCCTACAACTTTGAAATCTGCGATTTTAGTAATTATTTTATATAAGTATACATTAAAGTTTTTTATGATTTTATTTGGTACGAGTATAATTAGTATTATTATATATATATATATAATTAGTATACGAGCATAATTAAATCATTATATTTATTCAACACAGACACACTCTGATATCGACTAAAACCTTTTTATAATTTTATTGAAACCACTGAAAGAGCACACTTATTATTCCACATAAATAAAAAATCACAGTTGCAACCTAAACCTCTGATATGAAAACATAACTCACGTGTTATTGATGCACCAAGTGCGGTGACGGCGAGCGCTAACACAGCGTACCACGACACACCCATCTCACTGTGTGGCTCCCGTGCCACTAAACCTCCAATACATTCGGCGTTCTTTCGCTACAATTGATTATTGCGCAGGAGACTTGAACAAATATCAACACACAATAATGTATACCCTCACAATGCGTTGCAGAATTCGTATTGAATCAAACAAATGACGAACCAATAAAAACGTCAATGGAATATGTGTTTTGAAAAGTATCGCTATGTTTAAAGAGAAGTGGTAGATAACAATGATAGTGCGGGCTTCCGACAGTTCCCTCATTTCCGATCGAGTGTCGCGTGCGATGCAAATAGTAGCCGAGACAACATTTTGTTAAAATACAATTCGATAGTGATTTGTTTACAAATATACTTGCTACTTTGACTGGCCTGTTGGTCTAGTGGTTAGTGACCCTGACTGCTAAGCCGGAGGTCGTGGGTTCGATCTCCAGCCAGGATAAATCTTTGTGTGATGAGCATCAAGGTTTGTTCTGTGTCTGGGTGTAATTTATCTATAATATGTATGTATTTACAAAAAAAAATGTATTTAAGTAGTATATTAGTTGTTTAGTACCCATAACACAAGCAAATATAATTGCTTATTTTGGGACTAGATGGCGCTGTGTGAATGTGGCAGAATATTATTATTATATTATTGTTATACTACATCCATTTCGGTATCATCATATTCCACCAATTGTGTGGATTATGGCCTAAACCCCCTCAGCAGCTCTCTAGATAGAGGAGTGGAAATCCGAGAAAGCCGTGGGACATTAATGGATTGCTGGTTTGTATTATTATTAATTTGCCCTATGTTTAGCCCCATGTAATATGGAGTGAGCCTATTGCCATCAAACGGGCACAATTCAACTAGGAGCGATACTGAAAAATTTATGTCAGAATAGGTTTTATTAAACAATATACTTAATCTTCTGATTGATAAGGCACTTTTAATATTGTCGTCAAATATTTTAAAATGTCTAAGTAGCATTCAAATTTTCAAACATTTGACAGCGATATCGAAATTGACCAATCAAATGTCGAGGTTGCGAGTAAACCCTCAGCACGTGCAGCCGGCCGGATGTCACAGATCAACTCACAAAAACTCATTTAAAACAGATTTATTTCATTTGAATGCAATTCAGTTCACTCTTACTAATGCTACTACTGAGACACTGATATACTTACATATAGAAAAGTTTTTTTGCAGACCTACATGTAGGCAATGATAATGTACAATCTACCAAGTTCCTGCTCGAACAGTTTCCAAACATTCGTTGTGTATTACTGGACTGAATCTTCTTGTATAATGTGTGATATTCGAACAATTTACTGTCGACTCGTGCATAATCATTTTATTGGTTTTCTCACACAAAATTTTAAAGACAAAAGATTAAAGACTTATTTCTAGGTGTTCACTTATTTTTATATTGTAAGCTAATATTAGTCTGTGTGAGACTAGCGTCCGTACTACGAGACCTGTATGATCGCCACCCTCTCCAGGCTCTGCACAAGAAGCCTATAGTTGTTGACATAGCGCCTGTTGCCGCTCTTATATATAGGAATTACTTCAGCAAACTTGTAGGTGTCCAGAAGCGTCTGGTAGAGAACATTAGATTCATTATATAAGCTATAGGCGTTACTAGAAATATTGTCACAGCTGACTGAGTGATCTTTCTTTAATTGAAATATGCAGTTACGAACTTCTGCTTTATCAGTCGGTATAAAAGAAAGACAGGAAAATGCTTTTGCTAACGGAGACGAAGAAATTTTGTTGAGTTTGTATCCGATAGAAGACCAATAGCAGTGTTAGTTTTTTTTTATTATAGTGTGTTACATGTTTTATGGTGTCCCATAGCTTTTTATTGTTTATTTTGCTGCTTTCTCAGTTAGTTTTTTTTGCAATATCTTTTATGTTTTTTTAATAACCAATTGCAGAAATTTCGTTATACGTTTACGAGTCGGTATAGTGATAGTTTTTGTGTACACAAACACAAAAACAATCACTAAACCGACTTATTATTTTTCGTGTTTAGTTGTTTTATTATTAATGAAGAAGCAATATTGACATTTGTGGTTTGATAAAGTGGTGTGAAGCATATATTTTTCATTTCATAATCGAGTGCTTCATAATTATGAAGAATTAATTGATCTTTTTAAAAGAAGGTGTTTTGTTATATTAAACAGAATATTCGAGGATAAATAGAGTCCATAATTGATGATTTCTGAACGTAAGAGAATGCTGGGAGTTTACTTTTAAGCATTAACTAGGTGATCCAAACAAATTTTGCTGTTTGTGGGTAACTGATGTGATGTTAGGATACTGAATGATGCTAGTAAGTTTAAGTAAAGTGCTGAGTTAAGATCTTTGTTATTTTCCATTACTACATTTATGTCTCACATAAGAACAATATTAAGGTAATTTAATCAGCCTGAAAGGTCATTAAGTGATTCTATGAAAGGTTGAATGTTTTTATAGCCCCGGTCCCTATTATATTATATTAGTATTAATTTAGACTTCCACCTCTTCGTTTTGTGTTACATTTCTTTAGCTCATACCACGGGTGTAACCGCCTATAGTCATATATCCGCATATAGCCGCATCCAGCATTCATAAATAATAATTTATAAGACTCTATTCTGCCTTAGATCTTTCGATGACTGATAGACAACTAGAAAAATTGATTAATAATTTTTATGCTAGTGTGTGGTGATTTAATTAAGTTGGACATTCCTCTATGTTCATCATCATCATCATATCAGCCTAATGACGTCCACTGTTGAACATAGGCCTCACCTAATTTCCGCCACAGCGAGCGATTAGGTGCCGCCCGCATCCTCTATGTTATCTTATCTTTATCCGTGTAGTGATTAAGAATTCATAATGTCACTACCCCATTTCAACCTGTGGGTGTCGTACAAGGCGACTAAGGAAGTGATCTTAAGCAGACAAGAGCACTGCGAGAACAGGAAAATCCGAAACAAAACCCTATACCAACCCATCTGGCCAGCGTGGCATAGCTTAATTTCCTCCACAAACTTAGAAGGAGACCAGTGCCCAGAAATGGGACGTTTATAAATTGTAATGATTCCTCTATCTTACAAGTATTTACAATGGCAAAGCTATCTAGGTCATTATTTAATAAGTTGATGTTATTGAATTTTATTAATAATACTACATATTAATAAAATTCAATAACATCAACTTATTAACTACTAGGACGAGGTATGTGTACATTGACTTGATGTAAAATAGATTAAGTATATTCTGATTACACATAGATTTGATAAAGCGATTGTTAGAGTGCAAGTATGCTATATGTATCTAAATAAAGGAAAGTAATATTCTGTTTGTGATAGATGGTTAAGTGTGAGTAACAATGAAATAGGTATGCAGCATAGTATAAGGTTATGTTGTGTTTATGTAATGTATACAATCTGTACTTTGTATATGTGGTGTATGACTGTTGATGAAGTGTAGTGTCTGACAAACAAAAAGTATGAAGTTTAAACTTTTTAAAGCAAATGTTGAGAAGCAAATACAATATGCACTGCACGCCTTTATGAACAGCCAGAAGATCTCGCAGAAGGCTCGCCTGGCGGTTCAAAAGGGGGTGTTGGTACCAACACTGATGTACGGAAGTGAAAGCTGGGTATGGCAGAAGAAGCATGAAAGTAGAATAAATGCTGTGGAAATGAGAGCTTTGAGAAGTATGATTGGGGTAAATTTGAGTGATAGAATAAGAAATAGTGTAATAAGGGAAAGTTGTGGCTTAAAAATAGATGTTGTGACACGAATAGAGAAAGGAATGTTAAGCTGATTTGGACATGTAGAGAGAATGAATGAAGGAAGAGTGACAAAACAAATATATGAGGCGAATGTTAAAGGAAACGTTGGAAAGGGTAGACCTAGAAGAACGTACCATGACCAAATAGGTGACGTTCTAAAGAAGGGACAGATCAGGAGTACCCTCAACCGGCGAGAATGCATGAAAAGACTGATGAATGTTGAAGAAGCCAAAGATGTATGTCAGAATCGTAGCAAGTGGAAGGAAATGGTCTCTGCCTACCCCTCTGTTGGGAAAGAGGCGTGATCTATATGTATGTATGTATGTATGTAAATACAATATTATTACATACTATTATCTAGTCATTTAAGTAGGAGTTTTTGTAGATTTTGTTCGCAGTCTATGCGTATAGCAGATGACTCCAGGGACCGTTTTATAAACTGTGATATTTGTTGTCTTTGACAAATTGTCTAGCCATAAATGCCAATCTCCTCCCCAGGGTTGTGAGTGACTCATCAATAAAGATAGGGTAGATGTGCCTGGGAAATTTAGTTGGGCAGTGTTTAGTTTTTTATCTTTGTGGGTTCTGCATTGTTTAATGAAAGTGTTTACGCTTATGCTACAAATAGTAACATGTTCACAATTTTATGCTATGTCATTTACTCGACCAATCGTATGCGTACAAATGGCGCAAACGCCAGTCATTGGCTAAACATTGTTCCCTAACCCCCCTATCCACGATTCATGTAATTCAATTTTCTAGTTCATTAATACATTCGCTACTTGACTTCCATCTAATACGCATTTTTATTAAAACGTCCAAATTTCCTTAAGCACCTGATCAAATCACCACGCTAATCAGCACAACCACATCTTGCCAACACAGCACAAATATATACAGTCTACTGCGCAAGAAAATCCACGTGCCGACGACCTGATTCCGGTACAGAAAGTATCTTTGCAAGAGGTCGGTCGTGCCAAAAGTGACAAAATATGATTGAGTTTTTACATATTTATGACTTAATTATACGTTAAAAATAAATAATTAATATTGACTGGCCTGTTGTTCTAGTGGTTATGTAGCAATTATATTTGCTTGTGTTATGGGTACTAAACAACTGATAAACTACTTGAATATATTTTTTTTGTAAATAGATACACATATTGTAGATAAATTACACCCAGACACAGAACAAACCTTTATGCTCATCACACAAAGATTTGTCCTGGGTGGGGATCGCACTCACGACCTCCGGCTTAGCAGTCAGGGTCACTAACCAGTAACCACTAGACCAATAGGCTAGTCAAGAAGGCTTCCAACTTGACTTAACGACTACCACATTGAGCGATAACCGGGACCAAGGCTGCTCGAGAATGAAATTGCCACAAACGGTCACCCATCATGGACACTGACCTTGCCAAACGTTGCTTAACCTCTATAATCGTAACGAACATCTCAGTACTATAATGCTACGAGTGCCTCGTAGTAGTAGGAAACTAGGAAAGGAGAATTTTATTAAAAAAGTCAAATTCTAGAGTGATAAATAATTTTTTATCAACAACAAGAAAAATGTGCACGAAATTAAGCCTGCTATTAATAGAAAACGATAATACCTCTATTTTCGTTGATGTGTTATCAGTAAGTACTTACTAAGTACATAATTATGTTATAAGCTGGTATAATCTCATAATAGAGTGTGCTGTGTTGGAGGAGTTTTAGTCAACACCTAAATTATTGCACAAAAACAACGTATTTATAGCAAGGAAGTATAATACCTCTCAGTAATGAAAACTGGGGATAATATTTGTGATTGATGTGATTTGACACATGGTCAAGGTTTTCAACCTCAAAAGCAATGCATATCTACGGAGCTACAATCATGTAAAATTTATTCAGCATAAATAGTACACTATTACACAATTCTTAAGATTAAATGTTCGGTGCCTGCACTGGGAATATTCCTGTGTCGCAGGCAATAAAAAATTGGGTTAATGACCTTCCATCTTCCAAACCAGCTGATTTATTTAATTTCGATTTTATTAAACTCTTATTTTTATATAAGACTAGAAGTCACGTGGGGCTTCGCTCCCGTCGTTCTTTTTTTAGCTACTGCTCAGCTTCTATTGGCTGTAGCGTGATTTTATAGCCTATGTAACTCAGTGATAATATATCTTTCTAGCAAAAGAATATTTGAAATCGGTACGGTAGTTAGGCCTATGTCCAGCAGTGGACGTCAGTGAGCTGATATGATGATGATCGGTGACATTATAATCAGTTTTCATTATAATTTTTTAACCACATTCACACAGCGCCATCTAGTCCCAAATTAAGCAATTACATTTGCTTGTGTTATGGGTACTAAACAACTGATATACTACTTAAATACATTTTTTTTTGTAAATACATACATATTATAGATAAATTACACCCAGACACAGAACAAACCTTTATGCTCACCATATAAAGATTTGTCCTGGGTGGGGATCGAACCCACGACCTCCGGCTTAGCAGTCAGCGTTACTAACCACTAGACCAACAGACCAGTCAAAATTATATATTGTTTCATACTACCACCTAACTTTACTATAGATGAGTGAAATTATGCGTAACTCAGTTCGTCCAAACAATGTCCGTCTATAGTAAATTGCCGTAAGTTCCCCTATAACTCTTCCATTTAAAGTTAAATCACTTTGACCCGACAAGTTTTCAAGCGTTGTGCCCGCATCTTTTAAACGTCATTAAAGAGTGCCAAAGAAGGTTCAAACAATTTCCATTGCGAACGAAGTGATTAAAGTACAAAATCTTTGTCCGCCATCTTAGGGAAATACACAAAAGAACTAAACTTTATGTCGAAATTTATCTAAGTTTAGTGGGAAAATTGAAATACAATCTGTTTGGAAGTGGCGGTAAGCCTCTTAAATGAGGGCTGTGTTGATTGCACCGTAGTGTTATGTTTTGGGTAATAGAAAATGCTCCCGTTAATATAAACTGTATGCGATTAAAATAAGTATCGGACTGTGAAATCAAAACGCCATTTTGTTTTCCATTTGAAGACAACTTCATACCTTAGAAGTAGGATTTACGAACAACAAACCACATTACAAGTACATACATACTTTTTCGGTTTGAATATTTTTATTTTCTGAAAAAACTATAACAAAAAGAACAATACCAAAAAAATCAATAACAATGAAATTAAAACACTTGTAACAAAATAACTTAACGAAACGAGATAATATTTTTGCCTATTTAATTTCTGCTAGCTGTACAAAAATGTGCACATTGGCCTGTAGTTTGCGGCAAATACTGTCAAGTGCGATCCCATACTTATTTAAACCGCATAGTACACATATTAAGATAGCATAGGTAGGCAGTGGTGCCTTAAAGCGTTTCGCTACCTATGTTAGATTCCATGTAAAAAGGGGGTGAGCTTATTGCTATCATCCAGGCACAATGGTTTCCAAACTTCGGGCTGATACTGATAGTTTCACGAATGAAAAATCCAATACTCATTTTGCCCGACCTTTTGCAGTTGTACACAACCTACTGCGTCACTGAGGAAGTCGGTCAAACTGTAGGTCTACCTGTAAGTGTTTTTGTGGAAACAAAGTAAGCAAAAAATACTTTTAAATTTTCGCGTAGCATGATAGTATTTATTGATTTAAAACGGGAATTCACGGGATTATGATTTTGGTATTTATATACCTTATAGTGCTTGATGTTTCGACCAGGTTACACCGGCCGTAGTCACAAGCTGACTGGTGAGGCGATATCGTGAGGTGAGGTAGATTCACTTAAATCTACCCTCACATTATTGTTTATCCACGCACTATCACATACTACACTCACAGTGTCCCTATTCATGCCGCGCCGTCCGTATTTAGCGTTAACCGACTGTGCAGAAAAGCGAGGTTGCGTAATTGTAATCACTGGATTCCATGTCGATGATAGTTTAAATCCGGTATCCCTATTGAAATTTTTGTGTTTTTTAATTTCAATAGCTTCTCGCACAACCCGAGAGTAATAGGTACGATCAGTGGAGAGGACCTGTGGACGATGAAATTGAATCCAGTGATTGGTATCCGATTGAAGTATATGTGGCAATCGCTGATTTGCTTTTCTGTCGATTCCTCACAGCGGTGACATGTTCTTTGACCCTTTCAGCAATAGTCCGCTTAATCTGGCCTATGTATGAACTACCGCAGCTGCAATTGATTTTGTAAACACCCGGTGTTTGTAAGGGGGCAAAGCATCCTTTGGTGTGCCTATCATGCTGTGTACTTTGGCCCCAGGTGTATATATACTGTACTGTTGCTATATTGCACCATAAGGTATGTAAATACCTAAATCATAATAGCGTGATTTCCCGTTTTAAATCAATAAATAAAGTAAGCAAAGTTCTTGCGCGACCATTCTATAGACTGTGACAGACATTGTTAGGTATTAGGGTTGAGATGAGTTCTTTGACGGAGAAAGAATATAAATTATGAATAAAACGATGTGTTTTCACGAAATTTTATACTTTAAAATGCCGTCTTCAGGGTAGACTTTCGCGCGAACGTATTTCATACTAATAAAACATATTTCAATGTTCAACGTTCCAAATTTTATCGGAAACTTTGAATAACCATTCTCTTGTTTTCAATAAACAAAAATTAATGAATTTAAGTAAGTATTAAAATTAATTACGTTCTGAAATTTATAATGCAGGTGTTCACATTCAATCATATCAATTTGATTAGCAAATTGATGGATTTTGTTCGATAGTAACAATGTCAATTTAAAAATATAATTAATATGTTTCTAATCGAAAGAAGATTTCCATGAAAATGTCTCTGATTTAGATAAGTTAGTATGACGCAAACAGTTAGGTTTTCTTACCTACATTTTTCATGCTAATAGGAAGAGCACAGAAAGAGGCTACAGATGGTCGCTGTGGCGGAAATTAGGTGAGGCCTATGTTCAGCAGTAGACGTTATTGGTCTGATATGATGATGATAATTAAGAGGATGTGGCTCTGATTGAATTTCTGGCAGATTTTTAAAGTCCAGGCTGATACTGAATATTTAAAGACATAGAAGCCCAATATAAATTTAAATTTGCTCTGTATCTAAGTTATAACTGACAGTCAGATAAATCATATACAATATGGGAACATAAGTTATTCAATACAAAGTATTGTATTGAATAAGAATTAGAAACTATCTGTTTTGCTGTTGGAAATAAATCATAACACGGAAATTGTAAGGTTAGAATCATTTCCCTGATTTGCAATGTAGTTGATACTCGACTATTATATTGTTCGGTAACATTGAACATTTTTTTTTTTATTAGCTAAGTGGCAGACAAGCAGACGGCCCACCTCATGGTAAGCGGTTATCGCCGCTCATGGACGTTGGCAATGTTAGGGGCCTATGCCCCTATATTTTGCCACTATACTAGTGTATCTACTTTACTCAGCGCCATTTAGTTCCAAATTAAGCAATTATATTTGCTTGTGTTATGGGTACTAAACAACTTATATACTACTTAAATACATTTTTTTTTGTAAATACATACATATTATTATAGATAAATTACACCCAGATACAGAACAACATTTATGTTCATCACACAAAGATTGGTCCTGGGTGGTGATCGAAAGCACGACCTCCGGCTTAGCAGTCAGAGTCACTAACCACTAGACCAACAGGTCAGTCAATTAAATGGCTTATGTAAGTCAAAATAAACCTATTTTTTTACTATCATTATATCCTTGTGGGCACAAAACCGCTCGTTGTGGCGGAAATTAGGTGAGGCCTATGTTCAGCAGTGGACGTCATTGGGCTGATATGATGATGATGATGATGATTATATCCTTGAATGGTAAAAATACTCAATAATACAATATCGTCATCTCGTATATCCGCTGTAAGTAAAATTTATTTCCTGATCGAAACGTGTGTTTAGCGGTTTCGCTTAGAACTCAGCTAATTAGTCTAAGGACAAGAGCGTCACAAACTTAACTTCCTTGGAAATTATAACGGTCTTCGGTCATAGTACATGATTGTTTATACGCTTAATTGTTAATTCTATTTGACATGTACTTACCAAGAAATTGTTTCTGGTTTGCTGCATACATACGCCAGCTATAGACGTTCACGTAATTTGATCAAACAGACAGATTCCCTTCAAAGGTCAATAGGTGGCGCTAACATTTTTTTTGGGTTATTTTATTTTATACGTCGCCAATATAATACCTAATACAAGCTTGTGTTATGGCATCTAGACACCTGATAAACATACATAGAAAAGAACCAAACTCCGAAACAAACATTTGCAGCTCATACAAATATTTGCTCCGATCTGGGGTTCACACTACTGTAGCGTCACCATGGCAGCTAATTATGAAGACAAGAATGTAATACTTACTTAATTATTACAAAATACAACAGAAACATGTATACAGAACATTCATGCGTAATTACAAAATTTAATGATTACGAGAGTATTAAAACGTCGAAAGTGAAACCACTTTAAAATATTAAATTTCTCGTAAAACAAATGAACTATTCAGAGAGATAAAATACCAATATTCTGTTATATGAAAATATTTTTAATCGAAAACTACAACTTACAGCTTTACAGATTTTATTAAAATGTTATATTAACAGACATAATGACATTAATTAATTCTACGTGGCATAATAAAGAAAATTGGGTTAGTAATTAATTTACAAGTAAATGCTGCAGTACAATACGACACTAGAAGTTTTCTTATCTGCTAATAATTAAAGACGTAGGTTAGTTAAGGCAAATCTATTAATAATATGATAATGATATAATTTTTATTGAAGCACATCGCAAGGAGTGTCGGGTGGACCTGATCTCCAAACAGTCTATCTGTAAGCTATGTCTTCCACCAAGTGATGAACCAGTTGCAACGTTTTTCCTTGACAAGGCAGTTTTAATTTCGTTTCTAAATTTTAATTCGTTACGAATAATTTTGTGGTCGTGGAATCAACCAACTAGACACAAATTTAATTGATTTAAACAAAAGTTGATGGCAACAATTTTTTTATCTTGGAATCAATTTATTTAATTTACTAGTAACGTTTCCATCTACGAAGATGACTAAAATGGTCACTTAATTATAATGTATTACACTTACAAATCATATATATTATAACAAACTTTTAGATGAACTGAATGCTGAAATACCAGCAATCGAAAATGTGTTTAACTACAGTATGGTTATTGACTACTTAATACATCCCATTGGAAAAAAAAATAGCTATATTAGCACATAATTATATCAAACACCATTTTCTTATACGCTTTTAACTACTTTAAAATCCTATCTCTGCTTTTTGCTTGTATTCATATTAATTATACAAATATTTTCTATTGCCGTACTAAATGTTCGCACTTATCTAATTTAAAACCTGTTCTCAAAACTTAGCTTGCAGATGTTACTTAATTTTACTAATGCGACAAATTGTAAAGGTTTTCTCACAGAACACATGAATATCTATCCTATCTCCGTTCTGTCGGTTTTCTGTATACTAATGCGCCTCTTTTTCCATTTCCATAAAATTGTTAATTGCATTCATGGTACGTTTCGTATGTTCCTCACTGTCGAATGAGGCCATAGATGCAGCTCGGCTTGGGTTACGTAGAACTGGCTTCTGCAGTTTGAAGAAGTTTAACGAAGCTTTCAGCTCCTTGACTATTACTTCTTTGTGGGTTACCTGCAAATTTCATGTTATTAAGCAATTTATTTGTCTGTGTAGTGACGGATTTAGAATATATAATGTCAGTACCCATTTCAAAGTCGTAAAAGGCGACTAAGGTACCAAACTTAAAGCAGACAAGAGCACTGCGAGAAAATAAAAATTCGAAACAAAACCCTATACTAATCCGTAAGGCCAAATTCCCACCATAATCGTTGGAGGAGATCTGTGCCCAGCAGTGGGACGTTTATGGGTTGAAATGATGATGATGAAGCAATCTATTGCTTATTTAATCCGTTCTTAGTGGTCATAAACATACATTAAGGTTGTTTAGTTTAGTTGCGGCTTTTATCAAAGATTTATCAATTGGAAATTAATTTGCATGTTTTTTAATACGTTTGCGTAATACAATTAATTGTCAAGACACTTTTACCAGTAAATAGAAGTGTGATGCCGAGACTTGTTGCTAGTTTATAGGACATTAAACAACTAATGGGACTGCAATATTTACATGTTAGCAGTTGCTTCGTATACCGCAAACTAGCTCAGTGATTCCCCAAAGCGCTCTGTGGGCCACTACTCAATAAAAATTGCAACGTACCTGCTCACGTACGACAATGTTTCGGACTTCATTCAGAAATTCAAACACAGTGATGATCAATGCGAACCCCAGACCAGCGATCAACACTACGAACGCTCCAACTAAATTATCCATTTCAAGATCACCCTCTAAGTCATTTTCATCCGTTCCCGTCTGGAAATATTAGTGTTATTTAACAATGTGATAATTTATGGATTCCTTTTTTTTTAAAAGGCCTCTATATATACTCTTATTTATAAAGCTGAACAGTTCATTACATAATCTCAGGAACTATTTATATGTACTAGTCAAGTGACTTACCATCAGCTAACGGTGAAGGAAAACATCGTGAGGAAACCCACATATCCTAGAAAAATTCTATGAGTATGTTTGATCCACCAACCCGCCGGATTATGGTCTAAACCCTCTCAGCTTTTTAGATAGAGGAGACCTGAGCCCAGTATTGGGACTTAATGGGTTGCTGATGATGATGGCCAATAGGCTTCAGCTTTATCGACTGAATCTGTCTTTTCACTCAATTGAAGCACCCAAAGAAGCCATCCATTTCTCAATTTGGAAGTTCAACGTAAGTTGAAAATCTTTTTCAAGTTTCGCCGATGTATCAAATTTTTCCATTTTTTTATACTTTTTGTAGATGTTTAAGGCAACGAGGTAAAGACTAAATTACTTAATATTTAATGGCACTCTTTTGTGCAGAAGAACATAATTATTGTTATAACTTACTGGACATTCCTTTGCTCCATATTTCTTTTCCCACCATTTATTTTTTATTTCATCTAATATCGTCAGCTCTTTCATTTTTAATATGGCTCTATTTATGTGAGTTCTGAATGGAGAATCTGTAAGGACAAAATATTAGGTAAAGTAAAATGTTAAATTAAGACTGGAGAGCTAAAGTTAAGTTCCTTTTTACCCGAGTGCCAAAAAGGAGGGTAATGTTTTTCGCGCGTATGTATGGATGTATGTATGTATTTTGACTGGCCCGTTGGTCTTGTGATTAGTGACCCTGATTGCGGACGTAAACAGTCAAAACAGACGATTTTTAGTGCTATCGCAATATGGGTATCAGATGAAAGCTAATTAATAACCTAATTCAATTATATATGCAGTAACTATTGCCCGCGGCTCCACTTGTCTCTCGTGACCTAAATAGCTAGACCGATTTTGAAGTGCAAGGTGTTGATATATTAGTATTCATAAACAAATCTCTAAATATAACCCTATAAGACCTTTTACCAGTTCATTCCATTCGAAGGCTACTTTTGAGGCAGTCGGGTTTTTTTTAAATTAATACTTGTTGATCCAGTAGTCACAACAGACGATTGTTGAAGAAAGTTATGGTCAATAATCGCATTCAGCCAAAAGGCTGAGTTCTTTTATAGGACAAATATTTATGTATTCCGCAAGTAATTGTTTGGAGTGTTAATGCTTTGTGTTCGTTAATGGCGTGTGGAAGTTTCAATAATAATAATAATATAAATAGCAACCCATTAATATTCCACTGTTGGGCACGGGTCTACTCTCCTCTCTCTAGAGAGCTGAGAGGATAACATAATCCATGCACGCTGATCTAATGCGGGTTGGTGGCTCAGACATTTCCCTTAGAATTTCTTCTAGGGTATGTGGGTTTTCTCACGATGTTTTCTTTCACTGTTAGCAGATGGTAAGTCACTACACTGCTGGTACATATAACTTCCACAAAGTGAAATCTGCCGCGCCAGCCGGAATCGAACTCGGACCGCGTGATTAGAACGCCGCCTGTGACTTATCACTTTTTAGGAATTTTGCTAGGGTAGATTGAATCTGAAGTACTCACTAGCAGGCATGGCAATTCCATAATCCTTGCTGTCCAACTCGCCACCAACCTTTTTCAGGTCACAATTACGTTTTAGTAAATATTCAATGGTACAAGACTCCATAAAGAATGCGTATTTATTTCTACTCTTCAGCACACGGTTCTCGCCTTCATCATTGCTTTTCATCAGGACGACATCGTTAGCCATCATGTTTTCATACATACGTCTATATGTTTTGTCTTTGGATGACTGAAACAGTAACAAAAAAACTTAAGATGCCACTTGATTATTTGTTTTTACTTTGCTTATTGTATCTAAAAAATAAAACTAATAACATAGTCACAATTATTGAGTCAATTTTAACTTATTTAAAAAACATTCTAAATATTACACACATACTTGGAACAACAAAAATTGTTTTTACAACTCAAAGTAAGCCAATATAAGCTTGTGTGATAGGATCTAGATTATTAATACACGCACATATATATTTTTAAATAAACACATATTATATATATAGAAAAACACCCAAACTCCGAAACAAACACAAACACACAAATATTTGTTCCGACCTGGGTATCGAACCCGAGACCTCAGAAACCGCATCCAAGTTGTGTACATGCAATGAGGTGTATTGTTTAGTGCATTTTTAATCTGTAAGCAATTTGAACGGACAATTTAATATTGTTTTTAGCAAAGGCTAATGAAAGCCACGATAGACTTACAAAAGAAACCAATCGTACCTTGAAAAAATCTAGTGTAGATCCTCCATTGATGGCCCCGTACAATATCTTAGTTTGTTTAGCTAAATCGTCTACGCTATTTATTGGCTCGTTTTCTAACGCTGACGTCATTGAAGCTGACAGCTGAGCAATATATGTCTGACATACGATTACAGCAAAGAACCACCACATTCCACAAACCCACCGAGTTCCAAAGGCTCTGAAAGTAACAGAAAGGTATTTTAAAATCTTTCATTCAGTATTTTCTGATCACAACTCAATATTTTTTATGGCAATTTTACGTCTACTAATAAAATAAGTCCTATTTTGTCGCAGTACATTGTGGAGTTTAAAAAAAAAAAGTATCCATTCTATTTAAAAAAGCACAGGCTATCAAAATTTATCTTCCATACAAATAAAAATAAATGACAAAATGTTTTGCTCAGCGCAAAACTACATCGCATTTAAACTAGTATATGGGCTATTTTTTATTTTTTTATTTATTGAAGTCCGAGGTAGGTTTTTATCGATATAGATTGTCAAATTAGACTGAAACCGTGATATACTAAAAATTTTCTATGAATATGGGAACCAAATTCCACGCGGGCAGAGACGCGGCCGGATCTATAGTATATTATATAATGAATGTAATAATAAGGTTTTCTATAATGGAAAAATCAAAACATTAAATTCTATAAAATTAATAATAAGTAATTTAAAAATACTTGGGCAATATGTCGCATCCTTGTGTCATGATAGAGCCCATCGTTAGCCAGGCGCAATTCTTGAATGTCCATATATTTTCGAGTTCTTCTGGATCTTTTTCACACGGTTCCGGGTTCTCCCAATCAGCTGGTGATATTCTGAAATATATGTAATTTGACAATATTTACAAATTCAAAGCATTGCACTAGGAGCATTATGTTTCTATTTACAAAAAAAATTAAGTTCGTCTTAATATTTTAATGACGAGTTTTCTTTAATAATTGCTCTAAAAGGCTCTTATTTTAATATATCGTTAACTTAGTACAAACCTACGTTAGTACTTCAGACATAAATTAGTTTGATTTTTTAACATTGAACGAATAATATATACCTATAATAATAATAATAATAATATTCTACCACATTCACACAGCGCCATCTAGTCCCAAAGTAAGCAATTATATTTGCTTATGTTATGGGTACTAAACAACTGATATACTACTTAAATACTTTTTTTTTTTGTAAATACATACATATTATAGATAAATTACACCCAGACACAGAACAAACCTTTATGCTCATCACACAAAGATTTGTCCTGGGTGGGGATCGAACCCACGACCTTCGGCTTAGCAGTCAGGGTCACTAACCACTAGACCAACAGGCCAGTCAGACCTATAATATAACATTTACCTTAAAAATTAGAGTAAAAATAAACATTTTATTACTAACGGAGTCAGTAGTAGTTAGCAACGTATTAAATAATTAGATACATACAATATAGATAAATTACGTTGTACAATGTTAATTTCATTCGTTCGTTGTTATAATTTAAACTTTGATAAAATTAGAAGAAAGATTTGCAAAATTGATGGTTTAATGAAATGTAATAAAAAAAGTATTTGTAATTTACCTGGCGCAGATAAAAAGTACGATCGAGACAGCGCAGTAAGCCGTCGCAGTGTACATCCATACGTCAATAGTATATGGGTAAAGGAAAGAAAACATTCCTGGTGGCACCTTACGTTCCTGGGTAAATAATATACTGATGCCTAAAGTCATGAATGGTACTGAAAAATCTACGACTTTTTTACGTTCCTCGGTTATGGTTAAGTCGCATACAGCTAGGTCGGCTTTCTGTAAAGAAACAATGACAAAACTTAGGCAAAATGAAAGAGTTTCAGTTCTTTTGTCATTTTTAACCGACTTCCAAACCAAAAGGAAGAAGCTTCTCAATTCGACACGTATGTTTTTATACTAAATAATGTGACATGTGACCAAGAGACGATGAAGTCAAAACACTTTTTAACCCCCGACGCAATAAGAGTTGTCTCTGTGTCTGTGTCTATTTGTGACATCATAACTCCTAAATAAATGGGCCGATTTTTTTTTAATGAAAGCTAATAATGATGGTTGATGAAGATTGTATGATTTATGTAATTTCTATAAAAATATAAATTTTCAGGCGCAATTTCACATTCATCATTTTAATACGTTTCAATCAATCAATCATTTCAGCCTATTGCAGTCCTTTCTGGACATATATCCATTACAATGTTTAATAATAAAAAATATTTATTACTTACCTTATCCAGCAAGTCACCGATTAAACCAGTCCATTTCTTTGTTTCAGGATCAAATGCCCCGTATTTCTTATCCGATTCAAAGAAAAATTCGTAAGTGAAATTAAAATTTTCTTGTTTTAGTAAACGGAATATTTCTTTAACTAGATCGACTGAAAAACCTTCCCATTTGTTATCAGGATCATCATCTTCAGGGCAGTCTTCTCCTTCGCATTTTACTTTTTCATAGAAGTACGGTTGTGCTCTTCGTGATATTACCTAGGACAATATGAAATTTTACAAGGAAAAATCACGATGAAAATCGGATCGCCCAAAGTCCCAAGCAAGAGCGTTAAATATTCCTTTGCCAGCTTAAAAAAAAATGAAATGCAGTTTCTGGCAGCCAAAGGCTTTATTCTAATTTTAGACATTGAAATAATTAAAAATGAATTGCACACCCTTTTAAGGAATGATAATATGGACGATTTGCCGACAGTTGAATTTTTTATACCAATCTCATTTGTATAATTTAAAAGAGGTACTTACAATAAAGTGTTTACTAGATTGCGACATAGTGTACTCGTCTACAGTGGGTCTAGTATCAATAATGTGGTCTCTGTTAGCAGAGTCCCATTTACCAATAGTACGCTTTATCTTTAAATGTATTTCATTAACGTGGAGTATATAGTTAATTCTTTGGCCTTTTTCGTTGAACTGAATATTTCCAGTTACACCGTCGGAAATTGTCTGTAAATTTATAAACATTTTTATTTAAGTTGACGGCAAGATCGGAAATTCTGTGTATAGTATCATCATCATCATCATCATCATCAGCCCAATGACGTCCACTGCTGAACATAGGCCTCACCTAATTTCCGCCATAGTGAGCGGTTTTGTGCCGCCCGCATCCAACGGCACTCGCAATCTTTACTAGGTCGTCTGTCCATCTGGAGTATGTGTGTAGTTTGCAATCGATATAGCTTCGTTACGAATATCATGTTAATATATATTATTGTAGCTGTTTTTATTGTAAACATGTTTCTTCAAACTTGAAGGCACAAGAGAGGTAGGGAACAGCGGGTAATCTCCGTTCAAACTGAGCCGCCGACTTCAGAAAGTACCCTCCGTCTTAAAGAAGCCGCAGCCATAATAACCTAGTGTTATTATGGCTGCGGCTCTCTAGATTGAGGAGAGGAGACCCGAGCCCAGCAGTGGGTCTTAATGGGTTGCTGATGATGATGATGATGATTATGGCTGCGGTCTTCTTTGTCTTGTTGTGTTCCCGCTGGTCAGTACTGATATATAGAGCTCATTGGTAAAAGGAGAGGTATGAATGTTTGGTTACACGCTCGTGATGCCGTTCCAGTCATCCATAGGCTATGTGGTAAACGCTTATCATCAGGGGCCAGCGTCGTGGAAAAAAGGAAATGAACGATACAGTATAATATATTTATAAGCAACAAAATTATCAATAATTATCACGGCTAGTCTCACTGAATCAAATGGCCTAGCTGATATTTAAATATTTACATAGAATTTAAACATAACAGATTTCCTTTTAACTTTTTTAATAACACTAGTCTTAAAAATAATAATAATAATGTTTGGACATTCACACACAGCGCCATCTAGTCCCAAACTAGGCTAATGCTTGTGATATGGATACTAGACAATTGATTTATAACTTTTATTTTGTCGTAAATACCTACAAACATATTAACCACTGAGCCACGGAGACTTAAAATAAAATCTAATATTTTTGAGATAATCTATACTAATATTATAAATTGGATTTATTTTTATATGTTTGTATGTAACGAATAAACTTAAAAACTACTGGACAGATTTCCAAAAATCTTTTGCCGTTAGAAAGCTATATTATCACTGAGAAATATAGGCTATATAACATTATGTTATAGCCCATAGGAGCTGAGCAGTGGCCAAATAAAGAATGACAGCAGCGAAGTCCCTGCGCCCCGTGCGACTTCTAGTTATAGCATAAAACTGTAGGAGATTTGTTTACATTTTGTCGATGTACAAAATAATTAAGAAAATGTGTTACCTTTAATATTTGACTTTGCAACATGGCTCCTAAAGCCCATGGTTCATCTTCACTTGTACAGTCAAACGTTGGAGGCGTGCTCATATCTTCTACTTCGTTAAGTGCTTTAACTATGTGATTGGCTACATCATCCATGATCAATGCTTCAGTCTGTTACAATCGAAATTTTAAAAACAAAACTAAATAAAATACAATTTTCATCTTATGCTAAATAAAATTAGGCAAAAAAATGGGAAATGGTGTTCTTCATTTATTACATTTCTCCATTGATGGCGTGCTATAAAATTTTATGACTGTAAACGTAATAATTGTTTTATATATTAAATCAAATTAATCCCTGGCTTGTTGTAATGGCAATTTTTCAACCGATTGGTTAACCAATTTGGGGCTGTTTCGGGTATATTTTGTCCCTACACTACCTTTAGCTTCGCATTCGGTACCCTTCAACCGCAAATGGCTGGTATTAGGATGATAATACCCAGAATAATAAAAACACAAATGGTTCACGTATTACTCTTATATTAATGTTGTTATTACTCTAATAAAGAAACTCACATGATGTTGTTGAAAGTTAGCTTAAAAAAAATGCTTTGTATGACGTTCATAAGTATCATAATAATATATTTGATCTAAATGAAACAAGGATCTTGATTATTGAATATTTGAATAATGACTAAATTTGGAACAGATCTTCTTTTAAAAGAACTTTTAAAATTTAGTAATAGAAAAACATTACCCTCCTTTTTGGCAGTCGGGTAAAAACATAAGTGTATAATGATATTATGAATTTTGCCAACCTACTTCAAAATATTAAATATTCACATGCTAAAACTGGCGAATTGTAATGATATAACAGCAATTTTGTATCATTTTTATTATATTCTTTAAATCTTACCTACTTGGTTCTGTTCTTCGCTCTTAAGCAACCTATCGTCATCACAAATAATAACATCAATTACTAACCTCAAACTCTGTGACTGATGTTAATTTCGGAGTATCCCACTTTCCCACTCTTGGTGCCAAATGATGTCTTCCATCTTTTATTGTATCGTAATCTGTGAGACTAAGCCATGTTAGGTTTGACTGTAACTTTATCAACTTTTCAGCTACCGTTGTTGTGTCCATCGAAACCATTATGTAATGCTGGAAGGAATATCAGCAATGTTCTTATTTCAGGTATTATAAATCATATAATACAGTGCTTATAAGATAGACTTTTACCTAAATGTATTCTTAGGAAAACGATACTCGTCACAATGGCATTACGCCAGCTATATTAGATCTGATGTAATAGAAAAAGAGCCTATTGCCATCAAGCACATTAACTTTCTATATATATTATTGCAATATATTATGTATTTATATAAATTTCAAAATATACACCTTTATTCCTATTTATTGCGAAATATGAAAGTAGTTAGTTCAGAAGCAGTAGTAGAATCGATACCAATAGTTTCTATACCATATTATTTTTTGTGTCAAAAAAGTTTGTACTTGGACACAGTTGTTATTTTTCGCATACACTCCTACTGCACCACCGAGGCATCTACGAATTTAATAGCTAACCTACTTAGTTATCTACCACTATCTCCTAACTTTTTGCGAATAGTTTGAGATGTATTCTTTACGTATTCTTTCTTTCTTATTAAAAAGACAACATCCGTATTGGGGAACAAGTTCTATGTTGCGGGGGACTTTAAAAACATAAACTTAACAGACACAAAGTACACTCGAAACAAATATCTATGAATTACGCAAATTTTTGTCTCGTGTATCAAACCTACGTCATTGGTGCGGCGATGTTAGTGGTAAGGTAACATTAACCGCTATCTCAATTGACAGTCGACATAAATATAATAGGTATTGGAACTTATCTTACTTGTTTTAAATTGTCCATTTAATTTTATATTACCTGATATTCGTTATCTAGTTTCATATCTCCAGCCTCAGTTATATATTTTAGAATACGATCAGCGTGACAGTCTAGTAGGATACGACTTTCTTGATATTTTTTCAATTGTTTGAATATCTGAAATTAATTTCCATTTTCGTGAATATAAAATTAAGAAAAAGAAACTTAACAGCCAGTGGCGAAACAGAGTCTTAAGAAAGAAAAGATTATAATGAAGTTTCATATCTTATTTCAACCATTGTTGCATGATAATTTTTTTTTGTGTTATTACTAGCCACAAATACATAACAATACGAGTTTAAAAAAAATATGGTTGATGTGATGGATACTTAGCTCATGCAATATCTGTATATCCAACGTACCATGATGGAATCGGTCATTGGAAATAGGCAGGTAGAACACATACCTACATTATATGTAGTTCCATTTATACAAGAAAATTGTTAAGAAAATGTGAATCACCTTACGATTATCACCGTCTGGATCCAGTCTATAAACGGTAATTTGAGATTTCTTTGATACTTCAGCGAGAATTTTTTGTACTCTTAGCAATCCTAGAATAAAACAAATTTTATATTATGACTGGCCTGTTGGTCTAGTGGTTAGTGACCCTGACTGCTAAGCCGGAGGTCGTGGGTTCGATCCCCACCCAGGACAAATCTTTGTGTGATGAGCATAAAGGTTTGTTCTGTGTCTGGCTGTAATTTATCTATAATATGTATGTATTTACAAAAAAAAAAATGTATATAAGTAGTATATCAGTTGTTTAGTACCCATAACACAAGCAAATATAATTGCTTACTTTGGGACTAGATGGCGCTGTGTGAATGTGGTAGAATATTATTATTATTATTATATTAAATCACACTAATGCAGGCGACGTTTTTTGTATCATTCTATTTCCTTCAACTAACAAAGGAGGATAGACCACTAACAGATTATATCAAACAGCAACCTTTTGTTTTCTACTGGTGCAGCTGTATAAAGCTAATGAAAAAGGTGCTTAGCAGAATTGAAAATCAACACACACTTTTTAGGATTTTATGAACATACTTGAATAATAAAATTTAAGCCAAATTTGTGAGCCGCAGCCGTTCTGATGAAATATTTTTTTATTCATGCGGCAATTGATTAGACCAAGAAATCTAACAATTTTGATATGCTATATACCTACAGAACAATTGAGGCCATGAGAGCCAGAGTGGCCTAATTTTATTTACACCAGTTTGATAAAATAAATTAGTATTGAAAAAAATTGCAGTTAGGCCACTCTGGCTTACAAGGCCTCAGAGACCATAGAGCCAGAGTGGCCTCATTTATATAGATGGAAATATTCTATGGGAGTAGACGTGTGAGACGTGTCCTCTTTTCAAATATTGACTTTATTAACATGTGTAAGTAAACGTACTTACCAAAATTGTCTTCATATAGTGCAGCAAATTTTTCCCACTGGTAATATTTCAGGAGCTTTCCATAAGCAAGAGCAATTTCTTCTGCATTAGGGTAAAAGTTTATAGTAATATCTTTATATGTAGGCTTCTCTTCTTCTTCAGTTTCAGCACCATCTCTTTCCGGCACTTCTTCTTGTACATTTTCCTCTGTTCCCTCTTCTTCACCTTCTCCTTCATCATCTTCTTGTAATTCATTTAATTCTAAGTCCGGATCTAAAGGTTGCCATGTTGCTTGGATATGTGGTATGTTTAATTTGGTACATTGGTCGCGAATTGCCCCATCTGATATTGGGTTCTGAGGACCAAATATAGCAACCGGTTGTTTGGACTTCATTGAACATACTGAAATTGATAAATTAACGTAATATTATGATTATAAAATTATATTAAAGCAATAATGAGTTGCAACTGTTTATTTTATAATTCTATCCTTACTGTGTCGAAATATAATATTTATTTTGATTTACATTATATTTACTACAAAATTTAACCCGATCATACATTATTTACCTTTAGATTACTTGAAGTTGAAAATTAAACGATTACACCGACTGTGGTCACTAGCTTACTCAACTTGTGACCACGACTGGTGTAACTTGTTCGAAACATCTCATTTATTATGTCGACTAAGTTTACAAGCTGAGTAAGGTTAAGAAGTACCTTCAAACCACAACATTACATTATGGAGCACAATTTGTAGACTAAAACAAAATTGCACTTACGTTCTCTCCATACGGAATAGCTGTCTGTTCTCAATGGTCTCAGAAGGACAGGCTGTATTCTAACTTCTTTCAGATTAACATGATGCAAGCTTTCGTTGAAAGCTGCCTGTTCAGTGATCGCTGCTCTGTCGAATAAACCCACTGGAAATAACGTTCAAAGCAAATAATAAAAGATCTTTTTTTTCGCTTAGAGTATTGTGGATTACCACAATGCTCCAGACAAACAACTGAACAACAAAGTATAAAAGTCATTCATAAAAATACGACGTTTGTATACAAAGATAGGTTACGCATAGTTTACTCACCTAACTCGTAGGATATCTCAGTGAAATCTACAAATTCGATGTGCGGGGTACACTTATGTACATAAAGCAAAAGTACAAGTAAACACCACATGACGGAAAATTATTGGCAATGCATCGTTTTAAAAAAATAATAATCCACTGAAGTTGTGGGCACACCGCTTAGCGAACGTCTGGTTAGTCGGTCAGAAATAAAATTAACCTCACGCAGAGTTACTAAAACTGGAGGAGGTATTAATATTATTGTACCAATTATCATAAAGAGCGTATTTGTCACATATTTAACAATGTTGAGTATTTCTAAATATAAAATTATATTACTCAAGCTGTAGTTATTCATAGCTAAGTAATTTCCTGACAATGCATATGAATGATATTATATTCAGATGCGACAAACATGTGATGGTTGGAACTAGAAGGGTACGACGAAAATGATGACGACACGGCGGGCGCGTTGCGACGTCTCGTAATGGCTACTCTCGACGCGACGGACACGCGACGTGGCCTAAAACCGCTCTAAAAATACTTCAGACGATGTGGAGGCGGCAGTCGCGCCGCACCCGCATGCTTCCAAACAAATTTCTATTCACAAATCAACAATAAATTCAACAATGATAACTTTGAAAGCTTTGCTAATTGTTGCCGCCGCCACAGTTTACATACAAAACATTGACGCGACCCGTACAGCTATATTCCCTATAGGTACGTAAATAACGTTTCAAATAACACAAAATTCGAATCAACAAAAACAAAAATGTTTGTGTATTTACAGGGGGCCTTTTCAACGGGTTAAGTTTGAAAAGCTCTGTGGAGGTATTTGAAAGAATCGTAAATAAAAGCAGGACGTACCGTGGTCGAATGTTATGGGCACAGGTTGTTGACAGCTATTCCACTTCATTAGAATGTAAGTACTTATTATATTGCATTGTTTAGATAGTATGTATGCCTGCGAAATAGATTTCTGCTAGCGTCATCTGGCTGTGGGTTGTTTAGTCCACTGTTTTATTGTAAGTCATAAACTTAGTCTGGGCGAACAATCTCGTATGAGGCTGCACTTATATTGTTATATATTTCATAAGCTAAGACTTAATAGCCTCTGGTTTTATTTTATATTTATCTTGTTCTTTATTACAATCTAATGAAGTTTAGAAGAAGAAGAGAAGTAAGAATTTATTTATGTATACTGCAGTGAGGATTGAAAATGAAATGAAACATCAGATAATTTTCATAACATATAAAATATCACTGAACGGATTTGGGATGAATTCTGAAGTCTCTGCATGGCTGTTCTATATTATTATTACTAATAAATTATTGTGGTAATAGAAAAGATTTCTCTATTAAATACGATTTCATTTTATATATCTTCTACATAACAATGAAATCGCTACATTCACAGTCTAAAGTTCTTTTGCTTTCTTTATATCGACTGTATATGAAAAATTCGCCAAAACGATCTGAACTTTAAAAGTTTCCTGATGGTTATTGTTATAGCTAAATATTTAAGAGCTACCTTTCACTAATTTTAAAAGATTGCTCTTACTAAGCTTGCTTTTGGTGTAAAAAAGCTGACCATATCGTTGGCATTGAAACGGAATATTTTAGTGTTATATTCTTCATTTGTTTTTTCAGTGTGTCCATTTACTTCAGAAGGTAAAGGAATAGTGTCATTGATAGATGCTCGACCGACTGATGGAATTTGCGACATAACTTGCCTACTTTGTAATAGGCTGAATGTAAGCATTACATAAATTAGGTTATATATACCTACTAGTTTTCATCCTCGGCTTATCCCAGGTGACCCCGTTGCATTGTTACAATGCGAAAGAAGTACTAAAACCAACAACAATAATATTATGAAATAAATCTGCAAAGACTAAAAGTATGGGAATTTTTACATTCTGCTGTTAGATGTGTAACTCCATGCCGTTGAATATAAAATAACTTGCCTTACCTACATAGGTCTAGTGGTCTAATTCATAAATATATTGTTCAATTGAATGGTATGGTATGATATACAGTTTTAGGTGTCAAGAGGGATTTATTTCCACTCAGTACAATTGTATGCATAATATATGGATTATATATTGTTTACAATGAAAACATTTCAGATAACGCATCTGTCTGTTGGATGGCAGCCTGTCGAAACATTCGCAGAGGATTTATTTACATTTCACTTTCATCCACCGCCGAAAGTAATCTCCACGGCTTACGCAGCTTTAATCAAAGAGTTGCAATGGGACAAGTTTACAATCCTATATGAAGATGACAGCAGTGAGTGTCTTTACATTAATTAACATTATGAGATTATTTGTTTACATTTAATCAGTTAAGTAAATACTTAGTTAAGTGAAAGTGAGTTAAGTGAAAAGTTACCGACCAATTATATCTGTCGAGCTAAACTAACCGTCTCATGGTGCCCAGCGACAGTAAATCGGCGGCAAGGCACGTCTCGGAAAAGATGGCGAGATAAGTTGGACAAATACTCCAAAGAATGGTCTGCTATAGCTATGAACCAAAGATTGTAAAAAATATAGAGAGCGGCATTTGCCAAGCAGAGGAATGACGCAAGCTAACTGTAGCTGTAACTGACAAAAGTTTACGTATACTCAAAATTTTATAGAATACTCGTACCTGATTTTTATTCTAGGTTTTATACGTCTCCAGGAAGTAATAAACTCTTGGTCTAGTTTGTCAGAGCCAATATTATTCAGAAAGCTAGACCCAACAGCAGATAATCGTGAAACATTCAAGCAGATATTCAAAATCGCACATATGAGCTACCACCTTTTAGATTGTGACGTTATCAATATACGTAAATATATGGAAGAAATTATACAAGTGAATAACTACACGGAATATCAAGTAAGTCCTACACTTTGTCTGGGCAGTGGTCAGCAAATTTGGTTAATTTTAGCAGATCGTTTTTACGATGTTTTATTTAAAGTTTTAACTCTGGCTTATGATTCCAGTTCTCACTACGGAATTAGCCCTATCTCTCGGGATATTTTACAAGCATAGTATACTATGCTTAATGCATAATATATTATGCTATTAATGGACACAAAGTCCACCCAGTCTCAAAAAAATATCTATTCCTCACGTTTATTTCATGATTGATATTGATTGTTTATTTGTTTTGATTTCATATTATTTAATCATATTTTTGCAGAGTTTTATTTTAACAAATTTAGATGCGTATGCTCATGATTTCAAAAATATGCCTGAACTTATGGCAAATGTTTCCACATTACACTTGACTGTTGCAAGCAATGATCAATGGATTGACATGGGTATGGATACTGCCGAGCCATTACAGGTATCTATTTTAAAGTTGTCTTGTATTAACGTACATTAAGTATCAGGCATAAACAATTTGGACCAATCAGCAAAAAAAGAATGTGATTATATCCATTTAATTTCAATTATAAAATTTATATAAAGTTCCTAACACAACAAAATACCGACAGAATTACAGTAATCATTGTTTTATTTTTTATATAATTTAGTTAGAGACTGCTTTGGTAGCTGATGCTTTGAATCACGTGGAAATAGCAATTCGAAGTATGGATCCAGAAGACGCACGAGATCTAACTGACCCACCAAGTCTTTGTATCAAAGACTCCAGGTCGGAATATGAAGAGTTCGTATGGCCTTTGGGAGAAAAATTTAGGACCGCGTTAGCAACAGTAAGTAAATACCTTATACATTCGTATTTTTCTTCCACATTGGTCTTTCTGAACTAAGAATACAATGTGTCCTCACACACGGGAGTGTGATGATCTTTATTTATTTCTTTTATTGCGCAACGTGGCAGAAGAGCTTGTGGCCCATCTGATGGTAAGCACTAATCACCGTCTGTGGACATAGCTGTCTTCTTTTCGCATTGGTTTCGTAGAAAATACAACCAAGCCGCTAATTTACCGAAAAGAAAAACCAAAATAAGGAGAAAAAGGAAAATATGGAAGAAAAGGCAAACAGGGAAGCAAAGGACTTGGATAATAACTTATTATACACAGGTGCAAGAGAAGAAAGACGCAATATCTAGCACGAGCGCGTCTGGTTACCATAGCAACAGTAAGATAATGTGTTGTTAATCATGTGGATGAATTTACCAAAATAATAGCACGGAAAATAATTAATAAGGATTTCTGACAACTTTGATAACAGAGTTTGATATAGGTTATTAGTTGCGGCAATAAAAACAAAATTAAGTAAAAAAAAAAAAATATTTCTTATAAATTTGAAACGTATTTAATTACCTATTATGTATTGTTACTGTCATACTTAATGCAAAACTGTTGATTTATATGTAATTAATTAATATTTTTTCAGACCAAATCTCATGGTTTAACTGGAAAAATAGAATTTGATGAAAACTTTGGGCAGAGAATAAATTTGAAATTACACTATTCAAAACTTAATAGAGCGAGTGAATTTGTTTACGCTGGGGATTGGGATTCCAACACTAATGTTATAACAACACAGAATAATATTGATGATCGCTCTACTGCCTTAAAATCTAATTCTAAAATAAGGGTAAGTTTTTTTTTAATTTCTCCTTTACGAAATTATTGATTTTTATAGCGAGGCACTGATCGATATCATTATCATCAGCGACCCATTATTATCCCACTTCAAGGCTCGGGTCCCCTCTTCTCTATTTAGTCATCTGAGAGGGTTTTTAGGTCATAATCCACACACGCTGGCCTAATGCGGGTTGGTGGATCAGACATACACTTAGAATTTATTCTAGGGTATGTGGGTTTCCTCACCATGTTTTCCTTCACCGTCAGCAGATGGTAAGTCACATGACTAGACTACTATTCCACAAAGTGAAATCCACTTTGGAAGTTGAAGCACGTGTTTATCACGCCGGCCACTTATCCATTCAGCCACCATCACTTCACATTCGTTCATTAATTCGCTTTTGTTCGATATATCAGTTTAAATTTACGATGGAATGGTAATAGGTCGTGTTGAAATCGCCGACCAGATTAGAACACCACTCAGCATCTCGACATTCGACTTAGTCATTTTCGACCGTTAATAATGATTTAAAGTTACCACAAACATATTTAAATTTTCATTCACCGAAATGAAGTCAAAATGACTAAGGCGCTGAGGTCTAAGGTAATATAATATTATATTGTTTTCAGGTTGTGACAAGACTTGAAAAGCCATATTACTATACGTTCGACTATCCAAATGGAACAGTAATATATAAGGGCTACGCTATTGATCTTATTAAAGCTATTTTCGAGCGTATAAATAAAGATAACAAATTAAAGTTGGAATATGAAATATACCAAGTAGAAGGCAACAGTTATGGCAAACCTGTAACTGGCAGTAAGAAGTGGGATGGAATCATTGGAGATTTGTTAGAGCATGTAAGTTAACCAAATATTAGAACTGGGTAAAAAGTAAAAACCCGAAACAAAAGCTAGTGATTACCAGTGCTTGTCATTTTAATGTAGGGCTCGGTGGTCGCCATGACACCATACCTTGTATCCGTTACTTGGATCTATGTAAAGTTCCCCGCGGCACAGGGCTGGTTACACAGGGAAAGCGTTGTCATCGTTAGTCTATTGTAGTTCACTGCTGGACTCACGTCCACCATCAACATATTTCACACCGATTTTTCGTGTTTTAGAATTCAAATTCAATTCAATTAAATTCAAGTTTTCAACTACTAAAATAAGTATAATTTGAATTTTCAATCATTACGCTTACGTGCTGTAATAATTTTCAGAAATTATGGACACTTCACAAACTCTCCGTTTTTGAAAAATTAAAACCTGATTCTATCTTATTTTTACCATACATATAAGCTAACAAAAACATATTTTTTTATTGTCAGTATGCTTGGTAGTTAGTTAAATAAAAAAATATATACTGTTGGCAACGTAAAAACGTAAATTGAAATTCAAAATTATGTTTTTCTATATTGGATTTACGTTAAAAATAAATGTTATGATGTGTAAGGTGGATATAAGATTCAAATCACTTAACGAATTCATTCATTAAGTGATTTTGACATTCATTTTCACTCAATACTTTTTTCTATGAGAGATACGATGTTTTTTATTATTTAATTTCAGAAAGCTGAGCTTGGGATTTGCGACTTAACAATTACTTCAGAGAGAAACGCAGTGGTGGACTTTTCTATTCCATTCATGTCCTTAGGTATCAGTATGTTGTTCAAAGAGCCGAAACCTGAAGAACCTAATATGTTTTCTTTCCTACAACCATTAGCGTTAGATGTTTGGTTGTATCTGGCTACTACATACGTAATTGTTTCATTTGTTTTACTTATATGTGCTCGGTAAGTACAATTACGTCTAGTCTCATATTTATTAAGTGAAATGTGCGAATTAGGCTTATATAGTGGCAGGCTTTCATCGGAAATCTTGCCCGTGATAAAACTATAAAAACTTTTAAATCTAAAACTGCCTTCATCCAGAAACATGGTAAGTATGAATGTTAATGTTGTTGTTTATTTTCTGATCATCAATTACCTAGCTTTTTGTTGCAGTATGTGCCAGGATGATTGGGTGAATCCACATCCATGCAACCAAAATCCAGAGAGTTACGAAAATATATGGAGTCTTTATAACTGTATGTGGCTGACTATGGGCTCTATTATGACTCAAGGATGCGACATATTGCCGAGGTAAGCATCTTTAGCAGCTTTGTTTACGTATTGTACTTTTGGTCTCGTAATATTAGTAGCTTAAGTGTAAGACGCTACGTTGAGAACAAGATTCATTTGCAGATTGTCTTGAGCTCCGACTATATCAAAGAGAGATGTGTGATAAATGATAAATAACTTTTGATCTAATAATCAATTTATTGGATAATCGATACAAGCTATAACAATCATTTGCCTAATGACAATTGAAAATGAGTTTTTAGATCTCAAATAATGCACTTTACAGGGATCTTACTCGTAACCTCTACATTCAGTAGATGTTGAAATTCTTGTCAAATGTTTGTAAATGAAATTAATCGTCAATTTAAATTTTACCACATGACCACATTTAAATTTTTGAACCTTTGACAAGAAAATGGAATAAGTCTACATTGAATCTATGCATTGACTGCTATTAATGGAATATTTATATTGTTTTAAATATTCAGGGCAGCTGGATCTCGCTGGGTCACAGGAATGTGGTGGTTCTTCGCTATGATAGTGACTGCATCTTATACTGCTAACATGTCAACGTTTCTCAGTAACAGTCGCCGAAGTAACGACATCAAAAATGTTAAAGATCTTGCTAATCAGAACAAAGTTTCTTACGGAACACTGTACAATGGATCTACGTTCAAATTTTTTGAGGTACGGTATTATTTATACTTACCTTCTTTTTTGTAAGTTATACAGATGAGACAATTTATAACGACTGATCTTATCGAAACTGTAAATGGCACATAAAGACAATTCAGTGTATCGTGATTATATCATTCAGTGGGTTCCGTAGCCAAAGAGGCAAAAATGGAACCCTAATAGTTTCGTCATGTGCATCTGTTCGTCCATCTGTCCCTCCGTATGTCACAGGCATTTTACTCAAATACTAAATGTATATTGATTAAATTTGGAAAATAGGTGTCTTGTGTGTCGCTACTAGGTTTGGTACTCTACATTGAGCATGGTCCGACATGCTCTTCACCGGTTTTTTTTATTTATAAGTACCGTATGTTCTTTCTTTGGCCTATTCTAACAAACTATTACATACTTCTATAATATAATTTTATGATTTCATATTTCAGAATTCAAATGATACGGTATATTCAAAAATTTTTGCAACTATGATCTCTGCAAGGCCCTCAGCATTCACAGATGATAATATTGAAGGCAAGGATCGTGTTTCAAGGAGCAAAGGAAAATACGCGTTTTTTATGGAATCTACCGCTATTGAATATTTTATAAAAAGAGACTGTGAACTTAAAATGGTTGGCAGTAAATTGGATTCTAAGGAATACGGCATCGCTATGGCTAAAAGTGAGTTTATTGAGCTAATAATGTTTAGTTATTTAAGAGTTGTGTGTAATATAATCGATTTTAATTTATAGTCTAAGGAAGTTACAAAAACACACATGTCACTCATAGCTTTAAATTTTAGAGCAAGTTAAACTTTAGAGAGACGAATACCTTAGCAATCGATGGATTCACCGTGCAAGTGCCAGGTCCATCGTGTAGTAGAGTAGGAAAACGGGCAGTCCCTGGGACTTGCGATTCCAGGAGTAAGGATCCCTTTCTGTGTACACTACGCTCACCTTTCACTATCCGGATTCCTATCTTTGCATTGCCAAATTTGATAAGAACCTACGATCAAAAATAAAAATTTATGTTCTTTACATGATTTGTGAGTCAAAATTCATTTTGTAAATAGATATTTTTTGAAAGCATGCGCACATGCAAGCATGTCCTAATCGTCTGAAGCATTTCTAGAGCGGTTTTATTTTGACTACCTCAGAGTTTGAGATTGTTTTGATGCTGAATTTAAATATAATGTACCGTTCCTTTCGTTCGTTTTTAGACTATCCACGTAAAGGTATGGTAGACAATGCAATATTGTCACTACAAGAAGACGGAGAACTAGAGAAATTAAAGAAGAAATGGTGGGAAAAAGAAGACAATGATGCAAATTGCGAGGTTTGTACACGAGACTAATATAAAAAATAAAATGGTTTCTAAATTATGTAAATGCTCGTAATTATCATTTTCATTTTGTTTTCACTTAAGTAAATTGTTGATTCCACAAAGGATAGCAAAATTATCTTAGATTCTTTTTTCGATCAATAAATTTGTTCTAGGTGTTTTGTTTGTTTTTTTATTTACTTACTGTTATTATTATTTTAAATTAATTTTATTATGCGTCTTAATATTGTTTTGGTTTAATTATGTATTGTGTGAAGTATAAATGAATATTTTTTAGGATGCAATAACTGAAACAGATGACAGTCTTCAGATGGAAAATACCAGCGGTATATTTTTGGTGTTGGGAATGGGGGGTATCTTAGGCCTTTTTGTAGCTGTTGCAGATTTCATGCTCCATGCCCGACAGATCAGCGTAAAAGAAAGGGTTTGTTGTTGTATTTAATTACTGCGTTGTTATGAATATAAAAAAATGCTAGTTCGTAATATAGTACATTTTTTAAACAATTAATTCAAAAACAATACCCTTCCTGGCAGTCGGGTAAAAACAACTCAGCATAATTGTTGTGTGTGAGGCTCTTGTTATTACCTCTACAATGGATAAAATTGAAAATAATATTATTTAAAGAAAAAATGACAAACTTAAATATTTACATACTTGGTACTATTATTATAATATAACTATCATTATTTCCGAAATAATACTATGAAAATAATGTAATGTGTCTAGATTATGATATTTGTGACCAAGATTACGTTTATTATCATCTCATAATTTTTTTATTTTTTTTTGTAGATAACATTCTGCGAGGCACTGGCAAGTGAGTGGCGAGCATCTCTCAATCCTCGAGAACTGCACAAATCGACGGCACCACCGAGATCGGCACCACCTTCTACTAAAAGCCCATCACCTTCCAGGCATGAGCGATCACAATCACGAGCTGTCTCTGTCCTCAGAGCAGCTACATCTTTCATTAATTTTGATGAAATTTACTAAGTAGTTACAAATTACGATTAGTGATTTTTTACATAACAATGTCACTGTGGTTCATTAAGCCCGAACAACAATGATGCACTCTTGGAAACACTGAGCAACGGAGAGACTGTGTCTATCTCGGTATCGACTTTGTCCGATTCGATATCACTATCAAATGTTTCGAAATATAAATTATGGTCGCTGTCACTTTCAAACATTTCAGAGCGATATCGACTCCGACTTAGTCGATGTTGAGCTTCGTAGTAGGCTTGGAGATCTTGAAATATACAATGAATATAATTAGAAATAGGATGGACGAGAAATTAGTGGTATTGTTTTTTACCTAACTTTCAATTTATTAACCTGTCTTGATAGGATAGATACTTATTATTTCAACCAAGAAACTAGCATTTTATGTATAAATCCGGACAAAAACTCGTCTAGATAGTTAACTTTAGAGACGTGTTTCTCTTAAAACTTGGCTGCAAATCTGTTCGATGAATTCGTGGCACGTTGTTATCCCTCTCGCTCAAATCATTTTCACGCATCATTTGAAAGGGATAGTAATGTTTTGTTATTTCGAAATCTTTAGTCCAAGTACGTTTTTGATCCTTGAGGTTTTGATATTCCTTGCCACAGAGTAATTTTTAAGGCAATTGTTATTAATGTTTTGTGTGTCGGCTACTACTTTACATAGTTTTTGAATGTAGTTTTATTTGTAATTGATAGTAATAAATAATTTACTGTAATTTATACATGCATTAGTGTTATAATAATATTCGTTACCTCATTAATTCTGGTCAACCTCTAGAGATATTGCTATTACAATAAATAATTTTTGTATACAGTCATTTTATTTAAAACTTGGTATATTTAAATGAAACAAGTCAGCAGCAGATCGAAGCACAGATGAAGCTCTTGAATGATTGTTGCTTGAACTTGATGCTGATGATGATGGACGAGAATGCTTTACAGGCTTTTCTGTTTCCCAAAAGCTCAAAGCAAATGCAAGTTCAGCCCAGAATGCTTCAGATTGTGTCATCTATAAAATAAAGAAAACAAACAAATTTTATTGCCTTAGGTGCCAGGTTTTAGTGGCCTTCATATATTTCGTGGTAAACTTTGCCCATGGGATTTGTAATATCATAGATACAGTCCAATTGCTGTACTTAAGTACTTCTAATTTTTTTGAAAGGAAAATAAGTGGATTTTATTTTTATTTTTAAATCATTTGGTTTAATAAACTTTGATTGATATTATATGTCATTAACAAAAGGAAAAAGAGTTAACATCTAAAATTAAATATCTAATACTTAGTATAGGTACCTACATATGTATATGTGTATTCGTATTTACATATGAATGCAATTTCCCGTTAAAAGAATTTTACCTTTTGTTCAACAGCAACTTCTCTTACGTTCCAAAGGAATTCAAATATACCCAATGCGGCGGCCATGCCACATCCTATACCTAAGACTACAAATACACCGCCGACGTTTTCAACCCCTAGTTCCGCAGCAGCGCCTTCTTCGCTCACGTCTTCAGCCTAAAATAAAAAGAACACGGTATGTTTTATTGATCGTGTTTAACGTGAAAATATTCTTTTTGATAGACGCCTAAGAAGTCATGGAGACACAAAGTAGGTGGTACACCCAAACTCGAAATTTCTTTAAATCACAAAAATATTTGTCTCGTGTGGGAATCGAACCAACGACACTCACTAGGCACGATGCCAGTTGCGAGGCGACCACCTTAACCGTACTGTCTGTGGAGAAAGATTTGAAAGTATTAAAAAATAAATAAAACAGTAAGTTGATTTAAAACTTACAGCACAAACTTTATCATCTGGCGCTTTCCACCATCGGTTTTTAATCTCAATCAATTTGCCACTTTCAGCCAATTTTAATAAAGCATTGTCCACTGCAGTCCGATATGAAGAATCTGAAAAGTAAAATATCGTAAGTAAACAAATACCGAATCTGATGAAATTTTATAATAAAAGTTAACACGTATTAAAAAAAAACGAAGTTCTTCGTTTTTCGAATTCGAAGTTCGAATAATATTTAGATAGGATTTGTTATATAAGTAAGTACATACCTATAGCAAAACTAATTTAGGTACATATTGAAAGCAATTATTTTCGAATCGTTCCAATTTTGAAGTTTGATTTTTATAGTGATTAAGCATGAAATTAAACCAATTCTTTTGAAATACAAAACAATATTTTAATAGGTATAGAAATTAATAATGTATACAAGCAATATTTTGGCATCTCTCATTTTAGAAATATTAAAGTAAAGTTTATCAATGAAAACAGTATGAACATACCAAATGGCATAGCTATTCCGTATCCCTTAGAATCCAGCAAACCTCCGACCTGCATCAGATCGCAATGTCTTTCCATCTGATATTCTATAGCGGTTGATTCCATGAAGAAAGCGTAGTCTCTTTTGCCTTTCAGAACTCTTTCCAGTCCCTCGTCGTTATTTTTAACAAATACTGAAGGTCGTGCAGACTCCATAGCACCATACATTCTTTGATATATTGATACGTTTGATTTCTGACAAAAAGATTGAAATTTAATAAAATAAAATTTTCCAAGAAATTTAGATAGGTATCATTTTCGAGACGGTTACAATTTACTTAATTTTAGTTTATGTGAGAGTGAGACAAACACTTTTTTTCTACAAAATTGTTATATTTTTATGAATTGAAATATATTTTAATATAGGTACTTACTTACCATTATTTACAATAAGTATTAAAAAAAAAACAATTATTACGAGACCGGCGTACCTTACCTATTCATAATCAAGTTTATGTATAAGCTTTGTGAAAAAAGTATTTACCTTGAAAAATGAATACGTTGATCCCCCAAGTAATGTTCCATATTTAATTTTTGTCTGCATAGCAAGGTCTTCAGCGCTTTTGATAGAGTCGTCCATTGCAGCATTAGTCAAGAAAGCTGCGAGATTCGCAGTGTAAGAGGAACACATAATCAACGCAAAGAACCACCACATACCGCACACCCATCGAGTAGAATAACCTCTTAAAACAAAAACATAATTTTGAAAATGAATATTAAAATTAAAAATCGTTTTTAATTTTAATATTCATTTAATTAGTGTTTCCCGGATGATTACAAGACAGTAGCCCAAAAAAATAAGCGTTATTGAATATTGTTTAAATATGCATATTTTATTGATACCAGTGCTGGTCCAATTGATATCATCATCGGACGTTACCGTCCTGATTCTCATCATCATCATCATTTCAATCCATAAACGTCCTACTGCTGGGCACGGGTCCAATTGAAATATTGACTTTTAAAATTTAACGAAATAGATACGAGTGTTTTAAAAAGGTTATTTAAATTATTTGATTAAACGGGAAGCTTATTACATAAAATTTTGCTGTATACTCACTTTGGTAAAATATCGGAGCCTTGTGTCATGATTGAACCCATTGTGAGCCAACAAGAATTCTTAATGTGCCAAATGTTCTCCAATTCTTCGGGTGATTTGTCACAAGGATGCGGATTTTCCCAATCGTTTGGCGCAAGTCTAAAATCAACGTTAAGGATTAATTTAAAGATAGAATAATTTTCTCATCAGTTACCTATTTTATTTTTCTTATACGTGAAGTTAACTCTGAAGTTTATTAAGTTGAACTTAAATATATAGTTTTCAGTTTTGTTCTATATTAGCATATTATTTAGAAATAAAACTAAATCATATTAGCCAGAAAAGGAATAAATTAACTCACAATAACTCTTTCATTTCACAAAATAATTATATAGATAAACATTATGTAGATTATATTTTTATTAGGTATGAGAAAGATTTCTAGAATCTTTTCAGACGACCACAATCAGAAAGTGAGCGGTCAAAGTTCATCCACTCGGTATTATAATTAAGTCTAATAAATATTCTCAATACATCTAATTCACTGACTTACCGAGCCAAAAGGTGTAGCAATAATGACACCATCAAATATGCTGCCGCCATATAAATCCAGACATCGACAGAAAATGGTTTCAGAAATGAAAATAATTCTGGTTCCGGAGGAGTTGGTTTCAAGTACAATATACTAATGCCCAATGTCATAAACGGTGTCGTGAAATCCACAGAAGATCTTCGTTCATGAGTAATGGTCAAGTCGCAGATAGCTAAATCGGCTTTCTGCAAATATATAAAATATTTTTTTTAAGTTGACTCAAAAGGCAGGAAAATTTAAGAACAAAAATTATTTTTATAGGATCCTAAGCTTTTTAGAGGTAAAAAAGCAAGGGCTTTACTCTTTTGTTTAATAAATATATGCTACACACGAACCCTTTCTAAGAGATGTCCCACAAGACCATCCCATTTTTTTGTCTCCTTATTGTACGATCCGTAACCGTTCCCAGGCACAATTTCAATTTCGTAATTCAAGTGAAGAGTTTCTTTCAATATTTCATGTATTAAATCTTTCGAATAGCCTTCATATCGGTCATTGCCAACTAACGTTTCACCCTCTTCAGCTTGTACTTCGACTAAATAAGGAGCACCGATGCGTGAAACAACTTTAAAAGTTTTATTCTGCCATTTTTCAGCTAAGCGGTTGGACGCATCTGAACCATCACCATAATCGAAGCCTGCTTCTGGATTCCATTTAGCTATTCTATTGAATCCGCTATTTGACAATTCCATTATCTCTACTTCGAAATTGGTCCGTTCGCCTGTTGTGTTATCTAGATTAATTTTGTTTGTTATGCCCTCAATTGGATTCTGAAAGATTAAATTATGTCATTAATAAGAAAATCGTCTTGGTATATCAAATCAAATCCGAATAAAAAACTATTTGACACGTATATAACAATATAAATTATAATAAATTAAGCATAAAAATTAACCGTTAGTAAATGTTCAGTAAAAATTTCTCCAGATTCCCAAACATCTTCGGAATTACAATCGATTTCCTTCGCTTCTATTTTGAATTCGTCTGGTGCATTTTCAACTGCATCTGCTATGAGTCGTGCGGCATCACTGGCTAGTGCAGCCTCTGTCTGTAACGTACACAATATTATTATAATTGTAAATAATGACAGCATTCTGAAAGTACTTAAATGTATTAAAATTAAGTAATAGGTTTTGAAACCTCAATTATACGTACCTATTAATAATAATTATTCATAGTGGAAGACTTTATTCGAACAATAATTAAATATGAGTGAGATGATAGGTTAGAAGTTAGGTAATAATTTTTTTTTGGGAAATAAGATATTAAACATACGATAAATGGCCGATTTTAATAATCTATCTATCTATGGATTTGGCTACTAAAGTTAGAATTTTGACATAAGCTCCGTACAAAATACATATCATTCATTCATTAGGCCATTAGCGGTAAAACTAATGAATGATGTTACCGACCAGTAACACTTAGCTAAATCAGAGATTATCTTAAACTTAAATTGCTGTGATGGTTACGTAAGAGACAAGTTAGTCATGCCTTATCAGTTACTGCACATTTTCCCAACAAGTTCTATAAGTAATATTATTTGCAACCGTAGTAAGTAAGTAGAGACGTCACCGGGGCGTAACGGTTAGAGTTTTCGCCTCGCCGTGCCGAGTGACCTAGGTTCGATTCCCACACGAGACAAACAATAATTGTGTGATTCATAGATATTTGTTTCGAATTTGTGTGTACTTTGTGTCCGGGAATTATATGTTTTTAAACTCCGGGCACAGGGATTGTTCCCAAGTGCGGGCGTTGTCTTTAAAAAACATGCTATTTCAGGTTTTATATTCTGCAGGGTAGGTATTTCTTGCATTTTGACAACACTTACAGTAATTTCATGTGTTTGTCGTGGAATTTTAACATCAGACGATTTCTTTACTTTCCAGTCAGCTAAATAAGAGCTAGTTCTTGAATCTGAATGATCGAATATTCTTAAACAGGTCACGTTGGATAACCCGTAACGTAATTCCTCAAGATCTAATGTATGAGCGTCCAGCGACACTAAAACATAACTCTGGAAAGTGAAATATTAGTTGAAACATTAGTTTTCTGGATTCCTTAAAACGTAAAAATACTAACTTAAAACGTATAAGAATAAGAATATTTATTTTGCAGAAAACATGGTTAAGTACAAGATGTAATTCAGTTGTATAGAGTACAGCATGTCTTATCGCATAATATTGCGGTATGCCAAATTTTACACATAATTTGTAGATATTTTACCATTAACTGTATGTTTGGAGTTGTTATTGCAACTACTGATTATAGAGAATCGTTTCTTAGATTACCCTCATAATATAAAGTACGATAAATACTTGTATTTCAAACCTGACATCCTCATCATATACCAAGATGAACCCAAATATAACGGACTAAAATTAACTTAAAATATTTTTTATTTCTATCATATTAAGGTATTGGGCATTGAAAAAAAAACTCCCAGGTGTTACCCCTAAACCACCAAATTTAAAGTTTTAAGTCTTGGTCTGAAAAGTAGTGATAATATTATTTACTTTGTAAAGTACATGATCGTTATAACAACATCTTTTGAAAAGACACTGGACTTACGAGTTTAAGCTTTTCAAAAAAAATTCAAATTGTTGTTAAATTTATGTTTTAGATGACCAAACAAGTATACGAATATATAACAAAATTGAATTGCAATACTTTTTCTAAAATTAATAACAACAGAAAATGTATTAGCGTAACACGTGCAAAATATTGATGTAAAGTTCAACAAACGCGGTGTCTTAGAGGGTATGTGGGCGAGGACTCATTGCCCTTATTCATCTAGGTAGCTTCGTAAAACAAAATTCATTGAAATGGATTATATTACATCAGCTATTAGATTTTTAAAGTACTTTGAAATAACTACCTTCTCACTTCTGTGGAGAAATGAAACCCATTACCTACACTAAGTGTAGTGGCAGTAGTGAGGTGATTTACACAGCTATCACGAGGTAAAAAAAAACGAAAAATAGTTACTATATAGTCTTCAAAAAACTTGACGTCATTTGCTTGCCGGAGGTATTCTAACACTCTGTCAGCAGGACAATCCAAAATTATCCGAGTCGTACCAGTACTCTTCAAAGATTTCAGTAATGGACGATTATCGTCACCGGGAACAAGCCTTCGAACCATCCATTTTACTTCAGGATCAGACTGTTTCAAAATTTCTTGCAATCTTATGAGACCTGAAATTTTCAATCATTTACAACTTGAAAAATACAATGAAAGCGAAGAACGTAAATTCCAACCACAGTCGATTTACGACAAATTAACCTGCTAAGACCAGAAAATTAACTCATCTGTTAAAAGTAATATTTTTATTTATAGTATTGTAAATAGAAGTTGTAGATATGGAAGTAAATAGATAATAATGTTATAATTATAAATAATTTAATGTTATAAATAAAGCATAAATGAAACATATGTAGGTATATAACATGGTATAAAAATTATTCATGCATGCATCGATCTTGACTTATTAATGAAATCAGGGATAATTAAGAAAGTCTGTTCTAAATAGGAATTGGTGAAGAAAGTTGGAGATCAAAGTTCAAAATGGACTAGAATGGTTTGTAGAGGATGCGATATCTCAAATGTGCAGGTTAGACTCGTACAAATTTTCCTAAAAGTAACTCAGTTTCATAATATCTTTTACAGAACAAACAATCTTAAATTAATTACCATGGTCATCATCGTATAGCAAGGTATAAGATCTCCAATCGTTATCAATTATGAAGTGCGCTATCGCTTTAGAAAGTGCCACTGCTTCAGGGTACAAGTTGATGCCAGGTGGAAGTGACGGCTGGAGGCCACGAACTAAAGGGGGTCGCCAAACTGCCTGAAAGTTAATTTTACCTTTATTGCAATAATAAAATCTCTCCATAGAACAGTTCATTTGCATTTTATTAAGTGCTCATTAGAAATAATAATGCTTGTGATTTTTGAACAGCAGCTCTTCTGGTAAGGTGAAATCGTTAGTCGTTAGACTGCTTGTCACAAAGCTTTTGTTCTTTCTTATCATAATTATTTTTAAATAATACTTTATCAATAATATTTTTGAGGGATTGAATGGGAAATTATAAATCAAGTCAGACAGGCAAACATATTTTTGATTTGTGACATACACACACAATGCGCTTACTAAAGATAACGATTCCAAAATGTTCATAGATAAGTCTTTCTTTTTTTCAAAACCGTAGCGTAGGTATGTCAAAATAATTCATGATATTGTTAAGTCAATGGTAAAAAGAAGCAGCCAGTTTCATTAATTAACCATTCATCGTCATTGAAATAGGTGTCCCCTTTATTCGTGGCTTTAAAGCGTAATCGTAAACATCGTCCTAGGATATCTTTGCTTTAAAGTTTCCTTATACCAGTTATTAACGACGACGTACAGAGTTGCCCCGTTAATGAAAATATACGATTCGGTTCGTTGGTTCTCGACGACCCTTGTTATTTATGAGTTCGATTGAATACCTAGTGTAGAGGGTAATAATGAAGTTCCGGCGGCACCGAGAACGAAATGAGTTTCATAAATAATTTTGGTACACGTTGTATCAGATTGAGCCAGCCCAAACTATTTGTGTGCTATTTAAACTGCAAAAAATATTACATTTATTTTGCTGAGTAAAACAGCCAAAGTTTGTTTTTAGCTAACTTTATATTCGCAAGTAAAGTCCTGGCGTCCACGTCTACTAAAAAAATATACACATTCTGAATACGGCGTTGATATGTATCTATGTGGTACTTATAAGATACAAGCGATCTGCGTAAGCCAACATCACGATTGATATTTTCGAATTGAAATCACTACCTATATCTCTCAAAATCTGTTTATTTTACGTCATGATCCCGAATTGACACGCAGCGCATCAGGATCTGATGGTTGAGTGATTTATAGGATTCGTTTTGACGCCGTGTCCACAGAATGCACGAATATTAAACGTAGGTATGTATGACGTATTTAAAGCCAGCAATGGTGAAAATATGACTTTACAGTAAATATAGTAAGCATGGAAATCACAAAACACTCAAATGGCATACGTCTTATTAAGAGCGGCTTTGTATTTTTAGTATTTCAATACAGTTGTGTAAAGAATTATCAGCATATCTAGGTTTCGTCACTAATATCTGAATTTAATGTTTATGCTAATTTTCGAATAGGTATAGCATATAGTTGCCAGGCATCTATAGATCACCTATCAAATATATTCAGAATAACCACGTGAAATTGCAGATCGCTTTTAAATGCGATCGAATTCGGCAAGAAAGTGTTTTATGAGACGCTACGTCTGAAATTTTCATCGATGGAACTGTATTTTCTCATACTGGTCCTAACTTCAAAATTTGTTTTATAGTAGACGTAATCTCAGCTGTGCAATGCGTGTGTATAATATTGAGTAAGTACCTAAATATTTTTGTAGGTAAACCGTAAAATTTGCACATAATAATATATTATTACGCCAGTGCAGACCAAGGCTAAGCTAAATAAGTAAAGCTTTGTACGCATAGCTAACGCAGTTTTTTATAATTGTGTACAGACTGCAAACTAAGCTATGTGAGCACACAAGTATGAAAATTTCACCCAATTTTTTTTATTATTGTAAAAATCTAAATTAAAATAAGCTTTGCTGTCTGTACATACGAATAGACGGTCTCCATCGGTACGTACTTGTATGTGTGGTATTCTGGCAGCCCGACAATGCGCTTCCACGGCAGACGCCGACACTGGGTCAGTGGGCCCAAATACTGCGATCACACCGCCCGATATCAATTCACATGCTGCAAACACACGGAGTTTCAAAGGGTTTTTCATTACGACGGCTGTAAGTGACATAATGGGATAAAAACACAGGACAGTGCGATTCCATGCGGCTAAATGTGGTCCAACTCTAGGGAAAAAATATCGTCGAAATAAAACATCCGTCAAACAGACCCAGAAAAAGGTCGCCGGGTCTGACTGGATGAGGAAGGCAGAGGGCAGAGTGTTATGGCGCGTGTTAGGAGAGGCCTACGTCCAGCAGTGGACTGCAATAGGCTGAAATGATGAAAACATAGTAGTAGTAGTAGTAAGTAGTAAACATACTAGTAACAAGCTAAAATGAGTATAATATTCTTCTTATGTGATAAAAAGTTTAACAGTCAGTCTATAACAAAATCGAAACACGATTGGCAGTATAGTTGATTAGTTACCTCTATAGTTCTTTCTAGTTTCATTATTCATAATTACTTAATAAGGAACATTTCCCTTTCATTATTTACTAAAAGGTTTATTACATTATACACACAGCGAAACTATTATTCGTCACTTGATGTATACTGATAATTTTGGTTTAATTGTTAAATAAACTAATTTACGCAAGGGACGTATACGTATTCAGAGTCGATGATGCAAAAATAAGTGTTTACTTAATAAACAATTATGATCATTATTTGATGTCATTAATCACAAATTTGCACAGTACAAGCTAACGTATTATTAGTATTTTCCGATAATTAGTTATATTCGCTGGTTGATCAAATATTGTTTATATGAATTCGGTGTTTAGTAATGTTTGGGGAGGTTACATACCTCATGAGGGAAGGAGACAGTAGAAGATGGCAGTATGTAAACTTTGAAGCTTCCACCTCTCTATTTTATTAATTAGTTACACTTTAATTAAAGGGCTATAGCACACACGCTTACTTTTAGCATCTGCGATCGGTGATTTTGCGACTGCATCACGTTTTGGCGACTATCTGCGTTGCATCGCAGTATTAAAACCACGTGTTTTAGGGATCTCTCGCTGCATTTAGCTTCTCAAGGGACTAAATCCGCGATCTTCGATGCTAAAACTAGCGTATAGGCTACAGTATTAAAACTCATTTTGTTTCACACAGTGGTATTCTGAAGCATCTTTTTGGACGCTACTCAAATTGTAGCTCACAAAACATTTTAACTATCTGGCGATAGCGAGTTTTTAGAATTTTTTGCCAGTTCTTCTCATGGCGATTTAACCGCAGAATTTTACTATGACCAGATGGGCGTCGTCAAATTCGCTGACACTATTTTTCGGAGTACCAGTTACGTTCTTTTGACTTTCATAAGATGTACATTGTAAGTCCCTTACCAGCTTTAGAAGCAGTAAAGCTGTCACCATATGGCGCGTAGACCACTTTCATAACGAAATGGTATTTCTCACTTTCCATTGAGGCTCTTGTAAGTGCTGAGCCGAAGGCCACCTCAGTCACCGTGTTTGGAGGAAATATTGCTCCTGTAAAAACAGTAAGTACAAGTTTTGATTTGACTATCACTGTCTACCACCACTTACAGAGTCGCTCGCTGTGGTGGAAATTATTTGTGAGGCCTATGTCCAGAAGTGGACGTTGTTGGACTGATATGATGATGATGAGATGTATAGTCCAGTAGCAGTCGTCAGTTCTTATTCGCTTCGAGTTTGGGTGCTCTTTTTATCCTTTAAATATTCCCAAAAAATTATGAGGAAAAAGATGGATTTGTGCTAACAACACAACGAGTTCACTTCTAGATATTTTTGAGACAGTTCTCCCACTATGAAACTGTTCACGTATTGCATAGGATCTTACGATTCGGTGGATAGATTTTTTTTTAAAGTGATAGATAGAAAGAAAAAAAAAAGAAAGAAAAATATTTTATTATATCCGATAAACACGGCGCACAATACATAAATCTTATAAAATAAAAGATAAAAAAATAAAATAAAAATAAGAACACATTATAAACAGTACAGACAGTATTAAATTTTTACAATCTGTGGTGGCTTCTCCCATTCAAATCTGTCAGGCAGATTGACAAATGACAAATGCCTGACTGTGACGTTTACAAGTCACTTGGACTTCTAAACGTCAAAATCAGAAATACGTGGCAAAATGACGTATCGCCACGTGCAATGGTGCAATATTTTAAGAAAAACCACCACAGATTCCGGCCAAATGGTTTATTATGTACGCCGCTAGTTACCGTACACAACGGGTTGACACTCAGCATACTCTGGGGAGAACGTTATCCACCCCAGAACTGATTTTCAGTGCCAGCCATGAGGAGTGTCAGCTAGACGCCCACGCCGACGTAGCATATCCTTACTATTTAACTACATTAATAATATGTGTTGGATTTGTGGTAAGTACCCACAATCAACTACTAAATCAGTACCTAAAATAAAAAGAAAAGAAAATATAACCTAAATAACATAATACTTTTACAATTACATTACCCCAATAACTTTTTTTTTTTTGTTTTTTAGATTTAAATCAATATAGTCAAACAAAAATGAAAAGCAGCTGAGCCCAGATTGCGTTAAGGCTCCAAACAGAACCATACCTAGATACAATAAGTACAAGACAAATACAAAGCAAAATAAATATAAATATAAAATAAAATGAACCCACAAAACAAAAATAAAGAAATAGATGTGCCGCAGCACTGCCGGACACAGACATAAGCCATTAGGCATAAACCATAAGGTAATTTGATTATAATTTTGATTTTTGTAATAACAGTAAATGTCTTTTTAGTTTAATTCTGAAATTGTTTTATGATGATTGAGAGATGATTTAATTTAAATATTAATCATTCATCAACATTTAACAGATATCAAAATCGAAAAAAACCAAATCACATCTGTAACGTATATAATTGTTATATTGTATAAATGTTGTTTAATTGTTTGGAGGAGACCCGTGCCCAGTAGTGGGACGTTTATGGGTTGCAATTATGATGATGATGATGATGATGACGTATATAATTATTTTCACGTTATTAAATCCTTTTCAAGCCTTGTTGTTAACTTCATTATAATTAATTCTACTACATAAATTTGAATGTCATAAACCAACTTACCAACTGTAACAGTCGTTTTCTGACTTTCATATTTTCGGATTGCAGCCTCAGCGTTTCCGAGAATTAATATAATTAACACACCAGTCACGTATACCCCTGCAAGAGCAATTTTGTTGTTACAAACTTTGTTTTAATTATTGTTTCAAATAAATTATATCTAGGTAAAATGTGACGTCAATATTACGCGCACCTGCAAACAATTTTGTCCACCACATTTGTTTATCTTCCAATCTAACACGTGTGTATATATAGGTAGATTAAACTTTGGAGACCTAATAGGAACATCAGTTCCTATTAGGTCTACAAAGTTTAATCTATACAGTTATACACAGAATCATCTGAAGTTGCGTATTATGTTTCTAACCAACAATAATTTAAACTTATAGGTAAAATACATTTTTGGAAGAAAACTTCGTACCACTCGTTCTATATCGTGCTTTATGCTGAAATCTATCTCCAAGATAGTTTTCTAACATATTATTATTTTAAAAGCCATTGTATCCAAAATATTAAAAAATAATGTTAAAAAAATTAAAAGAATGTTAGAAACTTCGGAATGGTATTTGTTTGTTGTCTGTGGTCTCATTAGCTTACTCGATTCGTAAGCAGCTTTCCCATGCGTACGGCTACTATTTACCACCGTCACTCGCTAACTTTACCAGTGACAATAAAAAAATATAAACGTCAAAATATAAAAGCAAATACTAGCCCTGATGTAACATATTCGAGTTGCTTTCTGAATAAGTGGAACAATGAGATTCAGCGCTCACATCTGTCGTTATCCAACTTCGTCTGTTCGCTTGTTTATTCTACATATGGCTAACAACACACACACGGTTTTGTCACTGTACGAATGGCGATCGCGTAGCTTGATACAAGCCGCGAAACGTTTTGATGAATACATTATCACAGCTGTTTGGCTAACTGAATTCGGTGACTATTATTAGATATGGCTAACTAGAACGTTGTAGTGCACTGTCCTACATTTAGGTTAAATGGCAGGTGGCAGTTGCAATTGTGCTTACCTATTATATGTATATTATGGATTTAGTGGTTAACATTAACCGACTGTCAGGACTGGTATTGTTTTTTATAAAGCGATGGTGGCTGAATGGATAAGAGACCGGCGCGTCGCGGCGCGGCGTGCTAAACACGCGGTCCGAGTTCGATATCGACCAGCAGTACCAATGTGGATTTCACTTTGTGGAATTTATATGTACTATTACTATTACTATGTACTATTTATTGAAGAGTTACAAGTGTTGTATAGAGAGAATGAAAGAAAGTTTAAGTATAAATGTAAGCATTATTACCTCCAAAATTATTGTACACAAGGATAAAGCGGCTCGCCTCGGTCGGATAAACCCCTAGAGGTTTTTGACCAAGGCAAAATATGTATAAAAAGTGTGCTTGTAGTATATTGTATAATAAATATAAATAAAAAAAATATATGTACGCCGGCCTAGTGCAGGTTGGTGGATCAGACATACACTTAGAATTTCTTCTACTTCCTTACGATATTTTCCTTCACCGTTAGCAGATGGTAAGTCACTTGATTATTACATATATTTTCCACAAAGCGAAATCCACATTGGTACCACCGGTCGCAATCGAAATAATAGTAGAAATATATATTAATTACAATTACTCGAATAGTTTTAGAGAGGCACACAGATCGAGTTCATATAATCAGGTGAGTCGAATGCACCGCGCCATGGTCACGAGAACGTTTGGCGATGTTCCAATGCTCCTGGCCCTTGTCAGTTATCTCTATTGATACTACTAAAACCTGCTTTTTATAATTTCGCATCAATAGAATATTTTACTTCATGAAAAAGTTAGTTAACCATGGTTTTGCCCATGGTTTTGTGTGATATGCCATTATAAAGTAACTTATATCCTTTTCCAGATTTTTAAACAAATAGATATTTATACTACTACAGATTTTTATACTAAATAACTGATATACTAGGTACTTAAATACATTTTTTTTGTAAATAAATACATATTATAGATAAATTACACCCAGACACAGAGCAAACCTTTATGCTCATCACACAAAGATTTGTCCTGGGTGGGGATTGAACCCACGACCTCCGGCCTAGCAGTCAGGTCACTAACCACTAGACCAACAGGCCAGTCAAATTATAAATTATATGTACAATATATTAATCCTTAGTTATAACTAAGGATTAATATATTGTACATAAGTTTTGAGACGACTGTAAAACTCATTTTAAGAAATAAACAACCAAGATTACAAATGAGGGAATAAATACTTAAATTAAAGTCCAAGACAGAGGATTGGGCTCAATACCCTGTGATGACAGGTGCCAAAAAAAAACAAAAACGAATTTTATGTACAAAAATAAGCTATTTATGTGAGTTTAGTAAATTGTATCATGCAATTGTTACTTTAACAAATTAAAAATGGAATTGCTTAAGACTCCTTCTGTTTATTGCTGTTAGTCTGTAGCAGTCACATTGCTCCAGCACCAACACTACTGCCCCCTTAGACTAGTGGCAATTTCAATGATTCTATTGAGCTGGAAGAATTTAGTAGTTTAGCACACGTTAATTTGTGATGCCAGGTTAGAAATTAACAAAACGAAATAAGTAATTTCATTTTTGAAATCAGTATTTCTGATTGTTTTTTCGTAGTAAGTATTTAAACCTTAGGATAGTAGTAGGTACAAAGACAAATGAAAGACGGTTCAGTAGAGTGCACTTTGGAGTAAACCGATTCGATGCACTCGGTCTCACGTGTCTTACAGACCAGAAGCATTAAGATTCAAGTATTATTGGTGCAGAGTTTCTGTTAAGAAACTTACTAGATTGGTTAATAGTATTATTCTTAAAGAAATTGTTATTATCCTACCACAACAGTTTATTTTATTCAAGCATTATAGACATTGTCTCCAGCGTTGCAGGTGTCTATAGTAAAAAGTTACCTGACCATCAGACGTTATCATCATCATCATCATATTAGTCAGATCAGCTAGAGACATTAACAAATTAGTTAACTTCCCGGAATTAGACTTATTTAACTCAAAGCCACATGTTTTCACTAAAACACTATCAGACTCTTGGTTTGGTTCTCATTCTGTATAGCTACTTTATTTTAGTTTTAAAAAAGTTACTTTAATTTTGTTCGAAACACTGTAATGTTAGTTTAATGCAAATTTGTTATATTTAGTCATACACTTGTGAAAACAGCTAAATGGTGCTTAGTTTCAAAATGAGTTGTAACATTTATTATATTTCACTGTATGTTTTCCAAATAAAATAAAATAAAATAAATAAAATAAAAATGTCAGCCCAACGACGTCGTACGTACCTAATTCTACTATCCTAAGGTTTAAATACTTACTACAAAAAACCAATCAGATGTTATATGTATATCTAAATGTAGGCTAAGATAAATACTGGATATATGTATATATGTATAAGTAATACTTTGCCAATGAATAATAGCTTTTAAATATACGTATATTGAAAGTTCATAATTGGTTTTTATGTTACAACTACGGCTCCGATCCTCGTGAGTGAGTAACAAATATCCATCTATCGAGCCATCCATCCATCTTAACTTTCACATTTATAATATTAGCAAAATATATTGGATCTTATACACAGAGTGTATACAACGATACGACATTAAATGATAAGGCAGCCAGTGTTAACCCTTATAAACATATTATTCTAATAATAATCATTAAAAAAAAAGAAAATATAAAACTACACATTATTTAATGTCGAAAAATTTAAGAATATAAAACTACACATTATTTTTTTATCATGACGTTTTCCACATGACGACGACAAAAGTGCGGAACAGAGTAAGCGATAAGATAATATGAAAGAGTCAGAGATATTTAAATGAATTGAATGACGTAATGACAACATATCAACGTAAATACCTACAGGTTGTTTAAAACTGTGAAAAACTGTGAAATATAGAAAGTATATTTGCATCTAAACTATTGCAAATTTCTATTTAATTTTTTTGGTAAAGCCTTCTAACATCACATGCTACACGTGGTTTCATTTAATATCGTATCGTCGTATACACCCTGTATAAATGCGCTTCTGCCAATCCCTCCGGAGAATGAAGGCGTGAAGGCATTTTACGTTTTTAAATCATCATTTCAACCTATAAACATCCCAATGCTGGGCACGAGTCTCCTCCAAAGAATTTTAGGTTACTACTTACTACGTTACTTCAGTCGCCTTTTATGACGCCCACGGGTTGAGATTTATTTTACGTGAAGCTGTTTTACGTTTTTATAGTAATTTCCAATAATGATAAACAAACAGTAAGCCACTACTAAATATAATTATGAGAGATACATAATTTAATGAGATCAGAAAATTATTTCACAATTCGTAGCATATAATATTGCCACAGTTTTTATTTACCAAACGTGTAACTAACGAACGTTGATTTCCGCCATTAAAATTAATTGAATGAGGTACACTGTGCTTGTACCGTGATGACAAGTTTTTAAAATAAAGTATAACTTTTTGTTATTTTTGATGTAAAGGTGTCGTAAAACTGTTCTTACCCGACTGCCAAAAAGGAGGGTAATGTTTTTGTATTTGGCATTAAATAACTGTTAATCTAATTTTCTGCTGATTATTATGTACCTCAGGCCTAACGTGTATCGGCTAAAACTTATCTTCTTTTCTTGTAAATAAAAAATCCGTTTCCGTTTTTAACCGTATTCTTTTACACCTTATCTTCACACAAACCGTTGAATGAGCTTCTAAGGGATCGTTACAAAAACAAGATTCACCAATCGGCTTTAACTAAACCTACTAGTAAGTAAATCACCGCATACAAGTGTATTCGGTTAAGCCTTCTTCCGTGGAATCGAGAACTTAATTATTACCACTGAGGCCTTCAAGCGACGGGTAACTCTGTTTGGGGAAAAAGGGTAACACCAAACTTTGTTACTGTTCGCATTCTGACGCAACGCTCGGGTCCTGACACTCCCAAACAAGAGTAGTTAGAAAGTTCTATCGAATATAAATCTCTGTAATGAATTGTTATAATGTCTTTGTGTTGCGGCAACTCTTTTGATGATTTGTAGAACTGCTATGAAACATTCCAAACTTTAATTTAAAATTGCGTATCATTTTATAGGTAGCCATGTTTGAAGTTTTTTCCAGAACTACCTACTGTTACTATACATATGCCAAAGTAGGTGCTACTTTGGCATATCTCTGTATCACCCAAAGGTAGACTGATAGATAATGCCTTAGGCATTAAATCCATCTTAATATACATTATAAAATATACATTTGTTTATGAATTTCAAATAAATAAATTGTAATTTTGATAAAATAGCTTCCACTCGAGTGGTATCTCGATATAATCCATCCATGTCCTATTCCAGAGTATATTCTATAGACAGACGCATAATATATATTATGTAATAATGTCTTCAAACGTATCGATAAACATAACAATCCTGAAAAACAATTATTTGGTAACTGACAAAACAATCAAGAAAAATAGACGAGTATGCTTTTAGAACAGTTGACAGTTAATTAATTAATTTTTGATTAATCCTGAGAATTCGCGTGTAAATAATTAGGTGAATTATATTTACTTATAAAACATTGTATTATTATGAGCTACAAATTGGAAAAGGTCAGACGTCAAAAGAAGCATTCTCAGAATTTTATTTATGTTATGTATTTAAGTGAAAGTAATGAATAATTATTTTTAGGTTAGGTATTTTAGTGACATGCTTTCAATCTAATGAAGACTGTTATTATTTTGATAATCCTTAGTATAATCTTCATCGATTTTCACGTTAAAAGTTTGATATTATTATTCTACACACTAATATGGGTTGCGGACCAAAAGCAAAGCTAAGTTAGTTTAGCTTGCATAGCAAACGAAACTTTTCACACTTGTATGCTCACAAGTATGAAAATCTGGATCAGCTATGTGAGCTAAGCTAAACTAATTCATCTAGTTCTTTTTTCAAACCGTATTAGCGTTGTTTAGAGAAAATTGTCTAAAAAGTAAGAAATGTAAAACGCAAAAGATTTTTTTTACTAAAAGAAGAAAGGAAATAAGACGCTTTTGTCCGTTGTACCTACCCTATTATAATGAAAGTCCATTCGGTACCGAGACACTGATTTTCCTTAACTTCGCAAATACCTTTATTCGATTTATACAACGTTAAAAGCGCCTTTATACGGTGTTCGAGTTTTGTGCGCGTGTGTAACTTACAGATAAAGGAATTCTCCCTTAAGTTCTTTTTCCCACCAAAGACAAATTACAACAGACAACTCATCTAAAACGTTAAGGATTGTTTCTTAAACATTGATTTACGATTCGAATTAACTTTAATTGCGTACGTATTGCTCTTATAATCGCGTGTTCTTGATGATTTTTTTTCTAACATAAAGTGGATTAAATAATGTAATGGTATAATTTCTGTATGAAGACTGAAATGAGCATGATGAAGTGTGTATGGACTTATATTAGGGGTCAGTGTTATAGATAAAGGGCTAATCTTTATCAAAATCACAATACATATTATCAACTCTGAATTTCGATATTCAACTTAGTCGGTTTTGATGTTGCTGTCAAATGTTTGAAAGTTACAGCGACCATATCTAAATTTAAACTAAGTCGAATGTCGAAATTCAGAGTAAGCCCCCAGCCTGTTGTAGTTCAAAGCTCGACATAGGATTCTCCTAATACGCACCAGAACACTCAGTCTTCGCTTTTCGCATTTAGTTCTAGAAGTGACCTTTTTGACGTCATCATCAGTCCATCTAGCCGGAGGCCGCTAACTGTACGCTTGCCGAGTCACGGTCTCCACGCCAGAACACGCTTGCTCCATCGTGCATTGGTCCTTCTTAGTAAAGAAATTACTTAATACTACTATGATAAAAAATAACATGTGGATTTGTAGCTCCGTTGCAACGCGAAAGAGACACAAACAAAAACATTGCCCTACTTTTAGGTCAATTGGGTGAAAACATAAAAAAAACAACAATATAAAATCACGCTTTTCCCTCGAAGGGGTAGGCAAAGTGTATCACACTTACATTTCACCTAAAATGTCAAGACTGAAGAACCAAATATTATTTTTGCCTGATCCGGGCATGGAACCCCCCCCCGGGTTCCATGCCCGGATCAGGCTACCACGGTACCACTAAAAAAACACACTTGTGCTTTTATAAATTTAAAGTATAATTGTATGCTAGCTTACGCGCGTTGCTTCGCTCCCGTCGTTCTTAGTTTAGTCAACTGCTGAGCTAATGTTTGCCGCACCGTGCAAATATATTAAACAGATAAAAATATAAAACCAAATGAAAAGTACAAACATTTTTTGAAGTAAAAGTCACCATCGTTCGTTTCATATTGCACTGTCCAGCTTTATTTAGTTCTTTTCAATGCCTAGCCCAGATATTGTAGCATAAAATTTTATAGACTTGTGTAAACTCGCTCGTGCACAAAGTTGGAAAAGTGGTAATGGTTCCTCGCGGAGTTTTTAGGGTTCCTTGTCACGGTGACGGGAATTGAAAATATAATATTATTTTCACGAAAATACGCTCAAAGATAGAAATTTGTTACAATAAGCAGGAATTATTTTATAGGTATTGAAGTTATATTTCGAGACAAAACTTTTTAATTGAATTTAAAGTTTATACTTTCTGTTATTTTTTTGTTTTCATTTGATTGCGTAGCTTAGTTACATGATTGCGAATAGATAGCCTTAAATACAGACCACAGCAATCAGAACTTCACTAGTTCTGTTTGTTGTGGTCATTAAGTAGATGGTTAAACAATTAGAAGGCGCTTGATAACGTAACCTGACGTACCCTTAGACAAAATTAAATGAGGAGTGTTGGCAAACACTTGAGTAAGTGGAAATTAAGGTTACATGTCTCAAGGGCGGTGACAGTTGATTGATGATGCTCCTACTATTACAAGCGCCCATTGAAATGATCATGCGGTCCACTTGATTAAAACCAGCTATCTCGTTATTCAAGAGAGCAAATTCTGCTTCAAGATTATTATATCAAACATAATAATCATATTACGCCTGAAGAACGTTTCAGAAACTGGATTAGATTTGTTAGCGCTATTTGTTTAGTAAAGGTATGTGTCTTTTCGCTTGAAAGACGTTTTTGTGGTATAGGCTATTCAGATTTGAAACATATTCACAGAAATTAATATTTGCCCCGAGTCTGTGTAAATTGGTTGTCTTGCTGGCAAAGGTCTCCTCTCCTACAATTTTATTAGAGAACTAAGAAGCTTTAAGTCAAAATCAACACAGATTTTGTGTGCCAATGCGAGTTAGTAGACCATACATATCCTTAAGAATTTATTTCAGGGTACGCACGTTTTCTCACAATGTTCCTTAATCTTTAGTAGATGGTAAGTTGCATAGAACTTATTAATTCCATTTGCCATTAACTCCATTTGCCTACGATACTGTAGCTATAACTATTGACGGAACCATGAATATATTGTATAGACAAGCCATAAAGTACAACAAAGTTGTGGTGCTCGCTAACTTACTCTGTCTGGGATCAGTTGTGAGAAAAGCAGCGCGCCGGCTGGCTGCAGCTTGGGCATTTCTTAATAGCTTCATTACTGAATTAAAACTTCTAATACTGCTGAAAACCTGATGAAAACTAGCCAGCTGATACTTACGCTCAGTCTTACAGTAATTGTAACAAGCTACGGGAAAATATTATTATGAAAATGGGAATCATCATCATCATCAGCAACCCATTTAGTCCCACTGCTGGGGTCGGGTCTCCTCTCCTCTAACTAGAGAGCTGAGAGGGTTTTTAGGCCATAATCCATTCACGCTGAAAAGGAATGCCGCCCGCATGAAATTTTAAGGAATATTACTAACAAATTGTATTTGTTAATCAATTTTGATAATTACACACGATTCTAATTGAAAAAGTAAAAAAAGAAATTCTATGGTCAAGTAAAGTTATACGTACGTCTACGAGTACCCTCCATTTCCATTCATTAAAATACATCCAAAATTGATGGCTTATGAGAAGATGATGCGGTGACTAGCATTTGATAAAATTCTTTTATGCATTAAGTATTCTTACTATAAACTAACGTAAGTTTGCATTCGTGCAGATACATTGTTTATAGAACTTTGTTGTGTTTTACATGTAGAATTCTGCACGAGATATTTCCATCTCAGTGAACGCACCCCGGGAACTGTAGTATAATAGACATTCCTTGCTACAATGTAAACAACAACTTTTTATTTAAATAACACATTTAAAGTGACATTTTGTATGCTTTTTCATAAGTTTAACCAGTATTATCATGAAACTGGTTACAAAGAAAATACAGATCAGTACGAAATTTTAATCAGGGGGATCGAATTTTTAGAGTTTATTGTAGTATTGTGTAAAAAACCCTTGGCTTTTCTAAGGCATATCATAATCATCATCATCGTCTTAGTCCAATGATGTCCATTACTACTATAGGTTCAAATAGTTTAAATAAATTGACAAATATTTTGTCTGAGGCAATATATTGTATCAAATCGAATCAAAAATTCTGGGTAACATGCGGAACCTTTTTAGGTCTTACAGCACAACGTAACACACGTTTGTTTAATGATCCCCTTTGTAATTCATATGATAGGAATGTATAAAAATATAAGTTCTAGTTTCTATAATAACCGTTCTCTTAGCATAAGTAGATGGGAGAAATTGGTGCACTTAATAAAAATAGTATTTTATTTTAGCTTCGAATGCTGCAGAACTACAATATTTTAAAGAAAGCAATGAAAACTATTAAAATAAGATCTTTTATTTTGTAGAATGCTGAGTGTGGCTTCTCTGGTTACGGTTGTAATTGAAAATGATGTACTTTCATTTTATTGATTGTAAAGGATTTTAAATGCCTATTTTTATTAAAGAACGTGAATAACTTGAATACAGACTGAAATTCATATTGTTTATTGTGTAGCTCTAGTTCAAAACTACCACGAAATCACTGGCTTGAAAATTTTGACACTACGTTGATTTCAAATATGTGCGTGTCAGGAAATAGTATAATAGTTATAAAATATAATCAAGTATTATTTATTTACTTAGACACATATTTAAACGTTTCTGTTTCTCTTATTTGAATATTTGTTTTAATGTTTAGAGAAAATAATCTATCACGCGTTTCAGAAAATTTGTCACTTCTCTGGCTACAATTTATTGCTATTTCAATACACGCTCCTAACAAATACTAAAACTCAATATGACAGTTTATTTTCATTTCGTAAGACCTTCCTTATAATAACTGGCAGTGAGGTCTCCGCATCATGTAACCGGTTGGCATTCAGCCAGTTTTCGACAGGGTCCAAGAGAGCTATCGAAATCTATCTACGATGTATACCCACCAACCAATAAACCCTTACCTGTTGAATAATGGATGCTCCAATGTATTTATTCCTACTCTCAATGCTCCCTCGAGTCCAGTTTACCTACCTTATTTGAATCGCATTTAATGATGTTTACGACAATGAACTTTAGGACAAAATCGCTCTTGATTGCCAAATATTGGAACAGGGACGCTAAGGCCTCCTTGTGGTCGTTTGATATTATTATCGAGTAATAAAGACGATATGTGATGTTTTATAGAAAACTGGCTTATGCATGCGGCTTTTCCTACATGTTATGTTGGTAAAAAGAGAGTGGTAAACTCCTAGACCATTATATAAGTGAAAGGTTATGAAGATCGGTTTATTGGCCAATAAACAGGGGCACATTCGTATTTATAATATTAGTAAGGATATTCTCATTGTGTTATTAGTAGCAAGTAGCTTGTCGTAGTTGTCGTTTAATTCAGTTTTTTCATCATGCCTGCAGGTTATGCATATACCTATAGGTATAACCGCTGTGCTTATCTGACGATGGTTATGCATGTGCAGTTATAATTAATTGTATTCTCACATATAATTATTATATGTCGCAGATAGTAAGACGGAATGGGTATTTGCAACACTAATGAACGACATTATATAATTTTATTATTATGGGCTATTTTTGGGATTTGTTTATATAATTCGAGTACCTACTCAATTGGATTTTTTAAAGTACAGATATTGATTTTTCAGTGTTTCAAATCTGTGTATACTCGTAGTAAGAAAAATCCATTAAACTGATTGCAGGGATTATAGACTAAAAGAAGAAAAATCTCATTGGAGTTATAAGATAAAGTCATTTGCCTTTCGCAAATGAGTTAGATGGAACGCAGAAGACACAAAGTTAATAAATTTCCCTAAACTTTTCAAGTGAAATTGATTAAGTGAATTAACATCACTTGAAAATAATCTCTTTGTGACAGACTTCTATCTTTGTTCCGCTTTCAAGAAAAAGTAAGAATATTACGATATCCATCTTAGTTGAAGTTTGTCGCCTTAATTATTCGTTCGGAATTTGTTTATTGTTGTTCTAGAACATAACGAAAATTGAGTTTTTGTTTAACAAGACACTAACGTGTTATACGTTTTTGAAACTTTTTGCCAAATAAGTTTCTTGAAGATACATGCTTTGCTTGTCCTATAATGACCATGTTCAACTCGTCGTAGATCGGTCATAGAGTTTATCATGCCTATCAAATAGATCGTAAATTTCTTCTAGTCTTAGGCTTGAATACTACACACATAGAAGAAGAGGGTTATTTTCGTATTAGTTCACATAGAGTCCGTGTGATTTGACTAATTTCAAATTGGTGTATCACAATTTCATATTATTATGCAAACGCTGCCATAGAATCTTCAGAATCAACATAATTATATCGAGTAACAAGCGATAGTTATTTGATTTACATTAAATAAAAGCAAGGGATGCTTTGGTTTGGTTTCGCAATTCCATTTAAAAAAAAAATCATAACTGAGTAAACCTTTGTGGTAACTTTTTTATCGTTTAATTTTGTTCATCAATCTAGCCATAAACCCAAGTTCTATTTTTATAAAAGAGATGACGTATTAAACAAAGTTAACTTATTCACAAATTATTTCGCATTCCAACCATATTTAACATCTATCAACAATCTCGACTCTAGAAGTTACTTAGGTAGGTATACAGAAAGCGTCAGAATAGACAGTGTAGTGCTCAAGCAAATGTGACAAGTCTTAAGCATGAATACCTAAGCACTCATTATACGCATACACATTTACATCCCACTTGGTTTGGCATAACTCGACTCAACTCAATTTCCTAGCACTCAAACGGTTTCCCGGTCGCAGGGGGTAGGGCAAGCTAAGGGGGGTGTCTGGGGGGATTACTCATTTCCGTATCATAAAGCACTTGTGTTATGCAAATTTGTTTATGCTTTACAGTACACCGTATAAGGTAATAACACTTGGCTAACTGCTCCTGACGTATGTTGAAGTTGGTAATTATAAGTCAAATTATTTTGAAATGCAGTAAGGACGTTTAATTATAATACTTAACTGAAACATATGAGTGTAATTGAGAGCACATTTTGGCATAATTTAAGTGGGTAAAAACCATTAATTTTCGTACATTTTCGTACTTTGTTTATCTGCTTTTTTTATCCGGGCATCGTCGAGTTATCGCCTTGCCTGATTAATGGGTTATCCAACACAAAGAATTTTTGAATTTTGATTAGTAGTGCCTAAGATTTTTTTTGACTGGCCTGTTGGTCTAATGGTTAGTGACCCTGACTGCTAAGCCGGAGGACGTGGGTTCGATCCCCACCCAGGACAAATCTTTGTGTGTTGAGCATAAAGGTTTGTTCTGTGTCTGGGTGTAATTTATCTATAATATGTATGTATTTACAAAAAAAAAAATTATTTATGTAGTGTGTTTAGAACCCATAACACAAGCAAATATAATTGCTTAATTTGGGACTAGATGGCGTTGTGTGAATGTGGTAGAATATTATTATTATTATCTCTAAGATTAGTCCGTTCAACCAAACAATCAAATAAACTCTTCATCTTTATATAATTATTAGTAGTGATAGAGATAGATAGATTAAAATAACTACTAAATATATTATAATACTCGTAACATACCTATGTAATGGAAATGTGTACAATGTGATAATTAGTATCAGTAAGTTATTGTGTGCTATAAGTGTGGGTGGACAATCCGTGGATTTTCTACTTTAACGGAATGGTTAGTTGTGGTGCTTTTTATTCACTAAGATACACACTAAGATAGAAGGGGCTGGCATCTAAGATATAGGGTTGGCCTAATGTAGTTTAGCTAGTGTGTCTTAGACACATAATGTAGATTATGGTCACATAATATAAAAACAAAATGTATCTATGTATTAAAAATGTAAGCACTTTATAGATAGATACTTATCTGTCATAACTCATGAATAATGAGTGTAATGCATGTGCACAGTATTATATTGAGTATTATAATCGCTGCACACGATATCACTATCTAACAGTGACTTTGATTAATAGTTTATTTCAAATAATTTATTATTATTTTGAAGAGAAACCTTCATTTTACTCGAGAATTATTGTTATCACATAGAATTATTATAATAATTTTTTTTATGTAACGACTATCATCTTAATCTAATGCGAGCTATTTTAACATTAGACGGTAAATTGGCTCGTGTCATTCAAGCACAAAATATATGAATAACATACATAGTAAGTTCGTTTACAGGTACCCTTTGTATAAGTAGAATAGAGACGTTTTTGTGAAATGCATGGAGCAGTAAATTTTTGCTGACGAGTATGCGTAGTTTATGGGATATAAAATACCTGCAACATAAAAGGAAATAGTATACTTTATCCTTATACGACTTCGCAACATTGGGGGAAGAAAATAAGCCCGATTATTTGTAGGGGATAAAAGCCACTAGAAAATAGGTAGCTACAGATATAATCCATGATGCCGAACTATTGATAAGTGATTGTTTTTGTTCTTGTGCCATTTATTTATTTGGGAAGGTGGAGTTCCAAAAATGAGTTTTGTTTTTGCTTAATATGTGGCTAGGGGATGTATGGAGATGGTTGAGTATTCTATTTAATTATTTTTAAATTATTTATGTAAAAACATGCTGGAAAGCTGCGTGTTTGATCTATATGGATGTTTTGGGTGTAATTTTTTTGTGTTTGCGTCACAGGATAGCTTCAAACAGAAAAATGTCCGGGAATTTAGAATATGCGGATTTTTGGATAGTTCAATTTATTCGTAACAATTTAAATCAACCGAAGTGTTTAAAATTCGGTCGCTATCCCGAAAACTCATCTGTCAAACCATTCTCGTGGAATAATCGAGACTATTATGGAGTGATTTAGGAACATCTGCAGACCGACGCGACTTTGTATATCTTTAAAAAACCTCTTAATTTAATGGGTTTAGGCTCTTAAATTTTCATGAAAATTACTTTTTATTACTGTTTTATGTTTCAGGGTGAAGAATTGCAGAACAGGTATGGTTTTAACAGTGCCTCACGTACTTTATAAAAAGGTTACTTTAAAAAAGGTATCTCAAAAAATACTTTCAAAGTACAAAGTTTGTGTAGCAATTTTTTTTTAAATTAAATTATGCAGCTATTTATTGTATTATAGAGGTATATTTTTATTAAAAAAAAATTGTGGACAGCAGGTGTCCGTGTCAATCACACAGGGTCTTAACAAAATATATCAGCGCTAAATCGAAGTACCTAGTTAGTAAGTATTAGTTGTATTTAATCTTTAATTGTTACTGTGAGTACAATATATATTATTTTTCTTTCTTTAATTTTTATTTATTCCAGCCAATGTTTGAGGTCTTTCAATCAGCCTATTTTGAGTGTAATGTATTTCAAATGTCAAAGTGTTGTCTTTAAATTCATAAATATTCAATGCGATGTCTAGACAATGCTTCTCCATAATTCATAAAAAGCTTACAATACTACAGTGTTCTTTTCTTATGCGTAAGCAAACGCAGACGTTCGCGATCTTAAACATTAGGAATTAATAGAGAATTAGGTATATTTCATTAAAGATGAGTGACGTTGGGTCGTTAAATCAGGCCCACCCTACATCCGGGTCTTTCTCCTTTGGGACCACGAAACTTTGGGACTACGGTTTCATTCGCGGAACGGTTTTTAGAATTGGCTGTTTCACCCCAAGATCAAACCGTGGTCCTAATCAGGAATTCAAAATGGGACTTCGGGTTCACGTGTATTAGGTATTATGGGTTAATTCTTTTATAGCTATATTAGGTCAATATACCTATTCAATATGAACGAGAATTTTGCTCCATTTTTATGCAAGAAGCCTAAGTTGTGACAGATCCTAAACTATCTCCACGACTTTCATTAAGATCTCTTCAGTATTTTAGTTGCTACAGAGTCTTCTAAATCGTTCCTTCAATGCTGAGGATTGGGGACCCCCTCCGTCGGTCATTGTTTCGGTTTCCCTATTTGATATGAAATTCTCAGTATCAGCTTGGCGTCTGGACATGTGTTTGGTTAATGGCAATATACCCCCTATTACATGGGCCCAACATGGCTGACGTAATGTGAGATGCACCTCTGCCTATCCCTTAACTGAAAAAGGCATGTTCTATGTTATATTTATGTCTTCCTATCCAACTTTAAAGAGATCAAGTGGCAAAAGTTATATATTATATCGCACTACCAATGCAAAACAGATATAAGTTGAGATGTGTCTACTCTGCAAATTCCATTTTCTGTGTATTAATGTAAGGTCCAAAATTGTCCAGCGGCATTTCTCATCTTATAACTGTTTTGAACTGTGAGTGCGATATATAAAGACAAAGGCCCCACAATCTCTCTTTAATATAAGGTCATTGAACAATAGCATTAGTCAACACCCGAACGTCGGAGCTAAAGAAATAATATATCGTCTGGGATCGCCCATCGCCTATCGGGATGTTTTTATTTTGTATGTCGTGAAACCCTTAACGATCGCATTTTGTTTTACCTCAGCTTTAAATAAATCTTATTCGGTTATGTGCCAAATGTAGCGGAAACTAATGATTATATCCTTATGTACTTAGTACTTACGTACTTGGCTGTCCGAACCGATAGATAGATGCCGGCAGATCGTCCAAAACATGGGCAAATCATCCACATCAAATGATGACCACGATCCTCAGCCATGAGGGACCGATGAGAGAGACACAATGATATATTATCTTTCTTTTATTTATTTTTTTGTCTTAAAAAAGAAGGCATCAATCTCTGTCTCTCTGTCCTATACATACAACGACGCAAAGTACACCCAGACTCGAAACAAAATTCTACGAACAATGATATTGTATGTATTATCATTGTAATTGTATATTTGTATTGTATAGTATCATTGTCTACGAATCACAAATATTTTTCTTGTGGGAATTAAACCTGCGTTACTCGGCACAGCGATGTTGTTTCCACGGTAACGATTATTACACGCCACGGTGACAGTCAGTCAAACAGATTTTTCTTGAGCTTTCTGATTGGATCATATTCGGTTAACAAACAACTTCCTCCAGGCTTTTCCCGGAACTCTCGAGTATCGTAGCTTGTTAATGTACCTCTTTGTTTGATATCAGGTGTTCAGGAAACGGAAAATAATAAGTAACTAGTGTAACGTGACTACATCCTATTTTTTTATAAAGTTGGTATTAGAAAACTATAGGAACTTGACTGTCATGCAAGTAAACATCGGATCTTTAGTAGGTAAAAAAAGGTAGGTAACATATCTACCTTTTTCGTTAGATCTAAATATACATAAATGTATAAATATGGATCCATATTATTATAGTCCATTGAATTTACCCAAGAGTGTACCAAATGATTTTTTTTCGTGAAAAAGTTTTGGCATTTAAATGCCAAAACTTTTTCCTTACTGAAAATGAAATAAAAAGTATCAATTAAAAGGAAAATTTTGCTCTAAAATTCACTCAGTTAGAAACTGCTGTCGTGATAATATTGTTAAAATAATTAAAAGTTTGGCTGAAAGGAACCGTTGGAATGAGTTGGTGTACCTACAAATAAGAAAAAAAGTGTTGGACCTAATAGTACAGTTTGTTGGCAGTGGCCGTTCAGACCTCACTTCGGGCGAAGCTGCGACCATTTTCTGGTTAAACAGTCCTCCTTTAGGAGCGAAAACGTTTACCATTCCATTAAAGCCTCCGTTTTGCATACCGACCTTACCTGCTTCTAAAATTAGATGCAAAGGAAGGCACCTACTCAGTTATTGAACTTAGATATGTATGTGACGTTTCAGAGGTAATCGTGGTTTGTTCGTATTTTTAAAAAAGAATAATTAATATTATTACGATGAATTGTTAATATAATATTTTTTATTTGATTTAATAAATTATAAACAGTCTAGTTTTTTAAATTAATTTGGAACGAGAACTAAATAGGTGACCGTAATTTGAACATTTTTCTTTTGTAACTCAGAAAAGCAAAACGAAACAATAACATTAACAATATGTAATAAAAAATTGTGTTACGTCATTAAAATAACAACAGAATATTTTGAAAACAGAATAATAATAACAAAATATCTAACTTCAAAAAATTAAATAACATAACATTATACAAATACATACTGATATTGTAAAGTTATTTCATTCTATTTTAGTTAAGCTAGTCTTTGTAGAAAATAAAACTTGTCCGTACCACGTTGAATGTTAGAATTCCTTCAGTTTGTGCGCTTGCTTACACAAGTCGAACGTTTAACATAAAGGAAAAACAAACAGGAACACCGAAATACTTTCCTATTTTCTCTTAATTCAATGTACGCCGAGCAAAACAAGCGTTCGTACATTCCCTAATTTGTTTTATTAAATAAAGGGTAAGCTGGGTTGGAATAATTGTAGCATAATTACATAATTTGAGGTTTTGTCCAGTGAAGTTGACTGGCGACGGTCAATACAACTTGTATTATGATAGGATGAGTAGGTTGTTCATACTGCTTGTTCAAAAATTGATTTATCTAATGTTATAAAGTGGCTTAATCCATGGATAAATCCATGGATTATGCCACTGTATAACAATACTAATGTAATAAATTGCCAGAATAAAAAAAACTATTTTGTGAAATACTTTTGTAATTTATTTATTTATTTTAAAAACTTTATTGCACAAAATACAAAGTAAATGTACAAAAGGAGGGCATAATATATCATATGATAGAAGCAAAATCGCTGTGAAAGTAAAATTACATTAATGTCAAGAGATTTTTGAAATCCAATGTTCAAAATGTTTAAAAATTTAAATATAGCCATCGATGATCGCTGTGATTTTTAAACATTTGACAACGATTTCAACCAATCGAATGTCGAGATTAAAGTTAGATTATCATGTACTAATGAAAACCTCAAAACTCGTCAAGGTTACACGCAGCATGGTCTTGGAAGAGCAAGTTCGTAAATGGTTAATATCTAATAATAGCCAGAGCCAGCCGCTTTGTCCACTTTTCTGTTTTAATGAACTTCAGCACAATTCTAGACAAAAAACATAACTAAGTATACTTTCACAAAGATTCGTGCCTGAACAGTCGTCAAAAAAAGATAGGAAAGTAGCATAACAGGCTTCTGAAAGTTATCGAAATAAATCACAGAGGACAGGTAAATAAATAATTTTATTTACAGATTGAGAAAAGATAATAAAGTTAGAAATGTCGCATTTATTTTACTAGGTATATAATATTTTAATGCGATAATTAAGATGAATGATAGATAAGTGTAATAGAAATGAATGTATAATGTAATGTGTAAATAAGCGATGGTGGCTGAATGGATAAGCGACCGGCGCGGCCTGCAAATCACGCGGTCCAAGTTCGATCCCGACCGGTAGTACCAATGTGGATTCCACTGTGTGTGATGTGTTTATATGTATTAGTCAAGTGACTTACCATCTGCTAATGGTGAAGGCAAACGTCGTGAGAAAACCCACATATCCTAGAAGAAATTCTATGAGTATGTCTGATCCACCAACCCGCACTAGGCCAGCGTAAGTGGATTATGGCCTAAAACCCTCTCAGCTCGCTAGTTAGAGGAGAGGAGACCCGAGCCCAGCAATGGGACTTAATGGGTTGCTGATGAAGATGAATGTATGGATGGATGTTTGTTACTCAATTACGTCAGGGTGGTTGAAATTATCTGTATGAACCTGACACGGATAGGTTATGATCTGGAATAGCACATGGCCTACTTTTTAACGACATACCATGCAGGAGGTGAAAACTAGTTTATTATACACAATATATCAAGTATAGTATTGGTTTTTGTGTAAGTACTTTCCTACACAAAAACCAATTCCCAATTCCAATTCCAATTTTCCAATTCCCTTTCTTTACTTTTTACTTTCTTTAGGTTTAATATATAACATGTTTTTAAATTCATTCATATTTGTATGTGGTTGTTATTATTTTAGTAAGAAGGATTTAATTTTATCCCGAATTCCGTTGAATGACATATTATGTACGCTGATTGGTTTATGCCGTGGCTTTCGATGTTTAACTTTCACTGTTACGCTGCAGTTATTGAAATAAAGAAAATATTCAGTACATCTGTATTGTAAACCGAAAGAGCGTTTAAGTGTATCCTCCATTAACATAAAACCACGAATCATTTATTATTCTTGTTGAATATATTACTACAGCCTCGAAAAACGCTGCCCGCACTCGTTTGTAATTGTAATTGACTGAGAGAAATGAATAACATTTTATAAACATTATACAATACATGAACTCAGCTGTTCATTTAGAGAAATAGCATGTAACATCTGTACTTAATGCAATTATATTATTATCTATACTAATATTATAAAGCTGAAGAGTTTGTATGTTTTATTGAACGCTAGGATCTCAAGAAGAGTAGTTCTTGAGGTACTGATTTTTCTGAGAAAAAATATTTTGACTGGCCTGTTGGTCTAGTGGTTAGTGACCCTGACTGCTAAACCGGAGGTCGTGGGTTCGATCCCCACCCAGGACAAATCTTTGTGTGATGAGCATAAAGGTTTGTTCTGTGTCTGGGTGTAATTTATCTATAATATGTATGTATTTACAAAAAAAAAATGTATTTAAGTAGTATATCAGTTGTTTAGTACCCATAACACAAGCAAATATAATTGCTTAATTTGGGACTAGATGGCGCTGTGTAAATGTGGTAGAATATTATTATTATTATTATATTATTTCGAGGAAGGTTATAGGCTAGGCTTTAACATTACGCTACGCTCAAATAGACCTGAGCAATGGCCAAATCTGGCCAATATGGTTGAATGCACAAATTTCACGAACTGGTGGAAGGCACCAACATTACATTTTATCAATAGGACCTGAATAGTGGTAAAACAAAGATCACGGGGAGAGAAGCCCCACGCTACAGTTAGTATCAGATAAATATGGTTATGCTTATAATGAATTTTAGTTTTTTTATAATAAAATTATGTTGCCTGGCATGACAAAGTTACCAGGCAGCGATATATTTAGAAAGAAGTTAGCAAAAGACCACTTTTCTGCTAATAAGTTTGTTTCATTCTGTTTGGAGGACGCATTTTGTAAATCAGATAACTATAATTCATTTCAACGAAAAGCATATTTTGTATCTTTAATCGTACCTACCTATCTATCTTTAATATAGTATAAAAGAATAACGTAATACCTTAAAACTACGCAAAGAAAATCGAGAACAAGAGCTAGCAATATCTATTTCTCTATTGGTTCCCAATTTTCCAAAAGCTGTTGAATATATGCAGACACTGGGTAACAGAAGCAGACTAAGTTTTTGTCATAATGAGTTCTTGAAAACTTTAGGCATAAACTGCTCTTTTGACGAATTAATTTTGAAGTTCGACTTAATGGTGCTTTAGACAGACTTTTTGCATAAAGCCAAGGAGCATTATTACTTTTAGTAATGGCGTCCGAAATACAAAAAAAGTGTCCGTGCTTTGTAAACAACCTTTGTTCGGCAAATTACTTAACATAATAAAATAACAAGTCGAGGCTTACGATATAAGTGACAAAAACAATGTGAAGTCTCAAACAGATTATAATTAATAGTCACACCTCGTAGTTTCAAAAATTGAACAAACCATAGTGTCATAGAGTCAGTGACCGTCTGAGTGTGGTCAGAGATATATGACCTCCGATTTATTTCCATTTTTATATTTTTGAACGTTTTCTGGCGTGTAACTCTCACACTTACGGGATATCTGGAGTACGTACCGACTCAGTAACCGCGTACTCAGAGCTGCTAGATGTGAAATATGACTTTTATGAATGGACGAGTTTTGTGCGGTTTTTAGGACTCACCCTTTTGATGTTTGTACGCCATCGTGGTTTTAAGCTCACTTTAAAATTGTTTTCATTCCGCACAGTTCATGTAATTGTGTACCTATTTATTTAAGCGGATTTAATAAAAGCCTTGTTTATAGGATAGAGTAATAATCATTTATTAGTTTAAAAAAACTACCACAGTCTTCTTAAAATTTCATCATCACCTGTAGCTAGAAGCTTCCCTAATTTCACACCAATGAGAACAGTTTGCGGCGCTTGTGAGCCACCCTAAAAATCGTCACTTCACCCTGTCTGAGCTTTAAATTTCATCATCATCATCATTACAACCCATAAATTAACCTTTTGACCGCCACGTCAAATCGGTATCACCGTGCCTTGTGCGCCATGCTTTTAAAATACAGTACATTTTTGACGTGCAATGCCGTCATTGGCGTGGTGAGCACATTTTCATTTTACGTGTATAGACGTCTCTGGCGTTCAAAGGGTTAATATCCCACTGCTGGGCACGGGTCTCCTCCAAACATTTAAAAAATAATGAAAATGAATATAATGATTATCATTAAACCGTTCAAAGTTTAAGATATTAACATTAATTACACTTGTAGTAATGTAATTTAATTTCGGTTTAGTTTAGGTCGTTTGCTGGCCGACGGTGGGCTATTATTTCACGTAGTTATGTGGCGATTTTAATTACTCCGCCTTACACAGTTCGTCCCATTAGTAGAATAATGTTTTATTGTCACATAAATCAAAAATAATATTATTAAAAATTCGGCATTAAATACCGTACACTATCGATTGATCTAATTTGTATTTTATAAAATACTGACAAAAAAACATTATTCTACAAAAACAACGTTTGTGATTGACTAAGTGACTGTCACCGTGGCGAGCGGTCAAAGTGGTCATCTCGCCACTAACATCGCTCTGTGCGACGATGTGACGTGGATTCGATTCCCACAATTGACAAATAATTGTGTGATTCATCTCTATATAATATATAATTCTTCTGTACGTGTGTTGACAGTGAACTCCTCCTAAACGGCTGAACCGATTTGAATGAATTTTTGTGTATGTGTTTGAGTAGATTCGAGGATGGTTTAGATTCACAAAAAAAAAGAAAAATGCAGTCGATTGGTATATCATGCAGGACAAGGTTTGTCGGGTCCGCTAGTATATTATATTTCTTTCGAGTCTAGGTGTACTTAGGTTCGTTAATTAAAACAAAAAAAAATTAACAGCGATTATTGAGGGCGTCGTCTTTTTTATAATAAAAAAAATTCAATCCCTTATGATTTTCTCATGAACGTCGTCTTTTTTACGATAATATAACATTTCATAGACACAATGCATATCTAAACAAGGTCGAAAAACAGCACTATTCGAAACAGCAAACCTTACGTCTGCATAAGAACATGTTTTCATCAGTGCATGCCCTTGGTTTTATAAATGTATGCTGTAATCTCATTTGTTTTAAAGTAGGTTTTAGTTTAGTATCTCCAAGGACTGAAAACAAGTCTCAATATCTTTCTCAAGATACATCAAACACGGGTATATTGTACGCAAGGGATGCTCCTTTATGTCAAAGGAATAATATCTTCGGTTGTGTGTGCTACGATTAAATATTTTCTTGTAAAGAAGCTATTGTTCTCAGAATAATTTGTCACAGTAAAAGATATTATATAAAATATTTTACACCAATAAAAAAGGAGTAAATACTTAATACTATTATAAACGAGAAATCTTTTTTCTATTAAGTTTGTAGGTATATCTTGATGCTTTAGGTTAAAAATTAAAGGTCAGTAACGCATTTGTGACCCCATCGTATTGTAGATAGCCAATGGCAGTGGAGATCACTTGACACCACACTTTATCACCTCTATTTTAAATATAAAGGTAATAGTGGAAACGGCGCTAATAATGATTTGGATGATCATTTCGATACTGAAGAAGTGTTAATTTTTTAACATTTATTAAGGCAATAGGCGTGTTCCACAGAATAACTCAAAATTCGATTATAGTAATTTTTATTTAAAAAATCTGTGCAATAATTTGCTCTTTGCTTTAAAGAACTTATTTTTCATAAGAACATAATTAAGTCCACTTAAAATGAAATAGAGTATATAATTACAATGAAGCAAAATGAAAGTCATCCATGTAGTGACCCTATCTCAAACCTTGGGTGTCGTACACTGGAGTAAACTTATGCAGACAGAAGCATTGCAAGAAAAGGAAAATTGGCCAGCGTGATATAGTAGGCTAAATTCCCTCCACATTCTTCAAACTCAAACTCATTTATTGCGATAATGGGTTACAATGGTGTTCGGTTTCTTAAATTATCCTCCATTTTCTGCCACAAAGCATGCAATGTCATTGGGTTAAAGATCTCTCAATAGATGGATTTATTATTAATTATTAATTTTAGAATGTCATTATTAAATTAACAAATGTCATATTATTAAATCTAAAATATTAGTGACATTGTTCTTAAATAGCCTTATGTCTACACTATATAATTAAGTTAATGAAATTAAATATTATGTACACATTTAAATAATCAAATAAATATTAAATTCAAACATGGACGTCTTTTAAATATTATCAACCACTGTATAATACTTAGGCTTTTTCCAAAAGAAATGTTTTTATTTTAGTTTTAAATGTGTTGAAGTTCTTGATTTCAAGTAAATATTTAGGCAAGTGGTTGTAAACTCGAGGTGCCATACAGAAAACACTACGATCCATTGATGTACTTTTATGTTGAGGACAACTAACTTTAAGGTGGAGTCGTTTACTTTTATAATTTACATACAAATCGAGATTTGATCTGACAAACAATACTAATTCATAAATGTACAGACATGGTACTGTTAATATTTTGAGGTTCCGAAAATAAGGTTTGCATCTGTCTAGTATTTGAAGTTTGCACATAGCTCTTACACACTTCTTTTGGGCTATAAACACTCGATCGATTTCTGTGCAGTTACCCCAAAACATAATCCCGTATCTTAATATGGCTCCTACGTACCCATGATAGGCCGTTAGAACTGCGGGTTGGTTTAGTTTTTTAGAGGAGACCAGTGCAGTAGCGAGGCGTTTGTGGGTTAAATAAATGGTTTAATAAGTTTACTGTTAAATACATGCCTAATATCGCATTCTTTAATATCGTCGGGCAGTTTATTGAAAAGCTGTGCTTCTTCAAACAATGCCGTTTTTTTACTATAGTTCTTTCTCTTCGATTTGATTTCCTTCACTTTGTTATTCCTTACTCCTTCGGTCGATAAATAAAATATACAATAGAATAAATTATTGAACACGCAATCAGCCTCAATATTCAGGCCACTGGATACCTTCTGAACGTTCTATACAATTAGAACAGTATTGATGCCAAATTTGTTTTTGTTTTCCTTCTCCAAAACATGTTTATTTCAGTGCAATTTGTCTGATGAAATATCATAAGTTAAATGTACCGAAAAATATTTCGTAACGTTATGAAGTGAAATTGTAATTTTACGGGTAATTAGGTACCTACGTAATTTTGAATTTGTTTGAAGTATATACGAGTTCTGTATCTGACCTTTTACCCTTGTCTCTGTCTGTCTACGAAACAGAAAATGTATTTAAATAATGGATGTTTGTGTAATATTTTCTTAAATGGTACTAGTGTGTTAAACGGTGAAAATAAAAGTGGTTGGAATTTCAGAGTATTTTAATTAATAGTAGTTTATCATGAGTGGCACAATATTAAAATGTCATATTAGTTATAATGTTTAAAAAAAGTATAATTATAGAATTTTTTTTGTGAATTATGGTGGACTAGGTGAGGGATTTCATACTTGTTGTTCTATAATTAAAATTCTTTCGAACAGAAGTGCTAGCAATACAGACTTTTATTCAGTCTTTTCGCCGCAGACCAAAAGGCGTATCTTCCAAATGCATCTTTAATTGTGAAATTTAAAAACGTAAGTTTAATATAATTTTGATGAGTGTATGTACTCGGCATTCAGGCTTGAAACAACTGTATAATCGGTTGTTTCAAGTCTGAATGCCGAGTACAGTCGAGTTCATTAATATATTGGCACCATCATTAGATATTTTGCTGAAAAGGGTGACTACAACTTATTGCATAATGTACAGCATATTTCATTGAACCATTCACATGAGGACATATATTTAATCCATAGGTTCTATAGTATTTATTGAGCTTTTCAACGCTCACAATATATTGAATTCTTGAACCATTAAGAATTCAAAATATTGTGAGCGTTTATATATTAATATATTGGCTGGTGCCAATATATTAATGAACTCGACTGTACATTCAGAATCAGAAAAATTCCTGTGACGTGTAAGTACAATAGTAATTTTCTAAGTACGGGATTTCTTCTCATAATAACGTTTTTTAATAGCACTGTCTTCAAACACACACTGAATAAGTACATATCATAAAGTGTATAATTTGACGTTACGCAATATGACGTCACATAACATCACGCTCGTATCTTCCAGAAAGGTTAAGTAGACATGTATTACACCCTCATTACCCCAGTTATGTTTAGATCCCCCGTAATAGGACGCGAGTGTATTACCGTCTATAGGGTACATCTTACGACAAAGTGCTATAAAAAAATCTGATATAAACGCTCATAACGTTTTGTTTCATTTGGGAGTAGAATGTGGACTTGCAGTCGCTTTTACGACTGAGAAAAATTAATGGATATTGTACTTGGCTGAAAGGAGCACGTTCTTCGAAATACAACCATAATAATACTGCGGATATAATATTATGTTGTACAAAGCCATAAAAAATATACAAAATGCAGGTGTTTATCAAACTGCATAGGTACATGAAAGTATAAAAACATAACATTGAAATATTTTTATACTTTCATATATGCAAAGTTTGATAAATGCATTCGTGTCAAATGCTGCCTTTTACACCGTATGCACATGCTTACCAAGCGTAAAACGTAATTTTAAATAAAGTTTTCAGGTGTTGTTTTGTTTTATGTATACTCGGAGCAATGAGATGGGTTTGATGACATCATCATATCAACCCAATGACGTCTACTGCTAGACATAGGGCTCACTTACGGAATACTAAGTAAGTTTAAATAATTCTATGTATAGTTACAATAATTTTGTCCTCAAAAGTGCTCACCCTGTTTGCAAAAAATAAAGTCATAGGTTGGTATGGTTGGTTGGTTTATAATTGGGTAAAAATATCTTTGTTGTGCCTTTACTCGTTCTATAGGTAAATCGTAAAACTATAATTTAAAAAAAATACACGAATATTTTGGTAAGTGACAACATGAAATACTTCTACCTATCTCTTTGTAAAAACTCCCGTGATGCTGACGTCACCAGACGCAAAATTCGAAGGCAGAGAACTAATAGTATTTTGTCGAGATATACCGCAATGTATTTACGAGGGTTCCGTTTTAATACGCCAATAAATAATGATAGACGAAGTTCAGTAAGGGTTACTTATGAGTATTAATCTCTGAGGCCAAAGTGTGATGAATTGATTGATTCAGTCTTCACCACCGGATAAACATCCGACCACGAAATATCCTGATTAGCAGAGAACAGGGCGTACTACCGATGGGATTAAGACCACTTTACTGAGACCTATCGAAGCTCTTCGTTTCATTACACGGTAGTAAAAATAGAACAGCATGAAAGGTCTTCGTAACTGGGCGAACTTACCCACTGATGTTAGGTTTGGTAGCTGCGGTTTTAACGTTTATCCGTTCATTTGTTTTTGTAGGTATATTTAGATAGATGTCTGAGCTTAGTGCACTGTTATTTTGTTTGTATAGAACAGCTCATTAAGTGCAGATATTGTATAATTTATAAGAACTGTGTTGTTTTAGCAAGTACCAGCTGCTTGTTAGGATGATGTAGGTTTGGTTAATAGGGTGATAATCCATGAAAGCGGAGTTAATCCGCTTTTTTACCGAATGGTGGCGGCGGCGGAGCGAAGGCAGGATTATGTTGTATATTTTTAGTTTGATTGTTTTACTTATCTTGTTAAGTATTATCTTTTTAGCGAAACCTTAGTTTGGATTAGTTATAATAATAATAATCGTTGTATCGTCTGTTCAAATTACCTCATATTCTCAATTCGATAGCCTCATTAAAATATTTAATTAGTAATTTCATCATCATTATCATATTAGCCCAAGGAGGTCAACTGCTGGAGGTAGGCATCACCATATTTCCACCACAGCGAGCGATTTTGTGCCTTTACCATGTCGGTGTATGCCGGGCACATGGCAGATGGAATAAATATTTTTATATATTAGATTAGTTATATATTATATCCTTTATAGTCTCCTAACATCATAAAGGAAATATGGGGTCACCCACGAATTTTCCAGGCATTTTCTTTTTAGGGTATGCTTTCGGAAAAAACTAAGATGTCGTCAATATAAAGATAATTATATGTCATACATTATACCTTCCTGGCTTCGTTATGAGTTGACCTGTTATAACCTAAACATTTTATCACAATACACCGAATTTACACATCGTTTCAACAAAACGACAATATATTACGATAACACACATGCTTAGGTATTCTTATTATAACACATTTCACTTCCAAACACACAATTAGCGCAATAACAAGTATTATTTACGCGGAGCCAAATAATTATGTGTATACGGGATACGGGTGCACACCGACAGTAACGGCGTTTTTTCTTATGTGTACCCGTATGTACATAACGACTTCAAAGGGGTTATGGAGGTATATATTTATTGTATTAAAAAGAAACCCAGCTGATGTAGCTAAACTTATTATGTTGGGACACAAAAAAATCTAAATTGATTTGAACGCGTTTTCTTGTTTATCTGGCTATAAAGATATAAATGCCACTTATCATCCCGTGAAGCTCGTAAATTCCGTCAAAGGAAAGGGTTAGTGTAGTATCCAACAATAGATAAGCAATGGATGGGTAATGGGGTAACCCATCACTCCTTATAATATATAACGCTTGCATTCTGGACAAAAACATTAAGGTTTAGAGCGAGAAAAAAAGTCCTATTTAGCATTGTTATAAATCGAAACCTACCAAGTGACTAAATGACAATAAGTGATCAGAGTGTCACTAAAAACGTGGTCAGATTCCGATTCTGACCGGAATTTCGAATTCACTTTGTGGAATTTATATGTACTCGTCATCTGACTTACCATCTGCTAACGATGGAGGAAACATCATCTGATCCACCAACATGCATTAGACCAGTGTGTTTGGATTATGGCTTAAACCCTCTCAACTCTCCAAATAGAGGAGACCTCTCCTATGATAGGGCCAAATTTGTGTGTAATGCACCTCTGTCCACCCCACCCGGGATAAAATGGGAGTGTATATTTTGTGCTATAATAAATATAAATTTCTCATGCCATTTACTGTCAAATGCAGAGCTAGCAGCATCTGTCTCGCCGTCCTTGGAAATAAACAGTCTCATACAATCAAAGTTTTCATTGAAAGTTCTAAAAGCTCTTTTTCCGTCAGTTATTACACGTAAGGGCATATAAAAACGAAAGGTTCAGCATTTGCATTGAAACGTGTCGAGAACCTTTCGATACACCAAATAATATAATTTTGTTCGTAGTGATTGCCATCTGAAAGCTGGAGACCGCTGACGTTGTGGAACATAATATTAGGATGATGACAAGCATTATCACGACCTGAATCCTTGATTTAACCTTTGAAAAATTACGTTACTTATTTTTTATAAGGTTATGTGATGTTCTTATATTCCCACGCTGCGAGTTTCTGCAGGTATTTATCTATACCTAGAAATTGCACTGCACTTGAAACAGGCTTAGGTTTTGGACGCAAGCTAAATGTCAAAGACCATAGTACAAAAGCTTACAACATTTCAAATTTAGAATTACATTCAAATGAATTCGTGCTAGTATTTTTTTTATTTTATAGCAACCTTTTTTCTTGTTGATTTTTTTTTTGTATTTTAAAAAGTAAATCCCGCACTATGGAGCAAGCCCTATGTCAGTTTGTCTACGAACATAAAATACCTATTACGATAGATAAAAATATTATTATTATTCCGCCATTGCATCGTCTTTGAGACAAGTATGGTATTCCTATGGAATTATGTATCTAGAATAATTAGAGTATTAAACAACGCCATGGAGATAACCGATGACCACAATAGATTTCCCAGTATCTGAAAGCTTGTGTTAAGATTTCTACAACAAAAATGAAATATTTAAACCGTATAAAACAGAATAAGAAATATAATCCCTGAACTAAAGTAAAGAATCATTGCTTTCACGTTTCGTATCAGAATTCCTTGGGGCCCTGTACAATCTGTAGCACAAGCGCGCCGTGCCTTATTCTTATACAATCCAAGCGATACAGTAGCATTTTGATTTTCAGTATGTTTTCGTATTTTTGCTGTCGGTGGAGCTCGCGGCTCAAAGCTCATACGGCTCAGTTAGATTGTATGGATGAGATCGTTCAATCGTCAAAAGGTGAAAATGGATTTTTCTTCAACATCGTTTTTGTATTGTTGGTGATTCAATTTAAATTCAATATCTTTTGGAAAATCGTTTTACTTAGTACCTTTTGGAAGTATACTATACGTTATCTGTATTTTTACCAAGCGACGGTGCACTGAAGGGTTTTAATGATTATGCTACTTTCGTCGAGCGTATATAGCATTCCGTTTCTCCAAATGGGGTCTAACTTGCTATCTGAATAAAATAAAAGGTTTTATATCTAGATTTCTTGTTCTTATCATTGCCAATATAGTTAAAAAAATCCACTACCTAACAAGGACTACACATCTCAAACCTAGAAATAGATGTATCTTGAACATCGTAAGATAAATATTGCATAACTACAATATACAACGAAACAGGAAATCAGATTTATTCATGACATTTGTTGGAACAAAATATGTACTTGTATATACAATATTATATGTGTGTAGTGTAGTTACCTATGTAACTACACTACACAACACATGAGGGCCTATGCCCTCATGTGTTGTTGATATAGGTGAGATAGAACACAAATATTCACGTTTATTCAGCAAAAACACGTGTGTTCTGACGTATCTACCACAGATTATTAATCCATTGTGCATATACATATTTATATTACGTTTATATTTTTGATTTGTTTTACGTTTTTTAACGTTTTGTAAAAATATTTTAAATCTTAGCTTCTGATATTTTTATAATGGTCAGCTTATTGACAGTGGTCGTTGCAGCTTGAGAATTAGATGATAATTATAATATAAAGTCTTATTACGAGTGTGAAAAGTAGATACTCTATTCTAGTAGATAATTTTTCGGTTCTTTCAATCAAAATATTTGTTTCATATTCTATATTCAGTAGTTTAAACTTGATGGATTAACAGAGATGCTTACTTGTTTTTTTTGAACAAGCTGAGCCTACAGGCATCGTTCTGTCAAAAGCTTTTGACAGGTACAATCACCTGCAGAATTGCATGAGTAGCACAGGATTCGTATTTTTATCAGAGCTCAACCCCAAGTTCATAGAAAATTTAATAATTCTGTCGGTTTCATTAAATTATATTACAACGTGCTTCATCTTAACAATATTAGCATCGATATCTATTTATCGGTATCTAGTTTGTTGATTACCGATTAGTATTCTACAGCCATCGATAACCCTCAATTTGCTATACAAACAAACAGATAGCTACTTTATCTTAACTCGTGACTATGTTTATAGACCTGAAGGCTTAGACAGAGGTACATCTCTTTTTTTTTTAGCGTTTATTGACAAAAAAACAAAAAGTTACATTAATTCACATAAACATAAGCACCCAAACCATCTAGGGTTTAACTGTAATTCTAACTAAAACTCTTATTAATAAGGTTGCCTATTTTTACGAATTGGTAAAAAAATTATTGATTTACAATTTACGTACGTAAGTTAAACTAATTTTTGATGAGTTGACTATTGATGACGTGTTTTGTAGTGTTTTTGATTTTGTGCGAGGAGTACATTATGTAGATTTTTAAAGAACTAATGAGAATATTAATTTGGGGCGACCTGTTTGAATCGCTTTAATTATATAAAGCGGGTTCATAAAAGCTTTTAATAAGCCCCTATTATAAAATAAAGTCAAATTCACAGTCATAATGTACATGTATAAATCAGGTTATTTAATTTTCTTTATGATTGAAATTTATTTTGTATATTAAGTTCATAATTATAACGTTATTGTTCATGCACCTGGTGGCTCGTTATGGGTCATAATTAAAAGGATTTTGGGAGGTGCAGCGTTGACGTGTCTACTTACCGTTCTTAATAAAGTGATTAATATGGCTGGTTCTCTTTCGGTCTTTGTAATAATGGAGCACAATGTGCGTTTTACTCAATGTGATCACAGAAAAGAGATAGGTTTTAGAGGAAATGTGATCATATTAAATCTACTCAATATCTCAATATATAGGGTATTCATTCTTCTAACGAATTCTATCTTTGTTTAGTAATACAGGACATTGATTCTGCTGAAATAATAATATTAATAATAATAATATTCTACCACATTCACACAGCGCCATCTGGTCCCAAATTAAGCAATTATATTTGCTTGTGTTATGGGTACCAAACAACTGATATACTACTTATATATTTTTTTTTGTATATACATACATATTATAGATAAATTACACCCAGACACAGAACAAACCTTTATGCTCATCACACAAAGATTTGTCCTGGGTCGGGATCGAACCCACGACCTCCGGCTTAGCAGTCAGGGTTGCTAACCACTAGATCAACACCAGTCCAACAACAAACAAATCATCAGAATGAATTTCCTTCCTTTCAATCGAAAAACTAATAGTCAAAGTAAAACACGATTATGTGTAACGAAGCGGTAGATTCATAATATAATCAAATTCCAATGTATCTACATTATTTGATATAAGTTATATAATATAATAATTTAAGTAAACATTACTTAAATTATTATATTATTTAACCGAGTGGAAAAAATAAAAATATTTGATTTGAATTGTGATTACCTTTTAGGCTTCTTTTGTTTTAATTCTTAAAAACAGTGTGTTAAAGATATTTTTATCAGTATCTATTTATGAGAGAGATCCATTATGGTGCTCCCACATTGCCGTTACAAAATGTTTGTAAACATTTTCTAACATAAAAACATTTACTCACAAATGTTGTCAAATGTTACATTTTGTTAGGAATTGTTACATGTTATAAGTGCTCCTACACTAATAGAAAATGTTTACTAACATTTTATAACATTTAAATCTGGTATTCGCTCGCAGTTTGGTTTGCGTTCTGAGAGCATCTACACGAAACTGGAAGAGGATTTGCTCATTGTTATAATTTGTTTTGTTATAATTGTTACTAAACATTTTCTAACATGAAAACATTTTTTAACATTTGTGATTAAATGTTTGCTAACAAATGTTTACTAACGTTACTAAACATTTTCTAACGGCAATGTGGGAGCACCATTACGTCATAACATTGTGGCCTCTGTCTGCTATCATGGGTACCTAATAATATAATATAATATTCTACAACACTTACACAGCGCCATCTAGTCCCAAATTAAGCAATTATATTTGCTTGTGTTATGGGTACTAAACAACTGATATACTACTTAAATACATTTTTTTTTTGTAAATACATACATATTATAGATAAATACACCCAGACACAGAACAAACCTTTATGCTCAGTCAACTCGTACTCGTATACTGCCGTGCATGTCTTATAAGATATATTTTATCGTTATGTCTATGTCCTTCATTAAAATCCATAATTTTTAACCGACATTACGCTATAATTAATATATTATAATTCAATCGGTTGAGTAAATATTTTCTTGTTATTACGAAGGAGAGTTAACCCAAATAGATGTTCTAAATAAATTAGTGTGCGGTGGTGATTAGCCTGCGGTAGAGGCAGTAACGAGCGGTCCCTTTCACATTTGGGAGTGTAGCGTAGATCAGTGCTTTACTAACTATAAATCAGTATGACCGGACTTAGAATGATGTTAGTGTGTACACGAACAAAGTGCATATTGGGTGTTTACTGGGGATGAAAGCTGATTTTTTTTATCACGGAAACTGGCAGGTAAGCTAAAAATTCTATAAAAAGTCTTTTATAAACAATGACTGAGACACAGTGAAGGAGATATTAAATATGGACCGAATTACTTCTTAATAAGCAAGGTGTACGATACCAACAATTTCAAAGTTATATTCATATGGTTGATTTTGATATTGTTGTCAAAAGTAAAAATTAAAAAAAATACTAATTTAGCAAAAATACATATTTCCCTAACTTAATATAATACGTGACGTTAGTTTTTGATGAGGTCGAATCTTGGGTGTCCAACGGGTACGCAGCCACGGAGACCTATTTTATAACAATTTTATATGTGTTTAAAAGATTTTATTTCAGCGACTTTTATATTAAAATTTTCAAAATTTGACAGCAATATCGAAATCGATGAATCGAATGTCAAGATTACGAGTAGCCCTATATAGGTAAGTTGAAATAAGTTTCAGTGAATGGCTGTTCGGTGTCACAGAATATGTAATAGTCGGTCGGATTTCTTTATGACTGGCATATACTTTCTTAACTTATATTAAACGTCTAATCCACTACTATTAATCTAAGTCTATAAGCATGACCTTGCTGTTATAACTATAAAGCCAATATGTGAACCACGACCTTTCCTTTGATAAATTATGCATATGTCACGCTCTACGTATTCCCATCATCGATGTTGTGACGGCTAAATAACCCACACTACGTCTTGTGACACTCCCTAACGGGAATTTACATAGAAGAGGAAAAGCGAATATGTTTATACTTCAATAAGTTTCTTTGAAGAAATGTGCTGCGTTGTCTTTCTAAGTGAGTGTGAGATACGTGGGAATACAGGTGAATAATACAAGTCCCAGTTGAATATCACACATATCTATTCCCTATTTGAGTCTTTGTATCATTTGTAAATGTTTAACACGAAGCTGGAGCATTAATTCAGTTTCTGTACTACGTTGAAAGGAAGTAATTTGAGTGAAAGTGGTGAAAAGGTATTGAATAAGCGTGCAAAAAAGGTCGAAAATGTTATTGATGATCCTTGGCTCACAGGTGGTATTGAAGTAATTTAGAAAGATTTTTAATTTATATTATAAACAGACAAATGTGCTTCAAACATTTTGAGAGAACTAAAATTTCTTTATGAAATTGACCCTGAAATTAAAAGTACCTTTTAATTTATTAGCTATTAGGTATATTAAATGAAACCTTCAAGTAACATGTTAAAATTTATTTCGGAATAGAAATATAACCTTATGAAAACTACTCATACAACGCCGTTCTACGAGTATATGTATTTATACGATGGATAGCATTTTCTAGACTGAAGCAGGTTTTTAATTGAGTTCAGGAAGAGCTCGAAGCGTATTTACAACTGAAAAATATACGCTGAGTTGCCTTGAAGGAGTGCCTCTCGGTATATAAAGTGTCTGGTCGTAAAGTCAAATGAATGAATATTATAACGTGAGTTATGAATATATGAGTCATTACATTCATGATGTGTTTGCAAGGGTTATACTCCTCACATAACGAGTTTAAGGTGAAGAGAAAATTTACATTTTGTCGAATAATAGAATTTGTTCTAGAGCTATTAGTTGCAAGCATCGCCTAGTTATATAATAATATGGTTTCCAGTTTCGAAGTACCCCATACGATATAGTCTTTAGATAAATATTGGTGTTAAGATTTTACATTCGAATTCGTTTTGAAAGAAGATAAACTAGACCGTTGGTTTTACCCCGACGCAAAAAGAGGGGTGTTATAAGTTAGACGTGTCTGTTGCATCGTAGCTCCTAAACGAATGGGCCGCTTTGAGTGTTCTTTTCCGTTCGAATGGTGATCGTGATGACTTAATAGACATGTTTTATCAAAATCGAGGCAGACGTTTCAGGATCGTCAGTTATTGTTGAGGGTTTCATTAATGCTAATCACAAAAGTTTCAGGCCATTTCACAAAAGTTTCACCTTTCTTATTACAATTATCGTTTCCTATCGCATATTATTTATATCTTCAACTTGCTCGTATTGTATATTTTCGTATTAAAACCTTGTTTAAACAGTTTTTATTCCATTTTGTTTGAAAGACTCAACTTGGTCGGATAGTAGGTATAAGGTTTTAGGATTTCGCAATAATAATATCTTGAACATTTAATTTATTACTAGCTAACAAAAGCACTTGAATAAATATTTTCTAATATAATATCACTGTTTTAAAAACCAAGTAATGAAATATAAATAATAAAAGCAACCTTACGAGACCCGGGCTGTAATTAAGATATTTATGTCGCGATAACTGATATCACACGTCTAAGCTCATGTATCTGTATCCCCGAGGCGTATTCTGTGCCCGTCAATCTCCCGATCCTCACACTCGTCAAATCCTATAAACTCGTTTGGTATTTTCTGCAATCATATCCCCTGGGTCCCACGTACACAACACAATTTTGTGTCAATCTATATAAATGAAACCCGATTGTACCTATATGGACCTATAAAGATAGGTACATAGGTAATCGATTTTTTTTATAAGCCGTTCTAACGATTTATATTTTTTTTGTCTTGTTCTCTAATTTGTCAAACAATATTTGTATAAAACAGTTATTAAATAGATATTGCATGGTCTCCTTTTTATCGATATAAAACTTGATTTAAGCCGTGGACATAGCATAGAAGTTAATTATAAAAAAACTCAAAAGTTGCACAGGAAACTATAAAGTATGGATAAACAACCAGTATAAATTACTGTAAAGGTATACAAAATTAAAACACTGAAAGTCTTGCAATGAGTGTACTTTTCAACGTTTTCTTACACATTGGAAGCGTACAGATAAAACCGTCTGTTTAAATGATAATGGGTAGTACGCAATTATTAGTTAAGTGTGTTTGGCTTTAACGGGTCGAGTGTTCAGGAAAACGCGGGGTTCAATACTGGACTTTGTAGACTCAACATACTATGCGAGAATCTATTTTGTTACTGTGTTAAGAATAACTTAAAATAAATAAACTAAAACTGTATATAGAGTTATAATTGACATAGACTGTGGGTAGAAATAAAAAATCTAAGGACTACTTTTTGGTAAAGAAGGTACTTTGTTATCTGACAAAGTTGATAAACTGATAAAGTTTGACTTTATTATTAATGATGAACAAATAATTGTGCACTGATATTTATTGGAATTGTCTTAACGTGGCAATTTTTCTTAGCGTGCATAAGAGCGCTTAGCCCGGTGTTTAGAAATCTGAAGGGATGAAAGCAATAAGTTCGCTCCCTATAGCTGATCAAACCTGGGCGTGATGCACAGCCTGTTTATTTCTAAAGAGAAAAGCCGCGACGCTATATTTTTTAAGTTATTATTTATCATTAAAAAAACAAAGTTGGAACGACAAAAAGAAACCCGCAAGTGGAAGCCAGAAAATTGATTTTTTGTATCACTTTTTGCGCGTTTGCGTCTGTTAAAAGGAAATGGCTGTGCTGACAGCGGAGATTTGAAACCCTACATGTCAACAGGGACAGAATTTTGCCGAGTGATAACGAAAATTTCAATCATTTTCTTTAGAAGCTAACTCAAAACTGATAGACATACATATTAAGCTTCCGATTGTGTTCGAAATAAAGCATGGAAAATTTTCATCACAATCCAACTAGGAATAAAATATAAACAAAAAACAACCAACCTTAGAAAAGACATTTCAATGTCGAAATAATTATGAGCTATAAGTTGAACGTATAATCCCTTTTATCTACTATTAGATGTATTTCTATTATACTGTACAAATAACGAATTGTTTTAACAAAATTGATTGCAAATAAAACCATAAGTCATTTAAATATTGAAAATTAATGTTCGAATATTTCACCCCTCTACTGCCATCAAGTTCACAACTCGAAAGATCATCCATATTTATATAATACTATATATTCACGCTTAGTAATTTTACAAGAAAGGAACAAGTAATCTATCTAAAACCATATGATATATGAGGAAACTTGAACTTGTAAAGTCGTGAGCTTTATTTAAGCTCAGGGTTATTATGCGTTGGTTACAGCGACTTTGTACCTTTTGCTTAAATATTTGTTTTCAAAATTTGTTTTTCGTATATAATATCATCATCATTATCAGCGACCCATTAATATTCCACTGCTGGGCTCGGGTCTCCTCTTCTCTATCTAGAGAGCTAAGAGGGTTAAGGCCATAATCCACATACGCTGACCTAATGCAGGTTGATGGATTAGACATACTCATAGAATTTCTTCTAGGATATGAATAGTAGTAGTAGTAGGCCTATGAGTATATAATATAATGAAATATATTTTAGGACTGTTACTAAATTAAAGAAATTCATAGACGTAATATTATCTACTATAAAAGTGCTGAGAAATCTGCACTTTACAGCGCTGAAAATTTTATTCAATGACGTTTATACGACGACTTTCTTTTAAAATAGTTTAAGCTTTTGTGACCACGTGTAAGTGATCGGTGCCATTCGATAGAAATGTCGGGCAAATAAATAAGTATTTACTATTCTTTAAAACTTATAATATTACGTGATGTAGTCTATACTTTTTTTACTTTTATCTTATTCAGGTCAAAGGAAACTAAAACGGCAAAAGGAAACGATATAAATTCTCATTTAAAATAACATCACGAAACTAAAAGAAAAACTGGTCATTTGAGAGTTCCTACGTGGTATAAATCAATCGTAAATATTAAATATCTCCATTTTTGTTGGGGCGGGCTGCACTGCGGTACCGGAACTTTGCAACGATTTGCATTTAAAGTGCCCTTCATTGATAGCAGTTTGTAGGAAAACGCGGATATCACGGTACACAGAGGATTTCGATCGTGCATAAAGATATAAATTACTTTCGTACATTGTAAACAACGAGAGGATATTTACCACTTTGTTGTGAAACATTGGAAACATATTTTTGCCTTTATGGATAAGTAACCGGATACATGGGCGGAGACTCTGTTTTGTAGCTCATACATTTATTTTCTCGAGGCAATTTTGTTGGTTTAATGAATGGATGGGAAACTCTTATAAATGATAAGTTTACCAATCCCAGTGTTGCAATACATATAACCTTTTCCTAAATAGCAGTATATAAATTTATTATTAGTGTTAGGTGGGAGTAGATCGATAGATTTGAGGATGATAAGATAGAACATACATACATTGACTGGCCTGTTGGTCTAGTGGTTAGTGACCCTTACTGCTAAGCCGGAGGTCGTGGGTTCGATCCCCACCCAGAACAAATCTTTGTGTGATGATCATAAAGGTTTGTTCTTTGTCTGGGTGTAATTTATCTATAATATGTATGTATGTATTTAAGTAGTATATCAGTGTTTAGTACCCATAACACAAGCAAATATAATTGCTTACTTTGGGAGAGACTAGATGGCGCTGTGTGAATGTGGTATAATTATTATTATTATTATTATACATATAGTGCTCACCATATGGGCAATGTGCCTATCATTATCATCAGCAACCCATTTAGTCCCACCGCTGGGCTCGTGTCTCCTCTCCTCTAACTAGAGAGTTGAGAGGATTTTAGGCCATAATCCACTCACGCTGGCCTAGTGCGGGTTGGTGGATCAGACATACCCATAGAATTTCTTCAAGGGTATGTGCCTATATCTGAATTCTACCCCTTTGCTATATAAGCAATTAGTTTTATAATAAATATAAATTAGATTAAACCAAATCCCAGTAAATTAATGTCGGAATGTAGCCGCGGTAATAAAATTCTTTAAATGTTGTGGGTATCATTAAAATGGTTTGTTTCAGCAGACATTCATCAAGCGGTAGTTTAATTAAAACGGAGGTCTTGTGGCAACAATTTTTGCTCAGACTGACCCAACGGGTAACGATTACACCGCTCCCATTAATTTATGCTAAATGCTGGCCTCCATTACCCGGCCTTATGCAAACATAATACCCGATGCATTGAAGATAGAATTTAAATGTAAATTTGTATTTTTTTTTCCTTTTCACGCTCGTTTTTTGGTGGTTTACAACGTTTGAACACTGCGATTCAAGGTTGAAGTTTAATTTTATGAAGCTCGGTTTTACGAGTCAGTGTTTTACAGAGATTGACAAATACCGGGTGGATGAAAACGGTCCTGAAAACTAGGATAGAACATCATTTAACGAAATTTAAAATAGTACTGTAGTAGAAGGTGCAATCACGGCTCGACCTTAACCATTTTTGTACCTAAGAATTTCTGGATTTCTATTCGAATTATTTGTTGTTTCGTTCTTTTTAAACCCCTTTTTTACGTAGTCGGGTTATAGTTGTTTAAACTTTTTTTTTTATATTAAATTGCTTAGTTAATATGTGTACTCGTATATAGTAGCCCAGCCACCGTAATGTCTTTTCTCGGGTCATGTGAAAGGTAACCAGAGGATTATACTCTTAATAGAACCACCCATTGTGGAACATGGGATAAACTAATGGGCATAAAATGTCCCAAATAAATGGTTAGTTTTATTTGTTTAATTTATCCTGTAGATGACCATCTAATTTATTTATAAGAGATTTAGAATTTCTTTTGTATAAGTTTTCAAAGAAGAGAAGATAGGATCACAGTGTCAAGCAAATGGCACAACGCAACGATTGTATCATCAACTCAGCTTATGTGACGTCATCATAAACTCAATATGGCGGATACGAATAGTCAAATTGCACTCGAGGTTCATTAGCACTATAGTAAATAGGTGCTTTAAATTTACAACTCCTATTTTGGGTTCCGAGTACTATAGTATCTCTTGAGTCTGGTCTTGGTTAACGGCAGAATTTTCCCTTGATACGCTTTGGTACTGCCTTTTTCGATTGTATTAGTCCCTTTCAAATATTATGCAGAGATTGCATGCATTGATACTAGATGTTTAAAGTAGTTTCTTGTTTACCAAAAATAATACGCCTTTCTGCCAGCGTCAGCGGCTTAGCTTGTGTGATAAATCAATAAAACGATGGGATCCTCTGAATTTTTTTCTTTGATTCTGAAACTTCTCAACTTTGATATACAATTGGTTGAATATCGAAATTGCAAGTAGGCCTTTACGTTCTAAATTATCTCTAAATCAAAATTTCACTAGAAATCAGTGGGCCTACTATACGCAAACTAGTCACGTGTCTAGTGACGCGTCGCACGTCACAAGGACCGTTCGCACCGAAGTTTTTAAATATTTTATAACATATTTGCTCGTAAAGGGTCTCTTATTTCACCAATTTCAGTGTCGTAATGTATCTCATTACGCACTAGTGCGGTAATGTAAAGTAAAATGCACGGCTTCTCATGCTCACATGCTAATAATCAAGGGGCTCCGTCTAAAACGAACGGTACCTACCTACTTTTTTAAATCTTAAAAAAGTAGGTAGGTACCGTTCTTTCGCAAAGAGTTTTTATGTCATAAAAGTGGTCAACATTTTATGAATAAAATTAACTTTGGGAGATAAAATAATTATGATATAATTATATAAAATAAACATTTAATTCTTTAATTTAATTAATTTAAACCATAAATTACAACCATTTATCTGTACTAAAACACAAAAATATTAATTTACTTTATTAGTAATACTGGCTGTTTTTGTGATTTTGCCTTAAAAAAAAAGAGCTGATGCGCGCGCTTCGATATAATTTGTGACAAGTAAAAATTATTCCACGCGTTATTTCTTTTTGCTGTTTTTGTTTTTTTCTAAGAAAGTCCGAATTTTATTTATTTCCTCGCAAATATGTTATAAAACATCGTATGACATTCGTGCGCTTTGATAATTACAGCCTCTGCTTTCTTGTAGCCCTCGCCTGCCGCTCGGGCTAGCAATATCACCTCGGCTGTAATTATCAACTTACCGCACTTATATCATAATGTATTACAAGTATGAGCTACTAAGTGCTTTTACACTTTTTTTATTTGTGTTACTGTTTACTTACATAAATTTCAAAACCCATAATTTTTATCTGAATATATGATGCGTTGCATTATAATATTAAGTTTGAATACGTGAAGGTAGGCAGCGGCTTGGCTATGCCCCTGGCATTGCCAACGTCCATGAGGGGCGGTAACCACTTACCATCAGATGGGCCGTTTGCTCGTCTGCCACTTTAGGCAATATTTAAAAAAATATGCGTCTCGGAAGTTTCAATTAATTTACACTAAGTGTAGCTTCTATTCGGCTTGCATTCAGTGCAATCTCGCTGTTCGGATCAGATCATCTGCACAACTTATGGTCCACCAGTCCTATTAAAAATCATCACCAGGCCTTTGTCCAACAGTTTACGTCCTACGGCTAATAATTATGATGTTAAAGTGCCGGTATCCTAAACATCCTAGTTACTAATATGCAACAATGTAATGCTTCGAACACTACGTGAACTAGAACACACCAGCGAGCGCTTTATATTTCTCCCGAGGCAATAAAACGCATCAACGGCGACAATTCTTTGCCCAAATATCTATAAATTTGGATAGACGGGTATCTGAACTGGTGGTACAGTGTACGTGGCAATAACAGTAACATCCATTTATGATAATGTTTGGATATTTTCAACACATTCGATAAAGCCTTTGTTTACCTGATGTTTATTGATCATTATAGATATCTAGACCACGCTGGCCAAACTGGTTGGTATAAGGTTTGTTTCGAATTTTCGTTATATCGCAGTGCTCATGTCTGCATAAGGTAACTTCCTTGGTCGTCTTTTACAACACACAGGTTGACATTTCTAGATACGGAAGGGAAAAGCACTTAAGTCAATTTTAAGTCCTTATTGTCGCCGCTTGATGGACTTACAGCTTAGACATGTTTTACGGAACAGTCGACTATTGAATTTGAATTAAGCCTTGTTGACTTACGTGCTTATACAGCTGGTATATTGTAGGTAAACACGGTGGCTGTATTTTTGCAGCTTTAGACCAAAAATTGACTTGAGTCTTTTTGGCTGTCGTGTCAAGATTTGTGGTAGTAACATTATGTATTCTTAATCCATCACTACGCGGATGAAGTATAGATATACCTGAGTATAGGTATACCCGATATGATAATTTCATTGCTATTAATTTTGTTTGTACAAGATTGTTTGTCTGTCATCATCAACGTTTAAGCTAGAAGACGTCTACTGTTGGACTGAGGCCTCTCCAAAAGATTTCCAATAGGACCGGTTTTATGCGGCTTAGGGGCATACTATGAATCTCGACACTCGAATGTTCGGCTTTGATGTCGCTGTCAAATGTTTGAAAGTGACAGCGACCATATCCAAATTTCCTTACATTTGACAGCGATATCAAAACCAACAAACTTTATGCAGCGTGATCTTGTTGAACAGTTCAGATCATCTGTTCATCATTATGGGTAGATTTTCTACGCTGCGCTCGTCTAAATACTAGGTAGATAATGTCTTCTTATTAAAGTTATGAATAAGTTAACAGTGCAGTCCTCGTTTCATTGTTACCTAATAGAATCAGTGTAGCTATACGTCTGAGCCAAACCACGTCCTTGTAAACAAACGGAAAATCTCCCATATTTACATTCAGCATTTTTAACTGGGGCGGGAGAAAGAAGTAGGTACACAGTAATAACTTCAAAAGCATTTTGTAATCGCATTCCGACTGCAAACACAAAAGTTTTATTTTAACAGTGCTTTTGCAGTCTCTAAAAAGTATCCTAAAATGTGAATAGGTTTGTTCAGGTCAGTGTGTCGCTGACGTGGCCAAATGACTACTGTACGTGGTTAAATTTACGTTGCACGTGCGTTAAAGTTACGTACGTGAGATTTACGATAGTTCGACACCAAAAGATTTCCGAATGTTGCCACTGAAGCAATTTGGTCGAGATTCGAGCACGTTTGCATCGTCAAATAAGTTTACTTTGTCTCGCTCGAGCAAGGGCCCTTTGGTGGCCACCCCTACACGTATTCACATCCGTACGTGATTATTACTCGTAGCTAGTTCACATTCAATTTACTCAGCTAACGAGACACCAGATTGTTTCGTAAGTTAAACACTGATTGCACACAAAATTGTCTTTGATATAAGCCGAGTACATACAGTTCAACCTCATATTATTATTCTTAGATCATAACGTATTTGAATCCATCTGCGGCTGTCATAAAGAGAAGATTTTCAATGCAAAATTAGATCATAAATCAGAATCATAGATGGCTTATCGAAGTGCGAGAGTAACATTGAAGATAATAAAAACATAACCTATAAAAAAATAAATTGCGTAGCACTCGTAGCAGGTGCTATGAAGCGTGAACAACACCAGTCGCGTTATTATCAAAGCTCGGGGTTCCGTCCCAAAAACCCTTTTCCTCTTTGCCGTCTAAACGGAAACCGGAAAACCCGAATTCAATGGTTTATCGTTGAAAATTGTGATTTGGAATACGTGGAGTTTTACACCTCATTTTTTACACACACATGAATGGATGCCAGATAAAACTGACGTTAGATGAATTGAAGTAAATTTCCTTTGATTACGTACGATATATACGAGTATCAACTTCAATCAACTCACTAAGTTACAAAGGTTAGGTAAGTGGTAATGTCACGTAAATAACGTAACACATCTTCATAATGCATATGACGTAATTTCACAATTGGTGATAAGTGATAATAAAGCCAAATACGAACTATAGTAGTAGGGTATTGCAAGAGTTCTCATTGAAGCAGCTTGGTTGGGGCACCTCCAGTGTATCTACAGACAGAAAGCAGCCTTCAGACCTCTTTGGGAGGAAGGGGAATCTCTGTGTTAGTAACTCGTGGCTGTGACGTGGGAACAGCGATTAATACTTTAATAAAGACAGTTTTTTGGTAAAGAAGCTGCTGGCCCGCTATATAGTTCCCTTAGACACTCCAGTAATAACCAAAAACAAACAACAAAACGAGTATAACATGTTTGACGAAATGTTTATTTGTAAAATTATGTACGTGTTATAATGTCCACGTGTCGCCGAGCTTGAATACAAAACGTTAATATAACTGACAACCGTTGTAAACGTATACGTTGTTAATACCGAGCGGGAGATGGGTACCTATACGAGTACCTATGTAGAGTAAACAGCGTTAAATACACAAGTTATCCGAGGCATGCACGCTCACCCGGCACCCGCCCGCGCAAAACGATGTGCCATTTTGTTTTGGCTAATTAACGTTGAATTGTCGCAGTCCCCTAGGGGTCTTGTTAATGTACCTATGTTACTTTTGGCTACTGACACTGATGCTTCTTGTGTACTTTAAAGCATATTACTTATTTAATTTTAGCGCGTCAATGTAATATATTATCGTCAAGTGATTAGTATATTTGTTGGAAAAGAAAAGCTCTTAAAAACGAACAATGGAAGAAGTGTGGTAGTTTTCGCGATGATATCGCAATACTAACAAGATTAGGTACCATCTTTGTGGGTTAATAGACATATTTTAGTAAAAGAGACCACATTTTTTCAGCGCTAAATTTCAGAAAAAGCTAATTTTATTCAGATGACTACCAATATATTTTATGCCAACATGAAGATAAAAGAAAAACGTGATGTTTTTTTTTACATAGACTGTCTTTATCCTTCTGGTTTATTGTGTTCGACTAAAATGCTTAGAAATAAAAGTTTGCCTGAACAATGATTTAAAATAGACAACTTCTACCATTTACTTAAGTGGTTTGTTGTTTTCGACAACAGTGTTATAATAAGACCTAAAGCTTGACCTACATAAATCGCAAAGTATTCATTTCGGGAGAGGAGATAGTGCTTTTAAACAACTACAAATTTATGAGCTCAACTAATAATAAATTCATTTTGCGCCGCGGTAGCATGTACATATTAATATCTCGAATGAACTTCGTGAGTAACCGAAGTTATATGCGAAAGGAATATGATTAATGAATAATAATAATAATATTTTCACACATTTACACAGCGCCATCTAGTCCCAAATTAAACAATTATATATGCTTGTGTTATGGGTACTGAACAACTGATATACTGCTTAATTTTTTTTTGTAAATATTAATATAACATATAGATTAATTATACCCGGACACAGAACAAACAATCATGCTCACCAGAAAGATTTGTCCTGGGTGGGAATTTGTCAGGGTCACTAACCACTACGCCACGCCAACAGGCCAGTAAAACAATGCATTCAACGTATTATGAATAAATTATGTATTAATAAAACATTCAGAAAAAATTTATAAAAAAATTTTCTTCAAGTTTTCTTCCTGAATTCCGTAATAGAAAAGCTGATTTGGCTGCGTAAAATATGTTTCGTAATTAAAGTAAATTGAACTTGTCAGGTGAATTTTTTGCTTAAAAGGATCTTGGATTAGTTAGCCATAAGTCTATAGAGAATTGTACATAAGTTTATGACTTAACTTATATTATTGCAAATTACTTCGGAAATAAAATAAAATAACGTATTGATTTTATCTAATTTTGTTGTCTACACGTTGCGTTTTAATATAATACTATTACATATAAAAGATTTATTATTTAAAAAATAAGCCGCAAAAGTAAAAAAACTTTTTCATTCCTATAATTTCGTACAGAACCATACACTTATTTTCATTGTATAAAATGTTCAAGCTTGATATATGATGCTATAAATCATTCCGTACACTAACAACTCGCTTAAGATATATGTAAAGTATTGCCTTTTTCTCCATAAAACACATTGTGAGTCAAGGTCATAAAGAGGCCGTACTTAAACAAGTTTTTCATTGCCATTTTGTGGATAGGAATGACTATATTACCTATGTGGGTACACATTACTATGTGTACCTGTAATTTTTTATATCCAGAGAAGGCTGTTCAATAGAATAGCAGTAACTGAATATTAAAAAAATACGAATATTTTACTGCTGGTCCAAATAAATGGGCTATTATATTTGATGGAAAGAGCAAGCTGGTGGCAGTGTAGATAATTTTTGCTTCATTTAAAATATCCAGTTTTCATTTTTTTGTAGCTTTGCCATGCCATACATTACAATAAAATGATGGAAAGCAATTTTTTATTTATTTGTTCGTTATATAATCATGTGCTTTTCGTTATATAATCATGTGCGTTATATAATGTGTGCGTTGGTATATTAATAGAAAATATATATATATATATATATATATAAGTTCTCAATATTCAACACTAAATGTCTGACGCTGATCGCCTTCTCGGACCAGACATTTGACTTAGTCGATTTTGATATTTATAGTGCTCAAATGTTTGAAAAAGACGGACCAAAATTTTATAGTTATATCGAAATCGATTAAGTCCAAAAACCATCTGCTGAATAGATTTTCTGGTAGCCTTTACAGAGAACCTCACACTACTGGTATCTGTTTCCCCACGAATTGTTCTAAGAGACGTGAAACTTTTCTTCAGTCTGTATTTCTGAGATTAATCTACTGAAAATAAGTTTAGAAATTAAATGTTCCGGTCTAGAAACTATTTTCAATGTTAGTTTAGTAGTCACATGTTTTATTACCTACAAGTAAACGTTGTCAAGATTGACTTTGAAACTATTTGTCTGTGAATAACAAAGTTGTTAAGGGTGCCTTATATGACACTTGTGGTTCAATTCTTGATATTATTAGGATGTTGTTCGAGTAACAGATAATTGATTTGACCTTGTATTTTTGTCTCATTTATGATTTGATTTCGACTAAAAGCGGCTGATTCAGTGTTTTCGAAAAGTGAATCCCTAAGTTTTCAGTAATTTGCATGAAAATTCTATGAACAATTTTAGTTATCCGAAATCAGAAAAGGTAGTTGTCGATAAATAAAAGAACTTTAGTGTCGTGACAAAAATTACTACTAGCTTTCTGAAGCCTTAAATTGTTTACAAGAAAATTAAAGTGATGAAATGGTGCCGTTTATGTTTTTTAATTTTATACACAATTTTGTTGAAAAGAAGATTGTTTAGACTTGACTGACAGAATAAATCCACATCGATTTAGACTAGATTGATTAATTACCTACGACGCGACGGTCGTTAACGCTGCCTTACAATGTCAACAAAGCTGTTTTGTGCCGTATTTATTTTATTCGCGTCTATAATTGACTGCCTCTCTGGCAATATTTGCGATTGGTCTGATTAGAAACTGGGTTTGTACACTTTGTATTCTTTTTTCAAATCTCACAAAAACAGTCTTTCATTTTATAAAATCTATATGCACCTCTGCCGATAGTGTCGTTATTTTATTTATTTATTATTATTTTTGGTTTATAGCCAAAGAGGCTTCTTTGCTACGTCGATCAGTTACTACTGATCTGTTGTAACGCCCATACATACACTTAGAATTACTTCCACTAGTATGTGGGTTTCCTCACGATGTTTCCCTTCACCGTCAGCAGATGGTAAGTCATTTGACTATTACTTATAAATGACACAAACTACAATTAAAATTGGTACTGCCGCCAGTCGGAATCGAACTCGATTGGCATAACTTGCATGTAGGTCACATATCCGTTTGTTTGTGACGTTATGTGCTGTGTTGTAAAAAATTGTGGTCATGGACATAACGTTTTAAACAATATCAATATACGAACGACAGCGATATAAACGTACTATAGGTAAAAGTAACTGTTTTATTTGAACTATGCGACACAAACATAATGTCAAAACTGACACAAAAGATCAAACGATAATAAAATATAATCGTCAAGTTTACGACAACTGTTACAAATAGTGAACAGTGCAATAAGAAATACAATAATATTTTTGTGTGCAATAAAAATATAAAAAACACTTTACGCTCGGTGACAAAGCAATATTTGATACGAAGAGGTTTACGAGCTTAGGCCTCGTATAAATTACTACATAGCCCCGTATATCACGCTCGTATAAAAGTTATAAAACAGTCCAGTTAGGTAACTCATTACCTACCGTCTTATCTATTTGTTTTATTTAAAATTTTATATACAACACCTCAATGATGAATTACCTTGTGTTTAGGGTTCAAACGTGAATACTGGATATTAAGGACACAGTTTAATATGTCGATTGTTCTGTTTTAAAGGCATAGATTTAATTAAGAGCAGGGGCTTACTCGTAATCTCGTCATTCGATTGGTTAATTTTGAAATAATTTTCAAATTAAAATTTTCAAACATTAGACAACGCTATCTAAATCTACTAAATTAATGTTGATATTGGGAGTAGGCTACAAGAAAGGCAGTTTTGTATTGTCTATGTACAGTGCAGTATACAAAACTGCGTACTGAACTCTAGTTCCCCATGCTTTTAAGGTAGTTGAAAAAAATTGTTGGTAGAAAATAAATCTATTAATCTTATAAATCTCTCAATTAGACTTACCTCTTGATTGTTTTTATATTTAAAAAAGGGAACTCTCTAAAGAAACAAGCCTTGTGTCACAGGAGAATTTAGAAAAATAAAATAAACGGGCACAAAGTACCAGGTCCAAAACAAATATCTATGAATCACACAAATAGTTGTCTCGTGTGGGAATTGAACCCACGTTATTGCGACCACCTTTTTGAATTGAATTGAGATTTTAATGAGCGCTTTCTCGACATTTGATTAGTTGACTTCAAAATCATTGTAAAATATTTGAAAATTTAAATTTGATCATGATATGTCCTAACATTTTCGACCAAAATTACAAGTTCAACCAATCAATTACAGTTGCTAGTTGATAGTGTTAGATTCTTGAGTTATTTATTTTGCCACTAGGTTAATTAATACAACATGAATGTTAATAAAACGATTTATTTATTTAAACTCGGCAATGTAAACTTACAAAATATTATACAGACAGTTAACTTGGGGTATTGGCACGCCTTGAGCCGTGTCGATTAACACATTGAGATTGGCATCACAAATATAACAGAGTGTTATTGTAACTTAGATATAACGATAATCTTTCAAGTTCGTCGTACGAGTGTACCAACATTGAATGTTATTTCAGTTTACATGAACGTTTGCACCCAATCAGTTAACTTAAATAACTACAAATTGTTCTCTAAAACGTTCATAGAATAAACAGTCCTCATTAATTCTGAGCAAAAACAATCAGGTAAAATTATTTCTTGTAAAATTTACTAAATTATCTACTTTGGCAGTAGTTAGGGTTTCAATTTATTTACAGATTCAACTGGAAATATTAACATTCTCTTAAATCTATATTAATGAAATGTCAATTTATTCTAATCGATTTATAATTATAAAACATCGATATACCTACTAAGTATGTAACGTATATCTCGAGTTGATCGATATAAAGGTATACAATAGTAAAAAAACTCGGTTTAAAAAATAACTTTTATAATCTAGTGTGCACTTATGCAAGATGGTACTTATAATAAATTGTAAAAATTTGGCACACGAGTCTTTGGCAAGTGGGATGCTACAAATAATGATGAATTTACAAATGAACCAATCAAAACAACGTCAGATATATACGGGATTTTTACATTACAACAGCACTTACACTATACAAATAAGATATGAATTTATTTACAATAATATGTCGTAAACATCTACGCTACGATTCGAGTCGACAAACGATGCTATTTTGAACATTCACTTTTGCCGGGTGACCGGCACACATGTACGTGGGGTACTGTGGGGAAGATGACAGCGTCCGCTTTCCACCCGCCTACACGTCACTGGGAGGCGAGGCGGGCTCTGGCCGCTAGTGAAGCTGGCTTTTGGTGCTGAACCCGTAGTGCAAGTATGGGGAGCCGGCGCCGTCGCGAGCTCCACCCGGCCCGCCACCAGCACCAGCTCCGCCCCCGGGACACTTCAGCGCAGACCGCAGTTCTGAAGCCATCTCAGAACATAGCGACGCCTGCATATAGAACCAACCTTATATACCATTTTCCAAATATAACACTACTCTGATTTATTAAAATAACTTACCTCCTCTTTCTGTAGTCCGGAGAAAAGGGAAAGCGTGAAATATTAAAGGTTGATTTATTGAGAGGTTGAGCAAAGTGAAATACTATACCCGGGTAGTATTATTTTGCTCTTTACAGAAATATTGTGCTGATAGTAAATAGGGTGACTAGCTGTAAACAAAGTATTTTTTTTTACTAGTGCAGTATCTAGTTACTAAATTCCTAGACTTATGGTTTTTGAAAAAACACAAATAGTTACTAACATATTATTAAACTCCAGTGCATTATGCTACGCAGTTACTCACTTTAATGCTATAGCTTTTACATAAAACCCAATAACAAATTGAATCAGTAACTTACTGGAAAACAAAGTCACCAAAAAGTAAATCGTTTAAAAGTAAACCTAAAACAAACAAAGATAAATAATGAACAGTAATATTTACCTATATAATAATATATAAACTCCATGGATTGAAAATGATAAAAAAATTGATGATCACAATTTCAGAACGAAACTTACTCTTTCATCAACCGCAACTTTACGCGATTTCCAAACGAATTCGCAGACAGCAATGACGCACGCGACACCCATGCCTCCCATCAGTACGACGAATACGCCGCCAACATTTGCGAGCCCCAACTCGTTCGCTGTCGACGATGACTTTGATGTCTCGTCCTGTTTCAAAACATCGTTCAATATGTGAATACGTGACCCCAATCCTCCCTTTTCAAAATCGCTTCAGCGCAGTATTGTGTACAAAAATGCGAGGGCCAACATTAATTGAATTCTTTTTTTGGCATGATTTAGTCTCGATTTTAATTAAATGTTTTAAATTAAAAGCTGCATGGATTATAATTAAATGTGTTTTATTATTATTATCAGCATAAAAAGCAGGATTAGTTAATAAAGAATACAATTTAAGTAATTTAACTGAGTATAGAGATTGCTTAAACATTTTTCTAGAGCTGACAGTAATGAAAAATAGATACTTAAAGCATTATTTTCTTGTCACCAAAATAATCGGCGTATGTAGAAAGGTTCCATAATGTATACCTATCAAAACATTTCTATTTGCGGAAATATTTCGTAAAATTGTCTTTCATGTTCTTTTATCATTAACTATAACGACCGGTAATCTAGATCTGTTTATGAGGAACTCAGGATAACGAGCTTTATAGTCTGTTATGGGATGAAAATAGTAAGAATTTAATTATTAAGTTATTATGATAAAATCCGCCTCAATAATGTATGTACTAGCTGTGTATGTGTATACAAATATACAAACAAGTCATCTTCTTAGCTTGCTCAGTGTGGCACAATTGCCACAAGTTCTCATAGTAAGAGCTACACAAATTGCATAGTGGACACGACGATTATGAAACGACATCCTTAATAACTTACCCTACAAGATCCCCCACCGCGTTTCTCTTTCCACCATTTAGTTTTAAGAATGTGCAATTTTCCTTCCTCTTGCAGTTTCAAAACAGCCCCGCTTATAGCCGTACGGTATGGAGAATCTACAAAACAATTCCAACGCTTAATATAATCATGAATAGGCACCATACTTTTCGTACGCCCACATACTCCGAGCCTATATAAAAATACTTTTGGAGATATCTGCGATGCTCATGAAAGTTTATATTGGAATATAAACTAGGTACGATTTTGATGACGTAGTTATAAAAGTTTTCTCATTATTCCACACATAAGTATTGTTCTCTCTGGACCAATTTTTAGTGGTTTTGTAAAACGAACTAACAATGAGTTTGGACGAACCAGTCAGTACATAAAAATATATGTTCTATATTTAAAATTGGCTTTCTGATAATACTTACTGCCTCTTCTATTGTATTATTTTTTCTCATATCAAGTAAGTCGTATCATCAATTTTATATTTACAATGCTGGAAAATTGGCATCATTAACCAGTACTTGGTACTTTATAATCATCTCTTGGAAAGGCTTACATCCAAGAGTGGATATCCTACTGCATATATGATGATGATGAACGGATACTTACTAGGTGGCATAGCAATACCGTATCCTTTAGAATCAAGCATTCCCCCAACTTGTGTGAGGTCACAATTCCTTTCAACCACATATTCGATAGTGGTGGACTCCATGAGGTAAGCATAAGCTCCTTTTCCTCGAACCACTCTTTCTTCTCCTTCTTTATTGCTGGTTGCAAATACAGATGGTCGAGCTGATTCCATGAATGACCACATACGTTGATAAGTGGAGAAGTTTGAATCCTGTTTGAAACGTAACATGCAAAATTGTCAAAAATTTCAGTGTTTTGGTAGCCGTTGAACTTTCCTATTTATATTGAATTTATTCATTTAAATATTTACATCATATCTTAAAAATTAAACACAACCAACCTATTTATGAAAAAAGAACCAGATCAGACCACTCTATTCACAGGAATTTCTTATATAAATAGAATATATGATTGAGGTCATATTATTGACCTCAATCATATATTCTAATGATATAATTGAGGTATTATAATGGATATATTGTTAAAGAATATAGTGTTAAATATGTAAAAATAATTAAAAGCATGATATAGATTTTTTTCCATTAGGATTTGGTATTCTGGAATTTATTAGCCTTCCAAAATATAATTATTTATTCAACATTTTAAGAAAGTCTGACTTTCAAAATCTGCATCCAATATAAAATTATAGCCGTCGTGGTAATTCAACTGTGCCAATTTTGGTAAACTTGTAACGGACCAATGAAAATCGGCAATATTACTTTCATAACTACGACTATTACAGTGAAAGAAAGAATTGTTTTTATTGCTGTTATATTCTAGTGGGTCTGGTGAACAAAGTGTCGTATGGATGTTAGTAACGAGTTCCCTAAGGACAATATGTCAAGAATCTCAACAATATTGTTGCACGACGATTACGTTCCATATATCCCTGACGATCACCTCTTAACGACAATTTCAGAAACATTCTCATATTTAGAGTGTACTTAAACTATCGTAAGTTCATATACGATCATAATACATATAATATGAACTTATTTGTAAACTACCGTAAGTTCTTATTAGATTGTGAACTTATTATAGTTTACGTAGGGCTGCTCAAATTTAACACAAACTTCATATAATTATAAAATGTAAAAAATATATAAGATATTTTTGTAACAACACATAAACATATTTAAAAGAGAAGCTAACAATATATGGTTTGAATCAACCAGATACAAATTGGAACAATTAGATCAGTACATTTGATCTCATTAAATATTCACCACAATCAGATCAGATAGCAACCGAGAATAATCTTCACATTTACATAACCGCTATTCGTTCTGGTTTTAACAATTTTGGAAGATGGAGGGTTTTTTGGGACACACCTAATATATACGTTACTTTTCTACCTTTGTGTTTCTCGTAGGCTAGGATTAACGTACGTGATATGCAAACCACAGAATATGTATTTCAGGATGATGTAAGAATAGCGAAACACTGTTTTATTATAAAACTTATTAGAAACTAATTTGGAGAAGTCGACTTAAATGAAAGTATATTTGATAAATTAAAGGAAATATTAAAACTAATAGCAATCTGTAATTGAAAGAAAAGGGTATAGTGAGATTTTTAGTTTAAACTGAGCATATAATACATCTCGATTCTTCCGAAAATTGCAAACATAAATAATTACAGTCCATAAACATAATATTGGGACATCTTAAATCATATAGGTGTGTAATTTTATAATTTCCGCAATTTATTATAATATTTTTTAAATTAATAATACATAAATACATAATCAACTTAATTTATAGTACTCACTCTGAAGAAGGCCGCAGTTGATCCTCCCTTCAATGCTCCATACTTAATCTTGGTTTGCTTAGCAAGATCTTCAGCACTCTCAATAGGAGAGTCCATTCGTTCCACGGTAAGGAAGGCAGCCAAGTTAGCCGTATACGATGATATCATGATCAAAGTGAAGAACCACCACATGCCGGCAACCATGCGGGTAGAAACCGCTCTGACGCAAACAGTATTGTGTTACTAACATAGGAATAGGCAATCTAATATTTTAGCAGAACAAAAGAAGAAAATGTCGGTTTTCCTGTCTTTTGTTCGCGAATAGAACTTCACTGATATTAATGATACTCTAACAGAAAAAAAATCTTACGAGACTTAGTTACGTCAGTGAAGTTTTATTTTTAGACAGTGTATTTGGTAGAAAACGTGTAAAATGCGGTACGTGTGTGTTTTAACTAATATTAATTACAAAATAAATATTGAATTTACATTAGTTAAAGTATGATATTTTTAGGTTTGCAGTACTAATGTAAGATCAATATCTAACGATAATATTAATCTAAACAAACTTTGATGCAGCAAGCTTGGGATACTGCACAAGCACAGAAGTCATGTCGGGTGCACGATCTGATACGATGTCGAAACTAGTTGTTTATTTAGCTACTAAATCAACTTTAGGTATTTAGCTAAGTACAGTGAAATGGAAACCAAGGCTAGTCGAAATTGCCGACACGTCTCTATTTAAATTGGACGCTCTAGGCGACTACCGATGCTTGAAATTCACAAAGGGCTGTGGTCGCTTTGAAACTAATTAGTAAAAGGGAGTTCTTCATCCAAGCTCTGCAACTGAAGGCTACATTTCCGTTTTGTAATTACAGCAAGATTGCTCTTTGAGTCAATTTTACCCATTTTGATTTCATTAACTAGCGACCTTACTTCAGTCCTAATTTTTGTCAATTCTATTCAATTAGGGTCGATAAACGTCGATCTTTCGTTCCGATGTCGTGTCGTTGTGGCGGAATTGTAACCAACAGAGGCGATAAGTGAGGGACTTACTTCGGCGCGATATCCGAACCTTGCTGCATCAAGGATCCGATAGTGAACCACAGCGAGTTCAACAGAGTGAACTGATTCTCCAGCACCGGCGGCTCGTCTAGACAGTTCCTGGGGCTGTCCCACTCGTACGGGCTGAACCTGCGCCCAAATACTCCCAGTCATTCATTTACAATATATCTGTTGATCGCTTGCCAACTTACTCTAGCGAATCTCAACACCCGGAGCCAACAGAATTAGTTCAAGTTATTTTCTCCTATGAATTGTGTTCCAACAAAAAAAGTATAACAAAGTGATTGGATATTTTTCCTTATATACGCAGGTACAGGGAATAGCATAGTCCTTTTTATTTACGGTACATAATATTTTCAGGGCTTCCTCAATATTGTATATTTGTCATGTGTGTATGTATGTCATGTATCAATCACAATACATTTGTAGCAAATTAAACAATTTCAAGTGTTAAAATGAAACCTATTTCACAGTTCCAATATTATTTTTAATCAATGAAAGATTAAGTGAATTCATATCGTTTCAATTGGTGGCCGTATTTTTCGATAGCCCGCCGCGCCGCCTTTGATCCGGTGAAACTTATTTCATGAATTAAATTTTTAACGTACTATAAATCTGGGTATTTTTCTGCTGTTTCAAATAGTTCTTTTTTAGGTAAAATCTTAATTTTTATAGTCATCATCAATTCATCATCAGCAACCCATTAAGTCCCACTGCTGGGCTCGGGTCTCTTCTCCTCTAACTAGACAGCTGAGAAGGTTTAGACCATAATCCACTCACGCTGGCCTAGTGCGGATTGGTGGATCAGACACTCTCATACAATTTCTTCTAGGGTTTCCTCACGATGTTTTCCTTTACCGTTAATTTTTATAGTATAATTTTATTATTCCTGAACTTTGACTAATATAATTATGGGCTAAAGTTGCATTTCAAATGAGTTCCGGATTTGAAATTCACTTGTGAATAAGTTGGCGAATGATTGAACAACCCCTCTTTTATGTTCTTCTTGTGGACTTCGCTGAGTTCACTATTTTTATCACCAGAAATGAAATGGGTGTTTTGATTACGTTTGAAATTTTTATTTGGATTCTTTCTTTAAACCCTGGTTTAATTTCATTTCCAGTTTGGAACTGCTGTTTGCAGACTTAACCAATAAAAGTTAACGTTAGGGGCTCTTTTATATTATCTTACTTGGGCAAAAAATCACAGCTTTGCTGCATGAGAGATCCGATAGCGAACCACAGACAATTCGCTAGAGAAAAAATGTTTTCCATTTTTTCGCCTTCAGGTGAGTGAGTTTGATGCCATTCGTATGGAGTGAACCTACCGGATTGGTAAATAAATATTTAGCATCCTGAATACAGTCGGTACTTTCCTTAACAAGGAGGTATAACCACCCCCTAGCACTAAATTTCAACGTCTTGAATAACAAATACTTAAATTATGTGCGTACAAGTATTATTAAAATGTGTCATATCATCTAAGCGGTACTACTTTTTGTGACCTTTGATATCTATCCAAACATGTCATATGGCTACGTATACGTACCTTGCAAGTATGAAAAGCAATACTGAAACCCCAAGATAGGCGGTAGCCATATAAATCCACACGTCGAGGGAGAGAGGCGATAGGAACGAGAACAAGTTCGGTGGCTGCTTAATGGGCTTGCGGTACAGCACCGAGATACCGAGATTCATGAACGGCATTGTGAAGTCCACCACTTGCTCCCTGTCCAAACAAAAATTATACAATGAACACAATGGAATCTCACAAAAGGTCGCCCAAATATTGTAATGAGATACAAACAATACGAGTACCCCTACAATAATTATTTTCCTTAACTGATTTCATATCTTTTCTCAAACAGATTTAGATAAGTGGGGTGTAATTTTCAATCCATTGAGCAGATATTAGCTAGGTCTATTTTCATTGTTACCTGTCGTACGTAATGGTGAGATCAGCGATGGCGAGGTCGGCTCGTTGTTCCAACAATTCCCTTATCATTCCGTCCCACTCTTTAGTCTCACGGTTGTAGGATCCGTATCGACCGTCAGGCGCCAGCTTGAATGTATAATTGAAGCCCAGAATTTTAGATATCTCGTGAATTAGATCAATGGCGTAGCCCTCGAATTGTGCGTTGCCCGTTAACTTCTCACTGGCCTCTCTCCTCATACAATACGGCGAACTCTAGGGAATTAGCAAGCAGATTTACATTCGTAAATGTGTTAAAAATGAATTACTATATCAGTAAACAGTGTTTACATACTTGGGGAATACACGTGAAATGAATTCGTAAACAGCGAGCGTTGAGAAATGCTCGAGTGATTTTTTTATTTAAACACAGGTTTGTTGTCTTGTGTTTCTGCTTAGAGCTTTATGTATCAAGTCATGAATAAGGATATGTCGCGTATGAATGTTTTCTCTCTGGGAATATATTTTTACTGTATGCCGGTCTACATAAATCCCCTCTTCGTTTCTCGAGAGAACATTCATATATATGCGCGATACGCTAATTTTACTTTTGTGGGGCACAGGAGAGTGGTAAAATGTTTCTGTTGGATTAATGTCTATATCTTGAATGTTATTTATTGCTTACCAAAATGGTTGTAACGATGAGAGTTTTATTTTGAAGTATTTCGACTATCTGCTTTTGGTTTTCTCCATAGGATCTAGTGTAATTGACGCCCTCAGAGGAATTCCAAATGCCAGCTTTTTGCAGTCCATCCCTTGTTAATTCAATTATATCTAGAGTGAAATCACTTCTGAATCCTTGATGGTCAAACTTTATCACTCCGGTTAAGCCTTTCATTTCAACCTGTTCATTCAATTAACGTGTTAAGCGCTGTTCTAGTTATATCGGTTATCATATTTAGAGATCAGTTTATTTAGAGGTAAATGTGAACTCTGGGGACTAGCATTAATGCTCAGGGGGAAAACCGAAAGGGAATTAGTTAGTTGGTCTAGTGGTTAGTGACACTGCTAAGCAGGAGGTCGTGGGTTCGATCCCCACCCAGGACAAATCTTTGTGTTATGAGCATTAAGGTTTGTTCTGTGTCTGGGTGTAATTTATTATCTATAATATGTATGTATTTACAAAAAAAAAGTATTTAAGTAGTATATATCAGTTGTTTAGTACCCATAATACTAGCAAATATAATTGCTTACTTTGGGACTAGATGGCGTTGTGTGAATGTGGTAGAATATTATATTATTATATTACATACCTTTATAATTTAATAAAGTATATTACATTTTTATATTTATTCAAATCGGTGCACTAATATACTGCTTTTTTATTTTTCGTTGTTTTTGTTTCATTTATCGTTGTAAGAGAGCAAGTACAATTTCTGTTCCATAAAACTGTTGTCGAAAATAACATTATTTTCTTATCGATTGGGCTTGAGCCAGACTGGTGTTGAAATTTATTACAAAAGTCTTCCAACTTGACTTAAGAGGTAACCAGGACCAGCTTTAGGTGTCTTCCGAATTACGGAGAGGCTCGGGAACGAAAATGCCACTAACGATCACCCGTCTATGGACTGACCTTGCCGATCGTTGCTTAACCTCGATAAGCGTAATGAACTCATCTCAGTACCACAATGCTACAAGCGCATTTATATTGATCTTTATAAATATATTTCAAGTTGAGTACAGATAAACACCAAACAAAATTTAACAACGTCTCGTGAAATTGTTTATTCATGAATAAATTACAGCTATTAATTAATAACCCAGCGCTTTGATTCCTTGAAGTGTTTAATAATCATTTCATCAAGTGTTCCATAACGTTTAGTATTTGGCATTAAATTTCAGATCTATGTTTGCATTAAAAATGTGTAAACGTTAATTTCAATGCTAATAAATAAAAAGAAACGTTAATGTTTAACATAATATTTGAAGCACTTTGAAATGTTTGTGAATTTTCTTTATAAAATAATACATTTTACAGTCGACGGAAGAATACATTTTCGTAGCAAACATCCCCTTTTAATGTACATGTAGGTAATTTAACTAGGAACTACAAGGAGTTATGTTAACAGATGTATATTATGAACGTTACAAGCTAACACATTTTCTCATAAAGAGAGAAATACGGCGCTTAAGTACGTACTGTTGTAGCAGTTAATCCGTCAAGTCTCACGTAGAGAACTTAATCCCACTATGTTGCCCGCAGCTTTGTCCAATGACCACCTACTACTACTTTTATTGCGAAGGTTTAGTGCTTTTTCGTCTGGCTAGTATTTGTTAAACATATATTCTTATTTTATTTAACGTTTATTTGATTCTAGGTTTGAATTTTAGCTGTGGAGCTTACAGGTAAGTGAATTTTAAAGTAGTTGCATTTATGCTGTAGTTATTTTGAATGCTCGTACTCGTAGTAGATGCTCATTATTGTTTTCAAAATGGCTTCTATTGTTAGATTATTTAGAATTCCTTTATGGTGTTTAAAATATAATAAACAATTAAATTTAAATAAAAAAAAAAACAATCATCATCATCATCCTGTACTAGTCTACTACTGGACATAAGTATTTCTTTAGCAACAAAAAAGAAACACATTTCATAATTAATCGATTTAAAATACATAAAAGCGATGTGCGTCTATTTGAACAAGACCCTTATAAAATCTATCTTCTTACTATCACAAAGTAAAATTTATTCACGAAAAAAAGCAAAAGTGACATGATTACTACATACTTACGATTTTCATGTAATTGATGAGGCTATAGCCGTGGGGCCACGTGTCCTCCGCCTCACACGATAGAGGTCTCACGTCAATTTGTTGCGAAGTATCGAGATCATGTAGCGCTTTCGCAAACAAGTGTACCGCGTCATACATTAAAGCTGTTTCCGTCTGCTCACCAAACGAAATGTTCTTGTTAAACATGTATTTATACACAAAATAAATCAGAACAAAAAATTTATAAGAATATTCTGACGCAAACAAAATTAGATTAAGAGCTCAAGGAAAAACGGAAAAGATTCTTAATTTAAGAATGTAACATGAAATGGATATAGCTAAATAATACAGAGTGTATACGACTATATGACATTAAATGATAAGGCAGCCAGTGTTAACCCTTATAAACATATTCTAATAAAAAAAAGAAAAAAAAAAGAAAAAAAAAATAAGCCACGCATTATTTTTAGTCGAAAAATTTAAGAATATAAAACTACACATTATTTTTCTATCATGACGTTTTCGACAAGACGACGACAAAAGTGCGGAACAGAGTAAGAGATAAGTTAATATGAAAGAGTCAGAGATATTTAAATGAATTGAATGGCGTAATGACAACATACGATCAACGTAAATACCTACAGGTTGTTTAAAACTGTGACATAAAGAGAGTACATTTGCGTCTAAACTATTGCAAATTTATATTTAATATTTTGGTAAAGCCTTCTAACATCACATGCTACACGTGGTTTCATTTAATGTCGTATCGTCGTATACACCCTGTATATGACCATAAATAATATAATGGAAACTTACCTTTATGAAGGTCATATTTTCCTGCAAAAAAAAAAACCGATTAGTTTTAGTAGCGTCTGTGATATTAATAATTTTATCATTGACCGTTATTTGTATGGGTTATTACCTTAGCTGTGGTGTGTCCAAGTTGTAGTTTACGTCCCTTTCTTGCCTCGTCGTAAACCCAATCTCGTACGACTCTCTGAACATCAGCACGTTCAGGGTCAAGTAATCTTAACGCCGTAATATTTGTGCCACCGTATTTGAACTCCTCCAAATCTACGCTATGAAGATCCTGTTAACATATTCAATTAAGTACGTAAAGTTTATACAAGGCTCATGATACAGACAGATTTACTTCTAAAATGCTTCAAAATCAAGGTCATGATTACATGCGTATATATCTATTGCATTCGTGCCATTCTAATACTATGCACTACCTAGAATGGACAGTCCATTTCTTATTTCTAACATCAATTCAAAATATGTATTTTAATAAAACAAATGCTTACTAAAGACGTTATTAGATAACTGTGGTAATCAGACATCATTCCAATTTGTTGCGCCTGTTGAAGTACATCCCTGATCCGTTCTGTAGCGCAATCGAGTACGATATGCGATTCTGCTGAATTTTTTATTTGCTTCAGTAGAGGTCTGCAAGGGAAATTGGACTTTAATACTATTGCTGTAATGCTTAAAATGTGTTTGAAAGATTAAGTACCTGTAGTCATGAGAATCGGGTAGTTGTCTTACAGCAACAGGCAGTTCGGAAGGTCCATGTGCTTTGAGAAGCTCTTGTAGTCGAACTAAACCATCACTATTCTCATACACTATCGTGAATGACTTCCATCCCCATGCTCTTACTAAATCCACGTAAGCCTATAAGCATGAAATCATTATCATAATTTTGTTCACCATAATCTGTATTTATGACTTTAGGCACCTAATGGATAACTTTGTATTAAACTTTAATTTTGCGTAATCCTTTAAACAGTTGCAGACGCCGAGTTATATTAATCCTTTAAGAGTTATGAAGTACGTAAATCTCTTTTCATTTAAATTCAATATTACCTATTAAATTGTATGGTTGGTATGTTTCTTTTAAATTAACTGTTCGTTTCAATGCGTTTTCATGTTATTGATGAATAATTGCGGACGCCCAATTTCTCGGGTCAGTGAACAATAACTAGTGGACTAAAAACATGAAATAAGATGCTTGCGTAGTGTTTAATCACGTGTATATCACATTATTTGCGTCTTCCAATACATCCACCGTATAGTCAATTAAACGCATGCAGCAGGATCGTTTTCCCAAACCTGTACTATTGACGTAAGCCTACTGCCTAGTAACATCGTCAGTTGTAGGCTGATAACAGCTTACGTCACGTTTAACATCATCAAACCGAATAATTTTTAACTTAGGACTGAACACTTCAATTAGACAATACCCTATTAATTCAGGCCTCTAGTTTCCATAGTGAGAGCTTTAAGTGATTAAATCTATTCTTTGTCTAGAAGAACCTCATTTTAATAGAGTGGGATGTCTAGTCTAATAAAATGAAGCTTAAGTTATATTTCTAATTGAAACACAGACAGTCTTTGTTAAGTCGTATCAAGTACATAGATGAACCCTCAAAGTGTAATTCAAAATTCCATAATCCCTTAAATTGAAAATGTTTGGATCTCTAATCGTGAATGTACTGTTTAATGTTCCATTATGGCGTTCATGTTATGCAAACGTCAATTGTCTGGGTACGTGAATATTCCCTATTGTCTCAGTGTAGTATGTAGGTAAACTGCCTCGTTAGTGTAGTGGTCGAATAGCGTGACAGTTAGACACGAAGCTTCTGGTTAAATAACTGAGTTCGGGCCAAAAACGGTTATTGGATTTCCTGGCATTACATTTTTGAAAGTATCACGACACTTTTGGTGAACAATCCTAAGCCGCAGTACTTCTAAGCCACTTAAAGTGTCAAGATTGTTTACTTAACTGAAGCAAGAAGTATAACTGCTAATTTTTTTGAGTGCTCGGTATTTCAATGCATAGTCATAAAACATTTATATGTGATACATTTTAATAACAAATATTTTAGAGCAAGTCATTGTTGTTTCATCACAGGAATATTTCAGACCCGTGTTCATAAATACAAATGGGTATATAAGCCCGTGAGTGCTATAAGATGGCTCGCTTGTGTTTGTCAGTGATAGTTTAATCCGATTACTGATTCTGCACTGCATACTAATTCTATCAATATGATTGGCCTCATCACCCTGCGTTGTTGCAGTCATCAATAGGATTATATCCCTGCGAGAGACACTTGATGGAAGATTTCAATATTGATATTAAATTACACTATTATTTACTCGATCAAAGTAGCTGGCTTTTGCTTGAGTATATTTTACGTGACCCTCAAAATCGTTTTATCATCATCATCATATCAGCCTAATGACGTCCACTTTTGAACATAGGTCTCACCTAATTTCCGCCAAAAAAAAAAACATGGCATAGGATCGCTCGTTGTGGTGGAAATTAGGCGAGGCCTATGTGCAACAGTGTACGTCATTGTGCTGATATAATGATGATGATGATTGTATTTATTAATTAATCATAAAATATTAGCTATTATTGTACATTATAGATATTAAATAGCATTTTTAAGGTCACAATTTCCAATCACGGATGTTTACGAGTTTGATCTTTGGACATTGTCGTCCTTCACAAAAAATCGATGCTCAGCCTACAGATATACCAAAATACGTTCAGTAAATTAACATTGCGAAGTAAATCAATGATTTCTCAAGGTTGGATTGAGATAAGATATTTATTGTTTATTTCACGGTACACGGTACTTTAACTTAACGTTACACTGATTGGAGATTTCTTTACTTTCAATTTTGTTTTCATTTGGTTTCAAATCAATCTTTAAATATTTTAGAGGTGAATTTACTGATAAGGAAACGTTTTACAAAAACTCATCCAAATCGGTCGGTCCCTCCCCAAATGATGATCTTTTACATACGGCAATAGATTTTATTAAATAGTAACTGTAGTTAACCAGTCTCTATAATAAACGAAAAGAAAAAAGTCCAAAGTATGAGTGACTAAATCTCTAAAGTAGTGAAAAGCTAATATAGGGTTCATTTTCTTTTCGAGACACTCATAAAATATTCTGTTAGTTTAGCCACCAATATACATTGTAATTCTTATCTTGTTTTATATTAAAACTTATCTAAGACACTGATAACATACATATTTAAACTATTTGTATTCTCTGGCCTTATTCGCGAAAAGTTTTATTACACTCCTCTCCCTAATCTAAAAAAAGAATAATATTTGCCCAAGAGTTGAATTGTCTTACATATTTTTTTTTATATTTATGAATATTGCATTAAGATGAATTGTCTAATTTTTACTATTCAATAGGCTACATAATGTAATGAGAATTTTATGGATCAGTCAACTACGTGAGTTGAGAGATTAGCGCGTTCAAAGAATAATATTAGAATAGATAAGCCACAGTTATAAACTTCTTAAAACAAAGAAACAAGAGCATCACTGTGGTCTTATTTCATTGTGTTGGAATATTCAATTTGAACAAAACACGGTTGGCGGCAGGATTAAATAGTTCGCCAGTTCTCTAACCGCACTAAGAGTCACCCCTTTGGGAGGAGTTTTGTCGTCTCCGGCAACGAAAACATTTTCAATGGGTACGCTTACCGCGATAGGCTCGAGTAAGTCTCACATACCAACACTCTCGCAATTAAGATAATTAATTAACAAAGTTTTCTGCGACCAGTTCAACAAAGACTTAGATTATTTAGGGCTAGGACTTTTCAGCAAAGTATTTAGCATTATGACGATTGACGTAACGTAACCTTTGGTGCTAGAGTTTTCAACTTTGAATAGTTTGAACGTTTTAACTTTTGAACGTATTATTCCATATGTATAGCATGTTACACTTTACTATTTTCGAAATAAAATTAAATATATGATATAATAAGTTGATGTAATAAGCTTTTTTCTCTCCAATGTACAATGCTTAAAATTATAATGCAAAAGAACCTAATACCTATTGGTTCATACAACGCAAGGACTAAATCGATTATAATCTTTCATATTTTTAAATCGATACTACGCTGTTTTCGATACAGCACATTCATAATAATAATATTATTATGTTTTATTAACATGCATTCTAGCAATTGCCGTGAGCCTATCAAAATAATTACATACATATTTGTTTAGTATAATATTATAGTTCTATTTCCAATACCTACATAATAATGTAAATTTCGAATAACAACGCACATCGTAAAGATGATTACTTGCTAAACTAATGAGTAAATAATGTTCCTTTATGTGTGTTTAGCTTATAATTAACTCGGTATTATTGGTGAAATACAACGTTGAACAGTAATTTAAGCTCTCTGAGGTTGTAATAAATCAAATCAACTAGTATAATACAATTTACACTAACATAATACGTTGTCAGATATTGTACGGTAGAATGTGACAATTTGTATTATTACGGTCGTAGATGCCATAATGGGAATAATTCTCTTCTCTGTGTATTTGAGTTTTTGGTTGTATTCCTAGATTCTTGACCAACTATAGTTATTAATGTGTTTGTAGTTGAATGAATAAGGATGATGAGGCACTTTGAGAGTAAAGTAATGGTTTTGTATCATTTATGTGCATTTTTATCGTTTGTTTTCTTTTGTAAATTTTTTGTTACTTTAGAGTTGTGTTCTTGGTGCCGCTCTTATAAATTACTGAATATTATAGTACTTAGACTGTTTTCTAATATTACAAATAAACGTATCTGCATGCACGTATAATTTAAATAAATCTGATTTGTTGAAGATTGAAGAGACTTTATCACCCGATGGCACTTAATTAACAAAACGCTGAACATTCAATTTCAATTATCTCATTCAATCATTCCATAAGTTGCAAATTGTTCTCAATCAACGTTTTAATATCACGTTAATAGGCAGCTTAAACACACAATTATCGGCTTTCCGCCAATTAACATTAAGTCCAAATCCCTAGTCTGATTGGTTTTATACTGCCAAAATAAAGTACTTACCCTACTGAGGGCTGCGGGGTGTGGATAAAGGTTGACAAGGCAGGATTCTCTTCGAGTGCGATAGTCCCATCTGGTCTCTAAATGGGGCAGTTCCATTGTGTCACAGATAGACTGGACGTGGGCCGCCGCCGGCGCCGATTGGGGGCCGAAGATAGCCGCCACGCCACTTCGTAAGAGGTGACATACTAAAACAACAGACAGGAAGTTGCTAAAAAAGTCTGACATTAAAAAAATACAAATACCATTTCGTTTTTTCCTTCGATTGAGATAAGGATATAAGATAGCTGTTATGTAAGGCTTATGTAATACATAATACAAGGCTTTCTAGAGTATTTTGTATGTAATGTAGCGAATGACTTATACATTTTATTTTTGTAAAAATCTTAGTATATGGGTTGCATCCGCGATTCTGCGGTTCGGATCCAACCGGTACTATTAAAAATCTCTTGTTAATTTAATAATAAAAAAATAATTGGTCGTAGCGTCATGTTATAATAGTATTTTATAGTATAGTAGTTGAGAAGTGGCCAAACAAAACCACGGATGTGAAGCAATGGGCATAAGGAACACACTATAATCAACTAACGCGCTTAAATCTGTATAATCCAACCAAATGATGTTGAGATCTCTTTAGCCAAGCTTTCAACTAATCATAATAGACTTAATAAAGCTTTTGAATATGATAAGTGTCATTAATTATAAATTTTCGGCCGTAAAGAAACAAAGAGTTATATATTTTTTAGATTAATGCGCTCGTAGCGCTGTGGTACTGCGAAGTTTGTAACGATCATCGAAGTTAAGCTACGTTCGGCAAGGACAGTCCATAGATGGGTGACCGATTGCGACAATTTTATTCTCAAGCCTTTGCGTGCATTGGAAGGCATGTAAAGTCGTTGGTGCCGGCTACAATTTAATGTAGTAGTCGTTAAGTCAAGTTGGAAGCTTTCTGGGCGATTTGAGAAATCAAACACTAGGAGCTGCCTTAAGCCTATTCTTTAATAGTTTCGAAGCACGCACTGTAATTACACTATGTATTTGTCTATCCGTGTGTGACGTCACAACTTATGGATAAGTTAATGTTTATATATTTCGTTCCAAGTTATGGTTTAAGCTTCGTTTGAGAAAATTATATTGTTTAGTATACCTAGTGCGTGGTTTTAGCTTGTCTTCAAGATTATATCAGTCATAATAATAAGGTTCTACTGCTGAACAAGAACTTCCTATATGGTGCTTAATCATCATCATATCAACCCAATAACGCCCACTGCTGGTCATAGGCCTCACCTAGTTTCCGCCACTGCGAGTGATTTTGTGCCACCTGTACGCAACGGCCACTGATGGCCGATGGGAAAAAAAGTTCTCGAGTGACGGCCACGTATTATTATTATATACACGGTAAGTGCAGCGTGGGGTGACCCCCACCGAATGGACCGCCGACCTAGTAAACGTTGCGGATGGTGCTTAACACTTCTTTGTAATTATTTATTGAAATATTCCTACTAATATTATAATTGCGAAATTTAACACGGATGAATGGTTGGATGGATGTTTGTTACTCAGTCACGCCGGAAAGGCTGAAGGGATCCGTATGAAATTTGGCACACAAGATTATAATCTGGAATAGCACATAGGCTTCTTTTGCCGATATACCACGCGTGCCTAAACCAGCATGAAAATAAAATCATCTTCACTGACATTTGTGGGAATGTACACCCTACGAGTTTACTGTTTTCTTTGTTAGTTAATATGACAGGAAAACTCCTACAAACAAAGATGATTACGAAGGGGCGCGTAAGTCTAACAGTATGTTATAAAACACGACACTAAAAGGGTTTTTTCTCTTTATGGTGATTCAACAAACAAAGTTCCTCCATCCGTAACACACGCCTAAATCAACTTAGATCAAAATAAGTTATAGATATTTGGATGAAATCTCTGTTTGAATAAAAATATAATAAAAAGGTCTATACACCGCACCGTGCATTTTTTGTTGTCTATCAAAGTTTTTTGTCATACTAATCAGTTAAAGCATAAATCTGGCCATATTAGCCGTAGCCTGATGTTGTGTAGCCTTTCTAAATAAATGAAGTATGCCATACTTAAAAAAAAACGAAGCAATAGCTCTTGATATTAGCCCGTTCAACTTATCAAACAAGCTCTTGTAAACTTTAACTGTATCAAATTGTACATTCATCCAACCGCGTATTACGCGCTTGCTCCATCGCCCATCGGTCCTTCTGCAGATATGACCAGCCCACTACCACTTCAGCTTACTTATTCTACGAGCTATGTCGGTAACGTTCTTGCTGGATTACCTAGTTACGAGTTCTATCTTTCAAAGAGACACCTCTATGGAACGGGCTATGCTGCTCGCTCCATAGCTCGCTGCGTCACCTTAAGATTATGAACTGATCTTAGCAATAAACTGAAGAATTTATTGATCACAAAGGCTTATTATAGTATCGACGAATTTTATAACGATAAGAATGTTAAAAAAAAAAAATAATTTACAAAGTATGTAGTTAGTTAGTTTATAGATTAAAAATTATATTATATTATTGTATTTTAATGGTGTATTTAAATTGATGAATTACAGCTAATGTTTTTATTTGTATTAATGTTTATAGCATGTAAGGAAAATATTCAACACAAATGTATTTTTGTTTATGAAATAAATAAATGAAATGAAAATGATCCAACAGTGAGTGTCATTCATTATTCTTTCACCCATATTATAAAAGTAAAGAACTATTAAAGTGCAATATGCTAGGGCATCATATATAATGTTACCTCTGTATTTTAGCAAATGGATGTAGGTGGAGTGAAAATAAATGTTGCAGAAAACGCACTTTACAAAAATGTCATATAAATATCGAGAAAAGTGGGCACGTGGCGGTCCCGTTGTCACGATGGAACGTGACCGGAGGGAGGAAAAAACTATTACAGCACATACCGAGTTAAATATAAACTGATTGTATTGCTATGAACTAGAAGAACGTCGTCTGATATTATGTGAAATTTGGTGCGAAATGCCAACAACCGCATTATTTAGATATTATTACGTTGTTGCGAAAAATATATTTATAATATTTTGCATAAACTACGTTTGAATAACTTTATAGGTATTGCCGAGCCTTTTAATCGTGAGTGACAAGACAGAGGAGTTTCTCCATATTTTGTCAGCTGTTTGGCCCTATATAATGGAGATTAGCTAATTACCATCAACGCAACGGGCACATTTCAGGAATTTTTGACGAGGATTTTCAGTAATCCCTACCTAAATTAAGTATTTTCAGAAAAACCTAAAATTGATTATTTTCCTGCCCCGATTATTTGACAGATGACTGACCGCCTCATCTAATATGTAAATGTGTTTGTACTGTTATCTATTTATGAATATTCGTAATGTAAAGAACAAAACCAATACTGATGACCAATGCAAATTGTTCGTGACGTTATAAAGAAGCAACTGTCCAGTTCGGGTTATTCTAATTAAATTATCTTGATTGAAAATCCCCATAAATGTGGATTGTGAACTTTTCGTGCAAAAATCACAAATTCCTATTGATGAGAATGTTCAATGGGGATAAGTGGAATAACCCACCAGATTGACATAACACTGGACAAAAATTGCCAATTATGTCTCTATTCTTAAAATTATACTCTAAATTATAAGCCGGTACAATTTTCATTTACCAAATTTGATTTACTTGTGCGCAATGAAGCAAATCGTTGACCCTCTGGATAAGGTTATAGTAATGCTAGTAAATTATATCAACCTCATTGGAACTCTGGTGTAATCATTGAGCCTATAAGCTATGAAGAAAGTTTTCGGAGTCGATTTATTATTTTCATCTTAACTTTTCTTTATTGTTTAAGTTAAAAGTGTTTACTACTTTATGATAATGTTATATCACTATATGACTTTTATTTAGAAATTGATCAAAAATAAGATTTGGTCTGTGTGTGATGACTATAGTGCGTATGCAACTTTTATTGAAATAATTTTTCAACTGCGATTTTGAGGCGTTTTGTTTAATTTTCGGGAATAAGTACAATATAGCGGTTTTCTCTGTTATTGACCCGCAGTGAAAGCCTTATTATAATTACAACAACAACATAACACTTTTGAGTGCTACTTAACTGTGTCGAATTTAAATAAAACTTGTTTTTTTTTTCTCAAACATAACAATAAATACTTATTTACCAATAATAAGTTCTACAAAAAAAAAAATACTTCTAATAACAAGGCGTCCAATGTTCAACTAGTCGGACATAATTAAAGCCTTACTTCAACTTTCTATAAGTAGATCTTGTCTCTAGTTTTTTGTTTTTTACTTTCGATTCTAGACGTCTGAGAAAAAGTATTCAAAAGAAAGGCTCCACTAATGACTAGAAGATATTTTTGCATGAGTAATTACGTCTATTTATTTATTCGACTGCCAAGGAGGTTAATGTTTCTTGTTTTTGTTTTACTACGAACCACAGACATGCTCAAAACACAATTAACATTTTCGCCATGATCGCGAAAATGCTCATTACGAATATTTTGCCGTACGCAAAGATTTAAAAAAAAATAGGCACTGTCATTGTATCTCTGTAATTTGGTCAGTTAGTTCCCTCTTCAGTCAAGAGTGATACAGATGAATATCCATCTATCTTCATTAAATAAAGGGTGGAGGGTAAAAAGAAACTTGCGTGATATATTAAGGGGGAAAGATCCGCTTTGCGGTACCGGCTTCCAGCGATAACGTTGACGTCCACGTTTTAGCACCGGCGCTTTCTTCCTTTTGACATACTACTACTTTTAGTTGACGTAATTATTAGCTTTATTAATAGATAAAAACTGTATCGTAGTACTAAATACAATATCGCCCATCTCTAATATTTTTCATGTTATTCAAGTATTTATTTTTTCAGTAATGTGTGTGACCTAGCTTTACATTTTTAGCTCCAGACTCCCTCCTTTTAAGGGCGATGGGCAAAATTGTATAGTAGCAGTAAAAATACTATTGCGTTTCGTCAAGTGTGTGGTGAGAGCCATTTCTATTCGTTTAACTTATCCATCCTATTTCCCTTTTACTTTTTGATAGGCAGCGGCTTGGTTGTTTTCTTCACAATCAATGCAAAAAGAACACAGCCATGTCCATGGGTGGCAGTTTCCACTCATGGACACACACACCATCAGCCGCCGTTTGCTCGTCTGCCACGTTGGGCAATAAAATTAAAAAAAATCTATGGGGACATGAAGTAACCAAAAGGTTCTTTGATGATATCACGAGCATGAAACTACGCCACAGACACGTGAGTAACAGCTGTAGTCATAACACAATTTACTTATATAAAACATTCCACGTTGACACGGAATGTTTTAGTATAAGTAAATTGTGCACTTATAGCTTTTATGCATGTTGAAGTGTCTAATTTATGAAGGTTCTACCTACATTTTTATTAGTTATATACTTTAAATATATTTTATAAGGTATAAAATGTCTCTCAATTTCTCTCACAAATTTATAATGAAACTCATATCTACATAATTATCATCTATCACTAAACAAATGCTGTACATCAAATACAATTGTTTCAAATTTATAGTCTTCAAAATCGTCCATTTATATTACAGGTTATAACAAAAGATATCAAACTTGCCTCGTTTTGATGCATGAAAGCTGTCTTGTGGCGATATCGTTTCCACTTGTGCGAGTAACTTGGCTCTCGGCAGCACTGCTCTGTCTGCGTTCACCCGTTCCACCGCGTACCTGAACGCTACCTCTTGTTTGTCATCTTCTGGGTGGAAAAGGCCACCTGTGACACGAAAAATTGCATTAATTTACATACCTATGCTATTTAAAGTACTGACTCTTCACTATATTCTTTGTTTCATTGCCTGAAGTAGCAAAGAGCAAGTGGCCCATCTAATTATAGTATAAATTTATTGTTATATTATTTCATATTATATCATTAGGTATATGAACAGGAAAAGAAAAAATACCTTGTTGTGATAGTTCGTCAATTCGTTTTGTATTAATTTTATTAGATACCAGCTTCCACCCACTGCTTAAAATTCATTAAAAAGTAGCATAAGTCACTCAGAGATAATGTGGCATTCTACAACTGGTGAAAGAATTTTTAAATTCGGTTTGAGTAGTTTTGGAGCCTATCTATTATAACCACTTTATAATATTAATAGAATAGAAAATTGTATGTATTAATAAATATATTATAATTCAATCGAAAGCATAAATAACATTTCTTTGTGCTGTACAAAATCTAGACCTGAGGGTCGCAAATTCAACATTCGAATAGTCAATATTGTTGTTAAATATTTGAAAATTAAAGTATCTGCGTCGATGATTGTTGTCATTTCAAACATTAATTGACAACTACGACAAAAACTCCACTCGCAAATAGAACACTTTTCCTAACACATTTCAAAAGCAAAGAAAATCTTATGTACGAATACGAACGATACGATGTTAAAAGCTGGTACGTGCCTATTACCGAATCCACAACAATTTGAATACAAACGTAAGCAATTCTGTATCTACGGTATCATGTCAATCGGGTAAGTTTTTATGTCAACATTCAAACGAGGTAAACTTTCCTGTTTATAACATTATTATGGGCTCAACAGCCAATTTAGTGTTATGTTCACCACCCTAGTGTAATGATAGGGCTATATCAAATTGAAGTACGCTCCCAAAATAATATGGGAACAATAGGTGAAAATTATATAAGATGTTTACAACTTATTGACAAAATGTAATAAATTGTATTGTTAAAGAATGATGGATTGCAAATTACATCTTTGCGAATATTACTTCTAAGAACTTTGCTATAGGATGCATTTTTCATTAGCTATGCCATGTAGTTACATTAAAGATTTTTGGCAGGACAAGGGATTTCTGAAAAGTCCATATTGCATCTATAGTGATCATTTATAAGATTGGCTACTCATCCTTCAACCGTGGCCTTTGGTAATAATAAAAAATCACAGAAAACCTGCTCTAAAATGAAAAAAGGTATACATTTCAAATTAGCAAAATCAAACTACGTACGAAAATTAAATTCAGCTGAAAACGTTATTTAAATCAGTGGTCTATTATAATAACAAATGTACCACATAAAAGGAAAATCGAAGCTATTAAACTCGGTTCGGTCTGGCGAGTTCAATTATATTTAGATCATTACTTTATTATACATTATTGAAATTGTACCCTTTGAAACATAAATCACGGTACGAGACTTAATTTATTCCTTCTTATTAAAGGTATGCTTTCTATATTACGTGGGGTATATTGGTGAGCTTAAGGAGCTCAACCAATCACAGCATTGTGGCATTTCGGATATACAGGCTCCAATTTCTCCGGAATTAACCGTATACTGTTACAAAGCACATGGCTTTTACATGTCCTAGATGTGAGTGAAGTTTGTACTTGAACTATACCGTGTATTAATTTATTTATGAATGCGTTAACGTTAGGCTTCGCCTGCATTTATAAGGCAAGTATTTGTTCAACTCATGAAGTTTTTCGAAGGCTTGATATTATTTTGTATTTCAATTTTTTTTTGTATTTAACTTTTCATATTTATAAGACAATCAATCATTATTTCAACCCATAAACGCCTCACTGGGCACGGGTCTCTTCCAAAGATTTTGGAGGGAAGACAATTAATAAATCCGTATAGGTGGCGAGTCTATCTGGGCACTTTTGTAAATTGTTTATGTCTAACCTGAGTTTGGAACCCAGGAGCCAGGAGCTTCCGCAGAAGTCCTAAACATTGCGTAACCGAGGCCCAGCTATTAACCAACTAGCTGTTGCCTAAAGCTTCGCTCTCCTCCCGTGGATCTTTGTTTAGCCACTACTCATCTCCTATACTACATTTACTGAAATAGCCTAGCCCCCTTTTTCAGTAAATGGGCTACCCAACACCAAACATATTTTTTATTCGGTTTATCTGGCAGTTCCTGAGATTAACACGTTCAATAACCAAATAAACAAACTCTTTAGCTTTATAAAGTTAGTAAAGATAACATTGACACTTACCTATTCGGATAGTATCTGGTAGCGCTGACAGATGGCCGAAGAATAATATTAAAAATATCGCCTTTGCCCCTCTCATCCTGCAACAAAGAACAAAATTACATCATAAAGATGTGTTGAAGAATGACCAATAATGTCCTCCTTCGCCATATACACAACATTGTACCGTTCAGCTTTTGTATCGTAACCTACTAAACTTCATAGTTTTATTGGTCATTCAGACCTTTTACCACAACATCAGATCTTTAGAATCAAATTGTGCTTACGTCGTAACATATTTTCCTAACCTAATTTCCCAGTAGAATCGTAGCGAAATAAAAACTTTTCGTAGAAAATTGGTTCCAGATAAAAATAGTAGAGTCACAGGTTAATGTAACATATAAAAAATATTTTGGCAAACACAGCCATTCATCTAAAATGTTTTCTGTTTCCAGTACGACCACAACATACTGATTTAAAATAATAATGACTAAAGCTTAGTGAGTCATCATCATTTCAACCCATAAACGTCCCACTTCTGGGCACGGATCTTCTCCAAAGAATGTGGAAGGAATTTAGCTCACTATACCACGCTAGCCAGATGGGTGGAGGCGAGAAAAAGAAAATCAAAACAAACCCTATACCATAGGGTTTGTTTTGATTTTCTTTTTCTCGCAGTGCTTCTTGTCTGCATAAAGTTACTCCCTTAGTCGCCTTTTATGACAGCAACGGATTGAGGTGGGGTAGTGACATTATGTATAATCCGTCATAACACGGCTAAATACTAAACTTAATTTTAGATATTCTAAATATTCCGCCAAACAACTGAGCCCTTTCCTATATTCTGTCGATAGCTCTATTGACAGAATATAGAAAAGGGTTCCGTTATCGAGCTTAGACCTTTTTTAGCTCACAGGATTAGAAGCCCTTTAGCAGTTTAGTCACGATATTTTTCTTTACCATTGAAAACCGAATTTGAGATTTTAATCTTATGTTTTTTTTCCTAACCCAAAATCGAAAATTTACATGCTTCTGATATAACATGATACTCATGTAGTTCCAGCATGATTCTAGTAGCCCGCAACACAAGGCTTGAATATTCAGCACAAGGAGAATAGGGGAGTGCCGAAAATTCAACTTGTAATTAGTTCATCTGTAAAGTGCCTTTATTATTGTTATCTTCCAACTCCGTGTATAAATATCTATGTGAGTTGTTAATGTGGCAACCCTAAAAGTCATTTGAGAGCAATGTAGCGTCGTACAAACGTCATGACAGTTTGTAAAGTTGCTAATGTAAGTGGAGTCACGTTTCGGTGTAAAGCCAAATTGTTGTAGCACAAGTTCATATACGTTGCACGCAAACGAACTGTGAACTTATAAAATGACATTATTTTAATTAGCATCCCGCTGATGGGAATTCATAAGTACACTTTACCTAGATATATTATTTCGGAACATTAATGTTTTGATATTCAGTAGTACTCAGGTTTGTAAATAGGAAAGCGTCTTGTGACAATCGAAGTGGGTAAATCCCTGAGGGATACAATATAAAGGAAAGAAAATGCCACGTTTGATACCACAAAGGTGTGATCGCCGAAGAAAGTATTGAGTTTCGTCGTGATAGACTACAAGCCTACGGTTTATTGGTATTTCTATTTTACAGGCAGTAAGCGGGAACCTTTTTTCGCCTGTAAATCGAAGTTAGACCGTTGACCTATTTACTATTTTATTTTGTTGAAAAATATATGAGTAACTAAAAAACAAGCTACTATTTTTAAACACAGGATTATTTCGCTCGGTGCCCGGCCAGTTCGATTCGCTATAACATTATTATATTTTGCTTTTAGAGATGAAAATTATTGTGCTCGAAAGTTGTTATTATTATGCCTTAAAATTGTAACACGTGCTAGTAATAATAAATATTTCTTTTCGGAAATTCGCATTTTACAGTGCTAACAGCCTGCTAGACCTCTAAATAAGCTTGAACTGTAGCTATTGTTTTATATATACAACGTATGAAACAATTCTTGTTGGTAACTATTTCCGTTATATTTCGGATATTTGCAGTTCATAGATTCATACAAATAATACGATAGTGAAGAAATACCGTGATATTTCTTCACTATCGTATGGTCCGTGTAGTGATGGATTAAGAATACATATATGTCAGTACCCCATCTCAACCCGTGGGTGTTGTAAAAGGCGACTAAGGGCGACTAAGTTAATGGACTAATTATTTATCAAAAAAGTTATGAATTCAAAATTTTTAACATCACGATAAAAAGTGGCAAAATTTTATTTTATTCTCATTACTTATTTTACCTTCTTTTATCTTATCATTGATAGTCTTTGCCAAATTGCCTCAGATTTTTCTCTAAAGAGTCTAAAGTAACAGTTCCAGTCGTAACTTATGGCGTTTATAGGTTTCGTGACCAAAATAATAACACAATTCAGTGTTGTTAGTACGTTTTGCAGCAATTATCTGATCTTGGGCTACGTGGCTACACCAAATATTATACCCAACTTGCTATTAGGTTGTTAGAAAACGTTTTTTCTATCCTTTGGGTCTTATTACACAACAAGTCTAAGACATGAAAGTTATGCTACAATAATACGAAAAATTCACAAGAAAAACACATCCTTTGTTTGATTTGAATTCAAGTTTGTGACTTTTGAAAGCATTTGGAATATTTTGAGAAATTTTCAGCAAATTATATTCTCATGACCTTCAAGGTATTCAAGTGAAATTTGACTTCAATTACAAATGACTTTGAAAAGTCAAAGGTGATTATCATACTGCTCATGCACGTGTTCATTTGCGAGTACCCGTGCAAGCGCCAGTTCTTATATTATTATATTGTAAATTATTAGCTATTTAGATTTGAACGTTATAAACGCTTTTTCTTCGTAAGAACAGACAAAAATTAATGGCATCCAAGATATTCTACTACTAACTATATCATGTACACATTCTACTATATCATGTACAAAATTTCACTACTAATTCACTTACAATTTTCGTATTTTTGTATATAACAAGTATAAGAACTTCTGAACCGATTTCAAAAATTCTTTTGCCGTTAGAAAGCTTAATTTTCACTGAGTAACATAAGCCTATGTTGCTCAGTGAAAATGTTGACCGTAGTTTACCGTACCGACTACGGCCAAAAGGAGCTAAGCAGTGGCCAAATAAAGACAGACGGGAACGAAGCTCCGCGCAACTTCTAGTACACTATAATTTTAATTTATTTTCAATGTAAGTATATTATATTATCGAATAGGTGATCACCCACGGAGCCAACCGAGATCACTAATAACGACTTCACCAGTTCGTCCCTGCTATTGTCTTTCGAAAGGGTAGGTATTATTATAAATGATGCTGAAACAGCTTTTCTGTTACTTATCTCTATCTCTTGGAAACATTAAGCTGACCTCTGTTCATAATGAAATTATGCTGCAAGGGTAGCAGTAATATTTAATTTTCAATTACCGCACGCGGAAATATTATTCAGATCATTTAAATTTTGAATGTTGGGTCTGTATTTTCTAATGAGATTAGATAGTACCTTCACGAAACATTAATAAATGAGGAAGGTAGACATGGAGCTTTTTGAGGGTTTAAAAATGACATGACCAAATTTAAATTACGAAACATTTAACGACGTCAATCACACACACTACATGAAAAAAAAACTCTAATAAATGGGCAAGAGACGATTGTTCATAGTGACTTTGGCTGAGGGGAAACCGTGCGCTTTATTACTTCCTAATAGCTTTGATGTTAGACCAATCGAATGCCTACGTTAAACAAGCTTTAAGAATAAGATTAGTTGTTCATAATCTTTGTTTTATATTACTATTGCTGCAAAAAACACTAATCTTGCAGCTGCAAAAAACAAATCTACCGAGTAAGTATTTTCAAAATCTTATATTTCTTATAGATGACATTATTATACTTAAGAACGTCATACAAAGCCAAATAAGGTGTCGGCAAATTTGCCTGTGACCAGTTCACTGACAAGGTTGAGCTCTGAGAAGATTTGGCAAGAAACTCAGGCCACCCTTTTTAATCGCCAAAGTAGTTACAATTTCAATTGATTACAGTGGTTATATCACAGAATGGTACAGAAACAAAATACCATAACTACTAAATCAAATTCAATAAAATTTGGATATTAAAAATAAGGAGTATTAAGCTATAAAACTTTAATTTGTTTTCGTCATGAAGTATGGTATGCGGGATCATCACTTGATCACACACATTACTTTTGGGGTAAGATACCATGAGAGCCTTTTTTGCTACGTCGTCGACCAGTTACTGATCTATTGTAACGCACACATACACTTGAATTACTTCTAAAGTAAACTAAACCCCCTTAATATTGTTATAATCTGACCTGGGGATCGAACTTGCGGCCTCTGGTGAAGCAGTAGCCCACAATTCGGTGATCCACCGAGGCAGTGACTCTTTTTACCCAACTTCCAAAAATAAGGGTAATGTTTTTAATTTATTATTAATTTGAGCAAGAATTCTCGCGGTGCCCCAAAATTTAGTCCAGAATCAATAAAGTGTCTTAATTAGAAGAGTTTTTGTATGAGTTAATTTGTCGATCAATGGTCATTAATCAAATTTTGTCATAGCATCGGGAAATTCTGAAAAGCCTTTCCTGCTGAGTGAAAAGATACTGAAAGAAGAAGGCTGTGCTGTGTAACTGATAAGGATTACTTAGTTTTGTGAAATATTGTTGAATCTTTATGGATGGTAATAGTCTTCCCTGACTGCTAAGCCGGAGGTCGTGGGTTCGATCCCCACCCAGGACAAATCTTTGTGTGATGAGCATAAAGGTTTGTTCTGTGTCTGGGTGTAATTTATCTATAATATGTATGTATTTACAAAAAAAAATGTATATAAGTAGTATATCAGTTGTTTAGTACCCATAACAAAAGCAAATATAATTGCTTACTTTGGGACTAGATGGCGCTGTGTGAATGTGGTAGAATATTATTATATTATATTATTATTATTATTTCTATTTTGTAAGAAAACATCGTAATTTCAAATCATAATTTACCTCACATTATATTTCATTACGATATATATATCAGAAATTGATCAAAACGTTTGCCTTCTTTTGTTTCTTTTTTTATTTCTATCAATACAAATCTTTTTCTAAAGTTATTTTCAACTCCAATTTAGAATGACAATAATATTCCTCGTAGACGTATTCAATGAATTGTACATTGTCCATTTTTATGACCTTCGCAAGCTATAAAGCTGTGTATACAAAAATTTATCACAAAGCTTTGTTCTACAAGTATTCAAAGAAACAAATAAAAATATTAGCTTTGTACAACAGAAAAGTCTCCTTTGAAAGAACCTAGAACTTTGTTCTGAGGAAATAGGTTAAACTAGAAGCAAGGGGAATAAAACCGGCATAAAAATTTGTTCTACAAAGAAAGTATGACAAGTAAGTAATATAAATATGTAAGCAGATATGACTAAGACTACATTTATCGTCGATTCATCTCTTAATATTTGCTAATGGGTGACGTCAGAGCTGTCTTTTACTAATATAGAAACAACAGATCAAGTTACCAAGCTGATAATAATAAAATTAAACAACATATGTTTGCTACACTTTCTTCTTGATGCATATTGTGTAGGTACTTTGTATATTCCATTTATTATTTAACGGTACGCGGTGGAATGGTAAGCCTTTATTCATAAGATAATCCCATACCCAAAATTGTGAACAAATTTTTGCATTTCTAAATTTGTATTTTGTTTCATTATGTGTCAGGTCTGAATGTATTTATATGTACTTAATTGATTAAATTTGTGAATTTGTAGTAAATACAATGCTTAATATTTAGATTTTGTAGCTAAACACTAATAAACAATTACTATAGATACACACCTGTAAAACTATCAATGTCACTTACACACGTAACCACCGTGTCATGTATACATCGTCACCAATTAATTTACTATCACACATACACTAACCATTCACATTCACCAATCACAGAATACATTTCTATGTCATTCGTTGTCATACGCGATAATACCGACACGATTTTTATATAAATTATTGTTGTTTTTTGAGCGAAGTATTTGGCACGTTATTTGGTTTGGTTAATCGAATAGATATCGATTTGTATTCGAGTGTAGTCGAGTTGTGTAGGCTAGAAGCGTGCGGCGTCCGCCCGCGCGGGTGGCGTCGTCGAGCTGAGCCGCGGCCGAGCGCAGAAGCCTCATCGCGCCTGCGTGCCGACACCCTGCTTCCACTCACCCATCCACTAAGATTCTTTAATTACATCAAGTATTTTTAAATATTTTAGTTCAGAAAAAATCATAATAATAATATTTCGGTTAGATTTATTATAACAGCCCCGTATAGGTTTTCAATGTTGCCTGATTCTTAATTGCTTTGAATATTTCAAGAATTTTCAAGCGAAACGAAATTGTAATAGCTTTGTTTGTAATGTTTGGCTTTTGGTATTTAACAAAAATATAGACAGTATTCAAAAATATTGTATGTATTAAGATTAGATTATTCAGTTGTTTTAACTGACATACATAATAATATGACAAAACTTGCATACCGGTGGTAACACAATTGCTTTGTCTTTATGTACCAACTATATAGTTATCTGTGGAGTAGCAAGAAGATACGTCATATTTGAGTTTGAAAGCGAAGTAAATCAACCCACGAGATGGACGTCCGAGTGAATATCTCTCCGCGTACGCATCCCACCGTCCGTTGAACTTGCGTCGAGGATTCGCATCGTCAACGCAAATTGTCTTTTCATTATTCACACCGCGATTATTTCACCCTTTGACAGTAGACAATAAAAGTTTGTGCACAAGCGGCATGCTATCATGAGACCTCAAAAATACTGCGTCCTTGCAAATTGTACAGTTTCTTTTTTTCCATTTGTTATTTGGAAAATTTCAGCCCATTTTTAAATAACCAAGAATTTGATTCAAAGAATTGTTCGTTTTTAAAATTATTTTCTAGGACATTGGTTTCCTTTCTCCATTCTGTGAAAATAATATTGGTGAATCTGTATACCGTTGGTATTGAAATCATATTTTATGTATCCACTTTGGCTTCCGCAACGGTTTATCTGTAAATGAAAACCTATTTTGCACTTCAAAGTTTTCAAAAGTTTTAACATAAGACTTTTGAAGGACTTATACAATACTCGAGTAAAGCACAGAAATCTTTAAAGAGATTCATCTTTAAAGATTTATACGGAATACTAGATCGGTCACATGAAGTTGGAATTTATAAAAGGCGATGGATAAAGGTCGTGTCGCGGTCATTTCCATGTTGGACTCGAGCCAATCACGATAAGATTACCTTCAACGTTTGCACTGGAAACATGAAAAATCTAAAAATATACAAAGCTCCCAAAGTTTATTAGGAGTCAAAATCAGATTATGCTGTTACGACGTGAAGAATTTATAAGGGTTTTATTATTAGATTTTCAGATAAAAGCGAAAACTTGACGATGTCTTGTGTAGAACATTTTTTCGGGTAAGGAAGAAAAGTTACGTAGGAAGATAACAAGTAGGTAAGATCGTCGCTGTTCACTGGTCCGTTAACCATTCCTCTTATATTTTCTGCTCTCCAAATTGTATTTCTAGCAATTGTCATATTTCTAAGAGTGTACCATTAGCGTTTTTGAACAATGTGAAACTCATTTATCGAGACTCAACTTTAAATACAAAAATTGGAATCACTAAAGAACTTAGTCTGAAGGAAATAACGGATATACGGTAACTTAGCTTTTCAATTTGTACCTAGCAATAGTAAAAGTATGGTTTCAGTCAGACTTTCAATAGCACTCCAAGAGCACTAAACTTGCACGACAAGTTGAGTACCAATCCTCCTCTGGCTCTCTTCCAAGAGATAAAAGTCAAGTCAACCGCGACAAACGTACACAGCATACCATTTTATCAATTTCCTACCCACAGTTCATATTAATCATACATATCAGAAATTAACTGCTCCATTTGAACCGAATCCATTTTGGGATCCGTGTTCCATTAAGGTTTATATCTTGTACCTACATTGATATAATAGTATTATATATTATTTCTCTTAGATTGTACCAATATCTCAAGTTAAACTATATGTTTGGTACGAATTTCTATTTTTCTATTAGATCTAGTTATCAAAAGATACGATTTCTATTTTCGTCATCAATCTATAAAAGTAAAATTGAAGTGTCTGTTTGTTATATCAACAAAACAGCTTGTTAGAGTAGTATGAAAGTATGTACTTACGTTATTTATAATAAAATTGATTTCGACAGGACTTTTACTTTTACTGGCGGATAGCTAATGTCACAAGGAGTAACTGAAGCTACTTTAATTTTGGAAAAAATATATTAAGGTTCAGTGATAATACAGTAATAATATTTAATAATAATATTCTACCACATTCACACAGCGCCATCTAGTCCCAAAGTAAGCAATTATATTTGCTTGTGTTATGGGTACTAAACAACTGATATACTACTTAAATACATTTTTTTTTGTAAATACATACATATTATAGATAAATTACACCCAGACACAGAACAAACCTTTATGCTCATCACACAAAGATTTGTCCTGGGTGGGGATCGAACCCACGACCTCCGGCTTAGCAGTCAGGGTCACTAACCACTAGACCAACAGGCCAGTCAGTCACAGTGTGAGATTAGTAGTCGTCGTTAAAGTCGCCGGTACAGCTACTGGAAAATAAATATATCACACGTGTTTACTTTCTAACTTTTTACCGAATGTGATTCATAAACTTTTAGAAACAAAATGTGTAAAAGCAAAAGGTAACACGGTAGTATGCTTACAATTCCCGATCCGTTTGATATTAACTCGGTTAAAGCGATGGTTACTCGATATTGGGGAGCTAGTACTGGGAACTCTCACAAAGCCGTCCGGGTTCCCCGAACGGGGCGGCCTGCGTAAACTGCATTTCTCCTCTTAAAAAAAGTACTCTGAAACTAAACACAAATTCAGAGTAAAATATAAACCCACTTGAGAACAAACGATACAAATATCCATATTATTTTACATCGGAAACAGTTCCACAGGTAGATATTCTACATACATAACAATTGGAGCTGTGGCGCAACTCGGTTCTCATACGCAAAAGTTCTAGATTTGTTTATTTTTCTTTCATACGTTTAAAGTTTGAGCGGCTAAGTTTCAAGCCTTTAAATAGTACAAAAGCACAGAGAAAGTATGGCAGTTATATTTCGCAAGAGGCACTAACGAAGCCAGTGACTGTATTTCAAAGCGTACGACCGAAGATACGCGTACATGAATATTACTGTTACTTACTTTTTACTGTGATACGATTCACTGAACTGGTAATTTCTTACCATTATCCTATCTTTATTATTATAGTAAGGGTACTCGATATTTGCCCTGTTATCGCCAGAGCCTTTTACTATATTACTTAGCAAATGAAACTACAATAGATATCCTAGAGTAATCTCAATGAAGCGGATAATAATACCCCCTGTGGGGCGGTTTTTTGTTTGGCAACATCGAGAGTACGGCGTAATCGACTGATAAACAACGTAAACAAAGGGGCGCTGTACATTATACACCTACATTAAATTAATTCTTTCGGCTCTGTATATAATTACAACATACCTTTTGTTTTTCTTTTCTGATCGCTTTAAAAACCTTCACTAACGAGGTATATTCGTTGGTTCATATTTCACTGTGGGTGTATCTAAATCGCCTTTCTATGAAATATTCAGAAAACATTTTATGTTTTGTTGTTTTAGGATTTTCGATTCGATATATTGAAAACTATTAACCCTCAATAATTTAAAACATGATCAAAATATACAAACGAATTATTGCATCATATTATCTTCATATCGAACGTAGGGCGTCCACAGCTCCAGCTGTGAAAATGGACATCCTACGTGGCCACTATGTCCACATAGAGGCCACCAAATAAAAATAATCTAGGTACTCTAATATTATAAAGCTGAAGAATTTGTTTTGTTTCAAATTTGATTTTTTTTTGTTTGTTTAAGCGCGTTATTCTGGGTCGAATTAAAAAATCTTTAAGTGTTGGATAGCATATTTATCGCAGAATGCTAATATATATATATCAATATCATGCTACGGCCAATAGGAGTTAAGCAGTAGCCAAATAAAGAACGATAGGAGCGATGCCCCAGGCAACAGCTAGTCTGTAATATCTGTATGTAATATGAGTGGTATGTGAATATACAAATATATATTCACATACTATTCATATTTTTAGTACTAGAACAGAGCAGAAATAATAGTGTTTACGTAAATAATTGTTATTAAAATAAAAATATTATAAGCTTAATCTCACTGGAATTGTGTCGGTTTTACGTAGAAGTCCCTAAATTGTATTCAACTAGCTTGACGTAATATGTTATCCTGGGCAACGGGCGCATGTACAATCATAAGCCCGGTTGAATCTAGATTACGTTTTGAATAAGAACTGGCGATTTCCATCCAACTATGATATCATAGTCCTATTTGAAAAAGGCATTTTAGCAATTTCCACCTTATATTAACAGTATTAAAGTTAATAATTGGGAAGTTGGTCTGATAATTTTACAACTGTTTTCCTCTGAGAGTGCGATATAAAAAGTAAAAGTAAAATTTATAAACAAAGGCAAGCGCAATGCGCGATCGTAACTTCGGCTCGTAGACAATGCAGACCACAGTGCAGCTCCTGTTTACGACTTCGCACGTTATTATTAGATATGCGCCACTGAGATAGCCTCTTGAACTAACTGCATGAATGTTGCACATTGCTTGACCATGTGTATGAGAACATGATATAGTTTACTTGTGCTCGTATATCAAATGTTATCTATGCAACGAGTAAATTATCTGTCACCCACAACAAGTTTGTTTTTGAAATTTACTTTACTCACGAAAACGACTGTCATTAGTTGCATAAAAATTAGTGCACCTACTAATTATTAACAAAAAAGATTTTGCCTATCAAATTTACGGATCCTACGTCGCAAAACGTAAGCTTTCATTTATAAAACCTATATTTTTTATTTATTTGGTTCACCAACCGCTTAAAATTAACATTAATCTTGAATAATAAACATGCCCATCAGAATTGGCCGGTAATTTTAAAATTAGTGCAATTTGCCAAACGAAGCAAGAAGAAACTTAAAAGTTTATTTGAAATCGCCTATTTCAGATATTAGACTCTGATCTAACTATTTTTTTTTACACTAGATGGCCACTTCACTAGTACATGCGTTACGCTACAAAATATCACTTTGTCAGACTCATAAGATTGAAACACTTACTGATGCTGAAAGTTAAGCAGTGAAACACCTAGATTTTCACAATAAATACAATTATAACTTTCCAAGAACAACGCTGGTGTGAAAGCAAGTTAGTTGGTAAGGTATTAAAGTGGTTGTGCTAATAAACTGCTCACAAAGCTTCTTTATTATAATTCGCTTTATACGAAGCTCAGTGACAACAACTGCGTAATGCCTTTTAAGTATTTTCTTAGTCGTTTTAAAACTAACCAATTGAATATCGAAATCGCAAGCAAGATGAACAAAATAAGGAATAAATATTTTTGGCAAACATTGTTACATAGATGGTCGAGGTTAAAGACGTTCTGACCAACACAAAACCAATAGTACTGCTTTAAATAGTCTAAATCTTTCCGTTTTCTTCAGTCAGTAAACGTAACAGTCTCGGGAGACATTCATGAGGACTGTTATTGGCATCCAAAATTGAAATAAACCAGTAGGAGAGGTAGTGCTCGGTCAGGAATTCAATTACGAAATCCTTGTGTGAATACATGTCAATGCTGCCTTGGGGTACTAATGGTTTCTATTTAGCACAATAATGCAAGACAATTAGTGTGGATTGGAGTTAATCTATCGCTGAAGAGTTTGTTGTATACGCGTTAGTTCGTAATAATCATATTGCCGTTTTCCTCTGCTGTTGATGCTAGCAATCATGGTAATTCAATTCAGTTATAATGGGCCACTATACACAGGATTGGATAATAAGTAATCAAAATAATAACAAAACGTTAAGAAGTTCGCAAACATCGGATAACAAAAAGCCTTGATACATAAAATAGTTTTTATTCAATAAAACTTTTTGGTAAACAACTTGGCCGTACAAAACAACTGGTTATTTATGTGGATGCGTTTTCGTTTTTTTTTTTCGAAAATAGAACTACGCCCGTTCAATAGTGGAATGTCAGAATTGATATTAAACTTTTTCTTACATAAGAAACAAAACAAAAAAATACCAGTATTTAAAATTATTGCTGCCAATCGTACACAGCTGCACAGCTAAAATAATAAATCCAAGAATGTTCCAGTGGATGTAAGGATGTATGTTACTCAATCTCGCCGGAATGGCTGAAAGGATCTGTATGAAATTTGGCGCACAGATAGATTGCAGTGTGGTATAACACCTTATTTTCACGAACATACCACGCGAGTGGAGCCAGAGGCGGAAGCTAGTAGAGATATAAGATAAAAATTAACTTGTATATTATATATCCTTGTAATATCTACATTTTGACTTACGACCCTCAAAGAAAAGCAGCAGTTACTGAATTTTAAAAGTCACGTGCTTGTTAGTACCAAAGCACAATCGAGATCAATAACCCCGCATTTTGTGTCAGAATTAGCTACCAGTACTCCTTTCCTTTAATCTTATAAGTGTACTATGCCATCTACGTTGATACTTTAACCCAATTTTATGAGTTCTGCACATATGACGTACTGTAAATTAAATATGAAAAACAAATGAAATTCTGTGTCAAGCTAACTGAAACATGGCAGCTAATATTGTGGTATGTTGGCAGAGCACGGCTCTCACGTAGGTACATGTTCTTATAATTGCAATATTCATACAACGAAAAAAATAAAAAACTACTCGTGTTAACGAAACTCCAACCAAATTTGGAGCTAAAGGATTATTGTAATAAAGGCAACGGCAACGGTGGGTTTTTATTCCACATTTAAGTAGTTACTTAAAAAGAAACACATGTACCCACATGTATTGTTTTGAGTGAGGAAATATTTCTATTTACAAAATTAGCAGGTGCCTGCGGGTCCGCCCCCTTATAATTCGATTCCCATGATTACAAAAGCTTATCCCTATATTATTTGTGTTCTTTACTTCTTAACATTAATTTTTTTTTCCTATATATCTAATAATTGTTAATAATCAATTATTCGTTAACGATATAGTAAAGATGTCAACCTGTAATTTAATAAGAGATTTCATAAGTTTTTAATAGGATTTAACAAATAATGTTTGATAATGGCTAAGTGGCACAACAGCCTCTCAAGTGCTTTCAATAATTCCCACAAAATCTGGTCCCATTAACTGATAGCTCAATATTTAATCAGAAAGCTCTTCGCTTGGAGTACTGTAATTGCATTTGATTGTCTTCCTTGTTTACTCAGGATTTTGCACTAGACATAGAGAGGTGTTTGTATAATTACATTTTCACACTATTAATATTAGATAGTCTCCTACCGGACAGGTTATTCAGATTTCAAGATCTATCTAGAAAGCTGTAAGGGTTCTTTTTATATCTACAATTGGCACTGATGGGGGATTACATTAGATCAAGCAATGAAGAGATGTAATCAGCCGCAATTAAACACACAACTTAAATTTGGAACTTTATTTATATTATTTTTTTTAGCGCCGTTTAACCCAAGGTATGTTAATATAGGTACGAGTATAAGCTTGTGTAATCTAGACAACTGCTAAACGTACATATATTACCTATGTTCATATAATTTTAAATTATTATTTCGTATTATATTATTTGTGCCGCCCGCATCACTCGCTGTGGCGGGAATTAGGTGAGGCCTATGTTCAGCAGTGGACGTCATAGGGCTGATATGATGATGATGATGATGATTATAATAATATTATTTCGTAATTGCCTGCGATTGCTTATTGTGGTAAGAGGACAAGATAAGGGTTAAGCTAAACTCGTCTATAACGAGGTTAGCTCATGCTCTTAGCATTACAAAAGTTTTTACACCTACGACAACCAACTGTCTTTTAGACTCTTGCCCCCTTATTACAAAATATGGACTAAGTATTCAATCAGGTTTAAATTGACATAAGCCATTGTTTTAGTGTCAAACTTGTCAATTTGACCTGGTAAAACCTGGTTTAATGCTTAGTCCGTATTTTGTAATAAGGGGATTAGTTTTTAGCTGTTTAGTGGGATTAAACAATTTTTGTTTACTTTGAGTTTATTGTACAAGCAAACAAACCAGTGACTTGCTGCTTAAAAACTTATCTGACCATCAGCTCAAGTACTGTATATATATACTGGATATACTGTATTTTTCGTATACCTCACAAGCTACTAAAAATAGACAAAATATTACACAGTTTTTTTTTTATTTTTAAAATGTTTACGATTTATAAAATGTAAAGATTTAAAAGAGCATTCATCTATCTCTAAAATAAAGGCACAATGTCAGAAAAATAATGACCTAATTTATTTTGCTCAGCAGTTGCCCCTGCAACTGAATATAAAATAGGCAAGAAAACTCGACGATTCGCATGTTAAGGGTATGGGCAGAGCGAAACACATTTAGGATCCCACATTGAATTTAGCAGGCTTGTAATTATTTACTTGGGACCCAATGTACGGAAACAATGTTACTAATTGAACGTTAAAATTAAAATATATATTTCAACAAACAATTTAAAAATTTGTGTTGATTCCCATGTTATTCTTGTTCGGAAAGAAGACATAGCTTTGAAAAGGTTAGATATATTTTTTAGAAACTTAGTTTGTAATTTTATTACTTGATTAAATTTAAAGCCGTATTAGTCTTCTGTGTTATTCAATCAATTTTATTTCCATTGTATCTGCTGATATAAGGTTCGTTCTATCCCTGTGAGTGCTACATGGTCAAAAACTTACATGCATTGGCGTCAAATACATACCCTTTATTTTAAAACCGCTAACTATTTGCTTCATAGAATAAACAAAAAGTGCGTATTTGTAGCTACGACGTCATCAAACTGTTGGAGATCTGGTAACAGACGCCCTAGATCCCTCGATTCCTACTTGGACGGGCACATTGGGGTTATTAAGCGAGCCAACGAGATCAATAATGTATAATATTCGATGTCGAGCGTAATGTTGACCTTTTCAAAGTTCCGGTGAGTTTGCCCCGGTGGTTTGTAAGATGAGGGTATTAGGCATCCGCCCTTTTGCTTAATTAATAGAGGCTTGACCCACGTCTCACTTTCGTTGCCTGTATTTAAGAGACCGTTATGGACGTTATGTTCAAATAGTTATATTGTCTTTTTAAGTCAGTCTGTTTAGTCAGTCAGTTTGTCTTAGATTACATTTCACTCCCGAGACTAGCGAACTATTTTTATCTAGCAATTTGTTTCTGACAGCTAATCTCAAACTTTTGAATGTTTCCAAAAGATACTGCTATGGATCACACGAGGAAAATTGATGATATTTTTTATACCATCAAAATTTTCCATTAATATTTCAACGTTGTCTACCTTACATGCCATGAATGAAAATTATGGCTTTAGTGTTGTTTTACAAAATATTACTTCAATTTTATTTTTATATCAGCAGTATTTCAGGTTTTAATCAGTAACAAAATAATATGGATATGATAGATTAAAAAATTACCAATAAAAAAATTAAGCCAGTATTACCGTTCTCGAAAAACGACGTGTTCTTATCATGAAATTGTGCTTACGTTTACGACTTTCAATAAAATACTTAGTTGGCCAATTATTAACGTTTATATAAGCATATGAGTTGAAGACTTGAGCTCATGTACAGTAAACAAAGTTTATGCATACGAAACGTCGTAAAGTCATACATCAAGACAGCTCTCGACAATTTTCTCCGCAACATAAATTTACCGTCTCTGAAAGTAGACAAGTTAATATGAGATTTCATATCAGACAGCGAAACAACAGTGCGTCGAGCTCAGCGCTAATGAATAAATAACACGACTGTATGTCTACACTCGGTCGATCTCCCATGGGCTTGCATAAACCACTTTTTTCTTTGAATCGTACAAAAAAGTAAATAAAGCACCCAGATTTGTTAAACATACCCTGTTTTGCAGCAATTAAAAATCAGCATTTATACTGCGGGGAATACGTAAACACGAACTCGGTTTGATATATTTTGCTGTAATTTAATTAGCATCAAATGGAGCTTCAGATTACGGTAGGGCTCAGTTGTACATTGAATGAAAAGGCCGTGACATTTACGTTGGTATTATACTGAAATCCGAAGCGGTGACCGTGCAAAATGATAATTCAATCTTTTATCGTTGTAGTGGCATGTATCACATATCGAATAGATATGACATGTTTCAATAGTGATACCTGCCTAGTTGATCGGCCTGAGGCGGTAGACGTGCTTGGATTAAACAAGTTCATTCGAAACACCTTCAAATGATACTAAAAGTAATTATATGAATATTAAGACAAATCCTCTACGCATTCTCATATAAAAAATATAGAGAGTTTCTGTAAGAATCACATATAGCTTGTTTAAGTATTTTACTGTATACGTATGAGTAAATGCAATCAATTTGAAAATATCTACCAACTCAAAGACATATTGTTATTCTTGTTGCTCACTAACACTCAAATTCGTCTCGATACTGATTAATATGTATAGATAGGAAAAGGATCTAGGAGCACTTAGCTAAATAACCAAATTAAATCCCATAAAAACCATTTAACCGATTAACAACGCTAATTTGAAAGCTTAAAGTCACTTTGAACGTTAAAGGAATTAGCGGGCTAAATGGTTTTCTATTCGTCGGCAAAGGGTAGATAGTGTCCATTTAAAAGTGTAAAAGAACTTTTCCTTTTAACAATCCATTATCGCGTACCAAGTAAGACGAAACGGACGTTTTATGAGTTGTCGTTTTAATGGCCTTTCAATGTTTTATTATTACAGGCTATCTTAAGGTAGGATATACATCCTAACTTAAAGGAAGATGTCAAGAATAGTATCACCACAGCAAAAACCTTAAAAATGTAGAATCTATCTACTATTTTCTAAATTTTGAAATTTATAGATTTAATAGTACCAGATGCACCCGCATTGCACAGTTCATGCAAAAAAATGAATTTTGACAATATTTCTTAGTTTACCAATTCACTTTTAACGAGGAAAAAGATCTCAAGTGTAAGCTAACAGGCAAGTGTATTCTTGACTTAACAAATACTATGTTAGGCGATTGGTCCAACTCGATAATAACTATTCTTTAGTTATTTTCTGAACACATTGTTAGTAACGCTGTTTTCTGTAAAGCTGTTGTTGAATACTTATTTAGTTAGACCTAGTTTTCTTTAAGATATACCTGTCTGTGTTTTTTAGCGGTGACTTTATAAATACACAAAATTTAGCTATTTGTGGATCGCGCAACTTGTTACTTGCAAGTGCTAACTGTTAGGCCATACAAATAAATTGTATGCATTGTTTGACTTTGTTTTTGTAAATATTATAGGTGCTATTCTTATTTAATTTTGAAGATAAGTTCGTAGTATTGTTGTATGGGGTATTCTTGCATAAGTTTGCACGAGCTAGTTAAATAGTTGAACAACTTTATAAAAAGGGTTGATTTCATGGTAGTTTTAACTAAATTTTGTACATAATTTATTGCACGGCAAAAGTCATTTGAATAACAAATGAAGTGAACAGAAAGTCGGACGCGCCTGCAACTGGTAGGTACGGAACTTGCAATTGTGACCGCACAAGGGGTGTCTCCCTTCAGGATGTTTACACAAAAGTTCTGTTAAGATTTATTATCCAAGAAATTAAGTAGGTACTTACTGCTAATAAATCAACAGTTAAATACAGAAACGTTTTACAAACAATTATGTTTTTATTTATACTTATGATGATTTATCTGAAATATTATGTTGTAATTTTTTTCAGCACAATATAGAATATCATTATTTTGTCTCATGTTGAGATAAATTTCTTATTTTTCTTTGCGCGCAATTTTTTAATTTGAAATTTATTGTTTTAACTGAATCTTTAGCGCAGGTGAGTGTCTACGACTGTTGCACATGAGGTCCTTAAGTCTTTGTGTCAATAAATTTCATTTCATATTTCAGTTCATTTCAAATTTTAATTTCATTTGTTAACTATCATTATGTCGCACCTACACTCTCACATAATGCCATGCTCTTGCCATGTCTTGCCTATGGCACTTTCGCGAGAGATTGATTGACGAGAGCGACCGGAATAGTTAGCAGACAAGGAGAGGCAAGAAGAGACAAAGCTGAAGTCGAAATTAGACAGTTTGTAACTCTGTAAATAATAGTTATTCAGCTAAGTTAGAACCTTATTTATTTATGTGTTTAAGGGATAACAACAGTGATTGATATAATAATTTGTTTCTTAATAAAATTACATGAGTTGCCAGTAATAGTTACTTCGATAGATACACAGTGTAGGATAACGTTAAACAGATTCTGCACAATTTGTTATGAAACCAGAAAGACATTTAAAAATGACGCAGTACCTTTCGAAATATACAAAATTCAGAAAGTATTTCTAATTTTAGTAAGCGTTCCCAATATTCGATTTAAAAAGTTTCAAAGGTCACTGTTGGTAGCCATCATAACAAATTAAGAGTCCAAAAGTTATTTAAAATTTTCTCAAGTTGTTTTGATTAATTTTGTTATCACTACTTATTTATTAGTTAGTAAAACTTGTTCATTGTTTTGAAGGGTTAGCCGCAGTATTTAATTACAAGCTTTTGTGTTTGATTTGCATTTTTTTTTGTGTAAATACAAACATTATTTTAAACTATGTATGGTTTTATTTTAGTCAGTATCAATCTTAATTCTGGCTTTGATTTTAAACACCACAAAAAAGACCGAAAGAAATACCTACCAGTATGATGCTTTATAGTTCTAGCGTCTCCACCGTCCCCTCCAGTGGGCGCTAGGCAAGAATATGGTAGTAGGATCCGGCTAAATATATGGGGAAGGGCGTGGGGCCCTCACAATAAAACACAACTGATAGATACGTACTGATAGTATTAATTTTAAATGTCAAGAAGTGCGTGCACTGTACAAGAAATCGGAATAATAGTGAGCCTTTAGTCTTCGACGGGTGGTCCGACGAAGACTCGGTTCGAATTTGAATTAATTTAGGATTTTGAATTTTAAATTATTAAAAGTAAATTAAAAAGAAATCAAAAGAGATCCAAAAGTTGGTCAAAAGAGGTGCAGCCGTGCAGGACGTAGCCTGCAACGGGTGCAACCGTTACATAGTAACTATGTATAGTGTAGAAATGAATCTATAACATAATATGAATGTATGAGTCACTAGCTTCCGTTTGCGGTTTCACCCACGTGGTATGTCTGTAAAAAGTGTATGTCATTTCAGACTATAATCAATCTGTGCGTCAAATTTCATTCTGATCCTTTCAGCAGTTTTGGCGTAATTGAATAACAAATATCCATCCAATTAGCCATCAGGGTGGCTTTCTCATTTATGTATAATACAAGTTATATAATACAAGTAGGATTGTTACTCGGAAATAAATAATTTGATTTGAAAGTTATAACATTGTGAGCGTACATTCAGTATCATATCAAAAGATATAAACTTTGCACCGTCCATCATACCTAGTCAACTTACCGTGCGTCGTGTCCAAGCGATAATACATTATATTCAGAACAAAATGAGTAGATCCGTTTTCAGGCATGACAATGAATGGTAGAATGTAAAAATCAAAAGAGGAGCTAAGGGAATCCATTATCCCGGCATTGTGTTTAACATTAATGTCGGATAAGGTGGATAAATTGTGGGAGGCATGGAGCAAGATTACAATGAATAAAAAATTTTATATTTACAATGGCCCTAAAAATAATTTATTTTTATAGAATAATCATCTTACAAAATACATAATTATCACAACAGGATAATATGAACAAAACCAAGCCCCAAGGCATATCTACAATATATACCTTATTGAAAAGCAACACCGATGAAGAGAATTTATACAAGACTAACTGTTATTACTCATAGCGTGATGTTATTTAACCTATAGCTTTCCTCGATAATGGGCTATCCAACACTAAAATATGTTTTTAATTCGAAAAAGTAGTTCCTGACGCACGTTGAATCAAAATGAACAAACGCTTCAGATTATAATATTAGTATAGATAATACCTTAAATTGTTAGAACTTTAAACATTTCCAACCGCAATATTATACAAACAAGACAAGCTACATTGGTGCATTACATTCGAACAATGTAGATATAAGTCAGACACGTATTCGAATAATTCATTTTAATGGCCACCTCGAGAATAGTAGAAGAGATATATGTCGTCTCAGCATTAAATATTTTATCCGGTTCGTATTCAAACTGTAACTAAATAGAAATAATACTTCTGATTCGGACGAAAAACAACATAGAACACTAAAACGATCGTAATAATAAAATAATTGCTACTATAAAGGTAAATTAAAGACTTTATTTTTATGTTGTAATAAAATAATATTTAGACACAAATTTAATTTTCTTCTGAGAAAACACAAATAAAAAGCAATGGTGGCTAAATGGATAAGGGACTGGCGTGCAAATCACGCGGTCCGAGTTAGATCCCGACCGGCAGTACCAATGTGGATTCCACTTTGTGGAATTTATATGTAACGGTGAAGGAAAACATCGTGAGGAAACCTACATACCCCTAGAAGAAATTCTATGAGTATGTCTGATCCACCAACCCGCAGTAGGCCAGCGTGTGTGAATTATGGCCTAAACCCTCTCAGCTCTCTAGTTAGAGGATTCCGAGACCCCAGAGACCCGAGTCCAGCAGTGGGACTTAATGGGTTGCTGATGAGAAAATACAACACTAGTTTAGAAATGATAGTTTAATGGTTATTAAGAAGTATATTTGCTTTCTATAAAATAAATATTGGATTACGATGTTATTATAGTAAACCTAAACTATTCCAGCCTTTGTTAGCTTTTTTATATTTTATATAATAATGGTATTAGTCTTATATTCCCTTTTATATTGAACCAGTTCTAACTCGCAGTTCACTGCGTTCCCTTAATATCTCGATCTAAAAACATTTCCAATCGAGCAGTTTCTAGACTTCAACTTTCTTGATGACTACTTGCATAATAAAAAACTGCCTATTAAGTATTCTTCCTATAAAAGTGATAGATAAATGAGAGTAAAGTGCAATAAATCATTTTACACAGCCTCAGCAGTTTAACAAGAAATGTTAGCATAGCAACAGAAACTGCGATCAAGGCTTGTCCCGATGTGCCCATTAATCTCCTTGTTGATAGGGAGTTAGGAGTAAACACGACTGTGGTAACATTATGTTGACCAGTGGGTTTACGAGCCGATACAAACGTGTTGATTGGAATATCGACCGTACCTGTCGTTGGCTACAGCCTACAATACCATAGATTTATAAGTTTAATAAAGTTTATAGCTGCTGTGTATACCTACTGCTATACTACCTATTTATAATAAAACTTTGTTTGTGTGTCTATTCTGAATGCTTACTAAGATTTATACAGTCTGTTATTTTCCACCGGCAAGTGGGATTTCTAAAAGTAGAATTTACTCTAAAATACCACGATATTTTAGTATCAAACAAACAAACTCTTAATAGTATGGAAATTGTTGTCAAATGATATGATCGAATTTAAATTTTCAAGCATTACACAACTACGTTTATATTGAAATCAACTAATTGAATCTCGAGGTTGCGAGTAGGGTCATCGACAATTTACGATTTGTTTGTGTAAATAAGTTTTAGTTGTATTTATTGTTTTAGAAATCATCGGCATTTATTTTTTTAACTATAATAGTCACAAATACTTAAAAGCAGTGTGCTAAGAAAACCAAAAAAAAGAACGTTTTAAACCTAAACTTTATATTAAAATTGTTTCCCCGAAATACCCCGTTATTTGTGAAAATGACTATTACAAGGCCTAGCGAGAAACATTTAAATATCTCCTAAAATTCAATTCGTTTTTAAACAATGTGGAAATCGGTTTTTACAGTAATGTTGATACGAAACTAACGTGACTATACGATATCCAGATAACCCTGGCAATTTTAAAAGGATTAACAGAACAGGCCCAGTTGGCAAGTCGTGAGCCAGCAGTATTTCTACTGAATGAATAAGCATAGCTAAACTGGGGTCTGGTATTGAGCCCGGGTTGTGTCGGTGTCTGCAAGATAAATGTAGACTCGAAAACCAATACATGTGAGAACTTATTGACTCTATTGTGTTTTGTGAGTAAACATAGGCATAAGTAAGGTGATTAGAATATTTTTTATTGTTGAAGATGGCAGATTTGGTAACAGCTGGAAGTAAGGAATAACGGCTATCAATAGACATCTAGATAAGAAACACGAATAAGGGTTTGCCGCAAGAAACATAATAAAACCGCTGCGCTAGAAAGGGTAAAACTTGAATTCTTTTAGAGACACCGTTAAAACCTTACTTGTAATGTCTCTGGAGACCACGTATCATTAACGTAATCATTATATATTAATAGCATAATTGATAGTAGTTTTGCTAGCTTGCACTATAAAAATTATATATAATTTATCTTTAATTACCTTTTTTATTAACGACTATTTTTATATTTTATTTTCACTTTTTTATTTTGAGTTGTTTTTTGTTGGTTTCTCTTTTCTTAATGTAACATAAACTACAAAATGTATGCTGTGTTTGAATCTAGTAGGATACTTTCGTATTGTAAGATGTTACTGCTGTTTATTTAGCATAAGTATACTTAGTTTTATTGATTGTATTCATTTTGCGAACAAGAAAAAAAACAATAACACACATTTCTGTGACGTATTGGTTTTAAATCTTTAAAATTGGAATCCAGTACAGCTACGACGGTGACATGCATTCAAAGTCCTGTATAAACAAAAGATACATCCAGGGGAACAATCTGTATTGATATTGTAAAGGGATTTTCCCCTAGTCAAATTAAATCACTTGACATGTGGGTTTGTACACATCTGTTGAAGGCTCTTGTTTTTATTTCCATCAAAATTTATGCTAAACATCTGATATATTTGGGTTCAAACGATCAGCCCGGAGGCATTTGTATGTAAACCGGGACAACATCTGTCGTGACTTTCTGTTGACCTTACCCTTTTGATTTATACATAAAGGCTTGCATTATATTACTTTTTAGTTTTGTTATTTAATAACGGAGTGGTAATATGACTTATTTGTAGAGGTTTCGTAGAAAAGGATAAATGGAATTTCCGAAGGCTTTTTATTATTTGATTGACTTTGTTGCCTTCATTTCAGCTATTTTACCGATCAAACAATTAAATACGAAATAGTATAGATAGTTATCAGAAAGATATTGATATAATATGGAATATTGGCGTGAATTCAACCAATTCCAAAAAAAGATGTTTGGTTTGAAACACTCAATTTGAATACGGAATTGTTTGGTGCGAATCGAGTGAAGAGTACATTTGACTGATGTAAAAATCAAGACTCTTACCGATTGTTAAAGATTTTGATATTTGATATTGCACGCCATCTAGTCCTTAGTTAAATAATTATACTTGCTTGTGTTTATCATCATCATCAACTGATACTACCTACTTAATTACTTATTTTTGTTGCAAAAATTACACCCAGACACAGAAAAAAATTGTCCTGGGTAGGAATCGAACCCACGACCTCTAGCTTAGCAGTCAGGGTCATTAACCACTACTGGCGTAGTAGGCGTACAAGACAGTTTTAGTATTTTATTCATTCATCTTGTTGCCGAGAAATATGTATGTTCGTTATTTTAACAGTTTCTAGTAATAATTTTTCGTTTTGTTGATTGTTTTATAAACTATTTTAATTTATAAATCTACATCTTTGAAACTAGGTCAATTTGTAAATAATTAGGTAGGTACGATTTTAATTTACGAGTAAGTATGTGTACTATTAAAATTAGGACTTAATTTCCATTTAAGGTTCTGTTTCTGTAAATGCCATAAAATAAAATATTTCACAAAAAAAAAAACTCATTTACAATTCTTTCCTTGTTTAAAAAATTCCAGATTATGTCGAGATCCCCAGATTTAAAAAATCCATAATCCAGGATTACAGAAAAGGTTTGGGATTACCTTGCCTACTTTTATTGCAGCTCCCTAATTACAGTCCTTTGTAAAGTCAATGGTATTGTGATACTTTTGGTTTTTGTATTTTCACTTTTTCAGAACAAGAAGATATGAAATGTAACAAACCCGTAATGAAAACACAATAATATAATAAGAAAACGTCATACATTAAAAATAATTATCAATGCCTCGTTCAGAAAAACTAACACAAAATTATCTATAGATACATATAAATAAAATTGAAGTGAATGATTGTAATATCAAAATTACAGCATTTTAGAGAAGGCATATGAAAGTATGTACGCTACTTATAATAAAAACACACTTATTAATTTTTTTGTGTCTGTCTGTTAGTTGGAGGTAAACTTCGAGACTACTGAACCGATTTTAACGGGACTATTACTGATACGGATAGCTAACCTCACAAGAAGTAAAATAAGCTTATTTTAAATCTCACGCGAACATAGTCATAAAATTTAATGTGCAACGAGTACTATTACCAGTTATCATTTTGACCCAATATTAACATGCAAGAAACGCAGTTGCCTGTTGTGGCAAGTTTACTAGAACAACAAATCTACGCGTTGCACATAAGCAACCAATTAGGAAAGTGTCGCAGTACTACAGCTAACCAAAAACCTATTCAGTCGGCACCGGTAGATTCGGCTCCAGTCGTAAACTTAGAAATTGGACGGGATTTGTTGGTAACCACCTAACCACTTACGCACAAAGCCTAAAATTGTCGTGCACGGAGAAAATTACAGACGACATACTATTCAAAATTAACCTCTATTTTATACGACATTTGAGATTTTTTTATATTTTCTAAGTTATTAACTAGCATTATTGATATTCATCCTCTATTTGTGCATATTTTAGACCTTTCCCATGAGCTATGTTTACAAATAAAGTACCGTTTTAGAAAGAGAAATGCTTAATGGGTAACACAAGGTGACAGTGGCGCCTCCTGTTTCTATGTACATGTAATGTAAGTTAACAAATAGAATTTTATTTACATTTACAAAATATTTTCAGAACCACCGCTCCTTTAAACTTCTAGCGCCATCTAGTCGAAAGCTACGGCTACGCTAAACTCCTAAGGAAAGGTTCGAACGCTCGTTACGGCGTGTTACGCAGTTGGCAAACCGAAAACTGTTTGACAAAAGAGTTCCTCGAAAGTTGAAGTTTTTCTGAAAGATGTCGCTACTCAATTTATAAAACCGCCGTTCCCACCGAATAATACCGTAATCGTAAAATCTAAATTTTACAGGAAAAATAAAATACGGATTTTGGCTTCTAACTTTTTACTATGTTTACATAGAAAAATCATTTATATACCAAAAGATAGGTGATTTTTTCTCAGATATTGTGATACATTTAAAAAAAATATTATTATACTAGATTGAAGTTATAAGCTAAAATGTATATTACCATAATTTGAAATAGATTCTTCATCCGTAAAGCAACAATACAATTTTATTCGGGTAAATTATCGACAGTGAGCTACACATAATAGTTGAATGCGATCTTATTCGCTGTTTTGTCGCAGTGTTAACTGACTCAGTAATGAATTGTTACCATAATATTCGGTGATTATACAAATGAGATGACAAGTGTAATATTAATTAACGACAATATTCCATGTCAAACAAAATAAGTTTCACAATTGTAAAAATATAATACCGGATAGTCCATATTGCAAAATAAAAGGTAATTAATAATCGAATTCTTAAAATAAACCATGTTCTACATTGTTTTAGGGGTTTTTTAATAAATGTATGGAAAAATAACATAAAAGAAACATAATTATAAATTTAATATTCATTTATATTAATATTTCAGTGCCATTTAGGCATCATCTAGGTCTGACCCATCAAAATCGTCTGAATTTACTGTTAAAAATGTCTGCAACATACAAGATAGTTCTAAAAACCATGGTAATGATTACGTATAGCTTCACTAGCACACAATGCAAGTAAATCATCAAACACAGGTTTAGAAATGGGGATAAGTTGGTGGCATATCTGTGTCAAGTTATCGACCATTGTAAATTCCAGAGGATTTTTCGGTTGCCGCCCACGTTTTGATTTTGCAGGATCCGGGTCAGTGTACAAGTCGAAATATTCTTCCACAAAATTACATTTTAAATGTTAGACCACTTTTTCATGAGAAAATTTCTCTATTTTCCTTTGCCCACGAAAATCTTAGGGAACCTAGGTCACAAGCAAAGTCACCTTGTCTTTACCAAGGGAGCTAAGTTTACGAAGGGCCTTGTGTATCTTTATGCCAGTTTTTTCCAGAGATGAGACATTTTAAATCATAGTAGTTTAAATCTTAAGATGTAAATAATAACTTATCCTTTATTGCGCGTTCAACACTACATTCACCCTCACTTGGACTATGGCCCGTAAAAAAAACGATATTAGAAGATGGTATATTAGGGCTTAAAGGTACATGGCAAAATAAATCTATTTTTATTCTTTCCAGCACAGACATCAGTATAAAATGATTTGTAATGAACAGCTTCCAATTTCGTTTGCTTTCGTTTTTTGCAATAGAAAGGTGCCAGACATGTATTGTCAACATCCTGACTTAATAGGTGTGTTAAAAATTGTAAAAGATTTTTGCACATTAAATGTAAAATACATAACTGAGATTAAGTCTTTTCTAAATCAAAAACTGTAGTATTGACTGTAAGTAGACTGTAGTATTTGTTGAATTAACCGCAGTTTTTTCCTTTCTTTTTATCTAACGTACCAACTTTATTATTATTTTATTACAAAAATAGCTTTTTAGCATCTTCAGCTTGTTCATACAGAGAGCAAATAGTACACAAATCCATTTTTGGCTTATAAAAGATTAGTTGTATCCCGTTTTATAATAGTTATAATAATGGAAATTACATTACCGAAATTTGTCTTAATTTTTGTACCCGAATAAGATCGTAATAACAGTTTGCTGTAAAAGATGAGACATTGAAAAGTGAGTAATAACCTATTACGATATAAAACTGTGATTTTATTTTTAGGCGAATAGCACAGGTAAAGTCATTACAAAATGACTATCTCGAAAAGTACTCGTACGAATATTCTGAAAAAAATTCACAAGGTGTAATCAATCCTCTAGAACAATAATTCCCAATAAAAGCACTTCTATAGTAATAGTCGATTACGATATTATTCGGTGGGAACGGCGAAACCTTTTTTGTAATTTCAGCAATCAGCACGCTGAAGAAGTCTAAAAGGCGCAATACACAACACCTATAACAGAATCTGCTTTAAAATTATTTTCAGAAAGAACCGATTCCATAGGTATCGTCATTTTTTTTTTCAATAACATCTACAATTGCATTTAAAATCATATTATATATCATGTGTGAAAAACTTGAAAAAATATTGATACTCTTGAGATAAATTGACTCTATACATAGTCCACTCGAATTAAAATGTGTCAGGTACTTAAATCGAGAACATCGTCTAATTTTAACGTTGCAGTTAGATATTAGAGCCAGTAGAATAGCATTCGAAACAATTATAGTTAGGGCGTCTGTTGTAGAGAGACATTTAGGTCAAGTATTAACATCTCGTTTTATGGCTTCTAACTATAAGTGTCGTCTATTTGAAATAGAAAATTACTGAAGTGAGAATATACGTGTAATTTTGTGTTGAAAATGATAACAAAGTTACTTTTAAAATGGATAACGGTTATGTTTTGTTTACATCGAATTTGCGGGGAAAGAACATTTGGTATGTTTCATAACACACGATCACTTACTGTTGCGATGTTTTATATTATATACCTATTTATATATTTAATCTTGAACCCTCTGCTCTTTAGGTGTGATGTGATTTTTCTGTAAATGCTTTTGTCAATTTATATTTCTATTATTCTTAGTTTTCTGACCATATAATATAATGTATGTTTTTATATGTTTATCCACGTTAAATTTCGGATAAATGTTTCGTGTTTTATCGTTCGTATTTTCGTGCATCTTCTAGTAAGTATACTATTTTGATTAAATTATTATATCTAAGGAAATTTCATTGCCTTCAGGTGCAATTTTCGACGACGGTTTCTTATCATTTGAAGCTGCTTTCAAAGTTGCACTTAGCGTAGCATCCGAAGATCAAGAAAATCCATTTGTGGCTAATGTTATAAGGACTCCGCCGGGAGATATATTGAGTGCTGAAAAGGCGTATTGTACACTTTTACAGGTGACTTAAAAAAGACTGTGTGACGCACTTTTTGTATAAATTCGTGTGGTCTTTAAAAATAGTCAAATAATAAACAACGTAATAATCAGTTTGTATTTTATTTTGTTAATAATTACTTAAAGATTAAAATACAAATTTATATCACTAATGTTAGTAAAAACATAAGAGCGAATTATTATGGTTGTTTTTAGAGTAACGTGTTTGGAGTTTTTGGTCCTACAAAAAAAAGTTCGTTGTTACATATCCAATCGATCGCTGACTTTCTTGAAATGCCTCATATAATCACGGAACCAGTGGAAACACAGAATAGAAACTGGTCAGTTGTGAATCTGTTTCCTCATCATATGGCGTATTCACAGGTAATGCGTTAAAATGATTTTTATTTTGCTAATAAGGCCTGTCTTTTTGATTACTGTCATTGTTAAAGACATCAAAAATAGAAATCTTATATCGATCTTTCATAACTAAAGGAAACGTTTATTTGACAGATATTTGCAGATCTTATAGAATTGAAAGGGTGGACTGATTTCACTATTATCTATGAAGGCGCGGAATTGTTACCGTTTTTAGATAATATTTTTAACATGCAAGATATAGATTCCGATGAAAAAATATTAATGAATATTGTGCAGATACCTGATGGGGATGATTTTAGGTAAGTGGCATATGGATTTAATTGAAGTTTAGATATTTGTACTGAAAAAAAAACTTAATTTATATGCAAAAACTCAATCAATATGCAAAATTTTGATGGAGTTCCATTGACACATCAAAAACACTTCATCAGAAATAAATAATGATATAAGACTTTTTTTTGTAGACCTCAACTGAAGTTTATTAAAAAATCAGGATCAGTCAATTATCTCATCAACTGCAGCAGAGAAAAGTTACCGATATTGTTAAATCAAGCTCAGCAAGTGGGCATAATGTCCGATGATCATAGCTATATCATAATGAATCCTGATTTCCAAACAATCGACATTGATCCATTTAAACATGGTGGATCTAGTATAACAGGTAAAAATAGTAATTCCATAATGTGAAAATTCGCAAACAAATCATATGTACCGGACCGTAGTATCACGCCTGAATGCAAAACACACACAACCAGTCTTAATGGATTTCATTTTTGGAAGCCTATGTCTAACAGTGGACGTCTTACTTTAAGACCTTCTCTTTCAACAAGAAAAGCTAGCTATCAAAACCACGTCAGTCCAGTTTAAATTCAATTGAAACTAGACTAGCGTATTTCCCTCAGACTCCTTGTACCTGTCTCACACACTTCGTTTTATACTTTTTACAAAACCAATTACTATACTTTAATATTTTTTAAGGAATACGCATGTTTGACCCTGACGACGAAACTATTCAAAACTTTATCAAATCTTTGAATGAACAACTGACTGAACTAGAAGCAGAAACTATCACAGAGAATGCCCTAACACTGGACCTAGCTTTATTGTATGATAGCGTTATTTTATACTCTTCAGCTATGAATTTAATGATGATGGAAGAAGGATCAAATGTGACTTGTGAACAAGGAGAAAGTTGGAGTTATGGTTCAAGTATTGTTAATTACATTAGGACCGTAAGTACTTTTGCGTCATTGGAATTATATCCAATTTTCGCTGATTATTTCTTTGTCACGATAAATTATTTAATTTTTATGCTAGGATTATACTAAGAATTATTTGTAATAAATTATTCTTAAATAGTTATTTCGTGTAATGAATAATAAGTTAATGTTACGATTTCAGATGGAAATAGATGGTTTGACAGGAATCGTAAAGTTTGACGAAGATGGTTTTCGATCCGAAGTTGAAATAGACGTACTTGAAGCTAAATCTTACGGATTAGATAAGGTTACTATTAATTAGAAAAATAAACTTATATGTAATATTGCTATAAATATCTAATGCTTGGATATAATTTAGATTGGCACTTGGACGCTAGAAGACGGTTTTGTGGAATCTAAAACTGAAGTATCACCAGCAGAACAAGAAGGCTCTGAATCTATGAAAGGGAAGCACTTCATTGTTCTAACTGCATTGGTATTTAGTTTTATAAATATATTAAAATAAGCGTGAAATGGAGAAATTTAATACACCTCATTAATTATTTACAAAATTACATTTTAGAGTGCTCCTTACGGAATGTTAAAAGAATCTTCAAAGAAATTAGAGGGCAATGAACGTTACGAAGGTTTCGGTATTGAACTTATCGATGAGCTTGCAAAGATGAATGAGTTTAATTACACATTTGAAATACAGGAAGATGGTGTATACGGCTCCTATAATGCGAAGACCGGAAAATGGAACGGCATGATGGAAAAAATAATGGATGGTGTAACTATTATTAGATTAACTTTTGCTAATCAATCTGTTCGAATACTCTCTTGATCTTTACTTGGTCAATATCTCTTAATCTTTACTCAATAAGACTTGATTCTAACATTATTAGTCTTTTTACAGAGAGCAGATTTCGCTATAACGGATTTAACAATAACAGCAGCTCGGCAGAAAGCCGTGGACTTTACCAGCCCTTTTATGAATTTAGGCATAACTATACTATATAAAAAACCCACAAAGCAGCCTCCAAATTTGTTTTCTTTCATATCACCATTTTCTTCAGCGGTTAGTATAATAGTTATCTATGTATTTATTAGTGTAAAAGGGGTTACTATTTAGTGTACTTGCAATTATAATTGCATAATTGGCATGGATGCTTCCTTTCGCATAAGTAATTTAAGATACGGATGTTTTTAAGTGAGGCTTATGTCCAGTAGGACATCATGGGGCTGATATGATGATGATGATTTTTATTAATGTTGTAAAGTTGATTCCAAATAGTTCATACTGCGTTTCCAGTACCTTTTTCTTGAACTTGGCTTTCTCACGTTTCCACGTATTCGGAACTAAGAATTTATGTTTCAACGAGTTTAGTCTTATTTATTAATTATTTATTTGTAATTTTACAGGTTTGGACGTGGCTTGCAGGGGCTTTTGTTGGTGTGTCAGTACTACTATTTATTTTAGGACGAGTTGCTCCTGAAGAATGGCAAAATCCATACCCATGTATTGAAGAACCAGAAACTTTGGACAACCAATTCACATTGGCTAATTCGTTTTGGTTCACATTAGGAAGTGTACTGACTCAAGGTTCAGAGATTGCTCCGATGTAATTATTCCATTTTTTGAAAATATGTGTTTAGGTATTTGTAAAGTATACGTAGGTATAAAATATAATAATAACTATGTTGTTGTATAATAATAATAATAAATATGTTGTTACAGAGCAGTATCGACACGTATGGCTGGAAGTATGTGGTGGTTTTTTACATTAATTATGGTATCATCTTACACGGCTAATCTAGCTGCTTTCCTCACGGTCGAATCTAAATTTTATGCTATTAAAAGTGTGAATGATCTTGCAAATAATCCGTATGGATTGACTTACGGAGCTAAGGATGGAGGTGCTACCTTTAGCTTCTTCAAGGTAAAAACCATGGTTTATAAATAACTAGCTTGGGCGCAAGCTAGTTATTTACTTGCAGCATGGTACTTGGTGCAAAGTAGCATATGTGCTATTTCAGACTATAAATCTAGTGTGTACCAAGTTTAATACAGATCATTTCAGCCGTTATGGCACGATTGAGTAACAAACATCCATCCTATTTTCGCATTAAAGCATTAATAGGATAAGTTGAATGTAGTATGAAATATTCATGGACGGAGGACAATCGACGAGTTGTAAAAGTCAATTTCATCAACAATTTTCATTCATGTTTTCAAACTGATTAAAAACAAACGAATTTTGTAAAACAAATTTATAAAACTTTGCTAAAGAACACTTTACAATTTTAATACGAAATTTGCTTCATGTAGTTTTTTCAATGGTTTTCAGGAATCGGATAATTTACTGTATCAAAAAATGTACCGGTACATGGATGAACATCCTGAATATCAAACTGCTACTAATGATGAAGGTTTGGAAAGGTAACAAATTTTTTATTTTCAATTACCTTCTGAAAATGTTGGAGAATTTAAATTATGTCAAATAGAAATTCTAACTGGGCCCTCAGAATACAGTAGCATTCGTTTATGGAAATGATTAGTTATGTTTAGATGCATACTATACTGTGTCCATGTAGTTTCTACCTAGATATTTGCAATATCCATCTTATAAAAATGAATATAAGGTACATAAAATATGATTGTGGTCAGACTTTATTTACTTATTTTTTCTTCGACCGGTCAATTACAGGGTGAAATCTGATGATGAAAACTATGCATTTTTGATGGAGTCTACTTCAATTGAGTATATGGTTGAAAGAAATTGTGATGTAGCTCAAGTAGGTGGACTATTGGATAGTAAGGGATATGGCATCGCTATGAAAAAAAGTAAGTGAAGACTACAAAAGCTGCATGTAGACACTAAACAATTTAATTATTTAGTACCTAATCACTAAATGTTTTATTAATCTCTTTGTTTTTGTCCTTAACTTTTATCTATATCTTTTAGCGTGTACATATATTATGTCGAACAATTTTATTGTCTTGATTTTTTGAATCATCGTTTCATTTAGTTTATACTGCTACCTCTGTATTTTATATTTCTTTGTTAGATTCACCATATCGACAACCAATGAGTGAATCCGTACTACAACTTCAGGAGGAAGGTATTTTAACAAGAATGAAGAATAAATGGTGGAAAGAAAAAAGAGGTGGTGGTGCTTGTACGGTAAGTTGATACAGTACCTTCATTACGTAGATAATACGTAGTTGATATCAGCTTATAGGATAAGCAAGCATGCCATAATATAAAAATAAAAAAACTAAAAATTAAACATACTTATTAGGTACATACAGATATTTAATATCTGAATTTCAATATTATTACCAAACAGTATTGGGTTGAATATCCAGTAGATACAATTTCTATTATAAAGAAAAGCAATAAATATCAATTAGTTCCAAAATTGGGTACAATTTCAGAACGTAATAATATTTCCGAGTAATAAAGCCATTTCTTGAACGACCGCTTCATTGTTAAAAGCATTTCCTTAGACCATTAACACGGTTCTATCGATTAGGATGACGATGCTGGAGGCGGCGAGGCCCAACCACTCGTCCTGGCGAATGTGGGCGGAGTATTCATTGTACTAGTCGCCGGCTCCGGCTTGGCTGTTGTCTGTGCCTTTGTTGAAATGATCTTCGATGTGTGGATGATATCACATAGGTTGAAGGTATTTACGTGACTTACATTTATTGCTTGAAGTTCCTCCTTTGATATTGTAAATTATGTTTTTAAAGCACTTTGACCCTTGGTTTTAGTTTGATTATAAATTATTTTTTATGGTTTATCGAGGAATCAATACAGGGTGCATAACCCTAGATGTAGATAAAATGTTGTATAACTCAACTCTAAATATCGACAACTATTGTTGTGTATCATTTCAAAAAAGTTGTTCCTCTATTTTTGTAAATATTATTTACGTTTGTGTTTTTACTTTTACCTTTACCAGAATGGCATGTTCCTGTGTAAACCCACCCTTTTCCAAACATTACAATCGCTTGGAAAATATCAACTTCTTGAGAAGTAAGTACTACTTTATTCTCAATACTAGCTTTTGCCCGCGACTTCGTCCGCGTAGATTTCGATATTTACATAGATCTTTGTTATAAGTGCAATTCATACTATCTATCACCCCACAACAGGGGTTGACTTTTACGTCAAAATAGCTAACATTTTCGTAATCAGCGTCCCATAAAACCTTGAAAATGACATTCATATCAATTTCTAATAATTTTCACACCCATTTCATTCCTTAGGGTAAGTTTTTCAAACACCAAAAAGTACCCATTAACTCACTTCTTAACTGAAGTTCTAATTGCGTATTATCCGTCCATAGAAACCTAAAAATAACGACTAAGTAATTAGTTTTTAAACGCCTTTATCACAATTTCATTCCCTTTGGTATAGAATTTAAAAAAAAAGCAAAGAGCACGTATTTGTGTTTTTGATCACATGTATAAAAACACACAATACAATTTCTCCATATAAACTTTGGTCCCCTGTTTGACCCTTTTAGGGGTTGAATTTTATTTTATGTCAAAATAAATAACATTTTCGTTATCAGCGTCCTTGAAAACTTGAAAAGACCATATAACTATTTTCCCTGATTATTGACCTTTAATTTCTGAGAAAAAACTCAAACAAAATACATGTCAAACCAATTTGAATAGTTTAATTTCGTGTATTCTTTTTTTTAATAGATAAGGTTAGACTGTATAATGATTGGCATTCGGAAATAAAAACCTATTTATTCAGATGATCATGGTTTTATGAACAAAAAAAATATAAAATTCTAAAATGTTTCGAAAAGTACAGTAATTAGAATCAAAAGTACAGTTATTAACAACTAAGTATCCGTCTTTGGCACTTAAATAATATTAATATAAGCATTTTTAGGGTTCCGTAGCTAAAATGGGAAAAACAGAACCCTGACAACCCCATTGACATCGAAGAGGCAGGTATTTTGTGCTATAGCAATTCTTAATATTCATTTTTAAAATACATAGTGCCAAAGACTGATGAGATGCCAACAATAGTATAGTTTACCCTATTTCAAAATTGAAAATGACAAATTTTGAAGTTTTTAGCATTGAGTTGTTGAAAACTGTACTACATAAAATGAAAATCCTGTACCCCGTTAGGGGATGAATTTCAATAAAATACGAAACAGGTCTTTCATCAATTCTGATAAAGAATGTTTATGCAAAATTGGAAGTAGATTGGACCAAGGAATCACGTTGTTCCATACAAACTTTACCCCCCATTTTCACCCCCTTAGGGGTAGAATTTCGGAAAATCCTTTCTTTGGATGCTTACGTCGTACAAAGAACACATCCTCCATGTTTCAGGTCTCTACGATCAGCGGTGTGGGCTGTGCGTTGATCCGTTAGTCATTCAGGACAAAGCATTTTAAATGTATAGAAGATAACTGAATAGCTATGCCATCGTGGAAAAAAAATTGCTGTGTTAAAACAGCGAGATGTAAAGAATGCGGGGTATTTTCCTATCCAAACTTCGGGAGTGTTGTGGTCAGATTAAAACTCTCAAGATAAATTTTTAACCTGCAAGCGAAATATTTCACATACCTACTTAAAAAATCTGTTCCACTATTTCGTGTCCGCGGTTTTGTCTCAAAGAGCTTACCAGCTGTTTTACGTGTCGGCAACCTAGTTTTATATTTATGCATATGCATATAAAAGGTTATCCGGTGTATAATTTATATAATTATTTGGTTACATTATAACAACTCAGTTAGGATACAAGTATGAAAACTTTTATGGTCGTTATTATTACTAAGTATTTTATAATATTATTTCACATTTGTTATGATTTATCAGTAATCCTGGCATTTACAACAGCAAAAACACGAGACACGTAGCATATCAGAAAGTAATTTTAAAAACATTACATTGTCTCAAAATTCAACAAATTTCAGGTGTCATTCAAAGACGAGTTGATAGCCGAATTGAAGTTTATTCTGAGCTTCAGTGGAGATACGAAGCCTGTTCGTCATAGAGAATCAACTGGTAGTGGTTCAGGAGGCTCCAAGAAAACAGACGACAAAGGTGATGAGGATGTAGAAGTGCCAGATGATGAAGATTTGGATCCAGCACCGACGCCGCGCTCGGAGAGATCGATGCACTCTCATCACACTTTGCATAGCAGACGTCAAAGTAATGCTGTACAAATGGCCAGAATGCGCAAATACAGCTTGCGGAGTGGTTTGTAATTATTTTCAAGAAAATGTAGGTACTTGTACTTACGAAATTCAAGACAATCTAATGCTAGTTTCACTGGTTGCATTTTTGTATTGGTGTTTTGAAATGTTCCCTTTGGAATAAGTTTTACTAGAGACATTTATGAGAATTTACCCATGGAACTTTTGATTGATTTACTTGTAAATAATTTACCTTTCACTGTCTAAATATGCAATAATATCAATGTACATATCTAGAAAATATTAGATGTTTTGATAGTTAAGTTATATTACGCTAAATGTACTAATAACGTTGGCCGTATGCGTAATTGACCACTGAAACCTCAGTTTACTATTTGCTGATTATACCGCTATACGCACCTACGTTAAATGTGGTGTTTACATAATTACATAGTCTAAATAAAAAGTATAATTTTAACCCGTTTTATTCATCATGAAAAACCACAGTTAAAAGTAAGACTTAGTAATTCAGATCTGCAAGTACCAGTACATAGCATTACTTCATCTCTATCACCTATTTAGCCATATTCTTTTGTTAGTTTATAGCACATCTACTTATAATTTACATGAATGCGATTCCCTGAAACCCGCGGACATTTTAGCAAGTCCAGTACTTCTAGAACTCTAAAATATTTGCGCTATCATGTGATTAATTAAATTGTCAGTTTCAGGTTTCCTGAAATATTACAAGTCCTTAATATATATTGACAGAATAATAATAAGATCGTATTAATTTGACTAAGGTTCCTGCCAAAACTTGTTTAATATATTGTGTACCATTTTTCCTGTGAGCATCAAATTCCATCGTCCGCAAGATTCTTCATACGTCAAGTTGTTAATTAGTACATGGTTTGAGAAATGTGCGCTGTCTGTCCTTGTACAATATGTCCAGCGTGAAGAGGGTGCGGTAATGAAGGCACTTGATTGAGGAGACCACCACTCCAAGGGTCATTCCTTATTATTCGGAGCAGTGACAACTAGACTGAGTTAGAGCCATCATATTCTATGTTAGACAATGCAGTTGTTTATCTGTTTTTCTTCGCATTAAAAGTTTCGATTCTGTTAAATATATTTCAAAATATTTGTTATTATTCTGGCACAGTTTCACCACGTGGAGATCAGTATCTGATAAATAATCTATCTGGAACTTAGTTGACTTACAATTTTTTATAGAAAATCAATGAAAAACTTATGTCTAAGATAGTTTATCAAACACTTATCTACCAGAGGTGAAACAGGGTGCATGTCGTATTAAATACCAATAAATGATAAACAATAACACGGCCTGTTTGATGATACATTACTGGAGCCAAGGAGCGCTTGCAGTAAACTGAACGTCACTTGTAAAAGGCAACCAAAGGGATCTTCAATTTATAATGTGAGTCAAGTCAATCTTCAGCAAGATATTCAGCATAGCCTTTTTAATACAAGTTGTTGATCTACATGAAACTCTGTTTCAATCCGCATTCACAGTATACACATCTATGTGGGTGAATAATAAAGCAAACTCACTTCCTCAATTTATGAAAGTTTCAACCAAATTAAACTTCGACAAACATTCACAACGAGATTGTGTATGTGTTTTTAGACAAAGAACGTTTTTCAGAAACACGTATACAAATTGTAAATTAAGTCAAAGAGTGCTTTGACATAATTTATGATGTCTCACAGCAACTGCGTATAAAGTTATAAGATACTGTCTAGCAATTTGTTAAGCTAATGGGACCACAGTGAAAGATTGTGGTCACTAAGGTCGGTGTCCATTTCGCTACGGACACTGAATTAATGGCTTTATGTATAAAAACTATAGAGCTTAATATCATGGATAGTATTATTGGAAATAATATCAAATAAACTTATTTATTTTGAAGTCAAATTTTTGATGTAGGTATTCATCGGCAATCAGTATTTCATTGCGAATAAAATGTTTTAGAGGATTTGAGTCTTTCAATACGTATTCTTTATAATTGTTAGTGTATACAGCTCACCATAAAAATAGAAAAATTAACAAAATTTCACATGCTGCGAGCAGCCGTAGTCTTAATATGAATGATGGATATGTACTTGTAAATTACATTAAAGTTGAATTGGATCAACAATGTTTCTCTCTGCACTGTAACTTCACAGTTAAAGTAGTTAGGTATATTCCGGCAGAATTGCCAGTTATGCTTTATTCGCAAAGTTCATAAGTTTCTTATAAGCTATTATCAATTAGGTCGAGGTCACAAAATGAGGGTTCCTTCAGAGGAATTATGGGAAGCATATTTTTCTCAAAGTAATAATCGTAAATATTTCTTGTAAGGCGTTGACGTAATTCAGGAAAAATAGGAAATTGTTTGCCTGCAATATATTTTCAGAAACTAAGGGAGTATTTGAAAATATTTCTACTGTTGGTTGTGCAAATGTTTTTAAAATTAGTACTGAATATCCGGAATTTGTACCAAGGAAACTCTGATAGATAACGTAATTTTTAAGGCAGCTTGATTTAAGGTAAGTAATGGCTGTTTTATCATTAACCTATGTCAGTTTGTTGTTTCTTGATGTCCGTGTTAATCAAAAGCAACCCTAAATATGAGATATGAGAATGGCATACCAACGAACTACATCAGTCTATTCAAAGTGCATTATACATGACTCTAATTATATTACCGAACGACTATACCACGAACGTAGCCTACACCGACACATACCCGTTTTAACTCAATTTACAAGATTACAGCAATTAGCATACAGGACGTGTGAAATTGTACCATACAAGATATTCGTGTTTAATCACGTGTTAACATAGGTACGGTTTGTGTGAAACATTGTTCACATCGTAATCCTTATAATCGTCTCACAGTGTTGGTGTGTCTTAATGATCGTTGGTGAATTAAATATGTCATAGTATAAGTACATTAAAGACTATTCTCTAGTTAGATTATTTAATATGAAGTTAAAGTCGTAACGCTGCATTAAAGTATGTAACGTAAATGCAGAGTCAGTTTGAACGAGTCAGCGAAAAATGACATTGACGATCATAGAGATAGATAATTTGCCATTCGGATACCATTTCATGTGCATATAGAGCTCATTCTAGAATTCCATAATCTTTTTTAACAAGCTTCAATTGTGATTTACTTAATAAATTCAAGAGATTCGGTAAAAAATATAGAAACAGAATACTTAAAATATTATTTTATTAAGTAAACAAAAAGAAATCTCTATTATTATAAAATTTAACAAAAGTTTGTTAACAACAATACATTTAACTTTTCAAACTATTTAGTTGTGATGATACCCACTAACCTTGTATTGATCTACTTAAAATTGGGTACAACTAATTACTATGATTGCCCACGAGATTGTATTCTAATAATAAATAAAAATTATTAAATAAATATTTTTTTAATTCTATCTCAATTTAATTCACAGTTATGTTAGCTGTACGATCGCCTCTTAGCAAAAGCAACGCTGAGACTTCTAGAAGAGTGTCTGGTACTATGCGAGTGATGTGTTCTTTGTGTGTCCGAAGATCTGACCGATCGTATCGACTTCAGAGATCGTACTTCATCCTTTTCTTCTGACTTAGCCAAAGCTTCTGCGCTACCGTCAGAAGATTTTTGTGGCCGTTTCACTGGTTTTATACTGCCGCTGAACTTTATAGCGAATTTCAACTCTTCTATTAATTCATATTTGAAGGTTGTCTGGAATCAGATATTATAATGGATAAATAGATCCACGCTGATTTTGGAACAAAATTAATGTTTCCAGAGATGTAAACATTGTTAAGTGACAGGACAAAAATATTTCTAAAATTAAGATATGGTTCAAGGCAGCAATGTTTATAATACAAATAAAGTTAAAGCCTGCACACAAACTCAAAGGCACAGCAAGTACTATGCTAGAGATATATAAGCATTTTAAGAAGTGTTTTAACCTGATATTTAACGGATCGCTTGAAGACTCCCCACATCATATCCAGTATAGATATAATAAGTCCGAGGCCACAACCACCTCCTAGTACCACAAACGCGCCCAACATGTTCTTCATACCGAGCTGCTTAGGTTCTTCGTCACGAGTGTCCTAAAAATATAATTCGTTATTTATCTCCACCAAAGTTAGATACTTTTTTATACCACAATGGCGGCAAATAAGCCTACAGCCTGCCTGGTGGTAAGTGGTTACGTTAGTCTATGCCAAGTTCTTGCAAGTTCTTCTAAGAACTCAACAGCAAATTTGCCTAAGGCCACTGACAAGTCAGTGACCTGCTGGCCTTAGGCAAATTTGCTGACACCTTTTTTTTTGGCTTTGTATGACGTTCATATGATTGTATCATGTATTTGATATATATGAAATAAAGATTATATATGACTATGGACGCCTACATCGCCAATGAGATCTGGACACCACCACTCACAAACACTTATTACCGAGGAACTTAACAGTATCGAGGCAATGTTATTTTTATTATAATTATTATTTTGGGTTAGATGCCATTAGCGGCTTTGATTATTGTAGCGTCCACAGATACAATTAAAACTTCTGGTAGGATATAGGGTTTCCTCACGATATTTTCCTTCACCGTCAGCAGATGGTAAGTCACTTGATTACTACTTAATATATGTATAAATTCTACAAAGTAAAATCCACATTTGGTACTACTCGGACCGCATGATATTATGCAGACCGATGCCGGTCACTTATCCATTCGGCCACCATTGTTGTATATAATCTATCTATTCTATAGAACAGAGATGCTTGCCTAGGCAGATGGCTTAGTTAAGGAAAGGTTCACGCATTAAACCTACTAGAATTTTAGGCACATGCATTTCAGTCAACATCTGTTTTCAAGATGCTGAAGGAAAATTTAAATATAATATAATAATAATATGGCGACAGGCACTTACACTACACTTGCCTCCTCCTCGTTTCTCGTTCCACCAAGTTGTCTTTAGTTTATCAATAATTCCTTGCTCTTTCATTATCAGTAAACCATCGTCTATTAACTTTTTGTATGGAGATTCTGAAAAGGAAAAGTTGTCACATCAATGTGTTTTCTTTCATTCATTTTTAATTACGATTTTATTAATATTACATAAACACAGAATAGTTACAGAAATATTATTTATCAAAAGAAATTTATTAATAAAATTCATAATCATTCATACTTTTTTTCATGCCAATCCCATAACTCTTGGAATCGAGCAGACCACCGACTTGAAGTAAGTCGCAGTGCCTTTGCATAACATATTCTATTGACGTAGACTCCATGAAAAATGCATATTGCTTGGTCTCTGCCCTGTAATATATATAGATAATATAATTTACTCCACAATCTGTAAGTACGTTATTGTTTGTATTTTTAACAGAAAAATATGTTTTGAAATTTAACACAGTTACTTAAAATTATGTCTAGACATTTTTTTATTATTGCGGTATTAAAAAAATAGTATGTTAATAAAATGTAGTACTATCGCCACCTGTCGAGTGGTGATAAAGAACTTATAATAATACTTTTCTTTACTCGTAGTTATATCAAATGCAATTTTGTTCTTTCAAGTTTCTAACACCTACGAATATTTTTTATATTTTTCTATTAGATTTGTCTAATTATTTTTCTAATAGATATGTTTTGTTTATTGCTCATTAACAGTCGATAAAGTCATATTTATTGCTGAACTGTGTATATCGCAGGTGTTAGCCATTTATAGTATGGTTAAAACGGTGTAGGTATGCAATAGAGCAGAGCACCTAAAAGCTACCTTTAATTTTCACAGTTTTATATTTTAGTAATAAAATAATTAAAAGTCATACAATTCCACTCCTAAATCATTATCTCCTACAAGCCAATTCCCTTGTTTCATTTTTTCATACATCATCTTATACATTGGGTTTGTTGATTCCTGAAAAAAGAGTAAATTAAAAACTGAAATAAATAAAATCAAATTTGTTTTGCCTCATTTTTATTTCCTAAACTTGGAAGTTTCTCCTCCTAATGGTCATAGCGTGATGTTTATAATTATAATATGTAAATGGGCTATCCAAAACTTAAATATGTTTTAATTTGAACTAGAAGTTCCTGAGATAAGCGCGTTAATCCAAATAAACAAACTTCAGCTTTGTAATTTTAGTATCTATAGTATAGTAAAGATATACATAGATACTTGTTAAAAGATGTGTACCTTTGGGATAAGGTAATTTGTATTCATAATGGTACTCGTTATATAAATAAAAATATTAATGTATACCGCAAAAAATTGGATCGTTGATCCCTTAGATTTGGCTCCGTAGGAGATTGACTTGTGTTTGGAAAGTTCTTCAACATTGTTGAAAGGTAGAACGTTTTTCTCAACAGTGAGGAAGGCCACTAGCGTACCCACGTAAGAAGCTACCATGACCATAGTGAAGAACCACCATACACTGGTGACAAGACGCGGCGCCAATGCACTGAAAAATATGAATAAAATGTTACTAATTGAGTAATAGTACATTATGATATAAGTGCGGTAAGTTGATAATTACAGCCGAGGCGATATTGCTAGCCCGAGCTGCAGGCGAGGGCTACAAGAAAGCAGAGGCTGTAATTATCAAAGCGCACGTGTGTCATACGACGTTTTATAACATATTTGCGAGGAAATAAATAAAAGTCGGACTTTTTTAGAAAAAAACAATACAGCGAAAAGAATATGCGCGCGGAAAAAAAATCAAATTGGTGAAATAAGAGACCCTTTACTAGCAAATGTGTTACAAAAAAGATTACAGAAGAGAAGACACAAACGATGACAAAACATAATGGTTGGAACACAGGCAATTGTTTGAATTATTATATGCTAGTTGAACTTTATATGTAGGTATATTTATATCGATATTTAAATTCATTCACGAAAAATACATATAGAAAATAAATTATAATTATAATTTTCGATATAGTTAATTGAAATGAATAATGTGTAGAAATATAGAAATTAAGTAAATACCAGTCTTTCTTTGCCAAAAATCTCATTTCAAAAATATCTATTTGTTTAATCATGTCTCCTTCGCCTTAGTTTCGCAATCGCATGTTCGCATCTTTTGCTACACTGATGAAATAATGACATATAGATTAAAACCAGATGCGAATCTGAATTACTGAGACTAATAACGTATCGTGAAACCACTAATTCCTTTTGGCTACTTTAGTAATAATGGCTAATGATTGTGGTAAGTATTTCTAATATACGCGTTAATTTATCATAATTTCTACAACAATAGGTAACAATTTATTTTTATTTCTGTCAGTCTTCTTCATTAACGATAGTTTGAATAAAACATTTTAAAACTTTACACTTACAAAAGTAATAAGATTATATTTTTTTAACAACTTGTCCAAAAAATATTGAATTTAACACACTTGTGTTAACACACTTATACTTAACACACTTGTGTTAAATATTCTTATAAGATTCAATATTTTTTACACTTTTGCCCAAAAAAAAGGAGTGTTATGTTTTCAGGATTCATGTATATATGTGCTTTTCTTTATTCCACCATAACTTCTAAGCGCCTAAACTGATTTAAATGTTTGAGGTATCATTATAATCCTTGATGCAATCCAATGACTTAAAAGAATTACCATTTAGAAAATTTTGTAAACAGCTCAAATTATGGCTCATAAAAATGACATTTTATTCAATAAAACAACTGTTTGATTATAAAAATAATAGATGATAAGAACTTGACATGATCTGTTTGTAAAAATTGATAATTATTATTTCATATATTTGCATGTTGCCTAGCGACAACATTTATTGGCTTTTTTTATAATTATTAATCCACCTGTATTGTGCCTACATTTTATACAAATAAAGAAATTCTATTCCATCCTTTTTCTATGTTACCCCGAAGGATGCACCTTCCGAGTAACATAGAAAAATAATAAAAAACTAAAAGGTACAAAAATTAATAATCTTCTTTTGTCATTAAAGATTAGCGAGACGTAAGTTCATTGCTTGCCATGTGCACACTTACATAGGTGCAATTTCAGATCCTTGCTGCATCACAGAGCCAACAATAAGCCACACAGAGTTTGCAAAGCTGAACTGGTTGCTCAATTCCTCGGGCTGTTCTATACAAGGCACAGGGTTTTGCCATTCCTTGTTCGATATTCTACCAATGAAGATTAATACAATGCCTAGAAAGAATTGTATCAACATCATGTAGTACCAAACCTGGAAAAATTAAGTATGAAATTTTAGAAAAGTAATACGAAGGATGGTTACTTTAGGAAGTCATATCTATACAATAATTTGAATGTCACGAAGATAGACCGATGTAATATAGAACTGCTTCAGATAAATTAAAAGGAAATTTATTAAACTGTATACTGAACCAAAACGGAAAACGATAATGTATGGAATTAGTGCGCGCAAGTACCACTATAACTACACTATCAGTTAACACAATTCAGAAGTTTCTATAACGTGTTTAGTTCTAATGAAATGTTGGCATTTCAATGAGCTAAGAAATATAAGTCAACAAATAAAAGTATACGTCATATATTATGACTATTCGTTAATTAAACAAACTTACTTACCTCTTTAGAAAATACCGCCATGAATGAAAACATGGCAGGCGGCTGCTTACTAGGTTGCTTGTATAAGATTCCAATACCCAGTGTCATGAATGGTGTCGAGAAATCGATACCACTCTGTCTTTCTGCTGTCATTGTAAAGTCGCATATGGCAAGATCAGCGGTCTATGAAATAACAATTGAGAAATTAATTTAAGCTGCTTCGTTGCTCTACTTGTAAAATGCAACTGCTGAGGACATCTGCCTAATTGTTCTTCTTCCTTGAATCTAGATCTACTTGGTGTCCGATAATATTTGCATATTTGTGAAATCACTTGCGACAGGACTAGATCCATTTCTGTCGCTATTGACAGCATGTTTAAATAAATATTTAATTATCCAAAATGACTTGAAAAGTTATTTAAACATTTTCTTAAGGATACAAGTATGTGTATAATCTAGACTCTCAACTTAAAAAGTATAAGTACCTCGTCTATCAGTGCTTTGGTCATTCCGCTCCATTTTCCAGTGTCAGAATCGTAAGTACCGTAGTCACTTTCAACACCAAACTCGTAATTGAAACCCAACATATCGCTTAGTTTTTCTATTATATCTACTGCAAAGCCTTCATATTGATCATTACCTTCCAATTGAATTGAAGATTCTTTTATAAAACCATATGGAGGTGTCTGTAAAAAATAAATTGTTAAAAAAAATAGGGTTTGTACGGTAACATTTGTCAAAAATTGGAACGTACAAGAAATATACAAGAAAAGTGCCTTACTAAAACCGAATTCAATTATCTTTTTATTTTATAAAAATGATTTAAACACAGTTTTAGGGTAACTTTTTATGGAGACAAAAATTACATAAAATAATAATATTTATTCTAAACACCTATACAAATAAACCATTAAAAGAAATCAATTCAATTTTTGGGGCATCAATTTATGAGTCATAATTATAGGAAAAAAAAATTTGTAATATTTAAAAATAAATAAGAATTACCTTTGAAATAAGTACTTTCAAGGTTTTATTTCGTAGAACAGTTTCTTCTTTAATTTCTGCATCGAGCTTCCCTGGTCTTGCCATCTTCAATGTGTTATCTATCCACAATCCTATCTGCATATAAATTATACATCCTACTAATATTATAAATGCAAAAGTTAAGATAGATAAATGCATTTAAGAATGCATGTTGCTCAACCACGCCATAACTATTTCAACTGGGTACGTATTTGAATAACATTTCCTTTTCTGAAATCAATGCCGTTTTTGTCGGTGTCGCATTCAAGACGAGATGTTAAACTTAAAAACAGACCAAGAAGTGAAGACATTAAAATATCTTACTAGTAGGTTAGGTTAAAACTGCGATACCGACAGAAACGACATGCTTCCAGAAAAGAAAATGGTAGGTTAGGTTAGGGTAGAACTGCGACCATACAACGTTACTAATTTACTAAACCAGTTACTAATTTACTCAAACATGGTAAAATGACATGACATGACATTGACATTGTTACCACCTCAGAATAATAACCTATATTATGTAACCACCCACCACTTTACCCAAAAAATGTATAATGCCCGGGAAATTTAATTAATTGAATAGTTATTATCAAATTACCAACTCTAATTGGGCATTGTTTTAGGCATTTTGATAATCAGGTATTTAAATTGTTGGTATATCAAAGTTTGGTGTTATAACTATAAACATTTTAAACAATAGGTAATTAGTCCTATCGGTATTTTAATCTTAGATATTTCGTTGGTAGGTATTAGTAGCTTAGGTATCTTAAAACATTGGGTATTTAGATTTTAGTGATTTTAAACGTAGGTTATTTTATGTTATGTTTTTTAATTTTAGACATTCAAATACGTACCCATTTCAACCACATATTCAGACTAAAAAATATGCTCATTTAAGCTGTGTGCTGTGATTGCGCAATGGCTACGTGTTGTAATTATTTCGAAATTCAAATTCAAACTTCTATTACATATAAAAATTACTCACTGATTCATTTCCAGATGAAGTAAGTTCTAATAATTCAAAAACTAAATTAGTTCTTTGACCAAGACCGTCAAATATAAGACTTCTTGTAATGCCTTCAACCTTATTCTGAAACACCAAATTTGGGTTATCATTAATCAAGCTTAAAATTAGATTGTTATTTGATTTATTTTTATTTTAGGTAAACTTTTATATTTTTGCATTTATCCTTCTAAAATGTATATTGGTTCATCTCTTCTATCTACTACGTTATTTGCTAAAACAGAAGAGAAAACTAAATTTATCCTTACAGTTTTCATGAAATTTAGTAAAGAGGATCCGAATATCCAGGCATCATAATCTTGACAACTGAGACTTTGTGCTTCCACATCTCTTATTTTTTCGACAGCGGCAGCAAAGATCTGAACAGCGTCATTTATGAGTAGTAATTCTGCTTTTATACTTTCAGGATCGTATTCCATACCTGTTACGTTGGTCATTTCACTTGCAAATGTTAGCAGATTGTCAGGTTTAGTGAGATCGATGAGACGGAACCCTGAAAAATTAAAAATATTTATTGAAATAAGTAGGAATCTGTTTATGCTTGCTTTGCATTATTTTGGTGGACAAAGTAATAAGAAACATAGCTAATTGAGTCGTTGCCGCAGGTCTTGAAATTTTAAAGAGAGTTAAGAATAAGAAGTAGTTAAACTTGTGTAGATTTAAACTATGAGTAAAATAATTGTAATAGTACATTATGATGTAAGTGCGGTAAGTTGATAATTACAGCCGAGGCGATATTGCTGCAAGAAAGCGCACGTGTATCAAAGTTAATTTTATTCATAAAATGTTGACCACTTTTCTGACATAAAGACTCTTTGCTAAGATTTAAAAAAGTACCGTTCGTTTTAGACGGAGCATCTTGATTATTAGTATGTGGTCTTGACCGTGCATTTTACATTACATTACCGCACAAATGCGTAATGAGATACATTAGAACACTGAAATTGGTGAAATAAGAGACCCTTTACGAGCAAATATGTTATAAAATACATTACCTGTCATATTGACTCCACTGTACCTAAATCGATCCATGTCCAAAGTAAAAATATCTGGTGACAAGAATATGTACGAATGTTCCTCAGCCATAAGTCCAACTTGTTGTGCATGCTGCAATAGTTGCTCAAGATTACGCGACGGACAATCAACTACGAAGTTTGTGTAGCCATTCATTTTTGCATCTGTTAATACGTCCCTGTTGATAAAAAAATAGCTTTTCTTAAAATATTTTTTTCTAGTTGGAGACTAAACGCCAAGAAATTATGCTATTCCTTCAAAGTCAGTGATCACTGTTATGGTGGTGCGTTGCGATGCAACTCAAAACTCTAAAAGAAATTGCGTCGAATTTGTTTCTAAATTTCGCAAATTTCGTTGAACAACACTTTTTCGCACCATGAATATAAATAATAATAACTGCATATATAGATACTTTTATAATATCTTGAGTTGGCGGTTGTAGGAAGCTCTCGTTTACGTAACAATAATAATAATAATATTCTACCACATTCACACAGCGCCATCTAGTCCCAAAGTAAGCAATTATATTTGCTTGTGTTATGGGTACTAAACAACTGATATACTACTTATATACATTTTTTTTTTGTAAATATGTACATACATATTATAGATAAATAGATAAATTACACCCAAACACAGAACAAACATTTATGCTCATCACACAAAGATTTGTCCTGGGTGGGACCCACGACCTCCAGCTTAGCAGTCAGGGTCACTAACCACTAGACTGTACGGATACAAAGAGTTTTATTCCTTGAATAACATAAAATTGTGTAGGTACTAACTGTGTGGTTTCAGAATAACTTTCACCTACGGTCAGTTAGTGAAATGAATTACTTGTATTATATACTAGAACTTCGTCTGTATATTGTATGTTTGTAAAGAACGCAAAGACACAGGATTCCTTCCTTATCCTATTGCGGAGGTTATATTTAAAAACCATCCAAGAAGCTAGACTAATGATACTATTAATATAAGACTGGCAATGTGCCAAAAAATTACCTATAGTCGTTCCCACTTAGTTCCCTTACTTGGACAGTGTAAGGATTTGAAATATTGCCCATATGCATCAAATCACTGACGCGCAACATACTGTGACCTTCCACGTATAAAATTGTGAAGTTCTTCCATTCTTTACTTATTATCAAATTTTCTAATAACTGAAACAAGGATTATGAATTAATTGACATTGAAATTCTTTATTTTTCAGAAATTAATTTAAGTTGTGGCCTAAAATATGTGTAAGTAGTCGATGACATATTATTTGCTTTACCACTTTTAATAAAAAATCCAGTAATAAGTATGGCAAAAACGCTTGCCTATAAATAGAATATCTGATCGAAAAGTACACAAAATGCTGACCACAACCTTTTGTGTACAACACTTTTTAAGCTACGAAACACTTACCATATTGTAGGCTTCGGTGCTCGGAAATAGATTGAGCACCGTCCAGTTTTTGCTGTACATATCGTTATTCATCACCATAATATGGGGTAATTCCAACATGTCAGTTAAGGCTTGTACGTTCTCACTGCCTCTCCCACCTGTTCCGTCGATAATACCGATTACTCCCTCCTGAAAAAAATATAAGCCTATATAATATAGATAGACTATCTTTTACCTGCAGCTCCATCTGCGTAAAATTCGATTCCCGTGAATCAACTACCCACGGGAACTACACATTAAGAAATAAAAAGTAGTCCATGCTATGCTATTCCAGACTATAACCGAAGAGCAGTGGCTCCTAACACAGGAAATTAATTTTACCTAAAAGGAGTCACCAAAACCGGCACTGTAACCTAGATATAAGTTAAAGTCAAATAAAGATTTCGTATTTGTATTTATTATAACCTGTGTGTCAAATTTCATTCAGATCCTTTCAAAGAAATAACAAACATTTCTTGAGTAACTAATATCCATCTATCCATTCATCCTAACATTTACGTTGTAATATAATTGGTAGGATTTATGTATGTTATTTTACAAACAATATTTTTTTTAAATGTCCCTTCACTGCAGGAGCACATGACCATTTTTAGTAATTGGCATTTTAATTTGTATTAAAAAATCTCATTAAATTAAAGGTTGTTATTTTTATAAGCTCTTTTATAATTTTTAATATTTTAGTAATATATTGTCATTGTATATAAGTACCTACACAAATACATACGATAATGACGCCTGTTATACATGCGTTAGAATTTTATCAATTATATCACCAGGCTTAAGTTCTTATTATAATGCTAAATCGAATCGACAGTTTAAAAACGAATCCATTATTTAAATAATAATGGCAAAAACCAAAACATTGAAAATAAATTATTACAAAACTTCGCAGACACTGTCCACTAAACTTAAAGATACTAAATGTATTTTATTCAATTGTTTCTAAAACACAGCATTTCTATTTAGCACCCTGAGTAATTTACTTACGAGAAACTTTTTAAGAGTCCATAACATAGTAAAAAAACTAACAAAAAGAAGTATTTCAATTTGAATCTGGGATGAAAACAAAGAAAGTTAGACGTCCTAGCGATAATAATAATAGAATTATTCTGAACCATGTGGATAACGTGGACTATGAACAAGTACAATTGAAGAAAAGTCGTAAAAGTTGCGATTTAGGTACAGTCAGTCAGATCAATGAACAAAATGAAAAAAGAAACCCATATCAATGGCAGAATCACATTATTCTTTCACTCGAACGAACTCGAATTGAATTCACAAATAAAATTATCTGCATGCATTTACATAATCACCCATTAATATATTCTGTAGCTATCAATTTTTTTAGTCTTTAAATCACTTTTGTCACTAGAACTATGAATGTTTTAAATTTAGTTTTATTTCAGTACCGATTGTCATTGAAAAATATTATATAAGGACAGACACTGTGACGTCATTATTTATTTTTGCCCAAATATGTATTTGATTGAGTCCAACATTGTTACTTTTAACCCCTATTATTCTATCTGACTTGAGAACTTTAGTTATAAACTTATAACTAACCGATTTAGTTAGTTAGCTAGTTAACTATTACCTCCAGTTGAGCAAAGACATGCTGGAGAGGAAAAAGGTACCGATTATGAAGAAATGTACGTAATAATATTTTGTTTTGTCTCTTACTTTCGCCATTTCGCATATATAATTACTTATTTCAAGAACTGCTCCTCGTCTTGATACCATCTTAATAGATGTTTCAAATTTATTTCTTGATGCGCTGACCTCCATGGCTGCCTTCATATCTTCGGAGTCTGCATAGAATATGCCACCTGGAATATAGCGAAAAATGTCATTAATATTTAAGTCAAGGAAGTCACGTCATTTTAGGAGATCAGATATAGTGAAATTCTGAACTGTCGGATAGCATCAGAGGTTAATGCGACTGTTGCACAAGAGGTACCGGTTTCGATATCCAAGTCGAGCAAAAATTATATATTGACGTGTGTTTCAGAAACAGGCTCAAGAAATGTGGTTGTACTAAGAAAATAAAAAAAGATTTCATAACAAATGGTACTAGTTGATGGTTGGATGATCATGATGATGATAGTGGTAGTATGTATTGGGACAAAAAAAATGATAACGTTACCTATCTAGAAATTAAATAGAGTGACCTAAGTATTTTCCGATTCTTTTTTCAAGCCATCTGTTAATTGTAAAATTGGCTGACGGTTCTGTTGACACTTTTGTATAGGTCGTTTTTATGTGTCACATTTTGATCTACATGAATTAATAATTTAGATTTTAATGATTTGCTAGTTAGCATGGGGCTCAAGGAGTAAGATCAAAGTGACGTATTTGTTGTTATACATACCTATATGTAGGTACCCTAGTCCGGCCAATCACTACTATACATTTTAGTTTTACTTCCCAAAACATCCATGGTCATTGACTACGCACAAATAATTATAATTCGAAAACATCGCTTTTAAGTTTTTCACGAGAGTTTTTTCCCTCAAGTAGTAAAATATTAAACACATACATTTATATTAAAAACAGAGTATGCTGTTATTAAATTGATTATAAAAATGATAGATGAAAAGTTTGAAACTTACCGATCGTATGAACTTTCAAAGAAATACATTGTGAAGTTAAAACTGTAATGATCAAAACTAAAGAAAACATATTGCATGAATTAAAAATACGTCATTTTAAAAAACACTTCACTGCGGCATATTTATTACATTTTCACAATTAACACATGCTTCAAGAGTGATAAAAGTTCACAAGTTTACACAATAACATTGTAATTACAGCAACTTTGCAGTAAATCGTTTTTTAAACTGATGCTGCAATAAACGTGTTAAAGTTTAGAAATTGCGTTCGTAACTCCGGTAATGTGTTTAGACTGGTATTGGACGGCAGCCGACGACGCGACGGGCGGCGCACGCGACACCATGCGTCAGAAATACTCCGAAACTATATTTAGGACGAGTTTTCCAAACGACATATACCGTCTATCTGAATCTGGAGCGAGAGCTTCGTAAGATAGTCTATCAACAAATAATGATGCATTCATTTGATTTGTTTAATTTACTATGCTAAAATCCAACAATAGCTACTTATGTAGATTCAATGTACCTAACAAGTAAATTGCCGAAAAATACGGGCTCTTCTTTCTTAAATTTAGAATTTCTTTTTATTTCTATTATTACAAACTAGTCGAATCCTCATCATCATCATATCAGCCCAATGACGTGACTGACTATAGGCCTCACCTAATTTCCGCCATAAGTCACATTCATAATTAAATACCTAAATAGCACTATAGAAATTCACAAAGTTATAATATACATAATAATTAATAAGTTTGATGGCTACTTTTTGGCAAACAATTTTCCTGATATGATGATGATGATGATGAGGATTCGGCTAGATTGTAATCCTCTTACAATATAAATTATTATGAAGTACAACATAATTAGGTATAGCTATTGAACACACATATTTTTTACTTCGAAGCATTGAAATTTGCGTAAATGCACAAGCAAATAACGGCATCATTACAAAAAAAAAATATTTTCCATTTTTGTTTTCACATATTGACAAATTCCGCAGACGTTTAATAAACGCGAGCGTTTTACAGTCCTTCAATATTTGCAGAAATGAAATACCTAATATAGACTTGAAACACTGTGTGTGTGTGTGACAATATCAGTCATTTTAATCTCAATAAAATTAACCTAAAACCTACATAACTAATAAAGTGTTAATTCAATTAATTTTAATGAAACCGAACAATCTATTGAAAATGAGCATTGCCCGTCCGCCATGGTCATGAGCAAATTCAATGCAACTAAACTGTGTGTTGTTACAATAACCAATTAATCATACGAAACAAAAGCACGAAAGGGATAAAATACTTATTTATGTGATTCAGCCACGACATAGGTAGAACAAAAACAAAAAAAAAAAATCCACGTCGTGAACAATTTTGTTAACAATCATGGACATAAATTACGGCTTTAGGCTCGTGGTCATACCATAGCCAGATTTGGAATAAATATGTGAGCCAAAAGACTCAGGTTTTAAATATGAGTTCCATAGAGCCAAATGAGTAGGTCTTTTATTTAGAATATATTTTATTTTGATACATGTACTACATAATATATGTACAAGCAAATCCAGGATAAAGTGCTTAAATTCTCAAGAATCCCATCTAAGGCTAACTAATTTCTTCATTTTGTTTAGAGATTTCGATATCGCTGTCAAAAATTGTAATATTGACAATGATATAAAAATCGATTTAGTCAAATGTCAAAATTCCAACTAGGGTTGACTAAATACATAGACTAAATAAATCATTTGACTAAATATCCTCTTAATGTGTGGTGTCACACGCCGCCAAGACGGGCTAAAACAAGGTTTTATTATTTCAAGATTACTTCTCTAACTGCCGTCCTCAGAGACGTTACTTAACTTAAAAGTTTATTTAGTAAAAACGTGTAATACTTAAGTCAATACGCCTAAAGGCGATTATTCAATGAAAAAATTGTGTTAATGACAGAATACTGTTAATTGACATCTCTGAGTGCGGCCGTAAGATTATTATGACTTGTTTGCATAGTTACCAGTATACGTCAAGTAGTGACTTGCTCCAGCAACACACGAAGCAAATAATAGGTATACTGCTACATTAAATGCAAGAGTTATTAATAAATACGACGTTTCCTCAACGTGCATATTAGTTTTACCGTAGGTTCTCAACGAAATTAGTTTGTACTTAGTTGGAAACCAGGTCACTGCACAGAAGGAAAAAGATGTTTTCAATGTTGACAACCATGAATTGAATTGTTCTATATTCCACAGAGGCAATTTAGTATGCATGAGAGGCGCAGGACGTTGACTCATTCAACGAGCCATACCTACTTATAATTAGCTTCTTGTGGGTTGAAACTATATTTATATGAAAAAAAAGAAATATTATAGGTCGTCATAAATATATTGCACTTTATAAACGGCTACAATATTAAAGCCAGGCGTGACAATGTTAACCTAAATAAGATCTATCTTACTCACCCAGTTACGAAACATAAAATCTTTCATGTGTATCAATCCTACATAAACACCAAATGGAAATTTACAATAGTTCGATCGATGTCTAATAAAATATTTACGAGTCTGCTTTCGTAACTTCTGTTTATTACGACGTACCTATTAGTACCTTTCGTCGGCTCTTAGCAGTACTTAGTGCCAACAAATTAAATAGCTTAAAACAAGCTAAAGCTTGAACATCAAATAAATTATTTTACCTACAGACAGAAAAAATATTTCAAAAACAACTGGACACTCACACTCGTAGTTAAATGATTATTCATTTAGTTCTTATTCATTATTAGATATACTTAGTTGTATTTTTTTCAAAGTGAAATTGTTATTTGGCGTCAAATAAACTATTTTATTCTTATTTAAGTTATTTTTATTTCAATTATTTTCATAAATATACTAAGTTGTCCAGGGCTTTGCTCCCGTAGACCTTTGTTTAGCCAATACTCAACTCCTTTTAGTCGTAGCGTGATATTTAACTTTTCTTGATATATGGGCTATCCAAAACTAAAATCATAATTCAATTCCGATTCTGTAATTAGATTAGCGCTACCACCCGAACAAACAAACTCTAAAATATTACGTATAGATAATTGACTTAATAAAAATACACCGCAGCACTCATAATAGTACTGAATTACGTGCAACGCCTACATTTTCCACTCTGTTTCATTTTCCTGCTTTTCATCAAAATATTTTTAATGGAAAGTTATTATCTTCGTGCTATAAATAAGTACTTTATGCTGCAAAATAATATAACATTATTATAAACGAAATAAAAAGGACACTTTCGATATCGAATCTCAATTTGATAAATAAACAAGATAAGCATTTGACTGAATCAAGGTTTGAATCTTTGCTTTTTACGTTAGCTTTTTTTGCGATGTATTTTAAACGTTTTATTTCGAAAATAAATACAATTTATCTAATCCCTACACGCTTTTATTATATATTGAAAATACAGGCCGTTTTCAACCTTCAAGTGCCTACTAAGCCACGATATTTGAAAAAATATAAATAAATAAATTGTTTATTTATTCATTTAGAAAGGCACATCATTTTCAGCATTAGGAATCTCCATTTGTATAAGTTTATTTCTTGTAATAGGAGAAACCGTTGTTCTTACAAGTAGAAAAAAAAAAAAATTTGTGATTTTATACCGTCAATTATACATGGTGTACTTATTACTCTTAACTGTAGTGATTTTAATAAACTAGTTGACTACGCTAACATAATAATATTCTATATTTTAGTGTTGGATCTCCCATACAACGAGGAAGCTGAGTGGAGCTGAGTAGTGAACAAACAAATATCCACAGAATGTAGAGGGAATTTAATCTACTATAGGCCACGTTGGCCAGACGAGTTGGTTGGCATAGGGTTTATATCGAATTTTCCTTTTCTCGCAGTGCTCTTGTCTGCATAAAATTACTCCCTAAGAATTTTATGACACCCACAGGATAATCATACTTACACTAATAAAATTGCAGTACCTCCTTACACAAGACAGCAGCCATTAAGGGCCTTCCCTCGGTTTTGCACCAAAAACGGCTTTTTCTGAAGCCTACTCCTCCTAAACGACTTGTTCGAAAAATTTGAAAAAAATATATTTTGATAATTGATCTATCTACTACATTTTCAACATATGAAATTTTCGTACGACTAATACTTTTGCCTCAAAAAATATTTTAAGTTGAGATATATTTTATCTTAAAATCCCTAAAACTTTAAAACGGCTTTATAGTTTGAAATTATTTTTACACTGATAAATTGGTGGTAAAATTTACTTTAATCTGAACATAGCATATGTAAATCGATCAATATTTTCTTAAGAAAATAGGCCATAATACGATTTCTGTACGTTAGAATTTCAAAGGTGCTCTGCGCGGGCGCGGGCGGCAGACAGGCGTTAGCCTTCAGACGGGAAGGCTGTGTCGCTCGTTGCTCCATTTTTACTATCGACTGAATATAGTGCTTACAGGTATAATATACACACAAACAGCGAGCGCGGCGGGACGAGTAAATAAATCTAAGGTGTCACGCAGAGCCGTCACGTCTTTCTCGCTGTGTGCCGAAACCTTTTGTGCAAATATTTATGAACTTTAATATTTTTTTTTGAATTTTCTGACGACTACTTCTCCTAACCGTTTAGAAGGAGTAATCTTTTTGCCCCATCGGCCATCAGTTCTGCGAGCTATATTCTCAAACAAAATATTTCAAATGATCCAATAAAATGGTTTACAATTTATAATAGTAGTTTATAACGTAATTACAAAGTAAGTGTTGTAAACAAAACATTAAATTCATCAATGAAAATAGGTAAATATTTTTTTAAATACAAAAGTAAGTTAAAATAGTTATTTATTTAATTATAATTTACAAGATAAAATAATTATCTTCGATACTAATAATAAATAAGTACCAATAAAACTATGTAAGTACTTACATAAATACCGAAAGCAAAACATTGAAATTAAAAAAATCTCAATACATAAAAATATTGGCAAACAAATAATTGTGTACACGAGTCCTTTAAACTCTCTATACAAAATAAAATACCAATTTTAAAACTGTTATTCCGGAATCGTAGGTAAAAATGCCGAGCTAGAAGCGCATGTCTGCGTTTACGCTTATTCTGTGACCATTGTATTATAGTGTGCACGAGTTGGCAAAGGAGCGGGGATATGCAGTGAAATAAGCTAAGCTCCACCCATACTCTCAAGGTCATTGGCGACTAGTTACGCCTTAAATACTGCCAAGACAGTGTTTTGTGCCTGCGGATAAGTGGTGATATCCATAGCTCATTACAGTGAGAAATGTGACGGTCTTGTTATTGCAGGCATCATTGAAACACTCAAATAAAATCAGCTTTTTCGACAGTTCAATAAAGCGAAGTTACATCTATTGTAGCGAACAATATAAGTTAGAATTTCTTCTAGGTTATGTGGGTTTCGTCACGATGTTTTCCTACACTGTCAGCAAATTTAATGTAAGTTACTTGATTCATCATCATCATCATCATATCCGCCCAATGACGTCCACTGCTGAACATAGGCCTCACCTAATTTCCGCCACAGCGAGCGATTTTGTGCCGCCCGCATCCAACGGCCACCCGCAATCTTTACCAGATCGTCGGTCCATCTGGCGGGGGGCGGAAAGTTACTTGCTTAGTACATATAAATTCCTCAAAGTGAAATGCACATTGGTACTACGGATCGGAATCATAACCGATTTAATCGAACTCGGACCGCATAATTCTCATGCCGGACTGAAAATCCAATGAATCCATTTCAATGAATTTGGCCAACATCGCTCAAGACAACTAACGACCTCGTGATTTTTACCGTTTACTATCGTCCTTTTCACCTTGCATATAGAAAGAATTAAATAATAGTTGTACAAATGTTATGGTAAGTCCAGTGACGTCATAAAAATTACGATAGTGAAAACATTAGAACAGTTTCAGTGGCAGTCGGACACATTAGTGTATTAAGGTCGGAGCACGTAACACCGTGAAGTGAGCATCTCGCGTGAAACCATTCTATTCAATTTCTCAACAAGCGTCCGTTCTAACTTAGAAGAAAAGAGGTTAACTTTTACGGTTTATTTTGGTTCGAAATTATTAGAACTAAGACTTTTATCGACACAACTGTACGTAGTTTTGTTCAGTAAACTTTTGACTTATAAAAATATTTATTAGGATTTGTAAACGAAATATTTTCATAGAATCTATTTTTTTTAATTAATGGCACGGCCTTACATTAATGTAAAAATGTAATCAAAATGATTGTACGTTCCTTAGTAAGTAACTACAATAATTATTATCAAACATTGTAAAATGCAATATTATACAGTTATTAAATGAAATATTTACTTAAACTTATGCTACCAATTTTTATTAATGTTTGATATTACATTTATAGCATTTTTATATTATATTATATATAATTCAAAATATATTAAATTTAACGAATGCAAACTGTGCTGCAATGTAGACTCATCCAGTATGGAATGGTATAATTATGCGCAAAATGTCAAATAAATGATATTTCCCAAAAATTAGAAATTTGTTAACAGCATACCGATTTTTAAAATAAAAATAATACAATTTATCTTAACACTATTTTCAACCCACAAACGTCCCACTGCTGGGCACGAATCTCCTCTAAAGAATGTGGAGGAAACACTATTTTTACTTAGAAGAAACACAACTGACCTCTTATCTAAGAAAACCTTTTCCCTCTTTATTAAAAACGTTAAAGAAAAGTTATGGTACCAATATATAGCTAGAGATATCTATAGCGGTATAGTAATTCTATAGAGAGACAAAATATTAAAAAAAATACTGAATTAACTGCAAAGAGGTATGATCTTATTTTGATACCTTATCATACTATTTATCGCGATTATTTTTCATTCACGTCGCTAAAGATACACAAAGTTTACGACTTTAAATTTAAATTATTATTATTTCACTATCCACGAATATAATTAAGTACTTTATAAAAATTCAAGTTATAAAACAATGATTTTCCATCTTCAATCTTTTGCTAAAATAAATCAAAGATTGAAGAAAAAATTGAAGAGCGCTAATGGCATCCGAAAAATTATTTTTATTACCGGCCAGGTGGTTTATCCTGGTAAAATATTGACCTTTAATTTCCGATGAAAAAGATTTTTTTATGATCTTAATGCTATTTATGTAGGTATATTAATAATATTGCCATAAAGGCATTGTTTTCTGATACGCTTTCATTGCTCAAGAGCAATTGTGTATGGATATAATACAGATAATATTCTTATTGTCAACAAACAAGATCATGTCATGTACTACACCGACCAGACAGAGACAAATCGAGACTTCTCTGAGTTCATGTACCGCTAATCGATGTTTCCGACCACAGATAGAACGTACTACATCATAATTTAGTCTGGCCATTATGTCCTTATGAAGCCATAATTGCTTACGATTTATTGTACATACATACATCTATCTGGACTATCCTTAGTCTTACTATACCTTTTAAATTGAAGGTATAAGCAGAGATCTTTGACACACACACACATTTCGTAGTCTATATTGGGTCCCATCTTGGTCCCATATAAGACAACGGGCTGATACTGAGAATTTCAAGATAGAAAAACCCAATATCGTTTATTACACAACCCGGAAAACGGGACATAATAGAAGTTACGCGGGGCTTCGCTCCCGTTATTCTTTGTTTGGCTACTGCTCAGCTCCTTTTGGCCGTAGCGTGATGTTATACAACATATAACCAACATATAGCGTGATGTTATATAACGTATAGCCTTCCTCAACAAATAGGCGAACGATTAGTTTTTCAGATTATAATTATCACGTTCAACCAAACAAACAAACTCTTCATCTTTATAACATTAAAATAGATATAACATTTTGACTTCAAAAGGCAGTCCATGATCTTTGCCGGATTGGACCACATCTGTCCATATCGAATCGCCCATCGTGCGGTCGCACTCCCGCCTCTTTCTCTCTTTTGTAAGTGACAGAGCGGTATAGAAGCACAGGAAAGTGAGATTCAGTATGACTAGCAGCTAGATGTGGTTCAACCCATAATAATAATTAAATAAATCAGCCGCCATATTACCAAATACAAAAATATTGTATAAATGATTACGCGGAATATTTTAAGTCTATTAACTCTCTCGTGTTTTGAAAAAGGAATGAAATTCGAAGCAGACGAAACAAGTGCTGTTACGTAGTGACGTGTTATAACGTCGAGTATATATTGTGTCTCGAAGCGCGGTGGTCAGGACGTTAGGACCGACACATCTACTGACGCTATCGTAATTAAACCATTTCTGCAACAGACAACAAACGCGTACTCACGTCCATGAAAAATATCGAGCAACTTAAATTAAAAACTTGTAAACTTTTTTGTTGGATTTGTCCACGATTATATTCATATCTTTTTTTTCTATAAATTTGAATGATAGAAGTCTGACCGTGTAATCGTGTAAATTAAAGTTAACACCTAATTAAGCGTGATAATGATAATCATCATCATCATCATTTATTATCAGCCCAACAACGTCCACTGCTGAACATAGGCCTCACATTATTTTGGTTGGCCGTTGCGTTGTTGCAGGCAGCACAGGACTGTTCGCAGTGGCGTAAATTGGGTGAGGCCTATGTTCAGATCATGATAATGACGATGAGGAAACTAAATTAAAAAAAAACACTTATAATTTAATATTAATAGCGTGTGGGATAGATAAAAAACTTTAAAATGCTATTTAAATTCAAACATATTAAACGCTTAACAAGATATTGCAGTATAATTACTTAACTTTAAAAAAAAATTAGATAGACAGGCAACTGGATACCAAAACGGGTAAATCTTAAAACATTGGTTTCATACCAAAAAAAATTCAATAATAATAATAATAATATTCTACCACATTCACACAGCGCCATCTAGTCCCAAATTAAGTAATTATATTTGCTTGTGTTATGGGTACTAAACAACTGATATAATACTTAAATACATTTTTTTTTTGTAAATACATACATATTATAGATAAATTACACCCAGACACAGAACAACCCTTCATGCTCATCACACAAAGATTTGTCTTGGGTGGGGATCGAACCCACGACCTCCGGCTTAGCAGTCACGGTCACTAACCACTAGACCAACAGGCCCGTCAAGCAACAAAGCAAAGCGTATAAGCAACAACAGCAACCAATTTGCTCGAACTATGTGTCGTGTTGCAATCCTGACAGTACAGGAGTTAACATGGCCGCTAGGTCGCATGCATCGCACCACTCTGCCACCACTTTACTTCAAGTGATAATTAAATCAACTTCCATTAAAATAACGGCAAATTAATTGCTTATACGTGCTTAATACGTGTTGAATTGTGATATAAATTTCAAATATATATAATTAAGTAGATTCAAAAACCTATTCAGAATCTCTGCATTATCACTGGCAGATGTTTAAATTTTAATACCATATTAAAATTTAAACATCTGCCAGTCCCCAGTCATTTGCAAACTAAAGAATCAATAAAACCTTAGCGGTATTTGAACTTCGACTTATGCCTAGATACTACTAAATAGCTCCAAATATAAACTGTTTTAAAGGTGATTCAAAATTTGGCAAACATAATCTAGCAATTGTTCCCGCTCTGTTTAAAGTAAATTAAAACATTTTAGCGTCCTTTGTTCGCTGTTCTCTTGTTAAAATTTTCAATATTATTCATTAACTAATGAATAGGATCTGTTATTATTAGCAAAAGAATATTAAATTAATCTGCTGTGAGGGATCTGACTTGCTTTTTACCGTAAAATTGTAAAATTGGATCGCTGCGTTGATACTAGTTTTAGAGATAACTTGTTGACTGTTGTTAAAACATAGAGATTTCTTTTAGAACTCGAGCGAAGGTCCAACATTATACAAATGAGATCATAGATGGAATGTACTTAGTGTGGTTAACTCTTGGGTTCATCATCAAACTATTTGGTTCCACAACTGGGTGCGGGTCTATCCTCTTAAGAAAAGCGTATTCATGAAATACACAATCCAGACGGATTAAAAAATGGTTGTTTGCCAACAAAATCAAATAGTTTTTATAACTAATCTATAAACGTCGAGCCAGTAAAAAACAGCTGTTTAATTTTCACAACAAGGCAGGCTCTCAAGCAAGAAAGTGGTTATAAAATCACTTTTTAATATCACAGATGCTGTTTTATTGTAACCCTTGCAGTTTCCAGACACGCGTTGAATATGAAAATGCGTTGTGAGACATGTATCTCGATGAAGACATAAACTTTACGAGGGATGTGCAAATATCAATAGTGCATCATGAAGGATAATCCATTTTAGTATACGATCATGCAAATCCAAAGACGATTGAAATAAACTGTTGATAAATAATGTCTTTGACCTGCGACTTAGGAGTCTTGCAAAATATCATAAAGAAGTTTGTATATATTTTTATTTTATGAAAATTATATCATAAATTTTCCATCATCGTTTATTTTATTTTGACTTCGTATAAAAGGGTTTATAGTAAAATAATAAAGTCAATACTCGATGGCCAAAACTTTAGAAAAAATATATTTCAGATTATTCCCTTAGATCAAAATAACAATCTCAGATAAAAGACCTTATAATAATCGGTTTATAAAGTTGCTTTTAACTTTTATCGCTTACATTTTTTACCACAAACCGTTATTATAAACTGTCTGAAACATTAAAATCATTATGCCTAAGCCCAACATCATATAAATTAAATAAATATTTTACCTACCCTGCCAACTAATACTATCAAATCAAAGACTGGCCTGTTGGTCTAGTGGTTAGTGACCCTGACTGCTAAACCGGAGGTCGTGGGTTCGATCCATGCCCAGGACAAATCTTTGTGTGATGAGCATAAAGGTTTGTTCTGTGTCTGGGTGTATTTTATCTATAATATGTACCTATGTATTTACAAAAAAATAAAAATGTATATAAGTAGTATATCAGTTGTTTAGTACCCATAACACAAGCAAATATAATTGCTTACTTTGGGACTAGATGGCGCTGTGTGAATGTGGTAGAATATTATTATTATTATAATTAAATTATTCATAAAGGGATTGAAATAGTTTAAGTTTAGAATCGCAGTTCAAAATATTAAGTATAAATAAGGTAAAAGTAATGGCGTGCAAGCGTTTGCATCTAAAAATGATTAGTTAAGTGTAAAACAGGTGTACAGTACTATAGTATCTGTAGTGACGTTGAAGAAAGTAATTAATGAATAATTTAGAAATCTCGGGAATTCTTTGCTACTGTATTATTCTGTAAAAATCTATGTTACTTCGAAGCTCCATCGAATAAGCTTTCTTCGAAAGTAATCACAGTAATCACAATTGTAGAGTCCATTCTAATGTGTTACTACTTCCAAGGCGGTAAATTCTCTTGTTGTATATTACGCTTTTTGTTCTCAAAAATTTAAAATTTTAAAGGGGGAATTGTATTGTCAAAAACGATTTTCAAAAGTTAGTACGTCATTTCGTTCGCATTTTTGCCTTTCATTCGAGAAGGATACAAGTATTTCAGTATATTGAGCCTTCTAATGGGTTGTTAGTATTTTAGAATAACACTGCTGATCTAGTTCGCACTTGCATATTTTACCTAGCTATCTTGGGATTTAATTAGTGAAGTGAGGAACGAGTTGAACTATTCAGACTGAAGTTTGAGTTCGAGGAAATATTTATTATTTTAAGAAATCTTAAGGCGTTCCAAGTAAACATTAGGAGTACCTAATGTTAATATAAAGCTATTTTTAATTAGTAAGAAGATCATTGCATATGATATTGCTTATTTCCAGCTTTTTGGTGATATCATGATAGCTTTTGCTTTTCGCAGGCCAATGTTAATATATAAATATTAGACTTATTTAAAAAGGATAGGTATGTCTAAATGCTAAAGTAAAACTGGTCGTCCATCAACGGCTAGTGGAGCCGTTTCGTCGTCAATTTAGAAATGATAAAAAGAAAGCAAAAAATTACGAATGAATCAAAAAGAAAAACCCTGCCTGTACCTACTAACTCCTATTAAAATCGTTTACAAATGTTTGAAATTGACAGCGAGCATAATTAATGAAAATTTCATAGGATTTCGATTAATCATTGAGTAGGTAACCTATACTCGTATGTGTCAGCTAAAACTTTTATTATCTTTTTTAATTTCGCAAAGTCAGATAAAAAAATATGATTAGCTTGTTTTCATTGTGTATAAGATGTTAGTTTCTTGGATCTTTCAGTATTTTTGTCTAGACTTTAGATACTGCACTTCAAAACAGGTCCTGTAAGGTATCATACACTTTGACTATTACCGCTAAAACTATAAAACGAAATTCGTTTTGTGACGTAACATAGCAATTTGATCCTCTCACATAGAATGTTTGGTAAAGTTTACACCACTTGAATGGTCTCGACTCGATCGATCTAGAACAAATATTGTCTAATACTTGACTGGCATGAACTTTGAATGGCTGTTTCTAAGAAAACAGCAAAGATAGTGTGTAACTTAAGATTTTGCGTTGATTTTTGATCTTGTTTTCATAGTTGTAATGCATTCTATTACTGTTTGATGAAGAGGTTTACCTCTACTCTTATCTTTAGTGACCCTTTAAAATCTACTGTTTATGATTTCAGTTTAAGAGACGCGTCGATCCACTTCGAAAGGTATTAAATTTACGAGTCTTCTGAAAGTGATTCTCTTATTTATGTTTATTATTTTATCAGGTTTAATCCGTTAAACTAAGTATTGATTAGAACGTAACCCATCTTCTCCGTACCTGACTAACTTAACATAACAACTAACTTAACATAAACAACAATTATATTTCTATCCCTATAAATAATATAGAAATTACATGGTCACTTGTAGCTTCTCGTATTTTAATGCTAGATGACCCCATAAGCATCGTTCTGTTTGCGATCTTTTCAGAATTGTAACAAGGAATGAAATGTAGTTTTTCCGTTTTCAATGCATTTTTTCCAAACTTTCTCGCTATAAGAACGTTCCTCGGAATTCAAAAAATATTGTACTTAAAAAAAAAATATCTGAATTATTAACTCGTTCATAAGTTTTGCACGTAGCATCAAAATCAATTATTCAGATTTATTTATCTGGAATACATAGGAATACATAATTATACATATATATATATATATATATATATATATATATATATATATATATATATATATAGGACACCTGAGTGTCAAAACTCAGTGTTCGCAAGGGTCATCGCTGTTAATCCTGGCTCACAGGAGTTGCAGTGGTGGGCATGAGCGTGGGATTGTCCCGTATATATACATAAACGAACTTTTCAGCTGTATATATAGCTATACTAATTTGATACAGCTGAAGAGATTGTTTGTTTGAACATGCTAATTTCAGGAACTACTGAATCGTATAAAAAATGTGTATATGCTATAAAAGGCATCACGCTACGACCAAAACTAGTATAAGACTGTAATGTGTGCACTACATAATAACAACGAAACTCAGAAAAGAACAGTTGCAGTGGACAACACAAAAGTGTCGGAGTACAAAACATATTTGTTGCGACGCTGCTAGTCGTCCATTCAGGCGACTGTCGTATAAGGTGTCTTCTATAACGAGACGCCATTCTTACAATAGAAACCAAAGCTCGCTATTTGCTGAATTATTCAATAAAAATCGAATATGAACAGACACTAAAACAAGTAGCAATGTGTCGAGACAATGCACAAATTATAATAATATATTGAATTTTTTTGCATGAGAACGAGATATTCGGATTCAAGACAGGCGGTTATTATTTTATTCTTTTTATTTCTCGTTTCTGTCATGGTCTTATTGTTAGATTTTACTGGGTGTTAGAAGTATAAAGCAATTTACGAGCAGTTTTAACATTACCTAATGACATTACTGTGAATAGAACAAAATATGAATGACATAGTCATAAAAATCGTGAACTGATAAACTTTATATGAGAGAACAAATAATGTATGAGATAAACCAACCACAAAACTGACCAATCGAATGTTGAAATTCAGAGTAAGCCCCCAGGATCAATGAACCCAATATAACCTAGGAATTAAATAAAGGAATTTTATTCGCTACATTGTGAAAAATATAAAAACGTATTGTTAGAAAAGCGACAATTGTGAGGTTATTCAGGTGGGCAACAGGAACGATCAATGTTTCAACAATAAGAGAAATCAAGTGGGTTGATGTTTGTGTCGTGATATTGTATGCTAGTTCGAACCTTTGTTAGCGTAGGATCTGTTTGATCGATTCAGTTAGCAAACTCAGTTCAACACTTAAAGTATCACAAACATTCGTGCTGTCGCATATTATGAATAGCTTTTAATAGCACTTACTTTTATGCAGTTATAAACAAGTTATTTTAATATAAATTATAGGCAAATAGATAAAATATCTAGAAATCATGTCACATTTATTAGTATTTGAGTACAATTAATACATATAATACATAATACATTTAAATAAAAAGTGTATTTTCGGAATTTGTTTACCGTGGGGTGGGGGCCTGGTGATCTGAAATACAGGTATTTTTTACCTAACTCAGACACCAGCTCTTCACTTACCATAGACCAAATTTAATTTATAGATTATTATTAGATATAAGCACCATTGTAATATTTTAAGTCTGTTATTGTGAGGAGGAAATAAACATTATTATTATTATTTATATATAATTTGAGAATGTAGAAATACCAAGATACAATATTTAATTTTAGGCTCTATCGTACCTCAGTCGTAAAAGGGCCGTTTTCGCAAAAACGAGTCCATTTAACAATTTCCCTCTTGTATTAATAGCATTAAGGTTTATAATTGGGAAATTGATTCAATTATCTTACAACGCTGTTCCTTTGAGGGCGCGATACTAGCAGTAACCACAGTATTGCTAAAATAGTATAACACGAATAGCTAGATAATGTAATCTATTAACGAATTAAATATTTACGATAACTACCGACTTAATAGACTGATAACACGGCCTTGTTCACTTAATAAATGAGAAAGCTATTTCAGAATATCACGGCATTAAAGTTTATGGTATTATGACATCGGTGTTAGAGCGGGATATATATACATAATCTATTTTCACGTAACTGAGCTAAGGAATAAACATAATTGAATAAGGTTAATGTGGACCAATATATAAAATCTTTTTAAGTAATTTAATTGCCAATCAATATTGTGAAAAAAAAACAACCAAGAAAGTGTAGTGATTCACAAAATCAATAATAATGTAAAAGTTAAAGGGGTTACAAAAACATAGTATGATCGAAAGCTGCTGGCCTTTACCTGGGGCAATGCGTTAGCATTGCCACCCAGCCTGGTAATGTGGCTACTTTTTGCGTAGTATTGCTTAGAAGTCAGACGTAAATTAGGTATTCCAATTATTATTACTATTAATACTTTTAATAGAATATCAAGTTTTTTTCTTGTAAAAAATAAACGTGTATTTGAAACTAAGAAGGAAACCGTTCTCAAAAATGAAAACCGATGGTAGTGACAAAAATTTCATGAATCACATAGTTTTGTCAATTTTCATTTTGAGGAGCGTATCCTATGATCAGCGTTAAATTTGATATGCAGTACAATTTCGTATTCAAAAAAAACAATAACTCATAAATACAATTGATTACTTCGTTCGATAGCAAATGAAGTCACGAAATACATGATATGAAAGAGCTGAAAAATTTATAATACACGTGAACAATAGTAGAATTTATTAAAAAAAGTCGCAGACAAGACGGCTAAGTGACATTCGTATTACAATGTTAATTCACACGAGAAAATCATTTGACAAGTGTGAAAATTGACTATTGAGTATTGAATGTAGGTGCATGTATGTACAGTCGAGTTCATTAGTACATTCATTCAAATGACAAATGAATATGAATTTTCTTCAGATGAGTTGATTTTGAAAGTTAAACACTCAAAGCCACTAGTTACTTTTGAATTGGTGCTATTTTTAATTAGAATTGAAGGACGCAACTTAAGGTAATCGAAAAATTCTTTAACACCTAGTTTGGGTCAATGCTAACGCGTTCTTTTATATTAATTTATACACTGCTATCTTAGAGACGGCTCTTTCGATCTTGATATATACGTATTATCGTAATTACGTATTTCAAGTTCATATGAAGAAAACACGTAAGTTACTTAAAATTTTCCAAAAATAATATATTTCATTATATACACACACACAAATACATTCCATATTGTAAATGTTATTGGAACGTATTTTGGGATAAACCATAATTACAACAGATATTACTTATTACCTTTTTATTATAAGTAAAAATGTCCAGCTAACGAGTCTCAAAAGCAAAATTATCAGAAAGCAATAAATACGCTGTCATGTTCCTAATATAATAAGGCAATACTGATCGATCTCATTTATATTGTATCGTAATAAATTGCTCGCGTCCAATAATGCCCGTATATGTATATTCAGTACTAAGTATAGCGCAATACACCCACTGATGTCAACAATGAACTATCATAAATCAATCTAAGCTTAAACCACAACGTAAATTGCGGAACCAATACTGCACTTTTGGAGAACAAAATAATTTGATTGCAAGTGTATTACGTCACTGTTTATTGTATTGTACGAATAATACCTGGATAACACTACATCGAAAGTGACCAGCATGAAAATCAAATGGTCCGTGTTCGATTCGTGATTCGTGTACCTTCGTTCGAACGTCACCAATTACTTTAAAAAAAAAATGTACGTTATGTACTAGTGTATGTATGTACTAGTCAAGTGACTTACCATCTACAACAGTGAAGGAAAACATAAAACATTTGAGGAAACCCACATACCATAGAATAAATTCTAAGTGTATATCTGATCCACCAACCCACATTAGACTAGCGTGTGTGGTAGTGTGTGTGTACTAGTGTAGGCTATAATGGCCTAAACCCTTTCAGCTCTCTAGAGAGAAGACCTGAGAATGGGTTGCTGATGACTATACATTACTATCAATCGACATAAAAGCTAGTAATTTGATAAAGAATGAACATATTATATTAATCTCATACTATTATCGGAGTGACCAAGAATCCTTCGGCAATATAGTAAATTAATTAATTAACGCAATGATTATTGGAATGCAATGACAAAAACGTGAAATATTTAATTGTTTATTTATTTAATGAATTTAATAACAATGTAATTTATAATTATGTAGAAATAGATATTCAGATTTATCTAAATTGTTACATAGATTAGAAATAAATTATTTACGAATTGTTTAAAATATTATTACTGTATAATAAGTTGTAAGATTGAAGCTTTTGATACGCCTACAAGCAATCTGTCAGTGTAGATCGAGATGCCATAAATCGAACTCTTTACCGATAAAGGTTGCCATGAAATTGGTTGGACATGTTTATTGCCACGAATTTATAGAGCTCAAAGGCTTTCGGAGAATATAAAGAATAACAGTAAAGCTTGCAATAATAATTAAGCAAGGAATCTATGGACTAAAATATTTTGATATCTTTCTTTTAACTAAATACCGTATATATTCATTATTATTAGAGTGGAAAACGAAAAGAGTAGTTCCACGAAACTTTCGTAGTATCAATTTTTAATTAAAGATAAATAAAATTGAGTTCTCATAGTTCTATCTTTTTATATGACGTATATTGATACTAGCCACCTAATGAAGTTAGTTTGTTTTACCATAATTTAATTAAGTACCTAAATGATTCTCGGCAATTTTTATTTCAAGTGCCGATGAATCATCATCATCATCATCATATCAGCCCAATGACGTCCACTGTTGAACATAGGCCTCACCTAATTTCCGCCACAACGAGCGATTTTGTGCCGCCCGCATCCAACGGCCACCCGCAACCTTTACTAGGTCGTCGGCCGATGAATAATTTATAATAAATTGTGATATAATGAATTAAATCGAAATAATTGTTTATGTTATTTAATCATCGATAGATTAACATAAAATAGGTATGGATAAGCTTTATAATAAGCTTTATTTATGGCGCAGCAGGAGAGTATACGACTGATACGCAAGGTTTCAATGAATGAATTCCTGGTTTCAATGAATGAAATTATGAAATGTGGATGTGATGCAACTCAATCCACTTTTACAACATGAGAATCATCACAATTTAGACGTCTACTATTCAACATACCTAAGCCTATCCAAGTACATCCACACCCAGCGGTACAGTACTCGTCATTTCGACATTCCACTTTGTATGATATCCTAGTATATATTTCAATTTAAGTTTAGAACAAGCCCTATGTCCCGGGGGACTTTACAAACATATACATAGTGGACACAAAGTTCACATACACTCAAAACATATATCTATGTATCACACAAATATTTGCCTAGTGCGGGAAACGAACACGTCACTCGTCACGATGATGGTAACTACAATAACCGCTACTGCACGGTGACAGTCAAATAAATGACATCAGTCAGATCATCATTATCATTTTAACCCATAAACGTCCCACTGTTGGGCATGGGTCTCCTCCAAATATTTTCAAAGGAATTTAGCCTACTATACCACGCTGGCCAGACGGGTTGGTATAGGGTTTGTGTCGAATTTTCATTTTCTAGCAGTAAGTACTCTTGTTTGCTTAAGGTAGGTAGTTAGTCGCCTTTTACGACACCCACGGGTAGAATTGGGGTAGTGACATTATGTTTTCTTAACGGATACACGGATTCAGTTAGATAAATGGCAATAATAACGAGTATAATCCGTTCACTCATACCTCAATACGGAACAAGAATACAAGAGCCAAATCGTTTTCATAGAAGCTATTGATCCGAGATGCGGCTTGAATGTAATATGCATGAACGACAGTTTGTGTGCAGAAGCTTACATACGAGTAGGTGTCGCAGAGCTTGTGTACAAACCTAACAATCGTGTTGTATTGGCTTTGTTGAGGGATGTATAACATTGGAGATCACGTTCAATATATAGACACGTCTTGACATTTTGCAATCTTATTGTGGTAAAAAATGAATTTGTAACTAAATTAATTAATTCAATTTTTGTTACTAAACCATGTCGGAATGCACCTACTACTCTTTCGTCCTTTAAAATAATGTATCTCGTAATAAAGTAACTACTTAATTCACCTTGCATGATAACTATTAGTACTATTACAAAATTCGTTAGTATAAGCGGACAGATAAGCTACTGGAGGAGCTAACTTTCCAAACACAAGCATGTTATAGCTTAATTGGAAATCCATACAACGGAAAAATGTATGCAACCACTGTTAAAAAAATAAAACGTTTATTAATTAAAGTAAGAAATTTAATTATATGTACTTTCCTAAAATAATATTCACTAAGTATAATATATGTACAAATATACAAACTTAGTAAATTGTTGTGCCACATAAGTAATGGCTTACTTCAAATATAATTAATACACTAATATAATTTTAAAATGAGGCAAGAATAAACTGTCTATGGATAAAATATCATTGATTGTAGGTACGTAGATCTATAATATCGTAGGTGCATTCAAGAGAAACGGACGTCATACAAGTTGGCTTTGTTTCAAAAACCTTACACTTCGATTTAGAAATATCAACTTCTTTTGGTCTTATATTCTTATATTTTCTATATCAGTTACGTACTTTCATGAGGAAATTTAAAAATGTGTCCTATATTAAATCGCTAGGCGAGCTAACTTGCCAATTTTAATATTGTTTTACTTACTTCATGAATAAACTTATTGAGTGACGACAATTTCTTATAGGTATTAAACCAATTGGTAAAAAATATTACAAAATTGTAGCTATTACCCGCGATGGCATCCGAATTTATTTATATTTTTTTCTTCTCTTATGAATCTTTGTCTCTCTACAAGGGATAAAATATATAGTTGATATAATAAAAAACAGACAAATTGGTTCCGCTATTCTCAAGTTATATCGTGACCGAACTATGGATTCGTTTAAATATAATTATAAAGATTATTTTACTTTTAGGCTTTCTCATTGCATGACTTCAATCTCGCGATCATATATAAGTTTGCACAATCGTGTTCTTACCCGTGTTATAATTAAAATAAAATTTTATGTAAAAGGCACAAAAAGCCATTAACTGAGAAGCTGGAAAGAAGAAGCAATTTAACCCTACAAAAGACCACACACATGACCCAGAAGTCCCATTTTGAATTCCTGATTAGGACCACGGTTTGGTCTTGGTGTGAAACAGCCAATTCAAAAAAGGCCGTTCCACGATTGACCCGTAGTCCCAAAGTTTCGTGGTCCCAAAGGGAAAAGACCCACAATTTTACATAAATTGCTTCTTTTAGAACTAATATCTAAGTCACTAGACTAGGAGCAAAATAACTTATCCATTTAACTGCCAACATAGCTATGTAGGTAATTTAAATGTTAGCACAGACTTGTTTATGTCAATGCCTATAAATGTTGATCTCGGTTACCATCTTCCGTCATAAAATGGATTGCCGAGATTCTAGTCCTCCCTGTCACCATTACGCGTTAGTAATCAAATTAACTTAATTAAAATTTGTTAACACTTTAAAAATTTGCGCATTATGAGGCCAAGATATTCAATTTTTTTTTACATTTTTTTTTTAATCTTTATGCACAATAATGGTACAATGGTGGGCTTAATACCATACGTCAATTTTATCTTCTTAAATTTATTGTTAAAGACACGTGTTTGAAAATGCAATAATTTCAACAGAAATAATATTGCAAACGAAACCATTTTAACATCAAACAAATACTATCAAATAATAAATTATAAAGCATACAGCTTTCAGCTTCTTTGTTTAAGATAATATACTATACAAGATATAAGATTTGACATCGGCAATACATTCGGCTAATAACAATCAGTCAAATATGAATATGTCGATCGGAATTTCGGTCGATAATTGTGAAAGGAATTTAAAATAACAATGAGTTCGCAGTGATGCGTTTGATACGTATGCATGAAAGGTAGGTGCTATAGTACTGCTACTGAATTTAAATTACTATTTCGACACAAACACCGATAAAAAAGTCCAGTAGGGCTCCAAATTGCGTTACGTTATGTAATTTAACCAAACCAATAGTGAAACTCTACTTCGGTTAACAAATTAATTTCAATACATAAATAGTGTGTTCCTTAACCCTTTCGCTTGTTTTTACTTCCCAAATTGTTTGAAAGATATACATAATCTTCTTGTTCTGTATAGTGCAATTGTTGCAGTGAATAAAAACATACAACTAAATTAGATTCCGCAAAAAAAATTGTGTTGCAATATTATCGAAGTAGTATTGTTATTCCCTCCACATTCTTTGGAGGAGACCCGTGTCCAGCAGAGGGACGTTTGTGGGTTGAGATGATGATGATGATGATTGTTATGACAGCAGTCCTCTATAAATCAGCTTATTTTATATTATAATCACTGCACATAAAAAAATAAATGCTAATCTTCCACATAATCTCAATGCTCGTCATAAAGTTTTTGCCTCTATAGTTTATTGGCACCTAACTGCACCATACCAAGTTAAGAACACCATTTAGCTGTATACTTCAACGTGTTAAATTTTACTTCTTGTTAGTTGTCCAGCTTATCACCATTTGCAACTGACAATAACACCTTACATAGGCTAGACATTACAAAGTTACAACGTTGAAATTCTAAATAGAGATATTGGGAAAGGCTAACATGGATATATATTCAACTCGGTTTACTTTTAAAGGGAATTATAAGTGAAGGACAAGCGATCTCGTTAACATACAGTATTCAATAAATATTAATCTTTCGCTTCTAACATCAGCTGCTATTTACGATCATCTTTATTGAGTAGAATCTATAAATATGATCATAAATATTATGGGAGAGCGTACTTTATAAACAAAAGATTATGTATTACGAGATTTTGAAATAGCAGACAATTTAAACGGCCTATTGGCTTTTTGACGAACAATAGGGAAATAGTTTTTTCGGAATGTGATAAGATCTATACACACTTACGTAGCTTCAAATTAACTTAACAAATATTTATAGGGTCATAGTTTATAGAAGGCAGACTTGCTCAAGGAAGTGCACCAACAAGATAGTCTGTTGTCCGACCCAGTGAAGAGGATGGTAGGTAGCAGGCAACGTGCGGTCTACACAGCATGTGATATATGCTTGTAATCATCAGAAATGAGAGAACGAGAAAGAAAATGAAGATGCTGAAATTATTACAGTTTCAGGGTGATTTTCAACAATGATTTTTTTTGTATCATTTCGGTGAGATATTTTATAACAATGCTTTTTACATATATTTCGTAACAAAATGAAACTTTAACCTTATTTGTAACATATGCGTTAGTGGACATCAAGTAACATCAAAACTTACTGAAATATTTAAGGTTGAATTTTTGGGAGTCCACTGAAATGAAAAATTTTAATTTCGTTGGACGATTTACGTCCACCGAAATGAAATTTCGCCTCGAATTTATAATACAATTTTGATTGCCATCGAAATGAAATTATTTTTGTCCCCATATCACTAAAATGATATATATTTACTTTTTGGCGGGAATCCACGGTTGTGTTGGTGCGTGCGTGCGCTCCGACGAAAAGAAGCGGACTGATTCGAAGTGACGAAAGACACGGGGGGCGCAAGAACGCAATTTTGACGAAACTACTCTACCAAAACTTACTGTGCACCAAAATGATAGCTTTTTTCAGGACAAAAGTTGATTGCTAATCAAATGTATAAGAAATAAGATAAACAAACAATATTAGTTTTTTTATGGGTTATATTATAATTTATTGATATAAAAGTCGATTTAAGTCCAAATAATAAATGCAACTGCAGGGTAAGATATTTGACGAGCAGAAGTAGATTCAGGACAGGTCACCGTAATGATAAAATGACACTTTGAAAATTTTTTTTTTTATGTAATAGAGGACATAACTCAATAACTTTTTTTGCCATGGTAGAGAAGGACCTATTTTACTATGAAAAATTATCAAAATCATAAAGTGAACACATTGCACTACTTGTGCAATTCACCCTTCAGCGTCTGCAAAATTTACACCTAATTCGTATCATTAACGTTGACTACTTTTTACCATCTTCAATATTAATGTATTAATAATAGATTGTTATCTCAAGAACTGTTTGAGATGATGTCCACGGTTACTTTTAATCATCACTACGCTCACCGTTGGCAGGGAATTCATTTCCATTTCAGAGGAATTTCCTCCCAAGAAGTATCAGATTTTGAACTTCCTAACGATATTTTGCCAACGAACTACAGAATGGGGTTTTTCAAAAAAGGAGTGAATAGATTTCTTTAGGATCGGCAACGCGCTCGTGATGCCCCTGGTGTCGCAGGCGTCTATAGAATACGGTAACCGCTTACCATCACACATCTGTTTGCCACCTTCGTTGTAAAAAAAAATATTAAAGGGCATAAAATTCTGTCTCCGTATATCATAATTACTGATTGACTGACACAAAGAATTATCCTTGACTTGTGATTCAAGCTCGTTTGTATATTGTCTTTTTACGGATCCAGTGCTGTATTAATTTCGCAGCAAACCATAATATACGACTTTATTAATGACTAAATCCATGTTTGTTCGTGTGATTGATAATAAAACAGACGCTATGACACTTGACATTAATTGTTTACTTATTATAGATAAATCTAATTCAAATTTACCGAATCAGAATTAATAGTTACTTAATCTAAATAAAATCCGAAGATTCTCTGAAAAATGCTTAAAATTAAAAAAAAGTTGCATGTTTGTACTATGGATGAATACTCAGTAACCCATTAATGTCCTACTGCTAGGCTCGAGTCACTTCTCCTCTATCTAGAGAACTGAGAATAATCCATACATGCTGGCCTACTGCGGGTTGGTGGATCACACATACACTTAGAATTGCTTCTAGAGTATGTGGGTTGCCTCACGATGTTTTCCTTCACCGTTAGCAGTATCAGGCCTTTTCCCCAAGCGGATACGCAGAGGTGTATCACATCCACATTTCGCCAGCTATGTTTGGTCCCATGAAATGGGGCGAACCTATTGTCATCTACTATGCACTTTAAACAAATAATTATTTTCTATAAAGACTACTTGAAAACAAGAAATAAGAACCAAAAATTTAGAACTGAAGTTTAAATACATCGTCATCACATCAGCCTAATGACGTGTACTACTGGAAATAGGCATTATCTAAATATAATAGGTGGTAGTTAGCCTACTGTTACCAACCGGGCCAGACGGGTCGGTACAGGGTTTTGTTTCGAGTTTTCCTTTTCTAGCGCAGGTGTTATGGCGTAATTTTCCCTTAATCGACTCTTACGACATCCCGGGAATGAGTCGGAATGGTAACACACATATTCTTTATCTCCGTCACCACACGGAGAAAGAAAAAATATATTAATGATAAATGAATATGACTGGCCTGTTGATCTAGTGGTTAGTGAACCTGACTGCTAAGCCGGAGGTCGTGGGTACGATCCCCACCCAGGACAAATCTTTGGGTGATGATCATAAAAGTTTGTTCTGTGCCTGGTTGTAATTTATCTATAATAAGTATGTATTTACAAAAAAAAAATTAAGTAGTAGGTATATCAGTTGTTCAGTATACCCATAACACAAGCAAATATAATTGCTTACTTTGGTCCTAGATGGCGCTGTGTGAATGTGGTAGAATATTATTATAATATTTTATAATAATGAAAATATGTGGCAGTAATAATAATATTATCTGCGTATTTAATTGAGGCAAATTACATATTTACCGGTTGTTTTATCGCTGCACCTGAATCTAAATTCCTCCGCGATACGCAATAAATATTAGTTATGAATATACATTTTTATGAAAATATAGCCCCGTCGAAATCAGGCCACAATAGTAAATGATTCATGAAAAATTGGATTAATCGCAACATTTGATTTTATGAACAGCTTTTACCAGATATTAATGAAATCATTGCGCTACATTTGATTTGAATTAGGAAACCTCTTCTCACTGTGTTAGCCTAAATTGAGCAAGTTTAACCATTATACTCAGTGAACCACTAATTGACGAAGTTATTTCATGACGGCTTTAATCTAAGTTCAATCGATGTATATTTACTTAAATGATGTTTTAAAACTTGTAATGCTTTCTATTAGGTATACTCATAATATTATAAAGCTGAATAGTTTGTTTGATTGATTGAACGCGCTAATCTTAGAAACTCTGATTTGAATTGAAAAAATCTTTTAATTTTGAATAGCTCATTTATCGAGGAACACTATAGGTTTTATTAATATCACGCTTTGACCAATAGGAGCTGAGCCATTCCAAAACAAATACAAATGGGAGCACAGCCTCGCGCAACAGCTAGTTGTTCTATATGATAGTTCATGTTAAATCAGTCTTAAACATTAGCGAATCCTTTAACATATCCATAAATTCAAAATACATATAAATTTCCATTCGTTTTAACCGTTTACTTGGATAATCATTAACTGTGAGGGCCATTAGATTCCATCTTAATGTCCCGTGCCAGAAAATCAAGGGCTGCTGTCGCTAAGATAATACTATACTGAATACTATTGCCTTAAATATGTTGGCTATCAAAGCAGCTGCCAACAGTAAGTACTTGGTTTGCATTAGTTAATTAATTGTTAAACGGTGATTGCACCAACGGAGCATCAGCTTAATGGTGTTTGGAGCGTTACTGAAGAGCTCTGGACACGTTCCAATTTGAAGTTATCACTTTGACATTAAACGTGGTGCCTTTATTGAAATTAAAGCTTACTTTAATTCTGGTGCAGAAAGTAGAACCGTTATATAATGATACTCGTACCAGTATTTTTTAATAAGTATGTCAACCGAAAATAATAAAAATATAACAATTTTTTATAATTTATGAAAAATCTAAAATCACAATAGATCGTTTCAATTTAATAGTGTTAAAGATCGTACTTTTTTGTTAAAAATCTTTTGACCAAAACTATAACCCTACTAATCCGATTAAATTTAATTTGATTTTAAAAACGTTCCCATGAGGAGTTCTATTCAGTTTCACTTTATTGTGTTGGTAGTACAGCGATTTATTTAAAAAATAATATTTTTGTGCAATTATGTACCTATCCACATTCTTTGGAGGAGACCCGTGCCCAGCAGTGGGACGTTTATGGGTTGAAATGATGATGATGATGATGATGATGACCTATCTCTCCAAAAATATTTTGGACTTCATTGCGAACAGTTTTCTCGTGCTAGAAAACAATTATATATACATTTCATGGAAATTTCTGGAAATTCATCATCATTTTTATAGCCTATTAATAATAAATAATACAGGTTGCCTCAATCAAGACGTACTAAACAAAATCATGTTAATATTTTTAACGATTCTCAATGTACCTACTAAATAAGAGTTTCTAGGTAATGTTGATATTAGTTTTATTTATATTTTATAGCTTCATTTAAACGTTATTAAGGCGTAACTAGTCGCCAATGACCTTGAGAGTATGGGTGGAGCTTAGCTTATTTCACTGCATATCCCCGCTCCTTTGCCAACTCGCGCACACTATAATACAATGGTCACAGAATAAGCGTAAACGCAGACATGCGCTTCTAGCTCGGCATTTTTACCTACGATTCCGGAATAACAGTTTTAAAATTGGTATTTTATTTTGTATAGAGAGTTTAAAGGACTCGTGTACACAATTATTTGTTTGCCAATATTTTTATGTATTGAGATTTTTTTAATTTCAATGTTTTGCTTTCGGTATTTATGTAAGTACTTACATAGTTTTATTGGTACTTATTTATTATTAGTATCGAAGATAATTATTTTATCTTGTAAATTATAATTAAATAAACAACTATTTTAACTTACCTTTGTATTAAAAAAAAAATTTACCTATTTTCATTGATGAATTTAATGTTTTGTTTACAACACTTACTTTGTAATTACGTTATAAACTACTATTATAAATTGTAAACCATTTTATTGGATCATTTGAAATATTTTGTTTGAGAATATAGCTCGCAGAACTGATGGCCGATGGGGCAAAAAGATTACTCCTTCTAAACGGTTAGGAGGAGTAGTCGTCAGAAAATTCAAAAAAAAATATTAAAGTTCATAAATATTTGCACAAAAGGTTTCGGCACACAGCGAGAAAGACGTGACGGCTCTGCGTGACACCTTAGATTTATTTACTCGTCCCGCCGCGCTCGCTGTTTGTGTGTATATTATACCTGTAAGCACTATATTCAGTCGATAGTAAAAATGGAGCAACGAGCGACACAGCCTTCCCGTCTGAAGGCTAACGCCTGTCTGCCGCCCGCGCCCGCGCAGAGCACCTTTGAATTTCTAACGTACAGAAATCGTATTATGGCCTATTTTCTTAAGAAAATATTGATCGATTTACATATGCTATGTTCAGATTAAAGTAAATTTTACCACCAATTTATCAGTGTAAAAATAATTTCAAACTATAAAGCCGTTTTAAAGTTTTAGGGATTTTAAGATAAAATATATCTCAACTTAAAATATTTTTTGAGGCAAAAGTATTAGTCGTACGAAAATTTCATATGTTGAAAATGTAGTAGATAGATCAATTATCAAAATATATTTTTTTCAAATTTTTCGAACAAGTCGTTTAGGAGGAGTAGGCTTCAGAAAAAAGCCGTTTTTGGTGCAAAACCGAGGGAAGGCCCTTAATGTCATATTTGACAAACGACTTAGACTAAATAATATTTTTGGCCACGCAAATAGCCACTACCACTTCCAATAATAATTATTATACACAGAGCCTTGTTGAAATTTCGATATTCGATTGTGTCGTTTGCGATATAGATGTAAAATATTTGAAAAGAATATCAAAATCAACAAAGACGTGACACAAGTGTGTATAAAAAAAATTGTTGTTATAAAATCTAAGCTATAAATAAATTATATATTATTATTCTTCTATAAAAAAGTGACTCCCGTAATCCTCATGTCAAGAAGATTAGATAGTTAGATAGATTAGTTTACGTAGGTACGAAAAGATCTAACTAAAATCTATGGGTAACACAAAGAATTAGTCCCATGCGATTAATAAGACCAAACATTGGTTTTAGATTTTTTTTTAAATCCAGGTTTAAAAATTTATTGTTAACTGATATGCTCGTATAAAATATCTATAACATCTACAAATTTAATAAGTCTCTACAAATTAAAATACTTATAGGTAAATATTCTTAAAAATTATTTTGATGATATTTCGACAACAATAATTCAATAAAGAACCTTGCTATAACCCAACTTCTATTAATAGATGCTTCTTTTGTAAATTAATCGGAAAACTATAAATAGGTAATGATACTTCAAACGACTTGATGGTAGTTTTAGATACACGAAGGAAAACATAGCACGTGTTTAATTATCCACAGCTGCAAAACTTCATCGTCTTATGAACACTTTCCTGCTCGTTAACCGACTTACTTTTGTACGATACGGGAATACACATGTTTGCTTTTCCTCATTTAGCTATCGTAGTCTAGAGAATTACGTCAACCAAGGACTTCTCCAAATGTTTGTAAATTGTACCTACATTCCGAATAGTATATCTACCTTCCAGCCGCGGCTCCGCGCGCAAGTTGTATCGGTAAAAAGTCTTTTCAGACTACAATCCATCTGTGTATCAATTTTCATACAGGTAGTTTCAGCAATTCAGGCGTGATTAAGTAACAAACATCCATCCATCCAAACTTTCGCATTTATAATATTATTAGTAAGATACTTTCAATTTAAACCTTTAAACAGAGTGATATCACAGATACAAATAATTATAAAAAGAAAACACAATCGCACATAAATAATTCAGATCAAAGTTTCAAGCTGAACAGATTCCAATACTAATTAGCTACTGTAAAAAGATACGTATGTAATGCAAAAACATTTTAATTTAAGCATTTATTTTGGTAAAGGTAGGAATCTTGATAAAATGGGACATTTTCGATTTCGATATCCCTGTCAAATGTTGTAAATCATAAATTCATTATTGAGTTTATATCCGTTCCATATACTTTACAGTTGTATTGTGTAACAAAACATAACAATTTGCAATTCTACCTTATTTATACTCCTAAAAGTAATATCCTATGCTAATAACAATATTCTTACCTTGCTTACAATAACTCAAATCATAACAAAAACTTCTCAAACAAGTCTGTAATCAGAATGCAAATGAATTACAATAAGTCAATAACAGAACACTTGAAAGCGTCCGGTAAACAAACATATTGTTTATCAAATTTTACGTGGTTATCAAATTTATTTGAGAGTATGCAATTTTGTCTAACCCATAAATATCCCACTGCTGGGTACGCGTCTCCTCCAAAGAATGTGCAGGGAATTTAGCCTACTATTATACCGCGAATTGTTTCGAATTTTCCTTTTCTTGCAGTGCTCTTGTCGGCATAAGGTTACTCCCTAAGTCCCCCTTTTACAACACCCACGGGTTGAGATGGGGTGGTGTAAGTTATCAAACAGTTTTGAATAAAATCTTCCATAACGTCGTCCGCCGTAGCCGTAGCACGGATGAACTTCCTGCTTTAGGTTTTTCCTAATTGCAATGACATGTCATTCTTCAAACGAGGTTTAAAGAGAGCTTTCTTCTCAATGTAGGCAGTGGCTTGGCAGTACCTCTAACATTGTCAACGTTCATGAGCGGCGCTTACCACTTACCAAAAAGAAAAACAAGGACGTTTACTATTGGACATAAGAACCAAGATTAGATTTCCATATGACGTTCGTTTACCGAACCGCTTTAGGGTAAATTTTTCGCTGAGTATCGGGTGAAATTAAGGGAGGTGTCGTTTGTGTGGATGCGCTATCAATTCTGTCGTCTTTATCAGAGACGGTTAGTGTGAGGCCGTCGTCGGCATGGGATGCACGTACGGGTTGTCGCGCGCGAAACTTGCCGTGTCTGTGTCGTAAACGCGATCGTGATTTTAACTTTGTTTATGTGGTAAGTAATCATCTAATCATTATAATGTTTAGTATATCAGTGTTATTCAGAAGATGTCCTGTATTACCTTTGGGAATATTTGTCTAAATTAGTAGATTTTTGCGAGTTTTTGATTTCGAAAATGAGATTAGAATTTTTTGTTGGGTGTTTAAAATATTTCAGATTTTTAAAGAAGTTCAAATAAATCTAAATCGATAAATTTAGGAAATTTATTCATTCAATCTTATAGCCTATATTCCAGATATACGTCAGAATACTTCTATTTTTGTGACTTTTTTTTAAAGAAAATGGCTTATTTATGTTATTGTCGATAAACTACGATGATTGATCTACCTATTGATAATAATAATTATCAATTTTATCAATTAATGGATTTAAAATATAGGATATTGTCCCCAAAGATAATTCACGATACTATTAAATAATAACAGTTAAATAGCAGCTTATATAATAAAATATATTAACTGTAATGCTATAAACCACACAATTTTCACCTGAAACGTCCACTTAATAATTAAACGATCGTTGAAAAGCCAAAAGCTCGTCACCGGACTCATAATTGTCAACAAACGAATGTAAACAGTAACTACACCATCAAAGTTAATCTTTTATAATACCCATAAATCTACAGAACAAAAAACGTATAAAACTGAAAGCGTTTAATTAAATACAGAGATTATGAGGGCCATTTACAGAATTATGATGATAAATATGAAATATGAGTACAATAAGGAACGGCTTAGCTTTACTGAAGGACGACCTCGTCAAGCTTTTGTTTTTAACACCCTACCCGTGGAGAATGAAAGTATACTATACTGACTTCTACCCGTGGCTTCATCCGCGTGATATACATGTAAAAAGTTGCCATGTTCTCTATCATAGGGAAATTTTAAAACAAATCTACATTTGTGAACATCCGTGTAGACGGAATAAGAATACATAATGTAACCACAGCATGTCAACCGCCTTACGCAGACAAGAGCACTGCAAGAAAAGGAAAATTCGAAACAAACCCTATACCAACCCGTCTAGCTAGCGTGGTATAATAATATATAATATTTTACCATAATAATAAATTAATATGTATTAATAGCTGTACCTCGGACTACCGAGATAGAGTTATTAGTACAGTAAAGTTTAAATACTAATTCAGGTGCTCGTAGCTTTGTGGTACTGAGATGTTGCTTAGGATCATTGAGGTTAAGCAACACTCAGCAGGGTCAGTCCATGATGGGTGACCGTTTGTGGCAATATCATTCTCGAGCGTCTCCGTGCTTCGGAAGGCACGTAAAGCCGGTGGTCTCGGTTACCACATAATGTGGTAGTCGTTAAGTCAAGTAGGAAGCCTTCTGGGCGACTTGATAATTTCCAGCATCAGGGTCTGCCTCAAGCCCACACGGTAAGAAGAAGACTAATTTATACTGGTGAATGATGTTCCATAGAGCTAAGGATATTCGTCGAATCGATTCGGTAATTTCTCCTTAATTTTCATGAATATTGGTATAGAGGCAAAATTCTCTCCACTTTCTTGGGACGAGACTTGTGCCCTGCAGTGGTTATACAATGTGGTTGGTGGTTTATTTGCTATCCCGTGGGAATTAAGAAAAATCCTTTCGTGCTTCTGATACAATGGAATCTGTGTACGAAATTTGAAGTTTATAGACCCAGGCTGTGATTCCCAGGCTGCGTTGATATATATATAAGTCAGTCAAATTCTCTATTTATATAGATAAGACATCCTGTATGTAGATTTATATTTCGTTACAACTAAAAATGCATGAATTTTCCTTGACTCGGTACCGGGCACTTCACAATTACCTAAATGTAAAAAGCACATCCAGAATCAGAACAACTTTATTTGGGTCACAATCAATTTTAATGTTCCGTAGTCATATCCTACGACCGCAGATCCCTGTATTGGTATTTGTTAGTATTATGTCTCTTTTTTCACAGCTATACTTCTCTCTAAGGTGAGAAGTATACCCGGTCCTTTTGGAAGGCTTACGCGGGGACACAGGTCCAACACGCAGAGGCCTTTAAAGAATTTTAATTTAGAATGGGATGAAACATTTACCGCTGCCATATCACAGCTGCACTATTGTAGTACAGCTATGAATATGATTTGTCACTGGTAAGTGTAAAGCTATTGTATGATGTTATGGAGTCAAATAAAGTTGGGCTATGGGTTTGAGTGTTCGGTGAAATGATGATATCTGGCATACGGGAACAACGTCGCCTACTTGCCTCCTCCAGCGGTGAATACTATATTAGTATTATTATTATTACTGTATGAGCTTGTAGCAGATCCTGGCGTTAGAATTAATCAAGCGCCCAGAAGACATCCAACTTGACTTAATGACTACCATTTTAAATGGTAACCAAGACCAACGGCTTTATGTGTCTTCCGAAGCACAAAGACAATCGAAAATGTCCTTGCCGAACACCTCAATGATCGTAATAAACATATCAGTACCACAATGCTACGAGCCTCTATTCACTAGCAAAGTTCCCTTTTATAATTTGTATGGCTCATAGTTGCATATCAATCAAGCGATGGTGGCTGAATGGATAAGAGACCGGCGTGCAAATCACGCTGTCTGTGTTCGATCCATACCGGCAGTACCAATGTGGATTTAACTTTGTGGAATTTATATGTACTAGTCAAGTGACTAACCATCTGCTAACGGTGAAGGAAAAACATCGTGAGGAAACCCACATACCATAGAAGAAATTCTTAGTGTATGTCTGATCCACCAACCCGCATTAGCCCAGCGTGTGTGGATTATGGCCTAAAAACCCTCTCAGCTCTCTAGATAGAGGAGAGGAGACCCGAGCCCAGCAGTGGGACTTAATGGGTTGCTGATGATAGTTGCATCTCAACATTACCAATGACGTCTTCTAGATATTTTCACAAAGCAGATTTTTTTGTTCCGATTAGCAAAGTTACCAGCATGCAAAACATGCGGTCCGAGTTGAATTCCGACCAATAGTACCGATATGGATCTACTTATACGGAATTTACATGTACTAGTTACGTGACTAACTATCTGCTAAAGGTAAAGAAGAACATCGTAAGGAAACCCACATTCCCTACAAGAAATTGACTGTCACAGTGGCGTAGTGGTTAAAGTGATCACCTCACCACTAACCGACTGACGTGCCGAGTGACGTGGGTTCGAATCCCACACGAGACATATTTATGTGCTTCATAAAGTACACCCAGACTCTAAATAAATATCAAAACATGTGATATACCTCTGCCAACCCCCGATTATAAAAACCTGATAAACTTTATTGCTTTATAAAAGCGCGGTATTAATCTTTCGTAAAGCAGTGGTTTTGAACGTCAACTAAATAGCTTTAGTGATCTTAATGTGAGGCAAACGGTCCATAAAACTTCGTAACTACATACACAAAGTTTATAATAGCCTATAGGGAGGTTTAATTAAAGTTAAATTATATATTTTTGCAACGCAGACTTCAATATTCTACAGACATAATATGGAGCTTAAATAGAATTAAGAATAATAATTTTCTAGGATCTTAGAGCTTTGTTATTCACGCTGAATAAATTGAATTTTAGTTTATAATCATAAGATAATTTCACGAATCTGTATTTTAATCTTGTCTTAAAATAACTTTTTCTAATCCACCATAAAAAAATGAAGACGTGTTATAAACCTAACAATGCATAGGAGTGTGGTGAACAACGTTATTCATCGTGCACTAGCCGTCTACGGCTTGCTTAGAGATTGTTCTCTCTAGGTCACAGTAATAGACTGACATATGTATAGATTTAGACCTCCTCATCGTTTTCGATGACGGCAACCTAGACTATAATTAAGTTTATTTATGATAATTAATTGTTTTTAATAATGTTAAAAAAAAAATATTTAACTATTTATTTTTTAGCACAAGCCCTCATGTGGTATACATCTACATATTAAATAAATAATATTTCAAGATTTACAAAGCTTGTTGTAATGTATAATTTTGTCAATGAAATGAATTGAAATCTCTTTTATTCATCTAGGTTACAAAGTAACTCTTATGAAAGTCACAAGTTAAGAATGTAACAGGCTATTCGAAAAATATTGTCAGCAAATTTGCCTACGACCAAGTCCCTTTTTTTTTTTTTTTTAATTTGTTTATTATGGCAAGATGTATTCTATACCTGATTACTATGGTTTGGACAAAGTTTGTAAGGTGACTAAAAGTGTAGTATATGAATATATGTATATCTAATAACATATATTTTATTTTTATTTAATATATTTTCAATGATGTAATTACAAAATCGAATACAAATTAATAATAATAAAATTTAATTCTTATATTTTTTGAGGTTTCATTTAAATTTTGACAAAAATTTTTTCACGGCAGTTAATACAACCTCAAACTATCTAAATTACCGATAAATTGAGATTTTATTAATACACGACGACATTTAGAAGTTAGAAATTTATGAATTGTAGGTCCGTATATAAAATTTAATTATCTTTCACTCACAATAGAACGTCAGTTTTCCTTTCCAATTATATTCCTCACAATCCATTAAGTAAATAATGATGAAGTTTTAAGATATGTGGAGTATGGAGAAGCTTGGCCGCATTCCGGCAAGTGCGGCAAGCACTAGCGTTTCTACACCACAAGAATGACTGTCTTAGACCAACTCTATATACAGTTGTGTACATTTTCAATATAATATGACATATTACTTTTATCCACAACCGACGTCATACATGACAAATTATTTCCTGATCTAAGCACGTTAGAATGTTTCTATCGTTCCATTTACAAGTTTAATATTCGAAAACACATTTATATTTCACACAACCCTAGGAGGGTTAAATGATGGATATGAAGGAATTTTACTGATAAAATGAACATACATTTTATTAACCCTTTAATGTTACAATAAACTGAAAAAACCCAACATTTTCATTTTGAAATAAGACAAGTATGGTTTTGAATAAACAGTCGAGCCTATCCGTGACATTTTGTAACGGATGGCTAATTTTTAGTTGAGCCGGCAAGTTATAAAATTCCAGGACATTGTACGCTCGGGGAAAATAAAACAATAATAAAGTTACGTACGTTTCGGTTGGCGTTCGCAGAATAAAACTTTAGTGCGTGGAAACTTTTGGAAAAATTTCGAATGCAAATGGTACATCCGTGTTCACAGTTTTTAAAGCACGCTGTGACACCGCGCTACAAAACGGTTAGTACCACGATAAAATGTTATCTCTTGAGTTCGGAATTATTGCATCTGATAATAGTGCTGACGAACAAGAATATTAAACGGAGTTTACGCTGGCGCCGCAACCAGCGCGCTGGTTATGTTTCCTACTTTTAACCGGGTCACTTTCTTACTTTCTACGTTAATCACTTCTTTCAAGGAATACGTAATTTTTCCATTAACCTTACAACAACAATAGGTTAAACAGATAGAAATAAATAATATATTTCACCGACCCCTAAACGTTCTTTAGCTATTAATTATTCACTGAGATCTGCTCATGCATTTACGACCGACAAAGGTCATGCCACGATGTATACTGTAAGGCTTAATGTATTCTCAAAGTTAGCAAACTTTCAAAATTATGTAAGCAGTGATAAAATGTGGCATATAACAATGACACATGATATTGTACCAGTATAACCCTAGCTTAAGAAACGCGTTAAAGTTTCGTATAACTAAGACTGGTAACCAAAAACGATGCTTGAAACTCGTCTAGTGATCTCACCACTTTACCACTTCAGTGAACCTATATAGGTTTATCTACATAACGCGTTAAAAATTGCGTTTGCCTTTAATTTTATTTGTATTCGGTGCGGTTGCTCTAAAAGGGTTTAAAAGGGCGTAAGCGCATTGAATGTACCACTCCCCGTGACTTTCAAAAAAATATCTAATACTGCCTTAATTTGTTCACTCTCTAACGCTCCTATTAACAAACAAATTTAATTCAAAACTTTTTGAACAGAGAAGTTATCACAGTTTGACACTTGTGAAATATGAAAGTGCAATAAATAAGCAATTAAGGAATTAATAAAACAAGTTAGGTCCCAACAGTGCCATCTGTCATACTTCAATGTTATCTACACTTTGAAACAAAATTGTAGATAGTAAAATAGTTTTACGACAACAGATGGTTTTCTACCTAATATAAAATAATTGGGCTAGTTAGATTCAGTGGTTTTATGTGGATTATTTTAAAAGGCTTAGGTGTTTTAAATTGTGCTTCTAAATTTTATTTAATTAGGTAATAAGTTTTTAATGGTCTTGCAATATTTGTATGAATATAATAAATTATCTTTAGGGATTGGTTTAGGTTGTATATTGAAAGCTGTATTTAACCTCTTCATAGTTTTCGATTTAGCTGACAATTTCCATGCATAATAATTTATGTATCGGACGACAATGCAATATTATAAAACTAAAGAGTTTGTTTGTTTGTTTGGTTGAACACGGTAATAACTCTTTTAGTGATGGATAGCGAAGCCCCGGGCAACAGCTAGTAATAATACATAACTTCCTTTTGACACAAGAATTCTTTCGTAGTGCAGAGAAGCATTGTTTTCGGTTTTTTTTCTTTGTAATAAAACATATAAACCTACCAACATGAACATAGAAATGTACACACGGATTTTAACTCTATTAGTTGATCTGCACTAGTAATTTTACTGTTTATCATAACATATTTTTAAAACTAAATAAAAACTATCTACTACATATCTACAACTTCTATTTACAATACTATAAATAAATAATAATACAAATGGTAATGTGGGCAAAGTATTCGTCGGCATCACTGTCACAAGGGAAGGTGCCCAAAAGGCTAGCAGCATTGCCACGCTGGATAGCAATACTGATTCTCGGTGCGAGATAAAAACCTGCCCTCTGGTCACGTGAAGTGTCGATTAACCGCGTCGCTAATTCATTATAAACGTGGAGGGCACTCGAACCCCATGAACCTAATGTTTCGACCACAAACGGCTCAAATAAGTAATTATCAGTTAAATTACTGTATTTGCGCCGTTTGAGGGACTCTGCAGCTGCTGCAGCAGAACTAGAACTACCCGCTGTACTCGGAAGGTGCGATGGCGCAAGGGTATCGACGCAAGTAGCGTCCTACACCAAAGGCCTGCCCATCTTCCAAGGCAGTAACGTCATACCATCAGGTCTCTTCCGATAGTCACGTGTCAAACCATGAGGTTCTAATAAGGAGTCTGTGGTCTTTGTGTAAAGTCTGAGGCTGTCGACGGCTTCATCGCAGTGACAGTGATGGACGGAGAAATACATGGAGAACCCAAACGTAAAACAGCAAGTTAGTTGTTTAAATATTCTAAGTTTGTAGTGTTCTCATCACTTTAAAACTATTGCCGCAATCAATACATAAAAAGAGAACTCTATATTTTATTGGCTCAAAGGCAAACAGCTTATGCGATTTAAAGAAGCAATTTTCACGATCAAACAACTTTTGGAATTGTTTCTACGCCAATACCTAATTGTTTTTATCAGTCGGGGAACTTCCTCTCAATGGAATACTTACTTTCTTATCTAATAAATCCCCCGACTGAAATGAAAATTTTAGTTTAGCTTAAATGCTATCTGCATTTATAGGTACATCTTGTTTTTGTACAACCTCATTATATTTTACTAAATGCGAAACCTGAAAGTAGTTTGTTCAGAATAAGTTGCAGAATCCATTCTAATTTTTTTTCTATCATGTATTTTGTCAAAACTGTATTAGAATTTTGAAAGCCGTTGACCGTTGTTTCAAGTGTATCTATGGCCGTCTAACGCCTTAAGCCGCGCCGCCGCCGTCTACTCGCAGCGATAAATAAATAAGTTCTAAATAGCTAATAAACAACTGATATTCGGCAATATATCTATATTAAGTTATGTATTTACAAAAAAAAATGTATTTAAGTAGTATATCAGTTGTTTAGTACCCATAACACAGCAAATATATTATAATTGCTTAATTTAGACTAGATGGCGCTGTGTGAATGTGGTAGAATATAAAAAAAAATCTAACAAAGAATAATGTTGTATATAAAGAACTCCCGTGATTAAAACTAATATCCATACTCGTAATTTCCAACAAGTCATAATAATATCTGTACCTATACATTTCATTTATATTTTCAAATAAATATTTCATCAAAAATCTAAAATGTATGTTTACAAAGCCGTGAATCTCTTGTTTTGACATCGAGTGTCACCGCAGTTTAACATTTTAACAGCGAAAGGCGATATTCAAAACAACATTTTAATTGGAAGTCACTGGAACATGGCTATGAAATCCAATTTCTATAAAATCAACATACTGTAAAAAATATTGCATAAAAGTAGAAGTAGTAACTACCTACATAAAATAATCAAGAAACAACTTTTCTGTGTAGCGACGGGCTGTTAGAAGGTTTGAATTCGTGTGGGCGAGTTTGGAACATAACAATATTTTATGGTCACTAAGTACTCGTTATTGATGGTACCTTGGCACAAAAATGTAATAGAAGCTGAAAAAATATATTTTCAACAAACATTCACGAATGGCATATATTTCGACAGATCTTTTAAAAACACTTTAAGAGGGTTCATACAGAAATCCATGAAATCACGAGATTTCCACGTTCGCTACAGAATATGTCTTTATATGTAGCGAAGTAATTTTTGGCATACATAGACAACAGTTTTCTTGTCTAAAAAGTGTATTAAGAAAAACAGACTATTTATTATTAGTATTTTAGTTAGAACAGTTCTTTCGCACAGTGTTTTAAGAAATTCTACGAAACAAGCCTACTTTCAGATTCGCCAGGGACTAAAGTAATTGAAATGCATAGAAAAAAAAACTTGTTTTAAGGTCTACATATAGTCCTTTAGTTAGTGTATTGAAAAAATATTAGAAATATTCATTTTTTTATAACTAAAACTTAAGAACTAAAATTTTTAAAAACGTTGAACTTTGATCAAGTTTGATTAGAATTTTGGTACACTATATATGTTTAAAAAGTCGATTTTTTTACATTTAATTATTAAGCAAGATGTTGTCATTTATAAATGTCCATAATATTTTCGAAATCCCTTTAGAAATATTTTAAAATGATTTTTGAAAAGAGCCTAAAAACGCCTTATATTTCGGCGCACAAGCCGTGAGAAATCAGTACCGGCTGAGGCCTTCTAGAGAGAGGACGTAACGCTTTGCTTCCCGCGCTCCCGGTCCGATGTTTACGTAATATTTGTATATTTCAAGAGAGTTCAATACCAGTTGATACTTTGTTATGGAATTTTTTTTTTATTAAAGATCAAATTATTAACTTTGCTGTTTTTGGGCTGATGAACTCTAAAATCGATATCTGACGATTCCATTGGTCACTTGGCATAGTTCTGAAGTCAAAATTATAAAAATGACCGCCATCTTGAACTTTGTTGTTTTTGGGCTGAGTGATATCAAAATCGATATTTGACGATCCCATTGGTCACTGGGCATAGTTCTAAAGTCAAAATTGTAAAAATGCCCGCCATCTTGAACTTTGTTGTTTTTGGGCTGAGTGATACCAAAATCGATATTTGACGATCCCATTGGTCACTGGGCATAGTTCTGAAGTCAAAATAGTAAAAACGCCCACCATCTTGAACTTTGTTGTTTTTGGGCTGAGTGATACCGAAATCGATATCTGACTATCCCATTACTCATTGGGCATAGTTCTGAAGTCAAAATTGTAAAAATGCTCGCCATCTTGAACTTTTTTGTTTTTGGGTTGAGTGATACCATAATCGATATTTGACGATCCCATTGGTCACTGGGCATAGTTATGAAGTCAAAATTGTAAAAATGCCCGCCATCTTGAACTTTGTTGTTTTTGGGCTGAGTGATACCAAAATCGATATTTGACGATCCCATTGGTCACTGGGCATAGTTCTGAAGTCAAAATAGTAAAAACGCCCACCATCTTGAACTTTGTTGTTTTTGGGCTGAGTGATACCGAAATCGATATCTGACTATCCCATTACTCATTGGGCATAGTTCTGAAGTCAAAATTGTAAAAATGCTCGCCATCTTGAACTTTGTTGTTTTTGGGCTGAGTGATACCATAATCGATATTTGACGATCCCATTGGTCACTGGGCATAGTTATGAAGTCAAAATTGTAAAAATGCCCGCCATCTTGAACTTTGTTGTTTTTGGGCTGAGTGATACCAAAATCGATATCTGACGATCTCATTAGTCACTGGGCATAATTCTAAAGCCAAAATTGTAAAAATGCCCGCCATATTGAACTTTGTTGTTTTTGGGCTGAGTGATACCATAATCGATATTTGACGATCCCATTGGTCACTTGGCATAGTTCTGAAGTCAAAATTGTAAAAATGCCCGCCATCTTGAACTTTGTTTTTTTTGGGCTGAGTGATACCAAAATCGATATTTGACGATCCCATTGGTCACTGGGCATAGTTCTAAAGTCAAAATTGTAAAAATGCCCGCCATCTTGAACTTTGTTGTTTTTGGGCTGAGTGATACCAAAATCGATATTTGACGATCCCATTGGTCACTGGGCATAGTTCTGAAGTCAAAATAGTAAAAACGCCCACCATCTTGAACTTTGTTGTTTTTGGGCTGAGTGATACCGAAATCGATATCTGACTATCCCATTACTCATTGGGCATAGTTCTGAAGTCAAAATTGTAAAAATGCTCGCCATCTTGAACTTTGTTGTTTTTGGGTTGAGTGATACCATAATCGATATTTGACGATCCCATTGGTCACTGGGCATAGTTATGAAGTCAAAATTGTAAAAATGCCCGCCATCTTGAACTTTGTTGTTTTTGGGCTGAGTGATACCAAAATCGATATTTGACGATCCCATTGGTCACTGGGCATAGTTCTGCAGTCAAAATAGTAAAAACGCCCACCATCTTGAACTTTGTTGTTTTTGGGCTGAGTGATACCGAAATCGATATCTGACTATCCCATTACTCATTGGGCATAGTTCTGAAGTCAAAATTGTAAAAATGCCCGCCATCTTGAACTTTGTTTTTTTGGGCTGAGTGATACCAAAATCGATATTTGACGATCCCATTGGTCACCGGGCATAGTTCTGAAGTCAAAATTGTAAAAACGCCCGTCATCTTGAACTTTGTTGTTTTTGGGCTGAGTGATACCAAAATCGATATCTGACGATCCCATTAGTCACTGGGCATAATTATAAAGCCAAAATTGTAAAAATGCCCGCCATATTGAACTTTGTTTTTTTTGGGCTGAGTGATACCAAAATCGATATTTGACGATCCCATTGGTCACCGGGCATAGTTCTGAAGTCAAAATTGTAAAAATGCCGCCATCTTGAACTTTGTTGTTTTTGGGCTGAGTGATACCAAAATCGATATCTGACGATCTCATTAGTCACTGGGCATAATTCTAAAGCCAAAATTGTAAAAATGCCCGCCATATTGAACTTTGTTGTTTTTGGGCTGAGTGATACCATAATCGATATTTGACGATCCCATTGGTCACTTGGCATAGTTCTGAAGTCAAAATTGTAAAAATGCCCGCCATCTTGAACTTTGTTTTTTTTGGGCTGAGTGATACCAAAATCGATATTTGACGATCCCATTGGTCACCGGGCATAGTTCTGAAGTCAAAATAGTAAAAATGCCCACCGCCTTGAACTTTGTTGTTTTTGGGCTGAGTGATACCGAAATCGATATCTGACTATCCCATTGATCTGCTGGGCATAGTTCTGTAGTCAAAATTTGTAAAAATGCCCGTCATCTTGAACTTGAATTTTGACTTCATAACTATGTCCAGTGACCAATGGGATCGTCAAATATCGATTTTGGTATCATTCAGCCCAAAAACAACAAAGTTCAAGATGGCGGGCATTTTTCAATTTTGACTTCAGAACTATGCGCAGTGACCAATGGGATCGTCAAATATCGATTTTGGTATCATTCAGCCCAAAAACAACAAAGTTCAAGATGGCGGGCATTTTTCAATTTTGACTTCAAAACTATGCCCAGTGACCAATGGGATAGTCAGATATCGATTTTGGTGTCAATCAGGCCAAAAACAACAAAGTTCAAGATGGCGGGCATTTTTACAATTTTGACTTCAGAACTATGCCCAGAGACTAATGGGATTATCAGATATCCATTTTGGAGTCAATCAGCCCAAAAACAGCAAAGTTCAAGATGGTGGACATTTTTACAATTTTGACTTCAGAACTAGGCCCAGTGACCAATGGGATAGTCAGATATCGATTTTGGTATCACTCAGCCCAAAAACAACAAAGTTCAAGATGGTGGGCATTTTCACAATTTTGACTTCAGAACTATGCCCAGTGACGAATGGGATCGTCAGATATCAATTTTGGTATCACTCAGCCCAAAAACAACAAAGTTCAAGATGGCGGGCATTTTTATAATTTTGATTTCAGAACTATGCCCAGTGACCAATGGGATCGTCAGATATCGATTTTGGTATCACTCAGCCCAAAAAAAACAAAGTTCAAGATGGCGGGCATTTTTATAATTTTGATTTCAGAACTATGCCCAGTGACCAATGGGATCGTCAGATATCGATTTTGGTATCAATCAGCCCAAAAACAACAAAGTTCAAGATGGAGGGCATTTTTACAATTTTGACTTCAGAACTATGCCCAGTGATCAGTGGGATTGTCAGATATCGATTTTGGAGGCGATCAGCCCAAAAACAACTAAGTTCAAGATGGCGGACATTTTCACCACTTTGACCTCAAATAGTCACATTCATCATCATATCAGCCGCAGTTATTATTGAGAAATTAATTGTTAGTCTTATATAAAATTAATTGTATTTTTCTTTCTTTCTAATAAAATTGTATTTTAATTGTTTATAGAATACAATACGATTAATAACAATTAATATTATTGATTAATTTAATTTGAAATTTTGTCCTATCCAACTTTAACAAAATACGAGGTTAGAAAATACCAAACTCATTAGTACGCGCTATATTGTTGTACCACACAGCATTAGAGAAGTGTGCATGTTTCGGCTCTGTGTGCGTAATTTAAAAACCTATTTGCGAGCAACTTGAAAATGTATGAACCCTCTTAAGGTTTCTATCTACTTACTCATTTTCAAAACTATCATAAAGCAGATTAGTAATATATGCTAGTTCGTGCTCTAAAAAACATTAAAAAATAAGGAGATTTTCATTTACAAAGTGCCTGTCTGTATTCCGCAAAACGAATATTAGCCTGAAACTACTGGGCGCTCTCAAAGCAATTAGTGGTGAACACGCCTAATATGACATCACGACACGACCCACGGCGCGGCGCGGCGTTCCAAGTTTAAAATTGTTTTTTATTTATTTTTTTATTCTTTTATGTACCATTTCATTTAAAGTGACAGCTAATTTAGTTATTTTTATTAATTTATATTAAGAAATTAGGATACAGATTGTAAATTTGTACTTTAATACCCTGTTTCACCACAGTTAGATTAGTGTCCGATAAACTATCTGAGACTTAAGTGACATATACATATATTTATGAAAAAAATATGTCAAAAACGTAACTAACTTTCGGACATGGTTATCAAACGCTTTTTGCTTCTGCAAAAATTCATGGCTTTTTAAATTTTGTAAAAATTTATAAATTAACTTGGAATTATTTACCTTTGAAATAAATATTTTTAGTAACGGTAGGTAGGTATGAGATGTACTGTAAAAAATTATGTATCATAATTATTAATACACACACATTAGGTACCTATGTGTTATATTGTATAAATTGAGAGACACACACCTACATAAAAGCAATATAGGTAAATACGTAATTGTAGAAATTAGAAACACACACACACAAGAGATCACGTCATGAATTTCAGTTGCAGCTTTCCTTGCGTGTCAAAGCAAAATGTCATTCTGTTAGCATAGAGCTCATTGTGTGAGAAATTTTCATTGGAAAGGGTTGGGAGTAGCATCCGTTCCGAGTGTTCAGAGCCATGTAATTACGCAGCCAGTTTTCACAATAGCAATGCAATGTGAATTTTGATATTCACAATGAACAGTAACAACTATATACCGTATAATAGAGCTGTCTCCCGTGAATAGTAATTTAAGTCTAAAAATGTGATAGAAATTTGAACTTTGTTACGTTTGTAATTAAACTAAAAATTGTGAAGCGTACAAATGGACTTTGTATAATATAAACATGTACTATTAATTACATCCTTAATGAAGTAGTGAGGTGGCATTTTTATATTGAACAAGATGTGCCGTGATATCTTATCACGCATTCTAATATCACTGAAAAAGAAATTAAATGCAGCAACCTACACGATTATTTTTTTCCACGGATTCCTAATATTTTTTCCAAAATCTCATTAGCTTAAGTTACTACTTGTGACATTAGCTATCCGCCAATAAAAGTTCCGTGGAAATCGGTTCAGTCCTTTCGGAGTTTACCTCAAACAAACAGACAGACACACGTTAACTATAACAGACATTTCAATTTTATAGATATAATAGATACCTAAATATTTATTTCTACATTCTCTGTTCTTAAAATCTTTATTCACGCTATTGCAAACATTAAAAAATAGTCAAATTGGTCCAACCATTTTCAAAAAATTCGGCCACTAAAGTTTTTTTTTATGTTAAAATCACCTAAGTGCATTTGCTCAGTAAATCCTGATTACTGATCCATTAAATGCAATACATAAAAAGCAAAATAACTTTTTCACATTATTTTATTACTGTTACGTAAAATTCCGTGATTGGATTCGCGGGAATTTCTGTAATACTCTATTTGCTTAGATTACGCATTGAGGTCAGCAAAGTAATTGGAATATATTAAAAACGCTGCTCATATTAATTCAGTAGGGGATTGTGACGATAGCAGCTGTATTGCGAATATTTCCGCGAACATAGAACTTCACTGTCGTTTGTGGTGAATAGTTTTGTGGCAAGTTGCCCACGCATATTGCCCTACAAAGCTTTATACTCTACAGTTTTAAACTTTATATAACATAACACAATGTTGCAATAAAACGATGTTATCATTGAACATCTGAACCTCCACAGAGTAGGCTAGGTTGGTTTCGTAATATAACGTTACCCGTTTATTCATAAAAAAAAATCAGTTATGTATCATAAAAAATAACGAAAAAAAAGTCATGAAAAATTGTTTCATGATTTTTTTCCGTACTCCGTTCGTACGTACGACTCTTACCTTCTTGACCTGTATATAATAATTGGTCAGGGAGAAAATTGTTTCACGACTATTTTAGCAGGTAAGTAGTAGGACACGTATATCAATGATATGACATTTGAAAAAAGGCCAAATACCGATTTTAGTTAGAGCGATTTAGGGTAATGTTAGCCCTAAAAAATAAAATACTCAATACCGCATGGCGATTCGTGAAAAGGAAGGAGAAATTGCCGTATTGTGTTCATTAGCACTATGGAACATCATTCACTAGTATGAATTAGTATTTAAACTTTACTGTGCTAATAACTCTATCTCGGTAGTCGCAAATTTAATTAACAGTATTACAATAAATAAATAAATTTACTGTATTAATAGCTGTACTTCCACAGCTATTAATACAGTAAATTTGCGGCCTTCTGCAGAGTAAGTGTCTTCGTCTTCCCTTAGGACTAAACAAATTAGACCAGAAATGACACTGTGCCCTACTATCTCTGAATGTGTGACACACCTAACTTCATTAAATATGAGTACTTATGTACTGACAACGGATTACGGGTAAAATTCAAACAAAAATCTTTTACGCAAAATATTCAAAAAATTAATCACTTCGCCGTCGGTCTGTTGGTCCAATTACAACGGTTGATTTAATTAACATGTTTTAAGGAAGAGTGGCGAAGAATGAGTTACATTTTATGCTGTTTTAAGAGATTAATAAATAAGATTAAATATATTTCTGTCTTTTCTGAATTTTAAAAGACAAGGACTATAGAAGATCATAGTTTGACTTGCCTAGAGAAGCAAGGATATAGGCATATCCTTGCTTCTCTAGCAAGGACTGAATAGAAAAAATAAAAAACAAATAACAAATACGGGCCTAACCTAGATAAGGATAAAATAAGGATTACAGGCTTAGGTAACCCTCAGTGAACTCGGAGGTTTACCTCCAATTCTAGCATTAGTTGAATCATTGATGCCGGTTCTATGCGACTTCAATGATTCAATGCACCCTTGAGAAATCTCTTGGGGAAGTCGTATGTCATACATTGAACGTACGAACTACTACTGATTTTATGATGTATTGTATTGTTTTCTGTTCTTGTATGTTGTTAAAGATTAGTATACTTAGATACCTATATTGAAAGGTTATTTTAAGTCTAAATACTTTTCTTTGCAAATTCTTATCCACTTATAATATTTTATTTGTACCAAATGAACGAAATATATATAATACAATATAATAATACACATTTACTTGAGTATAAGTTTTTTTTTTTATACTACCACAGTCACACAGCGCCATCTAGTCCCAAAGTAAGCAATTATATTTGCTTGTGTTATGGGTACTAAACAACTGATATACTACTTAAATAATTTTTTTCTTTGTAAATACATACATATTATAGATAAATTACACCCAGACACAGAACAAACCTTGATGCTCATCACACAAAGATTTGTCCTGGGTGGGAATCGAACCCACGACCTCCGGCTTAGTAGTCAGGGTAACTAACCACTAAACCAACAGGCCAGTCGAACAATTTTAGGAATTATATAATTTAATAATAGTTTAATTGATTTAAAAAAAATATGATGACACATCTGTATACCTTTTATGTACTTGTACCTTGTAAATATCCCTTAAATATAAGAAATTACTTATTGTAACACTTTTAATAAAAATATATAAATTTCAAATTCAAATTCAAATTTCAATAGATATAACTTGTTTATACATTCGACATGACAATTTCCTTTTAAACTATCGATGCTTCCCGTTACTAACAAGTTTGTCTTTCTATCAATAATCCTTCACAAACACAGCAGTCACATTGTTTAAGTTTCGCCATCAAATATCTCAAAACTTCAAATACAAAATGTACCTAAGTTTCAACGTTGTTTACAGCAATAACCATTGAGAAACGAACATGTCATAGTTACAGAGAAAAACATTTATTGTTTTACAAAAACATTGTTTTGCAAAAAACACTTTATTTAAATTTTAGTTTTGGTTATTAGACTATAGTTCTTGTCAAGAGGTATTAAATTCTATGAGTCCAAAATCAATGGGGTACCGTCGCTGCGTCGTCTTAATATAGAGTTCACTTTCCAAATCCATCATTAGTTCAGATCCATTTTAAATTTTGTTACAATGTCGTCAGACTTACATATTTATTAAATGTGTGCAAAAAATCAGCTCAATCGGAAACCAGGAACTGTGTCAAATTTAAATAGCAAGATTCCATTAAGGATCGTGACAGGTGAAGCTAAATAAAATCTTGTAACAACATGAAAAATTTCAACTAACTATTTAAGTATCCGTCACATAAAACTTTCACAATTAACTCTTTGGAATTCAATAAAGTCCGGGAGTCGTCACGGTTTTAATCTTTAATACTTTTAAAGTGATCGTTATTCCTTAGTTAATCCAATAAAAACGATTCATTCGTCGCGGAATTAGTGATGAAACTCAGCCGAAGTCTTCGGTTAATTACGAAAGCTTCTTATTAAGCTAAGATTTAGTCTGTTGCAAAATTATGTTTACCTTTTCAGTAGCATTGTGATACTAAGATATTCATTACGATTATTGAGGTAAAGCAACGATCGGTAAGGTTAGTCCATAAATGGGTGACTGACATTTTAGCTCCCGAACGTCGCGTCACCGCGCTTTGGAAGGCACGTAAATTCGTTGGTCCCATTTACCTTAATGTAGTCGTTAAGTCAAGTTGGAAGCTTTCGGGGCTACTTGATAAATTCCAACACCAATGTCTGTCATTATCAGCAATGGACTACAATAGGCTAAGATGATAGGTATGGTAGATAAATTAACTCTTTATCCAATATTTGAACTTTTTGTTAATTAGTTCGAACCCCAGTAAGGGTGTTCAAACTTGATTACTTAATAGGATTCTATCCAAATGTAATAAAATTATGCTTCGTTCAAAAACCGTACGCACACTCGACACAACGTAGTAATTCGATCTACTCGTCCCGTTTAAATGAGTTTGAATTCAACGAGCTTTGTCTTTTAAGCCTAGTGGAGATTGATTGTCAGGCTTTTAACTAAATAACCGTGATAGAACAGTACGGATAGAAGTCAGAATAAATTAACAGATGTGCAAATAATTCAATGTAAATTGAAGAGGCATTTTGATCACTATTAAATTTTATTCATCATTATTATTGCCTTTTATTGTAGATTCAATTATTGTATAATAAAATATTGCCTTTTGTATGATAGCGGGAGTAAATGAGCAAGCGGGTCTACCGATGGTAAGTGACTACCTATAAGCATCTGCAACACCGAGGAGGTACTGATGCATTACTAGCCTTTTTAAAAATGTAAATAGTAATGTAAATTAAGTGAGGCCTATGTTCAGCAATGAATGTCATTGGGCTGATATGATGATGATGAATACTGCTTCATCAAGCTGCTTGCATAGTTATTGATTTAGGCATAAAGTTCCTTCTGAATCGCACTGTTTTGCTGACCACCATCTATCAAGGTCGCGATTGTATAGCAGTTGATTGAGAGTAGTGCGGCGAAGAAACTCTGCAGCCTACGTATCATCATCATCATCATAATTATCAGCCCAACAACGCGTCGAACGAACGGACGAACGAGGTGGATATTAGATCTCACCTAATATCCTGGACCTGTGTCGCAACAGCCACATGTATGCATTCCTATTGTACCACTCACATAGAGTTGTAGGATAACCTGTTTTAATGATAAATTTAGAATCAAGCACTACAATAATTCAGAAGAGAACTAAAAACTTTAAAACAATTTGAAGTATTTTCCAGTAATATAGCTAAGAAATAACGATTTAACAAATAAAAATTTAAATGAATTAATCAGAAAACAGAAATAGGGAGTAGGTAGGTTAAAGGCCTTCATTCCGCCAGAACTCCACTACAAACAACCATAGGCTACGCTAATTCCAATAGGGTAAGTTAATTTAGTTTATTAGTAGTTCAAATATGATTTAAATACAGAAACTTTCTCAGATTTATAAAACAAACAACAAGAAACGGTGAAGTTTGATAAATTTTGACCTTTACAGCGACTAACTTATTGAAACCTTCAGATACAAGATCGGTATATTATTGGTTATTTTGTAATTTGGCTAAGTTATTGACATAATAGAAGTCGAGAGCTGAGACAAATTGCCTTTACTCCAGCCTTGAACTTAGGTCATGGCTCGTAAAGGATCTTTTTCACATACGACAATGTATCACTTGTTCGTCAAACCCTGCTAATCGTTCTCGTTTACTGGCTGTGGGGAAATGGGAATCGGGTCAATGGCTATCGGGAGCCTTGGGCACCATGGCCTGTCATGCAACAGAAGCGCCCGCCGCATTTCGCGGCATGCCAACCTTAATGACATACTTCGGGCTCTTGTCACTGCTGGAGTGCCAGCCGATTTAGAACCAAATGGCCTGGCGCGCGACGCACGATGGTGAGAGACCTGACGGTATGTCATTATTGCCATGAAAGATGAGTCGATTCCCTTGCACCATCTCATCTTCTAAATACAGAAGATTGTGCCGATGCTGCTGCTGCATCTGCTGAAACTTCCACGCGGCGCATATAATCTCGCTGGCAATTATTTATTTATGCCGTTTGCAGTCGAAACAAGTGGTTTCAGGTGCTCGGGCTCTTTTTAAAGAGTTAACAACTGTCTGACTCTTCCCGTGATTTTTCCTGGCCAGCAAAGAATTGGCATTGCCATCCCACGTGGGAAGACAGCGGCAGCAATGTGGAAGAATTTTATGATGCCATATTGTATATATTGTATTTGTTTTCCGCCCTTTTTTATTTCAAATGTTTTTTTTAGATTGTAAATAATTATGTTTTAGTGTTATGTAGAATAATATCTATCAAATGCTTTTAAGGCTGTAAATAATAAGAACAAACTTTTTAATACCAACGTGTGTTTACTAAAGCATTGTCGATTAATCACTCTCAGTATTTTGCGACACTGTGTTATTGTCAACAAGTTTTAAAAGAAGAAAAAATTAAGAAAAATGTGGCGGCGATTACTCATCACACAAAGCAAACGTCTTCTATTGTATTTAAATTTATAAGCTGTATTTTTACGAAATTATTAATTTCGGTCCACTAAAAACACAAATTGCTTCATGAAAACGAGTTACAATTACAAATTACTTTTTTGCTACGCTTAGCTAAATCTAGCCGTAGAAAATAAAGCTGAACGTATTTAATGAATTTTCACGAATCTCCACAGAGACAATAACTAATAGCTTTGTGTGGTTGAAATGAAAGTTCTTTTAGTTCACTAGTGTCGCTAGATTCATCCAGTTTTTACTCCTTGGCTGACGGAAACCAGATAGCGGAACTTCCAGTACTAAGAACAAATGTTTAAATCTAGAAATTAAAAAAAACATAATACAACATAGAACTTTTATTGACGTGGCTAAACGTAATATATTAATAATTATTATCAAGCTAATATATTATCAATTCAGATTTAAATTCTAGACACGGGAGCTGAAAAGACTTAAGCTAATTTTTGATCCGAAGTTTCAAATCGCCCTCCAAATTTCAATGCACCGTACACCTAAATAACCTCCGATGCATCATCAATCGGCGACAATAAGGACATTAAATTGACTTAAGTGCTTTTGCCTTCCGTATCAAGAATTTCCTCTTAATTTATAAGACACTAGCTTCTGCTTGTGGCTTCAGCCTTACGGTTTGTCAATAAAAAGAAATCTATGTCCTTTACCGGGTTAATTCACTATAGATTTAAATTTATTATAATATACAGATATAATATTCTCTTTCACATTAACAATATTAATGAGGATAAATTCTATGGAAGTATTTGAATAAATTACGAGAAGTTGTAGGCAACGTAGGTGTTGCGATGTCAAAGAAACGAAACTGTTCCGTGCTTCCCACACAGACATCTTACAGACTTCATCAATAACAAGCTACTAATAAATGAACTCACTCTGATTGAATCGCTTTTGCAGTTGAGAGAACTGTAGTTTTAAAAGGACGAAGTAAATTAATTGATTGCTGAAGCTTTTTATTAGCTTAAGGGATTTTTTGAATTGCATACAGATCTTTGTTTGTCTTTGAAATTCTTTAGAAAACAACGCCATTGGATAACATTGGCGGAACCATTATTTTTGTTTACGTAGAATTTCACGCAATCTACTTGAAAAATTGAGTTGTCCCTCCCTTGAGGACAAAGTCACGTTGCAGTAGCAGATTTTATTATACATTTTAAAAGGTTTTTCCGAGCTATCATAACAGACAATATATTTTATACAGTATAGGTTCAGCTTCTCATAATAGACTTACAATTAAGGCATCGTCTGATATGCGAACATTACAATGATCGTTTAAAAATATATTAAAAAAAAAACCAATTATGGACTACAGTCCATAATAGGTTTTTTTTAAAGATGTATTTTCACTCACGACTTGAAGTCATGTACTCCTAAGCTACGCATAAAGTAACGCAAACGCTTGTTAATTGCTGCACTCTTTTGCCAATGGTTTTGCCATTTCCCGTGGTCCGACCGACATAATAAAAGGAAAAATTAAAATCCGAGGAAGATACTTGAAATCTCCATCCATTCAATTTATCCATGTTATTGATTCATCTCATCGAAAGCCTTCGAAAAGTCAATCGTGTAATGTTCTCATTTATAAATTTACTATTTTTAAAACATAATAAACATAAAAAAACTCATGCAGCATTAAGCAAAAGAATGCCTTATGAGGTCAACGCTCCTTAATTACAATTTGAATATAAGAATTTATCAAAGTCGAATTTTGTTCGAAAACGTCTCTTACCCAAATAAATAGTTATCTTTCTACGCCAAATTACCAGCGATTTTTACCATCATCACTGCTTTCACTTTACTGAATTTGTGATGGATGATATAACGAAAAAATCTTCATAAAAATAGTTGTCAGCCCTATTTTCCATCGGTCTTGTTAAACCGCTAAAGTTTTATGAGCACGAAATTTATTCCTAACCGCCGCGCCGTCGAGCGTTGTTGTGGCGTAAATTAACAAAATATTAGTTAAGCTATGATATAATAAAGAATAACGGGCCGTGGACATCGTGTTATAGGTCCCCAATACCACATTTCTAGTAAATTCTTCGTTGTAAAATACTGAGGTCGTCGCTTAGACTATTTGACACTGTAACTTTTCTAGTTATGTTATTGTCATTTATCTTTTGGGAATTTATACTAATATTATAAAGCTACAGAGCTTGTTTGTTTAATTGAAGGCACAATTCTCAGGAATTACCTGAACGAATTAAAAAATTATTTAAGTATAGCCCATTTATCGAGGAAGGCTGCAGGCTATATAACATTAGGCTACGGTCAATAGGAGCAGAGTAGTAGCCGTACGTCTAGTTAAGTGATATTATGTAGTTCCTAAATTTGACTACCTCTGTAATGCAGTGTCCCACTGCATTGGCTGCAGTGCAAGAGGCAAAAATGTTAATGGATTTCTCTTTCAGGAAAAATGTTATTGGTAACTTTAGTAATTTGATTTACTAAAGGCACCTGCTTTAATTACAAAAATGCTTTACATACAATAACTTACAAACACCATAATTTTACTATTATATTTATTAATTAGTTTACGAAACTATAGAACATGAAACGAGACTGGTTTAATTAGAAATTATGAGTTTTATAACTTAAATGTTTTAAATAGAGGTTCTACTTTAACAAAAATAATTACGACATAATAAAAATGATTCAAATAAGATTATATGTATATTTGTTACGTTTTATCTGCTACACTACTGCATCTATCTAGTTAAAAATCAAACATAAGTAGTTCTATTTTACATCAAGAACATAAAAAAAAACAATTTGAAAAAACTTTTTACACAAAACGCATTTTTCATTAAAGGCATTTTTCATTTACGTGGTGCAAGTTTTGAATACCAGATTTCGTTCTCGTCTTGTCTTACTCTTAGAATAAATCAAAGAAGAAATGAGAATTTGACTGGCAAAACTTGTTTAAGGTAAATTAGCCTTAATGGTTTGAATATTATGCCATCAGGCAAAATGAAATAACTTAAATTTCATAACAGCCCATTTATTTAAAGATTATTGTATTTTCAAACAAATACTTATACCTATCTTTATAATAACACTTCGATTTTTCTGTCAATACCTATAAAAAGTCAGCTGCAGATCTCAAAGGTATTTATTTAACAATATTGCCGCTGAAATTCGTAGCCCAGACACATAATGGTACCCCAAGCAGCTACAAGCATTTACTATAAAAAGCACTAATAGAAACGCGTCTAGGGATCACAAGGTTATCAAAATAAATGGATTTGAAATTCAATTATCTGCCAAAGCGAGAACAACAATACAATTCGCGCATATAATTACAGACAGAGAATGAGTTGTGAAATGAACTAATGTCAGAAACGATCGATTTCATCTTTTTTTTTTTGCGTAAATTTCGCTGCTTGATAAGTATTACCTACCAAAATTGGTTTAATGAAAACGGCTGAAAATAAGACGCTCTAAAGATTTTAATTAAATCTCTGTGCGAAACAGTAAAATCACGCATGTTTTATTTGTAGGTATGTAAATTTCATAAGAAAAGAATGGTCTCTATAATAATTTTATTGTGCACCAAATTTAAAATTCTCAAGGACCTCTAATGTTATAGACATCACCAGTATTAAGTATAATACAAAAATGTACATATATAGCTCCACGGGAATGATAAAGTAAATAGGGACCTAGGAAAGTTTGGAATTCACTATAAACAAAAACCCAACAACAAAATTGAGCTCTAAAGTTTAAACGTCAAACCATAGTTTATTTATTGAAAATTTATCAAAGTTTTATCTAATAATGAAGTTAAAAAACCGCGACAAAAGCTGTTACTTCAAGTTTCACAACTTTTTAACAAAAAGTATTCTTCAACTTTTAAAGTCTGATGCTACGAATTTAATTAGAAAATCCTTAGTTTTTATTGTATTCACTAATCGAAGAACCATTAGTATCAGTGAAAGACATTAAAGAGACTCATTTGCCCATAAATATATCACTACATCTGACTCCGAATCAGCAATTAAAGTTCGTGATTTAAGAATAAGCTGAGAATTCGAATTGATGTCTTTATTCAGATCACTATCAATAGATTGTTGTTTTTAATTGCTTGGCAAAAGTCTCAAGATGTATTATCCTTTGCTATCATTGATCTTGAAGTAAATTGCTGAATTTTACTTGTCTATCGGATTTTCGACACTGATGAATATAGTAGTAAGTCAAAATACTCAATTATAATAATGATATTGAGTTCGCTATATTTGTTATAATTGAGTATTTTTACACTAGTATTTCATATTTTATATACACCGTGCACTATAAGTCGTCTTATACCATGGAAAATTTATGATTACGTTGATGTAATACAATGTTAATATATTTGATTAAAAATTTCAGTATTAAAATTATCTTTTCAATGTCACATAATATTAAGATGAGATAAAACATTATACTCTGGAGGATGAAGTAGATACCATAATAAATTATTATTATTCGATAGTAATTCATCGCTCGAAGTTCCTTTTTCCTTTTTATTTAAAGAACCTTTTTTCTTCTCTGGAGCCCGTTATTTTACCGAAATACAAGTTCAATAGATACATAATCATATTTTTTCAGTACTATACATACAAGATTATAGATATTATCTTGTATATATAGTATTACACCTACTCCTTAAACACGGACATCATTAATCACCCTTAGATTATTTTAGACACAAATATTAAACAATGCCGAATATCTTGTTGCTACCAGCCTATTGCCTTTATTGTCCTAAATCTCCTTATTTACATAACATTTACTTATGAATATTTCATAAGAATATTAAACGGGATTGTATTATGTATTTCATCTAAAAAGTTGAACCATTCAAGATATATTATGAGGTGGCAAAATTACTCGTGGTAATCTTGACATAATTAACACGGTCTTGATCTTAGGTAAGGTGTTAAGTCGCTATCGCAGCCTACTAAGTCAGTCTCTGCCAAGTTAGGATATTTTGTTTCAGGTTTATAATACTTAAACCTTGACAATTTAAAATTTTCAGCATACTCATAGAATATTAATGTTTGTTACAGAAATGTGCCAACATTAGGAAGATAACGAAAAGTGAAATGTGAAACTGAAAACTACACAAAGATTTTACTTCAAAAATGAGACCGCCTAATCTAAATCACAATGACGTTGCGCCGGTCTGATAGTTTGCCTACACGACTACGAGTGCTACCAATCCCCTCGGACCCAGAAGCAAGGCTTAGGGAAAAAATTCCCGACTCCAGCACCGTCCCGAATTTCAGTGACACGCCTGCCCGCGAGGAAGTTATCGCTACTTGGAAATCCCTTCACACAGATGTTAAGAAAATAAAAAATGGATTCGCACCAAAAAACGAACGAACAAATTGTGTTGAGGAAAAAAGCGGATCTGTTACTGAAAGTTTCATTCCTACATTTGCGTGCCATAATAGAGATGGCCGAAAAAGAATTTCCTATGATAGACGGATCGATAGTTCTCACCGCAGACGGAATCGTCCATCATTACCCCTCGATACGGGTCAAGTCGAGTGTGGAACAAACTCGGCGCATCGTAGGCGCTCTCTTTTACAACGTCTTTTGTCTTGGAGAACTCCTGAATGTGATTGTCCTGAACGGTATACACCAAAACGGAATCCTGGGCCTCCAATTAGGCCTGAAGATTTATTGTGCACATGCGGTGCTAGTAGTAATCGAATCAATTATTCAAACAAATATACTAAGAACGCGGGGCGAGGTCGCTCTAAAAGTGTAGGATATGAAGCAGCTCGTGAAGTGGCTCAGTTTCGTCGGTTAGTGTCGTGTTATCATTAGCAATGTAATTTGTAAGTGGGAGTTGTCTACTGGGGTAAGTGAAAACCAGTAGACGAGTCCTATATTGTTGGATATTTAAAGTGTTGTGTGTGCCACGTTAGGTGTGCGAGTGCTGGAGCTACAGTGGGAGCGGAGACCGCGGCAGCGCTCCGCGCTCGCGCGGCGCTCACTCTCGCTCGCCGTTACTACCCTGAGGGTGGTTGGGGCTGGACCATTACAGTGGTGGGCACTATCGTGCAAGTGCTATCCCACGGTCTTCAACTAGGAGGTGGTACTGGTGCTATAGCTTGCACAGCCGCCATCAAGTATCGTGTCTCACCTCTTTATACACATGGTAAGTTTTACAGAGTTTATTTGCTTTTCTTATAACATTTTTAATCGTCTGATGTAACGACAGTATATAGTTACAATATTTCGTGTAGTCATAATTTTAATACATGACTGTTTTTTATACAATTTTATAACATTGCTAATCCATTATAGAAACCTATCTATCTAGTTCAACTTTTAGGGCATTATCCTCAGTTTTATTTAAAAGTGTAAAACGATGTATTCACGGCTCGAAGATAAATTGATACAAAAATGAAAAATGCATGGCTTAACGTCGTCGATCGAACGTAAGACTGCGACTATACGATTTTGTAAGCCATTTAACTAACATCCAATAAAATATTCATGGGGAATTTATGCGTTCTTATTCTTTATAATGGCCACAAAAATATTTGTATTAATCGTGATTTAAAATAACCGGGAAAACAAGCATTTTTCTTTCTTATTTTCCAGGAAATAAACATAAGGTCAGAGTTTTTGAAAGACATCTTAAGCATGCAGTATTAATAGTCAATAATATAATTTCAGCCATGTGTCGCTCCTGATATGTAAGTGTCTGATAAACCCTTAGAGCAATTAGACAAGTAGCTAAGGATACGCTTTGCCAAAGTACATGAACAATTGGTTAGTGTCGTTTATTTGTGTGATGATTTTATTTTAGTCTGCGTTTGTTGTTGTGTCAACTAACTGTTTCATAGGTTTTTTGTCATTTATTTGCCTATAATGAAACAGGGTCTTACACTCATATATCGAAATTGAAGTTATGCCTTCCACATTTTCGTTCCCAACTATCGTAAAACCACAAATTAATATTATACATGAATAATTATAATAATATGTTTGTTTGCACATCAACGTCCTTGAACAAGAAAAGGCTCATAAAGCGGGTTCTGTGACCGTTGTCACAAAAAAGTTTTTAATGACAATCTGCGTGAAATAGGTGAGCCCTCTGAAAGGCCCTATTTACAAAATATCTTTTTCATGATAGCGTCCAGTCTTTTTATTGTGGGTCTAACATTGTTTAGAAAAAGTAACAAGCCTAAGCTATTAGAAAATAGGCAAAAAAATATTAAAACCTCATAAAACCTGAATACATCAATTCTGTTGTGACATTGTGAATATTAGCAACACTGAACATACAATATGTACAATTCTAACTGGGCACCAAAATAGATTATTTGGCATATAATCAATGAACACACACGTGTTTCAGTTTTCTGTTATAACAATAATAGTTTGTTGGTTAGGAAGTTTAATACTTACTTCATATTATTTAACTGCCAAGTGTTGAATAATATTTGGTAGGTAGATGTAATGTGTTTTTTTCTAAATAAATATTATTAATCCAAAATATTATCTTTTTTTTTTCTTTTAAGTAGGTACATTGTATTACCTTATTAAAAATATTTAATATGTAAGGTAAATAATTCTAATTAATTTATTACTAACTTTTAGACACGGCCTACAGCGCAACCGTGTAGGTAACCCACAAAAATAAGTCAACACAAATTAAAACAAAACAAAATCACGATAATTCGTTGTATCGTAAAAGAAATACAAAAAAGTTCAAAATTTTATTTATTAAGTACAAATTACATATTGATGGTAAGTAATTAGACAATTATATACGCCAACCAGAAGAATCACTTTAGCCTTACCACTTATAAAAATAGCTGTGCTTGCAAGAATGTTTTTGGACTTGGGAGACTTCCAAAATGGCATAACGATTATCGCATTAAATGACAGCCATGATCACTTAATGAGCTTTCCGCAGCATGGAGACGCTCAAGGAAGAGAAACTCATAGGGGACAATATAGTTGTTCTAAAGACACATAAGTCATTAATCATTTATTGCAGAAAATGTGGTACAAAATAGATGATATACAAATAAAAGCTCTATACACATTTTGTTATAAATTAACATGCAACATTAACATTATTTCTATAAAAATTAAATTTAAATGTACACGCATAAGCAGCAACTAATGGTGTCATTAAGCTGTCGTTTTCAGTATTTGAAACCCTATTTAGCCCAACAACTCAATGCATACATTAAAACTCAAAATCGAAATCGACAATTACCTAACGTTTTAAAAAATTACTACTATATACTACGTAATATTCTTTGTTATTTCTGTCATAGTAGAACTACTAATTTTGTCAGCAATGTGTATCCTTGACATAAAAGAAACAATGTAATTGTTTACTCTTCGCCCAAAACAATCAATAGTATCATTATGAATAAATTACTACATTATTGGACTATTTGTAAACAGTCATTATAATATAATAATAATAATAATATAATAATATTCTACCACATTCACACAGCGCCATCTATCCCAAATTAAGCAATTATATTTGCTTGTGTTATGGGTACTAAACAACTGATATACTACTTAAATACATCTTTTTTTTTTGTAAATATATACATATTATAGATAAATTACACCCAGACACAGAACAAACCTTTATGCTCATCACACAAAGATTTGTCCCGGGTGGGGATCGAACCCACGACCTCCGGCTTAGCAGTCAGGGTCACCAACCACTAGATATTATCAACATAATCTATATTTCCCTCGTAATATTATACGATCGATAATAGTTTCATATAGTCTATTGAGATAGTAGGTTAATAGAAAATTAATGCTATATAAACGGTATAAGCTTAGAAATATCACAACGCAATTTAAACCTTAAGATAATGAGGACAAGAAGATAATTCGAACATAATTGTCATTTACGCCTTTTTATAGACGGTGTATTATAAAATTTTATGTTTTAATTTCCTAGTAATCACGCTTAGCGCGATTACTCGTACGAAAGTATCACGACCCTTTAGAAGACTTGTAACATCAGTGATAGATAGAGAGAAGACATTCGCTCTTAAGCTGTATAGGTACAGCGATATTAAACATAAAGTCTTACTATTATATCACTGATTTTGAGACTTCGTTAACTGGTATCATGAAAACGACCCTCAAATATTTGTAAAAATAAATAAAGTCATTATTACTGACTGACTGGCCTGTTGGTCTAGTGGTTAGTGACCCTGACTGCTAAGCCGGAGGTCGTGTGTTCGATCCCCACCCAGGACAAATCTTTGTGTGATGAGCATAAAGGTTTGTTCTGTGTGCAATTTATCTATAATATGTATGCATTTACAAAAAAAAATGTATATAAGTAGTATATCAGTTGTTTAGTACCCATAACACAAGCAAATATAATTGCTTACTTTGGGACTAGATGGCGCTGTGTGAATGTGGTAGAATATTACATTATTATTATTATTAAACCATACCTATTATAAAGCTGAAGTGAAACTGAAGAAATTTTCAACACAAAAGGCGCACTACACACAGAACACACAGAGTCACTACATTGCTAATCAAAGATCCAAGGGAGCGAAACTCGGGGCAAGAGCTAGTCTTTAAAATATAATACATAACATAGATCCGTTTTATAATATAAATATATTTATCATTGCATTTCTAGTAATAATATTATAAAGCGCATCCTTCCTCGAAGGCGTACTCGGCAGTACTAACAGTACCCTGAGTGTTTGTTGACAAAATAATGTGAGTCTCCAATGATGCAACATTGGATGGAGCTTCACACTAGTTTTAATAAATAATGTTTTTTACTAACATTAGTTTATAAGATCATTGTTACTAACACTATATGGGCTTGGCCGAAATAAACGTTTATTATTATTATAATATTATATAAAACATTAATATCAAAGAAACACTTACAACATTTTCGTGAATTCAAAGCGTTAGTTAAATTCTCACCCACAGCCGAAGCGGTAACATAAAACCGCATCGTAAGATTAATGAAGTGAGGGTTAATTTATCATGTACCGTTTCTTAGCCCTTACAAAAGTTCGGCGCGATCGCGACAGCTTTAGCCTCGTCTATCGAGCCGGCATGCGTCAATCGAGAGCTTTGAGGCTTGCTATACATTTACGGGTCAGTGATAACTGTTATATCACTCATTGCTTGAAGAATAAGGTACTTATTCTAAAGGTTTTACATACAATAATACAGGCTAAATGCTCTCCACATTCTTTGGAGACCCGTGCCCACCAGTGGGACGTTTGTGGGTTAAAATGATGATGGTGATACAATAATAACATATTTTTTTATCTATTAATCTAAGTATAAAGAGACATACATTATTTTTAAATACATAATATGAATATGCACGGAAAAACACCATTCCTTTGACTGTCGACGTGGCAGCGGCGCATGCTGTGCACGGGCACCCGGCGCATTTTAGCTACGTGTATTAATTTGTTTAAAGTGGTCGCCTCATCACTAACATCCCCGTGCCGAGTAACTTGGGTTCGATTCCCACACGAGATTAATATTTGTATGATTCATAGATGTTTGTTTCGAGTCTGGGTGTACTATGTGTCCGTTAATTGTATGTGTGTAAAGTCCCCCGGGACACAGGGCTTACACCCTAGTGTGGGCTTTGTTTTTTATAAAAAAAAAGAAAATTTTAGTCAAAAATTAAATTTTAATTATTTTAATTTAATTTAATTATATTATATATCTTTTTATATAGATATTTATTTTTATTGACATACTTATGCTGTTATAGTGTATATATGATAGGTATTTATTATTATTATTATATATTTATTAACCTCAACCTAGCTTCTTTAAATTATTTTCTTCTACTTGCACCTACCGTGCTCTTCTCTGCATCATCCTAAGGTTGGCTGGTAGACAATGCCTTTGGCATTAAGCCCTCCTTTGTACTTTATTGTGCATATAGCTTTAATAAATAAAACTAATCAATTAATGTCCAATGGCATGATAACTACTGCTTACACTTTAATTATAAAAACATATCAAGAACTCATAAAAGACTCTCAAATGGCTGTTATACAAACACATTGTGGTATTAACACGAAGCTTTATTAAATTGGAAATGAAATAAAAACAAGGGGTTTTATCTCGAGGACGTCGTTTCACAAGGTTCATGTAATTGTGGGAAAACGATTATGGTGGATTACTTTTTCATATTTATTACTGTTTATATTGAGCTGAACAGCTGTAATCTTCATGTCAGTGGCTTATAATTTTAACGATGTTGACGGGCAATCTCTTTTGTAAATAAAATGTAATCATAACAATGCAGACAGGATTGCATCGACTAAAAGTGTACGTGTTAAAAATATTCCTCAGTAAATAATAACCTCATAAATTTTAGTGAAACTACATATTATGCATTTGAATAATGAGTAGTAAAACACAGTTAGTACAGACCTAGACACTTTACTTCAAATGCATGAGTTACATTTTGAACGTTTAGTTGTAATAAATTCATACCAAAATTTACTTTGTTATCTAGTAAGTACCGCTCTGGAAAACAATGGAAAACAACGTTTGTGGTCAGGGTGCCTAGTGCGAGTTTTATTATATAAATCGAATGACTTTTACCATCGTGAAAACCGAGCAAACAATAAACGCTTCGAGCTTCGACAATAAGCGAGTGTGGGTTTTACCGAACCTAACTTTCCGAACCCCGTTTATTCACCGTGACAACGGTATGTTATTTTTGTAGCGTTGGTACGACATTTACGTCTTGAGATTACCGAAACAAATCTAAAATGATATTTTATAAGGCGGTTTAATAGAATAACTTGTCACTCGAATTTATCGTAGTTATATCGTGTTTGTTTATATTTTGACACATGTCGTGTCCTAACAACCTTTTGCTTTATATTTCATTGTATTTTAATTTATACAAACTTATAAGAAAGGAAAAAAAGTACCTAATATAATTTATGGATCACTTGTAGTAAACAAGTTACTAGTGTTACTTATGAATTTTTGTTTTGTGAAAGTTATATTATTTTGTAAAATTACTTCTTGCACATGGAAATATCAGTAAACCAGTCTACAATGCAAATAGTAGGTGGTCCAACATCATTGACTGTGAAGAGAGCCACACTTAATATATGAAAAAATCATGATGGAACTTCGAAATGAATATGACAAGGTATGTATTGATGTTATACTTAATGCTCACATTTTTTTGCCGAAATATGCAATCATGCATCGTAGGTCATTGTCTAGAGGGTGATAATGATGCTAAAGAGATTAAATTTATATGGACAGCATTTACTAATATCAAATAAAGTCTATTAGAATGCTAAGCAATAATTCGTCTGCCAGTCAGCAATATTTTATAGAATTGTTGTAGACGTGCAATCACAGTAGATAAAAATCATTACCCTCCTTTTTTGCAGTCGGGTAAAAAGGTAAATCTATGGGGGTCTCAGTTTCCAACGTGTTTGAAATGTCTAACAATTTAAACACAATCCATATGTATATTTGTTACAGATGAAGCTGAAGATTATTGGAGAAATATCTAACTGCAGCAGCGTAGAGAGCAAAATAGGCTGTGGATGATGGAAGTACTGACAGATTATAATAGTTTCAAGCAATGTAGACATAATAATGTATTAGGTCTGATTAAAATAAAAGGCTGGTTCAAAATGAGTTCCTTATTGGTTTTTATTTCCCATATTAACTTAAACAATATAAACAATAAATATAGACTGGCCTGTTGGTCTAGTGGTTAGTGACCCTGACTGCTAAGCCGGAGGTCGTGGGTTCGATCCGCAACCAGGACAAATCTTTGTGTGATGAGCATCAAGGTTTGTTCTGTGTCTGGGTGTAATTTATCTATAATATGTATGTATTTACAAAAAAAAATGCATTTAAGTAGTATATCATTTGTTTAGTACCCATAACACAAGCAAATATAATTGCTTACTTTGGGACTAGATGGCGCTGTGTGAATGTGGTAGAATATATTATATTATATTATTATATTAAAATCAGGTAGATATATTTTATATGTGCCTAGGCAACTAATACAATGTTTATAATATAATTACGACAATAATTACAATATTAATATTATTTACTTTTTTTCAATATGTCACTTGTCACTATAAAAATCAAGGTGAAAACTTTTCGATCGCGTATTTGTCACGTTTGCTTACTTTACTTCATAAACTGTCAAAATATGTAACTCGCACTCGCACAATTGTTGACGCAGTTTGGAGTTAACCAATCACGTGCACCAACGCTAAACGTGCAAAAACGGTTTCAGCACGTAAAAAATACACTACATAGAGGAAAAACTCACACTCAGAACAAATGTTTCCTAAAGTAACCACCAGATGGAGTGATTTCAATACCATACAAATCTGCGTTTACTTTTACGCCGTGAATTCGTAAAAAAACTCGCACTAGGCACCCAGTTTAATAATACATACTTTCCGGTAGATTCTACTAAGACTAGAAAATAAAGACTCACCAAAGCGTTTTTCTTAAATTTATTTTATCGAAGCATTTCCTTGTAAAATAACATGCATAGTCTTTTAAACTGTATTAATATCCAGATAAGGTTCTCAAGATCGAAATCTTATAAATTTACACATTTAAAAATACGCTGAACTGCTTCTAGAAAAGATCTGCCTTCAAAAATATTTCCTCGAAATTTCCTATGATTGACGATCATTTCACTTAGCCAATCAATTATAAAATTTTCTTGTCATAGAATGACAATGAAGAGCTTGGTTATATTTCAGCGGAGCTTCCTACACAATGTCCTTTCTAGTGGCTGAGTGAGAAAAACAGATTCGTTTATTTTTACAAGATTATTTATTCTGTTATCTAATAAAATTATGTTCGTAGTCCAATAGATCTTTATATTTTAAGATTCCAAGAATATATTTGATTCACCAACCCGCATTAGGCCAGTGTGTGTGAATAATGGCCTAATCTTTGCCAGTTCTATGATTCTGTGAGCGCGAAAGTGACACATGCCTAACTGGGTTGCTATTATATTAACATTTTTTCTCACTTCATTTGTTTCAATTAGCTATTATCTGTACAATAATAACAATTAATATAATTGCAAACACTGCCTATTTTAGTGTCTTATAAACATTGTACTGATCTACAGCACTCAAGCCATCAAATCCAATATTCCGACTTTTGAAATCTAGGTTTCTGAATAAAGAGTTACAATATAATAATACTCACAAAATAGAAATTTCTGGTAGAGAATGCCTTTGGCATTAAGAACGCTGTCTTTGTACAAGAAGTGACAAATAAATAACTAAGCAACAGAAATTAGCACGTATCTTGTGTGGCTCTTATGCTCCAAAGGATACCTTTTTTTTACTTTTTTTTTACTTGGGGAAGAACCGAGGGGTTATGTGGGGCTCGCACCCACTAAAACCCCAAGGTGTTCCTCTCGTCGCGCTCTGCTGTGGTCACGGGAGCGCAGGAACATTCGTCCGCGATCACAGCGACATACTTCAAAGGATACCTACCTCAACCCAAATGCAACTATCTAATGTTAGCTATGTGTTAGAAATATAATAACGGAAAATCACGCGATCATTTATAAAGTATTTCATCATTTCAACCCACAAACGTCCCACTGCCACTGCCTGGACATGGGTCTCCTCCAAAAAATGTTGAGGGAATTTAGCCAGGAGGTTTTAGCCAGGAGGCTAAATTCCCTCGTGGTATTGGAATACCACACTGGCCAGACGGGTTGATATAGGGTTTGTTTCGAATTTTCCTTTTCTAGCAGGGCTCTTGTCTGCATAAGTTTACTCCCTTAGTCGCCTTTTAGGACACCCACGGGTTTTGATGGGGTAGTGACATTATGTATTCTTAATCCGTCACTATACGGACCATAAAGTATTTAGGTACATATCATTTGCTTTCAGTTGCACCGACCATGGTCATAAGTTTAATAGTCAGTTTGTGAGCACGTTTTTGTAGTCGAAACGTTTAGCAAAATAAGGTAGGTATATAAATATATGGAGTGCAAAAATATCAGGCAACGCGAAAGTTTACAAGTAAAAGTTGGCTGTATAGTAAAACATGTATAGTTTTTATATATACTGAGTACGTAAGTAGAACAGAGAAGTAAAACTTGAACCAAATACGGAAATAACGGTTCTAAATTTTTATGTTTTAAGTTTTTACCATTAGTGTTTTATGTGTTATCGATGTTCGTAGAAATTCTAAAGTTCGCATACGGAATTTCACTAAAACATTCTTGGAGTTGGCAGGAAGAAGAAAACCTATAACAAACTAGGCAAAGAATATTGTTAACTTAATTATATAGCCGAAAACTGGGTGGTGGTGTTCAATTACCGGGTTGGACACAAACTATTTTGAGATTTTTTGGAAATGTACCTAGTTAATGACAATAGATTTGCCCCACAGATATATATATCTGTGGTTTGCCCCTACTTAGACCATTATTACATGAGACCTAATCACCTAATCCTAATATACACCTCGGCCAAACACATCCAGGAAAAGTTGTGATGTTATGTTGTGATAAGTTACAATCGAAGTAATAGATACTTTTCAGCTTCAGTTTGCATTGCAACATTTTAAAAAATCTGTTATTTTATCATGTTTAACGTTAGAAGACGGAGGCTTGTTGAGCTTTTTATTATTCATCATCATCATCAGCAACCCATTAAGTCCCACTGCTGGCCTCGGGTCTCCTCCCCTCTAACTAGAGAGCTGAGAGGGTTCAGACCATAATCCACTCACGCTGGCCTACTGCGGGTTGGTGGATCAGACATACTCATAGAATTTCTTCTAGGGTATGTGGGTTTCCTCACGATGTTTTCCTTCACCGTTAGCAGATGGTAAGTCACTTGACTAGTACATATAAATTCCACAAAGTGGAATCCACATTGGTACTGCTAGTCGGGATCGAACTCGGACCGAGTGATTTGCACGCTGGTCCCTTATCCATTCAGCCACCATCGCTTTTTATTATTACCATATTTGAATAGAATGAAATATAGTAATGGTGTCAATAAATTTTACTATTTTTAATTTTGTTCAAAATGACACTAAGGACCGTTTTTAAATGTATACATATTATATGTCAGGTATTCTAGGAGACAACCTACTAAGGTTGTCTTCAAGTTTTCAAGATAAATGTAATTTTATTCATCCGTTTGTCCGGAATGGATGAAATTTCCTTTAGAAACATTATTAATTGTTTCACTGAAAACATTCCTTTACACAATTCTATATCGTCCGTCTCCAAACATTATGAAAAGCTTTATATTTGTCTCTTCATAAGATTTACTTAACCAGATACACTGTATTAGAAATGGACACAGTTAAAGGAGCATAAATATTTTATTCGTAACAAAAACTTTATTTCTATTGAAAGATTTGTCCGATAGATATGTGTTTATACGCTTAAGTTCACATGGATAAGTATCGTATGGGAGAAGAGGGATATTTCTTCTTTATGGAGCGAGGATACAGTAATTTTATATATATCACACGATCACAGGACCGCTAGACATAACTTCATCATCATCATGATCATATTCAAAAAACGTCCTTTTGTGATTCACACGGTGGTGTCAATAATTCGTGGTGTCAAACGACTAAGTAACCATTTTCGTCAAGAAGGAACATTTCTTAACTGCGTGCTGAAAATTTTAAGACAGAAAAACTCAATACCATTCTTTGAAACACTAGTCGTCGCGTACACAATATAAAAGGAGTTCTTTATTGTGTATTCACATTTTTAAGGGTTAGCAACGCGCTTGCGATGCCCCTGGTGTTGCAGGCGTTCCTAGGCCACGATAACCACCGTACACTGGCTTGCTCGAAGTAAAAAAACCTTCCTGCGTCATCGAGGCAGTCAAATAGTAAAAAAAAAATATTTATTAATAATAATTATTATTATTCACCTTACGTTCTGTCTGAATTATTATTACAGTTTATAATCTCCTCACCTTTAATTCTAGTCTTAAGGACGAGTCCGATAATATATACCTACATATTTACACATTCAAAACATGATCACGTTATATAAGTTCGTATAGAATTTGTCTCTGTAATATGTTAACACGTGTAAGTCGCATTATAACTGTGTTACGTCGTATTACAGGAATAGAATGTAAATGTCAATCAACTTTTTGAGACGATCTAATTTCATATTGGTCTGAGAATTCATTAAAACATGTGTAACTGACAGACAGGACATGTCAGTACGGGCTAAATAACATCTGAAATTGAAATTGTTTTAAATTAATTGATATAAATAACTGTTTTTTTTTTGTTAGGTTAAAGGAATTATTTTAGTTATGTATTTTTTTTTATACCACGACGGTGGCAAACAGACGTACGGTCCGCCTGATGGTAAGCGGTTACCGTAGCCTATGGGCGCCTGCAACACCAGGGGCATCACGAGCGCGTTGCCGACCCTTAAGAAACCTGTTCACTCCTTTTTTGAAGAACCCCATACTGTAGTCCCTTGGGAAAACCTCGTCAGGGAGTTCATTCCATTTAGTTATGTATAAAATAAAGGTAACTAAAATATAGCACAAACTAAACCTTAAGCTGACATTGCCATTTCTAATAAAAAATCATGGCGATTTTTTCCGATAGTACCTGAACCTATTACTATAAAGCTTGGACTCCACCAAATACAAGATGATAAAAAGGAGAAGTATTGTATACATCCAGTTATATGCAGAAATCAACCGCATTATAATTTCCTAGGTACCGCCCGTTATTTACCTTCATATATATTATGTTTTATTCTGTGCCGCCTGCAACCAACGGCCACCCACAACCAGGTCGTCGTCGGTCCATGCAGCGGGGGGCTGTCCCAAGCTGCACTTTACCATACATGGCCGCCAATCGAAAACCTTTTTCAGCCATCGGCCATTAGGTGAGGCCATTTTTTCCCACAAGGAGAGGCATATGTCCAGCAGTAGCAGTTTTTTTATAATAGATAGTCTGATTTAAGGGGAAGGTTTATAGGTATAAAATAAATATCACGCGGGCGAAGCAGCCGGTGGAAGCTAGTAGGCTATATAACATCATGCTAAAAACACTGATGTGTTTTTAGCATGATATTACCTATATAGCCTATAACCTTCCTCGATAAATGGGCTGTCCAACACTAAAAGAATTTTGAAAATCGGTTCAGAAGATCCCGAGATTACCTCCTGCAAGTCATAAACTCACTTCACAAAGTCACAAAATTTACCTCTTTATAATATTAGTATAGATTAGTTTAAATAAGAATAAATATAAAAACAAATAGATCACAGTCACAATATTGACGTATTCGCTCGTATATTAAGAACGTGAGGCGAGTTTTTTACTAACTTGTGCCAAATGGCACACTCTATATAAGTTTAGGTAGTGTAGGGATCTCTTGCCCTGAATAATCTGAAGCTGTGATCTACTTCAGTAAGGTTCAAGTACGGTAGTAAGTGATTGAATACGACAGTAGGTACAAACACTTTGCGAACTTAAGTATGTTTACATCAAAGTATTTTGTATTACATACATTAAATATGCAACAAAAAATACGCGTTAAATGTATTCATATTTAGCATTATTGAAAGGCTGATAAGCATTCGCTTGTCAGCCTTTTAAAAATAAATAAAATAAGTTTTATTTCGGACTTCAAACATCCATATTTTGTTAGTAACAATGCACTTATAAACTATGTTAGTAGGTACACATAAACAAGAAACAAAAATACACAAACATTTACTTATACAAAGGCTGTGTCGAATTAAACAAAATAATTTTGTCTACTTCGACACAACCCTTGTGTTCGTAATACATCTACGAACACAGTGAGCTATGATAGGGGAGTCATAGCGTCCCGCTATCACCCTCAGAATAGAGAAATTAATACACAAACTAGAAGTTGCGTGGGGTTTTTCTCCCGTGCGTCGTTCTATAGCTTAGTTGATCACTGCTCACCTCCTATTGGCCTATAAAAATTCTTTTAATTTTTCAAATCGGACTGGTTTATAATATTAGTATCATCATCATCATCATATCAGCCCAACGACGTCCACTGCTGAACATAGGCCTCACCTAATTTACGCCACTGAAAACGGTCCTGTGCCACCTGCAACCAACGGCCGCCCGCCACCCTGACCAGGTCGTCGGTCCATCTGGTGGGGGGTAATATTAGTATAGATAGGTATAATATAGATATAGGTACCTATAATATTTTTTGCAAATTAAATTAGTATACACAGCCAAAAAAACTTAGTAAGTGCTACTCAAAGTTCTTTATTCCCGAACATTAACATCACATAGCGAAACGAAACGTTGCCAAAAGATTAAGCCGAGCTTACATACGTGTTTAGTTCTAAGATTCTATCACGTACAGCAGGACGTTTACCTCGTGCCCGAACGTGCCAAAAACTGATGCCAATATTAGCTTAAGTAACACTAGCATTGACCGTAGTTTTATTACAAAACGTTTCAATAATAGGATGAATTTTCATAACAGGCTAAATGTACCATTTAAATTATATATGATAAATTATAAATGGGACATTAATGGGTTCCTAATCCTATGTAATAATATGGGCCTAAGTTTTATACGAAATTTCAGATTAGATAATAGGTATATTTTTCATGTAGATATACAAAGGAACAGACAATTCTGAATAAATTAATTCTGAATTAATTAATTCTAAAAACAATATGAATTGACAGAGTTAATCTCAAATTTAATTAAAGCGTCTTATTGCTTAGAAATTACATTCAGTAATATGAGAAGCATAAACCTACGTACGAAACGTCATCTACCGCTGCCTTACACTAAAATAGATAGTAAAAGGTAACAAAGGGTGCGACACCCACAGAACACCCACAGAAGTATCGACTTATCTACAGAACATAGAACGAGCAGAGAAAACTAACAGATATGACGTTATTAACTAGAGGACACATATCGGAAAGCGCAGTGTGGAATGGTCAGCCAGATGAAGCTTGCAGGGGAGCCGTTGGGTTCAGGAGATACAGAGCTACACATTGTGGAAAGAGTTAGATGAGGCCCATATCCAGCAGTAAACGGTTACGTGCTAAAATGATAATGAAGATAATTAACTAGTTTCTAGTGCTTCGCTTGCGCGGTATCACAATCAAAAGTAGTTTATGTCCATTTCCAGGTAATACTATATTTATGCCAAATTTTACCAAGATCGTTCAATAGTTTGCCAGCGGAAGCTTTACAAACAAACAGACTCACTTTCGCATTTAATATATTAAAATTTAGTATTTATTTATTAATTCTTTAGTAGCAGTAGCAGGAATAATAGCCAACCATGCAATGATATTGTATGTTACAATATCATTGCAACCATGTATTTGTGTGAGTATTTGCGTTGGAGTCTGACGGCAGCGGTTTATTAAAACAAATGTAATTTCTACTTACTCCTTGTTCTGTGAAGACACCCACGTGTCTGTGTCGCCTGTCTACCTGCTTTTCTATAAAATAACCGCAGAAACAGATTTCAAAAACAATACCTGTTGATGGAAGCAAAATGCTACCGCCTACATAAAATGTATTTATGTTATTTGATGCTTAAAAGGGATTTTAATTTAGCAAGGCATCTTAACAAATATATTTGTAATCAGTTCACAAAAAAAGTAAGTTCTTACTGCGTCCAATAGCTTGGAGTTTTTATATGTACTTACTAAAAGTGCTACTTAAAAAAACCAACCCAAAAATACATGAAATTTTAAACGACAATATACCTTAACTAATTTATATTCCATACTATGATATCTTTAACTTGCGCGTAGGTATTCCTTCTAGCTATTTATAAAACCTCGTCGCACAATCTTGTTTGTGTCATGGACCTAGTGTAATCACTCGAAACACGCTCGTTATATTTATATCACGTACTTATCCGCAAATTGATATCAGATGAAAGGCATTTTAGTGTCACGATTATAATCGTGACACTAAAATGCCTTTCATCATAGTCTACGGACTAGTATAATGAATAGGCACTCTGTAATTCAATATTGGCACTTTTTATTGTATTTGGTACGCAAACTTCCCTGGGTGCCAAATATTGCCAAACTACTGCAATAATGTATGCAAAATTCTACACTAAAGAGACTAAAATTGCTCAGCATATTAAAAGACAAAAGCGTTTTAACAGTAGAAACTCACAAATTACTTCTGTAACGTCTTCACAAAATGTTATTTATCCATAGCCTATTTCATTCAGTTGATTTATAGCAACCGTAACAAAACTTTGACCGAATAATGCGTCAATAGAGAAGTTTTAAACAATGACTTTGCAACATTCCGGTGATCGATGAGGTTCTAATGGAAACTTGCGTCTTTATGTTATCAGTGTCTGATGTCTCTATAGCTTGTAATTTGATCAGTCCATAATAGTAATGATTTTTTTTAATAGTCACTTTATTATTTATTGGGCTAAAAGCCGTTTGCGGCCTCCTTGCTACCTCGACCAGAATTAATCTATTGGAGCCGAATTGTCACTTACCATTATGGCTTTTCCCCATTTGATAGAAGAGCATCACTCCAACCTTTCATATTCTTCTTTTTTGGCCTTATATTTTAAGTTTAAATTTAATTTCTTTACTATGTAATTTTTTTTAATGTCTTAATATTTATTTAACATTTTTATTTTATATTATTTGTATGAATAGTTAATAAAACTACAGAACCTAAATTAACAAAATAAATAATTAAAAAATAACCTATTATTTTTATATAGATCTGGCCTATTGCCAGATCCCGGTCTGATACTGAGTGTTTCCAGGTATAAAAAATCTAAAACCTTTTTCGTACCTGTTACCACCCACGGGTTGAGATAGGGTCACTACCCTATATCAACCCATAGTGTGTCACTACATTATGTGCTTATACACGGACATCTTAATTCGTCACTATACGGACATAATTATCCACATAAAAGAAGAGATTATAATAATTGATACAAATATCAGCTTAAAGGCTTTTTTGTCATGAAAATCGTAAATCGAAGGAATAATTCGAGAATCGCCGTCACCTATTCTGTCATGTTTTATGTTATTATTTTAGTTTATGGTTGTATGGTTACTCTGATCGAAACTATATTGTGTTAATATATTTTTCAGCCTCGAAACTGCAATAACATAAAATTGACAGAGGCTGTTAAATCGCGAGGGTTAGAAGATGATGTTTGGCCTTGTAGTTGTTTGTGGAATCTTTTCCTTATTATGACGGTGACACGGTGCACGCAGAATTTGATAGGAGATCAATGCTGGATTTAACGTCGCCGCGTACGGGTTACGTGCTTAGCCACAAAAAGCCACCATTGAAATAGGACAGTTTCTGTACACTGGTATTAATTTAATGATAGCGAGAAAAAAAACAATTACTTATACAGTGTAATCCCGACAGAACTCACAGAATACATGATCCTAATGAACCTATATTGTTTACACGTTGTTTATTTCCTCACTGTAAAATGTAAAACATGTACTTCATTGATATAAACTGCAATAATAATTGCTTTTTATTTCTTTTCTTTTTAATTAAGATATAATTTTACTGTATTCTACCCGGAATCTCATCATTCAACTTAGTCTATTTCCGATATCGTTGTTGAATGTTTGCAATTAAAAAACTGGACGCCTTAATTTTCAAATATGTATTAACACTATGGAAATTTAATCTCGATATTCAGGCCTTCATCTCGAGTTCACAACACACTTTACACGAGTCAAACTTTCATGCCAATTAAATTTTCATAATAAATTAAAGGTATATAAACAGCATATGATGATAGAAACAACATAGTGAAGAGATTTTAAACAAATTTAATAGTTAATAGTGACGATATACGTGCGAGAATATAAAAATAGCAAACAGAGTCTGGTTAATAGCGCTAGAGAACTTCCACAAACAAATATAAATTCTAATGTACTTTGAACGTTATAGCAAATAAGTACATTTTAATTACAGACATTCGTATCTACTATTATATTTTATTGCTTAAATTGGCCTATGAATAACACCTGATGATCAACGGCAACAACCGCTTCATAAATATCCGTAAGAAAAGCCACTAAGTAGTTTATGAAACTTTGCTGGATGTTAAAATGAGTTAGTTATAAGTACAGAACTTTTTGCTTGTTTTCGCACCAGCTGCGCTAATTGTAAGTTATTTAATACTTATGTAAATTTATAAATAATTTGTTTCAAATGAATACGTCTATTAAATAAATACCCTCTATTGATGCTTATTATTTACTAAAAGTTCGAATCATAAAGGTTATCCTAGCCAATTAATTGTACCAAAAAAGTTCAGCTTTAACCACTATAAAATGTTAAACAAAAAAAAAGTTAAAATGTTATAAAGGCATTAAAAGCTGAATTTATCAATAAAATTAAAAATATCAAGTTTAAATAACTACAAGTGGGTGTTTAGAATAAATTTTAAATTAAAATTTTAATAAAAATGTTTGCCTGACCAAATATAAAAAAAATCTTTAGTTTAAATTTAGTGTAGTATAGTTTCGATAAGTAAGAAATACAACAGAGGAAACTATATATACATACATTAAAAAAGCAACAGCAAGGTCATCTAAGCAGGACAAAATAGCTGCACTTCATATCAAACACAAATGCTTCGGGATTATACGACTTTGTCCTCGTCAACTGTGGCGAGAAATTGGGTCACCGTACATGACCTGTAGGACACGAGAATATCACCTACGCGGTAACACAGACATAGGGAAGATATTTTACAGATTCACATAATTATAGAAACAGAAACAGAAATATTTATATGTCAATGTATCTCGCGTTATTAAATAATAAGATTGATTATGTGAGCGCTACATTGTACCAATAGTATGCCTATTGGTACAATGTAGCAAATATTATTTTAAGATTAACAAAAAAGAAATAAATTAATTACTGTCTACAAGCTAGACAACAATCAAATAACAAACGTAAGGTTTAACTATTTAAATCTGAAAATTCAGATAGTGAATAAAAACTTTTTTCAATTAAAAACTCCTTTATAATTACTTTAAAAATATATATTACCTATCTACTTACTTTATGTATTTATTTATTACCAGCTGTTGCCCCTGTGGGAGTTGCCTTTAAAAGCAAGCTTTGATAGGTCGTTTAATATCGAGATAAAAAGCTCGAGATAAAATCGATTACAAATTGTTCTAAATTTATAATTCTGTCAAGAACAAAGCTTTTATAAATGACATAATTTAAATCTTAAATGAAAATATGTATAAAATAGAATTTTAGCTCTTGAGTCTGATAGAATATCAAATTCGTCTTGTGTACTAATGATTCATTTAATTATTCGATCCAAGAAAATCGATCTCGTCTTGTGTAATAATGGTTCAGTTAATTATTGAAATATAATAAATTTGTCTGCTTAAGGTCACTACCTTAGTCGCCTTGTACAACACCCACGGGTTGAAATACTGACTACAAGACTGTTTATACTTCATGAATAATAAAAAGGACGGTACAAAGCAAATTTTCTTAGGACGTTTCTCGAGATGAGGAACGCAGGCAAGCAAAGTTAAAAATGCTTTCAACAATATTCAGACCTGAGCTATGTATGTGTTCTAAAAGCTTGCAATAATAACATAGTAGCAAACATAATATCTTTGGATGGTATGAACTCTTTTTAAGACTACAGGTAGCAGTAGAACTACCGGCCACTGCAATGGTAGTGATAATTCTCTTTCATATTATTATCTCTTTATACGACGCACTAAGGTATAATATCGTAAAAAGCTGCCCATAAGTCAAAATTTAAAAAATGACGAAACCACTTAGCGAATCACACCAATCGACAGCCAGATAAATTCTTTATATGAAACTACCCTCAAACTTATGTACAATTACTTTATTTATTAGTAATTCACTCAGTGAAGTTCAATATTGTATGCGGTGATACTGTTACTTGTTTACGCATAAAATTAACTTAATGTTTGTGATTTGTTCTTCGTTTGTTTTTGTTTGAAACCGATTTGTTTGAATAATGGATAGTGGTAATGAAGGTAAGAAGTGTTGTATTAATATGTTTTAATAATCATCGTCTTATATTTGGCCCAGATATGTCAACATGTTACTTGCCCATTTTAAAGACTAAAAATAATCGTATACTCAACATTCTCGAAGGTTTATGTTTATGAGTGGGGCAAAGTGGAGCTATGAACTTAATCTCATTATATAGCTTAAGTTGTCAACTTTATAGTATTAAAATAAAATTTTGCTAATTTTTGCTAATACGTATAATATGACCCATTTTAAGACAAAGGGTGACAAATCACTTTTTATTAAAAAAAATTCATAAGGGACTGTATTTATTTTTCTACCTTCCAGGTTGGAAAATTTATAGCAGAAGTGATTCATTTCACATTATAAAACTCTCACGGGTGAAAAATATAGATCAGAAATTTGAGTATTTGTATACCCATTTGGCCAACGAAACTGGTTGCAGACAGAATACTATTAAAAATATTCTTAAGACATTTAAGAGACTATTGCTTTCCTCAGATCCGTTTCTCTCTTGTTCACGATTGGTGAAACACAGAAAAAGAAAACCCCTGTCATCAAAAGCTTTAGAGCTATTAGCTTGTGAAAACTTAAATAAAACATATGATTTAATCGAGGGAAACCGATCAGAGGAAACACATTATGACGATTATAGTACAGAAGACGACGATGATGACGAAGTATAATGACGGAAATCATTTCTGTGATATGTCTTGTGGTTAAAATTATTATGCATGCGTAATAATCCGGGATTCCTGGTCCAAATTTTTTTTTTATTACTATTAAGCTAATTTTTCGTGGGTAGCTTTATTTCGATGAGACGCCCAACAATTTCGTATTCCAAAAGTTTGATTGTGGTAGCTAACAGACGTAGCAAGGGTATACCGGACCGGGATGAAAATACCGGGATAACGTATCACGCAATTTGTAGGACAATATGACTGTTCAATTACATAAATATTAAGTAAGTAAAAATATAAAAATCAGCTGGTTAGTAATCATTTATGATGACCTCGTTATCGATACAAGTTGGAAGGGTCCTCCTTCGATCAAACCATTGATTTTGTTGGACCATTTTTTTTACTTACTTAATATTTATGTAATTAAACAGTCATATTGTCCTACAAATTGCGTGGTAAATTATCCCGGTATTTCCTTTCCGGTCCGGTATACCCTTGCTACGTCTGTTAGCTACCACAATCAAACTTTTGGAATATGAAATTGTTGGGCGTCTCATCGAAATGAAGCTACTCACGAAAAATTAGCTTAATAGTAATAAAAAAAAAATTTGTACCAGGGATCCCGGACAGTAATAAATCAATATATTTTTTTTTAATTCGTTGGTGCTTTTTTTTTCTATAAACATTCTAAATCACTAAATTAATATATATTTCCATTCAAATACACCTTTTCAACTAATTAAAGCAAATAAATATTTTTGGGCAACTTTTTACGATATTATACCATAGTGCGACGTCGCCAATATGGCAAAATAAAGCCATGTGGTGAGAGCCCTACAATCATATCATTTCGGGTACTTGCCCTTTATCAATCTTAGGTATAAGAGAACAGTGTAGGCATATAAAATTGTATGTACTTACTGCATCTTAATTCTACGTACGTACTCGCAATTAATATGTAGGTACTAGGTAGTACAATGAATTATAAATTTTGTAATTATCAATCATTGATTAATTTTTATTGATTGAGTCATTATTCATTATCATCAGCAACCCATTAGGTCCCACTGCTGGGCTCGGGTCTCCTCTCCTCTATCTAGAGAGCTGAGAGGGCTTAGGCCATAATCCACTCACGCTCGCCATGCATTGAATCATTATTGCACAACCAAAAAAATCATAATAATCTAATTACCAACTATGTAATATAACCAGTAAATTACCAATATTATGTACAAAGGCTTAATTAATTCAGAGTTTAGTTCTCTAAAAGAAAACCTTGTAGTATTAGAGAATAGAAGTGTAAACATGAGAGCATATAATGTACAACTGAATAAACAAAATGCTGAAAGTAATAATTATTGTGCAAAAGAAACTGACCTTTATTTCTAATAAATTTGACTGTAAAAAAAAAAAAATTCTATAACGTCTACAGTCATTATAACCGAATAAATCACTTCAAAATAATTAGATATTTCATTCTTCACAGTAATAAGTTTTAGTTTAATGGAGCTTTATAAAACAAACCGCTAGTGAAGCCGTCTAAACGGATGATACGCTACATTTCACTGTATGGTTGGTTTACAGCAGACCAGTGATTTAGGAGATTATCTTACTTGATTCGCGTAATTCGTACTTGTTCAGTATTCGATGAAGCACTTGACTCTGCTAATATGAGTCGAATGAAAGACAGTGATGTCACTCTTATAATGAAGGTACACATGCACAGTGAAGATTATTAAAGTTTTTTTTAAAGGGGCCATTTTGAAATCTCGTACAACCAGAAAAAAATCTAGGATCACTCAGTAGTGGTCTAGCGCCTCAGTAGACGCACTTGGTACTGAAGGCAAATTAATAATAAAATTATTAAGACCCGTATCCTACATAAATAAAAATAAATTAATTAAAAAATTATTAATTAATTAATTTTATTTTATTTTGTATCCTATATAAAAGATTATAATAATAATTAATATTATGTACGAAAATTACGTATACTTATTTGGTATTAAATTTAAGTTTTGAATCCATGAAATTTATAATATTATTTTTTTAAACCTACTTTCTTAAATGACAAATAAATGCATAATTTTTACGCTATTCTAAAATAAGTAAATGTCCACAACAGATTCATGTAATATACTAAAACGTAGGTCTCAAACGAGAAACACTAACCTAAGACATTTCAACAAAGTGCTTTTGCAAAAATCATTCACATATACCCTTTTAAGACGGCGACGAAATGCCTTGTAATATTTCTCTACGAGCTTTTTACGTTACAATAACATAAACTCACATTTCATAAAGGGCTCGTAACAGTTTTAAGCACGGAAAACATCATACCAAATTCATACAATAGAATAGAATGAAAAACATTACCCTCCTTTTTGGCAGTCGGGTAAAAAACTGAAACATGCTCAAAAGTTTTTTTTTCTCAAGAGTTTGTTTGTTTGTTTTTTGGAACGCTAGGATCTCAGGAACTAAGGGATTTAAAAAAAAATAGTTTTGGATAGCTCATTTATCGAGGAAGGTTTATAGGCTATATAAACATCACGCTACGGCTATTAGGAGCTGAGCAAGAAAAAAAGCTGAACAGTGGCCAAATAAAGAACGAAGGGAGCGAAGCATCGCGCGATTTCTAGACTTTTATATTTTGGTATTATAGACCAAATTGATGATGAAATGCATGCACTTTTGTGGTAATACATGAATTTTCTGATATCTTTACCGCTCAAAATAATACGAGCTAAAACCGGTTGAATGCCGTAATCACTATAAATCACCCTTTAAGGGTCACAATTAATCAGTCTGAATGAGACCTAATTCCCTTTCGTACAGGTCCCAATTGAATATGCGAGTGTGTTCGTGTGATAAGTGAGCTGAATTCAAATGTTGTATGCGCTGTTTTAACAATAGAACATAAAAAACTGTTATTTTATACATGCCTACATAAAACTATTTCTGTTATTGTTAGTGGCAGAATAAATTGCCACAGTAGATTATGCTGCTGAGAAACAAAATCACTGCACGTTGTGCTGTTTGCTTCTCTCCATATGACATGTTACAGTAGACATATTCAAGCTCAGAAGGGCTTTTGTGCAATGAACTATCTCTATAAAGTTATGAAAACTGTAATGACGAATTCCGAGAGAGAATAATAATATCTCAAGTTTGAGATAACGTCTAACGTGTCGGCGTGAATTTTGATAAGTGAATTTACACATTGTAAACATTAGCTATCCGCCAGAAAAATCTCTTCCAAATGTCAAACTTCACTTGACTCTTGTAGGGGAGCCACAGCTACCTGTTTTCTGTCTCTGTCATCATAATCATCAGCATCATATCAGCCCAACGACACGTCGTTGGGCTGATATGATGTCGCGACGTCCACTGCTGAACATATATTATAGGCCTCACCTAATTTACGCCACTGCGAGCGGTCCTGTGCCGCCTGCAATCAAATAATATGATAATATAATAATATGATATCTAGCCGGCTCTGGGGTGAACTTCCTACAGCGGTGTTTCCTGAGTGCTATGACATGTCCTTCTTTAAACGAGGTTGCTTGGCTGTGCCCCTAGCATTGCCAACGTCCATGAGCGGTGGTAACCACTTACCATCAGGTGGGCCGTCTGCTCGTCTGCCACTTTAGACAATAAAAAAAAATTTAGTATGATGGAGTCGAATTTTCTCTTTACCTAATAGTATGTCTTCCTCTGTTTAGTTGGCTACTTTTCTTTTAATTTTCTGTCAATCTCCTTAAAGATACATATAGTGTATTAAAATTGAATCGGAAGTCATTAGGGAAGGCTTATGTACAATATTAGGCGTCTACATAACAGAAGAATGATAATAATTAATCCTGCAAATATAGAATATACATATGTCGTTGAATAAGTTGATTCCCCATGGTAAAATCGCTGTCTAATTCACCCAATGACTGGCCTACATTGATGGATGGTTCTGCCAGGATTAACTCATTTCTCTAATGTGGATAATAGCAATGATGTAGCAGATATGAATACACATTTATCGCAGGTATCGTAATGATAGTACTCTAGAATTATTTGTACAGAAATCATTATTTGCAAGGCAGAATTACCTATGCAAGTAATAGTAGGTACTTGCACAAGTAATTGAATACCTTGTTAATTTTTTATTTGTATTTTTCATTAATCATCACTTTTTATTATTTACATTTGGCTGATAAATCAATGGCCTATTAGAGGGTAAGCAGAAATGAAAATAAAATTGCCATACTGGTAACCAAAGAAATAAGTTCACTCGACAGCCATCACAGAAATTTGTCCGTTCACTTAAGAAAGTTTTCGTTTCTTCGTTCATAGAATCCCTTCATTACCTAGCATTCCTCAGACGAAGCGATTTTATTGGTTCTTAACAAACGCTTCCTTGCTACGCATCCTCGCGCATCTTTAGAGCAAACGCAGTTGAATTCTGGAGAATATTAAGCTCACCTCCACAAACACAGCACCGACAGGGACACAAAAGTTAAATTTAAAAATTTTCATTTCGTCGCGCCTTTTCTAAGATTTTTTTTATATTATTGTCTATTATAGGGTAAAGGTTTAAACTAACAAATAGTAATTAGATTTATGTCGTCACTGTGTCATTATGCCTGTTCTCTAAGTTAAAGGTCAACCCCTACCTACTTTCCCAGGCAAGCGTGAATTGGTGCGTAACCTTTCTGTAAAATCGAGGACTATTTTATATGGAATTAACCCGTCCCTGGTCTCCTAACATCATAAAGGAAAAATCCTCCTAAAATCAGCTCAGGAATTTTCCAGGCATTTTCTTATTAGGGTATACCTTCGGAAAAACGAAGATTTCGTCATTATAAAGATAACTATATATCATTATATGGTATCATTATACCTTCCTGGCTTCGTTATGAGTTTACCTGTTGATTAGTATAAATATAAAAAGAATTAAAACTGAACTGACCTCGCAGTGGTGTAATAAGTTTTTATTTTGATAATTTTCCTTCACATAACCTAAACACTTTATCACATATAAAAAACGACACTTTATTACGATTAACATACATGCTAAGGCATTCTCTCAGTAATTCTATATAAATTTATTTTAAGATTAATCACCGTTTTCTCTTGGAATTCACTTTAGAAAGTTTCACATTCACACCGATGTAATTCAATATTCGCGCCGTGTCATCAAATGACAGATGATTTATTGTTTATATTTTTGTCGTTATGAATAGAGGTTTTACCATTGAAATGTTACTAAAATCGTTACTATATTAATCAATTAGCCCAATTATGTTGCTACATGCAAATAAATTTAAAAATAATGGTATCAAATAATTATGTGCATACGGATGCACACCGACAGTAACGGCGTTTTTTCTTATGTGTACCCGTATGCACATACCGACTTCAAAGGGGTGGAATTAAATAAATAAACAAATAAAAATTCTTTAAATTCTTTTCACAATGTTTCCTGTACTAGACATAGTAATGTTGAGGCAAATACAAAAGTAATATTTTAACAGATCGGTGCGTGTGGGAGGTTTAAGAAAACCTATATTACATATAGGTCAGAAGGCCTTCCCCTGATGTTAACATTCAGCTCAACATAATAATAATTATGACTCCATAAACTATGAGCCTTATTATTCTATCATGTTGCATTAAATATTTCTATGATAGCTAGTTTGTCCGACATACCACCCCACACCAATATACCCTTAGGTAAAATGTATACTTTGAAATTCATGTCATACACTGATGTTGAAGGCTGATAATAATCTATTTAATTTATCGGATAGTATAATTAATGGGTTTCCCTGTAAAACAAACATCATGTATAAATATATTTAGGTGGGGTCTGAAGCGAAAAAGCGATAGCCGAATGGACAATATACAATCATATTGTTGACAATATACAATATAATAATACAATTGAGGACAATATACAATTAAATCGAACTTTGACCGCGTGATTTTCACGCCCCAGTCAACAGGGGGCGTGCAAATCACGCGGTCAGAGTTCGATTTCAACTGTAAGTAACAATCTGGATTTCACTTTATGGATTTTTTATGTTAGTACCAGGTCTGTGTCTTACCATCTACTAACGTTGAAGGAAAATATCGTGAGGAAACCCACATAGTCTAGAAGAAATTCCAAGGGTAGGTATGTCTGATTCACCAACCTGCATTATGTCAGCGTGTGGATTGTGGTTTAAATCCTCTCAGCTTTCTAGATAGAGGAGAGGAGACCCTTGCCTTCTTAATGGAAAACTACTTATTAGCTACATAGGTTGACTTACTTATTAGCTACTTGAGCTAAAGCTCGTACTGTGGGAAACAGTGGTCAGCCTAAAAACAAAGTTTACATTTCGGCGTGGAGATCGCTGTGCTGAAGGCAAGTTCCTTTAAACTAGTAGCTATTAAAAGAAATGGGTAAGTAGATAGAATCAAATTAAGTGTGTTTGTGTAGTGTGTGTAAGTGTAGTGTTGTTTGTGAGTGAGTGAGTGATGTGAAAGAAAATATTCATCATCATCATAACAACCATAAACGTCCCACTGCTGGCCAAGGGTCTTCTCAAAAGATTATCCACATTCTTGGAGGAGTCCCTAATTAAATTAAGTACAATTTATTTAACATTATAATCTCAATCACATTTTTTTGTGACTAATCTGTTAAGATTTCGGTTTGTAATCAGTCTAAAACTGAAAAAAAAACAAAATTAAAAATTTTGAAAAAACCCACGACGATAACATATAAAAAGGTTTAAATAACTTTATTTTAAATCCCCGACGAAAAGATAATAAGTAGCGTAAAAACAATCCCAAGAAAATTCGTCGGGGGCTGCCATACCCTGACATGAAATGAACGAAAGTATTGCAGTTTTATGTATTTGATACCTACCTAATTATTAACAATATTTAGTTTACAATATATATTTAATACTAGAAACAGTAATGATATTGGCAGCCCCCGACGAATTTTCTTGGGATTGTTTTTACGCTACTTATTATCTTTTCGTCGGGGATTTAAAATAAAGTTATTTAAACCTTTTTATATGTTATCGTCGTGGGTTTTTTCAAAATTTTTAATTTTGTTTTTTATTTTAAATATTTTCAAAGAGCGCCCTATCTTACTAACTGTAAGTAACTCGTATAAAATTTTAAGAACCTTGACAGATAAATAAAAATTTTATACTAAGTTATAGAACAAACACATTTTTTTTTAATTTACTGTTGCAGTAAGTCTTATAACTTGAAATTATCATTTTAATTTTCTTATTTTAAACTTTTTAAGGAGCGCCTTATCTTACCATGTAAGCTCCAGAATGAATGGAATTTGCATGGAGCTTCGACTATATTATATATATTAATTTTTTTGTTGACTTGTGTGCTCATCCGTCGCACAAAGGTCGCCGGAGACCCGCTTTGCGGGGCTCCTAATTCTGGGTGGTTCGAAAAAAAAAAATAACCCTAACCTAACCAGTCCGATCCGGATCGCTCTGAATCGGGGGGTGTTAAGTTTAGCTATCGCACATTGATTGCCGTAGCCGGACTGCCTTCGGCGTTAGCGCAGATTTCCACCTATAATAGCTTGTATCTCGAAAACGGTGCGTGCTATCGCAAAAATGATGAAAATTTGGTTACACCCCGAGCACGGGATACCTATAAGTTAGAATAAATAAGGTAGGTGTGTGTAGGTGTTTATATAACGTCAGTCTGGAATAAACTCTCACTCTTACTAATTTTTATTAGGCTTATCATTGTATACCTCAGTACTAATATTCAGTGATATAACAACACGAGATCGGTTTTCGGATTTTTTCCTTTATTTGTGCAACTTGTTATTGCTTCTGGCCAAATTTCATGATTCTAGGTCAACGGTGAGTTCCCTATAGATTATGATCGTCAAGATAAATCGTCAAAAATGGAACATAAACAGCTGTATCTTTTGATTGCGTTAACTTAGAATTTTGATTTTTATTTTACGCCGAGGGTTTGCAGACCCAAGTATATGATATTAATTTCAGCTTTATACCTCTATGCGTTCTTGAGAAAAATATTCTAGACAGACGGACAGACAGACCGACAGGCAGACATACAACGGAGTGATCCTATAAGAGTTCTGTTTTCTTTTTTTTGAGGTACACAACCCTAAAATTGCATAAACGGTCACCCATCTATGAACTGACCTTATCCGAAGTTGCTTAACCTCATGAGTGTAATCAATATCTCAGTACTACAATGCTACGTGTCCCTATACAGTAACAGGTCTAATTATTTTACAGATAACTGTAAATATAAGTTTGTTTAGTCTATTGCAGCGCCCCCTGGCGAAAAAATACAATATCGTGTATCCAAAAGTCATCCTCGATAAATCACAAATACATTACAGAAAACCGTATTGAAATCGGTTTAATCGTTTTAAAGATAGGAGGGCACAAAGGTTTCAACGAAATCAACATAGGTTTGCCTAGTCTATTGCAGCGCCCCCTGGCGAAAAAATACAAAATCTTGAATCCAAAAACAATCCTCGATAAATCACAAATACATTACAGAAAACCGTATCGAAATCAGTTTAATCGTTTTAAAGATAGGAGGGCACAAAGGATTCAACGAAATCAGTGTATTGTAGCGCCCCCTGGTGAGCTATTAACATAACACCTATGTAATAACCTGTCCCCAAGAGCCGCACACACTTTACAGAAAACCGCATCTAAATCGGTCAAACCGTTTCCGTGATATAAGGCATTATGTTGGAACACACAAACACACAAACACACAAACACACAGCCTCTCACCCCAAACGCATATACCGTCTCCGTTCCGTCGTGGGTAAAAAAGTAACACCAAATCCAGCATTTCTATATAATAAATTAACTGCCTATTGTAGCCTTCCACGAACTGAAAACAATGTTCTCCCTCGCATTCATAATTCATTCTTACTAACTCGGTTGAAATACAAATTCAGTTAACATGGTAAAAAATAATCTTCATGACGTCGGGTGTGAATTGGGAAGAATCCTTTTTGAAGTCTGTTTTCTATTGTTCTCTGGTATGAAACGACGACTTTAAAAAGAATTCTTTCCGATTCACACCGTGTGGCAAACAACTCGTGGGACGAATTAACGAAAGACACATAACTTCATAATTTCTGATCTAGATCAGAAAAACCACTCTCTGTGGAAAGAAGCATAATCGCTTCTGTTTGGCAATTACATTCTAGGATTTTATAAGTCGACTCCGTAATCGTGTCAACCAATCAACCAATGCTGACATTGCTGATTGAGAAAGGTCTCTAATTGCAATATACACACACACATAAACATCATTTGCCATTAACGATGATTTGTATTCAGTGGCTTCACCGTGTATTTAGGTTGCTTAAAGTGTGCTCGTAGCTTAAAGTCCACAGGCGGCGGTCAACCTCACCCCTTATCACTAGCCTGTAGTCCTGTATTCGGGCCGAAAACAATGTATTAGACTATTTTTTAATGTTTGTTTTTATTAACAATACAATATAATAATACAACTACATATTATTTTGGAATATATATAAGAAGAAGTTACAGATTAATGCCACTGATATGCATAAGAAAAAATATTTTAAATTCAATCTTAAAATCCAATTTGACAGTGATTTGTTTGCAAAAATTCTAAATTAATTTCAGCAATATAGATTGATTAAAATTTGTTGAATATATTTTTACAAATATATTCTTTGCAAGACAAAGCTATCAATATATTTACCCCAAACAGTTATAACGCAATAGTCAATAAAACAGTATCAAAAATGACCGGACGGTTGACAGACCATCGTTTCATACCAATTAATAAAGCTTTTATAAGTGAATTAAATGTAGACCTAAATATTTTATCGATTCGGCAATATCACGATACAGCCTACAGTTACGTGCATGGCATTTTTAACAGAGTTGGAAAAAACACCATGAGAATGTTTTTTGTTTTAGAGTTCAATAACCTGTGTTATGGGGTACCATCACGATTTGCCACCGCCAGTATTTTTGAGTCCATTGCAATTCGATCACTTACACTTACCAAGTTAATTTTAACCGTTGAATTCTTGCTATGATCATTTAGTATTATATCCAATAAAAACTCACATTACTACTTAATTAATAATTTAGTTCATGCTATGTCTACCTTAAAAGCTTGTGCTCTCGACTAATACCTTTTTATGACATTTGTGTGTGAACTATTGTAATAACCACTGGTGGTCCTAATAAATAAAGTAATAAATAAATAAGTCCAATAACGACGCACATAATTATGTTCTGTGCAGAATAAACAAGAGTAGGAGACGCCCAATTTTTAACATCAAATTAATATAGAAATTTAAATTTCATCATAAAAAAACACTATTAATTACTTCCTTGCGATGATTCTATTAAATTGAACGAGAGAATAATATCAGGATTTAGGATACACCTTCTTAAAATTTGGGGCAAAAGAAAACCACGATTCCAGTGACCATGAAAGCCTTTAAGACCCCTATAAATTACGAGCCTAACCTACGTCAATTTTCTCTTGACCCTGTAGACAAAGCTTTATATAAATATATAGAGGATACTGGAAAACATGTCAAGTACACTTCACTAGGTAAAATATGGGCTTATAATTTCTTCAGGATGAATGATTATTCGCATTATATGCGCGCACTATATGTGACGTACGATGGATTCTCACAACTGACAGGTTAGTAATAGTAAAGTAAGCAATGAGTAAACTACCAGTAAATGAAAACCCTCAGTATACTAAGTTGAACACACGCTAACCCAAATGGGATCATGGATCAGACATACCCTTAAACTGTCTTTCAGTATGAGCTTCCTCACAATGATTTCAACCTTTACATACCTAATGCATGCCAAAATTTGTTAAACTTACATAAGTAAATATCACGTAAATCTTATCTAAGTGAACTGTAGTTCTTTTGAGAAATAAAGTATCTTTAAACCTAAACCTCTCAGCTCTCTAGATAGAGGGTTGCCCATCTGCTGGGCAAGAGAGCATTACCCAGACGGACCTTAATGGGTCATATCTCAAAGAAAAAATAGGAGTGGGGCTCTGCGTTAGGCAACTAACATGCAATATATGCGCACTCTAAAATTGCATAGCATAATATGACAGAAAACAAATATGATTCCGAAAACTGTACACACTACTTTAGCAACAGATTTCATTGTACAAGCAAACCTGAGGGACCAATATTACCCATAGTAAAGTCAGAACGTAGGTCAAAATATAATTGACGATACGATTATTTTCTCGCCTACAGAGGGAGTATACCCTAGGTAGGCAATCACAGTTAACCGACGTCTCTCAGGACCGCAAAGAATTTACGATTCATAAATATTGTTTGTAGAGAGATCCCCAGAGTCAGATATCGACCTTCAAATGCGGCTTTTGATCTGATGATAACGGCATTTTTAATATGCGTGAATATCGTCGTTTGGTGTTGTTAGAATTTACATATAGGCGGTATTTTGTTTGGGAATTTAGAAGGTAGGATCAGATACTAAGTAATAATACCACGGGTTTTCCATCTTCTTGCAGCAGGAAACTTGACAGGACATAAACCATAATTCACACACGCTAACCCAAATGGGATCATGGATCAGACATACCCTTAAAATGTCTTTCAGTATGAGTTGCCTCACAACGATTTCCTTCACTAATACTCGTAATTTTTTAGTCAACAAAATGGTAGAATTAATCTCACGATGTCCTGCCTTACAAAAATTTAAGTCCTAATTCATGTTTAACTATAAATTTGACACAAGCTTTTTAAATTATAATAAATAACGATGCAATATTTTAGGTATGAATAAACGAGATTTTATTTCATTTCAGGTTAAATATTTTAATTTATAATTTTCATTTACTTTCACCTAATGGTTAGGCCTCTTTCCAGATAATGCCGATGTAATAGAACTGCAACGTCACTTAAAATATGATATAAGGACAATGTACTTTAATGTGGAGTGCAAAGAGTGCAGTGATGCTACCACATATCTTCAACAAAGCACATCTGTCACTTATGTCAGCAGAAACAGACGCAAAAGTTTTAAGAAGATCTTTCTCTTATCTCGGTTGAGTTTACAAGTTTTTTTTTACAAATAAAATTTTCTGCGATATATCTGTTTCTGGCAAACGTCTGGAAAGCTCTTTTATTAAGAGCACGAGCACTTGGACCCCATGTTCCAAGTGTACATTGTGTACAGTTGGTGTAGTGGCCGTGGCCAAATTTTGGGCTGATACAATTTAAACGATTTGCTGTCGACTCGATAAGAAGAAGAAGTACTTACTTATTTGAAGTTTAGGCAACTTTTACTCTACCTATCACCTAAAATAGCACACTACAATAAGATAAAAAATGGACGATATATTCATATTATGTATATTTAAGAATATAGAATTCGAGAGTATATTATATTTCCATATCTAGGTTACAAAGTATTTTTATAATAATGTTATTACATATTTTAAAACTAAATAAAAACTATCTACAAATACTATTTACAATACTATAAATAAATAATAGTACAAAAGGTAATATGGGCTAGGCGTCAAAGTATTCGTCGGCATCACTGTCACAAGGGAAAGTGCCCAGAAGGCTAGCAGCAGTTTATTCAATACATTGTGAAACAGATATTATTTTATATAAAATTTCCTTGTATATATATATTATACCAAGGGCATCCATTGTGTATAGTCGGTGGCAAACTTTTTTTACTGCACTGCAATATTATCGACAGTTATTGAAGAAACTAGTTAGCTAGAACGACTTTGTGTATCTAAATGGAAAAATCTAAAATTGCGTTTGTCTAACATTATAAACGAGTTTTATTCAAAGTTACACAATGTTCTTGGGACTAGGTATCAGGTGTTTGTGAAAAATTCTATAACCATTTATTTGGCTTTGTTATATCCACGGGATTTTTAAATAACAATACAAACGGAATTTACTCTCATTCTTTTTACTTTTTTGTATAACTTTATATCATCGTACCTGGCTTCTATTAGGGTAAGCAGTACCAACAGTGTCTTCCTCTACATTTTTCCATCTAACGTGAAGTTTTTGTATTTTCTTAATTACAATCTATTAATGTGGCAAATTTAAAATTGAAGTATTACTTCAGTGATGAATACGAATATAACAACACCTTGCACTTCAAAATCGGAAAGCTATTTAGGTTACAAGAGACAAGTGGAGCCACGGGCAATAGCACAGAACAATGAAAGTAGTCCTCTAAAAAACCTATCTCTGTTCTGTGGGCAATAGTTAGTGCATATAAAATTGAATTAGGCTATTAATTAGCTTTCATCTGATACCCATATTGCGACAGCACTAACAAAACGTATGTTTTGACAGTTTACGTCCGCTATATTGGTTTTTTGTTGACGTCACATAGCGTATGATACTCGGGGGAAAAATACAAATCTAATGACACCTCACAGTTTAAAATCAACCAAGCCGTTTAGGCTACAGAAGGTCACAATGGAACAGACATGCCCACATACATACATACATATCGTATAGGCGTGAAAAACATTCCCTTCTCTTTTGGCAGTCGGGTAAAAAGAGAGGATACTCTAAAAATATATGAAGGAAAAATATTTTATTGTTGTTACGTCACGATCTTTTAGAGCATAAATGATGTTTATTTACTGATTCTAACTCAGTTGACTGCATATCGTTCAGTAGCGGCTGTATATCAAGCGCTTCCGACATGAGGCTTTCAAAGTAACTGCTTTGTTTTCACACGGAAATAACCCTTATACAAGTGATTTCTTAACATGAGATTCTATATAGTGGTTATTCTCAGAAAAGAAACATTTATATCTATCTATAGTATCTATTCTATACTAATGTTATAAAGCTGAACCACCTTATTACAAATACGGACTAAGCGTTAAACCAGGTTTAAATTGACAACTTTGACACTAAAACAATGGCTTCTATCAATTTAAACCTGGTTTAATACTTAGTCCATATTTTGTAATAGTTTTTTTTTATTGAACGCGAAATAATAGTTTTTTTTTTATTTTTTTATTGAAATCTCAGGAATTCCGATGTAATGTAATAAGTTTAATAACAAATAATTTAGTTTTATATAAATAAGAAATTCAGAATTCTGTTGCGGAAATTAGGTGAGGCCTATGTTCAACAGTGGGCTAATCAACGTCATTGGGCTGATATGATGATGATGACATTAGAGTAAGTATAAAGCGCCCCCCACGGTCAGATAAATCTCTAGTAGTCTAGAGGCTTGTGGCAAAATAGAAATAAGAGTAGTTTCTAAGTATTTTGGTACAAAAAAAATAATGATTCGAAGTTGGAAAACCCATTAATCAAGAAAGGTCATATAACATCACGCTACAACCAATAGGAGCTAAGTAGTAGACAAACAAATATCCAGGGCGGTGAAGCTCCGGGCAACAGGGTCTCCTATCATCATCATCATCATATCAGCCCAGCGACGTCCACTGCTGAAAATAGGCCTCACCTAATTTCCTTTTTTTTAATTTGGTCTCCTATATAAATTAAAAATGTAAATGCATCATATGAGAATGGAATTGGTTAATTTCTTTTTTAACCGCCGCGCCGGCGCCTACGCAAAAAGAGTCTGTGTACAATGTCTGTGTACCCGTCTGTGAGCATTGTAGCTTTAAAAAAATGTGCCGATTTTGGAGCCGTTTCTTTTTGTTTGAAAGTTGACATAATCGTGATTGTTCTTAGACGTTTTAATAAAATTAATGCAGCCGTGTTAAGGTCATTAGCTCTTGTCAGGGGTGACAAAAAACACGTGACAATTTTTTTTAATATTAGTTTTTATCAGGACATACTTTATATTGAAACAATCTCTTCAGCTTTATAATATTAGTATAGATATAGCTAGTAAGTGGTAACCAGTTACACACACTAAACTGTCTAATACTCAAGTCGAATGTAGTATTTGCAAATATTTCCAAATGGTCTGATTATTCGCAGTCACGCAGCACTTGTCAACCCTAATGTGCTCAATGTTGTTTCGCGTCAGAGACATGGAATATTTGATTTTGTCGTACTGAACCTGGTTACAGAATTACCTATGTAGGTTTTCTACATAAATATTAATAAAAATAAAAGTATTTTGTTACCATAACTCATAAAAGCACTTAGTCATGTTCCCGATTAGTTATCCGAACAGTGTTGCCATATTTCTGCTAGTAATACCTACTGACATTAAATAAAGTAGAGGTAAGTGCTGCCATATTTTTAGCGAACACGGAAATTAATTTAAGTGTTACACTCTAAACAAGACATAACAGGGTTTTATGACAGATACAATTATTTATAAGACAAGACCATTTAGTTGGTTAGGTAATGTAATTTTCTCGTAGGTTTTGGCTTGGTTAAACTGTTTTTCTATTCTATTTACGGTTTTGTTGTTGTGGTCTTTTTGTTTCAAAAGATAACGCTCTCATTAGGAAACAAACCCTTTCAATCAAGACTTTCTAAATATACAAATAACGGTCAAAAGTACGCCCAGGCTCGAAACAAATACAATGAATAACACAAAGATTTTTTTCATGTGTTTTGACTGGCCTGTTGGCCTAGTGGTTAATGGCCGTGATTGCTAAGCTGGAAGCCGTGGGTTCGATTCCCACCCAGGACACAGTATCTTTGTTTGTTGAGCATGTTAGTTTGTTCCGTGTCGGGGTGTATATTTATTTATATGTATTATATTTATTTACAAAAAAAATGTATTTTTTCCATATCAACAAATATAATTGTTCAATTTGGGACCAGATGGCGCTGTTTGAATGTGGTAAAATATTATTATTATTAAAGATAAATTTGTAGCGTATGATAACACAAAAGTTGTACTTGGCATAAAAACACAATAACAATACAATGACAATTATAACAGACATAATTACTTTGCAATTAAGTACTTTAGATCAATGAAAATAAAATTGAAAACTAAAAAGGCACAGCTGAAATATATTCAACAAACTTAAAACTAAGTTAAAGTAAATCTCAGAAAGCGGAACATTATAGATATCGCATGAAATGTAGCTGTTTGACACAGGTCAAGTTTTTCCTCTGAGAACTAGGAACACTGAAACGAATAGCCTCATCATCTACACTGCACTAGGTACCTAGGTACACTATCCACTACTACTGAATAACATTCTGCATTCAATCCACAGAAAACATTACTGAAAAGATTCAAAGAAAATCTGCACTCTTTATTGTCCTATGTCCTCGGCTCAGATGAAATTGCCACCGTCCAAATTCACCTTGATTAATCCTGTCACGTTTCTCCGTTGTTTTTCTATCGAATTAAGGTCTTTCAATGTATATACGCTATTTGTCAGGCGACGTTTAGAAAAGTAAAAGAAGAATAGACTTAAAGTTTTGGACAATTAATGAAGCCGTTCTCTCGGTGGACGTTATTGAGTGGTCTTTTCGTTGTCTTTCAGTTTATTCAGATAATAAGTAATGATTGCTCGATTGGTGTTTCATTCTAAATGGAAGTTAGATTGAGGTCAACATTTTGTGAAACCTTTAGCATGAATGGAACGATTGATTGTTTTCGACAAAGGAACTATCAAATGTAACGATCGATTAACAGTAGGTAAGTATACCTACTAAAACAAAATCCCGAGTTTCGGATGACAATTCGGCTTTGCAGGAAGATAAAACTTTTGTTTTGTACTATTCAAAATGGTGAAATTTATTCCGGAGGTGGTTCCAAAATGCAGCTCTTCTGAAGGTTCACCTTGCGCGTCAATGAACTGGAGCAAAATTTGAAAAAGGCTTCGATCTCTTTTATTATTATGTAGATCAGTGGTTCTTAATGTAAAACCTTATTACATAGACCGCTTATCCTGAGGCACCAAAATGTGGTCCGGGAGACTATCATGCTGACTGTAAAATATTGACATGAAAAACTTTTGGAGACCACGGAATCACCAAGCTTTATTAGTGGTTCCTCACCGCAATAAATTAAAAAACAGTGGTTTTTTAAATCAATGTAATCTGTGGATTTCATTGATTTAATTGAAAATCATTTAATTAAGAAATCAAATATATTATGGATTTAGGATACGATAAGTTACCACAATAAACAGAGTTCTTAAAGGTAAAAAGCGAAAATTCGCCGGATCAATCTTGACTGACCCAAAGTAACTTTTGTTAAGAGACCTCATTAAAGTTTGAAGGCTTTGTAATTCGGCCATTATCCGATCAAACGGAATAACTTTAATCTCTCTTCCTAATTCAAAATTGTTAAGTGTTACTAAAACTATGCGAACATCCTCAAATATTAGATACCTGTCTACCGATTTTAATAATTGAAATTATAGGTACTTAACTAAAAGTTAAACTATAGATCATAGATAGGTAGTTAGGTACTCGAAATTCGAATATACATAGGTACGTATTGTAGAAGCATAGTAAAATGAAGTATCAATGGAGTAGGTTAATCTTTCTAAATATTATAATTTTTTATTCGAATCATGTTACTGGATGAGCCTTCGATTGGCTTATTATGGGGCCATATAATAATAGATAATATTATAGAAAAGGTACCAAAAATCCAAAAAATAAAATATTTTCGCTAAGAAAAACCATTAGTACAAATTATTCGAATCCTGCTATACCTTATATATTTTTTATCTGTAATAAATAATAATTCAATTTATGTTTATGTGTTGCAGCGCCATCTATTGAATAAGTTAAAAGTAATACAGTGGCGCGTAACAAAAATTTCTTATGACTACAGTCTGAATGTTGTAGTGCGGGATAAACAGTACAGATGGCAGTGTCATAAAATACACAGTAATACACAGTAGTTATAAAATATTTCAATAGATGGCAGACATGTACCGAGTCAGAACAAAAAAAAAGTTTCCTATTTATTTGCAAAACCACAGCACACTGATAGAAAATGTTGGACAAAAATATAATATTTATTCATCACGGGAACGCAGCCACTTGTTTAAAAGTAAATAATTTGAATAAAAATTAATTTTAGGGAAAAAAATAAGTAAAATTTTAAAAACGTGAATAAAGTTTTTTTTCGGGTGATTAATGACCGATTTCAATAGTCTATCTATCTATGGATTTGGGTACTAAAGTTAGAATTTTGACTTAAGCTAAAGCAAAGCAAATCCATAGATAGATAGATTATTGAAATCGGCCGTAATCGCTGAATAATAACTATGTTTTTAGTCATATGAAAGTCTTATCATAGTTATATCCATAGCCCAACGACGTCCACTGGTGGACATAGGTCTCACTTAATTCACGCCACCGTGAGCGTGTATTTTTTGATATTTAAATGTCTAAAATAATAAAAATCACTTCACTATCAACAGAGCCTTTGTCTATATAAGTAAGTAGACTAGGTAGGTACTTAGTATTTAATTGGAATTTAAAAACATTATATATTAGGCTGATTAGCTTATTAGGCATATTAGGCTATGCCTAGTGACGCCTGCGACACCGCTGTACCGCACCGGATTAATGCTCTAAGTTCCAACTGTTCCAAGGTCATTAGATTACCTTTTAACCTACCTTAGTACCAAGATTTAATGTAAGTATTTCTGAAGTCAGTAAACATAATAGGTAATAATATAAACTTCTTATGCTTAACTACAATTTTTAAGTGATAGAAATCTAAAACATAAACACCAATGCTTACATTATTCACAATTTTCCCTAAAAGTAGTTGTTGACAATTCCACTAGGAATAACAAACAAGGAAACAAAAAAACAATAAAGACAAAGTAGCGTTTAGGTTTCCTGCCTCTCTCCGCCCTGCTACAGGCACTTGGATGAATTTGAATAGAGGTCGAAGCACACTATTTTTCCCGTGATTTATTGTTTCGGTGGGACGCTCTGCGGTTATTTATCAAAATATAAGCTATTCAAGAGTGGGGCGACGAACGCGCCCTATGCGCTTCTAATACATTTTTGCAGAATATTTGTGTCGTCAGCAAGAGAACGAACTTTTCGGATATGGTGTTATACATTTGTTTTAGCATAATTTTGTTGATATAACTATAAAATAAAGACTTATAGACAAAATCTTGCAATAAAAAAGCCTGACTGGAGGAATATTTTCACCCTATAGAAAGCTGCAGTTTAATAAATGCTACCAGGACGACATTTGCATCACTAGGTATTAGTGGGCATTCTGGCCCTTTGCCGTCCTCTGGCTTTTGATCCCCACATCACCGTCTCGTTTCATCGCACGGGGCGGTATGTGTAAGTAAATGCATTATCATATCAGCTCAATAACGTCCACTGCTGGTCATAGGCCTCACTTAACTGCCGCCACAACGAGTGACTTTGTGTGTGAATAATGCATAAACGAGTATTCTTTTATGATTTCTGAATAATTGAAATAATTTATTATGATGCACATTTCAGTGCTTCTCTTCCCCTTGCTACCCAAATTTTCTTCAATCTTTTGGAATGGTTGGTCAAAACGGACTGGCAGTTTATACTAACCTTCATGTAGAGTTTGTCGACATACCTTTTACTTTTTTTTACAAAAATATAGGTATAATAGGTTTGGAGGAGACCCGAGCCCAGCAGTGGGACGTTAATTTATGAATTGTAATGATAGGTCCATACTAAGTGATTTGTCTTTCAAGCTTTAAGTATAGACAGACCCTTCTACATAGTTACCTAATCCTTGATCAAATTTGAGCCGAATTCAGCAATTTTCTTTAAGATGCAGTAACATTTCAAGATAGTTCGTGTGGTATCGAGGTTTTTATTGTTATAGGGCACTGATACTGTATAGTATACGAAGTCATTCAAATTTACATATTCAGGTGTGGCCATAGCAGTTCTTATTTTTTTCCGAGACGCGGTGGAGGACTTTGTTTTACTATAGATAAGTAAGTGTAGGTAGAGATGACCACACAAATACTTAAGGATATTATATGGCTATCGGACCAACAACGTCACATTCAACAATCGTGTTCTATAACCTTGAGAGAAAAATGTGTGTAAGGAATGAGTTCCTTACACACATTTTTCAAACATAATTATTTCGTAGATATAGCTGAGAACACAGGCGTACCTACTCGAAATCTCGATACCTACTTGATTTCTACGTCGCATTAAAATTTTTGAAAATGACCTACCCAACAATGTTTAAATTTTCAAACAGTTGACAACGATATTCAAATCGACCAGTCGAATGTTAAGATTTTGAGTAGGGTCTGTGACAGGGGCGGATCTATGTAGGGGCTATAGGGTCTGCATCCCAAGGCCCCCGGATAGAAGGCGCCCCCAGTCTCATTTGAAAACGTAATGGTTAAGTTTATGAAATATTTATTAAATTATATAAGTATTTAACTTTTTTAAATTAAATACTACACTTGGCCGGTTTTTTTTTAATGGCAGTTAATTGATAATTTAGACAGGCCCCGTGGGGATCCCCGAGTATTATCAGCCCAGGGCCCCACAAACTCACGATCCGCCCCTGGTCTCTGAGCGCCTATTATTATGCTTGTACACAGTATTAAAACAACTTATCTACATAATAATATTTTACCAGATAAATTATTTGCATACACACAATACCAAACATTCAATGACATTTAAATGGCGTGTCGTACTCTCATTGTGATATTTGAATACTGGTATACAATGCGTTTTCCCTGATGCAACTATATTTTCACTCATGACGCAAGCCACAGACTAATTATTAAAATTTATCCAGTGGATCAATTTACCATTTCTTTTTTGTGGTTGTCGTAGTTCACAATACCTTAAACTTAAGAGTTTAGAATATGATCGAATCCTTATAATTTAAAGTATTAATAGAAACGAAAGGATTTTATATTTAATAAAACGCGACAACCTTTTAATGAGTACCAGAGAAATATAAATAAACACCTGCCTATTTATATTTCTCTGGTACTAAAAATTAGCTGCTTTACTAAGAATTTGATTAGATTTGATTAGGATTACAAAGCACCTGCTTTGTAATCCTTCGTAAAGCCCAGCAAATTTTTAATAGTTACTAGAACTGGAAAAATTGTACACTTTGTACAACTCGACCAATTTTTTTATATAATTATATTGTATGTGACCAAAATCTATGTTTAGCAACTATTTAGTTATACTTATTCTAATTAAGTATCTACTACAGAGCAACCAACATTGACATCACTTTACAAAACAACAACAAATTGGAAACAATCATATATTAGAACTTCGACTTGCCTTTACTATCTACTACTAATCTAAACTTTTCTAAAGTAAACACACCTACGGGTTTTTCAAGCAAACATAATAACTACAATATTAAGTTTAAGTGCCTTCGTTAACAATAAAATGGCAACTTTATATCTATATCGAACTTGTTATTAAATAAAAAGTAAAAAATACGACATAATTAAATTTTTATTGTGACAATACTGTCGAAGTTTGTGAAGTTTGAAAATTATTAATACTTACTTTGCGCAGGTCACCCTTGACTTGTAATAATAAAAGAAATCGGATTCTTTTAAAGTAATATTATGCTCCTGTACTACAGTACGTACGTACTGTTTACTTTCGTTTAAGAGTAAAATAAATGAAACCAATAAAAAGGTGTACTTATTTAGATCAGAATAATTGGCACTTTATGGTCTCTCTCTACCTACTATAATATAATACATGTTAAATTAATTATTTAATACCCCTTTTCAAAACCTGGATAAATAAAAAAACAATTACTAAATACTTGCATTTAGTGCTAAGCGTAAAACTCAAGTAAGTCTGGACCAATGGATATTTTTATAAATTATTCGTTAAAGTCCGTGTAAGGTTCTTAAGGCCCTGTACAAAGCCAATGTTGAGCTAATCCAGGGGGTGAAGCAGGGAAGCTGAAGCACGAGCCCCCCGCGCCTTTCAACAATTTATCCCAAAGAACAAATTCGCATTCACGTCAACCAGCGGCGGCCTTATTCTCGCGCCGTCCGTATTCTGGTCGAACAAAATAATTATTAGGTACGGTAAAATATTTCTAATGTCTTCTATTTTTAAACCAAAAGACCTTAGTTTCTTTCTTTACCCGACTGTCAAGAAGGAATGGGAGGGTAATGTTTTTCGCGCGTATGTATGTTTGTTTTTGGGCATGTCTGTTCCATTGTGACCTTCTGTAGCCTAAACGGCTTGGCTGATTTTAAAGAGTGAGGTGTCATTAGGTTCGTATTTTTTCCTCAAGTGTCATAGGCTATGTGACGTCAACAAAAAATTAATAGGGCGGACGGAAACTGTCTAAACAGAATTTTTTTTAGTGCTATCGCAATATAGATATCAAATGAAATGAAATGAAGCCACTGCTCAGTTCCTATTACCCGTATCATGATGTTATATAGCCTACAAACAAAAACTGTTTTAGGGTTTTTTGGTTTTTTAAATTAACTCTTGTTCAATAGACGATGTCTGAACTGAACATACGCAAAACGTGCACTTTAAATGAAGTGATATACAAGGAATTATAGTTTGTACCAAGTATTATAATCGTCTAGCATCGTATTAAACACTAGAAGTCGCGAAGGGCTTCGCTCCCATCGTTCTTTATTTGGCCACTGCTCAGCCCTTATTAGCTGTAGTGTGATTTTATATAGCCTATAACCTTCCTCGATAAATGGGCTATCCGACACTAAAAGAAATTTGCCAGTTGGACCAGTAGTTCTTTAGATCCTAGCGTTCAAACAAACAAACTCTTCAGCCTTATGATATTAGTATAGATTTTTCGCGTTTTTGCAACTTTACACTGATGCTTCGCTCCTATTGGTCTCAGCGTAATGTTATATAGCTTAAAACCTTCCTCAACAAATGGACTATCCAACACTAAAATAATTTTTAATATCCGACCAGTAATTCCTGAGATTAGCGCGTTCAAACAAATAAACTCTTCAGCCTTATAAAATTAGAATAGATTTTTCGCGTTTTTGCAACTTTTTCACTGATGCTTCGCTCCTATTGGTCTCAGCGTAATGGTATATAGCTTAAAACCTTCCTCGACAAATGGACTATCCAACACTAAAAGAATTTTTGAAATCCGACCAGTAGTTCCTGAGTTTAGCGCGTTCAAACAAACAAACTCTTCAGCTTTATAAAATTAGTATAGATTACACGTGCGATATAAACATTTAAAAATAATATGCATTTTATATTTAAGTGAGAGATGGACCATGTTACTTGAGATAGTTACAAGAGTAGGATAATATGGATAATGTAATTTCGGATATCAACTTTTTTAAAAAGAGAACGATCCTATTTTTACGTGGGAAAAAATAAAGCATTTGGAAGAAAAACAAGTATTTTTCCTAAATATATTAATTATATTTGTTTATTCTCATGAAAAAATACACATAGCATAAGCTAACGTTTTTTTGTCTTTGAATCTTTGGAAACTTTCTTTACAATCAAATTGACAATGACATCTAATAACTTTCAAAGGGCTTAAGTGAATATTTCTTTCGACTTTTAAAACTAATATTTAGCTAAATCAAGGTACACCGAGAACAGCAGATACTAGCCAACTAAGCAGGATTCAAACGAGATAATGATAGGATAATGATAACGTGAACAGTCCTTTTGTAAAAACTAAACAAATATAAAAAATAATTTATGTAAATATAAAATATAATAAGTTATAAATAATTTTATAATTAGGTAATAAAGCAGGAAATAAACTAGCTGATATGTTACAACTGTTTTTGACGTTCATAAGTATATACACAATTGTTTTACATGAATGAAGAATTTTTGACTTTGACTTTAACGAAATTCCTATATCTCATCAAAAGTCTACTACAACAGGGCACATTTTCTTTATTATCTTCAAAAATAGAAAAGCATTGTAGCGATCCTTCAAAAGTTAACTGTTGTCTCTTACGATATGGTAGAGTTGGATAACCTTCAGAATCGAAACTTCTCTTACGACCCAGTATATTTTTTTGATTTATGAAAAATCCCCAATAAATTGTTCTTACCGATATGAATTGTTTTCTCTCAATGGCATGCCTCGAGCTTGACGAGAGTAAATTTCGGGTAATAGCCAGTCCATAAAAAATGACAACAACTTTGGTATCATTATTGTTTATTTCCAATACTCTAAATTTTGTACGTTATTATAAAGTAGCCACCACGTTCATGTGACGTACTTATGTAACAGCGCCGTCTTAGCGCTCGCTGGTTGTTAGCCTCAGCGACATCTTAGCAACACCGGCCGCCGGTGACGTGATAATAATAAAACCAATGCAAATATTATCTCCGATATTGAGAATTGTTGCAAGATATTAATGTTATGATAATTGATTCTTGTATCCAAGAAGTTTTCTTCTAAATAAATAAAATGTTTATTTATAAAATACGAAAATAGCGTGAACCAAAAATTTAATCAGAGTGACGTGACCTTCCTTCCTAACGGCTCGTCGCCGACTGGGAGGGGCACAATAAACAACCTACACTAGTTCCTCATGTGAACGCATAAGGTTCAAATTGCTGAGATGTTTGACTGTAGTCAAATCTATCAAGCATCGAATTAGACGTGTTTTCGCGAATTTCTCTTAATAAAAAAAAAACTACGAGTCTTAGTGAAATAATTTTTAGGTAATTCTCTAGCTTATTAAATTTCCTTTATTATCATAGCAAAAAATATATTACTTTACGATCTAAATATAGCAAACTGCGCGACGAAAACATTTTCTAAGGGTCATCTTTGTGACCTTTTTTCTACGAAACTATTATAATTACATGAAATATTTTTAGGTAAGTCTTTTCTTTAGATTCTCGACTTTATCCAAGTAAATTTTCTGGTTTGTAGTATATACCGATACGGCAAACTGCGCGACGAAAAATTGAGAGTTTTTCGGTGTTTCCGTTTGGACAGCGCCTTAACAAAAAATTAAGAAAAACGTACAAAGTACTAAAAACACAGAGAAAGCGTCAAGGAAAAATTCACGCGGTCGGAACCACGGCATTCTGTTTTGAGCCTACTTTGTTTGTCCTTTTAGCAGTCAGAGAATAATGTTTTCGATAGATCAACCTTCTGGCTTATAGTTACCGACAATAAAAATATACGATAAATATTTACCAACTCAATATTTTTCGACCACATCGCGGCGGAGATGACAGAAAGGGCGATATTATATTGTGTTCTGTCTACTTTTGCTTCTAAATTAGCCTTTGCCTGTGACTTTTAGTAGTTTTCTGTTTCCCGTGAAAATTTTTGATATAGTATATTCCTTCGTAGCAAGAACATTTTAATACTTATGTGACGTTGTGACGTCTACTTCAAAGTTTTTTTCACAAATACAGAAATTGACGCGAACTTATCACACAATAATCGTTTTTATGTAATTAAGTTGTAGTTATTTCCTTCAATTAAGACATCTACTTATAGAATTCAATAGGTACTAAATCTCTTCAATATGACTGTTCTAAAAATAGCACCACACAAAAGAATCAGACGAAGACTTAGTAAAATAACGACATTTTTCACCCTCCGAACATCGAGACGAATCTATTTTAAGATATAAAATAAATATTTCTTAGTATTTTAAGTGCTTCAAACACCAACCGTTTATTACAAATGTTCAAAAACATAATATGTCACGTACTGAGGCTTTATTGCTATTTATACGAGCTTTGGATATTGGAAGAGATACTGCCTGTGTCTACTTTGTAGCTTTTAATTTACGTGTTCGCTTTATTAGATAGATACCTACAAACTTTGTAAAATCAACTATCGATACATTTTAAATAGGCATTAGCTTATATATAACATAGCATTTTTGAGATATTTTTTAAACAATCTTATTTTGAGTGGTTATTTTAACACAAGACTCAAGACTAATGTATTTTCGAAACGTGTCCAAAGTCAAAGGAGTACTGACGTTTTATTACAGTGTACTCAGGTCTATCTGGAGACTCCACCATCTGATTAAATTGTCACCAGATTTACATTATGCAATATAGGCATATGCATCCATCAATTCAATCGAATCTGGAGAGGTGGTGGAGGTGGACAAATTCAGCTTGTAAGACAACTCATTCAATAGGTACATTAATGGATTGCTATATATACGGCTTTGTAGTCATGTATTTTTTATATTTCCAAAGAAGTTTTAGACTGTCGCTGTCGCCGTGGCGGCCGTAGCGGCTAAAAGGTGGGTGACGCGTCGCGTCGTCGCGTGTACTCCAAATAAATATCTAGGAATTAAACAAATATTAATTGTCTCTTGTGGGAATCAAAGCCACGTCGACGTAAGCGTAACCTAGTGTGTAAGGCAGGCTTAGGGTTTTTATATAGACAATATAACCTTGCAAAATGGCGGGCTTCACAATATCAAGTAGGTATACTATCCAAATTACTTTAATTACCTCGTTACAGCACCGTAGTGCGTGAATAAAAGTGTGTGAAGTAAATTAAGACGAGAATCGTTAATCTTAATTAATGTCAACCGTTTATCGCCCGATGCCTGTTTGTTTTCGTGTTTCGGTATACCGACATGAAATTTCACTCGTGAGGAAGGATTCTGAGTACTAATAATTGTATAATGTTTAAGCGAAAGTGGGTTTATTTGTTTGTTTTAATTGGTTAGGTATATGAATATTAAAAATAGATAAGCTTTCGCTTTCTTATGAGACTAAAAAAGGTTAAAGCGAAATCTAAACAATAAGTTCTTACCAGCCAGTAGGGTGGCATTTGTTTCGGACTGTCAGCAAAATAATATAATACTAGATATTATTTTATGCAACGTTGCAAATGCAGTGCTTAGTGAAATGGCTTTCTATAAATTGAGGGAACTAATAGGTTACCATGTACCCTTTGGACACTTAAGTGTTAAAAACAATAAATGCCTAAATGAATTCATTACCCAAGTTATACAAGCACTTAGTAAGAGTTCCGGACAATCTTTTCTTCAAGTAAATGCTTCATTGATCAAGTGGAAATAAGTACGATTGATAATGTTAAAGGCAGAAGGTTTCAGGTCTTATAGACTACGAACACAAAACTGGAGTAGGATTTATTGATAGTAAAACGTTAGTTATAGTAGGGTCTCGGTGATAAGGACCTTCGATATAATATTAAGACAGAACTTACATATTAAGACCTCTAAGACCAGAAGACTACTTCATTTAATAACCACTTTTAGCCTAGTAGAAGCTTTTGATGTCTTCAATACTCCTCAATATTCAATTGTCCACCAACTCGCATAAGTTTAGCGTGTTTGGAAATCTATTTAGGGAGTTGAGAAGGTTTAAGCCCTCTCTCAGCTCCCTAGATAGAGGAGGAAAGCTCTTTGTCCAACAGTGGGACATTAACGGATTGCTATTATATATCTTTTCTTCAGCCTGAAGCCAAAGTTGACCAGACTTTGCAGGTAATTTAAATATGTATTATACAATGACCTCACAATGTTACCGCATATATTTTAGGTAAAGGTAAATAGGTTTTTGTACCTATCAGAATCGAAATGCATATAGTAAATAGAAGAAACACGCATACAATATCGTTGGTTAATTTTTATTATTAATAAAAATTACATATTTTTATATATACTTAATATCGCTAGAAAAAGCGACCTATATATTTTATTTTCAATTATATTGTACAATTAATTTTATTGTAATAAAGACTAAATTGTTTTCATATTTGCTTACAATTATAATTCAACACACGTAGGTAGTTACCGTACGAAACGAGAGTCTTAAATAATTATAAATTATATCCCAAAATAACGTTTTTTTATCTTTAATTATAGTTACAGTGCTTGTATTGAAAGGGACAATTAAAATTAATTGAATAAGTATATAGGGAGGTTCCAAGCTTGCATACAAATGAACTGATAAACTCATTACTTTATAAAACTGAGATCTGCCCTACCATACTAACCACGAAATAATGTAAGTACATGATCCAAGTTGCGGGAAAAGCACTTTTAAAAGTAGATAGATTAAGTGTAATTTTCCGTAACTGGTATTATTTAGCTGCCTCGTTCTTTTAACAAGTCAGAGTATGCCCATTTAATTGGTAGGTGCCTTTTATTTTATTTTTGACCAGTCAAAGTCATGTTCACGATTATGTAAATAATGAGATAAAAACTGCAGTCTAAATACAGTTATAATTATAGATATACATTATGTAATCATATATTTTGTTTATTATTAAATATTTTATATGTTTATCATAATAACCGTATTTTGTCTATCTCTGTCTCAAGGCGAAATCAGTGGTGGGTGTCACTTATTTCACTAGCTATGTTTTGTACGATGTAATAGAGAGACGAGCCTATTATTGCAGTGCAGTAGTATATTGCAGGCATTGCAGCAGTCGTTTAGACCTTCACTGAGGCAGATAAACAAAAAAAATATCTGTAATGGTTATATAACTACCTACTTTAATTTATAACATAAAAGAGATTTTACTCTAGCACGTATTCGTCCATACCTAAACTATTACAGCAATCGATAAACGTGACTAACTGGTGTGGAGTTTTCTAACGTTCCGAACCGTGACGGTGTAATTTGAATGCACTTTCAGTAGCGTTGGTGGTGTAATGGTCAGCATAGTTGCCTTCCAAGCAGTTGATCCGGGTTCGATTCCCGGCCAACGCACATTTTTGTTGTAAAAGCTGAACGACTTTTTTATCATTTTTACGGAATTTTCATATTACATATTATTATTAGTTAATTTTATTATTTAATAAGAGTAAAAGATATTAATATATTCGTCATTACTGAAAACGACGCACGTTAAAGTGAGAGACTACAGGACACGGTAAAAATTAAAAATTCAATGCATGCAATTCAGTTGCATGCTGATTTTTAACGTTAAACTGACAGGATGACGAAATAAAAAATTCAACGTTTATAAAAGTCATTTAAAGTAAGTCTTATATATAATTAATTTCTTATATTTTATCAATGATAGCCAATATATAATAACTCGATCACGAAAAAGAACAGTCGATTAGTCGCTCTCAAATGGATGTTCCATACATCTGCAGTAGATTATTTTATTGCTTGAAGTTGCATACGAACAAGCAGCCCAACTGATGGTAAGAGGTTACCGCCGCTCATGGACATTGGCAATGTCGGGGCACAGCCAAGCCGCTGCCTACCTAGAGATGATAGCTCTATTTAAACCTTGTTTGAAGAAGGATAAGGTCCTCGTTTGAAGGTTTAAGTATAAAATTGTTTGTCGATTATGTTAACCCAGCTTAACGCAATAATATTTGTCTTTCTTTTCTTACCTCATTCATCTTCATTCTTAGCTACTCTATTAGTCTTTAACCTCTAAACATCGATCTATGACAACCACAACGTACCTACGTTTTTATTGTCGGTTTTGTTATCAAAACAAATAGAAAATCAGCTTAACCAACATTATATGAAAATACTTATATAGCTATGTACTTCAGCTCTAACTATAAAATGTCCCATTGCTGGGCATGGGACGCCTCCAAAGAATGTGGAGGGAATCTAGCCTACTACACCACGCTGGCCAGATGGGTGGGTAGGTATAGGGTTTGTTTCGAATTTTCCTTTTCTCGCAAAGCTCTTGTCGGTATTAGGTTACCACCTTAGTCGCCTTTTACGACACATATGGGTTGAGATGGGGTAGTCACATTATATATTCTTAATCCGTCATTACAAGGAACGGGATACATTAATAGATTGCTAAAATTATTACTCTTTGGTGTATATACTCTCGATTCTGAGGCCCTGTTTCACCTCTGGTAGATGTGTCTAATAAATTATTAGTATTTTAGAATAATATGATAAAATCTATCGTAATCGTTTCGGATAGGTAATAAATCAGACAATAACCTGTGGTGAAACAGAGAGAGAGAACTTAGTCTTGTGACTTAACTGTTTATATGCCTTATCCATTGGATATAGCGCCGCTTTAATATAATTAAATTGTATCGTTAGAATTAAGTTATACTTACGAATGTATCGACATGATGGCACTAACAAATAACCAAACTATTAATCTTATAAAAATATTGATAAAGTTTTATCTGTAACAAACATATTCCGTTTTATCTACCCGCCATTAATGGCCAATGAACTCGTATTAAGTGTTAATCGATTCTCACGGTATAATTAAATCGATTCAACTATTTAGATATATACATACCTAGTAGTAACAAAAATCAATGAAATTATCTATGGTTAACCTAGATATAAAATAGGGATATTCAAACATAAATATTTAACAAAAAACAATGTAAAGCTTTTTTTTTTACAAACATGCAACACTTAAAACCCAATTATTATAATCTGTAAACTATATAATATGTAATTATGTAACTATAATCATTAAACTTTCAAAACAACAAAACTTTGCACGTATTGAACGCCTAGGTCGTTTTATAAGTAAGTTATAAATATGTACAGTCAGCAAGAAAAGTAGCTAAACATTTCCATAATTTCAAAACGCATGTATAAATTACTTAACAAGACTTGTGCCAGAATTGAATTACATACAAACAAACATAGCATCACGCCTTTTTCCCCGAAGGGGTAGGCAGAGGGTTTCACACCCACATTTCGCCAGCTATGTTTGGTCCCATGAAATAGGGGGCGAGCCTATTGTCATCAACCTGGAACATTTGTATACCAAACTCCGGGAAAATCTTAATACTGGAATTTCATGATAGAAAAACCCAATACCATCGAATCGAACCCAGGACCTCTTGCACAGCAGTCGTATACACTTCCCGCTGCGCCACCGAGACAATTTTGAGGCAGAATTGAATTATCATCATAAATTCGAGAAATTATGTATATGTTCAGCAAATTTTGTTGCTGACCATAACATAGTATCAAACATCAATTGGTCCACATCAAACACTCTACTCTTAAAATAATACTCACACCGTGTTTTCAATGTATGTCAATAAGGGCGTATAAATCAATGATTCATTGATTCAACCGTGTCGTTATCATTGAAACTTCGCCATGATAATAAAAAGCGTCCCGCGGGCGTCCTGATCAGTTCAATGAACTTTCCCGGTATCACATACCCTTCGATACTGGATACTCTCAAAGATATTTGTCTAGTTCGACCTAATGGCACTATTGCCGAATTTTCTCTTAACTGCGAACAGGGGCTGCGAAATTCGAAACCGCTTTAAGTAAAATTGGTTTTACGACTTCGTTTCTCTAAAGGTAAATGGGGTCCCCTTGTTTATTAGCTTTGCGTACGTTAATAGCCCTTTTCTATACTTACAGTTAAAAATATCAATATAAATTAACCTCTCATATCTCATTACCTCGCAATACTTTCAATATAAATTAACTTATTTATAAAGCGATCTGAAATAGTCATAATAGGTACTTCAAACAAAGTTCTTACGGCAAGAAATATGGAATAGCATTAGAAAATTGGTGAAAGTCTGATAACATTTTTTCCAAAAACACTTGTAACACGGCAACATCAACCAATTGATCAAGATTTTATATATGTTATAGCAATCAATTTCTTTATTTTTTCTATGAAAATTATGATTTATATCACCGTTTTGTAAAACTGTATTAAGCACAATATAAAAAATCAAAAGAAAGTGTAGTATCCCATACGTATTAGGCTTCATAATTGCTTGCCAAACTAGAGGGTGTGATAATCCGGTTCAGTTTCATAAACTGGTTCTTATCATGATAAACAAGAATAATTGCAGCTTTATTTTCATAATAACAATTATCATAATTTATCTTAGTTGTCTCGAGATGCTAATCATAATGTACTACTGACAATATGATTTTTTTGTCTTGGTCCTAGGTCCAGTTACAGGTGACCACCTTAACCGCTACGACATAGTTTCTATTTAAGGTGTTATAATATATATATATGCCTATTATACTATAACATAATATATTATTAATATATTGTTATTATATATTATTAAAGTGCCCCGAGACACACTGCGTGTGAGTGCGGTCGCGATCGTTGTTCTTTTGCATAGTGAAACTAAAAAAATAATTATGCTAACTAATATGCTATTTAGTAAAGTGCATTTCAGTACAGACGTATACGTATATAATACGTAGTTACAGAATCAGCCTGCCACGGTCAGTGTAAATCGATCGAAACGTCGGGCAAATAAATAAATAAGGCATTTAATATTCCAGTAGACCCGTAACATAAGATAATAAGAAGTATTCAGTGGCTTAATAATTCTTGTTTAATAATAATAATAAACGATTATTTAGAAGAATTTTCAACAAAGTTTTTAAATCTCACAATGATCTAGCGATCTAGCGAAAGGAAACATTCTGCACATTGATTGTGCGCAAGAGATGATGATAAATAATTATTCTGATTTCTAAGCGTCCACAATATGTGCATTAACTATGTAAAATATTAATCGTTAATTTTGCAACTAGGCATAGAAGGCTGTGGTCTATTTGAACTAGTTGATACAATTATGTCACCTTGTAATCAAACATAATGACTAAATTAATCTAGTTTACTACTTACATTGTAAAGTTAATAATATTATACACCCTGCCTTGGTACCTACACTTTAGCCATAAACATAATACAAATATTTTTTTCTAGAAATTTTTTCTAGTAGTTAGTGACATAAGTACCTACTATATTATGTCCGTGTTAGCGTATTGACGCGTGACGATTGGTCTTGACAGTTGACCCCCCAGTCAGTTGATTTGTTGTTCATAATATAATCTAAACCAAGAAAAATAAAACATAACATCATAATAATCTAATTTTATAGAAATACTGTAAATACTTCACTGGTAGAAGTATCTAATGATTAATCTATCTTAGATATAAGTGATATATTTTATATAAAAACTATCTTAAATTTCTATCAACTAAGTCTTATTACTGTCTGTACAGCCAGTTACAGGGATGCAGACAAGTGGCAGAGGCACACATGGTGCAAAAAATTTATACAAATATGTTAAAACTTATCTGCCAGTGTAGTAGTGAAACCTGGTCTAACTATATTTTTATTATATCTATATTTTAGTGATTTCAAATGCGTAATACTTATTTCAAGAAATAAAAGGGCAAAAATTTCAAGTTAAAAAGATTACAGTCTAGAAGATATTTATGGAATATAAATAACACAAGTTTATTTGCCACGCCACAATAAACACAAAAAATAAGACTTTAAAATAAATATCTTAATTTTGTGACATTGAGATAACTTCGAAGCTACAATTTATCAAGAGACATAAACATTGGAAAAAAGACAAACAATTGTCAATGGCCACAAAATATCGAGTGTACTTTGTAAAATAAAATAAATAAGACTTAAACTTCGTCTGAGACTCGTTGGATTAAAATACTGGGTGGAAAGAAAGACCTTTCGATGCCGAAAATTGAGGATACCTAGTAATTCTTAACTGCCGATGCGCGTATGTTACAGTCGAGTTCAAAATTATACAAGTCACGTATTGGAAATCACACCGTGTGGCTGTCCCCCGCTATATGGACTGGCGAACTAGTAAAGGTTATGGTGGCTCTTTGGTTGCAAGCTGCAAAAATCGCTAAAAATCGCGAAAATCGCTCCCTGTGGCGGAAATTAGGTGAGGCATGTCCAACAGTGGACATCATTGGACTGATATGCCTTGGGCTGATGATGATGACTCAAGTTTAAAGGGATTTGACAGCACTTAAAAATCCAGACACCTACAGTTTCTACTGGATTTCTAGTGGCATTTTATCACGCATCAGCAGCACTACCACCAGTTTTCGGTATCGACAAAGATCTGCTTCCACCCAGTATATAAATGAAATTCTGTCATGTATTGATAAAAATACTTTATTGGTTAAACGTGCTATTGAATAAACTTGAAAGGTATTCCTTGCAATGAACAACTGCTGTCAAAGATAAACATCAGTTAGGACATCAATGTCGTTTTAGTTACGATCATAAATTTCACACATTCCAACAATGCATTCAGCTCTGATTTATTTTCGTTTCACTAGTCAAGCATGAGCCAATCTGACAAGAGTTAAATTATGTTGCATGCTACTTAATTTTGTCTCTATTTATAATTTTTTCTCGCTTGTCAAAGCTAGCAAAGTTATAATGAAAGGAGACTAATGAGCGTGAAATGAAACAGGGTGTAATTTAATCAATGACCAAATTATTTTTGGTGTATTTAAAATCAATTTTATTTGAACAATTGGTAAGGTTAACATTAATAGCAGCTGTCTTCTGTAAACCAAATTTTATATGCCACGGACATCTCAATTTGAACAAAATAGCAATTTAGGGAGTGTATTATTTAATTTTATGGATTATATTTTCACTATTGATACTTATATAAATACCGTGACATTTGTGTCACGCTATTTATATAAGTATCAATAGTGAAAATATAATCCATAAAATTGCCAAGGAGTGTGGCCAAAATGCATTCATCTAGCGGTAAAAGTGGCGTTAAATCTCGCTAATTAATACATTGCATTTGCTTTTAAAATGTTGTTGAGACGTCTAAAAGCTTGACATATCTCTCCAGTTCATCTGTATAAAGCCAGGCGAAGAAAAATCTAATTTTAAAATGCGTATGAGAAGGCCTGGTATAATAGGTCTAGGAAGTGAATAATTATGGGGGTCGCGATTGATCAGCAGTGGGACGATATAGGCTGATTAAAAAAATCATGATCACTGCAAGTCAATTGTTGTTGAAAATTTTGAAAAAATTGAAAACAAAACTCGAAAACAAATTGAAAATGTTGAAAATCTTATCTCCACTTTACTGGAGTCCGTGCCTAATCCGAAGCCTGATCCACGCCAACCCCGTTGTTTTATGTCTGTCGTGGAAGATCGATTGGCGACCTTGAGAGTACCACTACACTGAGGAAAGGATTGAGTGAAATAGTGGGACAATTATTGTGAATTATGTTCGAGACCCAATTCAGTAGATGTGTGTAGTGCCACAATGATTAACAGGCTTCGATGATTGATCATATTATAACATACACGTTATATGTCAATACTATTTGTTTTGATTCCTTGTTATCAAATATACACGTTTTATAGCAGAAATTGTTTCTAAAAAACCATCAAGTACGATTCGGACTCGCGAACTGAGGGTTTCGTACGATTATGTAATTTTATATATTATTTTTGTGATTGAAATGTACACATGTTGTTGACTGGCCTGTTGTTCTAGTGGTTAGTGACCCTGACTGCTAAGCCGGAGGTCGTGGGTTCGATCCCCACCCAGGACAAATCTTTGTGTGATGAGCATAAAGGTTTGTTCTGTGTCTGGGTGTAATTTATCTATAATATGTATTTACAAAAAAAATGTATTTAAGTAGTAGGTATATCAGTTATTTAGTACCCATAACACAAGCAAATATAATTGCTTACTTTGGGACTAGATGGCGCTGTGTGAATGTGATAGAATATTATTATTATTATTATTACATCTACGGATTCATCATCATCGATGGCATCCACTGCTGGACGTAGGTCTTACCTAATTTTCCCAACAGCGAGCGGCCACTCGGAAAATTTACATGTTCGTGGTATACCTACTCACAGATTAATTAAAAAGAATTAATTTTAATCAAAAAATTCGGTGAACTAATTTTTTTTAATTTTAACATTAAAAATTATGTTAGTTAGAATATTATACATATTTACTACTTTTGCAAATTACGATATTCATTGAATGCATATACCAACCACCTCGGTATTATTCTATTTACTTAAATTTGTCTCTAGATGCTATTCAGTCTGTATTTGTCACTGTATTTTTCGTCTTGTATACTTTCATTGTGTTACATCATACTCGACTCTCAAAAGAACCCATTTTCATGAATGTGAAGTCTTAATACAGGAGGTGCGCAAAAGCTTAGTAAGTTCAAACGAACTCGACAAGTCGGCAACTCTTTGCAATAAAATAGCAATGCAGAAGAGCATCCAACGGTAAAATCGTCGGATTGCAGTCTAGTCTCAATTTTCAAACAAACTTCTAATAAGAAAAGTTGCAATGTAATAAGCTTATAGAGAAATTTCCTCACGGCTCTCCGCCTCATTATTTACTTGGATGCTTAAAGCCTTTAAGAGAACTCAAATGTTATTTGTAAGAAAGTAATTTTATAGATCAAGTTACTACTTAAGTGCTCTAACAATTTATGTGAATGCGTCTAATGTTTAATTGAATGTTACAAAGTACTGTGGATAATGTACGATGAGAAAACGGATCGTTCTGTTTGTAATGTTAAATTGAGATGAATGCAACCATGAAATGCATACTGTTGGAAAATAGCTCGTCCACGAGACGGTGGCAAACAGACGTACGGCCCGGCCCGCCTTATGGTGGTTACCGTAGCTTATGGGCGCCTACAACACCAGGGGCATCACGAACGCGTTTAACGCGCAACCCTTAAGAAACCTATTTACTGCTTGCTTTTTACCCGACTGTCAGGACGGGTATTGTTTCTCGCGCGTATCTTGTATGTTTGTAAATTTCTTTATTCCCACGAATCTTCCAAACGGCTGGATGGATTTTGGGTATCGTTAGATTCGTCTAGAAACCCCAAGTGTCCTTAGATAGGTTTTAAGAATAAAAAGACATAAACGGCGGGCTTTTGACGCCAAAATGTTAGAAGTTCTATTTTTTTTTTAACCAAACCTATCGAGTTTGTTATCAAAATAAAGAGAATCAAAAGGAGATTACATATATTCAAAAAGAGATTATACATAATTGAATGGTTCTAAATTGTAAGTAGTTCTATAATTTTTTTAACCAAACCTAGTATAGTATCAAAATAAAGGGAATCAATTACAAATATATACATAAATGTTATGTATTTAAATTTAATCAGGTATGATAATATTACGATAATTTTACGGTCTTTTTAGTGCGTTGCTCTCTGTTGATTTTTTCCAGTCGGGTTATTAATTTTTTTTAATTATATTTACTTGTTGGATGTAGTAACAGTAGTCACTGTTTCGGGTTCATGAAATTATACGCATAATAACGCATATCCATAATACGCTTTTGGTATGCTTTTTTGATTAAAGTAAATTAATTTTGGATGAATGTAGTATCTAGAGGTTCTTGAGGACGGAAGGGATTCTAAAGGGTCGGCAATGCGCATCTGATACTACTGGTGTTAGGGGAGTCCATAAGCTACACTAACCGTTTACCCTCAGGAGGGACATTAATTCGTTTGCCAACATCGTGAAATAAAAAAGTTTTAGAAAAATAAACTTTGTACAGGTTAACATAAAAGTTAAAATAAAAAAGTTTCATCAAGATAAAGAAAGACAAAAACGTTTCTTATTATAGGTACTTATTTATAGGCAGCTATCTGGTCTATACCAACAAACGATTCGGTTGTAGGTCTATCTGCCATACTAATACGAGTATTGCAAAATTCATACGGTTATGGAACGTTTTACTTGCTCTCATTACTTCACGCAGATTTCAAAGAGAAAATAAATGCAAATAAGAAAATGTTTATCACCATATAAAGAGCTTGTTTGTCGAGTACTTGCTTATCTGAAATCGGGCAGCGGACCAGTCAATCACTGTACTAAACGGTGAACGTAAAAAACATGTCTAAGAGGCGAAAAAAAACCGTAACATTAAAAGCTTTGAGCTTGAATATTATAGATAACAAGACGATAATGTCTTAATGGAGTTTGTGAATCTGACAGGTGGATTAACACGCAACGAGAGGGCAATAGGGCAAACCCATAAAATGTATACTGAATGCTGCTTCGAAACATTTCACTCGATACTTTTGCTCCAAAATTAAGTGTAATTTTCGAAAGTGAATGTAACTTTTGTCCAGAAATTGTAACTGGCCACACTTGTTGACCTTTTTAGGTTATAATATAATTATTTATAATTAATTGTTGTCACGCAACGGTAGCTATCGCATTTTTGGATTTAAAAATATTTTTATCTGCTGTTACTCGTAAAGCAGCAGCAATGAAATTGGTCTGAGTTTGGACCAAAGAAATCTTGATAAATTGGATTAGAATCTATTTCCAAGATTCCCAAAGTACATGTTGTACGTTGGGTACCTACATGTCAAACAACCTAGAGTACAGGTCTAAATGCACGACCTGGACCAAGACGACGAATAGCTTTCTTTTTTCATTTTATCTAAGTATCTGGCGGGAAACTTTATAAAATACTCGATAAGGACATACGAGCCGTTCCAGATAGTAAAAAATAATGTAGCTAAATCCATATACTGCTCTGCTATGCAAAGAATGAACAACATATGGCAATTCAAGTTGAAATTAACCTTACCGTTTCAAAGAATTCAAACCATGTCCACACAAATTACTTACCGAATAACACCATTTACCCGTGTAATCGTACGTACTAAAAAGCACAGTTACATTCGCATCTATTAATTCCAGTTTAAGTATGGCGCCTTGTAACGTCTGAACAGGACGAATTATCAACCATTCGAGCTGTCACTTTATACCAAACAAATAAAAGGAACAGTGTCCATCAGATAACGTAGGAAAGTGTAATAAAACTGTGTCATTAGCTGCTTAATTTACTTATGACAGACGCTTCGCAAAACAGTTAAACATCTAACCTCTTTTCACACAATTATTTTAGACGTTAAACGACGAATATAATATCATCTGCCAGCGGAGAAAAAAAGCATGGTGGGGAAACCAACATATTCTAAAAAAAATTCTAATAGTATGTCTGGTCCACAAACTCGCATAGGGCTGGCGTGTGTGGATTGTGATCAATCTCTTGTTCTGGTAGAAGAATTGAGAAAATTTTGAGAAAATATTCTAAGCGAGGAATGTAATATTAAAGGTTGATATTTTTATTATATATGACTGGCCTGTTGGTCTAGTGGTTAGTGACCCTGACTGCTAAGCCGGAGGTCGTGGGTTCGATCCCCACCCAGGACAAATCTTTGTGTGATGAGCATAAAGGTTTGTTCTGTTTCTGGGTGTAATTTATCTATAATATGTATGTATTTACAAAAAAAATGTATTTAAGTAGTATATCAGTTGTTTAGTACCCATAACACAAGCAGATATAATTGCTTACTTTGGGGCTAGATGGCGCTGTGTGAATGTGGTAGAATATTATTATTATTATATAAAGAATCGAATGAATAGAACACCTATGGATATGATATCGAACATATTATATTTAAAATGAAGTTGACTCCACCTTTAAATACAGTTTGCATTATCCTATCTAGCATATGGGTATATTTTGATTAGATATATAGATTTTTGATACAGTCCTGTATGAAGGAAGATAGCGTGGCGGTTATTCATTACTCGCAGGTGGACATACACCATAAAATAAAGTAAATAAACTTTTGGGCCTTCAACTGAACAAATACTCAAAACTACAAAAGGGATACTCTTCAGATAAAGTCATTACAGTTATTTAAAAACCCATTTATAATTAAGATTTGTATCGCTAAATAATACATTGTAAACAAGAGGAAAAGGCAATTATAAATGCTCCTTTTTGACGTTAAATGATGAAAAAATCAATTGAGGTATAAAAGCATAAGTGTATAGTGACAACGCGATTAATCATGACGCATTACGAGGATAATCTATACAAATATGGTAGGAGAGGATAATAAACAATAAATTTCGAACCAAAATTACTATTTATAAATCATAAATGAGCCTTGACATGGATCGGAAGGAAGATTAAAGTGTAATGTAATGTATGCTTGAGATCCAAGCATACAATTTAACTTTTTATTCGTATTATATTTCCGGAAAATCTTTTCATATCTTTGATTTAGAACCCTATTGCACATGTCTTATGACTTAAAGTTTTAAAGGCTTTTAATACCTTATTAGTCCAATTGATCCAATGGATATAAATGTCCCCTAATTAGAGTCATCGAGTCCTGTAATCCAGCTAGTGCCGGCAGCCTTTCGTAGGTCATCACTTCACCTGGTAGGAAGGTGATTTAATATTTTAAAACTGCTTTAAACATAAACCAAGTCACCGTAGGCCAGCATGCATGGATTTATTAACCGAAACCCATTCAATTCCCTTGATAAAGGAAAGAGGACCCGTATATACTTTCGTAACCAAAGTTGAATTTAGTTCTAAAAATAACCCCATCCATCATTCCAATACGAGGTCTTATATATCTACATAGCACCTCCGGTGATTAGCAGAAAACGTTTTTTATTAAAATGCGAGCACCAGCAGCTGTGTCAAATGAAATCACATCAGTCCACCGACGCAACCACCATTTTACACGGTTCTGAACTTTTGACACCAGCGTTTCGCTTCATTACCTACCATCAATCTTTCCAAGCGAGCTCGTCGCATCGCGCCATCGCGATGCCACAACCCGATAACTGTACTATAACGTTTATTTAGCAGATTATATATTATATACCATAGCATCACGCCTTTTGTCCAGTGAAGGGGTAGGCAGAAAGGTATCGCACCCGTATTTTGGCATCTAGTTTAAATCTCATTCATCAGGTACAGTGTCAGCCTCCGAGTTCATACTAATTATTTCAACTGGAGCTTTCAATAGAGCTTTGTTGTTGGTTACTCAAGTTATTCATCAACATCATCAGCCTGTATTAGTCCACTGCTGGCTGCTAAGTATTGGAGAGGCCCATGTGGCCATGTGGGTACTTAAGTTTATACTCTAACTGAATACCTATAAAGTCTTTGCTTGCAAACACTGGTCGCTATTCATTATGATAAAAAGCAAACAAGTCGATGAGGAACTGAAATAAAAATAAAAGAAAGAACACACAAACAGAAATGTATAAGTATGTATATAACTGAAGCTGAAAGATATAGATAAAGCTAAAGATATAGACTAGAAACATATATAAATAAAACCTACAGTATAACTTTCGTTCAGATTACTTCAGATACAGATCAAGCCCGTCAGACCCGTTAAAATCTATGTGCCTAATCCTTCCCATTAGTCTATCTAATCTTGGCTCAACCTCTTCCTACAAGAAGGAAATAAAATGTTTGATTTATAACTTCACCTACAAAAACAAATAAACAACTGACAGCTACCGCAAAAGTTACGCAATATATTATATGCTTTAATCAACCTTTGAGATATCGCTATTTCTTATAGAAGTATTCTTGAACACTACAGCTCTGAGATACTTTCAGGAGGAATGGTCATAACTAGGTATAGTTTTCTATTCTTTACTTTAATTTAATTGTCAATAAAAGCAAATGAGAGCTTTCTGGCCCTACTGTGAAGCAACTCGATAGATATTATAGTTGCTAATGTTTTTACTCAGGCCGTTGAGTGATGGTTTAAAAATACGTAATGTCACTACCCCATTTCATCCCGTGGGTGTCGTAAAAGGCGACTAAGGGACCTAACCTTATGCAAACAAGAACACTGCGAGAAAAGGAAAGTTCGAAACAAAACCCTATACCAACCCGTCTGGCCAGCGTGGTATAGTAGGCTAAATTCCCTCCACAATGTTTGATGGAGACCCGTGTCCAGCAGTGGGACGTTTTGAGTTGAAATGATGAATGTTTTCACTACAACTTAACACTGAATTTTTGAATAAATAAGCCAATTTATTTATCATGCAAACTTAATGAAGTGTAAACGTATAAATGAGTGCAAGAATCTTAAACCTCGACGTAAAACATAAGATCGTAATAAATTAAAATGGCGTTCACATACCGTGTTGATTGTATTCAATATCGATCGTGCGTGTGTTTGGCAATAAGATTAATTGTTCGCGCCCGTATTACAATGTAAGATACCCTTCGGTGAATTATGATAAGGCTGCATAAGCAATATTTTATACGAAACGTTTACTTCTCCCCTAAAATACAGAGGCATGTATCTCTTCTGTCAAGAAATGCACTCAATACGAACAAAATAAATCACTTAGCGAGACTTTATAAACATTAAATTCTGTGTTAGTTTATTTACTGATACGAGCATAATGAGCAAAGTTATGATATAACGAGTGAAGTCTGAGAATCAATTTCCCCGGAAGACTTATTGATAAGTTGTTTTTCTGTTCATGTTCAACTAAATGAAAAACAAGGCAAATTCTAATAAATTATACTCAGTTCCACATTCCACTTGTTTTTATTGCTTAATATACAAAACTAAATGTTGAATAATTCGCTAACTTAGGCCATCGAAGATTGGTAACAAATATTTCGATACCATCATCAAAATAATAACAATACTCAAGGTATACATAGAAAATACAGAAAGTTCAGCAAATAAGCCGTTCGTCATTGGAATTCTGCTTATATACATCTACCGAAGAATAAATCAGCAATTATAGGTCAACATATCTAATAGTATAGAATTTTAATCTGAACTATTGCTCAGATTAAAAGATATTGTAAGTCTTCAATATTATGTGTTTTGCTGCTACTAATCTCAGATTTCTATGTCATCTATTTATCCCAAGTTATCTATTTAGGTATAGTCATAAGATTAGGTTAAAAAGTTTCTGAAATCGCAAAATCATAAAACTACAAACTCCGCAATAAGTTTGATATTTATTATCATGTAGAAAAATACTAAAAAAATTGTTTAATATCACGTCGCACCTACAGTAAACCGCAAATACCCCAGTAGTTTCTGGTTTAGTCAAGTAAAATAAAAAAAAAATACCATAACTGCAAACACGTGAAAGTCATTGGAACAAAGTCGACAAGCAATTTTGCTATTTTCTTAATTAAATTAATCCTTTGTTAAATTCATAAGACCCAAACAATAAGATGTGATTAGGAGATACTATAATGGGAAAAAGGCGTATTGCTTGCCAGATCAGTCATTTTATTACGGTAAGCAACGGCACCAAATCGCTCGCTGTGGCGGAAATTAGGTGAAGCCTATGTTCAAAGTGGACGTCATTGGGCTGATATGGTGATGATGAAGCAACGATTTTAGCTGATTTTGGAATTGCTGATAATTATACATATTATTATGTAGCTGTTATCACCTACCATCAGGTCACAAACATTCCTAATCGATGTGTTTCAATTAGGAAGACAAATATGCCATACTACTTAAAATTTAATTATGACATGAACCAATTCTCAGTACAATACTTCAACATAAAATAATTGAAGCTTACAACATAAACTAAACAAGTAAATGGTGCAGTGTACCAAAACATAAACCAACAGACTCCGCAGTCACTTGAGTAAGTTAAACAAGAAACACAAACAGTAATTAATTTGCGAGAATAACTTTACTGACCAATTCTCGGTTGCAGTTGTGCACACAGTAGAAGCGTGTCTCCATACAAATTGTTCGAGGCGGCAAACCCACAGATATTAATCGCACTCTTCCGTTCTCCGCTTCTGTACAGAATTTTAAAACACGTCCATTAATATAAGTCGCTAAAAGTTGCAGACGTGCACGTCCCTATTCTTTTCCCTGTTCTTCACATGTGTAAATAACTAAAATATAATTATACCATCACGTCTTTTTCCCCAAAGAGTTCGGGATTGGTGCATCATATCCACATTTTGCTGTTGTTAGGTCCTATGTAATGTAGGCGAGTCGATTTCATGACAAAAATCCAATACCTTATTTGATCGACCTGAGAATCTAAGTCAGGTTCTCTTTCGCAGCAGCTGTAGATACTACCGCTGCGCCACCGAGATAGATAACTATAGAGACATTGGCGATATGTTTGTTTACACGACTAACGCCCGAATTCAAAGCTAAGACGAGAGACGTATTTCAAGTTTCAACAACAAATACAATTTCAGTATTGACAAAATCATTCAATGCCTCCTCTTCCTGCATCTCCTTTTGTTTCTGTTTTGATGGAGTCCACGCCAGGGCCCTTGTACACAGAAATTTTACCGTGTCTGTGATAAGACCAATTCATTTGTACACGACAAATTTTTTTTTTCGTTTGTGCGCATGAGAAGAACGTTACGAAAAGCACTGAAATTAAGTTTCTTTATCTTTACTTAATTCTCGCACTGTTTGCACATCACGAAAAGTCTTTCAAAATACGTTATCTCTAATTACAATCTGTACTAGTCAGGGTATATTAAAACTTGTATAACTTGGGTTCATTTTGAAGTTATCTACTGAGCAAAAGAAATTGTATAATAAATTTAAGTAGTTTTATTATACAAGACACAATCAAAAGTTAAATGTTAAAAGGTTTTTAGATTGTTTTTCGTAATACTTATATTGTCTTTCTTCCAAAATCTCAATACTCTTATTCGCAATGTGTATAAGCTATTATTATTAGTCTCAAGTGCTTTTTGTGGAGTTGTTGTATGCTAGGCAAGTTTTTAAAATTTATAATTCAATCAGATGTTATTTCAATTTGAGATTCTAATTCATCATCATTTCAACCCATAAACGTCCCACTTCTGGGCACGGGTCTCCTCCAAAAAATGCGGAGGGAATTTAGCCTACTATACCACGCTGGCCAGACGGGTTGGTAAAGGGTTTGTTTCGAATTTTCCTTTTCTCGCAGTGCTCTTGTCTGCATAAGGTTACTTCCATAGTCGTCTTTTACGACACTCACACAATTTAAATGCTATTTTTAAATTACAATATTTTGTAACCAAAACTCTTTTTTTTTTTTCAAAACAGATAAAATATGTTTCAATAAAGGATACAAAACAATTTACACTGCCTATATCAATTTTGTTAGTCGCTACAAATCTTTGACAATAATATAAAACATTGTAACTGTTCCAAAAATGGTTTGTATATCCCTATTCATTGAAACGTATACGATATATGAGGGTACGACTGGTCTGACAAAATTTAATAAAAGCTGTATAAGTTGTCACGTATTCGTTTCAAAAATCTTTATTTTTTTTAAATTCCATACGCGTGTTGGACATATAACTTTATTATTATTGTCAGAGATGTGATTTTGTGGATCACCCCTCACGATGTTATTGCTATACTTAAATGTTATTGAAACGTTTTGATCCCGACACGGGGCGTTGCAGTCCGTTAAATTAAATTACTACACGAGGGCGACGTTGATGGTTAATTTTCAAACAAGACGTTTTATGTAAAGTAATCGATTCTGCGATTTCGACAGCTTCGTTCACATTATTTGTTTTTATGTGTCTAGTCATAACTATGTGGTTAGTTTTACCCGATCATAATAAGTCGAAGAAGAATCTTTTGTAATATGAATAAATATAGAAATTCTACATTAGATACTGTCGGTTGCTTGTGTAAATCAAAATATATCTTTGGTACATTATTGGGGTACATTTTAAAAATAACAATTAAATAAGACTTGAATATGACTTTCATTACAACTATGTGAATTTTTAGTATACGAGCCGATGTTGTTTTTTCCATGTCATCTGCCCACCCACTGTGATAGTTCGCAAGAAGATGAAATATTAAAATTAAACTCATTACCGTATCCATTTATGGATCACATAATTACCATCTCATTATGCTTCTTAATATTCAAGTCCAAATATGTTTGTGTATTTATCTTGAACTTGAAATTGTATGAACACTCACAAATTCAACCTTATTTGTAGGCTTGTAACAGTAAATATCATAAATCTGTGTACAGGCCCGTCACAACACTATCGTCGCCGGGGGACATCCCTCCAGCAAGTGTGACGTCACCAGCCTCCGTTTCCGGCCATGATTTGTAATTGCCAATAAATTTACAAAACACAATTTTGTCTCGTAAATAATAAAAATTGCCGGTGCGGCCGATTAAAATCATTTTAACATACGAATTAGTCCGAAACAATTTTTCATCAATTTACTAAAGCAATTAAGGTTCGCAATTATATCCCATGTTATAATTTCATATGGACGTAGGCTTAAATTTTACTTTAAGGCCACCCCGAAATTCGTCGAGTAAAATAAGTTCCAGTTCATAATTTAATAGCTTATTGTTCCTCGACGTAATCGCAAACGCAGATAATATATGGCATTTAACATATGTGTTATATTCCAAAATTACTGCAAGGTTGAAGCATTTATGAATGCTTCAACCTTTCAGTAATTTTGGAATATAATTTTAATCTGGTTATTGACACATTATTATTATAGTGCACAGAACTGTAACGATATTCTTTTTTATGTATTTTCATTATCCTTTTTTTAGAATGTCCAACACGTCTGTCTTAGTCGGATCTTTAGGTGGATAGGGCTCTAAATATAGGTTTACTACAACAGTCCATATTCTGCCCAATTACTTCACAATATAAAGCACGACTTTTAAAATATTAGTGGAAATTAAATTCAAACTATATACGGCTAGCTTTACATGTGTAAATAAATAACTGATTATATTATAGCGCTGTTCAATCAATAAACCGATAAATGAATAAAGAAAACTTGTGAAACTCGAAACGAGTTTTGACATGTCTGTTGACGAAATTCGTTAACAGGCTTAGAAAAACATAAATAGCATGAAACAAGCTTTACTTTTTTCGATTTACAGATCAGTCCTTAAATTGCAAATTATTTTTGCAAAATGGTCACGACAATTACTCTGACTAAATCTTCAAATTAAATAAAGATCTGTCCAATCATTACGACGAAAAATGTCGTCCAATTTTCGTAACCGAGCTTTCTTTGCTAATGAAACCGTTGTTATTTGTTTGAACAAATGACTTTGTCTCGTGCTGATCTTTGCGACAAATTAACAAAGCAATTCTGTCTGCAGTAACCTTTTTCTTAGTCTCGAGTGAGCTTTGCTATTTTTTAAATCCTAATTTAAAATAATTGGTAATGATTCATATTTCAAACTATAGCTCAATTATTTCTATAGTTCTAACTCAAATCATAGCTCTTTAATTTAAAGGATGAAGTCGCTACTTTTCGTTAGAAATCGAATGTAAAAAATGCATTGTACGCGTACACTTTGATAGAAATAGTTATATTAAAGTGTACCCTGTACAATGCATTTACCAAACTGATTAACTAAAACATTCTGAATACGAATTTCTTTACTGTCCTATGTCCTTAAATTTAAAGAAAAAAAATACATTTTGGAATATCACTTAAAGTATTTACAGTGGAACCACTCGAAGGAATTTGTTCCAAAGTTTAGCGAGTAAATTCACCACGTTTACGACAGTCAACGGCAATATTAAGATTGCTAACTCTATTTATGTACTTTCGCAGGATTTCGCCCTTTAAAGTTTTGTAGAAAAATATTTTTAGATTCTACCAACTTTATTGTCTTGTGAATAAACACGAAAATGTAGATTGGAAAAGAAAATGGCGAGGCTTACTTAGAAAGCGTTATTGAAATTGTTGTAGGATTTGTTGGATGTATAAACAATTGATGGGTAGACGCGTAATTGAGTAGAGTCTACATCTTGGTAAGCTCAGTGTAGGATGTCGTCCTGTCAGTTGGAGTGATTAACTATGAAAGCCTGTAGGAAGAATCTGATTAGATTCAATAAACATCCCCCAAATTAATGCACATTCGAGGAGAATATCATGATTAACGACTTAAAATTTTCATCCTCTGTCTATTTTTGTAGAAAAACATTTTCAGATTCGACTATTGTAATAATGTCTAACAAAATTAGGGAGGCTTGCTTAAAAAACGTTATTGATAATTTATTTTTCAAACAAGATTATTCGGTTATTTTAGTTTGGAGTCCTCTTTAAAACAAATCAAATGAGCCTAAACTCAAATGGTATACCATAGTTTTACAACAGAGTTTAATTTTATACACAGCTCCATTTCATAAAAATATTGTATTGTCATCCAATTTATAAATGCTTGCAAAATTTCATCTCAATCGATTGAGAATAGCTGCTTTAGAATTCAGTTGGAAAATTTGACCCGAACATATAAACATACAAACGTTGCAAGTTAATAAAAAGCTTGTAAAATGAGCCCGTTAGTGGCAATAGACTCACTTCCTATTATCTACATGGGACCAAATGTAGCTGGCAAAAGCACGATGTTAAGTTCGTTTAAAGGTAAAGACAATGTGAGTAATGACACTCATTCTATGGTTTATGGCTATGGTCTGCATTGAATTACAATTATAGGCTGTTTGTGTTGAAATATAGTTTTTTTCAAACGCAAGCACTATTAAATATCATAATGTTTGCAGAACAAAAGCAACCTGAACTTTTTTTATTTGAAAATACATGATTTATGTCATGAAAAGTTCGTAAGAAGACCAGGTGGCGGATGTATTATTATATTTCAAAGCAAAGATTACTCTCGCGCATCCGGACGTTACTGTGTGCCAAATTGATAGAGCAGTATTTTTACGAACAGTATCTTACGCTTGTGTATCACCAAATTTAGAAGAGGCGTTAGATCGTCAAATGCGTTTATATAAGTAATTATCTGTCTTTTAAAAAGATTGCTGAATATGACTGTTAAATAATGTTGAATAATACAAACAAGATTTTCAAACGTTTTCCTTCCACTCAATATCCGTAAAACGTACAAACTGACTGAATAAAATATTCATGACAACAAACAGTATACTTAATTGTACCTATCAACAGAAGATTTGATTAATTTAATCTTATTTCTGTTTGGATATGTGGACTTTGAACTGAGTCACAGTCGGTTGTCCCTAGAGATGTACAAATATAAACCAATTAATCTACTTGTAACGGAACTGTTTGTTTGACATACTGTCACTGAGCTTTGCCCGTACAAGTGTACAGTCAGCTTCATGAAATATTACAGTAATATGTAGGTTAATAAAATATTTGTTTATGTGTTTGATAAAAGAAGATATTTTGTACCTAGTGCTTGTTAAAACTTTATTTTTCTTCATTTTCTGTTGCAAATAGCCTAAGGCTACGCCACTTAAATAATCAGGTTTATGTATGTTTATAACGCTATGATTAACTTTGTCAGTTTATCTTATCTTATTTTTAATATGACTTGAAATCGTTTTTTTTTATTAAATACACTTTGTATATAAAAAAAAAAGATAGGTAGTCCTTATTTAATGGCGCTAACTGTACTGGTTTCAAATCACAACAAAATCCTTCCTGCAGCCAAATTTCTACGAAGCGAGTACAAGCAAACTACTTAGCTTACGCTACCAAATACGCTATGACGTCACCCTATTTAAATATTTTTATACTAACACTTCAAAAAATTTCGTTTACGTCTAAATAAGTATTTGGTTAGGCGAAAGTTTTGTCACCTCGCGGAAGAAAATTGTTTGAGGATACTTCACAAGGAATTTTAATATAAACTTGGATAGAGATACGGTGTTGTTCTAAACAATATTTGTTTGGTAATAAAACTTAGTGAGACGGTTTCTGATATAGAATTTACAAAAATATTACGTAGTAAAAGTTTCTTTCCTCCGTTGGTAGATTGCAGGCCGATTTGTCACATTCAGCAATTAATAAAAATCATGCAAAAGATAACTCGGCTACGTAAACTCAACGTTTTCAAGGTTCACAAAATCACAATAGATGTTACATACTATAAACATCAATAGGTATTAGTAGATTATTGTATGTTGTGTATTCAGAGTACTCGTCATGCATGATGAGATTGTTGAATGTAGAGGAAGCCAAAGAGTGATGTGAATCGGCGCAAATTGGTGTCTAATGGTTTCTGCCAACCTAAATCAAGAAAACTACATATATAAACATACTAGCTGTTGCCTGCAGAATCCACTATTGGTCGAAGAGTGATTTTATATAGCATATAACCTTCCTCAATAAATGGGCTATCCAACACTAAAATATTTTTTCTATTCAATTCAGTTGTTTCTGAGATTACCGCGTTCAACCAAATAACTTCAGTTTTATAATATACGAGTACTAGCGGACCCGACAGACGTTGTCCTGCATGATATACCAATGGATTGCATTTTTTTTTTATTTGTGAATCTAAACTATCCTCGAATCCACTTGAATACATACGCAAATTTCATTCAAATCGGTTCAGCCGCTTTGGAGGAGTTCACTGTCAATACACGTAGAGAAGAATTATATATATAAAGATATAATATTCAGATTTATACTAATAGAAGTATACCTAGATTTTGTTGTGATTTTAAATATGAATAACCAAATACTAAAAAAGTGCTCTTTCCACTAGGAAGAAACCTTTTTAAGAATCTAATAGTATATCTATAATACCCATTACATTTTTAAAGAGGTTTATGAAAAAAATATGAACGTAAACTCCAGCTTTCACCAACATTCGGTACAAAATATCTACACTTGGTCTGAGATAGCATCACATGGCACAACGGCGAAAATGTCGTAATAAAGTACTTCTACGTGTCTCTGCACATACGTGAAATTGTAAAAACTGATTTAAAAGATTTGGGAAAATGTGATGCAATTGTTATACCTAATAAAAAATACATACCTTCATTGAGGAATATGGTTTTAAGGCTACAACAAAAATACCTACAATAATTATAATTGCCCATTTATTCATTATTTAATGTAGATAGGTAATACGTAACCTACTTAAATCTTCTTTAAATAATAAAATTCTAAATATCTATTTACAATCCCAAAAAAAAAAACAATATTTTTAAAACTTTTGTTTTTTAAAAGCTTTCTTAACTCGTGCTATGAATTGACGAACCAACGACCAATTTATTATTTCTGCACTAGTTTGCATGAAACGTCTCATTTATTCATGATGACATAAGCTAAATGTATTATTTTCTAAATACTAAATTATCCTAATCTTATTTACGACGGAAATGAATGCTTTATAACGCGCAACTTAATTATAACTCTACAACTTTTGACTAACGACAATCGATTTTTTTTTATGTATATTTTGACACAACATGAATCACAGTGATTCTTGTACAAATACATTTAAATGTATTTCTGCGCCCCCTTGTTATGGATGCAATAATTTTTATAGATTAGATATAATTAATTATTTTATTGCGTGTATTCCGTCAATATTATATGTGTCCGTGTAGTGACAGATTAAGAATACATAATGTCACTACCACATTACAACCTGTGGGTGTCGTAAAAGGCGACTAAATTTCCTTCGCCATCTTTAGAGGAGACCTGTGCCGAGCAGTGGGACGTTTCTGAGTTGTAATGATGATGATGAATAATTTTAAGATTTTTCTATTTATGTAGATAACTAGCTGCGCACCGCGGTATTACCCGCCGTTTATAAAATGCCTATGTTTAAATCCAGGATGTCAGCTACTTCCAATCTAAATTTTATCAAAATTGGTTCAGCTGTTGAGCGCGAAGGAGTTAGAAACACACACACACAAACTTTCCAATTCATAATATTAGTAGGATATTTTAGTGCATATAAGTTTCTGCAAGTAAGGTGTAAATTTATTTTAGAATATTAGGTATATTGACGCGGCTAGCTTGAAACGCGCGGCAGGCCTGCAAATATTTCTCCGATGCTTTCCAAGCTTTTCATTCAGTCGCTGTTTTGATTTACTATCTGAAATACTTGTCTGTCACATCCCGGCATATTTTTCTTTGTAGTTAAGTAGGTCAGTCCTTGGTACGTATTATATATTATAGACCATATTAAAGATCTGATAAAATAATATACATAGATTTTTTTTTTTCATTATTATACAGCTTTCTCACATTGTTTGTTAGTTATTTCTAGCACAACAAATATAGACTGCCTAAACTTAATTTATGACATGGTAAATACAATACCTAATTTCCGCCACAGCGAGCGATTTTGTGCCGCCCGCATCCAACGGCCACCCGCAACCTTTACTAGGTCGTCGGTCCATCTGGCGGGGGGCCGTCCCACGCTGCGCTTTCCAATACGTGGCCGCCACTCGAGAACTTTTTTGCCCCATCGGCCATCAGTTCAGCGGGCTATGTGGCCTGCCCACTGCCAACTGGCGGAAATTAGGTGAGGCCTATGTTCAACAGTGGACGTCATTGGGCTGATATGATGATGATGATGAAATACAATACATCTTTAATTGGTTCAGTCACAAAATAAATATCCTAACTCTTATTATAATTTGAAATGACTTATGTACTTTTTAAATAAATCTGTTAATTGTCGTAATCGTTTTTATACGACCAATATCCTTTTAAATACATAACTCATTTAATTAAAGATTTTTCTAACTGATAAAAATGTTTTTGTAAGGAAATGGTCTCTAAAACAAATTATATTCTTGTTGATGGATTGATGTTTGATAGCTTAAATGACGGGTAAATAAAGTAGATGTACCGTCTCGTCTCACTAGTTCGTCTAAGAGGAATTTTACCATTTTTACCATTAGTCTCTCTAGATTAGTGCATTTAACTCATATGCTCTTGTTATGGACCACTAAAAAGTCAATTAGTGATTGAAGAAATCAGAAGTCTACCGCGTTTAATCCCAGAGGCCCACCCTTCACGTTCGCTTTGCGGACCACTTTTGTTACCCTCAGGGACCACCAGTGGTCAACGGACCATAGGTTAAGAACCACTGGTCTAGATTTAAGAACACATACTAATCTAGAGGTAAATATCCGTTGAACCAACGTCAACTAGAACGTTGAATCCATGGATAACTACCATTCGAGATTGTAAAAGGTGCATTGTTAAAATACCAATTGGAGAAGTACGTTTACCCTCCAGTAGTCTGTCGCCATAGTAAAACTATCTTGGCTGTTTTGAATTGAACACTGGTCTCAGGACAAAAGTGCAAATCTCTGTGCTATTGTATTACGCATTTTTTTTTATTTTACCACCCTTCATCTTAATGGGGCATGATTGCTGATTATTGCTTAATAACTCAATGTATGCTACCACCAAAGACACAATAGATACCGTTCTCAAACACCACAGATATTAACCGAAAACAGCCCTCCACACATCACGGCGATACATCCATTGTTGGAAGAAGGCTTTAGGCTGTCGGCCCAAAACATCTTTGCTAGAGCAAAGCATTGGAGGCAATTTCATTTTTAATCTATAGTACTGTGTAACTGTTCTTTGTGGCAATAAACTATTATTAGATATTAGATATAGTATTCCGCAAACACTCACATAATGATTAGGTACCTATTCAAAAGCTTCGCAAAAATTCGTCCCAATAATAAAATAGACATTAGTATCACCATAAAGATGACTCTTGATAGTTTTACGATTAAAGTTATCACAAACCCACATTACGATACGGCACTTAATATAAGTACCATTTCTTTTAAATAGCTCTTTGTATTCACAGAACTATCGGTAGCTTAAGCACCAAACATTTATATATCTAATCTCCATACATAGAGTATTATCCGAACTAATAAGAGAGAATAGGAACGTTGCGAAACAGTAATAGTACGTAATTGTATCGGACACGTATGTAGCTTGGCAGGTAAGTGAAGTAATCCAACCAATGGTAGAAGTTATCAGCTTGCCAAGTTGTGAGGTGTTGTTGTGGCAAGTCGCGCCGGGTCGGGTAATAGTTGTGAATCTGAAGTAGGGTTGGCACTCTGCGTAAAATATGCTGCCTCAATGCAATTTTGCATAATAATATGAGGATTTTTAAATGAGAAAAATACTAAAATACTATCAGTATTTATAGTCTATTGAGAAGACTGACGTCATTTATGGCATCAATTTCTCTGGCGAGATTCTATATTATAGAATAAGATAACAACAAAAATATAAAAATGCAACATCAGTAAACAATTATTTTAAATATTATTGTTTAGTTTGCAAGTTTTTTAAGCGTTCTGAAAATTTTTAAATATTTTCTTCGTATCAGATGTTTTTTTCGAAAATCTCAATTTATCTTTCTCATTTTTATTAATTGTCACTGATGAGATGACAAATAAAATTCTTTATCGGCTGTGTGTTATAGATAGAGTAAGCATGTGGTCCATATATTGTGTGGTATCCCTAACGGTGCACTGTACCGCGTATCACACCGGTCGTCGAATGTGGAGCACGCGGCGAGCCAGCGGCGATGCCTCCGACAAAAAATCAGTGTAAGCTGTACACGAAGGCGCTGCGGTCGCGCGCTCGGTCCGCATCCAGTCGACTCTACACGCTCGCGGCACAACCTATCGCACAACTTACCCGCTCCTAACTTACCGAACTTTGTTACGATTTCGCCGGTCAGAGGTCCCGATCCTCCACTCGTATCACTCGTCACCCAAGCATTGCAGTGGAAATATTAGTGAAAAGTGTCATATTGTTAGTTGGTGTGTAAGTTAAGAACATATGGCCGTGGCTCGAGGTCCGGTCGTTAGGCTGTGATCGGTCGTGCCACCTCGCCGATAGAATCACGACAAGCAACCACGTGTGAGCTTATTACGTCTGGAGGCTCACCATTCACTTCACCTATTTTGTCTTCTTACTAAACTGTTTTCAATTTCGAAAGTATCGATACAAACACCATTGAGCCTGATTTGGAAACTAACACTGCAATAAATATACAACTCAAGTATGACTCCACTATATTATGAGCCTTGTGAGTCATATTTTTAGGAGTGGATTAATAAATCAGTTAAAATTTAGCAATAACGTTAATAAATATAATTGTGTGTAATATAAAGCTCATTAAGATAAGCATATTAAAAATATTGCTGTCCAAAATGCAGTTCAATATAATTGGTTTTAAATATCCTTCTCAACTGAACTACAAGGATTAACTACTTAATCAGCTGCCGAAACTTAAGTTTGTTATTGATATGACTTATGTGTGTTTAAGCCGTAGACTGTTATTCTTGTCTCAAGAGCGACACAGACAAATCCATAGCAATTTTAAAGGGTTCTCAAAATTTCTCCATTTAATCTGAATTCTTGTACAAAGAGATTCCAATCAAGACTACGTACCCACTTTTTTAGTTCCAAACTATTCGTCTCTGTTCTATTAAATCTCTAAATTTGATTAATTATTGTCACTGTATCCTTTGACATTAATTTTCGAAGGGAAAAAATTTTCCAACATTTTTATTTACGAGTTCATTTAATTTAGAATTTCTATTGGCGTCTCAACTTTCGTTCTATGAAACTAATTAACATTAATTTATTGAAGCTATTCATCTATACAGCCCCAAGGTTTAACATTACATTATACAAGTTTTAATGATATTCTGTTATTGATCCTGAATTAAGTACCGCAGAGATTGACGTGCCGAGAATTTTTCGTAATCACAAAAGAGTCGAATCTGATTGGTCCAAGATTTACAATTGTATCTAATTTTCTGCGATGACTTGAAGATCTAGTTGTTTATGAGTTTAAATAAGCTAACTTTACAAATCATTTAGTTAATTAGTTAATTTTCAGTTAAAAACTAACATAATTATGTAGTAGTAAACAACTCACTAAGTAGGTATGTACAAAATTTTATATTAATTTAATTGTTTCATAATTGAAATACTCAAGTTTCACAAGCTTATAATCGACATTCGTTTTTAAATACCTAAACGTTTAACATAGATTGGCATACCACTAAAAAGCCATTAATAGGTTAATATAAAATCAAAAATACTAAAATAAATTAAATACTGAAGCTTCTGCTCAGTAAATTTTATAACCACATTTCTAAGCCCAATCCGTGATTATAAATAGATATAAATACATAACATGGCATCACACATGAAATATAGAGTTGTATTACATCGATTTATTATGTCTTGCAATTTACGGACACAATTAATAAGGGACGAGTCCATTACTATTGATTGGAAACAATACTAATTTTTATTCATAAACCAATGCCACTAACGCGTCGTAGCTAAAAGTGTTGCACTGGGCTTCGCTCCCGTGGATCTTTATTTGACCGTTATTCAACCCCAATTAATCGTGATGATGATGATATATTTATAGCCTATAGCCTTCCTTGATAAATGAGCTATCCAACACTAAAAGAATTTTTCAATTCCACCCAGTAGTTCCTGAGATTTGCGCGTTCAACCAAATTGTTATTAATTATAAATATATTGAAATAATATAAAATAATAATATTCTACCACATTCACACAGCGCCATCTAGTCCCACATTAAGCAATTATATTTGCTTGAGTTATGGGTACTAAACAACTGATATACTACTTAAATACATTTCTTTTTTGTAAATACATACATATTATAGATAAATTACACCCAGATACAGAACAAACAATCATGCTCATCACACAAAGATTTGTCCCGGGTGGGGATCGAACCCACGACTCCGGCTTAGCAGTCAGGGTCACTAACCACTAGACCAACAGGCCAGTCACAAACAAACTTTCAGCTTTATAATACTAAGCTTAGATTACCGTTGAACGAAATCATGATTAATCAAGTATTTAAAGAAGCAATACAAATACTAAATATCATTTAAATACAAGTATTGAAAATAGAAAGACAAATCAGAGTCGAAACACAAACTTGTTTATCAAGCGTATGTATAGTTACTTACTTAACGCTGATTAAATATTACTAGGTCAATTAATTTCCGTTCTCATCATATGACGTGTGTTTACCACTCTGCTAATGTACCAAAATATGTTAAGTTTTATAATTGCGTGGTATGACGACAAATATGTCCTAGAAGCTGACGGTATAACTCGCAACATCGAGCATGCAATCTTGACACCTAACAAGCGTAAAAAATATCTAGAGAAACAAATTCTTATTTACTTTTATAAGTTGTACAACTGGCAATGTACCTTGCTATGTTAAAAGAGAACACAACTAAAACAACATCTAACAATTTATATTTTTTTCTGTCCTAAGCTTCTATTTTTACGAACTGATAAAGCCTATTTTATTTTTTCACAAAAACCAAAGCTCTTTTGCTATTACACCTTTTGCTACCATGTTATTTTTACAGATTGGAAAACAATAAAGTCGAAATAATCAATACATTAGTAAATTGATTGCAAATTAAAAAATCCCTTTAAGGACGTCGAAGAAGAAGTGCGGGGCTTCGCTCCTGTCGTTCTTTATTTGGCCACTACTCAATTTCTATTGGGGAAACGTATTTGCCTTTCTCGATAAATGGGAAATCAACACTAAAAAAAATTTCAATATCAATCAAATATCAAAATTTTTTTTCGGACCAGTAGTTTCTGAGATCCTACCATACAACCAAACAAACTCTTCAGCTTTATAATTCATATTAAGTACATTGGCACACCTATAATTATTGTTATCCATATGCAGTCTCTATCAGAGAACTCCGATCACAAATAAATAAAGGAAAATAAAATCTCGAATTATGCCATTTTAAATATAATTTGGATTTTGTTGGTCATAATCTAACTATCTACGCAAACCCTAACGAAAGTCCATTTCTCTTAATTTTTCACACCAGTACTGTATCAATATAAATTAAACTAATCGAATAGAATAGAAATAAGAAACGAACTAAAACTAAGATGAAAGATATACGGACATTCAAACGACAGTGAGAAGCATATAATTAGCAGACCAAGTTTTGTCCCGTCCCACTACAAAGGAATTGTAGGTGATTAGTTAGTTTAAAAGAAGGGCCGCGTGACTTCCTCGGAACAAAAATATTAAGCCATCAACACCGCACTGCACGACGACAGAATTAAGATTCTGATCTTATTACATTAATAACTTGCTTCCGCCCGCGACTTTCCCCGCGTGGTATGTCGGTAAAAAGAAGTCCTTCTTAAGACTACCTTTATGTGAATTTTTATGAAAATCGGTTGAGTAATTTCGAAGCTAATCCCCTACATCCAAATTCATACTATATGAAAACTATACTTTTCATCTAATAGACCAAGTGCAAAGCCGTGGTAGAATTCCAGCTAATAGTAAATAAAGGGAACCTGTAAAAGTCGGATCAAATATTATAATTTCAATTACTCACCATCAGGAATAAGTCATCATCATCATCATCATTTCAACCCATAAACGTCCCACTGCTGGGCACGGCCTCCTCCAATCCAAAGGTTTTGGAGGGAATTTGGCCTACTATACCACGATGGCCAGACGGGTTGGTATAGAGTTTTGTTTCGAATTTTCTTTTTCTCGCAGTGTTCTTGTCTGCTTAAAGTTAGGTCCCTTAGTCGCCTTTTACGACACCCACGGGTTGAAATGGGGTAGTGACAATATGTATTCTAAATCCGTCACTACACGGACATACAGGAATAAGTACCTACATAATTTTACTACCTATTAATAGTACATTTACTGCCGCACAGAGACGTCAATTAGCAATAATCGTCTTTAGGCGTATAGACTTAAGTATTACATATTTTAACTAAATAAACTTTAAAGTTAACTAACGTCTCTGAATACGGCTGTAATAGCTGCCAGCCACTATGAGCTGGATTTTGATCTGCATCGCTAAAGGCTTATTAGAGTTCCCATATCATCATAGTTTAAGAGCTAACATTAACAATAGTAGAACAAAGCCCCAGAAGATTTCAGTTTAATTACCAAGTCAATATCAGATTCAGTACCTAAGTAATAATACTAATATATAATAACTTTTAGTATTGTTTTATTGCACGTGAAAATTAATCAACGACAAAAGCACATTACCTGTCAATGTGATATAATATTTTTATTACTCGATAAATATAAAAATGTTTTATGGCCACTTAGTTGACGTAACAAATAATTAAACAGATTTTTCTAATACAGAAAATATTTTATTTAGATTTTGTGTTCTTAAATATCCTAAAAGTATACTTTGTATCGTATTAGTGTTCTTATTTCATGAAAAAGCACGTTTGCTATTAATTTTCTTTTTTTGAGCAGGATTTACAGTACAAACACAATTACTATCAAATCAGCACACAACCAAAAGTTTCAAAATAAAAATATTTTAACGTTGCACAAATCTTCAATAAGTTATGTAACTGTCAGCTTTGAACCACTTGCCTGAATCCGGTAAAGAAAACCATTTTTACGTGTAACATTAGGAAAAGAAAAATTAACAAAATAAATTTTCAGACGAGGTTAGAGGTTCATCACTACCATATTCGCCAGCTATGTTACGTCACATGTTACAGGGTGTAAGCTTACTGCCATGAATCGCACACTTTTTTATACCACGACGTTGGCAGACAGACGGGCCGTACCGCCTGATGGTAAACAGTCGTAGCTATATAAATTTACATTTCTAAACTATAAGAATTTCACAGACAGATAGAAGTTTATTTACTGTTTATCGCATATATAATATAAACCTAAACTACGACGACGACTAACAATATTTTTTGAGGTTTTTAGAAGTTAATTTTAATGTTTTAGTTTTTTTTTTTTAGTGTAACTATATTATTAAAAAAAAAATTTTATCGAAGAAGGCTATAAAAATATTTATAATTTTAACTATTACGACTTGGACAGACATAACCGTGCACACTTCAAATGCCCATCTGGCTAAATAACATACAATAAAGGCTAATGTTAATTTGTACAATGACATAAATAAAACGGTTATCACATAACTATTATAATTAGAGATCAGTATCAATAATTAAGAGATAGTTATAATTGCCAGTTAGCGTTATTTATTGCTCTGTAATTACGACTTACATGAAGTAATAAGATGCTTGGACAACAGATAGACCTATCGTAATTTAGCTGCCTTTTAAACCAATATCATTTATTCAATACTAATTTGTAAAATTGTAATTTATATAAATTGTAAAATTATATACCTATTATTAATACAATTAGCTTATTAATTAAATTAATTTAATTATGCATAATTATGAATTCTTATAAAATCTTTTTAATTTAAATCTTGGTAAAAAGACAGCTGTTTAAAAAAAATTTCAAATTAATATAATCCATGGAGGGTGCTCTAACAAAATGCAAAGAAATCTGACATGCTAAGGCTATGTCTCTGACCGCCACTGTAATCCTTCGAGTGACTTCGAAATTAGTATAGAATTTAGTTTGACAAAAATAAAAGTATGAAACTAAGGTAATTGTAACATTATGGAACGGCTTTGCCATTTATTTGCACCAAATGCACAATAATTCAATAGTAACGGCTTGGCTAAAAAGTTCATACAGTCAGCATTTAGGCAGTCTATCCCAGTTAGGTCTGATGCTTGCAATTTCATGCATTTCATTCATGTGTAATCTGCATTTTTGAGAAGTTTCCCAAATGTTATGGGAGTTTATGAAATGCTCATTGTTTTTAGAGGTTTTCAATAATATAGACCTACTTTCGGCAATAATGAAGAGCTTTTATGATAAATTAATTATTTATTTATTATATATATTCGTCAAAACAATGGTTTTACAAACAGTTTAAATCATGAGCTAGAAATATATATTTACAAATGCGTTTTACTCCGTGTAGTGACGGATTAAGAATACATAATGTCACTACCCCATCTCGACCCGTGGATGTCGTAAAAGGCGACTAAGGGAGTAAGCTTATGCAGACAAGAGCGCTGCAAGAAAAGGAAAATTCGAAACAAACCCTCTACCAACCCGTCTGGCCAGCGTGGTATAGTAGGCTAAATTCCCTCTACATTCTTAGGAGGAGACCCGTGCCCAGCAGTGGGACGTTTGTGGGTTGAAATGAAATTCGTTTTAAACAGTATCCGTTGCCGAAGTAAGTATTAGACCTGTGTTTCAGCTATCAGCTCAGTATGTTGTTTATGTAAAACTAAATCATTTTATAAGTTTATTTAACCTTTAAATAATTTAAATTAGAATGAAGGGTAAACATTTAAAAACTTTTTGGGTGCTTTTACCAGAAGGTGCTTTGTTTATTCTAGAGGAATATAAAAATAATGCCATCATTGTTTTCAATATAAAAATAATTCTTGCAAGACACGCCATGTTCTATCAGACCATTTCATTTAATATAAACTATTTTTAACAAAAAAATATTAAAACGACTTCAAATCAGTACTAAAAAGCGAAAATAAACTGATATAGATATTTAATTCCAAGAAAAAAATATCTACCTACCTGTTTAAAGTATAATACCCTATTACTAATCTGTTTGAAGTCGGTGCCAAGCCTAAAAAGTTTGTTAAGCTACGTACTAGTACGTACATCTGTTACCGCTCGCTACTTCACATCACCTCGCACTTGCATGTGATCGTACCTAGTGGACGGTTCATACCGAGTGATACAACCTCATTAGGCTGGCACCGACTTCAAACAGATTAGTAATAGGGTATTATACTTTAAACAGGTAGGTAGATATTTTTTTCTTGGAATTAAATATCTATATCAGTTTATTTTTCGCTTTTTAGTACTGATTTGAAGTCGTTTTAATATTTTTTTGTTAAAAATAGTTTATTTTTCCATTTTTAGTGTACTTTTTATCTAGCTGATTTAGTAATACTGGCTGGCAAAATAAGACGGAAAACCGAAATAAAGAATCTTCGATAGAAAAGAACGCCTATTTAAATATTCTAACAACACAACCTGATAGTAGAATAGAGGAATCCAACACTCAGCTTTTTATGTCTTTCTTTTTTCCTATAAAATGCGACAGGTAACAAGTATACGTATAGAATGCAGGTTAGATACTATATCGAAAACTTAAAATATCATCTAAGAAATCCTTTGAATTATACAACTTTATCTTCCATCAAGAGCTCTCACCTCAGACACTTGAAATAATACAACTTGTTTATACATGGATGTGATATTTAAAGAAATCATCTTCTTACTCCTAAACGTTAAGAAGTTTACCTTCCAGTGAGAGCTCACCTAAATAACCTACAAGAATACAACTATAGGTTTACAACCTATAATGTTGAAAGAATTATCTTCCAACTCCTAAAAGTGAAGGAGTTATACTATCATCCAACTCCTAACAGTCAAGGAGTTATACCTTCCACTGACAGCTCACCTGAATAACCTACAAGAATACAACTATAGGTTTATAAGTACCTAAAATATTGAAAGAATTATCCTCCAACTCCTAATAGTTAAGGAGTTATACCTTCCAGTGACAGCTCACCTGAATAACCTACAAGAATACAAGTATTGGTTTATAAGAACCTATAATATTGAAAGAATTATCCTCCAACTCCTAAAAGTTAAGGAGTTATACCTTCCATCACCAGCTCATCAACATGAGATGATGACTATCAGACGTAAATACTTGTATTACTTTAGAAAATAGATATTGAGTATTAATATTAGATAATAGAAACTTAAAATATCATCTAAGTAACAACTCCTTTGGACTATGCAACTTTACCTTCCATCAAGAGCCCCCGCCGTAGTCACTTGAAATAATACAACTTACAGTTTACACATGGATGTGATATTTAAAGAAATAATCTTATTACTCCTAACCGTTAAGGAGTTTACCTTCCAGTGACAGCTCACCTGAATATCCTACAAGAGTACAACTATCGGTTTATATGTACCTATAATGTTGAAAGAATTATCCTCCAACTCTTAACAGTTAAGAAGTTATGCCTTCCATCATCAGCTCATCAACATGAGATGATGACTATCAGACGTAAATACCTAAATAACTTCAGAAAATAGATGAAACAGGTAACATGTGCCTATAAAATTTGAGGGTTGCCCTCGATTTCCCTGAGATTCCATCATCAGAACTTAACGTGGTGAATAGGGGACCAATTCGGAAGTATACCCTTTCAAACAAAAAAAGAATTTTTCAAATCGGTTCAGGCATCTCCGAGTAATCGCTGAACATACATAAAAAAAAAAAAAAATACATACAGTCGAACATATAACCTCCTCCTTTTTTGAAGTCGTTTAAAAACCGCTGTATCAACAAACGTTTCCTCATGTCGCGTCCGCGTCGTTCGGTCCAAACCAAAACATAGAGGGGTACTGTTGTCCCAATCACTTTCTCATGAAGTTCCGTCTCAGTGTAAAACTTTTCCATACGCGCAATAGTCATGAATAGGCAATTCCAAATATTACCGATCACGTACTACGCCGTTTTTGGACCCTGGCCAAATGTCACACATAATTTTGAAACATACCAAGCTGAGTGACTTGCTATGTCTGTTCACTTTCTTACAAGTTTGATATATACGGTATTCAAAGTATTCACTAAGTATCTCACTAGAACATCATTACGCAGTTGTTATAGATGATCATAACATTCATGAAATTGTTTGTGATTTAATATCCAAGTCTAGAAACATTATTATACATTTAACATGTTAATTATTTTAACATTATCAAGTCATAAATGCATAATACGGTTGTTACACTTTTAGATAACAATAATTTCAGACTTAATCCAGGATTTACAAGTCTGAATAAAGTTTACATCAGAAGTCTTACGATAGTGAACCATAAAGGATTCTTAAGAATGTGACTATCATATAAAAATAATTTGTAAGACACTTTGTTAAAATCTAATTCTAATAATGAATTAATCAAACGGGCACTCATTCGGAGAATCACAGATCTATGAGATGTGTTAAATTCTTTAATAATTTCTCTACCGTGAATAAAAATCAGTAAATTTTTCATTAATATTTTGTTCTTTTTTTTTTAATTTATCAAATACAAAACTTTACATTAAAGTTAAACAATAGCACAAGAAAGAAAAAACCACTAAGGTTTGTCAATTTGCTACGAATCTACGTAATCTGATATGAAAATCGAAATGCGATATAATAAAAAGAAAACAATAGCAGAAAAAATCAGGAAAAAATAAACATAATATCTAGAAGTATTTCCAACAGTCTCTCAACTTTTTTACTTTACATCGGGGATTTATTAAGTTATTTTTCATTTAGACAACCTGACTACGTAGTATATTAGATTTTCTACCATACTCATTTGCAACGTATATACGACAGGGGCATTCGTAATGAAACTCTACGTTGACAACGATGGAAAAATTGCTTTCCAAAGCCCCCATGAGAAAATATTCTGAAGAGATTTGTCAAGTACCACAAGCTGTTAATTCTACCATATATATAATATACACATATTAAGGAATCACGGGTAGACGACTAAAGTCTATTTTGCTATCGTCTGCGCATTTAACAGTCACCAAATAACATCGACGTCTTCAAAGTAAGGCTAATCGAGCGAAAGCTACCAGGGGCTCCATCCCCCAATGGCTATAATTATTGACCAACGGTCTTTATACCCGCGGATTTATGTTGTTTATTGTCTATAAAACTGAACATTTTGTTTGTTTGGTTGAACGCGCTGATCTCCGGAACTAACTGGTCTGAATTGAAAAAATACTTTAGTGTTGAATAGGGCATTTATCGAGGAAGGGTATATACTATCACACTACGACCAATAGGGACTCTGGCTAAACTAAAATCCATGGGAGCAAAACTCCGGGCAACAGCTAGTACTAGATATGTGTTCTATTTCAGCGGATAAATTAGTTTTTAATACATTGGAACTTAGTGTGTTGTCTACCCAGAATTTAATAAAATAACAATAACGATTAACATTTCAAATAAACGATCATAAATTTATAATTACGTTCGATTGTATTTAGATCCCGCTCTACCACTTTTTTCTTATAACGTCCATCGTACTTATGATAATTGTTGCATCATAGTATATACCTAACCATGTTGGTACTATAAGTTTTATTGTACGTATGTTTTATTAATTAAAAATGCAATGTAGACGTCAACACGAACACAGAACTTTCACAACGATTGGTCCCCGGCCGTTTGCAATAAAATACACTAATAAAAAAATAATAAATCAATTTGAGTAATAGATGAAAGGTTATGTGAAAAAAATGTAAGAATCAAAGGACATAACGCTCAATAGTTTCTGCCAATCTCCAAGGGAGACATGCTATAAAATAATTCATCTTATCGTAGTCGCCAAACCAGTCATACTTTGAAAGAAATATTCCAAAGTGGGGAACTTTGCAAGTGTCATAACTCGAAACTACTTTATGTTATCCATTTATCCGTATTTTAACTTCTCAAAATTTTATTACTTCGATTACAAACAGAAAAACGACTCAGATTTCAGAAGTTATTTCTTATCTTAAAAAAATATTGGTGACAGTAACACAATTACTTACAAGAATTTTATAATCACATAATATGTTATTGCAATATTACACGACCCAAGTTTTGTTTTAGCGATACATATTTACTCGTATTAAAATAAAGTTTAAATTTAAATGATAGTGATTTCAAGTTATGACATTTTGCACTTGAGAAGAATGAAGCAAAAACATGATATTAAAATATGTATATGTGATTTGATGATCGGTCGGTTTGGTGCACTGTGGGACATCTCGAATTCTCGACCCTCCTTTAACGGGTAGCCCTCGCCAAATAAATTGTTCGAATCTTGTTTATTTGGGAGATTATAAAGTCATAATAAAAATGAATACCTTTCATAAATATTTATAATGGGGAAATAAACTTGAGAGCTATCGTTGATAAAATACAGCAGTTCACGAAAATGAATTGAGTTATTACATTGATTTATATGGTTTATCTATCGTTATCATTGAATTGTGTATACATTTTTATGGCGATAAAAAGTCTGACACTGTAATAATAATCTATGCTATTTCTACTAGGAGAACTATAGAATTAATATATTAACTGTTGCTTCGCTCCCGTGGTTCTTTCTTTGATCATTACTCAGTTCCCATTGGTTGTAGAATAATGTTATGTAAACTATAGTCTTCTTAAATAAATGGGCTATCCAACACAAAAATAATTATTCAATTCGATTCAGTAGTTCAACCAGCTTTATAAGAGTAGTTTATAGTAGAACAGGTTCTACAGAAAACTTTGTCAATTGTATTTTTCGGTAATACATGTTAACTATGTATTAGTTTTAAATCTGCACTGTTATTAAAACAGAAATCTGACTTGTAATTTGTTGTTAGAACAGAATTTGTTCGCGCTTCACTATAACGTGCATTAATCGTACGTCAAGAGCGTGAATAATGTTGCAACAACAAACTTTGGACGTTTAAAAGCTCTGTGATTGATGAAGCTCAGTGGATTGTTTTAAAACCGCATCCGTCAATTGTCGTATGTGTGAAAAGGACAGTGATATTCATTTTTTCTTATTTATATTTAAAAGTCACATATATTTTTTTGTAGGTAAGTATATAATATGAATCACATAAACACTTTTTGTTAGTCGACGCACATAATCGCTAGTTTAAGTACGAATAGAACACGTTGGGCCATGTCGATGAAGTCTAATAAAGTCTTCCTTAATTCGCCCTGTTAGGTAAACAGCTCTTGCGTCAAACGAAAAAATATTCTACTACGTCATCATAGCAAGAAGAATATCATGAATATCCAAAATATATACAGTATTTTCGTTATCAGGATGGCTATATGAATATCCGACAGATAATGTAACAAATAAATGATTTATTAGTACCTACTACGTATTTATATCTTCGAAGGCAGAACGGGACCATCATTCAACAAATTCTCATATATTACACCTGACAACGACAATCAAGCTCTTCGCCTAATATAGCCAAAACTCGATTAATATTGTTATCGAGATAGAAGAATCGATTCATGAAACGAATAATTCATCTATCTATCTGAATCTCAGAGTACGCGATTGCAAGTTGTTATTATTCAATCTTAAAATAACTGGGTATTGTGATATTTTAAGATATCTAATATTATTCGAATTGATGCTATAGGTGTGTATGTCTGATACAAAAGTTGAAATATGTATGTACCGGTTTATTTATAGGTTTGTTTAGATTTAGTACACTCGTACTATCGTCAGAGTAAAAAAGCAAAAATGATAAATTTGTTGGAAGAGTTTCCTAATCGAAAACAGTAAAATAGTGAATTAATTATTCAGTCTAACATAAATTTAAGAATTGTTTTTGATAAAAAATGTCAACACTATTAATTATGGTCGAAATGATATTAAAAGTCGCTCTTTCACAGACATAAGTTAAGGACAAGCTTCATGCAATCGCAACTAATGCACGCAAAATTTCAGCCTAATCGAAAATTGAAAAGAGGATCAAATTTAGTTTCAATTCTTTTTCTTAACAAGCATACTTACTAAGTTAATTAAAAGCTTGTAAAAAGGTCGTGATGGCTTACTCTAAATCTCAATATCGACTAGTCAGTGTCAATATCGCTGTCAAATGTTTGAAAATGATAGCGACCATATTTCTTGAGTCCGACTAAATCGTTATTGAAATTCCGAGTAGGGTCTCCGATACTACGTCATATATCAATCCAACAATTGATGAATGAATATTACGGACGTTAATACTGTCACTGCGAGCAAGTGTCATCAAGAAACGTTATTGTCATGTCAGCTAGTTGAATGAGCTGCCGACCTAAATGCATGCGTTACTCAGAATCTGCGCTCAATTCCTGTTAGCAATTCACGCTTGACGCAATGGCATGCCAACCCTGGTGCTGTCATATGAATATTACCCCACAAATTGAAGTAGTTTGTAGTTCATTGAACCAGAAACTTTATTCGTTGTACGTTAAATATCGGTTGTACGTTAAAAATCGGTTCAGTTTTCACATAAGTATATTATTATTGGTAAGATTATTAACCATTCACATATATACATATAGATCGTCATGCTTTTTTCCTCGGGAAACAAGAAAACCAAGACAAATTCATACCAGCCCCCTGATTCTAACTCGTCGGATTGCTCCTGGATCGTAAACTTTTACGAATATTAGTACGTATTTTTGCGGTTTATGTTATTTAATGTTAGAAAATAGTCTAACGTATAGAAAATTAAAAACTAATTAACTTAAGGTTTTTTCCTACAACCATTTATTTCTTTAACAATGTTTTTAACTTTAATTACACTGACATTTCGGGCCGAAAATTTTCCGACAGCTCAGACTCAGGGGGCAGTTTTGCCCGACCTTATAATCGAACCCGGGACCTCTTGCGCAGTACGCAGACCTAGTGTACTACCGAGGCAGTTGCTGTACGCAAAACTATTCGTTATTTGCATACCTATACCACACTTTTTAGTCGTCTAACATATTTTGTCTAAGTCCTAATAATCAGATATTAATATAGAATACAATCATGTAGCTTTAATAAACAAAAAAGTAATAAAAAAATTGTATCAAGAAACTCATTAAAGCTGTGCTACATGGTTATAAACTTACCTTCCACAGAGGTGCCTTTGGTTGATTCCAACCGTGTAGCCGGCTGTTGTAAACCAAATTTCATACAAACTACGCGGATGGCAACCAAGCTTCCACCAAGCTCACTCTGTTGGAACGCAAGTTTATAACCGTGTAGAATACCTATTTTAGAAACACGAGCCGTGAAAGGACTCCATGATTTTTGTTGATTAATTAAATATGTTTAATATTGCTAGACCGATCATCCGATTACTATGACCCTGAAAATGTTTGTAAGACTAATATATACATATGTGTAGGACCGGGCCATTACACACTACCTTTTATAATAACACATTTAAGGAAACAGATTCTAATGTACTACTATACAAACCTATAGTAGGTATCTTCTATAGTTATTTAGGGAGCAAGAAATGGAATGACGATTACACGCTAAAACGCGACGCGAAGCTTTTAAAGAGATGTAGATCATATTTTTCAAATTTGCTTACATCGCAAAACAAAGCTAAGAAAGAATTCGCAAATATTATGACTACAGTCACTGTAATAGATTAATGCTATTTCATTTCAAGGTATTTTTACTTTGGAGTAATTATTTTGACCGACTTTTTATGCACCCTACACTATTGTGCCCAAACAAAATTATTATTATTTTAAGATGTTTGCGCAAGCTCGTACGTACGGACGGGTTTTACGCCATTGTACGTAAAAAGACAGCCTCCCTACTGCGTAGAGTGAGAGACAGTCGCAACAGCATTCTGAGAACCGTGGCGGAGAGCTACAGCTCTCCTATTATAATAAAGTTTGTTCGTAGGTTAATAAATACTAATACTAGCATGTAAGTCTAAATTTTACTAACACTTTATAATACTATTGATGGAATTATTTTTCTAAAATAAAAACATTTTTTTTATTTTATTTAACAACTTAATGCACAAAATATGCACATAGGCGGTCTTAATGCCAGAGGCATTCTCTACCAGACAACCTTAGGGTGATGCAGAGAAAAATTAGGTAGGTGCATTTAGTAAAAATGTTTGTGTGAAATGTGTATATATATATATATTACATAGGTACGTTATATATACCTACATACATAAGAGAATATATAAATATATATGTAATATATACGTGCATAATATATAATATATATAATACATATAATATATAAATATAATAGAAAGTTAAGATGATTCTGCTAATTGCTTAATATAAAAACGACGTACTCTAGCCTTAAAGAGATCACGGTTTGTGGACGTCCTGATTTCGAGAGGGAGCGCATTCCAAAGGAGAATAGCCTGGATGTTGAAAGAAGAGTGAAGAAGACTGGAGCTATGAGCAGGACAAGTTAGGAGAAGGTTATTAGAGGAGCGTAGATTTCTATTATGATTTGAACAGAGATATTGGAAATAAGGAGTTAGGTAAGAAGGAGCATTAGGGGAGTTGAGAAGAGAGTAAAGAGTGGTCAGCGCACGTAGACTACGGCGTTGACGTATAGGCAACCAGTTAAGTTGGGAACGAAAAGTAGATACATGATCATACTTTCGCAAATTAAAAACGAATCGAATGCAATTGTTGAGAAGACGATCGAGTTTGTTGAGTAAATCTGCATTCAGGTCGAGATAGCACACATCACCATAGTCAATTATTGGGAAAATTAAGGTTTGCATCAACATCGTCTTAGTATTCGGAGATTTTTATTTATTAATATAATTATTTAAGAGGAATGAGGAATTCAAATCATACCAAACTTAACAATTCCTGTGTATTGTACCAACTAATATTATAAATTCGAATGATGGGATGGGTGGATGTTTGTTAGGTACTCAATAACGCCAAAATGGGTAAGGATCTACATTATTTTTAGTCTATAGGTTAGAATAGCACATAGGCAACTTTTAACCGACACACAATGCAGCCACAGGCTGAAGCTAATATTTAAATAAAGAAGGCATTAAAGTTCTTGTAAAAATGTTTTTAGAATATAAGATTATATTCTTATATTAATCTGTTCAATGCATAGGTACTTTAAATACATTATCTTTCCACAAATAAAAAATCTAATCCTCTAAAAACTTGACTCAACCAAAACAGACTCGCCACTTATATTTTCCTCCTACACACATGTTAATCACTCCTTCTAAGTAATCGCTATAATTATAAGGCAGGATTAATATTTCAATATATCCTGGAACATTATTACGGCAGTAAAGTTTATCTGTCAACAATTCACAACATGATATCACACGAGAGATGCTAGATAACTGTAATTAACTCAAGACCCAGCTAAATGCCAACGAAATGCTAATGGACTAAGGAACTGGCCAGTAACACTTGCGAAAACATTCGAATCATTCATTCGTTTAAAAATTATCCGTTTTTTTTTCTTTTCTTTACGGTGGTTAAGAATAAGACTAGGGTCTGAAAAAATTACTAGTCCTAATTAAAAGATGTGTGTGAAAATATTAGTAATTGGTAGATAAGAAGTATTCAAACCCCGCGTACGGTTACGAGCTTTTTTAAACGCTAATAAGAACTCACACTTAAATATCGCCACATTAAAAGTGTCTATACACACCCACTCTTCAATATTCACGAGAAGATAAATGCATGTAGTAGTCTAACTGAATAACTAATATCAAAATAATCACATATTCATCGAAACATTCGCGCAGTTAATTCATAGAATCAGGTAATAAATATCAAATACTTAAGTAACCTTTCAATAACCAAAACCTTAGATATAAATAATTAACTCACATTAAAAGGCCATGTATCGATACACAAACAGGCACTGATGTAATAGCACCATTTGAAAAGCCGGTTTCTAAATCAATGAAGATTAACTAACGTATCTTATAAGCCAATTGAATGTAAATGAATTAGTAATTTCCTAAAATTACATAGCCAAGTATGTACAAAATGTTGATAGAAGAATAAGTGACTAAGTATGTTTCTTTATGCCAGAAGGTTTCTATGTGATTTGTCTGAATTTCTCTGTTCCAATTGAGACAATAATCACGTTAAAAACCAAATAGTTAGTTATTTATTTGTCAAACAAAAAACAAGCTGAATTTTTTATCGTTTAGGTATTATAAAATATATTCCGTGTAGTGACTTATTAAGAATACATATTGCCATTACCCTATTTCAACCCGTAAGTGTCGTACAAGACGACTAAGAAGAGCACTGCAGTAAAAGGAAAATTCGAAACAAAATATATATACCAACCCATTTGGCCAGCGTGGTATCGTAGGTTAAGTTCCATTCAAATTTTTTGGAGGACACTCGTACCCAGCTGTGAGACTTTAATTAGTCTGCAATTATGATGATGAATTTAAAATAGATTTGCATAGAATACAAAATACAACACTGGAATAGTTTTTACTTTTGTGTCCAATTAACCAACCTTAAAACATGTCTTAGATAGATCGAATATTAGTGTGTGTGTGTATTGTCGTTAGTATATAATGCAACGTTCTATATCCTTATAAAAATATTTGACAAGCAACCAATCATAGTACTCGCGTAAGTGTGTAATTTCAAATCTCAACCTTGGCAAACATTCATTCAACTGGGAATTGTTCTAAAATTGACTATAAAGCCCATTAAAATGGAGACTATATGAAAACAAAGAATATGTTTGAGGCAAACAATTTAATTTCAATATTATTTATTATCCACGGCAATCAACTGTTTTCCTATGAAATATAAATCTGAAAAGTATGAATTCTATAGATTGTTTGTAGTATACAATCGTTCCCTTCAATTCTTCTCAGAATCGGCGCGGAGTTTGACAAATGTGTCCGGTTTATAGTAAAAGGCTCGCTCCCTATTACATACACACAGCTGGTGAAACGTGGGTTTGCCAGCTCTTCATTTACCATAATATTCCTTGCAGACCAGTTTTTGGAGTATTGATTCAACTCATCTCACCATCTTTTCCGAAGTTTGCGGCGACCTCAATTTGATATCGCAGGGCGCCATGATATGAAATTTTGGCATGTCAATTGGTTGTTGAAATATATTTCGTCTTGTCGCCACTTTGGCGTAGAACAAAAACACTTATGCATTATAACAGTAAAGTTGCTTCTAACTAATTTATATTCAGCTTTGAAATTCAACATCAATCAGCAATCCACATCAGAGACATAAAATCGAGTAGGTAGGGAACATAAATCGTCCTTTCCCGCTATGAAAAGACTTGCCCACGCAGACTTATACAGAATACTCGTACTATGTGGTATTGCCTCATACTTTGCTTTGATTTTCTTCAATGCACTCTCCTGTCTGTCTGGCTTACGATGTAGAAAAATCCATCTAACTTCGTATACCTTAGCCGCGTTATTTGTGTGGCAAGTATCATTCACTTGCATCCTTCTTGCAATGTTAAAACTTTTAACGGTGAATAACGTTAAGTTCTTTTATAAAACGCTTTTTGTTTTCCTTCTTCGGAGTCTTTATTTTATTATTTTTAATAGTTAGATCTTAACAAAATGTCATCCTCTATTATACTCAAATAATAATTAATTTATATGCCATCTATATAATGAGGTAGTGTCTCAATCCATTGACTAAAAAAGCCCAAAGGAAGAAGGTTTTTTGGCCCATTCAGTATTATTGTTTCTCAACAATAGTCCAAAGTGATAACCATTACCAGATAATAGAATTGCTCGAAGTGGCACCCAATTATCAAAGAAGAGAGATCGTCTTCGGTAATTGTATAGCGACATTGGGCAATTGCATTATCCCATTCTTCTAAAACCTAATATTATAGACAACACGTTATATGTAATCTGTTATTAACAATATTTTTGTGTCTAACAGTTTTTGTGATAGGTGGTAATGATGTTACACTAAGCTAAGCAATTTATTGACTTTTAAGAAGTTACTCAACAGAAGAAACGGCTTCTCGAGAAATACGTTTTTAGAAAGGTACTCATAACACAAATAAATCATATTTCAAATTGCATAGTCTTAATGGCAGCAAGATGAAAATATCCTACAAAATTAATATTGAACAAATGAGCTTAACATAACTCATAGGCGTCAAAATCGTATGAACGTAAACCAGACTTCCCTTCTTTTGTTTCAAATATATTCTGCGACAGAAATGGTTTGGAAAGAATTATGTGAATGTAAAAGTGACATTTATGAGCCCTCGAATAGTCGTGTTAATTAACTAAATAGTTCATTTATATGTCGCTATGGTGAGGTACAAATTTGTAACAATCACACCAACAGACGTTTATGGTCTATTAATTATTTATAACTATAATATCTTCAAGATTTACGTCTTGTGAATGCGTTATAAATATCTCTAAATTATACTAAAGCTTCTGTATAATGATGACATTAATTATGGAAGAATGATCACTTGTCAGATTTTATTTCGTTAGATGTTTTTTAAATACAATATGGTTTTATAACAATATACTTAAGTATAATTAAAAATGGTTCACTACATGTGTGCTAAGCGCAAAACTAGAAAACAGTTGTCAATTCAGCTATATCCAATTTTTTTATATTCTTATAGTAGTATATAAGTAGTCCTCTAGAGGAGAAAAATTAGCAAAATTAAAATATAAGTATTCCTCTAAGAAGTCGTGAACTACAGCTAAGTACGTAGTTTTACAAAATCTTCAGGTTTCAGAGCACAATTATTAATAATAGGTACTTAAATACTGACCAAAACAGAAACAGTTTAGTTAGTATCTGGTAGGTACTGTATCGGTATCCATACTTCATTCACGTTATGATTAATACATACATGACGATTCACATTAAATTAAAAACGAGTCGTTATCAAAAATTTAATTTAAAAATGGCGCAATAAAAAAGAGCAATGTAAATTCTCGAACAGATCACTTAATAAGGGCCCGTAATGAAACAGGGAGTAATCAAAAAGAAGTGAATTGCTGTTAGTGATCATAAAAACCTTTTTAAACTGTCCCAGGGTTCATAACTGACGTACTTTTAAAGGCCAGAAATTTCGCAATTGCCTCCATTTCAAGAAAGTATTCAGATTACATTTGTTTCGAAACATCAAAATATGGAATATTTCATTTAGTTTAATTTTTTTATATTAGCTGAGTAATAATTTTCAATACGAATGAGAAATAAAAGAAGACTTTTATTTTCTATAAGTACTACACTAGAAAATGCAATAATAAAATACTGCTGAAAGTTGTTTTTCGAAAATAAAAGTATTTTTAATTTATATACCTACCTAAATACCTACTGTCGTTAGCATATCTATATGAATAAAAGCTGATTAACTGACTGATATATATATTATATCAACGCACAGCCCAAACCGCTGGGTCTGGAAATTTTAAAGTTTCCTTTTGTAGTTTAGGAAGGATTTTTCAAAATTCCCATGGGATAGAGCTAAATTAATAGGGTTAAAGTGACTCTGATTACTAAAAGCTTCAAATTTGGCATGTGTGTAAGACTGCGCAACTTTTTTTATAATTTATCTTTTTGAGGTTTTATTTATTGACGGTTTTTATAGTTTTGCTTCTTTTCTACTTTAACATTTCATCACAACTGTTTCAATTCTTTCCTTTTATCCTGAGTAGCGTATAAATTTGAAATGCTAACCTCTAGAAATTCAGATTTGCTTTGAATATCTTTTGGGCTAGAGAATTTCTACCGATATTTCACGCGTGCGAAGCCGCGACCGAAAGCTAATACCTATTATTTTATCGATTGTTTGTCACTGTTATTAGTTTAGTGAAGATACATTTCAATGCCAAATCTCTAAAGAAATTTTAAGAAACTTTGTTTCAAAGCGTTCGGAATTAAAGTAAAAATAAAATAAACAGTTTTGCATCTATATAAACCCGGAGGAACCTATTTCAATGATAATGAAATGTAACTCTATTCCTACAATTGTCAGTTAGACTAAACCCAGAAGGTAATCTACATAAACTGGATTTAGAATTCTTTCTAATTTATTGTGCGTCTAATTCAGACGTTCGTGGCATACTCCGTTGTTCCCTCAAGATTTATAATGGAAATTTTATTGAGGGTTTATTTAAAAAGCTCCGATTTCATGACAGTTTGGAGAAAATATCGCGTAATTAAAACATTTCATAATGGGAACAAAAGGAAGTTTGGCCCATAAAATATTTCTAGGGAGATGTTGTCGTGACGTAATGCCGTATAATATATGAATATCGTAATGGTGGGACAAAACCAATACAATTTGCAAGCCCCAGGTGGGCCGTCAGTCCATTACATGCTCACAAGGCTCTCTGCTATAAACACCGTGTAAATACATTTATTGATACTCAATACCGGAGCACTTCGTTAATATTTCTATTTTCGTAGCAATTTCAAATTTTGCGGATTCACTCTTGATAACAACCTCTTTTGATGACATAATATGACGTAGGCTCAAATAAAATAGCTTTACTTTTAAAATACTCGTTACTTGACAATGCAGATTTTGTACTTATAAAAGAACACAAATCTGGACTATTTGTCAATACTTCAGTACTTAACTGGGTTATATTATAATCTGAATTCTTAGTCATCTTTTTAAAGTTTTATAGAGTCTTAGAAGAAAGTTAGATTTATGGTAGTTTTAAGAAATCACAAATACATATAAGTAAATTAATGTTTAGGGGTCTGAAGGCCGTCTATCTATGTGAAAACGACAAACCCTCACTTCGTCAGGAAATATAACGAGTTCTTGTTTTACGATCTTGTTTATCCGTATTTAGATATGTTGTATATAATATATATGTTATACGTCAATAACGAAACTCCAAGACAACTTGACACCTAAATACAGCTAAACATTTTAGTGGTACACATGAAGGCAAATATATCCAACGTGTTGCTATAAATAGCTGGATAAATACAGACTTCAACTTCATAATTTTGGCCACTTCAAAGAAAAGCCTCAAACTAATTTAAAAACTTCAATTAGAACGATAATTACCTCGTGGTTTACCCCAATGATATTAACATATTTAAATTTATTTAAAAATGATTTGAACAAAAATAAACTATATTTCGTAATGAAAAACTTTTAAACTTTCGCGATTTGTACTATGAAACGTGATTATTATGAAACGGGTCTACGTCACGTATTATATTTTAATTACTTACCTTATTTATTTGCCCGACGTTTCGATGGAATTACACCGACCGAGGTAATATATTTAGTAATGGTACCAATTACGGTATAATTTGAAATAGGTAATATTTTGAAATAAAAAACGTTAACATCAACACTTTATTAGCCCATGTTATTCAGTAAATCGTCTAGTTCCTACACAAAATCGTAAGACAAAACAAAAATTATGTTTAGCATGTGCCGATTTGTACAAATCCTTACTCCACGTGTAATTATTCAGAGAGTAAAATAGATGGCCAAAGCTTAGTTAGTAAACTGCCGTCGGAAGCAGTGGCGCGAGTGAGAAATAACTTATAACTGAGCCCGTAACTCAAAATAAGTGTTGCAAAGCATCACATGAATGATCAAAAACAAGGGTATACGAGTAAATACTTAGTTTCACCCTGTTTTCCTAATGTTTGGCAATAAATTGCAAGGAACAAACAAAACGCCCTTATCTTTAATCTGACGGTGGAGCAAAGCCTACCGTATTCGAAGCCTATCAAGTGTCTTTTCACAGTTTCCACACCATTAAACCGACCATAACGGTAACATGACATGTTATTACACAGAACATTATCTCTCTGTTATATTTAGTAGTATGCTTATAGGTAAACATGGAAAAACAATAGATAAAAGCTATTTGTTTAACTGTCAATAGGCTATCTTTTTATTTGTAGTCGGCTTTTCTATGTGCCACTTTGTTCCGCTGCCAATTCTGTTCAATTGTTCAGCCCTTCTTTGGTAAGGTACAAAAGTCGTCACCCCTAGTGGTCATTGTAGTAGTTAGTGGTCTATCTAATGAAACAACACTTATCGCTTACCTATATCTTATACAGTTATAATTTTTACGCAACACTGCCTGTCAAATATGTCAGGTTACATTTTCACTTCTCGATTATTCTGCATTCCAAACCATTTTTAACTATAACCATATCTATCTAACTAATTAATTACCTGTAATTGATTTATTATGTCCAGTACAAACGGGATACATCATCATCAATTATAGCACAGTAGGGTTTTAGCGCTGTCTATTGATGATGCTTTTCATTGACCGAGAAGAATTGTACAGTGATTTACTAAACCATCACACCATTTAATTAAAAAGAAACTCAAGTAAGTATATTATTATTATTATTTATGTAAATGTCCAGTCCTTCAACTGTATCTATCAAACAACACGTAACTCTTTCGTATTCTTCAATAAAAAAAACTCCAATGAAAGGAAAGAAAATATTTAAATGTTGAAACTTCAATTATTATAATTCAGGTATTTGTACTTTAGTTGAGGTAGAGGCTAAGCAGACAAAGAAAGCAATTGGACTACAATATTTAGGTATTTCGGCATTTATTCAATAGGCTTCTTGATTCAATATTTTTATTACCTCGTCGCGCACATAAAGACAAAAATCTCGCAAATAAAGCAGACCTTATCAGGTCTCTGTTTTTCTGTTACATCTGAATGGTGAGGCTCCATGCGATCGTTAACGGCTCAAGCACATTTCGTTGCCAAATCCCACTTGCTAACGTCAGACAGTAAGTGTGATCTGGATCTTGACTTAAATTGTTTTATTTCCTATAAAAGAAAGGTACGAGAAATTATATAATAAAGTGTAAAATAAATGTGCGAACGGACATGAAAGAGCGAAGCGGTGTGAGTGCGGAGCGGCGGTGATGAACGCGCACAATGCGCGCGCGTATTAATGGAAGAGTCATGGTCGTCGGGCGGCGCGCCGCTGCTGCGCACTCGGTCTTTACCGCTGGTGCTCGAAGCTGCGAGTGGCGGAGCTCCCACGCGTCAGACCAAGCTCGACCCGCGCCAGTTACTCACCCTCACAAGGCACTACTACCCCGAGGGAGGATGGGGATGGGGCGTGGCGGCTGCGGCAACTCTAGCGCAGATCCTCGCGCACGGACTGCACCAGGCCTCCGCTGTACTCGCCGTCGAGACCGTCAAACGGTTTGGTCCCGAAGTCCACATGCAAGCAGGTATACCATGCACTTACCTCAGAATTTCAATGAAAGTCTAGCCAACTTTAGATATGCCTTCTTGTCCTAGAGAGCAACTAATGTTAGCAGGATATCCTTATTTTTTGTATGGGTTAAGGTACTGTAGAATTGAGTGCATTCGATTCTTCAACATTATGTGCCTACATAGCTTGTTCTCTACTAACACCATAAGTAGAAACAAATTATGATAATTGATTTTATAAATTTTGTCAAAGATCTAGGTACCAAGCAGTATTATTTTTCTTTAAAATAACCGCCGCACTACGGAACTCTCTCTTGTGTCGCGAGGGACTTTAAAACATACTAAGTAAACGACACAAAGAACACAGACTGGAAACAAATATCTATGAATTACACAAATATTTGTCTTGTGTGGGAATCGAACCCAAGGCAATCAGTACGGCGATGTTAGTGGTGAGAAGACTACCTAAGCCGCTATGCCACAAGGACAGTCAAAATATTTTTGTTAAATGGATTTCTTTATAAAAATCTGAGTATAATTTACGCTTAGAAAATGCACACTCAGATGAACCCTGCCCCAATATAAAGAACCGGCCCGTCTGTCTCATAAGTAATAAATCCTCGGATTGTGTCCCAATCTGTCTGTGAAACAATGATATATCGCTAAGGTCAAGCGGTAACGATGTCCCATAATAAGCTCGATTGTTATATCTTCCTGATTTATAAAAGGATACTGTCAAACTATTCCACCGAATCTATTTTAGGAATTAGTAACTTGTTTTTGATATACTTAGCGCCTTGAACTATATATTATTATCCAAAAAAATACAACAATTACTATTTTTTCATTATGACACAATGACATAAATATATGAAATAAATTTTCTAAAAGTTCTGTGGAAGAGTAATAAAAGTTCTTAGATTTTTTCAAAGATCCCTTTTACGAGTATAGTGTATCTATGAAAAATAATAAAATTCAAGCATGCATTTGAGCCACTCGCCGTCAACTTTTGTATCCATAAATAACCTAACAAATGTTTACCAAGTAATCTCTGGTCTTGTATGGGTCACTGGAGAAGGATATATTTGTTTGTCCGAAGTAAATAAGCTCCGCTTCCTGTCAACAAATAATATTTTATTGTGAACCAGCTGGTTTTCTGTACACTGTGTTTTGTTTCAATTAGATTTTTTTCGGAATTGCTAGTCAAACAAACGCTCGTGTAGATAAATTACACCTACCTAAAACATGATCCTGAAATGCTATTTACGCCTTGCAAGACTCACGAAGTTAGTTTTAAAACAAAAATACGAATAGCTTCACGGGATTTGCAGTGTCTAAATAGCTTTTCTCCCATTTTAGTGGATATTCACTGCAACTAGGCGCTCACACTGAGTCGTTATACAAACGCAGTTGCTCGCGAAAGTCGTTTTGTCAATTGAAATGAGACATTACTTGCCTGCAAAGAGCTTTCTTACAGAAGAATGTAACTACTTACTATCAGGCCCTTATTTGCGAACTTTTTGTTGAGTAAATCAGACCCTCTCAAACTTCGACAATACGCAGATCATTTTACTTGTATGAAAAATGATAGCATTTTTCATTGGCATGTGTTTTGTTATTGTTAGTTCTTACCTACTTGCTGAGTAAATATTATTAAAGATAGTAGGGTACAAACTTGAATAAGTATATAGAAAAATATGCCAATGTAAGGATATGGGCTTCCTTAATAATAATAAAAAACGGCTAAAAATAATGTATAGCTACACCAAAAAAAAACTTTATTTAGTTATTCATTAGGTGTGTAATTTTTTTGTTGTAATTTATCTACTCGGAAAGTTCACTTCATACGTAGAATAATATCTATGTCTTCAACTTTTCGCATAATTTTGTTTAATATACACTTTTCTTAGGGTATACCTAAACCAATGTTTGAGAAAATCCACATATAAAATTCAGTAGTGGAGGAGTTAAATATTAAAGTAAAATAACATACACAACTTTAGTTGACAGACAAAAGAGAAATTTCGCGAATGTTGCAAAGTGTAAAACAATTTCTTTTTGCCCCTACATTGAGATCTTTACACAATATAAACAGATAAATATAGACGCCCTTTTATCATAAAGTACCAAATACTATTTTTATACCTCGGCCTTGTATCGATTTTATTCTCTGATCTGTAATTTGAATTTATTGAATTTAAAATATGTGTTTTCCGTGTAGTGACGGATTAAGAATACATAATGTCACTACCCCATCTCAACCCGTGGGTGTCGTAAAAGGCGACTAAGGGAGTAACCTTATGCAGACAAGAACACTGCAAGAAAGAGGAAAATTCGAAACATAACCCTATTCCAACCCGTCTAACCAGCGTGGTATAGTAGGCTAAATTCTCTCCACAATCTTTGGAGGGAACCCGTGCCTAGCAGTGGGACGTTTGTGGGTTGTAGTCATGTGATGATGATAATATGTGTATTAATAGTTTATGATACATGCAATATACTGTTTCGACTTTCGACGATCTTATTTGTAAAACAGTCACTACAAAGTACTCTGGGATCATTTGTATCAAGTAAATTGCGTTAGACAAATGTGAACAAGTTATCCAGCTCGGTAGAAACAACTTCGAGAAGGAAATCGACCGCAGGATCCAACTGGGTTGGGCAGCGTTTGGCAAACTACGTCGGGTTTTCTCTTCGCCTTTACCGCAATGCCTGAAGACCAAAGTCTTCGACCAATGCGTCCTACCTGTCATGACTTACGGTGCCGAGACGTGGACACTCACTGTAGGACTAGCCCACAAACTTAAAGTCGCTCAACGAGCTATGGAACGAGCTATGCTCGGCGTCTCTTTGAAGGACAAACTTCGTAACGAGGTAATCCGACAAAGGACCAAAGTTACCGACATAGCTCGTAGAATAAGCAAGTTGAAGTGGCAGTGGGCTGGTCATATCTGCAGAAGGACCGATGGACGGTGGAGCAAACGTGTCCTAGAGTGGAGACCGCGACTCGGCAAGCGTAGAGTAGGACGCCCTCCAGCTAGATGGTCCGACGACCTAAAAAAGGTCGCTGGGTCTGACTGGATGCGGAAGGCGGAGGACAGAGTGCTATGGCGCGTGTTAGGAGAGGCCTACGTCCAGCAGTGGACTGCAATAGGCTGAAATGATGAAATGTGAACACATGTGGACATGAATTACATGAAATATTTGTCCAACTCTCACATGTTGAATTCCACAAGTACATAAATAAATGCAATTGAGTTTCTAACTAAAACAGAACACGAACTTTGATATTTCTCTTTTCATTTCAAGGAAATTTCTAAATCAATTTTAAAGTTAAGTGCAGACTAGAAGACTCAAGTTTTTATGAAAAAGCGGCCAAGTGCGAGTCGGACTGACGCACCGAGGGTTTTGTACGATTATGCAATTTTTATATTGTTTTTTCTGTTATTGAAATGTAAGATATTAGTTGATTATGGGATAGCTATAACTTAGAATAAATATTCACGTAAAGGTAGGTAGATGGAAAATCTTTATGTAACGTCAGTCCGAAATAAACTCTCACTCTTACTAAAATTTTTTAGGCTTATCATTTTATACCCCTTCCAAAATAGTACTAATAATTCTAACAGTTACATGAGTACGTTTTTCGGATTTTGAAGATTGCTTGTTATAGGATGTTATAAGCAATCACTGCTCTATGTTTTGATTTAATCTGGACCTAAGTCTCAATAGTCAAAATAGTTATCATTTTATTGTATCTGTTCCGTACTTTTCCTTTATTTTCTACATATTATGAATGTGAGCACAAATAATTCCCTTTTTCAAAATTCTCTTTTTTTGAAATACTCTATGGACTGTATCGACCATAATCCGCACGCACGCAACTATGACAGCGACAGTGCTGCCATCCTCATCCTAAAAGGGAGGACTTGCTCAAATATGGCGCCTCGCCGCGTACGCGCTTCTTAATACGGTGCTGTGAATAATACATATTACATATTGGACTGAAACATTCGATGTGTTAGTGCATTCCCGAGGAATCCTGACTACCATAACCTATGGAGATCACCGCTGGGGTACCCCTGAAGATCATCAGTTGCGGATTCCGGTGAGTGGTTCAATACAGTCCACCCTTTTCGATCCAAAATCAATTTCCCCAACATATTTTTGGTCCTTCGAGCCGGATCTCATCAGTTCTTAGGGATTTGTGCTAACATATTTAACAAAAAAGCTATTTTTCGATAGTTTTCTTTGTGAAAAAGGCGTGACATACCGCCCGCCCACCAACTTCAGATTTAGTTTTTTATGTATTTTGCGTATTGTTCTTCGACAATACCACTGTGTACTGTCTTTACGAGTCGTACATTATTCATTTCTAAATATATCTTTAAGTAGATTATTCGATTTACTTAATTTTTCAATTTTTTATTTTCGTAAAAAGTTGAGGGTATATGCCATCAGCGTGCAAACGCGCCACGCTAGCTGTTACGTTCACAAGCGCCCTAAGGCCGTACACACATTAGCGTTGTCTTTGTATTTCGTACAAGACACAAATATAATATTTTGCATTACGTGCTAATATTATATCGCTACTCAACTGGTACTTACGTATTGCGTACTAAGTACTGGGATAATATTCTGGCATTACTGCTAAATATTATACGAATTCGTGTTTGTCGTTCATGTATTACGTACTGAAAAAATAAAATTTCGTTTTATTTTCGCACAAACATACATACATTTTCTATATACATATTTACACACATTTTCTATATACGTATTTTCATACACATTATTTACATAATATATTACATTATAATTATAAACTTAGTAAATATTTCTTTAAAAATGGAACTTGAACAATTAACTTTTGAAAGAGATATTTGTATTAATAGCTTAGAAAGAATGGTCGCTTGTTCAGATAATGAAGCAGAGTTTCGGGTTCGTGTAAAAGAGCTCAATAATACGAAAAAGCAATTTTTTTCGGTTCAAACTAAAATTGAAAAACTTTTAGCAAAAAGTGGTGAGTTCAAAACAGCTGAACAACTGCTCATACGCGATTCATTCGATTCCTTATATTATAAAATTCAGGTTATACTTGACAATATAAAAATAATCCAACGTAAACAAAGTATCGCCGACGCGGCTCGTGTGACCACAGCCTGCGCTCACTCGCATCCTACCATACAAGCAAAAATTAAATTGCCTACTCTTTCGTTGCCTACTTTCAATGGTAGCATAACCGAATGGAATGCGTTCTTTGATTTATTTAAGTCTTTGGTTCACGATAATGAACAGTTATCGGATGTTCAACGTTTTCGTTATTTGTTGTTGTCCCTTAAGGACGAACCTTATAATCTTATAAAATCAATACCAATTACGGATTCTAATTACGAAAATGCGTTTCAGATTTTAATCAATCGTTACGAAAACAAACGCATTATTGCAACAAAACATTTAGATAAAATTATTGATGTTGAGTCGGTTAGTGATAAAAACTTAGAATACAGTTTACGTAACCTTTTGAATATTTATCGTGAAAACTTAACCGCTTTAGAAACGTTAGGCTTGCCAGTTAAATACTGGAGTTTTATTCTTTTAAACATTTTGCTACGCAAGATTACTCCAAACGTTAGAAGACGTTTTGAACTTTCGTTGACGTCACATAGTGATATTCCACTGGTTAGTGAACTTCTCGACTTCCTTGAGAAGGAGCTATCGGCTTCGGAAATAATGTCGTCCTCGATGATCGCGCGCTTGCCGCATGGTCCCGCCAGCGGTACCGCATCGCCGCCGTCGCGCCTGCTCGCCGCTGTTGGCGGCTCGGTCGCACCGGCTAGTTCCTCGCGTCATGCTATCGTCGCTCGCTCTGCGCTTTCTCGCTCGCACTCGCACGCGCATCGCGCTCCAACACAAGCGAATGATACGAGTGCTAAGGCTCGCGCTTCCCGCGCTTTGAGTGTTCATACTACAACCTCAACTAATAACTCCACTAAAATGAAATGTTGTTATTGTAAAATCAATTCTCATTATTTAAATAAATGTGACTTATTTAATAAATTAACGTTACCCGAACGCTATACTTTTATAAAAGAAAATAAAGTCTGTTCTAATTGTTTAGGCAGCGGACATGATTTAAAAGATTGTCAGTCAAAATATAACTGTCGTATTAGTTCTAAGCGCCACCACTCTTCATTACATGAAGATGAGTCGGTCTGCAATCTCAACGTTACTCTTACGAGTGAATGCTTGAATTCTTCTTCCCCTGAATACTATTCGGTTGCGGAAAATATTAATCTATCCCCTGAGTTACGCTCGGTTGCGGATATTTCCAAATCGTCCCCTGAGTTACACTCGGTTGCGGATATTTCCAAATCATCCCCTGAGTTACACTCGGTTGCGGATATTTCCAAATCATCCCCTGAGTTACGCTCGGTTGCGGATATTTCCAAATTGTCCCCTGAGTTACGCTCGGTTGCGGATATTTCCCATTTTTCCCCTGAGTTTCGCTCAGTTGCGGAAACTTCTTCGTCTACGCCATTACGTGGTGTCGATGGACAGAAGAACTGTACGGTTCTGCTTACTACCGCGATAGTGGACTTGCGTCCTATGAACGCCGTGTCCTATGCTCCCCAGCCAGTGCGAGCATTGATAGATCAGGGCTCCCAAGCTACACTCATCTCTGAGTCGTGCGTCCAACGTCTTGGTTTACCACGTTATCATGTTAATACTAGCATGACGGTCACGGGTATCGGTGATAAGACCGAGCAACCACGCGGTTACGTGTTGTGCCAGGTTACGCCTCACAACAAATCAGAACCTAAACTATTTATCGAAGCACTCATATTGCCTAAGATAACTAGTTACATACCTCACATTCCAAGCTCTTTCGAGCAAATTCCTCATATACAAAACATTCCCTTAGCGGATCCGGAACTACGTTCTGCGCATCCCGTTGAACTATTGCTAGGATCAGATTATAGTGATAGTATATTACTTCAAGATAACATTATAGGCCCACTAGGCACTCCTGTGGCTATAAATAGCATATTCGGTTACTTACTAAACGGTAAAATTTCTCATTCGTTTTCTTCACAAGTTTGTACAAATTTGAGTACATATCAACTTGATACGCAACTTCAAAAGCTCTGGGAGCTGGAATCAGTTTCTGAAGACAAGCCTCTCACTCCGAAAGAAGCTCTGTGTGAATCGATCTTCGTCGATACTCACACACGAGACAAAGACGGACAATACATAGTGTCCCTTGCTTTTAAGGATGAATCACCTCCTGAAGGTATTTGTAACTTATGGTTTACGTTCATATCTGAGCTGCCTCACTTACAAAATATTTCGTTACCACGTCATGTGCTTCCAACTGGAAATTCCATACAAATTCACGGATTTTCGGACGCATCCGAAAAGGCCTACGCTGCCTGCGTATACCTTCGTGTCATCGATTCAAAAGGTACTATACACGTGAATTTACTTCTTGCCAAAACAAAGGTAGCACCTTTGAAACGTGTTTCACTTCCACGCTTAGAGCTGTGTGGAGCACTTCTTTTGTCTAAATTAATTCGGAAAATTCTTATCACTTACGTTGATATCTTGTCTATCGACAATGTTTACGCATGGAGTGATTCTTCGATCACACTTGCCTGGATTCGTTCCCCCTCATACGAATGGCGCACCTTTGTGTCGAATCGTATTAATGAAATCACCAGCCGCGTACCCGCCTCGCACTGGCGTCACGTGCGTTCGGCAGACAACCCGGCAGACCCAGCGTCACGTGGTGTCCTACCGTCTCAGCTGGACCAACAGTTGTGGTTCACAGGGCCCTCCTGGCTTAAACAGGCCCAAACCGAATGGCCTATTTCGAATATTGACGTTTCAACCGACGAAGAGCGACGTACTAACGTTTTCACAAATACGTCCAAGTCTGAACCACCAGACTTACAAATACTTGAACGATTTTCATCACTGCCGAAAATGCTCCGCGTAGTTTCTTTAATTTTTAGATTTTTTCATAAATGTCGCAAGACAAAGACATTTACTTCTCCGCAGATTACGGTTTCTGAAACAAAATTTGCTCATAACAGAATTATTCTTTTAATTCAACAAAACGAGTTTGCCGATGATATATCGCGACTTAAAAGTGATGAAAATTGCTCAAACCGTTTACAGAAACTCAAACCCTTTTTTGATGACGTCGGACTACTCAGAGTCGGCGGCAGAATTCAACGTGCTCACGTTTCTTATGATGCGAAGCATCAGATTATCTTACCGAAAAAACATTTTGTCACTAATTTGTTAATCGATTATTATCATAAACTTCATTTACATGTAGGTCCCCAAACTTTACAGTTTATTCTATCCCAAACCTATTGGATATTATCGGCTCGTGATGCCGTTCGTATGCGCACACGACGCTGCGTGCGATGCTTCCGCACTCACCCTTCGGCCCCTCAGCCACCTATGGCTCCGCTACCGGCAGCCAGAGTTAGGTCATTGCGCCCTTTCTTACATGTAGCTGTAGATTTTGCTGGACATTTCTTTCTGAAGTCAAGTCCATTCAGAAATGCCAAAGTCTTCAAATCCTATGTTTGTGTTTTCGTATGCATGTCCACGAAAGCCCTACACTTGGAACTTGTTCCTGATTTATCTACATCATCGTTCCTTAACGCTTTACGACGTTTCATTTCGCGACGTGGATTATGTACCGATATTTACTCCGATAATGGACGTAACTTCGTAGGATGTGATAAATATTTAAAGGATCTTTTCGCGTTTCTTAAAACCGAAACAAATCAAGTTGAGCTAAACAACAAACTTATCAATTTAGGCATAACTTGGCATTTCAACCCGCCTTATGCTAGTCACTTTGGCGGCATTTTCGAAGCTGCAGTAAAGAGTATGAAAACTCACCTGTATCGCGTTATAGGTCAAGTAACTCTAACTTATGACGAGTTCAATACACTACTGTGTCAAATAGAATCAGTACTCAATTCTCGACCTCTCTATACACAAAGTAATGATCCTACTGATCCATTACCACTTACACCCGCTCACTTTCTTATCGGTGAACCATTGACTTCCTTACCCGAATTCGATTTCACAAATGATCAGCCCAGTCATCTTGTTCGATGGCAAATCATTCAACAAGCAGTACAGCATTTTTGGAAACGCTGGAGCGTTGAATATCTCAATCAGCTTCAGCAAAGAAGTAAATGGTTCCGCGATACTCACACACCCCTCACCGAGGGTACAGTAGTTGTGCTGATAGATAACAATCTACCACCACTACAGTGGTGCCTGGCTCGTATACACGCTTTACACCCAGGCGCTGATGGCGTTACTCGTGTTGTTACAGTACGCATTGGTAACACTCTTACTAAAAGACCTGTTGTTAAGGTCTGTCCGTTGCCTATCGAATAGGTAATTCATTATCCTTTCTTTAGCTTTAAGTTAGGATAGTTTCGTTAAAATAAGTTGGTTATTTTAAGGTCGGCGGCATGTTCCGTACTTTTCCTTTATTTTCTACATATTATGAATGTGAGCACAAATAATTCCCTTTTTCAAAATTCTCTTTTTTTGAAATACTCTATGGACTGTATCGACCATAATCCGCACGCACGCAACTATGACAGCGACAGTGCTGCCATCCTCATCCTAAAAGGGAGGACTTGCTCAAATATGGCGCCTCGCCGCGTACGCGCTTCTTAATACGGTGCTGTGAATAATACATATTACATATTGGACTGAAACATTCGATGTGTTAGTGCATTCCCGAGGAATCCTGACTACCATAACCTATGGAGATCACCGCTGGGGTACCCCTGAAGATCATCAGTTGCGGATTCCGGTGAGTGGTTCAATACAGTCCACCCTTTTCGATCCAAAATCAATTTCCCCAACAGTATCACTAATCATTGAAAATACTTCAAAGCTCTAGAGAATATAATTTAATTCCTTACTACCAGACAGTTTTAATGCTTATTTGTCACCTAAGTAGAATAAAAAAAGTCGTTAACAATAAAGTCTTTACCCGCTTTATGTTTCCACCATAACCCCGCAGCTGAAGCAGACAAGTTACATTACCATTTCCCGTATAAGGAGCTATTCATACGAACAGAAGGGCGTCGTAAAAATAATAGTCAATAAATACTTAGAATGTGTGGAAGATCGTCAAGAATCGATTACAGAAACAAATGGAGCACTTTGTTATCTTTATATCATTACTGATAGCTCACGATGACGTTATTGCTTGAATATTTCATCTTTTGTTTTTAATTGAAACGAAAAGGTATAGCAATCCGATTCGTGTTTGTATTAATAATTTTATCAATAAGTACAAATTTATCGTAATCTTCACATCTAGATGTTCATTTTTATTGTGTAGGTATGTTATTTTCAGTGTCACCTCAGAATTTGGAATTGTGCCGGGTAATAGCAGTAGGCTCGCCACTTATTGCATCCTAGGAAAGCAAAATGTGTGTATCATTCACCTCTTGGGAAAAAGTTTTCCACCATGAGCATATTCCGACGTTTCATATTATATTTTGAACCTATAGTATGAGTAGGCATACTGTAGGTCAGTGTAGGTGCGAAATATTACAACAATCCTATAAAATATATTTGTAAAGAAGTCAGTCTCAAAGACAGCATCCGAATTTATTTCGTAATAGGAAATCATTCTTGTTAACAACCGCCTACATATTTTCATGTGAAACTGCTGAATTTGTTTCCTGATAGGCCTCCTGTCACTACAAAAAGATTTTCTAGCATATCTTTAGTTTGGCAAGAGGGTGGGTGTCAACTGTCAATCACCAGCAATCGTTTATTATGATCGTCGAGACGTGAGCTTGATACGTCTACACGACTACGAGCTCATCGCACATTTATCATCTCAAACGACGTTTAATATGTTTCTGTTCGTTGACAGACACCTTGATAACGATGACGCGTTTCACGCGAAGACGAGCGCTTATAATCGACTTTTATCGTGCAATATTTTTTCTCCATACCGTGCTCAGTTGCGCGTAATTAGAGGGGCCTATGTCTAGTCATGGACTTGTACAGGCTGAACAAGTTGATATTTTTTGAAAGAAGAATTCATAATAATAACGAGTTGTTCAATAAATTCTAAATTTGAATCAACGGGAACTCCAAACTAACAATAACCGTACTAATATTAATGCGAAACTTAATTGTCAGAGGGACAAATAATAATATTACAGGATAGTTAGGGTAGATGTTTGTTGCTCAATCACTCTTGAACAGCTGAAAGAATCTATATGAAATTCGGCACACAGAAAGATTGTAGTCCGAAATAGCATAGGTATATAGACTTTTTATCGAGATACCAGGCTGCGCGGCCTCGGGTGGAATCTAGTTACAAAATAAAATGGCAGTAAACAATAATTTAAAGTAGTTCGTAATGAATTACATTGGAAACATGTTGCAGCCCTTTTCTAAAAGGCACACTAGATTGTGCGATATGCTATACAGCACACGCAAATAATGAATTTCGAATTCCGAATAAATCCGGTTTTTATTTATCTTTTTTGACAAAACCTAAGGATTCGTAACATTGCAATAATATCTACATTGTGGACATTATAATTTCTATATTAAGGGAATTAAGAAAATTTTTATTGGTACACTTTTATTTTACAAATTGTGGTAACTTTGATAAAATTTAAAAGTTCAGTCTGTAGATTCAAATTTATATGACGACGGCATCAGATAAAAGGTGAAACAAAGTCATTCTAGGATTATAACAACTCTGATTTTATGTGCAAACATTTTATTTACTTTCGAACACAAAAGATTTTCTAACTAATGTTGCATTGTAATTCTCGTGATTCGCTCGATGTAATTTAAACTTTTGGACTATGGAGGACAATTAATTGCATGCCCTGTATTTTCGTCTTCTTTCACAGTACCACACTAACAACGGACCAATGATTTTTTGCGTAAGATTATTTGGAGGGCCAGAAGGCATAAAGCTTCATCTGTTCCATTAATTCGTTACCATGGCTAATGCATGCAAAGCAATGGCGCGGCAAGCAGTTCTTACAATAAACCCAATCAAACTTACTTCTAGGCTGACAAATTTTAATAAAGTGAATAAAATCAAACTAAATTACTAAAATAATAATATGTATTTGCTACTAAATGTATATCTACATAGATCTTAAAATATATATTTACAAATCATAACTTTTATAAATTGTAAAGATTGTTGGCTCTATACATAAATTCTAAAAGAAAATCACTTTTGTGTAGTTCAATAATAGTTCTATGACAACTTGGTAAGATGTATTAAATACTTGATCTATAGTACCTTAGTGTAAACTATTTTAGTTAATATAAAAAGGAAAGCTTATGAGTTTGCAACGCGAATATTGTCCTCAAACAACATTTACACTAGCTGAAAAGCTGTAAAACATATGAAAGTACGCGCACAAAATATGGGTCATGTCGACATGTGTGTTTCATATCATAAACTTTAAACTTTCCGCTTTATTGTTAACTGCTGTTATCTATTAAATAACTGAAACTAACTGAATATTTTAAGTAGGGCATTGCACGATTTAACTGCACCGTTGAATTGGTCTAAAATGCTGCCACTGAACATGAGTTGCATATAAAATAAAATATGAAAATATTTTATTGTTTTCACGTCACATCATCACGTGTTATATTGTAAGGATTAATAAATAATTAACTTTTTTCCCCGACACATTCCAATAGAATTTCACCATTCGTGGTCACCGGTTGACTTATATGATATATTGAATTTTTTTTATAAAATACATTATAAGGGTTCTGATTTGAACTCCATTGTATATTATTATATTTTTGCGATCCACAAAATAGTTTCTCTGAATCTACGTAAAGTTTCTAGGAATAATAGAAAGTGTAACACTCAGGGTCTAGAAATGTTATTATACCTTTGGAGAAGCAGTTGCTCGCAAAGTCGCAAAGGATGATGACGATGAATTTAGTAATTGATAATTTCAGTCCCGCTTGACAATTTGCTACACATTACCAACCTTTTTGCAGCAAAAAGCCTGCTTCATCAATCATTAAATCGAGACAAGTCTGTAATTATAGTAATTTTATTATACTTGTTTTTGGTGACTCATAGATTAGTGTGCGGAGAAAAAACATACCTACAAAACTTAACCTTTTATTAACCATGATTGATTGATACAGACGAATGTGTTACTGACCAATTATTTATTAGTTGTTGTGGGAAGGAAGTTGGGCCCAGAGCCGGGTCTAAAGTAGAGGTTTTGTCAGATTTGAAAAAAATCTTAGTGGACTGTAAATAATGCGATGAATGTAATTAAATAGTCCATTTGTAATTAATAATTACTAGAAATACTAGAATGTCTTGGAGTGGAGACTCGGCTAGCAAATTTCGGTCGGACTGGATGTTGAAGGCAGAGGACCTAGGGTTATGGCGCGTGTTGGGAGAGGCCTATGTCCAGTAATGGACTGCAATAGGCTGTATGAATAAACTAATTCTACTGTTTTACTTTTATTTTCAGTCAGGTTATACTTTAATCGATGAATTACTTTTGTTTGATCGTTCAGAAACCGAGCATACCTAAGTTACCTATTAAAAAACCTTAGATATTAAACTCAAAATATGTGATTGAAGTAATCATGTTAGTTTTTCGATTAAATTTTATTGGTGCATTGGCGGCCGATATCGAGCAATATGAGTCAAAATAACTTTGAAACGGACTCTTAGTTACCTATTTAGAAGACGATGACACAGCAAATACTATAAAATTGTTCTATTGAGAGGGCCGTAAAAGAAACCAAAACTTATATAAATAACCCGAAAGCGTCGTGGTTTTAAAACTTCAGGTTTATCTTAAGTAAGTATATCTTTTAATCAATCTATATATAATATAGATCTATATAATATGTAGAATATACCTACTAATTGGCAGAGAAACGCTCTCGTACGTACACAAAGCCAACCTGATGGCTTAGGCTCGGCTCGCCCCGTGGATCTTGCCCCTGATTACTTTAATGTTGTAACTCGCCCCCTTGCATGTTAGATACCCCAAATCGCCCCCGATTGTTTAGTAAGTTAAAAGTACTGTCAGCAATAAAGACTTTTAAATATTTTTATTAAAACTTCAGTAGAGCATTCTATGGATTTGGATGGTGAAGATCGGAATAAAAGGACACATGAAGTTAAATTTCTTTTTTGTGGTATATGTGTCCAGCTCTCAGCAATATAGTACCTCCTCTTTGCGACTTAACAAAAGTCATGTTTGGACTACGACTTATTTATTGTTTTTAGTTATTAAAAAATATTATTTGTTATCTTTGAAATAGCTATGCATGTGTTGTTAAATTTACAAAATTATTACCTTATGTTAAATTTATTAAAAGGCAATAATTTAATTATAATAAAACATAATCACTACTGAAGAAGTAGAAGAAGTATTGAATGGTCAGTAGTTACTAACAAGTAAACGAAATGGCGGCGACATGAGTGTCATTATTTCTCTATTTATATTTTCAAAGGTTGTAATCCTATGACAGACTATGGTTTAGCTTATAATCCAATTAATCCATACATACCTATTATAAAAGGCTTTGTTCTGACTGACTGACTGACTGACAGACAACACACAGCCTAAACCGCTGGTCGTAGCGACTTGAAATTTGTAGGGGGTGTTTGTCCTAATGTCTAGAGGTGTAAAAAAAAACCTCTAAGGGGTGAAAAGGGATAAAAACGATTGTATGAAACTTCTTTGTTTTTTAACTTATAGATTTACAAAATTGTTTTAGGGTACTACTTACTATCAAAATAAAAAATACCCACCCTCATCAATATTTTTCCTCTACCTAGGACCTCAGGGGGTGAAATTTTTAAGAAAGGGGAGGAAATTGTGATAAAGACGTTTGAAAACTAAGTACTAAGTCGTTATTTTTTAGGCTTTTATGGACGGATAATACACGATTAGAACTTCAGTTAAGAAGTGAGTTGATGGGTTATTTTTGGTGTTTGAAAAACTTACACTAAGGGATGAAATAGGTGTGAAAAATTGTAGAAATTGATATGGATGTCGTTTTCAAGGTTTTCAGGGACACTGATTACGAAAATGTTATCTATATTGACGTATAAAGAAATTCAACTCCTGTAGTGGGGTGTTGTGGAATTCATGAATTGCACTTAAAACAAAGATCTATGTAATATCGAAATCTACGCAGACGAAGTCGCGGACAAAAGCTAGTAACAAGTAAAAGTCAAACAAAAAGTATAGACGTAATTAATAACTGTTTTGCAAATTTAATTTGAATAAAATATTAAAATACGATTGTAATACAAACTTATCTTGACTTTCTATCCAAAACTATACCTACACAATCTCAATGTCGTGCGTATTCCGTTGCACTACTAAACCTATAAGCAAATATCGCAAAACACATCCCTTCCACATTATAATACGAACTTAGAAAGAGAAAGCATTATATATACGACTCTTCCGACGGTGACATATTTTAACAAAGCTTTTGTTTATTAGACCCTTGAAACGGTTCCTTTTGTTATAATAGGTGAACCAGGTAGCAAAAACTTAGTGTCACTAATTGGTGAGATTACAGACATCAAACATGGTAATTTTCATATGTGAACATTTTTCTGTCTAACTGTACCATTTCAGGTTAAATTTCAAAAGAAATACCTTAAGGGGCGATTCAATCCACCAAAATAATTATTTAAATGTAGATTTTTAACTCGCCCCGTGGCAAGGGATGAGTCACTACACCAAAATAATAAAAAAGGGGGCGAGTGGAGCATTTTATCACACGGGGCGAGATCCTGGGGGCGAGCCGAGCCTAAGCCAACCTGATGTCTACTTACTTATCATTCCCGACACAATGCAATGCCTGGCTAAAAACTCCTATTTTGTATTTAAATTGCATAATTACATAATCTTCTCAATGAAAAATACACCTGATAATTAAATGTTTTGCGATGAGCAAACTATTTTAGTTTTAACTTTTTTTTCTTATTCGTCGAAGTCCGAAGTAGTTTAGTATGAGGAGGAAAATTGGCCAAATGGCACTCGAAAATTTAAAAAACTAACGTACCGGCAAAAATTCCGTGTACCGAATTCTTCTCGAACGAAGCTGCCTGCAACAGCTAGTCTCATAAAAAATATCCTTCACACAAATTAGAGTTACAATATATGTACTTTAATTAATTAATTTTGATTTTAAATTCGTTACTCTTCGTTGCGTCAACTCATCCATCATCAATGCGCCTTTTAGGTGACCAAAAATGATTTTTATAAGCAAGCGTTCAGTTCTATTAATTAATTAATTTTAAGAGCTGGAAAAACAGTTTAACATTGAAAAACACAACCATCAGTTTTTTAGCCATTTCTAAATTTGAATTTCTTGATTAAAAAGTAGGTATATAATAAATAATAATTATGTACATTCTGGTGGTTATGGTATCACAAAGGTAGATATTAGATATCACCAATAATAGAACTAAAATGACCTACACCCCACTTAAGTATAGAACTATGACCCACGGATTTTATAAGTAAATTGTACGTGTGTATAGGTATCTATAGGTAAAAAAACAATTTATGACAGTTTTCTTTTTTAATCTTTAAAAAAAAATAAGTTTTCATTTTAAATAACCATAATAATATAACAAAAAGAACTGGCTTCTAGTTTTCATTATCATCATCATCTCAGTCTATTGCAGTTCACTGCTGGACATAGGCGTCTCCTTACACGCGCCATAACACTCGGTCCTCCACCTTCCACTTCCAGTCGGACCCGGTGACCTTTTTCAGGTCGTCGGACCATCTAGCTGGAGGGCGCCCTACTCTACGGTTGCCGAGTCGCGGCCTCCACTCTAGGACACGTTTGCTCCATCGTCCATCGGTCCTTCTGCAGATGTGACCAGCCCACTGCCACTTCAGCTTGCTTATTCGACGAGCTGTGGCGGTAACTTTGGTTCTTTGTCGGATTACTTCGTTGCGAATTTTATCCTTCAAAGTGACGCCGGGCAAAGCTCGTTCCATAGCTCGCTGCGCGACTTTTAGTTAGCTTCTAGTTTTAGAATAGTCTAACTCAAGAAACGTCAACCAAAAGTGCAAAATAAAGTCGTCTAGAAACTAAAGAACACAGACAGTTAAACAACAAGTATCAGTGATCAATCTATGCGGTCCTAGACGAAACAATGTCTCCAAGATTTATATATAAGATGTGTACCCAACGTGATGCTCCTTGTTAAAATGTCGACGAACCTGAACAAAACGACTTGCCGGGCCAGTCGAATAGTAGCGTACTGGCATAATAGGGAAAATAGAATCCGCAGAAGAAAAGAAACAAATTGGTGATTGTAAATGTTGAGTGTTTTCTTTACGGTCAAAAATGTGTTATTTTTCAAACTATGTTATTATCATGCAATTATTATTATTATTGACTTTTATATTGTTAGTTTTAAATATATTCAATTGGTTATACAATTCATATGCTGCTGGATTCAGATACCCAACTGGATTTTCATATAACATTATATTAATAAATAACTAGTATTAAATAGTTAATGGTCTCGATTTTTACCCACGACGGAACGGAGACGGTATATGCGTTTGGGGTGAGAGGCTGTGTGTTTGTGTGTTTGTGTGTTTGTGTGTTCCAACATAATGCCTTATATCACGGAAACGGTTTGACCGATTTAGATGCGGTTTTCTGTAAAGTGTTTGCGGCTCTGGGGGACAGGTTATTAGATAGGTGTTATGTTAATAGCTCGCCAGGGGGCGCTACAATACACTGATTTCGTTGAATCCTTTGTGCCCTCCTATCTTTAAAACGATTAGACTGATTTCGATACGGTTTTCTGTAATGTATTTGTGATTTATCGAGGATTGTTTTTGGATTCAAGATTTTGTATTTTTTTGCCAGGGGGCGCTGCAATAGACTAGGCAAACCTATGTTGATTTCGTTGAAACCTTTGTGCCCTCCTATCTTTAAAACGATTAAAGCGATTTCGACACGGTTTTCTGTAATGTATTTGTGATTTATCGAGGATGATTTTTGGATACACGATATTGTATTTTTTCGCCAGGGGGTGCTGCAATAGACTAAGCAAACTTATGTTTACAGTTATCTGTAAAATAATTAGACCTGTTACTGTATAGGGACTCGTAGCACTGTAGTACTGAGATAATGATTACACTCATGAGGTTAAGCAACTTCGGATAAGGTCAGTTCATAGATGGGTGACCGTTTATGCAATTTTAGGGTTCTGTACCTCAAAAGAAAAAAACGGAACCCTTATAGGATCACTCCGTTGTATGTCTGTCTGTCTGTCCGTCTGTCTAGAATATTTTTCTCAAGAACGCATAGAGGTATAAAGCTGAAATTAATATCATTTACTTGGGTCTGCAAACCCTCGGCGTAAAATAAAAATCAAAATTCTAAGTTAACGCAATCAAAAGATACAGCTGTTTATGCTCCATTTTTGACGATTTATCTTGACGATCATAATCTATAGGGAAGTTACCGTTGACCTAGAATCATGAAATTTGGCCAGAAGCAATAACAAGTTGCACAAGTAAAGGAAAAAATCCGAAAACCAATCTCGTGTTGTTATATCACTGAATATTAGTACTGAGGTATACAATGATAAGCCTAAAAAAAATTAGTAAGAGTGAGAGTTTATTTACTGACGTTATATAAACACCTACCTATCTTATTTATTCTAACTTATAGGTATCCCGTGCTCGGGGTGTAACCAAATTTTCATCATTTTTGCGATAGCACGCACTGTTTTCGAGATACAAGCTATTATAGGTGGAAATCTTCACTAACGCCAAAGGCAGTCCGGCTACGGCAATCAATGTGCGATAGCTAAACTTAACACCCCCGATTCAGAGTAATCCGAATCGGACTGGTTAGGTTAGGGTTATTTTTTTTTTCAAACCACCCAGAAGTAGGAGCCCCGCGAAGCGGGGCTCCGGCGACCTTTGAGCGACGGATGAGCACACAAGTCAACAAAAAATAAAATATATATAATATAGTCGAAGCTCCATGCAAATTCCATTCATTCTAGAGCTTACATGGAAAGATAAGGCGCTCATCAAAAAGTTTAAAATAAGAAAATTAAAATGATAATTTCAAGTTATAAGACTTACTGCAACAGTAAATTTAAAAAAAATGTGTTTGTGCTATAACTTACTATAAAACTTTTATTTATCTGTCAAGGTTCTTAAAATTTTATACGAGTTACTTACAGTTAGTAAGATAGGGCGCTCTTTGAAAATATTTAAAATAAAAAACAAAATTAAAAATTTTGAAAAAACCCACGACGATAACATCTATACATAATAAGAAACGTAACATATAAAAAGGTTTAAATAACTTTATTTTAAATCCCCGACGAAAACATAATAAGTAGCGTAAAAACAATCCCAATAAAATTCGTCGGGGGCTGCCAATATAATTACTGTTTCTAGTATTAAATATATGTATATTGTAAACTAAATATTGTTAATAATTAGGTAGGTATCAAATACATAAAACGGCAATACTTTTGTTCATTTCAAGTCAGGGTATGGCAGCCCCCGACGGATTTTCTTGGGATTGTTTTTACGCTACTTATCATCTTTTCGTCGGGGATTTAAAATAAAGTTATTTAAACCTTTTTATATGTTACGTTTCTTATTATGTATAGATGTTATCGTCGTGGGTTTTTTCAAAATTTTTAATTTTGTTTTTTATAAATGAATTGGCTAAGAACACATGAAACGAAGCGAATATTGAAGGTCCAACGGGCACTGAAAAAGAGGTCGAAAGGGCACATTGATTATTATATTTTGAAGAAGGTCCAACGGGACCTAAAAATGAGGTCGAACGGGTAATTTTGTGATAGGGTCGAAACTCGGAGGTCCAACGGGTACGTAGCCACTTTTGAACCTTTCTTTAGAAATATAAGCTTAATTAAATTCTGATTAGGTTTATTAAGTTATTAAACACGTAAAAAGTATCGTAAAACTTAAGTTTCTTATTTTTGTTTACTAAGAAACAAATGACATCTACACCCTTATTTAGTTAAACAGTTGTAATTCATGTCATGTCCTTCAAGATTTTCAATAGAAATGTTTGTTGGTCTCTAAACCTTCTACACTCAACGCTTTATTATTTAAAGGCTTTATTTTTTCTCTAAAGCAAAAAATTTATAGCTTTATATGGTTAGTAGGTACTGTGAACCAGAGCAATCTAACTACCTACTATTTATGTAGATTTTACTTGATACTGCAGCTTTTTTTCAACAATTGGACCGAAATTTCACATTCTTATAACTATGTACCTAAGTCACGTGTTATAACAGTTAATAAACTAAACAAGTCTCATATAATAGTAGCTAGCAGGATAAGAGACGTAAAGACAGTAAGAATGCTACGACACGATGATTATAATATAGGTACCTACATTTCACCTTGCAATGTTAATAACATGAACTGTTCGCTGGTAGCCTTAAAGGAAAAGGTGAAATACCATCATTCAAAGTATATACAAATAAGACATTCAAAGAAGCTCATTAAAACATTAGGTACTAATCAACCGGAACATTGTAACGAACTAATACCTAAACGTTCTTATCTTAACTTGTCAGGTTTCAAAGAGGAAATTACACATCTCTTTTTCTTAAAAAAAAAATCGCATTATGTCAACCAAATACTGCGATTCAGTAATTTTTTAACTGTATGTTAAACGACGATCACGAAAGTATCGATCGAAGATTTCGCATCCAATAAGTTTTCCGATCCAACTTCAAATATGATCAAAATCATTTTGCGTTAGTATAAGACCGGAAACCAACTTACAACTAAAACTTCTAACTAGGTAAAAACTATCTCCAAACGCTGCAGTTGAACTTTAAAGAAATTTATTATTTTCATAATGTTGCAACCCCGGAACTCTCAGTTCAAATAACTTGTCCGTTCAGTGAAGTGTCGGCTTTCCAAGCACAAATTTAAATTCATAAAATTTTGTTACTATCGTAAGTATTCAATCTTGATCGATAGCAAATTGATAAGAATGATGCTTTTTTATTGCTAAAGGTGGTAATAGGTTGAGTGGTACGAGTTAGCAACCCACCACGCACCCACCTATCGTAAATTATAATCAATACAAACACTTGTGGACTGAATTGGTGGCTAAGCAGCGTCGGTGCAGATGATAGTAAGGTCTATTACAAGCATACATAACAAAATACTTACAATTATCTAAGTACATAAAAAAATAAACTTAACTATGATTTAAACATGTTACGTAAAAGTAACCCAACCCTTTTCCAAGTTATTAGCTACTGAACAAAATTAACTACATCAAAAAGTTACTGAAATTATTAAACTTATTATGTAGAAAGTACCTATGCTTTCCTAATAGAATTTGTAAAACCATCAAGCCGCTAAAATGCCGCACTCCGCTAAAATGTTCTCAATCCAAGGAGCGAAGATTTTGCATCATTACACACTCTTATAAAAACAGCAGTAAACGTGCTTATCCATCCTTTCAAGCCTTATAAATTACGGCAGCTGGCTGTGAACTTCATTAATGAACATCTCAGAACGATAATCATTCAGTTTAATCGGCTGCTTAAATAATAAAAAGCCCTTATAAGTCGATAATTACCATTTAACTAACGTGTCAAGACTAATATAAAGTGAAAAATTTTGTCGCTTTTTTATCGCAAGGATGTCACTATGCATTCTTGTTTTGGTTTATAATTTTAACTAAAATATTGTTTTATCAATAAACAACAAATTAAAACGAATACCTAATAAACTTAATTTATTCATCTACTTCATTAATTAAACTAAACCTTTATCATTATCTTAACCAATAAAATATATTTTCTCTCCAAACTTGAGATAAATAAACAAAAGAATGATTAATTCATGAGTCCATTGCACCCATTTGTTTCAGTACCAGGCAGTTCGACAAGTGCTCATACATTATGTCAAATTATTTAAACTGTTGCTGAACACGTATAAAGGTGTGTTTCATAAATATTTTTGTCGTCAATCGCGGATCACGGGACGCGGCCGAATCTCATATTTGGCAACCCTAAAAGCTCCGCACATACTTACAAGGCTACTGGTATGCTTGCACGCGAAACTTTACGAGTTTGGATAACAATAAACATCTTTTCTCGAGTTTTTTGTCGTCGTTCGTTATTTGCTTTGTAAAAACGTGGCGTAGACGACTTAAAGCGCTGAACTTTGGTCTGTTTATTTATAGGCTATGTTATATACAAAATTGATTTAAGTAGCGTTTTATTGAGCCACAAAATAATGTTAACCCTTTCTGTTCAATGGGTGGTTTTATATTACTGTTTTATTACCAAATGTTCTGTGAGTTAGACGAATATTTTTTCAGTAGTTTGTTATCTGATTTTAGAATGATAACATTGTTTTTATTTTGAATTACTTGATCAAAATGTGCGTAAATTGAACATTAAACATAGTAACTAAACGTGATTCGCTTTTACATACAAGTTTAGACGTAGACTCAGAGGCGTCCTTGTTGAGGGGGAGAGATCGTGTTCGGACTGTTTGGAGGTGCTAGAATTAAAACACTACTTCAAGAAACACTTGATTTATTCACTTTTCTATTATATCAACAATTATTATAAATTTACGCGCTCGTAGCTTTTCGACTTTACTTGAAGCCGAAGTATACCTCCATGCTATCGCGCTATGATTTATGTCAAACGGGCAATTTGCGGCGGGCTGCAAATCTAATTGTCAAAATATTTTTATTGCGGTAATATTTGTTTTTGTCGCAATTCGAAATTTGAATTTAAACATAAATCATAGCACGATAGCATTGACGATAAGTTAGCCTTGAAGAGGTTACTCTTAACGAAACTCCACTGTAGTTTACTCTTTTGACTGAGTAGGTATCTGTTGTAGTCTCTTAACGTCCACTACAGTGAAGCTACCATAACCACAAAATTAAAACATGAATTATTAATAAAATATTTCACAATTACTTATATCAGTAGTTTACAAATGTTCATGATAAGAAATGTAAGCTCTATTTTTTGTTTCAGGATGTCTGGGCGCGTTATCAGCAGGGGTGGCACTTGCACTGTCACCGGTGACAGTGGCGCTATGTGTGCGCAAGTCGACTCGTGTCACCGCGGTCGTGGGAGGGCTAGTCGCGGCCCTCGGTTGTCTCTTTACCTCATTCGCCACGCAGTTCCACCAGCTGTTCTTCAGCTATGGCAAGTATCTTAACATAAGCTTCTTAAAATATGTAAAATCGACAGAAGATTTCTTGTGTTTTTAGGTTCGAGTCTTGTAAATCTTCTTATAACAAAGGAGTTGTCTAATTCACAATTAAATAATATAGGTATTAATTGCACTTTATGTCGGGGTTTCGCAGCAAAAGACCATGTCTTCATAGCGTTTATGTCCTTTTGTTGAGAAGCGCAGTTTTTCGGCAATAACTCAAAAACCTTATTAAATACATTAAATATACGGTATATTTAATGTTGAAAAAAATTGTGGTTGGATTTGTTTTTATAATTAATTTTATTTCAGATGTTTAGGTTTTACACTTTAAAAAATACTCTAGCCCACACACGGCTTAGGCTCGGCTCGCCCCCAGGATCTTGCCCCGTGTGATAAAATGCTCCACTCGCCCCCTTTTTTATTATTTTGGTGTAGTGACTCATCCCTTGCCACGGGGCGAGTTAAAAATCTACATTTAAATAATTATTTTGGTGGATTGAATCGCCCCTTGAGGTATTTCTTTTGAAATTTAACCTGAAATGGTACAGTTAGACAGAAAAATGTACACATGAAAATTACATATGAAAATTACCATTTATTCTGCTACTTTCAGACCGTTTATTTCCGAAAATATTCACATAAAAAAATTCTTAGGAAGTTAAAAATTTCATTAATATACATCGGGTAGTTTTTGAGTAAAATATCAAACTACTAAATTCTAGAATTACAGCTTGAACTAAATTTGTTTGAGTATTTTTTCCACTGCATGAATAATAATAAACAAATGTACTAACTAATACAATTTTCAGAGTATGCTCCAATCACTCATCGCAGTAGGTATGACTCACTTTTTGCGAAACTCACAGGATGCAACAGCGACGTTTCAAAGGAAACCAAAAAAATGTTTAATTGAACTTGTCATAACGTCTAATATAGAAAATGTTAAAAGGATGCCCGCCGCACATAACACATTAATTAAACAAAATAAATAATACTGGAACGTTAATGCACCTGAAAATGCAACGGGCGCACTTTCTGACAACTCAATTTATTTCATCAGATTCATATCCGAAACTCGTTTAAGTAACTTCAAAGGTATCCGCTAATTGGGCTCTGTGCGAGTGTGTTTCGTGTTTATATGAACATCGGTAGAAACGTACTAATCAGGATAGTACCTTCGAGAATATTATTTGGATGACACACATATTTAGAAAATAAATCCTCAACTTAGACGCATTGAAAATAAACTGATTTGCATATAAGGTGTCCTAGGTCATAATTATTTAGTTAGACACATAAATAAGTCTTAATTAAATTTTCAATGCATCATCATCATCATATCAACCGTAGGTGAGTAGTAACTGCTGGTCATAGGGCTTCTCAAGAGATTTCCAATAGGATCGGTCACATAACTAAGTATATAAATAAATCTATAGATATAATTCATTGAAAGCTTTACGTATTAGCTGAGGCTATTATAAAATGAACTATTGCTCAAATCGGATCAACTCGATTCATTTTATGATATAGGTTTGAAAAATGTTAAAATATTTTAGAGTTTTATTCGTAAATTTCGAGTGTCGTATTTTAAAATGCTACAATGTTTTATTACACATTGTTATATAAATTCTCATTGAAAATTTCATAGGTACATTTTTCTCAATACGAACAGTTACTAAACGTCCGACAGTACCTAATATATATGAAAAAAAATTAGGTAAGTTGCTATGTATGTATTTTTCTCATAGCGTCTTTTAGTCTGAAATCATTTGGTTTTTGAATAAAATCTAGCCACTAATACAAAAGATTGTAAACTTCTTTACATGAATGCAGTGTAAGCTCTACTTGTACTACTATCGTAAGAAGTGGTTCTATACTTACTGTATAACGCGTTGACGCCGGCAGAACGCAACATTTGCATATAAATTGGGACGGTCTCCGTCCCAATACAGAGATGCTTCTATGCAAAATGCAGATCACGTTACCAACGCTATTCAAAAATATATAATTTTACACATAGAGTAACATATCATAACACACCTTATTCTCAAAAGGGTAGGCAAAGATGCATTTCACGTACTTCGCGAACAGTATTAATATTATGCTATGTAATAGGGAGTGAGCTTTTAACATTCACTAGGTTCAATTATAGCACCAGGTTTACTGAGAATTTCATAATTCAACAACTCATTAACAGTTTGTTTTGAATACACGTAAATTTAAATAAGACTATTAAAAAAAATCGTACACCTTAATGCTTTTTATTCTTCCAGAAAGGTCTGGAGGAGCAAAAATCGTAATGATTGTGATTACAGGATATGCAATCCTGTTATCATAAGGACTTAAAGCACAACTGCTACATCCAAACTAATACAGATTCTAATATCCACCACATTAGTACCAAGTCACTACTACTACATTTGGATATCTCATAACAAAATCCCATGAAAGGCGACATTTACTGGATAGTAACAGGCCACGTAGATATTATGAGCTGTGATTACAGTGTAACGAGACCACTTAACACGGACTCTAGCACCAACAATAACATTCTAACACCAGGAACAACCGATATTAGCATCGTAATAGACGCATCATCCAGACATTGTGAACATAAAAGCTCAATCACAAACGGTATTCTGTATATTGTCAAGAATGGTATAAGTTTTGCTCTGGTTTGTGGAACTTTTTTGTTGTAGGTAGATTAAATATAAACTCACAGAGAATAGTCATATTTAGTGCTGCAGAAGCTTGTTCCTTTCAGTTTGAATATAAGGCTTGGCGCCCCTTATTTTGAGGCGGAGTATGGAGTACGTCCGGCACTATATTGCTTTGAATACAAGGGTAGAATACCTTTCTTATAATTATCATGAGTCTCGGTTTGCAAAACCTTATGCGCTAATGTGCTGATGGATTTAATTCCCAAAAAAAACAAACAATTTAACTCTATAATAGTAACTAAACCGTAAACTAAATTTACTATCGTGCCCTAACTACACAATTCCTTTGTCTTTGTACATAAATGATAAAATTTATCTTTCTTGATCATGTATGTTCGACGAAGTAAAAACTACAAAAACTGGGTTACACAGCTAATGCTGAATATAAGAAAAACGTTTGACTGAGATATCGTGTCTGTGTTCCCATATTTTCGTATTATGTTACGTTCTGCGAAACATAATTTAGTTTTTTCTTACTAGGTAGAACTCATGAATATGTAAGTCTCTTGTGAAATTATGTATTATCTATTTTCATAAAGTATCACGGTACATAAAGCTACCTTACCTACGCATAAAGCTACCTAAACAAAATACAAATGCCTAAAAGACGTTTGACGATCTTGTTATATTTCGCAAGCCGCCTCTTTAAAGATAATGTATCAAAAAGCATGATTAGAAATACGATACGAAAAATAAAATGGAATTTATCGTTTTATATTCAATACATACAGAATGTTTGCAGGATTTAGCGATAGTCGGATTCCATGAAAGGAAAATAAAAGACTAAGTTCGATGCTACACTCCAATGCAGCTTTATCCCAACAAAGATCGCTTGCTGAATAAAGATGATTGCAATTTCTAATGCTATTGAACACCTAATACATAAAGAAAAATAAAAGTAGAACATCTTATTTCTTCTGATGCATTATTCGACAGTGCTAAGTACCTAAAGGATTTCATCCGACAAACATCTTCGTAGCTATCCTCATTTGCTGTAGGTAGATACCTACTGACTTGAAACTTAGTACAAAATTATACTCCGTAATCTCGTCCGATATAATATATAAGATAATCAATTATTGTTCCTCATCAATAATTTTTGAAAAATTTAAAGTACCTACCCTGTAACCTGTATTCTTAAATCAATCATAATAAGAACATAGTTGTCTATAAAGATTGTAAAATATTTTTTTACTATCCTTAGCCTTTGTTTGTCCAACACACATATTGCATTCGCATTCAAAAACTGACCAGCAAAAGGTTCTGGCAATATTTTTATTTCAGCACTCCCCTCATTGAACCTAGGTAAGTACCTATGTACGTAGATATAGCCGCAGAGACTATATCTACGTACATAGGTTAGGTTAGGTTAGGTTAGGTTAGGTATTTCTATTTATTTTAAGCGACTAATTGCTAAATTGTTAGCATACAATTTATTTAATGACACAGGTACTAGTAGGGTATTCAAAGTATTTACGGACACAGGTACCAGTAGGGTATTGAAGGACTTGGTAGGACATAGTAGTGATAGGACAACCACTAGTTTAGATACATCTGTTAGTTTAAACTAATAGGTGTGACAAAGGATAGGCATACATTCAATTTAGTTCATCAGAATATTCAGGGCCTATTCAGCAAAGACTTAGAGGTAGATTTATTTTTGAAAAAACATAACATTCAGGTTTTGTGTTTAACTGAACATTGGTTAAAGGATAGTCAATTATCATTATTTAACAATGAATTTTATACAGTCGTTAGTGCATTCGTAAGAAAGACTGCTATCCATGGTGGCTCTCTCATATATGTATGTAATAATTTAAATTCTAAAGTTCGTAATGACATAGTGAATCTTTCTATCGAGCGCACTATCGAACTATCTTGTGTAGAGCTTGATCGTTATATTATAGTTTGCGTATACCGACCACCACAGAGTGATTTCAGTTTATTTGAATCAGTTATGGAAGATGTTTTGAAACGCCTAATTAGTAGTAAGAGACATATTATAGTATGCGGAGATTTTAACGTAAATTTATTAGAGCAATCACAGACTAGTACTAGATTAATTAGTTTATACAAGTCCTTCGATTTAGATTTTTTATTTTCTGCACCCACTAGAATTACATCACATTCTGCTACATGTTTAGACAACATATTTTGCAACTGTCAATGCTTGGATAGTGTTATCATAAGTGACTTAACATCTGATCACTATGGACAAAAAGCAATATTCCCTTTAGGCACAACCACTAAAGTGGATAAGATCACATGTAGGCCAATGACCTCTGCTCGCCTAAAACTCTTTAGTGATAGTATTGCTGATGACCTCACCAACATTGACTTTAGCCAGGATAGTCCAGACGACCTATACGCGTCTTTGTTTAGCATTATAGAATTACAATTTAACAATATTTTTAAAGTTAAAACATTCAATAAATGTACTAAAATTCAGTTCTGTGACTGGGCAACATCCGGAATATACAAAAGTAGAGCTAAGTTGTATGAACTTTACGGTATGAAACGTTTTAATTTTGATCCTACTTTTGTTGAATATGTTAGAAATTATTCTAAAACTTTTAAAAAGACTTGTGTTGCCGCCAAGTCCTTATATTTAAGTAATAAGATTAAACAGTCCGACAATAAAATTAAAACTACTTGGAACATAATTAATAGTGAAACTGGTCGGGCTAAACAACGAGATAATAATATTCAATTAAATATTAATAACAACATTATCTCAAATAATATAGATATAGCTGAAGCATTTAATAACTTTTTTGTTAATATACCGGTAAATACAACCAGCTCCTTAGATTCTTGCCCGGTTAAGGCTGAACTCTTGGTTAAGAGCAACACGACAGAATGTAGTGTCATTTTTAGTTTTAAATATACCGACCCCAGCGACATAATAAAAACATTCAAGTCGCTCAATTCAAAAAGAACTGGTGATCTATGGGGTATTTCAGTCAAATTAGTTGAAAATATAATTTTTGATATAGCGCCATACCTAGCTGCAATTTTTAACAGATGTGTAGATACAGGTAAGTTTCCTGATCTAATGAAACACAGTAAAGTTATACCTTTGTTTAAAAATGGATCTAAGAGTGACCCTACTAACTTTAGACCTATTTCTATATTGCCAGCTATTAGTAAAGTCTTTGAAAAAATCTTATTGCAGCAATTAGAGAGTCACTTTCATTTAAATAAATTATTACACTCTGAGCAATATGGTTTCACAAGGGGTCGCTCTACTGTAGATGCAGGTGTTACTCTATTAAAACATATTTTTAACGCCTGGGAGAATTCAATGGATGCTATTGGTGTCTTCTGCGATCTTTCGAAAGCTTTCGACTGTGTTCAGCATAATACACTTTTGCGAAAACTTAGTCATTATGGCATCAGGGACGCTGCACTTAGTCTTGTTGCCTCTTACCTAAGAGATAGGGTACAATGCGTTGATATTAAAGGAAATAGGTCTTCAGGGCTACCTGTAGAAATGGGCGTCCCTCAGGGCTCAATTCTTGGTCCTTTTCTATTTTTGATTTATATTAATGACTTGCCATTCTACGTACAGGATTTTTGCGACATAGTACTATTTGCAGATGATACGTCTCTTATTTTCAAAGTTGATCGTAAAGTAACAAATTTTGACGGTGTAAATGGTTCTCTCGCGAAAGTCTTGGACTGGTTTACGGCAAACAATCTATTGCTAAACTCCAAAAAAACAAAATGTGTCAGATTTACAATGCCAAATGTTAAAAGTACTAGTATTAATCTTAATTTAAACTCTGAAACTCTCACCCTTGTTGACAAAACAGTTTTTTTGGGTATAACTTTAGATTGCAAACTTCAATGGGGAGCCCATATATCGTGTCTCGCAGGTAAACTTAGCTCTGCGGCTTTTGCAGTCAGAAAAGTACGACAACTTACTGATGTGGAAACCGCGAGGTTAGTTTATTTTAGTTATTTTCACAGCGTCATGTCCTATGGTATTTTGCTTTGGGGCAAGGCTGCTGATATTGAAACAATATTCATTCTTCAAAAACGAGCCATTCGCTCTATTTATAACTTAGGTTCACGAGTTTCCCTGAGAGAACGATTCAAAGAAATAGGTATTCTGACAACTGCGTCCCAATATATATTTGCAAATATTATGTTAGTCAAACAAAATATTCATCTATATACCAAGAATAGTGACATTCATTGCGTTAACACTAGAAGTAAACATAAGTTAGTAGGCACATATCATCGTTTACATAAAGTTCATAATTCTTTTGAGGGACTCGGTGTACGATTTTATAACAAAATTCCCGAAGACATTATGAATTTACCCTTACTTAAATTCAAAACCATTGTTAAAGATCATCTTATTCGTAAGGGGTATTATACAATTAATGAGTTTTTAGATGATAAAATGTCTTGGGAATAATGTTATTATTGATTTGATATATCTTGTTTGTGTAGAATGACACTTGTGACGTGGGGGCACTTTGTGAATATTTATGTCAGTTTTCTCGTGGATTTCCTTTATTTTTTTATAACAGTTTTTTTTTTTATTTTTTATTAAGTTATGTTTTTACAAAATTAAAACTATATTTATTCACAGACTGTCCCTAACGGCTGCATAGCAATGTGTAAAGTGATGCAACCGCAGAGCCTGACTTTTTACTTTTGTTTATTATTTATCTTGTAAACATTCATTTTAACTCGGTGTGGTGCTCTGCTGCATCACTTTACACGCTACCCAAATTATAAATTACAAAAGATTGTAACTATCCATTTTTTTTAAAAAGAGTGGCGTGAGTTTCTTGCCAGTTCTTCTCATAGCTCCACCCCGTCAGTGAACTGGTCGTAGGCAAATTTGCTGACACTACTTTTCGGATAACCTGTTACATTCTTGTGACTTTCATAAGTGTTACCTTGTAACCTAGATGAATAAACGAGATTTCATTTCATTTCATTTCATTTCATTTCATTTCATTTCATTTCATTTCAGACCTCGGCACATCCATAACGTGAGAATAGATTTAAAAAGTCATTTGTCGTATGTCATATGACGGTTCCCCTTGTGAATTCTAATAAGCGGTGATATCCTCAACGGTCGATGTATCCCACTTGCAATATGCATATCCGTAGACAGATTTGTCTATAGAAACAACTAGACACGGGCGTAGCTACCGCCGTATCAGCTATATCAGTGATACGGGGTCCCCACACTAGAGGGTCTTCATTGAATGTTAATCTTGTTAAAGACACCTTTTAGCTTTTCCGCAAATGAATAAAAAGGTTATCTCAACTAATTGTGATATGGGGTTCATATCCTCTGCCCCTTAATTTGTTGCACATTTACTAAATTTGGTACAAATTTACTTAATTTGGTGAAAATTTAATAATTTTTTCTAGTCAGTCTAGAACATTGAATTTTGATTCCAGACACAATGAAAAATAATAAAAAATTTCATTCCAAATATCATCGAATAAGTAAGTCAAGTCAAGTCAAGTCAAAGTTGATGCGAGTAGGAGCAAGAAAGAGACTTGTTTATTATTATATATACTCCTTGATCTAGTCAAATCTTTGATTTAGTCAACCTTGTGCACACAATAAAGATCTTTGCACAAAAATTTAAATATAAATGTCAGACAAGCGGAATTCTGAAAGTATACACCTTAAAATTCAAATAATGATCTGATAGCAGGTGTGAAAGGTAAAGGAAATTATTTTATGGTGTTTTTTTTTCTGCAGGGACGGTGGTAGGAGTAGGCGTGGGATTGACAAGAGACTGTTCGACTCTGATGGTGGCGCAATACTTCAAGCGAAGACGAGAATTCGTTGAGATATTCATCGTTAGCGGTAGCGGACTGGGCATCGCTGTTATGTCTACTTTTATCAAAGGTGCCATAAGGTAACAAGAGATGAATTCCTCACTCATCCAAAACCCGTAGTATTGTATCGTGTCACAGATATTTTCTTCCACACACGTATCGGTTAGGGACTTATGGATCAATTTTGCAGACTTCAGAATCGGGTTCTTTAATTTGAAGAATTCACAACAATTTCAATTGGATGTAGTCTACAATTTTGTTTTTGGAGATATCATTGATTTTTTTTTTCGAGTTTGTAATTAATTGTATGTAATTTAATTTACTTATTAGATATATATTGTATATATCTGTAAACTTAGCTAGTAGGTAATCATTCGACATGGAATTTAAACATTAAACAAATCTTTCCAGAGCAATAGGTTGGAGACTTGGACTGCAAGCGGTGACTGGAGTAGTATTTGTAACGTTCATACTGGGAACTTTCTACCGATCGGCGTCGCTATATCACCCACAACGAAGAGCTATATTACATCTCAAAAACCAGAATAAGATCAAACGAAAGATGAAGGACAGGAACAAAGCAGACGACCGCCAACCATTTTTCGACTTTTCAACATTGAAGTCGAAAACAGTGAGAATATTGCTCATGTCGACTGGAATATCTGCGTTTGGCATCAACACTCCTATATTTTATTTAGCTTACCATGCAGAAGAAGAAGGTAAAGGTTTTTTGGATTCCATAAATAAATCAAATATTGTTAGTTTATTATAATAATATGACTGAAAACGCCTATACACCTAAGCTGTATGCAATATTAGACTGGCATTGTTCTGATAAGATACGTTTTTGTGGAGCATAAAGATAGTTTCACACAGTCATAATTACACAATAGAAACTAAAAATCCATTATTTCTGAAATACAATAGTACCTTCACTTTACGGGTGAAATTCGATTAGGTACGTGTAACAAGTTTATAAACAAACTATGGATGTATTTTATTCTGATAATAAATATTAAAATTAAATTAAAATTATTGGCCCTTAGGTCCATTACAGCGAAAGTCTCTAACCTCTAAAACTAAAATCCTTTTTGAGCTACCTATCCCCATTGAAGAAAGTAATTTTTATCTTATAAAAAGTACGAAAATAGCTTTGATACCTATTTATTTTTCAGGGCTAGGTGACACAGTAGAACTCTTACAAGCATACCTTGGACTGGCCTGGGCTGTAGGATGTGCAGTGTTTGGTCTACTAGTGAGACAAAACTCCGCTGAATGTAGGATTGCGAGGCAGTACCTCACGCAGGCGGCTGTATTCGTCTGTGCTATATGCACCATGGCGCTAACTGCTGTTGAGGGGTCTTATAGAGGATATGTGATGTTTGCTTGGGTGTACGGTAAGTATTATTATGTCAAATCTATTTAATATTTTTACATTCTGTCAGCCTTTTAATAAAATTAAATTTCTGGGCTGGTGGAGAAAATTCCAGTAGTGTAATGACCTAAATCTGGAGCCGATCCCTAGATTTCATTCAGCAACTCGTACGTGAATCTTCGTACGATTATGACTGCTTTGCCGGGATAGCTAGGGTTTACTGAGATATAATCACAGAATGGTCCTTGTATCTACCACATTATGAAAAAAATTACGGTGAGAATTCGCTGTATAAACTCTTCTTTGTTGAAAATAACATGTGTACCTACCTACCGACTCGTCGCGGCGCGAGGCGTCGTAAAGTTAGACAAAATAACTTTCTTATTTTTCTAACTGTACCTGTATTGGCAATAAATGATTTATGAATTATGAATTATTTTAAACGAGTCATTAACTACATAAAATATAGATAGATACCTAATGAAGTCTAAATAACTGACTCGGTGCCGCAGCGGGTGTTTGTGTGCTGCGCAAGGTCAAAGTCCCGGATTCGAACCCCGGATCGGGCAAAATGTTACCTATTGGATTTTTCTGGCTTAAAAATTCTCAGTAGGTAACCTATCAGCCTAAAGTGTGTGTGAAAGAGTGCCCGGTTAATAGAAATAAGTTCGTCCTCTGTTAGATGGGCGCAAATATACAGGGGCGAAAATATAGGTGAGATACACTTTATCTACAATTCTACACTTTCGAGGAAATAGGTGGGAGGCTATGTTAGAAATAAATTAATCAAATATACCTACTGTTACAGGTATATTTTGCGGTGGATACCACTATTCGCTGAAGATGTACACTTACGAACGAGTGCGGTCAAGAAACTTCGCGCGAACGTGGGGCTTCGTGCAGTGTTCACAGGCTGTGCCCATCGCTATAGGCGTACCTCTTTCAGGTAACATGATATAAGTAAAATATAAGTATTTCATAGCTATTCTATTTTGAATTCTATCATAATAGTATCTATGGATATTTTCGCAATTAGGGACTATGATAGATACCTAGGTACGTTTCAAGTTTCAATAATTAGATACTTGTAGCATAATTTTGGTTAACCTGATGGTCCTGTCCTGATGAATGATTTGAAATATCGTCGTTCAGACGCGTGGCGTTCGTGATTCAGTAGCAGTTAAATTTTGGCGTCATATCCTCCAAAGTATTATGTTTCTGAAACTGATATCATTTAGATTTCCTTTGGAGTTTGACACTCAAATTCAGAGTTGTATGTTGTTAGGAAATAAAACCATGAAGTTTTGAACCTCATAATAATAGACAGAATACGGAAATAGCCAGACTGACAAATCTACATAAAAAAAAATATACAGTCGAACATAGAACCTCCTCCTTTTTTGAAGTCGTTTAATAAACAAAACACTAATACAGTTCTTTTGTTTCGAAACTTTCAGGATACATAAACGTGGGTTGTGGTGGTAAGGCTGGCTACTACTTCAGTTCGACGTGTTCGCTCATCGGTTCCCTGTCCCTCTTCTGTATAGATCTTCATAAGCGCAGCGTGGCGCACAAACACACCAAGTACGTACTAAATACCTACATACAATGCACGTCTAAATTGTTCAAATATAAATATAATATATTTTAAATATCCAAAAAAAAATTTTGAGGAACTTGAATAGTGTTGGAAACTCCACAATACCTACACTACCTGCTTATCTCTACTGGATGGAAGAGTTCCTCTCAATACCAAAAAGTGGTATTCATTACTTATCCTTAACACAATGCTCGGGACCAATGACCAATGAACACAGTATACCTGCAGTACTAGTGTTAGGGTACCTGCACAGCTGCAGGTGAGAATAGTACGGGTCATTGATCTTTCAACTCTCAAACCAGCTGATTTTCTTCAGACCTCAAATTGCTTATGCTGATGGGTGCTTTTGTTAACAAGATGTTTCTTTGTACAGAGAAAACGGTGGCACAGCAACGTGTGAGTCAACATGCGAGCCGCAGCGACGCGACAGAGAGCCGCGCACTGCTGCCGGCGCTGCCACCGCCTTAGGTATTTTGTTATAAGTAGTACGGAGCTATTGATAATAAATAAATTTATAATCTTCATAACAAATTACCTTTAGAATTGAAGATAATACCGTCACTAAGTCGTAGGGCCACTGACGTCAACGTCATCAGATTCCGGCGGCCCACTCTACATAGCGAGGTGTTTGAGCAGTTTCGCTTAAAAAAAAAGTGGTGCTTCTATAAGTGAGCCATTAAACTTTTAATTAAACCGAACTGGGTTAATTAACAGAATTTACTTTTTAAAAACCAAGGGATTTTGAGAAACAAAATACAGAAATGTTTAAAAAGTAAACTTTGAATGAAGCGAGCGCAAAAAGAATATTATTGATAGAAAATGTTATCAAGAGAGGGGAGAATAAAGAAAAGGGGGTATTTTTTAACTATTAGTACTGATATCATATCATATCAAGATTCACGTCATATACCTATCACATAGCTATAGACGACAGCAAATTTCAAAAGTTTAACGACAATCCTCTCAGTTCTAGGAGCAGAATTAGTAGCCCCAGGTCGAGCAGGCCGCGATCTCCTGCTAGACATACGTCCAGGCAGTCTCGGCTCTCCACCAGCCAACATACCGCCAGAGCTGACCTGCATCAGCGAGGAGGGTGGCCTCGACCTCGACTTAGATTTAGACATACCTGAGCATCTACTGGACGACCTAGACTGCGGTGGTGACTGTATCACTAGTTGTAATAAGGTAGATATACAATAACCACTATATTTTTAGAGAGGTAAAGCACAGCAGGTAATTCTAACTCAAGCTCTTGCTCGCCTAGGGTAGTACCTCTTACCTTTAGAAGTCCGCCTTAATAGATCTCGGTGTAATTGATCTATACCTACTACTCGACCAAAACAATTAGGCGCATGACAGATATGCGTTAATGGCGCCCGCACCCCTTCGCTTCCCCTAGTAACATGACAGCTGAATCCAGACGTGCATAGCCTCACGCCGAAGGGGTTGGCAGAAGTGTATCACACCCACGTTTCGCAGGCTATGCATGCATTAATTAGGGGCGAGTCTATTGTCATCTACCAGGAACATTTGTTTTTCAAGCTTCGGGTTAATATCAATACTAGAATTTTATGATAGAAAAACCCAATACTATTTTCACACGACCCGGGATTCATACGCGGGACCTCTTGCACAGCAGTCATATACCTACATTTACCGTTACGCCCCCGAGGCAGTTACTAATGCAGTGGTACCTAGCCCTTAATAAGCTGATGAGTAGTCGTATTCAGAGAGGTTGGCAAAGCGCTCTTGATGCATTTAGTGTTGCAGGTGTACAGAACATATTACTTACTGCAATATTGAACTATTATTCTACCCTTATTAGGTATATAATCATAAACGCGGTTAGACTGCAGATGTTAATTTTAATTCATACCTATACTTTATTATCTAAATTACAGGTGGAAAACTATTTAATGTTAAGCGAATACGAGAACAACTTGATAGCCGAACTGCCGAACTTGAACGAGCGGCGCGGACGTCGGTGGTCTATCGTAGTAGCTAACTCTTCACCGCAAACTTCCACAATCCCCGAACACGACTCACCAGAGATACACGCCAAAAACTCCATCAAGTGGAAGAAAAAGTGCCATAATCCCAATAATAGACTGATCACAGTGATAAACGAAGCATCGCTATAAACTACTAGTGAATAATATTCAGACAATAAATAGAAGTAAATAGTGTACTACCTGTTTAACCTCATTAATTTATTTGATGTGTGTGAATAGTAGCGTTCGTGTATTGTTCAAAGTAATTTATTAAATTATTATTACAATTTGTGTACCTTGTTTTATTAACATCATCATCATCATCATTTCAACCCATAAACGTCCGACTACTGAGTGCAGGTCTGCAGACAAGAGAATTGCGAGAATAGGAAAATTTAAAAAAAAACCCTTACCAACCCGTCTGGCCAGCATGGTATAGTAGGCTAAATTACCTCTACATTCTTTATTAAAAAGCTTGTATTATTTTATTAACTTCGTACCCACTTAAAAGTTTTTTACTTTGATATAAAGCTCGGCAACAGAGCATGATATCACCATGTCAAGATTCTAATGATTAATCGTTTAATGAATAGGTTTACATTACGGATTTAAAATCATTATTATCATTTCAGTCGTAGAAAGAACGTCCTCTAGGCCAGCGAGTGGGTTCCGCGAAACCTAGGGGTTCCGTAGAAAACTCGCCAGGGTGCCGCTAAATTATAAAATACCACAACTATTTTTTTATGTTCTTATTTAAATTCTGTGTCAGCGTCTGTGATTTGTAATCATTGGATATGGGGTTCCATAAATTAAACGGTATTTGGTGGGTGTTCCGTTAGAACTCCTGCTGTAGGCTGTTAAACACAGGCTTGCCCAAGAGATTCTTCCAATTTGATATATGTTAGGTAAGACTCATTGGAGGTAAAATTAAACACCAGATACAATGTAATTAAATATAATAACATTGACATTTCATAATATATATCTAAGTGAATACTGCACCAAAAATACAAAGGAACACAATTATATTAATTATTACCGTTGCGGAACCACGATATCTTCTAAGAACTGGGCGAAACAGCGCATTGCTTGCAGCAACGCCGCTAGGAGTATCGAAAGAGATAAGCTGAGCAACTTTTGATTCTCGGTATTAACAAGTTCTTTGTTCGCAACAGGAACTAAACTTTGGCTGGATTCTACACTAGGTATACTTGAATAATCACAATCAACGTTATAATCATTTGTACGTACCTTCCGTTTACCTTTAGATTTAGACAACCCACATACATCGTCGACATCACATGTCAGATCTATCACAATAAAATCTGAAACCTTTTTATCGATAATCAGATCATCAGTATCTTTTAGGTGAGACCTGCCCTCATCTTTATCAATAAAAACACTTACATGATTAACAGCTTTCGAACAGCTTGGAATCTCATTCCTGTGCTCAGCACAATGAGGTTCAATACTTAGGCACTTTGTTATTACTTCTTGTTTAACGTCTACAATTGAACTTATTTTACTTATATTATCGTTAATGATAGGGCTTAGATTATGTTTTAATGAGTCGTCAGTTTCTTCAGAAGACATACCACTGTCATTATCTTCGTTATCTAAGTCTTCTTCGTTATTTTTGATTTCTTTAATAGCGACAACTTTTATTTTGGTGTTGCCGAAGCTTCCGTAAGAAGGTGAGTTCGGAGCCCCGGCATTCGTCTTGTGTACCGTGCCCTCAACGGGCACGGCCTCGGGTCAGGAGATCTTAGCGCAACTAATACTACCCTTTATGACGATTGTACTAGAGGTTGATTCTTGGGCCCCAAATATGCTATCCACGTCCGATAATGTAGCATTGTTCAAAGAACATGCATCATCAAGCAGTAACTCCGAACGTATACCCTGAAATGTACAATAGAATAACAACTGAAAATCGTTTAACGCTTAGATATAAACCGATCATCTAGTAACTAGTTCAAACCAAGAATTTTAACAATATTGCGATGTCGTTACACCGTATTCGTCATGCATTGATGTCGTTAGCATACTTTCACTGGCCGTCAATACGACAATAATATCAAAAAAGCAATAAAAACCTATTTCAAAAGTTTAAATTGAAGGTCAACTGTCTGAATTCAGGAGGCTATTAAGCATTTTTAACAAAAAAATATAAAAAAGGCCTTCTGTACCCGATGCTGTAAGGTAAGTTTACGGGCCAGAAGCACTGATGCCGGGATCGAAGATACGCAATTCGAAGACGCTCCTGCGATATTTGAATTCTACGCACCAATTATCTTGAATATAGCTTAAATAGCCTAAAGTTAAAAGAAAATCTAGGTACCAGATGTACTAACCTCAGAAAAATATTCATACTCTTTTTCAAAAGACAGTATAAACACACAAAATATAGCTGCTAATATGTTGCTACAAAGGGCTGTTACGACAAAACAGAAGTAGATCCCGCTGGAACCACCTGCAAATAACATAATAATAATATTTCACCACATTCACACAGCGTCATCTGGTCCCAAATTAAGCATGTCATGTATTTGATTAAATACATACATATTATAGATAAATTACACCCAGACACCGAACAAACAATCATGCTCATCACACAAAGATTTGTCCTGGGTGGGGATCGGACCCACGACCTCCGGCTTAGAAGTCAGGGTCACTAACCACTAGACCAACAGGCCAGTCACAAATAAGACTATACATTCATATACCAGGTGGTGGAGCAGTTTGCTGGTCAGCGAACTATTATTGATCATTAAGACAATTAAGTGATATTCGAGCCGTAAATCTCGAATCTCGAATACTCATACTATCCCAAACTTTCGTTTACAATTACTCTCAAAATACATGTAGAAAAAGTAAGCCTTAATTCCACAGAATATAAATTCTCTTTGAGGATAACTGTAGTACTTACATTACATGCGAATTACGTTTGTGTTTTCTTAGATTAATTTTACATTATTAGACAAGACAACGATATAATATACTTATATAAATGCCGAAACTAATTAACATGTGAATTCATAAGTCCATTCAGATATTAATCACATTCTGTTAGAAAAAACAATTTAATTTTAAACCGAGATCGAACTGGGGTCAATACGATGAAACCAGTACACAAATACAAGAGGTTTTATCAATTTATCTACACCAAAGTAAAAAATAATATAAAGAACTTACTCATAGGCAAAAAGGATGTCACTGTGCCGATTATTGCCATCACAATCAAAATAAGGAAGCTCACGTTGGCAAGACATTGTCGAAGCAATGTCAATTTTTTATCATAATATAGAGTCGAAATATATGTTGTGATGATGCTCTGAAATAGAAATAATAACTGATTAAATCATCAGGATCGTCAACAGCCTGAAGAGCACGTTTGAACAAGACTTCCACCGGGCATCAGCTGCGATTGCAGAGCATGGGTGGTGCACACACATGGATTAGAGCTCGTCGATGATGGGGATATTTATTTAATAATAGCAGACCGTTTAAAAAAGCAGTAGTCCAGTATTTAATAAAGCGATGGTGGCCGAATGGATAAGGGACCGGCGTGCAAATCACGCGGTTCGAGTTCGATCCCGACCGCCAGTACCTATGTTGATTCCACTTAGCACTAGCCCGCACTAGGCTAGCGTGAGTGGATTATGGCCTAAACCCTATCAGCTCTCTAGTTAGGTAGTGGAGAGGAGACCCGAGAACAGTGGGACTTAATGGGTTGCTGATGATCATGATGAGACCGTTTAAAAAATATGATTTATAATAAGATAGTTGCTCACATTTTCATTCCGAATAGAGAACGTAGCTCTCGGAAACGAAACTGGTGATTAGAATATCTTATTCAAGGGATACTTTATTATTTTTTTCACATTGCAAGACTCAAAAAAACGCATTTGTCGCGGTCCGTGGCAGCAACACAGCATTGAGGCCGTTGACACCGTAAATTTAATCACCAATATAGTTTTCATGTCGAGAACAAATGAATTAAGCAAAATAGTTGCGATACATCGTATTGTGTTGTGGGGCAACACGTCAACGCATTTCATCATACTTCCGCATTTATAAATTTAGGTTTACAATTTGGGGACAGGAGGCAACCACGGGATATATTCAATTGAAATACGTGTCAATTATAATAGAATGCGAGACACGATATTCACTTTACGTAATGTACGTCACCGTATTGCGAAGTAGGTACTTATTATGTCTTCTGTAATAGTTACTCTCACTTTACTGTTTTATTATAGTATGAGCATCGCGTATAACGGGAGCGGATGTATGAACACTGAACAATCAAAGGTATGTACTCGTAAATTAAAAGTGCGTATTGCGACTTGAATGACGTCAGCCAATATAAAGCCTTATACAGTTAAGCGTACGTTAACGTGTCAGCTATATCCGGACAGTCCCATCTGGATCTCCAGATCTCCAGGATTTACAGCGATGAACCCTTGCAAACACCGAGTTTTAGAACGTTACGTAGAGCTCCTAAAACTTATTCAGACATTCGGCATACCCAACGAACGCCTAACTTACTGCTAAAGATACCACAAATAAATTAATTAGCTACAGACATGTTTTATACATTTTAAAGTAGTCTTTTTAAGATATCCAATAGACTACTCACTGGTATTAATGCAATTTAATCATGGTTAATTAGTTCAATTAGCGACATACATCGCGACATGCCTCCCAAAAAGAAGTAAAATTATATTCTATGATGTATAAGAAACGCCTGTTTTTTGCACCGCAATTACATGAGTTGCTTTTCAACAACGTATGAGACGTTTCAACTTTGTCACCGTAGAATCGAAATGGGTTTGTACGAATTCATGCTCCGCACTGCTCTAACTATGACTCAACGCTTAGTTTATGATTACTTAAGATTGTGACCGCAAATAGCCACTGGAAACTACACATAAGCGAATACATTTAGATTTTAGATTGTAATTGCCTGTAATCAGGTTTCAAGCTAAATTTGTGCCGGAGCTGTTTTAAGACGCACGAAGACATTTTGACGTGTAACAAATCCTTCGGACAATAAGATTCCTTACCCTAGAAGAAATTCTATGAGCATGTCTGATCCACCAACCCGCACTAGGACAGCGTTTGTGGATTATGGCCTAAACCCTCTCAGCTCTCTAGTTAGAGGAGAGGAGACCCGAGCCCAGCAGTGGGACTTAATGGGTTGCTGATGATGAAATCCCGGCATGATTTTGATAGCCAATTGCTAGCTTTTACTTTCTTCCATAAAACTATGCTGGTAAACAAGAATATTGTTCGCCAGATGATAGGTATGAACATACAGTATTTTCTTAGCGAAGACAGGAAATTCTATTCAGCAGCGGAAAGGGTAAACACATGACAGGAATTTTCTCCTTTAGTGCGGGCGCACTTATACATCTAACAAAGTTGCATACTCTAACAATTTAGTTAGCCAACTTTATAATTGTACGTAATCTAAAGTGATTTTCAATTCTAATACGATCAGTGTGCAAATAATTAGTTGTACGATTTAGTTGAAGAGACGTGCGGGCTTTTATATGCCCTTATAATGCTACATGCAAATGCTAGTATGAAAAACCGCGTCCTAATTTCCTGATCTGCTACTAAGACGGTTGTTTAAAATAGATATGTACTGTTTCTGTCACGTCTCCTTTAGTAGAAGTAGTAGTAGTAGTAGTAGCCCGAGCTCAATAACACTAAATTAATATTCACAATTAAGCATACCTAAGGTATCCATTGCAATTAGTGAATGTTGCATATTAATTGATGTACCAACGTAATTGGTAGCTCTGTTTGATTTTCAAATTTCTTTACTAGATATTAACTCAAATATCATACTAGGTTTCGACAATACAGAATGTGCAGTCGGTCTAAAACGGTGACCTACTTAATAACGCAACCATGTTTGTTACTTCTCTACATTTAAGTAACCACGGTAATCAACCGATTTCTTTGTAATGACGCAAACATCTCGAAAGCTAAAGATATCTCTATTGAAATCCACACGCGAGTCATCAGATCGTAGTTAGTTAATTACTACAGATTGTAATGGATAACTTCGTAGAATTACGAACAATCAATATTTTATTTATTTTTTTCAAGACGTTTACTTTAAGTTTACTACAATATGGTACTAACTCAAATTTGAAATGCATTCGAGTGGAAGGTATTTTATCAGCATGTTTGTTTCCAAATAAGATTATATTGGGTTGCTCTTGTACTCGTAGTAGAAAACGACTAAAATTTAAAGGTGTAGGTATAATGCTCGCCATACACGCAAGGTAATGCATGAAGAACATGCATAAATGAACAGATTTATGGCATACACGCTATGTATGATGGTACATACGCCACGGGTTTGTATGGCGATTATGCCTGCCTGTAAGGTCAAAACCGTCATGCGTAACCTTACGCGTTCCTATGCCCACCATTAGATACTAGGAGCAGAATGAGTTATCGTCAATGAGTGCACAACACTGACCTATATATACCTCTACATATATATACCTCTACAGGTCAGTGGTGCACAATACCAAAATCATAAATAAACAAATATCAATCACTGTATGTGCTTACTTTAGGCAATTGATAAGTTAAGTAAGTACACTTTTTTGGAAAAGCGACGGAAGAAATCAGAAATTTACACCCCTACGAGGCAGAAACGAGTCGAAAATAAAAAAAACTAAAATTATTAAGAATATAAAATTTATAAACATACCTGCATCCATATGTATAAAGTCCCAAATCCACATATAAAAATATTCAACGCCGTTAGGCAGTTACTATCAACCTGCAATAAATTACATAAGTTATCTGTTACCATAAGCGAGATTTTTAACTTCATGCGTATGACTTTGCGTCACTCAAATTACTTAATTATGAAACCTCTTTTATGATGATTGCTGTCAATGAATACAATTCCATTAACATGCAAGATATGTATAAATACTCCATGGTTAATATTAGTAAGTAGAATTTATTGTTTTAGTAAAGTTTAATGAACCCGATGATATTATACACATGAAAAATATTAAAATAAATCCTCTTTGTACTTCATTAACTGCTATATAAACTTTTTCAATAGAAGTTACTTTAAGCCTAAGAGCTCCCGAGATCGGAAAACCTTTGTCATTTTGCCGATGGAGTCAGAGGGACTTTCATAAATGTTAACACACGATTTTGAACAAATAAGAGTGATAGAGCTAAAGTACGGTATTATCAATTATCCTTCAAATATTTTAAAACAATTTAATATGTGTATCGAGATCGTATCGAATCATAGTAGTAGCAACCCGGGAGCTGTATAAAATTCTGACCTTATTATTTATGTTAGCTTCGTATGTTATCTCACCTTAAACAGGAAAAGAAGGAAGTACACCAGGAAGCCCAGAGAAAAAAATGTGGCTGAAAAGGAAGCTATTTTATTTGCAAATGATGTTACATTTGGATTTGTTGTTAATGAACCAAGTATATGTATTTGCTGATATCTGTCATATATGATTTTGCCAGCTGCAAAAAGAGACATTGTTAGCACAAAATATTAGTAAATTTTACACATTGGATTACAATACTACAAAAATTACAGGTTGCGGTCTACCAAACTGGTGGCAAACAAGCATACCTACTACACTACTACTACTATAAAGATTTAGAGTAGTTATGTATGCAGTCTTTCTGGTTGATGACAATAGAAGATGATTTTAGAATATAGCTCCGATTTAATAATAAAAATTGACATCACAATTTTAGTGTCGTATTTAGTAGTTTTTATTATTTAATTGGAGCGATGTTTTAAAAAGATTTTTATCTAACTTTTTAAAATCAGGTGAAATGTGTGTAAAAGGTAAGGAGATAACATTCTAAAAATTGTTGCAAAATTATTTTTTAAATATAGTGCCAATTAAATATGACACTAAAATGCGGTGTTGCCACTTTGGATGTAAATATGCTCTTAATTACTTTTAAATACACTTTCACGTAATTCTAAAAAGTTTTTTAATTAAAGGTCAATGTCACATGGGCTAACAGGCTTTTGAAACTTAGTAATAATAACTAAAAAAGCAATTAAGGCACAATCAAATTGATATCTATACAATAGTGTAGTTAGCGGAGCAGTCTACTTCAGATGCTAACCTTTTAGGGGTGCCTCGCAACCATAAATTATTGTGATTGACAAAAAATGTTATCATACATCATCAGTAGTACCATCATTAAAAATTATATTATTATTAAATTAATTTTCAAATAAATCAGATGCTTTAACATCAGTGTATTATTCATTTTAACAGTTTTGATTTTTGAAGTGCACTATACCAGGTGCAACCCATGCTAACTATACTACTGTATCTATGCATCATATTCATGCAATGTTAAAAAGTTAGTAAATTAATTAATTGTGGAATAAAACTTTTCAGCACACAACAATAAACTGAACAGAAGTAAAAGTGAAAAAACCTTTTTTTCCTGTGGTTGGTTTATCCATTGAAGTAAATTAAATAAATAAATAACATGGATTATTTTATAACAATCAATCAACATCAGCACTAATGTATATAGTTAATAAGGTTAAAATATAAACCTGTTAATGCAATCAAAACATAAAAACTTTTAAAACATTATCCAAAATTATCATAATTAAAAAGCTATCTACTGCTATGTGAAATGTAGTAATGCCTAAAAATTACAGTTACATTTATAAAATTATACTTTAGAGCATTAAGTTTCAACACTCAAGTTTATATAATAGACAAATCCCTCTCACCTATTGCTCCGCTGGCTATGTACAAAAAAGCAAGGCCATAGTCCAAAGAATTTGATTCTTGCGAAACTTGGAAACAAAGGCTGGAAAGTAAAGAAAATAAATGACTTATTTCTATAAAAAAAACTAACAACCACAACTACAAAGTGAAAGTATGTACTTAAAAGAAATGTTAAGATTTTATTAGGTAGGTTTTTAAATAATTTTAACTGTACCTCAATTATTATGATTTATTTGTGAAGTAGAATGAAATACGGATTATTAATCGTAAAATCTATATTTTGTTACAACTTACGCTATACAAATAATAATAAAAAAAAAGAAATATGAAGGTAATGTTTTACAGTCATAATAATTTAAGTATTAATGTTGTACTTACGATACTATATAGGTAGATGTTAAAATGATCAGACCACACTTAAATATCAACATATTACGCTAAAAAATAAATGATAACGAAGACAACAACAGTAACTACAACGATTCGTTTATTTTATTATTATGAGACTGCCTGACTGACATTTCAAATTTGACGTTGACGTGGTTGACGAAAACATTTCATTTCATTATTTATTTTCTTCACAAAAGATATTTCTGCCAGTTGGAAGTTTGGAACCAAGTCTTTTAAGTTTATAAATAGTTTCATTTTCATATGCCCCCTGATTCTTAGCTGTCGGAATAATTTCGGCCAGAACTGACAGTTTATTTAAAGTTAAAAAACAGAATGTTAAAAAAATAGATGGATGTAGAAAAAAATCCTATTTTAATCAGTTTTTAATTATCTATACGGTAAACTAATTTCTAACACTTAATAACTTAAGCTGTAAAAATACGTTGTTCTAAGATTCGAAAAAGTTTACGATCCGGGAGCAATCCAATGAGTCAGAATCAGGGCCCTGATTTGGTAATTCACCAATCTTTTGATTCCGTAAGACTGGCCTGTTGGTCTAGTGGTTAGTGACCCTGACTGCTAAGCCGGAGGTCGTAGGTTCGATCCCCACCTAGGACAAATCTTTGTGTGAGGAGCATTAAGGTTTGTTCTGTGTCTGGATGTAATTTATCTTTAATATGTATGTATTTACAAAATAAAATGTATTTAAGTAGTATATCAGTTGTTTAGTACCCATAACACAAGTAAATAATTATAATTGCTTACTTTAGGACTAGATGGCGCTGTGTGAATGTGGTAGAATATTATTTTTTTTTTTTTTTTTGGGGTTTTCAGACCCGAGTATATGATATTAATTTGAGCTTTATGCCTCTACCCGTTCTTGAGAAAAAATACTCTTGACAGACGGACAGACAGACAGACAGAAAGACGGAAAGACGGACAACGGAGTGATCTTATAAAGGTTCCATTTTTTCCTTTTGAGTTACGGAACCCTAAAACGAACCTGATTAGGGATGTGGCGTTTTCAGTCCAAGACCTACACTCAACCCCAGCTTTAGCATGGTTAGAGAAACCTCAATTTTTCAGGCGGAGGTGTATGTGTTAAAATTTATAAACAAAAGTTACAACAATAAACTAAATACCTAAAAGCAAATATAAAATCACAACAATAATATTAAAGTTCTATCCCTTATAAATTTATTAATAATATATATTTATACCATCACTCAAACAATCTCACATCCTTATTTTCTCTCATTACCTTCACTCTCATCAATTTCGCTCGCATTACCTACGCTCTCATTACCTTCGCTTCATCACGTTTACTCTCATTACCTTCGCTCTAAAATCTCATCCCCATCATTTTCTCTCACTACTAATCAGATAATCAGAGCGAATGATTACCTTCGCTCTAAAATCTCATTTCCATCTTTTTCTCTCATTACCTCCGTTCTCAACGAAGGTGGTGAGAACGGAGGTAATGTAATTCATTAAAATTCGCTAACTGAATAATATGCTACCAAATAAAAGTTACTATTAACTGAATACCTAAAAGCAAATTTGAAAATAAATTATTGTGTTATTATAGTCCTCCGCGATACAGGGCTTGTTCCGGGCGGAGCGTCGGCGTCGTCTTATATAAATATAAAAATATTAGATTATATATATGAAATAAATTCAAGTATGTATTTTACGTTGTTTGTTCTCTTTTCTTCTATCCACTAGAGCAGCTCCCTGACTATCCAACAATAATGACATTTTAGAAATCAATTGAAAAATAAATAGAATTATTAAAAAAATGGTTTGAGTATTTAATTTTGAAGTGTAAAATTTTCACCATTTTTGTTGTGAATTTAATAATTTTAATGTGTTTGTGATGCGTGTATTGTACCTTGTACCATTTTTAGCTTGAGATTTTTAGTACATAGATGGCGTAGTTTTTACTTATCAAATCTCAAAATATGACAGCTTCAGTATTGACAACTGCAGGAAGTTCAATCAAAGTATGTATGGCGGGCTTTCACGAGACTTGACTAATTATTATAATAAACTATTGAAACTAATACAAAAATTGGAGGAATTAATTCTGAGAAATCTATAAAACGTAATACTAATAACGGTACCATGTCTTCACTACAGCCAATTCACGCTTTGAGTTTAGGTGAGGAAACAAAATATAACTTATAACGTTACAGTAAAATAAGTATTTCTTACACGTTTTTCCATTTGTTATAGTAAATTTTATTGTCTTACTGATCAATTAATATGCCGGCAGTACTGTTAATAAGTTTATGTATAATTTTATATTTAAACTTCCCGATATAATGGCGGTCTGTATTGTATTCCTATTAAGGGTTGAAAAGCACAAATAAACATATTCAAAGAGTGTTTATCCTTATGTGTTTTATTTAGTAAACAATCATGATAAAGTATCTGTTTTTATTTTAATAATTGTTTTAGAAAATGTGAGCAAGCAAAGAGAAGGTTAATACATAATGTTAATTATTAATATAATTATGTATATCATAGCATATTTTACAATTAAAATAAAAAGGTGTGCCATGATTGTTTAATTGATAAGTAATTATGACAAGTAGTGATAAACAGATTATAAAATCTCAACCCAATGACGTCCACTGTTAGACATAGGCCTCACCTGCCACGTGCAACCAACAGCTATGCAGGTAGCTAACCTTTATCAGGTTGTCGGTCCATCTGGTGCAGAGCCGTCCTAGGCTGTGCTTTCCAATATGTTAATTCAATAATATAATCCTTATTAAACATGTTGTGTATTTGCTTCTGTCTGGATCACAAACATTGCATGTCAGTACTATGTCCTTTACGTCTTAGAAGACTATCATCATCATATCAACAGATTGATATCCACTGCTGAACATAGGCCTCATCAAATTTACACCACCACAAATGCGGCACAGGATGTGCCGCCTGCAATCTATAGAAGACTACTATGTTAAATTTATGAAAAAAACCTTCCTTTTTTAATAATTCTAACATTTACCAACTTGTGTTGGTAAAACTTAAGATTAACCAATACTACAATCATTAGCATAGTTTAGGAGTAGATGGCGCTGTGTGTGAATGTCCAAACATTATTATTATTATTATATCTATTATACCAAAACTATGTAATTCACTGAATAGTCAATGCAGTCTGCACAACAGATGACCAATTGCCCAATTAGCTTACTATAATAAAAACATTATGTAGGTATAGTAAACATAATTATGAAAATTATAAACTACAGGATAATTTTTATACTTTTTATTGATTTGTTTTATTTCTACAATTTACAGATTCAGTTCAACAGCAAGCTTTCGTTAAATATTACAATTCTCTACCAGAGGTAAGTAATTTTTAGATATAATGAAGTTAAATAATTCTATTAGGCCTTATATTGTTTTGTACCATACCCATACAATGTAAATGTACAAAAGGTGGGCTTAATGCTAAAAGCATTCTCTACCCTTTAAATACCTATATTTTGATGACTAGGTGATTGAACTAATATTTGATATTATATTTTATTAACATTCTTTTAACTTTTAAACCATGATAACATTTTAGATTTAGCATTGGAAAACTTATTTCCTAAAGTATTCCACAAGCCAGGACTTTCAGTTGTTGATTGTATTGGAGTTTTAACATTGTCCACATCCTTTTTTGGAACAGGTTTTTCAATATCTTCATTTACTTTTTGAGTTGAGGCTGAACCCTGTTGAGGTAAAAATTGCTGTCCATATATCTGGTCCTGTTCTTGATCAATATTAATATTCGTTGCTTCTAAGTGTTCGCCTTCTTGATTTATATATTTCACATAGTCATTCTCAAATTGAGGTTCCAGTAATTCATTTTGTTGTTTCAAATTATCTGTATTAACTACGTCAGTTTTATCTTTACTATCATCCTTGCGTGAATGCTGCTGCACTAAGGTTCTATCTTCAAATTTTTCTTGTCCGAAATTGTGTAAATTTTGTTGGCTAAATTTTTGTGACTTCTTTTGTTCTATATTTTCTTCAGGTTGTCCAAATACTTGTAAATTCTGTTGTCCAATAGTGTCTGTATTTTCGAACTGCTGTTCAAAATATTTATTTTGGTCAAAGTTATGTAAATCCTGTTGCTCAAAGTTGGCCTGTTGATCAAAATCTGGTAAATATGCTTGTCCAAAGCTCTGTTGTTCTAGATTTTCGTTTGGCTGTCCAAAATGTTGTAAATTTTGTTGTCCAATAGTAGGTGAATTCTGATGCTTTAAGTTTTCATTTTGCTCTTGTAAATTTTGCTGTCCAATATTATGTAAAGTCTGTTGCTTCATGTTTTCGTTTAGTTGTCCATAGTTTTGAATACTTTCTTGTCCAAAATTTTTATCATGATACTGCCCAAAATCATGTATATTTTCTTCTCTGAATACGTTTAAGTTCTGTTGCCCAATTTTTTCATTTTGCTGCGCAAGACCTTGTATATTTTCTTGACCAAAGCTACATAGCTTTGGCCAAGTACAATTATGACCGAACTTTTGTGAATTTTCTTGTTCATTGATATCCCTGCTCAATTCAATCATATAATTTCTTCCATTTTCTTTATTTAAACTTTTTACAATTTGTTGTGCCAAACTTTCATCTGGCTTTTCATGGATTTGAACAGGGTTCCGCCCTGCATGAAAGTAGGACTGGTCCTCTTTATGTACATTAGTATTCATAATATTTTGTGAAAACTCAGGATTTTGTCCTTTTCCGTTATCATTCTGTAAACTTATTTTTTCATCAATATTTTTTTCTGTATCAGTTTGATTAATTTGAAGACTAAGATTAGGAGCGAAACCAGCTGGCCTTAGTTTTTCCGATGTTATATATGATTGAGATGGTATTTCATAAGCCCTATCAATGTTGTAAATTCCAGGCCCAATGTCTCCACGACCAATATCCTGAGAACTCTCTGGTTGGTCATTGCTTGAAGAGTGTTGCTGAAAAGGCTTTGAATGTTGTTCGTGTTGAGAAGTTAATTTATTTTCATGGCTTATTAAAGTTGTTTGAGATTTCTCGTATCCTTCGCTTGCATTTAACGTTTTATTATAATTTAACAGTTTATCAAATAACGATTGAGAAAAATTATTTCCCGAGGCGGGTTGAAATTGATTTGAGCTTATTGTAGTTAGATTGTTTCTAGGCACAAATGTTTGATTTTCTCTTGGAATATGTACGTGTGCTGATAACCCCGATGCTTTTTCTATATTATCAAATTTATCCCAGAAGTTCAATAAAGTTGAAGCCGGGGCCGATTGAAATGTGTGCACTTGTGAATTACTTTCTGCGTTTGCGACATCTGCATAGTTATTTAGGTTTGACTGCCATACATCGCTTTCGTTATAATCTCTATTTACCCTATATGTATCATCACTAAGTTGTGTATCATGCAATGACGGATTGGTAAAACCATTACTGTATCCGTAAATCATACTTGGACTATTATCAATACCTAAATATTCGTATTGTTGGTCTATGTTATCTAATTGTGCCCATTGACGGTCAGAACTTCTGGTCAAAACTTTTTCTTGCTCAGAAATAACGTCAGTTATACGGTCAGGGTTTTTTTGAACAGCTCCTCCAAAGTTTTGAAGCCAGTGAAATTGATTACGGTCCTTAAATTCATTGGTTGGGTCAAATTCTTGTGTGTCACTGATATTTAGATTGATATAGTCAATTGAGTCCCATGGACCTGGTTTCGGAGGGTCTTCAACAAAGTCTTGTTCTCTTTCTGATTTATTAATATCGATATCTCGCGAATCTTGTGTTTGATGGTTAGCGTTGCCAAATCCCACTTCTTTAAGGAAAGCTTGGCTGTATACCCCAACATCTAAATTGAAAGTTTTCGTTATAAACTCGGTATTAGAACAATATATATTGATTATAGTTTGGTAATTACTGGTAAGAGTACCCATGTACAGTTCACTATGAGCTGTGGACATTGGGTTGATTATTAGGGGACTAATCACACTTATTCAGTTCTGTTCAGTTTTTGTTCATAGAAAACTACTATTGTATATGGAGATGCGTACCCATCCGTACGGCTCTCCGCATCTTAAATAGATTTTCGCAGCAAACATGTATAAAATGAGGACAAATGTGTTTTTATGATCCGAATATTATAGATATAGTTCAGAACTGTTCCGCTACGTTCAGGAACGAGTCCGTGATTGCAACTTGTCAACGAGGAGTTGGAACAGACCAAACGTGGTGGAGCGCTGTTCCTACTCAACTGTTTTCGACTCAAAACATCAGGTTTTCGACTTCATTTTATGACACTGTACGCGGCTGATAGAAAAAGAACTGTATAAGTGTGACCAAAATCGTTCAGCAAAACGCGAATGAAGCTGAAAAAGGTGTCTCTTAAACCTTGTATGTTTAATAAATCCTTATACTGGGCTAAAAAAAACGCTAGCAATTCAGTAGCTTCTGATATATTACATTTGATCACTATTCTGCGATTAACTATCCTACGCTTAATATCTAAATCAGACTCTTATCAATACCAATAACTTTCGTTTTTCTTCCACTCGGTATATTCTTGGGATTTATGTTATTCTTAAGAGGGTTGATGCTCAACGAGCTAGCAATGTTGCATTATTATTTCTATTTTATGAATGTTGATTTTTTTTTTCTACCACTAAAAAGTTGTAGAAAAAAAAATCAACTTCATTGCGTAACAGTTTTATTATGTTCAAAGTAATATTACATGCGGAAATGGTATAAATTTTCTAAATTGCTGTTTCAGATTTAATTTTTATTATAATAAATCTTGATGTAATGTTACTTTTTACATGTTTTAATATTACGCATATTTAATTAGTAGATTGAGTATAAGCATATCAAACTTTTTTATGAGACAAAGCATAAAATTATGATAAAAATGAGACGTTACCAGCCCGACGAGCATAGAATAGTTTGTTTAGTCATTACATCATACCCACACCAATTATCACCCATCCTAAGATAAATTGTTGATAATTTAAAAATAAATAATTAGGTGTTATATGAATTTATTAATACAACAATAAATACGTAATATAACAGACAATGATTTAGTGTATATAACATTTATATAATATTAGACATCCTTCCTAAATTCTTGTTAGTTACATATTAAGTCTTTGGTCATGTAATTAGTACTTCCTTTTAATGTGAACAATAGTTATTAAAACTTACTGTGGTACTGTTGGGTTTGTGATCTTTGTTCTAAATCTTCTAACTTATCCCAGCTGTTTTGTTCCAAATTATCTTGTTCCCAATTCTTATGTACTTGTTGTGACACATCTTGTACACTGTCCCACTGAGCTTGAGATTTCTGTCCTTCATTTTGTTGACCCCACGATTTTTGTACTTGCTGATTTAGATCTTCTAAATTTTCCCATCTGTTTTGGGATTCCTGGCCCAAATTTTGTTGTTCATAATTAATGTTTGATTGTTGAGTTAACTCCTTAAATTCATCTTGATCTTGTTGTTCAATATCGCGAGCTACACGTATGTGGCCATTTTCATCATAATCAGCCTGGTCGTGTCCATAGTGTGAACCGGAGTGATACGCCATTCCGTCTTTAATTGACGAACTCAGTCTTTGAGATGCTTGGCCATTCGTGTATCCATTCGACGTAGGTATAATTGTGTATGGGTCACCTTGACGTTCCCATGACTTGTGATATGAATAAGAAGACTGATAACTTTTAGGCTTCCCACTTAAATCTTCAACTTGACTGCTCAAATCTGAATGAGAACCTGCGTTATGAGCTGTTTGCCTATACGTGTTTAAATTGGAAGCAGATGTACCTGTGCTCAAATCTGAATGAGAACCTGCGTTATGAGCTGTTTGCCTATACGTGTTTAAATTGGAAGCAGATGTACCTGCGTGATACCTCGATCCAGCGCCATATTGATTTTGATAGCCATTTAGAGAGTCTGATGAAGCGGCACCGCGATTAGAACCTGCATTGTATCCGGTTTGAGTATATGCGTTTACATCTGAATCACCGATTTGCTGTGTGTTATAGTTTGATTGGTGTCGTGATTGACTGGATTTCACAGTATTATATCTATTAGAGGCACTGCTTGAATGATCACTTTGAGAGTCAACTCCTGTGTTGTGTTGGCTACTGATTCTACTAGCGTCGCTATCTTCATACAGTTCACTATGTTTAGGTATAGGTCCTTCAGTACGAGTAACAATAACCTCAGCGGTAGGAATGGTATCATGTTTTTCCCAATTTTTTCGGTAACTGTATGATGATTCATAACGCTTTGAGTTAGTGGGGATGTAACTAGAGCCTTTGTTATTCTGGCTTAAAATATCAGCTTCACTATTTAGCGTGTTTTGGTCTATTAAAGATGATCCCTGAGAAGCATCATACGTTTGTGCTGCAACTGGTATCGCTACTCTTCCTCCTGGTGTTAAAATAATTCTCACTGGAGTAGCACTCACCAATCGAGTACGAACGTTTGATCCATACCCTGAATGAGAATTAGCATTGTTACGATCGTATTCACTGTGTTCTTGGAAGCCGGATTGTGCTTGATAACCTGAACTGTGGCCAGATGACCTGCCGTAATCGTATTGGTTATTTGTTTGTAAATTGTCAAGGGATTGTAAATCTTCAGTCTGTGTTTGGGCATCACTTGCAGCTCGTTGGTAGCCACCGTACCTTGAACCACTATTATGAGAACGACTATTCGTGTAACTAGCGCTATTATACGCAGACCCCGATTGCGACGATTGCGCATTTGAACTATCATGATAGATACCCTCTTGAAAGTTACGACCGGCGAGATTACTAAGGTCAAAATGTCTGGATCCATATGTACCTCTAGAATTAGCTGCGCTATATACACTTCCGCTCTTTTGTTTTGCTCCATCTCCCAATTCTCCTTCGACTTGTCTCACTAAACCGCTCATTTGATTTTGAGCAAGTGAATCCATATTATGAGCGCGTTCATAGTTTCCTCCCATGTTACCTCTCTGAGCACCATAAAATCCTGATTTACTGCCTTCATCTGTAGAGCTTCTTGAAAATTGGAAGTCTTCTTTTTCTTTGTATAACTCGGGCTTAGCCACGGCAATAGCCGTGACCGCGGCTAAGATAAAGAGTTGCTTCATTTTCGTCCAATCTGAAAGGGCCAAAAATTAAATATTAGAAATCATAATTTCGTTGCATTGATTTGCGCCGAGATCAAGAAAATACTTGATCTGATAGGACCTTTTAAATATATTAATAAATAATTTATATAGTGTATAGTATAATATTAAAATTAGGTGAGGCCTATGTTCAACAGTGGACGTCATTGGGCTGATATGATGATGATAGTATAATATACTGTTAATCGTCTTTAAAAGTTTAAGTAACTATTAGCTTTTAAACTGAAACGGGGCACTATAAATTAGTATAATTGAAACATTCTGAGGAGATTTTCCTATTTACTATATTTTTAAGTCGGTACCTAAATGAATAAGGGATGCTTACCGAATACAATAAAGGTATAAATGGCACTTATATTAATGTTAGTAAAACCTCACTTGTCCCGCACGTATCACACACTGACGTTGGCTGATCAGAACGCGCCAATTTATTGTGTTTTAATTTTGTATCTGTCGAGATAACCTCATGACCGGCTATGAATGATACTTTATTCTCAGAACTCGGCCGTGCAAAATATAATACTTAGAAACTTAACTTTGAAAACCTTGACTACAAAATGATCACATATTTATTTATATTGGTGATTGTCAAGCTACAAGTTTAATTTGTGTATTGAATGAATCAGTGACAATGAGTAAAGTTCATTCACAACAAGGTAGAAACTACGGCACGACTACGTCATTACAGGTTTGAAAATATTTTTCTTGTTTAAATAAAACTGGTTTCTAAATAATAAAAAAATCTTCAGACTCTAAAAACGCACAGATTAATAATATATTTAAACCTTATTTCACTCACGTATAATGAACTATTCTTCAATAGGACCAAAAAAGTAGGCATGGTCAGAAACTTTAACTGAGCTGTCTATTAAAAAACTTCCTTTTAACAGGCGGGACCAATCAAAATTTTAAATCGGTTTAATATTTATCAATATTGGTCCCGCCTATAATGGGCGCTATGTAGGATTATTTAACTTCTAGGCTTGTTTCATACTTTTAAGTTTTCAATAAGCAGGCGGGTTTTATTCTTTAAATAATTTATTTTATTTACCACTTTTTTTAAATATTGATAGCTCTTACATTAGCAGATAGATAAAGAGTAACCTAGGCTACTATTTTAGTTTAGAAAAATAATTAGTGTTAGGTATGTACGAAAAATATACATAGTTATTTGCGGACACACAGGCACCAAGTTTTACGCGAGTGGACCCGCGAGCAATACCTTGTGTATATTTATTTAAATAAATATTTGGATTAGGCTATTAATTAGTTTTGATACAATTACCATATCGCGATAGCACCAAAAAGTATGTTTTGACAGTTTTGTTGACGTCACATAGCCCATAACACTCGGGGGCAGAACAGTTAAAAATCGGCCTAGTCGTTTAGGCTACAGGAAGTTCACAATGGAACAGATATACATACCCATATTCATACATACATACGCGTCAAAACATTACCCTCTTTTTTAGCAGTCGGGTAAAAACACAATTAATATTAGACAAAAGAGGTCGCTGATAGTAAAAAGTACGTAATGTAAAAATATTCAAGCAATTCTGATTACTTAGATGACCCCTAGAATCTGCGTTATCATTGAATTACCGAATATTATAATATGCTCTTTACGACTTCAGAGAATTATAAATAGATAATGAAAGAAAACATAGTGTGTGTGTGTGTGTCTAAATATGATAAATTTCGGTTTTCAGGGTTCTCAAAAGGAAATAACGGAACTCTGATAGGATCACTCCATTGTCCGTATGTTTGTCTGTCTGTCCGTTTGTCAAGAATATTTTTCTCAAGAATGCCTAGAGGTATCAAGCTGAAATTAATATCAAATATTCGGTCTGCAACCCCTTGACAGAAATCCGAGTCTAAAGTCTAAGTAAACGCGATCAAAAGATACATCCTCCATTTTTATGCTATGTTTTCTGATGCCAATGAACATTTTGCCCAATAAAAAAGTTATCCTATAGAGATCTTTCCGTTAACGTAGAATCATGAAATTTGGCAAGAAGCAATATCAAGTTGCACAAGTAAAGGAAAAATTAACAAAAACCTTACTCGTGTAGTTATATCACTGAATATTAATACTATATATTAGAAGGGGTGTACAATGGTGTTGCAGGCGCCCATAGGCTAGGGTAACCGCTTACCATCAGGCGGACCGAACGTCCGTTTGCCACCGTCGTGGTATAAAAAAAAAAATGATAAACCTAAAAAAATTCAGTAAGAGTGAGAGGTAATTCCGGACTGACGTTACATTAAGTTGGTGCACCTACCTTTGCGTGAAAATTCATTCTAACTTATAGCTATCCCGTTACCTACTAGCTTAGATATCATATATCATAGCTTATGTATAAAAATAATTGCATAATCGTACGGAACTCTCGGTGCACGAGTCCGACTCGCATTTGACCGGTTTTTTATGACAGTTGGATCAAAGCTTTCTGCGTCTTTTTTAAATAACTTAAGGAAATAAAATAATACATACATACCTTTTACAAAGAAAAATTACCATGATTAACCAATTGCATTATCACTAATCGTCCAAACAAGTCTGCCTCATCCATCAAATTTCATCAATGTCTCATCCAGCATTTCTTGACCGACTTCTAGCCTAGAGAGACCCAATCAGACATACCCTGCAAATCAAATACAATAAAAGAAATGTGTACCAAAAACACATTGTCTAAATTAAAAAATTCGCTTATGGTATATATATCGCAGCCAACTGGTTAAATCAGCCATTCAATTTACTGCCTAGCCGTTTAACTAAACGGCGGCATTCAACTAATGGCCTAAATTAAATTCAGCCAGATGGTTAAATGCAACATTTAATGAACTGGTTGGCTTATGCTTAGGCCATTAATTTAACAGAGTGAAGAGTGTTTATCCTAGCCTTCCAACTTATCCAATTCATGTCTGATTTGCCCTAAAAGGTAAAATAACTTTATTACCTTATGGCTAAAAAAAAATAACCACGAAGACTGAGCCCTTCTAACCTAACTTATCGATTTCGGATCCGTCCAAAACATAGTTTGGTGACAGATCTATCATTTTGGTGATAAATCTACTATTTTGGGTACGAATCTATTTATTAAGATACATTTACATTGATTTAATAACATTTTAAAGGCTAGGTAAGTGAAAGCCAGTTGCCTAGCCATTTAATTGAATGGCGAATATCGCTCAGGCAATAAGTTGAACGCCGCCATTTAGTAAAACGGCCGCCAACTGGTTAAATTTCATTATTAAACTAGTTAATTGAATGGCTGATTTAACCAGTTGGCGGCGACATATACATAAGATACAGACTCATACTCGTGTTAGTTACAAACAACTTATAAAGTATGTTAGTAGCTATATCTAATTTAAATAAGTATCACAAGTCTAATAATAAGGGGTGAAATTATGATTATAGTTTAAATATCATAATAATAGTTTATTTTTGTTCAAAATGGTAAGAACTTTGATAACTACATTTTAATGAATAAAATAGACCATATAAGATATCCCAAGGACCCACCAATTAACGGGTGGTAAAGTTCAAAAATTGTTTGCTTACTCACCAAGTTTGCGCCTATTTAGAAGCACAGAATTCTGCAGGCCCAAATTACATGAAACCGTAGATTTTGCACCTTTAAGTAGCTGCTTTTATATCCTTTTGGCCCAATGTTAATCATTCGGCGGAGTCATCAAGAGGCTTACTTCGATTAAGTCTAGATACAGTGCCCAAATATATTCGCAATAACGCGCTTTAGTCGCGTCAACGAATACGTAAAACTGGTAATCTTTGGAAGTCCCAGGAACAGCATCGATTTTGATGATTTTTAAATTTTTTTTTTGTTTTTTTTTAATCACAAACCTTTTGTAGCGAAGAAAACATCCAAGTAGGTATATTAATTATAAAATAGCCTTTGTTACTGTTTAAAACACAATGCTATTAAAACTTGCAGCACTCCAGAAATACAGATATGAACTAATATAATGATGTAGGATATATTAATTCACCTGTCACCAAACTGGTCAAGTACGTGTCTATCAATGCATGCGGGTTCCGTCTTTATATATTTTACAAACTAAAATGAGGCGGGTTTTAATAAAAACACCACTCATTCTTTTCGCCGATAGTACGAGTAGATTTCAAGGTTTGACTGTCACTGTGGCGTAGCGGTTTAGGTGTTCGTCTCGCCACTAACATTGCCGCACCGAGTGACGTATGTTCGATTCTCACATGAGACTAATATTAGTGTAATTCATATTTCTTTCGAGTCTGGGTGTACTTTTTGTCTATTAATCTTTTTTGACTAGCCTGTTGGCCTAGTGGTTAGTGACCCGAACTGCTAAGCCGGAGGTCGTGGATTCGATTCCCACCCAAGCAGGCGCGGTCCGTAGGAGGGGTGGGTCACAGGGGACATGACCCTCTCCCAGAATCGTACACGTCACATTGAAAAATGTTCTAAAAATTTACAAAATAAATAAAAGCAATTTTTTTATACTGATACTAAATTTCCTAAGTGTGTGGTGTCTACAATATATTTATTTTTACGTCAGAAGATATTTATATTTAAGTTGTGATAGGAAGACATCCAAACCATTAAGCTTGTGCCAGACGGATGAAATCATGAAATGCCATGTTTGCATGAAATTACGTGTCATCCATATCCATATCCATAGATGCCATCCATTTATACAGCAGATGTAATCCAAATTTTAAACACAATCCGCGGATGGAATCTAAGCTCTTTCCAAGGTCGCTTTTGTTGGGACGCAAGATACATCCTTTTTTTTCTAGCATTCTGTTTTATATAATTTGATATTGGTCTACTGAACCCTGAAAATTAATAATAATACCTACACAAACAATAACAAGCTATGCAAAAAATGTTTATTTGTTTTTATTGATCTATTGTCTTTTCTATATTATATCATAGCATATTATATCATTAGCAGCCACACTTATGCAACAGAATTTAATTTTTACATGTCATAACATTTCGTGTTACTGGTAATGTCGTCAAACTAAAAGGTAGGCCCAGAGACAGCCTCCAGCAGACACCAACACCAGGTGACCGTGACATTTAACATAACATGTATTTACTCTATTCTCTTTATAACTTGACTAGTAACATGCTTATTAAATAACAAATCAAACTCTGAAGTATAATCTATTTCAAGTGACCCAAGTAGTAACTACGTTTGTACTATTACCGTAGACGGGGTGACTTTATGAAAAAATAGGGCTATTTTGGTAATACAATTTCTATAATAAAAGTGGCGGTGTGCTAACTATATTAATGTCATTCACATAATCAGTGAAATATACAAAACCGTATCTGTACCACTGAAGGTACGGCTAAAAATAACGGGTATCTAGCGTAAAAACTGCATGTCCAAAGTCACCCCGGCAGATCAAAGTCACCTCAGTTCAACGTAACTTATTCTTTGCTATTATCTAGTATGTGCCCAAGAACTAACATAGCTGACCAAATAATTATGGATGGGATGCAGCTCTGCCTTCTAGTGCCTACCTACCTCTTCGGGGATAAAAAGTGTGACATTATTTTTTGTAACAATGATTATCTATCTAGATTTACATTGCGAATAAAATCAGTTTTTTCTTGAGTTCAACGCTCGAAGATTCACTCGCTCTATTTTTAATCTTATGGCAACCACAATATCCAACACTATCTAGCTTTTTATAGAGAATTTCCGTATTTTATTTACTGCGAGGCAAATTCCAAGGCAAAGAGTAATATAATCAGAAAACTAATAAATAATCTTAATAAATGACATTGCTCTTAATAAAAAATAGGACATCAACCGAAGAGGAAAAAGTATTGACATACTTATGTCGACAATACTTTATGCGTTTATTATTAACGTGTTTGTTTTTATATTTATCTCTTGGGTTTAATATAATTATATTGTTTTTTAAGTCGCTTCTCAGGAACGAGATATCGTCAGATACGTCATTAAATTCTAAGATTCACTTCGAAAACGACTATTGGAATATTGGCGTACTTTAGATAAAAGCTTTTGAACACTTCGGAAATACCAGAAGATAGAACAACATTATTGTTTCGTGACCTGTTTGTAATTGAGCCTATAAAGCAGACCGGCCCTTTTACAGTAGGTACCGAGGCAGTGTTTGATTTTTAGTGCTGTCTCGACTCATATTCTCTGTCTCTGCTCTCTGTTTTTGTTTTCTGTTTAGACCTCCAGTCTTCAGATATAATTCGGTAGATGAAACTCGGTCGTCTATCAGAAAGGATGACTTTGTTTCATAATAGCTAAGCTTTGGGTATACCAGAAATGCCTTTTTGATTCGTGCCCCCCGGTAAAAAGTACCTACTTTAAGGCTCGGGGCAAACGGGCTATCAATCATAGCCACCAGTGGCTAGCGACAGCAACTTTGTATGGATTCGCAATACACGTGGCGGCTACCGACTACACGTGTGCGGCGAGTTCGTACTACGAGATTAGCGCTTTCAACTAAACAACTCTTCAGGTTTATAATACTAGAATAACCAACCCGCACTAGACCAGCGTGAGTGGATTATGGCCTCAACTCTCTCAGCTGTCTAGTTAGAGGAGAGGAGACCCAGGCCCAGCAGTGGGACTTAATGGGTTGCTGATGAATACTAGAATACATTAAAGAGTAATTCGCTTCAAAATGTTTAAGTATTTTGTATCGAACCTTGCAATTAATGAAGCAATATGTTGATGAATAATAACATTTTGTAATTATCTTCTCAGAAACCAGCTACGACGGTAAGAATTTTCGACCGCAATGACTACTACAGCGTCCACGGTGCTGACGCAACGACAGCCGCGAGGGAAGTATTCTCCTCCATATCAAACATTAAGAAGATGGGCCTTGAACCTAATCGTCTCGACTACTTAGTACTGTCTAAAGGAAACTTTGAAATTCTCATCAAAAAACTTTTATTGGTAAGTTAATCTTATTTAGTCCTACTTCCTCTGTTATTTCAATCACATAAGGGTCTACTCGAAAATAACTATAGATTGATGTAACACATTATATCCCATGCTCCCCACTCGGTTAAGAATTGTATATTTTAAAACAAGTAAATAGACTGCAAAAATCAACCGTTAAGCAACGCACTAAAAAGACGATAAATGGTTGTAATTATTATTCCTTATTAAATTTAAATATATAACATATGTATATATTTGTAATCTCCTTTTGATTCCCTTTATTTTGATACCCTATTTAACGTTTGGTAAAAAAAAAAATCTAAATTCTTACAATTTGGCGCCAAAAGTCCGCCGTTTTGCCTTTTTTTTTATAATACCCATCTAAGGACACTTGGGTTTTTGAGAAAAATCTAACGATACGATACGATTGTCCAAATCCATCCAGCCGTTTGGAAGAAACGTGGGAATAAAGAAATTTACAAATATGCAAGATACGCGCGAAAAACAATACCGGTCCTGTCAGTCGGGTAAATAGACCACGACACTAGATTTGTTTATTTGTGGAGAAGTTGTCTTAGCAAATTCTTTCGACTCTAGAAGGCTCATTACGCACCTGGTGGAAGATTCGTCGGGCGTAATCAATTAAAAAAGAAAAGCTAGACCTATTGGTTTTAATAAACCATACAGGAATAATATGTTCTTTTAATAAAAAATTCAAAAAAAATTAAAATGCAGTCAGTTATATTTTAAAAATTTTAAAGTTCAACTGACTGCATTGTGTTCAGTGTCAAATGCTTGAGAGATAATATAAAAGAACATTGAACTTTGTGTCATGACGATATAGAAATGATAACGTCCAATATAATAATATATTGCCTATTTATAGACGTGTATAATTATGTACCCATACTGTACCTACAGTATCAGTAATAAATACCGAAAATCAAATACTTTCCAATTTTCCTGATTTCAAATCGTTATCATCAGGCTTTGGCTATTGTCTCATATATTTAGTTTCAAATTAGGCTTTGAAATTGTCTGTCTTATAAATACCTAATTGAATAATGAATCCTCAATTTAGCTCAGCCCGAATAATGAAATGCCATCGTATCTTACGATTACAGAAAAGCCGAAACTGTAAATCTATATCGATGAAGTCTGAAGATAAATTGTTAAAGTTAACATACAAACATTTAACGCCCCGACTGTCCGTGTAGTGACAGATGTGCGTATAGTGACGGATTAAGAATACATAATGTCACTACCCCATTTCTACCCGTTGGTGTCGTAGGGAGTAAACTTAAGTAGACACGAACACTGTTAGAAAAGGAAAATTCGAAGCAAACCTTATACCTCTAAAAAACCTATCTCTGTTCTGTGCCTTATACCAACCCGTCTGGCGTGTGGTATAGTAACATATAGTAGCCTAAATTCCCTTCACAATCTTTGGAGGAGACCCGTACCCAGCAGTGGGATGTTTGGGGGTTGAAATGATTTAACTCCCCAAACTAGATGCATAATATAGGTAGGTACTTCTGTTCCGTTGTAATTGTAATTTTGCTATGAATGTACTAATAAGGAACCATATAATATAATTGTGACCGCGTATTGACACGTGACCTTAAACTTTATCACAGCTTTATTATCGCTGTTGTTTATCTTCAGTTGTTCTCGACAATAACACGGATCATCTTATACACGTTTTAATTGTGTTGTTAATGCGACGGCATCGTTCATATTAATAAAATATAATATATAATAATATTATTAACCATTCCACTGACCACCGAAACAACCCTTTAATTGACTCAATATAGCTCACAATATAGGAGGCGCCTGTAGCATTGTGATACTGATATGTTCGTTGTGATAATCGAGGTAAAGGTAGATCAGTCCACGACGGGTGACCGTTTGTGGCAATTATATTCTAGAGCGAGAGGTACGTGCACATCTATGCTTACGCATCCGGTGTGTCCGGCCCTTAACCGGGCACATTTCATACTTGAAAATTTAAACTTAGAAAAACAAAAATCGGTTTTTGTCCAACCTGAGGATGCATTTCCAGGGCCATACAGTTGGAACACTCGCGGCGACACCAAGGCAAACACATTAGCAGACTATATAATACTAAAATTATTTTAAAAATCGTACCAGTACTTTCTATAAAATATGTACCTACCTAAGTGAATTCAATCCTCTAAAAAACCTACCTTTGTTCTGTGATACAAACAAACAAATTAACATGATTAAGGAAACGCTGGTATTAGCTGATGTTCTACAATGATAGATAAAGTTCAAAGATCAAATGCAGTCAATATAACACGTGATCATAATAATAAATTATATGTTACACTACTTACACTATTAAGGTGGTATTGTTATATATATACAGGGTGTATACGACGTTACGACATTAAATGAAACCACGTGTAGCATGTGATGTTAGAAGGCTATACCAAAAATATTAAACAGAAATTTGCAATAGTTTAGACGCAAATGTACTTTCTTTATGTCACAGTTGTTCACAGTTTTAAACAACCTGTAGGTATTTACGTTGATCGTATGTTGTCATTACGTCATTCAATTCATTTAAATATCTCTGACTCTTTCATATTATCTTATCTCTTACTCTGTTCCGCACTGTTGTCGTCGTCATGTCGAAAACGTCATAATAGAAAAATAATGTGTAGTTTTATATTCTTAAATTTTTCGACTTTAAATAATGTGAAGCTTTGTTTTTTTTTTTTTTTTTTTTTTTTTTTTCTTTTTTTTTTAATAATTTATATTAGAATATGTTTATAAGGGTTAACACTGGCTGCCTTGTCATTTAATGTCGTATCGTCGTATACACCCTGTATAATATATATTATAAGGTATTGTTGTTCGTTACTGCTTATTACCGTGTACAAACCTTTTCTACTAGAGGTCGGCGGTAACACGCGAGCTCGCGATGGCTATTTTTAAGTGGAAAAGGGTCAGTGTGATTTCAATTCTCTTCTCGCCTCCTCTCGTCTCGCCACTCTGGTGGAAAATCACCTTTACTTGTATATCTTTTCGAAAAACTTTTTTTTTAATCCGGTGAGATTGTGCACAGCAGCGGGCTGTTTATTCTGGACCATAGGTTTTATTTTTTTAATTTACTACACCACCACATAATCGGTGCCTATTCTGAATGTTTATCAATGGGCGATAGGACAATAGGTTATACGAATTATTTCTTGGTATTTAATTTATTTATTTAATTATTTCTATTGTGTGTGCATTCAAAGGAAAGTTAAACAAATATAAAATTCAAGTTGCAGACAATTGTAGTTTATACTAGACCGCGACTTCTTTCGCGTAAATTTTAGTATTTAGATAGACCTTTATAAGTACTTTGTTTTAGTTACAAATCTTCAAATACCAAATTAAATTTTAGATTTTTAAAGATTGATTTAAAGATTTTTAACAATTACATAGTATAAAGATCCTTTAGGGTTGGCTTTCGAAACACCATAAAGTAACTCAAATTAAGAAACGACTTAGGTACTCGTTTCTTAATTGGAGTGAGCGGTATTTGCGAGATCATTTTCGTATTAAATGTCCATGAAAACTTATAAAGTAACGACCACTTAGTTTTCGTGGCGTAACGCTTAAGGTAGTCGCCTCATCATTGAACATACCGTGTTACGTGGGTTCGATTCCCACACCAAACAAATATTTGTGTGAATAGATGTTTGTTTCAAGTCTAGGTGTACTGTGTATCCATTTATTAAGCCACTATAGCTTCTACAACACTAAACTACGTCAAAATGTTTTTTTACAGGTGCGAAGATATCGCGTTGAGATATACGTAGCGGAAGGTTCAGTTAGGGGTTCCGATTGGTCTATTAAGTACAAAGGCTCACCCGGATACTTGTCGCAGTTAGAAGAGATCCTCGGTGAAGGATTTGGAGGTTCAGACGAAACTACGCCGTGTTTGATCGCAGTTAACATCAAAACTGATGCAGTTACTAAAGTGAGTGGCCACTTAGCAATTTAAGCTTTATACGCATTAGCTATAAGCTGCAAATTGTATTACTGTATATTGTTTTGCAGCTATTTTCTACTGTATTGGAAATCGCAATGAATTTTAGAGGAATCAATAATGACACCAATTACGAAATGTTAAGCCATTAATTTCAAAAAATAAGCGCAGTTGTTCTAGATAATAAAACAAACTCCAAAATGTCAGTAACGTCTTGTGACTGAAACTGTTTCTTTGACTCATAAATCACCCAGAAGACCATCATAGTTAGCACTACAAAATAATGCCTAAATGACTTCTTTGTGACAGGTCCCTAAAATTATAAATGCAAAAGTCGGTCGATGTTAGATACTCAATCACGCCCGAACGGCTGAAAGGGTCTACATGAAATTTGATAGTCTTTTTTTTTTTTTACTTGGGGAAATGCCTGGCGCATACCCCTCGGTCTTGGGGAAAGAACCGAGGGATTATGTGGGGCTCGCACCCACTAAAACCCCAAGGTGTTCCTCTCGTCGCGCTCTGCTGTGGTCACGGGAGCGCAGGAACATTCGTCCGCGACTGATAGATTATAGTCTGGGACAACACATAGGCTAAAAACAGCTTTTTAAACAACAGCTAGGTAGTTATTTATATGTCTTTAAACAAGCAAGTCTCTTGCCAGGGCCGCCTCCTCGGCGTAGCATGCGTCACCGCAGGCGATTACCAAATGTCGGTGACAGAGTTTACCGATGACGACTTACTTACCGAGCTAGAGACGATCACGGTACAAATGGCACCCTCCGAATGTCTTGTGCCTAACAGTGAACATGATGACGTAAGTTTACTACTTCAATTAATATTATTTTTGACCCCCGACGCATAAAGAGGGGTGTTACAAGTTGGCGTGTCTGTCTGTAAAGCAAAGCATCGTAGCTTTTCAATTTTGTTTTTTTTTTAAAGACAACGACAAGCCATTTGTTTCGCAGGACTTCACAAACAAACAATCAACAGACACAACACACTCTGGCTCGAAACAAATGTCTACGAATCACAAAAAATATTATCTAACCGCCACGCCAACGCAACGCAAATGTCCTCAGCATAACTTACGGCCCTAATGCTAGGCGATTACCGTAGCCATCACTTATATAGCTAAGCGCAGACAATAGTGTTTTTATATTATTGTTAAATTTTCAATATGTGTATCAATTACGTGTACCTACAATTTTGGGGAGGGGGGTCATGTCCCCTGTGACTCCGCCCCCTCCTTCGGACTACGCTTGTCTGTCTCTCTTAAAATACGTTCTCTAAATATATACTTTTTATTTTTCAGTACAAAGCACTAAAGAAAGTAATGGAACGTACAAATGTGACGGTAACCAAGTTGAAAAAGAGTGAGTTTTCCACCGAAGGTTTGATACAGGATCTGAACCGATTGTTAAAGTTCAAAGAGAATCAACAGCAAGACGCCAACGCTTTCCCCGAAACAAGGAAAGATGTCGCTATGACCAGTTTAGCGGCTGCTGTCAAATATTCTGCGCTGCTCAACGATAACACCAACTTTGGGAGGTTTGTAATTTTTTATGTGTATTGACCGTGCGTAGTATGATGTTACGTAGCCTTTCTCGATAAATAAGTTGAACAACCCTAAAATATATATATTTTTTTATTCAGTTTTAATCTGACCCGTTTTCCTAAATTAGCGCGTTCAAAGAAACAAACTCTATAATATATGAAAAATATTATATTTCGGTTACGGATATGAGATTTTTTAAGAATTGTAAAATATTATTAAGTAGGTATATATATTTAAGTATTTATAATTTATTCATTGATATTCCTTACCATGATTGCGCCTCTATCCGAAACTTTTATATCGGATTCGGTTATTTTTATTTTTACTTCAGATATCCGATAGTTTCGGTTTCGGAGCTCCATAACATCCCTGCAACAAAAACATTATAAATAATGGAGTTGTCTACTAAATTTAGCTAACCACCCAATTGTGTTCCAGGTTTCGCCTATCGACCATCCAAGCGGATTGTTTCTTACATCTAGATTCAGCAGCGTTATCTGCTCTCAACGTGTTCCCAGAGCTAGGTGATACTTCTAATGCGCCGTCTCGAAGTTTGTATGGCTTGCTCGATAGATGCCGCACGCAGCAAGGCAAACGGTAAGTCTCCGATAAGCTATCAGACATTTATCTGCCAGTGTTGAAACAACCCCTTAAATTGGGGATGAATTTTTTATGCTTCATCATTATCATCATTACAACCAATATACGTCCCACTGCTGGGCATGGGCCTCCTCCAAAAATTGTGGAGGGGAATTTAGCCTACTATACCACGTTGGCCAGATGGGTTGGTTTTGTTTAAAATTTTCCTTTTCTCGCAATGCTTTTGTCTGTCGCCTTTAACGACACCCACGGGTTGAAATGGGGTGAATTTTTATGCTTAATTAAAAATAATTCAAAAATATTTTATACCTTTCAGGCTCCTTGCTCAATGGCTGCGACAGCCTCTCCGGGACATAAACCTAATAAACGAACGTCTAGACGTAGTAGAACTGTTGATAAACAACTCACAACTGAGGCTACAACTGCACGAAGATCATCTAAGAAGGATACCGGACCTGCAAGCATTAGCCAGGAGGTTGTCTAGAAAGAAGGCCAACCTACATGATTGTTATAAAATTTATCAGGTATTAATCTATTTTCCCTTCTTTAGAACGTCACCTATTTAGTCATAGTACGTTCTTCTAAGTCTTCGCCTTCCAACGTTTCCTTTCATTTTCATTTCGTTTCCGGCGAGAATGCATCAAAAGACTGATGAATGTTGAAGAAGCCAAAGATGTATGTCAGAATCGTAGTAAGTGGAAGGAAATGGTCTCTGCCTACCCCTCTGTTGGGAAAAAGGTTGATCTATATGTATGTTTGTATGTAATCTATTGCCCGTGTAGTGACGGATTAAGAATACATAATGTCACTACCCCATTTCAACCCGTGGGTGTCGTACAAGACGACTAAGGGAGTAACCTTAAGTAGACAAGAGCACTGCGAGAAAAGGAAAATTCGAAACAAAACCTTATACCAACCGGTCTGGCCAGCAGTGGTATAGTAGGCTAAATTCCCTCCAAAATGCTTGGAGGAGACTCGTGCCCAGCAGTGGGACATTAACTTATGGGTTGTAATGATGAATCAAGTAGGCCGTTTTCAATATTCTATACTCATATCGAATTGGCTGCTAGAGATATTATATTCGAGTTTATTTTTAAATAAAAATATAGATCCGATTAAATTATAAAAATGGATCGAAATATGACATTAAATTTCATCGTTGCCACTCTGTTTGTAAATACGCTCTTAAGAGCTATAATGCCACTGACAGACAGTCACACAGACACGTCAATTGTATTACAGCCTTCTTTATGCGTCGGGAGTTAAAAAGATGCAGTGAAGGTAAGGGTTAGGCAAAAAAGCACCTTATGATCACCCGGGCGGCAAATTTTTAGAGTGAATTATTTATCAGGTTGTGGAATGAACTCCCTAACGAGGTTTTCCCAAGGGACTACAGTATGGGGTTCTTCAAAAAAGGAGTGAATAGGTTTCTTAAGGGTCGGCAACGCGCTCGTGATGCCCCTGGTGTTGCAGGCGCCCATAGGCTACGGTAACCGCTTACCATCAGGCGGACCGTATGTCAGTTTGCCACCGTCGTGGTATAAAAAAAAAATAACTTCTCTTTACCATTCATGAATTTCGCAGGCTATTAAAAGACTGCCGTCATTACTACAATGCTTAGCTGAAGCAGAGAATGCAACTGTCCATTCGTCTCTTACTGAACCGATATCAGAGCTCAATGAAGACCTCGGCAAGTACCAACAGATGATTGAGACTACTATGGATATGGACGCCGTGGACAGAGGTTTGTAAAAAATCTTTAATGACGGTTTTACTTGCAATTTATGTCGATAGTCGATGACTGTCACCATGGCGCAGTGGTTAAGGTGGTTGCCTCGCCACTACGCTGTGCTGGGTGACGTGGGTTCGATTCCCACACGAGACAAATATTTGTGTGATTCATAGATATTTGTTTCGAGTCTGGGTGTACTTTGTGTCCGTTATTTGCATGTTTGTAAAGCTCCTCGCGACACAGGGCTTGTTCCCTAGTGCGGGTGTTGTTTTTATAAAAAAAATAAATAAATAAATAACAGGCTATGTGCTCCAGGGCTTTGACTATCTCCCCCTTATTACAAAATGTGGACTAAGCATTAAACCAGGTTTAAATTGACAACTTTGACATTAAAACAATGGCTTATGTAGTTAGTCCATCTTTTGTAATAAGGAGGTCTGTGTTTAAAATTTCTATAAGATTCTGTGGTTTCTTAGTAGAAAAGTACTAAACAAATGGATTGTCTAATTGCCCTTGTATTTATCTTAATTTTGGCATAATTACCTTAATTTATTTTAAATATGACGTGTATACAACGTTATTATTTGATCATACTAAAGCTAAAACACCCCAAACGTCTTTTTATTTGCAGAATCAGAATAAGAAATGTAAATTTAAAAAGAATTAAACCTCACGAAGTTATTAGCATTTTTCATGCTTATTGCAGTAGTTTATGTACTTACCTATTTAGTACTTACTTATTTATTTATCGCTGCAAGTAGACGGTGCTGCCACAAGGCATTAGCCGGCGATTGATACACTTCAAACAACGGTGTCCAAGCTTTAGAAATTTGAATACATTTTGACAAAAAATATAAAAACATTACACATAACATAACATAGCATCACGCCTTTTCCCCGAAGGGGTAGGCAGAGGTGTTTCACACCCACATTTCGCCAGCTATGTTTGGTCCCATGACCTGATGATGACATGACATGACATGATGTAAAAAATATAACATGTTATAAAAACTATTGGAATCGATTCTGCTACTGATTCAGAACAAACTACTTTCAGAGTTTGCATTAGGTAGGAATAAAGTTGTATAATTTCTAAATTATTTAGAATAATATAATAATATTCTACCACATTCACACAGCGCCATCTAGTCCTAAAGTAAGCAATTACATTTGCTTGTATTATGGGTACTAAACAACTGATATACTACTTAAATACATTTTTTTTTTTGTAAATACATACATATTATAGATAAATTACAACTGCCTCGGTGGCGCAGCGGGAAGTGTATACGACTGCTGTGCAAGAGGTCCCGGGTTCGATTCCCGGGTCGGGTGAAAATGGTATTGGGTTTTTCTATCATGAAATTCCAGTATTGAGATTTTCCCGGAGTTTGGTAAACAAATGTTCCCGGTTTATGACAATAGGCTCGCCCCCTATTTCATGGGACCAAACATAGCTGGCGAAATGTGGGTGTGAAACCTCTGCCTACCCCTTCGGGGAAAAAGGCGTGATGCTATGTATGTTATTACACCCAGACACACTCTCTATTTCTTATAAAGCGAAAGATAACTGTTCTCTGAGATTGGCTTTGAAAACTTCAAGTCACATTAGCAGAGTGTTCAAAAGTTATCAATATGTTAAATGTTTTCAGGTGATTTTCTTGTAAAGCCGTCATTTGACGACCAACTTCAAAGCTTAAGTGAACAATTAGAAGAGCTGCAAGCTTCGGCTGAGAAGGAACTAAATAAAGCTGCGAGAGAGCTCGGCTTGGATGCCGGCAAGACTATCAAGTTGGATAATAACCCACAGAATGGATTCTATTTTAGGTAAATTATAGTCTACCTTTTAAAGAAAAATCTATGATTACGTATAATAAAAAAATCTATTATCACGTTTTGTATACAAAGCCACCAGCTTCAGCGGTCCAACCGCATATGGCCGACAAATGAAAATGTAGCCTATTGTGTTAGTAATAAAATTGTATTTCCAAGTTATTTACGCCCGTGGTGGATAATAGGTTAATATAAGGCAAACTACAGAAATATGTAAAACGCTCCAAGTGCATATGGCCGACAAATGAAACTGTAGCGTATTGTGTTAGTAATAAAATTGTATTTCCAAGTTATTTCCTCCGTGGTGGATAATAGGTTAATATAAGGCAAACTACAGATATATGTAAAACGCTCCAACTGCATATGGCCGACAAATGAAACTGTAGCGTATTGTGTTAGTAATAAAATCGTATTTCCAAATCATTTACGTCCGTTGCGGATATTACGTTAAGAGGGTTCATACATTTTCAAGTTGCTCGCAAATAGGTTTTTAAATCACGCACACAGAGCCGAAACATGCACACTTCTCTAATGCTGTGTGGTACAACAATATAGCGCGTACTAGTGAATTTGGTATTTTTTAACCTCGTATTTTGTTAAAGGTGGATAAGATAAAATTTCAAATTAAATTAATCAATAATTAATTGTAATTAATTGTATTGTATTCTATAAACAATTAAAATACAATTTTATTAGAAAGAAAGAAAAATACAATTAATTTTATATTAGACTAACAATTAATTTCTCAATAATAACTGCGGCTGATATGATGATGATGATGATGAATATGACTATTTGAGGTCAAAGTGGTGAATATGTCCATTTTGAACTTTGTTGTTTTTGGGCTGATCGACTCCAAAATCGATATCTGACAATCCCACTGATCACTGGGCATAGTTCAGAAGTCAAAATTGTAAAAATGCCCGCCATCTTGAACCTTGTTGTTTTTGGGCTGAGTGATACCAAAATCGATATCTGACGATCCCATTGGTCACTGGGCATAGTTCTGAAATCAAAATTATAGAAATGCCCGCCATCTTGAACTTTGTTGTTTTTGGGTTGGGTGATACCAAAATCGATATCTGACAATCCCACTGATCACTGGGCATAGTTCTGAAGTCAAAATTGTAAAAATGCCCGCCATCTTGAACATTGTTGTTTTTGGGCTGAGTGATACCAAAATCGATATCTGACGATCCCATTGGTCACTGGGCATAGTTCTGAAATCAAAATTATAGAAATGCCCGCCATCTTGAACTTTGTTGTTTTTGGGTTGGGTGATACCAAAATCGATATCTGACTACCCATTGGTCACTGGGCCTAGTTCTGAAGTCAAAATTGTGAAAATGCCCACCATCTTGAACTTTGTTGTTTTTGGGCTGATTGATACCAAAATCGATATCTGACTATCCCATTGGTCAATGGGCCTAGTTCCGAAGTCAAAATTGTAAAAATGTCCGCCATCTTGAACTTTGTTGTTTTTGGCCTGATTGACACCAAAATCGATATCTGACGATCCCATTGGTCACTGCGCATAGTTTTGAAGTCAAAATTTTAAAAATGCCCACCATCTTGATCTTTGTTGTTTTTGGGCTGAGTGATACCAAAATCAATATCTGACGATCCCATTGGTCACTGGGCATAGTTCTGAAGTCAAAATTGTAAAAATGCTCGCCATCTTGAACTTTGTTGTTTTTGGCCTGATTTACACCAAAATCGATATCTGACGATCCCATTGGTCACTGAGCATAGTTCTGAAGTCAAAATTGTAAAAATGCCCGCCATCCTGAACTTTGTTGTTTTTGGGCTGAGTGATACCAAAATCAATATCTGACGATCCCATTGGTCACTGGGCATAGTTCTGAAGTCAAAATTATAGAAATGCCCGCCATCTTGAACTTTGTTGTTTTTGGGCTGAGTGATACCAAAATTGATATCTGACGATCCCATTGGTCACTGGGCATAGTTCTGAAGTCAAAATTGTGAAAATGCCCACCATCTTGAACTTTGTTGCTTTTGGGCTGATTGATACCATAATCGATATCTGACGATCCCATTGGTCACTGGGCATGGTTCTGAAGTCAAAATTATAAAAATGCCCGCCACCTTTAACTTTGTTGTTTTTGGGCTGAGTGATACAAAAATCGATATTTGACGATCCCATTGGTCACTGGGCATAGTCCTGAAGTCAAAATTGTAAAAATGCCCGCCATCTTGAACTTTGTTGTTTTTGGGCTGAGTGATACCAAAATCGATATCTGACTATCCCATTGGTCACTGCCCACTGGTCATCTCAGCATCATGATTTTGGAATCACTCAGCTCAAAAACAACAAAGTTCAAGATGCCGAGCATTTTTACAATTTTGACTTCAAAACTATGCCCAATTAGCAATGGGATAGTCAGATATCGATTTCGGTATCACTCAGCCCAAAAACAACAAAGTTCAAGATGGCGGGCATTTTTACAATTTTAACTTCAGAACTATGCCAAGTGACCAATGGGATCGTCAAATATCGATTATGGTATCACTCAGCCCAAAAACAACAAAGTTCAAGATGGCGGGCATTTTTACAATTTTGACTTCAAAACTATGCGCAGTGATCAATGGGATCGTCAAATATCGATTTTGGTATCACTCAGCCCAAAAACAACAAAGTTGAAGATGGCGGGCGTTTTTACTATTTTGACTTCAGAACTATGCCCAGTGACCAATGGGATCGTCAAATATCGATTTTGGTATCACTCAGCCCAAAAACAACAAAGTTCAAGATGGCGGGCATTTTTACAATTTTGACTTCAGAACTATGCCCAATGAGCAATGGGATAGTCAGATATCGATTTTGGTATCACTCAGCCCAAAAACAACAAAGTTCAAGATGGTGGGCATTTTTACTATTTTGACTTCAGAACTATGCCCAGTGACCAATGGGATCGTCAAATATCGATTTTGGTATCACTCAGCCCAAAAACAACAAAGTTCAAGATGGCGGGCATTTTTACAATTTTGACTTCAGAACTATGCCCAATGAGCAATGGGATAGTCAGATATCGATTTTGGTATCACTCAGCCCAAAAACAACAAAGTTCAAGATGGCCGCCATTTTTACAATTTTGACTTCAGAACTATGCATGGGATCGTCAGATATCGATTTTCGAGCCCATCAGCCCAAAAACAGCAAAGTAAATAATTTGATCTTTAATTAAAAAAAAATTCCATAACAAAGTATCAACTGGTATTGAACTCTCTTGAAATATACAAATATTACGTAAACATCGGACCGGGAGCGCGGGAAGCAAAGCGTTACGTCCTCTCTCTAGAAGGCCTCAGCCGGTACTGATTTCTCACGGCCTGTGCGCCGAAATATAAGGCGTTTTTAGGCTCTTTTCAAAAATCATTTTAAAATATTTCTAAATGGATTTCGAAAATATTATGGACATTTATGAATGACCACATCTTGCTTAATAATTAAATGTAAAAAAATCGACTTTTTAAACACATATAGTGTACCAAAATTGTCATCAAACTTGATCAAAGTTCAACGTTTTTGAGAATTTTAGTTTTTAAGTTTTAGTTATAAAAAAATGAATATTTCTAATATTTTTTCAATACACTAACTAAAGGACTATATGTAGACCTTAAAACAAGCTTTTTTTTCTATGAATTTTAATTACTTTAGTCCCTGGCGAATCAGAAAGTAGGCTTGTTTCGTAGAATTTCTTAAAACGCTGTGCGAAAGAACTGTTCTAACTAAAATACTAATAATAAATAGTCTGTTTTTCTTAATACACTTTTTAGACAAGAAAACTGTTGTTTATGTATGCCAAAAATTACTTCGCTACATATAAAGACATATTCTGTAGCGAACGTGGAAATCTCTTGATTTCATCGATTTCTGTATGAACCCTCTTAATACAATAAGGTATAACTACAGAAATATGTAAAACGGTGCAATAGATATTTTTGCTTTACAGCGTCGATGTGAGGTATTGAAAGCTGAAATTATATTTAAATAAAATAAATTATTGCAAAGGTGAATTTCGACCACCATAGGCCGTTAGTGTTGACGATTCCATATCATTGGTGCACCGTTGCGATGGTGCCTGAATGGATAAGTGACCGGTTTGCTAAACACGCGGTCCGAGGTTGATTCCGACCAGCAGTACCAATGTGGATTTCACTTTGTGGAATTTATATTTACTAGTCATTTGACTTACTATCAGCTGACGGTGAAGGAAAACATCGTAAGGAAACCCACATACCCTAGAAGAAATTATAAGGGTATGTCTGATCCACCAACCCGCACTAGGCCAGCACGTGTAGATTATGGCCTAAACCCTCTCAGTTTTCTAGATAGAGGAGAGGAGACCCGAGCCCAGCAGTGGGACATTAATGGGTTGCTGATGATGATGATGCGCCGTTGGGTGTCAGCGATGTAGTCTTATATACATCTGCAAATACTGGGCTGTTGGTCTAGTGGTTAGTGACCCTGACTGCTAAGTCGGAGGTCATGGGTTCGATCCCCACCTAGGACAAATCTTTGTGTGATGAGCTTAAGGTTTGTTCTGTGTCTGGGTGTAATTTATCTATAATATGTATTTACAAAAAAAATGTATTTAAATAGTATATCAGTTGTTTAGTACCCATAACACAAGCAAATATAATTGCTTACTTTGGGACTAGATGGCGCTGTGTGAATGTGGTAGAATATTATTAAACAATAAAATCTTACATGATGCCTATTATTTTATAGGGTAACATTAAAAGAAGAACAATCACTAAGAGGTAACAAGAAATTTACCATAATAGATGCGGTAAAGGGAGGCGTTAGATTCAAAAATAGCGCGTTAGAGAATATTACTGAAGAATACACTTCTACTAAATCTTCGTATGAAAAGGAACAGGATAAAGTTGTTGCAGAGATTGTTAGTATTGCGGGTAAGTAACTATTTGTAACTATATTTAGTAAAATGTTGTAATCGAACCTTGTTTTGGTGCCATCGTCGCCTTTTTACCATCGCACCACTCGACGCCGCTGTAGGCTTCACCCGCATTACCTGGAGCCGATATCGTCTAGAACGGTAAGGTTTCAGCGACCATTCCTCCCACGTGCGTGCCGGCTCTGGGGTGAACTTCCTGCAGCGGTGTTTCCTGCGCGTTATGACATGTCCTTCTTCAAACGAGGTTTAAAGAGAGCTATCCTCTCAAGGTAGGCAGCGGCTTGGATGTGCCCCTAGCATTGCTAACTTCCATGAGCGGCGGTAACCAGTTACCATCAGGTGGGCCGTCTGCTTGTCTGCCACTTTAGGCAATAAAAAAAAAGATCTTTATTTTTAGATATACTTATGCTAAATAAGTAATGGAAAAATTCGAACTCACAACGGGACATAAATATATAAAAATTTTACACCAAAACAAAGGATATAGCTTAGTATTTAATGTACAGTCGAGTTCATTAATATATTGGCACCATCAAGGATTCAAAATATTGTGAGCATTGAAAAGCTCAATAAATACTATAAAACCTATGGATCAAATATAATTATGTCCTCATGTGAATGATTCAATAAAATATGCTGTACATTATGCAATAAGTTGTAGTCACCCTTTTCAACAAAAATATCTAATGAATCGATATCAATATATTAATGAACTCGACTGTATATCTTTATTTTTTATAGCGGGCTACTCAGAATGCCTATTCTGTCTATCCCACATCTTATCCCGTGTGGACGTGTTAGTATCGTTCGCTGTGGCCGCCACAAGTGCACCGGAGCCGTACTGCCGCCCGGTCATCACGGAAGATTTGGACGAATTCGTGCTCAAGGAAGTAAGACATCCCTGTCTTGAAATACAAGAAGGAATCTCTTATATACCTAATGATGTGGAGTTCCGGCGAGGTACGTATTTTGTGATCCCAGGGTAAATAATAAGTTTGTTTTTTAATTAGTGTAATTCAGTTCAAATTAACCACGTTTGTTAAGAGATTCGATCCTTGTAGTTGTAGTAGACCCTATCGATCGATGCCATAAAAGTACAGGATGTTAGTTTTATTTTAGCTGGTTCAATTCTCTTGTCTGGCAAGCAAATTTCCGAAAACCAATTGAATGCAGTTTTGTTTCTTTTTAAAAATAAAGGAATGTTTCGTTTGGGTAAAATTAAATTATCTATCTCTAGTATTTAGAGTACTTTCCAGGTGGCATTAAAAAATTCCAACCTGTATAGCTATTCGACGTACCTAACTCAAAGCTCGGTGTGGCTAATAAACATATTTGTACGCGTATATTTGTTCAGTTTGTTGTGAATATTAATTTAATCAGTGACGGAGATGTTGTATACTCGTAGGGTCCCGTCTGCTGCACGTAGTGACAGGCGCCAACATGGGCGGCAAGTCCACGTGGATGCGGTCGTGCGGCGCGGGCGCGCTGCTGGCGCACGCGGGCGCCGCCGTGCCCGCCCGCGCCGCGCGCCTGCCGCGCCTGCGCACCATCGCCGCGCGCATCGGCGCCAGCGACGCCGAGGGCAAGGGACACAGCACCTTCATGCGGGAGATGATCGACACCGCCGCCATACTCAGGGTAACTCACCTAACATACTGACCGACTGAGCTATCAGCTTTCTAAGGGATGACGTCACGCGTCGCGGTGCCCCTCCCATAGTGTGCGTCGCGACCCCTCCAATAGTGAGTCGCGTCGCTAAAAAAAAAAAAAATTGTCAATAATTTCTAGAACGGTTCTTTTCTCGTCTACTCTTTCGAGCACTTTCCGTTTGAAATCATTTCTGTCCAGCTTGTTAAACATTCTTGTGGAGAAATCGCCATCGTTCTCTGCCATATCCTTGGTCTTTTGATACGACTAGAACCCGTACTTCTCCTTGACCTGCTGTATAAAACTTCTTGTTATACATTATTGAATAGTAAAATGAAAAATGTTTTTTTATTGTTACCAGACTGCAACACCGGACTCACTCGTTCTCATCGACGAATTAGGCCGAGGTACATCGACATACGAGGGCTGTGGAATTGCTTGGGCTATTGCTGAGTAAGTATATATTATCAAAACTTTACAATAAATTAGCTCTTACCCGAGCCTTCCTCGATAAATGGGCTATCGGTCACTAAAATAATTTTTCAATTCGATTTAGTAGTTCCTAAAATTAGCTCATTCAACCAAACAAACAAACTTCAGCTTTATATTATAGGTATAGAGGTAAAAATTTCCCTGACTACTGCAATAGTGCTTTCACTGTGTTGCGGGAGTAAATTACCTCTGACATACGAGTATATTGAGGAGACATATAATGTCACTACCCCATCTCAACCCGTGGGTGTCGTAAACGGCGACTAAGGGACTACCTTATGCAAACCAGAGCACTGCAAGAAAAGGAGACCAATATCCAGCAGTGGGACGTTTATGGGTTGAAATTATGATGATATATTTATTTATTTATCAAGAAAATAAACATTATAAGTTTACAGTTCTCACCAAAGCGCTTACATGCTATGCTAAATTATATAAAAAGAAATCAGAATTGTTAACATTACATTGGAAAAAATTATACAATATAAAATTTATAATAGATTAATGTCAGTGCACATAATTAATAATAAATAAATATTCTAATAATAAAATTAAATAAAAACAAAACAAATCAAGTTATATTATTCAGGTACAATAATATTTTTTTCCTGATTTGGCCCAAGTTGTCAAAAAATATGTCTGCATCAGGACTTGTTGCTGCTGCACCAACCAAGCTGTTAATTAATGCAACAGCTCTTTCTGTAGGGCTACTAGAGGCAGACACACGCCAAGACAGTGGGCAAGTTAAAAGACAATGTTGCCTTCGTCCTGTCCCACGCATATATTGATTGGGAACATAAAACTGTAAGCATTCTCGTACCAATGGGTTATCGATCTTATTATTTAATAGTAGATAATAATGCATTGCGTGTGCAAAACTACGTCTCAGTTCCAAAGTATCCAAACCGATCATTCCACACACAAACATAGATGGTTATAGAAATGGGTAGTACCCGAGAGTGCGCTTATATAAGTATCGTGCAAATTTACGCTGAACTCGCTCTACCATTAGAATATATATTTTTTCTTTAGGACTCCAGAGAATCGCGTTGTACTCTAATTTACTAATTGAGGAATTGAGGTATTGTAAGCTCTAATCTATATTTTCCAGGGAACTAGCAACTAAGAGTCAATGTTTCTGCCTGTTCGCCACACATTATCAAGAACTGACACGGTTGGCGAGCATACATCCGGGCGTGATCGTTAATTCGCACGCCGAAGCGTCCGTCGTAAACGGACAGCTATTGTTGCTGCATCGTATCGCGCCGGGGCCAGCACTACACTCCCTTGGGTTACACGTCGCAAAATTAGCTGATTTACCTGAATCTATTATTGAGGTGAGATGAATATAAATTTATATAAGACTAGCTCTCGCGTAGTTTTTCAGCAACGAAAGTCTATGTCCTTCTCCAGGTTTTATACTATATGCCAGTGAAAGTTGCGTTAAAATCGGTCCGGCAGTTTCTGAGATTAGCCTGAACAAACATACAGACAGACAGAAAAAATAAGTAACAAGTCTCTCTGTTATTTTCGAACGTCGAATATATAAAGAGCATCTTGTGTATATAAGGAGCGTCGAGTATATAAGTAGTGTCTTGTAAATAAAAATAAGGAGCATCTAGTGTATAAAGAGCGTCGAGTATACGTACATATAAGGAGCGTCTTGTATAAAAGGAGTGTCGAGTATATAAGGAGCGTCAAGTACAATACATTCTTTTGACCGCCTGAACCAACCTGTTCAGTCAAAAGTACTTTTGCCTGTTTTTTCAGGTAAAAGTATTTGACTGCTAACTGCTGCTGTTTGACTAACATATATGTTAGTTAACCTACAAGTTTATTTGACTGGTGCACAGAATTTACAAATTCTGTCTAGAGTACGTAGTGAACACGTATTAATGTAGATTACATTGATACTATTGATTGTTCAGAATTATTTGCATACTTACTGGTAACTTTGCCCCCCGTTCAGCTTTTCTGACTTTTGAACACCCGAATAAAATCTTTCTTACGAAACAAATATTTGTGTCATTTATAAATATTTGTTTCGAGTCCGGATTTAGGTACTTTGTATCAGTTATTGGAAGTTCATAAACTCCCCCGTGACACAGCTTGTTTCCTAAGAGCATAAAAAAAAATTATGTTTTTTTAAGAATAACTATAAATATTTTAATTAAAAAAGTGCATTCACCATCTACTATAATGTATAACTAGTACTACAGTGTAAATAATTTACGCTTTTCAGTATGCCGAAGCAAAACAAGCTCAACTCGAAATTAATTTGTTTGACGTGGAAACAGCTGTGGAATCGCAAGAAACGACCGAGGGCCATAAACTAATAGTGGATTTCTTACGCAAGTGTAAACAAATCCAACAAGCTAATGCATCGGACGAAGTTATGATGAAGGAAATAGCCAAGCTGAAACAAGAATTGTTACAGTCTAATAACAAATATGTAACTTCGCTTATGGCGTAATTGTGGTTTTATAACGGCTTGAAGGGTACCTTGGTATAGTTTAAGAGACGTGGAAGACCGACGTTCATCCCTCTGATAACAGGTTGAGACAAAATTTTAATGCAAAATATTTATGAACAGTTTTTGCAGGCAAGACTTATTAGAATTTTTTGTAATTAAATTCTCTTTATTTTGATACCAATATTATTAATACTAGCCATGTTAAAATTAAATTTGTTCTGTTATCAAAAGATGAAGAATAAAAAAGATTAAAATTACATAATTGAATAAAAAAAATATATAGTTAAACACTTTTCGAAAGGCAAGCTATCATAGGCGTAATTATAAATCTATAAAAAAACATTAAAAATATGTCTCAACTGGTTATAAGATGGGTGAAGGTCGGTTTTGCCATGTCTCCTCTACTAGTAGTGAAAATTGCTGAGTGTGCCCATAAAGAGAAACTATGAAGGTTATTATGATTAATAAATATTTTCGTTAATGTAAAATTAGCTACCTCTTAATTATAAGGCCCTGTTATAAGTTTGCCTTATGAAAGTGAGCACCCACCGAAGCATTCCGTATGTTAATTTGTTCTAATATTGAAGTATTAAGTTAGTCTTTCTGGCCAGCGTGGTATAGTAGGTATCCCTACACATTCTTTGGAGGAGACCCGTGCCCAGCAGTGGGACATTTATAGATTAAAATGACGATAAGTCTTAAATCTAATTATCTAATTGTCGATTGTAAAGATAAATGGAACAAGTGAGTTTTCTATTAAACTGTGTAATGTTATCTGTGGTCTTTTTGTTTTCCTTTTTTCGAATAATTGTCTGCATCATCGAATGGTCGACTGAATGAATGCCTTAGGCATTAAGTCCGCCTGTACAATTTTTTGTATGAAGTACTAAATATAAATAATCTTTTCATAGTGTCGAGCACATACCAGAGATAGACCACATATCTAGTGGCATTGAAGTGCGTCTGCTAAATTTGAGTTGCAAGGTTTGCTTCCCAGTTTTGCCACGAGCTTAGCATATATATATATATATATATATATAGCTTAGCTTAGCACAAGCAGCAGTGATTTGGTTGATAAGTAAAACAAATATATGATTTACATAACAATTTTTATTAATAATGAAATAGTAATCATCACATGAAAAACAAATTTAAATGAGACTTTTAAATGAATTCTTTTATACATTATTTATATTGTAAGTCAAACAATTATTCAGTTACCTATGTATTACTAGTTGAAACATTAATCACAGGTGAGGATGCACGAAAGAAATTATAATTTAATTAAATCTTTAAATAAGCAGTTTCATTAACTATTTTTTTTATTGCATGTCAAAGAACATTATGTGCTTCATAAGTATCTCTTAAGAGTAACAGTCTAAATGCAATTTTTTATATTTATTCTTGTTATGCATTGCATGCACATGCCACGAAAATTAAACTTGTCTTGTAAAATACTATCAGTAAATTATTTAAATATGACCCAGTCGGTATTATCTTTCAATCTTTAATTTACATTATAAAATTTACTCTGTTTAGCAGCGAAATAAACAATCAAGAAATACAAACATGTGAATAGGATGTTGTTTTGTATTCTATCTTGTTCACTACGCGGCTTTTGTTATGTACATTTGTTGGTGGGACAAAATTTATAAGTTACTACTATATACATTATTCACATTATGTCATAGCTAGCAATACACATTATTGGAAAGGCAATTCCTTGTCAACTACCCGCCAGTTTTAACATAATACATGATTTCGATTGTTAGTATACATATAATATAAACGCAATCTACTCTACAGTATTGTTTACAAACTATAGGCATATTTCTCTGACTGTCTACACCTTTCCATAAGGTACTTCATGCTACTTTAAATAATTTAAAAATCAATTCAACTTCAAAATTTATATTGTCTTATAAATTATTACACTCAGATTTAAATTTGCCCCACCGCTTTTATTTTATTAAAATCACAGGGTAGCCCTAAGCTACGTTTCCACAGTAAGAATTTTGAATTTAGGTACCTATTTAGCTACTATAGGTACAACTGTATATTCAAATTGTTTGTAAATACCAACTATGATATTGCTAAAATTATAAAATCCTATTGGGGAACTAAACTAAATTTTACTTTTCCATAAATTTAAATGTCAATAATAAATTAATACTACATTCTAACCTAAGTGAGCTGTTAAAACACAGCATTTTTCTGTTCTTTACGCCAGCAAGTCAACGACCCGCAGTCTATGAGACTATCGTTTGTAGCAGTTTTCTCGCTGTGGAAACGTAAACCCGAAAGAGCGTGGTTTCAGCACGCACCTTCAATGGACTGTCCCTTACGACTAGCATCGAGCTTTCGTACCGGGAGCTCATCTCAAGAAAAATACAATCGTACTGCACTCTGAAACGTTCTACGGCACATGGGGCACTTGTCCGCCGCCAACGCACACTTAGCACACGCCACCACGTGTCCGCAGGGCACGAAGCACACATTGCGTTCCTCTGCATAGCAAATTTTACATAGTTTGGAATCGTCAACCTCTGGCTCTTCCGCTGGCGCACTCGTAGGGGGGGCCGGTAGTCTCTCAGGTGCTACGTCCTTCTCTGCGTTAGCCGCAGGAATTACGCACGCTTCGGACATTACCTTCTGAACGTACTCTCGGCCTTTCACCAATTGAACATAGGCACAACGGTCGAACCAGCGCGCGTGTTGCTCCCATGGAACGTCGTCGGTTTCCCAGTCTTTTAAGCCACCGTCACAATAGAAGCATTTCGTTTTGTCACCCTGTCCGGTGTAAAAGAAGCCGGCCTCAGCGAGGTCTTCAGGTTTCTGGCGCATGCATTGTGGCCAATCTTGAAAACTCCGCAGACGTGCAGCTTCGGTGGCGTAGCGACGGTGTACGGGACCGGGCATACGTGGCGGCGAGTCTGTAGGCACGCGCACCCCGCACTCATCGCGGCTCAAGCCGTTGTCCGTACCCGCTAATCTACGAACGAAAGGACATTGCGGAGCCCATCTTTGATGGTCCTTGGCTGGATCGTCTCCTTCATCCCATTTCATAATTTCCACCTTACAGAAAGCACAGCGCACTTCGTCGCCGCGACCGAGGTAGTAGAAGCCATTTTGGGCTAATTGTTGTGGAGAGAGGAAAGTGACAGGCCATTTTTCGAAGGTTTTGATCCTCTCATCCTCTCGACGCATATCAACGCCATCGATTCCACAGGGGTCACGGTTATCCGTTTTATCGATAGAGAATGTAGAAGTAGCGGTGGTTGAAGAAGGCGACGGCGTGGAGACTGGTGAAGCAGAATCGTAATTCTGCGATGGCATCACCAGTGATCCGAGCAAAGGTCGAAGCTTACCCTCCTGAGGCTTGAATAGTAATGGCGAGGCAGGCAAATTTGGTGCCACTGTAAAAGAAAGAGAAATGTCAATTAATAATTTGGAAAAAATGTAAACGGTGTGCTGATAACGGTAACATAGAAAAGAAACATAAATGAACTGTGGTTGAGTCAGAAATTGATTGCCATAATGAAGTGTCAGCTGTCGTACGAATATTTGTCAAGTAGAAGGTAGGTACCTATTTCTAATAAATGCGGCAATAAATGTTGTCTCTGGTACATATAATTAGGTAATAATTATTTTGCAAATCTTTTGCGTCGGAGTTTTCTTTTATTTTTTAATTGATCTTGTTAACCCAAGATATGTATTTTTGTTAATTACATACAATGTCTCTATCTTTGAGAAATGGCCAAGATACCTACATATAATCCTTGAAATCAATTAAATACGAATTTAACATTAACATGATGCGCTCATATGTAGAAGATAGCGGTGAGCGAGTGTGCGTTTAAAAACAGTTTCACATAACAACAAGTTCGCGGCCGTCGGGGCCGGCCCGGCTGGCTGCGTCATCGACATTCCAGTGCCTGCAGCCGCCTCCGCACCTCTTCCCTTACCCCGGCCACTCAGTGCGCATGTACTTAATGACCACAATCGCTTTTCTAACCCTTACTCAAACAAACCCCAAACACATGATGTCCAATGTTTCATGTAGAATTCAATATTTAGAATCTATTAGAAAACAAATAAATGAACAAAAAAAACGTAAATCTAATAAGAAATATATTATTATTTTGTAGATAGGTCTCTCCTTTGTAAAAAGAAATAGATAATTTAATGCATATGCAAAATATTAGCATCAAATAGGTACCTAGCAAAATGTTTTAAAAACAAATTTCAAAGAAACGTTTCGAATCAATTCAGTAACTCGAATCCGCTATTCCACCAAAACAATAGGCCTCCAAAATAGCTAATGGCCGCCAGTAGTATACGGATCGATATTTACCATTTCTGCGTGCTGAGTCGATTAACAGAGGCATTTTAAAACTTTTATATCATTAACTTTTCACGTAACACTACATATACACATGGCAAAGAAAATTGAAGAATTTCGGGAAACAATACTTGAATTAAAATAGTTTAGCGATAAAAGCGTTCGTGTGAGTACGAACATCGTTGGCTTCGCGTAGACTGTGCCGTCTATGGTGACACGGTGGCACAACGACCACCCCACTGCGCAAGCGTAAGTACAAAAGAGGGTTCAAATCGCCGGATCGGAACCCTTCGCGGAATAGAGTACTGCCACTGTACACATGGAGCACGACGCCACTCAGTCAACCATTGAAAACTAACGCGCACAGCTGTTATGGTTCATACACAGCTGTATTCTAAGCTTTACATAATTCAGAAATACTAGTTATTTTGCAGGTTTGGGAATATTTTTGGTAATCAAAAGTTCTGAGCTTCCCTGGGAACTTAGTTTATTCGACAAAGCTTAAATAGTCACGGTTGCAATTATTTTATACACCTGCCTACTTACACATTTGATAAAAAATATACCCATTTGCTAGTCCAGACAAACTAGAAGTTTCATTAAGAAGTTTTAATACACAGTAATCGCGGCGAGTTCTGCTACAATTTCGGGGATAATCCTTTTATTAAAGTCTAAAAGTTCTTAAATTCTTAATCCGTTTTGCGATATATATGATATAGTTCGCTTAACTATAAAGTACATTGTACCTAAACAATTAAAAAACGATAACACGTTTAGATGATTACTAAATACAATCTACAAATTCGCTAAGTATCAAATTTTCTCCACACAATTTGGGAACCAAGTTTGAAACATCTGGCAACACTGATAGTAAGTTCTCAATCAGGCTAGCGTCTGGGGCGACGTTGCCATGCCGCTCACAGCCGACCGGATTTCATTCATATTTGAGACGCGACGTTGCCGTCTTCAGCGGAAACCGCGACCACACAACGTAAAAAAGGGCCTGTGGAATGTGGCAGTAGTTTACTGATGGGCGGGTCTAATACAACACCAAATAAAAAGTAGACAAAAGTGGATTGGAATGCGGACTGTACTTAGCGTTGTAAAGGCCGTATAAATGAATCTCCTATTCGAAAAGAAGTTTAGAAAATCGTAGTAATGCTCTTATAATATTCCGTTTTTATATTTATCTCTTTTTAAGAAACAGGTTAAAGACAATTTGCAAAAAAATAGTCTGAGCTTGGCTTGTTTATAAATAGAAACCGCAGATATTTTGTACTTAAGTCCAGCCATACTGATATTATCATGCGCAAAGTTCATGTCACTCGCCGCAAAAAGCAAATGAAATTCAGCATTGTGCCTTAAGAGAGCGGCGAGAGGCGGCGCCCGGCTGGGAGAGCAAGCGTGGGGAAGGGGACGGGGCCATGTTCTCATGCCTATGGGTGGTCGGCGCTCGGCTTTCGAATTCCAATGCCTCGCCTGTAGCGCCTACGCGCTAGACTGCTATCTATTAAAATTTACCTCATAAGTCTACGTTGTTTCAGTGCAGTTGAATAGAGCCATAATTTCTTCCAAAAATAACGTAGACGGTTCTAATCTTATTATCTCTGTCTTTATATGGAATGTATGAATGAATCTAAAACTTGTTGGCTTTGCGTAGTTATACAAACTGTGGCTTCTTTCATCATAAAAGTTGGAAAAATAAACTAAAGGATAGCCCGGAATTGGTGTCAGCGGAAGAGAACATCCGCCAGATGGGGCACAAACATATCAGAGAGTAGGTATGGCATTGAGTATAAAATGTGTGGAGCATAAAAGAACACTCATGTAAAAACATCCTTTTGTTCTGTTACACATTTATTAGTTGTTAAGAATCTCGAGAGCTTTTAATTAAATAAATTAGGTACGTAAAACAAGTTAGTTGTAAAATATCAACGCGCGACTTGAACTTTATATATTGTTATACTTATTCGAAAATATAACACTTTTTACTAAAAGGAAAAACTAGTGGCGCAAATCCGAAAATAGGTAACATAATCAATTACTGTATGGTAGATGTATAGGTACATTAATAATATTAAAAAAAAATCTAATTGAGGTAGCTTGTCTAGAATAACAGCTTTATCAACACGGATTAATTTATTGAAACTGGAAACACTAACCACAACAAAGATACCTAATAAAATATGATAAAAAAATGGCGCCTAAGTTACCGTGGTTTCTAACAGATGGCGCTAGTTGTTTCAATGTAGTAATTTACATTGAAAATAAAGAGGAAAACAACCGAGCAAGAATCTATTAATGTTAGGTAAAATTATGATTAATTAAGGCAAACAAGGATAGTGGTTGAGTCATTATGTGTTTTTCCAGCCAACAATCCCATAAATAAGCTTTAGTTATAAAAAGTACCTAGGTACATACTTAATTACATACTCCTTAAATTCCACAATGAACTCTTCACATTATGTACAGTAGGTACACAAAGGAAATTACCTAATATAAAAACAAAACAAATAATTACTATGTTGCAATACAATGTACCCACTTCTGATAAAAAATAAAATGTAGGTCCCTATTTCTTATTAATTTTAATATAGGTACCATGAGTGAATCTATTGCATGAACATAATGTTACTAGTAGATGACAACTAGGTATAAAAACTAATATGTACTTACTAATTTGGCAACACAACTAAAGCAGCAAAGAGGCCCTCACTGGGTAGAGGAAAATGAATCAACAAGGCCACTAACAGCCAGTAAGCAACAAAAAAAAACTACCTACTTCAGTTTTTTATTGATTTCAATTTACAAATTTATATATCTTTTTAAATAAGGAACATCAAAAAGATATGTAATGTTCTAAAGTGAAAACAATAAAGAAACTGATAATCATACTTTACCCTTTAATATACCAATTACTTTTATATATCTTATCAGTTCTTATTGATTATGGACAATATCGAAGCAACAACTAGATTCTTGGAAGAATTATGATAGGGCAGTACTTTGAAATAGTTTTTTGCAAGTGGTTAGTACTTATTATTATTACTGTTTGTAGATATAAAAAGGTTACAATTTATTACCTACCTACAGTAAATAATAACATAGATGGCGTTGTATTACTACTAATCTACAATTATTTTATTTTTTTATAGGACGATTCATTGTTCATTTTATACAGAATTAATTTAGAAAAATTTATAGATATTGTGCCTCTGGTATATATTTTATTGTTTTAAATATGTAAGCTATAATAACATCAAAGTTTTACTAATTAATTAAGGTTAAAGTTTTTAGTCATTAGAAGGGAATGAAACTAAATTACATATAATATATTATTATTAGTTTTTATTATTATCTGATGAGCATTGACATTAGAAAAATTAGAAGAATGCATTATCTATACTTATTTTGTCATTAACAACAATATTTAATAGAGGATTCCATCACTTAAGAAAGTGTTTAAGAAGTTAATTTACTGCCAATTGTTATTATGCTAAATATAAGACGTGAATGTAGATTTATTGTAATATTAGCAAGGTGGTTAACCTAAAATATGGTGACTTAGTTTCTCTACAATACGATAGATTTGGACAACTCGATAAGCTGAATCGAATGAGGATTATATTTAGAGAAAAATATCTAAATAAAACTACCAATCCACTAACGAGGATAAATGACGTCGCCCTCGTTCCAAATCTAACAACATATGGTCATGAAAAGGTTATGTAAGAAAAACTCATTTACCTTTCGTAATATCCATTTTTAATCCAGAATTTTGGGTTTTTACACAAGGGATGGAACACGAAAACATTAAATCAATTGTTTTTTGACTAGGCATTCAGTAACTCCCTAGTCTTCACTCTCACTTGTCAAACGAACACGGATAAACAAACAACACAACTCTCCAACATGAGTGCGAAACTCGCGACTAACGATGTGACGTCTACTATACGTTCACAATCGATCGCGGCGCAGCCAACCACAGTCGAGAGCAGAACATGCGTCACTCGTCGAAGTTCGGGAACTATTCATCGCACCAAACGGCGGCTGTCAACTGTGTTGCCAGTGATGAGTTTCAAACTTCCCCTAGCGGTCGTTTGTTATACTACGTTCGGTCGCGTCGCGTCGTCGTCACCATAGCGCAGCCCAAAGCGTTGACGACGACGATGGCGACGTAAGCATCATCAAGAAATTATTATCTCTTACGTCATACCTACGTAATGATGATAAACATATTGATACTAATTGATAATAATTCTATCTATAAATTAGATTTTTTCATAGAATCCATCAAACAAAGTACTAATTGGATTAAAGTGTTAATCTACAGCTGTTTTCCTATTACCTATTTCAAAGGAAAATAAATTCCGCTGAAGTGGTAACATTAGCTTTTTAAATTGTCAGAAAATAGAAAAAATACCTGTAAGGAAGGTAAATTAGTAATATTATTATATTCTATATGTATTAAAATTGTTTTGTTTTGTATAATGACCACTCTAACAATTATTTTGGGTCTTTTTTTTTGTAAGGATTAATTCCATCCCAATAATACCCGGCTGACAGGAAGACTTTTTAAATTTCTATCTACCTACTTATGTTTTTGAAAAATAATAATATTATCATTATAAGTATTTATATATCATACCTTCCCTTGAGGGTCCAGCTCTTATTATAACTTTATCTTCGTCATCCTCTTCAGTTGCATTTTCTTCCATGTTTGTTGACTGATCTGAATGCATAGGTATTTTTTTAACATCATAAGTAGGTAAATTCATCTAAAATAAGATAAATAATTATGTTTTAACTTAACTCGTTACCACAGAAGGACACATTATTGTTATTGGTCACGGATTAGGTACTTTTTGGTAGGTAATATTAATTAAGCCAAACCATTTTTGGTATTTTTGACATAAAATGACATTATACGAACGCCATAGATAAGATAGAGAAACAAAACAAATAACATATGAAGGAGGTTTTTTTACCTGTAAACGAGCACTATTGTGTGAACTGTCGAGCGCTGCAGTTGCCGCTTCAATGCTACGGCTAAACTAAGGCGAGATACGGCGATAAACATTATTACCTACGTAAATAACGTGTCCAATGATATTAGCTCATAATACCTAGGTATTTCACGTCATTGTTCAATAAAATATAATATTGAAGATGCAGGTATCTATGCAGCCCATTAATAGGTACTTATGTTTTCGTATGCAACGCGTCGATGATTCATTTTTGTTTAAATTAGACTTCTGAGTCCTGTGTCAGGTATACCTAACTAGACTTAGCATACCTATTTACATTGATTAGTATGAAGATAAGGACAAATATCAGCCCTGAAAACATAAGAGAAGATATAGGCATTAGGCTAGGTTCAATGCATGTTGTAGTAGGTAAGTATAATTGGCGGGTATCAATTTCATAGGTATGGGGGGTAACCAACAAACCCATTATTCGAGGATTTATGTAGGTAGGTACATGAAACAGTAAGTAGTTACTAGGGCAGTAATTACCTTAGGTAAAGTTATAGATAGTACCTACCTATTTTTCTCAGAAACTTAGTGCGCTTTAATTACTAGATAATTCCTATGTTGGCTGTACTTACAAGATGACGTAGTAAAGGAGCGCAGATGTAATCTAAGTAATCTTACACAACTTTGCATTGTGAGGGTCGTACAAAAAATGTAGGTACCTAATATTTTGACGTTGGCAGGTGCGCACGCAGCTTGCGCGGGCGGCGCACGGCGTGCGGCGTCAGCTGCTGTTCCACGTGCTTCGCAGCTGTCGCCCTCATCCCTTACACCTCCCCTCAGTTGCAGTCCCTTAATTCATTCCTGGATCAACCAAAAAAATCAACCCAATTTGCTGAGAATTCAATAGTGCATCCTGTTCAAGTTAGGACCCTTCATTTGAAAATTCAATTGGATAATATCATCTGTATATCGCATCGGGTCTTAAAGTTATAATTTCAACTCGCATAATATTTAATCTCAGTCTAGGATACGGATAAATCATTGAAGGTCTGTCTGCGGCATCTATGCACCACAGACGCACGCTAGTAATAATGCATATTTTAATGAATGAACCCGGCCCGACGAGAGTGGTGCCTACAGCGTTCACTTCGTGACTTAACAATGACCAAAGAGTAAATGTTCACGGATACTGTGCATTTTAAATGTTAATTATTATACCTACCAACCTTACTGGTACCAAACTGGAACAATTAATTGATGCCTCAAAGTATGAGATAATTATGAAATTATGAATAGAGTTCATTTAATCTAAACTTCTTCCGTACTAACTAAACATTGCTTTAAAATCGTCAGCAAATTTGCCTTATGTCAATCTGATGCAGGAGCTTTATATCTAAATTCAACCCTGAATACCTTTTCGTTCATAGTTCAAGCCTATTCAAGCACTGTATCCTTAAAAGGCTATCCAAAAGTCATCAGCTTTCATCAGTGTGAGACTCTTTTGCGAGTGTTTAATTCAAAAGACCAAAATAGTCACTTCAGCAATTAGGTACTGGCTAAGTAGGTATTATATCATAAATAAAGGAGATCTAATTCTTTATTTGGTCCAAAGATTCATGAATTCAGCTTTTGATAGACCATAAAATTTTGATTGCCAAGTATTCTTGTAGTAGGCATTTTGATAACGTAATTTAAAAAGCTGTAAAGCTGCTCCCGAAAATATTTTCACACAACAACTTTGTGGCGCTTCTGAAATGATGTTGTCATTGAGAGCGGGCGGGCTCAAGGCAAAGCGGTCCAATAGCGGCTCGCACTGTGGTATGCGGCCTGCTTTTCCCAGAACTCTTCGCTCCGTACCGCAGCCCGCGGGACGGGATCAGTTGCACGAAGTACCCACCTAGCCCGCCGAGCACAAGTATTATGTGCTGATATGATAAACTACCAACTTGTATATCAGGCAATTGTTGTGAAAGACTGATTTTTCTATGTAAGTAGGTACTTTTATAGCGAAAGTTTTTGAAGAAGAAAGCTTTAGATAGGTAGGTATTGAAGATTTTAGGAATTCAAACCCTGTTTATTTTAGGTATCTAAAAAGAAGAGATACAATCAAATAAGTTTGTAGTTTTACTTCCCATTATACTTACTTACCATTTTCGTTTAAATTCCCTAATCTGATTGAAGTTCAGTCAGAGAAGTCCTCTTCAACTTGAAGTTGTTACGGCCATTTTGGACGCTCCACCGTTTTCACATTATGCGTCGGCCGGGTCATCGACTTATTTTACATAAAAAAAACCAATGGTTAATTATAAAATTTTCTTTTTCGATGCAAAAATATTTTTTCAATTGCTGCTTAGCGCGTTCAAACCTAGGTCCACCAAATTACTTAATCATAGACATGACAAACGCAACTGATAAAATAGACATCTAAAATATTTTAGATTTTAGTAGTAGTTATGTTAGTAAAAACATTATGTAGGTACCTACCTATTCAAAGCACAAGAAATGGACTTATTTCAAATCAAACTTAATTTACAGAAATCTAGTTGAATTAATCATGGTACGATACTACATTACATAGCCGATTCATTTTTAAATGAGAAAACGTTACGAAAACGAGCCACAATGGATGTCTGTACAAAGTGTACAATGCACTATTTTTTCCTATCCAAATCCGTTACATTCCATTCCCCGGAGCCGCGGGTTGGGCACGAAGCTATCTCGACGAGATTTCGAAATTCCAAGAAAGGTAGAGCCTTATAAATTATCTCAAAAGCGCCGACGCGGCCTGCAGCCAGAATGCTTTTTTTACACCACAGGTAGACTGGCGCTAAGAAGGCGAAGGAATTTATAGTGAGAGCTATCGAATTTGATACTTGCACTCAAATTGTATTTATAATTTACGAGTGTTTATAATATTGGTTAAGTTTTCTAGTAAAGCTGAAAAATTTGATAGTCTTAAACTTAGTCAACTGTATAGTGTAAAAAAAACAAAAATCCTTTTTTTTTTCAGATGATATTAACAAAAGCGTTACCTACTGCAATATTGTAAAAGTTATTGCCTACCTCATCATAATACATATAAAACAGATACATTGTTTAATTACGTATAAAAACACACGGCTATGTACTGATACCGATAAATATTATGAGTATCAAATCACTTACAGTAATCTACTACATAATGTAGTGTAAAAAATGTGCGTGGTACGCGCCTTTACCACGTTTCTTAGAAGATACCACTGTTGCTACGGACCAACACATTCTTTTGACTGGGCTACCTTGAAGGTCGACTCCACTAAATTATTTAATAGTTGCCATAAGGGCACAAGTTTTCTTAGCCACATGGCGCCCGCCATGCACAAGTTAAAATAATAATACTCTGACAAGTGACAAACCTTTTTGGTAGTAAAAAAGACTCGTACCCGTTTTGCATGGCAACACTTTTTAATGCTTGCAAGTTTGTAACCGGCTTTTATTTATCGTGCCTTGTGGTGCTCTGATTATTTTAAATTTATTCAAAATTCACACTTGTTGGATTATATTAAATTCAATAATATGGAAGGGCATTTGTTTATTATAATAAGATTGATTCCACGTCGACTTTAAAACAATTAATTACATGTATTTTATGGTCAGTAACTCCGTTATTGACATTTTATAATTTTAGAACGAAGCTTCCGAAACTTGTTTCAAGTTTTGTACTTCGATTTAATATGATATGCATTATTTGAAATGCTACATTGCGAGTCGCTAGATTCTATGAAACAATGGCTATTTAGATATGGAGTTGCAAGCCAATTTATACTGTATAACTGGATACTTACAACTGTTATTGCATTCACGAAACATAACGGATGGTGTGCAATGGAATTTGGGGCACAGCGCTGACTCAACGATCTAGTCCCTTCCCTATCGCGAAGGTAGTTACTATTTAGTAGGTTAAGAAAAAGAAACTACACATTTACTTGTGTTGAAATAGCTGAGTTTATTTTTCACTAATAAATAAGACAAAAAAGACTTTTTTTTTTTGCCTGCCGAAGTTTAAAGGATCTTTACTATTTTGCTATTTTACCCACAACTAGTGAAGCCACCGACTAAATAATAAATCAAACAATAGTATGTAATTGATCATTCATTGACCAATATGTTTACCGACTGCAAGTCGGGGCTAAGTTGTATCTGACTGAATTGGCCAACAAATCGGCCAATGTGTAGAAGCTATTAGTAGGAAAGTATTTTGTGGTCAATAAATCACTAAAAGTTTATTAATATTGGGTAAATTTAATAAGTATTTTTATGTAGGTAGGTAATATCAATTCCAAAGCCACTTTATAAATTAATACCTAGATTAAATTATTGAAGTTAAACTTATGAAACTTGAGTTGGATCAAGTAGTTAATTTTTTGATTATTCACTTAATTTACTTTCCATGAATTCTATAAACTTAACTTTAGTAAGTAATATTTGTAATGAGGCGAGAATTTCTGCACGAAAAGTAGTAAGTAGACGACTGTCGGTCGATATTTTTAAATATAAGATTTTAAATTTGGAACACAGTGCTCATTAATTATTACAATTTAAAAATATTGCATAAACATGAGGAACTTAACAAATAAAGGTGGCATTTTACATAAATACCAATCATATTACATTAACTATTTTACTCCAGCCCAAAATGAGACAGACATTATTTAACGCATGTAGGTATATCCCTAATTGACCTGATTTAAACGCTTGCGTCACAAACGCACAAGTCACAACATCAGAAGAAACTCTGAATTAGGTACTCATTTGCTTTGATGATCTAAACAGATGGTTCACACCCCAACTTGATAATAAATCAGACATGCAGTATAAAGTGATTTCTTTCTCAGAAGAGAAAGAGAACCAGAAACACAAAACAAACAAATTGGACAAGCATTTTTTTTATGAACAAAGTCATCGTTGCCGTTATGAATCTAGAAAACTTTTATGACGTAACAAGAAGAAGCTTGTTCAGCCAAATAATAGAGGTATGGTCATCCATATGGGAAGACTGTGAGGATGCCTTTGCAACAGTGGAACTGTACAGGTTATCAAAGAAAAATATGCCTATTTTATGAGATAGGGCATCATAGGGCGCCATAATACTACCTGGTATTGGTGAGTATTGGCGTCTAGAGCCTATTTGGGGAGGAGATTTAAAACGTCGAGGGCTGGTGTCCAGTGATATGATCCAAATTGTTTTCTATTGTTTATAATGTAGGTAAATATTACTTGTCTCTCTATGTGTATTGGGAAACTGTGAATGTAAAGAGGAACTGAAATATTATAAATATATAAATAGGCACAAGTTGGGCCTGGCCTTAGGCTTGTTTACCACCATAATGGTATAAAAAAGTTATTTTTTGAAACAATTGTGTGTAAGGATTGTACTGCTCAACAGTTTTTGTTGAATATATGATGTTAAATAAATTGAGCATCACAAAACGATAAATCATGTTTACATTTACAAACACAATTGCGAAATTACATTCTTACAATTTTCTGAGCACACGCTATTAAAAGCATACTGAGCTGCGCTGGTGCCGCAGTGCTATATATTCACCTAATTTAGAACGATTCGTAATTTATATACCTAGGTACTGACTAATTCTCTCGCAATTTTTAGTAGACTTCAGCGGAATCTGTTAATTCTTTTGATTTCTGCTGGAGTCTGCTGAAGAATACCTTTATAACTATATAAGTACCTACATTGAATATATTGAGGCAGGAGTATTTTTGTTAAAGAGCAATGGATTTTTAATTGGGTACGGGGCCCTTAAAAGTGTTGGGCCACTGTGATTGCCGAGAAAACCTCCTAAGGCCACAATTGGTGAGCGCTCAAATGCCTTCAAACCTAATTGCTAAGTTCGCTGACTACGATGACTAGCTTGTGCACAAGTTGATGATATTAAAACAACCATAGCTTATTGGAACGATCTACGACGCAATCGAAATTGTACAGCTTTCCTATATAAAGCAACTTGGAAAGCTGATTAGAAAGGTATTGGCAAGTGTACCCATATCAAGATATAGCTGATTTCATTCTAGTTAGAGCCAAGTCACTGATGTTTGCCGATCTAAGGATATTTGTAATTCATCTTAGCTATAAATGGTAACCGAGAGTCGTGAGAAAACTAATCGTTCAATACCTATATCGAGTAGATATGAATAATGCCGTTTTATTTACCTTATAAATTAATACGTGGGTATATTTTAGTTTATGAAATAAAGAGGCCTAAGTATTTATTTGTTTACTATTTTGATAAAATTAACTGATATTATTAATTTATTATTTTGATTTTTTTTTTTTTTTTTTTTTTTTACTTAATACCTTTCTAATTAATTACCTACTTTCTTTTAATTAATTATCCGTATAGTGACGGATTAAGAATACATAATGTCACTACCCCATCTCAACCCGAGGGTGCCGTAAAAGGCGATTCTAAGGGAGTAACCTTATGTAGACAAGAGCCCAAGAAAAGGAAAATTCCAAAAAAAACCCTATAAATACCAACCCGTCTAGCCAGCGTGGTATAATAGGCTAAATTCCCTCCACATTCTTTGAAGGAGTCCCGTGCCCAACAATGGGACGTTTATGGGTTGAAATGTAATTTCTTTCTAATAACCGATTTATTTTAATTTGATAACACAAATGTGTCCTAAATGTAGATCACAATTATAAATACATCATAGGTAGATCACATCTTAGATATACATTCGTCAAGCTGTGATGAAATTGCACTGGAATCATGCGTTCATATAAAACTGTCCAAACACGATAACAACAATAACATTATTCGTAATCTAAGGTCAACTCTTTTGTAGGCGTAATGGAATAATAACTAATATGAGTCACATGACTCATTCAAATTCTAATTATAAGGGTCTAAAGTCACATGTATCATAATGACAAACCATAGACCTAGGATCCGCGCGCTACCGCAGTGACAAACCATGTTTATAAATTTTCCTAATGGGGTTGCATCACTATGACGTCATTTTCATATCTTGTTTGAAGGTATTACGTCATGAGTGGTTACTTTAGCCGATTACTTAATAAATATTTTCCAATATTTACGACTATTTAGAACAACACGAAGTCACACGAGTCCACCGTGTAAAACTTTCCTTTGAAGTCACTGTGTTTATACTACGCGTACGCAGTACGGAATTTTATAACTTTAGTAGAACAAGTATATTGAATTTAATACTAGGTGAAAAATTATATCATTAAATCACCAATATATAACATTCTTCTTTATATATAACCTAAGAAAGTTGATCAGACATTGCAGTCGTATAACGGTGGCAATAACTGCTTACTTCTTTACTAATTAATCATATATTTTGTGCTGGGCACAGTCTCTTCATACCGATCCAAAGCACATCAGTCTACCTACCGTTACCACTCTAGCTAGACTTGTTAATATAGGGTTTTATTTAGAGTTCACCTATTGTTACCCAGACGTACTCATCCGTCATTTGTCGTTTCTTTTACCCTTTGGATGTCAAGGCGTAGCGGTACTTGCTCCATCACACAAAACATCAGTTTTCTTTGTTACTTCCACTTTATAATATGTAAAGAAAATTTGAATATTATGTCAGATAACCTTAGTGAAAAAGGTTGACTTGAGATATACATCTACAATAACAATGTAATCATATAGTGTTGTTATAGGACTGCTATTGTCGAAGTGTTAATTCTTAATCTTTTGTATATTTTACAAATAACCGTGTGGATCAACAAGTAAACATAGAATTACCAGTCTTCACCTGTGGGATCGTCTGGCCCGCATCGCATGGTGTACCTATCGTAAAGTAGGTTATGTCCTTCCACTCCTACCCTATTGTTTAATGTTGTCTTCAAATTGTGATTTGGAATGTTATTTATTATTGTTTATAATTTCAATACAATGCATAGAATTTTCCTATTTTATTTTTTGGCCAAAATTGTAGTTAAGTTTCGTCTTATTTTAATTTTCGGACGATGATTTAAACGAGTGCCACAGAGTTGTAATCTTGCGGTCCAAGAGAGGTGACCTTGTTTGTTATCACGAGATGCCATCCACTAGCCAGCAGATGTAATCCAAATTTCATACGAACACCGTGGATGGCAACCAAGGTCCAAGATTCCATCAAAGTCAAGCTCACCTCTGTTGGATGGAACGTAAGATTACAACTGTATGGTAAGCGCATTAATTACGATATTTAATTGAAAATTATTGATCATTATAGTTCAAAGTAACACAGATAACTACAAAGAGATGGTGTTTAATCCTGAACTACTTGTATTGTTACAAATTCAAGTTTAAACAATATCAGGTACTGCCTGTAGTCCAGTAAGTAGTTTCTCACCACAATGCCCGCATCAGGATTCGATGGACTTATTTCTTTTGTTATATTGTCGTTCTTTTGTTTATCACGTATACCTGTTTCCTTATATTATGTTTTAGTATCAACATTTGGTAAATATAAAATAAATAAGTATATTCTTTGTACCTACTTTGACAAATATTAAGTGTTATAATATTCGTTTAATGATGAAGGACTAGAAAGTTAAATCAAACACGTTTCTAATGACAAAGTCCCTTAAATTAAAGATTTCAAGTATTCTAAAATTGAAGAAAACAATAAAATTATACCTGTTTCTTGATAGTATTTCTTAAGTACAAGAGAGAGGACATAATGGCAAAAATATATTTTCTATATCAGGAATTCAGGAATAACCAGTGACCAAAGGGTTTGAATTCAAGACATTTCCTTTTCAGTACATATTATTCCAAACAGATTGTGTGGACAAAAGCCGAGTCTCCTTTTCATTTACCACGTTTTTTCATTAATAAAACATGTCCACGCATTCATAATTTCGTATAATGAATTGACAATTTCACAAAAAGGATAATTATGTGTATAATCTACATTGTGTTGTCGTTCATTGTGTATTCGCATTTTTTCTGTGATTATTTTCAATGACCCCTTTGTTCAGTCACTGGAACTCGTTTCCCATGACACGTCACAAGTAGGTACAGGGTAGGGTTGCCAGCTAGCTGGGAAAACAGGAAATGTCTTGGACTTATACGTTTACACATTTTAATAGGTTTCCATAGGTACACATTTATATTTTTATTACGCGTAACTATGTCCTAACTCAATTCACAGTGACTGAAACCATACTGAGAAAAACCATTTTTTTTTGTCCTAATGTATATACATAGTTATGTGTAATAGCACTAGGTATTTATGTCTAACAAGTAAAAAAAAATATGTAAAAAAAGTCTAACGCATCTATAGATTACATCACGCATCTATAGATGTACAGTAATATAATTAGTGGAGTGTATTTTTTTTATAGTACATACTACATACCTAAAGGAGTGCAGGTCAGACAGGTTAATCAAAGGTCTATCTATGTAAATTCTCCTAGGTCTACCAACCATGATAATAGTTTCGACCTTCAAATACTATGGCGCCTCTGGAGTTCCTACTCCGAGACCAACTCCCTTGAACTGTCCTCGGAATGTTAGTTTAGTATTTGGTAACCCTACTTATAGTAGATACTGTGGGTTGTTCTAACCTTTGACCTTCTAACAATGGCTAGATTAATCACTACTGAATTTCATCATGTTTTGTAATATAGACCGGATTATTCCCTGTCCTATTTAGTTCAAACCGCCCGCTCACAGATATAATCGATTTCCCATATGTAGACTTGCAACCATGTGACTCCCCCCGCGTGTTCTGTTATCGGGGTGTAAAGTATTCTGTGTGTCAATACAAGATATGGTTTATTTTTGTGTGAACTTATTCCAATAGCATTTTTAATTCAATTCAATAGAACGAGTAACAAATTTTCAAATATTTAAACATTCATTTCACGTCTCTATTTGCATTTAATATTTATTAGTAGGTATTATATATTGACGAGTTGGTAAAGATTAAGATACATCATACAGATTGTTGTGGGCTTGTCTATTTAGCAATAATTAGGCCTCATATAGAAGATTTAGATTTTTATAGAAGGGGAACCAATTAGGTAGTCTAGGATTATTGGCTCCACTAATGCAAAAATGTGAAATAATAGATACCGGGTTCGAGTGTTACCCAATTAGCAATATTTCAGTACAAAATATGTTTATCACATGAGTCCGCATCTGTATGAGGCATGTATAGGATAAACTCAAAAAATAAAATAATTAAGTACCTAATTTGTAAATTGACTGTGTCTAGATAACTTAATTAATTTGTTGACTTTAATAATGTTATTTTTATGTATCATGAGACTTGTTTTTAATGGAAATACCCATAAGCACTTGAAGCTAAGGTTAGAACTTATAGGTATCATAATAATATTCGTTCTAAGAAAGTTATATTGGTAAACAAACCGGTTGTTTTTCTCACGTTTTTAACTAAGGCGAACAAACCTGTTGTTTTTGCACTGATAATAATGGATATGGCATTAGATCCTTTATTGACTCCGATAGATGTAGTCTGATAGACATACGAACTGGCGAATTAGCTAGGTTTTTTTAGATCATAATTTCAAAATCATATTTTGAATTTAAGTAGGTCTCTTAGTGGTCGTGCGAATACGAATCATCCTGACTAGGTATCAATGAAAAGAGGTGCCTATGTTTATTTACAGAATTCGTATATTTAGATATGGCTTCTCTGGAAAACAATCCTAAAATTAAAATAATGTGTTCAATTTCTAGCTCTATATTTACGAAGACTTTATTATTATGCTTGTGCGAAACAGAAACGCAGTGGAATCACAAAACGGTTTGCATGTTTGGTCTCAGAACAGGTCATTGGGTAATAATAATTTTAAATATAAACGCGGAAGGAGAACGGTCTCTTACCTGAAAACTGAAGGTTTGTGATTATTTTACGGATTCCTGATAAAATATGTACATGATTTCATATACATACATAGACCTCGGCGTTACGTTAGTGGTTTGAACTATAGAAACTGCTAATTTTCTCCGAGTGTCATAATTTTTTTTATATTTAAAAAAACCAGCCAAATTTGAGTCGGACTTGGTTCCGTACGATTGTTGTTGTGTGTTTTTTATTTCTTTTGAGGCACCTACGGAACCCTAAAAAGAAATAAATCTCTCCAGCTAAGCCCTCCAGCTAGATAAACCGTTGACCTGAAAAACGTCACTAGGTTTGAATGGATGCGGAAGGCGGAGGACCGAGTGGTGTTAGGAGATGATTATGTCCAGCAGTGAATTGTAATAGGCTGAATTGTTTTATTATTTTTTTGTTTAGTACAAAATATAAGTATTGTTGTATGATAAGAATAACAAATTTTCTTTTTCGACAGCATTCCCTCTTATTAAATGGCTTTAGAATAATAAAATTATCAAAGAATAAAGTACATTAAACCGCTTTGTCTTCGCCTCGCGTCAGTTTCTTGAGAAACTACACATGTATAAAAGTTTGCTGCGCAGTTTAGTAAGAAGCCACGACAACATTACTTCACGTTGGAGGTCGACCGCCTCCATTGCCAAATTTGAACTGTTGACGTCATCGTTTTATTACCAAACATGTAACTTGATTATCCATTTGAACATCAACCATTGCTGCTTTTGTCAACATGCCTTGTTTGTTGAAAAAGTGTAGACCGGAAATGTATGATTGGTATGAAACGAACACCAATATAATTTGTTTTGAAAGATTAGATTTTAAGATGTAAAAATATCACGTCTGTTGATTCGACGGTCGATGTCTCTGTGGGAAATATAAAGAGCTGATCAAGTTACTCAGCTTCTTTGAGTAGGTGGGCAATTAGTAGGTGTTCGATTCCACCAAACATTTGCATACAAATGTATATTGTTACCAAAACATTTGCTTTAGAATTAGGCTACAGTTTAAATAACACATGGCCTTATTGGCAAACAGACTTGCCAACACGTGGTTCATGATCTCATCCTAAATATGAATACATGGTATAATAATATTCTTTCACCTTCTTTCGTTCAGCCGTTAGTACATACTAACAGAACTAAAGATATATATACTATTTAAGACATTAAAACTGAACACAGTAATTTGAACTCAAAGGTGCGTGCTTAAATTTTTAAAGCAGCTGATTTTCTTCAATGGCTGCAATGTTGACTCGAAGAAAAAAGGAAATTAAAGTGTTTCTGGTATATTTATCCTCATTTTATTTGACTTCTTAAAGTTGAAGCATGATGTGGCAGCATGGAGCAATATTTGGATGGATATGCTAATTGTCCTTCTTTAACACGCTAGCACGGATTCAGTGGCTACAATGTAAAGAGTCCAATACCCAGTTTGTGATTGAACAATGACAAGTTAGCAGTTACTCCAACGTTGACGTTCTCAAAACAAAATATTCATGTCTCCTTGCACTCGTTATTTACAAAGTTAAAAATAACGATACTTAGATAAAAGCAGTATGTTGATTGATAAGAAACTCAAGGTAGAGTCATCTTTAATACAAATAAACATAGTTATCGGCACTGTAATAAATATTAAATTGCAGCAAAACAAACGCTAGCCACCAATTTGTAGAAGCACATCTTACACAAAATACTGAATCCAATGAACCCAAGTAACTACTGATTAGTTTTCTTTAAGACTCTAGATTTATTTTGAAAATCGCTGTCCCTGTGGTAGGTACTTAAGGCAACTGTCGCTTAAACTGCCAATTAAAATTTGAAGAAGAGACCAATTGCGTACTCATAGTGCGTGAGATTCTTGGAGTGGATATCGACGATGTTTCTTCGTGCTATTTAGACACAGAGAAGTAAAAGAATAGAGGGTAAAAAGACTCTATTGAACTAACTAAAACATTTCCACATCAGCAAATCTTGACACTCATGATCGCGCAGCAATCTCTCTTGCTATTTGCTATAACTCTGACAAGATTAGAAGTACTACACGTCGGTGTATTAGATACTTGAATCTAGAACAAAGTAGGTAATTCTAGTTTCACACAAGAGTGCAGTGCGTGTAGCGTGCCATATGCAAGGATCTCATTTCACATCGTGTTCTGGTACTAGCACAATGAACATTGTTCACCATTCAAAGAAGAATGCCTTTATAATGCACATTATGACACAAGTGCATTGTGCTCGCAAAATGCACATGTCCATAGAAAGAGAATATTTATACAACATAGCTTTTGTGATAGCGTAACTTTGGTACTCACTAAGCTATAGGTATTCAGCATAAAAGCAACAAAGGAAATATCTGGACTGAGCATACTAGCATTAAACTTAGTTCCTTTTCGCATATAAGCGACCTAAATCAGAGCGACGGATTCTTAAAATTACACAATCCAAATAGAAAATCTTCTTATACTTATGTCTCAAGTCGAGATACTGAATGTGTCAACCGCCTCAAGGTGGCAATCCTGAGCTAGAATAATAGGAACATCTCATATCTCAGTATTTTTCAGAATTACCGTGGCTAAGGAGATAATTAGTCACAATGTCATATCAATAGAAGTGTAGACGTAGTTAAGTGATCCTAATTGTTATGACCATACCAGTGATGAATAAGACATTGAAGTATGTTTGTAATGCCCGGTGTTCTAGTCAGAGAATACTTCAACCACAAATACCTTTAAATGAAAAACCCAAAAAAGACTCTGTCCTCTGCAAGAAAGAGAAGTCACAGTCAGTCTCAATTTGAAAATAAATCTCAAAGATATAATGCTGAATGATCAAAATTTCATAAGAGGCAAACGAGTCCTAGATTGGAGATCATGACCACAGAATACGCTGTCTTTATTTTGTGTCTACTTACTATCTTTATTTTGTGTCATGACCTTCCAAAAGTAAACTGGAATATACGACGGTCAAATAATATGAAGAATTCATTTTGGTTGGGGACTACTTATAAATATTATTGTGAAAAGCAACATATAAGTAGTAGTAGAAGTTCATGTCAGTAATTAGTATTTATAACAAATTAATTGATCTATCGACCCTCTAAGTACTAAAGCAACAAGCAACTAGGGTACTACTACCTATCACTCAAAAAGGCTAGGAAGCCAGTGCATACTCACATTTGTATAAACTGGGTTACTTTCTAGGAGGCGACAGCAAGTTGGTTCTGCCAATAAATGAGTTATTTTTAGTAACAGAATAAAAATGCTCTACAGTATTCTCCCCACAAGTTCCATTGCTATACTGCGTGACGTAAATAGGGGGAGCAAATGCTGATAACGAGAATATTATGAAAATTAGTAGATATACTAGGTTGCTTCTTCGTCTAAGATATGAACGTGAAAATGCAGATAATGCCATTTTCGATTGATATTTTGTTAACTGTTTAGTATTGCTTTGGTAAGCACGACTCTATAGATTTTGTATAGTCAAACCAAAATGTCAAAATAGGTTTTCTTACGCTTTTTGAGAACTCCCGGGATAAACTCTAGTTCTAAAAAAATGTTTAACAGGATTTGAATAAACAATACATTGCCATTATAACTTTTTGTTACGGAATTTAAAAGGATAGAATATGAAAAACTAAAGTACCACGTGAGAACAAAGCACACTTTGTGCGCAAGAGTCCAATTAAATAATGGTGTTACTCAACAGACCTTTGTCTTCGAACCTTGACTCTAAAATAAAGCAGAAGGCGAAAAATTTACTTAATATATTTGTGATGACTACTACACTCAAATCCTATTAATATTTCTGCCAGTCTGTCGAAAAAACGGAACTCTCATAGGAACACTCCATTGTCTGTCTTTCTGTCCGTCTCTCAAGAACGCACACACACGGTCTGCAATCCCTTATCGCGACTGAGGTTACATAAAGGCAGTGCACCTACCTATATTTATTCTAACTTTTATCTATACCGTTAACTACAAATTTCTTACATTTCAATCACAAAAAAAAAATTGTATAATCGTATGGAATCCTTGCCTCGGTGCGCGAGTCCGACTCGCATTTGGCCGGTTTTTTGGGTACCTATATGTTAAATAGATCAATTTATCATTTGTTCAAGTTATATTGCTTAGATTTGGTTTTCGTCAGACTTAGTAATTATTCATAACTTTTATGTAACTATTAGCACGTAGTCGCAGTTTTCCGTATAACAAGGAAATATTTGAAAACGTGATACGTAATTGAGCAAGACATCTGCGATAACCTCTATGCGTGATTGCTCATACAGCTTTCTATTCAGAGGAAACTAAGACGGAGGTGGTAGGTAGCTTTCGCAAGTGTTGGCTTGGCGTGCTGGTACGTCCGCGGCACGACACCGTTGCGGATAGAAAGCCTCGCCACGACCTCACTTTCACTCGTACTAGTACAAAAAGATGAATAATGCCTAGCGTTATCCTCAACAGGTCGAAGACCTTAGAAATTACAAAGTAGAGCATATTGTTCAATAATCGTATGTTATAAAAGAATGAAAAATTTAAAATAGAAATAATGTTTAATTATTTAAAAAAAAAAATTCTTAAACTATTTAAAATTCTCACTGTTTTTTCGTTTCATTATATTATATTTCATGTTGTTGACTGGCCTGTTGGTCTAGTCACTAGTGGTTAGTGACCCTGGCTGCTAAGCTGGAGGTCGTGGGTTCGATCCCCACCCAGGACAAATATTTGTGTGATGAGCATAAAGGTTTGTTCTGTGTCTGGGTGTAATTTATCTATAATATGTATGAATTTACAAAAAATAAAATAAAAAAAATTATTTAAGTAATATATCAGTTGTTTAGTACCCATAATACAAGCAAATATAATTGCTTACTTTGGGACTAGATGGCGCTGTGTGAATGTGGTGGAATATTATTATATTATTATTAATTATTATGTATGGATTATTGCTTATATATGATTTCATAACATCATCTTCTCCTCTGTAAGTAGGTACTGCATGGCAAAGTGTTTGGTAATGCATGTTTTGTTCTACCAATGTAGGTAAGAACCGATAAGACTGCTTTGCTAGACGTGTCGAAGTGTTGTAAACTCATTACCAAGAATTCGTTTTAATACAAGCGGACGTGACCATGAGAGGACATCATTCATTGGACTCATTGAGACAATATATTTCGTGTCAATTGATTTCCAATAACAGTTTACAATTGAGACTGACGATGCATGCGGGACCCGCTCAATTGTTTAATCAACAATCGACTGCAGCAATTTGTGACTCTATTAAAAGTTTATAAAATAAAATACCATGTGAAATGTAAACCTCCGGAACAAACGACGCACTGGGAGGTCCTAAACGTGACAATTGAGCTAAGTTCGCACGGGACCAAACTAAGGCTACTAAGACCAAACTAAATTTTAAAGTTTAAAATATTAACTGTCCTAAGAAAATTTATAACCCTTGACGAGCCAGTCAAAACAACTCTCGGAATCTCAAAGCAAATATTTTTGTTCACTACTGCCGTGGCCAATTTAATTACTGTTTCAAACTTTCAACACAAAAGATCACGAGCCGTTGTTGTCGAAAGATTTTTTCACGTTCGCGGGTTAGCAATTTTTTGGTTCCAGTATTTTGATTACTTAATGATATAATATCAATCGATAATCTCGTGCGAAAAGGCTTTGGTAAAGTAAAATACTTGGAAAATTACAACTTGTAAAAGGCAGGATGCACGCTACAGTGGAGCGAGACGGTTGCGCGCTGTGGCACAGAATGTGCCAGAAGTTTTATAATAAGGTACTACTCCCAGTTATTCTAAATTAAACTTTAAACAGTAGTCTTCAAGAAATAAACTCGTTAGTATATTCCATGGTTTGTAATGCATTTATGTATGAACCAAGATAAAATTTCGAAGCCGTACTTTTCGAGAATGTTGCATGGGTAACACTTGATCTTACGTCGAGAAGATAAAGTCGATTTTCGCCTAAAATCACGATGACTCTAGGGCTATTCTCGAAGTTAGGAGATCAGTTCTATGAACCGCTTCCGCCGCTGCTCCTTCCGTCTCGGGTTGCTGGTTGCAGACATTCCTAAGGCGGACACCGGACCCGGCTTAAGAATGCTGACCAGACGGGGACGCGCTGATGCCATGATAGCTTAATGCGTCCTCGAACAACGTACTTCTTGTTGCATTCCATACTAAACAAACAACATAGCTTCACTGTTATTCGTGGTTATGTAGTTTCCGGGTAAACTGATATATTTATCAGCTGTTAAAGGTATATGATACGAGTATGACGTTTGAGAGCGAGGAACAGTACCCAACCTTATTTTAAAGTTTTATGTTTTTTTATATAGACTGGCCTGTTGGTCTAGTGGTTAGTGACCCTGACTGCTAAGCCGGAGGTCGTGGGTTCGATCCCCACCCAGGACAAATCTTTGTGTGATGAGCATAAAGGTTTGTTCTGTGTCTGGGTGTAATTTATTTATAATATGTATGTATTTACAAAAAAAAAAAAATGTATTTAAGTAGTATATCAGTTGTTTAGTACCCATAACACAAGCAAATATAATTGCTTACTGTGGGACTAGATGGCGCTGTGTGAATGTAGTAGAATATTATTATTATATTATTATTATTATTATATCTTTATAAACTAGACTTAGATTTGGGAAAATGACAGAAGTACCTATACTGTCACGATTTTTTATAAGCAATGTTTATTATTATATGTAAGTAAGTAAAGAAATTTATGAGAAAAGTGATAAATTTTTCTTGTGTTCATTATATATCAAGTTAATATCAAAGATACTTAAATGTATAATTATTATTAATCAGTCAAGTTATGGTTGTATATCAAGAAAGAGTTATTTTAAGACGTAGACTTATCTTACTTCGAATTTAATTTATTAGATACCTTTCTAAAATACCATCAATTTCTTGATGAATAACGTGACAACTTCATGTCTAATCAATAACTGGAAACAATTTATCTAACAATTATCAGTTATTTCTGTCGGGTCATGTCATAAAGTTTTTATCTATTTGTGTAAACCGTGAGAATGATTATGTGGTGCGATCCCATGTCTTTGGTTCATTCATGGTGAGCTTACTCGGTCCCACGCACATTTGGGATCCATGTGTGACAACAAAATATGCCTTGTGCTTTATGCCTATCCTGTATATTTTACACACAAATTTAACTACATTTTCGATTTTGAGAATGTTATGTTCATTCAAGGGTATTTTTACATTTGTTAAATAGTGACACGTTAATTCTAGGGCGTCTGACGCAGAAATGATCACATCCAATTCTCAACAACAACCTGTAAAATAGACGGGATGTTTACGTTTAATATACAATATTCATGAAGCAAAATTGTAACGCATATAACTAGACTGAGTTTCTGGGAGAACAGTATTATAACAGTGCTTACTGTATTATTACAATAAGTAGCTTTTGCGCTACCAAGACAGTCATCTTTTGATAATCAAAATTACCTAAATACTCCGTCATCAATTACAATAGTAAACAATCCTTTTTAATTATATTATTTGAATAAAGGCCATTGATAAATTCATAAACTAATTAGCGCAATGTGCCCCACACACGAGCCTCTTTATAAAACTTTCTCAATGACAGACATTCACAATATATGGGAATATTTTTTCGGGAGCGTAACGGTTTTTGTATTATTTTTTGTCGCCTTTGACCGTGTGAAGGGACCTCAAACTCAATGGATGCATGTGAACGGGTCGTCCATTTTTGAAAGATCTGAGATAATACGTAATCTACCCTCAAGATGTAAGCCTTACTGTGTTATGAGAGGGGTGAGGGAGATCATTATAGACTGGCATTGAGTCGAGCGTCTTCAATGAGCTGTTTCTTTGAGAAACGTCTCTCTTTCATCGCATTGTTTAGTGTTTTCACATGGTGACGTTACTAAGAAATGTGTAAGAATAAGGAAATACTTATTATTTTTCTCACAGCTATATCTATTGCATGACTTAAATCTATTAAAAATGATATAGGTATTTAATATTGATTGTATTCACAATGTTTACGTAAGTAGGTACTTCCAATTTTAAAACGAGGATTTCTCGATAGAACATTAAGTCATTGAATGGATCGTAGGAAGCTTTACAATACAGAACAAATATCTAGGTATAAGGTAAAAACTTTGTAAGGAATTAAACCCTTTCCCTTCGCGGAGGAATGTCGTCGGTCCGTCCGTCCTTCAAACGATTATGGGACAACGACTCGGCCCAAATTACCATAACACGTTCAACACTTCAAAACCATTAAAACTCAATTAGTTAATTGTTTAGAAAAACCAGGTTGATACTACCTATTAGATTAGGTATTGGAAACTACATTCTTTCCACTCATTAGTATCGGTATCTATATACCTACGTCATTATTAATATACCTATAGAAGTACCTAAACACAATCTAGAAACATCATATCACTAAAATTAGAATTCAAGCATGTTAAACGATTAAAGTTTATCTCTCAATTTAGAAACTGCGCTGAGTGAGGGATGCTGTGTTCGATCTTCACAGGGAACAAATAATGTAATCTACAGTTTTTTTTAAATATCAATAATTTATTTAGCCACTAAACCCTACCTTGTAGAGACTATAGTGTCAAAATATCTTAAAATAGTGTGCAGTCAGTACCTTCAGTGTGTGAGAAAGGTAACGGAAAAAGCTAATACTTACTTATCCTTCGTATTTGAAGTTACTTAACACTAATACTTACCTTTCAATCTTAAGATCCTTCCATAATTATTTTGAATAAGTACCTACAATATTATCTGGCCATTTCATAATAATTTTTGAAAAAAATCGGTCCCAATACCTATCACAAGTATTTTTGTCCATAGCACGTTATGTAGTTGAGGCGTACAACAAGCTGACTACTCTGAACATTCGGCTTTAATATCGAATAAAATCCATTTTGAAATCGTTGTAGAACTTAACATTTTCAAACTATACTTGACAGCAATTTATTAATCGACTTAATCGAGTTGAGATTCTGAGTGGGGTTACTCAGTGACTGGGCAGTATACTATTTATGTTTAATATCGAATGAATAGTGCAGATATTTATATTTACGTATTCTGCGAAAATCCACTTTTCGCGAATTCCATTTGACCTTTCGACCGGGTTGGCATGCAGCGGCGCGCGGGGCTTCGGTCGTGTTCTCACGGGAACGCGCGGTGATTGCACCGCATTACGCCCTGCACTGGGTCGCTACAACCGCTTGCACATACAGCCAACTATCTGTGGACCTGCCTTTATTGTATCTAGTGAAAACCATGAGGAAAAATAATACGTTGCTAAACAGTGCACTTATTCTACACTGTCTAGCAAATTATTAAAAAAACTAACTACGTTATGCAAATTTGATCCTTAAGTTCTTTTGTTGTTCAAAAACGAGGGGAAATATAAGTTGGCTGATATGCATATAATTAAAATCAATTGCGTATATGCAATGTGTATGCCAATGACATACGTAGGTATAGGAAAGTTAATATGTAGATAGGTGCTATTATATATCCGTATCGATAAAATTACTTAAACCAAATATAATACAATTTTACTACATATCTATTGCATAAAATTTATCATCGAACGAAAACGTTCTGACTAACCAAAATGTAATATTTTCCTAACATTGCATCGTAGTATCTAATAAAAATCAAAACACTAAAAAAATAAATCGTAGCAAAGTGCATTAACCAGAAATCCTTTATCTACTACGAAGTACGCAGTATTTGACTCAGAATTCAACGTAACTGTAACCCTTCTATGTCACAATAGTACTACTACTTACTACGGTTCTACGTTAATTGTAGTAAATACTACGAGAACTTGTAGTATTTGTAGTAGGTAACTATAATACTTACTACGAAATGCGTAGCGCCGGGATTTAAATGTCCTTGGAGATAAAGGTTTGTAGTAAACAAAACACTTTTAATATCGAAATGGCATACTTTTATTTGAATTGTTTTTAAGGGTTGACATAGAAACATAGCCTTATCTATGTTAATACAATTTTCTTTATCAGGTATATGTAGTCCAGATTGTGAATGTATCCATGGAGATAGCAAGTTGTTCCCGTTTTGTGAGTATTTTATAGCTTTGGTATCAAAATCAAGAAGAGGGAAAAGGGTCCATAATATGAACGAACTTTAATAGTGACGTGCGTCACAAAATACAATACCTACGCAGTGCAAAGTTTTACACAACATTGCATAAAATATCGCTTTTTTTTGAAAATGTTTATAAATGCAGGTTCTTCTATATATGTACCTTTTGAGAATACTTTGTTTTAAAGTCTCATCCTTCACATCAGCAACCCATTTAGTCCCACTGCTGGGACCAGGTCTCCTCTCCCCTAACTAGAGAGCTGAGAGGCTGAGAGGTATATAATTACTGATTTAGATAATAATTTATATTTACCTGTTATATAAGATAGTCAACAATGTCACATAGCCATTAAGTAATACCGATGGGCTGTACAATCAGCCAAGTTGCTGCTTGACCAGTTTCCAAATATTTTCTGTGTATACTGGAGTACTGAATCTTTTTATAGACCTGTGCTTTGTTATTCGGACTATTGAACACTTTAATTTCGACTCGTGTATGTTTAATGGACCTGAATTTTCATCATCACGAAAAATTAATAGAAAAATGTTTGGAAACTGATCGAGAGACTGTACAATATAGAGATGTATTCAGGAAAATTCATCCCAAACACCAGCCATGTCTGGTCCTATGTAATGTGTATAGGTACATGTATAGTTTTTAAATGCGCTCCCAAATAATAAATTTTAACATACCAAAATATGTTGCAATCTAAATTTTTACATAAAGCTTCTAACATTTGAAATTTTGAAACAAACACAATGAATATAAAACGAGACAAGAACATAAGAATACAATGCTTGCATAATAGTAGTAGTTTAGAAACACTTCTAAGAAAACCGAAGATACCGACTCCAAAGAGCGGCTATTGCTTCATAAATTCAGAGTTGTGTGACTTTTCCCATTGGAGCGCGCGACCGCGACTTGTTTCCAATCAACAATGGAATGCGTCGACTTTTTGGTCTGCGCCCGCGCAACTGCTCTCGCGCACGGGAAGATCAAGTTTTTATCCAGCCAGTGTTAACTCAATTGGAAACAAGGACCTTAGATTACCTTAACTGTTATTTTCTAAGTACCTTTTGGTATTTCGGACTATAAATTGTTTATGGGAATTGAAACAGGTGGTTATATTCTTATTGTCCCATGTTTATGTCTAAGAAAAGTTTTTATCTTATCTTTTCATTCTTTAATAGCAACCAGCATTGTTTCATTTACTGACAACACATCTGTTTTATTTTATATATAGAGATGACAAACAAGTTGTCTAGAATTACATCTAAGTTTTTCTTGTAATAATTACATATGTTAGTATGATTGTTTATTTGTTTTTTATACGTACTTTAAAAAAAGTATATATAATCTTGATAGGATTGGTAATATAATTGAAGGACTTGAAACTTAAATGTTACATGTACCTAAACGCAACATAATTTATGCTGGTTTCGCAAATGAAAAGTATTAATTTCACGAGAGTTTAACGCTTTATTAAAGCCCGTTTGTTATTTTGTTTCGCTACAAAACACAGAATTACCAGAATCTCCAGTTTTAAAGAACGAGGTATTTTAGTACCGCTTGTTGAGAAGCTGTTAGAGATCAACGGTGCGGTCTCTAATGGAAAATGCATACATGCTTACAGTATAATATCAATTTATTTTTTGAACTCGAGACGCACGCTTCGTTGGACATCTTGAGAAGAAAAAAGAAACAATTTTGAATGTGATTTTACTAGATTTATAGTTTTAGGTACGAGTATGAGGAAGGCTTTACGCTTTAAAACAAGAAGTACTTAGTCACAACTTTACGCACATGACGTGTCGAATAGCAGCCTCAGAAAAAAATCATCTCAAACATACAGAAAGGCTCTTATTTCCCAAACTGTTACTACGTCAAATTCCATAAAAATCTGTTCAATAATTACTATTATGTCGTTTAAGTGTGATAAACTTATTAGCACACAGAGTTACTTTTGCATATAATATTAGCATGGATTAAGCTGTGACGCATTTTAATTAGCAAACAGAAATCAGATGTTCATAAAACGGACATTAAATTTTCCGCAGCTAAAACCTTGAAGCAACCAATAATATAAAAAAATGTAATCGATAAGATGTATCGATATCAGAGCCTAGATTTAATAGTACAGATTAAGAATTGGAATGCTTATAGTATAATATTAGCTGCGACGCAGTACTTTAATTGAAGGTTGTGGGTCCCTGTCCCACAGACATTAGAATAACGTTATGAGTCACGAACAAGAGTTGATCTTCGCCCACGCTTCGACATCCTGCATCTTGAATCTCTGTTATAAATACACTTGTATCGTTAAACTAGCTATATGCCACAGTTTTATTCACATCGACTGTTACTGCTTCACTGCTATCGCAGCATAATGGTTCATGGCCTAAAGCCTTCATAATACACAGGTCTCAATCTCTGCCTCGGTGGCGCAGCCGAAAAATATATATGACTGCTATGCTATACGTTCTGAGTTCCACACCCGGCTCGAGCAAAAACAGTAGTTAATGGATGTTTTTCTGTGAAAAAATTCTCAGTAGCCTGGACTATGAAAATGTGCCCTATGATCTAACTGATCTAATATACCTGGCGACATGTGGCGGTGATACATCTTTACTCCTTTTGAGATAAAACGCATGACTAAGTATACCTATGTATTTTTTAGATTGGGCTGATAGTTCGTAAGACTGGCGCCATCGCTCAGATATAATCATATTATCTAAAACTTTATCATAATTTTCTTGTTTTTGACATGTGAAGGTGACAGATTCAACGAAACAAAAAAACGTATATATTTCGATTAAGTGTTATCTATAGACCGGCCATTACCAATCATTTATTACCATTTATTTATCATTTCAACCCATAAACGTCCCACCTTCAAATTACCTCCACTCCAAGGAATATGGAGGGAATTTTGCCTACTATACCACGCTGGCTAGACGGGCTGGTATAGGGTTTGTTTCGAATTTTCCTTTTCTCGCAGTGCTCTTGTCTGTATAAGGCTACAGGAGGTTAGGTAGGGTGGTATTGTAGATCACAAATTCTTTGTTATTATTTTTTTTATTTTGTTACAAATAACAAAATGCAACCAAAATTGCCAAATGGTACCAAGTACTTATTAACGAACTAGATAATATCTACATAAATAATAATGTAAATAATTAATAATATCGATACCAAAAAATTAAGAAACTGGCCCGACCCGTCTGTTTTTAGTACTTCGTCATATATGCAGGTACCAAAAATTATTTAAAATAAAACTGTTAAAAATCACTACCTACCTATATCTGTGTAACATAATTTACATATTATTTGTATTTCAAACAACGCAATATAATAACATTATTAACTATAGGTATATTTACAGTTCACGTGCTAATTAGTGATATTATTATTATCATCATCTCAGTAATTTATCATGCAATAATAAGCTTGTTAATACACTACTGTTCCAAGTGCTATCATCAGACAAGAATAAAATTATATATTTGCAAGTGATGATCAGAGATTGACACATGATGATATATTAATTAAACATACTGTACTAGGTGAAAATGAAAATCCCGCGGTTCTGAAATATGGTGACAGTGTCGCCAGTATTTGATGATACAGCTTGCAGATACAGTCTTGACAAGGCCCTCCTTGCCAAGGCTGTTATTGTGTTGCAAGTGGTATCAGCTACAAACTTTATTTATTAGCTTAAAAACATACAACAACAACAAATTATGTACCTATGCCATAAAAAAATAGGTACAATAGGAAATCTAACGGCCTATTCGTAATTTCGAAATTAGACTCGATTTGATTTCGATATCGTTGTATTCCTTGTCAAATTTTTGAAACTTATGGCGATGGGATAGGATGTAGTATGGTTGCATTAACAAGCGATATTTAACTGTGATATTGTTGCAACAGTAACAAAATATCAACAACTTAAAACAACATTTTTATGTATTCCGATATTTTTACTAATTATTAAGTATCATAATGATATTGACCACAACAGTCCACATTCCTTAGACCCTAATTAGTATAACGAACAACAACACATTACGGTTACTTTATAAATAAAACGATGATGACTACAGAAGATAACTGCGAGCATAATAAGCTGACCAATCATTATTCTTTAACTTAGTCCAATCCAATGTTTCCGTAATAATTAAACTGAAGATAGAAACTTAATTTTTTTGTTTATTACTTGTTAAGTTAAAACATTAAATGCTATTGTCATTCTAAATTAAATGTTATTTTCTAAGTACAATCAAAACAAATGAACATTGGTTATATCCCGCAACTTAACTTAAATCACTGTTTTGCAAGTCACAAGTTACCCAAAGAATTCTGAAGATAACCAGAAGTTAAGAAAACACAACAAAGCATCATGCTTTTCCCCCGAAAGGGTAGACAGTTGTGCATCACACCTATATTTCGCCAGCTATCTTTAGTCCTATTTACAGGGGGAAGCCTATTGCCATTAGCCGGGCTGATACTCAGAATTTCTAGGCCGACAATTCCAATACCATTTTTCGCCGATCCGGGTATCGCTTATTGTTGTATTTGCTATTGTCGAGGCAAGGCATGTATGAAAAAAATTATAAAAAAAATTAAGTGTAATATTTAAAATTTTGGGTTTTAAAATCTCCATATAAACATTTCAAAATGCAACATTATCACGAATAAATAAAATATGGCGGTTCGAAGTTCGCCGGGTCAGTAGTTTATAATATTATTAAGATATGCTGTCCTTACAATGCGTAAGTTTAAGAAACTTCCTTGACATTTGGACATTGTTCTTGCATCTCAAAAGATGTTTACTAAAAATAAATAATTACGTAAGTAACTACAGCATTCACACAACATATTTATCTACAATTGTCAAGTGTTGGCAGTTGACTCTTTGCAACTATGTTACACAGTTTTACTACGGTCCTGGCTTCATGTGAATTAAATTTTCCTTGTACTACAGGTTTAGACAAGGTTTATATTAAGATAACTTGATCTTTAGAATCTGTCATTGCTACCTACTTATTTCATATTTGCAATTTTATATTTTGCTAGAGTGGCTATGGATTCCGATATGCTATAGACCTGGCAGAGGTTGCCGGTGGTTGTTGGATGCAGACGGCACAAAGTCGCTCGCTGTGGCAGAGGTTAGGTGAGGCCTACGTCCAGCATGCGTCTGATGCCGCCATAGTAAAGATCACGGGTGGGGGATCAGGGCTCATTTCCTCACCAGCTGCGCGCGACTTCATCATCATCAGCAACCCATTTAGTCCCACTGCTGGGCTCGGGTCTCCTCTCCTCTAACTAGAGAGCTGAGAGGGTTTTGGCCATAATCCACTCACGCTGGCCTAGTGCGGGTTGGTAGATCAGACATACTCATATTTTGCTATTTCTTTTAGGGTAGGTATGTGGGTTTCCTCACGATATTTTCCTTCACCGTTAGCAGATGGTAAGCCACTTGACTAATACATATAAATTCTACAAAGTGGAATCCACATTGGTACTGCCGGCCGGTCGGAATCGAACTCGGACTGCGTGAATTGCACCCTTATCCATTCAGCCACCATCGCTTTTGAGCAACTTCTAGTATATAATAATACTAGTAGTCCCGCGGGGCTTTGCTCTTGTCATTCTTTGTTTGGCCACTGCTCAGCTCCTATTGGCCGTAACGTGATGTTATGTAGCCTTCTTCGACAAATAGGCTATCCAACAGTAACAAATTTTCTCAAATCGGACTAGTAGTTCCTGAGATTATCGCGTTAAACCAAACAATTCAACTCTTCAATTTTATAATATTGGTACTGATGAAAGTTATTAGAGAAATTATGTGTTGGCTACACTACGGCTGTTCTCGCAACATTTGCATTAAAATAATATTTTGGTAATAGTAGGTACATGACAATAGGCTCGCCCCCTATTTCATGTGACCAGAAACATAGCTGGCAAATGTGGGTGTGAAACACCTCTGCCTACCCCTTCGGAGAAAAAGGCGTGATGATATGTTTTGTTATGTTTAGTAGGTACATTGTACCTAGTGCATGTAATATTTACATCATTATCTCGACCGACATTTTAATATTTGAGTACTCGTTATCTTTACAGGTTTACTATCGTGGTGGGCAACCAACGGACACTGCTGCGGTGAATAAGTGTGACCTACATCAGGTACTTTCAGTTAGCAACACTATTATATGTATAAACTACTTTCTAAATAAACTGGGGTGGCAAACGTTTTATTTTTTCTTACCGATATCTATACTAATATAATAATAATAATAATATTCTACCACATTCACACAGCGCCATCTAGTCCCAAAGTAAGCAATTATATTTGCTTGTGTTATGGGTACTAAACAACTGATATACTACTTATATTTTTTTTTTTGTAAATACATACATATTATAGATAAATTACACCCAGACACAGAACAAACCTTTTATGCTCATCACACAAAGATTTGTCCTGGGTCGGGATCGAACCCACGACCTCCAGCTTAGCAGTCAGGGTCACTAACCACTAAACCAGACCAATAGGTCAGTCATATAAAGAGGTAATATTTGTGCGTTTAGAGGTGCTCATCTTTGAAACTACTCAAGTGATCTTCATGAAGTTTTGCATAAAGATACTTAGTCTAGTAGGACATAGGCTACTTTTTACTAATGTACCTACTATATGGGCTCAGCCGCTACGGAACAATCCCACCCTTACGCCTACCTACCACTGCAACTCATGTTAGCCAGGATTACAAGCGATGACCCTTGAGAACACCGAGTTTTAACACCCGGGAGTTCTAGTGAATGCGTATCCGTCTTGGAACCCGCAAAGAAATTAATCAAAAATAAATGGAGGAGTTGGAAAAAAATTACAATGGGTGGAAGCTAGCTGATATACTCGTATTTTTGGTAATATGGGAGGATGTAACTACCTCTACAACATTAAGGAACTTATGTGTGGAGCCAATTGAAACTGTGGTACCGAAACCATTTGTTTTTGGTACAATTCTTATTACGTTACCAAGGTACAGCAATACAGTAGTAACAATTGCAAATAAAAATTATTTACCTAGCCTTGTTTTTATTATGTAAAACATTGAGCAATTCAGTAGTAGAGAAATTTTTAAATTAATAAATAAGAAAAACAATCCACAGTTGTTTTTGCACGTGAAAATATGATTAGAGCACTTTTTAACACAGTGTCAATATAATAGAAAAGAGTCTCGGAACTAACGGACCGACCTCCTTACGTTACGGTTGCCAGTGCCAAAAACTAGCCAAACCGACAGAACGGTTAATGACCTCCAACGACCATTATATCTAGGAATCAGTGAATCATACTCATGGGAACCATTGACCATAATCAAAATGAATGATCTCGGCACAAATTATTTTCCTCATAAGACTCAGTCGTATGTAACGTGGCAAAAAGCCCACTTTCCGACCACAGTTTGACCGATTTCAAGCGTTTCTTAAGAAATTGAATGTGTAAAGTAACTCGAAGCTCACGTAATATTTAATATCCTTGGATTAAATTACTTGTTTTAACCTTCGGTTATAAGTTCATGTTACTAACTAATTAGAACCGCAGTTATTGTTGCAGAAATTATTTTCCGTTTAATTTGCATGCGTTTATATTTATGATAACTGATAAAATCAACTTATTACAAAAGGTCCACTTATTATAGATGAAAAATCATTCTTAATTTAATCATGAATTATTAAATAACAAACTATCAATTTCATTAATAAAGTTTCATATTGATATCAAAATAAAATCATTGGCATCGTAATTCTTACACTTGCTGCGAATGATTTATAATATTTCCCCTTTTCAATAGTTGAAATATTAATATAATTTGATGAATCCATAAATAACTTGTTGACTTCCTAATAAAAGACGGCCCCTAAGGAGCCCCAAAAGTTGGAAGCTTTCAAACCCTCTATCAACATAAGCAACTACTTCGCAGATTCCTTAATATTTTTTTAATACAAAGATGACGTGATCTATTTTAATAAAAACTGGTTTCCGTGAAGCTTCTAGTGCTACGAAGCGGCCTTGAATTTGAATTTACCTAGACTACCTTACTACGTATTAGACATTGCAATTGATATAATGGCCCAAATTACTCCCACATTAATTCGACAGGCCCAATTCGGGAGTTGCATCAGGGTACGCTGTTTATTTTAGTCGTATGACTCGAGAAGCATGACAGAGCTCGCATGAGATCATCAACACACATTATCGACCAAGTGGCAGTATAGTAAAAAAAAAGACTCTTAAAAAGGACCGTCAAGCTTTTAACCTCTTTTAATTTATATTCTAAATCTAAATCGGGTTTTAGAAACCGTTACAAAATTTAGTATTTAAAAATAAATAGCGTTCTGAAACGTGTTAAAGAATCAATAACCACATGTTCTCTATGTTAAGAATAATCCCCCACTGATTATAAAAACAGACCACCGCGAGCATAGCACAGTTTAAAACAAATGTCTAGTGCTTCGAGTAAAGTGGATAAAATTGAACAATCGCTTTGACATATAAATTTATTCCCTCAATAAAGAGTCAGGACATTTTGTCATCACACTCTTTGAATCAAAAAGAAGATTAAACAAATCCTAGCTATCTACTTCCAATTTATAGGTAGGTGTATGTAATTATGTGGTTTCCAAATGCGAAAGATTTTTTTCTCTTATTTTTTTAATGGTAAAATATTTTTTAATCACATTCATCCGATGAAACGTTGTCCAAACTTAGAAGCAACTTACAAGCATTATTTATTTTTATTATTATTAGTATAGATAATACAGTATGAGAACTGGATTTACAGAACTTTTGCGACACTGCACTTCGTACTTTGGACGTAACGTCCAAAGTACGAAGTTTATCTTAGGGGCCAGCATCTGTCCACAATCATGTCGAAACTTGTTCCAAACACGTGCAATTAGAGGGGGTCACACAAATAATATCAGAATAATTTAAACTTTTCGCCATCCATTCTACCCACCCTAATATTGGGCCCGTACCAAATTAAGTATTAATGTATTCAATCCAGTTTCTATTCATATGTAATGTTTTTGTAAGCTTTTTAGAGCAAGAATTGGGTCGCAGATGGGCGATGGATTGAGAAATTTAAATAAAAAAACTCGGTGTGATCTTCAAAACGGCATAAATAAACTCATGAATAGAAATAAGCGTGATTCAGTTATTCTTTTCACGGGGTAGTCTGGGAAATTGAAGATGTGTATCAACGGCTTACTTATTACAAACGACCATAACTTGAAGTCTCACATGCTCATAACAGAAAATAAAATTAAAATTTGGAAACGAAACGCTAATACACGTCTCGCATTTTTGTTTCTCGGGACCGTTTCTGCCTAATAAGTTTCATTTGTATTCTGATTTTTATAAGATATTATTTCTTAGGGGCAGTAGATTTTATTTATTTTTAGTTCATCGTTCTTAGAATTAAATTCAGGCGAGTTCCTACATAGCAGGTTATGATTTTCTCTAGTATTAATATTAGTTTTCGTCATAACTTGGTGTTTGCAAGGGGTCATCAATGTTAAGTCGCTGGGATAGGTGCGTGGGTGGTATTGGCCCGTATAAAAGGATTTTGTTTGAATTTTAGTACTATTTTAAGCACATAATGCATATTACTCTATGTTTCGTGATATGTAATAACTTATACGATGTTTTATTGAGTGCTGTTTGGGTATAATATTGGTTGGTAATGCGCGCGTGCGCACGATCCAACTATTGTCACTGGCATCATTGACTATTGTTCCCTGTTCCGTGACACGACTAATAGCTAACTAACATACTGATTAGTTACTGCTAGAGTACTTAGCTGCTTTGGATTATTAAACATTATTATGTTGCTGAGGAGTACACTCCTATTTTGATATTATTGTCTGGGAGACCCGGCTTTACTAAGCTGGGCTGCTAGCGGTATTCATGCCTGTAAACATCCCCAAAATTCTACGATATGACACTAAAATTATTGTCTCATGAAGAAGAATCGCGTTAAATTGGCTTTTCCAAAGTAAGTTAAACAAACAATATTGAATACTAGCAACACTTTCGCTTTATCAATGTACTATTTTTTATCCAAAACGCTAGAGCTAAATCCATCATAATCATTTAGCCCAACGACGTCATTGGTTGCAGGCGGTACAGGACCGCTCGCAGTGGCGTAAATTAGGTGAGGCCTATGTCCAGAAACAAATTGTTACCAACATATTAGTGCATCATAATTATATTTATAAAAAAATATACGTCAATTACTGGTTTAAAATATTAGATTGACGTAGAATATTGGTCGCGTAACTCGTTAAAGTTCCGGAAACCTATGAAATCAGCACTCGACTTTATATGTACATATTTAATTTATCTTGTCATTTTATATACTGCAGACAAGCTACCAATCTCATCTGTTGTGCATTTCCTCTATTACAGCGTAACACTAAGTTTATACATAAACCATTAGAAGAATCAACTTACAGAAATTCTCATTTACAAGATTACCTCGTAATATGAATATGTAAGAGTGAATAATGAGATGCATTGACCACATTTAACAGTTTCCAAGACCTTCTTTACAAGTACATTTATTTAACGGGTTGAGAAACTAAATACTACCTACTTATTAGATTTGATCTCACCGTTCTAGCATTCCCACAGTTACTAATCCTAGATTATGAAAAGCGATTATATCTACAGATAAGAACGTGTTGCTAGAAAAGATAAAGTTAACATTCTAATTAACATGCCACAAGTATGAGTAAGTCTGGGCTCAACCTATACGGTATCCTGGTTAGGTTTCTTGATTCAGAATTCAAATTCAGAAACTGAATGAAAGGCGCACACGTTCTTATGGTTTTTCTATTGGAAATGAACTTTAAGTTGACATGCCTGCGAAACGTGAAACTAGAATAAAATCTGAAGTCATGGTTCTTTTTAGTCCTGATTTGTTTAAAACTAATAGAAGCCTGCTCCAAACAATATTGCCTTAATAAGATACCAAATCGTAAATTACTATAATTTAGGTTGATATTTATTATGTAAATTTTAATTTATTTTTTGCTTCCTTTTGTTATTTACAATCCAAATAACTTACCTTACTTGATCATGTAGCATATTTTCAGAATGCCTGACAAGCAAAAACCAATATACGCAGTCATTCATGTTATTGCAACACTTCAAGTTTAGCACTGGTATAGCGAATTGCGGAGCCAGTGAATGTCATTCTGCATGATGTATGTCCGAAACTATGGTAAAGGCATTAGTGTAGTTACAGAGGTGTACCGATAGAACGGATGGTCCCATTCCAAAGAGCGATAACGGTACTATAACCGCGGCGCTCGCAAATAACTATTCACCTACTAAATTCCGGTGATCAATTTATAACTTATTTACATTGTTATGAAAATATTGTACAATTAGAACACTCACAGTTTCACAATAAAATAAAGAAGTGACCTAGATAGAGCCTTGGAGGACCCCCTAATTTTATACTTCGGTTATACCTATTTTTTTCGACAAAATTAAGGATTTCACAATACCCATTTTAGCAGAAGTCTTTCCAAAAGAGTTTTCAAATGATGTCACTTTAATATTAATGACGTCGGCAATCGTACTTTTAAGGTACCTATGTGCCTGATGAAATAACTGTGTACCTGACATTTGCTTTTAGTTAGTTAGTTTTAATAAGTACATAGATTTTCTAATTAATATTCCGTCCCTGCCATTAATACATAATTGTGATCTCTTACATCTAAACAGGTGAAGTTAGTAGAATTTTGTAAAAAAGTCGATGATACCATAAGCGGTGTGTGCGAAACGTGCGACCGCAACATTCCCAGTGCTTAGGCTCAAACGATGCCACTTGAGGCGATCGGCGACAGACGCCCGTTTATGGCGAGGACGATCGCGAAGGAATGTTGCCTCTCTGTGACAAAAGTGACAAGTGGAAACGAGTGGACACGAGAAAACTTCAAACTCCAATAATCAAGAAAATTCTGGTGATACTTTCATAATATTCTATTTCTAACAGACAATTTAGTGGTTCCACTGAAAAGTGATACATTTTGCATGCTAATGCATAACGATCATTTTATTACATTAAAAGTTTTTTTAAAAATATTTACATAAGTTTGCACTACACTTAATCATTATTATTATATAATAATTATATAAGATCTACTACGTATCGTAGGCATCGTATAATCACCAATATAAAGGTATGTCTGACACCTATATTTGTCTTCTAAAAGATGTTGACAATCAAATCACTACTTTGTTCATCTTTCCTCCAAACTTTTGACCTTAAACTATTTGTTATAGGTTCTTAAATAAAAGAATGGGGTGATGGGTCAACAGACAAGGTTCGACAGTATAATACTTAAAGTTTCAAACTCATTATAGTAAACCTTTACAAGCGTACGTATAATTCGATACTTATTTCGGGAAATTTACATTTTAATGTAGAGAAAGTTATTTCGTTGCTGTGTAAGTTTGTGTTTCATTTATCATGTTGAGTATCAACAAATAAAGTAAGTAAGCACATAAAAGTATTTTTTCTTCACACTCAAAGTTTTGTTTATTTGATACCTACATGTTGGACGTTTACAGGGAAATAATGACATCAAATGTTGCAGATTTTTTAGGACACTTTTATTTGCATTGCTGCCTCTCATCGCTTACACCAAATCCCAAAATGACTCGGCAACCACGAGAATGCGTTCTTGCCAACAACATACCTAAATGATACTCAAACTTATTTGTTTCAAATGCTTACGAAGTTTTCATGTTGATTGCTTAACATCATCAACTATTTGTAAGTTGTACTTTGTATCTGAATTTGCTTCGAATGTATCATCGTTACTATAAATTGTAACATTAACAAGTGTAAGGAACTAGGAAGTTCTTTGGTGTACAAGCCTTGTATGGGTCAATGCACAAAGGTGCCGACGACCATCTAAGAGTGTATCAGGCCCACACAGTGCCCGCCGCCGGCTAACGGTGCCACGCTCAAATATTTTACCATTACGCTGAGCATGGGGCCATGAGCTTACTCACCTAACTGTGAATAAATAGAAGTATGATGTAGGTATTTATTAAATACATAAATGCCTATATAAAACACTATCTATCGCCCACGGCTAAGATCGGGTGTTAAAAAAGTTTTGTAAACGTATGTAAGATCAATATTGGCTCCACCATATTTACAAAATTTTCGCTGTATCATTTCTGTCATTTGGCTATTAAGTCGTTTACTAATAGAAACAATATTCAGTATATAACTGGATAGTTGTTGGCCGGAGCTTCGCTACCGTGGACTTTTGTTTGGCCACTATCCCAGCTCCCATTGGTCGAGGTGTGTAATTTTTTTTTAAACAAGTACTGCCTAAGGTTAGCGCATTCAATCAATCAAACAAACAAACTCTTCAGCTTTATAATATTAGTACCTATAGGTTTACTTTCGAAATGCATTTGGGACATACACATTATGTATAATGCATATCATGAAAGACATTCTACATGCTTCATTCACCTCATGTGATAGCGTGTCCAGTTTTCACATTTCGGTTAACTCAAAGGAATGTCGCCTCAAGGGAAAAAAGCGTAGGATGAACAAAACAACTTCGTAATTTAAACCGTATGCTGATTGATATAAGACAAAATTTTCCGAGCAGATATAAATTACGGGTTATTTCTACACATGTAGTGGAATAAATATTTGCAACGCTGTCTGTAAACTCAGAGTCGTGGTAGAGTTGAATGTGGACAATTGATGCGGGTAATGTCGAATCCTATAGATTGAAATGTCGATACGATATGTGAGCCCACTTCAATAAATCTACCCGTTTATCATAAACATGCTCTCCACAATCTTGCGGTTAGCTAAAGCCATGTATTCATCAAACAAACTTCGCTTGCAATAACTTTTCCACCTCATAAACACTGTTACGTGGTTGTTTACGTATTGTGTTAAATAGTAACGCTTTCAAATTGTACAGCGCGTGCTGAAATGCGGCCAATCGATCGAGCAAATATAGCTCGAACAACATACGAGTTAGAATATTATTGGCATGTTGGCAATTCTATGCAATCTTAAATAGAATCGATTGCTGAGTCACACATTTCAAGAACTTTCGTCAATCCATCAGCATCCACTTACGACGAATCCATCTCAAGACAATCAAAGTTAATGTTATAATAAGCTAAATAAACAAATATACTCGTTGAAAGCATTACAGCAAAATCGGAGCAAGCTAATAACTGAAAATGAATTGAATGTTAAACTAAGTTTTTTTAAACTCGGAAAATCAGAGTAACTATTGGAAAAGAACACAACATAATGGCTCGACAGATTTGTATCTATACCTAATAAGAACCAAAATCCTTTAGTTCGTTGGTAAGTTCGAGGTGCCAAAACAAAAAATACCCAATATTAAATTTTATTCAAGTCTGATATTCCACTTTAACAAACAGTCACACCCTAAACACATGTATTCTAAATTAATAAGTAAAAACACAATGATTTCACTGTGATGTCATCCAACGTTGTCATCACTATTTGCACTGTTGTCTGGTCGTGGGTGTGGAGATACATGATGTAGACAGTGTTGGGCGTAACTAATTACATTAAATTTGAAATCTAATTTTATTTAATTAATTTGAAAATTAATCGAAAGAATAGCCGTATCGAATGTTGCTGTTTTGGAAGGAAAAGAGCATCTTGAGTATTACTGGAACGTGGAGTAAATAATAAGCGTCGAGTATAAAAGGATAGACAAATTAACAATTACTATGTAATCGTAATTTGTAATTGTAATCTTAATACGTTTTGCACATCACTGCATGTAATTAATCAGCTGGACAAAATACATACTGTTAATTTGGTCTGTTGATGTATTACATCTACTATCTGTAATTGAAATGGCAACACCAACGAGCGTTTTGATTTAAATAATAGCTGGTAATTGGTTTAACTCGATCATGTTTACATCTTATAGTGTATTTTTATTGCGTTTATATTACTATGGACTAAAAGGCCAATCCTGCTGCCTGCTACAAAGCAGAATCATACCATCTCGATTAATTAAAAAGTGTTCATATTGCAAAATTTATTTACTATTTTCTATTCAAATATTGGTAACAATCATAAGAAGTTAGATATAGGGAATTTATAAAATATTATGCTCTTTTAATAATTATATGGTCAATCTGGTAAATTGGTCATACATGTCACAGCGTCTCAGTGTCGCCGTCGCGACATCTTATCAATCTTTTATTGAATAGACTGCACTTGCTTGTTATTGTAAGTATGTGAGTAAATGACAGCAATTTATTTCCCGTCTCATGAGTCTCTGGAGATCTGCGACACATTCATTGCACACCCATGCATCATGCTTAATATGTTTTGCTCTTTGCTAAATATTTTGTTTATGTCGCATCATGTTTACGAGAGTATATTTTTTAAGTATGCTGCAAATTAATATTTTGTCAGTGAAGTAACTGTAGACAGGAACGTTGCCAAAATATGTAATTGAACATATTTATGATGCCAGTACGGCATTGGCACGAGCATTACATGTTCATGACCAAACATAGCTGGCGAAATGTGGGTGTGAAACACCTCTGCCTACCCCTTCGGGGAAAAAGGCGTGATCCTATGTTTATGTTATTGGATGTTCTGCACATACAGGTAGGTAGTTAAGGTTACCTACGACACTTCATTGGCAAAAGCTAATAAAATTACGCATGCTCTACGCTTGTTAACACTAGGACTTTAGTGCGACAGTCATTCTCATTATAACCAGCTGACTCAAGATTTGCGCACCAAACAGCTTTCTTTGTTTTTTATTTGTCTTTTATGTTGGTACTAGAATATAATTCAAAATGACGCCACAGTATAACCTCCCTTTTTCATAGGTGATCTGGGCCTGGGCCGAGTTGGACTCGGCCCAGGCGATCATCATATTGAGACGCCCGGGGCAAAAAATATATTTTACAGCCTTTATAATAAATTAAAGCCATACATATATGTACCTATGTTATGCCAGGGATACAATGGCGACAGATGGTGGTAGATTTTGCCACCACTCATTTTTGTGACATGTGGAATTTGCCTGGCGGATATAACTGTATTTTTAAAATATATAAAGAATGATAGATGATCAGGACTCGATCTAGCGGATTGTTGAGAAGAATCATACCATACTGTTCGTACCTTAAATCTAATTAGAAACCACTTGTGGACTTCATTGATGTTTAACACTTTTATTGTGACCATCTTAAAAATCTATTTCCTTAATAAATTTTTCTTTGAAATAGATGACTATTTCCTTTAAATTTCCTCATTCCTGTTCCTCATACGAGTGAACAACTTCCTTTCTTATCAAAATCAATAATTTTTCTGATAATTATTATTGCTCATTGTTAGTAAGCAACAATAAGGGCATTTCTGTATAAACGATAACAATGCTAGAACAATAGGAATGTTATCACAGAGTATTGCAAAGGGAATGGTTGATTGACCGCTGAGTAACACTTGTTGCGATAACCCTACTTTGTCCGTATTGCTTTATTTCTGCTCTCCCTGGTGGTAAACATTTGTGCGTCATCCCCAGTGGTCTCAGATCCACAAATAAATAAACATGTGGCCTCTTCCAATACCCTTTTATTTTCAGTCCTGTCTATATTTTGTCATTCATTCAACGGTGGTTTAAATATAGATTTTTTTTGTATTATTCCCATCAAAAGTTACAATAAGTAAATGGATACTTTTTATGATGGCATGAGTAGGCAATCATAAAATAGGTACTCACCCTAAAAACCTCTTGCATGTTAGACATATAGAAATATGTTAAAAGAAGGTAGGCAAGTATCAAAATGATATCATGGCATAGCATGGCAATCTTTTTACTTTCGATTGAGGCTTCTATTCGCCAAAAACAATCTAATTTAAAAAATCCATCTAATGTTAAAACATTATAGTTACACTATAAATAAATAAAAATCGATTTTTTTTATTAAAAATAGAATTATGTAGGTACTTAAAAATTTTATTCAACGCAGCCACGCTACTAGTCCTTTTTTGCACAATTTTTTATAATTTATCAAACGGGTAGCGGCCAAGCTCCACTGAGCACGATATCGCGATAGTGCGGTTACATACCAGAAAGCATTTTTATCAACATTAAAAACTTTCCTTTGTCCAACATTATGTAAAATTATGCGGGTTGACAGTCGGGCTCGTTACACATAACACAAACACGCATGAATTTGCAAGAATATTCGTTAAGTTTCCTCCAGTTTGAAACAATAGCTGGCAAACCAGTCGTGACTTTGTGTGATATGCAATATGTCAAAGGAGAGCATATGGATTGGCTCAAGACACTTCAGCAACGTAAACACTGGATGTACAGCAAGTCATTTGCAAAACAAAGAAGTTGGAACGCGGTCGAAATAAAAATATTTACGTAGCCACTGCTGACTCAAGCTCGGCTTTGTTTGGACGGAGGAATAACCTTCTTACAGGAAAATAAATTACTGTCAAATCACAAAAACAAGAAGATATTATTATAATTCGGTGGAGTTGTACCTAACTAAATTAGGCGAAACAAAAAAGGTAGAGGGCTTATTTGAAACAATAAAATATTCGATTCGTAATTTAAAAGAACAATGATGTTGACTTACTTGATTTCTTTCAGCGTGTGTGTCAGTCAGTGCCCAGTCCTCATGTTGGATGAGGTCAGGTATAAGCGTTATTTTCTGCCGGGAAATGCTTAGTGTTACGTCGAAGCACAGAAGTCGACAGAACCTAGGAATATAGCTGGCGCCAGCCAAAGTTTGGAATGATATACTTTGCCTTTTTAGTGGGAAAAGAATTAATGAAAGACTTAATGTTTAGTTTAACTGTAATTTTAAAGGATTTTTCATAGTTAGAAAACAAACATAAAGTCCGCCTGATCATTAGATATTGCCATAAAGTTATACATTGTTTACTTAATTCAAACATTTAACACAAAAATAATGAATATAAGAAATTTACTTCTTCATATAAGACTATTACTTTTTTTATACCTTACATAAATTGAAAACATTGAAGTAAGGAACGGTAAAGTTAGCAGTTTTTTAATTAAAACAAAAACCATAACCTCTCTGCTATTACTATAAAGCTAGTTTATTTTTATAGAAAAGGTGTTAATATTTTTTTATTGACGAAACCTATGTTATAATAATAGATAACTTTTAGTGTCGGTAGGTATATATAATTTATTTAAAACATAAAGCGATGATATTGAAAATTGATAAAATACAATTTACGAGTTGATAGGTAGGTACTTACTCTAGCGTTTAATATTCGAATGCACTCTGTTCTGTAAAAACTGATTTAAAAGAACAACAAAATAAACGCTTGTTCAAAATTCTATTAAAAAGATATGCAAATGTTTTTTTTTAATTGCTCTTTTAACAAACTGGCCAGTGTGATGTATGTAAATTAGAGGTCACAGTCATTAGTCATTACTTATATCCATAGACATATCCATAGTGTCAGCAATTATCCATAGACATGACTTGTATTGTGTTATCTATGACGATATTCTACTTTCCGTTTCCTCTCCATTCTGCTACTTCTGCTACTCGGCTCGGTAAATACACGCATTGTATTACCAATGTGAGTTATTATTTCTATAACTCCTTGGAATACCACAGCCAGGTCTCACGCGACAAAATTACATAGGTTGGTAACTAATTTAATTTCAATATTTTTATTCTAAAATATTAAATTACCGACCGACCCTTAGAGCACTTTAACCATTTAATGATCTAAGGACCGACCCGATTAAAATACCGATGATAGAGGTCGAATCCAATTAATTTTTATGTCAAACACAGTAGTAACTAGTACAGAAGTGTACAGAATTAAAAAGATTTTTACTGTTAATCGATAGTGCAGGAATGCAACAAGGCTTAATCATTATGTAGGTAGGTATGTTTATAAACAGTATCTGTTTACATTGTTTACAAAATGAACGACGGCATCGGCACGTTGAGGCGACACAACACGAGTCCTCCTTAGGGTTGTTAGAGGTCAGATCAGAAGTTAGAAAATATCCAAAAGAAGGTCTTGGTTACTTTTAGGCTTTTATTCCTTGTTTACAATAAATTGATTAAAATGACAGTTGTCAGATTGATATGACTAGTGTTGGGAAAGTAGGTACTCATACATGCTGTTTCAAATCGACGTAGCTAATATAAAAAAAATATAATAATCGTTTCAACTCATAAACGTCCCACTGCCGGGCACGGGTCTCCTCCAAAGACTGCGGACGGCATTTAGGCTAAAGAATAAAATAAATTTATTGGTGGTTATATAAATGAACAGTTTTTATACTGCTTCGGTGGCGCAGCGGGAAGTGCATACGACTGCTGTGCAAGAGGTCCCGGGTTCGATTCCGGTCGGGTGAAAATGGTATTGGGCTTTTCTAACATGAAATTCCAGTATTGAGATTTTCCCGGAATTTAGTAAAAAAATGTTCCCGGTTGATGACCCCACATCGCCCACTATTGCATGGGACCAAACATAGCTGGCGAAATGTGGGTGTGATACACCTCTGCCTACCCCTTCGGGGAAAAAGGCGTGATGCTATGTTATGTTATGTTTATGTTCAGTTTTATATAAACCACAATTATTTTTTTCTTTAATAAAGGAGTGAATAGGTTTCTGGGTAGCCCATAGGCTACGGTAACCGCTTCCCATCTCTTTGCTCCCATTGTGGAATTAAAAAAAAAATATTCGTAGGACTTGAGAAGCCTGGCAGCCCTAATAACGCCGGACATAAGACATTAGTTTAATGAAACAACTACAATTTGCATTGACTATCCGCCACTCGGCGATTGCAGTCACCGGTCGCCGCCAGTGATCGCAGCCGCAGTAACTCCGCGGCCTTATTCCATGAATTCTCTCAATGAGACTGCCACACAGCTATTTGACTCATACTCAATGAACATGAATCTTAATTGAAGCGAAGCCAATGTGAATTGTTGATGGATGTTGACTTTTGTGGTGCCGTTATACTTACTGACATTCGTTTGTTTGAACTTTTAAACTAAATATACGCTGAGCTTCAAAGTATCGAGATTTTGTATAAAAGTAATTTTTGGTCATCCTATTTCTTGATGGCATTTGCGGTGAAACTAAATTATACTCTAGAAGTCTAAATAGTACGTAGGTACTAAACACTCTGGTATTGCGCATTTAAATTAATTCAAGCAACAGTGGACTAAAAGCATTTAATGCATTAAACAATAATTTTAACTAGTCAACTTTAGGGTTTTAAATATAAATAAATATTCTTCACAGTAGTCCTCAGCTTAATACATCTAGTTTTTGTCCAATGCACACTCGGAAAGATGTAAAAACATGAATATTAGGCAATGTCAAATAGAAATGTACCTAAGTATTTCTATAATATAACTGACATCGCTTATATTTGTTAGCCCCAATAAGTAATAAAACTCATTTGAAAATATAAATTTACTAAACTTTAATAAAAATACTGTAAGTACTACACTTTTCTGTTCCATAGAGGTTAAGTCTGTTCTTTGGATCGGATCAAAAAAAAATATAAGCATCCCTGCAGTGTTCTAAACAGTTTTTCTTCTATTTAACTGAACTGAATTCTAAACAGAGAACCGTCACTATTATATTAATATCTAAGTATTTATTTATTATTTAGACGAATATGTGCGTACCTATCTGGATATATGTAATAGGGGGCGGTTCCGTTATCAGCCTTAAAACACATGCAATTGCAGAACATTAAGTTTGTGTTAAATCGACGATAAGTAGCAGCATTTATCCATTAGTGTGGAGCGGCGAAGGCGAATTTCCTCTTCTCAATCGCCTTAATTTTAATTTTTCTCGTCTTTTGATACATATCTGCCTTCATGCAAAAAAGAATGACGCTATGTTTATGTAATGTTTCGATTCAAATAGAAATAACATAGCGTTAAACCATTAGTACAAGTAACAGTATTAAAAACCATAGAACGCAATTAATTATGGTGCATCGTCACGGTCCAAGTAACATACAAGTACCTACTCTTAATGTATATGCACCTGCTGAATGATTTTATTATTGTTATGTACTTCCACTATTATGTGAACGAACACATCCAGCATACTAAAATGCAACAACATAGCCGCCTTGTCCTTCAATTTGCACCCATTTGTCAGACGCATTTCACAGATCTTCATTTGATCTATCACGTATATTTGTGGTAATTAAGTTTCATAATTCAAAATAGTCTGTATTATTTATTATTATGTATTTATGTTATTATGATTTTTATACAAAGCCCTTGCAACGATATTACACCAGCCCGATATATCTGATGCAAACAATTCCAAGAAATATCTTCAAATTGTCATGGAGACACGTCAAGATAAGTCTCGTTCAAGATGAATGATAGATTATGATGATACCTAATCTTTATGACACGCCTCAAAGATTGCATTATCGAAGACAACTGACCCGCCACTGTCGGTGTCATCAGCTATTTATATTCATACAAGTTTGCCAACATTTAGGTACCTATGTGATTACAGTCATCAATAACTTGTAATGGCACTGAGAATATTATAAAAGTACCTGTTTATAATCTTAGACTTGTAATCAGTAATAGTTGCATTCTTAGTGATTTTGCGAAATATTATTGCAATTTTTCTGTAATTATACTCATTATACATAGGCTGTATAAATAATTTAACTCTTTAAATGTGTGTGATGAGCATGAAGGTTTGTTCTGTGTCTGGGTGTAATTTATCTATAAAATGGGTGAATTTCCCGGGACCAAAAATTGCGTGGCATCGATGAAATCGGTACTAAAATCATAGTTAATAGTGCTCTAACATTTTTTTCTATTTAGCTGACATAGTAATCTATAAGTAGCACTAACCATTTTATTAAATAGGATTAGGAGTAATCCACAAAAAAATAATAAACCTTGAAATCTTTAATTGCCGTGTTTGTCCACACGTCACCTACTGTGTTGTAATACCTCATTGATAAAAATCTAGTGGTTATTTATATAAAATCTAAGTTTTATTTGATGCGTGGATAGTTAAAGTATTGTTATATAACACATTTATTCAAATATTTAAACAATACCAGGAATGGTTAATAGAAATACATTTGTCCCAGAATGACCTTTAATTGCCGTGTCCTAAACATGTTTAAGGATATCATTTTATACAACAACTTGCGTCCTCCCTCCTATGCGCTACTACACCGTTGCATACTAGTGCCGCCTAAGTGCTCAACGCAGAAGGACGTGTGTACGCGCCTGCGTTTTGGCACCATAAACGTAAGTATTCGATTTTTATGTTACTGGATATTTTTTCCTTCATCGCTATGGATAGATATAACATTCTATTGAATAAGTTTGTCGTCTTGATTATACATTCGATAGAAAGCCATTTCTTTTGTTTATTTGTTTATGTATTTGTTTATTTCGAACAATTAATAGACTTTTTGTTATTTTATATTTTTGCCTTGATTTTCATCGCTATGTTTTCATTGCTATGGTTTCCCTGGCCTAAATTTGCTATGGTAATGAAAAAAAAGACACGTAAATTAAAAAAGTTTCATTGCCCTGCCTTGTAAAACAATTAACTCTAATTTCCGTGGCCAGGCGTTTCATTTCCGTGACTTATGTTTTCATCGCCAAGGTATGATTAGGCAAAGAAAACATTTTTACCTGTTATATAAAGGTAGTACTGCGTACTGACAGTACAGGATCCGTCAAGTTAACCTTCTGTAATCCGATGAAAAACTTCATGAGTTTTTACTGTGCAGTCAATTATTAAAAGATCTTTCCTTATTAAACCTTACAAAATTATTATTATTTTTAATAACTATTAAAAAACAATAATAATATAAAATAATATTCAAAATGGAAAAGCGGGAGAGGATGGTATCTATATTGAACTCATAAAATATGCCGTATGCCCACCAATGCATGAAGAACTATTCAAAATTACTCAACTTATGTATATAATAATAATAATAATAATTTTGTTATCAGGATAACAATTTATATAGATATAGAAGGGAAAGTGCCAAAAGACTTTAAAGTGAGTAAAACCGTGACATTACCTAGGAAACAGAACGCCGTCAAATGTTAAGAGCACAGAACACTAAACCTTATATCACAGGCTTCAAAAATACTTTTAAAAATAATTCAGAATAGATTAAGACAGAAAGTAGAAGAAGTGGTGGGAGAAGACCAATATGGGTTTAGACAGAAAAAAGGTACCAGAGAAGGTATATTAGCACTGCGGATGATAATTGATAATTTATAGAAGGGTGGATCTAGGGCTGGATACGCATATAGCATTTTTTGATTTAGAGAAGGCCTTTGACAGGGTAGATTAGAAATTGATGATGAAAACACTTAAAGATGTTGGAGTAGACTACAGAGACAGAAAAATTATCATGGAATTATATAAAGAACAAGAAACTTTAATTGAGATAGGAGAAGAAAAAGAAACAGCAAAGATTAGACAGGGAGTTAGACAAGGTTGCCCTCTTTCACCATTGATATTTAATGTGTTCATAGAGTTTGCAATAAACGAAATTAAAGAGAAATCTACAGGGGGGATCAAAATAAATGGAGAAAACATTAAATTCATCTGTTTTGCAGATGACATTGCTGCATTTGCATCAATCATAAATGAAACTGCTCGTTGCACACAAGATAGGCTATAGAGCTAGAATTGCAATAGCCTAACAAGTATTTAACAGGAAAAAACAAATATTCAAGTGTAAACACATTTCGTTAAAAATCAGGAAAAGGTTCCTCCAATCATACATTTGGAGCATTGCACTCTATGGAAGCGAAACCTGGATTATGACACAAAGAGACAGAGAAAGATTGGAAGCTTTTGAAATGTGGTGTTGGCGAAGAATGGAGGGCATAAGCTGGACAGAAATGATAACCAACGAAAAGGTACTGGAACGAGTACAAGAGAGAAGAATTATGATAAAAACATTGAGAACAGAAGAGGAAAAATGATTGGACACCTGATACGATACGATCCGTTTATAAAAAACATCATAGAAGGAAAGATAGAAGGCATGAGAGGAAGAGGTAGACCAAGGAGGACATATATTAATTAGATCAAGGAGAAGGTACGGGTGGTGTCGTATCAGGAGGTGAGAGAATTGGCAGGAAAAAGAAAGAATTGGAAATTATTCCACCGAAAAGAGCCCAGCTCTTAAATAAAGAGAGAGAGAGTAATATTGTATCGTACTTTTAAGATTTTTACTTGTTTCTTTGAGTTTCAAGTGTATGTATGCAAAAATATTTTTATAAACCTAAATTAATGTGTGGAATTTTTTTTCTTTTGATATTTATATTTATTTTGTTTTACATTTGCCCCTGTTCGTTTTATAAATAAACAACAAATATTGCAATAAGTATAATATTAATAGCTCTATAGCTATATTGTTAATGTTTATTTGATGTTAAGTTTGAAAGGCTGATTTCATATCAAGATTTATTAATGTAGAATGTTTAATAATTAAAATAAATGATCGGTTCGATTCCATTATTTTTTTCTTTAATTTTACTCCTTTTGCAGCTATTTAATCTACATTCATGTAAGTAGATAATTATATAAAATAATGTTTTATGTGGATTTTCATCTCCGTGATTGATTCTTTCATTCCCGTGGCACAGTTCTTTCATTGCCGTGTACGCTTGTTTCATTGCCATGCGAGCATGTTTCATCGCTGTATCACGTAATTTTTAAACTTGTATATCTCGTTAGGTTTTTTAGTTATTTGTTTGAAAGTGAGCAAGAATACACACATTATCAAAAACTTTAAGAAACGCTAATTTTTTTTTATATAAAACTAAAGATAAAAAATCCACGGAAATGAATATTTTAATGGACCTGTTGAAATTCACCCAAATATGTATGTATTTACAAAAAAAAATGTATTTAAGTAGTATATCAGTTGTTTAGTACCCATAACAAAGCTAATATTATTGCTTAATTTGGAACTAGATGGCGCTGTGTGAATGTGGTAGAATATTATTATATTGTATAGAACAGAATTACAGAATCGTGATGGAATTCTGCAGTTCTTTTCCTTATCTTGACACAGCAAATTTTGTTAGCAATTGATCATATTCTGTCAATATAGAAAAAATAGTGCAACAAGTAGTATGTTCATATACATATTTATTAATGATCATGACCACAAACGAATAGTTAATGAACTGATTAGAACCACTGAATGAAAAACCAGACAACGTTTATAATAAACAGTTATGAAATATGGATATTGTGATGTGGAGCCAAGCGGGGATTTTTATCGTGTCCTACCACGAATGTAGCACGTGGCGATAACAGACGATAAGGTCTGGCTTAACATACCAACAGTACACTCAATTGGCGCCGTGGTCTGACGTCATCGTGACTAGGTCACTATACAGAGAACGTATTTATCAAACAATTAGTCCTTTATCCTTAACGATAACGCATTCTTGTTAATCTGAATATCTTTATGTTTTTAGACCGGACATGTCTCGTCATCCGGAAATAGGTACATAATATTATTATATTACAATTTCCCACGCAACGTGCTGCCTATACTTCGTGAAACTATATAACTCTTCAAAAGTCGATATAGACCTACCGATACCTGATGCAATGGATATCATAGGAACAAAACAAAATGCAATAGAAAATGTATATACCTATAGATAAATGTAGATGCGCCAGTTTCTTCAAAGTTTAAACAATTGTAAAGCATATCGAAGAAACTGCCGCATCATATAAGTAAACACATGAGAATAAAATGAAAATTATATCGAAAATATCTCTATTTATTTTTCAAAGGTCATTGATCCATACTTTCTACCCTTGTAGCTTGAAAATCCTCTGACTTCTGTAGGTACTGACTCTTGACGATTGTACTAAGAACACTGACCTGTAATATCTCTGGACTGGCTGTCCTACACAAATGACAGCTAATTTTCTTTGTCTATTTGACCAACTAGCGGAGAAGATTGAAACTATATTTGACGTAATATTGACGTATATAACACGTTTTGTAAACAAAGTGTTGGTGATGTCCATATCGTCATATCGATAAACATGATAATGGTCGGATGTGGTCTATGGTTGCAAACAAAATTTTTATTCATTCATTAAAGTAAATGAAATAAGAGTTGACTGCCCTTGTTTTTCAGACATTATCTAGGTCTTATAGTTATTATGATAATAGATTTATATTTCATTGTAGATTTCCAACTGTACCAGCGTTTCAAAAATCATGGCTAGCCAACATGAAAGCGCCCCTTAATTGGACTCCAAATGCAAACACCGACTCTTTTCTGTTGGTAAATTTAATGAGGGTAAGGAATTTTTTTTCAATATCTCTCGAGTCGGTGTTGTCAGTATGCATCTTTCATCAAAGTGTACTTGGCACACAAAGTGATTGCGAGGCTTATTTTCAATTAAATCTTCTCTTGATATCAAAACAGCCATTTTTCGCGTCTGTAAATAATTTAAATTATATTGATTGTACTTAGGACTTTTTATGTTACTCTTATATTTTAGGAGTTTGTTAAGAAGAAGGAGCAATTAATGCCTCTCACCCAATTTTTCCAACATTATGATATTATAGGTACTTACAAATCTTTAGATCATTGTCTATCGATAGATAATTACCTATTTGCCTAATAAACATCAATATTAAACAAAAGAGAGTATTTAGAAGCCTTCCGTTTAAAACATTGGTCGTTATACTGAAATTTCTTAAATTTATTTCAGGTTTTATTTGTATATTAATACAAGATCACAATTTACTAAATATAGTTGCTACATTTAACATTACATAATAAATAAATTTCTCAAAATATATACCATGTTGACAAATAAATCACAAATGGGTAAATCTTTAACGTATCTGGCAACCTCGAACACAGCACTCGGCTGGCAGCTGCTTATTAATTTGTCAGCTGTTCGCAAAGCCACCCGCCACGCAACATGGTTTTTTATTTGGTAGCATATATCGTAACTTTAGCATTAATAGAATAAAATTCAAAAAAATACCAAACTTTTGAATGCTTACCGTTTAACATCCATTGGTAGCGTGAAGAATATAATATCAGGGTTGTTCGTACTTGTATTTGGACAGCCATACACTGAACACGTTTTTCGGGACATGTTAGTATAATTGAAGAAACATAATCCTTAAAAAATAGCACGTGCGTCCCCTACGATGTGTCCCTCGCGACTATTGCACCTTGAAAATGTGCAAGACAGTGTCTACCTACATAGTCTATGGTGTGAGCGAAATGCGGTATTACTAGTAAGAGGTCCATATTGATCTGTAGGAACATTACAGCTTTTATGCGTAAAACGAATTATTTTAATTTGGAGGATGTGTGTTGAAAGATTGTGATTTAAATATACCACATAATATTTGGATCACAATTTCTTTTTTAAATATAATTTAGCTTTGGTACTTATTCCTAATAGGTACCTAAAAACGAAAATGACGAATTTGTTTTATTTATTTATATAGATGGCATAGCAAGCAGGTTTTCTTTAATTTAATAATTCTAACTAATTTAACTATCATTTATTGACGTAGGTTTTATGTGAAATTTACACTGAACACTGAAATCTTCTACTGAAATAGGTAACTGCTGATTTTTTTCATAGTACCTAATTAAATTATTCAAAATTATCGTCATCATTAATCTGTTGAATTTAATCTTTTATCTTTCCTACGTGACTATGATTATCAAAATTTAAGATTATATTCAGCATTGTCATTTATGATAAATAAAAACTTTATCATGCATAAATTAAAACAACAAAACTAAATAGCGATTAATGCCATCTGTCGTCACGATTTGGCCATTCTGCTAAACTTTCGCAAAATATTGTATCATCGAAATAATTAGATATTTATATCGACGCTTGAAAGGCAAAAGTTACCAAGCGACATTTTGGGCGATATTGAGTTATATATATCATTGAAATCAGCGAATTTTTCCGCGTCGAATGATCATACTCTCATACCGCTACGATGACTTTTGTTGTCGCTTGGTAATTTAAAAAACGTCACATTTTAGCAGTTTTCGGCGACTAAGCGACAGAAAATTTACCGATTTATGTAAAACTTTCACTTGGTAGGGTATTTGATTTTAACTTTTAGATTTAGTCATTTTTGCCTTGACTTGATTAAATGCATTTATAAATAAAGTATTTTTTGCCTTACGGTATCTCGATTATAAATATTGCTTAAGAATTTTTACCCGGTTATTATTATATCTTTTTTACCATTTAAGATTTTTTGACTCACCTTAATTATGTACTCATTTTCATTTAGTATTTTTTTCCTAAATGCAAAGTACTTTAAAATGTTATATAGTAAGATTTGACCTGCCTAAAAACAATATAATATTGTCGTTTGGTCATATTTTACCTACCGTTTGTTTATTGTTTTCGTGACTTGGTTAATTATTTCTGATATAAAATTTGTATAAAAACGAGCTGATCCCTGTTGCATTTATTTTGTTTTGTCACTTATGCGCGCCAAAAAAAGATTTTTATTGGCGGTTGGTAAGAAAAATTTTGATTTGTGTTCATGAAACTGTCGCATAGATAACCCGCGTGCTCCCGCGCACTGCACAAAGTGCCCTTCGTCGCGAAAAATTTGCTCTAGAGTAGCGTGATGGAGTATACTCCGATTCGTCCCTCATCAGATGAAGGTCCACAATCGTTAAGTGGTTGAGTGTATATTACTGCAAGGGCTGGTATGAAGTTGGTCATCATCATATCAGCCTATTGCAGTCCACTGCTGGACATAGGCCTCTCACAATACGCGCCATAACACTCAGTCCTCCGCCTTCCTCATCCAGTACGACCCAGCGACCTTTTTTATGTCATCAGTCCACCTAGCTGGGAGCCGTACTACACTACACTTGTGTGTACTCCATCGTGTATCGGTCCTCCTGCAGATATGACCAGCCCTTTGCCTCTTCAGCTTGTTTATTATACGAGCTATGTCGGTAATTGTAGTTCTTTGTTGGATTGCCTCGTTCCGAATTTTATCACACACGTCAAGTCGAGGGGCTCCATCTAGGCTGCCCAGCATTTCGCTGAACCGTTCCAGTCACTCTGCCACGATGACGATATCGTCGGCAAACCGAAGGTGTAAGATGTATTCGCCATTACTGTTAATGCCCCGTCCAGTCCAGTTCAGCGTCTTGAAGACGTCTTTGATCGCGTAGATGAAGAGCTTATTACATCCCCCTGTCTCACCCCTCGATGCAACTCGATGAAGTTGGTATTTTGCTCCTGGTTCTGAACAGTCATAGTGACGCTTTCATAGAGACAACTCTGCACCTCGATATAGCACCAATCGATACGACAACGCTGCAAAGTACCCAGAACCACCCAGGTTTCGATGGAGTCGAAGGCTTTCTCCTAGTCCACGAAAGCCATACACAGCGGTTGATTGTACGCCTTGGAACAATCCGAACAGTATAGGTGTGGTCTACGGCACTGTAGCCTTTTCGTTACCAGGCTTTTTCTGGTGGCTGAAACTCGTCGAGTCTTCTGGCGAGGCGATTTGTGAACACTCTCGAGAATAACTTGTAGATATGGCAGGAGTGAGATGGGTCTGTAGTTCTTCAGCAAGGTTATGTCGCCTTTTTTGAAGAAAAAAACCAGCGCACTCCCGCTCCCGCTCTCCGGATGACAGAATTAAACAGACTCGCTAGCTCGTTCAGGATTGGAGTCCCGGGTGCTTTAAGGTGCTCTGTCGTAATTTCTGTCATCTGTATCATCTCCTGGAAACTTATTGTTCTTAAGTTGCTCAAGAGCAACTTTGACATCGCCCTGTTTGACATCACGGATGTCTTTCGTGTAATGGCGCGTGAGTGGGGCTCTGTGTTCAACATCGCTGGGTCTCATAGGGTTGGTCGTCCCTGATGCGTAAAGGCGTTTATAGAGACCCTCATTTCCTCGAAAATTTGTTCAATCACAGCCGCAATGGCGCGGATTTTGAAGTGAGAGTTTAGGTTGCCTTTTTACGCTTTTACCGTTTATAAACACCCTTCGAGACACCTCTTATAGCGTTTTGACTACAGTGTTGGTTGTCCATGGGTTTCAGCAGGTCGCAACGATTTTGAAGCTCCAGTTGGAGCTTTTCGTATCCCAATGCAATTTGAGGCGCGGTGGGTCGAAGAGTAGAATTAACCACACTTCAGAGCCGAAAGCCGGCCTTTCCGCTCTAAAGTCTATATTTAAAACGCCTCAGACAAGTCAGTGATCACTACTGTTATTAAACCTATAGATCACCCTGACGTCTCTCAATATATGCCTTCTGTCAGCCATGGTAAAGCCTATTTCGCGTTCACCGTCACGGTATCGGGGATTCACCAGGTCCACTGTCTATAAGTAAGAATAAGAATAATTTATTTGCAATAACGAAAGTACAATATTACACAAGTTCTTGAAGTCACTTTTTATGCAAATATATGGCTGCTGCTAGGTGTTATTTATTACAAGTTATTACAAGTCTTTTTTGACAACATTTTTTGACAAAATAAAAGAATAACAAAATAAAATAAAAAGACATGATACAAGAGAAAGAAAAGTGTGTGTGTGTTTGTGGGATTTTTATCTTTCAATGTGTGTGCTTCTACATGTGGGTATATATGTACTACGTACGTTGGTAACGTTGAATTACTTAGGTGTGACTGTGAAAGAGATTTTCAATATCGTCATAGGTCTTCATCCTGAGTCACTCTGTAAGAGACTTTTTGCATTCTCTATATGTCAGATGGTAAATATTTACGTCGTTGTTAATTTTATTATATAATACAGCCGATTGGTAGACATATTGTCTTTTTGCATATGTGGATTTTATACGAACTGTTGGTGCAACACAAAATTTTCTTCTCTTTTGGGGACGATGAGGATCATAGGGAATGGTTTTATGTAGCTTGAGTACGGCATGGAGGATGTATAACTTCCTCACTGTAAGGAGGCCGCATTGACAGTAAAGATCTTGAGTTGGAAATCTAAATGGTTGAAAGTACATCACCTTCAGAAGTCCTCTTTGTGTGCGCTCCAGTTCGAGAAGTTTTATTTTCGAGAAGTTTTATTTTCGTAGGTTTAATAGAGACACCGGAGTGACATGTCTCAATGTCTTGAATAACCAGATGAGTTTTCTAGTTCGATGCCAAGACAATCGCTGGTCTACCACAAGATATGTCTTCTTCTCAAAAGGAAGAATTCATTAAGAAGAGCCAATGTGACTCCAAAAAGTTGATCAGCATCTGCCCCCAGTGATTTCGGCGCCCCACACTATAGTATCCAATTTTCATTTTGCCGCGTTTTTGTACTCCCACTTTGGCATTGAAATCCCCCATAACAACGTTATTGTGAGCCTTGATGGTATAATTAAGTGCATGTCTTCATACATGGCTTCGAGGTCGGTCATACCTATACCACCTTCAGGGAGTACCTGTCGGTGATTTTTAGTATGAGGTACTCTTATCAACACACTGCTGACCTCTACAACGTTGAAAGCGAGTATTTTGTTCTTCAGAAAACCGACATCACCCTGAAGGGCCCGAACACCTTGCCGAAAGTAGAACATGTGACCTGACTCAAGGATCATCGCGTCCTCTCCCTGTCTACGGACTTTAGATAACCCAATATGTGCCAGTTTAAGCGACCTAGTTCTTCCTCGAGTTCGGTGTCATGTTGGTCCAGCCCTAGAGAGCGTCCGTTATACGTAGCCAGGGTCACTTTTGGTAGCCATTTCCCGTAGCCTGGAGATTCTTCTCATCCCCTATCCCGCTGTTACCGCTACCTGGACTCCCGCTGTTAATGCTGGGAATGGGGGGCCTATTCTGTGGTTTATGGTTCATGGGAGGTAATCTGGCCTTTATACCACGCTGGCCAGTCAGTTGGTATAGGGTTTGTGTCGTGTTTTCCTTCTCTAGCGCAGTTGCTATAGTGCGATTTATCTCTTAGTCGCCTCTTGCGACATCCCGAGAATGACAGGGAGTGGTGGCATTATAAATTCTTTATCTCTGTTACCACACGGAGAAGGATGATGTTGATGATGATGATATCCATCGAAAACCTTTGTTCGAAAGTTTTTGATTTTGCGTACTAAAATCTACATTCGTTGTTACTTGTTCGAAAAAATCCTACACGAACCGTATTTAATTTGTAGTATAACTAAAACTGCCTAGTTGAAAAGTGTTTGTGTTTTCTATTTAAATAATTCTACCTAAATGACAAACGTGTATTACTTCTGGATGCGTTATTTTGCTTCAAACTCAATTATAAAAAAAATAGATTTAGCTAAATTTACTTGTTAGATCTTAATATTTTGCTGTCGGTAAGTAATTTTTACTTGTTTGAGCTTTTGTTAAAATTTTAACCAACCGACACTATTTCCTAAACTATTGAGAAAATTCATAATCTTTAAATGCCAGTTGATAAAGCCTTCAAATAGCATTAAAAATTCGTTAGAATCAAGTAGTTATTATTAATAGGCGATTTTATATGAATTTTTTTCTTCAAAAAAAAACTTTAAACTGCTCTGGTGTAAAGTTACCAATATGTCGCTTGGTCATTTTTGCCTTTCAAGCGTCGATATATATTCTATTTGAGGCAAGTATCATCCCAATTGCTCAAGTTTTATATTATTATGATGTAAATATTATGTACCTTCTAACATAACAACGTATGTACATCATAGTCATAGTATTGTCACGTGTAAGACTGTAGGGGAGATCCTTGTACCTTGGGACGCTTTTCTTTAAACCTCCATAATTTAAGTACAAATTGATCTATGGCCTTGAAAGTTGAAATTTCTATTAGGTAACCAATAACATCACAATAATATGATGTAAATCACGACCTACTATGTTTTATTAATGAGAAAATGTCAATTAATTACTTTAGGAAATTTGTCCCAAGGTACAATCATGGCTTGTACCTCGGGACACCAATGTTTTTACCTTGGGACACATTTTTGTAAGCCTAAACTGCCGCCAGATGAATATTATTTCTTATGCTGGAAATTTAGATATGAATGGGCAGCTTAAATGCTTCGGTTAAAGGTATTTAAAGCATTAAAAAACAAAGATATTCTTAATTTTATATTAATAAATAATTTCCGAATAGATAAGAGATTTTCAATAACCATTTTAATAGCACTTTTTACATTTTCCTCACTTGGTTTTGGCCGGATAACTTTATCTTTACTTCGCGGCATCTAAAAACATGAAAACAAAAATTAAAAATATAATATTAAAATAAATAGTTGAAATAAGCATTGGCTTGTACCTTGTGACAGTCCCAAGGTACAAAAAATTCACTGTCCCAAGGTACAAAAATTCAACCTATAATAGAAATTGTTTATAATTTTTAAATTACGAAAATCTAGGAAATTATATTAAAATAAGTGATTAAGAATATAGACAACAACTAATTGTATCATAATTAAATTACTCACCTCAAAATTTTTCGTCTAAAACAAAGATTCAAGTGTATTACAAAAAAAAATCTGGTGAAAAAGTCACACTGCATACCCCATCTAAGGAACGAAGCAAAATGGCCAACTTTAGTGCATGCTTCCTGAATGTTATAATGAAATAGCTACTAGATTTCACTATTTACCACTTCTCAATGCAAAATTTCTGAAGCAATGAGCTTGTCCCGAGGTACAAGGTGTCCCAAGTTACAAGGATCTCCCCTACTAGCTAAGATCACTTACATAAGTGCGTATTTCACAAGATTACACGATGGTACGTACTTAGGTAATAGGTATAGTTTTTCCATTGATCGTTAGTCACGTGTAAATCTGTAATTATTCGCATAGAATTACCTAGATTCTAGTGGAAGTGAAAGTAGGTACTCAGGAAATTACCCCGAAATATTACCAGATAGTGCTGTAGTAAAAAATGTGAAAACTCACGTTTTCCCAGTATACAAATATATTTGAAAACACTCTATCAATATACAATTTTTTACCAAATTCGTTAGAACCTTTAAAGTATCAGATAAGTACCTAATGCTTGTTCGATAGAATGAGTGAAACCTTAAAACATTTCCATACTTACTTAATTATGGAATTTATAAATTAAATAAACAGGATTCATGGCAGGAAAATACTAGCTGTTATTATGAAACTGTTTAAGCTTTCAGTGAATTTCATATTGATGACAAATTACTGTTGGTTAATACCTAATGTTAATAACATTTTTTTTTCAATGATTAACAATGAATAATTTTCTTCGTGACCTTTATTCGAAACGTAAATTTAACAGCGATTTAGTTATAATACGTATCAATGATTTAATTTAAATTACCTTTAGACTGTAAAAAAGACTTAAATAAAATGAAGTTTCAAATTAAAATTAAAATGCATACATGACTGGCCTGTTGGTCTAGTGGTTAGTGGCCCTGACTGCTAAACCGGAGGTCGTGGGTTCGATCCCCACCAAGGACAAATCTTTGTGTGATGAGCATAAAGGTTTGTTCTGTGTCGGGGTGTAATTTATCTATAATATGTATGTATTTACAAAAAAAAAAGTATTTACGATAAGTAGTATATCAGTTGTTTAGTACCCATAACACAAGCAAATATAATTACTTAATTGGGGACTAGATGGCGCTGTGTAAATGTGGTAGAACATTATTATTTCAAATTTAAAAATAAAATAAAATGTGTATGCATTTTGCGAACCTTATTTAGGCCCACGTTGGGCGCCAAAATTGTTTTTGTTTTATTAACTTAAAAAAAAATGATTTTAAATGGCGGCATTATACTAAGGTTAAACATAGCAGTTATATATAAGTACTCTTGAACACATAACATTTGCATATCTATAAGTGGTTGACGTGTGTTGATAAAAGGGGTTATCTAGATAAGATAGGCGACTGCGGCGTTTTAGCATCTGCAGGGGTATTATACCGAAGTTAATACTAACGTAGTTACGTCGTTTTAGTTAAGCAAAGGATAACCTTTGCTTAGCTAAAACGACGTAACTACATGTTGTAACGTGAAAATGAATCTAACCCTTTAAAATTTAAGAGCCTTTTCTTTTTTCCTTTAATGTGGAGGGAATTTAACCTTATGCAGACAAGAGCATTGTGAGAAAAGGAAAATTCGAAACAAACCCTACACTACAACTATACTTAATTATTGGTTGCAGACGGCACAAAATCGCTTGCATTGGCGGAAATAAGGCCTATGTGACATAACCTTTGTTACATAGGCCATGGCATATGTCAAGGCCAGGCCATATGTCCAGAACTCAGGACGTCATTGGGCTTATCTGATGTTTATGACACATAATAATTATTGTTTTTACCTTGTTTTGCATTCAAGTTTATTGATACCGGTCATAAAGCAATTAAGATAGATATAAAATTATTCATGTATCTACATAGTAGATGCATTAGTGCATACAAAGTAGAAAGTAATGAAAATACATTTATTTATATACTTATTCATATTTATAACAAAGTCATTCCTAGTAATTTCAATACAGTCATACTTTTAAGCATATATCTTTCGCTCCGTGGCTTATTTTATTTGAGTCTCTGCATGAGACATGAATCATTACAATGACTTATTTTAAGTTTTCTTTTTAAGAAAAGACTGCCATTAACCAAACGTTCTTTGGCTGGTGGATAAGATATAGACTACACCTAATCAACGGGTGACGTGGGTGATTCCTACACGACAAAAATTTAATTAACATGTTGTTATTCATAGATATTTGTTTCGAGTTTGCAAGTTCTTTGTGTTTGTTAAATTGTATGTACTTATATCTTTTTTCTATAAAATCTTTATCTTTTTTCTCTTCTCCGTGTAGTGACGGATTAAGAATACATAATGTCATTACCCCATCTCAATTCTTGGCTGTAGTAAAAGGCGACAAAGGGAAGCAACCTAATGCAGATAAGAGCACTGCAAGAAAAGGAAAATTCAAAACAAACCCTGTACAAACACGTCTGATCAGCGTGGTATTGTAGGCTAAATTCCCTCCAAAATGTTTGAAAGAGACCCGTGCTCAGCAGTGGGACGTTTATGGGTTGAAATGAATGAATGAATGAAGAATCTTTAAGCAGGGCAAGCGTTCGCGTTGTCTTGTAAATAAAAATAAAACTTGTACATTTAACTATAGCTTGTTCGCCAAATTTCTTGGAATTTTCATAGAATATTTTTTCAGCGCTACTATAACTAAACCCGCCGAAACTGAGATTATTATTTTATCAGCATTTACTGACCCCGTCGCATAACTTGCTAGTCATGTTTGTCTTATTGCCCTATTGCACCAAATGATTAATATTTCATTAAATTCAAAGCAGGATACCGAGATTTATCGTAAATTGTTAGAGTTTTTATGCATGATATATTAATTAATACCATAGAGATATCAAAAGACAAGTACTGCAGCACTTGCCTACTGCCCTCATTTTCGGCTACAAATGATACCTATATAATCGATGAATCATCTATTGTTAAATAATATGAGTATGTTCATATCAACGCTGATAATAACTGATTTTTTTTCACTAACCTATTGAAGTGTCTCACTGTTTAGTAAAGACGTCTCAACGAGAGGGTTCCAATTTCCCACATATTCAATGTTATCTTGTGAGTTGGTTGGGAAAGCAACCAAGTCGTCTATAATTTTGCCTATCATACTTATGTGGCAAGGAAACCCACATAATCTAGAAGAAATTCTAAAAGTACCTACCTTTGTCTGATCAATTCTTATACACCAACCCGCATTAGGAAAGTGTGTGTGGATTATGGCCTAAACCCTCACTGCTTTCCAGATAGAGAAGGATAGACCCGAGCCCAATAGTACGACAAGAATAGATTACTGTTGTTGTTGTTGTTGAATATCTAAGCTTTAGTGGGGTTAGTGACCCCATGTGTTAGTTCAGGCATTTAAATTATGACTATGTACTAAGTTAGTTGAAAACTTCCACTACCACAACACAATACCGTGGCAGAGCAATATAAAATGTATCGCCTCTCATCTAAAGAAAACTTTTGTTAGTATAAAGAGGTAAGTAGAGAAGTACAAGTACGTATTCTTAGACAACAATACGGGCTCTTATTCCAATGATAACGACTGATAATGGTTAAGACTCATTTACACGAGTATAGTTTCGATTGCTGCCTTTGTTTGTCTCGACTTATAAGATAAAGATGCTTCAAGCCGTTCCTACTTCAAAATATACATATAGGCTTGATAAAAGTCACTTATCAATATATTGCAGTATTAATTCATTTATCATTGCCAATAAAAAAATAACGTATAAAAATAGTTTGACTAAAAGTGGTAAAAGAAAAGGGTGGAGTCATTTGTTGCCAACTATTTGTGTGATCTACACACAACGTAATTATTCCAAGCCCTTTTTTTTGTTGTGTGGTTTTTTTTTTTGGGCAAACTTTTTAATGTACCATGATCGCTTAGGTACATCATTTAAAATCTAAAGTCTAAAAACGTATGAAAGATAAGAAACAGACACATTTAGAAACAAAGTAGTGAAGGAAGAATCAAAGAAAGTCCACTGTTCGTAACAACTCGCTAAATACTTTAGTGTCTTTTAAAATACTTGGAAGTTTACGAGGAGATTACACAGGAAACGATTAACTAAATTTAGGACGCCATGTGCTTTAGTTTTGGGCAACATCACTTTCGATAAAGAGTATTAAACAGGTGTTCCTTATAATAGAATGGATACTATTGGATACGGTTTTAATGGAATAGGATTTTGAGAATACGAAAGTTAACCTGCATTATCCGAGTTCTGAAGGCGTTTCTCACATCTTCCATACTCTTCGATCAATTACCATCATACCATCTAACTAATCATGTCATCTTTTTAGAGGTTTGCGGCGGCGCCGGCGGTGATTTGTTGACAAATATATCAAATATGAAAGTAGATTTAATTATCATGTCTTCCGTGTGGTGACGGATTAAGAATACATAATATCACTACTAGTGATTTAGTAGTTTTGACATATTCACCAACTCGACCATGACAATCTCGGCCATGTGGCCGAGTCGGGAAAATGCATCTCGGCCGAATCACGTGGTCGCTGAAGTTATAGACTATCGACTCGACGTATTGGATATTATGCCTTTGGTTGAGATGCATAATAAAACAATAGGTAGAATTAAATCTTCCCAACTAGACCACGTGGACGACTTTTTCTCGGCCGAGTTGATGAATAAGTCATATTTTTACAATACCAATAACCTCGTTTGTGAAAACAATGTACTTAAAACATTTTTGTACACAAAAGAAATTGGTTAAAACCAATTAATTAATGTCATAATTAGCAACTCGTTTTTCATGCTCTAGATAGGAAAATACGTACTTGACACCGCAGCTTAAGTAGGTCTCTCTATTTTTCTTTCTTACTACTTCGTACTTCGTACTTACGTATTAAGGTTCATTTACCTTATATGGTAATGAACGAATAAAAGCCTTCATCATTCTCTTGTGACATCGAAGTCACTTTTTGTTACAATATGGCGTCACTAAAATTTCCCCAGGATAAAAACAATTAATATTATTAAATAGATGTTACAATCGACAAATGACATGACGACTTTAAAGCCACATCGTTTTACCAACACAACATCATTACAGACATTTTTCTGACTAAGATTTTAAAAGTCATAAAACAATTGAAATTAAAAAAAAATACAAAAAAAGGGCTTTGTCCCTGACTTAGCTATCGACATGTCACGTGATCAATGTACTAATTTGACATTTCGATAGAATAGATAGTTGGAATCTATTGCCACTTGTCTTGAGGGGCTGATCATCGATAGTACTTATTATTTTGTAGCTTCATCTTCCTTTTCAAATAAAAAAATCTTTTATTGGATTTATTTATTACTAGCTGTAGCCTGGGGCTTCGCTCTCGTGTATCTTCATATGCTCAGCACTCAGCTCCTATTGGTCCTAGCCTTCCTTGATAAATGTGCTATCAAACACTTAAATCATTTTTCAATTCGGTCCAGCAGTTCCCGAGATTAGGGCGTTCAACCAAAAACAAACTCTTCAATTAGTAATATTAGTATAGATAAAGTCAAAGATAGTGTTTATAATAAAACTTTTGTTGTATATAATATAATATATATAATATAATAGGTTTTATGGTAATTGAATAAATTTTCTAACTTAAACTCGTAACGTAACGCATTTCATCTCTTAAAAAAAATAAGTTTGATTATGCCGTATCTACGGTAGGTGTATGACATATTTGATTATATGAGAACCTTCAGTCTGTCACTAAAGGAAAACAACAAGCTCTTACAGATAACTACTTAGTGTTATGTACGTTTTTAACTACGTAATTGCATAGTTTAGTTTGCATGACTTAATAACATTGTTTTTTCTTGAAAATGATCAGAAAAACAAGTAAATGAATAGGTCTCTCAAGATCATAACTATAATATTATTTTCCAAGAATATCTATGTTTAGAATAATAACACTTTTAGAATACCTACTAATAAAATAGACCATAGTTGTTCTACAATAGTGTATTGTATTATAAATTAAATTTATCTGAGTATCTCTGTTGGTTCTGTGTCGCCTGCGTAAGTCGCCTTCCAAAAGGACCGGGTATCTCACCTTCCAAGAAATTATAGCCGTGAAAGAGAATAAAAAACATTTTTTTTCGTCTCGTTATATAAGCCAGCCGTGGGAGAAAAAGATTTAAGAACCATTTACATTAATTTAATGAAATGAAGTCCTGGAGGTAGTGGTAATAAAAAATTATGGAGGTCTGGGAACAAGCCAATTTTCGTCACTGGGTTATAAGTAGGTATTACTTTTCGCTCCAGGAATCATTCTATTGCTCCAAGCTTTTATTACCTGCTTATATTATTTTTTGCGAACTCTACTTTCTCACAATTTTTTAGGGCCCGGTGTAACTAAAATATTTTTTTGCTATAAATTATTTTGGCGCAATGGAATTAAAATTATGAGTAGGTATATTTAATATTGGTTTTCGAGCGTAATAGAATAACTCATCGTTGTGTATCTTTATTTTATTTAAATATGATATTTTAAAGCTTATGTCATTTATATCTTTACAAACTTTGATATTCGAAGCTCAATCAATAACTTGAAAATACCAGAAGTTTGTTGAGAACAGTGGCAAGAAAAAGCTTAGATAGCTATGATTAATTAATTAATTGATTTGATTAAAATATTGAAAACCTCATTTCTACCGAACGCGCATTCATTTAATTCCAATACGATCGTAGAAAAGAAGACTTTTGTAGTTGCTTAGTAAGTAATAGTACCTACCTATTCAAACATCGGTTTGTTGAACAATGTGGGTTTAAAATAAGGTCCGGTTTATTAGAGTTCTCGAGGGCAAGGACAGCTATAAACCGCAAGGTCTTGCTATTACTTACATCTTAACTTAGGTATATGTAATATCATCATCTCTACCCATAAACGTGCCACTGCTGGGTACAGATCTCCTCCAAAGACTGTGGAGGGAATCCAGCCTACTATCTCACTCTGGCTAGACGAGTTGGTATAGGGTTTTTTCGAATATAAGTAATGAATATTTATATATTAATAGGACTAGTTAACTAAGCCGGATACTTATCTATCTCGAACAGTAACTAGGTCCTCTAATTGGAAAGAATTTAATAAATATAATGAGTCTGGTCTCCATGACACAGAAATGAAACGTGTTTAGGTACGGGTGTGGTGTTTACATTCGTGTTAGTTTTACCTTAAATGATCTAGGGCACATGTGGCTTATTAACATTAATTATACCTACATGCATATGCATGCCTGCATACACATATATATATTTTATGTATGTATCTTTATTTTATATATTCACACCTTGAAATTGTAATTACTTACTATCAATGATGATTAAAAAACGTGGCCTGAGCCTGAACGTGGTCTTGCCAAGTTCTTCTCAGAGCTCAACCTTGTCAGTGAACTCTTAGGCAAATTTGCTGACAACTTTTTTTGGCTTTGTATGACGTTAATAAGTATCATGTAATTGATCTATATGAAATAAAGACTATGACTATGACTTGTCATGTAGCGGCATATAAAACTGAAGGAGTTGGAGTGGTCCCGACAAACGACCCTCTTAGCAAACGAAGAAAATATAAATCATAGTATATTGCGGATGACATTGATAATCCGGGCCATTCCTTGCTTCAAAATATATACACATAAGTACGCTGCCTAAAATTCGGTCCTTGTACCTAATATTTTAGGGCCATCTAAATTTCGCCATTCTCAAAGGGGTACATGAGTCCCTCTAACTCTTTGAAAGCTAGAGCTGCGAACGTAGAACTAACTTTGTATGGAGTTAAAATTTAAGCCACAGTAAGAAATCCTGCAGCAATTTAATTTCACAATTTCAAGATTCCACCGTCGTAGTACCTATGTATATAAAAAAATGTGGTGTGTCTGAAGATGTAGGGACAAAGATTGTAAAGGGAATGATGAGGTGTTTAGTAGGTTCAGTCTTTTTAAATAAAATTACACCATATCATCATTATCATTGTTTAGACTTTAGATACTAAAACTCGTAATCCAGTGAGGGAAATCCTCTGAATGTGTCAGAAGTATCGACCTATTTGTTTGTTGCATCATGATGTGCAATTTCCTTCGTAGTAGTTAGTTTCAGTGGACACGTGGCAGAAGGGGATGGCTTGTAATTGAGGGATTGAATGAGCCATTCCAGGTACAGTCGAGTTCATTAATATATTGGCACCATCATTAGATATTTTTGTTGAAAAGGGTGACTAAAACTTATTGCATAATGTACAGCATATTAATTATTGAACCACTCAAATGAGGACATATATTTGATCCATAGGTTCTATAGTATTTATTGAGCTTTTCAACGCTCACTACATTTTGAATCCTTGATGGTGCCAATATATTAATGAACTCGACTGTACCTACTGAAATTATTTTTCAGCGATGACAACGTCGCTCAATAAAGATCATCTGTGCATTTCAAGACCTAAATACAATGCACGCAAAGACGTAAATGCCACACAACAGCTAGATATAACATCATTAAAATTTCTGTGAGTATTTTTGCTTTAATACCTACGTACCCACTGCGCAGTGTCTGGAGTATAATTTACCTAATTATAATATGACTGAAAAACAGGACATTTAGCTACTTAAAATACAAAACAACTGTCGTAAACAAACAGAACAGTCGCATGAAGTAGGACGATAGGAGGACTGCTCTGTATAATCCAGGGCGTTTGCCTCTTGTCCTTTATTTGTATGCTACTGACATGAATATATGTAAGAAAAATAACAAAAACACTATGTACAGTCGAGTTCATTAATATATTGGCCACCAACAAGCACAACAACCATAAGGATTCAAAATATTGTGAGCGTTGAAAAGCTCAATAAATACTATAGAACCTATGGATCAAATATAATATGTCCTCATGTGAATGGTTCAATAAAATATGCTGTACATTATGCAATAAGTTGTAGTCACCCTTTTCAACAAAAATATCTAATGATTGTGCCAATATATTAATGAACTCGACTGTACATATGTAAGCAATATATTTTATAAGTATATCCTAAGTCAAATAGTTTAACTCAGCATATAGCTTCTGGGCTGTCTAGTTATTATGACTGTGTCTCTGTCATTCTTTAGAAATAGGTATGGATACTCCGCCGTTTGACACCACGAGTTATTGGCAACACGGTGTAAATCGCAAAAGGACGTTTTTTTGAATTGGCTGTTTGGCTATTTCACTTCCTTAGCCTGTGTGCTATCTATACCTGCCCAATTTTTAAAAAGTACTAAATCTGTCCATCTTTCTACAATGATACGGCTTTGCCTCAATTTCAAATGATATAAGTTGATATTATGTGGAAATGTAAATGGCTGCGTTATACCTACTGTTTAATGACATAATTCTTCAACTGCATACTAGGTACATATATGACATCATACTATAACAATTTTAATTAGGTAAGTTGATTATTGTGTTACTTGGAAACCAGATAGGATTTCCGGAAATATTTTCTCGGGCATTAATTATTATTATGGTTCAAAGTCCGATAGATCAGTAGTCATATTTACCCGGTTTTGTATGAATGAAATACCAGTAGGGTAGTGTACAAGTTTGCCTAATGAAGTTTACGACACATTGTATTGTTATTTTAATTTTTAGTTTTTAATTATTTTGGACTATAACTTTCATTTCCACCAACCCGCACTAAGCCAGCGCGTGTGGATAATGGCCTAAACCCTCTAAGCTCTCTAGATAGAGGAGAGGAGACCCGAGCCCACCAGTGGGACATTAATGGTTTGCTGATGTTGACAACATTCATAATACCTAATTAAAATGTTAAAGGCGGAGGCCCGTGTGTTAGGAAAGGCCTATGTCTAGCAGTGTACTCCAATAGGCTGAGAAGAAGAAGAATTAAAATAAATCTTTGCAATCATCTTCGTTTATCGACCCCGCGAGTTGAGATAAATGTAAAACAACCAATTAACGATCATGTCAGACATCGGTTTTTAAAAATGTTTCCGTTAAAGCTACTATGCCAGGCTTTTTTTCTTCAATTCCAGAGCAAAATAAAAATTTTAATAATACACACAGTAGGATTCGCCTGATAATTTACATCATATTTATTTATAATAAATTAATTATCTCATTAGTTTGATAAACGATACAAAGTCTATTAGTTATAAGTATAGTTTATTAGTCGGCATGTTCATGATCTGTTTCATTAATACAATGCTGATACAACAATGCGGACAGATTCATTTGTCACACACGCTCAAGGCTTTCATTACGGCTCTCTGGCGGACCGTCGAGCTTTCATCTCGTCTGACTGATGACCTGATGGACATTTCAACGATTATCGGCTGTTCCCTTTGTCAGTAGAATGCTTCACGTGTAACAATGCAGCGGCTGATCAAAGTCTTACCAACTTGAAATCGCTCGGTTTTATCCATGGCCTTTCGTTTCTCAACTTGAAAGAAAACTTTAGAGTTAACAAATGAACGGCGAGGTAATTCATTTAACTAACTTAGCTTAACAAGTTCGTCTCTGTCATGCTTTAAAACAGTAACAGGTACGTATAGCTATGCTCAATACATTCTTTCGAATTTAAAATGCTATTCAGCTGTGCTTGCATAATGATACTTGGTCGAGTTTGAAAGGTATATTTCAATTCCAAAACAGTTTTACATACCTACTCTACATTATTATTTGTGCTGATTCTGTTGTTCATTATACTTTTAAATATATTATTAATATTGTGGTAACATTAAGTTACGGATCAAATCAATCAATCAGCTGCCTGTAACTGCTAGTAATCCTCTATCTAACTCTCTATCCTATTCACAAAATGTGCAGCTTTCAACATTTTCGACAGGTAACTACCTAGTTACTCTCGCAAAGACAGGGACAGTCAACGCATAAAAAATTCTTAATTAACACTAATTTCCTTTCATATTACTTGTCTCAATATATTAATTTTTCCTAAGTCAATTTTACCTTTTTAAAATTTATAACATCACGCCATTCTCCCTGAAGTGTTAGCAGAGCAGAGCGAGAGCGAAGCAGGCAACTCTGCTCTGCACACACCCACATTTCACCCATTTATATTTTTTATCCGTGTAGTAACGGATTAAGTAGGTATACTTAATGTCACTACCCCGTCTCAACCCGTGGGAGTCGCAAAAGGCGACTAAGGGAACCTTAAGCAGATAAGAGCACTGCTAGAAAAGGAAAATTCGAAACATAGGTACCCTGCCCTATACTAACCCGTCTGGCCAGCGTGGTATAGAAATCTTAACCCCTCAACATTCTTTGGAGAAGACCCGTGCCCAGCAGTGGGGTGCTTATGGGTTGAAATGATGATGATGATGATATTTTTTGTCCTATGTTATGGGGAGCGATTCCATTGCCATTAACCATGAACATTTGCAGTTTCTGGGCTGATACTCAGAATTATTAGACGGAAAATTCTATTACCGTTTTCGTCCAACCCATAGCAGCAGTCTTACAGATTCCCGCTGAACCACCGAAACAATACCTACCTGTCCGTAAAACACTTTTATACGCATACGAAGAAGACCTTCTATTGTAATGAAACGCTTGCATATCGCAGCCAATACCAGGTATTTAACGATTAGTCTATTAAAAACTTAGACGTTCTTCAAAGATACAATAATATTGATGAAAAGGCATTGTTACAGTTCATCGAACTACAGTGTCTGTTAAATTAATTGTTCGCGTTGCGTGATGCAATGTCGGTCACTGACGTCAATGCTAGCTTCGCGCTAGTTCTTGTTTATTGATCAATATTATCTTTGTTGTTCGTAAACATATTGCTTTACTGCACAATTATTAATACACTAGCTTCCGCCCGCGGCATCGCCCGCGCGGTATGTAGGTAATTAAATAGAATATAATATTGAAGGTCCAACGGGCACTGAAAAAGAGGTCGAAAGGGCACATTGATTATTATATTTTGAAGAAGGTCCAACGGGACCCAAAAATGAGGTCGAACGGGTAATTTTGTGATAGGGTCCAAACTTGGAGGTCCAACGGGTACGTAGCCCCTTCCTCATGAATCACTCTTCCTATTGGTGAAAACTAAATTGCACAAAACTTACACTACCCATAATGTCAACAGCTACTTTCTACATACAGGTAGATAGGTAATGTAACAGTTTTATCATTCTTCTCATGGCTCTATTATGGTACTACTAGCCTAGTAGTATAGTACCTAGTAGTACTAGGTATTATATAATATAGTTATTCTGTGACTCTACCCTGCCAACGAATTGGTTGTAGGCGAATTGGCTGACATATTTTTTTACGGATTACCTGTTACATTCTTAACCTATGACTTTCATAAGATTACTTTGTCACCTAGATGAATAAAGGATATTTCATTTCAAGTTGACTACTAATGGTTTCAAATTTATCTCGCCCGCGGCCTATGTCGATAAAAAGTAGCATATGGCCTTTTTCAGGTCTTAGACTATATCTATGTGTAATTTTATGTAAAATCGGCTGAGTGATTGAGGCGTGAACGCGTAACAAAAAGAGTAACTTTTGGCATTTATATTAGTAAGGACTATATATTATTATATCAATATAAGTACCTATTATTCAAAAATAAATACCTAGGTACTACATGCCTAAAAGTGCATTAAGGCATAAGATACCTATGTTAAAGTACGTATACAGTAATACACCATATACAGAGCAACGACCAGTGTTTATTACAGAGCGGAAGCTCCTTTGACCCTTTGTTTATCAGCAGCGGAGCGGCGCGCGCGCAGCCAAGCCGGATATGCAGTGTTGCTGACGGAAATGCGTCGTCAGCGAGCATCAATGGACGCACTTGCAGGACTCTGTATTTAATTTAGGGTTGTCAACTCTTAGATTAATTCATTTAAGAGATATTTGCTTAGAGTTTGCCATATACAAATAGCCAGACAAATTGGACATACCTCTGTAATACAACAATGAATTACTATACCTCTTTCGGTTTCATTCCTTAGGACTCAAAACGTGGTGTTTGCTAGGGTCACTGTTAATCCTGGCTTACAGAAGTTACAGGGCATGAGGGTGGGATTGTCCCGTTACTTTTTTCGGTGAAAGGCGTGAATATGCTCTTTGTTTTTTCCATCTGGAGATTTTTTTTCTAGTTCCTTACTATGTGCGTTTAATACAATGAGTAGGTACTTACTGAATAAGTATTTCCGAATGTATCGTGTATATTGATTTACCTCAATAAGAGTTTACCTCGACGCTCACAAACGCGACATAAAATTTTCATAGCTGTTATTCCTTACATCCATTTTACAGCCTTGTAGCTCCGTTATTCAATTTTGTTCACAGCACTAGGGTTACTATAGAGTCTTTATGATGAGAACAAAATATCTTCTTTTGTATAGACACTTAAAGCTTCATAGAAATAATCGTTAAAATAACGCTAACATTAAAGTGTGACAACCCTGAACGTTTTAATTTACTGTCAACGCGTAGTTCGTCACGATCCAAATATCGAGCGGTACTAACGGGGCACAAACAGAGCATTTCACGACTTACACAGTACAGTAACATCACTAATAACGACTTGGGAGGTTCACTAGAACAATGTTTGCTTCTATTGACATAGAATAATGAAAAAGGACGATTAGTTAGCGGTGATTGCAGGTGTACGTCGGATACGAATATAGAAATCTTATGTCTGTTTTTTATTACATCCGCAGGAAATACTACGTTTATCCCTTTGTAGTTCTACAAATAAGACGTGGCTGTATGAATATTAATAAAAAGCGACTTTATTTAACTCGACATTCAAAATCAATTAGGTAGGTAACTTTTATACTACCTACTAGGTAGGTACTCCTTTGTCAAGATTTTATTTTCATTAGATCATAATTATTATAAATACTTATAAGATACTTACGAATGAACGCCAAAAAAGCGATGGTGGCTGAATGGATAAGAACCGACGTGTTACACACACGGTCCGAGTTCGATTCCGACCAGCGCAGCAGTACCAATGTGGATTTCACTATGTGAAATTTATATGTACTAGTCATGTGACTTACAATCTGTGTATTACGGCCTAACACCCTCTCAGCTCTCAGAATAGAGGAGAGGAGACCCGAGCCCAGCAGTGGGACAATAATAGGTTGCTGATGATGAATGAACGCCGTCAAAGTCAAAAAAGGAGTCGGTAAAATTTCAGGCCAGTTTGTGGTTGAGCGTTGAGAAGAACTGACAAGAAACTCAGGCCACTCTTTTCATAAAAGCCAAAACAGTTACAATTTCAATTGGTTACAATTTGAAATATCTATCTAACTAAACTAAAATAAAATTAAAAGTAGGTAATTAAAATTTAACTTTGATGAAGTGAACCTCACGAAGTGAGAAAGTGGCGATATTGTCAAAATGCGCACTGACAAGGTCACTGACCCTCAGTAGAGAGAGTTTCAGGGTAAGAAAATGCGTTTCTATGACCTTTTAACTTAACCAGCTGAGACCAGATAATTACGTGATAGTGGTATTAGTTTATATACCTGGTGTGGAGTTTGGAGTGGAGTCATCAGTGGACGGTTACCAGATAAGCAAGAGAGATTCCCAGTTTTACTTAGTACAAAAAAAAATTGTCGCTAAAAGAATCTAATATATAATAAGTCAGAGACCATGCACGTAGCAACTAGCTAATGCAATTCCTTCTACACTTTTGGCATTTACATTATTATTCTCGTATACAAAAGTACTTAGTTATTTTTCCTTTTGTATTGCATGTTTCATTGAAATGCTGATTACTGGTAATACCGTGGCTCGTGGAAATACCATTGGCAGTTAATTCCATGGAAAATCTACTAGTAGTTATAATCTACGATGAAATATTAAACATTTATTTTAATTCTAATAAAACAAATTATTGAGAATGTATTTTCGGACTTTAATATCTAAGCCCTATTAATAGAGAGAGAGAGAGAGAGTCTATAATTTATAATGGTATTGGGTTTTTCTATCCTCGGAGTTTGGTAAACAAATGTTCCCGGTTGATGACAATAGGCTCGTCCCTATTTCATAGGACCAAACATAGCTGGCGAAATGTGAGTGTGAAACACCTCGGTCTACCCCTTCGGGGAAAAAGGCGTGATGTTATGTTGTGTCTATAATTTAGTATCTTCAAATCACTTAGCAAATCCCGTGCCCAGCAGTGGGACGTTTATGGGTTGAAATATTTTTTTTGTGGAGGGAATTTGCCGGCCGCGCCGGCCAGACGGGTTGATATAGGGTTTGTTTCAAAAATTTCCTTTTATTGCAGTGCTCTTGTCTGCTTAAGGTTTACTCCCTTAGTCGCCCTTATGACACCCACGGGTTGAGATGGAAAAATTCAATTGCCTCAGAGTAATAAGCTTTAGAAAAATATAAGTTTTATTGGAAAAGTGCCCTGTTAGTTGCAATAAGCATACGTTACTGTGTACTTGGATCATACCAACATCTCGTCAGTTATTTTTGGTATATAATTTATTAGATACATTACCATTTAATATAATAGGAAATCTCTTGCGGAGGCCTACGTCCAGCAATGGACTTCCTGCGGCTGATATGATAATGATGATAATGTAATAACATTAATAAAGTTTTTGAGTACAAACAAAGCTTAAACTACTTAATAATAATTACAACATTAATATTTACATATAGTATAAAAATTACAATTGATTACAAACTAAATATCAAATATAAATAAAATCAATTTAAATATTTACCATTATAAAAGTGTATATATAGGTAATAGTCGACCACATAATTGCTTTATCACTTTTAACAAAAACTTCCGTCAAAATTAAAATTCAATAAGACTCACAGTGATGACAACTGTCACTGTACTGATGACACTTGCAAGCAAAAATAGACATTATTGTTTTGTGATATGCAAACGACATTTACTCTAAGGGTGGTCAAGCAATTTTATTGTCGACTATACATACCGTAATACCACAATAATAGCCAATAAATCAGATCATGAGAGCAGAAAGTTACATCTTCATACGAGTGATCAATACGTAAATGACTATGTTTTAATAATAATCATTTATTTCAGGTCATTTACCCATATAAAACACACACAATATAAAATACACACAACAAAAATAAATACATTAAAATTTGGAATTCAATAATAATAATACATTAATTAAAAAATAATTTACAATAAAATATATAATAATAAAAACAATTGTCAATTTATATAATTACTAAATACCTACATACCTTACATTAAAACAATCTCTCTCCGACAACTACTGCAACATGTCTGTCACAACAGTGCCGGAGGAAAGGACAATCAAATCGTGCCCCTATCATCTTCAGGATGACATTGGAACTATCCCGCGCTCTGCGTACCAGTTTTGACGGAAGGATTAATACCTACATTCCGACTTTTTATCACCGATAAGTTAAGTTTTACAGAATAGATATTTAGGTACTTAAGTACTAATCGACAATTCAATGCCAAGGCCCCATTATCTTTTCGCTTTCTTTGTATAACTATATTGTAACCGATTATGATATTATCGATAAATAATATTATCTTCGCCGATTAAAATCTTTTACATAAACCTACTTAAAAAAGTATTAAGTTAAAAAAAACCCGCATAGTGTAGTGATGGATTATTGACTGGCCTGTTGGTCTAGTGGTTTGTGACCATGATTGCTAAGCCGGAGGTCGTGGGTTCGATCTCCACCCAGGACAAATCTTTGTGCGATGAGCATAAAGGTTTGTTCTGTGTCTGGTTGTAATATATCTATAATATGTATGTATTTACAAAAAAATATGTATTTAAGTAGTATATCAGTTGTTAAGTACCCATAACACAAGCAAATATAATTGCTTAATTTGGGACTAGATAGCGCTGTGTGAATGTGGTAGAATATTATATATTTATTAAGAATACACCCGTGGGTGTCGTAAGGGAGTAAACCTTAAGCAGACAAGAGCACTGCAAGAAAAGGAAAATTCAAAATAAACATTATACCAACCCGTCTAGCCAGCGTCGTATAGTAGGCTATAGGCTAAATACCCTCCACATTCTTTGGAGGAGACCTGTGTCTAGCAGTAGGACGTTTATGATAAAAGTCTAGTTATGTATAACTATTATAATAAATTCTACCACACAACTCACCTGAATACATTGACAAATCGAATATTTCTGATATAAATGAGTAAAAAAGTAAGTACATTCCTTATAATAATATAAAGGCATAAGGATACCTGTGGCCCGCCATGGCTTAACCACCCACGACTAAGATGAACAAACACTTACTCGTATCTCAAAAATTACTGGGAATATTTGTGGTAGGTACGGTAACTACTTTATTTACTTCTCAAACAATGTTGCGTGTTAGCTACATGTTTATCTTAGGAAATTGTTTAGTGAAGTTTAGAAATGAGTAGAACCGGAAAGTGTTTAGATTTTGATTTGAGTTTACGACAACTTTTATGAGCGATATCAAATTTATGAACAGAATTTTATTAGCGCTTTAATAAAAAAAATTTAATCGCGAATAAGATATGTGATAGATAATATTTTTAATTATATAAGAATAATATTTAATTATGTTCAACGCGGTAATGTGGCTAGCCTTTTGAATACATATGTTTCCTCAGGAATCTGACAAATGACAATCAGATATTCTACTTATAGAAAATTCCTGTAAATAGAGAAGGTATCTGGTTTTTTTTGTAATGAATTATGTATATTATATAAGATATGATACTGATTGCGAAATAATTTTATATGGATTACAAACTCAAATTTGAGTTAAGTTCGCCTAAGTACGTCTCTTGTATTATTTTATTGTTTGTATCGTTCTTTGTGTACAATAAAGAATTAAGGCACCGTAACTCCTTACTTTTACCCAATAAAAGTAACTATCCATGTTATAAGGATAGCGAACGTACAGCTTAAGCTAGACAATAGATAAACTTTAGCCGGTGTAACAGCCTACATATGTACAAATAAATTCCGAGCCTAAATCCACAACATTACATTGTAAAATCCCGTGACATGTCAGTTAGCGTACACTAGCGATAATTACTCCACCACGAAACGTGCACGGGGCGGTTTCAATTAGCTCTTCAACCGCCATTGATGCTGCTGCGCGCCATTCATGCTTCCCGAAGGAATCATTCATCCCTGTCATCGTACACGACCCAGCTGTAGTACCACAATAACTGATATAGAATTGTGTATACAGGGGCGGACCTATGTAGGGGCTATAGGGGCTGTAGCCCGAGGCCCCCGGGTATAAGGGGCCCCCAGGCCTAATTGAAAACATTGTGAATTAAAAAAAATCATACCTTCATAGGGTTAAGTTTATAAAATATTTATTAAATTATATTATATTATTTTAAATTTTAAACTTTACAGTTCGCCGGTTTTTTTTTAATGGCATTTAATTGATAATTTAGACAGGCCCCCTAAGGGTCCCCGAGTAGTATCAGCCCAGGGCCCCACAAACTCAAGGTCCGCCCCTGTGTATATAGCTTTGACAGTGCATGACGAAAAGAATAAGCCAAGGATACAAACATCATAATATCGTTTCCATAATGAACATAATAAAAGCATAACACCAAATTTTTATTCAGATTATTTTGCCTTATCTTGGTTATGTCCTTTGATTGTATGAGTGATTTGAATATGCGTGATTGATTGATATGAGTGTAAATCCCCTCCATCCAAGGCTTGTTTGATAGCCCAAATCGTTTTTAGCACTGAATACCTTGGAAAATTATTCTTTAAGGGTGACCCAGTTTGCAGCTGCCCGAGACGCCGTATCTTTAAATCTTTAGCTTAATCGAGATTTATTTGCCTTGGGCAAATGCAAAGAATTTCACCCTCGTTCCCTTAGTCGCCTTGTACGATACCGACGGGTTGAAATAGGGTAGTGACATTATGTATTCTTAATCCGTCAGTACATGGACAAGTATAATTATGTGTAATGTGCTATGTGCATTCTCTGTTCCCAAACATTCACAGTCCGCTATAATGAACACGACCAGGCAGAGGTTCTTAGTCAGTAAGTAAATCAGCGAACGTCAGCTCCTTTACAGTACTTAAAGGTATAACTGTATGAAGAGCTCATACCTATAAGACAAAAGTGCATTGTTATTGCAAGCCTTTATTTCTAGCTTGCATTTCCGCGTGACCCCTCTCAAGGCGCACTTGTTTCAAGCGAAAGGAACAGAAGGCCAGTGGGTAACATTACATTGGTACGTAATACAATACTTATACAATAAAAAGATTTTATTTACCATTTCTGAAAAATATGTTGTTATGTTATAGCTAATGTAAATGTGTTATTAAAACATATATATTGGTTCCTAAAATTGTTTTATTAACAAATAGACCATCCCCGAACGTCCACAGCCACTGATTCTGTATTTTTTTTTTTTTTTTTTTTAAAGACAACGCCCGCTCTAGGGAACAAGCCCTGTGTCGCGGGGAGCTTTACAAACATGAAACTAACGGCCACAAAGTACACCCAGACTAGAAACAAATATCTATGAATCACACAAATATTTGTCTCGTGTGGGAATCGAACCCACGTCACCCAGCACGGCGATGTAGTGGCGAGGCGACCACCTTAACCACTGCGCCACGGTGACAGTCAATTTGAAATATTCAATTAAAATTAATATTCAACTTTTTTTAAAGTGTGTTTTAAAAATACATGAAAATTATGAAAGAAAAATATTTATTCAATTTTTTTTATAGTATCTAGCATTGAGTAATCAGAAAACAATCAGCTGGTTTGAAAGCTGAAAATTTAATAACCCGCCCTTTCCGCGCTGGGATATTGCAGTGGTCATTGTCCCTAAGTAATTACAAAAAACCCCGCTAAGTAATTGTGCTAAGAATCAGAAGCAATATTCCCTTTTTTGGTAGCGAGAGTGCCCCTCCCAATCTACTTATGTGTAAAATAGGTACAGTATAGGGTTTACTGTGTTGCAAATACATTGACAGGACGACAGCCATCACTCATCCTCATCACAGTCATCGCTGTTTCTAGATAAATGTATGAATACTCATTTCCTTTAGTTAACTAAGTACACGAGAATGTACAGGAAAAGATAATTATAAAGATACCTAGGGCTATGCTGCTTACCTATCTACTACATTTTCCACTCTAGTTAATCTGAGTAAATGTTTGGAGCACTTTTAGAAATTAATTACACTTTTCAGATTATTTTAAAGTTATAAAAAAACCCAACACTTTATAAATATTGTGTAATATTTTTTTTATTTTTTTTTATTGTTAACCATATCATACAACCTTCTTCACAACTGCGTCTTGGTCCTTTTTTATGCTAAACTATCGAAAAGTTCCCGCATTGATGACCCGAACTGAATCTCTGAACGAGCTGCATTTTATTATAGAAAAATTTATATGTGATAATTTTACCACAACCATTTATTTGGTTGCATTGTGTAACTTATGCTTTAAATTATCCTCTTTTTCGGACGGAAACTTTTCGAGAGTCGTGAATATGGGCTTTTAGTCACAAATAGATAGTACTTGCACAAAGCTACTTTTGTATTTATATTAATAAAAATGGAATAAAATAATTATTTCTATATCTACTCGATTACTATTTAAAAAACTAAAATGGAATTCCCAGTATTACGATGAGTAACATCCTTGAACAATGCGAATTGTTTATTTGAAACATATGGACATGATAACCTTACAAGCTGTGTCAATGGCGCCAACTGACAACACGACCATACACAATATTATAAACATGTAGCTTTTAAATTCCATTGAAGTTACTCAACATGAGTATAGGGCAAGTTATTTAACGTCCAATACTTAATAGATAAAGAAATAAATTATTTTATTTTTATAAGTTCAAAGAGGACACTACACTGTGTCTGTGGCATTTGTTTATCTGTAATTATCTATGGTTTTTGTTCCATTGATGAATTCATGCGGTTAATTGTTTGTTGTGGGTAGTTTTAAATAAAAATAGAATCGTATTTTCTTGAAACTATTAGTAGATACGTATTGTTGATGGTGTATATTATAAACCCATTAATTAATAGAGAAGATGACCTATTCGAAATCTAAAAAAAAGTATTTTTCTAACTTCGATAGTGGATTCAGCGTCCAATCTAACATCAAAATCCTAGAAAAATATTGATAACTGTCAAATATTTGTAATTTGAGCACTGTCAAAGACATCCTAGATGCCTCTTTGCAACCTAATTTTATTTGAAATTATAAAAGCGAGCGCGCAGACTGGGGTTCTGGGATTATACTCGGAAAGACTTCTGGAGCCAATAACTAATTGAACTTTTTAGTGGTCTATGACAAGACAGTTTTCTATTACTTAAATGGTCCCTCACTGCTAAAAGGTTAAGAAGCAGTGCTCTATACAACTGATTCCACGCGACCCAACATTGCTGGCGAAATGCGGGTGTGATAGATCTCTGCCTATTCCTTCCAGGAATATAGGGCGTTATGTTTATGCAACATAAAAATCGACGCAGTATCTACCTATCTATTAGTGTCTAAACATACTATGCCGAAGGTACGCCACCGAAGTTCCGTGTCAAATTTTACGGCACGGCAGAAATTCAGTTGCGCAACTTTGTGTGTGTATTCAGTGTCTCGAGCGTTGTCGTGGCGTCATGTCGTTTGTTATCTAAACAGATGGACAGACAGACGCAAAACAAAGTGAACATGTTAGGATTCCGTTTTTAGTTTTGAGGTGTGAAACCCGAAAATGGACGAATCGAACCGAACTTCGTCGTGTATAATGTGTGTTCTACAGAATAAGTTACCGCGTAAATTACGCCCGACCGAAATAAGGCTGTACCCTATAGCGCAACGTAATTTCAACATAATGTATCGTCAGTAATAGCATTAATTACATGCGTAATGATGCTGAACTTAGGTCGCGTACTTTCCGCATAGTGTGTTTAGACACATAAGGTTCATTTACCAACTCAGTGAAAGCTACACAGTATTCATTGTGGTATCGCTTGCAACACTTCGCCAATCGCGGAAGCAATACCTTCGTTATTGGTAAATGCACACTTCGATTAAATGTATTGAAACATTTACTGTGATTACGTCATCAACTCACTACTGGCACTAGACAATATTAATATTATTATTTTGTTAGATGTCATAATTTGCGGTTTCTTGGTTACGTCGACCAGTTTACTAAATCTATTGTAGCTCCCACACATCTTCATCATCATATCAGCCCAATGATGTCCACAGCTGGACATAGGCCTCCCGCAATTTCCGCCACTGCAAGCGATTTTATGGCGCCTGCAACCAACAGCCACAACACAAGCTCCCACACATACACTTAGAATTTCTTCTAGGGTATGTGGGTTTCCTCACTATATTACATTTAAATAAGTCTAATAATTACTTACACACAATCTTCAGTCACTCCTACGAATTCTGTCACAGAGCAACTGAAAATGTCTAGGACTAATAATACCTCATTGATTATAAAGTATTTGACTTTGAATGACTGGCCTGTTTGTCTAGTGGTTTGTGACCCTGATTGCTAAGCCGGAGGTCGTGGGTTCGATCCCCACCCAGGACAAATCTTTGTGTGATGAGCATAAAGGTTTGTTCTGTGTCTGGGTGTAATTTGTATAAAATATGTATGTATTTACAAAAAAAAAGTATATCAGTTGTTTTGTACCCATAACACAAGCAAATATAATTGCTTAATTTGGGACTAGGTGGCGCTGTGTGAATGTGGTAGAATAATATTTTATTACGTATTGGAAAGCGCAGCGTGGGGCGGCCCCCCGCCAGATGGACCGACAACTTAGGAAAGGTGGCCGTTGGATGCGGGCGGCACAAAATCGCTCGCTGTGGCGGAAATTAGGCGAGGCCTATGTTCAACAGTGGACGTCATTGTGCTGATATGATGATGATGATGATGATATTATATTTAGCGTACTTACCTCAATTCCCTGTTGAAATAAGCTCCTAATTATTGTAAAATCACTCGTACTACCACAAGAATTTGTTTCAGTAAGCGTTTGGCTTTCCGTATGGTCGTAAAAGTCACTTCAATTTAACTACCACATTGTAATTTAATAATACAAATATAGGTATATTCCCTATCAGTGTTCTTTCATTATTAATATTTTTATCAAACTTATCAATATTTCACAGGATTGTTTTATTTTCATAGAATAATCACGACAGACAAGCGAACTCTAAGTAAGTAATTCCCCGACAGCCAACCGTTTACTGAATTCGGGGAATTCCCTGCAATAGTTTGATAATACCGTCATTGCGTAATTTATGTTGATAAACAATTGATTGATACACAGTATCATATCGTCAATAAACAAGCGACAGTGAGGTTATGACTGCACGGCAATTTTTCACTTAACATAATATGCATAAGTATCAAAATTAAGGAGGGGGTGCTTCAGACGTTACATTTTTTTTTCTGCAGAGGCGATTATGTTTCTACAACGCAAAAATAAAATAAACAACATAATCAGATAAAATTTATTGAGAGATAAATTTAAAAATGCAAAACGTGTTACGAAATAACATCATAATAATGATATAAAAATTTATAGCAATTTAAAATAAGTATGTATGTATGTCTAAAATCCAGGTTTGCCTATACCTAACTAACACTGATGAATTTATAGAAAAAAGGTATGCTTGTTGAGATTGACACTTGCTCTATGCTTCATGCACCAGGCACGTAAAAGGTCTAAAGGTTTACCGTGTACTACTAACTGCAATGTTTCCTGCATTCAATTTAATAAAATAATTACCTGATAGAAAAATTGCCGAAAGGTAATTAACGCCATCTATCGAGGCTTGTTGTAAACCTAACAATATAACAGACAACATTTTTTTGACAATTTAATAATATTTTGTAATTTCTTTGGCAACTTTTTTCAAGCAGTCTTGCAGAAAAGGATTCGGGTCGTTTTTTTTGTGCATGAATAATGATACATAATGAAGACAAAAAAGGTCGTGACTAGTAATATGTCGGCTAAAGTCCATAAACGGTCTGGAGTTGTACATCCCTTGTGTGTGTACGTGGCTGTGAATCAGCGCGTGACTGCCTCGCCAGCCGTACAACGCGTGCACTACACACTTCACATTGTTTCAACTAAAATACAATAGCAGCTGATGTCATACCTTAATGTTTGAATGTAAATGCTTTTATTTTGATTCTTCTTTTAGTTTATGCTGGCAACTTCACATCAGTTTTTGTCACATTTTAGATTATTTCTAACTTATAATAGGTACTGTCTTTGTTAAGATTACCATTCATTGGTGCATTTCAAATTTTGACAGTTGATTCCATTTTAACTGTTTTATTTAAATATAGCAATTTCATATTTTGTAGTGTAAATTAAATATTAATATTTATGAAATGTTAATTAAAGCTCAATGAATAAAGCCGTAAAACGTACTATTGGATGAATAAAATTAAACCAAAAAATAGGTTTATTACAATAACGGAAATTTCTTTTGATTGATAGATTTTTTATTTGTTTAGCCACTTTATCCACAACTGTCATAATATCTGTAATCAATGTAAAATTCAAACTAGGTTCCACCAGTGACTTCTCCCGCGTAGAATGTCGGTAAACAGTTGGTACATATGTTCTTGTGATCTACAAAAATCAAGTCGATTCGGTCTAGCGTTTTGAATTAACAATGCTGGAAAAATGTATAATAAGTAATGATATAATGAGTAATTAATGTGTCATTACAGCTACTACTTTAAAACAATGAAAATGATTAAGTACCATACGACAAAACCGATGACCACAATGGACTTTACCATTACTTGCAGACCAATCGATGACATACAGCTAATGGAACTTATGTGCCCATTCGATAGCGCGGTTATCAAGTGACCCATTGTGACTTGCCGATAGCACCAATATGCAAACATACTTACAACATATAGTAACTAACAAAAACAGAATAATATAATTAACAGAAACAAAACTCCTAATTATGCTAAAAATAATAAGACAATTTACTGGTAAAAACCATACTTAACCCAATAGTTTCCAAAGTTGAAAAATATCTCTATCTATTAACTTAAATTTAGAAATTTGGGTGGAACTCACCTGGTATTACGATAGATATAAAAGGCGGATTCAGTTCATTGATGGATCGGTCTATTATTTAGGGGTAATCTAATGTTTGTTCGCGGCGGGGCTCCATAACTGGTAGCGACCGACATTTGGGAAATGTTGATATAGCTAGATAAGCAGTTACGTAGGTACTATGAGGAGTTGCAATACTAAAGACATGAGTGTTGCAATCAAGTGCAATCGCATGTTCGAGACAGTCAATAGCCTTATTCCTGCTGCCAGTTTGTCAACAGCCGTTATTCGATTTTCGATGTCGATTCGATACTCGCAGCTAAATTTAATATATAGTAATGGTTTTTAGATATTGTGATAACAAAGCCTTAATATATAATATTAGCATTAACTTTGAAATGTTGAATTATTTTATATAATTAATCTTAATTATTTTTATATAGGTTGCTGGTGGCTATGTTTGCAGACGGCACAAAATCGCTCCCTGTGGCGGAAATTAGACTAGGTATGTCCAGCAGTCTGGACGTCGTTTAATTGGAAAATTAATTTAATAACAATATGCATGCCTCAATTATTAGATACATCAAAATGTGTCGTGCTCGAAATTTGAAACCAAGCCATCTGCAAATAAACCACATTAAAGATTTTGATTAATTGAAATATTTAATAGTTCAGCCGGTTAAAGAAGAGTAGGTAGAGAGAGGATATTATATTGTGCCTGAATACGTTTCTTTTTAGACCGGTATTCTGGCCTAAAAATAAACATATTTAGGTGAACTGACTGCAGAAGCATAAACCAACTGCGGCCACCCCAGTAGCTCTCCTTTTGTAGGTAGGTAGGTACTTCTAGCTGTTTCTACCGAAAAACATTGACGCACTGGCAGTTTAGGTAAAATAAAATGGAAAATGGATACCTACCTAACCTACCTATATCTGAACATTATCATGGACTGATCGCAAACCTTATATAGGTACTTACCTACCAAATGACACTTTCAAATTCAAGGGCATATATATATATATGCCCTTGAATTTGAAAGTATATAGAGTACCTACAGTAAAAAGTTAGATAAGTACATTATTAAAATACTTACCAGAGTCACGTTTTTTTATACAAACAAATGCAATAATCCTCTTTATTATTTATTTTTGTATTTTCTTATCTTTATTAAAATTATTCTTGTTAATGGCTACTGGTTTATCGTATTATTGGTGCGATTAGGGATATCCGACTTAGTTTTATTATTTTTATAACAATGTTGGTTTTATTTTTTTTATTTTATTAATGATAATATGATACTATGATAATATATAATATGATAATATGATACTAAAATTAAGTATTTCAATACTTAATTTTAATCATTATAAAAACACTCTTCACCCACTAGCAATATCTGTTGACATACTAATTGTACAATAACGATTTTTGGAAACTTACTCAAAATAATAATATTACGATGAAACCAATCATCGTTTAATTACATTTTATAAATAAGTAGTTATTTCTGGTGATTAAATTTTTTTTTTATTTTGTTTTCAATTCCAGTACCTAATAATTATTAAAAACAATTCATTGTCATAACGTAATAAATTTATATATTACCACAGTATAAATATAATTACATACAGTATTGTAACTTCATATAAACGGTCGGAACGCGAGTTATACTTTACGCGCCTCTACTTAGTGTGTCTATTTATACTGCGATATTACTTTGGCGATCGAATATCCTATCCTATAAGGGGTAGATGAAAAAAAATATGTATGTACATAGGTAATACCTACTTACTAGAAGTTTCATATCGTTTATATCATGAATAATATCTTCAAAAACAGATTAGAATGTGTGTAATTAAATTTAAATTATGTAGATACTAAAGTTTACATTTTTTATCGCAACCTTAATTCATTTTTTAGATTTGGAATATTTTTATCGAAAATAATGAAAATCCGGTCTAAGTACATTTTAATTATAACTAGGCACTTTTGCTTAAATTATTTGTTATTGTTTATTTTATATAGTTATTGTTTGTTATTTATTTATAATGTTATGTTTTTATTTAACCAAGACGCATCAATTAAGTGTAATGTCTTGAATACGACTGGCCTGTTGGTCTAGTGGTTAGTGACCCTGACTGCTAAGCCGGAGGTCGTGGGTTCGATCCCCACCCAGGACAAATCTTTGTGAGATGAGCATAAAGGTTTGTTCTGTGTCTGGGTGTAATTTATCTATAATATGTTTGTTTAGTACCCATAACACAAGCAAATATAATTGCTTACTTTGGAACTAGATGGCGCTGTGTGAATGTGTATAAAAAAAAAAGAATACGTACCTATGTTAAAATTTTCGCAGGTCATACACGTTACGGTTTTCCAGGGGCCGAAAGTATGCGTGCGGCTGCGCAGTCAAACCGAAGCGTGTATGGCCCACTTTAGCAGAGAAATACAGAATAAAATGTTCATTCACCCAGTCAATTTCATCAACAACGATATAGCTTTGAAAATAGAGTTGCAAAATGATGAAAAATGCTAAACAATAACTTGTGTGTGACAAGGAACCAACTTAACCATTGCTTCACGAGGAAGAATGATATTGAACAAAAAATTCTATGAACTCGATCAGATTGCATCAAACATACATAATGAAATAAAACACCTTACGATAGTTGTTATATTTTGAGTTATATTTACTAACATTTTATGCTTTATCATAAAACAAGCACTTCACATTAAGTGCTATGTCGATAGTGTCATCTCAATAACATCGATTAGATTGTCTCACCTACCTGTTGATTTTTCCTTCCTTTATAATTCCATCTTCGTTTTATTTACCCATCTTCTTTGTTTGTAGCCAAGGCGAGTATTTAACTCATAACCTGTTCTAAAATAATGGTACGGAACTACGATGTTTCTGCTGGAATTCACCAGCCTAACTGCGCGGACTTATAGCCCCATAATTTGCAGTAGAAAATTATGTTACACGGACATATGGCGCGAAATTGAAAAGGTAGGTATAAATATCTCTGCTAGCTTGTGGGAGAAAGTCGTTCAATATTAAAATTTGCATTATTCAGAATAATTCCAACACGAGCTTTTTTAAATTCCGAACAAAACAAATTTAGGTAATCGCAATCAAAAAGAACCTACAATTTTCTTTTCGGGCAAGGCGTAAAATTATTAGATCACTCAAGAAGTTTCTATTCCAGATTTCTCACTGACGTCATTCAATACTCGGAGTCTTAGGGCCTTATCCAGGTCAGGGCAACATGAGGTCAATCGTTTTGCCCCAAATAGGTTTCTTTTGTTCTATTTTATTGCTTCGATTTACCAATGAGTGGGATTCAAATTAGGTTTATTCGAGCAGACAAGCTTTATTTATACCAATTATCTACCCACAGATGTGAATCGATAAAATTACGTCATTAGGCTTAATTTACGGTAAGTGACGTAGAACCGTATCTAATCATTTGTTTTTATTCGATACCTACTTATATATAAATAAATAACTCCGAGAACATAAAAGAAAAGCTAGGTTCAGGCATACCTAGGTATAAGAAAATGCGGTACTTACCTACTTTCTTAAAACCACATTTGATGAATTGATAGAATATGATTATAACAGGAAACGACAGCGATTAAAAAAAAAAATAGATTATATCATATTTTTGACACTTGCTATTGGTATTACTTTTCATAGACTAAGAAGCCGAGCCCAGCAGTGGCCAAACAAAGAACAACTGGAGTGAAGCCCCGATCAACAGCTAGTGAAGAGCATTTCATTTTTCTGCCCTAACTATAGGAATCTGACTCTAAATAAAAACCACAAAACGGTGTAGGTGTATAATTTTTAAGCCCAAGGTTCTGCTTTACCTACCTGTTGCTGACAAGTGATTGATAACATATCTGACACATAACCATATGTGACAGATTATGGACACGTTATTCATATATGAATAACGTGTCCAAAACCTGTCACACAAAATTTACGTGAGTTTTATAAAACTGTCACTTAAATTATGGGAAAATTTATCGGAGACTTGTCAGCTACTTGTAAACAGAGCTTTAGTAACAGGTCTAATTTCAAAGGTCCTAAAATACCACAAAGAAAATTTAAAACAGCCTTCAAAGGAAAAAATTGATTTAAGTAGGTACTTATATTATTATAACACAAATATTGTCATTATTCACACATGATTACAAAGCTAATCTCTTTAGCAAATAAACTTTACGTAGGTAGGTACTTGTGTACTTAGCAACGAAAGGCGCAGTGCGCATAATGCGGGTGGATGTCGACCAAGCCACGGAAGGAGTGCCATGACTCACTAGTGGCGCCCACGTCTTTTAACTTACATACTTCAAGACAGATGGAGCCAGTAGGTACATGATTCTATTGCAAAGGAATCTGTTCTAATATAACCATTATTAGTATGTAGGTAGGTATCTATTTAAAGTAGTATTTCTAGACGGAATCAATAGATTATATTATTAGAGAACAGGATACAGCTGTTATTAAACGACTTAATATAGGTACAAGATGGAATGAATGCTGAATACTGGGCGAGTTTTACATGGTATTATCATGCCGTGTAACAACCAAAAGATCAGGTTCAGTATTTTTAAAATTATTGGTCTCGTTTTGTTTGTTTTTTCAACATTCGTTAGTCAGCCTCAAATAGTGGCGCGATGTTTGAGCTTTTCCTTCCGGAGCTGATTTATTTTTCGTTTATCAATGAGATCGCAAATCACAATGTATCTACCTAAAGAAAGAATGGTGTAATTTTCGTTGTTATTTTGTACCTACAATTCAATCCCCCTCATACAAGGGTCCTTAATTTCAATTGCAGAGTTAACAGATTGAAGAATTAATTGCATTTAAGTACATCTTTATATTACACTCTTAATGGAGATTTTAATAAATATAATGTACCTAATAGTGACAAATTGAGTATTTTTCACTATAATCTTGTATTTTCTAACAATAAGTAACTTTGCCTGTATATGAGCCATGTTTTCGTACGAAAACTTGCCGTAGTTGAGAATAAAAGTAACATCTAAACTTGGCAATGTATATAATTAGGTATCGCTCTTTCTACCCTGTATATCTATTTTAATGTCTAGCAGCGAGTTTTTATCAATTTATTTTCTTGAAGCTTGCAAGTCAAGTTAGGTGTTGTCACACTAATTTTATTTATATTTTAAAACGAGTCATCTCATACCTACGGAGCATTAAATAATTATATTCTTAATTCAAACTCTGTTATGGTATCGCCGGCGCCACCGATTCGTTATGCCATGCGCCCACTTCTCTGTAATTGTCAAGAATTGAACGAATAACGACCTTGTACAATAACCTTTTTCTAATTAAAAAAATATATTAGCCTTTGTGTAATACAGTAGAAAAAATATTAAAAGTATTTATTTATTAATATGTAAGAAGTTGCCAGTCTTAATTCCAGAAAAAAATATTTTTTTTATTGACTACGCACCACCTACCTAACAAACAAAGCCAGCTTGAGATCTAATAAGACTTACATACAAAGTGCGACGTTACAACAATCTGCTTTTAAAAACCACAAACAACTTAAATACCTGTGGGTAGTAATTATCATCTAAACTTAGAAGCAGGAAAATCACATCGGAATATATGGATGACCAATACTCCATCATATTAATATGTATATATAAACTATCTAACTTAGAAAAATGAAACATACCTACTTATAATATTTCAAAACAGGAATACAACAAAATAACCTCTTTTCCTTAAAACTACATACATAACTACAAATTGATAACACCCTGAGTATTCAGCAAGAAACAAAAACTATTAGGTACAAGACTTAGATGTATGAACTCTTTGTTTAGCAATGGAGTGAATAAGACACGTCACATATCCGAAATTAATGTAAAGGATAAAGAGGATTACGTTTACTCAAATAAACTATAAGAAGTATGAACGAACATCGCAAAAAGGAACAAAAACTACTGTTCAAAGTCTAAAGTGTTAATTCAGGTTATGTGCGCAAGAGGGCGGTGCAGTGCAACGGCGAGCGTGGCGCATGCGCTCGGCACGTGATCAGCGCAGCAGCCTTGCAAGGACGTTGCGTCTATGCACCGGCAACTATCGTTAATTAATTCCACCTTCACGCTGCTGACTCACTCGCTAACTTATAATATGCAGATACACCATGAAAATGGTACGCCGATTATACTTAACTACATACTAGAATTACAGCGACATCTATTATCAACGTGTTGAAAGAACTTTTACCTACTTTAATTTAAACGTGTGCCACACGTTTGTAAACTTGCCTTCCACAGAGGTGACCTTGGTGATTACCAACCGACTAGCCGGCTGTTGTAAACCAAATTTCATACAAACTATGTGGATGGCAACCAAGCTCCCACCAAGGTCATTATCTGTTGGAACGCAAGTTTACAACCGTGTGGCGCACCTATTATATTAACTTCTGCCTGAGGATTCGGACTTCACCCGCGTTTACTCAAGTAAAAAATGGCCTATTTGCTTATCCAGGTCTGAGAGAGTATTTTCGCATTAGAATAGGTAAGGCAAGTGCATAATCTACCTATTAATGAATGAATGAAGCGGCTGACTTTATAGTCAACCGCTTCATTAAGTCAAAATCGCTTGTTGAAGATAGTTTTACTCATACCAAATCACCCTGTATTACATTAGAATAAAGTAAGAGCAACTTTACACAGGCTATCGAATTTGTAATGTAATTTTATGTAGGTAAAATTTGACCTGAGTGATCTTCTGAATATCCCAAAAAGTAGGTAACCATTGATTCTGTATATGAATAGGTAGGTAGGTGTTTATTTTATTGTATGAAACCTTAGATCTTATGAGTGCACCTGTTTCATGAGGAAGGTACACCTATATTATGAGTTATGGTAAAATGTCACCGAACGAACGAATTTTTCGAAAAATTCGTCACAGAACCAACAATTTTTTACAGGTAAAGTTGTTGAGTTTGTTTGTTTGATTGAACGCTAGGAAACTATTGGTCCAATTTGATAAATTTATTTAAGTGTTGGTTAGCCCATTTATCGAGTAAGGCTATAGACTATTTAACATTACGCTACGACCAATTGGAGCTAAGCAGTAGCCAAATAAAGAATGACGGGAGCGATTTGATCGACTTTGTGCACGACACGATTATAGCGTGTGGTGGCCGGCAACCGCGAACCTACAGATTATACACTAGTATAAAGTCGATAACTATAAATATTATTACTTAGGTACCTACTTAAACCGTGTAGTTTATTAACTAGCTAAATTATAAAAAAAAACAAATTACATGCTGCCTACCTCTTTTCCTCGTGATTACAAACACCACTATGTGTACCTATATACATACATAATATTTACATCTGCATTAGAGCGGTCTGTCTAGTGTTAACTTATTTATAACTGGGCCAGACGAAGATAACATTTTCCTGGTCGATGTTAGATGGAAATATACACATGTTGAAGGAGTTCCGCGAATTGTTGACTCAACAAAGTCGGTACAACGTTTACCCAATTGCTATTCCACCATAGTTTCATAACCTTCTTAGTATTCAAAGGACACATTTCGTCAGTAAATTTCCAATTACGACAGAGCAGTTGCATGGAAATGCACCCTAACGATTTGTGATTCAAATGGTTGGTTATGATGTCATACTTAATTATGTCACGCTTTTATCTAACACGGACGATATTAGTAGGATCAAATTGGAACATACTGTAGGTAGTGTAGGTACCTACACGTTTTGATAACATATCAACCCTTAACTAAATATAAACTAGTTCTTATCAATTTTATAATGTTATTAATTCCATATAGGTAGGTACTTTTCTATATAATTATCTACTTATTAATGGAAATGTTATAATAGATAAGAAGGTATAATGTTTGCCTCGGTGGCGCAGTGGGAGTGTGTACCACTGCTGCCTAAGAAGGGGTTCGATCACTGGGTCGGCAAAATTGTATATAGGTACAGGATTTGTCTGTCTTGAAATTCTCAGTATCCGTATCATTATAGTACAGTAGGAAATAATCTCATACAACTATATATATATATAATCCTGCTAATATTATAAACGCAAAGGTTAGGATACATAGATGGATGTATGGATGGATGTTTGTTACTCAATCAAACCAGAACGGCTGAAATAATCTTTATGAAATTTGGCACACAGATAGATAGTCTGGAATAGCACATAGGCCAACGGAGCCACAGACAGAAGATAGTATGGTTTTATCTCATAGAATATGTTGAAAAGACTGATGAATGTTGAAGAAGCCAAAGATGTAAGTATGTCAGAATTGTAGCAAGTGGAAGGAACAGTCTCTGCCTACCCTTCTGTTGGTAAAGAGGCGTGATCTATATGTATGTATACTATGTAGAATATGTTCCCGCTCAGGCTATTTTTTGATGCCTGGAGGAAAATAAGTGTCTACCTAATTGCCTTATTAAAACTGATGCCTACCCCTTATTCCTCGTCGTGCCACCAACTCGTTCCACCAGTGGCACGAGAAGGAAACACTGAAAGAGTAAAGTAAGCTATCCAGAACATCTGAATCAATTGACATACCGCTAGTGAATCACCGCCAGCATTTGGACATGAAGGTGCGCGTATTCGCATATTAATATTGTTCCAAATGCGTCGTGTCGTCGGATGGCGTCGTCTGAGCTATTTGTGTGCGAGCCGTCGCGCTATTCCCGGCCAGACGCCCGCCGCGGCGCCGTATCATGCATAGCGAACTTCTGAACACGCACTTCACCTTTATCCCAAAAAAAACTTGCCTTTGATCTAACATAACGAACTGATTTGAACTGCAACTGATTGTTCTCGCATCTGGATCTGATATATTTAGTTACTAATCGATTTATAGAATCGATCGTATCGCGGCGATGCTTGAAAGAGTAGGTCATTTTATAGCTTATATTAAATATTTTAAATTTTTTTTCCTGGAGACTCATCGCATCACAATAATTCAACAATGATGACTTCTTTTTTTTATATATATATTCGACTTCATTTGACTATCTTTTAGTATTTGTTTTTGTACGGACTTACATTTCGACTCGAGTATACAATAAAACATATCGAAAGGTTTTTAACCAATGTATTTGAGTACCATGATGTTAAAAAAGGGAATCACCTTACGATCTAACTACATACAACGTAACAATATTAATTACAATTTGAAGTTATTTATTGTAAATGGCGCTTACACATAATGCTCAATGGAGATTGACGGAGTGGCGGTTACAAAGCAGAATAGTTTTGTCACATTAAAACTCAAAAAATATATTTAATCATCTTTAGTCTTGCCTTACGTCATAATAAATTAGGTGGGGCATTTTACATTGCATATGACTTTTAGCAGTAATCTGTCATTAACACACTTTTTTTTATTGAATAATGCTTTTTAGGCGTATCGACTTAAGAATTACACCTTTTTACTAAATAAACTTTAAAGTTAATTATCGTCTCTGGGTACGGCAGTAAGTTAGTTGCCGCTCTACCGCGACTCCGTCAGTCTCCACTGACCCTAATCCTTACAACTGGCAGTGACTACAAGGACCTAAGTTTACCTATTACGACATGCCAACTCAAAGTAACGCTGTGTAGGCACCATTAAGTACACTTGCTTTACACCAAAGTGTATTTCTATGTTGTACAATTTTGGAATAAATTAGTTGGTGAAACTGAGGACAGGGCTTAATGGCACTTAAAGAGTAAGCCTTTATGAACTAGCAGGCCAACAGCGGATAAAGTGGGGTTATAGTTCATGCCCTCCCCCTCCCCTTAACTGAGTCTACTAGTGGGCCTTGGCTTACCAACTATGACCACACGACAATGTTCGATAATGAGTTAGTTCTGCTTCTCTTTTCTCTGTTTATAACTTTTCATAAATGTAATAATATAAATTAATTTGGTGCAAAACAAGTCGATACCTTTGTAATATCAGATCATTTTAAAATATCACTAAATAGGCTGATAACACACTATCACGTGCCTCATTATCTCATTTAAATTAAATACTAGAAACGAAATATATTGGTAAAACCATACAAGGTATTACAAAAATGTATTGCTACGTACATAGACCAATGGAGTAGCGATATACATACAATACATAGAAACTTTAATACAATGAACAGAATTTTATTATAATCAATATGAAAGCCCTGATTCATTTTTATTTTCCTTCGAAGGTTTTTTCAACTTGCCCAATATTTCCGGAACCGTCAGTTTATTTATAAATACATAATGGTATTAAATATGAGATGGTTGTAGAAAGAAATCTCATATTAATCAGTTATAAAATTTCAATTCGAGAAAGTTTACGAAGCGAAATAATACCGACGGTACAGATCAGAGCCCAAATCTATTTACCGAAAATATAAACACACCTTTTAAATCTAAATCTAAATAACCACATAGGCAGTCAGTTCAATCAAAAATCTCAATAAATTACTCTTATATTTACTTTTAAACTTGCGCGTTGCATAATATTTATTGATTTATAACGTCAAGCACCATAAGGTATGTAAATACCTAAATTATAATCGCGTGAATTCCCGTTTTAAATCAATAAAAAATACTCTTATATTTCCAAACTTGGAATGTTTAGTTAAATGAAATTTTTGTTTTACCTTTCAGCAAAATATATATTTGAAAATAAGTATGCACTCAAGTCTATGAGTATCGTAATAGTGTGTTATCTGCCTAAATCTTGCAAACATCTAGACAAGGCCAGCTTCATTACAAATTTGCAACGAATAATATGAGACTTCTACCTCTGTAAGGTAATTTACATTGTATTGTAATGATTATAAGGTCAAAAATAAAATGTGAAATTTCTTTACAACTATTTCTTTACGAGTGCGACATATACGAATGTACAGAAAAGCAATCGTAGCTAAACATTTTCTCATGCATAGTTATTCCTTTCAAATAAGCAATAAGGACAGTTACATTTATATAAAAATGTTGGACCTAGGAATCACGTTGTGGCATACAAACTTTAGCTCCATTTCACCCCCTTAGGGGTAGAATTTCGGAAAATCCTTTCTTATTGGATGCCTACGTCATACAAAGAACATACCCTCCAAATTTCAGGTCTCTACAATCAGCGGTTTAGGCTGTGCGTTGATCTGTCAGTCAGTCATTCAGGACAAAGGATTTTATACGTATAGATAACTGACGGTATTTCGACAATTCAATCTGAAAACTGACCCTTAAAGAGTGCAAGGCCAGCGTGTGTGGATTATCACCTAAACTCTCTCAGCTCTCTAGATAGAGGAGAGGAGACCCCAGCCCAACAGTGGGACATAAATGGATTGCTGATGATGCTGAATGTTAGTACATTACAGTATGACAATAAGATCAGCCTTCTCTTTTGTACCACAGTCTACAAACAACAATACGTAGGTAGTATTTCACTAGTGGCTGATAAAGTATCTGATAGTCGAAACTTAAGTGGCTGATTTCTGACCTATAAATTTGTTTGTAGACATACTAGCTTCAGCAGCTTCGCTCGTCTGGTATGTCGATATATATAGAGCAGTTTCAAAGATTAGCTTCTACATACGAACTCACAAACATTACCTCTATATAAGATTAGTTTAGAAGTATATAGGTAAAATCTGTCAATAAAGTCTCAGATAAATTATCAGACTTATTATCCTATGATGAAACGGGGTCATAATGTTAGGGAATGTAGCCATACTGTGACCTTTTTTTTTAAATTTTCCCCCCTCCCCCTCGGTGACCTCCGTAGTAAATGCTAGAGGCCTAAAGGATATTGACTACGTGACGAAAACTTAATCCCACCCACCCTGTGACCAGGCGTGATATTTTGAATACCCCCTCCCCTGAACGGGTCCTGTATTATGGGTATGTTGCCTAGTATAAATGAACTGATTTATAAAATGTATTGCTATTAAGAATATAGAAGATGCCGTCAAAATTAACATAGTAGGAAATTTATTTAATTCTATAAATGTTAGCTAGTGATTAATTTATTTTTATTTACTATTTGGTCTCACTATACGTTTTCTCAGTGGAAAAGGGAGAAAACATTAAATACTTTATTTACCCCTTAATGTTTTGTTTTTTGGTTATTAGTAGAAAGTACCGTAGGCACGTAAAACTGTTGGTCCCGTATACTTAATGTGGCACTCGCTGAAAGCCTCTGGGCAACTTAATAAATAAAAACTTGTACACATATTAAATTATCATAAAAACGGTTCTACATCACGTGACGTAGACCCGTTTTTATGAAAAGAAATAATAAATAAGTACCTTATTTATTTGCCCGACGTTTCGATCGAATTGCACCGATCGTGGTCACGGACTTTATAAATTCCAACACCAGGGTCTGCTCCAAGCCCAATCGATAGAAAGCACGAATTTTAAAATTGTTACTGTTATTATTTTCTCCATTTCCCACTAAGGCAATAAATATTATTGTTACAATATACGACAGTGGTTACCAATATCCAAGTCAATCAAATTACGTATATACCTTTACACATTTCAATTGGTACAAAACGAATTATGATGAAAATTCTCAATAAAATAATCTGTCAAAATCTCTATGCTGAAATTAACACTTAAAATACCAACCCGAATGTGTAAAATCTATATGCAAATTACAGCTAAAAAATGAAAAGACAATATTTCACGTGGTCACAGCAAACACCTACTAAAGTAGACAATTTTTTATAGTTTTTTCAATATTTCATTTTTTTTTTAATTTTTACTACATAATATAAAATTCCATCTACTTATCTGCTGATAACATTACGAATTCTAGTTTTTTACATAAAATTATAATAAAAAACCTAATATATTGTACCTACCCAAGAGGACATTTATATAAACTAATTAATTTACGTTCCAAGGTTGATTTGACTTTTAAAATCAGAATTTGATTAAAACATGTTTCAACACGTTGTTGTGTTTAGAAGTATAAATACATTTCATAATTTGTTTGTAGTCACACTACATTTGATTCGAATTTTAAACTTAGTTTAAAAATAATAACATTTTATTTTAAATAATTAAAGCCCGCCTAAAACACACCTTCAAGTATACATACACAAACTCAGACTTGCGCAAGTCAATATAAAATTGCGCAAACTCTCCCAATAAAGTTACGGTAGACTTGTTCCAGTCTGAGTTTGTGCAAGTACCTATACTTGATGAAGTGTGGCAGGCACAATATAGTATTCATTAAATGTGACCAATATTATTGGATACAGTCAAAACGTTTAAGATTCACTATAAAGTTTCAATGCCAAATTTATTAAGACTAATATATTTTTTTAAATATAGGTATCAATAATTAGTTACACGCGGAGGATATCAATTTAAAGTATGTATGTATACGTATAGATGGACATACAATATTATAATAGAAGAGTTATAGTCGTAAGGAGTTCTAACACTAATTCGACATTTAATCATCTATTAAAAATATTGCTTTTCATTGATATTATTAATATAAATAGAAGCTATTTTTAGTATAACTTTATATTTTACTAGTTTTTTTTTTGTCAAAAGGTTTCTTTGTCATTGTTGGCATTGACAGAACAGGGAATGATTTATTTATTTTTAATTACCTAAAAGTACTATTGCCAAAGAAATTCCACTAATTTTGCTTTGAGACTCTAATCAATATTATATTATTAAATCAAATACATGTAATCACGATACAACTTTAGTGGTAGAATTAGGTAGATGAAACATTAAAGTCCTGTTTCACCACAGGCCAGACAAGTGTTTGCTAGCCTATCTGAAACTAATGTAACAGATTTTAGACTTATATTATTTATTTAACGTTTTACATAAATGCTAAACGAGTGATAGAAAAAAAATAACTCACACCGGGACTTACTTATCAAACATTTATATATGAAATGTGTCATAAAAATATAAGATGTTTCCGTAGACACTTATCTGCTAGTGGTAAAACGGGGCCTAATGCCCGCAATACAAAATTGCACAGTCCACACACGTTACGATAGACTTGCACAAGTCTAAGTTTGTGCAAGTATACTTGAAGGTGTGTGGCGGGCTTAAGAGTCATGGCCGAACGTGTATCGTATAAATAGATCTCATACGGTAATCGTTTCGTTATTTAGCGGCGTAGCTGAGCTTACAAGCCGGATACCACTGAAAGCTTATTCAGAATCTCGACGACCACAATATCGTTGTTTTCACACATTTGACAACTATTTAAAAAGATGAATTTCAAGATGCCGAGCCGGCCCTTTGAACAGATTCTTATAAAATAATTTCAACACACTGCTGTCCTGCTCACACAAATTGTTTCCATGTGTATTTAGAAAAGAATAAAATACTAAATATTATAATTATCGTGTTATAGAAACGCTAGCTACGCCACTAATGTATATATTATGATACTGTATTAGACATAAGCTGCCACATGTAACATTAGCATAACATATAAGTATACAGTAAAATTTATAAATACTCCTTTCAAAATATCGTTTTAAATGTTAAACCAATAAACACAATAAACCTTTTTATTAGCATAGCAAAACCGAGAAATGAAAATAATCTCTATGGTAAAACAATTAGCGCATACTTTCATTAGTCAGTTCATCGCTAAATGCGAAAGTGAAATTTAAGCTGATATTTTGAAAGATTATCTAACAAAGTTAATTAGTTCGATGGCATATGTAGCATTAATTTTATTTCTCACTACAGCGTCACAGTAAGAGCATTTTCACACTCGTCTTTGGAGTACGCACGCACGTTTGGCTAAAAAAAACGCGAGCGTATACATGCGTACAAAAACGCCAGTATGAAAAAGCTGTAACATAATGGTAATATGTATTCTTAATTGTATAAATAAAAGCATACATCTAATGTAGGCCAATTAAGTTAGGTATGTACAGGCATTATCTATGAACAGGATAATATGCTAAATGAGCTACTCACTACTAATGAACTATTATAGTTCTAAAGTCTTTGAATGAAGACAATATGTGATGATAAGTTGATAGTTCACCCTGTTTTAATATCTGCAAAATAAATAGAAAAATATATTAGATTTTTATGTAATTTTACTACAAATGTATTATGTACTACGCTACTCCAAATTTATTTTATCGCTTTTGGTAACAACTGTCAATTTAATCAAGTTTCATTTAAAAGACCATAAGTAAGTAAGTATTTCTGAGATTAATTTTTATTTATTAGAAACAAATAGTCTTACAAAAAACTTAAGTAATTAGCATGTATTTAAATTTCAATTGTAGAACTAAATTTTTCTATGTGATAAACATACATGCTAAAGAAAGCTCAATATTTTCTAACAATATTTATAATTAGGGTGAGTGGGGGGAGGTTAAAAAACGGGGTAACATAAAAAGTAGTCCGTATACCCAGATTTAGTGTAGTTTTTGCACTTCTGGCAACATTGTTAAAACCGCCATATTATTACATCGCCACACCTGCACAGCATTAGTCGCTATGAGCGAGTAGTTGTGTAAAATATAGAATAGTCTGCGGTGTGACTTTTTCGCAAGTTAAACGAGTGTTTTAATCTTACCCCGTGTGCTGTATCTTCACTCACAAGTTAGATACGAGTGTTTTATTTGGACATCTACGCATTATTTTTAATCCTTTATTGTGTTATTTAATCAAAATGTGGATATTTCTTGTATTTTAGGATTTATTACAAGTTTTCATCTTTACCCACCAATATTATACAGGGTAAGAAGAACATATAAAAGTTTCGATCTTACCCCGTTTTCCAAATTCATACTAATAGTCAGAGGTTCTCAAACTGTGTCTGATGAACAAGTCAATACCTACGTACGTATACAAAATAAAAGCCTATTTATCCTAGCCTACCTATTTATATTTCTTTTCTTCACTTTTGAAGGATCTTTTTATGTTTTTGTAATGGGCATGGAGCCATATTTTTTTGATAAGGATGTTAAGTAACTGTTGAACTTAAGTCGATGTTAAGTTATTGTTGTGTTAACTTGGTTAATTGTCTAATTTTGAAATATTTTGTGTTTATGTTTTTGTATTTGTTACCTATATTGATACATTCGTTGTTTTACTAAGATTTGATGGTTCCTATTAGTAATTAAAAGGATTTAGAGATAGTGATATTTTATTTTCAGTATAACCTTAAGCAATTCGGTTGGGGTGTAGCCTTCGGGGCACTATGAAAAAAAGAAAATGTTTTCGTCAAAAATTATTTTTCCATATTCTGTTGTTCTTATGATGTTATCGTATAATACGGTCTAAAATAAGATGATTTTGATCCGAGAACTATTTGTCTCCGACCAACGGTTTAGCGGCAAATTACATAATTATTAAAAAAAAATTATACCAGCCAGAAGTAGGAGTCAACGACTCCGGGCAATGACCCCCATGGCCCCGGTCAATGACCCAATGTAATAATGCAATTCTAGTTAAAAGTTTGAGAACCTCCATTTCAATCTTCCCCCGGCGGGGTAAGTTTGAAATAGAAATAAACATTTTTACGTGATATCTTTGTTATCAAACGGTATTTTGTCACTTTAGACAGTTCCGAGGCTTCAGAACACTTAAAACTATAGACTAGTAAAATCAACAACGTCTGAACATAATATTTACGATTTTAGAAATTATTTCGATCTTTCCCCATCAACCTTTCATCTTTCCCCTGTGTCATTCTGGTGATAAATACCTTTTTTTTATTGTTTTTTCTGCTTTAGAACAGATTTAACTGGATTTTATAAATATGATTGAAAAATAAACCCTTTTTTCTTTACTCGCTACAACTATAATTTTCACATAAGTTAATATAAACTAATCTCTAAGACTTTAAACACAACACTGCTCATCTCGCCAAAAAACCGTTCAATCTTCCCCCCACTCACCCTACTTAATTTAATGAGTACCTACTCAGTGTGCTTCTTACGTTTTATGGCAGTTACAAATTAATTAAAGTGTAGTGGTATTTATTTCGAAAAGAATATTAATTAATGAGTTTTTTTTATGCAGTAAAGACAAGATACCTGTGTGTGTAATGGTCAGGCGAGGTATGCTCGCACGAGCGCGCGCACGCTGGCGCGACACAGCGGACACGCGTCCAGCGCCGCGCCGCAGCGCGAGCACGACACCAGGTGTCCGCACGGCAGGAACACCACGCTCACCTGCACCAACCTCACTCTTACTTCACACACAACCATTCACCCTACACTTAGGCGTAAGCTATCTATTACTTTCTAAGCCCCATTAATAGATTTGACATTTCGCATGTTAATGGAATACTGACTTAACTAAACAAACAGTTTTTGGGCATTGCAAAAGATCTTACTTTGAGGATTCATCCTACTTGTTGCCGCATAAAAAAATTTAAATTTATATTATAAATTTAACCCTTTGACCACCAAGGACGCATTTTTATCCGTCAGTAAAAGATGGGTAATGTTGATTTTCAGAATTAGGAACATTTATTACTGTTTATATATGTTTATTGCTTGGCGTCGGGAACACAGTTTTTATTTATTAGCGTGGCGGTCAAAGGGTTAATGAATCATGGATGCTTGTATCCTGAAGGTTTGTTACGTATACGATGGTAGATGGCGCTAATAGAAGCCTGTCTCTGTACCTAACTTAATTCAATTTTCCATTGAGCATGCAACTTAATTAGATCACATAAATGGAGACAACTTAAAAATTTATTTTGTATTAACTCACCTCACAATCCATGCAAACTTTACATAATCTAGCTTCTTTTAACTGTCTATTCTCTTCTTCTAATGACAGTTTCTTTTCTTCTGGCTTTGGAGTAACATCTGATTCAGATCTTTCACTTTCACTCAGTCGAATTTCACTAACATTATAAGCGACTGTAGGAGGTGGGTTCACAATTCGTTCGCTCGGTGCAGGTGCTGGTGCTGGCTGAGTTGGAAGTGGTTCGGGGGAGGGAGACCTGGTTGCATCTGATTGAGATCTAGCGCTATCAGGCCGCTCATCCCATGGGCCAGGTCCTGACGGTATTATACTGAAAAAAAAAATCATGTTAAGCAATTTTTTTTCGGGCAATCAGCTCGTGACAATAATCGATTCAATTAGATCGAAACGTAGTGCAAATAAATAAGGAATTTATTAGTCCTTAAAATATCTTAGATATGTTGACCAATTTTGTAGTATAACAAAATATTGTGTTCTATTTTCATTGGTCTGTTTGTCGTCAAAAAATGACCGTGGCTTTAGGCATATCTGTGCATATTCACTATTACATATAACTGCATCTACCTATGGATGCGATGGCATCCATTTTTAACATGATTGTTTTATTTTTGGACATCACGGACTGTGACCGTAATTGAAAATACGCTTTTATCGACTCAACTATAAATCCCATTTTCATATGGCGGGAACGGTTGGCGCAATACCAATCGAATCATTACACTGCAGTGATAAGTATATATGTATTTTTTCACTGAACATAACACAATAGTCTTTAAAATGCTACGTTTCATATAGTACGGTAAAACAATGCTTTATATGGCATACAATCTTGCCAAGCGAAACAAATGATAAGTCTATGTATAAAAGTTGATTTTTATCTGCTATTTGAACCTTCTGCCTATAAGCATAAGATTCAAAATTACCCAGTGGCGTTTTAAGGTGACAAAAGTCACTAATACAAAATAATATGTACCCAGATCGTGGTGCGAAGTCTCTCAACGTTTCTGCGAGTATATCTCTTGCAAGCCGCTGTCTACTCGGCGATGTTCCCCAGGGCTCTTCGTTCAGTTGTTCGTCTAATACCGCGTCTATTAGTGCCTCAGATGAATTGAAAGGTATACCTGAAAATACAGTTTTGTTTTGGAAATTTTGACATTTTACATTTTTATACATTACTAGCGCGGGGCTTCATTCCCGTCGTTCTTTATTTTGCCACTGCTCAGCTCTTATTGCCCGTAGCGTAATGTTATATACCCTATAACCTTCCTCAATAATTGTGCTATCCAACGCTAAAAACATTTTTTCAATCGAATCAGCAGTGCCTGAGATCCTAGCGGTCAACCAAACAAACAAAGTCTACAGCTTTATAATAACAGTATAGATATGCCCGCAAAAATAATTAAATTGCAAGACAATTTGATTAATTTAATAACATATATTATAATATTATAAACACTTCAAATTAACCCGCACGTTGTTTTTATTAATTTAATTGATTTCACAAAAACTGCATTAAAAAAATGAAGTCAAATATTGTTATTGTTTATTCTACATCCATTCCACCTCGAGCATAGTTTACTAACTAGAAGGCTATATGCATACGATACCTACCAGTGGCCCTCAGTCTCCGTGCGATAGCTCTACGTACTCTGGCCGCGTCTAAGCCAGCACCAAGAGCAGCTAACGTTATACCACTCTCCATACATTCCTCCACCTGTAAATTACAGTCTTTCATTAATCTACGAACTGTTTCATGTTATAGTCAATGTTTTTTTTTTTTTTTTTTTTATTGCCTGTAGTGGCAGACGAGCAAGCGGCCCACCTGATGGTAAGTGGTTACCGCCGCTCATGGACGTTGGCAATGCCAGGGGCACAGCCAGGCCGCTGCCTACCTTGAGAGGATAGCTCTCTTTAAACCTCGTTTGAAGAAGTGTGTGTGTTTGTGTTTGTTCGTTTGTCCCTTTTCCATGTCTGTATGTCTGCCTGTGGCATCGTATCTCTTAAACGAATGGCCGATTTTGCGATTTTTTTCTTTCAAGGCTGACAGATCGTGATGGTTCTTAGACATGTTTTATTAAAACTGGTGCAGTCGTTTCAAGGTCTTGGAGAGACTTGAAATTTTCAATTTTGTTAATCCCCGAAGGGGATAGGCAGAAGTTTTACATAATCACCAACATGTCGCCAGATACATATCTGTATACATATTCATACAAACATTTGTATGAATCAACTCATTATTATATGAAAGTTGCAAGGTCAAGGAATGACATAAGCTATATTTATCATGATAACACATTCCTTTAAGTAACGCGAGGGGAAGCCCGCACCCGTTCCGCGCAAGTTATAATAATATACATAATTATATAGACATTAGCAAATACCAATATGCTGTGTTATATTTAGGTACCTGACTCTCTGTGATAGGAAAGTTGACACCAGGATTCCGTCGCCTAGTGCTGAGACCGCTTTCAGCTGAGAACTGAAATATAAATTGTCATAATAAATAACGCAATTTTCGACTTACATTAGTAGGGCTGTCATTTCATTTATTTAACAACAGGACTATTTAACAAGAATTTATTTAAAAAAACCCGACTGTCTAAAAGAAGCCTTCGATAGTCAATTTAAAGCAATGAATTCGAAGAATACACTGGTAAAAGGTCTATAGATATAGAGATTTGTTGATGAATAGAGTTAGTTATGATTTAATTAGGCTATTAATTAGCTTTCATCTGATAGGTACTCATATTACGATAGCACTAAAAAATACGTCTGCTTTGACAGTTTACGTCCGCCATATTGGTTTTTTGTTGACGTCACAATACAGTCTAATAATAATCATATAATAATCGATCGTCTAATAATAATCTAAGAATACAAATCTAATGACACCTCACACTTTAAAATCAGCCAAGCCGTTTAGGCTACAGAAGGTCACAATGTAACAGACATGCCCACATACATACGCGCGAAAAACATTACCCTCATTTTTGGCAGTCAGTCGGGTAAAAAACAAGTGAACTCACAGTACGTTGAACAGAAGTTCTGTTACGGCAGGTGTCAACAAACTCTTGTCCTTTAACGAGAAGCACGTAGCCACAGTGAGGGAACCAATGAGCGTGCTCCGACCACGGAGTGTCACCTGCCTCCCACTTGCCAAGTCCACCATCGCAGTAGAAACAACGCACCTAGAAACATTTATCATTAAGGTTATATATAGTATACTACTATATGACTGCCTCGGTGGCGCAGTCGTTACTGACAACCGTGTCAGTATATAAAATAAAAATAATATAATAAATTGTTTATTTATGTAAAAAGTACAAATACGATAACAAATTCATAAATTATAGAATAGTAATACAAAAATACATAATTGCCTGAATTAGGTAAAACCTGTGCTTCAGGCGAAGAGCTCTTACATGCTACATATAATATATAATATACTTAAATACCGATATAGAGGTAGGTCGGAACAAATATATATAGTATGGGTCATTTATCATCATCATTTCAGCCTATTGCAGTCCACTGTTGGACATAGGCATCTCTAACACGCGCCATAACACTCGGTCCTCCGCCTTCCGCATCCAGTCAGACACAACGACCTTATTTAGGTCGTCGGTCATCTAGCTGGAGGGCGTCCTACTCAACGCTTGCTGAGTCGCGGTCTCCACTCCAGGACACGCTTGCTCCGTCCTTCGGACCTTCTGCAAATATGACCAGCCCACTGCCACTTCAACTTACTTATTCTCGAAGTTTGGGTGTTTTCTATGTATAATATATATTTAGAAATGTAGTTATGTTTGTTTATCAGTTTTCTAGATCCCATAACAAAGCTTATATTAGCTTACTTTGGGCTAAATAGCGCTGTGTAAAATAAATATTCCAAAAAAATGAGAGCGGGAGCGAAGCTCCGCGCGATCTAGTATGTTATGAGGTATGTACTCGTAATAAAGTTATTGTAGAAATAGCCCAATTTTTTTAGTATTAGTATTGAGAATGAGAAAGCGATGGTAGCTGAATGGATAAGGAACCGGCGTGCAAATCACGCGGTCCGACTTCGATCCCGACCAGTTCGGACTAGTCAAATGACTTACCATCTGCTAACGGTGAAGAAAAACATCGTGAGGAAACCCACATACCCTAAAAGAAATTTTATGAGTATGTCTGATCCACCAACCCGCACTAGGCCAGCGTGAGTGGATTATGGCCTAAACCCTCTCAGCTCTCTAGTTAGAGGAGAGGAGACCCGTGCCAAGCAGTGGGACTTAATTCGGTTGCTGATGATGATGATTGAGAAATCTGAAGAAAATCAACTGGTTTGAGAAATCGAAGGACATTGAATTTTACGCGCTTGTAACTCCTGTATGTAATTTTGGGGTCGTAAACTTAAACATTGTGTTAAGAAACACTTAACTACTCCAGTTTTTGGTACCAATTAGGTCTATCCTTCCAAGTCGAATGTCGAGTTTCCGAATAGAGACTCTGACTACTCTAATTAAACTAGGTGATATTTTAAGAACAAGATTGAACTCGTTAGGAACAACTTCTGTTTTAATATGGACTGAGTATGCGTGACAAATTGATTGGTTACAAATATACAATCTGTTACGCTGCTAGTTGCTACTGACTATTTCTGATGCAAACAAATACAAAGTTTACTCAAATAACATGATACATTACGCTGCTTTATATGTACGTAATAATACCAGGAATTGAGAGAGCAAATTGAAGACATCTTTCAAATATGAAGCTATTACGTAACACTGCAGGGCATGGTCTCTTTTCTTAAAAGACGACATTGGGCTACAGTTACCACACTAGCTAAACGTATTGGTACAGACCTACAGTTATTAAATTATTATAAAACTGGTCTAGGTCACATATTATATTATAAGGAATAGTAAATACCTTATTTATTTGCCCGACGTTTCGATCGAATTGCACCTATCGTGGTCAGACTTACAGTGTTTTATTTTGGATTTTTCTACTCTTGCATTATGCTAACTAAGAAACGTCTTCTAAATGCTACTGATACTGATAGGTGCATTCGTTTCTTACGCTTTCACACCTAAACTGATACACCAATCATCATGAAACTTCACAATTATATAGTCAACTATCAGGAGTAGGATATAGGCTACTTTTTATCGACATACGTGGCGGGCAAAGCAGCGGGCGGAAGTTAGTAATAGTAAATTAGAGTTTTGTTACGCTTGCACGTAACATAGAGATGAGTCTAACCCATTGTCCTACCTACGCGATGACGTAATACTTGACGCGAAATGTGTCCTACCCGATGTACTATGTGAGCAACAAGAGACGCGACGCGATCTAATACAATATTGATAAACTGATAGCATTTGAAGCACAGTATAATGCCCTCCTTTGTTACGTCAAGACTGTATATTCACGTTGTCATTCACGGTACGTCACGTTTCGTCGCGTATAAAGCAAGTTCGCATTTGTCGCGTTTCGTTGCACGCGGCAACGTAGGACAGAAATACATACAAACGACTATTTAATACGAGTATTTTCACGTCGCGTCGCATTGCTGCGTTTCGCTCACCTACGACAACGGGTAAGGTAAATAGACTGGACTGACTGGAGAAGTAAATAGACTACATTTTGTACACACCACGCGAGCGAAGCCGCGTCTAAAAGCTAGTATAAACTATACCTGGTCATCGTTCCCAGTATGGTAGAAGCCAGCCTCAGCAAGAGTCCGCGGCGCCTGTTGTCGATCCGCGGGCCATCGCTCAAAGCTGGCCAGGCGCGCCGCTAACGACGCGAACTGTGGATGTCTAGCGCCACCACTCACTACTCCTAAAGCTCGCCACGTGCCTCCCATGTTTAGTACGCGTTCGTTGTGTTCTGCACCGGACCTTGGTAATAATGAAATTAGATAAATAATAATTCACCAAAAAAGAACAATTTTTTTGTGAAAAAGACACAAACAAACTTACCCACTCAATACTATTCGCCAAAAACGGCACGAAATTACGTTAAACTTCATTAACAATTATTATATATAAATTAGGTCAAATTTACTAAAAAAGTACCCTACATGTTACCCTTCCTACTGTCGATTTTATTGATATTTTAATAAAATATCGGAGTAGGCAACAGCGGCGACAAAAATCTAATATGTTGTGGTCTTTAAAAGGCTAAGAACTAATAATAATAACATCGGTATCTACTCACCAAAGAATTATTTGCCAATAGTGAATAAAATATTATGGTTTGCCCCTTGTCACTCTAATGCACTAATATTATTAAATTAACACCAGAATAAACAAATACAATATTCACGACTTTAGAATTTCAATAACAATTTGAATAAATTCAATGATAGTTCTCTCAAGGCTTGTTCAATACTTACTGACCGATGCCTTGGCAATGTCCTTAGTTAGCAATTGTTTACCTCCTCTAAAATCGAATGCTACTAGTTAATACACTTCCGTATTTCGTTCATTTACAGCTAAAGTACAAAAGTGTGAAATTATCGTTCGACTGGTAAATTAACAAGTAAATAGATCAAATAACGGAAGTTATTTTGGTCAATTGAAGGTTCTTTGTTATGGTTTCTATATTAAGAGTACAATAATTACAGCGTCTTTGATTTGTAATCATTCGATATGGGGTTCCATAAAATAAACGGTATTTGGTTGGTGTTCCATTTTCTAAAAGTTTGGGAAGCCCTGAGTAAGATAATGGCGCTAGAGTGTGCTAACAAATGTCTTATCAAATAATACCTATGTATTAATTAAATTAATAAATTACAAAAAAATATATTTCAGAATTGTCTTAGTAGGTAGGTTAGTATTAGTTTATGTAAATTGGTATTCTAAAGACGCGGCATACGTTACATAATACTATAAATAGATAATAGAACAACTAATAAAGATGTTAAGGGTCAAAGCAGATTCGTAAAGGGTGTTTACACACTAGTAACTAACGTGAATTTTAATCAAAGCTTGAAGTTAGAGCCTGCAAGTTGTAAATCGACCGAGTGCGTTTTAAGAAGGACTCTATGAACTCCGTCCGATATCGCCTGTGATATAAGGCGATGTATGGGACGTAGGTGATATAGGCGGCGATACATTCGTAACACGTTTTGATATCTCAAGTTACTAAAAACTATGCCTCACCCTTCCTAAAAAAACCACATTTTAAACGTTACGTTAATCGAAATAGAGTCTAAAATTGTATATAATATGACGTCAACATACGACTGAGGCCGGTTATCAGCTGATTGCGGAGGTGACTGCACTGGAGATGTATCAGACGGAGGCGATATAGGTGGCGATATATTCGTATCACGTTGGGCCGCTTCCAATGACGCAGCGTGCTCACATCGGGGAAAATACCTTTAACAATACAATATGCTTTATCTTTCTAGATAATACTATTTGTATTTACTGTCTGTGATTGCTATTTACTTTGATGTTTTCTTATAAGAAACTATTTTATTTAATTGTTTTGTAATAAATGTAAAAAACCTGACTGCAGTGATAATTCTTGTTTTTCATACACAATATAAACTGCCATTAACACTCTAAATGCTACTGAGAGCATGGGGGATACCAAGCAGTGGGCCAACTTAAATATATTTAATAAATATTGTTTTTGTCTTTAAGGACCTTTATAATAGTACTCATTTAATGTCCCAATGCTGGGCCTCTGTTATCCATAGCACTCAGATGATTTAGGCAATAATCTGCACACACTGGCCTAGTGCAGATTGGCAGATCAAACATACCCTTAGAATTTTTATACGGGTTGCGAGTTTCCTCCTGACAAAAGTGCAATCCCTTAGGACTCTTAGAAAATTGTTTCTTTAACATAGGCAGTGCTGTACTCAATTTCTGTGTCATTGGGTTCTTTGTAACATTAAAGTCACAAACACATTAATATTTATTTATTATTATTAATCAATCCCGCTTGGACCCATGAAATAGGGTGCGAGCCTATCCCCGTCAAACGGGTAGATATATTATTCAAACATGGAGAAAATCTCAATACAAACATTTTATTGCAGAAATACCTTATACCATTTTCAACCGATTCGGGAATCGAACCCGGGACCTCTTGCACAACACTTCCTGCTGCACCACCGAAACTTGAAAGTGTTATCCAAAAAATGCACTTACATTCTATGGACGTCAAGGGGGCGGCCTAGTGAGCCAAAGCGACTAAACGGTGCCAGTTCACCTCCACACCATGCGCAACGTAGACGACCTTCACCAGCGTGATAGAAACCGGCACTTGCTAATGCTTCCCGTGATACTGACGTGTCCTGGAAATAAATAATGTTTTAAAAAGGGAACAAATATTATAAAATATTTTGTAACTGTTATATTGTATCATGTCACATCAGAAGCCTATGGGTTTCATACATTTAGTATGGTTGAAACTGTTTAACCCTATAACTGCTTACATTAATGACAAATATTTTGTGTCAATTTTGCCAATTTTATACACTTACATTATTTAATACACTTCAACTGATAATAATTCTGGTGGTTAAAAGATTAACATGCTATACTTCTGCAATGCGAATGCAATTTGATACAGTGAGTGTGCAGGAACCATTATATTTCAAGATTAGATTAACACGTCAAGTTTTTTGTCTTTAATTGTTATTAGAGATGTGCCGACTAGTCGGCGACAATTCAGCACAGAGGACCGACTATCCGGCTTCTGACTCTTATCACAGTAAGCTCTCACTTTGTATGTATTTCTCAATATTTGTATGCAGACGGAATTATAATTAATTAACATAACAGTATTATCTTTACACATTTTTTTACACAAAAATATTATTTTTTAATTTGTATAATCAAATAATTAAAATTATAGGAATAATGGTTAAAGAAATGATCAAATGAAATCTCAAGGTAGGCAGCGGCTTGGCTGTGCCCCTAGCATTGCCAACATCTATGAGTGGTGGTAACCACTTACCATCAGGTGGGCCACCTGCTAGTCTGCCACTTATGGCAATAACGAATAAAATAATGTTTTAATGACTAATGGACTACTGAGTGTGGAAACTGAATAGGTACGAGCATATTGAATAGTTTGTCATGAATGAGTAATGAGTTTGAATTCACATGTATTTCAATAAGTTTTCCCCATCATAATTTAAGGAAATAAAGATAGGGTAAGAACATGTTATTGCCCTACAAATTCTATGACTAATAGCTTCTCAAAAAGTTGAGTAATAGAAATTTTCATCATAAAGTAGCAGAGTTCTACATTTAGGGACAAAAACTCTTAAATATAACTTAGATGCCAGGCACCAAACTCATACCATTATAAATAAGTAGACACTATTTTTAGATTTGTATTAAATAGGATTTTAAAGTAGAACCTCTCATAAATAAAATCTGATATCTGAAACCATAGTTCTAAACCTATTTATTATCTATGAGACGAGACAAATTATTCTTACATCCCAATTAGTATAAGACAGAAGTCGCAAAGCATCACTCTTATACATCTCATCTTCTTCAGTGGGTCCATAATGCTGTGCAGTATCTACGGAATCGACGTGGCCTTCATTATGAACGACCCGAGGAGATGAGTTATTGTCAATAGATGGGCACTCTGGGCCCAGAACTAAAGGCACATTTCCTGATAATTGAGGACTCGCCACGAATGGGCAGTTCGGGTCCAGTCGTCGATGTCTCCACATGACTTGATCCCCGTAGTTCCACTGAGATATTTTCCCACCACAACTGAAGCACTGCACTTCTGTTCCGTCACCGGTGTAGAAAAATCCCGCTTTCGCTATCCGTATAGGGTCTACGGGTGCTGATGAAGGCCAATTATTAAATGTATTAAGCCTATTAGACTCATAATTCATTATAAAAATAATGTGAACACAACACAAACAGAAGTGACAACTCTAATTCACTACAGGCACAAAAAATCTCTTGATTGGTACTAGGGATGTTTTACGAACAATATTAAGTATTAACAATTTAATTATACCTAATTCAACTGATGTGCAACAAAATTATTTGGAACACCACAAATTAAATAACTTATCACGAACGTCGAATAAACAGACAGACCGAAATCAATATTGCACACAGATAAAAAATTGGAGTCAGACAGCACAGATAGTGACAGAATCAAAAATGCATTAAATTAAGTTATGAATTTATGCCTTAATAAACTAAAAATTCAAGACAAATTGATAACTTACTTAGTCCTTTATTATTGCAAGCAGGCTTTGGTAAAAATATTATATAAAATAATGTTCTACGGTAAACTGAATTAATAAAATATTTTAACATAATGTTCAATTTAAAAGTGGGATACTTTTAAAATTAATTCCATTCAATCTAATTTTTATTTTTAAACAACAACATACACTGTAAGTCTTATCGACATAAACACGGGACATAAAAGAATCGAACGCAGAATGTAAGCATATTTAAATATTATAAATACCAATTACAATATCATTGATAAATGCTTAACAACCAACTCTATTTAAAACATATGTGACAATGACAAGATCTACCTGTCTGTCAAAACTCAAAAGTGACAATAATAAAATTGTAAGATGGAAACGCGGGAGGAAGAAAAATAAGAAAATTATAAAACTATTTATTGCTGATTTGAGTTATACTTTCAGTTTTCCTGCACTTTGTATTTCTTACATAACTTAGGTAATATCGTTGTTCGCCATGTTAATTTACATTATAATAATTTTAGCGGTGTTTTTCGGCTTGGGCGTAGTCGTTCACTTTTCATTAGATAAAAAAGTAATTTATAAAGACTTGAAGGGAAAACATGTGGTGATAACTGGTGGATCGAGTGGTATAGGTAAAGCGGCCGCAGTCGAAGCGGCTAAACTCGGGGCACATGTTACAATTATTGGTCGAGATGTGACGAGGTTAACTGAAGCGGTACAGGTGATAAAAGCGGCATGCACTGACAAGATAAACCAGAAGATTCAACACGCGGCCTTAGATGTGACTTCAGATTATAAAGTAATAGAAGAATGTTTTATCTCTTTAGAAAAAAAAGTTGGTCCCATATTTATGTTGGTGAACTGTGCCGGCATGTGTGTTTGTGGTCAGTTTGATAAGATGAAGATTGATGATATTAAACAAATGATAGATTTGAATTATTTCGGTACCGCGTATCCTACGCGTTGTGCTTTGCCTGGGATGAAGGAAAGGAATGAAGGATTGATTGTATTTGTAAGCTCTGAAGCTGCACTAGTTGGTAAGTGATCTCGCATTATAATTAAAGGTTAATTATTGTTAAGATTATTGTTATATTGTAATTATTATTTGTTTGTTTTTCTGCCTTCTGACCAAGGCTGACCTAAATCCAATTGCATTCCTCTTAACCTCAATTCTGTGTGCTTGTTGGCAAGGGCTTCTTCTTGCTGTTTCCACTGTAACTAAAACCTGTACTCCTCCAGTTAGGATCCATTATAAGTTTTAACGTGTCCTTCATCTAATTGATTTTACTATGATCCTTTTAACAAATCAATTTCTAATTACAGGTATTTATGGGTACAGTGCATACAGTGCCGGCAAATGGGCAGTAAGAGGTCTTGCCGAGTCAGTTAATATGGAACTTGTGGGTACTGGGGTAAGACTCATGGTAGCCTTTCCACCCGATACTGATACTCCTGGTCTGAAGAATGAAGAACTAACTAAACCTGAAGAGACCAAACTTATATCGGGCACTGCCGGTCTACATTCACCTGATGATGTTGGCAGACAGATGATACATGATGCTCTTGTAAGTATCCATATTCCAGTAACATAACATATCTCCAAAGGGGTAGGCAAAGGTGTATCACACCCAGTGTGTGTGATCATTATTATATACCCATAAACTTCCCACTGCTGGGCACAGGTCTTTTCCAAAGATTGTGGACGGAATATAGCCTACTATACCATGCTGGCTAGACAGGTTTGTATAGGGTTTTTTTTTCTTATATCCAGTGTTCTTGTGTACTTATGGTTACTACCATAGTCGCCTTTACGACACCCACTAGTTGAAATGGGTTAGTGACAAAGACGTTTTTTCTTTCATTCTGTATAGTTGTTTATACATTATAGTTCTCTATATTATTTTTTTTGTTTTCAGGTGGGCAAGACTTATTCAGTGTACAGCTTATCAGGCACTTTGCTATCAACATTGTTCGGTGGTTCTATTGAAAATGCTACACAAGTTGTCATCCAAATATTCTCTATGGGATTACTCAGGATAATAATGGTTGGGATTTTACTATCCTTCCATAACATTGTTAGAGATGGTCTGAAAAGGAAAAACTCTGCTAAAAATAAATAGAAAAAAATATTTTATTTTTGTGTACTTAGGCCCTTATCACCACTGTCAGATAAGTGTCTGATAGCCTATCTGAAACTTTTATAACATAATATTTTCTTATGCAGACAAGAGCACTGCGAGAAAAGGAAAATTCGAAACAAATCTTATACCAACCCGTCTGGCCAGCGTGGTATAGTAGGCTTAATTACCTCCACAATCTTTGGAGGAGACCCGTGCCCAGCAGTGGGACGCCTCTGGATTGTAGTGATATTTTTAGTTAAGGTTGTCGCATCGCCACTAACATCACTGTGTCTTGGGTTCGATTCCCACACTAGACAAATATCAAAAAACATAATTTAAGTCCCAGATAGTTTATCAGGCACTTATCTGATAGTGGTAAACTGGGCGTTAATATTGTAAAGTTATATAAAAACTAGCTTCCGCCCGCTGCTTCGCCCGCGTGGTATATATTTTATACCTATAAACCTTCCTCTTGAATCAGTCTAACAATTAAAAAAAACCGAAATGTGGGTATGATACCCCTCTACCCACGTCTTCGGAGGAGGCGTGATGCTTTGTAATACTTAAGCTACATGTATGTAAGGATTAAAAATAAACCTCTAGACAAGTGGCAATCGATTCAATTTATCGATTCTATCGACATGTCAAATTAGTACATTGATCACGTGACATGTCGATAGCATAAGTCAGTGACGTTATTTATAATAGAATTCGCGATTTGCCACTTGTCTAGGGGGGCTGGCGAGGCGTTCTTATACGATAGCACCAGACGTCATTTCTGCGTGGTTTACGCCTAAGTCCAACTTCGAAGTATCTAAATATAGCACTTCGAGTAGAAAACACTTGAACAGTGTGAAACGTCGCTTTGCAATTTTGAACCTAATAGTCCATTTAGATTATGCAAGTTTTGTCAGACAATTCTCATGCGTTCTCTACTTGTCTCTACGAATTAGCTGCGTTTATATTACAGACACGGAATGTACCGTTTCAGACAAAATAATATTTTTTCTATACAATTTAACAGCTTTTGACCGTCTTATATAATAAGGCTAACACCAACAGTATGGAAGATTTGGAAGAATATGCTTTTGTCTGATACGATACACGTCCGAAACGTTGCGTGTCTGTAGATAAAAACAAACGCATCTTAAAACAAAGCTAGCACAAATAGTGGCATGCAAAACTTGCACCGCCTAAATGAGCTTATTTGTTTATAGACAGATGATGGAAATTTCTGTACAACTTTATATTAGCATATTATGATATACATATATATATAGTAAGAGTACAAACTCCTTATATACTTATATGGAATTAATCTTTATTACTTAAGTTATAGGGTCTTAAATTTAAAATTATATTATTCTAATGAAAGCATTTTACATCCAGCATTTTATAGCAGGTTATAAACTGTAATGATAGATGTAAGTTGAAATAAATAAATAAATAAAAATATTTTAAAAATCCAATTTAACTGTGTATTAATTATTATGAACTGCAAGAGTTCTGTTGATAAGATAGTTTGAAACCATAGCCTATGTAAGATTCGTCTGATCTAAACCATACGACTATCGGACCCGCACTGTTATCTGAAACAATAGAAAACTTTGAAATAATATACTGTCATGTTTAAAAAAAATTACGGGTAGCCTATGGTATTGTAAAAAATATCATATACCTATGTACGGTCAGCAACAAAACAAGAGTGCCAGAATTGAATTTAAGATAATAATTCAATTCTGGCACTGAATTTAAATAAAATAAAATCTCGTTTATTCATCTAGGTTATAAAGTAACACTTATGAAAGTCATAAGTTAAGAATGTAACAAGTTATCCGAAAAGTAGTGTCAGCAAATTTGCCTGCGGCACTAGCCTTTATAAGTAGTTTATACAAATATGCTACGGTATACATGCGTTTTGAAATTATGGATATGTTCAGCTACTTTTTTTGCAGATTGTACCTACCTATTTATGTAGCTATACTAGTTATTACTGAAAGGTAAATCAAATTGCGCACATTTGAAATCTATTTTGTAACATAACGTGTAAAGATAGAATTCTCTCACTAAACATTTCTCACACAGATTTACTTAACTATGGGCCTTAATGCAAATAACTAGGTACAATTCAAAAGAAAAATTGAAGTTACTCATAAGCATACCAGTGACGGGTGCATTTACACTGAAATCTTGAAAAACTGAGCCATCATTGAGACGATCACCACAGAGTCTTGTTGCTGCTATCAGCAACCAATCGCTTGGACAATTTAGTATCTCGACTCCAGCTTGGTCTGGTGGGATTACTGGTAACCCATCTGAAAATAGACTTAACTACCTAAGTACAATCAATATAATATCTATACTTATCTATCTATATCTATACTAATTTTATAAAGCTGTAGAGTTTGTTTATTTGAACGCTAGGATCTCAGGAACTACTGGTCCAATTTGAAAAATTCTTTATAACATCACGCTACGGCCAATAGGAGCTGAGCAGTGGCCAAATAAAGAACGACAGGAGTGAAGCCCCGCCCACTTCTAGAAGTAGGTAATATATTTTACCTTGCTAGGTAGGTATCTATAATTGACCACCATTGGGGATTTTGAGACTCGATACTCCGAGACATATATCTTCAAAAGAAAGACGTAGGACGTATGCAATAATAGGTACTAAATTTTCTCCATAAAGATATTCGGAAAAAACCGGTCAAAATGCAAAAATAACCGCGCCGTGCCGTCGTGATGATAGTCGACAGATAACAGGTACTGGTAGGTAGGCAGGTATGTAAAGTCACTCACGGGCAGGTGTGATGATGATTTAACTTCTCAAGTGATTTTGTCATAAAAACTGCAAATACCTATCATAAAGATAAATGTTCACCGACAAATCTAGATGATATAAAATTTTAAACTTAGGTAGCTCGGTACCTACCTATTCTAAAGCGCAGGCAAAAGATTATTGAGCGTCGCGTCGGTAGGTATCTACCTACGTGAATTATTCCTACTTACCCCCGTGGTACCACGGGTGAGCTGGGTTGAATTATCTATCTACTGCAAATACCTAAAATAAAAGTTTTTTAATGGATTCGGTAGAATATAGAATAGAAAATATCAGTAGGTATTGTGTAATTGAGTTTTAATTATTAATAGGTAACTAGGTAGGTACCTATGTTTATGAAACCTACTTACCAATACCTAGTTGTTGCCTGAAACTTCGCTCCCTTGGATCTTTGTTTCACCGCTACTCAGCTCTTATTGGTCGTAACGTGATTTATAGCCTATAGCATTCCTCGATAATGGGCTATCCAACACTAAAATAAGTTTTCAATTCGATTCAGTAAGTAGTTCCTAAGATAAGCGTGTTCAACCAAACAAACAAACTTAGCATTCGCACGGGACTTCGCTCCCGTCGTTCTTTTCTGAGAATAGCGTGTTCAACCAAACAAACTCTTCAGCTTTATAATAATAATATAGATTTAGTCACAGAACAAATAATAGTACCTACCTATACTACCACAGTAAAGTATTTAATTTACACTATGCTACTCACGGAATAGAAAAAACAGTTTTTTCTGTTCCGTGATGCTACTACGTATTTAGTGTAAAGTGTAGATAAGATATAGGTACCTACCTACCTAGGTGCCTAACTGCCTACTTACTCCCCAAATATTATTTTACAAGCGTATGATAATAGGTAGGTACGTGTGTCGCACTCAACGCAACGGTACCTACCTACGGCGATAAGAAATAGGGAAATCTTGTTTAGTAGCGAGTAATTAAGGGCCTTCCCTCCGTTTTGCACCGAAAACGGCTATATTCTGAAGCCTACTCCTCCTAAACGGCTTGTTCGAAAAATTTGAAAAAAATATATTTTTATAATTGATCTATCTACTACATTTTCAACATATAAAATTTTCGTACGACTAATACTTTTGCCTCAAAAAATATTTCAAATTGCGATATATTTTATCTTAAAATGCCTAAAACTTTAAAACCGCTTTACTGTTTGAAATTATTTTTACACTGATAAATTGGTGGTTAAATTTACTTTAATCTCAACATAGCATATATAAATCGATCAATATTTTCTTAAGAAAATAGGCCATAATACGATTTCTGTACGTTAGAAATTCAGAGGTGCTCTGCGCGGGCGCGGGCGGCAGACAGGCGTTAGCCTTCAGACGGGAAGGCTGTGTCGCTTGTTGCTCCATTTTTACTATCGATTGAATATAGTGATTACAGGTATAATATACACTAAAACAGCGAACGCGGCGGGACGAGTAAATAAATCGAAGGTGTCACACAGAGCCGTCACGTCTTTCTCGCTGTGTGCCGAAACCTTTAGTGCAAATATTTATGATAGAGATGAAACGAATATACTCATATTAGGTATGCATATTATAATACGAGCGACCCGTATTAATATTAGGTTATAGGAATGTCATCTATTAGGTTACTCGATATTAGTCAAGTATTAGCCAGAGACTACGCGAACGAATACTAGTTATAGAGCATAATACTAAAACGTTCACTCCTTACTCCTTACCCTATTATCTGACTAATATCGAGTAATAGGTATGGTATTAGAATATGACGAAACTAATATATCCTATATTAGGATTATGCGAAATTGACCCTAATATAACATCTCTAATTTATGAACTTTAATTTTTTTTTTAAATTTGGAGTAATAGTCTCTAGTTTGATCGAAAGATTTGAACGAAAGATATCAACTAAATTTTCAACAGGCATATAAAATTTTCATACGACTAATACTTTTACCTTAAAATATATTTCAAAATGCGATAGATTTTATCTTAAAATGCCTAAAACTTCAAAGCGGCTTTATAGTTTGACAATATTTTTACACTGATACTCTCTAGTTAGAGGAGAGGAGACCCGAGCCCAGCAATGGGACATAATGATATAATAATATAATAATGATGATGAATATGATGATAGGTGGTTAGAACTACTATAAACTCAACATAGCATGTTTAAGTTGATAAATATTTTGTTAAGAAAATAGGCAATATTACGATTTCTGTACGATAGAAGTTCTGTCCCCTGATTCTGAGCTGTCGGAAAATTTTCGGCTGGAAATGTCAGTTTAATTAAAATTAAAAAACATAATGTTAAAGAAATAGATGATTGCAGAAAAAAATCTTCTTATATTAATCAGTTTTTAATTTTCTATACTGTAGACTATATTCGAACATTAAATAACTTCAGTCGTAAAAATACGTCGTACTAAGATTCGAAAAAGTTTACGATCCGAGAGCAAACCGACGAGTCAGAATCAGGGGGCAGAGGTGCTCTGTGTGGTCGCGGGCACCGACCACATATTTGATTACTTAAAAAGCAATATTATAATATAGGTATATAATGTAAATATTAGGTATAATTATAATTATTATATAATTTATTAAATACACCTTTAATAAAATATAGGTATATCAAATAAATTTATTGCGCGATCAGCTATGCAATTCGGTGAGTTATGTCGTCAAATTTAATCACGCAGGGAAACTCCGAGCATAGTCTTTTCCATGGCTCGCTGAGCGATTCTAATGTGCCCCATAGTTAGCGGCCACGTCTCAGTACCATAAGTCAACACACATTGGTTGAAGATTTTCGTCTTCAAACTCTGGGATTTTGTGGAGGAGAAAACAGTGCGTAACTTCTCAAACAAAATATTTCAAATGATCCAATAAAATTGTTTTCAATTTATAATAGTAGTTTATAAGTAATTACAAAGTAAGTGTTGTAAACAAAACATTAAATTCATCAATGATAATATTTTTTTAATACAAAAGTAAGTTAAAATAGTTATTTATTTAATTATAATTTACAAGATAAAATAATTATCTTCGATACTAATAATAAGTAAGTACCAATAAAACTATGTAAGTACTTACATAAATACCGAAAGCAAAACATTGAAATTAAAAAAATCTCATGCCATAAAAATATTGGCAAATAAATAATTGTGTACACGAGTCCTTTAAACTCTCTATACAAAATAAAATACCGGTTTTAAAACTGTTATTCCGGAATCGTAGGTAAAAATGTCGAGCTAGAAGCGCATGTCTGCGTTTACGCATATTCTGTGACCGTTGTATTATAGTGTGCACGAGTTGGTAAAGGAGCGAGGATGCGCAGTGAAATAAGCTAAGCTCCGCCCATACTCTCAAGGTTATTGGCGACTAGTTACGCCTTAACTAGGTAACCTTTGTTAGCAATGGTGGCCGAATGGATAAGTCAAAAGACGTACCTAAGTTAAAAGACTGACACTCTGGTCTCCGAGATAGGCACGACACTTGGCCCTGTTTCACCACTGGCAGATATGTGTCTGATAAACTATCTGAGACTTAACAATTTTGAACAAGCGTCAGTGGTAAAACAGGGTTTAGAGATCTGTTACACAGAAAACGTTCAAGCGTCAAGCGGTCAGTAAGTTTTGCCATTATGTTAACCAGTACAACGCAACGAAAAGCAACACTGACCACTTCAACGCTTGATCGCGTGAACGCTATCTGTGTGACAGGTCCCATAATGCGTTTAAATTACAGACCATACAACCTACCTGCTCTGCGGCAACGCAAGAACATATTGTACTATATAGCATCTCACTTACCAGTGTCGTAATTAAGTATCTGCATAGTGCCCGCGTTGGTGTAAGTGACACTACAGGTTTCTGTCGCGCGTTCTATGCACATAGCATAATTAAGATTGTTCTGAAATGGTAATGTTTGTTAGACAAATTGTTCTCCTTGATCTAGTTTTTTATTATATTTATAAGTAGGTATGTACCTTTTGGTAGTTAGTTGAATAGAAAATGTTTTTTAAAACACGGGAGTACCTACTATAATCAAGGGACTGCCTTAGCGACGCAGTGGGAGCGTAAACATCAAAAACGGTTTTATTTTTAGTCACAAAATTTTCAGTAACTTAGTTCTCTTGCCGTGGGATATGGGACCTGCACCTCTAACTCACCTCACCTCTTTGGACAAAAGGCGTGACGCTTTGTTACGTTAAGTTCTCGCTTGTACCTACATACCTACAGAACTAACACACACACTCAACACTTAATTATGGGGCATTATGAATAATTTAGAACCCATTAGTGCATGCCCATAACTGCCACCATGATCCCAATCCTGAAGAGTTTGTCTGTTTGGTTGAACGCTAGGATCTCAGGAACTACTGGTCTGATTTGAAAAATTCGTTTAGTGTTGATTACATCTCAGGGAAAAACTAGATATCCTCCACCACTGTTCCCATCTGGCCTTTATGTTTACGGAACTTAAGAACTCCATAGGTTGGTCACTGTACATTCGATGATGCACGCATTGATTCAATTGCAAGCATGTTAATAATGCTAAGTATTTACAACTTTAAGTAAGACTACATAGGTACCTATTATTATTATAAAAATATAAGAAGGTAAGTAGATAATACCGATTTTATGAGAACTTACACAAACTTACCAAATAACTTGGAGTTCTTGCAATAACGATTTCAGATTTATCGCGATAGTTAAACGATTCTAAATATCCTTGGACTTGATTGAAATACTGTAGGCAGCCTGCAGGTGCCAGTAGTTCGTCTGATGACGTCAACTGTGTCACCTAGCAAATAATAAGTGTTTCAATGTGAATAATTGAATCGAACAACATTGTTAACTCAATCGTGAAATTAGGTAGATAGATAGGTAAGTAAACCTACCTACCTATTAGGTGAAAATGAAAAGCGCCTTTAAATAACTATGAAGTTCACGCTCTGATGATTCCTGATAGCACTGCTGATAGGTAGGTTAATGTCAAGGCACATGGTCTACCTAGAATGTATTTTGTGTGGGTTATTATTGTAACCAGTCCCACGATTATTTTTCTCAGCGTCTCTTAATTTAAAAAAAATCTATCCATACATTCCATACCCATTCTATACGTACCTACATAAGTAAATTTTCTATTAGGTAGGTATATCTAGGTACTTTACATACTAACCTTGATGGAAAACAATCGACTCTCCGAAGAAGCGGTTTGAAATGTTAGATTAATCGGGCCATCGACGTCACTTACTTCAATGTATACTGTAAATACAAATAAAATAAATAAAAACCTAAATTAGGAGATTATTTAATGAAAATTTCTTTTAATGGTTTCCGAAAATATTATTATCAATTCTGCAAAAACTAGTCTAGGTATACCTACCTAATAATGTTTAAAATACATGTTTACGTTATTAATCATAACTTACTATGTTGCCCAGTATTGATACCACATAGAATAGGTATTATGTTGTTAAAATTTTGACCTGATACGATGAATTGATCGTCTTGACATATTCCATCTGTTGGTGGCAGTAGCTGGAATGAAAATATACAGGGTGAGTTAAGGACACTTAGATAATCCAACGCTCTTCATGATGCAAAGCGTTATACTAGCATCACTAGCAATACCTCCAATTTTTATTGTCGGGTGTCTTCCATCTCACCCAGTAAGTCTGTAGGTACCTTTTTTTCTAAGAGAGGAATGCGTTTATGCATACCGCCCCGTGCGGGGACACAAGACGGTTATGTGAAACTCGCCGGCCGAAGCCGGAATACCCACTAAACCCTTCTGTGCACCGACTCTTCGCTGTAGCGGGTGGGCCGCCGGAACCTGATATGACATCAGCGGCCAGTAGGTCTGTACCTAACGAAACCAAATTTTAGTAAAAATACTTGGGTACTTAGTATGTTCTTATGGTTATTGTGGATCATCATCATCTGACCAAGTTTAGATGGCTATAGTTAGATTATCCAGAACCGGCCTTTGAAACGTATGTACGGCATAAATCTAGCCTTGTTTTACGCCAATCCCAATGTTTGCCGTCAAACTGAGAATACCTAGGTGAAGAAAATATCTAGCTTTTGCTTTCTTTCTTTAAAGCCGAGGCAGAAGTGCTCTTGGTGGATTCCAACCGTGTAGCCGGCTGTTGTAAAACAAATTTCATACAAACTACGCGGATGGCAACCAAGGTCACTCTGTTGGAACACAAGTTTATAACCGTGTAGAACACCTATTAGTAGACTGATACTTGCCTCAAAATTATTGAAGTCTAAACGTATTTGTATAACGTCCTCTGATGATTTGTCCAAAGTAAAGGTACAGGTGAGTTTTTCAGTACTTGGTGAAGGAAAATCTGGATTTGTAAACCATCCTGTTTGTGCTGCTGAGCGATCGTCGCATTGAAATTGTGCTAAAAACAAAAGAAAATATATTATACCTAATCTTTATTTTATCTCTTTTTTGCCTTGACTTTTCTTTAAAACAAGATTTTAGCTTTCGTTACTATTAGACCAAGCCAGATTAAATCAAACAAGCCCAAACATGGGATATTCGACTCTCTATTTTATTTTATTACATTCTTACGTTGTCATTCGATTTAAATATGGAAGCAAAATTTCAACACAATCGGAAATCGATAAAGTAGAAGTGGTCAAATTCAGCTTTCAAGATTTTGATTCAACAGCAAGTTATTCAAAAGATTGTAATTAAAAGATTAATATCAGGTACTTACTAACGCAACAGGTGCCGTATCCATCAGCACAGGTTCCCATTGGAGACCCTGCAGCGTCATTGCACTCATATTCAGGTAGGCAGGTCCCTTCCAAACCACTGCTGGACGTACAAGACACATGCTCAAATTCTACCACTTGAAACACTTCAAGAAAACGTGTTTTAGATTTTTGTTTCTGTTTTAAATTTCTTTGTCTAATCCCTGGACATCTTTTACGAATATGCTTTCTTTTAGGTCGGTTTCTTTTTAACACATTTATGTTGTTAATTGTGTTATTATATCGCACGAATATTTCATCGGATTGAATGGACGGTGAACTTTGATTCTTCATCAAATCTTGAAAAGTTTCCGTTGGGTTTGAATCATACCGTTTTATTTTTGTTTCTTTAGGATGTTGTAGAATTAAAGGAGTGAAATAATTGTCGTTTTCTTGTATATAATTGGCTGTGAATTCTTCTGCAGTGGTCGCATTCTTAACGTCTTTTCTTTCGATAATAGTCGCGGAATACCATCGCTCGCTTTCCACCATTGCTATAGCAAAAAGCAATAAAGCCATATGTTTTTCGAATGCACACATCATGTAAGACTATAATACAAGAACGGTAGGTTAGTTGGCGAAATGTACACTGTACTGGCTTGCTCTAACCCACTACTAATTGTGTGATGCACTTGGCTCGTCCCGTGAGGACAGCGTGACGAATGTAATTATTGCCTAGAAATCGTTCTGGTTTGTAAATTTGCCCTCTTTACTGGATAGTGGCAATATACGAAGGTAATATAATACGTATATAAAATATAGGTATTAGGTAGGTACCTACTATTTTTTATAGAATTAGCAATAGAAAGGGGGTCACCGGTAAAGTTCTTCCACCTTAAATATTTTTTGAAGCACCTCCAGTGCATAAAAAACTTGCTTTTATAAGCAACATACATAAAATTAATTTCATGGATAACAGGGTGTAGGCAGAATATAAATAGAGGTACGATATCCTAAAAAGAAAAATCAGTCAAGAATAAAAACCGGTCAAGTCCAGACTCGCGCACCAAGGGTACCATACTATCAGGGATTATAGCAAAGTATTATTAGGGCAAAAAAAAAAAAAACATTCATGGGGTCGTTATGAGGTCGGCCTTTTTTGATTGATGATTACTAAAAAAAGTGTACTAGTTAGAAACATCGTTTTATTTTCCTGTAATATTTTTAATAAACATCTATTATGTAACTGAACTAACTAACTGAAATGATGTCATTGACCTTGCGTGTTGTGTTAGGAATCACTAACACTTCCTATCTCCAGTTTTTGGTAGGTATAGAGATGGCTATCCTCACAGGCTCACACCCTTTATTATTATATATTTTTTTTTTTTAAAGAACACCCCCTCTATTTAGCAATCCCTGTGTCGCAGGGTACTGACGTTATTTGGCAGGGTGATGTTCGTAGCGATGCGACCAACTTAACCACTGGCCACAGTGGTAGTCAATGATATATATTTTTTTATTGTTAAAGAAGATACAATATCATTGGTGGCAGTCAATTTGTGGCAAAGTGCGGTCAAATAATTAAAGCATATAGTATGTACCTACATTTCAAATGGCGGATATATTACAAAGACTTGGCTGACGGGTTTAGGTCACAGATCAGTTGGACGGTGTTACACAAAAAGGATCCAACCCACATGATGGTCGAAAATGAGTTAAGTACGCCAAAGTGGTCTTTATGGTCTATATTTTCATATAGCAAAAACAACCAGATCAAAATACGAATATTAACGTTTTTATCGACATGGGGTACCAACCCACATCTATGACGGGTTTCGGTTTTGTTTTCACAAAAACGATTCAACCTCCTTGGATCATTGAAGTGAAATTATCAAATAAAGAAACTAGTCTACAATGAAAATGTGAATAAGGATCCAATTTACTTGGATTGTATTTGATAAATTATATTTAAATGAAAAAGAATGCATTTGCAAAATCATAAAAAGGGTTCAAGCGGTTTGGATCGTTTTTGCTAAATGATTTTGTTATGATAACGTTCTAATTAAAATAACAAAAATAATCCTAACCACATGAGTTTTGATAAATTTAGAAGTTATTTTATGTCAACGTATTAAAATAATTAAATAGATTTTTTTTTTAAGAAACCCAAAATATTTTTTTAATGGATTCTTTTTTTTATTTATATATATATAGTTATATATTGATATTATTAATTAAATATATATATATGTCATCATCATCATCATATCAGCCTATCGACGTCCACTGCTGGACATATAATAATAATAATCATTTTATTTCAGTAAAAAAAAAAAACATTATATATATGCCTCACCCAACTTCCGCCACATTGAGCGGCTTTGCGCCGCCTGCATCCAACGACCCCCCGCAACCCTGACCAGATCGTCGGTCCATTTTATGGGGGGGTCGATTGGCCGCCATTCGAGAACATTTTTCCCCCATCGGCCATCGGTTTTTCGAGCTATATGTCCTGCCCACTGCCACTTCAGCGATGCAACTCGTGTCGACAACTTTAGTTCTCCTGCGGATCTCCTCATTTCGGATTCGATCCCACAGGGAAACAAAAGCACAACTCTTTCCATGGCTCGCTGGGTGACAGTGAGCTTTCTAATGAGCCCCATAGTTAGCGGCCACGTCTCTGTGCCATAAGTCATCACTGGCAACACACATTGGTTGAAAACCTTCGTCTTTAAACACTGGGGTATTGTGGACGAGAATACAGTACGTAGTTTTAACGAACGCTGCCCAACCGAGTTTTGGATTCTGCGATTAACCTCTTTTTCGAAGTTGGACCTACCTAACCGGACCGTTTGTCCTCCTAGGTCCTATTCGTCAACAACTTCGAGATTAAAGCTGAGATATTGCTTATGCATGCGATATGGGCGTGCACTACATGGCGATTAGACATAACTTTCGTCTTATCCATGGTCATTTTAAGGCCCACCCGTTGAGAAGCTCTATTGAGGCTGTCAAGCATATTATGCTTAGGTCCTCTAGTGATTCTGCCATGACCACGATATCGTCAGCATAGTGAAAGTGGGTGATGTACTAGCCATTTATGCATGCGATATGGGCGTGCACTAGATAGCGATTAGACATGACTTTCGTCTTATCCATGTTCATTTTTTAAGGCCCACCCGTTGAGAAACTGTGTTGAGGCTATCGAGCATATTGTGCTTAGGTCCTCCAGTGATTCTGCCATGACCACGATATCGTCAGCATACCGAAAATTGGTGATGTACTCGCTATTTATGTTGATGCCAAATCCGTCCCAGGCAAGAAGCTTAAAAACATCTTCCAACGCAGCTGTATGCTATATATTATCATCATCATCATCATCATATCAGCCCAATGACGTCCACTGTTGAACATAGGCCTCACCCATGCTATATATATGTATATATAATTAATTAAATCAATTATCTCACATCAATATACCATATTGGATCTTTTTTGTGAAATTAAAAATGAACATACATTAATTAAAAATTACATTTAGCAAAAAGGATCCAATCCTCTATTTATTGAAATATTTCAAAAAATATAAGCTTATACTAATTAATTCTTCAGACTATAAAATTAATATAAATATATACACATATTACCCAAAGAAACAAAGACGGTATAATAGTACATCAATGTGCAAATACAAGTTAAACTTCAAACTTAAATATCTCAAAAGTCACATTTTGTGGGTTGGATCCTTTTTGTGTAACACCGTCCAGTTTAAAATGTAATGGATAAAAGACAAGGCGAACCGCACCCTGTCTAACACGTGCCGACTGCTGATATATGAAAATGGTTATCGGCTATTAGAGAAATAATGTGTTGCAAATTGGTTTTATAATTTAGAGCGCAGCGCAAATCTGATGTATGACTGACTGAAGCCATGTACGTATATGGGTCTAGAATGCTAAAATGCTAAAAGAAAAAGTCAAAAATGTTTTTAAAATCACAGTAAAAAATATGTTTTGCCAGCGTCAGCGCAGCGTGTGTAAATAATCCTGATAAAGTAAACCCTCTTAATTCTCTAGAGAAGAAGAGACCCTTGCCCAGTCGTGAGACATTGATAGGTTGCTATAATTATAATATTTATTTTTCCGGCAAATAAACATAGTTCTTTGCAAAGTCTTCATACGCAACAAACATCGCTTGTCTTTTTATTAAAAGCAGTGATAGTTCGAGTTTGAGAAGCTTATGGGGACATACACTGTTATGTATTTACTTCTTGGACTTTTTTTGACGGCAGTGATGTTGGCCAAATCGCCAAGTGACCGGCATACAAATCATACGATCGAGATCGATTCTTACCGGCGCAGGAAGGGTTTTCCCTTCCTGCGCCGGTAAGAATCCCGGTAAGATTCCCGAAATGAATGAATCCGAATCCTACCTATAAATACACGACATTTATTTATAAAAACACAAATCTAGGCCGCCATACCGGTGCTCTTATAAAATACATTATTTGTCATGCGTGTACATTCGAGTAAGTACTTGATGAACTTGTTCCACTTATGACTGTTATGTTATTATGCGACACAAGAGACCCGAGTCACAAATTACTATGCTATTTACTAGGCAAACTACAGTTTGCTTGATGGTTGCAAAAATCAACCAGCATGACATGTGGAGTTGAAGCAAACTGGTTCGCATTTGTCTTCATCAGCTTTTAGAACATGCAGCCTTCCGATCTTGCTCTTATCATGAAAGTCAAGTTCTTCCTTATTTTTTATATAGTAGCCAAGCATAGTGGCTCCTTTTCGTTTGATGGAAAGCTGAACGTGGAACCTAAATTGCTTTGCCAGCTGACAGGAGACCCAAGTGTCCTGTCAGCCTTCAAAGATTCTATCTAAACCGTCGGAAAGTTGCCGAATCTCAGACCAAGGTATATTTGCTTTAGTGGTAGAAAATGTAAAAGTGATAAATTATGTGAATATAGTGTTTTTTTTTTCACTATGAATTTATTTTATCTACTATTTAACTTAACCCGTAAATGAGCCTCGTTTTCGGACGGAAACTTTCTGGCACAGCAGAGATATTTCCATAACATTACTCAGAACGTTATTATGGCCGTAGTCTTTGTAGGGTGAAAGTAGTTCCCTTGTCTAGCTGCTGGTTTTGAATGAGTAATAATTATTATTAAGAAACTAATAAATCAATAATAACAATTTACAAACACGCTACATAACAGGCGGCGGCATATTGTCCTTGTGTATGAGCCGCGCCGCACCTACCGCCTTCATTAGCTTTTTCCAAAGCTCCCCGCATACAATGCATGTTGTCATATATTATCACACATGTGCCCCTTCATTAAAACATGTTGACACACTAGGCTCACTATATAAGGCTAACCTGACCACTAATGCGACATATTGGTTTAAGCTTCCAAGGGTTGAACACGAAATATGATTTTCAAAGTAAGTTCCGACTGTTTTGTATTTTGCTGCCATAATAATTGAATTTATATTTGATATTTTATATTCATAATATTATTATAAGTTTATTTCGAGCTATTTTTTCTCTTGTTGTCTCACGGCCGTATCTATAACTTCATAAAGTTTTCATATGAAGGCAGTCCGAGGTTTTAAGAATGTACAAAAAAATTATTATAACTAATTATTGCTAAACTCCTGAGGGGGTCCGGACGTCTAAGACCCCCTCTAACAATCATGCATTAGCTACAGTACACAGAGTTATACACAGAGTCCTACGACTGATAAATAATATATTATGACGATGATGAAATGACATAGACTCAAAACGATTATCATTGGGCTCCACAAAAAATATTTAAGGGAAAAGAGGTTTTAAAGATCGGCAACACGTTGGTGATGCCTGTGGTGTTTAAAGGGCCCACAAAGTAACAGTTCACCGGACGATGTCAGTCTTGAAGTTGTACTGACAGACTGCTATAGATCGTCCATTAGGCAGGTCTTACGCCTGTTTGCCCTGGTGCATCGTGGTGCCTACTAGATAGGGTTGCCAGATGGTCGGGATTCGTCTGAATTCTCCCGACATTTACAGTGTTCTCCAGACTCCCGACAAATCTCCAGACAAAGCTTAATAAAATATTAATATTTAGAGTAAAAGACCCAATACTTAGGTACAATATAAACCACTTTCCTATAAAAATTCAATTAGGTACTGAATTAGTCCCGACAACAACCCCAAAATCCCGACAATTTTAAAATTTCTCCAGACATTTTGAACTTACAATCTGGTAACTCTACCACTAGACCAATGAGGCGGTAAATAACGATTAACATTTTTTGCAGATTGTGTTTTTGGCGTGCTTGGCAGCCGCTCATGCCGGGTTAATATCCCCCGTAGTTAGTTCTCCATACGCCTATGGAGGGTGGAATCCATACAACAATTACCCTGCACAACCAGCTATTGCTACCCAACACTCCAACATCTTGAGGTCTCCCTTCAATCTTGGCCAGGTTTGTTTATTTCATATCCTGTGAAGTAAGAGCCTAGGTACCATTTTATTTTGATTCCTCTAAACTTTCGCAGAAAGAATGTAAGCGAATATAGCTACTAAGATCTTCAACATCTCAATGACAACAAGGTTCGAAATAGAAATTAGAAGATTTGATACAGTGGATGTTTGGGGTTACAAGAATACAGATAATGTAACTTTTCAAGCAAGTCACGCTAAATTATAGAGCTAGGATGAATGCTTACTTTAAATCGGTCTTGTCTTGTCGGTAGATACTTGTGAGCCGATTTATTTTCTCCTATTTTTTCAAAATATTAGTTTAGGTATTTACCTATATTATATCATAGTATAGGTAGGTAGTTAAATGTTTTTTCAGCACATTATTTTAGTTTATATTTCGTCGTCAGGTATCAACGTACAGTAAAGCCATCGATACTCCGTTCTCTAGCGTGCGCAAATCTGACGTTCGTGTGAGTAATCCTGGTTATGCTGTAGCGCCTGCATACGCTGGTCTAGCATCGCCTTACGTCTCACATGTTGGAGTAGCTGCTCCTCTGACCGCCCCTGTAGCTAAGGTAAATAATGAAGTAGTTGAACTTACCTTATCAGTTCTAAGAAAAGTCCTAAGTACCTATACTTAGAATTTTCAATGACCAAAACGTGACAATCCCTCCCTTCACTGTGTAAACCCATGAGTTATGACCTCATATTGTGCACGGGAGTCCCAGGGAAAGTTATATCACACTTAGATTACAAATAATATATTCAGAAGTAAGATTGGGAGTTATAAAAGAAAATAAAAAATGAATCAACGGCCAATCATGCTGCTTGATATTAATTTGTTTACTTTCACTAGGTCGCTACGACAGCTGGCCTGCTTGGAGTGGCATACTCGCCTGCATCCGCAGTCTCCCACATGACTTACACTAATGGACTTGGTCTTGCCTACAGCTGGTAAACATGAAACGCGACTATTAGTTTAAGTATTTATTTATAAGTGTGCATACAATGATTCCTCCTAGTTTGTTACCTGCTAGCATTTAACATAAATTATCTACAATGTTTTAATAAATTTATCAATGTTTATCATGGTCTATTTTTTTTCCTTATTACTTATGTTTAGGAATAATTAGTTTGTACAGAAATTTAATAGATAGGTGCCTACTATTATCGAGAATGACTATTATTCCCATGAAGAAGGAAAAAATCACGTTAAAAGTTTATTATTTAACCCTAATTTTTGTAATTATTTATTTATTTAGCACACCACATTTTATTTATTTACACATACATAAATACATACAAAAAAAAGCCTATAAATATAATATCAATAATATATAATTTATTTCACAAAACTAGTTTTCGAACAATCTTTATAATTGAATCTGTACCCTGCTGTCAATGGCTGTCATTTTCTGTCATTGTGGCTTGGCTTCTGGCTGTCATTCACATGATTTTGTTGTCGTAGAACTTGCCGTTCTATCACTTGCCAAGACTTCAATCTAAGTAAAAATTACCTGTGTATTTAAATAGATACGACAACACGTTTAATTATGTCGTTAATACCTTCGGCCTAGATAGCTGTCTGTTGTTTATTCACGGCGTAGTCTGTGTGCTCATGTATTATTTGCTTGGTTAATCATACATACCTACCTACCATACTTATAATAGTCTTGGAACTTTTAGATCATTGAGTAGTGTTTCAGTGAAGATGTCGGATAGCGAGGACAGTGACATTGGGTGGATTTATTATAAGGATCGCCCTGAATGGACCGACGTGACACCGGTACCAGAGGATGAAGGTCCTAACTGCGTCGTCGTCATTGCGCATTCCGAGAAATGTAAATATATTATATTCATCTGATTATTAATTTTGCTCATTTTACACTCTTTTCTAAACTAAATAAACAGAAATAATACATAAACATTAAACGAGTCATAAAATGTGTTTGCTGTGTAAAAGAAGAAAAAGCCACTAAGCGTGATATTTTCTGTTAGTAATTTATTAAAAAAAAATAAAAATAATCGATGAATAAATAGTAGGTATTTATTCACTTGCATCTCCCTTTAAAACTCATAAACATTTACTTTCCCTTAAAGCCTTGCCACATGGTTATAAACGTGCCTTTCACAGAGGTGCCCTTGGTGGATTCCAACCGTGTAGCCGGCTGTTGTAAACCAAATTTCATACAAACTACGTGGATGGCAAACAAGCTCCCACCAAGGTCACTCTATTGGAACGCAACTTTATAACCATGTAGAACACCTAGTACTGCCAGCAGCATTTCATCTTACAAGTTATTTAAATAAAGAACTATATTATTATCCAAGGACATCAATGTACACTGCCTAAGGAATCTTATAACCTTTTTTATGTCTACCCATTCTATATTGAAGGTTAACAACCTGTTTTAGTTAGCATGCTTGAGTTTTATTTCTTATCACTAATTGACTTTACTTCACCTTGACTCACTCTTTACATTGAAATTCATGTTTTATCTACTGGTATATTATATTCTAATGCTGTAGTTGTTGTATTCCAGTTGTGGATGTGTACGATTACTTCAGAGCAGTCCTTCAAAATAATGAGAAGTCTGAGAGGGCACTGCAGCTGACCAAAGATGCCGTTAACTTGAATCCAGCTAATTATACAGTATGGCAATACAGGTCAGTTAGAAATAGTACACAGTTGATTTATTAAACAATTCACTCTAAAGTATGAAGTTGGATTATGGCCAACTATTGTTTTAATTAGCTAATAATAATTTCACCTTTAACATAATGATATTGAAGGAAAAATAGTTGTATACAGATTAGAGCAGCATTGGGCAACCTAGATATAGGCAATGTAGAGCAGTGATTCTTAACCTATGGTTTACGGACCAGTGGTGGTCGCTGAGGGTAACAAAAGTGGTCCATGAAACAAAAGCGCAGCCTGGGCTGCTGCAATTATACCCGAGTATATATATAGAACTTCTGTGACAGGCATTTCAAATGGCACCGATTACCACTTAAATTTTTTGTTTATCTTAGTTTCAGCATAACTTTTTTGTTTTTATTTCAGGAGAGATTTATTGAAAGCTCTGGGCGCCGACTTGAGATCTGAACTGGATTATGTAGAAGCTGTCATTAAGAACGCGCCTAAAAATTATCAGGTATAAGTAATGTAATTTTTTCGAAAAATCTTATGAGAACTAAGACAATTTTATTTCCTGATGGTTTATTTATGTTAAAACAGTCTGCCACCCCCTCCTCATGACTTTCAGTTATCATTAAAGTATTATTTCTCAAGGTCATCATAACTAAGACAAAACATTGTGATATGAATCAGAAAAAGAAATATAATATTATTATATTAGTAATAAATGGGTTGCTAACCCATAAAATTTCCACTGTTGGGCATGGGTTTCCTCTCCCCTATCTAGAGAGCTGACGGGGTTTTAAGTTATAACCCACACAAACTGACCCAATGCAGGTCGGTGGATCAGAAATACCCTTGCAATATTTTTTTGGGATTGTGTGTTTCCTCGTGATATTTTCTTCACCATTCGCAGATGGTAAATGTTTTGCATGCGCCCGTAGCTTCCTATTTGGCTACCATCGCTTGTGCTATATATTTTATGTTCATGCCTAAAAAGCATCATTTATAAAAATATTTGATTTGCATAGCAATTTTGTCTTTCACTTATATAATTTTGTTCTCAGGTATGGCATCATCGGAGAGTGTTAGTAGAGTGGCTTCAGGACCCAACACAGGAGTTAGAACTCACAAGGGATGCCCTCATGCAAGATCCTAAGAATTACCATGCTTGGCAACACAGACAATGGGCTATCAAAACTTTTGGGTTAGTACAAACACTAGCTTACTATATGTAACCTAATTATAAAATAATAAAACTAATATTATAAAGGGCCTCGCATACTTTGCGTCCGTTTAATATTATATGTTTGGTTTGTAAAGTCCTTCGTTGGTTTGTTGCCTAAAGCGGGCGTTGATCTTTAAAAAAACACATAAAGAAAACAATTAGCCAAATAGGTGCAGTCGTTCTAAAGCAATGCGCTTACATAAAGCAAATTGTTTATACAGAAATGCGAAACTAACTCTGTTTTGCTTTCACGGGCAAACCACAGAACCAATCTATACTAATATTATAAAGTTGAAGACTGTTACGTTACGATAGGATCTCAGGAACTACTGGTCCGATTTGATGACATGATTGGAATGTTTGATTCACATGATTCCTTATTTTTTATTTGCAGACTCTACGACCGAGAAATGGATTTCGTAGATCATCTCATCACAGATGATGTACGCAACAACTCTGCTTGGAACCAACGGTACTTCATTGCCAATAATCATTTAGGCTGGTCAGACTTAATCGTACAAAAAGAAATCTGCTACGCATTGGAAAAGATCAAATATATAAAGAACAATGAAAGCGCCTGGAATTATCTCAGAGGGGTATTGTTACATGACAAAAGAGGTGTCAGCGGCAATGCAGTTGTTACTTCATTCTGCGAAGAACTGTATAAGAACAAGTGTCGATCTCCATACTTGTTAGCGTTTATCATTGATATTTGTGACGAAGCTATTAAAAAGGGAGAGACCAATTGTTTACATAATGCTAGTAGGGCCGCTGAATTGTGTCGAGCGTTAGCCGGCAAGTACGACAGAATCCGAAGCAAGTATTGGAATTATATGGGTGAGAAATTCAAAAAGATCATACATAATGAAGAGAACAATAAAGAAGCAGGAGGAGATGATAATACTGAATAACATTTTATTAAATTGATTTTTCTAAATTTAAAAGGTGGTGATGGCATGAGGCGGAAAAAAAAAAACTAAAGTCAATAGGTAAAGAAATCATGTGCAAGGAATTCTTGTTTGAAGGCTCCTCAGTCCGCCATTGGTGCTTGTTCTATAAAAAAAGGAAAGGAATGAAAATAAAATGCAAGACTAATTAATTGAACCGCCATAATAAGTTGTATTGCCGAAATGTTTGCACAAAAAGTGAAAATGTCTACTGAGTGATAAAAGTTAAAATACCAATCTTACATAAAAGTAAGTTAAAGTTAAGTATGAAATAGTGTGCGAAAGTGCTTTTTTCTCAAACGTTTGTTCACTGTATTGACACATATTTTTTTTGTCTACAACAAAATCAAGCTTGAATTTGTTGGACATATTTTTATTGTGTGACACACATTAAAAAAAGAAAAATAAATGAAACATTGTACCTACTACTAGTATTATTCACTTACGCTTTATGAATGTAAATAAGAAATTCTAGAATATAATTATCTAGATACTGTGTGTACCTACTGTACAGTCGAGTTCATTAATATATTGGCACTATCATTAGATATTTTTGTTGAAAAGGTTGACTACAACTTATTGCATAAGGTACAGCATATTTTATTGAACCACATGAGGACATATATTATATTTGATCCATAGGTTCTATAGTATTTATTAGGCTTTTCAACGCGCACAACATTTTGATTCCTTGATGGTGCCAATATATTAATGAACTCGACTGTACAAGGTACGAGAATATTAATGTATTCTCGCATGTTGTACAGTCCAAACTTTTCAATGATTTACGACACAATTTGTGAAAATGATTGTTGTCCAGATTGTGATTTCATTCAATCATTGTTAGCTTAATAACCCCACTAGGTTTATTTCACCCAATGTATTTAGCCCCCAGTATAAATGTGTACAATAATACAATGATCCTTCTTTTTCTCATTTTTAGGGTTTCGTAGCCAAAATGGCAAAAACGAAACCCTTGTGATTTCGGGACAATAGGTGTCTTGTATGGGCGGCTAGCCTAGCTACTAGGTTTGGTTGTTAAATAATAAAGTAAATAGTTTTAACCCTTTGAACGCCAGAGACGTCTATACACGTAAAATGAAAATGTGCTCACCATGCCAATGACGGCATGGTATGTCAAAAATGTACTGTATTTTAAAACCTTGGCGCTCAAGGCACGGCGATACCGATTTGACGTGGCGGTCAAAAGGTTAAGGGGGGCATTTCATACATGTAACAGAAGCTAAATTTTTTTTTACAAGCAAACATTTTCGAATGTCATAGGCTCAGCCTCAGCTCTCTAGTTAGAGGAGAGGAGACGATGATGAATGAAAAACTGCGCTTTTCAACAAAAAGGCGTAAGCGCTATGAAGATACGCTCGTTTGCTGCTACATTGAGCATGGTCCGACATGTTCTTATCCGTTCATATCATTTTTCTTTATATTTTTACTTTTAAACAAAAACGACACGTTTGGCGTGACGAATTTGAATCGCCCTATTAGACTGATAACAATAAGTAAATAAAAATCGATATAGGTACTTACTTAAAAACGAGATTTTAATAATAATCAAGTATGTTGGGTAACTTAAGTATACGGACAGTTGAAAGTAAATGCTTATTCAAACAACTATGTCGTCTCTTAAGAGGGTTCATGCAGACAAATGACAACGTCGCAATTTAGTGTCAAATTTTCGATTTTTATTAATTAATCGGAGCAAAAATTGCTGTTTAAATGTTTTCAATACACTTTTTAGAATTAGGTGAAAATAGTGTAAAAGTTACGAAATCATTGAGATTACAATTCTATTTATACGCAAATTAAACACATTGGAACACTTGCAAGCCGTTATTTTCATAGTAAAATAACTGTAAGCATTACGGATACCTACTTACTTTTTAATACACTTTCACTTAATTCTGAAAACATTAAAAAAAATAGCTCCGATTAAATAACACAAATCGAAAACCACGAAATATGACACTAAAATGCGACGTTGCCATTCCACTGTATGCTTAAGTAGATAATATATGTTTTATCGTCACATAAATAAAAAATGATAGGTATTATAAATTCGACATTAAATACCGTAAACTATCATTATATTGATTTAATTTATATTTTTCTTTTATTAGTATTTTACAAAATACAAATTACATAGATTATTCGATAGTTTACGGTTTTTAATACCGAATTTATAATACTATTATTCTACTAATGGGACGATGTGTAGGTATTTATAAAAACAAAATTATTTTAAGTTCTATTTCAGGCAGCATAAATGACATCTTATCAGGTGTAAACCGGTATAGATAGCAGATTTCAACGGTGGACCTGCTACTAATCATCGCAGTATAAAAGTACCATGTTTGGGTTGAGTAAATTTGGATGTGATCCAGGACGGATCGTAGAGCTAATTAATATACTAATACTTATGTCACACATAATAAGTATCAGTATTTTGCACAGGGAGCTTTTTTTTCGAGTTACCACACACAGCTTTCATATTTTCTGTATCATCAAATATCAAGTAGGAATCTTCTTCAACAATCATCATTTTATATTTGTTTACTTTCTTACTTACTTTCTTTGTTAACAGTTTCTTGGTTAGCAGTTACTTGGCTAGCAATTGCTTGGATAGCACTTATTTCTTTAACACTGACTTAGTTAGCGCTTACTTGGTCTTTGTTAATAGTTTCTTGGTTAGCAGTTACTTGGCTAGCAATTGCTTGGATCACACTTATTACTTTAGCACTTTATTGTTTAGAACTGACTTGGATAGCACTTATTTGGTTAGCACTTTATGGTTTAGCACTGACTTGGTTAGCATTCACTTGGGTAGCATTTCCTTGACTATCATTTTGTTGACTATCATTTAATTGAGCAGCACATTCGCTAATACCGAGATCTTGATCCATCCTTGTTTCAATTTTTTCACGTTGTTCATCTAAGCTGAGGTGAGTGTGTAAATGATCCCGTAAACCGCGTGCGACCACACTGCAGTTGCAGCTTCGGTCTTTGTTCACTACATCTAGTATTTCCAAAGTCTTAGCTAACGAATCATTTGCGTCCGCCGTTGGAAATTCAATCTTTTTCTCAGGCACCTTCGAATTGAAATGACAGGTAGTATCAGACACAGTGATGGAAAGCATTTTTAAGACATCAGGGCAATCATGACATAAACAGATGTTGCAGTCGCAGAAGGCCTAGAATAATAGATAGGTATTTTTTATTGGTTATAAGAATTGAATTCTTACTTTTTTATCTTTTTGTATGGATAGTCCTGCATGACACTCGCCTTTGCAATCCTGCTGAGGAGTAAGAATTACACTTTAAATTATATTTAAAGTCTCCAATATTAATTAAAAAATAACATACAAAATTTTATCCAACAAGGTTATCTACTAATCAATTTGGTGAGAATACTTGACAATCAGCGAGCCAGGGGAGGGGGCGACCCACGCTATGTGGTGCTAGTCAAGAACCTTTGTCCCCATGGCATCATTAGTTCTACGAGCTAGGTAGGTACCGGTACGGTGAGCTATGTCGGCAACTTTAATTCTTCCACGGATCTTCTCATTTCTGATTCGATCACACAGGGAAACACCGAGCATAGGTGTATATCTAAGGCTCGCTGAGTGACAATGAGCTTTCTAATGAGGCGCAGTAGTTAGTGGTCACGTGATTGGGGAAGTTATTTCTAAATTATTAGATATCACAGTCGCTAATCATAAATGCTAACATAATGCCTACGGTACGTAGGACCAAATCAGTCCCCTGATTATGAGCTGTCGGAAAATTGTGGGCCGGAAATTTCAGATTATTTTAGTTAAATAAATGGTTTTAGAAAAAAATCTTTTAATATTCAGTTTTTAATTTTTTTTTTTTTTTTTTTTTTATACCACGACGGTGGCAAACAGACGTACGGTCCGCCTGATGGTAAGCGGTTACCGTAGCCTATGGGCGCCTGCAACACCAGGGGCATCACGAGCGCGTTGCCGACCCTTAAGAAACCTATTCACTCCTTTTTTGAAGAACCCCATACTGTAGTCCCTTGGGAAAACCTCGTTAGGGAGTTCATTCCACAACCTGATAGTTCTTGGGAGGAAATTAATTTAATTTTCTTTAGGGTAAACTATTTTCTAACATTGATTAACATAAGTCGTCAAAATACATCGTAAAGATTATTCTAAAGTTTACGATCCGGGAGCAATCCGAAGAGTCAGAATCAGGGCCTAGGTGGGCAATTTCTCATGATTCCTTCAGATGTTGGGAAAACAAGTAATAGAACTAACTTTTTATTTATATAGGTAGGTTCATTCAGGTTGTCTTACCTTACCAGTGAGTATTGGTTCCCGACGTGGCTTTTTATGCTCACATTTTCTTTCTGACATTTTGAGCGCGTATGTATTTATGAATTAACGTGTCCTGAATAACATTTTGAAACACAAAAGCAAACTTATCAGAAATGTATGTATAACTGAAATTTCTCTTATTGGAAAGTAGATACTATCATAATTTTTTTCTAATCATCATTTCAACCACAGACCTAATAGTAGAACACTAACGTATTTCAACCGTAAGTCAGAGAAATAGCCATAGAGCAAAGTAATAGGTTAGGTACGAAATAATCACTAATAGGTACCACAGAGTACTTTAATAAATACCTACACACAACTGTACACTCAACAAAAATAATGTATTTAGGTAGGTACTTACCACAGACATAAAATGTCTTTATCCACTTGAACGTTCAATACCGCGAGCCGCTGTGTGGGACAACTGACCAAAACTCAACCTTTTTTTTTTTTTTTTTTTTAAGAGGGGAATGCATTTACGCATACCGCCCCGTGCGGGGACACGGGACGGTTATGTGGGACTCGCCGGCTGAGGCCGGAATACCCACTAAACCCCTCTGTGCACCAACTCTTCGCCGTCAGCGTCACGGGTGGGCCGCCGGAACTTGATATGACATCAGCGGCCCACCCAGCGAAAGCCCCCATCGGGGCACCAACACCCAGCGACGGCGTCCGGGTGCACCGGGGACGCCGTCGGCCTACGCGGAAGGGTGCGGGTGAGGGAATGAACCCCGATCCCCCACCCGCAGCCTCACTAAGGCGGCATCAAGCGCAGATGTGCGCGCCGACGCCGCCCAGTTCGCTGGCGGCGGATTGGGTCAGCGAGCGAACACTCCTCCCTGACTCTCTCCGCCGCCTCCTTCTGCGAGATGACGTCCTCGCAGAAGGATGCGACCGCCTCCCAACTCCTGTCGCTGTCGGCCATGGAGCGTATCACGGCCGGCAGCGAGAGGTCCTCTCCGACGACTGCGACGAGGTCACGGCGCTGCTCGTCCCACGCCGGACAAGACTCCAGCGTGTGTTGCGCCGTGTCGTCGTCGCAGTCGCAATGGTGGCAGCCGGGACCCGACTCCCGCCTCGCGATCCGGTACAGGTAATGTCCGAAGCAACCATGCCCGGACAAGACCTGCACCAGTCGAAAGGACAGGGTCCCGTGCTGCCTACCCATCCACTCTGCCAAGATCGGCTGGAGCGCCTCTACGGTTCTGAAACCGGCACGCGGCGCCTCCAGCCGACCCGACCATTTCTCCGCGGACCAAAACTCAACCTGACTCAACCGCTCGCTAGCGCGGGAAAAATGCTGCACTCTCAGCCGTGATAATAACGTTTACGATTTTCTTGGGTAGATAAGAACGAAGATTGTAGGGGGAATTGCTTCATTGTTTTTCATTCTTTCTCATTGGGGAGGAAAGGATTTTTAAGGATCGTAAGCGTACGTATGATGCTCATGTTGCAGGTGTCCATAGGCTACAGTAACCGCTTGCAATTAGGCGGGCCGTTTGTCTGTTTGCCGCCGTCGTGTTATATAAAAATACTAAGAAGGTTGTTGGGTTCCAATCTTCTTGGCAAAGAGAATAAATAAATTATAACAACTTATTTCTTGGAATCAAAAAAGCGCTATAGGTATACGTCCACTTAGGCTAAAAGCTATTGAAAATGACATTTAGACATAACGCGAGCTAGGTTAACTGCGTATTAGACATACATCGCGCAAAGGCATACAACCTTCTTGGGTATTGAAGCACTGCTCGTAATGAGAACGAAAAATAGAAAAGAATTAAACGTTTTTCTAGACTTGTCATCACAGATGACGTAGGGGTTATATAAACATAGTGTATAATCTATGATATAAACCACTACGTTTTCTTGTCACCATATTTTAAAACGTAGTGATTATATTATTCTCTTGGTCACTTTTCTTTGGTCATCGCTCCAAAACAACATACCTATCATCAAAGCTTTCAATTGCGTTCAATAGTTCTTGTTCACCAAGCTACCATGTATTTCATATAATTATGGATCTTTTTCCATCAGGACTTTCAGTGGGATGACAATGCAATATTCCTAATGTAAAACAATAACTTGAAGTAATGACAGTGTACTGGCATTTGATCAGTAATAGTGCAATGGCAAGCAGGTCGCCATTTTAATCCATATTGAAGGGATAACAAGTAATTCTACGGTCGGAGGTACCTACATACATAACCAAATATGAAGTACTATGACGAACCGATTTCAGTTCGTCTTTTAAAAAGGGATCTAACTACAGTTTCCTGTCATTGCCGAGCTTGTACCGGCTCTATTGTATGCCGAAGTAAATTTAAAGAGTTGAAAACTACAGCAGTTCAAAGCGACTGTCAAGATGCTGTTCTTATCAAACTTCCATTTGAAAACAAGCATTACGAGACCGAAACTCCGGCCGAAAATGTATTTTGCCCTATAGGCGATCTGATTCCGACTTCTAATTGTTTTAATTTTGTGAAAGTTGTAAAGGATCAAGCTGTTAGTTCGATTCCTGGTCGTGATAAGTCAGTTGGCAAACGTATCAAATCTAGAAATATATCAACATTGACGTGTGAATCTATTCATGATTCCTCAAGATCTACTGAGTGTTGCAAAGGTATAAGTAATACCTTAACAACCATTAAACACCGCGTCAAGTTTGTAGATTCATTGAATCCTGAATTTTCGGATGAACAATGTGTACAATACTATAATTATAATCATGAGAAATCTTCTAAAACGTCTTTCAAAGAATGTAAATTCTTAGCAAGTTACATAGATTCTATTAGACCACCCATCACTCTTAGCATGACACAAATGCTCCAGACGTAATATAAGAAAAGCAAGCCAACTTAAGAAATATTCGCCCGGTCTAAGTAGATTCACGTAATCCTAGCCAGCTAAATGGGTGCAGAATTCACACAGTACAGTGTCTGTTTGCTCATAGTCAGGCATATCAGCAAATTAGCCAATATGCAAACGTTTAAATGAGTTCAAATGGACAAATACCTACAAAAAGTGGGGTTCACTTTTGTTGATGCTTCTGGACGATTTCTTCTGCTGTAAGATGTTGGAGGAACCCAGATACTATGATAATTAAGCTCACTAAAAATGTACAGAGTAGTGGTGTTTGTCTTTTCTAAAAATTACTAGTATATAAAGTTATGGCAATGTTACTAACGAGACAGAAGATTACTGTAAAGACATGAATTTGGAGAAATATGGTAACTAACAAGGACCCAAGGTTATATAGAAAAATGAGCGTCTCCTAGCTTATCTTCGTTTGAGATTTTTGTGATTCGCTTTTGTCATCGAAGTAGCAAAGCAAGTGTGTATCGTAAGTTAAGAAGTAGATAGGGAAAAGTTTACACTGGACCCGTTACTATTTTACATAGAATGTCAGTACACTGATTATTTGTTAAAATGAATTATACAATAAAATATTAAGCAATTTTTAGCTTTTTGTTTACCCAAGACAATAATTTAGCTTTTTGTTTACCCTTAACTACAGGCAACACCGACACCATGTTAACCTGTTAATTTTTTTTTTCACATTCTGGGTGTTATTTAAATTACTTACCTACTTAGAAAATACTACTGTTTATGTTGACCCCACCAACATACCTACCTAGCTGTGGGCACTTTAATAGAAGAGCCATTTATGAAGTGAAGTGAACTTTTTTTTGTCGTTTTCTTGGCTGTTAAACCGAAAGAAAATTAATTTCCGGCTTTGAAATGCCTGTTGGTCTAGTGGTTAGTGAGCCTGACTGCTAAGCCGGAGGTCGTGGGTTCGATCCCCACCCAGGACAAATCTTTGTGTGATGAGCATAAAGGTTTGTTCTGTGTCTGGGTGTAATTTATCTATAATATGTATGTATTTACAAAAAAATATATATTTAAGTAGTATATCAGTTGTTTAGTACTCATAACACAAGCAGATATAATTGCTTACTTTGGGACTAGATGGCGCTGTGTGAATGTGGTAGAATATTATTATTATTATTATATTATAATGCTGTTGGAGTTCAGTATGTAAACGCTCTTAATGTGGACTTCCACTTTGAAATAGTTTATTCTGACACGGGTTTGGGTAATCGATACAAATGTAAGCTTTTATTAATTTTATTTTATTATAATTGACATTCTATTAAGTATGACATTGGTTCCTTTGATGATTTCCTTTGATCCAAATTAAGTTTTCAAGTAAGTAACTACTTAAAAATTTCAATTTAATTGCTATTGTGTCTATTTTAATCTCGACATGAACTAGCTTTGTCTAAGTTCTATCTCAACCTTTTAAAACTAGCATTCTTGAACTATTATTATTGTATAATTAGAAATATATTAGTAGGTAACGTAGTAATATCAAAGCAGTAAGCGTTTACATACTACTTTGCTTCTTATCATAAGATAAAGTAAACCACGTGTTTAAATTACTTATATACATAAATGCAATTTAAACTCGTGTAACTATAAACACGATAATTATGGAAAATATGATATACCTTAAGCTACTTTTAAAATGAACATAAAAGTTTTTATATAAAATAAAATAAAAAATTCTACATGTATGAAGTGCCCTCCTTAAAAATATTTATTTTAATTATTTAACTAAGACACCATATTCTCCAAAGTTCATCAATATTTTAGAGTAGGTCAAATGCCTGCTGTGACATGTGACAAACGAAACAAGCAAGCAACAAGCAACCAAACAAGACAAAAATGTTTGATATTTAATATATTGTATATTTTTTCTAGAAAATAAAACAACTAAAAAAGTATATATAATTTCGAAACAACATGCTATCGAAGTTATAATAAATTACCGAACTAATGAGCAATCGCTGTAACGTTTTTCTAACCAAGATTTTTCGCACAAACGTTACATCGCACTACATCGGTGGAATAAAACACCGCACTATTGAATTATCGACTTACCGTGTTCGATATAATAAAAATCGAATCATCAACTTTCGAAATCAAATAGCGAACCCTCTGGCGGTGGGCCGCCCTACGCTGCGCTTTCCAATACGTGGCCGCCATTCGAGAACTTTTTTGCCCCATCGACCATCAGTTCCGCGAGCAATGTGGCCTGCCCACTGCCACTTCAGCGATGCGATTCGGGTAGCTATGTCGGCAATTTTAGTTTTCTTGCGGATCTCCTCATTTCTGATTCGATCACGCAGGGAAACTCCAAGCATAGCCCTTTCTATGGCTCGCTGAGCGACAGTGAGCTTTCTAATGAGCCCCATAGTTAGCGGCCACGTCTCAGTACCATAAGTCATCACTGGCAACACACATTGGTTGAAAACTTTTGTCTTCAAACATTGAGGTATTGTGGACGAGAAAATAGCGTTCAGGTATATATAACCTAAATATTATTATTGTGTACTTAGTTACATACAATCCGTTTCTGAAATAGAACCTTAATTCAGAATCAGATTTTACGTATTAAAAATAGAATCACATTTCAGAAACGAATTTTATGCAACTTGGGATTTTTCAAAAAGGCTATTTTACTTTGATATTTTTAAAACTAACCACTGGTTGTGGGTTACGCGATAAAATTCCTTGAAAATAACCGCTGAGTACTGTTTTCATGAATTTTATTCGTTTGGCAACCAATGTGAACATAGTAATAGCAAATAAATCACAAATGATTTCACACAAACAATATTTTCAAGCTTCCTAGATTTGAAGCTTGAGAATAATGTTCTTTTTTGACATTTTCGTATCAATACTAAATGTAGGTAGGTACAATTTGACCTAAATAAGACATAGTTTAGAGTAGGCCTACCACAGCGTCTTAATCGGGTTGTTTTTTTCCGAATCGTCAACTGTAGTGCCTGTTTTTGGTGAATCTTTCTCCGGCTCATTTCTTATCACTTTCAGATCCCGTGATAAATTACATTTAATGATCATGATGGACTGAACTTAAGACTGTAATGTACCTAACTATACCTTCACGTCGCCTTCGTCTGATATATCTCAGAAGAAGGCGGAAAGAGGCTCTAGGGTGATTTATGTTTCATAAAAAATGGGATGTAAATGTTCTACAAGCTATAAAGAGCTAATCTCCTTGCGTATGGGGTGTGGGTTAAAAAAAATTAATAATCCAAAAATATCAGTTTAAAAATGAATCGTAAAAGTTGAATGTGTGTATTACTATTTTTTTTGTGTTTATTTGGTTAGGTATCTATAGGGTATCTATGACAACACTAATAAGGTTATGTGCTGTTCATCCACCGTTTGTTTTGTTTGACACAAATTGTCATCAACCTCATTAGAGTATAGCAGTCCACAACTGTACATAGGTACATCTCCCAGGGCGTCTCTTACCTGTGTGAGGTCCTGGACACATTATTAGAACTGACGCATTCTAGTTACTTAGTTTATCGCTACGGGGCCTACATCGATCGCAGGGCCTGCTGGTTACTTGTTTAGGGTTAAAGTTTGGCACGAAAATCTATTTTTAGCAAATAACAACGGGTAAAGATAATAAGATTACTTAATTAGATTATTACTATATGAGCTTCGAATTGGATATATTTCCAATTATCTAACTGACAGCCCCCAGGGCATCCAGGATTGGAAAACATCTAAAACAAAAACATCATCAAACTCAAACTATAATAAACTCTTTGTTCATCAATTAATTAGCAATTAAATACACCCCTCTTCTGCCATAGGATAGCGCAAAATAACAAATGTTGATTCGAGACTCTTTTATGTAATTAATTATAGGTTCACAGGGGCGGACCGTGATTTTGTGCGGCCCTAGGGGCTGATACTACTCGAGGACCCCAAGGGGTCTACGTATTATCAATTAACTGCCAATAAAAAGAAGTAAAGTTATATAATTAAATAAATATTTTATAAACTTAACCATAGGCATGATTTTTTTAATTCACAATGTTTTCTATTGGGACGGGGGGCCCCTTATATCCGGGGGCCTCGGGCTACAACCCCTATAGCCCCTACATAGATCCGCCCCTGTAAGTCCGTAATACTGTCATCATACATCACCCGAGAGATCTTATCTTCACAGAATGTTTTGAAATGGAAAAGATAAAAGATAATAAATTGTGTAATTCACGGCAATAGCTGACTATTGCAATATTTGGTTATTCAGTCTAATAAGTAATATCATTTATAGCACTTACTTAATTGTTACTTTATATAAACTTGTATTTCCCAGGTAAATGAATATGTAGGTATTCTTTTGAGAAATAAATATCTTAAATCATGGTTAGCAAAAAGGTACAAAAAGAACCCTAAAGGGTCTCGTTCTGCCTGTTCGTCTGTCCGTCGGTCACAGCAGTAAAATTTAAAAAAAGAAATAAAATTCGTTGAATAGTATTCTTTATTTCGTAAAGTTATTTTACATTCAATCCGAACGCGATTAGTTTTCTTTTAACCACGAACGTCTTTCCACAAGTCGTGGGCCTTTTTGCCAACCTTGTAGATGTCTTTCTGCAAAAAAAAAATGGATTAATGTGTATATAATCAAAACTTGACAACTGTACGTGTCTCTCATGGTACCTAAGCCATTTTGCTTTTTTAAATACGTGACCAGTTTTTAGGAAATGATGTTTTTATTATGTCTGTGTAGTGACGGAATAACAATACATAATGTCACTACCCCATCACAACTCGTCGGTTAAGTGAAAGAAGAACACTTACTGCGATGCCTATGCCCTGCTTGAGTTGGTCCATGCGCCGGCCAGGCTCAGGCTCTGGCTCGGGCTCAGGTAGAGGATTAGCTTGTGTCCCCATGAATATGGACAAAACCACCAACACTACAACGAAGACGTTGAAGAAACGCATTTTGATGATTATTTGTGTGTGTACACTTGAACAATCAAAGTGGGTTTTGATGCTGTTGTCATCTAAACCTACCTTATATATCAGCTATATTATCATCGTGAATGTTTCATGTCATTAAAAACCCATCCGATCTTATAAAGTATAATAGTGGTATAATCACAATTTACGCGATAACAATAAAATTGTTATTAAATTTTTTTATCTTAATCGACGAATAAGATAATTAACAAGAAGCGGTGGTGGCTGAATGGATAAGGGACCGGAGTGCAATCACGCGGTCCGAGTTCGATCCCGACCGGCACTACCAATGTGGATTCCACTTTATGGAATTTATACGTTCTATTCAAGTGACTTACCATCTGCTAACGGTGAAGGAAAACATCGTAAGGAAACCCACATACTTTAGAAAAAAATCTATGAGTATGTCTGATCCACCAACCCGCACTAGGCCAGCGTGAGTAGATTACGGCCTAAACCCTCTCAGCTCTCTAGTTAGAGGAGAGGATACCCGCCCAGCAGTGAGACTTAATGGGTTGCTGATGAAGATAATTATTTATATCATATCATAAAGGAAGAATTCATGAATTTATGTGGCAACTGTTTTATCAGACTCATTAATAAGTGACATGATAATTTTATCATACACAGCAAATAGCAGTTGAATGGTGTAAAAAAAAGATAACTAATACCTAAAAGTAGGACTCAGGAGGGCAAGTAGTTCTAGAATTTGTGGTTCTAGTGACACTTAGCGGAACACATTTGGCTAATATGGTCGTACGGCGTACCACATGAAATTATCATGATCTTGTCAACGTAACGTAAGTTCATAAATAACATAATTCACTTAACGCTAATTTCTCATATACCAGACGTAGGTTTCATCATGTTAGTATCCAAAATAATAATAATATACAATAATAAATATTCTACCACATTCACACAGCGCCATCTAGTCCCAAATTAAGCAATGACTTATATTTGCTTTTGTTATGGGTATTAAACAACTAATATACTACTTAAATAAAATTTTTTTTAGTAAATACATACAGATTATAAATAAACTAAATCCAGGCAGAACAAACCTTCATGCTCATTACACAAAGATTTGTCCTGGGTGGGGATCGAACCCACGACCTCTGGCTTAGCAGTCAGGGTCACGAACCACTAGATCAACACGCCAGTATAAAACGCAATAAAAGTTGTCACTACTATATTGTATTGTATATTTAGTGCAGGCTTTCATTAGCAGGACCGCCGCACAAGTCCATACCTATCTAGAATGTTCAGGACCTAACTACAACGCGTATTTTTTGTTGCGTAGTTTCATCAGACTTAAAGATATCGACTGTATTGATATCGCATAAAATGAGATTATAGTTTAGAAGATCGGATGGGTTTTTAATGACAAGAGACATTCAGGGTTTTATAGCTATTATAAAAGGCAGCTTGGTTGCCATAACAGCATCAAACTCACTTTGATTGTTCAAGTGTCCACACACAAATAATCATCAAAATGCGTTTCTTCAACGTCTTCGTTGTAGTGTTGGTGGTTTTGTCCATATTCATGGGGACACAGGCTAATCCTCTACCTGAGCCCGAGCCAGAGCCTGAGCCTGGCCGGCGCATGGACCAACTTAAGCAGGGCATAGGCATCGCAGTAAGTGTTCTTTAATGATGTTTATATTAGTCCAAACTATGGTAAGAGATAAAGATACAAATTATTTATTTGCCAAAGGTATGGTAGTATAAAGTTGTTAATAAAAAATTTTTGTGGTGCGTATATATCTACCCGTAGAGGGTATGCAAATATAAATATAAAAAATGCAAATATAAAAAAAAAACTTTAAAGATGTAAAAAGACATCGCATATTGATATCATACAGATAACATAGAGTATCAATAATAAATAGAGATTACGGCTGAACAAATACATTTCTTAATAAGATCTACCGAACAAAAAAGAATAATCAAAAACAGTTCATGATCGGTTGAGAAATCGCTTCACACACTTACAAAAACATATGTGTCAAATTGAGAACCTCCTCCTTTTGTTTTGGAAGACGGTTAAAAAGCGGTCGCGTGTGTTTAATTGCATAGTTATGATTACTTACTATGAGAGACACGTACAGTTCATCACCATCAGCAACCAATATTGTCCCACTGCTGGACTCGGGTCTCCTTTCCTCTGCTTAGAGAGTTGAGAGGGTTTAGGCTATAATCCTCACACGCTGGCCTGGTCCGAGTTGGTGAATCAGACATTCGCTTAGAATTTCTTTAACCGTTAGCAGATAGTAAGTCACATGACTAGTACATAAAATTCCATAAAGAGAAATGGTAGTGCCGGTCGGAATCGAACTCGGACCGCATGATTTGCATGCCGGTCACTTATCCATTCGGCTACCATTTATTTACCATTTACGAGTATGTTTATAGTTGACAAATTATATTTATTACCCATAACACAAGCAAAAACATAATTGCTTAATTTGGGACTAGATGGCGCTGTGTGAATGTGGTGAAATATTATTATTATTGTATACACATTAATCCAATTTTTTTTGCAGAAAGACATCTACCAAGTTGGCAAAAAGGCTCATGCCTTGTGGAAAGACGTTCGTGGTTAAAAGAAGTATAAGTAAATTAATTTTACAAAATAAATGATAATATACAAGAGATATTGTTTATTTTTTAGAGTACCGTACCTGAAAAGGAATAAACGGAACTCTTATAGGATCACTCCGTTATCCGTCTGTCAGTCTGTGTCTGTCTCTCAAGATTTTTTTTTTCAAGAACTTGAAGTGGTACTCGGGTTTGCAATCCCTTGTTGTAATAAAAAAGCATAGTTCTAAGTTAAAGCAATTAAAAGATATCCCAATGCGGAACAAATCCCCTCGGGTGAGCTTTGTCTTTAATGGTATATACGATAACTGTGACAGGCGTACGGTCCGCCTGTGGTAAGCGAGTACTCTTTATAAAGGGTACGAATACTTGAACACCTTTGCTCAAGTGTTCTGACTCCAAATATGTAGATCACATAATTAATAATAAGGTTGCTATATATTTGTGTCGTTTGAAAGTCTCTGCAGTAGCAGCAGCGCCAGCAGAACTTGTTGAGCTTGGAAGATGAGATGACGCAAGAGAGAGAGGCCTACCCATTTTTCAATGGCAGTAAAGACATACCATAAGGTTCTTTCCCATCATCAACTACCAAATTATTAGGTTTTAGTATAGCTATACACCGGCGATGACAAGAGCTGGACGAAGTATGTCCAAATTTATATATTACTAGCTTTTGCCCGCGGCTTCGCTCGCGTGGGTATAGTTTTATAGTTAGACGCTATTGGTAGGGCAGAGCTGTTCACAGCACTTCTTTGTAAACGATGTTTTTTGATTTTTTATCTGGGGCAGCTAAAATAATTAAAGAAGATGGTGTACTTACTCAGGAGCAAGCAACATATAATTGACCGTGCGGGAAACAATTCTCTCTTAAGTCCACACCAGCGTATTTTAAAGTTTGCTCTTGAAAAACAAAGAACTGTCTATTTAATATTTCACTCCCTGAACCCATCCCTATCAAAATTATTAAAAACAACATTTTAAGTTCCTATCCCAATACTAATTTGCAAAACGTTAACTTCAAAACAAACATACAACGTTTCATCCCCAATTTCACCCTTCTAATGCCACCCTTGTCAAAAATATTGATGAGGGTATTTTTTATTTTGATAGTAGTACCCCAAAACAAATTTTCAAATCTAAAAGTTAAAAAACAAAGAAGTTTCATACAATCGTTTATATCCATTTTCACCCCTTTAGGGGTTGAATTTTAAAAAACCCTTTCTTAGTACACCTCTAGACATTAGGACAAACACACCCTCCAAATTTCAAGTTGCTACGATGCGTTGTCTGTCGTTCAGGATAAAGCCTTTTATAATATGTATGGATATGGATTATTTACTTGATATTTTGTTTTTAAATGCACATCTTTACCCGTTATAAACAAGCAACTACTTTACCTTAGTCATTATAAAGGATTAATGCTAAGGATTTAGTATTTGGTACAAAATTATCCAACACCCAAGTTCAACGACTATTACTGCTAAACTAATAAAGTTATATTAACCGCTATAATTTTCATTTAAAGTTCATGAAACGCACTATCAACATGAATTTTTCCAGATTTTTCAAGCCAGCAGTTTAGCTTTTAGAGGGGGGGACGCCCTACTGGAACAAAAATTTGCTCTTTAAAGTTTAATATTTCGTAAATGGACGATTAAATCGAAAAATAATGTTAGTAACCCCAAGTCATTTTAGAAAACCTATTCAACGATACCCCACACGATGGGGTAGACGACAAAAAAAAAATTCATCCCAACTTCACATGTATGGGAGCTACCCTAAAAAAAATATTTACCAAAATTTTATTTTACCACTTTGTCGACGTAATTGCTATAAACACTCCTACAAAATTACAGCTTTCTAGTACTAACGGTCTCTTAGCAAAACCTCGGACAGACAGACAGACAGACGGACATAACGAAACTATAAGGGTTCCTAGTTAGAACTACGGAACCCTAATAGTTAGAACTACGGAATCCTAAAAAAGAAATAAAATTCGTTGCATAGTATTCTTTATTTCGTAAAGTTATTTTACATTCAATCCGAACGCGATTAGTTTTCTTTTAACCACGAACGTCTTTCCACAAGTCGTGGGCCTTTTTGCCAACCTTGTAGATGTCTTTCTGCAAAAAAAAAAAATGGATTAATGTGTATATAATCAAAACTTGACAACTGTACGTGTCTCTCATGGTACCTAAGCCGTATTGCTTTTTTAAAAATGTGACCACTTTTTAGGAGTAACCTTATGCAGACAAGAGCACTGCAAGAATAGGAATACTCGAAACAAACCTTATACTATACATTCTATACCAACCCTTCTTTCCAGCGTGGTATAGTAGGCTAAATTCCCTCCAAATTCTTTGGAGGTGACCCGTACCCAGCAGTGGGACGTTTATGGGTTGAAATGATGATGATGATGATGACCTATGTTCTGCCGTATAGAAGTTAACAAACAGTTATCTATATGATATCAATATGTTGTTCTAAGTATATCTTTAAAGTTTACCATATTTTGGACTAATATAAATATCATTAAAAAACACTTACTGCGATGCCTATGCCCTGCTTGAGTTGGTCCATGCGCCGGCCAGGCTCAGGCTCTGGCTCAGGCTCAGGTAGAGGATTAGCTTGTGTCCCCATGAATATGGACAAAACCACCAACACTACAACGAAGACGTTGAAGAAACGCATTTTGATGATTATATATTTGTGTGTGTACACTTGAACAATCAAAGTGGGTTTTGATGCTGTTGTCCTCCAAATCTACCTTATATATCAGCTATATTATCATCGTGAATGTTTCATGTCATTAAAAACCCATCCGATCTTCTAATAATGATATATATTATGATATATATAAAATAAAAGGCACCACGGAGCGTATAATTATATAAAAAATCAATATGATATGACTTTTAAGATAATTTTACAAAGTATATTTTTAAATATAACTGTAGGTGCAACATTGTAATGTATTTTATAACATATTTGCTCGTAAAGGGTCTCTTATTCCATCAATTTCAGTGTTGTAATGTATCTCATTACGCACTAGTGCGGTAATGTAAAGTAAATTGCACGGCTTCTCATGCTCACATACTAATAATCAAGGGGCTCCGTACGTAACGAACGGTACCTATTTTTTTAAATCTTTAAATTCTAAAATCTTTAAATCTTCTAAACCTGTATCAGTTGTCAAAAAAAAAGTATTTAAGTATTCTTAAATAAATAATACAATACAATATCTTTATTTGTCTGAATATACATTTAAATACATTTTTTTTTCGTAAAAACATACATAAATTATTATAGATAAGTTACACCCAGACACAGAACAAACAATTTAACACAAGACTAATCTTTGTGTGATGAGCATGATGCTCATCACACAAAGATTAGTCCTGGGTGGGAATCGAACCCACGACCTCCAGCTTAGCAGACAGGTTTACTAACAACTGGACCAACAGGACAGTCTAAAAGCTGAATAAAGAATAAAAGCCCGAATAAAAGCTGCGTCTATAATATCGACATCCAAATTTACTCTATTCTACTAATATTAGGTATAAATGTGAAAGTTATGATGTTATGGATGGATAGCTGGACGAATGTTTGTTTCTCGATCACGCTAGAAAGGCTGAAATGATCTGTATAAAATTTGCCACACATTGGTTGTCTGGAATAGCACATACACAACTTTTTATTTATATACCACGCGGGCAGAACTGCGGATGGAAAAGCTAGTTAACAAATTTAATATAGTAACGGCGCACATAAAAACTCGAATTCGATAATCTCAATGTAAGGTTCCGATTTGATCTAAAGCAAGTTCTCCTTCACCTCGCACCCACAGCTCGATTGCTCTGTCTAGACGTGGAGAACTGTCATGAATAACCAAGTTCCACAGTGCATATAACTGAACAGTTTTACGCTATACACTCTAGGGTTTGTATGACGGTTGTGTCTGATAGGCTAAAACCTTCGTGCATAACCTTGTCTCCTTGGCGAGCATAAGGAATGTAGTCTTCAGACTGTGCGTCTACAACAACGATTAAGTAGTGTCTTGTAGGACACCTATTTAAGTATGATGAAAAAACGTGACAAAAAGGCGCTTTGTAGTTTGGCCCTAAATTCTAGTTTAGGATTTGTTCCAGACCTTTCTTATTTTCTGAGAAATTAAATCTGTGGGAATACATAATTCTAGTATGTACTTTGAACGTATGCATACCTGCTAGCTTGTGCTGATGGCCAATTTTTAGCTATCCGGTGTTAAAGTTAAAAAAACTTTAATCACTTTTCTTAAAGTCTTATGTATGAAACAGAATATTGTTACAAATTAATATCCAGTACTGCTGGACAATTATTCTAGGGCGTTAACATTTGCCAGAAAGAATAATGTAACCGAAGAACTTATGATTTCTAATAATCTCAGTCTTGATATATAATTATGCTCATGGCACTATAACAATATTTTTTGCAAGCAACATTTTTTGTAAGACCATTCAAGCAGGCGTTTATTCTCTGATGGTGGAATCTTGTATAAGTACCTATATCATAATGTGCATTTTAAGTTACAAAGTAATTCTAACCTTACGATATGGATAACTTGCCTATTCGACGGTTCAAATTAGATTTTATAATAATGTTACTGTTATCGCGTAAATTTTGATTATTTATACTTTAGCATGATCGGATGGGTTTTTAATGACAACAGCCATTCACGGTGTTCATTTAGCTATTATAAAAGGTAGGTTTAGGTGACATAACAGCATCAAACTTATTTTGATTGATCAAGTGTACGTACACAAAATCACAAAATGCGTTTCTTTAATATCTTCGTTGTAGTGTTGGTGGCTTTGTCCATGTTCATGGGCACGCAAGCTGCTCCTGTACCTGAGCCTGAGCCAGAGCCTGGCCGGCGAGTCGATCAAATCCATGCGGGTTTGGGCATCGCAGTAAGTGTTTTTCTAATGTTTAAAAAAGCTCAACTTTAAAGATGTAGAAAGACATCGTATATTGATTTTTTTATTATACCACGATTTACCTCCCTCGTGATGGTAAGCGGTTACCGTAGCCTATGGACGCCTTCAACACCAGGGGCATCACGAGCGCGTTGCCGACCCTTAAAAACCTATTCAACCCTTTTTTGAGGATCTCCATACCTACTGTAGTTCCCTTGGAAAACCCCCCTAGTCTAATTATTCCTATACACACATTTGGCCTTATTTACAGTTGAAGATTAAAAACATACATATTTATCCATATTTATAATTTTCAGGACGCGGTCATCAATGTAGCCGGCAAAGCTCATGACTTGTGGAATAGGATCCGGTCAGGGTAACAGATATCAGCAGCACTCATGAAGGAATGAACAATTTGTATCTATCTGCATTGAACGTAAATAAACTTTACATAGATAATAAATAATACAGTAAGAGATTTTGTTTTATCTTTATTTTTATATAATTATTGTATATAAATTTACAAACAAATACTACTTAAAACGAATCTAAACCTCTAAAAAGTTTGAGTTTAATGAAAATATAAATACCTAAATTGAAATCGTCATTAAATTCCTCCACATCAATGTCGCTGGTCATTGAAAAAGTGTCCAGCAAACAGGCAACATTGTCACATTGGATGACAGTAATATCTAAAATTACTTGCGCCAACAATAAGCGAGCCCGCTGGTCACATGACATTCCAGTTAAATGTTTTGAAAGATTTCTTGAAAGGCCACTTCCAACATCTCCCTTCACATTCGCCTCATATATTAATTTTGTCACCCTTCCTTCATTTATTTTCAAGAAATCGTTCTTTTCTAAATTACATACCCAATGACGAATTGGTCAAAGTTGACGTGATAAAAATGCTTTCTGCCAGTTGTCTGAGATCTAAAAGTACCAAGAAGTACCCTCTCTGTACAGTTTCCTGTTGCTACAGTATTAAAGAGCAGAAAGCTATTTAAAGGCCACGAGCACTTGGTCTCCAGTTGATCTGTTTTTCCAATTAGATTGTTGAAACGCCATTTAAAGATCTCAGTAGATGTAGCAGCAGTGCAAGCAAAACCTTTGTTTCTTTGCTGAGAAAATGAGCTGGTGCAATGGTATCAATACATATCGTGTCCCTCACCAAAAGAAAGCAACAATATTTTCTGTCACCAAAATTTTGATTTTTCACTACTCGTAATTTGCAATACTATATTTATAATTATATCTATTCCTAACAAATATATTTATAGATATATAGAAATATAATTAGTCAAAACGGTCTCTAAATATCAATCGCCACATTGATGTAAAATAGTTTCGTATCCAAAATAGTAAATCTATCACCTAACGGCGGTTTTTAAACGACTTCAAAAAAGGAGGAGGTTATATGTTCGACTGTATGTATTTTTTTTTTATTTATGTTCAACGATTACTCGGAGATGCCTGAACCGATTTAAAAAAAAACATTTTTTGTTTGAAAGTAAAAATACTTCCGAATTGGTCCTCTATTCATCACGTCAAGTTCTGATGATGGAATCTCAGGGAAATCGAAGGCAACCCTCCAATTTTATAGGCACATGTTACGTTTTTCATATATTTTTTAAAGTTATTCAAGTATTTACATCTGATAGTCAACATCTCATGTTGATGAGCTGATACTGGAAGGTATAACTCCTTAACTATTAGGAGTTGGAGGATAATTCTTTCAATATTATAGGTACTTATAAACCTATAGTTGTATTCTTGTAGGATATTCAGGTGAGCTTCAGTGGAAGGTATAACTCCTTGACTCTTAGGAGTTGGAGGATAATTCTTTCGACATTATAGGTACTTATAAACCTATAGTTGTATTCTTGTAGGTTATTCAGGTGAGCTGTCACTGGAAGGTATAACTCCTTAACTTTTAGGAGTTGGAGGATAATTCTTTCAACATTATAGGTACTTATAAACCTATAGTTGTATTCTTGTAGGTTATTTAGGTGAGCTGTCACTGGAAGGGAAACTTCTTAATGTTTAGGAGTAAGAAGATGATTTCTTTAAATATCACATCCGTGTATAAACCTTAAGTTGTGTTATTTCAAGTGTCTGAGGTGAGAGCTCTTGATGGAAGATAAAGTTGTATAATTCAAAGGAATTCTTAGATGATATTTTAAGATTTCGATATAGTATCTAACCTGCATTGTATACCTATACTTGTTACCTGTCGCATTTTATAGGCAAAAAGTAAGACATAAAAAGCTGTGAGTTGGATTCCTCTATTCTACAATCAGGTTATGTTGTTACAATATTTATTAAATAGAGGTTGTCTTCTATCGAAAATTCTTTATTTCGGTTTTCCGTCTTAGTTTGCCAGCCAGTATTATTAAATCTGCTAGATAAAAAGTACACTAAAAATGGAAAAATAAACTATTTTTAACAAAAAAATATTAAAACGACTTCAAATCAGTACCAAAAAGCGAAAAATAAACTGAATTAGATATTTAATTCCAAGCTACAAAATACCTACCTACCTGTTTAAAGTATAATACCCAATGATATTGTATATTAATACAATATCATTGATAATACCCTATTACTAATCTGTTTGAAGTCGGTGCCAGCCTAATGAGGTTGTATCACTCAGTTTGAGCCGTCCACTAGGTACGATCACACGCAAGTGCGAGGTGGTGTGAAGTAGCGAGCGGTAACAGATGTACGTACTAAGTAGTACGTAGCTTAACAAACTCTTTAGGCTTTGCACCGACTTCAAACAGATTAGTAATAGGGTATTATACTTTAAACAGGTAGGTAGGTATTTTTTAGCTTGATATTAAATATCTAATTCATTTATTTTTCGCTTTTTAGTACTGATTTGAAGTCGTTTTAATTTTTTTGTTAAAACTAGTTTATCAATAATCAATTTATTATTTGATGGCTGATATTATTTCCAAGTGATTCCAAATGAATTCTTAGGTTAACGTTTTGCTTTTATTTGGTGATAAAATTTTGGTGACAGATCTGAGACGATTTGAGGCACATTATTTATTATTGAAAAGTCAATTATTTGGTGATTGATAAAGAAATACCGTCAGTTCTTCAGGTTACGTATGTTGGCCTTCAGGTTTTAGTACAGCTGGTGTGCTATTTAGATTAGCGTCTCATATTAAGCAGCCGGCGCTTATACTTCTAGATATCATAACCTATCTGCACCACAGCAACACGAATGCGAAGAAAAATTAATAATTATGAGGAATATTATGAATATTAAAAAAAAACATTTTTCATTGCAGAAAAGATTTTTATATTTATGGTTTTATCATCGCAGTTTTGTCAGATTTCTAACCCTTGAGTTTATTCCAAAGCTCATGAGCTACTCCAGCTGCTCCAACCACCTTGCCCTGATGACAATAAAATACATTGATTAAACAGACTACGTACATCAGCAATCCCACTGCTGGGATCGGTTTCCTCTCCTCTAACTAGAGAGCTGAGAGGGTTTAGGCCATAATCCACTCACGCTGGCCTAGTGCAGGTTGGTGGATCAGACATATTCATAGAATTTCTTCTAAGGTATGTTTCTTCACGATGTTTTCCTTCACCGTTAGCAGATGGTAAGTCTCTTGACTAGTACATATACATAAATTCTACAAAGTGGAATCCACATTGGTACTGCCGGTCGGGATCGAACTCGGACCGCGTGATTTGCACGCCGGTCTCTTATTCATTCAGCCACCATCGCATCATACATCGTACAGCTGGATATTATTTACAAGAATCACTAAGTGACTGGTTCAACATAGACCACGGCTGAGCCTGCTTTTCGAAGTCTTTGCTATATGGTCCGAGGAGTTTACATGATGTTACTTTTAGAAGGTTAATTATATTCTGCCTATTATTGTTTTGTCGTCTTCAATCGTCAAAAGTGTAAGCAAGGATGCAAGAAGACGTGCTATGATATTTAAGGTAATTTTACAAAGTATATTTTTATTAAACATCACTGTAGGTGCAACATTGTAATATTTTTACTGACAACACATTTTTGCGCTAAGAACCATGTAAACGCAATAGACTTTGTGTTTGACCAGACTCTAAGTTTCATTTCTCTCTAAATGTCCAAAAAATGTGTTGTCAGCAAATAAATTAAAATGTTCCATCTACAATGACTGATAAGTTGACAATTTGTGACAGGACTAATATAGGTAAAAATACTTACTATTACTTTTACACCCTTTATGATTGCGCCAAGACCAGGCTCGGGCTGAGGTTCGGGCTCAGGCTCAGGGGCGGGCGCAGCTTTAGTACCCATGAACATGGACATAGCGACCAACGCGACAACGAAGATATTGAAGAAACGCATTTTGATGATTTTACTTTTACAATTTCTTATGTTTACACTATAAGAAACAAAGTGAGTTTGATGCTGTTATATCTCCATTCTTACCTTTTATATTTAACTATAATGGCACCGTAAATGCCTAAGGTCATTAACAACCCGTTAAATTGTGGCTTTTATGATTTCGGTAATTTATTAACAATTAAAAGAAAATCTAATACTAATGTCTAAAAAGATATGCTTATCTTGTCTATTAGATTGAAACAGACGCACTTACTAAGAGCGGTACGATACCACATTTTGCAGGCAATTCGAACCTTCTAGACTACGATTTAAATATCTTAATCGACGTAAATCGTCGATTAATATGTTAAATTTTACAATTAATATTGTTATGGTGTAAAGTGTGAAAAAAAAACACCTGATATGATTAAGTAGTTATACTACCAATATGCTCTGACTTTTACGTGTACTTTATTAACAACAATTTCTATTAACTAATTTACCCATTTATTAATTAAAATTATAAACAAAATAAATTGACGATTAGTGACAAGACTAATAATAATAACTAACTCCATCGACACCTGAAGACGTTCGTTAGGTGGATGGGCCTTGGGCCAGATGCAGAAGGCAGTACTTCTGGACACGGCTCGCATTGTGAGGAGGTTCCTCTCTCTGGAGCCCTAACCACCGGTAGCTTGGTCCCTGTACCCGATACCGGTGGGTTCCCAAATTTTTATATTTTTAAATGTATTTTTATATACAGAGTGTATACGACGATACGACATTAAATGATAAGGCAGCCAGTGTTAACCCTTATAAACATATTCTAATCGAAAAATTTAAGAATATAAAACTACACATTCTTTTTCTATCATGACGTTTTCGACATAACGACGACAAAAGTGCGGAACCGAGTAAGAGATAAGATAATATGAAAGAGTCAGAGATATTTAAATGCATTGAATGACGTAATGACACCATACGATCAACGTAAATACCTACAGGTTGTTTAAAACTGTGAAAAACTGTGACATAAAGAAAGTATATTTGCGTCTAAACTATTGCAAATTTCTATTGAATTTTTTTGGTAAAGCCTTCTAACGTCACATGCGACACGTGGTTTCATTTAATGTCGTATCGTCGTATACACCCTGTATATATTTAAAAATGTAATTTTTTGTGAACTTTTTGAAATATAATGATTCACTCTTTCACTGTTCAATGCTACTCTTGCATTGAACAGTGAAAGAGTATGTATGTTTAAAAAAAAATATATTATAAATGATATATATATATATATATATATATATATATGATAGACAAAGACTATGATTGTCAGGCGGGAAAATCTTGGTTTCATACTTTTTATTAGTATAGGTTTAAAAATGTAATTTTTTGTGAACTTTTTGAAATATAATAATTCACTCTTTCACTGTTCAATGCTACTCTTGCATTGAACAGTGAAAGAGTATGTATGTTTAAAAAAAAATATATTATAAATGATATATATATATATATATATATATATATATATATATATATATATATATATATATATATATATATATATATATATATATATATGATAGACAAAGACTATGATTGTCAGGCGGGAAAATCTTGGTTTCATACTTTTTATTAGTATAGGTTTTGCGCAGTAAGATTTTAGTTTTTGTAACTTTATTTTATTCTATCTGTCGCGCAGGGCTTCGCTTTAGTTGTTCTTTATTTGACCACTCCTCAGCTCCTATTGGCCGTAGCGTGATGTTATATAACCTATAGCCGTCCTCAATAAATGGGCTATCGAACACTAAAAAACACTTAGGTAACAAACACCAACCTCCTCCTTTTTTTTTCTCCCTTTCAAAAATAAATAATTCAAAACAAAAAAATATTGCATTTTTTATTTACTACAATTAACTTTTCTTTCAACAAATAAAAAAAAATATTAGTTTGAATTATAATGTACATTTATTGTTATTTTTGGAGTCGGTGTCAGCCAGAGTTAAACACTAGTTGGTGCGTATTTAATACTAGTTTCACACTCAGAAGGAAGCGATATGAGTTGCGTATCACTTGATTTGTCTCTCGATATTAATTAAACTACACCGTCCTTCTTACGGTTAGTTCATGGATTGTTACATTTTTTATTTACAGAATATTGTCGTTTTAAATTTTTTTTTTTTACATTTTGTTACATTGTATATTTTTGTAGTCGTAGAAAACAACAATTAAAATCCTGTTTTAAACCTTCTTAGTTTAAAACAGGATTTTAATTGTTGTTTTAAAGTCTAGGCTCTATTCCCGTCATTATGGTCACCTTATGTCTCCTAGCTAGTTAGGAGATATAAGTTCCTTGATGATCATTGAAACTAAGTAACTTTAAAAACTTAACTAAAAAACTCAAAATTAAAAAGAATGCACGGAATATTATAGTTTTCCGTCAAAACTCTGTTTGACATGTAGTTCCGATACTCAGATATTAAAGGTCAGTAATTCGGCAATTAATAGTAACAAGTCTTTTAATAACCAAAAACATAGGTACGGAATTTTAGAAACGGAAACATGTAAGACATTCGTTTTTGGAGTCAAATAATTAGATTTAACTTGCAGCTCTGACACCCGTTTTTTTCAGGGTCTGATGATGAGCAGAAAAATAGACACGGCATCTTATTCTTCTTAGCTTAGCACCTAGGTATTTATAATGATAATCTGACCGACTGACAGAATTATTAGTGTACAGCCGATACTAGGAACATAAAATGATACATACAATTATTTTATGACAGTAAGTAAGAAAAGAATTTTGAAAATTCAATCGTTAAGAAAGTAAATTCCAGTGTTCACGGGAATCAAAAAAACGCGCGGTCGGCGCCGCGGTCAACAGCTAAATTAATAGCCAGAATTAAACGGGTTAATGACTTTAGACATTTATGCAGCAATTAATGTTAATGTGTAATATAAAAAGATAGGAATGAGGGACATCACAGCATCAAACATACTTCGCTTGCAATTAAGTAATAGTTTAGACACACAAATTTTAAAAGTAAGATCATTAAAATGCGTTTCTTTAATATCTTCGTTGTCGCGTTGGTAGCTATGTCCATGTTCATGGGTACGAAATCTGCGCCCGCCCCAGAGCCTGAGCCTGAACCTCAGCCCGAGCCTGGTTTTGGTACATTTTTAAATGGTGTAAAGTTATTAGTGAGTAATTTTTACATATTACTATACAGAACTGATGTTCTGTCACAAATTCTCAACTTATCAGACATAATTAAATATCTATACTTTGTAAAATTAGCTCAAAAGTCATCCCATATTAATACTCTCCATGCTGCCTTCCTGCATCTTTACTCATACTTTTGAGGCAATAGATACGCAAATGTAACGTTAGAATGCAAGATGATAAAACAGATCAACAGACAGAATACTATGTAAGTGTCACTGCAGAACTATTATTCGAGTCAAATAGTTCTGCAGTGAAATAGAATGCAATTAAATCTTGTCCTATAGTTATGACGTCATATTTGATAGCTTTTGCAGGAGAGTAACGCCGTCCTTGTGACGTCGTTACTGCACAGAAAGCTATGTCCGAATATAGTAGTAATCTACTAAAAGTAACAGCAATTAAAACTCCTCCGAACATAAAGCAAAGACTTCGTGAAGCGCCGCAGCCGTGGTCTTCGTTGAAACTGTCAACTCAGTGATTCTTAAAAACATAATATTTGCGTTCGTATAACTGCCTGTTTAATGAATGTATTTTATTGTTTCCAGGGCAACGTTGCTGCAGCAGCTAGCGGGATCCATAAATTGTGGAATAGACTCACAGGTTAGAAATCTAAGAAACAAAACTGCGATCAAAGCCATAAATTTATGTATCCTCATAAATACTCTATAGAAAAAACTTATCAGCAATGAAGTGAAGTAAAGAATAAAATTATCTAGAAAATGATTTTTTATTTTATTTTTATGATTTTCCTGCATATAATTATTAGGTATATTTACACTTTTTTATTGATTTGCACAACATTGTAAATTGTAAAAATTATTTGGCAAAAAACAGGTGCGAGTGGGACTCTCGCAGTCAGGGTTCCTAGATCACTAAACCTCAGGTTCGAGCAATTTTGGCCTTAACATTTCGCAAACGGATCCCTAAGTCAAACAATTATGCTTGCAACCCTCTTTTTGAATTGTTGAAAGTATATGCATGCGGTATTCACCTGTAATTAGATAAACAATTAGTTTAAGCTGTAGGTAAACATTGTGTTTCACTAAAATGTAATAGTGTTAGTGGATCTTTTTAAATCAATAAACCTAAAATATATTTGAAAGACCTATCTAACGACCAGAGTGGAAAATAATTAAATCAAGTGACTCAGGGCTTTTAAATCGGACACGATGCTCAGTAATGAAGAAAGCGAATGAAGAAGAAGATCTAACAAAAAAATCTACTTGGTGGACATGACTTATAGTATCATCATCGTCATCATTTCAACCCATAAACGTCCCACTGCCGGGCATGGGTCTCCTGTACAGAATGTAGAGGGAATTTAGCCTACTATATCACGCTGGTCAGACTGGATGGTATAAGGTTTGTTTCGAATTTTCCTTAATGTATAGCCATGTCAAATTACAGCCTTCTGGTATTAAGAGTTTCTGAACTAAGCTGTAGACAGACAGACGGACATGATGAAATTATAAGGGTTTTTTTCCAGGGACTACTAAACCCTAAAAAGGTTGAACTTCTAATTGTTGTCAACAGCGTTAGTTGAAAAAATGTATGTAAGGTGAAATTGAAAAGTAAATGGTTTCGCTCGCTCCAATGAGAGACGAAGCTAAGACATATTTCATCCACCAAATTCTGAAACCCAATGATCATATATTATTATCTAGATATTATTATCATCAACCCATTTATGTCCACTGCTGGGCTCGGGTCTCCTCTTCTCTATCTAGAGAGCTGAAAGGATTTAGGCCATAATACTCATACGCTGACCTAATGCGGGTTGGGGGAGCGATATTTAATTTGTAATGATGCTTGCTTAGAATGTTTAATTTTTAATGTATTTATTTTGAAATGTATTGTGTTTTCCTTCACCTTGATTTGCATGTCGGTCACTTATCCATTCGGCCACCAAGTATTAATAATATTGTTTAGACTTACAAGCTTGTGAGCTAGAAGACGACGGTGGGTACGTGTGCGATACAAGAAACTATTTTTTTAAATAGTTTAATGTGCCTGAGATGTGATGATTAAACTTTTTATGTAAAAGATTTGTCCAAGGGAGTTTGTGTATATTTGTTGATAAAATTAAAAAAATAATAAGTTATAAAAACAATTGCAATTATATTGACTTCGGTGACACGCCCTTCGCACATCCTTCGCCAGTGCTCCAGTGTACAAAGTTCTATACTCTCCACTTGTGTGCCGAGATTGAATTACATATCCAAGATCAGGAATGTCTTTTTCTTAAATAATAATTAATAAGTCAGTATTAATTTTCTTTTTCTATGTGTAACGTATTTATCATTTACAGAACTTTCTTCATCAATAACATTCATGGCGAGCGTCATTCGTCTAATTGAACTTCTCAACACTGACTGAGCTTTGACTTAGCTCTTTGTACATGCCATTTATTTCTAGCTTAGTTTAGCTTTGGTATAGCTTATTTTCGGTCTGCATATTGCGGGAGCAGCTTTCGTACCCATGAACATGCACATAGCCACCAAAGCCACAACAAAGATATTGAAGAAACGCATTTTGAAGATCTTACTTTTACAATTTCTTGTGTGTGTGAATACCTAAACAAATTGAGTTTGATGCTGTTACGTGATGTTTTATTTAACTTTGATAGCACTGTAAATGTCTAATGTTAAATAGTGGCTATTAATAATTTGGTAGGTAATTTATTAACATTAATTATATACTTACAAAAAATATATTATTAATGTCTAAAAATAATACCTATTTTAAAAAGTCGACTTTTAAATTGAAACTCTCACCTAGAGCGGTATAATACCACATCATCATCATCATTACTACTCATAAACGTCCCACTGCTGGGCACGGGTCTTCTCCATACATTGTGGACGGAATTTAGCCTACTATAGAACGCGGGCCAGACGGTGCTGGATGCAAACCTCATACGACTGGTCCTATTGAAAATCTTTTGGGGAGGCCTATGTTCAATAGTAGACGTCCTACAGCTGATATGATGATAATGACGATAATTGACAAATTAATTATCGTCTAAAGTGGGAACACTTTTATTAATTAACAACAGATGTGTTTCTAATAACAATACACATTTACGATGCTATTAGAGCTTATATAAAAGGTTAGTATGGCTGACATTATAGCACCAAACAGCATTTGCTTGTTTAAGTGTAGACACACAACAAATCTAAAAAAAAAATGCGTTTCTTCAATATCTTTCTTGTGGTGTTAGTGGCTTCGTCCATGTTCATGGGCACGAAAGCTGCTCCCGCACCTGAGCCCGAGCCCGAGCCTCAGCCCAAGCCATTTCTACCTGCACTCATAAGGGGTGGGATGATGTTGGTAAGTGGGATTTTTAAATTAAGTAACGAAATTTTGAGCTCTTGTGGTCTCAAATGACTGTTTTTCGTCGTGTCACCGATCGTCTGTCTATACTTAGTACAGTTAACTTAAACTCGTAACATGTTGGTACCTTATACTCATTTGTCTTCCACCCAGATCAAATTTTTGATGCAAACGTAATTTCTTTTTATACGACGATAAAACAGGACAAGAGGCAAGAGGTCTTGAGCCGTGACCACGTCGTAAAAGAAACAGCGTAGATATCTAGTAAGAATATGACTATGATAATAGGTAAACAAGAGAGGGTAGACTTCGGGAAGCAGCTGCAGTCGGTGCGGCCCGCGTTGAAACAGTCACGAAGTAATGCTTCTAAAACATATCCAGTCATTCGTCTAACAGTCTATTGTAGCTATATAATCATTGTATTTTTTTGTTTCCAGGGCCGGGCTCTCGGCGCAGCTGGTGCGGTTAAGGACTTGTGGAACAAAGTCACGGGCTAGAAAAAAATATGGTAATCGATCTTCTCCGCAATGAAAATAAGTAAACAAATAAAACTGTCAAAAAAACCCTTTAATTTTTTTTTATATAACTATGGCCATGGTTACCGTAACGTATGACACCAGGGGCATCACAAACGCGATACCCAACTTTATAAACAATCCACAAGTCTTTAGCCACGCTAAAGACTTGTGGAACAAAGTCACGGGTTAGAAATTTATTGTAATCGATCTTGTCCGCAATGAAAATAAAAACTGTCTAAAAAAACACTTTCATTCATCTCCATGTTTTACTATTTATACCAAGACGACGATGGAATGCGACGTACGGCCCACCTGGAGGTAAGCGCTTACCGTAGCCTATGGACAATTGCAACACCAGAGGCAGGAATTTACTAAATGAGATATACGGTTTTTGGTATACGTTTCTTAATTTGGTATACGTTGTATTTTTTAGGGTAATATTAATTAATTGGTAGACAAAACTTATTTTCGGTAAACAAAGTATTCGTTCTCTTTTATAAATGTGTCGCATTTGTTTGTGTTTGGATACCCACATAAACTGGGTGTCCAAACAAAGGGGACACATTTTTAAAAGGGTATAAGTACTTACCTAATTTTGTAAGACTACCTACTGTTAAAAAAGCACTGCAATTATTGCAATTAAAAATATTTTTTTAAAAATCGGTATCAAAATATACTCTTTATTTGGGTGAATTGCACAAGCAAAAAAAATACACGGCAGTCCTGAGAACGGTAGTGCAATGTGTTCGTTTTATGATTTTGATAATTTTTGATAGTAAAATAGGTCCTTCTCTACCATGGCAAAAAAAAAATTATTGAGTTATATTACATAAAAAAAAAATATTACAAAGTGTCATTTTATCATTAGGGTGACCTGTCCTGAATCTACTTCCGCTCGTAAAATATCTTACCCTGCAGTTGCATTTATGATTTGGACCAAAATCGACTTTTGTATCAATAAATTATAACATAACCTATAAAAAAACGAATATTGTTTGTTTATTTTATTTCTTATACATTTGATAAGCAGTCAACTTTTGTCCTGAAAAAAGTTATCATTTTGGTGGACAGTAAGTTTTAGTAGAGTAGCTTCGTCAAAATTGCATTCTTGCGCCCCCCGTGTCTTTGGTCACTTCGAATCAGTCCGCCTCTGTTCGTCGGAGCACACGCACGCACCACAACAACCGTGGATTCCCGCCAAAAAGTAAATATATATCATTTCAGTAATATAGGGACAAAAATAATTTCATTTCGGTGGCAATCAAAATTGTATTATAAATTTGAGGCCAAATTTCATTTCGGTGGGCGTAAACCGTCTACCGAAAATTTCAGTGGTCTCCCAAAAATTCAACCTTAAATATTTCAGTAACTTTTGATGTTACTTGATGTCCACTCACGCATATGTTACAAATAAGGTTAAAGTTTCGTTTTATTACAAAATAACTGTAAAAAGCATTGTTATAAAAAATCTCACCGAAATGCTACAAAGAAAATCATTGTTGAAAATCACCCATTTACTTATATATACAGGTTTCCAGACAAATGATACATTTATTTGAATATACCGTAGTGAACATTCTATTTTTCATGTTTTTATTAATTTACTAGATGATCCAGCGAACTTCATGCCGCCATATTCTACTTTAAAGACGTGTATTACTATTTATTTCCGCCTCGGCTTCACACCTTACATTCCTAATGTCAGAAAAAGGAGAAAAAAATCTTCCGCTTACAACGCGCACATGTATAATTACACCATAAATATTGCCTTGTAATGTACAATATAACAATAAATAACACGATGATAATCCTCAAACTAAACACCACTAATTTTCGATTTATTTACCTTTAATTTCTGATTATTGGAACTTCACATCATCATCATCATCAGCAACCCATTAATGTCCCACTGCTGGGCTCGGGTCTCCTCTCCTCTACCTAGAGAGCTGAGAGCGTTTAGGCCATAATCCACACACGCTGGCTTAATGCAGGTTGGTGGATCAGACATACACTTAGAATTTCTTCTAGTGTATGTGGGTTTCCTCACGATGTTTTTCTTCATCGTTAGCAGATGGTAAGTCACATGACTAGTACATATAAATTCCACTAAGTGAAATTCACAATGGTACTGCTAGTCGGCATCGAACTCGGACCGCGTGTCTAGCACGCCGATCACTTATCCATTCAGCCACCACCGCTTACACGGAACTACACGTTAAAACTATTTTAATTTATTTATTTTTCTATATTTTTTCAACGGATTTGACTGACAGCTATTGCGTGTTCTATTCTTTTTATTTATTTCATATTGTAGTGGCATTGGAAGTTCCTTTTTGGAATTTCTTATATGGAGATTCATCCTGTTTGACAGGTACGAACAGTTTGTATAGGAAAATAAAATAGTTGTTTTTAATACTTTCCTTGCAATTTCTTTATTTTCTCACCTTTTAAACCTCCTGCTAACTACTACAAATATTTCAAAACCAAAAACAGCCATACTGTCCACCAAAATGATAACTTTTTTCAGGACAAAAGTTGACTGCTTATCAAATGTATAAGAAATAAAATAAACAAACAATATTCGTTTTTTTATAGGTTATGTTATAATTTATTGATACAAAAGTCGATTTTGGTCCAAATCATAAATGCAACTGCAGGGTAAGATATTTTACGAGCGGAAGTAGATTCAGGACAGGTCACCCTAATGATAAAATGACACTTTGTAATATTTTTTTTTTATGTAATATAACTCAATAATTTTTTTTTTGCCATGGTAGAGAAGGACCTATTTTACTATCAAAAATTATCAAAATCATAAAACGAACACATTGCACTACCGTTCTCAGGACTGCCGTGTATTTTTTTTGCTTGTGCAATTCACCCAAATAAAGAGTATATTTTGATACCGATTTTTAAAAAAATATTTTTAATTGCAATAATTGCAGTGCCTTTTTACCCGACTGTCAGGACGGGTATTGTTTTTCGCGCGTATCTTGTATGTTTGTAATTTTCTTTATTCCCACGTTTCTTCCAAACGGCAGGATGGATTTGGACAATTAAGGTATCGTTAGATTCTTCTCAAAAACCCAAGTGTCCTTAGATAGGTATTATAAAAAAAAAAGACAAAACGGCGGACTTTTGGCGTCAAATTGTAAGAAGTTAGAATTTTTTTTAACCAAACCTATCGTGTATTGTATCAAAATAAAGGGAATCAAATGGAGATTACAAATATATACATATTATTATGTTATATATTTAAACTTAAAGTTGTCGACATAGCTCACCGAAAATCGCTAAAGTGGCAGTGGGCAGGGCACATAGCTCGTAGAACTGATGGCCGATGGGGGAAAAAGGTTCTCGAGTGGCGGCCACGTATTGGAAGGCGCAGCGTTAGACGGCCCCCCACCAGATGGACCGACGACCTGGTCAGGGTTGCGGGCGGCCGTTGGTTGCGGGCGGCACAGGACCGTTCGCTGTGGCGTAAATTAGGTGAGGCCTATGTTCAGCAGTGGACGTCGATAGGCTGATATGATGATGATGATGATATTTAAACTTAATCAGGAATAATAATTACAACAATTTTTCGGTCTTGTTAGTGGGTCACGATTTTTTGCAGTCGGGTTATTTTAATTTTTTTATTATATTTACTTGTTAGAATGCGTCATTTAGCATTTTATGTTACGTCTATAACATACAATGTCTATTCCATGTTACAAGGAGTATGGAGCCATTAAATAAGAGAACAGACTTTGGCTACCTATTTTTGTTCTTCCGCTTGAATGATAGCTTGTGTTCCAAAGAACTGTTCGAAATGTTGAATTTTATATAGTATGGTGTTTTGGCTTTGTACCATTCTGTGATATTTCACTTCTCAACTGTAACCAATTGAAATTGTAACTACTTTGGCGATTAAAAAGAGTGGCCTGAGTTTCTTGCCAAGTTCTTCTCAGAGCTCAACTTTATCAGTGAAGTGGCCGTAGGCAAATTTGCTGATGCTTTTTTGGCTTTGTATGACATTCTTAAGTATAATGTATGTGATCTATAAGAAATAAAAGATTTGAAGTTTGAAGTTGCCCACGGCCACAATTTACTATCGCGCCGCTCGTCATCGGCATGGAGTTCATCCTCACACCTTAGAATCGAAATTATCTCCTACTTCTGAGTAGTAAGTATGTAAAATGAACTCCATAACAAGGTTTTCTCAAGGGATTTTACAGTAAGGGGTTCTTAAAAAAAGGAGTGAATAGGTGTTTAAAGTTGGCGTTTTATTTATTTTCATTGCGGACGGAGATAGATTACAAAAAAATTCTAACCCGTGACTTTGTTCCACAAGTCCTTAACCGCGCCAGCTGCGCCGAGAGCCCTGCCCTGGAAACAATAAAATACAATGATTATACTTCTACAATAAACTGTTAGACGAACGACTGGATGTGTTTTAGAAATTTAAATCACTTCGTGACTGTTTAATTACTAACTTTGTTTCTTAATATAAGAACCCTACTTACCAACATCATCCCGCCCCTTATTAGTGCAGGTAGAAAGGGCTTGGGCTGAGGCTCAGGCTCGGGCTCAGGTGCGGGAGCAGCTTTTGTGCCCATGAACATGGACGAAGCCACTAACACCACAAGGAAGATATTGAAGAAACGCATTTTTTTTTTTGAGATTTGTTATTGTCTACACTTTAACAAGCAAATGCAGATTGGTGCTGTAATGTCAGTCACACTTACCTTTTATATTAGTTTTAATAGCACTGTAAATGTGTAATGTCATTAGAAACACATCTTTAATTAATTCATAAAAGTGCTCCCACTATAACAATAGTGTTTCACTAACACATGTAATTAACAAGATTAATTCGTCAATAATCGTGATTACCTATCATAATATCAGCCGTAGGACATCTACTAACCCTACATTGAGCATGGTCGAACATGCTCTTATCCTGTTTTTATAGAATATTTTGGCGATCGCACAAGTTAAAACCTACAGGGTACTTCCCGTTGATATATTTATGTAGAATCATGAAATTGACAAGAAGCCATATCAAATGCACAAGTAAAGGGGAAAATCCGAAAATCGTACATGCGTCATTATTTCACTTTTTAAATTATAAGTGTGTTAACATACCAAAGTTTAAATCGTAATAAATTAAAGTTCTAAACGCGTTTTTCTTAAATACAATACATTTTACACTGTGATTGAAAATTATGATATGGGTGTTTTCATCGACTATTATTGACGATTTGATCTGAACTGAAAGGATCGCGCTGGATGCAAGCCGCATACGACTGGTCCTATTGGAAATATTTTGGGGTAGGCCTATGTCTAACAGTGGACGTCATCCGGCTTCGGTACCTATGTCTTATACATTAACCATTTAACATCATGTGGTTCATCAGCTCATCTGTTACTAAACTGCAATAAAAAAAAGATATATTATGATGATAATGACGATTATTGACTAATTTTGTTTAATACATGTCATAATTAATATTGTTATTGTCTAAAGTGCGAGCACTTTTATTTTTTAACCGCAGATGTGTTTCTAATAACATTACACATTTATGATGCTATTAGAGCTTATTTAAAAGGTTAGTGTGGCTGACATTATAGCACCAAACTGCATTTATTTGTTAAAGTGTACACACACACAACAAATATCAAAACTAAAATGCGTTTCTTCAATATCTTCCTCGTGGTGTTAGTGGCTTCGTCCATGTTCATGGGCACGAAAGCTGCTCCCGCACCTGAGCCCGAGCCCGAGCTTAATATGGGGCGGGATGAAGTTGGTAAGTAGGGTTCTTAAATTAAGAGGGGACGCGGTCTGCGAGAAATTTGAAAATTAGGTATTTAAAGTAGCTATTGCCGTCGCGTTTAGCCTTGAGTTTAAATGTGTGAGTGGATGGTCCACATGCGTAGTAGCCCCCCCTCCCTTTCTCCCCACTAGCATGTTCCCCGCAGCCGTGTACCGGCTAGTCGGCGATAATACACTTTGCATTTATTTGGTTTTTGAAATTTGGACCGATTTAAGCAAAAATGATCCAATCAACACAAACCTCATTTTGAGATATTTGACTTTAAAATTCATTGCAGTATTTCTCTGGCTCTCAAAATGAGGTTTGTGTTGATTGGATCATTTTTGCTTAAATCGGTCCATTTGGTGTCATCGTGTTACTTAGTTACCTACTTACTACACGTTGATATTATTGTTTTTACGTGTACGTAAATAATGGAAAAAATCGTAGTACTTACTTTACCTCTATTTAAGATTTATAAAATATTTTATCGCTAACCTACATAATATATGAATGTCCTGAGGGTTCTGTTCGAATTATAATATATTTTTAGTTTTTTATTAATGTCATTGTTATGGTAAATAAGATCGTTGTTGTACTCGTAAATCAAAGGCACTCCTAATACATCAAGCGAATAATTATGGTAAAAAGAAAGAAGAGGTGATAAATGTCCTATTTATTGTTTTAAATTCTTTTTAGGGTTCCATAATCCATACTTCAAAAGGAAAAAACCGAATCATTATAGGATCACTCCGTTGTCTGTCTGTCAAGAATAATTTTGTCAAGAATTCGTAGAGGTGTAAATTAAGTAAATGCAAAATATCAAAAGATACAGCCGTTTATGCTCCATTTTTGCTGCATATCTTGACGATCAAAAAAGTCAAAACCTAAGGGTACTTCCCCTTGACCTAGAATCTCGAAATTTGGCAAAAAGCAATATTAAGTTGTACAAGTAAAGCAAAAAGTCCGAAAACCGTAATCGTTTAGTTATATTATTATCACTGAAACTTTATTGGAACGGGTATAAGATGATACTCGTAAAAAATTTAATAAGAAAGAGAGTTTATTCCGGACTGATGTGACCTTTACGTGAATGTTTATTGTAACTTATAGCTATCCCGTTACCTTCTAATATGTTACATTTTAATCACAAATAATAAAAAAAAAATGTATAATCGTACGGAATAACGGAACCCTCGGTGCGCGAATCCAACTCGCATTTTGCCAGCTATTTAAAATAAAATACCCACAACCTACACCACTCTTGCATCCATTTTAATGAGTGTATGAATATACTTGATAAGACTAGTCTTACTTTTAGAGCAGCCAAATCAAATCGTTGCTACCTGATCTGATAATCTTATTTACTTAATAAGACTATCAGATCAAGTAGCTACGACAAATTCCTACAACAAAAGTCGGAAATTAATCTTACAGTTTCACAATTTAAAAAATAAAAACATTGATGGACCTCACTACAGTATCGATAAAAAAAAATTGACAGATACCACTTCCCTAGTCATATAGTAAAAATACAACAATTTTAGCAATATTTGGAGGCTAATATTTTCTTTATTATTTATTTATTTATTTATTTAACTTTATACAAAGAATTTTTGTACAGGCGGACTTAATGCCTTAGGCATTTTCTACCAGTCAACCATTGGGTGGTGCAGAGAAATTGTAGAAGTAGATGTATAAATAAAAGTAACAGGAAAGTTAAAGTAATAAATATACATAAAATTCATAAAAATATAATATATAAATATTATAAATATACATAATATTATAGATATATAATATATATAAATTATATATACTATAAAAATAATAAAAATAGAGGTGAGAAGATTTTAAAGTTTAAACTGCCAACCTATTTATGCAGAAAAAGTTCATGAATCCTCTTCTTAAACGTATAACGGTTTGTGGACATCCTGATCTCAAGAGGGAGGGCATTCCATAGAAGAATGGATTGGACGGGAAAAGAAGAGTGAATAAAATCAGATGTGTGAGAAGGGCAAACAAGAAGGCGATTATTAGAAGAGCGAAGTTCTCGCTCATGAACGGAGCAAAGATAGCTAAAGTATTTGATTAAATAGGAAGGTGGAGAGGGAGATGTAAGCAGAGAGTAGAGTGTAGTGAGAGCACGCTTATTGCGACGATGAATAATAGACAACCAATTGAGTTTAGAACGATAAGTAGACACATGGTCATACTTGCGAAGGTTAAAAATAAATCGAATGCAGTTATTTAGAAGACGGTCAAGTTTGTTGAAAAGGTCTGCATTCAGGTCAAAATAACACACATCACCATAGTCGATATGAGGGAGGATTAAAGTCTGCACAAGCGTCACCTTAGTCCTGTAAGGAAAGAAGTTTTTATAACGATAAAGAGCACGCAGGATACCGGTAACTTTTCGACTTACATTTGTCACTTGAGCTTGCCAGCCTAAAGTAGAGTCCATGAGCAAGCCTAGGTTCTTGACGGTTGGAGACAGCTTTATTATTGAGCCATCAAAAACTATAGGAGGTAAGATGTCTGTGTCCAACCTGCTCATGAGCCGTTGGCTACCTATGATGATAGCTTGGCATTTTGAAGGATTGATAGTTAAACCAAACCTATCAGACCAGTTCTTGATATATGCAAGATCTTTATTGACCATGTCAACTGCTGATGATATACAGTCAATTCTTGCCTGAGAGTATATCTGCAAGTCATCAGCATATAGATGATACGCACACTGAAGATTCTGAGTGATGAGATTAATGAAAATTGAAAATAGTAATGGAGAAAGAATACCGCCTTGAGGAACACCAGAATCAATGTTACACCATTTTGATGACAAATCATTGCAACGAACCGATTGCTGGCGACCTCGAAGATAAGATGAGAACCATTCCAGAGCTTCAGAAGAGATCTTAAGGTAGGAAAGGATGGTAAGTAGGATATCGTGACTGACGGTATCGAAAGCGTTTGAAAAGTCAACCAGAACCAACACTGTGACTTTGGTACTCTCCATTCCCTCTCTGATATCGCCAGTCACTTTGAGGAGAGCGGAAACAGTGCTATGCCCCGGCTTAAAGCCAGACTGCATTGGGCTCAACAAGTTGTGAGAGTAAATGTATCGGGACAGTTGCTTGTGTACGCAGGCTTCGAGCACCTTGGATAGGAAAGGGAGAATAGATATTGGTCGGAAGTGAGCAGGAAGAGAAGGATTTTGGATTTTAGGTAAAGGAGTAATGTAGGCGCGACGCCACATTGATGGGAAAAAACCAGAGTGTAAGGAGAAGTTAATAATATGGGTGATGGGAGGAAGGAGATGATCTAGGATGGGGATGATCATACGTCGGCTGATGTTGTCACTACCCACAGCGTTGGATTTGATTGAGAGGATCGTCTTTCTGATCTCATCTTCAGCAACTGGAGAAAAACAAAAAGATTCAATATCGGGACGAGGAAAACTAGCTATTTGACTAACAGTTTGACAATTGGTTTGGCGATCCAATAGAGGTCTAGATGAGAAATGTTTATTAATATCATCCAAACCAATTGTCCCCTGAAAACTGATTTGACGTTGTTTACCGATTCCCAGAGTCCCCAGGAACTTCCAGAGATCGGCAGGGGAAGAAGAAGTGACGTTACTTAGGATATGTCGGCGTTTTAATATTAATAAGTTTTTGAAAAAAAAGAAATGATGGGGACATGCCCATAGCTGACCTTGAATTTTTGAGCTAAAAAAAATTGCCTTTTAGAAATTATTCAGGGAGAAAACAGGGGAATACGTTTGTATGAAGAATCGTGTGCCGCGTTCCCTCTTAAGGCCCTGTACTAAGCCAATGTTGAGCTAATCCAGGGGGTGAAGCAGGGAAGCTGAAGCACGAGCCCCCCGCGCCTTTCAACAATTCATCCCAAAGAACAAACTCGCATTCACGTCAACCAGCGGCGGCCTTATTCTCGCACCGTCCGTATTCTGGTCGAACAAAATAATTATTAGGTACGGTAAAATATTTCTAATGTTTCTATTTTTAAACCAAAAGTACTTAGTTTCTTTCTTTACCAGTCTGTCAAGAAGGAATGGGAGGGTAATGTTTTTCGCGCGTATGTATGTCTGTTTTTGGGTATGTCTGTTCCATTGTGACCTTCTGTAGCCTAAACGGCTTGGCTGATTTTAAAGTGTGAGGTGTCATTAGGTTCGTATTTTTTCCTCGAGTGTCATAGGCTATGTGACGTCAACAAAAAAATAATATGGCGGACGGAAACTGTCTAAACAGAATTTTTTTTAGGGCTATCGCAATATAGATATCAAATGAAATGAAGCCACTGCTCAGTTCCTATTACGCGTATCATGATGTTACAAACAAAAACAATTTTTTTTTTGGGTTTTTTGGTTTTTTAAATTAACTCTTGTTCAATAGACGATGTCTGAATTGAACATACGCAAAACGTGCAGTTTAAATGAAGTGATATACAAGGAATTATAGTTTGTACCAAGTATTATAATCGTCTAGCATCGTATTAAACACTAGAAGTCGCGTGGGGCTTCGCTCCCGTCGTTCTTTATTTGGCCACTGCTCAGCCCCTTTTGGCTGTACTGTGATTTTATATAGCCTATAACCTTCCTCGATAAATGAGCTATCCAACACTAAAATAAAACTGCCAGTTGAACCAGTCGTTCTTTAGATCCTAGCGTTCAAAACAAACAAACTCTTCAGCTTTATAATATTAGTATAGATTTTTCGCGTTTTTGCAACTTTTTCACTGATGCTTCGCTCCTATTGGTCTCAGCGTAATGTTATGTAGCTTAAAACCTTCCTCAACAAATGGACTGTCCAACACTAAAAGAACTTTTGAAATCTGAACAGTAGTTCCTGAGATTAGCGCGTTCAAACAAACAAATTCTTCAGCTTTATAAAATTAGTATAGATTACACGTGCGATATAAACAAATAAAAATAATATGCATTTTATATTTAAGTGATAGATGGACCATGTTAATTGAGATGTTACAAGAGTAGGATAATATGGATAATGTTAAAAAAGTTGACTTCCGTAATGAAGTCAACTTTTTAAAAAAGAGAACGATCCCATTTTTACATGGGAAAAAATAAAGCATTGGGAAAAAAAACAAGTATTTTTCCTAAATATATTAATTATATTTGTTTATTCCCATGAAAACATACACATAGCATACGCTAACGTTTTTGTGTCTTTGAATCTTTGGAAGCTATCTTTACAATCAAATTGACAATGACATCTAATGACTTTCAAAGGGCTTGATAAGTGAATATTTCTTTCGACTTTTAAGACTAATATTTAGCTAAATCAAGGTACACCAAGAACAGCAGTTACTAGCCTACTAAGCAGGATTCAACCGAGATAATGATAGGGTGATGATAACGTAAATAGTCCTTTTGTAAAAACCAAACAAAATAAAAAATAATTTATGTAAAAAAAAAATTATAATTAGGTAGGTACTTAAGCAGGAAATAAACTAGCTGATATGTTACTACTGATTTTGACGTTCATAAGTATATACACAATTGTTTTAAGTGAATGAAGAATTTTTGACTTTGACTTTAACGAAATTCTTATATCTCATCAAAAGTCTACTACAAATATAATAGTTTCGTAAAAAAAAGGTCACAAAGATGACCCTTAGAAAAGGTTTTCGTCGCGCAGTTTGCTATATTTAGATCGTAAAGTAATATATTTTTTGCTATGAAAATAAAGGAAATTTAATAAGCTAGAGAATTACCTAAAAATTATTTCACTAAGACACGTAGTTTTTTTTTTATTAAGGGAAATTCGCGAAATCACGTCTAATTCGACGCTTGATAGATTTGACTAAAGTCAAACATCTCAGCAATTTGGACCTTATGCGTTCACACGAGGTACTAGTGTAGCTTGTTTATTGTGCCCCCTCCCAGTCGGCGACGAGCCGTTAGGAAGGAAGGTCACGTCACTGATAAAATTTTTGGTTTACGCTATTTTCGTATTTTTTAAATAAACATTTTATTTATTTAGAAGAAAACTTCTTGGATACAAGAATCAATTATCATGACATTAATATCTCGCAACAATTCTCAATATCGGAGATAATATTTGCATTGGTTTTATTCTTATCACGTCACCGGCGGCCGGTGTTGCTAAGATGTCGCTGTGGCTAACAACCAGCGAGCGCTAAGACGGCGCTGTTACACACGTCACATGAACGTGGTGGCCACTTTATAATAACGTACAAAATTTAGTGTATTGGAAATAAACAATAATGATACCAAAGTTGTTGTCATTTTATATGAACTGGCTATTACCTGAAATTTACTCTCGTCAAGCTCGAGGCATACAATTGAGAGAAAACAATTCATATCGGTAAGAACAATTGGCGATTTTTCATAAAAAACCATGATCAACAACAGCAAAAAAATATACTGGGTCGTAAGAGAAGTTTCGATTCTGAAGGTTATCCAACTCTACCATATCGCAAGAGACAACAGTTAACTTTTGAAGGATCGCTACAATGTTTTTATATTTTTGAAGATAATAAAGAAAATGTGCCCTGTTGTAGTAGACTTTTGATGAGATATAAGAATTTCGTTAAAGTCAAAGTAAAAAATTCTTCATTAATTTAAAACAATTGTGTATATACTTATGAAAAATGTAATAAAATTATGGAATACTTTCTTTTAATTTTTTTTGTTTTAATAGTCATGTTAACAACAAATTTTATATAAATTTCCTACTTTTGCCCTGTTAACTGATATACTTATTATTATAATAAAACAAACAAATGTTATTCTTAAGTTAGCTGTGGTTGCCTATAATTGAGAGAGCATCAGGCACGCTTTATGTTTTTGATATTTCTTTGTTAATGTGTATGTGTATCTCTTGTTGGTAATCCTTAATAAATAAATAAATGAACGTCAAAATCAGTAGTAACATATATCAGCTAGTTTATTTCCTGCTTTAGTACCTAATTATAATTTTTTTTTTACATATATTATTTTTTATTTTTGTTTGGTTTTTACAAAAGGACTATTCACGTTATCATCACCCTCTCATTATCTCGGTTGAAGCCTGCTTAGTAGGCTAGTATTTGCTGTTCTTGGTGTACCTTGATTTAGCTAAATATTAGTCTTAAAAGTCGAAAAAAATATTCACTTATTGATATCAAGCCCTTTGAAAGTCATTAGATGTCATTGTCAATTTGATAGTAAAGATAGCTTCCAAAGATTCAAAGACAAAAAAACGTTATTTTTATTTGTTTATATCGCACTTGTAATCTATACTAATTTTATAAAGCTGAAGAGTTTGTTTGTTTGAACGCGCTAATCTCAGGAACTACTTGTCAGATTTCAAAAATTATTTTAGTGTTGGATAGTCCATTTGTCGAGGAAGGTTTTAAGCTACATAACATTACGCTGAGACCAATAGGAGCGAAGCATCAGTGAAAAAGTTGCAAAAACGCGAAAAATCCATACTAATATTATAAAGATGAAGAGTTTGTTTGTTTGAACGCTAGGATCTAAAGAACTACTGGTCCAACTGGCAATTTTATTTTAGTGTTGGATAGCCCATTTATCGAGGAAGGTAAAAGGCTATATAAAATCACACTACAGCCAATAGGGGCTGAGCAGTGGCCAAATAAAGAACGACGGGAGCGAAACCCCACGCGACTTCTAGTGTTTAATACGATGCTAGACGATTATAATACTTGGTACAAACTATAATTCCTTGTATATCACTTCATTTAAACTGCACGTTTTGCGTATGTTCAGTTCAGACATCGTCTATTGAACAAGAGTTAATTTAAAAAACCAAAAAACCCCAAAAAAGTAGTTTTTGTTTGTAGGCTATATAACATCATGATACGGGTAATAGGAACTGAGCAGTGGCTTCATTTCATTTGATATCTATATTGCGATAGCCCTAAAAAAATTCTGTTTAGACAGTTTCCGTCCGCCATATTATTTTTTGTTGACGTCACATAGCCTATGACACTCGAGGAAAAAATACGAACCTAATGACACCTCACACTTTAAAATCAGCCAAGCCGTTTAGGCTACAGAAGGTCACAATGGAACAGACATGCCCAAAAACATACATACATACGCGCGAAAAACATTACCCTCCCATTCCTTCTTGACAGTCGGGTAAAGAAAGAAACTAAGTGCTTTTGGTTTAAAAATAGAAAACATTAGAAATATTTTACCGTACCTAATAATTATTTTGTTCGACCAGAATACGGACGGCGCGAGAATAAGGCCGCCGCTGGTTGACGTGAATGCGAGTTTGTTCTTTGGGATGAATTGTTGAAAGGCGGGGAAGCTGAAGCACGAGCCCCCCGGGCTCGTGCTTCAGCTTCCCTGCTTCACCCCCTGGATTAGCTCAACATTGGCTTAGTACAGGGCCTTAAGAAACAAAGTTAGTAATAAACAGCTGCAGCCGGCGCGGTCGGCGTTGAAACAGTCACGCAGGGATTCTTTAAAACATATTTAGTCATTCATCTAACAGTTTATTGTAGAAATATGATCATCATTGTGTTTTATTCTTTCCAGGGCACGGCACTTGGCACCGCTGGCGTGATTAAAGACTTGTGGAACAAAGTCACAGGCTAGAAATTTATGGTAATCGATCTTCTCCGCAATTAAAATAAATAAAGAAATAAAATTTTCTAAAAAACCCTTTAATTTTTTTTATATAACTGCGGCCCTGGCCCTGGTGGTAAGCGGTCACCGTAACGTATGACACCAGGGACATCACGAATGCGATACTCAACTTTAAAAACCCATTCACTCCATTTTTGAAGAACCCCCTATTTGTAGTCATTTGAGAAAAACGAGTTAAATTCGTTTCACATACTGCGGAGTTCTCGGGAGGAAATTCCTACGAAATGGCGTGGTGCGAGACATTCGTTTCTAAGTTGTGAGGATGAACTCCCTGCCGATGATCTCCCTGCTGGTGTCTCTCCTACATTTAGTGGCTCTTTACCGCTTGTAAGATTAAATAAACGAACAAAGCGTTTGTATCGGTTTACTATTGTTTGATAAAAAGCGTATGACAAATTATCATTTTAAAAACAACGTTAGAAAAACTAATCATTTGAATTAAAAATCTACGTACATATTAAAACTATATATACAATTAAATACAAACAAAAAAAAGGGAAACTAAAACGAAAACTTAAACAATAAAAAAAAACAAATAACCCAAAGAAAACTTGTTTAGGCATCGTAATATTCGTCAGCATCACTGTCAACCGGAAACGTACCCAAAAGGCTGGCGGCATTGCCACGTTGAATGGCAATGCTAATTCTCTGAGCGAGAAACGCACCAGCCCTCTTATCACGTGAAGCGTCGATAAGCCTTTTTGCCAGATCTTTAAACAAAGACCTAGCACTCGGACCTCACGTACCTAAAGTCTCGACCCCAAACGGCTCAAAAATATAATTACCAATTAAATTATGGTATTTTCGCCGTTTGAGGGTCTCTGCGGCTGCAGCAGCAGCGCCAGCACAACCCGCTGAGCTTGGAACATGGGATGGCGCAAGGGTGTCGACACATGTTGCGTCCCACACCAAAGGCCTACCCATCTTCCAGGGTAATAATGTCAAACCATCAGGTCTCTTCCCATCGTCACGTGCCAAGCCATTCGGTTCAAGAATAGCTGGAACGCCAGCGGTGACAAGAGCTCGGCGGATAATGTCATTTAAATTTTAAATTTTCCCTTTTTTTTGTTTGTATTTAATTGTATACATAGTTTTAATATGTAAGTAGATTTTTAATTTAATTATTTTCATTATTATCATTTGATAAACTTTACACAACAACAAAGTAGTTTGTTAAACAATCGTTTGTAAAATGATAAATTCATCAAGTATAGTTTTGTCAAACGTTTGTTTGATGAAAAAATGAAAATTTGTCATTTGTTTTTTGTCAAATGATTAGACACCGTTTGTACCATAGATTTAGTATGTACAAGATAAACAATGTCAGATTATAGGCGAGACCAAAACACAATTGAGTGATTGTCAATGTGTGAGTTAAAAATAGTGATTGCAACGGACTGTTGCACTATCGATATTCTGCACTTGGGATTATCGAGCTTATGAATTCGGTGTGTAATTGAGCGTCTTGAATCTTGAATAATGTCGCAACAATTTGTTTTAAGAAGCATTTACAACAAGTTAACTTTTCATGCTATCGGGTAAAATTGTGCTGTTAGGCAATTTTTTTTTTCCAAACCGCTATCTTTTAGTTTTAAGACTAGGATACCTACCATATATATATAGCCATAGTAAGAAAGCAAAAAAGAAACGATGGTAGCTGAATGAATAAGGAACCTGCGTGCAAATTACGCGGTCCTAGTTCGAACCCAACGCGGCGGCAGTACCAATGTGCATTCCACTTTGTGGAATTTATATGTACTAGTCAAATGACTTACCATCTGCTGATGGTGAAGGGAACATCGTGAGGAAACCCACATATCTACCCTAGAAGCAATTCTATGTGTATGTCTGATCCACCAACCCGCACTAGGCCAGCGTGAGTGGAGTATGGCCTAAACCCTCTCAGCTCTCGAGATGAGACCCGAGCCCAGCATTGGGGCTTAATGGGCTGCTGATGAGTAAGAAAGCAGGCCATAAACCTTACTGCCTAAGTTTTTTATGGTCAATGTCATGATGAACTAGAACAATATATCTGATCGATTATATTCTATATAGCTGTACTTAATGATAGAAAATTTATTGGATGGTTTACAATCACAGGATATTTAAACACGTTGTATAACATAATATTTTTTTTTATTCTTTATATTCGGAAAACATTTATATAACAAATAATTGTGAAAATACAGCAAAACTATTTTCAAAATGAAAAATATTATTAAAATCTTTGGGTTGGTTAGCCCATTTATCGAGGAAAGCTTTAACTAATGTTTTATATATATGTAAGTAGTTGAATATTTTTTTGAGGCCCAGTCTGGTCTATTTATAATACGTATCCATTTGTCACGTGACGCTGTTTTCGTTGGAAACCTAAAATAAAAGACAAAAATATCACTAACTTAATGGCTCACCTGACTCACTAACCTTATATTTTAAGTACTACCTACTGAATTTGTGAGAAACAACTACTTTAAAAATAGGTATTAAAAAACATAGAGAGATGTAAATAAGTTAGTGTGCTTCACTCAATTACAATAGTGGTTACCTTAAGGTGTTAACGCACATATTACGATGATTTAAAGAATTGACGGAATAATTACAGTTTTAAAAATACTATCGACTTTTATCGATACCCATGACGTCATCATTTCGTCAAGCCCTATCGTCAACAAACATTTTCCTATTTTACACGAAAAATGCTTTAATATATCGTATATACATAAAATATTATCAACATAACGAAGAAGAAGCCTAAATACGTCCAACAAAATAGGTTTTTGCTTAGTTAAAAGCACCAATTTTACAAAATAAGGTTTGCAAAAATTCATTAGATTTTTGTATTTACCTGAGAAACGTGAAATTTCTCTGGGTTATTCCTTCTTGTCACGTCACAATTGGTTACGGAACAGACCACCATGATACTGGCACACCTTTTAAGCAATTTATTGCACGATTTGTAAATATTTTAGCAAAATAAGAGTTGACAGTAAAACACGCGAGCCGCTATGGCCCCCTAATTGAAAAAATATTGGCACATCCCATTTTATCTTTCATCTCTTTCACTCTTTTACAGCGTGCATATCAATTTGACCTCTCGTTTCCGCGCTATGTTTGTCTTCTGCGGTAGCGCGCGGATCCTAGGTCTATGGTTTGTACCGTCTGCTGGTTATAGATGTCAGATAAAATGCAAAATGATCGGGCTCTTTTAGAGCCAGCTTCAGCAGAGGAAAACGATGGGTCTACATCGGTCGTTCAGTTATCAAACCAGGGCGAATAGACACCAGTTCCACCGGAGGAGGATGAGTCGAGTGAGGCTAGCACGGAGCCTACTGGTGAGCAGCCAATAGCTAGTTGTAATCGCGGACTAAATTAAGCTTATTTTATATTGGACTAAGAAATAGTGTAACTAGATACCAATGCTTAGATATAGCGTGCCTTGCGAGTCACGCCTGTTGTTATTGTAAACCAGACCTAAACAAGTTTTCTTTGGGTTATTTGATTTTTTTTTTTATTGTTTAAGTTTTCGTTTTAGTTTCCTTTTTTTTTATTAGATATATTTTGGTTCTGTATCATTCTATGATATTTCAAATTGTGACCAATTGAAATGTAATTATTTTGGCTTTTAAAAAGAGTGGCCTGAGTTTCTAGACAGTTTTTCGCAAGCTCAATCTTGTCCGCGAACTGGCCTTAGGAAAATTTACAGACACCTTTTTTTTGGCTTTGAATGACGATAATAAGTATAATGTTAGTAAAATATTGACTACTTATTGACATTTATCAGTCAGTCAATAAGTCTGTCAGATACTTTCTTCTTTTATATATATAAACTAGCAGTCGTCCGCGGCTCCGCCGGCGCGTATTTAGATTTCCGTGACCACTGGAATTTTCCCTTCTCAGAGATTGAATTTCCAAAACTCATATCTTAGTTACTGTTATATTTTCGTAACTAGGCCTGCGATATCAACGGGTTTATTTGCACTAGTTTACAATAACAACAGGCGTAACTCGCAAGGCACGCTATATCTAAGCATTGGTATCTAGTTACACTATTTTTTAGTCCAATATAAAATGAGCTAAAACTACTGTTTGTAATGACATCGTAGTATGACCCTTAATTTAGTCCGCGATTACAACTAGCTATAGGCTGCTCACCAGTAGGCTCCGTGCTAGCCTCACTTGACTTATCCGCCTCCGATGTAACCGGTGTCTTTTCACCCTGGTCGGACAACTGAACGACGGATGTAGACCCATCGTTCTCCTCTGTTGAAGCTGGCTCTAAAACAGCCCAATCATTTTGCATTTTATCTGACATCTAATTTACCAGCGCACGATACAAACGCTTTATTCGTTTATTTAATCTTACAAGCGGTAAAGAGCCACTAAATATAGGAAAGATACCGTTCGTCATCGGCAGGGAGTTCATCCTCACACCTTAGAAACTAATTTTCTCGTACCATGCGATTTCGAAGGAATTTCCTCCTGTGAACTTCTCAGTATGTGAAATTAACTTAACGAGTTTTTCCCAAGGGGCTACAGTAGGAGGTTCTTCAAAAAGGAGTGAATAGTTTATAAAGTTGGGTATCGCGTTCGTGATGCCCCTGGTGTCATACGTTACGGTAACCGCTTACCACCAGGGCCAGGGCCGTAGTTATATAAAAAAAATGAAAGAGTTTTTTTTTACCGTTTTATTTGTTTACTTATTTTCATTGCGGATAAGATCGATAACCATAAATTTCTAGCCCGTGACTTTGTTCCACAAGTCCTTAACCGCGCCAGCTGCGCCGAGAGCCCTGCCCTGGAAACAATAAAATACAATGATTATACTTCTACAATAAACTGTTAGACGAACGACTGAATATGTTCTAGAAATTTTAAACCACTTCTTGACTGTTTAATTACTAACTTTGTTTCTTAATTTAAGAACCCTACTTACCAACATTATCCCGCCCCTTATGAGTGCAGGTAGAAATGGCTTGGGCTGAGGCTCGGGCTCGGGCTCAGGTGCGGGAGCAGCTTTCGTGCCCATGAACATGGACGAAGCCACTAACACCACGAGAAAGATATTGAAGAAACGCATTTTAGTTTTGATATTTGTTGTGTGTACACTTTAACAAACAAATGCAGTTTGGTGCTATAATGTCAGCCATACATACCTTTTATATAAGCTCTAATAGCACTGTAAATGTGTAATGTCTTTAGAAACACATTTAAGGTTAAATAATAAAAGTGCTCACGCTTTAGGCGATAGCAATAATAATTAATTATCACATACAAAATTAATTCGTCAATAATTGTCATTATCATCATATCAGGCGTAAGACGTCTACTATTGGACATAGTGCTCCTCAAAAGATTTCCAATGGACCAGTCGGCTTATATTCGCATCACATTTGTTCGCACCAAGTACGCAAGTGAGCGAATTCGTATACGGCTTTTATCCAGCGCGATCCTGCGGTTCGAATCAATTTGTCAATGCCACTAAATGAAAATATTAATATAATTCTCAAAATCTGAATTAGACTGTAAAATTTATTTAATTGAATCAAAACGCGTTTTGAACTACAATTTTACCCGATTTAAACTATGGTATTTTAACACACTGTAGATAAGTAGGTAAACAATATTAATTAAAAACAATCAAACATTAATGATCCATTAAGATACCACAATTGTTTCAGTCGGAATCACACTCATCATCATCATCATCATTACTACAACCCAGACACGTCCCACTCCAGCACGGGTCTCCTCCAAAAATTGTGGAGGGAATTTAGTCTACTATATAACGGCCCCCCACCAGATGGACCGACGACCTGGTCAGGGTGGCGGGCGGCCGTTGGATCCAGGCGGCACAGGACCGTTCGTAGTGGTGTAAATTAGGTGAGGCCTAGTTCGACTATCGAACTACTGGTAGAACTAGATGGAATAAAGGCTATGTTCAGCAGTGGACGTCGTTGGGCTGATATGATGATGATATAACGCTGGCCCGACGGGTTGGTATAGGGGTTTTGTTTCGAATTTTGCAGTGCTCTTGTCTATTTCCATTTTTCTCCCTTAATCGCCTTTTACGACAATCCGTGGGGGGTTGAAATAATAATAATAATAAATAATAAATGTTTTTAATTCAGAAAAATAATTCCATCAATAGTGTTAGTAAAATTTAGGCTTACATGCTAGTGTTAGTATTTATTAACCTACGAACAAACTTAATTATAATAGGAGATCTGTAGCTCTCCGCCACGGTTCTCAGAATGCTGTTGCGACTGTCTCTCACTCTACGCAGTAGGGAGGCTGTCTTTTTACGTACGATGGCGTAAAACCCGTCCGTACGAGCTTGCGCAAACATCCCCGACGCACTGCAGTGTCGAGGCAGTCGCAACAACACTCTGAAAGCATTGTTATACTGGACGCGCAGAGCATCCAGCGATCTTTTGGTGTAATTGACCCATAGATTGCCCGTGTACAGACCCTGGCAGTACGCCTTGAACAGCGTAATTTTGACAAGGTCCGTACAGCGTGCAAATCTACGGGCCAACATATTACTCCGGACCGCCAGAGCCCTACGCTCCCGTTCAATATCTACATCGTCTTTAAGGTCGTCGGTAATAAAATGTCCGAGGTATTTAAAAGTGGACACCCTTTTAATTGATGACCCATTCAAAACCAATCCGGGGCCATAGCTACTGCATTTACCAACGACCTTAAAGACCATGTACTCACATTTAGCCACATTATATTTTAACCCATGTGCGGCGGCGTAGGCTTCACAATATCTAAGCAGCTCTCCGATTGCCCCCCCTGACGGAGCCAGCAGCACCATGTCGTCTGCGTAGCTGATGTTGTTTATTTTAACCCCATCAACACTGCATCCGACAGGCATGCTGCTGAGTCCGGCAATGAGGTTATCTACATAGAGATTGAAGAGCCTGGGTGACGTCAAACCTCCCTGTCTCACCCCACACTCCAATCTATATGGTTCAGAGAGCGTACTATCCCACTTCACCTGGTTTAATTGGTTGCCATACCAGTACTGCAACAGCTTACATACCTCCGCAGGTACACCCCTGTCTCCCATCTCTCCCCAAAGTATATCATACGATACAAGATCGAACGCTTTGGAGAGATCTAAGAAACAGGCGTATACCGGCGTACTGCGATCTACATAGTATTGAACAGTATGCTTGAGACTTAAAATAGCGCTTTCAGTTGATAGTCCGGGCCGAAACCCGAACTGCGCATCGTGTAAATGTATGTAACTACTTAAAATAGAATCAAGCATACCGTCCAACACCTTTGCTATTACCGTAGCCAGGGAAATAGGACGATAATTAGCCTTGTCCGAGATGTCACCTGTCTTGTTCTTCACAATGGGCACCACGATGGTCTTCATCAGGTCATCTGGTAAATACGCATGAGTAATACACATTGAGAAGAACATAGACAGGACTCGGGGCAAATGGACACCTGCGTGCTTTAGATGCTCAATGCTGAGCCCATCATGTCCTGGAGATTTGCCTCGACTCATGCCTTTAATAATTGAATGCACTTGCTGAGCTGAAAATTGTATCAGAGGTTCTTTTCCACGACTGCTGAGCTCAGAATCGTGCACATTGGTTGAAGGACCGAGCGGAGACTGCACTTTGAAATGCTCCTTGAACATATTTGCAATGCCCGCGTGATCACTTATCCCCCCCACACTCGCCGTGAGACCAGGTTTAGGATCCAGCTTACTAGTTGACTTCCAAAAATCACTAAAGTTTTTGGTTGCGCGTTGTTCTGCTAACCTATCCATAGTGATTTGCTCTGCGTTATTTTGACAAAATTTCAAGCGACTCTTAAAGATTTTTCTTTTTTCATACATATCATCATAGATAGGGCCCGAAGAAGGACGGTTGTTCACAACCCATAACTGGAAACTGCGCCTGGCCTCACGGTGAGCGTCTTTAACGTGCTCGTTCCACCCACACACGCGCTTACCCCTTCGCGGCCCTCCCCCGTGTGTACCTTTTGATTGTCTAGCCGCCTCATATAATACATCTATAATCACATTATACCACTCATTCAAAACAATTTTATGTTCGACCAAACCGCATGACTTGCTACTGCAGCTCCTAAACTCATAGGGGAGACCAACATTTCGTAACTTACTATTGCATAGGTCATGGTAATGTTGCGTTTCGGACTCTGTTCTCTCACCCCATATGACAGAGTTACGGTTTGCTCTACGTGTCATCAGTTTAGGTCGTACTACATCTAAATTACATTCCAAATGTATAGGTAAATGATCCGAGACAAACACATCTTCAGATACATTTACATTTACAACAGTGTGCCAGGCTGATACAGATACTAAACAGTGATCTAACCACCTTCTACTTCCGTAAACATCACTTATAAAAGTATAGGTATCACTGTCAATCCCGCATTTCTCTACATCCGCACAAATCCAAAATTGTTCAGTACAAAAATCACATAATTCTTTATAAAATAATTCATGGGGGTGTGCATTGAAGTCACCCAATATATATACGTTCTCTATATTACAGCTTGCTATGGTTGCACTAATCTCACTCAATACATCTGTAAATATAGGTAAGTTGTCTGGGCAGTTTGTAGGCATATAAACAGAAAATACAATAATTGTACGGCCTTGTAACTTAGCTGTAATTGCCACTAACCGAGGACTAGTACAACGAACAACGGAGATTGATTCAAATATGCCCTTTCTCCAGAGTATGGCTACCCCTCCATGAGGTCTACCTTTCAATAAGCCCTCAGAAGTGTCTATTGCAGACTTGCCCGTATATTCAAAGTCAGGACTTATACTTCCGAGCATTGGTATGTCATGGGGAAATAGCCACGTCTCCTGCAGGGCTACTAAATCCGACATCATACATACATCTTTTATATTATCAATAGATCTTTTAGCAGACTTACAATTAAAACTAGTAAACCTAATTGTATTATTGTTATTTTTGGTATCCATTAAATAAATATACTATTGGACTTTAACTAACTGCTCCTGGTGTTTTGTTTTATACAATAAACGAACAAAACGCCTAAATATAATGCCGTCAGGCCATAAATTATCATTTAGAAACAAGTTAACTTTGTGTTTGACAACATACAACTTGTACGCATGATATTTCTTATAAGACTTTATGTTTATCTTTTTTAACGACACAACTTCCCCGGTCTTATCCTTTATATAGCTAGTAATGTCCTCTTCACTTGTCTTTGTACTGACATTGGATATTAGTAATGGAACATAGATATCCGCCGCCCGAAATTTCCCTTCAGGCGCAGTTAACGCCCTCCCTTTTCTACTAATTAACCTATTGTGTTTATAACGCTTATTCTGCACTACCCGCCACTCAGAATCAACAGCGCTTACACCACCTACTGTTTGTTCACTATTCACGCTATTCTCACGAAAACTCGCAACACACACCGCTTTTGGCGATGGACATAACTCACTCGACGCTGACTCGAGTGATACCTCGGTGAGTACAGTTGCACGCTGGCCAGTCGTAGGGGATTGAGACGCCGCGCAGGTAGCCGGTATCGAAACCGGTTGTTTGACGTTCGTTATTGCAATACTGTTGGTCATCGTACACTCCGTCCCACTCGCACTTACTGTTTCTTGCATTGCATCTCGCTCACACCTGCGCCTAGAATTCTCTGTCCCCTTTTGTTGTTCTTGTAAGACAGAGACATAGCTATTATGACACTGATCAGCTGTTGTTGTCATATGTTTTGCCGGCTCACCGTTAGTTTTTGAATCAGCTGTTGCTTGCGAATATGTGATAGGGTTTTGCAAACTACATGGACTACTATCATTAATAATGCTGTTTCGTACACATGTTCCTCTTTTCATGTTTACATTCGTGTTTATCACGGAATTATTGCTAATCGATGTAGGCTGCCTATTTTGTATTTCTAATTTAAACAGATCGAATTGTTCAGTACTTACAGATTTTACTTCCAATTCCCTGACCTTGTTTTGCAGGTTAATTATGTCCTTTAGCAATCGTGTAACATCCACATGATCGAAAGTAACTGGAGGGAGTTTGTGCAACTCTTTTGCCACAAATATCGGAAGAAGATCTGAATTAGTTCCTTTGAGTAGACAAATCATGTCATCTAGGTCCTGCGACATTTTCTTTTTACCGTCCTTTCGCCGAACAGGCATCTTCTTTCCACTGGGTATCGACTCAAACAACAGTCTTTGCCTTCACAATTTCATCAGCTGTGAATGACGAGGTACACATCTGATGCACACTTTCTTCATCCATGACGTCCAAAACATTTCTTAAGAACGCTAACAGTTCATTAATAACTACATTGCAGCTATTACACTTCACAATATTTTGCGACATTTTACACACCGTCATATATCACATCGGTACTGTCAACGCGTGCTCTCATAGTCGCGCGCGCAACCGGACGTAACTAACCGGACGTAAATGGTGTACTGGCAATATGTATTCTTAATCCGTCACTATACACTGTCTTTTTTATTATAATTGCAACGGTATAATTATTATTATTTAAACGCCCTAAAGTAGTAATCATAAGCTAAATTCGCTCCACATTCTTTAAAGGGAACCCGTGCCCAACAGTGGCACATACCATACCATAAAATAACATAAGAAACAGTATCTTGCTTGCCTCTGCGATCTCTCTTTCTCTAGGACGATTTATCATGTCAACCCATAAACGTGCCACTGTTGGACACGGGTCTCCTTCAAAGACTGTGGAGCGAATTTAGCCTACTATTACTACCTTAGGGTGATTAAATAATAATAATTATTATTATACCGTTGCGATTATAATAAATATGTCACAGTGTGATTTGTCCGTATAGTGACGGATTAAGGATACATATTGCTAGTGCCCCATTTCAAGCTGTGGGTATCGTAAAAGGCGACTAACGGAGAAAAACTGAAATAGAGATCACTGCAAGAAAAGGAAAAATCAAAACAAAAACCATCCACCGTCTGGCCAGCGTGGTATAGTAGCCTAAATTTCCTCCACAATCTTTGGAGGAGACCCGTGCTGGAGTGGAACGTTTCTGGTTGTAGTAATGATGATGAGTGTGATTCGGACCGAAACAATTGTGGTATAATAATGGATAGTAAAATTAATTTTTGTTTGTTTTTAATTAATATTGTTGACTTATCTACAGTGTGTTAAAATACCATACATAGTTTAAATCGTGTAAAATTGAAGTTCAAAATGCGTTTTGATTCAATTAAATAAATTTAACAGTCTGATTATGACCTTGAGAATTACGATATGGATATTTTCATTTAGTAGTATTGACAAATTGATCCGAACCGCAGGATCGCGCTGGATGATATCCGTATACGATTTCGCTCACTTGTGTGTGTGTGAATGTGATGCGAATATAAGCCGACTGGTATTTTCCATATTGGAAATCTTTTGAGGAGGACTATGTCCAATAGTAGACGTCCTACGCCTGATATGATGATAATGACAATTATTGACGAATTAATTTTGTATGTGATAATGAATTATTATTGCTATCGCCTAAAGTGCGAGCACTTTTATTATTTAACCCTAAATGTGTTTTTAAAGACATTACACATTTATGATGCTATTACAGCTTATATAAAAGTTAGGTGTGGCGGACATTATAGCACCAAACTGCATTTGTTTATTTAAGTGTACACACAACAAATCTCAAAACCAAAATGCGTTTCTTCAATATCTTCCTTGTGGTGTTAGTGGCTTCGTCCATGTTCATGGGCACGAAAGCTGCTCCCGCACCTGAGCCCGAGCCCGAGCCTCAGCCCAAGCCATTTCTACCTGCACTCATAAGGGGCGGGATAATGTTGGTAAGTAGGGTTCTTAAATTAAGAAACAAAGTTAGTAATTAAACAGTCAAGAAGTGGTTTAAAATTTCTAGAACATATTCAGTCGTTCGTCTAACAGTTTATTGTAGAAGTATAATCATTGTATTTTATTGTTTCCAGGGCAGGGCTCTCGGCGCAGCTGGCGCGGTTAAGGACTTGTGGAACAAAGTCACGGGCTAGAAATTTATGGTAATCGATCTTATCCGCAATGAAAATAAGTAAACAAATAAAACGGTAAAAAAAAACTCTTTCATTTTTTTTATATAACTACGGCCCTGGCCCTGGTGGTAAGCGGTTACCGTAACGTATGACACCAGGGGCATCACGAACGCGATACCCAACTTTATAAACTATTCACTCCTTTTTGAAGAACCTCCTACTGTAGCCCCTTGGGAAAAACTCGTTAAGTTAATTTCACATACTGAGAAGTTCACAGGAGGAAATTCCTTCGAAATCGCATGGTACGAGAAAATTAGTTTCTAAGGTGTGAGGATGAACTCCCTGCCGATGACGAACGGTATCTTTCCTATATTTAGTGGCTCTTTACCGCTTGTAAGATTAAATAAACGAATAAAGCGTTTGTATCGTGCGCTGGTAAATTAGATGTCAGATAAAATGCAAAATGATTGGGCTGTTTTAGAGCCAGCTTCAACAGAGGAGAACGATGGGTCTACATCCGTCGTTCAGTTGTCCGACCAGGGTGAAAAGACACCGGTTACATCGGAGGCGGATAAGTCAAGTGAGGCTAGCACGGAGCCTACTGGTGAGCAGCCTATAGCTAGTTGTAATCGCGGACTAAATTAAGGGTCATACTACGATGTCATTACAAACAGTAGTTTTAGCTCATTTTATATTGGACTAAAAAATAGTGTAACTAGATACCAATGCTTAGATATAGCGTGCCTTGCGAGTTACGCCTGTTGTTATTGTAAACTAGTGCAAATAAACCCGTTGATATCGCAGGCCTAGTTACGAAAATATAACAGTAACTAAGATATGAGTTTTGGAAATTCAATCTCTGAGAAGGGAAAATTCCAGTGGTCACGGAAATCTAAATACGCGCCGGCGGAGCCGCGGACGACTGCTAGTTTATATATATAAAAGAAGAAAGTATCTGACAGACTTATTGACTGACTGATAAATGTCAATAAGTAGTCAATATTTTACTAACATTATACTTATTATCGTCATTCAAAGCCAAAAAAAAGGTGTCTGTAAATTTTCCTAAGGCCAGTTCGCGGACAAGATTGAGCTTGCGAAAAACTGTCTAGAAACTCAGGCCACTCTTTTTAAAAGCCAAAATAATTACATTTCAATTGGTCACAATTTGAAATATCATAGAATGATACAGAACCAAAATATATCTAATAAAAAAAAAGGAAACTAAAACGAAAACTTAAACAATAAAAAAAAAAATCAAATAACCCAAAGAAAACTTGTTTAGGTCTGGTTTACAATAACAACAGGCGTGACTCGCAAGGCACGCTATATCTAAGCATTGGTATCTAGTTACACTATTTCTTAGTCCAATATAAAATAAGCTTAATTTAGTCCGCGATTACAACTAGCTATTGGCTGCTCACCAGTAGGCTCCGTGCTAGCCTCACTCGACTCATCCTCCTCCGGTGGAACTGGTGTCTATTCGCCCTGGTTTGATAACTGAACGACCGATGTAGACCCATCGTTTTCCTCTGCTGAAGCTGGCTCTAAAAGAGCCCGATCATTTTGCATTTTATCTGACATCTATAACCAGCAGACGGTACAAACCATAGACCTAGGATCCGCGCGCTACCGCAGAAGACAAACATAGCGCGGAAACGAGAGGTCAAATTGATATGCACGCTGTAAAAGAGTGAAAGAGATGAAAGATAAAATGGGATGTGCCCATATTTTTTCAATTAGGGGGCCATAGCGGCTCGCGTGTTTTACTGTCAACTCTTATTTTGCTAAAATATTTACAAATCGTGCAATAAATTGCTTAAAAGGTGTGCCAGTATCATGGTGGTCTGTTCCGTAACCAATTGTGACGTGACAAGAAGGAATAACCCAGAGAAATTTCACGTTTCTCAGGTAAATACAAAAATCTAATGAATTTTTGCAAACCTTATTTTGTAAAATTGGTGCTTTTAACTAAGCAAAAACCTATTTTGTTGGACGTATTTAGGCTTCTTCTTCGTTATGTTGATAATATTTTATGTATATACGATATATTAAAGCATTTTTCGTGTAAAATAGGAAAATGTTTGTTGACGATAGGGCTTGACGAAATGATGACGTCATGGGTATCGATAAAAGTCGATAGTATTTTTAAAACTGTAATTATTCCGTCAATTCTTTAAATCATCGTAATATGTGCGTTAACGCCTTAAGGTAACCACTATTGTAATTGAGTGAAGCACACTAACTTATTTACATCTCTCTATGTTTTTTAATACCTATTTTTAAAGTAGTTGTTTCTCACAAATTCAGTAGGTAGTACTTAAAATATAAGGTTAGTGAGTCAGGTGAGCCATTAAGTTAGTGATATTTTTGTCTTTTATTTTAGGTTTCCAACGAAAACAGCGTCACGTGACAAATGGATACGTATTATAAATAGACCAGACTGGGCCTCAAAAAAATATTCAACTACTTACATATATATAAAACATTAGTTAAAGCTTTCCTCGATAAATGGGCTAACCAACCCAAAGATTTTAATAATATTTTTCATTTTGAAAATAGTTTTGCTGTATTTTCACAATTATTTGTTATATAAATGTTTTCCGAATATAAAGAATAAAAAAAAATATTATGTTATACAACGTGTTTAAATATCCTGTGATTGTAAACCATCCAATAAATTTTCTATCATTAAGTACAGCTATATAGAATATAATCGATCAGATATATTGTTCTAGTTCATCATGACATTGACCATAAAAAACTTAGGCAGTAAGGTTTATGGCCTGCTTTCTTACTCATCAGCAGCCCATTAAGCCCCAATGCTGGGCTCGGGTCTCATCTCGAGAGCTGAGAGGGTTTAGGCCATAATCCACTCACGCTGGCCTAGTGCGGGTTGGTGGATCAGACATACACATAGAATTGCTTCTAGGGTAGATATGTGGGTTTCCTCACGATGTTCCCTTCACCATCAGCAGATGGTAAGTCATTTGACTAGTACATATAAATTCCACAAAGTGGAATGCACATTGGTACTGCCGCCGCGTTGGGTTCGAACTAGGACCGCGTAATTTGCACGCAGGTTCCTTATTCATTCAGCTACCATCGTTTCTTTTTTGCTTTCTTACTATGGCTATATATATATGGTAGGTATCCTAGTCTTAAAACTAAAAGATAGCGGTTTGGAAAAAAAAAATTGCCTAACAGCACAATTTTACCCGATAGCATGAAAAGTTAACTTGTTGTAAATGCTTCTTAAAACAAATTGTTGCGACATTATTCAAGATTCAAGACGCTCAATTACACACCGAATTCATAAGCTCGATAATCCCAAGTGCAGAATATCGATAGTGCAACAGTCCGTTGCAATCACTATTTTTAACTCACACATTGACAATCACTCAATTGTGTTTTGGTCTCGCCTATAATCTGACATTGTTTATCTTGTACATACTAAATCTATGGTACAAACGGTGTCTAATCATTTGACAAAAAACAAATGACAAATTTTCATTTTTTCATCAAACAAACGTTTGACAAAACTATACTTGATGAATTTATCATTTTACAAACGATTGTTTAACAAACTACTTTGTTGTTGTGTAAAGTTTATCAAATGATAATAATGAAAATAATTAAATTAAAAATCTACTTACATATTAAAACTATGTATACAATTAAATACAAACAAAAAAAAGGGAAAATTTAAAATTTAAATGACATTATCCGCCGAGCTCTTGTCACCGCTGGCGTTCCAGCTATTCTTGAACCGAATGGCTTGGCACGTGACGATGGGAAGAGACCTGATGGTTTGACATTATTACCCTGGAAGATGGGTAGGCCTTTGGTGTGGGACGCAACATGTGTCGACACCCTTGCGCCATCCCATGTTCCAAGCTCAGCGGGTTGTGCTGGCGCTGCTGCTGCAGCCGCAGAGACCCTCAAACGGCGAAAATACCATAATTTAATTGGTAATTATATTTTTGAGCCGTTTGGGGTCGAGACTTTAGGTACGTGAGGTCCGAGTGCTAGGTCTTTGTTTAAAGATCTGGCAAAAAGGCTTATCGACGCTTCACGTGATAAGAGGGCTGGTGCGTTTCTCGCTCAGAGAATTAGCATTGCCATTCAACGTGGCAATGCCGCCAGCCTTTTGGGTACGTTTCCGGTTGACAGTGATGCTGACGAATATTACGATGCCTAAACAAGTTTTCTTTGGGTTATTTGTTTTTTTTTATTGTTTAAGTTTTCGTTTTAGTTTCCCTTTTTTTTGTTTGTATTTAATTGTATATATAGTTTTAATATGTACGTAGATTTTTAATTCAAATGATTAGTTTTTCTAACGTTGTTTTTAAAATGATAATTTGTCATACGCTTTTTATCAAACAATAGTAAACCGATACAAACGCTTTGTTCGTTTATTTAATCTTACAAGCGGTAAAGAGCCACTAAATGTAGGAGAGACACCAGCAGGGAGATCATCGGCAGGGAGTTCATCCTCACAACTTAGAAACGAATGTCTCGCACCACGCCATTTCGTAGGAATTTCCTCCCGAGAACTCCGCAGTATGTGAAACGAATTTAACTCGTTTTTCTCAAATGACTACAAATAGGGGGTTCTTCAAAAATGGAGTGAATGGGTTTTTAAAGTTGAGTATCGCATTCGTGATGTCCCTGGTGTCATACGTTACGGTGACCGCTTACCACCAGGGCCAGGGCCGCAGTTATATAAAAAAAATTAAAGGGTTTTTTAGAAAATTTTATTTCTTTATTTATTTTAATTGCGGAGAAGATCGATTACCATAAATTTCTAGCCTGTGACTTTGTTCCACAAGTCTTTAATCACGCCAGCGGTGCCAAGTGCCGTGCCCTGGAAAGAATAAAACACAATGATGATCATATTTCTACAATAAACTGTTAGATGAATGACTAAATATGTTTTAAAGAATCCCTGCGTGACTGTTTCAACGCCGACCGCGCCGGCTGCAGCTGTTTATTACTAACTTTGTTTCTTAAGGCCCTGTACTAAGCCAATGTTGAGCTAATCCAGGGGGTGAAGCAGGGAAGCTGAAGCACGAGCCCGGGGGGCTCGTGCTTCAGCTTCCCCGCCTTTCAACAATTCATCCCAAAGAACAAACTCGCATTCACGTCAACCAGCGGCGGCCTTATTCTCGCGCCGTCCGTATTCTGGTCGAACAAAATAATTATTAGGTACGGTAAAATATTTCTAATGTTTTCTATTTTTAAACCAAAAGCACTTAGTTTCTTTCTTTACCCGACTGTCAAGAAGGAATGGGAGGGTAATGTTTTTCGCGCCTATGTATGTATGTTTTTGGGCATGTCTGTTCCATTGTGACCTTCTGTAGCCTAAACGGCTTGGCTGATTTTAAAGTGTGAGGTGTCATTAGGTTCGTATTTTTTCCTCGAGTGTCATAGGCTATGTGACGTCAACAAAAAATAATATGGCGGACGGAAACTGTCTAAACAGAATTTTTTTAGGGCTATCGCAATATAGATATCAAATGAAATGAAGCCACTGCTCAGTTCCTATTACCCGTATCATGATGTTATATAGCCTACAAACAAAAACTATTTTTTTGGGGTTTTTTGGTTTTTTAAATTAACTCTTGTTCAATAGACGATGTCTGAACTGAACATACGCAAAACGTGCAGTTTAAATGAAGTGATATACAAGGAATTATAGTTTGTACCAAGTATTATAATCGTCTAGCATCGTATTAAACACTAGAAGTCGCGTGGGGTTTCGCTCCCGTCGTTCTTTATTTGGCCACTGCTCAGCCCCTATTGGCTGTAGTGTGATTTTATATAGCCTTTAACCTTCCTCGATAACTGGGCTATCCAACACTAAAATAAAATTGCCAGTTGGATCAGTAGTTCTTTAGATCCTAGCGTTCAAACAAACAAACTCTTCATCTTTATAATATTAGTATGGATTTTTCGCGATTTTGCAACTTTTTCACTGATGCTTCGCTCCTATTGGTCTCAGCGTAATGTTATGTAGCTTAAAACCTTCCTCGACAAATGGACTATCCAACACTAAAATAATTTTTGAAATCTGACAAGTAGTTCCTGAGATTAGCGCGTTCAAACAAACAAACTCTTCAGCTTTATAAAATTAGTATAGATTACACGTGCGATATAAACAAATAAAAATAACTTTTTTTGTCTTTGAATCTTTGAATTTTTGAATCTTTGAATTCAAATAAAAAAGAAGTGGATTACACTTAAATCTAGATAGTCACATAAATATTGGGTTTGTTTATGGTATCCTGAAGACATTTTTCTGAAGAAATTAATATTGTTTCTCGCTCTCCAATTTACGCAAAAAGATATTTCCATTAGAGATCCAGCAGTGTTTATAGCCATTTTCTTTGGCGAACTCACGTGCTTGGTGAAACAGCTTTTTGGTGTTTGAGGGTAGTTGTTCAGTGATGTAGACCGGTTTTTGTGTTCCAGGGATTCCAATTTGTGAGGTATTTAGTTTCTTTTCATTTCCCTTGCCTTTGTTATGTGAGCGAATTGCAGTGATAAGTGTTTGTTTCGTTTGGACAGTGGTAAATTCGGCAATTATCGGGCGTGGTGTAGCGTTTAGTAAACATTCAAATATTATATATTGCGACTTTTTTTTTAAATTCAACTATAGAACGTTTGCGAGAGAACCATTTACAAGATTCATATCAACGCACAGCCCAAACCACTGGGTCTAGAAACTTGAAATTTCGTATACATATGTCTTGATAAGCGTGCACTAAGAAAGAATATTTTCGAAATCTCCCTGGGATAGAGAACATTGTAAATTGTTACCGACACCTAAAGGTAGACTGGTGGATAATGCCTTAGGCATTAATTTCACCTATAATTTATTGTGTATGAAGTTTAAATAAATAAAATATTACAAGAAACAGTATCTTGCTTGCCTGCGATCTCTCTTTTTTTAGGACGATTTATCATGTCTACCCATAAACGTGCCACTGTTGGGCACAGGTCCCCTTCAAAGAATGTGGAGCGAATTTAGCTTACAATTACTACCTTAGGGCGATTAAATAATAATAATTATACCGTTGCAATTATAATAAATATGTCGCAGTGTAGAGTGACGGATTAACAAGTAAATATCATTTAAAAAATTTAATAACCCGACTGCAAAAAATCAACAGAGAGCAGCGCACTAAAAAGACCGTAAAATTATTGTAATATTATTATACCTGATTAAATACTAATACATATATAAGTACATAAAATATGTACCTATATATTTGTAATCTCCATTTGATTCCCTTTATTTTGATACTCTACTCAATAAGTTTGGTTAAAAAAAATAATAGAACTACTTACAATTTGGAACCATTAAATTATGTATAATCTCTTTTTGAATATATGTAATCTCCTTTTGATTCTCTTTATTTTGATACCCAACTCGATAGGATTGATTTAAAAAAAATTGAACTTGTTACAAATTGGCGTCAAAAGCCCGCCGTTTAAGTCTTTTTATTCTTAAAACCTATCTAAGGACACTTGGGTTTTCTAGACGAATCTAATGATACCCTAATTGTCAAAATCCATCCAGCCGTTTGGAGAATTCGTGGGAATAAAGAAATTTACAAACATACAAGATACGCGCGAAAAACAATACCCGTCCTGACAGTCGGGTAATAAAAAACAAAATTAAAAATTTTGAAAAAACCCACGACGATAACATCTATACAAAATAAGAAACGTAACATATAAAAAGGTTTAAATAAATTTATTTTAAATCCCCGACGAAAAGATAATAAGTAGCGTAAAAACAATCCCAAGAAAATCCGTCGGGGACTGCCATACCCTGACTTGAAATGAACAAAAGTATTGCAGTTTTATGTATTTGATACCTACCTAATTATTAACAATATTTAGTTTACAATATATATTTAATACTAGAAACAGTAATGATATTGGCAGCCCCCGACGAATTTTCTTGGGATTGTTTTTACGCTACTTATTATCTTTTCGTCGGGGATTTAAAATAAATTTATTTAAACCTTTTTATATGTTACGTTTCTTATTTTGTATAGATGTTATCGTCGTGGGTTTTTTCAAAATTTTTAATTTTGTTTTTTATTTTAAATATTTTCAAAGAGCGCTCTATCTTACTAACTGTAAGTAACTCGTATAACATTTTAAGAACCTTGACAGATAAATAAAAGTTTTATACTAAGTTATAGCACAAACACATTTTTTTTTAAATTTACTGTTGCAGTAAGTCTTATAACTTGAAATTATCATTTTAATTTTCTTACTTCTTAACTTTTTAATGAGCACCTTATCTTACCATGTAAGCTCTAGAATGAATGGAATTTGCATGGAGCTTCGACTATATTATATATATTATATTTTTTGTTGACTTGTGTGCTCATCCGTCGCACAAAGGTCGCTGGAGCCCCGCTTCGCGGGGCTCCTACTTCTGGGTGGTTTGAAAAAAAAAATAACCCTAACCTAACCAGTCCGATTCGGATTGCTCTGAATCGGGGGGTGTTAAGTTTAGCTATCGCACATTAATTGCCGTAGCCGGACTGCCTTCGGCGTTAGCGCAGATTTCCACCTATAATAGCTTGTATCTCGAAAACGGTGCGTGCTATCGCAAAAATGATGAAAATTTGGTTACACCCCGAGCACAGGATACCTATAAGTTAGAATAAATAAGGTAGGTAGGTGTTTATATAACGTCAGTCTGGAATAAACTCTCACTCTTACTAATTTTTTTTAGGCTTATCATTGTATACCTCAGTACTGATATTCAGTGATATAACAACATGAGATCGGTTTTCGGATTTTTTCCTTTACTTGTGCAACTTGTTATTGCTTCTGGCCAAATTTCATGATTCTAGGTCAACGGTAAGTTCCCTATAGATTATGATCGTCAAGATAAATCGTCAAAAATGGAGCATAAACAGCTGTATCTTTTGATTGCGTTAACTTAGAATTTTGATTTTTATTTTACGCCGAGGGTTTGCAGACCCAAGTAAATGATATTAATTTCAGCTTTATACCTCTATGCGTTCTTGAGAAAAATATTCTAGACAGACGGACAGACAGACAGACATACAACGGAGTGATCCTATAAGGGTTCCGTTTTTTTCTTTTGAGGTACAGAACCGTAAAATTGCATAAACGGTCACCCATCTATGAACTGACCTTATCCGAAGTTGCTTAACCTCATGAGTGTAATCAATATCTCAATACTACAATGCTACGTGTCCATATACAGTAACAGGTCTAATTATTTTACAGATAACTGTAAACATAAGTTTGCTTAGTCTATTGCAGCGCCCCCTGGCGAAAAAATAAAATATCGTGTATCCAAAAATCATCCTCGATACATCACAAATACATTACAGAAAACCGTATCGAAATCGGTTTAATAGTTTTAAAGATAGGAGGGCACAAAGGTTTCAACGAAATCAACATAGGTTTGCCTAGTCTATTGCAGCGCCCCCTGGCGAAAAAATACAAAACCTTGAATCCAAAAACAATCCTCGATAAATCACAAATACATTACAGAAAACCGTATCGAAATCAGTCTAATCGTTTTAAAGATAGGAGGGCACAAAGGATTCAACGAAATCAGTGTATTGTAGCGCCCCCTGGCAAGCTATTAACATAACACCTATCTAATAACCTGTCCCCAAGAGCCGCACACACTTTACAGAAAACCGCATCTAAATCGGTCAAACCGTTTCCGTGATATAAGGCATTATGTTGGAACACACAAACACAAACACACAAACACACAAACACACAGCCTCTCACCCCAAACGCATATACCGTCTCCGTTCCGTCGTGGGTAAAATACATATTGCCACTACCCCATTTCAACCCGTAGGTGTCGTAAAAGGCGACTAAGGGAGAAAAAGTGAAATAGAGAGCACTGCAAGAAAAGGAAAAATCAAAACAAGAACCATCCAGCGTCTGGCCAGCGTGGTATAATATCCTAAATTTCCTCCACAATCTTTGAAGGAGACCCGTGCTGGAGTGGAACGTTTCTGGTTGTAGTAATGATGATGATGCTGAGTGTGATTTGGACCGAAACAATTGGTATCATAATGGATAGTAAAATTAATTTATGTTTGTTTTTAATTAATATTGTTTACTTATCTACAGTGTGTTAAAATACCATACATAGTTTAAATCGTGTAAAATTGAAGTTCAAAACGCATTTTGATTCAATTAAATAAATTTTACTGTCTGATTCAGACCTTGAGAATGACGATATGGATAATTTCATTTAGTAGTATTGACAAATTATTCCCAACCTCAGGATCGCGCTGGATGGAAGCCGTATACGATTTCGCTCACTTGCGTACTTGGTGCAAACGAATGTGATGCGAATATAAGTTGACTGGTATTTTCCATATTGGAAATCTTTTGAGGAGGACTATGTCCAATAGTAAACGTCCTACGCCTGATATGATGATAATGACAATTATTGACGAATTAATTTTGTATGAGATAATGAAATATCATTGCTATCGCCTAAAGTGGGAGCACTTTTATTAATTAATAACAGATGTGTTTCTAATAACATTACACATTTACGGTGCTATTAGAGCATATAAAAGGTATGTATGGCTGACATAATAGCACCAAACTGCATTTGTTTGTTTAAGTGTACACACAACAAATTTCAAAACCAAAATGCGTTTCTTCAATATCTTCCTCGTGGTGTTAGTGGCTTCGTCCATGTTCATAGGCACGAAAGCTGCTCCCGCACCTGAGCCCGAGCCCGAGCCTCAGCCCAAGCCATTTCTACCTGCACTCATAAGGGGTGGCATGATGTTGGTAAGTGGAGGTTTTTAAATTAAGAAATAAAATTAGTAATTAAGCAGCTGCAGCCGGCGCGGTCTGCGTTGAAACAGTCACGAAGTGATTCTTTTAAGACATATCCAGTCGTTCGTCTAACAGTCTGTTGTAGAAGTATAATCATTGTATTTTATTGTTTCCAGGGCAGGGCTCTCGGCGCAGCTGGCGCGGTTAAGGACTTGTGGAACAAAGTTACCGGTTAGAATTTAATTAAAATAAAAATGTCTAAAAATAATACTTACTTTTATTACTACATCATTGTTTACTTTTTTATATCATGACGATGGGACGCAAACGTACGGCCCTGGCCTGGGTGATAAGCGGTATCCGTACCGTACCCCTGGTGTCATAACACCAGGGGCATCACGAGTGTGTCACCCAACTTTAAAAACCTAATTACCTACTCCTTTTTTGAAGAACCTCTATTGTAGTCCCTTGAATAACCTTGTTAATGAGTTTATTTCACATTCTGAGAGTTTTTTGGAGGAAATTCTTTCAAAACTGAGTGGTACGAGATAATTTCGATTCTCAGATTTGAGGATAAACTCCCTGCCGATAACGAGTGGTGCGATGGTAGAAAGTGGCCGTGAGCATAATATCGTACAATTCTTCGGAACACAACCCATTATTGAAGCCGTAAAACACACATTGGGTTTCTCCTCATATTATTCAGTGGCTCTGTACCGCTTGTAAGATGAAATGAACTAATAAAGCGTTAATTTAATAATGTCTATTTTAGCTACAGATAAAATGCAAAATTGTGCCTTCTAAAATGGGCCTTTTAGATGCAATTGATAATAAAAAGAAATCCATTTTGAACTATCCATTTTTTAAAAAGAGTGGCGTGTTTCTTGGCAGTTCTTCTCATAGCTCCACCACGTCAGCGAACTGGTCGTAGGCAAATTTGCTGACACTAACTTTCGGATAACCTGTTATCATAAGTGTAAGTACTTTGTAACCTAGATAAATAAACGAGATTTCATTTCATTTCTTCGGTATCAAAATAATGTTTTATCCACGTATTATGTGTATATTTACATTTGACTGGTAGCTTTGTAATAAAACGACTGTTTTCCATCGCCTTCTCATTTTAATTATATTGAAAAACATTGTATACGATCTACAACCAGAGTTTCTAGATCGTATACAATGTTTGATGAGGGAACGAGGTATTTATGAGCATATTTATATATAAATACAATATACTATGTAAGTATAGTAATAATACAAATTAGATGAATGCATCTAATTTGTCATAGGTATCTCTTGATCACCCAAAGCTAGACTGGTAGATAATGTCTTAGGCATTTAGTTTGCCTGTACATGTGTGTACAAATGAAATTAGGTGAGGCCTATGTTCAACAGTGGACGTGTTTGGGCTGATATGATGATGATGATGTGTACAAATGTGATGCGAGTCGATGTATAAGCCGACTGGTCCCATTGGAATTTTTTGAGGAGGCATATGTCTAACAGTAGACGTCCTACGGCTGATATGATGATAATGATGATTATATATGAATTAATTTTATCAATTACATGTGATAATTAATTATTATTGTTATCGTCTAAAGTGGCAGCATTTTATTAATTAATAACAGATGTGCTTCTAATGACATTACACATTTACGGTGCTATTAAAGCTTATATAAAAGGTATGTATGGCTGACATTATAGCACCAAACTGTATTTGTTTAAGTGTACACACACTCACAACAATTCTCAAAACTAAAATGCGTTTCTTCAATATCTTCCTCGTGGTGTTAGTGGCTTTGTCCATGTTCATGGGCACGAAAGCTGCTCCCGCACCTGAGCCCGAGCCCGAGCCTCAGCCCAAGCCATCTCTGCCTATACGTAAAACGTGGGAAGATTTTGGTAATTCGGGTTTTTAAATTAAGAAACAAAATTATGAGTTCTTGTGGTCTCCAGTGACTGTTTCGTTGTAGGAATATGTATTAAAATTATATTCGTCGTATCATGGATCGTCTATCTGTACTTTGTACAGTTAACGTAGAACTCGTAACATTTATACTCGTTTGTCTTCCACCCAGGTCAAACTTTAGATGCAAACTTAATCTCCGAATATACGACGAAAAAACAGGACAATAGTTAGAAAATGTCTTGAACCGCAACTACCTACGTCGTAAAAGTTACAGCTTAGGTATCTAGCAAGACTACCTATGAACTATTTAGCGAGTAAAGACTTCGGGAAACAGATCTGCAGCCAGCGCGGTTGAAACAGTCACGAAGTAATACTTCTAAAACATATCCTGTCGTTCGTCTAACAGTCTGTGGTAGAAATATAAACATTGTATTTTATTGTTTCCAGGGCAGGGCTATCGGCGGAATTGGCGTGTTTAAGGACTTGTGGAACAAAGTCACGGGTTAGAAATTTATTATAATGGATGGATGCGACACACACACACTTCACAACATTACACGTCAAAATAGTATTATATACTCCATGCCCAATTTGCCCATGCCATTAAGAAGTACTCCACAGCGTAAGTTTAGTAAACTATATATAATGTTAGTAATTAAGTAGTATGGTAGTAATATTATTATAATTATATTTTAAATGTTCAATTTCACGAAGTCATTACGAAATTTGTTATTGTACATAAATAGTGTAAAATAAGATTCCCGATTGTTCCATTTCTGTCAAAGCAGGGCGGGCAGTGACTTTTCAACATTGACATGTTGCCTGTTGGCGGGAATGTCATAATATGTCAGCGGTAACGTCAATCGCGCCCCGCCCTGTCTTCGGATTTTGGATAGTAGGGTTTTCAGCCTTACTAATGTAAATCTTTTTATTTATTATTGTTTAGATTTATATTAATATTTTATGTATTTTATCATATTTTATTTTATTTTTACTTGTATTTTTTTTATATATTTTGTTTTTGTTTTAGTCAAATAATGTATATCTTATTGTGTACCTACATGTTATCCTGTAGCTGATTTTTAAAATGTTTTTCTTTCTTCTTTCTTCGATGATTTTTTGTCCGCAATGAAATGCGAATATCGCCTCGGCTGTAATTATCAACTTACCGCGCTTATATCGTAATGTACTATTATGTTAAAATACTCCAAGACATGATTTTATTCAATTAAGATTCCAATTTTAAGTTGAATAGTATCTAATAGTATCTAATACTTTTATTTGCGTTGATAAAAAATCTATGTGAAAGCTATCAGGGCATTACAATAATAAAACGAGGTCATTTCTACTTACTTTTTCTACCTCCAGGTTATCCATAGACCCTGTATAAATCAATATAATTGTAAGTATGTTTTTAAAAGACATTGTTGTGTTATTAACATAAAGCATTTATTTTTATTTTACAAATTATATTTTACCCTCCATTAATTCCAAAATAAGCAAAACAATTAAATAAGATTAACCAAAAAACGTTTAGTAGCCATTCGTCCATATTACAATAGTGTGTAGCGTCATTTACACACACCACACTAGATAAAGCCTGTGTCGTCGCTTGTTAATAAACCAGTTAAATAGTTAACCAGTTAGATTTATTTTACGTATATAAAATGAATTATTATTTAATAAAATGTAACATTTACATTAATTAAAATTAGAACTAAAAATTACATAACGTCAAAAATGACAATAAGTGGTATTGGCGGGTGTGTGTAGTCTGAGTGTCTGTATGAAATTGTGGGTGTATTGTGTGTGGTTATGGTACACTATGGTAGTATAATATCAATCAAATGAAAGTTGAAAACTTGAAATAGTTTTACATTAGTGTTGGATGCAATAACATCGCGTTACATTTGCTACGCGGCGCGGCGACGGACGGCGTCTAAAAAGAACTTTATCTCTGCAGCAGATTGTTATAAGAACGGCTGGATATGTTTAGCAAGAATCGCTTCATGACTTGTCTGACACAGACTGCGGCAACGTCTGCTTCCTGAAGTCTTCGTTATATGGTCGGAGTTTACCCACTGTTACTTTTCGTATATATATATTGTACGTGTTGTGGCATATTGTTTAGTTCGGTACCGCATAATAACGAGGCTTGGGCTGAGGCTCGGGCTCGGGCTCAGGTGCACACACAGCTTTCGCACTCATCAACATGCACAAAGTCACCAACACCACAAAGAAGATATCGAAGAAACGCATTTCGTTATTTAGTTGTGGAATAATTTATTGTGTTACAATTATAAACAAAGTGATTATAATGCTGCAATGTCACTCACACAATCTTTTATATTGGCTATATTAGGAGTATAAATATCAATTGTAATTAAAAACCCATCCGAGTTGATTAAATAGGCTGTCGATGTGTCTGTCAACGATAACAATATATATTATAAAATTTAAAATTAATCATCATTAAGATACCTACCACAATTCTTCGGTCCAAATCGCACTTACGACATATTAGAATCATAACGATTTAATATTTTTTTTACAAAGGAAATTGTCTTGACATGGTAGTGGTGATACTTAGAAATTAAAGGTCAATAATTCGGAATGTATATGGATAGATAGCAAAACAGTGATGTGTGTTTAGAGGTTTATCATCATTTTATTTATTTTTACATAGTGCGCTAGCTTTTGCCCGCGACTTCGTTCGCGTAGATATCGATATTACATAGATCTTTGTTTTAAGTGCAATTCATGAATTCCACAACACCCCACTAAAGGAGTTGAATTTCATTTTACGTCAATATAGATAACATTTTCGTAATCAGCGTCCCTGAAAACCTCGAAAACGACATCCATATCAATTTCTAATAATTTTCACAACTATTTCATCCCTTAGGGTAAGTTCTACAAACACCAAAAATAACCCATCAACTCACTTCTTAACTGAAGTTCTAATTGCGTATTATCCATCCATAAAAACCTAAAACATAATGACCAAGTAGGTACTTACTTAGTTTTCAAACGTCTTTATCACAATTTTATCCCCTTCGGGATAGAATTTAAAAAAACAAGGAACACGTATTTGTATTTTTGATCACATGTATAAGGTTTCGAACTGCCTTGGTGGTGCAGTGGGAAATGTATACGACTGCTGTGCAAGAGGTCCCGGGTTCGATTCCCGGGTAGGGTGAAAATGGAATTGGGCTTTTCTATCATAAAATTCCAGTATTGAGATTTTCCCGGAGTTTGGTAAGCAAATGTGAATGACAATATGCTCGCCCCTTATTTCATGGGACCAAACATATAACTAGAAAAACAAAGAACTGTCTATTTAATATTTCACCCCCTGAACGCATCCCTATCAAAAATATTAAAAACATCATTTTAAGTTCCTATCCCAATACTAATTTGCAAAACGTTAACTTCAAAACAAAGATCTTTTCATACAACGTTTCATCCCCAATTTCACCCTTCCAAAGCCACCCTTGTCAAAAATATTGATAAGGGTATTTTTTATTTTGATAGTAAACAAATTTTCAAATCTATTAGTTAATACACAAAGAAGTTTCATTCAATAGTTTTTATCCCTTTTCACCATCTAATGGGTTGAATTTTAAAAAATCCTTTCTTAGTACACCTCTAGACATTAGGAAAAATATACCCTCCAAATTTCAAGTCGCTACGACCAGCGGTTTAGGCTGTGCGTTATCTGTCAGTCAGTCAGGACAAAGCCTTTTATGATATGTAAGTATGTCTGGATTATGTATGTAATACAAGGCATTACAATATTTCATTACATGGGTCTATTGTAAACGAAAGATTTTGTCATTGAGATAGATACTATGATGTAGGTACATAATATGTATTTTACGGGTAAAGCCGAGGCGGGCATTAATAGTAAAACACGACTTTTTTCGAGAATATTCATGAAAAATAAAATATGGTGGTCGCCGGGTCAGCTAATTAATAATAGTTTAATATATTATTTATACAGGGTGGAATTTTGTTAAGCCACCTGGACGGAAAGTACTTTAAAAACTCGAGATAGATCATTTTATTGAAAAGAAACATTTTATTTTAAAAAAGAAACAAACAGAATTGCATTAAATTTTTTTTGGAAATTTGCTTGCCCCACCCGGGAGTTGAACCAGCTAAAATCCAAAAAAAACCTACATCATAGTTTTATGGCGTATGTTCGTTTATGGTGTAAGTACTATAGGGATGTTCCTTAGTCACTTAAACTATCCCAAATTCGAAAGGGTTGCGTCGTTTTGCTACAGAGTTCTCAAACTTATCTTCGTGTTCCCTCATCAAACCTTGGATAATTATGACTTAGAACCAGGGTATTTGTCAATATAATTCAAATGAGCACAAACGCGATGGAGTTACCAGAGCCACCTGTTGACTCCATCGTGAAATCGTCAATTCGGCTTCCAGATTTGATCTAAATAAACACATTGTTTATACGTGGAGATCATTTTGATGCCGAAATTTTTCTTTTTTTTAATATCAATTGCAAGTGCACCTTCGTCGTCTATAAACCAGCAAACGATACAAACGTGTATTTTATCTTAATGCTAATATGAGGAGAGATTCTGCCTCCCTAAGTATGTGCTACTGTTTGTATAATGGGTTGTAAAAGTGTGTTCTGAAAAACTATAAATATACTATACTATACTTATATAATTCAAAGTCCTGACTGATTGACCTGATTTACCAATGCACAGCCTAAACCGGTGACCCTAGAGACATGAAATTAGGAGGGTGTGTTCCTTGTGATTTTTAAAAAACTATTAAGGAAGAGTTTTTCAAAATTCAACCCCTAAAGTGGTGAAATGGGGGATAAAAGTTTGTATGGAGATATTGTATTGAAGAGTATTTTACTTCGATATTTTGTACATTTTTGTGTTCAGAAGCATAAATGAACAACTACATGTTTCTTGCTTTTTTAAATACATCGCATCGCTTATCATCGGCAGGGAGTTCATCCTTACACTTTAGAGTCAAAATGTCTGCCGAGAAGTGTCATTAGGTGAAATGAACAATCTAAAGGGGTTTTCTGGGTTCTTCAAAAAAGGAGTGAATAGTTTTTTAATGTAGGGTAACGCGCTCGTGATGCCCCTGGCATGGGTGACCATTACCCACCAAGCGGACCGTATACCTACCACATAACAAAAGTAAATCACAGGGATGAATAAAAGGTTTTTTTTTAAGTTTAAATTTTTTTACTTATTTTCATTACGGACAAGAATTCATCGCATTCCTCCATTATAATAAATTTCTAACCCGTGACTTTGTTCCACAAGTCCTTAACCACGCCAATTCCGCCGATAGCCCTGCCCTGAAAACAATAAAATACAATGTTTATATTTCTACCACAGACTGTTAGACGAACGACTGGATATGTTTTAGAAGTATTACTTCGTGACTGAACCACGCTGGCTGCAGATCTGTTTCCACTCGCTAATAAATAATAGTTTATAGTCTTGCTAGATACCTACGTTGTAATTTTTACGACATGGTCGCGGCTCAAGACGTTTTCTGCCTGTTGTCCTATTTTATCGTAGTACGAGTATATTCAGAGATAACGTTTGCATCTAAAGTTTGATCTGGGTGGAAGACAAGTGAGTTTCAGGTATCAACATGTTACGAGTTCTACGTTAACTGTATAAAGTACAGATAGAGGATCGGTGACACGACGAATATAATTAATTAATAAACATATTCCTCCATCGAAACAGTAGTCTCAGACCACAAAACTGATAATTTCGTTTCTTAATTTAATAAAAATCCCACTTACCAACATCATCCCACCCCTTATGAGTGCAGGCAGAAATGGCTTGGGCTGAGGCTCGGGCTCGGGCTCAGGTGCGGGAGCAGCTTTCGTGCCCATGAACATGGACGAAGCCACTAACACCACGAGGAAGATATTGAAGAAACGCATTTTTTTTTTAAGATTTGTTTTGTGTGTGTACACTTAAATAAACAAATGCAGTTTGGTGCTATTGTGCTAGCCATACTAACCTTTTATTTAAGCTGTAATAGCACCGTAAATGTGTAATGTCATTAGAAATACATCTGTTGTTAATTGATAATGCTCCCACTTTAGAAGATAACAATAATAAATTCATTATCTCATTAGATTAGTTAAGGTCGTTTATTTCGAGTGTTTTATAGTTAAGACGTTTTAATTGATGTTATAATGATTATTATTATTGTAATTTTTATTTGACATGTCGTGTACCTAATTTTGTTTGTGTTATTTGGCATAATATATTTTAATATTACGAGTATTTGATGAGTTATTATTGATGTTATTTTGATAGCTTATGCCCTTTCAAATCTATTGTTCTAATTTCTTTTTACCAAACATTCGTTACCTGGAGCTCGAAGGATTTTTATCAATACCTAGTCTTTAGAACAGTAAATAAAATTTGAAGTGTTTGTTTGTAATTATTATCAAAGTAACAGCTTTTAGGAGTAGCTTTTAGAGCATAATATATGACTGTATGTACGTCATTCTACGTTACTTTGTTTTTTTTTTGTCTTTAGTCTGTCTGTTTATCTGAGGTAAATTTCGCTAAAAGGTAAACTACAGAACCGATTTCAACGAAACTTTTGCTGGTGGATAGCTAATGTCACAAGGACTTACTTGTAACTTAGGTTACTTTGACTTCAAAAAATTTATGAAATAAAAAATAATATGAAATCGCAAGCGAAGTCGTGGACACGTGGTAGTATATATAGCCCATTGTAGTCGATTGTCCTCCATGCCAACACCCTGGATAACTAAGAATTGTTCTCCATTATTGCACTGGACTTGAAAAAGCTCACATATAGTTACTATTGTTATCATTTACTTACATTTATTTAGTGGTAGCATATTTATTTAATCAATTCGAATGAGTTTATAATTATATTTCATATTAAAGTCCTAGTATAAAAGGTGGGTAACGAAGATACTACAGCATCAATTCACTTTGTGTATTACATTGAAATCATCATAATGCGTTTCTTCAATATAATCGTTGTGGCGTTGGTGGCTTTGTCCATGTTCATGGGTGTGCAAGCAGAGCCTGCACCTGAACCAGAGCCCCAGCCCGAGCCGGAGCCTAGTGAGTATTTCTCAAATCTAATAATTATAAAACGAAAAATCTCACATAAGCCCCCGTTCTTTCAAATAAGTAGCTGCAGCCGCAGTCTATGTTAATTTAGCCATATAAACATATCTATGTTCGTGTAACACTGTAGCACAGCTTTAATCATTGTATTTTAATGTTTCCAGTGAAACGCAATTGGAGCAGACGGTATTAGAACAAAAGACTACGATTTTATAATTATGACTAATGTAACTTCAAAAGTTGGGAAACAAAATAAAAAAAAACTGTCTGAACAATAAACTCATTTTATTTACTTACATATTTTTACAATTATGTTTTTATTTTACATAATATCATTTCATCATCATTTCAACCCATAAAAGTCCTACTTCTGGGCACGGGTATAATATGTTTTAACATATTTTATTCTGGCACAGTCGTAAATCGTAATTTAAATATAGATATTTTTTTTTCATACCAAGACTGTGGCTTACAGACGTACCTACGTTCCGCCTAATGTTAAGCGGTTACCGAAGTCTATGGGCGCCTGCAACACACTAGCCTCCCAACCAGCAACCCATTCACTCCTTTGTTTGCATCCCGTACTCCCTTTGTAAAAACAGTTTAGGGATTATATTATAGCGATTCATTCCACAACATTTATACGCTTGACTAAAGAAGCAAGCAAAATTTTCATACACATACATACATAGATTTTGCACTCAGATGAAACGTATATCATGTCTACCTCTCTGATAATAAGTAATAATATATTTAATAATGGTGTTGCCTGAAACCCGTGGGCTTCGCCTTATATTGATTGTGTGAGTGGTGTATCAGTGTATCTAGTGTAAGACGAGTCACCGTCTACCTAAATATACATAATATCTAAATTCTTATTAAATTTTAACACTCCGAGTGCCAACTCCTATCCGTGCGACAACTTTATATTCTGTGAATTATTCTGCGCCACTATAGACCCAAAGGTTCTTATGTACAATAAAGAAATATTCTATTCTAATTAATACTGTTATAGTAAATACATTAATGTAGCTATTTACACTAAGTATTCAGAGACGTTGTTGCGTTTTCGTTTATTGGCTATGGGCAGTCGTCGATCAGATTATTAAAAACAATCGATCGGTCTTTATAAAAAACTTGAACGTGTCAGATAATTAGGTACATACATGCAGAAAAGTGTATCAATAAATCTGACAATTAGAGCGTGACATAAGGAAATGGGATAGGCATAAAGCTGCAAAAAAAAAGTGTCACCTTGAAACTCTCCAGCGCGGTTTATTTATTTTTTATTTTGGAGAATGTTAATCACCGATCACGTAAATAATAAAACATATCCATTCATTCCACACGAACAAATATTTGTTTGATTATTTTTTTTTTCGAGTTATGGTTGATTGTTTTCTGGGTGGAGTTTAGCCCCTAGTATCTCAATACTCAATCATTGATTGCTTCCATTATGAACAAATAGGTGGTAGGTATAATGTAGGTTACAATTATAGATCCTCTATTGTGCAGTGCTCGCGGTGCCTGGGGTACGGCACACGGGGAAACTCTGCCAGGAGTCGGCCGACGTTTGCAGCCACTGCACCGCATTGTTCTCATTTTTTTTTCCAAACATTCGTTACCTGGACCTCGTAGGATTCTTATCTATACCTAGTCTTTAGAAAAATAAATAAAATTAAAGTGTCGTTTTGTAATTATTATCAAAGTAACAGCTTTTTAAGTGTAGTTTTTTTTTGTGCATACGGCTCTAAAAGCTGTTACCTTAGTATGTACGTCGCATATTTAAGCATATTTAATCAATTCGGATGAGTTTATAATTATATTTCATATTAAGGTGCTAGTATAAATGGTGTGTAACGAAGATACTACAGTATCAATTCACTTTGTGTCTTACATTGAAATCATCAACATGCGTTTCTTCAATATCGTCGTTGTGGCGTTGGTGGCTTTGTCCATGTTCATGGGTGTGCAAGCAGAGCCTACACCTAAGCCAATGCCCCAGCCCGAGCCTTTTGAGTATTTCTCAAATCTGAAGATTATGAAACGAAAAATCTCACATGAGCTGCCTGTTTTTTCAAATAAATGAGTCATGTACATAATATAAATACTTGGTAGTATTGGCAAGTAAACGTAGCAGCCACGGTCTGTGTTTATCCAGTAATATAAACATATCTACTTTTGTAAGGCACTCTTGTAGATTTTATAATAATTTTCTTGATAATATTGATATTTTTGCTACTACAATAGGCACTTACAGAAGATCCGTTTTTGAGAGTTAAGTAGTGTAACCAATATATTATATTTATCTATATTAGTTATATAAGAAATATTAAGTAGGTTATATTAGTTTATTATATTATAATAAAAATAAATAAAAAATATTAGTAATACAATACAATAATAATATAATAATTATTTATAATTATTTAATTCGTATATATTTCACTCATTATACATATTTCTTAATTTATATTTTTCCTGATAATAAGTAGATATTATACGTATAGACTTACTTTTTTAATCCCTTTATTTACTTTTATCAGTAAATGGAACTGTTTTGGTCTAGTTTTATGGTAATTTGTAAAAATATATGTAAACGACTGTTTGTTCCTTTCAATAAATAAAAAACAAATCTAACTGTTCGTGTAACACACTGTAGCATTGCTTTAATTATTGTATTTGAATGTTTTCAGGGCAAGTAAATCGGAGCACCCCTCTGTAATCGCAAGTAATCGTGGGAGGAATTGCACGGTGTAGAACAGAAGATTACGATTTTATAATTATGACTTATGTAACTTCAAATGTCTGTAAAATAAACAATTTTATGTTAACAATTATGTTTTTATTTGATTTTTCAGAATAAAATATGTTTTTATATATTTTATTCTGACACAGTCAATCATAATTTAAGTATAGATTTGTTTTTAACACCACGACATGGCTGGCGATCACCAATGAACAGATGCCTGCAACATCAGGGGCATTATCAGCGCATTGCCAACTCTTAAGAACTCTTAAGAAACCCATTCACTCCTGTTTTGAAGAACCCGATAGTCCCTTGGAAGAACCGCTTCGTTCATTCCACAACGTTTAAAAGCTTGAATAAAGAAGCAAGCAAATTCATCAATTCATTTCGATGAATTTCAACTAGAGAGGAACCAATTATGTATCAAGTAGACTAACTTCACAATGATTTCTTTTCAGTATAGCTTTGCACTGAGATGAATTAAATAACAGTACATTATGATATAAGTGCGGTAAGTTGATAATTTCAGCCGAGGCGATATTGCTAGCCCGAGCCGCAGGCGAGGGCTACAAGAAAGCAGAGGCTGTAATTATCAAAGCGCACGAATGTCATACGACGTTTTATAACATATTTGCGAGGAAATAAATAAAATTCGGACTTTCTTAGAAAAAAACAAATACAGCGAAAAGAAATAGCGCGCGGAATAATTTTTACTTGTCACAAATTATCGATGCGCGCGCATCAGCCCTTTTTTTTTAAGGCAAAAATACAAAATCAGCCAGTATTACTAATAAAGTAAATTAATATTTTTGTGTTATAGTACAGATAAAACTTTATAGATTATTTATTGAACAGTCTTATGTACACTATTTTAAACTAAAATTAAGCTACTTATATATCTACAACTTCTATTTACAATACTATAAATAAATAACAATACAAATGGTAATGTGGGCTAGGCGTCAAAGTATTCATCGGCATCACTGTCACAAGGGAAAGTGCCCAGAAGGCTAGCAGCATTGCCACGCTGGATGGCAATGCTGATTCTCTGTGCGAGATAAAAACCAGCCCTCTGGTCACGTGAAGTGTCGATTAACCGCGTCGCTAGTTCATTATAAACGCGGAGAGCACTCGGACCCCATGAGCCTAATGTTTCGACCCCAAACGGCTCAAATAAGTAATTATCAGCTAAATTACTGTATTTGCGCCGTTTAAGGGACTCTGCAGCTGCAGCAGCAGCACTAGCACAACCCGCTGTACTCGGAGGGTGTGATGGCGCAAGGGTATCGACGCAGGTAGCGTCCCACACCAAAGGCCTGCCCATCTTCCAAGGCAGTAACGTCATACCATCAGGTCTCTTCCCATCGTCACGTGCCAAACCTTGAGGTTCTAATAAGGATGGAACGCCGACGCTGACAAGAGCACGACGGATAATGTCATTAAGCTGAGCGTGTCGGAAAAAACGGCCGGCACTCCTGCTGCAGGACAAGCCATGGTGTCCGAGGCTGTCGACGGCTTCACCGCAGTGACAGTGATGCGGAGAAATACATGGAGCACCCAAACGTAAAGCAGCAGCAAGGCGGAATGTGGTGTCGTCCAACATAGTGCCTATGTTGGGCGACGGAAGTGCATGCAGCCACAAACCAGACTCCCATTTTCCCACAGCAAGCAGGCGAGCGCGCTTAGCAGCACTGGAAGCAGTGGAAATTATATTATTTTTTAAAATGTTGCAGAGCGGCGCGTCCCACTGCTTCTGAGAAAATGGGTTAGTGGGTAACAAAGTATTTGGGCAAGCCATTTTCCAGGCATTCAAAGCCTCAGTCTTACACAACACTTCCGAATTAACCAGTGTGGGTTCTAAGATTTTCCTGGTTAAATCTTCAGTGCTGTGGACCGAGGATAAGAAAGCCGGCAAACTTACACTTGAAATTTTGCGAACGCCGAGGCCACCAAAATGGATCGATAATGATCCTTGGAGCCATGTTCGGTCGTTCAGAGACAAATTTAAAACTTTGCTTATGGTAATTTTTATAATTTCGTCTAATTTGCTTAATAAAGATAAATGCTTCCAAAACTGTGATGAACGAAGTGCATGGGTAAATTTTGGGACAAAAAGGCAATATCTAATAATGGTGAAAGCCGAATGTACATTAATTTTGAATAGGCGATCCGAAACTTCATTAAAATTTTGTATTTTTTCCTCTATAAAGGATTAAATACAAAATATATAACCTTCTTCTAAAACTGGGGACCCGAGGAGACATAGACTTTTTTTTTCCATAATTTTAATATTGGGAGCCAAAACGTTAAATTTAGAAACAACCGAAAGCCTATTTTTTATGTTGTCATTTAAAAAAATTTCACATTTTGTGGGATTTAAATCTAAACCAATAGTATTAAATTTTGATTTTAAAAATGCCAAATCCTGAAGTACAGTGTCTATGTCACCTCCAAGAGTCCCATCATCTAGATACCAAGCATTAAATTTTGAATTTAGCTGGCTAATTATTGGATGAATGGCTAAACTGAAAATGGCCGGTCCAAGAGGGTCACCCTGTTGACAACCAACTGCGGATTCTAAAAGATATTCTCTAAACAATAATTTGGATGGGTGTCTATAGCACTGCCAGAGAAATTTAAAGATTTTTGGTGTTTCCAATTTTGCTTGTGTCAACAAGGTGTCTCTATTTACAGAGTTGAATGCATTTTTAAGGTCAACCTTCAAAATGACCTCTCCTCCACCACAGCCTAGGTACGTTGAAAGGGCGTGTATGGCAGCCTCACATCAGCCCCCCTTAGAGCCAAATCCCAACTACAGTGGCTGGAATTTGGCTGCAAGTTCAGGGCTGTAAAAACGACAGCAAATCTTGGCTGCCATACGCCTATAAGTACATCCTACGGCAATGGGACGAATGCCACCATCTTTTTTGCGTAGCGCACACAGGTTGGCTCCATACAATATATCGATGGTGCCCTCGTCCACATTGCCAGAGAGCATTAAATTTACCAAGGCCGTCAGCTCCTTCAAGAGTGCTCCGCCAGCTTCCCCAGTACTTGGACACAAAAGGTCCTTTAAGTGCTGGGGTGTCAAACCGTCAAGACCGCCAGCAGAGCCAGTCCGGAAAGAGTTGACAGCGGCAAGTACGTCCTTGGCCGTGGCTTCGATACACTCCAAATCGCCGTCAGGGGGATCTGGGAAAGAAAGATCATTTACTGGCGCTGGATGCTTGCTCTTCAGTCCAACTAGAGTTTCTGGAGAGCAAGGCGCCACCACATCGCTACTAAAAAGGAGTCTAGATGCTCCCCTAATATCACCTTCCCTTAACTTTGACTCTACACAGTGAAAAAGTGATTTGTTTATATGATTGGGTAATTTAGAGTCGAAAATTTGAGCTGGTTTAGTACAATTTTGTTTAATTTGGGATGTAAGACTGAATTTGGATGCCTGATCTTTGGAAACGTGTAGAGTCTTATAAGGGAAAGTAAAAAGTTGTTCCCAAGCCGCCTTGGAGTTCTCCCGTACGACAAGACCTATACAGTTGGCCAAACTTTTGGCCACTGTAGGTCTGGCACCCCGGGGAACTCGTTTAATAATCGGAACGGAATTTTTTAAATTGGATAATTTATGCCAGAAAGGAATTTGGGTAGGCTGTGGAGCTTGAGAAAGGGAGGGAGTAGTGGGGTTGGAAAGTGCATTTTGGGATTTATGAGTTTTCCCAATATGAACTTTCAAACCCCGTTGATTTTTAAAAAAACGGGCTTGAGGACAATAGGGGCAACTTACTGCGCTATATGACGATGTGGTCGGTTGACCTGCACTTACATCCACGTCGCAGCTGCCTGACCCAGAACTAAAATTAATTAAATTAAAGAATTAAATGTTTATTTTATATAATTATATCATAATTATTTTATCTCCCAAAGTTAATTTTATTCATAAAATGTTGACCACTTTTCTGACATAAAAACTCTTTGCTAAGATTTAAAAAAGTACCGTTTGTTTTAGACGGAGCCCCTTGATTATTAGTATGTGAGCATGATAATCCGTGCATTTTACTTTACATTACCGCACTAGTGCGTAATGAGATACATTACGACACTGAAATTGGTGAAATAAGAGACCCTTTACGAGTAAATATTTTATAAACTATGTTTACCTCTCTGATAATAAGTAATAATAATTATACTTAATATGGTGTTGCTGAAACGCGTGGGCTTCAGGTGATTTAAAACGAGAATTCACGTGACTTTGACTGATGACGACTTTTTAATTGACGATTGATTGATTTTTGATGACTTTTTAAATGACAAACAGTAAGTAATATAATTTCATGTAATCTTTGAATGACGAATATTAAATTTTGACATAGACTTCTTCTTAAATTGACATTTATATACATAGTCTTATATATACAATAATCATTGAGAATTGCAATATTGTTTAGACACATTTTTAAAAACTGTCGGTACTCTTGATATTTGTATGTCCTAGTGACAAAGACTATGCTTTGTCACTAGGACATACAAATAGACAGTGTAAAAATATATTTAGGACCACAATTTTATTGTACGACCTAATTTGAACAAATAATCTATTCTATTCTATGATTTAGGTATTTACATACCTTACGTTGCTTGACGTTTTGACCATGTTACACCGGCCGTGGTCACAAGCTGACTGACCACTTGACTGAGACACTGTCATCGCGTGAATTCCCGTTTTAAATCAACAAATGTTACTATTGTTATCATTTACTTACATTTACATTTATTTAGTTTTAGTATATTTAATCAATTCGGATGGGTTTTTAATTATATTTCATATTAAGGTGCTAGTATAAAAGGTGTGTAACGAAGACTACAGCATCAATTCACTTTGTGATTACATTGAAATCATCAAAATGCGTTTCTTCAATATAATCGTTGTGGCGTTGGTGGCTGTGTCCATGTTCATGGGTGTGCAAGCAGAGCCTGCACCTGAGCCAGAGCCCCAGCCCGAGCCGGAGCCTAGTGAGTATTTCTCAAATCTAATAATTATGAAATGAAAAATCTTACATGCCTCCGTTTTTCAAATAAGTAGCTGCAGCCGCAGTCTACATTAATCTAGCCATATAAACATATTTATGTTCGTGTAACACTGTAGCACAGCTTTAATCATTGTATTTTAATGTTTCCAGGGCAAACGTCTCGGAACAGGGCGTATTATTAGAACAGAAGACTACGATTTTATAATTATGACTTATGTAACTTCAAATGTTGGCAAACAAATTAAATGAAGCTGTCTGAACAATAAACAATTTTATTTACTTCCATGTTTTTACAATTATGTTTTTAACATATTTTATTCTGACATAGTCGTAAAACGTAATTTAAGTATAGATATTTGTTTTTCATACCAAGACGGTGGCTAACAGACGTACCTACAATGATATAACATACAATATCATTGCGTACCTATGTTCCGCCTAATCGTAAGCGGTTTAATTACCGTAGTCTACCGTAGTATACCAGGGGCATTACCAGCGCATTGCCAACTAGAAACCCATTGACTTCTCGAAGAAGAATCCCGTAGTCCCTTGGAAAAATCACTTTAGGGATTATATTATAGGGATATTTTCTCCAACATTTATAAGCTTCAATAAAGAAGCAAGCAAAATTTTGATCAATTCACCTGGGTGAATATACCTGGAGAGGTGAATTAAGTATCTGTATAGTTTTTGCACTCAAATAAAACGTATAGTTAGGTACATACCATGTTTACCTTTCTGATAATAAGTAGTGATATATTTTATAACATATTTGCTCGTAAAGGGTCTCTTATTTCACCAATTTCAGTGTCGTAATGTATCGCATTACGCAGTAGTGCGGTAATGTAAAGTAAAATGCACGGCTTCTCATGCTCACATACTAATAATAAAAGGGCTCCATTTAAAACGAACGGTACCTATTTTTTAAATCTTAGCAAAGAGTTTTTATGTCAGAAAAGTGGTCAACATTTTATGAATAAAATTAACTTTGGGAGATAAAATAATTATGATGTATATACAATAAACATTTAATTCTTTTACTTAATTAATTTAGACCATAAATTACAACTATTTATCTGTACTAAAACACAAAAACATTAATTTACTTTATTAGTAATACTGGCTGTTTTTGTGTTTTTGCCTAAAAAAAAACGCCGATGCGCGCGCTTCGATAATTTCTGACAAGTAAAAATTATTTCGCGCGCTTTTTCTTTTCGCTGTATTTATTTTTTTCTAAGAAAGTCCGAATCTTATTTATTTCCTCGCAAATATGTTATAAAACGTCGTATGAAATGAAAATTATGTTAATCGATATTATACGATATATATATGATTATTTTCTTAAACGTTGTTCGAAATTTCGATTTTCGACTAAACGTTGTTATACCAAACAAGGATAAACCGTAACGTAAAAATAACAAATTCATTTTCACGGCGATAAGAGAGTAGTGGAATAAATTACCCACCAGAATTTTTTGGTTCAACATTACTAATACTTATTACTGAACTGAATATTCGATACGATCTTTCGACTAAATCATTATTAGTCTTGTGAAACATTAGTTTAAATAAAATTAGTGCATTTGAATATTCGGTGAATGACATTATTCCAAAGAAATAAATATGCTAAATAAAATTCGACCAATTCGGTCAAATGAATAATTATGCGAAATGACTTTATTGTAACTAAAATTAACCGAAGTGATTTTCGACTAAACGTTGTTATACCAAACAAGGGTAAACCTTGTGTGAGGGGTGTATCTAGTGTAAGAAGTGTACCGTCTACCTAAATATATACAATACCTAAATTCTTATTTAACACTCCGAGTGCCAACTCCTATCCGTGCGACAACTTTATATTCTGTGAATTATTCTGCGCCACTATAGACCCAAAGGTTCTTATGTACAATAAAGAAATATTCTATTCTAATTAATACTGTTATAGTAAATACATTAATGTAGCTATTTACACTAAGTATTCAGAGACGTTGTTGCGTTTTCGTTTATTGGCTATGGGCAGTCGTCGATCAGATTATTAAAAACAATAGATCGGTCTTTATAAAAAACTTGAACGTGTCAGATAATTAGGTACATACATGCAGAAAAGTGTATCAATAAATCTGACAATTAGAGCGTGACATAAGGAAATGGGATAGGCATAAAGCTGCAAAAAAAAAGTGTCACCTTGAAACTCTCCAGCGCGGTTTATTTATTTTTTATTTTGGAGAATGTTAATCACCGATCACGTAAATAATAAAACATATCCATTCATTCCACACGAACAAATATTTGTTTGATTATTTTTTTTTTCGAGTTATGGTTGATTGTTTTCTGGGTGGAGTTTAGCCCCTAGTATCTCAATACTCAATCATTGATTGCTTCCATTATGAACAAATAGGTGGTAGGTATAATGTAGGTTACAATTATAGATCCTCTATTGTGCAGTGCTCGCGGTGCCTGGGGTACGGCACACGGGGAAACTCTGCCAGGAGTCGGCCGACGTTTGCAGCCACTGCACCGCATTGTTCTCATTTTTTTTCCAAACATTCGTTACCTGGACCTCGTAGGATTCTTATCTATACCTAGTCTTTAGAAAAATAAATAAAATTAAAGTGTCGTTTTGTAATTATTATCAAAGTAACAGCTTTTTAAGTGTAGTTTTTTTTTGTGCATACGGCTCTAAAAGCTGTTACCTTAGTATGTACGTCGCATATTTAAGCATATTTAATCAATTCGGATGAGTTTATAATTATATTTCATATTAAGGTGCTAGTATAAATGGTGTGTAACGAAGATACTACAGTATCAATTCACTTTGTGTCTTACATTGAAATCATCAACATGCGTTTCTTCAATATCGTCGTTGTGGCGTTGGTGGCTTTGTCCATGTTCATGGGTGTGCAAGCAGAGCCTACACCTAAGCCAATGCCCCAGCCCGAGCCTTTTGAGTATTTCTGAAATCTGAAGATTATGAAACGAAAAATCTCACATGAGCTGCCTGTTTTTTCAAATAAATGAGTCATGTACATAATATAAATACTTGGTAGTATTGGCAAGTAAACGTAGCAGCCACGGTCTGTGTTTATCCAGTAATATAAACATATCTACTTTTGTAAGGCACTCTTGTAGATTTTATAATAATTTTCTTGATAATATTGATATTTTTGCTACTACAATAGGCACTTACAGAAGATCCGTTTTTGAGAGTTAAGTAGTGTAACCAATATATTATATTTATCTATATTAGTTATATAAGAAATATTAAGTAGGTTATATTAGTTTATTATATTATAATAAAAATAAATAAAAAATATTAGTAATACAATACAATAATAATATAATAATTATTTATAATTATTTAATTCGTATATATTTCACTCATTATACATATTTCTTAATTTATATTTTTCCTGATAATAAGTAGATATTATACGTATAGACTTACTTTTTTAATCCCTTTATTTACTTTTATCAGTAAATGGAACTGTTTTGGTCTAGTTTTATGGTAATTTGTAAAAATATATGTAAACGACTGTTTGTTCCTTTCAATAAATAAAAAACAAATCTAACTGTTCGTGTAACACACTGTAGCATTGCTTTAATTATTGTATTTGAATGTTTTCAGGGCAAGTAAATCGGAGCACCCCTCTGTAATCGCAAGTAATCGTGGGAGGAATTGCACGGTGTAGAACAGAAGATTACGATTTTATAATTATGACTTATGTAACTTCAAATGTCTGTAAAATAAACAATTTTATGTTAACAATTATGTTTTTATTTGATTTTTCAGAATAAAATATGTTTTTAAATATTTTATTCTGACACAGTCAATCATAATTTAAGTATAGATTTGTTTTTAACACCACGACATGGCTGGCGATCACCAATGAACAGATGCCTGCAACATCAGGGGCATTATCAGCGCATTGCCAACTCTTAAGAACTCTTAAGAAACCCATTCACTCCTGTTTTGAAGAACCCGATAGTCCCTTGGAAGAACCGCTTCGTTCATTCCACAACGTTTAAAAGCTTGAATAAAGAAGCAAGCAAATTCATCAATTCATTTCGATGAATTTCAACTAGAGAGGAACCAATTATGTATCAAGTAGACTAACTTCACAATTATTTCTTTTCAGTATAGCTTTGCACTGAGATGAATTAAATAACAGTACATTATGATATAAGTGCGGTAAGTTGATAATTTCAGCCGAGGCGATATTGCTAGCCCGAGCCGCAGGCGAGGGCTACAAGAAAGCAGAGGCTGTAATTATCAAAGCGCACGAATGTCATACGACGTTTTATAACATATTTGCGAGGAAATAAATAAAATTCGGACTTTCTTAGAAAAAAACAAATACAGCGAAAAGAAATAGCGCGCGGAATAATTTTTACTTGTCACAAATTATCGATGCGCGCGCATCAGCCCTTTTTTTTTAAGGCAAAAATACAAAATCAGCCAGTATTACTAATAAAGTAAATTAATATTTTTGTGTTATAGTACAGATAAAACTTTATAGATTATTTATTGAACAGTCTTATGTACACTATTTTAAACTAAAATTAAGCTACTTATATATCTACAACTTCTATTTACAATACTATAAATAAATAACAATACAAATGGTAATGTGGGCTAGGCGTCAAAGTATTCATCGGCATCACTGTCACAAGGGAAAGTGCCCAGAAGGCTAGCAGCATTGCCACGCTGGATGGCAATGCTGATTCTCTGTGCGAGATAAAAACCAGCCCTCTGGTCACGTGAAGTGTCGATTAACCGCGTCGCTAGTTCATTATAAACGCGGAGAACAAAAAGGCAATATTTAATAATGGTGAAAGCCGAATGTACATTAATTTTGAATAGGCGATCCGAAACTTCATTAAAATTTTGTATTTTTTCCTCTATAAAGGATTAAATACAAAATATATAACCTTCTTCTAAAACTGGGGACCCGAGGAGACATAGACTTTTTTTTTCCATAATTTTAATATTGGGAGCCAAAACGTTAAATTTAGAAACAACCGAAAGCCTATTTTTTATGTTGTCATTTAAAAAAATTTCACATTTTGTGGGATTTAAATCTAAACCAATAGTATTAAATTTTGATTTTAAAAATGCCAAATCCTGAAGTACAGTGTCTATGTCACCTCCAAGAGTCCCATCATCTAGATACCAAGCATTAAATTTTGAATTTAGCTGGCTAATTATTGGATGAATGGCTAAACTGAAAATGGCCGGTCCAAGAGGGTCACCCTGTTGACAACCAACTGCGGATTCTAAAAGATATTCTCTAAACAATAATTTGGATGGGTGTCTATAGCACTGCCAGAGAAATTTAAAGATTTTTGGTGTTTCCAATTTTGCTTGTGTCAACAAGGTGTCTCTATTTACAGAGTTGAATGCATTTTTAAGGTCAACCTTCAAAATGACCTCTCCTCCACCACAGCCTAGGTACGTTGAAAGGGCGTGTATGGCAGCCTCACATCAGCCCCCCTTAGAGCCAAATCCCAACTACAGTGGCTGGAATTTGGCTGCAAGTTCAGGGCTGTAAAAACGACAGCAAATCTTGGCTGCCATACGCCTATAAGTACATCCTACGGCAATGGGACGAATGCCACCATCTTTTTTGCGTAGCGCACACAGGTTGGCTCCATACAATATATCGATGGTGCCCTCGTCCACATTGCCAGAGAGCATTAAATTTACCAAGGCCGTCAGCTCCTTCAAGAGTGCTCCGCCAGCTTCCCCAGTACTTGGACACAAAAGGTCCTTTAAGTGCTGGGGTGTCAAACCGTCAAGACCGCCAGCAGAGCCAGTCCGGAAAGAGTTGACAGCGGCAAGTACGTCCTTGGCCGTGGCTTCGATACACTCCAAATCGCCGTCAGGGGGATCTGGGAAAGAAAGATCATTTACTGGCGCTGGATGCTTGCTCTTCAGTCCAACTAGAGTTTCTGGAGAGCAAGGCGCCACCACATCGCTACTAAAAAGGAGTCTAGATGCTCCCCTAATATCACCTTCCCTTAACTTTGACTCTACACAGTGAAAAAGTGATTTGTTTATATGATTGGGTAATTTAGAGTCGAAAATTTGAGCTGGTTTAGTACAATTTTGTTTAATTTGGGATGTAAGACTGAATTTGGATGCCTGATCTTTGGAAACGTGTAGAGTCTTATAAGGGAAAGTAAAAAGTTGTTCCCAAGCCGCCTTGGAGTTCTCCCGTACGACAAGACCTATACAGTTGGCCAAACTTTTGGCCACTGTAGGTCTGGCACCCCGGGGAACTCGTTTAATAATCGGAACGGAATTTTTTAAATTGGATAATTTATGCCAGAAAGGAATTTGGGTAGGCTGTGGAGCTTGAGAAAGGGAGGGAGTAGTGGGGTTGGAAAGTGCATTTTGGGATTTATGAGTTTTCCCAATATGAACTTTCAAACCCCGTTGATTTTTAAAAAAACGGGCTTGAGGACAATAGGGGCAACTTACTGCGCTATATGACGATGTGGTCGGTTGACCTGCACTTACATCCACGTCGCAGCTGCCTGACCCAGAACTAAAATTAATTAAATTAAAGAATTAAATGTTTATTTTATATAATTATATCATAATTATTTTATCTCCCAAAGTTAATTTTATTCATAAAATGTTGACCACTTTTCTGACATAAAAACTCTTTGCTAAGATTTAAAAAAGTACCGTTTGTTTTAGACGGAGCCCCTTGATTATTAGTATGTGAGCATGATAATCCGTGCATTTTACTTTACATTACCGCACTAGTGCGTAATGAGATACATTACGACACTGAAATTGGTGAAATAAGAGACCCTTTACGAGTAAATATTTTATAAACTATGTTTACCTCTCTGATAATAAGTAATAATAATTATACTTAATATGGTGTTGCTGAAACGCGTGGGCTTCAGGTGATTTAAAACGGGAATTCACGTGACTTTGACTGATGACGACTTTTTAATTGACGATTGATTGATTTTTGATGACTTTTTAAATGACAAACAGTAAGTAATATAATTTCATGTAATCTTTGAATGACGAATATTAAATTTTGACATAGACTTCTTCTTAAATTGACATTTATATACATAGTCTTATATATACAATAATCATTGAGAATTGCAATATTGTTTAGACACATTTTTAAAAACTGTCGGTACTCTTGATATTTGTATGTCCTAGTGACAAAGACTATGCTTTGTCACTAGGACATACAAATAGACAGTGTAAAAATATATTTAGGACCACAATTTTATTGTACGACCTAATTTGAACAAATAATCTATTCTATTCTATGATTTAGGTATTTACATACCTTACGTTGCTTGACGTTTTGACCATGTTACACCGGCCGTGGTCACAAGCTGACTGACCACTTGACTGAGACACTGTCATCGCGTGAATTCCCGTTTTAAATCAACAAATGTTACTATTGTTATCATTTACTTACATTTACATTTATTTAGTTTTAGTATATTTAATCAATTCGGATGGGTTTTTAATTATATTTCATATTAAGGTGCTAGTATAAAAGGTGTGTAACGAAGACTACAGCATCAATTCACTTTGTGATTACATTGAAATCATCAAAATGCGTTTCTTCAATATAATCGTTGTGGCGTTGGTGGCTGTGTCCATGTTCATGGGTGTGCAAGCAGAGCCTGCACCTGAGCCAGAGCCCCAGCCCGAGCCGGAGCCTAGTGAGTATTTCTCAAATCTAATAATTATGAAATGAAAAATCTTACATGCCTCCGTTTTTCAAATAAGTAGCTGCAGCCGCAGTCTACATTAATCTAGCCATATAAACATATTTATGTTCGTGTAACACTGTAGCACAGCTTTAATCATTGTATTTTAATGTTTCCAGGGCAAACGTCTCGGAACAGGGCGTATTATTAGAACAGAAGACTACGATTTTATAATTATGACTTATGTAACTTCAAATGTTGGCAAACAAATTAAATGAAGCTGTCTGAACAATAAACAATTTTATTTACTTCCATGTTTTTACAATTATGTTTTTAACATATTTTATTCTGACATAGTCGTAAAACGTAATTTAAGTATAGATATTTGTTTTTCATACCAAGACGGTGGCTAACAGACGTACCTACAATGATATAACATACAATATCATTGCGTACCTATGTTCCGCCTAATCGTAAGCGGTTTAATTACCGTAGTCTACCGTAGTATACCAGGGGCATTACCAGCGCATTGCCAACTAGAAACCCATTGACTTCTCGAAGAAGAATCCCGTAGTCCCTTGGAAAAATCACTTTAGGGATTATATTATAGGGATATTTTCTCCAACATTTATAAGCTTCAATAAAGAAGCAAGCAAAATTTTGATCAATTCACCTGGGTGAATATACCTGGAGAGGTGAATTAAGTATCTGTATAGTTTTTGCACTCAAATAAAACGTATAGTTAGGTACATACCATGTTTACCTTTCTGATAATAAGTAGTGATATATTTTATAACATATTTGCTCGTAAAGGGTCTCTTATTTCACCAATTTCAGTGTCGTAATGTATCGCATTACGCAGTAGTGCGGTAATGTAAAGTAAAATGCACGGCTTCTCATGCTCACATACTAATAATAAAAGGGCTCCATTTAAAACGAACGGTACCTATTTTTTAAATTTTAGCAAAGAGTTTTTATGTCAGAAAAGTGGTCAACATTTTATGAATAAAATTAACTTTGGGAGATAAAATAATTATGATGTATATCGTCGCTTAGGTAACAATACCGCGCAAGTTAAATTTGACAAGTTTTCAGGAGAGACAAAAATTGATTATCTCCTTTGAAATACTTCAGACATGTGGACTGAATTGATAAATGGGTGTAGATTAGGTTCAATTATGATGTCATATGTCAAAATATGCGTATATATTACTATATAAGTATAAAATTGACTTATGCGGTATTAGTTCAACAAAATAAAGACTTTAGCGGTAGTTAAACTATTTGTTTATTATATCTATGCAAAGAAAAATATGTTTAAACTATACATATAATGCGTAGGAATTATATAATATAGTAGTCTCAACAAAATATCGTACTTACTCTAACAAATAATTAATTCAGTCGTGTTACAGGTATTATTTTGAAGTAATATCACATTGCTTATTCATTCGTTTTGGTAATCATCTAGCTTATATTATGAAATAAAATAGTAAACATAATTAAGCTATTTTAACAAAAATACAAAACCATTTAGGAAATAAACTTTAAAAACATAAAAAGCAGTTTCTATCAAAACTAAAAGTCATGCCTCGTGTATAACACAATGGTTGCATCCAAAAATCTTAAAGAACAGGTATTATTATGAAGTAATATCACATTGCTTTAGTAACTAGTCTTGGTAATCATCTAGCTTCTATAATTATATAAAATAGTAAACAACAAAACAATTAGGAAATAAACTTTAAAACATAAAAAACAGTGTCTATCAAAACTAAAAGTCATGTCTCATGTATAACATAATGGTTACATCCAATAATCTTAATGAAATTATTAATTATTAAAGTTCTTTCTGTAAGTATAAAAAATATTAATAATTTCAAAGGAATTAAGTAATGTCACAGGTAGGTATTATTATGAAGTAATATCACATTGCTTAAGTAACTAGTGTTGGTACTCATCTAGCTTCTACAATTATATAAAATAGTAAACATAACAAAACTTTTTGTATCAAAAATAAAAAACTTTTAAAACATAAAATACAGTTTCCATCAAAACTAAAAAGTCATGCCTCATGTATAACATTAATTAATAGTTACATCCAAAAATCTTAAAAAAAAATATTATAGTTCTTACTGCAATTATAAAAATATATCAGTTATAATCATCACTCTTGCTGACAATTTGATCAAGTACCATTAAAAGTTATATTTCTGTGATCTCACAGTCATCAAACTTTAAATGGTATTTCATCGTAAAATGAATGGCAGTTTGATGGTAGCACTGCTTTTAAATCTTGGAGATCCTTGTATTTTCGCTGGGAAATTGGTAGTCTTGCATCATACAACTTTGGCAGCTCATTTAAGGGCGACAGATCATTGCTCAATTTCAGTGGACGTTGAGGCAAGAGTTGCAGAGGGTCTCCAAAATTTAATTTATACCAAATAGTACCATCTGGTTTGTAAGTTATAACCTTTAAATCAGTCACAGTAGGATCATTCGTTTTCTTGCCTGGCCGAATAGTTTTGTAAATTAATGTTTTACTAAAATCAGTAAAAAAATTGTAATCTAGATAACGACAGTCGTATGGCATTGGATTAGATCTGGCTGATTTTGCTATACTTGTATACTGAGAAGGTAAGTAGATTTCTCTTCCTTTTAATTTGCATTCGATGGCACTATGCACAGAATCGCATTCCATCTGAGTATGCCCTTTTTCAAGATATTTTTGAGTAATTACAACTTGCTTTTCTATTGCCAAGCGTAAAAGGGCATTACTTAAGACAGAATTTCGATTCTGTGCACAGCAACCATCGGAAAACAGTATTACAGGTAATAATTTCCTATTCAATACACTTTGCAATTGATCAACAATACAAGATGCAAAGACAGAAGCTTCCAGGGAAGCATTAGATTCATCAAACCAGTAACATACAGCCTCGTGAGTAGCCAAATTATACATCGTAAAGTTATGCACACACAGTTTTGTTTTGTAATAGATAGCACTTGCCTGAAGATTAGGAGCTAATTTAACTGATTGAACGTCTTGAGTAAATACATGACATTTCCCTTCTTTAGCTAAATCTTTATCTATTTCTTTTTCCTCTCTAGCTTTTTCCTTTCGTTCTCTATGTAGTGCTATTTCTTCGTCATTAATATTGCCTGCTTCGTGACCACAGCATACATCACACCGATCTTTTTTCGGATGATAAAGACTTAAATTAAGCTTTAAAAATATGTTATCAAAAGTCCTGCGGCTAAGACATTCTACAGATTCTAATTCACATTTACTAGTAAACTCCTTGTATAGCTGCGCCATGTTCTGAAATAACGGCTCTAAGTATTGTCTTGACGTACTCGATCTACAGTAGTGTGACGGCATTTTAGGAAGACTATTAAGGAATTCCTCCGCAAAGACATGAGCGGCTTCCTTTTTTTTTGGATGGATTTCTTTTTGTGAATGTGGGGGCATGGCACTGTTTGTTTTCTCAAGCCAATATCGTACAAACCAGTCCTTAATCCCTAATGTATTTAGGAACATCTTTTTGCATACTTGGTGGCGTATGTTTTGAATAGTTAAGAAATAAGCTAGAGTTTTAGATCTTGTTGACTCTGTATTCTTAGTAACCTTTTTGTCATTTGCTAAAACATGACAACATATAAAAGTTTTTCTTTGTTCCCATGTCATCGTTTTCCAAAATGTTTCAAACAACTCCTTTCTTTCATTTTCATCTATGTTATCACAATTTCTCAGTTTTGATTTCTTGCAAAATGGTGAAATACAGGTAGGTTTCATATTGCGTGCAGGCCTTAAGACGTCATGATGGATTTTCTTTTTTATACTATTAGTATTTATTGTGACTCGTCTATAGCCTAAATACGCCTCTCCTTTCATTCGTAAATCTTTATTTAAGTTTTTTTTCCACTTTCCCGGCTCTTTATTAGCTTTATTTTTTCTTTTTCTATTGATTGATAAATCTCCGTGATACGTATCAGTGTTTTCTAAGTCATTAGGTTGAGGGTTAGATGTCTCACCACCCGTGGCAACTTCATGAGGTTGGGACCTTGATGTCTCAACAACTATGGCGACTTCATTAGGTGGAGGGATCCACGTCTCACCAACAACGGCGACTTCATTAGTTTGAGGGATCGACATCTGACCAACAACGGCAATTTCATTAGGTTGAGAGATCGATGTCTCATCAACAGCGGCAACATCATCGAGTTGGGAGCTTGATATCTCGACAACAGTGGCAACAGTAGAATCCAGTGCATTGGGAATATCACTTGCGATAACATTTACATTGAGATTGATTGGATTTGAGTTTTCAATAACTGTACTAGTTTCTATCAATATGTTGTTCGTTGAGGAAATATTAGGTAGAAGTTCATTCGTTGGAATGTCCATTAGTGAATTATTGCCAATGTCCGTAAAATTAAATGAAGAATGGTCTATCATCTGTATAAATTGTAAGTTATCAATGTTAATTAAGTTTGCGTCATTTTCCTTTGTATCGTTATTTTGTACTTTATCTCGAAATATACTCTTGTTACTAAATGTAATTGTGTCAGCTTGTGCAATTTCTTCATCATCAAAGTCATGTTCAAAAGTGATACTACCAACTGCTTGATGTAAGTCCTCCGTCGATTTATAAACAGAATCCATAGATTTGGGGTAAAGTTTATAACGTTTATCTGTTACCTGTGCCAGCTTTTCGGTACTTTTCCTTTTTAAAATGATCATTTTTTGTGCCAACAATGCCTCCCGCCTTTTTTTTAGTTCAAGTAAAGTTAAGACATTAACCTCAGTCTCCACTTTCTCCTCTTCATTCATGCTGCAAACGTCATCACCAAGGTCTTCGATCATTTTCATACACTGGAAAAAAAAAATAATATAGATAGACACATCAATTAATTATATTGCATACCTACATTAGTTTGGTAACGAGTAAATTATCTTAATTATTTCTATATAGAAGCCTTTTTATATTCATAAAGTAAGTTAAGTAAATAAAACTATACAACTAAAGTCTCATTAATACCGCTCAAGTCCTTTTAAAATGTTTACGGAACACAGCGTAAGTCTAAATGAAAAATTTAAAATACCGCCCAAGTCACTGAACATTACACTGAGAAACCGCCTATGTACTGACGTGTTTAATATCTCTAAACTAACAGTAATTACACGCTAAAACAATACAACATAATAAATAATCGAGTTGGCTTACCTTTTTGGTGCATCAGAACAGTTTGTCTCACTGGTAAAACCGTGCTAAATAAAAAAAAACAATAAATTTGCTGCGCGGTCACACATCTACACGAAACAGTATGGCGGACTGACGACTTACGCGGTTGTGACACAACAAGCGATTTGCGCGGTGCCAGAACGATTCAAATAACGCGCAGCGATTGGTTAATTTTTAAATTTTAGTAACATCATTCGACGCGCGCCGCCGATATCTATCCAATGAAGTATAAAACGTCACATGGCCATTTTTCGACTTACGCGGTATTGTTACCTAAGCGACGATATACAATAAACATTTAATTCTTTTACTTAATTAATTTAGACCATAAATTACAACTATTTATCTGTACTAAAACACAAAAACATTAATTTACTTTATTAGTAATACTGGCTGTTTTTGTGTTTTTGCCTAAAAAAAAGCGCCGATGCGCGCGCTTCGATAATTTCTGACAAGTAAAAATTATTTCGCGCGCTTTTTCTTTTCGCTGTATTTATTTTTTTCTAAGAAAGTCCGAATCTTATTTATTTCCTCGCAAATATGTTATAAAACGTCGTATGAAATGAAAATTATGTTAATCGATATTATACGATATATATATGATTATTTTCTTAAACGTTGTTCGAAATTTCGATTTTCGACTAAACGTTGTTATACCAAACAAGGATAAACCGTAACGTAAAAATAACAAATTCATTTTCACGGCGATAAGAGAGTAGTGGAATAAATTACCCACCAGAATTTTTTGGTTCAACATTACTAATACTTATTACTGAACTGAATATTCGATACGATCTTTCGACTAAATCATTATTAGTCTTGTGAAACATTAGTTTAAATAAAATTAGTGCATTTGAATATTCGGTGAATGACATTATTCCAAAGAAATAAATATGCTAAATAAAATTCGACCAATTCGGTCAAATGAATAATTATGCGAAATGACTTTATTGTAACTAAAATTAACCGAAGTGATTTTCGACTAAACGTTGTTATACCAAACAAGGGTAAACCTTGTGTGAGGGGTGTATCTAGTGTAAGAAGTGTACCGTCTACCTAAATATATACAATACCTAAATTCTTATTTAACACTCCGAGTGCCAACTCTTATCCGTGCGACAACTTTATAATAATATTCTGTGAATTATTCTGCGCCACTAAAGACCCAAAGGTTCTTATTGAGTATTTATAAACTGGATTTTGTATAACTGTTTCTTATAATAAAGAAATATTCTATTCCAATTAATACTGTTATAGCAAATACATTAATGTAGCTATTTACACTAACTATTCAGAGACGTTGTTGCGTTTTCGTTTACTGGCTATTGGGCAGTCGATCAGACTAGTAATAAAAACAATCGATCTTTATAAAATACTTGAACGTGTCAGATAATTAGGTACATACATGCAGAAAAGTGTATCAATAAATCTGACAATTAGAGCGTGACATATGGAAATGGGATAGGCATAAAGTTGCAAAAAAAAGTGTCACCTTGAAACTCTCAAGCGCGGTTTATTTATTTTTTTAATTTGGAGAATGTTAGTCACCGATCACGTAAATAATAAAACCGATTAAGAGCATGTCGGATCATGCTCAATGTAGGGTTCCGCAGTATTAAGGAAGAGTTTTTCAAAATTCAACCCCTAAAGTGGTGAAATGGGGGATCAAAGTTTGTATGGAGATATTGTATTGAAGAGTATTTTACTTCGATACTTTGTACATGATTGTGTTCAGAAGCATAAATGAACAACTACGTGTTTCTTGCTTTTTATAAATACATCGCATCGCTTATCATCGGCAGGGAGTTCATCCTTACACTTTAGAGTTGAAATGTCTGCCGAGAAGTGTCATTAGGTGAAATGAACAATCTTAAGGGGTTTTCTGGGTTCTTCAAAAAAGGAGTGATTGGGTAACGCGCTCGTGATGCCCCTGGTGCTGCAAGCGTAAGGCTACGGTGACCATTATCCACCAAGCGGACCGTATACCACATAACAAAAGTAAATCACGGGGATGAATTAAAGGTTTTTTTTAAGTTTAATTTTTTTATTTATTTTCATTACGGACAAGAATTCATCGCATTCCTCCATTATAATAAATTTCTAACCCGTGACTTTGTTCCACAAGTCCTTAACCACGCCAATTCCGCCAATAGCCCTGCCCTGGAAACAATAAAATCAATGTTTATATTGCCACATACCACAGACTGTTAGACGAACGGCTGGATATGTTTTAGATGTATAACTTCGTGACTGTTTCAACCACACTGGCTGCAGATCTGTTTCCACTCGCTAATAAATAATAGTTCATAGTCTTGCTAGATACCTACGCTGTAATTTTTACGACATGGTCGCGGCTCAAGACGTTTTCTGCCTGTTGTCCTATTTTATCGTAGTACGAGTATATTCAGAGATAACGTTTGCATCTAAAGTTTGATCTGGGTGGAAGACAAGTGAGTTTCAGGTATCAACATGTTACGAGTTCTACGTTAACTGTATAAAGTACAGATAGAGGATCGGTGACACGACGAATATAATTAATTAATAAACATATTCCTCCATCGAAACAGTAGTCTCAGACCACAAAACTGATAATTTTGTTTCTTAATTTAATAAAAATCCCACTTACCAACATCATCCCACCCCTTATGAGTGCAGGCAGAAATGGCTTGGGCTGAGGCTCGGGCTCGGGCTCAGGTGCGGGAGCAGCTTTCGTGCCCATGAACATGGACGAAGCCACTAACACCACGAGGAAGATATTGAAGAAACGCATTTTTTTTTTAATATTTGTTGTGTGTACACATAAACAAACAAATGCAGTTTGGTGCTATTATGTCAGCCATACTAACCTTTTATTTAAGCTGTAATAGCACCGTAAATGTGTAATGTCATTAGAAATACATCTGTTGTTAATTGATAATGCTCCCACTTTGGAAGATAACAATAATAAATTCATTATCAAATTGTTAAGGTCGTTTATTTTGAGTGTTTTATCGTTAAGACATTTTAACTGATGTTATTGTTGAAATTTATATCTAAATAATGAACATTAATACTGCTACCGACATCTGTTGTCACTAATGTGAAACTAACCTATATTAGTATTTGTATGTTTTATCTGTATAATGTCTTTGAATAAAAAGTTAGTTCTCTTTTGAATCTCAACGTGCTTGTTTTATTAGAGGTTATGTGCCCAGAATTACGTGTTTTTTTATTTCTCGTTAAGAACTTGCAAGTCAGTGCTGTATAAGTTTGTGTGGACTGAGAATAATACACTGTGTCGGTGAAAATGAGTTCGAATTACGTTGTAAGCGTGCCAAAATTAAAAGGTCGCGAGAACTACCAGGAGTGGGCTTTCGCCGCGGAGAATTTTCTAATACTGGAAGGTACTTCGACTTTATCAAAGTCACGAATCCAGACGAAGCCGCAGCCGATGCGAAAACCAAGGCAAAATTGATTCTAACGATTGACTCGTCGCTATATGTACATATCAAGGATGTCGAAAATACGAAGAAACTATGGGAAAAATTAAAACATTTGTTCGATGATTCAGGATTTACTAGAAGGATCAGCTTGATGAGAACTTTGATATCAATTCGTCTTGAAAATTGTACATCTATGACGTCCTATGTTACTCAGATCATAGAAACGAGCCAAAAATTGAGTGGATCGGGCTTTCATATTAATGATGAGTGGGTAGGATCATTGCTTTTAGCTGGATTATCTGAAAAATATTCGCCAATGATAATGGCGATTGAACATTCGGGCATTAATATAACGGCCGACGCCATTAAAACAAAATTGATGGACTTGGAGGAAGACAGTGGCGACGTTAGCGGAGCATTTGCGAGTTATCGAAAAAAGTATGCGTCAATACCGGAAGAACTCAGACGTCAACGTCAATGTCAAAACAGAAAGTAATCAAATGTTACAAATGCAAGCAAACGGGACACTATCGTAATCAATGTCCTAAGGATGTAAAAGATTCATCAAATAACAAATTCAGTGAACGTAAACAAACAAATGCGTTCAGTGCCGTGTTCCTAAATGGTTGTTTTTCGAAGAATGATTGGTACATTGATTCAGGTGCTAGTGGCCATTTAACAGCGAATGAACATTGGATTACAAATAGGGCATCGAGAACCGGCCATATTTTAAGAACCGGTTCTTTCGGTTCCAGTGACAACACAGAACCGGGTACCCGGTTCTTTCGGTTCTTTTCGGTTCTTTTGCTAATTTATTAGAATTTTGTTCGTAAAGTCCACACCCAAACCTGTAACACTATTACTTGTTGAGAAAAAAAATCCCATCATGTCACACTGTTACTCGATGCAACAGCTTGCAATTTTTTCTTCCAACCAGTAACACTGCCAAATATTGGTGTTACTGGATGGGAAAAAAAGTTGCATCAAGTCACACTGTGTCTTGTTAGGAAAAGTAAACATTTTATATTCTCATGGAGTCACACTTTTTATTTTCTTATTATTATATTAGTGATTGATATTTTTATTATATAGAGAGAGTTGCTAGTTGCTACTAATCGTTAGACAGTTGCCATTCATCGACATCGACATTTTTTTAAATAAACCTATAAATGGGGACATTCTGGAAAAGCGACATTTTAAGTCGATGAATGGCATGATCGTTTTCATTTACGCAGTTTGTTCTCACTGGATAGGTGACCAGCCAACCTGATGGAATGATTCATCACCTCAGAAAGTAGTTTATTTTAAAAAATGTCGGGGGTAGCAACTGTCTAACGATTAGTAGCAACTCTCTATATAATAAAAATATCAATCACTAATATAATAAAAAAAAGTGTGACTCGATGGGAATATAAAATGTTTACTTTTCCCAACAAGACACAGTGTGACTCGATGTAACTTTTTATCCCATCCAGTAACACCAATATTTGGAAGTGTTACTGGTTGGGAGAAAAAAATTGCAAGCAGTTGCATCAAGTAACAGTGTGACATGATGAGAATTTTTTCCCAACGAGTAACAGTGTTACAAGTTACAGGTTTGGGTGTGACTGGATGGGAATAAACCCTTTTGATCAAATCTATAATCTATTACGATATATTTTTAATGAAAAAAATTGAATATTTTATTTAATAAAATTTTCAGAATTGTTGTATAAAAAATACATACATCTAATAAGTATGTAGTACTGTCGAGTGCCATTATTTGGCGTTAGTTTTGTATGCGAGCCAGTATCTAGTGCTTATTTGATCGAAGTTGATGGGCGTTAATCACTCATTTGTAGAAGAACCGAAAGAACCGAAAACCCGGTTCTTCATCTTTTGAGAACCGGTTCTTTTCGTAGCCCCTAGAACCGGGAATTCCCGGTTCTTTCGGTTCCGGGAAAAACCGGTTCCGATGCCCTAATTACAAATGTGTCGAACGATCATACAGTCCAAGAAATTATTGTTGCGAACAAAGAAAAAGTGTCTGTCAAGTGCTCTGGTGATGTGAGATTAACAACATTGACAGATAACTGTGAGTATGATGTGGTTGTTGAAGGAGTATTATGTGTACCTAGTTTGACCACGAATCTCATCTCCGTAAGTCAATTGATCGCAAAAGGCAACAAGGTCTTGTTTAAAGATGATGGCTGTCAAATATTTAATAAGTGTAATGAGCTTGTTGCTACTGCTTCCTTATTAAATGGAGTTTATAAGTTGAGAATGCCTGAAAGGCTGGCAGCAGTGGTGACCTCGAGTGAAATTTGGCTTCGTCGGCTTGGTCATGTCAACAGTAACTATTTAAGTAAAATGCAGGAAGCTGTGGAAGGTCTTACACTTGATAGAAAGGCAGAAATATCGAAGTCGTCATGTATAGTGTGTTGCGAAGGGAAACAAAATCGTTTACCCTTTCCACATAATGGAAATAGAAGTGATGATCTCCTGCAGACAATACATACGGATGTATGTGGGCCATTCAAGAATGTGTCGCTTGGTGGTTCCAGATATTTTATTCATTGATGACTATAGTCGCTACATCTATGTTTATTTTTTGAAAAACAAAAATGAAGCTTTTGAATGTTTTCAAAGATACAAAGCTGAGGTGGAGAATAAATTAAACAGAAAAATTAAGATTCTTAGAAGCGACAATAGGAAAGAATTTGTGAATAAAGAGTTTAATAATTATTTAAGTAAAGCAGGTATAGTTCATCAGAAAAGTAATCCCTACACGCCAGAACAGAACGGCTTGGCAGAGAGATTTAATCGTACTGTGGTGGAAAAGGCAAGGTGTCTGCTCTTTGATGCTAAGCAGCCAATACTGCTGTATACTTACAAAATAGGATAGTGGCGGCAAATTTGAATCGAACACCTTATGAGATGTGGAATGGAGTAAAGCCAGATATTACCCACTTAAGGGTATTTGGAAGTATAGTGATGATGCACATTCCAAAAGAGAAGCGCCTCAAATGGAATAAAAAGGCTGTAAAAGGGATTCTAGTTGGTTTCCCAGAAGATGTAAAAGGTTATCGAGTCTACAATCCAAGCACTAAGGATATCACAACAAGCCGTGATGTGATCATTATAGAAAATGCCAAACAAACAGAAAGTTTAGTCCAGATTGAGGAAACTGAACAATTACAATCCATTGAGGATTCAGTGGGAGACACATCGTATGAATCAGGAAGTGAAATTTTTCATGATGATAATGATGAGACTTATGTACCAGATGATTCTTCTGATGACAGTGTGGAAAGTATTGTGAGTGTTAAAAGAAGTGATTCCTCTAGGCAAAGAAAGAAGCCGGACAGGTATGGTTATTCTAATATGTGTTTGGAAAGTAGTGTTATTCAAAATGTTTGTGAACTTTCACTTGATGAGGCTCTAAAAGGACCAGATAGGGAACAGTGGTTAGAGGCAATAAGGGACGAATTACAGTGTTTTGATGATAATGATGCTTGGGAACTTACTGATGCACCTAAAGACAGTACTATAGTTAAATGTAGATGGGTTTTGTGTAAGAAATATGATAGTGAAAGTAAGGTTAGGTTCCGTGCCAGACTTGTAGCTAAAGGTTTTTCCCAGAAACAAGGAGTAGATTATCAGGAAACCTTCTCGCCTGTTGTTAGACATACAACATTACGACTTTTGTTTTCACTATCAGTCCAATTAGATCTTGATGTTACACATTTAGACGTAAAAACTGCTTTTTTAAATGGTAACTTAGAGGAGACTATATACATGCAAAAACCTGAATGTTTTAATTCCCCAGATAACTCTAAGAAAGTGTTAAAACTTAATAAAGCCACCTATGGCTTAAAACAGGCGTCCAGGGCCTGGAACAAAAAGGTAGATAGTTGTTTTTGAAAATGGTTATAAGAAATCTAAATTAGAACATTGTATATATACAAAGAAAATTGAAAATATGGTAACTATACTGGCCCTTTATGTCGATGATTTTTTTATTTTCTCTAATAATAAAAAATCTCTAATAGTAAAACAGTGTCTTGGGATGAATGTTAAATTTGATAAAAAGGAAGGGTCTGTTACTTTAAATCAAGAAAGTTATATTGAGAGTTTATTAGAAAAAATTCAAATGGCAGACTGTAAGACTGTTGAAACTCCAATGGAGACTAAGTTAAATGTAAACACTGGTCAATATATATACTGGTCAATATATAGGTAGCCTAATGTACCTGTCAGTTTTAACCAGACCAGATATAACTTACTCTGTAAGCTATTTAAGTCAGTTTAATATTAATCATACTGATGAGCATTGGCATTATGCTAAGAGGATTTTAAAATATTTAAAAAAGACTAAATCATTTGGTATTAAATATTGTAAGAATGGAAATAAAGAAATTAAAGGTTTTGCTGATGCTGATTGGGCAAACAATACATATGATAGACGGTCATATACTGGTTATTGTTTTTTGTTATCCAATGGAGTAATATCCTGGGAGTGTAAGAAACAAAAAACAATAGCTCTTTCAAGCTGTGAAGCTGAATACATGAGTATTTTAGAATGATCAAAATGCGTTTCTTCAATATCTTCGTTGTGGTGTTGGTGGCTTTGTCCATGTTCATGAGTGTGCAAGCAGAGCCTGCACCTGAGCCAGTGCCCCAGCCAGAGCCCCTTTTGAGTATTTCTCAAATCTAATAATTATGGAACGAAAAATTTCACATAAGTCCCCGTTCTTTCAAATAAGTAGCTGCAGCCGCAGTCTATGTTATTCTAACATATAAACATAATTATCTATGTTCGTGTAACACTGTAGCACTGCTTTAATCATTGTATTTTAATGTTTCAGGGCAAAGCTATTGGAGCAGAGGGTACCTATTAGAACAAAAGACCAAGATTATATTACTTACGATATAATTATGACTAATGTAACTTCAAAAAGTGGGTAACAAAATTAAAAAAAACTGTCTGAACAATAAACTCATTTTATTTACTTCCATGTTTTTACAATTATGTTTTTCTTTTACATAATATGTTTTAACATATTTTATTCTGGCACAGTCGTACATCGTAATTTAAGTATAGATAGTTTTTTTTCTTACCAAGACGGTGGCTAACAGACGTACCTACATTCCACCTAATGGTAAGCGGTTACCGAAGTCTATGGGCGCCTGCAACACACTAGCCTCCCAACCAGCAACCTATTCACTCCTTTTTTGAATCCCGTACTCCCTTGGAAAAAAACACTTTAGGGATTATATTATAGGGATTCATTTCACAACATTTATACGCTTGACTAAAGAAGCAAGCAAAATTTTCATACATACATAGATTTTGCACTCAGATGAAACGTATACCATGTTTACCTCTCTTTTAATAAGTAATAATATATTTAATAATGGTGTTGCCTGAAACCCGTGGGCTTCGCCTTATATTGATTGTGTCAGTGGTGTATCAGTGTATCTAGTGTAAGACGAGTCACCGTCTACCTAAATATATATAATATCTAAATTCTTATTAAATTTTGACACTCCGAGTGCCAACTCCTATCCTTGCGACAACTTTATATTCTGTGAATTATTCTGCGCCACTAGAGACCCAAAGGTTCTTATTTTTTGTAAACTGGATTTTGTTAGGTAACTGTTTTGTACAATAAAGAAATATTCTATTCTAATTAATACTGTTATAGTAAATACATTAATGTAGCTATTTACACTAAGTATTCAGAGACGTTGTTGCGTTTTCGTTTATTGGCTATGGGCAGTCGATCAGACTAGTAAAAACAATCGATCTTTATAAAAAACTTGAACGTATCAGATAATTAGGACATACATGTCATACATACAGAAGTGAATCAATAAATCTGACAATTAGAGCGTGACATAAGGAAATGGGATAGGCATAAAGCTGCAAAAAAAAAAGTGTCACCTTGAAACTCTCAAGCGCGGTTTATTTATTTTTTATTTTGGAGAATACTTGTCACCGATCACGTAAATAATATAACACATCCATAATTAAGTTTCATTCCACACGAACAAATATTTGTTTGATTTTTTTTTTTTTGAGTGATGGTAATTGTTTTCTGGGTGGAGTTTAGCACCTAGTATCTCAATACTCAATCATTGATTGCTTCCATAATGAACAAATAGGTGGTAGATATAATGTAGGTTACAATTATAGACCCTCTATTGTGCAGTGCTCGCGGTGCCTGGGGTACGGCACACGGGGAAACTCTGCCAGGAGTCGGCCGACGTTTGCAGCCACTGCACCGCATTGTTCTCATTTTTTTTTCCAAACATTCGTTACCTGGACCTCGTAGGATTCTTATCTATACCTAGTCTTTAGAAAAATAAATAAAATTAAAGTGTCGTTTTGTAATTATTATCAAAGTAACAGCTTTTTAAGTGTAGTTTTTTTTTGTGCATACGGCTCTAAAAGCTGTTACCTTAGTATGTACGTCGCATATTTAAGCATATTTAATCAATTCGGATGAGTTTATAATTATATTTCATATTAAGGTGCTAGTATAAATGGTGTGTAACGAAGATACTACAGTATCAATTCACTTTGTGTCTTACATTGAAATCATCAACATGCGTTTCTTCAATATCGTCGTTGTGGCGTTGGTGGCTTTGTCCATGTTCATGGGTGTGCAAGCAGAGCCTACACCTAAGCCAATGCCCCAGCCCGAGCCTTTTGAGTATTTCTCAAATCTGAAGATTATGAAACGAAAAATCTCACATGAGCTGCCTGTTTTTTCAAATAAATGAGTCATGTACATAATATAAATACTTGGTAGTATTGGCAAGTAAACGTAGCAGCCACGGTCTGTGTTTATCCAGTAATATAAACATATCTACTTTTGTAAGGCACTCTTGTAGATTTTATAATAATTTTCTTGATAATATTGATATTTTTGCTACTACAATAGGCACTTACAGAAGATCCGTTTTTGAGAGTAAAGTAGTGTAACCAATATATTATATTTATCTATATTAGTTATATAAGAAATATTATTAAGTAGGTTATATTAGTTTATTATATAATAAAAATAAATAAAAAATATTAGTAATACAATACAATAATAATATAATAATTATTTATAATTATTTAATTCGTATATATTTCACTCATTATACATATTTCTTAATTTATATTTTTCCTGATAATAAGTAGATATTATACGTATAGACTTACTTTTTTAATACCTTTATTTACTTTTATTAGTAAATGGAACTGTTTTGGTCTAGTTTTATGGTAATTTGTAAAAATATATGTAAACGACTGTTTGTTCCTTTCAATAAATAAAAAAACAAATCGAACTGTTCGTGTAACACACTGTAGCATTGCTTTAATCATTGTATTTGAATGTTTTCAGGGCAAGTAAATCGGAGCACCCCTCTGTAATCGCAAGTAATCGTGGGAGGAATTGCACGGTGTAGAACAGAAGATTACGATTTTATAATTATGACTTATGTAACTTCAAATGTCTGTAAAATAAACAATTTTATGTTAACAATTAAGTATGTTTTTATTTGATTTTTCAGAATAAAATATGTTTTTAAATATATTATTCTGACACAGTCAATCATAATTTAAGTATAGATTTGTTTTTAACACCACGACATGGCTGGCGATCACCAATGAACAGATGCCTGCAACACCAGGGGCATTATCAGCGCATTGCCAACTCTTAAGAACTCTTAAGAAACCCATTCACTCGTGTTTTGAAGAACCCGATAGTCCCTTGGAAGAACCGCTTCGTTCATTCCACAACATTTAAAAGCTTGAATAAAGAAGCAAGCAAATTCATCAATTCATCTGGATTAATTTCAACTAGAGAGGTTAATAATGTATCAAGTAGACTAACTTCACAATGTTTTCTCTTCAGTATAGCTTTGCACTGAGATGAATTAAATAATAGTACATTATGATATAAGTGCGGTAAGTTGATAATTACAGCCGAGACGATATTGCTAGCCCGAGCCGCAGGCGAGGGCTACTACAAGAAAGCAGAGGCTGTAATTATCAAACCGCACGAATGTCATACGACGTTTTATAACATATTTGCGAGGAAATAAATAAAATTGGGACTTTCTTAGAAAAAAACAAATACAGCGAAAAGAAAATGCGCGCGGAATAATTTTTACTTGTCACAAATTATCGATGCGCGCGCATCAGCGCTTTTTTTTTAAGGCAAAAACACAAAAACAGCCAGGATTACTAATAAAGTAAATTAATATTTTTGTGTTTTATTACAGATAAATGGTTGTAATTTATGGTCTAAATTAATTAGGTAATTTAAAGAATTAAATGTTTATTTTATATATATCATAATTATTGTATCTCCCAAAGTTAATTTTATTTATAAAATGTTGACCACATTTTCTGACATAAAAACTCTTTGCTAAGATTTAAAAAAATAGGTACCGTTCGTTACGTACGGAGCCTCTTGATTTATTAGTATGTGAGCATGAGAAGCCGTGCAATTTACTTTACATTACCGCACTAGTGCGTAATGATACACATTACAACACTGAAATTGGTGAAATAAGAGACCCTTTACGAGCAAATATGTTATAAACTATGTTTACCTCTCTGATAATAAGTAATAATAATTATACTTAATATGGTGTTGCCCTGAAACGCGTGGGCTTCAGGTGATTTAAAACGGGAATTCACGTGATTATGACTTTTTAATTGACGATTGATTGATTTTTGATGACTTTTTAAACGACAAACAGTAAGTAATATAAAGTTCCTTGGAAAAATCACTTTAGGGATTATATTATAGGGATTTTTTCCACAACATTTATAAGCTTCAATAAAGAAGCAAGCAAAATTTTGATCAATTCACCTGGGTGAATATACCTGGAGAGGTGAATTAAGTATCTGTATAGTTTTTGCACTCAAATAAAACGTATAGTTAGGTACATACCATGTTTACCTTTCTGATAATAAGTACCTAATAATATATTTTATAACATATTTGCTCGTAAAAGGTCTCTTATTTCACCAATTTCAGTGTCGTAATGTATCTCATTACGCACTAGTGCGATAATGTAAAGTAAAATGCACGGCTTCTCACGATCACATACTAGTAATCAAGATGCTCCGTCTAAAACGAACGGTACTTTTTTTAATCTTAGCAAAGAGTTTTTATGTCAGAAAAGTAGTCAACATTTTATGAATAAAATTAACTTTGGGAGATAAAATAATTATGATATATATAAAATAAACATTTAATTATTTAACTTAATTAACTTAGACCATAAATTACAACCATTTATCTGTAATAATAGACAAAAATATTAATTTACTTTATTAGTAATACTGGCTGTTTTTGTGTTTTTGCCTAAAAAAAAACGCCGATGCGCGCGCTTCGATAATTTCTGACAAGTAAAAATTATTCCGCGCGCTATTTCTTTTCGCTGTAATTGTTTTTTTCTAAGAAAGTCCGAATTTTATTTATTTCCTCGCAAATATGTTATAAAACGTCGTATGACATTCGTGCGCTTTGATAATTACAGCCTCTGCTTTCTTGTAGTAGCCCTCGCCTGCGGCTCGGGCTAGCAATATCGTCTCGGCTGTAATTATCAACTTACCGCACTTATATCATAATGTACTATTATTTAATTCATCTCAGTGCAAAGCTATACTGAAGAGAAAACATTGTGAAGTTAGTCTACTTGATACATTATTAACCTCTCTAGTTGAAATTAATCCAGATGAATTGATGAATTTGCTTGCTTCTTTATTCAAAAGAAGCAAGCAAATCGGCTGTAATTATCAACTTACCGCACTTATATCCTAATGTACTATTATAACACATTTGCTCGTAAAGGTTCTCTTACTTCACCAATTTCAGTGTCGTAATGTATTTCATTACGCACTTGTACTGTAATGTAAAGTAAAATGCACGGATTATCAAGATCACAGACTTATAATATAATCAAGATGCTCCGTCTAAAACAAACGGTACTTTTTTAAATCTCAGCAAAGAGTTTTTATGTCAGAAAAGTGGTCAACATTTTATGAAGAAAATTAACTTTGGGAGATAAAATAATTACTATATATGTAAAATAAACATTTAATTCTGTATCTTAATTAATTAAGACCATAAATTATAACCACAAAAATATTAATTTACTTTATTTTTTTTTTAAATATTTTTTACTTTTATATAAATATTTTTGCCTTAAAAAAAAGCGCTGATGCGCGCGCAACGAATTTGTGACAAGTAAAAATTATTCCGCGCGCTTTTTCTTTTCACTGTATTTGTTTTTTTCTAAGAAAGTCCAGAATTTTATTTATTTCCTCGCAAATATGTTATAAAACGTCGTTTGAAATGAAAATTATGTTAATCGATATTATACGATATATATATGATTATTTTCTTAACGTTGTTCGAAATTCGAAAAAGAAAAAAAGACCCAAAGGTTCTTATTATTTATAAACTGGATTTTGTATAACTGTTTCGTATAATAAAGAAATATTCTATTCCAATTAATACTGCTATAGCAAATACATTAATGTAGCTATTTACACTAACTATTCACAGACGTTATTGCGTTTTCGTTTATTGGCTATTGGGCAGTCGATCAGACTAGTAATAAAAACAATCGATCTTTATAAAAAACTTGAACGTGTCAGATAATTAGGTACATACATGCAGAAAAGTGTATCAATAAATCTGACAATTAGAGTGTGACATATGGAAATGGGATAGGCATAAAGTTGCAAAAAAAAAGTGTCACCTTGAAACTCTCAAGCGCGGTTTATTTATTTTTTTAATTTGGAGAATGTTAGTCACCGTCAAAGTGTGTAACGAAGATACTAGTATCAATTCACTTTGTGTATTACATTGAAATCATCAACATGCGTTTCTTCAATATCGCCGTTGTGGCGTTGGTGGCTTTGTCCATGTTCATGGGTGTGCAAGCAGAGCCTGCACCTGAGCCAGAGCCCCAGCCCGAGCCGGAGCCTAGTGAGTATTTTTCAAATCTAATAATAATGAAACAAAAAATCTTACATGCCTCAGTTTTTTCAAATAAGTAGCTGCAGTCGCAATCTATGTTAATTTAGCCATATAAACATATTTATGTTCGCGTAACACTGTAGCACAGCTTTAATCATTGTATTTTAATGTTTCCAGTGAAAAGCCATTGGAGCAGACGGTATTAGAACAAAAGACTACGATTTTATAATTATGACTAATGTAACTTCAAAAGTTGGGAAACAAAATTAAAAAAAACTGTCTGAACAATAAACTCATTTTATTTACTTCCATGTTTTTACAATTATGTTTTTATTTTACATAATATCATTTCATCATCATTTCAACCCATAAAAGTCCTACTTCTGGGCACGGGTATAATATGTTTTAACATATTTTATTCTGGCACAGTCGTAAATCGTAATTGAAGTATAGATATTTTTTTTTCGTACCAAGACGGTGGCTAACAGACGTACCTACGTTCCGCCTAATGGTAAGCGGTTACCGAAGTCTATGGGCGCCTGCAACACACTAGCCTCCCAACCAGCAACCCATTCACTCCTTTTTTGAATCCCGTACTCCCTTGGAAAAAACACTTTAGGGATTATATTATAGCGGTTCATTTCACAACATTAATTATACGCTTGACTAAAGAAGCAAGCAAAATTTTCATACACATACATACATAGATTTTGCACTCAGATGAAACGTATACCATGTTTACCTCTCTGATAATAAGTAATAATATATTTTATAACATATTTGCTCGTAAAGGGTCTCTTATTTCACCAATTTCAGTGTTGTAATGTATCTCATTACGCACTAGTGCGGTAATGTAAAGTAAAGTGCACGGCTTCTCATGCTCACATACCTACTAATAATCAAGGGGCTCCGTTTAAAACGAACGGTACCTATTTTTTAAAATCTTAGCAAAGAGTTTTTATGTCAGAAAAGTGGTCAACATTTTATGAATAAAATTAACTTTGGGAGATAAAATAGTTATGATATAATTATATTAAACAAACATTTAATTCTTTAATTTAATTAATTTAGACCATAAATTACAACCATTTATCTGTACTAAAACACAAAAATATTAATTTACTTTATAAGTAATACTGCCTGTTTTTGTGTTTTTGCCTTAAAAAAAAGCGCTGATGCGCGCGCATCGATAATATAATTTGTGACAAGTAAAAATAGTTCCGCGCGCTATTTCTTTTAGCTGTATTTTTTTTTCTAAGAAAGTCCGAATTTTATTTATTTCCTCGCAAATATGTTATAAAACGTCGTATGACATTCGTGCGCTTTGATAATTACAGCCTCTGCTTTCTTGTAGCCCTCGCCTGCGGCTCGGGCTAGCAATATTGCCTCGGCTGTAATTATCAACTTACCGCACTTATATCATAATGTACTATAATAATGGTGTTGCCTGAAACCCGTGGGCTTCACCTTATGTTGATTGTGTGAGGGGTGTATCTAGTGTAAGACGAGTCACCGTCTACCTAAATATATATAATATCTAAATTCTTATTTAACACTCCGAGTGCCAACTCCTATCTGTGCGACAACTTTATATTCTGTGAATTATTCTGCGCCACTATAGACCAAAAGGTTCTTATTATTTGTAAACTGGATTTTGTATAACTGTTTTGTACAATAAAGAAATATTCTATTCTAATTAATACTGTTATAACAAATACATTAATGTAGCTATTTACACCAACTATTCAGAGACGTTGTTGCGTTTTCGTTTATTGGCAATGGGCAGTCGATCAGACTAGTAAAAACAATCGATATTTATAAAAACTTGAACGTGTCAGATAATTAGGTACATACATGCAGAAAAGTGTATCAATAAATCTGACAATTAGAGCGTGACATAAGGAAATGGGATAGGCATAAAGCTGCAAAAAAAGTGTCACCTTGAAACTCTCAAGCGTGGTTTATTTATTTTTATTTTGGAGAATGTTAATCACCGATCACGTAAATAATAAAACACATCCATAATTAAGTTTCATTCCACACGAACAAAATAATATTTGTTTGATTTTTTTTTTTTTCGAGTGATGGTTGATTGTTTTCTGGGTGGAGTTTAGCCTCTAGTATCTCAATACTCAATCATTGATTGCTTCCATAATGAACAAATAGGTGGTAGGTATAATGTAGGTTACAATTATAGACCCTCTATTGTGCAGTGCTCGCGGTGCCTGGGGTACGGCACACGGGGAAACACTGCCAGGAGTCGGCCGACGTTTTCAGCCACTGCACACTGTGGGCGACCGCACCGCATTGTTCTCATTTTTTTTCCAAACCTTTGTTACCTGGACCTCGAAGGATATTTATCTATACCTAGTCTTTAGAAAAGTAAATAAAATTAAAGTGTCGTTTTGTAATTATTATCAAAGTAACAGCTTTTTAAGAGTAGCTTTTTTGTGTGCATACGGCTCTAAAAGCTGTTACCTTAGTATGTACGTCGCATATTTAAGCATATTTAATCAATTCGGATGAGTTTATAATTATATTTCATATTAAGGTGCTAGTATAAATGGTGTGTAACGAAGATACTACAGCATCAATTCACTTCTTCAATATCGTCGTTGTGGCGTTGGTGGCTTTGTCCATGTTCATGGGTGTGCAAGCAGAGCCTACACCTAAGCCAAAGCCCCAGCCCGAGCCTTTTGAGTATTTCTCAAATCTGAAGATTATGAAACGAAAAATCTCACATGAGCTGCCTGTTTTTTCAAATAAATGAGTCATGTACATAATATAACGGGTGGCGCAAAAGTAAAGACCCTATTTGGTTCAGCTATAACATTTTTTCTAAATTAGAAAACTAGATTTAGATTTTTTTAAATGTATATTTGTGCCATTAAATTTCGTACCATTAGGATTTAAAGATGATGTCTTTTAAATGGTGACCTCCAGAGTTGATACACATTTGAGCCCTATTTATGACATTTTGCATAACTTGCCGTAACACTTCCTGCGATATGTTCGTTATTTCTTGACGAATGTTTTCTTTTAGAGCTGCGAGAGTCTGTGGCTTGTTCACATACACCCGAGATTTCAAAAAACCCCAAAGAAAAAAGTCTGGACTGGTCAGATCGGGTGATCTTGCAGGCCAAGGCAAATCGCCAAAACGAGAGATAACTCGGCCTGGAAAAGCGTCCCTCACTAAGTCCATAGTGTCGCGCGCTGTGTGTGCCGTAGCGCCGTCTTGTTGAAACCAGATGTGCTCCAGCCCCAATTCGTCCAAACTGGGTATCAAAAACTCACGTAACATGGTTCTGTAGCGTTCTCCAGTGACAGTTATCGCATTGCCTCCAGCGTCTTCGAAAAAATAGGGTCCGATCACTCTGTCAACACAGATGCCACACCATACAGTAACTTTTAGTGGGTGTGTGGCAAAGCGTCGAATTGTGCGACCAATCGGTGCCGGACGGTGGGGAAATCGTCGACGAAATTCACGTTGTGTTCTTATCACTGATATTCCACGTTCTTGGGGAGTAAAACGGTCCATGTTTATTTTCAGTGTATTTTACATTTGTTCACTACACAATTTTCAACAACAGAATGACAGAAAATGTATAATAAAAAAAAAAAAAGCATTTTCTTTAGTGCCACTACTTTTGCGCCACCCAGTACATACTTGGTAGTATTGGCAAGTAAACGTAGCAGCCACGGTCTGTGTTAATCCAGTAATATAAACATAATTATCTACTTTTGTAAGGCGCTCTTGTAGATTTTATAATAATTTTCTTGATAATATTGATATTTTTGCTACTGCAATAGGCACTTACAGAAGATCTGTTTTTGAGAGTATAGTAGTGTAACCAATATATTATATTTATCTATATTAGTTATATAAGAAATATTAAGTAGGTTATATTAGTTTATTATATAATAAATATAAATAAAAAATATTAATCATTTATAGATAAATATGTTACAGGTATATGATGATATGGTGTTGCCCTGAAACCCTTAACCGTGAGCTTCAGGTGATTTAAAACGGGAATTCACGTGATTATGACTTTTTAATTGACGATTGATAGATTTTTGATGACTTTTTAAATGACAAACTGTAATATAATTTCCTGTTATCTTTGAATGACGAATATTACATACACTTCTTCTTAAATTGACATTTATATACCTAATCTAATATATACAATAATCATTGAGAATTGCAATATTGTTTAGACCATGGTTAAGACACATTTTTAACTGTCGGTACTCTTGATATTTGTATGTCCTAGTGACAAAGCAGTGTGTAAATAGCACATTATGATTGATAAATAAGTGCGGTAAGTTGATAATTACAGCCACGGCGATATTACAAGAAAGCAGAGGCTGTAATTATCAAAGCGCACGAATGTCATACGACGTTTTATAACATATTTGCGAGGAAATAAATAAAATTCGGACTTTCTTAGAAAAAAAAAATACAGCTAAAAGAAATAGCGCGCGGAATTATTTTTACTTGTCACAAATTATATTATCGATGCGCGCGCATCAGCGCTTTTTTTTAAGGCAAAAACACAAAAACAGGCAGTATTACTTATAAAGTAAATTAATATTTTTGTGTTTTAGTACAGATAAAATGGTTGTAATTTATGGTCTAAATTAATTAAATTAAAGAATTAAATGTTTATTTTATATAATTATATCATAATTATTTTATCTCCCAAAGTTAATTTTATACATAAAATGTTGACCACTTTTCTGACATAAAAACTCTTTGCTAAGATTTAAAAAAGTAGGTACCGTTCGTTTTAGACGGAGCCCCTTGATCATACATTATACACTATCCCTTGATTATTAGTATGTGAGCATGAGAAGCCGTGCATTTTACTTTACATTACCGCACTAGTGCGTAATGAGATACATTACGACACTGAAATTAGTGAAATAAGAGACCCTTTAGGAGCAAATATGTTATAAAATATATTTAGGGCCACAATTTTATTGTATGACCTATGTTGAACAAATAAACTATTCTATTCTATAATTTAGGTATTTACATACCTTATGTTGCTTGTCGTTTCGACTAGGTTACAGCTGACTGACCACTTGACTGAGACACTGTCATCGCGTGTTACTATTGTTATCATTTACTTACATTTACATTTATTTAGTTTTAGTATATTTAATCAATTGGGATGGGTTTTTAATTATATTTCATATTAAGGTGCTAGTATAAAAGGTGTGTAACGAAGACTACAGCATCAATTCACTTTGTGATTACATTGAAATCATCAAAATGCGTTTCTTCAATATAATCGTTGTGGCGTTGGTGGCTGTGTCCATGTTCATGGGTGTGCAAGCAGAGCCTGCACCTGAGCCAGAGCCCCAGCCCGAGCCAGAGCCTAGTGAGTATTTCTCAAATCTAATAATTATGAAACGAAAAATCTTACATGCCTCCGTTTTTTCAAATAAGTAGCTGCAGCCGCAGTCTATGTTAATCTAGCCATATAAACATATCTATGTTCGTGTAACACTGTAGCACGGCTTTAATCATTGTATTTTAATGTTTCCAGGACAAACGTTTCGGAGCAGAGTGTATTATTAGAACAGAAGACTACGATTTTATAATTATGACTTATGTAACTTCAAATGTTGGCAAACAAATTAAATAAAACTGTCTGAACAATAAACAATTTTATTTACTTCCATGTCTTTACAATTATGTTTTTAACATATTTTATTCTGACACAGTCGTAAATCGTAATTTAAGTATAGATATTTGTTTTTCATACCAAGACGGTGGCTAATAGACGTACTTACAATGACGTTCCGCCTAATGGTAACCGGTTTAATTACCTTAGTCTACCGTAGTATATCAGGGGTACTACCAGCGCATTGCCAACTAGAAACCCATTCACTTCTTTTTTGAAGAATCCCGTAGTCCCTTGGAAAAACTTACTTTAGGGATTATATTATAGGGATTAATTCCACAACATTTATAAGCTTCAATAAAGAAGCAAGCAAAATTTTCATCATTTCACCTGGGTGAGGTGAGGGTGAGGATACCTGGAGAGGTGAATTAAGTATCTGAATAGTTTTTGTACTCAAATAAAACGTATAGTTAGGTACATACCATGTTTACCTTTCTGATAATAAGTAGTGATATATTTTATAACATATTTGCTCGTAAAGGGTCTCTTATTTCACCAATTTCAGTGTCGTAATGTATCTCATTGCTCACTTGTGCGGTAATGTAAAGTAAAATGCACGGATTATCAAGATCACAGACTAATAATCAAGATGCTCCGTCTAAAACGAACGGTTTTTAAACCTCAGCAAAGAGTTTTTATGTCAGAAAAGTGGTCAACATTTTATGAATAAAATTAACTTTGGGAGATAAAATAATTATTATATATATAAAATAAAGATTTAATTCTTTATCATAATTTATTTAGACCAAAAATTATAACTATTTATCTGTAATAATACATATATACAAACACAAAAATATTAATAAAAAAACCTTGTGTGAGGGGTGTAACTAGTGTAAGAAGTGTACCGTCTACCTAGATATACAGGGTTGTTTGGAATTCGATGTATTCCGGGCTTGACGAGGTAGAGCAGCCTAAATGCAACAAATTTAGGCCCCCCAATGTGTGGCCGAAAATTAATAGTTTTGGAGATATTGTAGAAATAGCATTTTTTTGGAAAATATCCAATTTTACCTGTTTCTGGCTAAATAAAAAAAAATGGTAAATAGGATGTCGTTCAAATGTTTTTTTATATGTAGATAAACCCAAAACATATCTTGAGAAGCAATAAAATAACTAAAAACATTTGAAATTTGCTTGCTAGAGCTAATAACGTATTTTATTTTATTGATAAATTTTACATTATACGACAGTAAAAGTCGCGCAGTTTAAAAAAATGCTATGACACTGAACGTACAAATTACTATAAAAATTAGTCGGTTTCATAAGCTATCCAAAAATGTATAATAATTGATATTAAAATTTGAGCGAGCAAGCGCGGTTTATTTATTTTTTTATTTTGGAGAATGTTTGTCACCGATCACGTAAATAATATAACACATCCTTTTTTTGATTTTGAAAAAATATGAGGATAAAAAAAAAATGAAATGATCCACGAACACCAAATGATAACAATAGTAAGTTATGTGCGCTTTTTCAAGTCCTATGCAGTGTGCGATAATGGAGAACAATTCTTACTTATCCAGGGTGTTGGCATGGAGGACAATCGACTACAATGGGCTATATATACCTACTAACTGTGTCCACGACTTCACGTATATATAGCCGTTATAGTCGATTGTCCTCCATGCCAACACCCTGGATAAGTAAGAATTGTTCTCCATTATCCACAGGACTTGAAAAAGCTCACATATAGTTTCTATTGTTATCATTTACTTACATTAATCGACCGTAGCTATTAACAAGGTCGGAACTACAAAAACACTACTTTTCAGTACGGCCAGTTAAAGTTTTGAACTTGCACCAAATTCACAAAACCCCATATATTAAAACTAAATTTCGCGAAGTAATATAGTTTTGAAAGATAATGAAGGTCGTAATGTGAAAAAAAAATAAAAATAATGGAAATTCTAGAAAAAGCAGTTGTTACATTGTTAATCGAAACAGATACTAGCAAATTTGTCGTAAGTGACACTTCAACAAATTATCATAAAAACAAAAAAAACTATTAAAAATCACACTACAAACTACTTGGCACACTCTTTGCCTTAAACTCGACCTTGGACGATGATGCTCCGTACTAGCTAACATCTCGTGGTGCGGAGTCTCTATGCCGGAAATCAAAATCTCACAACGAGAAGTCCGGTGAGAGTTACTCTGTTTCGATGTCCATAAGTCGAGTGAGCCAGACGGCATACCAGCAGTGGTCCTTAAACAGTGTGCCCCCGAGTTGTGTCCCGTGTTTACGCGACTTTTTGCGCTTTCTTACCACAGTAGGCAAGTTCCGTCTTTGTGGAAGACTGCCCACGTGTACCCCGTGCCCAAAAAGGGCGATGGATCAAACTCATCGAATTACAGGCCTATAGCTATAACCTCCCTTCTCTCTAAGGTGATGGAGCGTGTAATTAACACCCAGCTCCTAAGATACCTAGAAGAACACGAACTTGTCAGCGACCGCCAATACGGCTTCTGTCATGCTCGCTCGACTGGTGATCTTCTAGTGTATCTCACACACCGTTGGGCTTCAGCCATTGAGAGTTAAGGTGAAGCATTGGCAGACAGCCTAGATATTGCGAAGGCGTTCGATCGGGTCTGGCACCGTGGTCTTCTATCAAAGCTGCCATCTTACGGACTGCCCGAGGGATTGTGCAAACGGGTCGCCAGCTTTCTGTCCAGCAGACGCATAATAATCGTAGTCGACGAGAGCTGCTCCGATAGCATGGACATTAACACCGGCGCGCGGCGTCCCACAAGGCTGCGTACTATCCCCGACACTGTTTTTGCTGCATATCAATAACATGCTGTCTATTGGCGGTATTCATTGCTATGCAGATGATAGTACGGGTGACGCGTCTTATACGGGCCGTGCAAACATCCCTCGTTCCATTGTAGAAGAAAGTCGCGAACAACTTGGGTCTGAAATCGAGAGTACTCTATCAAGAGTCTCCGATTGGACCCGGGACAGTTTAGTCCGATTTAACCCCACCAAGACACAAGTTTGTGCGTTCACCGCTAAGAAAACCCCATTCACTGTAGCCCCACAGTTCCAGGGCACGACCCTTACCATCTCACCTAGTATATGGATCCTCGGTGTCGACATCTCCAGCGAAGTTCAGTTCCGACGTCATATACATTTCATTGTCGAAAAAGCAATTGTGGCCAATTGGATAAATCACGCAAATCATGCGAATTCCATTTCGGTAACAATAATCAATTTTATTGACTTCCATGTTCTTATACTTACATACAAAGTGAGTTTTATTAAAGTAGTTATCTCTTTGTATTAATATTGTACAAGTTTAGTCCCTATTGGAGTAAAATAAAAATCCAACACTGGCTCTATGCAAATAATTAACTGCTACGATTTTATTGGAAGTAAAAATGGATGGGTTGAAAGCAAAAATGTATCTTTTTCATTATAACAATATCTTGTTTTAGTGAAACTCATTCTTTAAGTAATTTCGTATTAACCCCGTAAGTCTGTTTAGGGATCCAGATTGAAAACTGAATTTATATAATGAGAATTTATGTAATGAGAGATATTATACTGGTTATAATTATTTTATGGTAATAGACCTATGTCCAGCAGTGGACCTTCTGCGGCTGATATGATGATGATGATGATTATTAACATAATATTTGCATATTGCATATACCTACTTATCTATCCTATCCTTGCTGCACTTACTTTATAATTTTGAGGAAGGTATATAGATAATATCTGTGACAATATCCGTGTAGTGACAGATTAAGAATACATAAAGTTTCAACCTCATTTCAACCCATGGGTGTCGTAAAAGGCGACTAAGGGAGTAACCTCATACAGACAAGATCACTGTAAGAAAAGAAAATTTGAAACAAACCTTATACCAAACCGTCTAGCCAGCGTGGTATAGGCTAAATTCCGTCCACATTCTGTACCCAGCAGTGGTACGTTTATAGGTCGAAATGATAATGATGAAGATATAGATAAACCCTTCGAAAAAATTGGTGTGTGTGTGGGTGTGTGTGTGTGTGGTGTGTGTGTGGGTGTGTGTGTGTCTCATCTAAAGTGATGTAATAAAGTTTCCGTTTCCTCGTATCGTAATGGTATTAAGTAGTTAGTAGTAATTTTCTTAGTTTCTTGTAGTGTTTTATTGTAAATCCCTATGTTTTTATTGATTTTATTATATAAGTAAACCGAGCGATTGTTATATTGTCTATTTGCAAATTCAGTTTTTATTTTAGTACGCGCAATAGTGTCTTTTCTTCTCTTTGGTGCGATACTTGGAGTATATGTGGTCGATTTATGTCTTTTTAATATGATCAAAAGAATGTATAACTTTCTCACTGACAAGTGAGTATAGACTCTCCGTTGGGAACCTTCTTTTTTTTAAATGCATTACCTTTATCAAGGCACGTTGTGCTCGTTCAAGTTCCAACATTTTTGTTTTGCCTGCTCCGCCCCAAATAGGAATACAGTAGGTCAAAATTCACTGAGCTAATGCCGTATAGATATCTTTGAGAATGTTCCTAGAGGAGCCAAGGGCACTCAGCTGCTCCCCAGGCACCTCATGTCTTAGGGTTTTAAATATCCAGATCAGTTTCCTAACTCTGGCAGTAATTCGATCAATATGTGGGTGCCAGGAGAGCCTCTGGTCAACCGTCAGTCCAAGGTATTTTGTTCTGTCAATTTTATCTATATCAGGACAGTCACAAGCAGAAGGTTTAATAGGGTTATTGCAGGTGTGTATTTTAAGTTTAAAGCTAGCAACCTACTGCTAGTTTTTAGCGCATTATTTTGGATACTGAAACAGATGTAGTTTGTTTTTGTGGTGTTTAGGGTAAGTAGGTTATTTTTTAACCATTTGGCAATCAAGTACATGCCTTGTTCGGCATTTTGATTTACAGCAGTCCATGTATTTCCAGTGAACACTACCGCAGTATCATCGGCGTAGGAGAAAATGTGGCCATTTTTAGTTTTCAGACTACAGAGGTCGTTAATGTATATAAGGAAAAGTGTAGGACCCAGTACACTTCCCTGCGGAACTCTGTATGATACTGCGACGTCTTCACTGGTATATCCGTTTAATCTCAGCTTTTGAGTCCTTTCTGATAGGTAACTTCTGAGGAGAGATAGTACAGAAGCTCTAAGAACAATTTTTTCCAGTTTTTGTACAAGAATAGGGACAGAGACGGTGTCGAAGGCTTTTTTCATGTCCAAGAATACCGATAAGCACTTTTGTCCCTTATCTACTTCTTCAGTTACAAGTTGAGTAAGTGCCATCACTGCGTCTTCAGTTGACTTGCCTCTTCTGAAGCCGTATTGTGATGGAGATAGTAAGTTGATATCTGTCTAGATAGTTTACAAGTCTAGCGTTTAAAAGTTTTTCCAGTATTTTGGAGATAGCGGGCAGAACAGCGATTGGTCTATAATTGCTGACATCCCCTCTGTCACCACAGCTCTGTTCTTGTACACAGGGGTAATTATAGATTTTTTACGAACCCTATTAGGGTTGGAAATTTACCTTGTTTAAATGCGTAATTATGGGAACACGTTCATTCTTTTCCAGTTTTAGGAAGGCGGTGGGAATATTGTCCCAGCCAGGAGCGCTCTCAGATTTTAAATTCATTAGTGTTTTTTCAACTTCATTTGTATCTGTTTCCAATAGGAAAAAAAAATTAGCCAAGTGCGTGTCGGGCCACGCACAGTGTAGGGTTCCGTAGTAGCCCGTTATCACAATATAGTACAATTCTGTTGGGGTACTCGAATGAAAATTATATATATATAATAAATAACCCGTTTGTACAGCGCCATCTAGCGGCAGTATTGAAAAACTTATGATTTATTATATACTTGATATTTTGTTTTTAAGAGCGTTCATACATTTTCAAGTTGCTCGCAAATAGGTTTTTAAGTCACGCACACAGAGCCGGAACACGCACACTTGGCGTGCATTTTTACAATTTTGACTTCAGAACTATGCCAAGTAACCAATGGGGTAGTCAAATATCGATTATGGTATCAATCAGCCCAAAAACAACAAAGTTCAAGATGGCGGGTATTTTTACAATTTTGATTTCAGAACTATGTCCAGTGACCAATGGGATCGTCAGATATCGATTTTGGTGTCACTCAGCTCAAAAATAACAAAGTTCAAGATGGCGGGCATTTTTACAATTTTCACTTCAGAATTATGCCCAGTCATCAATGGGATCGTCAGATATCGATTTTAGTATCACTCAGCCCAAAAACAACAAAGTTCAAGATGGCGGGCATTTTAACAATTTTGACTTCAGAACTATGCCCAGTGATCAATGGGATCGTCAGATATCGATTTTAGTATCACTCAGCCCAAAAACAACAAAGTTCAAGATGGCGGGCATTTTTACAATTTTGACTTCAGAACTATGTCTAGTGACCAATGGGATCGTCAGATATCGATTTTGGTATCACTCAGCCCAAAAACAACAAAGTTCAAGATGGCGGGTATCTTTATAATTTTGACTTCAGAACTATGCCCAGTGAGCAATGGGATCGTCAGATATTGATTTTGGAGCCCATCAGCCCAAAAACAGCAAAGTTAATAATTTAATATAAGGCGTTTTTAGGCTCTTTTCAAAAATCATTTTAAAATATTTCTAAAGGGATTTCAAAAATATATTAATTTCAATTACTTTAGTCCCTGGCGAATCAGAAAGTGGGCTTGTTACGTAGAATTTCTTAAAACGCTGTGCGAAAGAACTGTTCTAACTAAAAGACGTATAATAAATAGTCTGTTTTTCTTAATACACTTTTTAGACAAGAAAACTGTTGTTCATATATGCCAATAATTACTAAGCTACATATTCTGTAGCGAACGTGGAAATCTCGTGATTTCATGTATGTATTTCTGTATGAACCCTCTTAAATGCAAGTCTTTACCCGTTATAAACAAGCGACTACTTTATCTTAGTCACTATAAAGGATTAATGCTAAGGATTTTGTATTTGGTACAAAATTATCCAACACCCAAGTTCAACGACTATTACTGCTAAACTAATAAAGTTATCTTAACCGTTACAATTTTCATTTAAAGTTCATGAAATGCACTATCATCGTGAATTTTTCCAGATTTTTTAAGCCAGCCGGTTAGCTTTTAGAGGGGGGGGACGCCCTACTGGAACAAAAATCTGCTCTTGAAAGTTTAATATTTCGTAAATGGACCATTAAATCGAAAAATTATGTTAGTAACCCCCAAGTCATTTTAGAAGACCTATTCAACGATATCCCACACGATGAGGTAGACGACAAAAAAAATATCATCAGGGATCAGGTCATCAGATCAGGGATCATCGACGATTCGAACAGCCCGCCTTTGGAGGGAGTCAAGTGGGTCGAGCTGGTATTTGGGTGCTCCTGCCCAGAGGTGAGAGCAGTACTCCAGATGCGGCCGAACCTGTGCCTTGTATAGCACAAGCCGCTGTTTTGGTTTGAAGTACTGCTTCGCCCTGTTCAGGACACCCAGTTTTTTGCTCGCCAATCTGGCTTTGTCCTCCAAATGACTCCCAAACTGGACTTTGTTCGAGATTTTGACGCCGAGGATCCCAATACTTTCGGACAACGGGAGAGATACTCCTTCAAACTGAGGCGCCATAACAAATGCGTCCTTCTTCGCAGTGAACGCGCATACTTGTGGGGTTGAATTGAACCAAGTTCTTCACACCCCATTCGGAGGCTCGCCCTAGAGATGCCTCGACTTCAGACACAAGTATTGACCGTTTCTCCTGTACAGTGACCCGAGGGACGTTCTGGTGGCCGGTATACCGCGCATCACCCGTGCTGTCATCTGCATAGCAATGCATGCTATCTATAGACAACATGTCATTGATATGCAGAATGAACAGCGTTGGGGAGAGCACCGAACCTTGTGGGACACCAGCATTGATGGGCTTTCGCTGGGAGCATGCACCGTCGACAACGACCTTGATGCTCCTCCCATCTAAAAAGCTGGCGATCCACTTGCAGAGTCCCTCGGGGATTCCGTATGATGGTAGCTTCGATGGAAGGGCTCTATGCCAGACCCTGTCAAACGCCTTCGCGATATCGAGGCTCACAGCGAGAGCCTCTCCTCCGCTATCTAAGGCTTCTGCCCATCGGTGTGTCAAGTACACAAGAAGGTCACCGGCTGAGCGACCGTGACGGAAACCGTACTGCTGGTCGCTAATCAGCTGGTGCTCTTCAAGGTACTGTAGGAGCCGTGTGTTGACGACTCGCTCCATCACCTTAGATAGCAAGGACGTTATCGCGATAGGCCTGTAATTTGATGGGTCCGACCGGTCACCCTTTTTAGGGATCGGGTGGACATGAGCAACCTTCCACGAAGACGGAACCCTGTTGGTCAAGTAGGAGAGACGGTAAAGGCGCGTTAATACGGGGGTCAACTCAGGGGCGCACGTCTTAAGCCCCACCGCAGGGATGCCGTCCGGCCCACTCGACTTATGGACGTCAAGGAGTTTTATTTCCCGCCTGACCACACGCTGCGAGATGCGAATCTCAGGCAGGGAACTCTCACACCGTATGATGGTGGGTGGTGTGGCTCCTCCGTCGTCCAAAGTCGAGTTTGAGGCAAAGAGATCGGCCAAAAGATCAGCCTTTTCTCTTGCACTATGGGCCAAACTGTCATCGGACTTCCGCAGTGGTGGGAGATTGGACTGACAGAAGTTGCCTTGAGCAGCCTTGGCGAGCGACCAAAAGGCTCGACTCCCAGTGGGATGGCCCTGAAGTCGCTCGCCAATTCTGGTAACATGCTCTGCCTTGGCCGCGGCAATAACCTTTTTGCTGAACCTGGAAGCCGCATTGTACTCCCTCTTTACGTCATTGACGTTTGGATCCCGACGTTTTCTGGCGCTGTTCCAGGCCAAGTATGCGGACTGCTTGAGGTTCGCAGCCTCCCTACAGGCATTGTTATTCCAGGGGCGACTGCGGCCACCAACTGGTAACTTGCTATTGGGGATGAATAATTCCATCCCCTGAAGCACTGTTTCCGTGATGCAGTCCGCACAAACGTCAGGATCGCTGGAGGAGAAGCAAAGCGGCCCCCATGGATAGGACGCAAAGAATTCGCGCAACCCATCCCAATCTGCTGACTCATATCGCCAGACTCTGCGAAACCCTTTCGCAGGAGAGCGATCGGGTTTCACAACAGGGGCTCTAGTTCGGACAAGGCAATGGTCAGAGGACCCTAACGGGGCATCAACCACCACCCCGTAACCGTGTGGATGAGTAGTCAGCAGAAGGTCCAGCAACGAAGGTTTATGGCTCTCGATATCTGGAATGCGGGTGGGCTGCATAACCAGTTGCGAGAGACCATAGGCCGTGGCCATATTGAACACAGTTCGTCCTGGGAGGTCAGTGGTCCGGAACTTCAACCACTCTTTGTGATGAGCGTTAAAGTCACCAAGGACCACCACCTCCGCAGTCGGGTACTGTTCCTATATTTTGTCAATCCCCTCTTGGACGCTCTCGAAAAGCTGAGGAGACCCCAATTCACTGTTCGGGGACCTGTATAGGCATGCATAGATTCGGGTGAGACCCCCATGGTCTACGCGCAGCCATAGAAGTGACAGGTCCCCTTGTTCGAGGCCCCGAAGGCGGTGACAACATTTATCGCCCCTGACGAAAACGCACACCCCGGCTTTACGTAGGAATGAGTGCTCCAATTCGTAACCGGGGTATTTAAGGTACGAAGTATCATCAGGGGCGGATATTTGTGTCTCCGTTAAAAAGAGCAAGGCAGGCCGTGCTGTCTCAAGGTGGTGGTGGACAGCATCGAGGTTACTGTGAAGCCCCCTAACATTGCAAAAGTCCACTAGAAATGTGGAAAGGGGGGAGTCCGCCGTATGGTACTTACTCTTCTTTACTTTTTTTGGCGTGGTTTAAAGAGATAATTGGGGGATGGGGTTAAGTGTGGTGGAAGGTCCCTGTGACCCCTAAGGAATAGAAGCGGGGCACAGCACAAGATTGACGTGCGAGTTGTGTGAGAAGCTGACGCGAAGCACGGAAGGGCCCCCGGTGCCCCCCCCGCATGCAGTCACCGAGTTCCACTCCGGTATCCCAATCCGGCCCGGCGACTACATGACGGGATTTTCGCCGGTTGGTAGGACAGCCTCCCGGGAGGGATGATGGGATAATTCCGGGTTCGGGTCCCCTACTGACCGGCAGGTGGCCGACGGTAACCATTTCCACCGGGTCTCCCTGGACTCCGCGTCAACCTATCACGCCCAACACGCCAACCCAGACTTCAGCACCGCAAGCCTCCAGCATCACAGAAACCATACATCACACGAGGGAAAGGAGGTTTGAGTGAAAGGACGGTTTTTCCTGCCCTTTAGCCGAAACGCCCGAGGGCTTCACGGCCAAAATGGACAGAGCGGTGGTACCTACCCGTTCGGGTCCGTAAACCCTACCACCAGTGGGAAAGGAAGGGTAGGGATAGGACATCAGTACCACTGGGATTAAGACGGGATGTGGTGCTGATGGCTCGAAATATACGAATACCACTTTGTCAACGTAATTGATATACACACTCCTACAAAATTACAGCTTTCTAGTACTAACGATCTCTTAGCAAAACCTCGGACAGACAGACAGACAGACAGACAGACGGACATAACGAAACTATAAGGGTTCCTAGTCAGAACTACGGAACCCTAAAAAAGAGTTAATTTGTGATGGTATGCAGTTAGTCTGATGATTTGGATCTGAATTGGATGGTATATTATTGGCAAGATGTTTTTTGTTTTTTTTATGTTTTATGTTTTGCGAAGTAGTTATTTATGTAGTTCACGGACTCAGTAGGATTATTTCTAATGTTCAATAGTTCATTAGTTAGTAGTTATGTTTTTCCATAATAGTTTATTATTTTTGACTGACTTAGCAAGTAATTACCTTTCATATTTACGTTTGAGCTTTTTGATAAGATTATTGCAAAAGTTCCTGTACCGAAGGTAAATGATCTTTAGTATATCGTTGTGGTTTTCATTGCGTAACTTTAGTTGTAATGCGTTTGATTTTTAATACAGCGTGCCAGGAGTTATCCATGGCCTTATTGTGCGGTAAAGGTAAGCGATAATATTCGATTGAAAAACTGACCGATATTCAAAATGTGAGCTCCGATTCGATTTTCACTCGCTGTACCTAAAAGTAATTTATCTTTCCATCTGTTAGTGTTAAAGCAAGATATCATGAGGAAACCCAGATATACTTACTTGTAAATATTCTAAGAGCCGTTCTAAGGGTATGACTGATCCACCAACATATATTGGGCCAGCATTATGTGGATTGCAGCTTATGGTCTTTCAGATTTCTTTATAGAGCAGACTCTTCGTGTTGCCTTGTAGTAAGATTAGTAACTATTATCTAATCTGTGGTAAGATGATTATTTAATTAAAAAGTTTATGAACTTTGTAGGTAGGTACAATGTTAACCTTTGCTTAAGATATTGCCTGCCAGTCAACTTTAGAGTAGCAGTGTCGTCCTGAGGTTTATCCTTATGTCCATTTTCCTTTTCTTTCATGTTTCCATTTAAACATTACATATAGATTAATAGGCAGATTATAATTTAAGTGGACATACAAAATTAAATGTCATTTTAAGCATTGACATACATTTATCATAGGTACACGGACATGAATTAATGGCACTAGACAAATTGTAGATAAAGATTAATTTAGCATGTTAATTTATAACAAATGTGTATAGATTTTTAGGGTTTCATAGCCAGAATGGCAAAAACGAAACCCTTATATAAATTATTATTCTGTCCGTGTATCACAGGCAGTTTACTCTGAAAACTACTCGATATATATCGATGAAATTTCGAGAATAAGTGTTGTAATGCTTTTTCAATCACGCCAGAACGGTTGAAAGGATTTGTATGAAATTCGGCACAGAAAGTCTGGAGTAGCACATGCTTTTTACCGACATACCACATACCACTCGAGCGAAGCTTTGGACGGAAGCTAGTTAAACATCATATATTATTATGTTAATAAGAAACACAGGTAAAATTCTGAAAATTTATTGTTACTTATTCGGGTAGTGTACAGTATTACAATTTTTATTTCACTCCATTGAGGATTACATTGGTATAATAAATTATTTTAATTTGAATATGCTTTCATTCAATCATCGTAGTTTTCGGTTAAATTTCTATTGAAGGAGTATTTTATACTTTTCTTAAATTCTGTTAAATCTCTATTGCTGGAGTCTTTTATACTTTTCATATTTAACCCCTACGCCAATTCTGGAAATAATAAAATGCTTAATTAGCGTGAAGTAATTCAGTTAGGCCTAATTCCTTCCAAAATCCCCTTCATGTTGCTTTTCCTCCTTTTGGCTTGGTTATGTTTTCTTGGCATTCCTTAGAGAATGCTAAGAGAACGCAGTCATGTCCATGGGCAGCGGTTACAACTTACCATTATGGGGGTCACTGCAACTTCAGGCAATACAAAAAAAACTTACTCAAAACTCGAAGAGGCAAATTTAATATAAACGACTGCCTGAATGCCTCGTTGTTTTACTGGTCGTAATTGTGCGAAAGCAGAACACAGAAACATGAGGTTACAACCCAACCTCGGGCATGATCACATTAAGTAAATATTTGAGCAGCCTAGTAGATTGTTTTGTATTACTATTAAAAATAATGATATTTATTAAAACACTTACTCTCAACATTTTCAAAAGTCCGGGCTGGGGCTCAGGCTCAGGCATGGGCTCAGGCTCAGGCGCGGGCTCTGCTTGCGTACCCATGAACATGGATAAAGCTACCAACACCACAACGAAGATGCTTAAGAAACGCATTATGGTGATTTAAAATTTGAACTTTATTGTGTGTGTACACTTTAACAATCAAAGTGGGTTTGATGCTGTAGGGGCCATACCTATCTTTTAAATACTAGTTTTAATGACACCGTAAATGTATAATGTCATTACATATCCATTCAATATGAATCAGTATCCATTAAGTTTACACGATAACATTATTGATATAAAATTTAAAATAAATATCTTAACTCCCCCATTAGACAAGTAGCAATCTATACGATATCTCTATTCTACATGTCAAATTAGTACATTGGTCACGTGACATGTCGATAGCCTAAGTCAGTGATGTGATCACTGACCATGACATTTAAATATTTCGAATAGAAATATCAGCGAATTGCCATTTTGTCAAGGGTATTGAGCACTTCATTGTCGTAAAAGCAATAGTGGCGGGTGGCAAATTAGATAAATGACGCAAATCATACGAGTTCCATTTCGGCCGGCAAAGCTAATGTGGAATTTATATTTATTCATGAAGTGACTTAATATCTGCTTGCGGTGTAGGAAAATATCGGCAGGAAACCCACGTCACCTAAATGAAATTCTGGGTCTCAGTTCTCTAGACAGAGGAAAGACTTGAGACTAGCCAGTTATTGTTTGTTGTTGTCGAAAATGATATCGCCGATCGTGTTCGTACTGTATTTGCCAAACGTCAATTATTAACTACAAAATCAGCTTATATTAAGTCTACAATGAACTAAATTCAAAATATATTTTCCATTAACCACAGCGTGTTATGGTCCGTAAAATACACGAGCACGACCACACACAAACAATGACTGAGCACGGTAGGTTCTCCTCTTACTTGAACCATTTCAAGTGTAAAGTGTGCTCGTCGTGCTCATGAGACTTGCAAAAGGACGAGACACTGTTCCTGGTACTCGCAGAGTATCTAATGTTCGAAAAAGACGAAATATTAGTTAGAACAGAAGGTGGAATAAATGTATATAAATTACTGTAAAACAGTTTTTATATTTATAGGGTTCCGTACCTCAAAAAGAAAAAACTTTTATAGGATCACTCCAATGTCCATCTGTTTATCTGTCTGTCACTCCGTCTGTCAAGAATATATTTCTAAAGAACACGTAGAGGTATCAAGCTGAAATTAAAAATTAAATACTGGAGTTTGCAATCCCTTGGAGCAGTAAAAAAATCAGAGTTCTAAGTAAACGTAATCAAAAGATACAACAAGCTTAAGCTCCATTTTTGTCACATAATTATGTTGTCGATCAAATAAGTCAAAACGGGTTCTTCCCGTTGAACTAGAATCATGAAATTTGGCAAAAAGCAATATCAAGTAAAAACCTAAAAACCTTACTGGTGTAGTTATATCACTGAAATATATCGGAGGGGGTTTAAAATGATACGCGTAAAAAATTAGAGTGATAGTTTATTCCGGACTGACTTTACGTAAAGATGCGGTGCGATCGAGTCGTCACTGTTCCGCTTCGTCATCGAAAATTTTGTACATACTCAAAATCCCGACTTGTCACTGATGATTATCCATAATCCTGAAGCATAAACAAAAATACAAAAGGGGAAGAATGAAACAGATGCATTAAAGGTCCTTGTTTTATGACGGACATATGGACCAACGCCCTGTAATGACAGGGTGCAATTTAAGAAATAAACAAGAAATTGCAACATATAAACGTTGTAATAAAACAATAAAATATGCATTAATATTCTTTATTCGTAAATAAACTTTCCTTGATCATTTTTATTTTCTGGCCTTTGACTGGCCTGTTGGTCTAATGGTTAGTGACCCTGACTGCTAATGTGATGTGATGACTGTGATGAGCGTCAAGGTTTGTTCTGTGTCTGGGTGTAATTTATCTATAATATGTATGTATTTACAAAAAAAAATGTATTTAAGTAATATATCAGCTGTTTAGTACGCATAACACAAGCACATATAATTGCTTACTTTGGGACTAGATGGCGCTGTGTGAATGTGGTAGAATATTATTATTATTATTTAGCGTTCAATAGATAAAACATAATTATTTTGACATACGCATAACACATGAGATGTTTCAAAGTCCTGGTAATTTTCTGTTTTTTGTTCAGGTAGTATTACTATTTTTATTTTACTTTATTTACGAGTAATTTCGGATTTTAAGATTTATTGAATATTAATACAAAGGAACATATTATTATAAAATCGCAGTCTTCTGTGACATATCTAGTGATATCGTCTATTCTTGGCATAATATGCCCCCCTGAGTGCTCGTAACTGGAAACAATAAAATGCTGAATTAGTGTTCCTTATTATAAATCAACTGAAACAAACAAGAGATCAGTAAGCACTTTGAGCACATAGCTGACTGTGTGTGGGCTTGAGTTGAGCGACAAAACACGGCCAATTGTCCGCTTGTGGCTCGGACGTGGCCACTGAAACGCCCGGTGTACACCGAGGCTATACGAAATATATGAAAATCCTCGTCCGCATCTTGTGACGGCCACTATGTGGTCGATGGTGAGACTTCGTTCTAGTGATAGCATTATGCGACAGTAAAACACGAGGAAAATTCGTCGGGGGCTACCAATATCATCTGTTTCTAGTATAAAAAAATATTGTAAACTAAATATTGTATATATATAATAATTAGGTAAGTATTAAATACATAAAACTGCAATACTTTCGTTCATTTCAAGTCAGGGTATGGCAGCCCCCGACGGATTTTCTTGGGATTGTTTTTACGCTACTTATTTTCTTTTCGTCGGGGATTTAAAATAAAAATTTTTAAACCTTTTTATATGTTTCGTTTCTTCTTTTGTACAGATGTTTTCGTGGTGGGTTTTTTCAAAATTTGTAATTTTGTTTTTTTTTAAATACTTAATATAAGCGAAAATGCATCAATCAATTCTAAGTAGTAGTCAAATTCTAAAAGCAATCAAAATATATGTTAGTTGCTGTTTTTCAATTTTTGGTACGCGAATGCTCCTCGTTTTTTTCTTCTACTGTATTTAAAATTTTAAATATAGGTATTTCACAAAAAAATCACAAAAATCACTTACTACATTTGTTGATACGATTCTGGGTATGGGCTGGGGCTTAGGTTCAGGTACGGGCTCTGCTTGCACACCCATGAACATGGACAAAGCCACCAATACTGCAACGAAAATATTAAAAAAACGCATTCTGGAAATTAAAAAAATTTAGATTTCTTGTGTGTGTACACTTTAGCAATCAAAGTGAGTTTGATGTTGTAATCCATGTCTACCTTTTAATATATACACACACATAAGCTCTAATAGCACCGTAAATGTAAAATGTCATTAGAAATCCATCCGCCCCCTGATTCTGAGCTGTCGGAATATTTTCGGCCAGAACTGTCAGTTTATTTAAAGTTAAAAAACAGAATGTTAAAAGAAATAGATGGATGAAGAAAAAAATTCTTTATTAATCAATTTTTAAACAATTAATAACTTAAGCTGTAAAAATACGTCGTTCTAAGATTCGAAAAAGTTTACGATCCGGGAGCAATCTGATGAGTCAGAATCAGGGCCCCGGTCTGAATTAGTATTCAAGTCATGCATTAATATTATGCTATACTAGAAGTCGCGCGGGGCTTCGCTCCCGTCGTTCTTTATTAGGCCACAGCTCAGCTCCTATTAATCGTAGCGTGATATTGAGAAGAAAGAGTGTGACGCGGTCGAATAACATAGCACAGGTATAAGATTCAACAGTCCAATAATACAGAGCAAATGTTTGGGAACTGGTCGAGCAGGAACTTGGCTGATTGACCTGGAGAAGACCGCAGCCATAATAACTTTGTGAAGTGCTGGTAAGAAGTGGTGTCAAGAGCTCATTGGGGAGAGAATGTTTGAAGGCGTCCATAGGCTACGGTAGCCGCTTCCCATCAGGGACCCAAGTCTGCGAATTTACGATAGAATCAATTGAATTGTAATTGGATCTCAATAGCAGTTTTAATTCATTCATATCATCATCATATCAGCCCAAAGACTTCTACTGCTGAACATAGGACTCACCTAAATTAAGCATAATATATTGGTAATTAATTAATTAATTATTATTTTTAATTGTGACGCTATGATAGAAAGGCGATTTTAAAGATTGTATTGAAAAATAAAACATAACATAGCATCACGCTTTTTTCCCCTAAGAGGTAGGTAGATTTGTATGACAATAACTCTTAGGGTCTCTTATAATACTGAGCTTGTTTTCAGACACAAAATCAAATATTTATTTTGCAAAATATGGGTGTACAGTAAATTGGTAGTTATAAGTTTTGTATGTCACCATATTCTAGCAACACAGCGGTATGCAAACAAAGAGAGAAAATGTGGAATACTGCATAAACACATTAATTAGGTAGCTAGAAGATAATAATATGTCAAATGGAAATAATGCAATAGCAGTCAAACAAAATAAATCAGATTACTCTGGGCTGTTACTGAGTATTTACAAATAGAAACATTTGTTAATCTAATATTATAAAGCTGAAGAGTTGTTTTGTTTGGTTGGTTGAACGCGGTAGTCTCAGGAACTGCGAGCCCCATATATAGCCCATACTCAATACTCAATCATTTATTGCTTCCATAATGTACAATGTACAATGTAGGTATTATGTAGGTTACAATTATGGACCCTGTTGGGCACAGCACGATAATAGGAGAGAGGAAGAGGGCTAAATTTAAAAGTAGCTATTTTCATAACAACAATGTACTAGTTATTAGTATTATCGCAAAGTATCTAGTTTTATAATTACACTTAATTAAATTTGGTTTAATTAGATAATTATATAGTAATATAGATTAATAAAATTATTGTTATAATATAATATAGATATTAGGTAATATTTTTTACTATTACAAGATTAATTATTTTATTAGTTATAAGATTTATAGTAATTAATATGTGGTTTATTACACTATTTTTATTCATTTTAGTAGTATTATTATAGTTATATTTATAGATTAGTACCTAGTAGGTACGTAGTAGTAGGTGTATCAAACATTCGAGCTAATTCAAAATGTGTTAACTAGAATTAGGTAGGTATTTAGGTAGGTTTAGAACAGAGTTTATTTACTTTAATTGTATGTTTTGTTTTAGGTTTATTTAGCATCTAAATATTCTTTTATTGTATAATAGCATTTTTCTAAAAGGAATAATTTTAACTTGTTAATGAAATTGTTCACTTTTTCTAACTTATAATTATATATATTATAAATTTTAATAGACATAACTAATGGACTAAAAGAATGCATAGTTAGCTGAGAGGTAGGTAGGTTTAGTCTATGTTTATGTCTTAATGTATATTTAGTTTGGATGTTATCTCTTATTCTGATTAGTTGCTTTTTGTAGTGTGAAAAGAGTGGGTGCTTCGGTACTATTACCCCATAGTATTATTCCATAGCTTAACCAAGAGTAAGCGTATGCATAGTAGGTCACTAGAGCAGTTTGTTGGTCTGTAGTTTTTTTACTTATATTAGTGCATATAAAAAGTCGATTTTACTCGGATTTTTTTAATATGTTAAATTACTATTTGTGTCTATAGTTAAGATTAGATTTTTTTACTAAGTACTTTCAAATTGTGGCCGTCAAAACTGATGTCTAAAAGGCGTCTTTCGGTGTGGGTGGAAAGGTATAATCTTTGAAAAGATTATTTCTAAGTAATTTTTTTCATCCAGTCTGTTGTAGTTGTGAGATGGCATTTATATTCTGATTTAAATTTGTATCTGTCTTACAAGATACGAGCAGGGAAATGTCATCTGCAAACATGACACAGGGTTCCTCTTTGGTTTTAGGCAGGTCGTTGAGGAGGAGTAGGAGGAGGAGCAGGTAGTTAAGGTATAATAAACATTCTATCACGCTGCCTTGGGGAATTGATGCATTTATGGGTTTAATGTTTGATTGGATTTTTATTATTTCATGACTATTTTGATTGAAGTATTCTAATTCAAGTAACTGTTTTCTATTAGATTTGAACTGAGTCATTCATGAGCTTTTCCATATATACCTATGTTATTTAGCTTATGTAATAATAAATTAAATTGGACTTTGTCATAGGCTTTGGACATATCTAATAATATGCCTATAGCATATTGCCTGTTATTTAATATATTAAGGGCTTCTTGAATATATTTGTAGATAGCTAGGTCAAAAAGAACTAAGCAGTGGCCAAACAAAGAACGGCTAATTAATAATTTGTATAGTATTGTATTCTGTATGTATTATTTAACATAATTATTACTATTTTGTATAAAGAAAGATAGGTGCAACAAGTTCTGGTAATTTATTGTTTTTCGTTCAGGTACATAACTATTTTTATTTCACTTTGTTACAAATGAGATTTGTGTAAAATAGCTGTCTTTTGCAAAGTTTCTATTGTTTTCGTCGTTTCATATCCTCAAAATACTGACTGCAGGCTGGAAACAATAAAATGTTGAATTAGCGCGCTAACAGATACACAGCTGCCTCTATGGGGCTTTGTTTTAGTGGTCGCGGTGACTGCAGAATACGACCGCTTGTGAGCTTGATCGCCACAAAAACAATTTTTGCAGCTTATCTTCGCTAGCTTCGCTAATTTGTTGAAATTATTCGCCAAATATCAGATTTTTTCGGTCGGTGTTTCCAAAGTTATAAAGGGTTTATAGGAGGTTGATTTGGAGAGTCTGCCCAGTTTATCCACAGTTATAATTCAAAAGTAGGGCACATAGCGAAGACCTGTTTTCTCCTCTTTGTAGTCTTTCAAGTTACAGATTTAGTCGAGTCTTAGTTTAAGACATACTGAGTTAAATTTTTAAGATATAGTCCAAAAACTAGATCGAATAGCTTCCGAAAAAATGTTATGTTATCTCTAGGACTAAGTATCCTTAAAAATTGAACTCGTTCTAATATCTTCTAAACTTTTGACACTAGTAGAGAGACAGACGGCAAAGATCCTCTTTGGTGCCAAAATAATTATACTATTATAATATTTTAACATATATTTATAAAAATACTTACTGGAATTATTTTTATAATTGTCGGCTTGGGCTCAGGTGCAGGTTCTGCTTGCGTACCCATAAACATGGACAAAGCTACCAAAACCATAACGATTATATTGAAGAAACGCATTTTTTTGATGACAAAGTGTAAATAAGTTATTCTAAAATTGTAATGTACCGATGCCTTTCTAAAAATACATTATATATATTGGCTCTAATAGCACTAAATGTATAATGTCATTAAAAATGCATCGGATTGGTTTCCACTCATTTTATATGATAACAATAAATGATACTTCTTTATAGTCGACTAGCAACTCGCCCCGGACCCGCCCGGGTGTATGTGACGGATATCATATTATTAACATAATATTAACATCTTTAAAAACAATAGCTTTCCGCCCGTGGGCATTTTAGTGTAGTAACTAAATGCAAAATGTATAAATAGTTAATCATTATTTACTTGTGTGATATTACACATCTTGCAATCTCGTCGTGTATACTTACATAGGTTAGACCACGCGTCCCAGGCGTCTGGGAACTTATTGCCAACGCAACGTTATCGATCAGCAGATTTGTAATAATGGTTTACGTTGGGTTTGCCAAAAACTAATTTTATATCACTTATGTACTTCGCCTGTTGTCTTAAATATTAGTTTTTCATTCATATATTTGTCTTAAATTAGTACCAGAATACCAAAAATGTTTACAACTGCTATTGAATTCCAATTACAATCAATTGATCCATTCATGAATTAGTAGACTTGGCCTCTGCCTACCCCTTCGGGGAAAAAAGCGTGATGCTATGTTTTATGTTTATGTTAGACTTGGGACCCATGTGGTGCGTATTCTTGTTAGTCAAAGGCGCACGACACATTATATTTTATAAATGTCTCAACATCTGCAGCTTTTCTTAATGATGGCTTATGACGTTATTAATATAATGACTGGCCTGTTGGTCTAGTGGTTAGTGACCCTGACTGCTAAGCGGGAGGTCGTGGGTTCGATCCCCACCCAGGACAAATCTTTGTGTGATGAGCATAAAGGTTTGTTCTGTGTCTGGGTGTAATTTATCTATAATACGTATGTATTTACAAAAAAAAATATTTAAGTAGTATATCAGTTGTTTAGTACCCATAACACAAGCAAATATAATTGCTTACTTTGGGACTAGATGGCGCTGTGTGAATGTGGTAGAATATTATTATTATGTCTCTTTTTATTATTATTATAATACCTGCGTCAAATAAGTTTGTTTATTTTGATCAGTTTTGATTAATTGGATGATACTTTTGAACCTCTTATAAATCCAAAACGTTCTTAGTAATTTTTCCAAAGGGCAGTTTGGTGACAAGGTTGTGCCTAGAGAAATGTTGTTTTTTTTGTCTTTCGGGATATCCTCTTAGATTCTTTAGCTTTCTATCTGTAGAGTAATTTTAGGTAGATATTTTTACTTTTGTGATCATTTCATCATCAACCCATTAAGTCCCACTGCTGGGCTAGGGTCTCCTCTCCTCTAACTAGAGAGATGAGAGGGTTTAGGCCATAATCCACTCACGCTGGCCTAGTGCGGGTTGGTGGATCAGGCATACTCATAGAATTTCTTCTAGTGTGGGTTTCCTCACGATGTTTTCCTTCACCGTTACTACCGTACTTTTGTGATATAAACGTCTAAATACCTTGTCGTGAATATTATGTAAGACTACGTGTCCCAGCGGCACGAGAACCTACGTCAAAATATAAATTCTTTAACTTCATAATTACTAAATGAATTTACATGATGACATTAAAACATTAAACCGATCTATTCCATTCTAATACCAAAAACTAATACCAATGGTATTTGTTTACACTACACTCGTAATAAATTTTATATTCCTAAAGAATACCACTCACAAACGAATCCCAAAACAAATTAAATGGTATCAGGTATCCTGAAGTCAGTAATAAAAATGCTGTGGTTTTAACCCAGATACTCCTGAAACTATTTATCATCACAGATCTTTGAAATATTTTAGTATGTGGTTACTTAAGATAATGAAATATCGGGAAAAATAATAAAAAAAATCAAAGTATCCTGGGAAAGCCGGAAAATGGCCGGTGTTATAACACCTGGTAGGAGAATACACTGCTATGCCAAGTAGTGAGGGGTATGGTGAAATGTTAGACAAAAAAGCAAATAATATGAACTATTTTAATTATTCTGACAATATAATATTTGACTTAAGTCGGAGTATTATACGCCACATAACACGTTTTCGGGTGTAAAAAAATGGTACACTCCTTACAAATAAAATTAGTTTTCTTTTTACAGAATTTACATTTTAGTTGCATGTCCCTGTTTTCAAAAATATGGTCCAATCTGTTAAATCGAGAAGATTTTAATTTTTCTTATGACTCTAACAAAGAAAAGTTAGTTGGTCATATAATTCCCCACCGTTGTGCCTGTGTGTGCGGCCACATCTAAGCTATGAGAAATAAGTAGAAAGTACCATTTTTCCATACGAATTTGAAATTCGGTAAAGAACTATATTTTAGTCTGATCGATCCACACCTCCCATATCCCTCATTCATCATAGCTTCAAAGTAATAAATAGGTAACTGTAAATGTTTAGGGCTTTGGTCGTTTTGCGATTGAGGATATTCTCTCGGATTATGGCAATTACGCCAAATATATTTTTGATTTTTTGGCACCATTGGCGTTAAAAACAAAATGTTCCCGGTTGATGATAATAGGCTCGCCCCCTATTTCATGGGACCAAACATAGCTGGCGAAATGTGGCTGTACTACACTCTGCTACTACTCTGCCTACCCCTTTGGGGAAAAAGGCGTGATACTATGTTATGTTTTATTGACGTTGATGTACTGAGCACAACATTTTCATCAACCCGTGGGTGTCGTAAAAGGCGACTTAGGGAGTAGACCTTATATGCAGACAAGCACACTGCAAGAAAAGGTATATTCGAAAGAATTCCTTTACGGTGAGTAGTCGTAGTAGACGTCTGGCCAGCCTGGTATAGTAGGCTAGATTCCCTCCACATTCTTTGGAGGAAACCAGTACCCAGCAGAGTGAGACGTTTATGGGTTGAAATGATAACGACATTTTCATCACCCGAATTCTCATCTGTTAAGTTTGCATTTGCATTATCTGAGGGCAAAATAGTGATAATACTCGGCACGATTGTGTCATCATCCACTTTCTCTAATTCTTCTATTATTTCAGTGTGATTTAACACCCTATTTGGCCGTAGCCTGAAATTTAATACAAACAAAAATTAGACGTTCATACTACTACCAGGTGTTATAACACCTGTGATTACTTTTACAGAAAAATATACTATAATATCACACTATGATTGCTAATATTTTTCTATTTAGGTAACTAACACTCATATTATAAGTAATCATTATCAATAACTAAAAAAAAACATATAATTGTATTACATATAGCTTACCTTTTACCAGACATAGTATATCAAAATAATTCTGCTACCAAAATCTACAATTTATGCTTCCAAACAACTCTATTACATTATTATGACCACACACAGTTCAAACTTAATATATACTAGACGAGAAAACGGAAGAAAAAATATGGAAAAGTCACTTAATAAAATCATAATTTGAGCGAAGATTAAAGACGAATTGAGCGGTGTTTTAACACCTGGTCGGTGTAAGTGGGTTAATTAATATAAAACAAAATCAGTCTTTGATAACAAATAAAAGTGTAGTGGGAAAACGTTTGGTTCATTATTATAATTCCTATGTAGGTATTATTATGTAAGCGTTATTTTTAGGTATGTACCTCAAATTAAAGCTTTTACTTACAGCAAATCACAATGATAAAAGTCTTCAAAATATAACAAAAACTCTTTAGGCTTGGCACCGACTTCAAACAGATTAGTAATTAAATGGTATCAGGTATCCTGAAGTCAGTAATAAAAATGCTGTGGTTTTAATTAATATAAAACAAAATCAGTCTTTGATAACAAATAAAAGTGTAGTGGGAAAACGTTTGGTTCATTATTATAATTCCTATGTAGGTATTATTATGTAAGCGTTATTTTTAGGTATGTACCTCAAATTAAAGCTTTTACTTACAGCAAATCACAATGATAAAAGTCTTCAAAATATAACAAAAACTCTTTAGGCTTGGCACCGACTTCAAACAGATTAGTAATAGGGTATTATACTTTAAACAGGTAGGTAGGTATTTTTTAGCTTGGAATTAAATATCTAATTCAGTTTATTTTTCGCTTTTTAGTACTGATTTGAAGTCGTTTTAATATTTTTTTGTTAAAAATAGTTTATTTGTATTAGAGTTATTATCATTAAAACTAAAATATAAATCAAAATAATTTTATTATCAGGATAAAAATTTGTCATAGATAAATACATATACTTTATAAACTAACATACATAAAATTGTATAAAATTCACATTACAATACAATACAAAAAATCGATTTATTTCTCTCTCACACAGTTAACATGCATATAAGTAAGTACAATATTATGTCTAGTTACAATTCTTGTATAATCTGTGCAACATTGCACTTTAATTTGTGGTCAGGTGTTATTATGTGGAAGCAACGAAACATTATTAGGTACGAGTACAAGAACCACGTCGGTACTTGGAGTTGGCGCTGGCGTTGCGACACGACTCCGTAGCTGAATTCTCACATTGTACTTGACCTTTTGGTGCGTTAGCGATGTTCTCTGCCGTTGTGGTGTCGTGGAGGCGATAAATGTACATCAGAGGGTTTGGAGCTGCTGGTCTCAAAGGAACGCCAGGCACTGGAGAAGCCGCTGCTGTTCTTGTTGGTTCGTAGCTGGAGTTTCTTTCTACCTTCCGGAAACCATCGCTATCGCCATGATTTACAGTTTTGTCGGCCACAGGATTCGCAGATACAAAAACACAAAGTAACAAACTTTATACCTACCTCTTTATAATGTGAGTTTAGAAGGATAGATCGTATCGATTCTTTATTACCCGACTGCCAAAAAGGAGGGTAATGTTTTTTCCTTAATTAGTGCTTACTTGCGTTGTAACTTATTAACATTGTTAAGGTTTTGTTGTTATATGACCCCAAATTAAAAAAAATCCTTTCGGGCCCATTATGGTTAACCCTCAATAGACTACTACAGCTGGATTAGGCTCAGGCTCAGGCTCTGCTTGCGTACCCATGATCATGGTCAAAACCATCAACACCACAATGAAGACAATGAAGAAACGCATTTTGTTAAATCAATTTTTTTATAGATTTCGCGTGTATGCTTTAACAATCAAATGAAGTTTGATGCTATAGTGTCACCCATACTTACTTTTTATATTACGAGTAGCTCTAATAGCACCGTAAATGTCTTATGATGGTGACATTAGAAGGCCATCTGATATGAATTAGTCACGATAACAAGAATTGTATTTGATATTGTAAATGGGTACACTTTATCGGAACGGATGAGTTTATAATGACAATAGACATAAACTGTGCTATTAAAGCTAATGTAATATATATAGGTACGGGTTACATTACAGCATTAACTGTTTGTGTACACACACAAGAAATCAAAATGCGCTTGCTCAATATCTTCGTTGTGGTGTTGGTGGCTTTGGCCATGTTCATGAGTGTGCAAGCCGAGCCTGCACCTGAGCCCCAGCCCCAGCCTGAGCCCAGACATAGGGGGCGACACGGTCGGGCTCGGAAAGTTGTAAGTTTTTTCTTATCTCATTACTGAAAGTACTCATGTCACTGTATGTCGACTGCCTCAGTCATTTATAAAGTATACTTTTATTATAATATTCTCTGTCATCACTCTTATCTAATCTGCGCTCTACTACTAGTTTTTGTGCAGCAATCATGTTCCTAAATGATGCGCTGTGGTTACTTTAAGTACTTAATTAACACACAGCCCATAACGGGTTAGCTTGACTTCGGGAAGTACCTGTATTGCAACCATGGTCTGTGAGAAGCGTATTTAGGTAGTTGTTTTTCCAACAACAAAGAGCCTTAATCAGTTTATTTTATTGATTTCAGCGCAAGACTACTGCATCAGCCAACTAGGCCAGAACAGTTCCAGAAGGGGAAATAGCGATATAATTGAAGACTGCTATAATATATATTATCATAAATGTAGGTTCATTATGGAAATTTGGGGTGAAATAAATAAAAATATCGTCGTATCGTAAAGAATCGTCGATCCCAAAAAATAAACTGTATTAAAGTATTACAGACTTTTTACTGTTATGTCATTTTTAGCATCAGTGGAATGCACCTACGCAATTGTCTTAAGATTTTTTTCTGTTGTAATTTCCAAACATTTTCCATACAACTTTGACAAAAAAATTAACATACCTAGTTTAAAAACTATTGGACTTGATTCTGCTACTGACCTCACTCTGAACTACTTTTAGGTTTCGCATTAAGTAAGTATAAAGGTATATATTCTACTACCAATACTACCATAAAGACGAATATTTCTAAAATAATAAAATAAATACCGTTCCGAAAGTTTTTTGTGACATTTTTATAAAGAATATGTAACATAATAATATGACGACTGGCCTGTTGGTCTAGTGGTTAGTGACCCTGACTGCTAAACCGGAGGTCGTGGGTTCGATCCCCACCCAGGACAAATCTTTGTGTGATGAGCATAAAGGTTTGTTCTGTGTCTGGGTGTAATTTATCTATAATATGTATGTATTTTCAAAAAAAAAAGTATTTAAGTAGTATATCAGTTGTACCCATAACACAAGCAAATATAATTGCTTAATTTGGGACTAGATGGCGCTGTGTAAATGTGGTAGAATATTATTATTATTATGTCTCTTTTCTCACGGCTATACTTGTCTCTAAGGTGAGAAGTATACCAGGTCCTTTTGGAAGGCTTACGCGGGGACACAGGTCCAACACGCAGAGGCCCTTAAAGAATTTTAATTTAGAATGGGATGAGACACTTACCGCCGCCACATCACAGCTGCACTATTGTAGTACAGCTATGATCTGTCACCGGTAGGTGTAAACCTATTGCATGTTTAGCATTGCATTGCAGTTAAATAAAGTTGGGCTATGGATTTGGGTGTTTGACGGAATGGTGATATCTGGCATACGGGATTAACGTCGCCTTGCCTCCTCCAGCGGTGAATATATGATGTTAAATGAGGATTTGGGCAGACGGTGACTCGCCTTACACTAGATGGGCCCCTTCCACAACCGACATGGGCCGAAGTCCACGGGTCTCAGGGCAACACCGTAGCGTGCGGCTTGGAGTGTCGAGCGGTGCGGCGCCGATTTCGCCATCGCGGGTCCCAAGCGGAGACCCGGAGCGGTTTTCCTCGTAATTATGCCATTGAAAAATGACACTTCCACCCCCGAGCATATAGCTCTGGCGATCTCTCTCTGGTCAGCTGGTTAAGGCAAGCCAAAGTTGAGAGTCCTGTGGTCGCTCTTGGAGATTCAATCCAGTCAGCCAACAAAGACCTGCTGGAGACGAGGCCTAGACCGACTCTCAGGGGCATTCAGGACCGCAGTGTCGCCACTCACATTCATCTCGCCACTAGCTGCCCTGCGGTTTGTGGGCTCTTCATTTAAACTTGCAGTACATTTTTTTGTTTATGTGGCAAGTGTTTGAAAAGCCACATTAATCTACCCTCCAAGTTTGCGTTAATCTTATGAGAAGATAACGACTGCCCCAGATGGGGGTTATTATTATTATTAATATTAAAAATACAACTTGAGACACTATTGATTTTGGTGGGGAGTTTAATATATTATCTCAAGAAATATTTGTTTACTGAACAAATCTGAATGCAATACATATTCAGTAGAAGTTTTATGATTCAGGTCCAAGTTTTACTTATGCCCAATATTTATTGTGACGTAATTACTTTTATTAAGGTATTACATGTCCCTTTCTCTTAAGTTTGGGGGGCTCGGCGCGTTCGCAAATATCAGAAGTTAGTATACCAGCATTTTTTTGCATGGTCCAGCGTATAGAAGCGTTACTCAGAAATATTTCAAAACCGGAACTGATACTAACTTGGTAAATGGCTTATCCAAGAACTGAATTGCTGACCAACCTACCCTACTAAAAGTAGTAGGATAATCAGCAGCTTAGCCAGAAAGTATATCCTCCGCTTCAAATGCTTTTGAACGTCACACTTGCTTGCTATGCAGTGCGTGGGAATCTGGTTAACGGCTTCAGATTAAAATTTAAATTTTTCCTAATTAACTTTGCGGTGCTGTGGACTGAGGACAAAAGCACTGGTAGTATAACATATGAAACTCTTCGACCGATGAGCCTTTCAATCCAAAGAGGAGGGAACAAGTCCACATTAAACACCTTTTATACCGAGGTAATAACATCCAATTATGGAATAGGCATATGTAAATTTGAAGCTAAATTATGAAACTACTATTACTTGGCATTCCGAATTTATTATCCTGTAACTAAAATTTATTATTAGTCAAAATATAATTATTTGTCCGCGGTGCTTTGCTGTATTAAAGCCTTTACAGATTACTTTTGTCTCCCACTTTGCTATAGAGGAAAGTTTCCAACTTCTCCATTTTACTTTTGATTAATTTCGTTGCGGGTTCGAAGACTGTAAGGCCGTTAGGTAAAGCCTTCCCTGGGACTCCAGAGTGTCAACAACAACATATTAAAGCTTGCAAATGGTGAGGTAAATAATACAACATAATATTTATTAGAATAACTTTTCTTTATTTCGTAATTTATGCAGTTTCCATGCCGTGATCGATGATGTTCAACATGTTAGTAGTCTAGCCGACTGTTGAAATTATCTTGCCCTGGAAACAATAAAATACAATGTATATGACAATGGCTCTAAAACTGTAGAAGGAACAGTTGTTTGTTTCTCAATGTATATTTCTCAAGAATGGCTTAGTGCTTAGTCTAACGCAGACCGCGGCTACAGTTACTTCGAGTACGTGAAAACTGCGGAAAATCAAATTTTGCCTATTATTATGTATTTGTCGTCTAGTATAATTATTCTAACGTTATGTTAGCAAGGCTACAAACATATTTTAATTATAACTAAGGCAGTCGATGTTTGGCGTGACAATTACTTTTAGAACAAACAGAAAAATAATGTATGTTATAAAAAGACACTTACAACAATTTTCGCGCCCTTAATGATGTGTTTCAATTTAAGTGGGGCAGGCTGAGGCTCGGGCTCAGGTGCGGGCTCTGCTTGCACACTCATGAACATGGCTAAAGCTGCCAACACTACAACGAAGATATTGAAGAAACGCATTTTGGAATTTCTTGTGTGTACAGTTTAACTAACAAAGTGAGATTGATGCTGTAATGTCACCTAGACCTAACTTTTATACTGCCTGTAACTGCACCTTTAATGTGTTATGTCATTAGAAAGCCATAATGATGTTATTAAATGTTGGTAGTTTCATTGTACGCGATAACAATCAATTAAAATTTAAGATGTCAATAATTATCATAGATTTGTTGTCTATTAGATCGAATGATAGTGATTATTTGTTTCAATAACATATAATCGTTGAATATTCGTTACATATTGTAAAAACTATTAAACTTATACAGTATAATAATGACTTATAATTTTTATTATCCGTAGTAACTCGAGTGGCAGAATAATGCAGCTGTTGTTACAGTTTTAATCATGTTGCAATGTGCTTTGAGTATCGACAATATGTTTGTTATCGCGTACATTCAATAAGTAAATTAAGTTAGATCATGGGGCTTTCTAATTACATTACACATTAAAGGTGCTATTAAAGCTAAAATATAAAAGGTGGGTATAGATGAAATTACAGTATCAATCTCACTTTGTTAGTTAAACTGTACACACAAGAAATTCCAAAATGCGTTTCTTCAATATCTTCGTTGTGGTGTTGGCAGCTTTAGCCATGTTCATGAGTGTGCAAGCAGAGCCCGCACCTGAGCCCGAGCCTCAGCCTGCCCCACTTAAATTGAAACACATCATTAAGGGCGCGAAAATTGTTGTAAGTGTCTTTTTATAACATACCTTATTTTTCTGTTTGTTCTAAAAGTAATTGTCACGCCAAACATCGACTGCCTTAGTTATAATTAAAATATGTTTGTAGCCTTGCTAACATAACGTTAGAATACTAGACGAAAAATACATAATAACAGGCAAAATTTGATTTTCTGCAGTTTTCACGTACTTGAAGTAACTATAGCCGCGGTCTGCGTTAGACTAAGCACTAAGCCATTCTTGAGAAATATACATTGAGAAACAAACAACTGTTCCTTCTACAGTTTTAGAGTCATTGTCATATACATTGTATTTTATTGTTTCCAGGGCAAGATAATTTCAACAGTCGGCTAGACTACTAACATGTTGAACATCATCGATCACGGCATGGAAATTGCATAAATTACGAAATAAAGAAAAGTTATTCTAATAAATATTATGTTATATTATTTACCTCACCATTTGCAAGCTTTAATATGTTGTTGTTGACACTCTGGAGTCCCAGGGAAGGCTTTACCTAACGGCCTTACAGTCTTCGAACCCGCAACGAAATTAATCAAAAGTAAAATGGAGAAGTTGGAAACTTTCCTCTATAGCAAAGTGGGAGACAAAAGTAATCTGTAAAGGCTTTAATACAGCAAAGCACCGCGGACAAATAATTAAATTTTGACTAATAATTCAAATTATATTTGCTTAAATTTTAGTTACAGGATAATAAATTCGGAATGCCAAGTAATAGTAGTTTCATAATTTAGCTTCAAATTTACATATGCCTATTCCATAATTGGATGTTATTACCTCGGTATAAAAGGTGTTTAATGTGGACATGTTCCCTCCTCTTTGGATTGAGAGGCTCATCGGTCGAAGAGTTTCATATGTTATACTACCAGTGCTTTTGTCCTCAGTCCACAGCACCGCAAAGTTAATTAGGAAAAATTTAAATTATAATCTGAAGCCGTTAACCAGATTCCCACGCACTGCATAGCAAGCAAGTGTGACGTTCAAAAGCATTTGAAGCGGAGGAGATACTTTCTGGCTAAGCTGCTGATTATCCTATTACTTTTAGTAGGGTAGGTTGGTCAGCAATTCAGTTCTTGGATAAGTAATTTGCCAAGTTAGTATCAGTTCCAGTTCTGAAATGATGATGTGTAACGCTTCTATACGCTGGACCATGCAAAAAATGCTGGTATACTAACTTCTGATATTTGCGAACGCACCGAGCCCCCCAAACTTAACAGAAAGGGACATTTAATACCTTACTAAAAGTAATTACGTCACAATAAATATTAGGCATAAGTAAAACTTGGACCTAAATCATAAAACTTCTACTGAATATGTATTGCATTCAGATTTGTTCAGTAAACAAATATTTCTTGAGATAATATATTAAACTCACCACCAAGATCAATAGTGTCTCAAGTTGTATTTTTAATATTATTTTGTTACGGATTCCTTAAAAAAATTTTACAGATCTCACAAAAAACTTTAAAGACAGTATTAATTTTATTTATCTTTAGAAATTTTCGTCTTTATGGTAGTATTAGTAGTAGAATATACATACTCCTTTATCCCTACTTAATGCGAAACCTAAAAGTAGCTAGTTCAGAGTCAGTAGCAGAATCAATTCCAATAGTTTTTGAACTATGTTCATTTATTTGTCTAAAATATATTTAAATTTTGAAAGCTTGGACACCGTTGTTTGAAGTGTATCAAACTACGGTGTCCAACGCCTAATAAACTACTGATATTCGCCCGGCGCATTGCAGCAGTAAGCATAAAAATGCTTCTAACTTTGTGAGGTTTAATTCTTTTTAAATTGACATTTACTATTCTGATTCTGCAAATAAAAAGACGTTTGGGGTGTTTCAGCTTTAGTATAAACAAAGAATAACTTTGTTATTGTTGATTTTAAGCAATATGATAGGGTAATTTTAATGTTGGTATGCCAACATCAATTGGTGATTCAAAATTGGAATTAGCCTTTGGAAAATTTACTGACACCTCTTTTTCGCTTTGTATGACGTTCATAAGTATCATTCATGTATGTGATCTTTACAAAATAAAAAAAATATTGATTGATTGATCGATTTATTTGTAAAATTGCAGTCTCTTATTTCATCTTGAATTCAGGAACTGCAAAAACGTCAGGGTCCTAGCCAGCTGCTGAAATAATCTTGCCCTGAAAATAATAAAATACAATGATTATGGTGCTAATATAACTGTAGAAGGAACAATTAGATATTATGTTTCTCAAGGATGGCTAGAATACCGTGGTTGCAGCTGCTTCCCGAAGTCAAGCTTACCTGCGCTACCTGTTGTTACAATAAGTGCATTATAGCTGCACAAAATCAAATTCTGCCTGTTGTTATTCTTGTTTTTGTCGTCTAGTATACTAACGATATGTTAACGTCAATTATAATAGTGTTAGCAAGGTGAGAAACATAATTTTAATTATAAAATAGTCAGTCGACTATTGATGATATAATAAATTATATACCTAAGTACAAACAATAGTACATTATGATATAAGTGCGGTAAGTTGATAATTACAGCCGAGGCGATATTGCTACAAGAAAGCAGAGGCTGTAATTATCAAAGCGCACGAAAGTCATACGACGTTTTATAACATATTTGCGAGGAAATAAATAAAATTCGGACTTTCTTAGAAAACAACAAACAGGTACAGCGAAAAGAAAAAGCGCGCGGAATAAATTTTACTTGTCACAAATTATCGATGCGCGCGCATCAGCGCTTTTTTTTTTAAGGCAAAAACACAAAAACAGCCAGTATTAGGTACTAATAAAGTAAATTAATATTTTTGTGTTTTATTACAGATAAATGGTTGTATTTTATGGTCTAAATTAATTAAGTTAAAGAATTAAATGTTTATTTAATAGGGGAGATAAAATAATTATTTTATCTCCCAAAGTTAATTTTATTCATAAAATGATGACCACACAATGTTGAATATTATTCTCTTCTTTTCTCTCTTTTGTTCTCTCTTTTTCTATTCTACTCTCACCTTTTTTCTTTGTATGGTTGTACACTTCAGTCTTGCTCTCTTACTTCAACTTATTTCCTCTACACTTCTGGGTTTGCTGTCAGATAACTCAATTCTGAGTTAAGCTCGCCTTTGTATGCTTTTTTTTTTATGTATATTGTAAAATTATTTTTATGTATTTTCTTTGTGTGCAATAAAGTATAAATAAAATAAATAAAACCACTTTCTGACATAAAAACTCTTTGCTAAGATTTAAAAAGTACCGTTCGTTTTAGACGGAGCATCTTGATTACTAGTCTGTGATCGTGAGAAGCCGTGCATTTTATTTTACATTACCGCACTAGTGCGTAATGAGATACATTACGACACTGAAATTGGTGAAATAAGAATCCCTTTACGAGCAAATATGTTATAAAAAAAATAATGTATGTTATAAAAAGACACTTACAACAATTTTCGCGCCCCTAATGATGTGTTTTAATTTAAGTGGGGCAGGCTGTGGCTCAGGCTCAGGTGCGGGCTCTGCTTGCACACTCATGAACATGGCTAAAGCTACCAACACCACAACGAAGATATTGAAGAAACGCATTTTCTAGTGTGTACACTTTAACAAACAAAGTGAGATTGATGCTCTAATGTCACACATACCTACCTTTTATATTACCTATAACAGCACCTTTAATGTGTTATATAATTAGAAAGGCAAATTATGATGATATTAAATGTAGGTAGTTTCATTGTACGCGATAACAATTATTTAGGATGACTACTTCATAAATTTGTTGCATAATAGATCGAATGATTATAATATTTTTTATTCAAAAACTTCATCTCAACCCATTATTGTCCAAGTGCTGGACTCGGGTCTCCTCTCCTCTATTCTGAGAGCTGAGAAAACATTTCTTAACTTCATCGTTAAGAATTAGTTATAAATGTGAAACTTATAAAATATAATATAACATCATTTTTAATGATTATATTTACTAGAGCGGCAGAATAATACAGCTGTTGTGACAGTTTTAATTATGTTAACAATACACAAAAAATTTCAAAATGCGTTTCTTCGATATCTTCGTTTTGGTGTTGGTAGCTTTAGCCATGTTCATGAGTGTGCAAGCAGAGCCCGCACCTGAGCCCGAGCCACAGCCTGCCCCACTTAAATTAAAACACATCTTAAGGGCGCGAGAATTGTTGTAAGTGTATTTTTATAATTTACATGATTTTTTTTTATACTTAAATTAATTATATTGCCAATTATCGAAGTTCCAGTTAACAACAATGCACTATGGAGCATATTACGTAAGCTTGCCTTCGGAAAGCAGCTGCAGCCGCGGTCTGTGTTAGATTAGCCACTAAGCCATCCTTGAGAAATATAATAAATCATATTGTTCTTTTTCCAGTAGTTAAGTCATAATTGTTGTATTTTATTATGAATGTTGCGTTAGAAAGGAAAGGAATGAAAGTAATGTAATGTAAATAAGCAATGTAAATAAGACGAAAGTTATGGTGTTTGAGAGAGAAGAAATTATGACAGAAGTTTGTGTGCGGATAGGAAGTGAGATCTTAGAGTAAGTGAAGGAATTTGTATATTTGGGGACTTTGTTTACAAGAGATGGGAAGTATGATAATGATATTGAAAGGAGAGCGAATGCTGATAATATGGTGAATGGAGCGCTGCACGTCTTTATGAAAAGCCAGAAGATCTCGCAGAAGGCCTGGCGGTTCAAAAGGGGGTGTTGGTACCAACACTGATGTACGGAAGTGAAAGCTGGGTATGGCAGAAGAAGCATGAAAGTAGAATGAATGCTGTGAAAATGAGAGCTTTGAGAAGTGTGATTGGGGTAAATTTGAGTGATAGAATAAGAAATAGTGTAATAAGGGAACGTTGTGGCTTAACACAACCTAATGCTGATTGTGCAATTGACCTATTGTTGAACAGAATAGCCTCTTTTGGGGTAAGAAAATGGATATTTAAAAATTATATAATAAAGAATACTATAACTATGCTGTATTTCTTATCTCACCGTTTGCACGCTTTAATTTTTACCCTTTTTTGTGAGGAGAAACGCATTCACATTCATTATACTTCCTCGTGAGGCAACGAGACGGTGATGTGGGACTCGTTGGCCCGATGCCGCTGCGATATGGTGGCCGCATAGCTAAGCGACTGACATGCAAACATGCAAATCATGCGTTCTAAGTTCGATTCCGAGCAGTAGTACCGATGAGGATTTCACTTTGTGGAATTTATATGTACTGGTCAAGACTTCCTACCATCAGCTTACGGTGGCGGTGAAGGAAAACATCGTGAAGAAAACCACATACTCTAGTAGAAATTCTGCTACCAGGACTAGCGCAGTGTGTGTGGATTATGGCCTAAAACCCTTTCAGCTCTTTAAATAGAGGAGAGGAGACCCGAGCCCAGCAGTGGGACAGAAATGGGTTGATGATGATGATAATATTATGAACACTTCTAGAGGACTAGCTATAATAATAATAATAATACTTGTTGACATCGAAGTGCCGTACTATAGGTATGCTCCTGAGCCAGTTCTCGAAAATAGTCATGCGACGTTGTACTGGGATCGGTCCATTATCACAGACAGGACTGTTATAGCTAACAAGCCCGATATTGTGGTATTGGACCGATCAAAGCGTCTTGCAGTGATTGTTGATATCACGGTCCCTCATGATGAGAATCTCGTGAAGGCTGAAAAAGATAAACAAACCAAATATCTTGATTTAGCTCACGAGATTGTCGACATGTGGGATGTGGACTCAGCAGTCATTGTACCGATAGTTGTGACAGTCAATGGCCTAGTAGCAAAGAGCCTCGACCAACATCTGAAGAGGCTCGAGCTAAGTAGCTGGATAAAAGGCCTGATACAGTAGGCAGTACTCCTCGACACGGCACGTATTGTGAGGAGGTTCCTTTCTCTGGAGCCCTAACCGTCGACACCTTGGACTCTGTTCCCGATATCGGCGGGCCACCACATTTTTATATTTTTAAATGTATTTTTTTTTTTAATATTTATATTTAAAAATGTAAGAATGTGAGAATGTAATTTGAATAAAGGGAATAATAATATAATATAATAATATAATATAATAATATTTATTAGCACCAATGACAGTTATTACAATAAGGTACAAGGTAGAACATAAATTAGGTACTCAAATACTAAATAATATTGCAATACATACATGAAAACATATATCTTTAGCAGCCGTGCTAGGTTAAAAAACCTGTGTTACAGCTGCTAAACCCTTCACATCACACATTTCACACAATAAAGTAAAATAAATTATTAGGTGTATAACGTGTACAAATAATAAACTTAAGAGAAACACTGAAAGGTTATAGTTAGTGCGTACTATGCAAACATACACGCGAAACGTAAATCAATAATTATAGTGTGAATGTGTATTAATAATTACAACAACGGGTAGTTTGTGAGGTAGGTATCATAGATAAAGTATTATAGTTTTTATTGTGTCAATCGGACGTGTTTGACGTTTGACGTGTGGTACAAGCGATAGGTAAATAATCATCTATATCATCTGCAGCTATATCATCATCATCATCATATCCGCCCATTTACGTCCACTGCTGGACATAGGCCTCATAAAGGTAGTAGTTAGCTCTGTTACCATGGTCGTCAGACGGCTGGTACTTATAAGGTTTTGTTTTCGAGTTTTCCTTCTTTATGAGAAAATATATAGGGTGAATTGTGATCAGTTGATGTTGACGTATGCCAATGCCAACAGCAAAATTACTTTCTCAAGTTAGCCTGAAAAAAAAAACTAACAGTAACACAGATTTTAAAGTTTTCTGTGTGTGTCATTTTTTGGAAATGAAACTTGCAATGTGGTGAGTAATGATAATAACTGATACGAGTATTATATTGGTATAATTTAGTATATCGTGTAGTGACGGATTAAAAATTCATAATGTCACCACCCCATCTCAACCCGTTGGTGTCGTAAAAGGCGACAAAAAAAAAAGTTGTATGTGTGCTATGAAATACTTATTTGTAATAATAATATGACATATATTATGTAGACTCGATTTTAATAGGTTTAAGTTGCGTTTTGGCTTTGTATGACGTTCCCAAGTATTGTGTATTTGATCTTTATGAAATAAGTTATTGAATATTTGGGAAAAACAAACAGGTTTATAATTTTCTTAAACTACGATCTTTAAATTAAGATTCTTCTATGGATTATCTCAATATCTGTAAAACACGTGAAAAGGGGAAAATATAAAAGCGTGCAAACGATGAGGTAAATAATACAAAATACTTAGTTATAAAAATATATTCTTTATTACATAATTTATTCAAGTTCTATTTCCTGATTCAAAAAGATTGTACACTTTATTTATATTACATATCATTATCATATTTATGTAAATTTTATTATTGATAATATAATTTGTATTTTATGTCTCCTCCTTCTCATTCTATTGTTATGCACCTACTTTCATTATATCTCTGCACCACCTCAGGTTGACTGGTAGTGAATGCCTTTGGCATTAAGTCCGCCTTAATACATGTTTTGTGTATTTTAAGTTAGTAAATAAATAAATCATGACTGTATTAGTGTTAAATTAAAAAAAAAAATATTTATGCAGGGTGTATTTTTCTTGTTTTCGCCCTATTTTCGAAATATAAAAATAATAGTATCATATATTATAATGTAATGAATATTAAAATCGCAGTGTACAATTTTATCTTTAATTCTGGAACTGTTCAACGCGTCAGGGGCCTAGCCGACTGCTGCTGCCAATGCAATCTTGCCCTAAAAACAATAAAATACAATGATTATGGCTCTATAACACTGTAGGAGGAACAATGAGATAATTATGTTACTTAAAGATGGCTTAGTCTAACGCAAACCGCGGCTGCAGCTGTTTCCCGAAGTCAAGTTTACCTGCTTTGCTAATACTATTGTTACTTATTTGAAATTATAAAAATGGAATTTATGCCTTCTCACCATCCGTGATCACAAACTAAAAGCTTAGTTTGTGACCACGGCCACTGGTTGAGACGTCAAGAAAAATAAGGTATGTAAATACCTAAAACATAATCGCGTGAATTCCCGTATTACAATTTCAAATAGTATCATGCAACGTGAAAGTTTACAAGTAAATATTAATAATTGTTATAACAAATACAAATTCTGCATGGTATTATTGTTTCTGTCGTCAAATATTCTAACTTTGTTTTAACGCTAAGAGTGTTAATAAGCTGAAAAGCATATTTTAGTTATGACTGAGGAGTTTGACTGAGACAGTCTAAGTTTGGGGACATAATTATTTTAGTACAAAAAAATCATGTAATCTCTTAAAAAATACTTACAACAATTTTCGCGCCCTTAATGATGGTTTTTAATTTTAGTGGCTGGGGCTCTGGCTCAGGTGCGGGCTCTGCTTGCACACTCATGAACATGGCTAAGGCTACCAATACCAAAACGAAGATATTGAAGAAACGCATATTGAAATTTCTTGTGTGTACACTTTAACAGACAAAGTGAGATTGATGCTGTAATGTCATCCATACCTACCTTTTATATTACCTGTAACAGTACCTTTAATGTGTTATGTCATTTGAAAACCTGATGAACCAAATGTAGGTACTCTCATTGAACCCGATAAAAATAATTTAAGATGACCACAGAATAATTAGTTGTCTATGAAATCGAATAATAATAATTACCACCGAAAATGAGTCCATCGGACAGACTGGCTGAGGTGGTAAGAAATTAAGATTAATATTTATGGAGTTTAGTTTAAAAAGTCTAGGTGTATAGTAAGTAATGTCAGGGCTTAGGGGCCTAGCTTCTCCTGGGATCTGATAAGTTTTTTACAGCGAAAGCAATGTTTTGCCGTGTCCTCAGATTAATAAAAATATTATAGGGCAAAAAAAAAATTTTATATTTTTATATTTTTAATTTATCTTCGATAGCCACAACATTGATTGGTGCAACAGTTTTGTTAACGATAATCGTTAACATTGATGATGATGATGATGATGAGATTTTGTTAGGTTAGCTAATTACGTAATAACTTAAGACAGAAGGTCTCTTAAGTAGTGCCTGAATAAATTAACTGACTTGGTATTACATAGATCTCATAACTTTTCACGGAAGAAAAAATGATTTGTGAGACTTGTTTTTGTACACGTATTGTTTTTGATGGCATAAGGTTTTCTAATGACATAACACATAAAAGAAAGGTAGGTATGTGTGACATTACAGCATCAAACTCAGTTTGTTTGATGGTGTACACACAAGAAATTCGAAAATGTTTTTCTTTAATATCTTCGTTGTGGTGTTGGCAACTTTAGCCATGTTCATGAGTGTGCAAGCAGAGCCCGCAGCTAAGTCTGAGCCCCTAAAACACAGGAGTAGGGGCGCAAATGGTGCTGTAAGTATTTGTGCGAAAACCAAAAAATGTAATACCTACTACCTTTTTAGGGTTCCGTAGAAAATGGCAAAAACAAAACCCTTATAGTTTCATTAGGTCCATCCGTTAGAGTATACTTAATCGTGCCTAGTGCGAGTATTATATAAATCGAATGACTTTTACCATCGTGAAAACCGAGCAAACAATAAACGCTTTGAGCTTCGACAATAAGCGAGTGTGGGTTTTACCGAACCTAACTTTCCGAACCCCGTTTACTCATTGCAATTTGCCGTATTTTTGTAGCGTTGGTATGACATTTACGTCTTGAGATTACCCAAACAAATCTAAGATGATATTTTATAAGGTGGTTTAATAGAATAACTTGTCACTCGGAATTTATCGTAGTTATATCGTGTTTGTTTATATTTTAGACACATGTCGTGTCCTAACAACCTCTTGCTTTATATTTCATTTTATTTTAATTTATACAAACTTATAAGAAACTAAGAAAAGTACCTAATATAATTTATGGAACACTTGTAGTAAACAAGTCACTAGTGTTACTTATGAATTTTTGTTTTGAGAAAGTTATATTATTTTGTAAAATTACTTCTTGCACATGAAATATTAGTAAACCAGTCTATAATGCAAATAGTAGGTGGTCCTACATCATTGACTGTGAAGAGAGCCACACTTAATATTTATATGAAAAAATCATGATGGAACTTCGAAATGAATGAGTTAAGAGGGGACGCGGTCTGCGAGAAATTTGAAAAGTAGGTATTTGAAGTAGCTATTGCTGTCGCGTTGAGCCTGAGATTTAAATGTGTGAGTGGATGGTCCACATGCGTAGTAGCCCCCCCCCCCTCCTCCCTACTAGCATCTTCCCCGCGCCCGTGTACCGGCGAGTCGGCGAATGTACATTTTGCATTTATTTGGTTTTTGAAATTTGGACCGATTTAAGCAAAAATGATCCAATCAACACAAACCTCATTTTGAGATATTTGACTTTAAAATTCATTGCAGTATTTCTCTGGCTGTCAAAATGAGGTTTATGTTGATTGGATCATTTTTGCTTAAATCGGTCTATTTGATGTCATCGTGTTACTTAGTTACCTACACGTTGTTATTATTGTTTTTACGTGTATGTAAATAATGGAAAAAATCGTAGTACTTACCTTACCTCTATTTAAGATTTATAAAATATGTTATCGCTAACCTACATATGAATAAAATGTCCTGAGGGTTCTGTTCGAATTTTAATATAATTTTAGTTTTTATTAATATCATTGTAATGGTAATTAAGATCATTGTTGTATTCGTAAATCAAAGGCACTCCTAATACAGCAAGAGAATAATTATGGTAAAAGAAGAGGTAGCATGAAAACAATTGTCAGAAGAAACTAGATTGTCCGTCAACTTGGTTATTCGTCAACAACAATAAAAGTTTATAAGCTGCAAGTCTTGATGAACTTGGTAAATATTATGGCTCAATAAATATACAAATAAAATATCGGTATAAAATTTCTGAAAAACTCCCGAAAATGGCATAGAAACTAAAAAAATATGTCTTATTTTGGCAAAATATCGAACCGAGACCAGCAGTGGGACTTAATGGGTTGCTGATGATGATCGAACTTATGTTAACTAGATATTTCTTTTCACGAATGGCCTTTGCTTGAAATAATTGACGGGATCACACAATTTACCCGTAAGCGAAAAGACGGAAATGACGATAGAATAAATGTCCTATTTATTGTTTTAAATTCTTTTTAGGGTTCCATAATCTATACTTCAAAAGGAAAAAAAACGAATCATTATAGGATCGCTCCGTTGTCCGTCTGTCTGTCAAGAATATTTTTCTCAAGAATGCGTAGAGGTATCAATCAATTTTGGGACGAAACCCTAAAAATACTCGGGTCTGCAATCCCTTGGAATATAATAAAAGATCAGAGTTCTAAGTAAATGCATGATATGAAAAGATACAGCTCCATTTTTGCTGCATATCTTGACGATCAAAAAAGTCAAAACCAATAGGGTAGTACTTCCCCTTGACCTAGAATCACGAAATTTGGCAAAAAGCAATATTAAGTTGCACAAGTAAAGCAAAAAGTCCGAAAACCGTAATCGTGTAGTTATATTATTATCACTGAATATATTAAAACTTTATTGGAACGGGTATATAAGATGATACTCGTAAATAAATTGAATAAGAAAGAGAGTTTATTCCGGACTGATGTGAACTTTACGTGAATGTTTATAGTAACTTATAGCTATCCCGTTACCTTCTAATATCTTACATTTTAATCACAAATAATAAAAAAAAATTATAATCTTACGGAACCCTCGGTGCGCGAATCCAACTCGCATTTTGTCAGCTATTTTAAATAAAATACCCACAACCTACACCTCTCTTGCATCCATTATAATGCGTGTATATGAATATACTTGATATACTAGTCTTACTTTTAGAGCAGCTAAATCAAATCGTTGCGACCTGATCTGATAATCTTATTAACTTAATAAAAAAGTCGGAAATTAACCTTACAGTTTCACAATTTAATAAATAAAAACAGTAAATCGTCAACATCGACATTGATGGACATCACTACAGTATCGATAAAAAAAATATCGACAGATACCACTTTCCTAGTCATATACATGTAAGTGACCCCCCATACCTCAAGTCACCCCCGAAGAGTGCGATAAAGACAGCTACAGCTTAGACAGATTTTAAGACAAAAATTTTGACGAAATGGACGTTTCGTATTCCCCTGTTTTCTCCTCGAAAACTGAGCGGATTCAATACTTTTTTACATGAAAAATTCCAGAAAGAGTATGACTAGGTTCCTATCATTTTTTTTTATGGAAATAACTAATAGAATTCCTCTGGTAGTCCTCTAATTACGATATTAAAAATACGGCAATTTTAGCAATATTTGGAGGCTCATATTTTCTTTATTAATAAGTTTTTGAAAAAAAGGAAATGATAGGGACATGCCTATAGCTGAACTTGAATTTTTGAACTAAAAAAAATTGCCTTTTAGACATTATTCAGGGAGAAAACAGGGGAATACGTTTGTATGAAGAATCGTGCGCCGCGTTCCCTCTTAACGACTGAATTTCGACTACAATATTTCGACATGTAGCGAACTTCGAAAACACATAGATCGACAAGTCATTGCTTCGACAGACAATTATTAGACAACACAAATCTTCTAATTACCATTACTTACTTCGACAGAAGATTATTCGACAGACAACACTTAGACAAGACACATCTTCGAATGACCAGTACTTCGACAATTTAATGTTCTGAAATGTAATAACATCTACCTAATTAATTATGTACGCAATCAAGAAAAACTTTACTGACTTCTTTAAGACATTGGGTAACAGATTTATAGCTGGTGGCGACTGGAATGCCAAGCACACGTACTGGGGTTCAAGATTATTAGTCACTAGAGGTCGTGAATTGAAACATACTGTCGACGCTAATCACTTGATAACCATATCCACCGGAGAGCCTACGTATTGGTCCTCGGATATCAATAAAACTCCTGAATTGCTGGACTTCTTCATTATAAAAAGTATAAGCAGACAGAATATCCTCATTCGATCAAACCTTGACGGATCCTCGGACCACACACCTGTTATTTTAATCCTAAGCACGATACCGCTGATCCGAGATACATGTTATGATCAGCGTTTGAGCAATTTCAAAACCGATTGGAATTCATTTCGCGAATAATATCTTGAGAGAAATATTAATCTAAGGCTCTCTCTAAAAACCACTGAAGATTTGGATGATGTATGTCTCTACATTACAAATTTGATTCAAGTAGCAGCCTGGACTAGCACTCCAGAGTCAAATAAATTATGATGATGATTTAATACTCCAATTCCACTCGTAATCCGTGAAAAGATAGCCGAAAAACGTCGTCTTCGTAGAATTTGGCAGCACTCCCATAATCGTGCAGATAAAACTCGCTTGAATCGAGCATCTAAAGAGCTAAAGTGTCTCCTCAATGATTCAGTCAATGAATCTCTGAAGAGCAGACTCGAGAAGCTGTCCCCCAACGCTCATGGAGCCCACTCTCTTTGGAAGGCTACAAAAAATCTTCCACAACCCCAACAGTACTCTCCTCCCATTAGAACAGGACATACATGGGCTCGAACTGACTTGCAAAAATCTGAAGCATTCGCCACCCATCTAGCCAATGTTTTCAAACCCAACGCTACAGAAGACGAAGAAGATCCGGAAATAGACTTCATTCTAAACCAAGATTTACAACTATGTTTGCCTCTGCGCTCTACTACTCCTCGTGAGTTGGCTAAGGAAATATCTAAAATGAACTCGAAAAAGGCCCCTGGTTTTGACCTGATCACACCAAGGATACTCAAAGAGCTTCCCAGAAAATGCATAGTTTTTCTAACTATTCTGATCAATGCATCACTCAGGATAGCTTACTTCCCTGCTCTCTGGAAGGTATCCCAAATTGTAATGATCCATAAACCTGGTAAGCCAGCCAATGAAGTTTCGTCGTACCGCCCCATCAGCTTGACACCGATCTTGAGCAAATTGTGGGAAAAAGTTATCCTTACAAGACTGGCCTCAAATCTAGATGAACTACACATTATACCTGATCACCAGTTTGGGTTCCGAAAACAACACTCAACCGTAGAACAGGTACATAGAGTATATAATACTATAAGAGAGTCACTCGAAAAGAAGGAATACTGTTCAGCAGCTTTTCTAGATGTCCAACAAGCATTCGATCGAGTATGGCACAAGGGCCTCTTATGCAAAATCAAAAAACTACTTCCTCACTCATACTATCTTCTAATGGCATCTTACCTCAGAGACAGATTATTCCAAGTCAAACTAGGTGAAGCCAGGTCTTCTCTCTTCAGTTGCCTATCAGGAGTACCCCAGGGCTCTGTACTTGGGCCGGTCTTATATAATATCTTCACTAGCGACCTACCTCAATCTCCCAAAGTATCGGTGGCAACCTTCGCCGACGATGCTGCGTTTTTAGCCTGTGATCGTAATCCAGAGGAGGCAAGTAGAACACTGTAAACTCAACTAGACAGTACTAGCAAGTGGCTGAAGAAGTGGCGTATAAGAGCTAGCGCCCCCAAATCTCATCACATCACCTTTACGCTTAGACGTGAGAGTTGCCCTCCGGTACACCTAGGAGTCGATACCCTACCACAATCGACTTGTGTCAAATATTTAGGGTTCCACCTGGATAGAAGAATGACATGGAAGGACCACATACAAAACAAGAGAAACGAGGTTAACTTTCTCTTTAAAAACCTGCTCTGGCTCCTTGGAAGACAATCTGCCCTATCCCTAAGCAACAAGCTGAAAGTGTACTGCTCAATAATAAAACCAATCTGGACATACGGGATCCAACTGTGGTCATCTGCCAGTAAATCCAACATACTCTACCTAGAAAGAGCCCAAAACAACATATTGAGAGTCATATCCGCTGCTCCCTGGTATGCTCGCAATTCAGAGACTCACGAGTATCTAGAAATCCCAACTGTTACTGAAGAAGCGAAGCGATACTCTGCCAAATACAAGGATCGTTTAGCAGCTCACCCGAATCCACTCTCGCACACACTGCTACTGCCGCCCTCTATTAAGAGACTCAAGAGAGCCAATGTGCTTCCTAATTAAGGGGACCTAGGGCAATGGCCCTATCTACCCAACTCTCAAATTCACACAACACATTTGCTCATAGTCTTAGAGACTGATCGCAAATAATAAAAATTAAAAAAAAAAAGTATTTTTTTTTAATATTTATATTTAAAAATGTAAGAATGTGAGAATGTAATTTGAATAAAGGGAATAATAATATAATATAATAATATTTATTAGCACCAATGACAGTTATTACAATAAGGTACAAGGTAGAACATAAATTAGGTACTCAAATACTAAATAATATTGCAATACATACATGAAAACATATATATTTAGCAGCCGTGCTAGGTTAAAAAACCTGTGTTACAGCTGCTAAACCCTTCACATCACACATTTCACACAACAAAGTAAAATAAATTATTAGGTGTATAACGTGTACAAATAATAAACTTAAGAGAAACACTGAAAGGTTATAGTTAGTGCGTACTATGCAAACATACACGCGAAACGTAAATCAATAATTATAGTGTGAATGTGTATTAATAATTACAACAAGGGTAGTTTGTGAGGTAGGTATCATAGATAAAGTATTATAGTTTTTATTGTGTCAATCGGACGTGTTTGACGTTTGACGTGTGGTACAAGCGATAGGTAAATAATCATCTATATCATCTGCAGCTATATCATCATCATCATCATATCCGCCCATTTACGTCCACTGCTGGACATAGGCCTCATAAAGGTAGTAGTTAGCTCTGTTACCATGGTCGTCAGACGGCTGGTACTTATAAGGTTTTGTTTTCGAGTTTTCCTTCTTTATGAGAAAATATATAGGGTGAATTGTGATCAGTTGATGTTGACGTATGCCAATGCCAACAGCAAAATTACTTTCTCAAGTTAGCCTGAAAAAAAAAACTAACAGTAACACAGATTTGAAAGTTGTCTGTGAGTGTGTCATTTTTTGGAAATGAAACTTGCAATGTGGTGAGTAATGATAATAACTGATACGAGTATTATATTGGTATAATTTAGTATATCGTGTAGTGACGAATTAAAAATTCATAATGTCACCACCCCATCTCAACCCGTTGGTGTCGTAAAAGGCGACAAAAAAAAAGTTGTATGTGTGCTATGAAATACAATAAGTATTAGTAATAATAATATGACATATATTATGTAGACTCGATTTGAATAGGTTTAAGTTGCGTTTTGGCTTTGTATGACGTTCCCAAGTATTGTGTATTTGATCTTTATGAAATAAGTTATTGACTATTTGGGAAAAACAAACAGGTTTATAATTTTCTTAAACTACGATCTTTAAATTAAGATTCTTCTATGGATTATCTCAATATCTGTAAAACACGTGAAAGGGGAAAATATAAAAGCGTGCAAACAACGACGAGCAATGAGGTAAATAATACAAAATACCTAGTTATAAAAATATATTCTTTATTACATAATTTATTCAAGTTCTATTTCCTGATTCAAAAAGATTGTACACTTTATTTATATTACATATCATTATCATATTTATGTAAATTTTATTATTGATAATAATTTGTATTTTATGTCTCCTCCTTCACATTCTATTCTTATGCACCTACTTTCAATATATCTCTGCACCACCTCAGGTTGACTGGTAGAGAATGCCTTTGGCATTAAGTCCGCCTTAATACATGTTTTGTGTATTTTAAGTTAGTAAATAAATAAATCATGACTGTATTAGTGTTAAATTAAAAAAAAATATTATTTATGCAGGGTGTATTTTTCTTGTTTTCGCCCTATTTTCGAAATATAAAAATAATAATATCATATATTATAATGTAATGAATATTAAAATCGCAGTGTACAATTTTATCTTTAATTCTGGAACTGTTCAACGCGTCAGGGGCCTAGCCGACTGCTGCTGCCAATGCAATCTTGCCCTAAAAACAATAAAATACAATGATTATGGCTCTATAACACTGTAGGAGGAACAATGAGATAATTATGTTACTTAAAGATAGCTTAGTCTAACGCAAACCGCGGCTGCAGCTGTTTCCCGAAGTCAAGTTTACCTGCATTGCTAATACTATTGTTACTTATTTGAAATTATAAAAATGGAATTTATGCCTTCTCACCATCCGTGATCATAAACTAAAAACTTAGTTTGTGACCACGGCCACTGGTTGAGACGTCAAGAAAAATAAGGTATGTAAATACCTAAAACATAATCGCGTGAATTCCCGTATTACAATTTCAAATAGTATCATGCAACGTGAAAGTTTACAAGTAAATATTAATAATTGTTATAACAAATACAAATTCTGCATGGTATTATTGTTTCTGTCGTCTAATATTCTAACTTTGTTTTAACGCTAAGAGTGTTAATAAGCTGAAAAGCATATTTTAGTTATGACTGAGGAGTTTGACTGAGACAGTCTAAGTTTGGGGACATAATTATTTTAGTACAAAAAAATCATGTAATCTCTTAAAAAATACTTACAACAATTTTCGCGCCCTTAATGATGGTTTTTAATTTTAGTGGCTGGGGCTCTGGCTCAGGTGCGGGCTCTGCTTGCACACTCATGAACATGGCTAAGGCTACCAATACCAAAACGAAGATATTGAAGAAACGCATATTGAAATTTCTTGTGTGTACACTTTAACAGACAAAGTGAGATTGATGCTGTAATGTCATCCATACCTACCTTTTATATTACCTGTAACAGTACCTTTAATGTGTTATGTCATTTGAAAACCTGATGAACCAAATGTAGGTACTCTCATTGAACCCGATAAAAATAATTTAAGATGACCACAGAATAATTAGTTGTCTATGAAATCGAATAATAATAATTACCACCGAAAATGAGTCCATCGGACAGACTGGCTGAGGTGGTAAGAAATTAAGATTAATATTTATGGAGTTTAGTTTAAAAAGTCTAGGTGTATAGTAAGTAATGTCAGGGCTTAGGGGCCTAGCTTCTCCTGGGATCTGATAAGTTTTTTACAGCGAAAGCAATGTTTTGCCGTGTTCTCAGATTAATAAAAATATTATAGGGCAAAAAAAAAATTTTATATTTTTATATTTTTAATTTATCTTCGATAGCCACAACATTGATTGGTGCAACAGTTTTGTTAACGATAATCGTTAACATTGATGATGATGATGATGATGAGATTTTGTTAGGTTAGCTAATTACGTAATAACTTAAGACAGAAGGTCTCTTAAGTAGTGCCTGAATAAATTAACTGACTTGGTATTACATAGATCTCATAACTTTTCACGGAAGAAAAAATGATTTGTGAGACTTGTTTTTTTACACGTATTGTTTTTGATGGCATAAGGTTTTCTAATGACATAACACATAAAAGAAAGGTAGGTATGTGTGACATTACAGCATCAAACTCAGTTTGTTTGATGGTGTACACACAAGAAATTCGAAAATGTTTTTCTTTAATATCTTCGTTGTGGTGTTGGCAACTTTAGCCATGTTCATGAGTGTGCAAGCAGAGCCCGCAGCTAAGTCTGAGCCCCTAAAACACAGGAGTAGGGGCGCAAATGGTGCTGTAAGTATTTGTGCGAAAACCAAAAAATGTAATACCTACTACCTTTTTAGGGTTCCGTAGAAAATGGCAAAAACAAAACCCTTATAGTTTCATTAGGTCCATCCGTTAGAGTATACTTAATCGTGCCTAGTGCGAGTATTATATAAATCGAATGACTTTTACCATCGTGAAAACCGAGCAAACAATAAACGCTTTGAGCTTCGACAATAAGCGAGTGTGGGTTTTACCGAACCTAACTTTCCGAACCCCGTTTACTCATTGCAATTTGCCGTATTTTTGTAGCGTTGGTATGACATTTACGTCTTGAGATTACCCAAACAAATCTAAGATGATATTTTATAAGGTGGTTTAATAGAATAACTTGTCACTCGAATTTATCGTAGTTATATCGTGTTTGTTTATATTTTAGACACATGTCGTGTCCTAACAACCTCTTGCTTTATATTTCATTTTATTTTAATTTATACAAACTTATAAGAAACTAAGAAAAGTACCTAATATAATTTATGGAACACTTGTAGTAAACAAGTCACTAGTGTTACTTATGAATTTTTGTTTTGAGAAAGTTATATTATTTTGTAAAATTACTTCTTGCACATGAAATATTAGTAAACCAGTCTATAATGCAAATAGTAGGTGGTCCTACATCATTGACTGTGAAGAGAGCCACACTTAATATTTATATGAAAAAATCATGATGGAACTTCGAAATGAATGAGTTAACGACTGAATTTCGACAGTACAATATTTCGACATGTAGCGAACTTCGAAAACACATAGATCGACAAGTCATTGCTTCGACAGACAATTATTAGACAACACAAATCTTCTAATTACCATTACTTCGACAGAAGATTATTCGACAGACAACACTTAGACAAGACACATCTTCGAATGACCAGTACTTCGACAATTTAATGTTCTGAAATGTAATAACATCTACCTAATTAATTATGTACGCAATCATATTATTTTCATTAAAACACATCATTTCGCACTCTTTTTATACAGTAAATATAACCATCCAATATCAATTGCTCCTTTCCGTTTCGAGATAACACAATTTCGCAGACAATGCAAACGCAAGACATGATTTTAAAGCATAACTCAATTAAAACACATGCGAGCGATGGACTTCTCACCTTCCTACATAAAATTGATGCAATGACAAAAATGTGACAAGAACAAATACAAAAGTACCCTCATTTGTGGCTGACAAGTAATATGCGGTATCTTTATCGAAAACTACCTACTCGTACAATTTTACTGAATATGTTATACATTATTATTAGCATTAAAGAAAGTATTGTTGATTGTTAAATTTGGAATATGATTGCGTACCCTTCACAATCTTTGGAGGAGAACGTGCCCAGCATTGGGACGTTTATGAGTTGAAATGATGATGAGATGATTATATAATATTTTTGTTGTATACTACTTTTATTGTAGAAAATGTATAATTATTATTCGAAATCTAATAGACAACAAATTTTAATTATGATGTGGCCATTCTAAATGTTTGTTATCACGCAGTGAGAGACCTATCATTAGATCATAGGTAATGACGTTACACATTAAAGGTGCATTATAGATTATATAAAAGGTAGGTCTAGGTGACATTACAGCATCAATCTCACTTTGTTTGTTAAAGTGTACACACAAGAAATTTCAAAATGCGTTTCTTCAATATCTTCGTTATGGTGTTGGCAGCTTTAGCAATGTTCATGAGTGTGCAAGCCGAGCCCGCACCTGAGCCCGAGCCTCAGCCTGCCCCACTTAAATTAAAACACATCATTAAGGGCGCGAAAATTGTTGTAAGTATCTTTTTATTACATTTATACATGATTTTTTGTACTCTTAACCTTCAATCTGATAAGCAAGCAATGTGAACGATAGTAAAATCCTAACTCTCACACTTGTGTGACAGAGCAGTGTGAAGATGAGTCGGCTTTGAATTAATCAAATATGTTTGCCCAAATTGGTTGAACAAAATGCTCAAAGTACATACTAGAACTACCTATTCCCACACATTTAATTTCTCAGAATATAAGTAAGGTCTAGGGGTCCTGAGATCTCACTCTATATGGTTATCACGCTTCTAACACTCTTGACGTTAACATAACTTTAGAATATAAGACGTGATCATGTACTTAAGTACATAAATTAGTTACTTTAAAGTAACTGACGTGATATGAGTTACATCAACCACTAAGCTATGCATCCTTAAGAAACATATAAAATTGTTTCTCCCACTTTTTCTTTTTGTATAACTGCATAACGGCAATTTGTTTCAAAAAACACTCCTTGGTCAGACTAATATGCTTAAAATGTTTTTAATATTTTGAAGAGACCCTCTCTTATGGACTACCTACTTTTTCCAAATGGATGCTATTCGTTTATCCTACTAGAGCCACTATATTGATATTTTATAATATCAGCCCAATGACGTCATATCATTTGCTGGTAAAAATAATAATAACTGTATTTTATTGCTTACAGGGCAAGATAATTTCAACAGTCGGCTAGACACTTAACGTGTTGAACAGTTCCTGAATAATATAGAAGACTGCTATTTATAATGATATGTAATTTAATATGCCAATATTACCAAAACAGGGTAAAACAAAAAAATAAACTCTGAAGAATAATAAAATAATTTAATACTTACTTGATTTGTTTAGTTAAAGGAATTATTAGTCAACGGCACAATCGCCATTTACCTCTTTAAGGATAAAGAAATTGAAATTGCATTAATTATTTATGTACTTAATAAAGAATATGTTACTATAACTATGTTTTATTATTTACCTCACCATTTGCACTTTAATTGTTTGCCCTGGTTTGTTTACAGATGTTGAGATATACCATAATCTAAAGTTCTAGAAGAATAGGTATTAAATCATAATTACTTTAAGTCTTCGAGAAATATGACCTTTTTTGGGTGCACTATAATTAACACTTGATTTTGGCGCATACCAATGCCAACTACTTCTTTTTTTTTTATGTCAGCTACAGTTGAAAATTTCTAAAGCGATAATTGTTTTACAGATGTGAAACTTTTTTTGAGACCCGTGTATTTAAAAGAAACTAATCCGGCCGAGTGCGAGTCGGACTCTCACACTGAGGGTTCCGATTATGCAATTTTTTTGTGATTGAAATGTAAGGTATTAATAGGTAACGGGGTAGCTTTAAGCTAGAATAAATATTCACGTAAAGGTACACCATCTATGTAACGTTAGTCTGGAATAAATTCTCACTCTCACCCAAATTTTATAGGCCTATCACTTTATACCCCTTCCAAGATAGTACTAATATTTAGTGATATAACTGCTCTCGTCTGCATAACATTCGATTTTTTACAACATTTCTTATATAATTTTTGATTTCTTGATTCTTTTCTTGATTTCTTTTACAACACCCATGGATTAAGATGATGTTACATTATGTATCTATACTTGATCCGGAAGTCCTCCAAAGCAACCCATTAAGTCCCACTGCTGGGCTCAGGTCTCCTCTCCTCTGACTACAGAGCTGAGAGGGTTTAGGCCATAATCCACTCACGCTGGCTTAGTGCGGGTTGGTGGATCAGAAATTTCATACTCATAGAATTTCTTCTAAAGTATGTGGGTTTCCTCAAGATGTTTTCCTTCACCGTTAGCAGATGGTAAGTCACTTGACTAGTACGTATAAATTCCATAAAGTGGAATCGACATTGGTACTGCCGGTCGGGATCGAACTCGGACCGCGTGATTTGCACGCTGGTCCCTTATCCATTCAGCCACCATCGCTTTCTCTTTCTAATATATATATAAAACCTTTTTTTAATCCGGATAACGAACTAACAATCTAACAAAAAGAAATAGAGTGGAATTAATAGATATTTTGTACTCAATAAACGCTAATGTGAAACGCACTTACTACGTTATCATATGGAACAAGCTTGGAAGTAACGATATTGTACGTTTTAAAATTCAATGAGTTACAAAATGAATGTAGAAAAAATTATCGTCATGGGAAATCCAAAATTTTATTGGTAAAAAGTACACAGCTGTAGGGATTTATTTACTAAGCTGTTCTTAATGGTGTGTAATGAAAAATAATAAATGAAAACATGCTCAATGTTTTCATTTCACAATTGGGAAAAAACTTTTACAATATTTATGAAAAATTATGTCATTCTGTGTAGGCGAACCCCAAAGTTTTACAATGCATACGTTTTAATTTTACCCCTCAATCGTTGAAATTAATAAGAATAATCTCTATGCACAGCTGTGGGAAATTTATAGACGGTGATTATATTATTTTTCTAAGTTTAATGTATACTTGAATATTTTAATTAATAAAAAGCTGAAGAGTTTGTTTGTTTAGTTGAATGCGCTAGTAATAATCTTTGGAACTACTGGAACGAATATTTTGAAAAAAAAATTGGATTGACCATTCCTCAAAAAAACTTTAGGCTAATTGGAGCTAAGTAGTCATCAAACAAATATCCACGAGAGTGAAGTCCCAGACAACCGCAAGAAATGAATACAAAAAAATTAATACATAATTTATACTAATCATTATCATCATCATATCAGCCCAACGAAGTCCACTGTTGGACATAGGCCTCACCTAATTTACGCCACTGCGAACGGTCCTGTACCGCCTGCAACCAAGGTAGTAATAAGTATTATACTAATAGTAGGTATAATTTCTATGTTTATTTATAAGCTCGGTGACAGAGTCCGCATTGACGAGATCGGTGCGCATGTGTCATCACGCCTTCTTCCCCATAAGCTAAGCTGTAGCACATCCAAATTTCCCCACCCATGTTTGGTCCAATATAATAATTATTATTTAGGAGCAAACCTACTGACATTAATCGGGCAAAAGATTTTAGAAAAAGCCGTGTAGTTTGGATTATGGCAGGTTTTAATACAGTATGTCCATTTGTTTATTAATGTAATTTGCTCGCCAAACATTTATGTCATTTCTCTCAATAAAGAGTTTTCAAAAAAAACCTCATCAGCCATATCAGCCGTAGGAAGTCCGCTGCAGGACCTAGGCTCCTCAAGAGATTTCCAATAGGGTCGGTTGTAAGCGACTCTATTGCATCCAACGCAATGCTGCTGTTCGTCAAATCATCTATCCACCTTGTGGGTGGACGTTTGCCGTTTGAGAACTTTTAAAGAGAAACCTGAAATTAATCAATCATTCTTTGTTGAGAATTTTATTTTAAATTAATATTTTTTTAATTATTGGACTTGTTGTTCATAAAATATGCGGTTCTTTGAAAAAAATTTGAATAATAATATTATTATGTTTCTTAAGGCCCGGTAACGTGATGCCCCTAGCATTATAAGCGTCCATAGGCTACGGTAACCGCTTACCCTCAGGTGGGTCTACATCAGTTTGCCACCGAACCGTCGTGCTTTATAAAATAATGATAAAAAATAATAACACTCACAAAGTTGCCACAGAGACATTTCACAATATACTTAGTAGGTTATGACAGACTATAAACAATCTTCTTGAATGTTGTTGTTGTTTTAAATATTTCTAAGCAACGGTTTTGTTTGCGCACGTAAACAAGTTTATCTTATCATATTAAATAAAATCACCAAAAAATTGCCCCAGTTGACGAAATCAGGAACACATACATATACTATTAGCTACATTATCAGTTTAGAATAGATTTTATTATAATTTCAGTACTTTGTTAATTTATAAAAATCACATAAAAATATTGACACTTTAGTAAATTATTTATTTTATATTTGATGGAGTTGATGGATAAACGGTTCACAAATGATATCACTTAAAACTGACTGGGATATTTGCTACTTTTACTGTTGTTATATGTGTGAAATTGTATGTTTGCTAATTATAAAAACAAATTATGTGTCTGACAGTACTTTACGTGACAGTGATAATTGTTTCTTTTTTATTTATTTTTTTAAAGATTGTTTGGAAAATATCTGTATTCAGAAATATGTATTTTATGTGTATGTAAGACATTAACATCATCATCACCCCTGATAAGCTAAGTAATTTTTCTTTAATATATCAATATAAAAGGATGGATAGCCCAATTTATAGCGATCAACTCGTGTTTGGATATCTAAGAGGACTCATAAAAGCGTTTCTTCAATATCTTTGTTGTGGTGATGGTGGCTTTGTCAATGCTCATGAGTGTGCAAACAAAGCCGGAGCGTGGTGTCGTGAAAGTAAATATTTTATTTTCTTTGGTGTATAATATTTATCAACTCGTTAGTAATATTGTATGTTTATGTTTTGATTGCTAACGTGCTCAAATCAGTAACGAGGAGATTTGTAGGAGTCACTTTTGTATGGCGAATGTCAGAACTGTCAGCGCCTTCTCCATACAAAAATGATTACCTACGCCTCTGTGTTACGCCCAACGGATTTTTCGTCAAGAGTAAAAGGAGTTTAAAAGTTATCGACCTAGTATCCCAAATCGCAAAGCTTAAGTAGTAATTAGCGGACAGGGCACCAAGCAAAGCTGGAGTCTAGTGTCGTGAAAGTATGGTAAATATTTTTTAATTCGTTCTTCTCTGGTGTATAATATGTATCTACTCATCAGTAATATTGTATGTCTATGCTTTGATTGCTAACGAGCTCTAATCAGTAACGAGATTTGTAGGAGAGTAATAACTTTTGTATGGCAAATGTCAGAAATGTCAGAGCGTTCCCCATACAAAAGTGCTTACGCTCACCGGGTCTTCTGTCAAGTGTAAAAGGAGTTTTAAAGTTATCGACGTATTATCCCAAATCGCAAAGCTTAAGAAGTATCTAGCGGAGAAGGCACGTATAGAAAAACAGATGGCAGATGGAGGAAATAGGTTCAATAGTTGCGGCCATGTAACGTACAGGCGTAGTGTGGTTTGGCCCCACTAGATGGTTTGATACCTTGTTACCCTAGCTATAATTTTAATTAATGTTTATCTAAATTCATACTTATTGGAATGTGTTTAAGTTCTTTTTTTGGTTTTCAGGGTACGGGACTCGGTATCCTCAGTAGCTGTTGCCATACATGACCTGTGGGAACATATCCTTCGTCATGAATACGCGGAAATTAATCAAAAGATTGTAATTTTCTGTTTCAAGGACACCGAACAAAATGAAATAATTAATTAAAAATATAACATTCAATTAGAGTTTGTTTCTATGTTTATGATAGGTATCTCATCTGCCCCTGCTAAGCCCATTTTACACAAAATTTAATTAAGAGTTTTTATTGTTATGTATTCACGTAAATCTTTTCATATACAGCAGGGATACGTTGCTAATAGCTACAGCTAACATCTCTTAATATCGTCGTAATCCCAATAATTAAAGTGTTTTCAAATAAAGCTGGTATTTGCAATAAGCCGAACGTACTTTATAACTGTTTCATCATTTTTGCATTAACACTTGAGATCCTCAAAGTTTCATCTTCGCAGCTTCGTAATCTGGCTAGGAATTGCAGTGGTGGGTATGGGGTTAGGTCTGTCCCAACTATACATAATACACTAATAATAGTACAAGGTCGAAGAGTTTGTTTGGATTAAAATCTTTAAGTTGGATAGCACATTTATGTACTAATGCTTTAGGCATAACATCACGCTACGAGCAATTGAAACGTGGAGTAGGTATACGCCAAACAAAGACCCAGGGGAGCGAAGCTCTGGGCAACAGCTAGTCTATCTATTAGCAGCAGCACGCGGATTTTATGTCTATGATCTATTTTTTATAAAAGGAGAGGCTGATTGATATCAGACTGATATCAACGCACAGCCCAAACTTCGAAATTTCGTACACAGATTCCTTTTGTAGTAACGCACTAAGAAAGGATTTTTCAAAATTCCAACGGGTTAGGAAAAAAAAGTATTTTTATATTTCCTTTAGTGGCTCTAATGCTGTAACTATACTTACCAAAAACTTCAAATTCTAAATTTAAAAAATATAGCTGTCAGTCAAAACTCTTCAGATATAAAGATAGTCAGGAAAAGAAGGTTAATAATACGAAAAAGTTTTTAATATCCAGAAACACGTAGATAATTCTTTTTGGTCTCAAATAATTACTTAAATTCAATACTTTACTTATTATAATTATTATAAAGTGAGAATCTGACCGGCTGAAATTATTTGTGTTCAAAAAATACTAGGAATTCTTAATCCGTTACTACCCGGGAAAAAAATAAATTAGGTATGTTCAAAAATGCCAACTTTTAGAAATTCAAATTTGTTCTGTAATTCATCCAAGATAGAGAACATGGGAATTGTTTACCGACACACTACGCGGGTGAAGCCGCAGGGGAAAGCCAGTATAATATTAAATACCAATTAAATAATAGTGTCAAATAATTTGTCCTTATATATATACCAATTAATTATAAATTATACACTAGCATAATTATTGCTCAAATACTTTATTCTGGGAAAAGAAAATATTTATAGTAAGGATCGGACCATCGTAAGGAGTTTATCCTTTATGAACTTTGTCTTTGACAGCCTTGTACCCATCGTGGACGGTGCCAGCCGCATTAATCGCACTAGCACCAGTTTTCTGAAAAAGTAAAAAAAAAAATTGCGTTAGCATTAAATTTTCTTTATATTCAAAATATAGTTGTACCATATATTTGCTTTCGCAAATTAAAAAAAAAAGTCAATAAACGACTCATTATTAATGTTGACGTCGCGCATTGATGACAACTGTCACTGTACTGATGTCATTTGCAAGCAAAAATAGACATTTTTGTTTTGTGATCTGCAACATTTACTCTATTTTTATTGTTATGTGACTAGTATGAGGTGTCAAAGAATTAACCAAATAAAAAAATGTCAATCCCATAGGGGAAACCCAAATAATTTTTTCCAGAATTTCAGGGTATCGAATATTTATCTCAATAATGATGAAACTTAGATAGTCATTTTTTGTTTACGGAATAAATTGTTTCAATAGTTTGACTGAAAATTTTAATACTGTAAATAATATAAAGTTAGGGCTAGTATTTATTAAAGTAGGAATAATACGTTAATATACTGCCTTCAACTAAAATATAATACCTAACTTGACAGTGCGCATCTCCGGCAGATTCTTACTAATATCGAACTAAACCTAAGTGTCAAACTCTTAGCTTGTGGTGCAAATATAAACAACTTATACAGTGATGAGTGACCCGTGGGCGTTTGACCAAGTCCTGCGCATGTCATTCATAGGTTGTCGGCGTTCCATGCACCATTAAAGGAGTCACTATATAATTATGATAATTTCTTGTGGTATTATGCCCGATAGTATAAAATGACAGGTGCGGAAAGGGTTTTTTTTAATAATGTAAAAAGACAACTAGGGAACACGCTCTATATCGCAGGGGACTTTACAAACATGCAATTATACTTTCTTAATCCTTTGAACGCCAGAGACGTCTATACACATAAAATGAAAATGTGCTCAACATGCCAATGACGGCATGGCACGTCAAAAATGTACTGTATTTTAAAAGCTTGGCGCTCAAGGCACGGCGATACCGATTTGACGTGGCGGTCAAAAGGTTAATATAGTAACTACTAAATAAAAATAATTTGCGAAAATTACTCACCACAGCAGTGCTTGCCTTAACCTTCGGCGCCGCAGCTGTAGAGCCGACTAGCATCATGATAGCTACCAGAACTACCAAGAAATAACTGAAGAATTTCATTTTTGCACTTTTTGATGCTAAAAATGTAATTGTATAGAAGCTAATCCGCAAGTGATGTGATCTCCAACGATGTACCACTATTTATTTGGATCTGATATAATTATTATGAAAATTATTTTAGAATGCAATAATTATATTCTGATTATGATTATCAATAAGTAGCAAGATGTAAGGAAATATCTTTACCTATTGTTTTCTACTGTAAAGAAAATTACACTTGGAGGTATGTAGTCAAGTCACGTACTAAATTAGGGCTGCCACCTGTTCCGTGTAATAAAGTTTAACTTAATATTTAGGGTAATGATATTATTATACTTTAGAAAAACAATTCGGTGTATGTAAAATACATTAATAAATTTTCTCTTACGTACATTTCTGTTAGTTGTAAGAACTGAATGCTTTTTAAATACAGACTAAGTCGCCATGACGAACTTACCTAATTTCCTTCTATTCCAACGGAGCGAAAATCTCCTTAATTAATTTTAAATGAAGGCATGATGAATTTATTAAGTACCTACTACTTTTGCGTCGTTTTAGTGACGAACTAAATTTTATTTTTTATTATGTAGGCAGTGCGAAATATCGTTTAGGTCAAAGAAAACAAAAACTGAAATTTATTCAGAGGAAAACGCAATAAAAAATGAATACAAAATTGTTTTTTTAAATTACGCTGCCACATTCTCATTACAGTTATACGAGTATACCTAGTTGTGAATCCTAATAAGATTATAAATGGGAAAGTTAGGATGAATACATGTATGGATGGATGTTTGTTACTCAATCACATCAGAACGGCTGAACGTATCTGTATGAATTTTGGCACACAGTTAGATTATAGTGTAAAATAGCACAAATGCTCCTTTTTATCGACATACAACCCGAGCGGGCGGCGGCGCAGCAGGCGGGAGCTAGTTTTCTCTAAGTATTATATCATGTAAGTCTAAAGACATAAATTGGTTAAACATATTATTATGCCTACTTTATAATAATATAAACGTGAACGTAAATAATGTTTTTTATGAGAAGTAACAGCCCTAACTGGGTGTAAGATAATATTAAATTAAATCCGGAGCGCTACTTGCATACTATGGGAGAATCCCGCTAATATGTAGATACTTGGGTTTCGTATCAGTTATAGTTTATGATAACTTTTTGTCAGATATTGAGAGTCGAGACTAACTTAGAAATTATAACTGTTATGACTTTTGTGTATCATATACAGCAAATATTTTGAACATATTGAGTATAAGGAATGTAGCTACTAACTACTAACTACTTGAGCAGCAGCTAATCAAGATTAAACAACTAAAGACTGGTGGTCTTCGACTACATGGTTGCCTGTGATGAGTTTGTAACGATTGCACTCATTGTAGGTTACATACTGCACGATCACACCTCTTTTACTTTAATTTAAGGACCCTCACCCCCTTCTCCATCAAGAGTTCTCTTACCTGTTAGCTCCTGACTCTCTTGCCTAGCGGCCCACGTGAGGGGAAGGTTGAGACTGTTAGTAGCATGTTAGAAGTTTATAATTAATTATGATACTCCCGCGCGCCCCACACCTTCGATCAAAGAGATTTGCGGTCAAATTACATATGACAGCAGTTATCTCACTATTATACTTACGTAACAAGTGACAGTTTTGTCCTTAAGGTACATGTTCCGATACGCCTACTCCATAAATTTTAGTGGCGCTATTTTCTCTGAACATAGACACTTTTACATAGAACAATAATAATTTTATCACTTATCTACAATAAATAATCCCGCGTATTGACGTTTTGGTTACAACCTTGCCTAATTTTTTGATTAAAAAAAAACGAGAAATATTTGACTCTATCAATTTCAAGGTCCATATTTTGTTGTAGAAAAGCAAAGTGATAAAATGAATTGTTCTACGTAAAAAAGTGTCTATGTTCAGAGACAATAGTTAAATCAATAAATATTATCATGAAACGCGAAAGTTTAAAAGTAAATAGTACGCTTGGTATTAGAAGGCGCAGCGTGGGACGGCCCACCACCAGATGGACCGACGACCTGGTCAGGGTTGCGGGCGGCCGTTGGTTGCAGGCGGCACAGGACCGTTCGCAGTGGCGGAAATTAAGTGAGGCCTATGTTTGGTAGTGGACGTCGTTGGACTGATATGATGATGATGACGCTTGATAAATAGAACCTTGACATTTTACGTACCTTTGTCTCATGCTGTGATGTTGCAAGGTTTAAGTTGTAATTTTTCTCCAGTAAAATAGGTATTCCCGTATTTCAAGTGGGTGCAATCGTATGCAACAATTATTCTCGTAATTTCATTGTATTTATTTATAATAAGAAGTTATAATGCCTACCTTCTGTACACGCATCCGTGGTACGTGATTAAGAAATAATTGATTGACTATTTGCAGATACGTATATAATGTGTAGACTGACTTAATGGTGCAGTACTGCATTGACTGTGCCAATGGTTGTTGGGGGTAGGATCTTACCTTATTTTAATGTCCAAATGTAAAGCAAGGTGATCACCTCTCCTCCATGTAGAGAGCTGTGAAGGCTTAGGCTTACAATCCACGCTGTCCCATTGGGGTTGGCGGATCAGGCATGTCACCTAGGGTAGTGTCGGTTTCGTGATATTTTTCCTTCACCGTTCGTTGATGGTGGTAAGTCATAATAATATGACTTAGTACCTTGAGTAGTATATTTAAATTCCCTTTTAAATCCCCTAAAGTGAAATTCACATTGGTTGTACCGGTTAGAATTAAACACGTACTTGGTGTTTAGCATGTCGGTCACACTGTAGGTGCGTACTTTTTACACAACAAAAGAAATTATTTCAAAATGTACACGTTATATAGGTTATCAAATAAAATAACGCGTAGAAATTCATTTTCTTATTATTATAATAATTTAAAGTAACAACACAACATGATGTAAGGGGCGAGGCCCTTATTTTATTTTAAGTTTCTTTTTAACAAAATATGTCCATTTCCATATTACAAAATAAAGTTAATGCAACTAATTTAAAAAAGGTGAAAATATAGAAATTCTCGTCCATTATTATTCCTCAATAATTATGTTTGGTTAATAAAAAATATACAGCACTAGCACCTGGTAAAAATGATTTTAATAGCTGTAACAGCATACAAAAATATAGAGCTCTCTTGGAAATTGGAATGAAAAGGCACAGGTGCAACCAGCCTTTGAACACTTATTAAAGCCTAGGGGAACTATTGGAATAGGTTGTAACAGCTACGAGAGTTGGATAGCGAAAAGTTTGTTTGCAATTTTACCAGATTTATTGAGACATAGAAACAAAATCTGAAAAAATCTGACCAAATTTTATCCAAATTTTTTTAATTTATTTTTTTATAATCCAAATTTATTAAGATACGGTATAGATACGATTTATTAAGATAAGGTAGATTCCTACCACATTACAAAATAAATATTTACGCGTGGCACATAGTTCATATTTACTTCGACAGATCTTATAAAACACGTTAAGGTTTAGATTTTTTTTGATTTTGTGAATTATTTCGGAAATTAACTTTTTTATTTCTACTTCATCACTTACTACTTTGACATAATACACTGATTTCACACAGCATACCAGCACCTCCAATTGACCTTGTTTCACCGTGCAAACGTTGCTTACAAAATATCTCGTCCGTTGTGCTATAGGTTTATTGAAATTTTATTCTCAATGTTTTCTCGTTCTAAAATCACACATGACGTAGTGGGATTCAGAATCTTGTGACGTAAAATACATGTGGGATTCTTCGCATGTTAATTTACCTTAATTTAGGACGGAAATTGCGTATATTAACATGTTTTTCCTTAAAAACATGATTTATGCATGAATACGTAGTGACCACGTATTTTACACCATTCATGTAAACGTTTGGCACAATAAAGATTAAAGAAGTACGTGGAATCATTAAGAAGAAGAATTTAAGGATAAGTTTACTAAAGCATAATTTTGAATATTAAATATAGCACCTACTGCAACAAGATTAGATTCATTCATTCCAAATACGCTTGCGTAAATCTCCTCGAAACTCTTCCTCGTAGATCTGTAACTGCACGAAAAGCCTGGTTACAGCTATCTCAGTACCAAACCTTAATCTTTAACAAGGTACGATTAAAGCTTATTGATATTTTTTTCCAACATGAAAATCGTTTCATCTAAAACTTACACCTTCGTATTTCAGGCCTATACGTCGATTTGCACGTTTTTCATTCGCAACAAGTGTGCTGCTCGTTTCGCACCTAAATACAATGGATGGATGCGTAAAGGCCGTATTTTACTTAGTTTGTGGTGTACATTTCGGTAACATTTTGTTGTATTCTATTTAATTAGGAATAGTGAAAGTTGTTGATGAACGTGCACCATCATCATCATCATCATCATATCAGCCCAATGACGTCCACTGTTGAACATGAACAGGCCTCACACAAATACAAATACTTGCCGTCAAATAATCTTTACTTTGAGATGTAAAATGAAACTTTGACTACAACTAGTACATTATTTCCATCAAATACATAAAATAATGATTTATTCAAATGATATTGGCGTGTCAAAAACTTACGTATTTCACATTTGGTACCCGTTTATGGTTACTTGAGGTATTCCACATACGGCACCTGTATATATTTTTCCCACGATATTCCATTAATGGCACCTGGAAAAGTATCAATAAGTGCCGTATATGGAATACGTCAGATGACCGGGTGCTATTTACTCAGAGATCATTGAATACGTATAAAAATTTAATCTATTAAATTTTAATATATCAATTAAAATCAAAACATTACGTATAAAGCATTCACTGGTATTTTTTTGTTAATTCTACTACTATCCTTATATTGCTTTGTCTTGTTCGCTACGTCACAATAATAAAATTTGGGAAAAGTTGAATGAATAATATTAATATTAGGTATAATAATTTATGTATATAAGCGCAGTAGAGAAGGTGTTTAGAACATAACAAGCGACAGCTACACAGTGAGACATAATCACGTGAAGGTGCTAGTGTGTTGTGTGTTAAAATACACAAAGTTAGTAGTATCTCATCATGAGGGTGACAGCACTATTTGTAGTGGTAATATTGGTGGTGGCACTATTCGCGAGTGGTACACAAGCCGCACCACAACCACAGCCAGAACCATTTAAGATCAATATGGGCGCTGTGAAACAGGGCGTCAATTCTATTGTAAGTAAGAAATATTTTTATTGTCATTTTTCCGCGCTTTTTTTAATGTCTTAAAAACATATCGCACTCACTAGAAAATAGTTCATCATCATATCAGCCCAACGACGTCCACTGCTGAACATAAGCCTCACCTAATTTACGCCAGTGCGAATGGTCCTGTGCCGTCTGCAACCAACGGCCGCCCGCCACCCTGACCAGGTCGTCGGTCCATCTGGTGGGGGGCCGTCCCACGCTGCGCCTTCCAATACGTGGCCGCCACTCGAGAACCTTTTTTACCCATCGACCATCAGTTATACGAGCTATGTGTCCTGCCCACTGCCATTTTAGCGATACGATTTTTTTTTTTTTAAAGACAACGCCCGCACTAGGGAACAAGCCCTGTGTCGCGGGGAGCTTTACAAACATGAAACTAACGGACACAAAGTACACCCAGACTAGAAACAAATATCTATGAATCACACAAATATTTGTCTCGTGTCGGAATCGAACCCACGTCACCCAGCACGGCGATGTAGTGGCGAGGCGACCACCTTAACCACTGCGCCACGGTGACAGGATTCGAAGAAAAGTTATAGGATGTTTGTTGCGGACAGCAAGCCCTGCCTACGCCCGTACGAGTGAGGCGTGATGTACGCAGTTCGTCGATAATAATGGCTAATGACGGTACATGAGAAAAAACTGTGTCGAGCAACGTGCGGCCGAACATTTTATAAGTACCGTCATTAGCCATTGTAAAAAACTATATAAGAGGCGACGATTATCGTCGCCGCACGCACTTCACATCCGCACTTCACACTCATACTCCGCTCTTCAAACAACATCGGGGAGAAGCCAATCAAGAACTAACTACAGAAAATTTATGGACGTGGGGTGATTTACCTCCAGCACTTGGTGGATAGAAGATTGGACGTGGAAGACTTCAAACAGTCGAGAACCAGAACGCCTGTGAAGCCGGGACCTGTACCAGGAGCGGGGAGCCGCCGGGACCACAGGAGAAGCCGGATAGGGAAGGCGCTGGGAGCCCTGCGAAGACTCCACGGAATAAAGAAGACTTCAAGCAAGTTAGAAGACAACGCCGGCACTATATCACTAATATACGTGGCTGGTGCCTTATCATCAAACCAATCTTTTATTTCTCAAAGACCAAGTAGGGATCCCCCACAGATCCCTTGGTCCTTTGAGCAGGATTGATTGGTTATCGTCGATTGAAGACATCACTCATCACTGGAACTTAATCAAGCCCGGGACGGAGCCGGGAGTGAAGAGTGAAGCGTCAAGCCGTGTGAAGAGTCAAGCGTCAAGCCGTGGGAGGTGGGAAGCCGGGCTGCTGGGAGCGAAGGACGCCTGCAGACGTCGTGCATCCAGGCTCGCGCTCGCTGGGCCCTCTCACAAGATAGTCTATTGTTTCTCTTTAGCGGAAGGATCCGCGGCTTACGTGTTCAGCCACCTAACGGTGTCAAACGGCTGGGCACTAAGTTTAACGCCTGTAGGGCGGTGTTGGTACTGTTGTGCGATACCACCGGCGATCAAGAACGCTCTTATCAGAGCGTGCCGTAATAGCACTTCCTCGCCGGTAAGTCAGTGTGTGATACGGGGGCCGGACTGTAGGCACTGCCGACGCAGCCGATCGTTCCTATCGGTTGCCGAGCGCCTCGCAGCACACACTGTCCTCTGCTGGGTGGACCCATACATCCTTTCCATTCCCGCACGCATTCCATCCCTGGCGGATCATATCCCGGTTAAACCCGGGCCATCCAAAAGGATTGATAGGGAACGAAGAGGCGTTCAGTGCCGAAGAGGTATCAAGTACCGAAGATGCCTACTACAAGGAGCCAAGCAGCTGACGAGAAGACGCCGCGTAGATACGACAACCCCCCCGCGTCGCCGTCCGCTCCTGCGTCCGTGATCACACGCGCGATCGAACCGAACCCCCGCGCGCCCGCGTTACAATTAGAGACAATACGAGAACAAGCAGGCACAAGTACGTCGCGCACCGACGCCGCCGCCGCTGCCGCCGCGGCCGCCGCTACCGCGAGCGCCGATAACCGCGCCGCGATTGCCACCGCCGCCGCCGCCGCGACCGCCGCCACGACCGCCGCCGCTAGGACCGTACAGATGGTTACTCACAGAACGAGAGCACCTTCAGAACAAAGCGTGAGATCAAATACGAGCATCACAACCAGAATAAGGCAAGCGGAGCTAGAGGCTCACGAGAGGTTAGCTGAAATAACCAGGAGGGAGTTACAACTGGAAGCCGATCTTATCAAAAAGAGATTAGCCGCGGAAGTGGCAACCATACGGGAGGAAACCGATCCCGATACTGTTGTTCCACAAGAGTTGATAGATACTGAGAACAGAATCTCCGATTGGTTGAATAGCTCGCGCCGAATGCCGGACTTACCTCGCCCTACGCCATTCGAAGAGAGGCTTACTCTCGATAGGAACCCGTGCGAACCACGGGGGGAGCAGGAGGAAGACGAGAGGCTCAGATCTCAACGGTCTTTTTATAGATATACCCCGAAGCCGACCGAGCCTGAGGGTTTGGCCATAGACAGCCCAAGACGCGCTCGATCGCCAACTCCGCCGAGAGTGCGAGAGAAAGGGATAGATAGACTCGCGGAAGCCCTGGAGAAGATGGCTTACAGACGCCCGCCACCGAAGCAAGCTCAGGAGTTGCCTCACTTTAACGGCGCGCCGAGTGAGTGGTTATTGTTTAAAACCGCAATGAAGGAGTCTACAAGGATGTATAAGTACACGCCAGCTGAAAACTTAGCTAGACTAAGGGCGTGTATAAAAGGAGAAGCGCGTGAGACGGTTGCCGCGCTGTTATATACCGCCACCGATCCTGCGGTTATAATGCAAACACTAGAACAGTGTTACGGGCGCCCGGAGATCATTATCGATAAAGTACTGAACGATTTAAGAAAAGTACAGCGCCCCGGGACGCAAGCAAATGAATTAAATGCGTTCGCGATTAAAATTCAAAACATCGTCGGTGTCTTAACATGTATAGACGAAAGAGGATACTTACAGAACCCCATGTTGGCTAGACACGTCACGGAGAAGCTGAGTCCACACCTACGAGCGAGATGGTGCGACTACGCGGTGGAATATGCGTCCCGCAGCGAGCCCGAGATTGTCACCCTGTCACAATTCCTAATGAGGGAAGCAGACCGCGCCATGAAGTTCGCTTATACTACGACCGCGGACGTCACGACACGGGAGTCGACACGCACTACTACAGCCGCTGGACCGAACAAATCACCGAAGCGCCCTCTAGGTCGGGGCCGCGGCACTACGTATACAGCGACAACAGAGAAGGATTTAACATGTATCTGTTGTGGGGCCGGGCATCGAACGCCCGACTGTGAGAAATTGAAGAAAATGGCAGTCCCCGAACGATGGGAATGGGTCAAAGAAGCGAAGGTATGCTTTAAATGCATGAATAGCCGACACCGACGAGTTAGATGTGCCGCCAAGGCGTGCGGAGTGGAAGAATGTCGCCGCGCGCACCATGCTATGTTACATACGGCACCGAGCGCCGCCGCCCCTGAGGATATAAGTCCGCAGACAGCGCCTGTGGAAGCGGCAGCGGCGTCAACCAACACAGTTTGCGCAACTAACAATGTGTTGCTCAAGATATGCCCCGTAACGATTCAGGGGCCCCATGGAAATGAAGTTGAGACCTACGCTCTACTAGATGAGGGCTCTACGATTACTCTGATTGATGAAGAGATCGCGAGAGCAGTGAAAGCTCAAGGAAAAGGGCGTGAGTTACGTTTGCAAGGATTGACAGCAACGTCACTCGAGAAAAATAGTGAGAGCGTCGATCTGAGAATAAGGGGAGTACGAACGAACTTCCATCGGATCGTGGCGCGAACCGTCAAGAGTCTCGACATCACTCGACAAACAATCAAGGCAAGTTGCTTACAACACGGGCACTTGAAGCGGCTGCCTCCGAACGAGGTGTGTTATGCTAATGCACAGCCGCGCATACTAGTGGGAGCAGATAATTGGCACCTCATAGTATCAAGAAAGCTTCTAACAGGAAAAAGAAGCGAACCGGCCGCCTCACTCACGAACCTAGGGTGGGTGATACACGGCACAGTACCACGAACTATAATGGCTAACGAAGAGCCGGGTGATGGCGCCACTATATTGCACATACGTGCGCCTCAACATAGCACCTATGATAGTTCGGATCAAGAATTAAGAGAACTCGTGATAGAACATTACGCGATAGACGACCTAGGCATCGCGAATCGATGTAAGCCAGTCAAGGAAGATGAACGTGCGATACGTATTTTCAAAGAAACCGCACGCCTTGTAGGCGATCATTATGAGGTCGGACTGCCATGGACCAAGGACGACGTTTGTCTGCCACCGAGTTATGATATGGCAGTACGTAGACTGCGATCGATAGAACGTAAAATGGATCAAAACATACAGTTCAAGCAAGCGTACACACAGCAAATTGACAACCTTATTACGAAAGGATACGCAGCGTCTGTCGAGGATAAGCGGGATAACAACCCGAGGGAATGGTTCCTGCCACACTTCGCAGTAACGAACCCCAACAAGCCAGGCAAAATACGGCTTGTGTTCGACGCCGCAGCTGTTACAAATGGGATGTGTTTGAACGACGTTTTGCTTGCCGGCCCTGACATGCTACAACCGCTGTACGGAATACTGTTTCGATTTAGAGAAAAACCCGTCGCTGTCACGGCCGACATAAAGGAAATGTTTCTACGTATCAAGATTCGGCCAGAGGATCGGGTCGCACAGAAATTTGTTTGGCGCGGTGATGATCGTCGCCACCCGCCCAAGAAATATGTAATGAATTCTATGATATTCGGAGCACGTAGTTCACCGTTTTTAGCACACAGCGTTAGAAACAGAAGCGCTGAGGAGTGCCAAGAGAAGTACCCGCTCGCGTTAGAAGCGATAACGCACAGTCATTATATGGACGACTGGGTCGACAGCTTCGATAGTGAAGATGTAGCGTTACAGGCCATAAAAGAAGTAAACAGTGTACACAGACGTGCCGGGTTCGAACTGGCCAGTTGGAACACGAATCGTTCACGGTTGTTGAATCATATGCCAAACGACAACACGACAAACTCACCAAAGGAGCTCGGTGCTAACATATACACGTTTGAGAAAACATTGGGATTAATATGGATACCGCAAAGTGATGAATTTACGTTTAACACTAATATGCCTCGCGTACCGACTGATGTGCGCGAAGGAACACGCACGCCGACGAAAAGAGAGACGCTCGCAGCTGTCATGTCAATCTTTGACCCGTTGGGCCTACTCAGCCCATACACAGTGACAGCAAAGATCATCCTTCAAGACCTATGGCGAGAACAGATCGGCTGGGATGAGCAGCTACCCGCCGAACAAGCTATCGCGTTTCTCAATTGGATAAATGGTCTGACGAGCGTGGCGGGCCTGCGCATCCCCCGATACTACGCGGATCACTGGGCAACACGGAGATCGTTGCATGTGTATGTGGACGCCAGCGAACGAGCTTACGCGGCTGTCGCATACTGGCGCCTGAAGCGTATCGATGGAACGATACACGTCGTGTTAGTGGCCGGAAAGGCGAAGGTAGCACCACTGAAAGCGCAAAGTATCCCGCGCATGGAGTTACAAGCGTGTCTTATAGGCGCTAGACTCGCCGCCGAGATAATACGTGAACACAGAATGACGGGTGACGTCACGTACTGGAGCGATTCGAAGACTGCATTACACTGGATAAGGAACGATAGTGCAAAGTACACACCATTCGTTAAGCAAACAGAGTGGCGATTCATCGACCCCGGCGCACCGAACCAAGGCGGAGCATGGGAGCGTCTTATAAGGAGTGTTAAGTCGGCGCTCGCTGTTGTATTGAAAGAACGAGCGCCAAAAGAAGAAGTACTGATTACGCTGTTATCGGAAGTGGAACACACGGTCAACTCTCGACCGCTAACTCACGTGTCGGTTAGCCCAGACGAAGACGAGGCGCTAACCCCGAATCACTTCCTGTTAGGATCAGCAACAGGAATGCCCGTCACCGGACTATGTGACGTGGCTGACAGGCGAGCCTGGCGAGCGGTCCAGGCACTGGCGGACAGTTACTGGAGGAGGTGGCTCGACGAGTATCTACCTACTATAACACCGCGCGGCGATACTAGACTAAATAAACCGCAGTTGAAACAAGGTGACGTAGTAATCATAGCCGACGGATTGCTACCGCGTAACGTTTGGCCGCGGGGCCAAATAGAAAGTGTGATCACAGGTCCCGACGGGATAATAAGGAGCGCGAACGTGCGTACGCGAGGGGGCGTATTTAGAAGACCGACGAGAAGGCTTGTCGTCCTCGACGGAGAAGTGGAGGCTTGCAGTGCTTCGCCGGGGGGAGAACTGTTGCGGACAGCAAGCCCTGCCTACGCCCGTACGAGTGAGGCGTGATGTACGCAGTTCGTCGATAATAATGGCTAATGACGGTACATGAGAAAAAACTGTGTCGAGCAACGTGCGGCCGAACATTTTATAAGTACCGTCATTAGCCATTGTAAAAAACTATATAAGAGGCGACGATTATCGTCGCCGCACGCACTTCACATCCGCACTTCACACTCATACTCCGCTCTTCAAACAACATCGGGGAGAAGCCAATCAAGAACTAACTACAGAAAATTTATGGACGTGGGGTGATTTACCTCCAGCACTTGGTGGATAGAAGATTGGACGTGGAAGACTTCAAACAGTCGAGAACCAGAACGCCTGTGAAGCCGGGACCTGTACCAGGAGCGGGGAGCCGCCGGGACCACAGGAGAAGCCGGATAGGGAAGGCGCTGGGAGCCCTGCGAAGACTCCACGGAATAAAGAAGACTTCAAGCAAGTTAGAAGACAACGCCGGCACTATATCACTAATATACGTGGCTGGTGCCTTATCATCAAACCAATCTTTTATTTCTCAAAGACCAAGTAGGGATCCCCCACAATGTTCTCACCCTATAACTTTACTTCGAAAGTGTTATAATATACAGTATTTCTATACTGTTAGACAATTATGTACTTTATATTGATACATTATACAGAAGATGGAGTTTGATAGACATATCTCATGTTATCACTGTATTTTTTTAGTTATATAATATATATATTATAAATTATTTATGATAATCATACTAAGATGCACTAGGCCAGCGTGAGTGGATTATGGCCTAAACCCTCTCAGCTCTCGAGTTAGAGGAGAGGAGACCTAAGCCCAGCAGTGGGACATTAATGGGTCGCTGATGCTGATACTAAGTTGAATAATCGCACTAATATTATAAAGGCCAAAGTTTGTCAATGTGTATGTTTGTAACTCTTTAACTCTCAAACTACTGGACAATTTTTTATAAAACTTGGTATGGAGGTGGCTGACACCTTGGAGTTACTCCAGCTAATTGTATTCATATAGCAAATAATACAATGACTATTTCATTTTTTTTTCAGCAAAAGGTTGTTAAAGTACTGGGTGCAGCGATGACAGCTAAGGACATCTTAGATCAGAATAAAAGTAAAGGCCAAGGATAATTGTACAAATATTTAATTAATAAATTAATTGTTTGTTATTTAGTTTGTCATTTACTTCATCATCATCATCATCATTTCAGCCTATTGCAGTCCACTGCTGGACGTAGGCCAATGCAATTGCTACGCTCGAATAAATTAAGAAATTTTTGAAGGCTACAAAAATATTGTGGTATTTAGCGCAACTCAATACCACAATATCTTTGTAGCGTTTACGCATTTGGTCGCATTCGGTCGTAAAGAAGCTTTTGAATATTGTATGACAGATACTACATTATAAAATGCTAATAAGAAAACGCAGTACTTAGGTAGATGAACTATCTGTCATGCAGCTACATATGAGTACGTACTCTCTGACTTTTGGCCTCTCTACTTTGATGTTTCATTACTACTGTGCACACAACCATTTTCTATTGAAACTAGCTAACGAGTTACGTTTTTTTGACACTAACTAATTAGTAACGTTTTTTTGACAGACAAATTACCTACTTTGAATTTCGACATTCGATTGGTTTTGATGACGCAGTCAAATTTTTGAAAGTGACAGCGACCATATAAATTCCTTTCATTTGAAAGCGACATCAAAAGCGACAAAATAAGCCCCTAGTTTAAGCTTCGTTTAGTAAGCCCTAAAATCTGTATAGCTCTATAATGGCTACGAGTCTTATGTCATCGCCAGTCTACTTATGACTTAGCCATTCCCTTAGATATACTAATACCTGAGAACCTGTAGTGTGCTAATCTATATAGCGTGACCGTAGTCACGTCAAACGACGAAAACGTTCCTCTATTATGGAAGAATTGTAACTATTAATGTACTTAAATGTGAAAGTGTTACGCTTTCACACTTTAACATCTCAATTTTACATAGTCTAAGACCTGGCGAAGGTTATTGGCTACTTTTAATGGACATATCACGCAGTCAAAGCCGCGGGCAGAAGTAGAGTTAGGCCCGGCTCGTCTATGCATATAATAAAATTATAACGGGTCGATGTTTGTACTTTAAAGATATTGAAGAAAAAATAATATAGGGATTCTTTTTTAAAGCCACAGAAACCAAAACTATCCAAATCTGAAGATATCTTCTGCATTATATCGGCACACACACCTGTTTAACAGACAGTGTCTCATGTTGGCGAAAGCGTAGCGTAGTGACCCTGACTGAGGAGGTCGTGAGTTTGATTTTCACCTAGGACAAATCTTTTTGTGATGAGCACGATTGTTTGGTCTGTGTCTGGGTGTAATTTATTTATTTATCTATAAAATATATGTATTTAAAACAAAAAATTATATGTTTAAGTAGTATATCAATTATTTAGTACCCTTAATACAAGCAAATATAATTACTTAAACTAGGACTGTATGAATGTGAAAAAATTTTATTACTTAAATAAAATAAATTTAATTAAATAAATTTTTAATTTTTATTAATTAAATTTTGTCATTACACTATACGGCTGTACAGGGCGTATTGTATCAACTCACAGGGCTCTTATCCCCACAAAATGGTTCCTCAAGAATGTTGTACTGTCGGTTACAGTGAAACTAGCAACACCTCTAATGATCTAATTGTGACATGTACAATTGTACATATTCCTTGCGGAATTTACTATAAGAGAATACAGTAGGTATTGAGTATTCAAATCACCAAAGATCAATACATAAAAATTATTATTGTTCAGATGAAGGGAACTGCATAATAAAAAAATCATTAATGAGTAACAAATTAATAATTTATTAACTAAATATTAACTACGTTGCTCTAAATTGTTTTTCTTCAACCTTTATTTTTGACTCGATCGTGCATATCCTTAAGTGTCATCGCCGTGCCTACATAGCTTACTATTTTTGTCTGTAAAAGAAAATATAAACATTTAATTAGTAAAGATAGAAACTAATTGTGTGGTATAGAAAAGATGTTAAAGTAATTTGTTGACGGAAAATGAAAACTATAAGCTGGAAGGACATGAAAACAATGAGGAGGTATAGGAAATAATGGAGGAAGAAACACAAATACTAAAATCAATAGAAAATAGATGGGTAAAGTTCATACACTGCAAAGGTAACATGATAGGACACAACGACTTCTTTAAAAATTAAATTGATGAAAAATTGAAGGGAGGAGAAGTAGGGTTAGACCCAAGAGAAGTTTTATCCAGCAAGCGAAGGAAATAGTGAGAGTCGTGTCGTATCAAGAAGTGAAAAACGAAGCAAAAATTTTAGAAGAATGGCAATTGTTTCATACACAAGAGCAAAGCTGTTAAATAAGAGTCAATGACAACATTTACATAAACTAATAAACCCAAAAATTCTACTTAGTCTAAAACATTTTGAAAAATGTTATTTATTCAGATATTTTAGCTCACCATAGTTTTGACACCCTGTTTTATTGCGCCGACGTTAATCTTGAATGGTTCTGGTTGTGGTTGTGGTGCGGCTTGAGTACCACTCGCGAACAGTGCCACCACCAACATTACCACCACAAACAGTGCTGTCACCCTCATGATGAGATACTACTAACTTTGTGTACTTTAAAACACAACACACTAGCACCTTCACTTGACGTTGTCTCGCTGTGCGGCTGTCACTTGTTATGTACTAAAATATCTCGTCCTGCACTTATATACTGAAAATAATATTTACAACGTTTTCCGGTTTCAGGCCATGACGTAGTGGAATTTTGAATATTGTGATGAATTGTATTTTCACATTAGGTATTTCAAATCTTTAACTATACACGTTTCAGCTGCTTAATACTGCTGCTTAACAAAAAAAGAAGTGGCCAAGTGCAAGTCGAACTTACGCTTATTATTATGTACCACTTTCAATATAGTAAATATTCAGTGATAACTACGCGAATACGGTTTTCGGATTTTTTCCTTTACTTGTGGAGCTTGATATTGCTTTTTGCCAAATGTCATGATTGAAATGTCAACGCGAAGTACCCCATAGGTTTTGACCTTTTTGATCGTCAAGATATGCGGAAAAAATCGAGCATAAATGGCTGTATCTTTTGATATCTTGCCTTTACTTAGAACTCTGTTTCTTTACTGCGCCGAGGGATTGCAGACCCGAGTATTTGATATTCATTTCCACTTGATACCTCGACGCGTTCCTAAGAAAATATTCTTGAAAGACAGACAGGAAAGATGGACAGATAGACGCACAACGAAGAGATCTTATACGGGCTATGTTTTATTCTTTTGCGAACCCTAAAAAAATATATATAATAACCTACAGGTGAAGGAAATCATTACCTGGTAATGTGATCTACAAAAATGAAGTTTCTCTCCAATCATGATCATCATCATATCAGCTCAATGACGTCCACTGCTGGATATAGACCTCAATTAATTTCCACCACAGCGAACGATTTTGTGCCGCCTGCCAACAACGGCCAACTGCAATTTTTACTAGGTCGTCGGTCCATCTGGCGGGGGGCCACCCCACGCTGTGCTTTTCAATACATGGCCGGAACTCGAGAACCTTTTTGTTCCATCAGTCTTGCTAGCTATGTGGCCTGCCTAGCTACTTCAGCGATGCGATTCGGTGAGCAGCTGTCTCTAATATTAACAATACCTAGGTACTAGGTAGGTATTTAACAAACTGAATCTTTGATGTTATTCTCTTGATTTTTAGGAAATGTTTTTCTGATAAGTTTTATATAGAGCGAATAGTGATATTATTGTACATGAACTGAATTACTGAAGATTGATACTTGTTTGCTTGATCGTGCTAATCTCTGGAACTATTATTATTAAATTGAATTAAAAAAATATTTTAGTGTTGGGTACTGGGTAGTTTATTGGGGAAAGCTATAAATATTTTACCATTGATATCCACTAAACTTATATGGGTTTGTTTCCTTTAAAAACCACAATATGTTTTCTACGTCACAATATTCTAAATCCCGTTAGGTCTTTACCTACTAAGAAAGGGAAAAGTTGAACGTTAATTTTCAGTATATTTAAGCGCAGTAGAGAAGATGTTTAGTCATAACAAGCGACACCTGCACAGTAAGACATCGTCAAGTGAAGGTGCTAGTGTGTTGTGTGTTAAAATACACAAAGTTGGTAGTATCTCGTCATGAGGGTGACAGCACTATTTGTGGTGGTCATGTTGGTGGTGGCACTATTCGCGAGTGGTACACAAGCCGCACCACAACCACGACCAGAACCATTCAAGATCAATATGGGAGCTGTGAAACAGGGCGTCAAAGCTGTTGTGAGTTTTACCTAATTATTTAACTTTCCGACTAATTTTTGACTTAATAATTTATGTTTGGTAAATTTATATAACTTACATGAAATTAGACAATCGACTTCTCTATCTTATGTTCAGTTACTTAACATCACTCACGACGTTTTTATTTTCTTTTGCAGACGAAAATTGTAGGCTATGTGGGCGCTGCGATGACAGTCAAGGATATGCACGATCAAGTGAAAAATAAAGGTTGAAGATTATATTAATTAAGAATGTAATTATTAATGTTTAGTTAATTAATAAATTGTTTGTTATTTATTTATTGGCTTTATTTTTTTATCCAGCTCTCTCTTTCATTATACAATTTATTCTCTACTTTTATGTATTTGTAATGACGTTTGCAGAATGGACACTTCAAATTATAGAAGACCATTTACGTCATCAACATCCTTATATTATATTCAAAACCACCCGTGATAAATTTATATTTAGCGAGGCTAAATTCCTTCCAAAAGCTTTGAAGAAGACCTGAGCCCAGCAGTGGGACGTTTCTGGATTGTAGTCAATGATTCAACTTTTACTAAGTTTTGTTGTATCTCTACTAGTGATTTTATGACCTCGTTAAGTTAATGGCTTCATTGAGCTAAATGATGACAAAATAAATCGGTCATATTAAATAATTATCAATACCTACTAAGAAATAAGTCTCTGCTATTGTTGTCCCAGCATGTATGATGATGTTGTGTGTATCATCTAAGGATTCTAAGGCAAGAGAGAGGCGCAAAATTATTGTAATTTGATAGAAAAAAAAGTAAGAAAAAATATTTATTTTAAATCAGCTACAATTTCTAACAATTTCCGTGTATAAAACAAACAGAGGCTTGGTTATACCTCTCGCATACAAAAAGCATATAAAGCTACAATACGAGAGGAGAGTTACTGTTGCTTCAAATGCTTCATTATAATTTCAGCCCATTGCAGTCCACTGCTGCTTCAAATGCTTACTTAACTTACCTTTTATACCGATAGAAAATAAAAACAAGTAACACACCAATAAAACACAGTTAACACACTCAACATAAAATCTCTGCAACGATTGTATTTGCTCGGCATTTCGCCAACTATCGGTCTCACGTCGCGTTTGTATTTTTGCTGAAACCTTTTAAAGTAATATTTTACAACTTGTTTGTTGTGTACCTACTAGCGATCCACAATGTACTAGCTGCTAAATATACACATTTTGAAGGATTACTAAAAAAAACTTTAATGTATTATAAGTAGGTATATCACATCCTTTGTATGTATTGGTTTAACCATCCACAAACATAACCAAAATGTTCATTGTCACGTAACATAGATAAATACCTACATTAGTTATTTACGAGTAGACACGTCTCTGGGACACCTGCCGTTAAAAATGGAACTTTTTGTTTCTATTTGCAGAACCATTAATCGTGATTCAAAGGGCCTTCGTGAAGGTTAAATTAGTTTGTGACTCTATCTATCCACTATAGAGACCAATAAACAAGTAAAGATAACATGGTCTATAAATATCTAGATGCCGCTAATAAAATAAATATTATATAATATATTTTTGAAAAATTTATTAATTCTCGCTTGACCAGTCATCTAAATGAAAATAGAATTTTAAATTGCAGGCAATTTGGTTACTTTAAACATAAAGTAGGCAATTTAGGTGTATATAACGACTAGTATAAATACCAAAAACAGAAAGGTGCATTACAACTTAACAGTCTTTTTGGGCAGCCTTGTAAATTAGAGAAACGCCATACATGTGACTCCCAAATAACGTGGTATTGTATTCGGATGCTACGAAGGGGAAAAACATTAACCACTATGTAATCTTAAACGGTACTCGGGTGAAAATCGTGATTAGTTTATTACGTAGGTACACTACAGCCTACTGATATATTAATGTATTATTTATATATAGACACTTTTTCGGATACGAGGCCCCACCTTCCATCGTCGCAACGTTTTATCATCCCTTGAGATAAGTAATCATTGAGTCCTGTCAGTTCTCATAAATGTAGTTTTCTTAATGTATATTATAGTTTGCTTTATTACCGAAAACGTGTTCTCGTTTAATCTATTTTCTAATTTGACTAGAAATCGCTGAGCAGCGGCCAAATGAAGACGGGCGTAGCGTGGTGTTATATTTATAGCCTATGCTAGTTACTCAGTGACAATGTAGCTTTCTAATGGCAAAATATTTTATTAAATCGGTCCAGTAGTTTTTAAATTTATTCGTTACATAGAAAAATACAAACCTTTCCTCTTTATAATATTAGTATACTTAGATAAAAAATAAAAAAAAAATAAGAACAGAATAATTCTGTTCATAACAATATCTTAAATATTTTAAAATAATCCACACAAAGTGCATGCTGGTGGCAATCTATAATAATTAAGTGTATACTAAGTTTGTATTTATCTTCGCTTGTAAGATTTTGAATGTACCTAAACTGCAAGATTTGTTGAGTTGTCCTAAAATAAATAAATATTACTAACTATGCCTCACAGGCTCGCGCGCATCGATCTTTCATAAAGTTCGGGACGTCATTATATAGCATATCGCCATCTTCAATAAAGAAGCTAAGCATAAAAAAATCTGGATTGGACTAACAATTTTTAAGATAGGGTATACAAACAAACTGTTAATTTAACACTCATACTTATACTAATATAGACGAAGCGTATTATCAGCATAGGTATTTGTCATTCATTTACGAGATATGACGCGAGTGCATGACCTTCTTTTAAAGATACACGCTCTTTATTATCAATGTTGTGTCATATTTTATAAGTATATAGATCTAAAAACTAGACATAGGTAGGTACCTACATATCTAACGAAGCATATTGTATGATCCTAATTTTAGAAATTGGGACCATTTAGTTTCGTTGAACTGCATCGTATCGCATAAGTGAATACTCTGATTAGATTTGGACCAAATGGATTATGCCATACCACAGAATAGAAATAAGTAGGTGTGGGCCGAAAACTTAGAATGACAGCTTTCTGCATGAAATAAATGTTATTAATGTAGGCAAGTATTAGTAAATTTTTTATAAAGCGCGTGTTAGAAAAAAAAGAAAGAAAACAAAATCCTGCTACTAAATACTTCTTTTTAGTTATCAAATATATTATCAGAAGATAATATGTACAGGTTTAATATTAAGCACATTGTAGCATTTATACGTATCTTCATTTCAATATCTCTGTGTAACTCATATCATCTTGACGTTTGCGAATTCGATGATCGTATTGGAATTAGTAAAGTCCCTAGTTAGTATCAATAATATAATTATTCCGTATAAAAGATAGGTATAAATCAGACTGCTGTCAGTTTAAAGTTTAAACTTACTGGTGTGGATTCACTTACAGTTCCAGTGAATTTCGTAGAAATGAAATTAACAAAATTTTTTATCATTGTGATGGTGGCATTAGCACTTCTGCTGTCGTCTTCTGACGCAGCGCCTAAGAAAATTCCAATCGGTGCCATTAAAAAAGCGGGAAAAGTGATTGTAAGTTTTTTTTATTGGGCAACTTATTTTGTCTAGTTTTAACTAGTGACGGTGTGGCATTTACTAAACGAGAAGTTTTGGTTTAGATGCTTTAGTCGGCCGAAACCAGTAAAATTATTTCTAAAAAGAGCTTCAGTTGGTGGGGCACTGATTTAAAATTTAGAAGTTGATATTTACTAGTGTCTGACCAAGTAAACGAAGGCTCTTTTACTTGGTCAGACACTATGAGAGGATGTCTTTCAACAAAAGAGGAACAAATCAATTTTTTTTTAAATTAGGGTCTCAAAACCGATAACGCTGTTTGGACATTAACTTTTTATTTCTTCAATCAAGTCTGATTAATGTTTCCATTGAACACATGAGTTAATCAATATTAACTTCTTGTTCACTACATAGCCCGGTTAATGATTGCAGAATGTAACTTAATAGAGTATTAGCGCTGTGGAGGTATATTTAGAAACGATATCCAAAATAATTTATGTGGTATTTAGGTACCTATAGCAAAAATACGTGATTTTTACATACGTGTACCTCTGTATATTTCTTCTAAATGTGTTTCTGATGTCATTTTACATCACATACATAAAATACTAAGTATTTGTTCTATTATATTTTTATCTAGAGCTTGTTTAACAATGGATATTTTTTTAGGGCCAAGGTCTCCGGGCTGTTAACATAGCGAGTACAGCACATGATGTCGTCAGTTTCTTCAAACAAAAACATAAGAAAAAACACTAAAAACGAGCTTTATTTACATTTCTTCTCAGTCAACACTCTTCACGTCCTTTCACAAGAACAGTAGGTAAACGTCACTTGTGGTCTTTCAGAGCTTTTAAAGCATAAATAAGGTTTTGATATGATTTATATTATTATAATATATAGAAATAATTAGTACGATGCGAAAGCCTGATTCTATTGTGAAGTAAATTAATGTCGACTTGTGTGGCACCTACAAGAGATAGATTAGTATTATTTTGAAGTTTGAATGTTTTGTCTAGATATGGTCCTTTATAATTAGCTGATGAAAGTTTTTCTTTAGCCAATATACTATGTAGGTACCTGTTGTTTTGAATAAAAATAATAACTGTTGATAGCTAAAATTATGTTTGTCACATTTCACGACCAAAGCACTAAGCCTTACTCCACTTTTCCCCATTGACAGGGATTAGTGAACTTTTTGTTCACTTTTTCCCGTTGACGGAAAATTTTTATATAATGGGGATTAGTTCATTTATCCCCATTAGGTACGTTAAAAATAAATTAAAAAATAAAATAATTATATATTGTATAAAATAATTATATAATGGGGATTAATGAACTTTTTTGTTCACTAATTCCCATCAATGGGGATTGTCATTGGGGCAAAGTGGAATAAGCCAAACAGATCATAATGAAATTTATAAGCAGTTTAAGATCTGGTTTCAGTCAGTTTTAAGTCAGTCAATCAGTTTTAATTAGGCTACTTATTATATAATATGTAGATCAAGCAAGCGAATATTCAGCAAGCTAGTCTACAATGTTGACAACTTCTTACAAATTTTATTTTGTTGAGCTTGAGCCAAACGTATTGTGCTATCTAGTATGACACGGATCGAGTTAATGACCCCAATCGTTCATAGCTGCTGAATGGCCAGATCAGACATCAATCACGGTGAATCTTCGCTATATTATGGAGCGTGATATGACTTTGCAATATGCATAACATATTGTAATAATCATCATTACAATCCATAAAATAAATGTCCCACTGCTGGGCACGGGTCTGCTCCAAACAATTTGGAGCGAATTGAGCTTACTATACCACGCAGGCCAAACGGGTTGGTACCTACCTATAGTGTTTTGTAAAGAATTTTCCTTTTCTGTCTGCTTAAGGTGTGTAAAAAAATGGAAATTTAACAAAATGGGACCTCGGTCCTATTTTATTTTAATGTAATTATTATCAAATAAATGCGTTAATTCAATCGTTATGTTTATTTACGCCCTCTGCTTTGCTTTTATAGAATCTAAGACTACACATAATTATGTATAATATAAACACACTACACATTAAATTTATTATATTTTTGGATTTAGGTTTGAACGTTAATTTATCTACACATTGATTGAGAAATTGGATGCAATTTAACAAAATCTTTCACTAATAAACGTTATTACGGAGTAACATCACCTAATCAGTTATCGTAGCCTATGGACCATGCAATGCCAGGTGCATCACATGTGCGTTCGACTTTAAAATCCCATCGCTTCCCAATAAACTCTTGTTACCTATAGACGTTACCTATAGACTGTTTACCAGCAGTCTTTTGAGGTGGGTGGCTGAGTTTAAGCGGGGGTTAGCCACCTTTTTTTTTTTTTTTGACTTGTGGAAATGCCTGACGCATACCCCTCGGTCTTGGGGAAAGAACCGAGGGGTTATGTGGGGCTCGCACCCACTAAAACCCCAAGGTGTTCCTCTCGTCGCGCTCTGCTGTGGTCACGGGAGCGCAGGAACATTCGTCCGCGACGGGGGTTAGCCACCTTTTTTTTTTTTTTTTTTTTTTTTTTCTTGGGAAAATGCCTGACGCATACCCCTCGGTCTTGGGGAAAGAACCGAGGGGTTATGTGGGGCTCGCACCCACTAAAACCCCAAGGTGTTCCTCTCGTCGCGCTCTGCTGTGGTCACGGGAGCGCAGGAACATTCATCCGCGACCACAGCGACGATGGCCCGCTACGGGCCCCCTCTCTGCCGGAGCTCAGCTCCGGCGGTGACGTGCGGGAACACGCACACGTCACCAGAAAACGCTCGCGGTCGACTTTCCCCAAAGTCGACCGGTCCTAGCGTGGCGGACGCGCTCAGCCGGGCGCGTCCTCTTCTCGGGCTTTTACGGCGGGAGGTCGCGGGCGTATGCCCGCCTTCTCCCGCCTACCCTTCGATGGCGGATCGGGTCACTGAGGGCATCGTCTTCCTTCTGCCGTTCCGCCTCCTCCTTCTGCCTCATCACATCTTCGCAGAAGGAGAGCACTGCTCCCCAGTTCGTCTCGCTCTCCAGCATGGCCTTCACCACTGCTGGGAGCGAGAGATCCTCGCCTATGATCGAGGCCAGTGCAGCGCGCTGACCCGCCCACGCCCCGCACACCTCGAGGGTGTGCTGGGCTGTGTTGGGTTAGCCACCTTGCTGCAACTTACATCAAGTTACTTTTCACGGATATACCATGCCAGTAAAACCACGGCTGGAATCTAGTGTAGAGTAATTCACTAGTTCTCCCAACTTATTACCTAGTAATATTATAAAATCTAGTATTATGATTGAAACTATACCCTACCTATCTCAATCAACAAATCAATTAAATTTCGATTTCATTAATGCATTTAAACATCTAAATCATGATGACAATTTAATTGACGTAGTTACTTAAGTTCTTGCTTGAATTTAACTTTCATAATTACTGGGAAAAACATGTTAGGAATTAATTTAATTAATTACGTACATCTACTATCATTTGGATATTACGTGTGTCTTGCTAAATAACGTGCGTAAAACCTTTTCCTTATATTGGGAACTGACAGGAGCTAATTTGCAAGTAAAATATATACAAACATTTTTCTCAATTTTCCTGTACATCACTATAAATACTAAGTCATATTAATTGTTGTTGTATTCATTTGGTTGTAGTTACTAGACAAAGCTCTCAATCTCAAACTCTAAAACTCTCAATTCAGTTACCATGAAGCTTGCGGTGGTTATTGTTTTGGTGTTAGCACTATGTTCAAATGTCAGTTTTGTTACGTGTGTACCCAAGTCGAAATCTTCTGGAGACGTCACATCTACTACATCAAAGCCTTGGACAAAAAAACTGAAGAATGGATTCGTACGTATAAATTGGTTCTAATTTGCAAAATAATGCACTTATCTGCCTAGAGTCTACATTATTATGTAGGTATACTTGTTGAAATTTCCAATTCAGAGCAAAAAGTTTATTAGTTTATTTTAGAAACAATATTGTTCCTGTTAATATTCTTAAGTAGGGTTTCGACACATAAACTTAAGATAGACCTACTCATCCTCATCATCATTTCGGCTGAAATGATGATGAGGATGAGTAATAGGCTTATTGCAGTCTTCTGCTGGACATATGCCTTGCTTCTAATAATCTACTACGACTTACTTTACATAACCCAAATTATATTAGAAGTGTAACTGTCTGTATAACAGATTTTCTTGCTTCCCTTGTCTTACATACTGGAAATAACGAGACACTTATCTTACGCAATTATTTCGTATTAGAATATCAGTTGATTGTATGCTCTAGTAATAAAGTAATTAGAAACAAATCAGTTTATCAGTATGTAGACGTAAGTTAATTGCTTTCAAGATATGAATAATAATAATTTTAATCAACTACAAATTAATGATCATCTGTATGTCATATCTAATTAATATACACATAATTAGGCACCTACTCATACTTCATCTAATTTATTATATTTTCTGATAAAAGATACCTAGCATTACATATTATTATGCACTTTTAATAAGATAAAATAATTAATTTATATCAAAATAGTTTGTGATGATAAGTAGTTTACAAAGAAAAAAAACTATCCAGTTGACAGTTTCCTATGTAGTAATAATATTTGAATGAATTTTGATGAAAACCATGGCATTTAGTATGTCTAAAATACCCTAGTAATCTTAAATAGATAATGTTTTATTTTCAGAATAAAATGTTCCAAGGAGTGGCTATTCTTGGTGCTATCGGCCAAGGGATCCAGAATACCCGTAGTCATAAACAAAAGCCATTGTCATCATCGCTACCTGCCTTGAAGTCTAAACATTAAATTAATAATTTAAACCTAAATCTTTACCTGCCTAAGTATACCAGTATTATAAAAAAATCTGTTGTTTTTGATAGCTGAAAGATGCTTGATTAGAAATACAATACTTATCTACTTTATTCACTGGCAACATAATAATATGCAGAATAGGATTCGTTCAAAAAAAAATGTTTAATAATACTCAATATCACTTACCTGAACAGCTTTTAAAAATAAAAGGTGCCTTCAGTTGTTGGAACAAAGTTATTGTATCAAGTTCATGCGACATATATCAAAAGTTATGAAAGACGTGGCCAGCGTCCGGCGGCGTCTGAAGAAATAGGAGATGGTATACTAACAACTGGACTGCAGCCAACAAAGGAACTGAGTGCCGACACGATCTATCGCCCGGCACGTCGTTACGTCTCAATCAATAACGCCTTGCCAACTTTGCAACTTTTAAAGCCACAATTCTTTGTTACAAATTCAAAACTATATTGGATGTTTTATTTAAATGGTGCTCGTAAAAAGGTTCAGTAAAAGCTTCTTTCTTAATCAAATTCTTCTACCAATGTTTTTTTAAATTAAAGGCAGATAAAATAGTGTGATTTTGACTCAAATCTTATGTTGCAAGCCAAAAAATTTTACCTATGTTATGTCTCAGTGTAGGATAGATTCCTACTTACTTTCAATGTTGGCTTAGCTAATTTTGTGCACGAAACTTGCATTTAAAGTAGGAACGGTCAGCATCAAAAGTAGCTGAATATATCCATAATTTCAAAACGCATGTAGGTATAACAGTAGGTAACACATAAATGAATTACTACAAGACTAGTGCCAGAATTGAAATTTACTATGATCATTCAATTCTGGCACTAGTCTTTAGGCTCAATTTACACCGCCAGGGAATCAAATAGAAGCGACTTTTTGCAACGAAATTATGCATAATGAATTCTAGGTAAATTGTGTAAGATACAATTTAAATACACGCAAAATTAGAGGTCGCGCGTCTTACGGGGAATTCTTTATCTTTATATATATAATTCTTCTGTACGTGTGTTGACAGTGAACTCCTCCTAAACGGCTGAACCGATTTCAATGATTTTTTGTGTATGTCTTCAAGTGGATTCGAGGATGGTTTAGATTCACAAATAAACCCAGCAGATGGCGCTGCAATCGAATGCAGGAGAACGTCTGTCGGGTCCGCTAGTTCTATGTTAAATTTCGTTGCAAAAGTTCGCTTCCATTCCATTTAGTGGCGGTATAAATTGAGCCTAATCATACTGATATTAGAAATGTGAAAGTTTGGATAGATGTATAGATGGATATGATATAGATGGAAGGATGTTTGTTACGTCAGAACGGTTCAAAGGATCCATTGTTTGGCACACAGCTGCATTATAATGTGTAGTACGAAGCCGCGGGTGGAAGCTAGTATTTTATATTAGGTATCTACAGGCGCGAAAAAGTCCAGGCCACAGACCTAATAGTAGAACACTATGTCCAGGCCATCAGTAAATACAATATGACATGTATTTGTATTGTGTAGACGATACGTCAAGATCAACGAGTAAGCAATATGTTAACAAAAGCCATACACCATGATTGGATTTGTACGTGTCGCTGATTGTATCAGCACAAGATGTATTATGTGAGCTAAGAACGTTAATCTCAATTTTTCTGCAGGCTTTTTTAGTGAGGCTCTGTCTTGTACAAATTATGGCTGATGTTATTTTATTTTTATGTAACATTTATAACTTAGTTTAAAGAGAAGATATTCATCTCGAAAGAGGTGCACTTGCTTCTTGTTCTCTCTCTATGTGCATGAAGCTGTTGTGTTGTGTGATTCAGGTATTCACGGTAAGCCGATATTTAATTGATTATGTAGGTAAAAATGTTAAAATAATAATTAGCAGACTTATTTCGCAAACTTACCTATTTAAGTCATCTAAGTAACGTTACGTCAATACCACATTATGGTGCCACAAACAGACCTAACCTCCTTATTTTTTGGCTTGAAATAAAAATATGGCACCCAACTGTAATAAGCCTGATGAGACTATGTATGACGGAACAATAATTTTCACATGGTACGGCTATTCAGAGATACTTATGTTTTGTTTGGCTTGTAACGCTCCTGTTGGTTTTCGGCTTTACATAAAGTTAAATGTACCAAACGCATGGATTTTTTTATTTTTTATACAAATACCCAACCGTTCGCTTTGATGGGTCTCTTATCTAACTCACAATGCCCCAAACAATATGCAGCAAAATGTAAGAATAAAAAGAATTTTCGCGGCCTCAAATAATAAGACTGGTTGTAATTTTATAAATCCACAAAACTTTTCCGATTTCGTTTGAGATTCTGTTTAATAAAAATGAAAGACGAAAACAAGTTTTTATATACCAACCTTTTTTAAGCAGCTACGTACTTTAAATTAGGATTAAAATAATAATTAAAGGAATTGGCTAGCATTATACAAACCAAATGAAGATATTTAAATATTTCTGGAACGAACTAAAAAGTAGAATCTAAGAAGTGACGCCACTCTTCTTATTAACAATTAAATTGCGTTGTTGAAGCAAATCCTCGCATTTTTCTGTAAGCTCCTGTATTTTGGTCTCTAAATTCGCTTTGCCCCTGAAATATGACATTTAATTTTATAAGAATTCGTAATATTTAATGAAATATAACAATGATTCAGATTTTTTATAAATTAAATGAATTATAAATTATATAGAAGGTATCATATTATTCCACTTACTAAACATGATTTGCAAAGGTTCAATTGCCTAATTATTTTAACTTTTTTATTCAAACAGATAATTGAATTGAATGAAAACATAAAGGAAAAATTAAATGACTTTTCATTATCATCATCATCATGATTATACGAGTTCCAAATATTTTTTTCCATTACTTTTCCTTTTTGAGTAATCCTTCTTCTATGACGTTGAAAGAATGAAGAATTTTATAGCCAACATTTTTTTAAATATATTATATTTATTGTAACAACAACTTTGCAAAGTAAAATTTACAACTTTGACGGTAATCACATAGTACTAAGATACTAAACTGCATGACCACACATGCATTTTTGGCTATTTTCTGGGGGGTAGTAAATTGTAGATTCGATCTCTGTAAAGGACGCTTATATTTGTAATAGGTACCACACACACTATACATTATATACCTACATATTATACTAGGATAAAATTCAGACGTTATTAAATTATAAACTTCTTACTAAAATATGAATAAGGTTACTAACATGGTAGTGAGCAAATCTTCAGGTATTTGTGGTACGAGCACGTCAAGTTGGTGTTTAACTTCATCAACCATACTTTTCCTCTTTCCTAATTCATCTTCGAGTCCCAAGATAATCGCATCGACCTTATCAGTTTCGATATTAATCTCGCTTTCATTCTGTACAAAAGAGTATTTGATCTTAGTTTGACGCCTTTATTTATAAAGGGTTAAGCATTAACTGATTTTAGTTTCACAGGTTACGGGTATATTTACAAACTTGAACCTGCATTCAGATTTTCTCATTAAAACAACTCCGTTTTATTTAAATCTTAGTAGAGAATTAAACTCAGAATCTTTGCATGACATGGTGCAACGAGAGCCACACTCAAGCTGTTTGTTCGGAATTATTTCCTCATTATATAATTGAACTAGCTTCCGCCCGCTGCTTCGCCCACGCGGTATGTATGTATTAAAAAAACTGCTTCAAAATCCGTTGCGTAGTTTTAAAGATTTAAGCATACATAGGGATGGACAGACAGCGACAGCGACTTTGTTTTATACTACGAGTGATGATAACAACATGAAACAATACGTATAATAGAGGGCGTGTAGTGTATGTTAGTCTATATACAAAAAAAAACAAATAATAATACAAACGTAAAAACCACGGGTTTTTCTAAATCTGTCCGCTATTTCTTCTAACGAATCTTCATATTGACGTCTGTAAATAATATTTAATTAAGTAAAGGCACATTATCGTAATATAGAACCAATTACTATTGCTGATTGGCATTACAACTATTATAGATCCCTAGAATGTTGCCTTTGTATCAAAGGATTTCAATATGTACAAGTGAAACATGAATGCAAATGGGAATAAGGCAGCCTATCCACAAGAAATGAGCTACGTTGCTAAGGAAATATTTAAAATGCCTACGTCAATTATAATTGACGTTGGTATCAATCAATCAGGTGATATATCGCTTGATTGCAGGGTCTTTCATTGATTCATGCCTCTAGCTATTCACCCCACGGTGTGAAACAGGAAGGAAGGAACAATGGAAAATGGTTCAAAACGATGACTTCAAAAGGATCCTTCCTGATCCTCGACATAGGACGAACAGCTCGTGGTATCAATCAACGAAAGACAAGATTTTCATTACTTTTTAGTCTACCTTAGGTGCAAAATAAACGAAGATGAGGTTTTTCTTATTCGTTGAGGCGATAAATGCGTGCTTAGCATTTAAGAGTTCCGAGCTAAGATTTCAAGTCAAGGACAAGTACTACGATTGCTACTTTTCAACAAGCAATGTATCGCATAGCTAGCTCTATGTATCTGCCTTGCAGAGCCACTTCACGTATAATCCATCTCCATAGAACATAACCATCTATAATAGCTTAGTAAAGTTATCATTGATCAAAATTGCCACATAATTTCGTGGGTTAATCCGATCCATCACAATATGTAAGTAACAGTTTTTAGATAAAAACAAGCTTCTGTAGTCAGTTTTGGGCCAAATTTATTGTCAATCTATGACTCACACATACCAGATACTTTTATTTAAATAATATTAACTTTCAAAGACTTGAACTACTTTAAAAGTCAAGTTTCAAAGAACTAATAGGTAGAAATCCAGCATTAATATCCTTGGAAACAGCTTTAATTAAGGAATAATAAGTATATCCCACATGAGTAGGTATATTCTATGTATCGAATATTAAAATAATATAATAACGGCATAATTTAATTTTGTCAGAGGTCACAGGCTCCCAAATACGGATGGCACAGTACCTCCTAAACGTAAGCCGTAAAATCTGATTGAGGGAAAGATTATTATTGTGCAAGCGTGTAAAATGGACAAGGTACTGGCATTTATATTAATTGTATAATCTAACTGGTACGGTTATACATCTAATTAAACAAGGCATTGTTTTGAGATGAATGAGATATAATTGAACAGTTGTTATTTGTGTGTTTTTGTTTTAAATGTAAAGATATTTAATTAAATGTGGGTGTAACGTACGTTTGTCTATCCTTTCGAGGGAAAAGGCCTAATGCTGTATCCACGTTTATGTCGAAGAAAAAAATAATTAATATGAAATTCAATAAAAAGGATGGCAGATGAAATAATGTAAATATTGTATGATTAATGAAATATTGTGCCGCCCGCATCCAACGGAAATTAGGTGAGGCCTATGTTCAACAGTGGACGTGATTGGGCTGATATGATGATGATGATGATGAATGAAATATTAATGTAAACATTTGTTTTAAATATGTCTGACACGGTAAATTCTTCTACAGTAAAACTAAATGTAGTCTGTAAAGATATAGGTACTTTTATAATTATGTTCTAGTGAAGAAACACTAAGCATATTACGTACTTTACATAGGTACTATGTAAGTTGAACTACTAAAACTATCTCGTTTATGGCTTCGAACATACATTTGGAGCTCCATTTCCTGCTCTTCTTGCGTCAATAATTCAGTTAGTTCGCTTCGAATCTCACGGGACCTTTGTAGGCTTTTAGATAAATCATCACTTTGACGCTTTAATTGCATTCGTTTTGCTGTTAATTGTACTGAAATGACATTTGAAACTACTTAAAATGTAGTATGCAATGGAATGGGATTAAATACCACATTTGGTAATAGAATAATTCTTGTGCCCACACCTGGGCACAAGTCCTGTGTCGCGGGAACTTTACAAACAACAACAAACTTTAAAAACAAAGACCTATGAATCGTAAAAAAAATTGTTTCATGTGGGAATCAAACCCACAACACGTGACAGTCTACCCCACAGTGACAGCCAAGTATAATATAATAGGACTGCACGTATAGGTATGTATTATTGCTTATATATAGTCGGGGCCAGTCGTTTACGTTACGATTCCGATTAGTGTGCTTTGCAGTAGGGAGTTTACCAAATACAAAAAATACTGAACGGCTCGAGTTGATATGGTTATGATCCGTTTCCGGCTTAATATGTGTGCTTCAACCTTAAAAAAATCGCGACAATAATATACTTATCAAAAAGCGATTTAATACATTTAAATTTAATACTAAAGTGTCTATAGATAGTCTACTTTAGAATATGGTAAAGTTTCATACCATTTTCAAGTTTAAGTCGTTCAATTTCAATGTTCAATGAACGGGTAACTCGCAGCGCTGTCATCGTCTCGCGATATTTTTGCTCATTTTCTGCATCCAACGCCGGTAATGCGGAGCGCTGAAGTATTACAAATAAATTTGAGTATTATTTATTACTAGCTGTGCCCGCGACTTCGTTCGTGTATTCGTGATATTTTTCCAAAATCGAAGTAGACTAAGTTACTCGTTGTGAAATCAGCTATAATAGGTACGCTAGTAACAATCCTGTCGTAATCGGTTTGGGTTCAGTCAGTTTACCTCAAACAAACAGAGAAAATTTTAAAAAGTGTATTTTTGTTATATTTAGCGTAAGTATCTACATGCTTTCATAAGTCAACTCTAAAACTATTATTTTGATATTACAAACAGACACTTTTCATTTTATTTATTTGTAAAGATTGCAAAAAGAAAATCCTGTTCTTATTGCAAATCACACCCATAATATTCTCACAGCGTCATTATACCTTTTTTCGCAAAGGCTTACTAGCACCAGACGGTAATTGCTCCATAAGAAACGGGGTACTACGGAGATATAATACAGTCTAACCGGGATAGGCTATTTACGTACCTATGTTAGCATAAGCGCTAGCATAATAGTGCCACAAAATAGTGAGCCTATAACCATTAATGGGACATTCCAGACTTGTAATCTACGTACATACATACTTGTTTTATATTTAATACGTAGTACGTTACTGCATGGCATATCCATTAGGTATTATGTAGTCTACTACTCTTTAAAAGATCTTGTAACTTTGAGTTGTGTCCACATTTAACATTAAGAACTTTACAAGGTAAAAAATCCACATACTTGTATAACCAAATCATTTTCAATTTCGGCTAGATTTGATTTCAGCAAACAAATTTCAACCTGTTGTTCTTCTGGTTTATACATTTTTACTTATTTTAATCTAAACGTAAATCACACTAAAAGCAATTAATGTCAATAAATTTGTTATGCTTTCAAACAATATGGACGCTCACGACGTTTAGCGAATTAGAAAATTCGCGCCAATTTGTGTAACTTAGTATTTTTAAAAAAAGAAAGGGACAATTTTTTTAATTTTATTCCAGCCTGATATTTTTTTAATTTTAAGTTGCAAATAATATTATGCTATTTAATTTTCTATAACTAAGTAGGTACTATATTAGCAATCGTTTAAACGTTACCACGTTATAATTAACTATATAGCATGTTATATATTTTATAGCATGCTTTTATACTTTGCATAAACGCGGTATTTTGTTTTTTTTTTTTTTCAAATAGTGTGTTTGTGCCAAGCCATTAACCTTGTTGGTGCCATAAAGTAAAATAAAATTCAATAATTAATTTGCACAAGCGTCTTCAAAAAAAAAATTGGTGAGCGATGTATTTTACAAAAAATAACAAAAATTAAAATTAAAAAAAAAGAATTTGGTAAAGAGAATAAATAATACACTTCATTGCCCTAAGATCATTTTAATCGAAATTAATTGGAATTGCATAATTGAGGTCAATTAATGATGAACATTAACATAATATAAATTGTGAAAATAAATTATTGATATATTAATATTATTAAAATTATTCTACCTATTATACATTTACATCATTAGCTTATTATTATATTATTTATTATTATTAATTATCCTAACAATTATAAATTTAAGTACCTATTTATATTTATAGTGCTGATTAAAATGTAATTAATTTATTACCATAATAATAATTGACGTTATTAAATAGCTTTAACATAATAATAATATTCTACCCCATTTACACAGCGCTATCTAGTCCCAAATTAAGCAATTATATTTGCTTGTGTTATGGGTACTAAACAACTTATAAACTACTTAAATACATTATTTTTTGTAAATACATAAAAATAAATTACACCAATATATAGATAAATTACACCCAGACACAGAACAAACCTTTATGCTCATCACGCAAAGATTTGTCCTGGGTGGGGATCGAACCCACGAGTGCCCACGACCTCCGGTTTAGCAATCAGAGTCACTAACCACTAGACCAACAGGCCAGTCAAATGTTGCAATATTCGAATCTTATAATTTATGAAAATTAAGAATTCTAAACAAATCAATAAAATAAATACGGTGTGTACCTAACATAAGAAAAACAAAAACAATTGCCAATGAAATAAAGGGAAAGTGAGTAAGGGACTTATATTAAAATAAAATTCTTTGTACGATTATTTTGTGCCTAATCTTCGCTTTTGTTTATCTGTTTAAGGGCCTTCCCTCGGTTTTGCACCAAAAACGGCTTTTTTCTGAAGCCTACTCCTCCTAAACGACTTGTTCGAAAAATTTGAAAAAAATATATTTTGATAATTGATCTATCTACTACATTTTCAACATATGAAATTTTCGTACGACTAATACTTTTGCCTCAAAAAATATTTTAAGTTGAGATATATTTTATCTTAAAATCCCTAAAACTTTAAAACGGCTTTATAGTTTGAAATTATTTTTACACTGATAAATTGGTGGTAAAATTTACTTTAATCTGAACATAGCATATGTAAATCGATCAATATTTTCTTAAGAAAATAGGCCATAATACGATTTCTGTACGTTAGAAATTCAAAGGTGCTCTGCGCGGGCGCGGGCGGCAGACAGGCGTTAGCCTTCAGACGGGAAGGCTGTGTCGCTCGTTGCTCCATTTTTACTATCGACTGAATATAGTGCTTACAGGTATAATATACACACAAACAGCGAGCGCGGCGGGACGAGTAAATAAATCTAAGGTGTCACGCAGAGCCGTCACGTCTTTCTCGCTGTGTGCCGAAACCTTTTGTGCAAATATTTATGAACTTTAATATTTTTTTTTGAATTTTCTGACGACTACTCCTCCTAACCGTTTAGAAGGAGTAATCTTTTTGCCCCATCGGCCATCAGTTCTGCGAGCTATATTCTCAAACAAAATATTTCAAATGATCCAATAAAATGGTTTACAATTTATAATAGTAGTTTATAACGTAATTACAAAGTAAGTGTTGTAAACAAAACATTAAATTCATCAATGAAAATAGGTAAATTTTTTTTTTAATACAAAGGTAAGTTAAAATAGTTATTTATTTAATTATAATTTACAAGATAAAATAATTATCTTCGATACTAATAATAAATAAGTACCAATAAAACTATGTAAGTACTTACATAAATACCGAAAGCAAAACATTGAAATTAAAAAAAATCTCAATACATAAAAATATTGGCAAACAAATAATTGTGTACACGAGTCCTTTGAACTCTCTATACAAAATAAAATACCAATTTTAAAACTGTTATTCCGGAATCGTAGGTAAAAATGCCGAGCTAGAAGCGCATGTCTGCGTTTACGCTTATTCTGTGACCATTGTATTATAGTGTGCGCGAGTTGGCAAAGGAGCGGGGATATGCAGTGAAATAAGCTAAGCTCCACCCATACTCTCAAGGTCATTGGCGACTAGTTACGCCTTAATACACGTGTTATAAACTATATATTATGTAATGAGTCCAATTTCCTTTCAGAAGGCCTTGCAAACGTGTTGGTTATCTATTTGAAAGCAGATGTTAGCCGCTAGCATTAAATATCGGCATAGTCAAAATATTCAGCCTGTTTTACCATTTTTTTAAATCCTAAAGTAAAATCCCTAAAAGATCCCTTAAAATAATCCAAAACTGGAGGTTGGTACAAGTAAAACTTTCCTTTAAGACACAAACAGTAGAAACGAACAAGAAGGGATTATCAAAGTTTAATCTTTTGAAGGGATTTGTTTTATACTCTTACATGAATTAACAAATAACTGAGTGCCTACTGCATAAAGAGCTCTTAAACTTTGAAACAAACCACTGGAATTCGAGAGATAAAAGGATCTATATTTACTTTAGATGGAAATATTTTGAAAAGTGAACATTATTTACCTATTCTCTGTACAATGTTTCACTTTGAACCCTCATAAATTAAATTTCGTAACTAAAATGTTTACCTCCGCTGTTATAGTCTTCGGGACCCGTTTGTTGACCTCAGATTACTTTATTTGTAATTCTACTAAAATAGCTTAATTAAGTAAGTAGTAGGAGCACTCATATTACGTAAAGGTACCTAGGTCAGTAGGTAGTACAAATGATACACTATAAGTATGTACTATGACTTGGTTTGTTTTATTGTCAGATATATTTATAGCGACTAGTGTACTGTCGACTTTAACATGAATTAAGGGAACGATATGTTGTGGCTAGCAATGCAGTAATCATTCGAATAGCGACTTTCGATTTTGTGTTCGAACTTTATGGAACAAAATCGTATCAAAATGTTCACTACGAAACGAATAGATGGGTCACTATCATGTCGACACAAAAGACGTCGAGTTGTATACGAGCAAATTACTGCATTATTCCGATAAAATCAGACTAAGTTGTACCACAGATTAGATAATAGTTACTACGTAACGGATACATCACTCCTATGCAAAAGCCAAAATACTTACGTTAAATTAGCCTACAAAAACGAACGAACGACGCTGCAAGAAGAAACGTATTCTACGGACGCGCGCCGAGAGTCGAGATTCCCGCGTACACCGCGTGAGTCCGTCATCGAGCAAAATCATTAGGGTTGTACATAGAACATTAATGAAAACATCTCTCGACTCAACTCGATCGTAATTAGATAGATAGACAAACTTGAAAACGACTCGATAATGTAGGTAATGAAACACAAACTGCATTTATTTTTGTAAGACCGCACGTCCGCGCTAAACTTTCTCGTAAATTTTAAAGAAAGAGTACCTACACACAAGACGCATTTTAAAACCTACTTTCAAATAACGTAACGTACCTTTCTCCATCTTTCGGCAATGAAAAAAAATTCAATTTTTTATTTGTCTTTTGACTCAACAACTTCACAATAATTAACCATCGTGTCGTTAGTCAAAACTTAATAATAATAACTTAATATACGTAAAGTACGTAAATATCGTTAGTATCGTATGCGTTTTGAGCGGGTAAAGTGCTGTGCGCGCTTTCAGTGTCGCGTGCGGCAGCCCACCTGGCGATCCGCTCGGTTACGAGCTATATAGCGGTAGGCACATAGCGCGTGACCTTGAGCGAGTGACGGAGGCCTGGTTGTACTGGCGCGGGCGAAAGGTAATGCAGCAACTTTTTCTTTTATACTGCAAACTGTGATGAATCGTTTTCCTAAATGAAAAAGAAACAACAACATCAGCACATATTCTATTTAAAGCTCACATTTATTCATGAAGAGGTTGATGATTAAAGCTAAGAAAGCGAAAGTGGTATGGAAAATTATACCAGTTCCCCACCGTCCTTATTCTTTTGGGCGCATTATGGACAAAAATTTAACAACTTGAGACAGGACAACGTGAGGAGTCTGTCTCGAAGGCCTTACATATTTTACAAGAAATTACATTTTTTACGAGCTGGACTCTAATATACTATTTTTAACTGTACTCCACTGCGTTATTGTAGTCCGTGCCTCTTAAAAAGAAACAGGTATGATGAGCGTTGGGATGAGGACTGTTTTGGAAGATGAATGCCTGAAGGTGCCGTATTTTTTCTCAACTATCATCATCATCATCATTTCAGCCTTGCAGTCCATTGCTGGATATATGCCTCTTCTAACACGACGCAAACTCAACTATACCAACTCACTAAAGTACTAATGAACTAGAGTATTGTATCAGGATAAGGAATCATCAATCACTGGTCAAATAATTAAATTATTATATGAAATCATAATATTATTATCATCATCAGTAACCCAGATTAATGTCTCACTGCTGGGCTTGGGACTTCTCTCCTCTATCTGAAGAGTTGAAAGAATTCATCCATTCATGATCATACTTCCAATATTCGTTATCGGAAGCGTTCCCATCCGGACAAGACTGTATAAAGCACTTAAAACCGCCTGTGCATGTGCAGAATTAATAGAACTCGTTTTTGTTAGTAAAATCTCTCTTGTTAGTTTATTCCAATGGTCGGACGCTGTGTGCATACTATTCATATCTAAAATTAAAATCTGTCACAATAAAACTACGGACTCCAGATTCATTTTTCATATTCGGATGGTGGATAACCACGTTTGCAGTCAGATATATATTTAGCGCTTATCCTCTCTCTGACATTATTATTTGTACGGAAATCGACAGGGTCCATAAATGATGCCTTAATTAACAAAACTGTGGCACAGACTTTATTACCAAGTATAGGCAGTCAACTTTGTAGATATTCCATAAGTTATGCGTGACTAATAACCGTTACATAATTATTTATTATAAAGATCCCCAGTAATAGTTTATCTCATATATCTTCCATGTACAGACATCGACCCGTTAGAATTACAAATATTACATGTATACCAACCCGCACTAGGCCAGCGTGAGTGGATTATGGCCTAAAACCCTCTCAGCTCCCTAGTTAGAGGAGAGGAGACCCGAGCCAAGCAGTGGAAGTAAATGGGTTGCTGATGATAGATGTGTACAAGTCACGAAAATTTAAAAGATTTTATAGCAAAATGTATGACTGCACTGCAAACATAATGGACAAGATGAGTATTAACCGACAGCAGCACTTAACCAGACAGTTATAGAAGGCATTCTCTTGAAATTGATGCTTGACATTTCAAATAAATCTGGGTATTTGAATAGATTCCGAAAACTGAAGATATTCAGAATCTATTCAAATTATACAGACAATACTTATATCTTTCTATTCAGAATGAGGGACGATTGAGAGTGGCATTCTATCAGTATTTAGAATAAGTGGCATGAATATTGCTTGGATTTCTTTTCAATGCGGATGACTACTTAGCTTGTTGCTGTTAAAGTGAGCGTGACTTGAATTCTTAAAATGACTTTATTCGATGAAAATATGTGCTGTGAAATAATTTGTCTTTGACTTTTATTTAGATTGTGAGACAATTATGGAATACCGTTACGATTTTAAAAAGCTTAATAACGAGAGACTAAGTTGCGGAAAAATAATATATAAACAGACGCTTGGTTTTTTTTTACCTATTAGAATCATTTAGAAAAATCACTGCCTTTTTGAAATAAATATTATTATTAAACTTTAACAGAACTTTAAATTCAGTACACCTTCTTTTTAATAGTTCACTGATTAAAAAACACAACAGATATGATGTTTTAATTGATGAAAGTTCTACTATTAATTCCAAGAGCGAAAACGCCTCCCAAATTTCTTTTTGGGGAAATTCAATGGAATTGTAGCAAGTTGTAAAATATGGTTTTTGTTCTTCAACTGAAGCTTTTCACCGACTACCTGACATTACTCCGACAGTGAATATAAGTTTATTATAGTTCAAAATTAAACTCAATTATAATTTTGGACACATTAAGGTTTGTTAAGGTTTTGTTTTGTCAAGGTTTGTTACTAACAAGCCTTGAAGGTAAAACTGAGCAGTTATCATTGTCTTGAAATCTTCAAATTCTGAAATAAATTACAGGGCTTAAAATTCTTAATTTTTATTAGTAAAAAGGATGGTAGGTGGTGAAAATGGTAGCAAAATAAAACATATTTCTTATATAAATGTTTTTTTAACTAGTTTTTAATCATTTTGGTATCGGTAGGTACTGCGCCATTTATAATGTAGATTTAATTCTGAATTTTTTAATGAATATTTTGCAGCACGTATCCTTTTCCGTGGTCTTTTATCTCATCTCGTGTTACCCCTTAGTCAAAATTAATTGAGTTGTGGATATAATTATGACAGGTCAGTGTACGAGAGTCGTTATGAAGTAATATTTAACAAGGCAGATCAAGTTACTGACGCACTTAGATATTAAATTCCTCATTATGTCTATTGTGTCATCATTATCAGCATCAGCAACCCATATTAGTCCCATATAGTCTCACTGTTGGGCTCTCACTCTCCCTTCTCTATCTACGAATTTATAAACAAATAAACATTTGTTTGTAAATATACGCGTGAAAAACAATACGCTACCTTGGGAGTCGGGTAAAGATCACATTAATATTTGTCTCATGTGGCAACGGAACCCACGACACTCGGCATATTGTTGTTTGTGGCCAGGCAACTACGCAACAGTGACAGTAAAATCAAGACGAATCGATTCTGTGTACTATAATAATATCAGCCATGATGGTATAAGAAAATATATGATCCGTAGACTCTTATTGCTTAATAATCTGTGAAATTACTTACGATATTTTATGTTACTACACCGAAAACATCGATATAAACGCAATATGCTGGCGTTTGCAAACGGAGCGTGAAACTGAGTTGTAGTTTATAGTATTGATCGTTTTGTTTATATAAATATAAATATTGAGGAACAGGAAATACGGTCTTTAAGATATTCTTTCGGAAATGGAAACTGGTGTAAGTGTTTCTGATTACATAGAGATAATAGCACCAAATAGAATAAGTATGTATATCAATAATAGTATCAATAATAGGTACTACTCGACCGATTAACCGCATGACAGAAATGCGGTTACGGCGCCTGCACCTTGGCTTCTTCCCCCTCGTTTCCCCTAGTGACATGACAGCAGTCGTGTGATTATTATATTTGGCGCCTAAAAGCCAAAGTAAGTAAATTATCTTTAACTAAGTTACGTCACATAAAATGATTTTCACCACAATTCGTTTAGGTGGAGTGGTTACCAGTTTTATTAAGATAGGCATGTTCGTAAATTATAGTACAGGCGATGTTAAATTTATTTTAAGTGACAATATAACTATTGTAGTATTGTGTATAACACTAATATAGATATACTTAATTGTAATGTAAAAATAATAATTTAGTATTGTAACAGTACTTGTAGTGCATACCTATCCAACAAGTATTTGCATGTCACCATAATAATGACAAATATATGTGTTTGCTCTCTTGTTTATGTAACATTAACATCTTAAATTATGTAACTACCACATTTTATTGCAAATAAAGATTATTCTATTCTATTCTATTGGGACAGATGACAAAATTATACGCTTTAAGCATATACCGCTTCCCAGACGGGCTATACTCCTGTTTGTCACCGCCGCGCCGTGGTATTCAAGTCTACGTATAGTAAGAAGATATTTTTACCTTTCGTTAATAATATTATAGTAAAGTTAGATAAGTTAGTTAAGATAGTTTTTGGTAAAGTTTTGGTAACAAGCATACCCACATAAATCTAAGTACAAAGCCCGTCAGGTAACTCGTGTACCTATGACAATATATTGTGCTAATATTATTGAAAACTGGGATGTAATAAATGGGTTCAAACAATATGAGGAAAAGCTTCCCAAAATATTAACGGACGGTCGATATTGCTATTTTTGTTGTTAGTTATAATTCGCCAAAGATTGACCTTAACGACTGGTTTTCCTGATTCCCACAATATCTAAATAATTTGTGTTAGTCCCGGAAACAATAATTCTATCATAGCTCAGCCATCATTCCTTTCTTTTGATCTTTATAAATCCATCTGTAGAAAATAAATTTATAATATATTTTTTCTGTTTATAATAATTATATCTGTAGAATTTGTATAATAAGCACATTAGGACCTAACATACCTGGCGAAATATACCTAGATGTGGTTTAGCTCTGGCTATTCCTTCGGGGATAAAAAGCTCCATGTTTTCTTATAGTTTAAGATAAAAGATATATTTATTTTTGTACTTTTGACACACTTATGCTTATTAAATATCGAAATTCTATGTATAGGTATTATTTTCATAGTGTATTTAGGTAGGTATATAACTACTATAAAATATCTTACGATAGTACCTATAGGTATTACACGAAACATATTTACTATATTGTTTTTCATTTTCAAGAATAATAAAATTGTAACTGACGAAAGCCAGGCGACTGAAATAATTGGCTTTGTTCAGAAATTTCAAACATTTATTAATTCTGCTTTTAAACGAGGATTTTACTGACAGTAAAATTGTGTCCACCATTCGGGCAGAAACTGTGAAGTCTTTTAAATCAATTATTTCCTTTGTCCAATACTTTTGTGTATCAATTTTTAAGAACCATTCTTACGGAATTAAATGAATTAAAAATACCGATGTTGAACGTAGAATGCCAAATATTTAAACTCCATTAAATTTGTGAGCAATTAATGTAGCTCTGTAAAGGCGGTTGCTATTTTCAATGTCGAATTAATTGCTATTACAATAGAAGATTTTAGCAATTTTACAAAGTTATGATCGATCGTAAATAACTTTATGAAATGCATTAATCAAATGAAAATCTGCTGAATTAACTGTTTATAATTTTATGATGTTGTTAAAACAATTCAGATATTATAAAGTTTGAATTGACACTTTAGGAGAATTAATGAAATGAATCTCTTATAGAGTTTAAATATAAACTGATTAAGTTGTCGCCGAGTAAGTATCAAATAAAGATTGATATACATTTTTTGTATGATCCTTTACGTGATATAGGCGAAGAAAGTTCTTGTGTGGCATCTTGGCATCATCATCTTTTTAATTGTAATTAAAAGGTTTGTACTGATTGTGCTACCCCAAAATGTAACTAACCCAAAATAAAAGATAACTTCTAAAATTATTTATATTATTTATGTGGGCACTGCTTAGTTCCTATTAGCCGTAGCGTGATGTTTTATACCTTTTTCGATAAAATTAAATGGGCTATCCAACACTAAAAAATCGGATTCAAATCAATTCATTTCTATCAAATCAAACCCAACAGATTTATAATATTAGTATAACAACTGAAAGGCTACACATAGGCTACCATTTGACATACCACGAGGCCGCAGGCGGATATACATAATTAAAGGAGATTAGATGTAGAATTGCTCGTGAATATTAATTTATTATAATTACATAAATAAACACTCGAATAACCGTAATTAATCTTAAGGCTCCAGAGAATTATTTGAAGCAGATTGATCCGGTAGCTATTAGTCAGAAACATGTAACTGCGGTCTGGAAATATTAAAATTTATATCTTTTCCGCCTCACATTTTTGCTCCAGGATTATTAACTTCTTATCTATACACTTTTGAACAAAGAATGAATTCGACTTATAAATCAAAATTTTCTTGGAATTCCTGACGTTGCCCTAGTAATTCCGGCTATTGTTCCATCATATTAAATTATCCTTGGGTTTTGCCAATATCTTTTATTTTTCTTATAAAAAAATATTGGCGACTTCATTCAAGTAACTACCTGTAGGATTTAAATTGTTATAATATCTTTACTTCACTAGGTCCAGAATACTTTCTGGACCCAATCTAATTCTTCTTCTAATTCATTCACATGCATCCTTCTCCTATATTTTACCCTCCACATGCTCCTAATCAAACCTTCTTAGCAACTAAATGCTACAACATGAAAGATTTTTCGATACAAAGTTACAGTTACAGTTAGTCTGTGTCATCCCACTGCAGGGCAAAAGCCTTCCCAAGACTTTCATACTGTTACCTACTTAATCATTGCGGACCAGTCTTTGGAGTATTTGTCCAACTCATCTCGCCATTTTTTTCGAGGTCTGTCGCGAGGTAAATTTATTATCACAGGGCGCCACGATGTTGCAATTTTAGACTACAATTCATCAGACAGGCGACAGTGATGTGCCCGGCCCAGTCCCTTTCCACGCAAAGAAAAATGCAAAATAATTTTAATATTTATTTTTAGATAATTTCACATTTACAGTTACATTATCGTCACCTTTGCACTTACAAAACTTCACTACATTTAATTTTATACATACATAAATAATATGTTTTTGGTAAGTATTGCTTATTTTAAACATTTAATGAAATAACATCCATAAAAATCTTTTTGAATTGTAACAAAGACTTAAACATAAATACGAACATATTGTAAAGCTATCTTCACACCATTAAGTTTATGACTCAAAACTACTGGAGTAGGTAATCTTCGCTTAAGATTATATGTTTTAAAACATTGACAACTTTTCTTTAGTGTATCTATATTCGGTGATTTTCAGAGGTATGTGCGTTTTACCAAAATATAACACCAGCACCAGGTATGTACAGGAATAGAAGCTACATAAAGATATAAAAACTTTTCCATAATACGCGTAACCACCATTATAAATAATATTATATCAAACAATACAAAAAATAAATATAAAGTTGTTTCAAATTTTCGTCGTAATATTTATATCTCTGAAAATAACCTTTATATTTACATTACTAACTGTTACCCAGGGCTTTGCTCCCGTCGTTCTTTGTTTGGCCACTGCTCGGCTTCTATTGGCCGTAACAAACAAACGAACTATTTTGCACGGTTTGTATTGTACATCTAACATTACATTCAATGCTAACTCGAAATCAATTGGTATAATATATCTTTAGATAAACTAAACTTTAGGAGTGATACTCGTACGTTGTTACTTTCCAAACTACATTTTGGGAACTACTTACAAAGTTTATCTCATTATTTCACTTACGATTCTGTTTGATGGCCCAAATCTGTTACTCGGCAAATAATAAGTATTCTCGTGAGTAAGCGTCTTATATCTATGTATCTATTGGCCGCAGTTCCACTTGCTTAGCAGTATTTTAACAAAATGGCGATAAGCGAATAGCTGTTTGAAAAGTGTATACTTTAATGAAAAAATATTTCGATTAAGACAATCGCGCACTAATTTCAGTTTTTCAGATTATTGTTTCAACATAGAACTAGCTATAATAACCAACTAGCAGTCGCCTGCTCGCGCTTGTATATATTTCTGTGAGCACTGGCATTGTCCTTTCTTAGAGATTCAAATAGTTCGCTTTGATTGTAAAAGTATTGCCATAAACTTTTAAATTTAAAGCAACAAATCATTGATTATATTTAGGTATTTTTTTGTTGTAAAGAGAATAGACGATAATTATAATCTTTGCCATTCGAGCGAAACTAATTTAAAAGTAATAAGGATTTTCATTGCTGACAAACTGTGAATCCCGCATGACATTGCATCGACTGAAAAACGACCACATACATTTTACCTCTCTGGAAATCTGACCACGTTGTACTTATTTTAGGAATGTTGTTGATTACTTTTCCTGTATTGTTACTTGAACTGAATGGTGGGTAATATTGCTTTATTCAGTGTATATAAATAGGTACAACATATCTCTTCCATTGAGGTACCAATAGATTGTAGAGCACAAATTGCTCCCATTCAAACGTAAGATACGTCTCGCTTCCTCCACATTCATCAACGTCTTTATGCATAAATATCGGCCCCGGCTACTTTTAGTTTGGTATTTTATTGCACGTGAATGCTCGCCTATCGTTATTATTATAAAGTGTAACTCAGTGCTTATTTTCTCACAAATTATAGTCACTGTTAAACTATAATTTGCAAACATGAAAACTATAGAATAAATATCTTCAAAAAATAATTTACTTAATCAAAAAATAGTAAATCCATTCTAGATTTAAAGTAGGTAACCGCGGTCTACTGTAAAGATTTGACTTATTTACAAGCGTGGTGGATAAAATAATACGCCGTATAAGGCTGTAAGTAAAGGTGCGGCAAGTGGTGGTGGTGGCGCGGAGCAGTATGCTCGAGGCTGTTGGTTGCAAGCGACAACATCCTGAGCTAGTACCCATGCCATGCGTCGTAGTAACGTGCTCGCTGCCATCGAACACGACCTTCCAGCATTTGCCACGCATGTTATGAAGTCATCTCGTGCACTGTAAAGAAGAGATACCATTAATAGGTGTTTTAATTATTTTATTTTTTTCTTACTATTTATTTTTTATAATAATTAATATTAAGTGATGATGATGATGATGATGAATTGTTACAATTAGTTCCAAAATATGAGTTAATTCGGAAACTGGTTGATATTTAGGTACGTTATCAAAGAAGTCGAATTTTGCGTGTGAGCTTTTTAAAAAAAGTACAAGTTTAGTTAAGTTTCGTAAAAGTGAAGTAAAACATAGAACGAATGGCCATTTATCATTATTTCACCGATTCATCATCATTATAATATCTATTCTTATACATGTAGAAAACATTGTGATCATAACATTGACGTCTGCACAAAACAAAAAACGATTTTCTGGAAAACAAGCCTAATAACTCATTTAATTATACAAAGTTTTATTTTAAAAGAGAATTAAACATAAATCGTCTAAAGCAACAATATAACATTGAAACAGAAACTTCAAAATTAAGTAAGTACTTATACCAAACAACTAAGCAAAGAGACAAAAGTACACTTCATAACATGTTTCTGAGTTGAACAAATTATTCAAATTGTGATAAGAGAAACGTGAGCAGCTCATCTGTGTGTGACAGTTTCAGACTCTAAGTCGTAGATAAACCGTTCTCATATTTGAGTTTAGATGTGTGATGACATTCGAGTGACAATTGCGAAGGATTTAATAAAGTGGGTGTCTGTTTTTGATGTTGTATCTCATATTCTAATCTTTGGACTACACAAGATTACGTAACAAAAAATGTATATCCGCTTTAGTTACACGGGACAAAAAAAACAGTAATTTTATCACACTATTAGGTAGACGGAGTCCACGAATTACTGGTGTGACCAAAAACCAATGAAAATGCTAAAAACCTATTAAGAGCACGTCGGACCATGCTCAATTTACACGTTTGCTCTATTATATTTTTTTTAGTTTTTTATTAATGATTCTTAACAAATTAAACAAAATGTATTCTTTAGCAAATTAAGATATATTTAGGATTACTTGCCCGAAGTTTCGATCAAATTGAATCAACCGTTAAAACGCGCTGACATACACCCGTTTTAAAAAATGAAATATGTCAACATAGTGTATGAGTTTTTCTAATAATTACAAGCTTTAATTAACTTGCAATGGTTGTATGTTTGTATGTTAGAGTCAAATCTTGCAACTAAATTTTAAAGCTGTTATCCTCAACCGTTTAAGATAAAATTTTGCATCTGATGATGGATTTGTAACGTGGCTATAGGAACTCTGTTATAAAACGACGCTAATCCATTGAGTTTGGGCTCATTTGATGATTTGATTTGTCTTGAAGAAGACTCCGATCTATAATAACCGAATCTAAAAGCTTGTTTGAAAAATAATTATTTTTCTAATTGAAACTTATTTTAATCATTGAACATTGATTATTATTATAAAGTCTAATAACAAATCAAAAATTTGAGACAGGTATCACATATTTCACAAACACATTTATTATTAATCGCCTACAATATATATAGAAAAAAGGTAAAGCAAATATGCTCACCTTCGTTCATTTGGCATTATTTGACACAAATTGTTTTGTGTATCGGAGTGTAGAAGGAAACGGGTTATAAAGATGTAATAGTTGTCATGGTTGTCAAGACAACTGACAAATTGATTCCACATCTTCTTTATATCGATGCTTTTGACAGCTTACCATGGTATGCTTTTACATTTTCAGAGTTATTGGAACATAAACGTGGCGACTGACATGAGTTCGATATAAATATTCGTTTTGAGAATTAGCTCATGACCCCTGGATCTTAACTACAAATATATTATTAACACTGTTCCCAGCAGTTTACAAAAAAAGGGTGAAGTTTAAGAAAGAGTGGCCTTAGTTTCTTGCTAGGTCTTCACAAGGACGGACGACGATTATTTTTATGTCAGAGATCACGTGAATATGAGCTTTTATATTGTATACATCTGTAACCTATAATCTTTTCGTTAATTGGTATTTCACGCTGGTGAAACTTGCAGAAAGAAAAATCGTTCATTACGGGTGAACGAAACATTAAATCTGTAGGCGGTCTTCGAGTGAATCATTTCATCTCTTTCAACATAATAATTACTCCAGTGCCTTTGTTTAAGGTCTAATGTCACAATATATATATAAAGGAAATGAGAATTGCGCCATTGAAAATACAAAACAATGGCCTTGAACAATGAAGCATCTCTCAAGCATAATATATTTTGTAAGAAACTTATGTTAGAAACTGATAGAATAATAAGAAAAGAAATAACATCTTATATAGTTGTATTAATGACCAATATCGTAGGATCAGCAACAAGTGAATGATGTCTACGTTATTGCATCTATTAGGTGGGTTGTATTGATTGGTACAATCAACGATATAAATAGCTAAACATTTTTTCCTTTTAACTTGGCTGTAGATAGGTTAGCCGTAGGTATACCAGTCTTACATTAATCCAATATCACTATCGGTTTTCTTTATTAAAGCGTATTTTTAAATAAAACAGAGCTTGCTATCGAAAATTAAATGAAAGGAGCTGTACACAGGTGAAATAGATTTCACCATACTGTGGATTACTGTGCAAGCGACCTAATAGGACAGAAGAGGCTTTAGACTTAATTCCTTTTGTACATTTCTGATATCTTGTTTGCAGATAGAATCACTTAAAATAAATGAACGTCAGAGTCGAAAATTTTTCTCGATCGAATCGTATCATGTTCTAAAGGGATTGCAAACACTTTTTCACCGAGGCATTATACAAAGTAAAGCACGAGGCAGTAAACAATCCATCAAAAATATGAGTTAAAAATATACTTATCAGCTATATCAATACTGATTTTATTTACACCACTTTAAAAAATTGCAGTTAGGCCACTCTGGCTCTCGTGGCCTCATTTCATAAAAATATTTTATCTTGATATTAAAAAAAAAACAGTAATACGTTTCCAAGACATTTCGTTAGAATCTAATTAGTTCTGTGCCTCCAGCAGTAAAATATATACAAATTTTGTTTAAATTGTTGAGTTTCTTTATATAAAAAATTAAAGTTTACTTAATTTCTTTTACAATTATTAAATTGTTTTGTTTTCACTTGGCATTTATGTTATTTTATTAAATTAAACGATAAAACTGCTGACAAACACGCATCAAATCTAGACAAATGAATTTACGTCATAAATCATAAAATCTAATATCTGGATAGGTACTCTTAATTTTGATTAAAGATGCTATAAATTTTGTATTTGGTGATTGCTTTGTATGTCAAGAATTTAATTTTAAAATTAATGAAGATTAATTACCAGCATAATTCCGCGTTCTTGTTGAAGTAGGTTAGTTGTTGGGCTCGATCAGAGCTCTCCCTCACCGCGACTTGTAACTCGTCGACACACCTCGTCCAGTCCGGGGATACTCGACCCCAACATGTTGGCTCTTTCAAAAACTCTACACAAATAAATTCCAGATCATTACACAACAAAGGAATCGAAAGAAATGAAGTATAACTTGTAATCAAGTTTTGTATGCTTTTATTCAATACAAAAGAAAACAATTACGATTTCCTTTTGTGACTTTCAAGAAAGAGCTTTGAAAATGGTAGAAGCAATAAAAGTAATGGATTTAAAATCGTTGAGTAGATGAATTGAGATGTGCGGTTTTACGAATCAATACTGCCTACTGTCTGCTAAGCCCATAATTGAGGTGCTGTACTTATTTATTTTCTTTAAAATCAAATAGTTGTGGCTAAATTGGTCTCAGTTGGTGTGTTGTAATGTATAAATATATTCGATATACAATTCTGACTTTTAGTTTTATGAGATGATGAATTATAATTTTTATTAAAGTCAAAGTCGAAGTCAAATCTTTTTGTTTAAAGCCAAAGAAAAGGTGTCAGTAAATTTGCCTACGGCCAGTTCACTGACAAGGGTGAGCTCTGAGAATAACTTGGCAAGAAACTCAGGCCACTCTTTTTAATCGCCATAGGTTACAATTTTAATTTTGAATATAATATGGAATGAAATAGTTTGCCGCCTGCCACCGTCGTGATATAAAAAATTATTAAAGAAAGAAGCGAAAGAAAGACTCCAGAATATTGATTTCAACAGAAACAGTTCTTTTGTTTTCATCAAGAAATTTGTACCTAATTACTAAATTCAATACTCACATGAAATAGATATCTAAGATCCTTAAATTTCCATTACCTTGTATTTGTTTGTTTTACAAATGAACATGTACACCGTACAAAATGTCTAATTAACTTTAATTATTATTTAGTTTTATTGTTATTCTTTATTAATTGATACAAATGAATGCGAATTCTAACCTTAATACAATCTTTAGTACCTACGAGGAGGTTTATAATTAAAATTGAGTGTTTTCATCAACACCAGTAATCCCCTCTGATTGCGGATTATATCTTATCGTTCAACACCAAGTTTCCTTACGAAAGGGCTCGTCAATTGTTTATTGAATAAATACTCTCAGATCTTCCACAAATTTTCCTTAGATGAAATATGTTGAACCTGTCAGAAGGTATTTAATTACAGTAATAATCTACTACTGTTTAATAAAATTATACATTACGGGTTTATGTTTATAATTTTATTAAGAAACTTGTCAACTGTTCTTAATTTAAAATGAAATCACTCTGAATATAATATACAAATGTTATTAAATTCTGTCTCGGTAGCGCAAGGGGAGTGTATTCGAGTTTTGAGAGAGTCAGAGTAGATTTTCTATACCTAAGGAAATTCTCAGTATCGGCGCGGAGTTTGAACATGTGCACGGTTACTGGCAAAAGTTTCGCCCTCTATTCAACTTCAGAGTGAATTAAAAGTTTGATGAGACTAATACCTATGGATACCCGCATTATCAAGAGCATTACGTGCTCGTTGCCGATCATTTAAAACTTTCCCCAATGAGTTCTAGATACCACTACAGACCACAAGGCAGAGTTATTATGGTCGCATTTAGTGCATAGACGCCTACAATACCAGAGGAATCACGAGCGTTGTTAACCTTCGAAACCCGTTCCCTCCCTAAGAGCTCTGCAGACCCCTACTTAGCCGCAGGAATGTAACACAATGTTATTATGGCTGCAGACTTCTCTATGGCTGTACTTCCCGAGCCAGACGATTCAGTTTTAGCAGAAGCTGCCCACTGCACCCTACTTCTCTTAAATTTAGCTACAGTTACTTAAAATCTACAGTCGAAATTAAAACCACCTCTGCGAAGAGCTGTGTCGTTTGTACAGAGGAATCTCATCAGAGCTCGAGCTCCGCCGATCTGTTGTTGTAACAACTTCTGTCCGTCAGTAGGCAGACATCGCTTGATCCATGTGTCCATGCATACCATCCCAGTCTGGTAGGCTCTAGAACAAAAACAAAACATTATAATAACAAAACATGTACCCCTTATTACAAAATACGGACTAAATATTAAACCAGGTTTAAATTGACATAAGCCTTTGTTTTAGTTTCAAAGTTGTCAATTTAAACCTGGTTTAACGCTTAGTCCGTATTTTGTAGTAAGGGGGCTTAGGTTGTCGCCTTGCTACTAACATCGTCATACTGTATGACGTGGGTTTGATTCCTACATGACACAAATATTTGTGTGATATATAGATATTTTGTTTCGAGTCCATGTCCGTTACTTTTAAGCTTGTAAACTCCTCCGCGATACAGGCTTGGTCCCTAGGGCGGGTGTTCTATTAATAATTCTATGGGCCTATTTCACCATCGGGCCTGGAAAACAGTGATACATTTTATATCAAAAATATATCTAAAAGTCATCACTTTAGTTTCGGATGAAAAAAAAGGTTCTCAGACAGTGATGCAGGTCCCAGAATTTTAGAAATTTAAAGTGACAACAAATTTTGCCGAATACTGATTTGGCATAAACCAGACACATAGCAGACATTATTATGATACATATTATTATATAGATAAGACACATTAAGTACCTACATCTACATTATTAATATGTCTTATTTTGTCAGTGTTAATATTCAGAGCCGAATGTTTGTAATAAAATGCGGAATGTGTAATTGTGAGAGGCTTCTTATTCAAATATTATATTTACGTCGCACATTAGAGATTCAAAGACCTATCTTTAACTAAGAAACTTAAGATGCGATGAATGCTGTAAAATTAAATATTTGTTGGGAGTTACAATACTCCCAACATTATTACGACGTCCACATTTATTACAAAGCAACATTATAACACTTATTCACTGTAGCTATGGTGACCGAATGATAAGTGACCGGTATGCTGAGCCGAGTTCGATTCCAACCGGCAGTACCAATGTGGATTATACTTTGTGGAATTTAAATATGTACCATTTATGTGACTAACCATTTGCTAACGGTGAAGGAAAACATCTTGAAAAAAACACATATTTATCCTTATAGAAATATTTTCTAAGGGTACATCTGATCCACCAATCCGTATTCGGCCAGCGTGTGTGGATTGTGGCAAAAAACTTTTCAGCTCTCTAGATAGAGGAGTGGAGATCTGTACTCAGCAATAGGTTGACATTATACTCATTCAGTGGCGCAGCGGGAAAGTCTGGAGTTCATCTCTGTAATTCCAACTTTCTAGTATTGATTTTTAGATGAGATAGTGATCATATACACATAAGCATTACACGAGCAGCCGACATCAAGCACAAATAAATATGATACAAGAAAGCCTTTCTCGACATAAAATGAAGAAACTTTGCCACTTATTGGCATGTGCGAGGGTTAGATATAATTGGCAAACTTTTTAAGTCTCAATTCACAGCCGAATGTGATTTTGGGACTTTTCAGTAGAACAAGTATTTTTAACAAGTCTGTGATAATACTGAAATATAATAAGTTTTAGAATAGTAGTACTATTTTGTTCTTATATGAAGTACTTCACTTGTCTGTGGCAAAGTGCCCACTGTGCATTCAACTATAAATAAAACAGCAATACTATGCAGAACTTTTACATAGTTTTCCTATTCTGCAAAGTCACAATACCCTGAAAAGTTAATGTCTCATGTTCCGAGACATTAAATCTTCGAAGCAGTGTTCAACTCACCTCTGAATAGGCAACTATTTGTTACGGGTTTAGCGGTTTATTCCCAAGGGCATCCGGCAAACTATACATCATACTAAATGGAATAAGTCACCTGACAGCGGAAAATTTCCTCTTCACACCTGCGTTCTGCGACTTTTGCTATTTACGTGAAACCTATGTGGCCAACACATTCTATGTAGCTTTGCCAATTATTCTAAACACGAATTTTACAAATTAATAAAGTAAGAAGAAATAAAGATTTTATAACACGTGGTTATAGCAGAATGATTATAAAAAAGTTACCAAAAAACATTCTCAATGTCAAAACATAATATTTTGTATGTCATTCTACGAGAAATAGGAAATAATGACGTTAACAAAGTCGGCGGGTTCCATACGATAAAGACGGTGAAGCTTTTTCCATTCTCACAAAAAGCTGTAGCTATATTTAAATATCGTAAGGTTTGTATACCCTCGTCATCGTAAAAAAGGAAATAAGTATAAACATAATAAGAATCATATTTAGAAAGATTATTTTATCTATTCCAAGCCGGTCTCATTATCACCCCCAGGGCTTAATTACTAGATGTTTTTCATGAAAAAATTACCGTGTTGAAATTGAAACCAACCAACAACAAAATATTATGTTCAAAGTAAAGCCGCTAATGGTGTAAACTTTTTTTATTGATTGACTTTCACGTTATACGATAGACGTATTATGCTGTCGTAGATATTTTTAGGTTTTTCTTCAAAGAGCAAGAAACATACAAATTCTTAAATTTTCACATATTTTTATTATCATTGTAGAACTTTACGATAAATAGAATGATCGTAGTAACATGATCTTTCTGTTTACAAAGAATATTTTCACGTTTATGTACTTACTGTCTTAGTTGTAGTTTGAATGAACGTATTCGTTCAAATTAGGATTCAGGTTTCCAAAAGCTTTTAAATTCAGTCTCAGTGTTGCAATTTACGAAAACATATTTTATGTTAAAAGAAAGAAACGTATAATCCATATTTAATCGAATTTCCTAGTTTATATATTTTTGTTTACAACTCCGTGTAAGCTATTATTAATAACACTTAATAAACTATTTTGTACTAGAATTCATATTTATCAAACGTTGTTTATTATATTTAGCAATTGGGTCACGAAATTTTTATAACTTTTAGTTTAAATACCTAATTAGGTACTATGCCCGCACGAGAGCCATGTCAAAGCTTAAAAAATAACATTATTATTATGAAGACGGGTCACAAAGTAAAATGTAAATGTGGGATTTGTAAATGATATTATGAACGACGAAACGAAACCAGCGTTGATGGCACGTGATTCCCAAATTAGGTACGGTCAGAAACAAAAGTACATGTCCATAATTTATAAAACGCATGTATACCGTAGCATACATAAACCTGTTACATAATTGAATTATTATCGTAAATTCAATTCTGGCACTAGTCTTGATAAATAATTTATGTATGCTATTTGTTGCTGACTGTAACATAAAACGTAAAATATAATGAAATTGTTGAAGATTTACTACGGTGAAATTGAGTAAATTTTATTATTTCTACTAAAAGTTCTAAATTTTATTCGAATCGTGTAATATTAACATTTCATTTCCAAAACATGTTTTTTAAGAAAAAGTTCGTTTTAAGTAATAAAATTGTTTAAACTAAATGTACGACACAATATATTGTAAAGAGGATTTTAAATATCTACATTTTTAATTTGCATTTTCATGTTTGTTACAAGTATTTGGTATTTAGTATTAAAAGTTCTGTCCCTATTCGTTCTAATGTCATGTTACGTATCTAATGAACAGGCGTTAGGGCTAGCTGTGTTTAATCCTGTAGGAGAGCTCGTAAGCACAGCTATTACGACTCAAAGCAAAAGTAACGAGCCGTAAACATAGTTACTATTTCCTTCACGACCTTTGTCCGACCCAATTCAATATGTCAATGGATAAACGCATTGATTGTTCAGCTTTACAGTTATTTGTTGGAAGGTATTTACATTATTTATTGGTTTATTTCTTTTTTATTTGTTGTCTCAGTAGTGCAGTTAGCCTCGTTTTATTATGTCTTAGTTTAAATCGTGTATCATACCCCACTGGGTACAAGAAGTCTTGTACCCTCCGTACATTGATAGTGCGTGAATATGGATTACTGTTGTTCGAAATGAATGAATTTTAATACTAACGTGCAGTGTGCGTCTAGTTCATGTTTGTTTCTTGGCAGGCCGACAGGTGTCCGCGGGATTAAATCTACACAAACTTTCAGATCGCCTGCGTCGCAGTTCTCCTCGCCCAGCTGTGCCCCACCGCCACCTGCGAAAAAAATATTGTATTGTACAAAGATTATACAATAGGTTTAAGATAAGAATAGAGGTTATATTTCTATATTTAATGAATGAATCTTCTTTTCTAGATTGATATCTCTACTATACCTCGGCACCTAGGCTATATTAAAATATGCTACCATAGCCCAGTTTTGGCTGGGAGTATATAGTTTTGATTAAATTACACTACTGTTTTAGAGCTGTCACCTGATAGACCGGAATCCGAGACATAACTTTAAAGCTCAATATAATAAAAATACTACAACCGTAATATTTGCAGACAATTCTCTTCTTCAGCAACAAAGAACTTTTTGGTTTAACTACAAATTGTTTTATTATTTGATTGTTTATATCTACAATGCAATGGCCTATTACAATTATTAACTGTAGGTGTAATTAAAATACGTGGTGGCCGATCATTGAACTTGATTGCCGGTGTGTCGGTGATGTTGACAATCATGACCATTAGGAAAACAGGTATTTAATTTTTGCGAAGTTTTTCTTATCAAATTGTTTTTTGTTAGTATATAATTTATTTTCCTATAAACAGAACGGTAAGGACCAATTACATTATTTAACCACACACTTAGTACAAAATATATTAGAAAACTAAAACTAACACAAATACACTAGCACTTTTCTCTTACAATACCTCATGCATTCCGAATTTCCGACAGTAACACATTCCAGCCTTCCGCAAATATATCACATTCTGGTCTTAGATCCAGGAAAGCGTTAAGCTCTTTGAGTGAACGCAGTAGAGCGACTTAGAACGAGCGACAGTTCAGCACGATGTATGGAACCGCTAGCAATGTGTGCCTCCTACCACAACAATAGTTGTCAGGCTCAAACAGCATGCAAGTTTCATCGTGAAGATCCGGCGCGTCGATCATTCTATTCATAATCTTGCAAGTTATATCACTTAACCGTCTCACTTCAAGTGTTGAAACCGAGACATTCAGACAGAAACTACTGCTAGTATTATAAATACCGCAGAAAAGACTTGTAGATTTTTCCAGCATTAGAGCATAATTTCTTTTAATACGGATATTTTACCTAAATATCCGTATTAAAAGAAAATCTCTCTGTAATTACTTAAGTGTCAAATGGTAAATAAAAAAATCATATAAATTATCCGGAATGGCCGTAAACTACGAGTAAATCTCTAAAGTAACATACCGCCATTGTTCACTATTCCCACACAAAAGATATAGGTTAACTTTTGACCTAATATATTCATATCAGAGTACCCTAAACTTTGTACGTGTATTCTCTTATGGGTCGCGTTCCTTTCTGAATTCTAAAAAGTTTGGGCTCATACGATCTATCTAAAGTATTTTTAACGGAATCTTGTAAACAAAATTCCATTTCTTTGTTTTTATTAGAAAAAGGTAAATCAATAAAACCAATGGATATTTAAATTACAATAAATAATATTCTATCATTATCAACGACCTCACACCAATTCATAACTTTTAATTGTTTGTATAGATTTTTATCAAATTTAAGAGCCATTTCCGTTATACCTACCAACTTTTAATAAAAAATTCAAATTAAAATCGATCCGTTAAGGAGTTTTGAAGATAATAACCAAACATACCGAGGAGCTTAAAACCTCTTGATTTACGGTTTTAAACTGAGGACGAGATTTATCTTTTAATTGTATTTTCACAGTATCGGCCTGTGACTATTTTTTCGGCAACCCAAAATAAACTGAAGCAATTTTGCCGTGTTCCATATTCACCAAATCGAACTGTAAAGTTGGCCTTATCCGAACGGCCTCGCCTTTTATGGCACACTTTACACAGAAGAACTCCCTCAGTGGTACGAGAGATTATATTATTGAATTTTTCTGTGCGATTAATAGAAAAAGGTTCTCCCACATTTTAATTGCAACCAAACATAGGTTGTGAATGTGATCAATCAATGCAAACTTCTTCAGAAAAAAGGCGTAATGTTATGCAATACGCCTGTATAAAATCGCCTATAAGCCAGTTATAGCCATAATTTTGTGCTTACTCTTCTTCAAATCTTGCACGGCAATTCTTGGAAAATGAGAGCTAAAAGTGAGGCTAAGTGAAATTTCAGGCCAAAATAGAATACAATTCACGCGTCTATACAAGCATTTTTTTTCAGTAATCAGTTTTATATGGGTTTAATACACTTATGATTCTTTTGCTATTCTTGGTAAAATTTGGATATTTTATTATTATTTATTATGACTATAGGTATCCTTTATCAGATTAGACCAAGACAAAGTTTGTAAAGCTACCAAAAGTACACGGTGTATAGCTAATAGTCTACAAATGGGATAAGAAATAGGACTACAATCAAGAGATTGAGACAACTAAGTCTAAGCCTATACCTATAAATCAGGCTTCAGTAAGTATTTATAGTCTCAGAACAGTGCCTTGAAATTCAATGGGAACACGCATTAAGTAGATTAAAAGCTCACATAATGTTAGGCACGACAGTGTAGGTAGGTATCTAGACTTGGTTTTTCGCACGTATACTGGCTGTAGTGGACGGATGCAATGTTTATTCTAAAAAACTGAACTGAGCGTATTTGCTGATGTAAGTTTGACGCACTTTACTTTTGTCTCCCACTTTGCTATGGAGGGAAGTGGATAATTTGATTCCTACTCCTCCATTTATGTACTCTGATTAATTTCGTTGGAGGTTCCAAGACAGTAAGTTAGGCATTCCCTGGGACTCCCGAGTGTCAAAACTCGGTGTTCGCAAGGGTCATCGTTGTTATTCCTCACAGAAGTTGCAGTGGTGGGGATGAGGGTGGGATTATCCCGTAGTTTTGACGCAAAATACAAGAATATGATCCATCTAATAATACAAAAAGTAATAGTCTATGCTGCGTACTATAATATATTTGTACCTGTGTTGTACGATCATGTTATCCCACTTTTCATAAAATGCAAACGTACGAACTTTCATTTTTGTACGGTAGGTATCCTTTTTCTTGGAAAAAGAAAATTGAATAAGAGGAAATAAGTTTGTATTGAAACAACAACAACAAAGTCAACTCTATAAAATATTGACAGTTCAATACACAGACTAGTGGAACTTTGCGGAAACTTTCGAAGTTGAATAATGCTTGACCATACCTATTAGGGCAATTAAACACTAAAATTTGAAGAATTACCGCAATGATTGTTGTTGTGCCTGCCCACACAAAAAAGATAAAGAAGATAGAGATACTCATCTCTATCTTCTTTATCTTTTTTGTGTTTTCAAAATAAGACTACAAGAGATCAATTATGAAATATATATCTGGACTGTAATATATCCCACAGTGGACTGCAATAGACTGAAATGAAAATGATAATGATATGTCTTTCGGACATAGGTTGGGTCCACGTACCCGAAATAGGAACAACTTTTTGTGGGTCCTGCAAAATATTTACATAATAAATTTAGTTTTTAACCATAATGCCTACAAATTAAACTTACATACGTGGGTATAAATTAACCTTTTAAGTGTGTATGTGAGTACAATCATAAAAGGATAAATAAATAATATAACAAGCAAATTCATTAACCCGTAGTTAAAAAAAACAGTTATGAATAGACCCCAAAATAAACCATATATTATAAGGACCACTTTTATTGTATAAATATTTAAAAGGAAACATACAGATAACAAAGCTATTCGTCAATGCGTGAAGCAAACGAAATATCTTTTTATATAACCCAAGGTACGGATTCGTGATGGATAGACATGGATTACTATGCGGAGGATTTCCACACTTTGTACCAATGATACTCAAAGTGACCTATATCGACCCCTACGTGTCGATCACGATTGGCATGGCATCACTGTAACGATTTCGTGGTCTAGTTCACCCGCGTGGTCTGTTTGAGGTATATAGAAAAGGAAGGATTCAAATTATTTCGCTCCCGTCGTTCTTTATTTGCCCAATGCTCAGCTCCTATTGGCTGTAGCGAGATGATAAATAACCTATAACCTTCCTCAATAAATGTGCCATCCAACACATTTTTTTTTCAAATCGGAACTACTTCTCAGATCCCAGCGTTCAACCAAACTCTTCAGATTTATAACAATATTAAAGATTATATCTAGACCTCATGTTTAAGTTAGGTTTGTCGAGAGCTCGTTAATTAAGCAGCTCGCAGGTCGATGAAGATCGATTCGACGATTCGTCGGTGTCAACATGTTAGTGAAAAAAAATAGTGTATAACTCTTCATCTACAGTCCAAAACACATTTGAAGTTAAAGATTTTGTATACAATACGTAAGACAGGTGGTCTATCCAAAATCAATTAAAAGAGTAAATGGTCCACAACACAATAAAGTTTGGGAGCCTCTGGTCGATACGCAACAAAACGGGTTTGACGTAGGCTTTGAACTCACAAACAAGAAAGAATGAAGGCGAAGTAATACCCATCTCACGAATATTTTCAAAGTAACTGCTGTGGTTGCCAAAGATATTTCACAATTTTCACAACAGTTGTTTGCAAAATAAAATTGTAATAGGAATCCTTATATTCTAAATTGTTAAAACTGCAAGTACATAATGATTGTCTGCTGAACAAATTACTTCAAATATCTCGCAAGTTCTTATAATAATAATACAATTTATTATCTCAAACATGGTAATGGTAGGTAGAGATGTTACAAAAAATTTGGTTTCTCATATTTGGCCGACAGCATGCAACAATAGCTTATTTATTAAACCCTTAAAATAAAATTATGTAAGTATTTGATTTACAATTAATAATGCAATGTATTCTTAAAATTATAAGAGATACAGGAATTATTATCTTAGTACTGTTGATAAAATCGACAGTACATACGAACCATTTTTGATGATTAGGTACCTACGAGTATAAACAAACTATTACCAAAATGCCTATAGGTATCTTCTAATATTATAAAATGCCAAAGTTACGATAGATGGATGGATATATGGATGGATGTTTGTTACTCAATCACGCCAGAAAGTATCTGCTTAATATTGGGCATACAGATGCACAAGCCACGGACGGAAGCTAGTGATTATACGTTGTCGATACTTACAGAAATAATAATCTTTTTAAAAGTTAAGAATTCAAGAGTCAGAAATAAAAAACGCAAATATTAAAGAATTTTCCTGTTATAACCTTTATTCTGAGGAGCCGGGTTTCATAAAAGATACACCTTGAGGAAATTTGTTGTACCTACAATGTTCATTAGTAGGTACAAATTTATAATAACATTATTTTTCCTATCTTAATGATACACGATGTCATTACTAAGAAATAGGTATTACAGTAAAGCTATATAAGTACACCTGGCTTTCCGAAATGAGTTTATTATCTAGATTCATTCTGGAAAGCAAAGATGTTAGTGTAATTATCGTTTCGTATATTTCACTGGTGTGATGACTTAAATACCTATACTAAGGACTACAGTGGAAAGTTCAGGAGGAGGGCTTTTCTGAACGATTTAGGCTAAACAAAAAAAATCATAAAATGTTAACAATAAAATGATTGTATTATCTCAGAATTAGTTTCCGCTCTTCTCACCATCTGCAAAAAGCTAGCAGAGCAAGAGGGGAAACCTTAAACAAGAGTATTTACCCTCATTGATATATCTACTTACTTACCTAAAACAATTTGATTAACTACTTTATGTTTTGCCGTAAACTTGTAAATTATTCTATAAAATTACTACATATCCATTGGTAGTAAAGTAAACATTAATAAAAATCAAACAAAAAGCGTGAAAACAAATACGAAAATCGTTCAATTCAATAGGTGTTTATTCATGAAAGTGGTGCACGGCAAAATAGCACTGCGCAAATATTTGAAATTTGTTCACCGTTTCATTGTTTACTGAGAATATTAATACGTTAAAATAATGGATTATTTTCATACCAACGTTGTTGTTAAGTACCTGTGTCATTATTGGGTAAACGTTGGTTGATATCGATAATATCGACTACTCGTACATTAAAATCATTATGTCTGCAAGTTTCTCTGTTGGCTTATTTTATCCTGATTAAACCCATTCAGCTCTCAAGATAGAGGAGAGGAGACCTGAGCCCAACAGTGGGACATTAATGGGTTGCTGATGATGATGATAAAACTTGTGAAGCGATCTTTACAAAATTTTTTACAGATTATAAGATTTTGGTAGTTTTCAAGGTTTTTATTAGTTCTTACTGATAGAAATCACTAGATAGAGATATATAGATATCATATATCATAGAGTATTTATTTTTTTCTAAAGTAGCTCCTACTAGAACCTAATCCGGGATATTATAGATAGATATAGAGAAATATATACTATATTTTGAAGTCTTGTTAGTTAAAATTAAAATACATTGCAAGATAATCCACTGAAATATACATCCTATATTGAAATAGGTATAGTAGAATATCTTGCCAGACGCAAAGTATTTCGGAAGCAGAAAAAAAAATAAGGTCATATGAAAAGAAAATATGATTGCTCTAAATAAATTATGACGTAAATAAATTATGTATTTCCCTGGTGACCAAATTTACGAGCCAACACTAGATTATTGTCCGTTCCCTTTAGCTCTAAATGTTAGAACTATGCTTCTAACAGTGGAGTAAATTAATGCCAAATTGTCCTATATTCGGCCTTATTTTTTAGATCTTTGTACTTACGACGCAACTTTGACCATTTCCAACACTTGTTCCATAAAACTGTCAGTTAATGGAAGAAAGAAATACTTATAGATCCTTAATATGCGACCATCGATAGTTACCTAGATAGTAATTTATGAGTTCTCTAATATCTCGAATCAGGAATGTATTATGAGTATATCTAAAATAATAGTTAATAACTCATGACAATTAAAACGTGTCGCATTTTCACAAAATATATATTTCTTCAATATATACCTAAATCGATTTAAATCTCCACAATATTTTTTATCACAAATGTTCTTAATTGATATCAAAATGTATAGGTAAATGTTATGTAGTAGCTATCATTTTACATAATTACAGGTCCTAAGAGGCATTAAATTGATCGAAAATAAGTTTCTAGCCAAATTGTAATGGGCATGTCTGAAATGCATTAAAGTAGAACTTATATAGATACATCATCATCAATCATCATCAATAGAATAAACTCAAATGTAAGTATAGAAGACATCAAGCGTTAAACTTTATAATACAGTATTTTATAAAATGTGACTGTACCTACTGCTCACATATTCATTTTAATTAGATATATGTTCTCTGCTCTGCGAAGCATGAGGATGAGTAGTATATGGGTCACAGGACATGAGGACATGTTTTATGTCCCTGTCTGGACTATCTGTCCGTTTTAACGACCAAAGTAAAAAGCTGCATTAAAAAGAACGAATGCGTGATATTACTTGCAACTGAGTTTTATATTATCTGATTTAATTATACACCTTTATTTATACTTAATGCGAAACTTTAAAGAATTTTTTTAAAATCAGTAGCAGAAGATTCTGATCAAAGCTTCAATAAAATTATAAATCTTATTCGTCACTGTTACGAAGCATAAAAGCTAATTATTGAAAAAAACTCCCGAAAATTATGTCACCTAATTTGCTTACGGCTAGCTAACCGTGAATACAAATAAAAACAATCTAATTCCGGAAGCTACCAAACTCGTAATCATGATTGTGTTTGTATAATATGAGTCATTCCTCTTGACTGTGAGTTTTTATAGACATTAAAAACATCTGTTGTTACAACTTTATTCACATATTCCGGGAAAATGTGTGTAAGAAACGAAAGAGAAAGGCTCGAAAATAAAAACGTTTATATTGATTTAAGGCGTAAGGTTTGAACGGAGACAAATAGGTAGCCGATAGTTAGATATTGGCTGAGTAGGCGTCGCCAAAAAAAGGAAAACTGTGTTGGTAAACCTCATGGCTAAGATATTGCCGAAACAAAACGAATTTGTATGTTTTCTTTACTCCGCAATTTCCTCGATGTCAACTATACAAAGTGTTTGGGCGAAAATATTGGGTTAGCATCATAGATCTAAAAATTTTGTTCCACTTTAATATTGTTATTCGAACAAAGCTGACAAGAAGGCGTATGGCCCTCTTGATGCGAAGTGGCTGTCATACAGCTTATGATTTATTGCAAAAGGCACTACTGAATTGTTGTCAACCAAGACTAGGGTGCTGCGAACATATCCTTCTGTTTTCTCAGTAAACAGCCTATCAACGGTAAAATAATTTGTGTCATATGTATCTGGCTAATATGCAACATAATGGTGCTGATGCGAAACTTTCTAAAAAAAATAAACTCAATCATAATAATATGATTTTAGTAACACACTTGACTTATAATTATGTTGTAACAGAATAAAGAACGAATATGGAGAGAAGTAGATAGGTATGTTATGAGTAAGAAATCATGATCAGATAAGGAACACTGCTATAAGAAAGGAAACTAATTTAACCGACGCATAAGTAAAAATAAAATTGTTGAAGTGGAGATGGACCGGTCATAGCATTAGAGGTAAAGATAAATGGAGTAGAAAAGTAATAGAATGGTTACCCAGAATGGGGAAAAGGAAAAGAGGCAGACTATACAGGAGATGGAAGGACGACCTTGATATTTTATCCCATAACCATTCTATTACTCTTCTACTCCATTTATCTTTACCTCTAATGCTCTAGCAGGAAAGTTATGGACAAGGATAGCAAAGGATAGAGCAACATGGATGGAATTGGAGGAGGCCTATGCCAGGGGGCACACAGACATCTAATACATAGGTACTACAAAGCGCTAGTAATATACAAAAATAATATATAGGAAACCAGTGTCTAAAGTTGTTTTAAAATTAGTTATTAATGTAAGAATAAAACATATATAGGTATATATGTACAATCTTTGAAATGTCTGAATAAAAGGCTTATTTGTTTTATTATTATTTATTAAAATAAATAACAGCGACATTTATTCATATATCTGCTGCCACCATCTGACGCAATAAAGGCATGCACATGTATGTACATAGTGCATGATGATGCATGTACCCTATGGGGTATGAGCACCCAATACGCCATGATGATGACCTAACGCTATTGGCGCTCCCAAACACTCTGTGGCACATACACTACTCTTATTTCCTTTCTTCCAAGCGATAATACATCTTTTTTTAAAACCAAAATAGAATTTGAAACTCCTTACACTAATCAAATTTTGTACTTTTATTTACCCTACATTAAGCATGCCTACTCGCACCCTATCCCACCCTACATGTTCTTAACCAGTTTTTTTTACTTCACATGGTTATTTTATACTACGAGTACTATGGTGGCAAATACGGTTTCCTTTTTATTTCCCGCCTTACATATTATCTTAATATAAGTACAACATTACAGAACCACTAAATATCAATAAACTCATACAAATTAAACAAGACCTTGTTAACGGCCAATATTTACCAAAATAAACAGACTTCCTCTGAGCAGTTTATTTGGATTCCCGATGCTTTCAACCCCCTAATATGGCGGGTGTAAACCTTCAGCTTATCCTCCAACTGATCTACCAAAGAGAAATATTGCCTTAGGATAAAGTCGCTACAATGTTAAATTGGATTTAAAGCCCCGAAAACACACGTGTACTGTACTGTAAATTGAATATTTATTGCTGTGATGTCTTTTTCATAAAGTGCTGAAAAAGTTTTTGTTTCAAGAAAGTGTGTAATTGAAATATATATTCTGTAACCTTGGATTCTACTTGAAATCTGGATATTCAATTAGTTGATTTCGATATCGTTGTCTAAAGTTTGAGAATTTAAATTCTGTCATGTCCTCCTCAAATATTTGACAAAGATATTGAAATTGACCAATCGAATGTCAAGATTGCAAGTAGAGTCTAAGAAGGCCAAGTCATAATTTCGATGTTTGATCCTTTTAAGATCACATTCACATTGAACATTTTATTGACTTAGTTACTTACCACTGGTTACTTACTACATTTTACTGACTTAGCTTCAGTAGAATGAATAAAATCTTTAAAAAAAATAAAAACCGACTTCAAGTTCATATTTAGGTAGGTACATGTACAAATTTAAACTAAAAGAGTAGAAAATAATATTTTAATTACGTCAAAGCATGAGCATTAATGTAAATAAAGGAAATTATGTTTACACATACCTATTTACAATTTATAAGCACTTATTTTTCGAGTCGGTGCCAGCCAAGAAATACCATTTAATCCTGCCTTTACTCAACCAACTTTCAAATGGTATGTGTGATGTGCCAGAGTGAACTATGCAAACGCGAGCAGACACTTGGGGGCAGTGGTCGTTGACGGTTCTGTCTTTATGCTCAACAATTATGTTACACTTATTTGCATTATCAGCCTTCTTTCGAATGCGCATTCATGTATTAGGTATCTAAGTATTCACGTTATTTTTGCTTTAGCTGGCACCGATATAATAATTAAGCCCGGCTTATATAATATTTGTAGCTCAAAATAACAAATTATGAAAAAAATAAATGTTTTAATCAAGTGACTTACCATCTGCTAACGGTGAAGGAAAACATCGTGAGGAAACCCACATACCCAAGAAGAAATTCTAAGTGTGTCTGATCCACGTATCCGCAATGTGGATTATGGCTTAAACTCTCTTAGCACTCTAAATGGGTTGCTGACAATGATCCCAAACTAAAACGAAATTGTGTACGGCCACATAAATGGCCTCCTTGGATATATTTTTATCTCTATAATGTTTTAATCGTGGTGTTACAACCTACATAGTCGACTAGTGGGCGTAATAATAGTTGATTAGGGAATTGGTTGTATCTATTTTGAGAAACAATGTGTTCTTCAATAACATTTTTAAAAGGTCTTTTATTGTATCATTGTCTATTTTAGAAAATAAAGCATTCAGAAAACTAATCAAAATTGTATTAGCTTTTAATAATGGGTCCATGTCTTTGTTATTCCAGTTGTAACTATATAAATTATTGATATATATTTGTATTATTATTATAATACTACTCACGAATATGGTATTGATACTTTTCGGTCGTTTCATTGCCAAAACTTTAATCAATACGAATAAATAAAATTGAAGTGTCTGTTATCTCTTTCCAGTTTTGAATAAAATATTTACATCATATCTTAAATAATATATACGACTAACCTAATAAAAAAATAGAACCAGATACTCTATTCACAGGAATTTCCTATAAATAGAATATCTGATTGAGTTCAGATTCCTGAGGAAACGTTCCCAAAAGGCTAGCCACATTATAACAAAAACACCCTTTCCCCCACCCACTGCTCAGCTACTATTAGCTGTATCCTTTCTATAGCCTTCCATGATAAATGGTCTATCCAACACCAAAAGAATTTTTTAAATCGGCCCAGTAGTTTCTGAGATCCTAGCGTTCAACCAAACAAACAAACAGACTCTTCAGCTTCATAATATTAGTTTAGAAGATAATAAAATGCGAGATTAGTTGTCGACATGAACGAAGTCACGGACACAGCTAGTTACTATAAAAATAAATACTTAAATACGCATTGGATACGACTGGACGGCAGATATGAATAATATTTGCCACGATGGAGGCTAAAAACATACTGGCTTGTACCATGTCAAATATGTGTCATAAATTATGTGAATGGTGCTTTAAAAGGTTCTGAAGTTGACGGCGTCTTTTTGTCCGCGTCACGTCATTTCGAAGTAACATAAGGGATACATAGCTTTAAATACTTGTATTTTCCATACGGTTCCCTATAAACCGTTTTCCCATTTTCGGTGGCGACCCGTTAAAGCCTCCGCGTAAACAATTCAACGAGAAAATCTTATTTCCTGTTGTTTGGCATCTCGAAAGAAAATAACATTATTTTTGTATAAAACGGACTTATTAATGTTGGGAGTTGAGAAGAGTTCAATTTAGATGCTTGTGATCTCATTACAGCGTTTATCAGAATATTCTGTAGATACATTGATTTTTAATCGATATAGTATTAACATTATTTTTAATTGATACGCTTCCGAGACACTTATATTATAAGTGGCATAGTTCCTAATATGCGAAACTGAATTGGTTTACTGTAACGTTTTCATTCCCAAATCTTTCAAACTTTAAATGAAAACTATAGCGGTTAAGATAACTTTATTAGTTTAGCAGTAATAGTCGTCGAACTTGGGTGTTGGATAATTTGTATCAAATACAAAATCCTTGGCATTAACTCCTAATATTATCTTTACCATTACTTATATTCAGAATAAAGAACAACAGAATTGTATTATATTGAAATAATGGGCTACTACGGAACCCTACACTGTGCGTGGCCCGACACGCACTTGGCCAGTTTTTACCTACAGTATAATTATAGTCTTATAGAAAAAACGTTGTAAAGTGAACACTTATTGACCGCCACCCGCTTTGTTACTTGTATACACACATAAAAATTATTTCATCGATACAAACTACTATGACAGAATGTTTGTATCGATATATTCATATTGAGATTTTACAGTAGATTTTTAACTTGATGATTCACAACACAGATGAACACAAGTAAGTTTCTGAGGTAAAACGTACCTAATGCTTTTTACCACGGAAACTTACTAATCATTATGTTAAAAATCTACTGAAAAATCTCAACATGAATATATCGATACAAACATTCTGCCATAGTTTGTATCGGTGAAAGAACAACAAATTCTTGGAATCCTACTTTCCAGTTCCGAAAACTTGGTAGGTAATGTTCAGACTTACTTTTAGGTATTATATATTTAGAACATTATATTTACCCAAGGGCCAGGTAATGTACATTATCATCAATCAACAGAACATACATAATAGAGCTCGCGAAAAACCCTTCTAAGTGTGTGAGATTATAAGTAACACCCACGAGGATCGCTGGCAATATGAACTTTGAGAACAGCCCTGAGCTATAACAAACCAATCTATTTTCCAACAGGCCTCTCAGGTAACTGATAAATAGAATTGAGTGTAATACGACGTCTATAAATCCCAAAACCATAACATAAAATGAGAAGCGATTATTTGGTGACGGCCATTCGATAAATACAAATTCTTTTGTTGTTTCTATTTTTATTATCAGCTCATGTTCTTGTTTATAGTGTTTGACGATAGCTTGTAGATCAAGTTTCAAATAAAATTTTGTTTAGATTATTGAAAATGAGAGAAAACAGATTTTTAGTTTATTGTCTTTTTGTATTAATCTACCTGAAACACGCTCATAAGACAAATGCATTAGTTATAGTTCTAATATTTTTTAAGTGTTTCTTTTCTGGCATTATGTACCTTAAATTTAAAATATAGACTTAGAAATTTAAATTAATTATTAAATATTATGCTCAATCCTAATGAATTCTATGATACATTGCCACAAAAAACTTTTACGTTATACAAAGCTATTACAAAACCTATACAATATTACCTATGCAAGACTATCATCAATATAAAAATACATTTTATAGAGAGCAGTCGTACCATAAAATATAATCATAACTAAAATGCAAGGTGATGCTTAGATAATGACCGCTGGGGACACATTTCTCGAATCTCCATCCACTGAAGCGCGGCGACACTATACAGAAACAATGTTGGGTGCAAAAGTTAGTGTTGACAAACCGCGATTCTCGTATATTATACTCAAGTGTATCATAAAGAAAGATAATAACCATGTCATTTATTTTTAACGTTCATAACACTATTGTTTGCTAACAAACATTAAAGTACCATGAGGGAAATGAAAAAGCTTTTCGTTCACACAAAATATAATGCTTCTTGCGGACACGTTAAACTCAGTTCTCACATATATTTTCCATAAGAATGACTATGTAAGGAAGTCTATTGTTAAGCGAGTCAGACTGGAGGGAGTACTTTATTCAGATTGCGAACTGAATTTTAAATTAAAACATGCTTCTTGATTTCTGTTGAAGCAACCAATTCAATAGTAAACAGTATGAAAATGCTCGGCCAAAGAATAACTTTGCAATCGTATGAAATTAAGGTTTGGTTAGGAACATACAGCCCAAAACTCATTTTGTGGATATAGAGCTTTTTTATTCGCAAGGTTACTTTGCAGAGACCATTTTAATAAGATTTTTGTAGTCGCTGTTTTGTACAACACAACACGTATAAAAGAACATCAATCTCGTGAGATAACTTATCGCAATTCAGTATGAACGAGTTAAGTAGAAAATATGACTTAGAAGAATAATATACTGGCATTCAACAGATATATTAGCTCTACAAATTTGAAAGCTGACAGCGTATATAATATGTCTTGTTTGTAAGAAATTTCATTAGAGAATCGACTTTGTCGTGCCTTTATTAGCATGTTCAACTTTTTATTACAATCTCGTTATTTTTCTTATCTGGTTCTTTATCATTCCAATATGTCCTTTTAGAAAAAAAGCGGGTTAATTACTCTTGATATTGGCCTAAAAAACAAATTTTTGGCTGCCATTCATTGAAATTCCTAAAATTAAATCTATAATAATATTATAAAGCTATTATTACAAAATACAGACTAAGCATTAAACCAGGTTTAAATTGACAACTCTGACACTAAAACAATGGCTTATGTCAATTTAAACCTGGTTTAATACTTAGTCCATATTTTGTAATAAGGGGGCTTGAGTTTGTTTGCTTATTTGTAGCTGAGCTATGGCCAAATTGATAAAGAACGACGGGAGCTAAACCCCGCGCGGGTCATCGTTCAATATACTTTTTTTTAAATACCATAGTTTGCGTCATTGTAAAATTAATTTTGAAAGAGATGGGGCAAAGGTAGATCTCGCTAAAATCGAGCACAGCGAATGGCGAAACAAGTGTTCCTGATAATATAAGTTTATATTAAACGAGAAAATGGCATACCATTTTCGCTCTTAAGTAAAATGAACAACGTCATAATAAAACGTGCATTTAATTATCAAAGCGATTTAATCTTATACTAATAAAGTGTCAATTAGATAGACTCTCACGTGCAAGGATGTCTCTGTTCTAAGAGCGGCATACAAAATAGCAGAGATAAAAGGAAAGGTTCAACAACCAGTAAACGTGCTTTGATCTACGTCTAATATACTAAAATTATAAAGAAGTATTGTTTGGGAAATTGGATGTAGGGGGGTAATCTTCGAAATTACTGATCCAATTTAAAATAACTGAGCGATATTGGCTATTTGATACCGATATATTACGCGGGCAAAGCAGCGGGTGCAAGCTAGTCCAAGGCACGTAAAGCCGTTGGTCTCAGTGTTGGAAACTTTTTGGGCGGCTTGATAAATTCCAACACTAGGATGTGCCTCAAGCCCATACGATATAAAAGAAAGAATATTTTCAATAACGAAATTCGATTGGTTGTATATAATATATAAATATGTTTATTCTATTCATCCTACAAATTAAGAGTATGACGACACAGTAACAAAAAGTTAGGAGTCTATATATCTCCAAAATAATGTACCTTGAGGTAACTTGAATAACTTGCCGTATTAGTCATTAATGAGTTGTTCGTATCTTGAAGTTAGCTAGATACCTTTTGTTGTTCATTGTTTAGGAATTTACGTCATAAGGTCTTTATACATGTATTTAGACAGTAAGTTGCAAAATCCCTGTTATTACCGAAGTATTTTCTGCTTTTCTAAACAAGAAACTAACGTACCCGTTTCTGTTTTGTTTCGACATCATCATCATCATCATCATATCAGCCTATCGACGTCCACTGCTGAACATAGGTCTCACCTAATTTACGCCACTGCGAACGGTCTGTTTCGACATGTCACATTAATATTAAATTAGATACCATGTCATCCTGGATAATATCACTCATTGAGCCACCCACTTTAGGCCAGCGTGGGTGGAGATCATTCAGCTTTCTAGATAGATGAGAGAAGACTCGTGGACATCAGTGGGGAATTAATAGATTACTAATATTACCATCACTCAATTCATTACAGGAAACTAAAAAGGCAGGTAGCTTTTGCCAATTATGTCGTGTGACAGAAATCGTTTACTTACAATCGCAACATTCATTTCTTCGATTTAGGTAAGGTCCTAGAAACCAAGTCGTGATGCTAAAGCAATAAGTCTAAAGTTTTAAAATGACTACTTCTTGATAGTGTCTATTCCTCCTCTTCTTCTTCTTCTGTCCTCGCAACACGTTTATACGTTGAAGTACGGTCCCGTTTACTAACTTTCCTTAACAAAATACCTGAAATTTCATCAGCTTTTATAATCTACTTAACTCGCGTAAAAACTTTTCGGATTACACTTGAGTGAGCTGCGACCTACCAAGTAATTTGCCTTTTATTAATATGAATATTTATTACGAGTTACCTACATACCAGAGAGTTGAGTTTTGTAACGCTTGTGAAAATAAATTATGCATTCAGATGTCTTCACCGAATTTTGTATGCCCTTTGCTCTTTAGTCTTATCGTAATAATTATTTCATAGCTAATGAAAGAGTAGTACCTACTGAGTAGTAGTACTGTACTGAGTTAATACAATGTAAGAAAGAAATAGTATTTTTCGTTCAAGTGATATTTAAGGCTAGATCTTAATGAAAATGTTACACTGCTGTGCATTGTGCTGATTCGTATCTGTTGTGGTATTGGTGGTTGATGTGTTAATTTGTGTTTGAACTATTATTAAATTTTACTTATATTAAAAAGCGAAACTACTAAATATTCACACAACTTTCCATACCATAATCCCAAATTGCTTTGTGAAAATAATACTTAAATATACTATATATACGAAGAGGTTTTTGACCTTTTGAAAGAATTATTGAATTGATCATAATTTTATTCTTCTGTGTTGCAGACAATTCAGGTTTAGTATGATAACTTTTTTAATTATATAGAAGATTTTTTTGTTCTAAAATTCTTTGTAGGAAATCGTATGCGGAAGTTGGCTACACTTTTTCTCTAACTCGGAAACTTTAGCGGTAAAATATACCTAATATAACATTTAATTAAATTCTTTATATTGTTCTTCAGATCTAATGGAAATGAAAAGTGAATTTAAAATTATTAAATATCTTTTTCCAGGTAAGCGCTTCTTCTTCTTGTTTAAGAATTTAAACTTTCATATTGTTCAACTTTTGTGAATTTTTTTTTAATTCTTTGAGAGTACTCCTACTTACGAATTTCATTACCACTTTCAGGTAGATACTATCACAAGATAATGTCACTTCATCACGATGTGTTTTGATACAGATGCTACTCATATAATTAATTAATTAAATTAAACGCAGCATGAATCTTTCATAGGTACCTAACGTTTCCATTAACATAAACTACCATATGTTACTAAGTTAAGCTGACTTACTACGAACGTGGTTTTGTTCCATTTAATTATTGCACATGGGTAATTAATTTTCCAACTCTTCGGTATCGACGTATTCATAATACGTCATTGCAAACGTCAGAGATATTAAGTAGGTACCACAGAACAGAGATAGGTAGGTACCTATGCAAATGTAATTTGGCACGGCATGTAGCGGCACATATCGACTAAAGTTCAGTAATGACATGAGAGTGAGCTTGTGTATGTGTGTTATGGTGTACTTACGTCCGAAATAATATTACATTCTTTGGAAAGAAAGTTGGAAAGGAACTTGTGTGATAAGAATTTATGCGGTTGTTATTGATTGTTGATATATCGGGGTTATTACAAGTAAGTAGGTGACAGTAGGTGTTCACGTTGAAGCGGCTTTTATGGGTTAACATAGTTAAAATAAAAACAAAATAATTTGTTGGTGAATAATATGTTGAAATTATTACAAATTTAGTTTATTTATTTATTTAAACCTTACAACTATTTTCACAGATACTTAAATCTAATACAATAATTGTAGAACCTTGTAGATCTTAAATCTATCTTATATCTACTTAATCTATCAAAACTATAAACTACTTCCTAAACATACAACACAATAAGTTATATAGTTAGTAGTTATATAGTTCATTGTAAGTATAATGACTGGCCTGTTGGTCTAGTGGTTAGTGACCCTGACTGCTAGCCGGAGGTCGTGGGTTCGATCCCCACCCAGGACAAATCTTTGTGTGATGAGCATAGAGGTTTGTTCTGTGTCTGGGTGTAATTTATCTATAATATGTATGTATTTACAAAAAAAATATGTATTTAAGTAGTTTATCAGTTGTTTAGTACCCATAACACAAGCAAATATAATTGCTTACTTTGGGACTAGATGGCGCTGTGTGAATGTGGTAGAATATTATTATTAATATTATTATAATATAAACTAGATACGGTTTACTTTTTCGATCACAAAAAAGTAGGTTCCTAATGTAAATTGTAGTAATATTTTAGCAAAGATTTTATATGTGTAAAAAAAGGTTGTATTGTGGTACATCTAATTATCCAATTACTTAAATTAATGACCGAACCTTAAATTCATTATCCTAGCCTAAATTAATAACATTAACTTGACAAGTTGTCTAAATTGAAGCAAGAAAATGAATTTAATATAGTTAATTTGGGTTTTAAAAGAAACTCACATTATTTAAATCAGTTCGGTAGGTATCTTTGAAATACTTTTCTTCACAATTTTTCATTAGGAAATTGCATCCACATGAAGCGGGGGCGAACGCTAATAGGTAGGTACCTACTTATTATTATTAATCGATTGGAATAACTAACTTCTTCGTAATCAATAAATATGTAACTATAAGTTTAGGTATACATATTGCACATACGTAACCATTTACCTATGCTATTTAGAACTAACATGAGGAAATTATAGTTGTTTCCTGTTCGAGGTTGTCTCGTGCAAAGTTCGGCGTCGCACATTGCTTTCAACTGCGGTTGATAACGAACCAACATCGACATGCTTACACAAGACCAATATAGCTCATAAAATTAGGCGAGAGCAACTCGATATTTTGTCCAGTATCTAGTGATTATATTATCCTTAGTATAGTTATTAAAGTAAACAATAAATAATATTATCTACAACCCTTGATTTACAAGAAAACGGTGACTCCCCCCTAGATGCACTATCATCACGTATTAAATTAATGTTGCCGATATACTGTCAAATTATAAATACATTTCTAGAAAATAGTTTTTGTATAATCAGTCATATTTAATACACAGCGAAACAATAATGTGTGACAATTGAATTCTTTTTTGGAGTGCCGTTTTTTAATCGCTGATTGTGCGTCTTGGATTTTTTATAAGTCAATGCATAAAACAATTTAGTATCAGACAGAATGATGTTGCCGTAATATCTATATCTAGACTTCTGCCACAAGTTTATTATTTGTTTAGATTAATAACACTTGAAACACAAACTGTGTTAGCCGGATATTGAAGTCTACTTTAAATACAGTTAGCTTAGAGATTTGTCATTCAAATTTCTATTTCACAGCTCACACATAACAGCTGCAACGAAAAAGGCTTATAATTTTATTATAAGCTATTTATAATTATAAGCCTTTTCGTTGCAGCTTCGACGATGATGACGATTCGACGCTTATTTAAGTTAAATAATTATAATTATTGAACTGATGCAAGCGTCAAATGGAATTTAAGGTTCAAAGTACGCTTTACTGCTTACAATCCCGAATGCGGCTAAAGTTCTGAGTTGAGCAAAGTAATCGTATTATTGCTTTGATCGTCAAATTTCCAATAGGCTCGCTATAACATGGGAGCAAACATGCTGACAAAATGTAATGTTCCTCCTCTCTTACGTTTTCTTGTACTCTTACATTTTATACAAAACCATCGTGATTTTTCCTATTCAATAAATTATGTATTTCAGAAGGTCAACATATAAAAAATGCGATTACATCATGAATTGTAATAAACATTATCAATTTACATTTTCTAATGGGTTTAAATTTCATCTAGTACGCTTTTCCGTCTTAAACAAAAAACGCCCACAAAAATATTCCACGAAAAGTTGAAAGCACCTATCTCTTTATTAGTTAGGAAAGGTGGGCAGACACCCATACTCTATATCTAAATGCCTCGAATACTTTGTCCGACCTCCACATACTTGGATAAAGGCTGGGCTAGATGATAACCGCGGAGAACACCGACAATTATACAGTCCATTAAATTATTTTCCGTTAATGGAAAAGGCACAAAGGGTTGTTGAAAGTGTTTTAGACGAGTATATTATGTATGTAGCTGATGTTTCACTTACACAAACATTTAGAGTGCGGTGGATAGGTTACGGTAAAGATAATCTCACTCTAATTGGAGTAGACTAGGGTTCATGATTTCTCGGGCTTTTCAATTTCTCGGGTCTCGAGAATTCTCGAGGCTAATTTCTCGGGTCTTCTCGGGTTGTCGAGAAATTTACATTTACGTACGTTTTCTCATATTATTTAGTTCCAATAACGTCAAAAAGTTCAGTGGTTTTCCTCTCAAATAAAAGTATCAAATTAATTATAAAGCTTTTATTGATTATATTCAAAAACATTAATCTTATGAATAAGCTATTTAACTTTTTTTAACAAAATACAGAAATAATATTATTCAGACTCATAATTATAATGACAGCACCATTTTTGCCTGGTTAGAGTGCAGGTAAAATCTATAACAAACGCAATTCAAATATAATAAGCACTTTGAGTAATATGTGATACACACACACACACATTACACAACTGGCAATATTAGTCTCACAAATTTAAAATGACACATTAATTAATTTCAAATTACTTACATAAGAAAAACATATTAGAATAATAATTAAAAACTAAGCTTGTGCGGGTTGGTGAATCAGACATACTCATAGAATTTCTTCTAGGGTATGTGTGGTTGTGTGGGTGTGTGGTTGGATTATGGCCTAAACCCTCTCAGCTCTCAAGTTAGAGGAGAGGAGACCCGAGCCCAGCAGTGGGACATTAATGTTGTTACGAAAAAGCTTGTTGTTTTACAAACATAGGAAATATAATTAGACTAAGTAGTATAATTAATGAATCGTTAGTTATTTTATGTATTAAAGTTTGACTAAAAAATAATAGAAAAGAACGATAGATACTAGCAAAATTTAAGATCATATTTAGATTATATTATTAATCGATCCTATACTAACAGGCGGTATCGAACCATTAAGTGTGAGGAGAGACTTTGCCTCCCTATGTGTGTTCTACCGCCTGTATAATGGGTTGTGCTCTGAAGAACTGTTTGAGATGATGCCCACGGCCACCTTCTACCATCGCACCGCTCGCCATCGGCAGGGAGTTCATCCCCACACCTTAGAACCGAAATGGTCTCGTACCGCGCGGTTCCAGAGGAATTTCCTCCCAAGAACCATCAGGTTGTGCCTTGTGGAATGAACTCCCTAACGAGGTTTTCCCAAGGGACTACAGTATGGGGTTCTTCAAAAAAGGAGTGAATAGGTTTCTTAAGGGTCGGCAACGCGCTCGTGATGCCCTTGGTGTTGCAGGCGCCCATAGACTACGGTAACCGCTTACCATCAGGCGGACCGTACGTCTGTATGCCACCGTCGTGGTATAAAAAAAAAATATTGATAAAAAAAATATGAATAATAAAGCCATTATGTGTCAATAAAAGTGAAAAGACTTACCTGTTTGATTTCAATTTATCTCGTAATCTGTGAAACACTCACTACGTAAACTATACTCTGCTATAGTCGAAACACGAAAGAACGTGTAAAAACGACGCCGCAGAGCGCTTGCAGCGAGATCAAAGGGTGCCGCTGCGCTTTGGCCCGCGTCACCACGCAACACAACAAACGGCGATTTAATTTCTATATAGGTACATGATTTCTCGAGTTCTCGACTTTTCTCGAGCTTGATTTCCCGGGAACAAAGCCCAACGATTTCCCGGGAATTCTCGGCTCGAGAATTCCCGGGAATAAACCCTAGAGTAGACCGACTAGAAAGGTGCCTCCAATGTAAAGAAAGCCGCAGTTGTGTATATAGTGTTTTGATAATATTTAATTTGGGAGTAAAGCCAAAACCGAATCAGGGCGTACTTTTTGTTAATTAATTGAAAATTTGGAAGTCACCTGCTTATTTGCAATTTCGATATTCGATTGAGAGACTTCAAAATTGTTATGTCAAGTGTTTGAAATTGGCATGGCCAAGGCAAAATTTCAAATATTTGACAACGATATTGAAATCGCCCAATCGAAAGTCGAGATTTCGAGTACGATCCTTGGTAGTATTTTAAAGATAAAAAACATTCCTACACAATTTTACGAGTAGTAAAAGTTTTCTGTACATACACTTTTTCCGTCAAACTTCACAAATCACAGTACAAAGTTTTGTTTAACCCTACCTCTCGTGAAATAGTTAACCAACTATAATTAAAAAAAACTCTGTTGGAGTGTTGTTTACATTGCCATACCTATACAATTGCAGTTCAGCAATTACAAACGAAACTCATCACAAACTTTAATTAAACGGGGTTTTGTTGAACGACTGCATGATCAATGGCCCGTTATATGTAGAAATAAGACAATAAACAATGGGACTTCGTTGAGCGACTCTAGCTTTATGTTGTCTTTAAGTGTCCAACAAGGTTAAAATTCCACCATAAAAGCGTCCCGGGAATTTCTCATTTATTCAATAATAGCTGACAGTGCGGTTTCTCTTACGTATCTCAATAAAAATACGTAGCGTTCTTTTTTTTTAATGTAAATTAATTCCAATGTACCTACTGACGACATTATATTTGTAAATACAAACGAAATTAGTCGGCTAGAAATGTCAGTTTCCTTAGAAAAAAACCATTTAATAATAATCAAGTAAAAACTAAACATTTCTACAAAACTTTTTGATTATGTTAAAATTTTCGGAAATAAACCTCTATTTTATGAACCGTAAAACTTCCAACCAAAATTATTTTGAACATGATCGGATATACTGTTTTTGAGTTATTGCTGAAAAATTGTGCTTTTCAACAAAAGGACGTAAGTGCTGCGAATAATATACGCTCGGTAGCCCGGTTACCGAGCGTATATTATTCGCAGCATACTGATAAAATATGTATATGTTACGGCTAAAACCCGAAGTGCGGCTACACCTAGTTTTACTCGGTTAGAACTAGGTGTAGTCACTTACTCTTGGTTAAATCTAGTACGAGCCGATTGATTTCGGGTAAAACTAGGTCTATCCTTCATCATGCCGGCTACAACTAGGTCCAGCCATTCCCTGTTGGATAAAACTAGGTCTATCCGATATCATTCCGGCTAGAACTAGGTCCAGACAATCCCTGTTTGATAAAACTTAGATACGTGCCCCGCCACGCCTTCCGCCCCGCGTCACACTCATGACTCACAGTATCCGCAGCAGCGGCGCGGGGTGGAGGGCGTAGCGAGGCACGCGCCCCTGCAGGTTGTGAGCGCCAGGTGCTGCTGATCTACTGCAGATCTACTAGCGAGTGTGGCTCACAGCGTCTGCAGCAGCAGCGCGTGCCTTAGTTTTATCTAACAGGGATTGGCTGTACATAGTTGTAGCCGGCATGCTATCGGCAGAGCTTTTTAGGTATAAAAAAACACCCAATAATAAGAACCGTAGAGAGTTTTTTTAATCTTATAAATCACATTGTTATAATTAACACAAATTATTAGGAGTACAATTTTTAATATAATAGGAACAATCAGGAACATTTTTTTTAACAACAGACTCAAGTTGCATATTATATCTTGTTTGCATCTAGTGTTATCCAACAGGGATTGTCTGGACCTAGTTCTAGCCGGAATGATATCGGATAGACCTAGTTTTATCCAACAAGGAATGGCTGGACCTAGTTGTAGCCGGCATGATTAAGGATAGACCTAGTTTTACCCAAAATCAATCGGCTCGTACTAGATTTAACCAAAAGTAATAAGTGACTACACCTAGTTCTAACCGGGTAAAATTAGGTGTAGCCGCACTTCGCGTTTTAGCCATAACATATACATGCGAATATTTTTCCCTATTAAATTATAGTATTGTACTATGATGTCATTATCTCTATAATCAAAAAATCGTTTCGTTGCTCGATTATGAAGAATTTTCCAATGTGTCTTAATAACTTTCATCTCACGTACGCTCAGTCTGCTTCACTGCGTTCTCCGTTATAAATTATCTTTATATACTGTTTGACACCTATTTATTCAGAATTCATAATAAGGCCACGTATAAAATTACTGTCATGTCAGTGTCAGATTTAAAAAGTTAATTCATTCCAAATTTAAATTGCATAATTCATTTTCAATTAAATAAATTGGTGGATGATTTATTTTAAAATAAATAAATGGCTGAATGAGATAAAAGAACAAGGTGTTATTATCTAGTAGGAATTTGGAAAGGAGCCGATAAATGGCGCCTTAGGACTAGGTGAATATTATGTGCTAATAAAGAACCAAGTTTAAAGTACCAGTACTCTTAATTAAGTCACAATAATCAGTAGGTGTTCGCTTTGCGTTGTATTTAACAGTTTTATAACAAGTTCCTAGATATAATGTACGTATAAAAGGGATCTGCAACTGACGTCAGTTGGTCATGTGGCCTTTTATAGCGCAAGATTTAATACCTACTATAAATACAAGGGTTTTCACGTATTGGCATGTGTTTGACAGCTGTTATACTCCGTTACATGTTATTATATCATTAAAATAAATATCGTCATCGTCATAGGAGTGAACAACATTCTAAGAATAATGTAGTCTCGAGCTATTAATGTACAAAGTTATTTAAAAAAAAAATCTACTATATTGGAACGGAGGGCTTTCTACTTAGATAGGATCTTTTTAGTAAAAATATTTTGAAGTTCACAGCAAAGAAGAATGTTAATAATTAAACCTTTCTCGTGCCGCAAAAACGTATAATGACGCTACTTGAAATTTCACACTGAAAGCGTCCAAAAAATAACCCTAAAATTACACGATATAAAACAAGTAAGGGACTGACACTTTCTTATAATGTTTTATGAAATGATTTTAAAAGCGTAATTAGTGCGTAACCGTGAGATTTCTAATGTTTCATTTTATTTATGAAGCTTATTTTTATATCGGTTGCTTTTACAGAAAAAAGAAAACCATTTGAAGTTTATAATACCACTAATCATTTTTGAATATCTTTGTGTTTGGCAATCTTTTGAAATAAATACCTATAAAAGGCGGGTAAGATATAGTCGTAGATAATGTATATACAAGATGGTAGAAGAACGATGTTGGAAAAATAATGAATTTCTTGAATATTTTATTAAAGTTGTCAGGTTCACCAACCTCAAGTGAGAGTACGCTACAAGTAATATTATTATTATCTTATATTGTATATACTTTTTCAAAAGAGTAAATAGGAAGGTACGACCCTAAAGCTTAAGTTATTACTTCTCAGCTGAACTCAAAAGCGATCTTGTATATCGCTTTTAAGTTATCAAAAGCAAACCGTAAATTATTTAATTAATAAAGTCATTAATCCCTCTACAAATGCTCGTCTTTGAGAGGTGTAATTATTTCAATTTTATTTTACATGAAACTAACGAACACAAATACGATAAAGCATTGCATTGAATACTTGTTTTCTTTTTTTAAATATCTAATAAATATGTTAATTTTCAGACAAAATCTAAACATGAAACAAACACGCAATTTAATTACTCAGTTTTTTATGGTTCGTGAAAACCTTCATAATAGTGGAGTTGTACGTGTTTGCAATGACCTGAAAGTTGTAGCTTTATATTAATTAAATTTTTATAAGAGTTTCTGGTTTACTTTCCAAGTGTCCTTTTGTTCGTAACGCTAAATTCTTCTATTTTTTAGGGAGTACGTATATTATACCTATACAAACTCGTGACTATACTTGGGCTATTTCATGGCTATCCATCAATCACTGCTAAGGAAAATAATACATTTTGACGAATTATGATGTATAAGATTGGACGAAATTCCATCAGGAGATTATTTTTTAATATGGTAAGTTCTATGATATTTGATACCCCAAAATTAAGGAGAAGCAAAAATTGACACTTTTACATTAAGTATTTGATTACATTTATCTTAATTTGATACAAAGTTAACCTTATTACTTAAATGTAAAGTTGATTTTATTTTGTAAAGAAGACGAAAGTGTTGCACGGAAAATGAAATACCACTTACTCATCATAAGAGTTACAGAACTTTGAAAAGTGAATGCGATTCTTCAGTTGACTTTTTGGAGCCTAAACTCAATAAAATTTATTTTAAATTTGATACGTGTGTATAAAAATAAATGCTAAGGTATGAATGGTACGATACTAGTCTCGTGGTTGACCTCACAAACACACGATTCACAATTACAAAGTCAAAGGAATACTGTGTTTGATAGTTCTAATACAAAGTCAATTCAGAACACTAGGCGTAGTATGACTAGCGAATCGTGCATTTTACACCTTTGGGCTAGAATAGGAGTTTAAAGCGAACGACGAAATGTTGGTATCAAAGCCGATTTGTATAAAAAATGCTAATAATAATTAAAATCATTGAAATGCAGCTGGACTCCGAACTGATACTTGAGACGTAAAAGCAGCTTATATTAAGACTACTACCTATGTATAATTGATGAAAAAAAAAACTTGTATGTATACATAATTATGTAATAGGATACATCGGATCTAAAGCACGAACTTATATTTTCATCTTTAAAATATTTTTTTATATTTCGTATAATACTTTTGTCTTGTAAATTTGTGTATAATGTATCTAACAAAGTCATATTTATAATCTTTATTTCATTTGGATCAAATACATGAAACTTATGAACGTCACAAAAAGCAAAAAAAAAGGTGTCAGCAAAGTACTTTTTGGATATACTTAAAGTTTTTTACATATACCTGACATAAACAAACGTAATCTACGTTTGGCTAGTACATATATTATATAACATTTTGGTTGCACATCTTACTCTAGCTGTTGTTTTTGGCATGGAATAAAATGCTGCAATAAAATTGCCAGCTGTCTGCCAACTATAAATAAATTTAAATTAGAACATCTCATCATAAATATCGTAGAAGCGATATCTTTATTATGAATTGGAGTTCGAGTACGAGATACAAAAATAGTAACTATTTTCATTGATACGAGCGAGCAAACCGAATAACCATGATAGAATATGTACGTGTTACTATTTCATTATAAGCTCACATTACAATGATATTGTTAGGATCCGTTCACACAGACCGGCTCGCAGAGGAGAGCAGATTTTTATCACACTTAAAACAGAGTTTTACATAATTGTAATAAGGTTTATTTTAACACACAACAAACCTAATACGCTTAGTGTGAAATAATAAGAGGAGCGGACCGGCTGCCTCTGATGACGTATTCATCCGTGCTCGTGCAGCCGACCTGCTCCGATTGCATGCTCTTTGCTTTTGACTGCGCGGACTAGAGGTATACCGCCCTTATAGAGCACCGGCTCGGCTTCAAGCGCATCCGTCCGACTCCGAGTTCATCCACTCAAAGTCAGTGCTCTTCCATCCGGTGGCTGTCATCCGCCGGTCTGTGTGAAAAGAAGAGCGCCGGCCGATGCTCTCCGAGCCGGTCGGTGTGAACGGACCCTTAATAAGACTTCATTTGTATTGTGAGAAACTAACACAGAGTATACAACACTTTATGTTAACATTATAATAAGTGTATCTCTAATTCTAATTACATAGATTCCGTAAACCTACTTCAATGAGATTAATTATTTTTCCAACCGCGAGAAGGCGCAAAGTTTACTATTGACACAATAATTAAATCATAGGAAAAGTCTATGGCAGGCTAAATCAAAAACAGTCATGAGCAGTTCGGAATGACACTCGAATCAAATATAGAATGAAATATAATCAATTAACGACCAATGGCGTGAGCTTTATGGCAGCAATAAAGTTAACAGACCATTAATATATATAAATACCAGCTATTTTGTTTTATTTCATCGCGTATTTACTAATAGACAGAAAACAGTATCCGTCAATGTCAATTTTGTATAGAAACTGCAAATCACTCTCTAAACAAGCTGACGCCACTGACTGCTTTAAGCTGTCTGTGTATGATGGCCCTAGTCTCAAGCTCAACTAACTTAGCTTGGTTTTGTGGTGGCGATAGCACCATTGATAAGATAATTATGTAGCGCGTTCAACTCAACAAAATGATTGAAGTTTATTTTAATATAAGTATAGATTGTATTTTTGTTTGTTACAAATAATTGTTTCTAAAGCGGCTATTGGAAATAAACAATCTACTAAATCTACAATGCTATGATTTTCAATGCTTTCACACCGACACTTTATACGTTTAAATGGTGAACAGTAAGTTTGAAACCACTGCCAAAGATCGCTGGTTATTGACAAACTTTGTAATAATTTATGACCACTTTTGAAGCAGCATTAAACCTGAAATTTGGTGAAATTTGGTATGCGATAATGATGTGTAAAGTAGTGATTATATGAGATGTAGGGCACTCTTTGAGATTTCTCTTGCTTAGTGTACAAATTTACTATTGAAGAAGCTCAGTTATAATTAAATTAATTTATTAGAGACAAAGATTAACTATACCTCACCTCTTTTATTAAATATTATTACGTCTTTTAGAATCTTATCACACATAAAACAGTTTTAACAATACAGGTCTAAAATACGTGACATTTATTCAAGGACTGGCACTTCGAAGATAATGTACCATTATTTAGCCACTATTTTCTCCGATTGCAAATATCAGCAGTAAACAAACTGCCTTGAATATCTTATTGCTCTACTTTGAAAGAAAACAGAAGTACAATAACAACAGTTCTACACTCGACCTGCATATTTTTCACAAAGTTGAGTTTGAGGAAAAATAGAACTGTCAACTTTTCTTCATTCGCACTCGACAAAGGAGACAAATAACTGATGGAGTAAGGAATTTCAACAATCTCGAGTAAATTTATGGAGATTGTACTCCTGCTTTTATTTTCAGGTGTATTTATGACCAAATTCCAATCTCGCAACTTTATTATGGTGTAACGTTAATAAACCGAAGCTTACGTACCGCGTCAAGTTATTTCGCTGTCTTATCGGCTCGAAATGAAACATGTACGACACCAAACCACAAATTGGATTTTCTGCGATATTCTAATTAAGAATCTCCTGTCATATTTGAGATAACTTATTCGTAATATTGACTGAGATGACTGAAATTAATTTATGAAATGAAAACAGATTGATGTTTGGAGTGCGTAGAATAATTTATGCTAGTTACTTATTAATCTACGCACTTCAAATATCTATCTGTTTTCATATATTTGCGATGTTTACATATATTTCTGGCTGAAGATGGGAGTTGACATAGTATCTCGAGCTCGTCTAATGGTTATCATCATCATTCATCATTTCAACCTATTAAAGTCCCACTGCTAGGCACGGGTCTCTTCCAAAGATAGTCGAGGGAATTTAGCCTACTATGCACGCTGGCCAGGCGGGTTGGTATAGGGTTTGTTTCGAATTTTCCTTTTCTTGCATTGCTCTTGTCTGCATAAGATTACTCCCTTAGTTGCCTTTTACGACACCCACGGGTTGAGATGGGGTAGTGACATTATGTATTCTTAATCCGTCACTACACGTCTAATGGTAAATGTTACAATTTTAAAAATATAGCACTTGCACACTACTTGTGTTTACAGTCTAAAAGGACAATATGTCTTCTAATGTCTTTCCTGGAATGATCATTTAAAGCTACTTTACAATCAGGAACACACACTTTTGAGATAATTAAACCACTTTGTCTTGTGTTGGGTGCAGATATATTGCCAATTCAGCGGAGATTCAGAGAGGGAGATAAGTCCCACTCCCGCTTCTCTGACTACCTATATGTGTAGTCTCTTTTAATTATAACATGGCTCTCACGCAGATAAATAAGTTATCACATTTAATAATAATAATAATATAATATCCTACCATATTCACACAGCGCCATCTAGTCCCAAAGTAAGCAATTATATTTGCTTGTGTTATGGGTACTAAACAACTGATAATTATACTACTTAAATATTTTTTTTTTGTAAATAAATACATATTATAGATAAATTACACCCAGATACAGAACAAACCTTTATGCTCATCACACAAAGATTTGTCCTTGGTGGGGATCGAACCCACGACCACCGTCTTAGCAGTCAGGGTCACTAACCACTAGACCAACAGACCTGTCAAACGTTTTTTTGGATTACCCATGACATTAATAATCTAGATGATTAAAACAGTTTTGATTGGATTCAATTAAATATTATTGATCAGATAATATCATGTTTGTGTTGGTTTACTGGTAATAAAGATTAAATTTAGTAATAGCTGCAACGAATTATGCAGATATTGCAGCCTGGTTTAATTTATTACTGGTATCGCGTGTGGTTGAAATTCCATCATAACATAATTCAAATACGACATGAAATACAAATAGGCGCAAATACAGTAATTTAACATATGAATTACTTATTTGAACCGTTTGGAGTCAAAATATTAGGTTCATGGAATCCGAGTGTCCTCCGTCTATAAAAATAATTGGTAAAGAGTTGCTAAACTTTTTAGAATTACGTGAAAGTGTATTAAAAGTAAGTATCCGTAATGCGCACAGTTATTTTACTATGAAAATAATGCCCTGCAACTTTTCAATGTGTTACGTTCCTATTTATAAATAGGATAGTAAACGTAGTGATTTCTTACTCGTACGTTTTATACACTTTTTTCACCTAATTCTAAAAAAAGTATTACACAAATTTTTATAATATAGCTCCTATTAAATAATAAAAATTGAAAACCACGAAATTTAACACTAAATTGCGACGTTGCAACTCTATTTGTAAATACGTTGTTAATCAGTGGCTTTAAAAGTTGACATTTTAAATGTATTATACAATTAGTATATTTCTTTTTTGCTTCTTTATTAATTATTTCTCAGTGATATTATATTAGTTTTATTTTCAAAACGTTTCATGTTATCAAAATTTGTCCTAGTTTTTACACAAGGCTGTCGACCTATCTATTAATTCAACGAATCTGGCAGAAGGGAAATTAGCTCACGTCTCATTTGAAATTTCATTCGGACGTGCAAAAGAATTACCTCGTGACTTACATAAATAAATAGGTACAACTATTTTCATCTATCAAACAATCTTTAGCAATGTACCTTGTATATTTCTAAATGATACTGCAAATCTATTCAATGTGCATCGTTTAGTTAATTAAACATTTTATCAATATAAGTGAACAATAAAAAAAAAATTGTGTACCATATTTTGAAATGTTCAAATGAATTGAAATTATTGCAGATTATTAATTCAAACATTGAAAAATGTATACTTACGTTAATTTGATAATAAATTGATAATTACTTTTTGTCCAATTGTGTTGATTAAAATCTAGACACGGAAATTTATTTAATAAACGCATGTCATTAAAATTTGGATTAACAAATTTAACTTTGTTAATTTTGTGGTTTAATAAAATACCGTTGATTGAATAATTTGGTCGAAAATAATAACCAATGATATGACAAATTAAAGACATCGATTTCGACTAAATGAGTTTTAATTTGTGTTGATATTGTGATGAAGAACGGAAATTTAATTGTCAATGTACAGACTGGTAGTGAACTTGAATAAACATGGGGAATACATCAGTAGTCTATCGTACATACTATCCTAGTTGTCATTGTATTATTTTTATTTGATATTCGGAAACTTTTCAATGAAAGTTACTTAAATAAATTTAAACAAAAAAATAAATCTATTTTATGACCAAGTTTCTAACGATTTTAATATTCCCTATTGATTTCAATAATACACGGTAGATTTATATGTTTCTTATGAATCATTGTCATCAGATATATTTTGAATATATTCAAGTTGAAGAAGAAGCAAATAATTTGACAAAAATTCTAACAGTGTCCATCCTCGTAACAGCTTCTTTCTTTATAGAACAGCAAACTTTTTCAAACCCAGAAATTGTAATTTATTTAATAATATTATTATTATGTTGGTAAACAAATAACATGTTCAACAGTGGACGTCATTGGGCTGATATGGTGATGATGATGATGATGAAACAAACATACGGCTTGCCTGATCATTAGTGGTAACAAACTAGTAACATATTATATTATCTGTGACTGTTTCATGTGTGGCCATGATGATAATTATTATTGTGTAATTTACAGACTTATTTACTGTTTATTAAATGCGTATTTATATTAAATTTGTTTTAATCGAAATGTCGAAACAATTGTATTCACAGAAAACAATGCCAGGGAAACCTTTTAAGTGACGATAGGATATTTGAAACCAAAAGTTTAAATTGTGCGGAAGTTATTAATCAAAAATTTTAAATGAATATCATTGATATTTATCTATTTTGAGGTAAATTTATTTTATTGTTTTAATTAATTAGTCGTATGTATGTTCTTGAATACAAATGTCGAAGAATATGTAAAATAACGAATAAACAAAACAATTACATCTTTATATCAACAAAACAAAACGAATTTTTTTCTCGAATATAGATACTATACCGAAATATTGACATGAAAGAATAATAATTTTGTTGAGTATAAATAATGTTTATTGCCCAAAGTTTCATCTTTAAAGTGGGTCATTGAAACTAAACACAATTTATTTACAGCACATATGTCAAAAAATACTTTCATTCCGAAAATACTCCGGTCGCGTTACAAAAATAATAAGGTCGGGTTTCCCCGTATTTATTTTTCTCGCCTCAATTATGGACGTTAATAGAACTAACGTCTGTTACGACTCGTGGTATAGACAGCTTCAGGGGATATAAGAGCATTATTATTGTAATTGAAGAGCTCGTTGTCTTAATAGTTTTTGTTATAGATGATAATAGACAGGCAGTAAACTAAATGAACACAATGTACTTATATTATTGTTGTTTTGGCAGTTTGTAGGTGGTTATTACAGTTTCAAACTTGCTCTACGATCTACAAACAATAAAATATTACTTACCAGCGATAAAAATAGCACTGAATAATATGAGAAACATATTGAATTCTTATAACAGCAGTATTGTTATAACTTTAAAGTTTTTCTAAACTTTTAATAAATGAGTAACGAAACTTTTATGTTTAATACGTTTAAAAATAAATTAAAACTATGTATTTTGAATATGGAACATTGGACCGAAAACAAGAGAAACTTCAAAATAGTATCGATAGAACAGTTTGAGATATGTGATAGGTCCGCGTACGTTCGGAACGAGATCTCACGCCAAACTGAACGGGAGAGTCGGGAGACTGTGATCCTTGACTAAGAGGAATCCTTTACACCGTTGTTAACATGGGGTGAGGGACTGCACACCGCGATAACGCGCCCCTTTATTGTATACGTTTATTAGACTGCTTTTTTTAAATTTATATTTTATTTTTATTTTAAAATTTATTTTTTCTAAAAGCAAAAAAAGTCATTAAAACTTCTTTTTTTTTTTATTAATGCTGTCCGACTTCTGCTGCGAACAAAGACTTGGAATTTTGTAATTCTATTACCTCCCTTCTGATACTAAATTTACCTATCCAGTCCCCGGCGAGATCAAGTTGAAATGGTTTATTAGTATTAAGTAGGTATAAGATCAACCTCAAAATTAATCTACATAAACACAGTTTCCAATTTCCTTAATACGGTATAAGAGTTTGTTTTCAATTATTCGTCCAAACAAACGGAATTTGGCTTGCTTTTCCGCATTTTAATAACAAATTGTAGGCATCTTTATTATTTTATAAAATGTTTTGATATTTTAATAGGTAGGTGGTTGGTTGGTGGTGTAAGGTGTTGTTTCAAGTGATGAGCATCTAGGCATATTCGAGGTTAGTATCGCATGAAGATATAGCTGGGAGGAATACCAACTCAACGGAACTTTTCTTCATGAACAGGAAAGTAACAGTGCAAAATAATAAACCAAGCATTGACAGTGTCACAATGTAATAATGGCTTTGGCCATACAAAGATGCCTTGATGACGAGGAATGGGGTGACTTTTTAACGCCAAACCAAAACTGAAAGAGTCTTAAAGAACATGCTCAACGGTATTGTACCGGGACGCCTAATCACTTCAAGATGAATTTAATCGCCGAAATAGAACAAAATCAGAAAGATATTTATATCCCGTGAGAAACTGAGTGAGAAAAAAAATAAAATAAAAAATAAAATAAATAAAAACTAAAATGGGCCATAATACACCAAGTCTTTGATATTTTTGAATAACAAGTCACAACTAACAACTAAGCACTCACTAAGTACTTATGTTCTTGTAGTCTTCATATCTGAATACTTCATTCCTTTTTAGATTATTATTATTACCTATCTTGATAACTCGAAATGACAATAAGGCCCTATTCACACTAGACGTATAATTTACAAATAAAGAGCAGCTGTATTATGACTCGGGGTAATAAAACTCTTTTGTTCCCGACAGGGTAGGCAGGTATTTAATTAGTAAGTTTTTCAGTACTGTGATATAGGGTGGACTAGGTAGGACGTAGATATATAAGCATGGTGAACCATTGGACACTGATGGAACGCAGACTAAAATTCTAGGCACACCACTAATTGATTAGCAGTTTTTTGATCGAACACAGTTAGTAGTAGTAGTTAAAGTTTAATTTATTTCATATTACATTACCATAGATTCAGATTCAGATCAGATTCTAATAGTGTGTCGTGGCAAAATTATTGCTGTTTTAAATGGCATGTTTATCAATAAAGGTTCGCCATCTTTGTTATAGAGGGCGAAATCATTGCATTTTAAAAGCTTATAAGCTGCCGCATTTCCCGCCATCCCATGCTCTTTCTTTGATCTCGTAATAAAACATGAGTCGAACTATTTTCTTTCACTTGTGGAATATTAGTTTTTATCTTCTATTTCATTACTTCCTCGACTGTTTTCCGTCAAATAACAATATAAAAGCTATGTTTCCACGTCGCATCGGAACTAAGATTTTCTTATATTTACATAGGTACCTATGATGTGTATAGCACCTAAGACAGTATAATTAAATTTTATGAGCCCTTTTATTACGTTTATGATATGTAAGCATGAGACATTTGGTGTCTGGCAGCGATCAATGCATATATATTACTTACTGCTTAGAAATTGCTCGTCTATATTTTCAGTTCGTAGTAAATCATTTATGAAAACTATATAGCAATACTTTGCATTTCAGACGGAAATAAGATTGCACGTTCATCATTTTTGGAACCCTCGAGGCACTATTGAGGCCTTCAGAATTAGAATATGTATCATACAAGATTCAAGCGATTCATATAGTTTGGTGACGTTGCGTCTTCAAAAACGATATTTAATTTTATGATATTTATTCTAGCAATACTAGGCAAACGAAAGGTAACTGCTGTGTGGTGATGTATTAATAATGTCAAATAATATGTATACAAAACTTTTATTCAATATAACTGAATTACAAATTTACCAAGTTGGCAATTATCAAATTTCGCGATTTTACACCACATACACACGGAATGGTTCTCAAAATCCAACTTTTTACGCCAATTAAGCAGTGGGTTCGCTTTTACTTAACGTAGATAATATTGTTTGCGATAGGAATATGATATGATTTAGGTCTGTGTTGCAATATCGATGTTTTTCCAAAGTATGCAGCTATGTAGCGTAGAAAGTTATAAAAATACTTATGTTGAGAATTCTTATTAATGTACTTTTAAACAGGCTAGTCAAGTGGCAAATTTCGCAATGCTTTACTCATATTCTGTGTAAGAGCTTATACGAGTATAGACTGTGAAGCAGTGTGCTTGGGCAGTCTGCTTTGCCACCAGTTATAAAATTTTGTAGAATAAACGAAGCTGTGTGTTGTAGGCCTTATGGAAATAAGCTTCTTGTCAATCTCAGTCAGTTCACTTCAAGTCTTTGACATGAAAAGTTGACGTAAGTACATAAAAGCGGTAAATATTATGAAAGACAGTTTGTTTTTTTTTGGGGTTGAGATCTAGAGTAATGTATAAAATTGAAAGTGAAAAGTAAATGTAGCGAACCGTGTGGTAAAGTGTAAAAGTTGGATGATGAGCAGACATTCATGAAGGATGACGTAATGTACGTGTGACAGCAGTATTTATGTGTGGCGCACTCGCAGGGCGCGCGCTACGATTGGCCAATAACGTCATACGTGCGGCTTAACAACTTAACACATGAGAACTTAAATAATGTATATAAGCAGTGCACTATATTTAATAAACGTTCATTCATGTCCTAATCGTGACTTTAATTACACTATCAAATACCTGGTAAATACGTATTAATATAAAAAAATTCAAGGATCACATATTGATGTGATCCTTGAATTTTTTAACAGTTAATGTAATTAATGTTTTTTGTTACTGTTTCATTAATCGTATACCTATTTAAATATATTTTAGATTTATGTTTTAATTTAATATGTTATAAAAATGTTTTATAATTTGGTAGAGATTTATTCAATAAAATTACATATAATATTTAAATATTGAGGTTTTGGTATATTAGGTTATTCTTCAGTTGGCAACAAAATTGATTCAAAAAATTATTTCGTTAGTGTTAAAATAGAAAATGTTATGTTAATACACTGTTCTGTTATAAACGGAGGGCAAACAAGCTAGAAGCCGATAAAAGGCTATTTACTTTTTATTTATACTATCGACATCATTGAAGGCGGTGAATGAAAATGTAAAACGGTACCTACGCTTTGGCTAAATATCACTGTTTTGTTTAGCAGTTTTCTTTTATTTTTTAGCTGTAGACATGTACATAAAAATAATAAATTGTTTATTCAGCATAAATAAATACATGAACATTGAGAATGCCATAGGGCAAGCAAAACTAAGCCAACAACGTTCCACTTCCTTAAAATTTACATACGCCTGTAATTGATATGTTTTACTAGTAACTGAATTAACAGTAGTTAGGCAAAACTTTAGCCACCCAACATTTGGCCACAGCCTTCTGTATCATTCATATACGGTAGCAGCCGTATATGACAGAGAAGGCTGTGGATATGGAGATATGAACATCAGTCTTGCAGATACAAATAGGCATGTATTTACTGCACAATACTGAAAAGTTTTAAAGTTACATCTTTATTTTGAAATATTTCGTTTGTTTTTTTTTTTTCTTTCAATTAAGTTTAAAAGTCAGTATCAAATTCCGTCTAACATATTCTTTGTAAAGAGGCGAAATATGTATTTATTGTTTATTTAAGAACGATTATTTATGTGAAAACGGAGCATAAGATGTTCCTAATGGATGAAAAGTGCTAGTTCGAAATCTACACGATGAGGGATTTCAACTCTTGAGCTGTTTTGTACCACTTTAAAAGTCTAAGTAACAAACTTCAGCCAACTTTTTGTTTTATTATTTTAAACAATACGACGGATGACGTCGGGAATAAATGTTAACTGCTATAACAGGGTAAGGTAAGAAAGAAAAAGAAAGAAAGAAAGATAGGTTTACAGTTTAGGTGTTACATAAACTTATAACTTAGAGTTACAGTAGTATGTAATCTACAATATTTGAGGGTAGAGTACTGTTCTCCTAGATAGGCTACTAGGCAGCCTGTGTGCCAATCCCCTATTGCATTTGTTAATTTTAGTTCCACTTTCGTATTTCGACAGTTTTCTATTTCTATCAAAAGTTAAAGGTAGTGAACAATAATATTTCTTAATACAGTCTGATTGAAACACAAAGTAGATTAATTATAGATTTGGGGTTGAACTGCAGATCAGAGACTGCAATCATTAATCCTTCTGTCAAGATTGATTGATAGCTATTATGTTGGTAGTACTTGTACTACCGCATTAGTCGAGTGTGTGTGACGTCATTAGAACAGTACATTAGTAAGTACAAACAATATTATGGTTAACATTATTTACTTTGTAGTTACTAGCGGTGAAATGTTTGCTCATAGTGGTAATGACCTAGAAAAACCTATATTACAGTAATAAATATTATATATAAATATTTCATATCACAACATAGTTAATTTTAACTAACAATCAACAATGTAATAAACAATTAATCTTTGGATCTCAATTACCTAACTAATTTCTTAGGTTCCGGGTGTAAAATGAATGTACAATTTTTGTGACACAGTCATATGGACATTTCACATTTTCAAATACTATACGTACCCTTTTTATCAAATAAAATTTATGTTGTAATAATTTTCAGAACCAAGTTTATATGGAAGAAAATATTTGGAAAATCTACGGGCAAATTAAAAAAATTGAGAGATAGAGAATAGCCGAGTGGGTCGCTGAGCAGAAATAAAAATTGTAGATACTATTAGGCCCTGTATCCATCATAGTTACAGGCAAGAAGAGAGAAGATATATAGATAGATAGATTGTATTTTCTTTTCCACAAAGATGTCCGATAGGGTACTTCCCGTTGATCATGCAATTTGGCAAGAAGCAATATCGAGTTGCACGAGTAAAGGAAAAATTGTAGTTAAGTAAATTTGTAGTTATCTACCCCTCAAATATAATTCAATGATGTAACTTACTATATTTATAATTATTCTTTAGTTCAACTCGGTATTGCTTCTTGCTTCGAAACTACGCGCATCATAATGGGCTTAGTCGTAGCAAGTTTATTCTGGAATGACGTTCCTAAAGATTTTAAACCTACATTATACGTGAATATTAATAAAATTCTAACTTAAAGCATAATCCTGTTATACCTACGAACGTCTTAAATTTGTTCGTAGGTTCAGTGCGCAAGTCCGACTCGCACGAGGCTGTTTTTTTTAGTAGCACCTTTTTGCCTGATAGGAAACTAAAAGAGACATAAATAAAATATCTTTACCTTTTAAATCTGAAATCGACAAATCCTACTCTAGGATCGCAAACTATATTAAGTATATCCTTCTCGTAATTTCGATATTCCAGACTCAGTACCCAACACACGTAATAATATTATATTCCATTTCTACTAGTCAACCAAAATATCCAACATAGTAGACAGATAATAATATAGGTTCATGAATAATTAATTAGTGCTCAATACCTGGATAGCCGAGCTAAATGATTAAATGAATAATTTATTATTATAACGATGGTTAGGTACTAATGAATATGAAGGAATAATAATGTAACTGTATATCTTCTGAAAATAATTAGTTTACACAATAATATATTATGTGGAGAGATGGTAGTTGAATGAAGTGGTAGCCGGGTGATTAAACTAAAATATTAATAAAAATCGGGATGGGGCCTCAAAGTATTGTCGGCATCACTGTCACATGGGAAAATGCCCAAAGAGTTTATAGCATTGATATTTATTTGAAGAAAGAATATTTATTTTTTAAGTGACGCGTAATCCGTTTACGTAAATTTTCCGATAGGTAAGTTACGATAGGTACTATAATATCATCAGGTCCTCAAATAAAATACATGATGCTAACAGAACTACGTTCAATCTACAAGCAGATCTAATAAGTTATGAACCAAAAAATAAGATAAAAAAAATATTTTGGTGCCATTAATAAAATATTACCTAGTACCTAAGTAAAGTAAGTAAATATTTATTAGCATCAAAAAGAATACAATTTTATATGTCGATCGCTAAGTACAAGTTTATTTATAACCTGTATACGTGCTTTTGAATGTTAAGATTAATGATGTATTTGGCGTAACTAATTGCCTCCATGGGATAATAATGTCGGCAAATAACTTATACTTGTAGAGTTCAAGTTGTTTAGTTTTTCTTGATTTTTAAAGGTACAGGCTAAATTCCCTCCACATTATTTGGAAGAGACCCGTGCCCAGCAGTGGCACGTTTAAGGGTTCAAATGAAGATGATGATGACAGATAAAAATGGATACAAACTGAACATTGCGCCCGTTATGCATTTTAGAAGAAAGAAACTCATTTACGCTTGCTAGAGTTTTTGACAGCCGAGTGAAAAGTAACCAGCCTTTTTTATGCTATCTTTAGGTATATAACGTAATTATTTATTACGATTAATAATAATTAATAATATATTCGAAAAATCTCAAATATTATTACAAGCCGGATTTAAAATAAAATTAAAATAAATGATGCTTCCCTGTGCCCGCGACTACATTAGCGTGGACAACTAATCCCGCATTCATGTTCTTTTTTTACACAGAACCCTAATTCTTGTGACTCTGATGTAACCTAAGTTACTTCTTGTGATATTAACTATCTGCCAATAAAAGTCCCGTCGAAATCAGTTTAGCTGTTTCGTAGTTTACCTCAAACAAACGTTAAATATCGTAACGTACTTTGATATACCTACTCAAAAAAACTGTTATGATATTACAAAAAGAAACTTCAATTTTATTTGTACAGATGCATTATAAACAGCGCTATGATAGCAATGTCACACAATTGACATTGTGGGTAGAATCCGTAGAATACTGCTTGCTAACGTGAATGGACTTTGTACAGGATTAAACTGTTCGTGAGGCGGGCCTGTTTGTCAGGCATTTACACTATGTATTGCATACAAATACATAAGCACACTTTTGTTCTTTAACAAGCACGTAAAGCACAAACAGTATTTAATAATGTAGTATTGGCTCCGAAGTTTCAATTGATAGAGATTGTCCTGTCCAGTAACAAAGTAACTACTTATTATAATTTTGTGTCGCTTACTCACGTAACTGTCATCGCTAGAAAACGCTGATTTTTTCCCAACGGACCCCATGTCTCTGTCCCCCCCCACGTGGGGTCCGATGGGAATCCCAATGATTAAGTGTATGCAGTTGTACAAGACTTTTAATCTTAATTTATAATTTTTTTTGTTATCTTCTATAACTGTGATAATATATTTTTAAGCCCTATAAAATGTAATTTATTAATCCTTATGTACTTAATTCACAAAAGCAAATTGGATATTCTGTCCCTATTATTCAGGCATTAGAATTAATTTAGAACTAAGCTTTGAAAGGGATTGATATACTACAAACACGTTTTCCATTTAGCACTTAATATAGCAAATCCTATTATTGTGAGGCAAAGGGTGTTGACAGGTATAGGATAAGAAAAGCCACGTTGAATAATGCCATTAAATCTTGCAAATAGTAATTTGTAGTAAAAGCCACAAGTAGGATATTTACTTTACTTTCAACATTATATATTATTATACATGCCCATAGGCTTCGGTTACCGCTTATCATCAGGCTGTACGTCTGTTTGCCACCTTGTCGTGGTATAAAAAAAAACATTTTATCAAACTGACTAGGTATTAATTTATCTTCTTTCTTCTCTCTTATTTTATCTTCTGTGTATTTCATTAAAATCTATTCAGTGGCTTCCTAAAAAAAAGTACAAATAATAATGACAGTAAGTATAAGTCCTAGTTACATTTTCAAGTAATTAAATTTTGTAGCTTCTTAAATAAATTAGGCTTACTCACAATTTCAATATTCGATTGGACGATTTTGAAACCGCTGTCAAATGTTTGAATATTTAAAATGATGGCTGCAATTCTGTTCCTTATAACGACGTGTTTACTTCTTTAAACTTTCTACATTAAATTCCTCGAAGTTTGGTCATCTTCGAACAATGTAAGCGCTTATAATTTTCAATTTTATTTCAAGCACCTACAAGACTAATATATTTTATAAACACAGTATTATTTAGACGAAATAAAATCTATCAAAGTCAATTGTAAAAAGAAATCAACTAATATTATGACACAGCCGACTATCTGATATGAATTGGCTGCGCAAAGGAAATCTTATTATTTCCCGTAGATTACGTTAGTATTGCATTAAAGGGGATAATACAAAATAACATTTGTAAACTAGATTTGAAAGGGGAAATTATAATATAATTTATAGCCCCTTTATGTCAGCATTCATGCGTTTGTCACACACATATTCAAATTAGCTACATTTGCTTCATATGAAATGTTAATAGCTATTGTTGATAACGTAATCGCATGTCTTCAATCAAGAAAGTTATAGCTACTTAAGCGTACTTAAGGCCTCAGATAGTTTAAAATTACAGCAAAATGCGGGTAAAGAAAAATAGTTCTTATCTTCATAATATGTTTTCCCACCGCTTTAACACAGCGCGTCAGCGAACTTTGAAGTCAAATGCAGCGATAAGGTTTTAAATGCCAAGGTAAAATATAAACTCTTTTTACAAGATTTTTTCTAAATAAAGACAAAGGAAATGTTTCTTTTAATTAGTGATACTCTATTGTTCTTAATTCTTATTTACAGTTAGAAAATCTACTGCTTAGTAGGTCTTTTTCTTATCGTATGGGCTTGAGGCAGACCCGAATGTTGGAATTTATGAAGTCACCTAGAAGGCTTAGTAGGTTTCAGCTAAGCTGAAACTACATATACATTTTAAATTTAAATTCTATTCACTGTTTTTACACCCAGAAATTAAAATGTCATGTCATGTACAGTCAATAACCTCATCAAAATTTCATAAATGCTCGTTAATATGGACCATAAGTGCTACATTACATTAGCATTATAACGCACTTTTAGAAGGTCACGTAATGTTATTACAGACATGTGGAAACTTTACTCAGCCTTGTGTCACGTAAACTGTTAAACGGGTTACTACGTAGTCCGTAGACGACTAGCCTCAGGCATATTGATACGCTTTAAGCTCTCGGTTATGTAAGGACAAGTAGAATTGTATTCATAAATTTATGCAATAAACTTCAGAAACAAATTAACACTCCAAAAAAATCGTAAACATTGAAACTCAATTTGAAGTATAAACTTAGTATAGATTAGGAACGGCCCATACTGGCAAAATATTTTGCCTTTGTGTCGGTTACATAATGGCAAAATATTTAATTTGTACTACAACATGTCTTCAGATCTATATAATTGTATGAAAATACATTTTTTTCTTAAAGGAATTAATTTTAATTAAGTGCCAGTTTCTGCCAATGTCACTCGCTGAAGAAGAAACAGTAGTTTCCAGACTTTGTCCAGCAGTGGATGTCAGTCATTATTATATCAACTAAATACGAATGAATAAATAAGTATTTATATTCCTTTGCCATACCTTGTCATTCTTCACCGGTGAGCGTTGCTCTTTATAAAGATAAAGTTGTACTTTAAAACAAGTTCACTGGCTCACGGAAACTCTTTTGTTTGTACTGGAACATTAAACGGACAAATAACAAATTTCACAAAGTTTTTTCATCACAAGGGTTCAACGCGTAAATTTACCCAACCTGAAGTAATAAGTGGCAATTTTAAAGGTTTGATAAACATTGCATAAATTGTTAACATTAAAAATGTAAATATTGAAACTAACTTTGAAGAAACTTGGTACCAGATTTATAGATTATGTTGACTTACATTTGTTTCTCACTTCAATTTTAATAAATCATTTTCAGTCAATATGTACTTACGGGTCTGACTGGGTGCGGAAGGTGGAGGACAGAGTGTTATGGCGCGTGTTAGGAGAGGCCTACGTCCAGCAGTGGACTGCAATAGGCTGAGATGATGTACCTATGAAAAGTAAAATGCTCCACTTGCAGCGCTTCTGTATATATGCAACCGTCCTAAAGACATAGACAGAACACCAGCCTATTAGATGCTCTCCTGTAGATGAACAAACCTAACGAACACTATTATTAAGCTACTTTTGAAGTGATACCATGTCGCGACTAATCAATTTAATTAAAATTCATACTGTACCTTCTCTTAAGTTACTAAACTATTTTTTACTAATTAGTAGATTGAAATAAAACCACTCTAAGCTTACCAATATTATAAATGTGAAATTTAGAAAAGATGGATGTAGAGAAGATGTTTGTTACTGAATCACCCCAGAAAAGCTGTAAGGATCTGTATGAAATTTGCCACTCAGGTAGATTATAATCTGGAATAGCACATAGACTATTTACTGATACACCGGTACCTCAAACCACACTGTGGGTGGCGGCTAGTATAGTTTATAAAACACCTCACACCGTAATTTTACATATAGGTATACTCACTGAAACAGATTATAGTCGCCCTACATTATAAAACTCACATTCACGCTGCGTGATGTTGAATAAAAACGGGTACGGATGAGTTAAATAGATGCTTCATTTTTTTCTGTAGCGTCATGCAATACTCGCTTTTATATTCATAATTTACTATGAGTTTACAGGCAAAATATGGCTGGCAAAAATAAAATATGACTTACAATATTTTACAAATGTACTACATACTAAAAGTGTACCTACCTACCTACCTACCTACGAGTAGCGGAGTAATTGGAGATGCAAATTGAATGAAAATCGCTTGTGATAGATGGACGGATGAAATGACAACGTACGGTCGACATTTAAAACAAAAATTTGCAAAATATAATCCATAATGGGATTATTTGAATCTAAGCGTACTTGTTGTCCGAGATTTGAATATTTGATTTGAACCTTCTTTCAAAGTACAGAAAAATACATTGACAAATGATTTTAACTGTTTCGGTAGTGAAATAGCTTGGGGGCGCAATTAATGTGTTTATGCTGATCCTGCAAGAAATCCTGAGTTCAATTTCTATGTTGAACAAAAACGGTATTGGCTTTATACTCGTATGTCACGAAATAAAAAATACTAGAGTATGAGTAGTTTGGATTTGAATACATGGGACCTAATAGCTGGCGAAAGAAAGGCCGTTACGCTGTCTTATGTTTAGTTTTAGTATTTTATCAAAATAGTCATAAAATTATACAATAAATAATAATCCCGATATTCCGCTATTTCTTCATTTATGCACGGATTCACATAGGTTGGGACACTATAAACCCAAGGGTTACCCATAAGTTTTTATGGCTGTGTTCACTATTGTGAATATAACCAGAGACTTACTCTAAATTGAGACGAAAATATAAGATTTGGTTCAATATCTATCTAAGATATCTATATCTCTGTAAAGGTTGCCAATTAAATCCTAGAATTTTAATTAGTTGCATTCTTTTTGTACATTTCTATTAACTAACAATACAATTAGCGTTTTTTCTCTCAGAAAGTATAATGGTGTTACAGCATAAATTAAGATTAAGTGAGAGTTAATAACTTTCCTTAGTTATAGTCTGTAGGTACTAGATGGAGGCTAGTGCGGATGTGTGCGTGTGTATTGCATGTGTTGAGTAGTGTGTGTGTGTGTGTGTGTGAGTTGTGTGTGCAAATACATAACCTAGTATTTCTATATGTCTATTTCTTTAGCAGATAAAACAATATGACATCCTCGTTTTGTTTTCATTTCAATGAAAATAAATACAGTAGTGGTTTGTCATCTACTTTTAATTTATCACTTTGCAATAATGGCTGCAAAAAGTATAGGAGACAATTCGAGCGATTGTTTTTGAAATTTATGATTTTGGCAAAACCTCTGTAATAAATTGGTTTAGCGCCAAATTAATGTCATTGTTACGAATTCTATTGTTATTGTTACTATTGTAGCACGACCTTCAAAGGTGACTACCCACCAGGAGCATTCACGTGTAATGGTATGAAAATAGTGTTGGGAAATGAAAAAGCATTTGTTGTCGTAGATAAATACTTTCTGAATCGCGATTCGTAACGTCGTCAACCATTATTGCTAATATTTTTAACTATTTTGTCGTATTATTATTTTAGAATATTAGTAAGATTTGAGCGTACTATCAGTCATCCAGAGATACATTTATAGTTGCAGAAATATTTTTTCGAACTTTGGAATAATCTTTGTCCAAATTTGTTAATACTCAATAAATATTAAATTACCTAGTATAATTTTATTATTTACATATAAATATGTTCTTAATTTACCCAATACTTCGAGTGCAAACTAAACAGAAATCCTTCTGTGTTACTTGTAGCTTGAGCTGGCATACTTTGGATTTAACAATTAATTTAGCATTATTTTATGAGACTTTGTATCTCGAAATAAATTATTATTATTATTATTACGCTTCTAGTAAGTACCCGCCCTAAATTTCCGATTGTTCTCAAGATTTGTATAGAAAATCTGACTGTTTGTTACCTTTATCAATATAAGTTTAATTATATTAGTGCTCACTTTGTAGTTCTATCAGCGATTGTGAGGCGAGAATCAAAAGTTCGAAAATAAAACTGCAATGATTGTGTTTTTCTTAATTAAAGTCACAAATATAAAGGTTTAACAATTTAATACTCATTTCCGAGTAGGAAATATAACAACATCACGCCTTGTTCCCCAAAGGGGAAGACAGAGAAAATCGCACCCCCATTGTGGTCTCGTATAACTTATACTTTTTGGATTGATTGGCTTTCTAAGTAGAAAGCAGAAAGTGACGCATGGTTCCAAAAACGTAGGTAATCTAAGATTTTATTGTTTTGTGGTGGTTCTTAATGAGTTATACCTATAATACTTACTATATAATATATATATATTTAGTTGCATATTAAATAATATTCATAATCATTCAAATGGACACTCTCATTTAATATCACCTAAAGTTTAATTTTTTAAATATTTTCCATGTGTGATAAATATTAATATGTCTAGAATAGTATATATATGTATTCGCAGGGTGGCTGGCAAACACTGGATGAGAGTAGCTGCAAATCGTACTTAGTGGCGAGCAATTGGAGAGGCCTATGTCCAGCAGTGGACTAGTACAGGCTGATAATGATTATGATCATGATGTCTAGAATAATTTAACTGATTTGCTGATGTGATTGTAACCACAACGCGTCTGTTTTATGGTTCTTATGCAGATTATTCACGTTCAACCATAATTTTTAAACCATTCTACGCTCACAGGTTCCAGTCGATAAAAGACAATGAGATAAGGAGTCAATTAGAATTCAAATCGTCGAAGAGATAGCCGTATTGGTATGCAATTGGTAACCTAACTGAATCATCTTAAGGTACTTTAAACTCACTGTCAGAAAATTTACTTTTGATATATTATAAAATGAAAATATTATCATACATTTGATATTTTACTCAGTCATTGTCTATATTGTGTTTTTATGTTTTAAAAATATCTCTATAAAGTAGAGATAAAACAAATGTTATGTTCTGTTTAGGCTTCAATTAATTGTTATAGTATAATCATTCACAATACCTCACATGGTCATAATGTAGGTATATAATATTAGCAAAAGTTAATAAATAATTTTGCTCCTTACAGAGTTATGTATTGAGAGCCTAGGTACATTTTAACTATCGAATTGTACCGCAGTGTATATGTTATGTAACCTTCATATATGTTAAATACTACATATTATATCAGAATTAACGAATGTTTATTGGTAACCAGTAACTGTTATATCACGCAGACATTCTAAAGTTTGTATTTATTCAACGTCATACGTTAGTGTCCTAATTCAACTTTATGCTGGTAAACAAAAAGCTCCTACAGGTGAAAAGGAAAATGAATAGTACGCTGAATCTCCGCATTGCACCAGTTGTAGTACCAACAGCCTATTGCGGCGAGAAAACCAATGGAATGTATTGTCATCGGGATTTATGGAGTTGTCGGTTTATGCGACATGCCTTTTTGTTATTACATACTTCAATTTAGATATAGACGCGGCCTTTTTGACATTTGTTTTACCAACATTCGTGACTGGCTTTTGGCAAGTTCACCAAAGGCAAGACTGCGTCTGCTGTCTACGTAATTAATTCACATAATATTATTATGATAGTTTATAATTAAAGAAGACACTATAAGTTAAAAGACTTCAGATTGAAGAGTTAAAACGATCGTTATTGACTATTAAGGACTTGTGTCACTTGTTTGTTAAAAAGAATATGTGAGATAATACAGATGGCACATTATTTCTTTAATAACACTGTTTTAAAAGGGCCCGTCTATAGATAAAACCTGCTTGAAGTTTATGTGTATCCATATATTGGTTGTCTTTCAACTAAGTTTCAATCTGCATCGAAAATATCTTGTAAAAAGTAACAACACATTTTTTGTTATGTAACCAAATAGGAAACTGTAAAAAAGAAAATATACATACAGTTCTACTAAAAAAATTTGCTCATTTAAAAGCTCTTCTGAATGTAAAACAGGAACGTTCCTGCATTTGCGAGCAAACTGCCCATAAACGGGCCAACTATTATTATGTGTAATGGCTATGCAAGGGTTGTAAATTAAGTTTTTGGTGACTGCACACGACATCTGCTACAAACACAAGCGTGCCAGTAACAAATATGAAGAAAGGACTTTTACTTTTATTATAATACTATTTACTATATTATGTATAGTTGTTATTATTTAATTTGTAAACGTAACCTCATCATGACGCACAGCCACTTGTTACTATTGTCGTTTTAAAACAACGCTAAATACGCTACTTATTGAAGAAAATGTCGATGGTTTTTATCTTTCTTATTTATGAATAACAAGTGCTTTTAAACAACACAATTTTTTCGGTTTTCCACTAGGATTATTATTTTTTTTTATGATGAGCCATGACAAAAAAAAACAGTAAATTCTAACACAATAATAATGTCAGTAACATCTGGGTTAAATTGTCTGTCTTGAAAATATTAGTATAAGTATCGGAGTTTGGAAATAATGTGTGCGTTTACATGGCATGGAAGCAATCTGGCACATGCAACTTTCTCTACCCTTTCTGGGACAAGACAATATTATGATACTATATATACCGTCACTGTTGTCTACCTTGATTAGATAATAACGATTATAAATTGAGATGTGAGTCGTCGCCTTCCAGTAGAGGTACTAAAGAGATACAGTAGTGCTTTGGCGGTGAAATCTATCGGCTTACCATATCCCCCTCTTATTACAAAATATGGTCTGAGTATTAAACCAGGTTTAATGTGATATAAGCTATTATTTTAGTGTCAAAGTTGTCAATTTAAACCTGGTTTAATGCTTAGTCCGTATTGAGTAATAAGGGGGTATATGTCTATCTCAATGGCAGATAAGCTATGCGTGATGATTTAATTTTGTATTCCCGTATGTATCGCGCCTTTATATAAAATTCTAAAATAGGGTTCTTTTGTTTTTATACAGTTTTTTTACGCCCGTTGTTTATTTACCGAATATAATAATACTGTTGATTCCACGGTCTGTTGAAACACAAGTGAATTTTCATTATAAAGCTTTATTTTATACGTATTTTGTACTGAAATGAAAGGGAAATGTAAATAAATTAATGAATTCGGAGTATTTTTGTACTCTCTGTGGTATTTTGATTCTAAAATAACGTTGTTTGTTATCCAAGTGTGACAACTGACTTATATTAAAGCTTGTTTTTACCCGACTGCCAAAAAGGAGGGTAATGTTTTTTTGTAGTGTTTCTGTGGCTAGTTCACGTAGTAAGTAACGCTGGCTTTTAGTTTAAGTCTGTGATACAGGACACGGGGGACACCGTATCAACAAATAATTAATAGACACAAAATACACCCAGACACCAAATAAATATCTACATATTATAATCACACAAATATTTGTCTCCTATTGGAATTGAATCCACGACATTCGACACGGCGATGTTAGTTGTGAAGCCACTTTAGCTGCCATGCCACAGTGACAGTCAATCATTAATAATAATAGCTACACTTTCAGCTGCTAATCCCTTCTTCTGCCTTAATAATAATCTAATTTCCATCTAAATTAGTAAAATAAACACTGTGTAATTGCATTAATCCATTCCGATGGCTTTGTAAGACCAAATGTTTTGTGTTCACATTTAGCCCACATTTTAACCCTTTACTAACCCTTTTTAATCTCTTCATACATTTATTTCAGAAATAACCAAGCTTAGATCTGATTATAATTATCCAGCAACCGTTAAAGACTTAAGTGCATACATAATCCTAGTTACCTATATAATTTGTACCATAACACTATCTGAATCTGTGCTATTCGCACCGTTACTATTACACCGGGGTAGATGATACACGGTCTGTACCATCCACCTCTTTAAGCAACGGGGTTGGCACTACCGGCGTTGATGGAACAATTTTCCCCAACTGTCCCGTTTTCGAGGCGGGGCGACAGGGGTGGATTGTACTTACCCTTTTTTTTCTCACTTATAAACCTTCATGGACTTCGAGGAATTGATGCAGTCGTTCTTGAGTTTTGCGCTTAGCAACACATTTAATGTGAGTTATTCATTTGTATTTATTTATGGATGGATGGTTGGATGGATTGTTGATCAACTATAATCATAAAATATCCTATTATTAATGTAAATCGATGAAAAATTTAGCCATTGATGCACCCCACTAAGCTTGATACGAAATTATGCCTAGATATCTTTTTGAATGCACGTTAACGCAAAAAGGTTATCTACCTTTTTGCGTTAACGTGCATTCGCACAATACAATTGTACAATTTGACCGAAATTTGTAATATTAATATATATAAACATTTCTTTTTCTCATTTTTGGTAGTGTAGCAACATTATGTAAGCGAACATCAACAGTTTATTATTTTCCAGAGTTTACATCTAAGGAATTTTTAAACAGAACTCTTTAAAATGTTACCCTTGCAATCTTATACAGTAATCAATATGAAAAAAATAAAATGAAATTAAAAAAATAATAAATAAAGCATTCAGCTTCATTATTTTCTTTAATTATATCAGAAAGTACATAAATAATAATTAAACAAGACAGCAAAAATCTTAAATCAAATAAATCAACATAAATGAATAGCTACGTAATATTTATTCATCCCTAGATAATTTTACACAAATTTACTCGCCTTGAAAACTCACATATAATACGGAATAAAATAAAAATAAATTTTTATTTTTCTTACGTCCACACTTTATGCGTAGGTTGAGGAACCGTGTACATAAGCTTGCTACTTTAGCTACTTTTATTATGATAGGGGATCAAAAGCTTAACAAAGTAACCGGAGCATATTTCTGGGTATCTCAACGCGTGACAACCACAGATACGCAAATTCATTGCTTAAGGGATACTAAGGGACGGATATGGGCCGGGGCCGCGGTAAAGAAGTTCTTCGGACTATGCCGGCGGCGGAATGTGAGACAAATTCGAAGAGTTTGCTATAGTTAACAACAAATTCTAAAATTTCCAGTGAATTGCCCTGTAAAATATGGATTAAAAATACTAATTACATGCTCTTAGGACTACCTAAGAGCATGTAGCATGACAGTCTAAATAAAAGAGCATATTCGTTGATTGTTTTCAGGGTAAATATTACTAATCCACCACCACGGTCGGTGTAATTCGACCGAAACGTCGGGCAAACAAATAAGGTATTTTCATATTCCTTAAATATAATACGTGACGTAGACCCGTTATATAATAATTTAATAAATATTTACTAGGTTTAGTAAATAGAGATGCGTACAAAATAAGCTCTTTATTTTGTTTATATTGGCAAAGAGTATTATGTAATCATTTCAATCCATAAAAGTCCCACTGCTGGGCACTGGTCTCGAAATAACGGATTTTAACCTACTATGTCGCGCTGGCGAGACGGGTTGTAATAGGATTTGTTTCGAATTTTCCTTATTTGCATGGTTACTCCTTTTCCGCCTTTTACGACATCGACGGGTTGAGATGGGGAGTGGCATTATATATTTTTAATCCATCACTACACGGATAGGGAAGATAAAGATAAAGATAATTTATTTGTCATAAAGAGAAGTATTATGTTAGAGTATTTTACTATGTATGATTTCAATTACTAACTATCCTAGGGCTTATTTTCATCTACAAATTGTGCAGGAACCGTGATGTGAATTTCAATAAGCTAAGCTTGTTTACAGCCTTTGGTCTAGTAGTTTATCGAAGCGAGTGTTGCTTTGAATATCTAATCTCCATTAATATGAACAAATATTCCTAGAAAAGGCCAGTATGTTAAAGTTTGAAGTCGACGGTTATTACTGGGCTAATGTTTTAATTCTAATTATAAATATGTTTATAGTCTTCAGTTGGCTTAATTTGTTCCGTAAAGGATTCAATTAAAATAGTATCAGGAGTTTTTATTCATTTTCGTGTATCACAATTATTATAATCATATTTTTTTCTTTTGGTAAACCTACCCACTTAGTTTGATTTCGTTTTTTTGTTTTGTTACTTCCTAAGCACATCAATAGCAAGCAATATCTGTATACCTATTATTATTACAGGCTACGCCTGCTGGATTTTAACAAACTACATTGGTTTTATGTTTCTCAGTAAGTGATTTTTTGTAAATTTTTTTGAGAAATAAAGATCTTTAACCGTATATTCTTTCATTTTGCTCATGGTGATAGATCTGACAATGAAATCACTGGTGGTAAGTGTAACTGCCGCTTATTGACATGAACAACAGTCAAGTCCCCCCTAATTTTATTATTATCTAGGTAGTCTAAGAGATAAGTACGCTTTCTGTTCTAGGAAAAAGGAGAATAACTTTACTAACAGTTATTCTCCTTTTTCCTAGAATTTAGGAAAAAACGCCGGAGGCAGGCCTTTTTTTCGAATGTTATCGAAGTTTTTGTAGAAGGACATGTTTAGACGTAACGTTTAGACTTCAACAAAAAAAGCCCCCTAGTACTTATCAAGCCGACCGATAACGAATCTGACTGAATAGAAATACGAATTCGTGATCTAACATACCTACCGATGCGCAACTGAATCCAAATATTTTCAATAATAACATAACATAGCATCACGCCTTTTTCCCCGAAGGGGTAGGCAAACGTGTTTGACACCCACATTTCGCCAGCTATGTGTGGTTCCATGAAATATGGGGCGAGCCTATTGTCATCAACCGAGAACGATAGTTTACCAAACTCCGGGAAAATCTCAATACTGGAATTATATGATAGAAAAGCCCAATACCATTTTCAGCCGACCTGGGAATCGAACCCGGGATTTCTTGCACAGCAGTTGTATACACCGCTGTACTGTGATGTTCAATAAAGCCTAGCCATTTAGTGAACCAAATCAGTAAAATAAATTAAATCAGTTAAAAACTAATAAGATACTTACCTAGTTATAATATAATTAATTTCTCCCACGTAGTTGCCGGTTCTGGGGTGAACTTTCTGCAGCGGTCTTTCCTGAGCGCTATGAAAAAACGTTGCATCTATTTGAATAATAGATATAAAACTATAACAAAATCAACGAAAAAATCACGAACCCTTTCAAAGTAATGTAGCTGGCCCTTTTATAGCGATCCTATAGAATGGTATCGTGACAGAAAAGCTAAAATTTCCGCAAATCTTTGCCCTTTTACGAAGTATCCCAATATATAAAATAAATAATAAAAAATGAAGAGACCGATAGGTACGTGCGTGGGTTCATTGAATGTCTGGTGCCGATTTTATACACAACTGAAGAAAAAATTGTATTTTTTATTAAATTATTTGTTCACGGGTCACGATCATAACTCTATTATTTTGGACTTTCAATAAGAGAGAAAGTTTTAGAGTATATTTGCAATGAATAATATTTGTAATCCAATGTACTTAAATAATTTAAATCATTAAATAAAACATAAGAAAGAAATAAACTAAATACAAAAGCAACGACTATTATATTAACGCACATACAAAAGGTGAATTACACCGCATTATAATTATTGTTAACAGATAAAGAAAATTTAATAAAGTGGAAAGTGGCCGAGAGTAATTTATTCCTCCATCAAGTTGAGGAGGCGAACTATACGAAATATAGCTGTCAGTGATATGCATTCCTGAACGAGTGTCGTCTGTCAACTCGCGCTCAGCGCGTCTCAGCGCGCTTCCGTTTCCGCCTTCTTTTACGACAGCCTCGCAGCCATGACATGTCACAATATATTATAGTTACAATAAACTAATATCTACTACAAAGATTGAAGTATTATTGAACAATACATGGTGCCGAAACCCGGGACACATCGAAGATGTCCCAAGAAGGTCAAAAAGTAGACAATATAAAGCCGCCGAAATACTTCGAGACTAACGCACAAAATGTCGCCGCCGCGTGGAAGCTTTGGCTACAACAATTCGAATGGTTCTCTACGGCTACAGACCTCGAAAATAAGAAGCCCGAAATACAAGTAGCAGTTTTTATGAGCTGTATTGGTCCCGAAGCAGCAATAATATACAACACATTCAATTTGTCGACAGTGGATTCGAAGAATTTGGCTACAATTAAATCAAGATTCACGAGTCATTTCACACCTAGAACTAACGAGACATATGAAAGGTATGTTTTTAATCAAATATTACAAAGTGACCAACAGCCTTTCGACGATTTTTTAACTAACCTCAAATCAAAAGTAAAAAATTGTGGTTATGAAACATTGGAATACAGTATAATTCGTGACCGCATTATTATGGGTATAAAAAGTGATGCTACTAGAGAGAGACTCCTAGCAGAAAGAGAGTTAACCCTCACTAAAGCGATTGATATTTGTAGATCCGCGGAGCAAGTAAAAATGCAGGTCAATAATATGAAGCAAGCCTGTATTGCTGTGGAGACGATAACCTGCAACAGAAAAAATATTAATAAAACAAGAAAATACAACGAGAAAAAACAAGATGAAGATTTTCATTGTAGGCGCTGTGATAGTAAACATGGAAGACGAGCCTGCCCAGCGTTCAATAAGACCTGTAAAATTTGTAAGAAGAAAAATCATCTAGCAAAATGCTGTAAGTTAAGAGCAAAAGTGGAGACGATCAACAAAGATATGAGCGGGTATAGCTCGGAAGAAGGCAACCTGTATGTATCAGCATTAGAAAGTGACATAGATACACAAGACTGGTTTCAAACAGCGATGTTATCTGGTCATACTAGCGTGAAGTTTAAACTAGACTCCGGAAGCCAATGTAATGTAATAAGCCTCAAGGTAGCGCAGAAAGCTAAGGCATACATAAGTTCTTCTACTACCAGATTCCTCACATCGTTCTCAAACCATAAGATACCAGTCATCGGAGAAACACAATTGAAAACAGAGATAAAAGGTAAAACAGAACCTATCAAATTCATAGTGGTCGACAGCGAGGTTACACCGATCCTGGGAAAAGCTACATGTGTTAAGCTAAAACTAGTGAAACGAGTAGAAGCCTTGTCAACTGATGATGATCTCTTCGATGGAATAGGCTGCCTTAAACAATACAAATATGATATTGATCTCATCGATAACCCCAAGTTACCAATATGTCCTGCAAGAAAGGTTCCACATATAATAAGACAACAAGTCAAAGAAGAATTAGACAGTATGGTAGCGCAGAAAATTATAAAGCCTGTAACTGAGCCTACCCCAGCGGTGTCACCGATGGTTGTAGTAAGAAAAAATAATAAGATTAGATTGTGCTTAGACCCATCTGCAATAAATAAGAATTTAAGAAGAAGACATTACCCACTAAATACAGTTGAAGAGATAACAGCTAGAATAAGCGGCTCGAAGTGGTTCACATTGCTTGACTGTAAAAAAGGATTCTGGCAATTAAAAGTTACCAAGCGTACATCTAAGTACCTTACCTTCAGCACACCATTTGGAAGATACTCCTGCCTCAGAATGCCATTTGGTTTAGCATCAGCACCAGAAGTATTTCAACAGGTTATGAGTAATTTACTCTCGGAAGTAAAAAATGCTGAAGTGTCCATGGACGATGTATTGCTACATGCTTCCACAGAAGAGAAGTTAGAAACAGTTACTAAAAATGTCCTAGAAAAATTTAGAACAGCAGGCCTAAAGCTGAATAAAGAAAAATGTGTATTCAAGACTCAAACCGTTAAATTTCTAGGCCATATAGTAACCAGCGAAGGATTAAAACCAGATCCTGAAAAGTTAGAAACAATCAGCAAGATAAAGCAACCTGAAAATATTAAAGAATTACAAAGGTTTCTCGGATTGATTACATATCTCTCAAAATTCATACAAAATCTGGCTGAATTAACAAAACCATTAAGAGATTTGTTGCATAAAGATGTAGAGTGGTATTGGGATACAGAGCAAGAAAAAGCATTCGTGGAATTAAAGAAAGTTTTACAAAACCCGCCTCTACTTGGCTATTATGACCCGAAGTCTCCTATTTTCTTATCAGTAGATGCTAGCAGTTATGCATGTGGAGGAGTTTTGATTCAACATGAAAAACCTATCGCATACTGTGCAAAGTCATTTACAAAAACAGAACAAGGATACAGTCAGTTAGAAAAGGAAACAAACGCTATTTTAGTTGCTTGCAAGAAGTTTCATACCTACATCTGGGGCTGTAAAGATCTAACAATTGAATCAGACCACAAACCATTAGAATCAATATTCAAAAAGCCACTGACTGACGCACCTCCCAGACTACAGAGAATGTTGTACCAAATCCTACCATACAACCCCAAGATTGTATACAGAAAAGGAACAGAGATGTATGTCGCTGACACTTTAAGTCGAGACTGTAGAGACTTAACTAAAGAAGAGACAGACACTGAAAACCTGCAGATATGCGCTGTAGTCCCATTCTCGCAAACCAGACGCGAAGAGCTGAAAAATGAAACAGAAAAAGATGAAGAACTTAAAGACTTGAAAAGTATAATATTAAAAGGTTGGCCAGAGAATATTCAAGATGTTCCTGAAAAATTAAGAAAATATTGGACATACAGAGACACACTAGCAGTACACTTCGACTTTATATTCAAAAATAATAGAGTAATTGTGCCTGCTAGCATGGTGCCGCTTGTCTTAAAGCATTGCCACCTAAGTCATAAAGGTATTCAAGGTACCCTACGGCTCGCTAGAGATAACGTCTTCTGGCCAGACATGACAAATGATATTACTAGGTATGTCAAATCCTGCAAATCTTGTAATAAGATTCAAAGAGACAATCCTATGGAACCTATAGTGATACAAGATGCACCGGAAAAGCCATGGAGCATTGTGGCCTCAGATTTATTTCATTTAAAAGGAAGAGATTACATACTCATAGCAGATGCTTATTCAGGATACTTTGACTTACAAGAGTTACCGAACTTAACTTCTACATCTATTATTAAAATATTGAAAAATTGGTTTTCAACATTTGGCATACCTGAAACATTTCAAACCGATGGTGGTAAACAATATGACTGTGAAGAATTTAGAACTTTTGCAAAGGAATGGAATTTTAGTCACAGAATTTCTAGTCCACATTTTGCTAGATCAAATGGACTGGCAGAACGCTATGTACAAGAAGCCAAAAATCTGATGAAAAAATGCCTGGAAGATAATACTGATATTCGATTGGCACTCCTACATCATCGAAACACACCCAGAAAGGATCTAGGCTCACCAGTTCAACGCCTAATGAACAGAAGAACAAGAACACTACTTCCGACAAATGACAATCTATTCACACCCAAAGTAATAAGAAATGTGACAAAACAATTGAGAAAAATTAAAGAAAAAGAAAAAGAACAGGCGGATAAATGTAAAAGAGAGATGAAACAGTTTGAAACAGGAGAAAGAGTACTGCTAAGACAAGATCATCAAAACTGGATCCCAGCTGAAATAATTTCACCAGCGAAAGCACCTCGATCATATGTTCTGAAAACAGAAGACGGTGCTCAGTATAGAAGGAATTCTTGGCACATAAAACCTGTGTCCTCACCCTCTATTGTTACAGATCCGGAGCAGCCTACGGTTCCTGAGGCTCCACAACCTGAAGCTGAAAAACCTGTGATGTCCGTACCTGAAGCTCACCCAGCATCAATTCGTACTACGCACAGCGGCCGTCGGGTTATCACTCCTGCAAGATACCGCAACTGAAAAAGAGGGATGTCAGTGATATGCATTCCTGAACGAGTGTCGTCTGTCAACTCGCGCTCAGCGCGTCTCAGCGCGCTTCCGTTTCCGCCTTCTTTTACGACAGCCTCGCAGCCATGACATGTCACAATATATTATAGTTACAATAAACTAATATCTACTACAAAGATTGAAGTATTATTGAACAATACAATAGCCATGCCTAATAACACCACCGGGGTCTGGAAATAATTCCTAGCTTTACACATATCTATAAAAATTATTGAGTACCTTACTCTGCACCGTCACCTGTATTTATTTGCCAACTGGTCAAAGACTCGAGGTTTATATTTCAGCCGCGTCACATGAATTGCTAATGCAATCTTTGGGATAGACGACACCAATAATGGACATTCTATTTTAGACGTGAAGATATGTTGAAGTTAACTATTAATAATCGAACATAATAAAAGTTGATGTGCTTTACTTACAGAAAATGCACATTTACTCAACATTGAAAATTAATTATCGTTTCCTGCCAATAAAAATATATGTTTATCTTTTATATATTATGATTTTCTTATATATAATATGATAGAAATTATCACACACATCGAATATTTACGAATTTCAACCAAATTTAGTTAAGCAAATTTATTCAGAGAAAAGCTAAAAATAAAACTAATCTTTAGTGGTACAAGACGTAGATTTTTTTACAGAAACACTGATTACTACTTTACCTGGAAGAGATCGCTTTTAGCGATAAGGCCACCCATTGTACCTACATTTTGTCATTTTGTGATTTCTGTAAACTCCTAGTCATTGGACAGTTAAGAGACTTTAAAAAGTAATAATAATTTTTTGAGCTTGTTTTTGAAGCTAGAGATGTCACAAATTAAAATTCAAGCAGTAGATGATTAGTTCTATCATAATTACCTTTGTTTTAAACATAGTGGAACGATTTATGAGAAATAAAAAATAAATAAAAAATCTATATCAAAATATGTAGTTATTGGACAGAAATTCTAATATTGGACACACAATACTAGTCAATGGACAGATATTTAGATAGTAGTTTAATTTAAAAAAATCATATTTGAATAGCTATTGATAACAATGGCGCGTTATTAAAAGGCGAAATGAGTAATTTCTAATCATATTTATTGCAAAATTAACATAAATATCTCAGTACAATCATTATAATCTGCGACTAACAAAATCACTTTAACATTTTCAATGTAAAACCAAAAAAAAAGTATTATTCTAATAAAAACTTAAAGAATATAAACATTTAACATTGTTATAACACTTACTACACTTATTTAGTTATTGTTTTGGCACAACTTATAATCAGCCTTATTGTAAGTAGAGATCTTTCAATATAAAGAAAAAATTAAAAGAAAATAATTTTATAAACAACAAAGGCACATAAAGAAATCTAGATGAGATAATTATTCATAGTATTAAATTGCTTTAATAGCATCTACTTTTAAAATTCATTACCCCTTTTCTGCTTCATGATCATATCATATATAACTTCAACTTCTGAGTCTTCTGTGTCATTCTGCATCAAATTTCTTAAATCATTTTCACTGCCCTTTTCAGAACTTAAATCTTCAATTGTATCATTGTCATCTTCTTTGTAGCAATTATGACATATAAACATATCTATTGCAATATCCTCTGGTACGTGTTTTTGATGCTTTGCTGGCACACATTTAACATGAAATATGGATGAACACATATCACATACCACTCGATTTGTCGTCTTTGTTGATTGTTTGCACACTTTACATGCATTTGTAGCATGTGGTGCTTCTTTTTTTGTAGTTTTTTTTTCTTTTTTTACATTTGCCTTCTTTAATTTGTTTTCTTCTCTCGTTTTCTTTCTTTCTTCTTTTGTTCTCATCTCCATTTCTTTCTTTTGTTTCTGTTCCTGAAACATTGCTCTATATTTGGCTGAAGTAATCGCAAATGGCATTTTGACGGTATTTTTTTTACCTTTTCTTTCTGGAGTTTTGGGCAATGTCAAAAATCTTCCAAATAAACTATTTGACACGACTTTAAAAGCAGGACTGTTTTCAATATTATCTGTGTTATCATTTGCTTGTGATGCACTGAGTGAAGTACTGAATACTTGTTTAGCTGGAGTTTCATGTTGTGTCGCACTGAAACCCATATCATGATTAGGAAACTGTAAATCATCTTGTCTAGGTTCAAAACATATCAATTCAGGGTCGATTGGTTCAGTGGTGTTTAGATGTGGTTCATGGGTAACAATATTTTGGATATTAATGTCTGATGTCTCCATAAGAGACAAATTTAAATCAGGGGAGTTGTTAACCTTAAACAGAGAATAAAGTTGGTATAAAATTTGGGTGTTTTGATCTGCCTCTAATATGCGGTCGTCCATAGACTTTAGTTCTGACATCTTGTATGGTCCAACAATTTCCGAAAACTGTGAAAGTGTTATTACTTTTTGAGATTCTGCTTCGATTTGTCGGGGCAAATTCTGTGGGACATTTTCTTTCTGATTATTAGTTGCACCCAAACATTTAGTATAATCAATAGCATCAGGATCAAAAGGCACCAGTCCACAAGTTTTAAAGCCATTAATAAGAGTATCGGGTTTTAGTGATTTTTCTAGGGCAATTTCTAACACTTTTGCAAAATTAACTTTGGTAATAGGCTCTCCCGGATTTTCTAGGTGCCATAAACGTGTAGCGTCTTTCCAGGCTGCTTTTACAGGTCTAAAAACCGCTACATCAGCAGGTTGCAATATTCGCGTGGCGTTAGGATACAAAGCAATAACTTCAATACCCAATTCCTTACAAAGCTTGCTTACATTGTACGTAAGATGACTTTTATGACCATCTAAAAAATATATGACAGGCAAATCAATAGCTTTTTGAATTAGGTAGGGATGATATACATTTGCAATATATTCAAAAAATAGTTCCGATGTCATCCATCCGTTATCGCTGCGACCGATGCCCCAGTCTTTTGGAACTCCATCTACAATTTTCTGCGGAATACGTTGATAATTGTATACAACCATAGGTGGACACGAAAATCCAGCAGCGGAGAACGTAAACATGACAGTCAGCGATTCTTTTGCACTATCTGTCTCTACGTGGTAAACATTTTTTGTCCCTTTGGCTGCCAATACTTTTCCTGTTTTAGGACAAAGCTGAAATCCACTTTCGTCACCATTAAATACTCTTCTCGGATCATTTAAAATGTTAAGTAGGTTGTTTTCTGACAGGTAGTTATGGATCTCAGCAAACCATTTACGAATGTTCGGTTCTGATACACAAGCACTTGATTGTGTCACACCTTCGCTTGTACGTTGGACTATTGATGGATGTCTCTTCAAAAATCCTCTAACCCATCCGTCTGCGGGAAAATTATTTTTAAATTTATTAGGCCGGGGGTTTTCTGTCAGGAACTTGTAGACACTTTGTTTTAAATCTTGTATATTTAATGGAAAACCCTTTCGCATCATTTCTTTGATCCAAAATTCCAACAATTGCTCCTCTTGTACGGTTAAAACAGGTGCTGGACCAAAGGTTGTTTTGTGGGTAGGATTTTTCAGTTTAAAATGTAAAGTTGACTTAGGGATACCGTATTTTCGAGCGATTTCTCGAATTTTTCCACTTTCTTTGATTTCTTGTAGTGCTAAGTTTAGCACAGCGTCATCATAATCTCTTTTTTTTCCTTTAGGCATTTTTAATTCACAATAAAATGACTCGAAACTGCAACAATGAATTATTGGACACTTGTTAATTAGTCATTGGACACCCTGTCCAAATACTGGTAAGAATCATCAAAATACCTATGTTCAAAATTCAAAATATGACAACTTCTAACTTCATAATAATAGAGTACAATTTTGCTAAAATAATAAAGATACAAAAATTCAGTTATTGGACACCTGTCCAATAACTAATATTTTCGAAATTGTTATCAATAGTTATTGGACAGGCAAAATTAACCTAAAAATAACATCCTAATTGTGTAAAACCTATCAAATAATATAAATAATACTATAACTTACCGATCCTTAATCAGATAAACACCAAATATTTGTACTCACGACACTGTAACTTACGAACGACGGCCGTTAACTTACGAATTTCGTATTTTTGTACCTAATGTCACCGTGCCGCGCGAAAGCCGAACACAACTAATTATTTTAAAATTAATACTGCCATCTATCGAAATTATCGTGAATCACTAAGGGTCGTGATTGACTAGAGAATAGAAAAAGCATCATAGATAGCGTTGATGTGCAATAATATCCTTAATAATGACATTTATTCCATGAACTGTCCAATAACTCGTAGCGTCCAATCACTAGTAGTTTACCCTATAATGTATCTTAGGGCCGGTATTTCAATGTTACCTTATCTTATTGCTTAAGTTAAGTCCTACATTTAATCTAAGTGTCACTTTTGAAAGATGGAAGTGTATTTCAATCTGGATCTTCTTCTCCTTAACTAATCTGAGATAAATCGCAATATTGCAACATAATAAAAAGAATATGTCATTTGTTTATGATTTTTGTTGTCATTTGGTTGACATTGATGTTTGTTGACTGGCCTGTTGGTCTAGTGGTTAGTAACCCTGACTGCTAAACCGCAGGTCGTGGGTTCGATCCCCACCCAGGACAAATCTTTTTTTTTAATTTTTTAATTTATTATTATAGTTATAAATTATTGAGTTTTAAAATCAAGTTTACGACATTTCTGATAAGTTTTTTTTCGCCTTCCACGTACTAGCATCGCTTTTTTATTTTCTATTATATAATGCTTTTTTTAAAACTATATCTTTCAGCAGATTTATCTCCATTGCACTAAAGTTGGTGCACTAATATTGGCATTTTTTTATAGTGTTTTACGGCACTACCTGTTAGCCATTAACTTATCAATATACTCTGGTTTTAGCAATTTTTAGCCTTACTACAAAATTGGTGCTATTCAAGAAAACAAGAAAAACAAATTGGCACATAATAATAATAAAAAAATACTATTTAGGCTTGGCTCCTATGAATTCGCGTACAAAAATAAATTATCATGAAGCAACTTTTTTCTTTAGTCACACGCAAATCTCAGATCGGAACTTAAGTGGCAAAAATCCTCCGCTTAGATTAAGGCTAGTTAGGATGGACTTTAGGTGCCGCTTAACTTTAATCCTATATTGAAATACACATAAGTCCTACTTATGTTCAAGCCTAGATCAATTCGAGATAAGGTGACATTGAAATACCGGCCCTTAATGTTGTATGTAGGTACCATAAAAATATATAAATAAATACTTTTTCATATAATCTTAATATTTGATGATTATTCAATAAAATATTATAATATTTTAAAAATTATACACAATAAATAGGTTATATTAAAAAAAAAGAACCAAAATATACTCTATTTACAGGAAATTTCTATAAATAGAATATTTCATTGAGGTCAGATTCCTAAGGAAACGTACCCAAAAGGCTAGCCACATTACCACGTTGGATAGCAAGGCTATTGCGTTGCCCCAGGTCAGGCCAGCCTTATGGTCATGTGATACCTCAGAAACACCCTTACACAAACGCTTTCAATAATTTATGTCATATTTTCTCACTCTACTTATCTCTAAATAAAGATCAAACTGCTCGTCAACTGTTATCATTTTATATATCTAGCTATAAATAGTTAATCTTGGTAAACATCAATACCAATGTTTTGATAGAATATTTTTCCTCCTTACCAAAATAGACGTAGAGAAATCACTTAAAAAATAATGTTTTTAGGTGTGATATTTTTGTCGTCGTACTCTAGCCAATAAAATATAACATAGCATCATATGTAGTGACGGATTAAGAATACATAATCTCATCAACCCTTGGGTGTCGTAAAAGGCGACGGAGTAACCTTATGCAGGCAAGAGCAGTGCGAGAAAAGGCAAATTCGTAACAAACCCTATTATATACTATCCCGTCTGGCCAGCGTGAAATAGCAGGCTAAATTCCTCCACATATTCATACCACATTCTTTAGAGGAGATCCGTACCCAGCAGTGGGACGTTTATGGGTTGAAATGATAATAGCATCACGCTTTTTTTTCCAAAAGAGGTAGACAAAGGTGTTTGGTTCTACATTCCGCCAGCTATGTTGTAATAGGTATGAGGTGAGCCTAGTGCCATTAACCCGACACATTTTTCCAGACTCCAAATTTATCCACAGTAATACTCTTACGTAGTAATCGTAGACAATGCCACTGCCCTACCGAGGCACTCCTAATCAGATAAAGTTCTAACTAGAAGGCATAAAATATTAATTTCTTTCAAAAAGCTAATATGCATATTAGCTTTTTCCAAGTTCATGATATGCGTGCCCTTGAATGTAACTCACGCAGTCAAAGAAATTAATTTATAAATGTATCAATTTTATGGTTTCTTTCGGAGTAGTATACTTATTTTAGACCTTTAAGTATAACCGCACATTTTTATTACATTTAATCAAATATAATGTATGCGCACCTATGCTATGTATTTCCTATACGTGTCTGCCGTTAACCCTCTTAATGTAAACGTTTTCCATTTCACGGTTATACGGGCACTCATAAAACTCATTGAAATTTCGTTCAGGCTATATCATTTTCATGAAAACTCCAGTCACGTTGCGATTCTATTTCAATTTTAAAAGATTGGTGTCGTCGAAATGTCTGCTCTCTGAACTATTTCAATGGCAAATTTTAGGGCCAATAAAACATTATTGTGATGACATTCCGTGACATATTTTAAAGTAATAAATTTGCCATATAATTCATAATATATTTCCCATATAGAGGTCAGCAAAACGATATTTATGTTATATTATTATGTGAGGTACGACTTCAATTCCCATCGGAATTAGGTACTAGAATAATAAATTGGTTACCATCTAATGGCGGGAGTATGAGAAAATTGATATGCCTTATGTATGTACTTAAAAGCATTTCTAATATTCGTTTGATAGATGAGGTGTAATGTCTCCTACATTTGTAAAGCAGTGAGTCATTTTGATCGAGTGAGTAGGTAATTACGTCAGCTGTATATATTAAGTATTGTACTTATAAAAAAACCTCACTTTGTGGGCATAGATTTCAATTATCATAAAACGGGTCTATGTCACGTATCCCTTCATTTTATGATGAATAAATACAAGTCGCGACAGTTTAAAAATTTTATAGTTAGATTTGGAGACATCCCACTGAGAGTGTAGTCTTAAAAATCAAATTTGTAATTTTGTTACCCATGTACGACTATTTTGTGTCTTATGTAACTATCATCATCATCATCATCATATCAGCCCAACGACGTCCACTGCTGAACATAGGCCTCACCTAATTTACGCCACTGCGAACGGTCCTGTGCCGCCTGCAACCAACGGCCGCCCGCCACACTGACCAGGACGTCGGTCCATCTGGTGGGGGGCCGTCCCACGCTGCGCCTTCCAATTCGTGGCCGCCACTCGAGAACCTTTTTCCCCCATCGGCCATCAGTTCTACGAGCTATGTGCCCTTATATATATGTTCTATATATATGCTATGTGCCCTTTATTTATCTTATATAGTAATAAATAAATAAAACTTTTATTATAATATTTTTTATAGCAGGTGAGTAGTCTTGGTTTAGCTTAGCATCAGCAACCCATTAAGTCCCACTGCTGGGCTGGGGTCTCCTCTCTTCTAACTAGAGGGCTGAGAGGGTTTAGGCCCTCATCTACTTACGCTGGCCTAGTGTGGTTTAGCTTACTTCATCAAAATATTTTTTTTTATTGTTACGAAACAAGTCTAAGTTACATAATTATTTTAAGGTATTTTTTTTTACTAATTACATTATTTTTCTATATCACTGATGTTTTGATCAAGTTGCACTGATCGTGGTCGTAAGCTGAATGAATGGCTACTTATAAACAATGATATTATTTTTAAATCTTTATAATATAATAAGTGGCGTACCTGGTTTATAGAATGAAATGCGTACGCGATAACAGTCGCAAAGGTTTTAGTTTTTATAAAAATGTTGTATTTTTCCTAAAACAGTAGGTTCCAGATATAACGACTCTCATGGGAAACGGCGACATTTGGCGAACGACGCACAAAACAAACGGAAAATTTTATATAAGATCATGAATATATCTGAAACCTAACTCAGTTTACATTTTCATCATTAAAACCGATAAGTCTTTATAATCGGAATTCTACTGTATTTATTATTATTAATTTCTATTTTACAAACATAATGGACATTGAAATAATGTTATGATATTTTTATTGGACTGATATGATGATAATGATTGAAATAATTTCTAAGAACTTGTTTAACCCGTTCAATTAGTTAATTTCCATTATTGTTTATTAGATCGCCGGGTCAAATTGTGTTATAGCCGTTACGTCTGGAAACTATACACAACACAAGCAGATTTATGATGAGGCAGGATATTGTGTGATGCACTGGAATGATTAATTACTGAACGTTATTTCTACGGTTTAGACCCATTTCAGTTATGACTGATTGTAATATGAGCCTCATATCTAATCGACTTCACTTGCCAAATAAAGTTACCCCATTGGTGTAGCTTACCCACAGAAGATAATTATGTGAATTATATAAATTTCGAAAATTCCATATCTTAAAAATCTATATAAATACATAATCCAAAGCAGACATTGATCCAGTATCCATTCAAGACAACTCTGAGTAAAAATACTATTGTAAAGATTTTTCCATACAATATCTTTCAAGTAGGCAGTTAAAATATTCAATGCAGTTCATAATGAAAAACTCCCTAGGTTTTCATAACTGTTACTCAACAAAATATTCTCCCTTATCCCTCCCTCCTCCCTCCCAGACGATAATAAAGGTAACAGCTATCGTTTCAGATTGTAAAAGTATGAGTATATAAACAGGGTAATGCTTACAAAGAACTTGTATTTTAGGTATGCCTAAAGAATTTTTATGAAATAAAATAAGAAAGTTCTCCCAATAACGTCTATCAATTTAAATAAGCTAGTCCTATACTTAATCTAAGGAGACATGTTTTAATAAAGATAAAAGAAAGTTATGAGATAGACAAACAGCTGTGGTAATTTTTGAACAAATTGCCACCATTTGTTACTAAACTTAAGGTATCGGTGAAATAAGTCATAATCTTGTTCAGAAGATATATTATATTATAATAAATCTAGACAATAAATTACATTCTATAAAATTTTATATAAGAATACACAAGCCTAACCATCAGATACCAATCCTAATAGAGTTTTTGTCATATTATTATAATAAACTGTGTATCTGGCAATTAAGTCAACAAAGTTCTTTAAAAAACGAAAAGCCGAGCTGAAGACACTCTTTTCTGTCAATATTTTGATCACCCCTTCTCTTTTTTTTTATTTACTATAGTAGCCTCCAAAGTGTCACTTTCATCCAAACCTTCACATTTTGCGATTTTTATTGCCTTAATCAATTCGATCTCTCTCTGTTATCTAAGTCTAAGATTTGAAGGTTGTAAATGTTTGAGAATGACAGCGACACACACTTCAACTATCTATATTCAGATTTTGCAATCCATAAATTGTTTAGTAGTTAATAACAACGAATTAAGGATACTGAACAATACATGAAAATTTATTATTTATATAAATACAAATAAAGGCAAAAATGGAACATTATCCCCAATGCCTTGTACAATAGCAAATGATGGTTCAGAAACAGCTCCAAATAGGTCACGATTCTTCTCAAATATATTGCAAGACAAAGATTTATTGTAGAAGAATCTTTAATCTTTATTCGAGATAAACGCCGGCTACTACCAATTGAGTCAAATGGTGTGAAAGACAATGGAAGAATAATTTATGGAATACTATCCGATAGTGTAGCTTTTTAAAAATGATTAGGTAGTGCTTTTATCCAACAACGTTTGTAATCGAATTTAATGTGCATTTAAATGTAGGAACAGCTCTCTAGATAGCGGAGAGGTGACCTGAGCCCAGCAGTGGGACATTCATGAGTTGCTGATGATGATGATGACCTTTGGTTTACATTTTTTTACATTTGTTATTTCTCTAAATCCAATATTGCATTGATTGATACTCCAAAGCTGTAACGTAATAGTTCATTTTTCATCTTCTTGGCGCTTTCTTTGTTTGATGAAATACGTTGTATAAAATTTGAAAATAGTTTATGATTTGTATATTTTCACCTTATTTCTGTTTACATTATTAATGTTACAATTACAAATGAAACAGTCATCAATATTCTGATGAGGCTGACATTGCTTTATTAATTCAGGAATGGTTACAGGTGGTGGATTGAAGCGACGCCGGTCATCATCATCAATTCATCATAATGGCACGTTTAATGGCTGTTGGCGTCAGTTTGCTATTCCAGTTAGTGTTACAATACTGGCAACTCGCCTACATACTGTAATAGTATACGATATCAATTTTGTAGTGTTATTCATGGACTCGCGTTCACCAGTAACCTTATATTTTAACACTAAAGCATACATACAAAATAGGAAACTCTACAAAGTAAACCGAACTGGTCGTAGGCAAATTTGCTGACACTACTTTTCGGATAACCTGTTACATTCTTAACTTGTGACTTTCATAAGTGTTACCTTGTAACCTTGATGAATAAACGAGATTTCATTTCATTTCATTTCTAATTATCTGCGTTTAACTTTTTCAAACCTTTAACAACGATGAATTAAACCTACAATAGTGCTATTGTGCAATATCAAGATTTTAACACTAAACAGGGTTTTGGGAACAGATTTAGACATGTCATCAATCGTAAAGATTGATGACATCGATTGATTGATGCCGCCAGTCTTCTAGATACGTTTCCAGTTGACAATGACACTGATGAGTCCTAGAATGCCTATACTATTTTGTTTTTGTTAGTAAATTTTAATGTTAATTAGTCAGTAATTAATTATATTATAGTTATAGTGGTTAATATTTAATTAAATTTAGTAATATTATTTTTTTTATATTTACTATTGTAAACCAGACAGTGCTACTATACCTAATTATTTTCAGTCAAAAATTTGATGAAATTTCTAATAGAACTAGTGTTTGGTAATGCTAATGGTTGGTAAATCGCTTATATCCTATTAACGTCCCTGTGGTTCCAAACTTACTAAGAGCAAATCTATAATGACAATGAAATAATTAATATTGTGAAAAAATAATTACCAGTAATTATTTTTTCCCGACTCACCGCGTGGACAGTGTGCCAGGCCAAGTTCTCGTTGTAATAAAAAATATCGGCGCGTACAATGCTGTAATAACAACAAATCTATTCAAACCAAAAACATTAAATATAACTTTCTATACCGCATCATCATCATCATATCAGCACAATGACGCCCACTGCTGGACCTCATCTAATACTAGATACTATATTGTTATAATAATATTTATACTTAGTTATTTAACGGTTAATATAACAAAGCCCAAATAGTTCTTATATTTTTGTACTGAGTAACGTATTTATTTACTGAGGAAAGATTTGACGCCAAAACCCATCGGAGATATTTGAAAAATGAATGCGTCATTTGTAGACTACCAATGTACCTATGACCAATATATTCTTTATATATAGCTCCCGCCAGATGGACTGACGACCTAGTAAAGGTTGTGGGTGGCCGTTGGATGCGAGCGACACAAAATCGCTCGCTGTGGCGGAAATTAGGTGAGGCCTATGTTCAACAGTTTACATCATTGGGCTGATATGATAATACAAGCAAAAAAAGAACTTTAAACCATTTAAAAACAGCAGCAAATTTTAGAGTTTTTTCAAGACGGCGACGGAGGCAAACAGACGTACGGCCCTCTGGATGGTAAGCGGTTACCGTAGCCTATGGTCACCTCAACACTAGGGATATCATCTAATATCACGCTATTTAATCATTAATATAGAGGTAGTCATTATAAATTATATTATTAATATTTTAGAAGAACAACACGGTGATATACGCTAAGCAATTTATTACCTTGTCACATAATTACTATAAGGTAAAAAATTGCTTAGCATATTTCTACACTTAAAATATACCTATATCCTAAATGAAATACATTATTTCAACTGGTATTTAAGTCTTTCGTCTTTGTTATACTAAATATAAATACAAGGCGTCTGTTATTAAATAGGATTACGAGTTTATAACAAAAGAAATGCTTATCATTTTATATTTTACTAGAGTGGCAATGAAAACAGGACAATTAAATATAGTAATTATGTTTTAAGAGGGTACTAGGTATAATAAACACTTGGTATATAAGTAGGTTTCTAAATTTACAAGATCGTAACTACTCAGGACATACTACTATATAAAAGGACTTACAAGCTGCCAGCATTATATATCACGCCTCTTTTCCAACAGAGAGGTAGGCAGAGACTATTTCTTTCCACTTGCTACGATTCTGACATACCACATACACACCAAATATGTACATGAGCTTGGCAACTACCTTGAGAAATAAAGAAAATACGATATATATTTACACTTTCTAGAAATTTTTCCGAAGCCAGTTTCATATTATCACCAGATACCCAAACAAAAGTTGTTTATAAATAATAACAATGTTCTGTAAATATTTGAACGTATCTCTACGGGGTCCCTGTTTAATAATTTACGGCCCTTATTAAACATTGAACCCACGTGCCTTCGTTTAGTGATACAGTTAATTATTATAATAAAGATGGAAATTGGTTTCCTTTCCTTGTTAATTAAAAAACAAACAAAATAACCATTCTGTATTTGTACAATGTACCGCTACGTATAGAAAGTTAAACAAAAGAGGTGAAGATTATGTATCATCACGCCTACTACCGTAATAAGGGGTAGACAGGGGATTAATGTAAGTATAATCAATTATACTTAAGGCTCGCTTAAAAATTTCAAAAGTTTAATTTTATCAACTATGTCGTTGGTTGCGGCGGCACAAAATCGCTTGCTGTGGCGGAAATTAGGTGAAGCAACAGTGGACGTCATTGGGCTGAAATGATGATGATGTATCAACTACCTTTTTTCCTTTATCGTTTTGATGGTAGCGGAGAGCTATTCATCATCATTATCATCATTTCAACCCACAAACGTTCTACTGCTGGGCACAGGTCTCCTCCAAAGAATATGGAGGGAATTTTGCCTACTATACCACGCTGGCCAGACGGGTGGGTTTGTTTCAAAATTTCCATTTCTTACAGTGCTCTTGTCTGCATAACATTACTCTCTTAGTCGCCTTTTACGACACCCACGGGGTGAGATGAGGTAGTGACACTATATATTCTCAATATTTCACTAAATGGAGAGCTTTTGGACACAAATAAGAATCCAGTGGCGTTGGTAGAGGACTTGACTAAGGCTTGTTCCACAATCGACGTCTACAAGCTTATGACAATGAAGACCAAAATCATAGGTCAGTTATATTTTCTCAGTTACTGTTGCCCGGAGCTTCGCTGCCGTGGCTCTTTGTCTAGCCATTACGCAGTTCATCGTGATTTCATATGGCCTAAAGCCTTCGTCGATAAATGGGCGATCCAACACTAGCGCGTTCAACCAAACAATTAAACGAAAGTCTTCAGCTTTATAAAAATAACTATAGATTTTGACATCTATCAAAGTAAGTTTAAGACACGATACAATTTAACTAATAAAACGACTATTCAATAAATCAATAGATAGTTTGACTTGAACTGACGTCCGGCTCGTAAGGTCCGGATGTATGAGCCCTTCCTCCGCCTACTCAACTAACAGTTTGATATAGTAAAGGTTCACGTCAATGGATTGGAAGAGAATCTAATAATTTCAGAATATCGTTTCAAGAAATTAAATTACCAGAAAATATTGATTGATCTATGAAAATATAACAACAGGATCATACTAATATCGATTTTACATATTCATCTTCATATATATAATTCTTCTGTACGTGTGTTGACAGTGAACTCCTCCTAAACGGCTGAACCGATTTGAATGAATTTTTGTGTATGTGTTCAAGTGGATTCGAGGATGGTTTAAATTCACAAATTAATAAAAAAAAATAAAAATAAATGCATTCGATTGGTATATCATGCAGGACAACGTCTGTCGGGTCCGCTAGTATGATATCAAGTTGTATTTATTTTACACTAATGAGTAATGGCAAAACTTTAAAATCGGTTGTGAAATCCGTTATCAATTTACGCCAGCTATGTTTGGTCCCATGTAATGGGGGGGGGGTGCAGTATTTAATGATAGAATAAAACCCAATACCACTTTTGCCCGACCCGGGAATCGAACCCGGGACTTCTTAGGTAGCAGTCATATACACTTCCCGCTGCACCACCGAGGCTTTAACATTCTATGTAGATTAAAAAAAATGTTTTATAAATAAACGGTGGATCTGAAACGATCACAAAACTGAAAACTAGCGAGAATTTAAAATTATTTATAAATAGAAATATGGGGTAACGTTTGCTAAAAGCAGACATTATTCCGCAACTCGACCTTTGTGAGCCGAGTTTGAATGTGTGAAAAAGAACCCGAGAGAAAAAGGTCAAACAAATATAGAATTTCTAAGCGCGTGTTTTGGAAATATGAAAACAACTGCTTAGTGCTTAGGTAGGTATTTCTATGAAAAACGTAATAAAATAAGTGACAAAATTATACAAGACAAAATAATATAAATTTCATTTGAATAAGCTACTATAATGCCTCTAGCGTTAGTTGCCTCAACTACAGTAATTTGTGTTCTAATAGTGTCTCAAACGAGAAAGTTTGAACGACACTTGCAAATCATTATGTTCGAGATAAGTTGGACACAGTAATGCCTATGTAAATCAGTTACTCTCTGTTGGCAGGGCCTTATACCTTCAATGATAGCGTAAATGATTGACAATACAATCGGAGTATAATTGAAGAAAATTAATAATTACGCCTGACGTCAGTCAGTCTAAAATACAGTCAAAGGGATCATTGTCAGGTTTTCGGATAGTGATCGTCATTTATTTCAGCTCCGTCCACGTGGTATGTCAGTAAAACTTATCCTATGTAATATTCTAGAGACTACAATCTGTGTTTCCATTCTTATATTGATCTTTTCAGCCGTTCTAGCATATACTATCCATCCTAACTTTCACATTAATAATATTAGACGGATCGCTTTTATTTTGGTGTAAGTATATTGGTTTATTTGATATCACTACCCCCTAATAAATTCGGCATCAGTATCATTTTACCTATATCTTTGGCGTTATTACAACGTAGGCCGGACGCTAATTTTTAAGCAGTAAAAATAAAATAAATATGCGCACAGTTTCACCTCACCCAACTATGCATGCTTTAAATTGTCATGTACGCACTACGATATTTTATTAGGTAATTTACGGTTGCAGTGGTGAGTCTGAAGATAGGACTTTATACCCGTATACAGTAGGTGAGTAGGTATATCGCTGTTGGACGACCCGGCCCGCCCTAATATCCCCAAACCATAAGTTCAAAATACAATGCTACGATTTTCTTCGTGATGCCCACAATTTATTGCTTAAAACCTTTGTAGAGAGGATTTATGACCGAACCATCTATAAAGTTATAAAGACCACCTGATATTGTTTGGTAAAAGGACCCTTTTGTTACAAGCAGATTGTATGTAGAATTCGAATTTATATGATTAATTTTATTCCGAATAATATGCTTATCACACCAATATAATTTTATTATCAACTTAAAATAGGAAAGCATAGAAAATGGTACCAGAACAAGTGTTTTTTTTTAAAAAAACAAAAAACCCGACTGCCTTGCCTTGCCAAAAAGTTCTTCAGTTAATTGTATATTAGAACTTTGTGAATTTTGATAGTTCAAAATCAGTCAAGCTATTTAGGTTACAAGAGACAAGTGGAGTCGTGGGCAATAGTTAGTGCATATATAATTGAATTAGGCTATTAATTATTAGCTTTCATCTGATACCCATATTGCAATAGCACTAAAAAACGTCCGTTTTGACAGTTTACGGCCGCCATATTGGTTTTTGTTGACGTCACATAGCCTATGACACTCGGGGGAAAAATACAAATCTGATGACACCTCACACTTTAAAATCAGCGAAGCCGTTTAGGTTAAAGACGGTCACAACGGAACAGAAATGCCCACATACATACACACATACATACGCGCGAAAAACATTACCCTCCTTTTTGGCAGTCGAGTAAAAACATATAATGTTATTCTGTTGAACAAAGTATTGCATATAAAATGTAACGTAGCTTTAAGATTTTATTAGGTATTCGCTTCTCCCTTCGAAAATATAGTTGCGACGAGTTAAATTGTCTTAACTTTATTGCTTCGGTTCCCCTAACTACCACGGTTGGTGAAGTGTCTGAACAAAAACAAGCAAGCTTGCTTTAACAAATAGTAGTTTCGCCTCACTAAACAAAGATTCAAGGGAACTTTAACACAGTGTAAAACTTGTAAATTTATTGTGGCAGCAAATTTGAAGAATAAAACGAGTTAAGGTAAAGTAAAGTTACGGAAATTGTTTTAATAACACTATGGATTGTTGCAATGTCGGAAATAAATTTCTATTATTATTATTATTACCACATGTATAAAACTTGTAAAAATGATCATAAATAGTCAGTTATCGTTTTCATAGGCGGTTTCAAAAGTGACTTACATAAAGCCATATTTTTCAAGTATAACATATTATTTTTCCGAAATACGTATTTCTCTTTGAATATAAATATTATTTCAAATAGAAAAATTCGACACTTGAGAGTTTTCATCGTCCATTTGTTACAGAATCGGTACAAAAGGGGCGTGGAGTCTTTGTCAAGTTCTGTGATCTTTGTTCACGTAGGTTCGTGGCTAAAATTAACATCAAAACAATCAGCTTATTAATATCATAAAGCAATTATTATTTATATTGTACCTACTTAATGTGTTAGTAATATTAGGGGAAAGATTTCACAGAACTAGAACAGAAATAAAATTAAACAGAAATGCAATATTTTGATATTTGTCTCAACCCTGTTTTTCAATTATTTCGTTTATTACGCCGCAATGTAGATACTTTTTTACCTCTGACGCAATAAGAGGGGTGTTAGTGTTAGTTTGACGACTTTGTGTTTATGTATCTATGTGTGTGTGTGGGTGTGTGTCTATGGCATATTATCTCTTAAACAAATGGGCCGAATTTTGATGCGGTTTTTGCAACAGTTATCTTACCACTACCGTGTTATAAACAAAATTTAGTATTACATATTTATAATATAACATATAATTATTATAACACACATACATAGGTATAGTATACGGATCAAATATAGAACTTCCTTTTTTGAAGTTGATTAAAATTAAACACGTTATTAAACCGACATAAATAAAAATTGTAACTACTTAGTGACTTGGCAACTGCATAATAGAACTTTTCTTTTCTCCCTTTATAGTCTTGCGTTCAAACACAAAGCCTTGATAAGCAAAGTGAACTTTTTCTAGTTTTATTTCATTTAGCATAGATCAACTGCATTTGGCTTACCGCCAGTCTAGCTGGTATTTTACTATCCAAGTTCTCTCAGCAAAAAGGACTTCGAAATGGATTGCAAGTTCGCGACAAACGACGTTTATCTGCAGCTAATATTTTGATGTTAAAATGAAATCAAAGACCTATCTGAAACGTAATCTCCAAAGTTAACTATATTTTATAGCTACACGTGCTTGGATTAAAGATACAAGCTCTCTAAAAAGAGAACATTGAAATTACTGATTAAAATAAAACACAATACCGACAACTGCCGAGTCCGTATTGGATTCTGTGAATTATTTTATAGCGAGTAAACCTATTTACCTGTAGATTTTAATCAAGGATAGAATATTTTCTGTGAAACCTGACATTGGGTTATTTGTTTTTGACATAATTATTTGTGTTATCAAATTCCTTCATTAACAAATAGGATTTATCATACCGTCATGCCTTTTATTCTCGAAGAAAAGAAAGCTGAGCTGCATCGCTACCACATATTATTATTTCCATTCATTATGTTAATAATCTTAGATTCTATGTAAAATGGGGCGAGTATTTTATCATTAGCCAGGCTCATTTATTTATTGTCTATCATGGCAGACGAACATACGGTCCACCTGAAACATAAACAATATTATATTTATTTATTTCCAAACTCCATGACAATAAAATCCTATAGGTACTAACATTTCGCTCGACCCAAGAATCGATCCATCATAGCACTTTTATACATTCCTATTGTGCCGCCGAGGTACAATAATAACCCGTTAATAGTGAAGAAAAATAATTAATTAAATCACGTTTTCTTATACAGTACTATCACAATCCAGTTATACGACATAAACTCTAATACAAATCCTAGAAGAAAACCTTTTGCTACTTTTAGCGTAGACTTACCTTAAAGCTCTTTTGTTGTGCTTCACCATCTCGGCTTAATACCTCACAAGGGATTATCTGTGAATCTACAAAACAAGAACAAACAAAGTATAACTAAGTAGGTACAACATATTGAATAGGTTAATTTAAGACCTGTTTTGTGGTCGGTAATTTATTAAAGGTATTCGATACGCGAGAGGCACGAAATAGCGCCTAATTTTGATGAATAATTGAAAGGATGAAATCATAATACTATGTAGCTTGTTTATTAAAATAATATTAATAAACTAGATAGTGGTAAATTAGGTGAAGCCTATGTCCAGCAGTGGATGTCGTTGGGCTGATATGATGATAATAATAATAATATATAATATATTCTACCACATTCACACAGCGCCATCTAGTCCCAAATTAAGCAATTATATTTGCTTGTGTTATGGGTACTAAACAACTGATACTACTACTTAAATACTTTTTTTTTTGTAAATATATACATAATATTATAAATAAATTACACCCAGACACAGAACAAACCTTCATGCTCATCACACAAAGATTTGTCCTGAGTGGGGATCAAACCCACGACCTCCAGCTTAGCAGTCAGGGTCACTAACCACTAGACCAACAGGCCAGTCGAGAGATGATGTCAGTGGTGTACCTACGTAATCTAGTGTTAATTTTCGAGCAATTTATTAACAAGTTTATGTTGTCAAGTGTTGCCGTATTCTATGGACATGAATTTTGAGTCGTCATAATATAGCTATATTAAGAATATAGCATTATGCACCGTCTCTCTATTGTTTCTGGCACTGTCATATTGATGTTTACGAATTATGTACCACATAGATTCTTTCAAGGCATCTTCTAATAGCTAATCACATAACAATGAAATCTCTGTTCTGAATGAAATCTGTGTAGCTAATACTCATTACCACTAAAAAGTTCATACATAAAGAACGAACGATACAATTCTAATATTATTTAAAAAATAACCTCATTTCTTATTAAGATTAGTCACATGTAACCAAATATAGATGAATTACGAGAAACTATTTCCGTAAAGTGAGTGTAACTTGATGCCCTATACCAAAAGGGTTAACTATATACTAAAATAACACAGTTGTCCAAACAGTGAGAGTGCTCGACCTTCCCATATCAATTGCAAAGACAATCAAAGGTGAGACATTTGCGTGTCTTGATATTGTTGGCGTGGGATATAAGGGTGATGTATTAATATGGTATGATAATTAATTGTAAATTTCCGTTTGTTAGTAAATGATGACGATGTCCTCCATGCCGATTTCGGCTTTGGCGACTATTCATCGTCATTTCAACCCATAATAGTCCCACTGCTGAGCACGGGTCTCCTCCAGAGAATGTGGAGGGAATTTAGCCTACTATTTCACGCTGGCCAGACGGGTTGGTATATGGTTTTGTTTCGGATTTTCCTTTTCTTGCAGTGCTCTTGTCTGCATTGTCTTAGTCGCTTTTTACGACACCCACGGGTTGAGAGGGGGTAGTGACATTATGTATTCTTAATTCGTCACTACACGGGTGACTATTGCGTATTGTCAATTGAGCGTGATACTGCAGTAACAATCAGATGCGCGTGATATATTTTGGTGCATGAGCTATAGCTGTAATACAGATGCATTTTCTCGTCCAAAACTCCACAGAGCCCAATGGAACGGTAACCGCTACAATTAGAATTGAGCTGAATACAGTGTACTGGGCGGCGCTAACTTATCGACTTCTACCGTCGTCCTAGGCCGTACACAAGACCAAATTATATTACATAAATGTGAATAAAAGAGAAAATAATTTAAACTAAATTTAAAAATAATATTTACAAATAAAAACTAACTAAATGTATCATTAAAATAAAAAAGGGGGAGGAAATTACAAATTAAAATACGGCATCATAAAATTCCTCCGCATCGCTGCCATTGTCTGTGGGAAAAGTGCCCAACAGACTGGCAGCATTGCCACGCTGGATGGCAATGCTTATTCTTTGTGCAAGAAAATAGCCAGCCTGTCGGTCACGGGAAGCGTCGGACAAACGCTTTGAAAGCTCTTTAAATAGAGTGCGAGCACCTGAACCCCACGGCCCAAGTGTTTCGACTCCAAACGGCACAAATAGATAATCTCCAGCGAGGTTGGTATATTTGCGCCGCTTGGAAGTTTCAGCAGATGCAGCAGCAGCGCCGGCGGAAACTGTTGTATTTGGAAGATGAGATGGCGCAAGGGTATCGACGCAAGTCGCGTCCCACACCAATGGCCTACCCATCTTCCAAGGCAATAATGACATACCATCAGGTCTCTTAACATCGTCACGTGCCAGGCCATTTGGTTCTAAAACGGCTGGCACTCCAGCGGTGGCAAGAGCCCGACGAAGTATGTCATTGAGGTTAGCATGCCGCTCATTTTTAATAATTATAAAATAAATATTAGAAATGCAATTTGACGTGTATTTCCTTTAATAATCAAAGACCAAGGTAGGGTAGGTATGATTGAAATTTAGACTTCGGTCTGTGTAGAAGATTGTAAGAATTCTTTGAAAAATTTATCAAAATCACTGCACAATTGACGGTGAAACCTCTAGAGGTTAAACCTACTCTAGTCACAGTAAAAGATATTACAGATACATTAGGTATCCATGGTTCGTGTAACTCCACCCACTAATGTATCCGCCGCAGGGCACGACTGACCACAAACTATTCTTAGCCACTGAAACTAGCAACTGTAAATACACTGTATAATCGGAAACAAGTTTATGAATAAGTTCCGCCATTGTTGTTTGATTGATTTGTACTAAACCCGGAAATCTGCGCCGAAAAATACCTACATTATGTAAATAATTTAGCCAAATCGATCATTTCTGTTAGTGAATAAGTAATTAACAAATAAATAATATTGAAGTGTCTGTTTCTAATATCAAAACAATAGTTATCTAGAGTAGGCAAATGAAAGACTTTAGGTCTAAAGAACAAAAACACATATTTTTGTCTGTATGTCTTGAGGTAATCTCAGAAACGCCTTAACCGATTTCAACGAGACTTTGCCTGGCCGATAGCTAATATCATAAGGACTAACTTAGACTAGGCGACTTTGATTTTAGAAATAATATCAGTGTTCCGGGCAAAAAAAAACTATGAAATTATTCGCGGGATTCGCTCCCGTGGATCTTTGTTTAGCCACTATTCAGCTCCTATTGGTCGCAGCGTGATGTGCCTATAGCTTTCCTCAATAAATGGGCTATCCAACGCTAAATTAATTTTCTAATTCAGTTTCGCAGATCCTGAGATTAGCGCGTTTAAACCAACAAAGTCTTCAGATTTAGTATATTAAGTAGGGAACAATAAGCTTACGAGCTCGCATCTTAAATCTGTACCCTCCGTGAAGAGTGATACAAGTCCATAAACCTTAATTTGAGAAAAATAGAATCAAAGTTTTGCGATATTTAAAAATTCATAACTTTTTTACTTTTGCATGTTTTCAGGTTATTTAAACTGTGACAGTTTGATATAATTTACTACTAAACAAAATTGACTTTAGTTTTTGTGAAAAATAATTAGACTTTTTGATAATTAAAAAAAACAAAACTTATATCATTAAACACATTAAATCGGTCTAGTGTCTAATGATATAATTAAACTTGTATCAATTTACATAATTTATTTTAGCTAGTGCACAATGTTACACAATTTTTTTATTTCTGTTTCCAATAGTGTTTTAATCAAAACTAATAAAAATGCTAGAACTAAGTATGTTCAGAAAGTAATAATATTCGATGTACAATATTTTTTTCGCCCGTGTTATGAGAAATTCAAACTTATATCATTTTACACCTTAAAATTATATAATTTCTATGGTGTTTAGTGACTTATCTGTATTTATATCACAGTTTATTATGTAACTTTTGACGTGTAAAAGGTTATAAGTTTAGGAATAGTATTTTGTTAGTCTGTATGTGTTTATATATATAGGTAGGTTGTGTAAATATATAAATTAAAGTTGAAAAATGAATAATAGGTATGTTTATTTTTAGTAATCTTACATAATTTGAATGGCACTTCTCAGTCTTTATTAGGTATCCTTAATCAACATAACAAAATGTAACTTTTATACCTTATTAAATTACTTATAGGCAAAAATATCACAATCAAAATATCTCCTCGATCACAATATGAGTATTATTATCTAAATCAGTCTCCTTAAACATAATTTTAAACCATTTAAAAAATAAAGAAAGTAGAATAAAAATGTGAAGATTTTTAATCTTCTATGAGGTCATTTAAATCAGGGTCTATGTCCCTACTATCTTCTGTTAATAAATTATGGTAAAAATTATGAACGGATGGATCTATACATGGTAAAAGAGAAATTAAATCTCTTTTTTTTTTGGTTGAAATAGGCACTGGTCCAGTGTACCATTTATTAACAGATGCAATAGTAAAGTTGTTATAATTTTTTACTCTTTTAGCATACGTCATTGACATGAATTCTTCGCTTTTATAGCTATTCTTATATTCGAACGCTGGGTATTGCTCTTTAGTGTACCTTATAAGCCTTACATCTGACCATACAAATTTTTGACCAGTACAATTAATTTTTTTATTCATGAAATGCTCTTTGGAAAATTTAGAAAAATCTAGAAAATCAGTATGTGTCATCTCTATGACAGAAAATTTGTTATGACGATTAGAGGCAGTGCGGACAAGCTGGTACCAATCTCGTGGATGATGTAAGTTGATATTTGTTCGTTTTTTGGCTCTTTCAATCAGTGCGTGATCAGAGTCGACTTCCATGTGGGTGTGTCCTGGAACGAGACACTTATGTTCTATGGTTTCTAGTTGGGTTGTGGTTTGTATTGTTAGTGGTAACGTGGTTGTAATTATGGAATTCTTGTTCTGTCCTCCACAAGAGTCTGAGTATAAAATCAAAAGCTTAATGTTTGGATGCAGCATGGGTAATCTAACTGTAATGAAATCGTATAAACACGATCCTATCTGATTAGACCCTCTATGACCACTACTTTCTGGCCACATGTAGCAATATGCATAATTAGTTTTAAAGTCGTGTATCGTAAGGTTATAAACTCATAGTTGGCGTTTGTAAAATGCAGTAGATGTTGTTAACATAAGTGTAGGCAAGCACTGTTGTAAATTGAAAGCAAAGACGCATGTATCTTCAGAACTACATTTTGCCTTATCCTTACGTTTTTCTTCGTATGCAGCTTCATAGTCCTCCTGGTGTTTTTGCATATCTTTCCTTATCAAAATTGATTCTTCTTCAGATTTTGCATATTTGAGTTTAGATTGCAGCAAATTGCATCTATTGCATGTGTCTACAGATGGTTTCTTAAATGATAAATTCATCTTTTTGAAAACTTTTCTATAAACTGTTACAGAAACTGGGTTTTCAACTTCGGATTTATATAATGAGTACATTTTTTCTACAGAAAGATTGGCACTGATATACTTTTTTGATGTTTTATTTCTGGAATAGTGACTTTCATAAGCTGGAAATGTTGATATATGTTCATGTACCTGTTTTAACCTATCTTCTGAAATCTTTTTGTAGCTGGCAGCACGACCCTTTTCAGTGTTTGCAATAAATCCAAATTTTTGGAGTTTTTCATTTACTGTTTGAAGAAATCGATTAGATTCATTCAATGTCTTTAGGAAACAATTTTTACAAATGTGTGAAACTGTGTACTCGACACAGTTTCAAAATATATTAGACTATATCGGTTTGAATAGCATTGTTAGAATTAACTTTCGAGGTTACCTTTTTCTGAATTGAAATAAGTCGACTTAAATATTTAGCTCTCTCATTATATGATTCTAAATTCCAATATTCATCAGAAATGTGTTGCCGGACTAAATGGGGGATCCGTTCATTACACTTTATGCGACAATTACCCAGTGCACCTAATTCACGACTCTTCACGGTTTTACCTGACTTGGTGATATACTCCTGTCTGTGTTTCTTTTTAATAATCTATTTAATTTATCAGCTCTCCTCTCCTTCAAAGATTTTCTTTTCTTTTTTTCAGGCTCGTTAATAGTTGAGTTTTCCGTTTCTGAGTTGGAAATTTCTGAATCGGTTTCATTAACAATGACTAATTTTTTCTTACGTTGGGATTTAGTCTTAGATGGTATACTTTCATCTGATTCAGAATCAGTGTTTGGTATATAATGTATTCACTATAATATTATATAAAAGAGATATAAGTACATTTATATTACTTTGAACGAAATTTGTTTCGTGTAATGTGATATAAATCTTATTGCATCAGTTGACACAGCCACTTTAGGTAACAATGTTCCTGTTCAAGCCATACAAGTAGACTTATATTATTATTCACCATTAGTTCTTAAATAATTATTTTTGTGTATGTCAATTTAGGTTGAAAAGTATCATTATGTACAAAATTTATGTTAGAAATTTCAAATGTGTATTCTGATATAAATTTATATATAGCTGATTACACAAAGTTACGTCAAAAAATTACAAAATTTCCCTTAATTCATCTAAACTTATATCAATATACTCGAAAAAGAACATCAAAATTGATCTAAAATGACAATTTGTATCATTGAGCACAAAATTATTTTCCGTTCTAAAGCCGATATCAATACACCGATTAGATTGAAAAATAGAGAAAAAAATAAGCTTTCTTATGATATTATAAACTCAATACTGCTACAACTCGACTTGTATCACTCTTCACGGAGGGTACAGAAATATTTAAATCACAATATTTAATTGAATCAAACAATTATATATGTTCTTAGTAGAAAAAGGCTTCACATTATCATTATTTCACAGACCTAAAATTTATAACGCAAGTTATATTCCTTCAGACTAGTCTGTTGGTCTAGTGGTTAGTGACTCTGACTGCTAAGCCGGAGGTCGTGGGTTCGATCCCCACCCAGGACAAATCTTTGTGTGATGAGCATAAAGGTTTGTTCTGTGTCTGGGTGTAATTTATCTATAATATGTATGTATTTACAAAAAAAAAGTATTTAAGTAGTATATAGTATATAGTTGTTTAGTACCCATAACACAAGCAAATATAATTGCTTACTTTGGGACTAGGTGGCGCTGTGCGAATGTGGTAGAATATTATTATTATTATTTAAAATTTTGTAAATTTTACTAAAATTTAGGAAAAACTCCATTTATTTTCGGTTTTTCTACTGAAATATGTATAAAGGTATTGAAACAGAATATTTGCCAAAACTAGTGAGCATGTAACTTAATAAAACCAATATATCTTTTCAAACGAAATTTTCAAATTACTTTTCACGGCACAGACAATCCAATTTCATTAAGTTCCTAATCTTAGTAAGAGGGGATCTGCATTACAATGTGAAAAAGATTACGTAAGTTTCTTAATGTTACTAGACGGTTATCGAATCGGGCCCGTTTGTTAAAATACAAATAAACCGTTATGATGATACTGCTTATTGTTTTTGACCATATCTCAGCTAATTTAATACAAACTTGAGTTAAAACAGAGGGAACATGGCATGCGATTCTTCATACAAATGTTTCAAACAATTCCCCTGTTTTCTCCCTGGCTAATGCCTATAGAACATTTTTTTTTCTTGAAAAATCAAGATCTCCTTGAGACATAATATATTCTTAGTTACATTTCCCTTTTTTTAACAACTAGTTAGTAAAGAAAATATGACACTCCAAATATTACTAAAATTGCCATATTTTTATTAACATTAAAAAAATAATAAGAACTAGCCATTCTCGTTTTGATTCTTGATTCTTCTTTAAAAATATTCGAATACGAAACGTCAATCTCGTTAAAATTTTTATCTTATAATCTGTCTGAGCTACAGTTGCCTCTATAACACTCTTTAGTTGCAGACTTGAGGCAAGGGCAAAGCGCGACGGCAATAGTTTCTCTGAATACCTAACTTTCAAATTCCTCGCAGACCGCGTTCCCTCTTATTTGGTTGAGGACACCCAACTGTATCGAATGCTGTAACCTTACTTTATTGACGATAAACCCCACCGTGATTGCATTTCAATTAGAATTCAATAGATTGGGAATCGAAATAAAGGTTAATACTGCCAGCCGGTATCAACGAAGATTTATGTTAATGTATTTTAGATCCCGGGTTCGATTTTTGATATGTATGCTTGGGAATGTAAATATTCAGTAATAAGCTCATTCTTAAGTAAGGTTTTAGGGATATAATTTTATTACCTACTAATCTATACCTATATTAGGTATATAATAATTATAAAGCTAAGAGTTTTTTGTTTAGGTTTAACGCTAGGATATCAGGAACTCCGGTCCAATATGAAAAATTATTTTAGTGTTGGATAGCCCTTTTATCGAGGAAGGTTATAGGCTATATAACATCACGCTATAGACAATAGGAGCTAAGCAGTGGCCAAACAAAGAATGATGGGAGCGAAGTCCCGCGCGATTTCTAGTACCTACATACCACGCGAGCAAAACCGCGCAAGGTAGTCTAATATAAACTTATATTAGATTAAATGTTACTGCATATCGCAATATACCTAATTATAATAAAGAAATATATCTGTAGGAATTAATTAAAAGCAAAATGGTAAAAATCCTTGTAAGAAAATAATGTAATAGAAGCAATAAGGCTATTGTGATAAAATTTAAATTAAGCAAACACGAATTTTGAGATGTTCAATTCGCATAACAAATGACTCTTTACTACGAATTTGCATCGTTTCCTTGGAAGAATGCACTAAAATATTATTTTGTATTTGTTTTCTTGACATCTTTTGCTTCATAAATCTACATATTTTATGTGTACAAATTTTTTGTTGGTTTTAACAAAACGGAATTAATCTGCAGTAAACATAAATCACAGAGTTATCAAAGGTTCAGGGGGCTTACACTGAATATTGACATTCGATTATTCGATTTCCTTAAATTTAAAAAATCGATTGCGCCTATTATGAATCTTTATCTGCTCAACGGATTTGGATGATTTTACGTTGTACTTATTAAAAAATTCTTTAAAAAAAAATTATCACACACTCGTGCAAAACTGCGATGGGATACTAACAAATTAAGTAATATACATGTATAAATAGAAATCAACGTGAAAGCAGAAAAGAAATCCCAAGCCGGCATAACGATTTCATAAACTCTACGCTATAAGCACAAGAAGACAACTTTATTATAATATCTTTTTTTATATGCAAATAAATTTGGCTTCATAATTTAGTCCTGATATTGTGGATTAAATTACGTTACAAATTGGATAATATTGTGTAAAAATACTGAATAAGGCTCGCATTTTAAACGGTTTTTGTAAAAATAAAATAATGAAAGGTATTAAAGGGTAATGGTCGGGCAAGGAAGGATCTCGGGTGAAATACGATCCAGCTACGGCCCCTCGTAACTGTCTAGGCAAAATCAACCAGGCGGGTTATTCGTTATGACTTCGTAAGACAATATGCCTTGTAAACATCGATGTAGGTTTTATTCGTCAATTTAGTAGAAGAACGCTCTCGAAAATTTATGGTTATGCAGTTAATTCTAAGAAAATGCTAAAAATTTTACGGAAATAAGAAGTGAATTATTTTTGCAATCATGCTGCAGCCAAATACCAATATTGATGCTAGCTGTTTCCAGGAGCTTTGCACCCCGTGAATCTTTGTTTGGCTTATTATAATGTTATGATGCTTATAGTTTTCCTCGATAAACGGGCTATCCAAAACTAAAATATTTTTTATTTTAGTTTTGGATTTGCATAGATATTGATTTCTGAGACTAGCACGTTGAACCAAACAAACATACTCTTTAGCTATATAATATTGATATAGATTTATAAAAAAAAAATGTATTTAAGTAGTATATCAGTTGTTTAGTACTACCTATAACACACAACACAGTGAAACACCTCTGCCTACCCCTTCGGGGAAAAAGGCGTGATGCTATGTTATGTTATGTTATAACACAAGCAAATATAATTGCTTACTTTGGGACTAGATGGCGCTGTGTGAATGTGGTAGAATATTATTATTATATTATTATTATTAATTCCTATTTTCCATAAATTCCAATTTTGTTCGAAAATATTAAAGATAAAATTTCTTATTCGTAAGTTGTAGTAATCAATGTTATCAACAAACACCGCGGATTATTACAAGTTTTTCAAAGCAACAACTTTCCTTAGCGTTGAAACTTAACTTTAAATTGGTCAAGCGGAACGATCGTTCGCTTCTCAACCAAAGAGCTTTTAAACAAAATAAGGGGTTGCATAGAGGAGTTTCCATCAGCTTTAAAAGCACTTTTCCTGTATTCACCGAGCGTGACTACACGTGCTAGCTCCATTATATTTAAACTTTTGTACTTTAATACTTAGATTTTGATATTGGCGGAAAATAGTTTGCCCTCCGTCTCTAATGAGTTCTCAACACCACTACTCACCGACAGGAATACTACACTACCGAGGTAGTATTATTATACACTTACAGTATTCAATTTGAGTGCATATTACCAGCTCTGCCCTATTTCTCCTAAAACGAAAATGTAATTTAATTGATTTGATATTAATTTTATTGGTAACGAGTTCGCCAAAACCTTTTTCAAAATCAAATGCGCTTTAGTTTATTCCACCGAGAGCCATGTATTATTCCTGGGCTTATGCAGCTCCAGCACCAAATTGTTGCCTAACTCGACAGTTTGAAATTAATATTGCAACTTTAATCAAAAGTAACAGCGGCGAACAAATATTTGTTCAAATTTTAATTATATCGAACAAATTTTCTAAGAATCAAGTTTCGGTGTAAAATTTTGATTTGGTGGAAATTTGTCCAGGCCTGTGTCCAGCAGTTGATATCAATGGGCTGACATAACGATGATGATGAAGACATGAGAATCGTGTAAAATCTGAATTTCAAAAACTAAACAAATAAGGATATTTTTATTTTATAAGATTTGAAATAGTGAAGGACTTCTAGTTTCCAGGAAAATATAAAACTTTAGATAGATTAAATAATTAAAAGAGAAGATAGATTTAAATTATAACTGACTCTGATTTACGTATAAAGCTAATATTTTTGGTAAGTGGCATGTTTTCTCTGTTAAATACGAGTACGTAATACATGATTATTTTTTAATTGTTTAGCCTAGTTCAGGCATCAGTCTCTCACGGTATATTTGCCCGTATTGATAATTATTATGTATATTTATATTGATGTAAATTACTGTTAGCTGTGTATGTAAGAAATTGTTAAATTGTGGAGGGAGAAGCGATCAGTACCGTTTGGATAACTGATAATAAAAACTCATCTTCAATTTTCCTGTAGATGATGAGAGAGGGGTCAGAATTATGATGAAAACGCAGGGTGTGTAGAAAATAATATTATTACTACTTATTTAGTATTTTATTTTTACTGTAAATATGCAAATAGGTGACTTGCAATGCATTACTACCACAGAACAAAGTAAAAAATCCTATCTCTGCTCTGTGATACTACATATTACATACAAGATAACACTTCTAAGTTTGAGTACATTATCATTATGAGATTCAAAATGTCATCCAAACTATTGTATAACTATATCTCTAAGTAATTACGCTCTGTAATATTCCAAAATGCTACCTGAACACAGCCTATGATAATCTCATCATAACTCTGAACTAAATCCCAAAGTATTTGATTGTGAACATGTTCTAATCGGATCAAATTATGTAAACAGTAATACAACACGAACACAGTTTAATCAAATTATTGAATTTAGACGAACAGATTGTTTCGTCACTCAAATATTCTATGTATAACTTTGTTTTGAAAACTTAGAATAACTAATATTAGTTAAAACAGTGTAGTAGATAGTTTAAGTAAGTGAAGTATACCTGTCTAGTTTTAAACTAATTAAAGAGATATTAGTCTTTTAATAAATTAGTCGCGCTATCTGACCTCAAGGGTAAAGTTACATCGCTACTTGGTCGTGGCGCTTATCCTTATTGACATGGGTTAACTATTTCAATAGCCATTTTAACTTTATGACGGGTACTGATTATTAAATAATATCTGTAATAAGAGGTTTTCATGAGCTTGGTAGATATATTTATACGGAGGCAACAAGTTGTAATTGCAAAAGTCAGAACTGATTGTTTGGCAAACATCTTATTACGTCTGTGAAAATTATTTTAGAATTGTTACCGTGATTTTTTTTGACCAGGACAAATCTTTGTGTGATGAACATAAAGGTTTGTTCGGTGTCTGGGTGTAATTTATCTATAATATGTATGTATTTACAAAAAAAAATGTATTTAAGTAGTGTATCAGTTGTTTAGTACCCATAACACAAGCAAATATAATTGCTTACTTTGGGACTAGATGGCGCTGTGTGAAAGTGGTAGACTATTATTATTATTAAGTATTATTTTCTTTTTGTTCTATAATAATTCTTACTAATATTATACATGTTAAAGTGTATTTGTTTGACTATATTTCACGCTATACAGAAGTGAAATAGTATTGGGTGTTTCTGTTTTTCAAATTCTTCAAAGTTTTTCAATTACAAATTAGCTTCAAAATATCCCAACAGTATTGTTCTTTAAGACTTACGGTGACAGATTTATTTCACAATATATTTTGTCTCAATAAAATACAAGCGCAGTGCAACTGGCAAACGACTACAGCGTGAAAGTTGTTTGCAATAAGTGTCAGCAAAGCTAAATTTACAATATCGTTTGTAAACACTTTTCGGGAAATGTCCCAGTCCCGTATAAGTTTGTGTGATTTAATTCAAGTATAATATTAGCATAGCCGTTTTGTTAACAGCTGCCACAAACATAGTGAGGTGGGACACAAATTGCACTGACATTACGAACCAAGCTGAGATTTAACCTGAATTTTAGAAAAGACTGCAAGTAAACAACTCAACCTAGATTTGGTTGTATTTTGTTTTTTAAAAGAGGTGTTCACTAACCTTCGTTAAAGGTAAGCTATAAAACTGTTTTTCAAAACCATCATTTTTTATAAACTAGGTTTTTTTTTGCAGATTACTGAATCCTTTTAACTCGTAATAACATCGTAATGAAGAAAGTTGTCTCCTAAAGCGGCTTTGTCCAATTATACTAATAAGCATAAGTCGCTTATCTGAGCTGACTAAGTTTGAAGTTAAATGTGTCATGACCTCTCCGTAACTCTCTGACAGCCAAGTAATTAGAGCTAAAGCTAGATTAGCTGACTGTACTTGCTATTGATATGAACGGGAAATACCAAATATATTATGGTATGAATATATATATTAGTAAAATATATACCAATATATAGTTTATATGGTGATGACATTTTAAATAATATAAAATCATTACTACCCATACACTTGAGCAATTAACTGCAATTATGTTATTAACTAGCTCCCGCCCGCGGCGCCGCCCGCGTGGTATGTCGATAAATAGGTAGCATATGTGCTACTCCAGACTATAATCTGCGAGCTTAATTTCATACAGATACTTTTAATCGTTCTGGTTCGGCGTGATTGAATACCCAACATCCAGACCCTAGCCCAGCAGTGGACATTAATGGTTGATATCCATACTAATTTAAAATTTATAAAATATGTAAGATTTTTGAACTATCAACTTAGCGTTGTCATTTGAAGTGGTTAATCTACTCAATAAATTTTCTATGGACGACAATATTTACCAAAGAGCAGCCAACTCATTTGCCTCTTCAGCAATAAAAAGAACAACATTCATTTCACTTAGCAATCAGTAAATAGAAGATTAAATTTATCAACTGTCTAGAGAAATGCCAGGACGCTCCTCGATCATTATTCGTGAATAGTTTCTGTAGACCTTTCACGCCAAAATGCGTCCTTTGTCGTTGATTAATTAATTAATAAGATCCTTCTTATGATCCGAAAACATCGCATTTTTTACAAGAGACTTATTTGTGCTATTTTATTCAATTTATACCCATATTAAGTTGCTTTGTTTTCAATATTTTGTCTTTTTTTTTTATTCAATTTCAATTAAATAACGACTTAAAAGTGTCAACTTTACTCCAAGTTATTGAATAAAATAGCTATTTTTTGGTCAAATTCACGTTATAGCATTCATATGTAACGCCTCTTAAAAAAAAAATAAGGTCATTTTGATGACAAGCGATACTACTAAGCTGAAGGTGAACTGAACAATTTTTTCTGAATGTAAATTGATACAACTGGAATTACATAAGTATCGGAAGTCCACCGTCTCATTGATTAATTTATATTTTAATAATAACACAAAAAAATTATATAGTTATTCTTACTAAAAGGAATAATAATATTTATTATAACAACATATTTTATTATTGAAATATAAAAATAAGACACCACGTCTCACAATATACATACCTTTATTCAACCGAGTACAATATTGTTATAAATATTCGCCCGAGAGTATCTAACATAATTATGTAAGTATATTGTTTATTCACAGCGCACGTAAATCCGTGTTTGTCAACAATTCTCTTATCTCGCCGACACAATGTGAAACCTCAGTCTATTTTTCCACAGGGTTTGGGAGACTCAGATTATTTTCACTCTTTTACATAAAAAGCGTCCACGCTACAACCCATGAGATTAACACGTTCGCGGACACTTTGTAACGCTACTTTGTCACTCCATTTTTGTATGCAATGCGATAGCCGTGCCGTCATTGGTAGTTCATTATAGGTATTTTAAAAATGACTGCACCGGTCATAGCCTTCATCTGCTTTAGACGCTGTGCCATGGGAACGGACATTACATATACACAAATAGATCGCAACGGCTATAGCCTTTATCTGCTTGAGCCTTTACTTCACTGGCAATCATAAATAAATGTAGTTATATATATATAATATGTAAGTTTCTGGAGCCTCTGAACCGTCAGATAGTTCTTCTGAGGAAAGATCATTAGGTAAACAATTTTGTAATGCGTTCGTTTTCTAGTTCGTATGGATCATTGATCTTTCGTTTACTTCCACTCGGGCCTTGCCGAGACATCTGAAAAATTTAACATATACTTTACTAGTGACAAGGGAACTTATGGTAGAGAAGCTGGTCCGATCTTTATTCATTTTACAAACATTAGACTAGATACCTACGTTAGAAAGTCAAAATGTACGATAAAATACGAGAAGGTATCTTTCCTGGCTTTTATTACGAAACTATTGGTAAAATTTTATATATTATAGTATATATTTATAATATTGTTAATTGTAATGTCATAAAGTGTTTTTATTTAAATATAAATAGTAATATAATTATATTTATTGAGAAAAACAAAATTAAATGACGCTAACTACGTTGATCCGAAAGCGCGCGAAAGACACTCTCACTACACCTTCACTCCGCGGCGCTTGCCGGCCAAGTGAACAAATCGCCATACAATGGCCGCTGCTATGACAGGTGCGTCTGTGTGAGTGCGCACACAAAAGTGACGTACGCGACTAGTATTGAATGTGTAAAAATATATTAAAATTGACACTTGTCAAGTTCATAACTTGTATTTGGGGACACTTGATAGTTAATTGTATGGTAGTAGTATCAAAATTCGGCTGCTATAGCATGTGTCGCAGTAAAGTTCAAAAAAATATTGAAGGGTATAGCCGGCGCGTCATTCTGCGCACGTCAGTCATAAATGCTATGACCGGCGTGTCCGCGAACGTGTTAATACTGAAATAAATATTATGGCATAAGCAACAATGAATTTATATTTAGACCTTTAACGACTTTATGTTTTTCTAAGAAAAAATATTGTCATCCTTACTTTGAGCTTATAAAATCACAGAATCAACTTCCTCGCTATTCTATAATAGTCATGATTGACGTTTGCGTATAAGTAATTAACTTTACAAACCGTCGTTTCTTTTTTCAATACGGTGCAGATGAGCATTCGGTTCACAATAGTAAACAATCTGGCTGACATTACAAATGTGTCCTGACAATAATTTTTGTATAGCTCACTTTAATTTTCCAATTTTTTAAATAATGAGACGGGTTGAAAATCAAGATAGTTATAAGTTAGAATAAAATAAAATCTCCCTTCAAATATAATTCAGTGTTATAACTACACGAGTATTGGTTTTGGGTTTATTTTGCTTTACTTGTTTCCAAATTTTATGATTCTAGATCAACAGAAAGTACCCTATATCTATATAGGTTTTGATTCATTTGATCGTCAAATATGCGACAAAAATGTAGCATAGACGGCTGTCTCTTTTATTTGCGTTTACTTAGAACTCCGATATTTTCACTGCTCTAAGAGATTGCAGACTTGAGTAGTTGATATTAATTTCAGCGTAATATCTCCAATCAGAAAAAGGGTCGCTTTTTTTCTATTGAGGTACGTAACCCTAAAAATGTAACATTTCTGCTTACTTATGAAAGCAAATGCATTGTTATACGTAATATATTATACGTCTATTATCGTTATTATGTGCCACCCCACTGCTCCATTGCTGCACAGCTGCACTGCTCTGATAATGTCGGAATGCGGTTTCTAAGTCAAATATCTGTTGGCATTGATTATATTATCCTCTCACAACAAAGAGGAACGTCTCACGTATGAATTCGCAACTATTTATTTTTGTCTGTGTTAATCATTAAATTCATCATTGAGTAGAATATTATTTTAACAGCAGGAATCCTACTAATATTATAAATGCGAAAGTTTATAATAATGTTTGAATGTTTCTTACCAGTAAACGAAAAAACCACTGAATAGATTTCAATGAAACTTTGTAGTAATGTACCTTAAACATATGTATATAATTAATATACCTATACCTAGTCAATATATGTGTAGGTCCTACACATATATTGACTCACATTATTTACCGAAAAATGTAACAAAAAATGTTTTATTCTACTAATAATAACAAAAAAAAACTGAATTCAAAGTATTTATTTATTACGTAAGAATAACAGATTATAATAATATTGGCTAAGTTTATATACAACATTAGCTTTTATAAAACAACCAGAATAATTTATAAAGTGGCAATATATTTTATTTATGTTTGCAAATTGCTATAAAATTGTTTCGTTAGAGTCTGATGCCAAAGAGAAGGATCTTCGTTACAATTTCCATAACAAATTGTATAACAATTGAGATAAATGAGTATAAAACTAATACCTTCAAATTTTAGTAATAAAATATTAAAGCATAGTAAAATAACGGTTGTAAAATATGACTAACATAAAAATGCACTTTCAACACTTATACCTACGTCTAAATAAATGACCTAACTTTTATTATGAAAGTCGTTTCAGTGACCTCAATGCTCATGAGTGCCTCTTTCTCTAGTTGGTTCTTTATACTCGTAACTAATGTTTCCATGGAATATTGTTTTATGATAAGCAAGAAGGTTTGTTGACTTTGTTGTTCATGATTTCTCCTTTAAACTATAAAAAATCAATAACAGATCGAATGCAAATATAGCAAAATTTTGAATGAGTATCTTTTTGGCTATTTATTTTTACTGTCTTGGTAAATACAAGGTTTGTAAGGTTTATATAAAGGAAAATAATTTGGAAAGTTTGAAATCATATATACTGGATTGTATTCCGTTATTTTAAAATTAGAACGATTTTAAAGTTATCGAGATAAATTTTATCATTTGAGCAATATCTATTATCTCATTCTTTATTGTTAAAGCGAAAGCAGTTTTTCATTAATTTACATAAACTGATTCAGCTCTTAAGTATTTTGCGAACCTTTGTTACAATAATCTTTGAAGTAAAGTCTTCCTAGCAACTAATTAATAAGTCGGGCACAAAATTAATTTTTAGTAAGCTGCTAAGGGAAATTATGTATCAATGAACAACTAATAATTAAAATTTAAATATAACAGTATTACTTTGAGCATTTGTAGACTATTTGTTTATTTAAAACTTAATGCATATAATTATGTACAATGGTGAACTTAATGCCGCAGGCATTTTCTACCAATCAACCACGCAGAGATGATCGAAGTAGGTACAATATGAAAATTATATTTACTAGAGAAAAAGTTGCTATTTGAATATTATATATAATATTCAAATAGCAAAGTACTTGATATGAGTATATATTACATATTATATATAAGTGATAAATATATGTACTTATAAAGTTTATTATTTAACGACTATTATTATACCTAATCATATTAATAACATTGAGTGTACCTACATGGTCATGAAATTTCGTTAAATCATCTCGGTTAATAAGTAACTTTTATGAAAATCACAATTTAAGAATGTAACATTTTATCCAAAACATAGTGTCCGTTAATTTGCTTGCGACAGCTTAATCAGTGTATATAATAATATTGATAGTTTAAAAGTATAAAACAGAAAACCAAAGTTAAGGAAAGTTATGAAATACCTATATAACTAAAAATCATTAAATGAGTAACGCACTAGGACGGTGCTAAGAAATGCAATTGGGACAGAGGTCAGGCACTTTGCCAGCTGTTCACGAAAAGGAAGAGCAAATCCGATTAAATGGCTACTACGGATAAAGTTAAAACACGTGCTCTATTAATCGTTTCTTTGTACTTGATAATACTTTTGTAGATTAAACAGTACTTACTAAGATTGAGTTTTCACATTCAAAAATGAGACGAATGAGAATTTTTTACGACTGAATGCAATAAATCATTGTATTTATTATTAATTTATTGATATTTAATTTTTAATCGCTAAAGGGGTAGGAAAAAGTGTATCACACCTCTTTCATATTATGTACCTATTTTGACTGGTCTGTTAGTCTAGTGGTTAGTGACCCTGAGTGCTAAGCCGGAGGTTGTGGGTTCGATCCCCACCCAGGACAAATCTTTGTGTGATGAGCATAAAGGAAAAAAAAATTGTTCTGTGTCTGGGTGTAATTTATCTATAATATGTATGTATTTACATAAAAAAAATGTATTAAAGTAGTATATCAGTTGTTTAGTACCCATAACACAAGCAAATATAATTGTTTACTTTGGGACTAGATGGCGCTTTGTGAATGTGGTAGATTATTATTATTATATTTATATGTTGCTATGTTTTGTTTATTAATAACTAGCTCCCACCCACAGCTTCACCCACGAAGTATTTTGATAAAAGTAGCCTTTGTTCTATTTCAGATTTAGTCTATCTGTATGTCTAATTCCATACGGATTCTTTCAGCCATTTTGGCGGGTTTAAATAACAAACATATTCATTTAACCAATCAAACTTTCGCATGTTTAATATTTATGAGGAAGAAAATCTGATATCAGAAGTGAATGTATACTAATATTATAAAGCTTAAGACTGTTTGTTTGGCTGAACGCGCCAAATCTCAGGAATAGTATTGCTATCCGATTTAAAAAATTTGTTACTGTTGGATAGCCCATTTATCAAGGAAGGCTATGTAACATCACACTACGTCCAATAGGAGCTGAGCAGTGGCCAAACAAATTATGAGAGCGAAGCCCCGGGTAACAGCAAGTATTACATAAACACACAGTATTAAAATAATAACGTTTATAAGGTAAGTAACAATGTAATTGTAATACAAACACTGTAATTACGGTAACTACAAAGTTGTTCATAAACTTGATATGAAGAGTACCTTATTAACTAAGGTATAGAAAGTTAAAGCCGTTTCTGCAATATTAAATTTTGTAAGTGCGCCCCAGGATTGGCTCGCCGCAAAGCTAATAAATTATTCCAAGTTTGTACTACACTAGGATATTGTGAAACTTTAAGATTTAACATGTTATTACACGAACATAGTGCAAAGATTGTTCAGTCGATAGGCCAATTTATCGGTTCACAAAGCGCTGTATAATGTGTATATATTAGTTAAAGTAGGTATGAATACTAATTACTAACTAAATTAACGTTTATGCTACTATAACTCTAGTAGGTATTAAAAAAAAGTATACATATATAAATACATAAAATAATAATATATATTATTTTACAAACATTAGACTGAGATACAGTCAAGATGCCGAGTATTCCCCGAGTTCTTCATAAATCTTTTGTGTCAAAACTCTAATAAACGATTTTTCGACAAGTTTGTTCAACTGAACAAAACATGACCGAAATGTATTTTTCTCTCATAATCGAGTCGTCAAAATGATTGATTTCAAGACGCTAATGTTATTTTAATAATTCAAGACGTGCGCTATGTTAAAATAAAGAAATACATTTCTTATATTTTCTTTTCATGTAATAATAGAACAGCTGTTGTGAGATAGGCACGGTAGATTTGCACAAATGTTTTTTTTTTGTTTTACATACAGGATTTACAAAAAAGGGTTTTTATACTAGATCCGAATATTTGAAACGGATCCTAAATGGACATTGTGATGGATGATGTTTACCGTTACAGCTTTTTTCTCTTGGAAGGCTATTGACTGATCGCACAATTTTCCGCTTAATTATGCATAATAGTAAATAAACATGGAATAGATTTATAACATAAACCCAGGCTTCACTACATACGGTTCACGGGCTAACTACTTTGAATTTAGAAAAATGTTTAGTTTACTCTACATTTCTTAAAATTGAAAAGTGTCTACAGCCGCCAATCTAGAAAACTTTCTGCAGGCTTTCAGAGACTCGACTCGAGAGTCGCACTTTGAGATACGCTACTTTTAGCAAAACTAATATTATTTGAATGAAAAGGTAACAAGTTATGATGTAAACTATGTAAAGATTAGAGTACAGTAAGTTAATAATACCACAAGATTTCTACAGCTATAAACTATTTAGAAATCGCTTAGATTAAAGATTGATGAATGTTAAAGAAGCGACAGATCATCATCAGCAACCCATTAAGTCCCACTGCTGGGCTCGGGTCTCCTCTCCTCTAACTAGAGAGCTGAGAGGGTTTAGGCCATAATCCACTCACGCTGGCGTAGTGCGGGTTTGTGGATCAGACATACTCATAAAATTTCTTCTAGGTGAGGCGTGATCTATGTATATGTATGAAATTTAAAAATAAAGTTGAAATTGCTAGAAAGCTTACGTCGATGATAGAGTCCTTATTCCAATCGGTCGTGCAAACCATTATGTATATAAAACTTATGTCTAGTCATAAATACCGCAGTAATTAGTATCTTATATTCAAGAATGTTTCCAACAAATTATTTTGTCTACGTTTGCTATTTCATACTAAAGTTGCCAAATGTTCGTTAGAAGGAAATGATTAATGGGTATTTTATTCGTCCAAAAAGGCGTTTCTGATATATTTCAGGGTACCTATACCGTGAAATACACGTGAAGTACACGTGTACAGAATGCCCTAGCATTCTGTACACGTGTACTTCACGCTTGAGATACGAAGTTATGACGAGTCTTATAAAAGCAAAATAATGTACAACTCAGGAACATGAAGAAAACTTTGTGAAAGGAAAAATTATGAGCCCGCATGAAAGAAATTTAATTTCTTAGGACTTGTGAGGACATTTCTTAAATAAATTATTATCTCAATGCTGGTGAGGGAAGAACAATCCAAAGTATAAGTAGAAAGCTTCTGCACGTAAGTTGGCCCGTGTGGGAAGTCAGTGAAAATAATAATCTACTCGTATGTCCTTCTTCAATAGTAAACTATCTGGACCTGGGTGACTTTCGTTATCATCCTTTCAGTAATTTAGACGTGAAATCGCGAATAACAAAAAAAAAACCTCACGCAACCATTTATTATTATTATGTCTCTTTTTCTCACAGCTATATTTCTCGCTATGGTGAGAAGTATACCCGGTCCTTTTGGAAGGCTTACGCGGGGACACAGGACCAACACGCAGAGGTCCTTAAAGAATTTTAATTTAGAATGGGATGAGACACTTACCGCTGCCATATCACAGCTGCACTATTGTAGTACAGCTATGATTTGTCACTGATAAGTGTAAAGCTATTGTATGATGTTATGGAGTCAAATAAAATTGGGCTATAGGTTTGGGTGTTCGGTGAAATGGTGATCTGGCATACGGGAACAACGTCGCCTGCTTGCCTCCTCCAGCGGTGAATATATGATGTTAAATGAGGATTTGGGCAGACGGTGACTCGCCTTACACTAGGTGGCCCTTTTATTGTTATTATTATTATAAAATTGATAAAGTACTTACTTATAATATTCCTCGTCAATTAATAATTTTAAAATCTACCTTAGAATGTATGATTATAAAAATTTTACTTAAGGATTTCGCTGGTAACTCTTCTAAAAGATTCAATACTGTTTATGTGTTATTATGTTTATTTATAATATATAATTTATTATATTTCTAATTTCATTGTATTATCCTTCAAAACGTATAATTATGTTAACCCAATGATATTGTATGTTAACATACAATATCAATGTGTTAACCTATTGTTTTTGAAATTGTAAGTATTTTTGGAAACCTACGTTCAAAGTTACATTTTCTACGAATTTAATTGAATCTCGCTAACTCAATTGTAACTTTGTAATGTATGATATTATCCTTCCAAGAAATATTTTTGTGACGTCATTCATAATATCAAGAGCTATATTTAGTAAAACCAATTTCATTCAACAAACCTACCAGGATTCTATGTCACATTTTTAGGGTCACCCCTTTTTACCCTGAAGGGTAACTAGGCAGAGGTGCATCACACCAGTTTTTATTTGGCTAACCTGGGAGAACCCAGAATCTTTTGCTTTACAATCTAATACATATTATACTCACGCTGCGCTAGCGAGGCAGATTAGGATAATTATTTTCTTAATTTATTTCTATTCCCTACACTGTCACAACAAGCGCCTTCATTATTCATTTGTAATAAATTGATTCTCAAATAAATAAACATGAGCTTCCTTACTTTATCATTTTTCCGGACAAAATATAATTATCCCTTAATATTGACTCGGAGGCTTTCAAGGACTATCTTTAAGCTTTCATTTAAATAAAATGAAGACAAATAGAAGTAAAGCATAACTTCAAACCCAAGGTTAACAAATTACGATGTTTTTATGAGTTTGTGTAACTGGCGCCATAATGCCGTTACAGTTCATTGTTTGTTTACTTTCACTGCTTCGTAAATATACTAATGACGTTTCGATGAATGTGACAAGTGGTAAGGTTTAGATGATATTATTATTACAACAGTGTGTTCTTCAGTTTCAGTTATTTTCTTTTTTTACACCATATATTTATTTATTTATTTCTGTTCAGAAAGCTTACAGACCAATATGATATATAGATGCTGCATGTGTGATTATAAATAAGTAACTTAAATTGCTAATAACAACTAAGAATGTATTTTTAAATTTCATTATTTTCTATAATAATATTTTTACGACACCGATTCCCAGGATGGATGAAGTACATGTACCGTACATTCAAGGAATTTGTTTATTTCCGACCCTAAAAATGTGCTTTTTTTATTCGCTAATTAGATACAATACAAAGTCTAACTGTAAGTAGTTCATTGGATTTCTTATAAATACTTTTAAAAATACTTTTAAGCTAGTTGTAACGTAGCGAATTTCTTAAAATACACAATAAATTTATTTCCAGACTAGGCACTCATGTAGGTACCTAGGATGGATTTATTTTCACATAAATCTCCATTTTAATTAAAAAGCAACGACATTATTGTTTATGTTCGTGTTGTTACAAATTAACGTAGCTGCATACGAGCGAGGTCTTGACAAAATTAATAGGTTTGGTTCGTTGCTATTTTCTTCTCCATTTCACAATATTGCGTATGTTACAGCGTTTCCTTATGTTAAGGAATCAGTGGTAAATGATACTCATGAGATGCTATCTGTTTACGTTATTACTTACATACTCTTCAGTACTTGTGCCGTAAAATTGTAAATGGATCAGTATGTATAAGTTTTTGTCAGTCTGTCTTTTTGTTTGTTTGAGGCAAACTCCGAAACGATAGCACCGATTTCGACGGGACTTTTAATGGCGGATAGCTAATGTTACAAGGAATAACTCAGGCTACTTTGCGACTAACAACCGTACTCGTGTAGTTTTATCACTAAATATTAGTACTATATTGGAAAGAGTATATAAAGATTAGCCGAAAAAAATTGAGTAATAGTGAGAGTTCATTCCTTACCTTTACGTGAATAATTATTAATATTTCAAATTAGCTATACCGTTACCTATTAATATCTTACATTTCAATCACAAAAACAATGAAAATAAAAATACCCTAACCGTACGAAACCCTTAGTGCCTGAGTCCGACTCGCACTTGGCCCATTTCTTGGTAATGAAGACTCTTTCAGTAAGATCCAATAATATGCCTAGATTATAATATTATGGTCGCCTATATTCAAAATTAATAAATTTTCTTATACTAAGTCTAAGGGTCATGTAACTACTAAAAAAAGACCAATAATTTAAATATAAAATAATACAATACTAACAATAACTACTTTTCAAACAAATCATAAAAATATAATAAACCTCTTTCAAGGAAACTCTGACCCTTCCCAGACATTTTTATTAGAGAACCTTTCTTAATTATTTTTTAATAATTGTTAGAAATAAAAATACTTTGCGGTGGGTTATAATGAAATACTCGAACACCGCTGAAGTCACGTTCTATAATAAAACGACGAAAGGAATTCTCACAACTGCTGAGTGCTGGTGTCAGTTTTGTAGCATATTTATATTAGAACGTTGTTTTTTAATTTCCCATTAGGACATTATCTATTTTACACAAATTTACTTATGTATAATATGTCTGAAAAAAATATAATAATAATATACAACTGCTTGCTGGTTTCTTCAACTGAATTGTGCATTAACACACAGTAGTAGTAGTAGTACATACAGTAAGGATATGCTACGTCGCGTCGGCGTGAGCGTCTAGCTGACACTCCTCATGGCTGGCACTGAAAATCAGTTTTGGGGTGGATAACGCTCTCCCCAGAGTATGCTGAGTGTCAACCCGTTGTGTACGGTGACTAGCGGCATACATATTATTATTTATTATTATTTATTTATTTATTTACAACGGTTTACACCAATTACAGTAAATAATACAATTGTTTTAATTTAAATTAAAAAATAAAGTTTTACATAAAAAGAATAAAAATAAAAAGAAACATAAAAAAGCATAAATTAATTCATACATCTAAACACACTTATACATTTCTCTCACAGTACCCCAAGCATTCTGATAATATCACCTTCCATTCATCCGCAAACACATCACATTGAGGTTTTTGGTCCAGAAGAGTGTTCAGAGCAGCTAGTGTTCGCGGAATAGGGGAATTAACTCGAGCAACTGTCCTACAGGTAGGAACAACAAACAATCTATGGTGCCTACCTCGGCAATAATTATCGGGCACAAACAGGGAACATAGCTCGGTGTTCAGCTCAGGAGCATCAATTTTTCCTCTGAGGATCTTGCACCCAATAATTAATTGGTCGTTAGCCCTTCTGACTTCTAAAGAATTAAAGCCCAGGCACCCTAAGAGGAACCTTGTTGGATATAAGAATGGATAGTACCCATACTTGCGCTTGTACAGGTATCTCAGGAAAGCCTTCTGAACCTTCTCTAGTTGAAGTGCGTATGAGCTTTCATGGGGATGCCAAACACATGCACTTGCTTCAAGTTTGCATCGAACCAGGGCATTGAAGAGAAGTGTTATCACTCCGAAGTTTTGAAAATCATTTGAATTTCGAAGAACAAAGCCCAATCGCTTGAAGGACTCTTTAGCTAATGCCGTGATATGGTCATGAAATGTGAGCTTTCGGTCGAATGTCACACCCAAATCTTTTGCTGAAGTGGATTTTGATATGCTGTTGCCACCTAACTTATATTGAAAGTCGATTGGGTGTCTCATTTTGCCGAAAGTCATCTGGACACATTTGCTGATGTTGAAGTCCATTCTGTTTTCTATGCTCCATTTATATACAGCGTCGATGTCTCGCTGAAGTAGTAAACAATCTTCTTCACTCTTTATCTCCATAAATAATTTTAGGTCATCAGCGTAAAGAAGACATCGGGCGTATTTGATCACAGTGGGAAGATCATTTAACATTAGTATGAAAAGAAGCGGCCCAAGCACAGATCCCTGGCTGACTCCAGAACGCGTGTGATAGGGTTGAGAGTCATAGTGCCCTAATCGAACATAATAAATCATTTGGCCGGAATCTGTGGTTGTTTTTCTTAAAATATTGCACATGGCGACATGTCATTTTGCCACGTATTTCTGGTTGTGACGTTTAGAATTCCAAGTGACTTGTAAACGTCACAATTAGGTATCTGTCAATCTGCCTAACAGTTACAATAGGAAAAGCCACCACAGATTGTAAAAAATTCTTATTGTTTATATTCTGTATTTTTATGTTCTAAGATCTGTGGTATTTATATTCTGTAATAATATGTATTGTGCGCCGTTTGTTTTTATCGTACATAATAAAATATTTTTCTTTCTTTCTATTAAATGTTTTAACATTGAAGATGAGAACTTAGGTTATGTCTATGGCACTGACCTAATGTCTGTCATAACTTATTTGTTTTTATAGAACATATAAAACTGCTATAACATAACGCTATAAATATTTGAGTATAAGTAGTATAAGTTGGCTCTTGTGTAAATTCAGTCTTTATTGCTGAATCATAAAACTCGATGTTTTTATTTGCAGATATTTTGATTGGGATCGAGTTGATTGATGAACGGATTTACAAGAGATAAACAAATTATTTTGGATGAATTTCGGAACAGAAATTGTTATAGTATTTATGTGTATTTGTTGATTTAGTGAATAAAGATTCTCACTGGAGTGTTTTCATGATTAATGTATGTATGTGCATTACTTTATTCCAACATAAATTCTGAAAGCCCTCACCTATTTTCATGTATGAGCTATATGAATCCATGCAGCCTTACGAGAAGCAAAACCAAAAAATAAATAAAATTCATCATCTGTAAAGAAAAATACCACACATCATGCGCAGCCTAACCCATATAACAGTCCTTACACCTAGTAGTAGTATCTACCTAGATATATTAATAATAATTATTTAAAACTAGCTGTCCCGGCGAACTTCGTACCACTTACTTAATACCTACCCTACCTACCTACTCCTACCTACCTACCCTACCTATCTACTCTACCTACCTACCCTACCTACCTACCTACCTACCCTACCCTACCTACTTACATAAAAACTAAAAAAAAAAACCTAAAACCATCCTTGAACTTCAACGTACATTTAAAAAAAAGAAATGGCCAAATTGGTCCAGGCGTTTTTGAATTATGCGCTTACCAACACATTTAGCGATTCATTTTTATATTACGAGTAGATAAGTTATCAATAAAACTACTTTTTCTTTTCCGTTTTACTTTTTTTAGAAAGCAGCTTGATTGTGTATTTTTTCTATTCTCTTCGCAACACATGCTAAAAGAACACAGCTATGTCCATGGGCGGCGGTCAACAATTACCATCAGGTGAGCCTCATACTCTCGTTAGTCACAAATAAAAAAGGCACCTTGAAGCTTCCACGGCTTATTTTGAGTAGAATTGTTTCATTATACAACAATTTACTACACTAAGCTCTTACAAGTGCAAAACGATGTAGATACATTGCAAAGACAGTGTACTTATTTGGGTAAAATCGTAAATCCTCTTAAAGAATGTTCAACTCGCTTGGGTTTAATTCGAAAATAGTTGTTAGCTTTGCCACTTGCACATCGCTGAGGTGAACACAAGAACACCTATATATATAATTGATGTATCATGCTCTTCTCCAATACTAGGGGCTTACTCTGAATTTCGACATTCGATAAGTCGATTTTGATGTTGCTGTCAAATTAATGTTTGAAAGTGACAGCAACCATATCTAAATTTCCTTGAATTTGACTGCGAATGTTTCTTTTTACAACAAAGGATTGTTTCCTTTGAGTAAAATCTATCTCTAGTATTAAGAGTACTTTCCCTCCTGGTGGCATTACAAAATTCCACTCTGTATATGTAGTTATATAAATAACTAGCTGTTGCCCGCGGATTCGCTCCAGTCATTTTTTGTTTGGCCACAACTCAGCTTCTATTGTTCGTAGCTTGGTGTTATATAGCAAGAAATTGTAACGAATTTTGTTGAAACAAAAAATATGTATTATGGTATTTTTCCGATAAGATAAGGACCAGCTATTATGAATCATCAGCAACCCATTAAGTCCAAGTACTGAGCTCGGGTTTCTTCTTGCTATTATGAACGCATAATAATAATACTTATATCGTCAAATTATAGTATTCCTCGATAAATGGGCTATATCCAACACTAAAAAAAATTGAAAATCGGTTCATTAGATCTCGAGATTACCCCATACAACGTCACAAACTCACAAAGTTTACCTCTTTATAATATTAGTAAAGATTGAGAAATTTAAAATAAAAGAACACTTTTTCTGCATTATAAACTATTCTCATACTTAATCTGAAATAGTTTTAAGTAATCTAATAAACGCCGAATTAATTAGTGACTTACAAAGCAAAAAAATATAATGGGCTTATGAAGTAAAGACAAAATAAACCATTAGTAAAATTTTCTTAATGATACTTACACGCCACGATATAGTTCTTGTGCCGCGGGAGTCTTTACAAATTTTCAATTAATTATATTATCAAAGACTTAACCAATAATGGTACGTTTGAGCATCAAACCCACAACACTTGGTTTAAGTAGCGCGAGTTAATCACTTCCACTTTTAAAACATATAATAAAACAGGTTCAGAAAAAAAATAAAACGGACAAGGGCCACATGGTATCCTGGAAGGCTTCTTATGAATGCCAGACTGACAAGAAGTCTAGCATCGTAGTGTGCTAAGGATTCGCTATATCACCATCTGTAGGTATAGTTTCAGTAAATTAAAGTCTTTGCATAAATTCAGTTTTTATTTTACTTAAGTCGTAAGGAAACGACGATTTTTTGTAATTGTGAATTACAAAAAATCGTCGTTTCCTGAGTGGAAGATATAAAAGTGCTCGAGCAGCAAAAATATGACAAATTGGCAAAATTATTCAAAGATTCGTTACGGACTTATTATGGCAGATTTTGATGAGGCAAGAAATTGTAACGAATTTTGTTGAAACAAAATTATGGTATTTTTCCAATAAGATAAGGACCAGCTATTATGAATCATCAGTAACCCATTAAGTCCCACTACTGAGCTCGGGTTTTCTCTCGCTATTATGAATGCATAATAGTAATAATATGTATATCGTAAATTTTACTAAGTACAATAATTTCAATACAAATTAAAACTACTTACACAATTAAATAACAACTAAACTGCTAGGATAAGAGCGTACCGTCGCGTCGCGTCGCTGCGAGATATTCGACACTGCGTTTATATATATGTGCTCAACTAATATTCTTTAATAACAACAGGCTTATGCCTGCTATGTAAAAGAGTTGATTTTATACTGGAATAGAACGACCTTAACTTAGGACATGCAAAGGTGTATTATATTTAAAAGTAGTTTACGATGAAAATTAGTAAAAAAGGATGATTATTTCAAAGACAAGATAGATAAACTACGCAGACACGTAGTTAAACAGGCTTCAAAAGTTAAATACTAACTTTTCTTCATGAAAGTTTCAAACGAAAGAAACACTCAAAGTTCATTAGGAACACCTTATATTTTATTCAGTGAGGTAATAAATAAAAGAGATAGCACTAGGTATTTTCAAATTTGTACAAGGTAACTAATTATATTTAATATATAATAAATAACATAAAGTACACATTAAGGATCTAATAAAGTAGCGCTTATTGTGTTACAAAATGGGGGTTTTTGACAGCCATACAATAGCACCCTTTACAGCAAATATTTATTATAAGCATGGAGATAAATGATTGCAGCATAAAAGCGAATTCAATTACTTACCAACATAAAAACGAATTCGGTTACTTACCAACATCAAAAACAGTAAGGTAAAATACAGTGAGGTTTCTAGTTTAAACAGTAGAACAGTTTAGAAAGTGATCAGTCTGGCTGGGGCACTACCTTCTTCCTACAGAAGACCGTAGCAATATCAACACTTCCTAGAAAGTCTATTTGCAGTAGTGATTTCAAAGCTCAGTGGGAGAAAGAAGAAATGGATGTGATTTGAATACTTTGCTTAAAAAAAGTCTACTTACTTATATTGTGAAGCTGAAGAGTTTGTTTGGTTGAACGCGCTAATTTCAAGAACGGCTAATATGAGCTGAGCTGTTGCCAAAAAAGAAGCCCCGCGCGGCTTCTAGTTATATATTATTTATATAGGTATATAAGGTCCAAAATAATATTGCGGTTTTACAATCTAATGCCTCGATTAATGGCAATACTTATGACCAAAAATAGCTGATGATGTGAAATGCTGAAATTTGAGTATGATGCACCTCCACATAAAAAGGCAATATATATACTTATGTTATGTTTTAAGACATCATATAACTTATGAATTTTGAATCTTATAAAAATTGGCAGAAGTTTGCAATTGCTAACCTGATTCATTTCATCATATAACTGTTTAACACTGCAATGCGATATACTTATATACTCGTTTAAATACAATTTATTATTTCGAATCGATTTAAAAACACGTCCACCCTAATGTCGCTTGCAAGAAGATGTATAAAAAAAGAGATAAAATATAGAAACCGTATTAATAACAATGTAGAAGCTAGTGCTCATTAGCCTAGAGAATATTATTTAATAAAGGGGAATCAAACTTAGTGAATTTTCAATCAATCAATTTTAAATAAACTATGGAGGAAGCTATATGCCTAAGTTAAGAGCCTGCCAAGAGCCTACCCCTTCTTTTTTCTTTCTTTTCTTTTTTTTTTTAAAAAGACCCCTAATCTTGACTTTTCAGTTAGTTGATTTTAATATTTGAAATCATATTATGTATAAAACTATGTCAAGATTCAGTGCTCTTCAGTGCATGGGCGTAGATTGCTAGGCGTAATCAAATTCAAAGTCAGAGTAAAATTGATAGTGAAATCACTAAGTATTACTTATTTTATGATCTCTGTTTATTTTTTAAACTGAGACCCCTAGGAGAAATTCGTAGCGATAGGAAGCTTCTACTCTTCTGTGCGAGGAAGTAATGGCATCTTATCGTTCGATGACAATTTTGATGAACACGCGTTGAAAGTTTTCTACGGTATTGTGAAATGTTATGATTCCTTTGTAACACATACTTATGTTTTATTTGATGTAGTAAGTCTTATCTTGTACACCATTTTATATCTGTCTGGCCATAGAAACATACAGAGAAGCAAAATACCGTCTTCAATTTTCATATCAACTGTACCTAAGCGTTTTATTATTAAGTTATTTTTTTCAGTCATGTGTTTCGGGTTTAATTCTTGCAATGGACTACTCAATCACGATATTCGACTAAATCAATTTAACCATTAGCAATTATGACATTGCTATCAAATGCTTGAACTAACCATGGTCGATGTAATGTTTAAATATTTATCAACGGTAACAAAATCGTTGTTTCTATGAATTTACAATGACTTATTTACTTTGCGAGGTAAAATACAGTTCTTAAATTTAATGGATTTTATGTGAAGAATGAATTCCTACTGTGAAGATCCAAGCTTGAAATTTTTATTAAATTCTACGTTTTGGTCAATCTATTTTATTAAAACATGAAGTAACGAACGAATTTTGAATTCATGTAAATTGTTTCCAGTAACAATAGCATATCTTATGAAATCTTTTACCGAATAACATAAAACAGTATCTGTTGAATTTATTTCAAGTTAAATTTCCTCACAGTCCAGTGATATCGCACTTCATTCTTCATAAAAAGGGTACTAAGATAAGTAGGAAATCGGATCGCCGTTACTCAAAGTTCGATCGGAACCGTAATAATGAAACTTGGCAAGAAAGAATGTGAAAGGTTCACATTCCCTATCGGACACTTTCAAAAGTAATCGAAAATGTAACGTTTAAAATAAAACGTATTACTTATATAACAAAGCAGTAATTTTCCGCCTTCTTGTTAGAAAAAAATTTAAAACGGTGAAGGAGAACATCATAAGGAAATTCACATCATTATCATAATATATTATTAGCCCAAATTTCAGCATAACACGTATTAAAACTATCACCGTATAACTGTAACCATAGTGCTATGTGCTGAGATGCACAATAACCATATTATGGTTATTGTGCGAGTTATGCCTACAATTTGCATCGAGGCAGTAACCCGTGACCGCAGTCAGAGTACACAGGAAATGCGGGCATTAATCACGCTATACACTGAAATTACGCTTCGTGCTTTCCAACAAACGAGACTAAACTTAAAACGTACACAATAAAACGATATTGAATAAATCTTACTGCGAATAAAAGTTGCATTTGTAAATGTATGCTTTCAGCTTGATAACTTCTAAGACAAAATAAGCAATAACTTGTTGTAGTGTCTTACATTTTTGTAGCGTATTTTGCACACTAATATACAGAGGACAAGTTAACGGTAACATAAGCTACATGGTAAGTTTAACTGTATTATTATAATTAACACATGATAACAAATACTAAACACGTAGGCGACATAATTAGGACTGAAGATAAAGAATATTTTATTATATTGTATTAATAAATATTTTCTTTGTCTAAATTGAACCTCATTCTTATATTACACAAGACAGACACTGGCTGAATTAAATTTAAATCGAAAATATTTCTTACGATGGTTAATGTTTTGTTATTGAGGTTGCTTTCTGAATATAAACACTACGTTTTAGTAGCTTTCGTATTTCTTCCAATGAAAATGTTATTAAAAACATTATTCTCCAAAAACGCCATAAATACACAATTATGTACCAGAATGCGTAAAAGATAAAAAAGCTTCGTACCTTTAGTGTATCGTCCCACAATCAAATAGATTGCAAAAGATTATTTCATCAAAATAGCATACCATTATATTTTAAATTAATTTTTCTTCAACGAAATCTATCTCGAATGAGGAGCAATTCCACAAAGGCTTATCCACTACTTTAGTAATGAAATACCACAACAGGATTTATTCCTCCCACGAATAATATTCTATTATTACATTTCCAACTAAGTACTTTGGAATATACACTGATTATTTTTTCTTAGTATGGTTTTGTATTATTTCACTCGTATTCAGAATTTAAAATAAATTAAATACCGTCCACAAACAGACACCTCTAACAAAAGCCGTTTCACATTTTATTTGAAAACTTAAATTTAACTTGCAGGGTAGTGTATTTCTGTTGCTGCTGACACAGCGTTATATACATCTCGTATTTTTAAATTATGAAAACCTCGAAGATCGTAACCACTACCGAACGCACCAATTAACGGTGAATATGAAAGAGCTGTTACTGACGAATTGTGTTCTCTAGAGCCTTTATTTCGAATTTTCCTTACCCGAACGTTTTTCTAATCTCGTGTAAACCAAAAACGAAAACTTATAATAATATGAGATACTCGAAAGATAAATAGTCAACAGAGGGTGTATAACTATTTTCCTCGCCCCAGGGGATAAAATCCCGTTAAATGAACCTAAAAACTAAATCAAACTTCGCTTCAAACGACGTAGCGAATGTGTTTCCTAACTACGTTTGTGTGAAAGCCTTTATTAGTTTTCGCAGACAATCTGCGCATGGAAAAAGTTTTTGTTGTTTTGGGAGTGAACGTCGCAAAGTATATGTATAGTCGTAGTCGTAAAATAAATTGTCTTAAAAATAACCAAAATAATCAAGGCCTACTCGGAATCTCGACATTCATATCGCTGTCAAATGTTTGAAAATTTCAATTATGTTTGCTGATAATATTTTCAAAAATTTGCCAAGAATAAAGTTTTTATGTACAAAACTCTTCCAGTATGTTGACACCATGGCGCGGCGCTGACGAGAAGATTTGACATAAGATGTCTGTGATAAATATGTTGCCGAAGAATACCAAAACATGTCAGTATTAAGACTTAAATTGGAATCACAGAAAATCTTACCGTGAAATGCGAGCCGTTGCTATCAACAGGGCTAATTTGTTCCTAAACTCCCGGCTCATGCTGAGTATATTGTGACAGAAAAACCTAATACCATTTTTGCTGCACCCGGAAATCAAACCTCTTGCGTAGTAGTTGTACATACTTCATGCACCACCGAGGCGGTTAGTTGCAGTGAAGGTAACATTAAAAAAATATTAAGCTTTTGGCACACAGCGAACAGGAACGGACGGCAACCGACGTGACGCCGGGCGCAACGTGAGCAAGTTGTAATATATGAAATAATAATATGTGTATCGAAGCTGTCATACAGAGCCGTCCCGCCCGCCGGCGTCACGTCGCACTCCTGCCCCATTCGCTGTGCACCCAAAGCCATATTTATGCCAGCATATTTATGATCGGTGAATATAAAGATCGTAAGCCCCACAGGTGCAACTCAGAGCCAGTAAGATGACTAAATCGCATAAAATCTTTTAATAAAATGAAAGTAGTAGAGATAAGTCAAGCGGCCACTGCTATTACTCACAGCTGACTCGCAATAAGCTGCAGAGGCGTGAATTACAGCATTTGTAACTTTATACTAATATTTTTCTTCTACTATTCGAGCTCGCTGGATGCAATACTTATGTTCTATAGTATACTGCACCTTTATTTAAAACATAATTTATACAACAAGGATCTTTTGCTCATTCAAGCACAATTCATAGAAAAATATATAAATAAATGAAATCAAAACCTTTTATAGCGTATGTTCACACAAATAGTGTTTACATAGTATATTTAATTTTGTTATTGAACAATTATTTTGTGTCAAAACACTCCACTCCATACATAAAACAAAATCGAATACTTAGAACCACTTATTTAAAACATTTATTCAATAAAATCTAGTAAGTGCTACTACTGATTTTAAATGCTAATTTTCATAACAATTTTTTTTATAACTGTCACTAATATTTCTACCTAATTATCTAACTTTTTTAAAAAGGGTTCCTCAAAAGATTTTATAAACTGTTTTAGTACAAACGCACTAAAACAATACCAAATAGTACCATTGTCTCCTAGATTTACGGGCGATGTGCTAAGAACATTGGATTCAAATTAAAATATACCGCCACTATTCTATTTAGGTACACAGAATAGCGACTTTTTTTCCGAAAAATTTATCGTGTAATATGTACGTAAATTCTGGTTATTTTCTCTCTCCCTATGTTACTCTACAAACACTAACACAACCCTTGGTTTTCCATTTCCATTCCAATGCTGCTAATTACAAAGCACCTGACGTGAACCCTGCTGTCGCACGTCAGCTGCTTGAGTGTGTCAATAGCTAAGTACTTATTTAAACCACTACAAAATTCCAATTCTGGAATCTCCAACTTTAGAATTGAACTCAAAAATCGCCTTGATACACTGCTTAAATTCAAAACGTCTATAGAACTGTACCAAAGGTGCAATTTCTATTTAAAATCCAATATTGTGAAGATCCTTAAAGTAAAATACCGCTATCGATGTCAGGTATAAAAGTACAAATATTTATTTGTATTAGATATCAAATGAAGCGTCGGACAACTATTGGTATAATTTCGACGTAATAGGTATTGAAGGTAAACCACTCAGTAGGAAAGCTATCATTACTATGAAATTGAAACAATAAAGGAATATTTAGTTGCAGCCCCTGAATTAACCATTGAATTAATGGGTTAGCCATTTAATTAAATGACTGCCGAAACCGCTGTAAATGGAATAACGCCTTAATCGAACATAAATAAAACAATTCAAATCCTAAACGAAACGTTTGTTCCAATTTAATTGCACAGTTGAAAAGCTTTTGCTACGCTGCTACGGGTTTATTTACATCTGCTACGAATTTTACTACGAGGCTACGAACATTATCCCTTCAATATTGTAAATGGTATTAATAATTTCACTTATTTTGGTATGTATTTGCAGAAGTAGCAGGGAGCAAGAGGTAAACAATGTGTATGTGTACTGCTGTGGAAGAGGTTCCAGGTTCGATTCCTAGGTCGGAGAAAAATGGCATTGGATTTTTTCTCATAATGCTTGGAGTTCAGAATAATTGTGCCCGGTCTATATTAATTAACTACAACTGATAAATTTGTGGGTGTGAAGCACCTCTGCCTGCTTCTTTGGGGATAAAAGGTTGCTATGTTATGTTTGTTTCAAAACATTCAAAAGACTCAAATAATCATGTCACACATTCACCACAAATACAGGTACGTTTCGTGTGATCATAAATACCGTAACTAAACCACGACTATCTAATACGTCTTGAAATATGAGCTAGTTACCAATTCCAATGAAACAGAGAACGAACATTAGTATGCATTCGACGCAAGAAACATCTGCCTCTGGTATGCAGCGCACAGCTATTGTTATATCATTTGAAACTAGCATTACTGCACCTATAGAGCACGGATAGCCTATCTACTTTTACTGGCACACACTCTTTTATATCTAGTACTTACATAGTAGTTCTATAACCTAACATCAAATCGTATAGGCAATTATTATGTTGAAGTTTTATACCTAATTATATTTATATTTTAAAATAGATATTGTGACGCGAATAGAGAAAATAATGTTAAGCTGGTTTGAACATGCTTTTTTTTTTTTTTTTTTTTTTTTTTTCATTTAAAAAGACAACGCCCGCACTAGGGAACAAGCCCTGTGTCGCGGGGAGCTTTACAAACATGGAACTAACGGACACAAAGTACACCCAGACTAGAAACAAATATCTATGAACCACACAAATATTTATCTCGTGTGGGAATCGAACCCACGTCACCCAGCACGGCGATGTAGTGGCGAGGCGACCACCTTAACCACTGCGCCACGGTGACAGTCCTGACATGTCGAGAGAATGAATGAAGGAAGATTGGCCAAACAAATATATGCAGCGCATGTGAAAGGAAACGTTGAGAGGGGAAGATAGAAGAACGTACCATGACCAAATAGGTGACGTTCTAAAGAAGGGACAGATCAGGAGTACCCTAAATCGGTGAGAATGCATGAAAAGACGGATGATTGTTGAAGAAGCCAAAGATGTATGTCAGAATCGTACCAAGTGGGAGGAAAAAGTATCTGCCTACCCCTCTGTTGGTAAAGAGACGTGATCTAATGTATGTATATAAGTTTTATACCGTATATTTGATAATTATAAAGTTATATTAATTACATTTCTATTTTTCTTTGCCTTGCCACGAGCGACTTGTCTAGTAGCCGCGTTTGAAAGGTCGATATCGAGCGACCAGTTGGCCACCCCTGCCATAAAGGATAGGTTTAATATTTGTATACAACCAAGGTAGTAAACCCGGGGTATTGGGTTTTTCTATTTCGGAATTCATAGAATCAGTGCGGAGTCAGGAAATGGATCCGGTACGGCAAGAGGCTCGCAATAAGTACCACTATTAACGTAACTCACGAAATGTAGGTGTGATGCACGTCTGCCTACCCTTCGGGGAAAAATCCGTGATGTTATGATTTTGCTAATGTCAAACTGAGCAAATTTGGTTCTTATTATGTTAGTCAACATTATTTTCATACAGCAAAATGTCCAAGTACTTGTTTACCACCTTAGAAGAATAATGCATACGATATTACACTTTATTACTTAGATAAAAACAAACGAATAAATACTGTCGGAAGCATAACTCTAGTCCCGGTGAATAATGATACCTCTCTCCTCAATTAGTTACGAAATTGTTGTAGTCCTACAGTCATCTAATACTTCAACTAGGTATTTCAAATTCGGACGATGCGATAGCTACAATTTTGTTTGAAAAAGTTATTATTAGCTAAAATGTAAGTACAAGAGACTTGAAACTAATTGGTCGAGTTTCAAGTGTTTGAATATAGACTTCAAACATCTTCAGCGGAATTCGAATTAACTTAAAGGGCTTTAGTACTCAAAAGTTGTATACGAACAAGATGTATCGTCATCGATAAAAGATTTCTGTATTTATCGGAACAATCCCAATTCCACCTACAAACTCATCGCTGAGAATCATATAAGGCTGGAATAATAAATACTTACGTATACAGGAGCTCCCGAAAGAGGCTTATCAATTGTTCCAGATCTTGCAACATTTTTAAATAAAAAAAATAAAGTATAAAATACTATAACCCGACTACGTAAAAAAGGACAGGTCTAAAAAGAACAAAACAAGAAAATGTGTAATTCAGGTAGAAACCCAAAAATGCATAAGTACTAAAATGGTCAACGTAGAGCCTTAGCACTTCGCACCTACCGTATCCTTCACTTTTGGCTTCACCGTAGTTAGGTAAAAAGGGGATTTTTCTTGAAACCGTTCCTATTACGTAGAAATAATTATGTAATTGAGTTATTATATTGATGATTTAATATGTTGTATTAGAAAAAAATAAGTTGTGTGTGTGTGTATAATTCTTACACATATTTTTGTAGGGAAAAAACAAACACATATATTTGTTCCTTAAGTAACTAGTTTATTAAACAAAGTAGATAATAATGTATTTAAGGTGTAACTCACAAAGTTATTGACATCTTATTAGTAAAGTTCTTGCTTATTTACTGCTAAAGTTAATTGATTAAGTATTTATTTTATTACTAAAAACAATTTACTTTTCCATATTATTCTTACGAAAATTCCAACTTAAATTACAAAAATAAGTGCTATTAATTCATTTCTTAAGTATATTATTTATGAATAATAAGCATACATAGATGATTGTGATTAATTACGTAATAAATTACATTTATTTTCGTTGGATCCCAGTTTGAAATCCCATTTTTTAAGTATTAACGATGGACCCCATTTGCTATTTCCATTGAATCCCATGTTATAACAACATGTCTGCCGTCCACTAACTAAAAGGTCGTTAAGCCATAGGGGCTGTGTATGGCTTAACGTCCTTTTAGTTAGTGGACGGCAGATGTGTACTTGTCAGAAGAAAAGTGACTAAGGAGGGAATTGGTTATCAAAGTATCTAGTAAACATTAAAAGTACCCAAATACATACTTTATTAACTATCCAATTTCTCTAAATAAAAAATACTATTTTAATATAATATGTGTAATATTCAATACCTACCTAATAAAATTGGTTAGTCTTTAAGTCAAAAGTACAATTTTAATAAGTAAGTGATACCTTCTTGGTAAATAAGTAAGTTTTGAATAAACATTATATTATATAAGTTTTGGAAACAAACACTGGTTTTACTTTTTTAGATAACATTGCGATTAAAAGGCTAGGTGCCCAATATGGCACTTTATATTATATTACCTTCAAATATATCGATCACAATAAAATATATTTTAAGTAGAATATCTTTTTAATTTAATATTTGGTATAAGAGTAAATTACATTTATTTACTGCTGCTACTGCTGTTTCTCCTTAAGTATTTACAAAATGAATAAAATAATACTATTTACATAGACAAACTTCATGTGTTAAGTAGATATAAATATATAGAGATAATAATAATAATTTGGTTACTTAATGAAAAGTCACAATAATTATATTATATTCATTCCATTACAAATATTCTCCAAACCGCAGAAATTTAACAGAAATAAACAAAATCAGCACAATTTCTGCGAAGACTAAAAACAAGGGCTTGGAAACCACATCTCAGCAATTAATCTTAGAATATTCAAGATTTAATTAAGTAAAACATTATCTTACATCTGGTGTATTCAAAAATGTAAAGTGTCGGTAGTTAAGTTTCAAATGAAGCCGTGTTTCGAATCGTGAGCAATTTATCATGCGACTGTCTCCTGCAAGTGATACGCCTACGGAATAGCGGAATAGGTGATGATGATTGATAGCGCTCATTAGCAATCAAACAAACTTACAGATGTGTGTACTACAATAGTAGTACGGTACACAGTAGCTGGGCCGAAGCGCAAGTAGAATGTTTGAAAGCAAATCACTGTCAAAATACTGTCAAATTTTATTTTAAGATTTCATTTGTAATATTTTTTCTTATGTCGAGCTTTAACTTCATAATAATTAATCCAAAATAATTCATAGGTAAGTTGTTTTTAAATCTTAATCGGTCCCTAAATGGATACAATACGGAATACATAATGTCACTACCCCATTTCAACCCGTGGGTGTCGTAAAAGGCGACTAAGGGAGTAAACCTTATGCAGACAAGAGCACTGCAAGAAAAAGTGGAAGTTGTAGAGTAGGCCAAATTCCCTCCACATTCTATGGAGGAGACCCATAAACGAGGCCCAACGAGGGCTATAAAAGAGGCCCAACCCATAACGTCGCCACGTAAAAGTGATTTTACGCAAAGAACCATACATGGTTGTAATATTTTCATCTGAGAGCTGCCTCTGAAGTCACTGTAGTAGTGTTTATGACAACAATAAATGATTCGATTATATTGTATTCAAACTTTAATTTATCGTATTACATAAATAATTCTTCAATTTGTCAGTGTAAACAAGAATGTTGATTAAATGTACATATTATATGAAGATTCATTTCGACTTCAATTAAAATTTAGGTACCAAAGTAACTATAAATTGAAATGAGAAAAAGGTATATTACACAGACGTTTACTCAACAATTCATATTATGTACGTATATGTAATTTTCTAATTAATTCACATTATATTAAGAAGATAGACTTGTTGCGATAGATATTATTATTCTATACCAAACAATGTTCAATGAAAATGAACGTTGAAATCTTTTATGTATTTTGTCTCAGTTAATGCCTTTATCGGGCGGAATCACATACGTATAATTATGAGCTAAATAAAAACAATTTGCAGAGGAGTCGTAAGCTTTTTAAAAGGTTTTGATAAACAATAACTTAGTGAGCTCCAAGAAAATGTAGGTACCTACATTATTATGTTTAAAATGAGTTATATCTAGCAGTTTCTGAAAGTCTAGTAAAATTAAAGATACACTTAAAAAAATAAAATAGATACACTTAATTTATATGATATAAGACAGAGAGCATTACCAAATGAGTTAGAGTTTTTAGGCAAACTCATTTTGACCTAAAACGAACGTTCAATTTTGAACTGAAATTTGATGATCTAATCAAAGTAGCTAACCACTAACAACTTAAACAGTACTTAACAGAGTTTTAACATCTAATTAGATATTTTGTGTTCAGCCTTTAAGAGACTGCGTCTAATTAACAGAATTAAAACTTTTTTTACTTTTAATTAATTTAGAACTCTTTTTGTACGTACGTAGGTTACTAATACTATTAATGACATGACGATATTTGTTTACTTGTCCTCATTAATAAGCGTACAGAGGATTTAAGTATGTAAGTTTACCTACCTGTGAGTTTTTTGGTATGCGTAGATATAATACCTAAATAGGGAATGAAAAGCCCTACTAGTCAAGTGGCAATCTCTCCATTTACTTTATTAAATTTTCACTACATTTTCACATCAAAAATAAAACTGTGACTCTACTTCCAATCTTGACATTTGATTGTTCAAATTCGGCCACATTTTCAAATATTTGACAACGATATCAAAATTAACCAATCGGATGTACAAGTCTCGTCAAACTTCCAGTTCGCTCTGAATTTGCACCAGCTGCTGTTTAACGTAGTAAATGAACTTTATTGGTGTGTGTGTGCGGGGGTTGGGAGCGGTGCTTCGTGTTCGGAAACGTTCGGGCTACCATCCTGCGATAACGCCGACCCCAACACACGCGAATGAAGTTCATTTAGGTACTATGAAACAGCAGTGAGGTGCAACTTCAGAGTGAACTTGAAGTTTAATGAAACCAATACTTAGAGTTTGCGATAAGACCCTTTTATGTCAGTCGTGTGATCAAAATGTTTTGATGTGACATGTAGAAAGTTGAATAAAATCAGAGCGCCACAAACAGACAGATTGCTACTTGTCTTGGCTGTAGTAGATGGGAAATTGCCAAAAAGACGTAGGTAACGTACATGTAATTCCAAAAATAAACTAGCTTCCACCTGCCGCGTGGTACCTATATCAACAAAAAGAGACCTATGTGGTATTCTAGACTAAAATCTATGCCAAATTTCATACAGATTCTTTCAGCCGTACTGGCGTGATGGCAAAACAAACATTCATACTTTTTTTCTTTCGCTTTTATAATACTTAAGTTGGATTTAAACCTACGTAATAATTTAATTTTTTATTTTATTTTAATTAGCTGATAAACATACATGTTACAATAAAATTATGTATATAAAAGATGCATACATAAACTCATTCGAGTTTTACCGTGCATCCTTGACATCGGCTATATACATTATTAAACAAAGATGGCTTTCTAAACAAAAGCAACCTTATATAAAATATAAAATTACAATTTAATATAATTAAAAGGTATTTGTTTGTTGTAAGGGTAGACTAAAATCACTATTGCTACTGCGAACAATATGAGTCTCGCTCGAGCGACATTCCATAGATTATATTATAGATATTATGACTGTGATACGTATTTAACAGTAGTTGGAATTACACGTAGTCTTCCGGGTTACAATAGTATAGAGCCTAGGTAATAAAGAGACCATGTAAGTGGTTGGGACTCTTAAGTCAGTTGTTAAGTACACCTGAGACGTTGGTTAACAGGCCCTGTGTTCAACAACATACTCGACCTCACTATGTCTAGTTTTATTAGTTTACTAGCATTTGCCTGGATTCCTGGCACTCTGCTCACGTGAATATAATGTTTACGTCACTGGAAAATTTAGCGTTCCTACTTACCGTAGCTTTGCATTTCGATTGATGAAAATTACCCGAATACTTTACTGATAGCCACTGTTCAGTTCTTTATTCACTTTATAATCAGACCAAATTCCAAGTTTCAGTTCAAAAATATGTTTTGTTTTAGATTGAGAATAGATATTATATAATTATGACATCTGTGTCTTTAGTTAATAAAAAAATATTTTCCTTTTTTTAAAAGTAAACAGAAGATTTTTTTACTACCGAATAATCGTAACTGTGCCTTTTTAATGATCTAAAATGAACTCAAAGAAAGCCTGAAAGTCTGAAAGCAGGAAATTGATTATTTTTAGCTTTGTTGAACATGCTATTATCCACCCAGGTAGGTACACCTAAATGAATTAGGTACGTCTGTTACACTTCCGCCCTCTATTAAATCGAAACTAAACATGATAGGAAAAAGCCACTAAAATGTTATATGCGTAAATCATTTTCATACTTTTTCTATATAACTAGTATTATATTCGTGGGCTTCTACTTACCCAACCCTAATAATTTCTTGAAAGCTTTTCTGAATTCAAGATTAAATATTGTATATATTAAAGGATTTACGGTTGAGTTAGCATAACCAAGCCATGTTATAACGTTTATGAGCCTCATACTAGGGCAACATGATGAACAAAAGGGTAGTATAATGTACATTAAGAAAAATGGCAGCCAGCAGACGACAAATACACCCATTATGATTCCAAGTGTTCGCGCCGCTCGGCGCTCCTTTGAGAGTGAGATTTTTTGCTTCTGTTCTATGAATTGATTAACAACATCACCACTTTTATTGACACTTGCCAGTAAAGGTTTCTCCTGTTTTTTATTTGCGTGACTTAGTTTCTTTAATGAACCAACCATCTTCGTCTTGTAGCTTCTACAACTACTCGGTGAAATATCAGATGGCATTTCATTTATATTTGATTGAATAGTCAGGCGGGATGCTGGATCGTTCAACAATAGGAAAGGTACGAAGAAGTTTTTCTTTATGTCTATAAAGGTTTTCTTCTGACACCGTTTTATACTCTCTCCGCTATCTGATTCATTTTCCGACTCATCTTTGTTATCTTGGCTTTCTTCTTGACTTTCAACTGTTAATATTGGTTTTCTGTTTTGGATCCGAGTTATTAGCACTCGTTTTCTCAGTCGTTGTTTTGCAGCTACATATATTTTAATGTACACAATAGTCATAATAACCAGGGGAATAAAAAATGAACCAAGTGATGAGTACACAACATATCCGGGCTCAGATGTGAGCTGACAAGGGGTATCTATCGTAAACTCATCCGGCCAGTCATTCCATCCTAAAAGCGGTGGTGAGCTGATTATTAAAGACAGAATCCATACTCCAATAATCTGGTATATCACTCGTTTTAATGTTCTTTTATTCGCGTAATTTATAGGGTCGGTTATCGCCCAATACCTGTCAAGTGCAATAGCGCAAAGATTTAGTATCGACGAGGTACACGACATTATATCGCAGGTTAACCACATCTTGCACAATTGCTTGCCCCACAGCCATCGTCCTAAAGTCATGTACGCTACGTTTAAAGGCATCACCAAAACTGCAACTGCCAAGTCAGCTGCTGCTAAAGAGACTATGAAAAAGTTCTGCACTATTCTCAAAGGTTTATATGTGAACACTCCCAGTATTACAAGGATGTTACCAAAAATAGTTCCTGATATAATAATAAATAACATCAGTACTGAAATTAATGCTTCCCACTCTGGAACGGCAATTTCAATTCCAAAACTTGAGTTGTAGAATGAATCCGCAATGTAACAATTCGAATCTTCATAAGAAGAATTCGTTGGTTCATTACTTCTGTTTACAGTAACGTTAAAAATAAAATAATAGTCCACATTTACGAAGTTGTCATCCATAATTCTTCAGTAAAGTTTAATGTATCGAATCTTATATAAAGTTTTTAAAACACTTCCAAAAGCAATGAACTATTCCGACACAACTTTGAACCACTGAAAGAACTTTTAAAATAATCCCATTTAGATCAGATTATTACGTTGATACATTATCAAGCATTCTTTGCGACCTAACGGTCCGTTGCAGACTGAGAATGACCTGAGATTTAAAAGTCGACCCAGATAGCGGGGACACTTCTAAATAAACCACATTCATAGTTAACCATGTATAATACATTGTATATGTTCCCACAACAAAGCTACACAAAGATCTCGCTGTGAGGAAATGTCAGCCAAGCCTGGGGCAGTGTAAGAGCTTTCAGTCTATTTTTGTGCCTACTGCTACGAACACGTTGTACACCATGTGTATGAAGGTACCTAGGTATTGTCCCTTTGTTCATCTTGTAGAATTTTTCGCTAGTTTTGCGTTCAGTTTCCTTTTTCGTAGTTAAAGGAATTTGAAATTGTTTTGGAAAGCTCATTTTAATTAGAAAACTATTTTAGGTATTGGACTCCCAAAAACGTAGAAAAATGTTTAGAAACTGGTCGAGCAGGAAGTTGTCTGAAACCGTCAAACGGGGTGATTAAGAACATGAATTTTACAGCTTCTAGATCAAATTTCTTGCTGATTAAGGTAGGTAGGTAAAGGTATACCAAAATTCTAGTTAAGTAGAGCAGATTCAGAAAAAGTAGGTACATTTTATGCAATATTATCTATATTAGATATTTATTCCATAAAATATTTACACATACCTAACTTATGAATTATACACAACTAACATATTAAAAAAAAAAATAACTCTATTTACAGGAAATTCCTATAAGTAAATAGAATACATGATTGAGATCAGATTCCTGAGGAAATGTATTATTATCGTATCTACATAATAAGTGTAAGCTTAAAATGTAGCGCGTTTACAGAAATTAGGGACATTATGAACGACCAAAACCCATAGGGTTGTCACTATTTAGATAATGACGACAATATAGGTACCTAGCGTGTAAAAAAAGGGTATGATTTTATCGATGAAGTACCAAATGATAATAATTATTTCCTGGGAATAAATAAATTAAATAGGGTACCTACTGTAGATTACTGACAAATCTAAATTTTGGTGACAGAAAATATACTAATATAAATAAATAAAAATAATTCACGACTGGAATGGGAAAAGGAGAAAATATTTTGATTCTCTGTTTTCCAATAATTCTGACTGATTTGCCATTTCAGTTTAAAAGAGTTCCGTTTCCCCTGAAAGCAGTATTTGCAATTACAATAAATAAAGCTCAAGGATAGACGCTTAAAGTTCATCATAACAGCATATTGCTTAATGCAGTCCACGGCCCCCAGCTAGGTGGACAGGACTGACGGCCTAAAAAAGGTCGCTGGGTCGGACAGGATGCGGAAGGCGGAGGACCGAGAGTGACCGAGAGAAAAAAGAGACCTTTGTCCAGCAGTGGCTTCAAGTTGCAGATGTTAATAGAAAAAAAATGTTTTTTCCCGTGGGCAACTCTAAGTGGAATGCTCACGTGTATCAAATCCGCAAAATCTTAATGTTTTGGCAAAAGATAAAAAAAACTAAAAACGAAGTGTATAAAAATGTAGGTACGTGCTATTTGGAGTAAAATACTTAATGGCCCTGTTTCACCACTGCCAAATAAGTGCTAGATAGCCTATAAGAAACATAGTACGTGAAACGGAACGATTAATAGCCATCAAAAAAGTTTAACAACAAGTGGCGCTTCTGTCTATACGCTTTTGCATTAGAGAGAAAGAGAAGTCCGATTATTATGATCCTCATGTGACGACACGGGCGAATTCGTTCAACACTGTTTGCAGTCTGCTCTACGCTATCTGTCAAAATATTTAATAGTGAGGAAACACAAAGGCAGTTGCTAGTGTTTCAATAAATATTTAACGCAATAATATTGTAAATAAGTAGTGATATACATATAAGTGTGCCTGCTGTTTACATATGTGTCTTGTTCAAATGAAAAGTGCAACATAATGGGGTGTATAACGTGGATCCGAGGTATGACGTCCATTCTTGTTGACTATTTTACGTTATTAATCGTCATCTTCACTGTGCTAATAGCTTACGAACGAGCTAACTACATTTTAGCGTTATCTATAGACATTAACTCGTTGCAATTGTGCTTTACTTTGACCATAAGATATCGTGCGTATGACCTTTTCCTGTTAATGTTATTACGGATGCGAAGGTTGTATTATGGTTTGCATTACGACACGTTATCGGTTACATATAGCGTATATATAGCAAGTAAATAACATCACCTAACAAAATATTGAATGGTCGACCTCCCTCGACGACACGCCTCCCCTGAGGTGTGGGCCTATTTATAGCGTCTAGACACTACATTAGAGTAATTACCCACAACATACATTTCTAGGTAAACTATATTACCTACTAAATCCATGGCCTCTGACATGTATATTTTGCGCAAAGTGAAATGTATAAAAGACCTGTGTATCAGGAACTATACCATTTTTTTTATGCGTTTGCAGTAGAAGTACTTAAGTACATAATACCTACTTAGAATCAACATCATGTATTTATTTTTACAGGAATCAAAATGCCATTTCCATTCAAGGATAAAGAATTAAACAAAATAGCTGCATTTTTTAATGTTACAACCTTTCTACTGACTTGCGCTGCCCTTGTTCAGCCTAGTTGGTTTAGAATAAAAGGTCTACATTGTACACAAAGCCTCTCCTTAGCACAATTCTTCTCATTTGATGATGATGATGGTGACCAGATAACCATAAGGCAGGATACTGATTTTGATCCCATTAACAGATCTGATTTTAATGGTAAGTGAAAAAAATAATCTATATTCACACACTTCTATTGAAGTCTCATAATTATGTAAAATATTATATTAATAGCAACCCAATATTGTCCCACTGCTCTCTCTTCTATCCAAAGAGCTTGAGAAGTCTTGGGCCATAATCCACACTTGCCTAAGCTGGATTGGTGAATGAGACATACCCTTAGAATTGTATCTGGGGTATGTGAGTTGCCATTAGCAGATGGTAAGTCATTCACATCTGATATGCAAAATCACTGAAGTATTTTATATGAAATGGATATGGAGATAGGAAATATATTTCTAAACAAATTTAATCTGTATATTAAATTCATATGCCACACAGATGTGACTGCACATCTGGTTAAGTGATTGCAAAACCATTGATACTGCATAGTACTGCTGTGATAAATATTTAATGTAATATGACCTATTTTCCCAAGTCTGGATAATAATAATAAAAACAATTGTGGATCCGGAAGGTGAGAGTTAGGCTAGTTAGCTCAAGTCCCTCCTTCCAAAAAGCACCTGAATATATTTCTTAAAAAAAAAATTCAAAGCATCTGAATATATTTTCATAGAAAAAAGTTAATTCACTATAAGTTTGTTATTACATTTAAGCAACATTCTAATAAAACTGTTTAATTGTTATATTTTACTAATGAACAGTATGATAGCCATTGTACTGCCACCTAATTAAGAAAATCAATTATAGTAGACAATGTTTTAATTATGGCACTCAAAATCTCATTTGTATAAGTATCTCCCCATTAGTCTACCTGCAGACATGATAATTAATTCATAATAGAATACACTTTACTTTTCATATATTGACAATCCCATTATTCTGTACGTTTCTTAGCAATGTGCGTCCGTATGATTGGTAACATCATAACATGTATGTAACATAAGTTATAACCTGACTCATGTGGCAAAAGATAATTTTACACAGTACTAATTGAATCTTGTAGTAACCTCATAGTAAACATGTAACAGTAAATTTTAACATTGCAGAGCATACTTGAAACACTTTAATAACATTGACTTCTGTTTACATTACTACTGGACCAAGATTGTAGATTTACTCTTGGCTTGCGTTTCTTTAATGCCATAATATATCTCTCATATCTCAGTTTTCTATTGAGAATGCAGAGATAGTATATCTCGAGAGAAGCTAATTATTGTATTGTCATCCAATTCACATATGTAGGTATGCCAAAATTTGGCTTAACCCTTTGCACTTCAATAGCATGCACTGGCGTTCCATAGCTAACAGAGGGTCAACTGTCACCATTTTTTCTTGGACAGTTTAAAGAGTTTAGGTAACTCTTTAAACTATTTGGCATTTTAATTGGCAACCAAAAGTGTCTTAAATTGAACTTGCAAAATTTCCTTGAAATTGACAGACACCAAGACAGGTGAAATTAAATAAAAGCTTTGTAGTCAGCACCAACCACAAAAAGTGGAGTTGTTGTGCGTAGTATATAAATGACCACAAAGTTGGATATAATAAAAAAATATGTTTATTAAATTTAAAAAGGTACAATTTGATGAGGGACTGAAAATTAAAACTAAGTACCAAAGTTTGAATAGGCATTCAAACTTTAGGACTTACTTACTTTAACACATTGGACGCCAGACTGCAGACACAATGGAAATTTAATTGTTTGTCGGACACCAGTGTCCGACATGGCGTTTAAAGACTTAAACTTTTGTACTAGGAACAATCCTATATCATAAGCGGTAAAAATGAAATTTTATAGTAATATGTATATTATCATTGTACAAAGTATTACTTACATAATTAAAAGTGAAAACAAATATAACTAGCTACCTAAACTATTTTAAAGAATCTAAATTATTTATTACAGCAGTTGGCAGATATTAAATAAACAATACTTATTGTGAAATTATTACGTTGCGATTTATTTCCTGGTTAATATACAACTGCTGTAATATGGGTGATCTTATATTGTCTAGTCAGTTAACTATAAAGTACTAATTTAATTTACAGGTTTACCTCCCTGCACAACACCAGAAACAATATCACTAATGCGAGTTCTCATATTGCTGTGTTTTATGGTGTTACTTTGTTCGTGTATTGGAACACTGATTAATCTAACCAGTTTAAACAGCAGAGCGATCAAAATGCTCCGTAGAAATGCTATCCCGAGCATAATGTGTGTGTTTTGGGTCATCGCCATTGTGGGAGTATGTTACTATACTACTGTGGTTCTTGGGAATGCAAATAATAGTGACCCAAATATGATACAAGTGGATTACGAATATGGATTTTATACTATAACTGGAGCGGGTAAGTCACATCAGAAATGGTTTGTTTTAATTGTAATGAGTTGAAACTACATTTGGTCTTTATATAAAAGCAAGAACATCCTAGAAACTGAACTTCAATGACGTTTCACGTTCAAACCTCATCTAGCCACACGAAAGCGCACTTTCTTAATATTATATCCGGCCCAAGGTGTGTGTAGCAAAGCAACCCTAACTTAGAACCGTAAGGTAAGGTTGGTATTGCATAGACCAGCTGAAAACTGTACAACTAAAATATCTTTCCATATTTTGATTCACATAATATTTATTTTGTAATGTCATCCAAACAACTCTCAATGATTAATTACAATAATAATGCAAACAAGACATAAACATACAATTATATAATCAAATAAACACTAGTCATGCAATCAAAACAAATTACCTATATCTATACTAATTATAAAGAGTTTGTTTGTCTGTTTGATTGAACGCGATAATCTCAGGAACCCCATATTTTTTCAAATGGGACCACCATTTGAAAAAATATTTTAGTGTTGGATAGCCCATTTATTGAAGAAGGCTATTAGGTGCGCAGGGGTTCGCTCTCGTCGTTCTTTATTAGGTCACTGCTCAGCTTCTATTGGCCGTAGCGTGATGTTATATAGCCTATAACCTTCCTCTTAAATATGCTCTCCAACACTAAAACAATTTTTCAAATCGGGCCAGTAGTTTCTGAGATCGAGCGTTCAACAAAATTCTTCAGTACCTAGCAAGAGTAGGATCGGATGCAATAATATTATATAGTTGCAAAATTGAATGCTACGTTCATGGTTCAGCATTTATGACTTCCTATAATTTTTAAAATCCCGTTTTGATTAAAAATTTTAATTCAGCGTATTTTTCTTATAACGCAATAAGGCTAAAAATACAGAACCCCTACTGTCTTTTTCGGTCTCTTATTGCGTGATAGTAAAAAGTTGCAGAATTAAAATTGAAACTTAACGCCTATATAGGAAAAGTAACAACATTTAATTAAATCTTATTCGTGGTTTTCCTTGGACATTTGCAGTCAGGGCAAACAAATGTTATTTTAAAACTTCCTGGTACGAAATTAGTGGTATAGTTTATATTAACTATTCAAGTATTATGGAACAGCACAGACAACAGATATAGAAATCGTTCCCCGTTCTACAACTATTTCTATATCTCATCTACCATAATACTTGAATAATAATATAAACTATTCCACTAATTTCGTACCAGGAAGGTTTAAAATAACATCTATTCTAATAAACAATTTAACTGAATAAATTCCAAAATCTGCTTATTTATTGCCTTTAAGGCGGAATAGAGTTCGCCGGGTCAGCTAGTAAACACATATTTGAAGGTGGTAAAAGAGGCCCTTAGAGTTTATGAGTTTATGGGTACCTAGGTATTATTTGGTCGAAATTTGTGTCCCTAATTCTGATACAAGTAACCTGTAAATTCACCACGTGCGTAAGTAGGTACGTTAATACTAGTAATGCATACTACTGAAATCGATCATACCTATATGCGTCAATGCTATTTGCTTGTTGTCGTGCGTCATCAATGTTAGTAAAACATACACTACGCGTACAAAACGGCTGAAATATAAAAGTTCTTAGAATCTAGGTATTAATTCTATATGATTATGTGCGATTTCCCAATGCGTTTCAGTCGCATTTGCCCATTTTTTTGAGCGTATTTTTAATTATAGACATGCCTAATGAGAATGACGCAGCAGACTGTGTACGATTGCTGCACAAAGTCCTGGGTAAAACGATATTGGGTTTTTCTGTAATAAATTTCAGTATCAATCCGTAGTCTGGATCGCTATCGATTACATTACACCTAATGACCGTAAAGACCGCTGGCGAAATAATATAAGTTTAATACACGCAATAAACCTCTGCCCAACCCCTCGGCGATAAAAAACGTAAATTCTATATTTATGTTTTGTTTTCTTTTTCTAGGTGCTCTAGCTTTATTAGCGTCTGCCGCAAATCTATGGGGTGCTCCATTATCTAATGACGAAGATGTTCAAAGAAGAAACTTAATGGAAGACTGGGATGGTTATGAAGCGCACAGTGTGGGGCCGACACCCGCTGTGCCAACACTGCCGCCTTATACCCCGAGTGCAGACTACGTCACGACTATACCTTACGCGCCGCCAGTTCTCGGCGCCCAACAATACTTCCCATTCGATGATCTCTCGGTACTTCCCCCACCTCCTCCTTACTCACCTTGAGTCTAACTAATCCATTTCTCCTCTCGAATCACCCAAATATTGATGTATATTTAATTTTAATTTTCAGTATTTATTATTTTAATATTAACTACTCTTGAGTCCATTGTTGAACGATTAGTTGAAGACTTGTGAGTAGTTGTGAGACTCGTGTGGAACTTCTAATTTCGAAGTCGATGATGGGAAGGGAGGTAATCTCAGGTAATTAAATTCTTTAACGGGATTAATTTTTATGGGTTACCCAATAAATTGATAGGATTGTAAAGATTTGCGCACATCTAGGCGAAATAATCAAATGCGATGTAATCAGCGTCTGTCAGTAAATAATATTTATAATTTATGTCTATGCGGGTTTCCGGAAGAACCAGCTTTTATATTGAAGAAGGGTTAAAGTAGAACCTTTAGGAAGGACTACATTTCTTAAATACCGGCCTATTGAAAAGTCGGCCTTAGCCATAATTAAAAATAATTGAAGTAATCCATATTTTGTTTACAACATGCCTAATGTGCGCAAGCCTTCGGTTCTCAAATAAAGTTAAATATAATTTAATCTAAATGTGATGATTGTTTAGAATATTTAAGTAAATTTTAAATCAAATCTTTAACTATAACATGCCTAAAATTTTTGTTTGGTTTATGTATGTATATATTGTGGTTGTGAGTTAATTAATGACTACTTGTTCACTTCTACATTGTGATTTGCCATTTTAGTGCCTACTCATATCGTATTTCTCAAGATGCTTTAAAATATAATAAATTATAACTTCTGTTTATTTATAGCCTAATTAGGTGATATAATTTCATAGGATAAGGGTCTGACTAACACTACATTATGATTAACAATTATATATAAGTTGATATATTATTATTATTTATGTAAGGAAATAAATTGTACTATTCCTGACTAATTTCGAATGTATACTCTAAGGAGATTCCATCAAAGATGTGTAGATAGCTAAGTCAAGCATTATAATAATATACTTATCTTAAAAAATATATGAGGGAAACAGCTGGGTGGAATACGTAGTATAAGTAGGTCGTTTCATTATATCCTAACACATTTGATGGAAACCCAGTTTAGCAAATAACTCACGGTGTCGTACCTGATTACACGCTCTGAATTGAAATACGAATAATTTCGAGACGCGAAGGCATGCAGGGGAAATTCCACCTTGTTTCTTCTTTCTTTAGTGTTGAGAACGGCATTGTGTGTAAGTTTCCGAAGCTATTTAGCATAAATAAAATTGGTTGATGTCAAAAATGAACACAGGTTGAATATTTTTTGCTAAAATAAATTTTTACATTATCTGTTCAGCTAACAGCGTCTATCAGATCTCATCGTCGAATGAAAATGCCGTATAATTAGAGCAAATGAGCAAGTAAATTTATGGCCAATTGACTATTGCGTCCATAAGTTACAAAACTAGTTTACTATGCACTAATCATTTCAAATCTTACTATATTTAGTCACTCTAGCCCTCTTCTTTTCACTTCCACATTCATTGCTCTCTTGTTAATGAATCTTAGTATATACATATTTTACTATTGTCTATAAATAATAAATCAATAGATATTTTGCCTTTGTTTGTTTAAAGACTCCATCTACTTAATCTTTATCCAATTATGTACTTCCAAAAAATATGAAATCAAAGCAATCTTCTGTAATGCCTTTAATGTTGATATGGCAATGTTGCCATTAATATAGTGAAATATTGTTAAACTAGGTATAAATAATATACTAATATTTTTGCATTATGTTATGCTTATAAGTAGCTAGATTTAAAAAAAATAGGTAATCTGTAACTTACTGTATAGTTACATTTACATGATGTAAATTTCATAAGAAAGCTTTTAAACAACAAAACGAACTAAATTTATGAAACTGGCATTGTGTAAATGAAAACTAACATACTATTTACAAGATGCATGGTTTATAAAACAAGTAATACTTCAATTGAAAGATTCGTCCCGAAGAGTAAGAAAGAGCTAGAATTACCTGCTTAAGAAAATTACAGTGTGTAAATACAACTTATTATAAACATTTACATAGTGCAAAATACGTCTTGCTAACATCGAAGTGATCTGGGAGATTTGATTTATAAAATTGGCACCCTGTAAATGTGCCTTTAAAGTGCATGAATCCACATTTATTGTATTAAAATAAAACTAATCATGTATTGAGAGATGTTTCGATAAAGAAGAAACAAAAAATGAGCTTTTTAGAACCTAGTAAATACAATGTGGTCATGTCACTATCAAGTAACTAAACAAAATGTACCTAAATTAAAAATAAATGATCTATGTAGTGAATAGTACTGGTAGCAATCCCTTTGTATAATATTCGTGTTACCAAAAATATAAGCATGTTATTAGTTTTATTGTTTGTTAATGTATAGAATCCTATAGGGCTAAGAATAGTTATTCCTGGTATTGACTGGGAAGTTTATTTTTACATTTAAAACAAGAGTAAGATTTTATTTTTGTGTAAGACCAATATGCAATACATATCTAAAAATGAAATTGGTTTTTAATTTATGATCTTTTTTTATTACACTGAAATGGCTGGTATAATCAAATCGGACATTATCCTATACGATCCACAAAGGTTCTAAACATCGAATCGGTAAAAAGAAAAAGGAGGTATGTAGGTTACATTATTTATTTATTTTTATTTAAAAACTAAGTAAGTACTTCACGAAATACAAAGTAAGTGTAAAAAGGCGGGTTATAATGCTCTTGCTATTGCTTCTCTAACAGCCAACCTTTGTTTGATGCAGAGACGAGAACAGGTAGGTGCAAGCTAAAACCGTAGACCACACACACACCAGTGTGGAAGACAAAAACATTACTTCGACTCACTTGTTATTAAGCAGTTATAACACACTATCTCAGAAAATATATTGTAAATTGCTCAGTTCTATATTTTGTTTATACTAAAGCTGAAACACCCCAAACGTATTATTTGCAGTAGGTAAGTACCTTTCAGAATAAAAAATCTAAATTTATAAAGAATTAAACCTCAGGAAGTTACAAGCATTTGCTGCCGCCGCGCCGGCCGAATAATAATAATAATATTCTACAACATTCACACAGCGCCATCTAGTCCCACATTAAGCAATTATATTTGCTTGTGTTATGGGTACTAAACAACTGATATACTACTTATATACATTTTTTTTTTTGTAAATATATACATATTATAGATAAATTACACCGTCCAGTCCCGGGTGGGGATCGAACCCACGACCTCCGGTTTAGCAGTCAGGGTCACTAACCACCAGACCAACAGGCCAGTCAAATAAACAAACGAATATGTAGCTATTTAGTTATACCTACATAATTATTTATCGCTGTGAGTAGACGGTGCACCACAAGGCGTTAAGTCATTATTGATACTATTGGAATAGATTCTTCTACTGATTCTGAACTACTTTCAGGTTTCGCACTAAGTAATATTATAGGTGTATACAGCAAGTATATTATGAGCCCAAGAGTTACATTATTACTCTATCAAACTGAATTCAGAAATTAATTTAAGACATGAAAAATAAAATTAGACAAAATGTAGGTACCCTAATTTATTGCAACAAGATTTATATTTATACTATCATACCATATAGACATGACATGTCCTATTATGGGGTATTTTTCCTACCGGTAGGTTTATAAATTGTATCCTAAAATCACAAAATATTTTTTACAAAAATAAAAAGTATCTAAATATTTAACTATAACAGACAATGACATAACATAAATAATTTTCAATAAGTCCACACACACTGAGTAGCCTATTGCTTTGGCCAAAGGCAAAACATCCTTCGATCGGTTATACATCTTAATCCTCAACTGAACTAAATTGGCTTAATGTTGCCACGCGCGTCAGCGTAGGCTCCAAGGCTGCCTCACTCGATCGGGGACAGGTTGCTCACTTTGTGTGGACATAGCATTAAATTAAAATTATCTCACAAGCAATCACATTGTACTTTAAAGAATATCTTTCACAGAACACACAACAGTAAATAAACGTCGAGAACAGCCTATAATGAAGGTGCAGGGTACAGTCTACTTTTCCATAATACAACCAACACTAATCAACCTTGCTTTCATCATCATCACCGGCCTGTACTAGTCCTCTGCTTGACATAGAACTCTCCAATTGCATACCACTGAGCAAGGTTCAGGCTCAGAATGGTTCATGGACAATGGACATTCTGAGCCTGAAGGCTGAGCAATAGCTTGCCAAACATAGCTTCAGCTTCAAATAGCTACAATCCTTGAAGCAGCATGCAGAGGTGCGTCACACCCACATTATAGCTACAGGCCCCTTAAAAATGTCGGGTGACTCAGAACACAGCTATAGACTCCAGGCTGATACTCGTACTAGAAATTTCATGACAGAAGAACTCAATATTGTTTTGAGACTTCCTACAGAGTTATCTTAACTAATGTGGTGACAATTGCTTAGATGGATATTTTCTGATATGCATACAATCTTTTCATTACCAACACGCAACAAGGTGTAATACAATGGGATATATAAGATAAAATTTGATTTAATGATCTAGTTTTGTGTTGTAAATAATAGGTATATCTTATACTTTATGGGACTTGCCAACAAAGTGAACAGATAATGCATGAACACATTCTGTGTTGACTGTTATATTATATTACATAGACTTACACAGGAGACATTCTGATAGCGACACAGTACTACACAAAAATATTATGTCAGACAAATCCCTAAAACTGAAATATCATCAAAACTAACTAATTAAATGAAACTATTTTATGTATCCTTAAGTGCACTTAAATCAAAATGTGGTTGACCCATTCTATCTACAATGTTTAATGGTCTACCTTGTTGAGGCTCTTTAACTATTGGCATTTTCTGAATAAAATCATTTGACAACCCTTCACTTCCTTCATTCATATTTGAAAAATTCCTTTGGAATAAATCACTTTGTGAGGGCAGATTTAAATACTTGACTCGCTCCTTTTCCAAATAACTAACTCTTTCTTTTAGAGTCATATTTTCATCTTTAAGCACTTCAACTTGTAATACTAATTGTTCCACTAATGAATGTAAGTTCTGATTATGGATCTGCAGCTCTTCTACCACAGTGTCTTGCTCTTTTTCTATTTTCTTACCATCTACAACATCAGTTTTAGCGATAGTATCCTTCACAAGACCTTGTTCGTTATTCTTATTCAATAATGTATATAACAATGAATCAGTTTCATTTATTGTTCTATATATAGCGACTTGGACTTTAGAATTGTCATTTACTTGTAGATTGTATGTAGGGTCTTTGCCTAAACCTTTTATATTATCCATGGCCTTCTTTACTCGTTCGTATTGTTCCTTTTTACTTTTGATGAGGTCCTTCTGCTTAAGGTGATAACTATGTTGTAGTGTGATAGATTCTAGTGCTATGGATGACGTGGTTGATTTCATAGCGTCTAGGAGTAATTCAGCTGCATTATGATGGCACTGCATAGCTTCGTCGTACCTATTGTTTATGAGGTGTGCCTCAGCACGACGATGTTGTTGGTGTGCCTGTTAACAAAAGCGAACGTTAATTGTATGCTCAGAAGATATACCCATCTCTAGGTGTATAATATTGTACTCACCAAATTAAGTGGATGTGATTCCATTTCTTATAATTCTTTTTAGTTTTTGGCTGCTAAAGTGCTGAACTTTCTATTTACCAATATTGTGTAAAGTTTAGTGACTGAGTGACGAGTGTTTGTCAATTTTATTGTCATTTGTCACTGTCAGTGTCAACTGACCTATCTGTGTTTGGTGTGTATGTCAGTGTCAAATAAAATAATTAGGCAAGGACACTGACCTTTAAATACCAAGAAACTTGTATCTCCTAGCTAGTTACGGGATATTATAAATTTCTTGGTATATACCTCAGACCTGGACAGGCGGCTGTCAAACTGATGCTGTTGCTATTTGATTTTCGCCATTGTGCGCTGTAAGCAGCGGTGGTTAGGAATTGAACTAAAATTAGTGATGTGCAAAACTTTCTAGATTTAACACGTACCTATCGATAGATTTCATTTTAAGATTTGATATAGGTAAATGTATTCTAAAAACCGGAAAGTAATTTTTAATAATCCATTACGTTAATTTGATGACGTGAATCGATTTTGAAGGCCCTAATTTTAATAGCATTATCTATTCAAATAAATAAATGTCTGTTTGTAATAAAAAAACAACAGCTTTTTGAAGGACTTATTCGTCAAATTATCGAACGAAGATGATTGCTTGCGTGATTTGGAGTCCAATTATGGTCCGCTTTAATTTTGGCTAGGCTTTTCTACAATGAACTAAAAATTTATTATTAAAAAAACATAGGACCTAGAATTAGATGATGTCTGAAAAAAAATGGGTAGCAGTAAGGTTTTATTTCATTTTCATCTATGAATAAATAAAAATTTTGTTTACAACCATAGATCACATCAGACCATGATCATATTAATATCGATATGACGATATGGATATCACTAACACAACACTTTGTTTACCAAACATATTATATACGTCAATATTACGTCAAATATAGTTCCATTCATATCCGCTACCTACTTGTAGAGATGGGTAGAGGGTTAAAACCCAATCCACCCACCTGGGTTAAAACCCGGGTGATTAGGTTTTAACCCATAACCACCCATTTCAGTGGGTGGAAATGAAAATTTCATTTAATTTGCTTAATAATATATTAGTAGATTATTGTATCGAGCAAAAAGTAATCCATTACCTCACCGAGCATTTATTTGGAGCCTGAGCATCAGCGAGGACTCTAAAAAGCACGAGGACAAAATGAATCATTTAAATGCAAGCTACATAATATGCTTTTCTTTCAATTATGGCAAGGAAAGTAAATGAACAATATAGAAAAATAGTTCTAACTAGGTTCCCGCCATCTTTTGCAAAGATGCCCGCCATCTTGAAATTTGCTGTTTTGTGCCGATTGCCTCCAAAATCGATATTTGACGATCTCGTTGACCACTTAGCATAATTCTGATGTCAAAATTGCGAAGATGCCCGCCCCCTTGAAATGTTTTATTTTTATTATTTTATACGCAAGTTATTATTTTTTTCTCCTAAATATTATAATTAATAATGTTTTTCTCTGAATAAAATAAGTTACAGCTACATGACATGTAATGTGATGGACATGTAAATAATACATGTAAAACGAAAAATACCGAAGATTATGGTATAAGACCGTTTAATACGGTATTTTTCGTATTAAACCAAAAAGCAAAAATGGTATAATACCGGCCCTACATCTCTAGTCCGGAATAAACTCACTCTCTCACACAGTCAAAGTTTAAAATTGAGTGATAGTAAAAGATGGTGCGCACACATACACAAACTTATAGATATCCCGACACCTACTAATATTTACTAATATACATTACATACATTTCCATATTGCATAATCGTACACAACCCTCGGTTCGCAAGTCTGACTCATTCTTGGCCGGTTTTTAGTGTGTACTTTGCTATAAGCACTAAAGGAAGTAAAGGAATGCTATACAGCACCAGAAGTGCAAGGCGCTGTAAGTATTCGGACAGCAACTTTGCTCAGTGCCGTAGACCCACATAATCCTTTCCATCACGTTATCGTTACGCCTTTGCATCGGTAATATTGGACCATAAAAATCGTTGACTTCAAAAATCTCCTCGGGCCTTTTAAGATGCCAAATTTAGCATGAAATCTAAGCCAATACTTGAACTCTCATAAACCAGTTGCATAAATATCAAAAGAGCTTATGTCAAATCAAAATAAACGTACTAAATCAAACTATTTTACCATTTCAAGAACTCTTTAGTTTTAACCCAGCCAAAACACCCACTGGGTGGAATGAAATGGGTAATAACTGGGTTTTTACCCAGGCGTGGGTTTAAACCCGGGTGATTACCCATCTCTACCTACTTGGTCAAATAAAAATTAACTGTCATTTGTATAGGACAGCCAGTCCAGTGATATAAATACAGGTTAGTGGGCAAGGAGGTTAAATTACTATTATAATGCTACATTCATGTAATTAGGTAAACTCTCAGACCAACAAAAAAGAGGTATAGATACATAATAGGTATAGTCGATGCCAAATCTTTTAAACAAACCGGTAAACAAACATTTTGGATTGAAATTGCCGGGTTTCGTACTTATCTTCGAAAGACATTTTTGCGAAAGCCATTTCTACGACGCCAAATCATCGAAGAGCTATTTTACCGACGGGTTATTTGATCGATTGGCCATTTCATCGAATAGCCACATGTACGAACTCCCATATCACCGATAGTACATTTCATCGAATGACACATGTTCGAATAAACCTACCTAACCTTAGTCTTGTCAGAATTGCCCACAAATCTCTTTTTCCTGAGAGATGAGCCGTTACGCGGCACTGTAAAGTAAAAAAATACATACTTTACCTTCCAGGGCTGTTGAGCACGCTCGTCTATATAGGACTGTCTGTGGATGACTAGGATTATAGGTATCTACCTCACAGATAATGGACCAAGATCCCAGAGCTCCCAGACGTTATTTATGTTCTGTGAAGCAAAATGTAGACGAGAAGGTAGTGTTAGTATTTACTATGAATGTACGCGTACTCGCAAACTTGTGTCAACGGCCAATTTTTAGATATCTGGCACTATAGGTATCTAAAATTGTCACTAGTTATTCTTATTTTCTGAGTGCTGATTTTTATATAATTATGTTAAACAGAATAATGTTATCAATTAAATCTCAAAACTGATTTTTATATAAAAACAGCATTCAGAAAATTGGGCATGGATATAGTATATTTATTAGTCATACCAACAACGTATTTTGAAAAAATCTTGAAAAAAATACTACCTATAAAAAAAAAATGTGCGTGCCCCATAGTGTGGGACATCATTAGATACCTAGGTTTTTAAAAAATATTATTAATTTGCCAACATCATGTTTTTATTTAGGGATCCCTTTGTGAAATCTTAAGCCCGTAAGGGGGTTTGACTATTTTTTGCAAACTTTAAAGCGTCTGGCTTTAAAAACCACCCCTTAGATGTGTCTGGGAGTTTTGATTAATAACATTATTCTGTATAACAATATAAAAATCAGCACTCAGAAAATAAGAAAAGCTAGTAACAATTTTAGGTACCTACCTATAGTGCCAGGTATCTAAAAATTGGCCGTCCGCGTCGGCACAAGTTAGCGAGTATGCGTACATTTATAGTACATCGGTACTAACACTACCTTCTCGTCTATATTTTGTTTTACAGAACATAAATCATGTCTGGGAGCTTTGGGATCTTAGTCCATAAGTTCCTTGCCTCAACTACACCAGCGATAATAGGTATTTAAGAGACATTAAATTTCAAAATTCAAAATTAGTTCCTATTTTTATTTATAGTTACCTACTGCATGACAAGACCTGTCAAACTATAGCTAAATTCTTTTTGCGTAATGGTTGTTATATTCTCTCTGGTTATATTTCTCTCACGAATTAAAATATTCTGAACATTTAAACTAGGTACCTAATTATAATGCCAAGAATTTACAAATTAGATCAAGTTTGGCACACAAGAACTCGCCAAATACTGCAATCTAAAATGTCGACTGCACAAAAAGTTCTTGCGTACAAGATTTTTCTGAGACCATTATTAATGTACGACTGGTTTGAGAGGCGACGTTACCGTCACTTGAAGACACTGGAAGTTCTAGCTTTGAGAATGATATACGGTCCACATACACGGAGAATTTTATATAAGCGCTTCTCCGACTTAGATATAACTGAACTTATAAAAGTTCAAAGGATACGTTGGTACATGGCATCAGGGTTAGATGAAAGGTGTATTCGAAACATGTTACATGGATTATCCGAGGACGCTGCCAATCCTACTCAGTATTTCACTAGACCCAAGTTTGGGTCAAAAAAGAATTGTGGTAATCAAAATGTTTCATTCGGATCTGAGTCTGCAACTGTGCCTGTATCATCACCGACTCCACGAAGAAGCCTTCGTATTGGTAATAAAAAGAAAATTTCACGAAGGAAACTTTAATGTATTACAATAATATAGGTAATAATGTTACGCATTTGTGAAATAAAGTTTTATTTATAACTATGGGTATTTCTTATATATTATACCTACCGAGCTAACTATTTATTTCGTATTTTGCGATTTTAATATAAACTCAATTGAATTAAAATTAAGTTTTCTCATAAATAAAATTAATCTAGATTAAAAAGTAAGAATGTAAAAGTAACCCTAAAAGGGAAAAGGGGGAATGGGAATTGGGACTGTGGCTTCAGGCGCTTCCATCGTTCACTGTAGGAACTTTTATGGACGATACAAGTTTCCGTCTCGCTACCTGCTTACGCTTAGGAGCACCATCTGTCTCTCGGCACTTTTGCTGCTGCGGTAAAGCTGTCGAGAGCCTTGGGTATCATGGCCTGTCATGCAGTAGAAGTGCCGGCCGAATCTCGCTGCATGCTAACCTCAATGACATACTACGTCGGGCTCTTGCCATCGCTGAAGTGCCAACCGGTTTAGAACAGTTTTAGTTTTAGAGCAATGGTAAGAGACCTGATGGTATATCATTATTTTCATGGAATATAGGTAGGCCTTTGGTCATCGCGCCATCTCATCTTCCGAATACAACAAGTTCCGCCGGCGCTGCTGCTGCATCTGCTGAAACTTCCAAGCGAGCGGCGCAAATATACCAATCTCGCTTGAGATTATCTATTTGTGCCGTTTGAAGTCGAAACAGTTTGGCCGTGGGGTTCAGGTGCTCACGCTCTATTTAAAGAGCTTTCAAAGCGATTGTCCGACGCTTTCCGTGACCGACAGGCTGGCTATTTTCTTGCAGCGTGGCAGTTCTGCTAGCCTGTTGGGCACTTTTCCGCAGACAATGGCAGTGATGCGGAGGAATTTTATGATGCCGTATTTTAATTCGTAATTGTTTTCCCTTTTTTTTAATTTAATGATACATTTAGGAAATTTTTCATTTGTAAATAGTATTGGTTAAATTTAGTTTAAAATACTGTATATATTTAGTAAGACACAATACAGATATAATAAAAAAAAAAAACAATTTGCCTACACACATGACACGACCAGGGTTAATTTCCTATAGTTGGTGAAATAATTTTGTGAATCGAATCAAAGCGAAAAAAAGGGTAAGTAAGTTTAATACAATTGACGCTGTTTTGTTGATTTCAGGCAACGTTGGTAACTTGCGTTTTACGCCGCTTCGTTGAAAATGCACCCCCAAAGGCTCCAAAGATTCTCCAACAGATGAATATAGAGATAACATTCTCGCCGCCCACTGTTCTATATACCTACATATAAAATGAAAATCAAATAAAAAAACTAAAATATTGTACCCAGTCAATTTATATTCGTAACTTCTCCCGTTTTGTAGTCTTATTTTCTAAGATGGCTACGGATAAGCTAGTAGCGGATTAATCAAGTAACCAACATGTCTTTGGTTCGTAGTAGACACTATTTTTCATCCTGGGTCTTCATTAAAATGGATATGAGTATGCGCAGGATCTTCTTGCTTAGATGATGATGGTTGAAGTGAGTATGGATACTGCGTGTTCCGAGTTTCAGTTTCTGATATCGAAAAGTTTTTACCTTCTACTAAGTGCTTGATAACTTTGTTTCTTAATTTGTAATGTTTGAGATGGCATTTGTCTAAGTGGTGACGATCACGGAGTCTGTTCACACAGTCTTTTGGTCTGTCCTTCCAATGCACCACACTTAGATTTGGCTGTTCTAATTTTCTTAAAGCATTTTCTTCGTTTTTCAATAGTATTGACCATTTTAATCTTTCATTTTTAACTTGATCCACAACATTAAGTCCTCTGAAACGCCTGTAAACATCTGTTAGAGCAGGTTTCAGCCTTTTAGGATGTCTGGGACTATACTTTGATTTATAAATTTCCATTAAAATCTCTAACTCAAATCGTAACAGCTTTTTACACAGCGCTTGATTTAAATTCCAACACTCGCAGCCGTATGTGAGAATAGGTCTCACAAATGTCTTATAAAGTAGAAACTTAGGTCGGGTAGACCAGACCGAATTACACAGTACTCTCCAGTAACGCTGACACCACTTCCGTGCACATCTAATTCGCTCTGTTATTTCTGGGCCCATCTGTTCTCGAGTTAAATGTGGGATCCCTAAAGAAGGCCATATTTGGGAATCGTTAGTTGGCATTGCAGGAAATATAAATAATATAAGTTTATTCTAATATTCAATTCATAGTGCTGATGTGCAGACAAACCACAGACTAATTAATCTTTCAAATCTTACAAACTGACGTAATGTCAAATGCGAATAATGAATCTTCAACGAGGTTGAGAGTATTTTGTATAATAGAGGGTAGTTGTCACTTTTCAACGCGAATGCGCGATCATCGCAAGTTCACTTGCGGGTATATTTGCAATTTTGATTTCAGTTTTGTAAACAAATAAATAGTGTAACTCCACCAATCCATTCTTGCACCCAGTAATCCTATAGTTAGTCGACGTCTATACTTAGTACCATTATAACTTAATTTTCTATCAAGTATCTTAGTTTAGGTGCCAGTATTTAGATTTCCTTATCTATAAATAAAAAAAGTTACACATAACCTATTTTAAAATAATAAATCCATAAAATGAACATTCACCTAGGACCGCTGCTGCTCACTTCGTTTCGCTCGCGTCGCGTGATTGCGTTCTATTAGGACATTGCCTTAAGCATTGTGGCAGTCTTCTTCCAGTCTGCCATGATCGTATTGTCGACAAACCGAAGGTGGGTTATTTGCCATTTGCGTTGATGCCAAACTCGCCCAGTCCAGCAGCTTGAAGGCATTTTCCAATGCAGAAGTGAACAGTTTTGGAGATACATATTTACTTGTCGTAAACCCCTCTGTAATTGGATTGGTTTTGAGCTCATATGAAATGGGATTGTGCCGATTTTGTACAATTATAAACACCTAGCTATACTATACACATATAATTATAATTAACCAGGTGTCGCTCTGACATCTCTGAAACACAGCCTGTAACACAGCCCATGTTTCCACATAATAGGCTTATGTAGGCTTATCATTAAAATCTAAGGCATTTTGTATAATCTGCCGCAGCGTATAAAAGTGTGCCATGGTCTATAGTACTATAACTTTTTCGGAAACCGGCATGTTCAGGAAAAATATACTTCATAAATAATATCCATTAAACTTGCATTGGGCCAGCCTGCACACGTAACCCTAATAAATTTAGTTCTTTTTTAAAAAGACATGGTACATTATAGAAGTCTTTTTCTTGGGGTCTTTATAATATATACTTACAATATACAAATAATATTCATATTCTGCTCTTAAAATGAAATTTATTAAACTATGAACTTAATATTATCTACAATTAAGTTATACAAAAGGCAAGGTATTCAAAGATTTTGTGGTTTATTCATTTATCTAAATGATTAAACCACAAAATCTTTTCTAATCAGATATAAAATAATAACGGAAAAGACAAGTTTCGTAATTTACGTTTTATAGAAACCAAATTAGCGGTGAAATGAAAATTTGTAAACCTTTTCCGAAACATTATTGCTTATCTAGTACTAAGTTATAGTTTAATGTTTGCTTAACACATGTATGTTATCAAATGTTTTGTTGACCAAACTTACTGATTTTGATCAACAGAGGCAGCATTTACAAATTGTAGATTATTCTTAAACAGACTTCGTTGCTCTCACTAGGACCAAAATGTCGCGATTCTCATTTATATTGTATACTTCTCTTTCGTTTGCTTTGACGTGGAATATAGTAGATGGAGTTTTATCTTCACAATGTGCCATCAGTGATGTCAAGAGTCTTTTAGAGGGATGTGATCGCCTTAGTGGACTGAACTTGACCAGTGTTGGGGGAACTATTGTAAACGATCATAACTGCGATGTACTTCTGCCTAAACAAGTTTTTATAGAGGAACCGCTTTTTCAATACCCTTTGGCTGATACGGTATTTATAAAAATATAATCATCTGTAATTTTTGTGATATACAACAATTCTACGTCCGACAATGCATCATTTCAACAGGCTAGTTAGATCTCAGCTGATTGGTGACGAGCCAGGTACATTTCCAAATTTTGGGCTGATATTGAGAATTCTGTGTCAGAAAAATCCAATACCATTTCTACTCAAGCCGGGCATGGAACCCAGAACATCTTGCGCAGCAGTTGTATACCTACACTCGTTGCGTCCCTGACGGTGCCTAAAAACAACTAAATATACGTGTGTAGTTTAGGCTTAAACCCTCTCAGCTCTGTAAATAGAGGAGAGGAATCTGAGCCCAGAAGTGGGACATTAATAGGTTGCTGATGATGATGATGACGATAGTAGATTTGTTTCACGGAAAGTGTTCACGCAGTCAAGATTTCAAGAGGTCAGTTTTGCTTTCGTTGTGCTATATTAGGTACGTGACATAAACATAATGTCCACAAGTGCTATGTTGAAGTAGATATCATTCATATTTCATAGCAGGCGTCAAGTAACTCACGTTTACTTGAAAATAATGTTATTTACTGTTTTTACATTAACAGAGCACTTTTATGTTTTTCAGAAAAAGTTTTACTCGCTGTTGATCGTTGATCCGGATGCTCCACCACAGATCGAAGGAGAATTTTATCTGCATATGGTTAAATCTAATATTCCTGTAAGTTTTAAATCTGTATTGATCAAGTAGAGCCAAAAAAATCTCGAAATAAATAATATCATTTGCATAAAAAAGCCGTTGCTTAGTCACTTGAGCCTGTTCTTTTCTCTGCTTATTCGCTTGAACTAAGTAGGTATTTATTTATACATGTACGCTGACTACCTAATTTATGACTAGCTGTTTTAATATCGTATTTTTCAGGGACTCGCTCTAAAAGCTAAAGATAGCAGCAAAACTGTTGGAATCGACTATCGAGGTTCGTAATTTATAACTTTTCACATACCTACATACTTAATTTTATTATACTTATAACTTTTTAAGAAGTGACAATCCAGTACCTAAACAGTAAACTACTTTTATACAGCAGCTATCTACAGTAATAAGCCGAGCCAGAATTACTTACTTGGCTTATTTTTAGAGAAGAAAGAAATGCATTCAGACTTCTTTTTTTTCAAACAATATTATGTAAGTACCTTATTACAAAAATTGTCGTAGTATCTATCATGCTCCTATTATTACAGGATACAAACCACCAACGCCACCTCGCGGCTCAGGCCAGCATCGCTATATGTGCGTGCTATACGAACAAGCTGACGGTAACAACTTTCTACCAACGGTGCCTTCGACTCGGTTGCGATTCGACCTATCCAAATGGCTCTCGGGTAAAAACCTCTGTGGACCTGTTGCCGGCATTCAGTTCAGAGCAGAGTTCTAGATGGCGCTACTAGTTTCGATTTATATCATAAAACTTTGCATGATTTGTATCTACAAACTTCTAGTTGTTTGAACTTTGTAATATAAATCTATTGTAAACATTATTTATAGTTATGTACCTAATTAATTATAACAATAGCATTTATTTGAGATTGCTAGTGCAAAATTCCAACTTTATCTTAAATTCTATCTACTTACTGCGTATGTAATGATGTTAATAATAATTATTGTTCGATAATTATGGTCCATAAAATTATCTTCATCCTTATCAACAACAACCCGAGGAGATCCGAGCCTTAATGGGACTTAATGTCCCACTGCTGGGCTCGGGTCTCCTCTCCTCTATCTAGAGAGCTGAAAGGGTTTAGGCCATAATCCATTCACGCTGGTCTAGTGCGGGTTGGTGAATCAGACATACTCATAGAATTTCTTCTACGGTTTATGGGTTTCCTCACGATGTTTTCCTTTACCGTTAGCAGATGGTAAGTCACTTGACTAGTACATATACTCGTAAATTACACAAAGTGGAATCCACTGCCGGTCCGGATCGAACTGGAACCGCGTGATTTGCGCGCCGGTCCCTTATCCATATAGCCACCATCGCTTCGCTTTTCCATCCTTATATTAAGGATAAAGATAATTTTGTAGCCTATAGTATAGTATTATTTTCAGTTTTTCAATAGATAAATAATTGATAGCCAAAAATTATTAACTAATTATATTCACATGTAAAACTAGAAAAATGATTAGTGTCTACCAAAAGGTAAAAGAAATTTTATATTAGTAAGTTATTACTCCCTATCATCATTCATCTAAAAAAATAAGTACACGTCTTTATTCTTAACTTCAGTTTAGTTCAGAAGCATGGTCGTGGCTATCAACCAACCTGTATACGTGAAACTATGTAAATAGATACAAAGCACCACAGTGCCATAATATATCTATTAATATTTCCAATTATGTTTATTCGAATAAGAAAAAACAATCGCATTCGCTTTTGTAATTCGCACCATCGCGCATCGCATCGCGATCGGTCGGTATATCAGTGTTATAACAGTAATCACTTTCAGTAGTGATTAGTTTAACACCAGTCTAAGTACTATTCGATAAATTATTGAATAGGTAATCGTTAGATACCTACTGTTCAAGGATATGTTAAATTCTTATAATTTTTTTTCCAATAGCAATAACTAATAAACCAAAAGCAATAAGAAATAAAAGCTTTGAAATATCTACGGAACTTTCAAACTGGTATTTAAATAAGTTCTTAGCTGTTATTTCATAGATTCCTATTGCCATCGCAAAAGGTATTAGATCGAACGACCTTATAAAATAAAGAATCTTAAGAAAACTATTTGAAAGAAGTCATAAAAACCAAATAACAGAAGGTTTACGTGCCCTTAACATAGTTTTCGTTTCTAAACGCGTTTTGATAATAAGTAAATATCATAAAACCTAAATGGTGATGGTTTAATATCTTCATCCATTAAATTATACTAAAACTGGACGAATACGACTAAAGAGTAAAATGTTTTATGGTCTGACATGAGGTTTACATAGACACACAAAAGGCAAAGGTTAATTAAAAGAGCGTCTATACGTGTGTGTGCTAAAACTAATTTCTTTTGTTTCTTTACAACCGACAAGTTGAAAAATAATGGCGGCACGAGCTTGGCGTCAGTCGACGTAGGTTGTATATGCGCACGCGACACTTCCCTCTCACCTCGCGTTGCGGCCCACGCGTATCAACTGCGCTCCTAATTTATTTAAACAAATTATTTTCTCATCTCTACTACTGGATTAACAGACGTGATTTATGCATGACGAGAGAATACAATTTTTATATTCACTTGGTAAGTGTTTTGGCAAAGGCTCATTTGGGTCAAGAAAATAATGTGCTTGTCACTTGATGTGACAGTTTTTGGTATAAAACCATGACCCGGGTGGTCCCTTGCAGTTTTATTGTGGTACTTAATATGTCAGTATTATAACCGCTGTTGTTTTTGGATACTTTTTTAAAGTATCACAAGGTTTAATTGTGTAAAAAGTAATTCGATTTAAGCTAAACAACATTAAGTTTGAAATATGTCGCCCACAATTTGCTTTCGATTTATTACTTAAATTTTATTTCATTTTTGTTTGACTTAAATATGCATATTAATATTGCCTAATATGCAATAAATATTATGCCTTATTGCTAATGCGGGTCAAAGGCTATCTCACTCTATTTACCTAATTTCTCTTTAACTAGTTTTTCTCCGTCTGGTTTAACAAATAACGAATAAATTCGTAGCAACTTTTCTATTGCAATTCGTATTAACTAGACAGGGCTGATGGTGTTATATAAGATGCATTATGATGATAAATTATCATAAGTGTGTTCCTCTGTAATAAGTGAACAATAAAAAATATTGAGTAGGTCTATAATTATAACTTGTATGAAAGGTTAGCGATCTTAGCAACCTACGTACAACCTTAAGAACGTAAGAGCATAAAAATATATTCTCCAATTAGCAAAATATAAACAAGATACATTACACTTATTCATTTCATATCATCAATTTCCCACGTCATAAATCAAATGCCAAACGTATTAAAAATAGCCCATATATATTATTGCGATGGATAAATATAGAAATCTAGGTTGGAATTTGTAAAGGAATCTGCTTGTTTTTTGTCATCAGAATCTTTATGAACAATACAAAAGTCGCAGCATCTCACCAATCGTCTTAACAAATTGGTCGATCTAAAATACGTATCTAGTTCAGAAAAGGCTCTGCTGCGCTGCTTTGGATGAAAATCTGTACTTTATAATGTTCATCTGTAGATAAAATATCTGTTTTCCTTTGGAAAACGAAGATTTTCTAAAAAAAAACAACGAACGGCAAAGCGGTATTCTGGCAGAAGTTACATCAATTTAGTAGAATTGGTCTTACTTTGACCACCTCGTAACGTCCATCATCATCATCATATCAGCTATGATGTCTATTGCTGGATATAGGCTAGGCATCTAACTCCCATTGATGTCCATAATGAATTATAATTAAATCGAAATAATAAATAAAATTTTAAGTATTAAATTTCAATACCAGATTACAGATAATATTCTGATTAAGGAGTGAAATATTTTTATTGGTACATAAATTTTATTATAATGTTATGTGATATCTAGTTATCAATCTGGATTGCTAAAACGCAAAATAAAAGTTGTCACTATTTCAAGTTATTTAAGTAAGAGATATGGTCTCCGCAATTTAAGGGAGGAATACTGTGATGGTAGTTGGAGAATTTTGTTTCTTTATTATAGTGAATTTATTTTACGTAGCGCGCCTAATTTTAGCTGGCATAGTTAATACGTGAGTATACACTGCACTGATGTAGTTTGTATTTTCTTATTGTAATGTTGTACCTGGAGCCTTAAACACAAAGTTCCCTTTACTCCCTAGGTTAGTATTTCATTAAGAAGCTAAAACAAACTAATAGTGGGCATAGACCTAAGGTTATGCATGAAGGTTTTGACCTAACAGGCATAACTGTCATAACCAGGTTCCGTAGTTCACATAACTGAACAGTTTTACGGCATACACGCTAGGGTTTTCACCTGCATGACGGTTGTGCCTGTTAGGTCAAAACCATCATGCATAACCTTACGTGTATGCTCACCTTAAGAGGGAATACAGCATAATCTGTTTCCTATAGAAAATATTAATAATAAAATTACTGTTTTATTATTAATTATTATTTGTGTAGTAAAATACTTAAGTTTATACTTAATTAAGTTTTTCTTGTATCTGAGCTTATAATAAACTTCCAAGAAGTATCCCTCAATCAATTGTTGTTGAATTAATGATTAATTCTGGTTAACCACAAAGCGATACAAGAACTCATTCAGCAACTATTATATTCTAAGAACATATCTGTTACAATTTTATTGTTTTTTATTCGTCATGTAATTTTGAAGGTCTTGGATTAGCTGTTTTGCAGGTACTGATCATGATGACGTAATGCTTCAAAATGTAGCTAGAGGCATTATTGATTTAGGTATTCGTGAGCGTAAAAGAGTTACAAAATAATAGAACAACTTAACTTCACTCCTTTTATCGCCAAAGAGGAATACCCATCAGTATCGGCGGTCGTGAGTACGGTTGCGAAAGAAACTTTGAGTTTATTTTTGAGTCAATTCGTACCAGCTTGAAGGGCAGACTCTAAACTGAGCTCATTACTCTCCATTTATCTACTCATCAACGCGTAAAAGTTATATCCGGGAAATTTCTTTTAACCATTTTTAGTGCGTCCCTTATTTGGTTGGTGTATGTATTATATACTCGTATTCTATTGACATTTCCATTCGTTTTTTTTGAGTCCATCGCAAACGATTTGATTATAATTCAACAAACTGTTGCATCAATAAGATAAACGTTGAAAAGTCTCATATTCGATGCGTGGATATCATTTACTAGAACATCACCGCGTGATAGATTCCGTCAGGTTATCAAACTAATTAACAATTCTGTTGAAAGGTAAAAAAGAAACAAAATATCTGATAGTTATCTAATGGTTGAGTTGTCATATCACGGATTCGAATGTCGCATCTTTTTTGACAGGAAGCTCGTCTATCGTAAATTAATCGACATGGCTCTCCAGAAACACCAAATTACCGAACCGGTTTGGCGTGTGCGCGGCCGGTGACCCGCCGGAAATACTTGCGACGCAACACCCATAGAGAAACTCGCCACGTTTTTTCTTAATATTCAAATCGACAATATTGTGTTGCGTTGTTTTAAAAATCCAACCATAGCTATCATAATGGCAACCAGCTGGCAGACCAAGTTGAGTATACCTAATGTCAAGTTTAATACCAACTATTCTAGTAATAATTTAATTAATCACTAATTAGTACCTTAGCAGTGGTATCATGTTTGCAATGCTACTTCTTTATGGTGATAGTACTTTTTTGTAAAACTCAAATAAGACTGTGACAAACCATTATATTTTCAGGTGGTCCAAACATTTTTTTTTAATATGAATTGAAAAGCTGAAAGCTCTAGAATGGAATACAGGCTGCAATTTATACCGTTGGTCTCACAGACGTTAGCGCGTTTGAAAACGACGTATAAGTAAATATAGGTATCTAGCATCCAGAGCATAACATAATATGATATTATGAAAGGCTCAACACGGCATTGCATTATAAGTACATACTCGTAGTATGCACTCAACCAGTTGTTAAACACGAATCGAGATATTAACATAATTACTTAATACAACTGTTGAACATTGTAATTGCCGAAATTGACGAACACTTATCGATGTTGTTGACTATAATATATATAAGTAGGGTAGATAAGCCATTACCTACACCGCTAACATTAAAGTTGAATAAACTTAAAATGAGGTTTAGGTTTAAGACCTTTATCATTAAGACAAATTTATCTAAACAAAAAGAAACTAAAAATAAAATAATAATATTATTATATTTAAATTAATAAACATACCCTAACGAAACATTTAGTAACTAGCGTAACTTTAGCCCTGCTGGACTGGACACAGTCCCTTTTCCTCCTACAATAGAACTGATTTAAGACATAATTTATTCGCACCATCCCAATGTGGGTTTGCGAATCATACATTTACTACAAATTTTTCTTACGATATTTTTCCTCTGCCATCATTAATTATGTATAACTTATAAGTCCTTAGATTAGAACTTACAACTTCTTCTAATAAATAAAAACCGTGGTAGGTACTTTCGTGATTGACCTCTAACTCAGACCGTACTCGTATTTCATGTCGACTGCTAACCCTCTAATGAAAATATTATTATAAAAAAAAATTGCTGAATGTCATTTCCATCGGGCTCAATATCGGTAAGTTCACCCTATTTCTTACCCGATTCTGCAATTACATCGATTATAAGATGGTAATTGAGTACAAATAAAATGAGTTTAATGTTCTCGGTAAATATAAATTATACGATAAGCTATTTACCTTATGTCAGTAATTATACTGTAGATGGAAAACGACTAATTTGTCAATTACATACATTAGTGGAACGAGTAATTGAGTTCATAATTACATTTTACTTATGTCATCTTGCATGGTTGAGCTCCTAGCAAATAGTTGTTATGAGGCTGGGTTCTTTGTGACGGTTAAATATGGATAAGTGCTTTTAAAATTTTCTGAACTAAGGATTGTTCTATAGATTTAAGAAATGGAAAGTAAAATGAGGTAGGTCAATAATAAATATCGACCCAAAAGACAAATCTTATTCAGCTAATAGTGTCAATTATGTAATAAGTGTATTGTTAAAGCTGATGAACTACCAAGGTGTTATTGAATCAGTGTGCTTGGTCTTTTCACCGTGGAAGCTATTAAAGTTGGCAAATGCAACTTATTAGTCAAGTAATAAATGCACATAATATATTTTAGAATTATATTTTTTGTGAATCTTTTACACTGCGCCATCGAACCCAGAGTAGGCTAATATAAGCTTGTGTTATGCGATCTACACAACTAATAAACAAATTCAATTACAAAACAAATTAAATTCTAAATACATACATGTAGAAAAACATCCAAACTCTGAAACAAACATTTGCAGTTTCATGCAAATATTTGTTCCAACTCGGGGATCGAATCCGAGACCTCAGAATCCGCACCCATACTATATATACGAGTATCTACCGCTGCTCCACCGAGGCAGTCATAATAAACCTACAAACAGCATTGCGTTCCAAAGGTTACCAAGTCAACACAATTAAACAATACGAAGTAGAGTGGGATAGAGTTGAAAGGTAAAACTAGACTATTTCAGTGACAAACCTAATATTTCTCTTTTTAATCTTTATATACATTGCCTTTTCAAACATGATTTGTAGTTATTTTACCTAATAAATGCATTTCTAAGCGAATGCAAACTATAAATTACCATGTTTAGGTATAATTTAAACATAGACTATAAAAAATGGAAATGGTGGAAGTCGTAAATCTTATAAAATGGAGACACCTGGTGTGATGGCATGAATTATTGCAACTAACTGTAATGACAACAGATGTGTATCTGTATTGATTCATTGTGACTTGTAACGAAAACTATTTCTTAAAAAAATATTAATTCAAGAAATTTAGGCCACAAAGAAGATACTTTTGTTACTAAAGGTCAACATACGGTCCAAGTAATAGTAATCAATTACCTTTGCCCGTAATAGAATCAATTGCCATGTAATTTAAGTGTTATTACCGGGTTCTAAATACAACTATCAATATAATAATGTTTTCTTAGATTGCAATTTAATGGGTGCTTGATTAGCAATATTAATATTAAATACTTGAGATAGATAATTTTACTCAAAGGAAACATTCCTTTAAAAAGAAACAAATCGACTTTCAAATATTTTCGAAATTCGCTTGCCACACCCGGTAATCGAACCAGCTAAAATCCAAAAAAAATAACATCCTGTACTTTTATGGCATCGATCGATGGGGTCCATCATAAGGATCAAATCTCTGTAACAAACATTCTGGGCTACTTAAATTGAATTCGAGTAGAAAATGTTAATGTATTATCCGTTTTTGTCCGACTTTTTGACATTGTTATTTTGATGAGAATTTTGAAATCCTTGCTCAAAAAAATTATACTTAGAACTTTTGTTGCATGTTGTTAGGCAGGTACATAGGTAAGTTTAAGAAGTAAAACGAAATAGTAAAACTAAGTCGATTTTTGGTAATCTCAGCATTAATAACATTTCTACAGTATTCTCTTTACTGTTTCTACTAATTCTATGCCATTAAAAGTTGTTAATGGGCTATAAAAGTTGGTAAAGTTTTCGAATGCCAAGGGTATCAAACATATTTAGAACGAAAACATCGGAATTAGATTACTACTGGCCTACGCATAAACAACTTAGCATAAGTTATCCTACGCAGACCTACCATATCAGGACGTAACATGGCTTATTAAATACTTATTAAATGTTGATGGAAAAAAACACTTCAGTACACGAAGGAGTTAGAAGGCCTAAGAAAAAAAACCCCTATCTAGGCAGATGAAAGTACATAATTTATTTCTAATACTTTCTTCAATTACCACCCTGTATATATGAAACATAAGATAACACTGAAAAATGAATATTTACCAGTTAGAAGCCTCGTATTTTTACACTACTTTTCACCGACTTCAGCGTTATCGATAGGAGGCGAAGCGTGAAACTAAAGAAAATTTAGTTTGTCATTGAGCATAACTGCTGTTTGTATAGCTCATACAGCAACCCTTACAACAAACGCCAAACATTTAACAACAAAATTCGAAATCGTTCAATTGACTATGGAGATTGCCAGTAGGTTTTCAGATCTTGAAGCTACAGGAGCTACTACAACGCTTTGTTCCCAGTGTAGTGTACACTTCATACTTTGACAGGAATGCAACATTGCCAATCTTTTGTATGATAGTTATGGGCCAATCAGAGATATAATGGCAAATGTATTGTTGATCTTGCAACACAAAGGCTGGCGCTGAATTAACACGTGAGCAATAAAGACAAACACCATTATTCACGTGTCGCAAGTTCTGTTGTATGTGAAAAGCCAAAAGCTACGGCTTCCTTCCGGTCGCCCACAATCTGCCCACGCGTGGCCATCGCCCACGCGCCGATATAATATCAATCAATTCAACAAAATCCACTTCTATGATAATGCTATAAAGTTTGATGTTTTTCGTTTGTAAATATTATGCGTTGCATAAATTATGCTTTGTAGTTTTAATCTTATGCTTAATATATTTTTGCTAAAGAGTCATAACGAGTTTTGAGCGTACATCATCAAAATAGCTTATGTTATTTTAGAATTGTGTAATACTTGATTGTATAAGGATAATTCAAATTGATCCAGAAGTTTCTAAAATACCGTACTGAAAATTACAAACGCATCAGTCTTTTATTGCCAAAGACAAGTATGTAACTGCTAACCTGACGATAATCGGTATTCGCTGCTAAAAGACATCGTCAATAACTGAGACGTAGTCAAACTATTTGATTTCTGCCCTTCAGCATCAGCCCTTTTTTTTCTTCTCTTTCTACTCAGAAGAGAGATTGCAGAAAAAAACTATATTACAATGCCAGCAAAGCCTGATTGCGCCATGTAATGCTTCTTTATTGGATGGTTATGAAATGTTTGGAGCAACTGATTTTATTTTAAGTAGTTTCAATGATATGATTATTTCAGCGATACAAAACTTCGCAGTAAGACTTTTGTGGACAAATTGGCTTAAAATACATTTCAATGTTCTTTTTATATCTAAGATAAAGGTTAAACAAACTTGTTCATACATATATCATGTAAATATTGAATGATTTTACATAAAATATTATTTCGATGTTACGTCCATAATTGATCAAACAAAATGAAACCAGCAATACCGTATGTAAACAAAAATGGTTTTGGTAACAACAAACAGAAGGTGTATGGTTCTAAAATGATGAAGTAAACATAATCAAGTCGCGTTTATTGTTAAATAAATAAGGCCAAGTGCGTTAGATAAAGTTACATTAAGAGAGTTTCTAATGCAGTCATCGCCAAATACAGCGCGGCCCGTTTCTCAACGACCGAGATAACTGGAGGAGCGACGTCATAGTTAAATCTGAACGAAGGCTAACTGGAGGCGTTAGTACCACAATTATATTAATTAATTATTTCCTTTCAAATATGTTTGTATATATTAATAAATATACAAGTTTGTACAACTGTTCGGGCGTGTGCCTGAGCGGATGGCATTAATTAAATGAATGAATGTTAAATAATAATTTTAATCAATTATACGATACGAACTGCTGTCAGCGATTTTATCTATTTGTATTTCGGGTTTAATAGTACCAAACTATATCTGCATAACACAATCTAGTAGACTCTTCTGTAAACACTAGAAAGCAGATGAAAAATGATTACTTTTAATAATATTTTCACTTGTTGGTTCAGATCGCAGTTTCAAAACGTTTCCATAGAATCACTTCATTGGTTCCGTCGCAAACAAACAAACAGTTTCTTAATTTCACATTTTATAGCTTTAGTGAGATTATGCCTAGTGATAATGTTGTAAAATATTTTTATTGATTTATAATAAAAATAAAAATGTCAAATTAATGATGCTCGTGTATTTATTTTAGCTAACGTTTTTTAGGAAATGTCGCAGGATAATAAAAACATTATAAAACTATAGCCAGTCTGTTTATTTGGTTAACATTCTATCTCCTTATTATATTTATGTATTTACATAATTATGCGCGCAACATGTAAGTGACATTCTAATCTGTACATGTGTACCAATTTAGCAATATTAGTATGGACATAACAATATTGATGAGTATGGTGACATTTAGAACATTTTGTCGCATAGGTACGACACAAGAGGGTCATCCTCGGACATCTAATTAAAGGTTAGGGTACAGTAACGCAACACATTAGTGTGTCAGTGTGTGTTGACATTCTTCATTAGCAAGGTTGGATGCGGCCGGCAGCGGTGGCCGCTCGGCCGTGACACGGCGGCGCGGTGTGCCGTGCGTACGCCACAAATTCGCCGTTCATTGATAAAAACTGCCGCCCACTCGTGGCGCGGAGGCTCCATTCACCGGCGCTGAAGCTTGCGCAACGCGCATGCGTGGCCCTCTATTCCAAGTTTCCCCCTCACACCCGCCAAGACCTTCATTCGGAGCACTAACAGCCTTCCGCCATGTTGTCACTATTTCGCTAGCAGACGCGAAATATTTACGTGTGCCGTTCATTCATTAACGCAATGGTATAGGTTTGTTTTCTATTTCAATTGATTTTAGGGAATAATTTACACGTGTTATGTGAGTTTATATTTACGTAATATACGCTAATACAACACAAATTATATACAATGAAACATGTACCTAATCGTTTGAAGAGAAGCGAATGAGTTAAAGTCTTAGATAACTACAGAAAAAGCTTTGATCCCAAGTGGGTGGGGTTTTGGTGCTCTGGGGATTCTCATCACCAACTAAAAAGTACACAATAGGAGTCAGATAGTGAGCTTTTCTTTCTATAAGTTTTAAGTTTCTTTTTTTTCGCTATTCTAAACTTAATTTCCTTTACATTTTTCTCTCATTATCTGTCGAATATTTCCTCATTCGAAATCCTCTAAAGATGCCATAAACATTATGAACCATTTCCATAAAAACATAATAGTCGCTTAGTTGAATACGAAAGGTATCATGGAACATAAACTTAATTTAAACGGCGATTTTACATCGCGAATATTAAGTACACCATAAAAGGAGGTAGGAATCTCAATTGAGATTATCGTTTTACATATCGTAATGTAATATCAGTGGTCACAGGCACTAGTCAGTTCGGTATCACATTAATGTCTTACTGAGTTATATAGGGACTATTAATTGTCACTCAATTCAAGCAGATTTACGCACACCCTTCATGTACATGGTGGAAAAATTAACGGGTAATGGAGAAGTGTCTTTAGTTGGTCATACCACGAACTATTTGACCCATCCACAGTAGGAATCGGGAATTACTTATCCTTTTTGAAGTCGTTGTTTAGAAACATATTCTATTGTTCACTGGTACTGGCAGTATAGTCGTCTATAAATCACTTGTTAGCAAGTGTTGCCTATTGCTGTACTTAATTCATTGCCAAATTGCAATAATGATGCTGGCAATATATAAAGTTCTAAAGGCCACTGGTTACGAACTGATCATTACTCCAGTGGTGTTGTGTAAAGGCAGTGTAGGTTGGTGGTATTATTTTATAGTAGTATGAGTGTAACTGGCAAGGATGGAAAGAAGGCAAGAGCCCACGAGGACGCGGCTCCAAACGATGGTCTGACCTGATCTACACCACACTCAACACTAAACTATACGATGCTGTTCATGTTACCAATGATGGTGCAACATCATCAGAGATACTTTAAGTCACGACCCTCAGCATTGAGGATAGACGACGACTTAAAACAGTGTAGTCATTCAAGTTTTTTGACTTTAAAGACTTCTGTAATCTATCAAATCAGAGAAAACAGATATATGTTATGTTGAGTCTTCTGATACACAGACTTAATCGATCGCGGCTCCACCTGCGTGGTATATCGCTAAAAAGTAGCCTATGTACATACATAGGGATTCTCATCACCAACTGAAAAGTACATTATAGAAGTCTATAGTGAGCTTTTCTTTCTACAAGTTTCTTTTTGTTTCGCCTAGCTCTAATTCTAAACTTAATTTCCCTCGCATTTTTCTCACATTATCTGTCGTATATTACCTCATTCGAAATCCTCTAAAGATGCCATAAAATAATCTATTTCTGTGCCAAACATACAGATCTATTCAGCTGTTCTGGCGTGATTGTGTTACAAACATCCATCCTTCCATCCATTCTTTCGCATTTATAATATTGGAAGGACTTCTTACTTCTTAACTCCGCGCCAGTCTGGGCCCAAGTACTTATGAAACAACCTCATTATGTTATCGGTGGCTCTAAAGAGAATATTTTCCCAAAATTAAGAACGCCTTAATACACGTTTTATATCAGCAAGTTATCGATGAGCTTTAACGGTTATTGGTTTTAAGACTTTATTTAAATGTCTTATACGACACTATATTAACATAAGTGCACATGGCAGTATTTGGAAACTGTAAACTGTATTTTTAATGTAAATACCACTCATGAAGTAACTTATACATAGATAATTAAAAATTATACTCATTGATATTAATTATCACTTGAATTAACGGTAAAACCGGAGAACCTACCGTGGTCGATTTACTCCATATTTATGAGAAAAGTGTATAAGGTTTACACCTTGGACTCTTACATCGCTGGTGCTTTTGAACCTTTACTACAATACTTGAATATAATTTATTTTAAGTTAATTTGTATTTTAACCGTATTATAAAAAAATCGTATTTTATTTCCTTCAAACTTAGGCATTAATTTTGTTGGTGTTATTGTTGCATTCTTCTTTTCTCTCATAGTTGCATTAAAAGTTAATTACTGCTAAGGTGTTTATTGATTTTCACCTGAGATTACATTAAGTATTGTAAAGGTTATCAGTGGAAACTTTTTAACAATCACATTCATAAAGTGAAGTCTTGTTAGATTCTGTTCGAGAGATCTTCAAATAACGCTTGGGAATACCCTCGTATTGGTTCTGTCCATATGGACCCGTAATTGCAATTATATTGTCAAGTGGATGCTGACTACATACATGCTGGCTTGGGTTGGTACCTGCAAAAAGCACCAATTACAAGACTAATCCGATTAATAAAGATAATCTGCAAGGGTTTTTTATTAACAATATTTGTCCGACCGTCATTTGAAATAAAGATTGAGATTTATATCTGTTTTAAAGACTTTTATTTATTCAAATTAATTTATGTTATTTTATGATATTGCCAACGAACGGAAGTTTATATAATAACAATAAAATTTACGACTCCTCTTCGGTTTCTGTGCAAAAGCACCTTGATCGGTTTAATATGAAATTATAATTCATTCATTAGTTAAACAAGGTGATTATAATTGGGGAAAACCTATTTCTATTAATGATATGCTTAAGGCAACCCACGTATAGTTTTATATTACTTTATACGCGTATTATTATATTATTAGTCGAGAGGCACAACGTCTTGTTCATAAAAATAATCAAATAAAAGTTTGAAGTCAGATATTTTGAAGAAATATAAAAATAGTTACCTACGTACTTATGTACGTACAAATACTCTTAGTATTTGTGCCAATTTTAACCGACTGCCAGGAAGGGTATTGTTTTTCGCACGTATCTTGTTAATAGCTCGTTAATAGTCCTCTATAGGTCCTCAGGGAAGAGATCCTCAGGGATGACAACTCCAGCAGTGTGCTATCAGTTGCTGTTGCGTTAAAAACATGTTTTTATCATAATTATAACATACTTTGAAGTAGTTTTACTCTTCTGAACTAATCACTCTTCTAAAAGGTTTTCTTATTTTATTCAAATACAGCAAAAAAAGTCTCAAATAACCATTGACAACTTTTTTCTTCTTTACACATCTCAATTACACATTTCCAACAAAATTAATGAGAAACGTCTCAATAAATAACTTACCTAATTTTTAATTAGTGAAGTAATAACTCAATATAGAAAAAGTGTCATTTTGAAAAATGGTACGTAGATTGATCAAGCAGTGCGCGATAGGTTACGTACCCTAAATGCAGGTTAACGCACCTGAACCAGTTTGTAATTAAGAATACATTTAAATTCATTAAAAAGCATTAAAACTTTCCTCGGGCTGATACACATTCAATAAAGCGACACGCTAAGTGGCCCCACCAGTACCTAAGTAGACGTACCTAATTATATTGAGACGTGCCGGTCGGCTATACGACCGTGGCCCTAGCAAGGGGCTCGTGTGACAAACTCACATTATGTCTCATATATTTAGCTATTGCTCTTCGTATTTTTCTGCTTCTAATTTTAAATTACTAACCTTTGTCTAAGATGATTGAATTTGGGGAAACGTTTACAATTGTATTTTTTACTAAATTCTTTAGCAATAGAGTTTGTTAATCTCAATGCTTTTCCTTTAAAATTATATCAATTATTATTATTACTTATAGGTATTCAATTTATAATAATCTATACACGTACCTGTGTAAAATATTATAGTCTCTGGAAGATGATTTATCTAAATCTAAATAATGTTGATATGGTCAAGTTCTTTTATTTTTTAATCTTATCATCAGGTATAATTTTAGTCTAGTTTTAATGGTAATAATCAATATTTATATACTTATTTTTAACGTTCTTAAAAATAAGTGAACTTTTTTTCCAATTCCCTTAATTAATGTTACGTTTAATGTTGAATATCATATTGTTTAACATTAATTTTCCTAATTTAGGTTCAATTGTGAGCGTAGGCTTTAAATGTCTCATAAGAAAATGAGTTCAACACTACAGAAATGTCACATTAAGAAAATGTCTTAAATTAGAAGTTTCGTGAAAAACCTTTTCACATTAAACCATGCTACATCTGTGGACATAGCTGTACTACAAATAAGCTCTGTTGACACAGCTATACCTATATTGGCACTAAATCTATATTTTTATATCCTAATAACATCTTTTTATGTATAATTGGATTACCAGTTAATTTTATTATAGGAAAATTAATTAATATTTGCACATCTGCAAAGGAGCTTGCCAATTTATTTGATTTGTTTGGTAGTTATCATAACTTGCTGACACTTTCTTTGATGCGTATTTTTGCCTATAAAAATGCAAACGGTAATAGTTTTTTGTTATTTGTAGTGAAAAGTACTGTACCTAAACATTTTTAAATTATCGTGCAAACCATAGCTGAGATCCTACAACATTATTTTTTTAAATCGTTACAAATTTGATGAAAATAGCATCATATTATCTACTTATGTCACGGGACTTTCTATTAATAACCATCACCAATAGAATGTACCTGCTTATATTTTAATTGCCTTTCAACTAAGAAGATACATTTTCGAACTGATATATCATTATTTTATCTATAGAGAATCTGTAGAGGACAAAAGGTTCTTCTTAATAACTTCTTATTAAAAAATCGTGCCATGTCTAATCAGGAATTTTAAACCATTAAAGTTGGAGCATTAATTTTTATATCAAATTTGCATAAAATTTGGAATAGCTAAATATCTAGATACTATTTCAGCATTAATTCTTAATTATAATACCTATTGAAGATAATAGCGATAAGCTAATTAGATAAAGAAGACTCATTTATTCAATGGTTTCAACTATAGGCCGTTACGTGCATGTTGAACTCGCAAATTAAAATGTTCTCGATAAGTCGATTATACGTCGAGTATACGTGAGATGATTAAAGCTCAATGTCGCCGCCATTGTCACGACTTAACTCTAAAAGTTCTCGCAAAGTCGCCACAAGAAGAGGTCAAGGAACAATTTAGTTGATATTACCACTCAATTTAAAGTGATTGTCATCGAGGTCTTGAAGTCAGGGTTATTATAACGCTAGATATGCTAAAACAGTTAGAGGCGATCATTAATCTAACTTTAACGTCTCATTTAAAATTTCACGACTCAACATTCAAACGGGAAATCGACGTTTAGAGCAATAAACTCTCGTATGTAGTATAGAATTAAAAGATATTACTGCTCGGCATAAGACACTAATGATAGTGTATATAACAAGCATTATCTAAGGCAGGAAGTGAGAGGTTGATGGTGCAAATGAAAGACAATAGTGTATTGGCAAATAATGCGTTTGTTTTGTTAGGCGCGTGCGAGCGAGCGGAGGCGACTGGCGGCTGCGAACTGGCATGAATGGATGCGCGTGATTCACAGCGGCCCATTCATAACCGACGAGAGGCGCACGCACAACGCTCATCGCACGCCACCAAAATCAATTCAATGCCACTTTATGCCATTTAGTACGCTTGCCAATGAAATAATCAAAACTAAACGAATAGTCACGTCTACTACGAGAATTTGGCGATAGAAACCTGATTTTGTTAAAATTTTGTTTCTATAAAAAAATTGGTTCCAAATACTACCAAATCACTATTAGTCTCCTAATGTCATTTGTCATTTATTAAATGCCATTAAAATGCCGTAATATTAAAGGAAAATAGAAAAGTAGGTTATTATAATTATGTGCTTCGAAAGTGAAAAGATTGTTTCACCGCTAAGCCCACTTATCTTCTCATATTGAGAGGAATATCGCCACTTCCACATTGCTCATTGTATTTTACTCAACAGAAGAATGATAAAATTGTTTATCACCAATTTATATATTTGTTTTGTCTGTCCAGGGTTCAAATCTTCTTTACGAAAAGGAAGCAAAATGTATCCAAAACGTTTCGATGTATTGGTAAAACGCGAGACTACCTAACATTCACAGATTTTTTCTTCAAAAATTAAAGCAAGTTAACATTATTTTTTAATTTAAATTTAATTCCGATGATATTTATATGAAACATTGTAATTCGTAGTGTGTGAACGTTCCTTTGTGGTCAGTGCGCACTCCGCCTATAGTACGTATAGTTTGACTCGAAGGCAAAAGGTTATGAGATTTCAACCCATAGATTTGCTGATAGCATTTAACTGGACGGGTAATTGTTTGGTGAACGGCTATTAATTTTATATAATGGCCTTAAGTCCACTTTTAAGTTACCTAACGAAAATTATGGCCACGGACTTCAATGTGAAACGCTATTGAAAAATTTTAATACTGGGCATAAAAAGGTTGAATGATTTATAGTTTTGTCTGGTGTTCGTATTGTTACGAGTACAAAATATATTATTATGTTTGTTTTCCTGTCTAACGTTATCCGTATTTGATCTCCGGTTTCATTTAGGCTGGCCACATGTCGTGAATAAACGTCTCATTTTATTAATTGCGTCTTTTGTTGGTTTATTTTATTTCTACGTTACCATACTGGGTTAAGCTCGCTTTTACTGTGCACCGGGTTAGAGGTTATAAAAATGAAGTTCTTTCTCTATTGTTGTACTCTAATTGAGCCTAAAAACTAATGTATAAGTACCCTCTTAAAATTTCATAGAAAACGCTAATTGCATGTTTTTAACAAGGTCGAATATTGAATTTTATATGAAATTTGTTCACAAATATCGTTTGTATTAATGTATTAGGTAGAATTCTAATTACATTAAATATTAAGCAATTTCCATCGCTTTGGTTTAACATTTTATATAAATGCTAAACAAGTAATGGAAAAATTCAAACCCACGACGGGACTTGAACCCGTGACCCTGCCATTCCGTTCATTCCATTCCGGGTCAAAGTCCTGTCGTGGGTTTAAATTTTTCCATTACTTTTTTTAGCATTTATATAAAATAATTCTAATTTCCGTTTTTCGCAATATTTCAGCAACCCATTAATGTCTCACTGCTTGGCTCGTGTATTCTCCACTCTATTTCGACAACTGAGACAGTTTAGGCCTTAAACCACACACGCTGGCCTAATGCAGATTGGTACTTCACCGTTAGCAGATGGTAAGTCACATGACTAGTACATATAAATTCCACAAAGCGACATCCACATTAGTACTGCTGATTGAAATTGAACATAGGCCTCACCTAATTTCCGCCACAGTGAGTGATTTTGTGCCGCCCGCATCCAACGGCCACCCGCAATCTTTACCAGGTCGTGTCGGTCCATCTGGCGGGGGGCTGATGTGATGATGATGACGATGATTGAAATTGAACGCGGTCGACATGCCATTTTTTTGGCCAGACATGGCAGACAAGCGACCCACCTGATGGTAAGTGGTATCCGCCGCTCATGAACATGGCTGTTTTATTTATATTTTTACTGTTTTTTAATAAATAATGTTCACATGCAAGCAAAAGACACAAGGTAGTGTACTTTTATATTTATAACACTTCATTGTATACCAAAATCAATGAATAAAACCATTTACATTGTAATGGTATCGACTTACAAGTAAAATATATTACACAATAAAGTACAGGTGCCTCCATAAGAAGCACTAGTGTGACGATAAATGGAAATTGTATCAGATGTGTGACCATACGTTGGTATATTTACTACATACGATTTGCATGAAAAACAAACAGAATGCACAAATGGGATATGTCCCACAGAAATCAACCTAACAAGGACACCCTGTTTATGGTAGGTTAAACAATAAATAGTTTAACAAGCCGTTTCAATGTGTTTACAGTTTAAGTAGATAAGGGTACTGCCTAGCTCTAGGTTTACTTAAAGTCCTTGGCAAAGTAAACAAGATTGGATTAACGTAGTCTGCAAATAATGTAGTTTTGTTTATTATCACCTGTTTTACAATACATTCATATTTTGAAGTGGTTATTTTATTTCCTGATGTTTCATTAAAATATATTTTTGCTGCATTGCCTCACTCTATACGTTGCATAAACATGAAGCACTTTTTTTTTCGACACCTCTTTTAAATTAAATTGAAAGCGTAACTAAAGCTTATTCTCAGCAAAACTATTTTCTTTTTCCAAAAACGCACCAGGAACGCAATTTTCTACGTCATACTCTTAATTTCAATCAGAAATCTCGTTGAAATTTGGAGTATGACCTTTTTTAAGATCACCATAAAATACATTTTAAAACAATACCATTTTATGGTAATATGTTTTTGTGGAAGGGATATAATTTATATGAAATTTAATACAAATAAATATTTCTCTCTGCTATTATAATATCTGCAAGTTACAGAACTTATCTACACAAAAGTGTTAGAATTACTGACTATTACTAACTAAGAAAATTAGTTTACCGTGTATCTAACATCTCTGTAGATATAAAGAGAGCAACTCCATAAAGAACTTGCTCTTGTCCTGTGAGATGGTTATCACAAACTAGTTACTGTTTCTCGAAACACACCGCTTGAGCCTGTACCATCTAAGGTCCTGTTTAGGTATAAGCGATATTTGCGAGTGAAAATCGAGTGTGTATGCAGCATTAAAATCTATATTTATAAATACAAATAAATTTAAGAATTTAATTGAAGTTCGTGTAGTGACGGATTAAGAATATATAATGTCACTACCCCATCTTAACCCATCGGTGTCCTAAAAGGCGACCTTATGCAGATAAGAGCACTGCAAGAAAAGAAAAATTAGAATTTGATACAAAACAGGTACTAATATTGCTAGCAATGCTTTGCCAGCCATCATCCACCAGAAAAAGCCAGTTACTAGAGTTAGCCCACTAGTTTTAGCTGGTGTGCTATACGTTGAAAATACTGTGGTTTTAGGTGTTCCGTTTAAATTAGTATTTTTAACCGATTTTAAAAAAGGAGGAGGCTCTCCTTTCGATTGTATTTTTTTTCCTAATATCTTTAACTTAGATCAAATCAATGCAAGCCAAATTCTCTTGACATTGGTGGATTAGAGACTCATATACGTAAGTGTTTTCTAGAATTTGATAAGCTAAAAAAGGAAAATAATATTAAGCAATAATATCGTGAGCCACGATGAACTTGGACTCACGATGAACCCGTCCAAAACGAACATTATGTCTAATAGCGCGAGACATAGGATCGAAGCAGATGGGCAGGAAATACACTATGTCAAAGACTATATTTACCTGGGCCAATTGGTCTCCTTCGAGAACAGGCAAGATCAAGAAATCGACCGTCGGGTCACAAACGCCTGGAGGAGCTACTGGTCCATGAAATCGTTTATGAAGGGAAACCTTCCTATAACCCTGAAACGAAAACTCCTAGACGTGTGTATCCTGCCTATCCTCACCTATGGCGCTCAATCATGGTCCTTGACGGAGTCGCAAAAATCCAAGCTCAAGGTTTGCCAAAGGGCAATGGAGAGGAGCATACTCAGTATAAAGCTACGAGATCGGATACGTAATACCCTAATACGTACTACAACAGGAGTGGAGGACGTAGGCCGAAACTCAGCCAAACTAAAATGGGGATGGGCGGGACATGTGTGCAGGATGCATCCAGATAGGTGGGCCCAGATCGTAACGCATTGGCTACCGGAAGACGGATATCGTCGGAGAGGTAGACCACGAAAGCGCTGGCGAGACGATCTGGACTCATTTGACAAGGACTGGAGGATCAAAACATCCAATAGAAAAGAATGGGAGAGCTTGGGGGAGACCTTTGCCCAGTAGTGGGACAACACAGGTTGATTAAAAAAAAAAAAAAAAATCGTGAGCCATGGGACTAGTACCATCAACTTAATCTGACGAAGCAGTCGGAAGCATCTTTTAAGTTTTTAAACATTATTAATGATGAAGTAAGCAGGAACTGAGACTACGTGGGCAATAATATGATGTAAATTACGCATGTTTATATCGTGGCTAGCCTTCGTGGCGATCGTGAACGAAAACAGATGTGAACTTGGCCATACGAGATCACTCTTATAGGTAAAACTGCCATCGACCGTATATGAAATTATTGACAAAAAAAAAGTTCTGAGTTTCAATTTTATCAAAAACAATCTTTGACACATATTTTGGCATTATTTGTAACAATTAAATTCAAGTACATCTTTAACATTCCTGCTGTAGATAGGTAAATATTATTACAATGTATGCAACGTATTATATATATACGACGTACAACGTATTATGTATATTCTTTGTTTTACTAAAGCTGAAACACCCCAAACAGATTTTTCTCGTCTCATGAAGCTACAAGCATTTTTCATACTTATTGTTAACGTGCTCAATAGCTCATTTAAAATACTTTACATACAAATATTTGCGATTTTCCAACAAGTTGAAACTTAGGCAATAATCGCGTAACATTCCGTCTTGAATGAAAAGTGTGTCACTAGTGTTGCATGAATTGTTATAAAACGGGTGTTGCGTACACCCACTGGTGGATTTGTGAATGGATCGCCAAGCATCGTCGGGTAGCCAACTAGTGGTGCTCTGCATCTTGCAACAGCACTCGCCTACGTACCGTTTGGAGGTCGCCAACTTTCATTCATAGGCACGACGCACGGTCACATTTGCAACGTGAAAAATCTGCAATCTAATCGCGAAGTTACTTTAGCATGTTTTGTAACAGTTTCTTCATAAGTTGCATGATGAGAGGCAACTTGTGAATAAAGTTGCTGTATTTATTTTAAAGTTCTTATTAGCTAAGTAAACTGGAATCGCAGATGTACAACATATTAAGCCCTATTCGACAACTACATAAGTTGTTTTTTCAATGCAATTATTTTTTCAAACTAGGTATATACCTACTTGTATTATGTAGGACTACTAACGTATATGGGTGAATGTTTTTTACATATTCTTCATTTGAATCTGAAATTGGAGCTATGTTCATAAGCTGGTATAGACAAGTTTAGAAAGAGTCTTTTGTAAGGAGCATATTTTTAGGTAACTATTATATATATATACTAGTATTTATATTACAGTAAATGTTCATAAAAAAATATTGCATCTGATAAATTTATGGAAATGAAATGTATCAACAACAAAGAGCTAAGAATGCTTTAAGTTTTAACACTTTATCAAACATTTTTTTGCTTCGATTGAGTAACTGTAAAATGGTGTTTCAACCAATGAACATACAAATGTGTGTTTCTACTCAATAAAACCGTCCAAAACACATATAACACTCACATATTTCTGTATTAATATTCAACTTTTACTAATATCTAATTCGAATATGACAGCAACGAAATATGTATGATTGGCTGTCGCCAGAAATCGTTACTTATATTATAAATTGATATAAACCAACTATTGAAACGAGCATCTATTAAACAGTTTAAATCATCTAACCCGACAACTTTAGCTCGTCTATGGCGTTTTAAAATATTCCCGTCGTTCATTGACACGTGCCAAACCAGTTTTCGGGCAAGTTTTTCTGAATGGTCGCTTCCTTTGTGAGAGTAAACATATTCAAATGTTGCGATTAATTCATAGCTAGATAGTGCCATGCTTTTATGAATGGAAGCCAAGCTGCAGGTGTGTGGGTGTGAAACCTTGTATTATTGACGTGCACACATGCGCGCGAAGATTTGCATACTGGCCTAGGCGAGCCACGTGCTCCGTTCGCTCAAACACAGTTAACTCTTCAATATTCGAGAAGTTAATTTTAAATGTAAATGATATTTGAAAGTCAATAGCTTATAATGCACTCAGGAAATGAGATATTTCAATGTTTGCAAACCTATCTTCTTCCAGTTGCGTGTTAGCTGGAGCAACGGTTTCATGGCGACCGTCCCTACTTGCTTCGTGCGCGGACGATTTTAGTTAACAAAAGTTTTACTTAGGAACTACGCACGAAGGTATAATGTATTTTTTTATATTTAAAGAACACTGTTTTGTACAAACAATGAAATATAAATAAGGCTCAAATAAAATTTTGAAAGTTCTGTTTATTAAATTTCCCGAAGGTAGGTTTGTAGAGGTAAGGGTATTTTGGTTATTGGGCCTATTGGTTCGATTTAAATATATACCTTTTTAATATAGTATTTACCCTTTTTAATCAAATTTATCATTCAAACTTTCTGTATACACTATATTTTTCTTAAATATGTTTTTAGATAAGAAGATTTCATTGAATTTTCAAAGATAAAATAAAAATGAGGTTAGATCCATTATTTTGATAGAAACTATTAATATATAATGTTTTCCTTGTAGAGTTTGAAGTTATGATAATATCACCGTAACAACAAGCAAATTTACGTTGAGGATAAAATAAATTTAAATATTCGTCGGATTACGATTCCGTTACCTAAAAAAGGATTTATTACTTACTGTTTTATTCCTCAATTTCATTGCTTTTGTATGTTCATATGGCTTTCTTAACCACCCAAGAAGCCTTCGTGTGGAGTATGTAGGATTCATAAATATGAATCAAAATGGCTTAACTGGAGCAATAGGTATTTCTACCCTCCATCCTATAAGAGAGATCAGCCAACATTGCCATGATAGAGTTATGATTCTATTGCCTCAGTGGTGAAGCAGGAGTGTGTGTGACTGCTGTGCAAGAATTCCGGTTTCGATTCCCTGGTCGGGCAATTTTTCAGTAGCTACCAGTTCGGAGTTTGAAAATGTGCCTGGTTAATGACAATAGGCACTCCTTTTATTACAATGAATCTGGTGAATTGTGTTTGTAATTTACCTCTGCCTACCCCTGCGGGGATAAAAGGCGTGACCAGTGTAGACGTATCGTCCATATAGAATGTATTAAAATTAAACTATAAATCCCTAAAATATCATTTAATTATATTATTTATAACACATTTACTCGTAAAGGGTCTCTTATTTCACCAATTTCAGTGTCGTAATGTATCTCATTACGCACTTGTGCGGTAATGTAATGTAAAATGCACGGTTTATCAAGATCACAGACTAATAATCAAGATGCTCCGTATAAAACGAACGGTACTTCTTTAAATCTTAGCAAAGAGTTTTATGTCAGAAAAGTAGTCAACATTTTATGAATAACATTGACTTTGGGAGATAAAATAATTATGATATATATAAAATAAACATTTAATTATTTAACTTAATTAATTTAGACCATAAATTACAACCATTTATCTGTAATAAAACACAAAAATATTAATTTACTTTATTAGTAATACTGGAAGTTTTTGTGCCTTTGCCTTAAAAAAAAAGCGTTGATGCGCATGCATCGATAATTATAATTTGTGGCAAGTAAAAATTATTCCGCGCGCTTTTTCTTTTCGCTGTGTTGTTTTTTACCCAACTGTCAGGACGGGTATTGTTTCTAAGAAAGAGTTTTATTTATTTCCTCGCAAATATGTTATAAAACGTCGTATGACATACGTGTGCTTTGATAATTACAGCCTCTGCTGTCTTTTGCAATATCGCCTCGGCTGTAATTATCAACTTACCGCACTTATATCATAATGTACTATAATATATTAAATAAACAAATAATAAACGTCTAAAAATATTAAATATATCCAGCAAGAGATTCTCTATACTATGGAAATAAACCAAGCCAAACGTAAGTAAAAATAAAATACAACATTTCTATGTATCGGGATGTTAAGTAGACTCCTTTAATAGTTCGTTAGGCGAATCATTAGAGAAGCGATACCGGGACGAAGCATCGCTGAATGTACACAATACATTGAGCACAATGAACGTTCATCCAAGCACACCTTGTTAGCATGATTTATAGTACATGCGAACCGCGAGGATATTCAATTTTCAATACTTGATAACCGTATAAGTATGTAAGATAATATTTACTCCACTATTCTTTTCTATTTCTGTCTTTCAATGCATTCGAGCTTGCGAAGTGGATATTTTGCTTTGCTACGCGCAACCATGAAACAATTTTAAAACGTTCAGATGTAATTACCTGCCTGTTACAAAATAAAAACTTAAAACATTGAAAATAAAACATTATCATTACAAACCATAAGCGTCCCACTGCTGGGCACGGGTCTCCTCCAAACATTGTGGAGGGAATTTAGCCTATTATACCACGCTGGCCAGACGGGTTGGTATAGGGTAAAACAAATAAAACATTTTCGTGACTAAATAGATCTCAAAGACATAAGTGTATACCTATTCAAAGAAGTGAAATTTTGAAATTTATTCTATAGTGTGCTATGAAATACATTTCACGTCTTTTAGCTTTTCTGATTCTGAGTTTACAAGTGCCTACATAGATGATAACGTATGTAAAATTAAAAGTTAATAAACATACACAACGAACAAACTACGAATTATTATGCTCCTATCGATGTATATCTATAGAAGACAATAGATAGAGCTAGTTAAAGCTCAATAGACAACATCGCGTGCTCGACTCAAGGGCCTTTGCTGAGCAAGGCACAAGTCATTTCCGGCGCTCAGCCCGTTGTCGACGCCACGTCGCCAGTGTTGCAACAGAGAAGAATCGCTGCTAATAAATAATCGTCACTTTCATAAATACTGACTCACGTATAAACAAAACAAGGTTGCTTTACTGCCTCGTGTTGGCGTCAAAATCAACGTAATATAATCCTTACGCAACTCTTAGCATCATCTCAGATTACTAAAATGTGGGTGATAATTAGTCGGCGCTTACTTTTTTGGACGCGTTTATGCAAGTGTAAATATAATATATCGATAATGACTACTTTCAAAACTATTACATTTAAATTGATAGGTCATATTTAAATGTCGGGGTCTTCTGAATTACAGTTATTAACTTGTGATATATATGAATTTAGATCAACAACTAAGCGAATTAATAGGGTGCTTTTCGGATATTAAGTAACTGTCAAATACCAAAATGCCAAGAGCAATCGTCTAGATCGCAATTGTCATTAGAGCTTAATATTTTCACTAGCAGTTATTTTCATTAGTCAGAAATTAGTGATCGTTTCGCCATGCCACCATCACTACTGTAAACGCTCCGAGAATTCGATTCCCACAAGGTAAAAATCGAAGAAAAATAATGTATTTATACAAATTCAAATGTTTGAATATATGAAGTGGTGTTATAGAGAAATGCATCGAGTCGTGGATATATCTAATTATGCAAATGCGTGTAGCTATTGTGTCGGTTGTCACTACGAGTCGGACAGACACAAGATATGCGTGTAGTGGCCACTCGAGCTGTCGCCCGGCTGGCCGACCGCGCCGCGCGCCGGCGCCAACCTCGAAAGCTAGAAAGAAGAAACCATCCCAATTTTCCATTTCCAAAGCGTTTGTAGGTTAAATTCGATATAAAATTTATTTATACCAGTTTTAGTATGTATTTATGCAAACTATAGACAAGCAGTGAACTGGACTTAACTTAATCGCGCTGTTCGATCGTAATTGATTTCGTTAACAAAATATTCGATAAATATGCAGTTACCAATAACAGACATTTACAGTTATTATATTAAATTCTGTTGAATGAACATCTTATTTATATTATGATTTTTTTTTATAAATGTAATGTCAATATCGTAATAATATATACCCTGTCTTATAATATGCAGTTACCAGAGCTAGGCCTGCCATAGCAGCTGCCCTAACAAAAGCCTCCGGCGAAGTACAGTTACTAGTGCAAAAGAAATCACTGACTACAGAACAGGATGAAGACATAGGTATATCCTTGCAAGATATTTCACAAGTCTTAAACAAAAGTGCTTGTATAGCTTAGTATGAAGAGTCAAGTAGTTATAGTCAGTGGGCGAGTAACGGTACGAGTGGCGCCAGTCATTGGCTCATGCGGTACAGGGTAAAGCAGACAGCACAGCTGATGCACACAGCAGGGTATGATGAGCTTCTACAAACATCGGCTGCACTCGGGTTAATAGCCCGCAATGAGTTAATGGCTATCCGGATTGTTATGGGTCGGTCTATGGAGAAAACTTTGGCGATCATAATTACCTATGTTTTACAGCCTTTAAATACATATATTATGTATTGTAATGAAAAATTGTGATGACTAGTGTTAAGTCCATATATATGAAGGTTAGCTTTGTTTTGCTATAAATATTACTTACTAGTTTATTATTTATCTATACTTAGTGAGTAGGTGTAACTGTCTCGGTAGCGCAGTGGAATGTATATACGACTGCTGCACGAGAGGTCTCGGGTTCGATTCCCTGGTTGGAATAAATAATTTTATGATCCGAAAATGTTTGTTTCGGATATATGGTGTTTTCTATGTATAATATGTATGTATTTAGAAATATATATAAATGTTTATCAGTTGTCTAGATCCCATAACACAAGCTTATATTAGCTTACTTTGAACTAGATGGTGCTGTGTAAAAAAATATACCAAATATTTATGTAAAAAAAAAGGTATGACTAAATAAGTCACTGAGATAACACTGAGTCTTAATTTCTACTTACTAAAAAGAATGTAATTTTCTGTTAGTCTATAAAAAAAAGCATAAGTATAGGTAGTTTCTACCTTCGAGCAATCTCAAATTATAATTTATATATTTTAGTATTTTTAGTACTTTCATATGAGGCTCAGGTGGTCTTTTATAACCTAAGAACTCAATAAGTAAGCTAATTGAGTTCTTAGGTTATGTAAGTACTAGTATTTAGTCCAAAAGACTATTCTAGAGTGTCTTAATATACTTTTCACCTTTATAACATTAGAAGATAAATATCGTTTATTAATTGTGCAATTCAAACTACCGTATTCCACATCGCCTGACGCAATAACATGAAATCGATCGAGTGTATGGTACTGTTGATTAATGGCGTGCGCCCACACCGCTAAGTTACGGATGAACCTATCATTCGAACATTGTGCTCTGTAATGGGTGATTAGGAATATAGGTTATACTAATGTTCTAGGTTCACTTGAGGGACGAGATGTAGGTTTCGTTATAGTAATACCTTAGAAGTATCTTTTATCTATACTATTATTAAAAAGCTGAAGAGTGTGTTTGTTTGGTTAAACGCGTTCATTTCAGAAACTACTGGGGGCTTACTCTGAATGTCGATATTTGATTAGTCGGTTATGATGTCGCTGAAATGTTCGAAAGTGACAGCGAACATTATCTAAATATCCTTTCATTTGACAGTGACATGAAAACCGACTAATCAAATGTCGACAGTCAGAGTAAGCCTCCTAAACCGAATTGAAAAATTCTTTTAGTGTTCAAACCAGACCAGTAGTTCCTGAGATCCTAGCGTTCAACCAAACAAACAAACTACAGCTTTATAATATTAGCATAGATTTCTACAATATTGATGTTATGATTTCTATGATGTTTACCAAAGTGAAGGGGACATTACGGCTTAGGTATGTCTTTGAAGATCCAAAAGGATTACGCTATTCTACTTCATGAAACTTATTATTTTAGAGGATGAGAATAATTATAATATGACGGGCATTGGCATACTTGATTTGACCGTGACAGTCCATAGCGAAGTAGAATATAGGTAAGTGAAATTAAATGTGAGTTGTGAACTAAGTAGGCATCTTTGCAATACTATCTAGATAGGTACGTATAATACTATCTAGATATAAAAAAAAAGCGAAGGAAGCTGAATGGATAAGGGACCGGAGTGCAAATCACGCGGTCCGAGTTCGATCACGACCGGCATGGTACTGCCGGTCGAGATCGAACTCGGACCACTTTGTGGATTCCACTTTGTGTAATTATATATTATGTACTAGTCAAGTGACTTACCATCTGCTAACGGTGATGGGAAACATCGTGAGGAAACCCACATACCCTAGAAAAAATTCTATGAGTATATCTGATCCACCAACCCGCACTAGGCCAGCGTGTGTGGATTATGGCATAAACCCTCTCAGCTCTCTACTTAGAGGAGAGGAGACCCGAGTCCAGCAGTGGGACTTAATGGCTAGCTGATTAGCAATACTATCTAGTACGGTAATTACGAGAATATTACGAGTCGGCTGTGGCAAGCTTTTATAAACTACGACCAGAATTAACAGTTGCTAACGTTGTGACTTAATTGCCACCTCCCAAAGTGATATAGGTTGTGTTTAGTATAGGTACCTACTAGGGTGTCCCAGTACTAGGGTGTGTACTAGGGTGTTTCACCTTCATGCCAACCATTGCAACTCCTGTGAGCCAGGATTAATAGCGATGACTCTTGCAAACATCGAGTTGAGTTTTAGACTCAGGAGACCCAGGGAATGCCTAAACTAGTTACTGTCTTGGAATCCGCAACGAAATTCATCAGAAGTGAATAAATAGAGTACTTGGATAGAAATTATCCACTTTGTATATATTATACTTTAGCAAGTGTTAAATATATTAGTAGATAGAAAAACGTGTCTATATAGTGGGTAACATTTAATTGAATAATCTTATTACCAACCTAGGTACCTATAATTAGGGATCCCTACCAAAATGGTGCAAAAGGAACCCTTATGGTCCCGCACTGTCCGTCCGTCTGTCACAGTTTTATATCACGGAATCTACTTATGCTGTCAACATGAAATTTGGAATGGTTGTACTCACTGTTGATCCAACTCTATTAAAATTGAAAAATTTGGGAAAATGCTTTTATTTTCTCTGCAAAAGCGGCCCAAATGTGGGGTTGAAATTTGAAATTGACATTAGATCAAGTGCAAGGATTTTGTATTCAGATTCCAAAATTTTACACAAAATTGGCACCTGACACTATGGCAACGTGTAGTATCGCGGAGAGTTAATGTAATAAGCGGGGGCGTTACGTAAACAAAGAGTTGGGCGGACCTGCCACCGGGCGCCACCTCACCGCCCCTCCCCCCTTACGTCACAACACCCCTCCCTCACCCAGCACCTGCGCATGAGCACATTTTCGCAATCAACACGAAATTGGATAGCCGAGCCGAAAGCTGAACACGCGTGTGACGCTTAAGCGCCACCTTACTTATAAGATTTACCGGCGGTAAATATCAAAGTTATATTCATTGAGAAAATTGCATAATATATCATGATAATTTATGATGCCAAATGATTTAATGAAGCCTTTTCTATACATTGGCATTAAATCAACGTCATGGTTTGTATTTCTATCTAACTTCGAATGAGCATATTTTTTTCAATTGGTTATAAATTTTAGAACACTAGGTATACAATAATAGTTAGACCTACTTAAATCTAATTGTTTATAATATATTCTCGAGTATAAACAATGAGAAGATATAATCGAGATTATAGTGACTGAAATTAAATTATCAGTCGTCCGGTTGTTTCAAAAGTCTAATTTTCAAAAAGGGCTTGAATGACTAGTCAATTCACCTAATGATTATTTTAAATAATTTGAATTCACCCTGATAATTCTAGGAATATCAAAAATGTTACTTGTTATCGTGGCGACAGCAAATCGTTTTAAATTGTGTCAGCCCAAAATTTGGCCACGGCCACTGCACCGTCAGTTGCGCTCAAAAATTTTACTAAGAAAAATAAATTACATATATTTCATTAATTTTATAACGTGTTAAGCTCAAAATTTTATAGGGATTGTCATAAACAAAATATATTGTTAATTTCAAAGAGTTCTGGTGAGAGTGTGGGTAGATAGACATAAATACTAAATACATAATATAGTACGTAATGTAAATATAAATATTGGACAAATAAATTCATCTAAGTGTTTTTAAATGGCATGGGCTAAGTCAACAATTCTATGCAGTTTGTAAGAATAATATATTTGTGATTTTATACTTGGCCCTAGCCATATAAAAAATCACGAATAAAATCCTATGAACCAGTATAAAATCAAAAGGTGTGAATAGTTTCCAAGTAAATTAATAAACGTTTTCAATAAGAGCCTATCTCCAACAATATTTCTCTTTTGATTTAATTAGCAAGTTACGGACGTCGGTCATGCAAAGTCCCAGTTGCTTCGTCGTCGAGCGACTAACCCGAACTGGCAACCATAAAAAGCGGTTGAAGGAAATTGAAGGGGCAAACATTAATGATTTTCCTTCATTTACGTTTCCCATTAACAAAAAATATTCTTTAAAAGTCGACGCTAACTCGGCGACCACATATGGCGTCGATTCGCCGCCACTTACTAATTGAGAGCGACACTAGACAAATATATCGCCTTTTATGGTCGCGGTTGGTATTAACTTCACTGATTGGTAAATAAACAGAATAAAGGATCGTAAGGCGAGATGAATCAGCTCTCGATCGAGCAGTGATTAGAGGCGATTAGCATGCGCTCGCGTCTACCAACGGCTCACGACACGTGGGAGGCAGGACGGCCTGCTCAGCTATTGTCTTACAACGCGTTATAGCATTATAATAGCACTGTTATTGCACACTATTTATGTAAATGTATTTGAGAATTCAATTTGTCTATTGTAATGTATTCATGGACGGATATTAGTATCTGTGAGACAAAGTGACTCTCGTCAACAACCTGTCAACCAGTCGGGGTATGTTCTCGGCTTGATTTGTTACATTTGCGAGAAAATTAGGTAAAGGCAAGCAACATTTACTGAAATAGATCCATTAGGTATATTGTTAACTGAATTATATAACGGAAATATCTTTCATTTACTGGCCTACCCAGTTATAAAACATATATCTACATACAAAAGTGTCAAAGTATGGTATTATGTAGAAGCTTTTTTATTTAAGTGAGCTTACATTGTAAAATTTGCTTACCTCAGCAGCTTCATTTATAATCATGAACACTAGCATCACATGTTTCTTTCACCTAGAAATTATAAATTTTATTCACACCTTCCCCATCATAGTAGTAGATAATTAATTAGACACTGGGAAAGTATTTTTACTAAACCCCGAATGGTACATTGTATACTAAAATTATTTTTAGTCTTTTTCAAGAAAATTCTCCTTTTTATGGGTCTTGCAAATTATGTCTTAATTTTGAACATATTATGATAGTTTCTAATAAGTGTTTATTAATATAACCTGTTCTGCTTAGCTTGTCCCATTACATTACTTTGTATGTCTAATAGTTAATGTCAAACAACATTCTATATGTCAATCGATCGATTCAATGAAGAGTTCAATGACAATTTACTATTGAATGTAGGTATGCAGATATTTATAATAGAATTGATGCTTGCAATTCAAGAAATGCAGGTGAGATGACGAGTTTAGGTCAAAGATCGACGCAGCTTCCATTTGTCTGCGTGTAGATACCCGAGCATCGGCGCTAACAGGTAACCAGCTTTATTGTTGCCTTGTCAGAGTAATATATGATCGACGCGCACTGATATCATCTGGCATTTTGCCATTCTCGCGCTGATATCGAGCATTGAAAACGATAAAGCGTATGAGTGGAAAGAGAATCTGTGTGAGTTATCGGGTGTACACGAACCACTCTGGAGTGGCTCGGCGCGGCGCGGCGGCTCAACGGCGCGCGTGCCCACCGTTGCCACGCGTTTTATTGGTGTCGGCGCCATCGACAACTTTCTCGTCTCGCAGACAATAACGCTCAAATTGGAAACCAAAATGATTTTTATAACTCGCGTCTACGCACAGTCGTAACAACGGTTAGCTCGAACTCGATCGCCTATTACCTACACGTGAAATGTCATAAATTCCGACAACGGTCAGCCACTTAACGCAGGAGCGATACTCGGAGTTATTCCGACTGTTTGCTCGTTACAGCGTAGAGTAGGTACTTCTAACGAAGGCACCCAAAAACGTTCCCACAGTCGTCGATCACCGCGGTAAAAAAACCAAGTATCTACGAATTAACACGTCCGCGCGTTGTGTGTATGAAAACACTCGGTGGCCTCGCAAAGAGCCCTCGTGGTGACGGAGAGCTGTCGCCGGAGCGCGCCGGGCGCCCGCGCGCCCCTCCGCAACACGCCACTACACCCGACGTCGCGTAACAGAGTTGTTCCATCTCTTTAATTTACTTTAATTTGAAATGCTTAACATTACAGGTTTGAGTGTTCTCAGTAATGATTGCTAGTCAGACACCAGATGTTGTTTGTGCTTGTTAATCTTCAAAGTTTACAACAAAAAGCATGCCCTCTTGTACATTGTGGAATGTTATGTGCCACGGTTGAGTGTAGGCACACTAGGCACTAGTGTACTACAGGTAGGTATACTTCATTACTGCAGTGCTCGGCGCGTCATCGTTATCCGCGACAGTTACGCTCGACCACTAATGCACTAAACAAACAAGAGACGCAGAGCGTGTGTGAAAACTCAGTCCTGTTCAGAACGGACACACTCGTTAATGCACAAAGTAAACTACACTTAATCTTTCACTTTGTGCCGCTTAGAGAGAAATTAACAAAGAAATGCTATACAAACACTAGCTATGCGCAATGTATTAGCGAGTTCCTTTGCTGATTGCGGGAATTCACTAATAAGATTGTCAGTTTAATCGTGTTAGTATGCCGTGTGACCTCAGTTTTTACTGATCTTCGTATAAAAATTAGAGAAAAATATTTTTGACTGATACTTGAACTTTGTTGACCGAGCCTGCTGGTTGTCGCTCTTGACCCTCACAATGTGGGGTGGGGCAAAGGCAAAGCTCACTCGTACAAACTAATAAAATAAATACCTTAAAATGTCAGTAGCTTCTCACACTTCAGGCTCATGATACACGAATCAACTCATAGGACTGTAGTGTTATTTAATTCAACACAAACAAACATGAATGAATAATGAATATTGACAAAGTTTGAATGTCTTGCCAACGTGTTTTTTTTTGTAACAAGTAGGTATTGCTTATGCCAGAAATAAAGTAGATATATTATGTATGATTGATTTGTAGCTTCATAAAATACTTTTACTAAAGAATCAAGCCCTAAATACGCTAAAAATTTTAAACTTATACATTTCTAAAACGAGTCAACGGATTTTATACGGAATCACAAACATAAATTGAGTAGTAATAAACATAAAGCCTACTTGATTTTTACGTGATAGGTTTTGCGGAAGCAAGGAGGGATTAGCGTTCACTCCGCCGACAAGAGAGCAACTTATAAATTGAGAGAGAGGGAGATATTAAGTACACGCTAATTTGATTGTACTTTGCTGACAACCTAAATGAGAATGGTTTATATTTCAAACCTAGCGATTTCCTAAAACGCTCTGAGAATTGACTTGTTGCGATCATAACCGTATCCTCAACTGTAGTCGAGAATATTTACTATTTTTTAAATGTAATTGGCAAAAAGAATCCAATATCCTTTTCCAGGTCTTAGACTATGTCAAATTTCCTGAGTACAAGTTGAGTAGCTTAAAACGTGGCAAACAAACAAACAGAATAACTTTCGCGTTTATAAAATGAGTAAGGATACTTGAAATATTGAAAGAGGCTCTCATATGTATAGAGCCAGGAATAGCTAGGTGCAACTATTAGGTATTATTTATACGTATAGACTAGTAATAAGTTGCGCGACGTTTCTTCGCGAGCGTGGACAGCAGGTAACAATAAATCAGCATTTGCGGGTAGATGAACTGTTTAATTATTGATTTATTGTGCACAAAGGTGCAGTGTTCGGGCCAAGGCGCCGACGTCCGCCGAACTAATTGGTCCTGGCGACTGCTCGCGTGACACCGCTACGCTGGAATTATTGAGACAAAATCGTTCAATATTGAACAAAACACGACCGTGCATGACTTCGTTACGTTTATCTAGAAGGAATATATTACGCTTCGCAATTGTTTCTTCTTTTCGTTTTAAAATTATTGGATTTGGTTTGTGGGAAACTTAGACGGGCCAAATGACGGGTTTAAGTAGAATAATTTAGAACCAAAACCTTCTTCTGAATTATCAACTTGATGAGAAATTTTATAGATTGCATGCTTGGCTGCCAGTTAAATTGTTAGTGAAATAATAATAATACATATCATAATTTGGAATGACAAATTTGCGTTACCATGGAAACGCACTTATAAGAAGATAAATATTTAAAAATCGTTTTTAAAATTCACAGGATATTTTCAACAATAATACAGAAGATATCTAAATGAGGATAACATGGAAATGTCATTAGATATGCTAATTCCATTCTTTATCTTTAAACCTAGTACCGTACTAATTGTAAACTTATGTGTTTTTGCATAACATTCCTAAACGCACCTCTATGGAAATACAAAAACCTGTATAGTTAAGCAGTGTGCAAGGATATTTGCTCGTCAAATGGTCCACTTCCGAAAGTGCCGTCAGGCCGGCTTGTCTGACTAAACAGAAACTGGTCAAACAACACTAGTTGTTTCGCAGTCGACCATGTAGTGAACTCTACCGGACACTGCGCGTTGAACCATACCGTACTATGTCGCGAGAGCAAATATGCCGTGAGACACTCGCACTTAGGTATGTGCACACCTACATTAACTAGCGTAAAAAAACTAAAATACTGTATTATTATTGTAAAAACGCTGTTGAAATACCAAGGACAAGAAGGACCTATAGTACTATCAACTTTCAGGTATCAAACATGTTTTTGAAGAAGAACTAAAATAAGCCGAGCTATTATTTCTGGTAGGTAACAATTTAGGGTAGGTACTTATATAAATACATGGAACTTATAAGCTATGTACAACCTATAATCGCAAATAATTTCTATCCTGCTGTTGGAGACCATGCATTTCTTCTAGGGTTTCGTCTTTAAAGTAAGTACCTAATGTGACTAGTAGGTATATAAAATTAATTCAACAAAGCGAATGCATATTGGTACTGCCCCCTGATTCTGACTCGTCGGATTGCTCTCGGATCGTAAACTGTTTCGAATCTTAGTACGATGTATTTTTACGGCTTAAGTTATTGAATGTTAGAAAATAACCTACCGTATAGAAAATTAAAAACTGATTAATTTAAGATTTTTTCCTATAACCATTTATTTCTTTAACATTATGTTTTTTGACTTTAATTACACTGACATTTCTGCTCAGAATCAGGGGGCTGGCCTATCAAAATCATACTCAGAAGGCCGACTCGAAATCTCGACATACGACTTAGGCGATTTTAACTCAAATTTTCGAAAATTATAGCGATAGATTTTTAAATATTTAACAACGACATCGAAATTGAGATTCTAAAAGGGTTTAAAAACACCCGTTTACAAAGACACATCTGTATTATATCGCTGTGAGTGGCGCACTACCACAAGCAGTGCCTACAAGCAGTCACAGAGGCGAGCACGCACTAGCTCGTCGTTTCAATATTTTAGTAGCGACACAAGACAAACAGAACTCCTTTGTTGGGGGTCAGACGTGTGTGAAGAGAGTTTCCGTGTCACTCATGGGCTTAGTTACACATTAGCAGTATTCACACACAAATATTTTTTGTTCTATCATCACCGCTTGACAACTCTTCAAAACGGGAATAAACATGCTTGTAGTTTTGATTCTTTCTTAACTTTTTTTTACATTCTTGCTATTTTAATGTGAATAGTAGTTATGCTTGTACTGACATGCAATTAGATTCCACTAAACAATGTTGTAATTTTTAAAAGCTTTAAAAGCCACCGCAGATTGTATAAATTTCTTATTGTGTATAATCTGTTTTTAAATATCTTGTTACTCTTAATAAATTGTTTTTCATGTTCTTATGTAAGACCTGCTGTGTTTATAATAACTAATATGTATTGTGCGCCGTTCGATTTAACGTACTCAATAAAAAAAAAACTTTATTTCTGTCTTACACCGCCAACATGTAAACGAAAATAAGACAAGAATTCAGTAACAGTTATTTCTTAAATATCGTGTAACTAGCATAACGCATACATTTTCGTGTTATTTATCCACTTACTCGTGTCGATCGGCACCACTACTTAAGATTACGGTAGCTTAATGATATCTTCAAAAGATTCGAGTGAATCGCCGCATCTATTTAGGAAATGTAACAATTTGTCGCTGGTCGCGATAGATCAGAAAAGGCTATAAAAGTACAATCTATATCTAAGCAATGCTTAAGTGACGATCCGCGGCCTTTGAGATAAGGTATCGGTCGACACGCGGACGTTACGTGATGATAAACATCGCGAACTCGTTCACTCAACGATTAACAAATATTTTGATTAGTCCACTTGCTACAAATTAAGAGTGATATCATCTCTAAAGTAAAACACCGCTAGCTCACTTTCACGGTGGATCTGTCCTTGGCGTTACCTATTTCTTTGGCGGCGAATACCTCTACCATTAAAAATGTCAGTTCCTCGTCTTCTACTGTTTGAAATAACTAAAATAAAACAAATTTCGAGAAGAAACCTTGTGGTACAATGGTATGTAAATATTATAATACTCTCATTAATTTTCAATCGTATGGACTTGTTTTATCACTATGTAACTCTACAATCAATCGGCGACTGAACCCTAGAGCCAACAATACAAGATGTGATATTATAAAGAGGTAAGGTTTGTGACTTTGGGTGTAGGGGGTGATCTTTGAAACTACTAATTTTTCAATTTTTCACCATTAGATTGCTTAATTATCACTGAGTGACATATTATATTTTATTGCTATGTTTTACAGACATACCCAACAGGTGAAACCGAGGCTGAAAGCTAGTGATATAAAATGAGTGAATGAAAATTACTATGATAAAATTTTATATATTGTTCTAATTGAACCTAATTTTAGGAATATGACCTTATTACTAAAATTAAGATGGCTAATTTACAGATAAAGATATCACAACAAAAGATTATTCATAAAATAATGAAGATGCATATAATTCCTACCAATAAGACGAAGCCAGTAAAGGCTAGTATCTAATATCAGCACCTAAATTAATAGAACCTTTTATGTCGTACGATATCGAGGATCATGCGGAAAACGTCCTCCGGTGTCACCATATCGCATTAACACTAGATTGCAGGGTCTTAGGTTTGTACCAGTTTTATGTCCTTACGATAACACTGTATCTATAAGTAAGTTATAAGGTTGATAATATTCACAGTCGCAATAAAGAAACTTGAACGTAAACAGCTAATAAATATACATGAAATTATGTTACAACAACTTATTATCATGTTTTGTCTTTTACAAGCCCATCAAGATAAAAGCCGCGCAGATTAGTTGATACGGAAAACTCATAAGGTTGTATTTTAAGTTTTTATTACTTTAGTATCTATTGTGTTAGTTATTTTTATTGTTGAAAGCGGCAATGGAGCTAACGACCAAACATTGTTAAGTAATACTAGTTACAGACAAGACCTTGGTCACCTTGAAATCAAATCGCTGTTATTTGACAAATGATGACAGGTGATGAACCAGCACTTCATCAATTCCAGCTATTGCAAACTACTTTGAGCTCACGGCTTCACCCGTTTGATATTTAAAAAAAATAAAATAATATCAACTATTTATAATAATAATAATATTCTACAACATTTACACAGCGACATCTAGTCAAATTAAGCAATTATATTTGCTCGTGTTATGGGTACTAAACAACTGATATACTGATATACTACTTAAATACATTTTTTTTTTGTAAATACATACATATAATAGATAAATTATACCCAGACACAGAAAAAACCTTCATGCCCATCACACAAAGATTTGTCCTGGGTGGGGATCGAACCCACGACCTCCGGCTTAGCAGTCAGGTCACGAACCACTAGACCAACAGGCCAGTCAACGATTGGGATAAAAGTGACGTATGTGCAATTTTAGACAATAATATGTTATCAGTGTGCTAAATTTAGATACTCTTTCAGCCGTTTTGTCGAGATTCATCAATCCATCTTAACTTTCGCATTTTTAATATTAAGTAGGATGACTAAGTAAACCAGTATAATATACTATATCCTTTAATAGCATGAAATCTTTTGACAGACTTACTACTAATAAGCAAATGTATTATTAATAAATTCAACCAACATCAACACCAATTTAATGTTCATATCTCAACGGCTCTATTTTAATACCAATGAATTATGTTATATGAAATCAAGATAATTAAAATTTATTCATACAAGTTATCTACATATATGATTGTTTTACCGTCTGTTCGTAATAAATTTAATTTCATCTCTCGATATTTGTAGTGTAGAGTCTCGTTTATAATATTTACAATTTTGCATAGATAAGCCAAAGGATAAGTTCTTCTTGAAAAGCTGTTTCTATCTCAACACCATAAATAATTGATATTTTAATGTCACAAATGATCTGTATGTAACTATGAAATACCATTATCGTCTAAACGCCTTAATTAAAACGTGTACTTCATGCAAATATGTATCTTATTTTAGGCATATAAGTAGCAAAATGCCATCCTGATATAACGCATCTTACAATGTTATAGATCCGTAGGAACGAGGCAACGTGTTTTTCAAGCGAGTGCCGTGCCTAGCTCATAAGTTATCGTGTGTAATAAAATTAAATGTAACACATTTCTCTTTTTCATGTAATCTTCATAATTTATACACATTTTTAGTTTGCGACGTGTATCGGCGCCTGGGGCTGCGTACGGACGTGAGCCTGTTGCCCACTTTGTACGCATCGGTCTCTGTACAAACTTGTACTGTGTATCGCTTTCGGAATATCATTACATGAACATAAATTTATTTTCGACGTCCACAGTTACTTATGCTTGTTTGCGTTGAGTTGATTACGATTGGGATCGTTTACGAAATGGATAGTTAACTGCTTAGATGAGTATTCTATATTTGATATTTTGAATTTTAAAAGACGAATTCTAAACTGGGAATCTATCCTTGTTAAAGAAGTAATTCCTGTGTCAGAAGGACTTTACAAACATTCGATTCACAGACACAAAGTAAACCTAGACGTGAGCTAACTTTCCGTAGATTAGAAACATTTGTTAGACGTGAGGACAAAATATTTACACATACAAATAATAATTCTAATTTACCATTTATGAGTTATAAATTACACAAACTGATACATTTTTAATTTGATTGAAGTGCATCTAATATTTGAATGATAGTTAAATGTATACGTAACGATACCAACGGTAAATAGAGCGCTATAACAAGAGTCTATTCAATCAACTTGCATAATAAAATAATTACTATTCATATAAACATAATTGATCGGTGCGGTAGCCGGCGTGGTCCAATTACTCCTCTTGTCCTCTAATATCTGCCTACACGTGGCTATACGACGGGCATCATCGTTACGCAACTTACGTTTAATAATTAGGTTGCCAGCTCTAAATGTCACTGAGCCAACAAGACATACACGACACTGATGTATAATCGCATAAATTAAGCTATTGGCTTTGCTTCCATTCTGTCAAGATCACATTTGGTCTAGTTATGTTCGAATGTTTTGGGCTTGATTCTCGCACGAAAGAAATGTAGAAGGTAATTGTTGGTGTACGTAATTTTTTTGTGACGTATACATATTTAGTAGTAGGTAACTATTGTAGTTGGCCATATACCGCAAAACGTTTAGAAGAAACATGAAGCGATTTAGAACCTTTTTCAATTCCTTATTGCGAAGACAATGAAAGAGGCTTGGATGCAATTTGTACAGATATCAAGTGAGCATTGAATGGGCGAAATCCATCAACAGTTAATGCTGTTACGTCCGGTGTGATTTATGCGTCGTCGGAGGGCGCGTTGTGCACGCTTCTTCCCGGGAGGGATGCCGCGGAGTGAAAGGCAATAGAGCGCCTCCCGCGGCGGAGCGCGGCCGCTACTCGCGTCGGGCCGCGCCACGCCGCCGCTCCGTCAGGTGGCGCGCACAAATAACGCAATAAATACGCGCTTATCGCAAATCAGCTCGTCTCACCGAGGGGCGATTTATTCATGAATATCGCGCATATGCTTAACCTCACTTACATTTATCATCGGCTCGCAGCTCAGTCAATTAAATTAAACTCGACCATCGATGACAGCTCCGCACTAGATACGCTCCCTTCCCATACGACTGTTATTTATTAGTACGTATCGTTCACGCATCGCGCCACAGCGGGGTAGGTGAAACTAAGCGATATTGATACAAATTGTTCTCGGACGATGTTAAACATTGACCAAACACCATAACAATCCATTTCCCGCCCTCGGCTCTGCTGACTAACGGCAGAAGGCAGATAAACGGAACATTTTTCTACCATTTCGATGTTAGCATCCAAATGTAATGGCTTAATCAGATACTATATATGTAAATATATATAATAGTTTTAAATTCTGTATACCAATTTAGTCAAATTTATCTATTAACTACACGATTTTAACTGTAAATAGCCGTGAGATTTACTCCTAAAGATATGTTATTTTATACCTGCTACTTAAGCGAGAAACATACATATCGTAAATTATTGCATAACATTACTGGGGTAGTCTATTGATGCCTGCAGCGCTGGAACTTACGTAATGACGTCACTGAATCGCTACCACAGAACAGAGATAGGTTTCTGTAATCTGGAATCCCTTATTACTTTGTCGTCGTGTTTAATTCAACAAGGCTCAGTCAGATCTATGTTTAAATAAGTTAAACTTCCAAGCAACCTCTCTCACTATGAAATAAATGTTTACTACTTGTGAGTAGGTTTGTATCAAAGCATTGAGGCTTTGATTAAGACCATCGATCAATTGTCATTGAGGCATTTCCTCTGACCGATCAATCTACTCATTATGCGAAGCACGTAGCATCACTATTATAAATTTATAATACTATTGCGTCATGACAATAATATAGGTAACGCATATTATAATATTGTATACAAGTACATTTTTTATTTTATTTCTTTATAAGTGATAACAGCTTCAGGTACTAAAACCCTCAGGACCTACTCGTACTCTTAACGTTCATTTGGTCAATTTCAATATCGTTATGAAATGATTGAAAATTAAAACATAGCATCACGCCTTTCTCCCCAAAGGGGTGGGCAGAGGTGTATCACACCCACATTTCGCCAGCTATGTTTGGTCCCATGATCGAACATGATTCATCAACCGGGAACATTTGTTTACCAAACTCCGGCAAAATCTAAATACTGGAATTTCCTGATAGAAAAACCCACTACCCTTTTTTACCCGACCAGGGAATCCAACCGGGACCTCTTGCACAGTAGTCGTATACACTTCCCGCTGCGCCATCGAGGCAGTTTTTTTGAAAATTAAAATTTGACAATAATATCCAAACCGAATATAATACGAAAAAAATATATGTTGATTTTATTGTACCTAATAATTATTTACCTAAAACCAAATATATTATAGCCTAAGATTTTAATATCTAGGTATAATGTGATTTTCAAACTAAATACAATGTTTGTCAAATACACACGAGAGAATGTCCTACTACCTACTTTGTTATCGCCGCCGACAAGGCTCCGCTTTTAACCTGCTAAACGCTTTATACGTTCATCACAACATTATCCTTTCGACACGGTAGCACTAATTGGATAAAACATCTAAACAAAAAACGTTGAAGAAACAAACACTTTCATAACACGGCCGATCGTAATTTCGAGGCGCAAAGGGAATTCCATTTAACATGTGAATTGGATGTGTCGGGTCGGCGCGAGACCTGTCATTATAGGGCGTTGCGGCGCAACAACAGCGGTCAGAGTTAGAGGCATAGTTGACGCGACACCCGAAGGCATGGCGTCAACAGCTTCTGATTGATGGGCGGCCGAAACACCAATGATTGTTAGTGTTTAACTAACTGTTACGATTCAACTCATCTTGATTGATGGACTAATGATATAAAGTAAACACGTGGTCGCTTTGGTAGGTGTGTAAACTGAGACGCTCGAGGCTGACTTATACCATCACTCGAAGATTTGTTAATGACAGTTTCGATCGAAACTTGCTTTCAATCTAGCTAAACATTCAATAGGTTAACTACGGTTTTATTGGATGCACATAATGTAAGTCAATAACTCATAAATAACATCGGTATGAATAGCCCCTGGCATTCTATTACATTGTAAATATAGACGGATTTAATTATTATATTTCGTTTGTGTAGATACATCATGTTTGTGAGGTGTTGTAAACATAATTGTACATTGTTTGATGACATTGACATCTATTTGAATCTATGAATTGGTAGAATATTGTATCCTTTTACAGGTACTTAACACTAGACATCAGTTGACAAATAGTTTAGTGTTTCATCTTGCCATTTAAGTAGCAAAATCGTAAAAATATATCTATTATAATTTGAAAGGTTGTATCTACATATTATTTAAAATTAACAATCTTGTTATTTTTCTCGTTATAAGTTATCTTAACCACAAAGTTATAAGCGCTCTCCCACAGAATTTTATTCACTCAAAATGTACATCTTATGTTTTCAAACTTTGTTCGATCCTTTACATTAGCAAGAACATGAATCTTCTTGCTACTGAATATTACTGACAAACGACGAACTTGCGAGTTATCGGTCGTTTCGCCCGCCAGTTTTTCGCCCGAGCGGGCGAAACGACCAAGTCCAAATTTTTATAATATTTGATCAGGCGTTTCGCCCTTCAATCTGGCGGGCGAAACGACCGATAACTCGAACTTGCTTGGCTAGAAATGTAAAAAAAATATAATAATTGGTCCTTTTTTTAATTTAAAAAGCATCATTAACGCCACTTTATTAGACAAATTCTAGGCCTACAGACTTATGTTTACGAGCCCACTTAGCTTTGCATTACACAGACAACGCTTCTTTGTAAAATAATGAGTTGAACTTTAAATTATCACATAGAACGTTGTTATCTCCTGATCTTCTCGAGTTTCATTGCACTACTTGACAATGTCCTAACATTCCATCTATTAGCGACCATATGAGAAGCTCTATTACTCTATTTACTGCTCCAAGTATTACAACATCTATCCAAACTAAAATAAAACAAAACCAAAATGAAAATCTAATTTGTAGCTGTGATTCGATTTATAGTCAAATAAAAACACAATAAAAGTAAAAACAATACCACGATACTCCATTTCACGATAAAAGAATGGTGTGAAGGCAATTTTAACCGCCACTATTCGAGATAATTCAGGCATTATGATCAAAAATTTTACACTTAACGATTATTTCCGGCCGCATTGACCCGCGCGGCTCGGCCCGCGTTCCTAGAGAGGCTTTACACTTCGCTTTGGTCCATCACGTACATTTAATATTATAAGCTATTAGGCGCCTCGCCAGCCCTCCATTACTGTGTCCATATCATAATACGGAATTGTCTGTTCAACGTTTAGATTTTGTACTTTTTACTTTCATCGAGTGTAAAACAAAAAGGCAGGACCGTCGGTCGGCGCCGGCCATTGTTCTCCGCGGCCATTCGTCGCACTTCATGCTATTCACATTCAAATTAAATGCCTTGTGTACAAAATTAATTTGTCTTTTGTCTTAGCTGAGGGCTGGACGAGCGCTGCTGACATGTCACTGCACAGCAGGGCGCTCGCCGCTCCGAACATGCCACGGGTACTGTCCATGACCAGACGCATAGATTTGAACTTGATTCTATTATTCTATTTATGAACTGGAATTATTTTCCGTTGGAAATATTATAATAATAAAATAATATAAATGCTTTGATGATATCATGTTCAATATAACTTAACGTAAAAGGATTTCCAGCTTAATTGTTATGAGTATAATGTTTTTATCATGTACGATTTCTTCAAGAAAAATGTCAACTACAAAGAAAGATGACACGTTAATTTGTTGATGCATAGGTACCTACTTAACTGTTCATGCCAAGTAGGTCATAAACACGTTACTCGTATCAGAATATATTGAAGATTGATGAGCCTTCGTGATGTCAACGGTTAATTTAATATTACGCATCGCTCAGATGTAATTTCATTGTTTTATGGTGTTTCCATATTTGTAAATTGTATTACATTATAAATCAAGGCACGAGAGAAGAATTGTTTAAAATTATTATCATCATACATTTGGGTTATTATGAAACATGGTATTATATTGTGAGTTCGTTTCAACAACAAACAAGCCTGTCCAAAACGAACAAGAGCGCACGCTTCATTCGTTGAGAGATAGCCGTGACGAAAACATTGCACCCCGCCTCACTAATAACATATCTTTAGTTACGTATAATTAAAAACTCAAACATCGACAACTAACAAATCACGGACTACGTCCAAATGAATCATCGGCCGTCAATTAAGCTATTATTAAACAACGGATAGATTATTAAAAATCACAATAGTGTTCTGCGTTCTACGAAATAACAATCACGAGTGAATCAGAGCCACACCCGTGACGGCTCACTTGTTCTATCTCGATATCTCACTACGAAGGTGGCAAAACAAGTACGACTATCAAAACTCATAAATAACATAATGCAAGTGTAGCCAGCATAATACTGAACAATGTTTGTGATAAATATGTCCGAGGCACAGCGAGCGAGATCAAGATGATATTCAAGTGTTCACAGTTCTTAATTAATATTCGATGACTCGACATATCGGTGCGGGATGATTTGTACAATAGAACTATCATTGGATTACATTGACCACTAATTTGCGGTGATTGTTAATTATTTTGTTTCACGCATATTAAGGCCATGAGTGTTTTATTTTAGTGAAAATCCAATAAATTTAAATGTACATAAATTAATTGTGCAATCATGCAGTGATGAAGAAACTAGATAATTTAATCGTTTATGATAATTATCATGTAATTAAATCATGAATTAGTTATCAGAAAAGTATCTGGAGGGTCTTCAGATCCTTTGGAGTTGGGAAGGTTTGATAGTATCTCGAATGCCGTACGTGAACGAGTGGCGAATTCGCGGGTAATTAAATTTTGACGCATGTACTGCCGCCGGCGCGGACACTTCCGATACCATCAGTGTGTGTAATTTTCCCGACGACAGACCCGATACAGAATGAATTAATATTCAGACAACGCTCTTTTTGAGCTGAAAAATTGTTGGTTACGAGCTAATTTATGCCTAATTGCCAAGTAATTTCTTCAATGTAATTTCCTTGTTTTGGTCGTTTGCGACATTATTATTGGTAATTTAGGGACTGCCTTTTTGCGCAGATTGTGCCTTTGTCAACAAATAGGCAGACGGGGTGCAAAGAAAGCGTTTACATTTACTAAGTTACACAAATGTAACGCAAAAGAAACTTTTCTGAATAAAGGCTAGGCTATTATTATTATTGAGCCGTACCTACTAATTAAGTATACTAAATCTGTTTCTGGTCTGGTTTGGAGAATTCTCATATTAATTTAATCAAATCAATACATTTCTGTTTTAGAACCGAAGTTTTGAGTTTAAATAAAGATACTTACGATAAACAACTTGTAAATACAAAACCTTGATTCAGGTTAGTAAAGCATACCAAGCTCGCAATAAAATAATAAACTACGAAAGAAACAAGTAGAGTCGTTGATTGTTATTGGTAAAATCTGAAGAGTGTGTAAGGACATTTCTCAGAACATTGGACGAGACACTAAAGGACTCGTCGAGACGTTACCTGGCCATCGAACGGCACTCCAAACCTGTCTCGATCAATCCACCTCTTGTTGCTCGTGTTAAATAAAAACCTCTCTTAAAATACCAAACGAATGAGCCCGTTGACACTCGTCATTCCGGTCCTCAATCCTTTATATTTGTCTTTGAAATGTGATGACAGTGGTACAAATTACCACTACAAATCTGTTCGTCGTTCATAACGTGGTATCTGACGGGTGTGATGGATGCGTGCGACGAAGTTCTCTGCGCTCGAATCATTGCGCTGTAATTAATACGACTACGGCCGGTACAAGCCCTATGGGAATCGCTGTCACTTTATTTCGGTTTCCACTTCGTAATGTTACAGAGGACTCTGTCTTAAGCATTGATATTAACACATAAAATTGAGTACGTTTTTGAAACTAGTGATGAGTAAGATTGTTTCAGACAGGTATTTTCAGACCGTGTTCAAATCCCGCGGAAAGATTAAATTTTTCAATTGTTGTTAAAAATTTATGCGAGTTATTTTATATTTTTTACAGAGTTTGTTTGCAGGAGACTTTTGTTTCCCATTGTCATCTCTCCAAGCTGATAATTTCCACCAATCTCCATAATGAGTTTGGAGAGGTGTGATTTGTGGAAGAAAAGTTAAAAAATCCCCACATCCAATATGTGGGGATTTTTTAACTTTTTATTGCCAATATAAGTGGAATAACCCAAACATTACGTCAAAAATTCTTCAACTAAGTTTCAGGCCCTCTAGACAAGTGGCAATCGATTCGATCTAACTATTCTATCGACATGTCAAATTAGTACTGCCCCTCTAGAGAAGTGGCAAATTGCTAATTTTATTCGAAATATTTAAATGTCACTTCAATACATTTCAACACATCTCTGACATATATCGACATGTCACGTGATCAATGTACTGATTTGACATATCGATAGAATATATAGATCGAATCGTTTGTCACGTCACTTGTCTTGTTCGGAAATTTATATGCCAGTCTGATCCTATTATTTTTTTCCATATATTCTAAACCACTAACAATAATTTAAATATAACGAGTGAATCGTAAAACTCTTGTAGTAAATAGGGTCTCGTTGCGGCAAGCATGCCGCAGACGCGTGCTATTGTTGTGTGCAATTTACCGCCGCTTCAATCGCTGAAATATTTCGTGCAACGGGCATGTCCAATTGCTAACGAGCCGACTGCGACGCACAAATGAATAAGCACCTCATACATAGACCAAGTGATTGTACGCAAACGTTACTGGCCACTTCGAGAGATATACGGGTAAACAACAGTTATGTTGCGTTATTAATTTAAAAAATTGTAAAAATTTGTGTCCGTTAGTTTCATGTTTGTAAAGCTCCCCGCGACACAGGGCTTGTTCCCTAGTGCGGGCGTTGTCTATAAAAAGAAAGAAAAAAATCATGTTTAATGTGGTTTCAGAACTTATTTAAGGGATTGAGAAATTAATGGAAGCTGAGATGTTAACCCATAAGAGTTAATAATACCTACAAAATAAAATAATATTAGATCTAAATTATGCTATATATGTATGATTAGACGATCATATAATTATTGTATTTCATCATAATTTCAACCCATAAATGTCCGTCTGCTGGGCACGGGTCTGCTCCAAAGAATGTGGAGGGAATTTAGCCTACTATACCACGCTGGCCAGACGGGTCGGTATAGGGTTTGTTTCGAATTTTCCTTTTCTCGCAGTGCTCTTGGATGCTTCGTTACTGCCTTAGTCGCCTTTTAGGACACCCACGGGTTGAGATGGGGTAGAGACATTATGTATTCTTAATCCATCACTACGCTTATAATAAAAGATATTGTATTTACTTATCTGAAATTGAGTACAGTGATATAGTTTCTTATCATTCAATCCAAACGTTTATCGAAGAAGAATGAATCGGTCGATGGTAAAGGTGTGACAGTCCAAATAATAATATTATTTCGTAAGCTAAATCTTTCCAAATTAATAAAGTTGAAGTTCCTCAAAGATAAAAATGAACAGAACCGTAACTATAAATTTATGTATCCATGAAAAATAAATTCGAATCAGCTTTTAAAGTTTATACCTATCTGTACCCCTCGTATCTTTATTCTAATGTGTTCGCGGAGCATCAAGAGTGGGAATTAGCCGCACTTATCCCGTCTAATGGATCGGTTGCACGTGTGTGCTGGCCATTGTGTTCAACATATCAACCTGAGACTACGATACTGGGGCCAAGGGCTGGCTCTGGACATCACACGATTTTATTTTTGAGCCGCACAAAAAATAACTTTAAAATAATCGACTTAAACTTATTATTTACTTATCACGTTAAATTAACGTAATAAAAAAAATATTAGATTTAATTTCTCATAATATTAGATAGTTATTTAATTTAATTGCTTTTTAAATTTAGCAAAATTTGTTTGTTTATTTGTAAGCTTGTAGTGCAAGCCATAGTAAAAGCATTTAAAACACATGTCCGAAGATTTCCCATACCATACGAGTTCTATTCCACGTAGCCTGAAGGCGCGAACCGTACGCCCGTCATTCATTCTACATACGCACTTTGTTTAGCCAGTATTAACTCAAGACAATTATCTTCAACGGCTATCTACGTCTGTGAACTTTCGTACAGGCCATCATTCTAAATTACTAGATACGAGTAGGTTTTGTACTTTACACAATTGTTATTTATTATTGTAACTATTATTCGCTAATAAGAAGATTTTTTTATAAACCACGCCTGCCTTTTTAAAACCAAATAGGAAGAAACAAGCCCAGAAGTCTATAATACTACAAATGACCATAAAAGGCAGGACCAATGACAATTTAAGATCGGCTTATTTCTTTCTAATATTGGTTCGCTGGTGTGATCGCTATGTGGAGCAATTCTAGACAGCCCAACCTCTAGAGTGTAGATAATTATTTTATTCGTATTACATGTGAGCGAAAAACATTATCCACCCTCCACCTGGGTCGGGTAAAATACCACAATCATTAATATGAAATTACTAAAATAAAATTTATTCTACATAGAAAAATTCTATAATTCTGGGCCCAAAAAACTAAATAAATCTAATATAATTCTAACTCAACAACATGAATATTCATGTTATTATACCTATTGCCAGCAGTGAAAGTCTAAATCTAACGCTTGACGGCTTTAAATAAGAAAACATTGGTGCGTTTTCACTTCCTTATGTGCATGCTAGTGTTTACAGGCGACAGCGGCGGGATCGTTCCTCCGGAGTCCGTTCACAATGAGTCCTAACGGAGTGCCCTCCGACCCGTCTTACAAGCCGGCTGGACGTCAGATTCCATTACACTTGTCTGCTTTATTGTCTATAAAGCCTTTAGTGTCGATGATCTCTCGGCGACACATCAACCGATTCTTATTTCATCATACTTTATTGTACAAAGAACAGAATTACACAATTTTACACCGATTCTATCTTATGACTATTACAAATATAACGATATAATAAATTTAAAGCTTACAAAAGAATAGGTCATTGACGATATCGCGCTCCATTCACAGGCTAATAGTAAAATAATATAGCTGACCGCCGACAAACATATATTTGTAACAAAGAAGTGTAAAATTTCTCAAACGTCAGATTTATACGACGATCTGTGTGAGTATTTCAGTCGCAGCGACTATTCGACTATTTAGTCGCTTAGACACGTGTGTAACCGAATCGCTTACAAAAGATTAAAAGGTGGTAATTTGACATTGATTTAGGAAGAGCGCGAGTGCTTTCATCGCACGGATTGTCTTACTCTGGATCGAGCGAGCCGTTTTGTCTATCGTCGACTCTCAGTCCCTTTATAATGTTTAAATTTATTACATGAGACGTTCATAAATTTTAAAGAAGTAACTGATTAGTTTTCATTTACTGTGAACAACATCTTTGACACTGATCCCTGCAGTTGCATTCAGCTTTATTTACACGTTCATTTTAAATAAACGTTCAACAGAGTATCTATTAAATCGAATAAATTTTGGATAGCTTGACTTGCAATAATGTACAGTTTAATATTATGTATTATGTGACATAATTTCAATTGCCAATTTGTGAAATAACCGGAAATAATAGATAACTTACTCCCACGTTGATGCTATAAAGAATAATTAACGAACTTACTTTATCAACTGTAATAAAGAGAACTTAAAATACGTGCCACATCAAAAGCTAAAATAAATTTAATTTAAGAACGAATGCAAATACAAAAAATAATTTTCACAATATACAATTTTATCGAGTCCGACTCTCAATTACTATCTTTTGTTGGAATAAGCTCGTATTTTTATAAAGTCGTGATTGCGTGCGCGTGCGGGGAGTGCAGCTGCGCTCGCGCCGGCCGGCCGCGGTGCGGCGCGGCGCGGCATGGCGGCAGTAGCGGGCGCGGCGCATGCGCTGATGTCATCGGCTCAACTTAAATGTTATTTTCCGTCGCTCGCTGTCGCGTGGGTGCGGCAAACACTATCGGCTGTGGTCATACCAAACCCACAAAACCTTTACTTTGATATTACTTTTGTAGTGATTTTTATTAAATTTATTATCACGTACCTACCGCCTCAAATCACCTGGCACGATTTGGGAGGTTACGAGCGAATAAGAAATTACTACAATAACCTTATATGCTTCCTACAATCGTTATAATGAGGTTTTATATTCTTTTGAAGTTATACAACTTCAGTCGTAGCTCCAATTCAATATAATGTATGGCTACTAATTGACTATAACAAAAAATACGACGCATTTTTCACAAATCTTTTTATGTGTTCGCATCATTAACGTATCGTATGTTCATTCATACTATGTTCAAGCGTATTATTCTATTCATATCTTTTGATACACGTGTAATTAATTGGTTATATTGTTTTGGGCTCAGTGTAAGCCCGGCACGTGCTAAAGTTATGAATGAAATAACGTTTTGCAAGAGCGGATGTTGCGAGGTTGCTTGTCGAATTAGGTTTAGAGCCTTATGAAGGCTTGATGAATGAACGTCCCCTCCCCGCCGACCGCACACCGGCAACTGTACCGTGTTTTATTGTGAGATCAAGTGATAATGGTACATTGCTCTTAAGTTTAAGATTTATTATACAACTGTGATACATTAGATTTACACTTGATATTAATACTAACTTTTAATAATGTAGAACATGACTTACATAGAGAAGTTGTTATTAGAATTTTATAGTGTGTGCTAGGTATGAAAAAAATTAATTGCACAATCAACTTATCAATACAAACTTCTATTCATAATTATGGTCTCTATAAGTTGAATGTTTAGAAGTACCTAACTATAATAAGTCAAATTAATGGTATTATGAATAAATGTAGGTAAATATTGTAAATAGATTATTACATAGGTATTTAAAATAGATTGTTTTAGTGAATATCCTCATTTATACCTATACTATATATTTATATATATAACTGCCTCGGTGGCGCAGCGGGAAGTGTATACGACTGCTGTGCAAGAGGTCCCGGGTTCGATTCCCGGGACGGGTGAAAATGGTATTGGGTTTTTCTATCATGACATTCCAGTATTAAGATTTTTCCGGAGTTTGGTAAACAAATGCTCCCGGTTGATGACAATAGGCTCACCCCCTATTTCATGGGACCAAACATAGCTGGCGAAATGTGGGTGTGAAACACCTCTGCCTACCCCTTCGGGGAAAAAGGCGTGATGCTATGTATGTATGTATACCTATATAAAGAGAAAAATTAAACTGGTAATAATTTTGCAATGCCATGTTCATTTAACGTAACTGAAAGACGAAGAAGTTTAAACAAAATCAACTTACATCATAAGTATATTATGAAGACGCTTTGCTCGTATTCAAATTTGAAGTGTTTTTATATTCGTATTACGAGGTACAACCGGTATCACCTATTGGTGCATCAACACAGCTCGGGGTCACACCTAGCGGTAAACCGTTTGATTTAAATATCGTGCATATTGTACCCATTTTATGTTTCGTTTAGCCAAGCCTCTAACATAAAGCTTGTATTAATACTACTTTTTATAGTATTCTTTTTAAGTGACGCAGCAGGAGCTAGTAAAACTGCTATATCTTCTGACATCGGTCGAGGTTGCAAGGTTCCATAAGAAAATCAGCGGCAATCACCATTAAAGTGCGTTGCATTACGCTGATCTGGAAACCTACTTCGACTTTGAGACACACACTTCTATAACTTAGTCTATAAGTACTTACCTTTTGAATAACTTAATCTTTCACTTCATTACAAGATTTTCATTAACAGGCAATGTTTGCAAGTTCGAGTCAAATCTTGCAACTGAATTTTGAAGTAGTTATCCTCAACTGATTGAGATGAAATTTTGCATAAATATTGGACGACAATGCAATATTATGATGAAATGGAGCTGATCTGATCATGGAGTTGAAAGGTGGCCATGGGATCTGTTATAAAACAATGGTATACCATCCAACCACCAACAACCAACTTACCAATTTGAACTTGTTTGATTTGTCTTGAAGAGGCCTCCAATCTAAGTATATTTCAAAACTTTTATGTCTCTTTTATAACTTGCGTTTCTAAAAATAAAGCTAAGCTAATAGATGGTATACGATTGCCACACATGAGGTCCCCGATTGGATCCCGGGTCGGGTAAAAACAGTATTAGGTTTTTCTATCCTTAGTTTCAGCCCGGAGTCTGGTAACGTGATGGGACCAAACGTAGCTATCGAAATATGTATGTCAGGCAGGCCTATCCCTTCGGGGAAAAGACGTAATGATATTTATGTTATATTTATGTTTAACTACGAATAGATAGAAATTAAAATTGTATTAGCATTTGTGTTACATCATCAACGCTTCCAATGCAAAGTTGTAATCTACAACCGTTTAAATGAGTTAAACTCACTCGGTTATAAAACTTTACAACTTATATCTTAAATTAACATGGTCATGGCAATAAATATGCAGATAATTACACATCGCCCATTATTTATAAAGATAGCCTCACTTATTTTGTGAAATTGTCAATAATAATATAATTTACTAAGGAATTGGTTCTTTATTCATTAATAGTAATCTGTGTATGTAGTTACCTGTTCACAAGATCTTGATCGTCATTATTTCTTTAGTAATAGGTAGAGATATATAATAATATTCTGCTTGTTTCAGATAATACCAAAAAAAAGATACTATTTGATTTTCTTTTAAATCAAGTTTTTAAGTTCGGTTGCTACGGACCAAAGTCCTTGTCATGACAAATGAAATCAAGAAGGAAAAATTCTATGGGATACCATTGCGTTGTTGTCACCTTTCAACTTCATTACATAGCGGTTAAATTCACATTCTTCTAATAAACAAAAATACATAATGACGTAAACACAAACATTGCAAGATAAAAATAAACCTTGTATTAGAATAAACTTCAGTAACTTTTTGAATTTCCCGTACTTCCACACACGTCCCTGTGCGTACAATTTAGTTGAACAAAAATGTATGATTTAAATTTAATTACGTAGGTACTCTTGAATGTCGTGCCGCCCGTGTCAAAGTCAAGATTGAAGCGCGTCAGTGGTCGAGTGAAATGTCGCAAACGCATGCTTCGTCGCCCCACCCCTGTCAGGCTTAACATAAAACTTCAATTTGCATAATGCATACAGAATATGTAAACTTATCTGAGACACGCCCTTACGAGTGACAAGGACTGAGGTGCGCCTGGATAACATTATTCTCGTTGAGACGATATCCAATTCTAAATAGATCGCATTTGCAAGCCCTCGTGTTGTGCGGATTTTATTAGCATCGACGCAATACCCCGATATTATTTTTATACGAACAATTTGAAAGTCGTTTCAGTATTTATAGACCCATTTTCGCTTCGAAAAAATGTTCCCGTGTTCTATTTGTGACTGTTTTATTGGAAATATATTGCGGTAATGCAGTTTTATTTCACTTTTGTATTTTATGTGCAATTTATTGCTATAATTATAATAGGGAAGTGATAAAAATCTATTTAAGACTGAAAACGTATCTTAATGTGTTTTTTTTTTAAATACATTTGTCTAGAATAAGGAACTATGTGTTATTGACACTTTTAAAACTTTTTTTAGAAGCTTATCTATTAACGCCTAGACGCAAGAAAGAGCTAACATACATTTTTTTTACTGGCCCGCCTCTACTATATAATACGCATTATATTTGAATATAAGTAAAATATATTGCCTTAAATATATCTGCGATTGTCACCATTTGTTCGTTTTTAAATCTTTACCACTTCATTTTTATTCTGAACCATACCATTTATAACATTTACTCAGTTTATCCTCGTAAATAAACTGTCCTTATGCTTCACCGTTTATAGGTATTACTAGTATTCATTCATACATTATATTGTCCGCAGTACCAGTAAGTTATTTCCTCAGGTAGGTAAGCCGGTGACCACACTTGAACAAGTCTTTTTTGGCATGAACTTATGACGTTCAGAACTATAAACCGTGATTTCATTTGCCACACGATTGGAAATATTATCGGCGTAAGGGATCGTTAAGATCGGCCATCCGTTCCTTATTAGCCTAACACGCGCCACGAGCCCTATTTCGAATGCAAATAAAATTACAAGGCTACCATAAAAAGTGTTTATTAAGACTTTATTTGCGTTTAAAAATTCGTAAAGTCTTATTCAGACCGGTGCTGGGCCCACTCGGTCGAGTTCCGAAGTTTTAAAATTACAAAGTTACTGTCGTATCGGCGACAGAATGAGACGTAAATGGGAATATGTGCAAAAAGCGGATACGTCGCGACATATCTTCTCTCACGACAGAATCCGATCATTGTTGCATAAAGTGTGGGATTAAGGGGTGTATACCCTAGAAGGTGAGGGCACCCACCGCAGGCACCGCACCGCTCAGCTCCGCTCGGCCTCACCTGGTAATCGATTCATCTTTTATTGCTATTTGATGGCTGCAATATATCGCATATTGGTGTCTTCGGTGTGCATCCGGTCGCATCGCGCGACACGTACACAATTCATGCCCTACACAGTACACACGACAACGCCTCAAACTTGTAATTTAACTGTTCTCCGCTTGCATTGACATAAAAATAAAATTGTTCTGACACTATCATCTTGCGACTATTGTCGAAGAAACATTGAAATTATGATAAAATAAACTCTAATTTTGCCATGTTGGAAAATTTATTATTAGTTTATTTTATAAAGATGATCGCTGGCATTTTTGATTATTTGACAGCAATATCGACTCCAACAAAGTCGATGTCCCAATTTACCCTACTATGAAGAATTATATATTTCTCGTCTGGCCTGTTGGTCTAGTGGTTAGTGACCCTAACTGCTAAGCCGGAGGTCGTGGGTTCGATCCCCACCCAGGACAAATCTTTGTGTGATGAACATAAAGGTTTGTTCTGTGTCTGGATGTAATTTAGCTATAATATTTATGTATTTACAAAAAAAAATTATTTAAGTAGTATATCAGTTGTTTAGTACCCATAACACAAGCAAATATAATTGCTTACTTTGGGACTAGATGGTGCTGTGTGAATGTGGTAGAATATTATTATTATATTATATACCTATACAAAAACATGCTAGAGCTGATTGTACCTACATTCGTAACCAAAAGTGAGTGCTATTAATATCTCAATACAAAACACCAGTGAGTTTTACCATTATATCCATTTTAATGGAGTCAGGGTTCAGTCAGGTTAAAATTTAATAACCTTTGATATAGTTTAAGAAATTCCAAATATGGGAAATATTTGGAATTTCTTAAGACCTTTTAAGACCTTGTTGTTGATACCAATGAGGTGAATGCTGACGCTAGAAGTTTGCAATTAAATTAACAACATAATATCAATAATTGTTTTTTTTACTACCTATGGTCTTAGAAGGGCTAGTATCCTTCATCATGGCATACATGAACATTAGTTAGGTGTACTTATTAAGTAAAAGTCTATTAATATTCTGTACAACACAGCAATACCACTAAGCTCTAAAGCCCAATATCTAAAAAGAGCTTATCAGAAGCATAAGCTGTGTATTATTATTGTAACAGTTTTCTATTAGGCACTACCTATATGCCCAACCTTATAAACACCAACTTATCGGCGTAAAACAAGGTAAGTGATAAATATATAAGAGCTCTTTGGCCAGCTGTAGCTTAACATAGATTTTGAAAAATCTACAGCTCAAATGGAGGTTATGCTGTGAAAAACCGACATTTGAATAAAAAAAGCCATATAAAGAATTCAAAATATTTATTTGTTAGTAATCAAAAGACATTAAACAAGATATGTAATACCAAGTTTATACCCATCGCTATCAATTACAACAGTTAGTATTACTTTGCCATGTAAAGAAGAACGTGTAAACAAGGTTAGTTTATCGAGTTTCCCTCGGTCAGATAAAATCGTGTAATAGCCGTCTTCGGCTATAATTTGTGGTGACTCAATTGAAAGGTCAGTCTCTCTAATACACATATTCATATCAGAATCCTCTCTCCGAGACTTTCCAATTAAGCAATTTAGATACGAGACCGGGCTGTGACACGACATTATACGAATGTAAAACAAGGCCTATCGGAATGATAATTCAGTGATGTAAATAACAATAAAGTTATCAAGGAAGGCAACATTGCTATGGGTTTTGACAATAAAATGTTTCTTGGAGTGCACGAGCGGTCGAACGGTCGGACGGTCCAACGGTCGAATGGTCCAACGGTCGAATGGTCGCGACCCGCCGCGCGCAACTATTACACACGATTTATGGGTGTCGAGAGATTTGGTACCAATTCTCATCGCAGTATACTAATGTTACTCTTATCTCTTTCTATCTACCATCAAAAAGAGAGGGATGGAATATCGTGTTTTTGTCAATCTGTAAATTTAACAGTTGAAATTGTAATCTATTTCTATGTTAATTTTAGACTGCAGCATAAGCAGCCAATATTATTTATTGATACTAGTTAATTGAAATATTATTTTATAATATAGAAATTAGTACTTTATCTAATAAATATAAAATTATTATAATTTATATAGATACACTAATTGCAAATATAAAATGTATAGTCCTGGATTTCAACATCTTCAATTTAATGGTTGTATAGACATCTCTGTATGTTGTATAGACAGTTCCGTGTTGTGACGGATTAAGAATACATAATGTCACTACCCCATCTCAACCCGTAGGTGTCGTAGAAGACGAATAAGGGAGTAACCTTATGCAGACATGAGCATTGCAAGAAAAGGAAAATTCGAAACAAACCATATACCAACCCGTCTGGCCAGCGTGGTATAGTAGGCTAAATTCCCTTCACATTCTTTGGAGGAGACCCGTGCCCAGCAGTGGGACATTTATGGGTTGAGATGATGTTGATAGACATCTTTATCGGATTAAATTTTTTATCATATGAATGATTTGGAAATCCTCGCACTAACACTCATATCAAAGTTATATTAGTGTTCTTCTTTTTAATCAGCAAATATTGATCCACTTTTGAGCAAAGGCAAGATATTTATTAACTATTAACAGTTTAACACCACACAAAACATTTAAATGAAACAGCAACTGCGAGCGTTGAAGTCTTTTGTACTGACGAACAAACGGACAGTGAATACGCTGACTCATATACAGTTTACACTGACAAAATATCTATATAAAAACATATTTTGCACGATATTTCCTTATTATCTTTAGAAATGTGAACAAGAAACAACATAATATGTATTAAAAATATATTTTTCCTCCATTTCATGTGGAATAACTTGGTAAAGGTAATACATTACACTAAATCTGTTTTAGTGTTTTTTTTTAAAGACAACGCACTTTATAATAAGCTCTGTGTCTCGAAGGAATTTCAAACATGCGATTAAGGGACTCAAGACTCGCAACAAATCTCTATGAATAACACAAACAAACAAAATATTTGTCTCGTGTGGGAATCGAACCTACGTTTCGGCTCAGAGATGTTGACCATTCGCCTTCCGCTTCGCCACGGTGATAGACAACCTTATAGATTGATAAGCTTGGTATAAAGATGGCCTAAGTTGACAGTTTTCCAGAATAAATAGCGTAGCTAACTGATTTTTGACAAATTTTTCACTAATTTGCCCGTCACTTTTACATTAAAATAGGCGAAGGGTCCGACAAGTGCCTTAGTAATATTTATTTAAATCAACAAACGAGCGAAGTCTGGGCTAAAGCAAGTCATTATAAAAAATCTAAAGACAAAATGTATATCCAATAAATCAATACAGACAGAATTAACATACAGTGTTAATTATGTTCAATTGTTATTAACGTTTGTATTGAATGTAATCTATTGCGATTTAAATAACAGATGAACAATAATGGTTCAAGAAAGCATTGGGACCGGTCCCGACTGCATTATTGGGAACCTGTTTGTGTTGCTCTAATTAACAATACACAAATCGTAGCTTGTATGCAGATGAGGGTCCCGCGCCGTGCACCCAGCCACAATCGACGCTCAATGTTCATCCGCGATAACAAAACTAAATACTGTTTTTAGAGGTCAACATTTTTTTAAATTGTGTTTTGAATTTTGTGGTTTAAATTCAAGGATTAATACCTATGACGTATGACCGTATGACCCGTCTGGACAGCGTGGTATAGTAGGCTAAATTCCATTCAAAATCTTTGGAGGAATGCCCAGCAGTGGGGCGTTTATGGGTTGTAATGATGATTATGACCTAACTCGTACTAGAGTACTCGTATTAATAAGGAAGTTTCATTAAAAAAAGAAAGTATTAGTGGAAAGTTTTCATTGGTAAACTTTCTATAGTATAAGTAATTCAAAAGTAAGGCATCATTCAAATCCATTCACTATAACTGTGTTCCGTTTTTTTTCAGTTATCACGTCTAACTGCACTGATCTACGAGATGTCATTTAACCGAATAAAAACTTATGATTATATTATTATACATCGCGCTCAAAACATTCAATTTAAAACAATAACATTCTAAATCAGACGAAGACATGTTAATCAGTGCATTTACTTTTATTTTATCGACACATTGCTAGTTGACATTATCCTAAGGGCCGAGTGACCAAGACATACTCGTCGACGTGGACGCGACCTTATCGTAAAATTGAATTAAAAAAGAGAGATAATAAAAGGGGATCGCGTCGTAATTCTGGCGCGCGACAACGCAGCACTTTTATTTGGAAGGCGCGCGTGTGGCGGGTGAGGGGTAAGGGGGGGACGCCTAATCGTGCGAGCTTTATTGGGTTCCGCTTTGGTCCTGCGTATAACTCCATTTTATTTACTGTTGATGTGGTTGAGAAGAAACTAAAAGGAGAGCCGCTTGGGTCATGTATGTACCGCCATTGTATTTACTGTAGATGTGGTTCAAAAGTAGGAAAAGATGAAGGATACGTGTTGTTATCGTTTTGAAATTACAACAAATATGCGTTATATATATATAATATATCTATTCTAAGAATTTAGATACTTATTAACCTGGATATAATAGAATTATTATAATTTTGAACACGTCAATGTCTTAAATGCATAATATATAACAATAGGAGTTTAACTATTAAAACTGTTACTAAAATTATTTATTTAGTATTTTTATTACAGTAAAAATATATATTTGTACGAAAAACCTAAACTTTTGCGTGACGAACTATAACTTCAAACAAGTTTAATACGAGTAGATACATTAATACTATCCTAATGTGATAAAAAATATACGTTACACGAAGCAATATATATTTTTTGTTTTATATAATGCAACACTCATTATTTATATACCTACTCCTCAAAACTTCTAGATTAAAATTAAATCTATCATATTTATAAAGAAGTAATAATTAAACAAAGAATGTGAAGTTTTAAATAAGAAGCATTATATAAAGGTACAGTAAGGAAGACGCTGCACATTATGGGCCGCGGTCCTCGGGGACAATCTTCTTTTATTTATATCCGCTGTGTAACATCTCGCACCTCTCGTCCGCTCAGCGACTGAGCGACTGAGCCACTCGAGACGCAAGCTCGCCGCTCCTTGCTCATAATACTAACACATATTCCATTCCTTAGTGTAACCACTTTATGTAGAAATTATTGTCACATAATCAACATTTTTGTCAAGATATAATAGTGTTTTTTAAATTTGGACATTCATCATCTTTTTTTGAGATTTTTCTTTTCTATACCTTTTTAGAACAATGTATGTATAATTACGTATTGTTTTTATACTGATCACACATCTTAATTTTTGCTTCAAAATACTGTTAAAACTATTAGTTAGCTGTGGTTGCCTATAATTGAGAGAGCATCAGACACGCTTTATGTTTTTCATATTTCTTTGTTAAGTATGTGTATCTCTTGTTGGTAATCCTTAATAAATAAATAAATAAAAACAAAACGAAAGTTTTGTAGGTAATTTTCACATTTAAGTTGCAAACATTACATTAAGTTTATTAGACGAAACGGGATTAAAGTTAAAAGACATTTTTATTAGAAACAAGTTACGCATTAGGTATCCTTGAGCTTGAAGTTTTTATGAACATAATGACAAAAACGAGTAACATAATCAGAACACAAAAGCCAAAATATTTACTTTACATTTCTTCGTTTTACGATCAGTCGCAAAATATATAAACAACATTGCAATACGATGTCACAAATCTTAAAGTTATTTAAATTGTTCACTTTTTTATTTGGGATTGAATTTATTTCAACCAAAATGTTTACGTTTTTTAAGTCCTCAAAGTTTGAATATCAAAATATGACATTCGCCGTGAGTAATACAATTTGTTTGTGTACATAATGTCTTACACTTATACTCATTTTTCTGAGATAAGAACATATTTCGTACGCCGCAGCTGTCGTAATAATCATATTATGACATTTAAAAATTACAATCAAGGTCCAAGATTAAGGCTTTACCCAATAATCTTTACAATTACTGTCTATATAAGGCGACAGATGAAATTTTGAATTTGTACACATTTATACTCAATAAATCAATTAAATCAAAAGTATAACTGACTTATTTGTCATATTAAATAATCATCACACACATCTTGTTGATATTTTTAAATTTAAATTTACGCTGGGATGAAGGCTATGTTCATACTATCATTTGTCTGAGAATGTGATCTCGTATTCATCCTACTGATGCAAAGTAACAATCGACTTATTCACTTTATTGATTTGAATGATGCTATCATAGACATATCAATATTTATAAACTCCCATTCATATTCATAATATATCATTTTGATTGTATGAAACCTTATATTGAGATCCAAGTATAACCCGCGTGGTTCAAAGCAAAGCTGACCAGGTGCCACACATCGCGCAGACAATATTTTTATTTTCATCAAGCGTAACATTGGAAGCGCATTTTTCCGGGTACGATGCGACCGTCCAAGCTGACTTGTAATTTCAAGTGTTTAACTTGCACGCACAGCAGGGTGTCTCACAACAATGCCCATATCCTTTTCACATAAAATATATGAAAAGTCCGACTACCAGCGAGCCACGGATCGCCGGTCCGATACAGCCACCGCATTATGCTCGCTAGCTGCTTACCGAGAACTTTTTATGAGGGATCAAATTGATTGGTTCGGTGATAATATCGGAGTTGTGCGTATTGTGCTCGAGCGCGGCCGGCCGCTCAGCCTTTAACACGTCGCGCCAGCGCGGCTTCCGTTACCATCGATTACGTATGCAGCTATACTTCTCACACCTTTTAAGAGATGTAATTTAGAGATTCTAAGAGATTGTTGCTTGTAATAGATATGCACATTTTAATGTGGCGGTGAAAGGTTGTAAGCTCTCCGGTTCCCAAATAGTCGATCACTATAAATATTAGAGTATACCACAAAGCAATATGAGATAAGTTATAAGTTGTGGTATTCGTAATGTCTTTTTCATGATTCCGAGTGACCGTTAGGTATCACATCGAAATTGAATCGAGTTAAAGATACAGTTTAAATTTATTGAGCGCTCGCAACGAATCATCCGCAGGCAGGTCAGGCAGGACGTGCCCCGCAAGCAAGAAACACAAAACCACAAAGATAAAAATATATTACAAAATGAGGCCCACTTTGTGTTTTGAAATTACAATCAAATAAATTACTTTTTATTGCTCAATCTTGTTGGATTTTATTAAGGTATCGGCGCTGAATGCGAGAGAATAAAACATGGCGGGCTTACGCGAGAGACATGATGTTTCCGTGCGCCTTGTAGCCGCCAGATAAACGAAGGTGCTTTACATGGCCCTCGAGTTTTTGGAGATAAGCCATCACGACGTGTTCATGTCGACATGCGGACAATGAAATAACAAACTCACACTTTCCCTCTACACTCTAGACAGTATTGAATGCATCACAAACATTGAAAATAATGCACACATTTCACCTAATAGCGTTTTATTTCACGAGAAAGTGGTTTTGATAATGGACTGTTCAAAACAATTCTAAAAAGCTATTTACTACGCAACTTAACTATATTGCCAGTTATTGTCAGTCTTATAATAAGTTGTGAAAGGCATAGCAACTTTCTTCGGGCACGCACCTGCTACAGCTAGAAATAGAAATTATAATCAATTAAATTATATCAAAACTTGTTACCACTTTAATTAGCAATGAGTGGAATATTGAAATTTCTGATAACATTTTGGCTTTAAAATTAATATCTTAAGTGTCTCTAATTGAAACTAGCTTTGCGTTACAAATTTAGACTACAGTGTGACCCCTAAATCCTCGATGCCTCCTTCAGAGAGATTAGATCCACAATTCTTCAGCTTTATTAAATTACGTCAAATATAAGGTCGGTTTCGTCAAATATTGCCAGTCTAAAGATAAATAACGAACATATTAGACAAATGAACTAGACGGTCTATTTCTTTAGTACTGATTAGAGGAGCAATATTTTTTATTCTTTCTGAGGTTTTTAACATTTAGGTTCTCACTGGTTACTACCGTCGTACACCTTGTCACTACGATATCCAGTACTAAGTACAGAAGTCGATATCAATAAGTTCTCGTTAAGACTGCTACAGTTTGTAAGCGGTAACTATTAAACTTGTCTCTGCATTACATCTCTCGTTCACAAACAGCCTAGACGCTACTTTCCAACTGGATGACAAACCGCTCTTCCAGTTTGAAAATATACAAATCAATAGCGAGACCGGGGAGACAAGAGAGCATATCGTGTTGATTAATGCTGATTGCTAAAGTGCGTCGACGCATGTATAAGTAATGTTACAGCCCACCACGGCGTTTCCGTCTCAACCGGTCTTAGAACAATGTACCCCAAACATTTACTTATTCACTATTCAATGTATGGAATCGCCCCCATGACTTAGTGGACATTAACAACGACGCACGACTTAAGCACTATCGCAGGCGCAAATTATGCCTAATACAATTACGGCTCATTCATCTTAGTATCGCTTTAGAAGATAATTGGCAATGATAAACTGCAAAGTTGAGACAATACTAAAGTATGCTGCGACCATAGAAGAGGACCCATTGCGCTTAGGTGAGAGTTCTCACAGTTATTAACAATTTAGTAAGGCATGTGTAATTTAAGAAGGGTCCAGCTATGGTGGTGTTGTGGAAGCGTGGAAATGTGCGCAATAACACAATGCGCCGCGTGTGTCCCTTGCCCAAGGAAACACATTTATCATCGTCACCTAGCGACCCGCGACTTGTAATTGTGCGCCATATTGTTGCCTGACTTATGGGCCCTGTGCTTCAATATAGTTTCCGCTTAACCTGTGCATAAACTTTCTTAGACAGGTTAATTTAATACAAAAGATTACTCTCTCTTTACGTGTAATAGCTGTTATTAGATTAGCCCATTGTTGTCTATGAAACATTTTATCCCTTGATTGATATAAAATATAGTTTTGGTGTTTGTTGTTCTGCACCCATACATATACTAAAACACAAATATGTACTTTCCCACTGTTACTCCTGTAAGATTAATTGCAAACACCACGCTGGGATATTCGGTAGAAAGCCAAACCTACCTACCTACTTAAAATCCGGACATAATTTTCTGTTTAAAGTCGATAGGCCGCAGTTATTATGAGACTTCCTAATAATTAATTGAAAGTACACAATTTTCTTTCTCCCACTACTAACTACTTTAGTTTACTCCCACTGCTTAAACCTTACTTTTAGTACATATTCTTCTTTTTTTTTACACACACATTGTACACAATGCCTTTAAAAACTATAAATTTAATACTAGCTTGTAAGTACTTAGCCAATAGTGTTCAACATTTTTATTCAGTTTCTTAGGAACCAATGCATTTTATTTAAAGCTCCCACGCAGCGCCACTAGACAAAAATCGCATCGCCTTCTCATATATTTCCCCTGTCACTGTTCAAAGGACAATACGGTAAAGGATTGTAGAAAAGTGAGCATAAAACAGCGCGCACGCGAATCGGGTAGCGTCGATCGAGCGGAACATCAGCATTGTGATGGGAGCGCGCGCGGCAGGGCGAGGAGCGGTGCGCACTCGGCAGGCGCGCGATCAAGCCGCGATTTGTCGTTATTTGCGCACTCGGCTGCGACGCGTCGCGGACGCGCCGACTTATGACGGCCCTTATCCTCCATCGCGGGAGCCACTCCGCGCCTCTTGACATCCCTCTCCAGATCGTCGTCGCCTACCTGTTGCTAGTATTTCTCACAGAAACAATGAGCCTTAAAGGTTTATTATGACAACAAAACTGCACAATGCGTTTTAATGGTATTTCTCTGGCTCCCAACTATAATTGAAGGCTAATTTTAAATGGTTAGGTACTCGTTGACTTATACCGTTAAGCGCTGATAGAAAAACATTTTATTACCCTTAGCTTCGACATAATTGAACAACAATGTAAATGTCTAGATGCCTTTTACTATGTCGTTTAAAACAGCCTGTTTTATGAACGTCTAGAAATTAGGTGTTATGCAGGAGATAGTTTTTACTATCATCTAGTAACGGACGAACGAGAATGGGTGCGTTCCTATGGTCCGCGCCCGCGCTCGCCTGGAGCGGCCGACGTCTATAATAATGTAGTACGACGACGCTATCAAAGCCGATGATCACAGCCGAAATCAATTTTAAACAAACTCTAGCCACCACCTACAATTATCATTGTACTGAACAATGCGTACCCACTAAATATCGCCTCAGTGTTAGAGGTCACTACGATCTATCGATAATGGACGGTTCTTTTTGGATCGCACGAGATACAATCGCGATGATTTGTTGATCCTACGCAAGCTTAAATATTGAAATTAACATTCATTTACGATTTTTATCTATCATACAAAGAATATGATGTGAATGAGATATTATAAGACAAAGCGATGTTAGTATTTAGTTTATTTTTTTGTATTTGTTCAACACGTTTTCTTTCACTTCACTCCTCGGGCTGTATTCTTAGCTAAGTTATAAATTATAACTATCAAGCAGTTTTAAGAACTGCGTGAAACGAAAAATAAATGTTGACTCGAGGCGTTCAAAAAGCGTTGCTATTTTCATTGGAACATTGAATTATGCCCTTGTTAATATTTATTTAAAGTTTAAGTATTGGTAGGCAAGTAGGAGAAGTGTCGACCGTTGGGTGGTCCCGCCGCTATCCCGTACATTCACAATCACACCGACTTAGTTAACTCTAAAATGCAAATAGAAAAGGTCACACTCGTAGTCGAGGAAAAACTGTTCATTAAGCAAGTACAACGTAGCTTTCAATTTAAAGTTGTTAGAAACTAAAGAAATACAAACTCAATACAAAGAAATGTAATCGACGCAGTTAAAATAATTGCTTCACGCACGCGTTTCTATCTTAATTAAGTTTATTTAAATTTTATTACGCATTGTGAAAACACCTATAGAGTACAAAACGTGAGGGTAATTGATATATCGGCAGGCAACGCACGGCAGCCGGGGGCCGCCCGCCACAGTAAAATTAAAATTGATGATCATGTAAACTTTATTAGTAGAGGCATAAAAATGTTGGAGTAAATCAAAGAGTGTGCCAGTATATTGCATGACACGGCGTGATCTAGTATCGGGACCCCGTTAACACTTTATTGCTGTTCATACTTCTTGCACCATTCCGAGAAAGTAAATTACTCGTAGCGATCGTAAAATTAATGCCACATACGGTAATACGACTAAGTACTTCAGCTTGTCGATGTCAATTTTTATGATGCACTCACTTGATATCGCAAGCTTAGTATAAAGTGGTGATATTTTTCCCTGACATTATGGCTGTTGTGGATAATCTATTGTAAATAAATGAGCAGTCAATTTAATTTTTTTATGACGATCTTGAAGGCGATAGTTCTGATTGGATACTGAATATTTTAAACAAAAATGTAAAATGAGAGAAGTGAGTGAAATGTGAGCGTTCTTTGGAAGTATGTATTATTAAATTAAATTGCATTTCAACAAAATATTTACGAGAGTAGTAATTTTTCATGGACAGGACAGGCCCCGCAGCGTGCAGCGGTCGACCTCGCCTCGCTGCCATCGCTATGCACCGATACAAACCACTAGGCCTTTGAGTATCTCATAGCACCTCACTGCTGCACTGCTGACAACTATAACTAGCACTTTTATCCTACAATTACAGCTTCGTGATAAAATATACCAGTCTTCATTATTTATTCGAAATAACAAAAAATCGTTTTGCTAACGATCGCTTTGTTTGTTTGGGGTGTGAGAACAAATATTACTATAAAAAAATAGTAGGTATTAAAAAAGCAAATATGAATTTCATTATTGTTACTGTTTTTTTTTTTAATTACCTTAATTTATATTCAGGGAAATATATTAGCATATAGAATTAGTATCTACATGCTGTCACTTTATTGGTTATTTTCTAAAATTTATTATATATTTATATAATATACATCGATTGATATAAAAATTTACAACAGACATTATTCAAGTGGCTAAGGGGACTTGTCGCAATATCCCAGTTACCGGTCTCCAAATCACATAAAATAAAGCTCAGTTCGCATTGAGTCCATCGCTCAGCCGCTGCCGCAGAGATTATTTCATGAAAGCTCACGAGACGATCGTTTCGAACCGCCATCCACAATCAATCCTCCTTGCATAATTAAGACACTAAAACACGAAATTTATTCCTTTGATAAAGTTTATCTTGAAATATGTATTATTCGAAATACTTATGCAATGTTTGGCAATATGCAGGGAACATTTTAATTTAGGCTATAAAGTAAACTGTACATTTAAACACTGGCGACTAAAAAGTATAAATGTAATTTCAAGTGCTATACTATTTTCACAGGACAATAAATTCTTGTACTATTGATTTTTGGCTTTTACCCTTCGTTAACATAGCGTCATAAGGTTTGAACACAGATTTTTGATGATGTTACTATTTAGATAAAGATTTTCCTGGGTTGAATTTTTTTTTATATTAATTTTCATACAAAAAAAATGTTTATTCAATGTAAATCTGATATTAAGTTTTCCAGTGAAAAACTTAAATCCCAGTCTCATAGGCAAAAAACTGATAAAACCTATTTTTTGCTCGAGGATAAAAAATATAAGTTTGTACGAATAAATCTGTTGATAGAGTCACTATTTCAGTCGGCCCGCAGAAACAACCTAAGGCAACTCATAACCTAGTTTCAATTACGAATATTACCAATTAATGCAAATAGTTTACACGATTTATGGAAGAACAGTTGTTAGCAATATTTCAATTATCTATTTAAGAGTCATCATAATATCCAGTCGATGTATCAGCATAGTAAATATGCACAATTCTCTAGTAACCTTTGATAAATGTCTCCGGGAACGGCGAACATAACACCCGGAGGCTTGAGCGAAATAATTAAAACTACTTAAGATTCAAACAGAAAGTACCAGGAGCCAGTTTGCGGCTCATTTAGCGAGAGGAGGCCGGTCGGCTGGCACTGACGACCATTACTCTACCAACCGATTGATATATTCTTCGTGGACATGCGATCGGCGACACGTCATTCCAGTGTTCAGTGCGCCCGTTCCGACCAGCTACTACTGCCTACCTACTGCCTCTGTACAAATAAACAAACCTTAGCAACAAAGTAATAAATATCAAGTCCGCCTCTAACGTATGTGACTATAAATCGGACACTTCTTTTATTGCTGCACATCTAGACCAATTAAAATTGAATCGTTATTGTAGATATCAGTCAATAAATGTATTAGGAAACTCGATGTTTGCTAATAATCCAGTCCTTAATTAAACAAAGATAAGTACTTATTCGTATGTAATTTTTGGTTATTAATTACAATTTAACAGAGTGAATTAAAACTGTTTAATTTTTGACGGTAGATTGTACTGTGTGTAATAAATACAAATCACGGCGGCTCTCCTTAGCTGTGTCCACCTCCAATAAACGATCGACCAAATAACTCGATGTCAGATTAAATACAAATATTTACATATGTACAAAGGAAAAGAGATAAAAGTTTACCTTTTACAAGCAATTTGAGGTTATTTATTGTGTGGAGTGGCGCATCGCCGGCTGCGTTTTGGTGCACCTTCTTTATACAGAAGCCATTATAAGTATCAGTTTCAGATCATAGATCATAAACGCATTTGTTATACGGAGGTCGGGATACGGGGGGTCCTGCCACGTGAGGTACTGCGCTCATTGTTGACTTTTTATTGTACTACGTATGTCACAATTTTCGTGGACCTCACCAGAGATGGAGGTATAAATTAGAGGTGAAACGAATGTGATTCGGTCGAATGTCGAGTTAGGTCGAATTTTCAGTTGAACCATGCCGATTGAGTATTAGCTAAAGTTTGGTTCACGAGATTTATACTTTTTCTTATATTTATATACTTTTAAAATTAATAAGAAGTGAAAATAAATATGTAATAATATATTTTTCATTGTATGTACAATTTTATAATTACTACAAATAATTAATTTGATTTGTATTTTATTTACCAGATTTAAGGAATTTCAGCATATAAGCTAAATGCAAATCCAAATCAATGTTTCATCAATAAATTTGAACTGATGTCAAAATGCTCAGAATATCGAGCATGAAATAAATTTTGGTACATCTCTAGCAGTCTATCACTCCTGTTCCATTTCGGATCTTCAACTATTTATGTGAAGAGCGAGAATGTGTTTAAATCATCGACGTACGTTCAACCAGCTTAATCTTTATTTTATGAATCTCGTAAATTACAATTTGATTTTAATAACTTATTTACTATTTGTGTATTATCGAATATACGTAATATTCGGTAATTAATCTTGATGATCTTATCAAAGCAGAGAGAATTAATTTTCTGGTCTCAAAATATTTCTTTAAAGTGAAGTTAATTTAATAACTACAGGAGCTTATTGGTATTTATATTCATATAAAGCTTCACAATTGTACTATACAGTTAATGAGTGGTACGGTTTTATTAAAATGTGCATCATATCTTTTTTTGAACTTGAGTTTTGAAAGGGAATTTATTTTATTTTATTTTTTTAATTTATGAGCACGGATGTATGTATGTCAACTGAGATGCATAGGGGGCTTACTCTGAGTTTCAACATTCGACTTAGTCAGTTTTGATGTCGCTGCCAAATGTAAGGAAATTTAGATATGGTCGCTGTCGCTGTCGAAATTCAGAGTTAGCCCCCCGGACCCTAATTGATACCGTTGATTGGTTTTCGTCGGACAGTCAAGTCGTAGTCGCTGACTACTTACGAAACGTGCTCAATCGTGTAATAAAATGTTAATAAAGCAAATAAATCAAGATAACGTCAATAGTTAAGAGTCCGACACAACGAAATAGTCGCTGCAGAAGTGAAGGAATTACTTTACGTATATCGGGACATAACTCTCACCATGTTATATCTACATGCCACAATCTGTACCACATACATTTTAATCAAAAGAAACTTCTCGACTAGGTAAACAATAAAATAATTGATAACCATAAAAATGGAATAGCAAAATCTATTGCTTAAATATGGCCCCCTTGGGTGAATACTTAACTTTTGAACTACTTTGAGAGGCGAATTTGTGTCTAATCCTACATTCCTACTAGAATAGTGATTTTATTAAGAGTGTTTATAGTTATGAACGGCAACGTCGCAATTGAGTGTCATAGTTCATGTTTTCAAAAAAGGTGTATTGAACATATTTTAAAAATATAGCTTCGATTAAATAATAAACATTGAAAACCACGAAATATGACATTAAATTGCAACGTTGCCTTTCATAAAGTAAAAACCCTTCTATTATTGACTACTGCGTAAGTAATGCAAACCGTAGCAATGAATGAAATACATCTTAGTATAAAGTAACCCATATATAAACAATCCTTTTCTTTTTTACTATAGAAAGAAATTTATTCTGGAAAAACTACATGACGTCATCATGTTAACAGCTAATGGATAAATGAGATCGACTCAGGGACGTCCGCACGCATAGCTCAGTTGTAAAAGCACTGGATACGGAATGTCAGGGTCGCGGGTTCAACTCCCGTTGTGGGTTTCATTTTTTCCATGAATGGTTTAGCATTTAAATAAAATGTTAAACCAAAGCAAAGAAAATTACATAATATTTAATGTAAAAACTACATATCTCTGTTTCATCGTCAACCATACCCAATCATACTTTTGTCCCAACAATTTTTACGACTTATTCTCACAATCAAAACGTAAACAGAAATCAATTCAAAAGAGTGAATTATTGTTTATATATTCTAATATTATCGTAGTTTCGTTAATTGCTCATATCAAATCAATAAACTTAAAGCGACGGACGGCACGTGCCGAGAATGCACATTTCTGTGAACATAACGATCGTAGAAATAACTGTATATACTTTTAAAATGTTTTCTTGCTTAATTTATTTTTGAGATACAACTTTCGAGACAGTGAGACTATGCAAGTACTTCCGCCACACTCATCATCGCAAGCGTCTAAAATTAATATCAGTGATGTCCAGTTTCGGAACTTCGTAAAGTCATTGATAAGATAAAATATAACTTAAACAAATTAAAAATGACAGTTGTATGAATAAACTAGTTCCATTGTTTTACTTTTATATTCAGTCAGGTTATACTTTAATCAATGAATAACTTTTATTTGATGGTTCAATAGTTCAATGCTAAATGACTTATGCCCGGTTTCTGAACCATCAAATAAATAGTATTGCTACGCAAAAGGTGTCGGGTTCCATTTTAGTTTGACCAAAAACGGTAAAGTAGTTTTCTCAATAAATTGAAATGAAAACTATTTTGAAATTCTCAGTATCAGCACGTTGTCTTGAAATACACTGGCACAGCAATTAACTTGAGCCCTATTAGGTATATGGGCCAAAAATAACTGGCGATATAGGACACCTCTGCCTACACCTTCGGGGAAAAGGCGTGATGCTATTTTGTTTTATTAAATGAAAACGATGAACATAACATAGGATCACGCCTTTTTCCCCGAAGGGTTAGGTTGTTTCACATCCACATTTGTTTGGTCCCATGAAATAGGGGGCGAGCCTATTGTGAAAACGATGCCGATACCAAAAATTATTACTTTAAAAAAAAAAATTTAGCTAACCATACACTACTTTCATGATTGAGGCGATAACGAATTCCTAATGTAACATTTAGAACACTTTTAAAACGCATGTACCATCGAATCCAACACCTTCAATTAGACTAACACAGTCGATAGTTATTGAATCACAAAGATTACACCTCTCTACCTGTCATTCCGATAATAATCATAATTAACGGCGCCGCTTTGTAATTTCAAATTTGACCAGCAAATAACCCAACATAAAGGATGCCACACACGAGCGTCGACCGGTCAAATAACACACCAATAGATATAGTTATGGTATATTAAAAACAGCGATATGGCCTACGTCCGCGGCGCCTATCGGCTCGACCAACTGCGACTAATGCAATTCGACGCGGAACTTTACTATCGAATATTATCCAATATTATAAACCACACCTTAGAGTTGTAAGTATAATAGCGATATGTATTTTAGGAAAAATATTCGTACTTACTCATGTAATGCCTTTTATTTTCAGTAGAAATAAGGGCAATGTAGCTATTCAGATTTGCCGCTTGGCGATTAATACATAAATAACACATACATTACGCATTATCCGTGTAGTGACGGATTAAGAATACATAATGTCACTACCCCATCTCAACCCGTGGGTGTCGTACAAGGTGACTAAGGGAGTAAAGCAGACAAGAGCACTGCATGAAAGGAAAATTCGAAACAAACCCTATACCAACTCATCTGGCCAGCGTGGTATACCTAGTAGGCTAAATTCCTTCCACATTCTTTGGAGGAGACCCGTGCCCAGCAGTGGGACGTTTATGGGTTGAAATGATGATGATGATGATGATGATATTACGCATGCTTAATGGAAAATTGAGCCATTAGTAGATAGATCAGAATTGAGTTACGTACAGAAACAGGCTTCTGTTAGTGCCATCGTATACGTACCATACGTTTAAAAAAAAATATACAAACGTCCATTATTAATTAATTAATTATCAGTATTCATTTTATGCTTCAACAAGTAGGGTGAGTCCTCAAAACACGATCTTCTTTTGCGATCGCATCTAGAGTTATTATGTGAATTGTAACGTTTATAAATATAGAATATGTAATGAAATTAGATAGGACATTGCGGGTAAGCTCAAACTGAGTCGCCCCTTTGGAGAAGTACCTCCGCCCAATGAAACACCTCAGCTATAATAAAATTGTGTTCTTTTACTGCTGATGAGTAGTGATATCCAGAGCTCATTGAGAAGGGTTGGAAGAGTCGGTAACGCGCTCGTAATACCCCTGCTGTTATAGGCGTCCATAGGCTAAAAATAAATGCGCACGTAAATGCTGATGGTCAACGTTTCAGGCGGGCCATAAGCTTATTCACCACCACCAGGGTCGGGGTATAAAAAATTACATAAATGATAGCTGTTTACCAATGCGCTAAATGTATGTCAATTCCCTCATGTATTATGTGATCCGTACCCTGGAACGCAATCTGTTGCTGCTCAGTAATGATACAAAATATTATGACACAAATGGATGAGAACTTTAAAAGAACAAAGATTTAATATAATTTAAATTACAACCTGCAACTTTCGTATTAGTAATTTGAATCAAAATAAACTCCGCACGGCCAGGGGCGAATCTATGTGGGGCTATAGGGGCTGCAGCCCGAGGCCCCCGGATATAGTGGCACCCACTCCCAATTGAAAACATTGTGAATTAAAAAAATCATACATTCGGTTAAGTTTATAAAATATTTATTAAATTATATAGGTAGTTTACTTTTTAAATTATATACTCTTTTTTTCTTTTTTGGCCGGTTATTTTTAAATGGCAGTCAATGATAATTTAGACAGGCCCCCTAGGGATCCCCGAGTAGTATCAGCCCAGGGCCCCATAAACTCACAGTCCGCCCCTGTACACAGCCCACATCCTACCACCAGGTGAACGAATCTCAGCATTCTATTAATAAATCCATATAAAAATTTGCCATTGTGCTAAAGAGGCGTTGTATTATTTTTAAACAGGCTGTAGAGATCTATGAACCTGCCTCGTGGATGAAATCGCGGGTAATACTCGTGTTATATAATCTTTAAGTTTAAGAGACGGTTATTATACTTTATAATTCAAGTTATACATGAAGTACATTGTTTTTATTCATGTCGACTGAGGTGTCGGGAACACTCACTGTTATTCAAATAGAGACATCAATCAATTCGTATGATGTATGTGAATGTGCATATTTGCTTATGACCTCAATGTTTAAATTACGATTTTATTCCCCAACTAGCATATGATTTTTGTCTTTCTTCATACGATTCAAAAGAAAAAATAAATAAAGGTCTCTGACTCTTTCATCATGGCAAAAAAAATGTATCTTGTATTCGTTGTTTTAAGACTTTTGTTTTGTTTTATTGTATCAGGAATTTCGTTGTCTAAATTATTTTTGTACTCGTTTAACTTCGTTTGATTTTTTTTTACTAACCTATAACAGTCACACTATTGGGCAAAAAAATCTACACTATGTTATTTCGCGTCCTTTTTTAAAATGAACTCCGGCCAATTCTTGCAAAAAGGAAAAAATAACCATCCCAGCGCAGTGCTTTCTCAGCCTAACCATGTCGCTGGTCCTCTTAGGGTCCACTGAATGATGATTGAATAATAATAAAACAAAACTTACATATTATTTAGTATGAAATATGACACGTACAATCATACGACCCAAAAACAACATAAAGTGATATTCAACATTTTATTTTATAACCGTTTTATTATTAAAATCTTTTATCTTAATACATCCATTGATTAATTCGATTGTATTAACATTTTTATATCGGTTGTAAGTTAAACTTAGTCCTATAAAAGTCAGATCATAATCAAACACCGTACATTAATAAAAATCGTCGATTTTACTTTAACAATAAAATTATATACCTTCCCATTAGATATATTTAAACAGGCTTATAAGTTCGTCAATAAACAAACTTATATATTCATATATATGTGTATCACACATATGCAGAATAATGACAACAGAGGCGGACAAAAAAAAGCCAAGTTGATAATTCTCCTCAAAGATTTGGTAGTAAAATAAAGATCTAAAGTGATTGAAATTATTTATTGAAACAAAAAGAACTAATTTTGGGTAACAATTTGTAACTGAGTATCTCATTTCATCATTATTATATCAGCCCAATGACGTCCACTGCTGGACCGGCCTCACCCTAAATAGGTGGTAGTTGGCCTACTGTTACCACGCTGGCCAGACGGGTTGTTACAGGGTTTTGTTCCGAGTTTTCCTTCTCTAGCACAGTTATTATGGCGTGATTTTCCCTTAATCGTCTCTTATGACATTCCGGCAATAAGACGGAGTGGTGACACACGTATTCTTTATCTCCGTCACCACATGGAGAAGTGTGATGTGTGTGTTTGAGGTGTTATTATTGTGATAAATAGACTAGGTACTTAACTATCATGATGTTGGCAAGTTGTAAATTATTACAGACGTTTATGTTTTGAACAGCATTAGCATAAACTCAAGTACCTAGCATTCAAAATAGTATTTATCTTATAGAGCCAGCAAAGTCCTTTGCAATTAAAATAATGTACTTTATAATGTTCTTCAACTATCTTCGTCCAATCTATTCTTTTCCTTTAGAGCATAAGTATTAAATCACCTATGAATTTAAAACATTTTATTGTCATTTCGAAGTGAAAACAATATAAATGTATTTTATGCCAGAATTGATTTATATTTTATAGGTAAGATGTGATTTATTGCAGTCGATTTAATATAATCTTAAAGCTTGTTGGCGCGGCGTCCATGGCCGCCTGTCACTCTGAGTGTCCTGCATGATATCGGACATATTGAGGAACGCCTTGTCTCGAAACTTAAAAGCAAGAATGGCTTATACTATCACTTGTCTCTAACGTAGTTGTGTATGCTTTCAGCAAATCTATTTATGGTGCGTCTGGAGAAAACCTGACATACAGCCCGAGCTTTAAGATAATTTACATTCTGTAGAGAAGACTTTGTTACCTATAAACAATGTTTTTTTATTATTCCTAGTCAATCGTAGTCTTGTTTTGTTTAGTGCTTTGGAAAAATTATACTTGGTGAAAGCTAACTCACATTAAGAATGGTTTCACATTTATAACATAAAAAAACATAACATAGCATCACGCCTTTTTCCCCGAAGGGGTAGACAGAGGTGTTTCACACCCACATTTCACCAGCTATGTTTGGTCCCATGAAATCGGGATTAATAATAACATAATTTCACATTCAAAACTTAATAATAATTGTATTTGTAATTACGTATGTGCATTCGTATTTGTACGCGTCCTTTCCACCAAATACGAATACGCGATACAAAATACAAAAGTATTTAGCCAAATATGGAACTGCCCTAATTAATGTAGAGAATCATAATTATTGCGTGTTCATTTACTCATACTTATGTATACCTACGATCAAGAACATTAATAGACACAACCCTGAATGAGTGCGTTGACATTAAAACAAAACATACCAAAAAGTTTACAAAACACAACACTTTAGCATTATATAGCTCACATAACTGTCTAACAAAGCATCAATATATCAATTTTCATTCAATTTTTATCTTTATTGTTTCGAATCACATCTACTTCTCGATATTATATCAATATAAGCATATTACAACACAATAGAAAATAAATAATACAAAATTCATTCAAGTATCGTAATCAACGAAAATAAAATGAAGTATAAAGGCTGTTTATACATACTTTCTATATCAGTATACAAAGAAACGTATTCTGTTAAGAAGTATTCGTATTTACATTTAGTTTTACTACTTCTAGTCCGTTGTATTCCGAGTTAAACCCGAATAACTTGAAAGCTTTGAAGTATTCACGTCTCATAAGAATAGAATCCAAGAAAGTATCGTTATTCAAGTAATACCACATAAAATTGAATACTTTTATTAAAGATATTACGCCGACATTCCAATATACGAGTTTCTTATGTCGGTGGATGTTGGCGTTTCAATTATTTGACGTATATGCGAATTAGTCGTTATCAGATGTAATAAAATGCAAGCATGTCCGGGCGGGTCGGCTAGCGCGATGGCCCGCGATATCGCGCCTCGCCATGCAGCGCTGGGTGGCCGCTACTTGTCTTACGATAAACTTATCTTTACAATCGATTCCTTCGATAAAAATAAAAACACCGATGCCTTTGGATGTCGAATGCTTGACGCGCTGCGAAGCAATAACATTCGAATTTTATCGGAGTAGCTATCCGCATTAGCATCTCTATAGACCGAATACACTTTGTTACCATATTATTAGCATTCCAGCGCCACTTGTGTATTCAAGTATTATAAAAATACGGCAAACCAGAGATAGGTGTGCTGCGCCTTTGTTGTGACATTCTAGAGCACAGAACGCAGAATATAGCTACAACTCAGAGACCTCTGTGAACTTTGACTATCACTAATTAAGAGATAATGTGTAAATTAACAAGTCAGCGTAAAATTATTTAGCAGTTAAGCTATATCGGTTTTTTTTAATACGCGATGGTATTTTTCAATTTTCTTTCTACTACTACCGTATTTAAATTTAATTAAATTTAAAGATGAATAATTCATGATTTTCTGTTTAAAAAAACTAAAGTTTTTCTGGAAAATTAATAATTACATGTATGTATTTCAACCAATCATCATTATTATCCTAGCATAATTTGCCCAATATATTACTACTTACATGCTATTGCAACACAGCTCGCAAAAAGTTTTACACTTCTATCTACAAGGTTATATAGATGACAAATAATAACAGAGATAATAATATGATTATAAACATAACCTTTCAATGTATAAGCGAGACCTATCAGAAGTGATTGAACAAGCAGGATTATTGTATCTTAAGAGTATCATCGATAACATGTATAGGTAATACGAATGATTGAAATCGAACTAAGAGTTCATTGTCCCTAATCCCGGAGGGCACTCGATGTCATAGAATGGAAGTAAAATGTCGTGATTCAGTCGTAAACACACAGGTATAATGGCGTATTGTATGAATGGGCACTAATGCTTGGTGTAGCGGACGATATGTCCCACATGTTAGACCAAGTGAGTCGGGTCAACGGTTGCCCGACGCACGAGCATCGCAAATGTCAAGGCTCGATTGTCGCGAGAAATCAGTTAAGCGTGTTAGGTATGACACTATTCAACTTAAAGTACAGCAGTATACTTGGCGTATTTGGTTTTTAATTTGATTACGTCTGAAATCCCGAACGAAATAAGTAAATAGTAGAATTGCCTACCTACGACAGTTTACTAATGAATTCCCTCCTACTGGCGCACAATTTTCCACCAAGAAACCCTAGTAAAATAATGTTACAAAGATAAATTGATTTTTCTTATTATTTTGATGCATGGGACTCTACGTAACATGTTTGAAAATAACAACGAATATATTTCAATTTTCAAACATTGGATAACGATATCTTAATCTATCAATCGAATAGTGGGTACCTAAGTAAACCTGGAGACGAAAAGTTGCATAAAACATTTCCTTACGATGTGTTCCCTAGTCTTATCATATGATGAGCCATTTAATGTCATGAATTAAAAGGGTAAAACGGAAGCCCTTATATTTTCTCTATTACATAAACATGTATTTTTAAGTCGAGGTTTGTCATCAAAAGAGTACCTATTAGTTAGCTACGTGTGTGGGGACTATTAATTACAGGCAACAATAAAAGTAATTGAAAAGTTGTGTAACTAATTAAGTAACAACGTAACCAGACTAATTATAAGATAACGTGACTAGCTCAGTTTTGTATTTACGGCAACAAACAAGCTTTTAATGTATACACTGCTATGAGCGCCCGTTCAAGACTTTCATATCCACCGGCAAGTGGAACGAATGATACTACATTTAATATTTAACTCGCACACAACTTTTATGAGATTGTATCTGGACCTTAAGACGGCCGATGTTGGTATAAGAAAATTAAATGTCAATAGCGAATAGCCGAAGCAGATAGTTTATTCACAGACACGTACCATTGTTCACAATTTGCACCAAGTCCGCATGTAACCAAGTTACTCAATGGTCGAGACAAGAATGAATGAAGCAATCTCAACAGCAGTAAACGTAATTTATGCCGTTTCTCTTCCATAAACGACATGACTATAGAAGCGGTCGTTAAGGCACAGGCTCAGCTTCTGTTCGACAATTAGGCAAAGCCCGCATAATCCACGAAAAAGGCATGTTGTTATCAGCGCTCGGTAGTCAAGTATCGCGGCACAATCTCACGAAAACGCCATTCCAAGCTGCACCTGTCATAAACGCTAGGGTCAACGGCCCGCGTCAGTTTCAATTAGTCACAAAATAGAACATTTTAACTAACGTTAGATAAGTAAACAAACGTGATCCTCGGGCTATTTGGTTATGGTGGGCTCTCATCAATAATGCTTCAGAGGCGATAATATCGCGGACGCGTGTCTCGCGTAGAAGAACCTCCAACACCGTTATTAACCTCACGATAATCATCGCGACCGAGAGATCATTTAGTGATACGCTTTATATTAAATTACTCGGTCGTGCGTTGATAAAATATTCCCGGTATTCTATTACCGAAAACGAGATAAGTACAGCCGCAGGTATCAACAGCTAACAACCAAATACTTACAAGTTTCTTCACGACATCGACAGTGCGACGAGATGCTAAAAGTAGCATTAGAAGACTTGGAAAAAATCAATTCTATATGGCTGTCATTGTCAGATAATTAATTGAAACAAAAACGCTGTCATTTTTAAACATTTGACAACGATATCAAAATCGACTAATTTGTAAATATAAATGCTAATATGATTCCGAGTAGGACCTGAGGATTCATTCAACAAGAGAAATAGGTCTAACCTATTATAAAGTTTCTTCTTAACAGAGAATCAAGATGCCAAAAAGGTCTAAAATAAATTTATACGAATGTCAGTAAGTGTTTACGATGAGAATGTTTATGTTAATGGATGCATTAAGACGTATGCCATGCGTCAAGTTGCGTGTCGATATGGCATCGAGCGTCGCATGTCGAACGCGCGCCGAGCGCGTTTGTAGCGACACTTCTATGGACTGTACCTTTGATTTCAAGCAACTAACGTTTATAGACGGTCGTTTTCTATTTCTTAAAAGCAACAGTACTATAGCTACTACAACAGTACTAACTACATAAAATGCAACCGTTATGTTATAGCCTAAATAGTAGTCACCTCTAGTATTCTACAGATTTTCTTTCTAATTATTTTCACTGCAATCTTCATGTAGGATGTAGGAAAATTTTGATATGCTTACTCATTTTGAGTAGGTAACAAATTACTTGCCAAGAAGGCGTCTTTTAAGACCAAAAACAAATTTCAATTTGAAACAAATTAATTCCATTGAACATTTTATATAACAAATTAATGGAAAAATTTGAACCCACGACAGAGCATTGGAAATGCCAGGGTCGCGGGTTGAAGACACATCGTGGGTTTAAATTTTTCCTTTAGCATTTATCTACAAATTAAATTATGCAACAAATACAATCCGCGCCAAATTTCCTATCATCAAGAAGCAGATATTAAAGCCCCGTCTACTATACTACATGGTCGATGACTTGTAGTTAATCCTCAAGTCACAATGTTCACTTTTTACCGCAGAAGTGTTCACGGGCTGTCACGTGTTATTTACTTGTTGTTGTTCGTATACATCTTCATCAGCCGCGATTGGATGCGGACTGACAACTGATATTTATCTCCGACTGTCCAAATAATTTAATTCACAAACATTTATCACATTATCGTTAACGTCTACTTTGATTATCTTTGTATGGTATACGGTTGATTTCTAGTCTGTTTATTTTGCAGTGCGTAACTACAAATATAACCAAATACATATTTAAATTATAATAAAATATTCTGCCATCCATTTAATCAAGAACACATAATATATATTTTATGCAACCAATAATGTCATCTTTGTTATTCACAGATTAAAATAACCTACAAGTATTATTTTGAAACCATGTGTTTTGGTAATACTAATTATTTTAATCAATCTAAAACGTAGCTTGGCATTAGAATAGTGCTTAATAAATAATTTATTAACTTTAAGAATTTGTATTTGTATAATAATATTATAATAACGGTAGTAATTTAAAACTGTCAAAAGTGAACCGTTAGGCGATACGTCATCCCCGCCAACTTGTATAAAAGGGAATGCCGCTATCGCCTAACAGTCAGTTGCTTGCGGACATTCGACGAGTACACAGCAGTACCTTAGTAAGGATATTGTCTTCATGGGTATGTAAATCTGATAATTGTCTTTATTGTAATAATTGTTATTATTGTAATATATTGATATGGAATTTAGCCTATTTTTTAGTATTAATTATATTATTGTACTATTTAAGGTATAAGGTATTCTAATGCTTATTAAATAATTCTACTCTAAATGCTTATTTGCTTATACTTATCAAGTATGCCTAATAATATGATTAAATGAGTATAATTTACTATAAAGACTGTTAATTTCACCAGTTATCGCTATATATTGAATAAATAAATTAATGAATTACTATCTAGAATATTTCATTTCTTACAATTCAGAAGTGGGATATGTAACCCAATTTTTTTTTGCGTATATGCTGGCCTGATTTTCTTTTTATGCAGATGATAGAAGAGTTCTTGTCTCTCCAATATTGGGTGAGATGCATCGAGCACAGACACCTGCCGGCAGTCTCCGCTCGATCAATCGAGAGTCACCCGGATTTCATGATTTGAGCAGCCGTCCTGGAGGCAATCGACATGTGAGTCGGCAGGCACGCAGCCGATCACCAAGCAGCAACAAGCAACAGCGGCTGTCGCGCAGCCACCGTTCACGTAGCCCTTCACGCCGCCGGCGTGTCAGTCGTCAGTCACGTGGGCGGTCGCTACGCAGAGCCTCGCGTAAGCGCGAGTCACGCAGTGGCCGATCGCGCAGTAACCGATCGCGCAGCCGGCTTCGCAAGTGCTTACACCAAACGGGTCAATCGCCGGACAACCAGCTGAGGGAACGCCGCCACCATTCCCGCTACAGCAGTGGCACGCCACCACTACGCAACTATTCAACGCGTAGAAGCCGGCGACGCAGTAACCACAGGCGCAGTAGTCGGCATAGCAGCCGGCATAGCCGATGTTGCGGCCAGTCGTTCAGTCCAGTACTACAGGCATCAGCACCGCAACGAGGATCAGGAGGTAAGATCACCACCTCAAATGGAGGTTGTGATCATTCATTAGTTAAAACGGGTGAACAAAATAATAGTGACCTAAACGTATTAGTACAGGCATTACAATCATTAGCTCCAAAACATGATACTATAGGATCCTTTAACAATACGATTCCAGAATTTGATCCTTCTAGAAAGGAGCAGACTATGGCAATGTGGATTCATAAAGTAAATGAATGCGCTGCAATTTATTTATGGAGCGAGAGACAGATTGTTCATTATGCATTACCAAAACTCAAAGGCGTTTCAAAACGCTGGTATGAAGGATTGCCATCGGTGCTCTTTTCTTGGGATGAATGGCAGGAAAAATTGTTGAATGCATTTCCCTCTGAGGAAAACTACGGTCAGATGCTTGCTGATATGTTAGCTAAACGAGCTAGATACGGGGACTCCCTTGAAGATTACTTTTATGATAAAATCTCTCTAATCAATCGATGTAATATAACTGGTAAACGAGCGGTTGAGTGTGTTCTGCACGGCATAGACGATCGCGCTGTAAGGTTAGGAGCCGAAGCGGCTCAGTATGGGGACTTGGATAGGTTGCTTACCTACTTGAGGAATGCAAGGAGTTTTAAACCAAATACCGAGCGCAGACCTGTCGGTAAAAATCAGGCTGCCACTGGGTCCTCGGAACCGCGAGTAAATAATTCAGGTACCAAAGATAGAGTTCTTCGGTGTAACAATTGTAAAAAGGAAGGCCATTTTGTAAGTCAATGCACCCAACCTATTAAGAAGTGCTCTAAATGTATGAGAATTGGACATGATGCTGAAAATTGCTACTCAAAGATTCCGTTAACTGAAAAATCAGTGAATAGGGTATGCGATGATAAAAACATTTCTGATAAATATTTTAAAACGGTTCTTGTCAATGGCACTAAGATGGAATCTTTTGTCGATCTTGGTAGTGAATGTTCTATGTTAAAGCAATCAGAACTATGCAAATTAGGGAATTTCCAGATAGTTACTAGCAGTTTACCAATACTGAAGGGTTTTGGCAATTCTGCTGTGCAAACCTTGGGTAAAATTAATACCTTAGTTGAAATCGATGGGGTTGAAGCTAACGTTGAGCTCTTAATTGTACCCAACAATGTTATGAAGGTACCTATTATGATTGGTCAAACCTTTACGGAACAACCTCATGTAATTATTCATAAAACCAGTACACATCTTGATATTTTATATAATATACTGGACGATTTTGTTACGCCCAATAAATTCAAGGTGCTTAATCGTAATTTTGTTCAAGTAACAGGGTTAATAATTTTAGAAGTATATACAGAGCCTAAATTCAAAGGAGATCTTTATATTGAGGGAGGTTTGCGTACGACACGTAATTGCAGATATTTCATACCAAATGGGATTTATCAATTTAATGTCGAGGGTTCCGGAAAAATTGCTGTAAATAATTTGGACTCCCAACCTTTTAACTTAGAACCAAATAAATTAATTGCACGAGGTATTACTGCTCATCATGAAATTAGCAAAAATGTTCTTCAGATTAAGGAATCACAAATTCCAGATCGACAAATGAACCCTATCACTTATTTAGACCTAAAAAGCTGCGATTTGGAACAAACTAAAATTAATGATTTGCTTGAATTATTAAATAAGTATCGCCATTGTTTTGCATTTTCTCTCACCGAATTGGGCCTCTCTAAAATTGGCGAAATGAGCATTGACTTACATGATAGCAAACCTGTAATGTATAGACCGTATAGGTTGGCAATAAAAGAAAAAGAGGTAGTAAGGGAAATGATTGACGAACTATTGCAGAATGATATTGTGCGACCATCAATTTCTCCATTTGCGAGCCCTATTGTCTTAGTCCGTAAGAAAAATGGCGAATATCGCCTATGTATCGACTACAGAGCTTTAAATAAAAATACTACTCGCGAGAATTACCCGATGCCACTTATAGACGACCAGATAGATGCATTAGCTGGCAATAAGTTTTTTACTGCCCTTGATCTGGCATCTGGTTATTATCAGATATCAATTAAGGAGCAGGACAGATACAAAACTGCGTTTGTCACACCGGATGGGCATTTTGAATTTAACAGAATGCCTTTCGGTTTAGCTAACGCTCCAGCAACATTCCAACGAATTATGCATCAGGTTCTTGGCAACTTGCGTCATAGGGAGGCAATGGTATATTTAGATGATATAATTATTCCATCTAAGACCATTGAAGACGGTATGGAACGTTTGGAGTCTATCTTAACATTACTATCTGAAGCGGGTCTTACGCTCAAATTGTCAAAATGTGTTTTCTTCGGTCGCACAGTATCTTATTTAGGTTTTGACATTTCAAGTGAAGGCATACGGCCAGGGTCTGCCAAAATAGAAGCTGTTAAAATGTTTCCTACGCCAACCAATCAGCACACGGTCAGACAATTCTTGGGTCTTGCTAGTTTTTTCCGTAGATTTGTAAAGGGGTTCTCGATTATTGCAAAACCGCTAACTGTATTGCTAAAGAAGGACACACTCTGGGTATGGGGATCTGATCAGCAGAACGCATTTAATACACTAAAAACAGTTTTAATACAAAAACCAATTTTAGCCTTGTACAACCCAAAAGCCGTGACAGAACTACACACAGACGCTTGCAAAATAGGGGTAGCTGGTATATTGCTCCAAAGGGACACGCAGAATATTCTGAAACCAATAGCCTATTTTAGTAAACAAACCAGTCCTGAAGAACAAAATTATTGTTCTTATGACCTAGAGACTTTAGCTGTTGTAGCCTCTCTTCAAAAATTTCGGGTATACCTTGTAGGGATACATTTTAAAATTGTAACTGATTGCAATTCTTTAAGGTCTACATTTATGAAACGGGATATGATTCCTCGTGTAGCTCGATGGTGGTCCCAAATGCAAGATTTTTACTTTGAAATCGAATATAGGGCAGGGACTTCGATGGCTCACGTAGACGCCTTGAGTCGCAACCCAACGATCAATAATACTAAACTCGAACGAATGGTGAATTCTGTTTCGGAATCAGACTGGCTTTTAACAGTACAAAACTCGGATTCAGAAATTCAAAGAATTGTTGGAATTTTAATTAACCCAGAATTTAATGACATTTTAGAGATCAAACAAAATTTTAAATTAAAGCATGGCAGACTATTTAAAATTACACCGCATGGAGATAGATGGGTTGTGCCAAAGGGCGTTCGCTGGCAAATCGTAAAGAAGAATCATGACGATATAGGTCATTTTGCTCTAGATAAAACATTAGAAAAGATAATGGCACACTATTGGTTTCCGAAAATGCGCGCTTTCGTCTCTAAGTATGTTAACTCTTGTCTCGAGTGCGCGTATAGTAAGACACCAGGAGGGAAAAGACCCGGGTTTCTACACCCGATTCATAAAGTAGATGTTCCGTTTGACACAGTACATATGGACCACGTGGGTCCATTTGTACGAAGCGGTAGAGGAAACGTATACATCTTAGTCTTAATTGACGCGTTTACTAAATATTTATACCTTAAACCCGTTAGAAATACAAAATCCGCTTCTACTATAAAGGTGCTACATGAGTTCATAAGTTTATTTGGCGTACCTAAGCGAATTATATCTGACCGTGGTTCTTCCTTTACGAGTGAGGCTTTCAAAAAATTTACATTAGATAAAGGAATTAAGCATATATTAAACGCAGTTGCGACCCCAAGGGCAAACGGGCAGGTGGAACGATACAATAAAACCATTGTAGACTCGTTGACGGCCAAATGTGTTGGCACGTCTGAAAATAAATGGGATGACCACCTGCTTGACATTCAATGGGGTATCAATAATACATTTAATAAGGGCATAAATAAAACACCCGCAGAAGCATTGTTTGGTACACGTCCACATGGTCCTAGTGACAGTAGAATCATCTCTGAATTAGACGACGATATTACTAATCCTCCAAATAAAAGTCTCGAAGAAATTCGTAGCGAAATCTCCTCGCATATAGAAACTACACAAATAGCCCAAAAGACAAAATTCGATAAATCCCATTGCGCACCTAGAAAGTTCGTTATAGGAGAATTAGTGAGAATCGAGCGTCAAATAGCTGCCACCGGAAGCAGCAAAAAGTTGATTCCAAAATATCAGGGTCCATATAAAATAACTCGGATCTTAGATAACGATCGATATCTGGTCGAAGACACACCAATCTCGCGAAAAGGTAATAAAAGGTATTCTACTGTCATTGCTATAGATAAGTTAAAACCATGGATATGTTTTAATAGACCTCACGACGACACCCTGAATAGTGATAAGGAGTCTGGTCATAGTTCAGACTAAAAGCATTTAGTTTAGTGTAATGGATGTTCGTATGATGTACGAGTATATTAATTGTTTATTTAAGACCAAATGGGGTCTATAGTTACTCATAAGTTGCGATTAGACCGATGGGGTCTATCGCTACATGTATTATTGCAAGCTAAACTATGGACCAATGGGGTCTATATCTTAATTCAGTCCAATGGGGACTCTGATGATGATTTTTTTTATTTTTTATTATTAAGACCGATGGGGTCTACTATTCCTTATGATCAGTAGAACGTTTTGTTGTACCTATTAAATTATGTTTAATTTGTCAATAAAATTGTAGCCAAGTACGAGGACGTACGTTTCAACGGATGGCCGATTGTCATCTTTGTTATTCACAGATTAAAATAACCTACAAGTATTATTTTGAAACCATGTGTTTTGGTAATACTAATTATTTTAATCAATCTAAAACGTAGCTTGGCATTAGAATAGTGCTTAATAAATAATTTATTAACTTTAAGAATTTGTATTTGTATAATAATATTATAATAACGGTAGTAATTTAAAACTGTCAAAAGTGAACCGTTAGGCGATACGTCATCCCCGCCAACTTGTATAAAAGGGAATGCCGCTATCGCCTAACAGTCAGTTGCTTGCGGACATTCGACGAGTACACAGCAGTACCTTAGTAAGGATATTGTCTTCATGGGTATGTAAATCTGATAATTGTCTTTATTGTAATAATTGTTATTATTGTAATATATTGATATGGAATTTAGCCTATTTTTTAGTATTAATTATATTATTGTACTATTTAAGGTATAAGGTATTCTAATGCTTATTAAATAATTCTACTCTAAATGCTTATTTGCTTATACTTATCAAGTATGCCTAATAATATGATTAAATGAGTATAATTTACTATAAAGACTGTTAATTTCACCAGTTATCGCTATATATTGAATAAATAAATTAATGAATTACTATCTAGAATATTTCATTTCTTACAATAATATTGAATAAAATTAACCTAGAAGTTCCTGAGATAAGGGCATTCATACATACAGAATTTTTATTCGTTTATACGGTCACAATTCACTTTACAAGCAAATCAGAAATGTAACAATTTCTAATAATTGCGAATATGAATTTTCGTGATTGAAAAAATAATTTAACTAATTATATAAAATAACACTACACATTATTAATCCTATTATTTATACGACATAATGTATAAACGAATCATAACGACGTACCTACCTTCTATTTTTTAACAAAATTCTACTACATCAAATACAGCCTGTATTTGATGTAGAGCATTATTTTGTAAATAGAAATCTTTCTGAGACTGAGGTGAATAAGTGCATTCTTAGTACTGCGGTAATTTCTTGTTTCATTTCGCATACCGGTGTTGTTTGTTATACTAACTGGGTTTATTTTTCACGCAAATGAACTGTTTATCGGCTAATACGAACATTAAAGCCACAGAATGCGGTCGGGGCCGGCTGCCGGGACTTGCCACACGCTATTTAGTAATTTAACAGTGTAATGAACGTCTCACTGCAATACAAGTGCACAACTCGGAAAATCATCGTTAAAATCTCGGACGAGCCTGTAGTGACAGCCTACTAATGTTATACAGTCAACCTGTTCTCTCAGCTAGTTAAAAAGTCTATTAATATATTATTTACGTTGACACTAACTTAAATACATTGTAAATTTTCTATAGTACCGTCAACAAAGGAATGATTTTTGAGTTTGGAAATGCTGTTGGCTGAAACAGAGGCTATACACTTATAACTATACAAGCGTTATTTCTTCAAAAACAACTTTATAATTAAAATTATAAACATCATAAAAATATGTCTGATTTAGACTCCTATTAATTAATGACTTTGTTAAAATATCCTAAACATAATTCTTTTGTGGTCCGTACATGAGTAATAGAAAGCTATACAAAGTCAATTTGTAGTGCGGCATCTTCAATATTATGTAGATGGACTACTAAATCAAATACAGTTAACTGACGTTTATTGCTTTTGCGCATTAAAATTCATGTAATCGCTATAGGGACATAAAAATTAAACGCCATCAAAATTACTTCCATTAAGCTCTCATTAATTTCCTAATCAACGCTTTAGGGCATCTTCCGGGATCAGATAGTGCATGATTTACTATAACGCAGTGGATAAGGAGGCTTGAGAGACGAACGGCACCACAAAGCCTCGACGAACATAATTTACTTCTCTCCACAATACTTCTAATTAAGATCATTCGTGAGCCCAATGAAGCCAAGGACTATGTACTCACTGCACAAACTGGACGTTATAAATAACTCAAATCGTAACTCACGCCTTTTCCCAGCCAAACTAAATGAAGAAAAAGCCTGTTCGGGATTTTAAATAATACACTTTATTCCATAGACATAAGTGTGAGAATGCTACAAAAGGAAAATAACATATGAGTCGAATATCAAAACACGAGTTAAGTTCACGCCGGGTATTGTTACACAAACTAAATAAAGTAAAACAAACCACACTTATTTGTTCCTCAGGGGTAGGCAGACACAACGAAATCTTCTAATAAAGCATTCAGTGCGTTGACTTATTATCCGAGCTCTGTTTAAAAAGCAAGCCTCATTGATGAGTGAATTTCAAAGCTCAGTAACGTGTTGTCAAGTCGTTACTATTGTAATTATTGAAAAATAAGATATTAGACCATTTAAAGTCATAAAATTAGAGGATTATTATATCCCGTATTTGTATTTGCAAACAAGAACAAAGCTGTTGGACACAGACCGCCCAGGTTCGTTCGTCGTGGGCATCTTTAGAGAATCTTTTCCAGTGATCATCCACTAACATGCAATGAAGATAACACGACTATGCAGTTGATAAGCTGTTATCGACCTGTAATGCCATTTCGCTGCCTATGTTTCTAAAACTTAATATGAGCTATATGAAAGACACTGCTTCTTAAAGGTACTACAATAAAGATATTATTATAACGACAGTTAAGTTATTAAGATCTCCAGAATCGGGCTGCTTGATTTGAGCTATAAATATAATTAGGTCTTAATCGCCAATTAGCTTGTAAGTTTACTGTCAGTTTTAGCATTAATTGTGTTATACGTTTTACTGTCAATCATAAATTTTCACTTAATTTACATCAATCACTCGATAAGACAGTAAGTTATCTGTCATTCACTGTGACTGTGGTTGAAATTGAAAGCAAAACCTAGGCTTTGCTGTCAGTTTACAATAATTGTCAATAAAGAGAATAATTTGGTAAGAAAGTTTAAGTTTTTAAATTTGATGAATGTGTAAGCAATTAACATAACTACGTAACCTGATTACCAAACTGCTCAGTGCACTCTAAACACTTGTCATGTAAACTTTGCTATGATCACTACCTCACAAATGTTTGTCTATTAAACATTACAATTGTTTATGTTCGCTTAACATTACGCGTTCACTAGTAATTGCTGTATAAAGCCTACATATAAAGCAAGCCATGTATATAAAAATGTGTATTTATTTCGTACCACATTGAATGTTGGTGGTAGTAACTATACAGCAAATATAAGGTGGCTTTATTATGAGTAAAGTTACCATTCTAGTGTCCGCTGTCACTCCTTACCTGGTACTTGTTGTAATGATGTCATTTGAATGAGGGTAGTTGTAAATTAGATTTGAATGCGCCGGCATGTAGTACAATAACAAAAATACCTGTTGCTTCCAACTGGTTTATTTTAGATTTCCATAAAAGTAGAACTATTTTGCTCGCTTGTTAGGTAGCTAAACATTTAAGATGTAGAAGAACTTGAAGTTATTTTGTTAGAGTGCGCATATTTTGTAAATATATTACTACTTACTAAAGAAGATCTAATAGACAAGTTATTAGGTAAACTAAATGCTTTATAATAATCAACTTTCTGAATAATGAAAGTCGATTTAAGGTGAAATTAATGTTAGGTAAGTAATAAATAATTATTAAAAATAAATAATTATTACTCAGTTAATATCATAACATCTCAGGAGAAAAGTGTAAATAAGTGAAGTTTTAAAAAGGACTTAACATTAATTTTACCTTAAATAAGGAAATAATAAAGTGAAACCTAACTAATGAAAGAAAATGGTTCAATACTCACCCTAAACGCATATTTATGTCTCATCCGTTTCGCAACGGGTCATAAACAAAATCAAACCTAATAATAACATAGAAGAAAATGGCTGCTCGTCAATCGAAAGTATATCACCAGTACCTAATAGATATAAAGCAGTCAGTATTTTTAAATTGCTACTTTGACAAGGGAAACGGCGTAATACTTTACAAAGAAAAGTTTTGTAAATAAAAGGAGTATTAAAATACTCAAATGAATACGTACTAGTATTTTATTTAATGAGCTTCAATGTCAGAATAAAATAAACTACGTAGAATTGGTGCATGAGGTGCGTTCTCGGACTGTCAAGAGAATCAATAGAGTACAATAAAATTGCTCCTTTCAATGCAACGTAGTTAAGTCTAAATGAGGTTTGAGTAATGCGGCGAGTACACGAAGGACTTGCGTGGCAACATGCATTATGCTGCCAGAGCAAGCTAAGCTTCTACTGATTTGACTGCAATCAACGTCATAAACAACAAAGCATTTAAGATCAAATTTCCGTAACAAAATACTAAATACAAAATATTTGCCTATCGAAACCTATCGTTAACATTTTCTGCGGCATATTTATTAACCCTACCTGTTATAGTTCTAAATCATTAAACGCAGTTGCCATGACGTCTCGTTGTTATTAACTGTTGTAAAGGTAGCCAAGGATTATATCAAAACAGTTGTTTTATGTAATTAAATATATTAAAGCAAGAGATAAAATTGAGTTTATATGGTAGCTAAAAATCTAATACAGATTAAAATTATTGCAGCTTCCCTTAATTGTTATTAGATATTAATAAACCCGCTGTATTATTGCAGACGACACATAAAATCATTTATCGACATCGTGATAATTTTAATATGAATCTTTAAAGCAGTAGACTAATTATAGATACCGAGATTAAATTTGTAATCATTATTTTTGAAGAATAAATTCTGTAGTCATTCGTTACGATGCCGACAAAGAGCGGTGCAGCGACCGCTACGTCAATTTATAATGCGATTAACAGAAAGAATGGCGATCCGACTGATTGCACGGATCCTTATGGTCTGGTCTTCTCCAAAAATCCTCGCTCAGAATAATGACGATCGCTTCCTTAATCGTCAAAGAATCAACCGCACCGTATGGCGCTTATTTATCGTCTCTCATTTATTTCACCGTATCGATATCTTGACAGTAGTTCGAAATGTCTCAATTAATATTTAGCCTAAAGATAGGGGATAATGAGTCGTTTAATCTAGGTGCGCGTAAGCCGAGTGAGTCTGCTGAAGGTTATTAATATGATGAAGTGGGCACATCCATCGCTGGTGAGCTGCCGGGGTCGGACCACCGCGGCGTGTATTCGAGCTCGCTCGACCGATCCAACTACAACTAAGTATCGGTAATAACATTAATTACAGTGAGTCTTTTCATGAGATTTCACGTGAGAAGGGATTAACGGTTGCTTGTTTGATTAATCCGAAGCGGTGAAATCTATCTGTGGGAACTGACTGATCAATCTATCGCCCTCCCATGAGAAATTGTCGCTGTTAATCTTATTAGAACAACGAGATTTACTGTCACTAAGTGGTTTGTTTTGATACCTTCTATTCATTTAGATTCTTGCTTATGCAAATATTTTGTCAAAAAACATATTTTTTAAGAAATTATATAGCTAATTATATAGTAATACCTACATGTCACTTTATAGGAATTAGAGTAGGTAAATTACATTCTACAAATGTTTATTATTTCAACATTACCTAATTTATCAACTCAAATAGTAAAATTTTCCTACGAACATTTTATTTCACGCCAGAATTTATGTTTTTCGTACTAATAAAATGTCCAGTAAAAACGTCTTTTTATATTATTAGACAATTATTTATCTTGGATGTTGACAGTCTACGCGCCGCGCCGCGCCGAAGCTACTCTAACACAACGTCATACTTCTCGAATTTGTACAGTCACCTGTAAGCACATATTTGTATCGATCGACATAATTCATGTTTTGTGTGAACATACTTATGTCAATACCAGTAATAATCATAAGATAACATGAGAAAGTACGCCTATTTGGAAGCGACGAAATCATAAGCATTGACAAAATTAGGATGTCATAACAAGTTCCCGTGTACGGGAATACAACCGAATAAACATACAATAAGTGATGGGAGTGTGAGACTCCAAAAGATATAATCGACTACGATTTAGTGTCGATCCAATACGGTTACGAGCGTTAGCTTTTCTCACATCACTAATTTAGACGTTACCAAAGTAGCTCAGCGTTAAATGGAGGATGAACGGTTACACAGTAAATACGGTCGGTTTATATGGCCTGTAAACAGCGCGACGTGAACTGTACACAAGGTGATTTTTTATTTGTATAGTTGCTAGTTCTGCCTCAAATACCCGTGAGAAGGTGTCCGCCTCCCAGCGTGGCCGGTACGATCGTGTCCCGCGCACCACATCACTCCGTCATAAGCTTGAATGACATCAGTACTGTAATCACACCAATCAGCACATTACTTGTAGATTAAGTAATTAATACTCTGTACAATGTGATGTTTGTGACTACTTTAATCCTTCGTGATGTACTGATATCAATGACGTTATTGATTGAGAATAAAGATAAGGAGACCTCGACCGACGACTATTATATTTAGCTTTGTGTCGAACGCAACTATACTTCATATTTCACGCATTTATTGTCTTATTAGACGAAGTTTATATTTCTCTATAAGCTTTGTTTACACAGCTCAAGTAAAAGTTCAGGGGTCACGTAATTACAAAGCAGGTTTAGTGCTCTTATCTATGAGGTTTTGACGTCTGGTCAGTCGTTGCCACCATCAATTTAAGATTACGTGAAAATCCGACGAGTGAGAAATTTCCTGAGACCATAAGCGAATGTCATTTGAATATAAATTGTATCGGGCAGAGCCGGCGCGCGGCGTCGAGGGCCCGTGTACCTCTCATTGTGCGTATAACAAGATCAGTATCGACTTAATGACAATATATTGGTAATAAAATTAGATAGTCCGTACCGTCATCTGAGCGAACGTCATGGCCGCACCTCGGACTCTTCGACTCTCATATTTATTGCAAACTAACTAGAGACATTATCCAATGGCGGCAACAATCTGCTCTCAATAACCGGGAACATCTTGAGTATTAACTTTTGAGTAAATTAAACCTTATGCCTTGAAGGCACGTCTCATATTGTTCCTGCGTTTGTCTGTCTAGAAAGCGCGCTTAAGTTTACGACAGTGGTTCATAAGAAAGCTAAGTTATGGTATAAATATTATGACACTTTTATCTGTTAGTGGTAGAAAAGTAAATACTGTGGATGTAAGGACCGCTGGACCGGCGGGAGATGATGTTTGCACGGTAACGCTCCCGGTTTGTGGCCGCATCCCTATAATATATCGACATTTGATTGCAGATTATATTATATTAGGATTACAATAAAATCATACAACTATTTAGTACGTTGGATTATTAGTTTTACGCGGGCGTACGGTGTTAAAGTTTACGGTCCACAAGTTATTGTTATTTAGGTATGTGTATATCCGTACAAATAAAGGTTTTTATCACTATCTTTAAGTATATTAGCATGCAGCATACCACGTAGATAAAAGAACGTGAGGTTGGTATAAAAATCTTTTACTATTTCCTCTCTATGCTGATAAATGCTTGAGTATAAACACTAACTCTGTTGTGTGTCACTTTTCTATTGTGAGTGTGATCTTTCCGTATAGCAACCAAATATACAACGCTCTGTAATTCCTCATCGTCCAAAACTGTGTCGTTTGGCTGACACATCAAAGAGCTGCGAATTGAAAAAGATTCTGATTATCTAGCTGAAAATACGCGGAAGTAAAAAACTAACACCTATAACTTGTCAAAAACCGAAATCAAAATAAAAAGCGCAAGAATTATTTCGTAACCGTATTATTAATATTTTGTTAATTTGTAAAAAATATTTTTTTGATAGCCCAGTACGTTCCATATCAAACAAGCTAAGTAGATATATTGAAGATTTTTAAGATCGAAAGAGTATTCCCTGATATTATTAGAATTGAAAGAAACAAACAAACTTCAAACTTAATATAAGTATAAATTTTGTTGAAATTAAAATAAATCATTTTAGTACTGGCGTCGAAATATCGTGTACACGAATAATGCATTAACGTGTGTACGATATGTGTAAGATATGACATTTTAAAGAAGTCATATTGTGTAACGACGCAGAGGATCATTATTTAGGCGCGCTTGAGGCGGGTTCGCGCAGTCACAGCCGCTGTGTTTGCGCTATACCGAGCCGGGGTAAGCCAACACGCGATCATCTCGATAGCGATCTAGAAGATTAACGGCCTAACTTGTGACACCGCCTTAATTACTCACACTATAATCCTTATCGATCGATTATATACTAGATTTCTGATAAAGTCTGCTACTATTCAAATGGAATACACTACTTTATATTATTTAGTTACTTCAGCATTATTTTTATACCACGATGGTGACAAACAAGTTTGCAAATCACTGGTAAGTGGCTACCGTAGCTTATGGACGATTTCACCAGGAAACCGACCTTATAAAAGTCCTTCTCTCTCTAGTAAACTCTAGGTTTTAATGGCTTTATCTTCATAATATTATGTATATTACCGTTAAAAATAAAAAATCTTTAAAATATGTCTAGGAGAACCAAGAACTGGGTATACCGTCATTGATATACAAAAATTCGGCACCTAATGGATACAGTTAGTAGATCTTAACACAATACACGCATAATACGCAAGTTTGGTGCCTAAACATTGCACTTTTTTGTGACATTGTATCACGTTATCACGCATATTGATAGCACTATTACCAATACCATCATATCTAAAGGGATACCTGGTAGGTCTCTCAAATTTAGACACTCAAAATTTTGAGGTAAAAAGTAATTGAAGCATCAATATCTTAAAATAAGACGGACAACGGAGTGTTCCTCTAACAGTTCCGTTTTTTTGCCTTTTGAGGTACGGACACGGTATGGTTTTTAGGACCGTTCGCAGTGGCGTAAATTAGGTGAGGCCTTTGTTGAGCAGTGGATGTCGTTGGGCTGATATGATGATGATGATGATGAGGTACAGAACCTTAAAAAATACAATGTAATGAAATCAAGGCTGATCACTGTTTGTATAATCACTGATGATGCTGAGCCAAGATAATAATAATATATATAAACCAATACTTAGTTTTCTGTTGTTATAACAACTAAAGTTTGAGCAATCGAAAACGGCCTAAATAAAATAAATTGAACATCTGTAAAGTCAATTAAGAATCCTTCCCATTGTGTGAAAAGTAGTCTTTCAATTGAAACAATTAAGGTTACTCGAACAGTGAGAAGGAATGTTCTCACAACTAAAAGATTATGAACTTTTTACTCACTCAAATAGTTTCTAGAGAATCAACGACAGGTATTCAAGCGATCATGAGTTCATTACCTTGATCGTCTGACATTTTAACCACGTTACACTGCTGCACTGACCCCATAGGCCTACCCTCAATCTTGCGTCTTGACATTTGATTAGTTAATTCCGATATTGCTGTCATCTATTTGGGAGTTTTAATTTGTTCGAATGATGATTCAGAATTGTAATCAAAATTGCGAGTAAGAAAGATGATTTCTGAAAAAAGCACCTTTTTCCCCGAAGGGGTAGGCAGAGGTGTTTCACACCCACATTTCGCCAGCTATGTTTGGTCCCATGAAATAGGGGGCGAGCCTATTGTCATCGACCGGAAACATTTGTTTACCAAACTCCGGGAAAATCTTAATACTGGATTTCATGATAGAAAAACCCAATACCATTTTCACCCGACCCGGGAATCGAACCCGGGACCTCTTGCACAGCAGTCGTATACACTTCCCGCTGCGCCACCGAGGCAGTTGCAGCAGCAGCAGCTGTATTCAATCATTCTTTCTAATCAAATTAAAATAATTCTACCTATCTAACACAATTAGAAATAATCTAAAATTCGTGGTAAATAAGGTCCATATGCATCCGATATCATCTCTGAACCCTTTGATAAATTGCTTAGCTAAGATAAAATATAGGAACAAGTGAAACAAACGACCAGGGAGGTTGTAGGCTTAACAAAATCAGATCTTTAATTAAAAATATGTAAACAAATAGGTACTTATGTAAAGGTATGTCACTGAATAAATAAGGTTGGTATGGAAGTGAAAGTGTCTGAAGTCAAATATAACAAGGGTTGTCAGATTGTATTCAGTTTAAGAATCCGACATTTTCGGACACTTTGTAACATTCCTAAATCAATTTTGTGTGTAGATGAGAATATTGGTGATACTTGACGCTTTATATATAAGTAATATTTAGTTTTCTTATCTACAACACAAAGCTAAAACAACAGATAAATTTAAATTTAATTAAATATAAAAGATTTTATAGTTTTATGTTTCCTCGACAGTCATCCTCAGCATATCCTCGGTGTGTATCGCCTGTTATGATATTTTTAAATTAATGAACATAATTATAAGATTTGTATTAGTCAGCACGCCTAGGCGTTTGTACGAGTACGTAATATAAGTATGTGGGCTAGGCGTGCAATAAAGATGTTTGCTTGTCAAGCCTTTCATATTCTTTGTTTAATTGTGTCTTAATGAAAGTCTTTGTGAAATGCTAGAATAAAGCTCTGCGTCTGACAACTATAAGTGCCTCGCTTAGTAACTTAGATGAGGTGCATTAACCGCCTATCATGTAGGTACTTATTAACATAGATCTTCACGGAACGATCAACTTCAGCCGAAAGTTTTCAACCATTTATTCTAATTATAAAAGTCGTATCGTTCGTATCGGCCACTCGATCCAACGTTATCATTAACATTCATAAAAGCGTCGAATCCGTTTAATTCATCAATTATTGTCTCAGGGTATACAGTTCTCTCTGCTGCCGTTAAAGAAGCAGACATCTGTAGTCGTATTTAAGGTTTATCTGGTTCATTAATCTGGTAGCAAGCGCGTGCTGATGTAGATTAATGGGGTGGCGCGGGCGCCGGCGATACCATCGTAGGATAGCATTTATTCCGGGACTGATGCGGATCTCGAGCGTCGAGGTGCCTCGGACTGAACGCAGCTCGCGCACGCGACCCGAGCGACGCGAAAGTATTGCGTTTCACTGAAACAAACACACCTTATGTATCGCCAGCCGTAATAAAATTATGTTGGCACTAAACCGTAAGTAATTATTCGTGTCAAATTACACGACTTGTTCCCAGATTAGGAACTGTCTTTAAAGATAATATATTTGACTAATAAAGATAATAAGTACGATACGAAACGTAAAAGTTTGACAGTAACTAATGGGAGGCTTTAAAAACCTATTCTGTTTAGTACATACTTGTAAGTTTACTGTTAAAATGAGAATTCGGTAATGATTTAAAATGGCCTTTGCTAGTCGTTATAGCAAGATATTGGGGCCGGCGACACAATGCGCCCCTGAGGCGTAAGTTCATCTAAACCAGTGCCACGGGAACAAGAATCTAACATATTTATGAAACCACCATTAATTATCCAAATAATCGATCGCAGTCGTTAGGTGATTTATCTAGCGTCGATAAGATTTTAATGAAGTACTTTGATTGGGCGCACATGGACAGCGCAGACGTGGTTATCGGACGATAGCGTGCGCACCATTGCCTCCCTATACCTATCGACGTATTAAGTTATTAAATTAAAAATAAATTTCACGCACCATCCATACGAATCTGAGCTTTATATCATGATAAATTAGATGGCTTTCTGAATGTTCAATGTAATTAACAAGGTGGATCATTCTGATTAGAAATTGGTAGATATCGGCACGTCGTTCATTGTGGAAACTACTCACGATACTACCGTGCGATAAGATAAATTGAGTTGGAAACTTTTTATTGATAATGTGTAGACGGCGGGTGGCGTGCGCGAGCTAGCTACTAAAGTGGACACTCGTTAAACAGGGAAATCTTTAGACTTGTGACACACGCGTCAAAGAACAATAACATTTATTTATAACCAGTCAGTAAACGTTAAAACCAAGACACTTTAAAGACTATTGAAAGTTAAGGAAGTATTCAATTTCTTCGACATACTTTAAGTCTTTAGAGCTCATTGAAGAGAAGAAAGATCAGCTGTCTTTGCAGGGCTGTTTGCCACTTAATTTGATATAGAGAGATTACCTCTCTTATTTTAAGGCACTCTTCTACACTTCGTGATGCCTTTTGATTGTATATTTCTATGAACGTTAACTGTCCCCATGAGAGTCACCTGCTAATCAACCAGTAATTAAAAAATAGTGACGTTCATGTTTTTCACAACACCGCTGCATGTTATCTCGACACAAAGTTGCGTGTGAATAATAATCAAGTATCGGGCTCCATAGCGTTAGATCTCGGGATTAATTAACGAAAAGTAACGTTAGTAGATCGTGTACAGACTAATGATCAAGAATAGGTTCATTTGCATTAAACAGACGAGCCTGGTCTTAATTACTGGGAAAATTACAAATTAAACAAAAATGAATGGGACACCAGCTCGTTTGAACCTCAGGACCAGTTACACAATGCTAATAAAGAAGTTATGTTTACATTAAATATTTTTCCGTAATCTATTGATAGATCTCACTTTAGATACTCATGAATATTATTAGCTATTAATGCATAGTTAAATAGAGTAAAAGCAATCATTTGAAGTAAATGTGGAGTTAAGAGAAAATAATTATAAACTTTGATAGCTCTATGGTTGGTGGTAAAAATTCTAAGTTCATTACCGTTCGCTTGGCAGTGTCAGCTGATCATTAGTTTATCTAAAAACAAGAAATTTTACAATTTATAGTTAAAGTTTCGACCTTTATTTTGATGAAATATCAACTTCAAGCTCTTTGACGATACAATTAGTTCTGACGTCGTGTTCTGTTTTTACCTGACTGCTGAAAGAAAGGAGAATAATATTTTTTACTTCTCGTAACAAATTTTACGAAATATTAATACGATGATGATTATAAATCAACATGTGCCAAAACTAGGCAAAAATACATTCCCCTTGTATTAGCAAAGCTATTATTTATAACAATACAATCGTTCGAACTAAAACTCATAAAACACAGATCGCCTGCTGTTAACCTGGCTCGTTCGACTGCCTCTTAAGGGCTGCAAATAACTTCAAACACTAAACTATTCCGACTACTTTAGTTTACTTAAATCTAAACTGGTATTTTATAAATAGAGCACCAAGTATAACTGACATTGTAATAAAAACACTACTTTACGATACTGGATAGCTGCAATTTTTTACTTTTTACCCTATCGATAAGAGGACATACAAGTTTCGATCGGCGATCATAAAATGAAAATGTACCTACAGCCAATGTTTAAACACTCCTCGACATATCAATCAAAAGTTCAAGCCGAACTATTGCTGATTCATACAATTCCCTGTCACCTCATTCTCTGATATTTACATAATTTTAATTAAACTCGCTTCCACCCGCAGCTTCACCTTATCGGTAAAACGTTGCCATGTTCTTTATCCCAATTTCATGTTCTGCTTATTCCCTAACTCGTAGAAATTGCGAAAAATCCTTTCATTGCATTGCGAAAACTGTGTTCGAAGTTTCTTGACCTATCTGTTAGGGCTGTCGCATCGATTTAACAGTCAGTCACTATCCTTTTACTTAGACAGATATTAAGTAATTCTACTGAGCAAGCAGATTTTTAACTGTTTTTGTCTTTCAACCTCTGTTAAATAATACAATAATGAAATTATGTATTGTCATGACCCTATTGGGAGAATGGTTTCCAAGCTAGGTAAAAAATATAGGTCATTAAAAAAAGTTTACAAAATATTCATCGTAATATAGCTTTTGAGGCCGTCTTCGTTGACATCTTTTCTTTATTCTTCTCTAAGGGACAAAAATACCTAAGTACTGTTAGGCGGAAGAAAACCGATTATTTGGTGGCAACACTATATCACTGTAGTACCGGTAGCACGCCTCTATGATGTCTATGGTGACGCTGGGTTGTCTCTGACTTTTCACTTTTGGCGGGATCATGGTAGCGTCGTTTCTTTTGTGATTCTATTTAAATAGTTTAAAGTTCAATAAGTGCTTTACAGTACCTACGCAAACAACAAAAAAACTTTAAGGTTATTTAAGATATTAGTTTACATTTACAAGTATATCACAATGTTCAAAATATAATGTATTCATAGAAGTACGAATATCTACAACCACGCAAAATTGATCCGCTCATATGACAAATCAATAAATCATCTTATCTTCACATTTAATCGGATTTATGTTCAGGAGTATTGGTACCAAGCTATAAATTAATCATGTAGGCTGTCGCTAAAATATCGCTTTTCTAAGGTGAGGGCAGTGGCGCGATGGCGGCACAAGCGCATCGTATCGGCGATAGAACACGAGAGCGCAGGCGCGAGGCTCGCTCACAACAATAAAACCACGTCAAGGGCCGGACCGCGCGCGCAGCATCATTTCCTGGCGACAAAATCTACCGATACTATCAAACTCCCATGTCCTTCGCAACATGGCGATATAAATCAACCGTAAAGTATCCCATATTCAATACTAAACCCTTTAAAGATCATTTAAATAAGCTATCAAAGCGGCGACTGCACTTAATGAACACGAAACTCCAATAAAGCACAGGAAAATAATAATAGCACACAACAAAAACCACTTTACAGACACATCTCATTTGAATAAAGTAAATTACCTACCTCCATTTCAATTCTAAAAAGTTGCCTGCAATTAATTAAATGAGCATTTCTTAATTATCTATTAAAATAATAGTAGTGTTTAATTGGAGACTTTTATATGAACACGCAAAATAATTAAGTGATCAATTAACTGTACCCGACGATGTATATCCAGCAGCACTCTTATCTGCTTGCATCTACAACATTGTTCTACCATAGACTATTCCAATAACCTCACGAATAGCAAATGCAAACTGCCTACAGGCTGTATGTATATGTATGTAATGAAATCACTACAATTAGGTATGTAGAATAAAACAAAGTCGCTGTCGATGTCTGTCCGTCCCTATGTATGCTTAAATCTTTAAAACTACGCAACGGATTTTGATGCGGTTTTTTTAATAGATAGACTGATTCAAGAGGAAGGTTTATAGGTATAAATTGCATACCACGCGGGCGAAGCAGCGGGTGAAAGCTAGTGATCTATAAATCTAAAAACAATCTTATTAATATTAAAAATACGTAATTTGTTGTGTGTGTGTGTTTCTCCTTTTTCACTATGAAATAGACCAACAAATCAACATGAAAAATAAATATAGAAGGATACAATCAATAATGTGTGCCTGTGGATCACTTCGGTGATGCTGCAACATGCAAGCGAATGCCAGTCGTCTCTTAATATATCATGACATCTTGTAAATACGTCAAAGTATTTTAATTATCTTATCATCATCATAATTAAATATGACCGCTGTCATTTAAAAAAAATTGACAATGATATCAATATCGACTAAGTCGAAACTCGTCATTCCGAATAGGCACTCTGTATGTGTTATTCTTTGACTATTTGTTTCATAGAATACGCCGAGTAGTGGTTTGGTGTCTGCAGTATGTTTGTTCATAATGATTGACGACTCATTTAACCACGGTATACCACTAATTCCCCCATAACCTATGGCTTCAATTAACACTTAGAAAAATATTTGTTAACTCGTACTTAATTAGTAACTTTCGTTTTTATGGTTATAAACGATTAGATAGACACTTTATTACGGCACGTGTCCGACTGTTCGCGAAGATAAGTGATCGTCAAATATTATCTTTGGTGATGTGTAATGAGTGGTTATTAAAAAGCTCATTCATATAAATTTTAAACATCATTATGTTCATAAAACTACATGCAGCTTTCGACAAGGTAACGGATATTTTTTTATTGGTTAAAATATAAAGTTACCGTGTACAGTGAATATATGAATAAGTCTTGAGATGAGAAAAAGAAAGTCAGATTTCTTTTAAACAGATTTGCCATTGGTATCTTTTGATCCTGAAAAAACTTTGTATTTTGAGGATTTCGCTTTCAAATATTCGAAAATTGAAATATACCCTTCGTTCTACACTTATAGTTTGATAGTTTATTTTTGAATAATGACATTTATTGACGAAAATTGCAAGCTTGTGTTAGATAAAGATATAAAAATAAGGTGACGCAATTGCAGCAGCAGCCCCGCTGTGAAAAACTGCAATTTATTAGTTTTTTAAGCAGGTATTATTTCATAGCATACAATGTACCATGGCATTACTTTATTAGTTTATTGAAAAAAAACTTGTACGACATTTTATTTGTCATCAATAATACCTACAAGGCCATAAAAAAACAACTTAAATAGCTTGCAGACACCGAACATATAAAAATGTAATTAAGTATTTTAATTAATTTTTAACCTAATAGGTAATTAATAATAGTCAATACGAAGTTCAAAGATCATTAGTAATTGAAAACACAAAAATTATACAGTGTACCTACAGAGTTTTTGTGAGTTATTACAGCAATTAGTTTGATCGTTGAATCATCAAAACAAGTGCTCGCGACGGTCACTATAATCGTTTCTATAGCTAAAAGGCATAAATGACTTTACTGTCTTTGGTTAGGTATAACTCTAGATTAACATTAATAACATCAAAAAGTATAACTTATACTTCTGGAAATCACAAATTATTGAAAACAAAGTTCGAGAGGAAGACAAAATCACTAACTTTTATGTCAATATTTTGAGTTTTTATATAACGTCGTAAATAACTGCATACTTAAAAGTTGCAATGGCTAATCTATCCACGTAATTTTCTAATAGCGTTTTCACCTGCATGATATAAACATTATAAAGTAAATTATATCACACAAATAATATAGTTACCGATTAGTAAATTATTCTTTGCATCAGACGTGTTGTTTCGAAGACATACAAAGACAGAAACGATTTTGCTTTTTATAACACCGGTTACAATAATAAGAAACCAATACTAAATAGATAATACATAATATCGATACACTTTACAAAGTAATAACGAATAAGGAACAACAATATTTTTCGTTTACTCAAAACAAATATTCCCACGCACTTCACTATGAGCTACAAACATAACAGTTATTGCATTTAACAAATAATCATTTAACTATAAGCTGTAACAGCGCGATGATCTGCACCGCACCGGCTACTAATAATAAATTGTACCATATAATATCGTGTTAACAAAAATATAATATTACTAAATTATAACCAGCATTAATGTCGGCTCTTAATATAACATAATGACTGAAAAAATACTCGTCTGTCTGCAAACTAATTATGTCAATAATGTTGTTTATCGTACCGCTCGATTGCTTTCACACATAATTGCTTTGAAATATTTTCTCATGCAGCCGCCCAAAATGAAAATTTAATGTTTATATTAAACTATTATTTGTTGTTTATTTAAAATTACTTTTTAGTTATCGGGCTACGTTACATTTAATATGAGCAACGTTTGATTGGATACTTTAATTTGAGAACTGGAAAGACATGAATCAATTTTCTTATAATTAATGGTCCGTTCTACACTGGTTATAAAGTAATAAAACGTGATACTTTTTTTAAATAAAAGATAGCAATTCAGTAGTAAACTATTTACTATCCGATTGGAGTCAAAGTAATGTAATTCGATTTGGAGCTACGTAAATCAAACGATTCGATTTAATAAATTGTTTGTGCACTAATGAATATGATTACGTCTGGATTTTAGTCGGCTCCACAGAAGTAGCTCACAATAAGAGACGTAGTCAGTTTGGTATAGATAAACATACAGCATGTGACTCTAACAGCTCATAGATTAGGTTTAAAATAAAAAAATCCTCACAAAGTTTCTTTCGCTGGGCTCTTTTCATCTTAACGATGTCAAGTTCATTGTTGTTACAGAGGGATCAAAAGCAATTCAATTAAATAGTCTCTGGGTGGGTTCGTTAGCGGTCGGCGCACGCGCGGCATGGCGTGGACGCGGGCGCAGGCGGCGAGCAAGCGCGACGCAACGACCGACGACGGTAGCGCTCAACTGTCTCCCAGCGACACTAAATACATATAAACGTTGTTATATCGACTGAAAATCGATGCCGATTTGATTTTGCGGCCTTCATTAGGGATCCGGTTCTTCATTTCAATAAGCTATCGAGCCCTAATGATTCCGCGGCAACAACGCTCTTATACAGCATAATACCGTATTTAGGAAGCGGCCCTTTTGAACTCACCTCAATGTGAGTCATTTACGTTGTATGAGTTTTATTTTGTTTCGTTTTGTTGGTGTCATTAATAATGCATAATTAAATTTTATACGCTCTTTATAAACTGCCAGTTTACGAGTTGATAACAACCATTTTAATAAAAAATCGATTTTAGTAAATCGTACAGAAATACGAGCATAATCTTAATGATGTGAGTACGCATTTTAAAGGATCGGAATTTAAAAGTAAAATTACGAATTCGCTAAAAAAAAGGCAACTGGCGTGCGCGGTTGCTCGTAGCAGAGAGATAGCGCCTATCCAGCCAATTAATATGCCTAATGCTAACATCATTATTACTAGGCACGGCGCACTTAACATACTATATCCATTTACATTTTGATTTGTGTAGAGCTGGGCTGCGATTAATCGGCGAGCAGCGTGCGCCGGCGCCGCTGATTTATAGCAAGTGTATGTTCGTAGCGGCGGCACGCCAGTCGCCATGCCGCGGTCTTTGCGCATGCGCTACACCAGTGTTATTCATTCTTTTTATATACGCGACCCCTTTACAAGTTAAAAATTCTCGCGACCTCCTAAGACCATGAAAAAAAATTATCAAGTTTTGACAATGTTTTGATCCTTCTCACGTATTTTTTTATTGTATTCTAGTACCTAGAAACTTTTTCATTTGTAGGCGACACAGGCCAGCCTTCAGTAAGGTTTCACGACCTCCTTAGTGGTCGAGACCCACAGTTTGGAAAACACTGCTTTACAGTCTACACTCTCTTTCCACAATCAACACATACACACACCACTCCACCTTGTATCTATACACAGGAATAAATGATTACACACCATACCGTTGTCAAACTAAATTATGTTTTATGTACCTATCCAGTGCTTTGCTTATGCGCAATTTTTATCTTACATAATATATGGCCAGCATTAGTTTGTTTGTAATTCGAACTGATTCGGTTTATTTTCTAAAATAGCCAACAGATATTGTAGTTAAAATGTAGATATAGAATTAGTTTATTCGAAGCGATGGTGGCCGAATGGATAAGGGATCGGCGTGCAAATGATTCGCGTCCCAGTTCGAATCAAACCAGCTACCATTGTTGCATATAATTATGTAATAGTCATATGACTTTATGTTAACGGTGAAGGAAAACATCGTATGGAAACCCACATACCCAAGAAGCAATTCTAAAGATGGCTGATCCACTAAACCGCATTAGGGCAACGTGTGTAGATAAGGGCCAGAACCCTTCTCAGTTCTCTAGATAAATAGCTATGTATAAATAAAGGTTGCTCCACACTACACTGTTTAACATTTTTTTACTATCTAGCTAGACACTTGGGCCATAAGTTAACTGTAGGTTTAATAATAACACAGACGATGTGTAGGTATATTAAGTTCGAAACGAACAAAAAAACATTTTTACTAATTTTTTACGACCTTTTCCAAAGGAAGTTATGTATTTACACTCTTCAGGTGTAAAAATGTATTAATATTACAGTTTTAAGGACAAAAAGTTACAGGATCTTACATGTTATCTTACATGTTACTTTGACTAGCCTGTTGGTCTAGTGGTTAGTGACCCTGACTGCCAAGCCGAAGGTCGTGGGTTCGATCCCCACCCAGGACAAATGGGTGAATTTCCCAAGCACGATTTTGGTGCGGCGTCGCTGAAAATCGATGTGTAAAATTTAACTAGCGTATAATAAATAATTCTATAATATAGTTCACATTGTTATCTACACGGTGCTAAAGCTTTTTAGCAATTAACTATTTATTTTCATATTTAAAAAAAATCTTAAAGGGCCAATTTCTAATTACGGTGGAGTGTCCCGATTCCATTTTTACGCACGAATTGCTTTATTTCGAGTTTTTGATAAACTTAATCTAAGAAATAGTGAATTATTCTTAAAATACATTAGATAACGACATTCAAAATATTTAGTTCGTTTAGTTTATCTAATATTTTAGTATTTAAAACTGCCCTCCAAAAATGTCCCGAGTAAAAAAGCAATTACACTGGCGCAATTTGAACACTCCATAACTTGTGGCAACATTACATTTGAGTCATCGAACTATAGTCACCCTCACCCCGCAGTTGCCCTTTTGCGAGCGGGATAGATGGTTGTGTGTTGTGCTGTACGAGGGTCACACCAAACATGAAAATACGTGTTACGCTGGCATTGGAATACATTTTTTTACAATTACTGTGGCATCATTATTGTTAAAAGTATAAGGTAGATTAATACGAAATTTCTTATACAAATTCAGATTAAAGCACATTACCTTCATTATAGACTAAATTTTATGTAGCAACAATAGAATTTTTAATAATCTTAGTTTTGTCTCTTTATCTAAGTACGGTGGCGCAATTCCAGTGGCTCCAGTGGCGAAAAGTCTTGCCATCGTAATTGATCAGTACCACCGTAATTGATTTAATGGTGTTTTTAACGATTTTTATGGGTTTTATATAATTTTATTAACAAAATTATATCTTTTATCAGAGTCATTTTTATAGAGTTACAGACCATATCAGAGAATGTCAATATGCCTTTATAATAAAGGCAATGCCTAAAGGCCTAAAGGCATTACCTGTAGAACTAGCTTCTTTTCGTATTAGCCTAGAAAAGAAGCTAGTTCTGTACACACGAAGCCAGAGATACAAGCTTGTTAACTTACTAACACTAGCAAAGTAAGCTACTAACTCTGACTTCGTGTGTACGGAACTATTACTAGCTTATTGGGCTTGAATAGAAGCTAGTTCTTGTCACGTATAGATTACTGCACTAGCTTGCCATCCTGTGTATCCCAGAAATGACACTAGCTTACTTTTCTAAGTTGAGAAACTAGCTCAACGCCTAGGGTACACAGGCTAGTTTTTCAAGCTAGGATAAGAAGCTAGTAACTTTGGCTTTGTGTATACAGAATTATCTTCTTTTCTAGGCTAGTAATAGTTCCTTGTACACGAAGCCAGAATTATTAGCTTACTGCCACTGACTTGCTATCATAGCTTCGTGTGTCTCAGGCATTAGCATGCCTAGACTGTCTAGTCCCCGCGCAGCAACTGCAATGTCAAGTCAGGTGTATATAAAATTATATGTACACCACATATAATTTTATATACACCTGACTTGACTTTGCAGTTGCTGCGCGGGGACTAGACAGTCTAGGCATGCTAATGCCTGAGACACACGAAGTCAGTGCCAGTAAGCTAATAATAATATTTTTTTTTACCACATTCACACAGCGCCATCTAGTCCCAAATTAAGCAATTATATTTGCTTGTGTTATGGGTTCTAAACAACTGATATACTACTTAAATACATTTTTTTTTGTAAATACATACATATTATAGATAAATTACACCCAGACACAGAACAAACCTTTATGCTCATCACACAAAGATTTGTCCTGGGTGGGGATCGAACCCATGACCTCCGGCTTAGCAGTCAGGGTCACTAACCACTAGACCAACAGGCCAGTCATAATTCTAATAATTCTGTCTTCGTGTACAAGGAACTATTACTAGCCTAGAAAAGAAGATAATTCTGTATACACAAAGCCAAAGTTACTAGCTTCTTATCCTAGCTTGAAAAACTAGCCTCGTGTACACTAGGCAATGAGCTAGTTTCTCAACCTAGAATAGTTAGCTAGTGTCTTTCTTTGCTAATAAGTAGATATGTAGAAAAAACATGTGATAACAATATTATCTATATAAGAATTTGTTTGTTACCGAGTTTATTTTGATATAATAAAAAGATTTTTTAAATAAAGTTGACTTGAAATACATTGTTTTTTAAATATTTCTAATTCCACTGGCATTATGCAATTTCGGTGGAACGGTTTTCAATTTCGGTGGGCCAAATCTAATTACGGTGGCGTTTGAAGATTTCAAATTCAAATATCTCAAAAACTAAACATATTTTTTTGATCTCTACCATAGTACTCAAAATGTTATTTATTCACCTACCTGTTAACATAAAAAAATCTTTTGAAAACAAGCAAATAAAATTCGCCACCGGAATTAGGCAAAAATCGAAGTTGTTGAAATTCACCCAAATCTTTGTGTGATGAGCATAAAGGTTTGTTCTGTGTCTGGGTGTAATTTATCCACAATATGTATGTATTTACAAAAAAAAAATGTATTTAAGAAGTATATCAGTTGTTTAGTACCCATAACACAAGCAAATATAATTGCTTAATTTTGGACTAGATGGCGCTGTGTAAATGTGGTAGAATATTATAAACCTTGATTATTATAACCTAATGTTCGAAGAGATTTATTCTATTTTGAAGCACATGTTTTAAGACACATAAAATTTTCTAAAAGACCAATTCTGATTTATTATGATACGTGTGATAAAAGGGGGTATTTATGTCTAGCAATCATTAAAATGTTGTTATGGGCAGTAAAACATAGTCCAGGTAACTAAAGCGTTAAGTCTTGCATATTAAGTTATCTTTAAGCAAATAACCTTAATAATGTTTAGCTAGATTGACTCATTCACTCATCGATAATTTACTCCTTGGAAAATGAGTACGTTGGAACGATATATAATTTAAGTTTTTATTAAAAGCGTAAGTTTTGCGCTGGAACGTGTTTTCATTTTAATGACAGCGATTAGTATGAATGGTGTAATGATTTTTAATTTGAAATTATATTTTTTACCCGCGTGTTTTCTCGGCTAAAAGAAAAGTAGCATAAGCACTATTCCAGAGTATAATTTATGTGTGTACCAAACCATTCAAATTCTTTTGTTTTAGCGTGATTGACACAGACATCAATCCATCTTAACTTCGCAATTATAATATTAGTAGGATGCTCAAAATATCAATAGATGTGATTTATAAAACATGTATAAAATTTGAGTCAAATATTCGATACATTTAAATTTTCAAACATTTGACAGCGATATCGAAACCGATTTAGTCGAATCCGAATGTCGAGATTCCAAGTAGGCCTTTGTATAATAGAAAACATTTAAAAATCTATGGTTAGCGTTTTATTGGTTTATTTAGCAATAGACGTGAATTATGATAAGCCAGCTTTGGTAGCATGACAGATATACGCAACCAGTTCAATCACCATACCCGCATTACATCTCGAACAGTGGCTGTAAAATGGTTTATTGTATAGCTAATTAAAGTCAGACTTACGTTTTCTTGCCCACGTCGTACTACTCAAACATGAATCTACTGCAGGAGAAAGACGTTACGCAATTTTCATTTTCCAATTTTCTACCTTATCGCCATAAGCATTCGATAAAAATTTCCAAATAGAAGTTCTCATTATATTACTTTGTTCCACTGTGGATACGATACTGCCTTTAGCTCTAGCGCCACTTCAGCACTCATAAGTATAATTACAAAATTGCTGGTTTAAAATAACCAATACTAGTTTAGTTTATGAGTATTTACATAGAGGCAATGAACTTTTTAACCTCTGACCTTTTTAATTCAGGTTTTAAATATAGATTTGTTACCCATGATCTATTTTCAAGTATTACTTCAAACTCTCATATAGTCGAATGACAGGAACTACCTTTACACTGGTAGCTTAACTAGCTTAAATACAAATTTCCTTTTTCTAGCAGTACAATGCTCTGGACTGAAATCTTTTTACACTGGTTGGTAAGAAATTGATGGACAATAGATACTTACGTAAGCATAGCTTCGCTTAAAAGTTACGACCAAAGAAGAAGTCTATAGAACATTTATGTTATCTACTCAAGTTCACGCTGAGTATTTGCTAGAAGTAACATTAAATCAAATATCAGATGATCAGAGGTAGCAGGTAAACGGTAGCAGTTATTTAGCAGGAACGGCGGCGGGAGCGCATGCCGCCCACTCACGTGATTTATCCGCCAGGGCTGTCGTTGGCGCGGATTTACTGGCTTGTTGAAATATCAGCAGATCCGTGACGAAATGTGTCTCGATTCTGTCTCGTAATCTTACTTTATATGCCTGGCAAGTCTTTCACTTGTTACTTTGTCAGATGTCGACAACGTTAGGCTAACTTTAAATTTTTAGCTGCTACTTTAGTTTCCTGTGACACAACGAACTAACGTTTAATTTTATGTACTAAAGCAACACGCCTATCGGTATCGTTAATCACTCTAGTTGTTTTTAACCAGTTGTTTGTAACTATATGTAGTTTAGCTTCCCGTATCAATAAATATTATTTAGTGTCCAGTTCATTCATCAAATTATTCAATACTGTCAAGTTTGTGCAGTGTTCTTATTCAATTTTTATTTTAGATAATTTAAACATTTATAAATTCATCCCAGACATTCTCTTTCATTCAGATTCATTAATAGATGAAATTTCCATAGCATTTCTTTGTATTTATCAACAATCTACGTACCTACTAAATTTCTAGAATACAGCTTATTTAGGTAGTCAAAGATTTAGCTAGCTTGTGGCCGGTATACTGCGTTTATACATAGAAATTTACCTTACAGTAAGTATATAAATCATATCTGTTCAAGCTCTTAGATATGCATCAAATATCAGCTTTCAAGTTTTAACCTGAATTATTTCTTTGGAAGTCAACCTTAAGCCACGGTTAGTAAGGAGGCAATAATTGCGACAACAGAACGCAGTAAAATTATCTGTCACGATCATTAGAAATAAAACTAGAACTTGATTGGTTACTGTTTCAGCTAGACTATAGCAACCGCCAGTAAAGGCTAAAGCTTAATGTCACAGTAAAAGTAAAAAAAGAATTACTGCGGAGATAAATTCGGCATAGATAAGGGCAAAATCGCTCGCAGCTTGCATCAATCTTTTAAGAACAATTACAATAAATTTCAAGACTCGATGTAATGTGACTTGACGTAAAGAGAGCAATTAATCTAATAACCGAACATCAAACGCAAACATGACACAAATTCTTCTAACTGCTAGCTGGTTTTTTACCCTTGCTTGCCTACTAGTGCATTTGATAAGTGAGCTATGATTGTACTTCCATCGAATGAAGTGGTAAAACAAAACACGATAATAAATGGTCGCAAATAAAGATATTTATCGAATAAGTTGTAATTATAATGTTCTGTTTGGAGAATTTCAGTATTTATAAACCGCGTAAAGCCTTTGGTCCCAGTTACCACTTGTGGTAGTTGTTAAGACAAGTTGGACTTGGAAGCCTTGTGGTCGACTTGATACATTGCAACATCAACATCTGCCACAAACTCAATCGATAAGAAGAAGAAGGATTTGCATTATTTCGTACTTTAACAGCTACATGATCACTGAATAGTTGGAAACAGTGCCTCCAATATTACCATACCCGTCGGTTTATGAGCTCTTGTAGTGTTTAGGCGCCCACTCGACTGCTTCGGCTAACAATTTGAATTTATCATTCGCGTGGATTATTGCTTATTGGAACAACAACTGTCTCAGATATGCAAGATAACACTTGATGAAATTGTGTTGCAGTAAGGCGAGAATACACATGCCTTTAAATCAAGCAGTAGCTGGCATGCCAAAAATAATAAATCTGTAGCATGATCTTTGCAACAAAATTTCAACTTATTTTATTTTTTATTTTTATACATAACCTGTATCCACCACCACCACTTCTATTTCTTATTTACATAAATGACATGCCTAAAATAATTGACCATAAATTGACATTGTTTGCGGATGATAGCACCATATTATATACAAATAATAATTTAACACAACTAGAATCTGACATTAATTCATCTCTATCCTTATTAACACATTGGCTTAACCTAAAATAATGACTTAAAAATCAACCTAGACAAAACCAAACTAATGAATTTCAAACAACGAAACAGATCAGAAAGTAACCTTAATGTATCCTGTCTAAACACAAAAATTGATGAAATTGATACTACAAAATTTTTAGGTCTCCTCATTGATTCCCAATTGAATTGGAAACCCCATATTGAAAGTGTATGCAAAAAACTTAATAAATTTTCTTATGCTCTCTGGAGATTAAATAGGATTGTCGATAAATCTGCTGTACTTACTGCCTATCATGCGCATGTTGCCTCTGCGCTTCGGTATGGAGTCATGTTCTGGGGAAACTCAACGGATAACGAACGAGCATTTATTGCCCAAAAACGGTGCATACGGAGTATTTTTAATCTACAACAAACAGATTCGTGCAAACCGTATTTTATAAAGTCTAAAATTTTACCTTTGCCTTCCCTTTTTATTTATGAAACAGCTATTTTTATTAAACTAAATACAGACCTATTCGAGTATCGAACTAGAGCCCGCCACAGTGATAAATTATCTATAGTCCAAAGTAAAACAAAGCTTAAGGCTGAAAGTGTATTCTGTATCGGTCCTAAAATATACAATAAAATTCCATCAGAAATAAAAAATTGCAGGGATACTAATACTTTTAAAAGGCTCCTGCACAAGCTACTAACAAAGAAATGTTACTACTCTGTTAAGGACTTTTTAAATGATAAATCTTTGACGTAGTTACTTTTATACATCTCATTGTAGATTTTATTAATTATTTTATGACATGATATGTATGTACAATTTAATCTTTAATAATTTAATTTAATAATTTCAATTGTATTATTTCCTATTGACATCTGGTTTTGAACTCTTAATTATAGACAATTTTAATTTATTGGACATTGAAAATTGAAATGATTAGTGACAAATATTGTATGCCCTAATGGCGGGTCATGGCTGAAACTATACTAATATAAACCATTGTAACATCCTATGTACCTGTGATTCACAATAAAATTGATTTTGATTTTGATTTTGTATGACAAAAGAAATGATTTTGAGCTATGTAATACACCACAACAAGAAACATCACATATATGCACAGGCAAAATTTGGCATGCATTGTAAGGTACCTACAAGCACCTAGTACCTACAACCTACCTACAAGCTACAGATGTGTTTTCCAAATGCGTAAAGAAAAAATATTATACGACAGTTGAAATATAGTTTATCGGCTTTTGTATTCGATGTAGTGCCTGCCTGAAGTCACAGCGACTTGTGATAGTCTCACATCTGTCTCACATAAATCAAATATTCACCTGATTTATTAAGGGTACGTTTTGTTAATGGACCTGCTGACATAAAAATGACTTTTTTTCGGCCAGGATTTTCCTTGCATATATTTTCAAAAACTTATCAAAAATTTCTTCAGGCTCCTTCGACTTCAAATTTATATAAAATCAATTTTAGGACTTAAAATGAATAAGTTCAAGAATGTATTGTTACAATCATAATGTAAATATTCGTATGACATAATTGTCATCAGAAATAAAGGTATCAGAATTCGAGCACATAATTTACCACGTGAATAAAATCAAAAGAATCAAGTTTAGTAATTTTATTCACTTATGTCGATTTAAATAACTAAATTTCAAGTATATCTTTTCGGTACTGAACATAAATGAGAAATGAAATTTTAATTTCCTTCAATGAATTTTCACTTAAATATCAAAAAGTATTAAAGCAACAAATGGTCGGCACGCAATCTCGAATCTCAAATAAGCTACATAACATCTTAAGCCATTATCTTTCAATAGTGTTGCGCGAGCGGTCGACTTATCTGGCAATTAAATCGACATTCAGAAGCCGATGTGGCTTTAATTCTGTGCATGCCACCGCCAAACACTTCACAATGACTCGGATGCATGACAAATAACGTTTTGATTGGACACTCACCTAACAAATGCCGTCAAGATTGTGCATCTCCACAACACTTTACACACATTAATTTGAGATATATTTTTATACCAGTAACTAATGTGGAATAAATAATAATGTGAGGAAGGACGCTTGATGGTAATCATGAGTTGCAAGTTGCCACCAATATTACTCCCAAATCGAGTACATAGTCTTATATGAAATTTGCTTATTGTTCCACGAAACAGGGTTTTATTTCTCTTTCTATGGACTGCCAGTCCCCTTCATTTTCCTTTTGCTTCTTATTTACCTTTACCTTTTCGGTAGGCAGCCGCTTGGTAGTGTTTTTTTCGTAATCAATGCTAAAAGAACGCAGCCGTGTCCTTAAGCGGCGGTTACCACTTACCATCAGATGGTCCGCATCCTCGTCTGCCACGTCGGGCAGTAAAAATATATATGCATTGCATCATAATAAAACTACAATTTAATTACGTGACATTTAATCTTAAAAAAATGTTGTATCTATAATTTCTAAAGCTGTAACATAAAACGCTCTGCCTATTAGATAATCAAGGTCAAATTCCCCAAAATTAATTCAGCAATTATAGAAATATGTGTACCAAGTTTTCTAGTACAATGATTGCACTTAAATATCGTGTCACGATAAAGCAATTTATAAATAATCAGTCTCTATGAATAGGCATTTGGTACCAGTTTGAGTCGGTCCTCAAGAGGTAATCTCGTATGATAATGGAGAACCGTTTACGAGATTGATATAGTCATCTGAGTCGTTATTACGTACAATAATGAACATAGTATGATGAACTTTCATATCGGATAAGTCGTCCCTGACATTTTGAATACTTTGAGGTTACTCATCAATTATAACAACATTAATGTTCCAATTCAGTTAGAAAAGTATTTTTAAATACACTTACACAAAGTGAGTGAAGTGCACAGTCACTTCATAATTTAAGTTTACTATTAAAATGTGATTTCATTCGTATTAGTGTCAAGCTGAAACATATCTTTTTTTGAGTATTAAATGGTCTGTAGATTAGTGACCATTCGTCGCATTATTACCCGACAACGGCGAAGGAAAAAAGGAGGGTTATGATTTTGGGCGGTATGTATGTCATCTGTTCCCTCATTACTTATCTAAATTCGATAATTGAAGTATCTTTGGAAACATCTTAATTATCCACTGAGTATAGGATATGTGACGTCACATTAACTGAGTACGGCGCCCTCTAGATGGCTCTTGATTGATTTTTTCAATAAAGCCGTGTTGGGTATTAAATGAAAGGGCTTAATTAGCACATTTCAAATTTACTCCAAAATAATATTTACAAAAATAAGTAAGACGCCAGGAATTTTATCCAAGCATTAGGGCGCCGACTAAATAATATATGATGTGACTCCCGCTCCGGGTCTTTCCTGGTGCAAAGGTTGGCCATTGCCATACAGCGCGGGAACGCGGCAAGCGTTGTGGGCACCTTTGCGCCGGGAGCAACCAGGGGCGGGTTATTTGACTGACGACTGACGATGTTTTTTTTAGATTTAAGTTTTAATTTAATATGACGGAAATTATATTGTAAAATAAGTAAGTGGCTACAGTAAGTTATTTTTATCATTGACAAGAAGATATTTAATTTTGGTATTTACCTATTTTTTTATTTCAAAAAGGTAAAGGAATTTTTAGTCGTTCTAGTTCGTACGATAAACTACTGCTAAATATACAAACGTGTGGTATATTTTTTCGTAACTATTACATACCATATTTAAATGAGCAACCGGGTGTTAGAGGGCGTGTAACCAGGGCAAGAATAGTAAATATTCATAGCGACAAAACGCTTTTCGTCGGCAATGCACGGCCACCCGACGCGCGAGTTATAGGCTACTCGTGGTGACATGACGGGGCTTCATATATATTCCTCGACGGAGTCGCATCGGCTCCGTCGCGCTGCGTTGCTTTGGTGCACCAACCTTTTAATCGCACACATTGAGCAACAAACCATTATACAGCCAATTTTTACGGCTTTATCCCGGACAGCTAATTTTCGTTCAATCTTTTGCGTAATAACTTAAGAGTCGTGCTGGGCGAATCATGATTATTATGCGACGGTCTGGATCCACTCGAACAATATTCATACGTTTAGTTAAGTCGTAGACCGCTCCAACTTTTATAGCCGCTTATAAAGTTGCTTACGGTTGTGTTTTGATATTGTTTTACCTTTAAATTCATCACCCGACATCGTAAACTTTTAAACTGTTTTGTATCACATAAATTATTTAATACTTCAGTAGACATGTTTATTATTATTTTCATCGATAACTATAAAAGAGCATGTTTTTTTATGGCCCTTTGTAACACAATGCGTTCATTTCCCTATAGTTTTATTAGAAATATTCAAAGTAGTAGAATGAAGCACGAGCGTTCACATAACGTGAACCGCGCTAAGTATCGAGTAGTAGGTATTACTGGTAGGTTATAGTGGTAAGTTTCTTCGCCTCGGGGATCTAATTTCGCCGTTCCCACAACAAATCGTAGAGTCAAAGTTCACCGCCTAATTGTGCGGCGTTATCGACAGATCCGAACGCTTCGGGAGAGAATATTTATCAATAACATGTAATTAAAATTATTTAGTCTCGACGAAGCGCGCTGCGTCCCCGAGGCGCATTATTACACATACGCCGCGAGAGCTCCGCGGCCGTCATTAGCTGGGACATTTTTATTCCTTTCTCTTTAATTTCCGTCAGTAGACATAAATGATGGCGCTAGTACCGCTGCAGCGCCGCAGGGACACACCTCGACGTTCAATAACACTGGACAACCGCACTGCTCCACTGCCCACTATTATAATGAGATTCGTCGGATTGAGTTGTAATTACATTCACTTGTAACCCACAAAAGCCTTATTTAGAAACTGCAACAATTTATGTTTACAAATGGCATTAAATCTTAACATAGATTTGAGTAATGATTGCTAATTTAGGTATATCTAAATTAAACACCGACTAGAAATACATATTGTATTTATAAATGTTTCTTCTCTTTCTGTCACCACATTTCTGATTATTATTTATAACACAGAAACGTTTCATTTCGATGAAGTAGAAGACCAAACAAGCTTACGGCCAGGTAATGACCGTAGCCTATGGACGCCTGCAACACCAGGAATATCACATGCTCGTTTGCGCCTTTTTAGAAGCCGTTCCCTCCGATATATGGTTTGAATACAACTTCAGAAGACAACAACAAAACAAACAGAAATACAATACTGATGTTATTATGGCTGCGGTCTTTCCCAAAGGATTTTTGAAACTGAATTTCGGACTTTTCGGATAACCTGTTACATTCTTGTGACTTTCATAAGTGTTACCTTGTAACCTAGATGAATAAACGAGATTTCATTTTGAATTTCCAGAAACTAACACTGCACTATAATACTACACTTCCTGTGGTCTGGCTCTTCTTTTTGCTTAGAAAATACCTAATAATACGTTTAGGCTCTTAATAATATGTGCCATTTAGTCTTGAACAATAAGAATATTTTATATTAAATATCAACGCAAACAGCTTAGTAAAAACATCGTGCATTTAATTGCCCATTTCCACTTTTACATAGTACCAGACGGCTATAAAAAGTAAATTTAAATATGTATACTAATTTGTATACACAATATAATAGGTATAACTGGTTCTTATGTGCCAAACTTACATGATAACTATCTTAAAAGGTACATAAAATTATAACGATCAAGCAAATACAGGCGTCAGTCGTGACCTTATGGAATGTTGTTCATTTAAAATATTAAAATATGAACTTTATTGACACTGTCGTCTAAATTAAGTTTTCTGGGGTACAAACCGATTGATATTTCTCTTTTATCCAAATCCTTAATAAAGGACTACATTCGACTCTCTGTGTTGTAATTTAGTGCCAATTTCTACAACGTGTCGAAAGCCGAGGAAATAAATAAATCATAATACGTCAGTGCAAGAGCGAATTACGCAAAATAAAACATTATACCAAACAGTCTAACAAGTGTGGTTCTGTTACTGTTAGCCAACCACATCCCAATGCTAAACAAAAAGCCTCCCCTCATGATTTCCATGCCTTTTGATTCGTGGCTAAATAGTCCAGTGTGATATTTTAGTAATTAACAATTAACCATTCCATAATTTTTGCCTCGTTGCCCACTTGCTCTCTCAGTGCACCATGTAGTAGTAATTTTGGACCACGGCTCTTCAGACATACGTCTCTTCAGACATACGTCTGACGTAGCCAGTCCAGTTATAAACCAATTTGACTCTTAAAATTTAAATATGTAGTCAGTGAGCCGCACTGCTAGGAAGAGGCTCATATTAGCTATCCACATGACTAGATAAATGATCTCCTAAGCTTGATACAATGGCAGAGTGCATTTACAACTCCATTGTGAGACAGTACCGAGAGGTATCTGATAAGACCACTAAGTGGTCATCACGACGCACGTCCACTTGATGAATTATACAAACACCAATCAGTTAATTATTTTATTCACGTCGCTCAGCCTATCTGGCTCTATGTTCTACATAATTGATATGTTAAGTCGATGGAACAATCGGCCCGTCATTCAGTAGATAGGGTGCGGGTTGATACGTGACGCTTCGCTCGCCCTACAAACAAAAGGCTCGACCGTTGCCTATCCAACTGTCGAACTACCTCGACCGCGGCCCGATACAAAGAGCCATTTTAACATAATACGACTGAGCCTATTCTTTCCACATCTATTATGGCATAAACTAAATTATTGTCTTGTAAGCTCGTTGATAACGAGCTATTACAATGTTAAGCCGTGTCAAATATGGAATAAAATGCATTATTCAATAAGGAATTCCTGTATCGGTGTGAGCAAAAGACTTGTAAGAAAAATTGCACGTGACAAATAAAAATGCATGTGGAATACAAATGATGCAGTTGAGTGCAACTAATAACAAGCGCACGCGCTGACACTGAAGCAAACACACCGCTCAGGATTTATTCGTCTCCATAAAAAGCGGCAATTAACTCGTTCCCTTTTAAAACGCCAAGCGACTTAGCTTATCGGCAATCCATAAGATTGAATTATTAGTAGCAATTAAATACATCTCAAAATATGTGTTATCAATATTTTAATACGGTAGCGGCTAGCTACTTATATATTTAAATTTTATGTACGCGTGACTGCCTTCTTCATAGAAATATTCTCGGCGAGATAATGGTTGAAATTTTAGTTTGATCGCCTTATGGAAATAATTGATTCACCGTGAAACTGTACACGGTACTCCTTTGATAAAAAGCTTTTTATTGATCACCATTAATACCAAATTAAAAAAGTTTCGGTACCACAATATTATCGACTCTTTAATATCCAACATATTAAATTATAGTATGATTGACATGCATTTTAAAAATTCTCATAAGACCCTTCTCCTCAAAAGCATATTAAATAGCTAGGTTATACATTAAACGTCCAGCAGTGGACTGCTATAATATGCTGAAATGATGATGATGATGAAGATACATTAAATATAAACACTAAGTAGTAAGTACATGTCCCAAAAAAATAACGCTAATTGTTTGACACCCACGAAATAGAGCAGGTGAAGCTATAGAGAAGACCACATACTAAGCATGCAGGTACATAATTATATCAAACATTCAATACTCATCAACATTACAACTTTGATTGAGACATTTCTGAAGCTCGCGTCAAATTAGAATTTACATTTTAATGACATCAAATTATTTAAATAATTTTAGTTTGAGCTTTCTCTTGGTGGGTGACCCGAACTATAAAAAAAAAACTATGATGATGCACGCAAAATTGATCTAAATATTATGAACAATTAAAATATGCCTAATGCTATGCAAGCGATAATTATATAATAATAATATCCGCAAAGTAAATATGATATAAAAATATAAATTTTCAACATAGGAACAACAGGCAAATACATTTTATACAGTTAGAAATCCTATCTCCTCATTGTTCGCTTTACATAAAACGTTCCAACTACAGAAATGAACGTTCTCGCAAATGGAGTGACGAGGGCACTCTATTTTCTAATCTTCATAAAGCCTTCAAAATGTGACGGCATCGATATCAGTATAATGCGACGGAGGGACCCTCGACGGCCTATCGTTCAGGAATGCGTGTACGATGAGGAATAAGTGTTGGATTAATAATTTGTAAATATTAAATATTCATGAGTCTCGAGAGCACGGGTCAAATATTCATTTTATAAGAACCCGAGAACTGTACCAGCAATCATATTTATTAAGGAGATGCAGGTAATTATCATAACTGATATAACGGGACAAGTTTCGGCCTAATGGACGTAGGACAGAAACATCGGTGGAGTTCTTTATGGTTATTAGTGAAAATCTCTGATGTATTCGGTTCATATTTACACTCTTTAACCGATCACAGTAATCTGATCGCTATGATCTATTAATTTAATTTATTATAATTGAAAGAAGTGTTAAGGAATGATCACGAAATTAAAAATGCAATTCGATCGAATTAAAATGCAGAGCTGACTGGAATTGAACTTAATCCTTTTTTCTATGGTTGTAATTCTGTTTATAAATAATTAATGTTTCTGGAATTTGTAACATAGAGAATTTTAACAACATATTTTTTAACGTAGGTGTGACTTTATGTTTTGGTTAAAATAATCTTTTTCATCGTTATCAGGCATTCGCGTCATACAATTTTATTATAATGCTAAAACAAAATTGTATGAAATATAAATATATAACATACATATAAATAAATGAAACAATTATTATTATCCAGCTAATTCTGTCAGATCTATGTCGTAAAATTGGTATTTGATAACTGCGTGCACGTACTACAGAAAGAATAAATTGTGGATACTATACCTATGCCGTGACATTATTACTTATTTATTTTTAAACAAAAAAATAAATACTTTTATCGAACCATTTCGGTAATATCAGATATTACCGAAATGGTTCGATAAAATCATTTATTAAAACACTGAAAAAATATGTTATAAAAACACAACTCCACTGGCTCACAAAGTTACACGACATTATTTAATTATTTTTATTATTTACATTACGACATGATAGCGAATGTCGTTTCATAATAATTTAAATAAATGCAATTACAAGTGCAAATTAAATGTCTGACGTACAATAAAACAAAACAAATCCCATCTTCACCTCACCTCGATACAATGTTGAGTTCAGGATGATATTTTTATGTTTTTAAGTACAGTTATTAAAAGGTACTTGATAATAATAAATTAGACAGATTTCACCACATAATAAAGGTTAAATTACATGCTTCACGTGCCTTTGAAATATTCTATACTTCATTATTGAGCTCATTAAATCGCAGTAAAATTTGATACCTGCATTTAAAAAACATTTCGGAGAATAAATATGAAAAGCCTCGATCTGTGCTCGATTAAAGTTGAAATATTAACTTGCTTTATTAAAAAATATGAGTAGGTATAATAATTCTATTATAAGGTTAATAGTTGTGCCCAAAAATCGACTATAACCTGCTTTTATCAACAAGATAAAGATCATTTTAAATAAAAACAATAATGTGACAATTAATGCCATTCTGAATGTAAAACTTTGTATATTTATTGAATGGAATATTCATAAATATAAAGTTATAAAGAAAAATCTGATAAAAAATTACGAGGAAACATTTTTACTTTTGTCTCAACACAAACATTAATGTCAAGGCATTTTTATATTATAACACTTGGCAACTATATTATAAGATAATTAATTTGTACGTGACTAGATTATTTGAAGCTTTTAGTGATAACAACCCTAACAATACCTAAATATGTTGTAAGTACACATGATATTTTTGGCTATGAGAAACGTGAAATCAAATGAATCTGAAGATTTGCTATTACAAATAGAAAATCTTCAGATTCATTTTATATTTTAATGTATCAAAAAAATATATTATGTAAACGGCAAAGTTCAACAGTACCTGTAAAGGTACTATTGAACTTTACGTATGTACTGTTGAACTTCAGTTAGTTCTGCCAATTACTGAATTATTACAATATCCAACAACTACAAATGAAAAAATCGTATAATAATATATGTATAAATTAAATGATAGGTTACCTACATGAAAAGACACTGACACTGACTTTTTTCCACCTACATAATATATATTTGTCATACCCCTAACAGAAAAAACTCGAAAGTAAACAAAAATAATTCTGTTATATTATAAAATAGATTCCCAAATATATACTTCGCTTTAAGTTTAATGTAGATTCTCGGTCAACAAGTATTATTGGTTTACAATGTAAGTAGTGGAAGAAGTCGAACGTTGTCAGGCTCTAGATCAACTCAATTATGGCCCAATGCGGCCGTCATCAACTCAACAACTGTCGCACGACAAGTAACTGGCGTTGATAGTTTTGCGGGAGCGTTCATTGTGTTCGTTATAGCCCTAGAATAGACTGACTGACATACGCACTCGTAACTTTGAATTATATTACATTTAAATCTAGTCATGACTATAAACTGTGAGTCATGCTTAAGTTTGCCATCTCTACTAACCAGGACAAGAAAAAGACCCCGAATTTTGGAGCTAACAATTCGGACATTTGAAAAAAGTTTGTTTTGACTATTACTAAAAATCTCTGAAAAATAAAATATAGTAAAATTTTTAAGGGCCACAATTAGACGCCTTCTAAACTAGGACAAATCGGTGAAAACTGGACAAATGGCAACTCTAGGTTTGCCATTTGTCCAGGTTTCACCGATTTGTCAAGATCAGCAATAAGAGATTGATAAATCAAGAAGAGGCGAAATAAGTGTCTTTGAAGCTAACAATTAGCACCCTATGGCTTACTTCAATGGAAGACCCGAGTGATCATTATGTATGTTAAATCTAGTCATTCAATTTCAATCAAATTTATCAAAATAAGTGTTCAATTTATGTCTTACTGTTGTGTTTAGGTATCTACACCTAAACACAACAATTTTCTGTCTTCCTTTCAATATTACCTACATATTTACAGGAAAAGTCCCAGGGTCATTTGACAATTTCCTAGCCATTTTCTAGCCTAGTCTTTGATATTGAGCACATCAACCCAATATCACTTAACAGGATTTAAGGCATCGAACCCACAACTCACGAATTAAAGCCAAATTTCCAAGACATTCATTTAATCATCATAATATTTACAAAATTATGGGTAATACGGCAACTGGACCCGCTCTGAAAGTGGGACCGCGGGGTCAATTGCCCAACTGAATATTGTGATTATTTTTCTTTGGGCGACTGGGACCGGTTACAAGATGAATAAAAAATCTATTGTTTAAATTCAATCCTGGTACAATCAGCAGCAAAAGTATAACTACATGCAAAGCAATTTGTCATATTTTGGTGTTTTCTTATGTACTTTCATAAACTGGTAAGTATTTATTTAACCTGTTTCTGAATAAATATAAATAATTAATATACAGATTTATTTTGCAACTGTTTTTTTTCTGCGCGCTTTACTTTTTACTTTTTACACCACATAGGCGATGGTCCCAGTCGACCCATTCAAAAATATTATTGGGTGACTAGGACCGCGGTTCCAGTTCCTTGTGGTCCCAGTAGCCCAATAACCCACAATATAAAAAAGTTAAAATCACATTTCACACCTAGTAGTTTAAATAAATAAATTCATGGTTTCATAAAGTAGCAAATTATATGAGCAAGTAGTAAATTATTTGATTTTATATCCAAGAGAGTATGTAGGTATGTGCTATTTATTTTTTGTGCAAAACATTCTGTCACTCTTTAACCAGAAAACGAATAAAGACTCAAAATGATTTCAATAACAACTGATCTTTTTAACACAATTAAAATAATATAATAAAAACATGGGCGAGAGATTATAATTAAGCGCTCGGCTGTTCCCCAAATACGGGTATAATTTTGGAAATTAATTCTCAAATTAACGAAGTATTAACAGTAAAGAATAAAGTTTACAATGTTCGACAGGATATTAAGCAGACACGTCATGTATTATCGTGTGCAGTCATCTTAATATGTGTTGTTGGAGTATGTTTTATCAAAATTAATGTGTAAAGTTGTTTTGTTGGGGTGTGGGCGTCGAGGCGCGTGCCGGCCGAAGGCGGCCTACGGACGTAGTGCGAGGGCGAGCGCGGACACGGTAGCCGCCACCGCACCGCACCCGCTACCGGTAGCCGTCCCTTACACCACAAATTAACAACATGAATAAACATATCACTATAAAACATCTCAAAGGATAAAATTTATTGAACACTCTTTTTAAGATTCAAATAAAATTCATACGATGACAAGCCACTTATCTACATTACGGAAAATAATGAACCGTTAAAATAATAATTTCATAGTTATGACAGTTATATAATGTGTAGACAGAATAAAGGCTGTAAGAAAGCGCCATAAAAATACGAAGTCTCACTGCGTGGACATGTTGTAGACGATGCCGAGGAACATTTCCGTGGATGATATACAGAAGACGAGTGCGACAGGCGCTATGCGCTGTGGCGCATCGCCGACCGCGGCCGCGGCGCCAGCGCTTCGCCCGCGCGGCGTTTCGTTGACTTATGGCCGTTGTAATGTATTGCAATGCCTCTATCACTCATGAATATTTATAAAAAAAAATATAGATTACGATATATAATGTCGTCGAGACAGAGACTATGAACGTGTTCTATTCAATAAATGTATCTCTCTGAATGTTATATTTGAACGTTACATGCGTAATTATTTAAGGCCAATGAATGAAAATAAGCTAGCGGTGTAATAAGCATGATGTTTATGATGTCGAATATACATATATATCTGATTGTTGACTTTCGAAAGCTTGTTAACATTGCGTGCTGGTATTTCTATTATAATATAAATATTGTCAATCTATTTACAGCAGCTGCTGTCGGATTACTAAAAACCTTTGCTTATTTTTTTAGAGCCGTTATACATTTGTTTTTGATATTCCTTCTTTAAGATCAATCGAGACGCCCACTAAGGGTGTATAATTCTCGCATTTACCTACCACTCTACCTAGTATCTGCTCTAATATTATTTTTCAACAATCCATATTTTGCCAATGACATTATATTTTTTCAAGTTGTGTGGGAAGTGAAAGGTTAAGCTCTGACCTTTATCGCGACCAAAAACTTTTTCAATTTTGAATATGTTAAAATGACTCTACTAAGTAAAATTTAAAAGGAGTTCAAGTATTATATCTTAGTGTGTATCGGCTTTAGTGATAATACGATAATAATACAATAGATTACTTATTAGAAACAATATTTTACGAGGGCTTCTAGCAATAAAACTGATGAAAAATCACATCGGATGTTAACGTACTTTAAATTATGCTAAAACTCCCTAAACTAATCTCCATTAGATTCTTTAATTTAAGATGTTCAAGACATATATTTTTGAGTCATAAACAGCGTCTTGTTTGCGTTCAATTAATTTAAATCTAAAATAAAAATGCTAGAGGCAATAAAAGAAAACGTATGTGTAATTTTTGTAATCTGTATCACGCCGAAGTGAAGTCGGCCTAGCCGCTCGGCTTCCCGTGGTTCATAAAATACATTGAGGGTAGACATTAAAAGTATATTTTATCGCATTTTAAATATTTAGATATTCATCTGGTGAAAGTTATCTTAAATTTAGTTCATTACTACGTATAAGAGTGTCGTGAAACTAAATACGTCGCGGAGTATCGCTATGTACCTCCTACTAATGTTACTGATAACGAGCCAACTTGTGTTAACAGTTTGGAGGTATCCATTTATTAAAGTCCATACGAATTTTATATGAAGCGGCCCTAACTGACTCACACATTTATCAAGGCAGTGACGAAAGCCCTGCCTAAATATTGTTAAATGACCACTGGATGCCTTATGATGAACGTCGAAAAGATGGACATAGACGCATCATAAAGCTAGAGGCATTAGGGGTTTCTTCGATCCTTGCTTTAACAAAAAGAAGAACCAAGCTTCAAAAAGAAAATTATGAGAAAGCATGGGAGAGAAATTAGTTCAACAATGGAACGGTACAAATTAAAAAAGTCATTGTGTTACGTGAGCCCTCATTTCATAAAAGAATAATCCGAAGGATATAATAATAAATATAAAATGATGAAGAAAATATATAATTATGTGGGTGGATTTTTTCTAGAGTACGCATAGCAATCAGCGACCCCTCTAACTTGTGTGGGAGTTTCAAACAGGGGCAGTTTACACGCCCTTTTTACTCTCGATTTGGCAATCCTGTCTTTTTTCAGTTCCTATAATTTAATGAGTGAATGAACATTTCCTTCCTACGCTCTAAATTATTCGGTCAGTTAATTGTGTGTTTGAATGCACTTGAGTAGCTTCAATCAAAACTAATATATTCATATTGTATACTAGAAGTCACGCGGGGCTTGGCTACCGTCGTTTTTTATTGGGCCACTGTTCAGCTTTTATTGGCCGTAGCGTGATATTAGATAACCTATAACCTTCCTCGATACCTATCCAACACAAAATATTTTTTGAAATCGGACTAGTAGTTCCCGAGATCCTAGCGTTCAACCAAACAAACAAACTTCAACTTTATAATATTAACTATAGATATTTTTCGAACATTGTAGGTAGAAGAAATCGTTTCCCGAAGGTGAAAGCAGATGTTCATCACACTTACAATTATTGTATATTACTTCATTGACCGGTCATTAAATTTATTTTCACGACAATTTTCTTATGTTAACTAGTTGATAGTATTTATCACTCAATCTACTCTCGTCTTCCTGGTTTCAACAGGATATATGATTATTCTCTTAAGCCTCGAGCAATAAAATAACGGCTTGAGTTATTTAAGAGAGCAATGAAATAAAATATCTATCTAGTCTTTCCCGTTTATATTCAAGGCGCGAACTTAAGTATTTCTGTTTCCTTTGTAAGGAAACAGAAATAAGTTCGCGAAATAAGTACCTATTGCAAGAATCTTGTGTGATAGAGACTAGAAATATTATTGTCTATTTATTTATTAAAATAAATAGACAATATATTATGTTATTATGTTATATATAAAAATGAATGATAGTTTGTTTGTTCATACATTATGCGCCTTTAGTCTTGTGTTTTTCTTTTTTTCATACCACTCAAATATTAGCAAATCCGTTACAAAATGATTTATATGTATATTGCTTCTTTATCATTTCAACCCACAAACGTCGCATTGCTGGGCACGGGTCTCCTCCAAAGAATGTGGAGGGAATTTAGTCTACTGTACCACGCTGACATGCAACCTGTGGAATAGGTTACCCACCTAACATATTCCTTTACGGAAAAACGGTATGGCCAAACATAATACCATAACTTTATGATAATTGGTTACCAGTAGCAGTTATTCGGAAGGCAGTCAAACAAGAACCACCAATAAAGCGAAATCGGATCCATCATATCTTTCAGATAACAAATGCAATTTATCAAAGAGATAAAATTAATTGAATACGGATTGTGCAAACATCTAATTATTTAAAATTCAATGGTAACCCGAGAACATTCGGTTACAAAAACATGGGCATCGAAATCATCGATCGAAAGTTAAATAAAAAGTAACTAAAACTGTCGAATATCGATTAAGAAACCGTGTCCCGGGTCTTAATGAGGTCGATACGTCTTCCCTCGACCGGTGCCCTGTGCGGTTGTGCCACATTATGAGATCAAGCGCAGGGTCAGACGAGGCCGCTGAATTATTAATTTACAAGTATACTCAATTAAACACAATTAGGTACTTTAGCTCCTGGTATATCACGGGATGCTACCATTTTAACTGTTACCATAAGATTAATTTAAATTGTCGTCACTATTTAACGGAAAAGAAAGATTCGAAGTTTCACTTCTACGGATATCGATCCCTAGACTTCGAATACTTTGGGATATGTAAAGCAGTTATATGAGAACTAACTTCATTGTCTACACTTTAGTATATTTATATTTATTAAAAGGCGACAAGGCCATCTAATCACAATACAAAATAATAACAGTGTGTTAATATTGTAAGAATCCGTGCCTAGCAGTTGGATATAATGGTTTGTTGATGAAAATGGATTCATAATTATGATTAAAGGTGTGTGTCAACGATTTGTAAAAACAAGATTTGCACAGCGATTCGGTGAGTTTAAAAGCGCACAGATCTACTCTAGGTCTATCTAGGTTCTCCAGACAGTGTTTTAAAGAATAAAACTGCAGCTGAGGCAGAAATATTATTTATAATAGTTACAAACCCTTGCCTATGACACTACCGAATGTATCTTAAAAACTAATTTGTTAGTCATAATTTTAACCCATAAACGTCTCATTGCTGGGCACGGATCTCCTCCTAAGAATGTGGAGGGTTTTGTTAGTACCTATACTTTTTTGCCATGTTGTGATGGATTAATAATGTCACTATCCCATGTCAACCCGTGGGTGTCGTGAAAGGCGACTAAGGGAGTAATCTTAAGCAGACAATAGCACTGACAAACACACAAGGCGTGAGCAAATATATTTTAAGTAATCAGATTATCTCGATACAGGCTTTGTGTAGTGAGAAAACCAACAGAAAACCTAGTTCTCAGTTATAAGCGCTGCCTGTAAAATGTATTTATTTAGTATGTAACGTTTTGCAAATATAAATAGGTATAATATTTTTTTTCAGAAAATTATGAAAAATAACACTTTATGAAAGTAAATCTACTTTCCGAGTTACCAGTCACATATTTATTTAGTTTTCGAGCTTAAAAATTGGAAATTGGGAAAGATCCTTTTTGAAGTCGTCATTTGATACCAGTGATGAATACCTACTAGGTAGTACTAGGTTTAGTATCGAATTTTCCTTTTCGCAGTACTCTGCCTCCTATTTCTTTACATCGGTTAAGACTTAATTTATTTAAAGAAAAATTCTGATACCACTTTACTCTCAGATCAAATCATTTTTTCAATCGTAATACCTCAAACAAACTAGACATTACTTTACCCAAATCCTAAGGTCAGTTATTACGAATCATACGACAGGTCATTGGTATCCACTAGAGTCTGCAACAAGTTATTACTAAGTCTCAACTTCAGATTTAGGTCACGACACCACAAATCACAGAACCGTACAGTTGCCAACATAAATCATTTACCAAACAGCCTACCGTGTAAAGGTCTGTAAGCGCAGTTTCGAAAGAGATCTCCGGTTTTTAAAACACCAGCCAGTAGTCGATAACATCATATATCAAGTTGTCGAGCTATCTATCAGCGAACACGTGCATTGTTTGTAAACCACGGCGACTAGTTTTGTTGTGCTGGCGGTACTAATTGCAGATCAGACGGTGTTCACATAAATATAATCCGCCGTGAGCGGCTTCGCTCATTTGTAGCGGCGGACGGTTGTCATGTACCCATATTAATATCGATGAATAAGAAATTCGTTATGGATGGGCTACAAGGCTGGCCATTACTGCGCCGATCAGCCGCTGACTCCGCGTGTTGGATGGCTACCATTCTATCCTGTCGTTACCCGTTTTTATCTACCTCTATTTATGTTGTGCCATGTACAGTAATTATTCATTTCGTTTCATCGGGTGCTTGTTGTGTATGTGCTAGCTACGCTGCACTGACTGCTGATTTATCGGAATACATATTTTGAATGTGTATTCCTTGTAGCTTGATATTCACGGCTTACCTTATGGAAATATTCAAAATGTCTTGACTGCAAGTGCGGTCTAGTGTATGTTATGGGTTGGAGCCCCACAGATAACTGTTCTGAACCAGGATGTGCCTATTCTGTGTCCATAAAATGTACCTTAGTTGTGACATTCAAATTTCATAGAGCGAATTCTTTTACAGAAATAAATATTTTGCCGGTATATTTGGTTTTATTATACAAGTTATTATTATTATACTGCTCGACTGTCTTTGGTATCGCTCATCTCTGTTATGTAAAACTTAATACCTTATTATCACTTGGACCACAAGGTGTTTTGCCACCTTTTGTAGTAATAATATACGATATATCACGTAATATTCGTCCGAGTTTATAATAAGTCCAATTTTTATAAATAACAAGCGACAGAAATAGTATTAGGTCAGATTATGTGTAAAAACTGCTATTTTATTCATTGTCAATTCAACATCATCTATTTTAGAACTTCATACTAAATAGTTAAGGACCTCTTGACCTGCTACATCATTCACTTGTTTATTAGTGTATAATGTAACAGTAATTCCGATATCCGACTAGTTTTCATTTAGTTTTTAATTATAACAATTTAAACGAAACTTAAAATTCATTAAGCCATGAGAGCCATGTAATTGTTAATTATAAAGTAATGTATTTCTCATAATATCTAGAAGTATTGTGCAAACATGGAACGCCGTTGGTGCGCGGTGTGGTTAGACGGTTGTAAAGACGATCGATCGGTATATCGTGTCGTGTCGGCAGAACGCACCGCGCGGGGGGTCCCATCGAACGATCCATCACGAACCGCCGAAACGCCGCCAAACTATACGATTATTATATTCAATAATCGATGAGCATTAAGTGAAATTAATTTTATTGGGTAATGGCGCGGGTCGTGACGGCGTGCGCGCAAACGAGCCGTATTAGTAGCAAGCACCGTGCGCGCTGCGCCTGCGTCGGTCTGCGTCGTGACCGCCGCACATTGCTGCCAAATAATAATGCTCCAGTAATATGGCGATTATAGCTCATTAAATTATGAACTTTATGTAATTACATTGTATCGATTGCGCCCTTAGTAAGTGACGTAACTCATCGATCTTTCGTCATGGGCATATTCCAACATACTTACTTAACCGCCACGTCATCTATGAACACAGCCAAATAAAAAAAGCAAGTCAGCAAGGAGGCGTGGGGATGAAACAAAATGTTCCAAAATGATAAACAATTTTGTAAAATTTAGTACTTTATTTCTCCTTTTAAATATTAATTATATTCAAAGACAGCACATTTCAAATTATTTCCATTACAAAATAAATTGTAGAAAACAAACATGAAAGGATTCAACCAACGCATCCTCACGCATTAAACCTTCACTTCTATCATATGAATCATAGTAATTGTCGATAATGAAGCTTCCCACTGTTCAATAAACTAAAGGTATAGGCACACGCCACACCGTATGCTTCTTAGAACTTACATCATTCTGTAATGGAACTTCAGACTTAAAGATAATGGTGTTTCCATATTAGTCGACAGTGTCCCAGTTCTCTATAGGCTTGGCACGACACCGTTTTTGACCATACAATACCTCAGATAATAAATAATAAACACGTATCAAAAGAAAACAATCGAATCTTTTAACTAAGTGGAGGTGTTCGTTGAGTACGCCGGCGCTATAATAAATGGTGTGTTCCGATTTTTAGATTTGGTGGTCGTTGAAGTAGGCAACTCTTATCAAGCAGAACAAATAACATAGAGAACAATGAAACGCTGTAGGTACACTCGTCCATACAGATCATCGGTTACAAATCTCATTTACAACCTTCGACTACCCAAGAATGTATTATACATTACGCTATATTTTTAGCTAAAAATATTGCGTAATGATGCCTAAAATAATTTAATCTCTTTCACGTGACGTCCCACTTATACAGAGGAAAAAAAATATTTGCAATATAAAAGATGTATTCAAAGTAAATTTTTATTTATGAGGAGTGTGAAAAGCAGTAAGTTTTAATATATGAAATCCTTACATTGTTCTGAGGTCGTGTGGTGTAAAGAGTATTGTTGTGAATGACGCGAGCTATAAAGAGTGGTGGACGAGTGGCTCGCGTGTGGCCACCGTAACTGCTCACAACAATACACCACTGATATAAAGAAAATATTATTTATTTAAATTCCTCAATAAAAACGCAGCTGTCGTTATGTACTGCCATATTGTTATGTAGGTTACATTACAAAAGACAACATTCACCTTTTATCTACAGTTATAGTTATTTATAACATACGAAGCCTTTTACGAAAAGAGCAAAATGAAAGTTCATCAACAACATTGTTGATTGGCGGCGCTGCGCTGGTGGTATGATCCCAGAATTCTTATTGTCCGTTGAGAATATTTGCAGAAAATGTAATAATGCTTTTTATCTCATTTTTCCTTTTTTGAACAGTGAACAAGTGAACAAGAAAGTCTACGTGGTAAGGTGATAACCACCACCCATGAATATCGTCATTGTCAGAAAAGGTGTTGTTCAACTTAAAAGTAAAACTTTGTACTGGCTGATTAAACAAGGCCGAAATTTTGCTAATATTGTAATTTCATATTGTTAAATATTATCAAAATATTTTAAGAATGAACATGTGTTGCGCTGTAATTTATGATAATAAATTGTTTTAATTAAAAAGTAAGTAAAATATCTGATTCCATGTTGTAGGTACTGAAGTGGTTTCCTGCTACGTATCTACTAGTTAGTCTAGTTACCTACTTATACTGAAATATTTTTGAAATATAAAAATACCGATCAAACTCCAAATTTTTGGGGAAAACCTTTAATTAAGTGTGTGTTTAATGATATCTTACCAAAAAAAGATATAACCAAATACTGCACATCAACAAAGTTCAACAAATAATAATTAAAAATTATTAATGACAAAAGCCGTGCGTTGTTCCGACCAATATAAATCAGAGCAAATGTACCGCCAGTCTCGGTAGTGTTCTCAATTAATTAGCTACTTCAATGGAACCCGATCGTTGTAAACTTGTACTATATTTACCAATACTGATCGATAGCATATAACGTAAATGCTAGTTCATTTTAAAGGTAATTTGTGGTAACCCAATTTTACATTATTTTTGCCAATTAAAAGGTATTTTATCTTTACATATAATATTAGAAAAGCGCGTATTTGCTGCTCCGTTCTAAAATCTATTTATGTCCCTAAATTTTATACACATCCTTTCAGCTGTTCTGGCGTGATTGAGTGACAAACAAAAAAAATATACTTACTTTCGCGTCTTTAATATTAGTCAATGCTCTTATATTTCTCCTCAAATACTTTTATATTTTTTATACAATAATCTGTAAGAAACTCTTCATCTCAAAGGACTCTTTGAAACTTTTCGCAGCAATCTTTAAGTATCTATAAATCAATTCGAGTGGGATAGTGCCAGACATACATTGTGAAAGGCAATTTATTTTTAATACAAAATATTTTTACTCTAGACCACTCCATAAAAAAATAATTTTATTTCACCTAACTGTACATAGTGTACATATAATATATAAGTCTTGTATAAGCCGATTGTAACTTTGCGTGGAGCTACTGATTTTACGAATGACCTTGTTCAGTATAATTGAAATACACTTACATTGTAAGCAAAAAATAAGTAGAAGCCATGAGTCATAAAAATAATTAGATTCGGAATATAAATTCAATGACATTATAAATTAATTAGTCGAAACTTTTAATTAATAACTGGAACAAAATGAAACTAATAGTTAATAGTTAGTTTTTGGAAAGAGCACAGTTATGACGTATATTATTGACGTAATATTTTATTTATGGTTGCTAAAAATGTTTTCATAATAAATTATTGTACTCTTTCAATCTGGTGATCTAATAAACAAAGGAATTTTTTTGAGCTATATTTAAAAAAAGGCTCTGATTCTCAACACGCACTATTGATTGACATTTTGACCTCTTGCGATTTTTCTTTTTAACAAGGACGTCTTCTTTTGCTTTCAGGCGGAACAATACTACAAGAATATCTAGTATTTCAATGGCTGCAAAATTCTATAATGTTCATTCTACATTTACGATCTGAGAACCTACTATTATTACTACCTATTTCGATTCTACAGGTTCTATTAAAGCTAGAGAAGTTATGCCTTAACTCTCTCTAACTCGACGCAGCTAGTCTGCGAAACATTCGTTACAATTCCTTGTTTAATTATACAGAACAAACAGTATCTTGCTAGACTTTAACTCGCTTATATCTAATAAATTAGCAAAGCTAACATGACTTACTATTATTGTTACAATTTTAACCTAAATTGCGATTAGTGTCTAAATATAGTGAACTCCAAAATAAGCTAAAGCTAGAGTAAATAAGCAATTAAAATAAACAATTATCAACTTAGAGCGAACAACACCATGGTGTGGTTCATTTTTTCAATGCCGCTGCAAAAAGTTTAGAGCATAAATCCAAAGAAGCTCGCATCTTCCTTTTTTACTTTATTAGAAGTTAATTTACATATCAGTAACTGGTCGTCGCGAGTAATGTATTATCACTGATCAATCTACTTTTGACATGTCGTGTAATTATAATCTCTCTGTTTATGAAGAAACTGAGACAAGTACTGTCAAACACAAATTGAAATACATATTATTTACAAGTTTTCGCCCGCGGCTTTGCTCGCGTGGTATGTCGTTAAAAAGTAGCCTATACGCTATTCTAGACAATCTATCTATGTGCCAATTATCTTACCAATCTTCTTCGAATTTATTGTTACGGTACGTTTCTTTATTTAACAGTATTAAATTATTGAACAGTTTAACAATGACACCCATAGGATAAAATGACTAGTAACCAAAATAAGACGAATTCTTAGTCATTCTTATCATCATCAGCCTGTCCTAATAGTCCACTGGTCCTAGGTATAGTCCTCTCCAATTAATTCCACACCACTGAGCACGGTTTGCGGCCTTATTATACAAAAATTCTTTAAATTCTGTTAGCTATTTATAAATATTTCTATTTCACATTATTATTCTAAGTAAGATTAACTTTGCACACGACTGTACAAATGTTAATATATAACGCAAAACGTGTAATAACAACGTCTCACAGCGGGCACATGCAATCAAACGCTTGTCGCGCCCGTATTAATAGTGTCGCAGGATGCTATCAGATACGAGTTGTTGCGACATACGACAGTCGCAGGCCTCAGTCGCGAGTCGTCCGGCCACTTCTCACAGGTTGGTCCCATGCTGTATAATTAGTGCAACAAAACTTTCATAACTTTGCACAGAGCCTGGCCCCGTCAAATAAGAATGAGAGATATTTCAGTCGTTTGTGCTCTGTCGCCTAATTATATGGTGCTGTTGTCGCTTTAATAGAATTTAATTATAGTGTACCGTCCACTGACTAGTTCCCAACTCGTTTTGCTAAATTATACTGTTAATCTTTACGCTGAAGAAAAATTATAAAGTGAATGAACTAATTATATTATAGAATCCATAAAGAAAATGTTTTTAATTTATGTATGAAATGAAAATTCATGTGTGAATTTATCACTGCTTTCTGAGTACACATATTCTTCAAGTATATTCTATTTATAGTCTTAGATCATGGAAATACAAAACAAATATAAATTTAATATTTTGTGTATCACATACGCCGCGCAATACAAAGGTTATCTATAAATTTATCTAAAGTCTAGAAAAATTTAATGGATTGCCACTTTAATATTCATTCACAACTTAGAAACCAGAACCAAACATTAAGTCTTTACACATTCTCAATACATCATAAGTATCTGACCACACATATTGTGATTACATTGAAAACAGTCAATGCATTTACTTATCTAAGACACAATCAAGCAATGGCGGCTGGTATCCTAACACTAGACATATTGGCTGCCAACAAAAGTATGTACGCAATTGCTCCAGTCTGATTAAATATCTTTATCGCCTGTATCAAAAGCTACTGCACTTACCAACAGATCAAAAACTGCTGAGTTAGAACATCCATCAATGTGAATAAGTGGAAATAATAAGAGGTATCTTTAAACCCATTACTACACAAAAAGCTAAGAAAATATACTTTGCTAAGAGTGTTCATGATTCTGATCATGATCAGTAGCTTTGCTAGCAATAAATAAATTAGTTTAGTTTCTATTAAAGATTACAGGTTTATTGGATTAACCTATTATTCAACGGTATTAATTTATTTATCCTTTTTTCATTTTTAGCTATCAAAATATAAAGTGTATCGATTTCAATTAACGGCTTAGGTAATGTTTACATTTTAATGCCATATTTTTCGGTATTTTTTTTAAATTATCTTTTTTAATTGAAGTACATAATAATCATCGTAAGAGGTAGGGCACAGCGGGTATCTCCCGCTCAAACTGAGCCGCCCACCTGGTGATCTGCCTCTACCTTACAGAAGACCGCAATCACAATAACATTAATGTTGTGTTCCTGCGGTTAATACTTAAAGTGATATTCAGAGCTGACTGACGCGAGGGATGGGATTTGAAAACAAATTAAAATAATTTATTTTCAGGATACAACGTCCCATACATAAATAGCTCAAATACATATGTATAAACATATACATTATTATAAAGATAACCTACCTTCCCCCTGATTCTGACTCGTCGGATTGCTCCCGGATCGTAAACTTTTTCGAATCTTAGTACGACGTATTTTTACGGCTTAAGTTATTTAATATTAGAAAATAGTCTACGGTATAGAAAATTAAAAACTGATTAAATTTTTCTTTTTAGAAGATTTTTTCCTACAACCATCTATTTCTTTAACATTATGTTTTTTAATTTAAATTAAACTGACATTTCCGGCCGAAAATTTTGCCGACAGCTCAAAGTCAGGGGGCTTATAAACTAACATACTTAATTATATATACTACTTCACATTAAAGGGTCGGCAACGCGTTGTGAAATGCTGTTGTTGGCGTCGATTGGAGTCGATAAGCCTGATGTCAAGACATCAGGGGGCCTTAAGTTTGTACCACCTTCGTAGTATAAAGAAAAATTAGAGCGTAGCTTCGAGTACAGTAGTAGCCCAAGAGCGCAAGTTTGGTCTGCGGCGTCGTTCCGTTAATGCAGCACACGAGCCGAGCTTGTTACGTGCATTGTGCGGCGGCGGCCGCCCGATGATACATTATTTTTATAACAATAAATCGTTGTAAGTAAAGCACCGCTCGCTGCCCCGGTGGTCTGCCCCTAGTCGACGCACGCTTGCTCAAGATCTGCCGCTGACTTAAGACTACTCTTAAGACTTTACAACACGGAGAGTCGATTAATCTCTTTTCTGAACATCTGTTTTTCTTTTTCTAGTTGTCCCAGAAAAGTTATACAAAAAAAACTAAAAAGTAAGTAATGTTCATAAGTACTGTATACGATTTGGCAGCACGGTGGCGCAATATTTCAAATTGCCATTGCACTTAAGTACGCCATAAGTTCAATCCTGTCATGTCCTATCTAGTTTTAATTATGTACAGTACCTTATTAGAGAAACAAAATCCCTAGCAGTTATTAACGGGGTAGATTTCCAAACCCCTGGCAGATACTGAGAATGTCGTGGCTGAAAAACCTAATTTTTGCCTAACAGGGGAATCGAACGCAACGCTTATTTCTTAGTAGACGTATACTACTGCACCAAAGCAGAAAATTTTGTATCAGATAATTTACCTATGAGCAGTACGCAGTAGTGGTTTATTCCATTGACATAAAACTACATGTAGTTTAGATAAATATTTAGTCTCTACCAAAATAATATTATGAAATACAAATTTACTGCTGGGAATGGAGCGTCTCTTAATTTTTTTACAACACCCTATCATTACACAGATAACTACGGAAAAGCAATGGCTTTTCAATACTTAATTTATTAGTTAACGAAGATAGAGATACGATCTATGGTTGCATACATAAAGATAATAGCGATGAGACACGTTAGGCAGAGTCCGCTGGCCGAAGCTGTGATACGGATCGTAAAAATTAATTGTCCTTGACACGAGGCGGTTCAATTTGCTTTTTAATTAGTCGGGAGGCACTGATACCGTACCTTACCGAAGATAGTACCGATAACCCGCTATGGAGAATCAATATACGATCTAAACTGATAGCCACTGTATATCTCCACCTGAATTTAAAGCAACACGATTACCCTCACATTTACATTTTTTACTTAAGTGTTAATACCTAATGAATATTTATAGCAGTCTTTTTTAACTTACTATTTTCTATTAAGATAGCATTTGTAGTCCAAATACGTTTTGTTAAGTAAATAAATTCTTATGGTCACACCTCTTAACTTTGAACATCATCATCTTGTTTAAATTTTCCCAGGTATTCGAAGCACCTCGTTTGGTAATTTCATGCAAATTAAAAAAGTATGTTTAGCGATGGACGGGATGAATTAAATTTTATTAGCTAATAAAAGATTCACTAATATTTATCAATTAAGCTTTGGCTACTGTTAGGTGGGAGAAAGTTACCATTCGTAGGAAACAGAAAGAAGCAAGAAGTTTTATGCACTTTAAACTTTAAAGAGATACTTAGTCTTCTAAGGGACATTATATAAATTGCATGTAATCCTAATATTATAAATGTGAAACTTAGGATTGATGGATCTATGAATGGATGTTTATTATTCAAAAATTTGGCACACAGATTATAATGCAGGAGCAGCCGCAAACGAAGGCTAATATATTAATAATTTTCATTATCCATCTTCTACTTCTTCAAACTCTTCTACAAATCCACAAATTTCTTCTACAAATCTATATATGCTAAACATATTAGATACTAATCATTTTTGTACTGTAGCTGTATCAAATAGATGACAATGTTTTTGTCGATTTGTGTCTGTTTTATGTCATTTTTCATAACTCTATGAATGTTTATCGTTTACAACATAATATTAGAATATTATCAAATATCATAATACAGATTTATCCATAATTACGATCCTCTCTATCTCAGAATCAAATTTGTTTATACAAAACCATTACAAATTAGCCTTCAATGAAGATATATTTCAAGACCTACGTGACTGCTTATACGTGAAACTTTAATGAATGAAAGTGTCATATGTACAAAATTAACAACACTAATAAGATAAACATCTACAATATATACTGATTCTCGTACTTGAAAGTTATTTCAAAGGATTCCTAGGAGACTTGAAAGACTCAATGGTTTATCTCTATAAACAAATTGGTTTATTACTATCTATTTAGTTATGCGCATATTAACAGTGAGTTGAATTGAATCGCGTTAGTTAATAGCTCGCGACACGACATCGGCGTGTGCTATATATTTAGTTTTGTATTAATTTCTAAATTCATTTAAATTGGCTTATTACAAAGTGTCTTCTCACGCGTTCATGTCGAGTGGTGTTAATAATTTTCTATTTATGTTCTTGATTATAATATTTGAAGAGATTTAGATTATTCTCGTATAAATATTCTATTTACTGAGCTTTGGTTAGTTTTTTATTTTTTTTCCTTTACGTGTGTTTTCGTCCTAAGGTCGATCAATTTTGTGGTTAGTCTTCGAATCAAAATATTTAAGTATGTTTAAAAACCTCGTACCTATGTTGTAAACGATAAACTACTTTCCTAAAATACTTTACTACTACTACTTTTACTTTAGTTTTAGTATTAAAATAATAGCAAAAGCTTTTTATTTAAATATTAGGCAAGTTTTTAAAGATGATTCAAAATATTCACTAGATTCTAATTCTATTCTAGAATAATACTCCTTGCAATATGGCAATGACAGACAATGTACCTATTCCAAGAAAATATTTTAAATTGCAGAATGAAACAGTTACTCATTTGTTTATGACCTATAGGTAGTTGAGCTGTCGGATTTTTAAAATTAGAATGGCTGATATTCATTTATTTTACGATGTTGTTGATATGTCTCTTGGATTGCAGAATATTGGAATTAGGTAGTTGATTTATTGGTCATTCATATACATAATTCATTCAAAACGGATGCCAAATCATCATCATTCACATTTCGTTACTAACTTTTATTTCTGGAGACGATAGACGAGATGAAAACCCTGATAATGCATAATGAGTAACTGACGACCACAAAACGAATCTTATAGTTGCTCTGGTGGACAAAGAACAATATTCAATTACTACCAGCCATTAAAGAAATGAAGTGTAACGTTGTATCAACAGGAAAGCCCACCTACTGGCCTACTGATCTTCAAAAGATACCAGATCTGATTGATTTCTTCATATATAAAAATGTGTCATCAAATCACCTTTATATTGAAGAAGGATATGATATGAACTCAGATCACTCTCCAATAGTGTTAACTCTATGTGAAACTATAGTTCAGAAAGAGAACAATCCTTATTTAGTGAACAAATGCACTGATTGGCATAGTTTTCAGCTAGATCTGGACTCCACTATAAATTTAAAAGTTCCTCTAAAAAAGGTAGAACAACTAGATAATGATGTCCGAATATTCATTACAAACATTCAGCAATGCGCTTGGAGTAATACTCCTACATTCACAAAAAGAATGAAAGGTAATTGTTATCCTAGAGAAATTATAAAGCTTTTAGCGGAAAAAAGAAAACAAAGAAAGCGATGGCAAGACACAAGACTTCCCTCTGATAAAAGGCTATTAAATAACCTTACAAAAAGGCTCAGAAGAAAAATTAAGAACTTCAATGAGAAAACCATGAATACTCACCTTAGTCAATTAACAAGTGACCATACCACTGATTATTCGTTATGGAAAGTTACAAAGAACTTAAAAAAACCAATAATGCAGATACCTCCCATCAGACAATCAGATGGACGCTGGGCAATAAGTGATGAACAAAAAGCAACTAGATTTGCAGAACACCTAGAATAAATTTTCCAACCATATGAAAATAGCAGCGACGACATTATATCGACTGCAAATTTACAAGATGAAATAGAAATAAAACCTGTTTCACCAAGAGAAGTTTCCAAAGAAATAAATAATCTTAGCACGAAGAAGTCTCCAGGATTTGATCTCATTACTAGTGAAGTTTTTCGAAATTTGCCACGTAAAGCAATTGTGAAGCTGACTACCCTGATTATGATTAATGCAGCATTTAGACTGAAGCATGTGCCTGACATGTGGAAGGTTGCTGAAGTTATAATGCTACCAAAACCTGGTAAACCACCACAAGATACAACATCATATAGACCAATTTCACTATTGCCAATAATGTCAAAAATATTTGAAAAGCTACTCTTAAGACGTTTGAAGCCAATTATAGAAAATAGAAATGTAATCCCTGACTATCAGTTTGGCTTCAGGGAAAAACATTCAACCATAGATCAAGTACATAGAATAACGAATATCATAGAAAACTCACTTGAAGATAGAAAAGTTTGTGCCACCGTTTTCTTAGACGTGGCACAAGCATTTGATAAGGTATGGCACAAGGGCTTCATATACAAGCTAAAGAGTATGCTCCCAAAACAGTTTGTCGATATCTTAGAGTCTTACCTATCACAAAGAATGTTTAGAGTAAGGCAAAACAATGCATATTCAGAACTGAAGCAAATAAATGCTGGGGTACCTCAAGGCAGTGTATTAGGTCCTATTTTGTATTTATTATACACTTGTGATATCCCAAAGTTGGAAAACAGTACGATTGCAACGTTTGCTGATGATACAGCTATTATGGCTATAGCTGATAACCACGAAGAAGCGGTAAAGAATGTTCAAAATGCCATCAATACCATCTTAGACTGGACAAAAAAATGGAGAATAAAACTCAATGAGTCAAAATGTATCCATGTAGACTTCACTAATAAAAAACAAGACTATCACCCGGTATATATCAATAACCAAGTGATACCCTACGAGAACACAGCCAAATATCTGGGCATGACATTAGACGCTAAGCTTCGCTGGAAAGCCCACGTCAAAAAGAAACGCGCTGAGTTAGAGCTTCGCTATAAGAAGATGTACTGGCTACTGGGGAAACATTCTTCATTGTCAGTATACAACAAGATACTACTATACAAACAAGTCCTTATGCCAATTTGGACCTATGGTATTCAGCTCTGGGGTTGTACCAAATATAGTAATCTAAAAATGATCCAGACATTCCAAAATAAAGTGCTAAGGGGCATCGTGAACGCACCTTGGTACATTCGAAACGACGACCTCCACCGGGATCTTCAAGTGGACTTCGTCGTAAATATAGTTCAAAAGTGTGCCGAAGCTCATCAGCGAAGACTTCACCATCATGTGAACGTCGAGGCTATCCAGCTCCTTGACAACACGGACATAGTGAGAAGACTAAAAAGACTAAAACCCTTTGAGTTAGTGTAGTGTGATAGTGGAATATATAGTGTATCGAGTGTTACATATATATTTAATTAAAAACACAAGAACGATGTGACTTCCCCTTAATAGAGACAATAAGTAAAAGTGTTATTGGACACATTCTTGGAATACTCTATGTAGCAGTTTAAGTTATAAGTAAATTACTTATTAGTCTATAATTTAAGGCTAGATTGTAATATTTTTGATGTACTATTAAAATAGTACGTCATACCAAAAAAATAAAAAAATAAAAAAAATAAAAAATTACTACCAGCATAGCAATTCTCCTTTTCCTCAATTAATTCTCGTGACCATCATTATGAAATGAGGTTACTATGACCGCAGACTTCTGTGGTGTGAAGAATTTTTTACTCAGGCATCTAAACTTGACCTGAAACAAAAATCTTACTTAGCTTAACCAATCTTAAAATATGCTTCTGAGCGTAAGCCCTATTTAATGGCAGCATACAGTGCCGTTTTAAACTCACAAAAATACGATTAAATAAATGACTACTCCTCCTATCAATCCATTTTTACAACATTAATACGGTACGCTAAATAAACATGAATTAGGAAACATTACCGTACCATCTGTTAGATGTTCTCTTAATCAAACGTCAGATTTAGTCAATTTAGCTTTAATGATAGTGTTGCGTGCGTTAAGCTTGTTTGATTAATCGAAGCAGTATAGGATTCAAATTTAAGGAAAAATGGAGGTCGTATAGTACCGTAGGTTTGTGTGCGTGTGTGTTTATATGTGTGTTTGTGTGTGTGAGGCGCACGCGCGCACGGAAGCGCTATCGGCCGTCCATCGAGACTTGATTTACGACACGCCATCTCACTACACACTTTTACGTTTCCATAAAATAAGAAAAAGAAACACAAATAACATTGCCTACCGAGTTTCGGGATTTTTAACTTTAAATAGCTTTCATTTTCAATTGATGTTTTAGTGGTCCTTTTTAACTAATTCTGTATAAGGTGAATTAGATGCCATTTTATACCAATTGTCTCTTCACCTTTAATAAAGATTACTTTATAAATTAACAAGATATGTAGGAAAACTTATTGAGTCAATAATATAGGGTTTTCCAATAAGAGGTTTCATTTTATGTTAAGGACATGATGATGCAAGCGTAGTCGTGGTGGTCATTTAGCTGATATCATATTCAAATGTTAATAGCATACCTTCCTCTTTACAATGAAATAAACATTCAAAAAAACTACTTGTTTTTAGGGTTCCGTAGTTCTAACTAGGAACCCTTATAGTTTCGTTATGTCCGTCTGTCTGTCTGTCTGTCCGAGGTTTTGCTAAGAGACCGTTAGTACTAGAAAGCTGTAATTTTGTAGGAGTGTGTATAACAATTACGTCGACAAAGTGGTAAAATAAAATATTGGAAAATATTCAAAATATTTTTTTTTTTGTCGTCTACCCCATCTTGTGGGGTATCGTTGAATAGGTCTTCTAAGATGACTTGGGGGTTACTAACATCATTTTTCGATTTAATGGTCCATTTACGAAACATTAAATTTTAAAGAGCAAATTTTTGTTTCAGTAGGGCGTCCCCCCCTCCCTCTAAAAGCTAAACTGCTGACTAGAAAAATCTGGAAAAATTCATGATGATAGTGCATTTCATGAACTTTAAATAAAAAATACAGCGGTTAAGATAACTTTATTAGTTTAGCCATAGACCTAGGATCCGAGCGCTACTTAGCAGTAATAGTCGTTGAACTTGGGTGTTGTATAATTTTGTACCAAATACAAAACGCATTAATCCTTTATAGTGACTAAGATAAAGTAGTTGCTTGTTTATAACTTGCATTTAAAAACAAAATATCAAGTATATAATAAATCATAAGTTTTTCAATACTGCCGCTAGATGGCGCTGTACAAACGGGTTACGTATTCGATCGAGTACCTCAACAGAATTTTACTATATTGTGATAACGGGCTACTACGGAAATCTACACTGTGCGTGGCCATCAAAATTAATCCTCTTATTTGAAAACCCTTGTTATTTACGTTAATCCCCGCTTATTCTAAATTATAAACGTAAACAACATTAATAAGGTCTACAGCAATATTTTTCATATCCTACAGCTAGTCCGTCTTCGACGTCGTAAAGTCTTTCATTTGATTGCCGAAATCATATATATTTAGGCCACATTTGCGGTCCCTTACGATATACGATAATGGTGTAACAACTGAGATTTGAAGTCCATAACAAAGCTTGTAAACACTTCTCTGTTTATTCATATTCAAGCAATCTTTTCTTAGCCAGATCTTAATTATTCCAGAACTAGTTCTTATGGTTTAGTGCACCGAGTCATCAACACTTCAAGCTAGACACGACCTTCAGCATGCAGCATGCATTCAGATGCCTAAGAACCGAAGTTCTTATGGTCAGCCGTCAGTATTACTAGCTTCATTTCATTTAGTGGAGCTTTCAGTCCAGCTGATCTTAATCCATTATATTTATCAAAATTCTATTACTCTAAAGATAGTGGTGGTTTGGAAAAGTGACAGGCATGAAAAGCATGCGATCCGAGGCCGATTACAAGCGGCAGTACGAATGAAAATTTTACTTTAGGGAATTCATATTATGTACTAGTCATGGTGATTAACCATCTGCCAACGGTGAAATAAGAACTAAAGAAACCTTTTCACCCAAGAAGATAGTTTTAGGGTATGTCTGGTCCACGAACCAGCATTAGGCAAGCGTGTGTGGATTATGATTTGGCTTACACAAGGACACAGGTCCAATACGCAGAGCCACCGCCATATCATAACTGCACTGTTGTAGTGCAGCTACGATCTACCAATGGTAAGTGTAGAGCTATTCTATGGTATAATTATGGAGTCTAAAATTGGGCTATGGGTTTGGGTGTTCGGTGGAATGGATATTCAAATTTCGTATACGGTGAAAACGTCGCCTGTCCTCCTCCTCCAATGGTGTTTTTATGATGTTAATTGAGAATTAGGGACAAAGTTGACTCATTATTATTATTACCAATAAATCACGTTCACAAACATATTAATGACGCAAAATTGTGTTCATAACATATTTTAGTATTTTCGAAGATAATAATATAATAATAATATTCTACTACATTCACACAGCGCCATCTAGTCCCAAAGTAAGCAATTATATTTGCTTGTGTTATGGGTACTAAACAACTGATATACTACTTAAATACATTTTTTTTTTGTAAATACATACATATTATAGATAAATTACACCCAGACACAGAACAAACCTTTATGCTCATCACACTAAGATTTGTCCTGGATGGGGATCGAACCCACGACCTCCGGCTTAGCAGTCAGGGTCACTAACCACTAGACCAACAGGCCAGTCGAACGTACTTTTAAAGAAAAGGTGTAAAACTCAAGTTTTGATCCATAAGTAAAGCATAATTCCCTATTAAATGTATTCTGATAATATTACCAGTTTCACCGGTCCGAATCGAATAATGATATATCTGCGCACAATAAACTAGATTTCGTTATCTACGCTAATAGTAGAAAATCAATTTGTCATTGTTTATCATTATCCACTGAGATAATAATATCCGCTCTGGTTTGGCCTCTATAAATCACAATAAGATTAACGCCGGTTCAAATACGAATATCACCCAGGAAACATGTTGAAGTAAAATGATAATTCATTAGTATGTCGTTGAGCGCGTACGCAAGCAGACGAGACGGAGCGGCGAGCAAAGCAGCCATTATACAGGATGACGGCGCGCGTGCCCGCGGACTTACACTCGCCGCTTCACTGACAGACCCCCTGCCCCCCGCCGAACATCCGACTCATCACACCCGAAGGGTTCCCTACCAAAACCTCAGAGGTCAGTCTTAAGTGGTAATGCTAAGCTTGCCGTCGCCTTTAAATAGGAAACGACACGTTTATCCAATTAGAAATTCACCATATCTTTGTGATAGTTGAAGAGGAAATTTGAGCAATCAACTTGCAGAGCGCCTCGGCGTTCCTATCACAGTTTATTCAATTGAGCTCGTAATGAAGTTATGTGAGCTATGAACAGTATGAAATAAGCGTTCCAAGTTTAGACTGACCGAATATTTGTCTGATGATTTACCAAAAGTTCGATCACCTACACAAAATGGCTTAGTTAATTCAAATTCAATCATGGTAGGAATGTATCTGTATAATATATTATTCACTGAGAATATTAATGGTTTATAATGAGAATATTTCAGAGCTAAGATTCTAGAAATCATGTCACTTTAAACATTTTAGGAGTTAATTTAAATCCAACCTTTAAGATAAAAGATATGCAAAAGTTGGACCATAGACAAGAGACTGGAGACAAGTAATAAGATAAGTATGACCTCAATACTGATTCCAGAACGAACAGGCTGTTGTAAAATACAGCTAGCATTCTAAATAATACACAATATATAACAGGCGCAGTGCACAAAAGCGTGAACTGGGAACAAGTTGTTATTACAAGGTGTTGAACCTGGTTTTCTGATTTATTGTCGAGTGGTATTAGCAATGATCAATGTTGTTTTGAGGTGTCTCTTTGTTGCGGGCGTTTTATCTGTGTTAATTACAAACCACTCCGCTGTTAATTTCGTATAGAAGCATAGCGTGATGTGGAATGCATTTATTATGGCTTTAGATTTAAAATTAGACTAACTTAATGGTCAGAGAACGCATCTTTTGTGAATTTGGCTAAAATTTTACTCCATAATTCTATTTTTATACTATTAAGGAGAGATCATTGTAAAAAGTGCCAATAGCTTGCGAAATTCCAACTTGCGAATAAAACCAAAACCTTGTGCCAACAAAATAAGATACAAAATTCTTCATGCTCCGTGAATAACGTTTTTCAAAAGATTTCTACTTAATTAGACGAAAATAATAATTTCCAATTAATACCATGATATTATCGATTTTCTTTATCTTATACCTATGATAATTTTTGAGTAGGTACTAACATCATGATACGTATCTATTTGTGTAGTACTTCAAGTAATTCATTGCGCGAGTTTGATTTACGAGTGTCATACTCATGTCACCCTAGAACAACATCGAGTTTAGAGCTCTTAGTAGTGGCATGTATGAATGAGGAAGTGTTTTAGTATTTCTCGGGCGTTGTTAAGTGTTGTTAGGAGTTGGCAGGCAAGTGTCGTGTGTCGGTCGCGTGGCTCTTTCCTCGGCCGCTCAGCCGACGCCGAATGATACACCGAGTAAACCGACCTCACCGCACTGACCTCATTCATAAATCGTCATTTAAACTTACATTCAAAGAGCAAGGGTCTACTAACGACTATAGATTCTGCTTCGTTTTGAATTATGGTGTCCTCTGATTATCGAAGTATGTTCCACTAACAAACTTTAGCTTTAAGGTATTATTATGTAATAATTTATTTTTACTTGAACGAGATATGATAATATTACTCGTTCTATACTTTAATCGGCAGCTTTATTTTTTATTGTTACAAAGTCAACAATCTTACCTACATACGACTTTATCAGAATCGATCAATTGATATCTAATATAAACAATTCCATTCAATTATAATTAGATTAAAAATAATATTTTTGGATGTTTGCAGTACCTTCGACATCACGGTACATCCGAAGACATTGAGATATTTGTTCTTACTTAAATTTTTTGGTACAAAAGGTTTGCTGATCAATAGGAAGGCATAGGCTGATCAATAGGCAATAGGGCATTCCTCTAGTAGATAGCCTAAATTAGTCTTGTGAGTTTACTTTGGTAACAACAGTATAAAGACTTTAAGGTAACATACGACGATATAAAAGCAGGTAGTGAAATAGACCGTTTCACAAAGGAATGCGGTTATATAATGAGGTAAACTAAGTGGACAATAAAAGCGGAGTGTGACGCGTTATGACAATCGCGTGCCCAGGCGATCCACTCCGTCATGCAACAACCACTCCAAATTAATATATCCTGGCTCGCGCCGTGATTCCTAATATTATATTTAGACGTGACACGCGCTCGTTTGTATCAATTGGTCCCGTCTGCTTCACTGATATACGGCCGACGCTACTTTAGAACAATGATGGCATAAATTGCGCTATTACGCGCTTTAGCACTGCCCCGCGACCCTGCGCGACTTCTGACTCCCTAATTGACAAATTAGCTTGCACTGATACGCTTGCATGCACAAACGACGATACAATCACAGTCCAGCTACGTTACCTACGGACAACAAATTGTATCTGCCTACACTCGCTCGACGCTAACCCACTATATTTAATAAAACCAGAAGTTGTCAAACTGAACCAGGAAGCGTCTCGATAAATGAGCTAACTGATTCTCATGTCGGGGACAACCGATTACAATGCACATTAATAACGTCTTGTGCGGCGCCGCCAACTTCACCACACAAATCAGTCTAATGAGTGGATCCCATGAAAGCCTTTTAATTTCTCATTTGGTGCAGCCACCTCAGATATCGGCTGACTGTTATTAATATAGGGCCGAGCCGGTCGCCGGTGGCGGCGCACCCGACAAACTTCGATTACACCCCGCCAGCCGTAGTCTGTATGGAGGTATCGCAGACCCTCTCTGCGACTTATCTCTCACTATTAATTACGCTCAGATATTCACCGGACAAGTTTTAATGCAACTACTTCATTTGTTGCACTAAGAGTGCCATATCAGGGACGTATTACTCCTGATAACTTTGTACTAGCCCCGCTTGTCTAACTCGAATGCGTCTCAAAACAGATCACGTTTTGACACTTAATTTATAACCTATCAGACTATTCGCGTAGATGACTGATAGCTCCGAGCTGAAGTAAAATGCGGTTCTTACACTAAACACTGATAGCCATCTAGGTTTAATTCAGTTGTTTTGTAAGACTAAGTATCCATAGGCCTCGACGGCTGATGCAATTACAGTTTCTATTCATAAAAGAATTGGAATCAGATCAGGCGCAGCCGCAGGTTATGCCAGCAAGTGGTTAATAACACCCCACTAAGAATATTGACTGCTGTTGCAAATTGAACTAAACTAGTATCAGGCTCTGTTTAAATCGCTATTTATTTCATATTATTTATCGTTGTCCGATAGATACGTACATTTAATGTGAGGCTTTCAATGGAGTGATGTAGAGCGTCGTAAAAATACGAGTAATTTACGGAGACGCTCGTGGGGTTTTATTTTAGTGTAAGATGGACTGTCGTACCGTTATGTCTGCCATCATAATTCACGTAGATCATGTTGAGCCGGTAAACTAGTTTATTGAAAAGAAAAATAATAGTTTGTAGTGGCGCCTTTGTAATATCAACTGATTTTATCCTTCTTCATATAAAATACATCTTTATATTTTATTTAAACCAGCACTTTTAACTGGCATAATTTGTCACTATATCAATAAGGTTGCTTAGTTTTTATCATTCACTGAGAGTGATTTTTTTGCGAATGGGGCTAGACGAATAAGTATTGCACTTTATAAGCAGTGGTATGTGTACCATGTGTCACGGTAATACTCGTACCAGAGCCACAAAAGAACCACTGCTTGTGCACTTCCTACTGCCTGAATAGCAATTCATCCTTTCCGTAATGGTATATAATATGTATGTATATGTAATTAGCAAGTTAAAGATAGTACCTAGATAGATAATCTTACATATTCTGCGATCAATTTTGTATCAATAGTGTAAGAATTGACAAAAGTCAATAACCGCACCAGGGTTACTTGAACCAGCTTTGTTTAGCAACATTCAGAGTTATCTCAGTAAAATGATTTATTATTCTACAACATAACATTTTAAGCTGGGCTATAAACAAAACATGAAACTGGCGAAGTAGGTGACTTAATTATTCCGTCATTGAATGGTATTAAAATCAAATTGAATCGAATTTATTGACAGTTAAGATTAGTATTATATTTCCATTGCGTCATTTGGTGGAGCCCACCTACCTAAAAGATTGGCATTTTAGAGAGAAATTGCTTTACGATCAACGTTATGAACTTTTGACCCAAAGGGGTAGGCATACCTGCATCACATCCACATTTCACCAGTCATGTTAGGTCTCATGTAATAAGAGGTATACCTTTGCAGACTTCGGGTTGATCCCATCACAGAAAAACATAATAACGTTTTGTTCGACCTGGAAATCGAACCCAAGACCTCTTGCGTAACAGTCTCAAATACAAAGTAAGCATTCCTCTTTTGGCATCAAATCCATTATTCTACTTAAAGCACCAATAGGTATAATGCTCAATGTGGAACCACCAGGCTTGGTGCTTTAAGGGGAATAGGTGCTGAAAAAATTGTTGCCAAAACAGGAATACACCTCAGACATTCCCGCTGAGCCCAACATTTTTAATTTAGATATCAAGATATCCTTGTAGAAATTTTGTCACGGACGAGCGGCAAAAATGATATCATATCACACATCTAAGTGTTTTAAATACTTTGAACTTGCGACTGACTACTACATATAGACATTCGGATATCTTGGTTTAACATGGAACCAAATCTTTTATAAAAAAAACCGGTTCCAATCCCACTAGAATTCTACTGTAGCTGTTTATTTTACACATCTGGTATTTACCTAAATATGAATTAAATATTGTAATACCGAATCCCTAATGCCAACAAAAGATATACATGACGAATGCGATGATAACTATAAACATTGGTTTATACTCAGTAAAACATTTGTTATTCCGTCACACAGATGATATCGCGGAGGTTCAGAGTATGCATCAGCAGTGGCCAGGTGTCACTTATCTTGAGACACAGCTTCACTATGACAGACCGGCACTCTTGAAACTAGAGATGAAATGAGGAATCTCTCGGATACGCGTGGCTTGCCATAACTCAGTCCGATAACACTCTGTCCAGTAAAACTGTTAACGACAAATAACGCAGATAACGTAACGGGCGCCTAAACGACCCTATCTGCTATTCGATAATATTTAATAATTATTTACATATATTTATCTGATGGATATACTGGGAGGAAATTTATAAAAACTAGGCTATATTGCTTGTGATTCCTAATTGAATTCTTTGGGTTCACAAACCGCACTGTTGTGTAGAATTGTAGTAATCGCGAACAATGCGCATATTTTAAACGTTGAACTCCGAAATCGATTCAGCAGATAAAAAGAAAATATTATGCTTCATCAACTGGCAACTATAAATACAACAGCGGGGTTGCAATTACACATATTTTTTAATTTTTTTTTCGGGAGCATCTTTTCGAGTCTTTTCCACCTATCGGTCTATCGGTCTTATGGGAAATCTCTTGCGTTATGTCCTTCAGTGGACGTCCTATGGTGTTGATATGATGATGATGATGATGAGGAAGTTTTCCAGCCTGTATATCTAAGAGATGTTTAGAGCGCGTGCGACGGGCAACGACATCATGTCACCGCAATAGTTTTACAGTGATTTATGTTGGTGTCAGTTACCAGAGCCACAAAATTGATACGGAAATTATGAAATATGCTAATAAAATACATATCTTAGTTATAAAATAGATGTACTATGGACCTATCAAAAATATAATGAATCTGGTTTGTTTACGTTCGTTAATTGGTTCGTGGAATATCTCTTGATATAAACTCAATATTAACGAAGTTATTTTATTAGTAATCTGCTATTACAAAATCAAATCAAAACCTTTTTATGTAGCAAAATGAAATTTTATTACAGTTTAAATTAATACTTATACTGTATTAAGGGTGACTCGTTAAGCCCACATTTGCATTTATTATTTCTCGTTGATTGGTAAAGCAAAATTGGAAGATCTTATCTGGAAGAGAATGATTTGTGATAAATTGAAGTCTGAAATCTTCAAAGTTTTGCTCTCAGAGAGTTCACTCAGTATCTCAACGTAAAAGTTTAAATATGATCACTGTCATTCCGAGTAGACCCTCGGGCTCACAGCAATTCTAGTACCTACAGTTATTTCATTATAATTTCATGATGTATTTCTGGCATCGCCAAAGTCCTTGACACTCACCACTTCGATTAGCTGTTTACTTCCAGCATACTGACTGCGGTGCAGCAGGAGCAGCAGTACGACTGCCTAAAAGATTCCGAGTTCGATCCCTAGTTCGGTCAAATATGATATAAGCTTTACACCATAAAGCTATTATATGTGATTCACGTCTACCTAACCCTTAGTGAGAATAGGCGTGATGCTATGTTATGTCCATCAAACTCAATAGTGAAAAATCTTATTTTAATATTCACACCTTTATTGCACTAAATTGTTTGATTTAATACGATATAATGCATGTAACTTTACCGGCTCGGCGCCCTGTCGTGGTATCATATTTCCCATATGACGTACCAATGCTTAACTTAATAAGTATCTAAACAGTAATGATTAAGGCGAACACGATTCAGCGATGACGTCGTAATATATCATAACTTGATAATATTGTACGTGAACGTCAGTCGATAAAGAATTAATTGAATACGTCAGTATTTTAAGTTGAATAGTTTTTTCTTTTATCAATGAAATGATATTTACATATTAGATTTGTGTACCCGTTATAATATATTTTTTTTAATAATAATTTCAATGAATATTATTTTACTTTCAGGTTGAACCTAAAGCCTAATGTTAGTGTTTATTGTGTTCCAATTTTCGCCAGATAGGTGTTTCAGCCGACAATCTATGCCCGCCTTTTGTTCACATAACTTTTGCAACAATTTTCAAATTAAAAGAATAACTTTGAAGAAAGAAGAGACAGCCAACGATCTTACTTGAAGACATTAGTGAAAGTCAAAGCTTTAGTTAATGTTATTGGTTAATAATTTAAAAAAAATATGTATTATTATCTTAAAAAAAAATTATAAGAAAATAAACGAAAATTGTGTTGTTTGAAGTACATTTTAAAAGAGATGTGGGATTTTTCTTTTTTTTATTGTATTCCAGTAGTAGTAGTAGTAGTTAGTTTTAATCAATCAAGGTTTAAATTTTTGGAACATTACGAACTACCACAATATACAAAACGCAGAAGCGCTGGCCCTTAACACGTATAAAAATTGTCACTAAAATTAGGCAATATGAAACTCAATACACCGTTTATGATTGACCTTATCAAGACAAGACAGCTCCAACTGTACCTTATTACATTCGATCGACTCAATAGCCATACTTTCTAATTCTAATAATATATTTTATAATTTATTAAGAACGACATTTTTGATCTGACATAAAATTTGAGAATGTATCATAATATATTTACTAGTGCCGATAATTATAGGCATATCAATAAATAAAATAATCATATTTATAAATATTATGCATTTCGTCTAAGTGTATTCATATTTAACGAGATAGTAAAATAAATTCAGTAAAGTTGTAACTGCTTATCGTTATGTTCCTACTACATAATAATATTGAGATGATATTATGAACAGTTTTTGTGACAACATTATAATTTCCATAGGTAACTCACTGTACATGATATTTTTGCTATATTGCATCGCTTTTTATTTAATAATAATAATAAATGTTTTATTTCATTTTCAACAATTGGTATAGTTGTTACAGTTGAAGTTTCCATTTAAGCCAAATTATGCTTGTGAGAGGAAACTCCGCTCTTCCAAGTTATTTTACAATGTTTGAAATTACAGACATGAGCAAACATTTATTCTGATCTTAATTAACATGCGAAAATAAAGAAAGTTACATGCATACATTATTTAAAGAGAAAGAAAAATATAAAAATGGAAATTAAATCCCTGTCCCGAACAATGTGTCTTTAATGAAAATAAGGTAAATACAAAGTGTGTTTATATATAACTAGCTACTACTACTAGGTTGTAAGTAATCAATTATATAATCTTCTTAAATCACTCTATCTATTAGTGAATACCGCATCGAAATCCGTTGCATAGTTTAGAAGATCTAAGTGTAAATATAGCGAAAGCGACTGTACTTTATAATATGGAAGGATTTATCAGCTATTATATCTACTAGGTATTTGATCCTTAGAACAACTGTTTAAAATCACATATTACGTTCATATAAGTAATGTTATTTAAATTTTTTCCATCACAGTCACAGACAATATTCTTAGAAAATTGATATTTCATCCGAGCCTAGTAATGTTACAATTATTTACTCGTAAATACAACGCAGTTACTAAGAACATGGAAAATAAGTTAATCAGTTGATAAATATAGTAATTATATTCCATATGTGTTCTTTGTAGTGGAGTCATGATGACTCGTACGTAATTGTACCAGCAGTTTCCTTTCCAAGATGAAAAAATAAATGTTAACATTTCATATTGAATTCAAATAGGAGATTTTTTTTGAGTTTAAAAGGCCTCATCGTGATTTCAGCCTATTGCAGTCCACTGCTGGACATAACCTAACACGCGCCATAACACTTGGTCCTCCGCCTTCCGTATCCAGTCAGACCCAGCTATCTTTTTTAGGTCGTCGGTCCACCTAGCTGGAGGGCGTCAAACTCTATGCTTGCCGAGTCACGGTCTCTCTCAAAAAACTTACAGTGAACCTACCAGCGATCCACGCACTGACGGGACACGCATTTCAACCCATGGGGTGTCGTACAAGGCGACTAAGAGATTAACCTTAAACAGACAAGAGCAATGCAAGAAAAGGAAAATTTGATACAAACCCCTATACCACCTCGCCTGGCCAGCGTGGTAAAGTAGGCTTAATTCCCTCCAAAATATTTGGAGTGGACCTTTGCCCAGCACTGGGATATTTATGGGTGGTAATGATGATGAAACCTACCATAAAAACATTTGTAATGTTTAATTTCAAATTCAAAACTTCAAATTCGGATGACAATTTTACTCGATTCGACTTATTAAATACATTGCGAAATTGATCCCGAAGATGGCCCTCTTACGTATTTATAAAACAGTCCGTAATTTTATGGAAAATTTCAGGTATTTTTCCATTATATCACTACTGATTTAAAATTAACTTGCAACCATTCCAGATGAAATTCAATCAAACCTTGTAATAAAAATATTCTTTATCAGATATCCTTTTCAAAAGATTGCGAGCCTTAATTAAGTTGTGAATTTACCGACCTTTAAAAGTACCCAGTTGCTTATTAAATGTCGGTTTATTCACAACTCAATCAGGGCTCGTTAAATGAGACTACAAATTACATTCCGCTTCGCCAATTAATTTATGTTATTTATAGTGTGACGGTATCTTAAGATGGCAGTGCGATCTAGACGTCCGATCGATGTCACATTGACATGTGTATTAAGTAGATGATGTCAAGTGACACATGCGACTGTCGTACACGCAGTTGAGGCGCCATGTAATTAATAGATTCTGATATTATTAAAAGCTTTTTAACTACATTTTGAACTTGTTAACGTTATGTAATGTAATCTTTTTATTAAGGTTCCGTACCTCAAAGGGAAAAACAGTACTCACCAACAGGAATATAACAATGTTATTACGGCTGCGGTCTTCTGTACTTCTGAGTGAAGGTCTCCAGACGGGTGGCTCAATTTGAGCGAGAATTACCCACTGTGCCTACTTTACTAAAGATGTTGTAATCTTAAGAAACTCGGAATACCTATGGTGTAGCGTTCAAGTTTTGAAGCATCATTATAAAGGTAGAGCACGGCAAACTTTTCCGCTGTGCTCTAAGCCCGACAGAGCTACCTCCAGAGCTCAATGGTAGAAGGAATCAATTGCTGTACTGGCATGAATGAGAAATTTGTCTATGGCCATAATTATGATTTAATTAATGATTAAGATCAGGATCTATGTTTTCGGCTTAATCCATAACAAATATATCTTTGGCCCATACTTATTCCGAGCGGTTGCATAAATGTAAATTTATGGAAATACTAAAACTATGCCTTGGAGTAGTTTACTGATGATATCGGTAACACTCCCGTAATAAAATTAGATTCAACTGGATGAAATTGATTATAGTAAGAGTGGTGATCACAAGCAGTTCGTGTTAACTGACTCTATTACATTTCAATAGTAGGGTTCTGTGAAATCAATTTTAAACCTTTTCTCACACCATTCTCTCACTGTATTTTGCAGACATAATTATCTCAAGTTACGTCTTTTTTTTTCTACTCAAAGTACTTAAAAGTAGTAAATAGGATTATAAGTGGCAAAATGTCTGCAAATGACTTAACAACAAAAAAATAAACTTTTAGTACCAGATTACTATTAAAATAACAAAAATAATAACTTTTATCTTTCTTTGCAGCCTGTGTGTTTGAGTCAGCATTTTGTTGGGAAAAAGCCCCACCCAATGTATATTTATTTCCATTTAGTTTTGACTTTATTAGAAATTGATTAACCAATTACTCGATGTAATTGGTTAATCCATAAAGGGTTTCCACTTTCATTACTTTCGCCAAAGTTTGCAGCGGCTAGCAATTCAATCTTGAATCTAAAGATCCACCCATTTATTGCTGTATTGTGTATGTAAGCTGTTGCAGTACTGGTATGGCAACCAAGTAAACCAGGTGAAATGGGATAGTACGCTCTCTGAGCCATATAGATTGGAGTGTGGGGTGAGACAGGGAAGTTTGACGTCACCCTGGCTCTTCAATCTCTATGTAGATAACCTCATTGCTGGACTCAGCAGAATGCCTGTCGGATGCAGTGTTGATGGGGTTAAAATAAACAACATCAGCTACGCAGACGACATGGTGCTGCTGTCTCCGTCAGGGGGGGCAATCGGAGAGCTGCTTAGATATTGTGAAGCCTACGCCGCCGCACATGGATTAATATATAATGTGGCTAAATGTGAGTACATGGTCTTTAAGGTCGTTGGTAAATGCAATAGCTATGGCCCCGGATTGGTTTTGAATGGGTCATCAATTAAAAGGGTGTCCACTTTTAAATACCTCGGACATTTTATTACCGACGACCTTAAAGACGATGTAGATATTGAACGGGAGCGTAGGGCTCTGGCGGTCCGGAGTAATATGTTGGCCCGTAGATTTGCACGCTGTACGGACCTTGTCAAAATTACGCTGTTCAAGGCGTACTGCCAGGGTCTGTACACGGGCAATCTATGGGTCAATTACACCAAAAGATCGCTGGATGCTCTGCGCGTCCAGTATAACAATGCTTTCAGAGTGTTGTTGCGACTGCCTCGAGCAGTGCGTCGGGGATGTTTGCGCAAGCTCGTACGGACGGGTTTTACGCCATTGTACGTAAAAAGACAGCCTCCCTACTGCGTAGAGTAAGAGACAGTCGCAACAGCATTCTGAGAACCATGGCGGAGAGCTACAGCTCTCCTATTATAATTAAGTTTGTTCGTAGGTTAATAAGACTAACACTAGCATGTAAGCCTAAATTTTACTAACACATTATACTATTGATGGAATTATTTTTCTGAAATAAAAACATTATTATTATTATTATTTATCATTTTAAATAAAACTGAGTACAGAATCCTTTCGAAGGAAATACGACCGTCTCTTGGCCACATTTTGTGACGTATCTTGATTCTCTTATAATATCAACTAGTTACGGGATTTCAATATTACAAAGTTGCATAAACATGTAGTACCTAATTGCTTGGCAACAACGGGTTCTTCGCACTATGACTTATTACAGGAGATTTTTATATACTGGCAAGTGGCGGATGGTAAGATTAGTATGTTATAAGTAAATTTAAATTACAATGGGTTGAGTCCGGAGTGTATTTTGGGTAGAATTCGAAAATATTTATTAAATTTTTTACTCTGGGTAGAGAAAGGAATGCTTTTTGGGTTAAGACCGGAGTAAAATAAAAAATAGTGGAATTCGTCTGAATTCTTCTAATTTTCATAAAGTAATTTTCAATATTTTTCAGTTGTGTACATGTAAGTACATATTCGTATCCTTATTTTATATATTTTTCTAGGTTGTTTACTTCCTTGACTCGTGCCTTTTATGCAGGGATTAGGTAATCCAGAAACCAACACTTATTTTGTTTTTTAACTCTCTTTTAATTGGCCTAAAAATATATATAAATAAACAAGATAAATAATAACTTAACAAAAAACTGTATTACATAGTTATTTTGTTTTATGATTAATGTGAATTAATGTAAATGAAGTGTAAATATTCAAATAAAAACACACACTATAAACATGACGTATATAATTTAGGAATTCGAACGATAGTTAGGAAACTGTTTTACAGATATAACAGTTTCTAATAATATGAACACAAGCACTGAATGTTTACGTGCCGTCTCAGTTTGTTATTAGGATATCTCATATTACGCCGTGTATTCAAGCCAATAACACATTGAATGCCACATTTCGATAATCTCAGGAACATAAGTTGCAGGGAAATTACAAATTCAACGGAATTTGTAATTTCCCTGCAATTCGACTTCGACCTCGAATTCGACTATATCTTTAGTTAGACCATTATTTTAATAGTGATTGTTTAAGGCACAGATTTTCTACATACGACATTATTATGTCTTACTCATTTCAGCCAACTCAGTAGGTGCCATGATTTTATAAAAATAAATCAAGTTTATAAAATCTAAATCTATATATAATAAACAAACAAAGAAGATTTAGTTTGTAAACTATTTGTACTATATTATTTTAATTAGTAATACCTAAAAATAATTAGTAAGGCACTACTGATTTGTGTATGATACAATTTAATGATAAGATTCAAATAGTTTAAATACATGCTGGGGCTTCGCACCCATCCATTTTTGTTTGGCCACTGCTTAGTTTAATTTGGTCGTAGCGTGATCCATACACGCTGCCCTAATGCGGGTTGGTGGATCAGACATACACTTAGAATTTCTTCTTTCACATTTATATATTTGGAAAATAAGATTCTTGGTTACGGTAATTGCATTTACACCCTAAATTTGAGTAATAAATAATTTAAATTCACAATGATCGTACAAACTAGGAAGAGTGTGACATTTAGCGTCATATTTCAGTTAGCGAATAGCCGTGCAATAAGCATTCATCATACTACATACCATTGTATACATACATGTATGTAGTATCTTACGGTACCTTATACAGCCTTTAACAATTACAAGTAGCTACCCATACCACATATAAGTGAACGGCGTGCTAAGCACGCGGTCTGAGTTCGGTTCCGACCAGCAGTACCAATGTGGATTTCACTTTATGGAATTTATATGTACTAGTCATGTGACTTACCACTGCTACTTACCAACTGCTAACGGTGAAGGAAAACATCGTAAGGAAACCCACATACACTAGAAGAAATTCTAAGTGTATGTCTGATCCACCAACACGCATTAGGCCAGCGTGTGTGGATTATGGCCTAAACCCTCTCAGCTCTCTAGATAGAGGAGAGGAGACCCGAGCCCAGCATTGGGACATTAATGAGTTGCTGATGATGATGACCCATACCACCATTCACCTGTGACATCTATTTCACCAATATTGGTATACTACATCTGTATAAACTGCATATTCTATCATCTCAAATATATGCTGGGATTATTTAAAAGACGACGCATAAAAGGATCGAGTGGGCCTTGAATAATTTAATAACATAATATACAGGGAACGACTGGAAAATATGCAATAATAAGTCTCACTAATGCTGTATAGACTAACTTATGGACTTTACGGACTTAAACACATATCAGCAAGTATCACCGTTAAACACTACCACCTCATTGGTCCTTGAATCGATTAAGCTAAAATAATATTAGAAATAAAATGTTAATATAATCTATATCAATAGCACGAATCGTACATTGTGTGACAACTATCGCGGTAGAACGCTGGCTTATCTACGCGAACCTAAAACCTGTCTATAAAGCAATACCACGAAGAACATAGCCACTCACACAATTCTCACTTCAAATACACCACCCGCATTTTACTACAAATTTTAATATGTAAGGATGTTTTTGAGTGAAAAAGACGTGAGTAAGTATCAATGGTAACATCCCAGACGGCCCTAGCGGTCACCACTCAGCCCGCTCTCACTTAATGTCATAAATAACTTTGTCAATCTGCTAACTTAATAGCATAATTTATCCGTCGCAGGACAACATAACGAGCAATGCCGATAATAAACCAGAAAAGCCATGAGGTGATAATAGCTGTCCGTAAATAATGATTCCTGATTGCCGGTCCACACCTCATCGGGCAGGTCGTCGGCGACCTGGCACCGTTCAGTTCGTGCCGTCAGCTATGCAACTTGGACAATGTACACCTGTGAAATATTACAATATCACCGTAATCTGTACAGCAGCTGACCTCGAATACAAACACACGTTTGGCTCACTAGAATGCAATCAGAGTCTAATTAACGCAGGCACTCGGACACGGCCACTATAGAGGATGTACCGATTAGAGCGGTTCGCCCATTAAGGAGAAACAATCACATCTCAAACAAGGAATAAGCAAGATTAGTTCTAGCGTACATAAGCTTAACTACCTCTGATTTACATAGAGCTTGATTATCAGCAATGTTCATTTGGTTCATAGAATATGAGAGCAATTAGTATTGCACAAACTTATTTATATTGTTTTGATATGAAGAACAGAAAATCTTAATCTTATAAGGTTTAAAAATAAGTACGAAAATTTGTTCAAAATAAATAATGTATTCAGCAAGAAAGGTAAGTAGTAAACAAGATAGAGAATCCGTTATTCAGGTGTATTGGCGTGTCAGATTGAATGCAGGTGTGTTGAGTGCGCAGTGTGCACCGCCTGCAGTAGCCGCCACCAAGCGACATCGGCCTCACTACACGGCTGCTGTGTCGATATGTTCCCCGATAGCCCCCGCTCCACGGACCGCACCATTTATTCATGGTGCAATAAATTCAAATTACCGGATTAACAATAGTACGGATAGCATCTCCCGATACGATATTTGCTCACCGATATTCAAGACATACGCTACCTTTTGCTCCCTGCGTTATAAACATCTATGCACATTTGCAATTAGCAATAATTGGTAACGTGAAGCAAATTCAATAGTTTTACTTACAGTATAAAGTGAGGCAAATCCCTCAGTTTAACGGCAGACCGTAAATTGTTACAACGCGGATAGAGTAATAATGTAGATACTGCTTATAATAGGGTTGTAAATTAAGTAGACGCTCGTATAAAACGACGAATGTGTAACTATGTTTAATTTTAATAAGCGCGATTTACACAAAAACGTTGCGATCAATAAACGTAGAGCTTGTCGCAAGCACGTGAGTGTTGTTGCGCTCGAGTTGGATATAGCGCAATGAAATCCTACACCGCGACGAATCGAACGCTGTCCTGTCGCGTTTGAAATTTCTGCAATATTTCGCCCTTTTCACGCAGATATACCCAGGCCGTGTCTAAACCGCCGGACATGAAACACAATATCGTCGAGTGAACTCCATAATTTATACGCACCGTACACCTCTAGTGCTGTGGAGATTATTACAATACGTGCAACATTGAATTATCTGCCTGGAGTTCGATGCTATCAATAATTACTTCTCTATCTGGTTAGAAGGTGCTTTCACTGCAATGTATTGTGGCGAGAGCGCATTCAGGAGGTTGTACGAAGCCGTTTTCCTAAAGAGATTTAAATGAATATACACGATTAGCTCTTACTCCTTGATAAGCACTCGCAGCATCATACGATGGGAACTGGTTTCGTGTGTCACTACATTTTAATTAGCGTCCAACGACATCGATTGACGTGTCAGCCATAAACTGCACGTTCTAAAAGCGGTTAATCAAATTACTCCACAGCACTATTTTATGTACTTTATTGAGGTGTTTGCCTTATTACGTGTTCTACGTACTACATTGTTGAAAATACTTGCAATGTAAATTTTCAGTGCTTTGGCCTGAACTTATTCATAGATTCAAGATGAAAGCAATTAATAGGTACACCAATAAGCATAACATAATAAACAACGTATTTAATTTTCTTCTGATTGATTTTTTTTACTTTTGGCTTAAACAATTTTGCAGAGAATAAAGTTGTATGTCTTGGTATCAAAACACTTAAAAATATTATTATCAACTTGATTCTGTTAATACAGAGTTGTGATGTTTGCCTGCCGCGTTTATACCGCCGATCTATGTCGGCCTGTACTGAGAGCTAATCAATCTAACGGACGTGGTCGCATTGTGTTGCGACAGGCGGGCGACACCGCCGCGCCGCCCGCGCCACCCATCCATCAACAAACGTCCACTCCACGCGATACATACAACCACAACAAAGATTCACCAGAGCCTACGAAAAAATGGATTATTTTAAGGAATATTAATTGGATCCAAATGAATAATGAAAATGTATTAAGAAATTACTTTACAACTAAGGAGTCCGATAATTCAAAGGAACTTACTGCCGTACTGAGAGACGTTACTTAACTTTAAAGTTTATTTAGTAAAAACGTATAATACATGAATAATTGTGTTAATGATTGATTGGATTGGGTACCAAACATACTAAAGTACACTCGCAAACTTTTTTAGTATTAGACTAGATTCAAAGGCGCAACATATCTTTGAACTAGCTTCTATCAGCTGCTCGCCCCGCGAGTAGCACATAATTATAGTCTATCAGATTATCAAGTTTCCTAATCTACATATTAATTGGCTTTTGCGTGAAAAAGTAAAAAAGTACCATAATTTCATATATAAACTTCAATTATACGAGTACAAAATAATAGTATAGGATTCACAAATTATACAAACTCAATGTAATTGTATTAATAAGCGTTAAACATTTCGTATGAAGACAAAAGTTATCCAACCAATTCATAGACATTGTTGCAATCAAAGTTACGAGGTGATTATTGCCTAAATATACTACATCGACACACAATAGTTGGCTTTAATCCAAATCGAAATAATAGTTTTGCATAAAACGTAATTGTTTTCACGTGTTTTACGAGTTATTCGCTTATTTTGTTCATCTAAATATGATTATGTCAACTAGGTATACCTAGCTATACCTACAACCGAACCGAATGAATAAAAGTTCATTGGACAAATAAGGCAGTACCATAAATCCACATCTGGGTTTTAACGATACATATCCCATCTCATTTTGATGGAGAACTAGCTTTAGCCAAGGCGAATGGTATATTGAAGAACGAAACACCTCATCCCTGCCAAAGTCTGTTACCACAGTTCTGTTACCAGTGTGTGTTACAGTTCTGTTACCAATTTTAATTTTTAATTTTAAATCCAAAATTGATCAAAAGGTATTGTATAAGTCGCAGTAAGATAGATATACTTTATTATCTTACTGCGATACAGTTATATATCGGAACAGTTATATGAAAGCAATTTATGACTATCTTAGTAGGAATATAATTACTGTTGGTCTTGTGGTTGGTGACACTGAGTGCTAAGCCGGAGGTCGTGGGTTCGATTCCCACCCAGGACAAATCTTTGTGTGATGAGCATGGTTGTGTGTTCTGTGTACATCAGTTGTTATGTAGTATATCAGTTGTTATGTTGTATATCAGTTGTTTAGTACCCTTAACACAAACAATTATAATTGCTTGATTTGGGACTAGATGGCGCTGTGTGAATGAGGTAAAATATTATTATTATAATATGGTATTTTATTGAATTTAATTCTGATGATAATAAGGTCTGATAAATCCTATCAAGCACAAACCCAACAAATTGATAAACTTCAAAGCTCATGAATAACTGTGTCGTAAACACGTTTTAATCAAAACGTTTTATTGTTTCAATAATTTATTCAATGCATAATTATTTTTCTCACCATATAAAATCATCAGCAGTCGGTAGGCGCATCGTAATAACCTAATTAGTAAAGTATAAAAGCTAACGCCTACGAGAAATTTAAAAAGGTCAAAAAATAATGAATGCCAATGATATTTGATTTTCATGAAATTGAAGTTTAATATTTACTAAACTTACTTACTTTTTATTTACTAACATTCTCGTGCCCAGCAGTGGGACATTTAAGAGTTTTAATGATGATGATGATTTACTATCTAAGTACATAATCGTAATAATAGCTATGTATATTGGGTACATGCAAAATTATTTATTCAAATTTTTCATTACATACCTACATAGCATTTTGTTTGCTAAATAAAAACTTTTTTCATTCTTTAAAAAAATCCTACGCACCTCTAAGGTGACTTCACCTATTGTGCAAGGAGTCGCTAATGCTACCTACAGTTTTCCCTTCCATGAGCGTTTCCCCCTAATTCGGAGTTGGGCTATTGTACTCGAAGCTACGATCAAAGATTTTTTTTATACCACGATGGTGGACAATCAATCTTACGGCCCGCCTAATGGTAAACGGTTACCGTAGCCTGTGAACGTCTGAAACACTAAGGCATCACATGAGCGTTGCCGACCCTTTAAAATCCTTTCTCAAAAATGAGTATTTAAACGACTAAAAAAAAACTATGTATATGTTTTACTATGTATATATAATTATATTTTCAGTGTATTTCGTTACTCATTCTACGTGACTCTTGAGAATGTCTATTACCGTATTGCTGAAATTAGACGCTGTGTTGTGATGTTATAATTGTTATTGTTACTAAACTGTCTAATTCCGTCTCCATGAGAGTTCGTGTTTCATCTGTAAATAACAATGTAGGACATCTTATTATAAATGGCTATTCTTATTCTATTTTCTTCATTCTTGTATTACTATTTATACCACCAATGTGGCAAAAAAGCTACATGTTTCTGCAGGTCTTGGACCATAAAATGCCAATGCCATGTAAGCTTGTGTTACTAATTATAAAATTAAATCGCTATAAAGACATAAGAGATACCAGCTTACCGATTGGCTAAACGATTGGAATAGAAGTCATTGGAAGCTACTGGCTGGTAGTCTATAATAGTAAATAAAAAATAAAAATACTTAACTTTAATTAGTTAGTGAATCATAATGAAATAGCGAAATTACTTGCAAATTGTGTCACACACGTGAGTGTAACCATATTCTTGCCTTTATAGATAAATTAAAAATAATGTTATACATTTCTATTCACCATATTTTTCAAATAGATACAACTCACACAATAAAATTATGACTAACATTTCTTCTTATATCAACCTATAGTTTCACACCCAAATATCCCTCAGGCGGCATAAATTAACAGACAATTGCAGCTTACATAGCTATTAGTACGAAACAAGCATGTTGGTACGTGACATAAGACTATTCAGCTGGTGGTCGATGCTTCGAGCGATTTATGCACCGGCCACGATAATGGTCGTATTAATGGAAATTGACACCATACTCGACCGCTCGGCTCGTGAGACCGACCGCATCATCGCCCCTTAAGGAAATATAATATTAACGCACCAATCATTATATAATAATCTGGTCCTCACACGTTGAAAAGACCTGTCTTTGCGTCCATCACTAGCTTAAGTGACAATAATTAACTCGTCGATGGCTTTGGCATTCGATTACCCGTTACTTGATAATAATTTTCATAATATGCTATCATCATTATTTTATGACTTTTTTAATGGATTGTAAGATTCTATTACAGAATATCGTTTTCTTATATTTACAGGATGGCGTACAAGAGATGTACTTACAATATAAGTCATAGGTTATGGTAACTGCTTGATGTAGAGCACATCGTTTACCTAAACTGAATTGCCGAACAGGGCATGCATATTAATGCAGAATCGGCTCTGGGGTGAACTTCCTACAGCTGTGTTTCTTGTGCGCTATGACATGTCCTTCTTCAAACGAGGTTTAAAGAGAGCTATCCTCTCATGGTAGGCAGCGGCTTGGCTGTGCCCATAACATTGCCAACGTCAATAAGCGGCGGTAACCACTTACCATCAGGCGGGCCGCTTGCTAGTCTGCCACTTCAGGCAATAAAAAAAAATCTAAATAATGTCATGATGGTAATCTGTTGTGAATAGTGGTCTGGAGAGCTTCTTTATTTTATTTTTTGCATAGCATCATAAGTAAAATAATGAAAAGTGAGAAAGTAATCTATTGTGGACTGCAAGTATTGATTGATAGATACATGCACACTTTTATTAGTTGTAGCGGTGCTCCGTGATTAAAATATGCATCAGTGTTATTATTTACGTTATCACCTACCTCCATACCAAATTTTATCAAAATTATGAGCGTCAAGGAGTAACAAATATACTCACAAACATTTGCCTTTGTAATTTTAGAGTGATAATATTATACTGCCATCTACAAAATAATAAATTTTACCTAAGTTTTGACAAAGAGCTTTTGGTGACATCAAAAATCGTTTGGTTCTCGATTTCTCGATCTCGATCTATTTACTAATTTGTTGAATCTATATCTTATCTCTTCTTGTTAGTCATTCTAGGCAGAGAGGTTATGGTCCTTAGTTCAGATGGTGGCTCACCTGACAATTATATATGTATACCTACACGTCGTTCATGGAACCGTTAAGTACACAACCTGTAATTGATCAGTCCAAATCCTGCCTATAAATATATTTTTCTCTTCGATATTGAATATCAAAATACATGCTTATTAATAAATAAGCCGAGGCACAGGAAAAAGAAATCACGGAACGCGTTGATTCTAATTCGGTATAATTATATTAATACTTGTATTAATACAGCAAAAATGTTCCTTATTAATAACAAAGTAATATAAAAGTAGCTTCCGTCCGCAACTTCGCCCACGGTACAAAGTAGCCTATTTCCTTATTCAGTTGTCACTGTCTCTATGTGAAATTTTGAGTGGTTAAGAGGTGAAAACAGATTTTTAATATTACGAAAGATTTTTTGTTATGTTACTACTAGGGAAGCCGTTCTCAAATACAGAAATTATAAGATTTATCATTTAGATATCACCAGATTATCACCATACGTACAGGCAAATGCATCTTAATAAAAATTACTAAAATTTCGTCTTCCTAAAATACGTAAAAGTAGGTACATAACTTAGAGGATGGTTTAATTTCTAAAACAATTGACAGGCACTCGTTTTAGTGATCACATAACTCGATCAAATATCTGTTCTGTATGCCTGTTGTTATTTCTATTATAGGGATCATTACAGTACCGTGAGTTACTACACCGACTACGGACGAATAGCCCGACTGTCTCTCTTACATTATTTATTGGCATATAATGGCTTCTAATGGGAGGCTATTGAATCTGCCACCTGCGTGTGTTTTATTTTTCGCAGGACCGCACTGGGCGGGTCACTCGTCCCGACTCAGCGCATGTGAATATTCATATCACAACGAACATTTCGTCTGGTGATTTAATTGTACCCTGTACTGCATACAACTACACGTATGGACATACCGTAATTGCTCGTTAAGTTTCGATTCTCAATTGTTTCTCGATTATAAAAATAATAAAATAAAAGAAGCGGGTGTGCTCGAGTATAAAAATATTCTTGACCATCGATCCATACCCGCTGTTACATTGTCGAGTTATTATTTTACGATTACAAAGCATCGATTCATGAGCTTAATGAAAGCAAATACGGAGGATCGAAATAAAAATGGTCACATTGTGTATGGAGAACGCAACTGATGATGATATCGACAGACGTAAGCAACAAATAAGTACATATTCGAATTTATTTAGACCTTTGGTCGATAACACTCAGTATTCAGGTTCTTTTATTTGCGAGACACGACAGACGCAAGTGCAATTTATTGATACGGTGTTCGATACCAGTAGGTGCGTCCCACGCGGCACGGGCGCGCGGCTCTCCGCGAACACAACGATCGCTAGCGCGTCCGACTACATTTACAAGTATTGCGCCCCTCGGAAGGAAATAGTGAAGCGAGCTCATGCTAAATACACTCCATAAATATGGACGGTTATGGTGTCGTAAAAACAAAGTCATGCTGCGCCAACAGCCTCCGAGGCTATAAAGTACAGGCGTCATCGCACCTCAACATACTTAAACGAATTCATTTATTACGTATGAATATTCTTGGTCAGTTCCACACTGTGTTAACTATAATTATTTTATAAAAGTTTATTGTATAAATTTCAATAATAATACAATTAAATGAAAATATTTCCCGAAACTATGACAGCGAGGGTGAGGGTTTAGGCCATAATCCACTCACGCTGGCCTAGTGCGGGTTGGTGGATCAGACATACTCATAGAATTTCGTCTAGGGTATGTGGGTTTCCTCACGATGTTTTCCTTCACCGTTAGCAGATGGTAAGTCACTTGACTAGTACATATAAATTCCATAAAGTGGAATTCACATTGGTACTGCCGGTCGGGATCGAACTCGGACCGCGTGATTTGCACGCCGGTCCCTTATCCATTCAACCACCATCGCTTTTAAAACCTCTCAATTCTCTAGATAGAGGAGAGGAGAGAGCCAGCAGTGGGTTGCTGATGTGATGTAATATGACAGAGATTGCAGCCCAGACTGAATTTTGCCATCGCATCCTTAGATGTAAGATCGACAATGCAAATTAGCAATATTGAAAGCACATAAGTAGTCTGTCAGTCAATTCTAATCTTAAGTAGTTAACTTAAGATAACAATTGTCTAATAGAAATATCATATTTTACGTATTTTTTACATTAAAGATACATTGACTTACATCTTGGAATATCGATGTTTTAGTAATCAATTTAAATCTTCATATATTTCAGGATTAAGTATTTTCTGTAAAAAATAAAACAGTTATCTCATTAATATATAACCATAATGCCACAGCAGATACGCAATTAGAAGTAATTACGGAAGAATCCAAGTTAGCATAAAGATTAAAAAAATTAGATATATTTTTCCGTTATAACAGAGCTTCTAAATACGCAAGAACACCATTATGACTCATGCTACTGTTAATTGATTCTTTATTAATAACCCATTCGTCATTTCAAATTGCGGTTCTCTATCTAAACACTATGTTATATTAAACAAATAGGACGCAACTTCTATATAATAACTTCACATATTATTAGTTTCAAATGTAATCAAACTGTGGGAACATTTATATTTAAAAGTTTATAGACTCAAGAATATATTATCCACCTATGTCAATAAAATTATAAGTTATTGTGTATCTAAGATTTTATTAAATTCTCTTTATTAAAACTGTATATGTATATTGTACTTCTATTAGTTTTTAAGACTATTGGTTTTAAAATTGATAATAGGAAACAAATGCATAAAGTCCATAACAAGCTATGTTCAGATATTTTTATAACTACCATAACATAGTGAGAAGCGACACATTAAGAAACACCTCGGAACAACAATTTTTGATTACAGTGTTGAACTGCACGTACCACATAAGGTTTATGTTAACTTGCAACAAATTTTCTTTCCTTTTTACAAATCTAATTAGGGAATCGAAAGTTGTAATCAAAGTTACAAAAGTTATATTTCCAATTTAGTTTGATTGGAAGTTCCTAACCCCAATACTTTCTAAATAGTTTCCGATTTAAGAAATAGTCGATTTAGTATTGTTTAAATTTTTACAAATTGAATAGTGTAAGGGCTTTATATTATACCTCTAAATACGAAAATTGCATACTTATTTTTTTTTTTCACTTTCACCTCAATCTAAGGAAGTCTATCTACAGTATTCCATAAGCGTGCCATACTTTAGAAGAATGACAAATTATTCTAGAGAATTACTGACATTTAGATATAAACATTGATAAATGCTATACATTGATAAAAAGCTTGTACTTAATACAAATATAAGTATACTATGTGTACCTAGTACCTATTATAAAGAAACAATGTGCTTGTTTCTTACATCTAACAATTTACAGCATTTAGGTACACTTTAGAAAATCGGTCATGTTTCCGCCGAGAATACATCTTAATATATATTAATTTGTGAAACAACATGAACAGCCTACAGTCCTCACTTTCACCGATAGCGAAGATTTTCACACGGTTTGTGGTGTATAAGTTAATCTTGGTGTATTGTGAGGTGTGCAAAATGAACGCCAACATTATTCTGTGTTGTAAAACTCATAAATAAACATCCTTAGTAAGTACAAATGAGATCAGCAAACAATGTGTTGTATTATAAAAGTACACGAAAGTTTTAGCACTTATTATCATAAAACCTTAGCCGAATTCAACATAAAAAATAGCACCACGACTTTTTACTCTAAGCTGTAAGCAGAAGACCATTACACCTACTTTCCACCAGCTTAGGTCCCACGCAATACACACTTTTCCAAACACCGCGCTGATACTGAGAAAATTAATGACAGAAACTCAATATTATTTTTCCCGACCCAATTCAAAAGGCTTACAGTATACCAGAAATTAATCTATATTCACACACACAACTCTATTGCCTCTATACTGTATATATCACTAGTTTAAAACTAAATAAAATTTATTTTTCATTTTAAACATGTAGGTATGATAGGCAACCCTATAAGAAAGCAAGTAATGGCGAATGGTGAGAGCGCGCATTGGAGAGGCTCCTCAGGCGCAATTATAACGCGCCCGCAGGCATGTGTTTGTTACACTAGCAGGACTTGGCGCCAACACGTACAACATGACCTTATGACTCCTACCACACATATACCGCCAAGATTATGACCAATATATACACAAACATTTGTCTAAGATTTAGTGCATCAATAAAGAGAATGTCTGCATCTGCATCGCAGTGTATCATTTGATCGTAATGTTCTAATAGTTAAATTGAGATGTTTATTAGCCATGAAGCCATGAGAGGTCTCTGTTATTACAAAATTCACGCAAATATAACTAGATATCCAATAATTCGTGCTGAGTATTTCAAAATAAATTATAATTTTGAGTGGAAGTAATGATTAAATTTGAATTAATTAATTTACATTCTCTAATGGTATTGGAGTTATTTATAGTCGTGTTGTGTATCTAATCACTATTAATAAACACTTCATTCAGCTTGCTCAAATTGTAAATCTGAAATCTTATACTAATCGTATAAAAAAGTAATGTTGGTATGTTTGTGAGTTTGGATGTGAGGGGTAATCTTCGAAACTACTAATCCGCTCTGCACAAAATATTACATAAACATAGTCTTACACTAAGTGAACGAAATAGGCTTTTTACCAATATATCACGCTGGAAAGCTGCGAGCGTAAGCTGGTATAGAGACTAAATAATAATATAACCTTCATAATATATGACTTATTTACATTCCGACTTAACATGACCAATTACTGAATAGTAGGTACTTAGGTAAATTCGTTAAAGCGAGTCTTTGAAGATTAAAACACTTAAAATGACTATTCTTACATACAATTAATAAATCGTGCAAACATACGTATGTATACATACATAGTTGATCTTTAAATGAGCTCAGTAGCTTCAGGCAAAAATATACCTTTCGTTTCATGCCTAAATCTAGTTGATCTGAACTTCAAACTGATCAGTAATAATAGAAGCAGCAAAATGTTATTTTATTTTATATTGAGACGATACTAAAGGTGAGACACAAATGGCTTGCCTTATTAAATTAACTGAACGTAATAATAATAATATATTAAATTAAGTCCATTCTCAAGCCAAGCAGCGCGTGCATCAAGTCTTAAATTAAAATTTATAGTGTGATGCATTCTGTTTATAAAAGTAATTATGATTATAAAATGTTATTTAATAAAGTTAAATTATTTCCATCAAAGTGAAGTAGAGGAATTCCTATTTGATGATAATTTAAAAACGCGTATTAGTTATATTAAATCTTCTCGATAAATGAAAGAAGCATACGTTGATGGGTTGTTAACCGGCCACTGTTATTACATCATAAACTCCAATTTCGTACTAATTGAAAAAGGAAAAGCGGAACCCAGTCACAAATTACCGACACTATATCAAGTGTTAAACGGTACTTATCGACGCCGAAACGGCGAGAGATCATTGACGATGAAAAATACACAATTTGAGGCAATAAATCAATGTCAACAAGTCGCGCGCGGTAGCGCTCGTCCAAATGTTTTATTTTATTATTTATTACTTGTAACGTAATTTCTGTGAGAGGAAGCGTTTAATTACACGGCGATTACACATTTCAACGCAGAGCTTGGATATCTGCCTAACTCATTCCAGTCGAGTGCTCCAGATACTGTTTACGCTGATGAACTATTTCGTGTCACAAATTAGAAAGCTTGTATTATATTACAAAGCGTTTTCTAATTTTGATAAAGAAGTACCGTAAAGATTCTAAAATAGTGAACAGTAAATATTTTTCTTTAAGAGTAATTAGAATTTACTCCCTTTGTTTTGTTTCTCATTTTGTTAACAAAAAGAGAAAAAAACTAACGTCTAAGTCGATCATTTTTGGAAACTTTTATAATCCTAAATTCAATAATCCAATATCAAAGTTATGAAACTGCCTTTATTTAGATCTCTAAGCCCATTCTAAGAAGCAACCCTTGAATATCAACTTTAAAATTAAATGTTCATAATACAACAGACTTCATTTAAATTTGCATACATACAACATATCTGTTTGTTTGTTTACCGTCGAGACAAGGCGAAGCGCCGCACGCGCCCAACGCTATTTGTATTCAATACATACCTACCAATACGGCGTGCGATCTATCGACAGCGAGACAATTTATCTTACCCAAGAATCGAATCCCAACCTTGCAATACAACTACCACACCGTATTTCCTGCCTTGCATGACACCAAATTGCTTCTACAAACGGTAGGGAATGCAGATTGTTCTATTATTGTTTGTTTTAGAGACCTGTTATGCATGTGTACCGAGAATGGTTGCAATGGCGACCATTCCCTCTAAAAGGTAGAAAAAGGACTTATTGTAGGTACATGGTATTTCAGCAACGGTTTGTTATGGTGTTAATTATTTGTAAAGGGTACTTAGCAGTATAGATGCAGTATTATTAAAAAGCATGTAATATTTTTTTAATCTACATCGTTGTTATTTTAAGATGAAATGGAATGCTCATACATCAGTCCAGACAAATGAGACAAATATATTTTAATGTAGTAAACTCAGAAAATGTTTAGAAACTGGTCGAGCAAAAAGTTGACTGATTGTAAATATAAGACCTTGATAGGGTTGGATTACTCCTCATGAGTCGCAATCTTCGGAGTTCATTAACGCGAAGAAAGAACACATTTAAATAAAGAATATTTACTTCAATTTGTCTGTAACGTTTATATAATCATTCAGGTATATGTGTATATATGTCCAATAAATTCAACGTTATGGCAGAGCAATGTAATTAATTATAATTTATAATTATGTTTTCGTTATTGAGCTGCTGCGTCAGTTTTAATATTTGAAATGTTAGTCATTGTCTGAAATTGGAAACTTGAAACTATTAAACTTAATCAAATGGAGGTTACTCCGTAATAGAAATGCAGACAGGACCAATTTTATAGATACCTTATACGTTATACTAAAACCTCAATTTTTAAATGCGACAAACAAAATAAGATTTTGTTACAACCATAGTTATAGATAGCATAGCTGTCATTTTACGAAATCGGGCACAGTAAAACATTTTGTTCTAACTAAGAAAGTAGATATACTTCCATCCCATACAGTGGCGGATTTATATTTTTTATGAGTGTAGGCCACTTTGTTTCCACAGCCTCATGTACCTACATACCTTTCTAAAATAATAATTTTCCATTTGTAGTACTAACTAACTGAACCCTTTGGTTAATGTGTATCTATTAATACCTCATAGTAGAAAAACGTCGTTAGACAAGGCGTGTTCCGTGATATTTTGAATATTTGAAAATTCGTTATCCTCTGAAATCAAGTGACCGTCCTCTGAAATCTGCCGCCCCTAGGACGCTGCGGCCCCTAGGCCGGGGCCTATACGGCCTATTTATAAATCCAGGACTGATCCCATAGGATACCGTGTCGCTATAAACAGACTACATCAGGAGTGTGTGATTTGTAAATGTATGAAAATCACCACTTTTTTATTATTACGAAATTCATAAAAGGTATCAAACTGGGTCAAGTGGTTAGTGACCCTGACTGCTAAGCCGGAGGTCGTGGGTTCGATCCCCACCCAGGACAAATCTTTGTGTGAAAAGCATGAGTTTGTTCTGTAACTGGGTGTAATTTATCTATAAAAAATGTATTTAAGTAATATACCTATTGTTTAGTACCCTTAACAGAAGCAAATATATTCGCTTCATTTGGGACTAGATGGCGCTGTGTGAATGTGGTGAATTATTATTATTATTATTATCAAACAATTTTCTATTATATCTAAACTCAAAACATTTATCTGGAGTTCATGCCGCGACGTTCTCCCGGACACTACCAACATAATCTCTAAGCCACAGCCGTTTTTCTTATTTTCATTTTTGTAATCTCTATAAAAGTTTTGTTATGTAGCACAAAACACAATCAATATATCTCCTCCGGTTAGCAGCACAAGAACATGTAACCGCCACAATAATTGATAGTCAGATTTGCAGGTACCTGCGTGAATGATCATAACCACTACAGTGGTTAATTACCCCGCCTCTACAACGCATTTACCAAACCATTATTCAGCTATGTTAGGCACGTGGCACGATACGAACACAATATTGAAAGGCATTTTTGGGATAATTCCTTTTTTGAATTTTTATACAGGCATTAGCATTATTGCGTATATACGAGTTAATCATAGATTAAGCGCATGATAGAAGCAATAAATGACTAAAACAGAACTAAACTTCACAATACCTTGGGTTTTGGGTTGGAAAAATTTGTCTTTTTTTGAAAAGCAGAAGCTCTTCATTGCAGTTAGCTCAATTGCAATCCATAGGTAAAATGAGCAAATTTTTGTGTTATTTTTACCCACGACGGAACGGAGACGGTATATGCGTTTGGGGTGAGAGGCTGTGTGTTTGTGAGTTTGTGTGTTTGTGTGTTTGTGTGTTCCAACATAATGCCTTATATCACGGAAACGGTTTGACCGATTTAGATGCGGTTTTCTGTAAAGTGTGTGCGGCTCTTGGGGACAGGTTATAAGATAGGTGTTATGTTAATAGCTCGCCAGGGGGCGCTACAATACACTGATTTCGTTGAATCCTTTGTGCCCTCCTATCTTTAAAACGATTAGACTGATTTCGATACGGTTTTCTGTAATGTATTTGTGATTAATCGAGGATTGTTTTTGGATTCAAGATTTTGTATTTTTTTGCCAGGGGGCGCTGCAATAGACTAGGCAAACCTATGTTGATTTCGTTGAAACCTTTGTGCCCTCCTATCTTTAAAACGATTAAACCGATTTCGATACGGTTTTCTGTAATGTATTTGTGATTTATCGAGGATGAGTTTCGGATACACGATATTGTATTTTTTCGCCAGGGGGCGCAATAGACTAAGCAAACTTATGTTTACAGTTATCTGTAAAATAATTAGACCTGTTACTGTATAGGGACATGTAGCATTGTAGTACTGAGATATTGATTACACTCATGAGGTTAAGCAACTTCGGATAAGGTCAGTTCATAGATGGGTGACCGTTTATGCAATTTTAGGGTTCTGTACCTCAAAAGAAAAAAACGGAACCCTTATAGGATCACTCCGTTGTATGTCTGTCTGTCTGTCTAGAATATTTTTCTCAAGAACGCATAGAGGTATAAAGCTGAAATTAATATCATTTACTTGGGTCTGCAAACCCTCGGCGTAAAATCAAAATCAAAATTCTAAGTTAACACAATCAAAAGATACAGCTGTTTATGCTCCATTTTTGACGATTTATCTTGACGAGCATAATCTAGAGGGAACTTACCGTTGACCTAGAATCATGAAATTTGGCCAGAAGCAATAACAAGTTGCACAAGTAAAGGAAAAAATCCGAAAACCGATCTTGTGTTGTTATATCACTGAATATTAGGTATACAATGATAAGCCTAAAAAAAATTAGTAAGAGTGAGAGTTTATTCCAGACTGACGTTATATAAACACCTACCTACCTTATTTATTCTAACTTATAGGTATCCCGTGCTCGGGGTGTAACCAAATTTTCATCATTTTTGCGATAGCACGGACCGTTTTCGAGATACAAGCTATTATAGGTGGAAATCTGCGCTAACGCCGAAGGCAGTCCGGCTACGGCAATCAATGTGCGATAGCTAAACTTAACACCCCCCGATTCAGAGCAATCCGAATCGGACTGGTTAGGTTAGGGTTATTTTTTTTTTTCAAACCACACAGAAGTAGGAGCCCCGCGAAGCGGGGCTCCGGCGACCTTTGTGCGACGGATGAGCACACAAGTCAACAAAAAATAAAATATATATAATATTATAGTCGAAGCTCCATGCAAATTCCATTCATTCTAGAGCTTACGGATGATATGCTTACTTATAAGGCGCTCCTTAAAAAGTTTAAAATAAGAAAATTAATATGATAATTTCAAGTCATTTAGGAGGTAGAGCTGCCTTACCTCCTACAAAAATATAGTATAATATATTTTTGTGGGAGGTAGGGTACAGCGGGTAAACCCCGCTCGAATCGGGCCGCTCGCCTGGGGAAGTACCTCCACTCTACAGAAGACCACAGTTATAATAGCGCTGCCTCGGTAGTGTTGTGTTTCTGTTGGTGAGTAGGGTTATCCAGGGCCCATTGGGGAGGGACTATGTTGACAGCGGGGGACCAATGGTACTCATTATTGCCGTTTGGCTGCGTGGGCGCGGAATGTGGGCGAGTGTACAGGGAGACCCGGTGAAACGGCTGACCGCTGGCCGCCCGCGGGTCAGTAGGGTTCCTGAACCCAGGGTTGACTTTTAATCTCCGCCCTGGGAGGCTGAACCGCCAACCCGTGTAAAATCCCTGGTGCAGTTGTCGTGCCGGAGTAGGAGACCGGAGTGGACCCGACTGCTGCATCAGTGGGGGGACCGGGGGCCCTTCCGTGCGCTATGCACACGGACCGCACCACCTGCGTGGCTTTTCGGTGGATTTGTACCGTGCATTTGTCCCCTTAGCTGTTGACATAGTTTATCCCCTTTAACCTAACCCCACCCCTTCATTATGGCCAGAAAAAAGAAGAAAAACGTTTCTACAGCGGCCCCCCTTTCCACATCAGTGGACTTCTGCAACATCAGGGGAATTCACTCCAACCTCAATGCAGTCCACCACCACCTCGAGACTGCAAAGCCGACCCTACTTTTTCTAACCGAGACGCAGATATCCTGCCCGGCCGATACATCTTACTTATTATATCCCGGCTATAAACTCGAACATAAGTTCATGAGACGAGCCGGGGTATGTATGTACGTTCGGGAGGATATCTGCTGTCGCCGGCTTCACGGCCTTGAAGACAGGGACCTGTCGGTATTGTGGGTACGCATGGATAATGGCGGCCGCACCTGCATCTATGCGTGCCTATACAGGTCTCATAGCGGTGACGCGGACACAACTCGGCTCTTTGAACACCTGCAATTGACGACTGATAAAGTCCTTGAGCAGTACCCCTCCGCAGAGTTGGTGGTTTTAGGAGACTTTAACGCCCACCATATAGAGTGGCTCAGTTCTCGGTCCACCGATCACGCGGGGAGGTCTGCCCATGAATTTGCTCTGGCCTATGGGTTCTCGCAACTGGTAGATTCTCCAACGAGAATACCTGACATCGGGACCCATACGAGTTCTCTACTGGACCTTCTGCTGACAACGCATCCGGACGGATACACCATCACAGTGGAAGCACCCATCGGTTCATCCGACCACTGTCTCGTCCGGACTCAAGTGCCACACGCACAGCCCGACCCACCCCGGCCAACTGCCTTTCGTCGCGTGTGGCAATACAAGTCAGCAGACTGGGATGGATTGCGTAATTTTTACGCATCGTACCCGTGGAGGCAGCTCTGTTTCACGTCGGAAGATCCTGATCCCTGCGCAGCCGCTGTCGCTGAGACGATCCTGGTGGGTATGGAATGCTTCATTCCTAACTCACTAGTCGCTGCGGGGGCCAAAAAAGAAGCGACCGTGGTTTAATCGGCCCTGCAAGGAAGCTAGGCTCCTTAAACAAGCTGCATACAGGGCTTGGACCACGGCTCGTGCCAATAAGGATCCAAATCTGTCTGACGTGAAGCGGAAATTTAATGCTGCCTCGAGATCCAGTAAGAGAACGATTGCCAGAGCTAAATTCGATTTCGTCGGCAGAATTGGTAAGCGGCTGGTGGCCTACCCCTCCGGGAGTCGTGCCTTTTGGTCGCTTGCCAAAGCTGCCGAAGGAAACTTTTGTCAGTCGTCCTTGCCACCACTGCGTAAAGCCGATGGCAACTTGGCCCATAGTGCTAAAGAGAAAGCCGACCTACTTGGCACACTCTTTGCCTCGAACTCGACCTTGGACGATGATGGTAGCACCGTACCACCTAACATCCCGTGGTGCGGAGTCTCTATGCCGGAAATCAAAATCTCACAACGAGAAGTCCGGCGAGAGTTACTCTGTCTCGATGTCCATAAGTCGAGTGGGCCAGACGGCATACCAGCAGTGGTCCTTAAGCAGTGTGCCCCCGAGTTGTGTCCCGTGCTGACGCGACTTTTCGCGCTTTCTTACCACAGTAGGCAAGTTCCGTCTTTGTGGAAGACCGCCCACGTGCACCCCGTGCCCAAAAAGGGTGATGGATCAGACCCATCGAATTACAGGCCTATAGCTATAACCTCCCTTCTCTCTAAGGTGATGGAGCGTGTAATTAACACCCAGCTCCTAAGATGCCTAGAAGAACACGAACTTGTCAGCGACCGCCAATACGGCTTCCGCCATGCTCGCTCGACTGGTGATCTTCTAGTGTATCTCACACACCGTTGGGCTTCAGCCATTGAGAGTCAAGGTGAGGCATTGGCAGTCAGCCTAGATATAGCGAAGGCGTTCGATCGGGTCTGGCACCGTGGTCTTCTATCAAAGCTGCCATCTTACGGACTGCCCGAGGGATTGTGCAAATGGGTCGCCAGCTTTCTGTCCAGCAGACGCATAACAACCGTAGTCGACGGGAGCTGCTCCGATAGCATGGACATTAACGCCGGCGTCCCACAAGGCTGCGTACTGTCCCCGACACTGTTTTTGCTGCATATCAATGACATGCTGTCTATTGGCAGTATTCATTGCTATGCAGACGACAGTACGGGTGACGCGTCTTATACGGGCCGTGCAAACATCCCTCGTTCCATTGTGGAAGAAAGTCGCGAACAACTTGTGTCTGAAATCGAGAGTACTCTATCTAGAGTCTCCGATTGGGGCCGGGACAATTTAGTTCGATTTAACCCCACTAAGACACAAGTTTGTGCGTTCACCGCTAAGAAAACCCCATTCACTGTGGCCCCACAGTTCCAGGGTACAACCCTTACCATCTCACCTAGTATATGGATCCTAGGTGTCGACATCTCCAGCGACGTTCAATTCCGACGTCATTTAGAGGATAAGGCCAAGTTGGCGTCCAAAAAGCTCGGTGTGCTCAATAGAGCAAGGCAGTACTTCACACCTGGGCAACGACTGCTTTTGTATAAATCGCAAGTCCGGCCCCATATGGAGTACTGCTGTCACCTGTGGGCGGGAGCACCTGGATACCAGCTTGGGCCTTTTGACTCGGTTCAGAAGCGCGCTGTGAGAATCGTCGACGATCCTATACTAACAGGCGGTATCGAACCATTAAGTGCGAGGAGAGACTTTGCCTCCCTATGTGTGTTCTACCGCCTGTATAATGGGTTGTGCTCTGAAGAACTGTTTGAGATGATGCCCACGGCCACCTTCTACCATCGCACCGCTCGCCATCGGCAGGGAGTTCATCCCCACACCTTGGAACCGAAATGGTCTCGTACCGCGCGGTTCCAGAGGAATTTCCTCCCAAGAACTATCAGGTTGTGGAATGAACTCCCTGACGAGGTTTTCCCAAGGGACTACAGTATGGGGTTCTTCAAAAAAGGAGTGAATAGGTTTCTTAAGGGTCGGCAACGCGCTCGTGATGCCCCTGGTGTTGCAGGTGCCCATAGGCTACGGTAACCGCTTACCATCAGGCGGACCGTACGTCTGTTTGCCACCGTCGTGGTATAAAAAAAAAAAAAAAAAAAAAGACTTACTGCAACAGTAAATTAAAAAAAAATGTGTTTGTTCTATAACTTAGTATACAACTTTTATTTATATGTCAAGGTTCTTAAAATTTTATACGAGTTACTTACAGTTAGTAAGATAGGGCGCTCTTTGAAAATAATTAAAATAAAAAACAAAATTAAAAATTTTGAAAAAACCCACGACGATAACATCTATACAAAATAAGAAACTTAACATATAAAAAGGTTTAAATAACTTTATTTTAAATCCCCGACGAAAAGATAATAAGTAGCGTAAAAACAATCCCAAGAAAATTCGTCGGGGGCTGCCAATATCATTACTGTTTCTAGTATTACATATATATTGTAAACTAAATATTGTTAATAATTAGGTAGGTATCAAATACATAAAACTGCAATACTTTCGTTCATTTCAAGTCAGGGTATGGCAGCCCCCGACGGACCTTGGGATTGTTTTTACGCTACTTATTATCTTTTCGTCGGGGATTTAAAATAAAGTTATTTAAACCTTTTTATATGTTAAGTTTCTTATTTTGTATAGATGTTATCGTCGTGGGTTTTTTCAAAATTTTTAATTTTGTTTTTTATTTAACGAATATCTTCTTCAGTCAGTAGGCATGAAATGTTATTTGTTCCAGTTTGGTAACGTTTTGGATGGCTTACGACCTCCAAAACCAGAAGAAGGCTTAACAATAATAATAGTTAAAGTAATATTTTTTCTAACTAAGATGTCTTTTCGTTCTTATTATTATTAACAGAAAATCTTATTTTTATAACTTCTCATTATCAAAGTTTTTACAAGTCGATGGTCATTAATAGGTATCGTAAAATTTTATATAGGTAGCTAACGGAGTTGGTGATGACTTAACACGCTACTGACGCATAGCAACTCCTAAAAAGGTCATACATAAGTTGTTTACTCTTGAAACCAATCTCCATCAATTTGGCTCCTTATCTACGAACATAAATTACTAATTAACGGTTAACGTTAATTTGAAAATTAGGAATATGAGATTGAAAACGTAATAAATGTGAAATAAAAACGCAAGGTACATTAAACTAGATGTGAGAAAAATAATTGCATGAAAGATACGAAACATGTTTATGTTGCTACATTTCTCCTCTATACAAATCCAATACAGTGTTTTTTTTTCACGTATTCAAAGCTGTACTTAAAAAAAAATTACTATACCTAGTTCATAAAAATTTTTAATTCAACCATACTATAAAGCATGGGGGAGGCCCATTGCCTTGCAGTGAGATGATATAGGCTAACTGTAACCATAAAGCAAGGTTTGCTAAGTTGCGAGAACTAGATTAATCCGATATTCAGAAATCATCGTTATGAAATCGAATATCATCGTTTTAAAAAGGACTAAGTACATTAATTGTACGACTGTTTCTTTATGATACTTCCATAAACAATGTCTGTAATTATTTCCCATAATGCACTTATCTCTTAATAATGTTAGTTCTACGACCAATTAAACCTCGTTACCTTTCCATCAAGCGGGCCCTTTGTGCTCTATTCAAAGTACCTACAAGAATTAAAGTATGTTTGTCTTAAAAAGCCGATTTAATTATGGAAACCCCACCGACTTAGATGATGTTCAATTCGAAATTAACGTTATTAATCTACTTTGTTAACTGCTGACGCAACCTTTTTATATTGTATATATATAGTTAATTAGTATCATAAACACGTCATTGTACGAGCACAAACATGTTCTACTATTATTTAAAAGTATTGAATGTAATTCAGCAAACTAGAAAGTTGTGTGAGCATTTCAGTAGGCGTACTGTAAGCCTATTTACTCAACATTTTGATAACCTTTCAGTTTACTGTCTAGAACGCCCCCGTATAGCCTTATCATTATCTGCAAACATAAAATGTTTTCATTTACGAATTAGTTATTAAATTCTTATTATTTGACAAGAAAACAGGAGCCTTCAGAGATTTTTGCTCAACAATGATCGTGCAGGCGGTAGGCAAAATTCAATAATATGACCTTAAAAGTACATATAGACGAGAGTATTGGTTCAGAGCCTAAACAACAAACTCTCGGTGGGTTAATCGAGCGGTGACGCTAACTTGCGCGCGCGCCGCTTCCATATAAGCCAATCTTCCTATTCGCCCCCGCACTCGCACTGTACACAACTGACGGAACCACTAAACAACGCCAGATTTTCCAACTCTTGCCTTTCGGTTATGTTAATGACAAAAAAAAAATATATTGACATGGCAACATTACCTACTAGTTTATGTTGTTATAATTTATAAATACGGATCACGTAACTTATTATATTATATACACCTCATGAGTAATTTGTTTGTAGCTTTAAAGACGTTTACCAATTTAGGCTAAATACCTACATAATTTGACTTGAACCATAAAGAGCGAATTTTACTTACAGTAAAAACAAGTTTATGGTCTCGCCGTCCTTTTTTAAATAATTGGAATCAGGATCAAAAAGTTTTCTTAAAAAAAAGAAGATAAATACATTGAACGCAGCTGACGTCGTCGAATTGCATTTTTCTAAACATTCTATATTAGCTTTATTGGAACAATAAAAGCTTTTTATGTGAAATCAAAGATCTCGAAAACTTTTTTAAAGTAGTAAATCAAGTAGGCATATCAAGTCTTCAAAAACAATTACCCAACCCTATCGGCTAAAGCTCTTCCTGCTAAGTGAAGAGAAAATTTGTAAAAAAAAAGCTTGAAAACTCATTGGTTAATGATAGTGATGATGAAACAAACAGGGAACTACATAACTCATTCACAATAATTGTCAAAATTATGTAAACTCTTCCCCTATTTTAGGATGCGTAACCACCGCATTCCGCGCGTCAATACCGTCATAGGCAAAGTTTATATTGACATTAACGAGACCGCTTGTGAAAATGTCATCGGGTTATATTTGTACCGTGTCAAACGTTCCCCGATATTTGTTTATCAGCCTTTATTATCTAAATAGGATATTATGAAACGGATGGACGTCATCGTGTAAGGGAAATTGTATAGACAAATGCGTCACCACGCCTCCGAAATGATGCCTGTGACATCTACATTGAGCTCTTATCAAGCATTATTATGTAAGGATACGTTTTGCTGTGCAAATAACTCTTAGCTAATCGAACCAACGATTGCGTCGACCAATCCATGTTGATTATGTGTCAAGTGCTGATACAGTTCCGCACTTTGAAAACTTATCTAAATCATTGGTCATTTTTGAGAGTACGCAAATTTAATTATTTTTATTTCAGACCTTTTGGAGGCATATAAATATAAACCCATTTAAACCATTTGGTTAAAGTAAGCTAAATTAAAATACTTAGTATAATTACCCCGCCTTTTGTACACATACTTTGTGAAAAAAGTTTTTTAAATAAAAAAAATTACTTGACTTTTTAATTCGATTTGTCCCACATTTTATTTTATGTATAGTTTATATAAAAAAAAATGTTAAATTATTTTGAAATTATTTTCAAAATTATTTAAGAAAGGATAGTCCATAATGGAATTCAACAAAACAATAATATAGGTACATAAATGCAAATATTACAAAATAAAACTAATGTAAACAAATTTTCATCAAAGTCAATAAAATTTAAATTAAGTCAAATTCAAATCTTGACTTACTTATTTTTGGCGGCCTAATACCTTAAAACTGTGCGGTTTGTAATAGATACATAAATGAATTAAATTACACCAGGTGTCCAAACAAATGGACATATTTGAATATAGCATATCTAATGTAGCGTGAGTACACCCTAATTTTCTTTTTATATTTATTTAATTTTTGTTTTTATTATTTACTTAACGTGTAAAGTAAAACGGATCGTTAATTTCCATTTAAAATCGAAATTATTTAAATCATGCATTTTGATGTAAATTCGCCAAATTATTAACAATTTTTTAAAGTTCAAAATTCGATTCGTTTTTAATTTATAATATTTTTAATTTATCTACAACTTACAACATTAAATTATTTATAATTATAACATTATTAACTATTTACTTACATATCTACAACTTCTATTTACAATACTATAAATAAATAATAATACAAATGGTAATGTGGGCTAGGCGTCAAAGTATTCATCGGCATCACTGTCACAAGGGAAAGTGCCCAGAAGGCTAGCAGCATTGCCACGCTGGATGGCAATGCTGATTCTCTGTGCGAGATAAAAACCAGCCCTCTGGTCACGTGAAGTGTCGATTAACCGCGTCGCTAGTTCATTACATAACTTATAATCATAAGTTATGAACGAATACCTAATTTTCAAAAAATATTTATCTATTGAATTCTTGTACCCATTGCCTGAACATCCGGTATATCTTGATATTATTATAGCCTATGTACTTTATGTCACATCACATTAAATGTAGGCGTTGCATACGCAATAGTGACTGCATATTGTATTTTGGAGATTGATCTATGACGTCAAATGATAACTAACACCACACATATATGAACGAGCATGTACGGAATCAGAACGTAACTGATACTAAAGTAATCGATGTCCTATTAACTCATTCATAGAACACCTAATATTGCAAAGGTCGATATGTTTTGTTTTACAATATTAGATTGGATTAAATACAGTGGATAATACCTACGTCATATGCCACATTCATTTCGGGATTGATATAAACAATAAGTAAATTATGTAATTAAATTCATAAACACATCATTTATTTATTTTATTTATTTTTACTTTAATTACAAAGGTATATGGTACCAATTCAAACAATAGTTAAAGATAATGTAAAAAAAACTTAAAACACAAATTAGACATAACAAAAATAAAACAATAAAATATCAAGATTCAACAAGTCACACTCTGGGTTAGAATCCAGGAGCCTGTTGAGTGCACTAAGTGTGCGAGGAATTGGTGACTGAGCACGCGCTCATCATCATAAAAATTAAACGATTATTCCTTATAATCAATTTGAAGTGTTTCAATGGCCGCTTAATGCCTTGTACCGTCTACTCGCAGCGATAAATAAATAAGTAGTTACTAAATAGGTACATAAACTACTGATATTCGGCAATACTCGTATTCGGCCGGCGCGGCGCGCGGCAACAATAAGCATGAAAAATGCTTATAACTTCGTGAGGTTTAATTCTTTTTAAATTTAGATATTTTATTTTTATTCTGCAAATAAACAGACGTTTGGGGTTTTCAGCTTTAGTATTAATAAAGAATGTTGTATTTTATCACTCTTTTCTTAAATCGGAACCCTAACTAATTCTACATCTACAAGTACCTACTACTCTACAAATTTTTCTCCCAAATAGATCAACGTTTTCTTGTAGAATGACGACGCATACACGATGGGTGAAACAATCTAAATACATAGTTCGTCATCGCCATTACATTACACTGTTGCGCATCGTCGCGTCGTCGTGCTATTTCTGTGCCAGTGATGTCTAATTAACTATTCCAGGTTTAAAGTTCTGGAAATTTGTGTTTGTGACGTAAGAGACCTGACGGTATATCATTATTCGATACGCATGCGCTATCTCATCCTTCAAATACAGCAGGTTGTGCCGGCGCGGCTGCTGCATATGCCAGAACTTCCAAGCGGCGCAAATACAACCAATCTCGCTGGAGATTATCTATTTGTACCGTTTGGAGTCGGAACACTTGGGCCGTGGGGTTCAGGTGCTCGAGCTATCTTTAAAGATCTATCAAAGCGTCTCAGGCCGACGCTTCCCGTGGCAAGCAGGCTGGCTATTTTCTAGTACAAAGAGTATGCATTGCCATCGAGTGGAAGAATTTTCAAAATCAGATCAGAATTTTCCGAGTTCTATGGTAACATACATAGTCACAAATTCACAAACTTTACTTTTTTATAAAGGAATATACATATTATTATACAGCTATACCTCTATACCATCTAGTATAGAGGTTTAGCTGTATAATAATATGTATATCCCTTCTGTGTTTCCTGTTCTGTGTCCTGTCTGTGTTTGAAATAAAGGTTTTCATTTTCATAAAGATAGCTGTTTAGGGTTTCTTACCATAAAAGAAAAATGGAACATATAGGAATAGGATCATTCGTGTCACGTCTCTCTATTACAGTCAATATTCTCAGAAACTACTGGACCGATCCAGTTGAAATTTAGTCCACATACAGTGCAGCATCAGTTTCCCAAATTAAACATGTAATGTAGACAAAAAATTGACTCACCTCCTCCTCTCACTTGTACTTGTCCAGTTTAATTTTTGTCTCAAATACTTAATATTACTACTTTTTCTTGCACATTATTTAATTAGTAAAAAGCAACCAATGTAGAAAAACATTTTATTGTGCGTTGTGGTTGGCTGTCTTGCGTTGTCAGATTCAAACATCGAAATGTTTTGCTAAAGTATTAGAATAGGCAATGCGAAACATTTTAATGCACTATACAACGCGCGCGGATGACAGGTGTTTATAATTCTTTGTCATTCAAGACAGGAAGATCTGATCCGTTAAAATCTCAAAAAATGGCTCTCACATAATGTGTTCGTATTGTCTGTTGTATAAACATAACACTGGGCTTATATACATTCAGCTAATACTAGGAAGTACCAACACGATCTAAAAATCTGGCTGCGTTAGATAGTCTTTAAATTCAGGACGGATTTAAAGACGTTGTTTCTTACCGTATAGTGAAAAGCAGTAATAGATAACTATGGTCAGCAGAGCACAGAGAGTTGTTATTTAAAATATTCTTGTTGCTGATTTATTTGTTTCAAGGACGCCTTTTATTCACTTTTCTTTGACTATTTTTTGGCAATATTTACTTATATATATTTATACTAATATTTTTAAGAAGTAATGTTTATGAATTTGGATTTGGATATACGGGATAATTTTCTATGGGTACTAAGTACTCAAAAACCTTTCACCTGTACCAATAATTTATTACCTTTAAAGGCTACTTTTTGCTGATATACCACGCGGTTAAAGTCGCGGTTGGAAGAGTACAGAGTGTATTAATTTATCACTCGATTCATTTGCCGCTACAAACTGACACTAAATAATTATCAAATTAAATCTTATTAGATTTAATTTGATAATTATTTAGTGTAGTAGTATAGTTATATATGTAGTATAGTTATATATAGTATAGTTCCTATATTAGATTTACATAAACCAACTAAATCATTAATTAAAATATCAGTCGATTTCTGAACTACAACTGAAATAATTAGTGTAAAAAAAAAATATTAACATGTGCAATGAAAGAATAAATCATAATAGTAATGTCGGATAGTGCCTTTGGCCATATTGCACAATGCTGGCTAAACGTTTGCTTGAGCTATGAATTCAAAGTTGTGTAAGCTTCGAGCTCCGTGGGCGCCGGATGTTCGCAGACCGTTGGCGTACGTTTTCACCATTTCCATTCGCCCTTGTACAACTGATAAAAGACTTCGTTTCATCAACCATTGTAAATCAACATAACAAATTAAGTTGCATGGTTCTATATAAACTTGTTTGGAGGCTGGCAGCCTACGGGATTTTCTCCATCTTTTAGTCTGCATAGATATTACTCGAAGCAACTGGTAATAATTTTCGTCGTCGGGAAATAAATAAGGTATTTCATATTCCTTAAATATAGTACGTGACGTAGACCTGTAGCGTAATAATTTAATAAGGTAATATTTTTGTTTAGCCTTATATAGTAGTTTCCTAGTAGGCATTCTAATTTGAGTAAAAATTTGACGGTTACAATTCGTTTCCATTCTCAATTTTTCCATGTAGTTGTATCTAAATAAGTATCTATTGCTATATATTTTTGAAAAGTTAATAGGAATCTTATATACAAAAGGTGAAACTTTAACGACAATCCACATACTAGACAGACTGGAAAATAAGTTATTAAAATAATTAATAATGAAGTTCATAATAAGTAACCCCCAAGGATTAATCGTTTGGTCGCCCACGTATACGTGTGGGCTTGTTAACTTTCAGAAGTTCGAGTCAAGTCGAATGTTACACAGCACAGAGTCGTTAACTAATTTCTAGTAGATGTCAAAGTCAGGAGCCGAGAAGGCATGCCTCGGCCCACACGTCCTGTCTCCCACACTGTGCTCTATGGCATTTACTCGCCGCTCAAGGGATCAACAGGCGGTTGCCATGGCAACGAGCTAACTCTCCGTGACCTTTCCTTGTTTTCGGGAGTACCTACCTACCAAATACGGCTTATATTATAGGCCTTAATACTCCATCCTGTACACACACTAAATAAATATTATAATTATTTGTTTTCCTGCGACTTCCAAATTAAATAAAAGGTTTCACAAACACCATAAAGTTAAGTAAGTTAATATTCCAAAAACTTTTTATTAGGTAACCTTTACCCAAATTTAAGTAGGTGTAAGCTCCACGCTATAACATTATCCATCCCCTTTGTAGCATCATTTGTTTATATACTTCAGCGCTTTTGTTTTTCTAAATTCATTCATAATTTAATGCCTACGTAATATACCCACTTACATACATACTACATACTCGTACTTGCAAGTTTCTAATAACAATAAAATATAAATAATTTCGTTTCATTAGACTCTTATCGGGTTGGGTTATTTCATATTTTAGTAGGTACAAGTACATTGTGTGGATATCTATTTCAGTGCGATGCGTGCGCGACTTACATACGTCAAATACCAAAATCTTAGAAATAGCATATGGAGTAACGCTCGCGGTATCATTACGTAGTTACTATGGCTATGACCAGGTCTGTATTTTTAGAAGAAGCCAATGATTTATCCTAGCTACGTAACGTCCGAACTATTTGGACCAGCGAATCGACGTCACGGGAGTGCGCGTGCCACGCGGCTAATTGTAGCATATCCAAAACGGTCTCCGGGATCCGTCACCCGGCGCGAGCGGCAACGGCAGCGCGCCACGTAGCGTACGAAAGTGGATCGTGATTCAACGCGCAGAGAAAGTGGCGAGTGGCAGGAGTCACCAGGGTGCCGGCGTGACGCGCGTTGCGCGCCGCGCGCTCAGCGGCGAGCCTCCGCACCCACGCGCCGCCGCCCGCGCGCTCGCGCCGCCCGCCGCTGAGCCATCACTACACTTGTGCGCCCCGCGCTTTTCGCGCGCCTCCCTTCGCCGTCGCGACGCCGCGCCATTTTCTCGCGCACGTGGGCGACGCCGCCGGCGAGCGAGGACGCCCGGCTCGAACGCCATTAACGCGACCGTCGTGAATGAACGCCGACCTCGACCGGGTGGCTGGCGTCCATTGATAGGGCGCGCGGCGGACGACGACCGCGTCGCTGACGGGGGCGGCGTGCTGTACGCCCTCGCCGCTTCGCCTGTGCCTCAGTCCGCAGTCGAGGATGTGGCGTTCTCGGCGCGACCACACAGTCCGCGTGCGAAACCTGTGTTCATTTATCAGTAGACGTTCATGACCGTACAGTGTGATTAAGATATCAGTGCAGTGTATACATAATTTCCTAAACGTAATGTGCTGTGATCACGTCAATTTCGATAGAACTTAAGGTAGTTTAAGTAAAGCGGCGTATGCGCCGGTCGAGAGCGGCGGGTCCGGGTGTCGGATGTGATCGGATTTGCGGGTGCGCTGCGCACAAGGTGGTGTGGAACGTGCAGTGCGGGAATGCGCTCGTGCGATGCTCTCGGTGATCGCGATGCGTCGGCCGGAGGACGAGGAGCTGGGAGGGCGCGGCGACGGCGACGAGTTCGTGGACATATCGCAGATGCAGCTGCTGGTCGAGGCGGGCCCGAGCGGGTTGCACTATGGGGGCCCGCCGCCGCCGCACGCGCAGCCCCAGCCCTACGCACAGCCGCACGCTCACCCCGCTACCACCACCGCGTCCGTCGACGACCTGTTCGCCCTCTACTTTACACCCGCTACGCATGGTGAGCTTATAGCTTTTATCTTTATATTGCTCTTTCTACAAATCTATCAACTGTAACATATAGATATACGTATACTAGCGGAACCGGTTCCGGTCAGATTTAAATAAATCGACTTCATTCTTGAACTTGTTTTCAGATTTGATAATGCTGTATTAGCATAGGTTAAGCTTAACTGCATAAGTTTAACATGTTCTTCAAGTTTTATTTGCACATAATAGAATTAAAACATGTACTTAACTGTAAAAGAGATACCTAATCTCAATCAAATTGTCATATAGTATAACAATTGTAAACTTGATGACTGTCACTTTTAATGATTCTCGCAACTTTGCAAGCTTTGCTATGAAAACTCCCAACACTTGTGAAATTCTTATTCAAATAATAACAGTGCCTGTTATTAAGTATTTTAAATAAACAGGTACTTAACTCCGAGTTTAAGTAAAGTTTTGTGCGTTAAACGTCCAAGAAGTTTCTTCTCACGGAAATATTTAGGTAGGTATGTTTGTTCATAACTTGTAAGTCATTGAGTTCAACGTTGTGTTTGTATTAAGTTAATCTTACAAATTTAAGCAGAAGTTAAATTCAATAATTATAATATTTTCCGTATAATTATAGAACCATATAGTAACAATAAACATTGTACTCAAGAGTGGGTTGTTATTGATGATGACTCAAGAACAAAAATAAACATAAATTCAATGTAATAATTTATTCTGTAATAAAATGAATGATATATATCAATATAGTACGTTTATTATTTTGTTAATCAGAAAACAAATGTAGAATATCGCACTGTGCATGACACTAATCATGTTTAGACAACGTCATATTTCTTGTAAACAGTTCCACACTCGACACACAAATCAAATTAGGCAAAGTTTAACAAATGGTAACAACCAATTGACCTACAGTGGCCCTTCTGTGTTGTTCGTTAAATATGTCAATGCCTATGACAATTTATACCTATACGACAGACCTTTAACAACTAAGGTGTATGATAATACCTACCGTATTCCATTTTTCACTCTCTCAGCTCTCTAGAGGAGGATAGGAGACCCAAGCCAGCCAGCAGTTGGACATTAATGGGTTGCTGAGGATGTCATTTTGATCTTATATCTTAGGAACTCCTGTTCTCAAATAATAAGATACGTGTAAAGGCCGTCATAAATAATCCAAAACTGAAATAAAACAATTGCTGTTTATTTAAATATGTATTTTAATTTTCATCTAAATTTCACTTCCTTGCAGATGTTTTTGGATATAATTAAATTACGCATAATACGCATATTCTACCAATATCAAAAGTACCAAAGGTATATGTATTAAATATATAAAACTTAAAACCAAATTTGCCACATCCACTACTTTCCACCTATCATTAGACATCAACGCGACTAAGACCCCCAACTTGGGATAGCAATGCAATGCATACAAGTCACTTTAATAAGTATCAAGCGATAAGAACATTCTTTAATCACACATTAATTAATAGTCGCCAACAATGTCTGAAGTTATTTCGTAAACGTCAGCGGTCGGGCTAGTTAGTAATAATTCGGATCAGCGTTCCGGCGCTGTTATCTGGACCGGACGGTGCTAATCGGCAGCGTCTGCGCAACCATCGCTATCATGTTCAACCGACTAACCGTAAACATTGGTATGCTCTTGTTTTATATTGTCCCTTTATCATAAAATCTCCTAGAAATAGTCAATTCATGTTTCACAGTAAGTAATTATAAAAGTAGCGGTCAGTCAGGATACAAACGTTGACTTAAATTACTTCTCATATCGATAGCATTATCGTTATATGTTTGCGAAAAAAATTACTTTGTTTTCGTGATATCCAGTTGTAAAATAAGTCAAATTGTTTTCTGTCCAGATGCTGTAGCTTATTATTGTCGTATTATTCATCATTATAACTCATAAATTACGGTCGACTGACGGATGAAGAATACATAATGTCACTACCCCATTTCGTCCTTTGGGTGTCATACAAAGGACTAAACATAAGCAACAAGAGCACTGCGAGAAAAGGAAAATTCGAAAGAAAACCCTATATCAACCCGCCTGGCCAGAATGGTATAGGCTAAATTCTCTGCAAAATATTTGGAGGAGATCCGCATCTAGGATATTATTACCTAGAATTAACCCATGTGAATGTAGCTCCAATTAAAATTGAACCAAGTTACTTGGTCCACACATTCACGAATATAAAGTACGTTCAGACGTGGAATAGCAATCGGTTGACCGCACTAATATTTGTGGATTGAACTTGGTTCGGCATCACTCGCGAGTACCCACGCATCACTGAGGTCACTGACGCCGCACGTTGGCTAAGGAATCGCCAACACTATTATACCTTCTCGTACGCAGTGTTCTTCCACTTTCAAAGCTAAATAGCCATTTAATCTTACAACAATACTTACTCAAAGTAGATCAAAGTTTAAATAATTATGTCGTCTTATAATCGATGCAAGCCAACTTACGAGATTGAAAAACCAGTTTAGCTGTATTAATGTATACAATTTAACCGAAAGTACGGCGGTTGATGGCAGAGAATAACGCTCTACTCCCGTTATACGAAGTCGTAATCATTGTAATATTATATAGAAAGTTCAGTGTATGTTTGCTCAAGAAAGGTATTGTTAGAAAAGTATTACCTTTTTATATCTCATAAGGGCCTATTCATGAACACGTGAAACTTCAATTCCTAGTGAAACGAGTCGTCATTGGGCTTTGTACTTGGACTACCATTTTATGAGTTGACTTCCACGCTACACGAAGATTTTTTGTGGTACCTAATCTTGTGAATAGACTGAAGCAACTTATAAAGGAGTCAGTCACCTCCAGGGAAGCCAGTGTTTGACAAGCTGGTCTTATTTGCCAGTCAGTTAGGTTTGTACTTTAATTTAAAAAATAAACGGTGGGTAAATTCTATGGCTCAAGAAGCAACTATTTATATACGATAAAAACATCTCGAGAACCAATTATTCTCAGTAATCGTTGTTTACTTAACTCTGTTTATTATGCTTTCGCGCCTTAGTCACTCAACCGGTCTTCCTGAAATTGTACATTGAGATAATATAAGACCTTTTTTGGTATGTACACCGTGCTCTTTTAGGCGTCTTAAAAACTTTGGCTTATTATCAGCTAAACAATACATCTAGACATATTCAACAAAAATAAATTTAAGAAATCAAGTTTTCCCTTACACGACGTGCGTTTCTATTGAGATTCTTGATAAATACTATTGACATACCATGAGGGTAAAGCCACGAAGTTTTCAATAAACATATTTCAGACTGTCAGTACATCTCATTTTATTCAAATAGTTCTAAGAAAAGCCTCAATCAATTATTCGAAAGCTTATATGTAAAAATAACGCGACGTTATCAGGGGCGTACAACTTGACATGTAAAGTCGTCTATCACTCAAATGTTGTCATGAATACGTTCAAACACAATAAACCACACAATAGTGACGTTTACGAGCACGAATATGAATGGTAAACAATCTAATTTGTCACATAAATACTTTATCTTTAATAGGTGTTCCACACGGTTATAAACTTGCGTTCCAACAGAGTGACCTTGGTGGGAGCTTGATTGCCATCCGTGTAGTTTGTATGAAATTTGGTTTACAACAGCCGGCTACACGGTTGGAATCCACCAAGGGCACCTCTGTGGAAGGCATGTTTATAACCGTATAGAACACATATAACTTGTAAACTAATTCCAAGATACAGTTGGACAATACTCTGAAGAGGAATACTGTCAAGATCAAAAACTATTAGTAGTGGTAGAAAGTGGTAGAAGGGCGCTAAAAGCGATAATAATATAAATACATAACATTTGATACTGCGTATGCTGTCTAAATGGTCAATTAAAATCATAAATACCAGGACTTGCAGAAAACCTATTGTGCCAATGATCAAAGATTCGCGTCTTTGTCTTTGTGCTTATAGCAATGACTAGCTTGCCTACGCATCACTGCGGTCACTGACACTGCTCATATTACAAAGAATCACCATTATTGTTTCTACATTTACTATATCTATAAAGACTCAGCAGAAAAGGAAACATATTCAGGAAAGTACACGGGTTATCGTTTAAACAAGGAAAATTCGCCAGTATACGTAAAACCTTCAATACCATGTATCTCTGGGTTGTGTGGTATGAATGAGAAAGATATGTGAAGCTGATTACGGTAATCCTATTCGGATATACACAAACCGTAATAAATAAATAAATAAATAAAAATGATTTAACAGGACAGGATGATACTTCATTACTTCACATAATAAAATTGTACATAAAATTAGCAAAAATAAACTAGATAGCAATTGTCAACTTTTTGGGTGCTTAGAAAAATTTAAATCTCCTTCTTTTTAGAAAAGTGTCACTTGGAATCGAATAATCACACGTAGAATTCCATATAACAAACAGTTAATACAATAAAATCCACAAAGATATTTTATACCTTTAATTAATCTGTCAAGGTCCACCTCATTATTAAAAAAGATAGAAACTCTTTTTGATAAAAAAATATTATGGAAATAAAAATAATGTTAACGAAAAATATAAGAATAAGAAAATTAAGTTGTTTTTAATTGATTACTCGACAGATCTTCTATAGAAACTCCAACAGGAGCGCCCACTGCCTGTCTCGATCCTTTCCTTTCATCTTTATATATGCGTAGCAACCACAAAATTTTCCACCTTTCTTAGAGTGGAAAATTCCAGCGGAAAAGTTATGGAATCGAAATCGTTGCGTGTGTATGGTGTAACCTTGTGGGTTATATTGTTATATTGGGCTGATACAATTATATTTTATATCTAGCTGTGGCCGCGACTTTGTTCGCGTGGACAACTTATCCCGCATTCATGGAGTTTTAATTTTTTTTACGGAACCCTGATATTTTTTCAAAACCAAAGTAGCATAAGTTACGCTTTGTGACATTAGCTAACCGCCAGTAAAAGTCCCGTCGAAATCGGTCCAGCCGTTCCAGAGATTAGCCCGAACAAACAGACAGACAAAAATTAAAAAATGTTATTTTGTTTTATGTACCGTATATACATTCATATGCATGTAGTAGAAAGCGGTTATTTTAAGATTACAAACAGATACTCCAATTTTATTTATTTGTATAGATGTATAGATTTCTAACTCAGACATAAATTTTATTGGTAGTTATGAAAATGTACATAATAAATTGTACTCTTGCAGTTTTCTTAGGCAACAAGGAATTAGGAATATTTAATAATTAAAACATTTGACTGGTCTGTTGGTCTAGTGGTTAGTGACCCTGACTGCTAAGCCGGAGGTCGTGGGTTCGATCCCCACCCAGGACAAATCTTTGTGTGATGAGCATAAAGGTTTGTATATATATATTTTATCTATAATATGTATATATTTACAAAAAAAAAAATATTTAAGTAGTATATCAGTTGTTTAGTACCCATAACACAAGCAAATATAATTGCTTACTTTGGGACTAGATGGCGCTGTGTGAATGTGGTAGAATGTTATGTGGTAGAATATTATTTTGATCTGTTTATTATTGGTGGTTTTATAAATAGATAATAATATGATTTATGGATAAGATTAGAAGAACATACCGCCACCTGCCGAGATGAGACGCTACTATTGGCCGTAGTGTTATGTTGTAGCTAATAACCTTCCTCGATAAATAGGCTATCCAACACCAAAAGATTTTTCAAATCGGACCAGTAGTTCCTGAGATTCTAGCGTTCAACCAAAAAAACATACTCTTGCGTACGGCGTTACAATATTAGTATATATGTTACTGGAAATGTATGAAATCTAGGAATTGTATAGAAGTCCTAGGAAATGTATACAATTCCGAATCTATTTAGGAAATGTATGAAATATTGTTTCAAAAACTATTTAATACATAGATATCCTGGGATATGTCTACATTTCCTAGGAATTATAAATAATTCCAATATCGTATTACGAAATGAAAAAAATTCTAGGAAACAAGTACACTTTCTGATTCAACAGGCACTTAAGTAATTGAAATTCATAGGAAAAAAAAGCTTGTTTTAAGGTACATAATTATAGTCCTTTAGTCACTCTATTGAGAAAATATTACAAATACTTTATTTTTTATAACTAAAATTCTCAAAGAAGTTGCTTAGATCAAGTTTGATGAGAATTTAAAGTCGATTATTTTACATTTAATTAATTATTAAGCACATTTAATTTATTTTTTATTATTAATGAGTTTATCTATAGTTTACCAATATTACCTATAAAGAGAAATGTTTTGTATTTTTGTTAACTGAAAAAAAAACCCATAAATATGAAAATCTACCGATTTAAAAAAAAAAGTTTCAATAATAGAATATTACAATAAATTGACCGTATCATTTTGTGAAACAAATTTGAGATCCGTTTGTAAATTGTATTAATTTATTCCAAGGTATCAAAAAGTTTATTTGGCGAACAATAAAACCATCCAACCACCTGGTAAGCCAAGTGGTAGGAAATGGTTTCTGCCTACCCTTCTGTTGGGAAAGAGGTGTGATCTACTTATATTTATGTAATATGTTATAGTGAAAGCTCAAAGCTCCGGCACTCCTAGGTTTGACTAGTACGTATCCATCCACACCGTGTAGATCTTTTCAGGATCTGATGATGACTAGAAAGATAGGCACGGGATCTTAGCAACCAAAATCTACTAGGTGTACCTAGTACCTAGTAGATTTGTTGTTGACCTCAAATAGTTAGTTTTAATGTACAACTTCGCCACCCAGAGCTTTCAGGGCCTGATGATAACCAGAAAGATAAATTAAATACGATATCTTAGCAACTAAGACACCCATTCTTGAACTCAAATAGTTAGGTTTAATGCTCAACTTCAAAGTCCAGAACTTACAGGGTCTAGCGTTGACTCTCTTCAGTCCAAAGAAAATGTCCAGTTTTAGTTAATATATATAATAGAAAAAAACCGGCCAAGTGCGATCCGGAGTTGCGCAGCGAGGATTTCGTAGGATGTGCAATTTTTTATATTTTTTTTTTGTAATTGAAATGAAGACAGACACATGTATTCCTGTAAGGGTTTCGTTTTTCCTTTTGAGGTACGTAACCCTAAAAATGGAAATATATTATTATTAATTATACAGTATCAAGGTGAAGTCGTGTAAGTCTTCCCTCAAATAGCATACCTATAATAAATATGATACAAAATTAAATTCTATCCTAAATTATGTTTTCAAATTAATTGATTTGACTTGCTTTACATAACAAGTCATAAAATAAAAAATCTAATAAAATATTTATATTAACTACATAAATTACTACACATTATGATGATTGTTTTTATTGCTTAATTCGAATATATTATTTTACATAAATTTTCTTATGTTGTCGATTATCAGTTCTTAAAAATATATTGTGTGTGATGTGCGCAGTGCGATGGTGGCTGAATGGATAAGTGACCGGCGTGCAAATCACGCGGTCCAAGTTGACCGACCAGCAGTACCAATGTGAAATTTATAATTATGTACTAGTCAAGTGACTTACCATCTGCTAACGGTGAAGGAGAACATCGTGAGGAAGCCCACCCTACTCTAGAAGAAATTCTATGAGTATGTCTGATCCACCAACCCACACTCTAGTTAGAGGAGAGGAGACCCGAGCCCAGCAGTGAAACTTAATGGGTTACTGATGATGATGATGATGATAAAAAATATATTAGAATATAAATATTAATATGTATAATATGTGTCTTAATAAAGGAGGGATTTCTATCGCAAACACGAACATTAGCGTGTCATAAATTTTGTCACAACCTTATTATTTTCGAAAAAAGGCCTGATATGCTTCAAGCAATTTTAAAAATAGAACAGTAATAGTACCAATTACAAAATTTTCTGCGAAATCTAATTATCGCTAAGGTTGACTTAAGGTTTTCTAACGGAGTGTTTAGAGATCTCACTCTCATAATATTATTGCAAGGGGAAATCGACTTTGTTTTTTCATGAAATTCAAATGAACATCTATCGAGGGTGGTAGACTACATTTTTAGGCGAATATACACTATAGGCACATTATATGATTAGTTTCAATTGAGTGCTAGGATAAGGAATAATGTGTTAGAAGAACCTTGTGGCATAAAAGAAGATGTTGTGAGGCGAATAGAGAAAGAAATGTCAAGCTAGTTTGGCGTATTATTAATATTGGAAGGAGACGACCTATAATAAAGTTCCATGATCAATTCGGGGATGTTATAAAGAAAGGACAGATCAACTCCATGAGCAATCCGACGAGTCAGACTCAGGACCCAGAAGTACCATAAAACGGCTAGAATGTATTAAAAGATTATTGAATGTTTAAGAGGTGAAAGAAGTATGTGAGAATCGCGAATAGAGAAACCATCCAACCACCTGTTACGCCAAGTGGTAGGAAATGGTCTCTGCCTACCCTTCTGTTGGGAAAGAGGTGTGATCTACTTATAGTATATATGTTATAGTGAAAGCTCCAAGCTCCGGTACTCTTAGGTTTGACTAGTTCATCCTTCTTTCATATATTATGAAGTACCTAAATCACTCATGACTACTCACCATCGCAATGAAACACTGTTTTCAACAGGTAGTAGTCAACACACCACACCGATCTACCTGTTGTAAATGTCAGGAATATTGGCAGCTGTACCTAAGACATTGTTAATAAACCTGTCACAAACAGACTGTTAGCCTAGCTTTTATATATGTGCCAAAGATATTGCCTTGACTATTACTTCGTTTGCTCTATTTTAGCTATAAATAAAAACCGGCCAAGAGCGTGTCGGGCCACGCTCAGTGTAGGGTTCCGTAGTTTCCCGTCCGTCACATAAATACGGGCAAATGAAACTTGACCTCTGGATTGTATAGGCGCTCATACGATTCAGGGACCAAATTATATTGGTTAACTGCAGTTTCCATCTGTTGTTTCCATCCAAGTTCAAAATAATTTTCCTAGAAAGTCCTTATAAAGTTCTACTTTTCAGATTTTTTTCGTATTTTCTAAACTTATGGTTCAAAAGTTAGAGGGGGGGGGGACGCTTTGTTTTTTACTTTTGGAGCGATTATTTCCGAAATTATTGACATTATCAAAAAATGATTTTAGTAAACCCCTATTCATTTTTAAATACCTTTCCAACAATATATCACACATTAGGGTTAAAATTAAAAAAAAAAACACTTCCCACTTTACATATAGGGGGGCTACCCTAATAAAACATTTTTTTCCAATTTTTATTTTAGCACTTTGTCGGCGTGATTGATACACATATTGGTCCCAAATTTCAGCTTTCTAGTGCTAACGGTCACAGAGATTAAGCGAGGACGGACAGACGGACAGACAGACAGACAGACAGACAGACAGACAGACAGACATGGCGAAACTATAAGGGTTCCTAGTTGACTACGGAACCCTAAAAAGGGTAATTTTGGAACCACGACGTTTAAAAGCATTCAGGAGCCCCCATGTATATCGACTTCTGTCGGAATTCCAAATCGGCCCTGATTTCTTTTTAGTAAGAAGAATATAATAACGACATAACTCACTGTCATTAACCTTAACAAATCTTTTCATAGACAACCTAGGGGTTAATATAAAATCTCACGAATAGTTAGATATTATTTAAGCGAGATATATTTATAGAAGCGGTTAATTTTCATATGTTACTACATTGTTCCATGTTTCTGTTACAGGATCATAAAAAGGCTTTGCTTATAGTTTTATACAAATTTTATGAAATATGATTTAAAATTTTATTTTTATATTATCATAATCAACAAATATTTCCAACATCATTATTCTAAAGACCTGTCCCAACGAGCACATAAGTGGAAATAGCAGCCTATTTTGTAACTTTTGACTGTAATATTTTACTGCTATTGCAGTATAAGGGTTAAAAAAGCAGCTCAAACTTGCATAACTGCACCCGTAGACGTCTATAGCTATACAAGTTACTAAAAGTGCTAAAAGTGAACCAAATACTACTCTAGTGTTCACGGTAGAACACATTTGCCAGTTACACTTTCATATGAAAATTTCGAAGGTAATTCTGCCACTTACAGCTGCACAGTGGTTTCCATTGTAACTTTTATATGCTACTTGACTATAAAAAGCAATTGATTGTAGACCATTTGCAGTAACTGTACAGGTGTTACAGTAGCCACTATTATCCTACTATTAGTTTCATAATGGAAATATTAGATGCTCTTATACATATTACAGTTACAAAAAATGTAACTAAGGGCTACATTAAATTGCTAGAGAAGCAAATAACGCTGCCTTGAGTCATACACTAGATACAACCTCCACCATTTTTTGCAGCCGCTTTTATAAATATTGTACGAAATTTAATGAACATGGATTTTTAAAGAAGAGGCGTAGAATTGTATGTTGAATGAACGTTTTTTAATGAAGAACACGGATCTCCACAGTGGTGAGCTGCAAAAAAGGAAAAACAGCAGTTCTTTTGTAACTGTGAATTGCACTGGAGGATCAAAAATCACTCGAAGCTTTAAAAAGATGAAAATTAGAACTATAATTCTCACAAGAGAATTATTAGAGTTAAAGTTGCAGGTTATGACTTCAGTACAATGCCGCCATGATTTTTTAAGAAAACGAGAAAAAAATGAGATTAATGTAATGTTTTAAATGCACGTTAAAATTTCCGATAAATAAGCGGCCACTTTCAATTAGTAAGTCGTCGACACAAAAAAATAAGAAAATTAAATCTGTTCCGTCTAAACACTAAAAAATATCACATAACTTTTGGATTTTTTAATGAAATCCTAAAAGCGCGTCAAAATTAGCCGAAAATTATCTAATATATCCACAGTAAACTGGACATCGTTTAAAACTACTTTATATAACTTGCTAACACAGAACATAAACTTATACTTACTTTTGTTTTATTTTAATGATGGCGACGAAGATATCTTATCACTTCACTAATACAACGTAACAAATGACAACAGTTAACATCAATTACAATAAAACTTCACAATCAAATCATTCGTTCAAAATCATTCAAAAGATGCACCACAAGAGCTTTAGTACAGCGTTAGTAAATCGTTATATCTCTTGAAGAACCTCTATGCAACCGTTGGACAGCTGAAATGGAACTTAGGGATACAACTGCGCCCAAATGGCTCTAAAGTGGCTGCATTGTTTCTGTAGGAGAAGCTCTAAAGCTTACGCCTATTACCTTAAGTAATAATTGGATACGCTGCAAAGCCCTAATGTATCGTAATTGTGCTAGTTGGAGTATATTTTCATCCATTTTAAACATCGCCAAGCCGATGCTATGCTGCCGAGCCAATATACCGATACCCAAACAATTACTTTGGATCGAAGTAGATTAGCGCACAAAAATATATAATGCTTATTTATAGAATTTACTATTTCTAAAGAAATGTATTAAAGATTGAATAGACAAAGAGGCGTCGCCGATAGAACTCCTCCTCTCAAGTGCTTACAGACGAATCGTGAGGCGGCCTATCATAAATATAGACATCCACACCTACCTGAAAAATACTAGCTAAGCTCTAGACATCCCAAATTATTTGAAGTTAGCGACCAATAATAAATATCTTCGCATTTTTATGGCGTAGTGGCTCAACTCTTCAGAGGTCAAACTAAATATTGCCATTACCAAATTTAGAAACTAAACGCAATTTAGTGTCGATAAGAAATAATGTAATTTATTTCATAAATGGCTCTGAATAAATAGGCAACATGAGGTTCTGATATTATAAAAAGTCGTCCCATAAAATTTAATTCTGGTATTGTAAAGGCAATAATGTCAACTGTTAACCACAGAATTTATTCATAATAGGCTACAATGTGTCTGGGAAAAACAAACGAGATGAAGCTTGTAAAGATCTTTGATGGAAAATAAAACAAAGCAAAGACCAATTACTATCTAGTATCTACGTAAACAAAAAAGCTAATATCTAATAAAATAATTACTGCAAGAAGAGGTTCATTTTTTCGATTTTGACTCGTATCATGCATCAGTCTTACACTAATTAAAGTACAGTAGGTAATGTAATTAAATTGTGTATTAATTGGCAGATAAGAATCTTCTGTTACCGCATAGTAAGAGGGTTGATTAAATCTCGACTACATTCCACGGAGTCAATAATGTATTTTCCTTATTTGGTGTTTACAGAACATATTTACGTTTCCAATCCCTATTTTTAGAAATAGTCCACATCTGTCGGCTATTGCCGCAAACAAAGTAAAAGCAATAAAATTCTGTAAAGAGAAAATGAAATGCGGCACCCATACGTGGCGCCTATAATGATGCTATCACAATCAACATAAGAGCTCCTTGTAATCCGTGCTGATACTGTCAAAAAAGAACATCCCACGCCATTCGCGTCAGATCGGAAGCGTCGGCTCGTCAGAGGTGCCCACTTGAGGGCATTACACCTCTGTGGACGTTCCCAGATGTGCGATAGGTAATGCACTCGCTTTGAGCGGCCGCGCGGTGCCACGGGGGCACGCACGTGCTTTTGAAAACGCCCGCGCCGTCTCACGTCACAATACATAAATTGACAATCTAGCCTTTACTAGATTGTGAGCTTCTATCTGCGCTTCTAAATGATCTGCTTTGCGACGCCGAAACGCCGCCAGCGATGAAACTAGCCTGTTTGCCCAATACCAGTGATTCATCCTAATAACATGGTGACGAAATTGTTTAAATATAACGGTTGAATTTTAACAAAATAACATTATATTTTAAAATTGAATCATAGAATGAGTGTATAATAATAAAAATCATATTATCAAGCTTTTTAATTCTTACGACGAAAACCTAATTCTAGATCTGGATTTGTCATGAATTTTCTAGTAAACAAAGTAGAACAGTCGTATGGATAAAATCTGCGGTTCCTATTATTATATTTCCTTGTCGTTAAGTATGTACCTTTGTTTTATAATTTGACAATATACTCGTACTTATTATTGCTAGTCAAATAGTAGATAAAATTTACGTGAAGGTACGTATCATCATCAACAACTCATTATTTCCTACTGCTGGGCACGAGTCTACTCCAAAGATTTTGTAGGGAATAATGCGGGTTGGTGGATCAGAAATATTCTTAAAATTTCTGCTAGGGTATATGGGTTTTTTCACGATGTCTTCCTTCACCGTTAGCTGATGGTAAATCACTTGACCAGTACAATAAATTCCATCTTCGCACGAATTAGGTACGTAGGTACGGTACGCATGCCTATAGTTAATTGCCAGTTTGCAATTTCAGTGGTACTTTGTTTAATAAAATGTTGGTAAAATAAATTACGGTATAAAATATATAAATATAAGGTAATAAATCATAACTAAAATTATACTACTTTAAAATATAAATACATTGTATGTACTTTGTTATAGTAGGTACCTACTAATAGTTACTTAGAAAATAAAGGCAACTTATAACATTTTCACAATGTTGTCCACTTATAGTTGTAAAACGGTTGTCGCGAACAATTCTCGATTGCAATTTTTTTTTTTTTTTTTTTTTTTTTTTTTAAAGACAACGCCCGCACTAGGGAACGAGCCCTGTGTCGCGGGGAGCTTTACAAACATGAAACTAACGGACACAAAGTACACCCAGACTAGAAACAAATATCTATGAATTGTACAAACGTTTGAGATACAATTTTCCGTGGCGACGGCGGCCGCGGTGTACGCACCTGTGACCACTGATGGAGAACAATTGCTATCATTAGTGACGATCGCCGTGAGCCAAGCCCACACAATACATATTCAAACAGTGCACAACAATCCAAGTTTATTTTAAAACCAATAAATTATTGCTAATGCCCAATTTGCGTCGGCCCGTTAACAATGCCCGTTCCCGCAATTACTTAAACTCGTGTAACTGCGTAGTTGCATACGATACGATCTCCTTTAGCTCGTCCAACGTCATTGTCTCAGCCGATACATGCTCCGCAATTACACTATATCGATTACAGCTGACTCAGTTGACTTCGATTCGAACGATTGACTGCGACTATAAAACATTGTTTTTAGTAGTCGTAATTAGTGTTTCGATAAAACGATATCTGCCTTCTTTGTCGACAATCTGGTTTAGGATCTCGAACATGTACGTATAAACGTGAGTAAGTAGGTTTAATGCTTTAAAAAAATGTCAGGTAAAGTACTGAGTCAGACACTATCTATATGAAATTCGTATCACGTGTAGCCAAACAGCTTCTGGAAATCACAAACGATGTAAAATTATACATGTCTGTTTGCAATCTACTTTATCGCGGCCCGGAAGTTGACAATAGCAGAATTTCTGTTCTAAGTCTGCTACATAAATTTAACTGCAGGTGTATTCTACAAGAAACCAAAATTTAGGTAATATCTAACATAATTCCTGTTTCTTTGAAACTCCGTTGAAGTATACGTCCATGTGGGTGAAGTCTAGTTGTAGATAACTTCTGCTTACTTTCAAGAAAATTATAAAATACCTTTTTGTACACCATTGTTATGGTAGAATGAACAGACACATTATTGTAATAACATCTCTTGTTGTACTACATTCTGGCAAATAAACTAATTTGTACTAAGAGAGCAAAGATTAGGTCCTGAAATCAGAATTCAATTATAATTTTGATAAAATTCCACTCCGATAATTGACAATAATAATATGTTAGAATTCTGTTCAGTGTGTAGACTTGGCAACACAGCTGACTAATAATCTGAAGAAAACAATAAAACAGAGGAAAGCAATATATTTTAACGTATTTAAATTATCATTGTCAAACAACAAATCGAGTTTGTTACTAAACCGGAATTAATCTACAACTTGGCGAAGCTTCAGAATGTAATTCCTGTGTTGTTGCGGAATCCACAAAAAACGTACTTATAGTGTGAAGCTTTGGTATTTGGCTTTAGAAAATTTCAAATTCTTAAATACTTGCAGAATATCTCAGCACGAAAAACAACATAGGTACCGTCAGCTTGATTATAATCTTGTATGAATTCTTGTGAGCGCGAGAATTGCTTCCCGTTTACGTGTACACTCAACTACTGCCATGTGATTTCATTTTAAGAATAACAAAACACTTGTCCATAAACTAACTTTTATAATAACTCTTTACACAAGAAATTATATATTTTTATTGTTATCGATTAGGCTTTAGTGTTGGAAAATAGGATCATGTCCGCGAAGAAGTTCAGAAGATTTCCAACTTGCCTTAACGACAACCAAAATAAGTAGTACGAGTAGTTGGACCAACAGCACTACGTGCCTTCAAGAGTACGGAGACGCTCTAGAATGAAAATGCCACGAACGAGCACCCACATATGGACTGACCTTGCCAAACGTTGCTTAACCTGAATCAAATTTACAAATAAATATAGAAGAAATTGATAATAGTGTATTTGAAAAAAAAGACTAGTTGTACTCTATCACATCATACACAAATTGTCAACACTTCCCATCATTAATTTATTTTATCTTACTTGTGATAACCACGATCTGAACAATTAAATTTATTCTTAATTTATTTTTTTATCAATTGTATTAATTAATTTTAATACTATTTAATTTTGTACAAAGAATGACACGCTTGTAATCTGTAGTGATGAAATGTGTATACCTATAATTGATGTATTTACTGGACCTAGAAGAAATACTTTTACCTATCTATAATTTTATTGAAAAATAGGTTTGGTGTACCATATAACATAAATAAATAAACACTTTGGCAATAACTTGGTAACTAAAAATAGACTTTCCATCAATTTTAGTGACATGGCTTATAAATTTTTGCAAAACATTTCTCAATCAAAGTATAATTTTATGTAAATGGTTAATCACATAAAATGATTTATAATTTTAAAGTACATCAACATTTCTCACACATACGTAGGTCATAAAGTCCTAGCAACGGAGCTTCAACAACTGAGAGTATTGGAGTGTTGGACAGCTATTATTTTACTACAGATGTTCCACCGAGAAAAGTAGTTGATTGTAACAAAGTTTATAAAAAATGAAGTTATTAAATATCCAGTGTATTCTTCAGCTGTATTTTTTAAAAACAACAAGACGACAGTTTAATAGTATCGGTGTTGTAAAACTGGATGTGTGCCAATGTTTGACTAGTTTTAAGTTTTGTGCAATCGCCCTATTTTTCTAAACTGAAACAGTTGCACGCGACACGCTCTTGAGGAGCACGGGATGTCGTTTTCAATAATATTTAGCGCGTCCAAGTGTGTCATCATAATTTCAAAATACTCCACTACTTATAGTAATTGTGCTTTACCTACCTTTTCAATTCCACAAGAAGGCATGGATTTTTAAAACTCTTAGTGGCCAATGATGTGCCACCAAAATGAATAATTTAGTTTCTATTTAAATTTGCTGGAGTCTGAAGCAGTATGTCGTCTATATACAAGTGTAACATTTGGATCGGTCAGTGGGGCAAGTCTGAAACTACAACACATACGAAAACCTGTTTTAAAACTGCATTCAATGATTGCGGATAGGTACTTAAAAAAAACGTGTACTCAGTTGTCAAAAAAATCTATGACATGGTTCCTAAGAACAGATCTTGGTATCTCTTATAGTTTCAGACTTGCCCCCACTAACGATTTAAATGTTACACCCTGTATAATGCTAACTAGCTACAATAGTGAATTTATTATCGCTCTTCCTAAACTAGAACTAATCGCTCGCTAGTTACAGCTGTTGACACTAAACATAACATGCAGCCAATATGCAGCTTCTTCTGTTCTAAGTAAAAAAATATAAATAAAATTATCACATAAATCATTGTTCGAGCGCATCTAAGTATAACTGTTATCTAAATTTGCGGTTTTCGACGCTCACATACTCACTAGCTTTGCGGTCAAGTGTAATTGAGACTGATATCTACCTACCACAACAACACACGACTAATTAAAGTCGAGACCTCTGAGATTCGCTTAACGCAGTAAAAAACTAATTGTCTCTTCGGACGCGTGCCCTCGGCTTTGACTCATCGCTTTACTTCCCAAAGGAAGACTAATGTAATAAACGGCTTAACAGAAAAAATGCGGATACTCTAATTGATGGGCAAGAGCAAGACCCTGACCGCTGAGATGAATACTGGACAAATGAACTGGTACAATACTCCGACCGATACTCTTAAGAGCTGTGACCTTGTCAAGAGTAAATTATTGTAACGCCAAGTGCTATTTGCTTCCGCGGAATGACATGTCATCAGTCTTAGAAACTCATTAAGAGCAGAGCAGAATGCTTTTGCAGACTTCCGCGTATTACAAAACACCAACCGATCATGAATAACAAAAATTAAATTACAACTTCAATGTACTTATGGACTATATTGTTTTTATTACAGTCTTTGTGGTTAAGGTGAATCACGTGTTTTTATTTATCACGAGCGAATAAAGTAATTAATATTTAAAACGTTTGCTTCGCGTTTTCTCTTTCAGCAATTCTTTCATTCAAAGTTTAATTCGTCACGTCATTTTTTAACAAATATGTATCAAACAATTATTTATTAAGTTTACTTATCCTAATAAGAATTGTTGCCCTGAAATAAGTTAAAAAAATGAAAACTCATTTAAAATAATAATTAGTTTGTCGCTCCGACTAGGCGACTGGCCTGACCGATTAGCAGATAAACGCCTTGGCAAAAGAACAATTTGCTGGTAGACGATGCCTCATAGAGTAAATTGGTGTCAATAAATTATACTCAATTCTCTAAGTCCTTTACACGACCTTTACTCATAGAAACACGATTAGTAAAACTTTTTTGATTTGTCAAATCGTGTCAGATATCGCCCCCCTATATAGAAAAAAGGCATAGGCAAGGCAATAGGTACAAAAAAAATGGTGACGGTTTTGCTCCATAAGGATCATTTATTCAAACGCGTCTCTCGATACCTGTTTGAGGTAATCCGGGCTAGGTATACTTATCTAATATTAATTTTCAATATTCGTGCGAAATCCAAGCTTGACCAGATTGGCCATTTCATGGTCTAACCAGCCATTCTGGAATTACGTACATCAGTATTTTCATTCATAATCTTATCGTGATTATTTTTTTCAATTCAAACAGATCCTTCCCATTCCATCGGGATTCCATTATCAGCCAATTATTCTCGCCAATTTTTCACAAATTTCTTTATTTGTTACGATGATATTTAATCTATGACTTATTCAAAAAGTAAAACTTTCAGATCAACTCTTCATCAATTATTCATCAATTTATCTCTTTTAAGTTCGTCTTAAAGCACTACTTTTTTTTTTCTCACCCCAAACGCATATACCGTCTCCGTTCCGTCGTGGGTAAAAATAAATAAATTCTAATTCTTATAAATCTATTAATTATATAATAATATTAATATAATTCATTCATTCTAGCAAAATATAAACCAAATAATTAAATTTAATAACTTGAGTTTATAAATTAAGACATTTTGAATAAAAAAATGTAAGAATTAAAAAAAAAGAATTCTTCATTCCATTTTTGCCGTGCCCGACAGGTTCCATATCTAGTCGTGCCTTCCTTGTGTTCGCACAAAAAGAATGCAGTCATTGATGATTACCAATTTCAATGAAGACACAGCTGGTCCGAAACGATTTCATTGAGAAATTCTGTACTAGCTGTCGTCGGGTAGGTATATAATTGTAATTGGTGACCGACATAAGTGAGTCAGACACAAGTGGCGTCCTATATCGTTGATTATTTACGGGTTGCAGCTCAAGTCGTAATTGTGGTCAGGACCCCGCGCCACACGGCTCGTTTATCTAATTAGTGTCCCGGCGCGGCGCGAGAGTCTTCGCGTATGTCTGCCGCAGCCACTGGCCACCGGCCGCGGCCGACGCATGCGCTACCTCCATTAATTCAAACTTTATCTAACACCGCAATGATTAAATGATCCATAACTGATACTAACATTAACTGGTTATGAAAACATCGTGGTTAAAACAAACAAATGGACATCGTTGGTTAAAACAAACAAATGGACATCGTGCGTTTCAATAATTAAAATCAGTTTTTGTGGTGGATTTGAGATACGTATGTTTTAGTATTGCTTCTCTCTTTCATTTTTCATAAACCGATAAATATAATTACACTTTTATACGCATGCTCTTTTAATACACTTGTACTACTTTGTATATAAGTAGGTAGGTATATATTATAGTAATAGTAAGTAGTTATCACAAAATATTTTAAATAAATGCTAAACAAGTCATGGAAAAATTCAAACCCACAATGGGAACACTTAAACTGTTACGTCCTTATTACAAAATACGGACTAAGCATTAATCCAGGTTTAAATTGACATCTTTGACACTAAAACAATGGCTTATGTCAATTTAAACCTGGTTTAATACTTAGTCCATATTTTGTAGTAAGGGGATTTAAAACTTGAAATGTTAAACCAAAGCAAAGGAAATTGAATGTAGGACAAAATATATATTAAAAAGAAGCCCTATAATATGGGTTCCTAATTACATACAGGTCTATTATTCTAGTGATATTCTCGCTCGCTATATTATATAAGTGGGACGTTTATGGGTTGTAGTGATGATGATGGTGATGATGATTCCCGCTCGTTATTAATGTTTAATATAAAAATACCCACGATGTATAGGTATTACCTAGTATAATTATTATTAATAGATACGAAGATCTGCAGTAAAATCATGAAATCGCACCATTTCATAATCAGCAAGTCATCGTAAAACAGACAATACTACCAATTACTCTACACGCAAATCGATTCGCTTTTTGAAGAAAATTAAAGCGACTATTAAACTTAACATTTGATATCGACATCAACCAATTTTCATCTCGAGATTGCGAATCTGCGCTCAACCGTTGTTCTTTAGTCCTTAATTACAATTCCAAAAGCGATAACAGGTCAAGACCGGTCACTATCACCGTTTTGTGCTCAGTTTTAATTGCTCTGCCCGATATAGAGCGCCATTAATAAAATTTACATCATGACAAACAAACTAGTCACAGTTCTAAGTAACTAATGACGGATTATAATAAAATAAACCTTGCGGTTTGTTTCTAAATATCGGGATGACATGTAAACAATTCATTGATGTTGTAATATTGTATGAATCAGATTGATACAGGTAGAGCTATTCCTTTAAGCGTACCGTACCTAACGACTGAAGCCAATCTCCAAAGACAAATTGCAACCTGTTATATGATTTTAATAAACCTATGTTTTTGAATTTCGATTCCTATGTTCCTTGGCTAAAATTAAAGGAGAAAGCAGCAATTAACAAATTAAGTTTAACTGTAGGTATTTATTAAAATTTTGTTAGTAACGATAGCTGTAGCTGCATGCTTTGGAACACGATATGGTGTATCTACTTGTATAATTTGTTTATGGCTATCACTCTTTACTAAATGGCATCAATCTGCTAGCTCTTAAAGACGCAAGTTCACCATAATGGCCCTATTTTGCCACACAAATATTGGTCTCAATGTGTGAAACCTGTGATGATAGACCCTCAGTATGGCTTCACTAGTATGACGACTATCATGTTTTAACACCACATTTAGTTTATGAAACTGCTTATAAACTGCCTATAGACATGCTATAATCATGTATCTACATCTTGTTATCGGCAGTAACAATATTGCTGAAATATTGCGGAACGTAAGCACTTTATGCCGAAGTTAAACGTCTAATAAAATGAGAGACATAATAATCTTATGAAGACCCTATAAAATGTACAAGTTTATAAACATTTTCTTATAAGAACAAAGCCGGTTTAACAATCAATAAGCTCTCTTCTTTTGTTACTTTAAAAGCAAAAAAGACGATCTTAGGTATACTAACAGCAATTTTAAACACCAAGACACGACCCGAAGCGTAGGCGGCATCACCAAATTCAAACTTAATCTTTACAAGTCAATTTTGTTAAAACGCCGCTATATCAACAAAAAATATGAATGCAGCAAAATGAGTCAAAGATGTACCTTTAGTCGCCGGCGGCAATGGTCTGGTAGTGTGTTGGCGGGAACAATGCTTCTAATCCGCGCCAGTTTCAAACTTGCAGACCTTACCTTGACTCCTACGCTCCAACTCCTTTTACTGAACAAAAACCTTGTTCATAATCATGAGACGCATAGACATGACTTCCACCTCAGGCAATACGACAAATACTTACTTTTGTTTTTCAAGTTCTGTAAAACATTTATATTTCAGCCTCTATCCACTGAAATGTGATGGCCAATGATGAAATACCTTAGGGAAAGTTTGTTATCTTCATACCTGTGTAGTTGATCCTTAAGAGTGGTAAAAATCATTCAGTAAATATGACTATAAGAAGGCAACAGGCGTTGACCAGGTTGGGTATTAGAGACTACAATCCACTCTGGATTTAAATATGCGTATTTAATATTGCGAAACCATCTTAGTTCAGGTTGATAGACGCAATGACATCGTGTATCACGCTAACATGTATTACAACACTACTGTTCATGGGGCATTTTTCCATCGTCAGAATAAAATTTACTAAAATAGTTTAACTGATTTTGTTTAGACAAACTGTCAAAATTCTGAGCGATAAAGTTATCTAGCAATGGAAAAATCGGCTCTAACTGCCGCACTCAGAGACGTCAATTAGCAGTAATCTGTCATTAACACAACTTTTTCATTGAGTAATCGTATTTAGGCGGATAGATCACGCCTTTTTACTAAATAAACTTTAAAGTTAAGTAACGTCTCTGAGTACGGCATTAAGATTAATAAACGTTAAGTAGTACCTTTTAAATTTTGCAGTACAAACTTTACCTTATAAACTTGGCAATTAAGGCCCTATTACCAATTAAATAAATTGGAATCCTAACAATAAAGCAAATAGATTTATGAAAACAATCACCTACTAACACATTTAAGAACAACGAAGTAAACCCTGTAAAAGCCAAATGTGTGTGAAGTGTACAAATCAGGTGAAGTAAACAATGTTACAACACAACTCGTGTTAGTATTATTGACAGTTTTTGTTATGGTATTATTCATGAGGAATGGCCTCCAAGCTAATGAATGAATGGGCCACGCTCGCCGCGCGCCCGCCCACGGTAACTTCATTCATACGAAGAGCCCTGCGTGGTTGCGGACTTGTTCTCAATGTCGCTTGCAACGTTCAGCACGTACAACCACAATCACGCTCACATACACACTCCACCTTATCTTTTAATACTTAATGTTACTACTTAAGAATTTATGAAAGAAACATGAATACCATATCAGTTCCATTTACTATAAATGTCAAAGGTTTCCACCTAATGCTAACGGTTAAATTGTAGTACAAAGAAAATCTGCCTTTTATCCTAAAAACAATAAACTCACCCCTCAACAGGTTGCTTAAAAAGGTCAGAATTGATAAGAAATGGCAAAGTTTAAGATGAATAGGAGGTGTCAGCTGTAAGGGGTCGCCGCAAGAGTCAGGATGAATGGTAGGGTGTGTAGGAGCGGGTCGGGTTGGAGTTGGGGTGGGGTGGGGTATGCACATGTCTGGTGGCCATGGTCACGGAATGACGTTCGACATTAAAAGGCGCATGCGCGGTACAAAGAAGAAAGTTCAAGGACGATACATCGATCGCCTTTAGTTGCGGGCTGCCCTGTGCCATGGCCGGACGCCGCTCTTCACCGGAGCAGGAAATCGATGACAGCGGCCGCTATCATTGCCAGGGCTACGCGGAAGGCCGCTAGTCCCAGGTGTAACACACCGTATACTACGTCCGTACACCGTGTTAAAGTGTTATCTGGCGCACACGACACATATTTTATTCGTAGGTTAGTTGCACCATATTTGATTAAAACAGTTTGCTAACACTAAAATTCAAAAGGGGTCTGAAACTAATGTATTATGTAAGAACCTCAAATACATATTGAGATAAGGTCTCCATATCATTTTTGAACGTAAATAAACAGTATAGTTTATTAACCGAAATAAACCACATGACATCAAGTTTGGTACTTACAAAATGCAGGATATTACAGGAGACGGAGAAAGAGACACATCGGCTTGTTCTCCGTACAGTTTGCGCGAGTTGATTGCGCGCGTAATCCGCCGTAAATAAGCGACGCGTGCGCACTTGATTACATTACTGCACGACAGTCGACACGCACATGGAAACCACACGAGTCGCGTGTTAAATAAAGATTAAATTAAACTTAATTATAATGTAAAAACAAATTATAATATGTTACACGAATTCTTTAACACCTTCAATTCCCATGGCTTTTACTTAAACGAAAAATCATTCATTAGACTTAAGCTTTTGTTAAATGACTGGGACGTAGTCAATACACAAAGACATTACAAAATAACTGTACAAGTTAGTTTCATACGAGCCTTATAAAATATGTAGGTATACACTTTATAATCCTACAATAGCTTTCTGACAAAACTGTGTTTAGTGGTCAATCGGTTCGAGAAATTAAGCACAAAATCCAACATTATTTCTTACTAAAGTGCAAAAGCACTTCATATAAGCCACAGTACCGTCAAATGTATTCCATCAAACAAAAATCAACCAAATATGAACAAAAGGAATCTCCCAACGTCATAAGCAGCAGTAAGTTCACTGATTGCGAATGCAAGTGTCGCGCGTGTCTGTCAAATCGCGCCCACACAGTTAGGTATACTGCATCTCTACATCCCCTGTCTCGAAAACTTTGTCGATGTTTTTTTGTTGATTATGCATGCACACAAACGTTATGAAACCAGATCATTTGCATTATAGGGACGCTTTTTACATCTTCTAAATAATATTTATTTGTGTTTCTTTCAATAAATTATTATAAGACAAACTATACCCTATCGGTCTTTACAAAGATATTAAATAATGTCAGCACTTAAACGACTATTAGCTGTTTGTATTTACTATAGAAAGCTAGGGTACACGCTAGCTAATTTTACGCATTATATACTTCCTCTATAGCATCCTGTTTAATGGAAAATGTGAAAATAAAGCTACGTTTTTCTTATTTAAGGATCCTCGGAACATATTCATTTTAATACTAATCTTCTGTAGAAATATAAAAGGGAATAGAAAACTACTAATCCTGTTTGTACTTATGTATAGTATATTTCGACATTCGAAACTTACTGAATAATAATAATATGTATGATATGGACACTGCTTGGAATAAACAGACACGGTACTATGCAAATTGCACATGTCTCCGTCTAGAGTCTGAAAAAGCTATTGTTATAACGGATTAACGGCAGTTTGTAGTATATAAGTAAATACCTTACCTCCGTTCGAGCTTGCAACTGCTTGTTGAATCAGCTTACGTTTGACCTCTCGACCTTTTGATAATACACCACGCTTTACCCACATTAAACAACAAAACTATATAAATATTGTTCATATTTACACAATAAAGTAAACGTTTCCCTGTTTAAACATGACATCAACCGCAAATTGCAGATTTTATTAGTGTGCGCGCCATTCATGACTTGCCTCGGCCCGTGTTTGGAGGATGAGGAAGGGGGAAAACGTGGCAGTGGTAGGGGGCGCCTCCCTTTTTATGAATGAGGCCGTACGTCATTGATATCGATCGTCGGGATGCTCCGCGGCCCTGGTAAGGTTACCGCACAAGGGCAGGGCAGCGATCGATATCAACAGGTGGTCGCTTGACGCACACGACTCAGCCTTCCACTAATTTTTGTCACTTGTTTAATGACGTCAGGCTCACTGATAAGTTATAACTACCCGTTATATTTAACACTCGATGGTATGAGATATTTACGTACTCAGTTGCCTCATTCATAGCCACGTCTCTACTATTAAATTTATTGTAAAAACATCTATGAATAAATCATATTTCAAGAATTCATTTCCATTTCGAACAAACAGTAACGACACAATAACAACAACATTTTGGCGTAGGCAGACAGACAACCTTATTTACTGTTTTTTTAAAAGACAACGCTGTTTTTTTAAAAGACAACGCCCGCACTAGGGAACAAGCCCTGTGTCGCGGGGAGCTTTACAAACATGGAACTAACGGACACAAAGTACACCCAGACTAGAAACAAATATCTATGAATCACACAAATATTTGTCTCGTGTGGGAATCGAACCCACGTCACCCAGCACGGCGATGTGAGTGGCGAGGCGACCACCTTAACCACTGCGCCACGGTGACAGTCATTATACTGTATTTACATTATGTACATTATACTGTAAAATATGAATTTATTTTATTATTAACACTCTAACTAACCGCCTATTTCTTCCATTTATACCTATTTTAAGATTTTTATAATGAATTTTAATAGATATAAACCTTTTATAATGTTTAAGATGTTCATGGGGTTTTTTAATCTAATAAATAACTAATAGAGAACGACATACAACATATATATATATATATATGTTATAGCATTTAATATAGATTTGTAAGTATGTCAATTCTGGACAATTAAAAACAGATTAATAGAATAATTTGTATGCCCTGCACTTTAGTGCAATACAAATATTGGAAAAACGATACAACATACGATACGAAATATTGGAAATCTCTTGAGGAGGCATATGTCCAGCAGTACAGCAGGACTTCCTGCGGCTGATAAGATGATGATGATATGATAATACGATACGAACATGGTTTGATAGCGAATGTTCAAAATATTTAGGTTAGAAATCAGCTCCCTTGTGATCCCATAAACGCCAACACAGCGCAACTACCATATTGTTGTTCTTTATTATTATCAGTGGAGAAAAGACGCAAAAAAAAAATTTTTTAGCAATTTTTAACCTTAAACGGATTTCCACAGGATTATAGTTGCAGCCGACGTATCTTACAAATACTGAAAATGCGAGAATGTTTCGAAACGATGACACATTATGGTAAATATAATGGATGTATTCTGTTGCGCTTCGAAACATTCAGCTCAAGCATTGCTATAAAATTTGATATTTTAATATGCAATCATCTTTTTTGGATGGGTCCAATTATGGTCGTTCTCATTTTTGACTAGTCTGACAGAGTCTGACTAGACTGTATTTATTTATGTTTATAGTTTAATAATAAATCACTATTTACAAAATTACCGGTTTGTGGTCTTCGCTTTAACAAGAGTCGTAGAAAGATTTAAATTTATAAGAGGCACATCTGTTGAAAAAAAACCAATCAAGTGCGAGTCAGACTCGCGCACTGAGGGTTCAGTACCATCAAACATAATGTTTTTGTTTAACTAATGCAAACAAATTTAGTTCTGCGGACAGGCTTTTTTGGGTTATTACAAAAAAGAGTGCTAGTTTGTTTTATTTTTCCTACAATATTTACATAGCTTTGCTGTACTTTTGCAGAGAAAATAAAAACATTTTCTAAATTTTATAAATCTTATTATTGCGGGATCAGCAATGTTTAAAACTATTATACTATATATACTCGTAAGTATCTACTTATGATATCGACATGAAATTTCAAATAATTTAATATAATATCTTTCTATAACACGGTGACATACGGACAGACAGAGCGAGACCATAAGTGTTCCTTTTGCACCATTTTGGTACAGAACCCTAACAATAAATCCGCAATTCAAAATTAATTTTCCTATAATTTCCAACGGAGTAGAATTGTATTATTTACCTAAAGCATATTTATTATATTGACATATTGAATACCTTATTACTGACGTATATAACACGCATCAAAAATGACACAACAGCGTGATAGATTTGACTGATAACTGTTGTAAGTGCTAGAGTTATTTATCGGAAAATAAAAGTGTATAGTATACATAAGTAGTGTGCGTCACTGGGATAATTCCCGGTATGGGGTGGCGCAGCGAAGGCTGGGGAGGGGGATAGACGTCACACCACCTTGCCCCTAACCTTCCTAAGTTACTCACTACTCTATTCACAATTTTCAGCGCTGCCTTACCTTCACACTGAAAACGGTAAATGAATCTATGTAGCAGTGAAGTTAATGAAATACGAGGTTTGGAACGTAAAGTCGTTGTCCATTTGTATATTAAAGCGGATGCTTCATTCGATTGCTATTCATAAGATCGGGCTAATTTGTAGTACCTTCTCGATTGCAGGACATGGTCTATTTAGCTAAATAGAGATTATCTTTGCAATATTCTGAGCCATTATTAAAATAAAATATAAGTACCTAATATTTCAGATACCTATATACAGTCCATAAGACCCATAAGTTGTTTAATAGTGGGCTAATAACTAATTAGGTACTAAACAGAACACTTCCATCAAGTTACACCTAAACCTGTAATGTAACACAATTATACACACAATTATGTATACACAACACAAACTCGTTGGGAAAAAAAAATCCCATCATATCACACTGCTACTCGGTGCAACTTCTTTTTCCCATCCAGTAACACTAACTTTTGGCAGTTTCTTCATATATGGGTATTTCTTTCCCAACGAGTAACAGTGTTACAGGTTGGGTGTGACTAGATGGGAATAAACCAACAGAACTAGATCATATTAGACTCGCGTCCCAATTTAAAATTACATATATGTCATGATTAGTAATCATACTAATCATGACATATATGTAAGTTTAACAACATACAACAATATTAAAAACACCACCCACATAATAACCTGGCAAATGATAAAGCACACCGCACGTTGTGACTACGTAAATGCGTACGAATTACGTTCGTACAGTGATTACAATGTTCTATAAATGTATTGTGATAAACATTTAGGACTTTAGATGGCTTCGTACGTCACTGTGATGAGTCTCCGCAACATTAGCATTCGAGTGTTGATCGATAGAAGCGTAATTATAACTGTGAGTGATCTGTAGGGTTGGCATGCGTACTCTTAAATAGAACACCATGAAATCTGCAGGGACCCTACTATGGTTGACTTAGTCGGAGTCGATATCGTTGTCAGATATTTTAAAACATTTAACAGCGATATAGACTAAGTCGTTGTCGAAATCCATAGTAGGGTCTCAGATCACATTAAACTACGAGTATAACTCTAATAGCCAATAGGGTAAGTTTACTGAAGTCCTATAACATAACATATAAAGCTCCCAATTTCTTCTTACTTCAGCATTAAAAACGGCTTCTGGATGACAAAAACGTAACTACACAAAGAAAACTAACATGAATTTAAAGTCAAATTATTTTTTAAATATACATAATTGGTACGAATCGCACAGAGTACAGATTCTTTTTTAAATTTTCGTTTTAATACAAGCTATTATTATTATATCTCCAACTGGAATGCATGTATTAAAGAAGATACAAACTTATTAGATATAGGATAACATTTCAGAAGAAGAAATAATAGTTGAATAAATATGAATGCTTCCGAACGACTTCAACCCTATCACACCGTGACGTTGTACAGCAGCTCACCTAGACGTGACCATTGCTAACATCATGATCGCGTCACTACATGCTATTTAAACACGTTATCGGTCAACAGGGAGGTATGTGGGTGATTTCAGAACAACGCAGTATCACATTTACCTCCTTAGTTTGACAATACTTCGTGAATAAGTTCTTTACCTGGACAATCATTTATTAAAAAAATAACTATAATAATTCCCACACTCCTACCTACACCAATTTCCGTTAATATATTTTTTCCAACCAGCACGGACTATTAATAAAACATGTGGTTATAATGCAGCAGAATACACAAACGTATGAAACAGTGCCCGCTTAAATGTAGAGCAAGTATCTCATGCCCGCCAAGGTCTGTCGTCTCGCCGTAGTCTTACTCCTAATTATGTCCAGAATAAAAACGAATACCGAATAATTTAAATTCAATCATATGGCAAAAAAACAAGTATTTTTGCATACATATAGCTTACTAACGCCAGCTACTTACATGAATACTTACTCGGCATACAAGAATGACTCATAACACTAATGAAAGATAATGTAACAGATTGTATTTATAGCTGCCGCCATGGCATCGTCACCTAGAATTGCATTTGCAACACAGGCTTATTATTAGACACGCTGTTCACACGTACTCGCCAAACGGCGGCAGTAGGTCGATAATGTACCACTTTCTAATACTATGGCTCATAACATGAGTGTTTACTCGATGTCAGTGTGACAATGAGACGTTTACGAGGGCGTTAGAGCTAGTAGACGTCTGTAGGCGAGCGCGTATCAAACTTATAGATTTGAATCCGGTACGTCTGCTTTGTTTCGTACTCTGCTACTATGAAATTAGTAACGTAAAAGCTCCTATTAACGACCCCCTAAAATGTGACTCTATTAACGATCCAATTTTTAAATCACTCATATTGGACATAAAATAGAGTTTCAGAAATGTCATACCTTAAAAATTAGTTACGTATTTTTGTTGGCCACCAAAAAGAGTAAAGTTTGTGTGTTTAAATAGCCAGTGAAAGAAATAATTTGAATGTTAATGGGACGCGCCCGAAGCGGACGCACATTTCATAGTGTCGCGTCTCCAGCCACGTAAGTACACCTAAATATTACTTAAGGAAAATAACACACTAAAAATGGATTTGTCTTCTTGTTATCACATTACAACTGTAACGTATATATTCTTTTTCTAAACTAACTCTTAATATAATACTTTTTATTGGTTTTTGTGTTATAAAATCATGTTTTAATTTAAGGCGGTAATACAATCCAAATTTCAAAACTTGATTCTAATAACGACCCATGGCGTTGTTAAAAATTTTGAGAACATTTAGTATTTTAAAATAATATCAATTATAAACTACCTCATTTGATTTTATTGTTTTCTTGTTCAGTTCTTAAAATTATTTTACATCGTTAGATCTATTAACGACAAAGCTATTTCTTAAAGATTTTGTGTAAAACTCGATTCAACGTTAGACAATATCCCTATTATTATAATGGGTCGCTAATAGACCTTCATACTTGATTCTATTACCGACTCACAACTGTGAAGATATTTTTGGTGATAGTACACAAAAATAAAATGTATATTTTTGAACAATTTGGCTTATTTCTTGCATACGTGACGTTTTGAGAGATTTTGTCACAGGACATATTATTAATGTAAAATAATATTTGCTATCCAGTTTCAGTCATGCTTCATGGCATTGGCTATATTTCATATGTTTTCAAATCAAATAAAAATGGCGGGACGGAATGCGGGCCATGTAACTTATATCTCTATCTATATGTCTTTAAAGATTGTGTTCTTTTATAGAATCATATGGAGCCGTAGAAGCGCAAGCAGTACGCCTCTGCTCAACTAGAAGCTGCGCTTCTAGCTATAAATGAAGGGACCAGCATATACGAAGCTTCAAAAACCTATGGCATACCGAGGATAACTCTGCGTGCCAAGAGAAATAATAAATATATATTATTATATATATATTATATTTTAATTATATATATATCATTAAAATAACAAAAAATAAGTGTTCTAAGCGTTGCAATAAATAATTATGTTCATATTGTGATAATGTTGATCTCATAACTATTGTTGTTATATAATAAATGCCTTAAAAACTATTTTATTTTATTTAATAGTATAGAAGAAGTGACAACTTAGTACCGGTCGGTAAAAGAAGTTGAAAAATCGTTAATAGAATCTTGCCGCATTCTATGGGTCGGTAATAGAATCAACTACTCTTTTGGATTAAATAATTATTTAGTATTTATTGTGTTATTGAATATTGAATTTAAGTACTGAATTGCAAAGAATACTTCGTAGAGATTAATTATAAATTATAACATCTTTCCTAACATAACAGATTATATCTATTTTTTTAAAGTGAATCCTAAGACAGCTAAAACTGGCGGTAATAGGAGCTTTTACGTTAGTCAACAAGGTTGAAAGACGTGTTACCATCCCAACAGACGTATTTGCTACCAGCGCAGATATCTAAGGAGTTCTGAAGACTATGTATGCATTACCAGCAGGGTCAAACTCAAAACTCGCATCAGAGCGGTAAAGCATGTTTTATAGGGTTGCTAGCTCTTTTCCAGTTGGCTCGTCCTTAGCAGTTTATTTATTAATTTTTTGTTGTAAATTTATAATACTATGAGTAAAGTTACAGATCAAAGAGTTTCGACGGTCCGTTATATTTTTGAAAAGCAAAACAAAAGTGATGGAAATGACACTCAAATATGCCGCAAAAAAAATATAAACATTAAGGCAGACTGAAGCATCACTCTGTCCATCCAACGTCTACACTGTCCACCCACAGCAAGTAGCCGTCATGAAGTTGTTTATACCTACATACATAATTGCTGTGAATCCCACAATAGAAATAAATCCATCTGCTAATACTCACTACGACATGTTATGACACTTCACAGTGAGAAGGTATCTCTTTGAGGAAAACATTTCTTTTTTATATTTGTATAGACAAAGTGAACGTACCTACTTCACGTTAATTGCGAAATGCCAAAACTTTAGACAGTTATGGAAAATATTTGAATTCCTAAGTAAGGCCTCGATATAAAAACGCATTGTTACCTACTTCTTTCAGTTCTTTTATAAAGGAAACAAACTTTGCATTAGAGGCACTTACAGAGATATTTTAATTTAGGAATATAAAATAAACTCTGACTCGAAGCTACAAAAATCTGTGAGTGAGACAATTATTTTGCCTGGGACTCAGCGAAGAAGCAAACTGGAAAAGATAATGACCTCCGTAAACAAAATGATTAATATACATTAAGATTTGACGTACCGTAAATGCGATGATAACAGCCGCTTGTCAATAATTTTCTTAATTTAGTCGTGAGGAAACTTTTCCCTTGCACCTTAATAACGTAGACACAATGTTCTTACTACCTCGGTCATATGACTGACTTACTTGTAAGCGTGAATAATAATCTAGAAACAAATAGTCGCGGGATCAAAATAGACAGTGATATTGAAGTAACAGTTAGAAATAGAACCCCGCCTCCGAAGTCCAAACCAAAAGCAGTCTTGTTAATTATAGAACGATTCCCGCAGGGACGTTTTCATCTCGTGATTCACCTGCTGAAAACTCGATTGTTCGCATTTTACGTCAATTGGTTGCGTGGTGTTTACGAGCGCGTGCAGAGCGACGACGCGGACGGCGCAGGAGCGTCAGCTGACGGCCAGGAATAGCCCTGACATCGCGGCCACGCTATGCCGCTTGCGCCCGCGCACCCACAAATAGCCCGCTATAATTAGACGCCGGTGAAATCGTGGGTTTGTTATTTTTCTTTATCGTCTCCGTTACGCGATAATTGGGTTAGTGTGAACGGCTGCATGTGGGCCCAATCGGGCGTCGGCGTGTCTCGGACACTCTATCGCGTGGACTGCGCCGGCCATTGTCCTGCCACCCGCACACGACCTGTAATTATATCTGCTTCACACTACTCAATACCTGAGAGTAGTGCATACATCTGTGACTACATCTCATTATTGCAAATTTACGATGATGTTTACGAAGAAAATTGTCTGTCGGCATCCTATGAAAATAGACTATTTTATGATAAATATCGGCGTGAAAATAACAAGCAAAAACAACAATGATGAAGTAGCTGTTTATTTTGATTTGAAAACTGAATAAAGCTTCTGAATAATAGTACAAATATGCAGACGTCAAAACTAATTAGGTGGCGAGTGACGGTTGAATATCTCTAAATTATACCCAAGTCGCGTAAACACTTATTTTAAGCGTGATAACAAAGTTCTCAAAATATTCTAGTACGCACAAAGTATATTATTGAATTCTTACGTCCTCTAAACGCTTTGAATGTGTTGCTAGACACAGTAATATGTGCCAATTAATCTCAATAAAAGTAAATAACAAAACTATTTTATGATATAAAAACAGAGTTTGTATTTGTTGTCATTTATTCAACGAACATCTAGCATTGTCCACTAAAAACTATGTGTGATTTGGTTTTTATTGTGTCTTAGGGGTGTGTGTTGTCTACAATTGACCTTGAAATTGCAATAAACGAATTCTTATCATGAAAAAATTATCTTCGCTCATCAATAGCAATGATAAACAACATAGTTTTTATTATGTGGTTTCTCATTGTTCATTCTATTACTATCTAATTTTATAAGTAGGTAGGTTATAAGCCTATTAATTTAGTAATTGACACGAAAATAAATTAGTCTAACATTCAGGTACTTACATCAGCCTACGTATTTTACCTATTTCAGTAGCAATGATTATAATATATTTATTGTCGATTAGTATTTTAATAATAAGCATATTTCAGTTGGCTTGCAGACGATTCGACCACAATAGGTATGTTCGACCACAGTGCCCGAATTGACACTTTTTAATTTCACTATCAAATTATTGAAGCTGTTTAGTCTTTCAGTTACGATAAAATGAAAGCTAAAAAAGTTGTGGCACTAAGACGTCCACACATATTTGGTCGGTCAAAGTCGTTCTCAACAAGTAGGTAACTCATCAGTATAACCCTTCTGTTATTATTTCAGTATAGAATTATAGATCTTAATTGGAAGAAAATATACCTATAATTAATTTTAATAAACACAATATGTGTATGGAAATTATTGTACTAAATAAACGGAGCATAATTCATTCAATGTAATGTAGAGATAATTTTATGCACACCCACCAGCTGTTTGTCTAGTATTTGCACCTAGTCACATTCATATATCGTCGTCGTCTCATTAACATTCACGATCAAATTAAGGTAGAAATACACTATTCAGAAGCATATCGGTTTCATACAGTAAGGTTGTGTTTCCACCAAAGATGTGCAAGGATTCATAGTGAGAGGTATGTTTGTTAAGAATCAATAGAATCGATTCATTATCCTATCATCGCTCAAATAAAGCGATTCTATAACACATATAATATACTAGCTGTCACCCAAGGCTTCACTTCCGTGGATGTTTGTTTGATTATTATTCAGCTCCTATTGGTCCTAGCGTGATGATCAATAGACACAAAAATATTTTTCAATTCGGTTCAGTAGTTCCTGAGATTAGCTGTACAACCAAACAAACAAACTTTACCTTTATATTAGTGTAGAGTAGGTATTATATATCTGGTGAAAACACAGCCTTAGTAGAAACACAATGACATAGTGTGTTGTCTCGCAGGAATGCATGCTTCTGACACGACGTATATATAAGATATACCTAGTAACGGGACAATCCCACCCACACTCCCATCACTATGAATCCTGTAAGCCAGGAATAACCAAATATACTATCACGGAACTCACAACGAACTCAATCAGACTAAAATACACAATACAGTAGTGTATTTTAAGCTTTACACACAATAATTCTACGGTATGTTAAGTGTTTATAATATATACAGTCATACTGTTTTATATGCCACTGAAGTAGTGTACAAGGATATAGCAACAACAATACCACGGTCTATTTAAGCAATGCTACAAGCATATTTAATGAGATGTTTTTTTTTTAAATGGGTTTATTTCCGAAGTAACTAGATTTCCCTATACAATATGGGTGTTTACGAATTTAAAATTATAAAGATCCTGTTTATAAAAAAAAATCAATGCCATATTTTTAATTACGAATAAAAGGCACTGTTTTCAAATTATTCGTATTCGTCACACATAAAACTTCCAAAATATGAATAAAATTAAAGCAAAGAAAATCACACGAAAAACAGCGAGTTCAAACTAGTATCTTATCTTGCAATAAAGGTTTCATAGAATATACATAGATACATACGTAGAAATCCAACGTTATATTTCCTTGATCTTGTGAGTGGCTCAGGTCACCGCCCACCCGCTAAACCTACACCTAACGACTAGTAATTATTACTCTTAACCACATGTTGATACAATCCACCAATTATATTATTATACGATCAATAAACATGTATTACAGTTATAAAACGTCCAATATTTTATTCTGCCAATTTCCATGTAACAACATTTGTTTAATTAAAATTAAAGATTGCCAATTAATTGAATTAAAAACTGATCTCGGGGTTTTTTTGTAACATTTGACCTTTGACTCATTATTATAATTAAAAAAATTACTATTTTTTTTTTTTTTAATTTTAAAAAAATTAGAGGGTCTAATTTTTTTGAATACAGCATCAAAAGATTTTTTGTTAGACTAAATAATAAATGTTGAAGCGTTGAATACTTTGGCGAACATTTCATATCTTTTGTATGCAAGTAATTAAGGACCAAAGTAATTTTACGCAAGTCTAATGTATCTAAATAAAAATATGTTTTGCACCAGCATACAAACCAGCCCGAGTTTGTATGCCCGTTTCATATAATTAATGCTAATTATATTATGACAGTTTCAAATAAATCAAACATAAATTTAAGAAAAAAAACTACACATAAATGTCACAGCAACACAGATTGAATTTTCATATTATAAATAATATTATCTGACGTTTATATATCATTAATTTGTTTTTAATAACTTTGCATAGTAAAATTTATATATCATCACCACAAAATGTAGATCAACTGAACATAAAATTCAACTTATCTTAAAAATCTAGATTTAACACACTGTATAATAATAAATAACATTCATTATTTTGATGACAAAAAACTATTTTAGCTATTTGCATATAATAAAATTTTATGTGTTGAAGAACAGATTCTTTTATATTTAAAAATAGTAGAATATATTAAAGATGCATTATGCATATCACAGCGAAATAAAAAGCTTCCTGAAATACACTAATCAAAACTTCATAGGTAAATAAAAATCTAATTTCTGTATCTATAACACACCCTTTATAGTCTGACAGACTACGTTCTTTCTTTTGTATTTATATTTATAACAATAGTCGTAATCAAATTTAAAATACTTACGAGTTTTTAGAATAGAAAAAAATGGCAGTATTTAATTTAATTTTATCCTCCTGTAAATTTAAATAATCTACCTAATTGTGATGTTTTAGATTTTCTACCTTTAATAACAAACACATAAGACGTGGTCAAATAATTACCTAAATGTATCGATTAATTCATAAATAATACCAAAATGAACAGAATGGGCACTCATTTTGTTCAAAACACTGTGGCGATCTACGGTTTGATGTTAATGACGCAACTATATTGGAATGTCCTATACCTATTACTAAATATAATACAAAACAGGGAAATTACAATTATTTAAATATAAAAATTATTTTAACAAAAAAAATATTTTCCTATAGAAAAGCTTGTCTCATAAAATGTAGGGCAAGTAGCAAGAGAACAGCGAACAACGAGCTTTGATTGCTCATTTTAAGTTTTATAGTGAACAATAGGCGTACTGACATCTCAATGTGGGTAGATAAACAGGAGGCTCGTGAGTCGCGTGCCAAATGTCGGGGAGCAGGAGGAACACGGAGGCTCTGCGGCGGTGACGAGCGCCGGGGGGCGGCCGGGGGGGCGGCGCGGGCGGTGGGCGGCGTCGGGCGGTGACGTCAGCCCTGGGGGGGCAGCGCGCCTCGCGATTGGCGGAGCTGCGCGCGCCGCTACCGAATATGGGACCGCGGCTCCATTGATAAAACTGCGGCGCGGGGTCGCGCGGCGCCAGTCCCCTTCGTACCGGCCGTGTGAGAGGCCGTTTTCACGCTGGCGTTGTTCGTAATTCCGCTCGGCCCGTGGGCCGAGGAGCAGGTGGTGCCGGACGGGATGGGCACGGATGCGGAGCCCCCGACCGGCCCGCACCTGCTCTCCCTGGCTGACATGGGCGCGCTAGGATTCGACTGTGCGTTGAAGCCGGCGCCGGCGCCGATGCCCGCCACTCCGGCCGATTTGAACACACCCGTCACCACTTCGGATCTGCCCGCCTTCTTCCCGACGCTCCTGGAGCCGCCGCCGATATCAGGTGCGAGTCCATGCCGCCACACCACTAGCCGGCCGGTGCCGCACGCTCTGCTCCCGCTGGAGACATACGCGCGCCGACGGGATACGTAGGCGGGACTCGCCCCCGCCGGCCGCCGACCGATAACGTTGTAAATAAACAATGCGAGCTCCTTCGACGTCGGGATGTCCTTCGATGCCCTTCACGATTCTCAGTGATCTAATTTCGATAAAGCTACACAGGTTCCGCGTTCGTCTAAACTCAGGGTGCGATAGAGATAGGAGTTATCCCGCGACGCGATTCCAGTTACAGTGTCCATTGAAATGTTAAAGTGAAATGGAAAGTTCAGCGGCCCGTGTCATATGGTCGGATCGATACATGAAGCTGAATGGAGCTTTCCTTGTGTAATTATCCCGCGCTACGTGGCTAACTCGTGTCCAATGCGTTATAAGTGATAACATTTTAAGTTTTGGGATTTTGGTGATATCCGTATGGGTAAATATACTTAGGTTTTTTATTTGATTGACATTGTGATATTTCAAATTAGGTATTAAAATTGTTTATACTATATGCAATTATTTGGTTAAAATATTTTAAATTTAAAAAATAGAGTAGGTACTTAATAATATCATGGATTGTATAAATGATGATTGTGTAAAATTTAAAACGAATTAGAAAACTACTGTACATATAAAGACCATCATTATGACAAATTTGTGAAATTTATACCTAGTAAAATAATTTATTATATAATTTTATAGATTTCATAGATTTTTATTAGATTAGCTATCAGCTAAATATCAATCAAAGTACCTACTTAACTTATAACTTAGATATGGATTATTCGTGAATGAAATGACAATATATGTAGGTAATTTAATTTATTATTTAATTTGATTTAGGTAGATAAATATTGATCTTAATTGTATTAAACCTTCAAATAAATTATAATTATAACTAATGACAGCAAAAAAATATAACGGCCATAAATAAATTAAAATTAAAAAAAAATCTTTGATTCGAAATTTATTATTAAATATGTTTTTTTTTAAATAATATATAATATAATTATTAAAAGATTTTTTTTTAAACAAAAGAAATACAATAAAAAATATATGTTGCTGTCATTGACGGTCAACGGTCACAACGATCATTCAGTTTTTATTCAGATAGCCTATGGAGATACGCACTTATCGACTTCCGACGTACGTTATCGACGCCGCCGCACTACTGCCTTCCGCTCGATCGTCCCTCGACGCTAAAATAATTAACACTATTCTAAATCATTCTGCATGAGAACAATAAGGAATTAAAAATATCAAAATAAACTCCCGGTGTTAAACAATTCTCTAAAAACTATTAATTCTGGGCGTCCGCTTATGTAACGCCCGGCCCAAAGTCCGAAAATATTTGCGAACGCTGTAGCTAACGCGTCACGTTTTAGTTTTAAGATGGACATGACAATTTCTTGTGATTTCTCGAGGTTTGGTAAAATTAAAGCTTGCTCTATTTACTTCTCTCACGGAGCGATAAAAATTGAATTTGTTTTTTACGTTTCGTGCGTTATGCACAAACTGTCTAAATTATTTTCTTTGGATCCTACAATTTACTGAATGATATCGTCAAGAAGAAATTATAAAAAGTGAAAGCTTTTTTGCCAGACCATAATGTAAAATTTAGTTTGATAAAATCTATACCCACAGTTCCACACATTAAGGTTACTTTACTTTGTTATAGGTACACTACCAGGAGATGAACTATCTCTGGGGTGTTCACCGCGACGGCACAAGCATGAAGCTTCGTTATCGCCGGGCGCACGCGCGGAGGACGCCAGTAACGCGTCCAGCGCGAGCGCCTCATTGTATGGCCCCCCTGCCGGCAGTGCCGGTAAACGTGCGCCATCACCGCCACTGCAGTGGCTCCTACCGCCGGGCCCAGGCCCTGGCAGTGTAGACAAATACTTTCAACAAGAGTACGAGGAGCGTGTGGAGCTACTTCCTCAGGAGTGCCAGGCTTACTGTCCTCCGACACAGTCTTGCGTTCCCCCGCAACACTGTGATTACCGCCCGCCGCCGCAGCCTCAGCCTCAACATTCATGGGAGACGCAACAGTATGAAAGTGCGGCTCAACCTACCCCCGGCCCTTCCGGTCTGCCCAAGAGAGAGCCGTACCCGAGCCCGGCGGGCCCCAGCGACCGGCCGGTGCAGCTCGCAGAGTACAACCCGTCCACCAGCAAAGGCCACGAGATACTCTCTCAAGTGTACCAACAGAGTGCGCAGCCGCTGCGACTCGTGGCGGTCAAGCCTCGCAAATACCCAAACAGGCCAAGCAAAACCCCCGTCCACGAGCGTCCATACGCATGTCCCGTGGAAGGCTGCGACCGGCGGTTTTCGAGATCGGACGAGTTGACGCGGCACATCCGGATCCACACGGGCCAGAAGCCGTTCCAGTGTCGGATCTGCATGCGCTCGTTCAGCAGATCGGACCACCTGACGACGCACGTGCGCACGCACACGGGCGAGAAGCCGTTCGCGTGCGACGTGTGCGGGCGCAAGTTCGCGCGCTCGGACGAGAAGAAGCGGCACGCCAAGGTGCACCTGAAGCAGCGGCTGAAGCGCGAGCGCGGCGGCGGTGGCGGCCCCACGCACCACCACGAGCCGCATCCGCACGCCGCGCTCTAGCAGTACGCGTCCGCCGCGCCCGAGCACTCGACCGCCTACAATGAATACAGCAGTAGTGATTCGTCCGCGGATAACTGAACTTTTTATACTTTCACGTTGAAATTATCGAATAATTTCATCGCATAGGTGTAAATGAATTGTCTTTAACAAAGCTTTATTAACTCTACATTTGTAAATTCACTGAAATTTATATATATCTTTTTATACATATTTGTAATTACTACGGTAGGATTCATCTGCTGGATGTATTTATTTAATTAGATAGGTTAATTGAAAAAAATGACTGGGAACAAACGTAGATATGCGATACGGCCTAAGTGTCCAGAGTACGTGTCGTTACGTTTCTTTGCGAGGATAGATCGCCACTCGCGGCGATGTTTAGAGACACTTTCGTCCTCGGCATAGTGTGAACACATATCTTTCTACGCGACCCGCGACTATGGTAGTCCTGCACAAGCTCGACATGCCTGCCATAGTCTGCAGCGCAGATATCGATTAGTTGAACGTGATGATTACGAGTATATTGAGTGTCCAAGTCCATACCGTGTGAACCTGTAACTAGACTGAAACTGTCTACCAGATATAATATGGACTGTAACAACTAATTAATATCTACTATAACAAAACTAAAGGTAGGTAGGTACCCTATTCTGGCTAGGACTACCTACTTAATAATCGACGTATCCTAGGTATATTTAATAATATTCTTGTATTTGATGAAACTAACTATGTACTACGTGAAACTGTGCCATTAATTTAACTTTATAACGTGCCACTGCAATGTTTTTATTTACATAATGATGTAATAAAATAAGTATAACACGACTGCTGAATAAGTGATAACTATAATTATTTCGTTATACTATATTTCTAGTCGAAGATAAAGTATAATCGTGAGGATGTCGACTATTAGTTTGTGTTGATTTATACTTAGATTAATGTCTGCCTTTACTAACATGTATGTTTACGTTTCGACAGCTGCTGTCACCTTTTCTTGCTCAAATGTTTAATTTAACTAAATTTGCTCAATACCGCTTCTTTATACGGGATATATAATATATCTATGCTAATTCTGTTACATTTCCACTAATAAGTATCTCGGTCCGATCAGATCGCATCATGTTTTGCTCTCTCGTGTCTTCAGTTATTTCACTATGACGTTTTCCCAGTGGCATATATTTTTATAGTGTACGTATTATTACATAGACTAATCTAGTAAAAGTTTAGCATGTAGTGTTTAAATTATGATCTCTTAATCATTAATAATTATTTTCAAGTGTAGTGAAGGCCCCTTATTTATAATACTCATAAGTTTCTGTATAGGTGTAGTCGTGTATAATTCTTTTATCGGATTTCAGTAACTGTTATGACGACGTTAACACTATATCCGTATGTCGTTGAGTGGGGGTAAATTGGCTGACTTACAGCCTATTAATTACAAGAGCCAAATTTAACTGTAGCATTCACTATAATAATGTGTCAGACATAGTTTCTAATACTAATTTTTAATAATAATGTCATTACAAAGTTGAAACGTAACGCGATAATTAGATGTTTAGCAAAACATGTGAGACTTTAATTTTGTCATATCTGAGTACAAAATAAAGCACAAAATAGTTGTAACTACATTTGTCATTTACATACAAGTAAAATCATGTTTTCTATGAAATTGCCTTCGCAACTTATGATAGGGACTATTGTAAATTGCACACCACTAGTTAATTCAGTGTTAAAACATTACGTTAACTAATCATCGTTTTGTTTATAATAGGAGTAAATCAGGAATAAAGCAGTCGTAGCAAACCGAATCAAAATTCAGACTGTTAAATAGTCACAATGAAGCAGTGATACAACTACAGGGTGGGCCTTTCAGTAACGTCGGTCATTATGAATTTAAGAAATCTGACAATAATATTACTAACTCTTGCGTCTACAACCCACTAACTACAAATGGGAGCGGTGACTTCACCGTGAACAAGTAACCACTTGGTCTAACGCGGAACTTTGTCTTCGATAAAACATTGCACAGTCACTATAGTAGAGCACCGTTTAGACCGTTCCCAGTTGTTCAGTCGCTTTCGAAGCCTCTGTAGGAAGACGGGCGCACGCTCGCACGCGCCGGCCCCAGGCACAACGCGCGCAAACGTACGCCCGAACATAAAGAGTGCTGTACAAGTTTATAATGTTTTACTGTTATAGAAGAGACGAAGTCTCCGATAGACAAGGCTAGAGTAGATAGGTATTATAAAGAGTATTCATGTTAAACAAACGAGTGAAATTTGAAACGGAAAAGACTAAATTCTTACACATTTTACATAATGTTGCAACGCGTTAACGTTATTGATATACGGTGTTTGTATTAGGTTACGACTTGCCCATTGTTTGTTCTCCGCGGTGACGCTCGGGTCCTCCGGTGGAGCTCACTGTGTGGATGTCGGCGTCGCTTTGTAGACCACTTACATGTTTCAGTACGCGCAACCCCCGAGCTTGGATGCCCCGCATCATCTTAACATTTCACCATAATATGAACCTAGCTCTTAAAGTTAAATTTTCAAACGAATATGTCATCTAATTTTTCTGGTGTTCACCTGATAGTGAATAAATACGAATTCTTTGTGAATTTTGTGTATGAAAGTTATTAATTAAGCTATCTTGTATTTCACTTGAGTGAAAGATGTTGTTGATGTTCTAAAGTATAGATAGGTTTAAGTAGGTATTGTTAAATCTCACTAATTTTTACTAAATTCTATTTAATTAAAATATTTGTAAATACACTCTAAATTTGAATTTAATGTGTATATAAGAGAAAAGAAATTTTTATTTAATGAACCACCCAAGGTGCGAAAATACAAATTGTTGAAAATTTGAACTTGGCGTTTATGTTTTAACACTTCTATGCCTCTCACTATCCACAAAGTTCCAGATAGGTATCATCCTAATACCTACCTGCCTAGGAAATCAAACAGTAAGTATATCTACATTTAATCGATAAATAATAATATCGATGTTGTACACTTTATGTACCTACCTATAGTTATGCACGTGCTACTGTACCTATAAAACCTGCTTCGATACACCTACTTTTATCAAAGGTAAGGAATAAAAATCGGATTCCATCCAATCACCTATTTATCTACTCAAATCCATACCTACTCAAAACAATTAAAATAAAATTTCAATCACATTTAAATCACATCAAAATTGATTGACTTACATATTATTGGATTCCATAATACAAGTGCTCGACTGTATTGTAGCGCCATCTGTTAATAGCCAAATCAAACAACATAAGCACTTGGCACACCTCTATTAAAACCTCGAAACTAAAATTTGACCGCATGTACCAATGATACTTCGTAGTATCGGGTTATGCCGCTAGAGGTCTCTTTGAAATTTTCATCAACAAATTCAAAATCAAGTATCAGTTTTTATCTGCCACTTCAATGTTCAATCAATAAAATTGATTATCAAATTCAGGCGATAATCGCATCAATTTATGATAATGATTGAAAAATTGTATTCTATTTGACTTATCGTCACATAATGTTACAATAAATTTAAGTATCAATACATTTATAATCTAGGTTATTTTTAATTAAATTAATGTAAAATTTACTATTTAAGGCTACGTACAATTCATTCTGTATATATATCTATATATATGTTATATAATAACTAATGTTAAAAGGTACATGTAAAAATAGACCTAGATAATTAAAAACAATTAGGTATAATTAGTATTTGAATTTAATATCTAGCCCATACCCCTGTTGTGGACCTGTGGACCAACTTATTTTTTTATTCATCCATTAATGTTTAGTATGAACAATTATTGTAGTCTTGTACAGTAGTCTAACAGTTCGCATACGATCTAAAAACTTAGGCCAAAAACTGGGTCAGTAGTTAAGTTTAATTAGGTATTTAAGAATAAAAATACGGAAACTTTCATAATTGTTTTTCTGTGTTGGTGTATCTCATAGTAATCTGATCTGACTTCGAGCGAGATTTTCGAGTGTCCAAACGTGTTCACTCCTCAGTTCCTGACAACGTAAATTAGGTACTATTTGTATGAACTAAGAATGACGCCCTCTAGTGACAATTGCCACCTTTTAAATCCACTTGGGTGTGTGTACTAGGGTGGGTCAAAAAACTTTATTTTTAAATTTTGGTTTCTAATAGCAATTAGCAATATTATGGTGCCAATTAGTGTCATTAAACTATGTTTAAAATATAATTTCAATCTGTTTAGTGTAACTGCCTCCGGATCCACTTTAAAATTTCAAAAAAGTCAATAATTTCTCTCATTTTATATAAATTACTAAGATACTTAAATACATTAATTACACTTTAAAAGCTGCTTTTATTTAATATATTAGGATCAAACTATACGGTACAACAGCTTAAAACAATAATATGCGTAAATTCTTAAGTGGGTATATCTGAAATATATAATTCAATCTTACCCGCTTTTTGTCTACTTCTGTGGTTTAGTTGCGCTGCACTTAGGCAAAACGAAGATGTGTTTTTGTTATTTATTAAAATGAATCTTACTCGAAAAGCATGCGAATGTCCTGTGTTTGGCAATAGGTACTTGTGATTTAAAATATAATGTGCTTCCAATTTATGAAAGGTATAATAAAATGCTACGAATGGACAAGAACATCAAAATGACCAAAAATACCAATAAGGAGGAACCAAATTTCAAAAATTGCCGAAATTGTTGTCTAAAAAATTTAAAACATATGAAAAAAGCATCGCTGCCTATTGTATCTCATGTAAGAGTGCAACAAATGCTTAAACCTTATCATCTTAAGTTTAAAAACTTAATAAAATCGCATTCTAATATACTTAAAAACATTTGGAAGACTTTCTTACTTCTAGCAAAGTCTTATTTGATATAATATGTTTTTGCAAGTACCAAGAGCTTATTTTCGACATTTATTTTCTTTAATTGATGGCACGACATATGACCCAAGAATATTTACCGGAGAAATCGGAAAAACCTTGGAAAACTGCGAAGAAAAAGCTGTTGCCAAATTTCAATATATTTTAGGTGAAATGCCTCTGATAAACACAAATGATCTCACTTCTGGCCAATTGTATTTGTACAGAATAGTATCAGCTGTTACAGCTGGTGAATGCCCTGCAGATTTAGCTTACATATGCAAGGTGGCTCATGGGAGCTAACAGAATTCTACCATACATTGCAACTTCGAACCCTTCCGATAAACTTGGTACTTTAGCAACGTATGTGGTCAAAGTATACGCTCCGACATGGTTTCACATTAAAAGCCATCCAAGTTGCAAAGATGGAGGAAGACATTTGTGGAAATCAATATCTAGGACTCGTTACTTATCAACCGGTTTCGAAGATATTATTGATCTGGTATTGCAACGCAATAGCTTCTTTGCTTATCCTGAAAATCTATTGCTAGCAATGTTATCAGACCCTAAAAAACATATAGGAGAATTAGTTCTGCGTCGAATTCTAAAAGCACGAGCTAAAAAATACAAAATGTAAGACTGTTTCAAGTTTCAGACATTAATAAGTATACTACGATCTTATTGACTGGCAGATTTGGGTAACAAAACCCACCCTGAAGCTAATTTTCTAATAAAGAGCATAGTCTTACATGGCTCGTGGAGAAGGCAATAAAATATTTTTTGTTGGTTATCTTGCCACACCTAAGAGGTTAAAAGAGCTGTTAAAAGTGTAATTTGAAGCCTCAGGATTTGCATGTACAAAATCATCACGCAAAAATTATATATTTAAGAAAAGAAAAAGTCTTGTAAACTCATGCCAAAATTCTATAGTAAGAGAGATTTTTGTGTAGATTTGAGTACCTCATAATTATAATAAAGGAAGGATTCATGACTATTACTTGTTATTTATATAAAATATGGGGTTCTAATATTATGTTTTATTATTTACTTTTTTATTTACTTCCACACTAACAACTAAAAGTAGGTCTTAAATCGAGTTTTAAGAAATATTCTTTTTTTCAATATTTTCCAAATTTCAAGGTCAATCCGGAGGCTGTAGATAATATCCGATTAAGATGAAACTTTTTATTTTAGTTTATATAATCATGTGACACATTTATATTGCTATTAGAAGTCAAAACAAAACAACTTTTTTTTTCTCATACTTCAGTGACCCACCCTAGTGTGTACCTGGGCATTATTTCTTACCCGTGGTCCACTTGAACGATAGGTAGCTTAAAGTCAAAGATTAATATTGCCCATGCCCATAATATCCACCATTAGTTTTTTGTTAAAAATATATATTTACTATTTAGTAGCAGTAGTACCTCAATGGGCATTCCAGCATTATTAATAATAATAGTATAAATCATTTATTTTGGGCTTCAATGTCCCATATTAACGGCCGGCGGTGAAGTACAACCCCCCCACAGAATATCGACACTAAGTAGCAGTATAGTCACAGCCAACTGGTTAAATTACGCGTTCAATTAACAGCCTAGCCGTTTTACTAAATGGCCATGGCGCATCTAGCGGCCTAAATGATATTTACCATTCAATTAAACGGCTAGGCAACCAACTTGAAACGATAACGTTTAACTACTTGCCTAGCCTAGTCATTAAAATTTAGTTCCTTTTTTTGCCACCTATACTTCCTCTCAATCGCCTCCGTTTTCCTTTTGCTGCTTAATTCCCTTTTCTTTTTTAGTAGGCAACGGCTTAGTTGTGTCTTCTTCGCATTGTTTAGTCAATAGGTACTAAGAGAACATAGTCATGTCCATGGGCGGTGGTAACCACTTACCATCAGGTGGGCCGCTTGCTATATAAAGAGATCACATATTAATATGTAAGGTGGACGACGGGGTATAAATTGTGCTCGTGGTCCACCCAGATGGACAACAGTGCACCACGGGCAATATAATGCCAGTAGTACCCAGGTGGGCTGACTAGGTTGACTACGATAAATGAGGGTATAACGTAAGGTACGTTGTCACTATTGAATGCGTTCAGCCACTCTTGCATGAATTCCCATAAGGCCCGCAAAATGTTTGCTGTTGTTATAATAAATAAAAATGTGTCTGTAAATGTCTGTAAATATATATTTAGGTATGATAAGTTCATATATGCCGCCGAATACAGGTTTTTTTGTTTGTTTACTAAAGAAGGTAAATATACGAGTTGTGATATATTCCATGTAAAACTATGAAACATATCTTTTATTAGATATGATACAAATCGTTAAAAGTCCTAGTGAAAATGTGATTTTTAGATGTAAATATTATTCTATACTTAATTATATCAGATTGTAAATAACAATGTATGTAGAACCTACTAGTATGTGTTTTATTTTAAAATTAAAGTATTTTAAAACATCTAAGCTAGCAATGGACAAAAAATATCAAAGTAAATATTGTAGTTATCAAAAATGTATGTCATCTATCATTACATTATTATTAGGGGTCGGAAATTTTGTATTTACCTAAAGTTGATAGATTAACATAATATGGATATGACCAATGTAATAGATTAAATTATAAAATCCCGGAATTCTTGAAATAGCAAGTTCGTATATTTACATAATTATAATAATCTTTGCACAATATGAATATACCTGTTTGATTCAAAAATCAAATGCATATCACTAACTTGATTTTCTTTTATCGTATTATACACCACACCAAGATCTTATACGTCAAAATGTATTGTTAAGCAGCATAAACAACATTCATTCATTTATTAATTAATTTTCATTACAAGTATGTTCATTTTTATACTAATTTTGTAATTCCGAGGTTTAATTTGATGAAAATAAATAAATTGATTCCAAAAATCTTATCCATACTATTTTGTTGTGGGCAAAAAGACAAGTTTAGGTAATAAAAATACAATCCTTAATTCTCGATCTCTATTCATTATATATATTTCCTAGTCATTATATTCCTAGGTATTGTATACAAATCCTGAATATCACACATTTCTTGTAAAATATAATTTTATTATAAATGATATAATGTACTTTGTTCCCATTACTTACAAAATAGTTGTTTAATAAAACCTTTTGAATGAATCAGCACAATTAAAACCGTAGTATGAATTTGCTTTTAGTGTCCTAAAATAGAGTACATTTTCAATTGTTTGTAGACTTTAGCGGTCAGAGGGATAAGTAAGCGTAAGAGCTAGTGACAAATTTTCATAAGATTATTATTTTAACTGGCTAAATTTCTTTGGGATAAAACCAATCAATCTTTTGTTGATTACCAATTTATTATTTATACTTTAAATCGCACAAAGGAGTAGTTTTATACTTATTCATAATTTTAGTATTTAAAATAAATATATATTAAGAATCGCCACATTGATATTTTCACTGATGAAAGAAAAATTAATTTATAAAATGTATAGACATTTACAAACACTAAACAAATCTTCTAAACTGACTGAAATATAAATGGACCATGGATTTTTTATTAGAATCGGTATACATATTTTATAAATTGGTCATTAGCTCTTAAGCTAGACGCTAATAAATTAAAAGTCAATCGATCCAGTCTAAAGATATTATTCATCAATGTAAAATAAATAAATTTTATTATTTTATTGTCCAATACTGTTAAATAAATAAGTTATAAATCTACGTTAAAATAAGCAGTTTAAGTATACAAATGTTTTACTTAGGGTATTTAATTTATTATGTCTGCGATGCTATATGCATCAAATGAACCTCATTGTATTAATGTACTATATAAGTACCAACCTTTTAAAGAATAAACATTTCTTATCAATTGAATTTCATATTTATTACACACCTCTTTATTATATCTATTTTCTACTTACTTGTAAAAACCGTACGCCTAACCACAGTATAAATATAATTACATACAGTATTGTAACTACATGCAAACGGTCGAAATGCGAGTCATACCTACGCGGCTCTACTTAGTATGCTTAAGTATGCAACCAGTCGCGAATGCGCCGCATGTGACGATCGATGTGGTGGTTTTATGAGCAGTAAACTTAAGAAAAAAAAAGCAAAATAATTATGGTAAAGTAATATGTTGAAAAAATGGAGGAAATATTCCGGACGTCGTAAAACAAAACATATCAACTTATTTTTATTAATGTTCTAATCAAACAGAAAACATGGATTTTATTGAAAACTTCCTATTTCATTCACATCAAAATTTATTTTTTTCAAATAAAAAATATACTACGTATTTACAATCATTTAACTAGAAACTCAAGTTCATAGATGTAATTAAAATACAGTACGCGGGCAGCCCTATCGCATGTTTACGTACCGTACGGCTGTGGGTAATTATTTCAAGGAGAGGGCCGAAGTTACAATACTGTATGTAATTATATTTATACTGTGGCCTAACCTACGTAATAAAGAACATATTAAGATGAATGGCAACTTCTTAAATTCAAATTCATTGGATTCATGTTCTTTTTTTAAATTGTTTCTTTTTTCAACTCACAATAAGAGTTAAAGGCCCTGTGATTCACCTGGCACATAAGTGTCTAATAAATTATCCGAGACATAAGTGACAAATTTTATATGAACTTTATGTCAAATAAGTTTCAGATAGGTTTGTGTGTGGTGTGGCTGGTTTCCAATCATTTGACAAAAAACAAATGACAAATTTTTATTTATAAAACAACGTTTGACAAAATTATACTTGATAAATTTATCATTTTACAAAATATTGTTTAACAAACTACTCATTTGACAAATTATTTACCAGACAAAATTTTGTTATGTCATAACTTCATTTCTTATAATGGACTAAATTATCCAAAATACCTCCTTTTGTAACATACAAAAGGCGTTTCTTTTTTACTAATAAGTTATCTTACGTCCATTTGTTAAAACACCAATTAGACAAACGAATTATTTAGTCAAATAAACTTTATTAAAATAATATTTTAATAAGTGGAATATTTGCGATATAAAACATTTGCAAAACCTATATTTTGTCAAATGATTGTTTTTAAAGTAATGTTTTAGAAATGAAAGTTTGTCTAATGATTAGTTTTTCTAACATTGTTTTTAAAATGAAAATTTGTCATACGTTTTTTATCAAACAATAGTAAACCGGTGTGGCTTTAATTAAATAACTAGATAAAATTACTGGATTCATAATCACCAAAAAGAAGTAACCAAATAAATAGGAAAATCTGTGCTTACATCCCAAATAATATTATGTTATTTACTGTTCATTTTATTTCATCTGTCAATAAACTATTGATTTAGTACCGTTGGAATGATAAACAGCGATTTCAAACTTTTCACACGCTAGGGTAATACTTTTACAATTAAACAAATAAATAGACACCACTATATATAAGAAACTGATTATATTAAGCACCTAATTCACATCAGTCTTTGATTTCAAGTTATATAACGTTCAGTTAACGTAAAGTACTATCGGCAATGGTGATTTACCTCACAGACAAATAACATCAATTTTTCAAAGCTAAAGCGATTCTGCATTTATTCAATCACAAGCCATATATAATTGTAGCTTCCTTTCTACCGAATGAGAAATAAAAAACAAATTTATTTAACACAAATATTTTTAATAACTCTTACATTAACAATATCACCCCTGTAGTTCATTAGATAGAAAGTAAGGTACGTACGTACACAGACAATCTTGCTTTTTAGCGCCTCTATGCTTATAAAAAATATTCAGAGCAATATATTCTGAATAATCCATTTAACTGTTCTTAAGGTTCGAACAAAAATATAAAAATACTAAAAATAATTCTTCAAAACACTGTCAACAAACATAATATAAAACTCTAATCCAAACAGGGAAATATAAAACTAGAGGCGTAGAGCGCTCGTCTATCTGCATAATGTTAAACGAACAAATCAAAAACGTACATGGACATATTTTATTTGATTAGCTCTGTTTCACAATTGTCAGATAAGTTACTGATAAACTATCTGAGACATATGTGACAGATTTTATAAGACGCCGAACCCACCGCCCCAGCGGTCGAGTTCACATTTCACATTTGCGTAAACAGCGGTCTGACTGCTTTTGGTGAGTAGGATTAAGCTATCGCATAGATTACAGTGAACGTCGAACTTGGTCGTAATAGTAACTTAGTTTCGGATAAGTTACCAGAGAGTTATCTGGCAGTGGTGAAACAGGGCGTATATCAAAAGAACGGACGTGACCGTAGACTAGACCGCGATATTACAGTTTAATGTTTACCAGACAACAGAGAGGATGCTATGTGGTCTCCTCGTAGTGTTCCTCGGCTTTGACGAGGTTAGGTTCAGACTCGGAGCGTCGCTTGAGGCCGTCGGCGTCGGGCGAGAGGGGCCGCTCGTCCACCGCGGGAGGTGTGCCCGCGCTCGCCGCCTTTATGTCCGGGGCACTTCTACTTACGTCCGCCTGGTTCAAATATTAATTTGTATTTGCTTATTTACTTTCATAAATATTACTTTGTAACCTAGATTAATAAACGAAATTTCATTTAATTTCATTTTATTTTTTACTGACTAAAGTCGCAGATGACTAAGCGGCGCATCTCTCATGGTATATGACATGACTGTGCTCTCTTAGCATCGACTAAACAATGTGAAGAAAATAAATATAGATAGGGTCTAGAATATACCGAGCGTCGAGTATAGGTAGCGACTTACTAGACGCTTCGACGATTCGAGCATATAATGCTCGAATCTCCCTTTAAACTAATCGCTCTTTCGACGCTCCTTAATACCTACCTAATCCTAAAAATACCCTTCCCGACAGTCGGGTAAAAAGTTTAGCAAGCATATTTTTAAAATATAGGTCAGATTAAAAAATAAAAATTGAAAACGAAATATGAAACCAAATTGCGACGTTACCACTTTGGATGTAAATACGCTCTTAAGTTAATCAGACCATAAATATAGCTCTGGGCCTGAAACTTATAGGTACCAGTGAAGACTTAATCATAATTACCATTTCCGTTTCAAGAAACTCGTCGGATTCCTGTTTCACTTGTGTGTTATTCATTATATCATTGAGATACCAAACTCCATTGAGATCTATGGCACTATTGGAAAATATTGCCGCGGCTCCAACCGACGCGTCCACTAATGGTTCATTCTGTAAACAAAATAACAGTTTGACATAATTTAGCATTTAATTTTATTTAATGCACAAAACAATTTACAATCTTAAAAATAACATAATATGGTTTTATAAAAAACCTAAAAACTTTTTTTGCCAGAGCCAGGAATCGAACAGAGAACCTCTTGTGTAGCAAGTCTACACTCCCGCTACACCATCGCGCCACCGAGTCATTTAGAAATATAACACAGTTCATTTTTAGGGTTCCGTAGTTCTGACTAGGAACCCTTATAGTTTCGTTATGTCCGTCTGTCTGTCTGTCCGAGGTTTTGCTTCTTAGCAAAACGGTCTCTTGACCGTTAGTACTAGAAAGCTGTAATTTTGTAGGAGTGTGTACATCAATTACGTCGAGAAAGTGGTGAAATAAAATTTTGGAGAATATTTTTTTAGGGTAGCTCCCATACATATGAAGTGGGGATGAATATTTTTTTATGTCGTCTACCCCATCGTGTGGGGTATCGTTAGATAGGTCTTCTAAAATGACTTGGGGTTACTAACATTATTTTTCAATTTAATGGTCCATTTACGAAATATTAAACTTTTAAGAGCAAATTTTTATTTCAGTAGAGCCCTTCCCCCCTCTAAAAGCTAAACTGCTGGCTTGAAAAATCTGGAAAAATTCATGATGATAGTGCATTTTATGAACTTTAAATGAAAATTATAGGGGTTAAGATAACTTTATTAGTTTAGCAGTAAGAGTCGTTGAACTGGGGTGTTGGATAATTTTGTACCAAATACAAAATCCATAGCATTAATCCTTTATAGTGACTAAGATAAAGTAGTTGCTTGTTTTGTTTTCTATAAATACTGCGCTTCTCAACAAAAGGACATACATTGAGCATGGTCCGACATGCTATTAACTGGTTTTTTTAAATTTTGAACTTATTCTACTCGTTGATGAATGATTTTAGTAATGTATATATGTAATCATAGGCGTAGGAAAGCCTAGGAAACGAAGATTCAAAATGTGACTAAATCCAAATTCTGTTTATTGACAGTAATAGAGTAAAGTAGGAAAACAAAGTTAGTTACCAAAACGACATTCTCAGGGACAGTAAATTTTAACTGGACAGGCTTTTTTGGTGGCGTTGTCTCAGCTTCTGGCGATTTATGAATGAATGAATTTTCTTTTGTAGTCACATCTTTTTGCTCCCTGAAATTCGAGTAGCATAAATCTATAAAGGTTCTATAATAGTTACATTGACAACATAAGTACCTTGTTTCAAAAGTATTTGCAGAAAGGATAAACAAAAACGCCATTTAGACTGTGTAAGTTTTGCCAGCAATTCTCATGCCTTCTCTGTTTTTCTCTACGAGTAAGACAAAGCGAGCACGAAGAGTGGCATGCAAAACTTGCACCGAGTAAATTTGCTTTAATCATTTAGTGAGTGCAACAAGATTGTTAGGAACCTACTAACATATTAATTGAAAGTTTAACACCTTTTATGCCCTTTCTGCAAATAGTTTTAGTACCGATTATAATCTATTTCTCATACTTCTTCGGCGTAGGATGATAACTCTCACTCTTGTCCATTTGATGTTGAGTGATCAAATCGCATGCCTTGCCAAGAATAACAACAGAGACAAGTACTCTTACTGTTATTAGACATAAGTAACCAATAAATACTAAAAATATTGCCGCGAATCTGGAATAAAGAACAATTTATGATTTAATCACACAGTTTGCTCAAATAGAAGCACGAATGTAGGTTCACAATTATACTTATAACTAGTCGGTAACTTACTTCAGTTCAATCTATATCTATACAAATAAATAAATTTGGAGTGTCTGTTTGTAATATTAAAATAACCGCTTTTTACTACATGCATATGAATGTATATATACGGTACATAAATACCAAAATAACATTTTTTACAATTTCTGTCTGTCTGTTTGTTCCGGCTTATCTCTGGAATGGCTGGATGGATTTTGACAGGACTTTCACTGGTAGATAGCTGATGTAATAAGGAGTAACTTAGGCGACTTTGAAAAAAAAATGCTGCTTTTGTTAAATTCCACGCGGACGAAGTCGCGGGCACAGCTAGTAGGTAATAAAAATGATTGACTAAATGTGTTGCTAAGCACAAAATTTGATAGTTGACTAAGGACCACACATCACACAACATCGGCGATTGGCGATTTGGCGACTGCATTGATGCTGCGTCGCGTTGCGATGACTATTTGCGCAGTATTATAATCGCGAGTTTTAGAGATTCTGTCACTGCATTCCATCAGTATCATCATCATCATTTCAGCCTATTGCAGTCCACTGCTGAACATAGGCCTCTCCTAACACGCGCCATAAAACTCGGTCTTCCACCTTCGGCATCCAGTCAGACACAGCGACCTTTTCTAGGTCGATGGTGCACCCAGCTGGAGGGCGTCCTACTTTACGCTTGTCGAGTCGTAGTCTCCACTCAAGGACGCTTGCTCCATCATGCATCTGTCCTTCTGCAGATATGACCAGCCCACTGCCACTTTAGCTTACTTATTTTACGAGCTATGTCGGTAACTTTGGTTCTTTGTCGGTTTACATCGTTACGAATTTTATCCTTCAAAGAGACGCCGAGCATACCTCGTTCCATAGCTCGCTGAGCGACTGCATTTGAGGAACTAAATCGCCGATCGTTGAAAAACAATAATATACAAAGTAAAAGTTTGTATGGTCATGCAACCGAATTCTACGCAGGGATGACGCAGGCAGGCAACAGCTACTTTAAAATACCATTCTCAAATGTAATATGTAAAATTCTCATTGTGTGTTCTAGATAAACTACTAACCCATCAACTTTGACAGCATGTACCAACACTCTAGTGATCACAACTCCAAGTGGTAGTGGTATGAAGCCCATACGTCGCGCCACTAGGTCCGAATGATCACTGAACGCGTACTTCTGTCTGGTCTGAGCCACGTCATACGCCAAGCTCACTGTGTACTCCCTATACACGCCGTAGGGAATCTCATTGAACCTGTCAACATTATAAGTGTTTTTTTTTAATGTTAGTACATGTGAATTAGTTAACACGCTATGCCAGCTTAGGAGTATGATACTTTAATTGTTAATTGGTATCCTTACTAATATTACGAATTTATAAGATACTCGTGTTTGTTTGTATATTTGACTGGCCTGTTGGTCTAGTGGTTAGTGACCCTGACTGCTAAGCCGGAGGTCGTGGGTGCGATCCCCACCCAGGACAAATTTTTGTGTGATGAGAATAAAGGTTTGTTCTGTGTCTGGGTGTAATTTATCTATAATATGTATGTATTTACAAAAAAAAATGTATTTAAGTAGTATATCAGTTGTTTAGTACCCATAACACAAGCAAATATAATTGCTTACTTTGGGACTAGATGGCGCAGTGTGAATGTGGTAGAATAAGTATTATTATATTATATTATTATTACGCTTTCACACGTGAACCACTAAAGCGATCTTGATGAAATTTCACATAGAGATTTTAGATTTTGGTTTAAGAGTGATTTTAATCTTAGAGACGAAGATAGGCTACTTTTTACCGATGTACCTACCGGAAAAGTATAAATAGTATAAATACAATCATAATACTCGCCTGGTTATAAAAGCATGCTTGACCCAATCAATGATGACTTCAAAAGTGAGGACCAGTATACAATCAGGAGCAAGTATCCAAAAGCGTTCTTCTCTCCACATATATTCCTTCATAGTCTGCAGTACAACTATGAAGAGTAACACAGAAAGATGTAGACGCTCTCTTACGTCACTACACGACACTTGGAACAGATTGTTCTTGTCAAACTTCTTGAACACACTGCCTTTTAATTCTACAAACTGAAAATAAACCTCGGTTATAGTCGACTGACGTTGGCGGTATTGTAATTTGGCAAATTTGTTCGCGCCTTCCTGGATCCGATGTAGGGATGGCAGGCCGGAAAAATGCCCAGGGCGACAAAAATGAGGGGCTATAAAATTTGGCACCATACTATTTCTGAAATAACATGCTCAAGACTTTCATTAGGTAATTTTAAAGAGCGCCAAATATATTATTAGTAGATTTTTTAAAGGATATATTTTTGGAGCTACTAAATAGTTGGATCAGATCTTCGCGTGACACGTATGGTTCGTAAGCGACGCACGGACAACGTAGCAAGAGTAGTAGGCGGCAGGGTCTCAGGATCTGACAGCAGTGTGCGTAGTGCATCATAGCTGGTCATAGTCTACGTTTGTGACGCTTGTTACCCGCGGATCATAACGGTATCACGAACAAATTTGTCTTGCTATATAATATATTTGAACAGTGGTAGGTAATGTAGAGGCATAGATAGAAAGATTTTTTTGATGGCCTTACATAGGTACCACACGGGCGTAGCCAGTGCGCTGCGTCATGCTTGTGTGATTATAACGGATATCAATATAATCATATGAAAGAATACCGACGTAGCGATATCTGTGCCCTCGAGTGGTACTCAGTCCGTTGTAATCACAGCGTTGCGTCTACGCAGCGCATTGACAACGCCCGTGTGGCACATCTGTTATTGCATGAGTGCATATAATATTTTCCTTATAGGCAAATGGCTGGTTGAATTAACTGATATAAATCAACTACAAATTATGTAACCATCTTCTGACCTAAAGAGGAGAGGAGAAGAATTTAAAAAAAATCCTCGTATTATAAAAGAGATGTAAAGCTATCTAGATACTTACATTATTTGACATCATAATGATCAATAGACTTTTGTTATTTGAGTTGAAGGCGACATTCAGTGTTGTGGCTTGGAACAACACTAATAAACTATGAAGAACTGAATACATGATTAAGGACAATTTTCAAATAGATGATGACTGAGGCATCTTAATTCTAGATGGAATAGTTTTTTGTCACATTCTAAATGTCTTGCAGGATTAAATAATTACATAATAAATTTAAACTGCCAAAGTCACTGTAGCCAGTAAATGCTAATTGGTAATAATTGTTATCTTGATAACGAAACAGGACAAATGCATGAAATCTGATCACTGGATCAAATTAGATTTTATTTATTTATACCACCACACTCTATAAAATAAACATCTCTACAATATCAAACCAATACTGGCCAGCTAGCTTATAGATCCATGTACTAATATCATGAATTGAGAGAATTAGGACTCAAATTCGAGTAAGGCCATTTCTTAAAAACATAAAACAAGATAAGTACTACTCAACCAGAACAGTACATTCAATAGTAATGAGTAAGAATATATTGCATGCTTAATGGTAAATAGACCCATTGATGGTAGATAGATCAGAATTGAGATACGTACAGAAATAGGCTTCTGTTAGCGCCATCTACCGTCGTATACGTATCATACGTTAAAAATACAAGCATCCATGATTATATTATTATCAGTGTTAATTTTACACCTACTTCAACAAGTAGGATAAGTCCTCAAGCAAGATCGCCTTTTGCGACTCCCCAAAAAAATGCTTATTTTTAGTTAGGTCAGTATTCCATTAAGCATGCGATATGTAAAATTCAACTGAACTATTTTCAAAGGATACACACATATGTCATGGCAAATATTAAATGAGGTAAAACCCCCAAATGTTCCCTTCTCCTGTCCCGTGGCTCTGTGGCTGTCCAAAATAATGCATCTATGGTATCTTGTCCAAATGCTGAAAACAACCGGTCTCCCACCTCCAACATATTGTAGAATATATATAACTTCATCACACTCTGACTTTTAACCAAATGATACATCATATTTGTATCTATGTAGCACATGAGAATACTACAAACTAATAGAATAGAACCTTTAAGCATGTCACATGTCTCTGCTGGTTTTAATATACTTTTGTGAGAATTTGAATAAAACCTGAAATAAAAAGTACTATTAGATGTTATAAATTGTTGGATCACATCATCACCTATATATCTATAATCACACAAAACTAAAAATTTATATATTTGTCTATTATTCTAAACACTACAAAGCCATAAAAATGTCAGCTCATCAACATTCAAGACATGGTTCTGAACCACTGTGATGACTGACAATTACTCATACAAAGTGAAATAGATTTTCTGCAGTGATAAATAGCTCTATATATTATAATAGAAGAAAATTAGATTAATTTGTGATTTTAAAGGTAAAAAGTTAATATATTTGATACTTTATTAAATAATTAAAAATGTAGTAATATATTAAAATTTTAACAATTATTTTTATTACAATTAGTATACAATCAAATTAAATTATATCAAAACTTAAATCTAAAATAATTAGTTAATATTTTAGATTTAAGTTTTGATATAATTTTATAATTTAGTTAATATATATTATTTTGTTACAATTAATGGATACAATGACTGGTCTGTTGGTCTAGTGGTTAGTGACCCTGACTGCTAAGCCGGAGGTTGTGGGTGTGATCCCCACCCAGGACAAATCTTTGTTTGATGAGCATGAAGGTTAGTTCTGTGTCTGGGTGTAATTTATTTATAATATGTATTTACCAAAAAAAAATGTATTTAAGTTGTATATCAGTTGTTTGTTGTTGTTTCAGTTTTAACACAAGCAAATATAATTGCATAATTTGGGACTAGATGGTGCTGTGTGAATGTAGTAGAATATTTATTTATACATAATTTCAGGGATGCCCATCTAGTGTATTATGTTTGTATACACATACACATAATACACACAAGCTTATACTGTAGGATGATGTCACTATTTTTTCAAGTTATTATGATTCATTAGATAAGTCCTTGCCATTGAAATAAGATCAGTGATGCAAGTCGCAATATTAAGATAAAAATACTAATATTCTTTTTAAAAAACCAGCATTCCACTTTTTTACCTTAAGCAGTATTGCCTACCATTTAAGGATGGATCACATCCAAATTTGCCACGTGTTAGGTCTCATGTATTACAAGGACAAACCTATTACAGTCAATAAACATTTCATTTCAAACTCCGGGCTGAAACTGAGACTCATGATAGAAAAACCTAACACCAATTTTGCCCAACCAGGGAATCGAACCTGGGACCTCTAGCGCAGCAGTCATACACTTCTTGCACTCAGAGCTAGTTGATTTCCACATAGGATAATATTTGTCCTGTGTGGAAATCATCAGCTCTGAGTGAGCGAGAGCTCTGAGACACTATCAATTTATAATGAGTGTGATTCAAATGTTGATGGAATGGTCAAGAAACCACCAGTATGAAACTTGTTACTTAGTAAAAACTAGTATATTTTTAACTAACTTAGTATATGTCATGACAAGTGACAAACAAGAGGCGGCAATAAACTCAGTTTTTAAATTGAAATAATTGTTCTCAAAGATACTACTGAATAAACACTTCATTCAAAACTTGGATTCATCAGTTTTTTTTATTACAACTTAGATTATTATATACTTATATATTTCTTGTTACATCATCAACCCATTAAGTCCCACTGTTGGGCTCGGGTCTTCTCTTTCTTGTTTAGAACTAGTAAAATAAAAACAAACATATTGACTCTTACAGCAAAATAATAAAATATTTCTTACCCAAAACATTTCCTAAATAGCCTGTTGAAAAATGACCAGAATGCCATGATAAACCTCAATGGAAGAAATGTGTAAACAAACAGTAAAGAATCTGCACATTGAAAAAACCCGTAAGCCATAAACTTTTCCAATTCTTGGGGGATCTTTATGAATGAATATACTTTTTCTCTTCTTGCCGAAAATCTTTCTTCATCATGTTCGAGCAAATAGCCTCGCGTGAGCTCGACATGAAGGAAAGCAAACAAGGAGGCAGGTTTCTCCACTTCTGAAAATTACAATGCATCGATACAATACATTTTACCACATATTTATATGTAAATAAATTAAGCTCACTAGTAACTGTATTTACCTTTACATTTCATTTCTTTTGAGTTTTTATCAAAAGTTATATCGCCGGATGAATGTTGACTATTGCTTGTTGACTTGAATCGTAACCTTTTAGTTTGTTCTTGGGCGTCTTCGTTTTTGACAATCATGTTGCCAAGATTGTATAAAATCAAACTAACAATAACAATCACATTTGTATTGATTTTGTCTTCAAAATAGAATTTGCGGTAAAGAAAATTTATTTATTGACAGACAAGATCACAACGGCGACACTGACAGTGATGACAAATCTACGTAAAATTTCACAACACAACTGACAAGCCTAGTGATGTTCTTAATGACATATAGAGCAAGCAATAGGCTGTTTATAAATTGTCTTTGTCTGTCACCTGAAAGTATTAGATGTGATGTGGTAGTTAAGCACTGACCTGTATAATATCACTGACTGTCCTATACAAATGACAGTTAATTTCCAATGTGTATTTAACGAACTAGCGGAGGGGAATGAATTTTATCGAAAAATCTATTTTATTTATTTGAACAATTACTGCTATTAAAATTAGGGCCCTCAAAATCGATTCACGTCACTCAATTAACGTAATGGATAATTTAAAATTACTTCCCCTTTTTCAGAATATGTTTATATCAAATCTTAAAATGAAATCTATCGAAAGCTAAGTGTTGAATCTAGGAAGATTTGCACATCACAAATTTTAGTTTAATTCCTCACCGCCACTGCTTACACACCAACATCAGTTTGACCACCCGCCTGTCCAGAGGTTATAGAGGTATATTACAGGTCAGTAGAGTTGAGAGTTTTCTTCAATATATCGTTCGTTACAATTTTATTTTATTTATAGATGGCGAACGCGTCTGATGGATCTTCAGTGTCAAATGTGAAAGATCGAACGATTTTGCATAGATTCGTTCTTCTGACGAAAAGCGATGATTATACGCGAATGTGATGGATATTTCGTCAGGTGAAAAGGAGCTTAAGCCATTTTGTTCAAAAGTGAACAAGTATTTTAACCATAGAAGATAACCAGTATTACGTATTGATTACACTATACCTTGCCAAAAACGTCTCAGTTTTTAATAATATTCTTCTTCAAAATAACTGTTTTATTTAATGCTCTAAGATTTAGTGTAAAACAGTTCTATTATACTAAAAAAAACTATAAAATGGTAATGACTTGAAATCGACTAAAATAGTTTTTCGTTCAGTGTCATGTGTCACTACACTAATTAGCACGCTATCTCGTTCATTCATTATCGTCAAGTTGAAATTCGTTGCCTACGTTAGCGGATTTTACTAATTTTAGAATTAATTTATCATATAAATGTGGTAATAGGACATCTGTAGTAACTGTATTTATATCTAGGAAGATTGTTAAAGTTATTCGTTTAACTGAAAACCACAATTATGGCTTCGAGTGAAGGGCGAAGTGCCTCGTCAAACTTGCATCAGCAAGACCTAACCAAATTGGTGAGTTAAAACGAATTAATAATTAATTGTACAAACTACAGTTTTACTTCTTATAGATTCCGGCAAACAACTTCAGTGCATATTTTCATTTTGATTCAAATTAATATGTTTGATAACCTTTACACCTAAATCACGCATGCATTGAAGGTATGTAGTTGATATTCTATTCCTGCTTAGTATAGATAGAAGTCTTAATAATGTTCTATTTTATGATAATCGGAATTAACCTGAAGTTGGTACCAGGAAGTAGTAGATTGGTTGAAAAAGAGTTCTACCTGAGTTGTAACTGGTTGTCAGAAATTCTTTTACTTTTGTTATGTGAAAGTGTCTTAAGTTATGATTTTATTGGTTTACAGGATGTAACTAAACTGTCTGCCCTTTCCCCTGAAGTTATATCAAGGCAGGCAACAATAAATATTGGTACCATTGGTCATGTAGCCCATGGTAAATCTACGGTGGTAAAGGCCATTTCAGGAGTTCAAACTGTCAGATTCAAGAATGAACTGGAAAGGAATATTACTATCAAGTTAGGTATGTAGTTATTTAATCTGCTTTATACTGATAGATGTTATTTGAATGGGCTATTTAAATATTGCCTATCTCAAGCAACACTGAAATAAATTCATATTTATTAATTTTACACTACACCAGTTCAAGTTTTTCTTAAAATAATATATGTATTTCTGAGTTAAGGGTTCAAAATACAAGAATATATAATTATAAAGATAAAGATAAGTCACATGAAAAGTTAGGATCTTTAGTATTGTTAAAAAAAAATAGAACTGGAAAATTCACAAATTTGCATTTGTGTCATTGTTACTCAAGAGGAGCAATATTTATATATTTTAAATTTCTGAGTGTTTAGGGAAGTTGCAGCAATGCTATTGCAAATGTGGTATATTTAATTATAATGGGATTTCACACGTAGTTGTGTAATTCCAAAAGCATTGTTGCAATTGCCTATATTTTTATACTTATAATTATTGCATCAGCATTTTATTTAAAATGTTTTATGTTATGATGAGGAACATGTTCCATCTTTTAAATCAACTTCCCTGGCCTTCATTTTAGTATTAATTTATAGTAACAACATTATGTTGGTTAGCTGTAAGGTGTTCATAAAGTAACATAACAAAGTACTCTAATTTGGGACTAACAACACACTTTATATTAAAATAATATATAGGAGATATTATTTAAGTTAAATAAATAATTAATATTTATGATACATATACATCCCATGCATGAAAATTATACTGCCCATGCAATTAATTAAATAAAGCTATGTAATGTACCATGTGTAAATTTAAATGGACACCAATCTAGAATTTATATTATATTGTTAAATTATTCAAGTATTTCTAAATTAACCAAAACACATGGTATGTTGCAGAGCGCCTGTCCGACTCGGTTGTTAAAATGTATCATGAAAGGGCAAATGAAAGACATGAAAATATGTTCTATGAGAAATTGACAAGATTAAAGAAGAGACATTTATCAATTGAATCTGATGATGAAGTTTTGCAGCCTGCATCTAAGAAACAAAAACGAAGTCAAAAATCATCTGATGAATATATCATTGAAAAAATTCTTGATTTTACATTCCGGGAAGGAAAAGAATATTTTTTCATTAAGTGGAAAGGTTGGCCCGATAGCGAAAACACCTGGGAACCTATTGAACATCTTGATAATTGTCCTGCAGTCCTCAGAAATTTCCTTGTTTTGGAAGAACACAAATACTGTGATAAAATAGAAAATATAAAGAAAGAAATATCATTTGGGAACCTTTTAAGTGAACAAAATCTATTAAAACGTTTGGAAGAGTTTGAAGAAAACAATATCCTAAAATTGAAAGAAACATTACTACTGAAGTTAATCGCAATGATTAATTTACCAGAAGACAGTGAAGAGGATGCCACAAATTTAGTGCAGGAAGCAAGAGATGTTTTACAATTATATGTCCTAACCCGGAAACGGTGTCAACAGTTAATGAAATTAAGGAATTGGGAAGAACATTTAAATCAGGTTGATAAATCTAAGAAGCTTATAGTAGAAAATAATTTTGATTTGGCTGGCCCTCCAGAAAATTTTACATATATTAATCAATGCATTCCTGGTGCTGGTGTCACAATTCCCGATGAGCCACCCATTGGCTGTGAATGTGCTGCTTGTAATTGTCGCTCAAAGACTTGTTGTGGGATGCAAGCTGGACTATTTGCTTATACTGCAAAAAAACGACTTCGTGTTGCTCCAGGTACTCCAATATACGAATGCAATAAGGCCTGTAAGTGCTCTGCAGATTGTTGTAACCGTATAGTACAAGGTGGCAGAAATATAAAATTAAGCATTTTTAGAACTGCCAATGGTTGTGGATGGGGTGTTAAAACAGAACAAAAAATAAAACAAGGCCAATTCATTTGTCAGTATGTTGGAGAAGTTATTACTTTTGAGGAAGCTGAAAAACGAGGGAGGGAATATGACGCAAATGGCCTCACATACTTGTTTGATTTAGATTTTAATTCAGTTGAAAATCCATATGTGGTAGATGCTGCTCATCTAGGTAATGTATCTCATTTTATCAATCATTCTTGCGATCCAAATCTTGGAGTGTGGGCAGTTTGGGCTGACTGTCTTGACCCTAATTTGCCAATGTTAGCTTTATTTGCTACTCGCGATATTGAAATGGGCGAGGAAATATGTTTTGATTATTTACAAAAGTCTTCTGAAAATGATGATAATGAAACAAATGGTGTTGTTGATCACCAAGAAAAAATTGTAGATGATATTCCAAGTGGTTCATCTTGTGATGATGATATACCAAGTGGCTCTGAGGCTACTACAGCTATTACTCCAGTCTCACCTGCTAAGTCTAGATTTGAAGTTCAGCAACAAAATAGAGCTATGCTGAGAAATCTTACGGAGTGTAAATGCGGCGCACTTAAATGTCGGAAATACTTGTTTTAATTTTTTTATTGGTAATTGGTTTATTGAATCTCTCTTTCGAAAATCTGGTTGTCAGTATATAACTTATCCTACAACTCCCATTCAAGTATGTCTCAGATCTCCAAAAAGACGATGGAATACTTTGGAAAACCTTTTTTACAATGTAATTATAGTATATTTTGTGTAGAATTTTTAGGTTTCAAAGATTATGATTAATAAAATGTAAATTTAATGTTATTTTATATAAAATATCTTTCATTTTATTAAAACTATTATGACTGTATGAAATAAGTATGTGAACTCATAAAGTTAATTAAGTACAATTGTTAACTACTACTAAGATTATATATTATTAATATAAGTAGACATAGTAAGGCTGCGTTTCCACCAAAGATGTGCGAGGACGCGATGTTTATTATGAACCAATAGAATCGCTTTATTTACCTGACGTCAGGTAAACGTCGTAGTATTGGTTCATAATAAACATCGCATCTCGCACATCTCCGGTGGAAACGCAGCCTTACCGTGACAAAGTGGTCTGCATGTTTACAAGGGTAATGATCAATGTCGCACATAATAACACCCCCAACTGATGAACTACCAAATAAATCTAGATATGACAATGAGCACATCGTAGGTCAGACACATATAAATTTACGAAATAAAATATATGTAATCATCACAGTATTATAAATTGAGCTAGCAAATTGCTTTAGCTATTAGAACTAATGGTGATGGAATCAATAGTTGGCATTAATTATTTTTTTAAGCATTATACATAGCAAGTAGATTTAACTTTAAAAATATAAGGGTTGCCAAACTTTCGTGTTGGCTACGCCTCATAATGAAAGTTATTTGTAAGTCATGCACTGCTGTTATCTGTGTGGCAATAATGTTGATTCTTGTGATACTCTTTTTTATTACATAATTTTTTTATATGCCTCTAATATTGTTAAAATAAATAACTATTTTTATTACTATGTTTGTATCATGGGGTTACTTATTATAATCATCCAAGTCAAGGTGGTATGGTACAACCTTTTATTGTTTACAATGGTACAAATGGAAAAATCTTTGGACAGGTGAAATAACCCCTTTTTAAAATAATCCCGATTGCCACCTGATGGTTATTCATGTGAGGTTGACTGGGAATATATGGGTACAACTTATTGTCTAACATTATGAAGCACACTTTTCGATGTAGACGGAGGTGTTTTAAAATTGCCGAAACGAATGTTATAAAATGCGCCTTACCTAAATGTGCGCAAACTTTTATAGGTTACTTTTTATTGTGCCTTGTGAAATAATAATAAAAATTAAGAAAAAATCTTGTTAATTTTGATATCTATATAATGGTTGAGTATCACAAATTATGTATTGTAAAATAATTGGTGCCGATGTCAAAGATGAGACTGCAGTTTACAATTAAGTGGAGTAAGGTGGTACTGATAGAACTCTATAAAGTACAAGCATATATTATGTACATAAATATTCGAAATATTTTGTCCTGTATTATTCCTAAAATAACTTTTAGTTTTTCGATATTTCTTATATTACGTTTATATTTAGTTTTAACATTTCGTTAGAAATTCGTTTAATAAACATGTTACTTGACAAATAAAATGTATTTGTATTTTATTTTACTTAGGTTCGTTTCCTCTTCCTATAAAAACATTTCGTACAGTTTTCACTTCATATTCGCTGGTAAATCTACGAAAATAAAAGCACTATTATTTATCTTCACAAAATTTAAAGGTTACGCTAATGCGAAAATCTACAAATGCGACAATCCCAAATGTGCGCGGCCAACGAGCTTCATATCGGGCGGTTCGTCCAAGGATGACAATTTCCCATGCATCAGGCCTGCGTGCAATGGTCGCTTCCAACTTGTACGTCACGTCAGCTTCGTCGACTGCCCTGGCCACGACATTCTTATGGCCACCATGCTCAACGGTGCCGCGGTCATGGACGCCGCGTTGCTATTAATTGCAGGTAATCATTTCATTTTTAATAATATTTTTTTTAATGGTGACTAGGAAATAATTGTCTCTCCAAAAATCACTGTACACTGCGGCGTGGATTGCCAACTGACTTACGGCCCCTATCAACCCTCATCGCGGCCGTAAGATGTGGAGGGACGGGGAATAAAGCTCCTCTTGACACATTTGTTAGTATTAGACACAAAACCCATACCCCCTTATTACAAATTACTGACTAAGCATTAAACCAGGTTTAAATTGACAACTTTGACACTAATAATGGCTTATGTCAATTTAAACCTGGTTTAATACTTAGTCCATGTTTTGTATTAAGGGGAAAGTAATTTAATTATTAGGGTTTTCCCTGGGCTGTAGGAACTTTTGCTGTCAGATCTAAGTTCCTACATAGAATATTATTATAGTAGCATAATAATTTTATACTATAAGTGAAAATAACTTCTATTTCAGGCAATGAGTCTTGCCCCCAACCACAGACAAGTGAACACTTGGCCGCCATTGAGATTATGAAATTAAAACATATACTCATATTACAAAACAAGATAGACTTGGTGAAGGAAGGCCAGGCCAAGGAGCAACATGAACAAATCGTTAAATTCGTGCAGGGCACAGTGGCCGAGGGTGCACCTATTATACCCATATCTGCCCAGCTCAAGTATAATATAGAGGTAACATTTTTAGACCAGGATATCCATTATCAAGTAAATCTGTAAAAAAGGCCACGTCAGGACAATTCTGGAAAGGAAATAGTAGCCCTTTAATGTTCCACTGCTAGGCACAGGTCTCCTCTCCTCTATCTATAGACCTGAGAGGGTCTGGGCCACAATCCAGACACAATGGCCCAATGAGGGTTGGCGACAAGGGAGTGAATATATTTGTGATACGTAATGCAATGCCTCAGTCAGTGCATTTTATTTTCATTGTTGAGTATCATTCCAAATTTTTACCTATCATGTTACTGTAATATTTGATATTTTCCGCCAGGTATTATGTGAATATATCACAAAGAAGATTCCTGTCCCGTTGAGAGACTTCACGTCGCCACCGCGGATGATCGTCATCCGCTCGTTTGACGTCAACAAGCCCGGTTGCGAAGTGGACGACCTTAGAGGAGGTGTCGCTGGTGGCTCCATTCTTCAAGGAGTACTAACAGTTGGAATGGAAATCGAGGTATGTATTTGTGTCTAATCTATACTTAAAACTGAGTTAAATGCGCTTATCTCAGGAACTGGAAAAAGGTTTGAACTGGAAATTTATTTTTGTTTGATAGATAATCAATATCTGAATGTTAAGATGAACATGATTTTAATTATTTACCAACCCAACCCTATCTGTGTAGTGATGGATTAAGAATACATAATGTCACTACCCCATCTCAACCCGTGGGTGTCGTAAAAGGCAACTAAAGGAGTAACCTTATGCAGACAAGAGTACTGCAAGAAAAGGAAAATTCTAAACAAACCCTATACCAACCCATCTGGCCAGCGTCTCCTCATTTTTTTGGATGAGAACTGTGCCCAGCAGTGGGATGTTTATGGGTTGAAATGATGATGATGATGAATATCAACCCATTAATGTCCTACTGTTGAACATGTATAGATTGTATTTATTTTTGTTGTTAACAGGTCCGACCGGGTCTCGTGAGCAAGGACGCCGATGGCAAGCTGACGTGCCGCCCCATCTTCTCCCGCATCGTGTCATTATTCGCAGAACAAAATGAACTCCAATACGCCGTCCCTGGAGGACTTATCGGCGTGGGCACAAAGATTGAACCGACGCTTTGTCGTGCTGATCGACTTGTAGGACAGGTATGGAATTTATTCAACTATTGTTGGGAGTCGAAACTGAACTTCCTAAAAATATAATGAACTAGGTGCCGCCCGCGTGGTAAGTCAGTAAAAAAGTAACCTAGTTTGCTATTCCACACTATAAGGACCAATTTAAGCCAAAATTATCTAATCAACACAAACCGACATTTGACTTTAAAATTCATTGAGTATTTCTCTGGCTTTTAGTTAAGTTCATATAGGATTACATAAAATTACAAAAACAAAATTTAGCATTAGCAAAGCCAGAGAAATACTGCAATGAATTTTAAAGTCAAATGTCTCAAAATGATTTAGTCCTTTCCAGACTCAGGTGCCATTTCGCAAATTAGGCATTATGCGACTAAACGCGTCCATCCAACCTAACTTTCGCCATTATAATATCAACCATATGCCGCACTTGACCATTTGATTTTTTTAGCTTGCCAGACGTTAACCCTTTGAACGCCAGAGACGTCTATACACGTAAAATGAAAATTTGCTCACCACGCCAATGACGGCATGGCACGTCAAAAATGTACTGTATTTTAAAAGCTTGGGGCACGGCAATACCGATTTGACGTGGCGCTCAAAAGGTTAAAATAACCCTGTAATTTGTTTTAAATGCTTCTTTATTGTACGTTTCTAAATGAACCGTTTTTATTGTAGGTCCTAGGAGCTGTTGGTGCTCTCCCCGGAATCTTCGTGAAGCTTGAGGTTTCATACTACCTACTCAAACGTTTACTTGGTGTGCGTACTGAAGGCGATAAGAAGGCGGCTAAAGTGCAAAAGTTGACTAAAAACGAGGTACGTAGTTGTTAAAACATTTCAGCTCAACTTCATGAAACAGAAGAATGACTTAGGCCTTATGTTTATCAGAAACTTACGTTAAGTGATAGATTTATATGAAAAAGAGATACCTATATTTTTCATATAAATTCTATATAAGCATTTCGGATAGGTTATCAGACATTTATCAGCAATTTGTGAAACAAGGCCTTATTATATTTTTTCCCTGATAACATTTTCATTCACATTCTCAATTTGAGACTACACAAGAATGTCTGTATTTGAATTAGAACAATAGAACAACTCTCGTACTATTTTTATCTGCGTAACACCATTTATGTTAATAGATATATTACTATTTCGCAGGTGTTACTGGTTAACATTGGTTCTTTGAGTACTGGTGGCAGAGTCATCGCCACTAAAGCTGATTTGGCCAAGATCGCTCTAACTAACCCCGTATGCACAGAAATTGGAGAGAAAGTAGCTCTTAGCAGGAGGGTAGAGAATCACTGGCGGTAAGATTTTACTTTTTTTATACCTAAAAGTTGACCAGCATAATCTCAGTGACGTGAATCAAAGCACTTTACTGAAATATAGAACGCCTGTATTATCAGTTTGACCAGTTACCTAAAAACGCCTAATAAAAAGGGGGCCCATTTTATCAAAAGCATTGTTTTTCAGAAAGATCTATGTAATTTTCCAATATATACTGAAAACCATTTATTCCCAGTCGCCCCATATTACAATCGGGCATAAAACACCCAATTGCCACTGGAAGGCGGTGTGGATCGCTCACACTGTCATCGTTATATCTTACGGCCGCGATGAGTGTAGATAGAGGGCGTTAGTCAGTTAGCGATGAGGAGGTTGGCGATTCACGCCTAGTGTACAGTGATTTGTTGTGTAGTGGAGGCAATAACATCCCAGTCGCCACCCGGTGGGAACTGGGACTGGAAATAAAAACTGAAAACGTAGTCAATTTCAAAGGGAATTCTACTATATCACCAATGATTGAAACATGGCACTACATTGCATCACATTTAATAAATAGACTAATATTTATAAAAGCATTTTTTTAACAATTACTGTATCCAGAATCTACATAACAATGATTGATTGCAGGTTGATCGGCTGGGGTCAAATTCAAGGTGGAGAAACTATCGAGCCTGCAAAGAACTAATGTTTTACATATGTTACTTTTATACATTGAATTATTGTATGTATTTAATAAAAGAAAATATAAATGTAAATAAAATTATTATTATTTAATTTAATCACGACCTACAAAAGTTAGATAAGTTCAATTAGAGAGAACCATTTTCTGGGTAAACAATTTATTTGATTTGTTCAATTGCTTGTGATAATATTTTAGGCCATATATATAAAAGTGTTGATATCTTCATCATCTCGTCGCATATACTTGTGTTCAATTAGCCATTCCAGTTGCTCTTTGATCATCTTTTTAGAGGGCAAGAACATGTTTTTCAGGATCTCCACCAGTTCACTCTGTAAAAACGAAAAGTATTTTAAATTGAATAGTAATCTAAGTATATAAAGATGTTTGCTAATCAATCACTTAATTAATAGTAATCATAACTGATGATGATGTTAAACAATGTTTATGAAGTACAGATACTTGTTATAGTTTTGATATTGGAAAATTAGCAAGCAATTGATATCAAATATATATTTATGGGAGATGGGAGTTATGGTTTTGGACTAACATCTTATAGGCATACATTAGCTAACCTTAAAATTGTCTGCTCCTGCATCATATACCAAAAACAAAAGGACCTAAAAACCAACCAACTGCCTGCTTAATGGTAACTGCTTACTATCTGGTGGTCGATTCTGCTAATCTATAAACGTCAGACCGATGGACCAATCACAGGCCGGCAATATAACGCATTTGACTTAGTAAGCCAATCACAGCTGTCGAATGAGACCACCGGCTTACGGTTGTGTTAGCACTTTAGCAGACTTGGCCCCCAGATGGACAGATTGTTAGCTACCAGTGATATAAAAATGTAAATTAAATTGTTTACCTGAAGAGCAATATTACTAATGCGCTTCCTCATTTTGAGGATCTTTATAATAGCTTCTTGAGTTCTCAATATCCTGAGCTGTACAATGGAATGATTATCTTCTATTTGAGATCTTTCTGTGCTAAGCTGAAGTCGACCAATCAAATTTATCTTACCCCTGCGTTGAGGCTTTCCATTTTTAACAAGAGCAAACTCCTGATTTACCCAAAAAGTAGTATTTTCTACAAAATCTTTAGGATTCTGAACTAGTGGTTCATAGGACAGTAACTGCCTTTTAAGTTTGGGAAAAGCAACAAGAGACCATAAAGTCCTCCTGAGCTCTGGATCAGGTAGTTCAGTAGCAAGTCTTAAGTTTTCATAACTTATCTTCTCCATAGGTCTTTGATTCCATGCAAACAATACTGCCATTTGAAAAGTAGTAACATCTAAATCAAATCGACCCACAGAATTTGCAAATGTGATGGTACCATTACTCATGTGGTGATACCACTGCAATTTGCGACCTGAATGTTTCTTCTTATAAAAGTCTTCAACCTCAGGTATGTAGTCTTCTAACTCTAAAGGAAGGCTAACAGTAACTCTTTCAGATCCACGGGCCCATGCACCAGCATTGAGTATTTTTATGTTAATAGCATCATGACGTGTAGTTTCAGCTCTAAACTGAGTATTGAGATCTTCACTAACTTTTATGTCCTGGAACATTCGAGCCAGCTTATTGACATAATCAGCAGGCATGCCCACCTCCCTTAGCCACTCCACCATATCTTCCTCTTTCTCACTATCTGCACTAGAGTCTAATATCAATCTTCGTGTCAAATGTGCTTTATGATATCTCATAAAAACATCCTTATTTTCAATATACTTAAGAACTAACAAAACATCTTTTAACCGTGACTCAATCTGCTCCGTTGTCAAGCGTTTACTTAATGGTGTCTTCCTTAGCAACATATCACAATAGTTAGCAAGGAGCTCAGGACACTTACTTTCAGGTGCAGTGCCTTTACTTCCACGTATAAGTGCTGATGATGGCAGTTCTAATTTAAATACTGTTGTATCATTTACAACACATTTATATGCTTTATCACGAGCCGTCAAGAACCTCGGGTCATCTATGAAAGCATCTTTGACTAATGTGCTGAATCTTTTGAACAAATCTAATAATCTTTCCACATATTTTTCTGAATCAGTAGTGATTATATCGGCTGAGGCAACCATATCAGCTAGACCAGCAGACACTATATGGGCCTCTAAGTCCCTAAGGATTGGTGTAACTCCTTCAGGTACTCTATCCAGAAGTCGGAACATGAGTTGCAACTTGTCTGTCTCCCCAGCCTTAATTAAAGGTGCACTTTCAGCTAATAATGTGGGTAAGTGTTCTCCAATAAGCACTTTTTCACAACACTGTGTGAGTGCTGCTACGCTGCCACTTCCTGCCTCTAAATATCTATGTGCACGAGCTTCCTCTTCTTTTAAACGTTGATCAGCATACCTCATGTATGGCTGAACTCCACAAGCTAATAATTGCTCGTTAGCTTTCAATTTATAAAACTCTTCTGTGGCTTGCATGTAGGCTGCTTCAAAATTCTCTCGATAAATTTGAAGCTTATCAACAGAATTAGAGCACAGGTTAACTGAAATGAAAAATTTATCATAGTTATACTTAATTGTGATAAAAATTAGGAACATTTAAATTAAAATAATGATTTATAAGAGAGCACTCACCATATGATTCTCTTACACCAATAACAAGCTGTGAATCAAAAGATTCTCCATTTCGTTCAGCTTGGACCAACTTCATTGCAGAATCTTGAAGTCTCTGTTTGATATCCACAAAAATACTTTGATTCCATGAATCCAACATTAGTTTCCTTACAAGACTATCCTCTATATTGTTGTTATTGTTCTTTTTTTGAGTACTGGAGGCATTGGAACTAACAACTTTGCTAGTGTTATTGATTGAATTTTCTAACTGTCGAAATGGTGTAGGTAAATAGTTGCACTGAGTGAAAAATTTGCCCCACTCTGCAATATAAGCCTTCAGCAAGGCCTGGTCCTCTCTATGGGCAAGAACTCGATTTTGAGCTTGTTTAATGTACATCATTACATCCTGCTGTAGGGCATCCCGCAGCTTATAAGCTCCTCTCTCGTCCCACAAGCATACAGAATGAACAGCTTCAAAAAGACCTTGCCATTCTGGCTGAGTTACAGTTTCTTGCTTGAGTAGCTTCAAGACTATTGGACGCATTGAAGGCCAGATAGCCTCAAATGTAGCTTGTCCTTTATCCTGCAAAAAAAATATCACGACACTTTTATACTTATCAATACACCATTGTAGTCTTATTGAAATAAAAAACACAAACAGTACCTTTAACATGATTAACAAATTATGTATTCTTCACACAAATACACTTTTCATAATCAAATTATTGCAGATTTCGATAACTTTGGATGATATTCCAGTCAAATAGAACAAAAAACCGTACAAATAATTACAATTGCAACGCAAAGTATTTCGGTAATATTTCAACGAAATCTTCGACGTTCGACGTCAATGATCGTATTTCTCCGTTTTTCGACCGAGATCTCCGAGAAGAGAGAGACGTCTCATCAATAAAACTATGCCATAGATTTCTATTTCTGCAAAAGTATTTTATTTTAAAGTTAGTCGATTATGAACTTAATTCGACTACCTGAAATTGTCTATTATTAAAATAGTTTTGAGAAAGCTCTATCCTAGGAGTCTGTAAACCCTATGCCTATCACGTTTTTGGAGTTCCGTAGCAAAAAAGTACAAAAGGAACTTTTATGGTCTCGCTTCGTCATCAGTCCGTCTGAAACAGTGTTAACTCTCGAAATTTACTTAAGCAATCGACAAGAAAATTGGAATAGTTTTAAACACTGCTGATTACAGAACACTATTAAGAAAGATTTAATAAATTTTTTTGCTAAACATTATGTATTTTTTGCCATAACACGATAGAACGGAACCCTCGTCGCGTGAGTCTGCCTCGCTCGCACTTGACCAGTTTTTTTTTTGACATTGACAGACAAGCTCTATGTGATCTGTCATGTCACTCTGTCTGACGGAATTGAAAATTGAAATTTGCCGAGTGATTAGACAAAAATAACAAAATCCTAATTTCAATTTTTTTGACAATAACAATTTTAGTGATGAGTAGCTTTGGGGAAATAAATGAACCTTCAACTCGGACTGCGTGGGAGGATTGGGATGATGATGTTCACAAAGAAACTTACCCAAAGTAATTTAACCTTTAGTTACAAAATTATTATCATCATCATCTTCATAGCACACCTCCACTTCATCGGTCTCCTCTCCTCTAACTAGAGAAAAAATGCATTAATTATTATAGATTTATTATTATTAACTTCAAGACTACATAGCTTGACACCTCTTTTGGTTTTCAGTTTACACCTACACAAGGAGAAAGCAGTTCCTGCAGAAATTGGAGTTTTCATAATATTGGAAGGAAGATACTTTTACGACTGCATTAAAGCTCAACATGATGTACTGGAACATATAAACTCTATCCCAGAAGTTAATTTACACTTATTCAAGTCGAAGACAGTTAACAATTACGTTTGCGTAATTAAAGATTATAACTTGGTACAGAGCAGTGAGATAGTTGAAGTATTAAAGGAATTTATTTTAAACAGTGTAGAGGTTGTAGGTTTAATGGCTAAACCTCTTGTGGAGTATCAAGTGGCACACTTGGTAACATCAGGCATAGTAATAAGAAGTATCTGCACAAGTACTCAAACACCAAAATGCCTGAAGACTAGTTTTCCAAAATTAGAACAGCCAAATATTATTGCTGGTGTTGCAGCAGGAGGTGAGATTTTTTTTGTATTAGAAGCAGGTATTATTTTGTGGAGATTTATATTAATGCATGCTATATACATGTGATGTATAGTTTACTGTTTAGTCTTAATTCTAAACAATATGTAAAAAATATTTTCAATAATTAATTTTCTTCTTGGTGTGCTGTCTCCTTGCAAAAGTTAGCCCATATCCTTCTGCGGCCTAGTCTCTTTCTGCTTGCCACTTTACTCTGCTTTATTAGTTGATGGAGAACATACTTTTTGGTGTTACACATCACATGACCAAAATCACTTCCCCATACTCTGAAAACACACACACACATAATACTATTTTGCATTGTCCCTCCAAGATATTATTAGCATAGTTTCCTGGATATAGTTTCCATTAGTGTCCAAACTTCAACACCAAAAATACAAAGCACTTTGCTATATGTGTCTGAAGAGTTATTGGTAGTTTTCAGTTGCAGTGTTCTTTTAATTTTAGAAAAGACAGTATGTACTTACTTGCTCTAATCTGTAGTGTTTTAAGGCTGTGACCACATTTGTCATTAACTATAGTGCCTAGATATCTTAATCGGGAAACCTGTTTCGAGATCCTGACCATTAGAGATATAAGGAAGTACTTAACACTGGTTATTAATTCATTGCCAAGCTCTAGAATTGGGGATTTTTGCTACATGAAACTGTAGAAGTAGATTTAAACAAGTGTCAAGGATTTACATTTATATGTACTAGGTACTGGGTTTAGTTCAATATTCCTGGGAGAGACAATATTCATTACCTGTATTTTCATAATATCAGTGCTATATCTTTCCAATCTTTCTTATCTACTCGTTATAGTATAAACTATATGTCATATTCTCAATTATTGTAATATTAATAGTTGATAACTGTTATCTTTTCAGCTCTTTGTTTGAGAGAAATAATTGACAAGCCAGCTATAGTTCTAGTATGTTACATAGAGCAAACTGAAGAGCAAAAAATAACTGAACTGCAGGAATTGTTGAAAAAACTCGAAATTGTCTCAAATATAGACAAAGTAAACAGAAATAATGTATTAAATTCCAATTTATATATTTGATCAAATATAATTATATTTTTGAAAGTTTAATTGCTTTTTATTGTTACCAAATTTTTGTTTGACTGACACTGGCATGGCCAAAATCCCTGATGATATTTTACACAACAATAAATACAAAAAACAATAATAAAAATAACACTATAATAATAAAAACAAAAAATAGATGCGTAGATTAATGCCGTATATAAACCTAACTAATAAAAAAAATGTGTAAATAAAACTAGCGCAAAGGCGACTCCCATCTGAGGCAGCAATTGACAAGTTCTGTCTGCGACCAGTCAACTTGATGTCAGAATGGCTGCTTACATTTGGTATTCCTAATATTTTTAAAAAGAATTTTAATAATTACCTCGGATGCTAAAATTAACCAGGCAACCAGCCATTCTGACGCACATCTTAAATTGTGGCCAAGTCACTAATTTAGTCTGGTATCAAAATCTTAAATCATATCTGGTATGAATGCAAATAGTTTATATTGTACTTTATTTGTCAATATTTTCAATGAACAATTATTAAAAGGCGCCAATAAAAAAAAAATACTGTACTAATATCATAAAAGTTTATTCAACATTAATACATTAACATATTACAATTATTATTAAAAATATTATAATAAATCATTAAAAATAACATAAGAAAACTTATGAATTTACAAATAACCACAGCCTATTGGATCGCAGACCAGTTTGAGTTTGGTTTATTATGTAACAAAAATATATTATTTAATAGGTACAAAGTAAAAATAATATTGAAATAAAACCGATATAGATAATTTACTATTTTAAGATTTTTTTAATATTTCGAGACTATCCATGACCAGACTGATCATAGTAAGTTATAATAATATTGTATAAACGACCCTATACCCTTTGAACAGAAGAATCATCACCCGTCTACCAATAACGCGTTTCGAAACATTGACGAACAACTTGACACATATTTTATCCCTTGGGTTGGATACCACAAATTAACAAATTATGAAATTAGTCAAACGAGGCAATTGATTGCATCTGTCAGTCAAAATATGGGCTCCACTCCAACCCTAGGCTGTACTAGACACAATATCATCATCAATTCAGCCGTAGGACGTACACTGCTGGACGACCTACGGCTGAAATGATGAAGATATCTGATGCTATAATTTTATACTATTAAAAAGTCATGATATTATATTAAGGAAGCGTTGAAATGCTAAAAACAACTGTGTCTTAAGCGAAACATGAATAGTTTGTGATACAGTCGACCATAATAATATTTGTAAAAGAAATAACTGAATATAACATAAAACTAATCTAAAATCAGAGAACATTAACTTTATATTAAAGTCCAATATACAATCACAAAATAAAAATATTTACATTCTAAATATTTACAACACTTGAAGCATCATGATTTTTACTTCCAAATGCTTAAAATATATTAGTTAAATAAATAGCTACTACATAGGGAAGAAGTTTCCAATCTATCATTCTCTGCAAAAAAGTTTCAATATCTAATGTATTGCTGCCTCGCTCACGCATGTTCGTGTTCGTGACTTATTAGAACAAGGGTGACAAGATAATGGAACTATTTTGTAGGGTTAGGGGGTTGTGCATAACATCATTCCAATATTTTGTACATTTATCTTTAGTTATTGATAGAACTTTATGACTGCGTCCATGAATAACTTACGTGCTATAAATCTCTGGCAGATTTTTTAGAAGTTTTATCTTTGATAATAAACCCAGGCGGGCCCAGCTGATCTAAATGGACACCCCAATTGTGTCGAAAAATCTGTCAGTGATTTTTAACAGCAGATACTCGTACCAATGAGCAGATTTGATTTTAAATATTATAAGTATACTTATTTCCGTAAATACCCAAAAAAAACGTAGCCAAAACTAGATAACTTTAATATATATACTTATCAGTATTTGTTAAACAAATACTATTGTTTTGAAATATAAAAAATAAGGTTATTCTGTACGCTAATAATTGCTTAAAAAGGTAAATCGCAGATAGATATAAAAATATTATATTTGAAATTTAAATTGACTTGTAATATTATTAAAAATATAAGTATGTATATAAAATATACGACAAAATACCAACGTAATTCACGAACACCTAATTATAATTATTTTATGATACACACACAGACTGGTATAATAACAATAGCTTTTGAAGGCTCTGTAATCTATGCGATCAACAAATTAAATGAACAGGACTTAATAGCTTCGGACCTGAACCTTCAAATTGATAAAAGTAAAAGTAGATATAATTTTTATATCTTGATATGATTTATATTTACAAAATATATTATAGAATTCATTACAGTAATACATAATAAATACATACTAATTTTTTTTGCAGATCGTTTCTAATTAAAAATATTATTATTTTATGACAAAATAAATTATTACAATTCATTCCCATGTTTGTTCAATATAATAAAATCAAACTTTAGACATAGGTATAAATGCGACCATCAACTATTTATTTGCAATCTAAAATAAATGAAATAGGAAGATATCAAAAATGTTCGCAAAAATGAGCAAACAAAAAACAAAACCTATGTACGCCTTAAGGCTCTATTTTCTCTAAATTATATTAGTACATACATGGAAATGAATACTTGTAATATAACTTGAGGAGACGAGAGAGGACCGTGAGAAGTGGCGCTGTGGAGAAGAGGCCTATACCCAGCAGTGGGTGGATGTGGGCTGATGATGATGAATATAACTTGATAACTACAATGCAAGAAACTTGTAGTAATGTTGCTCTAAATATGGAAACAGTAAGCTTCCAACTACGCTGAAATTGTGGTTTTGGAATTTTGTTTTTCGCACTCATGCAAGTATAGGACGTAATGAGGAAAGGAGGTGGAAACGTAGTGTGGGAACATTACTCGTTATGCCGCAAGTTAAAGGACTTGCTCTAAAAATACATAGGTATATAGCATCACGCCTTTTTCCCGAAGGGGTAGGCAGAGGTGCGTTTTTAAGGCCCATATAATGGGGGGCGAGCTTATGTCGTGATAGAAAAACCCAATACCATTTTGGCCTGATGGGGGATCACACCAGGAACATTTCATATATACGGTATACACTTCCCACTGCGCCACCAAAGCAGTAATGCTCTAGCGAGTGATTATTTGCACGAGAAGAGTAGTGTGTGAGAGGGGGAGAGAACATCACGACCAAGTGAGGGGTAAAGAATTTCAAAGCTAGTACGGTTAATATTTAGCCGATACTCTCTGAGTTCTCGCCTGCGTGGTATGTCGGGAAAACAGCCTATGCTCTATTCCAGACCATAATCTGTGTACCAAATTTCATACAGATCCTTTCAGCTTCTCTGGCGTGATTGATTAACCCTTTGACGCCAGAGACGTCTATACACGTAAAATGAAAATGTGCTCACCACGCCAATGACGGCATGGCACTTCAAAAATGTACTGTATTTTAATAGCTTGGCGCACAAGGCACGGCGATACCGATTTGACCTAGCGCTAAAAAGGTTAACAAACATCCATCCTAACTTTGGCATTTATAGTATTAGTAGGCTGACGCCAGGTGTAAGGATATTGTCCGTGTTACAACCATATTATTATGAATGAAATTTAGTACCTCCGATTTCCACGGTATCCATCTTCGTCATGGAACATTCACATTAGCAAGAAACTCGTTAACAATTAACTGTAACCATCCACGCAACTTAAATATTATATAGTAAATCTCTCTACTAGATACTCGTTAAGTGTTAGTGCTGTATGGCATTCAACATGGTCTAGAAGTCCCTCAGTAAGTATGATAAACGTGCACGTATATGTTCACGACGTGCAACACGAAAAGTTTCACCCTTGGGCTCAATTCACACCGAAATGGCAGCTGCCGGCGGCGGCTGGCAGCGACGCTAGGAGGCAGATCGAGCTGGCCGCTGAGTGTTCGCCTCAGCCTCAGCAAGGAAACTCGCGTGTTTGGAGTGAAATGATAACGGTGCAGAGCGGCCGCAAACCGTTGCCAGCAATGATCGCGAGACTGCCTCGAGACCCGTGGCTTCACGCGTGACCTCACAATCTTTTTATACTTTTCATGCAATACTGGTCTTTTTAATAATGTAGTTAATATTTAAAATTATTTGACACTGAAAGTGCCCGCCACGCTGCTGTCATTTCTGTGTCAAACGAGCTTTAATAGGTTTGTGGCAATGTATAGTACGCTTCAGGTAACAACCCTACATTTGATACAAGAATTAAAGTCCACTCACACAACCCAAACAAACTCGAAAATGAGTGCAACAAAATAGTGACACATAGGTCTAGCCATAAAAATATTAAATAGCTAAGCCATGCAATGTATTAACTCTCATAAAACTAGTTATCTATTCATATTGTGCCATTATATTTACTTGCTATTTTACACTCTAATGTTTACAACTAACAATTTAATAAGTCAATCTATTTAATTTTTTTTTTGTTTAATCGAATTAACTTCAAATTTTAAGTTTATGGAGAAATATTTTACAAATCTATTTCATACACATATAAATCACGATTGTCCCTTAAACACTGAAATATTTATTTATTTCGTATGTTGCTTATAATATATAATAATATGTTTCAATATAAAACAATATATTTTTTTTAACATTAAATTTGTATTTTGAATACATTTTGCCTTTTAGTAGATACCTATGTATTAAAACAAAATATTCATATCTTAAAGTGGAATGTTACTTCCACCTTAACCGTGAATAGTGTACCAATGTATAAAAAAATATAATGCTCGACTAGATTCAGATATAAATGAGTAATGAATTAATACTAAACAATTTAGTATTATATTACAAATAATTGCTGAAACATAAAAGTCGGTTCCACATTAAGCGTTTAATACGCTAGTATTTTGAATAACGCATGCGTATTCGGTACACCCATGCCATAAACCGACCTAATTCAAGTCTGCTGTGTTTTTAAATTAAAAACGGAATGAACTTGCTAACTGGTTTATATGGGTCGGCAACGCGCTCGCGATGCCCCTGGTACCATCGCTAACCGATTACCGCCAGCAGAGAGGTGACGATAGATCGTGAGATGCATCATATCTGCCCTATCCAGTAATGTTCATGACGATCTAAACCACTCTGCCAAGAACGTAACTACAAAGAAGATTCGGTATGAATGCTTCATTGTCAACAGAATACGCATCGTAATGCAAAATACGAGCGTATTAATAAACGCTGAAACTCTAATCGCTCAAAATCGACACTTTGATAACATTGAGCTGATAGAATTGGCACACAGGTGATTTATTTGTGTTGATTTATACTATTAGTAAGGTCTGTAAGCATTCAAATTACTTCTTTAAACACTTCCAATGTTTACTAAAATACGTTAAAATTCTATGATCTTATCATAAAATAAACTTATAGCTAAACATGACACTGACACCTATTATATGGCATAATAATAATAGACGAGGATTAGATATTCCCCCAAGTTGCCTTGTAAAGCTTATAGTGACTAAATCTATTCTTGTTACCATACAAAAATAAAATTGTCTTGGACAATTAAGCTTTTATATGATATACATAAACTCTTTTCTCTAAATAACTTTGGAGGTACATAGAACAGCCTTTCGTTTTGTTACTCACATCTGTAGTTTACAATGATTATAGATCCGTTAGTCCACCGTTGTGTTGTCCTGATCTGACATTGTCCAATACTTTGTTGACAAACTCTGAAGTCTTGCCTGCTATTTTTACTTCTGCAATAAATTAAAAAGGTCCTATTATTTAATCGGTAGTACGATTCAGTTAGGAATATATTTTAAACACCTTTGACAAGAAAGTAAAAACATCTTATTTTTTTAATATTAGTCAGTTTCATTTATAATTCATGGTGACTTTTCTGGTCAAAAGTTCAAAAATATTATCTAAAACTTCATCCTCCTACAGAATATTTAAAAAAATATTTTTTCAACTAGGAAGTTATACCTAATGGTTGGGTGGCCAACACGTGGTCCAGGGGCCGCTTGCGGCTCGCCTGGTGAGTACTTGCGGCCCGTGAATCTTTATTATGAACAAAAGTAAATTTATAGAGTACATAATACAAGTAATTCATTGATTCGATTGTCAAAAAGAATTGAATTGATGCCCATGTAAAGTTAATTATAATCAAGATTTTCCAATTAATAAATCATTATTTTGTTTTACTGATCCTCACTACCGCAATTCATTATTTTGAAATCTACCAATGTTCTGTGCCCTATGTTTAATAAACATTGTTTTTTACCTGTGGCTGTGTTGACTATATTTTTGATGTGCGAGTTCCAGTCAACATTGTTCTGTGAATTAGTCATTCGGCTGCTTATTATTTGCTTCATTTGGTGGATGCCAGTCAAGAGACGTTCTGAAAGTGTTGCAAAGGCTTTAATTACTCCATACAGAGTGAGTTAGACACTAGTCTGAAACTAGTTTACCTACGGATAGGTCTTTAGTCATCCAGTCTTAGAAATGACTAAAATATACAAAAATTGCTATAAAATGTCGCCCTGGAAAACTGTTAAAAGAAATTACGATAAAGAAAGTCTTGACAAAAGTAATATTTTTGTATTACTTACTATGTTCATTCTCTAATCCATGGAGTTTCAGTTTATTGGCTTCATGTTGAGCTTTTTTCTTCAGTCGGCAGGCTCGTGATGCCAATTTATTTTTCTCCTTCCTTGTCTTAGGTCTTATGTTGAATGGTAATTCACTAACAGGTATCATGTCATTAATGACTTTACCCAAATTGTCCAGCTCTTTGCCGATTAAATACAATTTCCTTGGGTTTGGAGTCAAATCATTCCCGTCACCTTTTCTAGCTTTTCCGCTAAAAAAAAAGATAACCATAATTAGGTATATTATGTGGCTTTCACAGTTACCTCAATATTCAATAATTTTGGTCAATTTAGAATTTTTTTTCCGGGTTGTAGTCATCATACAGACAAAACAGTTAAATGGTGCTTAGTTTTATAAAAAGCACAATATTATATTTGTTATATTTCACTGTATATTTTCCAGTAAAATAGATAAATAAATGCACTTTGCAAATTGCAAACTTAAAAAAAAAAGTTACTATTTAAAAATTTTGCTTTTTAAATTGGATATACGCAAAGTATGCAAAATCCAACCAAAAATACATTCTATATCCATGTGGTTCTTATTTCTACTAACAATTTTTCTACTAACAATTAAAAAAAAGAAAAACGCGAACCAAAATTTCTGATAATGGACAGGTAAATAAAATTATTTGTTAAAAAACTTAATTAACTATTGTACTGCCACATCATGTGTTTGTTTATTAGCTGACTAATAGTATGATGTCACAAAAACATATCAACAATACATACAATTATCATAATAAATAATAATCAGTTTTACCTGATCAACAATATTAATGTAAACATCTTGCATAAAATATATTGCTGAAGCAAATATTGTTTAAACAATATTGTTTACCTAATTTTTTTCCATATCAAGATAAACTATTTTACTTCTTAGAATTTATTTTCTAATACATTTATTGCTAGCTAGATAGCTTCCGAATGCGACTTCGGAAAGTCACGTATTACCAGTGTATACTTTTTGTACACTCGTATGCTAAGTATGTGTTCACTTTTGTTTATCTGTATCCAAGATTCACCAAAACCTATCTACCTATTAGTTTTTTAATTAGTGAAAAAGTAACAATAATGCCTATTTTTCGGATAGTTTTGAACCTGACCCTAAATTAAAACCCAGTCGCAGGTTAGGTTAGAAGCTTGAAACAAAAAAATACATTTCTTCCGAATGTAAACCTGTTGATATTTTGATTACTTACAGTAAATATTAAACTCTGATTTGACACATTTTTTAGAGTTCTTAACCTAATGCACGACTGGGATAGGATTTCAAGGCTAAAAAGACAATATTTGTCACCTTGACTCCTCAATAAAGAAGGGAAGTTGTATCACTGGATGGCTGACTTCTCACACAACATCAAAAATTTAAACAACCCTGCTTATAATATCTCATACTGATAGCAGAGAGTAAATAAATATGAAAAAAAAAAATAATTATCTAGCTAAGTTTAATATTCTCACCTGTGCTTAATCCCCCTAACACTGCAACTGGGACTGAATACAGGATCAGTAACTAAATTCAGAATATGCGGGTCTTCTGATTTATTCTTCAGAATAAGCCTTTGACCTTTGGGTCCTTTTGCCTGAACATTGTACTGCCAAAAATATCTTTCCTTTTTGGAACTATGGCGGGGTTTGCTTTCGGACTCATCATTTGATTCTGAAATTAAGTTTGACATCACATGTATAAAAAAAAATTCCTTCATAATAATTGAAAATCTATTGCAGACCGTAAAAAACCTATAACTGTGATAATTTAATGTAATATTACTTATGAATAGATAATAAGCAAACATTCTACAACACAAAGTTATTAATTAACAGTTTTGCTTTGAAATTTATTATCAGTTTTAAACATAATATAGTTTTTCCCCCAACATTTGCATATATTTATTGCTTGATTTTGGTCTTTTATGCACAGTAAATTTTTTTCTGATTTTACTGAATCAAAACTTACCATCTGATGAGAGGTCTTCATATCTATCACTATCTTCGTCAGACTCCACATCACGGTCATCTTCATCCTGTGAGAAGTCTACAGTTCCAGGGCTGAGTAGACCTCCGGAAAGAGAAGATGCAGAGCCTGCTTCAGCCAATGAGCTTGTTGATAATAGATGTTTACGGGGTTCTCTGCGTTGCCAAATCTGGGCAGGAAAAACACGTTTTTTGAGATATTTAAATTTTTTTATTATTGAAATAACAAAATTACATACATTTATTAAAAAAAATATTTACACATAACTTAAAAATATACACAACTAACCTATTAAAAAAAAAGAACCAGATACTCTATTTACAGGAACTTCCTATAAATAGAATATCTGATTAAGATCAGATTCCTGAGGAAACATCCAAAAGGCTAGCGACTTTACCGCATTGGATAGGAAGGCTAATGCGTTGCCCCAGGTAGAGGCAAGCCCTTGGGTCATGTGATACCTCAGAAACACATTTACAAATTTCACGATAAAATTTGTGAGTGTTTGACTCCCAAGGTCCAAGAGTTTCAACCCCAAAAGGCTCAAAAATATAAGTCTCACCAAGTCTTTCATATTTACGCCTCTTGAGGCACTCTGCAGAATTGGCAGCAGAACCCGCTTTAATACCAGTCCGTGAAAGATGAGATGCCACCAGTGTGTCAACGCAAGTAGCATCCCACACCAAGGGCTTACCCATCTTCATCATCCCACGGAATGAGAGTCATGCCGTCGGGTCACTTACCATCGCTACGCACTAGGCCGTTAGGCTCCAGAACGATATAATATATCCAAAATTTCAAAACCAAATACAGCCAAATTGGTTCTGCCATTCCCTAGTTTTTGTGAGAGTGACAAACATTTATATATATGTATAGATTAATGACGATGATGAATAATGCTAACCTGTTCCATTGTGAGGTTTGTTGGTGCTGATGAGGATAGCTGAGTCTGCTGTGGTTGCACACTTGTTGGGTATGGAGGTAACACAGTGGAGGCTGGAACAGACTGTCCTAATGCTATTTCACCACTGTATCCATCCATCCTTAACAGAAGTTCTGGTAACTGATTCATAGGCTGAGCAAAACTTGATGATGCAGAACTGTGTTGACTTGCAGGAGAGAAAGCAAGCTGAGCTCTATTGTAAGGACTGCAAGGACTATCACCAGGCATTATGCTACTTGGCTGTATAGTGTTTGGGCGACGTGATCCACCCATCACACCTCCAATCTGAACACAATATCCACTCTCCTCCGGCAATAGCAGATCATCGAAATTTAAATCATCTAACAATGTATCTGGGTTTGCATTTAACTCAGCAAGTGTAGGACCAAGTATTAAATCAGCTTTGTCCACTTGAAATATGTCATCGTCATCCATTTTAAAACTTTCCACCTTCGTTGAGGCGTCAGTGTCAAAGGCTAGCTTATTGTACTGCATTGTGGGCATGTTGTGAAATGAGCCAATCGAGTTATCTTGCAGACACAAATCTAAGTCAGTGTTGAAGTCGCCGAGGTCGAGACGCCGCTGCGGGATAGGCACGGAGGCAGACATGGTGCCCAGCTCCAATGGCGATTCTTGTTTTATCTCTACACCAGGTTCGACAAGAAAGTCATGTGTGTAAATAGAATCCGACATCGCACGTGTTTGTGACCAGTGACCTTGAAGGATAATAGTCTTGTTGATAGAGATTGGCGCACGCGTCTTACGTCTCTATCGATTTATTCACAGTGAAACCCACGTGTTGTATCTATTTTATTTGCTTATTATTACAGCGACCTATTTATAAAGAGTAATATCATCGTATGGTTTTAACGATAATAAACTGAGATATATCATTATTCGATTACATAACTGTAAAAAACTCAATCCTTAACAAAAATCAAGCACATAATTTTCACAATGACTTTCGATATCGAAATTAGACACAATAGATTCGAGAAATCCAATCCGTTATATGTTATTTATATTCATAAATACTTCACAATATAATCACTTGAATTTTTAGCCAGAAAAACAACTATCCTTTATGAAAATCCAATTTAACAAGGAGCCACCACAATAACAAAAACACTGCTCAGCTATACGAAGTAAACAAAGATCTTATTATTATTATTCAGCAAATTCAAAGGTCATTAGAAAGAGTGAGCATGTCATAAAATGTTTATGAAAGAGAGAGATAAACATAATTTTGCTTGAAAAATCTAGACGGAAGTGGAAAGGATATTGACGTAGAGTTGCTTGCGATTCCTTCTCGTATTTATTTATTGTCTATGATAAATAAATAAAATTTATTGAACTAAAATTCTTATCAGATTCTTCTTAGAGAAATTGAATTAAATTTCCTTATAATTTAAACATACACAACTCAATAACATTTAAGAGCGTTTCTACAAACAAGGTGGCAACGTAGCAATTTAGTGTCATATTTTGTGGATTTCAATTTTTAATTAATCGGAGCTATATTTTAAAAATATGTTTGTTACACTATATAATTAAGGGAAAAGTGTGTAAAAGATATGAAATCATTGGGTTTACAGTTCTATTTATATGCAAATAACCTATTGGAAACTTGTAGGTCGTTATTTTTATAGTAAAATAACTGTAAGCAGATACATATTTATATATTTTTAAAATAAAGCTCCGATTACTTAATAAAAATTAAAAACCACGAAACATGACACTAAATTGCGTCGTTGCTACTCAAGGAGGTTACTTATGTTGCTACTCTGTAAATACGCTCTATCTAAATTTTGCTCTGGATGGATTAAGTTTATTTTAGGCGATTTTATTTCCTAAGTTGATTTTTTCGGTGTTTTTGTTATTTAATTGCAGTTTTTTATTATTGACAAGTTGACAACTTGAATACCACAGATTAAACTTTAATCGTTTTTTACATAGATTTAGTATGTACAAGATAAACAATGTCAGATTATAGGCGAGACCAAAACACAATTGAGTGATTGTCAATGTGTGAGTTAAAAATAGTGATTGCAACGGACTGTTGTGAAGTATCGATATTCTGTACTTGGGATTATCGAGCTTATGAATTCGGTGTGTAAAGAGCGTCTTGAACTCTTGAATAATGTCGCAACAATTTTTTTTTCAAGTGACTTACCATCTGCTGACGGTGAAGGGAAACATCGTGAGGAAACCCACATATCTACCCTAGAAGCAATTCTATGTGTATGTCTGATCCACCAACCCGCACTAGGCCAGCGTGAGTGGATTATGGCCTAAACCCTCTCACCTCTCGACATGAGACCCGAGCCCAGCATTGGGGCTTAATGGGCTGCTAATGAGTAAGAAAGCAGGCCATAAACCTTACTGCCTAAGTTTTTTATGGTCAATGTCATGATGAACTAGAACAATATATCTGATCGATTATATTCTATATAGCTGTACTTAATGATAGAAAATTTATTGGATGGTTTAAAATCACACGATATTTAAACACGTTGTATAACATAATATTTTTTTTTATTCTTTATATTCGGAAAACATTTATATAACAAATAATTGTGAAAATACAGCAAAACTATTTTCAAAATGAAAAATATTATTAAAATCTTTGGGTTGGTTAGCCCATTTATCGGGGAAAGATTTAACTAATGTTTTATATATATGTAAGTAGTTGAATATTTTTTTAAGGTCCAGTCTGGTCTATTTATAATACGTATCCATTTGTCACGTGACGCTGTTTTCGTTGGAAACCTAAAATAAAAGACAAAAATATCACTAACTTAATGGCTCACCTGACACACACACAAGCTTATATTTTAAGAACTACCTACTGAATTTGTGAGAAACAACTACTTTAAAAATAGGTATTAAAAAACATAGAGAGATGTAAATAAATTAGTGTGCTTCACTCAATTACAATAGTGGTTACCTTAAGGCGTTAACGCACATATTACGATGATTTAAAGAATTGACGGAATAATTACAGTTTTAAAATAAAAATACTATCGACTTTTATCGATACACATGACGTCATCATTTCGTCAAGCCCTATCGTCAACAAACATTTTCCTATTTTACACGAAAAAAGCTTTAATATATCGTATATACATAAAATATTATCAACATAACGAAGAAGAAGCCTAAATACGTCCAACAAAATAGGTTTTTGCTCAGTTAAAAGCACCAATTTTACAAAATAGGGTTTGCAAAAATTCATTAGATTTTTGTATTTACCTGAGAAACGTGAAATTTCTCTGGGTTATTCCTTCTTGTTACGTCACAATTGGTTACGGAACAGACTACCATGGTACTGGCACACCTTTTAAGCAATTTATTGCACGATTTGTAAATATTTTAGCAAAATAAGAGTTGACAGTAAAACACGCGAGCCGCTATGGCCCCCTATTTGAAAAAATATTGGCACATCCCATTTTATCTTTCATCTCTTTCACTCTTTTACAGCGTGCATATCAATTTGACCTCTCGTTTCCGCGCTATGTTTGTCTTCTGCGGTAGCGCGCGGATCCTAGGTCTATGGTTTTTTATAAGGACAAAGATGTCGTAACCAGCTGAACGTCAGGTGCAGTGACAATACTGACAAAATAATACAAGTAATATTCAATTTTATATTATGGGTGACGAAAACCTAAATTCTAGTAAAAAATGTGATATAACTAAGTGTAACGTCTTAATTATTGGCGCTGGCATGGCTGGATTGTCTGCCGCCAATTGCCTCCTGAAAAATGACATGGAAGACTTTATAATTTTAGAAGCTAGAAAACGTATCGGTGGTCGTATAATTTCAGTACCAATGAAAAATCAGAATGTTGAACTGGGAGCTAATTGGATACATGGTGTTTTAGGTAACCCAATTTTCGAAATAGCGATGGCTAACAGTCTTGTAAACATTATAAACATACCCAAACCACATAAGGTTATAGCAGCTACAGAGGATGGGAAGCAAGTACCCTTCGGAGTGTTACATGAGATACACGAAGCGTATGTGTGTTTCCTAAGACGATGCGAAGAATATTTTCTATGTCAGTATTTACCACCACCTGATATACACAGTGTAGGTGAGCACATCAATCTGGAAGCGACTATCTATTTAGAACGGTTACCATCGTCAGAAGAAAAAAAATTAAGGAGACTGATATTTGATTGTTTATTAAAAAGAGAAACATGTATATCTGGCTGTAATAGCATGGATGAAATAGATCTCCTTGAATTGGGCAGTTATACTGAGTTACAAGGTGGTAATATTATGATACCATCAGGTTACAGTTCCATCTTAGAACCATTGACAAAAAACATTGCACCTGATAAAATATTAAAAGACCATGCTGTGCGTAAAATAAAATGGGATTCAGATGATCACAGTTCACTAAGACCTCTTGATGATGTTGGTGAAGAGTCTGAGGACTCGGATCAGACTGTGATTGAGGATAGCTCAAAATCCACATCAACTGACAGGACTATGAACCCTGGGGAAGGTACATCACTGCCAGATGGTGCACAAAAACTAAAGAAAAAGTTCCCAAATTATGTTGAAGTAGAATGTGAAAATGGAAAATCTTTTTATGCTAATCATGTGATATGTACTATACCCCTAGGTGTTCTAAAAGAGAATGCTAACAAACTGTTTGAACCCCATTTGCCACAATATAAAATGGATTCACTTGAAAGATTATTATTTAGCACTGTAAACAAAATATTCTTAGAATATGACCGACCATTCTTGAATCCGGAAGTTACAGAGATTATGCTATTATGGGAGAATTCCCCTGTACCTGAAGATATATCAGATTCATGGTACAAAAAGATTTATTCATTTAGCAAAGTGTCAGAAACTCTTTTATTGGGATGGCTGTCTGGTAAAGAGGCTGAGTATATGGAGTCATTATCTAGTGATGAAGTTTCAACAACATGCACAAAAATATTACGTAAATTTCTGAATGATCCATTTATACCGGAGCCTCAAAAATGTGTATGGTTAGTTATATTATCAAAAATTTTTAGGTATTTTCTTTATTTTGTGTGTGTGATTTACCTTAATTTGTATTGCTATTACTTTTTCAGCACAAGTTGGAAGAATCAACCATTTACAAGAGGATCTTATACTGCTATTGGTGTAGGAGCCAGTCAAAGTGACATTGAAAGTTTAGCTCAGCCATTATTCAGAAATGTACATGATAAAAAGGTATACACTTTTATTATTATCATAATAATTTATTCACAAAAGCAATACAATTTTGTTTAAAATTTAATGATTTTGATTCTTTTAAACAGTGATATTTATTGAGTGCAGTAGTGGCAGCATTCGATTTTAAAGTCTTTCCTGCTTCTAGCACAATACATTCACAAGGATATAGTTTTTAATATTGTCATGGTCATTTAACTTAATAATGTTCGGGATATTTACCATGTCCTTTATTTTTTCTTTATTCACAAAGGTCTGAAAATGTTTGCATAATAATATGTGTGGAAACTAACCAATTTAAAAAATTGACATCATAACCCATCACTACTGTTATGCTTGCTAAGATCCTCTTTTTCGATATTTCAGCCTATTTTGCTCTTTGCTGGAGAGCATACACACAGCAACTTCTACTCTACAGCTCACGGTGCTTACCAGTCAGGTCAAACAGCCGCAAGACGTTTATTAGCTCCAGAAGAGGCCGAAGAGAACTTCCTAGAGTGTCCAGGATCAGCCGACTTGAACTCATGGATACAAGGCATACACCTTGAAGGTTAATATTATTTGAAGTCTGTAGATGCTTCATATGCACAGTGCCTAAGTACAATATAACTCATTGTATTTATTCATCAGACATGACAGAGGCTGTGTCTATTTTACTCATAAGAATTGTGATTTTGTTTAATACTGCTGTTGCTAGTATATGGAAATAGTTACATGTCTATTTTTACTGTTAAAGAAACCGAAGGGGTAAAATTATTTATTTATTTATTAAAATGTAAAATATTAAATGTGTTTGCTCTCTCGAAAATTATGCTTTAAATGTATACGAAAGGTGGGCTATGTGAATGGTTGAAAATCCCATATAACTTGGTGCCAGAATCCACCAAAACAAAATTCAATAGAAAATTGAAAAATTTATATTGATGTTGTGTCAAGAACTTATGGCTATTATAATATATAATACATTTTTAATTTTAACTCAACTTTGAAGCAGGCTCAATATGATGATTTATTTATAATCATGAACAACATTTTAAGGCAGAAACTATTGATAATTATTTTAATATTTAATCAGAAGTAATTTTTCAGTACCATCTGCAGCTATTTTTTGTTCAATGTATTGTATTCATTTATTAATATCTTATTGACATTTAAGTTAGAAATTTTCATGCAAGAGAGGAGCTGTATAATTATGTTACCTACATTTAAAATACAATGAGAAAAATTATTTGTAAAATTGTCAGTACCTACCTACATATATCACTGTATTATTTTATAATATCATTGTTCATACATAACATCTGCTAATAATATTGACCCAGAAATAAAAAGAACCTGTTAGCAATAGAAGACAATTAAGACATTTGCTCCTTATATATTACAAAAATGTTGAAATTATTGGAAATCTTACAGTACTTTACAAGTAAGTTCCTTTTGACTAATTGTTAACATTATGCTAGAGAAAACAGGGTTCGAAAATGTTTTAAACTTTCATTGCAAAAGTTTTTCTAGTGTAGAAAGAAAAATAAGAGTTGTCTAATTTAATTTAGAACATTGTTTTGTTAAAGCACAAACTCATAATAATTATGTAAAATAATTATTAAGAAGAAATTTGAAGAAGTTCAACCATAATTAACTGTAATTTTGCATTACTTGGTGTGTAATTGATAAATAATAGTACCAAATTCTTAGATTTATATAAAAATAGATTACTTATATGCATTTCTAGTTTTTAGCTTACTGTATATATTTATGTAGATGAAACGCAAAAAAAATTGTTTACAGACAAATTATAAACGATGTAGTTGCCTATTGATGGAATATAATTTTATTGTTGGTAAAATTCTTATTGATGTACCTACTATGGGCAGTTATTTTGGACCAGGTGGTATTACTTAGGGTACTGTATATGTATAGCAAGCTATAGTAGCACATTTCTACTGTAGAAATATTTGCAATTACTATTATCTTAATGCATTTCCAGATTTAGACTTATTAAAAATAATTAGGTTACATATTCGTTTTTTCTAGTCAATGCAATGTCTTTTTTGTATCGCTTTAATAAATCATCAAATATTATAAAATGTTTCAATTTAGTATTAACCTGTTAATAACAATCTCACTTTTACTTAAGTATATTAATACAGCAACCCATTATTATCCCACTGCTGGGCTCGGGCCTCCTCTCCTCTACGAGTATTCCAAGACCTGAGAGGGTTTTAGGCCGTAATCCACACACGCTGGCCTAATGCGGGTTGGTGGATCAGACATACACTTAGAATTTCTTCTAGGGTATGTGGCTTTCCTCACGATGTTTTCCCTCACCGTTAGTAGATGGTAAGTCATATGACTAGTACATATAAATTCCACAAAGTGAAAGCCACATTGGTACTGCTGATCAAAATCGAACTCAGGCCGCGTGTTTAACACCGGTCTCTTATTCATTCAGCCACCATCGCTCGAAATATATCTATAATAAATAAAAAGATCTCTTCTTTTTTAGGGTTCCGTAGCCGAAGTGGAATAAACGGAATCCTTTTAGTTTCGTCATGTCCGTCCGTATGTCACAGGCATTTCACTCAAAACTGCTTGATGTACATAATATATTGATGTAACTTGGAGAATAGGTGTCTCGTGTGTGCCGCTACTAGGTTTGGCACCTAGTTAATTAATTAAAATAAATATATTTAAGGGGGCACTCCATTTCTTATTATACAGCTGAGTTATACAGGGTGTCCCGAAACTCAACGTCAAGCGGCTACTGGGCATTGTTATAGGCTGTACCTGTTCTTAAAAAATGAATCCCGGATTTCCCTTGGTCGTGCCATAACTTGAGAATGACAGGACCAATCAGGCTAATTCTTTTTTTTTATATTCGTTGAAGAAATTTTCTTCATGGTTCATATGAGGAGAAAATTTGGAAATCTAAATTCATCGCGGACAACAGCAGCTAGTCTTGTTAAAAGAGTATAAAAATTATGGGATTTCAATCATAACATAAAAATATTGATAAACATTTATTAGTAAAATAAACATTGAAGCAGTTAATCATTATTTTGCTAAATTAACATTTTATACCACAATAAAGGTATGAAAATACATTTTATATGACAATTTTATTAGTTGTATGAGTCAATTGTGATAGTGAAGGTTAATAAAAGGAAAAATAGGTAAGTCTTTATATAACCCATTAAAATTATAACATCATCAATAGAATAATGTAATATTTTATTTTGAATTATTAAATAATTTTACTTTAATAAAATATTATAAGTTTAAAAGTAATTTAAAAAAATTTGGTCACTATGCCAGTTAACTTTTACAACAAAGGGCAGGTAGGTACCTACATAATACTGCGTTTAAATATTAAAGCCATATTTTGTTTTTACTGAAAAAATATGGACACATTTACAGGAAGCATATTTTGTAAAACAAGTTTAGGTGCTACATTATTAGTAGAACTTATTATGGCATTAATCTTCGAGAAAATTAATATTATTCAACAGGTACCTGTGTCATCATTTTATTTCTAACAACACATGGTTTACAAAACCAGCTTTCTGTAAATGGTAAGTACATAATAAATAATAAACTAAAATATTATTTGGTAAAAAATATTTAATGTTATGAGAAAAAAATATATTAAAATATTAAAACCAAAAAAGGGAATAATATTTGACCACATTCTCACAGCGCCATCTAGTCCCAAATTAAGCAATTATATTTATTAATATTATGGGTACTATTATACAACTGATAAGTATTTATATTACTTTATACCTACTTTTTTTTGTTAATGTTAATACATACAAATATAATATACTTAGATAAATTACACCCAGACACAGAAAAAACAATGACGCTCATCACACAAACATTTGTCCTGGGTGGGAATCGATCCCACGACCTGAACCGAAAATAATGAGAATTACATATGAAAAATGGCATAATTTCTAACTTCACTATTACGAGAGTTTATGTAGACATAATGCCAATTACTAAAAAACATATGAAACCTTAAATAAATTGTGAGTTCCATAACATGTGTAATTTTTAAAATAAATTAATGTGTGCTTATAAAATCTTGAAATACCATGGGCAAAAAAACAAAAAAGAATTATCTTTGGAAAGCCCTTGGATGGTGCACACTAAATTGACTACACTAAAGATTACCGATCCCACTGATCCCAGTAATATAAAATTAGTGCCTCTAAAGAATGTGTATAATCATGTTTCTACTTTACATGGTATCATTATAATGTTTGAAATATTCATATCTCTTCACTGGGTCAGATAATAGTAAATAGTTTAATAATATTTCGTTCTTTAAAAATATTGCCTTAAAAAACATGTTCACAAATATCCATGTTGATTTGTGAATATTGAACGATTGGTGGGTTCCTAACCATATTTATTCAATTTTTTAGCATTGCTATATACCTACCTATGTCCTAATGATAAGCAAGAATTTATCCTCCAAAACCAACAGGTGAACTTAAAGAAATAATAGTACAGGTACTATAAATATAAGTGTTAATTGACCATGGAATGTTCCCTTTTCTAATCTAATAAGATTCTTAATATAAAAATACTGAGTACCTTAACTTCTTACTACTTACAGAAATTAACTAGACACTTAATCATAGAGGGGAAAAACAATTTACACAGTAAATTTTGTACTGTTCTATGCAATAAATCGGAATCATAAAATGAAATACAGCAACAGCTATAAATCATATTAATCTTTATCATCAGCCATTTTTTCTCACATAAATTAATATCTTAAGAAAAAACGATCAGTTTCTACAAATGACTGTGTTCTTTCGTGAAATTATTTTTTTTAATATTTATGAATGATCCCAGTAGATGGCAACAGGCTCGCTTTACCTAGTATGGGTAGCAAAATGCGAGTATGGTGAGCCTCTGCTTACCCATTCGAGAAATAAATGCTTTGAGATGATTCTAGGGAGGCGAGGAAGTCCCAAAATTATGAATACAGTTTTGTGAAATTTTTAAGATAACAGTGTTGATCATAAATTACATGCATTTTTACTTCGAGCTCACCACGAAAGGTTGTAAAAACGCCTCTCACACGTAACCACTACTTCAACGTAATCAAGTAAAACCCCTAATTACGAATTTCAATTCGCAAGGTCCAGATCTGGACTAAATGCGTACTGGACCTATTGAGAATGGACGGTTGGACATTTTGCGAATTGGACATAACAATGCAACCAAAGGCTTTACATATGCAGAGATTTCTTCCTTTCTTTCTCTATTGTTATATTTTTACTCGACTGCCAGGACGGGTATTGTTTTTTAAACATTGGGTGCTAAAGTTTAGTAGACCCATGATGCTGACTTGGTAACCTGGGAGTGCGTCTAGGCCTCGCCAAAAATTGTTAATCTATTTTTTTTTTAATTAAACGCTAACATGGGTCACAAGTCATATAGTTAATTTGTGTGAATAGTTATATTATTAATCATTATATGTTAATATACCTACTTTAAAAACTTACATAACTTATAGATAATAAATATAATGGTTAAATCAGGGTAATTGTAGACATTTTTTTTTATTTATTGTAATTCAGACAAGTATATTCTGAAATTTGCATAATCAACCCATTAATAAATACTTCAGCTTTATAATATTAGTATAGATTTATTAATTTTAGCTATTCACATAATTATTAGAAGATAGCTTGACATCTATTCTACAGTTATCCTGATTGATACTTTAACTACATGTAAAGATCTAAACTATGTTATTTATACATATATTATAATATATTTATAACATCAGATCTTAATTATTATGATTTATTGTCAAATTATGAAGAAAAAAAATTTCAAATATCATTTTCGAAATATAACCACCAAAGCTGCCATATCTAAAAGGCATGGAAGTCTATTGGTATTCATCATCATCATCATCATCATATCAGCCCAATGACGTCCACTGCTGAACATAGGCGTCACCTAATTTCCGCCACAGCAGAATAGAATTACATTTTACACTTTCTTTTTCACATTGGTATTCATAATGTTTCATAATTAAAAAATCGCAATGTGTTTTAACAACTCCTTTATGATGGAATGATGTGGTCAATAAATAATTGTACATACAAAATTTTACAAACAGTTCCACAAAAGTCAATGATACTTTGTCACTTGGAGTCGATCAATAGAACATTGAGCTAGTTTAAACAAATGTGACACAACCATGCATCCTTGATACGGGTACAAAAAAAAATCTTTTATTTTAAATAGAACATTAACAATTTTATTAAGGACGGAATAAATCACTAGATCTTTTTAAAACTAAAATAACATAATATTTGAGTATTATTAATTATTATATAAAATTTGTTATGCATTTACATAATCATAGAGCAGAGAATCTCAAACTATCTGTTTGTCTCAGGTATAAAAACAGACTGACCATGAAACTTGCTTTGCATAACTGGCATCAAGTAAATGTGCTTCAACGGACCACATGTAATTCTATTGATGAATTTTTTGTTGTAATGATAGAGAGCAATTTGGTTTCAATTTCTTTTTCTAACTCCTGCCAGACACATTTACCAATTAATGGCACTTCTTCAAGTGGTGCCCTAAAGGCTACAAGCAGAGTAAGACAGCAACCATCTGCTGTTGGATCATGCTCTACATTAAGCAATCCTAAAGGACGGTGTTGCCCCACATCAGCTCCAAACATTTCGACCATAAACCTTCTTAATGTTGAATGAACACTCTTTGCAGGATTTATTTCACATGAAGGATAATGTAAAGCCGTTTTCTCACTCAATAATACATGTAACTTGTTAGTACTTCTCTTTTTTATAACAACAATTAACCTCAATAAATCTTTAACATGTGAAATTTGTGCCGGTAAGATGTCTGCGTGCCAAGAGCCAGTCCTTTTGTTAAGTTTATAAGATTGAGCTTTTTCAATGAGATGTATTATGTCATTTGATCTTAAAGAAATTTCTTGTAAATTTGCAATCCATTTTGCTTGTAATGATTCCTTGTCTGCTCTAGCAGGTGTTTTTAACTCACCACCTAGTACAGTAGCAGTCAAAACAAACCTGTACCACATTCCACCTGCAGTTTCTATAACTAACAGAGTAGTAGGTGTACATTCTAAACCTGTCTCTTCAAGTACTTCCCTGGCTGCAGCTTGTACAATTGTTTCACCTTTCTCCATACGACCTGCAGGTAGATACCATTTGCCAGCACAACTCTCCTTTGCTTCTTGCATCATCAACACTTCATTAGACTCATTTATAATCACACAAGCGACGACGTAAGTGACGTTGCTACCAAGTACCGGTTTGTAATTCGAAGGAGTGGTAGGCGTAATACCTTGAGATTCAGCAACAGAATTTTGGTCAGCAATTGTGAAGTCACAAATTCTAAATTCTTCTTCTGCTAACCCTAATCCATTAAGTAATTTGGACATACTCGCGGAAACTTGCTGCGACATATTTACCTAGTTATTTTAACACATAGACAGCGAAAGTAAGCTAAACTAATATTTCATTATTCACTTACAATAGGTATGCACTTCACCAACACATAAAGTACTACATTTAACCCTAGAAAGATAGTCTGCGTAAAATTGACGCATCCGTGTTCGAAATATTGCTCTCTCTTTCTAAATATCGCGAATGTGTTGCTATGCGCTTAGGACATCTCACTCGTCGCTTAGTGCTTCCATTAGGCGCAAGTGTCACTGAGGTAAGTGTTACCGTTTTTGTAATATAACGACGGCGTGAGTCAAAATGACGCATAATTATCTTTTGTGTGACTTTTAGGATATTACTCTTAATGGATAATTGTATTTTTTTTGCCTGTGATTATACTTACTATGTTATTTTATAATATTTTTATCTTTTTTATAGATATCGCGAGTAAAATCCTATCATGGGGAGTAGAAATTTAGATAAAGCTCGTATCTTGGGCGCTCTTTTAGAGGATGATGACGAGCTTACCTGTGAGGGTACCGATAGCGAAATAGAATACAATGAAATTGAAGATGACGTGCAGAGCGACGTAGAAGACGATTTTATATGTGAAAAGGTACAAGAAGACACGAATCCTAGTAGTAATGAAGTCCTTCAAAAATCAGACGCAAGGCCAGTGCTTCGTGCAGCAAATGCAAGAAAGTCATTTGCCACGAGCATAACATTGATATGTGCCAAAGCTGTATATGAATGATTTGTGTACAACCATATGATTTTATTTTATTTTTAATATTCTAAATAATTAATGTATAAGTAAAAAAGGCTGATTTAGTAAAGAAAACACTGTGATTTATAATTAAAGAAAAAATGTTCCTAAGTTTTGTTAAATATAGTAGAGGCTCAAAGATTTTGTTATTTTTCTATATAAATAAATAAATATAAAAACATAAAATGGTTTTTATTAAATTAAAAGTCCGTTAATACATAGTTATAATTAATTTATCAAAATCAAATCATTACTTTCAATATTATAGCTAATTAAAACTCATGCGTCAATTTGACGTATGATTATCTTTTAAGTACATCACAATATGATTATCTTTCTAGGGTTAAGAATTGTTTCAAGTTATGTTTTGAATTCTGTATCACTAAAAAATAAATTACAGCAGTGCAGCGTGCTCTAAATAGCAATAGTAAAACTTTCAGTATAGCATAATGTACTCTGTGCTGTGAGTAAAACAGTACGTGTTCTATTCTATTCTATTTTTCTTTATGGCAAGCGTGCCGATGTCGACAATTCTGCCAATGTCAGATGTGCAAAGGAAGAGCAAGTGTGTAGAAATAACGATCCAACAGAAACTAATACACTGTGCTCTGACTCAATGTAGACCTTGTTGTGTTAGTAGGGGACTGAAACAAACAGACAATATAAATAAATAAACATATACTATATTAATGTTAGTAAATAAAATAAAAAGTAAACCACACCAACATACAACATAAAAGGGACTCAAAGTTTAATTTTATTGTGACGGATGAAGGTTATTAACGCCATTAGAAGCTTTGGAGAGGAATATGTTAAAAGGGAAGACATGTTAATTGGGATCGGGACTTTCATTTTAGGAAGATAACGATATAAGTCGAGGGTGGGATCATTATTGTGGCAGTCAAAGAATATATGGTCCAAGGTACCTTCATCATACCCACATTCACATAATGAGGAATCACGCACCCGGATCTTGTGTAGGAAGACAGGAGTACAGCAATGGCCCAAACGTATTCTACATAGGACAGATATAATAGTTTTGGACAGTTTCTTAAAATTAAAAAACCAAGGTTTAGGTTTTATCATTGGCTGTATTGCATAAAAAAAACTGCCTTTCTTCCTACTAGACACATTCCAATGTTCTTGCCAAGAAGACTGCAGGGTAGATTTCGGGAGGGAAAGCAAGTCATATCCCTGATATCTACAATGTGACAAGTCAGATACCGCAGAAGAACTGGCCGCTTTGGCCTGGGTATCAACAAATTCATTGCCAACAATACCGCAATGAGCAGGGATCCAAACCAGCTGAACAATTTTTTGACCATCAGCACAGGAAAGAAGGGACTGCTTTATCTGGAGAATAAGAGGACTGCGGAGTTTACTTTTGAGGGAATTTTGGGATAGGGCTTGGAGACAACTAAGGGAGTCTGAAAATATCACAGCATTGTTAATGTTATGATGTGACTGTACAAAAAGGCAAGCTTCAAGTATAGCCACACATTCACCAGTATATACCGATGACTCCTTAGGGACTTTAAACTGAAGGACAATTTGGGAATTTTGATAATAGACTGCCGCACCAACGTGGCAAAACAGTACGTGTTACTGACTTCCCTCCGTATAGTGTATAATCCATAGATTTAGTATGTACAAGATAAACAATGTCAGATTATAGGCGAGACCAAAACACAATTGAGTGATTGTCAATGTGTGAGTAAAAAATAGTGATTGCAACGGACTGTTGTGCACTATCGATATTCTGCACTTATGAATTCGGTGTGTAAAGAGCGTCTTGAACTCTTGAATAATGTCGCAACAATTTGTTTTAAGAAGCATTTACAACAAGTTAACTTTTCATGCTATCGGGTAAAATTGTGCTGTTAGGCAATTTTTTTTTTCCAAACCGCTATCGTAGTAGTAGACTAGGATATCTACCATATATATATATATATGGTAGCCATAGTAAGAAAGCAAAAAAGAAACGATGGTAACTGAATGAATAAGGAACCTGCGTGCAAATTATGCGGTCCTAGTTCGAACCCAACGCGGCGGCAGTACCAATGTGCATTCCACTTTGTGGAATTTATATGTACTAGTCAAGTGACTTACCTAACTACCTACTGAATTTGTGAGAAACATCGTGAGGAAACCCACATATCTACCCTAGAAGCAATTCTATGTGTATGTCTGATCCACCAACCCGCACTAGGCCAGCGTGAGTGGATTATGGCCTAAACCCTCTCAGCTCTCGAGATGAGACCCGAGCCCAGCATTGGGGCTTAATGGGCTGCTGATGAGTAAGAAAGCAGGCCATAAACCTTACTGCCTAAGTTTTTTATGGTCAATGTCATGATGAACTAGAACAATATATCTGATCGATTATATTCTATATAGGTGTTGTACTTAATGATAGAAAATTTATTGGATGGTTTACAATCACAGGATATTTAAACACGTTGTCTAACATAATATTTTTTTTTAATTCTTTATATTCGGAAAACATTTATATAACAAATAATTGTGAAAATACAGTAAAACTATTTTCAAAATTAAATATATTATTAAAATCTTTGGGTTGGTTAGCCCATTTATCGAGGAAAGATTTAACTAATGTTTTATATATATGTAAGTAGTTGAATATTTTTTTGAGGTCCAGTCTGGTCTATTTATAATACGTATCCATTTGTCACGTGACGCTGTTTTTGTTGGAAACCTAAAATAAAAGACAAAAATATAACTAACTTAATGGCTCACCTGACTCACTAAGCTTATATTTTAAGTACTACCTACTGAATTTGTGAGAAACAAACTACTTTAAAAATAGTTATTAAAAACATAGAGAGATGTAAATAAGTTAGTGTGCTTCACTCAATTACAATAGTGGTTACCTTAAGGCGTTAACGCACATATACGATGATTTAAAGAATTGACGGAATAATTACAGTTTTAAAAATACTATCGACTTTTATCGATACCCATGACGTCATCATTTCGTCAAGCCCTATCGTCAACAAACATTTTCCTATTTTACACGAAAGAAGCTTTAATATATCGTATATACATAAAATATTATCAACATAACGAAGAAGAAGCCTAAATACGTCCAACAAAATAGGTTTTTGCTCAGTTAAAAGCACCAATTTTACAAAATAAGGTTTACAAAAATTCATTAGATTTTTGTATTTACCTGAGAAACGTGAAATTTCTCTGGGTTATTCCTTCTTGTTACGTCACAATTGGTTACGGAACAGACCACCATGATACTGGCACACCTTTTAAACAATTTATTGCACGATTTGTAAATATTTTAGCAAAATAAGAGTTGACAGTAAAACACGCGAGCCGCTATGGCCCCCTAATTGAAAAAATATTGGCACATCCCATTTTATCTTTCATCTCTTTCACTCTTTTACAGCGTGCATATCAATTTGACCTCTCGTTTCCGCGCTATGTTTGTCTTCTGCGGTAGCGCGCGGATCCTAGGTCTATGGTATAATCTATGTTACTGACAGTACAGTCGACTAGTCGAGTGACAGCAGTGGCAACTGACAGCAATGTCAGCAACTACAAATCCATGGACCATGCATGCCAGAAAACATACTTATAGTACCTATCCCTTATTAGTTATTAGTCTGTGCACAAAACCTCCTTGGTTTTGACAGTTGAGTTGACTTGACATTGACAATAGGTGCGGTGCGGGAAGCGGGGAATCTGTAGAAGCGACTGATTAAATTTTACCCTTCAGCAGCAAGAAGTGGTTTAACAACTCACACTACACATAAATCATCATGTCTTTCACAAAGGGCAATATGCTGGTGAATATTCTCATACATGCATTTATTTCATTAGGATTTGTTAGATAAATTATACATTATTACGTAATATTTTCTAGGTGCGATCCCTGAGCACATCAGCTTCAACTAAGATGGTTAAGCCTCCAGTGCAAGTGTTTGGTCTAGAAGGTAGATACGCGGCGGCCCTATATTCCGCCGCTTCTAAAAGTAAGAACTTGGACTCGGTTGAAAAAGAACTGTCTCAGTTCCAGAAGTCAATCAAAGCCGATCCGAAACTCAAGGAATTTATTATAAACCCAACTTTGAAAAGGAATCTAAAAGCTGATGCCCTTAAGCACGTTGCTAGCCAGGTAACAATGTTTATTTTATATTCAGTTCTAAAAAATGTAATTGAATAATATAGCATAAAGGAGAGGAGACTGGAACGCAGCAGTGGGATATTAATAGGTTGCTGATGATAATGATTATAGCATGGAGTTAGTGTAAGTAATAGTGGTAATAGAAAACATTTTTATAAATATTTTCATGAATAACGTCAATAAAATTTAAGCACAATATTATTACTGATGACAGACTTATGTTATATTGAAACCTTAAAATTAATTTCTTTACCCTATTGCTAACCCCATTCAAACAATTTTGCAAGTTACCCTTGATAAAATGTAATAGTGGTACTAGGGTTATTCCATTGTTCCTGCGTAACTTAAAATATTGCTAACATCTGTAAAATCAGCAGTTATGTGTTACTAAATACTGAGTTTATGTGGTATAACAAAATAATAAATAGTTATTAGATTGTTATACCACAACGGTGGCAACAGACGTGCAATCTGCCTGATGTTAAGCTGTAACACCAGTGGCATTACAAGCGCATAGCTGCTGAAAATTAACATATATATTTTGTCATTTAGTTTATAATATATAAAAACGAACAATAAATTAACATATTTTTCAGATTAAGTTATCCGCCACCACAGGCAACCTCCTGGGTCTCCTGGCTGAGAATGGACGTCTGAACAAACTTGAGGGGGTCATCAATGCCTACAAGATCATTATGGCTGCCCACCGTGGTGAAATCACCTGTGAGGTTATCACAGCCAAGCCTCTTGATCAGGCCCAAAGGCAGAACTTGGAAGGAGCTCTTAAGGTGTGTACTTGAATTATTTGAAATTTACTATAATGCCGAATGAAGTAATTCTTATAGGTTTTTTTTTCTGTAAATATAGATAGGACATTATTAGTATGTCTCATGAACCAAATTTATCAAACCTATTCTGGAATGTAGAGTTCAAATTTAAGACCTGAAAGTAAGTCATTCAACATTGGAAGGTCCTGTGGTGCTCTTGTAACCTATAAAGTATAAAAATATAAAGTATACTGATAGCACAAGATGCATGGATGCTCAGGCTTCAATTTAGGATTTCAAATTAGGATACAATATCTATTCTCTTTATGGATCATGTGATTGTAATATTATGGACTGCAATGTTCTCATAACTAAAATAAAATTGCTAATATACACTAAACATTATTATTTCAGAAATTCCTGAAAGGCAATGAGACTCTGCAGTTGACGGCTAAGGTTGATCCTGCACTGCTTGGTGGCATGGTTGTGTCTCTTGGTGACAGATTTGTAGACATGAGTGTTGCCAGCAAAGTTAAGAAGTACACCGAATTGATCAGCGCTGCTGTTTAAAATTATAATTTCTAAATAGTGATGTGCTGTAATTATTAGAAAAGGATGAATGTAATATTTAAAAAATCAGTTACATATTAGAAACTTGTCTTTTATTTATGCACATGCATATACACTGTACTGTTCAATAATAAAACCAATCGTCCAGATTGGTTTTATTATATATGGGATCCAACTGTGGTCATCAGCCAGTAAATCCAACATACTCTACCTAGAAAGAGCCCAAAACAACATATTGAGTCATATCCACTGCTCCCTGGTATGCTCGCAATTCAGAGACTCACGAGTATCTAGAAATCTCAACTGTTACTGAAGAAGCGAAGCGATACTCTGCCAAATACAAGGATCGTTTAGCAGCTCACCCGAATCCACTCTCGCACACATTGCTACTGCCGCCCTCTATTAAGAGACTCAAGAGAGCCAATGTGCTTCCTAATTAAGGGGACCTAGGGCAATGGCCCTATCTACCCAACTCTCAAATTCACCTAACACATTTGCTCATAGTCTTAGAGACTGATCGCAAATAATAAAAATTAAAAAAAAAAAAAAAACATGCATATACATATTATGTTACTGTATGTACACATTGCACACAATTTGCATGTAAGGTATAATAATCGGACCAAATTATGCAAATAATAGGTGCTTAGAAATCAATAAGGTTTTATAATTATATGTACATAACCAGTTATAGCTCTTCACTATCTTGAATGTCCCTAATTAGTTGACCACAACTGTATATATACCATAGTCTTCATTCAAGAGCCAGACTCTTTTTCCAGTCACAAATTTGGCTTTCACGGTTCATTTATACTCGAATTTAAACTATCTCTCTGCATGTATTATTTCGAGATAGACCAATCAAATCTAAATAAAAAACATCTTTTTATTTTTATACAATACAAACACATTTTATATTTTTTTGTAAATAGTTACTTCTACTTGCCTATACTTATATGTGTGGATTAACTCTGTTAGTATAAGTTGGTGAATAAATAAATAAAATCAATTAAAAAAAGCTATGTCATAAGTCTGAATCCGTTGGACGCATAAATAGCAAATTATGGGTACGAGCATGAGATAAGGCTCTAATTATCTATATCATTGAAAGGTGGTAGTTTTTGTTGGGCAAACACACACCAATCTTTTTTGTACAGGTATTTGATAGGTATTAAAATATCGTATTTTTCATGGCATTTAAAAAACAATTAAAATCTATAGGTATATGGCAGAACGTTTGCAGGGTCATCTAGTTTTCATATAATTATTTTGAAAATAAAACAGTTAGGTAGATAATAATTAGAACAAAAATTTATTAACGCCTCGTGCGCTGTTAAATCAGATATACTTATAACAAAAATAATACTCTCACAGTAATCATAACACTAAGTTATATTTCTCTAGAATTAACAAGAATATTTTATTCTGAGATCATTATTATTAGAGATCTTTAAATTGAACATGTATTAATTATAATATGTAAACAGTTATGAGCATAGTTTATCCCTCCGCTGGTGCAGTGTCGCCTTTTAGCAACGCGTTTTCTGCTTCAAGCTCTGCAATACGAGCTCTCGCAGCCTCCAATTCATCTTCACCACCATCTGTACCTAAATGTTTTCGTACATACTCTAGAGCATCTTCAGGTTTGTCTGGTTCTTCATACAAGCTGACTAGAACCTTGGTTAGAGCATCCATAACGCCGGCTCTTTCCAAATATCTTCTAAATTCCTCTCTTTTAGAATCAATGGGCTGTAAGAGACAAACAGTTACTGGGTTACTGAATTTTTTATTTGGAAAGTTAAATTATTCGCAACATTTTCGATTTATTATACTTATGAAAAACCTATATCGTAAACTATATAATACAATATTACAAAGCTCAGGCCAAGCATTTTGATATCAGATTATTTTTCTATAGAAAAGCACTGTTGAGCTTAAAGTTAAATTTTTAAAACATCATGGTCGCTGACAAAGACAAATTGTAACAAAGGGTGTAACCGTATTACGTATAACGCTTGTGAAACATTTGTATTTTAAATGATGTTACTGTAGAATTAATTGTTTACTGAGTGACATTTCTATTTTTCTAGTGAACCGATAAACATTGTTTGTTTACTTACTTTATATGAAGACATATTTGTCTTTTTTTCAAAAAGGACTGAACTATGAAGGGATTATCTATTCACCACGATAAATGCAACAAAAAATTCAGATATACCAAATTATTAAGCTATTTGCTTCAAGCTCCTGTAACCAGAATCAGAATCAAATTTGACAGACAATAGTTTTAATTTAAATATAGTATGTATTATTTGTCTATGATTTAAATTAAAGAATAAATTGGGCATAGACTACATAGACCCATTGGTTCATTCTCTCTAAATATCATCAATCTTTGCATTCGGCAAAGAGTACATTATGCTAGCATTCGGCATACGTAGTATCCCTTATGGTTCAGGCTCAGAATGTCCCTTTCCCAAAATGTCCCTAGGTTTCAAATAGTCCCTTTCCCGAAACGTCCATTTCCCAAAATGCTCCCTTTCTTACTTCAGCTATGCGGTTAACCGGGAATATTTAAATAACATAAGCCAAGTAGTCAATCAACTTTTTAATCACATATAATTAAAGGATATAAAATATCAAAATGTCGAAAGCAAAAAACATAAATACATCATAATATTAATATATTTATGCAGCATTATGCTCAACAAATTTTTGAAAACTCGGGCTCGAGTAGTTTTTGAGCTACGAACCAATATGTATGAGTAAACTGGGGACACGTTATACGGGCTAGCATATTATGGTGAATTACTGGAACTGTTTAAGTTATAGTTTTGATTTTGAGATCAATTGAACGGGTATAATTGCAGCACCTACGAAGCATAATTTCAAATCTCTAGGTCTCTTACTTTCAAAATAACAAGGCAAAATCTGTTTTCCCGCCAAAGATTTCAAAAAGTTGGTCTGAGCTAGGAAGTAAACCTTCCGTTGCCGCTCCGTACGCTACACTCTTGCAATCGAAATTTGAACTTAAAAGCTAGGGAAGTAAGAGTTATTTTAATTCGCTCTCGAGCGTTTTAGTTTATGTACTGAGAATTTCCTAGACAGGTTTGAATTTGTATTAGTTGTTTCTGACGGTTTTAGACTGTTTTCTCTAGGCTGATTACTCCGCTCTTCGACATCGACATCACGCGCAAAATGAACATCACTCTAGGAGGCACTTTCGTGCTGAGACGACGTACACCCAGCCTTAGGTAATTGATGGGGAAAAAAAAACAAAACTATTAGATAAAATTTATTAGTTTTTTTTTGTGATAGTGAACAATCATTTTTAAGCTAAATAGTCAAAAGCATTAACATTTGTTTTCAACCAGAAAACAGCAGGTAGTTCACGAAAATCACAAGGCCCTGAAAATACTAGCGTTATACTGACAAACTCAAACTAATCTTGTTACATATTATATTTGTTTAAAATTAAATGCCACCTGTTAGCTATATTGTATTCCGTGTTCTTAACTAAAATACTTTGTAGTTCATATATTTGTTTGCAATTTTTAACTTAAGATTCGTCATCACTGCCTGCTGGGGCTTTCGGTTTGGGTCCTCCTGCCCTCTTAGCCATAATGATTTGATCAACTTTAAGAATTGTTGCAGCAGCACCAACAGCATACTTAAGGCCCCAGTATTTTAGGAAGTATAAATCTATTATGTTCTTCTCTTTGACATCGCAAACACCATTATTTTCCGATTCAATGTCATATCCAACATTTTTGTTGCCCTCCTGGAATAAAAAGTAATAGCAGCTCACATTAATATTTTTATCATAATTTTGTTAGCATGTTTGATAAAATTAGGTCAAATTAAACTTATGGGAATTAAAAGGATCTCTTTATATTTCTTCAAAGATATAATATAAAATATGCTACCACATTCACACAGCACTATCTAGTACCAAATTAAGCAATATATTATTTGCTTGTGTTATGGGTACTAAACAATTGATATTATTATACTACTTAATTTTTTTTTTGTTAATACATACATATCACTACTACTTAGTATAAAACAAAGTCGCTTTCTCTGTCCCTATATATACTTAAATCTTTAAAACTACGCAACGGATTTATATGCCGTTTTTTTTAATAGATAGACTGATTAAAGAGGAATGTTTATAGGTATAAAATACATACCACGCGGGCGAAGCAGCGGGCGGAAGCTAGTAATAGGTAAATTACACCCAGACTCGGAACAAACCTATATGCTCATCACACAAAGATTTGTCCTGGGTGGGGATTGAACCCACAACGTCAGGATTAGCAGTCAGGGTCACTAACCACTAGACCAACAGGCCAGTCAATAAAATAGCAATGTGTGAATGGCATACCTTTGTTTTAAACTATATAAAGCTATGTAATTATTTAAATAAATTGTTCACTTATAGATACATAAAAAAAAGTATAGAAAAATAAAACAATTATAAAATTTTCTGTATTAGTAGGGGAAAAACAGAAACAAGACAGAATATTAGAGCTATACATATTCTATAATCATAGTACTTTCTGGGGCAATTGAGTAACACAGAAATAACAATAGGTATTCTCTTGTCTACATTGTTAATATAGCATTTACTAACCTTGTGTGCCTTGTAAATTTTGTTGACAACTTCTGTGGCATTAGCTCCAGAGTTTTCTGCCAGTGCCTTTGGAATGCTCTCAAGGGCCACTGCGAATTTTCTGACTGCATATTGTTCTAATCCTGGCAGAGTGTCAGCATACTGTAGGAGTTGTTGTGCAAGTTCTATTTCTGTAGCACCTGCACCAGGAACAAACCTGCCAATAAATATGATGTGAATTTCTTACAAAGATGTTACAGGATGCTTGGTTTGGTTTCATTAAACACATATCAGTAGGTAATATTTTTGTACGACCTTCACCCACATAAGGCGGACAGATGATCCGATCCAAACCGAGATCACATTAGAGGCAAGGCGCATATGACAGGTAATCTTATTGGAAATCTCTTGGGGAGGTCTATGTTCAGCAGACGACATCTTAGGGCGTATATGAATGTTTTTTGCCATGTAATTATTTTTGGTTTATAGGAGATGTAACTAACTAAACACACATTGATCAATTAGTTATGATTTAAGGCACTGAGGTATGTCGGACGAGAAAACGTTTCGCAGTTTTCCAAACACTGCCCAACTGAGTTGGATTCGGCGGTTGACCACTGCCTTGAAGTTGGACCTACCTAGCTGAACTTTTTGTCCCAGGTACACATAAGTCAACAACTTCAAGAACAGAGATCCCAACTGATATTGAGGTGGGTACAACATGAGTATTAGACTATATATATATATTATTCAAAAATGTATGACGTAGTATACGTATATTCCCTTACAATTAAGCAGCATAGAAAAGCTTACCTTCCATCTCTAGCAATTCCTTTGAATGTATTGACACCATCATCAATGGCTCTTTCAATATCATCCATGTAGTTGTCAGTGGAGCCCCTGATGAGGACTGTAGAAATACGCGAGTCTGTGCTTGCCATACGGAAGTAAACAATGCGAGTGTCTCCTACTTCTTCTACTCCAACAGAATCACAATATCCAAGTTCTTCAGCAGTTGGTGTCGTCAAACGTGGTAGTACCTAGAGAAATAATTGAATGTTTGGGCATTTTCCGTTTTACATCATATAAAAAAAATATAACGAACAATCAGGTTTTTAGCTTTAAAAAAAAATAGCTTACAGTAGCATTAACAGTTCTTGCAAGACGTCGCAGATCGAATTTTGAATTAAGGCGGACAGCCATAACACCAAATTTGTTCAGGAAATGTAGAGCCATATCACCGAACTTGGCACCAGCAACCACAACTTTGACACCGGCATCAGCAATATCTTTGATTTGTTTTTCAAGAACTGATTCTTCCCCTCGGCTAAAGTTCAGAAGTTCATCAGCAGACTTAATGAGTACTGTGCCTTTAGTCTCAGTTTGGGTGATATCTACAGGGCATGAGTATACAGCAACTTTAGCCTTAGTTGCTGATGGGACATCACCTTCAACTTCTCTTTTGAACACCATTCCAGAGAGAACTTCCGATTGTAAAAGGCCTGATCCAAGAATCTGCAAACATATAATATATTATCATACCTTACGTCCGTGTAGTGACGGATTATGTATAATGTCACTACCCCATCTCACTCCGTGAGTCTCGTAAAAAGTGACTAAGGAAGTAACCATATGCAGACAAGAGCACTGCGAGAAAAGAAAAAATTCAAAATAAACCCTATACCAATCCATCTGGCCAGCATGGTATAGTGGGCCTAATTTCCTTCACATTCTTTGGTGGAGACTTGTGCCCAGCAGTGGGACGTTTATGGGTTGAAATGATGATGTATGTTAATCTATTTATACAACATTTTAATCCTACAATTAAAACCATTTTGTTTCATGTTTTCATTCCTTCTCCTCCTTCCACAGGGTTTCTTATTATGACAACAAGAGTTACAATGTTTTTTTGACAAAAAGGGACATGGTGATCACACCATCTTTGTCTCTATTTATCAAAAAAACATTTCAAAAATATTTCTTCCTACAGGAATAAATATTTTTGTAACCATCAATACAGTGGTAGATATCAGCAGTGGACTGCAATAGGCTGAGATGATGATGATGATAATATCGGGATTGATCTTGGATAATGTAATCACTAAGGCTGCAGGCTTTTCTATGAAATTTTCTTAAATAAAACCGAATACATTAAAAATATAAATAAAATTACCTTGCAAATTCTGACATTATCAACATTAAATGTAGTTTTCTCAGGCAGAATAGCAACACATGCTTTAGCTACAAGATTAGCAATAAAATCTTCATAGCCATACTGTTTAGACATTATAGCAGGGACAATGCCTTTGGTGACTGCTTCTACATTTTTGAAATCTTTAATTTCTTCACAGACAAGGGTTGGAAGGATTTCAAGGCACTTTTCAAGACCTTTTTCATAACCGTCAGCAATTTCAGTAGGTGTGACTCCTAAACGCAGTAGTTCGTCAGCAGCTTCCAACAGAGCACCAGATAAAACAATGACAAAGTTTGTGCCATCTCCAACTTCTGCATCTTGCATTTGGCTGGCTAGGACCATCAGTTTGGCAGCCGGATGTTCAACATCAAGTTCCCTTATGATGGTTCCAGCATCACTGGTTACAAATTGTTTGTCAATGTGGTTGATGATCATCTTGTTCATTCCATTTGGGCCATATGCCGAACGAACACTTTGGGCAAATTGTTTGCAAGCATTTATGTTTCTGTATACTGCCTCTTCAAGGCCAGAGAACATCTGAAAATTCACATTGAATATTTTATTTTATAGTTACCAAATTTTAATGATCAGAGTAACATTATAAATATATAAATAGAAGGGAATACATAATAAATAGAAGTGATATTGTCTTTCTTATCCCCATAATAGAAATTATGAAAAAATTATGTTGTCACTAAATTTATTATTTTTCATACCAAATACGTTAATAATATGTAAAATACCTACTGTTGTCAATGATCTTGATAAGTGTAAAAAAACTTGCAAAAATAACTTAAAACTAACAATTTTTTATGGTATTTCTTCATTTTAGTCGTTATTTATAAATAGCAAACACAATTTCAGTTATTAAGTAGCAAATCTAGAAATTATAAGAAGATAAAGAAACAGATGAAGTGCACGGAGTGGTCGCACATTGTTGGTTAGGAAGTTTTAAACTTACTCGTGCTCCCTCTTTCATCATCTGGGGTACACCCGGAGCTTTAGGTACATGTAAGGCCATGGTTATTTAAATTATTTATCACTTTTAATGCAAAGAAATCTTCACTTATTTCCTCGTGATTTTACTGAAATCCGGTCTCCAACCACAATTAAGTTCTTGATCATGAATGAGTGAATGAGAAATAGAGTAGGGAATTTGTTAAATAAGAGTGAACTATATCGAACTAATATAGACTGATTATCATTCATTTGCATGACATTAATCACAAACTAAAGAGTATTGTAGATTGTAATCCATAAACAAATAGCTTCTTTATTGGAGGTCACTGATTGCTATAAATATAAAAAATATTTATTTAATAAATTAATACGTACCTAATATGAGCCACCTGTATAATAGGTTGTGTGCTGTATAATACGGCTGCCGAAGAGGACATTGTTTCGACTTTCCCAAGTCGGGCAACAAAACACTATTGGGTTTTCTGTCAAAACTAAAATTCTCAGTAAGTATCAGCCCGCTAATGGTAATAGGTTCGCCGCCTACTACATGGGCCTAACATTCCCTATTACACGAGTCTTATCATAGCCAGCGAAATGTAATACATCTGTGCCTATGCCTTCGGGGAGAAAGGCATGACAGACGCTATGATATTATGTTGTTATAATCATTAATCCATATATATTATAAAAGGCTTTGTCCTGACTGACTGACAGACAACGCACAGCCTAAACCGCTGGTCGTAGCGACGTGAAATTTGGAGGGTGTGTTTGTCCTAATGTCTAGATGTGTACTAAGAAAGGGTTTTTTAAAATTTTTAAAAAAATAAATATAATTTTTTTAAAAGTTTTTGAAAAGGGATAAAAACGATTGTATGAAACTTCTTTGTTTTTTAACTTATAGATTTGAAAATTTGTTTTGGGATACTACTATCAAAATAAAAAATACCCTCATCAATTTTTTTGACAAGGGTGGCTTTGGAAGGGTGAAATTAGAGTTGAAACGTTGTATGAAAAGATCTTTGTTTTGAAGTTAACGTTTTGCAAATTAGTATTGGGATAGGAACTTAAAATGTTGTTTTTAATATTTTTGATAAGGATGGATGGGTTCAGGGGGTGAAATATAATAATAAAAACTTACCCTAAGGGATAAAATACATTCGTACATACATACATAGCATCATGCCTTTTTTCCGAAGGCTACCCCTTTGCAGAGGTGTTTCGCACCCACATTTCGCCAGCTATATTTCGTCCCATGAAATAGGGGGATGAAATAGTTGTGAAAATTATTAGAAATTGATATGGATGTCATTTTCGAGATTTTCAGGGATGCTGATGAAATTCAACTCCAGTAGTAGGGTGTTGTGGAATTAATGAATTGCACTTAAAACAAAGACATATGTAGTATCGAAATCTACGCGGATGAAGTCGCGGGCAAAAGCTAGTTATAAATAAGACTCCTTTTATTACGTGGCTAATGTTTATTCAAATAAAATACATCATTGAAGATTATATTGTTGGAAGAATTTGGCAACATTTATAATTGCTATAACACTCCTCTCAAGGTTTATAGAACAGGTATAAAAATCACATTATCAGAACTTTAAGTGTTAGCTCCTAGGTCTGTTATTAGATTACATAAATAAATACACATTGTTATTTTAATATTTTTTACCGCAACTGTTTTATTTAAGCGGGTTTTTTCAAAACGTATTGAAAATGTTTAAGTGTATGCAAACGAACAAAATAATGTAGAGGTACAACACATGAGCATATTTTTTAGTTAATTTCACAATTGAAATTTTACAATTAAAATCGCACTTGTAAGAGTGGATACACTTTACGGTTCAGCGTTTAAAAACGCTCTTATTTTGAATTAACGCAAGCGCATTAGGTGAAACGGAATCGATCATATCGAATGCGGAACCGTATTTACAATTAATAAAAAAAAATTTAAACGCTAATGTTAAAGAACACTAACAATTAAGCTTTAAAATTAGGTAAACCAATACAGACCTAGACGCAACTAGGCATTTCACCACAAGAAAATTAGCCGCTATGTAGACAAGTATTTTACACATATAACTGACTACGAAAAATTCGAAACGAATTGTTTTAATTGTATGTTGCATAATTCATTTCACTGGTAGTCTAAAAATACGACATCAAACCAATATTTTGTTTATTATTAACTTTATTATTTAAAGTTAAAAGTCAAAAAACAACGATAAACAGTTTTAATTTTTGGTTAAACCATATATATTTCAAAGTAGCTCAGTGGTGATGAGGGTAAATCATTTTGCTTAGTAGGTTATATATATATATATATATGTGTGTATGTAATAAACATAGGTTTGATTAGATTAGGGTGAAAATTGATTGATTTCCGCTTAAATGCCATCGAAATTATTTCTGAATAAAACTAGAATATAGTTCTAGTATTGGCCGATCCTAACCATTGAGGGCAAAGATTTTACTAATTTGATATGGGAGCAAGATCTGCTTTTTTAGGGTTCGGGCCAAAATGGCAAAAACGGAACCCATTTTACTGCTAGATGTATATTGATGAAATTTGGAGAATAATAGGTGTCTTGTGTGGACCGCTACTAGGTTTTATTATTAACACTAGAATTTATTTTGATTAAATGTGAATATTTTTGGAAATAAACGCACCAAAAATAGCATAAATTGAGTCCCCCATCTATTTTCCAAGCCGTAAACCTAAAAAAAATTAAAATATCAAAGATAATGAATTTAGATTACCTATCTAAATACTTCAAATCAAAATTATTTTGAACATGATTGTTTTTGAGTTATTGCCAAAAAACTGCGCTTCTCAACAAAAGGACGTAAACGCTATGAAGATACGCTCTTTTGTTGCGGAACCCTACATTGAGCATCATCCGACATGCTCTTAACCGATGTTTTCCGGTGAATCATTGATATCTACTAAAAAAAAACTTTATTTTCGACGTTATTTCATTTTAAATAAAAAACACTCCATTATAAGAACGTAACATAGGTACTACCGACCTTTCGGTTCTTCCTATAATTACGTGGTTTAATCAATATTAGACGAAAAATTTAAGCTACTTTAAAATATACTTTTGTCACATGTCCTATTATTATACCCTAGCGATTGCCTAGCACTAACATCACAGGATGGTCCCCTAATAATTTCTAAGTTGCAGCAGTAAAAAAATAATGTAAAATAATACTGTTTGCCATCAAGAGGAATACATACAAATTATACTAAATAGAAACAAGGTTACACAATTAATTAAGAATAATTATATTGAAAGCCTCTCCTATGATATTTATAACCAGGGGACCGAAACTTTTATCACTAGTCAAACTTATTTTTCTAAATTAATAATATTATTTTTAGATAACTTAAGTACAAGTTCACACATATATAAACCTATTTTAGACTTTAGTATATAAATATTTGAGATGCCTGTAATGAATGTGTATATTGCCCAGTCTTAAAAAATATTTGATATTTAATGGGCTCTGCCCAATTATTAATAAATTTTATAAATAAAAATACTATACTAAACTAAAATATGAATTTAAAAAAATAAATAGATTCTAATTTATAGTGTAAACTTTTATAAATTTAATATTGCGAAAGTGAACAAAATAATTTTATAAAATGTTATAGCATGATTGCCTAATTATTTTTGTTTAGTACGTGATAATGAGTATCTATCGCTTGTAGGAATGTGAGCGACCTCTCGCTGTAGTAATCAATGACGTTTAATATAAAGACACGTGAAACAACTATTTAATAGGCATAATAACAACACAATACATATCATCGTAAATCATAGTCTTTGAACAAATTTTTTAATCAGTAGTTACTTTTAAAAGATTTTACGCCATTTCTAAGTGCATCGCTTAGTGAAATGCATGGGCAACCTTCAGCTTGATAAAATTTGAAGTAAATTGCGTTGTCGTATCGAAAGAATGCCATTTACGTCTATACAGGGTGTATACGACAATACGACATTAAATGAAACCACGTGTAGCATGTGATGTTAGAAGGCTTTACCAAAAAAATTAAATAGAAATTTGCATTAGTTTAGACGCAAATCTACTTTCTTTATGTCAAAGTTTTTCATAGTTTTAAACAACCTGTAGGTATTTACGTTTATGTTGTCATTACGTCATTCAATTCATTTAAATATCTCTGACTCTTTCATATTATCTTATCTCTTACTCTGTTCCACACTTTTGTCGTCGTCATGTCGAAAACGACATGATAGAAAAAGAATGTGTAGTTTTATATTCTTAAATTTTTCGACTTTAAATGTGTAGCTTTTTTTTTATTAGAATATGTTTATAAGGGTTACCACTGGCTGCCTTATCATTTAATGTCGTATACACTCTGTATATAATACGCCATTGGAAAAACGTTTTATGTTTATTTCAGACTAGTACTCTTATGTTTTTAGTACTAATAAAATTCCACCATACAGAAATAGATTGGTTATAAATAGTATAATTAGATAAAGGAGGCTTTCTAATACATACACAATGGTTAACCTAAACAATATAAGTAAGCGAAAACACACTAAAATATTCTAGCAGTCTCCTAAATATTAAGCTAATACTAAGCGCTTTTACCATTTTGTAATGCTTCTTCTAAGTACTGAGATCAGATATCAATTTAGAATAAAAGTATAATAGGAGATCGTTCGCACTTCAAGCTGTCAAAGTCCAATTTTTTTTATGATTTAATAGTGTGTTATTTCTAATAATTGAGTGCTTCACTAATAAGATATTTCGCTGTGACGACGCCGACGCCTTTCTTTGATGATGTTCTTAAAAATAAACTTCCAAAAAACTTGAAATACAATGACCAAAGCTTGGACTTACACACGAACTTTTATAATCTCAGTTCAATTTTCAAAAATATTTAGTCACTATTTAAAAATGATGGTCTCGTACGTGATCAGGACAGATTTAATATCAGTACAAGTGGTGTTCATATTCTCTTTGATAACATGAGAATTTTAAAAAGAAGTCATAAAATCACAGGAAGAAGGAACGTTAAAGGCGGTATTATAACTCCATACTGATCGCGCACGAGAGTTATTTATCTAGTAAATACATAAGTCTATCTTTAGTTAAATTCGATTATGGAATCCAATAATTCAAAACAGTCTTTCTAAATAAAAACAAAAAAATCTAAAGCTGCCTTTTCATTTCAACCTGAACTATATTTGTCAGCTTTAGATGTATCAGACTTGTGGAGGGTTAGTATATTTATTTTTGCTGGTAATATTATCTTAAAACAACGGTAAATATCGGCTAGCACATTAATGCATGACATATAATATGCACTGAGACAGAGTACATTTAAAAACAATATCAATGTGCAAACAACATATTGATCCACACGCTATATTATAATAATAATTGATGGATATTTAAACGGATTATAATGCGTTAAAATATTTTAAACGTGTATTCGAGATCTGCTAAAACATGTAGAATGTATGGTGCGTGGATCATTGTAGTTGTACACTAGCGTTGCTAGTTGCTATCATAGGAGTGCTCTGTGGCGAATGAGTATTAATCCAGCGGTGTACAGAGGATAAGGGGGAAAGATAGATGCTCTTCTTAGATTGACCTTCCCCAAATCTCAATTTTGAAACTATTAAATTATATGTACAGTCAGCATTAAAAGTAGCTGAACACATCAATAATTTCAAAACACATGTATACCGTAGCATACATAAATGGCTTAACAAAACTAGTGCCAGGATTGAATTATCATCGTAAATTCATACATATGCGTAAACATGCGTTTTGATATTATGGATATGTTCAGCCACTTTTGATGCTGACCATACCCAAGTTGGTCCAGTCGTTCCCAAATAGGTGCCAATTGTAGACAGATTTTCCTTCAGCTACGCCACTGTTCGATTATCCTATACGCAATATACCTCGACAGGTTTTGTGAAGGACCAATACACTGCTCCTAATGATAACGCTATTTTAAAATATTGCCTACAAGATCCAAATAATTATACAGTTAATCAAAATTAAGCATCGATATGCGAGGTCGGTTTGACCGATGCTGTCATCACATAAGTAGAGAGTTGGTGGCTGGTATATCAGAAGAGGTTCTTGGGTGGAGGCACGGCGACCACAGCAGCTCCAGCGCGGCCCGTGCTGAGAGGCGCTAGTTTACGCCAGCAATTCGATTCAGAGTCATATACTTCAACCACACATAAGTATTGGACTCCGTCATACCCACCTAAAAAAACGTAATAAATTATTTGATTAAACTTGTTACACTATGCCGAAAATACGGATAATTAGACAATCCATACATATTATAAAAGGCTTTGTCCTGACTGACTGACTGACTGACTGACCGATAGACAACGCACAGCCTAAACCGGTCGTAGCGACTTGAAATTTGGAGGGTGTGTTTGTCCTAATGTCTAGAGGTGTACTAAGAAAGGGTTTTTTAAAATTCAACCTCTAAGGGGGTGAAAAGGGATAAAAACGATTGTATGAAACTTCTTTGTTTTTTAACTTATAGATTTGAAAATTTGTTTTGGGGTACTACTATCAAAATAAAAAATACCCTCATCATTTTTTTTGACAAGGGTGGCTTTGGAAGTGTGAAATTGGGGATGAAACGGTGTATGAAAAGATCTTTGTTTTGAAGTTAACGTTTTGCAAATTAGTATTGGGATAGGAACTTAAAATATTGTTTTTAATATTTTTGATAGGGATGAGTTCAGGGGGTGAAATATTAAATAGATAGTTCTTTGTTTTTCAAGTTATATGTTTGTTCTTACTTAGTCGTTATTTTTTAGGTTTTTATGGACGGATAATACGCAATTAGAACTTTAGTTAAGAAGCGAGTTGATGGGTTGTTTTTGGTGTTTGAAAAACTTACCCTAAGGGATGAAATAGGTGTGAAAATTATTAGAAATTGATATGGATGTCGTTTTCAAGGTTTTTAGGGACGCTGATTACGAAAATGTTATCTATATTGACATAAAATGAAATTCAACTCCAGTAGTGAGGTGTTGTGGAATTCATGAATTGCACTTAAAACAATGACGAGCGATGGTGGCTGAATGGATAAGGGACCGGCGTGCTAATCACGCGGTCCGAGTTCGATCCCGACCGGCAGTACCAATGTGGATTTCACTTTGTGGAATTTATATGTACTAGTCAAGTGACTTACCATCTGCTAACGGTGAAGGAAAACATCGTGAGGAAACCCACATACCCTAGAAGAAATTCTATGAGTATGTCTGATCCACCAACCCGCACTAGGCCAGCGTGAGTGGATTATGGCCTAAACCCTCTCACCTTTCTAGATAGAGGAGAGGAGACCCGAGCCCAGCAGTGGGACTTAATGGGTTGCTGATGATGATGATGAGACTTAAAACAAAGACCTATTTAATATCGAAATCTACGCGGACGAAGTCGCGGGCAAAAACTAGTGGTGAATAAATGTCTCAATCTTACTGGAAAAAGATCAGGGCTTTTGCTTTTTAGGGCGGAATCCACATGGATAAGTTAGGTTAAAAGGTTGAGGCGGGATCGAAGCGATGAGATGCGAAGTTTTCACCATTGTCTAATTATCCGTGTTTTCGCAAAATCCCTAGGAATTTCTCGAAATTTCGAATTATTAAAAAAAATTAAAGACTAAAATGTGTTGCTTAGTACTAAACTCGAGAACGTACCCATTCAGAAAATTCAATTCGTTTAATTTTCGTTGAAGTCTTTGAAAGGTTCTAATGAGGACAAAAAAGTTTCTGTGGGAATCGAAATCTACGCGGGCGGGTTAGTGGCAAGCATCTACTTTTTAGAATTAAATCTAGCTAAGCTTACCTACGGCAACAATTCTGTCACCAAGTAAGCAAGAGCCTATCGCGTCTCTGCCGTACGAGAGCCGCGCCAGCAGCACCCACGTGTCGGCCACTGGGTCATACCGCTCCACACAGCCGAGCCGCCCGCCGACTGTATTGGCTGGCGCTTCGTGACCGCCCAGAGCGTACAGGAATCCTCCCGCGGCACAAACCTGCAGCGTCACAAAACTATATAAAATATATTGATTTTTAAACAAATTTTTAAATCAAACACGTTTAATTGGTAAGAGCATAAAACAATATTTTTGTATGTAGAAATTACTAGATGTGCCCCACAATTTCATCCATATAAATTGTTACTGTTCAATTCATAAAAGTCGCAGCGTATTGTTTTATAATCTTAAGTGTCCTCAATATAGGTTATCGGACCGGTATTTTCTGAGATTAACTAGAAGACGACACGTCAGGGGTCAACCCTGACGTGTCGGTGAATCTCACTGTCGATTTCCAGTTGTTCCATTATATAAAACGACGTATATCACATGGGCACGGTGACACTGTAAGTAGAGTGTGGACTCACGCTGACGCCGCCGCGGCGGCGGGTCATGGGCGCGCAGTTGGTCCAGTGGTTAGTGGCGGGGTCGTAGCACTCCACGGAGCGCAGGCAGGCGCCGCCGTCGCGCCCCCCCACGGCGTACAGGCGCCCGCGCAGCGCCGCCACGCCGCACGTGCTGCGCGCGCCCGCCATCGGCGACACCATCGTCCACGTGCGCGAGCACGCGTCCCATCTAAGTACACACACTTACAGCGAACACGACTAGGTGCGCTCCCGACTTGCCTCACATCTAGTTGGAACTTAACATTGAGGATTATCAAATTCGTTATTTTTTAATGAAGCAAATTTGGATGTGGTATTAATGTCCTATAACTTTTTTAAATCAACTATTTTAATAGGTACATTTGTATCTTTTACATCAATTTATGTAATTATGGAATACGAGTTCCGTCACACTAGCAATCCCGTACCGACGGCTCGCAAACTTAAAGAGATCGCTTTTAGGCTATTGTTTACAAATTGTAATAATGGAATTTGAATACTTGATTACTGATGACTTTTATGTGAGTTAAAATACAATTGTTACCTCTCAACTGAATTCAAATATATCCATCCATCGTGTCCGCCGACGGCATAGACGGGTGAGTTAGCACCATCTCCAAGAACAGCGACTCCCAGCCCATGACGATGTGTGTTCATCGGCGCTAAGACACTCCAGCTAAGCGATGATAGGTCAAAGCATTCCACCTGACATACAATAATTGACTTATTTAGTATTGTTTTATTACCATTTTGTCAAGAGGTCCACATCCCTAATTTTCTACCATAGGCATCGTAAGATTTCCATATATTAAAGTTTCCGAATCTTACAAAGAGATCATTTATGGCTTTAGTTCCGTAACAGAAAGTAGATTTTTGTATAGAAAATGTAAAAGTAATAAATATAAGAATATTTAGCTACAACCATTTACTTTCTAACATTATGTAACTCTACCTGTAAATGTATCTGGTTCTCAGAGGGAAACTTTTAGATAGTTAAGAATAAATGCACCAATGTGAAGCGATAATTACCGCCAGATACTAGTAACGTCTCAGTTATACAATCAGACAATTGCCTTTAGCATAAATAACTCAATTTAATAATAATAATATTCTACTACATTCACACAGCGCCATCTAGTCCCAAAGTAAGCAATTATATTTGCTTGTGTTATGGGAACTAAACAACTGATATAAATACATACATATTATAGATAAATTACACCCAGACACAGACAAATCTTTGTGTGATGAGCATAAAGGTTTGTACCTTTATGCTCATCACACAAAGATTTGTCCTGGGTGGGGATCGAACCCACGACCTCCGGCTTAGCAGTCAGGGTCACTAACCACTAGACCAACAGGCCAGTCATAACCAACAGGCAAGTTATAATGTTACCGTATTTAACGTTTTCAGTCCATCTCGGCCTCCAACAACAATAAGTTTATTTTGCAACACAGCTACACCAAATTGCAATCTTCGTGCTCCCATTCTCATAAATGGTGTCCAAGTGTTGGTCCGAGGATCATACATCTCCATATTACTTGCTCCCTGAAAACAAAATAAATATATCCAAAGCTTTATAATCATTATATTCCAAGAGCTGTAACAAGTTTTTGGATAGGCCTTTCAAGCACTCTGAAATCTTATTCTAACATTTTTTCTATAATACATAACCAAAAGCGTAGATCTGACTGGGGGTAGTGGGGCTAAATTAACCGTTATATATTTTTAGATATATTTTTTTTTTGCTATTAATATTCAATCAAATTTAGTACAAATAGTAAATAACTTTTACACTGCAGCATACCTAATAGCCCTACTCACTCAAATGCATACACAACTTTCTACATCACCTGGCAGGTTGAATATCCCATATACATGATCTGGCTTTTTAGTTTTTCAATGTTTAACTATGAAATTTAAAGGAATTAAAATATTATTTGCAAAAAGAATTGATTAAGCCGTGCTACCGGCCAGCCAGGTATGCGGTTTTGTGTATTATATTATAAAGAACTACTACTAATACTTATTAATACTTCTTCATTTTATTTATTAAAGAAGTACTAATACAAGATTTCAACATGCCTCAAATAACTACTCAAAAATGTTTACTAGCGCTTGGAATATTAGTAATTTATTAAATAAAAGTTTAATCATCAAAACCAATAAAATATAAAAAATTATGACTATACATATTGCTTGTTGTTGTTAACAGTGGCTTGGTGGCGCAGCGGGAGTATGTACGACTGCTGCGCAAGGGGTCTCGCGTTCGATTCCAGGCTCTAAAAAACGGTATTGGGTTATATGGACTTAGAGTTAGTGACTTGTGTCTTGTGTTCAATGAATATCCAAATTAACTTCTTATTTTGAACAAATTATTTTATTCATGTATTTTTTTTTTTTCTTTTCTCAAAACATTTCTTCATTTTTTTTTGTACCAGTTTGACGATACAAAACTCCGGGAATAACTTTAGTTTTCTCTTCTGTCTGTGAGTAACATAGTAGTCTGTGAGTAAGTAGTGCTGACACTACTTTTCGGAAAACCTGTTATATTCTTAACTTGTGACTTTCATAAGTGTTACTTTATAACCTAGATGAACAAACGAGATTTCATTTCATTTCAGTAAATCATTCAGTTAATCATTCATCAATCTTCATTGTTTAAACATTTTATTACTCATTTTATATATTCATAACTTTACCTTATAACCATCCATTCCTCCAATAGCCAAAAGCCGTCCAATAGTTGAAGTCCTTGGCCTGGTGCGATGTGAGAAAAGCAGTGACCTTCTTTCAGGAAGAAGGTGCCATTTCACAGCCTCCATAATCAATTGTTGGCATTCTGATACATTACCACAAGCCAGTTCCACTTTGTCTATTAAGTACTGAAAACAGAATAATAAATTGCACACTTTAACTAGACTATAGAGAAGAAATCACAAACAATTATATATTGTTTGTTTAGTTATTAGATTTCTGACAATAGAATATTTTAATAATATTTTATTGTTTATCCCTGTAAAATCAGCATTGTTTCTTTATTGGACATTGCATAATTGAACTACTGCATAGATATTTGCTTGTAGCATCTGCTCATCATCTATAATCAGGGGTAGCCAACCTCTTCGATTAGAGGACTAATTTTGTAAAGCCAACTTTACATTAGTCTGTACTACCAGGACAAAAATGGTCAAACAAAACACTAGAAGTGTCACGAGGCTTCACTCCTGTTGTTCTTTATTTGGCCACTGTTCAGCTCCTATTGGCCATAGCATGATGTAATATAGCCTATAACCTTCCTCGATAAAGGGCTATCCAAAACTAAAAGAATTTTCAAATCAGACCAGTTGTTTCTGGTATCCAAGAGTTCAACCAAACAAACTTTCAACTTTATAATATTAGTATAGATTATTTTCGGTACTTTACCTCAGAAGACAGCAGAGGCAGTTTAATTAACTTTAGTAATGTTGGCAAATGTTTTTCTCTGTTGGCATTATCATGTTGGACCCATGTCATAAGGCTTTCAAACACATTTTCTTCTGTCACCACATTGAGATCATCCGATTTTAACAAGCTCGCTAGTTGTTCATCTGTTAGACCCAAGAATTCTTGATGTTTTACAACCTGTGCATCAAAAGGTTTGTGAAAATATACCTGTTAATATTTGATAATAAAATAAATTAGTTGGGTATCTTAATATTATTTTAGTATTGGATATACATATTGATACAACTAAATTGTGAAGTTGATAAGTACAAGGTAAACCTTTTTATTCAGCAAAGATATTACAATTTCCAATAAACTTCTTCCCAAGTAACACAAAGACAATATTATGCATAAGTGGAATAAATAGGACTTATTTGCTGAATAGGGCCATTAATTAGAACAAAAATTACCATAAAATTGAAAAAAGAAAGTGTATTTAAAAATCTTAATTGCTTGTAATTAGGCAAAATAAAAATATTTGAAACCTGCATAAAGTGCTGGTATGTGTATTTTAAAGCACTTTTGTGTAAATCCAAACAGGACTGTTGCTCAGCAAACATAGCTATGCCCAGACAGTTACACGGGTCCAGCTGCTTATTTAAGAAAGCGCAACAAGCTTTTGTGACAGAATTAAGCTGCAGTAAGCTTGCTGTTGAAAGGAGCACTTCAACTGTTTCCTCTCTCAGTTCTGCAAATTAAAAAAAATGGTGTATGGCATAACAACCTCCTTTGATTAAAAATAACAATTTTTTTTGCACAATACTAGCCTACGATGCCTGTATAGCAGTAGTTCACTAAGTCTTGAAGTGCTTGTGGATCAACACGCTCAAGTGTGATTTCTGTGGTAGTAATCTGTGCTTCTTTTAGAGAACCAGTGAACATAGCTGCAAAGTACTCGCTGCAAGATGATAATAGTATTTTGTGTGCTGGTATTCTGTTGGAATTAATAAATACGATTAGTGACTGTAACTTTTTTATTAATTATAGATTATCATTTCATTACCCTACATTATTGTTTCTCAAAATACATAATCCTAAAGATATAACCTTTTTATTGATGCTTGTAACTTGTTGTGTAACTTTGTTATTGAAATTCTGAGACATAATAATATTAAGTACAGTAAAGTTAGAGTTAAGTTTGTAGTAAAATCCATTAAAAAAAAATATGAAAAAGTACCCACCCTGCTGTTTAAAATAAATGAGCCTTTTGGAAATAATATTTCTATCTAACAATTATTATTCAATATAACATAAGTAATTCACAACTGTAAAACAGTTTATTGTTGAAAAACCATGGACACAATTTATGAGTTTACTGATACATTTAAATGGTAGATGACGAATATAAAAAAATATTTTGACTAAGTTTTGGTGAAATCACAAAACCAACATATAAGATTTGCTAGAATATAAAATGTTAACTGTTTAATGTAAATAAACAAACCTGCACCCTCCTGCAATGAGTGTGACATCGCACAATGTTTGAGATTGAAAATAGCTTAATATATTCTTCAATGCTGAATCCGCATGTCCTTTATCACAAAAGAATTCCTCTGTACTTGAAGCACTCGAAAGACTTAATTGACTGAGCTCTCGAGGCAAACCTTCGTCGATAGAGTTCGTTGATAATAATATACTGTCTTTAGAACCCTCAGGCTTCTGAGAATCACACCCTGACATGGTTAATTCGTGAAATCTAATCGAAATTTAATAACTTTTCTATGGAGTAGAAACCTGAACACTTCTTATCAAAGCAACAAATGAAAACAAAGGCATTTATTTTTCACTTCTTGACAAAGACAGGCAGAGACAGTGTATAATCTATGGGCAGAGACACTGAATTATGGAAATTATAGAGTTGTGTTTTGAGGTTGTGACATTTATTTTTCAGGTGGTAACATTTTAAAGAGTTAAATGCACTGACCTGTATGTACCTCTGGACTGGCTGTCCTATACAAATGACAGCTAATTTTCTTGGTCTATTTGACCAACTAGCGGAGAAGATTGAAACTATATTTGACGTAATATTGACGTATATAATACGTTTTGTAAACAAAGTGTTGGTGATGTCCATATCGTCATATCGATAAATATGATCATGGTATGATGTGATCTATGGTTGTAAACAAAATTTTAATTTATTCATAGAAGTAAATGAAATAAAAGCTGACTGCCCATTTTTATTTTCAGACAATATCTAGGTCCCTAGGTTTTTATAATAATAGATTTTTATTTCATTGTAGATTTCAACCTGATCCAGCGTTTCAAAAATCATGGCTAGCCAACATGAAAGCGCCCCTTAATGGGACTCCAAATGCTAACAGTCGTTGTTGGGACCTCGATTGCTCGTTGGTATTAATTTATCAAAAGATACAGCCGTTATGTTCTATTTCTTTGAAAAAAAATTGGCAAGATAAAAAATAAAGTTGTACAAGTAAAGAAAAAAATCCGAAAACCGATCTAGTGTAGGTAGTTATATCACTGAGTATTAGTTGGTACTGGAGTATACAATAGTGAGCCTAATAAATTTTAGTTAGAATGAGAGTTTATTCCGGACTGACGTTATATAAACACCAACCTACCTTATTTATTCTAACTTATAGTCATCCCATGGTCAGGGTGTAGCTAAATTTTTATTATTTTTGCAACAGCACGCACCGTTTTCGAGATACGAGCTATTTATTTTAGGTGGAAATCTGAGCTAACGGCGCGGCGAGGGCAGTCGGGCTCCGGCGATACCTAAAGTTAACACCATTCAAATTCAGAGATTCGGAGCAATCCGATTCGGACTAGTTAGCTTAAGGTTATTTTTTTCAAATCACCCAGAAATAGGAGTCCCGCGGGGCTCCGCAGACCTATGTGCGACAGCTGATCATACAAGTCAACAAAAAAAAAATATATATATAGTCGAAGCTCCATACAAATTCCATCCCAAAAACTTAATATTCATTTCTTACATTTCAATCACTAAAACTATACAAATAAATTGCATAATCGTCCGGACGGAACCCTCGCGGCCTCGGTGCGCGAGTCACAGAGTAGGTACATGGCGCGAGTCCGACTCGCATTTGACCAGTTTTTTTATTTATATAGATATTGAGGTACTTCATGGTGTTTGAAAAGCCAACAATGAAGAATATAAAAATAAAATTAACACTGCAGAGAAGGGTACCTGCAATTTGAAGATTTGTACATAAAACAAAGTACTTATAAAGGTCTATGTAAATATCAAAATTTACGCGAACGAAGTCGCGGGTATAAGCTACTTTTAAATACAAAGTGCCATTAATTTTGAAATTTAACTTGTTGGTGAATGCTACTATTGTGCGACTATGAAATGAAACACATATTGTATCTGGCTGAGGCATTTATTAACATTTATTTTTGTTTTTCAATTTTTTTTCTTAGTACAACATACATAGTAATTAACAATACATAATAAATAGTCCAAAAGTATATTACGCCTACAAAATAGCGTAGTCGTTATAAGATTATCGTCATATGAGTTGCTGTACATATCCTGCGAAATGTCAAGGCAACTCCATGACACGGTTGAAAAAGTGGGAATATTCTCAGAGAGAATGATAGCGGAAAGATATTTCAAGTTAAACCTCTCTGTAATCTGTAAAGTTGTTTACGTGAGTCATGTTGCAAGTTGTAGCGTGTCTAGAGATTATTTATCATCGTTACAAGTATGTCGCATGAAGCACTTGTTCGTCGGCTACACGCAAGTTGATTCTCTCGGAGGTTATTCCGTTTTTCATTTAGCTATGCGATGACAACGACCTGAATAGCCTGCTTGAGTGAGCACGAGCGTTTCCAGCCTCTCGGTCGTCAGCCGAAGTGTCGGGTGGACTGACGACGATGACAATAACGATTCAGTTTGTGCGATTAGAGATAGTTTATGGTTTGTCTTTTGGCAAACATAACATTATGAGAAAATATACATATGTTAATATCTATCTAGTGGTAATCAATCAAATATGTATCTACAAAAATAGTTGCATTTTTAAATAATATTCTCAAGAAGAACGGCTGATGAAGTTATGGATTGTTTAGTCACATGAATATGGCGTAGGTAAATGCAGCAAAATTTGTATGTGAAATCTATAATTGACCAAATAAAGAGCATTTTGTGTAATAATCATCCACTACAAGTGTGACATCTAAAAATATTGTTCTTCAACAGTAAATATCGTTGAAGTACTTCTCCCCATTTGAGTTATAGAGATATCTTGGTAGGTATAAGTTATGAGAAATAGATATTACAATAATATCTAATTTGAACTGAGTTCGGAAGATTTAATGAGCATCATTTTTCAAAAGAGACGTAGTTAACTGTTTTCAGTCGCAAGATACTGCGAATTGTATAAAAGTGTCTAGAAACGATTTGTAAATGTTAGATATAAGTAGGCATTCATTATATTTATTCGACAAGTCGTGCTCAATGTACGTGCTTACAAATATTGGAACAATCACTAGATATAAATATAATAAATAGGTGGTGAGGGGTGCGTTGAAGTATTGGCGAAGACACATGAGCGGTCGCAGTGACAGCGAGAAGCGGGCCGAGCCGCTCGTCTAGATACGCACCGGCCCCGGTTACGAGACACTATATAGAGATACTGTAACACTGGACTGGACAACGATTAGCATCTTCATTATTCTACGTACACATACAGGTATAATAATATATTCATAAAATTGACCAAAATTGAAAATGTTTCTAACACAACAGGGAATAGGAACGTATGAAATAGGAGCCGGTTTAGAAACAACGCTAGGAATGGCTAACTGGAAGGTAAGTACCTAAGACATACAATAAATAAGGTAGCCATTGAGATGTGCGCAAGCCTAAACAGTACCTAAACTCGCCCGTATTTTATACAGAGTTATTAGTACATATATTAAATTATTATTAATCACATTGATAATAGGTACATAGTCTATTCTCGAAATTTTGATTTGCATCTTAACCTATAAGTATTTAAAATATCACAATAAATTGCAGTGCACATACGAAACAGGCGAATTTGAGTGCAATTAGATTAATTTTTAAAGATAATGATTTTCTGTTCTAATTAACGTGTGTACGTGAAACCATAAAATTTTAATTTATTCAACGTGTTCTTAAAATTATAATCCAGTATATATGCCGAATAGCCTTGGGGTGGAACAAAATTAATTTAACACTCTATATTTAGTTCGATAGGTATTTCGTAATGGAATATAATAATATATGCTTAATGTTATTTTCGGTGGGTAACTTATAAGATACGAGGCTTTTAATAGCATTTTGTCTTATCAAATTCATTGGCATGTCAAACGACTTTCATATTCGAATATTGAATTTTTGATTCGGATTTCGAATCCGAAAATCTGTTTAGTAATGATTATAAGTTTTAAGTGTTATTTATTACGATTTTCTATTCATTGATACGGTTTAGCAAATATCATATGAGTACTTTTATAAATTTCCTTTGAACAATTTCAATGCATTTTTAAATTAAGTTATTTGTCTATGTGTTTAAATCAATACGAGTATGAATAAAATAATTAATAGTTTCTATGTCAAAATCATTGTCTTCTAATTAACTCGGACTAGATCAGTTATCGAAACACTTTAATTCCATAAGTATTCCAAGAATTTTGCGTTAGTTGCGCTTTTTATGTTACTTTTTTTTGTATCACGATAAGTCTTAAGTGAAAGTGATCACCAAAGCAAGAACAAATTTTCAAAAAATTCAACAGGTTTAGTGTCTTGTTTTATATATTTATAAATACCGCTGAGTCTGCTGGCTCAAGAACAAACGTTCTAACAGACTATAACGGTGTTTATTTGAATTTAAATTTATTGCAGCTATTTATTTTGTTGGCATACGGAATGTTTATAAAGAAAATTGCTTTGGTGTGCCTCCGGAGTCTCACCTAAGACTTATCTAAGCTGCTTAAAGTTCACATCCATCTTAATACTAGTAATATTTTAGTATTCAATTTTTTTTTAATTAATCCTATTTGATACTTGCGACAAAAACTGATTAACCTATCATCTACCTAGACACATATATGAGGTGCTATAAATAATGTATTGATTGTTAATTGGTGCAATATTCACTACTTATTCTACCAAACAACGTAGACGGACTCTCTATGTGCTACCTCATACACATAAATTATTTTCTAAAGATTATAATATTCTTTGACTAATGTTCGATTATCTAATTTGAATAACTCAACAATAGATCACATACACAACACGGTAAGTGATCTATTATTATTGCTACGTATCCTACACTAAGATAATTATTTGTGGATGTGAACAATAGCATATTGTTTTGGTATTTCGTGGAAGATTGAAACTAACATTGTTTGTTGTTTAAGTTTATACTCAAAATAATAAGTATATTATGTTAAATTGTTTTGTAATTTGTGAACTATCTGTATCATGATTAGGATCTCATTTCAAATTATAATTATGTGCAATAGATTAAGATTTTGAAACGTAATCAAAAACATTTGATTCTATTGCATCCTGAAAGTTTAGCCTATACTGTGAGTTATACAGTTTGGCCTGGAAGTTCACGTTGTTATTAGATAAATTACAATTTTACGTCCATATAAAATAAGTCATGTGGACATTTTAAATATCAATATTAAAAAGCCCAATTCAATATTTTCTATCTCGAAATTATGCCAATGAATTGGTTTTTTACCAGTAACTTATAAACTAATGTTGCTGTCTTTACATCTCTATCAATTAACTTAATTATAAAACTAACATTAAATAATAGGAACTAATAGACTAGATTATCTTTCGGAAGCGCCCCAGGCTAGTTCGGTAACAGACGATAACAATAAAATATCAGTCAAAACACTAATGTTACACTAATCGTACTGCAAAATACCCGTAACTCATAATAAACTAATAGCTATACAAAAAAAATGTAACAAAAAACATGGTGTGGATTATATTTTAACAAGTACACAATATAATATAATATATAGCTGCCTCTAGTTGAGATTAATTTATGTTAATATATGTAATACTCTCACATCTTAATAATTGTTATTTGAAAATAATGTACATCATTATTGACAAACCGAAAAAGGAATAAAATTCGTGCCAGCAACCTCTGTTCACAAATACTGTAGACTGTATACAATCATTGCGAACACTTGCCCCTAGCGTCATAGGCCGACTAATTAAATAAATACAAATAAATTCATTAGGTATCTATCTATATACAACATATTTTTAGATTTCTCTTATATACTTTACAAAACCCTCATTAGAATAAGGAATGTCGTAACTTAATATAGAGTAATACATAAAGTGAATAAATATTTTAACAAGTCGACAAAAATTTACGTTTCGTCAAATGAAGGACTATTCTAAAATATTTATGTATATGTTCTACTGTCTAACAATGTTGACTACCAGTCTCACATTTTAGTTTTAATAAGTGCTAGAAGTTATGAAATACATGGAAAATAAATGAGCTGCGGAGAAGTTTAATTGGGACGAAACCAGATCGTATCACTGCTTTCCTTCCGTCACTCGAGTAGTCCGCGTACAACACGCGTCTTCTGTTGTCTCGTTTACGCAGTCGGAAACCTTACACTACACTTTAAGTGGTCATGTTTTGGCATGGCTGCACCACTACTTGATATGTTTCATTACGTTCAACGCATGTACGAGTTATTACTGGTTGCGCCCGAATACTATTCCTGGGAGTTCGCAGCTTTCACTGATCGTATATAAGCACGGGGGCCGATCGATCGTGTATTTTGCATGAGGTCCGTGTAGCACTGGCGGGTATTGGTCTATTGGATCACTAAGGGGTCAGGGTCCGGGAGGAGTGCCGGTCTTAGCGGCCGCGCGCCCACCGCAAGAGCGCGTCGGCCAGAACGTCCAAGTGGGCTTTCGTCTGTAAACAACACACATTCTATTATATTACTCGGTTTTAAAAATAATATTACAAGCGATAAATCATACCTGTAAAAAGCTTAACTTAGATTACAAAGTCTTATATAATAAACATATATATGTATAATTATGTAGTAAAGGATATAAATTAGTCAATTCTTTAAATTTTGAAATAGTTTGAGTATCTTTTTCTTCCAAAAGGTAGGTATATGGTATAGTAGGTAACAAAATTCACTATTATAAGTGTGAGTATCACACAACAAACTGTAGGCATCTGCTTTTTTAAGTAACTACCCACTTATTTACAAATTGTATTTCTGATAATAGCATTCTGGTAATATGTTTAAGATTTTACCATTTCCTTTATGTATTTGAAGTTTTATTAATTTATACTTTTATTTTTTTGTAAAACTAAGCTTTTAGTTTCGTTGATTATGATTAGTACCTTATCGAGGGGTATCAAATCAAACGAGCCCAAACTATATTGTGCTATCAATTTACTGCAATATTTCCAGGGTCACCTTTTCTGACTCCATCATCAGATAAGCTGCCTTTCATAATAATGTTAGGTGCTCGTAGATAATAATATTGCATCGTCATTTGTCATACAAATAAGTGCAGCGTTCAGTTCAATCGGAAATCGAGAAAGGGACGAAATTAAGCTAAACAAGTATACATACATGCAAGCCCCTCCGCTCTACCGAAGACCGCAGCGCAGCTATAATTACATTGTTGTATTTCTACTGGTGAGTAGTAGTGTCTAGAGCTTATTGGAGAGAGGGAAGATGTTTGAAAGGACTGGCAACGTACATGAGATGGCGTGATGCGCCTAGTAGGCGTCCATAGTCCATGATACCAAAAAAAGAAAAATAAATTACCGTTTTATAGAACATGCAGGCTTGTCGATCTTCATCTTCGCCACTAGGACAGTCGATGAAGCCATCGCATAGCACATGGTCGTCAATGCAGCGGTATCGTCCTTGCCTGTCCGGCGTCGGGCACGCGAACCGCTCCATGCCGTCCGCAGCCGGTGGACATTCTGAAAATAAATAACTTGGTTTTATCACATAAATAAATATAATTTTATGCCACGCATCGTCAGGCGGACTCTGCATCATCAGTCGTTTGGCCCGTGTACCCTATAGGTACCTGGGGTCTTCAAGATTGTAATTTAAAAGGTATTTCTTATTTTGTGTTTTATAAACCTACATGTAAAAATGTAATTTACCTATAGTGAGAAATTTTAACTAGAGAGAAAAAAAATTAATTTAGGTATTGCTATAAAAGAAAACATAAATTTAGATTTTCTTTTATAGCAAATTTCATTATTATTTATTTTAGTGTAGTTTAAATGTCTTGTAAATATAATTTTCTTGCTAGTTTGTTATTTTGTAAAACTAACTAACTAACTAACCTGATGGCAAGTGGTAAGTGACATAATTTTAAATAAAATTTAGAGTTTTGGCTCTCATATTATAGTTTTACATACTGCCATAGCTCTGCAAATAGGCTAAATGTTCATCATCAGTCGTAAATGATTTTTTCACCTCATTTGAATTATACCTGGCCTGTTGGTCTAGTGGTTAGTGACCCTGACTGCTAAACCGGAGGTCGTGGGTGCGATCCCCACCCAGGACAAATGTTTGTGTGATGAGCATGAGGGTTTGTGTGTCTGGGCGTATTTTGTGTATAATATGTATGTATTAAAAAAAAAAAATAAGTAGTGTATATCAGTTGTTTAGTACCCATAACAATTGCTTAATTTGGGACTAGATGGCGCTGTGTGATTGTGGTAGAATATTATTATATTAAACCTAGCAGTTAAAATAAAAGGTATATATGTACATTTCTTCAAGCTCCACTCATTTTAGACTATTATTAAACAAGGGACACCTGAAGAAATCTGAAGATCACTGTATCACTTATGCAAGTCTAATAATCTAAAAACCATGTAAAGCAACGTATTTTCGTTTTTAATACAAATACACAGGTAATAGTTTTGTGTTCTCTGTAATTTGAAATAATACTAAAATGGACCATTTAATTTGATATTCCAAAAAGGTTTCCGATATATATTTTTATACCGGCTTTCCTGTAGTTTCGGTTACGATTATGGGGCAAACATAAGCTTCCTAAGAATTCTTTGCCCATTCCACTTTTATTGCTTCATTTGGTTTCATACTAAATTATATAGGAATATAACCTTAGAATTTTAATTGCTTTAATTGACGTCAAGAAGATGTATATTTTTTTGCATTTCTATATAAACAAATTGCGGCTCACGATTGTAGGTAAACTATCTTTCACGATGAACAACGGAACTGAAAGTTATACAAAATATTCGTATATCTAGTCACTTAAACATTCTATTATTATAATATGTATTTTATCTCTGAGTTGTATTGGTATAATAATAAATTGTAGGTAGTACGATGTTTTGTTGAAAATCTATCGTACTAAGATTATTTCGTAGAAAGGTGCTACGGGCTACGTCCTACACAGCTACGAAGCTACGCCACATATGGTTCTTGGAAGCTACAAGGTAACTAGAAATAACAATATTACTTATTTGTTTCAGGGGCATCAAACAATAAACATTTGTTTCATATAAAAGCACGTAAAATCATGATCCTGATTTCGATAACAACGTTATATTACCATCTCTCTCGATCCCTATGCGAAGAAAATATGAGCGATGGTATATTAATGTATGTATTACCATTCAGAACACCTTCCGTTATATTTTTGTAAAATCCGCTTTTCCACGTCCATATGTAATGACATCGATATAAATGAAAATTGCCATACAATTGCTACATGTATGACGTATTAGTGGCTTTGGACATGTGAATCTAATGAATAAAGAAAGAGTGACAAAACATGATGAATATGAATGGGAAAGTTGAAAGGGGAAGAACTAGAAGAATGTTCTATGAATAAATTCGGTAAGTTCCAAAGAATGGATAGCTCAGCACTACCCAAAAAGGAGGTGGCTTCTGCCTACCCTTCTGTTGGAAAAAAGATGTTATCTATATGTGTGTAATTGTGTATGTATGATGAAGGATTACTTGAGAACATTTGGACTGATTTGGCTATTTTTTTTTGTTGTGGTCCTAAATTAGTAATTCACGTGAACAATGTGGAATTTGCATTCGTACAATGCCGGGGCCAAGTCATCAAAATTTCTAAGTTCAGCGTTATCAATATAAATATTTTGCTGTATTAGACAAAATTTGTATGCCAAAGAGAGTTATGAGGGACAACTAGGGCAGAACTATAGTTACTAACTAACACCCATGGCACAGAAAACAGTGTATATATTTTAAGAATGGACATAATCAGTGTTGGATGCCATAGGTGTAGAATGATGAGAGTAACGGCACAATATCATTATTAGTGTGTATCTAAATTCAGCCGCAAATAAATTGGGTACTGCTAATACACAATATAACTTGACATTTTAACCTGATATGTATCTACCCACACTTTGTTTTATAAGCACATTGATCGTGTTTAAGAATAAACTCTAATAATAGATGGTAAACAATACTCGCTATTTATAGGGAATGAAATGTCAGTATCATCACTTTGCTAGGCACAATTATTATAAGTAGCCTTCCTTCAGTAACACGCGTAACAGGGCTAACGATGAATGAGATTGTATATTTCTTTATTATTACAATAAGTGACAAGCTAAAAAGGGCGAGGATAAAAATAACAAATAGCGACGGATTACTGTACATCGTACGGTCCTCGTGTTATATTTTATTTTTAGGCCGTTGTCAGTATTATACGAGTACTCGTATACGTGTTTCCGCCAAAAGCTGCCTTGGTATAATTTCTTCTTATTAATTGTAGAATTTACTTTATGGTGCGTACTAACAATTTATTCTTATTTTAATATTGTATCCGTGTGCTATTCGTCTGTCTGGTTATAATAATGGCGGCCGGCCGGCCGCCGCGAGCGCAGCGGGCAATCCTGCGCCCCTCCGTCCTCCTTCCGTACGTCAGGTGAGTTGGTCGGTGTTGCCAGCGTCGGCGTTTACAATACGTTTAACAATTAGGCTGGTGGAAACCAGAGATGTTTGAGGATGCGTAGCGAAGGATGTGTTTGTTAAGAATCAATAAAATTGCTTCATCTGAGCGATGATAGCTAAATGACGGGATTCTGTACACATGCCTTTTTGCATTATTACTTAGGCTCGGACGCCACCAAAGCGGTAATAAGATGCATCTCATCTTATTACCGCTTTGGTGGCGTCCAAACACAACAAATAAAACACGTGCTCATAGTGTGCATTTATTTACTTATTTGTTTATTTTTGGTAGCTTTTAATTTTATTTCTCACCGTTGTTCTTGTTGTAAGGTCGTTGATCTGCTTAATTACCACAGTCTGTTTTGTTTCGGAAGTGCTGGTAGAATTTCAGGGCATACTAGTTTAAATGATGTTATTCGCCGGGCGCTTGTTAGAACTTGTATGACGGCAGTTTTGGAGCCAAACGGCCAGGTGCGTAGCGATGGTGCTTATGATGGTTCCTTGGAAGATTGGTAAACCTTTGGTGTGTGATGCTTCTTGCGTTGACACATTGCCACATCTCATATTTCACTGACTGTTAGTAAAGCTGCCAAATGTGCATATCTGAGTGCCTCAAGTGGCGTAAATATGAAAGTCTTTGTGAGACTTACATCTTTCAGCCTTTTGAGGTGAAACTCTTGGACCTAATGCTGACAAAATTGATCGTGAAATTTGGACCTGGGTTTCTGAGGTTACACGTGACCCAAAGGCTGGCCTTTACCTGGGGTAACGTCTTGCCATCCCACGGGGTAATGTGGCTAGCCTTTTGGGTATGTTTCCTTAGGATTCTGTACTCAATAAGATATTCTATTTATAGGAAATTCCTGTGAATAGAGTATCTGGTTTTTTTTGTAAATAGGTTAGTTGTGTATATTAATTATGATATGATGTTTATTGAATAAATGTATTCATTATATTGAATATTGTATGTGATTTTATAAAAAGTATATCTTTTAAATAAGTAGGTCTTTTTTATTTATTTACTTAAGTTAGATTAACATACATTTTCAAGAAAATAATATTTACAACGTATATATTATTTTCTATATTAAACTAATAAAATGAGAAAAAATAATAATATGAAAAACCCAAATGAAAATGCGTCGAAAAATAATATAATTGTTGTTTATCGTAAAGAAAATTAAAAACTGATTAATATTAGATGTTTTCTACAAGCATATTTCTTTTTTTGTATTAAGTATGTGTATTTATATAGTTACTTTTAATAAACTGACAGCTCTGAATCAGGGCCCAAGACAATCAATCAACAATACTCCTTTTTATTTCTAGTACCTATATCCTAAGAGGCGACCAGGTGAATAAAACATGATACATCCCTGCACTATTAGGAATACTAGAAAAAAAACCTAGTATAATATATTATATATAATAACCTATCAATATCCTAGTCTTGTGAGGAAAGATCTGAGCGAAGCAGTGTGATGTAACTAGTAATAGACGAATAAAATGAAACAAAAAATGGAATACATAATTCTAGTCAATCAGTATCCATAAATCAATCACATTTTATTAAATGTATGGAGGACTCGATGATATTTATCTAATCTTCTCATAACATATTTTATAGACCCTTAAAAGGTAGGTACATAAAATGTAAACATAGTATCAAAGTACGTACAAATGTGACTTACTACAAGATTTTTTTTTTAAATAATATGTGTATTAATTTTTGATTATTATTATATAGGTATAGTAAAAAGGTAGTTTGGTGCACCGTTTTAGATTCCTAGAACACAAGTACTGCTATTTTCAATATATGAATTCTACGTACTAGTACTGCAATGTCAGTGTATTAGGCAATATAAATATTGTAATAAAATACGATCTAACAAAAACTAACATACGGATCAAAAGTAACCTATCGATGTTAGACAAGTTACGTAATGGCACGCTGCTTTTTACTATGTTCCCAAGAGATTGTAAGTTTCGGTCAGTTAGCTGTACGATATTCCCAAAGTCGGCGACTAAACCGGTTGCTTACTACGTGTCTGTGACGGCAGGCTACTCTATTGCGAGCGTCTATTTTTAGCCATGCCGGGGAAAGTGAGGCTCGTAGCTCGATTGCGCGCGCCCTCCACACACCTATCCTTAGCTCTATCTATTCACTTTGTGGGGAGGCAGCGACGTCTTATGCATTCGTAAACAGCTATACGTATCATTCACGAGAAGTTGGACTTTCCGTTCATAAAATCTTTAAACAAGTTTTATTTAAGCTTACATTTTCATACACTTGGTTGCATCGAAATTTTGTCATTATTTTTAATTAAATAAACTATACTATCTGTACCTAAAAATCTTAAATGATGACGGCTTAGCTTACTTTTGATGTAAATAAACTATAGTCGCTGACTTCGTAATTAAATTATCTTATCTATTAGAAGTAGGTCTATTTCCAGATCAGTTAAAAATTGCAAGGGTCCTCCCCAATTTTTAAAAAACCGGTCAAATGCGAGTCGGACTCGCGCACCGAGGGTTCCGTTCCGGACGGATTTTTTTTTGTGATTAAGATGTAAGAATGATTAGGTAACGGGATAGGTCAAGGTGTGCAATAAAAATTAACATATTTTTACCTCTGGGTGGTTTAAAAAAAAAAACCCTAACCTAACCAGTCCGAGTCGGATTGCTCTGAATCGGGGGATGTGAAGTTAAGCTATCGCACAGAGGTCGCCGGAGCCCCGCTTCGCGGGTCTCCTACTTCTGGGTGGTTTGAAAAAAAAAATAACCCTAACCTAACCAGTCCGAGTCGTATTGCTCTGAATCGGGGGTTGTTAAGTTTGGCTATCGCACAAAGGTCGCCGGAGCCCCGCTTCGCGGGTCTCCTACTTCTGGGTGGTTTGAAAAAAAAAATAACCCTAACCTAACCAGTCCGAGTCGTATTGCTCTGAATCAGGGGGTGTTAAGTTTGGCTATCGCACAAAGGTCGCCAGAGCCCCGCTTCGCGGGTCTTCTACTTCTGGGTGGTTTGAAAAAAAATAACCCTAACCTAACCAGTCCGAGTCGGATTGGTCTGAATCGGGGGGTGTTAAGTTAAGCTATCGCACATTGATCGTCGTAACCCGACTGTCCTCGCCTTTAGCGCAGATTTCCACCTATAATAGCTCGTATCCCGAAAACGGCTATCGCACAAATAATGATAATTTGGCTACACACTGACCACGGGATAGCTATAAGTTAGAATAAATAATGTAGGTAGGTGTTGATATAACGTCAGTCCCGAATAAACTCTCACTTTTGCTCAATTTTTTTAGGCTTATCATTGTATACCCCAGTACTAATATTCAGTGATATAAGGACACGAGGTCGGTTTTCGGATTTTTTCCTTTACTTGTGCAACTTGATATTAGCTCTTGCCAAATTTCATGATTCTAGGTCAACGGGAAGTACCCTATAGGTTTTGACTTTTTTGATCGTCTATCTGGACACCAAAAATGGAGCAAAAACGGCTGTATCTTTTGATTGCGTTAACTTAGAATTTTGATTTATTTTTTACACCGAGGGTTTGTAGACCCGAGTATATGATATTAATTTCAGCTTTATACCTCTACGCGTTCTTGAGAAAAAAATTCTTGACAGACGGACAGACAGACAGACAGACAGACGGACAACCGAGTGATCCTATAAGGGTTCCGTTTTTTCCTTTTGAGGTACGGAACCCTAAAAAGGAAAAAAGACAGACCCTTCGAATTATAGACCAATCTCCTTGTTACCAGTATTGTCAAAGCTATTTGAAAAAATTATGAAGGATAGACTCATGAAACATTTAAGATTTCACAGCGTATTAAATAACGAGCAATACGGATACCAAAAATCAATAGGTACTACCGATGCTATAGAAGCTTTAATTGATGAAGTCATCTGTAATTTAAACGATAAGCGTAAAGTAGTAGGTATTTTCTTAGATCTTAGCTCCGCGTTTGATACCGTTGACCACTGCATACTTTTAGACAAACTGGAACACTATGGTGTTAGAGACGTGGCTTTTAAGTTATTTGAATCCTATTTACATAACAGGCGACAATATGTAGAAGTTAGATCAGTGCTGAACGGAGAAGAAAAGATTAGTAAATCCAACTTAACCAAAGTATCCTGTGGCGTTCCCCAGGGATCTGTTTTGGGCCCTATTTTCTTTATCCTATTTATTAATGACTTGATTGTATTTATAAAAAACCGTATATCCGACACCAAAGTCATTATTTTCGCTGACGATACAAACGCCATAATATCAGCAAATAATATGGTTGATTTAGAATCAAAGGTCAATAAAGCATTAAAAGATTTCGAAGAATGGTTTGGTATAAATAATTTAAAACTAAACATAAATAAAACAAAATGTCTATTATTTAAATCTACAGTGAGGAAAAATAGTAGTCTAAAAGTAGTGTCTTCTGGTACTTAATATAGTTGAGGTGGTAGATAGTGTTAAATTTTTGGGCGTTAACATAGATGCAATGTTAAACTGGAAGCAAGAAACTCTAGCTATAACTAAGTCTATTAGTTCTGCGTGTTACGCAATAAGAAATCTGAGGGAAGAACTCACTGTGCGACAGCTTAGGATCGTATACTTTGCTTTGGTTGAAAGTAAGCTCAGATACAGCATTATTTTCTGGGGAAATAGCTACAAATATAATATAAATACGACATTTATCTTACAAAAAAGGGCTGTCAGAACAATGCTTCGCCTCAAGCAAACGGATTCATGTAGAGAACATTTTATAAAACTTAAAATTCTAACAGTACCGTGTCTATATATTTTGGTATTATTGTCTAACTTTATAAAAAATCTCTATAAAATTGAAACTGACGAAGAAAGAAAGGTTAGAGATACCACCCGTAGGAAAGATATACCGTCAACAATACAACCAAAACTCAATGTTGTGCAACATAGTTCAAGAGTACAATCAGTTTCATTATACAATAAGCTGCCCACAGAGTTTAAAAGTATTTATAGTGCGAACTTATTCAAAAATAAACTTAAAACATATTTATTGAGGAAAGGCTATTATAGCATTGACGAGTTTATTAATGACCACTAGTTTTAATTATGTTTTTGCTAACTATTTGAAAATATAAATTGGTATTGGAATTTATTATTGGAATTGAACTTATTTTTATTTTTGATTATATTGGACATTTTATTTATTATTATATAAGATTACATTATTAGATTATTATATTAGACATTTTTATATTGTATTGGACATTTTTAATTTAATATATTTTAATAATTATTATGAAATTGGTACATTTGTGAATTTTAATAATATTAAATTCTAATGTGTAATTTATGATAGAATGTTGTGTACGTAGTTATTATTAATTTTAAGTAGTTTTAATTGATTTTCAACACAATTTAATATTGTTACGAAATAAAATACTTATGACTTATCCAATTATTTTTAAACTTTCATCATTACTTCTTTTTATTTGTTTTTTTTTCCATCAAAATTATTCACATTATCAATATTTCGATGTAGGTAAATATTTTGATAAATATCGTGAAGAATTTGAATAGATATTTTTGTAATTCTTTTTCGTATTTTTCTCTGAACAAGTTGAGCAAAACAGGTAATAAGTACCATGATAACCTACTTTTGTTTTTTCTGTCTTACAAGTTTCGTGGGATAATGAGCAACTGATTAACATATAATTTTTCTTTTATTAACAGGCCCGTGAAGAAAATAATCTATTTAGATTTATATTCTGAATAATGAGTACATTCTGAATAATCAGTAACGCCTACAAGTTTTCAGGTGTTTTTTTTTGGTGTTGAGATTTCGAAGTAAACGTGGGCGAAAACATGGCGCAATTTTCAATGAGCTATTCATTCTTGGAATACTTTAACTAGTTCGATTTAAAATCTAGTTAAATACTGCTTCCTTTCTTCTGTTTGTTGGTTAGAATAAAATCGTTGATATTATATTCTGCAAAGTATATTCTGTTAATATTTTGTAGCAAATAAAGTTTCCGCCACAAAGAAACTTTCATCTTGATGACTTTGATAAAATATTAAATGTCCTTGTTTATTACAAGTTCTTGATAGTTTAGCAAATCGCTGACACGAAATGAGACTAAAATAGTATAATCGTCGTAAACTCTAGAAACTTCTTTACTTGTTAACTAGAAATGTTTTTCTTTGTTAATAATAAATTGTGCTATTTACGGAACTACACGCCAGCATAATATATTTAAGGCAAAATTTAATTTGGGGTAACGTGTATACGGCTACGAATATATTACCGTATCACTTTCCGGGGCTTTCGTGAGGCGACTTAGGGATTATTATCAATTACGTCAGTTTGGCTAGCAGCGTGCATTTTGATTATAATTATTAATTAACATGTAACGCTCAAACTAAACTTCTTATTTATTTTATTAAAATTGAGTACTAACAATCAAAAAGAACAATGCCTCGATGGTGCAGCAGAACTGTGTATAACTGTTGCCCAAGAGCTCCCAGGTTTTATTCCCGGGTCAGGGCAATTCCACCATCATGCCCATTACTGCAACTCCTGTAAGCCAGGATTAACAGCGATGACCCTTGCGCACAACGAGTTTTGACACTCAGTTTTGTCTGGAGATGTACTTTGTCAATGCCAATAGTCTCGTCCCCTATTGCCCCGAAATGTGGGTGATATACTCGTACATACCTGTGACTAAAATGTGAAAATGGCGTGGTATTATGTTATATTATTTTCTGTTTATATCAATGCATTATAAAACTGGTCGTTTAGCTCAGAAGTATATAAGCTTTAGTGCCTGGGTTTCTCTCAGGTCGTGTCGTGTAATTCCAATGGCAATAGTGTTAGAGTGCATCTGTGTTAGCGCACGTTTGTACAGTAAAATGGGAACTCTTTGTTGAAATTAGCTATCATAACTGAAATGGGTCAGTATCACTGTAGCTAAGTATATCTGGTTTAGTAACGGCTGCAGTAAGTCTGGTGTCCGATTGTAAAGTGAAAAGTTTTACAGTTTGGCTTTACATATAATTTGGGTCCTTTATTATTATCCACCGTTTATCAGGTGAACTGGTTGTTCAACTGCCGTTATTGGTATATATCTTCTATATACTTATATAGAAAAATAATTGCTGTTCTTAAGTCTCGCTAAAACTCGAGAATGGCTAGACTGGTTTGGCTAATTTTGGGTTTTAAATATATTTAGAAGTCCAGGATAGGTTTAAACAGTTACGAGGAAAGTAGTAAAAATAACAATTTTATTTTCCGTTATGTCGGGTCAGCTCATAGATCCAAAATCTGGGTCAGCTATTAGGTATAAATAAAATGATGTGTTGCTAAGCACAGAACTCGAGAACAGGACCAATAATTCGACTAATATTGTTTGAAAACCAAAAAATAAAATTAAAATCTACTGTACAGAGGAAAAATTTCTATGGTCCCAGGAATTAAAATCCACGCGCTCTAAGCCGTAGGAAACAGTTGGTAATAATAGTATATTTAGCTATATTTTTCATAAATGTACAAATCATCGAGTTACTTTAGTGACGAGATTGCGTGTCTTGTATCTGTTAGTAACCGTAAAGTGCTACTAAATGTTTCATATCGATTCAGTGCATCATTAACAGTTCAGGCAATAACAGTAAATACTACTTCCTTGAAGCATAAAATCTTTTTAAACGTTCCTTCTTCACATAGTAGGGTTGCATTCAATGTTTCATGCACACGATATACATGCCATATTGAATGTGTAATGATCCAAATAAGTTTTAAAAAATAAACCAATAAACTTTAAACATATATGTTTATCGAGAAAACCGTACTGGAACCCACTCATCCATATGTCCATCATATCACATGTAAACCACATAACACAACACACCATCAGCTGAACACACACAGAAGTGTCAACAAACTTAGAAACTGATCTTTTTACGTCGCGAGTTCAAAAAGTGACCTCAGCCAACGAAATAACACTTTCAAAAATATTATTTACAGCTTTATTTCCTACATAAGCAAGGAAAAGTCTCGTAAGTGTCGTTTCATCAAATAGTAGATCGTAGTTCTGTAAAAAGGGTACTTGTACGCGACTGTAAAACGGGAGTTACGTGCGAGTAAAGTCAGCATCAAGTATTCAGAACGATGGCAGATACAAGACGCCTCTGGGGTTTTAATACACCTCGCAATTTTGAAATATATGTCATTTATATAACACTATTCGTTTATATAATCTGTTCTTCAAAGGTAAATTACTATCTGTGCTATTTTTGGAGTACATTTAGGGTGGATTATCACCAAAAAGTTTAAAATTGCCTACGTTTTCATGAAAGGTTAGTACGACATAATAGAGACCTGCACTGGCATTAAAAGAAAGCGAGAAATTCTTTTGATAAGATTATATTTAGCTAGTTTTTAAGGTATTGTAAAAGCAATAATAGTTTAACATTTTTTGAAAGTTATAGCAGTCATAAAACAAGATTCCTAACACAGAAAAAAGAAATAAAGCCTATGGGCGGGTTTTAGGACAGGCCTATGCCTCTCCTAACACGCGCCATAATACTTGGTCCTCCGCTTTCCGCATCCAGTCAGAACTATTCTAATACAAATTGTAAAACTACGTAGATGCTTTAAGATTTCTATATTATGTGGGAGTCAGTGATATAAGAGGTCTTATTCTTTTACTGTGCAATAACTCGGTGTATTCTGCAAAACTTTGTATTAAAGCCACGTTAACTTGCAACTTTTGATCTATTTCTTGACTTCCCATATTTAATATCTGCACATGCTTCTAGGACTTGGTATATAGAGAAATGTAATATTTTTAGATGATATAGTTTTCTGTTACAAGTGGGAAATAAAAAAAAACGTACCAATTTTCGAGAATATTTATAGTATTTTATTGAAGACTAATAATAAAAATTACGTTTTAACTAAATTCATTTTTTTTTGGTATTGAAATTTAATTTGATTATAGTGAAAAGTTAATATTAAGTTAGACCATTTGTGGCTTAAGTTAAAGTTAAAAATATGTATGTCACTTGGCGCCTTGCTGTAACAATTTAATGCTTGTCGGAAGTAATGTGGACACCGCTCCAAGATGACACTATAATATTCGTTTTATTTTGAGGCTTGTTAACGACAAACTAGTTTTGTTTAAAAAAAACAAAAGGACTTCTATCACCTGTGTAATGTTACCCCTATAGTGTATATAGGGGTAACATTACACAGGTGATAGAAGTTTCAATTAAAGTTAAAAAAAATCATGCCACCTTCGTTCACTCACATCGTTAATTTATTTATTGATTAATTTATTATGAATGCCATTAACAACTTTGTAACATAGGTATAAACGTATCTATAAACTTAATAGAGAAAATATTGATATTATATTGATTACTTAAGTGATAAGTACGGTGGGCGTACATATGTTTACTAAGCTTATTACGTAAGTCCTATCAGGACCATTTTATCTTTCAATTATAATTCATTACTTGGTTTTGTTTTCTTTTTTATATATATATATTATATTTATATATATATATCTATCCTCTGCTTTTGTATTAATTTGAGCTTTTAAATAATAATATTGGAAATTAAGCCTCGTCTAAAATTTTGAATGGTCCCGTCAGTTATGTATGTCGCTACGTAGAATTATTTTAGACCTCTGGGCTTGTCCCTTGACCTTTGGGGGTCAGTCGCCTCGAGGGAAGCCAGTGTTCGTCAAGCTGGTCTAACTTGGCGGTCAGTCAGATGTACTTTAACCGGCAACGGTGGGTAAACTATGGCACGTATAATATGGCACAAGATTATTGTCTTATTTTTAAGTTTTTTAAGGTAGGTGGGTTTTTTGTTATTTTAATAATCTATTTTATAATAACCACTTTTTTATTTTGTCCGGATTTGAATGAACACATCGCACAGTCGGGTAAAAATGTTTAAGAAACAAAGCCACGCATTGCCATGGGGGCAATTTCTTTGCCTTAGTCCGAGAGAAAATTGAATCTTTGTAGCAAAGCGATGTATGCAAATTAAATACATTTTCTTTACAGCTCTTGAACATTTCTATTAAGGTTACATTGAGTTTATTTACGTATTAGATTTTTTTTCAAAATATTATGGGAGTTAACTGAGTAACTAAAATTATGATTGCTGTTAAGGCTGGTTATCGTCAAAGAATGTTATTAAAGGTAATTAAGGGCAACTATGACGTAAAATGGGAAACAGTTATAGTTTCATAACCCAAAATATATAACTAATAATGTGTGTTTGCCACGCATCAGTCTTTACTAAACGAACTAATTTATCTATACGTCTGAAAACAAATCTCAGTGTCAGGCTTGGTTATTTTGCATGAAAATGAGGACATAAATATGAGGTAACTAAAATGTTTATTTTTCTTTCACGAAACAGGTTTTATTATGTTTTTTATTAATCGGATCTTTAATTTAAAAAGGGTTTTATGACATTTAATAGATTCAATATTTACATATTATAATATCTACAATAAAATAAAATTTACAACTAAAACTAAGTACTAAGCAAAACATAAATAAAATAACTTAAATTAAAATGCGTCAAAGAATTCCTCAGCATCAATGCCGCTGTCCGCCGGAAACCTGCCCAGCAGACTGCCACGTTGGATGGCAATGCTTATTCTTTGCGCCAAGAAAAAGCCAGCCCGCTGGTCACGTGACGTTTCTGTCAAGAGTTTAGAGAGCTCTTTATAAAGAGCCCGATCACATGGACCCCATGGCCCAAGCGTTTCGATCAAAACGGCTTAAATATAATTACCGATTAGATTGCTGTATTTGCGCCGTTTGAAAGTCTCGGCTGAAGCAGCAGCAGCGCCAGCAGCACCTGCTGTGCATGGAAGATGAGATGGCGCAAGGGTATCGACGCACGTTGCGTCCCACACCAAAGGCCTACCCATTTTCCATGGCAGTAAAGACATACCGTCAGGTCTCTTAACATCGTCGCGTACCAATCCATTAGGTTCCAGTACAGCTGGTACACCGGCGGTGACAAGAGTACGACGAAGTATGTCATTCAGGTTTGCGTGTCGTGATATGTGGCCAGCAATTCTGCTGCAGGAGAGGCCGTGATGTCCAAGGCTGTTGACAGCTTCACCACAGCAGCACCGATGCGGAGAAACAGACGGCGTACCTAAACGGAGGCAGGTAGCGAGGCGGAGAGTTGTGTCATCCAGCAGTACCTATGTTGGATGATGTTAGTGCTTGAAGCCACAAACCTGATTCCCACTCTCCCACAGCCAGCACACGAGCTCGCTCGGCAGGGTCAGCAGATGTACTTATTAAATTGTTTCTTATCTTCCTGCAGAGCGGCTCGTCCCAATGCCTCTGAGAGGAAAGGTCAGTTGGAATATCAGTGTTGGGTACAGTCATTTTCCAAACATTCAAGGTATCGGCTTTACAAGGCACATCAGAGTTCACCAGTGTGGAAGCTAAAATTTTTCTGGTTAGATCTGCTATGCCATGAACCGAGGACAAGAATGCCGGTAAACTGACGTCAGAGATTTTGCGAACACCGAGCCCGCCCAAGCAAACTGGTAAGGGCGCTTGAAGCCAAGCTCGGTCGTCCAAGGCCAATAATTATAAGTCGTTATAAATTCTATTACCTATTGATACAGCTCCGGTGACGCAGTGGGAGTTTGTACAACTGCTAAATGACAATTCGAAATCCGGATCGGACATAAATAGTATATTTTTAAATATTGGATGTATCTGTATTTAAATTTTCAAATTCTCAGAATCTGAAGTCTAGCAACGTGCCAGGTTCTCATCCACACACATGGGATTGCTGGCGAAATTTAGGTGTGATGGAGCTCTGCCTATCTTTTGGAGAAAAGTGGTAATGCTATTTTTAGATTTATTAGTCACTATCGAGACCCGAGCCCAGCAGTGGGACATTAATGGGTTGCTGACGATTTAGTCACTATTGTCACTTGTTTATATTAATTGATCTTATTTGTGTCGGCTAATGAAGTCACTGATAAATATAAAGGCAGTTTAATTAGCTCGAACGTGTTCAGTTAAATATTGAATGCATTTGAACATGGATACATTTTGTTTTGTTCTCAAACGTTTAGTTTAGTCACAGCTGTTCTGAAACTATCTATCTACTTACTTTTCTACTTGGCGTCTGAACTTTTTCTGCGTGGGTGTATTTTCATAGTGTCATATACTTTTTACTTTGTTTTGTATGAAATACGTAGGACTTTGGCCAATGGTCTTGCTTTATATTGATCAATCGCATCCTTAGCGTTAAAATTTATCATAATTAGTATTGAGAACCAAACAAGATTGTTCCAATGAAGTATCAAGTTTTATGGTGTAAAAGTACATTTTTCCTCTAAAGCAATAGGTAAATGTGTAAATAGACGTTGCCTAAACTAGTTAAAACGTTTGTAGTGTATTGTGAAGTAATATAATTTTAGTCTAAAGTATCACGTTCGACCCGACCCTGACGATGGTTACGGTTTTATTGACAATCAAAAGGTCAAGCTTCAAAATGTTCCAAATTGAATTATCAGTGCACAGCGGCTCTAAATCAGATAAGTTAAAATTAGATTAAGACATGCTTTGATCAAGGATTGCCAACTTACCTATTTAAATTTTATTGAATTCAAATATAGAATTTTCATATGTATTTTTACCCGACTGTCAGGACGGGTATTGTTTTTCGCGCGTATCTTGTATGTTTGTAAATTTCTTTATTCCCACGAATCTTCCAAACGGCTAGATGGATTTTGACAATTAGGGTATCGTTAGATTTGTCTAGAAAACCCAAGTGTCCTTAGATAGGTTTAAAGAATAAAAATACTTAAACGGCGGGCTTTTGACGCCAAATTGTAAGAAGTTCCATTTTTTTTTTAACCAAACCTATCGAGTTGGGTATCAAAATAAAGATAATCAAAAGGAGATTAAATATATTCAAAAAGAGATTATACATAATTGAATGGTTCCAAAGTACAAGTAGTTCTATAATTTTTTTTAACCAAACCTATCGAGTAGTGTATCAAAATAAAGGGAATCAAATGGAGATTACAAATATATACATAATTATGTTATGTATTTAAATGTAATCAGGTATCAAGAAATAATAATATTACAATAATTTTACAGTCTTTTTAGTGCGTTGCTACCTGTTCATTTGCAGTCGGGTTATTAAATTTTTTTAATTATATTTACTTGTTTAAACTAGATTCCACAAGCGTCTCAGCGCGCGTGGCATGTCAAAAAAAATAGCTTACGTGCTATTCCAGGCTATAAATAATTTCAAACAGATCCTTTCAGCTGTTCTGGCGTCCACATCTATCCTAACTTTCAGATTTATAATATTAGAAGGATGGATATAATAATAATGCATAGAATATATAATATACAAATTATATTGTATCGCTTTTGACGTAATAACCTTACAGTTATTTTTGTTTTATAAAAAATATAGTTTCATTTCTAGCTGTAGCCCGGGTGTGTTGCGTATTTAGTTTAAAAAAATGACAACCAGATTTCATTTTATAAAATTTGTATTGGATCTGTTTTTAAAGCAAACAACAGTTTTATCCGATCGTACGTTGAGCCCAATATTTTTTCAACCAACCTATTTAATATCAACAAATTCAATATATCAATGTGTATGTATATGTATACATATTTACGTTGAAGTGATCAAGTAAAAAGGAAATAACAGCGTGGGTGTATCGGCCCATAAGTTATATGATCTGGGCATTGATTATCCGTTAGTTGGCGAGACGGAACCTATGTATACATCCCACATAAATCGCTTACTTATACAAAGTGACAACGATTACATAAAGAACGTCGTATACGTCAATGGCGTGGGTGTTATCCCGTATTACTCATGATAGTGATCGCCAAAACGTACGCAGTAGACAATTCGGCGGCGTTTACGTCATCAGTCGTTACGCTATCAAATGACTTTCATTCTTAAAAGCTATACAAATGTCCAAAACACATTTAGTTATGACTGGACTTTATTTGTGCTGTTTTACTGTCTAATAAAATAACCTATAGTCTAGGGGCTGTCTTATGGTAGAAATTGTGGTTTGTGTATGCATACCGAAGTAATAAATAAAAAAAATCTGTAATTTTTCTTATAATTCGATCAAATGAGGTATAATTTTAGTATAAGTGGCTTTATAACCAATACTTAATAAAAAAAAGTTGATTAGTGCTCACTGCCCATTATTCAATTAAATATTCCCCTATGGGGTACGCCCACATAACTCCCACGTTTGTAGTTGCGACTATTAGCATAGATGCGATGATTAATGACGTCGTAATCCAACATTTATTATTATTTTTTGTAAATTAATTATTAATTAACATTATGTGGAATTAAATACCTAGAAAACTTAATGGGTAGAATGGGAGACCTCGGTGCTGAAAACTGGAAATAGTATTAGTCATTCCTAATATAGTCTTTTTTTCTTTATAGTCGTTCTATTTTTTTTTAATTTGATTTTTTTGTTGCCAGAAGTGGTAGATGAGCAGGTGGCCCATCTAATGGTTAGCGGTTACCGCCGCTCATAGACATTAACAATATTGCATATCTATCATACTTATATTTGAATTCGCTGTAACCGTGGCATAGCGGGTGGTCACCTCACCACTAAAATCACCGCGCATGCGAGTGACACGAGTTCGATAACCACATGAGACAAATATTTGTGTGTTTCTTAGATATTTGAGTCTGGGTGTACTTTGTGCCCGTTAATTGTATGTTTGTAAACTCCCTCGCGACGCAGAGCTTGGTGTAAAAGTCCTTAAAAAAATTCGCGGTAGGTACATAAAAAAATAATAAGCACTATTTTCAATTGCCTTTTTTATAGAGTTATAAAGTTAATAGAGGATACATAGTAAGGAAAAGAGATGTTTACTGATGCAGATTCAGTGTATACTCTACTGATTATCTTTACTTTATTTATTTTGAGTACCTCTTTCTTTTACCCGGGTGAACAATCATAGTTTTCGAAAAATCCGCAACGATAATACTTTCAAGTATAAAATAGGATCCAATAAAATAACATGGGCGGTACTGTATTTACAACACCGCTAAATGTGAAAACATTTTCAGTATTCCGCACAAGTTAACACTAAGAATCACGTGCTATAACTTGGATTTAAAGCCTTACTCGGACTCCGGATAGATTCCAGTTAAACTTCGCCGAAGTGACCGGTTACATTTTATTTGTTTCGAGTTTTGTGCACTAAAACGAAAGCACTCCATCAAATTAATATCCTTTTGTTTTTAAAGGAAACTGTATTTCAACTTTGACGCGCAGGAGATCCTTTATAAATCTCGTATTTCTATAAGAGGTACAAATTGTTTTGTTTTGGATATTAATAATTCAGTTCAGGAGTTAACTAATTTGGCTAACATAATAATAATTCACGAAAAACATTATTTATGTAAGGAGATAGAGCCGCTTGCATTCGTTGCAGTTGTGCGGTCCGCAAAGTCCCAAAGACTACGTCAGTAGATGTGGTGTAAATTGTATAAAACTAACAACATCGTCTGTGGTTTCAAGTGTCAGCGAACACCCTTTCAAACTGATTAGTATTAAGAAATCGTGCGTCGTAGTACGTGCCTTAATTCTAAAGGAGCTAGTGAATTGTTCATTCTATTATTCCCCACATTCAAGTTTTAACTCGGTACACAAGTAGGATAATCCGGCTTAACGCCTACTGCATACATCGACGCCTCGACGGGTATTAATCTATACTGAAATATAAATATGTGATTCAATTATTTTATTTTTCAAGAATGGTAAAAAGTCTTTATTGTTAGAATCATCATCATCATCAGCCCGATTTAGTTTACTACTGACAGGTTGATTGAAGGTGCTTATGTCCCGCAGTATATAATTTATTATACACAGCGGGACATAAGTACTTCCTAAAAAGGCATTTTTACCCGACTGTCAGGACGGGTATTGTTTTTCGCGCGTATCTTGTATGTTTGTAAATTTCTTTATTCCCACGAATCTTCCAAACGGCTGGATGGATTTTGACAATTAGGGTATCGTTAGATTCGTTTAGTAAACCCAAGTATCCTTAGATAGGTTTTAAAAATAAAAAGCCTTAAACGGCGGGCTTTTGACGCCAAATTGTAAGAAGTTCAATTTTTTTTTTAACCAAACCTATCGATTTTGGTATCAAAATAAAGAGAATCAAAAGGAGATTACCTATATTCAAAAATAGATTATACATAATTGAATGGTTCCAAATTGTAGGAAGTTCTATTTTTTTTTTAACCAAACCTATCGAGTAGAGTATCAAAATAAAGGGAATCAAATGGAGATTACAAATATATACATATATTATGTTATGTATTTAAATTTAATCAGGTATAAATAATATTACAATAATTTTACGGTCTTTTTAGTGCGTTGCTCTCTGTTGATTTTTTGCAGTCGGGTTATTAATTTTTTATAATTATATTTACTTGTTACATAATAGTATGACCATAATAATATAATACTTTTATGTATATTACAGAACAATCTCAGAATTTATAGTTTAACTAAAGACCTGAGGCAGAGTAGTAACAACTGTCCACATTAATGCACTAAATCAAAAGATTAAATTGACTTATGAAAAATCATGCTATCTAAATATTTGCTATTTAAATTAATGTCGACTTTTATCACCAAAGCAAAAAACTAAACCTCTCACCCGCATGATATTTTGATGACATGATATTATTTTGGTGAACAAGGCATTTGTTCCCATTTTTAAACGACTTCAAAAAAGGAGGAGGTTATATGTTCGACTGTATGTATTTTTTTTTATGTATGTTCATCGATTACTCGGAGATGCCTGAACCGATTTAAATAATTCTTTTTTTGTTTGAAAGGGTATACTTCCGAATTGGTCCCCTATTCATCACGTCAAGTTCTGATGATGGAATCTCAGGGAAATCGAAGGCAACCCTCAAATTTTATAGGCACATGTTACGTGTTTCATATATTTTTTAAAGTTATTCAAGTATTTACGTCTGATAGTCAACATCTCATGTTGATGAGCTGGTGATGGAAGGTATAACTCCTTAACTGTTAGGAGTTGGAGGATAATTCTTTCGACATTATAGGTTCTTATAAACCAATAGTTGTATTCTTGTAGGTTATTTAGGTGAGCTGATACTGGAAGGTATAACTCCTTAACTATTAGGAGTTGGAGGATAATTCTTTCAATATTATAGGTACTTATAAACCTATAGTTGTATTCTTGTAGGTTATTCAGGTGAGCTGTCAGTGGAAGGTATAACTCCTTGACTCTTAGGAGTTGGAGGATAATTCTTTCGACATTATAGGTACTTATAAACCTATAGTTGTATTCTTGTAGGTTATTTAGGTGAGCTGTCACTGGAAGGGAAACTTCTTAATGTTTAGGAGTAAGAAGATGAGTTCTTTAAATATCACATCCATGTATAAACCTTAAGTTTTGTTATTTCAAGTGTCTGAGGTGAGAGCTCTTGATGGACGATAAAGTTGTATAATTCAAAGGAATTCTTAGATGACATTTTAAGTTTTCGATATAGTATCTAACCTGCATTGTATACCTATACTTGTTAGCTGTCGCATTTTATAGGAAAAAAGAAAGACATAAAAAGCTGAGAGTTTTGAGATTCCTCTATTCTACAATCAGGTTGTGTTGTTAGAATATTTGAATAGACGTTCCCTTCTATCGAAGATTCTTTATTTCGGCTTTCCGTCTTAGTTTGCCAGCCAGTATTATTAAATCTGCTAGATTTTTATCTAGCAGATTTAATAATACTGGCTGGTACACTAAAAATGGAAAAATAAACTATTTTTAACAAAAAAATATTAAAACGACTTCAAATCAGTACTAAAAAGCGAAAAATAAACTGAATTAGATATTTAATTCCAAGCTAAAAAATACCTACCTACCTGTTTAAAGTATAATACCCTATTACTAATCTGTTTGAAGTCGGTGCCAGCCTAATGAGGTTGTATCACTCAGTTTGAGCCGTCCACTAGGTACGATCACACGCAAGTGCGAGGTGGTGTGAAGTAGCGAGCGGTAACAGATGTACGTACTAAGTAGTACGTAGCTTAACAAACTCCTTAGGCTTGGCGCCGACTTCAAACAGATTAGTAATAGGGTATTATACTTTAAACAGGTAGGTAGGTATTTTTTAGCTTGGAATTAAATATCTAATTCAGTTTATTTTTCGCTTTTTAGTTGTCTCAACTGTCAAATTAAGTATCATCAACAGCATTTTTTTTGTAGAAAAACTTAAGGATGTCAACTCGTTAAAAACCCATTCAGAGTCAAATGTAAGTCAGATAAATTTAATGCCATAAAAGAGTAGAAATTAGTCTTATCTAAACAAACATCTTGAGTATTACCACGCGGCAGCTTAATTGAATTTGTTTCAAAATATTTACCTACCTTCCCCTAATTTTACCTATGTAGTCAAAGTTCACAAGACTTAATTGTGACCTTGCTATTTAAACGATCGCTTTTATCATTTGTTTTCCTAATCTCTTCGTTATTTTTCTTTTATTTGTATTTCTTTTACGCGTACGAGATAAAGCCATTAAGATAAAAACAATTACTTATAGATGGCCGGGATTTACTGGGATATTAGTAAACTTCACGTAATTGATCCCATGTAAACTAAGCACTCGAACCGTACACTTTGAGGACCTCTTAGCGTTATGTTAGCAACATATCCTAACTTTCAGGATATCATGAGAATCTACAATAATTTAAAGTGCAATGTTAGTCTATATTACTCAATACATAAATAATCGGTAAGGTTCTTCCATCCAATGTTTTAGTTTGCAACTAACAAACACATTCTTGAATTCCCTATTGAATTTAAATAAACTCCAGTTCCGCGTATCTTCGTATACAACAAATATTTGTATGACCTTTGGAGAGTGTATGTTTGGGTATTTGATTAGTCCATGTTTGTATACCGAGATTCTGTGAAAATGCGAATGTTTTACGGTACTACCGAAGAAAGGGAGGGTAATATTTTACCAGAGTTCGTACCCGTATGTACATTATGTCTGTGGGTATGTATATCTGTCTATTTTTTCACTTGTCAGCTTAAACGGCTTGAGGGTTTGGTCTTTTGGATTATTTTCTTAATTTTGAGATTTTATTGACTTGACTGGCCTGTTGGTCTAGTGGTTAGTGACACTTATTATTATTATTATTTACAATATTATACTTTACGACATTCTCAATTTTGGTTTTGGAATGCTATATTAAAATGCAATTCATTTATGTATACTTACAATAACATTCAGACACAATGTAATAATTGTTATTGAATAAAGAATTGAATTGAATTGAACCCTGACTGCTAAACCGGAGGTCGTGGGTTCGATCCCCACCCAGGACAAATCTTTGTGTGATGAGCATAATTGTTTGTTCTGTGTCTGGGTGTAATTTATCTATAATATGTATGTATTTACAAAAAAAAAATGTATTTAATTAGTATATCAGTTGTACCCATAACACAAGCAAATATAATTGCTTAATTTGGGACTAGATGGCGCTGTGTAAATGTGGTAGAATATTATTATTATATTATTACCTAGTTGTGTGGGTTTTTGCTCGTAATAAAAATAATTGTTTTCTTTGTATAATTAATTATATTGAAATAACTGCTCTTAACCTAGCCTCTGTCAGACATAGTTATTAGTAAACAGAGCTCAAATAATCAGGTTCGTAACCAAATCAGGCCCATGATTTGCGCTAATTTAATGTAGCAAATAGAATCTAGTTTATAATGTTTGAAATTCTTTTCAAATTAGATTTATAAATATTTAATATCAAAACCTATATTTCTATTTACTATAAACAATAAAGTTTTTCTAAAGCTTGTTAAAACTATTATCTTTATTAAGTTCATAATATACTTGGTTTTATAAAAAACAAAAATAATCTATATAAATTTGTTATTTATCGATAAGCATAAAACAGAAATTTAATGTTACTGTCGTGAGCTTGAATTTGTATTATAGCTTTACAGTAGTTGTTGAGTTATGATCAAGACTTACTACTCGAATGGGTGGGCGTCGAGCGGAGGTTGCAAGTCCATTAATCATACTATGATACTTTATTGCTTCAATGGGGTGCCGATATAGGACCGTTCAAAATAGCTCAATGAGGCGCGTGAGGCCCGCCGCCCGCCGCCTATTGCGTCGTTCGTCTCATATTCTGTTATTTTGTACATTGTGTTCACCAGGTCAGTTCGGTTCAGATTCATCGATAACCTTTTTCCCCTTTATTGTGTATTTTTTGTGTAGGCTGTTGTTATACTGAGCAAAATGTTATTTACAACCTATGATAAATATAGTTATAGGTTAATTTATACCCGAGCCCAGCAGTGGGACATTAATGGGTTGCTGATGATGATGATGAAGCTATAAAAGGTCATTTTTATCTTTTGTAAAACTAATTTTATACCTGCTTTTTACTCGAAGTATCATCATCATCATTTCAGCCTGCAGTAATGGATTCATTCTCGCTCATCTTTTTTCAAATCGGAGAAGTAGTTCCTTAAATCTGGCGTTCAACCAAACAAACAAACTCTACAGCTTTATAATAATATATATATTAAGTATTAAGTATAGATAGATATACTTTCTAGCAATATACCAGAACAAAACCGTAGATATGAGCTAGTTAAATTATAAACATGTAATCACTAGAGGCGTCACACGAATGTTACCTACGATGAGCTTGGGCACATTGCCTGCAGCACTCGACACACTTCAACACCTTTAATATTATATTATTATAATATATTCGCCCAAAGTTTAAACCTAAAACATGTTATCATATAACTTTAGCCTTGGTATTATTCAAAATGAATATACTTAAAATAAAATCTGCAATTTTTATTTTAGCGTTGAACTTAATAAACACCTTTCAATTAGCAGTAATTTACACACAATACATATTTGGCTTTACGTATACACAATAAAAACTAGATAGTTTTGATTGATTGACTGGCCTGTTGGTCTAGTGGTTAGTGACCCTGACTGCAAAACCGGAGGTCGTGGGTTCGATCCCCACCCAGGACAGATCTTTGTGTGATGAACATGATGGTTTGTTCTGTGTCTGGGTGTAATTTATCTATAATATGTATGTATTTACAAAAAAAAAATGTATTTAAGTAGTATATCAGTTGTTTAGTACCCATACCACAAGCAAATATAATTGCTTACTTTGGGACTAGATGGCGCTGTGTTAATGTGGTAGAATATTATATTATTATATATTTGTGTTCAGTTTCGAAACAAACTAAAGCACTTTTTCATAATTGTCATCAGTTTCGTTGTGTGATACTAAGTAATAATAGGTTTGTTGTTTATATCTGTTCCGCCACTAACGTGTTATGGATTTTATTCAATTGGGGCAACGTAAAATGTCACCAAATAACTTTGTATTAACTTGTGAACATCAAAAAACTCAATTGAGCAGCCCTCGAAGTAAGATACCTTCAGGAAATTGGTAACATACTGTAGCAGTTCCTTATTCAAAAGTAATTTCTTGTCAAAATTAGGAAATTGAAACATGATATGATTTTTCACGACGTAATTTAATGTTTGTTTATGTTCAATTTCTTTTCCGTAGGTACATCTGAAAACGGAATAGGTTAAAACATGGTAGTATTGCGTATAATGTGTCTCAAATACCTTCGATCGATGGACGTCGTACTAAATTATGTAGCTTCCTTACTGCCGCTTGGGGATATTTATACCAGCATCGATGAGCGGGTAGATAGGTCATGTTAAAAACAGAAAGGTCAGTCTTATTTTAATTTGACCTTACGTATAATAATAATGTTCTATTAGCATCCACTATTTCGGTAATCTTCGATGATGTAATGCCAATCAGTTGTAAATTTATTTAGTAATTTGTGACTTTTGAATTGATTATTTCTTTTTTTTTGTTACTATAAAGAATTAACCCTAAGAAAAATAGGTACGTATCTATGAACTGAAAATAAAATTTTATTGAAGCGGACATAGAAATACTTATGTATATATGCGTAATATCAATACTTGTTACCCCCTACTTGTTAGCTCTCGTCAATTTTTTTACCAAAATTTTGCAATTCCACATCTTTTTACATTAAAGAATTCTGAAACTTTCTTATACGTTTAGCACAAGTGTTGTCTTGATTGAACTTCTAAAGATATTTATACAGATTTAGAATAATACGTGCGTCATTGAATTATTACATTGAATCGTTATTTTGTACCACCGGAGACTTAAATAACTAACTCGTAATTGTCTGAATATCGATGAGGGCCTTGTACGTCATTGACACAAAAATCAATGATTACTAAATTTTGACTGTAATATATATAAAATACTTTTCTTTTTTTCACAAAATGTAATGTATTCATTTCTATTCTTATTTTCATAAACGTTGCCGTACTAAGTATTTATTCGAAAACTACAGACATGGTTAAGATTTCTACGTATTTATATCTATTTGTTATCTTGTGCTATTTATTAAAAGGACAAATTGTATGGTAACATGTGTAGGCGGCACTGTAATAGTAAGTTCTTACTAGTAATTACGCGTTTATAGGATAATAACAAAAAGTGCGCGATGTCATTTTAGGCTATACCTAAATATTGTAATTTTGCACATAAAAAAGTACCATCGTTTGACATTGACGTAGCTATCAATAATTTTTAAATGAACTTCAATTTCTTACATGGGCATGATTTAACACATTTATGGAATACAAAGACGGCGAATGAGAACACTCAATTATAAAAGTCTATAATAGTCGTATTGTGATTGAAAACCATTAAAGCGACCGATCGGAACGTATACAATTAAATTTATTGTTATAGCGAAGACAGTAAAATGGTATTATTTGGAAACTTATGTTAAAATTCATATATTATAGGGATAAAGTATTTAAACTGACAGTGCAGTCGGTCGGGGTTAAGTCAAAGTTCGATGCCAAGAGTTGGAGATGCCAAAGAATAGGCAATATGCCGTTGTAGCTTCGTCTGTATGTTATAGTTCCGCCTATTGCTGTGTCGAAGTCTCGCGGCGGAAGTCGTTCGCGTGCGTGTGGCAACGTGGCAACCGACGCGGCCTGCACAATTGTACATGCTTCGCGCCTCAATACTTTTCTACGCTACCTATAAATTACATCGCATACATGTTTTATTGTTCCTCGATATTGCTTCACTTACTAAACAATATTTCTATTCAGTTCAATGGGAATATTATTCAACAAAATAGCAAATATAAACAGCATACTACTGAGTGTGGTCGCTGACATTTGAGATAAAAACATTTTTATTATAAATTAATTATCGCACAGATTATAAAGGCAAAAGTTTGTGTATGTGTATGTCTGTTGCTCCTTCATGCTCAAACGGCTGGACCAATTTTGATAAAATTTGACACTCTGGATTTACAAATAGAAAGTAAGTTCTTTGCAACATTTCTGGCGTATAAATCAATCATTATAAATTATGCATGTGTAAATATTTAAATAAACTCATACTTATTCGATCCTTAACTATATATAAAACGCATCCATTGAAGACGATGGCGATGGTGTGGAAAAGCGCATGGCCTTCTTTTAATATTGATAGTTAGATAATTTTTCGACAGTACCTATTAAGCAATCGTGTTGTGACAGTGATGCCTATTTACTATTACACAGAGACCGATATTGACTCATCGGTAAACAGAGATACTGACAAATTTGTGAGTACATTTCCCTAGACTAATCTCATGGATTACCAAAAGATTGATGTGATTTTGTCCGGAGAGTGACACAAGCTCTTTTTCGATCTTTTTACAGACATGTCTAGCTAGCAGCTCAGTTAAATCGGCTATTAACGTATTTAGGTGGGTGAGTAAATACACGATTAGATTTATTTGAAGAATATATTCCTATATTTATTTATGTTTAAATGTATACTAAATTGTTTGTTTTATTGACTGGATTGTAAGTTTCTGGAGTCACCGGAATCGAATTCAAGAAAATCAAAACAGCTAGTTAGTATAAAATAATACTTTATAGTAGTAAGTTTTGTAAAAAGGAAGACTCAAACCATTTAGTTATTATCACTGTATTACTAGAGCGATAATAACTAAGGTAGAGATAGTAACTAAAGGTAGGTTGTGTGTATAAGTTGCAATAGCGCAGACAGTCTTGTTAACAGTAATACGTGAAACCGTAAGACATTGAACGTGCATCAATAACTAACAGTGAGTGTGAGCTCAGGTGTAAGGGGTTAATTAAATAGGAAGTCATTGTGGCGTGCCATATGATTGGTAGAGATAGTTACTGTCGGAGAGAGAGACACATACACTCATGGGTATTTGTGGCGAGTATCCCATGCGACTGACGTCCGAGTGGCAGAGTTATACTTTAGCATTCTGGTAGTGAATGCATGCGAATTTAACAGTTATGAGTATATAATTGTGAGGGAACTTAAGTTAGCAAACAACTTATTCCTTTGAATAATCACCACATGCTAATACACAGAACGGCACCATTCTGTTTTATTTAAGTAAGTAAATTTTAATTTATATGATTTAGTACAATTACTTTTGCGAAATTAATTCTAGGTTTGTTGGTAGCTGTAATTCAAATTATTATTCGAAAGAGTTGTTACCATACAGGGAGTAGAAGGTTACCTCATAAATATCAATTACGTCGGCGCTCGTTCGCAGCCCGTTACAAAATTAATTCTTTTGAATAAGAGCTATAAAGTTCTTGTATCATTTATATTACATTTATTCGGTAATGTTATACCTACTACTGTTTTTCCTAAGTTGATTGTAGAGTTTGCAAAATATCTATGAAAACTTCAAGCTTAGGTGAATATTTTCGGAATTAATCGCTCCCAAAGTAGCATAAATTGTGTCTCCCCTTATCTTCTTATATTAGTTGACTGAAGTGAAACAAACGAAGGGCAATGATGTCAATTATTTCTGTACAACTTAAACAGTGCAACAATATCTGTAATTTGTTATCTGATCAAATAAATATTATATTATCATACAAGAAACGAGTCTATAGTACCACCTACACGGTAGTCTAAAAATAGTATCTACACACGAAACGAGGTCAGAAGCGGCGTTCTGCTTAAACTTATTCAGTTTGAGCAACTCCTCAAGTATGGGAAAGTTTCTAATTAGGATATATATATCGTAAGGTTTATCTCATGTTGTTCCTTATAAGATCTTCGGGTAAACATACTAATTACGAATTCGTAATTAGAGGAGGAAACGTAACGCAGACAGTTTCTCAGTGGAAAGTTAAGTGTAATGTGGGCACTTGTTGTCGCTTTCCCATTCTAGTTAAGTGTAGGGCAAAGAAGTGAGGACAGAGAATTGGTACAGGTGAAGCAAATTATAGCTGCGTCACTTAGTCGCGTCGTTCTATAGGAACGCAGCTATAATTTGCGTTAACCACGTTATGTTGTAACTTGACACACATTATTTAAATTATGAAATGCAGGATTAATTTTGTATAGTTGCTGGTTTTAATGAATTATAAATATCGTACAAATAGCTACTCACCGAGTGTAATTATTTTCTTATGTAAAGGCAACTCGGTTTGTGCCACCCCCAATTTTCCATTTTATTGAAAGTAGTCAATTGGTTTTTAAAATATGATGCCCTTAGGCCACTGCTCTACTATAAACTCCTAGGCGGTGACCTATTTGTCCAATTGACCAGCACTGTTTTTCGTTCAAGTAACAATAGATAAGCGGAATGTTCTATGATTTAGTTTTAAATTCTTTTATCTATACTAATATAAGAAACCTGAAGATTTTGTTGGTTTGTTTGGTTGAATGCATTAATCGCAAGAACGACTAGTCCGATTTGAAAAATTCTTTTAGTGTTGGATAGCATTAACGAAGAAGGCTACGGCCAATAGGAGATGATCCGTGGCTAAACAAAGCCCCGGGCAACAGCTAGTAAATAATTATTTATATATAAAATAACCAGTACAATATTCTATATTGCTACATCGCTTTTTGTGATAGTTGGGTCTCAGGTGGCAGCACATTCTTAACCAGATGGTAACACATTGTGTGGAAGGTGGCAGAACATATTGTGAGGCAGGTGGCGGCACGTGTCACAGGTGATACCACAACGTGTGTGAATTGACACAGCTGTTATTAGCTTAAACTGTGACATAAGTGAGAAGCGAGCGGTGAGCGTCTGACCGCAATTTATGCGCCAAGTGCGGCTGGCGCGCAGCCAGCCGCTCGCCAACACACTCGTTAGCCGCTGAAGCAGCCCACGATCTAATAGTTTTGTCGTCTTTCACTGACCATTTAATCTACTTGTTTATATTTGTTACTACTGGAACTAGAACAGGTCGCGTTGCCATGTTTACCATTTGATATGTAATATGTTGCAGTTCTAAGTAACTTGTATGTTTGTATTAGTTTTCAGTTTTACTGATACTTTAAATTTTACTGTCATTGAGACGAGTGATTATCTTTAATTTCCTGTTGAAACGCAATGTCCATATTTGACCGAATTTTTTTCTTCGTCTATTTTCATCATCTACCCTATGCCTAGATCTAGATCGTTATTTAAACAGATAGAAGGATCGATATTTACTTAGAGAGAACTCTAAAAATGTAAGGTCAGAAAATATTTCATCTATATTTAAATGAGACAGCTATTTTATTAAAGCTAACACCCGGACTACATCTAACTTTTTGTCAATGTACAATTGCCATGTTATGCGACGCATGCATGAATGCGAGAGTTGATTTATTTCATTTTTATACTCGTTTATGTAAAATGAATATAAAGTATGTATAATATACATACGTCATGAACAATACATACATAAGGTAAGGTTATAGGCTTAAGTTCACTCTTACATAAAAAAAAAATATTGCTACAGTGAAAACTTTATTGGCCATATGTATAAAAAAATATGTTATTACACAATGTATTACAAGTGCTGTATGTTTTCTTAAAATCAAATAAATAAATAAATAAACAATAATTACACAGATTGTATATTCTTGCAGATTAATCTCTAAATAAACACGTTGCAATTCTCTTGTATTTGCGTTGAACACAGTAAACAATTTGTGTATATTGTTGCACATAAAACAAATCCTATGATCATGCCAATGTACCGAACAATCTGCATCGTGCTCTAGAATTTAATATAAGTTCGTAGAATAGTGCTACGAATATCTCGTAGCTCGTAGCAAATATGATACAAAGTAGCTACGTAAACATGAAAATTTATGCCCGTATCTAATGCGTAGTAATGACATTTATTATTTTTTTTAAATTTGACATGCATAGAGGAATGATAGGTTGAGCCCGCATATTTATATATTTTTTGTCATCATCATCATTTTACGACCCACTGCTGGGCACGGGTCTCCTCCAAACAATGTGGAGGGAATTTAGCCTACTAGACCACTCTGGCCAGACAGGGTGATATAGGGTTTCGAATTTTCCTTTTCTTGCAGTGCTCTTGTCTGCTTATAGTTAGGTCCCTTAGTCGCCTTTTATGACACCCACGGGTTGAAATGGGGCAGTGACATAATGTATTCCAAATAGGTCACTACACATTTTTTCATACAAGCTCCTAACTGATTGCAGATTCATTTATACTATAAATAGTAACTATAACCTTTTTACATTAGTATACACCTATTGACGGTCTCTACGGTGTGCAATTTTTTCCGATCCAATCGTACATTCATCAACCTTTTTGTGTATCTCGACGATGTAATGTATCGCGGCAACAGATACTTTGAATGGGCTCTTTTAACCCATAATTTTGTTGAGATTAAATTACATTTTCATTACAAGCTTTTACTAAATTGCAATGTGTGTATGTGTATGTGATTTGACTTCAACAGTATCTTAGATGCTGAATTTAATTCACTCATGCCTTTCAGATTGAGCTGAAACTTTGCATGCATATGTAAATTGGATATCATAAAATGAAACTGATCTGATGATGGAGTTGGAACACTGTAATAAAACGTCGGGACCTCGTCGTGTTTGGACTCTTTTGATTTAATTAGTCTTGAAATCCTTTTCAAAACGACCAAAATTTATTTCTGAATTTATTTTATTAAATTTATTTAAGAACATCTCAGTATCACGACGCTATAAGCGTCAATAATAATAAGAACGACTTTAGTTTCATATTATATTGACTTTAGAGGGCACGGTAAGATATTGCTACAATAATTGAGACCAACTTTAGAAGTTTAATGGTGATATATGAAAAGTTTGGTGAGTATAATATAGATAAGGCTGAGTATAAATCTGTTGACCCTCGTCAGTGACGCAGCTTAGTCCGATCGTGCGACATAATGAGCCATTATATAGATAAACTACTGCGAGGAACCCCTTAATAACACATTTGTTAACAGCTTGTGATTAACTTTTATTGTACCTCTTAGGACTCTTTGAGAATCGAGGACCACTTAAGAGAGAGGGCACAGCGGGTAATCTCCAGTCAAACCAACTGGAGAAGTACCTCCACCCTACAGAAGACCCCAGCCGTAAAAACACTGCGTCGATAGTGTTGTGTTCCTGCTGGTGAATACTGGTGTCTGGATCTCATTGGGGTGGGAAGATATTTTAAAGAGTAGGCAACTCACATGGGATGCACCTGGTGTTGCAGGTGTCCATAGGTTGCGGTAACCGTTTACCATCAGGTGGACCAAAATCTTGATTACAAGCATGCAATAAAAAAACAAAAGTCTGTAGTGTGATGGATCGGCAAGACGAGACGTGGTCTTAACGACAATGGGACGTGGGCGCAACGGCAGCGTGATATGACGCATCTGTGAAACAAGTGACGTGCGCAATACTGTACTAATCTGGCTGCGTAGAGCTTGTAGCCGTAGAGTTTAGCTACGAATCTGCTACGAAACTGCTACGCACAGTTTCATAACAGATTTTTTAACGTAATTTTAAACTAACTGTAGTATAAATGTTACAAAGTGATTGGTGTATATTTTAGACAAGAACATATTTATATATATGTATAGTATATCAATTTAAATTTAAAACTGGTACTGAACCCTGTTTTATTCCCACTTGCATTTGTTAAAATAAATAACAAAATTCGATTACAGAATCCATGCTTTGTTGTTGGGCTTCAATTTTACCCAAATGTAGCACTAATAAAGTTTTCTTAAAATAATTTTAATTATAATTTCTTTTGGGAATAATGAATTCGACGAAATGTTTAGCAGCTAATGACTTCAATCTAAATAAAATTACAGTATCTCTAGACATTCAGTTGCTTTAAATATCAAAAGTATTTTAAAATAAATGATGGAAGGGAAATAAACTAATAACTGGTGAAATCACAAAGCAAACTGGTTCTTAATGCACAGACTTGCTTTATGACTTCGAGGCACAAGTGATCACAAAATTATAAGTATAACTGTAGTTTAGTAATGTGCCCAGTTAATTGCAACAGGCTCGCCCGCGGAATGTCGAAATGTCGGTTTGACGCGTCTTTGCACATGCCTTCGATAAAAGGCGAGACGCAGTTATGTTAGGCTATGTTAAAAATGCCTAGTTAATGGTGTAATTGAAGGCGAACAACATATATTTAAAAACAAAGTTGTTTATCATGCTTACGTGCCGTTGCGACAGTAAGCATGTTTATACAGATTGATGGCAGCAATAGGCCCCAATTTGTCGAGTGCTTGCCACGCCGCGGCTTTTAAATTACCCGGCTAATTGGGCAGATCGCACTGATTTTAGACCTTACTGTGCCTTAATTAGAGTTTAAGGTAATTGTCGATCGTCAGATACGTCCAAAAATAAACTTTATGGATGCGTGCGTGACGTTTCGAATAACTAAAGCTATACAAAATGGGGTCGTTTCCCTTTCGACGCCATTCTTGTTAAATCCACGTCTCAGCTGAACTTAGGCGAAAATGTTAATGATGACTTTGTAAGAGAATTAATGAAATATTCAGAATATAATTTATCGAGAAATGTCAAGGATAAAAAAGAGAAGAAACCAATAAAATAACAGACAAATCAACTACAGCAGACTAGAACTAACAATAGATCTACTCTGTGCGACAATTGTCTCCTCACAACTTACCTTTCAAATCTGTAGGAACAAAAATCGTCTCTATTTAAAAAACTGTATTCTCAACATTTACAAAGTTCTTGTTTTTCTACATTAGCCATCGGTAACAATATGTGAAAAGAAAGATTACGTCATCATTCAACTGGACCGTCGAAAACATTGTTTTCACTATTTAAGGTAAGTAGGTTACAGAGTGTTTTGTGTAAATAACTTTAGATGTAACGTTACAAAGTTCTGTTAGATAAACCGTTTCAGTACCCAAAATGGACATCTTAGTTGCTAGTTTTATGTGAAACACTAGTTTCTACTTTTAAAACAACTTTTGTTATAACATAATTAGTGTGTGAGACGTTGAATGGCTTTTGTGTTTAGTTTACACATATATTCTCACGACTTTAAAACACGGCACGCTATTTAGATTGTCAACTACATTTTACAGAAAAATAATATATAATACAGCATACAATATAGCGTCATGCCTATTTTTCTGAAGGATTAGGCAGAGATGCCTCATACCCAGGTCTCGCCAGCTGTGTAATAGGGGGCTTCTATTAACGGTTCCGTACCTCAAAAGGAAAAAAACGGAACCCTTATAGGATCACACCGTTGTCCGTTTGTCTATCTGTCTGTCCGTCTGTCAAGAATATTTTTGTCAAGAACACCCTACGCGTTCTTGTATCGAGCTGAAATTAATATCAAATACTCAAAGTCTGCAATCCTTTGGCGTAATAAAAAATCAGAGTTCTAAGTAAACACAATTAAAGGATACAGCCGTTTATACACTTGTGTGACTTGTCTTCACGATCGAAAAAGTCAAAACCGTTGACCCGTTGACCTAGAATCATGAAATTTGGCAAGAAGGACTATCAAGTTGCACAAGTAAAAGAAAAAGCCCGAAAACCGTACTCAGTATCTTAACGGTATCACTGTAAATTAGTACTATATTGGAAGGGGTATAAATTGAGACAAGCCTAAAAAATTAAGGTAAGAGTGAGAGTTTATTCCAGACTGACATTTCATAAAGATGGTGTGCCTTTACGTAAATATTTATTCTAAATTATACCTATCCCGTTACCTACTAATATCTTACATTTCAATCACAAAAAAATATTGCGTAGTCGGTTGCACGGCACCCTCAGTGCGCGAGTCCGACTCGCCCTTAGCTGGTTTTTTAATTTATTGTTCAGTGTTTGACTCCCAACTCATACGTTGCTAAATGCAGCATATAATGCTAAATGGAGTAATGATTGTCGTGATTGATTATGCTTTTCATATTTAATATTTGTAGTTTGTACAAGCATTTTAATGAAAGGTTTCTGTTGAAGATTAGGTATGACAGACTAATGGGTTATATTACAGTGAAAGCCGCATCTCGACAAAATTCCGCCAAGATCAAAGAGATGCACTCCTCATCTCGAGTTTACCACCAAAACTAACAAGCAGCGCTTTTCAAGTATTCAATGTAATGTATATTCGAGATAAAACTCGTTGCGGTGCTCCCGCCAAACCAAAATATCACATTTAATATTTTCCAAAATGGCTTTAGGAATACTGTAGCTTCTGATCCAGTCGCGTCATAAGTTAAAATATTATACTTTTTTCTTGACTTCATTGTTATGGGTAGACAAGCTAAAAGCTAAAAAAAAACAGCCAACTCAATCAGAATTAGATGTTGTCTTTGGGTCATCTGTGGAACTGTAGTTACTTTATTACTTATTTTCAGACAAAATTTTAAATAAAGTAGATGGACATGTCAAAGAAGTACCTATAACACTGGGACCGATCGCGTTTCTTATCCGATCTTAAATAAAAGCAAAAAATGCACTTAAATAAGTGTAGGTAAAACTTGATCTAAAATTTTAAGCCCTTATTGGTATTTGCGTTTGTGTTATTTAAGGACGTGACCTTAAATAAGTATGGTTTGACTTAATTAGAGATGGCAGTTTCTTAATTGGTATTGTCTTTCGACTTATTTGGCAGTTCTGTGATCTTAGTGCAACCTTAATTTAAGTCGCACCTAATTTGCGTGTACTAAATATTTCACTCATATTTCTTGGCTCAATTAAACACTTATTATTTAAAATGTTCTCTTTTCATGCAGTTATTTTACAAAGAAGGTATAATGAAGATCGTCAACGGTAGGTATTACTTTGTTTTAACTTGTTTTATTAATGATTTAGTGTTTCTAACCTCACTTTTGCCGAGTTCTGACTTTGGTCCTTTTTATTTTTCAAATTAAAAAGAAGGCTTATGCATCGGCATATTAGATATATGTAAACTATATAAATATAACTTGTGAGTCTACAAATTGATACTTTGAAGAAGAATCCAAGCTTCCTGATGCTTTGTATTATTATTATATTCATCTTCATCTACCGTACGTATGTGAACACAAGTATATTTTAACGCTCCCAGTTTTATGGCTTATTAAAAAGTTTAATCAGTGTATTTAACTGTAAAATCACGTAAAAGCTTAGTGTTAATCGGGAACTTACTAAATAGTGTTTTGGACAAGAACAAAAAGTGATCATTTAAGTGTATTTAACTAAAATAACTTTTTCTTTTCGTCAAACCGCGTGTTGATATAAACAGTTTGTTCGAACGCGTAAGTGACGCGGTTTCCCCGGCGCTTGTGACATTATTCTCGCGAGCTGTCAAAGTGTGAATTGAACATCAGCTGTTTAACACGAACTTTGTTACTTTGCGAATAAATAAACAGATAAACGAGTTTTAAAACACAGTATTTTAATTGTTTGTTGGAAGACTTACAATATAATACATATCCTATAGGTACACATTATCTATACCTACATATTTTTATTATAACAGTTCAATATAATTAATTGTGTTGGATAAAACTACTACAGAAATGACTTCGAGGCCTCAGGTATTTGAGTGTTGTATACACGACAATCATGATGAACAATTTATTGTCTGTATGAATTGTCAAAAGCCGTTTCATCTTGCTTGTATATCCGTCTCGGATCCTCAAGTTGCCGGCACCAAAGACTGGAAATGTCTTTTATGTACTACTAGGGTGCCCCGGAAAGATTCTACGCCAATTAGTAACGTACAGTTCACGAGAGGTAACAAGAGGCCGGCGATAAACTCACCAATTTGTTCGCCTGAGACACCGACCCACCAGGCTGCAGTCACTGGTGATGAGGTACGTGGTATTATGCAACAGGCTCTGAAGGACTTCCTAAGTGACATTAATCGCAGTATGCACGACATTATCAACAAGGAATTGGAACCTCTCAAAAATGAATTACGAGACTTTCGTAACTCATTGTCTCTAATCGATGCCAAATATACAGACCTTGAATCTGACCATACTAAAGCTAAAAATGAAATAAGTGAACTGAAGGCAGAAAATAACCAATTAAAAGAAACGGTTTCTGATTTGAAAATGCGTATGAACAGTCTCGAACAATACTCAAGATCAAACAATATTGAAATTAACTGCGTTCCAGAAAGCAAGCACGAGAATTTGTACAACATCGTGATGCAGCTTGGTAAAGCCGTAGATTGTGAACTTAAAGAAAATGAAATCCACCATGTCACCCGCGTAGCTAAGATAAACGCCAAAAGCACACGTCCCAAATCTATTGTGGTACAGTTTGCTTCGCCGAGGATTCGTAATCTTGTATTAGCATCCATAATCAAATTCAATAAAGCACATATTGAAAATAAGCTGAACAGCCACGACCTTGGTTTGACTGGTGAAAAAACTGCTATCTTCGTATCGGAACATCTATCGTCTTCAAATAAAACTCTGCATATGGCTGCACGTATGAAGGCAAAGGAGAAGGGGTACAAATTTGTTTGGGTGCGTGGAGGTAAAGTTTTCATGAGGAAGAGTGAACAATCTGAGTACATTGTAATTAAAAATTTAGACACACTAAATAAGTTAGAATAATTATTAATTAATTTAGTCTTTTTTATACCTGTTATATTTTTATTAAAGTCTTAGAATGAAGTCGTTAAGTTTATATTACCAAAACTCTAGAGGTTTACGAACCAAAACGAATTTCTTCTACCGTAATATGTCAGCGAGCAACTATGATGTGATTATTTTGACTGAGACCTGGCTCAATGATACTATATTAAGCAGTGAACTTTTCGACGAGAGATATGTGGTTTTTAGAAGAGATAGGGAGGGAAGTAGGGTTGGAGGTGGAGTAATTATTGCCGTGTCAAAGAGTATTGCATCCAGACGCATGTGTGAGTGGGAAAGTACCTGTGAGGATCTTTGGGTTACTTTGGACATCTCTCTGACCCAAGGTAAGCGACGTGTGGCTTTGTGTGCCGTTTATTTGCCCCCACCGGTAACAAGCTCGTTGCTGAACCGATTTTTAGATTCATGTAATAATGTTTTTGACAGTAACGAATCTAACGTTTTCATAATTGGCGATTTTAATCTGAGTTCAATTGACTGGAACTCTGTTGCGGAATCGAGAGCACAGAAGAACATTTCTGCTATGTGCGAGACCCTAATTGATTTTACTTATGTCAACAAACTCTCTCAGGTAAATAATGTTCGAAATGTTTCGGGACGTATACTTGACTTGGTTTTGACATCGATATCCAGTTGCACTGTCTGTGAAAGTTCAGTGTCTCTTAGCGTAATTGACAAACTTCATCCTCCTATTGAAATGGTTATCTCGACAACTCTTAATCCTAAGTTACGTTATAATACTGACTCCCTTAGACGCAATTTTCGTAAGGCAAACTATGAGAAGATCAAAGAGTTTTTAATTGACATAAACTGGGGCAAATTATTTGCTGGTTTAAACATTGACGACATGATGGTAGTTTTTTATGATAAAATAAAAGAAGTTGTCGACCGAAATGTGCCACAATTGAAGCCTAATAAAAACAAATACCCACCTTGGTTTGACCGTAGCTTAATAAGACTCTCTAATGAGAAAAACAGTATTAGACGTCGTTATAAAACCTATAGAAACCCATTGGACGGTATTGAATTGGATATTTTAGGCAAAAGATTTGATAAACTAAACATAATTAAATATAATAACTACTTGAGTATAATAGAAAATAATTTAGCAAAAAACCCTAAACTTTTTTGGACGTTTGTCAAAGCTAAACGCGGCGGGTCTAGTCTTTACCCTGCAACAATGACAGATGGCACATCAATATCATCTGATAGCACTGTTATTGGTGAAATGTTTGCAACATTCTTTTCTTCGGTTTACTGCCTGGACGATCCTACTTCACAAATGGCTAGCTCAGAATTATTAAAAAATATTTCATTAAATAGCCTGTCTTTGGCGGTACCTGTGATTGATTGTAGGTCGATTTATGACAAACTCTCAACTATGGACATCAACAAGGGACCCGGACCGGACGAGGTGCCACCTATATTTATTTCTTCGTGTGCAAAAGAACTTACTGAACCATTACATCTTATTTACAATAAATCTCTTTCATCAGGTGTATTTCCATCATTGTGGAAAAAAGCAAAAGTTGTTCCCATATTTAAGTCTGACGCGAAGGATTCTATTATAAATTACAGGCCTATTTCGATACTATCATCCTTCGCCAAGGTATTCGAATCTTTAATTTATCCTTTTCTGTATAGACACTTAAAATTATATCTGAGTGACAGTCAGCACGGTTTTGTTAGCGCTAGATCAACTTGTACAAACTTGATGACATTCACAGAATCTGTGATGGAGGCGATAGATGCTGGTAAACAAATGGATGTTGTATATGTAGATTTCAGTAAAGCTTTCGATAAAGTTTCTAGCAGATTACTATGTCACAAGCTTGCGGCTTACGGAGTGTGTGGATCACTTCTTGACTGGATAGGTTCTTATCTTACTTCAAGGTCTTTTTATGTCGTCATAAATGGTTTTCAGTCCGATCACAAAAATATAACATCAGGTGTGCCACAAGGTTCCCATTTAGGGCCTCTTTTATTTAATTACTTTATTAACGACCTGGCACCTGCTTTTTTATACTCCACACCATATATGTATGCCGATGATGTTAAGTTTGCTCGAGTTATCCATTCAATGCAGGACTGTTTGTTATTGCAAAGAGATATTGATATGATCGTTCGGTGGTGTACAGATAATGGCATGCTTTTAAATTTTAAAAAGTGTTTCCATGTTGCATTCTCCAGAAAGGTCAACGTTGTTAAGTATGATTATCACATTCACCAAACAGCAATCCAAAAAGAAAATATAATAAAGGACTTGGGTGTGTTGTTTGATAGCAAAATGACATTTTTGCCTCATCTGGAGAGTGTAGCTAAGAAAGCATCTAAGGTTATGAGGTTTGTTATCAGGACGTGTAAAGATTTCCGACAACGCAAGGTCAGAATTTTGTTGTACAATAGTCTGGTGAGGAGCATCTTAGAATACTGTAGTCCAATCTGGAGGCCACATTACGCTGTACACTGTTTGCGGCTGGAGCGTATTCAAAAGAGATTTTTATGGCATGTCTCTTTTTCTGAGGGTAGGGCTAAAATAGAAAATTCATACGCTAAAAGATTAGAATATTATAACTTTGATACGCTTGAAAGCCGCAGATGTCTTTTGGATGCAATATTTATTTATAAAATTATTCGAAGTAAAATAGATTGCGCTCAATTGCTAAAAAAAGTCTCTTTTCGTACTCCCTTACGTTTGCCTCGCTCTCAAGTTACTCCACTTTCAATACCTTTTAGATATACAGTCTTAGGCTCGAACTCTCCCGTTCCTAGACTTTGCAAGACTTTAAATAGCGTGAGTGATATTGTCGATGTAAATTTTGATAGCATTGGAACGTTTCGCAAAATTATTCGTAATCACTTCCATTAATAGAGGAACAATTTTGTCTGTGACATTAATTGTAGTAGATGTCTGATAGTAGATATATTAATACTACATAATAGTTATTTTTTCTTCTAAATTTGTATATAAAATTGTGTCATTCCCACTGTTAGTTTGCTGGTTTTTATTAATGTTGTTTTCTAGTGTGTGACCTGTGTGAACACATATACTAACTCAATGTAAGCGGTGTTCACCTATAAGTAGTTGCTACATTTAAACTGTTATTTTTTATTGAATTTTGTCATGTATTGTTCTAGTGTAAGCAACTGTTGGTGGACCTTAATAAATAAAATAAAAAATAAAATAAAATAAACTTTGTTTTTGTTTATAACTTATCGTTAACCATTTCTGGATTACTTAAAATGAAATCCAGAAGATATGTTTGCTGTTCTTTTTTCATTCTTGATTGTTTGTTAATTTTTATCAAAAGATTCACTAGAACCAAATAAAAACTTAAACATCGAACAGTAAATAAACAAAATGACGTTTATGACAGTTTTTTCGATTATAATCTATGGTAGTGTCCTTAAATAAGGTTTCTAGCACTTGGTAGTATTTTAAAGAACGTATCCTTAATTAAGCACTAACGCGATCGCCCAAATTTAAGAATGTGTCCTAATTTTACAAATTTAAGTTCATCTTTATTTAAGTTTGAACAGAAACGAACTGTCTACTAGTAAGAGATTAGGGTAACAAAAATTCTATTGGTGAAAGATTTAATTCGTAGTTTTAGAAACTACTGTCTAAAATGGAACAGGCTGGCTCAACAACACCATTAAAAATATTTCCTATAATGTATCTGTCCCGAATCCTGGATATGGCCATAGTTACGAAATTGGGGTATTCATAACTCCAACCAAGCTTCAAAAACACATAGAACTGTTGATCTTACGACTGTTTTCAGATTTTTTGGCGGTGTTGTTTTGAAGAAAAGTTCCATTGGTCTATAGTGAGAATATCCATATTTATGCAGACACTTGAATACTTTGTAGACGGCTAGTCTCCGATAACATTAGCTGCCATGATCAATAGATATTGAGACATTATTATTATTTATTAATACTATATTTGCAAAAGGATTAAACTATCCAAGTTTATAAATAAATCATATACCAAACTGTAAACCGAGTCGCTTAAAGCTTAGATGGAGAGTTTTCTTATTAAAGACAAACTACTAACTCCGTACTAACCATAAAAATAAGGAACAAGTTTATGTTCTAGGGACCGCTTAGTGGTATGAACGTTGTAAAGTAAGGTATCATATGTAAACAACTTAATATTTCTTGTGCAAAAATAACACAACGTCAAGTCATCCGTCCTTTTAAATGTTTTTACACAAACAAGTTTTGCCTATTACTACTTATAGTATATTGAATCATTAATTTAATTTTAAACAAGTTTGTACTGAACTTCGAAAGATCTGGTACTAAATAGCGAAAAGATACCCACTTCGTCAGTCAACCTGTTGTTAACTAAGGGCTGATAAGAGTGAGTATTTATATATATTTCCTATTTTTCACGACAAATAGTCAATTATAATATCCATTTATTATATTCAGCCAAAATTGTTAGCAAGTAGATGGTTTTATTTGATGGCAAACGTAGTAGGTATACCGGGGAGAAAGCCTCTCCTTACTGAGGTCTTCAGTGGGATGGACGTGTTCCGCCAGTGAGGTTCCTCGATTTGAGTGATTAATCTCGCTGGGCTACAACTAAATTAGTTATTAAACGAAGCTATTTTCCTAGTCGTCGTGCGGTTAGGCTGTTAGTGGCTTGTGGTAAGCGGGCCGCTCTACGTAACATAACGAATATAATACTTATTGCAATATTGTTTATTTTGTAGTAATTATTAAAATTTTAATAATTAATAAATATTTAGTAAATTGACCTGTCTAAATTTGCTTTTACTTTATATATAGGTGGTATCTATACAGTTTAACTTTACATCTCATTGTATCGAAGCAAAGGCGGCTAGTAGTGTATTTCGAGATATATTTTTGAGGTTAAACGTGTTGATGTAATATTTTTGGCTCAAAATTAACGACCATTGCCGCAAAGTTAAATGCCCTTGTCTAGGCGTCTTGACGTCATCACTCAGAAGCACTCATAAGCGTGTAATCAGTTGAAAGTCTGCATTAAATTGTAAATTTTCGTATAATAAAATACTTACTTACTTACTAAACTACTTTACTACTAACTTTTAAAACAAGTTAGACATGTTGTTTCAAACAAACAAGAGCTGGCTTATTCATTCGGCAGTGAAAGTGTATGAAATAACAGACTTCAAGTTTCACAGCTTAATATGACTGTGTGCATAATTTTAAGTGATCTCAACATGAGCGTTAAATAAAGTATTGTTTTTTAAGTAAGTATATGTATATCATTGTCTAAATAAACATTTTAAAATAAGCCAACTTTGAAGATATTCGAGATGTGGTTAGTATTTGGTCAGTAAGGTGAGTTATTATAATGTGTCACGATATTATGTCGAAGTTGGACGGAGCGGAGAGTGCGCGCACCTGCGCAGGATGCACCCGCGTGCACTCGCAGCGCCAGCCAGTCTGGCGCCTACCAGCCGCCCTCACCACCTCTCCCGTTCCCGCGCCCCACCCTACTCCCGCACCCGCCACGACTCCCACGCCCGCGTTTGTTTTCAACTTTGATTGATAATTTGTTATTGGAGTGCGTATAACGTTTCGAAAACACTACTACGTTTCACTCAACTGTAGGTAATTGTAGTATCTCTGTTATAGAACTGCCATTTTTTGAATAGTTGTACACGTAACTTCTGTTTATTATTCTACGTTATTTACAATTGCTATTGTCCCACATATAAAGAGCAATTTAAATTACTTGCTTTTATATTTATAGCTACAAATGTTCAATTAAGTTCAATCTATTTAAAACAAAACTACCTGTTAGTCGGACACGTACGACAAGGAAAATAATAAAAACAACCAGACATATCAATAAGACAGAAGGTTGTAAATGAATCCAAGTAGTTCCGCATATGGTAGTCAATACTCAACATAATAGGTATATACTCGTATATAGGTATAGTTACCGATAGTGAATTCTCCAACTAAGTAATTATTGTTGGGGTTGATTAGGCACTAATCTGTTCACTTAATCCGTCTTAAGCGTACATAAGTACCACGTCTTAGTTTAATTATATATGAGCAATAGTATCTACTCAAGACAAGTATCCCAGGAGAGACATTTAATCGTCGCGGTCGACCATATATACAAACAAAACTCCCGATCGAATTTACGGTAAATATAAGTGCTTACCGAATTTTTATGTTCTATTTGTTATGAGCTATAAACCATGATTCTGTGACATAAAAAGTGAAATAAAACCGGTTACCGGATATTTCGTGGATAGGTTACAATCGTATATATATTCTTCTATTCAAATGTGGATGAATGTGGTAGAATTATTTTTTGAATACTATTCTGGTATTTTTGTTTAAAAAAAATTCTTGTCGCAACTTTTCTATGGTGTATTAGTTTTTATACATCTCCTTATGTTATTAGATAGTTAGTGGTTTTCTGTAATTAGTTGTTTGTTATTAGCTTTTTTCAATAGTCTTCTACCCTCCACCTTCTCTTTTACAATCTATCTCACAGCATTAATATATTAATATAATATTATATATTATATTAAACATTCGTCGTTGTCACCGCCGGTTTACCAGCTGTACTGGAACCTAATGGATTGGTACGCGACGATGGTAAGAGACCTGACGGTATGTCTTTACTGCCATGGAAAATGGGTAGGCCTTTGGTGTGGGACGCAACGTGCGTCGATACCCTTGCGCCATCTCATCTTCCATGCACAGCAGGTGCTGCTGGCGCTGCTGTTGCTTCAGTCGAGACTTTGAAACGGCGCAAATACAGCAATCTAATCGGTAATTACGTATTTGAGCCGTTTGGAGTCGAAACGCTTGGACCATGGGGTCTATGTGCTCGGACTCTTTATAAAGAGCTCTCCAAACGCTTGACAGAAACGTCACGTGACCAGCGGGCTGGCTTTTTTTTGGCGCAAAGAATAAGCATTGCCATCCAGCGTGGCAGTCTGCTGGGCACGTTTCCGGCGGACAGCGGCATTGATGCTGAGGTATTCTTTGACGCATTTTAATTTAAATTATTTTCGTATTTTTATTTTTGTTTTGTTTTGTACTTAGTATTTGTTGTAAATTTTATTTTATTGTAGATATTATAACATGTAAACATTTTCCATATCCAATAAATATTGTCTTTTAAGTTAGGAGACTATGCAAATTTTTTTCCAAAATATGTAAACAAGTTTTGTGATAATTTGGGCTGTAATAAAGGTAATGCCTTACAGCATTATGACAATATTCTGATTTTCTCAATTCCATTTCTCTTCTTCCGCTGCATTTTAAAAGCTTCATCTTCATATTTTCACATTAGCAGCATCTGTCCGTGTAGTGAATTAAGAATACATATTGTCACTACCCCATTTCAGTCCGTCGGTGTCGTAAAAGGCGATTTAGGGAGAAACTAGAGAAGAGAATTGCGAGAAAAGGAAAATTCGAAACAAATCCCTATACCAACCCGTCTGGCCATCGTGGTATAGTAGGCTAAATTCCCTCCTCAAGCATTGTAGGAGACCCGTGCCCAGCAGTGGGACCTTTCTGGATTGTAGAGATGAATCAGCATATTATGAACCACCCGATGGTAAGCAGTATTCAAAGCAGGCTTATAATTACAGGAATATGAACAGCATCTGACAATTTTCCTGCCAGCACAGAGAGTTCCAATGAGCTCCGAAGACTACGACTTCAAATAGAATATTTAAATAAAAGTTTATGTATATAATTATAAACTAATAATTTGTATAAAAGAACCGGATATTTCTGGTCACTGGAATATCTTTTAATCAGAATATCTGATTGAAGTCTGATTCCTGACAAAAGACACCCAAAACACTGGCGACCATCTTGCCCCAGGTAAGAACCAACTTTTGGATCGTGTGATGGCTCAGTAATACGTTCATAAACTAATATAAATTAAAGCAATTTAAATAGTAACGTTGAATGTACAAATATTTAATAATAATGAACGACTCTCAAGGGTACGGTTAGTAATGAAACATGGGTGGAATTAAATGTAGTGAACTTATAAAAGATGAAAAATAAATTAGGTTATTATGTGGAGTGAGGGTGGGGAGCTGACGTGGTTGACATGACGTCAGCCAGCTATTGCGCCATCACTGCCAAAAAACTGACTCAATTTCTTAGAAAAACAAATTTAGTAACAATGTCGCTAGGATGACAATTTTATTGAATTTCAAGTTAGAGAATATTTATATTAGTCATCTATTTCAGATTATCATCGTCATCAGTCGATTTAAACGTATTATTTAGCTCTGTTACAATGTTTCAGTTTACTGAGTTTTACATGTTTTAGTTGAGTAACCTTTCATGTTAGTTCAAATTATTTACAATTTGATATAGATTTGAAACATAGATTTTAACTTATAGGTACTTGAAACTTTAGGTATATACCCAAACTTTCTAAATATGGCTAAAATTTACAAACATTAAATCAATGAAGTAGTGTAATTACAGTACAGACTTAGAAGTTTTTTTTCATTTAAAATTTAAAATTAATTGACTCTGGAAAAATAGAACTCACATGTAAAAATATTGTTCTTATCATACTTCTTAGTATTGTAATTATGATAAAGGTCTTTTAGGAAAAGCTATGTAGACTTTTAATTTTATAAATGAGAAATAAGTTTCTGTGTGTGTTGATGTAATTCGGTATAACCTAATAAAGTAACCTTTCATAAAGCTTTAGTGGTCAAAGTAGCAAGTTGAATTAACAATATGGTATTACTGTTTTGTTACGTACAATCTTATATGATTTTAAATCTTCTTCTTATGTTCTAGATGGGCTAAAAGATTATAAAATCATAAATAATCTTACTTGATACAAACTTTGATATTAAATCAAATCGACTTATTACATTCTCTAATTCTACTCATGATTTACAGGCATATGTCCATTGTGCCCATATTTTGGCAAGATGCCTTAAAGTTCTGTCCTGGTAAACCCCTCTACAAACCAACAAAAGCGTTAAAACCTGGCTAACAACCAAATACTTGTTCCTTAGGTTCATGAGAAGATTGCGACGTCATAAAAGTAGGCAAATGACGACATTAATATTAAGATTAGATATTTTATTACTTTAAAGTTTATTTGCTTGAATCAGAATCTAGGCTTATTCCAATCGAACATGAATGACATTTGCTCATCACTTTAGTTAGTTTTCATAAAAAATATTTCATTCATATTTAATATCACAGAATCCTTTATGTGTTTTGTGCTTTATTTCAAGAATATCATTTCTATTTCTACTGACATTGAGATCTGAGATATCCACATTTGTACAAGTTATCATGTTATTCAGCCTTTGTGTTTCAATATGATGACGTACGTCTTTCAACTGTGCTCTGACTTGGTAGCTTATAAAAGGTTTGTTTATTTTATATATATTTTTCTGACTGTGAAGATAGTGCAGCTATTGAAGTGGTTAAAATTCATCTTTAACAATCATGTCTTGCCCTGTAGATATTTTGCCGACAGGGAATATAAATTAGCCTTTTTTATACGAGTAAAGAGTTAGCTAGCATTATTTGACCTGCTTAAAGCCCAGACGCCATCAATGCGGAGACGAGACAAAACCAGCCTCTAGACATAAAGGGAGGAGCGTGATTGTCTCGGTAGCGCAGCGGTAGTGTATACGGTTGCGGTTTCTTTGGTCTCAGGTTCACTTATAGGGTTAGAACAAATATTTGTATGATCTGCAAATGTTTCGGGTTTTTTTCGGTTCGGGTTTTTGATCGGGTATTTTCTATATATAGAGGTTATATGTTTGTAGTTAGAAATATACATATGTATATTTATTAGTTGTCTAGGTCCAATACAACAAATGTTCCAATATTGTCAAAAATTGGAATTCTATTATCAGTTGAAATTCATTTTCACTCGTCTCCCTGATCGTAAGAAATTGCTTGCGGCAACTGTGTATGTATACAAATCAAGACTTACCAATTGTCACTCTTTATAAGAAGCGAGGTCTCCTTTACTGCCTACACAGTGATTCTATAAGGAACTCTGAGACCATTGATTCTTGTTACGAGTCTGTGTGCACTTTGTGGGATTATTTCTTACTGTGGTAGTAATTTCAAATCGTGTATTTCGTACTGTATAGAAGCTCGCATTGGATTTTTATTAGTCGGCGTCTAGGTAACTTTATTTTACTTTAACTTAATACTGGTAACTTTTATTGAACTTTGAAAGAAAATAACGATTTTACTAAAAATAGATTTTAATATTAAAACAGCGATTTACATTTCTCTGTAAATCATGAATGAAAATGATTTAAAATTAGATACGTAGCTCAATTGTTTATTTTGAATTAATTTGTAACTATAGAAATTGTGTTCTTAGAAATTCGAAAATGTAAAAATACAATAGAATAGAATATCAACTGGATGGTCTGATGGACTGATGTATGAGATTTGATGCGATTGCATTGTAAGCAAAGTATAAGTGTGTATCATTATTATCCAAAAAAAGCCTTCTCTGGATAGTAATAATACTCAAAATAGCTAAGCTACGGGCGCCAGTGCCTGGGCGTAAGTTTCGACAAATGATTGCATAGCGTAAATGCTAATAATGCAATGCTTAATAGCTTGCAGGGCGAAATTATTTGTATTTAAACAAAGTCCTCGTTAACATTTGCGGGTCTAATCCAGCACTGTAGTTATACCACCTACTGGAAAGTTACTACAGTTAATTAACTGTTATGAAGCAATTTAGTATGTACAATATCCAATACACGTGTACACAATTAGGTGTATTAAGGCAGGACTACACAACACGTGCTATCAAATCAAGTAAATATTTTGCATCCAATAAAATAACTGGTTGATTTAGCTATAGCTATTCTCTTTGCACAGGTGTATTCAGCGCAAAATTGACACAAAGCATGACGATAAATAAAATAATAAACATGTCTAAGAACCATCACCATTATGTCAGTTTTCATAAAAAAAAACCCAGTCAAGTTCGAGTCGGACTCGCACACCGAGGGTTCCGTACGATTATGAAATGATTTAATATATTTTATTTTTTGATTGTAATGTAAGATATTATAAGCAGGTAACGGGATAGCTATAAGTTAGTATAAATACTCACGTAAAGTTAGGTAGGTGCACCATCTTTATGTAACGTTAGTCTGGAATAAACTTTCACTCAATTTGTTTACGGGTATATATATTTATACTCTCCTTCCAATATAGTACTAATATTTAGTGATATATTACTACACGAGTAAGGTTTTCAGATTTTTTCTTTACTAGTTTAACTTGATATTGCTTATTGACAAATTTCATAATTCTAGGTCAACAGAAGGTATGTACCGATATCAGCAAAACCAAAGACAGTCTCAATAATGCCTAAGAGTTAAAATCCTCGCTATAGCCAGAATAGAAATATTCTTTTCTTGCTTGGAAGCTCGAGGACCATTCAACACATGTATCACGTCACGTTCAAGAATGTTACATTCCTTTGTGCAAGTTTGCACATGTATATCCACCTTTATAGTGGCTTGTTGCAATGCAAATGTCAGATGTACAGCCTCAAATAACATCAGTTTACGTCCCACGCATGTAAAACGAATATGTGCTCTGATTACATGTTACAGCTACAGGCTAATTAAACGATGAATCCATCCAATTTCCCTGCCTTTAACCGCAGAGCCAAATGAATGGTTTATTTTTTGCTACAATCGGTTTAATACCACTTGAAGCATATTGGGGATGTCCAAGTTCTTTTTTAGGGTTTCGTGTCTGAAAAGAGAAATACTAAGAGAAGCCTGAAATAATCGTTTTATATCAAAATAAGTTTGATTTTTCTTTGACTATTTTTTTCTATAATTAGCTGGGATACACAATATTATTTGGATAGAAACAATCTGTACTACATTCAGCAGTCACTGTGAATCCCTTAGAAGATAATCCAGGATTAATAACCATCTTATTAGGAGAGTTGCAAGCCAAAATTATATGGTTTGTCTCTATATGTATTTGTAATCCGTGTAGTGACGATTTAAGAATACATAAAGTCACTACCCCATTCTCAACCCGTGGGTGTCGTAAAAGGCGACTAAGGGGACCTTATGCAGACAAAAGCACTGCAAGAAAAGGATAATTCTAAACAAACCTTATACTTACCGATTACTTAAGCCGATTCACGTTTGACCAATTTTTACATCCAAACTTGTGCAATTTATAAACAGTATATTCTCATTGAAACTTAAGTCGTTACAGTATAGTGACGAAAAGTGGGGGTAACTTACGAGGTTATATAAAAACTCTTCTAACAACTTCCTTTCACGAAAATAGCAATAATGACGTTTTTTTGACAAAGAATGTACCTATAATTACAATGTTTGTGACGAAATAACTTTTTGGTTGTCAAGATAAGTGACAAAAATTGAGTATAAACGGCTGTATCTTTTTATTGCGTTTACTTCTGATTTTTTTATTGCGCCAAGGAATTGCAGAATCGAGTATTTGATATTAATTTCAGCTTGATATTTTACTTTATATTACGCGTTATGGATAAAAATGTTCTTGACGTATAGACAGACGAACAACGTGGTGATCCTACAAAAGATTTGATTTGAGGTACGGAACCCTAAAAAAGATCAAAAATAATAATATGTTGTTTATAAAACATACTTACCTAAAATTCGATTACACGATGATAAATTATGATTCTTGATAGTATATATCAAGACAAGATATTGTATATCAAGAGAGAAATTGTGATATTATATATCAAGAATCTCATCAATAGGATTAAATTCCAACAGCATTTTTACGATTCCCAGTAGGGCTTCCAAGAGAAGGTCTATAATTAGCACTGGTTCATCTTTATTTAGGTTAAACCATATACACGGAAACGTATATTAGATTGAACTGTCCACGGGATAAAGGGTCTGAGCATCGTGGACAAGGAACTTTTACTGTAATTGTGAATAGAATAGTTATGGTTTCCGAGTGGAAAAATAACCCATAATGATTCTTGAAATCATACATAGGAATTCTCACTATCAATCCAAATATTTTTGTCTTCCTTTCTTCTATAAAAATGACACGTCTGCTTATCCATTCGTGGAAAACAATGTGTCTATCTGTGAATACCTTCCCAAATTACCCAAAAAGAAATTGTAAACGGAATACTGAGACGTCATATGATCCAAAGGCTGACCTTTATCTGGGGCAACGCATTAGCCTTGTCATCCAGCTTTGTAACGTGGCCAGTCTTTTAGGCACCTTTTCTCTGAAGTCAGACCTCAATCAGATATGCTATTTATAGGAAAATCCTATGAAAAGAATATCGGATTTTACTTTGCTATTAGCCTTAACTTATTATAAAATTTCTTGCCACCTCTCTATGCTAGCAGACTGCTACACTCATTCAATAAACTGCTCATAGAAGTAAAAAAAGTAAGTAGAAATCGTTGCTCCATTTCTTGGGTGTTCTCCCAAACAGTCTAGTCCACTCTACCTTTGTCTAGACTGGACGACGCTGACAGGCAGCTCTAAGGACTGGATTCACGTCAGTCCGCGACATTGTACTGTAGAGCCTGTGACTGTGTAGAGCTCGGTTTCAAAAAGCTTCTCTTTGTAACAACAAAGAGAAGCTTTTTGATACCGAGCACTAGATGTAACTATACATATCGTGACGTTCGTGCAAAACTCTGTCCACGAGCATTTTTTTCCAGCATCACATCTCTATTGCATCTATTTTTTCCTTTCCATCTCTCGTAACGTTTTTGCTGTGTACAGAAATATGGGGAATAGAATTTGTCTTTACCTGATGTTGTTAGTGGAAATAAATATATGCTTATTTAGGTAAAAAAGCGTGAAATTGTTAACAAAAATAAATCACCTAAAAACAACCACCATAGATATTTGAAGCCCCGGAGATTATCTAGCATTCTTGTATATCAATTAATAAAGCCAAAACTACGGTGTAAAGCTACTTAAGTTATAAATAACTGTACATTATTTTAGTAGCAACACCTGATTGTTATCTTGTCATGTCGGCAAGAAATCCAAAAATATCCAGTTGATTGATTGTACCAAAAGAAAGCCAGGTACCTATTATGTTTAATTTTGTGAAGATTGATTTCGTTACCATAGACCATTTCTTATTATATTTATTCTTTTTTACACCCATTATATCCGTAACCCTTACTTTATCGCCTTGTGGTAATATATTACCGTATATAACTCGAGGGCATTATTTACAAGAATTTTTAGTCGGTACCCTGAACAAAATACTAGTTGAGGAAAACAAAATACCTCGAGAAAGTTGACAAGCTCTGACAACTTCCATCACGGTAACTTTTACAAGCTTATAATTACTTTTACTTGTCTGTAATCAAATCTTGCAGCTAAAATTCAACACACCTCTCGGTTTTCAATTGAGCTGAAATTTTGCACACATATTTATATCGCGTGACAATGCAATACATAGAGCTGGAAGGTGGCCATAAGAACTTTGTAATAAAAGGACGCAATTCCATCGAGTTTGAAGTCGTTTGATTCATCTTGGTGAGTACTTTGTCTTTACATGATATCCAGGGTCTGATGATGGAGCTGGAAGGTGACTATAGGAACCCTATTATGAAACAACATAACTCCATCGAGTTTGACCTCATATGATTTGTCTTGACGAGTACTTTGTCTCTAAATGACCGAGCTGGAAGATGGTCATAGGAAGTCCGTAATAAAACGAGACAATCCCATCAAGATTATGAAGCCGGAAGGTGACCATAGGATTTACGTAATAAAATGCATCGAGTTTGGGCTCGTTGGAATTGTTTTGATAAGTACTAAATCCAAAGGCTAATGTGATAGATTAAATATTCTTTTAATTAAAACTTAGTATCCTTAAAAAACAGTTAAACAGTGCTAACGAAGAAAATAGTTTTATTATAATTAAATTTATGACAACCTAGTGACTGTTTACCTGTTAATAAGAAGTGAATTCTTCTATGTAATCATCTCATTGATTCTCAAGTCACCTTGAAAGTAATCTCACTAAACGGAACGCTCTGATCTTCTCCCCGTTTAGATTTTAGATTTATACCTTAATAGACACAGAGAGAAATGGTCGTATTTTAAATTCCATTTTCAATTTCGGTTTACGTTGTGGTCTGTCAGACGGTTTTGATGTTTTAGGGTTCCGTGGCCCTTTAAGAATTTTGCATAATTTCATTACTCCCCTTAATTTCAGTTCTCAATTTTGGTGAACTGGCAAGATTGTTTTGGTGTAACTAGGGGTGGATGTGAAATGAAAATGTAATGAAATGAATGTTCAGCTAAGCTCATAAAATTACATATTAAAAATATAGTTAGCATGAGTTGAGCTCGACTTTAGAATCTGTTTTGTTTTCATACAAATTTGATAACTGTCATTCACATGGTTTTAAAATTAGTAGTTTATTTGTTTCGATTGTCACTTTGTAATGAGTAACTTATGTATATATATCTTGCCTTTATTCTATTCTATCACAATTTGTGCTATCATCGGCAACTCATTAATCTGATTGGCCTGTTGGCGTAGTGATACTAACCATTACGCTAGGCGCGGGTCTCCTATCCTATGTGCTAATACACTATTCTATTATAATGGTAAATAATCCAAGATATCATATTGCATCTTAGCCTGCATGCATATCACAAATCAGATGTAGAGGTTGCAACCTCTCTATTTTAACTTGATTTAATAAGAACATGTGTTTGTCAGTGTGAGACGACACTGCACAAACGCCCTTATAAAAAGTTTTGAAAAGCAAACTGTTAACAATATAATATATAATGCAAAAGATTTGTGTTGAGACTCATAAATATAAAAGTTTCCAATAGAAAAGATCTTACTTTAACCATATAACCATATAATGTAATATTAAATATACATTTTGTTCGAAACTTTAATGAAATCTAGCTAAAGTCTCGCCGTCTTGCTCTATTATTAATTCTGTTTATCGTTCCTCGATTATAATATATTATTTATTGAAATTGTACTCAAGTATTGAAACTTAAAATACTATATTGCTAATCTATAGCTTTGTAGATTAATTTTTCAGAAGTTATTTATTCGTTATTTTAACTTCAATATTTTATTAATTACTTTAAAATAGTTTTTCCCATTATTAAATTATATATTATATATTAAATCCAATAATTTCTTAGTTGGAGTTTTATTACCCTAACACTACTTAGCAGGTGTAGTATCCCTATTATAAAACATATAGGTAAGCTAAATTAGATAAAAACTCTTTTTATTTTAGTTATCAATCGACTTAATATTATTTTTATGGGTATATAAGCGTAGCGGTCGTAGCCGAGATATGAGATATGCATGCCACTTCAGGCAATAAAAAAAAAATTGTAATTTTATTGCCTTCCGTAGTGCTGTATTTTTACCAACACTTCATTGCTGATTGTTAAATAAGTTTAAATGTTTTACGCCGTTTGTTTCTAATACACATTCTAGCGCAGTAGGTACTTATAATATTTGATGTTTGTCTATTTCCCGTTTTTTTTCCCTAGGTTTAATTATAACTCAGAAACGTACCACGGCTGGGCATGGGTCTCCTCCAAGGATTTTGGAGGGAATTTAGCTTACTATACCACGCTGGCCAGACGGGTTGGTATAGGTTTTTTTTATCGAATTTACTTTTTCTCGCAGTGCTCTTGTCTGTTTAAAGTTTCTGACTTTGTCACTTTTTACGATACCCACGGGTTGAAATGGGGTAGCGATAATAATTATGTATTCTTAATCCATCACTACATGGAGAGAAACAATTAAATTCTTATTATTGGATTGTTAAAGAAAGGAATATATAATATATAAGAAATAAGTAATAATATTCATTATATCTAATGGAATAGCTGAAACATGTGAAAATCAGAGCGCATACATATAAGTTCTTATTACATTTTGCATCATCATCATCGTCAGCAACCTATTAAGTCCCACTACTGGGGTCGGGTCTCCTCTCCTCTACCTAGAGAGTTGAGAGGGTTTAGGTCATAAACCACTCACGCTGGCCTAGTGCGGGTTGGTGGATCAGACATACTTGTAGAATTACTTCCAGGGTATGTGGGTTTCCTCATGATGTTTTCCTTCACCCTTAGCAGATGGTAAGTCACTTGACTAGTACATATAAATTCCACAAAGTGGAATCCACATTGGTACTGCCGCCGGTCGGGTTCGAAATCGGACCGCGTGATTTGCACGCCGGTCCCTAATCCATTCAGCCACCATCGCTACAATTTGCGTACGTACGCATCGATGCAATCCAATATTACGCGATGATGACATGGAGTACGCTTACCCAGAGTGTATCTACCCACGCGACTTCTAGATACATATATATGTCTATGAGGAAACATAACCTATAACCAGTCATTGGTCAAGACACTTCTAACCTCATTTAACAAATTATGATAGTACAAAAGACCAAACAAAACCTGCTTTTGGTTTTGCTATAGCCGAAAAAAAAATTTTTTGTTATTGAATCCTAAGCGCATGACGATAAGTAACAATATGACCTATAATTGCCTAGTAGCACAGGGCAACACCGGTATGGAAAATATTTCTATTTCTAACACGACATGTGTAGTGTAAACATCGTTTGCGCTTTGGCGACTCTCTGTCTACCTTATTCTCGATCGTCGACAGAGTTACAGACACAACTTTATTATAGTAAAGAAAGCTTTCAATTGACGATATTCCTGTTTAAATGTCGTAACTCACAAGTAAACACGTATACATAACGGCAGATAGTAATAGTTAATAAATCAGTTTCTTCTATTCTGAATGTAAAGTTTAACATTCGTAAAGAAAAATTTCCAATTTTTTTTTTTTTTTTTACCACATTCACACAGCGCCATCTAGTCCCAAAGTAAGCAATTATATTTGCTTATGGGTACTAAACAACTGATATACTACTTAAATACATTTTTTTTTTTGTAAATACATACATATTATAGATAGATTACACCCTAGAATAGTGTTTTCCTTACGAAATTAACTCCAATTTCGACTATAATAAAAAGAAACACTTTCTTATTCTTTCTTACACCTAAAAACAGGAAGCTTTCTAAACTATGCTAATGTTCTAGATAACCTTTTTTTAGCCCTAAGTTTTAGCACGAAATTTACAAACGAAATTACAACGAATTTTACACAAAACGATGGTGGTCATTAGCGTTTATTGACAGTATATTAAAGCTCTATAATCGATAAAGTTTAAGCCGACTGATTAGATCAGTGAACATTAATTACTACGAGTATTAGCAGTCAATTTGATTGAGTTGATTTCAATACAGAGATTATACGTTAGAGCGTGTTATAGTAATCAGTCCCATCATGTTAAGTTGAAGCTGACCACGAGTCATTTGGGAAATGCTTACGGTAATGACGCTGAATTGCTAATTGAGCAGACATTAACCAGCCTACGTCCATCTTATCTAATGGGAATTTGATATTTAGAAATCATAGTAAAGGACTGACGTCATATTTGAGTGCAGAATAGGTACAAGAAGGTAACAAAATCGATAAAGCTCCGTACAGATAAGTCAAAGCGAGGCAAAGAAGGGGTTGCTAGAATTGCGGTTACTTAACTGAAGAACTAGAGAAACTAGTTTGCATATCAACGTAGGTATATCACTTCTAGAATGCAAAGAAATGAAATAACTTATTGGATCTGTTCCTGATAAGTTAATCTATACTAATATTTAAAAGAAGAAATATTTGTAGGAAACTTAAAACTTAAAGAAGAAATATTAGTGTTGGATAGCTCAATTATTGAGAAAGGTTTATAACATCACGCTACGACCAACTGAGTAGTGGTCAAGCAAAGATCCAAGGGGTGCGAAACCTTGGCAAGAACTAGTGTGAATATAAACATTTATTCATTAAAATATTTACTTACAACATAATTTAAAATAATACAAACAGAAAAACTTTACAAAAGCGTGCTTACAAAGGATTTTCCTATAAATTGAATATAAAAAATACTTATTGTGTAAATTTTTAAATGGAAATTTTAAATTGAACCTATTACATTTTATTGTCAGCAATCATCACCAGATTTTTACCGAGAATTCAAGCACGCGGGCGGATTATTTCTCGAATATTGAATGTAGAATAAAATTAAAAACATATTTCTCAATTCAAAGAGGCGCTTTGCAAATGTATGTAGTAGTATGATAATGACTACATTAGTTGTTAACAATGGCGGCACTGGCAACGTGTAATGTATATGTGTATATATGTACGTGTGTGTATGACTGGCCTGTTGGTCTAGTGGTTAGTGACCCTGACTGCTAAGCCGGAGGTTGTGGGTTCGATCCCCACCCAGGACAAATGTTTGTGTGATGAGCATAAAGGTTTGTTCTGTGTCTGGGTGTAATTTATCTATAATATGTATGTATTTACAAAAAAAAAATGTATTTAAGTAGTATGTCAGTTGTTTAGTAACCATAACACAAGCAAATATAATTGTTTACTTTGGGACTAGATGGCGCTGTGTGAATGTAGTAGAATATTATTATTATATATTATTATTATATTATAAATACAGTAATACAATATCTATTAATGAATTTTAAATGTTATGGCTAATGCAACAATAATAACGACACTTAAAATTATATTCTAATAATATATCTTTTAAATATATATATTTTTAATTTAATGCGTCATTAAATTAAAAAAAAATACTTTAACATTTTAATTTTCGATTTCGGTCTTTGCTGGACAGGACAGGAAAGAAAATAGTAATTTGAGTTACTATTATATTTTTATTAAATATTTTATTCTCTTTTTTATAGGTTGGTTAAAGTTGTTTGTGTCCTATCCATTTACAAGTGTAGTAGAATTATTACATTTTTGACGTGATTATAAAATATTTCATTGCTTCAATATAATTTAGTCGCGGTATAGTTTTCTCGTCTCTTGAGTGTCGTAAAAAGGTAATAAGAAATTATAAATGCATGCGAGTTGGTAAGGTAGCAGCCATTTCATATGACTTAACAAAATCTAGGTACCAACTACCAACAAATATTGAAAATGCTGCTTTTTATTGACATATAGAATCAGGATACGCTACACTATACTACATTATTATATCTTATTCTTATATCTTCAGTTAATGTAACGACTGATGATTTTTACAAGATTAATAAGAAATTAAGAGGCGCATAATCGTTTATAATTAGAACATTGTATTAACCATAATTATACACCCATACAAATACTTATGTATGTAATTACCAGAACAAAATATTTCATGCCGCAAAAGATAATTAACATATTGTTGCCGCAGAACGAGTACCTGGTGCGGGTTAACCACAGACTGTTGTTTTTGGTCTGAGTGTAGGTACTTTCTGTTTGTTAATTCTAAATTACACCTAGCTCCTAAGCAAGAAAGTTTGTGTTTTATTTTCTCATGGTGTTCAATCAATAAGAATTGTATATTGATTGTTGGGTCAGATTTGGCTAATATGAAACTTTTATTTTTTACTTTTTAATTCAGTTAGTCATTTTGACGTCTATATTTAACGGCTCACTCTGATGCCATTGAGGAGCCATAGGATATAGCCATACATATTCCTGTGTAACATTATTGTTAGGTATTTTTACTTGTATATGAGTACTTGGTCATTTCTAAGATTAATGTAACTATATAAACGAGCACCTAAAGAATATGTCCATGCATTTAATTAGTTTTTTTTTTCGTTGTATATAACGTTCTTGTGAAAGTACCTATTATAAGATTTTAACTTGCAAAAAGTTGAGTTCAAGATAAAATCTTATCTAACTTTAGCAGAGCCAAACGTTTCACCTCCGACTGTCATAATTACCAGTTTTCATAGTTTTAAACTTTAACTTGTTTTATTCTAAGTTTCAAGATGGAAACTACAGATTGTTGTTTTTGAATAATTTACTACACAATCTAAATAAATTGCTATTGTTAAAGGCACACAACGACTGCAGGGAGCATGAAGAACTTGAATTAAAAGATAACTATCTAAGTATTCAGGTGAAAGTTATATTGGGAATTTAATCTTTGTGACGACTGATATTTCATATGTATGAGGAAAAGACTTGATACAAAGAATGGTCAGAAGCATCAATAAATATTTCAGAATAAAAATGGTTCCTAATTGTTTTAGTAAAATGTACGCTAATTTTTTGTGAAATAAATTTGAACACTTGTTTTCGAAAAAACTGCACGAAATTAATGTTTTTTAAGGCTATACAAATTTACAAAATAAACTAACCATTAATCTAATTTTAACAATATTTTTCTTATACTTCATTAATTTAAAGGAACACAACTTAATTATATATTCTTAATAATATATTTATAAGAACCGGTTAAGAGCATGCTCAAATTGCTCAATGTAGGGTTCTGCAAGAAAAGAGCGTATCTTCATAGCGCTTACGTCCTTTTGTTGAGAAGCGCATATTTTCGACAATAACTCAAAAACTATAGTTTTTCGCGGCTCACACAAGACACTTATTCTCCAAATTTCATCAAAATACATCGAGTAGGAGGAGACCCGTGCCCAGCAGTGGGACATTATGGGTTGTAATGATGATGATGATGACATCGAGTAGTTTTAGAGTAAAATGCCTGTGACATGATAAAACTGTATGGGTTTTTGCTTTTTGCCATTTTGGCTACACAGAATATCTGATTGATTGATAACTTGAAATGTTTTCTACGAGTGTGTACTTTATTCGTTATAACGTGCTCCAAACTGAAAAACAACCAGATGAATGTGTTTTTAGTAAAATTTTCCTCCATAATTTTCCTAAAATTTGACCTCTCGTTATTTCCCTTGGGTTCGTGATTTATCAATGTTGAGCCGCTAAAACGTGGCGATTAAATCAGACGCTGCTTGTTTATGTGGCGGTGTGCACTTTATTTATATACGATCGTTTATACTTCATTTAAAAACACGTTATTCGTGATCTATTTTTGTCACATGTGGTCACACCCCTTCTCGTTAGAAAAATATATTATTGTAGTCGCCTTCTAATCCTTATTTTTGTGTTATTGTTCACGAATTTTATTTATAACGTACTGACATCAGTCGAATTGTGCCTGTTATTTTACTTTAATAGTTTGTAGGTGTGAACATTCATCGATATTAAATGTGTAACCATTACCAGAACCACTAGGTGTTTATTCTCTACTGTCATTAAACATTTCGTACTTACATTAAATATTAAGCAATTTCCATCGCTTTTGGTTTAACATTTTATATAAATGCTAAACAAGTAATGGAAAAATTCAAACCCACGACGGGACTTTAATCATTTCGTACTGTTAACAATAACTTTGTATTATTCACTTGTTGATAAACTTAAGTGATTGATTAACATTTCACAATTCCAGTGTCGCCGTCGTGCCACTTTAAATTCATGATTCAAAATACGGCGCTCGAAGATACCACAATATAAATTCTAATTTGAGTTATCGGTTTAAACAAAAAGGAAACACACAGCCGTTATTTAATTAAAGAAGTCGTTTGAGTTAGTTTACCAGGAATTCGCCAAGTAATTATAATATGAATGAAACCATTCCATCATGTTATAATAAGAAGGGTAAACGTACATTATACCTGCTTTGTACACTGTGAAACATGTATAATACATATTACATAACTTTATATTACGGCAATATTTACTTGTTTACAATTTATTACAACACCATATACTTAAATGTTTTTTCTCGAAATCAATTTTGTTGTACTAAATTAATATTAGATGCCAGATGCCGCCAGATGGACCGACGCCCTGGTAAAGGTTGCGGGTGGCCGTTGGATGCCGGCGGCACAAAATCGCTCGTTGTGGCGGAAATTAGGTGAGGCCTATGTACAACAGTGGACGTCATTGGGCTGATATGATGATGATGATGATGAAATTAATATTAACAGTCAAATTAGTGTTATAATTACGTACAAGTTTATTTTCTTTTTTGCCGCACTACAGGCAGTAAGAATGCATACGATAGCTGCACAACTCTATAACGTTTTCCTAACTCGAGAATCGAACCCAGGACCCCGCAAATGTGCACGGTTAATGGTAATAGGCTCACCCCCTATTATATGAGACCTAACATAGCTAGTATGTAAAATGTAAGTGTTATGCACATTTGCCTACCCCTTCGGATAGACAAGTTGTAACTCTATTATTTCCTATCAGCATTACAAAATATGAACAAAATCGGATGGGAGTTGGTTAGTTCATTGTATGCGGTCGTAAGCTTGCTACTGCTAAACACATGAAATCAGTCTCATCTCATAATCTCCACGACTCTTTAAGTAACTCTAGGTTCTGGAAGTATGGAATCTAGAGCTACTTAGAGAATCACTATTAGTAGCGATTTATAAAATCTAGAGCTACTTAAATCTTTCGCAGTCAAGCTGCACCATTCAAAACTCCGATTTGTTTTAGTTTGTAAATAAATAATGCTCATCATGTATTCCTGAACGGGATAAGCACCAATAGAACATTTCTAAAATCGTGAAAGTACCGCTTTACATGCATTACATTATTCATAAAATTTGGTTTTCATACAAGCCCACACGGTACACGGCTGCGGGATCAGAGGTGCAAAAATATTTTCTCATATTCAAAATGTTTCTGTCGCTGACTTATGAGAGTGGAATACGACCACATCTACTGAATGTAGCGGTTTCTCGAGTGTTGAGTGAACATCCAAATTATTTACGAGTTTTTTTTCTACTCAGTGAGTAAAGTTGGCGTGAGAATGATTCTTTAATGCAGAATGTCACGTTTAAGCAGTAACACGGGCTCGGAATAGATATTGTAGCGGCATTTTGTGTGAGTTTTTGATACCACCGTGCGAAAGGAATTTCAAATTACCTTGAGGTGCCTTTTTTGGCTGAAGCTTCAAAAGTTTATAAATAGCACATCATTAACGTTATTTGTCAGTAGAGTCTGCCTAAGAAAAAGACCCTCGCTTTGTTTTTTAGGCAACTAGTACAGCGAGGTTTTTTTTACTGGATTGTGGTATTAGAAACTGTTACAGATTACCACCATCACTTTAGCTAGACAGTTGCCTAGAATCTATTTTTTTTTAAATCAACATATTCTAAGACTTGAAACTAAATGGCCTATTCAAGTTTAAAACAACTTCTTTATTGTAGTATGTAATGTAATGAATGTATATATCGCTTGCTCTGGCGGAAATTAGATGAGGTCTTTTTCCAGCAGTTGACGTCATTTCATTGGGTTTAAATGATGATGATAATGTATTTATTTAAAAACATCGAAACACTGCAATATTTTAATGAAGGCTATCCCTTCGGTAAAATGTCGCGAAGGCGTCAAACACTCACATGACGTCGGATATTTTATAACATTTTATGTCATGGATAAATTCAGTCCGAAAGCATGTCTCTACAGAAACACTCAATATCACTTACTCGACTAATAGATGTCCTCGGGACCTCATATTTGTATCTATATAATTATTATACAATTATAGGAAATCACCGGAACCTTGCATGAGAACTTGTGTCATACATAATGTTATAAAAAAAATTGATTTGAGCTGGTCCTGATGGTCTACCGTCCATCTTTGGCACCGACTTCGAACAGATTAGTAATAGGGTATTATACTTTAAACAGGTAGGTAGCTATTTTTTTCTTGGAATTAAATATCTAATTCAGTTTATTTTTCGCTTTTTAGTACTGTTTTGAAGTTGTTCTTAAAAAAACTTCTTAACGTTTAGAAGTAACAAGATGATTTCTTTAAATATCACATCTATGTATAAACCTTAAGTTGTATTATTTCAAGTGTCTGAGGTGGGAGCTCTTGATGGAAGATAAAAGTTGTATAATTCAAAGGAATTCTTAGATGATATTTAAAGTTTTCGATATAGTATCTAACCTGCATTCTATACCTATACTTGTTACCTGTCGCATTTTATAGGAAAAAAGAAAGACATACAAAGCTGAGAGTTGGATTTCTCTATTCTACAATCAGGTTGGTTGAGAGCTCACCTAAATAACCTACAAGAATACAACTATAGGTTTATAAGTACCTATAATGTAGAAAGAATAATCCTCCAACTCCTAACAGTTAAGGAGTTATACCTTCCGGTATCAGCTCACCTGAATAACCTACAAGAATACAACTATAGGTTTATAAGAACCTATAATGTTGAAAGAATTATCCTCTAACTCCTAACAGTTAAGGAGTCATACCTTCCATCACCAGCTCATAAACATGAGATGATGACTAGCAGACGTAAATACTTGAATAACTTTAAAAAATATATGAAACACGTAATATTCACTGACACGTATTTGACTGGCCTGTTGGTCTAGTGGTTAGTGACCCTGACTGTTAAGCCGGAGGTCGTGGGTTCGATCCCCACCCAGGACAAATCTTTGTGTGATGAGCATAAAGGTTTGTTCTGTGGCTGGGTTTAATTTATCTATAATATGTATGTATTTAAAAAAAAATGTATATAAGTAGTATATCAGTTGTTTAGTACCCATAACACAAGCAAATATAATTGCTTACTTTGGGACTAGATGGCGCTGTGTGAATGTGGTAGAATATTATTATATTATTATTAATATGTGCCTATAAAATTTGAGGGTTGCCTTCGATTTCCCTGAGATTCCATCATCAGAACTTGACGTGGTGAATAGTAGGGGACCAATTCGGAAGTATACCCTTTCAAACAAAAAAAAGATTTTTTTATAATCGGCTCAGGCATCTCCGAGAAATCGTTGAACATACATAAAAAAAATACATACAGTCGAACTTATAACCTCCTCCTTTTTTGAAGTCGTTTAAAAATCGTTGCATGTTTATTAGATAAAAATGTTTAGACATCTTATTTCGGTTACAGTTTTTTTCAGGTTCTCAATAAATCAAGTCTGTAACAAAATAGACATTTGAGCAAAAGTCAATACCATCTGTCTGGTTGTCATAAAAAAATACATCGACATTGATAATAATATATTTGTGCAGTAGCGTGCTTGAAGGTACCTTATACTATTCTAAAATACTTACGTATAAAAGCTAAACATAGCACGACCAATTGTAAAGAACGATATTACGAACTCAATAATTTAAAGAACAATTGCTTTTCCCGAGTATCAGGCAAGCAAGAAATGAAATCAAAAGTTCTATCAGAGCGCAGCGGTTTTTATCAGTTGAGCGCTTGTTCAAGCTTTTCAAAGGCACTTTGTTTTAATGTCAAAGATTTTATCTAAGCTCGGTGGTTGCAGCTTAATAATATTATCAGTTTATTTTATAAAATAAAGACACTTTATTAAAGATTAATTTAATAGAATCTCCTTGTTTTCTTACTGTTCTGTTTTTTTCTCGGTCAGGGTGAGGTTTCAAATTTGATTTCCTTTGAAGCTTGAATAAAAAGAAAGTGGGCAATTAAAACTTTATTTTACCTTTTATGTTTATTTCAAATACTTAGTTTTTTAGATCAACCCATTCCGGCGTTGTTGTCATCAAAATGGCAATGACGGTATTAAGTTTTAAATTTAAATAATCATCGTAGATGACATCGGTGACGACTTATTGGATATAGATCGCCAGGTTTGATCACTGTTAATATCTTTGAGAAAATCTTTATAATTTTACCAATATATACCTTTAATGTTTTTTTAATCGTACGTAAGCTACAGTAATCTGTTTATCAACAGGCAAGCCGTATGCCTACGTAGTAACTATACTGTGTTCTGTTTATTGTTTGTGAAGTACAAATAAAACTAAAGCAGTCAATGTGTAGTAGGATACTTCAATTTTACTTTTTTGTCCTTCAAGTTCTATTATTAGATCCTTGTTCTCAAACAATATAAAAGAAACTAGGGTTACAGCAATTTAGCTGGGACAACAATAGTCGCCCTCAGTCCTATGGGAATCCCTTAGTTTGCTATCGTGTATGTTCACATTGTACAGATCCTGGTATCCGATCGGTCGTTTGGAGGTCGTGTTTATTTTTGCACAAAACGTATGTACAATGAAACCCTTATAATATTTCTCTTTATTGAAATGTAATAGAGTTTTAAAAATTGTAATATAAATTAAACATGGCAATTCCTGTCTATTTTGAAGGTGTCTTTGGGAAAATAAGTTTAATTAAAAAAATTTGGTTGTTTTATCTTAGGAGGTTTTTCAGGTATCTATGCACACATATAATTCTATCTTCTAATATAATAGTACACTTTCTTTTTGACTTCCTCCTACGTCTTGTGTTCCATATTGAGCTGTACCTACATTTAATCAATTCATAGAAACATATTCGAATTACGCGTAACCTTTGCCGGCGGTTAAATACTAGAAATACATAGTTAAGTTACTATCATAAACAAATGGATAAACAATTCTAGGAACAATGGAAATATTTCCAAATAATTTCCAAACCAATCAACAATGTACTCAAATACTTATACCAGACGGCCTCTATAGAGAATTCGATTTTCTCTAATGCTCTAATGGAGTGGGTGAATTATAAATATAACTAACTTGACCTTTAACCTATCTTGCATTTTGAAAAAGCCGGTGGTTGTGCTTGTCTGTTAAAAATTGACTATTCAAAAACATTAATGTAAGAGTACCAAAAAATAAATTCATTATTAGTAGGTACATAAATAGTTTACTTCGTTCTCTAGCACCAAAGCTTCATATTCTCATCAATTGGTTTAGTAGCTTGGTTGTGATGAAGTAAAAACACAAAACGATATTTAAGCTACTAAAAAGGCTAAGTACTTAGTTATCACACCAAATATTCGGCGGTTGTATTGTAATCATCACCAGAAAACTAATCTGTAGGTATTAAAATTATTGTGATATACCGTTATTGAGTTAGTGCCGAAAAACTGCGCTTCTCAACAAAAGGACCTAAGCGCTATGAAGCTAAACTCTTTTGCTGCGGAACCCTACATTGAGCATGGTTCGACATGCTATTAATCGGTTTTGTTGAACTAAGATTAATTACTGTTTAACATAAACTTGCTTACTACCGCTTCATCAATATGAAAATACTCGTCTGAATTAGTCAAGCAGATTTTATATATATAGCTATAGAATATATAGCTTGATATATATCGATCTCGATAGCTTGAAATAACAGATTGGCGCTCGTTGTACTAAGTTTAACTGCAGTAATTTCTTGTCAGGTTTATCCGGTAGATTCGCGTTAACATGTCTGCAGGGTTACGGTCACTAACAAGTGGTTGCGTGCCAACGTCCCTCTAGTAAGCTGGGCAGAAAACGAGGATAAAGTGCTTGCTATTTTATTCTACTCAGAAAAATGTTCGTCATTGAGGAACTAATTTATATTAATATACTGGGTCCATGTATTTCTATGGGTCGGTTAATGACGGTTATATGTTGTTTGAGGAAGCAGACAAGATAAGAAGAGTAATTGAAATCAATTAGGAATAGGTTGTTAGAATATTGTTATTCCACTATATGGCCATTAAGGGTTAGTAATTATTTAAAACAAAATTTCCCTGTTCGTCATATTTACATAAATTAACGAACGTTTTAGCTGTATGTTGATAAATAATTTACTGTAAATTTTATATAACTTTAATCCGCATTTGACCAGCGTGTGTGAATTATGACCCAAAACCTCTTAGTTCTCTAGATAGAGGAGGCGAGACCTGTGCCCAGCAGTCGGACAATAATGGGTTGCTGATGATGGTGATGATAATCCAAGTTATTATAAACAGCTCGCCATCACACAGATAAACATAATGTGGTTTTTGTTGGGTGGCAAATATCACAGTACTGTATATGTAGTTATAGTGTATTTGCCACCCAACGAACTAAGTAGGTACGTGAAATAAATATATATAATCGCCTAGGTATATATCGGGTAATTTATTTTTATAAGACGTTCCTGGCGGTATAGCTGCGACCAGAACTTAGTTTTATAAACACGCCATGAATTAATTAGGTTCTCTCGAACATTGGTATTTTTAATAGCCTTAAACCTATCTCAGAAATTATGCTATTAAAATAAAAACATTTAAACTTAAACTTAAGAAATTTCCTAAAATAGGAATACAAATTAATATGTAGTTATATGAACAAAAGCAACACTTGTATTACCAAAATACAAGTTGAATTATTGAAGAACTGAAATGAAAATCTTTTACGTTATATAATAATGAAATCTGGGTTTAGAGTTTATCCTTTTAACTTACAGAAAAAGAGTTAAAGGATATTTAAAATTTCAGCAAGAATATTTATAAATAATAAATCTAGAGGGAAAATTCTTGTATTCTTTCGTAGGGCGATAGACAAGGCTAAGCTTTAAGCCGCAGGCATTTCTGAGACAATGTTGTCACTTAACATATAGGGTAAGTAGAAAGTAAACATCTTTGTCTTTATATTGTTCGGATGGAATAAAAACTTTAGCAAAACTGAGCATATAAAAACATATTTTCCGTTACTACGTCCCCGGAATCTACGATAAAGAGTTAATATAATATAAAGATTCAAGATCGAAACAGTACTACACTAAGACAAGTTTGTTGCGTAACTAGTCAGCGGGGTGACAGACGTGGGGGGGGAGGGAGGGGGAAGTTTCATTTGCACTTGAAAACGTTCTAGAAAACCAGTGCCCTACATGAAAGCAATCCAAAGACTTAACATTCGTAAAGTAACGGATTAAGAATGTCACTACCCCATCTCAACCCGTGGATGTTGAAAATCTAAATAAACCCAATACAAACCTGTCTGGCCAGCGTGCGTGGTAAAGTAGGCTAAATTCCCTCCAAATTCTTTGGAGGAGACCCGTGCCCAACCGTTGGACGTTTATGGGTTAAAATGATGATCATGATGATTTGTGTGCAACACGGGTCTTAGTGCTACGACTGCTTAGTATTACGTGCTACAAAAAATAAGTGATCGTAGCACGTTTCGTATTGTACATACATATTTATTATCACGACCATACGCTTTATAATAACTTTTCAAAAGTATGATATTATAATTATTACCATTTAGCCTGAGGCAGCTCTTTTATTTCATGTACCTATGTTATTTTTATAAATTAATACTTTCCTTTGATTTAAAAAATAGCTTGACCCTTGAAAAAATATACTGGATAATTGTTGCCTACGGGTACGTCAAAGTGTAGGTAGTACACGTTCACATTTAAATTATTCATTTTTGGGGCACATGCGAAGAGCTCAAAGTAAATTTCAAATTCTAGTAATCGTTCTCAATGTGATAAGATTAACCCCTAAAGGCAAGTTGCAATAAATTATTACGAATATACAAAACAACACATTGTCATATACGCTTGAATGAACAATCTGTCCTTGTTTGGTACTAATAATAAAGGCAGTAATTTGCATTGTAACTAGCTCGCTCTCTTCCCAATCTCGATAACAATTCACGATTCACTTTGTGTTTAATATTTTAATACAGCTCACTGACATTAATTGTGAGATCGTTTATGATCGTAATATAATCTATTCTATTTTATTAGTGCCATTGATTCTCTGGGATTAAAATCATTTAGGGGCTTTGAACTTATTTTAGTTGATGTTCGACTTAAAAATAACATCAAAACATTAACTGCTAGACAAGGTCTCCTCACCTCTATAAGACACTTGAGAGGCTTAGGTTAGACGAAGTTATTTTATAGGCAGATTGACGGATCTGTCTGCCCGAATAGATCCGTGGGTGTGCGAGTTCGGCTGCAGGGACGAACGAACGACATTTCTTATCTTTGAAAAATAAAATGCAATGACACGGGACTTTTTTAACTGTATTAAAACGATTTTTGGATGATTATCGAAAATAGGTTTTTATTTAAAAAAAAAATGCTTGGTTTAAAACAACAACCAATTCACTTAATCTGATTAAATTTTTTACTTTTTCTTTTCGAGCTCAGATGGTTAGTACCTAACAAGCTATTTTATTTCATTTTGATCACATACATGATACTTATGAACGGCATACAAAGCCAAAAAAAAGGTGTCAGTAAATTTGCCTACGGCCAGTTCACTGACAGGGTTGAGCTTTGAGAAGAACTTGGCAAGAAACTCAGGCCACACAACAATTTCAATTGGTTACAGTTTGAAATATCACAGAAAGGTACAAAACCAAAACACCATACTAATTCAAATTCAATAAAATTTGGATATGACAAAAAAAAAAAATATAGTGTATAAGTATAGTGGGTGTTGTTGTCTATAAATAAATATAAATCTAATATTTATCGTGATACAGTATAGCCTAGGACATTTAGTTACCAAAGGACTTCAAAGTACATAATAATATATGGAACACTAATGTATTTGAAATAGTAGGTACTCCCACTCTAAATCGCAGGAGACTTCTATCCATTCATGTTTACAATACCTGAGACAACTTCATACATAGTAAACAATGTTAAGTAAAATTTGTTTGCAAATCAAATTACCGTTGCGTTGGTTGCTATCAAATTTGTTGCTAAGAAACTTTACATAATGTTTATAAAGATGCTTTTACAGCAGATAGTTTAGTGCTGAAGATCGAAAATTCTTCAAACCTTTAAGTATATTGTGGGTTAGATTTATACAGAATATTTTTTTGTGTAAGCTTAGCGATAATAATTAAGTATTGCCAGCCAAATTTCTGTACAACTTACTAAAAGACTGTTACTGCAAAGAGTGTTCAAAGACGAGATCGTAGGTTCTTACCAAAGGCTAGGTAGAGAGAGACACATTGGTAGTGAGTCTCCATCCATAGAATGCCAAGATATTCGTCGCTGTTGTATATTTTTAAGAAAGGAAATAAAAAAATGTATATTTATTTAATTAAAAAAAAAAAATCACAAATATGTTTGCAAAATATAAAATAATTAAATTAAATAAACGAGGCAGTGATCACCGGCTCGCCGGAATAAACGACAACGGACGAGGGCCTTTACTTCGAGTTGTAAGAAGTTCTCGGCCGAAAATATCAGGATATTTAAAGTTAAAATAATATAATGTTATAAAATAGATAGTTTTAGAAAAAATTAACTGATATAAATGATAAGCTTCTGTACCATCACTTCGCCTTAACGGGTGAGCTACCGGAACCTTATCCGACGTTGGCTACATATCTATGTTTCTATTGCAATTTCATAATAATTTTATTAATTTTGATTTTTTATCAATACTCAAAATGTAAATATCAATTGTTACAGAATGAGTTTGAAAAGTATTATTGTTAAGTGATTTTATTTATTACTTTTAACTTATTTTTATTTTTGACTGCCTTGCTTACCAGATATTGTATGATTGTGCAAAGGGTCCCGGGTTCAATCCTGGGTCCGGTAAAAATAGTTTGGTTTGGTTCCCAGCTTATGGCAATACGCTCCCCTTATTAAATGAGACCAAACATAACTCACGAAATGTAGGTGAGATCTGCCTATGCTTACCCCTTAACGGAAAAAGGCGTAGCACTATGTTTAATGTGTGCGTAATAAATAACATCGATCATTTTAAACATAGGAACAAAACTCTTTGCATGTTTAAGCATTATAAGTTGCCGTTTTAACACGAGTATTGTACGATGAGGAGTGCTATTAATATCTTTCTTCTTTATCTTCTAGAGTCATATTTCTTAGCCTTGGTAATCCAAGTAGGGATGCTACCCTTGCGCCATTAAAAGAGATACTGCTTAATGGGGTAACCTCGATAAATGTATGTATTTCATTCGCCGTTATGATAAGAAGTTATGATCGTGGTAAGTTATTTTTTATCCTTCAATCTATGTCGCTGTTTAGTAAGCATTACTCGCAACACTATTTCTATATATAAATATATATATATCGATATTTCATATCGTGTTTTTAAATATGGTAAAGAATTAATTGTTATGATATGATAATAAAATATTAAGATCAAGTATTAAAGTTGATACATTAAATTTTGATGATCCATGATAAGATATTATACCTATTAGTCAAATGGTCCCTCACTGCTAAAAGGTTTTTGAAGAAATCTTTTCTATTCATTTTATGTTAAAAATATGAAATAATTCATATCTCACAAGTTATGTTAGTTATTTGGATATAAAACCTGACTATTACGTTTATAGTAATTTCGGCATTTATTTATTCCAACAAATAGCCCTTTGACCACCAATACAGCGTCATTCAATAACTTGATCGAGACGCCAATGACGTCTTAAAGCGTCCATCACAATTCAACTTTTAGTGACGGATAAAAGTTGGCAAATGTTGATTTTCAGAATCAGGAACATTTATAACTGTTCTTATTATACATATATTATATGTGAGAGCTAACATGATTGCCCACAGGTTCAGACGTACATCAGATGAGGTGAAATACACTCTTTATAGGGCTTATTGCATTTCTTTTTATACCTGTAGTCTGTGGGCACATTTCACTCTAAAATCATACAGCGCCCTTCGAGTTCAATATATTAACGCGTTTAGGATGTTGTTGGGGCTGCCCCGTTACTGCAGTGCTTCAGGGATGTTCGCGGAGGCAAACGTAAACTGTTTTTGTACTGTTATGCGGAAGCGATGCGCGTCCCTCGTCCGCCGGGTGCGGGGCAGTGCCAACAACATCCTAGATCCTAGATATGATAGCGAGCAGGCTCGATTGCGTGTTTGTTAATCGCTGCTGCAGGGTATCAGCTGGGCCTGTTATCCTGCAGCAGTGAAAACAACGACAGCTCTGTACCTACGCATTATTTCAATAATATAGCTACTAACATAGTTTATAAGTTGTTTGTAACTAACACTATGAGTCTGTATTACTCGAAATTAATGAAATATTATTATTATTATTATGTATTGCTTGGCGTAGGGAACACAGTTTTTCGTTATTAGCGTGGCGGTCAAAGGGTTAAAGCAATTAATTTATTCTAACAAATAGAGTTTACAAAAAAAGCTGTTTTAAATATAATTCCATTTGAAGTATTTAAGTATTCGTGTGAGTGCAAAACTGCGAACGCTTCTTTATTTTTTAAACTTTCTAAGTCAGAGAGAAAGAGAGAGAGAGAGAGAGAGAGATTCAGTTAGTACAGTTTTATTTATTATTTTTACCCACGACGGAACGGAGACGGTATATGCGTTTGGGGTGAGAGGCTGTGTGTTTGTGTGTTTGTGTGTTCCAACATAATGCCTTATATCACGGAAACGGTTTGACCGATTTAGATGCGGTTTTCTGTAAAGTGTGTGCGGCTCTGGGGGACAGGTTATTAGATAGGTGTTATGTTAATAGCTCGCCAGGGGGCGCTACAATACACTGATTTCGTTGAATCCTTTGTGCCCTCCTATCTTTAAAACGATTAGACTGATTTCGATACGGTTTTCTTTAATGTATTTGTGATTTATCGAGGATTGTTTTTGGATTCAAGATTTTGTATTTTTTCGCCAGGGGGCGCTGCAATAGACTAGGCAAACCTATGTTGATTTCGTTGAAACCTTTGTGCCCTCCTATCTTTAAAACGATTAAACCGATTTCGATACGGTTTTCTGTAATGTATTTGTGATTTATCGAGGATGACTTTTGGATACACGATATTGTATTTTTTCGCCAGGGGGCGCTGCAATAGACTAAGCAAACTTATGTTTACAGTTATCTGTAAAATAATTAGACCTGTTACTGTATAGGGACTCGTAGCACTGTAGTACTGAGATATTGATTACACTCATGAGGTTAAGCAACTTCGGATAAGGTCAGTTCATAGATGGGTGACCGTTTATGCAATTTTAGGGTTCTGTACCTCAAAAGAAAAAAACGGAACCCTTATAGGATCACTCCGTTGTATGTCTGTCTGTCTGTCTGTCTGTCCGTCTGTCTAGAATATTTTTCTCAAGAACGCATAGAGGTATAAAGCTGAAATTAATATCATTTACTTGGGTCTGCAAACCCTCGGCGTAAAATCAAAATCAAAATTCTAAGTTAACGCAATCAAAAGATACAGCTGTTTATGCTCCATTTTTGACGATTTATCTTGACGATCATAATCTATAGGGAACTTACCGTTGACCTAGAATCATGAAATTTGGCCAGAAGCAATAACAAGTTGCACAAGTAAAGGAAAAAATCCGAAAACCGATCTCGTGTTGTTATATCACTGAATATTAGTACTGAGGTATACAATGATAAGCCTAAAAAAAATTAGTAAGAGTGAGAGTTTATTGAGTGACGTTATATAAACACCTACCTACCTTATTTATTCTAACTTATAGGTATCCCGTGCTCGGGGTGTAACCAAATTTTTATCATTTTTGCGATAGCACGCACCGTTTTCGAGATACAAGCTATTATAGGTGGAAATCTGCGCTAACGCCGAAGGCAGTCCGGCTACGGCAATCAATGTGCGATAGCTAAACTTAACACCACCCGATTCAGAGTAATCCGAATCGGACTGGTTAGGTTAGGGTTATTTTTTTTTTTCAAACCACCCAGGAAGTAGGGCTCCGGCGACCTTTGTGCGACGGATGAGCACACAAATCAACAAAAAATAAAATATATATAATATAGTCGAAGTTCCATGCAAATTCCATTCATTCTAGAGCTTACATGGAAAGATAAGGCGCTCATTAAAAAGTTTAAAATAAGAAAATTAAAATGATAATTTCAAGTTATAAGACTTACTGTAACAGTAAATTAAAAAAAAAATGTGTTTGTGCTATAACTTAGTATAAAACTTTTATTTATCTGTCAGGGTTCTTAAAATTTTATACGAGTTACTTACAGTTAGTAAGATAGGGCGCTCTTTGAAAATATTTAAAATAAAAAACAAAATTAAAAATTTTGAAAAAACCCACGACGATAACATCTATTAAAAAAAAAGAAACGTAACATATAAAAAGGTTTAAATAACTTTATTTTAAATCCCCGACGAAAACATAATAAGTAGCGTAAAAACAATCCCAAGAAAATTCGTCGGGGGCTGCCAATATCATTACTGTTTCTAGTATTAAATATATATTGTAAACTAAATATTGTTAATAATTAGGTAGGTATCAAATACATAAAACGGCAATACTTTTGTTCATTTCAAGTCAGGGTATGGCAGCCCCCGACGGATTTTCTTGGGATTGTTTTTACGCTACTTATTATCTTTTCGTCGGGGATTTAAAATAAAGTTATTTAAACCTTTTTATATGTTACGTTTCTTTTTTTTTAATAGATGTTATCGTCGTGGGTTTTTTCAAAATTTTTAATTTTGTTTTTTATTAACATTTGACAACGTCTGTGTTCAATGTATGTCAATAATTGTGAAGATACTAAAATCACTTGTTTTATTATTATCTACGCTGTGGTGGCCTTCGTGGCTTTCTTCGTGGATTCTTTCATTTGAAGACGTCAGAACCAATTTCTGAAGCGACTTTTAAAAGTAAGTTTGTGTATTGTATTTTAAAACTATCACTAAGTTTTTTAAACTTATTTAAGTAATTTAAAGTTAACTCTGTCTGTTTATGCCGAAATCATTAAGTGTGTGCGAACAAATATTATATTACGATGGTAGCTCGTGATTTGGAGAAATTCATAAAATTACTCACATTTATAACACAACACCGATTTTTAATGGTGTAGTTTCAGTTTAGGCGACGATGACGTGAAAGGCTAGCGAAATAGTTAATATAATAAGATACTGTTTGTGTCTGAATAACGAAGAGTATTACACATCTTATCACTGAAATGTCACATCGTTTTGACACGTATTGTTGAGAAAATTGGGTTTACGAAAAACTAGCTGAATCAGATTATATTCGAAGCCTTTCGACTGAATACAATGTGTAAATATTATTCCCATTCCCAAAAACTGTGAAAATAGTCGAGAATGATATAACGGTTCTTGTGTTCGCCATTCCATTCACAACAGATTACCTGATAAGACCGCTTAATGAAAATTAATAGGTATTCGGGGATACATTCCGAGTTTGTGTTTCAGCTAACAGAAATATTGTATTTTAATTGTTAAATCGTCCAACGTTAACTTTTAATCGACTTAATTGCTATTAGCACAATGGACTGTACGTAGTTAACATCGGCTAACGAACAAAATTGCATTTGAGACCTGTTTAAAAAGCAGTAGACTCTATGACGTCATTAAAGCAAGAGGAAATTGTTAGTGACGACCAATTAGATATACTTAGCGAAAAGCTCACGGTTTACGTGCCTAGCCGTGCTCTGTTTACTAGCTATGCTTTCCGGCTCGTGACGGACCGCAAAAACGTGACTATTGCCACTCCTCTACCATGATTGCTCATGCTAATCTCCCCGTCTGTCAATAAACCCCGTCATGTCTCTAGCCACCCGCACGCGTTGTTATTCTTGTTACGATGAAAATACTATAGATGCGACGCAATAAGGAGTTTAATTTGCAAGTCTGTGACACATTTGATCCCATTGACATCGCTGAACTTTGAGCTACCAGTTTGTAAGGACAGTGAACTGGCCGTCTAAACGTACTGCGGAGCTAGCGATAAGGGCTTAACATTTTTACTGAAGTATTGTGCTAGTGTGTATGAAGCGTGGTTTGTAATCATGCTATTGTGTTGTCAGTGGGTGTGTGGCTGCATATGTGTGCGTGTGTGAATGGGCCAGGGTAGCAGGTAGCGAAGAATCGGGGGGTGCACGGGTGGAGCGGGGTGTGGTATCGACGCGCACGCCGCGCCTGCGCCAAGCTACTCACCTGTTGCCGTGAGGCCATGGAAAGATACTTTTTCAAATTAATATGGACACCTGATACCGAAATAAAAGCAAAGTTTCTAGCCTAAAGAAAGCTGTTACTAAGATGTGGAACTGACTTTTTGTTTATGGGGACTTTAGAGATTATATTTATAACCTGTCATGTGAGTAACCAAATTACCCGCGTCAGCCTTCCAGCCTATTTGTAATCTTCTCACAGTACTTTTGACCTAATCTGCAAAATTTCAGATAAATTACATTCATTTAACACACATCCCTTTTATTTCGGAAGAATTGTATGTATTATATGTGGAGATCCATTAAATCTGACAGTCTCCCTCAAAACTTTAGAGTATAGTCAACGAGTCACTTTACTTGAAACGACTACTCTGCAGATCTTGCTCGTCTCTTGGCCGTGGCTGAAGGGAATCAGGTATTTGGTTGAAAGTTATACGTGGTTATACGTTCTCCTGCCCTTGGAACTTCATTGACGGCTTGGAAGCTTTAATTTTATTACTTACCGCTGTACTACGTTTTCAATGATAAGCCCTCCCATTGAATTCCCCTCCCAAACTGACAAAAACGGAACCCTTATTTCGTCATGTCCGTCCATCGGTCCGTATATGGCAGGCATTTTACTCAGAAACTACTCGATGTATAGGATGAAATATGGAGGTGTCTTGTGTGTGCCGCTACTTAGTTTGGTAGTTAAACAATTGTTTACTTTTCTATTTATTTACTACTTTTCTTAGCAAGTTTTTAATTAAGTGAATATTTTCGGAATTAATCGCTCAGAAAGTTGTATAAATTGTGTCCCTCCCTATCTTTTTCATCGTAAAAGGTAAAAAAAATAAAAAAAGGATCACAAAGATAACACTTAATAAATACTTTCAATTAAAATTATTTGGAACATGATCGGCTAAACCGTTTTTGAGTTATTGGCGAAAAACTGCACTACTCAACAAAATAACGTAAGCGCCATGAAGATACAAAATCAAAATCAAAAATCAAAATCAAATTTTGATTTTGCGAAATATGGGTGTACAGTAAATTGGTAGTTATTAGTTTTATATTTAAGTTTCACCATATTCTACCGACACAGCGGTATGCAAACAAAGAGAGCAGATGTGGAATACTGCATAAATACATTAATTAGGTATCTAGAATATAATAATATGTCAAATGGATATAATTCAATAGGAGTCAAACAAAATAATAATAATACTAATTCATACACAGTGTCAGATTACAAATGTCAACAATTAAATGAAAATGTCAATCTAAATAACATAATCTTAATATTAAATTTGCCAATAGTTAAGTCATATCATACAATTTGTACGTTACGTTTATACGTTTTTTTGCTGCGGAATCCTACATTGAGCATGATCCGACATGCTCTTAACTGGTTTTGGAGTTTTTTATAACTACGTAATTTTAAATTTGTATTGTGCAATAAAGAATATTCCATCTATCTACTTGTGATAAGATCGTTGATCAGCTTGGTCACCACGGTCTATCTTGTATCAGAAGTGCTGGTAGAATTTTGCAACATGCTAGATTAAACGATGATATGTGTCCCGACAGCATAACTCTTGTTCCGTAAATGTCTTGGTAAAACTTACATCTTTGAGCCATTTGAGGTTCTGGACCATTGGAACTCTTGGACCATTGGGACCAGGCGCTCATAAAATTTATCGTTTTACTGAGGCATCATATGACTTTTACCTGTTTTACCTGGGGCAACGCATAACCCTAGCCATCCGACGTGGTAATGTGGCCAGCCTTTCAAGTACTTTTTCTCAAGAATCTGACCTCAATTATCTATTTATAGGAAATTCCTGTGAATATATATTTTTGTAAATACTTTTTTTTTTAATTAGCTTTATATATTATTTGTGTTGCAGTTCTAAGTATTATTCTTATTTTGTTTCAAGTAGTGCATTTGTTTTTGTTATTACATATTCAAGAGCTATGTGCATATTATACCCGGAGTTAAGTTTTGGCTTTAGTTTAAAATTTACCTGTACTAATCGGTAGCAAATACCAATATTGTATCGATACTCGTGTTATCACTACGACAAAAGTATTACTTTTATTTTTCGGAACGGACGAAATGTAATGTGCTAAATAATGACGTAAAAAGTACTAAGCTTGATATTTTCGTTTCAGCCTCGTTTGGAAAGTTCGGAATAGCCGTATTTCTTCGAACCTTTACTTAGTATGTAACTATGCTCAGAACTTGTCTTATCGTCGCTGAAACCTACGCAAAAACAAAACTTCAGTTCCCAGTCCAGTTTTACAAATCTATTCTTAGAAAAAGTATTCTGCTTCTCTTGTTTGCCATAATTGGTACATAATGTATAATAAACTGGAGTCGTCCCTTTCTAAATGAAGTCACCGAATACGTTCATAAATTTTCTTTCTCTTTAATTTTTAAACAAGTAAATGAATCTACTAGGGTACATATTTACACTAAATATACATACTGTGTATGTAATAAACTTTCTGTGACACGTTTCAGTACTCAAACAAGGTAAGGGTATAGTGGTAATACTGTTTAGTGTTATGGAAAGATCCTGTTAGTTTTTGTACGAATGAATATAGATCGTTGTTGTAATGGACGTGGCGGCCCGTGTTTTATGGCCTACGTGAAGTGAGCATTCGTCTTACTGAAATTGTGTTTTATCAAATGGAAGATACATATATGGGGACATATTTTGGAAGGTGTCACCTGTCTTATGGTAGGCACGAGAATATTAAATAAACATAAATAACATTCGCATAGTAGATTAAATTGATTGATCGTAAAATATGCCCGATACAAATGGTAGTATAGTTAGGTGCTTTTAAATGGTATAACTTTATACGAACAAGGTCTGGGTGGCGTGGGCGTTTACAGCTTCTCTGAAATACAACAGGGACAGACCATGGCGCATACCACAATATTCCGAGAAAAAGTTAATTTCATTTTATTTCAACGCGGTCTGGCTATATATTACGATAAAAGCTACTTTGTGTAATGAATAAAACTTACATTCATAGTACTTTAACTATTATATATAGTTTTACATCTTTAAATTTTATATCTTTGTTATTATTAGATTCGGTGAAGCGATATAACATTTATATATTAAGATATTCTGCGAACTGTATGATTATACAATACATATTATTATATGATTATATTTTATGATGCCATTTTTTAATTATTTCACTCCCTTTTTAATTTTTTTGTGTGTTAGGTAGTAAATTTTTTTTTTCTTTTTAATTTAAGTTTGTTGATAACCTTAGTATAGATAATGTTTTTAAATATTTATTTATTTATTTATTTAACTTTATACAAAGAATTTTTTTGTACAGGCGGACTTAATGCCTTAGGCATTTTCTACCAGTCAACCATTGGGTGGTGCAGAGAAATTGTAGAAGTAGATGTATAAATAAAAGTAACAGGAAAGTTAAAGTAATAAATATACATAAAATTCATAAAAATATAATATATAAATATTATAAATATACATAATATTATAGATATATAATATATATAAATATATATATACTATAAAAATAATAAAAATAGAGGTGAGAAGATTTTAAAGATTAAACTGCCAACCTATTTATGCAGAAAAAGTTCATGAATCCTCTTCTTAAACGTATAACGGTTTGTGGACATCCTGATCTCAAGAGGGAGGGCATTCCATAGAAGAATGGATTGGACGGGAAAAGAAGAGTGAATAAAATCAGATGTGTGAGAAGGGCAAACAAGAAGGCGATTATTAGAAGAGCGAAGTTCTCGCTCATGAACGGAGCAAAGATAGCTAAAGTATTTGATTAAATAGGAAGGTGGAGAGGGAGATGTAAGCAGAGAGTAGAGTGTAGTGAGAGCACGCTTATTGCGACGATGAATAATAGACAACCAATTGAGTTTAGAACGATAAGTAGACACATGGTCATACTTGCGAAGTTTAAAAATAAATCGAATGCAGTTATTTAGAAGACGGTCAAGTTTGTTGAGAAGGTCTGCATTCAGGTCAAAATAACACACATCACCATAGTCGATATGAGGGAGGATTAAAGTCTGCACAAGCGTCACCTTAGTCCTGTAAGGAAAGAAGTTTTTATAACGATAAAGAGCACGCAGGATACCGGTAACTTTTCGACTTACATTTGTCACTTGAGCTTGCCAGCCTAAAGTAGAGTCCATGAGCAAGCCTAGGTTCTTGACGGTTGGAGACAGCTTTATTATTGAGCCATCAAAAACTATAGGAGGTAAGATGTCTGTGTCCAACCTGCTCATGAGCCGTTGGCTACCTATGATGATAGCTTGGCATTTTGAAGGATTGATAGTTAAACCAAACCTATCAGACCAGTTCTTGATATATGCAAGATCTTTATTGACCATGTCAACTGCTGATGATATACAGTCAATTCTTGCCTGAGAGTATATCTGCAAGTCATCAGCATATAGATGATACGCACACTGAAGATTCTGAGTGATGAGATTAATGAAAATTGAAAATAGTAATGGAGAAAGAATACCGCCTTGAGGAACACCAGAATCAATGTTACACCATTTTGATGACAAATCATTGCAACGAACCGATTGCTGGCGACCTCGAAGATAAGATGAGAACCATTCCAGAGCTTCAGAAGAGATCTTAAGGTAGGAAAGGATGGTAAGTAGGATATCGTGACTGACGGTATCGAAAGCGTTTGAAAAGTCAACCAGAACCAACACTGTGACTTTGGTACTCTCCATTCCCTCTCTGATATCGCCAGTCACTTTGAGGAGAGCGGAAACAGTGCTATGCCCCGGCTTAAAGCCAGACTGCATTGGGCTCAACAAGTTGTGAGAGTAAATGTATCGGGACAGTTGCTTGTGTACGCAGGCTTCGAGCACCTTGGATAGGAAAGGGAGAATAGATATTGGTCGGAAGTGAGCAGGAAGAGAAGGATTTTGGATTTTAGGTAAAGGAGTAATGTAGGCGCGACGCCACATTGATGGGAAAAAACTAGAGTGTAAGGAGAAGTTAATAATATGGGTGATGGGAGGAAGGAGATGATCTAGGATGGGGGTGATCATACGTCGGCTGATGTTGTCACTACCCACAGCGTTGGATTTGATTGAGAGGATCGTCTTTCTGATCTCATCTTCAGCAACTGGAGAAAAACAAAAAGATTCAATATCGGGACGAGGAAAACTAGCTATTTGACTAACAGTTTGACAATTGGTTTGGCGATCCAATAGAGGTCTAGATGAGAAATGTTTATTAATATCATCCAAACCAATTGTCCCCTGAAAACTGATTTGACGTTGTTTACCGATTCCCAGAGTCCCCAGGAACTTCCAGAGATCGGCAGGGGAAGAAGAAGTGACGTTACTTAGGATATGTCGGCGTTTGGCGTTCCGTATCATCTGATTACACCGATTCCTTGCAGATTTATAGGCCACCCAGTTATCGTCGCTCCTATCTCTTTTGTATTTAATGAAAGCCCGGTTCCTACGCCTCATTGCCATCCGCACTCCCTCAGTTATCCAAGGTGCCGGAGGGTGCTTCAGCTTTACCTTCCGTACAGGTGCATGGACATCGTATAAGGCTAAAATGGCTTTGTTAAATAAATCAACCTTGACGTCAATTACAGGTGCCGCCACTAGATCGGACCAATTTATGAGTGAAGCGTCCTTATTCAGTTTCTCAACGTCCATGCGGCCAAAACACCGCAGGTGCAGCACTTTAGGAGGAGGTTTAGGAGGTTTAAGGATGTATGATAGGAAAATAAGGTCATGATGAGAAAAGGCAGGAGCAGGGGTTTGACCATGGGAAGAAACTAGGTTTGGAGCAGATGTAAGGATGATGTCAAGCCAGGTGTCATTACCATCAGCGTTGTGGTGGGTGGCCTGAAGAGGTAAAATATGAAGGCTGGCTGACTCAACAACTTCCCGGAGTTTACGGGAGCGACTGCGGGACTGGGAGGAGAGGAGATCAGTATTGAAATCGCCCATAATGATGTGATGTGAATACTCTGACCCTAAAGAGTCCAGAATCATTTCGAAACTGGAGAAGTAATCAACGGTAGGAGGACAATAGACAGCACCGAGGACGGTTTTAGTTCCTTTAATATCAACTTCAAGAAAGAGATATTCCCCGGACTGAGAAGAATCAGATTTAGAGGAGACAAGAATCTTATAGGGAAAGTGACTACGAAGATAAATAGCGACACCACCACCCCGCTTCTCGACTCGATCATTCCGTATCAGAATGTAGCCGGGAAGAGGGTAAGTGGTGGAGGGAAGATTAGGTTTTAGCCAACTCTCCGAAACCAGGATGGCATGAACGTTACCGTTAGAGAAAGTCTCAAAGAGGTCACTATAGTGACTGGGTACACTTTGTGCATTAATATGACACACATTAAAATTATTATTGGAGATGACATCAAATTGTGATTTCACAAAATCACCTAGCGTCCCAGTCATTGAGGAGAAACTATCATCAAACGATGAATTAGATTCATTGGCAGATATAAACTCATCATCAGAATCACACATATAGATAAAGTAAAAATAAAAATATGTAGGTATAAATATATAAATAATAAGATTATGTTATATTAATATATGATATAAGATAGACAAGATGTTTGTTACTCACTACGCTGCAACTTTATCTCTGCACCACCCACCAGCAGATACACACTAGTTAAAAGAAATAACACAATACTCACTTATAAAACTAAAATAGAGTATATAAAACAAAGAACAACATTTTTAGAAATCAATATCACCAATGTAACAATATTGACCTCCATTAAACCAAGTGATAAAAAAATAGAACATTAAAAGTTGAAAATAAAATTTTGACAATGACATAAATGACATTTAGTTGACTTGACAGTGACAGTATTTGTTAGTGGGAAAATAAACAAGAAATAAAATATTCGGACTAACAAGAAATAAATTTATAATTATAGTATCTATTTGTTGTACTTATACTTTTTACTAACATGTTTGTCAATTTAAAATATTACTCTAACACGTGAGAAAAAATAAATAACAAAATACATTGTTTTATATACTTAAATGTGAAACAATTTATATAAAACAACATTATTTATTTAGCATTTATATAAAATGTTAAAACAAAGCATAGAAAATTGCTTAATATTAAATGTAAAAATGCATTGTGTTTTAGCAATGAATCGAATATTGTGACATTTTGGTATATTTTTTTTATATCTGGTATCAAAGTATTCCCGGTTGATTTGTAGTTTTTGCACCTAACTACTAAATTCAGTGGATTGTATTGCACCTACTAAAGCAGAATCGATTCAGTTATTTTGTCTTGTGCATTAAAGCGGTGCGCTCGTACGATAAAATCATAATAACATAGCATCACGTTTTTTTTTTCGAAGGGGTAGGCAGAGGGGTATCACACCCACATTTCGCCAGTTATGTTTGGTGTCATGAAATAGAGAGCAAGCGTTTTGTCATCAATCTGGACATTTGATATTTAAACTCCGGGAAATTTTTAATACTGGAATTTTATTATAGAAAAGCTCAGACAGACGGACAACAGACTGATCCTTTAAGGGTTCCGTTTTTCCTTTTGAGGTACGGAACCCTAAAAATGGACGGTTATTATTACATTACATGAATTTAAAACAAAGAAACAATGTAGCCTGTATCAGCCTTTGATAGTCGCGTAATCCCTACCCAGAAGGTTGTATTCTCAGCGAGATACGTACCTCGAATGTATTACTACAGTTTTCTATTTCTGTCTTGTTTACACCTGCCGTGCCGAAATTAGAACGTGGTTGAATAAAAGGTTCTGTTTATAGAAATGAAAAATTACAACGAGGCTCATTAATTAGAACTGAAATTAATGTTTGCAGAACAATATTAGTACAGTTACATTATAAAATGTTTAGTATTTGTCAATTTTTCGGCGTTAAATGAAAATGAAAATAATTAAACCAGCTGATTATCTTTCGCATTCGTTTTTACATGATGCTTATTTAGCCAATACTAAACCTGCTTATTGTACATTTCGAAGATTGTTTGGTATTCTATTTACTCCGTGTTACATACATACATACCGTCAAGCCTTTTCAGCAGGTAGGCAGAGCTACATCATATCCACATTTCATCAAGTATGATAAGTCCTATTGCCATTAACCGAACATTCACAGACTAATACTGAGAACTTTGTGATTGAAAACCTAATACTGTCTTTGCCCGACCTGGATATAAAACCCAAGACCAGTTGCGTAGTATTATTTCTTTTGTTATGGAAACACACGTACATGGTACATGGCAAAACCCATTGACATTGTGACAAAAACAATCACAGCAGTTCTACATACAATTCGTGAAACATCGGTAGCTAAATTTAAATTCTTTGTATTGTAGAAATGTTTCCTCGTAGGTAATATCCTATATTTATTGTGGTTCCATTTGGATCATACCCAAAGGGCGGCTCATCCAATGTCCCTATAAAAGGTTTTGTCGTCTCCGATACGTGTTCGAAGGAGTTTTCAATCAACTGAATTGTGTTTCTGATTTATTGTTTATATATTTTCTCCTTTATGTTTGAGTGTTTTTTCCACATCAATTCAGTGTAGATCAGTATAAGTATTCTCTGAGATGGATGGTTTAAAAATAATAAAATGTACGTACATTTTTACTTGTAACACAATGAAATTTGCTGTTCAAAATACTGAGAAAAGGAGAACGGTAACCAAGAGAATTTTAACGATGGCGAATTAGAACTATTCTTATTCGCCCCTCGTTGAGAACATCCACTCACAAGAATTTCTCGTTCAACTAGCTACTCGCCACACTTTGACAAACTTTGAAAATTGTTTTAGAAAACTGCGGGACAATGCAAATAAAATCGGAACGCCGCCGTACTCCAGTGAGTCTCATTTTCTCTATGCTATCGGACTCTTTACAACAAACTTTTAAAGGAACAACTGGAAATTTAATGAAGAGCGACTAAATAAATCTTCTGTATCCAAAATTACTTAAGTTTGTTTACGATGTAAAACGGATGTATTTTAGTTCTGGTGATTTACTGCCGCACTCAGAGACGTCAATTAGCAGTAATCTGTCATTAACACAATTTTCTCATTCAATAATCGTCTTTTAGCGTATCGACTTAAGTATTACACGTTTTGACTAAATAAACTTTAAAGTTAAGTTACGTCTCTGAGTACGACAGTTAGAGTTGCAACGTTAATGAATTAAATATATTCGTTTTGAAATTTGGTTTGAATAAACAAATAGTTAATATAGACATTAGTATCATCATCATCATTATCATATCAGCCCAACGACGTCCACTGCAGAACATAGGCATCACCTAATTTACGCCACTGCGAATGGTCAATAGTATACATTTCATTCATTTCGACATTAGTATACAATTCATTAATTTATTGATGCTGACATTTTAGTCTATGGTGTGCATGATAGGTATGGTGTCCTCAACTCTTATTATCATATCTAGATACTTCATCATAAAACGCGAACGGTAACATCAACAGATCAATTCAGAACGGAGGTCGTATCTGTCTTCCAATAATCCCATATACGCTTCTATAGCCCTAGTCCACATGAAATGATGAATGATCTAATTCTCAGCAATGTCTTACCTGTAATTACATTACCGTAGGCCTTATAAGATCTTCCTAGCCTTACCAAGTTGGACAAACAAATGGTACCTTTTCTTTTCTTTGATAAGCACCTCAAGAAAACTTCTTAAAAGAAAGAAGGATGTCTGGAACTAAGTTATGAAATAAATTGTGTTACCTTACTTATTGAACTTCCTTCAATAAACAAGGTGAATTGTTAAGAGTAAGTGAGTTATTTTTAACAAGGGGGCATCGTAAACAGGATAAATTAAGCAGTGGACTGCAATAGGCTGAAATGATGATGATGATGATGATGAAAAGAGTAAATCATCATCATCATCAGCAACCCATTAAGTCCCACTGCTGGGCTCGGGTCTCCTCTCCTCTATCTATAAAGCTGAGAGGGTTTAGGCCATAATCCACTCACGCTGGCCTAGTGCGGGTTGGTGGATCAGACATACTCATAGAATTTCTTCTAGGGTATGTGGGTTTCCACACGATGTTTTCCTTCACCGATAAAAAAAATAAAAATGGGTACTGGTCTCCTCCAAAGTTTAGTATAATAATCTTCAATACGTAGATGAAATTCTATTTATAGGGCAGCATTGGAAAATTATTAAATTCCATTCAAATTATTTTTTACAATTCATATACTTACAAAATAATTTGCCCCCCGCCAGATGGACCGACGACCTAGTAAAGGTTGCGGGTGGCCGTTGGATGCAGGCGGCACAAAATCGCTCGCTGTGGCGGAAATTAGGTGAGGCCTATGTTCAACAGTGGACGTCATTGGGCTGATAAGATGATTATGATGATGATACAAAATAAATGCCCGCGCTGTGCCAGTTGAAAGATATGTGATAACACAAAGCGTCAAGTGCTGCAATTATCGTATCAAGGTCGCGCGAAACGTGAGAACACCGATTGAGTACAAAAGTTAAGATCCACATCGGTATCTGTGGATTTTGACACCAAATATACGTGTCCAGATTCGTAACAGCGGTTATGCATTTTTAACGACCCGGCACATCACTAATCTAAACACACACGTAAGTATAACCGTCTATTAAAAAAAAATAGACGTTTACGTACAATTACACGAGTATATGCTACAAAAATAAATCAAACAAATTGTTTTTATCTTTCCCAGCGTAAGTATTTATCTTTCAAACTAATAATACAACATAATAGTTGTGTCAGTGAATACACAATTCACGTATTACCATGTTATTTAAAAATAAAAATAGACCGATACAGATTTCTGGTTATCTGAAAAATATTTTAAATTTTTCATATCCGTTATAGCTGACGCCCACTTTAATCAGTCTATTGATTAAAGTGGTCGTCAGCTATAACTGTATGAACCATTCGAGAATATATTTAATTGTTTTGCTATTTTGATTGTATTTTTTGGCATACCTGCACAACTTTTGTTCTAACCTTTCAATTTATTTTTTAAATGACAAAAAAGTGTGTGCCGTGTAATAAACTTACGTAACATTTGATATTGTTTCTATATTTTTTTGTGTTCATTTGTTTTCTGATTTGCTCTGTCAAAGGTAACTTTAATATGGTTTTACTTTTGATTGTAAACAAATGTAGTCAATTTGAGAACGTCTTACTATTCTGTTATATTATGATTAACTAACCTTTGACAAGATATAACTGTATACTTAACAAACTTACCTGTTCCAGATCTATTTTCATTCATAAGACAGCTATAAAGAAAATCCTAAAATTAACTACTACGGTTTCGAATAGAGCTTGAGAACTTATTTTGGATGTTGTGAGTTACTATTGATCCGCGTCACTGTTAATGGAATGTTCTTCATTGATTGGATTTTACTCCTTTTATAGACACTTACTCTAGATTTAGACATGTTTGAATTTATGCAATTTGGAAGACAAAGTGGACGAAATAAATTATTATTATTAGCGATCAAAAATAAACTAGAAGTAATTCTCACAAAGGAGAACGTGTCAAAGTATTTTGCCACAACTAGTATACATCAAATTACCGTCACGATAAGCGATGATGTTGGAAATTCAAATCTTTTAATATAAAAGTGTGTATTGTGGAAATGGCGAGGCACGCCTGAACTTTGCAGAGACGTTAAAGCGCTTCTCTGTTTTCCTACATAAATATTTTATTTTTCCTTTATCTCGCCATAAAGCTTTCACCTCCAACCAAGCATATAGGTAAGTGGCTATTCTAACATTAGATCTTTAAGTCTTGTTTGTTTAACCTTTTGGAAACTGGATCATTTATATGATAATTGTACCATATCCAATATGCTAACGTCATAAATTATTGGTAAGAAAATCTATGACAACACGGCGTAAAGGGAATTTTGAACTGGTATCCGTTACCTTTCCACGGTGGTCCCGTAGTAGGTTATAGGGCACCAATCACGATGTTTGAATTACAACACGATACCTCACTTAATTACTTACTATTTGTCATACTATATGAGGGTATAAAAGAAATTACAATTCGTTATTCCCTACATTTACTTTTGTGCATCGGAAGTGAACGCATCGCAAATCCGCTCATTAACGTAATTAGTGAGTGCCATTAATCCTTATTAGTAACGGTTGTTTTTCCAAGAATTAATTGTTTGTGACCGGGAATTTTTCAATGGAGATTGTAGGTGAAGGTATGTATAACACATTTTAAGCGTTTATTTAAATTTTAATTCATATCTTTTTTTTCAAAATCGGTTCTACGACGCTTATATTAAAATATTCTTTTTTTTTGTTTATTGTAACTTTGACAAAGGTTTTAACTACTTTCCTAAGCATATCTAGCAAAGAATTGTATATAGAAAAAACAAATAAAGTGTCTTTATTATTATTTTTTATAAATTAGGTGCCACGCGCCGCTTTTGTAGATTTTACCAAGGGTCTACGCCCGGGCGTTAAGTCGTAGCAAGTGTCTACGAAATTTTATTATTCTGAAATTCACACTAAACTATTTCTTTCTCTTTTCAGGTACAAAATTTAAGTGTTTTTTTACAAAAATGTTTGTACTAGATACTTGGCCGTCTATAAGAAACAGTATTTCCAAATCTGACAGACATCGTCAAGTTCCTCGAACTCTGACGCGTTGATGCCAGATATCGAGACTGTTAACACTAAAAACTAGTCAAATAGGATTTCCAATCTTTGCAAAAGGTTAGCATCCTGTTGGATGCATGTTAACCGGACACATTGTCAAATGATCACTATGTACAGCGACTGGCTGAACGAGATCAAACTTTGCAATCTGTCAGCTGCGCCTGATGTGGCCCACAACAACGTCTGGGAGGGTGATCTTCCATCTACAGGCGGTCAACAATAGAGAAAACACTTATTGATAGATTCCATAATCTATTGTAGTGTCTTTCGTCAGGTTATAAATATAATATATACCTTGATTTAAAAAAATATGCTTTAGAAACCGCCCGAATGCTTGTTACGACATATACTTATACAATATGCCTTCATCTGTCCATAAATTATAATTAATTCATGTGTCGGCAGTAATTGAATATTCTTTATTATTTATCGGTGAGCTCTCGGAAGAGGTAACTGAATCATATAATAAATTATATAAGCAATTTAGGCGTGATAACACGAGTAAAATGTCTCGAGTTGTCACAAACACCGATCTTATGCACAGACTTCTTCTTAATTCGGATCCATATATTTATAGTTTAAGACAATTACCACGTAAGAAGAAGTCTGTTCTATCAGCAGATGTGTTACAATTATTGTCTTTTTAAATAAATTACATTTTGTTTTAAGTAGCGTATAAAAATTTTGTTTATAACAATTTGTTTTTATGCTTAAGAAATTGAACTGTATTATACTATTTATATTATTACCTGTATTATTTTGAGTTTATAATTAGTAAGAGATTAGTTAATTGGTATTATTATATTAGTTACATAAGCTAATTAAATTTCAGAATAGCTGCAATTAACACTTTTTTTAAATATATTATATTACCTGAAATTACTGATTTTTATTGAATAAATTATTATTATTTAAATAGTATCAGTTTCATTTGATTAATATTTACCTTTATTAATCACAAAATACTAAAATTACATGCATTACTATGCATTTCAACAGCCTTTAGTTGCGCGAAACCCCTATAACCGCCCTTCTTAGGGAACGGTACCACCGTGCTTTCCTATCAAATCATACCTTTATATTTCATTGTATTTTATTTTATATGCCATTTCTGCTTGCTATAACTAGGCTTTATAATTGTTGTTTCCACCTACCAAAATTGTAACTCATAAAAGATTGTTACTATGTAACTGCTATTCAAAAGTGGACTGAGTTTCTTGCCGAATTTTCTCATGGTTCTTCTCATCTTTTCTACCACTGCTGACTAACACTTGACGTCAGATTTACTGCTATATTCTTAACCCATAACATTTAAAAGAGTTATTTTGTTAGCCAGATGGATATTAATTTCGATTCAATTTCTGCAAGTATCCTATGCGTCATTTCACTAAATAACATAAAAACGTAGTCGCTTTCCGCGACGGTCTCTGTCTATATATCCACAAACTCCTTCAAACCCACTCAAAATATTTTGATGTGGTTTCCTAGTTTTCACAAAAACCTATTATACTGAAAGAAGACGCGGACGGAGCCCTGGTGGCAGCTAGTTTTTGTATATGTATATATGTTGCAAATTATGTTGCGGTGCAAGTTGTAGTGGTGTCGGAAGTCCTTAATGGACTTGTTGCGCGTGACGATGTCGTGACCTATGGACACTATCTTTGTATTGGTACGAGACTGTCTGGTCTACGTTGTTTAAAATATGTAAAAAGAATTTAACAAGACGAAGGATAGCTTATTAAGTTACTACAGGGTGATCCAAATGCTCTTGTAACAGCTATTCATAGTTACTAATTCAGCTTAGAATTATGATGGTTAGTACAATATCTTAATTAGTTTCACCTCTTGCGGTGTGTGTAATGGAATTTTGCAAGTTAAATTAGGTACACTTCTCGGTTTCCGATTAATCAGAAATCTTGCAAACATATATGTAAATTGGATGCAATATTATTATGATATGTAGCTAATTTTATGAAGGAGTTGAAATGTGGTCCTTGAAAGCACTCTTTGAGTTTGAGCTCCGTTGCCTTGACAAGGACGTAATAACCAAACCTAAAAGCTTAGTTTTATAAAAACATGCCTTTGTAATAAAAACTTCTTTATGTTATCTCCATTGCTTGATTTATGTAACTTACCTTTGAAGATACATTATCTGACTCGTAATGTCGATATTAGGCAAAATCTAAATTGGGACAAAATCTGTTAGCTCAGTGAACTACATCGTATTAAATTAGTTTTTCTCTGAACCTTTGATGATAAGACGAGCACGACCTGTTTTAAAAACATATTTTTTGTATACAGAGGTTATTCCAATTGTACGAATTATGTACGGCAATAAAAAGAGACATTGTATTACGTATTTGGGTATATATCAAAGAAGTTGAGAGAAATGTCTAAGTATACTTGGGAATATGAAATAAATCTAAAATAATCTTTTCAACAGAAATCTTGAAATAAAATATGGCCTCAGCGCTTCGTCTTTAATACAAGTAGCCCCTTAAGGGGAGAGCAGAGGCGGCAGTATTATTGTACGCCCACAATGTACCACTGAATGCATAAGGTTTCCAGTTATAGAAAGCCCATTACTCGTATATTTACTGGTTGTGATGGCTGTTATTTAAAAAAATAATTATTTTACATTATTATTTTTAAGTAGGTAACAAATTACCGTCATGTTTATCTGGATAACTTACTAGTACCGGGGATCAAATCCAACAACTTATGGTTTTACTCATGGCTTAGATAAAATAAAATTGAAGTTATCTATCGAGAAATGCTCATTAACTGTTTAAGCCCTCAAAATGGCCGATTTATGGCAAGAGACTAATTTCCTATTATAGTAGGATTGGATTTTCGCTAGTACTTAATACCTATACTTATAATCACGAGAGTGATTAGCTATGAGCAACCTGAGATGGAATTCTCTCGAATCTATCTATCGTAATGATATGAACCGCCAGACTGGCCATAACTAATAGTAATTAAAAACTAAATACAATTTCAAATTAAAGCGCTTCTAAAGTATTGTATGCCTTCGACATTTTTGGCAGTTGTGACAGCAAAAAGCTGGCCTCCAACAGTCACTAACAATCATAACCACTCGCCAAGGTAATTAACATCACTGTTCGCATTAAGCCTGGAGAATTAAGTGCCTACTATGATTCATGTACTAGCTGTGTTTTCCGATGTGTTCACGTTATATAATTCTATGTTTATTGAACTTATAATGCAATATTGTAATACGATGTGACATTCTAAAAAAAATAAACGTGATTATAGTAAAGAAATATAAGCGATTTATCGTATAGTAATCTTGTGCGAATGCTTTTTCATTGCATTATATATTATACTAGCTTTTGGCCGCGACTTCGTCCGCGTAGATTTCGATATTACATAGGTCTCTGTTTTAAGTGCAATTCATGAATTTCACAACACCCCACTACTGGAGTTGAATTTCATCTTACGTCAATATAGATAACATTTTCGTAATCAGCGTCCCTGAAAACCTTGAAAACGACATCCATATCAATTTCTAATAATTTTCACACCTATTTCATCCCTTAGGGTAAGTTTTTCAAACACCAAAAACAACCCATCAACTCACTTCTTAACTGAAGTTCTAATTGCGTATTATCCGTCCATAAAAACCTAAAAAATAACGATTAGAGACGGTAAGACCAAACATATAACTTGAAAAACAAAGAACTATCTATTTAATATTTCACCCCCTGAACTCATCCCTATCAAAAATATTAAAAACAACATTTTAAGTTCCTATCCCAATACTAATTTGCAAAACGTTAACTTCAAAACAAAGATGTTTTCATACAACGTTTCATCCCCAATTTCACCCTTCTTGATGAGGGTATTTTTTATTATGATAGTAGTACCCCAAAACAAATTTTCAAATCTATAAGTTAAAAAACAAAGAAGTTTCATACAATCGTTTTTATCCCTTTTCACCCCCTTAGGGGTTGAATTTTAAAAAACCCTTTCTTAGTAAACCTCTAGACATTAGGACAAATACACCCTCCAAATTTCAAGTCGCTACGACCAGCGGTTTAGGCTGTGCGTTGTCTATCAGTCAGTCAGTAAGTCAATCAGGACAAAGCCTTTTATAATATGTATGGATTAAACAAATAAGGTATAATAAGACTGCCAACCGGTTCACAAAATATTAGAAAATAAAATAATAAGATCAACTTAAAGTGAATAAATAAGAATTCAAAAGTAAACGAGGTTAGAACTGCCTATCTATTCATCAGGTGTCAAAAATAATCTTTCTGATCCTTCCCTTTTGGTTGTTTCCTTTTGTACGGCTTGTTATTTAATTTATGTGAATAAATAATATTGGATCTAGATGCCGAGTCGTGGGAAAACCCATTGGCTTAAGGAGTACCCCTTCTAATCTATCTACTGATTTATCTTTAAATATCTTTATGATAACGTAGCTTACTGAGAGTATGATATGATAACCGTGTCTATACTGCGAGTGGGCTTAGATAAGCGTGGTATCAACTCGTGGTCTTGAATTTATTTTACCCGGTTTGCAATATATGGAACCTAATCTGATACCTACTATGATGGAATGTCATGAAAGCCATACTGATTCATCTCATAATGAAAGGGATAACAGATAGAAGGCTACATGATACAATAGTAATGTCCTTGTTTATCAATTTGCATACTTGCGTGAGAATTATGCTTAGTACAGTGAATTTGTTCAGATTTCCTACAGTTTTACGTATTAAGCACGAACTAAGTATTATTTACATGTCAAAGCTTTCGTCGAAAGTGAGTGTTTCAATCAAGTAATTTAATGCGCCGTATTGCATAATGATTATATTATATTAAGTTTATTTAAATTTAAATCGTTCTATGAAACAGTGGTATACGTGATCAGTCTTCAATGCATTTAGACGGAATTGTAGATAATTATAATAATGAATAATAAACATTTATTACACCTACATAGTTTTCTGCTACACTGAAAATTGACGAGGAGAAACATTCCCGATGAACCAAGGTCCAAGGCCTTTAAAAAAAATTATAAAAATAGTTATATATAATAATAATAATTATTATTATATTATTATTACATCGACAATATACAGTCAGGTTGATTTAGTTTTTACTTATTTTTTTCGAGATTATCAAATAAACGTAAGGTTTACTACTTACTACTCCTGAAATAATTAATGAGCATGCCTACGAGACGTACTTAAGTAATGAAATCTCGTATTTCGTCTATACACTTTAAAGGCAACTCGTTGGTTCACAAATGGGTTTCTCCAAATTAAACTATTCAATCCAGTATTAGATTATCTTACACAAATTACTAGTATGTACTAATACCAACGTATTTCATGCTTTTCTATTACAAAAGGCTGATAGACATACCTACGGGCTATCTGATGGTAGGTACCTCTCCAATATTGCCATTTTACCCATCATTATTAGTTGCAGAAGCTCGTGCCGCAAGACATGGCTCAGATAAGCTATTTGTCTTCTTATAAATACGCCGCTCTTGCCGAAACGTTGTAGTACCCACACATAAGAAGTACGGTTCTTCATATAGACGTCTGCTTTAACAGAAGTGGTACTTATGGCTTGCTGATTGATTAGATCTTTTAAATTTTACGTACAAGTTTCACTAGGTGCATTAAATTGTGTTTAACACCAAGTCAGATTAGAAACTTTGTAGTGGAATGTCTATACTCGATCGAAGAAATGCAAAATAGTATTTTTGTTATAGATAATATAATTTACTTCGACGTGGTACGGTACATAGGCAAAATAAGAATAATAAATGATATATTTTTATTTGGTATTTATTTAAATGCAAAAATAATAAAATATTTAATATGTTGGATATAAAATATTTATTTTTTATAAATGTATTCGTATCCATTAATACCTAGAGTTTATTCGAGTTACAAGTTGTCGTTTTTTATAACGCTTGAACATTTGATGGCATCTAGAAAAATAATAATTATCTCCAAGAATTCCGTTGTTTCTTTTCAAAGCAGCTTAGACACGACCCCACGCACTTGACAAAGATTCAAGTCAACACTCGTAAAAGGTCATTCTGAATAATGATTTTACCCAATGTAAATGAAGACACTTCAAATGACTGAATGAAGCTTACGGTTTTTTGTTAGAAATGTTAATTTATTTTCTCTATAACAATGAAATAATATGGGCTTAGTTTAAACTTATAAAGGAAGATGGGGGACAGTGAGTAGTATTAGGATATACGGGACAATACAACCTACACGCGCATTGTTGAGTCATTTAAACCAGGAATAAGAATAATGAGCCTCGGAAACGCAAGATATGGTATTCAAGAATTCAGAATTTATACATTATTATATATTTATATATTCAAAGTACATAATGACTCTCATAAAATTGTACCTTTTTAAATTGAATAAACATTTATTATTATTATTTATTTATTATATAAATTACAAACATGTCTTAGATTTATTTAAATAATATAAGGTAGTTTTAAACATATTTTTTTAGAGCAATATTTCAAAATTATTTCAAAATCGATTATTTTCGAAAATTGGGTTTTAGCAAACTACACTCACGGCAATTGCAAATAGTGTATAATTATATGTGTAAACATAAATTAAATACTGCATCCTTAAAAACTTATTAAAATTAATGTTATCACAGAATAGTAAAACATGAAACTACAGGTGTTTAGAGTATTAGATCGTTCATTTACGTACGTAAAATATAGAAACGATATGAAATATGAAACTTCAGGTGTGGTAAACATGAAAAGGACTTGAAACGAATTGATTAAAAATTATGGTGGAATTAATCGTCAATTATAAATCAGTGATCGAATTTCCCGTCCCCGTAACCAATATTTTATTCAGTAACGATCTTAATTAAATATTTAATTATTGTTTCGGCTATTTGAACGAGGGCTTTATAGCCGTATATTTAGCCGTTTTACACGGAATGAAATTTAGAATGATGAGAGAAAATTAAATTTTTATAGTTAAGGAAGAACAAAAATTATCACCAATTTTACTCGAAAATTGCACTATAATTAATTGTACGGGTTTATTTACTATCTGTGAATGAGATAATAATGTGATAATATGATGATTTTGCAAGCGATTTTAGGAAAGCTATTTAAAGGCTTTCATTTTAATTGTAATTCTATTTATAAACCTTTGTTTTATTATTATCATTAATTGCTAGAAAGCCAAAATTCAATTATAGATTAAATCGGATCTTTCGTTGATTCAAACCACAAGCTATTCGTCTCTCGGTATGAACTGGGAAGGATTATTTTTGAAGTCATCGTTTCATACCAGTGAAAAATGGAAAATGGTAATAAATAACGACTTAAAAATTATAACAAGAACAGCTTGTGGTATGAATCAACGAATTAATTAGTATGTCATTTTCTTGTAAAGCGACTGGGAAACTTAGTTGTAGATTTACAATTAGTTCTACTTTTCATTGTTTTTTATTTCATTTTGTAACTACAGTAACTAATTGGCTGACTCACAAGGTCAACAGCCAAGATCGCATAAATGAAGGTGGTGTGTACTTCCAAGTACACAAATACTTAGCAGTACCTATTATCGGATTTGCTTGGTAGCTAGCTTATTCAGGATATCACTGAGGAGAAATAATGTCTATGGTGAAAATTCAAGTTTTTCTATTAAAATATCTATTCAGATAAACTTGTAATGCAATATTTTATTAATATTCACTTTTTAATGTTTAATTGATTGAGCTACATTTAAACAAGAACTTCGAGTTACCTAATGATAAATACAAAATTATGTACAACATAGAGTCTGTTTTCAACAACGTTATAACAATCTCGAAGTATGCTGAGAGTATTTCAAAATCATTGGTATAATGAACCTGAAATGAAACTTACAGAAACTAGAGCCCAATGAGAACGGTAGACAAAAGACATCACAAATAAAGGCTGATTAAATTTCGTTTAACATTAAGCGGTTAATTACAGTATCTTTATTGCAACGTAGCTTATTATTGTAAAAGTCCAAAAGTCAGGTAAATAGACAATTTATATGCCTAGTTTATATATGTATAAAAAGGGTCATATAAAAGTTTTAAAAGTTAAAACACAATTGAAGGTAAATTGCAACAAGTTTTTAGGCTTACCTATAAACGAAAAATAAAATCGGTCAAATTCGAGGCAGACTCGAGGTTCCGTACTATTAGGGAATATGGCAAAGTATTATTAAGGGATAAAAAAACATAATGTCAAACATAATGTTTAACAAACATATTTAATTGTGCGGTCGGTTTTTCATCTTAACTCAAAAACTGTGGGCGTAAAAATAAATAAAAATAAGGTTTGGATTGTGGAAACAAAGACCTTTCATTTGATCTAATAGTCTCAATTTATATTTTAACCCCTTATTTAGATCGCTATTGAAGAGAAAATAAAAACATTTTCTTACTTTTTAAAAATCTTGATAGATTTGGATCATAAGTAGATTTCGAGATTTATCGCTGTGACAGACGGACAGACAGACTTACGGACAGAGCGAGACCATAAGGGTCCCTTTTGTACCTTTTTGGTACGGAATGCTAAAAAGAAGCATCCACATTGAAACTTTTTATTTATATAACATCTTAATTAACCTTTTAAATGCCACTTTATATGTGATAGCTAGCCCTTTACGCCAACGTCATCAGAACGTGACAAAAACATTCAACACAAAAAACAAAATTATGTTAAACAAACCGATTTAATTTTTACATTTATACATTAACTGCAAAAGTCCGCAATTTCAACCCACAATGAGAAAATTTAATCTAAAAACATATTTCCTTAAACAACACGACTAATTACTCAATTCAATTAGTCTTTTATACACCAACAACAGACTTGGAATTAATATATTTCAATGGTTGCTATTTCACCGTTTATGAGAACAGTAATAAAATAATAACTTGGCTTATAAACGTGTTTACTGATCAGTTCTTATTACCATTTCTTGAGCAGTAAAATTTAAGGGTATTTACTATGGTAACTGAATTTATTATTTGTTTCATTGAAAAGCCAAAATGAACAACATTCTAGCAGTCTTAGAAATAATTTCTCTTCTGAGAAAAAGCTAGGGATTTCTCCTTCCCTGCCAATTAGGTCTGGAGACCACTACTCACCAGTATAAACACATCACTATCGAGGTCGTGTCATTAGGGCTGTGGTCTTGCGTAGGTTGGAGGTACTGCCCTAGTTTGATTATAATAATAATAATAATATTCTACTACATTTACACAGCGCCATCTAGTCCCAAAGTAAGCAATTATATTTGCTTGTGTTATTTTTTTTTTTTATAACACGACGGTGGCAAACAGACATACGGTCCGCCTGATGGTAAGCGGTTACCGTAGCCTATGGGCGCCTGCAACACCAGGGGCATCACGAGCGCGTTGCCGACCCTTAAGAAACCTGTTCACTCCTTTTTTGAAGAACCCCATACTGTAAACTGAGTACTAAACAACTGATATACTACTTAAATACATTTTTTTTTGTAAATACATACATATTATAGATAAATTACACCCAGACACAGAACAAATCTTTATGCTCATCACACAAAGATTTGTCCTGGCTAGGGATCAAACCCACGACCTCCAGTTTAGCAGTCAGGGTCACTAACCACTAGACCAACAGGCCAGTCAAGAAGATTGTTCGAGTTGAACAATTGTATAAATATATGTCTTTAAGTGCCTCCATAATATACATTGCTATTCCATGCGAAGTGAAATTGCTGCATTAGGTTCTAAAGAGTCTAAAAATTACATCTAATTTTATAACTAATTTTGCAAGTCAAGTGAAAAGAAATTATCATTACCAATCCATAAACGAAACCATTAAATTGATAATAAATTTACCTTCGAAAAATATGAGGTGTTCAGATTCATTGATCTTATTTTATTGACAAACTTTGATCAAATATACGCTTGATTTAGAATTCATTGAGTAGAAAAACACCTTGATCACCCACTTTAGATTTATTTAATCATTGTAAATGAAGCAAAAAAACAAGTGGAGTGGATCTGTGATTTTTGATGAAAACAGGATGTATTAAATAGGAAATTAACATAGCCAAATCTTATTATTTCCCTGAAATTTTTAGTAAGGTTGAGGTATTGTTTAAGTTCAGTTTAAAACTATATACGGAAGGGATCAAAGAAAACATAATCGTTATGCTTTCTTTGATCTCTTCCGTATATAGTCAGAATTTTCTTTCAATACATCATTTATATATATATATAGATTTCAATTCAAGCCTTCACTACACTCAGACTAACGAACTAATTTAGTTTCATTTTTTTTCATCTAAGACTCAATCAACACTTAATCTGGTATTTCTTTTTGTTTAATTGCACAAACGATAAAGTAAAGATACTTGGCTTTAATGGCAAATTATAATTAACAATTCATATAATATGCTTGGATTACCTTCCCTTGCCTTAAAATACCTGCTTGGAATAATTATATGAAAATCCATACATATTATAAAAGGCTTTGTCCTGACTGACTGACTGACTGACAGACAATGCACAGCTTAAACCGCTGGTCGTAGCGACTTGAAATTTGTAGGGTGTGTTTGTCCTAATGTCTAGAGGTGTACTAAGAAAGGGTTTTTTTAAATTCAACCCCTAAGGGGGTTAAAAGGGATAAAAACGATTGTATGAAACTTCTTTGTTTTTTAAGTTATAGATTTGAAAATTTGTTTTGGGGTACTACTATCAAAATTAAAAATATCCTCATCAATATTTTTGACAAGGGTGGCTTTGGAAGGGTGAAATTGGTGATGAAACGTTGTATGAAAAGATCTTTGTTTTGAAGTTAACGCTTTGCAAATTAGTATTGGGACAGGAACTTAAAATGTTGTTTTTAATATTTTTTATAGGTGTGGGTTCAGGGGTTGAAATAGTAAATAGACAGTTCTTTGTTTTTTAAGCTATAGTTATGAAAAATTATATTCATCTTTAATCTAAATGAAACATTCTGTATTAAATATTATTGACAGGGATATATATAGCCTATATATATATATAGGGGTGCTATATGGAAATGAAATATTAAATTATTTTTTTTATTATTACCTACTTATAGTGAAAGGCTCTTACTTACTTGGATAGTTTATATTTCGCTTTTTGGTTAAAATTATTATTGGACGAAGATGTTGTATCAAAAAACATCGTTTACAAAGAAGTGCTGTGAACAGCTCTGCCCTGCCAATAGCGTCTAACTATAAAACTATATCCACGCAAGCGAAGCCGCGGGCAAAAGCTAGTAAAACTATAAAAGAACAACAAGTTTAAAAAAAAAATTGCATCATTCCTCTCGAAAAGGTCACTAACTCCGATATAAGTGAGAAAAGAGCAACTTGAATATCGTTAATGATATAGATGGAAAGTTAATCTCTCGCTCCAAAAACTTCTTGACTTTGTATAATGAGTACGAAACGTTCGATCTTTTAACGCTTCGAACAGTTCGTGAATTACGGGATTTTTCCTTTTAAAATCATTAAATTTTAATTTGTTTTATTCTTTTAAAAGATTAAAACTTGTTCCATCTGAAATTATTGTCTATCAGAAAAATAAATGTAGTAGAAAAATATAATGAAGTCTATGTACTTGCGTTGGAGTTTCATCATCATCAGCAACCCATTAAGTCCCACTGCTAGACTAGAGAGCTGAGAAGGTTTATTTCATATTGACTGGCCTGTTGGTCTAGTGGTTAGTGACCCTGACTGCTAAGCCGGAGGTCGTGGGTTCGATCCTCACCCAGAACAAAACTTTGTGTGATGAGCATAAAGGTTTGTTCTGTGTCTGGGTGTAATTTATCTATAATATGTATGTATTTACAAAAAAAAAATGTATTTAAGAAGTATATCAGTTGTTTAGTACCCATAACACAAGCAAATATAATTGCTTACTTTGAGACTAGATGGCACTGTGTGAATGTGGTAGAATATTATTATAGAATATTATTATTATTATTATATTATTAAACCAGTAATATTTGGAAATTATAAACATTCAGATTCAGAAACGTTTCTACTAAATTTGTAAAATAAAATATTGCTTCTCGAGTTTATCTGTAGATAAAGATGTCCTCTCCCTGGCTAAACGCAAATTTTCACAGAAAATCGTATTAGTATACAATACGCCATCTAATTCGATCGATACGACACTACTTTTGCTATTCTATATTCAAAAACGAACAAAGAAAATTATTACTATCACAGAAAGAAGAAATAATTAATCAATTGATAACACACTCGTGTCAGAAATACGAGTAGTAGCTGAAACGCTCAACTTCCTCGATTTAAAATAGAATTGCTGCGGTCATTCAGACCATATCGTGTTCTATATTTAGACTAAAAGTTTGCTGACAAGAAAATATAAATACGACCGTGGGAATTGGTAAGGGTAGCACGTTCTAGGCCCGTACGTGGTGCGTCGCGTCTCAATCGAAGAGTGGGTACGTGTCCACCAAATCGGCTCGACGCGTCACTCAACGCTCACGCCTCTCACCTCTCGCTCCCGTACCACCCATTCACCCTTTTATATACCTTTATGCTACTCACTATTTCAGTTTAAACGTTCATGCTTAAAACGCTAATTAGATATAACTTTTATTACGTTTTCTAATTTAAATTCGCCTCAAGCTAAACAGCTTTATAAACGTTGAATTAAGCAACAAAATGTAGAGAACAGTACATATTTTTGTAAAAGGCTCAGGGTCAATATAAAAATAGTACTAGAGTTGAAAAAATATCACGCTGCTCAAAGAGTTTGTTGGTATGTATTTAATCATTTTAACGTTTTCATTTCAAAGAAAGCTGAGCTTCTGTAGTTCTCATAATTGGTTGTAAACATGCAAATTATAACAATGTGAAAATTAATACGATTTAGTTGGAATTATGGTTCAATTTTGTATAAACTTAATTTACTTTTTCATTTACGATGTAAAATACGACTGTACATTAACTTAAATTGGTTGGGTGAGCTCGATATAAGTAATCAATAAAGATTAATTTCTCCCGTCTGTGTATTATCTACGGAGCATTGCAAATTACATTTTCTCCTTATTACATTTGTGATGCAAATGTGGAATTCACCAAAGGTTTGTGGAGTTATTTCGATGAATGCAAACACTTTCACGATACCGCAATATAGAAATTTTTGAATTCGTAGAATTGATCTGGTACGGTCTAGGTTTAGTCACGCAGCTACATATAATTAGAACTAGTCAGTAGACACACACGTGCATGAATTAGTAGGCAGAGTCGACGGCAGTATTGTCACCTGTCGGACGGAATATGGTAATGGACAATGCCCTCGGGATTTCAACCTCACTGTCCGCATCTGTCTTTGCTACCATAAAGTGGCATTACTGAACTCAGTTCGAATAGATCGGCCACCGATCAATTAATTTTGTGTACCTATTCAATAAGCCGAGATTAATGTATCGAGCGTTGTGATGACTACAAGTGGATACTCGTGCCACCAGTAGATATTAAGATTATGTTTTCGCAAACAAAAATTCAGTATTCTGTACTATCCTCATGTTGACAACAAGAAAAAACACTGTTCTTCTAAGAGGTGTATCTTGAAGTTGGCTTTTTAAACGATCATTTTAGTTGATAAATGATGCTTTCTGAATTTTGATAAAATATAAGATAGCAATAACAGTATGGCTAGAAATTGAGGTATATACCTACCTACATCACCATCACCTGGGTATGGCGACAGCATTCAGGTTGTAATTAAAATCTATGTAAATATATATAACCTAAGTTAATCGATATAAAATGATTTCATCGTCGCGAGGGAATGATAAGGTCCTTGAACAATTAAATCGAGGCTGAAAGAGGCGACGTCTGACGAACAACATTACTAGAGATAGTGATTACGGGAACAAAATCTATAGGTTTGACATTTTATACCCCGATTAATTGATGTATATTATACTGTTGGCAGCCCAATATAGTTCCAAACAAAGACATCTTCGCGCAACTGCTAAAATCTATGGTTCCAAAATGCAGATGTTCCATGGAACAACATTCAATCGACAACACATGATAGTTTGATCTAATATTAAAATGTAATTTAGAGGAGCACTTACCAATTTGGGGTACGTCGTAGGGTCGGTTAGAACGGGACGCCCTCAACATCATTTGGCTGGCAATCTCTGAGGGCAATTGATGTGGAGCTCGTTTGTTGTTGCGCGAGCGTCGGCGCTCCTTGTGAAGAGCGCCGGGCGGCAGGGGTGGGGGCTGTTGTTGCGTGTAGGCCTCGGGAAGTGGCTCGGGGTCGAAGAGCTCGTGGAGCGGGCGGGAGCGCAGCTCGCGGCCGCTGCGCCATTCGGCAGGGTAGCGGCGCGCGGGCTCAGCGGCCGAGCGCAGCGCCAGCGCCGCCAGCACCGTCGTCACGCAGCAGACGCGCATGCTGAGCCACCTCCGCGCCCCCCGCGGGCCCCACCACACCACCATCCCCCGCTACTAAGTACACACGAGCACGGAAGCACCCACTGGGCGCATGCCCCACCACATTATTAGTCCTTTATCGTATAAATGAGCTTTTTCCTTTTTCGCTTCAGTTCAGATGTCTTTTTAGTTGAATGCAGTTATATTTATTGGTAGTAGGCCTGAAACAAAAACAACATCTTTACTATAATTTCCCACAACAACTACAAAACCTACATAATCAAAAAGTAGTAACAAAAAATCACAAAACATTTTATCTCTACTTACTATGTAAGTATCTCAATAAAATAATATAAAATAAAATATAAAATAAAATTCTATCTGAAGTCATAAGAACAGCCAACAATGCAGATTCAAGGAAATAAATCCAAGCGTGTTGATATTTCTAATTTATATAATACAAACTGACCAGATTCAATTTCATTCAGTAAAATACCTTCAAGTTCTACGCCCAAAAGGTTTGATTACTCTAAATTGGATTTAATACGAACAAAATGATTTTTAAGATAAACAATACCCAAGTTAACAAGATTTAGCAACCTTACCTATAAATAATGGTTATACTGGGACCGACTATTGTTTTTGTAAAGAAATGCCTGCTCCATTTTGATTGACCTATCATAATATTTCAGGAATTTTTTGGGACTTTATGTTCATCTAAATATCTTTTCTGAAATTGGTTTGAATGAAATTTCACATTAAAATTTATAAGCTTTTAAATGTCGTTTGAGAATTCCAAAACAACCACTTTTAAGAGTTTACATTAAGTAATCTCAGTTAAATAGAATTTTGAAGTTAGAGTTAGAACTTTGTCGGACCGGCACGATACGTCTTACTTCAGTTTGTTGATACAATAATTTCGCTGCAACGTTATAAATTATAATATGAAAAATTATGAAGCAAACGATAATTTCCACCTTCAAGAAAATTTTTAATCACTCGCAGTTGCCGAAATTAGGTGAGGTCTATGTCCAGCAGCGGGCGTCATTTTGCGGATATGATGATGATGATGAATGTTTAGTTTACATTAGGTAGGTATCTGGTTTAATGTTAAACGATACACATGACGTCCCGTATCCAACACGACACACCAACATTACCGTTGAGTATACTGTAAATGTGGAAAGTTTAACAATAAAAACAAATTAAGTGTACTGTAAGTGCGGCTTTGGCGTCTGTTGTACGGTGACTTTCAGCATGAAACTTTTCCTTAATCTTATTTATAAGGTTCACTGGTAACGCACAAAGTAATGTTAAAGAACTGGTAATGAATTTCAAACAATGTAACTGATGGTTGAGCGTTAGTCGTTGAGAAACCAGACCTTGTTGACTGTTTTTCTAAAACCTACGCGTATATTGTAATATTCAATTATACTTCCCGTCAAAGTTTTATTGAAGTTTGCACCAAAATCCACCTCAAATATTTTTTTTTTATTAGATACTTGTTATAACGAGTTTTGTGGTTCTGAAGTTAATATTTGTTTTTATCCGACGACGCGAATGGAGGGTTATCATTTTAGTAGTCCATGTTAGGATGTTTGGGACTGAAAACTTCGGTATATAAAAAAAATGAAGCATGTTAGACTGACTAATAAAAAATCACTAATAAAAAAAATGACTAATAAAAAAGCAATCTTACAAATACAGAAAATACCCTCATGTGGAGAAAGTCCTTATTCTAAATATTATAGAAAGCAAAAACTATTGGATTCATATTTTATAAAGCAAACGTGTTCTTGTAAAACTTATGACTACTGCTCAAAAATTCAGCATTCGTTTTGGATTACTGTCAGATTGTGCAGACTAACTGATATTTGTCACACAATAATTATAACGCCATGTTCATCCAATGTCTAACCCATAACTTCCAGTTATTGTTTTTAGATTATTGTTATACATACCTAATATCTTAATCTAATAATCTTTTATAGATTAATGTTTTGATTACAACTTCGTCATAGAGCAACGAGCGACACAGCCTTCCCATCTGAAGGCTAACGCCTGTCTGCCGCCCGCGCCCGCGTAGAGCACCTCTGAATTTCTAACGTACAGAAATCGTATTATTGCCTATTTTCTTTAGAAAATATTGATAAATTTATATATGCTATGTTGAGATTAAAGTAAATTTAACCACCAATTGATCAGCCGTTTTAAAGTTAGGCATTTTAAGATAAAATATGTCGCAATTGGAAATTTTTTTTTGAGGCAAAAGTATTAGTCGTACGAAAGAATCAAACGTTGTTTACAATAGTTTATGCAAATATTTATATCATACACAAAGAAGAAGGAAACTGATTGTAATCTATGCAAATGTCTCACATAACTTTGATTACACAATAAACGAATACAGTTGTGTGTATGTAATTTGCAAAGAAACTTTTATCATAACTCATGTTGTTTTCCTTACGAAGTACTTAATAGAAATCTGAGCGTCGTGATGGCTGCATAAGCTTGCAAATTGGATCTACAGCTGCACCTTGAGCGTGGGCTTTAAATGCCAGTGCAACAACGTTGTAACAAGACTCGTGACAAATCTACGTTTTATATAGCTGCTTTAATTATGTAAATTTATTAATAGACCGCGGCATTAGTATTACAATCTGAAAGTTAGATTATAGTAAAAATATTTTTTTATTTAGTTATTTTGCCATGTAAATCAAAGATTTATTTTTATTAACCGTGATGGAAAATAGGTACTTTACGACCTTTTCTCGTACCTAACAAATGTAAAAAAAACCTAAAAATCGTTCGAGCCGTCCGGAGATTACACAAACACCATGACACGAGATTTTTATATTTTACAATAGATTTTGTGAACCGGTTTGTGATGATCATTGGAGTTTGTTTTGTTCAGATATGATTATGGTGAATAAATAGGTGAAAGTTTGTGTTATCAAACACTATGGATGGGAAGCCGTACCATAATGTTTGATAACGCATTTAATTACCAATATGCACCTAATAAACGCATAATTAGGTAAGGCCTATGTCCAGTAGCGGATGCCGATGATGCCCCTAAAGGGTTTCAGGTGCATATTAGTCGATAGAAAAAGCATATCACGAGGTCCATATTCGAAGAACTATGTTCATTGGTCGACAGAAAAGCATTAAAAAAAAGTGAGTGTCAAGATTATTATAAATCGTATTCACTGGACATCTTTGGAGCGCATTCGCAATATATGTATGTCTAAAACGCATCTCCAATCATTTCAAGATACCGTTTTATTTGCCAATTGTTTAGTCAATACACAACTTTTAGGTATTATTTCTTTATTGCGTATCTATTTGGACATACAGTGTGCCGTGGTTCAAAATATCTTCTAAAACATTAGTTTATATTCAGTCTACGTTTACAATCCGATACAAAATGTTCAAGAAAAACTAAAACAACAGTAAAAGAACATTGGGTAGGTATTTACCGATATAAGTTTTAGATTATTTTGAATATCCATCCTTTTGGATTGTATTATCTGTGTATTAAAGTTCTACAATTCGGAAATGGTCAGAATAACAATGAACACAACACATTTACTATATTGTCCGCACAGTTATAATGAATTGATTGGCTAACTTAACTTATTGTAGCTATTCAAAATGATATTTATTATTTTGGTATCGCCGCAGTCCGGTCTTGTAATTGTGGTCACTGATTTCGTATCAGATTCCAGCGACTCACCCTCAAAATGTTGGTGCTCAGAGGAGTTTTAGTGTGATTTTTTTAACGCTGACCTTCTGCCATTTTCAGGCCAGCAAGTCCCACATAACTCTCTCATTCCCCCGAACGGGTGACCATACTTAATAAAAAACCAGTTAAGAGTATGTCGGATCATGCTCAATGTAGGGTTCCGCAGCAAAAGAGCTACGATGTTCTACACACTACTGATACACTAGTATTTGAAAACAATCCAACCGATTTTAATGAAATTTCATGAGTCTGTTAAATTGTTTCAGCTTGAAAGATTGGATCATTTCGATAGAGATAGGTGGCGCTGTTGGTAGGCTAACGACCACATACAGAGTGGAATTTTGGTTTTAATCTTATTTATTTTAACACATTTGTTAGATAATTCAATACTTATGGTTGAACCTATAGATCTATGCCATAAAAGTACAGGGTGTTATTTAAAAAAAAATTTAGATAAGTAAGTTTTTCAATTGCTTAGTAAGCAAATTTATATATCACTAGCTTTTGCACGCGACTTCGTCCGCGTAGATTTCGATATTACATAGATCTTTGTTTTAAGTGCAATTCATGAATTCTACAACACCCCACTACAGGAGTTGAATTTCATTTTACGTCAATATAGATAACATTTTCGTAATCAGCGTCCCTGAAAACCTTGAAAACGACATCCATATAAATTTCTAATAATTTTCACACCTATTTCATCCCTTAGGGTAAGTTTTTCAAACACCAAAAACAACCCATTAACTCACATCTTAACTGAAGTTCTAATTGCGTATTACCAAACATATAACTTGAAAAACAAAGAACTGTCTATTTAATATTTCACCCCCTATCAAAAACATTAAAGACAACATTTTAAGTTCCCATCCCAATACTAATTTGCAAAACGTTAACTTCAAAACAAAGATCTTTTCATACAACGTTTCATCCCCAATTTCACCCTTCCAAAGCCACCCTTGTCAAAAATATTGATGAGGGTATTTTTTATTTTGATAGTAGTACCCCATAACAAATTTTCAAATCTATAAGTTAAAAAACAAAGAAGTTTCATACAATCGTTTTTATCCCTTTTCACCCCCTTAGGGGTTCAATTTTAAATAACCCTTTCTGAGTACTCCTTTAGACATTAGGACAAACACACCCTCCAAATTTCAAGTCGCTACGAACAACGGTTTAGGCTGTGCGTTGTCAGTCAGTCAGTCAGTCAGTCAGGACAAAGCCTTTTATTGTATGTATGGATGTATTATTTACTTGATATTTTGTTTTTAATGCAAGTCTTTACCCGTTATAAACAAGCAACTACTTTATCTTAGTCACTATAAAGGATTAATGCTAAGGACTTTGTATTTGGTACAAAATTATCCAACACCCAAGTTCAACGACTATTACTGCTAAACTAATAAAGTCATCTTAACCGCTATAGTTTTCATTTAAAGTTCATAAAATGCACTATCATCATGAATTTTTCCAGATTTTTCAAGCCAGCAGTTTAGCTTTTAGAGGGGGGGGGACGCCCTACTGGAACAAAAATTTGCTCTTTTAAGTTTTCTATTTCGTAAATGGACCATTAAATCGAAAAATAATGTTAGTAACCCTCAAGTCATTTTAGAAGACCTATTCAACGATACCCCACACAATGGGGTAGACAACAAAAAAAATATTCATCACCACTTCACATGTATGGGAGCTACCCTAAAAAAAAATATTTTCCAAAATTTTATTTTACCACTTTGTCGACGTAATTGATATAGGTACACACTCCTACAAAATTACAGATTTCTAGTACTAACGGTCTCTTAGCAAAACCTCGGACAGACAGACAGACGGACATAACGAAACTATAAGGGTTCCTAGTCAGAACTACGGAACCCTAAAAAAGTATTGTATCGTAATCGCATCAAGCACGTAGTGTTTGTAGTCTTTGCAGTACATAAATTTACCTTACTACTTAACTAATTTCATTATTACTTCGCAACTATACTAAAACATACAGTAATACATAGCAATATTAGTTGTAAAGTTTACTATAATTCTATGATTAATGTGCCTATATTATTCTCACGTTCGAGAATGTTCACAAGATTGTTAGATTAGATGGTAATTTGGATTAAATTAATTTTAGGGTAACGCACAAATACAATTTACTACAATGAAACGTCTATCCATCAACACTAATTGTTTCGTAACCGTTCCTTTGGAGCCGGCTGACAATGAATGATCCACTAATCCTGAAACATCTATTAACATCTCGCGCTGAGTTTATTTTTACATGCAAATTTATAATAAAATGTTAATTTAAATGTAAATAAGTACCAAACTCTGTAATTTTTTGTTACCTTATTAGAACTTAATCATTGAAGTCGATTTTATTATGACATTAGATATAGATAATGTGTATATATTATGATTTCCCTAATTTAATATTTGATACCAATGCTAGCCATTCTAGATTCACGTCTGTAGCTATAAAGCATAGATCCTAACAAAGCAGAAACGAGGCAAAAAGACAGGTGATGTGTTGTAAACTATCAGTAAGCAATGATGATGATTAAAATTTCATACGCCACTCACTGCACAACTATTGGTTGTTCATAATAGTTCTCGTCTCGTCACCGCTTTAGTAGAGTTTAAGCTCAAAGGCTCATTGACACAGTTTTGCATGCCACTTTTTGTGCTCGCTTTATCTTACTCGTAAAGCAAAATAATATATAATATAATATATAATATAATATATTCTACCACATTTACACAGCGCCATCTAGTCCCAAATTAAGCAATTATATTTGCTTGTGTTATGGGTACTAAGCAACTGATATACTACTTAAATACATTTTTTTTTTTGTAAATACATACATATTATAAATAAAGTAGAGAATATCTATCTCTATCTACTATAAATAAAATAGAGAAGATATGAGAATTGCACAACAAACTAATTGGGCCGTAATAATACTAACTCAGCAGAGTTTTGTTTTTGATTCATCATCTACATATTCAACAGAGTTTAATCAATTAGAAAAAATAAATGCGTTTGCGATTCATCATTGGATCTCTATACTTGTATCTTTGTGAAATCCCCCGTGACACAGGGCAGGGCAGAAAAAAAGGAAATATTTCTATTAGGTATTATAATTTCCTTTGTTTATCTGATTTATCACTTAATATAATATGGCCTGTAGACTGGCCTGTTGGTCTAGTGGTTGGTGACCCTGAGTGCTAAGCCGGAGGTCGTGGGTTCGATCCCCACCCAGGACAAATCTTTGTGTGATGAGCATAAAGGTTTGTTCTGTGTCTGGTTGTAATTTATATATAATACCTATGTATTTACGAAAAAAAAATGTATTTAAGTAGTATATCAGTTGTTTAGTACCCATAACACAAGCAAATATAATTACTTTTTTTGGGACTAGATGGCGCTGTGTGAATGTAGTAAAAAAATATATATATACTACATTCTTAAATATACTTACACATAAAACATAATACATTTCAAAATATAATAAATGTGGGCCCCTCCTACATGTGCAACAGAGTAGAGAAAGGAACCTCTTCACAATATGTGTCGAGTTGAGAAGCACCGCCTTCTGTATCAGGCCCCTTATCCATCCACCTAACACGAGTCTCTTTAGGTGTTGTTTTTATTATTATGTCTCTTTTATACCCGGCTATACTTCTTCTTGAGGTGAGAAATATACCCGGTCCTTTTGGAGGGCTTACTCGGGGGCACAGGTCTAACACGCAGAAAGCCTCCGCGGAAAGATGTTCGGCTAAAGAATTTAAATTTAAAATGGGGTTTGACACTTACCGACGGCATATCATAGCAACTCAACACAGAAACTAGCAGAAATAATGTAGATTTTTCAGACAGTTAAATAAGACATTTATCATTACTTTTATTAAAACAATTAGCCGGGTTGTTGCTCAAGGCTACGCCTCTATGGAACTTTCTTTGGCCACCACTCACGTCCTATTGATCATAGCGTGATGTTATATAGCCTATAGTCTTATCCGATAAATAGTCTATCGAACACAAAATTATTTTTTAAAAATCGCATCACTAGTTCCTTAGATTAACGCGTAAAATTAATTAAACAACCTCTTCAGCTCTATAACATATATTACATGTTCTACTAAATTTTCAGTAGCATTTTGTGTGTGATAATATCAGGTATCACTAGCAGTTACCAGTACCGTCAGTTTTCTTTAGCGAGAGGGATTTTCTTCTATCGAGTATGTGATAAACGAGATAAACTCCGTGATAATCGGATAACACGAGATCGGGATAAGTCACGTGCATGAGAAAACATATGAGCGATACTACGAGTGAAAGTATATGTTTTATCTTTAAATTATGGATATACTCGTATTCTATTCTAATATCATCTTATATTCGGGATTTCACTCTCAATGTGTTTTAATTAAAAGTACGGCATGTACCGTCTTGTTTGAATATATATAATTTTGGGTAGGTTTTGATATGAAAGTGTTATTCTAATCGGGTTTTTCTTCTTCAAAGGCTATATATTCTACAGAGTTTAATCATTTAGAAAATAAAGATTCGTTTTAACATAGATATAAACTGAACAAAATTTACGGCTAATGAAAAGGGTGCAGCATATTTTTACAAGCTTTCTATTAACTTGCACTGTACGTATGTAAAATTGTAAAATAATAAAATTTCAAATCTGGCAAATAATTTTTTGACCACTTGTACGTATCTGATGGAGCTGTAATTTGGCATACACCTTAAGTTCCGGTGACAATTCTAACTAAACACTATTCCAAAGTCAAAATTCTAATAATTTCAATATGGCCACCGTTCCAAAATGGCGGACCCCCTTTTTTTCTTCGATCTACATAATATGGGTATCAAATGAAAGGGCTTGAAGAGTAGTCTATACTTCTATCTTTATTTATACTGATATAATTAAGAGGAAAGATTTGTTTGTTTGTTTCTTTGTTTGTTGCGATTTTACATTTTGAAAAAATCTGCCCTTAAATTTATTTTTTAGTAACGTGCTCATAGAATTATATATGTACTCGTATATATACATACATATAAGAAGACTTTCTAGACAGATTCCTATTGTTATTCAAAAAGGGGAAATCGAATAATATTGTTGAATATTCCTCAAATTGATATATAAAATATGATACATTATCTCAGTAATAATGTCAGCAATACATCTTAAATAGGCAAATTTGTTAATCTTTACGTATACTCTCAGAATAGATATACTACTCAGAAGAGGTTTGAAAGGCTAAACCATTGAGGGTCAAAGGGAAAGAGATGCTTTTAAAAAGAGATTTACTGATGGATTCAGAAGGTAAATCGAATTATTCACTGTATTTGATTAGCTACTCCAGCGTAAATTGTACCGAATATACCTGTGCTAAATTACAGAGGCAGAAATATTAAAGAAAGTACGTTAGTCAGGAAAATCCTTAAGTTGATGAGATTCTAGATTTGGGTCCAACAATCACAAGGTAAGTTTTTTCTTGTTAAAATGCCTACTACGATGACTTTTCCTTTTCCTCGTCAGTTTTCTGTATTTCTGGACGAGTTGTTATAAAGCTCAGAAGTTATTATCTATGGGAAACACTTTGGCATAGAACAGTGAGTACTGTGTAACTTTTAATATTCAACCTGCTTCCGAGAGCTAACGTTTTTGTAGATTGACTGTTAGGCGAGCATGCATATTATCTTCATTATAAATGTACGAGTATGTGCCAACGGATTTAATATACCTATGCCTTACTGTTTGTTTTATTTATTCCGTACGTTATGTAATAAGTGTTTGAGAATTTTAAGATAATTAGACCATAACTGTGGTAAATAATTCGAGATATTATTTCTTTAATCAATTTAAGTAAAAGGCGTTGAAAGTGGAAAAGTAGATATGCATCTGGTATAGCTGCTCTCATACGGTCAATACCACGTACATCGTTGAACTAAATGGACGTAAAACTGAAGTTTAAAATCCTAAAAGCACAGCACGCGATGGTTAAATATATATTTTAGACTTTCTAATTCGAGATGGTTGAATGCTATAAGGGCCGAAACCTGTGGCGTGGCTATATTTATAAACGGGTGGTACGCGGGGGGCCGTTGACGTCATCGCGAGGTCGCGGGCGCTGAGGGCTCGGGCGGGGGTGACGGCGCGCCCTCCAATACGCACTTGCAAATTCGCACCTCCATGAATGAAGGAATTAAATTATCCCTAGACGCCCGCCGAATTTACACAGACATGACTTTGAATTCCAGGCCTTTTTAATATGTATGTATTTTGTTTAACGATTACATTTTTAGCTACTGAAGCATATTTTTATCCAAAATATGTAGAAAATAACAGCTAAAAGTAAAATCCCTGCGAACTTGTTCAATGGTAACGATTGGCGTAACGTCCTTGAAACGACCAAGACATCTTTTTAAGTTCTCGGCGCTCAGTTTCTTGTGATCGTAGCTACAATACTCTAACTAAATTGTATGCTTAGATATTAAATTCAAATAAGATATTAAATAATATCAATGTACTGTAAAGGGACATTTTTCAATGGTTATAGTTGTTAAATAATTTTAATATTAATTTATTTGAAGAATTTATTGCACCTTAAACAGAATTTTGAAGTGACACAAGATTATTTGTATCAAGATATCGAGCAGTGTTGTGAAAATTTAGTAACTTTTTATTATAAAACCTTATCGAATGGGATATTAAGAAAACTGTTTCCCACGTGTAATAAAATTATGTATGATGTGGTTGTACTTTTTTAATAAATAAATAAATAGATAATAATTACCCACTACAGTACGTTCAAAGGGAATGACGTCATATTTTGGTGGCGCTGTCTCTCTGTAATTAGAAATGTGAAATTGCTATAACCTTGTCATTTTTAACTTACCTTTTTGGTACTGTAATTTGTTTTATTCGTTTTAATATAGGTAGCTTAGACTATTTTTATTGTAGAAGGTGACAGACAAGCTATTAGTACACTTGTGGAAATTGGGATGTAGCGTCCATGGACCATACATTTTTCTGTATACAGTATTTTTGTTACCTGCCTTGTTAGCGGTATGGCTGCCATAAAACCAAAACTGGTGTGCTTAAATCTAAGAAATAACTACAGTAGTTAAGTACCTGTACAGCAATTTCCCTCCCCACCAGAAACAACACTATCGGGAGAAATCTAGTAAGGACCTCTCTAGTTATTTTAATAGATTTATAAAAAGTGATTAGAATTATTCTACACTCATTGTATTGAGGTTCATAAACATTCTAATTGTCAATTAAATTAGATCGGTATCGAATCAGGGATCAGACATAGCCAGGTAAATATGGGTGTGATGCTGCTCTACCTATTTCTTCGGGAAAAAAGGCGTGATAGTATATGATGTTCATATACTATCACGATATATACTCATATGAGAAAGTGTAAGAAGTTGAATAGAAGCATTTGGTTCAATAAAGTCTCTACCTATTTCAAGAGATGGCAGGCGTAAATATGAAAGGGATGGAAAGGGGGAACGCACTTGGAAATTATATCGAAAGTACACCTAGCCTATTAAACTGGGGTCACCGACCCCCGATGCGTATCTATTAATGTCACAGTTAGCTCACTTCATAACAATTTATATCTGTACGCTACCAACGCTAAGCATGAATGTCAATTTTAAACAGTGACCATCGTCTACGACAGCAGCCTTTTTGGAGGGACGTATCAAAGCTCTTTAGTGCGTGCACACTGCTAAATTGGCCTGTTCCGTGTCCCCAGAATAATTCCACTTGATGTGGTTTCAATTCAATTATATGAATCACGCAACCCGCTGCTTAGACGCGCTCCGGAAAAAAATCAAGCAAATAAATACAAAAGTTTTATGGTGAAGTAAAAATAAAAATGCTCGTAAAACTATATTTGGGCCACAACTATATTTGTCAACTATAAATCTGCACATAGATTAGCTATTTCGAGCTCTATATGAAGGTATTTACTTTGTAGTTAAGGGTCTTTTCGGACTCAACTTATTCTTTTATAGTTATTGTTTGTTTTTACATAAAAAAATAGATTAGTGCCAATCTTTCCAACTAAGAATTTTAAAAGTGGAACAATTAGTTAGCACTTATATTGGCATGCTTATGTCACTACTGGTTTGCTTGCTTGTTGAAAACCAGCACCAGGCACTGAACTGGACACCCATTCGATGCAACTGCAAGGTATTTATAATTTAAAGCATATTGTACTTATTTTTTATTACTTATTCTCTCTCTAATGTTTATATTGTTGCCATCTTGCACCAAATAAATGCATTCTTTCTTTCTTTCTATAGAATAGTAGTCGCAAAAAGGAATGAACCTATCGCCTAATACCATTAAGCGCTGAATTTTATAGGAACTGGTAAGCAGTAAGTAGATGAGCTTAGCACTATATAAAAACTACGAGTTTATAAAAATATGCCCAATCTGTAAAAGCCTTAGTATAAAAATAGACGCACTTTTCGCAATGTATCGTAAATTAAATGGGTTTGTGCTCACTAGCACCTTTTTATTGACTAGGAATAGCACCTGTAACTTAGGTCCTTATCCTGTCTATTTCAGTTCAATGAACAATTATGGGCTGTTTTAGTTACTAGTATCTATGTTACTGTGACACCCTGTATCTTATAGTTACTAAGACTATATTAATTAAAGCTTTCAATTACGTTGTGTTAGGTTTTAATTCTGTCTGTTTGTTTGGGCCCGTAGTTCATGAAAATAAAACTTCTTTTTTATAAACTTATTAATTTACAAATTTAATAAAGAATATATTATTGGTTAAGAAGTTTTAATTTTAATATTTACGCCTACATGTCAAACGAAATATTCAATGAAAGCGATAGTTTTATTTGTATTATCGCCTGCTGTTAATCTGATTATGTTACAATTTCATTACGTTGAGTGGAACATGTACCGAGCTTTATGTAATAATTTAATTAGTTGTAAAACTGCTTTTATATTCAGAATCTTATCAAACAAAAGAGCGCTAAGAGCCTAATATCTAATTAAAATAGTGCCTTTATATAATATTATTTAATTTCAGCACTAGATATTCGTTTTCTTTATCTGATGTTAGTCGGAAAACCGGCTGACAATTGACACACATGTTTCATGTAAATCAGGCCGGTTGGCCTACAATATATGGTTATAAATTGTTATAAAAGTGACGTTAAACGGAAATTTTCGCAAAAAATAAAATAAATAAATAAATTTTTGACCTTTGACTTCGTGTTACAATTTTAAGGCAGAGGGTTCCACGGGGACTTATGAAGTTTTGAGACATTGTTTAGACTTTTAGAGCCAAAAAAGGTCCATGCAAGAATCCAGCCTTTAGTGCTAATAAGAAGTCTTTATTTTTTGTACTACAATAAAGAGACACCCTTGCCTTGTAGTAAGACAATAGCTTAAAATAATAATATTTTTAGGAGTCTCATTTGACAAACGGCCATTATTTTTGGCATGTTCATGGAGGCGGACAAAGATAATTCCGTCTGTCGGAGGTCATTATTCTCACATTTTCACATCTATTGATATGACATCGGGTATGTTGGCAAAATAGTTTCTTTATTTCATAATATTCGTATGGTTCCTTTCTATGCTATTTATAAACGAATAAGATACCTATAATAGGATACTTAAACTTAATATTAGGTATATCAATATTGTATGTTAGTCTTGTTGTTATGGTAATAAATTATCCATTAAAATATACAAACAAATTTGTAGATGAGGTCGAATTTTAGGGTCCAACAGGTACGCAGCGAATAATAGTAATTGTTCTGATCAAGGATGAAAAAAACGTAGTTTTTATTCATCACACATAGATTTCATAAAGTTGATGAAATTTTTAGCTCTTTTTTTCTGATTTATAGTTAATGAGTGAGTTCTTTAACAAAAAGTAAATTTCTTGAGACTTTAGTATATTATTCGTGAAACTGTTGAATTATATTCCACTGAGGTGGAAAGAAGGGTAATGATTAAATTTACAAAATATCCAATTTAGTTTACAGATAAATTTTGAACACTGTAGGCTTTATTATGCATGACAATGAAAGCCTTCCTTTATACATGTGTTACATTACTACGCACTGCGCACGCTAATCTAGGTGGAGACAATTACGTCAAATGACATGGACCCATGACCGTTCATTGTAGCGGATAAACCTCCGACCTACCTACTTGACAAAGTGTTAATGTTTAAGAACCATAAGCGTAAAATAATTTACCTCCCACGCACCGTGGATATACGTGTCATCACATGGTGAATAGATGGTTATGACCTTTGCTTTCTATTATATTATATTATTATCACGCCCTGTGCTTAAGGGTAGGCAGAAACTATAACACAAAAAATGCACTGATTAAAACTGTTATATTATTTGGTTTCCTCCTGAATTAGCAAGCAACCCACCTGATGGTAAGTGATAACCGCCGCCTATGGACATGACTGTGTTCTTTTAGGATTGACTAAATAACGCAAAGAAAACACAACCAAGCCTCTGAATATCCAAAGATAAAGGGAAACAGAGAGGAAAAGGACAAGGAAGGGAATTGAGCGAAGAAAGTCGGTCTTCGGTGCTCCACTCATTAGACTAAAAGAAATAGCAAAAAAATATATACTGCTACTATATATATATATTAGCAAGTTAAAGTGACGGTGAGCAGGATACCTAATTACCCCGCACAACAGATGGCCGATGAGGCTGAAAAGTACTTGAATGGAGTCCGTGCACCAGCAAGAGCCGCATGTATTTATAATATTCTGTTCTAAATCTCTATATATAGTACAAACTCTTAAATTTGACACCTATCTTATTTTACTAGTAATCATCTAGACGATCGCGATCTTTGCAATAAGAGGCCTTCCACAAGTAAAATATTGTGATGAATACACGTACACAGGGCGACGCCCCTGGTATGCTATTTTTACAACATTTCTATACAAAAATATGAATTATTAATACTACAGTATCTTATTCTTCAACGTATGTGTACTGCCAGTTATAAAGAGAACACAATAAGTAAAATGTAAATGATCCCCCAAGCTCAGCTAGAGGAAATGCCGTTATAGTTTGCAAACCTACTTGGCAAACATATACTAAATGCAAAATTTTAAAGAAAGTAATACTATTAAAAAAACTTTTATTTAAGCTGACCATTGTTCTTGGCGTCTGATATACATTTGTCATGCATGAATAGAATGTGTGTCGTCAGACATAATGTATACCGAATACTCGCCTTGTAGATGACGTTATGGTGTTTGAAAGAGAAGAAATTATGACAGAAGTTTGTGTGCGTATAGGAAGTGAGATATTAGAGCAAGTGAAGGAATTTGTATATTTGGGGACTTTGTTTACAAGAGATGGGAAGTGTGATAGTGATATTGAAAGGAGAGTGAATGCTGGTAATATGGTGAATGGAGCGCTGCACGCCTTTATGAACAGCCAGAAGATCTCGCAGAAAGCTCGCCTGGCGGTTCAAAAGGGGGTGTTGGTACCAACACTGATGTACGGAAGTGAAAGCTGGGTATGGCAGAAGAAGCATGAAAATAGAATAAATGCTGTTGAAATGAGAGCTTTGAGAAGTATGATTGGGGTAAATTTGAGTGATAGAATAAGAAATAGTGTAATAAGGGAACGTTGTGGCTTAAAAATAGATGTTGTGACACGAATAGAGAAAGGAATGTTAAGCTGGTTTGGACATGTACAGAGAATGAATGAAGGAAGAGTGACAAAACAAATATATGAGGCGAATGTGAAAGGAAACGTTGGAAGGGGTAGACCTAGAAGAACGTACCATGACCAAATAGGTGACGTTCTAAAGAAGGGACAGATCAGGAGTACCCTCAACCGGCGAAAGTGCATGAAAAGACTGATGAATGTTGAAGAAGCCAAAGATGTATGTCAGAATCGTAGCAAGTGGAAGGAAATGGTCTCTGCCTACCCCTCTGTTGGGAAAGAGGCGTGATCTATATGTATGTATGTATATGTATGTAGATGACGTAAAATAAGAAGAAAAGAACAAAGAACAACTGAGAAGGAATATATGTGGCAATCCCACGTGCTATTTTATACCTGATGAGAGGAATCGTTTTATACGGTGGCCTGCATTGCAATTCGAACCATATGTACGCTTGCAATTCGAAACATTTCAGGTTTGGAGAATTTTCCTTTTCCATTTAATAATATAGTCCCTAAAATAGCTAACAAACAAACCAATGTTAAACCTCTGCCCACCTATTCAAGGCCAATTTTTTTATTATCATCGTCATATCAGCCCAATGACGTCTACTGCTGGGACCTAGGCCTCCACTAATTTTCGCCATAGGTATGACGGAAATTAGTTGAGCCCTATGTCCAGCAACGAGTGATTATTATTAACAAACTTTTTATATTAATATAATATATATGTTAAGAAATTTGTGTTAAACTTGGAATACGATGCCACAATAGTACGTAATTAGTTTTAGTTTTAGCCTTGTCACATAAAAACCTAACACCCCGTTTGGGGAATAGGTTTAATAGGGGACCTGTATACTCGTAAAGGAATTCCTTCGGGGTTCACAGATGTGTCATTTATATTACAATATTAACGTTCCGGGTTTTAAATATGACATGTAATATGTAGAATTTGATCAGATGTGATGATAGTATGACAGACTTAATTCGTTAAATCGAGGAAGTTTATAGGCTATATAACATCACGCTGCGACCAATAGGAGCTGAGCAGTGGTCAAACAAAAGCAACGGGAGCGAAGCCCGGCGCGACTTCTAGTACCTACATAAATATAGCCATCACGCCTTTTTCCTTAAAGGTTAAGCATAGGTATCACACCCACATTTCTCCCGCTATGTTTGGCCCACGTTATAGAAGGCAAGTATATTGCCATTAAACTGCCACATTTCCAGACTCCCTCCGGGTTCAGACATAGAATTTCAAGATAGAAAAATCCAATACTACTTTTATTTACCCACCCCGGGAATCGAACACGTTTACACTCTCATTACGCCCCCAAGGCAATCTATACATATTATAGCCAAGGTGGTTATTTTATCACTTTTGTTTTAACAAAATGCCCTAATGAAGAACTAAGTTAGCATCACAGAAGTCCGTATCTAAGTAATACCACAGATTGTAATAATAAAGTCAATACTGCGCCAGCAGTTTGGTTTTCTTGCTGACGAGTGGTTTACACAGTTGCTTGGGTATTACAGTTGTAATTAGAAGGTATTTTCATCTCGTGTAGTAAGTACCTCTCGAATTTTTCAACAGCCTTTTATTTATTTAAAGTTTTGCATAAATAAAATAAACATGAAGTCACATACATACATTAAAATACATATCTTCTATACATATAAAATGCTTTGTCCTGAATAACTGACTGACGGATCAACGCACAGCCCAAACCATTGATTGTAGAGACCTGGAACTTGGAGGGTGTGTTCTTTGTATGACGTAAGCATCCGATAAGAAAGGATTTTCCCAAATTCTACCCCTAAGGGGGTGAAAATGGGGGGGTAAAGTTTGTATGGAACAACGTGATTCCTTGGGTCAAATGTACCAATCTACTTCCAATTTTGCATAAACATTCTTTATCAGAATTGATGAAAGACCTGTTTCGTATTTTACTGAAATTCATCCCCTAACGGGGTTAATAACAGGATTTTTGTGATTTTTTTATTTATGTAGTATAGTTTTCGCAACTATGGTTACTAAAAACAACTCAATGCTTAAAACTTCAAAAATTGACATGTTCAATTTTGAAATAGGGTAAACTATACTATTGTTGGCATCTCATCAGTCTTTGGCACTATGTATTTAAAAATTAATATTAAGATTTGCTATAGCACAGAATACCTGCTTCTTCCATGTCAAAAGAGGGGGGGGGGGGGCGACGGCGACACAATTTATGCTATGAGGGTTTTGTTTTTGCCATTTTAGCTAAGGAACCCTAAAAATGCTTATTAATATTAAGTGCCAATGACGGAGACTCAGATACTGTATGTTTCGAAACATTTTATAATTTTGTATTTTTTTTTATCATAAAACCATGATCACCTGAATAAATAGGTTTTTATTTCCGGGTGCCAATCATTATACAGTCTACCCTTATCTATTAAAAATAATACACGGAATTAACTATTCAAATTGGTTTGTCATGTATTTTGTTTGAGTTTTTTCTCAGAAATTAAAGGTCAAAATCAGGAAAAACTGGCCAAATGCGTGTCGGGCCACGCACAGTGTAGGGTTCCGTAGTAGCCCGTTATCACAATATAGTACAATTCTGTTGTTCTTTATTCTGAATATAAGTAATGGTAAAAATATTAGGAGTTAATGCTAAGGATTTTGTATTTGGTACAAAATTATCCAACACCCAAGTTCAACGACTGTTACTGCTAAACTAATAAAGTTATCTTAACCGCTATAGTTTTCATTTAAAGTTCATGAAATGCATCATGAATTTTTCCAGATTTTTCAAGCCAGCAGTTTAGCTTTTAGAGGGGGGGGGGGACGCCCTATTGGAACAAAAATTTGCTCTTTAAAGTTTAATATTTCTTTCTTTATATTTTAAAAATAATGTTAGTAACCCCCAAGTCATTTTAGAAGACCTTTTCAACGATCCCATCCGATCCCACTTCAAATGTATGGGAGCTACCCTAAAAATGTTATTTTACCACTTTGTCGACGTAATTGATATACACACTCCTAATAAATTACAGCTTTCTAGTACTAACGGTCTCTTAGCAAAACCTCGGACAGACAGACAGACAGACGGACATAACGAAACTATAAGGGTTCCTAGTCTTGGATTATCTGTTACTGTTTCATAACTTTTGACTTTCATAATAGTTATTTTGTAACCTAGAAGGATAAATGAGGTTTCATTTTACTTCAACACATATTACTGAAATATTATTTATTAGAGTAATTTAAAGTCAATAGCCCTTCAATAAGAAATTAAGTCTTATTTAAATCGGAAAGAAATTATTTAATATCACTAACAAGCATCCACTCAACCTATTATTCCGCAGTTATCTTTTTGACTCTTCGTGTATAAGATGAAAACATGAACAACATTTGCTCATCCTAAAACTAATGAGGAACTACTAACTAGAGGAAAAATGTAGCAGCATTATGATTTCTGTCAGTAACCATTTAGTAATTAGACGGGCGTTTCTTCTTTATAGCATTCATTAGTTAGTTATAGTGTAATTACTACGTTGGTGACAAATTAATTAATATTAGGTACTTGAATCTTAAGGTTGTATGCAAAGATTGAAGATTCTATAATAATAATATTCTACCACATTTACACAGCGCCATCTAGTCCCAAATTAAGCAATTATATTTGCTTGTGTTATGGGTACTAAACAACTGATATACTACTTAAATACTTTTTTTTTTGTAAATACATACATATTATAGATAAATTACACCCAGACACAGAACAAACCATTATGCTCATCACACAAAGTTTTGTCCTGGGTGGGGATCGAACCCACGACCTCTGATTTAGCAGTCAGGGTCACTAACCACTAGACCAACAGGCCAGTCAAAAAAAAAAAAGTATATATATATCATAATTAGGTTAGTAACTGTCTCATTATATAGTTAATCAAATTAATTAAATAGATAATGGGTCCTAATCTACTAAATTAGGATAGTTTGGCGCAGGTGGGTAGATTAAATATCATTGAATTCCAAGGATTTCATACATAGTTCAAATAAATCTTAATAAAAAACCCGCACCGAGGGTTTCGTACGATTATGCAATTTTTATATATTATTTTTGTCATTGCAGTGTAAAATATTAGTAGGTAAAGGTTCACTATCTTTATGTAACTTCAGTCCGGAATTAACTCTCACTCACACTGTAATTTTTTACGCGTATCATTTTATACCCTCTCCATTACCTCCAATATATTTCAGTGATATAACTACACAGGTACAGTTTTCAGATTTTTTCCGTTATTTATGCCACTTGCCAAATTTCATGATTCTAGGTCAACGGGAAGTAGGTTTTGACTTTTTAATCGTCAAGATTTGTAAGTAAAAGCATGCTCAAGTATTCCGTCGTTTAATCGTTTTTCTCAGACTTGAAGCAAATAGCTGTTTTTCAATAAGACTATAGGTACTATTTACCAGTCGAAGTCCGAAAACTGGTTGTGTTTACTGCCTTTGTTTTAGATGGCACCTTACTTCCGTTTCCAAACACATTCATGCTATATATCTTCCGTGTAGACCGTTGTGATTAGCTATCGTCAGCAGAATACTTACAAATGGCCACAACATGGATGGGCAATGGTTGAAAGTTATGAAATAGTTTATTGATAATGTGTATTCAATTTATTAAATAAAATATTTACACATAACTTAAAAACATACACAGCTAACCTGTTAAAAGAAAAAAGAACCAAATACTCTATTGATAATCATCTATAAACTATTTCATAACTATCAACCATTGAAAACTAGTTATATCAGAAACGCAATAGCACTTTACTAAATTAAATCTTGTAATCGGCTACATTACAATTACATAATAGCATAGAATTGTCATCAAGAAAATTGTTAATACACGTTGCGTATGTCGACAGTCATTATTATGACGTACTACTATTACGTACTATTGTAGCGAGAATTGGACTGATGTCTAAATAATTTTTGAATAGAGAAGCGAACTGGGCGACTCATCGTGCGGCGCGCGGCGCGCCTGTTCGACAGAACACATTGTACTGCTAACCTAATTGGCGGCGACTCTTCCCAAAATGTAAATTTTATGGCAATCATGTTCCCTTCTCATCTCGTCCACATCCAGTGAGGTCTCTATCTACACTGTAATTAATTCTAAAGGTTATCTTCTCGCCGAAATTTGTTCCAAAATTAAGATCGTTAAGCTTTTGTCTGGGAAAATAAATTCATCGTATATGCGACATCTGGAACGTAGATTTACGATGGATGAAAGGTGGCTTTGGTTTTGTTCTCGCATATTATCTATTGTCGATCAAACGAGCTTGAGCGATTGAGGGTGTGGGGTAAGATAGTTTGTGTTAGGAGAGACTAGAGAGGGTGGAGTGGATGCGTGGTGTCACATGTCGGTGCGTCAACCAGTATTCGTTTTGTTTGCATCCGTTTCAAACCGCAAAACACCAAGTTCTCATTTATGTCATTTTCCCTGAATTTTAAATTTCTAGTTTCTAGTTTTGATTGATTGAATACGATGTATTTCCAACATTTGAATTTTAATTCTTTGTGTATCTAAGAATAACAACTCCAAAAGACTTTTTACTTAAAAACAAAAATTAGGCAAACCTAGATAAGAAACTACCATCCGTATGGGTACAGTATGGGGTTCTTCAAAAAAGGAGTGAATAGTTTTTTTAAGGGTTGACAACCAGCTACTGATGCCCTTGGTGTTGAGGGCATCCATAGGCTACGGTAACCGCTTACCGTCAGGAAAGATTATGTATGTTTGCCACTGACTTTGTATTAAAAAAAGCCGTGGGATGTATAAGATTTTTCCTGTGGTACACTTAGTATTATTGTATCGAATTGCGAGGTAACTTTAAATAGCCCGATATTCAAGCGTGCAGTATAAATATACTGATAATATCACAAGTGTTTTTGATTACAATTATTAAATTATATATAATTTAACTATTTTTTATTACAATTTAAAAATAGATTGTAGATTAAATTTAAAAATATATTTCCCGTATGTCACACCGTAATGATATTCTTTTGTAATAATATTATTTCATCGTAATATTTTTTTTTAATGTTGATAATAAATTTAAATTAATACGAGTAAATATCATTTTTTAATTCTTTTCCATTTGCATCTACAATTGTTACTCTCTTCTCTGCATCGCCCAAAGGTCGACGGTAGAGAATGCCTCTGGCAGGCGTACAGGCGGACTTACCGCCTTTGTACAAAGTGTGTTTCCAGTTCTCTGTGCATAAAGTTTAAATAAATAAATAAATAATACACACATACATATAGTTAATTTACATTCAATGAAACACACTCTTGACAAACATTACCCTCATTTACCTCGGTATTCGAGTAAAAAATATACATAAATACTCTTCGCTTCTAATAAAGAAAGTAAAACAAAAATAATTTTAAATTATGAATAGAATACTTTTATGTAGAAAACATTAAAATTTAAATACAAGTTAACTGAAGCTCATAATTAGAATAAGAAGGAAACAAGTCTATTGTAGACCGACGTTTGTGGGCATTAATTTACTTATTTTTTTAAGAGAGAAACCTTTGTACACGCAAATGTTTCAACAAAAAACATAACTATTTCCACTTCAAAACGAAAATGCAATTCGCATTTTCTTTCATAATAACACACACTAGATTTTGCCGGGATATTTTATTTGTTTTTCTTTTGTTAACCTATAAGTTTAACACAGGGATTTACACGAAAGTAAGAAGGGTAAAGGGATCAGTTACAGATTCGCGGGATTCACACGCATGTAACTGAATTCACGGCTTTTCGTACAACCCTATTGAACAAACACAAAAATAAATGACGGCTGGGAGTTTTTTATATTACGTTTTGTGTCAACCCTAGGTGTGATAGGGATATGCAGTTAGCTTTTGCTAACAAAGCTTACAATACCACAAATCAAGTGGAAATGTCCGGGATTAAACGCTCCCAGATTGCTGTACTCGTACTGTAGCCTGTATGCATGTATGTAACATTTTGTTTATTTTGTATCGTAGTCAGTGACGTTGTTGTGATATATGGAAGCTAATGCATAGTAATCAGTTACTTTTGAGATTGCGTATATCAACATGACAAACTCAAATTTATTTTTTAAATTGATTATATTATATAGTATACTATATATACTAATATCTTCTTTAGTTTTTTAGAACTAGGCGGCCTTGGTGGCGCGGCAGAAGTATGTATTACTACGTATGTTGAATTCCCGGGTCGGACAAAAACGATATTGGATTTTTCTGTCTTGATATGCTCAGTATCAGCCCGGTGTCTGGTGGGTGTGATGCTCTTCTGCCTTCTCTTTCGGAGATAAAAAACATCTCGATCATGTGAGATCAAGCCGAACAAAAAAAACCGCATCAAAATCCGTCAATTCGTTTAAAAGCTACGATGCCACAGAAAGACACACAGATACGTCAAACTATATAATATCCTTCTTTTGCGTCCGTGGTTAACTAAAATTTTAATGCGGATTAAACCATTTAACGCTGAGTTGAAAATAACTGTTACAACACATTCACATTATCTGTACACCTGGATGTGTACTTGTTTTTTAATATGACCGTGTACCTTTTAATAACCGTACCGTATAATGTTGCTATATAGAGACATAACAAAGCCCGGGATCTCTAGGGCAGCAGAAGTCCGACTCACTCTCGCTGCGTCACTCAGGCAGTGTTGCCACCTACCATAAATACGCTGCGTTGCTAGCCTAAACGATAAGGTTTCCATTTTGTCAGTTTTTAGCAAACTCCTTCCCCCAAATAAACACTGAAGACGACTACTTATATACATGTAACATAAAAGAACAAGAACCTAATTTGCTTAAATTATAATGTTATTGCCCTCGCTGTAACCTCTAAGTTTAGAATGATTCGACTGCATAATAAAGTCGAAACCACGCTTAATTGTGAAGGGGTCGCATATAACATTAGGTACAAATATTGCAAAGTTCTTTAAAAAGTTTGACGACAACGTAATTCTTTTGGCCAATGTTTGACTACATTTGAATATTTAACGACATCTTTTTTAATGTTTAAATAAGCTCGAGCAGTGTAAAAGAATTTAAATACAATATGCTATGCAATATTTTGTTGTATTTATTTTTAAATTTTATTATTATTTTTTATCTAAGCAATTTCGTTATCGTTGCCGTGAAGTAGTGAAACTGCATTGAAAGTAGTTGATCGACTTGTAGCGAAATACCTGTTATAAGGTAGTTTGATACAAGGACTGACAGACTGACTGCATTTTATATATTTTTTAAATATATTAGCCCAATGACGTCCTCTGCTGGATATATAGGCCTCACCTAATTTCCGCCACAGCGAGCGATATTCGGATGATAATGATTTTTTTGATATTTTGTTTTAAAAAGATTGGCGTTATTCTTGCCAGTTCTTCTCATAGCTCCACCCCATCAGCGAACTGTAAATTTGCTGACACTACTTTTCGGATAACCTGTTACATTCTTGTGACTTTCATAAGTGTTACCTTGTAACCTTTGCTGACACTACTTTTCGGATAACCTGTTACATTCTTGTGACTTTCATAAGTGTTACCTTGTAACCTAGATGAATAAACGAGATTTTATTTCATTTCAATGTTATTCTTTAAATCGTGTTCTAATAAGTTTAAAATAAAAATATGCTCATGTAATTCTAATTGTAAGACGGTAAATTGAAACTTGAGTTTCAGTTAGGTGAACCCTGTGTTAACGACTGAGCTGAATAACAATTTGGTAGCAATTTAGGTATTATAATGGAGTATTGTTGGCACTCGCATACGAGCACACTCATTTCGTAGTGCGCTTTGCATAACAATGATTTGAGTAGAGTACGGTCATTTGGTGAGCGTAGTGAAACCTCTGTCGCATATCTTTTAGTTAACAATAAAAATATGTAGTGTTATACACAGCTTACTATTTAAATTTTGAATACTTTGTTTTTATAATCATAGATTCAGAGGTTGCTCGAGAATAGATAGATGAAAGTTAACAAAACTCTTATAGGTATTACCTATAAGAGTTTTTTTAATTATTAATATATATATTCTTTATTTTTGTATTTTGCTTTTCCCCGTGTACTGTGCACGAGGAAGAAAATAAAACAAAGTATACCTAAAAAACGGTTAAGAGCATTTCGGATCATGTTCAATATAGAGTTCTGCAGCAAAAAAGCGTATCTTTATAGCGCTTACGTCCTTCTGTTGAGAAGCGCAGTTTTTCGGCATTAACTCAAAAACGGTATACTCGTATCCGATCATATATACCTACCATATTCAAAATAATTTTCTATGGAAGCATTTATTAAGCGCTATCATAGAATTATTTTCAGATTTTTAGGTTTTACAGTTTAGAAAATAGAGGGCTGGGCACAATCTATGTTACTTTCGGAGAGATTATTTTCGAAAATATGCACCTAATCAAAAAACTTGCATAAAAACTTTAAATGTATTAAAAGATCTGCCGAAGTATGTGCCACGCGTAAATGTACGCTGAAAATTGATTTTTCAGTTTCTGTTACATGTCATATACAGTATACCCTTATTTATAATATTTAACTACCAAAGTAAGTAGCGGCTCACGCAAGACACCATTGAATCGTTTTTGAATAATATGCCTGTGACATACGGACAGATGGACGGACAGAACGAAACTATACGGGTTCCTTTTTGGCCATTTTGGCTACGGAACCCTAAAAATGACCCTACCGTTACAACAATTGAGTACAAACTGTCCGTCACAAATTCGCGAGTATTATCCATATTCTTCACAGCCCTTCGTTTCAGTCCCAGTGGTGATATCAAACATGACATTTACTACGGTCAGTGAGGCAACTTAAGCTTGACATGTCAGAGGCAATCTGGGATAATATTATTCACTGCTTCGGTATTTTCCGGTTCAAATGGAAGTTGACCCAACTGGGCATCTGTCAGTAGTAACAAGGTATAAATATCCGTGTCTTGAAGAGCATTTATTAATCTTAATTTCTTTGTATAATTTATTCTTAAATGTAGTATTTATTTTATTTCTTTGAATAGTATAATTTCACTAATTACTCTTTCACGCAATGCGTGTATGTATTAACCCATAAGTGTGAGTACGTATCACCGAAGGGCGGAGCTAGTAATATCATATACGTAATCCAATAATTATTATTATTATTTTTTTTATTGCCTGTAGTGACAGACGAGCAAGCGGCCCATCTGATGGTAAGTGGTTACCGCCGCTCATGGACGTTATTATACTATCTTTTAACTGTATATCTAAAACCTCATACTTTCATAACTATTCCTACTCACTTTAAAATCTGTTCGTAATGAGCTAAATATATCTTAATATAAGATGATTAATTATTCGGTATCGTAATTACATTGTTTAAGATAGCAAAATAAGATTGAATATAATGGAATGAAAAAATAAAAAGCTCAATTAACTAGCTTGTAGCTGTGACAAAGTGTCACTGTAGTGCGCGTTGCGGACAAGGACAAAACGTCTGTGCCCTGTGACCTGCTGTCAGATGTATCTATTATGTCGAAATAACGTTATTTTATTTCTTACAAGAAACAGATTAAGAACCTTTTCTAATGTAAGTGCCTACTTAAATAACTTTGTTTCTGAACATTTATTTGTAATACAAGAAAAGGTCTTGCTAAATTTATGCCTATTATGATCAGGCTTATACTCGTAGTAACTATAATGATTTTAACAAATAAAAAACATTAATATTACATGATTTATAAAATAACTAACTTAGAGGACTAGTTTCGCCAACTTTATTTGTGTTGTTTTCCAGTTATATTAGTCGAATGGCAATGCTGCTGCTTTACGTACCCTTAAAAAATTAATGCCTAGATCATGTTTGCCCAGTGAATATGATATTAAAAAAATCCTACCTATTTTTTATATCTTATTAATTCTATAACTGTTAAAGTATCAGTGAAATCATAAAGTATTTCTTTAAAAAATAAAATTAATTTACTATATACATATCTGCTTCACTTTTTATTTGATGTTCGGTTGCTAGATAAGTACTTATAATTTCCAAGTAGTTTAATAAAGTATATGGTACAAATACATAATGATCTATTTAAGCAATCAAGAGAAACTAAAATATATTAGCTTTATTAGACACACAGTGATTCCATTAGATCGTACACAGAATATTAATATGTTATACAGGGTTAATATTGGGTTATGTCAATTAAATTTATAAGTTTATTTCCGGCGATACGATCTCGTCTGTCAACGAGGCTACCTATTTTGTAGTGTTCGTCAAACATTAGCTCGTTACCCTATGCCGGCTTCACATGTTGGTCAGACATGCATCAATATAAAGATACTAGGATATTTTAAAGGTACTATAAAACAGCTTAGGGAACAAGCCCCGTGTCGCGGGGGCCTTTACAAACCTACAATGATTACCGAACACAAAGTACACCCAGACTTGAAACAAATATCTGTGTATCACACAAGTATTTGTCTCGTGTGGGAATTGAACCCACGTCATTCGGCACGGCGATGTTAGTGGTGAAGCGACAACCTTTAACCGGTACGCCCGCCACAGGGACAGTCGATTTTACTTCGGCATCATACTGTGGCTTATATTGGCTTAAATTGGCCCAATGTATGTAGCCGACAATAGTGTAACTTTGTTTGTCCGTGTCGATTTACATTGTGTCCCCGCTTGGGCTCTTCAATAAAACCTCATTTTCAACATCATACGTTGATTATAACTATGCACCTAATTTAAATTAGTTTAATAACTCAGGTTACTCAAATCTCGCAGCAGACACACACAACATCATATTAAGCCGTAGTACTTAATAAGGGAATGAAAATTGAACCCTAAAGTTTGTGGTCCCCGTTTACTTGCTTCCTTCACTCTCGTTAGTTAATGCACGTGATATTATAATGTCAGAAGTTTATTTCATTTATCATAACGAACAATATAATTAAATTTTTGGTTTTCTGTTATTAAAATTTCTTTGTAACTGAGATTGATGAATATTATTGCTAACGTGGCTTAATAATTCCGAGCCACCAGTTGGACAAGCAGCTACCGTAGTCGATAGATGCTTATAACTTCGCTCACTTGTTACTACTTTATAAACAAAAACGGAATTTTACTATACATTTACCTACAGTCCAAGAATTAAAAAAAACTGAAAAGCGAACCGTCAAGACCAAGGTTAAAAATTACCGTTCAGCATAAGAAATACAATTCTGTCCTTTGTTATTTAATTATTTGCGAGAAATCTCTCAGCGCTACCTCCTAAATTATATTTAAGGGAATCTAGAAATGACGTTGCTAACTAATAAGATTCCTGAAATATTAAGATATAAGGTTAATATTATTAAGACAGATTGGTACCTAAAAATAAGGTATTTTTGGCTTTGTTATTATAAAGCCACAAAAGTCTATCAATCTATACTCAATGATATTGTATGTTAACATATATCATTGTCTATACTAATATTATAATTGTTTGTTTTGTTGAATACGCTAATCTAAGGAATTGTTGCTCCAAATTGAAAAATCCTTTTTTTTAGACAACCCATTTATCGCTAAGCTAGCTATAATTATGACTTCACACCAAACAAAGATCCATGGAAGCGAAGCCCCGCGCGAAAGCTAGTTGTATTATAGTTATGGTTATAATAATGTTTGTACAGGAACACAGAGCTATCTGATTGGGTTTATGTAGTTACACAAGATATGTAGTTACACAAGATATATAATGTATATATCTAGTATATTTATTCCCTTCGGACGAAGGAACATTCTCCTAATTATAACCTATATTCTCTACTTAATGTTGTCACGCGATGTGTCATTGTCAAACGTTGGCTTGAACTTTTACTGAAAATATATGTGTAAGTGTAACTCATTCTGTATTACGTTCATATTGATACTTGGGCTATAAGTTCTTTTCTAATAATTTTGGTAACATTAAAAGTTTCCCTTTTTTCTAGATCGCTAAAACGCTTTTATTTAGTAGTAATTTATTAATTATTATATATCGACAAGACTTATGATTATTTTACAGTCTTATATAGAACTGATGTTGCAATATAGCTTGCTTTACAGATGCCACGCAACAGTTGGTATTTTAATTGTTGTTGGCTATGTAATATGTAATGTTGGCTAATTTTATTGATGATAATTAAATGACAAATTTTCTGATGCGGGCGGCACAAAATCGCCAACTGTAGCGGAAATTAGGTGAGACCTATATCCAGCAGTGAACGTCATATCTCTGTCTGAGCTGATATGATAATGATGATATTGTTTACACTTACATTAAAAATAGCCCAGCTAAAGCATATCATAATGAGCTCTATGAAACCGAATACAGTTTTATACAGAAGCTGTCAGAATTAATTTACTCTACACTCATATTTTATTTGAAACTCTTTGAGGTATAAGTAAGCCCCTATTACCGTTGATGTAACTTTGTTTGTTTCAGTCATGGTTATGTACAATACATTAAAAACAAGGGCTCGGATCTCATTAAGCATTTTTCGAAATTGTTGTGTGCGCGTTAACATGTCGAATGTTTACGTACAATATACCTACAAAGGTTAACAAGAGGTGAAAAAATCATAGTTAAAATTCTTGACATGATATTTAATTTAGGGTACAGCATAGTGTAACTGGGTCTTGTTGTGTTTTCCAAGTAAGTTAATGAAATGAACGGTAAAGCAGAAGATGAGGACAATGCAGAACCCAGCAATTGTTGTATATTTCTTTTCTATATGAAAGAAACAAAGTATTTTTCGTTTACAAAAATTAATAAACAACAATTTGATAATAAAGCGCTGTAGAGTACTCAACATGTGGTGTTTATTAGTCTGTTTCATCCAATAAAGGCGTCCCTACTCTGGGGATTAGCCAACAACGTTTAATTAATAAACGCAAATCTCGTATACTTCAACTAATTATTATTAGAGTAATACTTACGTGCAACATTCTATTAAAATTGTGATCTTTACGTGAATTAAATATTATATTATCATATGAGACTTAAATATTTATGTTCCCTATTCTGAACGTAATATTACATCTTAAGGCATTTTAATTATGGTAATAATACACTATAATCGACCATTACAGCGTTTTATAGACATTAGTGGAAAATTAACGTGATGTATGATGACAACCTTACCAATTTTAATTAAGGAATCATATAGATCAATAAAACCTGTTAAAAGCATGTCGGACCATGCTCAATGTAGGGTTCCGCAGCAAAAAGGCGTATCTTCATAGCGTTTACTCGAACCCTATTAAAATCTCGTATCAAATTCCAAGTTTGGTTCTTTAAGATCAAAGATATTATGTATTCCCTACAGGAAATAGCCACTAAACTCATAGAATATTAAAGAACACATTCATAATAAAATGGTGGATCGAGTCCTTCCAATGCGTTGTCTCTAAACCCTTGAGAGTACCGCCCAAGGTCGAACTAACAAAAACTTAGCTTGTTTACACTCGGCTCTTCCAGCAAATCTTGTAAAAGTTGTAGTTAAATTGAATTGCTATTTCCACGAACTAACAGAAAGAGCGTTCCGCACAGTGAGTACATTTAGCCAGGTTTCTTCTGTAAGCGGAGTACAGTCCAAACGAATTTCTCACAACGTTTATTTCGCACATTTAACTTTTACAGTAATGTTTAAATTGAAAACATTTAAGTCAAAGAGTCTTTTTCTTTTACTGAAGAACAAAACGTAGAAAATACAAGGTATAGGCACATATATAGTAAATTACAATACTCTTTTATATGAAGTTCCGACCTTTATTTTATCCTCACAATTTAAGCCTTTCAGGTTGGCGATTACGTACATTGAATGCATGAAATCTTGCTATATGTGTACATTTGTACACACGTGCTCATCCAAAAAGGAATAGTCACATTTTCATTTTCTTTGCAAAGTATTAAATCAAGTTTCCAAGTCCACACCAGATATTGACATCTACCATGATTACAAAAACCATCTTAAACATAATATATTCAACATTTTCCAAGCCTCCAACAATAACAATCAATGTAGTCAACATGCAGTAATTGTGTGCCATTATTTTTTTTAATTTTTTTTTTATTATCTCTTATTTAAGTTTAATAAGTTTATTTTCCAAGTTTAAGATCTCGTTAAATTCCCTTTTGCAGTGGAAAGCCGGCTTTACTGTAAAGCGCTTTCAGTTCTATTTTGAGGTCAATAAGGGAAAAAGATTTTCTCTGCTCGACGTGCAGAGGTAGTCGCGAAAGTAATGTGAATGCCTCCAAGGCTTTATTAGACATTTACCTATTTGTGGCACACACATGGCTAACTAAAACTATTTACTTTATTACTCGTACGTTCTTGTTTAGATAGATTGCATTATGTTTTATTAGTCTCAGGTAGAGCTTCATTACTTGGACATAATATATAACAATAATTACTTATAAACGCGCGATACAAATGAAATGAAAGATATTTTTATTTAATATTAAACTAGCGATGATGGCTGAATGGATAAGTTTCCGGCGTGTTAAACACCGGGTCCGCGTTCGATTTCACTTTGTGGAATTTATATGTACTCACTAGTCATGTGACTTACCATCTGCTAACGGTGAAAATATAAATTTCGTGTTTGTAATATATTTTGTAATGGAAAGTTGTGTTAATTAATGAAAAGTTAATTATTTTTGCAGTAGGTAAGTGGGCTTTCTAAAGTTAAGTATGTTTTATTAGGTGAGGCCTATGTCCAGTAGTGGACGTCATTGATCTGATATGATGATGAAGATGTTTAATAAAGTTTGTTTGATTAGCGGATTGTAGATCGTAAAAGTTGGATTATAAATAATCATTTCTTCAGACATAAACAGTTCGTAGTGCTACCTAGATGAAGCATTGACAAACAAGATATTATTTGGACCTAAAAAAAAGAAGCGTAATAACACGTGATTGGTGTAATTTACGTAATAACATTAGTTTGGAACTAAGTTTCCCAGAGACCATTTCTTTTATCCCCGACATGCTGACATATCATCTGGGATCAAATAGTAACGAATATATCTCTAGCATTCAGAGAATTCTTTCCCTTCTGATGATTCAGCAAATAAATCTGAGCTTGAAACGTAATATATCTAGTATATATATATAATCAAGTAGGTAGCTACACTGTTTTGTAACTGATTACCCACGTTAAAAAAAAAACTAGTTCATTCATTTATATTGTATGTACAATTTTGTGACGTCGATTTTTTAGGGTTCCGTAGTCAACTAGGAACCCTTATAGTTTCGCCATGTCTGTCTGTCTGTCTGTCTGTCTGTCTGTCTGTCTGTCCGTCTGTCCGTCCTCGCTTAATCTCTGTGACCGTTAGCACTAGAAAGCTGAAATTTGGGACCAATATGTGTATCAATCACGCCGACAAAGTGCTAAAATAAAAATTGGAAAAAAATGTTTTATTAGGGTAGCCCCCCTATATGTAAAGTGGGAAGTGTTTTTTTTTTTTAATTTTAACCCTAATGTGTGATATATTGTTGGAAAGGTATTTAAAAATGAATAGGGGTTTACTAAAATCATTTTTTGATAATGTCAATAATTTCGGAAATAATCGCTCCAAAAGTAAAAAACAAAGCGTCCCCCCCCCTCTAACTTTTGAACCATAAGTTTAGAAAATACGAAAAAAATCTGAAAAGTAGAACTTTATAAGGACTTTCTAGGAAAATTATTTTGAACTTGGATGGAAACAACAGATGGAAACTGCAGTTAACCAATATAATTTGGTCCCTGAATCGTATGAGCGCCTATACAATCCAGAGGTCAAGTTTCATTTGCCCGTATTTTTTTTTTAACTTCGTTTACATAATATTTTATTATCCTGAACGTATCTTTTTTCAAACAAAAAAATAATTATTAAAATAGGTTCTCGCAATTCAAAATTACCATCGAAAACTTCTGGCACGTCTAACGGACGGGAAACTACGGAACCCTACACTGAGCGTGGCCCGACACGCTCTTGGCCGGTTTTTTTTAGTTTATTTGTTTTATGTACAGATCAGATAGCCGGATAGATATATTAAAATTTATGTTACGGGTACGTTCGTATATTTATATTTCAAATTAGTGGTGGTCTAAATTTAGAACATTTTTACTGGTTAATCCGAAAATCCGTTATAAATTAATAAAAACACGTTCAAAATTTAACAAATTTTTTCAAATATAATATGTCGTAACTTTGTATTGAATATACATTGTGGTAATTTGCGTAAATTGGTACTCGCCTATTTTGTTTCGATACCTTCGATAGCTGTTTGTGACGGGACCCAGCGGGAGAGGCTAAACACGTGCTGCATTTATAAGTTGGGTAGTCATAATTATGTGGATTAGGAGTTGTTTCTTATTTGCGAATACATTTTCGGATAAAACAAATTTTGGCCTGCTTTTGATACGATACTATCTTATATGTATATACTTGTATATAATAATATGTATTTCATTCTAGCTTCAACGAAAATGTGAAAGGATTGAACTGGCGGCGAAAGCAACGTGTTGTCGTATAAAATTATTGATAGACGTATTCCGCGATTGAAAAATCGGTGGTCAGTGGCAGAGACTTAACCTGTTGATGAATGTAATTTTTGTTTTACTAATCCTTTTAAGTTATATGAATATTAAGGCGAAACAAATATAATAGTATGAAATACGCATAGTATGAATCTGTCATAATATCTACAAATGTTGTTAATGTTTAGATAAAATTAAATGTCAAAATACGATGGTTAATATGTAATAAAAAATTTATAGATTACCCAGACATTTGAATGAGGCCTTAGAATAAGCTAGATCGACCGGTAGACAGAACGTAGAGAGAGAAAGAATTAATACGATTCGTCTTTTAAATAAAATACATTTATCTTTCTTTATTTTATGCGAAGCTTTTAATAGTTGCCTTACTATACACACTACCCTGTAACATTTTGCTGTCGCTAGCGAATTCACATCATCCACTCATCATGCCACGATATTAGTCAGTCAACTATCTGTGGTGTGTATACTGGTGGTGCACTGAGAAGTAATTACGATTGCTGCGCAAGAATTAAAAATAAATTAATGGGTTTTTCTATCATGACATTCTCAGGCCAGAGTTTATAAACAATTGTGCCCAGTCGATGACAATAGGGTCGCCTATTACATGGGACTAAACAAGTAAACGCATTATGAGTGTGTTGCATTTTTGCTTTCCTCTTTGAGAAAAAGGCGTATCGCTATATTTTAGTCAGTAATGAAACGGTCTGGTAAGTATTGTTTAAAATTAATAAATATTTTTCTTGTGCCGACATGTATAATTGTATAGTCAGGGATGTTATGTTGGGCCAAAAGCTTTTTAACTTATCTTTTGGTGACTGAAAAGGTCACGACAAAATTAAGGTTTACAAATGAAATGGAAAGAAAAGTATATAATTTACACCACGCTTTTAGCAGGAGTGCCCTTTCTTTATAATAATGAAATTTCGCTTGAAAAAATCAAATAATGAAATTTAGTTTATTATGAGAAAAGTCTTTGGTTTCATTTTCCTTTGATTACGCGGGCGGCCCGGCGTTGGCCTCGTGTTTTTGGTCATTACTTTTTCAAGGTCTTTTATAGATTTATAATTATTTGATATTTATTCGGTGGTTGACTAAATATAGCAAATTGAAGGGAAACCAAATCCCGTGAATACCTAAGCTGCTCTAAAAGGAGTATTTTTAACTCGTTGAACTGGAATGGAAATAGAAAAAATCATAATATCAAAGTGGAGAATATCAATGTCAATCTAATCAGTGAACGGCTAGCTTGAGACCTAACGACGCTTACAAACTGTGTCCTCCTATCTGTTCGGGAATAAAAGCCTTGGCGCTATGTAGGTATGCTTGCTTAATTTTATCCTAATAATTACGTGTTAATTAAGTGAGACCTATGTATAAGTGTGTCCAGCAGTGGACGTCGTTGGTTCAGTAAAACCATAAGTGTGTGGACAATGTGTAAGGACATGTAAACACACACTTTCTCCTTCACAATTATTCATCATCATCATATGAGTACATTGAGTACCCTGTAACATTTGTTATTTACATCATCCACTCATCATGCTACGATATTAGTCAATAACTAACTGTGGTCATTCACGTAATTATTCATCATCATCATATCGATAATAGTAATAATTTAAAAAAAAAAAAAATAATAGTAATAATAATTTCATCATCATTTTAACAGTAATAACACTGGTCAACAAAATTTTGTAACAAGAAAGGTGCTTGCTAATTTTAAGTTACCTACCTACCCTCATTTTATTACCATATTTGTTTTGATTCCATCAGGTCTAGTTTTCGTGTTACAGCTAGTAACCACCAAATTAAAAATTAACCCTTTTTGTTTCACTTTCGCATTCAAAGAATTTGTTTATTTGAAGAGCGTAGTGTTTTGTTCTGTTTTTAGAGTTAAGTGATTCTTAAATAATGTCAAGAAAGTGTGAAAATGATCCTGACAAGTTTTGTTACATTTGTGGTGACATTACTTTCAAAACTCAGCGAAGGAATTAGACACCATTAGTAACTAAGTTATATGAACAGTATTTTGGCTTTGCCATCGGACAACAAGACAAAGCGTGGGTTCCACACATCTGTTGTGTTAAATGTGTGGGTCTTCTCACTGGATGCGCGAAAAGATCTCGATCTATGCCTTTTGCAATCCCTATGATTTGGACGGAACTAACGAACCACTCATCTGATTGTTATTTTTGTCTTACTGATACATTTTACTATTAAAACAAAAACTAAATTTAGGGAACCTGACCTGCCATCAGCTAAAAGACCGATCCCTCATTGTGAAGATCAACCGGTACCAGAACCACCTCATACTAGCGATCTGGCCGTTACGCCAGAAATCGAAAAAGAGACATTGGATCCTGACCTTCAAGAAGCTTCATCATCTAATGAGCCACATCTTCTATCACAAGGAGATCTCAATGATTTGTTACGTGACTGAAATTTGTCCAAACAACAGCTTAGTAATTTAGAAAAATCAGCTTGGGAATCTTTCATGAAAGTAATTTCCAATTTTCTAGGAAATTACCGATCAAGTGACTATAAATGTACTATCGCGGAGCTTTTATCTGCTTATAAAGCTTTGGGCTGTAATATGTAGTTGAAAATACATTTTCTTCAATCACATTTAGACTTCTTTCCTGAAAATTTAAGCGCCGTCAGCGATGAACACGGTGAAAGATTCCATCAAGAAATTTCTACCACAGAAAAACTATATCAGGGCAAGTGGAGCTCACGTATTTTAGCGGATTACTGTTGAACATTAAAATGAGACGTTCCTGAAGCAAAATGCATACAAAAATCATAAAAGTAAATTCATATTAATGTTGCAATAAACCGAAATAACTTCTTTATGTTGATAAAAATTCAAAATTTCTAAAATGTTACAAAATGATATAACAAAAAAACTATTCGTATTTAAAGCATTTCAATTTTATTTCTAGTATCCCTTATCCTTGTCCTAACATAACTAGACAAAAGTTTTCATGTTACATGCAAAAGTTGTTTTTTTGTTGACTAGTGTAATTATTCATCATCATGAAATCAGTATGATGAATAATTACGTGAAGGAGAAAATGTGTGTGTACGTGACCTTATACATTATCCACACATTTATTTTTTCAAACACTATTATATGATAATTACTAGACTAAAAAATACAAAAACAATACGTAGAAAAATAATACGTAGTCTAACTATACATTATAATACTCGTTATCATCAGTCACCTATTAATATCCTGCTACTGATCACGTTACCACAAATACGATTTACGAAGTAACATTATGTAAAGGTGACTAAAATATTTATTTATAAAGTAAAATGTAAATGGTTCAATTACATATCCACAACATACCAAAACTTTGCGGGCGGAACTTACTCAATTATTGTAAAACTATTGATTATCTGAAAGGTCAAAAGCAAGTTTACTTTTGTTGTGACCTTTACAACTTGTTGAATAAACATTATTCTGTATGCATAGTATTACACAATCTTAATATCGTAGACCTGAGTTTATACTACACAATTCAACCCTTATAACTACTGCAATGCAAGTCCTGTAAGCCAGGATTAACAACATTTTTTTGACCGATGCTTTCTCGGATTAGATCCTATACCTACAGATACAAATACAAATTCATTTATTTACAAGAATTATGGTACATAGAGATGGTTTAATTTAAGTAGATAGTCCAGCACATTCTACCATAACAATGGTGCGTGAATATTGTTAGTACAGTACAAAAAATAAAAAATGTTGTAATTAATAAATTATGAATTAAATATACTGAAATGATGATAGATTACTTTTGTCTCCCGTTTTGCTATGAAGAGAAGTGGATAATTACTTTCACACACCTCCATTTACTTCTGATTAATTTCGTTGTGGGATCCAAGACAAAAGGTTAGGCATTGCTGGCGACTGCCAAGTGTTAAAACTCAGTGTTCACATGGGTCATCGTTGTCAATCCTGAGAATTGAGAAGCTTATCTTTGTTACGTTAGGAGAGGAAGGGGCACAGTGTTTAACCCTCGTCACAGAAGACCGCAGCTATAATAATATTGCTGCGTTCCTGCTGGTGAGTAGTGTAAAAAACTTTGTTAAAATGAAAGCTCTTTAAGTATGAAACAAAATTACGCTGCTACATAAAAATGAAAGTAATAAGAGTTCAGTGGTCTCGCATTGTTGATTGTTTATTGTCTTCAGAATACTTGCGAACAACATAAAATATAATCATTTTACTTGAATGAACACACAAAGGCGGGCAATTGGCTGAAAGGAATCGCTAATAAGACTGCCAAGCCTGTGCTTGCTTGTTACGTTGAAAAACTAATTATTGTTTGAATTTATGCTTCATTTCTATATACGATGAGCCTATTGTTTTTCAAAATATACATATTACTACTTGCTGTATTTAATAGTTATTGGTGTAATGTAAAAGTTGAGGTTAAGCCAAATTAGAAGGTTTTTCTTTTAGTTGAGAGAATTTTTAAGACCTACTTGACCATAGGCTTATTTGAACCATGAGCGAGATTTGTCTTTTCTTATTCTCTGAAGAAAACCCAAAGTAAAATATTTAAAAATATTTGCTATGTTATTTCACTGTATGTTATTAATAATATTGACGTATGTTGTATGTTTGTATTTAATTATTTATAAGGAAAAATATTAACAGATATCAAAAGAATACCGATTTGAAATTCTAATTTAGGTTGACATAATCATGTATAAATATGGAAAGCATATACCTAATATTATGAAATTGCCCAAAATGACATTTTTATTTTATTAGATATTGGTTGTTGTTATTATAGAAATGTTTAACATATAAAAGCAAAACGTTGAGCTAATCGGCAAGGAAGTCCTAGCTTTTGGTATAAAATTCTACATGTTTAGCACGCCGCTCACTTATCTATTCAGCCACCAATATAATAAAATAATTGGTATAGAACGTCGGTATAGTTACGATGCGATGATACAGCTCGCAATAATTGCCGCCAGTTCCCTGCTGCTCTCTCACTCATGGCCACTGGAGACTTATTTGTTACTGAAACTCTATTAGATGCCGCTCACAAAACCACAAGCACTGGCAGAGTTTAGCAAACAGCTCACATAGACTATGTACAGCTTTTCAATTAATTTTAATTGTATTATCAATGCCGAAGGGTAACTTGCAGTTCAGTAATGAAAGACCTAAAATACGCCGATAGTTTTACCCTACGATTTGGCGAGTGAACATCCCCGAACAAAATATTATCAACTCAACAGTATTACTGAGAGCTGAGAAATCAAAAACATTTGCATATTTTTAAATTTCCGCTCTCGCAGTGTGAATATCAATAAGGATATACATGTAATTCTTATTATCGCAATATTGCCGTTGACGGGCACGAAATAGAATCTTAAAAAATACTGTATTGATTAAAATCTCACATCAGATTCAGGGAAAAAGAATCAGGGGTTCGTTTACGCTGTTCAAATAAATCGTGTACAAGTTCAACTTGCTATCGGTAGTTAAATAAATAAAATAATTCTACAGAGATTTGATGTAAGATCTGAACTTCATATAATTATATGTAGGAACACACACACAAAATATGCTTTTATTTTTTTAACAACATCACTCACACAAATATAGGAGTCTCTCTTGATAGAAATAACAAATACGCGAAATATATGTAAATTTTCGCTTGAAAGGATAACACATACCAGCGAAAATTCTCCGTTGTGTTAAATTACACAAACTACAAACCGGAGGACAGTGGGTAACATAAACTTATAACTCAGTTTGCAAATATCTATTTTAAGCTGGCGCGAAGCGTTACGTAACGTGAGGAATTCATTCAAATAAAGATATTTTTCACGTAATGGTCCCTCAGAATGTTACTAAGTCAACCTGAAGTTTCCTCCTCCGAACGAAGTTAGCGTTCCCTAAGGAGAAAGGTGCCATCAACATTTTAATGGAATATGACCATCTCAACTTAGAAATGAGATATAAATATCACTTTTTATAACTTTCGAAAATAAATGACCAGCAATCTTTTAGGTCACTTCCCTCCGTGTTTCTTTTATAGATTTTATCTTTGTTGAATTATTATTAAATTACACCCTAACAATTGTATGTACTAGTTTATTTCATTACATTACAATTCATAAATCTTATAATTTGTCAATTGAATGAAGACGGCCTCAAGTATTTCACACTTTGCTTGGTCTAACTTTAGTGTGTCCTTCCTTACTTATTGAAATACAATTGCCATCTCTTGATTTGACGATTTGGCATAGCCTGCAAGATCGCCCGATTTAACCATCCCAGACTTCTTTCTTTGGGGGTACTTGAAGTCGCAGGTTGCGCTACCGTGTATATTACTACATAGGTAGAATATTGACTCAGTAAGCTGGGTGTCCAGTCAAATGGGACATATTTGAATATAAACGTATTTTAACTCTAGTACATCGAATTTTGATGTAATTTATTTCAATAATTTGTATAATTTGCAACTGAAACGTGTAACTGTAAAGTAAAACATTTTAAATGAGAAATAATAGATTTCAATTTAAAAGATTTTATTTTTAAACAAAAAAATGCAATTAAGTAGTAACTTTAAATGGTCCTAGCTTATGAACTGATAGGTATTTTAAAAAAAAATCTTTTAATAATAGTTTTAGAACATTGGGTTGAAAAATATTTTTCCCTTTAAAAATATATCCTAGAGTGTCTAGATACCTAGCATATTATGTCAGGGTCTACACTTTTCATTTCAAAATATTCATGTAATTCAACTAGATAGTTGGATCTCATCCAATTAGCTTTAATATTCTTTAACAAATGAAAGGAAAGCAAAGGAATCAGTGACAATTGTATTATTGGCTATATAGTCTTAGGTTGAATGAAATCGTTGACCTCTTTCATAAAAAGAGGAGGCTCTAGATTCTTGCTCAAATTCCTAACAAACTGATTGCGCAGTGATATCTTTCTAATTTGAAAGAAAAAGGTAAGTTCATAACACTGAACGTTTTAAAACTTTATATTTATTATTATCTTTTGAAAACCAAACTAAATGATTATCGTAAATATTTTCTTTTCATTAGACGCTGTTGATCGAATTCATATTTATTACCAGATGTTTATGTGTAATTTGTATTTACTACAAAGGTCGTGCTATCTGAGAAATTCTAGAAGATTCGATACACAATGTGAAGTATAAAATTTATTCAATTTTTATTTACTTATTAGAATTATGAGGCTGTATTTTTAGAATTTAGCGAAATGATCGCTCGAGTTCCAAGGTTTTAGAAAGAAAAAAAAAACGGTTCTCAATATTTGAGTGATTTTTGCATTGAATTACCTAGATCTGTTAAATGCACTTTTTTAACGAAATGAAGGTAAAACGAAGGTGCATTTATGGAAGAATGCTCGTTAAAACTTTATTATGTATAATTTTTTGCTGAAAAAATTTAGTTTGACGTCATCGTTGGCAGGATATAGAAGAAGTCTGTGAATAAATATATTATGCTAATAAAGAGAATCAAACTAAAAAAATTAAAACATAAATTGTTACGTAAGTAACATGTAGGTAGTTAACATTTACACAGCGAGCGTCTTGGGAACGACCCTCTATACAGGTTCCTTTGGCGAAACTTTATACTTTATAATACATTTCGTCTCACTTAATTAAAACGTAATATGATATCATTTAATGTGGGTGTAGTGTACTCAGAGTTTCTTCTCTTGTCATTAAAATATAATTTAAATGAAAAATCTTTCTAATGTCTTGTACGTTTGCCCTTTAGCTAGTAGAATCCACGTCTCCTTAATAACACAGGGACAATATAAAAGCGGTAGTGTAAAGAAGTATATTTAGCGGTGCGGTTGGCCGACCTTTGGCCCATTCATTGTGTTACTTAACATGAATGAAACACTAACGAACCTCACTTTTAATTTTATTGGCATATGTACGTAAATATGACGTCATACGTATTCACAAGTATTTATAGACTTTTGTTATATACTGTTTGAGTTTCATGTAAAGTCACATTCAGTGGTTTCTCTTAATGAAAACCCTCATTCATGATAAAGTAAATCGGATGTAATTACTTGCGTCTGCGGTTTGTTCCGCTATAGGTTACAAGATTTATTTGCTACTTATTTTGACTACACATATTCAGATTATATGTATATAATACTTATCATTTCAACCCATAAACGGCCCACGGCTGGGAACGAGTCTCCTCCAAAAAAAAAATGTGGAGGGAATTTAGCCTACTATACCACGCTGGCCAGACGGGTAGTATAGGGTTTTGTATCGAATATTCCTCATCTTGCAGTGCTCTTGTCTGCTTAAGGTTACTCCCTTAGTCGCCTTTTACGACACCCACGCCCACACGGTTTGAAATGGGGTAGTGACATTATGTATTCTTCATCCGTCACTACACAGACATATCTTTATATATATAATTCTTCTGTACGTGTGTTGACAGTGAACTCCTCCTAAACGGCTGAACCGATTTCAATGAATTTTTGTGTATGTGTTCAAGTGGATTCGAGGATGGTTTAGATTCACAAATAAAAAATAAAAAAATGCAATCGATTGGTATATCATGCAGGACAACGTCTGTCGGGTCCGCTAGTTATATATATATAATAATAGAATAGTAAAAATAAAAGAGGCAGTCTCTATACCCTGCAATATCTGAAGCTTGATAAATACTGCCTCTATGACTTTACAGGCCTTGAAGTGTATAAGCAACTTCCTATAATAATAGCATCTCATAAATGTTCCACTGCTGGACCCGGGTCTACACTCTCACACTCCTCTATCTAGATAGCCTAAACACACAGGATCAGAAATATCTCTAGAAGTTCTTCTAGAGAATGTGGGTTTTCTTGCGATATTTTCTTTCACCGACGTAACGACGACTTAATCTAGTTCATATAAATTCCACTATGGGAAATACACATTGGTACTGCGTGGTTTGCATGCCGCCCGTCAGTCACTAATCCATTAAGCTATCATCGCTTATGCGGAACATCCTTTATCTTATTAAAATTTGTTGTGAAATCAGTAGGTAGCTATATTCTTATAGCCTATAAGAATCTTATTGCAAGTTTCTCCCAACAATATTATAATAAAACGCGACCTACGGCTTCTATATTTCAATAATTTCCACAAGCAAACAGAAAATAATCAAAATAATCTCACGTGAATAATTCAAGGGACCTATAAATATTACATGTTGAAATTCAAATTTATTCTTCCTAAATAAACATCTAAAAAACTTGCTTGCCTAAAAAAAGGAACCAACAATTTTTCGTTGAATAAAAGAAGATACTGGTAGTATTTTAGATGATATTTGAGTTGGGAAATCTTGTTATTATTTAATAACGTGTTCCCGTGTACACATTCTTACATAAAAATATTCTTATTTCTAGTATCAAATAGTATCAGAATTATATGCTCCTGTCAAAACAATATACCTATGTAGTTACGATATCAAAATGGAGGTTGAATGGAAACAGTACAAGACATGAATGAATGTAGCCAAAACAATATTCATTAAACAGGAAAACGCTTGCGACCGAAAAATCTCTATCACAAAACAACATGCTTTCTTGTCTTCTTAATATGTAAACTGGAAATCTGGGTTTCTGTTTATGCTTTATATAAAGCCTTATGTGTACGCCATACCTTAAAATTTTCAGCTATCTCAGCCGACAGCAAAGGCATCTGCTATAGTTGAATTGCTATTGTGTACAGCCATTTCGCAAATCGTGACACGCACATCTTATGGTAATTAATCATTTCTGATATTTATTCATTGTAAAATTTTGCGCCACGATACTCAAATCTATTTTATTTAAGCTTTTTATAAATATTTCGTTTTCGCTGCAAAAAGAAATATATTTACTGGTAAAACTAACCATAAAATTGCGTTTGATTCAGTTTGTTGGCAAACGAAATACAAATCAATTTTTAGGGTTCTGTTGTTATTGAATATTTGTAACACCTGGGACGGGACTATCAGCGGGATTTTATGACGCTATTTTTTTGTGTTCTCCCAATATATAAAAGTATTATTTGTCTTTTATTCATCCGTATTTCTTAAGGACAGATGTCGCCAATATATTTACGAGAAAGTTGGTTACATTTTTGAGAGCGTTACTTTGTTTGTACTGGCACGGTAATCAGATTTCGAGGATTTATGGACCTCTTGTAACTCTAGACAACGAACGCCAATTCTCGGTCAAGTGTTTTTAACTCTCAAAGTACGGTTTATCCTTTTCATACTTACTATCCAGTTGAGGAATTCCTTTTTAAATTAGATATAATTTAACAAATTGTCGATTTACCTTTATTGCCCTTTAAATTACGGAAACAGTAATTTAAGACACTTGTTCTAATTAAAAAAATACGTTAAAAATAATGATGTTCTAGGCACCGTAAGGCAATGAACGCGGCTTGAAACTTGACCAATTTGTGCTTAAAGTGGCTTCGTCTCAAAGAATCAAGTTTAAGAGAGCACTTTTTACTATAAATTTTATAAAATATTCATGTACTTATCCAAAAAGCTATTCAATCGCTGTAATTAAAATTTAAATGAATTTAATTACTGCTTCCTCAAATACTTGAACATTTTAAAGCCTTTGAATTAACATTTTATAAAGGTCATATTTATCACATTACCGACGGAATTCTAAAGAAGAAGATAAAATGATGAAAGAAAAATATACTATGCATCATTGTTTGGAAGCATTAAGCAAAAATAATTCAGTATCGTGACAAAAGCTCTCAGTTTTATTAATGATTCAAATGAAGCAACCAAATAAGCGAGTGGTGAAAAAAGTAATTGTTTTAAAAGGAAAGGTAAAGCGGAAAGCAATATAAACTTACTTGTTGTAGGTACGATGGTGCGGTGCGTGGGCAGTCCTCGTGGTTAGTTCAGAAACACATATCGCAGTAGAGTCCGAGTGAGTTTGTTGTGCCGGTGTCGGGCGCGTGGCGGGCGCGCGGCGCGTCGGTAGCGCTGAACGGCTGTACCGGGGAACGGGCGAGCGTCGTGCGTCTAGCGTCGAGCGCGGCGGAGGTTGCGGTGGGACGTGCGTCTGACGCGAACGCTAGCAGAGCTACTGGCAACTGGAGGCGGCGCGCCGTCGGCCAGCCGCGCAGCCCACCCGCCCACGGCTCGCGGCTCGGTGCCTGCCGTCACGCCATTCAGGTACCCCACAATCTTTATATCACATAATATCACACCAAAAATTTTTCGCATATAATCGCAAATTGCAATATAATATGATTTATATCATGTCGATTTCAATACACCTATGATTTTTTTTTGGATCGATTTAGGTATTTGCGTTAGGTTTCGGGTTTACCAGGTGTAAAGGTTGATGTATACACAACATGTTCTATTTATATCGGGTTTTGTCAATAAGCTGATTGTTTTCTGTTTATGTTGGGTAGGCACTAGGTGCGTACGTATTAAAGGCCTGAGTGCTTATGGCTATGCGATAATTTATATCGGTATCTTTATTGTAAATGCTTGAAACCTATAGACATTGTTAAAAGATCAGTCAATGAAATTATTTGGGCGGTAGTGATAAAAATACGACGTCGGACTATTAGTCATATATATAAATACATATTATTATATATAATGATTAGTTTTCGTTAACATACGCGTATATTTGTTTTTTTTTGTTTGAATTCAAATTTCACAGTTGATATTTAAAAAAGTTCTGTTAATTTATACTACCTACGTACATTCAGACTTTAAATATCAGGGCTCTTAACAGAAATTCCAAGAAAATTTTAACTAATGTTATGAATTTAAAATTATTTGTCAATTTTCTTTTTTCGCTCTCTTAAGGCCCGAGCTAATAAGATAGATTTTATCGGAGTTATACATATAAGCTATTCTGAACGTACAATAAATAGAATCGCGAAAACCATTCAGAAACGCTGCTACATACAAGATTCTTTTTAATAGCTATGTCAGAAGTTTTCTAGAATTCGGTTGTATTGTCTGGCAGCCATTGTATAATATTCATATAGATAAGATTGAGAAAATAGAAAGGTAATTTGGGAAGTCATTAGAGTTTCGAATTGGTTCTGTATATAATGACTATGAGCAATCAGCGTTGCGCCACAAAATCCAAATGCTTAAAAATCATCGCACTTACATAATTTGACATACAGACTTACTTAATTTGTTTAAAATGAGAAATTAAAACGAGTAAGCGTTCCTGTCGGAAAAAAGATTTATTCTCCGTAAAAATGTTCAAAAAGTGTTTTGTTGGCAATAGCTTCTTTAGACGTTCATGTGGATCGTATAGCGATAATTTTAGTGAGGTTGATTTATTTAGTAATTCTTTGTCCCAATATTAAAATAAAAGTCTATTTTGTAGTCTTTGGTATGTGCAATAACTCACACTTTTGGCCACTTTCCCCACTAGATCACTGGCAGCTTTTTTGCCGAAGGTGATCTGGTCGGGTGTTTATTGTAATACAAGAACATTCATATAGGAAACTTTATTTTCTAATAAAAAAATAGTGATTATATAATAAAATAAATTTTTTTTTTCAGGTCAAAGTCAACGAACGAACGGCCTATTTGTTCAAATAGTTTGAGAATGGAAGATTGATATTTATTTAAATTGAATCAGTTCCTATCTCAGTTCACCATGTGGTGGTAATTTTACATCTACTAATATTTTATTCATCCAAATATTATACTTTTGCCCACCTGTATCATAAATCCTTAAAAACATATTCGACAGCTATATTAGATCACTCTGTATCTCAATATCACTCAAAAGTACTTTTATCCGTTTAATATCGAACAAAAAATTACGAACAGCTGCTTTTTTACCATAAAACTATTTTTTATAAAGTGTTATGTCTAAGTACATGTTCCTTACACATAAATCAATATTAGGCTTTTAAACAGTAAAAAGTAAAAATACTACAACTTTCATATCCATTTATAACAATTAAATTGTCAGTATCCATTATTTTTAGTTATTTTTTCAACTATAAATAATAGTGGCAAAGTTGGGAGGTATCATCAGCAACCCATGAGTGTCCCCCTACTCTCTACTAGTTGGGAGGTATAACGTATTCTAATTCCGTATCATCATCATTACTGATCATTTTCCTTTATCATTTTTTAGGGTGCCGTACCTCAAAAGGAAAAAACGGAACCCTTATAGGATCACTCCGTTGTCCGTTCGTCTCTCTGTCTGTCTGTCCGTCTGTCAAGAATATTTTTCTCAAGAACGCGTAGAGGTATAAGGCTGAAATTAATATCATATACTTGGGTCTGCAAACCTTCAGCGTAGAAAAAATCAAAATTCTAAGTTAACGCAATCAAAAGATACAGCCGTTTATGCTCCATTTTTGTCCAATTATCTTGACGATCAAAAAAGTCAAAACCTATAGGGTACTTCCCGTTGACCTAGAATCATGAAATTTTGGCGGGAAGCAATATCAAGTTGTACAAGTAAAGGAAAAAATCCGAAAACTGATCTCGTGTAGTTATATCACTGAATATTAGTGCTGCGCTATACAATGATAAGCCTAAAAAATTTGAGTAAGAGTGAGAGTTTATTCCGGACTACCGTGATATAAACACCTACCTACCTTATTTATTCTAACTTATAGCTATCCCGTGGTCAGGGTGTAGCCAAATTTTCATTATTTTTACGATAGCACGCACTGTTTTCGAGATACGAGCTATTATAGGTGGAAATTTGCGATAACGGCGAAGCGGGGCTCCGGCGACCTATGTACGATTGCTAAACTTAACACCCCCGATTCAGAGCAATCCGACTCGGACTTGTTAGGTTAGAGTTATTTTTTTTTTCAAACCACGCAGAAGTAGATGCCCCGCGAAGCGGGTATCCGGCGACCTATGTGCGATTGCTAAACTTAACACCCCCGATTCAGAGCAATCCGACTCGGACTGGTTAGGTTAGGGTAATTTTTTTTTTCAAAATATAAGTACAACAAGCAGGAGCCCCGCGAGGCGGGGCTCCGGCGACCTTTGTGCCACAGCTGAGCACACAAGCCAACAAAAAATAAAAAATATATAGTCGAAGCTCCATACAAAAAATTTACCATCCCAAAATTTTTTTTAAACGTCAGTCATTTTTTTGAAATCCATATTAATCGTTATTTTTAGAAAAAAAAATGTGTAAATTTTAGTGCACCAGTGTTTGGTACACCCTGACCTATCCCGTTACCTAATTATTTATACAATATATTATTCATTTTTTATATTTTAACCTCAAAAAAATTATCCATCAGAAACCCTCAGTGCGCGAGTCCGACTCGCACATGACCGGTTTTTTACTAATGTAATGGTAATGGGCTTAAAGTATTTTTATTCTAGATAGGGTAGTTCTGCCAGTTTGCCGGCCACTGCCAGTTCTCGGCCATCTAGGATATTTCGTAAAGGAATAAGAAAACAACACGCGCCAATTTGAAAAGTCTATGTTATACTATTAAGACGGTAGTTACGCGTGACCTAGCCAAATTTTAGGTTAATACAATCTTGTTTGTCGCATCAGTGTGCGCCTGACGTTCAAAGAACGTAAACGTATGCCGGAATCAAAGAAAAAAATAGTGCGCGGCATTTTGTTCTAAGGTAAGTTAAACGGTTGGTTATATGTATTTATGAGACTATTTGATTTTACTGTGTTAAGAGTTTGTTGAAGTTTCAGTACGATACATTTTTTTTGAGAATAAATAAGGTTTACTAATAAAATTTACGTGGCTGGCTAACTCAATACATATTTAACAAGATTTTTAATTCTCGGCCAGGTGGCCGACAATTAGCAGTTCCTTAAAGGTTTTCATTAATTCATATCTTCAACAATTGTATTTTTTTCTAGTACCTAAGTTCAAATAAAGAGATTATTCAAACAATCCAGTTTCAGGTCCAGTTTCCGGCCACAAGGACTCATACAAAAAAACGGAGAAAAATGTATTTTAATTTGATAACTTTTAGCGGCCGAAAAAAGGCATTCACGTATCCTTTTCTCGGCCTAAGTATATCTATAGGAAAGTACATACGAAAAATATTTATTAACCTTTTGAATACGTTTTAAAAATTATCCCTATCTGCAGTTTCATCTCTTATTTAAACATTAACCTTTCTTTTCATTCGATTTAGAAAGTTATGTTAACTAGTCGATTAGTTAGTTTTGTAATTTAACTAAATAAAGACTTTGAAATATAGAACAATAACATTCTTTATTTTTTGTAAATAACTCCCTATACCTATACAAAATATAAATATTTGAATGAAAACAATGCGGCCGACAACTAGCGTTTAGTGCGGCCGATAACTCATATAGATGGCCGAAAATTGGCATATGCACTAGTTTTCTATATTTTTATAAATCTAAAATCTTTTTATTTCTTGTGTGTGTTTGTAAACAGAAGCAGAAGGTGAAATTTCGCTTAATTGGCCGAGAACTGGCAGAACTACCCTATTTTAAATTTAGTTGCTTAAAATTCTTAGCCTTTATTTTTCTTAAAAAAAAATTATTTCAAGTAAACAATAAGCGATTTTGTAAATTTTATAACTATTTGCTTTATTTTACTCCCGTTCAAGTGGTTTTGACTCTTATTTTTATAAATCAAAAGTACTATTGACCGATATAATCTCAATCATAAGTACTTTTAACCAATATTTTTAGGGCAAACTACTTTTATCCAACGTTTCTAGTTAAAAGTACTTTGACTCTTATTTGCAGTCAAAAGTACTTTTAACCGGTTACGAGGTTTGACTGTAACATATACATAAACACCCACATTTCACAAGTTTATTGTTTACATTCACATTATAATTGGGGCATTTTTGTTATTTTGCAGTTATCCGTTTTTAAGAAAATGTCCATAACTTTTTTCAGTCCGGCAATCGCACTTGGAAAAACGTCCGGGAATTTACGACCTCTTGTCACATTTGCCACTAGTGGACTAACAAGTCAATATCAAAGGAAAAATACTGGAGGTCCCGGAAAAGTTACGTCACACCGAAAGGTAAGTATTGATTTATGTTGAGTGCATGAAAATTTCAAATACGGGAAATGGATAACTTTTTTTATGTTTTATTTATTATCATCGTCGTATCTCGAATAATATTGGCATAATTCAGCGAGCTTAACTCATGTTAGTATTTCAGAAGATGGTTTTTGTCCACTATTAAAAGAAATTTAAAAATAAAGAAGCCGAATTACAAACCCCAGCGAAGTAAAGAAGAACTAAAAAGGAAGAAAAATAATAAGTTCTATACTATATCTTTAGATTTAATGAAAAAGAAGTCGGTGCTAGCCCATAATCATCTTAAGCTAAAGTTTACATTTTTATTTTCTTTGATTGTTTATGGTACTTAAGTTCCGTGTTTTTATTTACTTAGGTTTTATCTATTGTATGTGCTTGTATTTTTTTAATTGGTAACAATGGCAATAACTACCTAACTGATTCACAGTGCAGTTTGTCAATAACTCATTAAGTTAATTAATATAACGAAGGTTTTCGTTATAATACGTGTCATACCTTTCTTCAAAATTAGGGAGCAAAAATTTTACGAGTACTTGTCTATGTTTCAGACAGTGACTATGACGAAACAGATTAACATCAAATGGGCCTATTTGTTTACCACCATTTAGCAATAAAACATATTATTAGTACGTAGAGTTGTGCGTCACATTTACTTGGAATGAGTGGTTAAGTTTCGTGAAAGAAAATTGCGGATTTTATATTAGAGGGTGAGTCACATGTTTGTGAGTCAAGTTATTGGGATCGCGTTGGTGGAAACCTCAGCTTTATCGGTACATAACAATAAAATTTGCCTGTCATGGTGTTCTTCATTTCACCTCCCACGGTTTTCTTATTATGCTGTTTACGGTGTTATATAAAAACCTGTAGATGGTTACATATAACTCAGATAATTGTTATGCATATATAATCTTATTTTTTTTTTAAATTTCACAGGTTTATCAAAACGACTTACTAAATCATCGGTTTTGATGAAATTAATAATTGCATAATCGTCCGGAACCCTCGGTTGGCGAGACCGACTCGCATTTGGCCGGTTTTTTATTATAAATAATTTTGATTATCTACAGACTTGTCACCCATTTAGATATCAATTCTTTTATCTGTGGAGTTCACAAGACAAGTTATTCTTAATTTTGTACTAGGCTTCCATTTTTTCAATTATGTGTTTGATGCCAACCAAATGCCAACATAGTATATGTCATAATATATGTCGTATGTATCACTCATGAGTCATGGAGGAGTAGATACCGTTAACTTTTGTATCACGGGTTACTTTTTTGATGAGATGATGAGATTTACTACTAAAAAATCTGAATACTTCATTTCTAGTTTCAGAGGGAGGTAACTCCCTCTGAAACCAGTCTCCAAAACTAAACCAGTGGCCTTATTACGATCAACGATATCTTCAAAATAAAAATAAAGTATTATATCAGACCACTTGAGCAATGCGCGGAAAAAATATAAATGACACGAATAGAAAGGTTTACCTAATCAAAATCAAAATCGATGCTCAGAGTATCCCTTGTGAGGCCTTATGATGCGTTTAGAGACTACAGTCAGAAACTGCGCTCAATACAATTCGGGCTGTCTGCTTGTTTGTCGAAAAAAATATGTCAACAGAAAACATTTCCCATATTGAAACATATAAGTTAGTGGATCTTAATAAAACATCCAAACTAGTGGTAGTGACTCAATAGCTTCTAAGAAACGTCCCTTTTTCCTTGAGTATTGAGAGCCATTACATCTTACTCAACAAAAATAAGTTTTGTACTTGTTACTAGCTGAAGGAGTTTCGACGTGTATCTACTTCATACATCCCAGCCTCAGTAGAAAACAAATATAAGAAAAGATATGCATGCACGATAATTTTTATCTTGTGCCAACTAACATACAGTTTAAAATTGTCATGTAGAATTCTTTATGATACGCTTTTTTTCCAATGCGATTTCGTCATTATATTTTGGTCCATTTTATACGTGAGATCCGAACTCCTCGTTTTATGATAGTAAGCACAGATAGGAAATTTGTAATGGTGAAAGATTTTTAATCACATCTCCTATTTTGCTAGTTAGGTGTACCTTAAATAGTTACAAACGATAAACCAATATATTATAATTTATTCCATATTCTAACTAATCTTACTAATAATATACAATATTTTAAACAACGCATTAGCCTTGCTATCCAACGCGGTAATGTGGCTAGCCTTCTGGGTATGTTTCCTCAGGAATCTGATCTCAATCAGATATTCTATTTATAGGAATTTCCTGTAAATAGAGTACCTGGTACTTTTTTTTTAAATAGGTTATTTGCTTATATTTTTAAGTTATGTGTTAATATTTTATACTAAATTTAAACAATAATATTTACAAATAAAAACTAACTAAATAAAAAAGGGAGGAAATTACAAATTAAAATATGGCATCATAAAATTCCTCCGCATCGCTGCCATTGTCTGTGGGAAAAGTGCCCAACAGACTGGCAGCATTGCCACGCTGGATGGCAATGCTTATTCTTTGTGCAAGAAAATAGCCAGCCTGTCGGTCACGGGAAGCGTCGGACAAACGCTTTGAAAGCTCTTTAAATAGACCGCGAGCACCTGAACCTCATGGCCCAAGTGTTTCGACTACAAACGGCACAAATAGATAATCTCTAGCGAGGTTGGTATATTTGCGCCGCTTGGAAGTTTCAGCAGATGCAGCAGCAGCGCCGGCGGAAACTGTTGTATTTGGAAGATGAGATGGCGCAAGGGTATCGACGCAAGTAGCGTCCCACACCAAAGGCCTACCCATCTTCCAAGGCAATAATGACATACCATCAGGTCCATTTGGTTCTAAAACGGCTGGCACTACAGCTGTGGCAAGAGCCCGACGAAGTATGTCATTGAGGTTAGCATGCCGCGAGATTGGGCTGGCACTTCTACTGCATGAGAGGCCATGGTGTCCAAGGCTCACGACACTTTCCCCACAGCAGCAACGGTGCGGAGAGACCGGTGCTCCTAAGCGTAAGCAGGTAGCGAGGCGGAAACTCGTATTATCCATAAAAGCGCCTACAGTGGACGATGGAAGTGCCTGAAGCCACAGTCCCGATTCCCATTTCCCCACAGCCAGCAAACGAGCACGATCAGCAGGGTTAGGGGACGAAGCAAGAAGATTGTCCCTAAACTGTTTACAGAGCGGCTCGTCCCACTGTTTCTGAGAGGAAAGATCAGTAGGTAAAACGGCGTTGGGTACGGTCATTTTCCAAGCATTTAAGGCGTCAGTCTTAAACGGCACTTCAGAATTAACTAATGTAGATACTAGAATTTTCCTTGTTAATTCTTCCGAGCCGTGGACTGAGGACAAAAATGCTGGTATTCTGACGTCAGAAATTTTGCAAACGCCGAGCCCACCAAAGCGAACTGGTAAAGACGCTTGGAGCCAGGCTCGATCGTTCAGCTGATAGTATCATGAATAATTTGGTCAATTCTATCTAAAAGTGATAAATGTTAAAAAAATGGTATTTTCCAAATTATCCTTGACAACAAAATTTTAATTTACATTAAAGCCGTACAAGTATAAAAGTTAAGAACTCGATTAAACTCTGAAGCAATTAAAACAAAGTTGTGTTTCGAAGTAACTCTCGAGTATAAGCTGTCGAACCTATTATTATGTAATATAACTACTATAACGAGTACTTATTAGGTGGACCTACCACATCTGTTCACTGTTAAAAAGTTTCTGTACTCTATAAATTTATTGTTACACGCTGTAAATTGTACTATTAATATTGATCAAACTAAAAAACAAAACAAGGTACTTAATGTTTTATTTTCAATTACACGAGTAGAAAAATACCTTTCCCAGTTTCCCATAATATGTTCTGTTCCTATTTTCATCTAATTTCTTGTATGTAAATACATCAATTAAACTGCGTTCTTCAATGAAACGGTTTCTTTTAAGCAAGTAGTGGGTTGGCTTGGCTATGCCTCTTTGAGATTCAGGTTGGTTGCTCTTTTGCCACCTTATCTGACTGACACAAATGTTGACTACACGCTTTCAGCTGGTTTGCCGTAGTCATTAGTATATAAAACGCTTGGATACTTCGTCTTACTGTTTGTGACCCCAATAAAATAGTCTAACACGTTGAAATAGACTGATGTTGACACTTATACGACCGGAACCGGACCGGCTCATGTCCGGTTCCGGACACAAATCAGAGTAGTGTTGATTAGCAATAACAAAGTCAAACGAAGCGTCTAAGGGTCCCGAAAGGGTCTCTTGTGATTGTTAAAGGTAAGGTGGATAAATTAAATGCTTCGGGCAACTGAAAATTCGTAGTTTATGTGTGTTATGTAACTAAAACATCAATATCCTCTCAGCCCAAAGTTTAAGTGTATATGGAAATTGGAGATTGAAAATGTTATAGGCAAAACATTATTTCCAAACGTCCTCAGCATGTAAATGAATGTACAATTTCAATTCGTTTTTAATTGACAGGTTTTTATCCGTTATGATTTATATGTTAATATTACAAATGTTTATTCTTTTATTTTTTGTAATGATTATTATTTTTGTATGAAGGTACGATTATATTTTGTAGCGTTCGAAATTTTAGTTTTGAAATTTACTTTTTAAGTCAATCTGGTTAAATTACGCGTATCAAATCTTATAACTCCTTCAATGAGACTAATTCTAATCTTAGCTTTTATCCTTCAACGAAGTAAGTATGTGATGTAAGCGGCCCATATTTCTCTTGGTTAATCTGCAATCAGTCACTAATACTAAATTAATACCTAATATTAATATAATAATAATATTTTCACACAACGCCAACTAGTCCTAAATTAAGCTAAATAATTATATTTGCTTGTGTACTAAACAACTGATAGGTACTACATACATACATTTTTTTTGTAAATACATAGGTATACACCTACATATAATAGACAAATAATTTACACCCAGACACAGAACAAACAATCATGCTCATTACACAAAAATTTTGTCCTCCGGCTTAGCAGTCAGAGTCACCTAGTGAATTATAGGCTTAAATCCTGTTTTTGCAGACTATTCTATACTTAGAATTTGATTTTCACTTGAGGCGTCTTGTGCAGTTCTGGTTGAATGGCTAGGATAGAGCAGAGGCGTATTTCGTCCTTCATGGTGTTAATTTTACATTCCATAAGTATTGCAGCATTTGTAATAAACCATGGTACAAATGCCATCGATCCCTATATCGCGATGGGAATGTTGCTGTTGATATATAATAATTATGGTTCTAATTTTGTAAAATGTGCCAATGAAACAGACATCTGCGTCAATGATGCAGCCACACAGTAACTTTCACTTAGCACGAAATTTACTGTATACTGTTTCTATCCAAACATTACAGTTATACGTGAAGACCAGTTTTAATAAAATTTCGAAGAAAATAAACCTTTATTCTACTTATACTGTGAAAATATTAAGTAGAGACTGAAATAAGAATATTAACGCTCGTCATAATCCACTTTATGAATAACTATTGGATAAAATAATATTACTTAAGTATAAAAGTTCACTTGTTCGTATTTTCGTAAGTAATCTGTAAATGAACGTGGGCGATATTTCCAAATCCATTTTCAAGATTTATTAAACTTTACAGTTATAAGAAACGATGGTGTGAAATACGACAAATATTTATACAGGTGAAAATTTATCAAGATGTTTCTTACTTAATCATAACTTTTATACGAATTTGGCTGTAAGTAGTTACCATAGGTCATATAGCTACGTTCTATGAGCACCACAAAAACAACTATATGAGTTCATAATTAAGCTTGGTGCTAATTGTGAAATTAAAAAGCAACCCCCCCCCCCCTCCCTTGCTGTAATATTAAAATACTTGTATCAAGTAAAATCAAACTAACCGCGATGTTTTAAATATGCCTTCTTTATAATGATCTTTCCGAATGAGTTATCATTATTTTTAGGTCTCGCGGGACACAATAATAAATAAACAATACAAATAAAGAAACATAAATCATTGGAAATAGTTTAAAAAGCAAAGGAGAATAGTAAAAGCGTCTATTATTGAGACTAGAGTTAAGTTGTAAAGCATACAACTTAATTCATACCAAAGATAGCGCTTTGAGTTTGAGAGCTTTGTGTATTGGATGAGTGAATGAATGAGGTTAAACATCAAGGATTATCTTCTGTTCAAACAACTGAGATAATCTTGCCGATGACGTCAGTCAACTTAATAAGACTTTATTTTTAACTAGCTGACCCGGCGTACTTCGTACCGCCATAAATAAAAATAATCGTTATAAAAAAAAAGCGCGCGGATCCTAGGTCTATGGTATTTTTGTATTCTGCTACTACACTACCTTGATACTGCAATGTATTTACTTTTCTACGAAAAATATTTTATTTCATATTTTACAATATCCATTTATTTTTATAGATTATAATGATGATAAACATTAGTTTATGACTTTAGCGACCATAAATACATACAATGATAATTCACTGTCAAATGTCAAATTTTAGACCGAAATAAATGGCGCGAATACATAAAAATGGCGCGCGGATCCTAGGTCTATGGTATTTGTATTCTGCTACTAAACTACCTTGATACTGCAATATAATTATTTATTTACTTTTCTACAAAAAATATTTTATTTCTTATTTTACTTTATTTGATAATTTTACTACACAATTGTCATAATATATTCTTTGAATTTACTGGTGAATAATTAGTAATATATTCAAGTAATGAGGTTGTATAGTAAGCAAAAAGAAAAAAGAGATCTTTGATTTCTTTTTAATCTGTCATACTGAATTGTCATTAGGGCTGACGTTGATAAATATAGTAATATACATACACAAAGTTGAAAGGATGAATGTTTGTTTGTATATTTGATAATTTTAACCAAAAAGACACGGGATGGATGTTTACAAAGATAAGTAATATTCTAATCAATCACGTAATATTGGTTATGTTTAATCTGAAGTAATTATCTGTGCTTAGAAAATATTGGCCGAAATTTCCCCTCTAAAAGTGAAAAGTTGCTGTGGTCACAGAAACAAAATAACAGGTAAGCGAAGTCACGGGTGACATACAGTATTATTATAAGATTTTTGGGATTATATACATTTCATTTAATATCGTAATAACTTTTAAACTATTTGTCGAAATAACTTAGTGTAAACGACAAAAATTATCTACATTAAATGACAAAAGTGATAAAAGTATTTACATTCCTAGGAATTAGTTTAATACCATAAATTTTTTCACTTTAAATGCAGTATCCGATTTAAATGTATTTCTTGCTCACTATTCTCTCTATATCGACTTCCACATAAAATATAGGCATATGCTGTCGCGGACTTTTTTTTATAACTATTTAAGAGTAACAATTCCTCCATACATTGTCCTTATGTAAAACTAACGGTTTACGTAGAGAAATCAGAAATAGCTATAAGATGGCAGATTTTTCTCCGACTTACTTTACATTTGTTCTCATGGTTTAGCCAATTTACCCGATATCTAGATAAAATATAGCCTATATGTTATTCTGATGTATAAGGTAAATTATTGCAAAGTTTCATTGAAATATATTCAGTGGTTTTTTCGTTTACTGGTAACAAACATCCAAACATCTAAACATCCAAACATTCTTACAAACTTTCGCATTTATAATATTAGTAGGAAGGTTTTCAAAAAGACGGTGGACTGATTTTCATTCAAGCCTACAGATTAAAAATGCATAAAAACGTACATTTTTTTGACTTAAGATAATCCAAAACAAAAACCTCAATACAGCCAATCAAAACACTCGCTATTTCCACAATAGAACCAATACTATACGCATTAGCATTTCTATACAGCATTGTTAACGACGAAACGAGACGAGACCTCACTTAACGGTTATGCACAATACATTCAGGACCGATTTACAAAATAAACCCCTGAGGTGAGGAACCAATACATGTATATGTAATATGACAATGTAGAGTTGACATTTAACCTCGAACGTAACCAACATACAATAAAAAACATAATGTATTCATTCATCCTCGTATGTATATCGTATGTATACTCTAGGTTAGTAAATAATAATAAGTAATGAAAATAACACTTTATGTCCTGATTAGGTTTTTTAAAACCTATCTCTGGTGGTATTTTTATTACTACAAACAATAAATTTGTAACGGTTGCACTCGTGCAGGTTGCATCCTGCAAGATTACACCTCTTCTACTTCCCTTTTCCACCTCTTTCGATCCATCATCAAAACGTCCCACTGCTGGGCACGGGTCTCCAAAGAATGTGGAGGGAATTTAGCCTACTATACCACGCTGGATAGACAGGTTAGTATAGGGTATGTTTCGAATTTTCCTTTTCTTGCAGTGCTCTTGTTGTCATAAGTTTACTCTCTTACTGCCGTACTCAGAGACGTTACTTAACTTTAAAGTTTATTTAGTAAAAACGTGTAATACTTAAGTCTATACGCCTAAAGATGATTATTCAATGAAAAAATTGTGTTAATGATAGATTACTGCTAACTGACGTCTCTGATTGCGGCAGTTAGTCGCCTTTTACGACACCCACGGGTGGAGACGGGGTACTGACATTATGTATTCTTAATCCGTCACTACACGGAATGTTTTAAAAAAAATATTGAATTATTCAAAATTCAACTATATATTTTTAAATATTAAACCGAGTCTTCGACAGATTGCCTGTCAAAGACTCCGTTTAGTTTCTAATCGAAAATCATATTCTTGGTGCTTTGCACACATATAGCATTGGGCTGATATTATGATGATGATGATTTGTCTAAACAACAACAACAATTGAAACTTGCCAGCTAGGACTTCTTTTTATATTGCAAAACCAGAAAGCAATAAAAAAAAAAGTTAAAATATCCGATTAAAAGAAAGAAAGAAAGAAAGAAAGAAAAACTTTTTAAAAGTTAAAGTTACTTTGACAATGGTAACTTTCAAATCGTTTACCTAAGTTATAAAGGTCGCATAATTTATCAACTTGTAACGAAGCGAAACCTTAAAAACACGACCTTGTTAAAATTTTAAAGAGTTTGTGCTGCGATTTGTTTACGATAAAAATATATAATCCAATTGAGAACTTTGGTATTTGTGAAGCCTGTTATAATAGGCAAAGGATTAATATACTATGTGGGATTGAAAAATGGTATGCAGCTTAAAATGAAAAATAATTTCTATTTAACCCCCGACCCCAGGATCGCGCTGGATGCAAACGCTGTCACTCGCACCTCACACAGTTACCGCCTAAAACTGCCAGTAAGGTTTAATGGTCTAAAACATTCAATATAGTTTATTAAACATTTGTTTGAGACGTGAAATTCTGAAATAGTATTTTTTTGTGATTTTCTAATTAATAATATAATATTCTACCACATTCACACAGCGCCATCTAGTCCCAAAGTAAGCAAATATATTTGCTTGTGTTATGGGTATTAAACAACTGATATACTACTTAAATATATTTTTTTTTTTGTAAATACATACATATTATAGATAAATTACACCCAGACACAGAACAAACCTTTATGCTCATCACACAAAGATTTGTCCTGGGTGGGGATCGAACCCACAACCTCCAGCTTAGCAGTCAGGGTCACTAACCACTAGACCAACAGGCCAGTCAATTGTAATTGGACTGTGGTTCCAAAAGTGTCGAGAACAATTCCACTCTCCAAAGTTGTCTTACTTAAAGGTTACGTCGTTACTTATACTTAATATAAACCAAGACAATGTATGAGTATGCCAGAGTGGGGTATGAAGAGTAGTAATTAATGAAAGGATTTGCAGGCGTTGTCGTGATGGACGCAGCCGGGTCCCATGGGATGCAATTAAATATAGCAGAGTGGGTCGTCACGGCAACCACCATTAATTATTAAGATAAAGTATGAAATGCATAGAAATAAGTTAAGTTGCAAATGGTCTGCTAACCTTTGTATCCTTCTTTGCATGTAAGATATTATTTGTATTGGTGTAAGATTTGCTGAGTGGTCCTAAATAAATAAATAAATAAATAACCCCCAAGATTGAGCTGGTGTAATTATGAAATTAAATTTTTTTATTGTAATGCGTAACATAACTAGCTATCGTCACCGGATGCCTAGCATAAACAAACCTACGTGCGATGGTATTGTATAAAATCGAGTCAGCAAAGTAGTCGAGCCATTCTCAGAGGCTTACATTTTAATATATTTTTTTTCAAAAAAGTTGGCATACCATAGCGGCATGGCATGCGTTAGCAAAATGGTACTTTTAATATTAACGTGCTTTAGTTTACATAGGTGCATAATTTTACAGATTTCTGTTTCTTGTAGACACAATGCTTGTAGAAAGCCGATTTCGTTGGGGCCCCATAAAGATTATGCATGCAATAAGCTAAGATCTACACTCTTTGCGCTGTAGCATGGTGCGGGTGACAGTTTCACTAACATTTCGTTTAACTCATGAAAGTAGCCGCGATTTACAAATTATGACTAAGTATTTCAGCTGTACCACATTCGTAATATATTAAATCATTAATAACTGTAGTAAATTAATTTAAACCCAACCAGAATGTTCTAGTCTAGTCATACAGACAACTGTCACCCGCACCATGCTACAGCGCAAAGAGTGTAGTGTAGGAAAGCTTAGTATATTATATAATATAATAATAATAAAATTTAATTAATTAAAACGTAAAGTATTTAGAGTGTTATACAGAGTCATGCCCGGCTCGTCACGATCCCGGCTCGTCACTAATAAAAAACATATCCCGACGAGTACGATGTCCCTAGCCGACTCGGTGATCAACTATGGTATTATTAGCTATGAAAAACCTACAAGACATCCCTAACAGTCATTTACGAATTACAACTAAAAATAATAAAAACCATCCTAGTCAGCAAAAATTAGGTATACAAAATGAGATCGAAAAGTTTCAAGTATAAATCCAACGCCATTTTACACAATATGATGCTTAAATATACACGGATAAAACCTGTCAGGTTTTTGCGTGTGGCAAATATATAATATACATGTATGTAGTTATAGGAAATTGGAAATAAATATATAAAAAAAATATTCGATGAGAATTAATATTTTCTACATAGGAAACTCTTCTAAAAAGAACATGGTAACTCCAGATGTAAAATAGAAAGCCTTTCGTTGAGACTAACATTCTAAATTCTGGCCAAAACCACTTTACCAAAGACGTACCTACTCTTTATAAAAAATGGACCCAAAGTAACTTAACGTTTAACCTTATCATGATAATTGTTATATGAGGTTGAAACTAGCAACTGTGTAACTTTGCTACTATGGGAGTAAAAGCCTGGAGCTATTTCTACCTGATGTACACATTTTTAGCTTAATTACCGCGTTTCCTTTAAGTAACAGATGCCATGAGGTTTTACTATACCTAACTAAATATTAACAAATCTGTAATAGACGATGAGAATGAGGAACCTATAGTTATTTATTGTTTTAAATCTCTTTGTTTAATTATGCAAAGGTTCGGCATGAACGGCATGAAATGAAGGCATTACAGCTCTGAGAAGTATATAATACTATTTTCTTTTATCTTTGATTAATGCAGAAATGTTATCTATAATAATTTCACAACTGAAGAGCATCATGTCAACGTATTAAAAAATATATATCACGAATAACAGCAATATGTAATTTTAGCTTAAAATATTGAGTATAGTGATGAAAATGCAATCAAAATACTCAAAAAGTAAAAAAAGTAAAAGTGTAAATCAATTCTTTGAACCATGAAAATCAATTTATTATAATCATTACTAAATAATAAACTTGTTTGAAACTTGACCGAAATAATTATGTAAGTGTAACACCCACTTGCGTGAGCAAATAATCAGCATTATACTTATTTGGTAAGGCGAACTTTGGTTATTATCTGGATAAAATCTAGGTAAGCAGAAAAATCATAAGTTTTTATTGTTGTGATTTAATTTGGTTCGATGTGAATAAATACTATGTTTTATTTTAAAAATAAAAATACTGTGAATAATGTTAACAATTATTCACAATTACAATATACCCTTAGTTAGAGCAATAGCGCACTAGCGGCTAGGCCACAGCAGCCAGGTCGCGGCGGCCATCGAGATAGATACATTAGTATGAAATCGCCATAGAGAACGGGCACCTGGCCGCACGCGACCAGCGGCCTCACCAAGCCGCAGCGGCCAGCGAGATCGAAGGGACGTATTTGCGGCCCGTGTTCAGTCGCTGGCCGCTGCGGCCACTGAGACCAATTGCATTGTAGTTGAATCACCAGTGTGCGCGCACTAGCCGCGGCGGGCGCACGTATTGTGGAACTACAGCGTGATTTGTGATCATCTCGATGTCTTTCGGTCAAGAAGAAAGAAGGTCGGTGAAATAAGTATGAAATCCCTTTGTTCGCCTTTCACGTAGGAAGGGATGAACCCAATATTTTTACATTTTCTTTTTCCGCTTCTTACTTATAAGATACAAAAGCACTGCTATTTCCTCAACGTCCATTTTTAAGAGCGCTGTATGTTCAACTGACGATCGTAGCCGCGGTTCTGGCCGCGTTGGAAATCGCAACCCCTGCGGCCGGACCGCGCGTCATGGCCACGCTGCCAGGTCGCTAGTGCGCTATTGCTCTTAGAATTACTATCTGTGAATCATATAATATATAATATACAGTGTGGAATTTTGTATTGCCACCTGGAGGGAAAGTACTTGAAATACTGGAGATAGATCATTTAATTCAAAAGAAACAGCGGGAATTCGCTTGCCATACCCAGGAATCGAACCAGCTAAAATTCCAAAAAATAACACCCTGTACTTTTATGGCGTTCACCGATAGGATAAGGATCCAATCTCTCTAACAAACATGGTAAATTAAATAAAAACAAAACCATAAAATCTTAACTTATAAATCCAAAAAGACTAGACCATTGAGTAAAGGTGCCTTACCTTTACTCAGTGGTCTGTAATTTTTACTTAATTATGTTCGTAATTAATAATTTTCTTTAACATTATTTATTCACTAAAGGAATAACTATTTAGATAAGAAGATTGTGATATGCAAGTGTTTGTTATTCAGGTCAAATGAAAAAAAAGATGCGATAACTGCGTGAGGCACTAGAATTACCACGTAAGTTAGAATTTTATGGTTTTGTTATTATTAAATTAATCATGTTTGTTAGGATTTTTGTTAGTAAGATTCGAACCTCATGGTTAACCCTATCGATCAATGCCATAAAACTAGAGTGTTATATTTTTGAATTTTAGCTGGTTCAATTCCCGAGGGTGGCAAACAAATTTCCGAAAAATGTTGAATGCAGTTTTGTTTCTTTTAAATTAATAATGGAATGTTTTCTTTGAGTAAAATTATCTATCTCTAATATTAAGAGTACTTTCCCTTTCAGGTGGCATAAAGATGAAAAATTCCAGGTGACGTGTATAAAAAAAACGAGGCAACAATAGTTGGTGAATTACCCATGCTGTTAAAAAAAACCACCATTGTTTTCAACAGCAGTGTGTTTATGCACAGCTTACTTATTCTACTTATAAATATACAATTTATTGAAAAAAATGGCGCGAAACGGTTAGTGGCCTTCTAACTGTGAATGCAGTAAGTACGCTTTATTTGCACCAGATAACCCCCTCCAAAGCTATCGCCCCTTGGAGGTTGGCTATACGAAACGAACCTTTCTCTCTTTGTGGACAGTGACATAGTGACCGTGTTAGCGGTGGAGGGCTTATGCCATGCACTACTACAGCGTCGCAGCGCTGATGGCCGTCGTCGCGTACCTGGCGAGTACCGCGCTCGCAGCCAACAACCGTTCTGACCAAGACCTCACCTTCGCGGAGTCCGTCCACGCAAGACTATCCAGTGCATGTAAGTGGAAGTCCTTCACCTCCTATAATTTATGCGTATGTTAATTAATACAGTTAAAATTTAGCACACGTACAATTTTATATTATATTTTATGTATTTTTTCGCAGGTAGAGCTATTATGGACTTGCGTTATAATGCGGTGACGCCCACGAATGACAATATTAAGACAATGAAGATTGTACAATTAGATGGAGATACAGTGAGATCCTTTCCAATCAGCGAGGCGTTTGTTGGTCTCACTAAGCCTGCCGTTTTCGATATAACAAAACAAACAAAAATTATTATACACGGATACAGAGACCACTCAGAATCTGCGGTACCGTTAGAATTAGCTCGTGCATACAACGATAAAAAGATGTTTAATGTGTTTCTTGTTGACGCTGAGGAGATGAACAAAGAAGGATACATATTATCTGCACACAATGCACGCCTCATAGGCAAACGGCTCGCAAACCTTTTAGCCAACCTTGAAAATTTTGGAGCACATGCCGAAGATTTTCATCTCTTGGGAATAAGTCTGGGGGCTCATGCTGCCGGTTGGGCAGGAAAATATTTTCAACAGTACAAAAAACATAGTCTGGGACGGATAACAGGTTTGGATCCTGCGGGCCCATGTTTCTCATACACATACAGCACTCAAAGATTGGACAAATCTGATGCAAAATACGTAGACGTTGTGCACTCAAATCGATTAATTCAAGGTGTCATTGAACCTTTAGGTCATGCAGATTTTTATATTAATGGTGGAGGACCAAACCAACCGGGTTGTATTATGCCAACGTGCAGTCATCTTCGAGCTGCGCAAGTGTATACAGAAAGCATAATATCACCAAAATCTTTTATAGGGGTTCGATGTCAAAGTTGGAAGCATTTCGAAACCAATGCATGTGAAAAAGACGAGTACGTCGTCCTAGGATATGGTTCGCCTATAACATCTCGAGGACTATTTTATTTGCGAACTTCGTCTGAAAGCCCATTCGGTCTTGGGATGGATGGAACGAAAGTTGAACCTGTTAAAGAAAACAGTTGGTTATCAAAACTAAATTTGCCTTAACGTAATATGTGATTATTTAACTAAGTTGTAGCTCAATTTGTCGTGTTACGTAATATATTTTTGCCATACATTTAGTACCGTAGAAAAAGTTTTATTTTGGTTATTAGTATTTCAAGTGCAGGATATAGTGACATTAATCGCAAGTGTTTTTGATCCGAAAATTAGAGTCGTGGAGTGACAAGTAGAACATTAAACAAAAGGATTACTACACAGTTATGTCAGTGATGTGCAAACTATGACGGATGGAACATCGTCTCGGTTATTGTGAAGTAATAAGGTTTCTTTGATCATCATTCGTCACATCATTAGCTACCTAAAATAGTTGGCCCCGGAATAAGATGTCCTAGTTGTCGTAAAACCAAAACATAAATTACTGAGTTAATTGTGAAGTGGCACATTAAAAGATTTTTATAATCTTGGTGGTAAATAAGAAATCTATTTACTTTTTTTTTTCTTTGATAGTAGTTCAGTTCAGTGACGCAGTTACTAGACCTATGACCGCTGGAATGAAGTGACCTTGGATGTATATAATTTTTTAATTCGTGACACTAAGTAGGGAATTTTTTAAACTTAGGTATACTTCAAACAATTATTTATTTGTGAGTCAAAATATTTGTTTCGTTCACATGAGCAAAATCAACGATATGATAATAGTTCGTATCATCTATCTTACATACGATCGAACAAAGCTGAAAATGCTCCTGTTTTATCATATATCTAGACTATTTGTGCAATTTACATAGTTACGTAGTGGCTGTTGTAAAAACTTCCGATTAAACAACTCAACTCTTTCTAGGTCGGCCAGTACACTTTTTGATAATGTCGTGAAATTTCTCTAAGTCATTGACTTTGTATGCAATCATGGTTTCGATATTGCACAAGCGGCTCGAATGACGTGATCGCATTATTAACCAGGTCTCCGCCACTTCATCAGCAACTATTATATAATCCTTAAATAGCCAGGACGTTGCTACTCAACATACATCAGTTATATTTAATATTTAAATGACAGTTTAACTTTCAAATTTAATCAAGTAAAATGTAGCTGTTTATTGTTGCTGTAATGAACAGCTATAAAAAAACTGTGACTTATCGGTATCACGCAAGTATTATTCTCGCAAAGGTGAAAGTAATTCCGGGTGTTTGTTTGTTACCTCCTCAGGAAACCCCTGATTCGATTTTAATAAAATTTAACAAAATGAGTACACACAACGAACAAAGTGTGATGTTGACTTTAAAAATGGTTGGCAAAAGACTCGTAAGCAGTGTATAAGTATAGTAATTACTTGAACAAATCCTGCAGATATACAAGAGATACATTGTAGGAGATTCGCTGTTGTGAACCTGATAATAGCCGCAGATAAACATCGTAGTTACAACATCAAATTTCTTCGGAATCGGAATATATTTACTAATAACACGTACCTGCGTCTAAAGAAAAAGAAACTGTAGCAGAGTATTTAATTATAAAAAAATCACACCAACCCTACTTGTATTGGTAAATGTGAGGGTGGCACCGTTTAACTAGTTCCTATCACACTAGGAATAATAAGTTCCTATCCTATGAAGTTTAAAGTTCTTGATTCAGTTTAATTAAACATCGTTTTAAAATCATTTTTTTGATAAATTGGAAACCATCTGGAAGTTAACAAGAGAAATCAAACAAGACCAGGTGTCGCGGCGGCGCGCTTGAAAGACCATATTTATATTACCGTACTGTTCCATCAAAGCCTATTAAAATAATGTCGTAAAAACGATGTCGAAGTTGTTGACATTCATTCATCTATCAAGTTACGTAATTAAGTAGAGCAATCATTTCAAGTTCGAACTGTCCGATAGGTGGGGAAACGGAAATTTCTTGTTACCGGTGTCTGCCGCCTACCGACCAACACCGACAGATCACACACACACTAATGAACACTGAACATAGTTGTATCTACTCGTTACACATTTGACACGCCTCGTGTTCATGTATATGACGCTGTCCCGTGAGTAATGAATAGTGCATCGGCTTTGGTAATGTAACTCCATACACTACAACATGATATTGCTTGTTACTTGTATTGTATTTGGATTTTAATTTGTGAAATAGATAAGATAAAATAAAGCATTATTTATTTATTTTTATTAATTGCTGGTATTGTATTTACTTTCGTTAACTAGTAAATAATTAAAAAATTAAAATAACCCGACTACAAAAAACAGCACATAAGCAACGCACTAAAAAGACTGAAAAATGGTAGTAATTATCATACTACCATTTTTAGATTTAATTTAAATACATAACTTATATATATATTTGTAATCTCCCTTTGATTCCCTTTATTTTGATAACCTATTCGAAACGTTTGTTTAAAAAAAAAAACTACTTACAATTTGGCGCCAAAAGTCCGCCGTTTTGTGTTTTTTTTTCTATTAATACCTATATAAGGAAACTCGGGTTTTTGAGAAGAATCTAACGATACCTTAATTGTCGAAATCCATCCAGCTGTTTGTAAGAAACGTGGGAATATAGAAATTTACAAACATAGGTACAAGATACGCCCAAAAAACCATACCCTTCCTGGCAGTCGGGTAAAAAATCAACATCACTCTAAAACCCAAAGGTAACTGGCAGAGGAGTATTAGTAATATTTTTAAATCTAGTTTTGGAGTACAATGAAACCAATATTGAAACTGATAATGAAATACTTATGTATAAATGTAAGTAGGTGCATAACATGGTTTCACGCATAAGGCGGATATAAACACATCTGCTACCCACTTTTTATTTTGACTGGCCTGTTGGTCTAGTGGTCAGTGACCCTGACTGCTAAGCCGGAGGTCTTGGGTTCGATCCCCACCCAGGACAAATGTATTTAAGTAGTATATCAGTTGTTTAGTACCCATAACACAAGCAAATATAATGTAAATGTGGTAGAATATTATATTATTAAAAAATATATATATATACATACATAACACGAAACTAATCCAAATTCTACACGAACATTCCTTGCCAGACAGCAGAATTGAGAGAGACAAAAAGACTCTTGATCAAACTGAAACCAATCAAACTCTCAAGTTAATGTAAGTTTTTTCTTTGAGCAAATCAAACATTCTTTACTTAAAAAGTTTATCAACTAATTTAACATGATCTTTATGAATAATCCAATAACAACAACTGTAAACACACGGATAATTAATTAATTGTTAAAAAAGTATTTAAAAGTCGTAACTACATAAGTAACAAGGTTTTTAAGCTAAAATAGAAACAACGTTTAGTTAACGCGTCTTAGAATTTTGTGCTATACTTTGATTATATTTTTAATAATATTTTGATATTAATTACCAACTCGCTTTCGATATAAATAACGAGATTATTTTCGTAATAAATTGAAATTTGCATATTCTGAATAAATTTGGTAGCGAGTTCAAAGAACTCGGATCGTTTTCTTCAATGGTAAAAAGTTAAAATTATTCGATATGATATCAACAGATCTTAGCGAAAAGTTGTTACTAAATTGCTTCTTATTTTGCAATTCTAAGCTAGATTTTCGACAAGTATACTTCTGGAGGTGTACACATTGGAAGTAATGGAGTTTCGAATAACAGGCCGAGTGGACATACCGAACAAATGCGTCTGGTAAAGTTCAAATTCTTGATTATGTTAAATTGTAAAGTCGTGTACGCGAGAACAAACAAAACATTGTCAACACAACATAATGTCACCATAGTGAGTTGTATACTTATTTTGACTGCATAGTTGTTTTATTTATTCAATTCAATAATATTTATTTCAGATATATTAATCCATTAAAATAATGTTGAAATATCAAACATCGAATATCTGGTTCATACGTGTGGACGTAAATTAGCAAAGTGACAACACGAACAACCTAGGAACACTCAGAACACCAGAATCACTACGAACATTTTGATCAACACGGTGCACGGTACAAACGTTTGTGTTGCTTGTTCGTTCGTATGTACACGGCTTTAGACGTAATTTGAAACCTGTCATGAATCATGGCTCATGATTAGTCAAGGTGCATGTCATGGTACGGCAGACGTAACTGCTGATGGTCATATAATTCATTCATGACCGTAACGACCTATTTGCTGAAATACAATTTTAAAATAATGTGGTAGAGGCTTTAGGAGGATAACTCTTTAACTATATCATAAATTGAAACTTGATGATACTTTTTATGATAGTTTTTCTAGATAATAACGAGTATTTATCTTGCAACGCAAAAGTTTTAAAGTACTTAATGTTTCTTATTAATTTAATAGCAACGAGAGGTTCTATTCGTATGGTAAAAAGGGAAAATTATTCGATATGATATCAATAGATCTTAGCGAAAAGTTTTTACTAAATTGCTTCTTATCTTGCAATTCGTAGCTAGATTTTTGACAGATTGAAATGTTTACAAAAACAAGTAAACAGAAAGTTTTTACTTTTAGATCGTTTTTTACCTGTCTAGACTACGGGGCCACCGGGCTTATTGCCACTTCAAGTGGCTTGAAAAAATATTTATCAACACAAATTAAGTTACCGGCTTTACTCAACTGGACTTATTATTTCTTTTTTTTCTAAAATAACAGATAATCTAATAATATTAATTTCATGACTTAATTATAATAACGAATCAGTTTGTCTTTTTAGTTAAAAATAAAAGTAAAATTATGGTAATTTTGTTGTAAGAGACTCTCCTTCTTTGCACCTTAGGCATCTTGGACATCTTTTGACGATGATAATCTAGTACTAATCTCGTAATTAAATAGTTTTATAGTCATGGGACGACTATAAAACTATTTAATTTTACTAATAATTTATTTTATTAATATTGTAAATGCAAAAGTGTATAAATGTTTCTACTTTTTTTAAAAGAAAGAAAGAAAATCGATTTATTTTCAGACTTCAATTTACAGAATATAGCACAAACATAAACTATAAAAGACCTGTATGAGTCCGAAAAACGGCCCTGGCTCAGCATAATGGTATGTTATAGCGCTGGTTTTCAGACAGAGCCAGACGTTATCAAGATGATTTTTTGACGTACCACGTATACATACGAAAAGGTTAATCATGTTTAATTAAAAAGAATTATGTCTGGAACAAGATGTCCAGTGATCGAACAGGTTGAAGAAAATGCTCGCATACTCTTGTATGTCGATGACGTAAATTTATGTTATTTTTCATAAGACATTTTTTTTAACTAAATTAATTTTAAAGCAATATGATGACGGACAATAGGAAATAAAAAAAAAACTAATTTTACTGCACTAATTGGAATTTACAAAATTTATTTGATTGCATTATCGCAACTTGTTACGAAAATCTTCAAGAACAATTAAATTGGTATATTTTTTCCAGCCTCTTATAAATAGACTAGTTTCTAAATAGTTAAAAAATATCCTCTTGACGATTGGTAATGAAAGTTTCGTAAGTACAATAAATATAAATAAGTAGACGGACGAGAGCTGTTTACACGACAGACAGTACTTACACAAATTTCTATCTAACTACGAATAATTGCGTAGCTATTTAAGTAATAGTGATTAAACATTAGTTCCGCTGTATCCGAACACGCAATAGTTTACTTAATATAATAATGTTTGGACATGCACATTATTGCCCATACAACGCCATCTAGTCCCAAATTAATCTAATGCTTGTAATAATGATACTAGACAACTGATATAATACTTAAGGGCCTTCCCTCGGTTTTGCACCAAAAACGGCTTTTTTCTGAAGCCTACTCCTCCTAAACGACTTGTTCGAAAAATTTGAAAAAAATATATTTTGATAATTGATCTATCTACTACATTTTCAACATATGAAATTTTCGTACGACTAATACTTTTGCCTCAAAAAATATTTTAAGTTGAGATATATTTTATCTTAAAATCCCTAAAACTTTAAAACGGCTTTATAGTTTGAAATTATTTTTACACTGATAAATTGGTGGTAAAATTTACTTTAATCTGAACATAGCATATGTAAATCGATCAATATTTTCTTAAGAAAATAGGCCATAATACGATTTCTGTACGTTAGAAATTCAAAGGTGCTCTGCGCGGGCGCGGGCGGCAGACAGGCGTTAGCCTTCAGACGGGAAGGCTGTGTCGCTCGTTGCTCCATTTTTACTATCGACTGAATATAGTGCTTACAGGTATAATATACACACAAACAGCGAGCACGGCGGGACGAGTAAATAAATCTAAGGTGTCACGCAGAGCCGTCACGTCTTTCTCGCTGTGTGCCGAAACCTTTTGTGCAAATATTTATGAACTTTAATATTTTTTTTTGAATTTTCTGACGACTACTCCTCCTAACCGTTTAGAAGGAGTAATCTTTTTGCCCCATCGGCCATCAGTTCTGCGAGCTATATTCTCAAACAAAATATTTCAAATGATCCAATAAAATGGTTTACAATTTATAATAGTAGTTTATAACGTAATTACAAAGTAAGTGTTGTAAACAAAACATTAAATTCATCAATGAAAATACGTAAATATTTTTTTTAATACAAAAGTAAGTTAAAATAGTTATTTATTTAATTATAATTTACAAGATAAAATAATTATCTTCGATACTAATAATAAATAAGTACCAATAAAACTACGTAAGTACTTACATAAATACCGAAAGCAAAACATTGAAATTAAAAAAATCTCAATACATAAAAATATTGGCAAACAAATAATTGTGTACACGAGTCCTTTAAACTCTCTATACAAAATAAAATACCAATTTTAAAACTGTTATTCCGGAATCGTAGGTAAAAATGCCGAGCTAGAAGCGCATGTCTGCGTTTACGCTTATTCTGTGACCATTGTATTATAGTGTGCGCGAGTTGGCAAAGGAGCGGGGATATGCAGTGAAATAAGCTAAGCTCCACCCATACTCTCAAGGTCATTGGCGACTAGTTACGCCTTAAATAACTTTTTTTCGTAAATACACACAGAAACAGAGCAAATAATTATGCTCATCACACAAAGATTTGTCCTGGGTGGGAATCGATCCCACGACCTCTGGTCAGAAATTGTAGAAATATACATAATGTAATGTAATATTGTATTGTAATGTATGTATTTTTAGATCCCTGAAAATATATATCTATTTGGTATTGGAAAAATAAATCATCATCATTATCATCATTTTAACACATAAATAAACGTCCTAATGCTGGGCACTCCCGTGCCCAGCATTATGAATGTGAAAAGAATTCAGCCTATTATACGCTAGCCAGTCAGGTTGTTATAGGGTTGGTTTCAAATTATCCATTTCTCGCAGTGCTCTTGTCTGCATAAGGTTAACCTCCTAAGTCGCCTTTGACGACACCCACGGGTTGATATGGGGTAGTGACATTATGTATTCTAAATCAGTCACTACTCAGATAAAAAAAGGGTTTTATTCAATTTTTTTTTCAATAATCATTATTTTATTTTACGTTGAGCGATGTAGTATTATATGTTAGTGAAATTTTCAAAAGACGTAAAAATCTGAAACTTGATGAACAATAAATACAACCTCTTAATTTGTTCAAAGATCTAATTTAATCTTTGAAAACAAAGTATTTGGTTTAAAAACTTTGCGGAAAGAACTGGAAAATATCTTTTGAAGTGTATTTGTAATACACCCACAATTATCCTCCAGGTGGTGAACTATGACCTTAATCTTAAATGTCATGACAAGAATCACACTTCAACCGATAACTTCGATACATAAATAATATTATTTTTAAATAATGTAAACATTGCCATGAGGTAGCATGTGGGGGTAGAGTTTCATTATGTTAATTTAGAAACCAGAAAAAGCTTGATTTGTTATATCGGTCATGTTATACCCATATCATCAGGGTTAGTCCCGTCAAGGGAAGCCAAGCGTCGCCACGCTGCCGCTGGGCTAAGTTGGCGGTCAGTCAGATATATCCAACACGAAAGGATGGTACAACCATTGGAAATAATTCAAAAGCCGCTTCGCCACCGTCCAAATTAAAAAACCTAGTGCTAAGTTATGACCTGTATGCAGAGATAAAGTCATACATAAGTATAACATAAATAACGCACCTTCTTGAAGCCTGTTCCAAGATGCTCTTTTGCAAAATTTCATTACGATTGAATTATGCACGACACAGTAAGGTGGTGTGGAATTAACAAACAGTAGGTAAAAATAGTGTCTACAATAAAATTACCTTCTTTTTATGTGCATGATTATCTTCATAAACTATATAATTATATTGCTGACGCAACTTGAAGGATTAGATTTGGATAATACTCGATAAGACGAGAAAGTAGGTGTTATGTACAGTGTGACACATACGTTGCGTACACTGAACAAGCATAATGAACGTAATGTGCTAACGACTAGAGTACAATGTCGAAAGTATATTCATTGTGTTAACGCATTCGAACGATTCTTTTTATAGAATTAGTCATTTTCTCTAAATGTGCAACAACTTACACAATCATTTATTATTACGGAAACAATGAAAATTAAGAATTATTTTGATATCCACAACCAAAATATAATAACGGAAAAGAACTCCCCTTGTCTGTAAGTTAGAAGTAACTTACCAAAATGGAGAAGCTACTGAAATGATCGGAATAAAATTAGACTAAAATATTTTATGGTCCCAAAAATAGAGCTAGGATGAAGACAATGATTTAAAAATTAGAAATAAAAATATACCAAACATGAAATAAGAGTTCATTGGCAATTATTATTCGAATAAATTTAAACCATTGATTAATATACCTAATACCTATGGTAGGTATATAATTTCTTTAAATGTGCCCGGATAATAACAATACGCTCGCTTCTTATTACATGGGTGGGCCAAATACAGCTGGTGAAAAGTAGTTTTAAAGCACCTCTGCCTACCTCTTCGGCGACAAATGTTGTGTGTGATGCTATGTTATGTTATTATATTTGAAATGACTCGTAGTAATGTAACTTACATTTGAAAGTAAAAGAAACGTGTGCGCACACCATAGCAAAAGTATTATGACATAGATGTGCAAGAAACAAAAACCTTCCGGCCGCGCGCGCCGCCGCTGCCCGCCACGATTAATTACTTGATGCCACTATTCTATGACGTCTAAACCAAATAGAGCTCAAGTTTATATTATTATATATGTTACCGGAAATGTATGAAATCTACAACTGACACACTTGTGCTCCTAGCGCCGTGGGGCACAGTGGGGCACCGTGGGGCACAGTGGGGCACAGTGGGGCACCGTGGGGCACAGTGGGGCACAGTGGGGCGCCGTGGGGCACCGTGGGCCTGTGGTACCAGTGCCGCGGTGGTGCACGCGCCCCCACACAACACAGCGAGCCTCGGCTTTTATACCGTTCCGCGTCTCATTCACTCTTCGTCTGCTTATTTAAGTATAAATGTACGAATTGTATAAAAATCCTAGGAAATCGCGCATAGGTCGCCGGAGCCCCACGGGGCTCCGACTTCTGAGTAGTTTGAAAAAAAAAATAACCCTAACCTAACCAGTCCGAGTCGGATTGCTCTGAATCGGAGGGTATTAAGTTTAATACCCTCCCTTCGCCCCGCTATCCCAGCGTACCCATTGATATCTCAAATGTTTTACATTTTTGATTGCTATTTAGGAAATGTATAGATTTCCTAGGAAATGTGTCTAATAATATAATTTATTTCATACATTTCCGTGCGATTTTAGGACTTACATACGTTTCCTAAGAATTGTATGTATACAATGACGGATTACATATATTTCCGCTAACATATATATAAAATTTCGGCGTTTGCTATATACCTAACTCAACAAGTTAGCTAATACACCTGACACTGCTTTGCCCACTGATTCTATCCAAAGGTTGTCTGCAAGAAATCGTGCTTATTTTAAAGTTGTATTGGTTTAGATCATAATCCACCCACGCTGGCCAAGTGTAAGTTGGTGGATAAGACATATCCTTAGAATTTCTTCTACTGTATGTGGGTTTTTGATGTTATGCTTTACCGTTCTTCTCAATAATATTAACTGACCAACCTACAGCGTAGATAATATTTATGTAGGTAGCACTAACAATGCACGCCAGATGCCAAGCTAAATGGGATCCCCTAGTGCGAGCCACTGCCTGCTGAATTAATTACAAGAATTTATTAAATTTCTATCAGTTTGCGTGCCAAGTAGTGAACAACTAAAACAATGTGATTGGAAATTATCTTTGAACGTTTAAAATTATAGTAGAATAGGTAGGTATCCCTTACAATTCCATATTCTAAAATACAATACAAATTAGGTGGAGCCGCTCAAGAACCTTACAATGTATATAGGGTTCCGCAGCAAAAGAGCTTATCTTCATAGCGCATACGTCCTTTTGTTGAGAAGCACAGTTTTTCAGCAATAACACAAAAACGGTATATCCAATCATGTTTAAAATAATTTACGTTAGAAATTTTTAAAAGGGTTATTTATTTCAGATGATGGGCACAATTTATGCTACTTTCGGAGCCTTTACTACCGAAAATATTTAATCAAAAAAATTTCAGTTTCTGTTACATGTATGGAGTGCCCCCCTTAAAAATATTGACATGACGGATGGACATGACGCAATTATAAGGGTTCCGTTATTGCCATTTGGACTACGGAACCCTAAAAATGAGAGCGCCCCACCATGAAACAAACCTTGTGTCGCGGGGGACTTTACAAACATACAATTAACTGACATAAAGCACACAAAGACTGGAAACAAATATCTATGAATCATATAAATAGGCAATGATATTGTATGTGAAACATACAATATCATTGTAAATAGGTATTTGTCTCATATGGGAATCGAAACCATACGTCACTCGGCATGGCGATGGTAGCGGCGTGACAGTCCATTTAAAAAAAAATCTATTGCAATTGCAATTTTACTATCAACCACACCTAAAATAATACAATAAATAATAAATTTATGGCTCGGATATAAACACATGCTTTGTATCTAAGCTACGTAAGCAACATCGACATACGTCATATCTTATATTCCATTTTTAAATAAAACTTTGGAACATACGTAGATACTCGTAGTGAGGTGATGCAAACGTGTTATATAGTTAAAGTGCACTTTTTAGGTATGCATTAGAGCTTGCAATGATGTGGTATTATTATGTGTATAAATGCAAATTGCTATCAATAAGTATGTAGGTACCTATACCTACTAAGATAATATATAAAAATCACACAAAGCAAGAATAAATACTTATTAGATACGGGAGCTAATCACATTAGCACAATGTAGATAACAAATTGTATGCCTTTGTTGCCTAGTTTTGTTAGACTTATTTGGTTCTCTTGAAGCAGATTTTTTTTTTTTTTCAATTAATAATTCTTCTTAAGAAAATGATTTTAAATTACGCAATCGTTCGCCGTGGGAACCTTAAGAAATATAATATACGAAAGCAAGTTACACTCACAACATCTACCTTGGGATATTTTTCCACTTTAATCAATAGGTACATATTATAAAAGGCTTTGTCCTGACTGACTGACTGCCCTATAGACAACGCACAGCCTAAACCGCTGGTCGTAGCGACTTGAAATTTGGAGGGTATGTTTGTCCTAATGCCTAGAGGTGTACTAAGAAATGGTTTTTTAAAATTCAACCCCTAAGGGGGTGAAAAGGGATAAAAACGATTGTATGAAACTTCTTTGTTTTTTAACTTATAGATTTGAAAATTTGTGTTTGGGGTACTACTATCAAAATAAAAAATACCCTCATCAATATTTTTGACAAGGGTGGCTTTGGAAGGGTGAAATTGGGGACGAATCGTTGTATGAAAAGATCTTTGTTTTGAAGATAACGTTTTGCAAATTAGTATTGGGATAGGAACTTAAAATTTTGTTTTTAATATTTTTGATAGGGATGAGTTCAGAGGGTGAAATATTAAATAGATAGTTCTTTGTTTTTCAAGGTATATGTTTGGTCTTACTTAGTCGTTATTTTTTAGGTTTATATGGACGGATAATACGCAATTAGAACTTCAGTTAAGAAGTGAGTTGATGGGTTGTTTTTGGTGTTTGAAAAACTTACCCTAAGGGATGAAATAGGTGTGAAAATTATTTCAAATTGATATGGATGTCGTTTTCAAGGTTTTCAGGGACGCTGATTACGAAAATGTTATCTATATTACCGTAAAATGAAATTAGTATTGGGCTAGGAACTTAAAATGTTGTTTTTAATATTTTTGATAGGGATGGGTTCAGGGGGTAAAATATTAAATAGACAGTTCTTTGTTTTTCAAGTTATATGTGAACATTAGTTAAAAAGTGAGTTGATGGGTTGTTTTTGCTGTTTGAAAAACTTGCCCTAAGGGATGAAATCATCATCATCATATCAGCCCAACGACGTCCACTGCTGAACATAGGCCTCACCTAATTTACGCCACTGCGAACGGTCCTGTGCCGCCTGCAACCAACGGCCGCCCGCCACCCTGACCAGGTCGTCGGTCCATCTGGTGGGGGGCAGTCCCACGCTGCGCCTTCCATGATGAAATAGGTGTAAAAATTATTAGAAATTGATATGGATGTCGTTTTCAAGGTTTTCAGGGACGCTGATTACGAAAATGTTATCTATAGTGACGTAAAATGAAATTCAACTCCTGCAGTGGGGTGTTGTGGAGTTCATGAATTCCACTTAAAACAAAGATCTATGTAATATCGAAATCTACGCGGACGAAGACGCGGGCAAAAGCTAGTCGAGGATAAAGCACGAGTGCCCTACAAGAGGCTCTTGGATCTTACTGTTTTTGTGCACTATAATAATAAAGTTCCATCTTACGTACCATCATCATCATCATCTCAACCCATAAATGTCCCACTGCTGGGCACGGGTCTCCTCCAAAGAATGTGGTATTTAGCCTACTATACCACACAGGCCAGACGGGTTGGTATAGGGTTTGTTTCGAATTTTCCTTTTCTTGCAGTGCTCTTGTCTGCATAAGGTTACTCCCTTAGTCGCCTTCTACGACACCCATGGGTTAAGATGGGGTAGTGACATTATGTATTACGTACCATACATATTTCATATTACGACAATTCTTGTCGTGTTGGTGCGGCCTAATGTAAAATTACTTTACAAATTGGACATCCAGCAACAAAGCCAGTAAAATGCTAACAGGTAATTTCTATTTAATTTTAATTTTTAAGTGTCATTTCTGTTCTTTGGTGGAACGAAAGGATAAATATAATACTTCTAAGCCTTTAAATTGTTTATTATAGACAAGCGAAGTTTCGCGTTCGTGGAAGGTTATGCGTAAACAAAGGAAATTAAAATTTATCCGTTGATTAAAGTTCGCGTAACTCTTGTTTCCGGTTAAACACGGCAAACATTTGTAAAATTTTCTATACTCATTATAAATTTATATTAGAGTACAGGATTAATTGTATTGCAGTCGTTCTTCGTTTTAAAATACTATAAATAATATTATTAAAACAAGTAAATATAATTTAAAAAATTTAATAACCCGACTGCAAAAAATCAACAGAAAGCAACGCACTAAAAAGACCGTAAAATTATTGTAATATTGATTAAATTTAAATACATAACATATGTATATATTTGTAATCTCCATTTGATTCCCTTTATTTTGATACTCTACTCGATAGGTTTGGTTAAAAAAAATAATAGAACTACTTACAATTTGGAATCATTCAATTATGTATAATCTCTTTTTGAATATATGTAATCTCTTTTTGATTCTCTTTATTTTGATACCCAACTCGATAGGTTTCGTTAAAAAAAAATTGAACTTCTTACAATTTGGCGTCAAAAGCCCGCCGTTTAAGTCTTTTTTTTTTCTTAAAATCTTTGGGTTTTCTAGACGAATCTAACGATACCCTAATTGTCAAAATCCATCCAGCCGTTTGGAAGATTCGTGGGAATAAAGAAATTTACAAACATACAAGATACGTGCGAAAAACAATACCCGTCCTGACAGTCGGGTAATAACGATAGATTTTCTGTATAACACATAGAATCTAAAAATTAGGCGAATCGTACACCTTTGTCGTTTTCTTTTGAAATGCCATAGGTAATAATATATGTATATAATTATTTCTAAAATAAATCAAGTAGGAAGGTACCAATGCAGGATATCCACAACCATTTTTATAACACCAAAATGACAACGAGTAACTGCAGCCTGTAGAAAAAGTATTCGATACTTTATATACAGTTAAATTGCTATGCTGGCAGCTTTAGGCGTAAACAGAACCGGCATAAGTCCAACGCGCGCGCGCGGGGCGCGGCCTAGCAGAACAGTGAAATGGCATGCTTACATTATCATGTTTGAACTAGTTTTATAATAACTGCACTGCCTTACTTTATAACACGCCTAAATGCCTAAAGTCTCTAAGATGCTCTTGAGACCGCTGCTCTTCAGGAAGAATTTTTATGGCTGCCGCTGTACGGCCAAGTGAAAATTTGTAAATCGGGAGATTTCACTCACATATCCGTTTCTTTAAAAACTGCAGCCTTATAATTTTTTTATTTACAACTGTCTTCAACATACATAACATATACGTGCTAGGCTTGTTAATAAACTAAAAACCTGGTTGACCGTCAGATGAACTAGAATGAATGATGAATAAAAATAAAGTAAACATGAATCAGACTTTATATGATATTTACGCGAACAAAATTTCGTCTAATTTACGCGAGGAAATAATTCTCAGAAATACACCCACTCCTACTGTTATTTGGTTAATAATAACAATTTCATTAATAGATACAATGTGTTTATTGCATCTTAAATTCATTGTTACCTATAAAAATATACTGTACACCATCAAAATAAAAACCAACTCGTAATTTTGCTCTTAACTGTTATTACTTTCTATGAAAGATGAAATTAATAAGGAATGATATACACGGTCTATAAATGGCTCTTATTAAATTTTGTCTTACACCTACTGCTTTCACCTGAGCTTTGATAATCTCGTTGATAGAATAAGCCCATGACTTTGTAATGTGATCTTGGCTTGTGGTTCATCTTCAATTTACTAACTTAAAACCACGTCAGCTTACTGTAATATTACTAGATTTATGTTTTAAGTTCTATGAAATTCTGAAAAATAATTTTAATTAGATCAGTTAGTTTAAATTGTAGACGATTGTCCTTTAAATGTTATTATATGACGAAAACATCATAAAATTAATCTTGAAGATTTAAAATGTGTGGGAGTGCGCTGTCTTGTGCCATATATATATGAATTGTTTATCATATTACAATTCATTTATATATGGCACAATACATGCGCACTCCTACACATTTTAAATCTTCAAGATTAATTTTATGATGTTTTTGTCATACAATACATCTATTCTTGACTGGCCTGTTGGTCTAGTGGTTAGTGACCCTGACTGCTAAGCCGAAGGTCGTGGGCTCATCACACAAAGATTTATCCTGGGTGGGGCCCAGGATAAATCTTTGTGTGATGAGCATGATTGTTTGTTCTGTGTCTGGGTGTAATTATCTATAATAGGTATGGATCTACAAAAAAATAAATTAAGTATCAGTTGTTTAGTACAAGCAAATATAATTGCTTAATTTGGGACTAGATGGCGTTGTGTGAATGTGGTGAAATATTATTATTATTATTATTTTACTATTATTCCTTAATTGTTATTTCGTATTTCAAGAAGCGCGTGTTCACTTATTCTTCGAGTTCGAATATGTCTTAACAACTTGTTTGTAGCTTGTGGAACTTCTTCGGTAGAACATTTCCTAATGATGTTGACATTTAAATAACTCATTTCTGTAGCTGTATATAAATAATACAGAAGTACACGTGCTGTGTTAAGGCTTAAAGTCTTCGTGACATATCTAACGAGGCGGAATGGTGACAGACACGAGGCCCCCACCCGCCGCAACACATTAAGTTCTAACGGTAGCGCGTATCACGCCGATTTGTATGTCACTGCACTGACTGCACAAGTGCACACTTCAGCAAGCTAGAATCGACAACACCAGTCACAATATCTGTGAGCAGCGAGGTTCCTTTTCTTCATGGATTGTTTGAAGTTTTCATGTAGGTATTTTTACGACGGCTATGTATTATATATTTAGGTATTATAATATTTTTACATTTGACATAATGTATGTTTATTGGATTTTTACACTGTGAGATGTTCGACTTTACAGTTGTTACGCCACGTCCTGCTATGGACCTATTAAGATATAGCGAAGTAGGTTTATTATAATTTGCCACGTTTCGTTTTGCATTCCCGCGCGCTGCGCTCATTATGTGGCTATGTCTGCCATAGTGCTTCTCACATCATTGCAGATATTGAGACTCTAAACAATTATTCAGGACATGCAAAAGGTTGAGTCAACTAATGTTGACTATAGTTTAACATTTCTCCAAAATCGTACTATCCGTGACCATTTTATCATTGTATGTAAAGAACTTCCAGATTTATTTATTCATCATCAGCAACCCATTAAGTCCCACTGCTGGGCTCGGGTCTCCTCTCCTCTTACCAGAGGGCTGAGAGGGATTTATTTATTACTTATCATAATTACGGTATATCTGTAAGCCACCTTAGCTTTTATAGGTACCTATATAGGTAAACCTATTTGGCAAAAAAACTGTGTACATAAACTTCAGTGACACGATTGATTCATTTCATTTAAAACAAAAACCTTTGATGTCTATAAACTATGCGACTAATAAAGAGAGGGTAGTGAAGCTTTGTAGCTAACGAGGGCCTCGGCAAATGAGCGTGACACAATGGCGCTTCCTAGCTGTACAAGTGGGTTACAACGGTAGTAATTTCCCTGTATCAACAGAACCAACTATATGTTATTGCTGCCACTCGCGGCTTAACCTACGTGGTGTGTCAGTAAAAAGTAGTAGTGCTATTCTACTATTCTAGACTTCAATGTATCTGTTTGTCAAATTTCATACAGATTCTTTTAGCCGTTTTTAGATCCATCTATCCATCCGTTCATCCATCCTAACTTTCGCATTTATAATATTAGTAAGATAAGACAAGATTAGTAAGATGCTGTAAGAATTTTTAAAAGGTGTCAAATGTTACAATGCTTTTACTTGTTTAAAGTATTTATTGTATAAATTGGCATTGTATATCATTTGAAAAGGATGTTTTATGTAATTTACTTATCATCATCTTTTGAACCCCTAAACGTCCCACCCATGATTTGTTTTTCACTTTTCATTATCTTTCGTCGGTTGATTTTTTGTTAAAAACAGTTTTTTGCTTTAATAAGAGTAAATATTTGTTTATTTGGCAAAAGATAAAATTCATTCTCCTTGAATATAACCGATGGGTTTTTTAATGTATGTAATTAGTTAAGTTAATTATTTATAATAAAATATCAGATCGTCTCAAATAGACATAATTCGATCAAAAAGATGAGAACGTAGGTATAATTTGTCTAATTTATTTAATCTTTTGTAACTCCAAGAAAGATAAGCATTTAATAGCCTGATAATTGATGCCATTTAGATATTCTTAGCTTCGGTAAAATTTATACAAATGTTTTACGAAGTCGTTAAGAGTTGTGTGGTTTATATTACAACGAATATACCTTACTTAATTGAATGTTTGTATATATACACTGGTGTGAATTAAATGTATGTGCGTTCTAATCACTGTCAAATTTCTATGGCTACTACTTACTCATTGTTATAAGAGTCTATGTCGCGTAATACTGACGTCAGTATATCTTCACTGGAGGCTTTGCAAGTCTTTTTCATTTGTTGCCAGGTATCTACACTGATCTTACTAATTGATCATCACTGGACTGGACGAGTTACCTACACCTTGCCTCGATCTGCACTTCTCCTCCACCTCTCATCATACCTCCTTGCTATTATAGCTTATTAAACTACATATTTTACCTGACGAGTTTCCCAAATAATAATAAAAATCACGTAATATTAATAAACTACGGGTCTTACAAGTCATATTGTTCATGAAATAATTTGCACTAGAAAATGTAATAGGTGTAAGTAATAAAACTTCCTTCAAAAACCAGAGAGGTTATTTGTTGAAACTGGATTTTCAAAGGACTCGCAACATATTTTTTATTATATTAACCATGGATTGTACAAGTACACGAAATAAAGAGAGGAACTCGAATTTCTTTCAGTACTATTCTCAAGACTTTACTCGTTTGTTCCCTCGCGTAGTATTCAAATCAGCTAACATCTTGTTTGGCACTTCTGTGGCACTTCACATCAAACAGAACCCTTTTTGTTCAACCTTTTCAAATAAAACATTATATTATATTACCTTATTTCAATAATTATAAGACACATGAAGAGCCTATTAATGATTGAAATAAGGTTACGATTAATTATATTATTAAAACATTTTTAACTTTTTATTTGCGTTATTCCACTTTAAATATAGGTATTCCTATAAAAAAAAATTATGATGATAATGATATGCGATATTTTGAGCGCTCTGTCTCGTTTTTTCATATAAATTTTACGTTTTTATAGACAAAATAGAAACTAGCAGTTCCACGCGTCCTATGCTCCGTTGCTACATGGATGGTCCGCTTCATAAAATTTAAGTAAACTTTAACCTTATAACCTTAAAAAAGCCTTGCTAAGAAAAAAACTTAGAATCATATTTCAATAACTTGTTTATTTATACATTTTTTCTTTATTTATTTAAACATAAGAATCAGATTAAACATAAGAATCAATCATAAGACGCAGAAACAAGTATCTGAAAGCCAATCTTTCAAATGTTAACGTTAAACGTTGTTTTGTGCTTAAAACATTATAAGTACCATGTTAAGTACAAACCTGCTATCATCTATCATTTTGAAATAAATTTCAGCGATAAATGTACTAATTTACGAGTACTTTATACACAAAATCCAAAGATAAAATATTTACATAGAAACACTAATCAAAAGTGCTTAAATGTATCTTCAATTCAACTCACAAGCCCTTATGGATCAGCTTACAATGTGAGCTAGTTATACTGGATGAAATTTAATTTGAACATACACATGAAATTCAAAGCACGTATGTTGAAATCCTCTGAAATTAAAGGCCGTCTTGTTCTGGACGGTAAATAACGGACAGATTTCTCGTGGGGGCGCTGTACTAACTTGCAACTTAATCGAGTCGAAAGAGAAAGTCGGGAGACAGGAATATTATGATGTACAAGCGATGAAAAGTTCGTGACGTGCTTTTTATTAAAAAATAAATACATAAAGGATGTTTTGAGTATCTGAATAACTTTGAGTACTGCGGATTTAAAGAATTCTTATTTGGATTTGACGATCTGTAAATGACAAACTAAAATCAAATAAGTATACTCTATAGTTCCTTAGGTCCTTCAACGTGATACAATGCTACTAAAAAAGTAATTATTTTGAAAATGTAGGCATTTTAGGTAACTGGTTAAAGAGCAGACACGCGTTAAACATTTCGGCAATTAGCAATAAATGATTCCGATAATAATCCACATTCCATATTAGTACGTCTGTATACAGCAACTTATTAATATATTTGATAGGTTTTCTCATTGTAATTAATATTCTTAACAATACTAAATAAATTCGTTTTAAAAAAAATCACTTCGGCTATGAAAATTGTCGCCCGTTTAAGCTGAAAGCTTTCACAGCAAAACATAGCGATATATAACTACTCTTACACACAATTTCATTAAAGCATAATGTGGGTGACTTCTCGTAAATATGTGCCGTGGTTAAGTACTAACGTACCGTTTTATTCGGATAAATGTATATCGTCATCTCATAAACTGGCTATATCGCCTTTATTATTAACTACGCCAATATATTATATCCAGAGTAAGCGATATCGACGTTCGTACTTTGGTCTAGTAACTACGTCGCCCTCGATACTTGTAATAATTCAGTACAATGACTAAGATGAACGTTTCCGTAGCGAGGGTTCCTTTGAATGCTTCTGTATTTAATAAATCAAGTACCGAACAAAAGCTAGGGATTATATCTAGGTATTCTACGTGGGTTGTGTTTTTATACCACTAAAGTTGTAATTATAAGTATATAATACATTTTAGGGTAAATTGTTAACCAGATCTACAATTTGTTATCTATATTATCTATAATTTGCACATTGCCGTACATTAACTTGTATGTGTCATTCCTAAACTTAATTACAACAAAAAAAAAACAAATTACAACCATTTATTGGTAATAAAACACAAAAATATGAATTTACTTTATTAGTAATACTGGTTGTTTTTGTGTTTTTGCCTTTAAAAAAAAGCGCTGATGCGCGCGCATCGATAATTTGTGACAAGTAAAAATTATTCCGCACGCTTTTTCTTTTCGCTGTATTTGTTTTTTTCTAAGAAAGTCCGAATTTTATTTATTTTCTCGCAAATATGTTATAAAACGTCGTATGACATTCGTGCGCTTGGATAATTACAGCCTCTGCTTTCTTGTAGGCCTCGCCTGCGGCTCGGGCTAGCAATATCGGCTCGGCTGTAATTATAAACTTACCGCACTTATATCATAATGTACTATTATACCAGCAGAAATGCACACACTCATTTTTCTCGAGCTATGTTAGGTCCCGTGTAATAGTAAAACCTATTGCCATCAACCATTTACATTTCCAGACTTTGAGCTGATACCGAGAACATTATCACAAAAAAAAACTCAATATCATTTTATGCAAGACCCGGAGATCAAACTCAGTACAGAACTTCTGCGCCACTGAGGTGCTCACCATACAAATGTAAAACAACACAGACAATGTGGAGATACCTATTTCTCTCGGTTTGCTCAATTGGAATGAAAAACACTACCATTGATATACAAAAATTCGGTGTCTCCCATCGTCCACCCCTACCATGAAACAAAATTCAAAAAACATTTTGAACTTACAGTAACACAATTAAAAACAAAAATTTCAATTGTTAAGATGAAAATTTCATAAGATACGGTCAAATACACATCCGTACCAAAATGCCGATTCAATCACAACAGAAACGAATGATCTATCGTTATTTTTAAAAACAATGCTCGTTATTTTTAAAAATAAATTTTTATTTCAAAAAATCTAGATGGAAATGCCTGTCACTCTAAAATCATGGAATACCATAATAAACAAACAGACTTTTGTGATTTTAAATCTGAAAGCTTGCTTAGGCGTGATGGTTTTTGATTTATTATTATATAATGGTTATTGTTGCAACCGCTTCCCGTATTTCAACTAACTGATCAAAGGTTTCTGAATTTAAATGATTGTCAGGTAAAATAACGTTAATTAATTAAAGATGGGACAGAGCGAGAACTGTTTATCAAATTAAAATTAATCTTCCAGAATTGCATGTTAAATATTATAATATTACGTCGGATGAAACTGATTTCGATCCCACCTGTTTATAAAAACAAATACATAAAGCTGAACACTAATGTAAAACCAGCACACAATATTACGTATTTTTATAAGTACCGACACATGTGTATTATTTACACATGAAAGCTTCTTGTTAACGATTTGTTTACATATTCTATAAATAGGTAGGTAACTAATGTGAATTTTTATATGCGAATAGAAGGCCTTTTATTAAATAAAAGTATACTCATAACATAATTTTCGCCTGGTTGACTGATCCTATTATGAACCTAAAGATCAGTATTAGAGTAGAGTTTTTAAGAATATAAGGACGTATGAATATTACAAATTTATACTACTAATCCACTTCAGTCCACCAACAACAACAACATCCACCATCCTGCATTAGGCCAACGTCTGTGGATTATGGCCTTAAAACCCTCTCAGCTCTTCACATAGAGGAGAGGAGACCCAAAAACAGCAGTGGGACATTAATGGGTTGCCGATTAGGAATCCACTTCAGTTAATTAAATTGTTATACTTTTATACGATTGAATGGCGGGCAACAGCTATGGACAATATCCAACATATTATAACAGATAGCTGATACAGAAAAGCATTAAATCTTTTATTCAATCTGCTTTCAAAATAGGATTAAAATAGTTTTTAACCTTTACTTACTTGAAGACGCTTAATAATTAGTTTAAAATTGGTTTTATCTACTTATAAAGGTATTCAGTTCAGTGCTAATAGATACTTTATTCATGGAGTAAACTAACAAAGTGTTAATTAAAAAACACTAATGCTTTCTCGAATAATATTAGATTTATTTTTAATAAAATATGTATCTCCTAATTTTATGTCGCTAAAATAACTTTATAGGTTTAGATCGATGTGATCGAAATCCAATCTCGATATTGTGTAGTAACTCGCTGATGAATAGAGTGAAAATTATTTTGGTTGTTCGGCGCCTGGCAACGTTTCAATCGGACAGGCGCGGATACAGTTTCGTGGTGTGTCGTACGTGTTCAATCCGGACTTGCTACACTCTAGACGACACACTTACTCAAAATAATATTAGTGGTTGTGAAACATCGACACTGAAATGTTTTGTTTATAGAAGAATCATCTGAGAGACTTACTGTATTCGAACGAGTGCGTTGTTTACGTAACTCCAGGTATTGGTACTCGATTACAGTGGTACTCCGTACTACGTTACTGGCGTGCGCCTAATTATTTTAAATAAAAAGTGGAAAACATAAAATCACTACGTGCAGAAAAATAATTTTAAATACTAGATAATAGATTCTCATTCAAATAAAACCAATTTAAAAACTGTTATTTATAAGAAAAACAAGCTAATTTAAGAATGGCAGCCTTTAAGCTCAAATTTTATATTAGCTGCCCACTATCCGAGTAGACAAACGCGTTATAATTTCATTTTATAAACGGTGGGAGGCGAAAGGACAGGCAGCCTAACCGTTACAATAGTGAATGGTTCCGGCAAAGCAACAGGCTGTTGATATTATTATTATCGTATGGGCTTGAGGCAGTTGGAGTTGGAATTTATCAAATCGACCAGAAGTCTTCAAACTTGGAATAACGACTGTGAAATTAAGTAGTGTACGTGACCAACGGCTTTACGTGTCTTCCGAAGCAAGGAGAGCATGCTGATGCCACATTCCATCACCCATCTATGGACGGACCTTGCCGAACGTTGCTTAACCTCAATGTTCCTAACAAATATTTGAGTACCACAATGCTACGAGCACCTCGCTGTTGATGAAATCAGTCGAATGGTATGCATCAGACGAGAGACAGCACTCGACACACGTGTCTGTTAGTTCATCTGTCAGTTTTTCAAGGTGAATTGCTGGAATGTTGCTGTAAAATTCAGTGCGTAATATAGTTTAAGATTACAATTTATATTGCTATGATAATGATTATTACGTAATACATCAGAATGGAACTTGTAATAGTTTAGAAGGTTATTGTATGCCATATTAGTTATATGTAAAGTACTGAACTGAGAAACCAGAATTGTTTACCCATTTTTATGTTTATGTTAAATTTTATGTATTTAAACTCTTCCACCTTTTTTTAGCACTCTAGTAGCGAAAAAGCTGAATGTATTTATAATGTACGTTATGTATCTAACCCTAATAATACTATTATTTTCTATTAAATACTAGCTATGAAAGCTCGAAGTGAGAAGAATGCTCACCGGGTATTTTTATAAAGATCATCCTTCTTCTTGGAATGATTCCCTGAAAAGCTCATAAGATCGTTAGAGTACAACCCAACGTGAATACACTATTCACCTTAGTATATGTAGTAGGGTGACCTGATAATTTGAATATTTTTGGGATTTTGGGATTTTTTATTGCCTGAATAACAGGCTAGGCGGTCCATCTGATGGTAGGTGGTTACCGCCGCTCATGGACGTTGGATTGCCAACGTCCATGAGCGGCGGTAACCTGTTTGCCTAGATGCCTGGAGTATGGGATAGGCTAGTATTGACTAGCCATACCACTGTAAGTTAGTTAATTACAAAAATTTGGTTGTGAATAGCACAAAACTCAACGCATTAAATAGTGAGCTTTTACATAGAAGTTGAAAATTGTTATCAGTAGACTGGGACTACTTCAATACGCTTTTGTCACCACTCAGCCCATTTTGTTGATTACAGACGCCAAAGTAATTAACAAATTAATTTTCTTTTAATAGACTTAATAAATTGCGCGGCTGGGGAACGCTCTTGAAAACAAAAAGGCAACTGCTGATGTCTGTCTTTTGACAAATACTACCAATATTTCGGTAGTTTTACCATAATAGCGTAAACGACATTTATGATTATGGTAGATATGAATTGTTTATAAAATAATTACACGAAATACCTATTTTTGTGTATAAAAAGCTATGTCATATCGTACGCCAGAATAAAAATACCAGAACAAAATATTTGGAACAAATAGAACACAGAAATACTTTTAGAATATTCTAGACTATTTCTAAAACAAAATGAAATACACAAGACCAAAGTGTTCGCAGTAGATGCATTCTGATGAACTTGGTGATCGTAGAGAAAAAAGCATTTTTCATGTACCCTATTACTTAGAATCACAAGATGGAGGCGTTAAGTACTTCCTAAGATGAGGAACTACAAGGACTCTTTAAGGTAACGTAAGTTTTGCATGCAGTAGGAACTTATAATAAATGTTTGATCCTATCCCACCTACGCAAACAGGAAACTTTAAGTAACCTATATATAACCTTACTCTACAGAAGACCCAAAGATAAATTACTTATCATACTTTATAATAAGATCGGTGATATTAATAGAACGTAAAGGTGGCAATGCTGCCAGCCTGCTGGGCTCTTTTCCGGCAGACAGCGGCAGCGATGCGGAGGTATTTTATGATGCCATTTTTTTATTTGTTCTCCCTTTTTCTTGTTTCATATGTTTTTTCTTGGTTGTAAACGTGTTTAGTTTAATAAAAATATTTATTTGAAATTTAAAGTACCTATAGCCTAGGTGTTGTGTAAATAATAAATATAACTTAAAAGCACAATTTAACACAAAATCAATTTTAGTTAATGATCCATTTTCCATTTGAAAATTTAGTTTGCATATACTTATTTGCATTGAATCTATAAAATATATAACTCCATCTGATTCAGTGAATCGCCATATAGAGGGTAAGGGAAGTTGATTTTTAATTTTCATTTGCAATTCAAATTGTACCTTATGCAGGAGTAAGATTTACATGCGGTTCGCCGGTGATCAGCAAATGAGGAACTAGATCAAAGCTTTGGAATATGTGGGTAATCATAGTTGCGACATTATGTTATTAAAATGTACATATATGCTCGAATAATTATTCTAAATCTAGATATATTTATGACCGCGCAAGTACATTCTAAGAATTAATAATATGATAAGATTAACGCAAAGCTTGTGACACTTACAAAATAATCTGTATGATAACAACACTTTTGAATTTATTCTTGTTATGAACAAGAATGAAGAAATGAAATGAGACAAGCAGCTTGCAAAACTAAAAAAAATTTGTAAGGTTCTTTTAATCTAACAAGATATCGATATCAATCCTAAGTTTAAGGGTAAGCAGGCTTAAATATCTCAAAGGACCTTCGGATTATAATAGTAATTACCTCGCATTATTTGGGGGCAAATTTTTTTTTAAAGTAAAGTTTCGCTTGGATTACATTTCTTCTATCTTGAACCAGCAATGATAAAAAGTTCACAGCAATATGGCTGACACATTCTGAAGCAGCCAAGAGTTAAAAGAAAATATAAAAATGGAACAGTATAGTTGCTAGTGGGCCAAAATTATACAGTGATTGAGATGTCAGCACATCCCTCAACACCTTTTAAATAGATTTCGACGTAAGTAAACCTTATCCACGATTTGCTACACATGTTATAAATTAATTAACTGGCAATAAAATAATATCAGACATGTAACATTTCAGTAGAAACACTCAAATGTTATTAAGGTGTTCAGTAGTTCAACATCTTTTTAAAAGTCAGTTTGATAATATATTAAATGAATGAAGAAATGAATTTGAATTGAAGATCTGCAATAGGTGTAACACTCCATTACCGTTTCGTGTCGGGCAAATCATAGTGACATTAGTTTATGAACGTGTTACATACTCATATTAAGAGACGGTGTTGTGACAAATCATTGTAATTCATAGGAACCAATGTTTTGTTGGTATTGACGCAGCGGTAACAGTCATAGGTGGAAAGAGTACATTTTACAGCCATTGACGTCACAGACGCGCACGTAATCAGTTATGCCCGCCACACACCTTCAAGTAGAGTAGAGTTTGCACAATTTTGTATGATTGAGACTATTTCTATACCACAACGCGGCGGTGACAAGCAGGCGTATGGTCCCCCTGATGATAAGAGCTTACCATAGCCTGTAGAGGCCTGTAACATCAAAGGCATCACGAGAGCGCTGCTAACCCTTCAAATACCTTCCCATCCCAAAGAGCTTCGGACACCACATATCATTCATCAGCAGGAACACAACAATGTTATTATGACTGCGACACTTTGAACGAGGATTATGCGCTGTGCTTCTACTACCTCTTTTAAGATTAAGCAGACTTAGATTTGTTCAAGTCTGAGTTTGTGCAAATCTACTTGCAGATTTGTTGCGGGCAAACTGTGTGCTCTTTCCATTTTATCGCTAATATTAAGAGAGTGGGTGTTGTTTCACTAGTACTTTCATAAAATTACTTTGAAATTTGGGTTTATAAAATATATCCTCTAAAAGTTTGAGCAGATATTTTCTAAAATCTACGTACCCGAGTAATAAATTGTGGTGATCCTAATAGCGGCCAAATCCTCGAACATTCATATTTATAGTTTAGAACATTATTGAAAGTTAATTTGTTACTTTAGGATACTCAACATCACTCATGAAATAATGAAAATGTTGTAAAGCGAACTTGTCGTAAAATAAAAATTTGTTAATGCCTTTTCATATTACATTTCATTCTGCCAAAGGCTTAGATAGCTTTTATATTATTTGTTATCTAACTTATACTAGGAATATGTTTTGATCTAAAGAAATGCTTTAAACGAATAATTGCACTTTGTCCGTTTGTTTAACGCTACAATTTCTAATTTCAATATTTAAAATATCAATCTTCGCAAACATAGTTGAAATGCGGGGTCGAATTTTCAAAATTGTTGAAATGGATTTTTATTCAAAGGCCTCAGTTTTCGTGATCGAAAACATATTTTTATGTGCGATCCTGACTCACACTTTATCGGTTTTTTGGAAACAAATTCTGTCAATAAAGTCCTGAAGATTTTTATACATATATTTTCATAGACAATAAACTAACTTTTTTAGTTCAATTGTATTTCAGAAACTAAAATGAACAAAACATAGTCAATCTTTACATACATATATTTGTGATGCATCCGATAACGATTATTAAACTAGGTGATTGATTAAAACCGCCTTTTATTATCGCATTGTTAAAGATATTTCCTTTAACAATGCGATAAAATTAATAGATGCACAAGATATTAATAGTCAGTTAACATTTCTGAACGCTCGATTGCATGGCACAGACAATGAATGCGTAGGCGAGGCAGATCACAGGCGACCGCTACACAGAATACAACCACTTAAATCACTCAAAAGCATACACGCTAGATTGTTTAACGTTGAAACAACACACGTACAAGATTAACAGCATCAAAAGACATTATTTATCTTTCGTATACATTTATTCATTATAAATATTTTCACCAAATCTTGCTATTAACGCTAAAAAATACACATTTGAAGGTTAAGAATATTTTTCAAAACAAATTAATTTAATTCCAAAATAGCCTTTAAAATCATTGAACTCAAGAAAGAGAAATTTTAACACAATGTTACTGCAAAAGTTTAGATTACGGCAAAGCTTTCATTTATCCAAAAACTCTAACTAAGTTTAAAACGTCTCTTTTTTTCGTGGTATACAGGCGAAAAAAGAGACTTGGGACTCCTAGATTAGACTCTATCACCAAAGTACACATTTGGCCTCATTTTTAGGTCTCTCTTCAAAATATAGTAATCAATGTGCCCATTGGACCTCTTTTTTAGTACCATTTAGACCTTTAAAATTAAATCTGCTAAAAAGAGGACCCGTTGAATCTCTGTTTAAACCCTTTGGACCTTAAAAAAGTATGTGTTCACTTGGTATTTCTTTGATGTTGTTTTAGTAAGAAAAGCTACACACACAGTTATGGTATGGTCCAAAGGTCTTATTTCTTTAATGCGTCACTGGCTTGATGGGACTTCTACGAAAATAGTTTCGAAGTAAAACCTTGCTTAATTTTTAACGACACAGTACAATGAAAAAGCTGTTGTGCAGGGAAAGAGAAGAAGCCATCATATTTGTTTTTTAAAGATATTATATAAATACCTATATCTACCTATTTTATGACTCTTGTCTTCTTAAAGTATTGGGCCTTGCATTGCGCTTGTGATGCCTTAGACATCGCAGACGTCCATAGGCTACGGTAATTGCTTATATAGATAGAAACTTCGATATTTTGCTTTTGGCACAATGATTAGGTATGATTCCCATACAGTAATAATATTTGTGTGACTTACATCCCACGTTTATACAGATATTCAGCTTTTCTGATTTTTTTGTATTAACCGAATATGAAGCTTTTACAGTAACATTAAATAAGTATATTTTCTTTAAATTATGTTTATAATAGTTTCTCCTTCATTACAAACATCTAACCGGCGAAGATTTAAAGTTTCGATGTTTGCCAAAAAATATTCCACACTGGAGCATTGAGTAGGTATTTGATTTTAGGCGAAAATGTTGTAATAAATAATAATGCGCATGGCGGCATATGTTTAAATTTGGTGAGTGCGTGAATGCGCCGGCGCGGCGCGCTCTCTGAGTAGTACATACAGTGAGAAATCGCGCACGGCACGCGCCGCCCGCCCTAACTCCGTCCAAACGCATGCGTCCGCGCCGCAAAGAACATACGAACACACCGCCTGCATTCCTTTATTTTGCATAAGTATGTGAAATATTAAATTTTTCAATTAATATTATTCGGTAGTGTGTAGAAACTAAATATGTTGGTCAAACAATCTTCGTTCGTGGTTACAACAAAATGGAGTGAATTTAATCTGCCAATATAGGGAATGTGTGATTTTACCTGTTTGTGAAATTATGTGTTAATGTATACCAGTTAATCTCACGGTATTATGAGTGTCTATGTATATTTTTATACCTATAAGGAAATATAATTTTTATCTACTGAATTTCAGGCAACAGCAGTCTATATTTTAAAAAATGTAGATGTTATCATTACTTTCAACTAAATATTCATTTCAACCAATATAAAAGGTCATAAATTTTGACATAATAATGTGACCTTTTAACATTTGTTAATTGGACACGTTTCTTCTACCCAGTTACATATAAAAGAATGTCCTACGTCATGCACGAACCAACTGCCCCTTTTTTCTTTATGACCAAATAAAACCATGAAAACATAAAAGAAAAAAGTTGAAGTGGAAATCTTTGTTCGTACAAACAATAACGTCTTTTTAAATAATTTCATCATTGTAAGATTTTAAACGTTCAAAATGTTTTTGAACGTTTGGAAAACTTAAGGAAAGTAGAATTCTATGAAAAACAAAGTAGCATTCAGTCTTAGTATAGATCGTCAACAAAAAAAATTAAGGAACAGAAACAATAAACGTGCTTTCTACTCGACTTCCTTTTATAAAAGATTTTCAAAAGAAAACAAAATACGTATTTAAACAATTCTGTTTTCATAACTTTACACAAACAATAAAAATTTACATAAACAATAAAATTTACTTATATAATGTAAAGATGCTTTATGCTAAATATTTTTTTCACTTAATATAGTTCCAAATCAGTTTACGATTTGATACCCGTTCAAGATAAATATTTATGAATTGGAAGTGTGCCAATATTTTGAATCGGTTATCGATATTTATTATTAGAAAATATTGGTGTGAGATAAAAATAAATATAGCCACAGTCATATATAGATACTTAGGTATTGGTCATATCTCTAACGAACCCTTCGGCGTTCTTTTTTCGTTCGTTTCTACTAGGGTAAACCCGGGATAGATGCCCTAGTTAAGGAAATAGTCTTATAACTTTAATACCAAACGTATTCGCAGAGAATATCCCTATGATATAGTTAGTTTAATCATTCATAAAGCTTTAGAATGTATATTTATTTACGTAACTATCACTGGGTTAGCAGGAATTAAGTTCTTGCGAGACAAGTTTTTTGGGATAGATGCCTACCGGCTTGGATAGATGCCTCACTATTAAATCATTTGGAAGGATAGATGCCTATGACGGGGGATAGATGCCCTTTATAATAAAATAACAAGAATAAGTTATCACAATGTAACATTTATTTTTCTTCTGATAAAGATAACACAAATTCTAAAAGAAAACAAGTTGACCCTTAACTTTATAGATTACAGATGCATCTCTTTAACAAAAATATTTTTAATCACTCTTTAATCACTCAACTTTTATAGAAATAGCCCTAACAAAATAGTAACATCTTTATTTTATTTCATTGATTCCCAGTTCTTTTATCTCCATTTCTTCAAATGCTTTCTGCAGCTGCTCCGTAGTCCATGATATCACTCGAGCTTGTACACCCTTCTTCCTTTTGTATTTTCTTGGCATCACCTACAATAATCAAAGTAGTTTTGGTTAAACACTTTATAATCACACATACACACACCCTCACACAAACGTACACACAAACACACACACACTCTCGTCTTGATGTCCTGCGGATATCATATCAATTGACATCCTTATATAGTATTTAGATACATACATATTAAATACATTACAATCAAACACAGAACTCTAAATAAAATCATTGTCATCACACAAAGTTTGTCCTGGATGGTAATCGAACCCTCAACCTCTGGCTTAGCATCCAGGGTCTCTTACCAACAGGGCAATCACAATGTAATATAAATACACTTTTTCAATACTTTAACACGGGTTTTACAGTATAGAGGGATAGATGCCCCTAAGGGCGTCTATCCTTCTAAATTTTGGGGCGACTATCCTTTACGCTAGGGATAGATGCCTTTTTGAATTTTAATTAAAGTAAATGTAAGAAATCAATGATTAACTCCTAAATGTGTTTTCAATGAACCAATGTATTAACACAATTAAAATAAAATATAATACATTACTACTTCACAAAATAGGGAGCAGTCAATACTTACGTTTTTTAGCGTTTCGCGCTCGTCGCGTCCGTTGCGCATATATTGGGGCACACACGCGATACACGTCCACTCTGCACAATAGTTTACGCATCCCTGAGGTGAGGGGTGCACATGGCGCATGTTTAAACTATGCACTTGCTGTGAAGTGTGTTAGAAGTTGATTTTTTAAAATCGAGGCGTCTATCCTAGTGCGGCATCTATCCCGGTTTTACCCTATTTCTATGACTGTACTTCATTTCAGTTAAAATGTTTTGTGATGGTTATACATGCAAGAATATAAAGGAAACTATCATGATAATACAAGTAGAAAAGTACAAGTGAAAAACACTTTATTTAACAAATAAAATAGCTACTTCTTTTTTAATATGTAAAGCATGAGTACATTAACTGTTTATTAGCACATCTAGGAACCGTATAAAACAATGTTGTAACGTTTCTGTTGAATCAATTGATCACAGTACGCCTGTGACATAAATAACGACTACAACTAATTGCATTGTTTGAGTTTATAAATTTTGCAGACAGAAATAGTAACTTGATTTAAAATCAACATACGTTCTGTATTCCGCCTGTATTCTATGGAACAACAAAGCGAGAATGACGCTGCCATATCACTAAAAAGAAATTGCAAATAAAATCCCTCCCGACTTTAACATCCCGCTTCCTATAGGCGTACGGGAATGATGTGATATACATTAACATTTCGATCAGACTTTAAATTGATGACACCCACGCAATGTCTATCAAAAATCATATAATTCTGGCACGGATACGTTTTAGGTCGCTACAGTGACCGCTTGCTCAAAAATAAACGTGTGTCTGACGGTCCCGGCCGGTCGGAACGTAGTCAATAGATTCGCGACATTTACATCTGCTGCACTTTCTATTTGTGACACTGCACCGGGGCTACAATACCTTTGTCTGTCAATTAATAAATAACTGGATTTTGAACTATTAAATTATATAACGCAATTTTGGATAGACACAAAAAATATAAAAATACGCATAGTAAATAATATGAAATTACAATCTGTCAATGTTTACATGTTCATTAGCTGATTATCTCACGTTATCCGTTAAACGTATTTGGGTGAAAAATGGGTTATTTGAAAATTTTTGTAAAATATATTTTGATGAAAACTATCATAAGAAAAAAAATGCATTTTCATTTAAAATACACCAGTTTGTATATTTGTATATCTTAAAATATACCAGTTTGTATATTTGTATATATGTACAAACTCTGTATTTTAATTTGTATGGTGTAAATGAAAACGCCTTTTTCTCTCAAAATTCTTTCAGTTATTATCATCAAGGTATGTTTGGTAAAACGTACCATACAAATTATTTGCATTCTCTGTTATAAATCTCATAAAGGATTAACTATAAAAGTGTATTGTTGTCGGTGTAGGAGTGTTGAGCTGATCGTGCAGCCATGGTTGCGGGTGACGTCACCCGTCGGGCTTCCATCACCGCACCGTCGATGCACCGGCGGCCCTCGGCAAGGCGCGGCTCACTCATCAAGGGGTCACAGTCTACGTCACAGGTGAAAATACTTCCTTAAAGTTTCATTCATCATCATCATATCAGCCGCAGAGAGTCCACTGCAGGACATAGGCCTCCTCAAGAGATTTCCAATAAGGCCGGTTGTATGCGGCCTGCATCCAGCGCGATCCTGCTATTCGGATCAGAAAGTTTCATAAACTAAATCTAATTAGGAATAGATGGAGGGGTGTAGAAAGATATCACTTTTATTTATTTTATTGTAAACAAACAGCGACAAGAGACCTGCAAACCTTAAAAGTATGTCTGGACATTTTTATTACAGTCCTGAATTTTTTGGAATTTAATAAGAATATACTTATCTATCTGTATTTTAGGATAAATATTATGAATACGTTTTATACACTGTACTTATGATGTGATTTTGTATAGGGGATGTGTTGCTAAGTGCAAAACTGAAGAACGCCTCGAAGAATAGTTCTTTTTTTCTCCATTAAGTCCGAAGAAGGTTTACTTAAGATGAAAAATTTTATAAATTACACTGAAGCACATAAAAATCGTTTTTATTATCTTTATAACACTGTTCAGCTGTCAATAGTATATGACAGAATAATATCTTTTGGGTCTGCAGGTAGAAAATTAAACAAAATAAAATAAAAGTAAACAATTTCTTGTTACAATCTTCTACTGTAACCCACAGAGTGGGTGATAAAAATCGCCAAGTTATAAAGAAGATATAATAAGATATATAAATAAAAACATCACATATATTATAATAATGACGCAAAGAGTTGACATTAATCTTTGTATCAAAGAGTTTAACACTTCGTTCCTATTAAATTTACAACTATCGTAACATTATAAAGTATGTCATAAAATTATAGTAAACGTGTCACAATAGGCCATTGACAAAATACCCTTAAATTTTTTTTTGCCGTGTTTAATATATTGAACAAAAGAGTACTAGTTATTTAATTAGCCACATCGAAATATTTTTGTTTTAATAAAATAACACTTCTTTCTTTTTCATTAATTTTATATGACCGAATAGGCCATATATTTACTGTTGATTTTATACTCTTTTGAGAGAATTTCTTTCAACACTATGAAACATTAAATGTATATATGTATATATAACATTTTAACTCATATTTAAAGAGATATCTGAAAGAGAGTCATCGTGCAATTTCACATAGAACATCTAACGGTTTTTGGGTATTTTCTTTTACTTTTCTTACCAATGTCATAATTATCTCATATTTAAAATAAGTCATTAAACTTCTACAACGTCAAAAACTTAAAACCATAAAATACACAATATTTTAATTATGCCAGACATCTACAATTAGCAATTATGTATTATTTATTATGCTGACTTAAGAATTCACAAAGATATGTCAACATTATAATTTATAATAAATAAGTACATGCGAATGCTATAAAGTAATGCTTCAAACTTACATTAAAAGTTATATTAAATTGAATTACTAAATGTGATTTACTTTTAGAATTAATAATAAAATAGTTAATTTTATTTTGGAAATCGCTATTTAAACTGAATACTTTAGTTAATCTTACTCGTCCGACATATTTAAAGCTAGATTGCAGCTGTTTTTGATCAAATGAATCAGTTATATTTTATATGTCATATATATCGCCTCTAGACCTATAACAACATCAAAACCAACTAGATAGCCGATACTAATCGGTTACATACCATTCCAAAACATTATTATCATTCAGATTAATGAAGGTCACAGGAAGTTCACCCAAGATGAGAGCTATTTAAAACTGTTTAATAAGCCCAAACGATTTGCGTATGTAGTTAGATAATTTACATTTCTGTGTATTCTATTTGTGGCCATCGTAAACAGAATCTCTGACAGAAAGTATGCCAACAAAATGTCTCTTTATTACATTTTGAACAAAAAAAAAACGATAGTACCGAACGACCTTTCGATATGACATTGTACATTATTGTATATTATGTACTTATATCTAAATTTGAATTGCGTGGACATGTATTATTACACATTTTGTTTTTTTACTCTTCTCTTTCCTTTGACAGTTTAACCGATAATCTGGCAAGTGTGAGTTGATGAATAAAAAACAATACCCGTCCTGACAGTCGGGTAAAAATAGAAACAGCAACATAAATAGGTAAAACTATCGTATGTAGATATGTCAATAAAATATTTAAACATTATTTTTGGATTCCATATGGAATGGCTGTATCATCATCATATCAACTATGCATCTCTTTTCGTGTACACTGAACGGATTTATACCGCCGCTTATTGTGCGATTGTAAATTTAAGTTAGTTTTTAATTTTTATATTTATGTACATAGGCTATTGCATTAGGTTGTACCTGTAATACTAGTTTTATATGTGTGTTTAAATAAATAAAATAAATAAATCATCCCAATGACGTCCACTGTTGGACATAGACGATTTCTATTCCGTAATTTTCGTGACAGCGAGCGATTTTGTGCCGCCTGTAACCAACTTATCATAGAAATATACAATTATACATCCTACATTCGATACTCATTACAAATTTATTATTGCACTTAGAAAAAATTTTCTGACACCCTGTGTAGCTGTTTTTCATACTCGATAGGTACGCGACTGTTTCGTTGAAAGTAGGATTATATAAAACTGTCAATAACTTGTATACTATATTCTCGTTATAACATGATCATTCCTTGAAATAGTTATAGACACCAAAAAAAAAAAAACATTTATGTTATGTCTAGGAAATGAAATCAAATGAAATCTCGTTTGTTCATCTAGGTTACAAGGTAACACTTATGAAAGTCACAAGAATGTAACAGGTTATCCGAAAAGTAGTGTCAGCAAATTTGCCTACGACCAGTTCGCTGACGGGATGGAGCTATGAGAAGAACTGGCAAGAAACTCACGCCACTCTTTTTAAAAAAATGGATAGTTACAATCTTTTGTAATTTATAATTTGGGTAGCGTGTAAAGTGATGCAGCAGAGCACCACACCGAGTTAAAATGAATGTTTACAAAATAAATAATAAACAAAAGTAAAAAGTCAGTCGCTTTACACATTGCTATGCAGCCGTTAGGGGCAGTCTGTGAATAAAAATAGTTTTAATTTTGTAAAAACATAACTTAATAAAAAAAAAAAACTGTTATTAAAAAAAATAAAGGAAATCCACGAGAAAACTGACATAAATATTCACAAAGTGCCCCCACATCAAAAGTGTCATTCTACACAAACAAGATAGATATATCAAATCAATAATAACATTATTCCCAAGACATTTGGGTAAATATTAGTTAATAATAATATTAGTTAAAATACAATCCGCATAATGGTAACCTTTAACCATAATTCAATAGATCATTATCTCAGTAGACACATAACTTTTTCACCCCGTGAAACATAAAACCGGTGTACTGGGCCCCTATAAAACGGAAATCTGCGGAGTTCGGCGGTTATAACAGCAAAGTTTCGGAATAAGCGCTGGAGACCATACTCACCAGCAAAAGTATAGATAGTGTTATCGTCTTGTAGTTGAAAATTCAGGGAATTTCGGCTTGCTCGATTTCGATATCGCTGTAGTAGTTCAATTCTATTATTATTAAATAAATGGCCGTTTTATAAAATATTTATTCTGTCAAACACTTGGTATGTAACACCCGTTCAACACGTCCCTGCTTATTTAGAATTTCATACAAGTACCTTCGTTAACAAACCTTATTTAACAAAAAGCTTTATTTTCAGTAACCATAAAAATATTTATAGCTAATTTATATAATGAGGATGATTTTACTATGTTTAGTCGTTTTCCTGATTTACTTTATGTAATATTACATATATAATTTTTTGACTTCTATCTTTTTCTGCAAGTCTGTTTCTACAGACCTTGTAGCGGGCTCAATTATCTCCTTACCTAAAAACACATGTGGATAATCTGTCATCCTTAGTAATTTTAGTACCATTACCGAACTGTTAGTAGCTGTACTGTGAGTCTAAAATACTTTTATATCTTTATCATAGTACCTACCTTCTGTAAAAACTTCGAAAAAATAATCTAATTCTGTTTCTCATTACAAGTTAATTTATGATATCTAATGTGACATTGCAAAAGATTATAAACAACTGTATAGGTACGTATCGCTGCATATTTTTTACTTTTGTTATTGCAGAAATTCATGTAGAGGTCATATTGTATTGTATCATTTATATATACTTTTTTTAGCCATTTCGTTAAGAAAAATGATAGCCTGATATTTGGACGGATTTACGGTCAAACCAAATTTCTTCGTCCACTTCTCCAACGTGTCAAGATCCCGGTTCACGTTATTAATTGCCATCGGCATATAAATGATACGAATTGCGAAGTTCGGGTGTTAGAAGATTGATAAACAATGAGAAAAGAATAGGAGAAAGTAGTACCGCCTTGAGGAACACCAGAGTCTAGATTGCACGAAGTAGAAAAGGTATCATCAATCCGAACTGACTGCTGACGTCCTCGAAGATATGAAGAGAACCATTCCAGCGCCTCAGGAGAAACCATAAGATAGCATAGTATAGATAGAAGGAGGTCATGACTGACGGTGTTAAAGACATTCTAGAAATCGACCAAGACCGTGATCTTGATGTCCTCTACACTTGCCCTAACATCGTCAGTCACCTTAAGGAGAGCGGTCATAGTGCTGTGTCCAGGTCTGAACCCGGATTAGAGTGAAGAGAGTATATTGTTTTGGTAAACAAACCCGGACAGCTGCTTGTGAACACAGGCTTCAAGCGCCTTTGATAGGAAAGGGTGAATGGATATTGGCCTATAATGAGAAGGAAGAGAAGGATTGGGTATCTTAGGTAATGGGTGAACATAGGCTTTTCGCCACAAGTAAGGAAATTGACCAGAGTCAAGGGAAAAGTTTAGGATGTGGGAGATAGGAGAGAGAAGTTGGACTAGGATGCGCTGTACGGCGTCGCGGACGAATGTTCCTGCGCTCCCGTGACCACAGCAGAGCGCGATGAGAGGAACACCTTGGGGTTTTAGTGGGTGCGAGCCCCACATAACCCCTCGGTTCTTTCCCCAAGACCGAGGGGTATGCGTCAGGCATTTCCCCAAGTAAAAAAAAAAAAAAGGATGCGCTGTACGGCGCACCGGTGTGGGCGGCGGCTCTGACCGGCAAAAACAGAGATCGTTTGAGGAGGCCTCAACGGTTGATGGCGGTCAGAGCCATACACGGTTACCGCACCGTGTCGGCAGACGCGGCGTGCGCGTTGGCCGGGACTCCCCCGTGGGACTTGGAGGCGGAAGTGCTCGCCGAAGTATATCGGCGGGTGGCGGCAGTTCAGTCCCCCCCCTCTGCCCGAACAGGTGCGCGAGTGGCGCGAGGTCTGTCGATCCTTCTGGAGTGGATAGGGCGGCAGAACGGGACCTTTTCCTTCCGACTGGTGCAGGTTTTGTCCGGGCATGGGTGCTTCGGGCATTACCTGTACAGGGTCGCTAGGAGGGAATCGAGTCCCGTCTGCCACCACTGCGACTGCGACGATGACACGGCGTAGCACACGCTGGAGTCTTGTCCGGCGTGGGAAGGGCGTTTTTGTTAGGCGGCGTTTGGTGTTAGGGCCCGAAAGAGCCCGGTGTCGGTGCCCCGTAAGGGGTTGTCGATGGGTGGGCTGCTGATGATGTAACAAGTTCTAGGGCCCACCCATTATGGCGAAGCGACGGTGCACAGAGGGGTTTTAGTGGGTATTCCGGTCCTTTTCGGACTAGCGAGTCCCACATAACCGTCCCGTGTCCCCGCACGGGGCGGAATGCATAATGCATTTTCACTCTTAAAAAAAGCAGTGATCATGTAACGACTAACGTCGTCACATCCTACAGCCTTGGATTTTATGGAAAGGATTATCATTTTGACCTCGCCTGGTGCGACTGGAGAAAAACAAAAAGGATCGATTTTTAAACGAGGTGAACCGTCAATTTCCCCCAATGTTTGTTGCATTATTTGCATATCTGTTGGGATGGTGGTGACAAAATGACGATTAAGCTCATCCAAATCAATTGACTTGGGAAAATCCACACAACGAGACTTACCGATACCAAGAGTACCAAGAAATCTCCAGAGGTGGGTAAGTGAAGTGTTAGTTATATTATTAAGAATATATCGGCGTTTAGCATTACGAATCATCTGATTTCACCGATTCCTAGCAGCCTTGAACCCGTTCCAATTAATGTCACACCGGTCTCGCCGGAATTTCCGGAAGGCACGATCTCTTCGCCTCAGTGCCATTCGAACTCCCTCTGTGATCCAAGGGGCAGGGGGACGCTTCAATTTTATCTTTTTGATGGGAGCATGAACATCATACAACTTAAAAATACAAGCATTAAATATCCGCACCTTTTTATTTTGTTGTTCTAATTTATAACATGAGATTTCATAGGCGAAATTTTGTATCCGCGCCTGTTTTTGAAGCTTAACACCGACGCTTGAATTTTCTACCATAACTGCCTGAAGCGTTTTCTTTCTGTGCAACATCATAAGCGAAACTGACGTATATTTTTAGTAAGAAGAAGAAGATGATTATTGAGGTTTATAATTATCCCTGTTGACAAAAAAGCAAAGCAGGCCTCAAAATATCGAACTTTTAAATGTAAATTCAGTCACTCCAGAGGCAAGTTGCTTTCGTATAATCGAATTACTTCCTCATATTAATTTTATCATTTCGAGGTTTTTTCCAAGGAAATACAAGAACACAAGAACTTTAGTCGACGTTCTTGGTGTTGCTAGCGTCCATAAGCTTGCTTGTCACCACCATGGTATAAAAACATTTTGGTTATTTTATTCATCGGATAAAAAAGTGTATTTTATTAACTTTTCCTTACTTTTATAGTAAATTGTACTTCTGCCCCATTTATGTACATTTTAGATCTATGAACGAGTGTTTAATAACTAAACGATGATGATAATACGCATATTGGGTACCTATGAATACTTCCTTTCCACCAAAAATACGATTGCTACTATGAACTTGCCGTAGTCTCTGTGTTAAATATTAAAATTTGTTCTAATTTGTAGGAGGTGCCATGGGACATCATCGATCGTTGCGCGTTGCCGATCGTGCTGTGTCACGCCCTGGCCGTGGTACTCTCCACGGTGCTGAACGCCATGCACCTCAGCTCCATATCAGTCTTCACGCTGTTCCTCTGGTTCTCCATCTCAGTCACAGGCTCTTTATGGTTCTACCATAACTTACAGGTAAGTCATCCATACATTTTTTATACGTTGTTCTCATTTACTTAAGTCTTTTTCAAGGTACATCCTTTCGGGCTTACGTATGTAGGATTTGCCTTGAAAAAGACTTAAGTTCTCAAATACATAGAAGTAACAAATATATACCTATTTGTGACAATGATACCATAAACATTAATCAACACACAAATAAAACAACAAACAAAATATCTTCAGTGATTGTATTAGTACTTTTCGATTTTTTTTCATTTCAATTGTTTTATTTCCATAAAATCAATCGTTATTTTTAACGGTTGCCGATGTTTCAGTTAGTGGCTAAAAAGCTTTTTTCACCTCGAATAAAATACAAAATTTTATGATATCTAAACTTCTTAAAAATTTTCTAATGAGTAATTACGTTTTATAAAATCTATAAGGATAATTTGACTACTTAGTATCAACACAGTATGCTCGTTTGATATCTTTTCGATATAAGTACTTGCCATTTATAATATTTGCAAAGATACTTATAAAGCTCAGTACGTGGGTTTCTCTGGCCTACTTTTTGCTCGACTATTCAATGGCACGTGTCAATAAACGAATTCTCAAATCACTCTCATATTTATTGACAAACAAGTCTGCGAGTGCTTGGCGAAGTAATATAATTTGAGAAATTATTATAATTCATCTTTGAAAAGTTCTGTAGCTAAGCGAAGTCAGCCAGAATGACAACGAAAAAAACATATTTTGCAAATATAATTACTCTCTTAAGGCACCATTATGCCTTGTCCTAAATACATAATAATATCATTACCTATATATGTATTGTGGATACGACGGATGTACCTTCGTGCTATACAAGATAATACCGTTCCAACAAAATTAAGAAAAGTAGTAATCATTTTTGGAAAGTTCCAGAATTGGATATACAGAAGATATATTGACTGGCCTGTTGGTCTAGTGGTTAGTGACCCTGACTGCTAAGCCGGAGGTCGTGGGTTCGATCCCCACCCAGGACAAATCTTTGTGTGATGAGCATAAAGGTTTGTTCTGTGTCTGGGTGTAATTTATGTATAATATGTATGTATTTACAAAAAAAAAAAAATGTATTTAAGTAGTATATCAGTTGTTTAGTACCACAAGCAAATATAATTGCTTACTTTGGGACTAGATGGCGCTGTGTGAATGTGGTAGAATATTATTATTATATATTATTATTATTATAATAAATATCTTATCTATCTCTTAGACTCATAATGGCAAGGTGCAAGTAATATTCCATAATATATTCATAACCAGTTGCCACTTCAAAGTTTTTCGGCCAACTTACAAATGTTTGAAACTATAATGTAGATTTGCATGTTAGTCTAGTAAATGAGTGCTCGAAATGGTACTGTGGAGGGAAATGTCAAAAGCAGAAATTTTTTAAATTACTACTTTCGACATTTCCCTCCAAAATCATTCATTGACTGGCCGATGTGTATTGCATACTCGCCTTATTTTACGGCTCGTTCAGAACGCCTTACCAACACATCGACACAATGTTTGTTTGTGAACTGGCACGAATTAGTATTAAAACGTGCAATAAATGTTCACACGGGCTATTGCTTACTAATTTTATGGCAACCATAAAATGGTACAAAATCCAATGCTGCGGCCGATACGAATGAAATGCCAATCATATCATATACTTGATATTCCTTTTATTTATGCTCTTATCCCAAAGATATTTTTAACTGCTTCTGCCATATATTATACTATACAAATAGATAGGGATACCTAAAATCGAAAATCAAATCTCTATATTTTACCAATCTAAAATGGTTCTAACATTCTGTCATTAAATCAATAATACTCGTAGTTATTATATAAATGCGTATGCTATTGTAGCTTTTTCCGTCACGGGGAGCAAATGTGCGTATGTATATTACATATTTACCATTAACGATTTTGTCAAAATAAAATTGGCAATAACGTACATACACATCGAAAACTTGTTGTTTGGGAAAGTATAACTAAGTTTCGTAACATTTTCTTCGAGCAGTGGCCTCATACGTGGGAGCTTGTAATAAAATGTTTTTGAGAAAACAGTTTAAGTACCGAGTAACAACGATGAATATTTAAAATATTATGCTTTTAATTCTACACAACTTTGGCTTACTTCTTAAAAACATAGTTCGTACTTGCTTCTAAATTCATATTATACTAGTAATGTAATTATCATAATATTAGTAAGCTACACATTTTTTTTTGGAAAAAATACCTAAAGTTGAACATTCAGATCTCCGAACCTGAATTCCAGATCAGAACAAACAAAACGTTTTAATGGCTTACGTCAAAAAATTAGATTATTACGTAATCTGGATTAGGTATTTTACTATTAAGAGAACACCTTCCAATTAGAGTGAGACCTTGGAATGTTCGTATACAGTCTTTCATAATAAAGCTTTATATCATAATTTCAAAATCAGAAATATTTACCTAAGAAAAAAAAACTACCTCGGCGTGATGCTATGTATGTATGTATTTCCCTAAGAAATAATAAAATGCCGTTTGTTACTCGAGTTGTCGTTACTTATTTATATTTATCAAATATCACTGTAGTTAAATATAAAATAAGTATTGTTTTTAAATTATGTCAACCAAATATATAACACAATTTAATTAATTGTTAAACATTAATTATAATATAAAATGGATTATTATTATTTATGTTAAACGTAAAATCTTCTAAAGTGGAATTCACGATTATTTCCAGTAGTTATACAATACAGTAAACAGGCACTTTACCTTGGCAGCGCAGAGTAAACCGAATCCAGGGTACAAGGACTTAATGCTCCCATTCTGAAAGCTAGTACATTTGTACGTGAACGGACTATTAATAGTTGTTCGAAGAGAATTAAAATTCATAGCACATCGGATTCAAGAAATTTCCCTTAAGAAAGCAGTTAACACCCACACTGCGACTTTTGTTGGTATTTAAATCGTATGGATACTCCCACTAGTTAAAGGTTAAATGGAAAAACTGTCCTTAGTGGGCACAGATTACAAGGAATCTCGTGCGTCACGATGTAGCCAAGGTGGACGCGCTTATGCACTCTGTGTATTATTAGTCCATGAATATCTTGCCACTCGCTACGATCTATTTCAAATGGATACATCTTTGGCCTTCATTAAAAAAAAAATAGAAATACACTTATAGAAACTAAACGGGAACTCCAAATATAGAAATACTACTTTTACTTTTGCCCGCGACTTCGTCCGCGTAGATTTCGATATTACACAGATCTTTGTTTTAAGTGCAATTCATGAATTCCATAACACCCCACTACAGGAATTGAATTTCATTTTACGTCAATATAGATAACATTTTCGTAATCAGCGTCCCTGAAAACCTTGAAAACGATATCCGTATCAATTTCTAATAATTTTCACACCTATTTCATCCCTTAGGGTAAGTTTTTCAAACACCAAAAACAATCTATCAACTCACTTCTTAACTGAAGTTCTAATTGCGAATTATCCGTCCATAAAAACCTAAAAAATAACAACAAAGGAACACGTATTTGTGTTTTTGATCACATGTATAAAGTTCCGAACTGCCTTGGTGGCGCAGTGGGGAGTGTATACGACTGCTGTGCAAGAGTTCTCGGGTTCCCGGGTTCGATTCCCGGGTCGGGTGAAAATGGAATTGGGCTTTTCTATCATGAAATTCCAGTATTGAGATTTTCCCGGAGTTCGGTTAGCAAATGTGAATGTCAATAGGCTCGCCCCCTATTTCATGGGACCAAACATATAACTTGAAAAACAATAAACTGTCTATTAAATATTTCACCCCCTGAACCCATCCCTATCAAAAATATTAAAAACAACATTTTAAGTTCCTATCCCAATACTAATTTGCAAAACGTTAACTTCAAAACAAAGATCTTTTCATACAACGTGTCATCCCCAATTTCACCCTTCCAGAGCCACCTTTGTCAAAAATATTGATGAGAGTATTTTTATTTTGATAGTAGTACCCCAAAACAAATTTTCAAATCTATAAGTTAAAAAACAAAGAAGTTTCATACAACCGTTTTTATCCCTTTTCACCCCCTGAGGGGTTGAATTTTAACAAATCCTTTCTTAGTACACCTTAGGACAAACACACTCCAAATTTCAAGTCGCTCGACCAGCGGTTTAGGCTGTGCGTTGTCTGTCAGTCAGACAGTCAGTCAGGACAAAGCCTTTTATAATATATATGGATTATTTGAACTATAAGGTCAAAGACCTTGTTATATTTCTGTCTAATTTGTGTCAATATTTCGTTTTAATAAATTTTAAATTGATGTTAATTCTCGTATCTGCCGCACATATTGACATTATTTTAATTTAAGGACACATAAAATTTGTTTTCTTAATAATTATAATGTTGATGTAATATTGCTGTATTGCAGTAAATATATAGATCTAAAATCCCAGTTTTAGGGGCAAATCCTACATATACCGAAATTTGCTTTGATTTTCGATAGCATAACTGTTTTTTCGGATGTACATCTGTTCAATGTATTACGTAGATAAGTATTAGTTAGCTATTCTCGCACTATAGAGAAAATTGCTTTTTAGATCTTAGTCCAGGTTATGAAGACAAAAAGAATAGCAACTTAAATGTGAGAAATCTTTTCAAATTCTAGATATTCTTCAAAATAGAGATATCTCTATATCGCGAGAATAGCCCACTTGTGGCTCTATTGCGTCATGATACAAGGACAAAAAAACTCCATCTTGTTATTATACTAATAAGCACACTAACACCCATACAAGGAATAAATTAACCAGAAAATCAATAGTAATAAGTTCCAATTAAAATGAAGTTGGATACAATGATGACCCGACTTAATTGTAATACGGAAGACCTTGCTTTATAATTATTAATTTATGTTTTCCATTTATTATTTTTATTTGATGTCCGAAAGCTTCTCCGGGGCTACATTTGACAAAACATGGTGAATTTGAACCTTCTTGAGTCTTGTTTACCGACCTCTTGTATTTTGTGTCCCAAACGTGGCTAGACTCGCAAATCTGTCTTATCCGATTAAACTCTTACCTCAGCAGTATTGCAACTTTATTGTTACTTACGACTTTCAGTATTATATTATCCCTGATAACATCTACTCCAACTATATTTTACATTAAAACTCAGATAAAATCTTTCTCGATTTTGATGAAATATAGATTAATGAATATTATTAGAATATTTATTATAACTTATTACTATTGAACTATAGTTAGAATATTAACTTATTTTATTAAAAACATCAATGACATAATCCGATTTCAAACAAATATTAATAATAAGAAAATCGTATGGGTAGTCCAAAGGTAAAAAAAATAATTACCTAATCTCGCACGTGTTCACACAGAGCAAGAACAACCATCATCAAAATAAATTAGACAGGTACAATTATAAGGAAGGCAGCAATGTCTCAGGAGAATACGCCTCTGCCTCGTTTTTTTACGAATAAACATCTCGCAGATTACTTGAACATTTGGAATCAGGTCGCATTTTCCCATGGGGAGGATAGAATAACTCGAATGGTAATAAAATAAAAATCTGCTAAATTTTATAATATTATAAATATAATTCGATATATTTACGAAGTGGAAGATACGTGAAGGAATATCTTTCAATTATAACACCAATAACCTATAATCGTTCTCGCTAACTCCGCCATTAAATCTATCACTGCCCCAAAAAATAATATAATTGAATAACAAACAAGTAAGTAATAGAATATAAGAGTCTAGAATAGGGCTGTTGTAAGTATCCCTGGGCCACGACAAGCGCTGTTCACAATTGAATTTCAATATTGAAAATATTATTTATCGCACACGCCGCTTACCGCATGTCTTTTGGTTATTACATTATACCTCCTCTTGCCTCCGCTTTGATGGAGTCCCGGGTCATAATATTGGAACTACCTAATAATACCAACACATTTATATCACACAAATAGTCACGGAGGAATATCATTTGCTTACTTTATAAACTAATCATCGTTCATTTATGACCATAACTGTACAACATGACAAATATTTCAAAAAAAAGAATGAGCATCTCAAGTGGGTAACATAAGTTTCTAGTTACAAAAGCACATCTTCACCTTGTAAAATATATATGCAGAGATATTGTGTAATATTACCCTTAAAATGTCAGTGTGAATGTGTCGCATTATAAATTGCCAAGGAGATTGCAACAATTGTACCATTGTGCCAGCCTGCATACTTGCGTCATCAATCCATTCGAAAGTCCGATTTAAAATAGGTTAATGGTCGTGTTTTTACTGAATAGACACTACTAAATAAAATATTCATGGTGTTTTCTTACTAACTTCAAATATTGTTATGAGAATATCTACATTTGAACTTTCGGTTTTGTAAAAATGCAAATTAAAGAAGATGTTGCCATCTAGTAACGGGTTAACACATCATGCTTTTGATCTGCGAAGCAAAAAATGGGCTGAAGAGGGCTTGGAGAGTGAATTTGTCGAGGCATTGTTATTTATTGTAATTTGAATATATAATCATGTCTTCCCTTAGTAGCGATTTCAATGTAGAACTGCCTGCGACACAGAAATATTCCTAGTGCAGGCATCAAACATTATTGCACCTTATCTTTAATCTTAAGAATTATGTAATTGTGTACTATTTATGCTGAATAAACAATTTATTCTTATTTTATTCCTTATGCACGGGTGAAAGTAATGGTAGTTTTTACGGTTCCATACATCTGAATGAAAAGTTGGAACCCTTTTCAGAGCTTGTGTGTCTGTCTGTAACAGCCAATATGTCCAAATCTACTGTAAATTGAAATGAAGGATAATTGAATAAGCTGTGAAAATTTACATAGCCTGCTTGAGAAATTATGTACCTATTTAAATGAATCGTAATCGAGTACGATGGCTCCGCCCTACGCTGTATGTCGTAAGACTGGTCTTAATGGAAATAACGATCACTTCAAAACATTTTTTTTCCAAATTGTTGTGTAACACGTTATGATTAGATTCAGATAAAAGGAAAACCTATAAAAGTTCGTTGGTCTAAAATAACATGAGAAATTTCTCATAATTGCGCGTACCAACTAATTTGTTTCGTGTTCACTTTTCTCGGCAATCAAATGAGAATCTGAAGCATTATTATTTTGTGTTGTCACCTTATGTATGCAAACATAATAATGAGTAATGCGTGCGTGACTTTAGACATTGAGAGGACTACAAGATTAAGAATTAACGATCAGACAACCCTGAAATAGTTAACCTCGGACGTCATGCGTCACGCATAAGTAGGTACTAACAAATGCTTGAATAAAATATTCACTTAGCTGTTATTATAACGGACATCAATCAAGCTGTCGTCATCTATTTTCCACGAAAACTTAATTTCGTCGCCCGCCCTTTAAATTTGATACAGCAAAACGTTCTTACCCCGACGAGATATTATAATTATTTTAGACATAAAAACAATAGTCGCGTGATTAAAGGGGCTCACGGAGTTCTGATAACCCTAACTGTAAATGAAAGGCGAAAGGAAACATGCCGTGAGCTTTGATACATTAGTACTTTTATACCACTAAGTGTTTTAATTTTCAACATAACGTTCGGCTGCCTACAACTAACAAATAACAAGTTAATTAGTTTTCTATACGAAAAAATAATTTTCTAATCTTCAACTAGTTGAGCATAAAAATAAATAAAACGAAAATTGAAAATTTTACCAAACCCCCGACAATTGCTGATGACTTTGAAACGGCTGCACAAATTTGGTCCATTTTTAACACATTTTTGGCAGCAGCCTTAAACTGAATGTATATTTGTATTATTTTTTTTCTTTCATATTTCAAACAGGTTTTTCCGTACACCGAGATTCATCGTCTTACACTCTTTTTATTTTATAGTAAGTATGTTAATTAAAAAAAAAAAATAGTAATAATAGCTAATTACATACAAGGATATGTGGGTAGACACAGAATAATATAGTTAGACACAGTTCTGCACGGCCGACACTCCGTCGGCTGCGAGTTAGTGCGAGGGATTTAATAATAGTACATTATGATATAAGTGCGGTAAGTTGATAATTACAGCCGAGGTGATATTGCTAGCCCGAGCCGCAGGCGAGGGCTACAAGAAAGCAGAGGCTGTAATTATCAAAGCGCTCGAATGTCATACGACGTTTTATAACATATTTGCGAGGAAATAAATAAAATTCGGACTTTCTTAGAAAAAAACAAATACAGCGAAAAGAAAAAGCGCGCGGAATAATTTTTACTTGTCACAAATTATCGATGCGCGCGCATCAGCGCTTTTTTTTAAGGCAAAAACACAAAAACTGTCAGTATTATTAATAAAGTAAATTAATATTTTTGTGTTTTATTACAGATAAATGGTTGTAATTTATGGTCTAAATTAATTAAGTTAAAGAATTAAATGTTTATTTTATATATATCATAATTATTTTATCTCCCAAAGTTAATTTTATTCATAAAATGTTAACCACTTTTCTGACATAAAAACTCTTTGCTAAGATTTTAAAAAGTACCGTTCGTTTTATACGGAGCATCTTGATTACTAGTCTGTGATCGTGAGAAGCCGTGCATTTTACTTTACATTACCGCACTAGTGCATAATGAGATACATTACGAATTTACGACACTGAAATTGGTGAAATAAGAGACCCTTTACGAGCAAATATGTTATAAAATATGTTTTAATTTATTCTGAAAACCTGACTGTGAACTGTCTTTTACTCCTAACAGGTAACAGCTGCTGGCAAAGCGGTGCTAGTGACTGGTTGTGACAACGTGCTGGGAAATGCTCTAGCCAGACGCTTGGACGACCTCGGCTATCACGTATTCGCTGGCTTCCAAAGTAAAGCTGGCAACATTGACGCCGACATGCTCAAAGAAGACTGCTCCGGAAGATTGCATACTCTGCAACTCGATATAACGTCAGAGACTCAGGTATCTACATCATATTTGCCATACTTTTCTTTCATTCTGAAGGAACAGTAACGCTCTCTCACTCTTTTATCCGTGTAGTGACGGATTAAAAATACTTAATATCACTACCCCATCTCAACCTGTTGCTGTCGTAAAAGGCGACTAAGGGAACAATAAGCAGATAAGAGTACTGCTGGAAAAGGAAAATTCGAAACAAACCCTATACCAACCTGTCTGGACAGCGTGGTATAGTATGCTAAACTCCCTCCACATTCTCTAGAGGAGACCCGGTCCCAGTGGTGGAACATTTATGGGTTGAAATGAGTTACACTCTCAGAAACCAAAATATAAGTCAAGCAAGAAATTCCTATAAGTTTTATAAGGATCATGGTGGTACATCATATCAGCCGAATGACGCCCACTGCTGAACATAGGCCTCACCTAATTTCCGCCACAGCGAGCGATTTTGTGTGCCCCGCATCCAACGGCCACCCACCACCTTTACTAGGTCCGGTTTATATTTCTTACAAAACTCCTCGAATGTCACAATACCTCTATGACAACTTCAAGTTTTCTCCATCATTACCACAAAACAAAATACTAATTGACCACTTTCAAATTGAAAGGTGCTATGACAAATGAAATTCTATAAACAATAAATGAATAAAGTTTGAAAACCTCAGAGTTGTGCGTCTTATAACAGCGACGACTACAGTCACCGCTTACTATCAGGCGAGCCGTATAACTTTTGTTTTGCTTTAGCTTTATTGTTTGCCTATTTTAATAATATTTTTACTTCTTTTATAGCACATAATTAGCAGTAAATAAGAGGAGAATACATAATTTACATCTAAAGCCATTATAACTTTATACTTTTCTATATACTTACTAGCTAAATAACTAAAGTCTATGTTAATTAATTTTGTACATGTACCGCTTCTAGCAAACCCCAATTTGGGGATGTACTCGTCTCTAAATTAATTCAGGTTGGCAACGAAAAAGAAAATGTTACAATCACGAGGTCGGCAAATACCGCCCACGTTTCTTTAACGTTAAAAACAACGTACTGTTAATAAACGCTGTACTAATTTACCTAATTTGGTGCACATTCGTTAAAATTAAATTCCGTTAGTATTTCTCTTGTACCCAACGCAAGGAATTATGTTATCGAACAATTCCAAAACATATTTACGATTCAAGGGACGTTGCTAACTTTTGATAAGATTAATTGCCCAAATTTTGGACTGAAACAAACTTGCAATTTGTTATCGGTTGTATTTCGTTTGTGACCAAATTAGATTCACAAAAATATTTCTTGGAAATGAATAACACACCTCTATACTGTGGCCATTATACTATTTTTGTAAATGAAATACGTCAACAAGGCCGTTTACCTTAACTATTAAAGCGAATACTTGTGAAGTCGTGGAAATGACTATTAAATATGTTGGGGATTAATACCCCGATTATAATCTAAACAAAATCTAAAATTTTTCTTTTGTTATTTTACTGTGCTTTGTTTTTAGACGACTGCCAGGAAGGGTATTGTTCTTTTTATTTTGAGTGGTAGAACACAGACAGATTTCTGACTAAAGGCCAGGGTGGTATATTAGGCTAAATTTTCCATCCAAATGTTTGGAGGAGATCCAGGCCCAGCAGTAGGACATTTATTATTGGTATATATATTGGTTGTAATGATGATGATGATAATATGAAAGTTTTAAAATTGTGTAGATATAATTGGCAGATGGAGTATTACTGGAAGTTTCAGAAAAAACTATAAAAGTTTTGACCTTTACAATAACTGCAAACATATTTTCAAGTAAATACAGTGTTGATTAACACAAAATAAAAAATTGTGACCTGAAATGTCACTGGCTGCTAAGATAGAATAGAAAGTCTAGGTACAGAATATAGAAGTAAACCAATTCAATTATTGTGATATCAAATTGCTTTTGAATTTCGAACATAAGTAATTCAATTGATCTTCAGAGATCAATAGTAATACAGAATATTATTAAGTACATTAAATTTAAAATTCAAATGTAGGTACATAATAACAGATAGAAGCATATAGTCGAAAAAATTATTTCTTTCTTTCTTAGCAATACTGTTTTTATAATACCATACTATTACTACATAACCACAATTATTATTATTAACAAAATATTGATTCACGAATACCCTAACGAAATCTAGTGGCGAACTGATTTAACTTTACCACAACATTTTCTTTTGTGTTTAGATTCTCGCAGCGTCTTTGTATATCGTGGACCACCTACCAGAGGGCGCGCAAGGTCTATGGGCCATTGTAAACTGTGAATCGTGGTGTGCACTTGGCGAACTAGAATGGGTGCCATTCTCCGTCATCAAACGCGCTATGGATGTCAACCTCCTTGGTGAGTAGTGCTACGTACTACGTTGAGTTACGAAGCGACCAGAATGAAATATTATTGCTACGTCTCGTTAGATGGCAGTAGTTGTATTAGTCTCTTAAAGTCAGTCTGAATTCTGTATGACAAAATATTTTTATTAGGTACTATAATAAATTGTTATAAACATATCGACAAAATATGTACATATTATACGAAATTAAATTGAAGCTAACAGACGACCTACAAATTAACACAATTTACCTATACAACATTTACCTACACTTTATACGCCCATTTGAAAAACTAAAACAAAATAAACACTACCGGAAAATGGTATCTCAGTCTTTTGACTTTAGAATTGTTTTCCCTGAAACTTGCGTTAAGCATTTATGCTCTTTTTCGCGAACTATATAATTTATAATAAAACATTTCAGGCCTTCATACCATGTTCGTATTTTAATTTATTTAAAACACGTCCTAAAGTTGTTTGATGTTTCCTCGCACCTATGTGTTTGATTCGTCAGTTTGATCTAAAAATAGTTGTGAACTTATCAAATTTGAAATCTATTTAGTTAAATTGAATTCAGAAACACACAAACATTGGCACTTACGCCTTTTACCAATAAAGTGAATTTTGGCCTATTCTTTTTATTGCACAATTTTTTTCGTTACAACAACTTTTATTTTTCAAATCCAATATTTGAAAATTAGTATACTAAAAATACTTACAAGGTAAAATAGATTTGTGACAAACTCATTTCATTTTGAAGCTCTTCCTGTACCCAACAATAAAGCAATTAATATTATGAATTCAAACTCAATAAGAACGTAATTAAAATTTCGTGGCGCGCTACGTAGAACATTTAATTTGAAAGAATATGAAAGTACTACTTAACTAAATATTTCTTGTTTATTCTACTTTACAGTCAGCTTCATTTCTTTTTAGTTTTCACTTCCATAGTGTCACTCTCTAAAAATATCAATGCAGTGAATCAGCATTATACTTATAATTATATTAATTTAGACTTAAATAATACTTATTATCTACATACTGCCATTTTTATGTATGTGCATTATTTTTGCTGGAAAAACACCTTTCTGTAATTATAAAATTTTAAAGAAGTAAAAATTATACATCGAAAAAACTTTTTAAGGAACCATCTGGAAAAAAACGTTTTATAACTAGATTAAGTCGAATTAATATCATATCCGTCTATCATTCACGGACAGAATATAAATATGACTGTGATTAGATTAAAATAACTTTAAAAAAATCTACATGTACCTAAGCCCACTCTCCTCATTCAGTAACACTTGCCGCCCGTTATTGGAAAAATCAATAAATATATTGCTAAGTGTTTTGACCCTAGACTTGCCGCCCAGTATTATTAAAAGCTTGAAAACCAATGTCTTTGTCAAGGTGACCTTGTCTGTTTCCATACATTACTGTACTGTGTTGGTTCGCAACAAACTCCACATGATAGCACTCGTTGGAACTTGAGTATTACTCTATAAAAATGCTAGTACAACAAAATTATTTTAATTAGAGCCAATACCAGCGTTACTTTTGCCTTCTTCCCATAAAAGAGATGTAGGACACAGTGAGTAAAGCCTGCAAAATAGCTTTACCTCGGTAGCATTGTGAGTGATCTACAGATCATTGGAGAGGGAAGGGGTTTAAGGGGTCAGCAATGCGCATGTGATGCTCCTTGTGTTGCAGGCGTCCATAAGCTACGGTAACCACTTACCATCAGGTGGGCCTTAACGTGGTATAAAAATAATAAGTTAGAGACTACCACTTTTCACTGTACTATCATTGGTCTAAGTTCGATTTCAACGGGTTGTACTAATATGGATTTTACTTTGTGGAATTTATTGTACTAGTCATGTGACTTACCGTCTGCTGACGGAAAACATCGTGAGGAAACCCAAAAACCCCAGAAGAAATTGTGAGTGTAGGTGTGGTACTACAAGATCAATAACTCGTCGATGTAGAAAAAAAGTTAAATCGTTGTTATACTGCTAAATAATGTATTAAATGTACCAGGTCCTTCTCGCTTGGTGCAAGTGATGTTGCCGCTGGTCCGCCGTGCTCGCGGACGTGTGGTGCTCGCGTCTTCGATCCTCACTCACGTGGCGGCCCCAGTTCGTGGTGTTCACGCTGCGTCCCTCGCAGCCCTAGAAGCCCTCGGTGCCTGCCTACGCCGCGAGCTCAAGCCACGAGGTGTCGACGTCGTAAGTGGAACAAACGTTACATATTAGCTTTGGAACATTGACAGTAAACATTTTCTTGTTTATATGGCTGTTAAATGGAATGGTGTTTGTTTGATTAGTTTGTGTATGGTCTAAACACTTGATACATTAAGGCGGAGTGCCTGATATGATGACGTTGGCCGCATACCATCATCGGACGTGCGTGCGTAATCGTGATTCATGAAGATGAAAAAACACTTACATGATATTTTTAAGTTTTTCAATTTACCGAATTTAACAGAATGGAAAACTAATGACAAATAATAACTAATCATTAATTATTTTTGTTCATTTGTAGATTTGACCAAATTGAATTCACTATCTATACATCTATACAAATGATATTTTTAAGTTTTTCAATTTACCGAATTTAACAGAATGGAAAACAAATGACAAATAATAACTAATCATTAATTATTTTTGTTCATTTGTAGATTTGACCAAATTGAATTCACTATCTATACATCTATACAAATAAAATAACCGCTTTTTACTACATGCATATACGGCACAAAATTTGTTTTGTCTGTCTGTCTGTTTGTTCCGGCTAATCTTTGGAACAGCTGGACCGATTTTGACGGGACTTTCACAGGCATGTTAATGTAATAAGGAGTAACTTAGGCTACTTTTATTTAAGAAAAAATCTATAAATTCCGCGCGGACTAAGTCGCAGGCACTGTTAGTTATAACTATAGATTATTGTCCTATTCTGTAGATAACATCCTTAATTTAGCATAAAAACTGACTGACATATTATTATGTATGTACACACCCTTGTCTGACACTTTGCACACAAAAACTTAAGTGATTTATACGCCCGTTGTAAAAGGATTGCCTACAATTTACTATTTTAAATGACCAAACATCAAGATATATCTTTATGAAAATCGGACAACAAAATTTAACGATATTTTCGGTATAATTTTCACTCGCTACTTACCTAAATTAAAAAAAAATCAATAGAACTGAAAACAGAACAGTTTGGCTAATAGCAATTCAAACCAGCACTCAAGCCAATAAACTGGTTTATTTAGACAATTCTGAATTCCGTGTGTATATGACCACAACACAACGGCTGGACACAATGTTCGCAATATCACAAAGTTTAGTTTCAATGATCTGAAAACAGAACAGTTCAGCCAATAGCGATTTATAACAGCACTCAAACCAATAAGCCGGCTTATTTAGACAATTTTGAATTCAGTCTATATAATTATGACCACAATGCCTAAACACAATGTTCACAATATCACACAGTTTAGTTATAAATAGTATGCTATAGTTCAATGTTATCATACCTTCTAGTACATAGTTGACATCATAATTGGATTGACTTTAATTAACTAATATTCTAAGCAGTAGAGGTATTAGGGAAATGGTAGGGTATTATTCGAATTATATATTATTATATAGTTAATTAGTTAGTTACTTCCTCCATGGTATAGGCAAAGTTGTATTACACTCATGTTATATCGTAACATGAGATATTTGTGAGATCTTAGTAACAAGGGATAAATCTGTTGCCAATTTCTGATATGTTTCTAGACTTCAATCTAACACTGAACTCCCCGTTATTAGGTTTGATTCTAAAAATCTCTTAGAGTGGCAAATTTATTAAAATGCATCCTTTAAATACTTGTTATATTTCAATTTTGAATAAACTGGTTATTAGGGTTCCGTACCTCAAAAGGAAAATTCAGAACCCTTATAGTATCACTTCGTTGTCTGTCTGTCCGTTTGTCAATTTGACGCATATCTTGACGATCAAAAAAGTCAAAACCAGTGGTGACAAGAAGCAATATCTAGTTGCACAAGTAAAGAAAACATCTTAAAATTGTACTCTTGTAGTTATATCATTGAATAGTACTACTATATTGAAAAGAGTATAAACTGACAAGCGTTAAAAAATGAAATGATATATGCTGCTATAAATTGTCACTGACCTTGCTAACTGCACTTTATTATCCGACCAAAGTTTCAACAGGGCTGTGACTTGCCTAATTTTTATGTTTAAGCAGGAATTACACTTATTTTGCCCAGTAGACCATTTTTTCTATAAAGTAATTCTAAAAATTTCGAAATTCGTTAACAAAATCTAAGACTCTTGATTAGTTATAAGAAAAACTTTGTTATTGCACCCAAATGTATTAATGAGAAAAGAACATTGTAGGCCTACTTGTACACAGTTCATCAATCATGTTTATCGGCTACCCTAGAACCGTCGAAGCTAGATCACGTTACCTGGATAGTAATGCCCAATGTTCCTCTGGGAATCAATCAATGATGCTTGAAACAATTACATTACTACGACGAGAAAAGCTTTACTGATAACCCAAAATATTTTGCGACGTTTACAAACTAAGCAGAAAATATATAGGTAAGTATTTATAATGATGACTTGTGAGAGATACACAAAAGGATTTTGTTTCCATATTCATATTATTTATTATTCTTATGTAAATGTACGCTTGTTCTTGGAAACATTTTACCAATAAACGTCGTTGTTTAGGTTTTGGTTGTTTGCTTATGTTGGTAACTTGTAAGTCAAGGATATATTCAACAAAATGAAAATGAAAATCATAAACTGTACCTATAGAATAATTTGTTACAAAATACCATAATAAAAATAAAGGGAGTATTTTAAATTTAGTATCCATTTCACGATAAATCTGTTTTTCAATTCATCAACAGCAACAATTAATGTTAAATGTCAAAGAAATATGTTGTCTGTTATAAACCACTCTAGACTGATTTTACTTTCCTTTTCCTAAGTATCTAAATACCGCGATATTGAAATTATACTTTAAGAGCCAATTAGAGTGATAACGGCAGTGAGAAGTCAGCTAAGCTTCGCACAAAAGTTGAATATATCAAGTTTATTAATCATAACCTTTATTTTTGGAATCCTTTTCAAACTTTTATTGCTTAAAAAAAAATTGTTCTTCTCTACATGCAATTCATGATGGTACCTTGAAAACTTATTCGCAGATAGCCTAAGGAGCCTCACATATAAATTACACACACTACTCACGTCCCAACACGTACCGAACTATCTGCTAAAACCAGCAAACAATTTGTAAAAGCTGGTTCAATACTTTTACCTTTTATTAAATAGCTAACCCTAACTCCAACAGATGTATACACATACTACACACGCTATTAACCTAATACGTTTCATGTCAGAGAACTACTGCAACAAAGGTTATTTAATATTTCACCTAACGCCGCCATATCTTCCAAACTACGTTCTGCATAATTTTGGCTTCGTTTGTAGGAGAGCGTTTGGATTTTCTTCGTACTTGACATTGAAGTGAAACACTACCAGGTAGCTGGAAATTCTTTGTATCTACATTTATGCCAAATAACTGACGTTATTATAATACACAATGACTACCGGGTTGGTTCAGTGGTTTGGGATTAAAACCGCACCGTATTGTAGATTTGAAAGGCCCGCAAATAGATGTTTCATCTGGGTGTGCTTTGTATCCATTCAATATATATTTGTAACGTTCCCGAAGGCTTTTTTCGTACGCGTGTTGTATTGAACCATCAATTAGAACATTAAATGGTAAAAATATTTTTACTACGGTATAATTTTTGTTATAGTATATTTATTTTACCAGTTAAGCGGACGATACGTCCGCCTATGAACGTCTGTTACACCAAAAGCATCGCATGTAGTATTAGTAGCATGCAGGAGTACTATATAATTCTTTCCTATAAGAAAATAATCGGCGTATTTGTGAGGTAACGTTTGCCAATATTAAACAACAATTATTTAAAAATTTCAAATATAGAACTTTAGATTAGTCTGCAACCTATAATACTAGAAAATAATAACAAGCAATTCTAAACCTATGTGATTTTTAGAAACGCTTTCAAAGTTTTATTTTGAAACTCACGAGTAGACATGTCTGAAATACGTAAGAATATAAATAAAACTTGAATTCTCTGACGCACTGAGTACACTATTCCTGACGTCAAATGCAATATTTTTCTTTCCTAGTGTGAATCATCACTGGAATGGGTGCTTACGTACACGAATTTTTATGTGAAAGTAACACGAAAAAATATTTAGATAGCTATCTCTGTATTAAAATTACTGCAGAGCCAATTGCCGCACCCACCCACTCGTTCTGCTGAGAGGAAAGAGAATTATCAGAGTAATTAATCTTCCGTGTTTACTTAACGTTTTTTCGTCAAGTGCCTATATACACACTGACGTGTTAGGCTTTTCTTTGGACATAAATTATTCGCCACTGCCAAATATGCCGAACCCTCCGTTACCTCACCTTATTTAGATAATATATCCTTCTAGTTCAATGAATTTCACTCACATAGATACTTTCAAATATTTATCCGGCACTATAAAATTTAAAATTTAAAACATGCACGACAGTACAAGCTTTCAGAATTCGAACAAAAAAAAGTGTTTTACGGCTTACTGAGGGCCATCACATCTAAGTATTCCTAAACATAATTATCTAAGTTGTCATCATCTACCAAATATACCATCATATCACGTTACATAATTAATGTACTCCATTGCGTTTCATTTTGAACGTTACTGTAGTAATATGAACACGAGAAATGACCAACACTTTCCCTGTCTGATTAAAAAACGAATGACATCGTCCTCGTCATAGTGTGATTGATGCTTTTAGAATTAGAAGCGTCCATAAGCTACGAGTACCTACGCTACACAACAGATTACTGTGGTTAGGCGGGCCGCGAGCTCGTTAGTTGACTTTGTTCGTAAGCGCTACAAAACGATATAGAGACATACAACACACATATATTATATTAAGTAACTTTATTTTTGGTCCTTGTTAGTTAAAAACTATTACCATAACACATCGTTACAGAATGTTCATGCAAAAGCAAATTCGACCTCGTCTCCCTCCTAATTATACAACAGAAGTTCCTAATCTGCTCACGGTTGAAAAGCACAATTTATCTGCCGCTGAACTAAAAGCTAAGTCCGCCCACGACAATTACAAACATTTTCAATATAACCACTATAAGAGATTAACTATCCATTAACAAATGATACGAACACATGGGCACCGTGTCGTGTTACGTAAACCACGTATTTCATACGTATCCATGGTGCGTAGGTATGCCCAGATCAATACGGATCGGATGCCAATGTGATGTATTAAAACTGTATACGTCCACACGTCTACAACTACATACATTATACGAATAGTTGAGTGAGTAATGTGTACATTCGCAGAAAATCAGGGACGGTAATACAATTCGGACGGATGAAAACGGTTTACTAAACTTAAATTTATAATCTAGACAGAGATAAATAATTAGATCTAGTTGTCTAGTCTGACATATTTGCTGCCATTTTATAAAAGTTTGCAACTAAATGTGTATAAATACGAGTAAATCATCAATTAGAAAACAGCAGAAAATGCTTAATACTATTTTTACCCGACTGCCAAAAAGGAGGGCGCGTATGTATCTATGTATGTATGTGGGCATTTCTGTTCCATTGTGACCTTCTGTAGCCTAAACGGCTTGGCTGATTTTAAAGTGTGAGGTGTCATTAGATTTGTAATTTTCCCCCGAGTGTCATAGGCTAGGTGACGTCAACAAAAAACCAATATGGCAGACGTAAACTGACAAAACAGACGTTTTTTTTAGTGCTATCGCAATATGGGTATCAGATGAAATCTCATTACTAGCCTAATTCAATTAAATATGCACTAACTATTGCCCGTGGCTCTATAATAATTCATAATATTGACTGACGAAGACTACTTTTTGGCAAGGCAAGGCAGTCGGTGTTTTGGTTTTTTTAAATAAACACTTGTTGTTGAGTATGTTCCTAAACAAATAATCAAAATAATAATAATAATAATATTCTACCACATTCACACAGCGCCGTCTAGTCCCAAAGTAAGCAATTATATTTGCTTGTGTTATGGGTACTAAACAACTGATATACTACTTAAATACATTTTTTTTTTGTAAATACATACATATTATAGATAAATTACACCCAGACACAGAACAAACCTTTATGCTCATCACACAAAGATTTGTCCTGGGTGGGGATCGAACCCACGACCTCCGGCGTAGCAGTCAGGGTCACTAACCACTAGACCAACAGGCCAGTCAAACAAAATAATAACAAAATCGTATCTCAAGGTATTTAAATTACGTAAGAGTAAATAGGTAGACAAATGACATTATTGCTGTGGCAAATTATTATTTGAACAATAAAAAGTAAGAGTAGATTCTTACTATTTTTTATTGTGTTATCAATTTATGTTCCAGGCGTACCTACTTTTATATTAGGTTTGAACTTAGGACATTAAATTTAGCCCATTTTTCTTTAGAAATGCTCCTTTGAGTAAAATAAAACCTTGAAGATATTATAAGTTTTATTTTCACGTCTCAAATTGTTTTCAAGGAGACCTTCTACTTCAATATACATATTTTATTTAATGAAGGTCTTGAAGTTATTTGTCGGTATTATACATATAAGCACGTTTTGTAATAAACACATTACCACTCCTTTGCGTTGCGCAGTCGGGTAAAAAGGAACGTTACCTTGAAATCTACTTTTCAAGGTAACTCAGGTGAGCTGAATTTACTCACTTGTGTCTAAATATAGATTGGTATAAATTGTTGCCAGGTGGTAGTAGCGGCCGGGGAATACACAACCGGCAGCGCGTGGCTCTCAGAAGAGAAACTTCTGGAACAAGCTCGCGACATGTGGAAGAGACTGAGCGATGAACAAAAAGGTGCTTATGGCGAAGACTACTTCGAACAAGCTCTGCGAAGCCTCGAGAAATACACCAAAAGCGCTGTGAGTAGCTGAGACATGACTGCGCATAATTTGTCGGTATTTATAGCTTTTCTCATAACTTAAGGTACACGACGACATTTCCACAGGAGACGGCGGCTGACGCCCCAATATACTTGTGCTTAAATGAATGCAAATTTTATTAAGTTCCATTTTGTTTTTTTTTTTTTTGTTTTTATAAAAGACAACGCCCGCACTAGGGAACTAGCCCTGTGTCGCGGGGAGCTTTACAAACATGAAACTAACGGACACAAAGTACACCCAGACTAGAAACAAATATCTATGAATCACACAAATATTTGTCTCGTGTGGGAATCGAACCCACGTCACCCAGCACGGCGATGTAGTGGCGAGGCGACCACCTTAACCACTGCGCCACGGTGACAGTCTCATTAATATTTTACTCACACCTTTTAAGAGAACTTTCGCTAAGGTTCTCAATTCTGAAGAAGGTATTTAGGGCTCATCATCATCATGCAGACAAGAACAGCTTTTGGTTACTGAAAATTATATATTTAGTTGCAAAAACAAATAATTTCGGTGACTACAGTAGGTATATACGTTTCTAAATTTGAACAAAATAATAAGCTAATATTCCTGTAATTATTCATTATGCTATCTTTTGTAAACATCTCACAATGCTTAATAAACATACACAAATTAAACAGTAGATTAATTGGTATTCTAAGATGCTTACAGTGGAATACAAACTCGCCCTTAAACAAATACTTGAGGTTGTAATTGACTCCTGAAACAATTTACTCGGGTCATTGACCGTCATCATATCAGCCCAATGACATCCACTGTTGAACATAGGCCTCACCTAATTTCCGCCACAACGAGCGATTTTGTGCCGCCCGCATCCAACGGCCACCCGCAATCTTTACCAGATCGTCGGTCCATCTGGCGGGGGACCGCCGCGCCCCACGCTGCGCTTTCCAATACGTGGCCGCCACTCGAGAACTTTTTGCCCCATCGGCCATCAGTTCTGCGAGCTATGTGGCCTGCCCACTGCCACTTCAGCGATGCGATGCGATTAATTTAAAGAAAACAAAATAATTAAAGTCCATGTCAAACCCAACAACCGATTTATTTCAAAAATATTTGGATAAAACTTTATTATCTACTAGATTTTTCTAGCATCTTATTGGAAATCGCATTTTCTTTTTCATTAGCAATTCCCATTCTTCTTTTATATTTAGGTACCTACATGTTTTTGAAAATGGCACATGCCCAAATTATGTCTAGATCAATTAGAAAACTGTAATTGATAAACATTTGTTTATACCTTCGTCAAGAGAACAAAAGAAAATGCAATCTTACTGACATGTTATGATTCGTACATTACAAAACAGTACTATTTCGTAAACACTGATTGTCAAAACAACAAACATAGTCTCATTTCCTATTTTTGTTCTAATTTACCCTATTGTATCGCAGGAATCTATTTTGAACTGAGTAGACAACATTTACATTTATATTATTATACAGATACACTCATCTTGAAAGATCAACATAATTATAATTAGATACGGAGAGACGAGAACTCGAGAATTAATATTATTACAGTATTTTTTAAGAGAAAATGTTTTGAGATCAGCTTCTGTTGCTTATTGGATATAGTTAATGTGACTCTGTTGTCAGTCTCCTACATAGGCTTTGGGTAACAGACTTACCAATACCGTAAGCTTGTTTATAAAAAAGAGCTCGTATTATAAAGGTATTGTATATACGTAAGAAATATTCAACAACATTAGCGAAACGAAGATAAAAGAGGTATCTTATTTCAGTCAGTTTATGGATCATTAATAGTATAATCACGTAAGCGAAGGATACAATAACTAATGAGATGTATTATTTTCCACTAGGACGCTGACCTGACCGCCGTTACACGTGCGCTGAGTGATGGAGTGACACGAACGTTCCCGCTCGCCCGTTACACCCCCGTCTCCCCTCGGGAGAAACTTAAGTCCTTGATGGCTGAGCACATGCCTCGCTCCCTCTACGAAGGCCTCTACGCCGATTAAACGAAATACCTGCTCAACGTACCTAACAAATAATACCTCGCCGCTCGTATGTTTTCCCGAACCTGTACACAACATGACCGTAAAATATCCATTATTTTCAATTTACCCGTCACAATATTTAATGTTAAAGTAAATTATAGCTGTAATGCTGATCGTACCTACCATGAAAATGTGAAATTTTCACTACAAGCTTTTGACCTTTGTATAAGAACGAAAACAAATAGAAATACTGCTATTCATAGGCGGAAAATATTTCATCAACTTGTAATCTTCCTAAAACTTTGAACTGAAGAATTTGTTGAACGCTGACCCTAATTTCATGATTAATCCCTGGTTTGCTAACAATACACGGTAATTTAGAACACGCCTAAAAGAAAATGGTTTTAGTTCGTAATTATAAATAAAAATAATTGGTAAACAAGCTTTTAAATAATAGAATCCTATACTGAGTTAGGTCCATTTATATTGCTTTTATGATAACTTCATCTGGTACGTCACACATAGAGAGGTATTAAACTTTTTAAATCCCCTGCCTCGAGGATTAAAAGCATATAGAATAAGCCCAAGCTCACATCCAAAAATCCACGTCAAAATGTGCTACATAGACGTTTGCAGATAAAGCTAACGCTCACACTACTTCGATGTAATAAACAAATTAGTGTCTGCATAATGTGGGGAACAAAGTTGCCGTGTGCCAAATGAAACTCACATGCAATCCACTTGTATTACGTAAGCGAATAAGTTAAAGGCAAACCTGATCATTTTGGCGAGCTTCAGCCCACTTCAACACGTTTTATAGACATCATAGAAGCTTTTGTTATAGTAATCTAGATGATAGAAAATCTAACTAATTAAAAACTCAAACGATCTTTCTATTCTCTCAATTTTAAATTTAAATTTATCTTTGTATGTATAGGTACAATTGGTTACTTTACAAAGTTAATAAGTAAATCCCTATATACTTATTAACTTTGTAATCTAAAATAAATTTATCAGAAAAACCAACTGATTTATTTATTAAACACTATTATGACATATCTTAACAACATTAATAAATAGTGTTAATTTTAAAAACTTTTAAAATTAACACTATTACAAATTATTTGATCATTTACATTTACCAATTACAAATGATCACGCTGAAACATATCTCACGCTGAGTGGAAAATGCCTAACAAGAGAAAAGTCGCCTAGAAATTTCAACCTTATGTTTCATAACATTAAATAAAAATAAATAGTTAAGTAGGTATATTTTTATGTTCCGTCGTTTTGCCAGGAATATCACAATCTAAAGTAAATTTTATACAGCATGTATTTAGCATCTTTCTTGCGGCTATTGTTTTTCTCATAGTAAAACAAAACATTCATGGCAAATCCTCACTTGCTCGTTATATAATAGAAAGTTACCATTTTATTATTAGCTATAACATACTTTAGTTCTTCGAAAATGTCATTGTATTTTTAACTTGATGAATAGATAAGTGACTATAATCTTGTACTCAGGTCGGCTTGACCTGGTTATTTGTTGGCGCTCGATCAAATCTGTCAGTGGCGTATGTTACTAGTCCATTCTCGCATTTAATTTGTAGTTTTCCATCATTCACGCTAATAAATAATATATTATAGTCAGATGACTTTGAGCGCTATCGAAACCTCATTTATACATATTGCTTTCTTATTGTCGTTTCTACTTATTAGCTGATTGGAAACACAATATCCCTAAAATCTAGTGATGCCAATGATCAATTTATTGAAAATAATATTTTTACACCAATTCCACTTCGTCACTTGATTGATGAGATGAGAAAAGGAAAAAGTAATTATTTTCAAAAGCATACATTGTGACGTAGAGATCGATCGTTACTTGGTTTAAATGATCCTTAACATCGTCCATTTCAAGGAACAGTTTAGGTTTCCAATCACTATTATTTCTAAGTATAGATAGTTTGTAAAGTATGGGATTACGTATCATGTAATATGTAGATATATAATATTATAATGAATTATTTACATTAGCTCATGAATTACATAGCCCTTATAATTGACATGACATTTAATTAAGTAATATACCTATATATATTTTATTCAATATAATATAAGTAAATATATATTGTGAGATAGTATAGAAAATAGTCTACAATTTTTGCTGTTAAAAGATAAAGTATGAAATGCAAATCAGCCCGTAACTCCACTTGAAATTGTGATAGAAATGTCATTTTATTGAATCGAAAAAACGCAAAACTGGAAAGCCTTATAGGCGTTTCGCTGTAGTTACAAAATTAGTATTTCATTTCATCATTTATGTTGCCAACAAATTGCTTTAGGTATGTATTCGTATTTTGTTAAAAATGCAGCCGGTACAGGTGCCATGAATACATGATTGCTGCCTGCTTGCTGCATTTTTGGAATGCATTTATGTGCGACATCTAGACACATTAATCTGTTACAATTGAATATAAACATAGTTTTATTGTTTGTGTGATATTTTTAAAGTGTCTTTTTTAATAAAATTAAGAAATATAAATAACGTTTTATTTTAGATAAGTTTTCATCTAAGGCAACTCACGTAATAGTTTCGTCCTGCGTCTGCAGTGGCACAATTATGCGCGCCACATCTCTTTAGCTACCCTTACGACTTTCATGCTCAACGCATCTCTCGGTGATGGTAAGTGATGCAAAACCAATGAGTTCGTAGTCACTTGGAAATTTTACATTTGCGGAAAAAAACTTTAAAAATATATAATTTAAATTAGAGAACATTAAAATACATGTCATATAGGGACCTTGTTTTAAATTAACCAGCCACGTAATTAAGATTGAATGTACCTGTGCACCACTCATGTACCTACGTGATCATTTTTATAGGGTTGTCTTCCAGTTTAAACCAGAAGCACCGATTTTATTGTTCCATTTTTAAGTTTAAAACCAAATAATAATAATAAAAACTAGGTATCATACCACTGACAGACATCACTAAAATCCTAAGGTCATTATTATTTCCGAATGATAAAAATAAGCAAGCGGAATATTTGATACAAATAAGGAAAATAAGTTACTGAATTTCACGCTGGAATTTGACGCGAGAAGTATGTACAAAATAGAAGACAGATTCCAGAAATACATAAATACTTACTAATTGAACTAAACGAACTGCAATGATGAGTGATGCAAAAGAGGCGGCTGTCTATTTTTTTATACCACGACGATGGGAAACAGTATTGTAACTGTCTAGTACTGGATTGATTTATTTTTAACGAGCGACAAAGTACATGTAAATCTTATGGCACTATCAGCGGCCATATGCTACAAAACTTTTGTATCATCAGGTGTTCATACTTGTTTTCCGACTAAAATGTATAAAAATGAATTGAGCAACACCATAAATTCACGCTAAAAATATAATCCACGAAAACTGTGTATTTACTTATTGTGAATTTATGGTTTGACGCAGAGGCCTCGATACGATACGTTTACGCCTTGGCGTTCAGAATCTCGATAAAAATCACAGAAGATAGGTATAGTTTTTCTATTTATGTACCTGACAACCCTATGTACAAACAGATATCACCTGACATCAGCATCTCTCTGCGAGGCTTTAAGCTGCGTTTTAAATTCATGGCTGTTACTTTATTTATAACAATAATACTGAGTGCACCCAAATCAATAAATTATTCGAGATATTTTCATATTGATTGTAAGAGAAAACATTCGTGAAAATTCTCCTGGGTATTATTCCACGACCTTTTAATTCATCAACGATTTAAACGCATCACTGAACTTCAGCTCAACATGTGTAGCTGGTGATAAATTACTTGAATTTTAAAATATCAGTCTTATTTTTGTAAAAACCTCTGAAAGAAACACATATTATATATTCAGGAGGCTTTTTAGAAGTGTTTTTGTTGACTAATGCATAAAGAGTATTAATACACGAAGAACCTATTTATTTAGATTAGAATAACAGTTGAAATAAAATAATGCTTTTCAAATCCATCCAGGTAAGTAATTCTTCCACGATTTCCCTTGCGTCTACTGATAAAAGCTATAAGTAAATAATAATATAAACTACTTCTACTATTTTAAGAGGCATAATAAGTATTGTCACTTTTGTTAGTATACCTCGTATACCACTTAACTCCTTGGAAGAGGGTTTATTGGAAAGTCTTCAACAATAAAACTGAGTTACATACTTTTAGATTTTGTAGTTATATGTACCTACTTTTTGTCTCAAACTTTGTACAGTGTGATATCTATAATATACAACTGAAACAACGGTGTAATATGAATTTCCTAAATATGCCAAAATGAACTGCCTACACAAGTAGGTAGATGAAGAAAACTTGAGGGTGAGGTAACATCATAACACAGCATACGATTCTCCAGAAGCCAGTGGAAGTTTCCAAAAGTGCAGCATCGGTCGACTTATCGCTCCACCGACTCTGCCTGTTGACCTAGTTCGCTTCAATATAATTATTTAATCAGAATATATTTTTCTTTTCGTGTAAATGTATTGGTATTTTATTATTTGTTGAGTGTTTGCAATTTTCATGCATGGTTGAATATGTATTACTTTTTTGGTCTCTCACAAATTCACACTTTACAGCCACACTTGCCAGGTAGTTTCTTCTAGGGACTATCGATTTGCCCGTCCTAGAAACATGTACGTACACATCTTAACTTTGTTGAGACAATAGAAAACTGATTATGTTTAACACAAGATTCGAGCTAACATTAGACGGATAATACTAATTTAAAAAAAAAAGTTAAAAGCGTGCTCAATGTAGGGTTCCTTAGTCAAAAAATTGGCGCTTTTGTTGAGAAGTTCAGTTTTATTATCTTAAAAATGGTATAATATATACATAGTACGATCATGTTGCTGCGTTTTTTCATATTATTAGGTTTTACGGTTTAGAAGATAGAGGGGGACAAAATTTATGCCAATTTCTGAGCTAAAATTTCGAAAATTATTAACCTAATATAAAAACTTGTTTGAAATATGTGTCACTCGTAGAGGTTTACTGAAAATAATAGTTTTTCTGCTTCTGTTACATTTACGGAAGAGTACTTTTATAATTTATCTACCAAACTAAGTAGGCTCACACAACGCACCTATTCTTTAAATTTTATCAATCATCATCATCATCATCAGCAACCCATTAAGTCCCACTGCTGGGCTCGGGTCTAAATTAAATTAAATATATAATTAAATTTTATCAATAAATATCAAGTATTTTTTGACTAAAATGCCTGTGATATACGGGCGAACGGACATGACGAAACTATAAGGGTTTCGATTTTGCTACGGAACCCTAAAAAGAAGAAACTCTAGTTGTCTGTTACCATTTTATTAAGTCGACTGTTTAAGCATAATAGGGCAATTCAAAAAGGGATTATTTGATATTACTAAGACTGCTAGTTATCGTTATCACTAGTTTTTTTACCCAGTATAAATAAATGTTTTCTTTAACCGTAAGAGATATAAAATAGATTTTCACGCTACCCAACACCATCCACCTGTGCACTAAATAGTAACGACACTGTACTAGGTCGTTGTCATCAAACTTCGTACATACAGTAGATTCGTACCGAGGAGTTCTTACGAGACGAAACGTGAACAATTTAGAGAATGCTCTCACAGCTCTAACAGCAACTCGACTACCAGACGGTAATATAAGAGTGTCAGTATCATCCACGTCTTAAAAAAGCCAGTCGTGACATTATTTCACAAACAGAGCAGCGTCGGCGTCGTCTCGACCGACATTAAAATATACCGTCTAAAAAGTATTCCGAATAACTCAAGGTTTTTAGACATTGACACATGGCGTAACAAGGGATTTTTCCAGCCAGATCCTACATAATTAACCACAATCACTGTAATTATGTACGTAAGATCACATTATAATAACGTCTAATGAAGACTCTATTTTCAAGGATGAACGTGTAAGTTTCTAATAATTGGACCGCCAACACTCGGCAAATGATACAAATTCATTGGTAAATGGTGAAGTGCTTTACGATTAAAGCTCTATAAGTTCCAAAAGTTGGTATGACATTTTTCGTCTTAAAATATAACTTGCCGTACTATATGGTACTACGATAATTCAGACCGAACTAACCCTTGCAAAAATGGCTAACACGGAGGTTTATTAAATCTCTTTGGCCCGTTTAATAAAGCTATGGCTGTAATGTGCTTAACTTTATTATGTAACAAAACTGAACTTTAATTAACATTATTAAAACCTGAATAAAAAATCTTAAAACATGTTAAGAATGAAAGTAAATCTATCGTCAAATAAAATTAAGACTTTCCATATAAACTAATATCTAGCTTCATCTTTTTCATCATGGTCACGCGCGCATCAGATGGTGTATTAATATCATATTATATAATATTATATTACGGTATATTTTCTATACAAATCGGCGAGTGTCCACAGACACAGCCAAAACTTATATTTTTGTTATTATACATGTAGCCGTATTGATCAAAAAAATATTGTAAAAAAAAAAACTAATTGTACTGAGAATCGCAATAGAAACACGTACCGTGTGAAGAAAAACTGATGAATGAATTTTTTTTTTGTTTAATATGTCGAGATGTCTTGTAGGTATAACTGATTACTTTGACGCTGAATAGTTTGTTAGTGCGCTAAAAGTGCACGTATATTTGAGTATTATGTTTCGTCATTGGGACCGTACCTACCTACTACATTCTATTATCTAAACTTTATAGACCTAGCAGTGTTAGGGTGAGATTCACAGACCGTACTTTGACTTTACTTTGAGGGAAAGTTCAACTTTCAACCAAAATTATGTTTCACAGTCCTGTCAAACCCTTACTTTACTTTCCGAAACCATACTTTGCTTAGTAAAGGCGAAGTCGACGATATTGGCGACTTTGGCCGCAAAGTATGCTTTGCATTAATATACGGACAATTATTGTAGACCTTTACCTTATCAATGTTTTCTACATATCAAACGACATTTTATTTTAGTCGGGTTATACGTTCCTTTCATAGTGATTTGACGAATGACGTTGTTGTTTATATCTATGGACATGTAGTAGTACATATCAGTCAACAAATATTGCGTTTCGTTCCACATTAATCCTTTGGAGTAATTATATTAATACTATAAATTCACAATTATTCATAATAAAAATCTTTATGGGGTCCTTTTATAATATAATCCTCGTCCGTCATATATTGCTAAGATATTTTTAATTAAAACATGCCTTAATAAACAATTTTGTTCAACATTTTAAAATAAAAACTATGCGTGTAACATAACAATCTCTGTCTCTGCACGTGCTTTGCTTTGGGTTCATACTTTGCTTAGGAAAGTCACGAAATTGTCCATGAATTTCAAAATACGTAAAGTAAACTTCGGCGTTCAAAGTATACTTTGGGAAGACGCCTTTATTGTAAAGTAAAGTCACGACTATGAATCTCGCCCTTAGTATCATACCATTTACTTTGTCTTCGTATTAATCTGTTGTTTTACGTTGTCATAAATGTTCCAAGCTTTATAGTAGGTATAATACAATCTGTCCAGTTACATTTATCCTGGGGAGACGGAAAACGGCTTGGAAAATTAAAACAGGTGGTAGTGCTGAGTGGTAATCACTTACATTGTCCGTGGCCTCTATCAATTCAATGTTACAATTTTTAAATTTCTAACATTTCAAATACGTAAATTTGCAATTGCATTTATTAGAACATTCGTACCATTATTTTAAAAATAATGTCACGAATCTGTTCAGCGAATTTTTATATGTCCCTAGTCCGTTTGATTAATAAATAAAATAACATTTCATTGAAGTGACATGAGCGGATGTGAGGCAAGACAGTTTTTATGCAAAAGTACCTACAAATAGTAATCAAAGGACTCAAATATAGAAGCGTCGCGAGACTTTTATAAACGAATTCAAGCTTTTCTATTTGAACCTTTTACTGCCTGACACCCCACAAAGAGAATACGAAATAAAGTTAATTATGAAATTTTAATATCAAAGAGTACAACGTGACTTATTCCATAACACAATATTTCTCTACGTTTCTTATTAAAACAGTTTGTTATATTCTATCACAAACAACTATTAGTAACAAAGATTAATGAATGCTGACTGACATCGCCTACCTATTTCAAATTTGTTAAAACTCTACGCCTACTCTTCTGAGTATTACTGACAGAACTTATTGAAAACGACTTTGCAAAATAGTATTACATTATATTTTATTAGAGATTAATAGAGGTGTAATTATTTCAACTATGTTTCTACTAGCTAACTAGCGATGTAGTAGAGAGACAACCTAATCCCAAATACCGGACATTGTTCTAGGTTTCTAGGGTTTTGTACAAAAGAATAAGGCACAATATCTTATGGTCTCGCTCTGTTTGGCCGGCTGTCCATCCATCACAGTGTTATATATCTGGATCTACTTATGCTTATAAAATTTGTAATATTACATACATATTACACAACTGCCCCAAAAAAGAAGATTTATGTTTTTAGAATTCATCAATCATGTATTTTCGTGCGTTTCTTTATTTCACCATAACTTCTAAACGCCTGAACCGATTTAAATGTATAGATGTAAAGTTAGTGGTAAGTTTTACTGGAAGTTCAAAACGTGATTTATATTAATCTCACTGCACTAATTTGAAAAGCATCGGTTTCCGATGAACTTAATATAACTTTGCGGTGAGCAACAAATTGTGCTATTTTGCCGGCTACATATACGTATTTGCAATCTGAGGTCAGATGTGTGACCTCGACCTGAATATGTAAAGGTCATGTGGGCTGCAGCCAAAGGTAGTGTCCACACAAGATACATGTAGTGTATAACTTCAAACACAAAAAGAAAGGAGAGAATTTTCAATTTTGTATTCCATTAAGAAACTGAAAAATTAATCAACACGCCAAAGAACTCGGCAAATAAAAGTCTAGCTACGAGTATGTATCTTACGTAATACGAACAAAAAACGCTTCCATATCTTTTGTTTTGCGCCTATTGACAGAACTGTTGACGTCATAATATAAATAAACAGTATACAAATTCTAGACGGGCAAGCAATTTTGTGTGGGCGAAACCATTTCGGATATTTCTTGCGAAATATATATTGCTGAAACTTTGAAACTGTGGAGTATTTTTAATGAGAGATGAGGCTATTTTTAGTCGCACACCTGAGTTGCGTAACGTATAAAGCAAGGGTAATGTCTGATTTAATCAGACGATAGCTTTGGGCTTTTCTTTGTATCGTTATCAAGCAAGGCAAATAAGCTTACAACCTGATAACAAAATCCTGATTAAGCATAAGTTTAATTATTTATATAAATCCTCACTAACATCTTCATTTACGTGTTCTCTTACACTTAGGTATAGTGGTTTATTCAATTTACCAATGACTAACTATTTAAAATGATATTATACTGTTATGTTCACAGTCAGCTTTTATGCAAACGCATTTATTTCACTGAAAATCTTAGATTATAGAAAAAGATATAATAATATATTTTTCCGGTATTACTTCACTCAAAAAAAGTAAATAAATGTTTAAAATCGAATAGAATTTCAATTTGATTTTCTTGGACAAAGAATAATCATTGCCATACAACGTGGCAATGCTGCCAGCCTGCTGGGCACTTTTCCGGTAGACAGTGGCAGCGATGCGGAAGTATTTTGTGATGCCATTTTTTTATTATTTCACCCCTTTTTAATTTTTTGTTTTTTTTTGTGTTAGGTTGTATATATATTGTTTTTTTTTTCTTTTTAATTTAAGTTAGTTGATAACCTTAGTTTGATATCATCATCATCATCTAAACCCATAAATGTCCCACTGCTGGGCACGGGTCTACTCCAAAGAATGTGGAGGGAATTTAGCCTACTATAAAAAAGTTTAATATAGTTTAAAAAAAGTTAATTCTAGATCCTTGATAATTTCAATTTCAATAAAGATCAGATAATAAAAAAAAAAAAGGAAAACACAAGTCTGAAATCAGACTTGTGTTTTCCTTTTTGGCGTCAGTGTTTTATTTCATCAATTATTGAAGTCTCGTAGATGTGTTAAAAGTCTCGTAGTGTCTTAGAGGTGATTATCGTCGTAGAAGTCTCGTAGTAGAGGTGATGGATTTCTCATCGTGAAGAAAGAAGTCTTGTAGAGGTCTCGTAGACGTCTCGTAGTGACTTCATAGAGGTCTTACAGATGAATAATAATAGAAGCCTCATTGAAGCCTCGTAGAGGTCTCGTAGACGTCTTATAAAAAACTCGTAGAGGTCTTGTAGAGTAGAGACAAGGTTCGTAGAGCTTTCGTAAAAGTATGGTAGAGGTGTCGTAGAGGCAGTCTCTTAGAGGTGATATAGAAGTCTCGTAGGATTTCGATCACAGTAGTCTGTAACGCAATCATGAAAATTTATAAAAAAGCAGAAAATTTTAGGAAATGTATTAGTTTACACAGTTACTACCTATTTTGGAATTTTTATAATCCATTACACTTAATTTTAATTTTTCTCTTTACTCTGACAAAAACCGTAATCTCCATCAGAACAGGAGTCATCCAGAGTGTGCGTCCCATGTGAACGTCAAAGTTTCTAGTTTCAAATTATGGCACCCAAACATTGTTATGATATTGTACTAAGTACTGATGCAGGTAACGTGTCGACGAAACTTTATATTACACTGTCGAGACCGCTCTCCTGCATACATGTACATTGTACAGATAGCTCTACGAGTAGCTATGTTGTCAGCAAAAATATGGCTCCATTAAAGTTTTATTTACACTGAATAAAATGTATCGCCGCTGAACTATCACTTCTACAAAACAGAAAAGACAACATAAACAAGATTTATGCTTTTAAAGTTTAGGTTTATTTGCATTGTTTTATGTTAAATTGTATCAATGTTATAGCACCTATGTTATACACTATTATAGGTAGTATGTGTTTTAATATCTAACTGAGATAGCAGTTTTCGGTTTTCTGTTTTTACCCGACTGTCAAAATGGAGTATAATGGTTTTTTTGGAAAAACCATTATCCTCCATTTTGACAGTCGGGTTTTATTTCCCTTTTTTAGAAGTTAAAAAATTTTTGACCCTGAATGAATACTCAAGATATTAAGTAATGTCGCTTTGTTAGAAACGTACTCGGCTAATATTTGAGACCGCCCGCTTGGCCTTGCGCTCTTTACATAAATTACACAATATTCTATACAAACAACCCATTTAGTAAATTAAAATTTTTCCTGGCACAAAAAAAGTAATTTCACTAAACATAACCAGATGAAGCTGGTGTATAGAGGCTTATATAGAACCACTTATAACAAAATGGCATAAGAGCACCTACCCTAGCTAAGGCATACCTGATGATAAAGGCGGTAATAAAAAAGACTATGCGGCAATAAAAAAATATTTCTAGGTAGTTTATTTATTTACCTTTCGACGTTTTTCGAAAACCTTTTCTGAAGACATGTATAGTTATAAAATTCAAAGTTCTGACCGACTGATGGACTGACTGACTGACCTATATTTTAACAACGCACAGCCTACACCGCAATATATACATACTAGGAGTTGCTCCTGTTGTTCTTTAGTTGGCCACTGCCCAGCTCCGTAGCTCTAGCGTGATGTTATATAGCTTATAATCTTCCTCGATAAATGGGCTATCCAAAACTTAAAGAATTTTTCAAATCGGACCAGTAGTTCCTGAGATCCTAGTGTTCAACTAAAACAACAACAACAAACAAACTTTTGGGCTTTATAATATAAAAAAATAGAAGTACCTATAGATTGTGGTGACATTTAACGAACAGTGATACTAGTTCGATTTATTTAAAGAACGGTTTACGTAAGCTGATTGATTAGAGCCCGTGATAGATTTGTGTAACATTGCCGTGACGCTGCGCTGGTAGAAGCCATGGCCGACTTTAATTGCGTAGTCTGCGCGATTAACATTAAACTAATGAAATTAAGAAAAGGAATTCTAAAATTCTCGCTCGTTTTCATTACATTACTTATGTTTTGGTAAATTTTCAATGGAATATGAAAGGAATGTCTATTACTCTGTAAGTGGCTCGCTAGAGAATTGCAGATTCAGTTATTGTTATCTTATTTTTCCTTAATGACCTACCGATCTTTTATGATGACTCGCAAACTAGGAAACAAATCAAATACCGCAAGCGATTTTCAAATCAAGCACAAAAAAATAATTATTAAATAAAATAAATAAATAAATTCAATAAATAATTTAAATGTATTTTAAATAAATCTAATTTTAAATGAAAAATTTTAAATGAATCTACATAGTATAAAACAAAGTCGCTTTCTCTGTCCCTATATCCCTATGTATGCTTAAATCTTTAAAACTACGCAACGGATTTTGATGCGGTTTTTTTAATAGATACAGATTCAAGAGGAAGGTTTATAGGATACATACCAAGCGGGCGAAGCAGCGGGCGGAAGCTAGTATAATATAATTTAAATTGGTTAAATATATACCTCCCACCTGATGGGACGCAGTTAACGTAGTCTATAAAAACTATCTATTTACATAATAATAAGTACTATTTACAAGGCCATAATCAAAAAATAAATAATAATATAAATGGTGATATCGACGAGGCGTCATAGTTTTTGTCGGCATCACTGTCTATAAAATAATATGTACTTCCAATGACAGAATCTACAGGTTTCTTTATACAAAAAAAATAGAAAAAAAAAAAAAACAAAATCAAAAACTGTGATGGTTGGACTTTCAGCACTTTCAGTCTGTGGTGGTTTATAAGATTCTCAGTAGCAATTTTAGCTTGTAATATATTGGGCTATTTATAGTAAAATGAAAATCAATCGTCTCTAGTAGGTACGCCTTTTTACGTAAATATGTTAAATGTCAAGTGGTAATAGGACTTTTTGTAGGTAGAGCGTCCCTTAGATGTTGTATCTACATTTTATTTATTTTATATCTACATTGGTTACGTCGTTTAGCAATATGTTGGTCGTTTCTATTGTTGTGTTTACTTATGAATATTTTAGTTGAGTGTTTGAGAAGATACGCGTGTGCTCCAAAGGATATCTACTTACTTAGTAACGGGATATACGAGGCTGTTCAAGAAAGACGTCATGTTAACTTTTTTTTAAGAATTTCATAATCTCTTCAAAGCGTACCTAAGTACGTATACAACCGTATTTTAATAGGAACATTAATAAACAATGCAAATTATATTTAATTTGATTTCTCAAATATTTATATAGGTAATATCATAATCATCAGCAACCCATTAATGTATCACTGCTGGGCTCAGGTCTCCTTTCCTCTATTTTTAGACAGACACACGCTGGCCTAATGCAAGTTATGGAACAAACATATCCATAGAATTTCATCTAGAGTAAGTATATAGATTTCCTCACGATGCGATGTTTTACTTCACCGTTAGCAGAAGTCGTAAGTCACATGACTACTACATAATAATTCCACATTGTTACTGCCACTCGGAATCGAACTCGGATCGCATGATTTGCATGCTGGTCACTTATCTATTCGGCCACCATCGCTTTATATTAGTAATATACTAGCTGACTCGGTGAACTTCGTACCGCCATATTTTATTTTTCTTGAATATTTTCGTAAAACTTGAAAGACGTGTTTTGCTGTGTGACAGAAAAAGACAGAAAAAGGGTACAAAATCTTCCTTTTACAATATTACCATGTAATGAAATAAAAATACAATTAAATAATTCAACCATAACTTTTGTAATGCCATTGGGTTTTCTTTAGAATTCCTTTTCTAATAATGCTCTTGTCTGCACTATGAGAAAATGTTTGAAATAAATTAGTAATGATTCGAAATAATTGTAATAATTGAATAATTGAAAATAACCCATGTAAGACATAGTTTCTTTTAACGGGATATAAGTTTACATAGAAACTATTTCAAAGCTAAATTGACCTTTCCTACGGTTATTTGCTTCAGTAAAATGAGTTTCCTCAAACTCCGGACTTACTAAATTGGTTATTCACAACGAAAGAGGTAAATTTACCCAATTTCATCAAAATGCTAAGCTCCATCTTGTCTTCTTTTTATCTACGAATAAGAGTTTATATTAGAAAATAACTTTTTAAGTCCCTTATACAGAAATAGGGAGTACAGTATAAACTAAGAATGTGAATGTACATCAACTCTTGATCATTTATTTTAGCCCTCATATATATTTTCTTTATTCTTCTTTATTCTAACTACAGAAAAAATGTTTCGTTATGCAAATCAGGATTGGGCAGCGCAAGTTTTCTATTTCTGAAGTTGAACAGAAACTGTTGAAATGAAATGAAATCTCGTTTATTCATGTAGGTTACAAAGTAACTCTTATGAAAGTCACAAGTTAAGAATGTAACAGGTGATATAATTAAGTATTTGGTTGTGATTTTTTTTTTACATTTCCAAATCAACTAGGTATGTACCTATCTACTCTTACAAAAATTAGCACTTTAAAGCTTAATATTTCACAATCACAGATCCGTTAATTGAAAATGGTAACGTCTTACTCACAAAAGTTTTGAAAGACCTATCTAACGACACTCCACACTATTGGGTATACAAAAAAGAAAACATCCCAACTAAAAAAATCCATGATTTTAACTTGCCTATTTTTCGTAGGGTAGGTAGCTGTAATTTGGCATTATGTATATTTATGCCAAATTACAGCTTTAGCTAGCTAGCTTCTAGTAAGAATATTTGAGTAAAGCTGTAGGTAGACAAACGGATATGCAAAAACTTTATGTTGACTGCGCAATTTAACATAGCTTTTTGAGAGAAAAAGCTATGTCAAATCGAGGCCCTTCAAAGCGGATGTGTTGGATTATTTAGAATTATGTTGATACGTTGCCATTTAGTTATAAGCGGATAAGTAGCTACCGTTCAGTGCTTGTACAGGAATTAGAATGAATAGGACACTTAAACTAGTTATATGAACAAATGGTGCAACAAGTGGTTAGTATTAACATCTGCATTATTAAAGAGTCGAGATGTGCTAGAGTCCACAACAGGCGCCGCATCTGCATTGTTTAAATATACATTACTCGCGAGATCGTACTACTACGTTCACTGTATACATTTTTAATATTTACTAATAAAAGTGATGGGTCACAGTCAGCAGTTCTTGTTACCCTAACGTCATCATCATCATATTTTCAGCCTATTGCAGTCCACAGCTGGACGTAGGCTAACACGCGCCATAACACCCTATCCTCCGCCTTCCACATCCAGTCAGACCCAGCGACCTTTTTTAGGTCGTTGGACCATCTAGCTGGAGGGTGTCCTACTCTACGCTTGCCGAGTCCGGTTTCCACTCTAGGACACGCTTACTCCACCATGTATCGGTCGTTCTGCAGATTTGACCAGCCCACTGCCACTTCAACTTACTTATTCTACGAGCTATGTACGTATATGTATAGGCAATGAAGTATCTACTTAAGATGAATATTTTTCAAACGTATTTTTAATTTTTATTTTTTTCAATTACACAATCTTTGTCTAATGTAGGTACAGGTAGATTCTCTATTCGCGGGTATCCCACACAGTTGCAGTATCAATCCTGTTATCTTTTGTACGATCATAGCACCCTTTCTAAGCCTTATTAATCTTCAATAAAATCTAGGTATGCAAGATCATCCCCTATGCCTTATAATCTTCCCAAGGTCCATGCAGTTGTCAAAAACATTCACATCTAGTGACTATTTAAAAAAATTTTTGAACAACTATCTAAGGAACTAACTTTGCTGATATTATACATACCTAAACTAAGAAAACAGGTGAAAGTCAGATGGGCACGGGTCTTGTACCTACTACACACCACAAATAAAATAAACAATAAGACATCCCGTTAGTAATGAAAGAAAACCTTCACTAACAATACCTATAGAGTGATTTTATACATTTGTTCTACTACATCAGCAACCCATTTAGTCCAACTGCTGGGCTCGGGTCTCCTCTCCTCTAACTAGAGAGCTGAGAGGGTTTAGGCCATAATCCACACACGCTGGCCTAATGCGGGTTGGTGGATCAGACATATTCATAGAATTTCTTCTAGGGTATGTGGGTTTCCTCACGATGTTTTTCTTCACCGTTAGCAGATGGTAAGTCACTTGACTAGTACATATAAATTCCACAAAGTGGAATCCACATTGGTACTGCTAGTCGGGATCGAACTCGAACCGCGTGATTTGCACGCCGGCGCCGGACCTTTATCCATTGAGCCACCATCGCATATTGTACATTTGTTCTACTAGATACTAAAAATATTGTACATTTGTTCTACTGGATACTAAAAATGTGTTTTTTTAGAGTGGCGTACCTCGAAAGGAAAAATCGGAACCCATAATTATAAGATAAATCAATGGAATTCGCTCATTTTCATTAATATGTAGGTACTTCGAGATTAGGTAGGTAGGTGCTTAAGAATGTAACTATTTCATATTTAATTTCTTTATTAAGACGATATTTACCTACGTATATATGTAAGAAAACGAGAAAATTGAAACTGATGAATTGAAAGTTGCAAATTGCATTATAGTTAGTAGGTACAGAGTACGTATTAGGGGGGGATGAGTCGGTAGGGGAGACTATATTGATCCTCGCCCGTCGCGTCGCTCTGTGACCGAACGTGACCCCACGACCGCCCTTGTATACCTGGCACTCAATGCTGATCGCTTATTTGCATTTTTACATTTAATCCAAAACCCATTACGCAATTACTAATGAATATTTATAGATCTAATGATCTATACCTATATATATATTTATTATATATATTTAGATTTATATTAGTATATAAAATTACTAATGAATATTTATAGATCTAATGATCTATACCTATATATATATATTTATTATATTTATTTATTTTTATTTATACCTATCATCTATTTAAGTAGGTAGGTACCTACAAGGTAATAAGTTAATTTAATTGAATGATAAAAAAATTGCTGATAATGCCTATACCCATTTACCTACATATTTTACAGAACAAAATAAAATACTGTCCATTTTAATCCAACCACTTCGGAGTAGCTCGGTGGCTTATGAAGTATTGAAATCCGATGTAGATACGTTTTAAATACGAGGAAGGTAGATACTACTTAGATAAATCGTGCGTGACTGAGATAATAAAATGACGTCAGGTATTGTAACCTAGATACATATCCAGGTCCGAGTTCTATATGTATGAATCCCATAAAATTCTAAAAGAAAGTTTCGAAAGTTAGATTTGATACAAATTACAATTAATAATAAATCTTACGACTTGATTAATTGATGAATCTAAAATTTTAGATTTATCCTTATGGGTACATAGATAGTTAGTTACAAATTGCCTGGGACTCTGTTGAGACTCCTGAATGCCTGATGGTAGCGAGTAGATAGGTAGTCACCTAGCCACCTATCTAGACACTGTTAACTTCGTAGCTAGTAGCTATAATATGTATCATGACAGGCGCTGTGAGCGGCAAAACGGGAGTCATACCGAGGAGCTAGTAGCAGACAGTCGTTCATAGAACAACATTGTGCAGAACAATCGAATTTCGTCTACACAAGCGATTTTTCTCTATAAGGACATAAATAATTTAATTTTTAAAAGTGAATTACCGAAAATTTTTACCCTGGCAATTTTTATTTAAATGTCAAATCGACCACTTCGACTTCGGTAAACTAAAGCCACAAAACTCATCGCCAATATTTTTTTTACGAGTTTTCGGTGTCACTTCATCGAAAGAGTAATATTTACATAAAACAAGTAGCGGTTTTGAGATATTTGTTAAATAAAGACTTAAAACAAGAACATGGAGCATGATATTATTAAGCCATATAAAATTTGTGATGTGAATCGAGATAAAAAGAAAGGAATAGTGGCATCATCGCTTGAAGATCTACTAACAAAAGTGCCGGATAAATTAGGAATGCCGTCTGAAAATCTTACAGTGGTTTTGGAGTCCGACGGTACTGAAGTCGACGACGAAGAGTATTTTTCGACTCTGGACCCTGATACTTCTCTTATGATATTACATGGATTAGAAAAATGGTCTCCAAATATGCCTAAGTGCCAAGTGTCCTTGGATCAAACGGATGATGTTGCTCTGGGAGACAAAGGACAGGTTGCAAGTTTAGTTGGTCGTCTACAACACAATCTGTGCCACATCTCCCTTCTGGGTGGCCAAGACCTAGAGCTCTTGTCTGACATGGATCCTGATAGCCTTGCCGACATAGTAACGGATAGAGACAATAGAATAATATTGGAACACATCAAAGAAGCTTCTGGCAGGTAAATAAAACTTTCATACAAAGAGTAGAAATAAGTCATTTAAAAAAATTTTCTTTGTTGTTTATGTCTACAAATTCTTTGTTCTAGAGTTAAACTGACTGTAATAGATATAATAAAATATTATATTAGACCTCTAATTATAATTATGTATTGTCATTTTTTAATTTATGTCATTACAGAATATTATTGGAAAAACGTCAAGCACAAGATGCTATGGAGCTGCTGAAATTGTATCATCAGAGTGTTGCTAATGGAACAGATGATATGTCACCACCAAAGCAGGAGAGAGTCAAGGAATCTGTGTGAATTACTTTGGTAACACTCTATTCATAATTCATCATATCTTGATTCAAAAAAAACTTTTTCTTTATTGAGTAGGTATGTATTCCTTACTAACTTGCATTCAGAGATGTTTTTTATACTATACCACAATGGTGGCAAAAAGGTTTACAGTCCTCTTGATGTTTATTGGTTCCTTAGGAGATTCTCTAATTATTTTTATTATGCCTAAGAAATGTATTTAAAAGACATAATATTCTAAAGAGATGTTAGGACCGATTGTAGTAATCAAACTTCAGATCAACCTGTCAACAGGAGGGGAGTAAAATTTCAATTAGTAAATTTAAACCTAAAAATTATTATACACAAAATATAAATATTTCTCACAAATATTCTAGATTAATATACTTATTTGAATCAAAATATGATGGATACATTAACATTGTAACCCTCAATTTATTTTAGGGATGTTCACCTCAAAAGTTTACAAAACACATTTTTTATGTATTTCCATGCTTCTTCAATGCAAACATTTTTTTTTTATAAGAATTATAGTATCTACCCACGTGTAATATTAAATTGAGCATTCATGAAAACTAAAAATTGAGGCCTTTTATAAAATATTATTTAGATATTAATTTAATTCATGTTTTATACTAGTTAGCAAAAATTTAGAAATACTTTAGCACTGGTATTTTTTTATATGTATGCTAATTTAAATATCGTCGCTTATACAACAATACCGCGCAAGTCAATTTTGACTGGTTTTCAGGAGAGACAAATAACTGTTTATATCTTATTAAATACATTAATGTTTAATGAATGCAAAAATTGATTTAAATTATTTGTTAAAGATAAAAAAATATTTTTGCATTCATTAAAGATTAACGATGTATTGAATAAAATATAAATAGTTATTTGTCTCTTCAGAAAACCAGTCAAAATAGACTTGCGCGGTATTGTTGTATAAGCGACGATATGGAACCTTATAATGTTGTATACTGCAATAGTCTCCATTATTATAAATAATATTGAGTATTAAATAAGCAGACAAACTAATATTGTAGAAGTTAGTCATAATACAACGCTAATCTTATGAATATGAGCTGAATTTGAAAGATATGATAAAAGTGTTAAGAAGCATGTAAGTAAATGTATTTAGTGTTTATGTACATAATTAGAATTAAATTATTGTAGTATATAACAGTCAACTATTAGAATTATTATCTTTATGAACATTAAATTTGTTGTAATTTAAATTCTTTGGATTGGCAAGGAAGATATTTTGTGTATTGCCTTAGGGGAATAATAACTGGCATTAATTTAGTGCTTAGTTTTTAAGATATAACCTTTTTACATACTTTTAAAGACAAATCTGACAATAGGTGTGCTAGTGCTACATAAACTCTCTGTAATAAAAACATTATAATTATATTATTTTTCATATTTTGTAAACTTTTGAGAGACAAATTGCCACATGATTGATAAATCAACATCAATTTAAAAGACTGATAGTTGGTAAATTTATGTTTTTTATATAGTTTTACCCCTAGTGTAAGATTAATTCATTTAATTCCAAATTTGCTCAAACATTTTACAAGATATTAAATAAGTTTTGTTATGTTTAATTCCACTGCCATACATTATTATATTCCGCCACAAATAGCTGTGAATAGAACACTTAATGTTGTGTGGAGTGATAAACATTGACGCTTGTTACTTAGATGGAATTGTAACCTACCCGTCAAAGAGGTAGTATAATGATATTATATTTATGTCAAAGAGAGTGAGGCCTTGTGTTTTCAATTAAATTTTTAGGTATGTTAATAATTATAGTCTCTTATAGGACCTCCTATAAAACAAGTTCCCTTAATCATTATGTTACCCTTATTACATAATTATCATTATTTTTAAAGGATGGATGTTTATGTTAGCATAATAAATTGCTGTGCTAGTTAATACGTAATATTATAAATTATAATGTAATGCACCCATTAATATTACTATTATTATAGCTGGCAAAATGTAGATGCATACCTTATACTACTGCACTTTAGTACATTATAGACAGTTGTGAAAGTAAATAGAACTTTATGTAAGATCAGGCAGTCTTGATATTTCCTATTTCACAAAAGAAAATACACACTTCATTACATTCCATATTTGTATAACATTTATAAATTTTACAAGTCTCACTCATCTGATGTATTAAAGCCATACACGTTAATAAACACCCCTCTTTGCGTCATGCATTTGCGGAATATGATATTAAGATGAAAAAAAAATCAAATTCTCACTAGCATTGTTTCATTGAGGTCCTGTTTATGATAAAAATATTAAACCTTGCATATTTCAATAAATAGAGAAAGAAACCTTAAATTAATTGAACCCCTTCAAATAGACTAATGTAGCATTTCTTATTTTTCAAACTTTGTAATCAGTCTGCCTGGTATTACAGCATGCATAAAGCTTTGGCAAGAACTTCAATTTAAAATGATCCACACATAAAAGAAACTATGATAATTTATATGGTAAAGTATAATAATAATTAGTGTTATAGTTAGAAAGTTATAATAATTGTGAAAAATACCATGTATGTACACAATACATATGTATTATATAAATTAGTGCTGGATTAAGCCAGCATGGAGTTCCGTATGTTCTAATGATATAAATTGATAATGCCAATGAAATAAATTTTATGCTAAGAGTGTATTTACAAACAGAATGGCAAAGTTGCAATTCAGTGTCATATTTCATGGTTTTCAATTTATATTATTTGATTGGAGCTAGGTATATTAATATTGTTTGCTACACTTTTTAGAATGCAAAATATAAAAGTGTAGCAAACTTAATTTTAAACGATCATCATCATCATCAGCAATCCATTAATGTCCCACTGCTGGGCTAGAGTCGGTTTTAAAATATAGCGCCGAGTAAATAATAAAAATTGTAAACCACGAAATAAGACAACTAAATTGTGATTTTGTCATTCTGTTTCTAAATACGTTCTTTTAATGATCAAGATGAAGAAATATGGTCATTGCATGTGCTTCTACTATTACTGGTTTAATCCAACACTATAAAATAATAAATTGTAATCATAGTAAGTAAATACTCCAGAGTTAACACCAAATAAAAAACCTTATCTTAATATTTGTTATATGGGATTTATGTATATACTGTAGACATTTAATAATGCTAGTAGTAGTACTGTCTAAACTTTGTGATATCTCACACTTGTAAGTGATACTGTCAAAACTTCTGTTAAAATTAAGTGGCTTGTAAAACTCCTAGGATGCTTTTAACTTGTAATGATTATAATTTGAAAAAAAAATTATAAGTTCTATAAAAGGACCAAACCAAAAGGAAGAGCTACAAAGCATTGTTACTTGCTGTTTTGAATGCTGAGTTCAACTGATTGTCTCATTAGACAATTACAGGGGGCCTATAATCATTACTTGCTTGAAGTTCAGGAGTAACAAAATCCATGAGGATAGTAAATAGATAAATACTTCTGCCTTTATATACAGTGTGTTGTTTCCTGTAAACAAGTATTGTGGAATTGGTAGCAGTCAACAATAATCCCTAATAGAGGAATTGGAATTCAGTTTTACTGTGCACAAATAAAATGTTATAAAATATTTTGTTATATTCATTTATTCATAATCATCAATAAATACAATTTAAAATAAATACACAACATTAGCTTTTGATAAGATCATTCAGTTTGACATTGATTAAACTGCCATAAAATTAATGTAACATACATATTATTATCAAGTTCTTATTAATACATGACAATACTTATAATTAAAACTTTGATATTAAAGACAGTTATTCAATTCTGAAGCATTACTTATGTTATTCAGTTAAAAGTAGTAATTTAAAGAACAGTGCAGGAACTTTTTTCGCGGAAAGGATTCACTTTTTGACTCGAAAAGCCAACAAGAAGACAGTCTTCCTGTTCGTGTTCATTTATAAACTTGATTATGTCAATAACAGCTGTCGAAACAGGAATTCGTTTAATAGAAGCTTCGCGTCGAAGTTGTTCTGTAACAGCTCGCTGCTGTTGCAATGTTGACACCATCATATCCATAACGGCAGTATCTGATAGGCCTATGTTGAAAACAAAATAATACTCCTCGAGATAGAAAACAGGGCGTAGCCGCACTCCTTTGGAGAATTTGCTGAAAACAAGAATGATAGCTATTGCGTTACAATTTCACAACATATCAACTACTTAAATTTTGTGTAATAGCTAGGAACTATGCACTCACAGCGGATGTAAAATGTAGATGTAGGCTACGGATAATTAAGTACGAGGAAATTTTATATTATTCCCAGCAAATAATGTACTTCGAGAACGAAATAAAACCAGTCAAATATTGAATGATTCTCTATTGACTCATAGTTCATTTCATTCATTCATTTAAAGTCAATAATATTTATTTGGATTTGAGGCTTTTAGGTTTCGTCTATGGTTTTTAATATTAAATTGCATAGACAAAAATACTTAAATTTTACAAGTTAAATTTAATAAGACTGAAATAGAAATATGGTTTATTTGTCAATGTAGGTATCGTTTACAATAGATGTTATATAAATAAATTAGTTCGCTACATTCTACTCAAGAGTATACAAATTATTATGTATCGTTAATAAAACTAAAATAAACACTTATCATAATTAGGTACATACATCTATCTGAAGTGACATTACTACAATTAAACTATCATAAAATGAATTAATAATTAATATAAACCAAGACATAAATTATTATTATTTATTAAAATCAATAAATTCAGTCGTGGAGTAGAAACAATTTTTTATTAAATAGGTTTTAATTTTTAATTAAATTTCTTCTCTCACAAACACCATAACTTTCGACTTATTTACATTGACTTTCATTCCTTTCCTTTCTAACGTAACATTCATAATATTATTGTCATTGTCTGCAACTCATTAGGTGACGATGCAAGTAAAACTTGATCATCAGCATAGAGGAGACATTTGACTAGTAACTCATTCATTCTTAGTCCACAGTCCCTCTCTTTTAAATCTGTCAAACAATTATCCATGAATAGGTTGAACAGCCATAGCGACGCTACACATCCCTGTCTGACCCCTTTTTGAATGTCAAACCAATCCGTATATAGGCACAGCACCGATTTTTTTTTGATGTACAGAAACGACTTATTACTGTTTTATTAAATGTATAGAAGATAATACAAAAGGTCAGTGCATTACCTATTTTACCTACTTTGCATTGTTTCGAATACAAACGTGCAATAAAAAAAAATACTTTCTCTATGAAAATATATTTTATCTGTATGCCACCATTCATTCCTAGATCTATATATCTATAACGTGCCGTTTATGGATTTCCGTATCAGTGTTGCTAGGTTTCCAATTTTGTAGCCAATAAGGCAATAACCCAATCAACTGATAGGTTTCTACTAGAGCTATATAAACTGTTTCAAAATCTTTGTCATTGTATACTGCTATAATAATCTATCATTGGAATTTTTTTTATAAATAATTAACGTACAATATTAAGCATAGCACAAGCTACGTAAACACCAACCTCATTATCAAAATATAATTTCAAAGGTTTGGATGAAGAAATTTCTGATAATTTAATTGTAGCTACATTTTTTAATATTAGCTCTAATTAGCTGGCAACACTAAGATATATATATATATATATATATATATATATATATATATATATATATATATATATATATATTTTTAGCTATCACCACAGGCAGAATACCAACAGTACAATAACTGTGCTGACTGCTGTGTATACTATCCCTTATATTTAGTCTGTGAACTGTATTGATGACCAGCGTTGCCAACTCTACGTCTTTTAAAAAAAAAGACGTAGAGTTAGACGTTACGTTACACACGTTACGTTAGACTTTGGTAAAAAGTAATGTTTTTAAGAATTAAGAAAGCGTGACTTCATTTCATTTTAATAATAATTGATCGGGTTTAGTAAGTAAGGAACAAGGGAACAAGTAGTAAGTAACAACAGCCCCCTGAATTTGACTCGTCGGATCGCTCCCGGATCGTAAACTTTTACGAATCTTAGAACGACGTATTTTTCCGGCTTACGTTATTTATTGTTAGAAAATAATTTGCCGTATAGAAAATTAAAAACTGATTAGTGTATAATTTTTTTCTCCAACTATATATTTCTCTGACATGTTTTTTAACTTTTTTTAAAGTGACATTTACGGCCGAAAATTTTCCGACAGCTCAGAATCGAATGTTCCAATACAGCGGATTACAGGCAGCGTTTCCTACTGGAACTATGTTAGTTAGGAGGTAAAACTAAATAAAAAAACGAGTATTTTGTTATACAGTTTATTTAAAACTAGAGAACAAGTTTTTAGGGTTCATATAATTTAGTGATATTTAGTTCGATTTTTATTATTTAACCAGGGCTATTTTTTTAAAATATTTTCAATACACTTTTTAGAATTATGTGAAAGTGTATTAAGAAGAAAGTATTCGTAATGCTTACAGTTATTTTACTTTAAAAATTACGCCTTGCGAGGTCGAATGTGTTATTTGCATATAAATAGAACTGTAAACACAATGATTTCGTACCTTTTACACACTTTTCACTGAATTTCACTTAATTCTAAAAACATTCTACATCCTCATTTCACTCAGTTATAAACTTTTCATACAAATGTTACTAAATCTACGTAATTTTATTTATTAAATTAGCCTTTTTCAAAATCCGAGTTGGCAACACAGTTGATGATTGTCTGCTTGCTGCTTGACTGTGCTTGACTGTCTCGTGCGCCTGTGATTATAAAATCTGAATACAAGTAATATTCGAATATATATCTTCATAATTCAATAAACTGCATGTTTAATTTTATGTAAACATAGTTGTTTTATTCATAATTTTAGGCCGCGAGTCAAACTTTCTTTTAAAACCACAAAAATGGAAGGTGATGGAACAGAAACTTCAAATTCCAAATCATATTCTGGAATACCTGAAGCAGTGTTTGTAGTAAGATATTGCTAATATCTCATTTTAATAATCTATTTATCAACAATAATCATAAACATCATGTATTGATATATCAATCAAATAAAATTATTTTAGTTATAAATAGTATTAATGGCCAGCAGCTTACTGTTCTCCAAAAATAAATAATTTGGGATGCCTAATGTAACTTTTGTTGGAGTGTAACTTATTTTAAATGTAATTTGGAGGCTTCGTGCTTTTAATTGTATCCCAAACTTTCTACTGTCGTTTAAAAATATATACTGAAAATTAAGGTTATGTCGGCGATTTAGACAGCTCATTTTAAAGGAAGCGATTTTAGTCAAAATCTAATCTTAAAAATTAAATAATCTTTTCAAATTGTATGTAAAAAATAATATTTCACATTGTATGTACTTTTGACTTTTAGGACAATGTTGACGAATTTATGAGCAAGCCTGAGAACTCTGGTGGAGTTGATAAAGTATTGAGGAACCTGGATGAACAACATGCCAAATACAAACACATGGAACTATCACTGGCCACAAAACGCAGACGTTTACGACAACAAATACCGGATCTGGCACGATCACTGGATATGATTGAAAAGTTGAAAACTCAAAAAGAGGAAACGGAATGTAAATTTCTTCTTAGCGACCAAGTATTTGTAAAGGTAACATTGTTTAGCTCCTAATAAATTGACTTGTTTAAACCCGAACTAGACTGACTGTATGTGTAGCAAAATAATGTTACTTAAAACCACACACTATAGGTACACAACATACAAGTCAATTGGACACATACCTGCTCTGGGTAACACTCAATTATTTATATATTAAACTAATTTGATTTGTGCGAAAGAGAGATTGAAAATTTGGATTAATAATCATCCTCTAGTAACTATTACTCCAAAATTATATCCTCCTTATATCTATGATACCTATTAAATGTTATTTGCATCAATATCAATTTTGTTTTCCATACTCCACATAATATTTTCAGACAGAACAAAACTTCATCACAATTATTTCCCCGAAGCAGTAGGGGAAGGTGTGTCACACCCATATTTCGCTGCCTATGTTAGATCCAAGGTAATAGGGCCAGGAGAATTTTATGATAGAAAAATCAATATTGTACCTTCTATCAAACATTTAGCTCTGTGACAATATAAGCTTCCACTGCACCACAGAGGCAATGTATAATATTTTCAAGTTATATAAGAATATATTGTAAGAATGCAATTTTGATGGTATCATGGGAAGTAACATAATAATAAATTGGTTTCAGGCAAATATACCTCCAACAGACAAAGTGTATTTGTGGCTGGGTGCTAATGTGATGCTAGAATATACACTTGAAGATGCTGAGGGTTTACTTTCTTCAAACATGGTCACTGCTAAGAAAAACCTGGCCTGCGTTGAACATGATTTAGATTTCTTAAGGTAACCTGAACTGAATTCATAAAACCTCTCGAACACAGGTCACTGACATTGTTTGTAAAGCCATAAGCTAAAGTAGGATTGGTCTGACCACATCAGCTATATGCCTGATGAGCTGTGGCCGTTGTGGGCCAAAATTACCTCCATGTGGTGCCCAAATACAGCAAGTCAATGCCATGGTTGACAATAAAAAAGATAACAGGATTTAAAAGATAGATATCATTAAAACAGGAACAACTGTACCAATAGCGAAGCATGGAAATCGTTCAAGTAAGGTCTTTGCCAAGCAGTGGGATAAGATGGGCAGACAGTATCCAGACATTTGAACTAAAAACTGCTTAAATAATAAAACTAACTTGTACCTGTGGTTTTGCTTCTGATATGTTCATAAAATAGCTTATGTTCTCCAGATCTTATCTATCTTCCATCTAAACTATTATATTATTATTAAAGCTGAAGAGTTTGTTTGGTGCATGCTAATATCAAGAACAATGGACTGATTTGAAAAAAATCTTTGTGTTGGATAGCCCATACTAATTAGGTTGCAGAAAATGAAATAAAACAATTAATTTTGGCATTAGTGCTATGGTGTTAATTAAATTTTTAATAATTAATTAAAATTAATTAATTAAAAATTAAAGTAAAAAGAAGACAGAAGAAATTTTAACAGTCAGTATGGTCAAACAAATTTATTTTATTTCTTCTGATTACAGAGATCAATGGACAACTACAGAAGTAAATATGGCTAGAGTTTACAACTGGGATGTGAAGAGACGTCAGGCTGCTAAAGCGTCTAGCTAGTTAATTTCAATAATTGTTATCTATGCACTACAAACAATATGCAATAACTTTGCACTAATAAATAACCACACATTTTACAAGGTTTCTACCTACTAAAAATATTTAATATAACATGTTACGGAGTATTTCAATACTGTTTTTTCATGCAAACACAACAATTACATTAATATTATAAATAATTATGAACTCTTGCATACGTAACGGAAGGTTCTTAAAGGGCTTTTTTTCTTCAAAATACTGTTTTACCGTAATACCTCAAATTCACATATGTAGAAAAAGATTGAACTTTGTATGCCATTAAATGTTGCAATAAAATGCTTTTGGAAGGCAAATAGTGTTGTACACTTGCAAATTTACTTCAGTATTTGTACAAAAGCAAGGCGGTACTACCTACCTACTTGTTGAAAAACATCACTATATACAGGTAATTTTTTTTTCGATTTGAGTGCTTTTATTTAGAACAAATTATTGATTGGTACCTACATATGTTCTGTTACATATATTGTATTGTTTATTTCAACTAGTTGTACTATGATTAATTATATCAAAATTATTAAAACAATTTGCTTAAGATTGGTGTATATTATTTGGACCGATTGAAGCAAAAATGATGTTTTTTGATTTTTTTTTTATTGCTTGAAGTGGCAGACGAGCTGGCGGCCCACCTGATGGTAAGTGGTTGCCGCCGCTCATGGACGTTGGCAATGTTAGGGGCACAGCCAAGCCGCTGCCTACCTTGAGAGGATAGCTCTCTTTAAACCTCGTTTGAAGAAGGACATGTCATAACGCTCAGGAAACACCGCTGCAGGAAGTTCACCCCAGAGCCAGCACGTATGTGGGAGGAATCACCGCTGAAACCTTACCGTGTTGGACGATATTGGCTCCATGTAGTGTGGGTGAAGTCTACAGCGGCGTCGAGTGGTGCGATGGTAAAAAGGCGACGATGGCACCAAATCATGAAGTTCTTCGGAGCACTCCCCGTGGAACAGTCGATAGAGCACACAGAGTGAACCAAAGCCTCTCTGGTGCTCCAATTATTCCAATTTGTCCGTAAGATTGGGATCATCGACGATGCGAACAGCCCGCCTTTGAAGGGAGTCAAGTGGGTCGAGCTGGTACTTGGGAGCTCCCGCCCAGAGGTGAAAGCAGTACTCCACATGCGGCCGAACCTGTGCTTTATACAGCACAAGCCTCTGTTTGGGTTTGAAGTACTGCTTCGCCCTGTTCAGGTTACCCAGTTTTTTGCTCGCCAATTTGGCTTTGTCCTCCAAATGACTCCCAAACTGGACTTTGTTCGAAATCTCAACGCCGAGGATCCAAATCATCGGATCATTTTTGCGTACATCGGTCAATTTCAAAGTAGATGTTTTGGGGGGGCACGGCAGTAAACCCTCCAAACGAACATTAACAAAATTTAAAAAAAAATTCTAACAATTTGCTTAGGAATGTTCTAATGGCTCCTGATTGTTGAAGTACTTTCTGAAAGTGAGCAGCAATAGGTAGCTAAAGTACCTACATAAATCCAAGTAGATTTCAACAAATATCAGTAGGGCTAGATTGGCGTGCCAAGACAAAATACTAAACTTGTAAGTGCGCTGCCGCCGCGGTCTGAAATAGATTAGGAACCCCTGCAACACATGGGAACTACCTGGCAATAGATATTAAAATGATATAAAATCTTCAGTCATTCATTTAATGAATGCAAGAGAGAGAGCACTGTTTTTGAACGGTTGACCGGAGTCGATCGGCTCGTAATATTTCACACTAAGCAATAAAACCTAATGCGCTTAACATTAGGTTTTATTATAATTATTCAAAATTCTGTTTTAACTGTGATAAAAACCTGCTCTCACAGAGTACATTATGCTATACTACATTATACTATACCTGCTCTCCTCTCCGAGCCGGTCTGTGGGAACGGACTAATTGACTGCTAATTTATTGACCACAGACTAATAAGGGATACTACGATATTTTTAACAACTTTGTACTACCATATCTTTGGCAAATAAAGAATCTTTATCTTTACGTATTTATTGACTATCCTCAATTAATTAAGATATTAGTAAATAATTGACCTCTGGCTGTGGGTTAATTTTACTAATGTCATTTTTTTATTATCTGTGGTTTGTTTTTATCTGTGGGTTTTATGACGTGTACAAAACACAGAATGTTGCCAGACATGCCGAAATATCTGCTATTTTTACGGACCTGAGCTTAACGTCCCAATTTTTTTTCAACAGAATTGCAATCGTAGTTTATGTTTTTGGGTTTAAACTCGTGCCGGCCGAAATCAATGTAGAATGTTCATAAACAAATAACTGTCATATTAGGTTTAATTTATAGTATTTTTATTTAATTTCTTTCCCCTCCAGATGAACCGACGACCTTGTAAGGGTTGCCGTTGGATGCGAGCGGCACAAAATCACTCGCTGTGGCGGAAATTAGGTGAGGCCTATTTTCAACAGTGGACGACATTGGGCTGATATGATGATGATGATGATGATGATATTTTCAAGCATATATGAGTTGGGGTGAGGATTATGCTTTAACTTCTGTTATTTGTTATTTAAACATTTCAAAAGTGTGACTCCATGAGAATATAAAATGTTTACTTTTCCTAACAAGACACAGTGTGACTCGATGCAACTTTTTTTCCCATCCAGTAACACCAATATTTGGCAGTGTTCTGGTTGGGAGAAAAAATTGCAAGCAGTTGCATCGAGTAACAGTGTGACATGATGGGAATTTTTTTCTCAACCAGTAACAGTGTTACAGGTTTGGGTGTGGACTTTACGAACAAAATTCTAATAAATTAGCGAAAGAACCGGGTACCCGGTTCTGTGTTGTCACTGGAACCGAAAGAACCGGTTCTTAAAATATGGCCGGTTCTCGATGCCCCAGTTATAACGTTATAAGATAGTCAAATGTTGTGATTGTTTGGTTTACATTGATTTAAATTACTATTACTACTATGCCTACTTTTTGCATGATTGATTGCACTGTGTATACACATAATAATTATGATTTGATTATCCATCTGAAACATATTTTCTAATCACACTAAGGATTACTACATTATAGGACAAAGAAATACATAATAATTTCCAAGCTAACGTTAGAAAATATGTCACGTTCGTAACGCTGTCTGTAGTTAGTGCGATTTTTAACGTTATCTACCTTCATTAATTTTAAATAGTGTTGTCTCCATTCAAAAACAATAATTAAAAAAGTTGAAAGAAGCGTGTCATCCAGAAAGTTGTACATGCACCGGTTGGGCACCGCTAAACACTTATGAGCGTATTTACATCCAAGTGGCAACGTCGCATTATTTAATTGGAGCTATAGGTATTTTAAAAATATGTTTCCAACAATTTTTACAATAACTTGAGATGTGTGTTTAAGGTAAGAAATCATTGCGTTTATAGTTCTATTTAGGTATATGCAAATAACACATTGGAAACTCGCATGGCGTTATTATAATAGTAAAATAACTGTAAGCATTACGGATACTTACGTTATAATACATTTTCACTTAATTCTAAAAAATGTTGCAAACATGTTTTTAAAATATAGTCCCGATTGAAATTCAAAACTAAGAAATATGACACTAAATTGCAACGTTGCCACTTTGGAAGTAAATACGCTCTTAACAAAGATAACGATTTCATATAAACGTTAATTTTCAGAATCAGGAGCAGCATAACAATATTATTTAATTTTGAAGCCTTTACCTAAATTACATTCTTACCCCCTTATTACAAAATACAGACTAAGCATTAAACCAGGTTTAAATTGACAACTTTGACACAAAAACAATGGCTTATGTCAATTTAAACCTGGTTTAATTCTTAGTCCACATTTTGTAATAAGGGGGTTAGTGTCCCAAATTAAGGGCACTTGATATGGTAACACGATGGAAAATTGATATAAAATCGTGTCCGTGTCAAGCAAGCTGGCTGTGGTGTCAAATAATGTCAATATTTTTGGAAGTGTTACGTACGATACGTAGTATCCCTTATTAGTCTGTGGTGTTACGGATTGACGCGTACCTACAGAGTGAAAACATTTAATCAGTTTAACAGTGTTTAGTGTGCCATTTATATTTATAATTTAGATTATTTAAGTCTGAGAAGATGGCTCCATCGACGGACTGGGAAGAGATTAAAAGACTAGCTGCAGATTTTCAGAAAGCGCAGCTAAGTTCCACATCTCAGAGGTAAGCTACTTGCAAAATAACATATGTTTGGAAGTTTTGTGGAATAAACATACTGATAACATAGACACAGAAATATTGAAGGAATGCTATCTAGTTTCTTCTCATATTTTATCAGATACAGAAAGTTAGGAGCCTCAGCTACATCAATTATTATTTTTCAGTTAAAGGTTACTTTTATATCTACATTAAATATTATGCAATTTCCTTTGCTTTGGTTTAACATTTTATATAAATGCTATCCAAGTAGGAAAGGATTTTTTTTTATAAAAACTTTTAGCTGATATAGGCAATATTTACACTTTCAAAACAATATTCGTTGAAATTATCCACCTACAATAATATCATAAATTAAAAACTTCATATAGTTATACTTTGACCCAAAAACCATTTTGGACATTCTTATTTTATGTTTATAATAACATTCTTAACTATAATTTCCAGGTTGTCAGAAAGAAACTGCATAGAAATTGTCACAAAATTAATAGAGTTGAAATTAATTGATGTCATATTCACTACTGATGGCAAAGAGTACCTAACACCGCAACAGCTAACAAAAGAAATAAAAGATGAACTTTATGTACATGGAGGACGCATCAACACTGTTGATCTTGCTAAAGAACTCAATGTTGATCTCAGTCAGATCAACAATTGTGTTTCAGACATCACTAAAGGAAAAGAAGTACAACTTGTTTCCGGATATTTAATAGCTCATTATTATTTAGAAAAAGTGGCAAGAGAAATAAATGAGAAGTTGCAACTTCAAGGGCAGATATCCGTTGGAGAGTTAACCCTGCAGTATGACTTACCAGCAGAGTTGTTACAACATAGCGTCTTAGAAAAGTATTTGGGTAAAATTATAATTGGAAAACAGGACCCATCTGAACCCAGAACATTCTATACTGAAGAATATATTACAAGAACAAAGGCCAAGATTCGTGGAGCTTTAATGGGTCTTTTAAAGCCAACCCCAATAGCAGTTATAGTGAACCATTGCAATTTATCTGACCGCTTATTCCTATCACTGTTTGATCAAATAAACCCTCCTGGTGTACTTACCGGACGTCAAGCTGGAGCTTTATACGTACCATCATGTTATACCAAGTCACAGAATGATTGGGTGCTCAGTTTCTTTAAACAAAATAATTACTTAGAATATGATGCTTTGTCTCGACTCGGATTATCAGATCCTAAAGGTTATGTAAAACGTATTTTGATGAATGAAGATTTGATGTTTCTTAGTAGTTGTGCAATAGGGTCACAAATTAAACAACAATTGGAAACTGCTCTTGAAGAATGTGTTGCGTCAAAAAGTTATTTAGATGTTGTTAACTTGTTGCCATCGGTTTTGACTGATACTGACATTGAGAATGTTCTTGATGATTTATTAAAGAAGTCAAAAGGAACAACATTGTTTGATAATACAGGTATGTTCAGTCCGTGAATACAGATACTGTTTCACAATCCAAAGTCCCTTGTTTTGCAAAAATTAATTAAAATCCATTGTCTTTAATATTTATGATATCCAAAGTAATAAATATTTCTTTTCAGTTTTCAGTAATTTTTATCTTGACGATTTAAAGCAATCTTGTTTGCCTGTTGTAAAACAAAAGGCTGAGAGCCTTGTGAAGTCTGGTAAATACCAGCAATTCTGTTTAGAGAAACAATTGAATAAGGCAACAGACTATGGACAAGCAAGTCATATAGACCATAAAGCCGAAAGGCGAGAAGAGCGTAGGAGGAAGGCAGCTTCAGGGAAAGGTGGTGGTGGCACCCAAGGGAGGGAAACTAAAACAAAAGCTGTTAAAAAACATGCTCGATCAAAACAAACTGTTCATGATTCTGACTCTGACGATGGTGTATCAACTAAAAAGGCACCAGCACAATTGGAAATTATTTCTGTTGAGGATGTTGAAGGAATTATTAAGTCGAATCTTGAGAGAGAGGGGTTAGATGATTTGCTCACAAAAGTTGCTGAATATCTTCAAGGGTAAGTAAAACTTATACCTATGTAAATACATGGTAAGGATTGAACCGGGCTTATTGATTAAATTTACTTATTCTTAATTATTTCAGATCGCTGAATGAAATTGGTCTAAATATAGCTAAGGAAACAGCAGAGAAATTGCTTCAGAATGCCAGTCAAAATAGGAAGCAAACTCATACATCTACTCAAGACAGGGTTAATATTTTGATCAATGATATGAAATTATATGAAAAAGGTTTGAAGTTGCTGCCAGCTGAGCATCAGCCACAGTTTATAAAATACATGCTGAAGTCACTCGGAGGCGATATTCTTGCAGAGTTCTGCAAGTATGCAGCAAACCAGTGCAACTTACCATTACAGTCTGATGTATTGACAGTGGAACAAAGGAATAAAATAATAAATGATTTACCTGATGAATTTACGAAGCCATTAGTTTCATTAAATGGGACATTACCTGATCAAAACACTGAGTCATTCTATCAAGCAGTGGATGTATGTCTATCCGAATTTGGTATGATATTGAAGAAAGTTGATAAAAAGAAAGACAAGTGAGTTAAAATTTTAAAAATACTTCTAAATTTATTTCTGATTGGAAGTAATTAGCGTGGTCTAGTCACTATGTCACCAATATGACATCAAATGCTTTGGTCTGGCCTTCACCACCAATTTAAGGAAGATTTCATCAGCAACCAATTAAGTGACACTGCTGGGCTCGGGTCTCCTCTTCTCTAATATAATTGGAGAGCTGAGAGGGTTTAGGACATGATTCACTCACGCTGGCCTAGTGCGGGTTGGTGGATCAGACATACTCATAGAATTTCTTCTAGAGTATGTGGGTTTCCTCACGATGTTTTCCTTCACCTTTAGCAGATGGTAAGTCACTTGACTAGTACATATAAATTCCACAAAGTGGAATTCACATTGGTACTGCAGATCAGGATCGAACTCGAACCGCGTGATTTGCACGCCGGTCCCTTATCCATTCAGCCACCATCGCTTCGCATCGCAAGATTTGTGGGTTTGTTCGACGATCGAACTAGTGAGACTTTATTTTCTCATTTGTTCGACCGTCGATCTTACTTTAATCTAGAAACCAAAAAATAATAATATAAAATTTAAAATACGCTTCATCATGCTTTTCGTTTTTTTTCTTTTCAGAAAAAAAATTCTCACTAGTTCGACGATCGAACTAATGAATCGAACTAGTGAGAACAAAGGGACTTGTGATGCAATATTTTTTTGCAATTATATCTAAATAGGTCCAGTCTCCACATTTCACAGCAAAGAATATTTGTATTATCCATAGATGTTGTTCAGACTACGAATACCCTACGTGACTTAGATAGATGAAATAATTTTCATAGAACAGAAGTAGTGGTTTAAATACAAAAATTTATTAATCGCTATTTGATTTCAGACTACTCATCCAAAATCATAGAGAAAAATTGATTTCTGAATTGGAGAGTTGCGATGATCCAGCCTTAAGCTTGCATATAGCAGTATTGGCAATTTTCACGATTGTAACTCAAAATATGCTTCACGCATCTGGCAGACAAGTTCCAATTATAATTTCGTATCTAAAAACTCAACTAAAGGAGGAAGATTATGACCGTCTCCAATTATGGCATGGTGAGTTATTAATTTTCATGATCTTAAAGCTTATACATATATATATTATTATAACAAGGGCAAAACAGCACTTAGTAGAATTTTTTTTGCTCATTGGATTTACTGGTAAGGGCGAGACGGCTCTCACCAGATCAAACGGTGACCTAGTAAAGTTTGTGGGTGGCTATTCGTTGCAAAGGGCTCAAAATCGCTAGTTATGGCGGAAATTAGATGAGGACTATGTTCAGCAGTGGACATCGTTGGGTTTATATGATGATGATGATATTGAACAGTCTCTTCGGGTTGAACCTCCATCCTAAAGTCTGCCACCACCATTATTATATTGCCCCCATTATTGTATATAATTATATATATATCAAGCTAGTGAGTTGGTAATTGTGTTTGTATTAGAATAGTAAGAAATTATAAACTTAAAGTAAATTGATGTGCCTATCTTCTGTTCACAGAATTAGTGGCGAAATTTTTGACATCAACCGAAGATGAAAAGGATTCTATGGAAGTAAAACTGAGTCAAGAATTGCCTCTTTTGAAAAATATGGTTCAAGAAATAAAAAAATACAAGTAATGACTAATGATGATGTACAACTTGAAATGGTTTCAATGGTTTATTGTAAAAGTAATAAAATATATTTTATATGTTTTTCTTAATTATTTGCTTCTGTTTAATACATAGACCTAGAATTCGGCGCGAGCTACTGGTATTTTAATATACATATAAATATATATATAAAATGCGGCGACAATCGGCTTGGCTCAGTGTCGGGAAATTTCCGACCGGAAACGTTAGTTTATTCAATTTCAAAGAATAACAAATTTAACAGCTACGTCTTATTCAATTTATTTCTAATAGGTGGAATTGAGTGAAATTCGTTGTAATGCGAAAGAAAAAATCTTAACTAGTCAACAAGTTAAAAATATACAGCTACTCTGCTATTCTGTGATACAGCTCCTAAAAATATCAGTGGAAAGATTTTTGTGCACGAAAAATATTAAAAATAACAAATTGAATTAAAGAAGTTACGTTTTTTGTTAAATAATCCAAAATCATCATTGGCTTTATTTGGCCTTGGGTATATAAAAAAAAAAAATGGTCTCGTACCGCGCGGTTCTAGAGGAATTTCCTCCCAAGAACTATCAGGTTGTGGAATGAACTCCCTAACGAGGTTTTTCCAAGGGACTACAGTATGGGGTTCTTCAAAAAAGGAGTGAATAGGTTTCTTAAGGGTCGTCAACGCGCTCGTGATGCCCCTGGTGTTGCAGGCGCCCATAGGCTACGGTAACCGCTTACCATCAGGCGGACCGTACGTCTGTTTGCCACCGTCGCGGTCGTGGTATAAAAAAAAAATATAAAATAAAAACTCAGTATAGCATAATGTACTCTGTGATAAAAACTTTACTATTCTGTGGCATAATAACAAACGTCAGTCTTATTGTCACTGTCAAATGTCAGTTTAGATTAGTCAAACGGACGGACGTCTGTGTCGTCGTCTACTCGTCTGTGTTGTTTATTTTAGGTTGTAAGCAAATCGTTGAAAGGCTTTTGTTTTGCTCGTTTTAATAATTATTTTTATTTATTAAATTGAAATATTGAGAGAGCTTACATAAGTAATTGTAAAGGATCGTTGAAGAGTACCGAGTTAGTGTAGAAGTGTGCATTTTTTAATATTAGATGTAGAGCCATGTGGTTGTAAGCAGATTTAAACCATTACTTGGCAATTTATATAACGGCAAAATGGACCTAGAACCAAAAGAAAATTCAGATTTGTTAAGAAAAAGGAATACAGGTGAAACAAATGGCAATTTAAGTCATGAAGAGCCTAGAGGTCCACCCGATGGAGGAATAAGAGCATACGCGATTGTAGTTGGATCGTTCCTGACGAATGGGCTTATATTCGGAGTTATAAATTCATACAGTCTCATTTATACTGTTCTCGAGGAGCAGCTTAAAAAAGACGAAGTTCCTAATGGTGCAAGTTCGGCTGGTGAGTTATACAACATTTTTTATACATTGTTACTGTATAATGCTTACTCAGGTGAATAACGCATTTCGTCATTCGATTTTGCCGGATCAAATTGCCATGGAGTATGCTGTTATTTGATACCTATGCATAATAACACTGTTCAGTAAACATTGCATTGTTTAAACTTACCTTAATCATTATACAGTACCTAAGTCTGATGTAAAATAACTATTGATAAAAATTAAAAAAAATATTTAAAAAAATACAGCTACTCTGCTATTCCGTGATACAGCTCCTAAAAATATGAGCGGAAAGCTTTTTGTGCACGAAAAATATAGCAAAAGTTAATAATAAATTGACTTAAAGAAGGCATTAGGTTTTTTGTTAAATAATCCAAAATCATTGTCTTTACATGGGTAGTTAAAATAAAAACTAATATTCTGCGGCATAACAACAAACATCAGTTTAATTTTTTTATTATTTGAAATATATAAAATGTTATTATCAGTGATCGGTGTAGGTAATGATATTTCTGGGATTTCATGACCAAAAACTTAATATGGATAATGGATTTGCCCTCTTAATCCTGAGAAATGTCTTATTTATTAATTTTATATTTAACTGGATTCTTTTTAGAACTATTTTAAATGATCGTATTTTATAGCATCATGCATAAATTGTTATATTCTCTGCATAAATAAAACAGTCACTTCTGTATGTCTGTTTATTAGCTAACTTCTATTATTAATAAGGGGTGGATCCAGCATACTCATGAATTCATGATATCTCAAACAGTTAAACTTCCATTAATAAAGCAACATTTAGGATTATGTTAACATATTTAATATTTTAACTATGTTACCGTTAGCATAACAATCGTGAACAGTATGTTAAACTCGGAATATATGAGTTTGTGCCTTATGACAATGATCTTCTATTGATATAATATATAATGCCCTACTATACAGGCTGGAATTTTGTAATACCACCTGGAGGGAAAGTACTCTTAATACTAGAGATAGATAATTTTACTCAAAGGAAACATTTCTTTGTTTTAAAAAGAAAAAATAATGCATTAAAAAAAATATTCGGAAATTCGCTTTCCACACCCGGGAATTGAACCAGTTAAAATCCAAAAAAATAACATCCTGTACTTTTATCTCATGATCGATTATTTTTAATTCAGGTGATAACTACCTAGATACTTTTAATATTATAAATCCTGCTAATCTTAGTTCTATATATATATGAGAAGGAGAGAGTGAAAAAGTTTAGATGGATGGATGAATGTTTGTCAGAAAATAAATAAAGGGAAAAATTATTGCTTGAATTGCGCTGCGTACCAAATTAATTATATCATAGCGCGGAATTGCGCGATGATGGTATCAAAAACAAGAAGTGCGTAAGAAATATTACACTATACCTACGTAGTTAAGAAGTCAAGTTATAGACATACTACATTACCATCTGCAAAATATGTAAATAGGTAGGTCGACATGGGCTGTCTGGACCGCGGTCCACCTGCAGCTGTTATACTCCAAATATTTTTAACAAGTCCATCTGATTTTATTCAGTATCTATTAGTATAGGTACTTAATATCTGGAATTGTAGAATAATAAATAGCTTCCGCCCGCGGCTTTGTCTGCGTGGTAGGTATGTCAGTAAAAAGTAAATGTTCTATAGTCAAGATCAAGAACAAACCCATTAGTCCCACTGCTGGGCTCGGGTCTCCTCTCCTCTATCTAGAGAGCTGAGAAGATTTAGGCCATAATCCACTCACGCTGGCCTAGTGCGGGTTGGTGGATCAGACATAGGTACTCATAGAAGTTCTTCTAGGGTATGTGAGTTACCTCACGATATTTTCCTTCACTGTTAGCAGATGGTAAGTCACCTGTCTTATACACTTGATTTAAATTCCACAAAGTGGAATCCACATTGGTACTGCCGGTCGGGATCGAACTCGGACCGCGTGATTTGCACGCCGGTCCCTTATCCATTCAGCCACCATCATTCTATAGTAGATTGGTTTAATAAGTCTTTTTATTTAATTTTGATCACATAGGTACATGATACTTATGAATGTCATACAAAGCCAAAAAGAAAGACGTCAGCAAATTTGCCTTCGGCCAGTTCACTGACAAGGTTGACCTCCGAGAAGAACTTGGCAAGAAACTCAGGCTACTCTTTTTAATTGCCATAGTAATTACAATAAATATAATAAATAGTTTTAAATAACCACCCCTACATCCAAACTCACATTATAATATTAGTACAGACTAGATCATTTTCTATTGTGCCTGCGGTCTGGCGTCCAATGTCCAATAATGGATATGCCTTACCTAATTCCAACTGGCGTGATCACTACATAGGTACCTACTTGTAGTATAAAACAAAGCCGTTTTCTCTGTCCTTATAGTCAAAGTCAAATCTTTTTATTTCATTTGGATCACATACCTACATGAAACTTATGAACGTCATACAAAGCCAGAAAAAGTGTCAGTAAATTTGCCTACGGCCAGTTCACTGACAAGGTTGAGCTCTGAGAAGAACTTGGCAAGAAACTCAGGCCACTCTTTTCAATCACCATAGTTGTTACAATTTTAATTGGTTACAGTTTGAAATATCACAGAAAGTACAGAACCAAAACACCATACTAAATCAAATTCAATAAAATTTGGATATGAGAAAATAATAATAGTAATAATGAGCAATCAAACTTTAATTTGTTTTCGTCAAGAATAGATATAGTGATTCAAGAGGAAGGTTCATAGGTATTAAATACATACCACTCGGGCGAAGCAGCGGGCGGAAGCTAGTTCTATATAAGTATATCAGTGAATTTGAACTTTGCATCTAACACATTTCCGATACAATATTTCCCTTATCAGAATAATTAATGTTTGCATATGGTCCGAGGACTGAGGGTTATCGAACGTAGGTTTATGATATTGCCATGTACACAGTTGTGTACTTTGTTGACCTGACATTGTTCTGATTTGTACTTTGTTCAAACGGGATGCATTTATCTAACTCAACCTTTATTATTAGATTATATTTTGCCCTGTCTACACGTTACTATTAAATGTTAAGATAAGAAGCAACTTAATGATATTGACCAACAACCTAATGAAGAACCAAATTATTTGTTATTAAATTAGTGATTTACAAACATATTTTCTTGTTCTTGTTTCGAAAACTTTGATACCAAGGTATACTGTAGGTACTTGAAATACCTATATTTTGTGATTTTCAAAAACATTTTACCTACTTATAATTTGATTTTGAAATCAGCTTTGAGCCAATACCAATAGGTACATGGATAAATAATAGGTACCTAATTGACTAAATAAAGAATGAAACGGTCAAAATAAAACTTGGTCGCCATGGCCCAAGAGTTTCAACCCCAAATGGCTCAAAACAAAAATGTACCTATGCCACCAAGATTTAGATGTAGGTATATGCCACTTGAAGCACTCTGCAGAATGGCAGCAGAATCCGAAATACCTAAGTTAAAGTGACAATGGGAAAAAAACACGCAGTACTAATGGCTGATGGGGCAGAGAAACTCTCGAGTGAACGAGACCACGCACTGGGAATCGCAAAGTAAGACAGATGATTTAATCCGAACCGCAGGATTGCGCTGGATGCAAGCTGCACACGACGGGTGTTATTGGAAATCACTCGGAGAGGCCTATTTCCAGCTCTGGACGTCCTACGGCTGATATGACTCCATTACTCATCTATCGGAAATGTTTAGAAATAATTGACGTATCATTTCCTTAAACTACGCGTCAAATAAACTGTTTATGTTTTTCTTTGTACATAACAATAATATAATATTATGAAAACATTTTATGATATTAATGTAATCAAAGAATATTACGCATTACTGATAAAAAAATAACTATTGTTTTATGGGATTTAGGTCAATAGGAAATAATAAAAATTTAAAATGTATTGAATAGCGTGTTAGATAGACCTACGTCAAGATAGATAAGAAACATTGAGAAACTAACATACCTAGATAAGTTCGTAGACCTTCAATTTATGGATGGCGGCGGTCTTCTTAGAGTTTATTAATACGAGTTAGTTCGTCCTTATTGGTTTCATTTATTAACCGATCTATTAGATACAAATCGGTATCTGCAAAAGCATCTTTGGGTATTTGTAGATTGATTTTCTTGAAGTTATAATAACTAGAAACAGAAAAAAGTCCAAATACTATGATAATGTTCGACATAACACAATATTTTGGCCAAAAAACCTGACGGTAGCGTATCCTGAGAATTGTAATGCAGGTTTAAAATGTAAAATTATTAGATAGGCGGTGGTGGCCGGATATGTGAATGGAATATGGATTGAACAGGTGACCGGCAAGCAAATCATGCGGACCGTGTTCGATTCCGATCAGCAGTACAATGTGGATTTCTCTTTGTGGAAAAATAATTACTAGTCAAGTGACTTAGTTACCATCTACTAATGGTGAAGGAAACCATAGTGTCTGGAAGAAATTCTAAGTGTATGTCTGATCTGCCAAACCGTACTAGGCCAGCGTGTGTGGATTATGGTCTAAACCCTCTCAGTTCTCTAGATAGAGGAGAGAAGGGGTAGTGTATGGGTTGATTAATATGTAGACGGTACTGCTATTTGTGTACTAGCAAAATTAAACTTGAATAATGTTCTTGTGATAATATGAAATTTCTTGTGTTTCACCTGAAATATACATAGTTATCTATAATAATGAATGTTCTAGTAGGTATGTACGCTACAGTTAATAGGACAGATTGTCATGTGGCGCCAGTGACAACGCACGTGGCGGCTGACGACCGACCGACCGGCGCGGCGCCCGCGGCGAAGGCCACCATTTCATTGCGTTCAATTTCATGATTCTCTTTGATTCCCCTGACGCACTATACACGCTAAAATTTTCCTCCTTGTGTAAATCAATATTTTGTATGTGACCTTGATAAGGAATGCGATGAAGCATCATAAAATAGTACTCGAATACTTATTGTTCCCAGTCCCTAATCTATAAATTACGTAAATATGAACTAAACAGTTTTAAGCTAAATGCTGTAATATGTAGGTCTTTTTTAGGGCTTCTTGTTACCAAACTTTATTAATCTAATCTTATCCTTAACAATATCAGAGAAGATATGTCGGTCGATAAGACTTTTTACCGTAAACAAACTTCATTGAAGAAGAAGTAAGATTATGAAATCAGTTTTCTTAAAACGGTCTAGGAAATTTTGTCTTGTACTTAGCCATTCTTTTAGGCTGAATCTATAATAAAAATGTGACGGCTGTTATCATTATTTACTGTGCCATTATTATCATCATGATCAGCATTGAAAAGTCCTTTGGAGGAATGTCGCTTATAATCCTGATAATTACGATATTTAAATTAATAATACATGAACTATTACTTAGTTGATTGTCTATCTAGACTGAGTACAGGTTAAGAACGTGTAAAAGATCAAATCCACACTTGCTCATTTAGCTATTTTATTGATAGCATAAAATAGAAGCGATAGTGAATTTAATTATCAAACTTTTCCATTTGCAACTTAACAATTGTCTAATTAGCAGTAGATGTTGTACGTACTTTTGGTATTATAAAATCGAAACCTTACCTTTTAAGTAGTTAAGTTAGAGATGTAATTATTTGAGCGTCTATGAGAATCCAACCGACTGTGGCTAATGACACCAAACGAATCGTATGTAATTTATTTAAACAATCTCCAACTATAATAACTAAGGTAACAGCAAAATAATTCTAGATACGGAAGGCAAAAGCACTTACGTCAATTTTGTCGCCGCTTGATGAACCTACAGCTTTGACATAAGTTTTATGGTACAGTCAACTATTGAATTTGAATTAAGCCTCGTTGACTTACGTGCTTATTCCAGTCGGTATATCGTAGATAAACACGGCGCCTGTATTTTTGTCTTTTTGGCTGCCCTGTCTAGAATTATTGTTTCGAAAAAATTCATAACGGTCTGAAAGTAGTTTGGAGAAAATATGACCTTAGTCGGTGCTTTTAAGAAGAATGGTCTGGGTTTCTTGCTAGTGCTTCTCAAACCTAGTCAGCGAACTGGCCTTAGGAAATCTTTTTATGTCCATACAATCTTGGAGTTGGGTGGCCTCAAGGTTATGGTATTGAAGTCTCTTTTCGTGAGCTTCTGCAAAACGTTGGATTACTTTATCTATAGGGTATACACCTTTAGATCCCTATGGAGATCACAATTCCGTAATATATATCTGTGATTCCGTATATACCAAGCTGCATTTACAAAGCCTCTTCGTACTTTGCTTTGAAAACGCTGAATAATTTCTCTGTTGCTTTCTTTAGTAAGTCTTATCGTCCATAAGTCCATACTGGTAAATATGAAATGGGTTAAAAAATCTTATGAATAGGTAAAAATGTGTTATTGTTTTGTGTTGGAAGGTTCTAGAGTCTATGGTTTCCGTAACCTAATTGTGCTTTGAAGAACTTAGTTGTTACATTACCAATTGGTAGATGAATGACCTATTTCCTAAAATATAATATAAAAATGAGACACTGAAAGTTTTGCGGTCTGGAAAAAGTATTTTTGCTTTTCAAGCATCGTTAAAAAGTACTTACTTTTTTTAAATTAGCACAATGCGAGTCGAGTTTACGGATCTAATATAAAAAGAAGAAGTCTGTACCTGGTTTTGATTTCTTCATTATTTTAAGTTTCCCTTTAGAATGTCAAACCGTTCCACTATAATACTTTATAATGGAACGGTTTGGCAAAGTTGAGAAAGAAAGAATATGTGCCACATTACTTTTGAACGCCACGATGAACACTTGCAAACACCGAGCTACTGTTTCGGCAATGGCTTGGCAACGAATTCGATCAGAAGTAACCTTATAAAAACCGTAATGTATCCGTGATTTAAAGTAATTGTAGCTGGTAGCCATAAATATTGATAGATACGATGAACAGTCTATTCACTATACTATCAATCTTAATGTCGATGCCGAGACGAATAATATTAACAGACGATGTTAATACAACAACGACTCTTTGGAGACAGTAAAAAGCTGGCCGACAGATACAGAAGCAATTAGATTATATTAGTATCTCTTTACTCAGGTGGATTTATATTACTCTGACGTATGATGTTTGTGGAGTCTTGTGATTATTACATACTGAATTCACGATAACAATAGCAGAGGCTAAAGGTATCACTCACGTGTTGCCAATAGTCCAGTTTCACCTTTCGAATCGAAACATACATAATAATATGTACCTACTTGACATAAATGCATGCTTATAATTTTGCAACGGCTACTGTTTACCATGAGTTGGGCCTGTCTTTTGGCCATCAATGGTAACCCAATCATCAGTTTAAATCTGCTTGCTCCACAATAGTCGAGATATTAACTTATTCAAAAGTATCAATGTAAATGCTTTTATTGTTATTCTATTGATAGTGTCACTCCTCGCTAACAGTGAGTGTATTGTGGAAGCTGAGACTATAACATATATCTCGTGATTTGTCCTGCGGTTCGTGAAGAGATGACCCGATTAGATTACGAGACATTGTGTGTCACTTGTCATTTTCAACTGGTTGTTATATATAGATTTTTAGAGTTTCATGTTGATTGATGAAGTATGCTTCATATCGTCTGGAGTTGTATTAACAGACCACAAATTGACAAAATTGTGTATAAATATTGTCAATTTTTACGAGACATTTCTATTAAGGACGTTATTCTTGTAAGTTGGGAAAAATAACGACCATAAAATATTTTTTTTTCCAACAACAAACAAGAAATTGACAAGAGATTGTTTAATTATTGTCTGTTAAAAAACATACAAGCAATTTCTATCAATTCTAGTATCCCTGTACTGTAGGAAAAGTAACGACAAGCAATTTCTATCAATTCAAGTATCCCTGTACTCTAGGAAAACTAACGACTGTAAAAGATTTTTATTCCTTATCAAGTACCCACCTGCAAAATTATTATACTTAGTGCACTTCTTAACTTGGAGAATATGCTCACAACAATGCTGGAAAACTTCAGTAAGTTTCACGAACGGTTATTTTAGTGACTGAATTCAATTTAGCTAATTGAAGGGAATCGTGATTTTTAAATTATACACTGTGTAGAGTGTGAAATCTGACGAGGCATTCGAGCGAATTTGAAGTTTGAAGGCATAAACATAGCATACCAAATTTTATTAAAATCCTTAGTCAGCTATAGTTAAAACCGTAAGCGAGCCGAAATCATAACCGAGTAACATGATTTCACTGTTCATTACAATTTGCAAGGTAGAGTTGTACTCTGCCCTAGTTCATATGACACATTCTGTAGATACATTTCTAGGAAATGTGGTTGTGTAGCCGTAGCCATTTCTTGATTTCTGTACCGATAGCATAATTGAAGACATTGTAAATTGTAGACAATTGCGTAAGTGCGTCAATTCGGACAAGATCAAATAGGATAATTATTCAGTAATTTGTTTTAAGTGACAAATGTTAGAGTCACTTAACCCGAATCATTTAAAGGAAAGGAAAATTTGACCATTTAGTAAACGCCCAGTGTAAATTGAATTGGAAACGGTGGTTGTTTGTTAATACCTATGTTGTGGGAAACTCGTTACAGTGTTCTTCTTTTGTGTGATCGGTGACGCCCACAGAGTTTCTTTTGGGAGAGAGCGAAATGTTGTGCACGCAGTAGAGATAACTATTTACAAATAAAAATAAATTAAAAACAATTTTTTTTTGACAAAGATGAGATTATGTTATCAGTCAATGTATTTCTAATAGACTAATCACCCAACGTTGACTTCTCGTACTGAAAAAAAACTATAATTTGAGTGTTTTGAGAGTGACTACGTGATTGTGCATCTAGGGAGAGGAGCCGAAATTTTGTATATCAATGAAAATAACACATTCAGAACACATACTAAATGGATTAATTAATCTATTTATCTAGCTTGATTTTTAAACTAGGCTTTAAAAAATAAGCATGCATAAGCGTTTTGAATGGTCTATGACACTGGATAACACGTCATTAGAGGCAAACGAATTTCACAGTCATAGCTGAATAGTAACATAATAATAAAACGTCGTGGTTGATGTTAAATATTGAACAAGGTTTATATAAATACATTTACCGACTACTATACCTATACACAGTGGCGTGCCTAGGGTTTAAGGGCCTTCCCTCGGTTTTGCACCAAAAACGGCTTTTTTCTGAAGCCTACTCCTCCTAAACTACTTGTTCGAAAAATTTGAAAAAAATATATTTTGATAATTAATCTATCTACTACATTTTCAACATATGAAATTTTCGTACGACTAATACTTTTGCCTCAAAAAATATTTTAAGTTGAGATATATTTTATCTTAAAATCCCTAAAACTTTAAAACGGCTTTATAGTTTGAAATTATTTTTACACTGATAAATTGGTGGTAAAATTTACTTTAATCTGAACATAGCATATGTAAATCGATCAATATTTTCTTAAGAAAATAGGCCATAATACGATTTCTGTACGTTAGAAATTCAAAGGTGCTCTGCGCGGGCGCGGGCGGCAGACAGGCGTTAGCCTTCAGACGGGAAGGCTGTGTGTCGCTCGTTGCTCCATTTTTACTATCGACTGAATATAGTGCTTACAGGTATAATATACACACAAACAGCGAGCGCGGCGGGACGAGTAAATAAATCTAAGGTGTCACGCAGAGCCGTCACGTCTTTCTCGCTGTGTGCCGAAACCTTTTGTGCAAATATTTATGAACTTTAATATTTTTTTTTGAATTTTCTGACGACTACTCCTAACCGTTTAGAAGGAGTAATCTTTTTGCCCCATCGGCCATCAGTTCTGCGAGCTATATTCTCAAACAAAATATTTCAAATGATCCAATAAAATGGTTTACAATTTATAATAGTAGTTTATAACGTAATTACAAAGTAAGTGTTGTAAACAAAACATTAAATTCATCAATGAAAATAGGTAAATATTTTTTTTAATACAAAGGTAAGTTAAAATAGTTATTTATTTAATTATAATTTACAAGATAAAATAATTATCTTCGATACTAATAATAAATAAGTACCAATAAAACTATGTAAGTACTTACATAAATACCGAAAGCAAAACATTGAAATTAAAAAAATCTCAATACATAAAAATCTTGGCAAACAAATAATTGTGTACACGAGTCCTTTAAACTCTCTATACAAAATAAAATACCAATTTTAAAACTGTTTTTCCGGAATCGTAGGTAAAAATGCCGAGCTAGAAGCGCATGTCTGCGTTTACGCTTATTCTGTGACCATTGTATTATAGTGTGCGCGAGTTGGCAAAGGAGCGGGGATATGCAGTGAAATAAGCTAAGCTCCACCCATACTCTCAAGGTCATTGGCGACTAGTTACGCCTTAAGGATAAGGCAAGCCCGTTATACCTACCTACCTATGCTTTTTACCCGACTACTCCAGAATAGGCAAAAGGCTATTTTTGTACTTAAATATAATAAAATGAAAAGTAAACAAACCTGACTGCGCTGGAAAGGCGATGGGTGTAATGTTTTTTTTATGGATTTTGTTCAATTTCTCTTACATGCTGATAGAGGGTCGCGCCGCGCGCCGCGCCTCCGCCAAAGCTCATTGAAGGTACCTATGCTAGTGCTTGATTGAATATACCTAATAAACAATCAGCATTGCATACATGCATACCTTCGGTGGCTTTGAAAAAAGCCCTTTGGTTTCCTTGAGTAAACGAAGATAGCTAAGTAAGTAGGTAGTTGACCCTTGCCTGACTATAAGAAAGGTACCTACCTACCTATAAGACTACCTATTATTTATATTCTAAATTGACTCGTCTGTCTTTCTTGAGAAATGACTTAATTACGTAAGAATAAAATGTTGGTAAAAGTTTTAATTCTGCCAACAACTGCTTTTCAATAGCTATCATTGATATTATTTCTTAGATAAGTATGAATAGGTACGTTTAAAGAGATAAAAATGCGCGTTCAGCGAAGAACTACATAGCCGTAATAGTTACAACAAGATATGTTAACTTTATAAACTCGGGCAAGGCAACTTCGAGGTTATTCTCATTAATAAAATCAAATATAAACAAAGAACAAAGTTCAAAAATTTTACCTTTTCTTCGCCCATCAAAAGTTGAACACATTTTAATCCTCACAAGGAACAATAATTATTACTTGCATTGTTGTATGTCACTAAATACAAAAGAATCACTTTAAAATCTTACAATTAACAATTTTTAAAGTAGGTAAGTAAACATTCAAACCAAAACTTTTCGTCCTGTCAAACAAATGAACTGAGTGAAGTTAGTAGACGCGAGTACGCATGCGCGGCCGCGGCATTTCACTTCCATAGTCGACAACTTCATACATAAAGCCCGGCTTATAATTTCATACTGATTGATATATAAATTAACCTAGTTATATTTCAATAATCGACAGTTTCTCTATAGGTTAGAAAGAGAGATCCGACGGTGGTCAAAAGCCTCATAACAAGCCAGTGCGGGTGAGCGAGATAGAAAAAAAAGTTGTTGCGCTCAGCGCGCGCCTCTCTAACTCTCGTTCTCGCTTGATGCTTCATCAGTCACCGAGTCAAATGTACTCTGTGCACCGAGTCACTGCTCTCGCTCGCGCTTGGAAATAAGCGCGCGAATTTTAAAATAGATAATGGTTTGAATTAGATATTTTTGATCGAGCATTTTAGTAGGGCAAGCCGGGCTTTTGGGCTTGTATGAACGTACCGCCACTGCCTATACAATGGAGTGTTTTTTGTGCGCCACGTACATGCACCGCCGGAAACGTTATAAGCTATAGAATATTTTATTAAAATACGTTGACCCTAAACAATTTGTAACAATGTATTTATTTAAGCGACTGTTTATCATCTGATTTTAATTGCAGTTATATTTTGTACGGAGACTCGTTCCCACTGTCAAACCATTATTTATGGTTGTGTAGGGCAAAATGTAAATTTTATTTTATGTAGGTACTTACGCAATAAATAAACTTTATTTTTTAAGAGTATGAAATATGTGTATGTATGTATAGAGCTACAACAACCTAGTTCGAAGTGCCTCGTTAGCCGATCTGCGTTGCCGCATTCTTCGTTAGACTTTCCCGATGGAGTTATAGTATAATATTATTACTCTCAAATATTATCAAATTTTTCTCTTACAACTATATATATATAAAAAGAAAATCTTAGGATTTACTGAAGTTCGGGCTGTTACAGTAACAAATATACAACATGTCACATGAACTTAAGATATTATATTATGTATAATTTTTGCTCCTTTTCTATTTTGGCCTAACATATCTCTCCCCCTCTCGGTGAAGCAATCGGTATTCTTTTCTATTTTCGGCTATTTTTTTCACTTCTTGATACGACACAACTCCCACTTTCTCCTTCACTTGCTGGATGAATATAACATATCTCATTTACTCTATTTTAATACTATGATTTTCCATTTCAGCTCTGGTTGGAAGTTTGGCCGTGGGGATGACGTTCTTCCTATCGCCGGTATCAGGCGTGCTGACAGGGCTTGTGGGGCTCCGACTGACGGCAGTGATAGGTGGCACCATTGCCACAGCGGGCCTGTTTATTTCTTCCTTCTGTGCCACCAACGTAAATGCACTTTATTTTACATATGGGATAATGTTCGGCCTAGGAGCATCTTTAGCTTACACACCGTCTCTCGCCATCCTAGGTCACTATTTTAAAAGATATTTAGGTGTTGCAAATGGCATTGTTACTATTGGAAGTTCTGTCTTCACAGTATTCATGCCTTGGCTAATGCAATATGTGATTAACAAACATGGTTTAGTATGGTTGTTTAGAGTGCTAGCAGTCTTTGCTTCAGGCTTAATTTTCTGCGGCTTACTATACAAACCTATTCCATTGACAATAATAAAAGCCCCTAAGAAAGAACAAGGATGTAAAGCATTTTTCTTCACTGTAGTAAATGTCAAAATTTTGAAAAATAGAATGTATTTGTTTTGGGCGTTGTCAATGCCTGTGGCACTATTTGGATATTTTGTTCCATATGTCCATATCAAATCATTCATTAAAGACCAATTTACGGGTGTCAATCAAATTCTACCATTGCAGTGTATAGCCACGACATCTGGGATCGGAAGGTTATTTTTTGGTTGGTTAGCAGATAAACCTGGTATAAATACAATTTTTATGCAGCAATTAGCTTTTTACGTTATCGGTGTTCTAACTATTATTTTGCCATTCGTGTACAGGTATGGTGTGTTAGTTGCAATAGCCTTAGGGATGGGATTTTGTGATGGCGCATTCATTTCTTTAATTGGACCAATAGCTATTAAGTTGTGTGGTCCTGACAATGCTGCACAAGCCATCGGGTGCATGTTGGGGTTAGCTGCCACCCCGCTGTCAGTCGGGCCTCCTATAGCTGCGTATATCCGCAGTGTTCGTATGTCTTACACGGTACCTTTTGTTCTTGCTGGCATATCTCCGTTAGTCGGCGCAACTCTGATGTTTGGTGTTCGTTTTTACCGTCCTAGTGCCAATCATGACGGTAATTCAAATGGTGTAATTCTTCGAACGAATTTGGGTGAGTGTACTATTTTATCAATAAACAAAACTTTAGCTATCAGTTCCTAAAATTGGAAATCGCGTAGGCACACTTATTGCATAAATATTTACCTTTTCCTTCGTGTCTGTGGATGGTGTCCAGTTGTATTCAATTGAAAATATAACAAAATAGATAGCTTTTTTTATTACTTTATGGAGAGTAAACGATTCTCTGACATAAATAAATTTGTATTTTAAGAAAGAGTCGAGTGACGTGTTTTTTTCGAGAAATGTTAGCCACTGTATTTGTGTGAATATAATCCAGAAAATTACAAGACTTCATTTAAAGAAAATATTTTTTGTCTAATAAAGTGTATGGTACTTACTTTGTTGCGATCGATTGCTTATATTTTTAGGCAAATCTACTTTTTATGATACTCATGTATATTTTTTACCTTACAGACAGCCCACCGGGCATGTTACTTAAGAATGGTAAATCGAATCGTCAAACAGAGTTATAACGGAAAATGTTGACGTCGAAAAATATCATCAGACTGCTACAGTGACTCAAAATATTGTAAGTGATCCTAGCAAAATGTGTTAAGCGATAACTTCACAGGAAAAATATAATAATGACAAGTCTTCTATTGTGGCATTCATGGCATGTTGAGGACTTCTATTTTGGTACTTGAAACTGAACTATGTTAGGAATAAGGAAAGTAACTATTGTTATATTTTAGTTATGTTATTTAACAATACAAAATTTAGGTAGTCTTTGATTAAAGGCATACAATAGTACTGTTAATTTACTATTTAAAGTTTGAGGCCTTCTTGTTACAATTATTGTTCCTGTCAATTGCAATTAAGCGTAATTATATAGCTTACAAACAGAATTTTAGTACATAAGATGACCGATATGTCCTTCCAAAACTAGATAGTATCGAAACCAAATATAGGTACCGGATTAACGGTTTTGGCCATAAACGAAACTTAATTTACGTAGTATTCAATAATGTCTACGTTACTATAAAAAAACTTACTAATTAAATTAATGTTTTGTTTCGGCCTGTGGCAAATATTAAATTCGGTTTCGGTAAAATTGATATTTATGCCTTACAAAAGGGTTGTTGTGTATTGGAATATAAGGGCTATTTACGACGTTAAAAAAGGCTATAAGCACACAGGATATTGACTGAAGTCAGAAGTGACAGAAGTGAATTGTTTTAAAGTCTATAATCGTTGGACTAATTGTCCGGCGATTGTTTAAAGAGTGAGGCATTTGTTTAATTAATTAGGTAACAAATTGTGAGTAGTTAAAAAAAACTTAAGCATATAACTGTTTAGAAAATAAGAAGATTTTCAAAGCCAATTGTATCTATAGCAATGAGGTCAATTAAATTTTATGCCAACATACACGGGCATAACATATCGGGTATAATTTGATGCCATGCATGCATTGCCATTGCATGGCATCAAAGATCTATTATATATGTACAAATCCAATCGATCTTTAAACTCGATACATTATTTCATGATTATGTAGAGAACGGTGTTAGTTACTAGATTCCCTGTGCTTGAGAAAGTCAAATGGAAAGGACTGTTTTTATCAGATTACCTATCGATTGTATAAATAAATATCTTTGAAAACTAAAATTGCTGGCAAAAAGCAATTTACGTCAATTTTAGAGTTGGTACATATAAAAGACATTAGTATTTTGTCCGTGAGAATTCGTATATTAGGTACCATATTCACCTTAATCATCATCATCATCAGCAACCCATTAATGCCCCACTGCTAATTGTTTTCTATAAATTCATATAGTAAATGCATCAAATTAACTTCAGTTAGGTATTGATGTTAGCATATGAAATAATCGCGCAAATGTACCTATTTCAATTCAAATGACAGTTACATTTTCAGTTGGGCAACCCTGGGGCTAGACAAGTGGCAATCTATTCGATTTATATATTCTAAGGACTTGTAAAATACTAATTTGACAAGTTGTTGTCAAATTAGTATTTGACATTGTGTTTCACTTGGTGGCAGTGGTGTAGGAACTACTACATTGATCACGAGATGTGTTTAAATCAATTAACATATGTTACTTGATTCAAATGTATTGAAGGTTCAAATATTTCGAATAGAATCAACGAATTGCCACTTCTATAGGGAGGCTGTTCAGTAGTTAGGTAGCTAAAATAAGTAGATAATATAAATAAGGTGAGTAGAGAGAATTAAATTATAGGTGTGTTAGTGGCTAGGTAGAATCTATTTTGAAACCCATATTTGATACGGAGATAGCCTGTTGAAGTATCGCGAAATATAGTATCGTCGTATAAATAGTTGACGATTAGATTTGTTACCAAACCATGTGCATTTTAATTGCGAGTTACCTAAACGTTGCACATTCTTAAGATGAGCTTGTAGTTGTTTTAAAGTCCTATAGTTCCTAGTGTCGGGTTAAATTATTGTTTTATTAGAAATGATTTATTTGTTATAATAATATTGCAATACACTTAGGTGTAGGTAATTAGGAGGCCTTAATAAGTCTCACAATAAGTAGGTAGTTAGTATAGTAGCCTTTAGTATTAATAAATAGTTTTAAAATTATGTTAAATATGTATAATATCATTGGTTCTTCAGCATATATCCGAAATCATGAATTAGGTACCAATATTGTATTTAAACACGTAGAAGTCTTTATTTAATTTAAACCTCTCTTTAAAAATATATAAACAACATTCTTTTGAATTCTTATACCTTTTTGAGAACCCTTAGTGCTGCTAAAAATGGAAGAGTAAATAAAAAATAAAACTAGTATCTCCTGAACAGAAATGAATAGAAAAGAAAACTAAAATTTATTTAAAAAAATAAAGATTTTATAATGTAATATTTGAGTTGTTTGAAATTTAAAAAAAAAATGCAATTATTTATAGTTTCGTTAGTCTTCTACTACGTACTATGTAACTATGTTCCCATTTCGCGCATATCTGACAGATAGCTCCAATAAGATTGATCGTGACATATTAGGTTATTAATTACAATTTTCTAAATTATTGTTTCTGATTATGCAAGTTGTATATAACAACCACGAAACTCACCAGCTTTACAAAACAGTTATTACTGCGAACTGGTATTCTGTATTTATAGGTATTAAAAGCTCTGAGCATTTGTCTGTAGAGTTAATTGATTGAATTAGTATTATTAAACAGTTTTAATATTTCAATGGACCTGTAAGAATTTATTTAAAAAACCATTTTTTTTGTTGCCACCAATTTCTTAGGTAGTACATACTTATTTAAAATCGTCTAATCGGTCTACTCAGATCAACTGCATGATTAAATATTGTCATCTTAAAATGCTGTGATATCAAATCATAATCCTTGTTGTTAAAATTATTATTACATTTATGAATAGCCATTAATATTATTTTGTAGGTCCAAAATTTCTAAATAGCCAATAGAATATTATCTAATTATTTTTACCTTAAAATATGAATTGTTTTTATATTTATATTATATTTTTATGATAGTTATGTAAAAGGGTGGCCGATTAATTGTCACATAATAGGTTAGTGGGATTATTTGTAATTATGTACCTACTGTTAATTTTTTTTAATAAGTTTTCACCCGTGCAATTTATTTTTCTACCATTTTGGGTAGTTCCTATTTCAAGGTAATTTTTTTTTATTCTAATATTTTTCTTATTATTTTAAGATCGTGATAGTTTTAAGGTTTACTTGAACAGCATTGTATCTATTTTATTACCAAATCATTTTGAAATAACAGTGATGATTGAAAGTAAATTGCCAATGTGTTGCTAAGTGTTTCTAACCAGTTGACTGACTAATAGAGGCGAAGGACAAGCACTAGATTGGCCTATCAAAATTGTAAGAGGAATTTAGTTTGCTTGCTGTTTAAAAAATCTAAGATAAGAGAAATCCAATTATTTAAATTTTTATATCGTAATAAGTATCTACCTATCATAACTTCATAAGTTTCAATGTATAACATTAAAAGGATTTTATAAAGTGCAATTAATATAAAGTTATATTTGAAACCAAAACTGTTTTACCACCAAGTGGATTTATTTACTAATAAATAGTTCAAAGTAGCAAATTCGATATAATGTTAGATTTAGTAACCTATAAACAATAACATATTATTTATTATTTAATTACATTGTATTTTAGTTTGGGTATCACAGTGCCTGAAACTGCTTAGCAAAATTGCTATTTGTAAATGAGCTAAAGGAAGATGAAGGCCAAAATAAAATGTAGATAATATTATTAAAAATATATGATTTTACTATTAATAGGTCGATTCTGTATGGAAAATAAAAAACCTACCCAATGTTTATTATTTAATCGATCCAAAGTGAGCAGGTATGATGAATGTTTTGATAAGTATTCATCATCATTATTTCAACCCATAAACGGTCCACTGATGGGCACGGCCAGACGGGTTAAAATTTGAAACATTTAAGTGCAAATAAGTACTTGCAATTATTTTTAACCTTCAAAGATCTGTTCTAGAAAATGTTTATATCGTGTTAGCAATGAATTATTAATTATATTTTGTGAAACATAACGAAGTGTTTCTACTATTTTATCTAAATCTTGTGTTATATGAGAAGAAGGCCTTGTTTCACACGTGTATAATAACTATTCGGTACTTAGTTGACAGATTTTTTAATATATTTTTCCTATAACATCTGTCACTTAATTTTTCGATAATTTGTCAGACACATAATCTCACAAAACACCGATAAATGTGCCAGTTGTGAAAAAGGGCCCTAATCTACAAATATTGTGCAGTAGGTGGATCAAACAACTTTTAAGACACTTTTTTCGTGTCTCCATTACAGTAAATTTTAAAAGTTGCATTAAAATTTATTTTTCTGTATATTTTTTTTTATACTTTAGAGCGTACCTAATTAGATTTGTTGTTACTTCACCGATAATTACTTTCTGGTAATTTCAAGCATGAATTTTCTACGGAACGAAATCAGTTGTCATCAATGATATTGTATGTTCACCTTTTTTAACATACAATATCATTGGTTGTCATACTAAAAATACATGTCCCCAGGCATTAGTAACGGAACAAAGTATAATATATCAACCCATGACAGGCTCACGAGTGATGCGCGTGGGTTAAATATTAATACAACATTTAGGCAACATATTCTAAAATAATTAGCAAATGCTAACTTAAATGTCGTAGCCAACTACGAAACCTACAACTAAGATAAATAAATGAAGCTTTAACAGTTTTTGTTAAGTTTAAAAAAAGTAACGAGTACTGTTTTCTAAGTACTCGTTACTTTTTTAAATTTATTTTTGTGAAATACTCTGAAAGGTGTGCTTTAAAAGTTGGTTGAATCAGGTACCCTTTTGTTTGGCCACTAAGTTGTGTTCTTCTTAGTTTTAAGATATATTTGACTTAATTATTTTATGCATTTGTGATTAAATAGGTCTCTAACACCATGCAGGTTTCGCAAATCGAGTCTAGTGCCAATTTTGTTTTTTTTTAACGAGCTTGACAATAATAACGATATTCTTTTGCCAAACATGCATCGTGTAAATGTAGCTGTAAGTAATTAAATGAGTTTATTAATAAAGAGGATTATATCTCAATATTTTAAAATACAAAGGATGTTTAAAATGTAATTAAAATATTTTTACATTTGAATGTTAATTTAAAGTTTTAATAAAGATCATAGAAGTATATTTCCAATATATGGGTTATTGTTTGATTGAACCCCGGCCTTGATCAGTTGCATCCGTCCTAATGTTTCACTCTAAGGACGAAGTTCTTTTACAGATAAAGTCACATCATCATCAGCAACCCATTAATGTCACATTGCTGGGCTCGGGTCTTCTCTCCTCTATGTAGAGAGCCGAGGGGGTTTAGGCCATAATCCACACACGCTGGCTTAGTGCGGTTAGGTTAGTCCTGTATGACTGATCCACCTAACTGCACTAGGCCCTAGGCACTATATGTGGGTTTCCCCACGATGTTTTCCTTTACCGTTAGCACATGGTAAGTCACTTGACTAGTACATACAATGATATTGTACTTTTTTAACATACAATATCATTGAGTACATATATAAAATAATATAATCAATATAATAAAATCCACATCGCTATTGTCGGTCGGAATCGAACTCGGACCGTATGATTTGCATGCTGGTCACGTATCCATTCGGCCGCCATCCCATCGCAAAGTCACTTATTGGTAGATAATAGATACTTGTAAAAAAATAATACGAAAACTTATTTTGATTTAGAAAATCTTCGATGTGGGTACTTTCTGTTGCAACTATCAGCATTCAACAATGCAAGAGTCATGGTAATTGGTAAACAGGAAGTACAGGCAAACTGGACACCTTAATATAATAATAATATTCTACCACATTCACACAACGCCATCTAGTCCCAAAGTAAGCAATTATATTTGCTTGTGTTATGGGTACTAAACATACATATTATAGATAAATTACACCCAGTAACAGAACAAACCTTTATGCTTATCACACAAAGATTTGTCCTGGGTGGGGATCGAACCCACAACCTCCGGCTTAGCAGTCAGGGTCACTAATCACTAGACCAACAGGACAGTCAAAATGAGTTCATCAGATGATGATGATCTAATGTTATAGATGCGATGGTGGCCGCATTTATATTATGTACAGTCAGCAACAAAAGTAGCTAAACATATCCATAATTACAAAACGCATGTATACCATAGCTACTTAACAAGACTAGTGCTGGAATTGAATTTACGATGATAATTAATGATATCTGATCATCGTTCAGCATAATGTGCTAATTTATACGCTACTTGTACCTACAAAGTTGCAATAAAATTAAAATGCAACACTTATTATACGTGCTAATGTGCTAAAGTAGGTGTTAAAACATTAAAAAAACTATTTCAGGATGTAAAATTACCGGTCTGTTTCACATCGTGGTCGTAGTGACCGATATGTCTGTCCTTCAAGGTATATACCTACTAAGTTATTTGAGTACCCGTGAAATCGGTAATTGTTTAAGTACCTAGTAGTTTTGTCGTTGTTGCTTAATATTATCTTATCATTAGGACATTGCCGTGTGTAAAGTGAGTAGGCACCTATTAAAGTAGAAAAGTGAAGTAGGCAGCTAGGTATCTTTTTTTGTTATTTTTAAATTGTAATTTAGCTATGTAGAATAGGTATGACTGCGATAGATCCCTCTTCTTTAACTTATAATTGGTATTCTGTCTACGTAAGTGTACCTACTATCTCTTCCTCTTCAGCTTAAGGTGTCATGCATAAGTAAGTTCCAGCAATTTATGTGGATCGTCTTGTTTAAAACTTATAAAACATGTGTAAAATTCGAGATACGTATATTTTGCTAGTTAAAACTTACAGTGAACATAATGTTACATTTATTCGTGTTCTTAATATTAAAAAGTATCACTTACAAGATATAAAGTTTATAAGAGAAGCCCTATCCATTAGCAGCTGCCAGTACGCCAACATTTTAATTTCTATGAGATGGTAATTCGTATCCACTCACAGGCAATGTTAACTACCATCTAGCAACACCTTCAAAAAATACATTTGCCGCCCTTTACAATGAATAAAAGTTTATTCAAGATGGTGCTAGTTTTTGCCGTCCCATCGTTTTTGCCGCTCTGAGCAATCGCCCTGACAAAATCCTTGGCTTGTAAAAATAGCAGCATTTAAAATATCTTTTATTGTATATGTGGATCAATTTGCCTGCTCATAAACTTCTGTCTAACATAACTGGTGAGCATTCTCCATAATCGTATACAACCTATGTGCTGAGCGGGCAGTCTGTTGTCCGAGTCAGACTGGTAGCTAGCGCTTCCAAAAGAGTAAACTCTCATTTGAACTTCTTCACGAGACGGTGAGTTGGTTTTCTGGGTGACCCATCGTAAGGGTTTAGATAACCTGCAAATATAGTATAACAAACAAGTAAGTAGTAGTAATTAATATATTATGGGTAACAATGTAAGTAGGTAATTTGTAGGTAACTTAAGAGACTGATGACTTAGGGATAGCTATAAGTTTAAATATTCACGTATAGGTAGGTAGTTAGGTGCACCATCTTTATGTAACGTCTGACCGGAATAAACTCTCACTCTTTCTCAAATGTTTTTAGTTATATAATTATATAGGTACCACTTCCAATATAGTAAGTCATCATCATCATATCAGCCCAACGACGTCCACTGCTGAACATAGGCCTCACCTAATTTACGCACTGCGAACGGTCCTGTGCCGCCTGCAACCAACGGCCGCCCGCCACCCTGACCAGGTCGTCGGTCCATCTGGTGGGGGGCCGTCCCACGCTGCGCCTTCCAATACGTGGCCGCCACTCGAGAACCTTTTTCCCCCATCGGCCATCAGTTCTACGAGCTATGTGCCCTGCCCACTGCCACTTTAGCGATGCGATTCGGTGAGCTATGTCGACAACTTTAGTTCTCCTGCGGATCTCCTCATTTCTGATTCGATCACGCAGGGAAACTCCGAGCATAGCTCTTTCCATGGCTCGCTGGGCGACAGTAAGCTTTCTGATAAGGCCAATAGTTAGCGGCCACGTCTCAGTTCCGTAGGTCATCACACTGGCAACACACATTGGTTGAAGACCTTTGTCTTCAAACACTGGGGTATTTTGGACGAGAAAACAGTGCGTAACTTCCCAAACGCTGCCCAGCCGAGTTGGATTCGGCGGTTAACCTCTTTCTCGAAGTTGGACCTACCTAACCGGACCGTTTGTCCTAGGTATATATATTCGTCAACATCTTCGAGATTAGAGCTCCCCACAGTAATAGGGGCGGGGGCTACATGGCGATTAGACATAACTTTCGTCTTGTCCATGTTCATTTTAAGCCCCACCCGTTGGGAAGCTCTATTGAGGCTACCGAGCATTGTGCTAAGGTCCTCCAGTGACTCTGCCATGACCACGATATCGTCGGCAAACCGAAGGTGGGTGATGTACTCGCCGTTGATGTTGATGCCGAATCCGTTCCAGTCCAGAAGCTTGAATACATCTTCCAATGCAGCCGTGAACAGTTTCGGAGATATGACATCTCCCTGTCTCACACCTCGCTGCAGTTGGATCGGTTTCGAGCTCTGATCCTGGAGACGAACAGACATGGTGGCGTTTCTGTACAAACACCTCAGCACCTCGATATACCGGTGGTCAATTCGGCACCTCTGGAGTGCCTGTAGCACTGCCCATGTTTCCACCGAATCAAAGGCTTTCTCATAGTCCACAAACGCTAAGCATAGTGGCCGGTTATACTCCTCAGTCTTCTGTATAACCTGCCGCAGCGTATGTATGTGGTCTATGGTACTATAGCCTCTTCGGAAACCGGCTTGTTCGGGAGGCTGGAAGTCGTCGAGCCTGCGCGTGAGACGATTCGTGATGACTCTTGAAAACAGCTTGTAGACATGGCTCAGCAGCGTGATGGGCCTGTAATTTTTAAGAAGAGTGTTATCACCCTTCTTGAAAAACAGTACCACCACGCCCCTGTGCCATGCCTGTGGCGTGTTGCCCTCGAGTATGACGGTGTTAAAGAGCTTCTGGAGGACTTTAAGTACCGGTTTTCCACCCGCTCTCAGAAGCTCAGTCGTAACTCCGTCATCACCAGGCGCCTTGTTGTTTTTGAGCTGTTTCAGAGCCATACTAATCTCGTACAGGCTGACGTCCGGGATATCTTCGGTATAGTGTCGAGTCAGTCTAGCTCTTGGATCTTTCGCTGGACTGCCAACGGATTTCGATGTTGACATGTATAACTGTCCATAGAACTTCTCTATCTCCCTTAAGACCTCGGGTTTGGACGAGACGATGCTACCGTCTTCGGTTTTCAGCCTTGTCAGCCGGCTCTGCCCAATAGACAGATCTTTTGCGAACACTTTGGAGCCTTGGTTCCGCTCTATTGTCTCTTTAATACGCTGAGTATTAAAGAGACGTCTGTCGCGTGCTAGTGATTTCGAGATCTGTCTATTGAGCCCTCGGCATGACAATGCGTCACTCGAAGACTGCAGCCTAAGGTCCCGCCGTTTTTCCATGAGTCTTAAGGTCGAGTCCGAGATCATTTTGGTTCTATTTGTACGGCGGGTCTTGAAGAATTTGGACCCAACCGTATGGACAGTTTCCACAAACATGTCGTTGGTATCATCCACTGTAGCGAAATTAAGACACTCGAAGCGGTTTTGGAGCTCGAGCTGAAAGCTTTCGGGGTTTTGGATGTGGCTGGTTGTAGGTCGGAGCGTGGACTTCAACAGTCGACGCCTTTCTAATCGGAGGTCAAGGTTTAATGTGCCTCTTACCATACGGTGATCACTACCGGTTTTCACCGAGTGGATCACAGAGACATCATCGAACACTTGCCTCTTTGTCGACATGATGAAGTCGATCTCATTTTTGGTACAACCATCCGGACTCATCCAGGTCCACTTTCTGTGGCGCCGCTTTTCGAAGAAGGAATTCATCATAAAGAGGCCTTCCTTCTCCATGAAGTCGGCTAGCATTTGCCCCCTGGAGTTCCGTTGACCTACTCCAAATTGCCCCACCCTCAGTTCATCACCGCATCTTGTGCCCAATTTCGCATTGAAGTCCCCCATCACGACGTTAAAGTGTGTTTTGGAGGAGTGTATGGCCTTGGATATGTCCTCATACATCTCCTCCACTTCGTCGTCTGGATGTGTCGATGTCGGGGCGTAGACCTGGATAACCTTCAACGAATATCTTTTAGACATTCTGAGTATCAGGTACGCAACCCTGGTCGACACACTGTCAATCTCGACAATGTTGTTGACGAGGGACTTGTGGACGATAAACCCGACACCACCTTGGGATAGCTGTTCATCCCCCCGGTAGTATAGCAAGTTACCCGAGTTCAAGGTTATCGTGTCCTGTCCCTTTCTTCGGACTTCTGACAACCCTATTATATCCCAGCGTAACTGCCTTGTAATAATAATATAGTAAGTACCTACTAATATTTGGTGATATTTAATAACTACGAGTACGGTTTTCAGATTTTTTCCTTGTACAACTTGATATCTATTGCTTCTTGCCAAATTTCATGATTAAGTATTTTATAGATTTTAACTTTTTTGATCGTTAAGATATGCGACAAAAATGGAGCATAAACTGTATCTTTTGATTGCATTTACTTACAACTTTTTATTGCGGCAAGTGATTGCAAACCCGAGTATTTGATATATTAATTTCAGCTTGATGCCTCTACGCGTTCTTGAGAAAAATATTCTTAACAGACAGATATAGACAGACGGACACACATAACTTCCTATAAGGGTTCCATTTTTCCTTTTGAGGTGCGGAACCCTAAAAATCAAATTGACTTACTCAGAAAAATAATCCATATCAGACAAAACATCTGGCAGTTCTCTTCGGTCAACATCAGGGAATATGAAGCACAATCCAGCTAATATTAACGTGACGCCGAGTTCAACAGTCAGGAACGTTACTTCAGTCATTGGATGGAATAAAAACAGCAGGTAACTGATTATGGAGCCCAATTGTCCTGTAGCGTGGCAGCATCCAAAAACTGTCGCACGAATGTTGATGGCGAAAAGTCGAGGTGTGATATTCAGGATTAGTGCATGTGCCATTAGACCTGAGGCTAGTGCGATTGAAGAAACGAAGTTATATGTTGTTCCCTGTAAGCATATAAAATGGAAAAGTTTTGAGAAATCACTTTTTACTGTTATATTTTACCCTACGAGCTGCGCCGAGACTTCTCTACAGGAAGAAATTTTTTACCAATGTTTGCATGAATTATGTCTTAATAGCCCGCATGTATCGTTGATTATTGCTACGGTTTAGTAAAAGGGTAAAAGTTCAATAAAGTAGTAAAAGGCAAAGTAATAAATTGGCATAAACATTGATCAGTTCCTCATTAACAGATAAGTTCTGCAGTCAAAAGTCGTAGTAATGCAATAAAATCGTGTCGACCTATAGTTCAAACCATATCAGTAGCATTGCACTGTTGAGTGTAGTTCCATTAGCATGACAAGGCCGTGATCAAAGAATGCAATGATGGGCATATTTTAAAAGCTTTGGTTGAGCACTTTCGTTTGACAAGACCACTTTTACCTATATGTGTCTCAGTAATGATAAGTTACTCTGAGTAAGACACCCTCCCCACAGTAGTTTCAGAAGACCCACACCTAGGATCCTAGTTAAAGACAACCATTTCTTGTTTCTTTAAAATAATAAAACTAGGAACTTCTCAGACTTTCGATTCCATTTTATTCAGGCGTTGTTACAAAGTAACGAAAAGGCTCTAAAAGCATCAATATACTCGCGACTGTTATTGGATCTTTTGAGTTAATTTACTTACTTACTTACTATGTAATTTAATATATTATGTTTTATAGCTTACTTTTTGTATAAATATAACACCGGCAGTGAAAACGCCTGTTATTAAAATGTGTGCCAAGAGCAAATATCTCAGCGTGAATTTAACGGATGAAAATATCGTCAGGCACGCGAGCACAGCGACAAAACAGAACACTTTTATTAACCGATAGTTCATATCATCTTGACTGTACATTCTTACGTAGAGTGAGCTCCATAGAAAATAGTATAATATCCAAAATATTGTGGATACTAAAATAATAACCCTAATATTATACGTCGATATTATTCCGACGCATGTCGTTGTTTCATCAAGGGAATTATATGCCTGAAACAAAAGGCAATATTAAACGAAGACGGAAGGGGTCATGCCAGAGTGGTTATACCAACATAATTCTTTGATAAGTCTATGAAATCCGTCCATTAGCACTTATCCCTCTAATTTTTTGCATGACTCTCCTGTTCCTTTACCTGCTCTTCCAAAAATACAAATATTCATATAAAGAAAATTAGGAATTTCATTCGTAATATTATACTAGTTTTGATGTTTAGTCATTATCATCATCGTCACTATCCTAGTCAAGTAATAGGTACTTGACTGGACTTTATGAGGAAGTTATTCTTCTGCAGTTTGTATTTTAACAATAAAGATATAAATTATGGTGTCAAAAAGTGGATATGTGTTGGTACACGGTGGGTTCAGTGAATACAGACAGACATAATATTGGCGTTTACTTACCATGCATGTTACGTTTATGATTAGGTAAATATTATATACGAAGAGATAAATTAATCAGTTGAAAACATACTTACCCTACGATTAACAGGTCTTATTTTGAAACGTTCACAAAGTTTGATGCCGTTTATATTAGCAGCTTTTAATATAATTTTCTCAGCGACTACAATTTTTCTGTTGAATAACAACCATTGTGGAGACTCTGGACTCCACCTACGAATTAATTTATGTTTTTACATATTTATGTTTTCCCGTTTATTTTCACAATTGCAGTTTATAGTTGGGATTATTGAGTAACTACTATTTTAAAGAAAAATATACCTGAGTAAAACCAGACACACACAGCTGTATACACAGGCAATAAAGCTGTAGGTTTCTGTGTTCGGAGCACTGTTGGCGAGGGGTACCATGCAGATCATTCTGAACAGTCTTGGGACCATCACTATAATGGACAGCCAGGATCTCCATCCATTACTCGCTATTTCACATACTAGAAAAGGTCAGGTAAGTACATCTTTTATTTAAACATGATTTTATTAAGTCTGATACTCTTGACTAGGTCAGCATGGAAAAGGGAATATGATAAAATGAAAAAAAAAAAATTAACTACGAGTTACTGCGATGGCGAGTGGTTACCGTACCGTAGCCTGTGGACGTCTGCACCAACCACTTGTTTCCCCAATGAGATATATAGCCCGTATCGGGATTCCTTCTAAAGCTACGCACAACCTGCGGCCTACTCGCTACAAGCTTCAAGCGGTGCATTTCTAAGTGGCTATGTTAATAGATGATCCTCAATTTTCTGGCCTAACTTGCAAGGTAAAAAAATGCTCTTGCGCATATACGACTAGTGGCCTAGTAAAGTATTATGGATTCTTCTTGGTCGTAGTGGTTTCCTGCTACCTTTATTATGAAGTGCTTAACACGAATATTTATAAAATTAGTACCTACCCCTTTTTGGTTCCAGCGTATGCTTTGTTTTACATTGAATGTACGTAATAAGTATGTAGGTATTCTAGGATTATTAGTAAAGGTTTACTATAAGTGGAAGTAAACATGACAAGTTCACAACAAAATGATTAAGTATTGTATTTGTTCTTTGATGACGCCAATTATTTGTTTTTCACATAAAGTAGGACAAACTGTGACGTGGACGTGTGAGGTGTACGACTACAAAGGCACACCTTTTCATAAATTTTATTGCTTGTTGTCAATGCAGTAGTTGCTCAATATATTAAATGTGCTATCAGATTTACCGCGGAAAGTCCACATTCGCTATTCACGTGTTTAGCGAGACCACCGCATTTGGCAGCCTGATTTAGATTAGGTAAGCATATTTCTCCATCGAAACTAATATAGGTGCTTACTCAAAACTAAAATAGTACAGTGTATGGGGGAATAAGGAACTCTTGAAGAACATAAAACAAATTATGTATCATGTGAAGTCGCCCTATCTTTAAATGGATGTATTGTATGATTTAATTATCGAGTGTATTCAATATTTATTGATTTAAAACAGAAATTCACGCGATTATGATTTAGGTATTTACATACCTTATAGTGCTTGACGTTTCGACCAGGTTACACGTCAAGCACCATAAGGTATGTAAATACCTAAATAATAATAGCGTGAATTTCCGTTTTAAATCAACAAATATTATCATGCAACGCGAAAGTTTAAAAGTAAATGAGTGTATTCAAGTTGCTGTTTGGAGAACCTGTTGATTGCCTGAAGCTAAATCGATAGCGATGATATATACATAATTGTTAATGCAACACTGTTAAATAACATACCATACGCACTATAACAGGTTTTTAACAATGTTATCTTACCAAGTACTAGTCCCATATAGAAATTGGCACTCCCAAATAGTGATTTCAAAAACGCTATTAATCGGAACCAGCCTTCGGAGTCACAGAATGTGATTATTAAACCGAATATCAGTTCACCGCACACGTCTAAGATAATTGCAGTTCTTCTTCCAAAACTGAAAGTAAGTAATTCGTTAGTATGTGGATACCTAAATAATATCGAACGTACTGACTTGTTTGCGATGTTTTGATTTAGAAAAAAAAGACTGGCTAAGCAATATCTGTCTTGACATCAGAACCTGTGAGAAAATTTAATTTTGGCAGCAAAAGGAAATAACCACGTACGTATTTCTTAATATTCTAGTCAGGAAATTATTTCATTTACCTAAAAAAAACATCTAATATGAGTAAAAAAAGTATTAAATATAGCAGCCTTTTCCGTGAAAACTGTATATGAGACATCCACAGTCATTTCGCTAGCTATATTACGCTTATTTTTGACAAAAAGCACCCAATAAGTTCACAATGTTAATTATCAGTTTTTTAAACTTTATTATGAACGCGTGCAGTCCTTGCTTTAACAATTTATTTATAGTTTAAATTTTCAGTTCTGTTTGAAAACTGAAATTCCTTTGAGTGAAGATGCTAGGATTAATAAGTTTAACCTTGTATCGAGTGGCGTGTAAACTGTATACCAATAACGTGTCTAAAAGAGGCACTGTCTGTACCTACTAATACATAACAATTATCACATAAATGCTGTCTTCGACTAAAGTAAACCGAGTAAATTTAAGAGTAGATAGGTAGACAAGTACATTTGGTTAGTTATACATATTTTACCAGCTACATTTGGTCTTATGTATTGCAATAGGCTGGCTCCCTCTAGCCACTAGCCAGCCTAAGGCTAATGAGAATAAAATGAAAACGATGGCAGTAAACCTTTATTTAGTTTTCATCTTTTCATTAGCGTTGAGAAATCTGAAGATAATCAGCTGATATGTGGAGGTCATTGACTCGAACTTTGCGCGCTTGTAGCTCTGTAGGTATGTACTTTTGGGGTCGCTGACCGTGATCATTGTTCTATGTGTCTAAAATTCTAGAGTCCCGGACCCGGTATAAAAAATAGAAAAATCTTATTTTTTCTTCTTATCTCTACTATAATGGGTCCTTGAGATTTGCATTATGCGATTAAATATAAAGATACCTCCATACAATTTAAATAGCTAGATATTCGCCTGATTATGATGGAATTCAGTAATTAATAGATAAAACAGAAAAATGATGCGTATCTTTAAGCTAATTGCCGTTAGTTATACACTATTATCTAAATAAAATAAAGAGTTCCTAAAGAGGACATCATTCTAAGCCTTGCAAGATAATAGCTATCACGTCAACATACTTATAATAATATAGTAAAATCTTTAGCTGTTAACTATTAAAATAAAAATTAATCTCCGAATGTATGACGTGTATCACTTGAGAACGTTCTTTTTATGGTAGGCATTCGTAATTCTCTAAGAATTTCTTCAAACAAATAATAATTATTTAGATAAGTATTACCTACCTATGTAGTTTAGATAAATAATTTTTATTTGTTTAAAAAAATAAAGTTCGAAGAAAAGCAACACAGAAGTAAATTACCTGTCCGATACTAATCCAAAAATGATACAACCGAAAAAGGATCCAAATCTGCTAACAATGGCCGTCGAAAATAACTTCAGTTTGTCATCACAAAACACGAGCCACTGTAATAAAACAGACACATTACAAAAACATAACTAGATTTTTAAACGGTTTTTAATAGATTGAGATTGATTGAAATTGCTGTATGTTTCCTATTAAAAGAATTTTCCAAATTGAACTAGATTCTAGACTATTTCCAGAGCACAATCTATGTGTATTAGAAATACTTAGTAAGCACTTCATTACGTAACTTTGTTCTAGGCGCGCTTTTATTCTAAATAGGTTTCATGTCCCACTGCTGGCCTCGGGTCTCCTCTCCTCTATCTAGAGAGCTGAGAGGGTTTAGGCCATAATCCACACACGCTAGCCTAATGGGGGTTGGTGGATAGCGCTTATTTTTTTTGTTACACAACGCCATCTAGTCCAATGTAAGCTAATATAAGCTTGTGTTATGGGATCTAGACAACTGATAAACATACATATATATTTCTTATATACATATAAATAATAAATATATATACATAAAAAACACTAATCTCCTGATGATATGCTATTAGAATAAGAATCAAAGGTGGCATGAAACCTATGTTTATTGTAAGTATTGTGTCTATAATTGTTTAATTGAGTTATAGTGTGGAATGAAACTCTACAGTATATGTAACCAATTTTTATATGCGAAACTCATAGGTATAACTAATTTATCAATTATATTTTTTTTTCATAATAATTGGTAACGTGTACAACCTGTAAATGTGTATAAGTACTTTAGCATTATTGTAATATTAAATAAAAGTATAAATATGTATGCATTTCTACACAACAGTAACAAGACCATTACAAAGAAAACATCGACGCATTTGTAGTCAAAGTAACACGCATAGTGAAAACTCTAAGTACATTTGATTTTCCACTCAATTTATACTCGTAGTAGAGACACTTGGCTTTGTTTTCATTTTTAACCTGTACGAGTATATATAGGTTAAGATACGCATGATGATGATGATAATGATGTTTATTATGGGGAAAGTGCTTTACAGAAGGAAAACGCTGCTTTATTATTAAATACCTATAAATGATAAAACTGTTTTTAACGGCCTTGTTATCTATTAATTTATTCTTAAAAACTTCAATTTAATCAAAAATATAAGGAAGAAAGAAAATTCATTTATCTCAGGGCCCACAAGAAGAACTTGCACACACAAAAAAGATAAAAGTATAACTTCATTCATGTTTTCATAACAGTGGTTTTGTAATCACAATACGTAGATTCCTCAGACGTCTGATAGAAAAAAGATATTGAATTAATTAGGTAAGGACTATGAAAGGAAGAAATGTTTACAGTAGAAGTGAGTAACGGATTAGGTAAGCTGCACCTGCTATTTCTAAATCAACTACGAACTGACATTATAAGTAATTACTATTATTTTACCATAATGTTTTCTACATACTTAGTTCTTGGTTATACTATTATGAAGAGGCCTACATGGTAATTATACTACCGTACAGAAATGATAACAAAATTTAGTTAGATATTAAAAGATTAGAAGAATCCCTGTTGGCGCCGAATACTGGTCGTAGTAGCCTGCAGATCTGATATAACGCCACACAAAAAGAAAAAATTGCTGTGAAATTGTGGGTAATCAAACAACGGCTACGAGCCCATACGCCCCGCAAGATTTGCCCTGTACCAGGTGCTAGTGCCCATTCGCCCCGTGAAATATAGTTTTCTGTTTAAAGGGTCCCATATTCACCAAGTTAAGTTCTGATGATGGAATCTCAGGGAAATCGAAGGCAACCGTCAAATTGTATAGGCACATGTTACGTGTTTCATATATCTTCTAAAAAGTTATTCAAGTATTTACGTCTGATAGTCATTATTTCATTTGATGAGCTAGTCAGGTATAACTCCTTAACTTGGACTACTATTGAAGTTGGAAGATAATTCTTTCAATATTATAGGTACATAAAAATTTATAGTTGTATTCTCGTAGGTTAGGAGTAAGAAGATGATTTCTTTAAATATCACATCCATGTATAAACCGTAAGTTGTATTCTTTCAAGTGACTGAGGTCGGAGGAGGTCGTCTTTTGATGGAAGGTAAAGATGCATGGTCCAAATGAGTTGTTAGATAATATTTTAAGTTTCCGATATAGTAACTTGTATTCTATACCTGTATACTTACTAAAGTCATACAAAGCTGAGAGTTGGATTCGTCTATTCTACAATCAGGTTGTGCGGGGTGAACAAAGCTAGTTTTTGGATGGGTGACTATCGACTAATTTTTTATAATTTTCTTCCTCCACATGTTAGCAATGTTATTTGTACTCGACTAGTTTCGATAGGTATTACGACCATCGTTGTATAGCGTGTTTTGTTATCCGTACTTTTTTACTTCTAAACTGAGATATAAGTAGTAAGATATGAATAAGGGACGTATATCCTCAAAAAATATTAAATTAAATCTCCGTTAATTTGCCTCTTGAAAAGGGACGTATGGACTCTAAAAAATTCACAAATTTGAATTTATTTATTGACGGGGCGAATCTTGCGGGGCGTGGGCTATCAAAGGCTAACGGGGCTATCAAACAATTGCTCGTGTAGTGAATTAAGAATTAATAACGTCCATATTCCATTTCAACCCATTGGTTGTAAAAGGCAGCGCAGACAAGAGCACTGTGAGAAAAGGAATACTCGAATAAAAATGAAAATCCTATGCCAACCCTCTGGCCAGCGTAGAGTAGCGTAGTAGGCTAAATTCCCTCCACAATCTTTGGAGGAGACCCGTGCCCGACAGTGGTACATTTATGAGTTGTAAGTACTGGTGATGACAATGAGTGAAAATGAGAACAAAATGAAAATTATGGCAGAAATAATTTTGTTAAATTTTCTTCTTTAGCATTCAAAAATCTAAAGTAACTCATCTGGTTTGTGAGTCAAGAGGTCAATAACCCGCACTTTAAGTGTCTGTAGATATATAGGAATGCTCTTCTGTTAAAAAATCATTTCTATGTCTATACTTCCATCCAGTATTAGTACTTACCTTCATTTACACGCGGCGAATAATTAAACACAGGTTAGTAGTAGCAATGTCAAAGCGTCATTGCATAATTAACATTTTAATGTAAATGCACTAGACATTGATGATAGGAAAGTGGATTAATTTCGCAGTTGTAAATACCAACTAGGTATGCGTTTTCTAATGTCTTGTAATTAGAAAAGGTATGTGTAAAACAGAAGTAAGCATCTTCTTTGAATAACTAGATTTGAGGTGTCTGTTTGTTAAATTAAAATAACAGATTTTGAGAGTAGGCATATGAAAATTGCAATTTAGGTGAGGCCTATGTTCAACAGTGGACGCCGTTGGGCTGATCATATCAGCCCAACGCCTAAAAAAATTGAGTAAGTATGAGAGTTTATTCCGGACGGGACTGACGTTACATAAAGCTGGTGCGCCTACCTACCTTTACTTAAATATTTATTCTAACTTCTAGCTAGGTATCCTGTTACCTACCAATTTCTTCCTACATTTCAATCACAAGAAAAAAAATTATAAATCGCATAATCCTACGGAACCCTTGATGCGCAAGTCCGACTCGCATTAGGCCGGTTTTTTTATTAATCCAATGTCTATTGTTATGTTCTACGAATGATAACTCTACTGTTTATTGTCTACAATAAATTTATTATTGAACTCACCGTCTTTCTCAACCAAATGAACCATAACAATTTCAAAGTCCATTTGTCACATTTCACGCTTTCAGTTTCATTACTTTTGAGCGTAAGAAAACACAAACTTGAGTTTAGTACTTCAAAGTCACTTGGGGAAATGCAAAACATTTCTGAAGAGTGAAGGAGAAACATGTCTTCATGGTGATTGAACATGGCGGGGACCATCAGAGCTGCAGACACGAACGTAACAAGCCATTGCCAAGTTCCGATCTTGCCTAGAACATCTGAAGTTACATCTTCGTACACAGTTCCAATTCTAAAACAAAACAAATCATTTATTGATTATTTCTTTTATTTTTACCGTCATCAAAATCAGCCTATCCTAGTTCACGGATGGAGAGTGGCGCACGCCACTGAGTACGGTTGCTCCCATCTAGAGTTTGCCAGTTGCGAAGATCGTCACTCCACCTGTCTGAGGGCAGTCTGAAGACGTCCTACTTGCTGAAACACACCCTAGAATATAAAAGAATATTTATATAAAAAAATATTTACATACATAGACATAGTTTCAACGGAGGCATCACTTCCCGGCTGTCTCGGCCGTATGGATTTTTTGGCGTCATTAGATTTTTACTGACAACTGAGTATTTATAATCTGTGAATTGTGATTTATTTAACGTGAGGAAGGACCTTTCACAAGATTATTTTACAAACAAAATACTATTTGTTAGGTAATTGGAAAACAAAATAATTATGTTGTGACAAGCGTATCAAACATTTTTTATAGTATTGTAACGGTTGCACTCGTTGTAGGCTACGTCCTGCACGAATGCACCTCTTTTTTACCACCTTTTGGATCTCTTTTGATTTCTTTTTCTAATTTACTTTTAATAATTTAAAATTCAAAATCCTAAATTAATATTAATTCCTAAATTCGAACCGAGCCTTCGTTGAAGCGTCCACCGAAGGCTTGGGGCTCATTACATTTATAATTTCTAGTGCGGTTACGTTATTGTCTTGGCCATTTCCTATACCTAAATTCAATAATAATAATTTAAATATTATAATAAGTTTTAAGTTACAAAGTTATACAAGTTCAATTAATATAACTAGAAGTGAGTTTTCTGTGTTTTTCTTTTACGGGCCCTACGCCCTTCCCCACTCAAGCCGGACTTACTTTGAATTACTACTCTTGCCAAGCGCCCCCTGGAGATGACGGTGGAGACCGCTAGACTGGCGCCCACCGTGGGTGAGTTTTGATAATAATTATGTCAGAATGTTCATGTACACATAATTATTATGAATTTACAATCGAATAAGGATAATACAGGTTATTTCCCTATTGTAATGAGATTATATCTTTATTTACTTTGGAATTGCAATTATATGGTGTTACTGAGAAATAAAGCGCAATAGTAAAGCGCCGCCTGCAACCACTGGCGTAGTTTGCAGGCGCGGCACAAAACTCGCTCACTCTGGCGGAAATTAGGTGAGGCCTATGTCCAGCAGAGGACGTCATTGGACTGATATGATGATGATGACTGTGAAATTTTTGTTTGTCTCTAAATAAGTTGACTGGCTGTCAAATTAAAATATGATAGGTTAGTAATTAAAAATACGATTTTGCTTTTATTATAAACTTTAAGAAGTACTTCCAGATGGAATTTAAATAGGAAGTGTAATAAAATGATAACTTCATTGTATTCATCAATACAACCCTTAATCGTCCCGAGTACGAGTCTCCTCTAAAGATTGTGGAGGGAATTGGAACCTACTGGCCGCACGGGTTTGTATAGGATTTTGTTTCGAATTTTCCTTTTCTAGCAGTGTACTTGTGTGCTTAAGGTTGCTTCCATAGTCGCCTTTTATGGCACCCACGGGTTGACATGCGGTAGTACATTACTACACCGATAACTTCATTGTATTCATAAGATTTAAATGAAAATAGTTAGCTAATGGCTAGTTAGCAATCTATGACGCCCCATTGCTGGGCACGGGAGACTCTTCATTTTGCTTTATTCGCAAAGCAGCTTTATAGGTTTCTCTTCATCCGGAAAATTCTAGAACATTCTCAACGATTTCCGAAATCCAAGGAAAGTGGCGCGAATTAGGAGGCGCCGCTGGTGCTGTGTGGCGTCAAGTAACAGATCTAAACTAAACAAGTGAACGTCGAATTTTCTATAGCCTCTAGGCGCAGCCATGAGCATCCTCGAACATTCTCAGTATTTGCGCGCCTTTTCCTGCAGCGATATGCCAAAATTGATGCTTCTTTATGTGGCAATGTAAAGTAAGCCTTAGTCGTTCCGGAGATGGGAAGGAGTAGTGACACATCGTATTCTTACTCGGTGAAAACACGGAAACCTGTTATCTACGAGTACGTTCATTTAAAAGTTCATTGATATTAATAATGCATGACTTAGAAACTAGGATATCTTGAAACCTGAAATTTTGCATAGGCGTTTTTAGATATACCTAAAATTTACGCTCAGTAGAAAAAAGTAAAGCATAATAATAGTAGTAAAAAAATCAAGAAATAATTTATACATCCTATTCATGCATGTCTAGAAAATATCTTATTGAAAATATGTGGCAGCCTGTAGAACGAATGTATCGTGGAAAAGGCCAAAGCCTTGAAGTGTAAGATTACTTATGTATACACAATTGTGCCGATTAAACCAATGGTTACGGAAACACAAATGCCGTCAGACTTGGACACTGAGTGATTATGTTAGGTGACTGATTGTAATACTTACCTGTACAACTAATTATACAAGAAAAATCAATAAATTTATTAAGCGCAGTTTGTTAAGGAGTATATTAATCCGAGTCCATTTAATTTTAGATACAGATATTACTCAATTTCCGTACTTATGGAGATTATCATGGAAGTGAAGCCAAAAAATATTTTTATTTTCTATACTTAAATTATAATTATTTTATGATAAAATCATTGAATATGTGAAGAATCTGTCTGAGTCTTTATTCTAATTAAATATGATAAATATCCTTAAAAGATACGTTTTAGCCAGTTTTATTTATAAGAATAGCAAAGGTTGTAATCACCAGGATTAAATTTAAGTAATTCATTCTAGTGCTTTAGTAAATAGAATCATAAAACAAGTAGCGTTTCCACTCTACTAATTTAAGTTTCCCATTACAGTTTTACAACTTTATGACACCAAATAAGTATAGCAATCGGCAGCCATAGTATTATGAGTCTTTGATGACGTAAACCCTTCTTCACCTTAGACAAAAATCTATTGCGTTAATCATTAATTTTTATGTAGCTCTTTGGCGCGTAATACCTCGTTGAGCGCTCGATAAGCATAATTTTATTCACCATGAAATGCCTTTGACGTAATAGAACTAAGCCGGATAATTTGACCGTGAATAAAGTCAAGGCCACTGGAGTCAAGGTACGAGGGAGGAAAGAGTCAAGGTCGAGGGAGTTGGGGAAGTTTATGTTTTAACGTCTCAACACAAAATTGTTAGTTCTCTGTCATCATACAAGTCTGAACTACATCATTTATTGTATTGTAAAGATGGTGCAAATAACTGCGTCGTTGTGTTTATACTCGTATGTACATTATAGATAATTTACATCAAGTGATATCTGTAATAAGTTCTCGTTATCTGCGGTTAATATATCAATTGTTTATTCTATTTTTAACTGTCCAGTGTAAACAAGAACGTGTTTGCTGGGTATGTAATCGATTGTTGATTCTATCCAGTTAATGTTCAGTATCATTCGTATCGAGTGCATTCTGTTTAGGGTTACCATTCACTGAAATTTTTCCAGAAATTTCATTAGCATGAAATATAAAATTGTTTTTGTTAAGACAAGATTATTAAGTCGAAAGCGTCAATAGGACAAATACCTTGCGTGAAACTGAAATATTCAGACATTTTTGACACAATTAAACTAATGTTCAGCAAATAGCAATATGTTTTCGTTATATAATTGTATTAAATGTAGTGTGAGTATTTTATTTAATCTAACTATTCTAACACTCAGCGCGTGAATAAAATATTCTTAGTTATAGATCAAATAGTATCTTAGACAACTTTGAAAAAATGGGGCTACTTCGATTATACATTTCTGTAATAAAAGTAGCGGTGTGCTTACTGTATTAATTTCATTCACATAATCAGTTAGAAAACTACAAAAGTGTATATGTAAACTACTGAAGGTTCTGCAAAAAGTAACTTAAGGCGTAAAAATACGTCATCCTAGGATTCGAAAAAGTTTACGATCCGGTAGCCATCCGACGAGTCAGAATCGGGGGCTGTTCACCATACTAAGTTTACTGTTGGAAAATGTCACATGAATTTTCTGTGATGAATATCACAAAATATTTCGTGATTTTTGGAAAAGTGAGTGCAATCTGGAAAAGCCAAAATGGCCAGTTGTCGGTGACAATGCTCACCAAACTGACAGGTATGGCCAATAGAGATAAGAGGTTAGGTTTTTTCGCGCGATTGCGGTAACCGACCCGCGAACGGCGCCACGACGTTTGTAATCCATTCGCTCGTCCGCCGGCACGCACGCCTGGCGTTTCCCTACACTACTCACGCCGCCGCGCGTTCGTCAAACTCTCCCATCAATGGTGTTTGTGAATAGCCTTACAGAATTCAAACAACAGAAACGCGGAGCCACTAAACAAACCAGCAACCATGGACAAGGATCATGCCTTAGAAGAAATGATGGGAAAGCTCGGTAAGTACTCGAATATAATTAAACATATGGATGGTTACAATTATTTCACTAAACCCTTAAAATTTCGTAAAGGTGAGTTTTTTTTTATTTGTTTCGTACGAACGAGCAGTGCAAGTAACGTTTATTGGCCTCGTTTTCGTTGCAACTGGTTAATCTTGTATTGACTGAGAAATGTGATCAGTGTTGTAATTTTTAAGCGTAAACCTTCATGTGACTGAGACGTAAGTTTAATTGGTGGCGCGCTTTCCTTTCTAATTGATCACATCCTCACCGCCAGGCTTATCGATGTACAGAAATAGTAATGAGAAATATCATCATTAAACCTGACGGGTGGGTACATTAGCTCAATCGTATATATGTTAAACACAATATTTACCATCTAAGTTTCTTGTTTTATTATATTACTTATGTGAAACTGTATGCTTTGTCTATCGAATTGTATTTTTTTTAATAATGGAATCGTTTCTCTACACAATGATAAGTTTCTAAAACATTTATTGCCTGATTACCTAATAACAAAAAATATATTTGATCCACTTAGAAAGTAGGTACAATAAACTTTTCCATTATTCAAATGTGTTTTGGCACAGCAAACATAATGCGCATGAGAAACAAGTACTTCAAGATTCCGCTTATGGTCAGTGGAAAATTTTTGATGTAGTTTGAATTAATATTCAAATCTCTATGAAAAAATACGATGAATATAAAACTAAGGCCATCAATGATATGTAGACTTTTTAATTAGCAGCAATCATAACATGAAATTGATTGAACTTGTGAGTGTAGATAGTCGTTAAAGTTAACTGGTCGAATATTCTGGTTTATACTTATAGATTGACTTGGGATTATTTATTTATGTGGCCTGCAGTGCTTTCGGACGTGCTTCTTTTTGGTGAATTGTTTTAAAAGCTTCCTGCGATATAAGGGTGAATTGTTTTAAAAGCTTCCTGCGATATAAGGCTCATTTCGTAGTTCTAGAAATGACTTTATCTAGGTTATATAAAGTATAAATGTCAAAATGACAATTGCCAAAGTAAATTCGTGAAAGAATTTTAAGAACTGATGAAAAAATAAGTTTTTATATTTTTTATAAGTTTTATTTTATATGAACGCGAGTTATTACTTGCCAAAATTAATATAAAAAAAAATTAATAATTAAGAAATTGTTTATAAAAATTTAAACACTACGCAATCTTTCTACTTCTCGCTTCTTCATGCATTATGCGTTGCAAGATTCTATTTATGGAAGCCCTTTCTTTTATTAAACAAATTTCCATTACCTTCTTGCATGCATAATTAACAAGACAAGTGTGCATTGTTTGTGGCCATTAATACGACGTGCTAGTAACAAGTACTTACCTATGTACTCAAACGCTAACTAAGTTAATTTTATACCATCGATTTTCTGAGTATTAAAACCATTGAATAATGGACGCTTGTCTTTGAGGTGGTTCTTTGGTGAATAATTCAAGGAAGCTGAGCGAAGAGAAGCGGTTGAAAGTATTGTATTGTTTCTAGTGAAAACACATTGAACGCATACTGAAACATGATATTTGAGAGTGATACTTATTTAGATTTTCTAAGAACAAGTCTAGATAGGCCTCTACCTAACGAATTGCTTTCTAAACAGCTTCTGGACATTGTCATGTTTCCAGGTTTAGGACACAAAGATATTATAAAAAGTACCTATGGAGAGAAATAGAGTTTGAATGAAGCCCCAATAGGTAATTAGTTCGTAATTAACTTATCGTATTAGTAGGCACACTCAATATATTGTGTTAACAAGATTTTACCCAAATTCCATTTATATCTTTGCCATGGAGAAGAATAGAGAAAATGGGTCTTAATAGACGGAGAACGGACTGATTGTTTAAGGGTTCCGTTTTTTTCTTTTGAGGTACGAAACCCTAAAAAGTACGCATGGAGGTTTGGCCTGTGTGGTTCTGTACCATTCTATGACATTTCAAATTGAAATTGTATTTATATTGGCTTTTAAAAAGAGTGGCCGGGTTTCTTGCCAGTTCTTCTCAAGGCTCAATCTTGTCAGCGAACTGGCCATAGGAAAAATTACTGATATCTTTGTTTGATATTCATAACTATCAAGTATGTGATTTAATGTGAAATGAAAATAAAATATTGGCCATTGAGAATGTATGAATGTTCGTTATTGAATATCGAAAAGTATTAGGGTTGACTTGACTTGACCGGATGTTAGCTCATTACCAGTGGACCACCGAGGCAGTCAATACACATACTCATTATAATATCTTATTACCTAACAATTGTACTTATTATAAAGCATAATGAACAGAACATCAACTACGAATGTGTTTCATAATTTTATTTAACACTTAATGATTACTTATCTAAGAAATTCAACATTGTCTGATTCTTATCAGAAGACCTTTACAACAATTAACTTTTATTGTATTTAATTATGCCTACTTGCTTACGTAAAGATGTGAAGAAACTTTTGTATTGAGTATGTTACGATTGCGTCACTTATTGTTACACATACAATATTGTAACTGCTATAGATATTCGACGAATTAAAAAGTGGCCTTCAGTTCTTACTAGCTCTCACGGTCATGGACGACTACACTTCATCTAGAGTTGGATTCGGTTGCTTATGAAATTATTTAATGAAGAAGTGATGAAAGAGAATGAAGTTGAAAGTAGTACCGCAGTTGATCTTGCTTTATATTAAAGTATTTACTAAAGCCCGCGACTTCGCTACCGCGGATCTTCTTTGACCTCTACTCAGCTCCTATTCATCGAAGCGCGCTATTATATAGCCTATAGCCTTCCTCGATAAATGGGCTATCTAACACTAAAAGAACTTTTCGAATCAGCAATTCCTGAGATTAGCGCTCTCGACCAAATAAACTCAGCTCTATAATATTAAGTATAGATTAATATTAATATATTAATATATTCTACCACATTTACACAGCGCCATCTAGTCCCAAATTAAGCAATTATATTTGCTTGTGTTATGGGTACTAAACAACTGATATACTACTTAAATACATTTTTTTTTTTTTTTTTTGTAAATACATACATATTATAGATAAATTACACCCAGACACAGAACAAACCTTTATGCTCATCACACAAAGATTTGTCCTGGGTGGGGATCGAACCCACGACCTCCGGCTTAGCAGTCAGGGTCACTAACCACTAGACCAACAGGCCAGTCAATCAGTCTATATCAGTATATATATAGTCAGTCATATTTATGTACAACCCCCTGGTTAGGGTATTAATCATCATCATTATGGATGCATACTCACTATGAGGCACTAGGATAGAGCTTTGCGTTTAATAAAACAAAAATAGATGAAAATATTGTAATAAAACATCAAACAAGATGTCAAACTGGTCTATGTTAAATTTATCTACTAACAATTTTCGTTTTTCTTCGGTTAATTTATAATTGATGTCCTCTAAACTCAGTTTGTCACCTCAATAAATACAATAGTGAATTAAAATTACTGAATAATGGATTAAGGGTTTAGTGGTAATTTAATGCTACAAGTTTTCATGTTAATTCTGTAAAATACACAATGTCGCGTGACATGGTCGACCCTGTGCACTGTGCTAGGTATTGTACTAGGTATTACTACTGCATTGTGACTGCAGCACTATTTATAGGCAGATAACCTAAAAACAAAATAGTGATGACACGAGAACGTAATCAACTAAATTTCCCTATCGCTAAACCAGTCAACGTGATACAAAGATTTAGGTAAAAGTATTAGATATTGCAACTTTCATAGCATATTTTACATTCACATACTGCACATATTTAGGTACTTACTCGTATGTACGTAGTAAGTAGAGTACAATATTATTTATTAGGTAGATTCTTGAACTGTTAATATTTATTTCTAGATACTTTCTAATACAGATTACACACCAGTCTTATTATAGAGGTAATACCTACATATCACGTTTGATTAATCTTTATTGATGATGACCTAAATAGTAACTTATCGATTTTCAATATCTCATTAATCACCATGATAATATTTTTTGAAGGCAATCAGTTACTATGTAGCTGTGTGAAACTTTTATCATTCAAAATTAACACTTTTTGTGCTATTTTTAATTGCCATTGACCTACCTACCGTATTGTCCTGCGCGTAGGAAATACGACAAGAATAATATTTGTGCCAAAATGTATAGTTCACGAGTCCGTCGGACCATGTCACGGTCAAGACTGCAAATAAAACATTTATCTACATAATTTATTTATTTGTAATTCATAAAACTAGCAACACATTTTTATCAGAATCAACTAAGTAAAAAGTTCATAATTTTAAATAAGTAATTTTATTAAATAGTCCGTTATACATTGTTACCCTATCAGGTCTCTAGATAGAGGAGAGGAGACCCGAGCCCAGCAGTGGGACATTAATGGGTTGCTGATGATGATGAGACATTGTTGTAAAGTATTGGCGTGCAAATATTATTCGCTCGTTGAGTTAATTTATAATATTAGGTAACTCTAACTTATAACGGGTGGCGCAAAAGTAAAGACCCTATTTGGTTCAGCTATAACATTTTTTCTAAATTAGAAAACTAGATTTAGATTTTTTTAAATGTATATTTGTGCCATTAAATTTCGTACCATTAGGATTTAAAGATGATGTCTTTTAAATGGTGACCTCCAGAGTTGATACACATTTGAGCCCTATTTATGACATTTTGCATAACTTGCCGTAACACTTCCTGCGATATGTTCGTTATTTCTTGACGAATGTTTTCTTTTAGAGCTGCGAGAGTCTGTGGCTTGTTCACATACACCCGAGATTTCAAAAAACCCCAAAGAAAAAAGTCTGGACTGGTCAGATCGGGTGATCTTGCAGGCCAAGGCAAATCGCCAAAACGAGAGATAACTCGGCCTGGAAAAGCGTCCCTCACTAAGTCCATAGTGTCGCGCGCTGTGTGTGCCGTAGCGCCGTCTTGTTGAAACCAGATGTGCTCCAGCCCCAATTCGTCCAAACTGGGTATCAAAAACTCACGTAACATGGTTCTGTAGCGTTCTCCAGTGACAGTTATCGCATTGCCTCCAGCGTCTTCGAAAAAATAGGGTCCGATCACTCTGTCAACACAGATGCCACACCATACAGTAACTTTTAGTGGGTGTGTGGCAAAGCGTCGAATTGTGCGACCAATCGGTGCCGGACGGTGGGGAAATCGTCGACGAAATTCACGTTGTGTTCTTATCACTGATATTCCACGTTCTTGGGGAGTAAAACGGTCCATGTTTATTTTCAGTGTATTTTACATTTGTTCACTACACAATTTTCAACAACAGAATGACAGAAAATGTATAATAAAAAAAAAAAAAGCATTTTCTTTAGTGCCACTACTTTTGCGCCACCCAGTATAGGTCACAGCTCAATATAACTTTCATACGTTTACAAGATTTCGTAATAATTGAAATCTGGCTAGCGCTGTGCTGTGGTTTCTGGACTACGGCTGTCTTAATACGTCTGCTTTGTGGACTTTGCCCAAAATACAAGTAGTTATTTCACTATAGCAGTCAAGAAACTTTTACTAGGTAATAGAAAGTAGATTGCCACTATAAAACTTTGAAATATTTTAACTCTACCCGAAAAAATCCTTAGCGCTTAGAGTTTTACATACCAAGGCGTCTTTTCGACTCACATAATATAATATTATGTGTATTTTAAGTATGCATGCGGCGGAAAGAAAGCATTCCATACGGTCGTTTGCAAGTTGCGTGCCTGCGTCTAGAACCGTCTGCGTATAATGTTAAATTGTTATCCTAGTTGTGGGTTAAAACTGTCCTTATACCAATTTCTATATAAAGACGGGCTTTTCAGTTTTTAATATTTGTTTGGTTAAAAGCACTAATCTCAGAAACATTCAGTTGTTCCCAAAGTCCGAATTGGATTTTTTTTTTGTTTTTGATAGCCCATTTATCGAGCACAGCTACAACCAAGAGGAGTTGATTAGTAGCCAATAAAAGATCCCGGGAGCAAGCCCTGGGCAACAGCTAGTTTATAATATTTATAGTGACGTTAAGTAAGTTGGTAAGTACATAAGTAGCTATTTATCATACCAAAATTATCTCGCCAAAAAAAGTATGTCAATGACAGCAAACAATTGGGGCTGCTGTCAACGTGACATCGGCGTCGGTCGATTCATCACAAAAAACGACAGCGGCAATGTCTTTAATCAGTGCAAAAAAAAAATTTGTTCTCAGGAAGGTAAAGTCTCCTTGACACTGAAATATTTTCACTTATCATTAAGTGCTAACACATTTTTGGATATGTTCACAAATCTCGGATGTTCATAGCGTTCATAGTCATAGAAAATGCAACGATTTGACTTGACTCGACATGCGTAACTACATACATGAGGTCAGTTCTTAATTTTAAAATGTATTTGCGCTTAATTTAGTTCAGTTCTCGGTGGAACCGCTTCCATTAAAGAAAACTGGTGGTAATGGTAGTAAATATTACTTGAGGTCGTCGACCGCTTTTGTGCGTTGACATTTGGGTGCAACAACCGCGTGTTCTTGATCAAATTATCGAAAATGCTGATTTCAATCTCGAAAATGCAATTTAAATAAAATTATAAAACGAAGGACCAAAAAATGCGGTGAATGCTAACTCATTGAAATTGTTACCGTGGTCCATTTTAATTAATGGTTCCTTGACTACCAAGACCTCTCATTTTTGGATTATTATTTCAATTACTAATTCTTAAAACTTGCCTCAGAATAGCGTTACAATATTTTTAATGAACTATGTAGTGGAATTAAGTGTAGTCCAAGACCAAAATGCCTTATAAGAAAATATACTGAGTTTATGACGTAATAGAATAAAACAGTAGGCTGTAACGAAAGGTAAAATAACAGATAAAAATCAGTCAATGGCAGTGACGACGCGCGCGTGCCTAATTCTACATTAAGAACTGGATTAGTAACAGAGTCGTTACGGCAAAGATATGGTTGTCAAACAGGGTAAGATCGGTTGTTAATGTGATTTCTTCCACCTCACATATTTATGTAATTGTTCTTTGCCAATACTTAATTGCGTAATTCTTGTGTGCTATCGTATTTATCTTTTTGTATTGATAACAATCGTGATTTATCGATTTTAACTTTACTACAACCTTTCGAAATAGTAACGTTTATGAATAAGATAATTTTTTAATATTAATTAGGATTTAGAAATATTTACGTGACTTGTTACTTAAACTTTTTTTGAGTAAGAACTTAACAGTTACCATGTCAGCATGAACTGACGTCTGTAACAATATACCTGTAATTATATTCCAAATATACTTACTACTCAATTAATAGTGTTTTGTTTCTTTATACTCGTAAGTACCAAAAAATCCAGCCAATGCAATCACAAAAAAAATGTATATTACGCATATGCATTTTTTTTGTGATTGCAATTTAGGATTTTAGTAGGTAACGGGATAGCTATAACTTAGAATAAATATTCACGTAAAGGTGCACCATCTTTATGTAACGTTAGTCCGGAATAAACTCTCACTATTACTCTAATTTTATAGGCTTATTATTTTATACCCCTTCCAATATACTTAGTACTAAAATTCAGTGATACTACACGAGTACGGTTTTCGGATTTTTTCTTTACTTATGCAACTTGATGTTGCTTCTTGCCAAATTTCATGATTCTAGGTCAACGTGAAGTTTTGATCGTCAAGATATGCGACAACAATGCAGCATAATCGGCTGTAATTCTTGATTGCGTTTACTTAGAAATTTGATTTTTTTATTGCGCCAAAGGATTGCAGACCCCAGTATTCGATAGTAATTTCAGCTTAATACCTCTATGCGTTCTTGAGAAGAATATTGTACGGACATATAGACAGACAGTCAACGGAGTGATCTGATCTATAAGGGTTCCGTTTTTTTGCAACTCTGGTATAATAGTGTTCAAATTAGGTTGTATATGGTACCATGAGATATACTGCATGTTTTCTGTCTGTAGAAAAAATATGTTTACCAAAATGTAAGCGGTCTACCGCCTTCTAATATTTCCATATTCTAACTGTTTCAATAGATACGACGACACGTAAGGCACTAGTGTGAATCGTTTGTTAAAGTGATCTTGAAATGTCAGTGAAGACGGAAATTGAAGAATATGTAGGTTATTTTTTTCGATCGTCACGTTGCTAGAAAGCAACGTGACGTTGTTAATTTTAAAATTGAATGTTTGGACGAGTACGTCCAAACATTTGTAAGGTGTGTCGCACATAGTACGAAAGTAAACAATGATGTATCAAACTAATAGACAGGTTCAATATTAGCTACTTGAGATACGTTGCCACCGCGTATTATTGCTTCGGGAAACTGATAGAGGCGCAAGTCATTTACTTAAACTATTTAAATTATTTTATTGAAGATTTCAAACTTGATATGTTTTAGGTACAGTTTGATTAGTTTCTTTGTTTTTAGGAAATATGTAAGTATATTTATTTAATGACATATACAGTGTACCATAAAACGCGACAGTTCAGCAGTAGGCATCGTTGGACTGATATGATGATGATGATGAGATGGTCCAAAAGTTATTTCTCACTACTAGAAGCTGAGAGCATTTTGGCCATATTCCACGCAAAATGGTCTAATGCGGTTGGTGGATCAGAATTACTTTTATGATACGGTATGGTTTCCTCACGAATTTTTTCTTCACCGTTTGGTAAGTCATTTGACAGTCATGTAGGTTGGTGTTACTGAACGGCACCTAATTCGGATTTTGCACGTCAGTCACTTTTATGACCATAACCACTTTCATTCACACATTATTTGAATTAAACCCTGGAGTAAGTGAAGTGTATTGTTTTTTGTATAACGTACAATAACAATCGATCATAATAATAATAATAACTAACTAGTTCTGTTTACTATATAGATCTCGCGAGTAACTACTCGTATTGTACCTATTCAGGTAGATATTCATAATATTATGTAATTAGGTAAGAATGTTTCCTAATTTACACAAATTTAAATGAATTGTCGACACTACGCTTGCCTAACGATAATGCATTCCGTTACAAAGGTTTAAGTGTTCATTAACTTGCTAACTAATTATAGTTGCTGTATGTTGCTTGCTGAGTATAATTGTTTTGTTTTTGCTTCATAAGTTGTATGTTTTATTACACACTGCAGCTTTAACAGATAATAAAGACGCAAGGAATCCGCAAGGTTTGCTCCTTGAATGTCGCATAGCGTCCCGAATAAATAAAAAGCTCAAATATAAAGGTCGTGAACTTGCTTCTCCCTGAAGGACATACTTGAATACTGCCACAAACTCAGATTTAAAACATATATGAAAGTCGACTTTATAACACGAACACGATAATAAGTTTGTGTATTTGAATGCTGTTGCAAGTGTATGCAGATGATTAAAGAGTGGAACGTCATCCAGAAGAAACTCGCTTTAAAGAAGATGACGTTTATCCAAAAGTGATCGTACATTAAATATGTCAGAGCTTACATCAGAAACAGTTGGTCAGAGTATTTTATGTGAGCAAATATAGCGGTTTACATGTCGCGAAATTCAAACAAGTTGCACGGTGGAAAACAGGGCATACCTGAGGCTTGTGTTTTTGAGACTTGTATAACGGTACTGTGGGGCTGCTTATTTGAAAACGTGTTCAATTATTTCATGAATCCTTTTAAAGCAGTTCAGTAAAAAACATAATAGTAACTGTCCTATTCATCCTCAAGATATGGAATAAGACCGGTTATAGATGATGTGTTCGACCCACCTTGAAAACTTTACCAAACCACCGACAAGTGCTGGTAACTGAAACGGCTGTACAGATTTTGGCAAAACATATCTAAGAACCATCACGATCAGGTAAGCTTTTAAACAAAAAAAAAAACTGACGAGACAGATACACAGACACGTCAAACTTATAACACCCCTCTTTTTCGTCGTGGGTTAGTAATACATAAGAATATAAATGCTTAAGCTTTTTGTAGTCGACCCTGTTACTTATTAATTACAATAAAAACAAAAAAAACAAAACAAGTTAAGTAATCATGTTATTACCGAATTATTGTGATTGTAGTATATGGCATTGATCTGAATTTAAATATATGTGGCCCAGTATCAATGGCAACAAGACACAAAACAAGATTTTAAACCCTAGGTGGAAAAAGCTATATGATGATAATTCCACTTTACAATTTATCAGCCATAATATACTTAATGCAAGATTGATATTACTGAATGGGCTCGTTTTCTTTTCTACTTCAGTCGTATAAAAACCATACCTATCACTAAATGTTAATTAAGTTAACAGAACATAAATTACAATTTAGTGACAATTAATTATTTAGATTATACTGATATAACTAGATATATGACGATCTAACTGTATACAACAATGTCTCACGATTTAAGTAGGTGGTATAAATTTACAACTACTTTCATTAATTGTTTGTGTAGTTTTATGTAGGTGGCGAATGTCAAAGGTAACTTTTTTTCACTTTTGTGTAAAATATTTCGTTTTCAGATTATGACAGTATTGTTCCACAAACCACAGGCACACCTCTTTTAATCCATAAATATTTAGTATCAGGTTCAAATATTTTGATTTGTTTCTACCAGAGACATTCGCAATTTTTTTTTTTAATATATCATAATGTATGCATTATGTAAGTACCTATGCATCTTATGTCGAAAGTGCTTCTTTTTGGGTTCCTATGTCATGATGATAATACAACTAAATATCAAATAGATACCTAATAAAAAGCATCTTTAAGAGTCAACATACAAATAACATAATATACATATTTAACTTTCGCAAAGTTTCAAGTTTTTCTTTTCTGTCGGCAAGCTCTTCTATGTTTCATCAAGATTTTGCATGTCTATTTACATAAAAATCTTCACCCGATTACGTATTACAAATATCACGAAGCTGAATTAAAAAACAATGTTGTTTAGTCGTTATCAAGTGATATGTTGACTAATAAGCATTGTTGTTTGTAAAGTTAATAAATAGGTACTTACTTATTTAATTTCATAGACCTTACTATTAATTTATTTTGGCCTTTCTTCTTGTTTACAATTTCGTTGCCAGTGAGAACAGAAAGTATCACGAGTTGTACGGGAGATACGCACAATACCTACTGTTTCAATTAATTATAACTTCTTTATTCGAATTTGTTGGTTTAGTAAATATTTATTCGTTGCTCTACTGACATGCTGTCGTACAATAGCCACAAAGTTTTCCGTATTTAAATGTGCTATTTTTCCAATTATTCAGCTGGTAGGTGTTGACAACTATTTAATTATTCATGTCTACTATACTCGTAAGATTTATTTATGAAGATGCTTATTTATTTATCTATTTGAATTTTTATCTTGGAGGCGAATTTTTGGTTCAACTTATAACATGAGCCTGACCATGACCTTTTGTTAGGAGAGGACGATCCACGAATCCATAAGTAAAACTTGTTTGATTTGAAAACCAAAAGCTCTTTAATGGTATTTCATAAAAGGAAAAGGATCGAAAGTAAACAGGTCAATGCTCTGTTGCATAATTTTGTTTTTTTTTTTCAAAAAGAGATAAGTGTGGGAAGGTGAATTTTTATTTAAATCATCATCGACTTGAGATTATTAAGAACAAGAAACTGTTTGCATTTATCACGCGTTATGCGTAGTTCACGTTCGCGCTGGTCCTAAAAAGACCAAGTAACCTCATTAAAATTTTACTAGTAATAAACGCGGGCGGTTTTGTTTGTCAGTAAAATAGCCAAATATAAGTTGTTGTGTGATAACCGTGCTCGTAAATCAGCACATGTTTGTTGGCAAGGCGTTGTTATTTTGTAGTTTAAGTGACATAAATAGCACAATAAGTCAAGATCTAATTTAAATCACAAAAATAAAAAATATAGATGACCTTATAAAGATATTTCAATCTTTAATCTTTATTCATTCGATCATCGGAAAGTCATTATTAGTACTTATCTGAAATAATATCCGCATTTATAAAAATAAATGAATAAAAAAAATTTAATACTATTTTTATCACACTGTTTTGAATGTATAATGTCAAATTGTTTAATTCTAATTTATTAAGAATGAGTTTCGTTGAAGGAGAACAACGGAACGTTTGAACAAAGAAAATAACCTTTAAGAATAAGAATACTTGTATTGTGCGACTTTAATTTTCTTAGTTTATCGAAAGAAACACAAATGATTAAGAGATCATCCATTTTGTAGTATTAATAAATAGCGTAAATCTTCACAAATTAGTAACGGGTGATTACGAGCTTATGAGCATAGATAAAAATACACTCATAAGAGTGAATTAGATAGAAGTGATGGAAATTTCGTTAATAATAAATTATTTGACAGCCATAGAGAAAGAGTTGGCAAGTTTATTTTGTTTTTCACTGTCTACTCTGTTGGTCTTTGTTTCTATTCACCTTGCTTGATGTCGGTGTCCATTATTAACCTGTGGTGAATAGATTTAATTAAAATTCATCGTTTTTCGACAATAACTCAAAAACGGCATATTCGATCATGTTCAAAATAATTTTGGTTGAAAGTATTTATTATGCGTTATCTTAGTGATTTTTTTTTAAATTTTTTAGGTTTTTCAGTTTTTATTGTTTAACTACCAAATCTACTAGCGGCCCAAACAAGACATGACATGATTTTCCAAATTTTATCAATATAACGAGTAGTTTTTGAGAACAATGCCTGTGACATACGGACGGACGCCGGACGGACGAACAGACATGACAAAACTATTAGGATTCCGTTTTTGGCTACGGAACCCTAAAAGTTGGTACTTTTGTCCTACTAAAAGTGAAATGAACTATAATAGGTGTTTGTTGGTGTTCATTAACAAGAAACAGTAACAGTACGAGTATGTACCTAAATGCACATACCTCGTGAATGTAGCTTACACATTCACTTATTGTGTCTGACTGGAATCGTTTATTGGCGTAAACGATATTGTACCGGTGCCGGTGACCTTCCGTACAAGTTAGACAGCACTTCTAACTAGGTACGTACCTACATACGTTGCAGGAAATTATGCCAATTTGAAGAATGAGATAAACAGAAGATTAATCCAAAGATTACCGATTGAGATTGTTTCTTGCAAACTTCTTGATTTCCTGATCATAAATATATTTTAAGTAGTTCTATTTTTTTAATATGTATATATTTATAAATCGATTGTTTAAAATAGTTTAAACAACAATAGTATCAGTTTAAAACGTGTTTTGTTTTTATTGTTTCTCAGTTAATTCCGGCTGAATGAATGATTAATTGATATAATTATAATGAATAGTTGCTATTGACATGATTTTGTATGCGATAACATTTATCAGTAGAAATCGAATATGTGCTTTGATTTTATTTATTCCTGATACAATGGTTCTTTGACCGCAATCGTGCATAGGTGGTTAGCGAACTCAGTAAGTGCGAATCCTTGTGATAATATGATCTTCTAAAATACCTATATTGTTGATTTTCTTCGCTTGTTGTAATGTTAATAAATGAATAATGGAACAAAAGATCTCTATTAGTGTTTCTTTGGTAATTAACATTTTATGTTAGAATATTTTTCAGAAGTATCCTCATATTTTATTGTAGGCAAGTAATTCTTTTAGTTATGGTTGTTATTGGTCATGGTACTGCCCGCCTCATACTTTAACTAGGTAAGTAAACTTGTACAAACTTTAACTACAGCGACTATAAATAAGAAATTTTAAAAAAAACTTTAACTATCTACATACATAGATTAATTGTATACATATGTAGCAAAAGGTTTTGTGCAATTTTCTGATAATAATAATTAGTTAGGTTTAAGTCTGATTTTGTGCAAAGTTTGGACGACTCTACCCACAGAACAATGAAAAAACCTATCTCTGTTCTGTGACTCTACCACATGAGTAAAGAAACGACTCTACCGTGTGGTATTTGGTAGGCATAATAGTCCATTTTGATATAAGGAAAGCGAAAAAAAAGAAACCTAGAGCCGAATTAGCACAATGTTTCATATTATGATTCAGTAAAATATCAGATAAAGTAGGTCTATTTTGCCACACATAGTATAATATAAATTGTAACATTACGATATCCTCAAGTATAATATAAAAGTACGTATAAGATGGACGTAAATGCGACATATATAGACTATTGACACAGATGCAAGCGTTGATAACACGCTGTGACCGATAACGCGAACTACAATAAAGTTTTATGGCGGCTTAATATAAAATATTTTCATTCAAGTAAGTCACAGTTTGATTGACAATTATCGTAATGTTATTAAAATCTTAATATGGATTCAATGAAAGAAAAATAACCATTAATCAAGAAAAGACGTAATCTACACATGCACATTATAATTCTCCTTCGAACAGTGCAGGTAGAGATGGAATGTCAGGTTCCATATTATAAAGGGACTAGCTAGAACAAAAGAAGATATCTGATTTAATATTAAAAACTTCTCGATATGTAAGAAAGTAAACCGGGATTGCAGAATGGTATTGTTAGATACAATTACTGTGGGAACCGAGGCAGGTAATACGAAAACGGAATGATACTTTATCTGTTTGATGTTGGACACACGAAGACAGGGTGAATAGAAATTCAGAAGTAAATAGAAAAAAAAAATCTGAATCACTACTTAGTATAAAACAAAGTCGCTTTCTCTGTCCCTATATCCCTATGTATGCTTAAATCTTTAAAACTACGCAACGGATTTTGATGCGGTTTATTTTAATCGATAGACTGATTCAAGAGGAAGGTTTATAGGTATAAAATACATACCACGCGGGCGAAGCAGTGGGCGGAAGCTAGTGTTTTTATATTTTAATCTCAATAATATCTCGTCTTTATCAAAGAGAAAGAACATTGATGGTGCCAACGCGGTTCAACATTAGTTTATATATTAAATCTATGAACATTGTTAACAATAATATCATTAAAGTCTGTTCAAAGATCACATGTTTATCGTTGAGAGTGGCTATTGTTTGTAATAAAATAAATGTCTTTTACGTACGTAGGTGTATTTGTAAACGGTATAGAAATCAATTAACGATCGTAAAGTCTGTTTGATTCAATTTGTTTAACCTGAAATTATTGTGGTTCCATATATTTACGAACTCGTTTAGGCATATTGTAGTACAAATGGTATGCTTCTTTTTTAGGATATTTCACTAAGGGCCCTGAGAAAAATATCGATAGGTGCCGTATGGAATACCTCAGGTGCCATATATGCGGGTGCCAAATGTGGAATACGATATTAGATATACGTAAAACGCCTCAGCTCTGTTTATCTACACTAAACTCGCGGTAATCCGACCCCGGTCTAATCTGGAGCCCAGTGTAATCCGACAAGTCACCTGTCTTACGTATGCATGTAGATCGAACAATACTTGGTTAGTACTTAATAAAAACGATACTATAATTTGTCGAATGACAAGACCCTCTCCATACTGTGAAACATTTATATTTATGAACTAACACAGACCGTGTGGGTTTGATCGTTAAATTTTGTGCATAACCAATGCAGGTGTGCACTCTGTATACTCGTGTTGTCATTGACATCGAGCCAAGTATTTTAGCTGCAGTCTTTATAACCTATGTCAAATGAAATATTGAAGAATTAACAAAATGCATTTTGATTTTAGTGTACAACACTTTCAGTCTTAACATACGACTACCATACAGTCTTTATATGAAAAACATACTTGGTACTATTAGGATTTTTAAGGATGTCTTTGGCAGAACTTGGCTATGAAAGGAAAAAAAAATGCAGAAATTTGTTTTTTAAACGAATTTCGTAGATATGTCTTTTACAAAGGTCAATACACAGTCTTTACATAAGAATAAATATTGATGATTTATTGCTCATACTTATATGTTCAGGAATTTGGTGAGTAAATATTTTATCAGCCTATAGATTCAGCATTTTGAAAACGTGTTGTTTTAATTATACAACTATAATAATTGCACGTGATAAGATAATATTTGTTGTTGGGGGCGTGAGCCTGCTGGACTGATCAAGTGTTGAGTGGTAAGGTTATCACAGGCCAACGGCGATAACAGAACATAGAGTAGGTATATTAATGAATATATACAGGGTGAATGGTTAGTTGACGTGTTATTAAAATACGGTGAATTGAAAATAGAGGGAAAACCTGAATCTGACTCGAGATAAATATTTGTCAGAATCGAAACCATTTATTTGTAAAATAAAGGTAAATAATAATTGTTTATTTTTTCTTATGCTAAGGTGTATAAGTTTTGGTATGGTGCCTGTGGTAGGTACCGTAACCGTAGGTAGAGTCCTTTTCACGCACTCTACACCCCCTTTTAGAGCCTTCGTTGATCGGACCAGAAGTCATTAGTAAAATATAATCTTTGATAGATTTTGTAACTAGACGAATAATAAAATGATGTCAGCTTGTACAATGGTGCCTCTTTTCTATGAAGAAAACATTCATTTATGGAACAAGTACTGTTTTTCGGAAACATTAGTAATATATTACATCAGCAACCCATTAAGTCCCAGTAAGTACTTTCCGAAACCGTCTTAAGTAAAGTAATTCGTCGACATTCAAAGTTTACTTTGAAAGACGCCTATGCTGTAATGTAAAGTCACGACTGTGAATTTGGCCCTCAGTGCTTGGGTTAGATTTGCAGGTCGATCAAAAAACGGTAGGTATTCGGTTTTCATGTAACGCATTCTCAATACCAGCCTGAAGTTTAGTTGTATTCGGTTAATGGAAATAACCCCTTTATTATACGTGTCCCAATATGGTTGGCGAAATGTGGAGGTTGTGCACCTAGTTTGTGATGTTTGTATTGTAGCATCAATATTATCATATCAGTCCAATGATGTCCACTGCTGGATATAGACCTCATCTAACTTTCTCGTTCCTGTTCATTAGGTGATTATTGACCTACTGTTATCACGCTGGCCAGACGAGTTCGTACAGGGTTTTATTTACAGTTTTCCTTCTCCAGCGCAGTTGTTATGGCGCGATTATCCCTTAGTCGCCTCTTACGACATCTGGGGAACGAAAGGGAGTGGTGCATACCTAATATTTATCCTTAGCCCCGTCACCACACGTATTAATATATGTATATACCTATTAATATATATTTTTAAAACAATATGTTTGCTAGGTAAGTATTTTTGAATATTACTATTTGAATAGACATGCCATATTTCAAAGAAATATATGAGACATATACGACAAACTAATATGCATAATTACATGGCTAGTAAATGGATGTGTATGACGTGGTTGTTGTAATCACTAAGGCTAAGAATAAGCGAAAAATGTAGACGTTTAAATTAATACATACCTACATAGTTCATAAGTTTAGGCTCCTGTGTTCGTACTATCAGATTATATAGAATTATGCTCTCAAGTAATTAACACAAAACTTGTAGTGCATTGTGAATGGCAGTGAGGGCTACCTTTGGTGTTCACAAGTTAGCGCTACTGTACTGTTAAAGTCTGTTATACTTATTACGTGCGTGAAATCAATGTAAGTTTACATTTAATAATAAATATCTTAAAAATACCTACAACCTAAAATATCAACAACCAAGCCGTGGGTCTTGCCTAGTTTCGTTTTGTTGATCCATATTAATTTATCTTTATATTAAGAATATAATATATTATATTATCTTATCTTATATCTTATCTTGTTTACATAGGTAATATTGGGTATGGCAAAATATTCACAAAATTATTCAATTTTTAGAAATAATCCTGCCTAGCTCACACAAATAATGACAACACAATTCAGTTACCATTTCAAACAATATTTTACGAGTATACCTACAAGCTTTTGCCCTCTATTTCATTTGTGAAGGTCCTCGAAGGATAATATTTTTTACGATACCTAAGCAAACACTCATTTTATCGACGATTTCCAATCTTACGCGTACCTACCTACATATTAGTCAGTTTTAAAGATTATTAAGTAAATGTTAACAGGAAGGTCAGTTGCCATGACGTCTACTTCACGTTATATTTACTATATTTATTAAAATGTCTATACGCATGTGCTTCTTAATGAAATAACGTCTCTTTATTTGTATGGAAACCAGAATGTGACCATGATCTGTGTCATTATTTATGGATATGTTCTAAATGATTCAAGTTCAATTTTGTACTTTATTAGAAACTCGTTGACAATTAATTAAACTACTCTTCTAACCATAGAGGATTAGGTTAGTGTTTACCATATAAATGGCTATATTGAATACTCTATTTGAAAAATATGTCTGTAAAAAGTATTTTTTTTATGTTACTGATAAGCTACTTTAACAAAATCACATTCACCCGTATACAATCAGGTTAAAACATTCTTATTGTAATTTTTTGTTTTTTCTTGTAAATCTTCTTGTAAATATATAATATTTTTACTTGAGTCATTTAATGAGTACAAGAAGAAGTAAGGAATTACTACTTTTTTATTGTCTGTGTGTTAAAGTGTTTACACTATTAGTAAATTGGGTTTGTTTCTATTATAGGTTCCTAAAGATTATATTATTAATATATATTTTAAAATTGTCATCGCATACAACAATATAATTATACATACATAAAATGTCTATTATGTTTATTGACTGATTATGTGTTTTATTTTGGTAACGGAAAAGTGAGTACCTATCTTATTTTCAAAGAATACCATGGTTCTGTCATCTTTGCTAATTGAAACTAATGATAATCATCCAATTGGTAATTTCAGTATGTTAGGGAAGTGGCTGTCGGCAATTTTAACCGACTTAACAAAAGGAGGTAATATTGGACTACGAGTCCATACGACCCGATAGACTATGATGCGTATGAAAATAAAAAATATATAAAGCGTCAAAAAGCAGTCGACAGAATTGCATTAATTAGTTTTTGTGCATGTGTTTTGTATTTGTCCTTGATTTATGTTACGTCAAAAAAGGTGATAAAATGCGAATAAAAAACATTGAAGACATACGTATATTTTATTTATAATTGAATTCAAGAACATTAATAACATTGCCTATATGTCGATTTCTGCATATCTACTAAAACTTTATGACATAAGATTTTTTATACAATTGAGATAAATAAAGCCATTTATTTTAATGAACCCTGACATCATAATTTTAGAATAACAATAATATGTTATGATATAACAAAATAGGCAAATATGCCGTTTTATTTAAGAAACTATTCTGTTTATTACATAACGTATATCTGGTTAAATAACTGAAATTGTCATACAAATCTTGATAACAGTTATTACACAACCTCAGCAGCAGTAGATAACAGAATATATTGATTAATGAAATTGATCAAGGGTTATTTACCTCTTTTGAGATATCAATGACATTTTGTTTAAGGTATATATAGGATATTCCAAAAATAACGCAAGGAACGCATTTAAAATTTATAGAAAATCCAAATTATTTTCCTAACCTTGTAATTTTGTTATTATATCATAGAGTATACCTACATAGTAAATACAGGATATAATCATGTTTGGAAAGCATATTGGGCAAATTGCCTTCAAGCCAAGGTTTGAGCTTACTGGCCTAGTCCGTGGACTTTAAAAAAGCCCATATAAAAGTCTATTAGGTAGTTTTAATTAACAATATCCACCAAAACGAGTTAGTTTACGATCAGGAAATGTCTCATGCAATACCTAATTGCATTGTAACTGATTGTTACAGCAAATCTTGTTTAAATTGAATATAGATAAGGAAAAAAAGTTTTTTTATTATTGTGTTATTTTGGGACAACCTGTATAAGACGTGACAGATTTTATATGGAAAACATGTGAAAAACCTGTCAACCAAGTTTCGGGTAGGTTATCAGACATTTATCCAATACAGTAAAACAGCGTTTCCCGTTTCTTGTATTTATTGCGTAATTTATGTGATCTTATGTCCTCCTATAATGACATGTAATAATGTTATTTATAATGATATTACGTATAGCGTATAGCATTATTATATCATACGTAGTACGATAAATATGTAGATTAAAAGCCTTGATACAGATTTATATTAAATCGTGGCCTTAGTATATTATTATCACTATCATAGAGTCATCTAAAGACAAATGGGGTAAATTTCCGTGAACATTGAACTCGGAAACAATATAACTGTTTCAAATCACGCTGAAACTGTGACCATGCGCTGAATTATTAGAAGCAAGAGGAAATAGTTATACAAATTACGAAAAAATAAGTTACTCTCTCGGAAATGAAATGCGATTAATAAAGAAAATCGGAATTCTACGAGCAATGATGAATGATGCTTTTTACCCTATTACGCGATGCAAAGAAGGATAAAGTGTTCATCGGCCTATACATTATACATGTATCCATGTGCCTATGTATGTTTGTTCCTTTGTGGCACACTAGAGACCAAACGCGTGCCGATTTTGTTGATTCTTACGTCAATCGATTCGTCTTAGTGGCTCGAGTCTCGAGTGTCACTAAAGACATGACAGTAATCATAATATATGGCGGCAACCAGACGCCATATTATCAAAAAGAAAAAAAAGTCGGTGAACTTTGCCATGAGGGGTTGCGTTGAATGTGTTTTTCACTCATCATTATTAGATTTATTTCACCATTTTTAATTTGAAGTAACCATTTAAGATTTATGACGATTATTAAATATTAGGTCACCAGTCAGTGTACCTAATATAATGTCAAAATAAAAACGGTTAAATAAAATAGGTTATTACAAGAAAAAGAAACTCCGCCTGCCTTAAAAACTTAAAAGTAAGAAACAAGCCTAAAAGTCTAAAATATTCTACATACCGACCTTAGCAAGTGGAACCAATCAAAATTCTAGATAGCTTATGCTTTAGTCCCGCCTGTTATGGTCGCTTTGTAGTTTAGACTTCTAGGCTTGTTTCTTTTTTACTTTTAAGTTATAAGGCGGGCGAGTTTTTTTGTTCTTTTAATAATTAATTTTTTCACATCTTTTAGAATTACGTAAATCACTACACAATCACTTTCATTGGTCCCATGCATTGAGGTTGAATTTTTTTATTATTTGTATTGCCTCTATTTTTTGAGAGTACTGCTGTGTCTCGCATTGTAATGCTAATTATTTAGCCTGAGATACCATTCCATTCCTTGTCTTTGAAGGCGGCATAATATTTACGAAAATTACTTAGTATTCTATTGAGTGAATAAACTTTACCAAGGTGGCGGTCAAACGTCAAAATGTTGCTGATGAAAATTATTTTTTATACATCGTTAAGGGTATCAAAACAAAGGTCTCGTTATGCTGATTATTTATTAATATATATAGGTACGTTTGTGTTAATTAACTAGGTATTTCCGGACCTGGTGATGACCGGGTGATTTCTGTCTAAAATATATTTTTTGTTTCGTACTTTTAAATTCCTTTTTTGTTGTAGACGGGTTTTAGTATTTTAATATTTATTTTAAATGATTCGTTGTTTGCTTAAGTTCTCCTCGTTGATGGTTCCAGGTGACTTCGGGCGGTACCAATGTTTCCAGTTCATCCTGCATATCCTCGCTGCCATGACGGCTGGCATGCACATGCTGTCACTGGTCACAGTCGCTGCGGTACCAGATCATAGGTCAGTTACTTTGCATATTCAGTAAATTCTGTGCTTGTCTACGGTAACTCCCTAGTAAGGCTATGGTGGTGTGGTGGACGGGCGCGAATGTGGACGCGAATGTGTTATTGTGGACGCGGATGTGGGATTGCGGACGCGTATGTGGCATTATTGACCTGTATGTGGGTACGGATGTGAGCACGGTGACGAGCGCGGATGACATTTAAATCGGTGTAAATAAAAATTAAACGCAGTTCTTTAGTTGATCACCTCAGTATAATCGGATCTAAATGGTATTTCTTTAATATTCGCAACATTCCAGTTTTTCGGCAATGAAAAATTTTCAATGTCAATTTGGTAAAAAGTGAAAGTTTAAGAAACACAACTCGTATGAATAAGATATATAATACGACTAGAATAAGAATTTTGTCCGAGCCGATAGTTTTAATAATTTTTAACTGGATAAAATGTCAATGCTTACTCGTTATCCGCTAAGTAAGACCGAAATTGCGAGTTACCTTATCTTCTTCAACAAAGGCTATGGTGAAACGGTATTGAAATGGGATGATATTTGTTTTGGCAAAACCAAAACATGGTCTAGGCCATGTCCGTGGATATACAAGAATAACCTAAGACTTAAAGTTTTGAAGGCAACAGAACTGGTATTAGCAGCTCTGATCCAACCTTTTTAATTTATTTTGAACTAGTGGTTTCCGTCGATTTTATTGTACAGTAAAAAACATCGTATAAGTGGATGTTTTTTACTTTACATTTTGTAGTTTACTCAGTTTCTTGTTAAGTATGTCGACGCTCTTGTTAAAATGTATTTGTCTAATTTTCAGTAAATTTGAGCTTAATATATCGGCGACCTAGTGTACAAGCTAAACAAATATCATCGCCTACTTAATATTGATGGTGATACAGGAAAAGGAGTTTGTAGTACGTCGCATGTGCATGGTCGAAGACTAGTGAACAATACGTAAGGTATAGGGGCGCAAATAATTTTATAAGCAAGCCACACATATTAATATCTTTTTTATCGGCGTTCTAATTTTAAAGTCTAATGAAGTTAAATAAGCTATAAAAACGATATAAAAATATGTGTTAGTGCGAGAATTCTTTTGCTGAATGTACTGTACCTACATATTCTTGGGAGAGGAACAGATATTATTTTTTCTACTATTTGGGTGAAAGTGCAAAGCTATTGGACTGTGATGTACGTTAAATGTATTACTTTTAGATATTCTTAAATGATTGGTGCGTATTTGGTGCGCGTATGGTATGGGTAAAAACCAACATGATATAAAAGAAAAAAAAAAGACGTATTTTTAAATTTGTTAATACAATACTACTAGTTGCTTCAAGCGACGATCCTTCAGCAAGTTTACGATTTGCTATGCTTACGTTATACACAATACCTTTGATTTTTTAACATTAAATTTTTCTGTTATATCATTGGGTTTTAAAATTATTATTGCTTTTGGTTATACAGCGTGTACAATTTTGCTTGACCGGGAGAGGGTGGACGAGGGACGGCTTTATTGTTCGTTCATGTACAACAACAGTGATTTTAATGTCGCAGATATTAATCTATCGATTTATTGAACGTAAGTACATTCTTTGTAACATAATTGTCTCTTGGTTAAGGTTTGCTATGTCTTTCGCTTTTTCATGTAGTTACTTCTGTCCTACCGAAGAAGGCACAACTATAAAATACAAACTTTGAAAAGAAACGCATCTTTCCGTAAGTAATTGTAGTTATCCAGTTGTGTCTTTCTCTCATAGAAGAACAGATATGCTTACTTCTGTTCTTCTTGATATAATAACTAGAAAATACGTGTTTGTAATTAGGTTAATTTATTTGTATATGTCATAGGTCAGATACTGTCACAATCTTATCACATGTAATAGTAATTTTAATACTAAAGTAGCAATGTATAGTTCTATACATTAATTATATTATATCTAATAGAAAAGATAGTGCTATGTCTAAGACAATATCTTTTTTGTTGTTGGCAGCGCAACGAGACAAAGTCAGCACATAGACTCCCTACCTTATGGACTTTTTAATACCACTACTTACCAGTACACAATGGGCCGGTGAAATCTCGCTATGACCTTTCTTCGCAATACTTTTTTGCTAAACATTGCAACAGAATAACATTGTGTTAGATGAAAGTTTTTAATAAAATGTTTGTTCAGTAGTTGGTGAGATAGAAATACTTAGATAAGATAATGTTATCAACTTCGGTGTTGCAGAAATGTATCCATATTTATATATAGTGCACAGTTATAGCTCATATCAGTCCATTCCTAATCCCACAGCCTGTTCCAAGCACAGTGCGATTTGCATGGGGGCTATTTCTAGTGTTTTCCATTGATGAGAAACGCAATTACTGCTGCCTGTGTACTAGCGTGTGACCATCATTTATAACGTCATCCTTGCTGGTAGCCATGGGGACAGAACTATTTACAATTTTATAAATATTGCTGGTGGCGACGAATTTATAGAGGTAGAATGATTGATTAGTTTAGGAGTATAAATAACTAGTACATTAAGTATTTCGTGATATTTAAGTACACTCTCAGTTTTATTCGTAAGGTTTAAAGTACTGGGTATCACCAACAACCTTGCGTTTATTGCACGTAGCTGTAGCAATAATTAATGGAAAATATTCAATAATTCAGTACTAGGTACGTAGTATATAAACTTAGGTCATGTTTAAACTCGTGCTTTATTGCTGCTGATAGTAACTAGTAACACACCGCTTTTATAATATCGAATGAGCACTATCTTCGTCTATAAACAGGTTTAACAACATTTTAATAGAATGGAATGAAGTTATAAAACTGCAACTAACATGCACTGCACCTTGCATCGCACGGCACTAACTATAATAATATGATATAATCTAGTTACAATAAATATATATTTTCAATTTTCAGATGCTACCTGCAAGGAATAGACAGTGACAATCATACGGAGGCATGGAACTCATCGCTCGTTCTAGCTGCAATTCCGCTTAATGAGCACGGCAAATTAGATAACTGCAGAATGTTTGGGCCTAATAATACTCTCGAGGACTGTCAGTCATGGGTTTATGATACACAGTATTATACATCATCTCGCGGTATTGAGTGGGGATTAGTGTGTGGCCGCCGCTGGATGGGAGCAGCTGCCCAAACTGCATACATGTTTGGAGTAATCGGCGGATCACTTTTATTTGGACGTCTCTCTGATAGGTTAGGAAGAAAGAAAGCCTTCCTCTGGTCAGGCATCTTTCAACTCTTATTAGGTACTTCCGTAGCCTTCACCACTGACTACTACAGCTTTATTGTCATTCGATTCTTATATGGTATCTTTGGATCAGGCTCATATATAGCTGGATTTGTATTGACAATGGAATTAGTCGGACCAAGCAAGCGCACCATATGTGGTGTTACGTTTCAAATCATGTTTGCAGTTGGAATAATGCTACTGGCCGCTTGGGGATATATAATACCATATAACAGATTCTTATTACAAATACTTTATGCTTTACACGCAGTTGTGTTGCTTCCTCATTGGTTCCTTATGGATGAATCTCCCAGGTGGCTGTGGGCACAAGGCCGCGCTCGTGAATCCGTAGCCATTATAGAAAAGGCTTTGAAATTTAATGGAGTTTCAGATCCTGTAGATACTCCTGCTTTAGTGTCCCATTGTAAAGCAACATGTGCCAAATATACTGACGAACATGTTGCTGGAACGTCAGACTTATTCAAAACACCAAGAATGCTGCAGAAAACCTTAATCATTTGTGGTTGCTGGTTTGTCAATTCCGTAGTGTACTACGGACTGTCTCTCAATACAGGCAAATTAAACGGAAACCCTTACTTTCTCATGTTCTTAATGGGAGTAGTTGAACTGCCGTCATATGTTATCATTGTATTCTTTTTAGATCGCGTTGGTCACAGAGCGTTGATCAGTACCATGATGTTACTTGGTGGGATTGCTTGTGTGGTTATTGTTGCCTTGCCTCATGGTTCTACGGCAACCACGGGTGTTGTGATGATTGGAAAGCTCTTTATATCGGGTTCTTATTCTATTATCTACAAATATTCAGCGGAACTGTTTCCTACTGTGGTACGTAGCTCTGGAGTAGGACTCGGTAGTATGTGTGCAAGTGTGTCAGGAGCTTTCACACCACTAATTAACTTACTTGATACACTGAATCCTAAAATACCAACAATATTATTTGGGTTCTTGGCGATACTGTCTGGATTTTCCACATTCTTCTTGCCTGAAACTCTTGGTCGGAGTCTGCCTCAATCGTTAGACGATGGTGAGAAGTTTGGTGTTGGTGATACATGCTTCACCAACTGTAGTGGACGGCGAATGAGCACTGAATCTGTTGACTTACCTGAGACTATGGTGCCTCTCGAAAATATGGAAAAGAAACCTTGATGACATTGAAAGATATCGAATATTGAATGCCATGTATCGAAAGTCAAAATATGATACCCCAGATAATATATTAATAGCCTAGTATAAATAACAAGTTATACTGGTAACATTTTTTCCGTATTACTAATAAGTTATTTTGCATAATTAAGACTTTGTAATCTTCATATACGTAAAGCCTGTATTTTATAAAAATTGCTCGACATTTTCCTCATCTTTTTTAAGATATTTACTTTCAACGCTTACACCTTGTCTCGGAATAATTTAAGTGTTTATATATTGTTAATGTTTTGCAAAGAAATTAGTCTATAAGTGTTTAAGTATGTTTTAAGAATGCAATTATTTTAAAATTGTCTAGTCAAGAGTTAACACAAGCACTACACGTTATAAGAAACAGTTTTGCTTCAGACTGGATGACTAACCTAGTACCTACTAACAACAGCTAATACTAATATATCTGTAAGTAATTAACAAGTAGCAGTCACTACTATTTAAAACATATCAATAAGTTGTTAAGATGTCAGTACTAAGTATATAAGCTTTACAGGTGGCTTTAATGTAGATACATTTTCTTGAATTTTGAAAGAAGTACAAAAATCAGCAAGACCAATTTATCATACAGAAATTACAGGAACTAAGTTTGCATACAAATATCAATTTTACTTAATGCATTTACATAACGAAAAGATCATGATTAGAAAGCACATTAACAGCGTCTACTGTAATAATGTTGGAGAGTAAAAACTGAAAAATAAATTATCACAATTTTTAATGAACAATACTTACCTTAAATACCTATAAAACTAATCATAAGGAATAAGGACATCGTTATTAGATGAGAAACTATAAATTCGCATTAAGGTGCTGACCAACTTGAGCATTTTAATGAGCATTCTCGTCAATATACATTATAAGTAGCTAAATAAACGAGAACTTTTAAGCGAGCATTCTAGCGAGCCTTCAAACCGAACATTCATTAGAGGTTCGTTCGTTAGAATTCGTGAAAATTTTCGTAGCTCTGTTCGTGGCTCTGTTCGTTACTCTGTTCGACGTTCATTTAAAACGGCGAAAGCTCGATGTTTTTTTCAGATTCAATCAATTTTTCAATGGATCATCACTCGCTCTATGTAAGACCAAAATTTTGACGATATAGGTATTTTTATTCACTAAAAAGAGACGAGATTGGTCTCAACTCATTGGTTTCAAGTCGTCTACAGCGAGTACCCTTTTTAAAGCTATGCTTTGCACTTGCTTCAAATACATTGAACAATATAGAAAATAATTTCTAAATTGTTCAATGTATTTGGAGCAAGTGTTATATTAGCCCCTAATAATGTCATACTATTATCGCGTTTACTTGCGTAATCTGTGTAAAATGTTTATTGACTAGGGCTAAATTAAGATAAATGCGTAATATATTTATAAAAAATATTATACAAGACTTAAACGAATGCCAGTTGGTGAATACACTTTATATTTTACGCCGAGTTTAAAATTAGAATAAGTAATTTATTTATTTATGTAAAATTTGAACATGTAAATTAAATTGCAAACTAAATAATTAAAAATTAGATATATCACTGCCTATTGCAGACACATTTTACGGCTTTTAAATACAGTAAAGATGTACCCAGTGAAGCGTTTAATAATAAACTAGTCAATAAACGTGCATACGGTCTCTGCTTGACAGTATACGGTTGCCTATTTATTGTTCCTATACGGAAGATCGAACTGCCAGAAATAAGCATCAATCACGCGTTACCGATCGCTAAACAATAAGTCCGCATAAAGTATTTGTTTTTATGTCACACACGACCAGTAATTTTACTAACAATAGTACCCAGTCTTCGTGTCCGTATGAAATTTTATAACCTACGTAACATCGGATAATAAATACATACGGCATTGAATTTGCCTTAAATAAGTGTGTTCGGTACCTCATTGGACTATCGACATATTTCGTCTTACAAAAATACTGAACGTTCGTAATAAAAAGTAAAACTAATCGGTCATACTAGTGTCTGCTTTCATGGTTGAGGCTTATGCAAATTGAGTACATAAACATGGTTGTACACTGGTCGCATACCTATGAGTTTTCTACATCAATAGCTTAAGTTCCTGCGTATTTATTTCCAGAAGTGGGACAATAATGGGTTGCTGATGATGATGATGATGATATTTAATTGGTTCAGTACTTACACATTATATGTTCTGGTTATATAGACTGATGTTTTAAAAATATCAGAGTTATGTTTATATTGGTACCTACATTGAAATAACTACGATTATTTTATTTTATTTTTTTATTTTATTTTATTTGGGAAAACAAACAACTTATAATAAAGCACTGAAGCGTAATTTGTGCATTTAACGAAACTGCCTTTGCTAGGATATCTACAAGAACATACGACGTGATAAGACTACAATTTTCGCCTGGCGTCAGTTACTGTAACTTAGGGGTCAAGGCTTATTAGACAAAAATATAGATAGATAGGTACACAAAATTAATATATTCAATGATTATGTAGGTAACTACTAACTAATTCGCAAAGTTTTAAAATCACGGCAATATGTGGATGTCTAATTGTCAATTGATAAATAATAATATATTTATGGTTTCTTCCATTTTGATCAAGACTGAACAGAAAATAAACTGTTGTGTTCGCATAGAGTCTAATAATTAGTAAATAGATAAGTACTTTTAAAAATGCAGGGAGTTTGTGATTTAAATGTTAACTAATATAAATTTATTGTTGATAAATTATTAATTATATCTTTTTTTTAAATTCTAATAAATTTTGGTTTTTATTAAATTATTATCTTTTTCATGCAAGACATGTCAAGGTGGGTACACAGTACAAAGTTCCACGATTCATCTCACCTGAACTAATCGTGGAACTTACAATAACTATTTACTTACATGGAGAAAATTTGAACAAAGCTTTTAGCATTTTATATCTAATATTTTCATTGTTACTGCTGTAGTAGTATTGTAATATTTTCAAGTAAATTGAGTTGGATTATAATTTCAATTTATGAAATGTTAAAATACAGCTAGTATCTAGTATTATAATCTGTACGAAAAGGATCTAACAAACACAAGATATTACCTTTTACTATTTTTTCTTCATGTGGAATCGTCGTGGAAGGTTCTATTATTATAAACCTATGGAGTGTTTAATTAATTTAATTAATGTCAAAATGTAATAAACGTAAGTATGTACCTACCATGTTAAGAAATTATATTAAATAGTTGGAGCAATACGCTTTCAATAAATACTTTAAATTACGAACAAGCTAAGTAGGTATGTACTTACAGTATACTTATAATTAATTTTGTCATTATACCTAAGTGCCTAAACAAATAATTGCAAGAATCGTGCTTTATTATCAACTGAGTTTTATTTTTAAAATCAGGGTTTTGTTATTATTATTTTTAGATTAAGTAAAAATAAGTAGGTACATTTTTGTACAATCAAATAATAAAATATAATTAACTTTTCATGTGGTCTGTGTTTTAATTTGAGAAATAAGTAAACTATTTTCTCATTCTTCTTTGCATGTTTTCTGATACGGCGTACTATTTATTAAACATTTTCAACATTGTAAGTTGCTCAGTCTGCTCAGTTAGATATGACATTTTCTGAGAAATATATGGAAAAACAAAGTAATGTCACAATTTTTTTTGCTCCTGTGAGGGTAGTTAGTTATAGGATGTAGGTACCACACTGCCCTGGTCTATAAAACCAACTAGTAGGACGTCGTAGAAGGCTAATATGATATTAAAATATAGGTGAGTAGGTATAAGCCATCGATTACATTACACATTGCTTGCCCTAGCAGAATTGTCACTTCATCATTAGCAAAAGCAACTAGGTATTTTAGATGCTCCCGATATCCTTACTAGCTATATTAAACTACTAGGTCCTCTACATACACTGTGGATTAAGAGAAACAAAATAAAATAAAATGGACGACATATTGTTTATATTCGCACAACTTAATTAATATTAAGTCACATAGTAAAGACTGAGGGCATTGAGGCATTTAATGTCTGCAATACTGACAATCTTTCATGATCTACGGCCTCAGCGGCACAGTGGAATTGTAACCGAGTGTGGCAAAAACGGTTATGGTGTTACTGTCTTGAAAATTTCAATATCACCCTGGAGTATGAAATATTGCCTGGTTAAAAGCTCGACCCCTAATAGGCACATGAGTCTAATCATAGCTGGCGAAATGTAGGTATAAGTATATTATTATCTCTTCGGGGAAAGTAAAACGCGCATAGCCAAATGTAGCATATGTTTGCTGAATGATGATGAGTAGAAATGGTGATTTTCATGTCTTGAGTAAATAGTTTTCTTAATGGTGATCGTGCTCCGTGATAGCCTACAGGTGGCCTACAGCTTATAGGTAGGTACAAGAACTCGTCCGTCATCGTCCGCATCACGCACGTGAATATATCACAAATATATTGCGAGTGTGTGTGTAGGTATAATAAATGGTACGAGTATTAATAGTTTTAAAACAGACAAATGTAGGTAATTTGAAGTTTTCTTGAACTATAATATGTTTTCCTGAATTATATAGGAAAATTAGGTACTTACCTATATGTATGTAGGTTTTTAACTTTTTACTCAACTGACCTGTCGTGAATGGTACTGCAATTACACGGCAATGCGTCATTGGTATATCGATTTCGAATGGTTCATAATTTACTTAGCTATTTTACATACAATAAATTGCATATTCGTAGCTGTAGGTACTAGGAAATAGAACAAAATTAGTAATTACTGCTTTAATACATAAAAGCTACCTTGCTGCTTTTTTACCTAGATAGGTAGATATTATTACCTTCTTGGCATATTCTAATATGTTCACTAGGTGGGCCCCTTACCTAGTAGGATACAGATTAATAGGGACTTAGACATTACCTATAGAGCACAGAAATATAGGATTGGGCTAAGGGTAAGGGGGCTGGTCCTCTTAAAATATCGAGTACCTTATGGCAACTTATAATTACACCTAGAGAGGTCTAATAGTTGTAGCGTAGGTATGTCATGTTATCGTATCTTCCTTGATATGTCTACAACTAATCCTCATTGCAACGCATAGTGTCCATCGTGGTCTGGTCCTTCCGTAAAATAGACTCCTATAATTAATTTTATAGCATTAAATATTAACATTGCCATGTACAACGTACCTAATAATACTCATATGTAGTGAATAGTTAGGGAAAATGCAATATGTACCTACTACTACTACTCCAACTAGCTTATTAAGGCTAATGATATTAAGACTAGGCTTATTGTTTTACTATCTCATATTATTTCGAGATTAACACACAATGTGATATCGCAATTTTTGGTTTGTTGGTATTTATCTACTTAGTGAGTGAAATACACTGAGAGGAATACAGCAAGATTCCGACATTCGTTACACTTTCGCAATTAACAAAACTTATAGTTCCCTATTTCTAATTTGCAGGTGCTGGGTAGACGGCGTCGATACAAATGAATCTATAGCGGAATGGAACTCTACTGAAATATTGGCTGCTATACCCAGAACGCTTACCGGTGGGCTTGACAATTGTATGATCTACGATTCTAACAATGATACTATGGTTTGTTCTAAGTGGGTATTCGACACAACATACAGGTCATCTTCAAGAGCAATGGAATGGAACTTAGTATGTAACCAAAGATGGATGGGTGCTGTAGCACAATCAGTCTACATGTTAGGAGTGTTCACTGGAGCTGTTGTTCTTGGAGGTATGGCTGACAAATACGGGAGGAAAACCATATTTTGTTGGTCAGCAGTTCTACAGTTAATATTTGGCGTTTTGGTAGCTTTTATGCCTGAATATTGGTCATTTTTAGCTATAAGATTTTTGTATGGTATTTTTGGATCAGCAGGTTCGTATATAACCGGTTTCGTCTTGACTATGGAAATCGTTGGAGCTACTAAAAGAACTGCGTGTGGTGTAGCTTTTCAAGCAGCATTCGCTGGTGGTATTATGTTAGTAGCAGGTTGGGGAGCATTAATAGCAGATAGACAAATCCTTCAAATGGTATATGGACTACATAGTCTGCTCCTTATTCCTCATATTTGGATTATGGATGAATCGCCCCGTTGGTTGTGGGCTCAGGGACGATGTAAAGAATCGGTTGACATAGTTGAAAAAGCCTTAAAATGCAATAAGTCTGATGACGCCCTAGATAAGGCAGATTTAGTTTCTCGAGGAAGAGCCAAAGCGTCCAAGGGTTCCGATGAACCGGCTGCTAGCACTGGTGATTTGTTTAGGACGCCTAATCTTAGAAATAAAACTTTAAACGTTTGTTTATGCTGGTTTGCTAATTCTATAGCATATTATGGACTTACGTTAAGTACTGGCAAACTTGAAGGAAATCCTTACTTGATTACAGCTATTCTGGGTTTTGTAGAAATTCCTAGTTATGCAGGCGTTATATATTTTCTAGATATTTGGGGTAGAAGACCCTTGATATGCTCTATGATGCTTGTGGGAGGTGCAGCATGCGTTATCGCAACTTTCTTACCTGCAGGAGACTTAATATCTACGGGAATAGTTATCGCCGGGAAATTGTTTATAGCAGGTTCTTTTGCCATTATTTATAATTATTCTGCTGAATTATTCCCAACAGTAGTTCGCAACTCTGCGCTCGGATTGGGATCCATGTGCGCTAGGCTTTCGGGGGCTTTAACTCCTTTGATCACACTATTAGATTCTTTTAATCCAAAAATTCCAGCTATTACGTTTGGAGTGGTTGCTATTGTTTCTGGATTTTTATGTATGTTCCTACCTGAGACGATGAACCAACCAATGCCACAATCATTAGCAGACGGTGAGCGATTTGGGAAAGGCGATACTTGTTTCTCGAGTTGTATAGGCAAAAAGCGTAGTAGAACATATTCTGAAGATAACAAAGCTGCTGCTGAATCAATGGTTCCTTTGGAAGATGCGAGCAAAAAAGTATAAGTAGGCACTTACCTACATGTTAAGATTAATAGACAATGCGAGGTACCTAATACTGATCCATCTGTGCATCCAATGAAATGGAATTCGGCACCATGAATAGACGTGAAAGTTAAATAGAAGGTCTATTTTGAATACAGAAATAACATACTAATATAAAACAGAAACCTGGCAGACATAGGTACCTCGAGAAATTACTTTCAGAATAAATTTCTAGTTACCTAATATAAAATAAATTTATTGTAGTTAAGTTTACCTAAGTATAATATCAGTCTCCTTTTACAGAAGGGACAGATTTGTTGGCTGTTAATTCTTGCATAAAGAGAGTCCATAAATCGAACAAAATTGCGTCCTTTGTTTTAAATAAGTACCTATAAATTTTGTTGTTTAAAGCGCACGGCTTTGAACAACACTTACATGGTTTTAAACTTGCCTTCCACAGAGGTGCGCTTGGTGGATTCCAACCGTGTAGCCGGCTGTTGTAAACCAAATTTCATACTAACGTTGGAACGCAAGTTTATAACCGTGTAGAAAACCTATTATTAGATGCTTGCCTTTTCGAAATACTATCAGGTATTTCAAAATGATCAATTACCGCAAGAAGTTAGTTGAAATTAGATAATTTAAGGTTTAGTTTAGTAGTTTAGAAATATTGTTTTTAGTGTAAGGCACCTAGATGGCTACTTAATAGGTACCTAATAGGTAAATAACACTTTAAGTGGCATACTCGCATATAGTGAGACTATACAGAGTTACTTAGTTGTCATTCCAAAAAAAATATTTTATACTGTCTAAATAATTTAGTTAAGTAAGAACTAAAATCTCAATTAATAAAGGTATCTAACCTGACTAATAGTTACCTGTACGGAATCAATTTAAGATAGGTATTTAATTTTAAGTATTGCATATAGATAGACACCCTTTTAGTGTTAAGTATGAAACTAAAGAATTAATTTTACAGTGCCTTTAAACATTGTGAATATTATTGGTGCTTGAATCTCGTGATCTTGTCTCATAATCATTGTACAAAGGCATTCAGAGATGCTTGGTTTAACACAAACTGTGGGTGCTCATTTGTTGACTTTAAGAACAAGCTAAGATAAAAGAAAACAAATCATTTGTACTCATTTTGTATCGGAAAACATAAGAATGTATAGACATTTCAAATCTTTCGTTTCTTTTTCGAATGTTATATTATATATTTTAACTAATTAGTCTATCTATCTACATATTCTAATTCATGTGCCATAGTCGTGAATGCTCCACAATCACTAGTTTAGATTCGTGGTTACTGCAGTCACTGAGCACCCACAGTCAGTGCCTCTAACGTTATTCATATTATTTTATAAAAAAGTGTAAATTTTTAATAAATATTATAAGTATGAGTTTGTTTTATTGTTTATAGAGTCTACATATATAAAAGTAGATAAAAGCTCTTGCTATCTAGTATTGTTGTAGTTTAAAACTATTCGATACAATATCGATTTCGAACGATATCGTAGACCGCCGTCGTACGCCTACCTTTTTTTGTATCATTAAATAACATTAGCCGTAAATACACATAATTCATATAGAACTCTTTACAATGCGAGAACTTTCCCACGGACCAATGTTTCAAACGAAATAGGTAAATCAGGTAGAGACTATGAAAACACTAATATAAAACTCAATATAATTTTATATTTACACCAAACAATAATGAAAATCACAGTGAGATTTAAAAACATCAATAGATGATACATCGATGTATGAACAATGAACATATGGTAGATAAGCATAGATATACATTGAAAATTCACAACTGGGCAAAAACCCATTTACATCAAGTTCCTGTACAAGGAAAGGTTGTGGGACACACATAGAACATTAGTTACAACTACGATACAATCTTGATACGTCGACATGCAGTGGTACCACGAAACAACGGTAGGTATAGGGCTCCAAATGTACAAATACTTAGCTAATTACAGAGTTTTTAATATTTTTGTGGAATTTCAGTAGTTACATTTAATTCGAAATCGATCCGCGTCGAATCGAAGCATCGAAAAAATTATACGACGTGTGCCTGCAGCGATTTGATTCAGCTGATATCTTTATACCTCAGGGTCCTCAGGTCAATGCTGCTTACATTTTCACAAATCAGTCAAGTCTAAACTAGTTTAGAAAGACATTTCTGCGTTATATGACGAGTTGTAAGTAAAGTATAATAAATTATGATGAATGATTATGATGTAGGTAATGACTGGTAAGCGACTTGACTGATTCGTGGAGTTATAGTTTTATTAATCTTTGTGACGTCATATTAATATTTGTTTGTTTTTTGTAACCAGAGGAGGAAAACAGGGTTTCTAACTATTAATTAACCCACCTTGCCATAATCTGGCGCTCTCAAGTAAATCCTTATTAAGCATGGTTGCCTCCCCAACTACGAGTATAAACGACATATACACATATAAACATAATATGATGTTCTGTATATTATACAGAATACACGTTTTATAAAGCAAATTAAAGTCGGATAGAAAATTCTAATGAAATATAAGTATTTAGATATAAAAGTCGAACCAAATATTAATCTTTCAGGTCCCAATAACACATGTTGAGGAAATACTCGGGTATCATTCCCATACCTATACCCTCTCAAAGGGCAAAAATATCAAGCACGAAATAGAAGACAACAAGACACTTGATTAACCAAACCTATATCTTAAATTGAGTCGCAATACAATATGATAGAAGATTACAGTTAAGTAATGAACAAGTAAGCATACAAGACAAATATAATGAATATCACAATTAAATTTCGAAAATATGTCTAATATGACTAAGTAAATAGAGGTATGTTGGCATCATGATGATAACCAAATTTAGCACGTGTAATCTTTCGCCATGGCGATATCAAAGTAAAAGCAACCAGAGAAGTGCTGGCAACCCAGTCCATAATTTAGACTCATTTAAGCTTCAATTTTTTCAGCGCCCCGTTTGGTTACTTAAGATTTATATAAACCCATTAGGTTGCGACTTAATTTTTTTAGGATTCTAGTTCTTGGTACGTATTATTGGTTTCTGACTACAACTTTTTCCCCAGCTTCTTACAGATGCTATTTTGGTGTATAAGTTCAAATTTTATTCACAAAATCAAAATTTTCTTTTCTAGATCCACAACCTATGTACTCAGGTATATATTGTCCCATAATATTATTCATAAATTGTGAACGTGAGAAAGAAAAATAAAGTGTGGTTGCACGTGAAATAAAATTAGCCACAATCAATGATAAGTTGGTGATCAACCCGTCAAATATTTGACTAAATATTTGCCTAATGTATTTTCCATCAAATATTTTGATCCAACATTTACTTCGGTTTTGGACAAGTGTTCGGATTTCTCATCAAGACATCATGATTTGGATATTTACAATAAACTTGTATTTCTGAACAGGTACATTAAAAAATATGAGATTATGGTCACTGTCAAGTATTTTCACAGCAAAATAAATCAAATCTTATGAACTACAAATAAATAAGTGACTTATCGTTATGATTCCTGCCACAGAAACAGATGATAGTCTTGTATCTCAAGGTGGATACTTAAGTGTTAGGAGATCGTTTATTTTCACCTGGGATAAAATTCAGCTGACGATGCGATTGTAGTATCATTTTTGACTCCTACCAGCATCATAAGGCATTGTTCAGACCAAAGTATTGTCGGCCACTGATTGTGAGCACATGTTACGCAGTTTATCGCTTTTCCATATATATTTAACTTCTCGTTCACATCGAACCGACTATACGCTATTACTTACTTAGTACATTGTCACTGACTCTCAATGGCAGATTACGAGTATTGTATTACGCGCCTATGCATGGGTGGACGCGGATTGACTACGTTGCAGTACGTAACAGCTTGGTGAGAACGCATACTGCAGACTGAGTCCACGTTCACACTATAGCTGACAGTGAGCATACTCGGATTCGGCGGCGGTCAATACGTTTGGTGTGAGCGATGCCTAAGTCAGACCGTGGCGGTGTTATCATAACGACGAAAATCTAAATTCCATCTGTTAAAATTACGTTAAAGTCTACATGTTTTGCTTCTACTACTAATTGTGCCACCTAATTATTAGGTAAGCACGTATTAACTACAAATGCTTAGTTGGTTCATTTAAATTCATCCCTAATATCATGTGGCCCTTGCAAATAGTGCCGGTGCGTTGCCTTTTATTTATTAAATAAATAGTTCTAAAAATAACAAAGGAACTTTTACAGCGGTATCTTTCGCGATACAATTTACATAAGCTTGCCAAGTTTCTACTTGTAAAATGTTTATAAAAACTACAACAATTTTAATTCTAATATTACATAATATTTAAATAAGGGTCATATTTATGTTAAAGATGAATATTTTGACATCTGAATGGTTCAATACAAAAATGGTTCATTACCAGCAAAAAAATTATATAGCTGGTAATGTGTGCTTCAGTATCTAAAAATAAAGGTTTATTCGAACAATATTTTTTTATGAAACCAAATAATAAATTTGCTACCTACCTATATGTAAATTATCATAAAGATACAATAAGCCAAGTTTTAGAGAATTTAGTAGGTAGTACTTAGACACAATAATCAGTTTGTGAAAATGGAGTTTACATGTATTTTCTAGCTGGCTCTTTGCCCACAGCAAAATATCACAACTTTTATATTATTGTTTTGAATCATTTCCGGACGTATTTTTTCAAGGATACCTAACCTCCTTGCATGCAAGCTACAGTAGAAGAAATATACACAGACACCCTTTCAAAAAAGGCGCCAAATAATCCATGATCCATAATCCATGCTTTTAAAACAAATAATATACTTGGAGTAATAGGTACTGCTTAGTTGATGGTACAAATTAAATTAGCAGTTCTTGCGTTTAATGAGCAAGATAGAATATCAATCAGTGTATTTGAAAGACCTATCTATGAAGTATTCTGATTTTTCTTTTCTTTAAAAATAATTTATTGATGTTCAAAAGGTTTTACTTTTTTACATTTTTAGTACCTAAAAAGTTTTGTTGTCAAAATAATTTATTTTTGGTTTAAAATTTGTATGAAAAATATTGTTCCACCTATGCTTTGGATGCTAGCATTACAGTGTAATTAGACTTAAACATAATATATTATTATTATGTAATTTTAGGTACTGTTCCTATAATTAGTTTCAAAATAGCACTAATAACCCTTAGTTGCAATAAGTAAAAACAAACATATTTCAGAGATTCATGTCAGAAATGGACATAATTAACATATTTATTAGGTTGTATTGTACATAGGCATTGAACCATCCAAAATATTGTATGAGGTATATTATGTACCCATTTGAACAACAAATTTAACATTTATTTAGAAATATTATCACAAAATTCTATTTCTACTATTTTTATATTACATAATTTTAAGTTCAATAAACAAGACTCTGTTTCATAAATATTGTTTTATTAACTTAAAATAAATAATGCACATATTATGCTGTTAGAGCCATAAAGAGATTTTAATAGAGAGAACATAAATAATATGAAACAGGTCTTATACGAAATACAACAAGAATTACATCATAAAATAGACTTAGACCACATTAATAAATTTTGGAAGAGAAAGATAGGTGATCCTACATATTACTGAAAAGAAGGATGAGATTTTCAAAAAATTGCATAATGGGCTGCAGTGTAAGTGACATAATATCAATTTTAATAGTAGAATATCATGAAAAGCTTGCCAATAGAATAATTATCAAAAAGATTAATAAATAAGTAGCAATTGGTAGGATCACTGAAATTTATTAGGTAGGTACTTTGAGAACACAATAACAATGAAGATGTTTTGATGCAATACATCATTATTTCATTGAGCAACCACCTTAAATTTATGGGGTTAATTTATTTCAAAGGCTTGCTTTTTGATATGTTTCCAACTATTGTCAATACTTTTCATACAGCCAATTTGATGAACATGTTAATTAATTAGTAGAAAATGATGTTAATGAAAACTATTAGTTTGATGAGCATGTGATAATGAGTAATGTACCTAGAGTGTTAATTAAGCAACTTTTAATTATCCCCCTGACAAAACATAGCACCAATTCAATTATGTGTAATTCCTGTTAAAATAAATATCCATTTTAACTCTTTAACCGCCAAGGTCGGATTAATCCGACAAATATTTCTGTGTCCATTTCGAAGGATTGATGAGTTAGAATATAAGCAGATGTTATTAACAATGAACACAATGACATATCATTGTTACGAAATATCGATCTTTACAGTGCACAGAGCACATCTCTTTTTTTTTGTAGGTATTTATTTATAATTCACTGTGCCTGGAGTCAGGGGCTGGATAACTGATACGAAGTCCGGCGGTTAAAGGGTTAACAAGCAAAACTACTATTAGTTTAAATTTGTGAATGAATTTCAAAAGCCTAATAAATTGTCCAGGTCTTAAATTGTTAATTTGTCAGCCAACTCTTAGACAAGAAATGTCTTTGGCCTAGCATGTCGTAAAAATTGACATGCAATTGAATAAAAAGCATTCATGTTTACTAGTCTAATTCATAAAGTCACTAATTAAAAAGGCATTTGCATTAATAATCTGGACAGCGAGTTTGAGGTATCTTGCTTACAAGGGCTTTTGGATCTGCAGTCATAGCAGTATGTACCACAATAGCAGGCTGCGTCGGAGTCGGTGCGTGCAGTTCATGGCTCTCTCCAGGAGATAAACTTGCCAGTGCTGCCAACAGATCGTGGTTTACGAGTGGTTCATTTTCTTCACGAGGTTCCCAGCCCACGGGTGGACTAGACGGCGGAGAGATTAGAAATTGCTTGACTGGCGCAGGGGGTCTCAAATTCTTAAATGATACAGGCGTCACCGGTTGTGCAAAGTAACAGTTGATGCACGAATTATGAAATTGATATTGGTGTAGTTGTACGCGAGCATTCGCAGCAGCCAGTGGACTGTCATAATTAACGCGTAAACGTCTGAAACTACGGAGCCACTGAAAAGTAATATTATCTGAAAATGTGCGGAACAAATCTTCCATTCCTTTCTTTAACTTCTCATCGGCGAACACGTCACTATGAATATTTGTGACGATCACAGACTTTGGCAGGTCATCTAAATCATCAACTTCATCCTGCACATCACTTTCGTGTTCAAAGTTAGCAATGTTGGGATGAATATTAGGCATTCCATCCTCAGCATTGATGTAAACGTCGTCTTCCTGAAACGAGTCTTCGTCCTCCTTATGGGCCATATTGTAGTAGAGCTAACTATGAACTAACACGCACTTATGTTTTCATATAACTTGCACTAAATTTATTGAATCTAAATAAGATTAATATATGTTACGTACAGAATATTTATTTTTTACTAATCGATTAATACGAATCTTTCAGTTGTCAACTAACTGTCAAAAACAGAATCTTCATTCTGAAAACAATCAACATTATTTTGCAAGCTTCGATGCGGGCAACTTGGTACTAGTTACTACTAGTTGATACAGTTTTATGTTGCTGTTTATTATTTTGCTTCCTTCCACCGTACTTATTCTCTATTTTCCCACACGGCACAGCGGGCGGCGTATTATTGTGAAGCAAATTCTTTATTTACAATTTGAATTTAGGACCATAAAGAATTTATAGCAAAAATAAATATTCTTTGATCTCTATTCGTACAGTATAACTTTAATTGTCTTCTTGATATAACTCATATAACTTGCTTGACTACTACTAAACTATTTAAATCACAGACGAGTCAGAGTCAGACGACTAATAAGGGATACTATTTAAATAATTGCGGAATAAGAATCACATAGACAAAAAGTAAGAAAAACAATGGAATTGTCACTCTGGTCTGAATTCTCTTTACTCTCTAAGGATGTAAAATATAATTATGTAAATAAATAATATATCGACAAGCAACTTTACTTTCGCCGTCGCGCGTCATTCATAACAATAGCAGTAGGATAACTACCAGCTATTAAATTTAGGTAAGGCACTCGTCAATCAGCGCACGGACAGCGAAGGAGTCGGACGGACACGCTCTATATTAAATAATAATAAAAAGCTATAATATTATAATAATACCTATATATTATTTTAAAGCCGAAGAGTTTGTTTGTTTCTTTCTTTGAACGCTAGGATCTCAGGCACTAACGAAAAAAATAGGAGTGAATAGGTTTCTTAAGGGTCGGCAACGCGCTCGTGTTGCCCCTGGTGTTGCAGGCGCCCATAGGCTACGGTAACCGCTTACCATCAGGCGGACCGTACGTCTGTTTGCCACCGTCGTGGTATAAAAAAAAAAAATAGCAATGATATAATTACTGAAAACTACAACCCCCTTATTACAAAATAAGGACTAAGCATTAAACTAGATTTAAATTAACAACTTTGTCACTAAACCAATGGCTTATGTCAATTTAAACCTGGTTTAATACTCAGTCCATATTTTGTAATAAGGGGGCAAGTCTTCAATACCTACTTCTATCAGTAGCGAGATATCGTAAAGTTGCTCATACACGTTTTTTACCCGACATGGCAATGGCAACCAACATTCCAATATAGGTTTTTTTTTATGAATATCTATATTATTAAATAATTAGGTTCCGCGAACACGTGTATTCGCTGTGAAATTTTGGGTCTGACTGACCGTGATTGACAATCAGTGGAATGAGCGTCTAATGTCGGCAGTCTACCGTATCAATCAAACGTAATTCATGATTGATGGTTTTGATTGACGTTTGCATGAGCGTCTAATGGACGCCTAAGGTCCATGTCCAGCTGTGGACAACGACGGGCTGTTAAGATGATGATAATGATATATCGATAATGTTTATTTCATTTTTGCCATCTGTTTATAAAATGTAAAACCAAGTACCTACCTAATCGTTGTTTAAACTTCCAAATTGTTTATTTATTTTTTTATTATAAGAAAATAAAATATATAAATATTTCTCTAGGTGCGAAGCAATGACATCTTGCTCAGTCAATCGACACAGAATAAAGGGGGTAAAAAGAAAATACCGAATATAAAAATAAACACCGTGTTCTTATTCAGAGTCCCTTTCCCTAAATCAGGACCCGGGTTTAGTAAGGTAAAGAGAGGAAAATTCCTTCCTAATTTGCGATCGGACTGGCCCAGTGACTTTGAAAGTGCGTTTAATATAGATGCAAATAAATGTTTCAAATGTTTTTGCGTTATCGATAAAAATATTATCGATATATTTACTATTATTTACTGTGCCCAACTCTTGCCAACTTCCAATCCCAAGCTGTGTACAATAGGGTATAAGTGTTCTGTGGTACAATGTGTGTGTGAGTGTGACGCAATAAAATTCATAATAGTTGACATTATTGTGATTGTCTGTCAATTTCTGTTGCGACAACTTGTTATTTTATGGAAAAATCGTGTTCAAATTTGAAACATTGTCTATTGTTACTTAAAAGATAACTGTGTTTGTTTAATATTATTTAATTAACTATTATTATGAAAATGGCGGGACTAGAGTCCATGGTTGTTGAAGAGGTTAAGCCCACAGAGAAGCCGGTCGATAGGGAAAAGGTGAACTTTTATTTGATAAAGACTTAACATTTCGTTTAGCTCTTAACTTGAGTATAAAAATTGCAAAATAAAAACACTAAGCATTCTTTTATGTGGATCCCGAGACCTATCAAACTTGGCAATTGACATAACCAAAATATTTATGCTGCACACAAACAAGCATTGGTTTGTGCTAAACTATCTTAGGTATACCTATTACCTATTCTGGAATGTTTATACCAATCAATGGCGTTTAAATTTTTATACTTAGGATAAAAAGTGTTTTTTATATAAATCTGCATACAATGAGCCAATTTTAATGTACTTATTTACTTTTTGGTAGTGATGTGTTTTGTATAGTATCAAACAATATTGGCAGGTTCATAGATCAATGAATATGTACAAAAGGTCCTATATAATTTCATAAGACTCATCAAATAGTCACTTAACCAGTGACCCTATTTAGTTTTCTTTATTTACTATTATAACCTCAAAATGTTGGTTAAAATTCCAGACTTGCCCTCTATTGCTCCGAGTGTTCTGTTCAACGGGACGTCACAACTCACCCGGTGACTATGCAAGAGGAAATGTCCCACAAAATGAGCTCCAAATATATACATGGATGGATGCCACACTGCGTGAACTTACAGGACTTGTTAAAGAAGTTAATCCAGAAACAAGACGTAAAGGAACATACTTTGACTTTGCAATTGTGTATCCCGATACAAGATCACCTACATACCGCATGAGAGAGATTGGAGTGACATGTTCAGGGCAGCGTGGAGGTGACGATAATAAGACGTTAGGTCAGGTTAAATTCCAAATTGGGAATTATTTGGATATATCTATAACACCACCAAATAGAATGCCTCCTCCGATGAGGCGTCCTCAGGGTTATTTAAATAATCGTCCTTATTAATATAGTTCAGTTTGTATCTTAAGATTATTATGTAAGTAAAATAATAAAACTTATACTTGTTTGACTGTTTGTTACTGTATCTTCAAGGGATAGGGGTTTCTTATAACTTCTACAGTTGAAACTACATTCTAATGAGTAAGACAACATTTCCTATGATATCTAAAGCAACTATTGTACATTATACAGCTTATATGAGAGTTCATTTATGTGTTGGAAGACATGACGAGGGCAAAGTTTAAATTCTCAATCATTGCCATTCATAGTTAACCTGTACTATTTATTATGTACCTAATGCAAAATAAACTTCAGTTCATATTTGTAAAGTACTACTACTACATATTGAATACTTTGAATTTGTTCAGACTAACTATATATCGGTGGAGGAGGTTGTGTTAATTGAAAATAACCATGAAATCAGAATCATCATCATATTCATATAAGCCCAAGCAATGACATCCTCTGCTTGACTTAGGCCTCACCTAATTTTTGCCACAGCAAGTGATTTATTTATAATCAGAATACAAGGCCCTGATTCTGCCGGAAATGACAAACTATTTAAAATTCAAAATATATAATGTTAAAATTATGTAGTTGTAGAAATAAATCTAATAATAAGCAGTTTTTAATTTCGTATTATAAACTTCGTTCTATGATTCGACAAAGTTTAAGATGCGGGAGCATTTCGATAACTCAGAATCAGGGGGCTGACCTAAAAATTTAAATTCAGGACAAATGTTAAGTCAAGTGTGCCTACCCTACAGGCACACTGGTAATAATTTATATTATTATAAATTGTAGGTATATAAAAAAAAAATCATTTAACTTCAACATAAATTTGCTGTGAGACACTATCCCCCATATTACCTACAAAATGCGGACCAAGCATTAAACCAGATTTAAATTGACAACTTTGACACTTGGCTTATGTCAATTTAAACCTGGTTTAATACTTAGTCCATGTTTTGTAATAAGGGGTTATTTCAAATGAATAGAAGATGTCATAAACATGATTGTGTTCTATAATTGGTATTTATAAAAATATCTAATTCCTTATAATCATTTACTTGAGATATCAACAGGGACTCGAAACTAAGAAATAAATAAAACCAGTTTCTATAAAATTATTCACATATTTTATTTCGATCTCTTACCATTCAAGGCACAAAAAACACTTACCTCCTTATTATAATATAAAATACGGACTAAGCATTAAATCAGGTTTAAATTGACTACTTTCCCCCTTATTACAAAATAGGGACTAAGCATTAAACCTATGGCTTATCGTCAATTTAAACCTGGTTTAATACTTAGTCCATATTCTGTAATAAGGGGATTTGACACTAAAACAATGGCTTATGTCAATTTAATCCTGGTTTAATATTTAGTCCATATTCTGTAATAAGGGGGCTGAGGTTCAGTGTTGTTTCTAACTTAACACACATGACGAGACTACAAAAAGTACTTATTAATTATTTTTTCCTAAAATAAATATAATTATACTGTATACTTATTACCTAATGATTTGCATCTGATCTAAATGGCCTCTTGGATTTCTTGCCCATAGCAGCGAGATCAATGGTGATACCATTAGGTAGAACAGCCTTATTTTCTTGGTAGTCTATGAAACCTTTCTCATTTTGTTCATCCTTGGCTTTGTCGCAAGGAATACCGGTCTCGTAATTGTATTCACGTTTAACGCCATCAGGGTCGACGTAACCGTACTTGCCTCGCGTGACACAGTCTACACCAATGGTCTCTTCCTTAAAGGAACCGTCGTCGTCTTCGAATCCCCAAGTAATACTACCGTCCTCATTCTCCTCTCTGTATTTACGAATGATCTGCGCTACAGGTTTCTTCTGTCTCTGGTTGGACGGTGAGTATTTTTGTGGGGCTGGCTTCACTGGTGCTCGGTTGATTGGTTCCTGTGGTCGCGAATACTGTCTAACTGGTTGAATGGGAGCCTCATCTTCTTCAAATGGTTTCGGTTCGGGTCTGAATACGGGTCTTTGTGGTCGGCTTGAAAGAGGTTGTAGTCTTACTGGCTGCGGCTTGTTGACTGGTTCATTCCTGATGGGATTGAAAGGTACCGGGGACAACAGTGGTCTGTATTGAGTAGGTTTTATGGGTTCCGGCCTGGGTGCAGGAGGTGTTGACTGCGGGTAAGGAGAGGGGTTGAAAGCAATTGGGGGCTTAGGCTGTGAAGTAGTTGTAATATCGTAGAAGTCATTTTGTGGTTCGGCAGTCGAGAATATGTTAGGAGAGAAAGCAGTTGGAGTATTTATTTCATAATCATCTTCGGGTTCTTCAGTCACAGGTTTAGCGGGTTCTTCGAGAGATTGAAGGCTCGGTCTTGGGGAGGCGTCAACAGACTTGAATGATGGTCTGGCAAGTGGCCTTCGGATCCTAGGTGGTCCCGCGATCGGAGCAGCACCTTGGAATAATCGTCCTTGTCTGAAACCGCTCTGTCTCAAACTACCCACTGGTATGGCTCCAGGTATCTGTAGCCGTGGTGGCGCGGGCCCATCGTATTGAGCATAAACTGTGATGACACACAGCATACATATCTGAAATCAGAGAGAACGGACATTAGATAAGAATTAATTGATTGTCACTGAGATAAGAGTAATAAATTTCGTCAGGTGAATTAACGCTTAAGCTCGATTTAGTTAATGGAATGTAGGTACTGCGCAACTACTAAACACGGCACACTTTCCAGTGGCGTGGACCTTCGCAACTAACACAGCTTATGTCCAACAATATAGCTCTGCTCTATTTTACCAGCGAGTGTAGATAGAATCGCTTAACTTATTCTTATTCTATTGTGTCGTATACGAATAGATACGTACCTACTCACGAATTTGATAAGATTATGCAAGTCAGAGCAGAATTTCTCAATGAGCAAGTCTAATAGGCCCACATACTAATTATGTAGGTTGTTGTTACTTCAGTCGGTGATTAATGTTTTCCGATTTATAGTTAAATCCTATTTCCTAATGTAGGTACGGTGCCCAACTTTATACCTTCTAATATATAAGGTACCTTTATACATAACAGCCACAGGATGTTAAATCTGTGGTGAGATTACGAAAAAAATATACTCGAAGATTTTCGTTAGTATGTTCTTTAGACGAATAACTTCAATGTCGGTATGTGTTCAACAAACAGGAATGTCTGTCCAAATTTAATGACGCAACTTTTCAGAAAATTACCTACATTGGAAGAACTTCCTGCGGATAACACGTTTTAGTATTATGTCAATGAAACAATGCATTTAAATAGGTATAGTTTACCTAGTTGTATTTGCATTTAATCGTAGTTTTATAAATACTTGTAAGTATCCACATTATCCACTTAACAAGGACGTCTATTATCCATAGCCTTCATGTGGAAACGAATAATTCGAAATTAAACGAAAATTAACAGGATGATGAGCACCTTCCTACGTTTAAACGGGGCGTGGTAGATATTAGACAGCAAATCGCAGGTATCAAAACACGGGAAATCTTTTATACGAAAAAAAATAATTACACGAATGGGATATTAAGTTCAAAGTAATTGATATGATAATAAATAGGCAAATAAGGGCCTTCCTTCAACTTAGTATTTTGTTTTTTATTCACACGGTATATTAAATCTAACTACTTATGGCATTGGCAATACAGATCTATAAAAAAATCTGTGTCCGTTTCCATGTAATAAATCGAATTAAATTAATTGACAGAGATAACATTGACTTCAATTTAAGCTGTTGATCACCGTAAAATGCGTTACGTAAATAGTTTATTGGCTATTTATTTGATACAGCAGGTTATGGTTAATATCATTTATATGTGTCAATCATCTACAAATATAACGTTATTGAGAAATTGTCAGTACGTGGTAATTTCTGTTGGGACAGTAACTCGTTGTGAACACTGTCGCAACATGCAAATCGGTGGACACCTACACTTTACTTTCCCAAATCCATTTTGCAATAAAAAGTTTTTATGTAGTTCGTTTAAACTCTTTTATAGAAAAGCCACTATCTAAACGAGACTTTTAAGAAAAGTGTGTAAATCAAAGTTATTAATTCACATAGTTACAGCGACCCTTTTACAGGCTTATACGTATTTCAAACTTAATAGTCTTATCTAAAATGCGGCCATGCTATGAAAGATAAACGTTGGCAATGGTTCTTAAAAAAACCGCTTTAACTTCGGTAGATATAATAAATGTGTAATATCCTTTATCCGTGGCATTATCAAATTTATAACATTAGTCATTCAGCAGGTTTAATTTATCTTCTAATATTAACATTTATATTAAATAACGCAAGCAGCCTGAAGCTTATTTCTTTAATAGTTTATTATTTCGTGTTGTTGATGTGATAGAGTAAGATTACGGCTATTTTTAATGTCAGCGGGGTTAGGGCGAGAGCAGACAGATCTGAAAGTGGGAAGGACGACCGGCATTGCTCGCGCTTCCGCCTCTCAAGGTGAAACGTTGGAATGGCGAACATTACACTAAAAATATGCCTACACTGTAATTCATTGCTGCCAATACCTCATTTCAAAATTGGCTTGAAAGAAATCACTAATGTTACCGATTATGCAGATATAAATGACTGTAGTCTAGCGGTTAAGGTAGTAGCCTCACAATTAACATTGCCCTCGTGCCCAATGTCGTGGGTTAGATTCTCACATGAGACAAATATTTGTGTTATTCATAGATTTCGAGTCTAGATGTAGGTACCTACTTTGTGTCTGTTTATTGTATAGTATGTTTTTACAGGGGTTGTACCCAACTGCAGGCATTGTCTTTGAAAAAGTCCTTGCTTATTGCTCATAAATAGATTCAAGACTAGGTCAGTTTTCATAGGACTCTCGAGTATCATAACTCGTTGTTTTTCCATCCGTAAAAGTGCCTTAAATGCATGTTAAACAAGGCAAAAAAGTTAAATGATATATCTACCTGTTACATGCAATGCAAGCTACGTACAAAAGTAGATATGTAGGTAAGTATAAACCTGACTTTATCACCTTATTAAATTGTTTTTCGTATTAAAACAAAAATAGTTAATCCATTAGGCAAATAAATTAATAGAAATGTCTAAACTGTCTATAAAATGTCAGGTTGCAAGACAATTTAGAATAAGAAAAAGAAAGAAAGAAAAACATTTTATTATATAATTTTTTACAATCTGTGGTGGCTCTGGTGAATAAAATATTATTAAAATAATATTATTTATGTTGTTCCCGTAAACCAGATATCACCTTTCCACCGAACATCGTAACCCATAGCCCAACTTTATTTTACTCCATAACATCATAAAATATAGCTTTACACTTACCAGTGACAAATCATAGCTGTATTACAATAGTGCAGCTGTGATATGGCAACAGTAAGGGCCTCATCCCATTATAAATTAAAATTCTTTAGGGGCCTCTGCGTGTTGGACCTGTGTCTCTACCTTCCAAAAAGACCGGGTATACTTCTGACCATAGAGAGAAGTATAGCCGTGAAAAAGTGATAATAATAATATTTGGACATTCACACTCATTATACTTCTTAAAACATCAGTTCACGCTTAGGTAATATTTACACTAACCACTAGACCAACAGTCCAGTCAGCCAGTTATTAAAAAGTAACAACTGATTAAATTTTATAAAAATTCTATAGAATGAAATTGCACTCGATATTGTACGGAAGTACTCGTAGATATGGTGCATATTTGGCTAGCCTGATTTTCGCATTAGCCTACACTATACCAACCCGTCTGGTTCGTATAGGGTTTGTTTCAATTTTTTTCCTGCATAAGGTTTACTCCCTTTGTCGCCTTTTACAACACCTACGGGTTGAGATGGGGGTAGTGACATTATGTATTCTTAATCAGTCACTACACGGAGCCAAATTTGCTTCGGGTGAATCCGCAGGGCATAGCTATTGTGTAACTAAGTTGGCATTCAAGCAATATATCTAGGTATAACGAGCCGTTAAATCTCAATTTGTTATGCTCTACGCATCATTCGAACCGGTATTGAAAGTAACAATAGAAATTGCAACAAATATATTAGCGATTTAATTTACATAAGTGCGATTAAAGGAAATTAGGAATGGTATGGAGGGCTATACGCTGTACAGTCAGCATCATCATTATCATATCAACCCAATGACGCCCACTGCTGGGCATAGGCCTCACCTAGTTTTCATTAATGCGAACGATTTTGAAAAGTCAGCATGATATTTCTTAACTATTAGGTATAATTGCACCGATTTAAGCAAAAATGGGACGTAATGGGTTGCTGATGATGATGAAGCAAAAATGATCCAATCAACACAAACCTTATTTTGAGATATTTGACTTTAAAATTCATTGCAGTATTTCTCTGGCTTTGTAATGCTAAATTTTGTTTTTGTAATTTTATGTAATCCTATATGAACTTAACTAAAAATGGTTAAATCGGACCAATTTTTTAAAGCAAATGATTTTCTATAACATAACATAACTTAGCATCACGCTTTTTTTTTAGATATTTGGCAACGGGCACATGATGCCCCTGGTGTTGAAGGCGTCCATAGCTACGGTAACCATTTACCCTCAGACGGGCAAATAGTTTTTGTTCGTAGACGTACCTACACGTCTACGAACAAAAACTATTTGTATAATTTACTTTTATTTATCCATTGGATGAAAAAAGCGTAATGCTACGTACTACATATTCTATAGAGATAGTATAACCTTTTTGATGTTCAAATATGAAGGTGTGCTTTATAACATTAAAGCAAAACCATTGTGTTTATTATTATTGCAATGAGGCGCGGCGCGGGTGTAAGTACGCGTTGATGTCTTTTGTAAGAAACAAGTTGGTGTATTTAGACAACTGTTTAAATTTCGTTTTATTAAATAATAACCTGTTAATGCCTTATTATGATCGCATGTCTATATCATCATGTAACTTGTATTGTAACCGTTATGCGCTAGTGGACAACAATTAAGTGAATCAACAAGAAAATCGTTTACCTACACGAGTTCAACCTGTGCGGATACGCGGAGTGTTATGTTAGGTAACAATCTATCCTTGTTAATAACACTGACATTGTGAATATAATTAATTAATTTAGAATGATTTAATACAAAAAAAATATACAGAAAACTGCGATATATTTAGAAATGAAAATAGGAGTGTGAGAAAGATGTTTTCAATAAAATTCATGAATCCCACAAAAGTTGAGACAAGACTAGACTAATTGACAAATTTATTTATTATAATTTCCAATGTCATAATCAGCTATGTAAGTTCACCGTACCGAGTGTCGTGGGTTCGATTCCCACACGAGTGATTGTGTGATTCATAGATATTTGTTTTTAGGTGTATTTTGTGTCTGTTGTATGTGTGTAAAGTCTCTAACCACATTGAAATCGTTCGGACGTTGTTTTAAGAATAATAATAAAATAATGATGTCAATACCGCTCATCTCTCGTTTATTAGTTGTTCGTGACAAATTTCTGTTCTCTTTAATTCTCTATTTTCGTGGAGTTTGTACCTAAGTACTCTGTCTTTTATTGAGTTTTCTAATTACAAACGTTAACTCGACTTGTATAACTAATCTGTACGAGATACGTAATATTTAACGAGAAATGTGGTTCTATTCAACAAGTGGAAAAGTTAACGGCGGGAAAAGTGATATTTTTATTCAACAACGTGCTTATCCGAACCTGCACGTGAAAGCTTAACAAAAACTAGATCAAGTTATGTCTGTCACAAGTGTACCGATGACGTCATAATATCTTTGTTGCAGCTTTTCTTCTATTATTAATAATTTCAAGTAATGTTTACCATCAAAGATATGATAGGTTTTGATAATTGAACAATTTAAATGACTTTTCAACTTTAGGGTTGAATCTTATTAAACAAAACATATTATGTAAGATGATAATATTATGTTTTGTTGATTTTATATCGTAAGATACATCTTTGGAAAAATTTTATCTTTTTTACTTGGCAAGACGTGAGTTATTTAATAATATTTAATTATTTAACAGATTTTTAAGATTTTCTCATAATTAAAATTTAAAATATTATTTTCATACTTGACGAATCATGCGACTATACTTTTATCTGTCTATACTATATTGTAAATATTTATATCGTTAGAATATAAATCGAAAAATATCTATTTTACGAATAAGAAGTACCTTTTCTAATTGGCAACAGTAGCTAGCTGTTTATACGCTTCAACCACAATGTATTTAACAACAAGTTAATGAACAATTTGACGGCGTAATGAACAGTTCCTACCCGTGGCAGTTAAGTAATATGCTCAATGCACACATCTAATGTCAAGGCTTGATAAACTGCATATGTATTGAGGTTCATGTGATCGCTTCCTCATTGAAACAGGTAAATTAGCTGACACTCCTTTTTACGAATTATAATTGTTACATTTTTAACTTTGAATTACTTTGTAATCTAGATGAGGTAACGCGAATTTAATTTAAATTTTTGTTGATTTTTGAAATCTTTTGCTACTTTCTCACATGAAACCGATGAGTTTTTGAGTTCGGAGATGGGACAATAATTGTTTCAAGTCTAAGTGTAATTTATATTCGAGAATCCTTTGTTTGTAAAAGTGCTCTGCTTCAAAGAGCTTGTATTTTGTTACGGGATTGCTCTAATTCCCACGAGATCTGATTGAGTTCAATTTCGATTATCGATTTTCTCCAACAAATCGAACGCGTAAGACCGGTTGACTTGTGAGTTTTCAAATAGGAATTTTTGCAACAAACAACCATTAAATATGACTGTTGAAATAGAACAAGTTATGCGTATCCAAGTTTGTATCTACGTCCAGTAGCCGAGCCTGTTAATAACAGTGGGCCAGTGTGGTAACCAAGGCGTTTGTCCGTAAGAGTTGCGTTCTTTACGTAATTCTCTTTTAACATGACAACTTGCCAAATTATGTGTTATTAGTAGGCAACAATTAGTTCCGCTTTGTGAACTATTAAGGGCGGGTATCGGTAGGTGTGTTGTAAGGTTACTCGAGTGATATGGACACGAGGCTCACTGCACTGACCTGTCAGCTCACGATCACCTTCAAGGTTGCCGCGAAATCGATACTTCGAATGTTTATTGTACCGACCTGGATTCGATACACTGATATTGATTTACTTATATATTATTCATTGCAATCGAGAACTCGTTGCGAGTAGATACGCTAACTATGTAGTGTTAGTAAGATAATAAAATTATTCGTAGTCAACATAATTATTTCACTTTCACAAACTCGTGTCCTTACTTTATCTAAGTAACGATAACGTTTATTTATAAGTAGACAGTTTTTGTATGCTTTTATTGTTGTTACATTCAAGGCAAATATAAGTTCACATATTTGATATTAATGTGTAATAAATTACGTATAAAATACAGCTTTCACAACACATAATTTATATTAATTGTTCATACTTTAATTATTTATGATTGGTATTAATGCACTGGCTAGTTTTTTATCAATCACCTTGAAAATGCTCGGAAATATTTAGGTGTCACCGAAATTTAAAAATAAAAGCACTTTCGAAAATGGCATTTTATGAAAAGAGGAAATAATTATTTTGGCATTTAAATGATGTAACTGCCCTTGGTGAGGGCGCACTGAGACTCACCAGCAGAGTTCGCATGATGTTTCCTGCACGTAGGCTCACGTCACTATCACGCAGCGTACAACCAACAAATAAAGGAAACGCCTCCCGCGCAAGCTATATGAGGTCGCCCACTCTCGCCCTGAGCCCGACGCGACCACCATACTTTATTGCAAGGTGACCAACTGTGAATGCATACCCGCTCCACAAAATCCTAATCAAATGCACCACTATTAAATTCGGCTGTGCTAGCCGCGAAGATACCGCTAAACGATCTAATTATTAAAAATCGATTGTTTCAGTTTTTATATTCACGACGTGAATTGGAACATTTTATTTAAATTATTTGTAATTTATGATGTAACGTTATTTTTATTTAAATTTTAAATTAAGGCGGAGTTTTGATGTCTGCCCTTTAGTTATCAGAAACCGGATTGTAAATAGGTATGCTTGAGCTATCGAATGCCGCAAATATATTAGATATCTCTACACACACCTTAGGCTATTTAGGAATGTTATTGGTGCATGTTCTAATTGAGTGTTCAGCATAGCATAACATGAAGTGACGTAAGTTTTGTCTGCATTGTACTTTACTTTTAAGCCAGAACGATAAGCGTAAAGTATAAAAATAAGCGTAGAAGAAACTAAGGAGTGTATTTTGTATTATATCAAACTGAGATTTACGATTCAAAAAACACAACATACAACAATACAAGGTAACGTAATATCAGTTGTAAAATAAATAGTTTTCAATTCTATTTCGTTTAGGTCTGTCTATTTAACACTTGGTGAATATACTACAACACATTTAATTTTATTAAACGAATTTATTAAATAGGTATTACCTCGACAACTGCCTTGATAGCGAAGTAGGAGTGTATTGACCGCTGCGCAATAAGTTCTGGGTTCGCTTCCTGGCAAAAACAGTATTGATTTTTCTGCCATGAAATTCTGATTGGAGGCTGGAAATAAGTTTATTAATCACAGCAATGTCGCCCGTGAGTTGCACCTTTCCTTAATCCGCTGTGACGCTATGTGATATAATCTTGCCATGTTAGTTAAATATTTAAACAATTTGTTATAAGTTCTAAGGTGGATTAACAATACATCTAAAATGCGGAAGTGAGTTTGTTTGTTACGTTTTCACGCTCTAAAAACTCAGACAACACTTATGAGCTCTATGCTGGTTTCACAGCTATCTGGAAACCCCGTGCGGACTCTCAGAACGGAGACATAATTATGTAGAGACGCTAGGCGACGCGAATTGGTCCATACGGGACTCGCTGTGGGTAGATCCCGTACTGAAGCATCTGTCAGAACACTGCCTGCGCTATACGGGTCTCCCGGACAGCTGTAAAACCAGCCTAGTCAAAATGAAAAGAACACACAATGCATGTATATTGTGCGTTTTTTTCATTTTTACTATGCAACAATTTGTTGATGCAAAATATTAGAGCCTTGTGAAATGAGTCAACAAAAATTAGTTCATGACACTGTTGAAGGTTATATTATTACATTCGTTACTCAGTAAACTTGGGATACATTCATTACATACCTCTACATAAAATCGAATCTGGAACTATTTATATACTTAAACTAGTTTATAAACACATTGTTGGACTTTTATTACTAGAGTTCGGTATAGCTCGATTAATGGTAAATAGTCACCATACAATAATGAAGACTCTTGACCGAAGTATGGAAAAAACGCAGTTAATGTTAAATACCTACGACATATGTTGTCGTAAACAATGTCATGCTGTTACGACATTCATGTTTAGCGATAGTTTAGTCTGAAAACACAAAACCTAACAGATATAGGTTGGAAAACACGTACCTACGTACTTTAGAAGAGCATCCTGTAGCTTGCTTCGCCACTCTGTCAGAATAGCATCTCAACAAATATCACCAGAGAGTACACTGTGTGAATACGATTCAGGGTTTCTTCATTCTTCTGTCACCAGGATCCCCATGACGATGTGTAATAGTCGCTACTCACAGAGAAGAGTAAGGCCAGGATGTTTAACAACCATAATAAACTTTTTAATTGGTGTGTGTGTTATAGATAGATATTAGAGGTATGCTCACAGCTTTTTGTTGTTAACTACATGCAAACTAAAACAGCACCCTTATTAAAAACAGAAGTTGATAAGTATTTTACACGCTATGTTTGTTCATGCATTATTCCAAGATTTGTAATTTCTAAAGAAATGTAACATCGTGCAAGTAAAATAATAGATAATATTATTTTTAAGAATACATAATGTCACCACTAAGGGTAACCTTATGCATACAAGAGCACTGCGAGAAAGGGAAAATTCGAAACAAACCCTATACGAACCATCACAATCTTTGGAGAAGACCTGTGCCCAGCAGTGGGACGCTTATGGGTTGTTATGATGAATAACAAGCAACAACTATGCTATGTGTATTTCAGCAAAGGAATTACTTCTGGAATTAATACTTCTTCTTAGGAGTGTTAGTATTAATCTTAGTTCACATAATATGCTCAAAGCTCGCAAGAATGGCCAATAATATAAATAATTACAAGAGGATATACAAAATTAATTAATTATTAATTACCTAGTAAAGGTTGCGGGTGGCCGTTGGATGCGGGCGGCACAAAATCGCTCGCTGTGGCGAAAATTAGGTGAGGCCTATGTTCAACAGTGGACGTCATTGGGCTGATATGATGATGATGATGATGATGATACCTACAAAATTATACTTGTGGGAGGAATGACATACGTACAAGTATATTTTGCAAAATTTATGTAACTTACATTGATACTACGTATAATTATATTTTCTTATTACTTCAAATATTAAATCGAAAATTATTTTTTACGAAAGTTTATTTCCGTCTGTAAATTGATCGATTACACTTAATCGGCCACTTATTTAATTTTGAAACACAATCATTATCTATGTGGATGTTAACATTTTGCATAAAACATCAATTAAAATTAATCGATTATCTACTTATCGCTACTGAGGATTTCTCGACAACAAAAAACGCAAGATTACTTTAACAACGCGTCTAATCGAGTAGGTAATCGTATGAAGAAAATATCCACTATAATATACAAAGTACATAAGTTTGTTTGGCTATATTATAAATCATTAAATTTGTGAAAAATAAGTGTTCATGTATTTTTTATAGATGAGTCTCGTATTACTGTATATTAATACACAAACAATTAGCTACACCAAAACTAGGTAAACAAAAAAAACTATACAAATACCTATATATAGCTATTGTGAGGGTTGAAGTAACTAAACTCTACACAGCACGTATTTAATCAGACATGGCGATAATCGTGTGCAATTTACTTCAGAAAATAGTATTTCCTAGCCATGTGACGTCACAGAGTGCTCTGAATGAATGACAATAGGGAAATAGTCCAGCTGGGACAGGACCTAACTAGACGACGTAAGCAGGTGAAGCGAAACCTTGACCTAATGACAGTCGCGGAATGCGTACAACAGCGTAGATAAACAATATTAGGTACACTGAAAGCTGTTGGTTACGTACACATATTTTAGGGTATTCAACACGTGAACAAAGTCCGTTATATTGCAAGAGTATATTATTATAAGTATTTAATTGCGTCATAGTGTCCTTTTATCTTCGAAGGGGTAGCCAGAGCCACATCACACCACATTTCGCTTGCTATGTTTCTCTGTACGAGATTTCTCGGACACAGACTAAGCTGAGACTGGGAATTTTTTAAAACATGTTTCCACTCCGTATTAAATAGTTTTTCTATAGGTATTGTAACTCCATGGTTCAAGAGAACTCATCATCGGGATAATTAACTGAAAGCATTTGGAAATAGCGTAGCTTCTTACTAGTGTTAGAATTTTTAGAATTAGATCAGTCGTTTCACAGATTAACATGTTTAATCTTTAAAAAATACCTCTGGCAAATCAAAAATAGCAAAGCATAGGTGTAAATTAAATTTAAAATTAATGCCTGTAATACGTAGTGGTGAACGAATTTGAAATGCAATTCTCATGTTATCATTGTCTGACTCATTGAGAAAAACAGAGATAGTGTGAGACCTAATAAAGTGTAAATAAAAACATAGACTCAGTGCTATTAATCATATTATAACGATCGAACGACGAATCATTTTTAAGTTACCGTGAAAATGATAACTATTTTGTCAAAGAATGCGTAGGTAAAGAGGAAGAATTATATCTCATTAATTCAACTTATAAGCGTCCCATTGCTCGGCACTGGTCTCCTCTAAAGATTTTGGAGGGAATTTAGAAGAGTGATATAATTCTCATAATATACAGCCTTATTCCTAATTAACAAAAAAGTTGTAGTTTACAAATTATTTGTTAACCAAATTTTATGAAATCAATTACCTAATTTACTCGTACTAACTTAACAAATATAAAGAGTGGCATTGAAATTATAATATATCTAAGTAGGTATTGGATAACACCTAGACTAGTTTTTAAATTGTAATATTGTGACCTGATTAACAGCTAATACAAATCAGTTAATATTTGCGTGAGGCCACACATCTAAAGTTTATTCGACACGAGCATTGACTTTTGTTTTTTGCTTGCTTAAGTATTGCAAACAGTAGGTCATAAAGATGTCTGTAACATATTAAGTCACATTTTTCATATAGTCAATTTTACAAATGAAGTAACATAGACAACTGCTGTTGGATGCGTACCTACCAGAGAATTTGTAAGCCTCATCCTACTTGTACGGTTAATGCGATTAAAGAAATCATAATTACCATGCCATAGCAGGCGATTACAGATATGGTCAATTTGTTACACATCATAAAAATTTAAGCAGAATACCCCGGCAACAAAGTTCAAACAAAATCCTGTAGTTCGCTAATATTACTCTTTTTAAAAGAATTCAGTTTAGCTGTTACAGCTGTCATTATTTTTGTAATACTACTAATAAAGCTGAACTTGGCAAGAACGGTATTATACTTCTGTTTTTTGTCGCGTGTGAGAATCAAACTAACGGCAGTAAAGTTTTACTACTGAACCACCAGCATTATAGTCTACGTCATGCAACGAAAGTTTAATGGCTATCTGTTCTCTACAGCAGGGATGGTGAACCTTTATTGGTGAAGGAGCCATACTTTGTCATACAAATAATAAGGTGACCACGACAAGGTGTGTCCAATTATCCTAAGTAAACGATATAAAATTACACTTCAACTACTAATAACATTTTGATTTTAAACCTGCATAATTTCAGTAAAGATATTGGCGTGCCATTATTTATTGGCACTCGTGCCAATTGTTTGCCATGCCTGCTCTACAGTGTTGTTATAACGTTTTCTTCGACACATATATTGGTTTGGTCTCGTCACTATTAAAGCTATTGTGTTTTTGTAATCCAATCTAAATGCTCGCAGCATGCGATATGTCAGGTGTAGCAATACTCAGTCGATTACTGACTGTCACTTTTAATTTTAACCATAATTATATACCATGTTATAATTAAATATGGCTATGCAATATATAGTCCATATTTGGCATCCATCACAATATTGTAGGAATTATATATCGGAATAATTTGTCAGTCAAAAAAGAAGACGGGTTAGTTTAGAAGTTATTGTTGCGGAATTTTTTCTATCAAATTTCTATTGAAATTAAAAAGTAATACAAATAACTGACATCATGCAAAAACAGGTGTTAAACTTGCTACATTGATGGCATTTATAGTAGATGCTATCAGGGCTGAGATGGATTGACATGGACTTTCTTTATTGCAAACACGCATACCAATGAAGGCAAATAATTTTCAAAACCAGGAGCATGACTTACATGATGACACAAAATTACTTTGCTCATGAATAAGACCTAATACATAAGCTCTACATATCTACAATATTAAAGATATCTTTATAGATATCTAAAAAATCTTATTTATATAAGATTGATAAATAAGATATTAAAATATTACACGTTTGTAGTCTCGTGTTATGGACATGTAAGTATTTATCAGGATAATGCATTTTGGATGTTACATCAGAATGTTTCACCGCACGCGTCGTAGTCGAGTCACGCAGCGTACAGGAAAGTGTATCGGCAGCATCACAACACAAACGAGTGAGAGTTACTTGCGGACTACAGCGGCAGCGGCTGCGGCCATAATAGTTCATTCCCCGCACCGATCGCGTCATCGTCGGCATCGTACGTTTTATTTTATTTAATTTTCCGACGATGGAAACTTATGGTGAAAGGAAAGCGTTCGTAGCATCTGTTTCACTGTCTGGTTATCATTAGTTCCTGAGACCTTAGCGCGGTATATCAAATGAAAATAGTCATGAGTTTTTCTTTATTTTATACCTCTAAGCACTTAAATGCTCTCATTAATTGAAAAAAGACATTTAAATTAAAAAAAAAAAATGAAATTTGAACACAGGTCAGACTCACAGGTTCACAGGTCTACATTTATTTTATAATTCAGGTAATCTAGGTATATAATTTATATAAAAATGAATCCCTATTGCCACTGGTGACGCCATAACTTTAGAGCGGATGGACTAATTCCAAAAAAGTCCAACGCAGGTACTTAGGATGAGAAAAATGCAAAAAGCACTAGACACGGTAATAGAATTCCATACGAGTCGAGCCACGGGCAACAGCTAGTATTAATAAATTAGGACTGCTATCTCTCACACTAGGACAACGCCCTTCTTTGCAGACTATAATTTTGTATTATGTTCTTCTAGTCATGGAATTGTAAAACGAAATATTCTGCTGCCAAATGCATTATTTATAGGTACAGTTAAGTTCACTATTACGTAATATGCGAGCCTACGGCTTTCTCTAAATTATTAAAATATAAAAAAACAGAAATGTTTAATTAATTTACCTTCCCGTAGTTTTAATTAAGTTAGTAAAGTAGTTACCAATATTAATAATGCACAGAATTTAAAAGTATAATTAAAAAAAATATATTTTCTACCATTTTTTTGGCCACGTTCAAATGAAAATAAAATAAATAAGATTGCTGGTTACTTTAATTGTCATAATTTTTTTTTAGCACCAAGCAGGTCTTGGTGCTAAAAAAAATTGAAAAAGAAAATGTTAGCATAATTATGATCGCAGCTTATCGATTTTTGTAGAGGCTATGGAGCTACACAATTGTGATACGCTTATGCATCTTTTTAAATGGTATTCTGCTGAGTCACTTTGTATGGTCCCAAATTGACACTCGCAAAAGATTATAACAATCTGGCGATTAAAAAGAGTGTACCCTGTCAGCGAACGGGTTGTAGGCAAATTGGCTGCCACATTTTTTCGGATTACCTGTAACATTATGACTCTCATAGGAGTTAAAAAAAAATTAAATTTCATTTAATTAAAGACCGAGTACTAACCATTACTGTTACCATGAACTAAAATAGATTTAACGAAGCCGACAGTGAACCGTACGTGTCTAGTAGATTCACATAATTTCACTGGTGATTTCCAACACTAGTGACTGAGTTAACTTACGTTCAATGGGTGAGGTGTCCAGGCTCCGTTACCTGTCCTGTATCGCCTTTTTCAATGGCTTGTTTCTGATTCGACACGTATTCTATTTACCGTCACAATAGGACTTGCTTCGGGGTCATATAATGATATGTATTCATGTCAGTACAAGACAGGTGAACGACCGGAGAAATTATTAACGTGATTGTAAATCAGTTCGATGTTACGCAGGGCAACGGCAATAACAATTTTCTGAAATGATTTGCGCTTGAGCAAGATCTTAGTAACCTTGAAAGTTCAATGAAATGAAAAGTATAGGCGCGAGGAGTTTAGAATACAATGAATAAGATAAGATCTGTTTGATCATGTGTAGGTGGGTTCTACGTGTCGTGGTGACTCTTTGTTGAAAGTATTTGGTAAACTTACATGACAGGTGATTATTATATATACATTCTTACCTGATTGTTACGATTGCCACAGTGGAGTAGAGAATAATTTTTGTTTTTAACACCACAGGCGTCCTATTTTTTTAAATGGTTTATTGTTATTCCATTATTTGTACTTACTTTGAATTTTCATAATAATAGTTATATATTTTATTGTCTTTTAATTATACTTGAACACTAAGTATAATAAAATTCTTCCATAGTCAACAGCTACATTGATTTTTTATGTAATAGTACATTTTTCAAAGAAAAAGCTTTTGTTAAGTAAGGCGTTTAAAATCAGTCTTCGAAGTGTCAACATCAGGTATACCTACGACGCATTTGCATGTTCAGTACGCGAGTCACGTCTAGAGACGGTTCGGGCTCGTCACCGTTACCGACATTTTGTAATGGCGACCAAGGGACCGCCCTAGACACAGGAGTCAATGTCCCGCCAGTGACCCATCAGGTAATTTGTGTGTGTGACCGCATGGAACCTCGTTGTGACCGCACTGTGTACCGTCAGACTCAACAAGATATTCAGAGATAGGTATTGCTGTATCAGAACTCGATGCTAAATGGCATGTCAGATGAAGTAAAGCAAGTAGGTAAATAGGTCACCTCAATATTTAAAAAATATTGTAGATATATATAACTCTAAAGTAATAATTACCTATATTATTTACAACGGTACAAACATTTTTGACTAATATAATTTTAGTAATTCTTTTCAGATGCATAGCCTTTGTACATACTGACCGTACATACATACAAATGGAGGAGACGATTCTTCAGCATTGAGGTTGCGGCACTCTTCTGGCATAGATACAGTTTGTTGTGTAACATCTAGTCAGTTGTAAGTAAGTAGGTTATATGTGCATCTATTAGCTTTTCGAGTGATCGTAGAATTTCATGATGCGTTTAGTTGTTTTTTCAATAGTTCACGATGCCTGGTTACGATCTATGAATATATTTATTTAAATAAACGTAATATAAATAAACGTAACGATAGAATTAGGCAAATTTAATAATACATACAATTCCTAAAATAAATATAGATTAATATTTAAATACATAGATAAAATTAAATACCTATAAATAGAATAAAAATACATAAATACTATAAACTAATTATAACAATAAATATAAAGAGTATATGAATACATACGTGAATACATACATACTATGCTATATTATAATATAAAGATGAGTGAATTTCCAGTATATAACGGCTGGTGGACTTCCTGATCTCAAGAGGGAGGGCGTTCCAGAGAAGTACGGATTGGATAGGAAATGAAGAATGAATGAAACCAGATGTGTGAGAAGTACAAACAAGAAGGAGATTATAAGAAGAACGAAGATTTCAGCCATGAACGGAGCAAAGATAGTTGAAGTACTTGGTTAAGTAGGAAGGTGGACAGGGAGATGTTAGGATAGAGTAAAGTGTAGTGAGAACACGCATATTACGGCGATGAACGATAGGCAATTCAATTGAGAGCGGCAGGTAGACACATGGTCATACTTGCGAAAATTAAAAATAAATCGAATGCAGTTATTTAGAAGACGGTCGAGTTTGTTGAGAAGGTCTGCATTCAGGTCAAAATAACACACATCACCATAGTCGATTTGAGGGAAAAGTCTGCACAAGCGTTACCTTGGTTCTGTAAGGAAAGAAGTTTTTAAGGCGATATAGAGCACGTAGGGTACCGGTAACTTTTTGGCTTACACTAGTTACTTGTGCTTGCCAGCATAAGGTGGGGTCAATAAGTAAGCCGAGGTATATGCTAGTCTAGTGTCATTCTATAGCTTTATCTAAAATGTATCTGTATTCTACGAAACTCAACATTTTTTATAACAAATGGTCAAGTGTAGTCGGAAATTACTTCAAACTACTGTATGTTACTTTTTTTTGGGGGTAGGTGTGAAAAGTGAACACACACTTGCAATTTTTAATTTTCAATAAAGTACTTAATATTTTAAAATATAAACTACGCACTTTTGAGTATTAATACTTAATAGTGACAATTAAGTGTACTCACGTTTGTGGAGCTATATACATACTTAATGTAAGTTGAACTCCATAACCTAAACTACCTGCCAGCTTAACACATTTCACTTCAATTAATTGATTAAACAATACACAATGTCTCAACAAGATTCTAACAAAGCTGTTCTTAAAGAAGTAGAGACACTAAGGACAGTACAAGATAGTCTGGAGGAGTCCGTTTCAAAAAAGTTTGCTGAAATGGATGCATATCTATAACAGTCCAGTGGGACGGCAAAAGACGCTGTTGCAAAAGTGGCTGGGAATTCCGGGCATTTAGAGAGCTATAATACTAATGCTCTTCGAGGTAGTTCTGATAGGATTTTTTTGTCAATAAGGTTATACCCTGGGGCCTGGGGCCGTTTTGTTCTCCATTTGACGTATGGTTCTTAATACCTCACCTGGTGTTACTACTTTTAGTGGCAATTCTAGCTGAAAGTCTTGTTGAAGAATATCATCTGTCTGATTCATCTGATCCAGCAGTGGGTTCATTGGGTATAAATATTTTTAAGAAATAGTTTGCAAATGCATCGGCTTTTTCCTGCTTAGATCTAGCCCATTTTCTTCCAGTCAAACGTAAGGGCGGCTTCGGGTTTGTTGGTTGATTCGAATTTTTACAGTAGTCTGTGCTAGAGGTTGCTGATAGTGCCAGCAGATGTGCCTCAAGAGTAGCATCCTGAATATCTTTTATAGACTTTCAAGACTTTAGAGTAGTTGTTAAATGCTCGCTTATCATCAGGATGTCTACTGCATTGCCACACTCTGCGTAGCCTCCTTTTCTCCAGTATCATGCTCTGCACATCATGTGAGACTTAATTACACTTTGGATTTTTAGCAGTTGGTTCTTTTGTGCTGTTCCAGCAAGCTCCTTGCACAGTCTTTGAAATAAGCAAGACATCAAGGTTATGCATTTTGAGCAGAATCTCGACCTCACTTTTGTTGGGAGCCAGACCATTAATGTTCCAAGTAGCTATTTTAATTTTTTTAATTTTTGTGTTAGTTTATTAACTAGTGTTGTCAAGAGCCCCATTATGTTGCTCATTTGTTGTAGGATCATTTCTAAATTTTTTGATTGATTTATGAAAATTTCTTCTATTCTTTTGTTTACCGATTGTTGACAATATTCTTGACTAGATTGTTGAAAAGCAGTTTGGTTTTGGTCATTTCTTTTTACGACATCGCTATACTTTGGTTTAGCATTTTTGGTGGTGGGCCGATTTGATGGTTGTTCAGTCTGTTTTTGGTTCGGTCTTAGAAAACTAGTACTTGGCTGAGCTGTAGGTTTCTTTGAGGCTATTAAAGAGCGCTTTTTTGTTTTTCTGGCCAATGTTTCTTTGTATACCTCACACCCCTTATAGTTAGCAGAATGTGGACCAAGGCATAGGGCACATGTAGCTGGAGTAGAGTTGTCAGTTTTAGGACAGTTTTTAGTCAAATGAGACTCTGCACATTTAAGGCAACGACCAAGTCTCATGTAGTAGTTCTTAGTATGGCCATATTGTTGGCACCTCTGGCACTGCACCACAGTGGTCGTTTTTTTGGGGTCTTCTATGCTAACAATCTGATGGTAGATATACCTGATTTGCTTAGCTGCTTTATTGTTTGGTCCTGATTGCAGGTTCACGAAAAATGTGGAAGTCGGCTTTTTGTCAGGGCCAAATTTAGCATTAATTATTTCACCAACAACTGTGTTCCTTGTTTCTTCAAAAGCGGTTTTTATATGCTCGATCGGGGTAGTGTGATGCAGGTTTCTTACCACAACCCTACAGCTTCTCTCATCTTTTGTGTTAAAGGTGTGGCCGATTAATCCCCTTTCTCTAACTGCCTTTATAAGTTTTTGTATGCTTCTACATTTTCACTCATTATTCTAATTTGGTTTTTGTTTATTATTTTGTATTTAAAGGTCGATCTTTCAGATGCTGTTTCTAGGAATTCTGTGAGTTTATTGACGTCTTCCACTCCATATAATATGATCGGTGGAGATTTGCTAGGCTTCTTTTCTTTAATCTGGTCCGGATTGCGGGTCTGATCTATTATTGGCAATACTGCAAAACTGTTTGATGTAGGCACAACTTCAGGGGATAATGAATTAGAGAGTTTCCTTTTTTTATTTCTATTTTCTGGGACTCTTTGCCAGTCAGGTAAGTCGATATTAGTTTTGGTCTCTGTTGTCATACTTATATTCACATCTGAGATTTTAGGTCTGTCTTCTAGTGAGGCACTACGTGTGCGTGGCAAAAACAAGCTGGGATGGAAAGCTTGTTGTATTAACTTTCTGGGTTTTGGTGGTCGCTTATTGTCTTCTTCTGTATCACTTAGTAGAATTGTGCCCCCCCCCCAGAATACGCGGGGCAGCCTGAGTCAGACTCAGGGAGGGATTCTCCAGCATTGCTGGTACCCTCCTGGGGTAGTATCTCTTTCAACGCTACTTTCATTTGTGATTTTCTACTCCTCCTCCATCTCTCCTACCATCTCCAGACCTTTTTGGGGGTATTTGGTCCCCAAGGCTCGCTGTAGCCTCTTCTACTCAATTGCCTGGGTAGGTCTATGGGTATACCGCCATTGCTCGGTCGCCAGAGCCTCGTCAGTTATCTGGCAGAGGGCACCGCGCCAGCCCTAGAACTGGCGCCGCTACATGTTCAAGGGGAGAATAAATAGCGCATGCAGGTGAGGTTGACGTTTGGGTCGGATAGATGTTATTTTCCGTTCTCCCCTTACCCCCCTAAACCCCTATGGTGGCAAACATGATTGTACATAGATGTAGAAATCCAAATATTAAACTATAAGTATGCGACAGTCAGAATAGTTAAGTTGTTACGTTTTGTGGCGTGGCTAAGTTAACCATTTAAAATAATTTAATTACTGCAATTCAGAAAAAAATGACGCTCTGTACCTATAAAATTTGTTGTGTGTATTTGATGTTACCTGCCAGTATGAAAGCCTATTTTTTTCGAAGAAGGTGAGGACGTAGTTATAAATAAAAACTATATAAATATTTAAATAAAAACTCATAAATATTAAAAATATTTACTATAATTTAAATTGTTACATTACAATGATTTATTAATTTAATTTAAAATTATTAATACGAGAATTTTTCTTCAAAGTTTAAAATTTAGAGTGTACTCGTAATATTGAATATAAAATAAGTACTGAAGCCAAATACTACTTAGACCCTGTTTTATAACTAGCAGATAAGTGTCTGATAAACCATCTGAGACCTATAAGAGATTTTATTTGACAAATATTTAAAAAAATCTGTCAAGGTTTGGATAGGTTATACGACACATCTGCCAGTGAAGAAACCGAGCCTTATACTTATTTAAAATAATGATTGCGTATTTACATACATTTAATTTTTAAATGTTTACAATATATTTTGTAGGTATATAATAGCAAAAAATGTCTTAATCAAGTTAATTTACACTAAATGCTTAGATAAGAAAGACAATAAATAATCTAAATAGTAAGAAATACAGGTACAATCTTTTCTAAACGTTTTCGATACAAATAGAACTGTACAAATAAATCTAAGCCTTACATTTTAATGGAATTATAATTAAGTTTAAAAGAATAACGAGTTTATTAATATTTTCCAAGTAAAAGTGTACTTAATAGCCGCATGCAATTTTAAAGTTTGTTCATAACGAATTTTACATTAAATTTGTTGTATTTATTGGTATATTTACAGCAACTATATAAATTGATATCGCACAATCAGTCGTAATTTTGAACCTTAAAAATATATAGAATTTGGAAATGGCCATGGTAACTAATCTCATCATAAGGCTGTTTTACACTGCGAGTGCGATATCAAGTTCATTCGATTCATTCGAACATTCGCGTTCTATTCGATTAACCGATAACTTAGTTTATCGACAAGCACACATGGAATAAGAAGCTTATTTAATCTAACTGCGTTCACTTATTTTCTTAAATGCTATATATTACATTATTATATGCTATCGAGAAAAATGTTCATAAAATGTTCTGTATTTCCGTTTATTGTAGATAATAATTTTCTGCTTAAAGAATTTTATTTTGTTATTTTGCTCATTGGGACAGTAAATGGTACCGGTCTTAGAGAGCTGGTCTCAGTCAGTAAGGATTTATTAGGTATTTAATATATCGCTCATTTGGAGCGACAGTGACACAACTGCATTTTTTTAAATTTTACACTACGCCTGATATAATAATTTTTTATATAATTTTTTTTTTGATTAAATATTTTTTTTTAGGGTAGCTCCCATACATGTGAAGTGGGAATGTCGTCTACCCCATCGTGTGGGGTATCGTTGAATAGGTCTTCTAAAATGATTTGAGGGTTACTAACATTGTTTTTCGATTTAATTATCCATTTACGAAATATTAAACTTTTTAGAGCAAATTTTTGGTTCCAGTAGAGTCTCCCCCTCCCTCTAAAAGCTAACTGCTGGCTTAAAAAATCTAGAAAAATTCATGATGATAGTACATTTCATGAACTTTAAATGAAAACTATAGCGGATAAGATAACTTTATTGGTTTAGCAGTAATAGTCGTTGAACTTGGGTGTGGTAAAAACAAAATATCAAATATATAATAAATCCTAAGTTTTTCAATACTGCCGCTAGATGGTGCTGTACAAACGGGTTACATTTTCATTCGAGTACCTCAACAGAATTGTACTATATTGTGATAACGGGCTACTACGGAACTCTAAACTGTGCGTGGCCCGACACGCACTTGGCCAGTTTTTTGTAGTTGAGTCACTGTCGCTCCTAATGAGCGATATATACCTAATATCTTTTCTATCATGAAATTTCGGTCAGGAGTTTGGAAACGTGGCTAGTTAACGGCAGAAATGTGGGTGTATTGTACCTGCGTTTACCCCTTCGGGGATTAGAGGCGAGAAGTTTTGTTATGTTATATGTAACAACGAACCTCGAATATTTAAATTGCGAATTGGACTTTATTTTTCTTTTCCGCTGACCGCGCGCTAAAGCGGAAATTAGATGAGGCCTATGTCCAGCAGTAGACGTCATTGAGCTGATATGATGATTATAATTAACCGCAAATATTATGTTATATGTGCTATCGACATTGATTTCAATTATTTGTAGAGTCTGTGAATGCCAGGGGATCACCAGGACCCCTCAAATACATTTTCCAATATGTCTGAAAGCTTGGTGTTATATATAGAATATCAGTAATTCAAAAATAAATATAAACCTAGATATTATGTACTTACCTAATTTTTTATAAGATAATGAACCTACGAGTAAATAATGATAACGGTAACGAAGCTGTAATGTAAAATTTTGTATTAATTAGTCGCGCTGTTACGTAAATATTATGAAATTCTTGAATATATTGTATAAATAAGTATTTAGTAAAATGTAGTTGACTCGAAGAAAAAATATTACTTTATAACATTAGAATTACTTAAAAAATCATGTTTAATAAATTCGTAAAATATATCTAAGGTCGTCTTTAATTTTATTTTCCTCAAAGTTTTAATCAGGTCACCGTTTTATAAACACTAATTAAAATCTATTCTGTGAATACAACTCTATGTACTACTTAAAAATATATCGTAAACTGTGGAGTAAAATTTAACGTGTTCATTATAGTAGGTACGTAATCCGCATAAATAATAACGATTACAAAATAATTTCGCTTCAAAATAGCTCTGTGGTTCGGGTAAACAATTACATTACCCATAAAATTTGTTAAGCAATTATTTTAAAATAAGTAGGTTTGGATTGCTCGTCATACACAGGTGGTCTTTGGGAGAACTTAAACCTCTTTTGAGTCTTTATACGGGAGATGAAGGAAATATATTGTGAAATAAAAATACGAGACTAACTGTAAGAAATTTGAAACCGTATAAAAGTGTGAATAGAATATTCTCAACCCGTAACAGCTTCTTGCCTAATGCCTAAGTTTGTTAGACACACTGGCATTATTTTTATGTTTCTTTCATTAATAGACTGCTATTGTGCTGTCTCACAAATATAGAATGTTGTCTCGAGTGGGGTTTGCAGTTTAATTTAGTTTATTTATAAGTCATTGACTTTAATTGACATGGATAGATCAATTACATAAATTAGAGGTGTATTTTATTTCTGTTCAATTGTCATTACTTATCTTTAGCGCCTGTTTCACCAATGGCAAAAAAGTCCCAGGTGGTTTATAAAACACTTATTTGTAGATGGTGAAACAGGCTCATACTGCCGTACTCAGAGACGTTACTTAGCTTTCAAGTTTATTTAGTAAAAACGTGTAATTCTTAAGTCGAAACGCCTAAAGATTATTCAATAACAGTGCTAATTGACGTCTCTGAGTGCGGCAGTTAGTCTAGCTTAATCAGCTTAGTTACCCTTGTACGTTGTATTAATTGCCAGGTGACTAATTTAATCACTCGACTACTTGAGGCGGAGAAAATGTTATTGTATAACTGTTATGTAGGTATTATATTTAAATTATTATAATATTATGTTTGCAGTTATTTTTTTTAAATACTTAGAAAGTGTTAATAGAATTAAGTAGAATAAGAATTCAATTGTTATTGAATAAAATTGAATTCTTATTAAGTACCTAGTTTTCACATTACGTAATTCAGTTTGAACATTTTATACAAAAACAGTAATAAATTTGTAATTAAAATTATAAACATGTATAAAACGTAGATATCATATAATCAGTATGTGAAATATTTAACATGTAAGTATATATAATTAAAATGTAGGAAATGATGGTATGGAAGTAGAACTGACTAAGTTCTACGGCGGAAGAGAAATGCTCCAATGAGCATTGAACGCTTGAAATAGCTGATTTTGTTCATAAATTAATATTCTAGAGAAAATATAAAAAATAATATTTCGTTATTATAATGTTGTTAACCATTTTACGCACCACAGTCATCAGATTGAACTACAAATAAATATGCTATGCATTGATAAATAAGATGCATTTTCATTTACAGTTTTGGTGTTTCAATAGTTAGGCACCATTATGGAATCGCCAGCCAGTATTGCGGTAATCCATCCGCAACCTTAAATTTAAGACAAAGTGTGATATAATTTTAGTTTGCCGATAAGGGTAGTGTAATTTCGACTTATGAGGCGACTTTACCACCCACACAACTGTTAATGTGGTCAGAAATAAAATGCCAGTCAACTAAAATCCCTGGCTACATATACTTAAATACTACAATAAATTGAGGTATCTTTTGATTATCTCTAGCTATCAAAGTACCTAATTCTTTGTCATACAAATTGCATTTATTTTTGCTTCGTAGTCTACTATAAAGCTCCAATCACACCGCACATGTTGAAAAACAATTTTCAGTATGGTTAACAATGCGATGTATTTGGCTCTTCACATACCTATAAAATAAATGGATTTTGCTTTTTATTTATTTATACATTTAGTTATATAAATTTATGTTTTACGAACGTGAATATTTATGAACAATGGTAATTTTAATCTAACAAATTAAATATTTAATCTTTCTATCAAATGTGTTGCACAACGTTGCGCTAAACGTAAATTAGAGCCCATATAATAAAAATTAAAAAGTTTGATATATTGGTATCTTATTTCCAATTACAACCGTTTACAATAACCCACGTTGACCTATATCTAGATATCTACACAATACAAATATAAGCACGACATCTAGTCTACGGTCCACTCTTACGATATAGAATAGATTCTATTCTATTCATTCGATATGTAGCTATTCCTTCTCCACGTGCAATAGTCCATACTACATTACATTTATAATATAAATTAAATTCGAAAAAATCTCACTATTCACTGTCCATTCTACAATGTTCTACATTGGTAACCACTTATTGGTAATATTGAAACACATCACAATTATTGAATTTTCACATATTATTATAGATTATTTCACTGCTAGTGCCCTCTGTCGTCTGTGACTGTGAACGTGCCGTTGTGAGCAGAATTGCTAACGAACGTTGGTCTGTAAACAAAATGTCAAGTTAATGTCACGGAAAAACAGTAGATGTCGCGATAGGGTTTTAAGTTTTATGTACTAGGTAGGTATACCAAGCAAAATGAGGAGGCAGCTGGCAGTTCACCAGCGAATGTCTGACGACGGAGATGATGGTGATGGTGAAGAAGTAGTAGGGTATACTAGATTTTAATTTTGTGGATAAGATTAAAATAAAAAATACAAAAGCACGCATTATTTAATGGTGAAGTTTGTATTTTTTAAATGTGTATAATTATATTAAAATACAGTGGTGATTACTACTTGGTTGTTCTGTGCATATGTGGGTTAAAGTAACCCTTATGTGTCTTAATATTATTATTTATTTATAAAAAAAATTTAGACCTCTATAAAAAATATGGCACGAAATCCATACACCATAAATCACCCAACCGATTTAAATGGAATTTTGATAATCTATTTATGTTTAAAACATCCAACCGACACTAGTGTAACATAAATAAAAAAATAAAGAATTTTCGATGTTTCTTTACAAAATGATAGGAAGTAGGTTTTGATTTACGTACTACCCCATATTCATATTTTTAACCAAATCCATTGTATTAATTTATTAACATAGGTACGTACTTTTTTGTGTCCGTCACAGGTTGTTCTAACTTGGTGCTGTCAGGTAGCAACAGTACTATGCCACCACCGATACCTGCGAGCGCCGCAATCGTCATCATCGGCACGTGCTCGTTGAACATTGTCTGTAAATAAGAACGTAATTACATATTATGTTAATTGCTAAACAACGTAAAAACTCAAATAAATTACGAGATTATTTTACAGAAACAGAGAAATCTAAGGATACATAATAGCCCCCCTAGACAAGTGGCAAATTCACTAATACTATTCGAAATATATGTATAACTGTCAGTGTCACTTCAATACAAATACATGTCATCCACATTGATGACATATGTTATCGATATGTGACGTGCCCAATGTACTAATTTGACATGTCGATAGAATAGATGGATTGAATCGATTTCCACTTGTCTAGAGGGGCAGATCCACCAACCCGTATTGGGCCAGCGTGTGTAGATTATGGCCTAAGCTCTCTCACTTTCTAAAAGGAAGGGAAGACATTCATGCTCAGGAGTGGTGCATTAATGGGTTGCTGTTATTATTATTTTAAAATGAGAGTTGTGCTTGTGCAAACAGTAGCTATAGGCCTATTAAATGAATAAAGGGGCTATGTTTTCTAAGATAATTTCCAAAGTTTTTTAAACTTACCAGTTTCCATAAGTACGGTATACACGCAAGAGCAAGTCCAGCAGATATCTGACTAGCGCCTACACCCATATTTCTAACCACAGTAGGATATAACTCAACAGTAAATATTGGCAACATCATATTTGTTGAACCAATCGCAAACTTCCCGATCATAAGGCAAGCGATCATAATCCAGTCTTCGCTGAATGCCATGGAGAATAACTCACTTGCAACACACGCAAGACCACATACAACCATACTAGTGAATATTGGAATACGTCTTCCAGCCTTCAAAAGTATTGGGATGCTGATCGCAATTGCAGGTATTTCGACCACAGCGAGAATTATAGATGTGACGTGCAAATTGCCTAAACCGAAGTTACCAATATTGAGTAACAAGCCATAGTATGCAATGGTTACTGCAAACCACGTTAAGAATAAGCATATCGTTCTCTTCCTGAGAGCTCCTTTGAACAGCAACATGGCACTAGGGCCTTCGTCTTTTTCATCTGATTTAAATAACATCAGTAATTTATCCATGTCTGCAGGCAGTTCACGTTTATTAAACTTGGCAGCTTTTTCTAAAATCGCTTTAGCTTCATGAGTCTTGCCCATACTTATTAGCCATCTCGGTGATTCTGGCAAAACAAACCTGTAATAGAAATATAACAGTGTATTAGTGTTTAAATATTTAACAGTGGACTAACTACTGGTCGTAAATATTATTCAGTGATGTAGATTTTCCATTTCATGATCCACATTAAATTTAATGAATGCTTGCCAACAAAGGGTTTGTTAATATTTCAATAGTCTGCAGTAATATAATATTATTTACTTATTTTATATGGCTCGTACCAATGTATGACATGCCAACATATTGATTAAGTATTGGTTGTTGTCTGAAACTGTGTCACTTTTTGAAATGTTTTTCGTTTAAATGTCACCCACTACATGCCTGAACACTGTCTTCCAAAATACAGGCTATTGCTTAATTGGAAAATAGTTTCTCAAACGTATGTATAATTGTTTTGTGTACTTTAGCTCGTAAGCTGTAATTGTATGATTTTGTTTAGTGTTAATTTAGTGGCATACCACCCGGCTCTGTCTGAATACCAGCGCTATAACATTTATGTTGTAGCATTATGCTGAGACAGGGCCGTTTTTCAGACTCACAAAGGTCTTATTTATAGTTTATGTTTGTGCTGTACTATGTAAATTACCTAAGTCTGAAAATAAAACAATTTTCTTTCTTTCTTCTTTCTTTCTTTTTGAGTAAATAATATGTTTTGACTTGCACCTTTCTGTTAGTACATAATTATAAGTAAATTGTGTTTTTTTCGCGTCAAATAAACTCATTATCGCATTCAAGTAGATATTCTTGATGGTTATTTATGCAGTAAATATTTTGCAAAATTTTCGCGGATATTCTTTCATTCATTCGTTAACTCTCGCAAATTGATACGGACAATTACAGACTGTCTACATCTGCAAATTCTCGTTTAAGGTCTACTAAGTACCTACATAAAATACATCACCATGAATTGAGGCTTTTTTAAATTGAATGGAAATTGGTTACTTAAACTTTAACTTACCATAACGCCAGTAACAGACACCCGGGAACAGAAAGGCTTAGCTGCAGGTCACGCCAATTAGGCATAATCAGGGACAACAGCGACACTGTCACATATGCCAACGGCAACCAGAAGAAATTACATACTCCCGCAATGGTCACCCATTTTCCTCCAACCAGTTCGACAGATAGCACAAATGCTGCGTATACCACTGATACGGAGACGAAGCCCATGACCAGTCGCACGATCAGATACTGAATAAATGATTGGACCAAAAGAGATAGGATTGCAAGTGCGCTCTGCGCAACCATCATGCTCATTAATATCCTCTTGCGGCCAAACCTGGAATATAACAATTATGTAAAAAAATATACTTTGACCATAAAAGGATGCAAATTTATATTTTCAGTAAAAGAAACAGGTTCAGGATTAGACACAACAACTCGATATTAGCATAAGATTAAAATTTGCCACCTTTTGCTGCTGAGGTTGCGAAATTTAATATTTTTATTGGGTGTAAAAGAAAAATGACTGAAATACATATTATATACGATACTTTAAACTATAGTAGTCATAACAATAGTACAATTCAAAACTCACTTATCAGATATCCAGCCGCCTACGACTCCTCCAACACCAACTCCAACCAAAAACGTAGACTCGGCCAAACTTGTTAGATATTCTTTATCACAAACTAAGTTCCATTCGGATATTATAGTGTTCCCCACTTCAGACCTGTCGTAGCCCCATGCTGAACATTTGAGAAAGGTATTTAACAGGGGTGCGGTATTATTGAGTATACTCTCAACTGTAACGTCTGCGGTAAGCTGGCGAACATTACAAGCATCCATAGGTTGACTATAGTTAATCCAGTCTGCTAAAGGTAGACTCGATAGATTTTCTGGCCTTTCACACCAGAATTTTGTTCCTTTGGCCTGAAATGAGGAAAAATATTTTTTTATAAAAATCGTAAAACGTGACTAGAATTTTCTTGTAAGGCCTTCGGATTAAAAAATAAAACTGTTTTACTGTCCTGGTACCTAGTAGGTTGGTAATTTGCTATCACATCTGACATTTTAGAATAGAAACCTACTATGTGAAGCTGACGAATGGCGACAAATTGTTTATAATATATGTTTTAAAACAGTTCTTGTAAAGTTTCAACACATCATACATCCTATTTCTAGTTATTATATCTAATGTGATGCTCTTAGTAATTACAGATAATTTACGTCTAGATAATCAGCCTAGTTAGACTGTTATCTATGTAATTAGACGTTATCCTCTTGAAGTAATCCGTAGTGCAATTAAAAGTGACATAAAAAGATAAGTAAGAATAAGAATATAAAAAATAGAAGAAATAAAAACGTTGCTTTATCAATAGAGGTAGCATCACTTTTTAAAGTATTTGGTAAATAATATGTCAACTACTGAAGTAAGAGAGGTCAAGAATTTTATGATCATTATTAAGAATGCAGTAATATTGATCCAAATTTTTCAAACAAAATGAAATGATTAATTTTTGTTCATAATGACTAATTTTATTGATAGACGCAATGAGAGGAGGCTTGATTTTTGCTAAGGCATTTCCTTATTAATTGGTAGCTATGTAGAATAAAACAAATACTTACAGTGAATGTGGGCAGGTATATGTGGAAAGTGCACGGCAATGAGAAAAGAGACAGTAGAAACGTCATGAGCATTTGCCAGCGTCCGTAGTTGCCGATCACACTAGACACCACATCTGGTTCCTCTCCTTCCGCTGAGGCTACTGTTCGACTCTTATCTTTACCTCCTTGACTTGGGATAACTGTGAACAAACAAACAAGTATTATTATGACTACCTTATTGGTGCAGCATGAGTGTACTGAGTCTTGATATTCTCAGTAGCTCAGATTATGAAAATGTACATTGTCACTGGCAACAGGCTCGCCTCATTACAAGAACGTGGGTGTCTTCCCATTAGTAGAATAATGTTCTATCGTTACATAAATCAAACATAATATTATTATAAATTCGGCATTGAATACCGTAAATTATCGATTGATCTAATTTGTATTTTTTTCTTTTGTCAGCATTTTACTAAATGCAGAATTAGATAAATCGATAGTTTACGGTAAATTAGTGCCGAATTTATAATAATATCATGTTTGATTTATGTGTCGATAAAACATAATTCTGCTAAAGGGACGGTATGTTGCATATGTGTTTATACGTAAGGAGAAAAAGGCGTGCTTAGTGTAGTGCTACGTAGAACGAATTAATTATAATATACGTTGATTATTATAAACACGTCAAATTGAAATATATAACGGAGTAGAAAAATGTAGTTTTAGTTTGTCTCTTCTTAACCAACTTAAAAAAGAAGTTGTGTTATGTAATAGGTAATTCTATTTAATGTAAGAAGGTATCATATCATCATCATATCAGCCCAACGACGTCCACTGAACATAGGCCTCACCTAATTTACGCCACTGCTAATTTTAAGAATGAATGAATTAATTTTAATTTTAAGAAGGAATACAGATATTACTAAGATTTTTTTTACATAATCCTTATTAAGTATACTATAGTTGTATAAAAAGTAATACCTATATTATTGATTGCATAACAATACTCGTTGTAGTTTTCTATGTATTCGGTATTATGTCTGGTTTTAATCAGAGGTAATAGTAAATAATTACTAGTCGTGCATCATTAACTCATAATCTTTATCTTTTCTAATAATCATATCAATAAAGCGGCGTTCCTAATAAAGCAAGACTTAACTGATCGATAAATGTTTTAGAAAAAAGCATCTAGAGTACTACAATTTAGATGCTTTAATTCTATGGCAAAAGTTTCATCATTTATTCTTGTAGGGCAGAATGATGCACATGCACATAATCTTGTGGTATACAACATGTTTAGTATTCAGCAAATCCTTATAATATTATATCCTATTTGAGTTCTATATAATTGTAAGTGTTGCTTTACAAAGCACAAATGTACTATATATTTTAGTTTTGAGCAATATCACCTAAATTGCTGACGAGCACACTGATAGATTAAAAGCGAAAGCTTCAGATATTTTTTAAGAATTGTCTAAGATTTACCTATGATATTGAGAGAGAGACAAGTTAAAATCATACCTATGAACTTTGAAAAACAAATTCCGATCGAATATAGCACAGAACTTAGTTAAATAATAAAAAAATACTAGGAAGCACCAAATATCCCTATTAGAGTTGTCATATTATTGATTTAAGAAGTATAATGATTGATTGACAACATGAAGTTACTCACCTTTATGATCTACTTCTAAATATGGTACGAACCAAGATGTTTGTAAGTTCGTATACGAACCAGTCGACAAAAAAGCTACTCTTACGCATTTGACAGTTTGACCGTTCTAACTTATAATTTCCGCCCTCAAAAACTATAATGATTGGGGCACATAATAACGGGTCTGACCACTATGATACATTAAATCAAAATTCTCATCGACAATCATTAAGCATGGTCTAATAGAAAACTGAAATTGATGGACTAGTAAATGGCTCATCGGATTGTTCATAGTATGCATATCGTCCAGGCCAGAGTTACACAAATAAAATCGACATCATCACATGGAATATCTTTATTTTCTATTTAAACACCTTTGGAGATGTATATAGACAGTCAGCGAAATGCGGCTAATCGTTATACGCTAAGCTTTATACTTTATACCACAGAAATATTAGTAGACATTTCATGTATTAGGTACTAGTAAATAACACGGTGCATTAGGTTTGTTTTGTATGTGTAATTAATTACTTTGATCAAAGTGCATAGAAACTGTGCTGCTTCCGACGAGTCAAGGTTTCAGTCGAGTACTTTAATTAGAATTAACGTGAATATAGTAATGACGGTAGTTAACTAGTATGTACATTGATGTATACTCATTAGTTTTGAAAAAATCATATACCAGCTATCTAAATTGGCACAACATACGCATACATAGTGTAACGAACGAAATACCAATTACAATATTACACAGATTACATATGCGTTATAAAAGGGAAAACAACTATATTACTAAACAATGTGTTCACAAAATGTTTTTACCGTTCTCTAATACATAGTTGGTACCAAGTGATGATCCCACATACCATACTTCTTGACGAAAACAAATTAAAGTTTGATTGCTCATTATTACTATTATTATTTTCTCATATCCAAATTTTATTGAATTTGATTTAGTATGGTGTTTTGGTTCTGTACTTTCTGTGATATTTCAAACTGTAACCAATTAAAATTGTAACAACTATGGCGATTGAAAAGAGTGACCTGAGTTTCTTGCCAAGTTCTTCTCAGAGCTCAACCTTGTCAGTGAACTGGCTGTAGGCAAATTTACTGACACTTTTTCTGGCTTTGTATGACGTTCATAAGTATCATGTATGTGATCCAAATGAAATAAAAAGATTTGACTTTGACTTTGACTATAAAGATAATCTTGATTGTAGAGAAGACAGACTTTCAAATTGTTGGATTAGTTTCTGATATGTAGTGTTTATGTAAAAAGTACGAGATTTATGTTAAGTTCTACCTGAGGTGCTGACAAGCATAATGAAGATGAGTAAAAGCTTTGAATGTAAAGTCTTCATTTCTTTTTAAAACAATCTCATTGTGTATTACAGCCACTTAAACTATACTCGTTAGATTTTACATGTCAAAAATTTTGTGGCAAGAGAGTCCAAGAATGCACTTTATCACATTGAAATTAAAACGCAGATTGTTTGAATTATTTTTGATTTTCGAAATTTAACTTAACTAGTTCAATTTCGAAAATTAAAAATAAATACCACATTCAGAAATGAGTTATTAATGAAATGCTTAATCACAGAAAGGAACACCATTGTTGGTTTTGTACACGAAACGGATGGGTCGATTAAGAACGCCTTTGTTGATAAACAAAATTAATCAGTCGCTTAAAGTAAAAAAGTGTAATCAATTCATTCCGGTTGTTTAATTTTTTTACAAAAAGGCGTTACTTAGTTGAAAAGGTTATTCTTCCTCGTACTTTAGTGTTTGTAAATACATAATATGTACATAATATGTAAATATGAATTGCACGACAACGTATTAAATAGGTTGTGGTGCCATTCAATACTTAGACTGTATTTTGTTTTCGCCTGTAGCTACTCTAGATGGATGACTAGAATAACAATTTCAGACTGTTTCAATTCACTTATTCACTATTTCAATTACTTAATATGGGACAGCAAAATTAGCTTTATTAGTATTAGCACCGTATAATATGGATGAGTGGACAGCCTTATGAAAATTTATGCATACTCATCTGTATGCTAAATAGCTGGAATTCAATTAGGTAATTGTGTAATCAGTAGATAGTCTGACTGATAATCATCACCAGGCATTTGTTTGAGATTAACTAGCTCTTATTCTAGCATTAAAACACGCGAACCGAATTCTTAATGAGGATGTTTTATTTTTGTTAAATTTCCATCCCCGGTATGTAGGTATGTGTGGGACGTTTATGGGTTGAAATGATGTAGGTATTATATGATATTTAGTAGGTACACTTTTCAAACATCTGACAGATTCCGACTCCCACTAAATTTATAATAGGACCTCTCTTTCACTGCTGAAAGAAAAGTGTCTGATAAAGCTTTAAATATAAAAAAAATACTATGTAAGATTTAACTGACAGATTTTATATAAAACATATAAAAAACTATGTAATCTAAATTTCGGGTGGGCTATCAGATAATGATATCCCAGTGGTGAAACAGAGTCTAGTCTATCTTTCTAACATAAATATTGCATGTTGAAATAGTAGGACGATTAATTTGTAAGTCTCAAGTCGCGTGCGAAGACGAGTCACTCCACGTGCTTGACGTTCACGACTCGTAAGCATTTCGCGCGCGCTCCATAATTAACAACGGCATGTGCGCCAATGGCGCCTTGGCAATGATCTTCACATCAATGCAACTATAACGAATGACCTAATACATATTCAATGTTCATTTTACATTTATTTATATCTTCATTAATAACATACATGGTGAATGTTCTCTCAACTCATCACATTCATTAAGATTTATTTTATTGTGTAACTTATTCATATTTCGAGTCATTCGTTATGATATTAACAAAAACAATATGTTTATAACATTAATTAATTTGTGCGAGAATAATATTTATCCGGTACCTACCAGGTTTTCGGATTATATTACCTATGCTATTTTTAGGTTTGATTTAGCTGAACACTTAATTTAATGGCTGTATTCCTGTCTTATATTTATCAATAGATATTTACAGCATGTCCACGCATTTACCAAACAGGACCGTGGTTACCACATAGTAGTTAGTCAAATCTATACACATAATAAAACTGTAGAAATGTCGTTTTTGTACATCAAAAAAATTCCAAAAAAATATAGCCAGGGTGTTAAAGGACAACCAATAGAACCCATTTCCAGCATTTTTCGAATTTTTGCCTGTTTGTCGGTTTGTCTGTTTATTTGTTCGGGCATCACGTACAATGTACTAAAGCAATGTAGATAACTTTTATACACAACGATTGAGTGTAACTTGATGTAACATTAAGTTTTTGTTTCATTACAACCGGTTCATAAATAAAAAAGATACAACGATTATAAGAATCACGCGAACGAAGTCGCGGGCATAAGCTAGTCTATAATAATATTATAGAGTTAAAGTTTGTGAGTTTCTGACGTTGGGGGGGGGGGGGGGGAATCTCAGCTCCACTGAACCGATTTGAAAAATTCTTTTACTGATGGATAGCCCATTTATTGAGGAAGTTTATAAGCTATATAACTTCACGCTACGGCCAATAGGAGCTGAGTAGTGGGCCAATAAAGAAGGAGGGGAGCGAAGCCCCGCTCAACTTCTAGTCAATGATAATTATGTTCTATGTTCTTGTCAATGATATTGTATGTTAAAAAAGGTGGCACAAAGATATGTTATAGTCTGGAATTTTATTGAATTTAATTGAATTGGATTAAAGTCTTTACTCTTACTGAAATGCCAAGCTATCGGAGTCGTGGTTGGCAACTGGTATTATATAACTTAAAATGAAATAAGACACAATAACATTGATGTTATGGTATATTTCTGTTTTAGAGCATCGTGTATCTTATTACCGGGATCATGAACTATTAATTATAAGTAGATGTACAACTCCACCAGAAGCATTACAATATAAGATGGAAATTGATATTAGGTACATTATAACTAATAATCAAACACTTCTATATGATGCATCTTGTTAAAGCACGTACTACAACGTGATATTAAAATTGACAATATTTAGTGTCGTTTTCACAAGTTCACGATTCTGAAATTTTAATATATGATAGCACGGTACGTCTATAAAAGAAATTGTGGTATACTAGGAATAAATGAACTAAAATAGCTAATAATTCAGACATAAAAGGTAACTAATCATATTTTGTAAAACTAGCTTATACACTGTATATAGTGTATAGACACGCGGCTCCGCTCGCGCTAAAAAGTAGCCTTACTGCCAAATTTCATACAGATCTTGCTAGCTTAACAAATATCCATCCATACATCATCCTAACTTTTGCATTTATGACACTGACAGTATGTCCTATGGTTCACAAAATTCCTAACAATAAATAAGTATTGTCCTTTTGTTTTTGTTTCTTCAAGCTATATGAAGCTACATAAATAATACGGCCATTTTAAATCAATAAAGAACTGCAATAAAATACTACATGAGTGTTATATTTCTGACTGACGTGTCCAAGGTTTGTTTATTACTCGTACCTACGTAGTATCTTGTAGGTTAATGCTCTAGGCCTGTAAGGATACATCAATTTTAGTATTAAGTCTAACGTAACGTAAGATTGCGTGTGTAGTTTTACAACATAAACTGGAGAGGCGTTATCCATTTAGACATTATTCTTCATGTTGTCGACAGGCGCTGCATTCGGGGCCAAGGCCGGAGGGCATATCGGTTACGTTTAGTGCGATTTGCATGGCTGAATTAGCACTATTCAGTGATTTTTTTTTCATGCAATTGTTGCGCTATAGCTTTGTCACTTATTTAAATCAGTACCTACCTATTTACCATCTCTATGTTTATTTGTCTACCTAGCATCCATTTTAACTATATCATTTTATAAAACTAATTTTATTTTCTTGAATTGAAAATATGCATTGAAAATTCTAAATCATTTTCATACAAATGTGGTAGGTAAAGACTTAAAAAAAAATAGGCACATTATTTAAAAAAGGTTTTACCTTTAGATTTTTGTCAGAAAATAACCTAAAATATCTATGTCTCTTTCATGTTATTGGTGTGAACTAATGTGTAACATATTACTACAATCGATAATGTTGGCCTCGTTCAAGTGCGTGTGAAGTAGGTATTAAATAATTGTGTCTTATTTAGCATTGCACGAAAGCTACTAAAAACGCTAAATTATAATTGCGACTGTACCGCAAAATTGTGTATTACTGTCTAGCTTGTTATTTATGTTATTAATATCAGAAAGGTCAGGTCAGAAAAGCTTAGCTATATAGGAAGCCTATCAAAGCATAGCATGATAAGTGTAATTAAAATTTTATGATCTGCCAGGGTTATTGGTTTTACTATGAAACTATTTCCTTTATAACCTCATAGCTCCATGTCAGCGAACTGGTCGTAGGCAAATTGCTGACATTGTTTTTCGGATAACATGTTACATTCTTAACTTGTGACTTTCATAAGAGTTAGTTTGTAACCTAGATGAATAAACGATATTTTATTTCATTCCTCATTGATAGAATTAAATATGTAAAATATGTTTTTCATATTCGGCATATAAAACATTCGATAAAATGAATAATAACATTAAAACATTATACACATATTTTTGTGTCATTTATTAATTGTTTATACCATTGAAAAATTGTATTGAGACGTTAACGAAGACCCTTATGAATATTTTAAACCTTTTAATTAATTACGAACAAAACATTGACCCATTATATCCGATATTTTTAAATAAAGACTTATAGAGTAGGTACCATAAATTATGACGTGTTAATATTCTAATTTTGTCACCATTCTGACCTGGTTTGGTTACAAAGAGATGTGTGGTCATGAGTCGTTTTAAATTGGTTTAACGATATGTTCAACGCCATCAGTCAGTACATATTATTACGGCCGTACCTAACACCTCCACAGTATCCAAACGGATAAACACCCGAGGGGTTCCTATTTCTAGTATTAATAATATTGCTAGAGTGTTCACTGCCTCAGTCATCGTGTGTCATAATTGTATGTGCAAGTTTGCATCAACACGTCGATTCGATTCTCGAGCCGGGTGGTTTACATGAATTCTTAAATAGAGGAAATAGCTCTATCAAATTTATGAATATATAAATGGAGTTGTTATTACACTCAAAATAATTTAGGCTAACTAATATTTTTTGTAAGTGTCCACATAGATCACAGAAGTATGTATGTATTAAATAATCCAATGTAACAAGATAACATCATGTAAAAAGGTTACTAAATTATAATTATATAACCGTGTATATCAATGATATTATATTAGCGGTACTCGCGACTTTGTTCGTGTGGACTAATCAAATCCCATTATGAATCTCATCAGCAACCCATTAAGTTCCACTGCTCTCCTCTGCCTCTCCTCTAACTAGAGAGCTGAGAGGGTTTAGGCCATAATCCACTCACACTGGCCTAGTGCGGGTTGGTGGATCAGACATACCCATAGAATTTCTTCTAGGGTATGTGGGTTTCCTCACAATGTTTTTATTCACCGTTAGCAGATGGTAAGTCACTTGACTAGTAGGTACATATAAATTCCACAAAGTGAAATCCACATTGGTACTGCCGCCATGCCGGTCGGAATCGAACTTGGACCGCGTGGTTTGGCGCCGGTCACTTATCCATTCAGCCGCCATCGCTTTTATATAATATATAAATAATGACAATTTGGTTTAACAAGGACTTGTACACACTCAATATTTTAAATACTAAGAAATGTCCTAGAGCAAATTACATCCGCAGCATATTATGTGAACTTGTACTGTATGATTGCACTGCAAAGTAATCTTGTCAATCAATGTATGTATGTAATCATGAACATGATACAATCTATTCGCTAGATTAAAACTCGTTGTCCTAAGGTGCCGAGCTAGCTTCAGTCTCATTATTTTTATTATATTTTCAGTTGCAAAAAGCTCTATCTCTCTCTATCTCTTTGATGACGCTGGCATTACTGTGTTTTTCTTCAAGAAACAGTAGGTGGTGATGGCGGCTTGAATTTAACAGCAATTACTTGTAAAAAAGTATGAGTTACCGAAAATCTATAAACAGTTTACAACTTCCCCGGAGCAATAGTTGTCGTAAGTAGTAACATAAAAAATTATGAGATAATGCAAAGTTCAGCAAAGTTCTTCACCTCTCTGCACTTGAGATGACATGATAAAAAGTATTTGTATTATAAATACAAAAGTATAGTAAAATATTCTTTTTTCCAAATCACAACTTGCACCTGCCTCAAATGTATAGTTATTCCTTTCATGAAAAGCTAGATATTAAGCGTTAAAAACATATATAGTTTGAAACAGAGAATTCCGAATTAGAGGGGCCAGACAGTTGTTATTGTGTGGCCTGACTCTGTCAGTTCAATGTTAACTGAGTGGAGGGTCGAAAGGTTCACGTTGTCGTCACTGGATCGGTTAAGGGCATGCGCAATGCCAACACTCCTGCCCACAATCCTGATAAATCATTACTTTTCGTATGGATATTACAGATGGCAAGATGTTGACGTAATTTATGTGAAATCGATGCTATGTAAGTATCGATTTCACATAAACTGTGCTTTTAAATCCGTTATAATAAAATAAAATTATATTATGTATAAACATAATTATATATTATTATATAATCGATGAATCGCAAAAAATATTAGTGTGTTCCAAACAACACGGGGTTTTTTCCGATGCGTTAGTTGAAGACGGACTGAATACAATCTTTTCATTGATATTTTTTCCTTAAGGATATTAGATTTTACATTGGATCTAGAGGTGAAATTTATACCTAATAATCAAGAGTAATTGCCTGCTTAACGCTTGTGTTGTTTAATAACAAATAGTCTAATGTAATGTTAGCATTATAAGCGGTATGAGTAACAGTGAGTAACCAGAACAGTGACCGAGAGGCAGGATCACGTCGAATCAGTTTCATTGAGTATATTTGCTTCCGGAGTAGTCCCCCAACGCAGACGCGATCGCATCGCCTCACCACACCTACAAGCGAACTCTAAAGTACGCGAATTATTAACATCATGGTAACTCTATAATGACGTCAGTTTTTCATATTTTACCATGGACAAATTTAATGAACTGACTAATGATCAAGTAAAAGTATAGAAATAATTTAGCCAATGTCAAGGTAGAATGAAAGAAAAACAGAAAGGTCGAAAAGTAAAATTATGCAATAGAAACTAGTTAGCCAATGACTGTAACTGTTTAAATGGAGTTGCTAGAAAATCAACTTTATGTATTTGTTATAAAGTTGACATTAATTATGGCATAACGTGTGAATATTTGGAAGATTGATAAGTGATAACTTAATAACTAGATGGGCGTGTGAAAATTCAATTCGAGAAAATGAAGCTTGAAACACGAGCTAATGAGTCGCCACATTAGATTAATTCATATAATGTAATCAAATTTGTGTCCCTTATTGCAGATGTAGTCTTTTAAAAAGTAAAGAAAAAAATAAGAAAAAATACGATGAAGGTAACATCTGATTAGTAGTAGAAAAATAAATCTTTGCAAACCCTTTTCACAGGATAAAAACACGGAATTAAAGTCACTAGAGTAGTTGCCACTAAACAATGACTGGTAGGTTAGAGGGGAGTAATGTATGATTCGTACGAATCTCTGAATGTGTTCAGTTATTTCGCAGAAAAGATACTATAACTATGCTTACGTTAAATGGTAAAATACGCATAAATTCATCTCACTTGTCCTACGTACAACAGTAGATTTAATTTAACAGGTCACTAGTTGGGTAATGACATTACGGGTGGAGCGAAGACGCACAGAGTGGAACGGTTACAGATAATATAATTTTTTTTTTAACTTCACCAGGAAACTGTCCTATCAGTAGTGATGCTAATTTATTTTTTACTGACGGCTTTGATAGAAAAAGTTTTAAGATAATTTATTATCCTATACGTCGCACCGTAGATAAATTTATAATGACTCTAGTTTTCGTTGAAACAATTTACTATTGAGAAACATTGCAACAGCTCTTGAGAAAAATCTAACTTTAAAGCGGGTCATTGTCAGAATGGACACCTCACAAAAACAATTATTCATATACTCACATTGATTACTATTTAAGTGTATTGTTTGTGAACTTTTTCTAATGGTTTATTTTTTTTATTAATTAAGTTAACGATCCTGTACACTAGATTCACAAAAACGGCATAGTCACGTTTAGCGTAAGGAAACTAGAGGAAATTTATATTTAACTAAAAACGGCGGAGCTAGTAGATAGTTTAGTTATAAAAAAATGTATGTAGTGTGTGCTGTAAATCCATAAAATGCATGGTATATTTTCTGCAGAACCAGGTTTTCAGTTGTTTTCACCATCAGCATGTACATTGTACAAGTCCACTGCTGAATATAGGCCTTTTCAATCGTTCGCCACTGATCACGATTTACTTTTAATACAACTTGTTTCAATAAATCTAATTTTTTTAAACAATTTCATACATACAAGATACGCGCGAAGAACAATACCCTTCTTGGCAGTCGGGTAAAAAGGTAGTCTATGTGCTATTTTTTGATTGAATAACACGCATACATTCATCCATACATAAAAATATTAATCGGATTTAATTTTAGTATTTGCTTTTTTTGTTTCTATTTTTCAAAGACGACGACGCCCGCACTACACAACAAACCCTGTGTCGCGGGGAGTTTACAAACATACAATTAACGGGCACAAAGTACTCACACAAAGTACACTACACAAGAAAAGACTCGAAACAAACATCTATGACTCAAATATTTGTCTCGTATGGAAATCAAACCAATCCTGTTCGCTATAACAATTTATTTTATTAAAAAGCATTATTGTTACTTTACATAAGTACTTGTATATAACAAGTTGTTGTTAAATATACTATATTTCTTATTATACATCTTAACCTTATGAATCGTCATTTTAAACAAATCGACGATTATTTTATTCAATTCAATTACATGTAGGTAGCGGGTCCCCATTCATATTATTATAATGGCTATACAATTTGCCTTTGTATCAAAATTGCATAAGCGTCGTAGTCATAATAATAGAGACATAATTTACGTATGGCGATGACACGAACGTGCTTCAAGATTCAACGGCCTGGATAAAGATTGTGTTAACCACATAAGTGGCGCCTAAATAATTACCTAAGTGAAGAATGTACCTACCTTTTTTATACCACGTTAGGAGCTTGTTTAATAATATTTTTTTAAATCGGGCTAGCAGTTCCTAAGATTAGCGCGTTCGACCAACCAAACAAACAAACTGTTCAGCTTTATAATATTAGTATAGACAGATATGCGTTTCGGTTATGGTTACGGAACTCCGTATCTGATTCTATTAGGATCAGTGGCTTAGTCATGATGAGTCAACATCATCATCAACCCAGAAACGTCCCACTGCTGGGCACGAGCCTCCTCGAAAGATTTTGGAAGGAATTTAGTCTACTATACCATGCTGTGGCCAGTGTGGTATAATCGCAGTGCTCAAATCTGTTTAAGGTTTCTCCCTTAGTCACCTTTTACGACACCCACGGGTTGAAATTGGGTACTGATATGTATTCTTAATCAGTCACTATAAGGAACATGTCATGATGAGTACAAAAACAGAATATGCCTTTTGAATAATTTATATTAGTGCTTGCTGTTTGGACCGCGCTCATAGGTACCTACTCACATATAATCATTACCACAAAACGAACTAGTGCTTTAAACTAGGGGCTAAACTGCAATTTCATGTAATTGATATAAAGTTTGTGATTGCATCTAAACGTACAAACAAGAAGACAATAAATACAATTATAGTAAGCATTAATTCAATGCCAGTGTACATTAAATATTATTATTTGTCATAATAAATATATAATATGTGAAAGAAGATATATCATTTTACATCTCTTCTCATCAGAAAATTTTGACTCTGTCAATACGCGGGCCTAACTACTGTAGAAAAATGACAAATTGTTATATTTAAAAAGTGTCAATGAAAGAATAGCCCCAGTAAACTGTAATAGAGAAGGCGTATCGGCACATCCACCTTAAGGCGATACGGCAGCAAGCTATCGCAGAAATATATAAAGCACTAAATACATGTTAGTACTACAAAACAATTTTATTAATATATAAGTAGTCTTTAGAAATTTGTTTGTGCAAGTTCACTATTAGATATTTATGTTGCAGTTTATGCCAACTGAATATACGTACTTAGATTCATGTTTTAGCGATAATACATATAGTGATTTAGAATATTAATAAATTAAATTGTACAAAAGTGTATATAAATAATTGAGTCGTTCATAAAAATACACAACTTTGTACGGTACAAGTTTCGAACATGGCTTACCTAACTAACTAACATTTAACTAACTCTGCAGATTGTTCCCGGATCGTTAACTTTTACGAATCTTAGTACGACGTATTTTTACGATTTATGTTATTTAATGTTAAAAAATAGTCTAACGTATAGAAAATTAAAACTGATTAATTTAAGGTTTTTCCTACAACCATTTTATTTCTTTAACAATATGATTTTTAACTTTAATTACACTGACATTTCGGGCCGAAAATTTTCCGACAGCTCAGAATGTTTGGTCCCCAATTCCCCAGCTATGTTTGGTCCCATGAAACAGGGGGCGAGCCTATTAACATCAACGGGAAACATTTCAATACTCTCAATTCTCATGATTTTCTTATTGAAAATCTCTTGGGAAGGTCTATGTCCAACATTGGATGTTCTGCGACTGATATGATGATGAGGTTAAGATAAAACGCAGTGAACTATGCGGGCGGAAGGAGGTGGAGGTTGACCGTCTTTTATAAACAATTTGATTATAACGAGTGGAAACGAGCTAATACAATATAATCGTATTTGCTTCCGTCCACTCATAGTTTAAGATGAGTTCACGGGGCTGGAAAATTATGTGATTGATGTAAGCGCCGCTTTAGAAATATGTGGTCTACCAAAGTTTTACAATACGTTTCAAAAAAAAGTTTATATAGGTCCTTATTATATAGGTTTTAAATTACTTATTAAGCTATTTTTTCATCTTAACATACATTGGCGCTTATTATTATTTATTAATCATGGAATCCTTAACTTGGGATTTTGGTTTATGGTATTTGATATTATTAGGTACTACAAAAATATACTTTGCTGCTGCAAGTTAGTTTGCTTCCGACACTGTTTTTTGACGCGTAGTTACAAACGTTAGTCACAGATCTTACTGAAAATACATTATAGTAGCGCGGCGCAGCCCGTAGGTAGAAGTGGCGCTATATATTTTTAATGTATTTAGTTCGGTCAGTTTGTAATGTATGAGTAACATTGCCTGGTCCACGGAATCGTGCCTTTAGAGGGTCAATATATTATTTCAAGTTAAGTGGTACAATACGACGATCTACGCATCAAATCTAAAGGCGTCATCAATACACGTTTTGTCTACTTGCTAGATCAACGTGTGTCCTTAAGTAATCTTGGAGTTGATTGCCATTATATTCAGACTTGGGAGTTATTTTAACAAGTTAGTTTAGTATCTAGGTTCAGGGATCGCTACTTCGACTTATAGAATGAAGAGCTAATTTGTTTATCCGAGCTATTGAAACTACCGATATGATCCAGAAAACTCTCTACGCTCTATACATGAGTAACACATTTATTTAGGAACCAACCTAGGCGGCCCAGTTAGAAGTTTCATATACATATTTGTTGCACGTTTCATTGAAATAAAAGATCATATTTTGTTCCAATTGTTCAGACTTTTAATAGTTCGGCGTCAGCACTAAGTAAGCAGAAGTTGAAGTCAGCAATTTCGAAAGTCTTTCTACTCATTAAGATTATCCTCCTGCCCATGTATTTGTAGAAAACCTTCTGACTTGCGATGGCAACAGAAATTAACCAGTAAGTCACGAATTTTAAAGTTAAGAATGTGTTCCATAATTTTGTTGTTCGAATAGCACAAAGTACAACACAAAGTAGATTTTCCCGCTAGTCTGTTTGTGTGCTTAGTACATTTATGCTACTTGACTTTCGATATGGTTTTCATTATCTTTGAATGTGATAACTCTTCCACATACTATTTGACATTGAGTAATGGCTGCATTAAACCGGCTACCCAACCAATTGTAGTATTGACTTGGTTTAATTTTTTTTTATTTGAATATTATTTACTTAGCATACGGAGTTACTAATATTCCAAACTACGTACTATGTACCTATGTTTGATCGGTTAGAATGTTCATCAGAAAATAATCACTAAAATTAACTTTTATTAAGTATCTGTATATCAATAACCGAAAAGTTACATTTGCAGTTGCATACAAGTATATTTTGTATCGAGCCGGGAATCGACCCCAAGACCTCATTACCGCTGCGCCACTGAGGCATTAGAATAAAACAATAAACTATATTAATTGATATAATAAATTATATATTTATTATATTAAATAATAAATTATTTATTATATCAATTTATTAAATAATAAATATATTATATATGAGAATAAAATTGTTATATCCATTCACGCGCCATTGAATGAACTAATGTTTATAAAACCATTTATTTTTATTATACTAGTTTCTACCCCCGGTTTCCTCCTCTTCCTTCCTTGATATGTGAGAAAAATGTAACCTATATTATTTTCTTGTGTCTGGAATGTCTCTAAGTTAAGTTTCATTCGAATTCGTTCAGTGATCGTAAAAGCGATACAAATAAAATCAGTATCATTTACCTGCTGTGCTACCCTACCCTTGATAATGACTTAATTCATAGTTTTAAACGAGGTATTAATTAAGCCATGATCAAGACCATTTCTAGAACCTACACTTCCTATTATCGGCTCATTACACTTACTGGCTGGTTCAGAATAAAAAGGACAACTAGTTTATAATTGGCACTAACATTACTAGCCTAGACCCAGAACCTGACATGTAATGACCTTTAGAAATTATATTAATCAATCTCCATAGATATTATATTGTGTATGTTTACAATATTTATGTAAATAAACGTGGAATGGAAAAAATAACTATCCTTATCTAAGTTTATGAGCTGATTTATTTAAATATTTAAATCATCTATGTACAGCATGGAGTCGAGATATTAATAATTAAAATATACAAAAAACACGACTGCGACTTATAGAACTAAAAGACAAAAAACAAGATGTATTTATTTATCTGCTAAACTAAAATTATAAATTATAATAGCAGTCGAGAGGCTTCATCAGCAACCCATTAAGTCCCACTGCTGGGGTCGGGTCTCGTCTCCTCTAACTAGAGAGCTGAGAGGGTTATTATGAAAGTATTCCACAGAGCGGATGTCTCCTTTTTTTGAACAGTCGTGTAAAAATAATGTACAACCAATGTGGATTCCACAAAGTGAAATCCACATTGATACTACCGGTCGGAATCGAAATAGGACCGTATGCATTCCGCCACTATCGCATAAAGAGAAGATGATTGATAAATTTAATATTAAAAACGGTTTACCAATGTTTGCCATAATTTTAAATGCCATAATTTAATATGCCATATTGGTATTTGCCATAATTTCATTAGAAATAACGCTTCAGTTGCCATAATCGTGAAATGACATAAAATGACTTTCACTAATTCCATTGGTCATAATCGATCAAGTGTCATAATAATTTAAATCCATAAATGTGTTTGCTATAATTTTCGTTTTCAATAATGCCATTATCCATAACTTTTATTCACCATAATATAAATAAAGATAATTTAGTACAAGCGCCTGCAATTTTTATGTTAATGAGTAAGTTAATATATTTTATGGTGTCTACTAACTAAGCTCGACGGAGCCCCGCGGAGCTCCTACTTTTGGGTGGTTTAAAAAAACCACGAAGACTGAGGCGGGAGCTCCGCTTCGCTTCGCTCCCGCCTACGGCCTAACCTAACCTATCCGAATCGGATTGCACTGAGTCGGGGTGTTAACGATAATTAATTTCGACCTAACAATATTATGTATTATTTTCATAACTATATCAAATTTTGATTATGAGATGTGTTACTTATGGAAACTAATTATTATGATATATGTTGTTATAGAAAGTCATTTTATGGCAAATAAAAGTTATCACTGTTGAGTTGTAAAGGCAAACGTTATTAGTATAAATGATAATAGTGCAAGTAAATATTATGATCGGGGATGATTATGGCAAACAATATTAGTGCAAATGAATTTATGGAAAACGAGAGAATACCGTTAAAAACTGAATAAGAGAATTAATCTTCGATTATGATAACAAGTCGTAAAGTAGAAAGGCAATTACGATTGAGAATGAGATACTTCGATTGATTATAACTGTAGGTAAACACGTGGCCCCGTGGGGTTCTGATTGTGAAACACAGAAAAAAAAGCATAATGTAGATCGCACTTGTAAATACATATTACTTACTTCCATATGTTTTATAGCCAAGCAACAATATGTAGGTGAATTACCTATCAATGTGATTTTATATAAGGTAAGAAATTATTCTTCCTTGTCGTATTGTTCATATATGACAGAGACAAGGCTATATATACGATTGATTAGGAATATAAACAATTAAGTTATACATTTTTATTTAAGGTCAATTATTGACCTTACAATAAAATCTAAAACTGTTTAAATCTGAAAATAGTTAAAAGGTTATTAACATTACAAGGATAACAATGCATATTTGGTGAAATAATCATAAATGACAAATTGTTATTACCTACGAGAATCAATTAATTCTAATCTTGTATTTGTGCATGTGCTATTAATAAATGTGTGATATTATGGATTTAGGGGTCAACTTAGTAATAATTAGAAGCTTTATATATCTTTATTGGATAATAATAATAACAGACAATGTTTACTTAAGTAGCTATTATTATTATCACATAATTGTTTTGTTTTCGCTTAGCCTTCCCCAGACTCTTCCAATGATCACGGTCTTGATAATATCTTAATTGGATATACAAAGTCAATTCGGCATATAATTCCGATATTTAGTTATCACGATACTTCTGGTTACACGGTTCCGATTAATTAAAATGACTGATTATGGTATGTTTGTATTAATCGAATCCATTAATATTATTTATAAATACGATTACGTAATAATACAAATTTAAAACAACCTTCCTTTCCTTCGGCCGCCCGCGCCGTCTAGTAAAAAGTGATTTATTTTAGTTCTGTTTGTGGGGTTAACAATTACAATTTTAAAGGTTAAACATTTTTTTTAAACAAAAAATTTTCATAGACTCGAAAACAATATCTATGAATCATTCATAGTCATAAATATTGGTCTTGGGAGGGAATCGAATCCATGACATACCACGGCGTGTTAGTGGCGAGGCGACCACCATAGTGGCGGTCTTATTTTACTTTCTAAACATTTACTTTGTTATTTTCATGCAGGGCGTCTAGGTTCGCATGTAACTCAAAGCCGACCTTACTATATTGGATGATAGTGGGGTAGGTGAAACGGGCGAGCTACATAGTCACAAGTAAAGCCTCAGGCCTCTCTGAATATCTGAGCAGTCTATGAAAGAGGAAGCTGAGCGACCCTGTTATTTATTCACAGCCCTCTTGCCGGGACACGCGAATACCGAAACACGCTACTAGAAAAATAATATGAAATATTAACGAGAAACTTTTTGCTATCATTGTACAGCTTGCGACAAATTTATTGAAATAGCTATTTTCTTTTTATGTAAAGAAATATTGATCCTTAGTCATATATAATTAATTAATTTAAAGTCGTAAATAAGTACAAATAAACTGGGCAAAGCAGTAATTTTCATTATTAATTACTTAATAATGGGCGGCACTTTTATAGATAGATAATAAAGTAATTTTCTTCTCATTATGACATAAACCGTTACGAATATCTGATTATTGCACTAAGTGATACTTACTGTACTCGTTTCATAATTTGTTAATAGATTAACTATCAGGATATTTGATAAAATAATTGACAATTCTATTAGTTAGCGCACCTAATTCAGGCCTGATGTGGCAACCTTAAAACATTGTACAACCAATTAATACATCATAATATATTGTGTCTCAATTATTGTTCTATATAATATATGATCACTGGTTGTTCTTAATAAATCTATACTAATATTATAAAAAGAAATGATTTGTATTTTTGTGTGTAACAAATAAACCTAAAAACGAATGGACCCAATTCAAAAATTCTGTTAGAAAGCTACGTTATCACTGAGTAACATAGGTTATATAACACCACGCTACGGCCAATAGAAGCTGAGCAGTGGCCAAATAAAGAACGACTTCTAGTTAATTAATATATTTGTTTCCATCTCTTTGATTTTTAAATAGCGTGCACTTTTAGTCGACTTACCAACTTCGTCTATTTTTTTGTTCTTTATTTTATTTATTTAGGATCTCCAACAAAGGAAATACACTGCAATTTACACGGTTACAATCATTTAAGTATTACAATTGAGTACTTCTTCAGAATTCCTAATAGAATTGTCTAGGTCATAGTAATCGGATATAGAATATACCTAGCTAAATAAAAGCAATAAAACTAGTAGCTAGTAAAATATATCAAAATTGTACCACGAGTCTCAATAGAATCGAGCCGTGTAAAGAAAATTTAACTTTGATTTTTTTCTGTATAATATGGCTAGCTAGATGTATGAGATGTATTCTATTAAAGTCGACTAAAAATGCACGGTGTGCCTATACTTGCATGCTATGAACATCAAACATAGTAAGCATGTAGTTTATTTCTGTGAATAGCAGCAAAATAAAATGAAGATTTTATTAATTCAACAGTGAAACACGTGGTTTGTACATTAATACAAATTAGGTTTCATCAATTTATATGTAATATGTACTTGTTATGTGACTTACCATCTGCTAACGGTGGAGAAATACATGTTGAGAAAATCCACATACCCTAGAAGAAATCAAGGCCAGCGTGTTGGGATTATGGCCTTAACCCTCTCAGCTCCCTAGAAGAGATCTGTGCCCAGCTGTGAGACATTAACGGGTTGCTATTGTTATTTCCTATAAGAGTTTAAAACGTTTGATTTTTCTAACTAGGCATCATCATTCATCTTCATTTCAAACCCTAAACGTCCCACTGCTGGGCACGGGTCTCCTTCAAAGATAGTGGAGGGAATTTAGGCTAAATTCCTTCCACTATCTTATTTAGCCTACTATACCACGCTAGCCAAACGGGTTGGTATAGGGTTTGTTTCGATTTTTTTCTTTTCTAGCAGTGCTGTTGTCTGCATAAGGTTAGGCTTAGTCGCCTTTTACGACACCCACGGGTTGAAATGGGGTAGTGACTTATTATGTATTTTTAATGTCTTGATCCGTCACTACACGAACCACTACGAGCACTATAATATTCATACAAGCTTTAACCATAACTTAAATATGCACATAAAATGTAAATGCCAATTATTTTTTTGTAAATCTAATGTGTTAATGTATTTTTATTAACGAGCACTGTGTATGGTAATTAACTGTTGTAATTGAAGTTTAAATCAGAAATCACAAGATTTAATATGTAACATTTTGTTTAATTTACATTTATACAATTTTATGTACTTTTTGCGATATAGCTTCATCCGCGTGGTTTCCAAATTACTTTGTCTTGAGAACTATGTTATCTATACGTATATTTAGCTTAAGCGTGTTTTAATTAAAATATGCAATATTTTTTTCAAAAGACATTTCAACCGACAGACTTCGCTCTGTAAAAGACTCAATTTAAAGGTATATAGAAGTTTCAATGCGAAAATTTATAAAGAGTTATAATTAAGCTAATGTTTTGTAAATATAGTAATTATGTAATAATAACCTTAATGTAATGTGACAGCAATTTACTCAAATTTTTTCAAGGATATTTTATAAGGAAAATTAAAATGGATTACGTATCTTTATTTTAAGCTTACCAAGGTTAAAGTCATTTTGCTAACAGGTAAGATAACATTTAAAAAAAAATAGAAATTTATATAGGGAGCATATCGAAGCCTCCGTGGCGCAGTGGTTAGTGACCCTGACTGCTGAAACAGACGTCGCCGTCGTGGGTTCGATTCCCACCCAGAACAAATCCTTTTGTGATGAGCACAATTATTTGTTTTGTTTTTGGGTGTAATGTAATCTATAAAATGTTCGTATTTACAAAAAAAAGTTATTTAAGTAATATATCAGTTGTCTAGTATTCATATTACAAGCATTAGCTTTAGTTTCGGACTAGATGGCGCTGTGTGATTGTCCAAGCATTATAAAAAAAGTATAATTAGATATTAGGTTAATAACGTCAATATGATAATTGTTACGTGTCGCTCGTAGCATCTTATAAACCTAGCTGTTGCCGTGATTCCGCCAGCACAAAATTCGGACTGCCCAATGACAACATACTTATCAGTTTTTTATGTTTATGAGTGCAATTTTTTACCATTTTTCTTCTCCTATGAACCTTCGTTAGACTTAAACGAATATTTAAAAACTAAAATATATCTTAATCGTCCAGCGAGAGTTTTACCTTTAGCGACACATTTAATCTTTCCGTTTTATTTATGGAGTTATTATACAGATTAGGCGCCTTTTGGCAGCACACGAAGCAAAACGATTAACATACCTACTGCCAAAACTAAACCGTCGCTAAAGGACCTAGTCACTACTTACTAGCAGAAACTGTAGCATTTATGTTGTTCTCAGCTGACTAGTTGGTAAATAATATTTACAGTTTGGTACAATTAATTGAATTTTATTAAAACTTCCTGATGAAATTTTAAGCTTAAATTTTATTCCAAGGCCTGAATCAAAGTATGCACGCCAAAATTATAAAGGTATAATTTAGACAAAATGGTCGGGTAATGATAGGTATGTACCACTTGTATATACCTATCATTATGTGAAGTTGCGTCAACAATGTACAGGTGAAGGCAACACCTAGAAATTGCAGGTTGCACTACGTGACAGGCTAACGGATCTTGCTTCACAACACCTGTGTAATGGCTTAATAGCTACAACTATACGATACACTACACACTAAAAGGATGAAAAAATGCTTCTAATGCTTATAAGTTAAATGTCTGAGGTCAACAAACGTAATCGTGTATTATATGAAGATAGGTACGTAATTTCCTGTAAGTTAATTGTAATTGAAATGAAAATAGTAAAATCGGTGGAAAATATATCGATGTAGGTACATACCTATGTATCGATCAAGTTGTTTTTATCAAGATATTGCGAGAGTATAAGAGTTCTATTGGTTCTTAATCACATCCTCGCACATCTCTGGTGGAAACGCAGCCTTAACGATGTTATATGTTGTATAAACATAGAACTATGCAGCTCAGGAGTCCCAGAGAAAGTCAAACCTACTTATCTTTGAACGCGAAATGAATTTGAAGAGGAAAGTACAGTTAAAACAAAGTTTTTATGGTGAAGTCGCCAAATTTCTTGGACAAATTCTGTTTTTTTATCATATTAGATTTTAAATATATTAGACAAATAAAAAAAAGCGATGGTGGCTGAATGGATAAGAAACTGGCGTGCAAATGACGCAGTCCGAGTTCGATCCTGACCGGCAGTAACAATGTGGATTACACTTTGTGGAATTTATATGTACTAGTCAAGTGACTTACCATCTGCTAGCGGTGAAGAAAAAACATCGTGAGGAAACCCACATTCTATGAGTATGTCTGATCCACCAACCCGCACTAGGCCAGCGTTTACGCCATAATCCACTCAGATTATGGCCTAAACCCTCTCAGCTCTCTAGTTAGAGGAGAGGAGACCCAAGCCCAGCAGTGGGACTTAATGGATTGCTGATGATGATGATGAGACAAATCATATCACATCTCGAATGATTTCTGCATCAATTATAAAGTTTGTCGCCAATAGATCTTACAAAACAAGAAAAACGACTTTTGCTTTTACCCGTATTTAGGACCACTAGTTTATTAATATAACTATGACCGTAAATAGATACAAGACTTCATGCACTACCACTTTCACTACTGCAGCAAATTTTATTATACCTAGGCCTGATTATAAAACTACGCAATATGACTATATTTACAAGATAAAAATAAAATTACTAGCTATTATATAGTTAGTTATTATCGTATAGGTAAGCAGAGCACGTAATATTATTTCTGGTATATTAAAAAGTTAATGATTTAATTGCCTTCCTTCAACATTTATTCGAGGCTGTTAATATTTACATTGTAAACATGTGTAATAACAATTATTGACTGTCCTGTTGGTCTAGTGGTTAGTGATCCTGACTGCTAAGCCGGAGGTCGTGGGTTCGGTCCCCACCCAGGACAAATCTTTGTGTGATGAGCATAAAGGTTTGTTCTGTGTCTGGGTGTAATTTATCTATAATAGGTATGTACGTATTTACAAAAAAAAAAGTATTGAAGTAGTATATCAGTTGTTTAGTACCCATAACACAAGCAAATATAATTGCTTACTTTGGGACTAGATGGCGCTGTGTGAATGTGGTATAATATTATATTATAATGTTTGTAATGTAACCGCCTAGGCGCTGCGCCTTGTAAAACATTAAAACATTTTTTGAAGAAATCACTGTAATAGTACATTATGATATAAGTGCGGTAAGTTGATAATTACAGCCGAGGCGATATTGCTACAAGAAAGCAGAGGCTGTAATTATCAAACCGCACGAATGTTATACCACGTTTTATAACATATTTGCGAGGAAATAAATAAAATTCGGACTTTCTTAGAAAAAAACAAATACAGCGAAAAGAAAAAGCGCGCGGAATAATTTTTACTTGTCACAAATTATCGATGCGCGCGCATCAGCGCTTTTTTTTAAGGCAAAAACACAAAAACAGCCAGTATTACTAATAAAGTAAATTAATATTTTTGTGTTTTATTACAGATAAATGGTTGTAATTTATGGTCTAAATTAATTAAGTTAAAGAATTAAATGTTTATTTTATACTTATATATCATAATTAGTTTATCTCCCAAAGTTAAGTTTATTTATAAAATGTTGACCACTTTTCTGACATAAAAACTCTTTGCTAAGATTTAAAAAAATAGGTTCCGTTGCGTTCGTTACGTACGGAGCCCCTTGATTATTAGTATGTGAGTAGAGATGGGTAAATAGCCGGATGCTTTGGGTTATTATCAGTTATAATCCATAAGTAGCCATTAATAGCCTTGCAATGGATAATAACCCTGCTATTAATATTTTGATGAAAAAATAAATGTTTTTCTTTGTGTTACTCTAAAATCTGTTGGTGTGAACATAAATTGGGAGAGTGTACGCAGTGATATTGCTATTCTTTTTATTTATTTTCACTTTTTATATGGGCAAACGTGTTAAGAGGGCTCATACAGAAATACATGAAATCACGAGATTTCAACGTTCGCTTCTTAATATAACTTTATATGTAGCTAAGTAATTCTTGGCATATATGAACAACAGTTTTCTTGTCTAAAAAGTGTATTGAGAAAAACTGACTACTTATTATTAGTATTTTAGTTAGAACAGTTCTTTCGCACAGTGTTTTAAGAAATTCTACGAAACAAACCCACTTTGCGATTCAACAGGCACTAATGTTATTGATATTCATAGAAAAAAAAGATTATTTTAAGGTCTACATATTATAGTCCTTTAGTCGCTCTATTGATAAATATTACAAAAAAATATTTTTTTACAACTAAAACTACTAAACTTTGTTGTTTTTGGGCTGATTGACACCAAAATCGATATCTGACGAAGTGACGATCCCATTGATCACTGGGCATAGTTCTGAAGTCAAAGTTGTAAAACTGCCCGCCATCTTAAACTTGGTCGTTTTTGGGCTGACTGACACCAAAATTGATATCTGACGAAGTGACGATCCCATTGATCACTGGGCATAGTTCTGAAGTCAAAGTTGTAAAACTGCCCGCCATCTTAAACTTGGTCGTTTTTGGGCTGACTGACACCAAAATTGATATCTGACGAAGTGACGATCCCATTGATCACTGGGCATAGTTCTGAAGTCAAAGTTGTAAAACTGCCCGCCATCTTAAACTTTGGGCTGACTGACACCAAAATTGATATCTGACGAAGTGAAGATCCCATTGATCACTGGGCATAGTTCTGAAGTCAAAGTTATAAAACTGCCCGCCATCTTAAACTTTGTTATTTTTGGGCTGACTGACACCAAAATCCATATCTGACGAAGTGACGATCCCATTGATCACTGGGCATAGTTCTGAAGTCAAAGTTGTAAAACTGCCCGCCATCTTAAACTTTGTTATTTTTGGGCTGACTGACACCAAAATCCATATCTGACGAAGTGACGATCCCATTGATCACTGGGCATAGTTCTGAAGTCAAAGTTGTAAAACTGCCCGCCATATTGAGCTTTGTTGTTTTTGGGCTGACTGACACCAAAATCGTTATCTGACGATCCCATTGATCACTGGGCTTATTTCTGAAGTCAACATTGTAAAAATACCCGCCATCTTTTAAACTTTGTTGTTTTTGGGCTGATTGACCACCAAAATCGATATCTCCTTACATAGCAGCAGCTACGGAAAGAACCTTTAGTAGTCAAGCTGATGTACATACAAAAAAAAAGAAACAAAATAAATACTGAATGGGCAGGAAAAATAACTTACATATCCCACAACTGGAATTTAGAAAACAGACCATCAAGAGTAGTTAGTGTAGTAGAAAGTGATTTCCACGTGAATTATTATTCGGAACCTTTCGCTCCAATATCAGGAATCGGTAAAATATCCTGTGACAGTAATCAACCTATACATCGAAATACACCAGAAATAGATCGATTAGCGTCCGAGCCAGTCGATTTACTAGAAGAATCCAGTGTTTCTAGCAGTAATTAGGCTGAAGATAATTTTTGATCAAACAAACAAAAACAAAAAAACTACAATTTTGATATAAATGACTGATTAAGAATTTGAAAAAAGTAAAACTAAGTACAAAAAAAAATTAACTGCTAAAAATTATGTAAATAGCTGATTGAAAAATTTTTATATGGGCCAGATTAGTTTTAAATTGCACATAAATTTACGACAAATTAAAATAATGAAAATAAAGTCTAATCTGACAGTCCTAAGCCTGAAAACCATGAAGGGAAATTTTCAATCACTAAAATAACATTAACAGCAGGGTTATTAGCCATAATTGGCTATTAATGGCTATTAACTGCTTTTAATCGATTATTATCAAAATGATATTAACCGGATTATTAGCATTACCCAACACTATATGTGAGCATGAGAAGCCGTGCAATTTACTTTACATTACCGCACTAGTGCGTAATGAGATTTTTACATTATGATGATACATTACAACACTGAAATTGGTGAAATAAGAGACCCTTTACGAGCAAATATGTTATAAAAATATTTAGGTACCTATTATTATTTTATCGATCTATTTATTCTGTCTGTGAATGTCATGATTACTAATAGTGTTTTGAATATTATAATGGCAAGAAATATCTATTTCCGATCCGACAATAACACTAAAAAAATTATACACTCAATAAAAATATTGACTTTAAAGTGACAAAAAAAATGTTTTATGTGATTTTGTTGTATCCGTAATCATTTTGAAATAAACATATTATGTATAAAAAACTAATGCGACAATAAAGGCATGTCAATACAATTATTTTGCAATGCTGCTAGTCTTCTGGGCACTTTCCCTTGTGACAGTGATGCCGACGAAAACTTTGACGCCTAGCCCACATTACCATTTGTATTATTATTTATTTATAGTATTGTAAATAGTATTTGTAGATATGTAAGTAGTTAGTTTTTATTTCGTTTCAAAATATGTAATAACATTAACATAATAAGTAATAACGTCTGTTTGCCACCGTCGTGGTATAATAATAAAATAAAAAAATAAAAAATATATTATGATTACGTAATAACACATCAATCCTAATAAATCATATACCTACTATCATATAAAAAAATGCGTACGTACGTGTCTATGCAAAGTATTATTGTTATCACTGACTGAGATAGCTGTGTCAGATACTTTTTTTTTATGATTAAAGATTCCCAAGTCATAATTACTTAATACCTATGCAGTTACTTTTATCACTGTTCGTAATATAATAAGAACTGTTTAATATATTAACTAAACTAGTAGGTTCTAACAGCCCCGGTGGTCCTGCCCCGGCAACGGGGTAGTTACCGGGGCGGGACCACACCGGGACCGTTGGAACCTACTCTGCGATGAGTAAGTAAACCTCAAATTTCGTATGATTCAACCATATCGTGCATGCACACTCATGCAACATAAATATTCTATCTCCATTACATTACAGATATGCGTGAGCACTTAACAAGATTGTTTCAATAATATCAAGTGCTTTAAATGTAGGTCAAGAAGTAGAACAAGATATGTAACGGTCTTCAAAACATGACCTTGACTTTAAAAAAATCTCTTCGGAAGTGAGTACGGAAGTTTATGCTTCCGTCGTGTTTGTTTGTGTTGTCCGCTCTTTATTGCGACCGGTTATCGGTTACTTGTTGCCATTGAATTGTCTTCTTATGTACCCGGTACGTGATCTGAACTTTGAACGACTTAGGAGGAAAGAATTTGTGGCGCCTGTCATTGTATTTCACTGTACTTTATGCCGTTTCTTTTAGGAAAACATGACTATGCTTACATAAATCTTTTAAGGCATGAACCTTGTTTATACCTAACGCAACATCATAAAATGCGAAAAAATAGCCTTTATATCCTGTTGATTATAAAACCTTAATAACGCATTGACATGATTCTTTTTCTAATCGATCAAGCTCGTAATCTGTTTATACGATTGGAGGATATTAAAACCTTTGTCTAATGTTTGAAAATTTAACAACAATATCAAAATCGACCAATGGAAGATCGAGCCAGTAGCACAGAACAGAGATAGGTTTTCAGAGTCAAGCGAAAAGGCCCTCTGTAACCTAGTAGTTACAAATTGTATTTCCTGTTTAGACACGTCCAAATTATTCAAATTTAACAAAGAAGTAGGATAAGTAATTAGCATAACGGTGACTAATATACCTAATCTGAACCATACATTTATTTTACTTGATAGCTCACGAAACAATGGTAACGTTGGGACGGCTATGTTCAATATCCTAGTACAAGTGTGGCAATGAGATGATGACGTAAGTATCTAAAAGTAAAATAACTATTTCTCCCAAATGTTATGGAGACTATTGTTCCCACAAGTATGCTTCCTGCCTCCGTCAGAGAAATGCAATAATCTCGGTGGGGTTGCTTAATTTGACCTCGAAATCTAATATAGACATTAGGCTCTTATTACTTCGTACATAATAATATATATTACATTACTTACATATCTATTTTTAGTATTATAATAAAGCTAATTTTTCAGTCCTGATTAATTAAACTACTTGTTATAAATATTTATGCGAAAGAGGTTCATTTGTTTGTTACTCTTTTACGCTCTTACTAAGTATATCACTCGATCATTATGAAAATTGACATAAAGATATTGTAGGAGAAGACATAAACTAAGTATTTACCGATATAAATATCACACGGGCTGAAAATAATGCTAATACTGGACTCTCACTTCAAACGGCCCAATTCTCCAGCCATTGCAAAACTTGTTTTTTATTTTCATGTGTCATGACGCCTTATGACGCCTCTTTTCACCTACCTTTGTCCAACACTATTGTTTAAAGATATTAGTAACGGCTTTTACAAGTAAATAACCTACTTATTTCTTTAAACAAATGTTTCAAAACTCAAACAGCGTTCAATAACTTCGGGCATCATTATGGTAATTTTATTCTTTACATATCAATAATGCTGAAATAGTTTTCTGTTATGATAAACACCGAGACCATTAAATTAATTTCTCAGTACTGTATGGAGAGAATATGTTGCTAACTTGAGGTTTTTAATCACAATTAGGTAGATCGAAATTCTAATCGATATAAAAATGAAGTCTTTGTAAAAAGATCAAACTTTGTTACAATTTGAAATTTATGTCAAGAGCAGAGCAGTAAGAACTAGTATATTACTTACTAAGGCAGCCATTATTTCTGTTACAATGTTAAAATGCCTATTTTTTTTACGGGCAATGAGTTTAATATGATAAACATAGATCTGAATAGGTAGAGTTTTTCATGCACTTTTGCAATGTTCGCATAATTATAGATATACCCAAATAGATTTTGTTATTTCCTGTTTCGGAAAAAAAATAATATTATAGGTAATATATTTTCAAATTAAAAATACCTATATCCATCGGTGTTTGTGAGTGAGTCGGTTAGTTGTTTTTAGCACAAGAAAAAACTCTAAGTATTCCGATCTATGATGATAATAGATGTAGTTATACCAATATTTTATTTTCAATGGCTTGCTTTTCAGTATAAAGCGCCTTTAGGACTTTTCTTAATTTACTTTTGTAGTGAAATTAAGACAGAAGAATAAAGTTTCAAAATTAGCTATAGAAATAGTACGTAAAGTTTACAAAGAAGGACAAAAACTACTTTTATTCTACGTGTGATGAACGAATGTAAAAAAACTGGCCAAGTGCGTGTAGGGTTCCGCAGTAGTCCGTTATCACAATATAGTACATTCTGTTTAATAATAACCACTTCCTTAGAGCACGATCGCTGCCAAGTTATTTCAATTCACAAAGTTCGTTTGTGATTTCTATAGGTACTCGAATGAAAATGTAACCCGTTTGTACAGCGCCATCAGTGTTGAAAAACTTATGATTTATTATATACTTTATATTTTGTTTTTAAATGCAAGTCTTTACCCGTTATAAACAAGCAACTACTTTATCTTAGTCACTATAAAGGATTAATGCTTAGGATTTTGTATTTGGTACAGAATTATCCAACTCCCAATTTCAACGACTATTACTGCTAAACTAATAAAGTTATCTTAACCGATATAATTCTCATTTAAAGTTCATGAAATGCACTATCATCATGAATTTTTCCAGATTTTTCAAGCCAGCAGTTTAACTTTTAGAGGGGGGGGGGGGGGGGGGGAACGCCCTACTGGAACAAAAATTTGGTCTTTAAAGTTTAATATTTCGTAAATGGACCATAAAATCGAAAAATAATGTTAGTAACCCTCAAGTCATTTTAGAAGACCTAATCAACGATACCCCATACGATGGGGTACACGACAAAAAAAAATATTCATCCCCACTTCACATGTACGGGAGCTACACTAAAAAAATATTTTCCAAAATTTTACTTTACCACTTTGTCGACGTAATTAATATACACACTCCTACAAAATTACAGCTTTCTAGTACTAACGGTCTCTTAGAAAATCTCAGACAGACAGACGGACATAACGAAACTATAAGGGTTCCTAGTCAGAACTACGGAACCCTAAAAAGAATAAAAAATATAAAAAGTTATGTTTAAAAAATATACAATTAAATAGTTTTAGTTAAAAAGGTTATTACAAATGTGGTCAATTTAAAGTGTGAATAGATTACTAGGGTACTACATACCTATATGTTCGTCAGCTCACAAACAATACGTTTGAAACGAGTTCAAAATGCTTTGTAGCAATTTCAGTCATTTAAAATTCTAGGCACTATTTTCCAGTCGTCTCGCGAGTTTCATGGATGCCTCATCACATTTTAATTATTACTTTCAACGAGAGATTTCAAAATAAAGCAGAGCTAAATTATATTATTATTTTTAGTTTACATTAAATATAACTTTAAAATCTTGTATGTTTTCATTAAAAAAAACTAGGTAAGTACTTGTTACTTTATAGGTATAAAAAAGGAATATTTAAAAAAAAATTAGACTACATGTGATAATTGACTGGAAAATCGTTTGTTAAAAAATTATCATGTAATTATGTTCTTTATTTTTAGCAAAGAAAAGATCAGTAGAATAGTTCCATTTCCTAGAATTCTGATACAAATAGAACAGTTGTAGGTTTATCTTGTCCTTGTTATAAAAGAAATATAGGTTTTATTGGTTTAGTGTTATCCACTAAAAATAGATCCAATAACATTCTATGACTTATATGGGCTTGTTTTGTTATTGTATGAATACCAACATTATGTTTTATATTTTCACATCGATTAGATCCAATTTTCTACCCTCTAGCCCTATTATGTACTGTACTATTACTTACATTTGTTACAAATAATAGTACCTACCTTCATTAAAGAAATTACACGCAGGACGACAGGGCTATAGCGTAACAACTAAACTTACTTAGGTAAGTATATGGTTATTAAGCGACTCGTTCTTTAGTCTTGGTAGCAGACAAAGAAGTTATTCGATAAAACCTGACTTACCAGTTAGAATGCGCAAACTTGCTTATACATGAAACTGGAACGTAATCACTTATTATCTAGAATATACACAGAAATCTAAATAGATTTGTTATGCTTCACAACGTTTACAAGTAATAACCCTAATTAAACAGTCAGAATTATTGATCTTATCGGCAAAAATCAAGTAATTATAAGTTCTGTTTATCCATACAGAAAATTGAATAATTAACTATCCGTCTCGCCTGTAATTTCTTTAATATATATTTTTTATATATTTATATACTATTATTTGTAACAAGTGTAAGTAATAGTACGGTACATAATAGGGCTGGAGGGTAACACATAAGATCTAATCGAACTGAAGAAGCAAGCAAACCAAACCTTCCCCATTCTTGAACATTGTCATAACAACAAGAGACAAAAATAAAAGTGTAAATATAAGGCATAATGTTGGTATTGATACAATAACAAAACAAGCCCATAAAAGTCATAGAATGTTATTGGATGTATTTTTAGCGGATAACACTAAACCAATAAAATCTATTATATAGGTATTTCTTTTATAACAAGGACAAGATAAACATACAACTATTCTATATGTGTCACAGTTCTATAAACTGAAACTATACTACTGACCTTCTCTTTGCTAAAGATAGTGAACATAACTGCATGACATTTTTTTTAACAAAACGACCTCTAGATTTTATTATAAGTACTTACTAGAACGACTTTCCTGTAAAAATATCTCATGTAGTAGAACATTCCTTTTAAGTAAGTATTAAAGTACGTAATACAATTTTTAATAAAAAAATACAGGGTTATAAAGTTACATACCTATATAATGTAGACTAAAAAAATGATTGTTTGGTTTACTTTAATTTAAAATGTCTCATTGAAACTAATAATTACAATTACCCTCATCCATGAAACTCACGTGACGACCGGAAAATAGTGCCTAGAATTTTAAATGACTGAAATTGCAACAAACCATTTTGTTCTCGCTGCAAACGTATGGTTTGTGAGCTTGACAAACATAGGTACAGAACTGAGTAATCCATTTAAATTTAAATTGACTGACAACAAAGCTTTCCTTTTTAAACCAAAAAATTTTGACACTGAATGTTATTTTGTTCTTTATTTTCGAAATAAAACTTTTTATTTTTATTATTTAGAACTCCTTTCTTCAATTCTGACGGCGGCGATCACGAGGTATGTGAAATAAAAGTAGTTTTTGTTATTCTTTTTAAATTTTACGTACTATTTCCATACGTAGGTACATTTTTATAAAATAAACATTATTATTATTATATTATTATACCTATGGAAATAGAACGTTAAATTTAATTTAGAAGATACATACCTAAGTATAAACTTTCTTCTTCGGTCGTTTCAAATTAAGAAAATAAGCCGCTTTATACTGAAAATCGTGTATCTGTACAAGCAAATGAATATAAGGGACTGGTATACATATATCTATTCACACGACATTCGAAATGCAGAGAGAGATAATATGTATATATACATAAAATGAATGTCCTAAATAAGATGATGTTTAAGACTCTAGATTACATTGAAATCATAGTAGGTATCCTCAAAACTATTTAGTAAAGTAAAAACAGTTTTTCTTTTAACAGCTAAATTATCCGCCAAACGGCAAAAAAATTAACACACTATTAACTTTAATATCGCGCATAATCATTCACGCAAATAATAACAATGTTAAAAAATATTATTTTGTAAAGCAAAATGAGGTAGGTAATTCACAACAATGAAAATGATTGTTCATTGTAGCAATGTTACAAAACTTGAATGGTTAAGTTTATATGAACAACGTGCGATTTGACAATAAAGTAAAGATTGTAAACCTTAGTTCGCACCAAGAACCCTACTGGTAGTTGCGATATTCAAATGAATAGTATCTGCTTTCAAATATTTGAAAATTTTAATAGGTCGCTGTCAGCTTTACCTTTGACCACAAAATCGATCAATCGAATAAAATCGAGTTGATTGCGAGAGCTAGGCGTAGCTATCGGTGATACGAGGCCGCCACACTAGAAGGGTCCCGTCTGTTAAAATATAAGAAATACTCCTTTTGAAGTTCGTCAAAATGGATTAAGATGGGTCATCAACGAATTTTAATACGGGACATTTGATTGGTTGAGCTCATATCATATCTTCATAGTGAAATGTTTAAAAATGTATGCTTGGCTACATCATTTTCAAACATTTGTTGCAAAAATAAATCAGTCTACATGGGACTAGCTATGCTACTGATTTACATTACAGCACTGTAAAAACTGTTAAAACAGATTAGCTTGCACTATTTATATAAAAAGTTAAAGACCATCATCAATCTTAACAAGCCAAGTAAAAAATGTATTTATAATAAAGCACACTAAGCGTTTTGCGTGTTACACCTAATAGGCCTTTTGTACGAATGAGAATACATTGCATCAATTAAACTTAATTAATTTATATCTTGACCATGTAATAAAGGTATATTTAGCAAAACAGAACAATTAATGTTTTTATTATTAACCACATTTAAATTAGTGCTTACATAACGTTTGTAGTTACCTCTCGAGGGCAGATGCAAAAAAGCGAATAATGCATGCCAGGTAAGAATGTCGAAATGGTACTTTATTTTATTTAGTTTTCGGTTTGCAAAAAAGGAAAAAATCCACGAGTGTTTTGCTGTTTCACTTGAAGTTACAAAAAATAACAATCAAAACATTGTTTATCAATAATTTTTAGTAGGTAGGTAATCTCACAAAGAATAAAGGACAAGTTATTACTAAAACACGACCGAGGTGTGCATTATTGACGAGGGCGAATGTCGCGGAGCAGTTACAGTGAAGTTTAAATCAAATAGATTTTAATAGATTAAATGCCAACCATATTCTTACTATATTATATTTCTTTCGACATATTATCATTTCACTTTCGTGGGCTACTGAAACTTAAATTTATCCATCTAAATAATAGATTTTCCGTGTACCACTCATAGACATAGAATTCGCGCGCTACCGTACTTTTCACACACAGGACACATAGTATCGCGTAGTCATGATCTATTATAGGTATATGTAGGTATATACCTATCATCATCATCATCATCAGCAACCCATTAGGTCCCACTGCAGGGCTCGGGTCTCCTCTCCTCTAACTAGACAGTATATACCTATATAATTATAATATTTATTATTATTTTTAGTAGGTATTTATTTATTTATGTATATTATTAATATGTATTATTTAGTGTTAATATATGTAGGTATTTAATTAATTATAAAAGAATACTACCTAAGTATATGACTTCATATACTTAGGTAGTATTCTTTTATTATTTTCAATCTTATATTCTTATTTGGCACCTACCTGTTCTCATCTCTGCATCACCCAAAGGTTGGCTGGTAGAGAATGCTTTTAGCATTAAATCCCACACATTTTTTAATACACAATTTTTTGTGCAACAAAGTTTTATAAAATAAAAATACGGACCCGCTCAGTTAAATTTAAATTCAAACGTATGATTTAGGTACTTTATGCTGTGTATTGATTTATGAAAATTAAGAGGACCAAAATAATGATGTGTATCTGTTTGTAATGTTATTTTGTATCTGAAATCAAAATTCAATGGTATTTAATTTTGTATCGTTATTATTTTTGCAATATTTTGACACATATGTATTTGATTTAAAATAAAATTATTTACCTACTTACTTATTGTTATAAATAGGTAGATAGATAAATATTAGTTAAAGGCAGGGCCTGAGAATAGTCATTTATAGCGGTAGGTACTGATCGGTGCGGTGTATTGTGGGACTGCAACGATGCACGAACAGTTCTGATTGCACTGGGCTAGGAGTGCGCTGCGCTGTGATCAACGCACCCGCTCGACCGAACAGATTGAAATAACAGCCAACATTGTCTACCTATATTAATTTGTGTTTCTTACTAACGAAAACAAAAGTTTTGTTTTATAAATTACTGGCTGTTGCTTGGGGCTTCGGTTCCGTCGTTCGTTTGGCCACTGCTCTGCTCCTATTTGGCCGTAGCGTGATGTTACATAGCCTTCCCCGATAAATGGGCTATTTCATCTATTTCATCAATCAAACAAACAAACACTTTATAATAATATTATAAGTTTAGATATTATTTAACAAATTGAAATAGATAAATTTAAAAAATAATATGTTTTTGTTTCTATTTTGAGAGTGCCACTTCGTGACACCGGTTCCTCTACTTTTTTATTAAGAACGTTTATACCCGATGATGACTGGCAACGTTGCAATTTAGTGTCATATTTCGTGGTTTTCAATTTTCATTATTTAATTGGACCTATATTTTAAAAATATTTATGTTCAATATTTTTTTTAGAATTATGTGAAAACTGTGTAAAATTTTAGAAATCATTGCGTTAACAGTTCTCTTTACATGCAAAATTGCAGGGCGTTATTTTCATAGTAAAATAACTGTAAACATTACGGATACTTACATTTTAATACACTTTCACGTAATTCTAAAAAGTTTATAGAACATATTTTAAAATACAAGTCCGATTCAATAATAAAAAATTAAAATCACGAACTTTTGGCCACTCATAAGATATAAACGCTCATAATTTGTCGTTCTGTAATAGATTAAAATATTATTTCTGTAGTAGATATACATTCTCTTTTAAATAGAATAAATAATTACAAATGTTGAAATTGTGTTATTTGAATACCTATAAATAAACATGAAGAATAATTTTATTAATGTATTTTAACAGGACTACTCGATTTTATCTTAAAAATATTATTTTATTTTATCGTACTTACTCTTGATTTTGCATACAACTTAGAACCCTTGAACACGTAAGATACATAACTAAAAACAAGGTTTTAATAAAATATACACCCTTTATCACTTTTTCCTTAATTTATCAGACACTTCAAGATCTTTATCTTAGTGATAATGTTTCTACACAAATCTAACCTAATTCTTAGATAAAACGTTTTTATTGTACTTACGGAGAAAAACGAAGAATACGTTTCATTGTAAAGATTTAACTGATAGCAGGGGGCTTACTCTGAATTTAGACATTCGAATATTCGGTTTTGATGTCGCTGTCAAATGTAAGGAAATGTAGATATTGTGGCTGTCACTTTTAAACATTTGACAGCGACATCAAAACCGACTAAGTCGAATGGCAAAATTCAGAGTAAGCTTCCAGTATTATCCCAATTTTAATCTTTACGCACGTTCACACGACAGATAATAGAAACATAGATAATGAAAAAGACAATTATTTGTTTACAATACAAATATGATAAAACTTTTGTGATCCTTTAAAGCGATTCCAAGTTATCGTATCTCCATTTAAATACGTATGGGATATTAGTATGAATTCGCATATAATGTGAAATGGGAACATTTTTAAAACCCCTAGCCTTTTTGAAAGCACCCTTACCTATTCTTTTTTCATAAAAAAGCCGCTTAAAGTCAAGTTAAAATTTTTTCAAACAACATTATCACCAAAAATAATGTGTGAATGCAAATGAAAACAAAATTATTTTTATCATTATAACCGTCAAGAGTCATTCATTATGTTATAATGGAACACGTGCATATTATATTGGGTCACATGTAAGCGGAGGTACCTACCACACGACTCAAAAAAAAAAATTATTATTGTTAACGTTTTTGGTAACTGTACTTTATTGAATGATAATTATAATAATGAAAATAATTAAATTAAACATCTACTTACATAAAACTATATATACAGTTAAATATAAACAAAAAAAAGGAAACTAAAACGAAAACTTAAACAATAAAAAAAAAAAATCAAATAACCCAAAGAAAACTTGTTTAGGCATCGTAATATTCGTCAGCATCACTGTCAACTGGAAACGTACCCAAAAGGCTGGCGGCATTGCCACGTTGAATGGCAATGCTAATTCTCTGAGCGAGAAACACACCAGCCCTCTGATCACGTGAAGCGTCGATAAGCCTTTTTGCCAGATCTTTAAACAAAGACCTAGCACTCGGACCCCACGTACCTAAAGTCAATTACCATTTTGGTAACTTAATTTATTTTATTTTGTCTTTTACCCGGCTGTCAAGACGGGTATTGTTTTTCGCGCGTATCTTGTATCTTTGTAAATTTCTTTATTCCCGCGAATCTTCCAAACGGCTGGATGGATTTTGACAATTAGTAGGGTATCGTTAGATTCGTCTAGAAAACAAGTGTCCTTAGATAGGTTTTAAGAATAAAAAGACTTAAACGGCGGGCTTTTGAAGCGAAATTGTAAGAAGTTCAATTTTTTTTTAACCAAACCTATCGAGTTGATTATCAAAATAAAGAGAATTAAAAGGAGATTACATAAAATTCAAAAAGAGATTATACATAATTAAATGGTTCCAAATGGTAAGTAGTTCTATTTTTTTTTTAACCAAACCTATCGAGTAGAGTATCAAAATAAAGGGAATCAAATGGAGATTACAAATATATACATAATATATGTTATGTATTTAAATTTAATCGGGTTATAATAATATTACAATAATTTTACGGCCTTTTTAGTGCGTTGGTCTCTGCTGATTTTTTGCAGTCGGGTTATTAATTTTTTTTAATTATATTTATTTACAATAAATATGAATATTTTTACACCGTTTCAGGATATCATAAAAAAAAAAGTTGTCCATGTGGTTTCTTCGTTTTGAATCATGTCGAATGTTGTTTCGATCCCCACAGGGAAAAACCGGCCAAGAGCGTGTCGGGCCACGCTCAGTGTAGGGTTCCGTAGTTTCCCGTCCGTCACAATAAGTGTTCCCACTTATGAGTTTAAAGGTGGGTATCCATACTATCCATTATGTTCGCGATCCAGCAGCGCTCTAGCTAGCTCTAGACGTGCCAGAAGTTTTCGATGGTAATTTTGAATTGCGAGAACCTATTTTAATAATTATTTTTTTGTTTGAAAAAAGATACGTTCAGGATAATAAAATATTATGTAAACGAAGTTAAAAAAAAAATACGGGCAAATGAAACTTGACCTCTGGATTGTATAGGCGCTCATACGATTCAGGGACCAAATTATATTGGTTAACTGCAGTTTCCATCTGTTGTTTCCATCCAAGTTCAAAATAATTTTCCTAGAAAGTCCTTATAAAGTTCTACTTTTCAGATTTTTTTCGTATTTTCTAAACTTATGGTTCAAAAGTTAGAGGGGGGGGACGCTTTGTTTTTTACTTTTGGAGCGATTATTTCCGAAATTATTGACATTATCAAAAAATTATTTTAGTAAACCCCTATTCATTTTTAAATACCTTTCCAACAATATATCACACATTAGGGTTAAAATTAAAAAAAAAAACACTTCCCACTTTACATATAGGGGGGCTACCCTAATAAAACATTTTTTTCCAATTTTTATTTTAGCACTTTGTCGGCGTGATTGATACACATATTGGTCCCAAATTTCAGCTTTCTAGTGCTAACGGTCACAGAGATTAAGCGAGGACGGACAGACGGACAGACAGACATGGCGAAACTATAAGGGTTCCTAGTTGACTACGGAACCCTAAAAATGAAGAATAATTGCATGTCACGCAGAAATTTGTTTTGAGTTTAGCTTCTTTGTTTAATAATGTACATTAGTAAAGCTACAAAATAATTAGTATTCCTAGCGGAAGTCTTTAAAAAAATAAGTAACTATGTATAGAATCTCTCTTGAAAGAATAAAACACTTGTTGGGTAATTTGACAATGATGAACTTGGACTGTTGTAATGTTGAGACTAGAATACATTTTATTTCAACATAGGGAGCGACAGGGAGGTCTTTCCTGCATGTCAGGGTGATTCAACTGACTTTAGTGTAAGTACCTAATAAATAGTAAATATAATTTTTTGTTTGTATAATTTTATTTATAGACACTATCAGGGTGACGCGATGGTATAGCGGTTAAGATGGTCACCTTGTCACTAAAATTGCCGTGCCGAGTGTCGTAGATTCGATTCCCACGCGTTAAAAATATTTGTGTCATTCATAGATATTTGTTTCGTGTCTGGGTGTAATTTTGATATTCACCACACAGAAAGCGAGCGACTTGAACATCCTCAGCAACAGAAAAGTAATATAAAAGGAAAAACACTATGAATGGATGAGGCTGTTAAAAATTCTAATTGTTGCAATCAATTTATGTGAGTTTTTTTTTGATGATGATAATTGAAACTTTCGTAAACCTAATAATAGTCATAGGTAAATTTATACAATTGAGTACCGACAAGCAACGAAAACACATGACGTTGCATAAGGATAAAAATTATTTAGTGAATACTCAACAATTTCTTTTTTTGCTATAATGACTAATATCCATCCATCAGTGTCTATATTCGGTTTACGAATATCAATGTAATTGTTTATTTAATCCTTTGGAAGTATTAACAATTAAACATTCAAGTCGCATACCTTTCCATTGATTTATTTGACGTAGAATAACGAATTATGATGATAATAAATATTCTTTATACGGTGTATGTCATTGTTAGTTGATTGTAATTAATTCATTTACGTTTAGGCACTGTGTTGCTTTAGCATTGTTTACGTATTTCATAATATATTTTAACGCTACGGTAAAAATGTGGTATCTAATAACGCAGGTTTATGTTTGAAAGAAATTGAATTCCTCCACATACTTAATAGTAATTAAACAAATCAAACCATGTAAGAATTATTTCATGCCATCCTTTTTAAATAAACAATATATACTTACTCTTGAACAAACCCATCTTGAAGCACTTTCTCATAATGTCAGGAAATGTATTAACTCTATTTATTTCTCCCATATATTATAATAAAAACACTCCTATTACCAATCATTAAAATAGTCTTTTGAAACTCATTGAAAATTACAAGTTCTGTAAGTTACGAAAACTCGTGAAAATCGTGTAGGTATTGTACGCGAGTGTAGCCGGCTCGCTGCAAGCTGATACTCTATCAGACTGATGAGTGAATCGACGCGGGTACAGCCACAGAGCGACCGGCGCCCGCGCCACACGGTCTCATTGCCACGCTCCATATTAAATCACACGCGAGAATTATCTCACTAATCTCCGAATTAAACAAACACAACAGTTTAATATTTGTGTGCAAACAAACGATTCTAATTACGTAGCAATTTAATTGGTATCGTACGGCAATGTTGCTGTATTAATATTGATATGTAAGAAGATACTATAATCTATCATTGAGGCGTCGGGTACAGTTAGCAAAAAAAAAAAAATAGGTACATAGCAGATAAACATTTAGTTCAGTAGTAGCTCAAGAGAGAATCTCCTGGCATTGCTTGTTTTATTCACTAGTTATTACTAGGGAAGAGCTTACGGGACGGACCCACTCTGAAAAATTAATTTAAAGATCATCACTACAGTGCCAGTGCGCAGTGGTGTAAACTATACCATTTTGAACATGTCATGTAAATTGGGACATTCTTATTTTATTTTATTTATTTGTTTTATTAGCTGTATAAACAGTTCACAATCATATTATAGCTAACTAGATCTAATGACAAAATGTTCTTAATCTAGAATGCGAACCTTAACAATACACACAGCATGCACGAGGTTGTTATACACGGACATCGCTAAGATGCAAAAGCGTCCAGTACCTTGCAAGTAAAATATGCATAATACAAAATGTTAAATTGAGAAACTGAAAAGACAAAAATATATATATAGATATATTAATCGGTAGTTACTGAGACCAATCCATTCATCTATCAACATTTCTGCTAAAGGAAATATAATTAGGGTTAAATAAATCATAAATCAATACATTCGAAGTCAACTGCTAATAAATCAAGTGTTCAGTGCTCAAAAACGCGTTCTTACTATGGTTGCTACAATTTAAACTACCAAATTTCTATGTAACACTGTTGAGATGGAGATCCTGTCCAACGATACGAGTTTTCAGTTTGTCGTCCATTCATCATTTATAAAATTAATCAGAATGCTTATTTTTAATTGGAAATTTGAATAATATTAATGTTAGGTACACACTACTGATATACTTAATAAATATTTTAAATTCAAACAATAATGTTTCATAAATTCCGTTGTTGACTGTACATTTAATCTTCATTAATTGAATCGTTGCAAACAATAAGTGTATTTATTCAGTACTTGTGCAAAGTCTACGACACTAAATTATCTTAATCCACGTAAATACACAAGATTTCGAAGTAGGTACTATTCACCACCTCTTATGGCAACTAAGCGTATTATAAGAATTTAGATCTCGAGGATCTTATGCAATTTGAATAATTACTGTTTCGAATTATTGTATACATTCAATTATTGTATATTTTTCTATCAAGTATCAAGCTGAAATTTATATCAAATACTTGGGTCTGCCATCCTTATCCATGCCATATGTAGCAATAAAATCTGAGTTTTAAGTAAACACAATCAAAAGATACAGCAGTTATTGCTCCATTTTTATCGAATATATTGACAATCAAAAAAGTTAATATCTATAGGATATTTTCGGTTGACCAAGAATCATTAGATTTGCAAGAAGCAATATTAAGTTGTAAAAGTAAAGATGAAAATCGGAAAACCGTACTCGTGTAGTTAGGTATATCACTAGATTAGTACTCTATTGGAAGGGGTATTATATACAATACATACTCGTATAATGATAAGCCTAAAAAAATTGATAAAGATGTACAATTTATTCCGGATCTATAGACGTTACATAAAGATTTAATTTCAAATTCATAATTTGGCTTTGTAGACAATTTCAATTTGACAGTGTTGTATATGGATTATTAACAACTTGCCTAGTAATGTGATAATATTCATATTCACAGTATTTTCCACACAATCGCATTGTATTATAACTTTTAAGGACTTTGCGTGGTGATAGGTAAATATAGTTAAGTAAACGTACAATATTTACGATAATAATTGTGATCTTTGTTGTCTATTAACAGTTGCAGGTTGTTTCTTCAGTTAATTACTTGAAGGATACGTTGTAGATAGGTTGATTTTTTAGGATATCGCGGTCAACATCATCCTCTTTGGTAGAATTATTATTGTTGCAACAAAATCGACCTCAACGAGTTTCTCAGCTGTGGAGACGTCATTCACAGAAACAACACAAAAAATGTGTTATTATGGCTGTGAACTTCTGTGTGTTACTTACCTAACTGGACTTTTTAATTTGAGATCTTTCACTCTTCAAAATTTGTCACTGTTCTTTACCTCGTACAATTTAAAACATCTACGGGACGTTTTGTGACCGAAAAATTTATATCACTTTGATGACAGAGCAGTTTCTCACGTTGAACGCCGAGATTACAGACACAATATAAAATTTATTGTTTGGGGGTCACCGGTGACCCCAAACAATAAATTTTATATTGTGTTTTTGCTACCTTACACTTACTGATACCACAGAATAAGTAATAGTACCTAATACGCTAACACATAATTAATGCTCAGCAATAGCCAGCAAGTAAAGTCAAACGATACATGAGTTTAGTAAATTCAGTACACAGCAGATCAGTAAATTCAATTTACTGATCTGCTGTGTACGTTGGTATATAACGGACCCCTAGGGGTCCATGGAGAACCCTGTCGTAAAGGAAGCGAACTTTGTGACTGAGTCCTACAATAATAGGTTTGCATTGCAACTCCTTACAGCTTTATCAATTGATAATTAGTTAATCACTTCTATTAGCAACTATTTATTGGAACTAAAGACTTTATTAAATTGAGTCAGTCAAAAATTGCATAAGTTGTATTTAAATACCATTATTTAATTGAGGGATATTAGGAATGGGATTATTTGGAGTATAAATGTCACAGTGTGGCATATAATCCCCACAGTTGACTAGAATCCGTCGATATACTAATCCAGAAACAAATCGCCGATATGGAAAAAGTAAGTTCTTACATTCATAATAATATATTATTTGAATTACTATTTAATACCAATTTCATTTAGATATGCTGAGTCATTCCTGAACCCAATAATTCGCTTTAATACTTAAGTTACGATTTTTGACATTTTTTTATTTAAGAGTTCTCAAATTATGACAACATTAACAATCAAACGTAAACTAAATTCAGATAATTTTCTTGTTGACATAAATTTAGCTTGCTGCCATAAACAGCCTAACAGTACTAAACAGCTTCAATAATTGTATAGATTAGTTTTACTATCTAATTAGGATTTTAAGTACCTTAAAACACATGACAAACGAGTACTTATATCTTTAAAACCATAGAATGTGTCTCTGTACCAGCATTCCCATTAGTTTTTTAGGGTTCGTAGTTCTGACTAGGAACCCTTATAGTTTGGTTATGTCAGTCTGTCTGTCTGTCCGAGGTTTTGCTAAGAGACCGTTAGTACTAGAAAGCTGTAATTTTGTAGGAGCGTGTATATCAATTACGTCGACAAAGTGGTAAAATAAAATTTTGGAAAATATATTTTTTTAGGGTAGCTCCCATACATGTGAAGTGGGGATGAATATTTTTTTTGTCGTCTACACCATCGTGTGGGGTATCGTTAAATAGGTCTTCTAAAATGACTTGGGGGTTACTAACATTATTTTTCGATTTAATGGTCCATTTATGAAATATTAAACTTTAAAGAGCAAATTTTTGTTCCAGTAGGGCGTCCCCCCCCCCTCTAAAAGCTAAATTGCTCACTTGAAAAATCTGGAAAAATTCATGATGATAGTGTATTTCATGAATTTTAAATGAAAATTATAACGGTTAAGATAACTTTATTAGTTTAGCAGTAATAGTCGTTGAACTTGGGTGTTGGATAATTTTGTACCAAATACAAAATTCTTAGCATTAATACTTTATAGTGGCTAAGATAAAGTAGTTGCTTGTTTATAACGGGTAAAGACTTGCATTTAAAACAAAATATCAAGTATATAATAAATCATAAGTTTTTTTAATACTGCCGCTAGATTGCGCCGATGAACAAACAGGTTACGTTTTCATTCGAGTACCTCAACAGATTTGTACTATATTGTGATAACGGGCTACTACGGAACCCTACACTTGGCCAGTTTTTTGTTTCTGAGAGTGGGTGAATGAATACTCTCAGAAACCAAAAGTACGACCCTCGATCGCTTCTGTTACCATCTATCTAAATCTAAAAAGTATGTTTTATTATAATTATAATTGTTGATAATATTTTTTACATATAATATGTATTTTGTCCAAATTAACATAAAATTTTGACATCATTTCACAAGGATATTCACATTTGATATATGTTTTCCGTGTGGGCTTTTAGTAAACTGACCGTGATCGCTTCTTTAAGGAACATTAGTATTTGGTAGATATATTATTTATTATTTTTTTGGTAGTTTTACCTCGCATTGGCAACTTCCGTTCTTAATATTTTATTAAAAATGTACAAAAATTTAAAAAGTATCTCTCTAGAACTTCAACTGCCTTTAGACAAAAAGAAACTGACTTTGGATCAAGGTAATTAATACATTCACTATTTCGTTGCAATTTTATGATATTTTACAGAATTGGCTTAAATTAATTAAATATTTTAACATTGTGTTTCAAAATTTAATTATTAATTTTAAAATAATCTTGAAAATCATGAAGATTTAGATCGTCATGATTTATAAGCTTTGTTACTTTTAACCTATGTAATATGAAATATAAACTAGGAACGTAACGATTTTAACCACCATATAATTTAAAGAGTAGAAGGAAAAAACAGTTTAAACTATATAATTTCAATCAAATCATTGTTTGGATTAGTCTCCTTAATATACATATCACACGACAGTTAAATTATACCTCTAGGATAGCCTGCGGTTCTCTAACTTATTTGATGACAGAGAGCTTCTTTCGAAGGCATTTTAAATTACCTGTTTGCAGTTCCGCTATTTCTATCTTTAATTGCCTCTCAATAGCCTTGTTCATTACTGTTTCGACGTGTACTCGACTAATATTCGATTTACCTGATTTTCCAATTATTTTTTTTCAGATCCATTGTGTTTTACTATCATTGGTGATAGTGCTATCATTAAATACTGTATGCTCAAAAGCTGGCGGCACAAAAAACCTGACAGTTCATTCTCCAACTGATGAAGAATATGCCACGTTAGACACACACATACGCCAATCAAGAGAAATAGGCTCTATTCTGTCTGCTATTAAGAGTCAATTTAGAGAAATAATACAAGACATATTTACTGGGATTTGGAATTCCGTGAAGTTGTTTTCAACGCAGTTAAAGGATAGATTGCTAAGACAATTGCAGAGTTATACGTTTTCTGACGTGTTACGTGTGGTATTAGATACTTTATTAGAGACAGATTTGGGGCCTGAATTGTACGTAGATACGGTCGTGGAGTCTGTACAGCCTGTGGAAGTTGAATCTGTGGAAGTAGACGTCGTGGAGCCCGTCGAAATAGTTTATAGAAATAGAAATCCTTATTCTTATGCGTCAATGTTTAATGCACATAGATAAACCTATTAAATAATTAATAACTCATCTGTCTTTTTTTACCTATTTTTATATACTATCCAACTTAACATAATAAAATACACCAATCTAGATTTATAGTCAAACCAGCAGTTGAATATGTGCGCATACCACTAAGTTTTCAAATAATTGGTCGCATTTTTATTGACCAGTCATGATGGTTTTGGTGATAAAATTACAAACTTTTTACATTCATCTCAGCTCCTATAGGCCGTAGCGTGATGTTATAATCTCTCCTTCTCTATAAATGGACTCTAACACTAAAGATTTATTATAGCTTGAGCATTAAAAGAAATCGAGTTGCAAAACAATTCCTTGGCCGGCATTGTTATAAAAACGCTATAAAATATTTATCACAAAAAGTAAACTATAAGTTATTACCTAAGAAGTCATTAGATATTTAAACAAAATTTTCCTACTGTCTCGTTGGCACAGAGGGAAGTGTGTTTCGCTAAAGTTCCGGGTTTAATTAGTAGTTCAGGCAATTATGTTAACATATTTGTACTTTTTACATAAATAAACAAAACAATAAACAATTCTCGCATCGGATATGGTATTTCCTTTTTCTATCACGAAATTCTTAATATATTATTATATATTCCGAAATTTGGAAAGAAAATAATGTGCCTGTTTGATGACAATAGGCAAAGATTTATTTAAATTTCTATCTGTTTATTAGATAATTATGAATTTCAAGTCAATTGTTAAATTTTTACAAACCACAATTACATACATATTCAGACAAAAGTAAACACATAACTTAACACTCTCTTGATAACTTTAACATTTCAAGTTTTAATAACATTACATTACATATTATCTTTAACAATATATTTTTTTATAATATGGGTAGAAATTATAATTTTAGACGTACAAATTATAATTATCAAGGATTTGCTACCTAAAGCTAATTGCCGAAACAACGTGTATTTTGGGTATTGGTACCGCCCCCTATGTGGATATGTAGATAAAGTTTGTATGTAGATTAACTTGCCCAATTTACCTACATTTTATGCCTGCAATGTATGCAGTTGTCTAGTAGGTATCCATATTACAAGCATTAGCTTAGTTTGGGACTCCAAAAACATAAAAAAAATATATGTATATATATTTTTAATGGAAATCAGTAAGGTTCCGTTTAAATTATTTTACTTTGCACTTTTCAACTAAAAGTTAACCAAACTAAAATTGGTTGAACACTAGAATCTCAGAAACTACTGGTCTGATTTGAAAAATTATTTTAGTGTTGGATAGCCCATTTATCGAGGAAGGTTATAGGTTAGATAACATCACGCTACGGCCAATAGGAGCTGAGCAGTGGCCAAATAAAGAACTACGGGAACGAAGCCCCGCGCGACTTGTATTTTTATATTATATTATTTATACTTGAACAGTATAATTGAAAAGCGCCTAGAAAATTCTAATAGCAATGTCCTTATCAACTACTTACTGGATTTTTTGCGCCTATTATATAGATAGATTCACAAGTATTAGGATAAGTACATACATACATATATATAGATCACGCCTCTTTCCCAACAGAGGCAGAGACCATTTCCTTCCACTTGCTACGATTCTGACATACATCTTTGGCTTCTTCAACATTCATCAGTCTTTTCATGCATTTTCGCCGATTAGTTATTAACTATTAAGCTCAACTTAAAGATGAAAATGTTTTTTTTCAAGGTCGACCACATTAATGATAAATTGCACCGTTGCCGGCGCCTATAAATACGCCCGATGTGCCGGCAAATGAGTCAAATTAATACTTTGAATAATGAGCGCCTAGTTAAATTTAATAGCAATATTCAAGAACAACATACAATGTTGTTGACGTCATATATTATTTCTTTAAATTATAAAATAAACTCAGAACATAATGAAAGTATTAAGGGTTTTATTGTTGCTAAGAATGTATTAATTTTCATTGGAACGCTGTCGCGTGAGGGTTTGCTACCATCGTTCTTTATTTGACCACTGCTCAGTCCTTATTGGCCGTAGCATGATGTTATATAGCCTATAGCTAGCCTTCCTCAATAAATGGGTTATCCAAGACTAAAATAATTTTGCAAATCGGACCAGTAGTTCCTGAGATTATTGCAGTAAATCAATCAAACAAACAAACTATAGATTAATGTGAAATAACTCGATAATTTGGAAGGTAGCGCCTACAGTTTTTCACATAGCAAAATTTGTATTGACATCTTGATCAAGTTTTTTTTATTATCTTCAGTGGTAGACGAGCAAGCGGCCTCTCAGCGGATCTGATGGTCAGTTGTAACCGCTCGCCGCATGACTATGTTCTCCTCCAAAGATTGTGGAGGGAATTTAGCCTACTTTACCACGCTAGCCAGACGGGTTGGTATAGGGTTTGTTTTGAATTTTCCTTTTCTCTCAGTGCTCTTATCTGCATAAGGTTACTCCGTTAGTCGCCTTTTACGACACCTACGGGTTAAGATGGGGTAGTGACGTTGACGGATTTATAAAATGTACTTAAGTATTTAGAAATACCTATATGTATTTGTTAATCAGTTGTCTAGATCCCATAATATAAGCTTAAATATCAAATTGAAGTCCTGAACTAGTCAAAAAAACCGATCAAGTGCGAGTCGAACTCGCGCACCGAAGGTTCCAGACGATTATGTAATTTATTTTTATATTTTTTTGTGATTAAAATGTAAGATATGAGTGCGACAAAAAAATATGAGGGTTCCTACTTCTGAGTGTTTTGAAAATAAATAACCCTAACCTAACCAGACCGAGTCGGATTGCTCTGAATCAGGGGGTGTTAAGTTTAGCTATCGGACATAGGTCGTCGCTTCTGGGTGATTTAAAAAAAAAACCCTAACCTAACTAGTCCGAGTCGTATTGCTATGATGAATCGGGGGATGTTAAGTTTAGTTATTGCACATTGGTCGCCGGAGTCCGACTGCCTTTGCCGTTAGCGCAGATTTCCACCTACTATATAATAGCTCAAAAGGTAGTATAGGTTATATTGTCCGTTCACTCCGTTGTCTCTTCTGTCCGTCTGTCAAGAAAAATATTCTTGACAGACGGACAGAACAGACAACGGAGTGATCTTATAAGAGTTCCGTTTTTTCTTTTTTTTTATACCTCGACGGTGAAAATTTCAGTAGAACACCGTAAGCACTGTCAGGTCGAAATTTCAATATTCACAATTGACACGAATTTTAAATTTCAATTCGTTCAGATACTGGTTAGCTTTGAAACAGTAGGAGTGCTACATATCAATTGCAGTAATTTCAACATTTATGCAAAAATTTCTGCACTCAAAGACAAAATCATTTAGGTTCAGTAACATCTTGACAACATTTTCAATACCAAAATCTATTCTAATATTCTAAAGCCATAGAATTTGTTTGTTTGGTTAAATACGCTAATCTCATGAACTACTGGTCCGAAAGTCCGAATAGAAAAAAATATTTTAGTGTTGCATACTCCATTTATCTATAGGTGCTACTATACTTAAGCTAGTTACTACATATAGTTTGTTCCGGTTAGGAATGAACCTCTGATCTACCTAATTAATGTTCTTAGTAATAGTAACATAAAAAACATGCATAGTGTAGTTGTTAAAGGCTTACAATTGCTTTTTCAGTTTCTCGTGTGACCGTCGATAATTTCTTAACCTTCACACTGAACTACATTAATTGGGTGCCCTTGTGAACAATTACTGCTTAAGATAACATTGACTGATTGAGTCCTTTCATTAGCATAAATAAGTATTTCTATTGTGAAATAGTTTTACTTTCAAAATGGGTTTTCCGCTTAGATAAAGTCATATGCAGTACTTTTGCACGAATCATCTTTTAATATTAGTTATACAATAGTTTTGTCGAACAGTTTGTATTTAAGATCTGAATACTGGCGAAGTTAGAGCGTAAGCGGAGGGTCTAAGGGGTACTATAAACTAGTTACTGCAGGAAAAAAAGAAAAATACTTAAGCATTATGGTGTTATGTAGGTATGTGTCATTCATTATATTTATAAATTTCATCAGCAACCCATTAAGTCCCACTGCTGGGCTCGGGTCTCCTCTCCTCTAACTAGAGAGCTGAGAGGGTTTAGGCCATAATCCACTCACGCTGCCTGGCCTAGTGCGGGTTGGTGGATCAGACATACTCATACAATTTCTTCTAGTAGTATGTGGGTTTCCTCACGATGTTTTCCTTCACCGATAGCAGATGGTAAGTCACTTGACTAGTACATATAAACATTGGTACTGCAGGTCTGGATCGAACTCGGACCACGTGATTTACACGCCGCCGCGCCCGCCGGTCCCTTATCCATTCAGCCACCATCGCTTCATATATATTCTTCACTTCATATAAAAATAACTTGTGTCACGAATATTCCAGGCACTGGTTAATCTATCTTTTCTGACGTTTTTGACCGTTCGTCCCATTTTATCTCTATAGGACTAAAAATTCTGTGATTTATGTACTAAATACGTAAGTACGTAGACGATCACGTACGTTCTAGTAGCTTTTTAGTGTTGCAAAACTACAAACAATTGAACGAAAAAAACGAAATGAATAAAAAATAACAAATAATTAAATTCTATGCAGTGTGCTGCGTGTTTTTTTGGTATGTTAATGAGGTGGAAGGGAGCAAAGCTTCGAATTTTTTTACTTTCAATATAATTTTGCTATAAATAAATCAATAAGCCAAGTACTTACCTCGGTACTTATGTGTTCTTGTACTCTTGTAAAATTAACAGCCGTCATTCAGATTTTTGTGTATTATTAGGACTAAACATCGATCAAATATTCTATACATGTCAACATGTATATGTCTCTCTATGGTTCAAAATTACTAAATGTATGCAAGTCAATATTTTGTGACATGTCACGTTGATTGTTAAGCTGGTACGTGACCACCATTTGATTTTTTAAACAAATTGTTTTTATTTTGAAGTTAAGGTGACCCCATGACAAAATATAGATAGGTATCTAAACTCGGAATAGTTACCTATACATTGAACTAATATCAGTTACAAAGGAGATTAGAGATTATAATTCGAAGTGCAACGACGAGACTTGATATTATCTATTGAAGAAAATGTTATGGAGTTTTGTTACCGTAGCCGATTTCATCATTTCAGCATATTGCAGTCCACTGCACGTAGCCTCCTAACACGCGCCATAACGAATCGACTCCGATTTAAAAGTTTTGAACTGTTGTTGAGGAAAATGTGTAGTAGAAACTTACCAAATTACACCGAAGAAATAAAAAGGTGTCTATGCCTGTTGTCAATGTTGTCTCAAATATACGCAATTATTTTACAATTCTTAAAAAATCATAATTAATGTCAATATCCGTAACTGAAAATATCGGAAACTATTAGATAATACAAATTAGTTTCATAATCCGTGACTGAAACCGGTTTAATATCTATCACATACCTATCCGAATCCAGATCCGAAATTTCATTGGTATTCATAAGATCTCTGGAAGAAATGTCATGTGTGTATGATCATTGATCATCATTGACAAAAGACTTATTACTTACTTTACTGCTATTTAAACATATTCCATAGTATTTCTCAATACTTAGAGCCTGACTGAGGCCTGGGCGAATAACAAGTGCATCGATAAAACACCATAATATAATCCGATCAGTTTATATTCAAGTCACAATAAGCCTAAGTTACAGACTTGTTTTTATATGTTTTGCATTCATTGCGTCGACGTGGTTAGGTATGCCGTTTTGTTTAGAAACGAAAATTCCTTGGAGTGTCGCACAAAATGTTAATTGTGCCATTTTCACGGGTTAATTTGTACAAAACGTCGTAAAGAGATTGTTTAGTTTACAAAACGGTAGTTACTTTTCGACAATGTTTGAATTAATGACGCCCACGCTTCGCTCATACAAATTAACTGGTTACCACACAGCTAAAGCAAATCTCTGCCTACCGCAATGTAAATAACGTTTAGACTAATAATGAAAGTTGTTTTGCATTGGTCCTTATCATTATAATATCTTAAAAATATGAATTTTAGCTAACCGATTTGGAATGTAAGTACAAGTACTTCATCATTATAACCCATTAACGTCCCACTGCTGGGCACGACTCGAGTATAATTACTTAAATTGGTATAAATATATACTAAATTAAAACTGTAGAACAATTGATATCAATAGTTAATTATATATTTACTAACTAAGCCCGCTACTTCGTCGCGTGGATAATGATTTTATAGATTTTTGTTTTTTCAGGGAACCCTGATATTTTTTCCAAATTTTATCATATGTTACTTTTTGTGAGATTAGCTATCTGCCAGTAAAAGTCTCTTCGAAATCGGTTTCAGTATTTCGGAGTTTACTTCAAACAAACATACAGATAGACAGACAAACAAAAAAGTGTATTTTTGTTAAGTATATGTAGGTATGTAACGTACATATTTTCATATTTCTACTCTAAAAATCCATTAATTTAATATTACAAACTGATCCTTCAATTTTATTTATATTGAAGTGTGTGTGAATCCAGAGGTGGAGCTTTGTAAGACCACACCATGGTGATATAAGAGCTCGCTGCTCAACTCCTTGTATTGACAAACTAAACTTACTGGAAACAGTTGTTTGAATTTTTTTTACATCAATTTAATAATATATATACTTAACTAAATAATTATAATTATATTTATGAATACTAGTGATACCTATTTCATCTCATCATCATAGGGAGTAGAGTAACCTACACAATTCTTATATTTGTAAATGAGTTGAAATGGGAATCTTAGGGGCTGTGTGCTAGTCTTCGTGGCGGCAGCTTTGTTGTGACATTTCTCGTACTAGATTATTAATCTAGATATCTCATCTAGACAGAAACGGACAGAAATTACACCCAGACTTGGAGTAACTTACTATTTTATTTTATTTATTTGGGAAAACAAACAGTAGTATATTATGAGTACAAATAAACTTAGCAATAAAGTTAACAAATATACTACCCACTACATTCTCCACAGATTAACATAAATGTTGTAACTGTAAGCAGACAATATTGCTGTCGTCACTATTACAATTAAATATACCTAAATTAGTATAAACAAAAGAAAATTATGTGAAGTACTTAAGTAACTACGAGCATTGAAAAGGTTATCTTAGTAACAAGTACTATCGCCAAAAATAAATTATTCATGCACCTACGTGTTTCGACCACACACGCAGACAAATTATAATTGTATACAATGATTACCAAAAAGATATAACAGAATGACACCTTGTCTTTTTTGTAGTTATTGTCAGTTGTTAACTTGCATGTATTGTGATCGTTATAAGTACATACCTACATTATAGATTTGTGCCGACTGAATATAAACTACTTATTTTAATAATATATATTTGGAGTAGTAAACATCAAATATCTATAACCAACTTACACACTTGTTTTTTAACCCAATTTTAATAGGTATAACTAGACAGACTTCACATAAAAGCTCCGAGATATATAATAGCGCCTATACACTCTCGTCGGGGCATGTGACAGTGTGCATGCTACACTCACTTTATCTCTTCTTGCCTCGCCTCTACTCGTCTGCTCTTTTCATTCTGAGTCGGTTTTTGTGCGCAAGTAAAGGGCCTGGTGAGGCTTAGCGAGGGCATCATGTAGTTAGATACATTCTCGCGTGGTTTATTTTAGTGCTAACATTCTAAATAAAACAAATAACGATATTAATAAGTATTACGGAGTTTATTCTTAAATGGTTAGAATTGTTAACAGACGACGTATTTTATTGTCACTGTATATGTCATCTATTGAACACTGGCCCTCCCAAAGACTTATTAAAAAATGCAGAATGGTCGTACTTCATTATCTTTGAACATCGACATCCATTCCATACAGTTTAATTTCACTCTTTGTTTTCTTAGTCAGGATCTAAAAAAAAGTAAAACGCTGTTATTTTATTAGATTTTATAAAAAGAATCTGTTTATTTAGCTTCTTTATTTAAATCACCTTTCAAAACGTGTTAGGCGTTCATGGCAATAAACGATTTGATATGTCACATAAAGAATCTGGGCCTCTTGTAAAAAAGTAAATCAGTTACGGTTCGTCACTAGCTATTTACAAACAAACGGTATACTTATGAATATTTTACTCTTGTTTTCTAAGTTCGATGTAAATAAAGGTACTTAGGTACATTAAACCATAAGGAAATCCGATGTAATTTATAGTTTAATGTATTTTAATCCGATATAATTGTTATAACTAGTAATAACTCATTGGGTATTTGTTATAATATAGCAAAAAATCCATTATTTTTCCTATTTTCAATGCGAATTTTTAACGAATGCAAAGGTAGCATTCTTAGCATTTGTGTTACTTTTTAATCTCAACGGTTTATTAGATAATAACCTTACAAAGATGCTCTCGTGTCAGTCTATGTCTTTAGCTAGAAAAACCGCTTAGTTGTTTTAGTTATTAAAACCGAAAAGCTTGTGCTTGGTGCACTGAGTTATCAACACTTTAAGCTAAACACGCATGGACGATGCCGAATAGAAAAGGATTGAAATGAAGAGATAATTATATTATTATTATTATTATGCTGCCATGTTGAAATCGCGAAAAGTCGACCTGTGTTCAATATAATATGACATCTACAAGGAACCTTCTCGCAATCTAGATATTGGATTGGTCGATTTCAATATCGTTGTTAACAATGTTCGAAAAGATTAATTTTGGTCACATCATTTTCAAAAATGTTACACAGTTGAATGTTGAAATTGCAAATAGGGATAATGGAGATAGTTGAATAAATATTACATGTTTGATTGTTACATACTGGCTGTTATATAACTTTATTCTAGATACTCTAATCCACTGAAAAAATCCATTAATGAACATGTAAACGACGCAACTACATTTAAATTTAGGATATCTCTTTAGGCGCTTTTTCTGAAGTCTGTCACGTATAGCTACGTTGGTGTTACTTGGGCATAGACATTTAGTGTGACTGCATTCCAAATATATTTAATTTCGCAGTTTATATTCAATTGGCAGAAACCTATAATGTATGTACATATCTACATGCTTACAACGATCACAATACATGCAACCTAATGACCGACAATAACTACAAAAAAAGATTGGGTGTCATTCTGTTAAATCTTTTGAGTAAGTGTTATTGTATAAAATATATCTGTCTGTGCGTGTGGTCCAAACACGTGATACTTGATTAATTTTTTGTAGATAACTCCTCCTTGCCATACCTCCATAGTCTGGATGTCATTTCTGTAAATAATAAATCAATCAATATCATTGTTTATAACGCCCCCTACGATACGGAACCATGAATGTTGTACGAAAGATTGTTTTTAAAAAAGCTGCCTGTCTGAGCTGTAGGTTTTCTATGAAGACAGACACGCAAATCTTGGCTTTTCATTTACAAATTCTGTAACAATAGTATGTATTACTACTCATTTTAATCCTAAGGCTTTCGTAAGAGGGAAACATATCAAAGTTAGAGTGTTCGAAGAAGAAAATCTAGAAATAGTCAGTACGGTAGATAAGGTATCATTCTGCATCAGGAAAAGCCTATAACCAGCAGGGGTCTCAATGGGATTTACCATTACCAGTAGGTTCGCTCATAATACATATTTGCGTGACATGTACAGAAAATGGTGAATACGCCAATACAATAAAGTACATAAAGCTTATAAATAAATACAACATTAAGTACATTTAATTCAATGGGTGCAATTTAAATATGTAGTGGATTATGACGTCAAGTAAATACCTATATTTTAACATTGAGTTACGATTCAGTGGTATTTACATAGTAAATGGCACTCAATTTGTCTACAAGTGTACGTAGATGTAGATAACAAGTTTTATTAATATCCGTATTTACCCATAACTATGAATAATAACTAGTTCTTTCAACTTGAGATAAACAGAGGTAGATTACCTATAACATGGTGGAATGCAAACGTTTACTTAAAAATTAAGCAAACGCCAATTCAAAAAACCTGATCGGTGTCAAACACGTGTCTCCTCAGAGGTCCTCCAATTTGACTCAAATCAACTGCTGGACATCTAATTTCTGAAACAGCGAGCGATTGACTATAATAATATGATTTATTTGCACTACCTGTTTAGATATCCCCTGTCAAATATTAAAATTCACAATCGATTTGAATCGATTAGTTTACTACTAACAGCGTTTACACTAACGTATTTTTGGCTCATAATTATTTGGCAAAGAACTATAACTGTAGCTACTTAAAAGTGATCAAATCTTGATTTGCGATATTTAAAGGCCATCTGGTTCTTAGTGTTCTAGTTAATATTAAGTAACATTTAATGGCATACATGGTGAGCTCATATGGTAATGGATAGAGGGTCGGTAACGAAATACGAGTAAATTCAATGTCACGCACGTGCCTAGCAAGAATAAGACGCATATTGCGCAATCGATGGGCAAGATGCACATGTGTAACATGTGGTAAACTCATCCAAGTGTAGGACATTGTATAACATACGACTATCATAACTATCGTCGATCATACGAGGATAATGAAACAATGTTATATTATAATCACTTTGTGTGTCTTAATAACTGTTTGGTTAGATAAAAATCATATCATCCGCCAATGAACATTGACTAATCCGAAGTGATCTGCATCCCAATACTTACCGCTAGAAATCTTGACCATCTCATCCAATTCAGTGTTGAACTCACTTATCAAATCTAAAATACAGTGAAATAATAATAACCAGTTGGTAAAAATTACAAAAAAGCGATGGTGGCTGAATGGATAAGAGACCGGCGCGGCGGCGTGCAAATCACGCGGTCCGAGTTCGATCCCGACCAGCAGTAGGTACCAATATGGATTCCACTTTGTGGAATTTATATGTACTAGTCAAGTGACTTACCATCTGCTAACGGTGAAGGAAAACATCGTGAGGAAACCCACATTCTATGAGTATGTCTGATCCACCAACCCGCACTAGGCCAGCGTGAGTGGATTATGGCCTAAACCCTCTCAGCTCTCTAGTTAGAGGAGAGGAGACCCGAGCCCAGCAGTGGGACTTATTGGGCTGCTGATGTAAAAATTACAGATAAGGTTAGATAACCTTATCTGTAATTTTTCTCTCTAAATTCATCTGCATTGTTTCATTCATTGCAATTTAAGGCATTCTGCATCTCAAGCGGCAGCAGCAGCAGATGTTCTGCTGCCGCTTGAGATGCAGTTGTAGAGATCCAGGTAGAACTTCAAACAAAAATTAGATTTGGACTATTCAAGACTTCAACACCGTTGCCGTAATCGCAAAAATAGTCAATAATGAAATGATTCTGATAAAAAATTATATCTGACTATGAAACAATGAAGAACATTGATAGACTTTGTAGCAAGTCAAAATAAATCAGAAAACAGTATTTGAAATAAATACTTTTTTTTTTTTATTTATTTATTCATCATCTTCATCACTTATTTTAGGTACTTAGATAAAATTAGTTTCAAACAGGCTAAAATGATCATGATGATGAAAATAAGTTTCAATTGTTGTCGTGTTGTTAGAAAGCTTAGCTAGCTTAGCATAATGTAAAAAAATATATCAGACATATTTTAGTTTTTATGCTTACCACTTGTTTATAATTTACAATAATAACTGATGGAGCGCTATGGTAACTGATAGTTATCACAGTTAAACGGAATAATGATTAATGAGTCCACTTTGAATAATAATGATGATTCATAAGGTAATAAAATCGGCAATAGAAGCCGCTAAGTCATACGTACCTTGCCTTGTTGGGACCGAGGTAGTGAAATAAATCAGTATTGTTTTATTAGTTAAAATAATGCCAAGTAGCCTTAAACCCTGTCATAAGTTTCTCAGAGACTCAAAGCTCTAATGAAAATACTTACCATATTTTTCAGAATTAAAATAGTACCCAATACTCTGACTTATTAATAGCAACCATCTTAAAGCTCAATGAATGAAAGTAGTGCATTGCAGCCGATCACGGATTTTTAACATAAATTTATTTAAAAAATCTTTTGACATAAAATATAAAAGTTCAGGAATCGAAAAATTAAGTTATTTTTCAAACGTTTTACCATTCAATGTTACTGGTGAAAATTAACAATTCCGTCAACTAATTAAATTTTTCCCCACTGTATCTCTAGTAGCAGTCCGCACAGCTCTGCGGATTCCGTTAGGTCCACGCAATACACACACACACACACTATTCTACGCACATTAAGGCGTGACTCTGACCATGCTCAATCCTTTCCTAAAGCGATGGGAGGGGCCGATGTCTAACAATGACAGTTCACTTGTGGAGCAATTTATGTCTAAGTTAACATTTACATAACATGACCTAGCAGAGACCTTAGCGCTTTATTTATGTTTTAGAATCGCGAATCGTTACGCAAGTAAACAATCAATAGTATAAAGTAATATCGATTAACATATTATTAGTTTAATAGGTATGGGCTTGTATACAAAGTAGAGAAGATAGATAACTGCAAGTGGCGCCATTGAGAATGATTCACGGGTTGTGTATTCGATGGACAAATAGTCAGTATCTAACAGAGAGCCCATTTTTGAAACTTGTAAGATTCTTTTTATTGTTAAAAAAATGCATTAAGTACATTATTTTAGCAATTTCACATTTGTACATTGGTCGATTTGGTCGAGATTAAAACCGATGGTTGCTGAATGAATAGGGGACTGGCGTGCAAATCACGCGGTCCGAGTTCGATCCCGACCGGCAGTACCAATGTGGAATTTATATGTACTAGTCAAGTGGCTTACCATCTGCTAACGGTAAAGGAAAACATCGTGAGGAAACCGACATACCCTAGTAGAAATTCTATGAGTATGTCTGATCCACCAACACGCACTAGGCCAGCGTGAGTGGATTATGGCCTAAACCCTCTCAGCTCTCTAGTTAGAGGAGAGGAGACCCGAGCCCAGCAGTGGAACTTAATGGGTTGCTGATGATGATGATAGTGACATTGGTCGAGACGTGACGATATTAAAAAAGGTATATATTTTTAAATACTTGACTATGAATGGAATGCCGGCAACCGGTTCGTTCATTGTTTTTTCTCATAAATATTAAGCTTTATGTTATGCTCAAGATTCATTATTATCTCATTAATAATATTTTGACAGAATTCAATATAAAATAGTAATTTATCGTTCATTCATACTTAAGGGTGATTCACAACACTCACATTAGACGGAACGTCCGCACAAAGCTGCGATTCGGGTAAATTGCAAGGATTATTAAATGTTATGTTCCGCTCAGCATGGACATCACCATTAGATTTTTGTTTGAATCAGTTCAACCTAAAGGTGTGTATCAATTAAATAAAACCAGAACGAACTCTAACTACTTATTAATTATACTGACGGGTAAAAAGTTGCAAGCGGATCGGGACAGTCCGCATTGCTTTGAAACTAACCTTACTTTAAACTAATTGCAAATAATATAATCATTATGTAGTCGTTAAAATCTTTTTATTTATAGATACTTCACACCTCTTTGCAAAATACCTTAGCCTAACCTGTTTTAATAACACAGCCATGACTACATAACATATATTATTTTAGTTTATAATTTAGCTGTCAGAATTACGAGTTCCATTTAATGTATTGACAATAACAAAAGAACGTCGGTATATCATAAAAATTAAATCCATAATAAATGTTGATTAACCTTTTTCTGCGACGTTTTCTCGGCTCTATGTGAATATACGTGTCGAAACAAAGGAAGGATATTGTTATTTTGATGATATCAATGTAGTCTTTTTCCCTTTTTTCCTTTTATGAACTATTGATAACCGATATCTTAAAGCCCACTGAAGGTTAGGTTAGGTTACCTTTTCGTCAATATGATAATAAAACTACACAAACTACGAAAAATGCATGGACCACACGACAGTTCAGTAAAGGACTGATTTAAAAGGAAGTAATTAAAATCTGTTGAAAAATTTCGGTACTACACTGGGCAGGGTTATACCTAGAAAGTAACCTTCCAAAAATAAAATATCCGATGCAAGAAAATCTTCGAATCAAATGCATGCATCAAAATATCATATTTGAACTTCAAAAAAAATCTTTTAAATGAATGTATTTGGTTGTACCAAATAAATAAGTAAACCATGTTTTAACCAGAACAGATACCTAATTAGTGCCTTCCGATATTAAATTTTACATAGTTATCTAAAAATGGATGACATTTTTTTGAGATCGTACGTGACGTGGGATTAATAAGATAACTAGAATAACACAGTCGGCGTTTATAGATTTTTTATTTGTCAGTTCCGTACGTCTACTTTTTATACCATTGAAATCATGAGAGATCATTAAAAGAGTTAAAAATCAAACAATATTAATGATATTGACTTGAGACGCGTAATTAACTAAACTTTTATATGCGTAATAAAAATGATGAGCAATATTTAAATGATGTCCGCCATTAAAATGATTAATTTAATGTTATGCTTGCTCATATAAAACTATTAATAACTGATCATTATCATGCTATATTTGTTAGTTACTTAATTGTTAAAATAAATTAGCTACTCGCGATTTATTGCCGGTTAATTACAGGATAAATAATGATAAGTGTGTAATGTCCTTTTTTAATTCTATACTATAAAGAAGTCGCGTGGAGCTTTGCTCCGATCGTTCTTTATAATATGGTCACTGCTCAGCTTCTATTGGCCGTAACGTGATGTTTATATAACATCACCGTACCGTTACGTTACGTTTATGTTCACGTTATTTACGTACTTAATAAAGGGGTTCATTCAATACTAAAATAATTTTTGAAATCGAACCCGTAGTTCCTGAGATCCTAGCGTCCAAACAAACAAACAAAGCAAACAAACTCTTCAGCTTTATAATATTAGTATAGATTATTATGTAAATATTAATTAGGTACTTAATATATAATATATTATTATTCCGACAGGGACTTATTACATAATTTTCTGATACAATTTTGCATAACAATTCCATCCTAATGTCGTTTAGTTCATAAGCAAATACGTCTAGATACGATCCCAAAACAGAACTTTAAACAAACAGTATTTGCTGTTTTATGCCGCTGCATAATCTCATGCGTGTTATTTTTAGACTAAGAAAAAATAATGATCCCAAATTTGCCGCCCCTAAAATCTGCCGCCTTAGGCTCCAGTCTCCTGTTAAATCCACCACAAGTGATTTGATTTCGTATGTCATCTTACGATTTGTAAGATTGCATACTAAATCAAACCAATAGAAAATAGAGCAATATGTCAATGTGAAATTACAAACGATCTTATCGAAATACTTCGAGTAGAATTTTGTTATGATTCGACTAAACTTGTTGTTTCTACTTCTTTAGTGTTAGTAGTTGTGTAACATCGAATTAATCATTTTCCTATCAAAGTACTTTTCAGTAAAAAGCATTGCGTTTCCATCAATGTACAATAAAAACGTTTTGTTGTGACTTCTCCAATACTGAATAACGAAGATTGAAAACAATAAGACAAATTGAAAAGACAATGCAATTAAAAATACAAGAAATCTCTAAGCAGGGTCAATTGCTTCGGCCTTACTATTATAAACAGTTTACAAAAAGGAAAAATAGTTTCCGTACTATATTGAATCAGATAGTTTAGTAGTATTCCGTATCCAAGGACCCATTCGTTACTTCATATAAAAAGCTCTGACAAAATAAATTAATAAGTAATACAAAGATGAGTTGTCAACTAGAATCATAGGCAAAGAAGACGGTGTCAGTCGATTAGGTTAAGTCCGTGCTTCGTGTACTCAAAGATATGAGACAACCCTAACTTGTCTCTTTTATTAATTACTGACTATTGGCCGGGGCTTTTATTGGTAATGCCATACTGCCCATGGCTATGGAAAGCCATAGGCAGTATGGAAAGCTTTCCTCAATAAATATTTTTTTCTTTATACCACGATGGTGTCAAATAGACGTACGGTCCGTCTGATGGTAAACAGTTACCGTAGCCTTTGGGCGCCTGTAACACCAGGGGTACCACGAGCGCGTTTTCCACCCTGTATTGTACTTGTAATTAATTGTAATTGTAGACCCAATGTAACGGAGACACTCGAAGCTGTATTGGAGCTCAAGTGAAACCTTTCGGAGATTTTGACGTGGCTGGTTGTAGGTTGGAGATCTGGAGCAGTCGAAGTCTTTCTAATCAGAGGTCAAAGTTCAATGTGTCTTTTACCATCTGGTGATCACTACCGACTACCGATTTACTACAAAAGCATTAATGCTATAAAGATTGAACGGGTTATGGATCTTATAGACATCAATTAAATTATTATTTTGACCCTTTACTGCAGTGCTTTGAGTTAGCAAAGTTCTGTTTTAAAACTAAATATAAAACAGAACTTTGCTAAATCAAAAATTATCGTCAAACAAGAAATGCTTTGTAGTAATAGTAAGCTGACCATTTGATATAATTCGGTGGTAAAAGATTATCATTATGTTTTATTTTCTGGTTTTAATAAAATTCCCCGGTGAATGAGTCTTCTACATTTTCCTTATTTAATTTATGTGGTTAAACATATTGTGGTTTACGGATTTACATATTAATATTTAACAATTCTAAGAAGGTAACCATGTATTACATAGATTATCAACTCATAGTTTTAAAAGTCAATCCCTATAAACATATCAACCAAAAAGAAATCTAAAGGAGGTGCTGAAAAAGGCCACATTAAATTAAAAAAAATATAGTTCCTTTGACCCAAAACTTAATAAAAGTGAGTAAAAATAATAATGTTACACTAGGGATCTTACGAGACGTGCCTCGGTGGTGTCCTTGGAATCATTTACATTATACTCATTCCACATGAACCTGTTTCATTCATACTCTTTTACGTTTTTTAAATCTATTTCTGTGATAACCATATTACCTACATATATTACCGATCTACTACTTCTTTGCATTCCACAATAATTTTGTTATTTGATGTGACCCGAGTTAAAAATAGCTCGTGAAATGCAGGTGTCATTCACTTCTGCTTACCCTTTAAGGAAAAACTGTTATGCTGTGTTATGTTTTAACAATATGTAAAATTTTCCACCTTTTTTTACAACAGATACCTATTGCTTATTTTCAGATACTTCAAACAAAGGAAAAAGCTTCAAAATCAACAGTTCGCATTGATTTAGTGCAAGGAACATAGAGTTACGCATCTTACCTATACTAGCGGGTGTTCCCTCGATACTTCTTCAGTGTGGTAAAGTACCCAACGCATGACTACAAGGAATCATTTATAACTGAACGATTTGCCGTCTACCTAAAACATCATAATCAGGATAAATTGATTATTTAAATAAATGATTATAAATATTATGGTTGTTTTACGGTGACTAGGTATAGTTACTCGACTCGTAATTGATTAAGTCATAGGTGTAATTTATATGATCGATCAAACGACGTCTGGTGACATGTTGTTTTTCGAATACCTACACAACAGACTTGTGCGAAAATAATATCTATGAATAGGTATTTACTTATGTATAGGATTTGAAACTGTGATGGTTATTATTTACCTAATACAATTACATAAACACTTTTATATATTTTATCAATATTATACACTAGCAGCTACGAAACGACTGGGGAAAACGAGATGAAAACACCCAGCAATATACCTATATTTAAATGTACTATATAATAATTTTCAGTTAGACTTTTCTAAACATTTTAAAGTTTTAGTGTCTTTTCTGAAAATTGAAATATATCAAAGTTGTCGAATGACAATATTTTGAGCATACTCTCAGGGTTCCCTAAGAGGTGACTAAGGGATCAAATCACAATACAGTAAGTATGCAAAAAAAGAAAAAGCAAATAAAACCTTGTAAGAACCCGTCTCCCCAACGCCCGTAGTTACATTCAAGTATTGTCCTCCTAAGTCCATGTGAAGAGTTATGCGTGCTCAGAGTATGACGAAACGGGTTCTTCAATGATCATGATAACGTAGTATACCTAGTAACTGCTGGTGCAACACCTATATGTCATCTTATTTACTCTAACCGGCAGCCGTCAGTGAAGCGACGAGGCTTTGCTCTCGTCGTTCTTTATTTGACCACTGCTCAGCTCCTTTTGATCGTAGCGGGATGTTATATAGCCTTCATCAATAAATGGGCTTGGATAGCCCATTTACACTAAAAGATTTTTACAAAACTGGACCAACAAACAACCCTTTAAATTAAGCTTTAAAATATTAGTAGGTACAGATATTTTGTATACCGTTTCGTCGGATTGCTTATACGAAATAGTATTTGTGTGTAAAATAAAGTGCAATAAGATGATCGATGATTATAATTTGTTGGTATTCAAACGACAATCGGCTAACCTCGATAGTATATCGATTACTCATTGTTATCACTGAACAATCAGCAAGCACGACAAGTTGCTGTACTTGTGGTAGCGATGACAATGTCACTTAGATTAATATCACCAATTATGATTTAATTTGGACCGATGATTGATATCGGTTTATTTTTTCCTTAAATGAAGCACGAAGTTCTATACTCTGATTATCCCAACGTGTCTTATTTAGTAAACAACCTTGGCACGCCATTTTAAGTTTAATTGTCATTTAAAATTGTAAAAAGATGCTGTGAACATTATTTCTGTGTGGGACGTGAGAAACGTACCTACGTAGTATTTACATTTTAAAACAGTTCATCATTTCAACCCATAAACGTCCCACTGCTGGGCACGGGTCTCCTCCAAAGATTTTGGAGGGAATTTGGTCTACTATACCACGCTGGCCAGACGGGTTTTTATAGAGTTTTGTTTCGAATTTTCCTTTTTTCAAAATGCTCTTGTAATAAAATAATAATTATTATTATTGTCTTGTTTTAATTTTTATCAAAATCTGTTTACAATGAACTTCTTAAATTTGCACAGTATGAACCTATAGCACTTATCTAAATGAATGCACAATTAAACATTTCAACTCAAAACTTTGGTACAATCATAACGAAATATCCAATAAACACCCCCTACACCTACCAATCAAACAATTGCATAATCTTAAACTAATTACTATTTTTACAGTATATCTAAAAATATTATTCAACCAATATATGTGTATATTTAGGAAACAAATATGACTATAAATATGAAAATAAAATATATCATTTGTATTTTATATCTTAATACATATGGACTGAGGTATACAAATATTTAATATATAAATTTCAAAAAATGTAGACTACAAATTTCCGTTGTAGCTCGAACTAACAACACTCTGAGTAACCTTAACCACTAGGAACGTTATACATAATAATATTATCTAATATGTTTGCTTGGCCATTGCTCTAAGATCCTTGGTGGAACCTCCTATTGTAAGACAAACATAATATAGATAGCTACCACCACAGAACAATGTAAAAAAACCTATCTCTTTTCTGTGGCTACCACATATATTATGTACTTCATACATTTACAGTAAACTCCATGATTCATAAGTTAATTGTTAAAAGTAGGATTGACATTTTTACGTAGTCGGCAAACAATTGATTTATTGTTTGAGTGTTGAACGTATAAGCATTACAAAACTACAAATAGTATATGACTAAGCAGCTCGTTTTAGACCATAATAACATATTCTACTAAATAATTATTATATCAAAACGTTTTTAGAGTTGATAAATAAATTAACAGAAGTGGAAAATTAATGAATAAATGTTTTTATGATATAAATATAATGTGCATCTCCTATGTTATGCTGTAAGATGCGTTATTAATATTTTTACGTAAATGTAAAGTCTATACATGACCTACTAAGATCTACAATTTAAATATAACCCAGGATGGGTTAAGACAATCTTTTTTGATGTTTATTTTCTCTCACTGAATGTTTATCAATTCACAGGACCAATGGTTTAACTTGCTTTCTAAAGCATATAGATGCATACATGGTAAATGACACATAGACATGCATACAAATATTCGAAGTCAAAATCAAATCTTTTTATTTCATTTAGATCACATATACTTATGAACGTCATACAAAGCCAAAAACCGGTTAAGAGCATGTCGGATCATGCTCAATATAGGGTTCCGCAGCAAAAGAGCTACGATGTTCATATACACTAGTATTTGAAAATAATCCAACCGATTTTAATGAAATTTCATGAGTCTGTTAAATTGTTTCAGCTTGAAAGATGGGATCATTTCGAGAGAGATAGGTGGCGCTGTTGGTAGGATAACGACCACATAGAGAGCTGAATTTTGAATTCGTTCTTATTTATTTCAACACATTTGTTAGATAATTCAATCCTTATGATTGAACCTATATATCTATACCAACCCGTCTGGCCAGCGTGGTATAGTAGGCTAAACTCCATCCACATCCTCTGGAGGAGACCCGTGCCCAGCAGTGGGACGTTTATGGGTTGAAATGATGATTGAACCTATAGATCTATGCCATAAAAGTACAAGATGTTATTTTTTTAAAATTTTAGATAAGTAAGTTTTTCAATTGCTGAGTAAGCAAATTGATATATTACTATTTACTTGTTATTTTGTTTTTAAATGCAAGTCTTTACCCGTTATAAACAAGCAACTACTTTATCTTAGTCACTATAAAGGATTAATGCCAAGGATTTTGTATTTGGTACAAAATTATCCAACACCCAAGTTCAACGACTATTACTGCTAAACTAATAAAGTTATCTTAACCGCTATAATTTTCATTTAAAGTTCATGAAATGCATTATCATCATGAATTTTTCCAGATTTTTCAAGCCAGCAGTTTAGCTTTTAGAGTGGGGCGGACGCCCTACTGGAACAAAAATTTGCTCTTTAAAGTTTAATATTTCGTAAATGGACCATTAAATCGAAAAATAATGCTATTAACCCCCAAGTCATTTTAGAAGACCTACTCAACGATACCCCACAAGATGGGGTAGGTGGCAAAAAAAATATTCATCCCCATTTCACATGTATGGGAGCTACCCTAAAAAAAAATATTTTCCAAAATTTTATTTTACCACTTTGTTGACGTAATTGATATACAGACTTACAAAATTACAGCTTTCTAGTAATAACGGTCCCTTAGCAAAACCTCTGACAGACAGACAGACAGACAGACGGACATAACGAAACTATAAGGGTTCCTTCCTAGTCAGAACTATGAAACCTTAAAAAAAGGTGTCCGTAAATTTGCCTACTGCCAGTTCACTGACAAGGTTGAGCTCTGAGAAGAACATGGCAAGAAACTCGGGCCACTCTTTTTAATAAAACCTCTACTTCATTTATTTAATATTTGTATCACAACAGAAACTTTTCCTGACCGTTGGAAGATAACTCGTGTAGTTCCAGTGCCAAAAGGTCGGGGAGGAAAGGAAGCTGGTGATTATAGACCCGTCGCTGTTCTCTCTGCTCCAGCTAAGGTTTTTGAATCTGCTATCCACAGTCAAATATATAATCAACTGAAGGCCCATCTATCTAATGCTCAGCATGGTTTCCGCCCTGGACATGGAACATCAGGAAATTTACTACATCTAATGTCAAAACTCATACCTACTGTGGATGCTGGTATGCAAGTAGATGTCACCTACTTCGACTTTAAAAAAGCATTCGATACAGTCGACAATGATGTCTTATTAGCGAAGTTAGCTACCAAAGGTTGTACAATACACACGTTAAGGTTCTTTTCTAGTTACTTGCAGGACAGGAGACAATTTGTTGACTGTGGCGGCTGTTATTCTAGACCATATTTCACAAGATCTGATGTGAGCCAGGGTAGCAATTTAGGTCCCCTTCTTTTTATAATAATGATTGATGACTTACCAGAGGTAGTTAGGGAATCAGCTTGTTTACTATTTGCTGATGATTTAAAGCTATTCCATGTAGTGAGAGACACCACTGATCATGAGGTACTTCAACGAGACATAGACAGGGTAGTGAAATGGAGCCAAGAGAATAAACTTTCTTTCAATATATCCAAATGTTCAGTGATGTCTTTCTCCCGAGTTCGGAATCCATCTCATTGCCAATATGAAATAGATGGGGAACCTTTAAAAAGGGTCACGGAAGTTAGAGATCTGGGAATTAACTTTACGACAGATTTAAATTTCAAAAAACACGTAGTTAACATATGCAACAAGGCATACAGGAATCTAGGATTTATTTTACGTCAAGCGAATGAATTTACAAACATAACAGCTTTGAGGGCCTTATACGATGCTCTTGTCAGAAGTCACCTTGAGTACGGTGCCGCTATTTGGGGACCTAGTGAAGCAAAATATAAGTTCATGATCGAAAAAATTCAAAACAAGTTTTTACGTTTTCTTTATTTAAAAATTTATAAAGTATATCCCGGCTATCCATTACTATACCCAACACTATTTGTGATGGGCATGGTGGGATATCATAAGCTGGAAACTAGGCGGGAAGTGGCACTGGTTACGTATTTATTTCAAATACTGCGTGGTAAAACGCACAACCCGGACATTCTCTTGGAATTAAGTTTTTGCGTACCAGATGAATACGTGGATCGGCGGCGACGACCACCACTCTTTGTGGTACCGTCCGCGTGCACTAACTTGCTGCAGCGGGCGCCACTAACGCGCGCGCTTCGCACGCTCAACATAGTGGCTGAAAAAGTTGACTTGTTTGGGTGCACCCCCAAGGACTTCACTCAAGTCACGTATCAGGTGTGCAATTAATAGTACATAAGGATATTTTATAGGTATAAGTATATAATTTTATATTATTCTAATATTTATATTTGTAGTATATAGTTTCATAGCATTACGATTAAACGCTGCACTATCGCATTAGGTTAGCCTGTAAGGATAGTTGTAAGTTTGTAATTATAAATAAAAAAAAAAAAAAAATCGCCATAGTTGTTACAATTTTAATTGGTTACAGTTTGAAATATCACAAAAAGGTACAGAACCAAAACATCATACTAAATCAAATTCAATACAATTAATATATAATAATAAGCAATTTGTTTTTGTCAAGAAGTATGGTAGGTATGTGGGATCATACTCTCACTTGGAGTCAGCCCCGGCTCGTCACGATCCCGGCTCGTCCCCATAAAAAACATATCCGGACTCGTCCCCGTATCATTTATTTAAAAAAATCAAATCCCGGCTCGTTACCAGTACATTATTTTAGTCAAAGTACAGACAGAAAGAAAAGCAACTATAAATGCCTACTTATATTAAAAGTCCTTATAAACGAAAGTAGGTACATATCAAGTGCACTATAAAATTAAATGTCGGTAAACGATAATAATATAAATGGCCTATTAAAATATGTAACAATGGTGATGTCTTTAGTAGACAGTTTTAACTTAAAAATCTATTCTAGTTATAAGAAGATATAGAATGCGTACAGTATTTGAAAACGGTAAAAACATTTTGTGAACACATTATATTGTAATAGGTACCTATTTAGCCGCTAGTGCTAGTGCCTTATCGATAAAACACTTAAATTTGAATAAATAGAATGAGAATTCATTGGAACGTTTTGTTATATAATAACTATTATAAAGGTGTATTCTTTTAAACTAGCTTCTACCATCTTCTTTTTTCATCATGTTTTTATCGATAAAAACTAGCTTATGACTTTCTTGAAGTCAAATATCTGCCATCTATATTTAAATTGCACAATCTGTTCAGCGGGTAAGGCTGAAAGCATAACAACCAAGCCAATTAACTATCTTTATGAAGCAATATGCGGTAAAACTAGTATAGGTACTAATGTGTTACATGCGTAGCTGACGCGAACTGCGCACCTTTGATAACATTGCGAATAAGGAGATTTGTTATTATATTTATAGTTTGAACTAAAAAAATAGATTGCAGGTATATAAAGGTACCTAGTGGGTGTTTAATAATATTTATAATTAATTAGGTCTGGCTATGTGAATAAATGTTTGTGATACTAGTTTTCGACCTGTTACCGCAGATTTCTATCCATATCTATGCACGTTTTAATGACGTTGACCATTTTAGTAATAAAGCGAATAATATAAAATAGTACCAATATTATGTAGATACGTTTTTAGATTTTTAATCGTTACTCTGGCGATTTTATATACTTAATAGAGAAAACCTGTCTAAGCTACGCATATCGAAATACGCATTAATAAAATCTAGAAATAGGAGGCTATTGAAACTTTTGTAAAAGTTATGCGTCTAAAAACCTCATAAATTAAAAATATTCACATAAAATAAATTAATAATATTCACATAAAAAAATAAGTTAGGCAATAATAAAGAATCATCATCATCATGTCAACCCAATGATGCCCGCTGAATATAGGGCTCACCTAATTTCCGCCACTGCGAGCAATAACAAAGAATACAATAAATTTATCAACATTTTCTTTCTATAATATTGGACATCATTTTTATATTAGTCGTTATATAGATGTAAACTAAATGGAAAAGGAAGATAAAGATAATTAGTTCTATAAAACAGCATAAGAAATAGATGCAGTTCAAGAATGCTAATACAACAAGATAATAAACGCAAAGTGCGACTTCATAACTTACTTATTTATTAAGTTTAATCATTATCAACACATTGTTGTACGCTAATAAAAATGCGTGATTTTTATCTAATACTAATCAGCAACCCATTAAGTCCCACTGCTGGGCTCAGGTCTTGCGTGATTTGCACGCCGGTCTCTTATCCATTCAGCCACCATCGCTTATATCTAATACTAATCTAATACAAAATCTAATACTAATGCCACGCTCCAATGATGCACGGGTGCAAAACGATTCAAAATTTTCTTTCATACAAACCTTGTCCTGTCAATCAAATACAATAAAACTATTTTTTAAAGATTAAAATTAGCGAGACTAACGACTGTGTGTGTTTTGTTTTTATATCATAATTGTACGATAGTACTTAGGTATTAATTTCATCCATAATATATAATAGATGACATAAATAAACGACACCTGTGGAAGGTTTCATTTATTTAATAAAAATAGAAAAGAAAATAGAAGTCTTGAATTCATTGTACCTAACTACACTACAATTTGTTTTATTTCTGATGGCCCACTTATTACCCGACTGACAGGACGGGTATTTTTCGCACGTATCTTGTACGTTTGTAAATTTCTTTATTCCCACGTTTCTTCCAAACGGCTGGATGGATTTGGATAATTAAGGTATCGTTAGATTCTTCTCAAAAACCCAAGTGTCCTTAAATAGGTATTATAAATTGACAAAATGGCGTACTTTTAGCGCCAAATTGTAAAGAGTTAGAATTTTTTTTAACCAAACGTATCGAGTAGGGTATCAAAATAAAGGGAATCAAAAGGAGATTATACACAATTTAATGGTGTCAAATTGTAAGTTGTTAATTTTACTTTTTTAACCAAGCCTCTCGAGTAGAGTATCAAAATAAAGGGAATCAAATGGAGATTACAAATATAACATATATTATGTTATGTATTTAAATTTAATCAGGAATATTAATTACAAAAATATTTAGTAAGTTGTTTAACTGTTGATTTTTTGCAGTCGGGTTATTTTCATTTATTAATTATATTTACTTGTTTTAAATAATATGACGAAGACGGTATCAAACATTATTTACTTTTTTATGTCAATTATTTATTTGAAAAGTTAGGCATTGCTAAAATGTTAGGTTTGTATGGATGTAACTGAAGCCGTACGCTTCTTTTATTCCGAAGGAAAATTTTACTGAGAAGTCCTTGAAATTATTCATGATATTAAATTCTAAAGTAAATATGTTTAGGGAAAAGAACCGACAATACTTGAATAATAGTTATGATAGATGCTTCTAGATATCCCCAACCTAGTGGTAAATGGGTCTGCAGGCTACTCTAACAGACAGCACGCAGGCACGCACTCAGCAGACTCACTTGCCACTAGGTTGCAAATTAGGTAGGTACTTCTCGAAATGGTGAAACACGTTTGAGTAAATTAGAAGTCTAGGTTCCCTTCCTCCAATAGAAGACCAGCACAATACTATCATAAAGTAAAATTATTATTACGTTGGTTATTCTGTTTGACATCGTATTATTTAAAGCAAATTCAATAATGCGCATCGAGTTTATTTGTGTCCTTCCATCAAAGACCGGTATGTTGCGAGGAATCGATTGTGACTTGGGAATTTTATATCAAGTCTCACGCTTATTTGGGTACGATGCTCTGCAACATATCCCATTTAAAGTCCAGCGACTTTGGATTTTTTATATCTTACATAAAATGTACGATAGACACCGAGCTTTCGTAAACTGACATAAATGGGTACGTCTGTACGCATAGTTAATTTTATGAATACAACATTGTTGCTGATATCAAAGGTTAGTAGTCGATCTACACATTTTCACCAATTTATTTAACAATGAAGTAAATACTTAATTCTAGTTTGTGTTTTGGATAATAACAATGCTAAAAGCGTGGTTTTATTAAAGCCATTTAAAAAAAATCGTTATCTATGAATATATTATGTTATCCACATGGCGTGAGTTTCTTGCCAGTTCTTCTAATAGCGCCACCCCGTCAGCGAACTGGTCGTTGGCAAATTTACTGACACTGTTTTTCGGATAACCTGTTATATTCTTAACTTGTGACTTTCATAAGGGGTACTTTGTAACCTAGATGAATAAACGAGATTTAATTTCATTTAATACATTTCAGACCCTCTTAAATTAAATAGTTTCCAAAAACTGTCTCTTACGTACCATTGTTCGCACTTACGAAACTACAGATAGTCATTGTTTATGTACTAACATAAATATTTAAATAGATAAAAACAAATATTAGCATAGAAGTTTCTATATATATATATCTTATTGTCACAGCTAAAATTAATTCGCTAATTAGACAATAATGATTTTAATTATGTATAATAATATATTATAATTAATTATGTAAATTTAATTAATATTCATTTTAAAATGTATACATACTTTTTTAATAAAATAACTGTGTATTGTTTTATTATAATTAGCTTCTTCGTGGCCATAGCTATTGAAAAATTATATTTATTGTTATTATGGCTATTTGTAGAGCTTGTTACTAAATGGTTGAAACAACGATGCATTATTATAATGCATACTGAGTAGCTTTATAGGGTGGCTGAACAGCCAGCTAGATTAAATTATGGATGATTACTATTTTTATTTCCTCAGTTCAAATTCACCAACTTTCAGGACGCCCATCACCAATATAATACGGTAAGCAGTTATCCTACAATATGAAACGACAACAAAACACTCAATAGAAATAATAAAGAGAAACAAGATAACAGCAATCGCAACTCAAATAAGGTCAGAATAAATTTGAATTTTCGTTGTCTTTTTTAAAAAAAAAAAAAAAAAAAATACCCTCATAACTGATACACTCGTTGACAGCCATATATTGCAATGTAACATATTGTTAATTCAATAAAGTAATTAAAAGCAATTAAGTGCAATCTTCACAGGTATCCGAGAGGTTTAACCGACGTCAGTAATATGTCAACAGATCTATAAATCAGGGTGACTGATGTGATGATCCAAGATTCAATAGAAGATGTACGTCACATTATAAGTTTATTACCTACCACGATTTTTTTTTGTGGAACTAGTTTTTGGTTAAGGGATGGTAAAGCAGGAGGGCCAATTTATAAAGACACTTTTACCTTTACTTAAAACCGCACAACCATTTATACCTATAGTTTTATTTTGATTCATAATAAAAGTAACTAGACCGCAAGTAAACGACCAGCCGGGTCGTATGCAAACCGCGTGTTGGGCGTCCACGTGACTCGAGATCCTCGAGAAATTGAGCCTTTTGACAAAGAATTTGAGAGCTAGTCCTTTTATTCCCCAAATAATACAATTTCACTTGATTAAATAGATATCGCTGACATGGACGAAAAATCTCATTGTGAAGGTTCAAAATGTAATCTAATTTCATGATACCTACCTACTTTTATTAGAGATCTCTATCTCTCTTTTCGCGTTAGGATAATATTATTTCTTAATAGTTAGAACTACCTTTTAGGAAATAATTTAAGAATTTGAAATTAAAAAAAGAAGAATTCTCCTAATCTCATTATATTTTGTATTTCATATACTGTCCAATTGTGGCACATTGGATGACACTCCATGTGTCACAAAATAATTGATATTTAATTTTATTTTATTATTTGAATTTTTCTTTTGTTTTATTATATTTTATTTTATTTATATTTTATTATTTAATTTAATTTTATATTTATTGTATAATTTAATTTTGAATTTATGTATTTTATTTAACTATGGATTTAATCTGAAATAAATTAATTATTATTATTATTATTATATACCAACGTGTAGCAGACGGCACAGGACCGCTCGCAGTGACGTAAATTAGGTGAGGCCTATGTTCAGCAGTGGACGTCGTCGTTGGGCTGATATGGTGATGATGAAACCAAAGTGTATCTCAATTGTAAAATATGTAACGAAACTAAGAAAGTCATTCTTTAAAATTCGATTCTTATTTGAAGCAAAGGAAAGTGGGTCTAACTATTTTGTTTTATTATATCTAATAGCAAACTTATTATAATACTATAATTTACATTCATAAAATATAATTCATTTTATTTAGTAAACTTTTCCACTTTTTATAAAGAACTATAAAAAAGATCTCAACGCGCATCTGTGACCTAGTTTATTGATATCACGAACATCATAAGAATAATATATAACTTTATATACATAATCTTAAGCTTTAATTAAAAAATGAATTGCATTTGTTGCTTTTAAGAAAACCCTATCTCTGTTCTGTGCTTTTTAAATAAATTAAATGTTTTTTGGATTAAAACTGATAAATATATTGACATTATAAATGGAACGGAGAATTGCCGATATTTCTTGATTAACGAAATTATTTCAATATTAATATTCTACAAAAGTTGTCCATATTACATAAATAAATAAAATAACATAGGAGTGAAATATTTTTGATTATAATTATATCCTGATAGCTTCAGACAAAGTTTCCTGAGAACCTTGTACTGTACGGAAGTAGTTGCCCCTGGTTAAACGTGAAATTGTTTCGATATTGATATTATTGTTTATAGAAGAGAACCTATCTTCAGCTCAGAAAAAATATTTCAACTATTTTTTAAAACACCAGTTTTCATTATTAATGGCGGGCTATCTTACAGTACACTTCATTCAATGAGGCTGGCAAACAAGGTACACAAAGATCTCCCTGGTATTACCAGGATATACAAATATTACATGTATAAGAATGAGCCGAAGCCTGGTTTTTACCTGGGGCAACGCAGCCTTGCCAGCCAGCGTGTTAATATCGCTATTATGTGGGTAGTTGAGTACCTATTTTCAGAAGTCAGAGCTCAATCAGATATTATACGAACATAGCATAATCCTCAAAATTGAATATTAGTAATAACTTAGTTGTATATATTATTTAAGTACGATATAAATCTTGTATTTAATAAATGTATTTATTATGAGATATTATTACCGAACAGTCAAATATATACTAAGTATCTACCTAGGTATCTACTTTTTCTACTTAATCACTTTATTTTAAGACCATTTTATTCCTATTGGGCATCGAGATACACTTTGCAATCCATCCATACCCAAGTTAAAAATAAATACCATTGTATGTACATTTATTTAATTTTGTGATTTATGCTATAATATCTAAGTGGTGTATGTTATACAATAAAGAATAAATAAATAAATACAAAAAAAAAGCTATTGTCTATTCTCGTAATACATTTACCTTAGTTATTACTTTCTTGTTTGCTATTTAACAGAGATATGCGAATATGAAATGGAAATGGGAATGCGCATAGTTTATCTGTACACAATGACCCAGGAAGGTTTGTAAACCCACCAAAATTCCACCTTGTATACATCCTTCAAAAACAATAGGTACTGTGGGTAGAGGTTGTTTACATTTTGTTTCATGCTCGAAGGCATAGACGTACTCATAATTACATAAACTGAATTTCATGACGATTTGCTACGGGTGGGTGCTCTGTGCTACGATCGCTGCTACGTCCGACTACTATATTACAACAGTTGTCAAAACAGTTATAACCACTCAAAATATTATATTGAATCTAGCAATAGGTAACTAACACAAAAATAGTTATTTTCCCCATTGAAGTAGAAAAATTCGGCGCCTCGCCCTAGATGCACAACATGTACAAAGTCATGCTCAAAACTGTTATATGTTTATGTTTATAATTTTTAGAAAATAGTTTTTTGAAAATCAGTTCAGTGTTTTTTTTTTAATATTTTACCACATTCACCCAGCGCCATCTAGTCCCAAATTAAGTAATTATATTTACTTGTGCTATGGGTACTAAACAACTGACATACTATTTAAATATTTTATTTATTAATAAATACATACATATTATAGATAAATTACACCCAGACACAGAACAAACAATCATGCTCATCACACAAAGATTTGTCCTGGGTGGGGATCGAACCCACGACCTACGGCTTAGCAGTCAGGGTCACTAACCACTAGACCAACAGGCCAGTCAAAATAATATCTATATAAGACACATTACATTTGATTTTAAATAACATTACTTATAAAGCAATAAATCTTTTTGATGTTCACACCTCACGACAGTAGCTGCGAAAGAATTTTGTGACAATTGAGCTCTTTTTGAGCTCTATTTTGAGCGCCGTTTTTTGATTGCTGTGTGATTTTTCCATCATATTATTTGATTGTCACTATCATCAACAAGAACAACGTAATCGGGAACTACCAGCCACTGCTAGACCCACTTGGTCTTTCCACATAAACCGTCGATTTTAGCTTTTCTACATTTTTATCAAGATAGTGTTATGTCTATCTGGTTTCTGGGTATCTTTGTCGGCAATATAGTAGTTACAAAATAAATTACGTTCTAATTGATACTTGAGATAAATTAATTAAAATTATTCATATATAAATATTATTCTAAAGAATCTTCATACGAGTAGGTATATAAATTAATTAAATACATACGCGTGTTGAGAGTTTGAGATATAGAGTAGTATTTGGACAGGATATTTCACCTCCAAATTATCTGGCCAAGGTCATCAGCGTTTGTTAGGCCCTTATGATAAATCGTTAAAACTAGCTTTTGCCCGCGACTGTACCCGTATTTATTTCTTTTGGACTCTTTTAAAACGCACCGGATTAGGCCAGGGTGTGTGAATTATGGCCTAAATCCTCTTGGTTGGCTAGATTGAGGAAATTGTCCAGCAATGGCATATTAATGGGTTGCTACATATTATTATATATTTATTAATATACTCTTTTAAAAACAACTCGAACAGAAAAAAATATATTATAAATCTGAAGAGTTTTGTACGCACTTATCTCCGGAACTACTAAACCATATTGAAAAAATATTTTAGTGTTGGATATCGTAATGAGTAGTGGCCAAATAAAGATTCTCGGTAACGAAGTCCTGAGCAACTGCTAGTCCCTATACTCCCTATATAATACTAGCTAATAATGTAACCCAAAAAAAACCGCACTCGACCGGTCCTATTAGAAATCTCTTGGGCAGGCCTATGTCCAGTGTGCGTCCAGCAGTGGACGTCCTTAGGCTGATATGGTGACGATGATTAATTTAAAGAAGTATAAACATATATTTATGTATGAAATGAATGCCTGTTTGTTTACAAATGCCATGCCATGATTCTTCGTATGTGTTTTAATAACTCATGAGTTCCTAATTACATCATCGATATTAATTTTATTAACATTGTGCAATAGGTAGATACATAACTACTTTAAGTAGTGTCGTACAGAATGTTCTGATGCATATTTGTTTAAAAAATGTGAAGAGTTGAGATATTATGACATTCATTACATATTCTTAATACCGTAATGTCCTTCATTGATACATATACACAAATCATTATGGTTAATTAATATTTTGTAAGTAGCTATTTTATTTGAAATGTACGGAAGTTAGTCGTATGATGACGCAAAATTATTTTTTAAATACTGATTTACGTATAATATGAATGTTTTAACGATAAATTAGACTTTGCGAATATTTAATTCTAGTCCACACCGGAAATTATCTCATTTAAATTTGAGAACGAATGCCTCCAATATCTTGACATTCCGTATTATTTATTTTACTAATGGATATTTCAATAACAGGTTCTTATATGTAATTAACTAAAGTGTCCACAGCTATAACGTTTATACACATTCTGATTCAGGTACAATATTAAAGAACTTTAAACTTCACGGTTTTCAACTTGTGCTTTATTTAACAATTTTATTTACTTCCTTCGCATCCCCTCTGAGAACTAAATAAAAAGTAAAAAAATATACCGATCTAAAAGTAACGTACCTAAGTAAGAATGTTGATTGAAGGATGTATTCACTATTTGAAATTTTCAATAACACTTAACACATTTTAATTTTTACCAATAATGACTAGGCAGGCAATTGTTATGCGAGATTTACTCCATACGTCCATTCACCGGAACGGATGTTATTGAGACGTCACTCTATTACTTAAAAACGTTGACTGAAAGCTAAGAAATTCAAACATACTTGTCAATCGCTTGTTGTCAGCTAACAGGGACAGACTGCACGGCTTCTGTAGCAATTCCTGCAACTCCGGCTGTATCTCCATGGCACTGCTTTTCGATTTCATCGAAGTGTCTATCACTAGCACTAGTTAAAAACTCTGTCGAGTGGATTATACACTATCGGGATATTGGTAAGTAAGTCGTTTGTTTCATCCGTGTAACGGAGACGCATGACTGGTGAGTGCGTGGTACGCGAGGGCTCGCGGCTTTTTGTTGTGCCGGTGCGGTGACGACGCGAGGATACCTATTCAGAGTCGCGCTGCGACTGAGCTGAGCGCGCCCGCCATCCGGTCAAGGGTATAAACACCTCACGGACTCGGACATTCTGCCTAAACGCCGCCGCCGCCGCTTCACAAACACTTTGAGACAATACTAAGTAAACACAATTAATGTTAGGTATACATAATTGGCCTACCTATATCTAAACTAGGTATTAGAATATTCTTGCATTTATTAGGCAAATGTTTATGTTAAATATTTTTAAAAAAGGTAATATAAACGGTTTTAATTGCGCTGTAAGTAAATATGTATCTACGTAGGTTTGACATTTAGATAATACGCAATACAATGAACTCGTAATGCTTACATTTACTTACCTATTTGGATAAAAGCATGAATAAACTAATTTATTGTGGTATATCCTACCTAATATTATTTGTACAACATGAAGCAGATCCAAAAATACTTACCTACTAATAGGTAACTACCTAATGATTTTGAATAAAAGTAAAACGTGCAAGGCACAAGTGATTTCTTCAATCAGTCAAATCATCCGTAAACTTTACGATGGTGTTCAATAGCACTTACTCTTGTTTGCTTATTATCTACCTAATTATAGTTTCTGTTCTTAGTAATATATTGTTGGCGTAGTGGTTAGTGATCCTGACTGCTAAGCCTGAGGTAGTGGGTTCGATTCCCAACCAGGACAAATCTTTGTGTGAAGAGCATGATTGTTTGTTCTGTGTCTGGGTGTAATTTATTAATAATATTATGTATTTACAAAAAAGAAGTATTTAAGTAAGTAGTAGGTATATCAGTTGTTTAGTACCCAAAACAAAAGCAAATATAATTGCTTAATTTGGGACTAGATGGTGCTGTGTGAATGTGTGTATTAATTGTACGGTAAACATTTAGCATTTATATAAAATTGCCTGTTATAATAGGTATTTATATAAGATATTATAACACGTATGACCACAGAACAATGAAAAAAACCTATCTCTGTTCTGTGCGTATGACAAACTTCTAAAATACCACAATAGCAAGTAAGGAAAAGTGTTTACTTGATGACAAACAGGCCACACATTCATTCATATAGTAAACACGTTGCCGACTTAAATGTATTTATACAAACTAAATTATGGTATTGACCATGTATGTTATAGCAGTAAGAGCAGAAAGATAAATAGGCACCATTTTAAAGAGAGAATATCCATTTTTTTATATTGTACCACATTTACACAACGCCATCTAGTCCCAAATTAAGCAATTAGATTTGCATAAATTATACCCAGACACAGAACAAACAATCATGTTCATACCACAAAGATTTGTCCTGGGTGGGAATCGAACCCACGACCTCCAGCTTAGCAATCAGGGTTATTAACCACTAGGCCAACAGGCCAGTTAATATTGTGTAAAAGGACACACACTTATAAAGCCGCCAGATTGATAACTTGAAAATGCTTGAGCTTAAGCGAAGGCTAAGGGCGCCTTACTCGTAAGTTAAGTACCTAATTACCTACATAATCAAACTTAAACAGCCTCACACCTTACCATTAAAAAATAAAAAATAAAATTTAAAAAAATTGTATACCCCATGTATTATATACCTAGACACAATGACATATATAATTATGTATATACACATAAAACTGTAAGCCTGTAATTTCTTATTAAAAACTTTGAAAATAAATAAGTTTTTAATTTAAAAAAATGGTTTTACAAAAACAGAAATTAAAAGGTAGTCAAATGTTGTTATTATTAATTCTACATTCATTTCGGCCCGATTATAGAGGGAACTTTTGTTTATTACAAATTAATTGTATTCAAGTAGAGCAACTTTCACTAACAAAAGCACGAGTGTATTTAAAGGTTAATTACAAAGAGGTGGAACTCTGATCACTATCACTAGTACTTTGTTTGTCTAACTTGAATTTTGCACAATAGGTCACAGGCTATTAATAAATATCGTAAGTAAGGAGTATGTCTTTTAGCTTTGGCCTCTAGATATTACGATACCCTGATGTGTAAAATAGCAATGTCATTCCACGGATGTGATAGTGACTTTGTTTCTTTTTTGTGATTGCATGGCTAAACCATCGATTAGATCTTGATGAAATTTATTTTAAAAATGGTCTAATATCTAAAAATCTGGAAAAAAATTAGAATGTTATTTAATAAATAAAGAATTACTTACTACACTTTTTATAATCATACAGACGAAGCCGTAGATCTACCTATATGCTCGGGCTGAAATCAATGTAGAATAAACTAGAACAACATTGACTATATTTTAATGTCTGTTTTTGTAAAACCAATTAAATGAATAAAAACTTTTGTGTTATTACCCGACAGCCAGGAAGGGTATTGTTTTTCGCGCGTATCTTGTGTTTGTAAATTTCTTTATTCCCATGTTTCTTCCAAAATTGGCTGGATGGATTTTGACAATTAAGGTATCGTCACATTCTTCTCAAAAACCCAAGTGTCCTTAGATAGATATTAATAAAAAAAACTGCGGACTTTTAGCGCCAAATTGTAAGTACTTAGTTTTTTTTTTTAAACAAACGTATCGAGTAGTGTATCACAATGAAGGGAATCAAATGGAGATTTCAAATATATATTTGAAATCTCCATTTGATGCCCAATCTTCATGTTCGAAATGATTAATTTAAATTCAGTAAAGTAAAAATAAAAAAATCAGCTGGTTAGTAATCATTTATGATGAGCTCGTTATCGAAACAATTTGGAAGGGTCCCCTCCTTCGATCAAACCATTGATTTTGTAGGACCATATTTTTTTTATTTACTTAATATTTATGTAATTGAACAGTCATATTGTCCTACAAATTGCGTGGTACGTTATCCCAGTATTTCCTTCACGGTCCGGTATACCCTTGCTACGTCTGTTAGTTACCACAATCAAACTTTTGGAATACTAAATTGTTGGACGTCTCATCGAAATGAAGCTACAAAAAAAATTCGGACCAGGGATCCACCTAGGACCACCTAGGGACTAATACCTAAGAGCATTCTATGCCAATTTTAAATTATTTCAGGTAAAATAGCAAATCATAAAGAACACAATCTGCTAAAAAACTAGTTACAAGCTATCGTAAAAAGTTGTAACATTTAACATAAAGTATTAGTAAGACAACAAAATGTTTTAAGGACAATTATGATATCCGTTGAAGCATGCATAATTGTTATAAAATAATGTTAAAACAAGAATACTTTGTACTCTGAGAACTGAGTGCCCATGACCTGGCTAGAGATTCAGAACTAAACAATGAAGGCTCCACTATCAACGGGTCATTAACATTCAAAATTAATCAACAGATTAACTTTAAAATCCCGAGATAATAAGCGCGAAATTACTGTTCGCTAGCTAGTGACAATTTATTTATTTCTATCACGCGATTCATTGATTCACTTTGTTTAAAAAAATCGAACAATTCATTGAGAAAACATTGTAATTACCAATTATCTTTAATAAAGCACTTGAACTTTGAAAACCTTCATAGATATAGGTAAAAAAAAAATTAAAGCTTAAATTATTCTAAGATTTTCCTCTATCTCTGACCTCCAATATTGTAAGAGCTGACTTCGGAAAATTCCGTGTTAAATAGAAGTAGGTACATTAAAATAGTAATACCTACGTAGATTTTGAATCAGTTAGGGAATTTGGACATCTGTGATATCTATCTTCTTTAACATATAAAATTCTAAGTCCTGAGTTCCTGACTGATTCACCGACTGACTTAAATACAATACTTAATTTGTAATTATCAACTTAGGTGCCAGAGAAATATTAGACTTTGTCTGAAATATACCTAGTCAATTACTCGTACCTAGGCAAGTTTATGCATGGGCAGAATTTGTTGTCATGAAAGAGGTCTGTACGTAGATCATAAATATTGTGCGTGAAATATAAAAAAGTGATTTTATTCCTATTAAGTATTTATTTACTTTTAAACACATGTGTTTTCTTTACCCGTACAATTAAATTAATAAATTCACATACTCTAGAAGACACACAACTACACTCATGTAAGGCGGCCAACCGTCTCGCATTCTGTGGGACCATTCCGCAATTCGCCTGTAATATAATAATGCAAAAACTTGAGAAATAATTCCGCGAAATGTTGAAGGCGTCGCCCATGTCCTGATTTCCTAGATCCTATCCAATTTGATTTTTTGAATAGCACTCGTATACACACAGCATAGCATTGCGCTACTTAGGTACTCAGAGAACCTAATGTATATGTAATACTCAGTACAAAATATTATTTTTATGCATATCCCACATTAAATTGTCTCAAACAGGATAGTAAAGATATGGACCTACTAAGTACTCGTATCTCCTAGATTAAATGACTGTGTAGTCATTATGACCCAACAAACACAACCTGTTTGTTCTTTTGGTAAATAAATTTGGTAGTTACCTACCAACTAGGTATTGATAGAAAGGTTTCCGTTGTTTTAATTGGTACATACTGTGTTGTGTTGTAATTTATGTCATTAATTTAGTAAGCCATGTGGTTTTGCTTTATGTGTCAGTAACTTGCCAACTTCCATTGATGAATAAGCACTGTCACTAACTAGTATATTTTCTATAATAGGTATGACTGTGGTCACTAAGCTATGTAGTTAGAGCATTCAATGTAGGTACCTACCGCAAAATATACCTACACCATTTGTGGTTAACGAAGAACCCACCTACATATATTCATTCATGTACCCAATCAGCCAGGCAACGTTGCTAAACAGGAAAAGGAACAGAATTTTTCCATAAAAGTCGTTGAAATTGTAAAGTAAAAATAAATTTTAAGTTAGCACCAAACAATACGTAAAATATAGGTAAGTAATTACTTACCTATTTTTTTTCTGTTAATAAACTCATAGGTAAGTAGGTACTTACCTATAGGGAAATGGAGGTGGGAACTTTCTTTGTTTTCCACGCAAAAACTGATAGGTAGGACTATTATAATTGTTTTACAATAATCTTTTGATTCACGACCAGTTGACAATACCAAATGTCTTGATAGACGAGAAATCTGTCACAAAAAAGGTACATAAGGTTCTTAAGTTTCTTTCTACTTATTTTAGCTCAATTGTAGATGCGGATACTCGTAGGTACCTACCTACGTTTCGTATTAACTTTCAACATCAATGTACAACCGCCAAGAAGTTTGTAAGTTCCGTCACAGCCCTTGACAAGGACGTCTGATCTACGAAGTACCTACCTAAGTTCATTTGATTTTTGACCTTCATGAGAGCACGACTACAAATTAATAATCCACAATGTGTACGTTTCCTGTATTTAGTGCAGTTAATAAGTATATTTGGAACGATAGTCATCTCAGTACCCAACTACCGAAAACTAAGGATAGTGCACGTTGTCGTTGTCGAGACAAATTTTCCTCTACCCCTTACCTACCTATGTCTACTTTTAATATTTATTATTAAGGAAAATATTCATAATAGGTATGAACAAGTGTTTTCCTTGATTCCCAATATTTTTCATCATTCTTTAGCGTTATAACAGCATGAATTAGAGTGATTTTTAGGCTTCCGTAGCTTAAATGGCAATAACCCCTATAGTTTCGTTATGTTCATCCGGCCGTATGTCCCTGTGACATATGAACGGACGTATATAATTTAAGTGACAGTTTACTCGAAAACTAAATTGATGTGAGTGGTCCATGGTCATAATAAATATTTTTAAGGAGGGCACTACACATGTAACAGAAGCTGAATTTTTTTTTCAGTAATCATCTTATACTTTGCAAGATCTTTTAAAGACACTCTAAGGTTTCTGGGCAAGTTTTTTGATTAAGTGAATATTATATACAGCTAGACATTTTTGTTTTCATAAAACTAACATAACCAAAACTATAATAGAACTAAACTGATCGCTATCAAGAGCGAGTACATGCTGTGCTGTCTGCTGTCATGTTATACCTAAGGGGAAGAGAAGGGGTAGAAGCCAGGGTGCAGGAGCCGTAATCGCATTTCTGTCATGCGTCTAATTGTTTTGGTCGAGTAGTACCTATATGACCACATACCTATATGGGTTAAGTTGAGCATGTTAAAACATAAAATACTTACTAACATGAATTCTTCAGTAAAGCTCTCTCAGCATCTTTGAAGCACTGGAAAATTTAAGTTTGAGATATCAGGAAAAAATAAAAACCTAAAACTCCCTTGTTCTTGTCAAACAAACGTCAAAATCTCTTGTGACCAAACAATCCAAACAGGTACCTTGGTATAAGGTAGGTAGGTAGGTAAGTAAAAAAATATTTTGGCGCCTGTGGAAAAATGTTAGGAATGACACATTCGATTAATGAATTATTGACGATTCGCTACACATAATAATTTAATAAAGAAAAATAGGTATCTTCTAGGTAAAGTTAACCGCAGAATTACTCAAAGTACTGGTAAACAATAAACAACACATTTTTGTTGTACCTACTGAGTAATTCATAGTGTGAAAAAAAAGTGAGTATCGCCTGAATAGTGTTGGGTAATGCTAATAATCCGGTTAATATAATTTTGATAATAATCGATTAAAAGCAGTTAATAGCCATTAATAGCCAATTATGGCTAATAACCCTGCTGTTAATGTTATTTTAGTGATTGAAAATTTCCCTTCATGGTTTTCAGGCTTAGGACTGTCAGATTAGACTTTATTTTCATTATATTAATTTGTCGTAAATTTATGTGCAATTTAAAACTAATTTGGCCCATATAAAAAATTTTCAATCAGCTATTTACATAATTTTTAGTAGTTAGTTTGTACTTAGTTTTATTTTTTTTTAATTCTTAATCAGTCATTTATATCAAAATTGTATTTTTTTTTTTGTTTTCGTTTTTTTGTTTTCGTGTTTTTTGTTTTTGTTTGTTTGATCAAAAATAATCTTCAGCCTAATTACTGCTAGAAATACTGGATTCTTCTAGTAAATCGATTGGCTCGGACGCTAATCGATCTATTTCGGTGTATTTAGATGTACAGGTTGATTACTGTCACAGGATATTTAAACGATTCCTGATATTGGAGCGAAAGGTTCCGAATAATAATTCACGTGGAAATCACTTTCTCTACATACATACACTAACTACTCTTGATGGTCTGTTTTCCAAATTCCAGTTGTGGGATATGTAATTTATTTTTCCTGCTCATTCAGTATTTATTTTGTTTCTTTTTTTTGTATGTACATCAGCTTGACTACTAAAGGTTCTTTCCGTAGCTGCTGCTATGTAAGGAGGTATCGATTTTGGTGTCAATCAGCCCAAAAACAACGAAAGTTTAAGATGGCGGGTATTTTTACAATGTTGACTTCAGAAATAAGCCCAGTGATCAATGGGATCGTCAGATAACGATTTTGGTGTCAGTCAGCCCAAAAACAACAAAGTTTAAGATGGCGGGCAGTTTTATAACTTTGACTTCAGAACTATGCCCAGTTATCAATGGGATCGTCACTTCGTCAGATATCAATTTTGGTGTCAGACAGCCCAAAAACAACAAAGTTTAAGATGGCGGGCAGTTTTACAACTTTGACTTCAGAACTATACCCAGTGATCAATGGGATCGTCACTTCGTCAGATATCAATTTTGGTGTCAGTCAGCCCAAAAGGCTGACTGACACCAGTGTGTACCCAGTAGTGTAGTGTACCCAGTGATCAATGGGATCGTCACTTCGTCAGATATGGATTTTGGTGTCAGTCAGCCCAAAAATAACAAAGTTTAAGATGGCGGGCAGTTTTACAACTTTGACTTCAGAACTATGCCCAGTGATCAATGGGATCGTCACTTCGTCAGATATCAATTTTGGTGTCAGTCAGCCCAAAAACAACAAAGTTTAAGATGGCGGGCAGTTTTATAACTTTAACTTCAGAACTATGCCCAGTGATCAATGGGATCGTCACTTCGTCAGATATCAATTTTGGTGTCAGTCAGCCCAAAAACAACAAAGTTTAAGATGACGGGCAGTTTTAAAACTTTGACTTCAGAACTATGCCCAGTGATCAATGGGATCGTCATTTCGTCAGATATCAATTTTGGTGTCAGTCAGCCCAAAAACAACAAAGTTTAAGATGGCGGGCAGTTTTACAACTTTGACTTCAGAACTATGCCCAGTGATCAATGGGATCGTCACTTCGTCAGATATCAATTTTGGTGTCAGTCAGCCCAAAAACAACAAAGTTTAAGATGGCGGGCAGTTTTACAACTTTGACTTCAGAACTATGCCCAGTGATCAATGGGATCGTCACTTCGTCAGATATCGATTTTGGTGTCAATCAGCCCAAAAGGCTGACTGACACCAGTGTGTACCCAGTAGTGTAGTGTACCCAGTGATCAATGGGATCGTCACTTCGTCAGATATGGATTTTGGTGTCAGTCAGCCCAAAAATAACAAAGTTTAAGATGGCGGGCAGTTTTATAACTTTGACTTCAGAACTATGCCCAGTGATCAATGGGATCGTCACTTCGTCAGATATCAATTTTGGTGTCAGTCAGCCCAAAAACAACAAAGTTTAAGATGACGGGCAGTTTTAAAACTTTGACTTCAGAACTATGCCCAGTGATCAATGGGATCGTCATTTCGTCAGATATCAATTTTGGTGTCAGTCAGCCCAAAAACAACAAAGTTTAAGATGGCGGGCAGTTTTACAACTTTGACTTCAGAACTATGCCCAGTGATCAATGGGATCGTCACTTCGTCAGATATCAATTTTGGTGTCAGTCAGCCCAAAAACAACAAAGTTTAAGATGGCGGGCAGTTTTACAACTTTGACTTCAGAACTATGCCCAGTGATCAATGGGATCGTCACTTCGTCAGATATCGATTTTGGTGTCAATCAGCCCAAAAACGTTAAAAGTTTAGTAGTTTTAGTTATAAAAAAATATATTTTTGTAAAATTTTCTCAATAGAGCGACTAAAGGACAATAATATGTAGACCTTAAAATAATCTTTTTTTTCTATGAATATCAATTACATTAGTGCCTGTTGAATCGCAAAGTGGGTTTGTTTCGTAGAATTTCTTAAAACACTGTGCGAAAGAACTGTTCTAACTAAAATACTAATAATAAATAGTCAGTTTTTCTCAATACACTTTTTAGACAAGAAAACTGTTGTTCATATATGCCAAGAAATACTTAGCTACATATAAATTTATATTAAGAAGCGAACGTTGAAATCTCGTGATTTCATGTATTTCTGTATGAGCCCTCTTAACACGTTTGCCCATATAAAAATTGAAAATAAATAAAAAGAATAGCAATATCACTGCGTACACTCACCCAATTTATGTTCACACCAACAGATTTTAGAGTAACACAAAGAAAAACATTTATTTTTTCATCAAAATATTAATAGCAGGGTTATTAGCCATTGCAAGGCTATTAATGGCTACTTATGGATTATAACTGATAATAACCCAAAGCATCCGGCTATTTACCCATCTCTACGCCTGAATATAAAAATAATAATTATAAATGTGATGAAAAAAAAAACAAGTAAATTGTATTCATCGTAGATTTATAAGTAGGTAGGTACCTAAATAATAAATAAATAAAATATGTTTAAAGACACTAGGGCTTCTAGAACCTATCTGAAATAATACAGACACTAGAAGTCACGCGGGCCTTCGCTCCCGTCGATCTTTATTTGGCTACTGTTCAGCTCCTATTAAATGTAGCGTGATGTTATATAGCCTATAGCCTTCCTCGATAAATGGGCTATCCAACACTAAAATATTTTTTCAAATCGGACCAGTAGTTCCTGAGATCCTAGTGTTCAACCAAACAAACTCTACAGCTTTATAATAGTAGTATAAATAAATATATATTCCATAATATATAATTCCATAAGTTAACAAACTTCATACTTAACGTACTTAAATAAGTCCATGGGACCTTCTAAAAAATATTAAACAAGAGATAGAACTACCTGGCATATTCATAATCATCAATATATCAGTTTTATTGTCGGCTATAAGGACTTTTTACACCATAAAATTAAATGTATGATGATGATGACTATTTAAGTTCCTATAATCATCCACTGCGATTGTTGTATATAGGTACTTACATAAATCGTAGTGGATGAGTTTGTATCTATTAAGTAATTTGACTGGCTAATATTTTTTGACAGGCGCTTGCTTCCTTTGTTTCCTCATTGTTACCTGCAAAACAATATCGATGTTTGGTCTTATTTTCTAAACCACGATTTTGGCCTGGCCTGTTGGAACACCATAAACAGTTACCGTAGGTGGCTTTTTATGGACCTAGAGAAAGTCTAGGTATTATTCTAATTCATAATATCATGGTAATAGATGTCGAGATGGGTCTCATCTTGAGCCTCTCAGGAACAAAATTAATGAATGTTTAACACATGGGCAAGTCTTATGAAAATCAAATGTATACACCCTTCTATGTATTTAATCTGAAAGTGTTGTGATTAGAATATTATAAAATTAATAAGCAAATACCTAAATATTTACATACAAGATAGTAGTTATGAGACAAATTGATTAATGTGAATAATTACATACGCCTAGTTCCTAATATGATAATTATTATGATTGAAACAAAGTGTACTAAATAATAAAAATACTTTATTATTATTCGGCAGCTGCTTTTTGAGTTTGTCTTGCTGCTTGTCTTTCTTTTTTCCTTTTCATAAGCATTTGCTTCTTTTCTTCTGGTGTCTTCTTTAATCCCTTCATCTTTCGAGTCTGCAGACGGTTGATGTCCTGCTTGCCCATATGGATGCGACCCAACTTTGACCCAAATGCGTCCCTGGATATATTCTTTGTAGGCACATTTCTTACTTCTTGTGGAATCCTGCAAGCTTCTTTGAAGAGATCATCAGATCCCAACCTCGTTCTTCTTAGCTTAAAATCTATAGATGGACCTAAAAACAAAGGATACAATTTTAATCAATCACAATTTGTATTGCAACTACGCCAATGTGTTAATACATAATAATATTTTAAAAATTGTAATTTGTTTGGGATAAAGATTGTTTTTATTAATTAAAGGACTACCAAAATTAATAATACAGCACTACTAACTACTACATACGTCATCATCATCAGCAACCCATTAAGTCCCACTGCTGGGCTCGGGTCTCCTCTCCTCTAACTAGAGAGCTGAGAGGGTTTAGGCCATAATCCACTCACGCTGGCCAAGTACAAAAGAAAAATGCCACAACATAACTATGGAAAAGATGCATTTATATACTAGTTTCTCAAACTTAATACAAAAATTGCCATAGCAGTCCCAAGTATGTTCATCAATAATATAATAGCAACATAAGTACCTATTTCTTCAAGCTCGATCCTAGGTGTGCGCTGCCCACTTTTTTTCAGCAATATTTTATAAGATCTGAAGTATATATTGCCAACCTCAGTGGCTGTGAAACTGAGTACATGTTCCAACCCTTGTAGCCTGATAGTTTCCACCTGAAAAGCGAGCCACAACTATTATGATAAATTGCATTTTTAACAACTTGAGAACTTTTTAATCAATAAATAAAAGCAAATAATAATACATCTAGTGGATCTAAATCATAAAATTCTAAAGAAAAATGTTGTCTATATAGATATAGAACTACAGTAAGTACCTACTATTTACTACATCTAAAGAAATAAAAAAATAAAAAATAATTTATTAAATTCTTTTTACAACACTAGGCTAGAAATCATGTATGAGCTATTATAAATAAAGGAGCTAACAAAAACTAACCTTCTCTCTATTAAAGAAGTCAGTGAACAATGATTTCAAGCGCTTCAAATCTTGGTTGAGGTCCCAAGCTGGACCATTAAATATAAGGCAAGGCTTCATGCCAGCCATCACTTTGGCATTGTGAAACTCTGTCATTGCTTTGTAGTTGTCTGCTCCAAGTTCAATCATGTCTAGTATGCCATAGTCAAATGTTCGCCCAAGAATTATATTATGCGGCCTCTTTTTAGAGTGAGAGCCAACGCCAAATAAAGCTGCTTCTTTCTTGTAACATAATCTGGAAATAAATAAATAATGTTTTTATACTTTAGCTTTATTAATAAATTACAGTTTACAGTGTTCTTTCAAATTGTGTGTCTTCTGGAACAGAACCGTTCACAACTCCTTTCAACAAAGTTTATACAATCCACTACATGACTAACACATTTTGCATTTATTTAATTTGTTTATAATAAGTATATTTAGGATAATAGCAAACACTACTAACATCACTATTCACAACATAACCTGAACTGTGAATTTGAGGGATCTTTGGCTAATAATAATACTACATGAGTCAATTTACCGATATTATTTAATCTAATAACTGTTTTCTTTAATAGAGGCTGAAACTCGAAAAATTTATGTCACAATAATTTGACGTGTTATACTTACTTCTCAATAAGCGTAGCATCTTCGAAGGGAACAAAGTCATTTTTACGGCTCAGATAAGCCGCATCTGGTTTCTTTAAGTCATAAATATCTTTTAAGACTTTCCGTGTACGCTCTGAAGGATTACGGCCCTGGATAAACAAGCATTGCTTCGGCCCTTCGATAGCTTTAGGTTCTTTAGACTGAAGTACTTTTTTCCCCTTCCTTGTAGTAGGTTTCCTGCAGAATATGAAAAACGTATAATTATATTGAATCTTTTAAAATAATGACAAGATATTTAGAAGGTTGCTTACTTTACACGCTGCATTACACCCATACTGCAATTTTATTTTGTAGATAAAAACACGTGGGTCTTAGATAGAAACAGATCCACCGAAAACCGATAATGACATTGACATTAATGACAGAATTGACAGTAGTGACAGTGAGTGGCACAGAAAATTTATCACAGATTCAAAATGATTAAAGATAGTTCATCGGCACGCTTGCCATAAAGAAAAATATAAATATAGTTACAGTAGCGGGCGGTTCACTGATAGTTTCACTTATATTAATAAAATTATAGACATTAAAATATTAAATTCATGGTTTCACGCAACTGTATTCTATATCTACCTCCATTAGATACTTCATTTCTTGGATCTTTATTTTAATATATTGATTGCATAGATAATGTCTCGGTAGGTCCCGAAAGATTGGGATAGTTTTGATTGATAAACAACTGTTACTGTATTATGAAAATGTAAAATCTTGTAAATTGTGGAGATAAATAATTAAATTATTATTATACATTAATAAAGGTCAAGCTTACGGACCCCAGAGATCGAGTCAGATCCTTATGAACGGGTTGACAAAGGCTCTGTTTCTCTCCAGTCGGATTTTGCTGCGTAAGTACGTTTAGATCTACTTACACGTACGCACGCAATGCGATGCCTGTACTTCTGTTGTACTAGTGGCATTGTTTGTCGCGATATATTTTGAACGTCCTTCTGTGAGGCCACATATCTCACAAAAAGATGCGACCACCATGTGTCGTATGTCACTGTCGGCCATAGAACGTATGACGGCCGGCAGCGAGAAATCAACTCTTACAATACCTACTGTGACAAGGGCCAGATGCAGTGTGGCAAGCCTTCAGCATGTGCTAAGCTACTTCGTCCTCACAGTTGTAGTGAGAGCAGATGGGACTTGGTTTCCTCCTCGCAATCTTTGCAAGACGACAATAATTAGTTTCGGACTATAGTCCGAAGTAGCCTTGCCTGGTCATAACTTTAGGTCACCTTTAGGGCCTGAAGGACTGGTCCGCGCGCAATCGGCGGGTGGGAGGCGAGGTAGTTCTCTCGCTACTCAATAACTGGTTTTACGCTCATTGCTAATAATTATTGTCAGCTGTGTTAATTTTTGCATTCATTTTTATTGTACCCACTAGGAGCATACTTTTTTATTTCTTCTTCGTACTTACTTATAAGTCTATAACTTAATCTTAACCATCATGTAACAAGCGAAACTATCACTATAGCTCGCATCATAGCACTTATTTTAATTACTGCCACTCTGGTATGTAGTATTAACTTGTTATTGATAAAAAAAAAAAAACCATTTTAGTTAAGCTTTCAAAGGTGTTTAAATTTAGCCTGTATAAAGTTCCTATAGTTTTAATGATTGTAACTGCATCTAAGCCAACTTACACTGTATTGTTTACTTTTATGAAATAAAGACATTTTAAACAGAAGGGCCTGAAGGAAAAAATATTATTGAATGTCTAGACGGACAAATTAGGCTACCTTATATCGACAAACTACGTGGATGAAACCACGAGCACTACTTAATTATTATCATAAAGAGACCCCATCTTCCCCCTGATTCTGACTAGTCGGATTGCTCCCGGATCGTAAACATTTACGATTCTTACGTACGACCGATTCGTGACTGATTTTCCTTATAAAATACCTGTTAGAAAAAGTTATCGGTGATTCCCGTTCACAGTGCATCGCGTTGAGAAAACCAGTTACGGGTCAGTTATTTATATAGAAGGTAGGTAAGTTATGTATGTTTTAAGTAGGCACATGTTTGTATTTGCACCAATGCACACCGAGGGCATGGAATTGCTCGAATAAATTTTCCTGTTTCTCACGCTAAGCTATGTTTTAACTATCTAAAATCTCGTCAGTTGAATTTAATTAGATCTGATATGTAATTACAATGTTGTGTATGTACACATTGAACTACATAATGTAACCTTAAAGCCATGTTTTGTGGTGATGGTGCAGAAGTACTATATAAGAGTAATAGAGCGTTCAAAGCGCCCAGGGCGGAAGGCTCATGTTTTGCAGTAGACGACATCTCGGGCCGATAATATAGATGATGAACTTATTTTGTAAAATTATTTATACCTACAGGGTGCAACATTATGATCGGTCAGTATGGCCAAGTCTAAAACTACAAAAGATCTGGTTCGTAGGAACGTCATCAATTTTAGTGACAAGAAAAACTGTACAAGTATCGATAGATATATAACAAAACGTGTATTCAGTTCGGGAATCGAACCCGGACGTATTGAAAAATAAAACTTATGTCGTTCCAATTTGGATAACTATCAATTGTAGGTTACTATGAAACATAATTAATTATAACTAAAATAAATAAAATGCAATGTTTTTGTTTCATTACATTCAAAAAGTTCACCATGTGGGAACTTTCAAACGGTTCAGAATCAGGGCCATGCCTGTTCCGACTTCCGACAGGCCAGCCGTGCATTGGAGAAGATAAACTAATATTTATAAATAGCAAAATATGTAAAGTAACCTTACTTTATCAGCAATACACTAAACTGATACGAATAAGTCAAGCTTAATAGAGGAGATTTGAGCCTGTGGCTCAAATGATATAGTTAGTTACGCCATTGTAAACTTATTTCGTATCATTTATACAAATACAAATAGCTGTTTGCTATTGCACACTTATTGATATTTTTTAATCGACATTGACTTTATACTAGAAACCTAACTACCTACTTACTTTAGGTAAAATTAGTTGGTTTGAAAATAAATAAGTAAATAAAAAGAAAAAACAATAGATACCTACATAAGTTGTGTGGTTCAAGATTCAGGTTTATTATACTTAGATAAGAAATAGGTAGGTAGGTATTTTATATTTATTTTATTTTATTTTATTTTATTTGGGAAAACAAACAACTGTACATTGTATCTTACTGGCTAGGTACATAATGGAATAAATTAACGTACAATCCACGGCGTTTCCACATATTACTAAGAGAAGTACAGTTTAAACCTAGTTGAAGCTTAAGGCATCTATACACTTTTAAGTCTAAGTAGAAGCGTTTATAATACAGTTACTATTGAAGTTGAAGAAGTGTTTGTTTAATATTATTTTTAAATTCATTACGTGTAGAGGCAAACATATCGACATTATTAAAGAATGTATTGAAATCTTTAACCATCCTATGGACCCCTCCATAGGATGGTTAAAGATTTCAATACATTCTCTCGTTCACCCGCATTCGTACGACTAGCAGTTGTAGCAAATAACGGGTAAGCGCGCGCCTCACGTCTTATAACAGTCCGGGGCACTATATAATATAAAGCGTTAACAAGTTCTGAACAATCATACTTATTGCTAATAAGATCATAGAGCATCATAGCCTGTAGTAACAGTCGCCGCGAGTGCAGGGTAAGCAGATTAATTTTTTTCAAAGAATCATTATATATCTGATACCCAAGGCGACACTTAAACTGAGCTGCTCGTAGAAATGTACACTGCACTCTTTCAATTGAATTGTCGTACTTTTTATACAAGGGATTCCAAATCATGCTGGCATATTCTACCTGTGGTCGCACAAGAGAATTAAATAGGTATAGGAATGTTGCAGGGCTCTTAAAGTCTACAGTAGATCGCATCACTAAGTTATGCATTTTAAAAGCAGTGGCTATATTTTTATCAATGTGTACATCTAGGTGGAGTTTACTGTCCAAGAGGATACCTAAATCGCTGACTATGTTGTCTTTAAGTAGTGGTTCATTGCATAAGGAGTAGTTAAAGTTATCAATTTTTTTATTTTTAGTGAAATTTAGATATTTGCACTTAGAAATACTTAATATTAATTTATTAATATTACAGTAGTTAGTCAGTCTGTTCAGGTCCTGCTGTAATAATTGACAATCGTCTACGGATTGGATTTTTCTATAAACTTTGAGATCATCGGCGTACAATAAAAAAATACTATTGTGGAAGCAGTTGCCGATGTCATTAATATAAATAATAAATAATAATGGCCCTAAAATTGATCCTTGCGGTACGCCCGAGGTAGCCAGAAAAGAGTTAGAAAGGTATCCATTAGTGACACTTTGATTACGATTACTTATATATGATTGGAACCACCGTAAGCCAAGTAAGTTACCCCTGATATATGTATTATACATAAATATTAAATAAGTTAATTAAGTTATCCTTAAGTTCATACAATTTTTATTCCTATTCATATAAATCACGTTATATTTGAAATAACGTAAAACACGTAACGTAAACATCTGTATAAGTTAGTTTTTTTTTGTTACTATCTTTAAAGTTTAATCTTTGGCATTCATTAGAATTCACAGTTTTCCGATAGTTAAATACAGTTTTAAATGTGAATCTAAATTAGTTATACTAATTATAGTCTAAATTTATTCAACAATTTATACTGAATATTCTGAAAACCTCCAAAATACCAACTGATAAATATAAAGAGCAAACAATGATACAGAACCCAGAATTGGAAAATGACACTGTTTAACAATAAATATAAAAATAATACATCAATCAAAGTCCAAAATAGAAAGCCTATTTTAGCAACTATAAGTGGTCGAGGGCTACGGCATAGTGGTGGTCTGTTGGATTCTGGATCGACGAAGTTACCTGTCAAAAAAAAAGTGAGGTTTTAAGGTGCATGTTCCGATCCGCCTCCTTCATACATTTTGCTGGACCTATTCTCAACACTATCAAATTTCTGGCAGAATCATAAATCTTGTATCTCTTGCACATACGATATTGTAGTAGGTAGGTATGTATGTATGTACTCGTTTACATGAAGTTTTTATCTTCATAATATAACAGATTTTGGTGAACATTTTTTTGGTTTGTAATAAGCACTAAAAGATATCAAAACATAATAAATATAATAGTGTATCTATAACCTTCGTTATGAAATTTTCGAAGACTGTGCTCTTTTTCTTTCCAACGATCATTTAGCCAAGTTCGTAGAGCGGTGTCTTCTTGTGGTAGTCTGTCTATCGAGTACCTGTAAAAAAAATACGTAAGATATTAAGATATTTGCTGTAGATCGTGGCGGAAGAAGAGAAAAAGTTCTAAACGACAGCTCGCGCTATCGAGGGCTTCCAAAACCTTAAATTGATTTTGAATTCCTACACCATTACCTATATTAGAAGCACACATCCAATTATTTAATAATAACTTCTCAAGTATCTATATTCTAAGGTATCTTTGCGATTGTTTTTTCAGATGAGCGATCTAATTTCGTATCATCATCATCATCATCATCATCTCAGCCGCAGGAAGTCCACTGCTGAACATAGGCCTCCTCAAGAGATTTCCAATAGGGCCGGTTGTTTGCGGCCTGCATCCAGCGCGATCCTGCTATTCGGATCAGATCGTCTGTCCACCTTGTGGGTGGGCGTCCTACGCTACGCTTGCCGGTGCGTGGTCTCCATTCGAGAACTTTTCGGCCCCATCGGCCATCAGTTCTACGTGATATGTGCCTAATTTCGTATGATGATATATAATGAATAAAGCTTAAATTAACATAAATACCTTTTACAATGGAAATATACATGCATCGGTATTCTTCCTTTTATTAATTCAATTTCTGTTTGGGCTGGAGTATCATAAGCTATTGTGACATCATAGACTGAAGCTAAATCGGACTGTCGCAGGCTAGAACATAACGCTACCCAACCTGTGGTCCGGGGATGTAGCACATACTTATAGTTCTGAAACAATATCAAAATTATGTTTAAGAAAACAATCGAACGTTTTCAGTAGTTGGTCAAATTTGAGTGAAAACTTTGCAGTAAACACAAAACTTTAAAATAAATAATTACCTATGTAGGGCTTGAACTTTTATTACACATTTCGGCCACTGCCATAGAGGATTAAGGGTATAAATTCATAAAGCTTGTTTTTAATAACGAAGATAATTTTATTCTACCTTTATCATGAAAAATATATTTAAAAAAAAACAATTTCTCCCTATCCGCGAATTTTGCAATGCATTTAAAATATTTAAGTATAGTTTAAAAGTATTTTTAAATTAGACAAAATAATACGCTGTTCCTTACTAAATTAATCTAGGTTATAGTTAGAATTCACAGGAACGAAAAGGTTTCAATCAGAGAGGATAGGCGCGGACGGTGTGGCCGTGGCGTTCAAAAACCAATATAAGAAATTAATTAATACCTCATAATTATTGGCCGCAGCAAACTTCTCGCTGCGACGACTATTATTGTCACTTAAGTCGGTTCCTTCGGGAAATAAAACCAGCCTGTAATTATAGTCAAGTTTGTGATAGTACTCTACAAACTGAGAGAGGCTTACTTGATCTTCCTGCCAATTTCTTTTCACATAAAGAAAAAAGTTTAGTTGCATTATCCAACCTGCAAATAGTATATAAGATACAAGTCAAACCTATAATAATACTGCCTTTAATAAACCAATAATTTCAAAATCACCTTATTTCTTTAATACCTAACTACCTATTAGGAAAGCTGAAACATCTGAATTGATTTATGACTAGACTAGGCTCGAATAAAAAATAGTTAAAATAAAAATTCACGAAGAATATAACATAACTATGCCGATTTGAGGCGGCTGGTGAAGTTGAACGGTTTAAGATAAGGTGCGGGGCGGTTTTTTCTTGTTTTATAGCTCTCAAATAGGTGAGTGAAACATTTTCTATACAATAGACAAGTTTTTTTGAGAAATTTATTTTTACAAGACACACTAAAAATTACTATTAAATGGTACATATAGCTCGATTGAAACTTAATGGCGGCTCGGATATAAGCTGCAAACGCATTCAATGAACGCGCAGGTAGCTATGTCTTGCGCGCGTATGCAATATAGCAATATACAAACGTTACACTATAGATACAGAGTAGTAATTTTTAATGCCACCTGAAGGGAAAGTACTCTAAATACTGGAGATAAATAATTTTACCCAAAGGAAACATTCCTTTATTTTTAAGAAGAAACAAAACTACATTGTTATGTTTTCGGGAAATCGCTTGCCACAACACCCGGGAATTAAGAACAAGCCAAATAAAAAAACGTACTGTATAATGGTAGAAAAAGCGTGCCACAATTAACTTTACATCTACCGTTCAATTTCATTAATTGTTATCATTGTTGACATTGAGCGTGTTAAGACACGTGCCAATTGATATGCCGTGTCAGACAAAATAATATGTTTCTATAGGATTTGACAGCCCGTGTCTGTCAGTGTCTGCGTGGCCGTGTTACGATAGATATACTTTATGAATGCTATTATTTTGTCTGTCACGGTACGTGTCTGTCACGCACGATAAATGTCTGTAGATATAAACACACTTTTAATATGCGGCTAGTAATAACCCTTGACCAAAACCGTACCTACCGATCATTCTTATTCGAATTAAATCCCTAGTGTTCACACCAGTTTAACTGAAAATGCTGAATAGGTACTCAGTGCAAGCTTTGCATGTCACTTTTCGTGCTCACGTTGTCTTACTCATAGAGAAAAACAGAGAAAGCATGAGGTGGAGGAGGTGTTTCGTTTGTCTGGACACCTGTCCCTCTAGACAAGTGGCATTCTACCTACTCAATCTATCTATTGCAAAGCCATGTCAAATTAGTGAATGTCGATCCCGTGATAGAGATAGATAGATATGTCATTGTGACATTTTCGAATAGAATCCGCGATTTGCCAATTGTCTAGGGGGGCGGTTTCAATAATTAAAAAGCACAGTTTTTCATACATTTCAATATATTGTAATCAAAATAAACCTAAAAATAATAGCACCCAGTTAGCGGATTATACACAACACAACAACAGTATAAGCCCGCACAAAATAGCTCGATTGCGGATATCTATTACTTTTTGCATATAGGTAAATTAAATTAATGTTAGATAACGCCCAGAAACTTACTATCTGTTTTAATTGCCTGTTATATAAATTTATTAAAAGGTATTTATTCAATAATTTATATAAATTTATAATTTTTTATTAATTTATTCTAAAAATTCGAATTTAGAATAGATTTTTCACCGGAAATTGTGTTGTTTACATTAATATTTTTTTTTTATTTAACAAGGCTACATCTCTTGATTATGTTTCATTCCTAAACTCTCTCAGCTTCTTAGACGAGAGAAGGCCCATGACTAGCAGTGGAAAATTAATGGATTGCTAAGATAAGTAAATACATCTCTCTTATGTTCTAAACAACAAAAATCACCGAAATCGAGCTATCTTAACAAGTGAACGTGCAATCTGTCAATAAAAAAAATGTTCCAAGAATTCTAGTAGAAAGTAGAAACATGAGCCATGTAAAGAAAAACTTGTTTTTCTTTTTAATATGGCTAGATGTATTGTAAGTCTGACTATGACCCTGAAAATTTTGTGAGTTCAATAAAAGTGTACTGCGTTAACAACCATAACACTAGTTTACATTTCTCCTGAAGATGAATTATACATCATTTATCTAGGCTATGGGCGATATATTTTTATAGTATTTATAATTTTTTCCAGACCCAAAGTAAAGCAATGATATTTATTTCATTTCATGGACAACAATCTTGTAAACTAGTGTAATTATAATGTTAATTACTTTACATTTGAAATACAAACATATTACATCTGATACTTATTTTGCATAACCTTCAGATAAGAAGCCATTTTTATATTATGTAAAATTGAAATCAATTTCATTTGTAAAATAGTGTGCAAGCAATGAATTAAGGTGACTGGGGCCAAGATTGAACTGTTTATTGATGAGACAACAATAACATCAAATGCAACACTACAGTGTTGCATTTCATGGAGTGTGGACAAAGTGAGGAGAACAAAGTGTTGTGGCGCGTGTTAGGATAGGCCTATGTCCAGCAGTGGACTGCTAGGTTGAATGATGATGATGATCAATCAAATGAATTCTTTGTTTTTTAAATCTCCGCAAACGGACTCCATTTTGCGTAAGTTTTGTAGATCCTTATAATATCCTTCTTACCCCGTTATATATTGATTGGGTAAAGATGGAAACTTCAAAAATACGAAAAATAGCAATATTTAGATGCTTTATCACAAATAAGAAATAAAAATAATGAGTAGATGTTTTAACAAAACGCTTGTGTCTATCTTGTTAGCAAAGTTATAGGTAGCGGGGTAATATTAAAAAACACTATTTTCTTGCCAAAGAGTCACTTTGCAGAAATTTGCACATTTTAGACAAACACTCACCCAAATTGACAAACGCTGACTGGGTTGAGTACCGTAACAAAATGGCGCCCTTAGCTATGTTGCCAACAGTTCAAAAACTATACTAAGTAGGTACTTAAAACATGCGTTATGGATGTTACCCAGATTTTGAACTGATTTTCATCTTGCCCCCAGTCACCTTACTATGCGAGTTAACCAGACCCAGCTATAAGGATTTACTCCTTGATAGGAGTTTTATTTGGTAAACTCTTAAAATCTTCACCTTCCTGTATTGTTGTCATTAATTCACGATCCTTAGTTTCTGGCATCAATAATGCTATAAACGCTGAAAAAAATGGCACTATTGCGAATATAAGTGGTGGTAGAATTTTATGAATGCCAGCTGTATCTAGTACAAACGGAGCTATCATTGACCCTACCCTGGCCGACATTGAACTAACACCAATGCCAGCAGATCGTACCACCGTTGGAAATAACTCTGAACCATACAAATAAACAAGTATAAAGACTATGAAGGAACATACGACGCCAAGTGAAGCAATTATTGTCCTTGCTATAGCCCAAGGTGTTATCGCCAATACAAAAAAACAGCCTGAGCTAATTGCTTGAAAGATTATTAACATAGGTTTTCTTTTCATTAATTGTAAAAGCGGTATCGATAAGAAACTACCTATTGTTACAACAGTCGCACTAATCGCAACATTTAGGAAGATATTGCCTGTCAAATGACTTATATATTGACAAACACCATAAAAACAAAAACTACACGTAAACCACTGATACATCATACATAAGCTATTTTTTCTTATATTTGGAGTCTTGAATAAATCAAAAATATTTCCTTTCTTTAATTCCTTTTGATTGATGTTTGATTGAAATGTCATTACTCTCTCTTTGATACCTTCTGTTGGGAACTTGTTTCTGCAACAATAGACAAATGGCTTGGCACTATTGCGAATATAAGTGGTGGTAGAATTTTATCAAATGCCTAGTTTGGGTAAGCAGCCAAACTAGGCATTTGACAAAACTAATGAGAAAACGTGTTCTATGAGTATACACAATCTTATTCCCCGAATTGAACGTGGTTTATTAAATGTTACATTGGCTAATAAATTCCCTAGGTAAAATCAAAATGTATAATGTGGATAATATTGAAACTTTTTCATTAGAATTTCTTTTTTACTATATCCCTGAGACGTCTGACGTCCCTTATGAGAGAATAACATCGCATTTTTAACGTGAAACTACGCATAGGTACTACAGTAGTAGATACCTAGTATTAACTAATCACAAGCTTGAAACAAACCACCATACCTTTCTCATTGTTAGGCTCATAAAAACCTTAATAATTATGATCAAACACTAACTACTGATTTACTGGACCAGGTATATATTTCAGTTTATGAGCACTTCATGTTTCGGGATTTATATAAGAAACTAGTCGTAGCGCGGGACTTCGTTTCTGTCTTTCTTTAATTGGCCACTGCTCAGCTCTTATTAAGCATAGCGTGATGTTATAGAGCCCATAAACTTCTTCGATAAATAGGCTATCCAACACTAAAAGAATTTTGAAAATCGGTTCTGTAGATCTCCCGAGATGCATTCCTCGAACCGTAACAAGTCGAATAGCACCTACGCGAATCGCACCTAACATATTCCTCATACTGGGTCGAATAGCATTCGACCCACTCCCCTGCGATCCTGCATCCACATCGATCCTGGGATTACCCCCTACAACGTCACAAGCTCATAAACTTTACCTCTTTATAGATAAAACTGATATCCCGTAATTATATACATAATTAAATAAACCACCAAATACCTGACTGCATACCGTTTATTAAAAAAAATACGAAATAGGTACTTATTATATATTATGTACCTATTATATTATTATTTACCTATTATAAACTTCATGTTAAGACTTTGATTTTTATTAGGTAGGTATTGTACTGCACTCTGTGGCAAATTATGGCGAATGAATATAAGAACAACAGACGGTTTCGCTTGTAGGTAATTCGAGAGCTGGTAAACACTTTTGAGTAGGTTTTTAAGGCATGCTGATATCTTGTTTGAATACATCTGCAATAATACCTAAACACAAAACCGCACATCTGCCTGGGGGGAAGAGGTTGCGGGTTTAAATCCACTTTTTTCTTGAGATTGGTATCTTATTAATGGTATGTTTATTAAAAAAAATATCGTCTTAAAATATATACCAATATTTATGTTTAAATATATGTAGATATATGTGGCTTGAAGTAAAGCGCCGTGTAGCGACGGCGTTAGAATACAATATGTGTCGCTACCCCATCTCATCAAAGCCAAAAAAGATAGTATAAAATAAGAGAACTCTAGTGTTGATTCACAACAGGCACAACAACATTAAACAATGACTAACACATTACTTTCTACCACTGCTCAAATATTTATTATGGATAAGACTTACATCTTAGCGACTTTGGATAGTAAACTAATAGCTTCGTCGTTCCTTTTTGCTGCCATTAACCATCTTGGCGTTTCAGGTAAAACAAAAAAATACATTCCTAGAAATAGAATTGGTGCCGAAATAGCTAGATGGTAGCTCACATAATCTCTCAAGAAATAGCTAATAAGTGGTAGAGACATGTGGCCAAAATTCAGCGGCACCTGATAAAGAGCTGAAATAGCGGGTCGATGCTTCACGCCAATAAATTCCAAAAGTATTACAAATCCTGTCACCATACAGCCTCCAACAGCAGCACCAATCAAAAATCGATATACGTTAAACAGAAAGAACGATGACGTAAAGGAGGCTAGAATGCCTGCAATTCCTTGAATCATAACTGCCACTATTAAGGGAGGTCTTCTTCCAAATCTAAAAAATCACAATTATTTACAAATTAATAATAGTTTTAAACAACAAGATGTAGACATATTTTTACAACTCCATTAAACATTTTTTATTTTCATTTACTCGCTATATTAGTCCAGTGCAATTGCTACGGTACTAAACGAGTTTTCAAAACTGTTTGTGTTAGGTAACTAACCTAACCTAACCTAAATAGTTAGTGCCGACAACTTTCTTAACAGTTTTGACTAATATAGCCAGTCAAAACTAAGGTAAAGGCACCTATTTCCGAGGGGTTCTAAAAATGGCACCATTGGCTTTTTCAAGTAATTGACGAGTTATTTTTGTCTGCAAAATATATTAATCAATTAATAATTTATCTGTTCATATTTATATGAACAGATAAATACTTTAGTGTGTGTACGTTATAAAATAATAGGTCAGATTGCCGCTAGCAGCTGACTCGAACGGAGACGCTTCATACATTTTGGACCTTACGCACGTGAGTACTACGTTTTGATAAATAGTGTTTTGAATGATAGTTCTATAGACCCGGGATTCGAACCCGGGACCTCTTGCACAGCAGTCGTATACACTTCCCGCTGCGCCACCGAGGCTGTCACAGAAACTTAATAAAACTTGATAATGCTCATTAATATCTGTCTATTTATATATCTCTATATACATGTAGTAAAAAAAAGGCTTATCGGTATATTAATGTTTCAATGTAAGTATAATAATTTTATTTTCTAAACAGTAAGTAAATTGTGATACATTGTGATACCAATTGTAAGTCATCTAGGACAGAGACTAAGACTGATTTAAAATTCAAAGCTAATAAATAAATTTGATTTTTGAACATTCTGTATTATTCTCCCAATACCCTTTCCATTGTATTTTTTGCACTCGGAATTAGGAACCAATTGCATCGGAATTAGGATTTTTAAACCGGAATAAGGTGCCTCGCACTTATTCATATTTTTGAAGCAAGCCTACATTTTGGTCCTTCGACCGTCTTTTGAACGAAGCAAGAAAAAAGAATAATTTCAAGACTTCACACTGCGGTTCAAGTCAATCTGAAGTCATCAAGTGGATTTCGCGCTCATTTGGACGTCGAAGAAGTCAGCACGGTTACAAATCAGCCGTCTTTGCCGATTTCTACCCAAGGCCGAAATACCGAGGGAGCTTCAGAAACGAACTTCGGGTCAACATTCAGTTCCTGGAAGCGGATCATCGTGGTCTGGACATCATCACGAACACGGAGAACATCTTCACATCGTTGTGGAATCAGTGGTTTGCCCAGGATAACTGTGAGATCGTTCCAATTCCTTTATTTCATTTACCATTCCATCATTAGAATCATTCCATAATCACATTATTCATAATCAATAACATTCCTAATAGGCATTTCATAATTTTATTTTCAAATTCTTCATATCAAATATTGCAAATCATCCTTCAACGTTTCAACTTCCATCTTGTATTCAAACCGTTACATCAATTCGTTCATACGTTCATTCACATATGATTCATATTCATAAAAATATGTGACCGTTATGCGTTATTTTCATAATAAGCCGTTACATATTTGAATTTATTGTCATATTTCATTAATTAATTAGTTTACCACTTAGGTTTTGATTCTTAGACTATTAATAAACATTTGTACATTGCATACATATTTGGCACACGTCTGTACACGAAGGTTCGTCAGTCTCTTACTTTACATATACATGATGTAATGTTCTGGTGTGACTCCACCATTGTCTTGGGTTGGTTATCTTCATCGCCAACTAATTTAAAGCCCTTTGTTCGTCATCGCGTATGTGAGATACAGGATTCTACGGAGCAGTATACCTGGCGCTATGTTCCGTCACTTGAAAACCCCGCAGACCTCGCTTCGCGCGGACTTAGTGCTGACAAATTATTACATTCTTCTTTGTGGTGGTCAGGGCCATAATTCTTATACAATCAATCCTCTTCATGGCCATCATATCCTCAACTTCAGGATAAATCTTACTCACAGGAAACAATATCATCTTATCATGTTGACATATCTAATTCTATTGAAAAATTATTTTATACATTATTTAAAAAATATTCTAATTTTATTAAATTACAGCGGGTGATTACTTACATCATGCGATTTATCAACAAAACTAGGAAGCGTTCGTCAGAGAACGGTCCACTCACAAGTGATGAATTAAATAAATCATTAAATTTAATATTACAACTTAGTCAACAGGAGTCGTTTCCTCATGAGTACGATTTATTAAAATTAGGTAAACAATTACCTGCAAAAAACAAATTATTGTCACTATCTCCATTCATGGATACATCCTGTGGTTTAATTCGAGTTGGTGGCAGATTGGACAACTCGTTTTATGACTACGATGTAAAACATCCAATTCTCTTATCTAGCTCTCATATAATATGCAAATTATTATTCAACATGTTTCACCTTAGACTAATGCATGCCGGACCTCAACTTTTACTTACCACGGTTCATCATCATTATTATCCTATTGGAGGTAAAAGCTTAGCTAAAAAGGTTGTACATCAATGTGTGAAATGTTGTAGAATTAAGGCTACTACTGTCCAACCTATCATGGGTAACCTTCCGAAGCAACGATTGCATCTAGAGTTTCCTTTTCTGGATACAGGGGTTGATTACGCTGGCCCTATCATGATAGCTGATCGGAAGGGTAGGGGTTGTAGGCTTATAAAATGTTTCATTTGTGTGTTTGTGTGTTTAGCTACTCGAGCTTTACATCTCGAACTCGTATCAGATCTTACAAAGGAAGCTTTCCTAGCCGCCATGAGTCGGTTTATTGCTCGTAGGGGTAAACCTCGTAACGTATTTTCTGATAATGGAACTACTTTCGTAGGAGCTTTCAATGAATTGGCAAATCTTCTTTCACAAAACATTAATTTTAATGATATTGATCCAGGTATCAATTTTTCTTTCATACCAGCGTATACGCCACACTTTGGGGGTCTATGGGAGTCCGCCGTTAAATCTACCAAGCATCACCTCAGGCGTGTTCTTGGCTTAACCAATTTAACGTTCGAAGAAATGGCAACGTGTTTAATACAAGTTGAAGCTATTCTCAATTCGAGACCTATCACTCCTCTGTCCAATGATCCTTCGGACCTCACTCCACTAACTCCAGCACATTTTATCATTGGACGATCTCTAATCCTGCTGCCACATCCACAGGTACAAAACCAAGCCATCAGCAGTCTACAACGGTTTCGTCGGATTGAAAGCCTGAAACAACATTTTTGGACTCGTTTCTCCCAGGAGTACATCATATGGCTTCAAGAAAGAACCAAATGGCGCCGTTCCTCTGATGACCTTAAGGAGGGAATGCTAGTCGTCATTAAGGACAAAGCTTTACCTCCATTATTATGGCTCTTAGGCCGTATCGTCCAGCTCTTACCTGGCAGAGATGGTATCGCGAGAGTCGCTGACATCCGTACACGTAAGGGTGTCATTAGGCGAGCTTTTAATAACATCTGCCCTCTTCCAGTCACTGCTGTTGAAGATACTTCAACCCGGGGAGTATGTTGAATCATCCAACATGACTTCTGCGGGGAGCGGGACGCGAGGGGGCCGCGCGGCGGCAAACCGGTCGTCGGGCCGGCTCGGGCATCGTCGGCGAGCACACAGCTGACGGACAGTCGCTTTCTACGAGCTACAACACACGCACGCGCTCGCGCATTCGATTTAAACACACATTGTTCGCGCAGTATTTGAAATTATTTATTATACACCTAGTTATACAGTCCACTAGCATTTTAATTTAACCACACCTGAGCTTCGAAGGAGTAGGAGATCATAAACCAAACCTACACACTATTTATCATTTTTAATTTACTTTTACTGTCAAATTGTGAGTATTTTTCAAAAATAACATGTCTAACACTTCTGATAAAAATAACCAATTCTATACAAATATATAAATTAATACTTAATTTTTAATCTTCTTTTGAGTTGTAGTGAAAACACCGGGGAATTAGGTGCCTTTACCTTACTTTTGACTGGTTAAGAGTTTTCACTGTAACATACACAATTAATTACAAACAAAAATAACCGGTTAAGAGCATATCGGTATCGGACCATGCTCATTGTAGGGTTCCTCGTCCTTTTGTTGAGAAGCGTAGATTTTCGGCAATAACTCAAAGTAAAATGTTCGATAGTGTAACAAATATGTTTTATTGAAAGTATTAGCGTTATTTTTTTTATGGTTTAGAAAATGGCCATTATATTATATTCCGAAAATATTCACATAATAAAAAAACATCAACATCAAAAAGAAGACTTGTCGAAGTATGTGCCATTTGTAAATGTTTGCTGTATTTTTTTTTTGGTTTTTAGTTATTTTTCGTCGGTTTAATATTTGATTAAATGTTTTTTTTGGTTATTACGTCTAATTGCACTGTACTAATAAGCATATTATTTATACCGCGTTTATGGGTCATTCCAATCAACCTCGTGTGTATATTCGGTTACTACAAAAAAAAAAAATACCTACATTTCTTTTTTCCTTGATTTTAGTAACAAAGCACTTTTACAAGCTTTAAAATATGTGTTGGTTTGGTGGAAATGCTTGTGCACAGTACCTAATTCTGATTATAATCATTCTAACCTAACCTAACCTAACCTAACCTAACCTAATTCTGATTATAATCATTCATTACTAAATAATGTTCTTGTAATCACATTATAACCCGTGGGCACATAATCAGCAACCCATTAAGTCCCACTGCTGGGCTGGGGTCTCCTCTCCTCTAACTAGAGAGCTGAGAGAGTTTAGGCCATAATCCACTCACGCTGGCCTAGTGCGGGTTGGTGGATCAGACATAGTCATAGAATTTCTTCTAGGCTATGTGGGTTTCCTCACGATGTTTTCCTTCACCGTTAGCAGATGTTAAGTCACACAGTTCCACAAAGTGGAATCCACATTGGTACTGCTGGTCGGGATCGAACACGGACCGCGTGATTTGCACGCCGGTTCCTTATCCATTCAGCTACCATCGCTTGTACACATAATAGAATGTATGTATATTTGTTCTGTGCGAAATGTCCAGCGAACACATCATCCAGCTAGTGTTATGATGGTTATGATGTGGTGTTTCATACGAAAAAGCAACGGAGTTGCATTTTTGCCTACAAAGCGGCAAAAATGTTAATGTTAAGGTGAAGACACAAAATTACCAGACTGACATCTTGGAAGGTGTTGTGAAACCACTATCAAAAACCCCTTTTTAAAAATAAAGACTGGATTCAACAAGGCTCCACTCCGCAATACAAGGCGAAGTAATCACAGAAGTGGCTATAGTACAATTTATCAGGTTTCATCAGTACGGAAGAATGGCCAAGAAGTCCAGACTTGAGCCCGCCGAGCTAGTCACTGTGGACTGAATTGAAGCTGTTGCCCTGTCACAACTTCGCAAGTCATACCCAAATCTGGATTCTGTCAATTCAGCCTTGCATAGGGAGTTAAAGAGTATTCGGCTGGAAAAGATTCGTGCCGCTATTGACGACTGACTGAATGTTCAGCACAATGGCGGCCACTTTGAATAATTTACATTTTATTTTTTACGTAATTTAAATTGATTTTACTAACTACTGTCTATTTCGTTTAAAATTAAACGAAGACAGTAGAAAAATAGATTTAAATTACGTTTAAAATTTCAACGAAATTAATTAATACATTAAATGGTGTTCGAGTACCTACATCGAGTAGTTTTTGACTAAAAAGACGGACATGATGAAACTATTAAGGTTCCGTTCCGTTCGGATACGGAACTCTAAAAATCGTCTTTTTTTTAAATTTCGTTGATTATTTGAGTTGAAATTCCGATAATATCGGAAATACCGGTATTGTTCAGTGGTGTGTTGAAGTGGTTCAGTTTTGTGAGGAACAGTGAGAGCCAGAGTGCCATCCGCTTCAAACCGCACGTGTTAAGGTGATTTTCCACCAGAGTGACGAGGCAAGGCGAGGAGAGAGTTGAAATTTGTATGTCAAATTTTCAATCCTCTCCCAGCGCATCTTTGGTGGAAACAGTGTGGATTGACGAGAATATGCGAGGCGGAATTGAAATATTTGTTTGTGTAAAAATGAACCGTATTGCTTCCGATATAGAGTATACATTAACTTTGCAACAGAAACACGCTTCTCGCGAGATGTTACCGCGCGCGTATGTTGTGTATGTTCGCGTATGTTGTGTATGTTCCGATAATATCGGAAATACCGGTATTGTTCAGTGGTGTGTTGAAGTGGTTCAGTTTTGTGAGGAACATTGAGAGCCAGAGTGCCATCCGCTTCAGACCGCACGTCTTAAGGTGATTTTCCACCAGAGTGACGAGGCAAGGCGAGGAGAGAATTGAAATTTGTATGGCAAATTTTCAATCCTTTCCCAGCGCATCTTTGGTGGAAACAGTGTGGATTGACGAGAATATGCGAGGCGTGAATTGAAATATTTGTTTGTGTAAAAATGAACCGTATTGCTTCCGATATAGAGTATACATTAACTTTGCAACAGAAACACGCTTCTCGCGAGATGTTACCGCGCGCGTTATTACCTGAGAATACCGTCATGATAGTACAAGCCTTTTCTACTAGACTTCTCAGCGGCCACGCGCGAGCTCACGATGGCTATTTTTTTAGTGGAAAAGGTTCAGTGCGATTTCAATTCACGACTCGCCTCGTCTCGTCTCGCTACTCTGGTGGAAAATCACCTATATGTTCTTTAATGCAATGATGGAGCAACAAAAAAGGTAGCAATTACTGTTCTGTTTATGGATGTTTATATTCTAGTTTGAATAGTGTAATAATACTGCAGTTATAAAAAATATTTTTAATCAAACCACTGAAATTGGAATGACCCACATGTTTTGAAGGAAATTACAAAGCATTTTAGGGAATAAAAGACAAATTAATTAGGTACATTATTAGAGTGTTTTCAAAGTTTCTTCAAAAATATGAAATATTTAAATAACATAATTGCAATAAAATCGATGCATCACCTGTCAGAAGCCATTCCAAATACTATGCTGCCTATCAGCACCCCGCCCTGTATTATCATTTGTGCAAAAGCTGCTAAGGGCTTTCTTTCACAAATTAATTCCCATCTTGTTATAATAGTGCTCTTGAAGATACTTGTATCAAATACTGGGTTTGTACAAGGACATGGAAAATTTTCCGTGCTTGTCTCATTACACGTATACGGCACTGGTGGGGCCAAAAATATAATAGACATTTGATGCCAACCCATAGGTATTTTATTTAAAAATATTAAAAAACAAAGCCACCAATGATACTTCCCAAATGCACCGATTGACGAATTAACTACGTCATTAATTGGAGGTTCAGGAGGACCACGATCTAAAACGAAAGAAAAATTTAAAACTAAATTGGTACAGCACAAAAAATGCAAATAAAAGACTTAAACGCTGACATCCACATTACATTGATATTCAATATTTTAATCAAGGATTATTTAATTCTAATAGCGTGGAATAAGACCTAATTAATCACTATAGTAACTAACATTGCTGGACATGGGCCTCACCTAACTTGCGCCACAGTGAGCAACTTTATGCCGCCTACATCCAACGACCCCGCAACCCTAATCCCAGATCGCCAGTCCATCGTGTGACGTCTACTTTAAAATACGTGGCTGTCACTCGAGAACCTTTTCATCCCATCGGCCATCAGTTCGAGTTCGCGAGCTTTGTGACCTGTCCACTGCCACTTTGGCGATAAGATTCGTTGAGCTATGTCGGCAACTTTAGTTCTCCTACGGATCTTCTCATTTTTGATTCAATCACACAGGGAAACTACGAGCATTGCTTTTTCCATGGCTCGCTGAGTGAGCTTTCTAATTAGCCCCATAGTTAACGACCACGTCTCAGTACCATATCATCACTGGCAACACACAATATGCAATATATCCAGCAGTGGACGTCATTGTGCTGATATGTCTATACAGGATGGAATGGAAGAAGCTCTCATTTCATACCTACCTAAAATTGATATTGAATGATACAATGCCATTAAAATGAAGTGTTTTTTAAAGAGTTATTGTATTATTATTTAATTATTAATATTAAATCACCTAACTCTGAAGTAGGAAGGGAATTGATCCGCACCTGTAACTGTGTGCACCTACTACTTCGGCTGGTGACCCTGCTCATTTGTATTTAGAGCGCGGCGACAAAATGTCCGCTCGAACTCGTCATACATAACAATTGGTTGTACGCACCTAAGTTTTACTTCACTTCTAGTCTGCCGTTATTGTACTATGTGTTGTAAGATCTCTCTGACTGCCTCGGTAGCGATGGGGATGGCACAACGATGGTGTATACGGTCATGGTATCTGAGGTCTCGGATTCAATTCCCGGGTCGAGTGTCGGAATAAATATTTGTATGATCTGCAAATGTTTGTAGCGAAGTTTAAGTTTAAGTGTTTTATTATGTATAATAATAATTATGTATGTGTTATGTTCTTGAAATATTTAGTGATTATTTGTATGCAATTTAGTACCCACACAAGCGTATATTATATTAGCTTACTTTGGGCTAGATAGCACTGTGTAAATAAAAATACCCAAAATCAATAAATAAAATGAATCTCATAACAGAGAAACCTTGATGTTTTTTTCAGGTAAGCCAAGGTAACACATGCGTCGCAGTACACTTAGCTATAATCTATATCTATCTATACTAATATAAGTTTGTTTGTTTGGTTGAAAGCTAGCATCTCAGGTACTAATGGTCCGGTTTGAAAAATTCTTTAGTGTCATCTAGAGAGCAACTTTTTTATTTTTTTTATTAATAATTTTGAATTTTTGTGTACTATGGTGAATTATTTTGTGTAATTATAAACATTTACATGCCTAATACATGCAGAATATAACTAGAAGATAGTGTTGGTGTGTAGGTACTATGAACGTACGCATACTCGGCGTGGATATTTTTTAAGCCTACCGAGCCTACAAGTTAAATGGGGATTTATATTTTTCTCTCATGTGCTCCATAGTGTGGGGTACCGTTAGATAATTCTTTAAAAATATTATTAGTTTGTTAATATCATTTATTTATTTAGGGATCCGTTTGCGAAATCTTAAGCCTGAAAGGGGGTCTGAGTGTTTTTAAGCGTCTGGCTGAAAATATCGCCCCTTGGATGTGTCTGGGAGTTTGGTAATTGATTATTAACATTATTCTGTTTAACATAATTTAAAAATCAGCACTCAGAAAATAAGTAAAGTTACTAACAATTTTACGTACCTTTAGTACCGGATACCTGAAAATTGGCCGTCCGTTCATAGTACACACCAACACTACTTTCTCGTCTACATTTTGTTTCTCAGAACATGAGGAATGTCTGGGAGCTCTGGAATCTCAATCTATTGCACTTTGCACCAAAATTTGTGCAAAAAAATGTTTCTTTCTTTCTTGGTCAATTGCATCTTGTCATTTCTCCATGAGAACATAGTCTGTACTGGTTGCCTTCGTTGAACACAATAGCAGCGTCGAAACAAATACGTGTTTTTATGAACATGTTTGTATGTGGTCACATGAATGTTAAGAAAGTGGTGTCACAATTTGTACTGGCTTGTATAATTCTTGGCTTGTTATATATTCATAAAATTAGTCTTATTTGAAGGGTAAACTATCCAAGTTTTACGATAAATATACTTACAAATATTAAAATCACTTTGAACTTTGTTAGTAAGACTTCTAGCTACAAAGAGCTTTTAACCGAAAACCACAAATAGGTCTATTAAGTAAGTGAATAACTTTGTTATAGAACAGCAGTAAAAAATAGTTATGACTTATAAATATTAAAGTTACAGTGATGTGTGAATTGGGTCTGAAGATCCTACTTGTAAAATATAAGTTATATTTGGAGATAAATGTTAGATTTATAATTATGGTGTTTAGTTTGAAATAAATATATAAAAATGTCATATCGTAATTACCTTTTTTTCTTCTAAAACATTTGAAAATTTTCATCGTTGCAAACTGTTATTATCACTTATAAATATCACTTATTATCACTTATAATTTTTACGAAAAGCAAGACATGTTATTGAAAAAATGGATGATACCAAAGAGAATATCAAAGAGAATAATAACCATAACTTTTTAGATGACTGACTGACTAACTCGGAGAGTTGTAATGCAATCTATTATTAATATTATATACAAAATTATAAGTAATAAAATTGTAACGGGTCGATGTCTGTACATTAAAGATATTGAAGAAAAAATAATATGGGGGTCTTTTTTACAACCACAGAAGCCAAAACACCCATTTTAAGAATTTTGTCCGTGTGTCTGTATGTGTGTTTCACCCATAGACCTAGGATCCGCGCGCTGTTTCACCAATGTATTGTTAGAGGTCTGACTTAAAATATAGGCAACTTTGATATTTGACTTGCCACTCAGACGGCGCCGCAGGTGAAAGCTACATAGTATAAACTAAGGCTGTCCTATTGTATCATATTTGATAAAGGAACTTATATCTCCTAACAAGAGGAGATATAAGTTCCTTGTATTTGATAGCATTTGACGATTCCTTGTGACGTTATTAAGTACTGCACAGAAGAGAAGATACATAGAAGGCCGTGTCAGACCAAAGAGAATATAACTACTATAATAGACTGAGTGTCATTTGGTGTCTTATACCCAAGAAGTTTGTAAAGTCCCTATTACCAAGGAGTTTGAAGGTTAATTCTACTACGAACTTTATCAATTTTATTATTGAACAGCAAACCATAGCTCTAGACTGCGGCTCATATTATTTATTATTGAAATTCGAATGGCAACTTTAGTTAAACCCACTAAAGTGCATAACTGAGTCCACGCCCTGTGGGTACAAGGCCGCGGAGGTAGGACGAGAATGAGGATCGGGTGAGGTGCGGGCGGCAGGCACATTCTTTTCAAAACTCATTTCCATAAAAAATTACACTATGAACCAGGTACTCATTTCGATCGCTACGCGGTTAGTGATCGCACGCAGTTACAGTACCTATATAGCATAGTACCTATATTATAAAGCAGTAGAGTTTTTTGTTACGCGCTAATCTCAGGAACTACGGGTCCGATTTGAAAAATTGTTTTAGTGTTGAATAGGCTATATAAAATCACACTACGGCCAATAGGAGCTGAACAGTGGCCAAACAAAGAACGTCGGAAGCGAAGTCCTGAGCAACAGCTAGTTTAGTTTATTTAGTACTCAAAACGATCATTCTCATTCACTCATTGAAAAGAGTGGCCTGAGTTTCTTGCCAAGTTCTTCTCAGAGCTCAACCTTGTCAGTGAACTGGCTGTAGGCAAATTTACTGACACTTTTTCTGGCTTTGTATGACGTTCATAAGTAGGTATTATGTATGTGATCCAAATGAAATAAAAAGATTTGACTTTGACTTTGATCTACACAGCTGACTTTGAGAGACGATAAGTGAAAAAATTTGTTGATACAGAAGGATGAACGGTCTAACCTAACATTATATGTATCATCCGCAGCAACCCATTACTGTCACACTGCTAGGCTTGGGTTTCCTCTATGTAGTGAGCTGAGAGGGTTTAGGCCATAATCCACACACTCCGGTATAGGTATATGTATGATAGTAATAATTAGAATTTTCATGATGGAGCCTTACGGATTCAAAACATTTTTAGAGGCGTACCTATTACTACCGATTATTTATTTATTAGGTGGAAGAGATGAATTGAAAACTGATGGTCCACCTGCCCATTATTACGCAGGGGATAAAATACATAATTATAATATATACTTACCCATTCCAGGAATGTTTTTAATTTCATCTTTTAGAACAAATTTAATTTTTGACTTCCCTCCAATGTCCAACGTGTTTGAGTCACCTTGTATATCCACAGACTGTTTGCAAGTACATAGTTCATGCTCCAGGTTTTGTGTAGCATGGTACAAAGCTATCCAAACGTAATTCCAGTCCACCCTTGTACGATGGTTCATCACTATTATAGTTTTCTCATCAGCATTCACATAATCGCCAAAATGATGAAGTTCCGTGTTGGAACAACATTGAAATAAGGCCTAAATATAAATTTACTTTTAATGTGATTGATATTTAGATATAAAATTTAAATAATAATTTGTAAACCTTACCACAGGATAAAGCTCCCATATGGCAAACAATGTATCAACTATTTTCCTGTACAATCTATGACTAAAAAACATCAGGTATATTACAGGACAGTACAGAATAAAGAAACCTGAAAATAGATTATTTATATAACGAAAATGTTTAACGTAATGACATTAATATTATAAAGGCGAAATATTTTACGTGTGTTTGTAACTTCTTCACGCTTAAACGCCTGAACCAATTTTGATAAAATTATAAATAGTTATTTAAGGTATGGAGATAGCTGGCAACCTGTATTTACACATAGGCTTTTAAACCACAAGTAAACACTGTGGGGACAACTTGTAAGAGTATAAAAAATATCATACACTTTTTAACTTTATACAAACTTGACATACAACAAAGATATTAGTTAGAAAATTTACTAAGCTTCTATCTACCATTTTATCTATATAATTATATGATGCAATAGGCTGAAATGATGATAATGAATTATATCATAATCTATAATTTAAGATAGAATTTGATATAATCGACAGTTAGATATTAAATTTACTCTATGTTTAGAATTTAAACAATAAAAAACTTCATTGTAATACTGAGTTTTGAATTAAGCTGGTATTGAGGGTTCATCATATACATCCTTTGTAACTTTACACCGAGATTTTTCTTCAAAATACACATCTTTAATAAATACCATTTATCTTAGAGCTATTATAATAATCCTCAAAGGTAAACAAATGTAGCCTTAGCCTAATGTTATATTTGGCAGTTGAGTATCACGCTGTTCACTGAGAGTCCGGATTAATTAGCCTGGCTGACTCAAAGCAGAACAAACTTTATCATAATGTTAAATTTATATAAAAATGTGTATTAACTACTAATTTAAACATAGACGCACACTCAGTGATCAAAAAATTTCGCTCAAAACAGAGCTAAAAAAATTCAATTGTCACACAATTGTTTCGCTATCGTGAGGTGTGAACATCGAAAATTATTGCTTTATATGTGAATTAAAAAAAAAATACTATTTTTCCAAAAATATTATTATAATTTGATAGTATATCGGTGACAGTTTTGAGTGTGACTTTAGGACGTGATTGTGGATCTAGGGGGCAAGACGCCGAATTGTTGTGTATGATGTTTTATAGTGATTGGTACTTACATACCTGAAAGTATGGTAAAGTACCAAGCGGTGCAGAGCAACAGGCCCGCCACCATGTCGCCGTACTGCAGCACTCTGACTAGCCCTGACGACGTCGGGAAGCCAAGTCAGTGCCATGCCGATTAGAACCCTTACGTGATCCACTAAGCCTTATTACGCGACACCTCGACACTATACACACGTATCACGTAAAGCCAGTTTATTAAAAATACATTTTTCAATAATAAAATTGAAGCCCAGTCGTCGCTTAAAAACACATTTTACCAACAATGTATTAAGGTGTCCGAAGACAATTAATGTTGATGACACGTGGAATCGCCATCAATTAAAATGCAAGGCATCACAAACATTTCATCGGTTTATAGTGACTCTGCTATGACTGTTTTATACATCAATGTTATACATCAGAACAGCCATTAGCTCCTATAACATCATCACCAAAATAAAATTGGAATGGAAAAATAAAACGCATTATAATTTATAACAACTTTTTAATGTTCTTATGTAGAACGCCACTTCCAAACATCATACAACAGATTATGTAAATATAGTATTGTCCGTTGCAGGGTCACCTCGTCTTCGATTTCGCTTTTTTCCAGTAAAGTTTTCACCTTCTTCTATTGTCATCAATAGTTCACAGTCCTTGGTCTCTGGCAAGAGTAAGCACAACAATGCCGCCGCAATAGGAAATATCCCAAAAGCGACAGGGGCACACCATTGTCCGTATTTTCGCATACCGGCTACAAAAGGTGCTAGCATGGCCCCTAACCGAGCCATCATGGAACAAATTCCCAAAGCAGCATTTCGAACTACTGTAGGAAACATTTCGGAACAATATAAATATACTATAACGAACACGACGTAACAGCACATAACACCGATACACCCGAGAACTACAGATGCTGTGCCTTCAGGAACAAGGGCGACGATGAGTATACACAGACTGCATAAGACGTTCGTAATTATTACCACGGTTTTACGATTAGTAAATTTAATTAACGGTATTGCGATAATGCAGCCACATAGACATACAGTGCCACTGGCTACTACGTTGATGAACACGTCGCCAGTTAGATGACTGATGTAATAAGCCATTCCGTAGAAACAGTAGCTGCATGCGAGCCAAGTGAAAGACATTACCAATATGTTCCTTCTTATATTCGGGGTTCGAAATAAATCCAATACTGAACTCTTTTTTTTTATTATTCTGTGTTCAATTTGATATTCTTCTATTTTGTCCCTTATTATCTCTCTTGGTAAATTATTTCTGGAAACAAAATGGTTTTTGGAAATGGAAAACTAAATTAATTAAAACATCAAAGTTCATTTGAATACGTATACAATAACACTGTGTGTTACTGTCGCACTGGAAAAAAGTGGACATGATTTCGATACTTACTTAAAATATAAATTATATACGTACATTTTTGCTACTCTTTCCATTAGTATAATAGCTTCTTCAGTTCTTTTCATAGCTAAAAGCCATCTCGGTGTTTCTGGTAATACACATATGTAAATTAATAGAATGACGTTTGAGAGTGATATACTGAGTTGAAAATATGAATAATCCCTTATAAAGTAGCCGAATGCCGCCAACAGAACGTGACCGGCCGTGAATGGTATGTGAAATATTGCGGATACTATATCTCTTTTGTCACTTCCAATATACTCCATAATAATCACAAATGCGATGACCATCACACCGCCTACTGCAAAACCCAATATCATTCTGGCAATAGTAAAACTCCAATAATCTGGGAGAAATGAACACACTACTCCCGTAAATATTTCTATTATAACTGATATTATTAGCATCGGTTTCCTTCCATACCTGAAAATTACATTACATTAAATCTTTTATCTAAAGTATCTTCTCTAATTTAAGAAAGGTTATGTAAGTACGTACTTGTCAGATGCTATTCCAAATAGTAAACTTCCAGTGAGAACACCAAATTGAAAAACAGTCTGGTTCAAATCCTTTAACCACGATTTTTCGCAAATCAAATTCCATTCAGTTACTATAGTTCTTGTAAAAACTGATGTATTATATACTGGGTTATCACAACACCTGGTGTTGTCATCTGGACAATAATAATACGCTGGTGGAGCCAAAAATATGATAGCCATTTGATGAAAAGCGACACCAAATCTACTCATAAATACAATAACACATAACCAAAAGTGATAAGTCCCGAAGTCTCCTATTAACTCATTGATTAACACCATCACTTAAACCGGCGGATACCACGATAGGAATTTGCAAATTTTTACAAAAGATATCATCGCCAATAAGAGGCAAAAATATGTTATGAGTAAAATAAAGATTATGCCATAAAGGTACATATAATAAACGTTATAAAAAACGAGACGGTCGTGCTTAGGTCATTACAACCGCAATTTTAATTTCAACAAAAAATTCATATACTGTGAGACCGCATTTGCATTTTTCCCGCAGCGTTTTTTTACAGCTCAATTTTGTAACTCAAGTAAAATAGTACAAGTGGCCCCATTTGTGTTTTTTAGGGTGGCTGCAATGTATGTGCATTTCAAGTATTTTTGTGGTTTAGTGATTTTACCACTCGCGGGAAAAACGCAAGTGCACCCTCACAATTTTCTTCGTGTTTCTAATATTGTTTTCATGTCATTTACCTATATATATATCTAGCTTTTATTTTTCTTATAATATTATATATAAGGCAAAAAAAAAATGACAAACACACAACACAGCAAACACATTTAGTTTACGGTTGGGCTTTTTTAGTGATTACAAAAAAAAATATTCGAGATTTCATTCAAATTCTTATTAAAAAAAAAAACTTCGGAGATAAACGGGAGAGGGGGGAGAATAGTACTTTATTAGTAGTGACTGATTCTAATGATTTCTAATCTTTACTTAAAACTGTAGGGTGTAGAAATAAATAAAAATATAGCTTTTTCATTTTGATACTCCACTTGATCTAATAGTCTGAATTTAAAATTTCGTTTTCGCAGAACAAATAAAAACATTTTCTCAATTTTTTAAATCTTACGTGAACATGGATCTAGGTTATGCCTGACAGGTCTGCCTGTTAGGTCAAAACCTTCATATATAACCCTGCGTGTATGGCGAGCATTAGACAACTAAAAGTGCGTGCGGTTTAGGTATATGTGGTTTCGTATGATTACAATATTCTGCCTAACTACGCATTATCCAATAACAATAAATGACTATGAGGTTCAAAATCTGACAAGAGATTGGATTAGGAGGCGTTAAAATCTAGAAATAATCTAAAAAATGCCCGCAAACAGTCTAAAAAAACAAAGTAAATACATCAAAACCAGCTAAGAATCCAAGAGACGTAAGTGTAGTATCGTGTATATGTCGCAGTCAACTGGTTAAATCAGCCATTAATAACAGCCTAGTCGTTTAACTAAATGGCGGCGTTCAACTAACCGCCTAAATGAAATTTAGCCGGATGATTAAATGCAACATTTAATGAACTGGCTGGATAATGCTTAGGCCATTCATTAAACAGAGTGAAGAGTGTTTACCCTAGCATTCCAACTTATCCAATCTATGTCTGATTTGCCCTAAAAGGCATTTCAAGGTTAAAAAATAAAAATAACTAAACTTTAAACCTAAATTATCCATTTTGGATTTGCCCAAAACATTGTTTGATGACAGATCTATCATTTTGGTGACAAATCTAGGGCCGATATAGATAAATCTGGGTACGAATCTATTTATTAAGATACACATTTACATAAATTTAATAACATTTTAAAGGCTAGGCTAGGGAAGTGGTTAAACGTTGTCCATTGAAGTCAGTTTGAATGGTGAATATCGCTCAGGCAGTTAGTTGAACGACGCCATTTAGTAAAACGGCTAGGCAGTTAGTTGAATGGCTGTTTTAATCAGTTGGCAGCAACATATACACTGGCTAAAGTAACTGCATACTGCACTTGTAATATTACTGGGTGCATACTTATCACCTTTGATTGCCTTTAAAAGAAAAAAACAAAAACAGTACATTTCACAATGTACGGATAAGTCTTACTTCAAAAAAAGATCAAACAACAGGTGAGTACATTAACAATGTACTCACCTGTTGTTCGACGCTTATGTACGCATAGTAAGAACTACATTAGCAAACATGCAGTATGAAAAACGTTGGGCACTTTTCTACAATAAATTGAACAAAATTCTAGATTATGTGTGTGTGTGTACACACACGAATATACACAGACATACATACATTATACTAAACAAAATAGATTTAATATGTAAAATTAATTTATAATAATTACCATAAACATGTTATGATGTTAAGAAAGAGTGGGGTCTCCTAGTACAATAAAAGGAGATCTCAACCACAAGGATAAGAACCCACCTATATTGTTTGTGTGAATAAATAAAATAAAATTAAATAAAAAAAACAATGGTCCAGGAAGTGGGCCGGCGTGGATGTTTTGAAAATATCAAAAACGTTTGGGGTAAGTACTTATTTTAATTAAATAACCAAAATTGGTGTGAATATTTTTTGATACATTGCTGGCAATTAAAATTTTGTTAGAAAATTATTATAGGTAGTCTGATTTTAGTTCATTATTTAAGTTAAGGTCATGGTTAAGTTAAAGAACCAAGATACTAAACTCTACTTTAAAAAAATTCCCACTTGCCGGTATCAGGCTATATAATGTAATTATTGAGGCTGACACCGACTTCAAAAAAATATTAAGGTATTATTATGGTATTTTTGAAAGGATTAAACTTTTATGTACTTACTTATACCTTTTTAGATATTAATTAAATAAATTAAGATTTTGAAGGCGGTTTAAATTTTTTAAATATTTTTTTATTAATTAACTATAAACTGATGTAAGTAGGTAGGTGTATCGAACTATAAAACAAAGTAGAAAAAACGATTATTTTATTGTAATTTGTATAACAAAACCGGTCAAGTGCGAGTCGGACCTGCGCACTGAGGGTTCCGTGATAACATGCGATTTTTACCTACATGTATTTTTTTTTATTGAAACGTAAGATGATTGTAGGTAACGGTTGTTAAGTTATAATAAATATTCACGTAAAGATAGGTAGATCCAAAATCTTTATGTTAAGTACATCAATACGGCATAAATTCTTCCTACGAGACTAGGTAGGTACGCATAAATATTAGATAATCGCTCAATATGCCAGTGATGTACCTAAAAATTTACAGTTAACGGAGTTTTTCCTTTACTTCTGCAACTTGATATTGTTTCTTGGCAAATTTCATGTTTTTAGATCAACGGGATCTACATAGGGTAGTTCACGTTGATCTAAAGAGATGAGGTTTTGATTCCCTTAGGTTACGATCGTCAAAATATGCGAAAAAATGGAACATAAACCCCTGTATTTTTTTATTCTTTTACTTAGAACTCTGATTCTTTCACTACTCCAAGAGATTGCAGACTGGATTATAATATATATATGTATATGATATTAATTTTACACAATACCTCCACGTGTTCCTGAAGAAATGAGTTACAGACGGACAACCAAATATAGGTAATAAGGGTTCCGCTTTTTCCTTTGAAAGTCCGAACCCTAAAAGCCTTTGTCTAGTAAATTGTGTGACCTATGTATGCGTGGTTGATTCGAAATGAAGTACTCGTACTTGTACCCTACATACATTGTGGCGGGAATTTCGATGTGAAATTAATATAGTTTGTATGAAAAAAAATATAAGTATATTAGAAAAGTGGTTGCTGAAAAACAAAGGCACAGTATTGTATGAAATGAGTTCCGACAAATCAAGTACATACTTAGGTAAGGTAAAGAAGTGAATGCTGAATTAATGTTTAGTTCTTATTCCTCATTTATTTTTTACAGCATTATTACAATGACTTATTAAAACTTAATTATGAGAACTTAATGTTTTATAGATAAATTGATTTTATAACAATCAAAATACCTACCTGTTTTACACTTCACAAGAAATTAATTTGTTTTCGAATTTATAAATTCGACTGGACCGGTCTCGAAGCACGCTGAGCGGACCAATGTTTAATTATGTCTCGATAAATTAAAATAAAATAAAAAACTTAAGACTGTTTGTGTCTATGGAATAAATAAATGACGTACTTATCCAAACAAAATAAAACCACTTTTTAATGCAAATACAAGTATTTCATGTCTTAGAAATCCCAACAAACTCGTTATGGTACCTACAGGTTTTTCCTCAAAACATTAAGTATAAAGATATTTATGCCGGCTTAAGATCGCTGCATTTATGATAAACGTAAAGTTTCGATACGTCAGTGTTTCGTCAGTGAGAGGTTAGTTTATATACTGTATGACACGTGAGTATGTTTGTCAATACGTGTTGGAGCGCGGCGCTGAACGCTTTGCAGCAACTGAGTCGGTGCGACCGCTCGCTACAATTTGATCTCAAATTAACGCCGACGGCGACGTTCAGTTTGTGTGACATTTTTCTGATAAATCCCGAAGCAAGTAATCAATTAATAGTAAGTTTATTTGTTGTCTATTGGAGTATTTATATGCCAAGTTATGTTTTTTATTTTGAAGCTGATCTAGTTGATATATAAACTATACTAGGTACTATAAACCATATTAGGTAATTTATTAATTAATATTATAAAGCCGAAGAGTTTGTCTGTTTGGTTGAACGCTGATATTTTAGGAACTACTGGTTCGATTAGAAAAAATCTTTTAGTGTTGGATAGCCCATTTTTCGGAAAAGGTTATAGGCTATATAACATCATGCTACGGCCAATAGGAGCTGAGCAGTGACCAAATCCCAAACGTCGGGAGTGAAGCCTTGAGCGACTTCATGTCTTATAAATTCGGGACATTAATACAATATACTTACCTAATTAACATTTTTTCCGATAAATTATAATAGGTATATCTAAATAAAATAGTTTTCCATATTATAATAATTCCTCTTTATGATAAAAAACTAAATATCTAGTATCCTCAACATGCCCGTGTTATATTAATTGATTCCAAGTCGTAAATTTACATTATCTTTTAGTATGCAAATTTACAAGAAATTTAAATTTAATAGATAGGAACTAAACATGAACTTAAATTGATAACCATTAACTATACCTAATAATATGATACCTACTTTAGAAAATATTAATAAATACCTAAATTAAAAAGTTTCATCTTCCAAGGTTAATTGGACTTCTCTAGCATTTCATGCAACCAAATAGGTATCTACCTATGCATAAACCTTAATATCTAAGAATAATACACCAAAAATAAATAAAAATTCATAGATTTTGAAATTCACCCAAATAATAAGAATAAATACCTAAATTAATAAATTTAATCTTCTCACAAACTTCTATCTAACTATCATAAATTATGTAAAGTTGACTAAATTAAGATTTGATTTAAAATTTTAAATGCAATGGTGCACTTTCTTTAGGTAACGTCAGTCATTTGTATACCCCTTCAAATATCCTGACACCTGAGAATTTATTAAAATCACTTGCAACTACAGCCGATTGTACTTTACAAAGCATTAAACTATTTTCGTTGCTAAGGCCGAGACCTTGCCAGTTAAATAAAACATAAACTAAGGATTTCCTAAGTTTTCACTAAAACAAATGTTTCTTAATATTATTTGACAAAGACAATGAGCAGTATTATGATATAGGACTAATAATATGTTCAGTGATATAACTACACGAGTATTGCTTTTAGATTTTTTCCTTTTCTTGTGCAACTTGATATTGCTCCTTGCCAAATTTCATGATTCTAAAATCTAGATCAGCGGGAAGTAACCTATAGGTTTTGACTTTTTTTATCGTCAAAATTTGCGACAAAAATGGAGCATAGAGGGCTGTATTTGTAAAACTCTGATTTTTTATTGCGCCAAGGGATTGCAGACCCGAGTATTGAAATTAATTTCAGTTTCTACGCGTTGTTGAGTAAAATATTCTTAACAGATGGATAGACAGACGGACAACGGATTGATCCTATAAGGGTCCATTTGTTCCTTTTGAGTTACGAAACCCTAAAAAAACGGGAGTTCTTAATTTATTTATACTTTTTTGCCCACAAAGAAACGAAAACAGATACATTAAATTTAATCTTTAATAATAATAAGGTTTAGATCGAGCACACACCTAATTTTACACAGAAAATGTGTAAAATTAGGTGACATCACATACTTAAGTTGTATAATTATTAATTGTAATTTGATTGTTTTTGTATACTTACATAAGCTGTGGGCTAGTAACATAAAAGCATGTCGAGTTTGCCTGTAATTGGATTTGTATTTAAATAAATAAATCTTACAATCTAAACAACAAGTACAAAGACGAGTTCTCATATTCCAGTTCTCTGACAGCAAACCTTAGAGTGGTAGAGGAAAGAAGTAGAAGTAGTTCTTGCCAAAAGATTGACTAAATACAACAAAATTCATTAATTAGGATTATAATTAATAAGTAAAAAAATTAATTGTTATTAATAACAACAAAGCGTTGGTAAACAGGAAAATCTCGGGAAATTCCCAACAAGTTATATAGTTAAATCTACATATTTTACAGTTTAAAAGTTCTTCCAAATAAGATGCATCTCTTTATCTACGCTTAGGCACTTTTAATATGACATTTTGACCCTTTAATTATGTTAACATGTGTGCAATTTATCAGTAAATTACATCACTCTAAAAGATGCGACGTTATCATTGCAAACATAAACATTTACGTTGTTATTTACTCACAAGGATCAAAGGCAAGGCAATTTAGAGTAAACTCACACGATGTACTTATTTATTATTTTCAATATCTTCAATGGTTGCCAAACACGTGTTGGTGGCACGTGTCACCCAAGCTTAATAAGCTGCTGCCTTACAGCTTCAGCTTGCATATTATATAGAAATTATCACGACAAATAAAAATATAGTATGCGGTTCTTCAAAAAGGAGCAAATCTGTTTTTAAATGTTCGGAAAAGCGCAATGCTTCTGGCGATACAGGCCTCCATTACTTTTGCTTAACAGCAGGCGAGCTGTAAGCTAGTGTGATACCATTACGCATCGTCACGTGGTTAAGTAATAATAATTAGAAAAAGGAAAACGTTTTTCGAAGATGTTTTGTCTTGATTTAAGATTGAAAGTTGCGTAGCTGGTTTTCCTATGAAGTGTTAGGAACTTGTATTAAAAGCCATACACGCTGATGCTTTTGAAATTAGTTATAGGGCACAAGTTCCAAAAGTCAAATTTTACCAATATCGGTTCCTTGATTTAGGTGTGTAAATGTAAGATTTCTCGTCTAGGTTTACGTAAAATGAAGTATAATTATAATTAAAGTTGTTTGTGGTCAAATCGGTCAGTAGTACCCACTCGGCTACACAAACGTTGTTATTTTTTAATATTTTTATCTTTCTCTTCTTCTTTTATTTATGTTATTATACCTAATTTGAATTTTGCGCCGTGGCGCAGTGGTTAAGGTGGTCGCCTCGCCACTACATCGCCGTGCTGGGTGACGTCGGTTCGATTCCCACACGAGACAAATATTTGTATAGATATTTGTTTCTAGTTTGGGTGTACTTTGTGTCCGTTAGTTTCATGTTTGTAAAGCTCCCCGCGACACAGGGCTTGTTCACTAGAGCGGGCGTTGTCTTTAAAAAAAAAATATCTTCTAATAGCGCTGCGCAGCCGTCTTTTTTTGGCCATCGCTCTGCTCCTATTAGCCGTAGCGTAATGTTATATAGCCTTTGTCAATAAATGGGCTATCCAATAATCCGACATAAGAGTTTTTCAAATAGGACCAGTTATTCCTGGGATTTGCGCGTTGAACGAAACAAACAAATAAAGTCTTCAGATTTATAATATTAGTATAGATTGCATTTATTAATGTCAAAATGAAATTAATCTCATACACAATAAATAAGTTATATAGCAGTTAGGGTAAGAAGTACATTAATCTTATTCAGCATTTTGTCAAAAAAGTTGTCTGGCCTCCCGTTCTCAATTAAAGTTAATATAAAACTCGTTGAAAATTATTTTGGGTATTGTCATTTATTGGAAAAAGCAATTTGGAGCGAGATTGCATATAATGACACCATTTGGCTTTGGGTTGAATGTCCTCCTTGTAGTTTTCCATTACACTGGTTCGTTTTTGTATCGATACTCGGCGGCGGAGATGTCACGTCGATAACTAGTAAATTACGAAGTATACTAGGCATGGTTATTAGGGCATATATTGTTTCTTATATGAGAAAGTTCTCTTAAGGTAGAAATTGATTAAATCATAAGAAACTTAGATATTCTATGTTTCTACTTATAATAAATAAACATAGCGTAATGTTTCATCATCTAAATAGGAAGTTTCATGTTATCACTACATCTGACTAATTTAGGTACTACTAAAAACTATTAATAGAATAAAAAATAAATACTTACTTAATAAAAAAATAAAATATTTATTATTAAACTAATAATAGAATAATATAAGATCACAATAGTTATACGCTAGTGAAAGGAAACATGTTTGTTCTGAAAGCCTTAAAATTTTTAAATTAGTCATTCTGTCGCAAAAGTAGTCTATGAATTGCCCATTTAGGTAATTACATATCACAAAAAGCTGAATAACAATACATTCATGTCACAGATTAAAATATAAGTACCTAGTTATAGTTACTATGTGTTCAATTGTTCGTTATTAGATGCCTTTGATCGGTATATTTATGTAATTACCTCATTTCATAATTAAAAATATAAATGATAGTTTCAGTTTCCGAAAAGTACCTAACTATACTGCGCATGATCTAAGAGCATGTAATTAAATCATTTAATATTTATTCTAGCTATATCAGCCAATTTCGTAGTTTGTATTGTTTTAGTAACTCTCTTCTGTCAGCCGTCGGAATGCTCCCGCATCGTAAACTTTTTCGAATCATAGAACGAAGTTTATTTACGGTTTAAAAATTGCTTATCGCATAGAAAATTAAAAACTGTAATATTCGGTTTTTTGCAACAACCATTGTTTAACATTATGTAATTTATAATTTTAAGTAAACTGACATTTCCGTTCGAAAACTTTCCGACACCTAATGTGGATAGGCACATTCCTATTTCATGTACGAATATCATATTCAAAGATTGAACGAAAAGTTAGATGTAAATTCGTCTCTTAACGGTGTTATAGGATAATGTCCTATAACATCGTTAACCCCTATTAAGTAAGTACGATTAAATTCTTAAAAAATGTGTTCGTGTTTTGCACACTCGATGTAACAGGAAGTTGGTAATTGGCCTCTAAGATCACTGTAACGATATAACTGGTGGGAGTTTTGAGTTAAAATAAATACTTGCATTGAAGTATTAGATATACCTATCTTGTTCACAATTTCAACATTCATTATCCTTATCTTTCTGAATTAAGTTTTTAACCGACTTCAATTACAGCGTTTGACTAACATATAAATTACTCTGTCTGTGTTTGCAAAAAATTAAATGTTCATGACCGTTTTCCAATAATTATATACAAATACTCTCAGTATTACTAACTCTTTATGGGTTATATTGTGTTAAGATACGGACAGTCAACTATAATTAGATACGATTTTCCTCATCTGAACACGAGGTACTGAATGTAAAAAATAATAGAGATCTACTAAAATGATAGCCTTACTTGTACCATTTACTTAATTATAAATTGTTTTTTTTTTACTGGACCGTATAACTTGTGAAACTGTCTGAGAAGAATATAATATGCCGCTATTAATAAAGCCTGGACTGTACGGTCAGCAACAACAGTAACTGAACATATCCATAATTTCAAATAACGCATTTATACTGTAGCATACATAAACTATTTATCAAGACTACTGCCAGAATTGAATAACCCGTAAATTAGTAGATAGTTCAGTCAACAAAAGGGTTGTAGAGTGGCTGAAAAGGAACCTAAGCGATTTCTTCGAAAACTGTTTAGAATGCGTAGAAAGAAAGTGAACATACTAAAAGTCCTGACGTTTTCGGAGGTGAGCCAGAGTTGGGGGAGGGGCTAAAGGTACCATTTTTGAGTTTTTAGCTTATACCTCAAAAACGGTACGTTCTAGGAGAAAAACTGTACACTTTTCCAAATTCTAAGCATCCTTAACAACTTTTCTATGACGCATTCTACACCCCTTTTAGAGCCTTCGTTGACCGGACTATACCTATATGTTTCAAGCATGCACAGGCCGAGGAGAACTATCTACTTTCTGAGAAAGCATACTTGGGCTTTTTTGTACCGAACTGTGATATTTTACTTAGATTAAACTAAAAAGGTTTCACTTGCAGCTATTTAAATAAAACTTCTATTCTATAACTTTTTAGAAAATAATGGTAAATTACTGACTCGTAAACTTGTAAGGTACACTTATGATTTTCAACGATGATTCAGAGTTCCGTGTTAACGATAGTGTTTATGTTATTGGTCTTGTGTGGAGGCTTGGCTCTGCGCTTCACTGATAATAATATTGACGCAACTAAACAAGAGTACGAAGTACTGCGACCGCGCCGCGACACGCAGACTCCTTCACTCTGATAACGTATGTACGTGATAACACGTACAAAGGTCAGACCAACTATTTATTTCAACTAAACTGAACAAAACGTGGTTAAAGTTTTTTTATCGCGAAAAATACATACTTTTTAATATTAAACTTGTTGACTTAATACTGTGCTTATGGAGACCTAATTAATTGTCTGAAATTAATACTTAATTCAACATTTATAAGTAGTTACTCATTTGACAATTTTTTTATGATACTAAATTTAACGACTTATATAATATTTTTCTGAATAAATGCATATTCTACATAATATGTAGATTAATCATAAAGTAAACTTTAGTTATATATAAGTACTTATATGCATGAAAAAATATTTATTCTATCTATAAGTACTCAAGTTATCAGTATTTAACAGACACTGTACTGATATTAGAGGTTGACAGACAGTAATTACGATTTAATTGTGTTTAAATGTCCGTGTAGCGACGGATTAAAAATACGTAATGTATATCAATCCGTGGGTGTCGTAAAAGGCGACTAAGGGAGAAACCGGATTAAACAGACAAGAGCACTGTGAGAAAAAGAAAATTCGAAACAAACCCTATACCAACCCGTCTGGCCGGCGTGATATAGTAGACTAAATTCCCTCCAAAATATTTGGAGGAGACCCATGCCCAGCAGTTGGACGTTTATGAGTTGTAAAGATGATGATGATGTGTTTAAATATAATAAAACATGCAATAAAATGCAAACGTAATTACCCGACTGCCAAAAAGGAGTGTAATGTTTTTTACAGTAAGTAGTTATTGAAACCTACGACATGAAACGCTGCTTGTTGAAAACATAGTGAATTTAAAAAAATCATACCTATGGTTAAGTTTATTAAATTATATACCAAGGTATTTTACTTTTTTAAATGATATACTTTACACTTGACCGGTTTTTTTTAGTGGCATAGCAATGATAATTTAGACAGGCCTCCTAGGGGTCCCCGAGTAAGTAGTATCAGCCCCTCAAACTGACGGTCCGCCCTTGACAATATTCTTATTACCTCTACTCCTCTTTAAAAAAACGTATATACTCGTAGTTTATAATAATAATAATATTCTACCACATTTACACAGCGCCATCTAGTCCCAAAGTAAGCAATTATATTTGCTTGTGTTATGGGTACTAAACAACTGATATACTACTTAAATACATTTTTTTTTTTATAAATACATACATTTCATAGATAAATTACAACCAGACACAGAACAAACCTTTATGCTCATCACACAAAGATTTGTCCTGGTGGCTTAGCAGTCAGGGTCACTAACCACTAGACCAACAGGCCAGTCATATTAATTGAATCTATAATAAGAACTATATTCTATTTAATAATTAAAATATTTCTGACTCTTTCACAAGGAGTCCTCAATCAAATCTAGAATTTAATTAACATAATCAGTTCAATATAACACCTGCTTGTGCTAAATGCCTGAGGTCCGTAATATTAAACAGTACCAAAAAGTAACGTAATATCTCGCCTTTACTCAGAAGGAGTGGGCAGAGATGTAGTTCCCACCGTGTAATCTAAGTCGCCGTCTAAATGAGTATAGTTACACAATTTACAAATAAATTTAATATCTTTCGATATAGTTTGCATAAGATTGCCATTTCTAATATATAATAAAGATAGAAGTATAGACTACTCTTTAAGCCCTTTCATTTGATACCAATATTATGTGGTTCGAAGAAAAAAAGGGGGTCCGCCATTTTGGAACGGCGGCCGGAATTTTGATTTTGGAATAGTGTATTGTCACCGAAACTAAAGGTGTATGCCAAGTTACAGCTCCATCAGATACCTACAAGTGGTCATAAAATGATTTGCCAGATTTGAAAGTTACATGCGTACAGTGCAAGTTAATAGAAAGCTTGTAATATGAGGTAATAGGCGAAATTTTATTTTGCTTTATTTTTTCTTAATAAATATTATATAGGTGTATCATTTAAGGTTAGACTTGGTTTCTGTTTGTCAAGTTAATAACATTAAAGTGAAATTGATCTTGATTATAAACTTTAATAAACATAAAAATGTCGTAGACATGTGGCGTTGTAATTGACTCATTATCGGTGTAAATGTCTTAGTAGCTCTTGTTTAATGAGATTTTCATGTTAAGTTTCTTAAGGCCGAAAATCTAAAGCTTTCTCTAATTCCAAGTAAATAGACGTGTAGTTAAAAAGGGTTAGTGCAAATCTTTAAGAGGACATTAGATATGGCTCTGTGACAATTTTTAAAATGTGTCGTAGTCAAGCTAATTGAACGCGTTTTAAAAATAAAAGCTAGGTTGGTGAGATTTTTTATCGCAGACATAATTAATTAATGTCTTATGCCTTAATACTGGTTGTGTCACGCAAAACGTTCTTGTCAAGGTAACCAGGTAATTAATTTTATTACCTAAATTTATATATAACATAATGTTGTGTCTTCGGATGATGTCATAAATATTTGGCAATTTCCTGAATATCAAAAATGTATTTGTGTCAGTGTACACACACACACTCACACATATTGATACCCAAGTCACTAATATTCACATAATCAAAAAACTTTCTTAGAAACCTTAAGATGCTTATAAAAGATCTGTTGAATTATGTGCCATTTGTAAATGTTTGCTGAATTTTTTTTTAAATAAAATGGCACATAATTATTTGAATATTTTCGGAAATAATCGCTAAAAGTAGTATAAAGTAGTATAAATTGTGTACCCCCTCATTTATTTTCTAAACCGTAAAACCTATAAATCTGAAAAAAAATTACAAAAATAACGCTCAATAAATACATCCAACTAAAATTATTTTGAACAAAATCGAATGTACCATTTTTGAGTAATTACCGAAGAACTGCGCTTCTCAACAAAAGGACGTAAGCGCTATGAAGATACTGTCTTTTCAATCTTAATAGAGTTTGATCAGCAGTGCGTCAGCAATTCCAAATTTTATGTCGATAGTATAGGTAAGTAGTTCCCGAGAAAGCTGTGATGGACGGACAGACAGACAGGGCGGACAGAGTGAGACCTCCTTTTGTAGCTTTTTGGTACGGAACCCTAATATTATGAAGAAATAATAATTAATAATTCAAATCTCATCAATCGTAAATATATTCAATGTAGACTAATATAAAACGGACAAGGTTATCAATAAGTCATCTGGACACCCAAACATACTTAAAAAAATATTAGAGCAAATGATATTGTCACTTGACCGACCTTTATACATCATTATCCAATTTTTTAAGCGGATATTGTCTGAAGTAGGGACTGATGACCACCAGAGGGCAATACGTATCTTAGGCGTCATACTATACATTGCAGGACAGATAATACAGTATATTGAGAGTAGTCTACACAGCGCATCTAACCACAATAGTTGCGCCTGAGCAGTAAAGAACGCTACTGTTCAAATTTGATTATCGCCAGTTTATTTTTAAAATAGAGAGTTTTCTTAGTGATAATGCCGTCTAAAGATGAATTTAGTGTAAATAATAATAACGATACAAGCAGTAAGTTTTTATTTATTATAATATTAAAAACGATTTATGTAAATTGTAAATTATTGTATTGGTCCCGTGATCTAAATTAGCCATAACTCATAAGTTTTCATTCAGTTACATTTTCCCAAATAATCTCCTCAATACGAGCAATATTTTACTAATCGGTGCCTGCTAACTTTGAGTCTAAGCAATATTTTTGCTCATTTACTGAGGATTTTACGGACTGTGTCTTTTTATCATTCGTATTTTTCAGTTTTGAACCACAAAACTAAGTATAATTTTAACATATTTTATGAACCGTTTTTGTACATGCCCGTCAATCACATAGCATATGAACTGTTTATAAACTTTGAGTTTATTTTAATTACAGTGTTGGAGAACGAAACAAAGGAAGACCAAAAAATTATCGATGATCCAATAACGAAAGCAATCGGAGCACTCGGCAAATGGCAAATATGGATATGTTTTGTAGTGTTCCTTGTAAAGTTCCCCGTGGCATGGCATCAGATGAGCATCATATTTCTTGCACCACCTATGAACTTCACATGCTCCTTACAACCAGAACAATTCGATAATACATGCCACGCCAATTGCACAGACTACAGTTACGATCACAGCATTTTCAAGGAAACTATAGTATCGGAATGGAACCTCGTCTGTGACAGGGGCTGGTTAAAGAATCTCACCCAAACCATCTTCATGTTGGGGATCCTTGTCGGCAACATGATGTTCGGCCATCTCTCTGACAGGTACGTCAATATTAAAATCGGTACTGTAAGAAACTTACAATAGATCATATCATTTTATCGAGAACCTATCAACTTTTTTTTTATCTTTCTATTATGATGTTCATATCTAGTTTCAAATATGTCCTGCATCGTTTCACTCATATGACATTGCATAATGCTGTTACGATCTTACACCAACCATTGTCATTCGCATAGTAAGTATAATATAATATAATATTCTACTATATTCACACAGCGCCATCTAGTCCCAACGTAAGCAATTATATTTGCTTGTGTTATGGGTACTAAACAACTGATATACTACTTAAATACATTTTTTTGTGTACATACATATTATAGATAAATTACACCCAGACACCGAACAAACCTTTATGCTCATCACACAAAGATTTGTCCTGGATGGGGATCGAACCCACGACCTCCGGCTAAGCAGTCAGGGTCACTAACCACTAGACCAACAGGCCAGTCAAGTAATAAGTACCTATTAATAATTAGAAAATCCTCGAAATCATCTGTTAGCATAGGTATAGCGTCGTCGAACGTTATGATTGTTACGTCTCCGATTGAGAACAATGACTAAGATTGAAAAAAACCTGTTAAGAGCATGTCGGACCATGCTCAATGTAAGGTTCCGCAGTAAAAGAGCGTATCTATAGCGCAGTTTTTCGGCAATTACTCCCGATTATGTTAAAAATAATTTTAGTAGTAGTATGAAAATAGAGGGGGGGGGGTGGAAACAATTTATGCTACTTTCGGAGTCGGATCTACTTTATAAATTGGCTCAGACAAACTCACAAAGTCACAACAACCAAACTCACTTACGCTTTAAAAATATAAATTAGAATAGGTAGTTAGTACATTGAGTGTAATGTACCGAATCTACGGGTTTGGTCTCATGACCCGCAACTTACACGCACTAAAGATGTGACATTTCAGGAGCTAACTAAAAAATATCATATAATCTTTATTTCATATAGATCAAATACATGATACTTATGAATGTCATACAAAGTCAAAAAAGGTGTCAGCAAGTTTGCTTAAGGCCAGTTCACTAACAAGGTTGAGCTCTGAGAAGAACTTGGCAAGAAACTCATTCCTCTCTTTTTACTCATCATTGATAGAGTAGTTACAGTTTGAAATAACGCAGAATGGTACAGAACCAAAACACTATTCTGAAATAAATTCAATAAAATTTGGATAGGTACCTATAAAAAAAAATAAAAATCGTTTAGCTAAATGCACTTTACACTCATCGTCAACAAATTGGCACATCCTGTACTCGCTGCATGTACTTTGTAATATAAATTACAAGGGAATACAGGATGAAAACACTTGAGTGAATTTTGTTTATGAGGTCGATGTGATGCAAGCGACCTATCGTTTACACAATATAACAATAATATGTAATTCAATTTCACTTATAAGCAGACGATAATTTAGACATTATTTTTCTTCAGATAGATTTTCTAAATACCTACATGAAATGAAATGAAATATCGTTTATTCACCTAAATTACAAAGTAGGTAACTTTTACTATGTAATCACTCAGAATCGGATCGATTTTACCTAAAATGTTGTGGAAAATAAATTCTCAACATTTTATGGCATGCCACATACCACTCCGTTATCTTTCAGCCGTTTGAATGCATCTATCAATTAGGTACGTAAGACTTGATCCCATTGATCTTTTTGAGGACACGGTCATAACCACGTTTACCGATAACCCTAATGGAAAGATGTTGACAGTTTACTTCCTACACCAACTCTTATCATAAACGACAGACATTACATTCACTCATTACATACACCAACCCCTTAACCGTGGCCAGCATAGGAACAAAGTGAAATATTGTTTAAAGTCTCGACGTTTCTGCTTCTGGGAATGCTTCTAAATATTCACCATTAATGTTCCTTCGAGTGAGATTTAAACCCAAAGAACTTAGTCACATGACCATTCATAGTTAATAGATATAAATTATTTTTAACAAAAAAATATTAAAACGACTTCAAAACAGTACTAAAAAGCGAAAAATAAACTGAATACATACAGTCGAACATATTATTATAACCTCCTCCTTTTTTGAAGTCGTTTAAAAACACATACACCTACCTTAAAATAAATCATACTTAGGTCTATTTTTATTCCGATTTTCTTCATTAACTTCACAACCATAGTGAAGTAAAAAAACCTAGTGAAAATAGTGATTATAACATGTCTTTTGTGCATCATGTTGTTTCAGAATATTTATAAAATAGTTTTCTGATTTTTAACTCACATAATCGTCACAAAGAAACTTAAATGTCATAAAAAATTGCGCATATAGAAATATTCCCGTGATCGACGGCTGTAGGTGTACGTATGATCAAGTTAACTTTATTTCATCTGTAAATTCTGATGATTTTAAGTACTGCTTAATAATATAATGTTTGTCAAAATAATTTCAGTAGTTTTTGCATTAAGAAAAGACTAAAAAATATCCTAGAATCCATACAAATAGTGACAGACGAAATAGTCACGCCAACGCCATTACAAAGATAAATTTACCTCATTCTTCAGTTTATGGCATGCCATTAATACCTATTTTAATTACTTACCGACTCCAAGAATAACAATAAATGTACATTATAATTCTAACGATTTTAGAGTCATTTCAGCTATCTACAAATATACATATTTTGTAATTAGTTGAAAAGAAAAGATAGATTAATTGTAATTTGTTGATTTTTTATTTCAATATTTTTAGCGAATCTGAAGTTATCGAGTTAATACTTTTTTGTTGTATTTTTTTTTATTTCAACATTTTTAAGAAAGGTATTTTTTTAAAAATAATTTAAGTAGGTACTTATAGCAAAATAATTAATATCTTAACACCTTTCCATAACCTTTAATTGATCTACCCGACCAGATCTACGTAGTCAGAACTCCACACCAGCACCAGGCACCAGCATGGGTCACATTCACTCCAACACAATACTTTCTATTTAATCTAGAGTTAGTAATATTAATTTTTACAACTAATCCATTGCTTCAACAGTCAAAATATTGCACTGTAACAGAAATAGGCGTTATCAAATTGTTTTAATTTTGCAGATATGGACGCCGCCTACCATTTTTGGCTGCAGTATTCCTTCAACTTATATCTGGAGTGACGACAGCATACTCCGTCAACTGGTACATGTTCACAACACTTCGATTCTTCCTCGCTGTTGCCACTGGCGGCACTATGGTCACCAGCTTCGTCCTCACAATGGAACTGATCGGTACCAAGTACAGAGATACCGTCGGTATTATATACCAAATACCGTTCAACTTGGGACACTTGACGTTGCCCCTGTTTGGCTACTTCCTTAGAGATTGGAGCACATTCCAACTGGCGATATCCCTGCCTTCAGTCTTATTTCTGAGCTACTATTTCTTGTTGCCTGAATCACCGCGATGGCTCCTGACTGCTGGAAGAACTGAAGAAGCTGTTAAAATCATGGAAGTGGCTGCTAAAAGGTGAGTTACTTACAGTTCAATGAAAATGGATTGTTTATTGTTATAAAACAATATCAATTAGTTACACAGAAACTGTTTCTTTATACAAAAGAATAACCATGATGACCAATAAAAGCTAAACGATTTTAATCTAGCATTGTTAGGTTTCTTGCTAGTTAGTAACTTTTTGTTTCTCTGTTCTGCAATGTATGTCCTATGTTGTTGGCAACACAAGCAAAATTTAACTTAGTGGAGCGTTTGTATTATTTATTCATATTAACAATATACATTGCGTTTGAATTAGTTACATTAAATATTATTTAAAAACAAAATAAAATAAATTCCAAAAGGGTTAAAAAAATAATTATAAAACAATTAAATAATGCATAAAGAAAATTAAATAAAAATAAATATTCGATGGCTAATGTCAAAAATCTGTAACTTCATTAATACATTTTCATTAATAGGACTTAGAGTAAGATTATATTTTAATTCAATTAAAAAAATATATAAAAAATAAAATTACAGCCCTGACATTTACCTTAACATTCATGTTCAACTGCTAAATCTTCTATAGAATAAAGACATTTGTCCAACAGGAAGGCTTTTAGTTGCAGTTTGAACATGTTTTGCTTATAAACAATATCTTTTAAATATGCTGGTAATTTGTTAAATAATCCTTACGCTGTATATCTGATAATTTCTAACTTAGGCACCATTTGATTTTTAATAACCTTACGCCGTGTTTCCTGTCTTAATACTCTTTCGTTTTCGGCAGCATACATAGCATTGATGACATTTGTTTGTCACAACCTAAACATAGTGGAAATTATTAGGTACAGCACGCGCAAGTTTTCCCACGTTAATACATTTAAGTGATTAACTTATCAAGTTAACGAACACGCGTCACACATGGTCACACAACAGATAGTCACACTCATATCATTCTGCATGAAGAACAGACTCATATCTATTAGATACTAAGTATGTCACTACTACCGCACATATTTAGTTATATCTCACTGTAGTTTCTAACTAATAAAAATGTTATCTAAAGAGTGAAAGGAATTTAAAATATAGAGCATAAGAAACAGTTGTTTATAAATTTTAAAGAAGATCCAATCATTCCGAATAATAATATACATAATAACATAATGGGTACATCCATAGTGATTGAATTTGGAATCTAAAAGAGTTGGTGCTAATTGTGAATATGATACATACAAATAGAAGTAGGCCCTTGGCTCGCGATAGTATTATAACTTTCTCCATAGTTTAATTAGCAATATGTTTTTAGCAAAATATAGATATTGTACCTATGTATCATTTATGCAGTATATTCTATGAGCTCTACCTACTTTTAGTGGCTATTATGACATGGAAAATTTTAGTAGGGGCCACAGATGTCTTGTGTTTCGGTGGACTTTGATTGTTATAGCTAATAGATTATTATGAAATACATGTAATGTTGTTATTGTAAACACTCATCATTTTGCATCCGTTGCAAATCAGATACAATCAACATTGTAATTACACTTTCACACATGTTAATTAAACATATAACAACCTCAGAAGTAAGTGACATTGTGTGATAATTCTAAACTTTTTATTTTATCTAAATGAAACTAGTAATTCGTCTGTTATTTTATATCTACATAAGTACAATTCACTTTCAAGGGACTAACATCTTAAAATTCTTTAAATTCTGCAGTTTGAATGCTAAATGTCAAATATCAAAGTAGTTGGTTACTATAATTTAGAGAGACCACAAGACTGATGATCCCCATAAAATGTTGGACTTACATATCATATCGATTAAATTTTATATGTATTGATTTATAATTATAAGTACATATATTAAATCAGGATCCTTATAACAACACTTCATTAAATGCAGAAGTCGTTCTAACTACAAGTAGATTAGTCAATTATTCTTTTTTTTTAATTATTATTAGAATAGGTTTATAAGGGTTAACACTGGCTGCCTTATCATTTAATGTCGTATCGTCGTGTACATCCTGTATACGACGAAAAAAAACTTTTTTTTATGAAGTGTTCTTTTAATTGTTGTTTTATTTATAGTCAATTTGGAAAATTCTTTGTTATTCCATAATTAAGAGGAATATTCTGCGTTATACATAACAGAAATATAAAAATTCCCTCATGTTTTCAGAAACGGTTTGCCTACTGAAAACATAGCATCTACTACCCAAAAGATGGGGGTTGAAGTAAGTGGTAAGCAAGAGGAACACGTGTCATTCTTTGCTCTGTTCCGTACTCCGAAGCTGCGCGCGCGCACTCTCGCCATCTGCTTCAACTGGTTCGTGTGTGGACTGTGCTTCTTCGGAGTATCGCAATACATCGGACAAGTTTCTGGAAACATATTCACTAATGTCGCTATATCTGCTGCCATACAGGTAATGACAGCCAATATGAATAACAAGTTAGAACCTTTCGTGGTGCCTTTAATCTCTACTCATAATAATAGGCCGTTAATATTATTATCCATTGCAAATATTATTGTATTTGAGGTATAAAATTCGGGATTGTCATGCAAACCTTGATCTTACTGACTTGGCTACTCAAAAATATGAAGAAACAAATTTTAATTAAATGGGCGAAAATAAAAATATGTACAGTGAAAGTCTGCCAGAAATTGCTTGCTGCACATTGCTTATCAATGTATGTATGAAGAATCAGTATTAGTATAAATTGATTATTTTGGAATCAACAATGAGCGTTATCATATTATCGTATTGCGTCCGAAACGGTTTCTATTTTTTGTAATGATAAGCAAGATTTCCCTTTCAGATGTATTCACACAATACAGTTTTATATAATGATCAGTATATACCTTGCATGCACATTGCACACGCCGCACATACTTTTATTAGACTAGATAAGAGGTATAATAAAGTATGATTATAATTGAATAATAAACTGTAAAATGTGCTGGGTCATTCTACCGATAGATAATTTATTATATATATATATATATATATAATAAAAAAAGATAATTTATTATATATATAATAAATTATAATATAATACGTTACAATCCCTACAGATAAAGCATTTTATGTCATACTTCTTTCTTTCACTGGATTATACTTTTTCTTTCGTTCAAATTATAAATTATAAATAAATATATATGATTAAATTTTTATTTTGCCGTGATTTCAAAGTATCTACTATGAAGTATACAATGCAATTTTTAAAATACCTCTGCTACCTTTATAGCAATTCAACCTCATATAATCTAACAATATTTATTTTCAGGTACCTGGCACTCTAGTTTCCATTTACGCAAACCAGCTGCTTGGACGTAAAATTACGTTAATCAGTGCCAACTGCGTAACAGGACTCAGCTGCCTCCTTATAATCTTCGTGCCACAATCCGGAGCTGCTCATCTTACACTCGGCTGTATAGGGCTCTGGGGAATGAGCATTTCATTCGCTACTGTCTACTTATATGCAGGGGAATTGTTCCCAACTGTAGTTAGAAATTCAGGCGTAGGGCTATCATCGACAGTAGCGAGGATAGGCTCTATGGTAGCTCCTTTTGTGGCTACTTTATCACACACTAGTGCCTGGTTGCCGCCCCTAGCTTTTGGTATAGTTCCTTTAATAGGTGCGGGTCTGTGTATTGTGCTACCCGATACTCGTGGAAGGAAACTGCCTGACACTTTACAGGAAGGCGAGCAGTAGCCTAGTGCGTAATAAAGAGGCTTTATAAGTATTCTATTTTATTTGATGATATTCATTGTTACGTGAGTGGGTGTAAATGACGTGTGAATGATATTAATGTACTGTGTACGTATAGGTACTTGCTTTAATGAAAAATTGATTTTAGACTATATAACTACTTAAGATAATATCGTATTAGCTATAAGTTGACGTTAAGAATTGTGAAATCCATTTTTATAGGCTGTGATGATATTAAATTGTTTACAATGCAAAAATACAGCTTTTGTTTTATATAAAAGAAATTACGACAGAGCAACAGTTGTGTATTTATGTGTGTTTAATATTAAAATTTAATTAGTTCAGGTATAAGTAAAGAAAGTCACCCTGATTTTTTCCTGATATTTTACGCTTAATACGCTTATCTTTCACAAAAATTGGCTATCCAACGCTAAAAGATTTTTTTCAAATCGGAACAGTACTTTCTGAGATTCTAGCATTCAATCAATCAAACACTGCATTTTACTCAAAAACTACTCGGTACAGTTGTAGTTTCCAAGATGGCGGCCGGGGGACAAGGGTGATGACCCCACAAACTTGAGGTTAAGCTTCTATTGACCCCACACATGTCCCAAAAATAAAATTGCGTCCTCTAATAAATGCAATATTCGGTCCTTAAATTGTAACATTTCAATGGACTAACTCTGATCATTGATAAAACAATGCAAAAAAAAATTACCTAGGTACTTTAAATATTTTGCCGAAATCATTATTTGAAAGAAGCAAAAAGGTTGTAAGTTTCTTGGTATTTGATCTTCTTGGCAGAGTTATCATTAGTATAAAAGCATAGTCCTATCATTAAATCCGAACAGATCCGAACAAAATATATGCGTATTGTCAAAGGTTTTATGACAACGCTAGTGTTCTACTATTAGGTCTGTGGTTTTATGACCATGTTTTTTTCCCTCCGTATATAATCTATGACATCGACCCCTCCGTATAGTGTATAATCTATGACATCGACCGTCGTTCGTGGTAGGATAGGTCGATTTGTAGTGCAAAACCGATTAATAAACCGAAATATCAAGATTCAGAGCAAAGACTACTTATAATACAGAGTAAGCCCCCTGAGCATTCTTCTTTAGTTATGTGGTCAAGTTCATCTTTTTATTTTTCACAATAGAATTATTTCACATATTTCTCATCACAAATTTTGGAGAAAAAATTAAAAAGAGGTTTTGTTATTTGAAAAGAAAGCTCTTTCATTTCATAACCCACTTGATATATTATAGAATGCGGTACTAATAAATATATCCATGCCCAATTACAGCGCTCTGGTACTAAAAGTATTTGAGCTAAACTGTCGACAAACTTTGAAACGTTTGGCTGAAATAACCTCTTAGATGTGTCTGGGAGTTTTGATTATTGATTATTAACATTATTCTGTATAACATATATTACAATCAGCACTCAGAAAATAAAATAAGTTAGAAATAATTTTACATACCTTTAGTACCGGATATCTAAAAATTGGCCTTCGACACAGGTTAGCCAGTCTGCGTACGTTCATGGTACATAACTAACACTACCTTCTCGTCTACATTTGGTTTCTCAGAACATAAGTTACGTCTGGGAGCTCTAGGATCTTGGTCCAATAGTCTCAATTTAAAATTTGAACACCACTTCAGCCGCTTTTGCAGAGAAAATAAAAAAATTACCTACTTCTACGTGGGGATTCTGGCCAGAAGAGTAGAAAACATTAAAATGTTCATCACACTTTACATAAGACTCGATCTAATGAGCGCATTCTGTTCAGTATTTATACCTACTTATGCTTGACCGGCCAAAAAGAGTTTTGGTTGTATTAATATTATTCTATATTCAACAAAAAAAAATTGGACTTTTTAGGTTCAGGTTTAACCCGACCAAAACCCTTTAAGACTAAAAAGTATAAAATAAGAAATTATAAAAATAAATATTTTTTTAGGACAAGCTTTCAATAAGCAAAAACGTGAACTAAAAGGTAAAAAATTAATTTAAGGGCTGTATATAAATATAGATCTTTTCAAAATGTAAAATTTCATAAGCTTGAGGCACTGATATTATATTGAGGCACTGATGTTTTTCTTTTTTTGTTTATGAATATATAATATTCTTTATATTAACTATTATGCCATCTGTTATGCTGGTTTACTATCCCATTTCAGTGCCTCAAGCTTTCGAAATGTATATAGATTTTACCATTTGAAAAGATGTCGAATACTTATCTTAGGCGTCATACTATACATTGCAGGACGGATAATACAGTATATTGAGAGAAGTCTTCACAGCGCATCCAACAACAATAGTTGCGCCTGAGCAGTGAAGAACGCTACTGTTCGTAATTTAAATTTAAATATCGCTAGTTCATTTTTAAAATAGTGAACTTCCTTAGTGATAATGCCGTCTAAAAATTAATTTAGTGTAAATTTATAATAATAACGATCCAAGCAATAAGTTTTTATTTATTGAAACGATTTATGTATATGTATGATTACCATGCAAATTTATTGTATAGCGATGTTCCCGTGATCTAAATTAGCCATAACTCATAAGTTTTCATTCACAGTTACATTTTCCCAAATAAACTCCTCAATACGAGCAATATTTTACTAATCGGCGCCTGCTAACTTTGAGTCTAAGCAATGTTTTTTTTTTATTAACTGAAGATTTTACGGACTGCGACTCTTTAGCATTCGTATTTTTCAGTTTTGAACCATAAAACTAAGTATAATTTTAACATATTTTATGAACCGTTTTTGTACATGCCCGTCAATCACCAGCATATGAACTGTTTATAATCTTTGACTTTATTTTAATGACAGTGGAAAATGAAACAAACGAAAACCAAAAAAATAACGATGATCCAATAACGAATGCAATCGGAGCACTCGGCAAATGGCAAATATGGATGTGTTTTACAGTGATGCTTGTAAAGTTCCCCGTGGCATGGCATCAGATGAGCATCATATTCCTTGCACCACCTATGAACTTCAAATGTTCCTCAGAATCAGAACAATTTGACAATATATGCCACGACAAATGCACAGCCTACAGTTACGATCACAGCATCTTCAAGAAAACTATAATATCAGAATGGAACCTCATCTGTAACAGGAGCTGGTTAAAGAATCTCACCCAAACCATCTTCATGTTTGGGATCCTTGTTGGCAACATGGCGTTCGGCCATCTCTCTGACAGGTACGTCAATTTTGAAATCGGTCCTATACGAAACTTAAAATAGATCATATCATTTTATGGAGAACCCATCAAATTTTTTATTCTATTATGGTGTTCGTATCTAGTTCTAAACATGTCCTGTCCGTTTCACTCATATGACATTGCATAATGCTGTTACGATCTTGCACCAACCATAGTCATCGGCATAGTAAGAAAATCCTCGAATTCATCTGTTAGCATATAGCGTCGTTGAACGCTATCGTCTCCGATTGAGAACAATGACTAAGATTGAAAAAAAAACGGGTTAAGAGCATGTCGGACCATGCTCAATGTAGGGTTCCGCAGCAAAAGAGCGTATATGTACGGTTATAAGTGTTACGTTATATAAAATCTCAATGCTATGCTACCCATGCGCCCTCTCGTGAACAATAGTGAAGGTCTACAAAACAGAAACGACTACCTAGTTGCGTACAACAGAAGATCCACGATGAAATTGGTTATGGTCGATAACCCGCTTTTAGCACGTAGCGTAGTATTGACGCGGTGCCAGAAATGGCGCTAGAAGTGTGATTTACGTTAGGGTAAGTGTGGTAAATTTAGGATAAATCCCAAAAAACCCCCATAGGACACTATCACTAGCACCACTCAATAACTTGCACAGAACAACTTCCCGTAGAAGATTTTTGGCAGAACACAGTTGTCGTGAGAAGAAAATCCGACCAAACGGTCCGTGGGTCAACGAAATATTTAGTCTTCAATGTTTTGTAAAATCTCGGCTACTACAACTTAACTGCACTAGTGGATCTTTATATTTCCATTAGTTTAATAAAGAGCCGTTGAACACAACATATGGGTTATCAAATTGTTTTAATTTTGCAGATATGGACGTCGCATACCACTTTTGGGTGCAGTAATACTACAACTTATATCTGGAGTGTCGACAGCGTACTCGGGCAACTGGTTCATGTTCACAACACTTCGATTCTTCCTCGCCATTGCCACTGGCGGCACTATTGTCACCAGCTTTGTCCTTACAATGGAACTGATCGGTACCAAGTACAGAGATGTCGTCGGCATTGTATACCAAATACCGTTCAACTTGGGACTCTTGTCGCTGCCCATGTTTGGCTACTTCTTTAGACATTGGAGCACATTCCAAATGGCGATATCCCTACCTTCAATCCTATATCTGAGTTACTATTTCTTGTTGCCTGAATCACCGCGATGGCTCCTGACTGCTGGAAGAACTGAGGAAGCTATAAAAATCCTGGAAAAGGCTGCTAAAAGGTGAGTTACTTACAGTTCAATGAAAATGGATTGTTTATTGTTATAAAACAATATCAATTAGTTACACAGGAACTGTTTCTTTTTATAAAAGACGTCTACAAAAGAATAACCATGATGATGTACCAATAAAAGCTAAACGATTTTAATCTAGCATTTTTAGGTTTCTTAATAGTTAGTTAGTTACCAACTTTCTTTACCACGAATTTCGTTTCAATGTATTTTGTTAGCAACCAACACAATATATATTATATTTTTTTTTTTTTTTTTTTTTTTTTACCACGACGGTGGCAAACAGACGTACGGTCCGCCTGATGGTAAGCGGTTACCGTAGCCTATGGGCTATGTTTGTCACTACCTAAACACAGTAGAAAGTTTAGGTACAGCACGCGCAAGTTTTCCCACATTAATACATTTAAGTGATTAACTTATCAAGTTAACGAACACGCGTCACACAACAGATAGTCAGATAGTCACACTCATATCATTCTGCATGAAGAACAGACTTATCTATTAGATACTATGTCACTACTATCGCTCATATCCAGTTTTATCTTGCTGTAGTTTCCTATAAATAATAAAAATGTTATTTAAAGAGAGAAAGACATTTAAAATTTAGAGCTTTAGCTTTTGATTGCATTTACTTAGAACTCTTATTTCGCATTGTTCCAATAAATTGCGAACTCGAGTATTTGATATTTCAGCATGATGATTAATTTCACATGTTCGTTGTTAGTCCATACTTTAGACAGAAATCTAAAAAATACCTCTTTTTTTCAGAAATGGTTTGCCTGTTGAAAACATAGCGTTTACTGCCCAAAAGATGGGGGCTGACGTAAGTGGTAAGAAAGAGAAACACCTGTCATTCATGGCTCTGTTCCGTACTCCGAAATTGCGCACGCGCACTCTCGCCATCTGCTTCAACTGGTTCGCGTGTGGACTGTGCTTTTTCGGAGTATCGCAGTACATTGGACAAATCTCTGGAAACATATTCAGTAATGTCGCTATATCTGCCGCCTTGCAGGTAATTACATCTAGTGTTAATAACAAGTTAGACATAACCTTTCGTGGTGTCTTTAATCTCTACTCATAATAATAGGCCGGTAATATTACCTATTCATTGCGAATTGCTATTAATATATTATGTCGTGCAAACCTAGACCTTACTGACTTGGCTACTCAAATATAGGTATATGAAAAAACACTTCGTAATTAAATAAGGCGATAATAAAAATATGCACATTGGAAGTCTGCCAGAAGTTTAAGATTAAAAAACATTGCTTATCTATGTATGTATGAAGAATCAGTATTAGTATAAACTGATTATTTTGGAATTAAGAATGAGCGTTATCATATTTTAGTGTTGCGCCCGAAACGGTATCTATTACTTTTATCTACATATTATATTATTGATAAGCAAGATTTCCCTTTCAGACGTATTTACACATAATTTCGCAGTATATACCTAGCAAGCACGCCGCACATACTTTTATTACATAAGAGGTATAATAAAGTATGATTATAATCTATACTAATAAAATAAAGCTGTAGAGTTTGTTTGGTTGAACGCTAGGATCTCAGGAACTACCGGTCCAATTTAAATAATTCTTTTAGTATTGGATAGCCCATTTATCGAGAAAGATTATAGGGTATATAACATTACGCTACGGGCTATAGGAGTTCAGAAGTGGCCAAATAAAAACGACGGGAGCGATGCCCCGCGCGACTTCTAGTTGAATTATAAACTGTGAAATGTGCTAGGTCATTCTACCGATAGATGTTAATTTATTACCTTTATATACGTTAAAATCCCTACAAATAAAGCATTTTATGTCATACTTCTTTCTTTCACTTGATTATACTTTTTGTTTGAACTTGAAAGCAATTATAAATAAAAAATAATGAAAAAAAAGATAAAAAGGTTAAGAAGAAAGAAGATTTAAAAGCTTTCGAAATTTATATAGATTTTACATTTTGAAAAGATCTATGTTTATATACGGCCCTTAAATTTATTTTATACCTTTTAGTTCACATATTTGTTAATTGAAAGCTTGTAAAAATCCTTAAAAAATCTTTTTTTTATTAATTTTTCATTTTATACTTTTTAGTCTTAAAGGGTTTAACAGGTTAAAGTTCTTAAGGGTTAATTAAACCTGAACCTAAAAAGTTCAATCATTTTTTTTTATGTTTAACATAAAATATTTAGGAACAAAACTCTTTTTGGCCAGTCAAGCATATAAATATTGAGCAGATTGCGCTCATTAGATGGTTTTATGTCTTTACATAAGACAATCTAATACAAACGCTAAAGCAAACGCTGCCTATCCCTGGTGCGCAGAGTGCGGGCTAATACCAACACCGTCCTAGCCATGATCGCGGGCAGGCTTGACTGCCCCTATATGCGTAGATGCTGTGACATACATGTCAGAGCATCTAAAATAATATAATTAGATTACTAACACGTAGAATAAGTTTTACTAACAAATATGAGTTGTACCTAATACTTGAAATAAATAAATTATTATATTATTATAATAGAGAAGAGTAGAAAACATTAAAATTTGTGCATCATACTTTTATGATGCACAAATTTTAATGTTTTCTACTCTTCTGTCTAGTAAATGAGTGCTCGAAATGGTACTGTGGAGGTAAATGTCGAAAGCAGAAACTTTGTTTGGACTAGTTAGGAGATAAACATACTAAAAGTCCTTACCCCTCCGATGTGAGCTCGTGGGGGGAGCACAAAGAAGTTCCCGTTTTTTGGTTTTTTGCTTACATCTCGAAAACAGTGCGTCGTACGAAATTTTATTGTACTACATAATGAAAGCTGATAAAATTCTCTACAACTTGGTCTTAACACTTTTCACCCAACTACGGCGAAGCCAAACGGACGAATATGTTTTCGGCAGTCTATGCATGTTTGTATGTATGTATGTTTCTGTGTTCCACCGTAGCGCCTAAACTAATAAACCGATTTTAATGAATGGTGTGTGTGTGTGTGTTGGAGATAGATAAAAAGTGTTTAAGTCAAAGTTGTAGAGAATTACAGCTCAATCAGATGCCTACAAGTGGTCAAAAAATGATTCACAAGATTTGAAAGTTACGTTCGTACGTTGCAAGTTAATAGAAAGCTTGTAAAAATATCATTTTGACGTATAATTCACAGTATCTAATTTGAAGTATAAAATACCTCTGCTACCTTTAGGTATACCAATTGAACCTCATATAATCTAACAACTAACAAATTTTTATTTTTTTAGGTACCTGGCACATTATCTGCCATATACGTAAACCGGGTGTTTGGACGTAAAATTTCGTTAATCAGCGCCAACTGCCTCACAGGACTCAGCTTACTCCTCATAATCCTCGTGCCACAATCCGGAGGCCATGTTACACTCGGCTGTATAGGGCTCTTTGGAATGACCATTTCATTCTCTACTGTCTACTTATTTGCAGGGGAATTGTTCCCAACTGTAGTTAGAAACGCAGGCGTAGGGCTAGCATGTACAGTAGCGAGAATAGGCTCTATGATAGCTCCTTTTGTGGCTACTGTTACAGTCAGTTGGTTGCCGCCCCTAATATTTGGTATATTTCCTTTAGTAGGTGCGGGTCTTTGTATTGTGCTACCCGATACTCGTGGTATGAAACTGCCTGACACTTTAGAGGAAGGCGAGCAGCTGTAACCTAGTGCGTAATAAAGAGGCTTTATAAGTATTCTATTTAAGCAACTGAGTTCCAAAAGCCAATATCTACTATGGTTTGATAAATTCATTAGAGATAGAAAAAAATATATAAAATGAGGTCAAACTCTTTTTGTGAATAAAACTGAATAGGAACAAATACTGTGTGCACTAAAACACTTTTGTCTACCCGTATTTTTTTATTTTTATTATAATAATGTACCTTTACCAAAATAGGAAACGTGTATCAAAAACCGTATGCCTAAATAAATAAATTCGTATACCAAGTAAATAAGTATGTTTATCTGATTTAGTAGATGAGTTTAGTAAATGTACGCCAAATTTAGTAAATTTGTAATCTATACTGGCGGGTGATTATGTCCTCTACTCCTTTTTGGGTGGGTCCGACAAGGATAAGTTAGGTTAGGTTAAGTGACAAACGTACGCAGTTAAACCACAGCCAAAATAAATTATACCTAAAACACATTACTTAGGACGGCTGCGTACCCATTGGACCCTCAAGATTCGACCTCATCTAAAAATATGACACATGGTCCTCCATGATGGGATTGGACCCTCTATCTTGGATTTTACAAATAATTTTGAAAAGTAATTTTGACGAAGATCAAGCTCTATGTATTTTTATTTATAATTATTATTCCTGTGAAGGTTGAAGTGCTTATGTTTAGGAAAGATGTTGGAGAAGTCTCGATTTTATCTTAACTGCTGTCTACGCTCGTAAGACAGACCGCGCGCGAGTGGCGTGGGAGTCAGCGGCGGCTGAGGCGACAGGCGCGGGCAGAGGGACGACGGAGGAGAGGAGGGGTGCGCGGGCGGCGAGTCGGCCTCGGCGGCGAGCGGCCATCCACCGCCACTTCTCATCTTACCACGACTACGATACCGCGTTCCTTAACATTCTATATTGTATACTGTTCTTACTCGAAATAATAACCAAATTTGTCAGTTTAATATAATAGTTTTATTTAACTGCTTCCTGAGAGCTATCGAACAACACACAAGTGTATAAACAACATGGCATGGCCTTCGCTTGGCTTGGCTGAACATGTGGCGTGGCATTACACATATTAAAACAATAAATGATAATTTCTATAGGTACTCATCACAGCTTTAAAAAATATTATTAGTTTGTTAACATCATTTTTTTATCTTAAGCCCGAAAGGGGATTTGAGTGCTTTTTTCGAACTTTTAAGCGTCTGGCTGAAAAAACCGCCCATTGGACGTGTGGATATGTGGGAGTTTGGTTATTGATTATTAACGTTATTATGTATAAGATATATAAAAATCAGCACTCAGAAAATAAGTAAAGTTCGTAACAATTTTAAGTACCTTTAGTACCGGATATCTAAGAATTGGCCATCGGCACAGGTACGTACGTTCATGGTACATACTAACACTACCTTCTCGTCTACATTTGGTTTCTCAGAACATGAGTAACGTCTAGGAGCTCTGGGATCTCACTATCAATATCAATATCACACGCAATATCTGGATTAATCGAGAAATTTAAGTGAAGAGGGCAATCTCCAAAGTAACAGGCGTAGTAGTCGGCCCACAGTAACGCTGCTGGCGTCAAAGGGAAACGTGCATATGAAGAATATGGTTTTACATCAACCTCTCATTTTGGCCAAAATATTTTCGACGTGAGCACTGAGAGTGTTAGTGTCTAAATACGCTATGCCGAAGTTCCGCGGCTGAATTTACGTTCCGTACTTCCGACGTATTCGGCTGATATGACACACCATAAGTGCCGAACTTACGCGGCCGAAATTCAGTCGCGTAACTTTGTGTGTGTGTGTATTCAGTGTCTCGAGCGCTGTCATGGCGTCGTGTCGTGTGTTATCTAAACAGTTGGACAGACAGACGGTTTGGGCAGGGTTCCGTTTTTGTCATTCTGGCTACGAAACCCTAAAAAGGACTACTCGAGACTACTACTATAACTTTGCTGTTTTTGGGCTGATTCGACTCCAAAATCGATATCTAACTATCCTTGTGATCACTGGGCAATCTGGGCATAGTTCTGAAGTCAAAGTTGTAAAAATGCCCACCATCTTGAACATTGCTGTTTTTGGGCTGATTAACACTAAAATCGATATCTGGCAATCCTTGTGGTCACTGGGCATATTAAAATGGACATTCTAGCCTTACATCATTCAAAAAACGACTTTCGCGGCTTTTTGGAAGGTTACTAATAAATTAAATAACAGACCAGGTATCCCTGTGAGCGTAGGCGGTGTGAGTGAACCTGTAAATAAGGCTGAACTCTTTAAAAAACATTTTATAACGAAGTCTCCTTTGGGACCGTCTCAGTCACTGCCTGATGTTGAGCCCGGCATGGCACGAAGGGTGAATATTAAATCTAAAGAAATTGCACAAACTATAAGATCTATGTCAAGGGGAAATCACCTACCCATGACGGGCTCAGCATCGAGCACCTGAAACACGCAGGACCACATATGACTAGAGTGCTTACAACGTTATATAGCTTCTGTGTGAGCCATAGTTACTTGCCAGCCGAGAAAATGAAAACAGTAGTAGTGCCCATTGCTAAGAATAAGACTGGAGACATCGCAGACAGCAGTAATTATAGGCCAATCTCACAAGCCACTGTGATTTCAAAAGTGTTTGACAGCTTGCTTAATACACAACAAGATCATTACTGAATTTTCATGACAACCAGTTTAGATTCCGACAATACCTTTAACTGTCTAACATAATACTGAAGTCAAAATTTGGAAAAATGGCCGCCATCTTGAACTGCGCTTTTTTTGGGCATTGACTTCAAAATAGACAGTCAAAAGGATTGTCAGATATCGTGTGTGTGCATATTTTTCCAAATTCTGACCACAGCATTATGTCAAACAGTCAAAGGGATCATCAGATATCGATTCTGGAGTCAATTAGCCCAAAAACAGCAAAGTTCAAGATGGCGGCCATTTTTTCGAATTCTGACTACAGTACTATGTTAAACAGTCAAAGGGATCGTCAGATATCGATTCTGGAGTCAATCAGGCCAAAAACAGCAAAGTTCAAGATGGCGGCCATTTTTCCAAATTTTGACTTCAGTACTATGTTAAACAGTCAAAGGAATCGTCAGATATCGATTTTGAAGTAAATCAACCCAAAAACAGAAAAGTTAGAGATGGCGGGCAGTTTTACAACTTTGACTTCAGAACTATGCCCAGTGATCAATGGGATCGTCACTTCGTCAGATATCGATTTTGGTGTCAATCAGCCCAAAAACAACAAAGTTTAAGATGGCGGGCAGTTTTACAACTTTGACTTCAGAACGATGTCCAGTGATCAATGGGATCGTCACTTCGTCAGATATCGATATTGGTGTCAATCAAATCAAAAACAACAAAGTTTAAGAAGGCGGGCTTTTTCACAACTTTGACTTCAGAACTACGCCCAGTGAACAATGGGATCGTCAGATATCAATTTTGGTGTCAATCAGCCCAAAAACAACAAAGTTTAAGAGGGTTCATACAGAAATCGATGAAATCAAGAGATTTCCACGTTCGCTACAGAATATGTCTTTATATTATTCTTTTTAGTTTTCTTGTCTAAAAAGTGTATTAAGAAAAACAGACTATTTATTATTAGTATTTTAGTTAGAACAGTTCTTTCGCACAGCGTTTTAAGAAATTCTACGAAACAAGCCTACTTTCTGATTCGCCAGGGACTAAAGTAATTGAAATTCATAGAAAAAAAAGCTTGTGTTAAGGTCTACATATAGTCCTTTAGTTAGTGTATTGAAAAAATATTAGAAATATTCATTTTTTTATAACTAAAACTTAAAAACTAAAATTCTCAAAAACGTTGAACTTTGATCAAGTTTGATGAGAATTTTGGTACAGTATATGTGTTTAAAAAGTAGATTTTTTTACATTTAATTATTAAGCAAGATGTTGTCATTCATAAATGTCCATATTATTTTCGAAATCCCTTTAGAAGTATTTTAAAATGATTTTTGAAAAGAGCCTAAAAACGCCTTATATTTCGGCGCACAGGCCGTGAGAAATCAGTACCGGCTGAGGCCTTCTAGAGAGAGGACGTAACGCTTTGCTTCCCGCGCTCCCGGTCCGATGTTTACGTAATATTTGTATATTTCAAGAGAGTTCAATACCAGTTGATACTTTGTTATGGAATTTTTTTTTAATTAAAGATCAAATTATTACCTTTGCTGCTTTTGGGCTGATGGGCTCGAAAATCGATATCTGATGATCCCATTAGTCACTTGGCATAGTTCTGAAGTCAAAATTGTAAAAATGCCCGCCATCTTGAACTTTGTTGTTTTTGGGCTGAGTGATACCAAAATCGATATCTGACTATCTCATTGCCCATTTGGCATAGTTCTGAAGTCAACATTGTAAAAATGCCCGCCATCTTGAACTTTGTTGTTTTTGGGCTGAGTGATACCAAAATCGATATTTGACGATCCCATTGGTCACTGGGCATAGCTCTGAAGTCAAAATAGTAAAAACGCCCACCATCTTGAACTTTGTTGTTTTTGGACTGAGTGATACCGAAATCGATATCTGACTATCCCATTGCTCATTGGGCATAGTTCTGAAGTCAAAATTGTAAAAATGCCCGCCATCTTGAACTTTGTTGTTTTTGGGCTGAGTGATACCAAAATCGATATTTGACGATCCCATTGGTCACTGGGCATAGTTCTGAAGTAAAATTGTAAAAATGCCCGCCATCTTGAACTTTGTTGTTTTTGGGCTGAGTGATACCAAAATCGATATTTGACGATCCCATTGGTCACTGGGCATAGTTCTGAAGTAAAATTGTAAAACTGCCCGCCATCTTCAACTTTGTTGTTTTTGGGCTGAGTGATACCGAAATCGATACCTGACTATCCCATTGCTCATTGGGCATAGTTCTGAAATCAAAATTGTAAAAATGCCCGCCATCTTGAACTTTGTTGTTTTTGGGCTGAGTGATACCAAAATCGATATTTGACGATCCCATTGGTCACTGGGCATAGTTCTGAAGTCAAAATTGTAAAAATGCCCGCCATCTTGAACTTTGTGGATCATCAGATATCGATTTTTGTATCACCCAGCCTAAAAACAACAAAGTTCAAGATGGCGGGCATTTTTATAATTTTGATTTCAGAACTATGCCCATTGACCAATGGGATCGTCAAATATTAATTTTAGTATTACTCAGCCCAAAAACAACAAAGTTCAAGATGGCGGACATTTTTACAATTTTACTTCAGAACTATGCCCAGTAACCAATGGGATCGTCAAATATCGATTTTGGTATCACTCAGCCCAAAAACAACAAAGTTCAAGATGGCGGGCATTTTTACAATTTTGACTTCAGAACTATGTCCAATGAGCAATGGGATAGTCAGATATCGATTTTGGTATCACTCAGCCCAAAATCAACAAAGTTCAAGATGGCGGGTATTTTTACAATTTTGATTTCAGAACTATGCCCAGTGACCAATGGGATAGTCAGATATCGATTTTGGTATCACTCAGCCCAAAAACAACAAAGTTCAAGATGGCGGGCATTTTTACAATTTTGACTTCAGAACTATGCCCAGTGACCAATGGGATCGTCAAATATCGATTTTGGTATCACTCAGCCCAAAAACAACAAAGTTCAAGATGACGGGCATTTTTACAATTTTGATTTCAGAACTATGCCCAGTGACCAATGGGATCGTCAAATATCGATTTTGGTATCACTCAGCCCAAAAACAACAAGGTTCAAGATGGCGGGCATTTTTACAATTTTGACTTCAGAACTATGCCCAGTGATCAGTGGGATTGTCAGATATCGATTTTGGAGTAGATCAGCCCAAAAACAACAAAGTTCAAGGTGGCGGACATATTCACCACTTTGACCTCAAATAGTCATATTCATCATCATCATCATATCAGCCGCAGTTATTATTGAGATATTAATTGTTAGTCTAATATAAAATTAATTGTATTTTTCTATCTTTCTAATAAAATTTTATTTTAATTGTTTATAGAATACAATACGATTAATTACAATTAATTATTGATTAATTTAATTCGAAATTTTATCCTATCCAACTTTAATAAAATACGAGGTTAAAAAATACCAAACTCACTAGTACGCGCTATATTGTTGTACCACACAGCATTAGAGAAGTGTGCATGTTTCGGCTCTGTGTGCGTGATTTAAAAACCTATTTGCGAGCAACTTGAAAATGTATGAACCCTCTTAAGATGGCGGATTTCGAAAATATTACCGAGCGACGTATATATAAATGACAACATCTTGCTTCGTAATAAAATGTAAAAAAATGGACTTTAAAAATTCTCATCAAACTTGATCAAAGTTCAACGTTTTAGTTCTAAAAACATATATATTTTTGTAATATTTTCTCAATAGAGCGACTAAAGGACTATAATAATGTAGGTAGACCTTAAAACAATCTTTTTTTTCTATGAATATCAATTACATTAGTGCTTGTTGAATAGCAAAGTGGGCTTGTTTCGTAGAATTTCTTAAAACGCTGTGCGAAAGAACTGTTCTAACTAAAATACTAATAATAAATAGTCAGTTTTTCTCAATACACTTTTTAGACAAGAAAACTGTTGTTCATATATGCCAAGAATTACTTAGCTACATATAAAGTTATATTAAGAAGCGAACGTTGAAATCTCGTGATTTCATATATTTCTGTATGAACCCTCTTAAAACTTTTGCACTTATAAAATGTGAAAATAAAAAAAAGAATAGCAATATAATGTATCGCACTGCGTACACTCACCAAATTTATGTTCACACCAACAGATTTTAGAGTAACACAAAGAAAAACATTTATTTTTTCATCAAAATATTAATAGCAGGGTTTTTATCCATTGCAAGGCTATTAATGGCTACTTATGGATTATAATTGATAATAACCCAAAGCATCCGGCTATTAACCCATCTCTACTCGGGGCCATCGCCCCGCCCTTAAATCCGGCCCTGTGAACTACCGTAAGTAGGTACATAGATCAGGTACACCTGGTGGTTATCACTTAGGATCAGATGTCCCACTTACAAAAAGATAAAATTGATAGATACCTACCTAACAATGCCTTATCCTCTTAGCAAGGGCATGAATGTGAGAGTTGTACATAAGTTGGTCAGATAAAACAATTTTCCTCTTGTTCTAAGCGTTATCTAAGTTATCCGATATCCTCTATACCAGATAAATATTTGCTAAGTTGGCTGGTTTATTCATAGCTTGTACTCCGTGTAAGCATGACGTGACCGTTTAGAGTTTCACGACTGAATCATTTATAATTATTCTAGATTCATTATAAATAAAAATAATATGAAAAAAAAACACTAAACGGTCACACACATGCTGATAATATGATTTTATCCGTCCATATCTTATCAGTTATCTGTAAAACTGTATACTTACTGTTGAATATTTGTCCGCAAACGTGTTAGTGAATAATAATACATTGTATAGATGTGAGAGCCGCACTAAGTGTTAATAGGAGGTAGGTAGGTGAATTTAATTAATTTTCTAACACGCACTGTTTTAATCTTATAGCAATAAGTATAATCAATTTAAAAATACCAACATTAGACTTGTAAAGATAGACTTTTTTCTATTACAAAGTAAAAATTATTAATTAAGAATCCATTCCACATTATTATATTCAATTCCACATTATTTAAACCAGAAACACTAGTTACAATGCAATGCAACATTTTTTTATTTTCGTAATAGTATTTTGTTGATAACAAAATTAAATGTATGTACTAAATAAACTTACTAAGGTTCAACTTTTCTTTTTTAAACGACTTCAAAGAGGAGGAGGTTATATGTTCCCATATGTGTGTTGGTTATATGTGGGTTTGGTTCGACTGTTTGTTTTTTTTTATGTATGTTCAATGCTTTCACGGAGATGCCTGAGCCGATTTGAAAAAATCTTTTTTTGTTTAAAAGGGTAGATATACTTTCGAATTGGTCCCATAGTCACCAAGTTAAATTCTGATGATGGAATCTCAGGGAAATCGAAGGCAACCGTCAAATTGTATAAGCACATGTTACGTGTATCATATATTTTCTAAAGTTATTCAAGTACCTATTTACATCTGATAGTCATCATCCCATGTTGATGAGCTGATGATGGAAGGTATCCTTAACTGTTAGGAGTTGGAGGATAATTCTTTCAACATTATAGGTAGGTACTTATAAACCAAGAGTTGTATTCTTGTAGGTTATTCAAGTGAGCTGTCACTCGAAGGTAAACTCCTTAACGGTTAGGAGTAAGACGACGATTTCTTTAAATATCTTTAAATATACAAAGCTAAGAGCTGAATTCCTCTATCTACAATCAGGTTGTGCGGGGGTCTTTGGATGGGTGACTATCGACTACATTTTCGATCACACGCAAGTGCGAGGTGGTGTAATGAACGAGCGGCAACAGACGTACGTAATAGTACGTAGCTTAACAAACTCTTCACCCTAATTTAAAGAGATCAGTAATACGTTATTGTACTTTAAACAGGTAGATAGGTATTTTTATCTTTGAATTAAATATCTTATTCAGTTTATTTTTCACTTTTTAGTACTGTTTTAAAGACGATTTAATATTTTTTTTGTTAAAATGTGTTGTTTATTATTATTGTACACTTGGTGAATGCTAGTAACTTTCTTTGTTCTAGTAGTTTTCTTTGTTTCTTGTCGTTACAAGAAAATAAAACAAAACTGCTATTGTTACTAACTTCTTATTTTTACCCGACTGTCAGGACGGGTATTGTTTTTCACGCGTATCTTGTATGTTTGTAAATTTCTTTATTCCCACGAATCAAACGGCTGGATGGATTTTGACAATTAGGGTATCGTTAGATTCGTCTAGAAAACCCAAGTGTCCTTAGATAGGTTTTAAGAATAAACAGACTTAAACGGCGAGCTTTTGACGCCAAATTGTAAGAATTTAAATTTTTTTTTTAATCACACAAAAGGAGATTACATATATTCAAAAAGAGATTATACATAATTGAATGGTTCCAGAATGTAATTAGTTCTATTTTTTTTTTAACCAAACCTATCGAGTAGAGTATCAAAATAAAGGGAATCAAATGGAGATTACAAATATATACATATGTTATGTATTTAAATTTAATCAAGTACCTATAATAATATTACAATAATTTCACGGTCTTTTTAGTGCGTTGCTCTCTGTTGATTTTTTGCAGTCGGGTTATTAATTTTTTTAAATTAGGTATATTTACTTGTATACTATATTTTTGCAAATTTGTCATTATATACCGTATGGCACCCATACAAATAGCATTATAGCATTATAATTTAGCAATCATTCGTTGTTGACTTTTTCGCGTACATTCTTTAAAGTGTTATTATTTCAAGTGTCAGCTGCGGTTTCATCAGCGACATTTCAATGCATTGCTAATTTAATAGGTAGGTTATTTGTTTTTCTTTGTGTCTTTTTCCTTGTGGCTTCGATTACGCGTCTTTCTTCGTGTGATATATATTATTATGTAATTGTATGTATACCAAAAAACTAGACTAAGTACTTATACGAATTTCCGGATTCAGCAGAACTGTGATAAATTTCAATAAGAATTGTTCTGTTGTTTCAACGCAAAGACAGGCATCATAACAGACAGGCAACATAACATAAAGGTTAGGTAGAGATGCATCACATCCATAACCTTATAGGACCTGTCCATTTTCCACCTTAATTAAGTATTTACTAGTATATAATTATACAAAATCTGTCGTACGAACAAACTGAAGATTTGTTTATAAACAAAAATTACTTTTAAATGTAGGTTAATTATTTGTTTATTTTCAATTATTATCGATAAAATTATACCTTGTACTTAGTGTTGGGTAATGCTAATAATCCGGTTAATATCATTTTAATAATAATCGATTAAAAGCAGTTAATAGCCATTAATAGCCAATTATGGCTAATAACCCTGCTGTTAATGTTATTTTAGTGATTGAAAATTTCCCTTCATGGTTTTCAGGCTTAGGATTGTCAGATTAGATTATATTTTCATTATATTAATTTGTCGTAAATTTATGTGCAATTTAAAACTAATCTGGCCCATATAAAAACATTTCAATCAGCTATTTACATAATTTTTAGCACTCAATTTTTTTTTTGTACTTAGTTTTACTTTTTTTCAAAGTCAAAGTCAAATCTTTTTATTTCATTTGGATCACATACATGATACTTATGAACGTCATACAAAGCCAGAAAAAGTGTCAGTAAATTTGCCTACGGCCAGTTCACTGACAAGGTTGAGCTCTGAGAAGAACTTGGCAAGAAACTCAGGCCACTCTTTTCAATCGCCATAGTTGTTACAATTTTAATTGGTTACAGTTTGAAATATCACAGAAAGTACAGAACCAAAACACCATACTAAATCAAATTCAATAAAATTTGGATATGAGTAAATAATAATAGTAATAATGAGCAATCAAACTTTAATTTGTTTTCGTCAAGAAGTATGGTATGTGGGATCATCACTTGGTACCAACTATGTATTAGAAAACGGTAAAAACATTTTGTGAACACATTGTTTAGCAATATTAGCTTAAAAAAAAGGAATTCGAATAATTTAGTAGCGCTAAAGCACAGCATACGACGACTGACCAGTCACCCCAAGTAGCGCCATCATTCTCTTCAACCATATTTGAGGGAAGAGAATGACCCGGCCAATACGACACCACAAGCAATGACAGTTTAGTGAGCATGACAATCGAAGACACTTGCTTAATAGGAAAGAAAAAAAAAATGATCTCAAAATGCTTCCACTTTACAGTAATAAGTGAACAAGAGTAAGATAAAAGTTATTCCTGCAAAATAGATTAAGAAGCGAGCAACTAGTCCCATGCCTTTTTATCATTTATATAATCGTTTACGGTATAGTAGCCTTTCCCTATTAGATGTTTCTTAACCGTAAGTTTGAATTTCTGTAAGGGTAGGTTCATCATCTCAATGGGTAGTTTGTTATACAAACGTACTCCTAGTCCAACAAAAGAGTTGTGGACTTTATGAAGGCGATGGGAAATATTATTTTATATTATTATTTTTAATTCTTAATCAGTCATTTATAACAAAATTGTATATTATATTGTATATTTTTGTTTTCGTTTTTTTTTGTTTTTGTTTGTTTGATCAAAAATTAACTTCAGCCTAATTACTGCTAGAAACACTGGATTCTTCTAGTAAATCGATTGACTCGGACGCTAATCGATCTATTTCTGGTGTATTTAGATGTATAGGTTGATTACTGTCACAGAATATTTCACCGATTCCTGATATTGGAGCGAAAGGTTCCGAATAATAATTCACGTGGAAATCACTTTCTACTACACTAACTACTCTTGATGGTCTGTTTTCCAAATTCCAGTTGTGGGATATGTAAGTTATTTTTCCTGCTCATTCAGTATTTATTTTGTTTCTTTTTTTTGTATGTACATCAGCTTGACTACTAAATGTTCTTTCCGTAGCTGCTGACATGTAAGGAGATATCAATTTTGGTGTCAATCAGCCCAAAAACAACAAAGTTTAAGATGGCGGGTATTTTTACAATGTTGACTTCAGAAATAAGCCCAGTGATCAATGGGATCGTCAGATATCGATGTTGGTGTCAGTCAGCCCAAAAACAACAAAGTTTAAGATGGCGGGCAGTTTTATAACTTTGACTTCAGAACTATGCCCAGTGATCAATGGGATCGTCACTTCGTCAGATATCAATTTTGTTCTCAGTCAGCCCGAAAACAACAAAGTTTAAGATGGCGGGCAGTTTTACAACTTTGACTTCAGAACTATGCCCAGTGATCAATGGGAACGTTACTTCGTCAGATATCGATTTTGTACTCAGTCAGCCCAAAAACAACAAAGTTTTAAGATGGCGGGCAGTTTTACAACTTTGACTTAAGAACTATGCCGAGTGATCAATAGGAACGTTACTTCGTCAGATATCGATTTTGTTCTCAGTCAGCCAAAAACAACAAAATTTTAAGATGGCGGGCAGTTTTACAACTTTGACTTCAGAACTATGCCGAGTGATCAATAGGAACGTTACTTCGTCAGATATCGATTTTGTTCTCAGTCAGCCCAAAAACAACAAAGTTTAAGATGACGGCAGTTTTACAACTTTGACTTCAGAACTATGCCGAGTGATCAATGGGAACGTTACTTCGTCAGATATCGATTTTGTTCTCAGTTAGCCCAAAAACAACAAAGTTTTAAGATGGCGGGCAGTTTTACAACTTTGACTTAAGGACTATACCGAGTGATCAATGGGAACGTTACTTCGTCAGATATCGATTTTGATGTCAATCAGCCCAAAACAACAAAGTTTAGTAGTTTTAGTTGTAAAAAAATATATTTTTGTAATATTTTCTCAATAGAGCGACTAAAGGACTATAATGTAGACCTTAAAATAATCTTTTTTTTCTATGAATATCAATTACATTAGTGACTGTTGAATCGCAAAGTGGGTTTGTTTCGTAGAATTTCTTAAAACACTGTGCGAAAGAACTGTTCTAACTAAAATACTTATAATAAATAGTCAGTTTTTCTCAATACACTTTTTAGACAAGAAAACTATTGTTCATATATGCCAAGAATTACTTAGCTACATATAAAGTTATATTAAGAAGCGAACGTTGAAATCTCGTGATTTCATGTATTTCGGTATGAGCCCTCTTAACACGTTTGCCCATATAAAAAGTGAAAATAAATAAAAAGAATAGCAATATCACTGCGTACACTCACCCAATTTATGTTCACACCAACAGATTTTAGGGTAACACAAAGAAAAATATTTATTTTTTTATCAAAATATTAATAGCAGGGTTATCATCCATTGCAAGGCTATTAAGGGCCTTCCCTCGTTTTTGCACCGAAAACGGCTATTATCTGAAGCCTACTCCTCCTAAACGGCTTGTTCGAAAAAGTTGAAAAAAATATATTTTGATAATTGATCTATCTACTACATTTTCAACATATAAAATTTTCGTACGACTAATACTTTTGCCTCAAAAAATATTTCAAATTGCGATATATTTTATCTTAAATAGCCTAAAACTTTAAAACGGCTTTATAGTTTGAAATTATTTTTACACTGATAAATAGGTGGTTAAATTTACTTTAATCTCAACATAGCATACATAAATCGATCAATATTTTCTTAAGAAAATAGGCCATAATACGATTTCTGTACGTTAGAAATTCAGAGGTGCTCTGCGCGGGCGCGGGCGGCAGACAGGTGTTAGCCTTCAGACGGGAAGGCTGTGTCGCTCGTTGCTCCATTTTTACTATCGATTGAATATAGTGACTACAGGTATAATATACACACAAACAGCGAGCGCGGCGGGACGAGTAAATAAATCGAAGGTGTCATACAGAGCCGTCACGTCTTTCACGCTGTGTGCCGAAACCTTTAGTGCAAATATTTATGAACTATAATTATTTTTTTAATTTGGAGGAGTAGTCTAGTTAGATCGAAAGATTTGAAAAAAAAAGTAATTGGTCTATTAACTAAATTTTCAACAGGCATATAAAATTTTCGTACGACTAATACTTTTGCCTTGAAATATATTTCAAAATGCGATAGACTTCAAAACGGCTTTTTAGTTTGACAATATTTTTACACTGATACTCTCTAGTTAGAGGAGAGGAGACCCGAGCCCAGCAGTGGGACTTAATGGGTTGCTGATGATGATGATAGGTGGTTAGAGCTACTATAAACTCAACATAGCATGTTTAAGTTGATAAAAATTTTGTTAAGAAAATAGGCAATATTACGATTTCTGTACGTTAAAAGTTCTGCCCCCTGATTCTGAGCTGTAGGAAAATTTTCGGCCGGAAATGTCAGTTTAATTAAAATTAAACAACATAGAAATAGATGATTGCAGAAAAATATCTTATATTAATCAGTTTTTAATTTTCTATACGGTAGACTATTTTCGAACATTAAATAACTTAAGCCGTAAAAATATGTCGTACTAAGATTCGAAAAAGTTTAAATTACTAGTAAAGTTTAATTAGTAATCCGACGAGTCAGAATCAGCAGGCACAGGTGCTCTGTGCGGGCGCGGGCACCGACCACATATTTTATTACTTAAAAAGCAATATTATAATATAATATAAATATTAGGTATAATATAAAATATTTTATTAAATACACCTTTAATAAAATATAGGTATATTAAATAAATTTATTGAGTTACTTAAATTCAATATTTCAAATCATCATCATCATCATATTAGCCCAATGATGTCCACTACTGGACATAGGCCTCGCCTAATTTCCGCCACTCGAGAACCTTATTGTCCCATCGGCCATCAGGGCCCTGATTCTGACTCATCGGATTGCTACCGGATCGTAAACTTTTTCGAATCTTAGAACGACGTATTTTTACAGCTTAAGTTATTAAGTGTTAGAAATTAGTTTACCGTACCGTATAGAAAATTAAAAACTGTTTTATATAGGATTTGTTTGAACTGTTTTATATCAAATTTAATCACGCACTGAAACTCCGAGCATAGTCTCTTCCATGGCTCGCTGAGCGATTCAAATGTGCCCCATAGTTAGCGGCCACGTCTCAGTACCATAAGTCAACACACATTGGTTGAAGATTTTTGTCTTCAAACTCTGGGATTTTGTGGACAAGAAAACAGTGCGTAACTTCTCAAACAAAATATTTCAAATGATCCAATAAAATTGTTTTCAATTTATAATAGTAGTTTATAAAGTAATTACAAAGTAAGTGTTGTAAACAAAACATTAAATTTATCAACGAAAATAGGTAAATATTTTTTTTATACAAAAATTAAAATAATTATTTATTTAATTATAATTTACAAGCTAAAATAATTATCTTCGATACTAATAATAAATAAGTACCAATAAAACTATGTAAGTACTTACATAAATACCGAAAGCAAAACATTGAAATTAAAAAAATCTCATGCCATAAAAATATTGGCAAACAAATAATTGTGTACACGAGTCCTTTAAATTCTCTATACAAAATAAAATACCAGTTTTAAAACTGTTAATCCGGAATCGTAGGTAAAAATGCCGAGCTAGAAGCGCATGTCTGCGTTTACGCATATTCTGTGACCGTTGTATTATAGTGTACACGAGTTGGTAAAGGAGCGGGGATGCACAGAGAAATAAGCTAAGCTCCGCCCATACTCTCAAGGTTATTGGCGACTAGTTACGCCTTAATGGCTATTTATGGATAATAGAGAGTTTTTCCATAAAATAAAACTTACCTATTATTTTTTCATCAATATCCGGAATCCATCTTGAGTCAAGCACTAGTCTTTCTACCTTTTTCAGCGATTTCCGCTTCCTCTCCGATGTTGGCGCCCTCTATAGCTCTTTAGAAAGCGCGCGGCGGCCATTGGCCGACTTTTAAGTCATTATGGAACTCATGATGCACCAGGTAGGCCTTACCTGGATTCCGGATATTGATGAAAAAATAATAGGTAAGTTTTATTTTATGGAAAAACTCTCTATTATTTGTTTCGTATCAATATCCGGAATCCATCTTGAGTGATGTGTTTGTTATCACCTGGTGCGCTTTATAATAAGACGCTATAATGTGTACATGTATTGTGGTGAAAGTATTCAGTTAATAAAACCAATTATACTAACATAAATCATTATATTCTGAATAATATAAACAAAACTTAAGAGTTTTCTAAAACAAAATACAATGATCTTACTGAATAGGATCAAAATAATTTGACAAAGATACCGAATCATTAGGAATATTAGCATTATGATGTAATAATTCTCTTTGATAGTAATTTTGGAAGGTATGAATCATTTTCCAATTGCCAGTTGCTAGAATTTGGTCAATTGGAAAGTTCTCTACAAAATTTAGGGAAGCTACCGCTGATCTTACTGACCCAGGAGTAGCATCAATACCAGCAGCACTAAATAGGGATTTAACCCAACCACCAATTATCGTTCTAGACGCTGGTTTAACTTCTTTAATAGCTGTAATGAACAGATTATTTATGTTTTGCCTGCGGATTGCTGTTACATGAAGTAATTGTTTTATCCAATAAACTAAGTTTAAATTATGAAGAGGATGCTCTCTAAGCCTCCAACCAGACTGTCTATGGTTATAGTTATCAGTTTTAGAACCAAAAGCTGGCCATAGCACGATACAAGAATTTTCAACTATTAAACTGTTACTATCAATTCGTAACAATGTGAAATCATGAACCCTGCGGCCCGATGCCAACAGTAAAAGAGTAGCTACATGTCTGGATACTTGGTAAATATTATTTTCTTCAACATTATAAGTACTCATATATTGTAATAAAACTTTTGGGTTCCAAATTGGTGGTTTACTTGGTTACATGGATACCGGGCCACAGAAATAGCTTTTAATATATATGTTTAATAAAGAAGTTAGAAGATAAATCAATGTTAGAACATAAATGAGTGAATGTACATAATATAACAGATTTATGAACCAAAATAGTTCTATAGGCAAGACCTATGTCACAGTGTAAATGTGCTAAGTAACGTGCTACTTGATCTGGACTTGGATTCTTATAATTTACTAAATGGGTCTCACACCACTGTTTCCATCTATTCCATGCTGGTCTATAAGTTTTAATCGTTGAGCCCCTCCAACTTGACATCAGAAGGTTTTGTTCACGATCTGTCCACTCCGTTACAATATCTTGCCACCCGAAATCAGCCATGCCTCCAGGTGCAGATCTTGAACCTGCGGCGGATGCCTCCCTGTTCTCGTGTCTATAAGCGTGTGGACTAGATCTGGAATGAGATAAGGAGGATAACGTGCTCGCCTCTGCACATCCGCTTGCCAAAACACCTTGTTCCATTTCGGGGCAATCAGTATGTACTGTCCACTGGCTTGATTCAAGTATCTTAGCACCCTGGGAATTAGATTGGGTGGTGGAAACAACCATGCTAGGTCGTAGTGCGACTGATGACAAAATGCGTTGTGACGTTGAGCTTCCTGATCGTCTACGTCCAGTGATACATAACGAGGCACTACGTGGGCGGTCTTTGATGCAAACAGGTCTATCTTTGGCGTGCCCCACATCCGAAAGATTTTGATCGTTGCATTCTTCATTAGATGCCATTCTGGACAGGTCTTTTGTCGAGACAGAGCGTCTACCTCTGTATTGAATCTGCCTGGAAAATAATGAGCCGTCAAGTGAATGTTCTGCCTGTCTAGTACTGTGAGAAGCAGCCGAGTCTGTTGAAGAAGCTTCTTGGATTTTGTACCGCCTTCTTTGTTTATGTACGATACCACTGCCCGATTGTCGGTTTGTAGTATTACATGACAATTTTGAAGTTGATGCTGGTTCTGGTTTATTGCTGCGTAAACGGCAAACATTTCTTTTTGATTGGCATGCCAGGACTCTTGTGGTTTGGTCCAAGTCCCTACAATGTTCATGTCGCCGAATTGAGCACCCCATCCGATGTCTGACGCGTCTGTGGTCAATAGGTGTGTTACCATGCTCAAGTGAATCGGCATTGATTTTCCTATCGCTTGACACCACCACTCCATCTCTGAGCGAACTGGTTGAGGTATACTCAGCATTTGGTACGGGTGGTTTTTTGGCAGCTGTCGACTGTAGTATTGTAGTGTGCGACAGTGCAGCCTTCCTCTTGGAGTCACGAATGTGGCAAAATTGAGTCTCCCCATTAGCGTTTGGTACTGTTTGAGAGACCATTTGCCTTTCTGTAGCTGTAAGAGAAGTGCATTGCGTAGCGATAGGCACTTCTGTTCTGACAAGGACTTTGCGTTGCGTTTTGTGTCCCAAGTTATGCCGAGAAACTCGAGGCATTGTGTCGGAACCAGCACAGATTTTTCGAAATTGATCGTCCAGCCCAGTATTTGCAGTATTTTTACTGTAAAAGCTATGTCCTCTTTCAACTGCCATTTGCACTGGTTTGTCAGTAGAAAGTCGTCTAAATAAACTATGCATCTGATTTTGTGACTCCGCAAAAACTCTGCCACCCAATTGGTTATTGAGGCAAAGGTTTTGGGTGCCGATGAAAGGCCGAACGGCAGACAGGTCATCTGGAGAAGTTGATGTTGATGTGGATCCTGATGGTAATTTAGCCTCAGAAACCTGCGATGCTGCCGTGCAATTGCCACGTGAAAATAGGCTTGGCTCAAATCTAATTTTGCCATCCAATCTAGCTGTTGCAAAAAATTTGGTACTCGGAAATGATTGAGTAGTTGAAACGGTTTTGCTTTTACAAAATGATTTAGTTGTTTCAGATTGAAGATAGGCCGATAGGTCTGATCCGTCTTGGGTACCAGAAAGAAGGTGGAAAGGTAACTCGGAGTCCGTTCTGCTGGTTCCAGTACCCCTGACTCTAGCATAGCTTGAATTTGAATGGTCATATTGGAAGACGTTTTCGTTCTGTAGCATTTCATAACCGTATAACTCGGAAAAATTAGTGGCGGCTTTAGTATAAACGGTATACGGGCACCGTTCAATAGTTGGCATATTTTGTACGGTGCACCTAGATTTGTCCAAGCATAAAGAAATTGCTTTAGACAGCCGCCCTGAAATGTCCGACAGTCATTCGCGACGCTTATTTCTAGAGGAAGGGTGTGATTGGGATTTCTTTCCTCTTGATTTCGTACGCTGGTCGTTAGATTTTCTTTTATTTTGTTGTGACGATTGAGGGATATGCTTTTGACGTTTTGTGAAGACATCTCGACGAAAAAATTTATCATCACTTTGTTTACTAGTTGATGGCTTTTGGTTTTGATAGAAATTGTCTTTTGAAAACGGTTGGGTAATTGATTTTACTAATGGAGTGAGTTTATCCATCCCCCCAATTTTTTGAAGGTATATTTGCAACGCCTCGTCACTAAACAATGATTTTGAACTCGGAGGAATTTTATGTAATACATCACGGTGAAAAGTTTCCGAAATCTGAAGCAATATAGCTTCTCGACGCATGTGTACAAAATCAGCTCTTCTACCGCAAACTATTTGCAATAAGTCATCCGTAACCGTACTGTACGCAGATTCTTTAGAAAATAATGTTTCCACCTTTTTAAATAACGAGTTAGGTGACAACGTGTCTTTGGAGTCGCTTGCCCAATTTACTAAGGTTTGCAAAGTTTTAACTAATTCGTCTTTTTGACAAAGCAAGGCATTTGTTAAAGCAGCAAAGGATCTTTCCAATAAATATAAACGTGAATCCTCTTTTGAATTTCCCGATTCAAAACGCTTTAATTCGTCATTAACACTTAATTCTACATAACCGGGGGTAGATAAATATTTCTTTTGTGCATCCGAAAAACGTATTGAATTCCAATCATCAGAATTGAAACGTTGTAATTCTATTAATTTGCTAATAAATGTTTCATTCGCTTTAGGATAAATAGGATCTTTAACCACTGTATTCACATTTGACAGAATCTGAAGTTGATTAATTTGATTGGTATTTTCGGGACGACGTAGATTCAAGTCATTTGTGATAACCGACGTATTATTTTTAGCCACTGCATTTGTATTTTCACTGTCGAAATTCTTTGATATGAGATTTGATAAAAAAGCCACTTGCTGCGACAAAAACTCAAAATGTGCATAACTCACTGATTGAGAGTCCCTCCTTGCCTTACGTTTTGCTGGGCTGACTGCACTACATGTAGAAGAACCGCTACTACCGTCTTCGGAACTCGAGCTTGAAGTACGTACACGTTTACGCGGCACAGAATCACTATTTACGCACTCTGATTCTACCGTATTCTTATTTAACTCCATATTGCTAACGGAGAGGTAAAAGTAGTAACTAATATAAAACTTTAAATAACTATTTTAAAATATTATCAAATTAAGAAGTAGGTTAAGGTAGTTACTTTTTCGCAAAGTTAACGCTGATAACCGAACGGCGCGAAAAACAACGCTATAATGACTTAAAAGTCGGCCAATGGCCGCCGCGCGCTTTCTAAAGAGCTATAGAGGGCGCCAACATCGGAGAGGAAGCGGAAATCGCTGACAAAAAGGTAGAAAGACTAGTGCTTGACTCAAGATGGATTCCGGATATTGATACGAAACAAATAATAACTGATAATAACCCAAAGCATCCGGCCCATCCCATCCATCCCATCTCTACTTGTACTCTTCAATGAGTTAAAAGACATATTTTACGCACTGTGATTGCCTGTGGCACTGGTTTTATAACCTAGTATAGCTTTTAAGACTTAGATTGTTTGTAAATGCCTTATTATCTAAATAAATCTTTATCTTATAGCAGTTTCAAATTACAACTAAAAACAAGCGATGCCAAATGGCCAAACGGAAGAATAACCTGCATGCAAGTCATGCGGATCGAGTTCGATTCCGACCGGGAATACCAATATAAATTACACTTTGTGTAATTTATATGTACTAGTCACACCATATCTGCTGACGGTGAAGGAAAACATCGTGAGGAAACCCACATACTAGTAGAAGTAAATTCTAAGTGTGTGTGTGGGCGCTACAATACTCGTAGATCAGTAACTGGTCGACGTAGCAAAAAAGCCTCTAGGGCTCTAACCCAAAAATAATAATAATATATAAATAATATATATAGGCAGGCTTTTAAGACTTAGATTGTTTGTAAATGCCTTATTATCTCAATAAATCATTATCTTATAGCAGTTTCAAACTCAGATCTAATAATGAGAATAGAAAACCTATCCTATCACATTGTTTTACACAGGTTTTTTTGATTTCAGCAATGAAAATGGATGAAGATCCAATAGAAAGTGCGATAGGTCGCTTTGGGAAATATCAAACTTGGATTTTATTTTTGATTACATTAGGAAGATTCCCAACTGAGTATCAACTTAATAATGTTGTGTTTATCTTACCTAATGTTGAGTATAAATGTTTGGACAATAATATAACGAACTTCTGTCCTTGTGACAACCCGGAATATGACACGAGTACCATCGTTAGTTCTGTCACAACAGAATGGGACCTAATATGTAGTAGAACATCTTTGGCCAGTTTAGCGCAATCTATGATGCACGTTGGGATATTAGCTGGTAGTCTTACGCTGGGATATTTTTCTGACAGGTAAGTCAATCTTATCTATTCTATATACCTATTTCTATATTTAGATAAAGTAGTGGACACAACATTTTTCGGGCTACATTTAGATTATCTTCACATAAAACAAAAATGAAATTATTAAAAAATTCGGCATTAAAACCGTAAACTATCAATTGATCAAAATTGTATTTTGTAAAATACTGACTAAAGAATAAAATAAAAATTTGATCAATCGATAGTTTACGGTTTTAATGCCAATTTTTTTATTTTTAATGCCAAATTTATAATAATTTCATTTTTGTTTTAGTTGAAAATAAGACATTATTCTTCTAATGGGACGATTTATTTAAATTACTATCTTTGGTATGGATCGATTCACATTATATTCAAGATTACGGATATACATAGTTAAACACATCTTCCAGGATTTTCGAAAATATTCACGAAAAATAAAATGTGGTGGTTCGCCGGGTCAGTTGTTTATAATAAAATGATGTATGTTAAGTTTTTCGTTGTGCCATTTAATTATATTGTACATTACAAGGCATCATAGTAGTTAGGGTCGAATTATTTAATTGTAATTTTATTTCATTACACGGGTGGGCGTAGGTATTGTAAATGGAATATTTTAGATTAAGGTTGATCAATTTTGTATTAATAAAAAAAAATTATAAAAAAAAGATTTTTTAAGGACAAGCTTTCAATAAACAAAAACGTGAACTAAAAGGTAATAAATAAATTTAAGGGCCCTATATAAACATAGATCTTTTCAAAATGTAAAATCTAGGTATATAAATTTAAAAAGCTTAAAACACTGATATTACGAGTACCTATATGCCATCTATTATGCAGGTTTACTATCCCATTTCAGTGCCTCAAGCTTTTAAAATGTATATAGATTTTACATTTTGAAAAGATCTATGTTTATATACGGCCCTTAAATTTATTTATTACCTTTTAGTTCACGTTTTTGTTTGCTTGTCCTTAAAAATCTTTTTTTTATAATTTTTTATTTTATACTTTTTAGTCTTAAAGGGTTTTACAGGTTAAAGTTAAACCTGAGCCCAAAAAGTCCAAACATTTTTTATGTTCGTCATAAAATATTTAGGACCAAAACTCTTTTCGGCCGGCCAGCATATAAATACTGAGCAGAGTGCGCTCATTAGATGGTCTTATGTAAAGTGTGATGCACTAATTTTAATGTGGCCATCCATAATCCCGACGTAGTTGTCTAGTAAATGAGTGATCGGAATGGTACTGTGGAGGGAAATGTCAAAAGCAGAAACTTTGACTTAGGAACTTTGTTTGGAATAGTTAGGAGATAAACATACTAAAAGTCCTTACCCCTCCGAGGTGAGCTCGAGGGGAGAAAAACTGCCAAAACCATTACCTATTCTTTTTGCTTCGCCGTAGTTGGGTAAAAAGTGTTAAGCTCAAGTTGTAGAGAATTTTATCAGCTTTCATTTTATAATACAATGAAATTTCGTACGATGGCGACGCACTGATTTTGAGATGTAAGTAGAAAACAAAAAATGGTACCAATGCTAGAGATTTAACACATTTTTGAAAATCGACCATTTTTTGAAGCTCATAGCTAGGCAACGGTTAGAGATAGATAAAAAGTGTTAAAGCCAAAGTTGTAGAAAAATTTTTCAGCTTTTATTGTGTAGTACAATAAAATTTCGTTTGACGCACTGTTTTCGAATTTTTAAATTCGAACTAGTAGTTTTGAGTTAAATCGCAACAAACAAAGAAGATTGAATACTATTGAAGAAAATAAAATATATTCTAATAATGGAACATAACAATTGAACAGTCGGGATCCATTGTCAAATTAGATTGGCTGTCGAATAATGGATCCCGACTGTTCAGTTGTTATGTTCCATTATTAGAATATATTTTATTTTCTTCAATAGTATTCATTCAATAATATATTATAGAATTCTAGACCACCGGACATCTAAGTGCTTGTTTTCTTCTTTTTAGTTTTTAAAGCAGTCGGGTTTTTTGATTTTTTAAATTATATTTTTTTATTTTATACTTTTTAGTTATGAGTTACCTAGCTAGTTTCAAATAAAAAGTTGACCACATTTTTTTCATCTCTTAATTCTTTTTTATATTTTTGTTTTTAAGATTTTTTTGTTTTTATATTGTTATCATTCATTATCTTGATATCCAAACATATTATAAAAGGATTTGTCCTGACTGACTGATTGACTGACAGACAACGCACAGCCTAAGCCGCTGGTCGTAGCAACTTGATATTTGGACGGTGTGTTTATCCTAATGTCTAGAGGTGTACTAAGAAAGGGTTTTTTAAAATTCAACCCCTAAGGGGGTGAAAAGGGATAGTTCTTTGTTTTTCAAGTAACAGTTGAGAAAAAATATATTTGGATGCTTTAACCAAAATGAAACATTCTGTATTAAATATTATTGACAGGGATGCCTATCAAAGAACATCGTTTACAAAAAAGTGCTGTGAACAGCTCCGCCCTGCCAATAGCGTCTAACTATAAAACTATATCCATGCGAGCGAAGCCGCGGGCAAAAGCTAGTATTAGTTATTGTATTTATTGATTTTTTTATTTCTTTTACAGTTTTTTTTTAATATATACTAAGATAGTGAATAAATAAACATCCGGGCAAAATATCAAGTTAATACACGCAACTCTTTAAGCTGTGTGACATAAGTCAGTCAATGTTATTGTTATGCGATGGCAAATTTCGCAATCTTGTCGTTTCATTGAGAGGGTTGATATCATGAGGATTGTTTAGTAGCTTGCGGTGGTCCAAACTACTAATAATTAAACCAAAGAAGACGAAGAAAAGACCTAACCCGGCTCAAGGCTACGTAGGCTAGGCCTTTAGCAAAAAATGCGCGAACTGAGATCGACAACGGCTCGATTCAAAGTTGTCCCTTCCAACTTGTGTACAGTTACACTTACACCCCAACACAATATTAAAGATAACATTTTTCTTTCTATTTCGCGTTGAAGATGTCGATCTTTGGTCGAATGGTCGAATCGTCTTCGTCTGCTCTAAAAGGGACATGGGTTGCTAACAGAGTGTAATAATAAGCTTCTGGATCTGCACAAACAGTGTAATATCTAGTCCGTAAAACAACAGGACGATTTCTAGCTTTATATATATGATAATTTTAATAATGTGATAAATATTATAAATATATCAAAATAACAAAAATGTGATCAGAAACACAAATACGTGTTCCTTGCTTTTTTAAAATTCTATCCCAAAGGGGATGAAATTGTGATAAAGACGTTGGAAAACTAAGTACTTAGTCGTTATATATATTATAATATTATAAATGTGTAATTTTTCTTGTTACAGCAATTAATATTATTTTTCATATTCGTATTTAAAATACATAGTGCCAAAGACTGATGAAGTACCAACAATAGTATAGTTTACCCTATTTCAAAATAGAATATGCCAAAATTTTGAAGTTATTAGTAACCATAGTTACGAAAACTGTACTACGTAATCCTGTTTTTTCCCTATCCTGTGGAATTTTTGAATGAATTAATTTCAATAAAATACGAAACACGTCTTCCATCAATTCTGTTAAAGAATATTTATGCAAAATTTGAAGTAGATTGGACCTAGGAATCACGTTGTCCCATACAAATTTTGCCCCCCATTTTCAGCCCCTTAGGGGTAGAATTTCGGAAAATCCTTTTTTATCGGATGTCTATGTCAAACAAAGAACACACCCTCCAAGTTTCAGATATCTACGATCAGCGGTTTAGGTGTGCGTTGATCCGTCATTCAGTCAGTCATTCAGGACAAAGCATTTTATATGTACTTATATAGATAAGTAGGTACCTACCTATATATAGTTTTTCGACTGAAGTTGAGTAGTAAATCGTTTGAAATTGGAGATGGGCGATCGTGTCAGATATTAGATACTTTAGGTAGTCCAATATACCTACTAGATACTTAAGTATTATGTCCATCCACATTCACACGCACAGTTATACGAAGTTTTCGTCTTTTCATCGTAAATTTCTACTGTCTAAAAACCTACATGCGAGAATGGTTGTTACTTGTTACGCAACTTTAAATCGATGTAGATCCTAAACGGTGAGTGGAATCGAAAAATGTTGAAGGTAAACTAAAAATGATTTTTAAATACCTATTCAACGATACCCCACTTGAAATAGTTTGTTGACTTTCATTTTTTTCATTTTCACAATATGGCGTCCAGTAGTCGCCATATTGAATTTTCACTAAAGTCATGTCTTTAGTGACACTCGCCAGACTAAGAGGAATCGATTGACGTGCGAATCATAAAAATCGGCCCAGGCGTTTGGTCTGTATAGTGCTTCAAAGGAACATACAAACATACATACATAGGCTGATAAACACATTACCACTCCTTTGCGTTGCGCAGTCGGGTAAAAAGGGAGTCCGCCATTTTGGAACGGCGGCCATATTGAAATTTATAGAATTTTGATTTTGGAATAGTGTATTGTCACCAGAACTAAAGGTGTATGCCAAATTACAGCTCCATCGGATACCTACATGTGGTCATAAAATGATTTGCCAGATTTGAAAGTTACATACCTACGTACAGTGCAAGTTAATAGAAATCTTGTAAAAACAACACAATAGTGTGTATATTTGTCAGCCGTGACTGTCATGTGGATATGCGCGTCGATTTCGGTGAATGTGACAACTTATAGCGATAATTTCCACAAAAGTTGCATAAAGTCACGGTAATAAATAATGTCACCAGAGCTTAAATTTAATACAGCTGTAACATAATTTGTTAGATATTTACTCTATTTCTGCCTATGTACGTACAATTATGCAGGGTAAATACTAATTCATTTTGTTGCAGATATGGTCGAAAAAAATCGGTATTAATATCATTATCTTTCGAAGTACTGTTTGTTGCAATTTCGGCGGCTGTGCCAGAATTTTGGATGTTTCTGGTTTGTCGATTCCTTATCGGAGTTATGGTTGGCGGCACGATGCTCTGTTGCTATGTGTTACTCATTGAATTAACTGGCAAGACATTCAGACCTCAAGTTGGTGGCCTTCAGGAAATAGCATTTTTATTGGCATATGTTACACTACCAATTTTAGCTTACTTCGTAAGAGATTGGAGACAACTACAACTAGTAATATCCCTACCATGGATCATAGTTATTTTCTATTTCTGGCTGATACCAGAATCACCGAGATGGTTAGTTACTGTTGGAAAAAAGAAAGAAGCAATTGATTTGCTAACTTACATCGCTGAAAGGTAAGTTTTTAAAATCTCTATTTTGATGCTCAATAATACCAGCTACTTTGTCAATCTCTAGTATTTATGTAATGTTACGTTAAACCAATTGAATTATTAGATTATAAAAAAATCAAGAAACGTCTTCAAATTCATAATTCCATTAAATTTACAGAAACAACCAACCAACAGATAACATAGATGCTATCGTTACAAAAATGGAACTTGCAAACAAAAACCAGCAATCAACTGCTTCATACGCGGACCTATTTAGAACACCAAAGATACGGTTATACACGATTATCACCGCGTTCATCTGGATGTTTTGCTCTCATACTTTCTTTGGAGTCAACCAATACATTGGGCGTTTACAAGGAAACATTTATTTGAACGTAATGCTTTCTGCACTATGCCTTGTACCTGGCCTACTCGTTTTCGTGATCGCGACGTTGTATTTTAGAAGAAAAATAACTATAATGGCTAGTTTTTCTACAGCAGCAGTATCATTATTGTTATTCGTAGTTATTCCTAGTAACTTACAAGAAGTCAGTTTAGCATTTGCTATTATAGGCTTAATAGGCGCGCACAGTTCATTTGTTCAAACGTACTTATTTACATCTGAAGTATTCCCAACAGTAATCAGAAACACTGCAATGGGTTTTTCCTCAATGTTTGCGAGATTCGGTGGGTTGATTGCCCCTTTTGTTGTAAATATAGGTATAGAATGGGTCTCCATTTTAATATTTAGTGGCATTGCCTTTAGTGCCGCTATACTATGTTATTTTCTACCCGAAACCAAAGATACGACTCTTCCTAACACTATTGAGCAAAGAGAGCAAGTAAAACCGTAAACAATAATTTAAGAGAATAATATAATTGATTAGAATAATTGTAATTAGTAAATTAAAAAACATCATTCTGAATGGCCTGCCATGTTATTGGCCATTTTTAGGATTTCGTACCTCAAAAGGAAAAACGGAACCGTTCGATTACGATTTCATCATTAGGAACATTCTGTTGCCCGTATGTCTGTCTATCAGTCTGGCAAGAATATTTGTCTGAAGAACGCTTAGAGGTATCAAGCTACGCTGCTCAACTTTGTCAAGGGATATTTAATACTCAATTATTTTACTGGCCAGCAAATTCGTCCCATTAGAAGAATAATGTTTTATCTTCACATAAAACAAAAATGAAATTATTAAAAAAATCGGCATTAAAAACCGTAAACTATCGATTGATAAATATTTATTTTAATCTTTAGTCAGTATTTTACAAAATGCAAATTTGATCAATTGATAGTTTACGGTTTTTAATGCCAAATTTATAATAATTTCATATTTGTTTTATCTGAAGATGAGACATTATTCTTCTAATGGGACGAATTGTTCGTTATTAATCTGGGTGTAGTTCTAAATTCAAATTAATAAAAATATTTTTTTGTTTCGAATTGACCGACGTAACATCTCAGTATCTGACGGCGTCGTCAATGGCGCTATGGGTATTTAAAAACAAAAATGGCTATCACTTCGTAGGGATCAAATTAGAGGAAGGAGAATTACCGGCAAGCATTTTAATAAAATTCGACAATGAAAGCATAGGAAATAAAATAAAGATAGTGAAGGTTCTGTTGCTATACCGCCAGTGGTTGTAACTTTTCAAGGTACGAAGGGCTACGAAGGTCTACCCTTCATAGCCCTTCGTACCTATGTATGTTGCATTTTTTTTTAATCTTATTTTTTAGGAGCTTTTAGCTATTAAGCCATGCCAGCTCCATCGTACCCTAAATTTACTGACTACATAGTCTATATTAAATTACATAAGTAACTATATTATGGATTACTTTATACACGTAGCCTATTATTTTATGCTTAGCTGTAACGGTCCACAAAGCAAGGTACGACCCTTGATAAAGCTGTAATTGACCTCGGAAAGAGACTCTTTGCCAAAGTGCAGGCATATATTACACTAAGCAGAGTAAAAAGACTAGAAGGCATTGCTTTATCTGACTTACGAGAACTAAAAACGTTGTTGTAGTCATATAATAGTACATTATAATATAAGCGAAAAAAAAAAGCGCGCGGAATAATTTTTACTTGTCACAAATTATCGATGCGCACGCATCAGCTTTTTTTTTAAGGCAAAGGCACAAGAACAGCCTGTATTACTAATAAATTAAATTAATATTTTTGTGTTTTATTACAGATAAATGATTGTATTGGTCTAAATTAATTAAGTTAAAGAAATAAATGTTTATTTTATAATATATATAATAATTATATTATCTCCAAAAGTTAATCTTATTCTCTAAAAACTCTTTGCTAAGATTAAAAAAAACTGGCCAAGTGCGTGTCGGGCCACACACAGTGTAGGGTTCCGTAGTAGCCCGTTATCACAATATAGTACAATTCTGTTGTTCTTTATTCTGAATATAAGTAACTAGTTTATACCCGCGACTTCGTCCGCGTACATTTCAATATTAACACAGAAATTTTATATTATTCAATATTACCTACATTAAAAAGATATGATTAATAATATTATTCAAGTAATAAGGTTGTATAGTTGGCAAAAAGAAAATAGTTTCTTTTTAATCTGACATAGTTGAATTGTCATTAGGACTGACGTCGATAAATATACATACAACATGAAAGAATGAATGTTTGTTTGAATTTTTGATAATTTTAACCAAAAAGACACGGGATGGATGTTTCACAAGGATAAGTACGATTCTAATCAATCACTTAATATTGGTTATATTTAATCTGAAGTAATATCTGTGCTTAGAAAACATTCGCGGAAATTTCCCCTCTAAAGGTGAAAAGTTGCTGGGGTGACAGGAACAAAATAACAGATAATCGAAGTCACGGGTGACATACAGTATTATTATAAGATTTTTTGGAATATACATTTCATATTTCATTTAATATCGTAATAACTTTTAAACTATTTGTCGAAATAACTTAGTGTGAAGGACAAAATTTGTCTACATTAAATGACAAAAGTGATAAAGGTATTTACGTTTCTAGGAATTAGTTTAATACCATTAAATTTTTCACTTTAAATGCAGTTTCCGATTTAAATGTATTTTTGGCTCACTATTCTCTCTAAACTATTTAAAAGTAACAACTCCTCCATACATTGTCTTCATGTAACACTAACGGTTTAGGAAGAGGAAGCAGAAATAGCTATAAGATGGCAGATTTTTCTCCGACTTACTTTACATTTGTTCTTATGGTTTAGCCAATTTACATGATATCTGTATAAAATATAGCCTAGTTATATGTTATTCTGATGTATAAGGTACATTACTGCAAAGTTTCATTAAAATCTATTCAGAGGTTTTCGTTTACTGGTAACAAACATCTAAACATTCTTACAATCTTTCACATTTATAATATTAGTAGGATGGTAAAGATATTAGGAGTTAATGCTAAGGATTTTGTATTTTGTACAAAATTATCCAACACCCAAGTTCAACAACTATTACTGCTAAACTAATAAAGTTACTATATTCATCGCCACTTCACATGTAAGGGAGCTACACTAAAAAATTTCCAAACTTTTATTTTACCACTTTGTCGACGTAATTGATATACATACTCCCACAAAATTACAGCTTTCTAGTACTAACGGTCTCTTAGCAAAACCTCGGACAGACAGACAGACAGACGGACATAACGAAACTATAAGGGTTACTAGTCAGAACTACGGAACCCTAAAAAGTACCGTTCGTTTTAGACGGAGCATCCTGATTATTAGTTTGTGATCTTGATAAACCGTGCGTTTTACATTACATTACCGCACATGTGCGTAATGAGATACGTTACGACACTGAAGTTGGTGAAATAAGAGATCCTTTACGAGCAAATGTCTTATAAATTAATTTACAAGCAGATGAAACCTAGCCTTTTTCTAAAAGGGGTTATACAAATAAAAATCATAGTTTTTTCATCCATTTCAATATAATGTAATCAAAATAGACCTCGGAATTCAATTTCACATTGTCTTAACTCTGTATATAAAACAGCGCAATTTAGTATACTTAGTAATTTAAAATTAATTATATAAGCAATTTTTAATTATTATTAGTTTTTTTTTTGGCTACGGTAACCGCTTACCGTTAGGCGTACCGTACGTCTTTTTGCCACCGTCGTCGTGGTATAAATTTAGGAAAGCAACGCTTTCTAAAAGCAACTAGGTATTGCACAAGGCACAAACCCTAGACTATTGACTGACTTGTTAAGCCTAGCCTAACGAATAGGCTATCAAAAAGCTGATACTCGCGCTTTCAACAGCTAGGTAATGTTTGACTATTGTGTGTGACATAACAGCTTACATAATATTCTATAAAAAATAAAAGACACATAATAATATACCTACAACAATTATTAATTACACACAGTGGTTTCATTATGTGTCCGATGCATGTTTGTAACGTCCCGCGTCACAGAATTTGTTTCGTAGCGCTAGAATTGTCTTATAAAAACTGAGGAATGAGAATATTAACTCCCAAAATACATTATGTACATATTAGGGTGAATTTCCCGGGACCAAAAATTGCATGGCATCGATGAAATCGGTACTGAAATCATAGTTAATAGTGCTCTAACATTTTTTTCTGTTTAGCTGACATAGTAATCTATAAGTAGCAGTATTCCACGAAAAAAAAGGTTATTTATATTTAATCTAAGTTTTATTTGATACGTGAATAGTTAAAGTATTGTTATAGAACACATTTATTCAAATATTTAAACAATACGACGAATGGTTAATAGAAATACATTTGTCCCAGAATGACCTTTAATTGTCGTGTCCTAAACATGTTTAAGGATATCGTTTTATACAACGACTTGCGTCCTCCCTCCTATGCGCTAAACGTTGCATACTAGTGCCGCCTAAGTGCTTGACGCAGAAGGACGTGTGTACGCGCCTGCGTTTTGGCACCATAAACGTAAGTATTCGATTTTTATGTTACTAGACATTTTTTCCTTCATCGCTATGGATAGGTATAACATTCTATTGAATAAGTTTGTCGTCTTGATTATACATTCGATAGAACGACATTTGTTTTGTTTATTTATTTATTTGTTTGTTAACTTCGAACAATCAATAGACTTTTTGTTATTTTACATTTTTGCCTTGATTTTCATCGCTATGTTTTCATTGCTATGGTTTCCGAGGTCAAAATTTGCTATGGCGATGAATAAAAAGACACGAAAATTTAAAAAATTTCATTGCTATGCCTTGTTAAACACTTAACTCTAATTTCCGTGGCCAGGTGTTACATTTCCGAGACTTATGTTTTCATCGCCAAGGTATGATTAGGCAAAGAAAACATTTTTATCTATTATATAAAGGTAGGCTGCATAGTGACAGTTCAGGATTCGTTAAGTTAACCTTCTGTAATCCGATGAAAGACTGAGTTTTTACTGTGCAGTCAATTATTAAAAGTTATTAAAAAACAAAATATAATAATAATTTTGAAAATAATGTATATAGTTGTTTAATGAATAAATATATTTGTATAAAACACCTTACAAAATGATGATTAAAATATAATGTGATATTTTGTGATATTATATCGTATTTTTAAAATGTTTACTTGTTACTATGAGTTTCAAGTGTATGTATGCGAAAATATTTTTATAAACCTAAATAAATAAATTATTTCTTTTGATATTTATTTTTATTTTGTTTCACATTTGCCCCTGTTTGTTTTATAAATAAACAACAAATAATGCAATATATATAATATTAATATAGCTCTATAGCTATATTGTTAATGTTTATTTGATGTTAAGTTTGAAAGGCTGATTTTATATCAAGACTTTTTAATGTAGAATTTTTAATAATAAAAATAAATGATCGTTTTGATTCCATTATTTTTTTGTTTAATTTTACTCCTTTTGCAGCTATTTAATCTAAAAAATGTGTATCTATTGTATGTAAGTATAACACTCATGTAAGTAGATAATTATATAAAATAATGTTTTATGTGGATTTTCATTCCCGTGATTGATTATTTCATTTCCGTGGCACAGTTCTTTCATTGCCGTGTACGCTTGTTTCATTGCCATGCAGGCATGTTTCATCGCTGTGGCACGTTATTTTTAATCTTATATATCTCGTTAGGTTTTTTAGTTAAATACACACATTATCAAAAACTTTAAGAAACGCTATTTTTTTAATATAAAACTAAAGATAAAAAATCCACGGAAATGAATATTTTAATGGACCTGTTGAAATTCAGCCATTACATACTTCTTGCTGTTAAATTTTCTACCATGACCTTTTAGGTCCATAAAATTAGTAGTATTATTTCTTTGTTTTGTGGCAAATGTAACTGCCTCTTCTCAAGGAACACGAATAACATTGTATTATATGAATACCTAATTGTTACACACATACGTACATGACTTCATACCTATAATTTAAGAGATGAAGAATGAAGACATCATTGTGCTCGGTTAGCGGAGTTTAACGCGGACTAAACATTAGACAGTATAGCCCGCACAAAATAATTTGATTCTGGTGTCATTTTGATGAAATACATTTAATGTTTATCTATTAAAAAAAAAACAAAAAATGGTTGCATCATCAATTTTATAATTATATAAAACTGAAATTAATTACATCTGTAACATAGTATGCAAGCAATGAATTAAGATGACTGCGGCCAAGATTGAACGGTTTATTGATGAGACAAAAAAAACATCAAATGCAACACTAAGTAATGTTGCATTTGATATATTTTGTCTTGTAGAATAATGACTATTAACGTATGCCTAAAATAAGTTTGGATTGTGAATAGTTTTTAAAGTGGAAAAAAGTATAGTTTCTGTAATGTTTATTTTTTAACATTCTATTAGGTATATCTATTCCAAAGTAGAAGAAATATAAAAATGATATTGCCAAGCAGGGGGAAGTTAAAAGGGTGATGGGGAAAGATCGATATTGTTTTTAAAATCTTTTAAATATTGGAGTTGTTGAATGTCATCATTAGTCCAGTTTTAAGGGCCCTGAATACTCAGAACTGTGTGTGGTGTCAAAATTCCTTTAGTTAAAGTGCATGTTCCGATAGGCCTCCTCCATACGTTTTACTGGCGCTATTGCATCTGGACATAGACACTTTTTTGCATAGAACAATTCATTTTATTGTTTTTCAACAATATATCCCGCGTATTGACGTAATATTATTATTGTCTAATTCTATCATAAGATAAATATGGAAGATAAAAATGAGGGTTCTAAACGTTTTCATTTTCATTGTATAATGGTTATATATATATATATATAAACAAAATATCAGTATCAGTCAAGTATCATATTCTTGTAGTGGAGACCGTGACATGTCGCTGGGTCTGAATGGATGCGGAAGGCGGAGGAACAAAGTGTTATGGCGCGTGTTAGGATAAGCCTATGTCCAGCAGTGGACTGCAATAGGCTGAAATGGTGATGATCAAATTAATTCTTTATTTTTTATATTTTTTTTTATCTACGCAAACGGACTCTTTTTGCGTAAGTTTTGTAGATAGAAACTTATACATGTCCTCTTTACCCCGTTAAAAATAGATGGGTAAGACAAAGACAAAGACAAAGATTATTTATTTGTTAAAACATGTGTAGATAGTAGTATAGATATAGTAGTAGCTATAAGGATGTAATATATAATATATGTTCTTATAACTACAAAAATACGAAAAATAGAAATATTTAGATGTTAGAACACATTTAGAAATAAAAATAATGAGTAGATGTCTTAACAAAACATTTGTCTTTCTTGTAAGTAAAGTTAAGAGCAGCGGAGTACGATTAAAAACTCGATTTTCTTCCTAAAAAGTCACTTAGCGGAAATTTGCACATTTTAGACAAACCACTCACCCACATTGACAAACGCTGACTGGGTTGAGTGCCAAAAACCATATACTAAATCACGCGTTATGGATGGCTTTTTATGTTATCCCGATTTTCATCTTGCCCCCAGTCACCTTACTATGAGAGTTAACTAGACCCAGCTATAAGGATTTACTTTTTTATTGGCAAATCCTTCAAATTTTCACCTTCCTGTATTGTAGTCAATAATTCACGATCCTTGGTTTCTGGCATCAGAAATGCTATAAGCGTGGCCAATAATGCCACTATTGCGAATACAAGTGGTGGTATCCATCTTCGAATGCCACCTGTATCTAGTACAAAGGGACACATCATTGACCCTATCCTGGCCGTCATTGAACTAACACCAATGCCAGCAGATCGTACCACCGTTGGAAATAACTCTGAACCATACAAATAAACAAGTACAAAGACTATGAAAGAACATACGACGCCAAGCGAACCAACTATTGTCCTTCCCATAGCCCAAGGTGTTACTGCCAATAAAAAAAAACAAACTGAGCTAATTGCTTGAAAGATTATTAACATAGGCTTTCTACCCATCATTTTTAAAAGCGGTATCGATAGGAGAGTACCACATGTTATAAGAGCCGCGCAGAGCGCAACATTTAGGAAGATATTGCCTGTTAGATGACTTATATATTGAGAAACACCATAAAAACAAAAACTACACGAAAACCACTGATACATCATACATAAGCTATTTTTTCTTATATTTGGAGTCCTGAATAAATCTAAAATAGTTCCTTTTTTTAATGCACTTTGGCTGGCTTGTGATTGATATTGATTGACGTTATCTCTGATACCTTGTGTTGGAAGTTTGTTTCTGCAACAAAAGACAAATAATCATGTCAAGTTAAGTCGGAAAAGAGTGGTAAGCTTAGAGGAATTCCCAGAGAGCTGAAAATTGGTTTGAATGTTGGGAACACCGTTACAAACAAACTGCGAAAAGTCCCTCTTGTGCAAAAAAAAAATTTCAATTATTTTATTTAATATTCAATATATTGACGTAAAATGAAATTCTAATTATAATTATTCAACTCCTGTAGTGGGGTGTTGGGGAATTCATGAGTTGTACTTAAAACTAAGATCTATGTAATATCAAAATCTAAAAAAGCTCAAATATTTATACCATAATGAATATATCCATATAAAAGACTTACATTGTAGCGACTTTGGTTAATAATTTAATAGCTTCTTCATTCTTTTTCATTGCCAGTAACCATCTTGGTGTTTCAGGTAAGACAAAAAAATATATTAGTAGAAAAAGAATTGGTATCGAAATAGCTAGATGGAAGCTCTGATAATCTCTGAATGTATAGCTAATAAGTGGTAGTACCAAGTGGGCTAAATTCAGCGGCACCTGATAAAGAGCTGAAATAGTGGCTCGATGCGCCGGGCCAGTGAATTCCAAAAGTATTACAAATCCTGTTACCATACAGCCTCCAATAGCAGCACCAATTAAAAATCGATATAGATTAAATATAAAGAACGATGACGTTAAAGAGGCTCCAATTCCTGCAATTGCTTGAATTATAACTGCCACAATTAAGGGGGGTCTTCTTCCATATCTAAAAAATCATAACCAGTTACAAAATTAAGAATAGTTTTAAACAATAAAATATAGACATCTTTACAACTCCATTAAACATTTTCCATTTTCATTTACTCGCCATTTTAGTCCAGTGCAATTAGGTTTATACTTCGGAATCCAGTTACAGTGAATGGATTTGAATGATTCCAGATATATACTCAAAAGTAAAAAGTTTACCCATTGGAACTTTCTGCTAGTGTTTTTTTTTTCGTTAGGAAACTTCCACATTAATATCGTTAGTACTTTAGGTAATACTACAAAAACGAACTCTTTAGGAGTTGGTCCGGTCAACGAAGGTTCTAAAAGGGGGTGTAGAGTGCGTGAAAAGGAACCTAAGCGATTTCTTCGAAAAGTTGTAAAGGATGCTTAGAAAGTGAACATACTAAAAGTCCTGACGGTAAAGGTAGTATTTCTGAGTTTTTTGCTTATAACTCAAAAACGGTACGTTCTAGGAAAAAAGTCCTTCTACTTAACAAAAGCTTATCAAATTGTCTACAACTTAATAATGCTGTATACTTATTACAAATTGCCAACAGCTTTTGAGATATGGCGCACAGAGCACGAACCTTGTACCTCGGTAAATAATCCATCCTAAAAGTTATTAAAACATAATAAGGTAAAGGCACCTATTTCCGAGGGGTTCTAAAAATGGCACCTAATTCCGATGTATTTAGATTAATGGCTTCTTCAAGTAATTGACGAGTTATTTTTGTCTGCAAAATACATTAATCAATTAATAATTTATCTGTTCATATTTATATGAACAGATAAATACTTTAGTGTGTGTACGTTGTAAAATAATAGGTCAGTTAGCTGCTAGCAGCTGACTCGAACGGATGCTTCATACATTTTGGATCTTACGCACGAGATTACTACGTTTTGATAAATAGTGTTTTACATGATAGTTCTATACTGAGTGAGTTTTGTATAGGTTGAAATATTGAAAGGGTAATATTTTTTATCTAAAACACTTATCATTTGTGTATTTTCTTTACAAATTGAGGAGGAAATTAGTATTTAAAATACCGCGGCATTAGGTGCCAAATATTTTAGTTGGTTCCTAAATGCCGATGTATGCCACGGAAATGCAATTTTAGAGACGTTTTCTTTATTTAATATTTTGATGGCAGTTTTATGATTACACACTTAATATTTTAGTTCTAATTACTTAAATAATCCATAAATATAAAAATCTATTTCCGAGGTACACTGTTGCGTCGCATTTACTAATTATAGCAGGTCAAAAATTGTCTGTTTAAGTACTTTATTAATTCGTTGTATGGAAGAATTAAGTACAGAAAGTAATGGTAACTATTAATGTTTTCTGATGTAATCCTGAGTGCTTTTTACCCACGACGGAACGGAGACGGTATATACGTTTGGAGTGAGAGGCTGTGTGTTTGTGTGTTCCAACATAATGCCTTATATCACGGAAACGGTTTGACCGATTTAGATGCGGTTTTCTGTAAAGTGTGTGCGGCTCTTGGGGACAGGTTATTAGATAGGTGTTATGTTAATAGCTCGCCAGGGGGCGCTACAATACACTGATTTCGTTGAATCCTTTGTGCCCTCCTATCCTTAAAAAATTAAAACGATTAGACTGATTTCGATACGGTTTTCTGTAATGTATTTGTGATTTATCGAGGATTGTTTTTGGATTCAAGATTTTGTATTTGATGATTTGTTGGTCGGTCTTCCAATACGTGGCCGCCACTCGAGAACCTTTTTCCCCCATCGGCCATCAGTTCTACGAGCTATGTGCCCTGCCCACTGCCACTTTACATCCATGCTTATAAATAATTTGCATTGTTTATTGATCAATTAATTAATTAATTAATCAATTTAAAACTCAAATGTTTAGTTTATTTCAATTGTACGGGTAGTAGGTATTAAAGAAACGTTTGATTCATTAGAATTTGTACTAAATGTTGCATAAATCCATTTTAAGCATTTAATAAACCTTATTATTTATTTAAACTTTAAATAAAAATAATTTATTTAAGTTTTATGATTTTTGTTTTTATAAACTGTATAAAAATACATGTTTAACATTTTTTGTTTACTCTTCAACTTTTTTTTTACTTTTATAAATTACTCGCCAAGGCAAGTCAAATGAGCCCAAACTCGATTGGGTTGCGTCGTGAAGACCGAGTTCCCGTAGTCACCTCGCGGTCCAACATCAGATCTACTCCTATTTATTAAAATATTGCAATGCATCCGATTTATATAGGCATCCCAAATTTAATCGGACATCACTAAGTAGGTTTAATTTAATAAAATAAATAATTTAATTAAATAATTTAATTTTAATTAGTTAAATTTATATTGCAAGATTGATGACATACAGCCACCGAGAAAGGTGGATCCAAACAAAAATTTATAAAATGTTATTAATTATTATAAATCAATCAATAAACAATGCAAATTATTTATAAGCACGGATTTATTATGTTTTAATAACTTTTAGGGTGGATTATTTACCGAGGTACAAGGTTCGTGCTCTGTGCGCCCTATCTCAAAACTGTTGGGGATTTGGATAAGTATACAAAACACCAAGTTGTACACAATTTGATAAGCTTTTGTTAAATAGAAGGATTTTTTCTCCTAGAACGAACTGGTTTTGAGTTATAAGCAAAAAACTCAAAAATGCTACCTTTACCCCCCTCCCCCCACTCCGGCTCACCTCCGAAACGTCAGGACTTTAAGTATATTCACTTTCTAAGCATCCTTAACAACTTTTTGAAGAAATCATTTAGGTTCCTTTTCACGCACTCTACAACCCCTTTGTTGACTAAACTAAGTTTAATAAATTTAGTAAAATTGATACCCAAAAAAGGTAAATGTTTACCAAAATCTGTTTACCTTACCCTGTTTTATATTTTGATTATTTTTGCTTTTTCGCTATTAATAGTCAGTTTAATTTTTTTTTATATTTTTTAGTTTTAAGTATGTCTAATTGCACTGGACTAATAAGCATATTTATGTCGCGTTTATGGGTCATTCCAATAAATCTCGTGTGTATATTGAAAATTCGGTTGCTTCAAAAATTTAAAAATGTACTTAAATACCTACATTTCTTTTTGCAAGTACCTTGACCACACTTGATTTTAAAGATTGTGAAAATCTTTAAAATATGTGTTGGTGGAAATACAGTAATAGTAATTTTGATTATGATAACTCATTTAGTATTTATTATAAGTTATAGTTATTTATTATAACTTATTTATTGTCGTCTGCTGTGTACTTCTTACATTATCAGTTTAGTTTAGTTTTGTAGTACCGTAATGTATTTTGCTCACTTTTTTAATGTATTAGAAATATTTTGTTTTTCTATCCGACTGCCAAACAGGAGGTTAATGTTTTTTTATAGGTGCCTATATTCATAGCCGACTTCACACAGCAGCAGGAGACGACCGCCCCTGAGTCTTGTCACCGCGTTATGTCACACAGCTCACACAGTGCCGTGGTCTGCAGTTATCATCCAAGCCCGACTGCTGCAGGCGACAACATCGGATAAGATCTAGATAGTTCAGTCGGGCGTCAGTGTCGTCAGCTGCTCGACGACGACGCAGCGACATATTTCATCAAAATACATAGAAACATTGTTACTTTTTGTAATGGAATTGTGGGTTTTTCAAAATTTAGTTTTTAGTTCAAAATTTAGTCAGTAAACATAAAAAAAGATGAATTTCTCGTAAGATATTATCAATAAATAGCTATTTGTATGTATTATAGTCTGGTTATTTTTGCTGGAATATCATCTCGAGAATAATGATGGAAATTGATTGATAAAACTGTAGTTTTTTGGCTTCAGCCTACCCTACCTAACACGCATGATAACAAATGCGTTTTAAGTGAATTTTAAACATAATGGTAATTTTAATATTAACTATAATAATAACTTTATTCTTGGGATAAATAAAAGAAAAATCACTATACGGAACTCTTTCCACACGAATGTAATATTTTATTTTGGAGCTTTAATTTAAAACTCAATGGAGTGGTTTGTTAATTTAAATTGAATATTTCATAGTGTTACGAAAAAGGTATACTCGTATACTCAGCAGCATCTTGAATTGCCGGCCGCTTCGTTGTACGGTTGGTTGTACACTAACTGGCAGGGCAGGCAGGGACGTGTGTCCAGTAGTAGCCGCTATCACCGCGCCACAGATTACTAAATAGTTACCGCGCCGACATTACACTCCCGGTATCGCCTCTGATTATGCAAGAATTTGCTCCTAATTTAATAATTATTTTATCATTTCTGTGTATGGTTAATCAATATTTTAATAAAATTGATGTTGATTTATTTTTGAAAGATGTTTATACATTTATCTATAAATTTTCAGTAACATTTACGTAATTTCTTTGTATTTTTCCTTAAAGTTGTTTTCATTGTGTGTTACCTTTGTTTTCATTTTTCTATAAAACACAGTTACATATTGGATTCATGGACTAAATAGAAAAAAAAAAACTAAAATAATGAAAAAAAAAATGTTTTTAATCAGACCACTGAAATTGGGATGACCCATATGTTTTGAAAAAAATCAGAAACCTTAGTTAACATTTTAGGGAATAAAAACAAATTAATTGCTATGATAGTTTCTTCAAAATATGAAATATTTGTATAATCTATTTGCAATAAAATCGATACGCCACCTGTCAGAAGCCATCCCGAATACTATGCTGCCTATCAGCACACCGCCCTGCATTATCATCTGTGCAAAAGCTGCTAAGGGCTTTCTGTCACAAATTAATTTCCATTTTGTTACAATAGTGCTCGTGAAGATACTTGTGTTAAATACTGGGTTTGCACAAGGACATTGCGGGTGAAACGTTCTTGACACACTACAGGTGTACCGCATTGGTGGTGCCAAAAATATAATAGCCATCTGATGCCAACCCATAGGTATTTTATTTAAAAATACTAAAAAACAAAGCCACCAATGATACATCCCAAATGAACCGATTGAAGAAATAACTACGTCATTAACTGGAGGACCAGGAGCAGATGAAGCAGGGGCATCTAAAACGAAAGAAAAATAAAAAAAAGTTAGTACTGAACAAAAAAAGCTAATAAAGGGCTTAAACGCTGACCTCTGCATCACGGAATATTCCGGTCTGTCCCACCAATCTGCCCCCAGTGGGACAGATGGGAAAAACAGTTCGATCTGTCCCACCGTTGCTCATGGTGGGACAGATCAAATTTTTATCACTGCTAAAAAGTTTGATCTGTCCTGTTTTATTTAACACGTTGGCTGCCATGAGTATCACCGGTGAGATCACATAATATTCTCAGTATGGCCATGAGCATCACGGGTGATATCAGTGGAGTCATGTTTAACCTTTTATTTTAACGAGTTGCCGGTATACCAGAAGCGTATTGATAATGTAATTTATTACGAAATATCCGCGTTATTAGTTACGTACCTGAAATGGTACCTTATACGCACATAGCTGTAAAGTACGAGACATCATTTTACCTATTGTTTTCACCAATAATAATTTTTTTTTGTGGGTTACAACATATTTATTTTTTAATTAAAATAGTATTCCTGCATAAATAATTCTCCACCTCAAATTTTATAATACAAGAAGAAGGAAGAAAGATGTAGGTAAAGATGATAAAGGCAAGGAGCATGTACTGGTATATATTTTTTTTAGTTTCATAAATATTTAAGATATTATTATGCGCACAATTTATAAAATTAGTATTAACTTCATTTTTGGAAGTTTAATTCCAAATTCTATAAGAACCGTACTCAAAGTTACATTTATATTTTGGATACAAAACCAATCGAGACTGATGTATGAGAGTCAAAGTGGCGGCTGTACCATTGCGAATCATGTTACCCACATTTTTAATTCCCAAATTTGTAATATTTCTATTCTAGTTCACTTGATGTCACAATTGTATCTTGCATATTAAATTTAGTGAATAAAAACAAAAGTGTCCCCAACGTACAAATAAAGTTAATAGTTACTGTAATGTAAGGTAAAGAGAATTATGTACCATTTATTATAATATAATATGTAGGTAGGTGCACAACCTGTTTGTACGGGCAGTCCGGAATAAACCCTTGCTAAGTGACTACGCTTGTTATTTAATATCCCCACAAAATACACATACACTATATTGGCGACGAGGAAAATAAATTTAAACAGTACGCGTGTGGCTGAGACTATAACAAATCAATATAATAATAGTGATTTTAAGAAAATAAAATGTCAATCGGCAAAGTAAAAGAGTTTGACGTTAAAAGCGGCGCGTGGTCGTCGTATGTCGAACGGTTGAAAATGTTTTTCAAAGTGAACGTTGTTCCTAAGGAGATGGAGATGCCTATCCTGATCACCTGTATTGGGGATGAAGGATATGAGTTGATGGAGAACTTGGCGAGCCCTGATAAACCAGCAGATTTAACGTTTGCGAAGGTGGATGAATTGATGAGGCAACATTTACAACCGACACCATCGGTACTAGCGGAAAGGTACAGGTTCCGACAGGGGAGACAAAATGCTGGGGAGAACGTCACGTCATATGTGGCCGAGCTGAAGAAACTATCTCGACATTGTAAATTCGCTGGCAATTTAAACGAGAACCTTCGAGATCAATTTGTGTGCGGTTTAAAAAGTGACGTCATCCGGCAACGTCTGTTTGCGGAGAAGGATACCGTGACGTATAGCGATGCCGTTCAATTAGCCACGTCATTAGAGGCTGCAGAACGAGACGCGGCCTTGGTGGAGGGAACCGGACGGGAAACGTATTCAAAGGAGGCCGGAGCGGTACACGTCATCACTTCGGGCTCAGCGGCGGGGCAGAGACGCCGCAGCGATGACGCGGCAGGGAGGAGAAGGCGACCTATGCAACGTCGCCCTTCTAATGATAACAAGCGGAGTGTCGCGAACTGCGAAGCTTGTGGGAGCCGGAATCATGATTATGCACATTGCCGGTTTCGTAATTACGTGTGTAGTAAATGTCAGCAGACAGGACATTTACGGAGGGTGTGCCCAGAGTGGGGCTCATCAGCGCAAGGTGGAAAGCAGCGTGAAGTGGCAGCGTCAACAGCGTCGGCGGCGCTGGGTCGACGCGGGATGCCTTTCAGCGACGCGGCCGAATGCCACGGCGACGACGAGCGCGGCACGGGCGGCGCGGACATCGAATACGAACTACATCAATTATGTTTGAACGATTATAAGGCTGTAAGTATTTCTATTATGATAGATAATACTGTGATCCAAATGGAAATAGATACAGGTACAGCTATATCGTGTGTTAGTAAATCTACCTACGACAAATACTTTTCACATTTATGTATTGAAAGAATAAATACTGTTTTAAACTATTACGATGGTTCACAGGTTACACCGATAGGTATAATTAAGCCTCTAGTGAGTCATAATGGCTATAATAAATACTTAGAGTTATTTATATTTCAAAAGGGGACCACATCCTAATTAGGTAGGCAGTGGCTTACGGAATTAAACATCGGGATCCCCAAATTTCAGTGTAACTTTGTGGCTAGTGATAAAGGAAAAGATAATATAAATAATGAAGTTTTAAAATTGGTTTCTAGGTATAAGGAGTTATTTAACGGCGGGCTGGGACGATATACTGGGGGCAAGGCGACGTTGCGAGTACGGGAGGGCGCGGCGCCCGTGTTCCACCGCGCGCGGCCGGTGCCGTACGCGCTTCGCGAGCGAGTCGACGCCGAGCTCGACGCCATGCTGCGCACCGGCGTCATCGAACCTGTTGACTGCTCCGACTGGGCCTCGCCTTTGGTACCGGTAAACAAACCTGATGGTACGCTTCGAATTTGTGCAGATTATAAAGCTACGTTAAATCCGTCTTTACTGGTCGATCGGTTTCCTCTTCCTAAGATAGAGGATGTGTTAGTTAACTTGAATGGCAGCTTATATTATAGTAAAATCGATTTATCGGCCGCATATAATCAAATAGAATTAGACGAATCTAAGAAATTCACCGTAATAAATACTCACAGAGGGTTATTTCAATATAACAGGTTAGTATACGGTCTGTCATCTAGTGTGGGAATATTCCAACGTATTATGACAAATTTGCTTGGGGGTATTCCTAACGTACAGGTGTTCCTTGATGACGTCATAGTAACGGGGAAATCGGCGGTAGACCATTTAGAAGCCCTTCAGGCTGTTTTTCAACGTCTTAAAGAAAAGGGGCTTAAACTAAAGAAAAGTAAGTGCGTATTTTTAGCAGAAGAGGTTAAATACTTAGGCTTTATCGTTTCGAGAAATGGTATTAAGCTAGATAGATCGAAAGTGGAAGCTATTTTAAAAATGTCACAACCTAGTAATGTATCTGAGTTACGATCCTTCTTGGGTACAGTTAATTTTTTTGGGAAATTTATTAAAAACTTAAGCTTAACTTTGTATCCTTTGTATAGACTTCTACGGAAAGAGGCCGAATGGAATTGGTCGAGTGAATGTGTACAAGCGTTTAATGAGATAAAAAAGTTGCTAACAAGCGCAGACATTCTGGCTCACTATGAGCCAGATAAGCCGTTGATAGTGACATGTGATGCGAGCGCGCGGGGAGTGGGCGCGGTACTGACGCAGCCCGGGCCGGCCGGCAGGGAGCGACCTATCGCCTACGCCTCGCGAACACTTAACTGCGCTGAGACTAATTATTCACAGATTCATCGGGAGGCGCTCGCGATTATTTTTTGTGTAAAAAAGTTTCACCAATACCTCTACGGTAGGCATTTCACGTTACGTATGGATCATAAGCCGTTAGTTTCTATATTCGGACATAATACAGGTATACCTAGTATGACGGCGAGTAGGATGCAGCGCTGGGCTATTATATTGTCGGCATATAATTACGATATTGAGTATGTTAAGACTAGCGATAATTATGCAGATAGCTTATCAAGGTTACCGGTAAAGGATACTAGCTGTACTAAGGAAATGATACCAGAGCAGACTTATTTTCACTTCGTCCAGGATGCTTTATGTTTGGATTATAATGAAATAAAGAAACAAACTTTACGAGATACCTTTTAGGCCGGGTACTTAGTTTTATTCGGGATGGGTGGCCGGAACAATGTGAAATTGTCGGGCTAAAGCCTTATTTTAACAGAAAAAGCGAATTTTACGAGGAACTGGGCTGTATCATGTGGGGGCACCGAGTTGTGATACCCGAAGTTTGTAGACAAAAGGTTTTGAGTATTTTACATGAACCTCACATGGGAATAGTCAAATCTAAGGCTTTAGCTCGCAGTTATGTATGGTGGGCAGGCGTTGACGAGGCAGTGGAAGCAGTCTGCCGCTCTTGCGAGGTGTGTGCAGCTAATGCGGATGCCCCACCACGTCAGGCTCCTAGACCATGGTCTTGGCCGGGGCGGCCTTGGACAAGGTTACATTTAGACTTTATGGGGCCAATTTTTGATAAAACCTATTTAGTAGTGGTAGATGCTATGTCCAAATGGATCGAAGTATTTCCAGTTCCTAGTACTGCAGCGGCAAGTACAGTGAAGCATTTAAGTGAATTATGGGCTAGGTGGGGGTTTATACCTAAGCAAATAGTTAGCGATAACGGTCCACCATTTACGAGTAATGAATTTCAACAATTTCACAAACATAACGGAATAGAACATGTATTTACGGCTTCTTATCATCCGGCATCAAATGGAGCGGCTGAAAATGTAGTCAAAACTATAAAAAGAGTTGTCAAAAAGGCAGTTATGGAAAGGAAATGTGTAATGAGTTCTATTAATGAATTTTTACTATACTACCGAAATACGGAACATTGTACTACGGGGGAATCACCTGCGATGTTACTGACAAGTAGGCGGTTACGTACTCGGCTAGATTTACTAAAACCAGATCGAGAATCTAAAACTCATTTATGTAAGCGTAGGCAAATAAATGCAGCCGGCGGTGGAGATAGAAAATTAAATGTAGCAGACGACATCTGGTATCGTCAGTACTTAAAGGGTGATAAATGGCTTCCCGGGAAAGTTACAATGCCCCTGGGTAGTACTGACTATCAAGTAACCGATTCTAACGGGCACGTTATTCATAGGCACATCGACCAGTTAAGACGCAGGACTAGGAATTCGTTAGCTTGTACCATCAGTACTAGTGTTAGGGACGAGGCATCGGGTAACAAACAGGCTTCGGATGAGAGTACAGGCTCGTCGGATCAGTTAACGGGAGTTGTTTCATCTGAAACGCCCTCGGTCGCGCCGGTGAGCAATGTGGCTGAAGAGGGGGTGGAAATTGGGAATAACGATAACCACGTAGACATGGAGACGCAGTCTCCGAGTAAAGTACTAGAAGTACCTCCGTCTGACCCAGTATCGCCCCAGCCTCGCCCATTACGTCAATGTAGGGTTAATAAGCATGTTAGATATAAGTTTTAGTTGTATACTTTATGTTTCTATTTAAAATGTAGTAAGTTTAAGTTAAATAAATATAATTTAAAACAAGGTTTATATAAGGCATTGTACTTATAGATTTAGTGTGAGGGAGTGTAATGTAAGGTACAGAGAATTATGTACCATTTATTATAATATAATATGTAGGTAGGTGCACAACCTGTTTGTACGGGCAGTCCGGAATAAACCCTTGCTAAGTGACTACGCTTGTTATTTAATATCCCCACAAAATACACATACACTATAGTTACGTTAAGTGCAAAATAATATTGTTCTCATGTATTCTTTATGAGAAATAAACGATTCTTAAACCTGATTAAACAGAAAAATGTCCAATTGTCGCGACAATCCGTCATATTATTTTATTATACAGAAAAAATATAATTATGACTTTGGCATCCCTTGAAAATGGGCCCAGTGCGTTTGCCCTGTTTGCCCCGTCCTCCGTAGAACCGGGGCTGTATTCAGTATACTAAAAAGTAATAAATAAAAACATTGCAATTATTGTAAAATTTTGAGACTCGCTTTTTCCCTACACCTATAGTTATACCTTTTATTTGTGTAAGATAATTTTATTCCAAATTAACCGCCCGCCAAAATCTACCACCCTAAACTCAGCTACTTCAGCCTATTGGTAAATCCACCACTGGTATCAAAACACTGGTGTCAATAGTAAAATATGTAAAAAAAAATCGCGATGATCAATTCAGCGATGCGATTCGGTGAGCTATTTCTGATTCGATCACGCAGGGCAACTCCGAGCATAGCTCTTTCCATGGCTCGCTGAGCAACAGTGAGCTTTCTAATGAGACCCATAGTTAGCGGCCACGTCTCAGTATCGTAAGGCATCACTGGCAACACACATTGGTTGAAGACCTTTGTCAAACACTGGGGTATAATGGACGAGAAAACAGTGCGTAACTTCCTGAACGCTAGCCAGCCGAGTTGGATTCGGCGGTTAACCACTTTCTCGAAGTTGGACCTACCTAACCGGATCGTTTGTCCTAGGTATATGTATTCGTCAACAACTTCGAGATTAGAGCTCCCACATTAATAGGGGCGGGGGCTACATGGCGATAAGACATCACTTTCGTCTTGTCCATGCTCATTTTAAGCCCCACCTGTTGAGAAGCTCTATTGAGGCCACCGAGCATTGTGCTAAGGTCCTCCTCTCTGCCATGACCACGATATCGTTGGCAAACCGAAGGTGGGTGATGTACTAGCCATAGATGTTCATGCCGAATCCCTTCCAGTCCAGAAGCTTGAAGACATCTTCCAACGCAGCTGTGAACAGTTTCGGAGATATGACATCTCCCTGTCTGTCCCTCGCTGCAGTTGGATCGGTTTTGAGCTCTAATCCTGGAGACGAACCGACATGGTGGCGTTTCTGTACAAGCACCTCAGCAACTCGATATACCGGTGGTCAATTCAGTATCTCTGGAGTGCCTGTAACCACCACCGAATCAAAGGCTTTCTCATAATCCACAAACGCTAAGCACAGTGGCCGGTTATACTCCTCGGTCTTCTGTATAACCTGCCGCAGCGTATGTATGTGGTCTATGGTACTATAGCCTCTTCGGAAACCGGCTTGTTCGGAAAGGCTGGAAGTCGTCGAGCCTGCGCGTGAGACGATTCGTGATGACTCTTGAAAACAGCTTGTTGACATGGCTCAGCAGCGTGATGGGCCTGAAATTTTTAATAAGAGTGTTAACACGCATCTTGAAAAACAGCACCACTACGCCCCTGTGCCATGCCTGTGGCGTGTTGTCCTCGAGTATGAAAGAGCTTCTGGAGGACTGTAAGTACCGGTTTTTCACCCGCTCTCAGAAGCTTAGTTGTAACTCCGTCATCATCCGGCGCCACTCCGTCATCACCCGGCGCCTAAGAATTTAATCGATTTAATCGATCTGACAAACATCGTTTTTTCTAATATTTACTCATTTTTCACTTTATCTGGTCAATTTGTAACACGTTGTTTCTTCATGAGATCATTATCTGTACTGGTTGCGTTCGTTGAACATAATAGCGGCGTCGAAACTTATAAACGTGTTTTCGTTGGTCACATGAATGTTAAAAACGTGTCACAATTTGTACTAGCTTGTAAAATATGCTTGGCTATTTAAAGTTATATTCATATAATTACTTAGTCTTATTTGAAGGGTAAACTATCCAAGATTTTACGATAAATATACAAATATTAAAATCACTTTGTACTTTTGCAGTAAACAAACAAGTTGCTGTCCTCATGTGCAGTCTCACACTACATGGTTAGAAGAATTAGGAGACGTGGCCTTTTTTTTCATGCCCTTCTAGTATGTACATTAGTTTCAGTTCATTTCAGTCCCATATGGAGAACACTTTATGTTCTACCTCCAAAAAAAATATCGATAATGTAGGTTATATTTTATATAAGTTCTCCTCGATAAAATACGCCTTCGCCACAGTTTTGGAGATATATACCTACATAATAGTTATAACATACAGCGTCAGAACACGTCTTATAATAGTGAATGTGATGTAAGGATAATAATAGTAGTGATGATGAAAAATATCAGCCATTCGATTTTACACGGGAAAAAAATTATAGGAAGTCCATTCCTGCATACCCCCCTTGCCGAGGCCTTTAGCAGTAACAAGTCTAACTTTTAATGGGGCTATTTCCAAGGGTTCCTGTTTGTGTACGACTTCCTGTTTTTGTACGACAAAGACTACAAAGAGTGAAAACAACAAAAAGCGCTCAAAGACTTAATAGACCTATATACAGGTCCATTAAGTCTTTGAGCGCCATGGGGGTCACCGGTGTCCCCCAAACGATAGATTTTCTATTGTGTCTGGAATCTCGGCGTTCAACGTGTTAAGTAAGCGAATAACTTTATTATAGAACTGCAGTTATGATTATTAAAGTTACAATGATGTGTGAATAAAATATAAGTTATATTTGCGCACAGTCTGACAGTAAATGTGAGATAAATGTTTGATTTATAATTAAGGTATTTAGTTTGAAACAAATATATAACTGACATATCGTAATTACCTTTATTTTCATTCAATGATTTTACCATCGTAGCAAACTCTTATGATCACTTATAATTTTTACTAAAAGCAAGACGTTTTATTTAAAAATGGATGGCACCAAAGAGAACATTCCCTCAGTATACTACATAATCTATATAAAGAATATCGACACAGAACTAATAGGAATATCAAAGAGAATAATAACCATAACTTTTTAAATGGTATAGTCCATAGATTTAGTATGTACAAGATAAACAATGTCAGATTATAGGCGAGACCAAAACACAATTGAGTGATTGTCAATGTGTGAGTTAAAAATAGTGATTGCAACGGACTGTTGTGCACTATCGATATTCTGCACTTGGGATTATCGAGCTTATGAATTCGGTGTGTAAAGAGCGTCTTGAACTCTTGAATAATGTCGCAACAATTTGTTTTAAGAAGCATTTACAACAAGTTAACTTTTCATGCTATCGGGTAAAATTGTGCTGTTAGGCAATTTTTTTTTTCCAAACCGCTATCTTTTAGTTTTAAGACTAGGATACCTACCATATATATATAGCCATAGTAAGAAAGCAAAAAAGAAACGATGGTAGCTGAATGAATAAGGAACCGGCGTTTTTATGGTCAATGTCATGATGAACTAAAACAATATATCTGATCGATTATATTCTATATAGCTGTAATTAATGATAGAAAATTTATTGGATGGTTTACAATCACAGGATATTTAAACACGTTGTATAACATAATATTTTTTTTTATTCTTTATATTCGTAAAACATTTATATAACAAATAATTGTGAAAATACAGCAAAACTATTTTCAAAATGAAAAATATTATTAAAGTCTTTGGGTTGGTTAGCCCATTTATCGAGGAAAGCTTTAACTAATGTTTTATATATTATATGTAAGTAGTTGAATATTTTTTTGAGGTCCAGTCTGGTCTATTTATAATACGTATCCATTTGTCACGTGACGCTGTTTATGTTGGAAACCTAAAATAAAAGACAAAAATATCACTAACTTAATGGCTCACCTGACTCACTAAGCTATATTTTAAGTACAACCTACTGAATTTGTGAGAAACAACTAATTTAAAAATAGGTATTAAAATACATAGAGATGTAAATAAATTAGTGTGCTTCACTCAATTACAATAGTGGTTACCTTAAGGCGTTAACGCACATATTACAATGATTTAAAGAATTGACGGAATAATTACAGTTTTAAAAATACTATCGACTTTTATCGATACCCATGACGTCATCATTTCGTCAAGCCCTATCGTCAACAAACATTTTCCTATTTTACACGAAAAAAGCTTTAATATATCGTATATACATAAAATATTATCAACATAACGAAGAAAAAGCCTAAATACGTCCAACAAAATAGGTTTTTGCTCAGTTAAAAGCACCAATTTTACAAAATAAGGTTTGCAAAAATTCATTAGATTTTTACATTTACCTGAGAAACGTGAAATTTCTCTGGGTTATTCCTTCTTGTCACGTCACAATTGATTACGGAACAGACCACCATGATACTGGCACACCTTTTAAGCAATTTATTGCACGATTTGTAAATATTTTAGCAAAATAAGAGTTGACAGTAAAACACGCGAGCCGCTATGGCCCGCTAATTGAAAAAATATTGTCACATCCCATTTTATCTTTCATCTCTTTCACTATTTTACAGCGTGCATATCAATTTGACCTCTCGTTTCCGCGCTATGTTTGTCTTCTGCGGTAGCGCGCGGATCCTAGGTCTATGGTATAGTCTGACTCGAATTATTATTGTTGTAATGCTGTCATATTGTATCCAAGGAACTTATATCTCCTAACCAAGGAACTTATAAACTTCAGAGTTATAACAAGTTCCTTGCTCCTAACTTATTTATTTATTTAAGATGCACAAAACACATTACAATCGTTAATACAGTAAAATATTAAAAACAGAAGAATACAGAGCTGGATTGCAAAGTAAATATATGTGCATACAGTGACAATATTATTTATATTAGTGCTATGTATATATTAAATTATCTAGAGGGACTGTCTTGACGTCTAACTAGAGAGACATAAGTTCCTTGATTGTATTATATATCATATTTGATAGCATTTTACATTTGACGCACAGTCTCATAGAGGCCCTCCTTGTGTCGTTATTTCTGCACTGAAGGCCGAGTCAGACCAAAGAGAATACAACCAATAGACTAGGTAGAGCACTTGAATGTCAATGTTGATTGACGGCGACTGGCTGGCGATTTAAGTCCTTATAGCATAGATTATACACTATACCGTATAGTGTATAATCTATGCACTATACGGAGGGAATGCCTTATAGTGTGAGATCAACGCTAGTGTTCTACTATTAGGTGTGAGGTGAGATCCCTGAGCTCCCAGTACCTATGTTCTGAGAAACCAAATGTAGACAAGAAGGTAGTGTTAGTACACAGACCTAATAGTAGAACACTAGCGGTGTTAGTATGTACTATGAACGTACGCATACTCGCTAACCTGTGCCGACGGCCAATTTTTTGATATTCGGTACTAAAGGTACGTAAAATTGTTATGAACTTTACTTATTTTCTGAGTACTGATTTTTATAATGTTAATGTTAATAATCAATAACCGAACTCCCAGACACATCCAAGAGTCGGTTTTTTCAGTCAGACGCTTCAAAGTTCGAAAAAAACACTCAAATACCCTTTCGGGCTTAAGATTTCATAAACGGATTCCTGTGGCATATTGCCTTAATTCATTATTTACTACTACATTTTATATTTAACAGTAACATAAACGAATAATGGTGACGCACGGAATTGGTTAATATAAAAGACAATGTAATTAGTATTTAGCTCGCTATTTTTAAACTACTATAAAAATAGAAACAACTTAAATATACGTATTTTACTCCATACTGGGTTTCTCTACATCACCACCAAACATTTAACAATACATGGCGACCCAGAGCCAGACCAGAACAGTTCCTGAAAACTTCTTAAAACATTGAAAGGAGACGGGGACTTCTGGGCCCAAAATGGAATACAATGTGATTTGGCTTAAAAAATTGGTTATTTTTTTCTTATTAACATATTAAAAAATGAGCTCAATTGGCAATCTGGAAGGTGAGATATCTCAAATATAAAATTCTTAGTCCATTTTTATCGATTGTATCGACAATATTTACCGATTATCAAGTTATACTAAATTCAATAATTATTTTAAAATTATTAAAATAACTATCTACATAACGTAACATTCTTAGGTAAAACTAATGCAATTAAAAATATTTAAATTTTTTAATATCCATATTAACAAAATAAAATAGTATTACACTCAAATGCATAATAAAACAGTAATCGATTCAAGTATCGATTTATAAATTATTTATTGTATTTTTAATCTGTGTTAACAGATGACAGCGCCAAGACAGCGCGCAATCACACTATAAATATAATTACAGTACTCAAACTTCGCCCCCTCCTTGAAATAATTACCTACAGCCGCACGGTATATAAACTGGCGATGCCTACCTACAGTATTTTTATTTCCTTTATTTACTTGAGTTTTTTTCTTGTGTCAAGTGATTGTAAATTGGAACAAATAATATCCATGTTGTGTTTTTTGATTAGTAAATGTAAAAACAGAACAAGTTTAATACTTATCATTATTTTTTTTTAATTTAACTTAAAATAATGTTGGCTGTATTGACCACACTAAAATTGTATACCCAGTAGAAGCGCGTAGGTGTGACTCGCGTTCCAACCGTTTGTATGTTAAATTACTGTATATTATCTATTATGTGGCGCAATGAAATAAATAAGTCAATGTCATAATAAATTGTCATAAATATGCCGTGGGCCGTGGATGATGCCCTGTGTTTACGTATTTGCCAGAGCTTTGTTAGTACTCCAAAGACTTCTTTTTTTGCGAATTTCTGCTTCATTTGTACCATCTCTGCTGCTATACCGGACGTGGGAATCTCGCATGTTCATTTGGATTGATATTTTTACTGAAAATCATAGATCACTTACTTTCACAAAATCTCATTTATCTCTTTTCTCAGATTGACCAAGAGTCCAAAAATTTCAAGCAGCATTTTATAATATGCCAGCTAATAATTAACATAATTTTCATCTCTTTACACTTTGGGCCCAAAAATGTATGGTAAGGTATCAGTCTCCTTTACTAATAAAAACCCCAAAAAAGTTGTTTAGGCATCATAGTATTTGTCAGCATCACTGTCAACCGGAAGCCAGAAGGCTGACGGCATCGCCACATACCAATGCTAATTCTCTGAGCGAGAAACACGCCAGCCCTCAGATCATGTGTAGAGTCGATAAGTCTTTTTGCCAGGTTTTTAATCAAAGAGGCACCTAAAGTTTCGACGCCAAACGGCTCAAAAATATAATTATCAACTAAATTATGGCATTTTCGCCGTTTGAGGGTCTCTGCGGTGGAACATGTGATGGCGCCAGGGTGTCGACACATGTTGCGTCACACACCAAAGGCCTACCCATCTTCCAAAATAATGATGACAAACCATCAGGTCTCTTCCCATCGTCATGTGCTAAGCCATTCGCTTCAAGAAGAGCTATACGTAATAATAACCAAAGTAAAACAAGGCACATATTTTTCAAACTACGTCCACTCAATGATAAACGGACTTTGGAATCGATTGAACAGAATTAAATTCATATGAGAACTACTTGTGGTTTCAATCATGTATTTACATAAATTGAAACTCTTGAATGTTTGCATTTTATGAGATCTGCAGGAAATAAATTCTATGATCTTCTTTGTATTATAATCGTCATTCGCTTTTTATATTTAAACACAAGTCTCTACATAAGAAAAAACAAAGTATTTTACAAGTATAATATAATTCAATTTTAAATTATAATGTAATAGATACAGTATTTATGATTTACATAATATATTCTTCACATGATAAATATAACAATCACATGTTAAAGGAAACTTATCAGCATCACACACATTCTATCATGCAATGTATTGCCACGGATCAGGAACCAGAACAGTAGGCAAAAATTTGTAATTTCAAATTTTAAATAGTTCATACTTTCTTTATCCGAAGTACCTAATGTACGTTTTTAGAATACATTACTCGTTTAGATTGTTAGTCTAGGTATGGCGCTTTTTACCAAATGCTTCACCCTCTTCTATCGTAGTCATTAGCTCACTACCCTTGGTTTCTGGTAGAAAAAGTGCTATAAGTACGCCTAAGGCTGGCACTATTGCGAATACGAGAGCTGGGAGCCAGGTTGCGAAACCTTCTAACATTATTACAAAGGGAGCTACCATAGCACCAACTCTGGCTATCATCGATGAAAAACCAATAGCAGCAGATCTAACCACGGTTGGAAATAATTCTGAACAATACAAATACACAAGTATAAAAACAATAAATGCAGCTACGACACCAATTGAGGCACAAATGATGGATCCTATACCCTCAGGTATGACAGCTAGAACAAAAAAACAAAAACCACACAAACTTTGAAATATTATCAGCATAGGTTTTCTACCCAAGGTTTTAATTAATGGTATGCATAATAAAGTTCCAAGTAATGAGACAAGTGCGCTAGCTGCAACATTGATAAATATATCGCCAGTCAAATGGCTAATGTATTGAGCAACACCATAAAAACAATAACTACATGATAACCACTGATATGCCATTGCCAAAATATTTTTTCTTAAATTTGGTGTCTTGAATAAATCTAAAATAGTTCCGTCGTGTAAAGAATTTGGGTTGATTAATGCTTGGTGAGCCAGTACATCTCGTCTGATATTTTCTGTTGGGAGTTTGTTTCTGGAACAATGAATAATAGACTTACAATAATCATTTTTTATTTTTGGAGAGAATGAGCTTTTTAAATGCCATGTAAGGATCACAACTTTCTATTCAAAACCTCACATTTTTATATAATGTAATAAAATGTAATAAAACTCACATTTTAGCAACATGAATCATTAATTTAATAGCTTCCTCATTTCTTTTCACCGCCAATAACCACCTTGGTGTTTCGGGTAATATGCATAAATAGGACAACAGTATGATAACTGGTACAGATATCGACAATTGAAAATATCTGTAATCTCTGAAATAGTAGCTAAACAGTGGTAGCAGTAAGTGACCAATATTGAATGGTGCTTGATATAGAGCTGAGATAGTAGGTCGGTATTTCAAACCGACAAATTCCATGATTTCCACAAATCCTATGACCATAGTGCCTCCAACTGAAACTCCAGCTATGAATCGTAATAGGTTAAATGCCCATAATAACGGGACAAAAGCAGCTCCAACTCCTGAAATTACTTGGACGATGACAGCCACTATAAAGGGAGGCCGTCTTCCATACCTAAAATATATGTAGGTATCATTATCTACACATATAAAATGCTTTGTCCTGAATGACCGACTGACGGATCAACGCACAGCCTACACCGCTGATCGTAGAGACCTGAAACTTGAAGGATGTGTTCTATGTATGTCGTAAGCATCCGATAAGAAACGATTTTCCGAAATTCTACCCCTAAGGGGGTGAAATTGGGGGTTAAAGTTTGTATGGAACAACGTGATTCCTTGGTCCAATATACTTCCAATTTTGCATAAACATTCTTTATCAGAATTGATGAAAGACCTGTTTCGTATTTTATTGAAATTCATCCCCTAACGGGGTTAATAACAGGATATTCATTTTATGTAGTAAAGTTTTCGTAACTATGGTTACTAAAAATAACTTAAGAATTGCTATAATTATTAGAAATTGATATGAATGTCATTTTCAAGGTTTTGTGGGACGCTGATTACGATAATGTTATAAATTTTAAGTAAAATCAAATACTTCTAGAGAAAGAAGAAATGTAGAGGACAGAGAAGTTATCCGCGAAAAATGTTATTCTCAAAATCTTCTTTTTCTACACTACTTCATTTTTTTTTCATAAATATACATCACCTGTCAGAAGCCATCCCAAAAATTATACTTCCCACTAACGTGCCAGCTTGAAACAGCATTTGATTAAAGCTTCCCAATGTTTTATATTCACAAATTAGATTCCACTCTGATATAATAGTTCTCGTGAATATGGTATTATTATATATCGGGTTATCACACGGGCATTGGTCCGGCACATCACCACACTTATATGACAATTTTGGACCCAGAAATATAATAGCCATTTGGTGCCACGCTATAGGTAATTTTGATGCAGATACTATTAAACAGAGCCATAGTTGATATTTCCCAAATGCACCGATTGAGTGTTGAATTATGTCTCCATTAGGTGCTTCTGGAAATAGAAAACATGTTACATCATACAATATGATTCCTTGAGGAACACCATATTTTACACAGCACTTGATAAATGTGAAAAGAACTTTCTTCGTTTTTTTTTTTTTCTTAATCACTTACATAATATATAATTCGATTAAATTCAAGACATTTCCTCTAATTCCATAAGCTTAGAGTTTATTGACTAGTATATGATTTTGTACCTAACTAAACTACCTAACTAGACTTTTATTAAGAAATAACAAATCAAAATGATACATTTTCGTTTACTTCTTCTTAATTGCCTTTATTTTTCACAATTTCGTTTAAGTTAGGTAGGTACAATATAATCTATTTTTATTTATCATCAGTATTAATGGCCGCTAACTATGGGCCTCATTAGAAAGCTCACTGTCGCTCAGGGAGCCATGGAAAGAGCTATGCTCGGTGATCGTATCAGAAACGAGGAGATCCGCAGGTGAACTAAAGTTGTCGACATAGCTCACCGAATCGCATCGCTAAAGTGACAGTGGGCAGGGCACATAGCTCGTAGAACTGATGGCCGATGGGGGAAAAAGGTTCTCAAGTGTCGGCCACGTATTGGAAGGCGCAGCGTGGGACGGCCTCCCACCAGATGGACCGACGACCTGGTCAAGGTACCGGGCGGCCGTTGGTTGCAGGCGGCACAGGACCGTTCGCAGTGATGTGAATTGGGTGAGGCCTATGTTCAGCAATGGACGTCGTTGGGCTGATATGAAAATGATGATGATTGATGAAAGTGTTGTTATGTAAATATACCTAGCTAGTAGCTACAGCCAAAACTTACCTGTGGCTCTTTCGGCAGAAGTTCGTTCAATCTGATTAGTCATGGTGTTTTATTTACAATACATCGTAATCAATAGTTAAAATTCGATAGTTTTCCAGTTCATTTTCGAAGTTATTTCGCCATTTTTCACTTGAAACTGGGTACACTGGTACGTACAATTATATGCTTTATGTGGAATAAAATATTTGTTTTGCTGATGTTATTTAAACGGTAGGATTCCAAGCAACCCCGACAGAATTTAGATTGCAATACTTTGTCTAAAGGTTTTTTTGAAGATAATAAATAATGTTAAAATTTCAGGGTCTTCGTGGTAAGTGGATTTCAAGCCACTCTTACTTTATTATCAATTCCTTAATTTTTTATACCTATCTGAGAACTTAAGTCAGCAAAAATCTTCTTATTTAAGAAAAGAATACATATATACTTAATAAAAAAAATTTAGAAGTGGACTGTGACTACGACGATGATTTTGTTCTCTAAAATTCCGTAAAAGTACAATTATTTTACATTAGAATAGTCAAAAAATCAATTCGTACTTTTATTCCAAAGACTTTTACAACTCTTACCTTCTAACAACTTGAAAATGCACTAGATCCGAGGATAGTAATACCATGTGGGCTAAAACTGTATGAATTTGACGTACCTAACTGATTAAACTAGTTGGCCTATACATAACCCCAGTATAATAAATATAATTACATGCAGTATTTAAACTTCATACAACGTGCGTTCCGACCCGTTGTATGAAAAATAGGCCAACTAGTTTAATCAGTTACGTTAAATTCATAGTTAGACTTGGTATAACTCATATCTACGCGCCTCTAGTATCCGCAAACCAGTGGCGAATGTGCCTCAGTGACGAACGGTCGATGTGATGGCTTTGTAAGTAAGCGTGCGTTTGTGAATTTAAAAAAGGTATTCATTATTTAGGTAGGTACATAATAATTATGACAAAGTAATATGTTGAAAAATTGGAGGAAATAGGTATTCTGGACGTCATTGATTCCGATGTGAAACTAATTTTACTAGGCAATAATCAAAAGACAATGAATTTTATTGAACACTTCCTATTTCATTAACAACGAATTTAATTGTTTTAAAAATAAAAATATGGTAAGTATTTACAAGCACTTAATTGTCTAGAAAAAAACAAGATGATAGATGAAATTAATTGCGGCTGTAGATAATTAATTATTTCAGTGGGCCGAGGTTACAATACTGTATTTATACTGTGACATAATTTTCAATTTTATACACTAGTTGGCTGCAACATTTCATATTGAAGATCACGGGCGTAATCTCTAAAAAAAACTATCTTTGTTCTGTTAACGTGGTCACAGCTAAGCTGTATTATAATGTTTATAAGGGGCCTCGACAATACTGTGGCCCAGTTTATATTTAAATTTAAACACTTTTTGAATTTAAATACAAAAACGGGGCCTTGACAAATTCTGGTACAATGTTCATTTGGAATAAGTTACGCCAATACTGAAACTGCATTTTGTCTTTAAAGTTATTCTGGTTTATAGCAATTGTATTCTAACTTATTTAATCGTGTTTCCAACAACATTTAATGTTGTGGTGGGTGTGATACACATACACCTCTGCCTAACCCTTCGGAAAAAAGACGTGTTGCTATGTTATGTTATGTTCCACCAAAAGTGACTAAGTATATAAGAATGTGCAATCTCTATAATTTTATTTTATTTTACCTAACTAAATAAATCTACATCAAGGACTTTTTACCCGACAGCCCCAGAAGGACGTTTATATTTTTCGAGTGAATGATTATTTCTTTGGTACTCCCCAGAACCTAAAAGGCACGTTGCATTTTAGCTTGATAGGTGTCGTTAGATTCCTATTCGTCGATCGTTATTCGTCTTAGTTGTAAAAGTGACAATGAGCGCGATCAAAATTTAAAAAAAAGTGTGTTTTTTAGCGCCAAATTATATAAACTAATTTTAATTGACTATGTATTTAATTATTTTAATTAATCAACTTTTACTACTAGATGTGATTCTTTTCCCAAACCGTTCTCCTTCTTCAATTGTGGTAGTTAGTTCACATCCTTTTGTTTCTGGTAATAAAAGTGTTACAAAGGCAGCCAATAGTGGTAATATAGCAAATACTACTGGTGGTATCCATAGCGCTGTGTCTCTCATATCTATTACAAAAGGAGCTATCATTGAGCCGATTCTTGCTGACATAGATGAAAAGCCTATAGCGGCATTTCGAACAACTGTCGGGAATAATTCAGTACAATATAGATAAACAACTACGAAAACTATAAAACTGGCTACAACACCAATACTAGCACACACTACGGAGCCGACTCCCTCAGGAATTATAGCTAATATGATCAAACAAAGTCCACAAATAAGATGGAATATTATAACAATTAATTTCCTGCCTATTAATTTCATTAGCGGTATAGATACTAGGGTTCCTACAAGTGTGACACTAGCACTACACGCTACGTTAATGAAAGCGTTCCCGCTTAATTGTCCTACATATTGAGACACTCCATAAAAGCAATAACTGCAAGCCAACCAGTTGAAAGCCATGGCCAAAATATTTTTCCTTAAATTGGGAGTCCGGAATAGATCCAATAAATCTCCCTTCTTCAATTGATGTTTCTGAATAGATGCTTGATAGGCTTCGACATCTGCTCGAATATTCTCTACCGGTCGATTGTTTCTGTAAATAAGGCAGTAGGTAAAATCTGAATCTTGTTTAAGAAATGAATCTTAAATGCATATGAAATGTAAAGACACTTACACTTTAGCAACACGTTCTAAGATAACAACGGCCTCCTCCGTTCGTTTCATTGCTATTAACCATCTTGGTGTTTCAGGTATAAAGAAAAAATATGATATCAGTAGGATAACTGGTGCTGATATTGAGAGTTGAAAGTCAGAATAGTCTCTAAAATAATACGCAAATAGAGGCAACATTACATGACCCAAATTAAAGGGAACTTGATACAGTGCTGATATTACATCTCGATACTGTGTACCAACGAACTCCATGACAATTACAAATCCAGTGACCATAGTGCCTCCAACGGACATCCCGGTAAGGAATCTCAAGAATGTAAACGTCCAATAATCAGATACGTAGGCTGCTGCTATTCCGGCCGACACTTGTATGACGACTGCCATTAAGAGTGGATATTTTCTTCCAAACCTAGAAAATGTTATCATAACATGTTTATATAGTTGAATAGTACCTATATAAAGACTGTAACTAATAATGAATGTTAAACAATTGAGCTACCTTACCATAATACCTATGCATCAACAACAACAACAACCCACTCCTGGGTTCAGGTCTCCTATACCTATGCATTTATATTGAATCCCAAGTATTGAATATCATAAAATATGAAATGGAGTATTTCTGTATAACGGTTTGACGGCCATTAAACTGAATGGAAAGTTATATTACCTACAATGCGGTCAAAATCTAGTAAAAAATAATACAATCATTTTAACTAATAGTCGAAGAAACCCATGTCTAATGAATTTTAAACCAACATTCTCTTCTGCATTACTAAATTTAAAGGTCTATAATAAGCAAAACTTGTTAAATACCTGTCAGAAGCTATTCCAAACAAAACACTGCCCAACAGAGTACCTAACTGAAATAATGTCTGCGTAAAACTCGTTAGCCACTTCCTCTCACAAATTAAATCCCATTCCATTATTATTGTTCTCGTGAATATTGAAGTATCATAGACTGGATCTGAACATGGGCAAGTGTGGTTGATCAATTCTCCACAACTGTACGACACTTTTGGTGCCAGAAATAAAATGGCCATTTGATGAAATGCTACAGGAAATTTGGTTAAAAATATTAACAAGCAGAGCCCAAGATGATATTTTCCAAAAGATCCGGTTACTTTTTGAATTAAATCTGCCTTCACATCTTCGGCAGGTGTTTTCGTTTCTGAAAATAACAAACAAAATATTAGCGATTTCACTGATTTATCAGTTAACAATTTTAATCGTTTAATGAACCAAGTACAAAATAAGTCCTTTATTTAATAGTATCTAATCATCTTTTAGGGCTAGGGTCGAGCTAGGATTTAGGTTGGAGACCTTTCTAAGAGATAAAACACTATTATATGCTGTGTCTTTTGATAGAGGAATTTAAAAAAAAGCAACTTACAAATGTACCTAATTAAATATGTAGGAAGGTGGAGTATGAAGTATATTTTTATCTGCGTTGCGAACACTGACCTTTAAATGTATAACCTATATCGGTATGGTCAGTGCCCAGTGAAGGCGAGGTTGTTGCACCGCGCCGGTTACGGGAACACTTCAAGGAATCGGAGCGGATTGAAACAGAAACACTGCTGGCAACTGGGAGGGCTTTAATTTTTTTTTACCACAGCGGTGGCAAGCAGTATTACGGGCTGGTGGTAGTGGTTACCGACAAGCATCACTATTTACTCTCTTTTTAAAAAGAGTAAAGTGTTTTAATTATATTACTAGCTGTTGCCCGGAGCTTCGCTCCCGTGGATCGTCATTTGGCCACTTCTCAGGTCCTATTGTTCGTGGCGTAATGTTCTATAGTCTATAAGCTTCTTTATTTTGTGGTCTATCCAACAGTAAGACTTTTTTTATACGTACCAGTAATTCCTGAGATTAGCACATTCAACCAAACAAACAAACAAACTCATATTATAAACTTTATAATAGGTATTATTGTAGATAATAGATATTCCTTGGGAAAACCTAGTCATGTAGGCTAACAAGTGAGTGAACAGTTCTTGCACGATAGAAAGAGGCTCAGTTGTATTGTACCTATCTCAAGTGGCTGTTTCATTTTTTCATTTATTTCATTCAGATGTTTCTGTTACCACTAAGGTATCGTCAGGTAAGCCGTTCGAGGTCGTCTGCCACATTCAGCGACAAAAATAAGTACCTATAGTACATATAGTGACACCATAACTTCTTTATTACATTTGTTTTCTTCCTTAAAAACCTTGTCATGACTGGACAGAACAGGTTTGTATGGAAGAAAACTTTTGAAAATTCTACGAGACAAGTCAATCATTTGAGTTACATTTTAGTATTATCATTAAAAACCGCTTCAGAGCATGTCAGACCATGCTCAATGTAAGGTTCCACAGCAAAAGAGCGTATCTTCATAGTGCTTGCGTCCTTTAGTTGAGAAGTGCAGTTTTTAGGCAATAAACAGTAAACAGTATCCGATCATGTTGAAAATAATTTTCATTGGAAGTATTTATATTTATTATCTTTGTGATTTTATTCAGATTTTTGTAGCTTTCATGTTTTAGGAGATAGGGTTCCGTTTTTACCATTTTGGCTATGGAACCCAAAAAAGGTAACGTTCTCAAAAATCGAACTGAGAGATTGTTCAATTAGGTACATTGCGCAATTTTACTGACAGCTATGGCATAGGTAACACTGAGCGCCGGATTCAGCGGAAATTATTCGTGCAAGCATTGATTGCAATGCTTACTTTAGAGATAGAACGTATACCTAGGTACTACCAAGTTGAGATTTATGACTGTTTACAATTACAAAACAATACAATTGTCTGATATTGAGACAAGTACTACCTAGGTAGGTACTTAATTTTCATTTTTGAACCTAAGTGGTTCAAAATGTATCGTACAAAATCTAATGGTAGTGCCTACGTATTTTTAGTGACTCACCTCACACATACCTACTACTTAATTAACCATTGTGTACACTTGTAGGTATCTAGCATTTGCGAAAGTTACCTATATAGATTTAAACCAGTACTAATCACTATTTCAATTACCATTTGGATTGCTTTTCAAACAGCTATAAACCATGCTAGTTACTGCCAGTAACTTGTTAATGATAGATATGATTTTGAAATTAAGGTTCATTACTACCTACCCACATCTAAGCAAAAAAACTGAAACGGCCACAATACCTACATACCCATTAAAAAATCAATAATCTTAATATCAAACACCGGCTCTTGCATGGCATCGCTCGCCTGAACCACGAAACGCATTATGAGTTAAAAGAAATAGCCTATACCTAGCAATAATTGGGTAGATTTGCAGTATCAGAAAATATTCGGTTTACCAACATTAGTTTATATTATTCATCATCATCATATCGGCAGTACAATGTTCACTGGTCGCATGGGTTTTTAATATTATAGTAGTTATACATATAGTATAAGTACTTACTTTATATGTACGTACTTACCTACTTACTTAGGTACCTAAGTACGTACATATAAATTGGGTGTAAGTATATCTCAAAAACAAAAACGAATAGTACCTAGGTAGGTAATGAGCACAATTTCTCAACAGCAAATATCTGATAGAAGCTCATTGTTTTCACGTTCTTTCAACATTAATTTATTATGCCCTGTACTACGTAGGAACTTAGTGAAAAGCAACAAGTGTGTGCAACTGTGCAACAAGTGCGAGTCTACAAGCATTAGCATTGAATTTTTTAAACAGCTGATTTTATTTGAGTGTCGTAGTACCTTGGTAGGTACTAACTTTTTAATTTTTAAGGTAGGGTTATCATATTATCATTTTGGGTAGACCCACACAATACAATTGTCACTAACAAAACAATATGTAAAATGTAAACACAGCATCGGAGTTCAATATGCTGGCAGCATCAACAAACATTTAGGCACCTGTTGAGTGCGCAATTTCGACACTACTACTGTCTGTAGTGTGTCGACGAGTCGTTTATTTGACATTGAATTTTGAATTTCGAATGAATTTGTGCGGCTTACATACCGAATAAAAGTAGATCGCATTCAAACGAAAACTGGATATAGAGCTGTCAATAGGTACAAAAAAATGTCTGTCAAATGCAATAGTGTGCATTTAGATTTTTTTTAATTGCTGCCCTTGACTGCCCTACATAATCATTAATAAGAAATTTATGGAAGAAATAACCATTCTTTACCTAAAATCTGAAGAAAATTTGCAAGTTGGAAGATAAATGACAAAAACCTACAGATTATGATTAGGCACTGCTGTGGTCAGTAATCACTAGTAGGTAGGTAAGTACCACCTCAGTTTTCGGTACAGAGAGGCTGCTCCATTCACTCAGTAAATATAGGTATGTACCTTTTTTTGTTTATAATAGTTTCTGCAATAGCCTGCTTAATAAACTCCGGTGCTGACTTAAAGTACCTATCAATTTTCGTTATCAAGAGCCTACGTATAGATAAACAACCTGCTTAAGATTAATTCAAAAACTTTGTAAATCAAGTTTAAGTTTCTCTACTTTCGCATAGTTACCTCCTATCATTAGCATGCCATTAGTAGTACAAAAAGTAAGTTTCTAGTAAGCACCTAGGTATTAAGGTAGGTAGCGACTAGCTATTCAAGTGGGTACCAAGTTTACAAGTAGACTTTAATTGTAGGTACCCTAGGACTCTTGGAACTTGTTCCCATAATTACTTATCTCGTTAATCTCTGCTTTCAACAAGATAAATTTCCAACCCTATTAAAAAAATCTATAATTACCCCTGTGTAAAAGAATGGTGACAGAGGGGATGTCAGCAATTATAGACCAATCGCTGTTCTGCCCACTATCTCCAAATTACTGGAAAAACTTTTAAACGCTAGACTTGTAAACTATCTAGACAGATATCAACTACTATCTCCATCACAATACGGCTTCAGAAGAGGCAAGTCAACTGAAGACGCAGTGATGGCACTTACTCAACTTGTAACTGAAGAAGTAGATAAGGGACAAAAGTGCTTATCAGTATTCTTGGACCTGGAAAAAGCCTTCGACACCGTCTCTGTCCCCATTCTTGTACAAAAACTGGAAAAAATTGGTCTTAGAGCTTCTGTACTATCTCTCCTCAGAAGTTACCTATCAGAAAGGACTCAAAAGCTGAGATTAAACGGATATACCAGTGAAGACGTCGCAGTATCATACGGAGTTCCGCAGGGAAGTGTACTGGGTCCTACACTTTTCCTTATATACATTAACGACCTCTGTAGTCTGAAAATTAAAAATGGCCACATTTTCTCCTACGCCGATGATACTGCGGTAGTGTTCACTGGAAATACATGGACTGCTGTAAATCAAAATGCCGAACAAGGCATGTACTTGATCGCCAAATGGTTAAAAATAAACTACTTACCCTAAACACCACAAAAACAAACTACATCTGTTACAGTATCCAAAATAATGCACAACCTACTGCTAGTTTAAAACTTAAAATACACACCTGCAATAACCCTATTAAACCTTCTGCTTCTGACTGTCCTGATATAGATAAAATTGACAGAACAAAATACCTTGGACTGACGGTTGACCAGAGGTTCTCCTGGCACCCACATATTGATCAAATTACTGCCAGAGTTAGGAAACTGATCTGGATATTTAAAACCCTAAGACATGTGGTGCCTGGGGAGCAGCTGAGTGCCCTTGGCTCCTCTAGGAACATTCTCAAAGAAATCTATACGGCATTGGCTCAGTCAATTTTGACCTACTGTATTCCTATTTGGGGCGGAGCAGGCAAAACAAAAATGTTGGAACTTGAACGAGCACAACGTGCCTTGCTAAAGGTAATGAATTTTAAAAAAAGAAGGTTTCCAACGTAGAGTCTATACTCACTTAGTAAAGTATTGTCAGTGAGAAAGTTATACATTCTTTTGATCATATTAAAAAGACATAAATCGACCCTATATATTCCAAGTATCGGACCAAAGAGAAGAAAAGACACTATTGCGCGTACTAAAATAAAAACTGAATTTGCAAATAGACAATATAACAATCGCTCGGTTTACTTATATAATAAAATCAATAAAAACATAGGGAGTTACAATAAAACACTACAATAAACTAAGAAAATTACTACTAACTACTTAATACCATTACAATACGAGGAAACGGAAACTTTATTACATCACTTGAGATGAAACACACACACACCCACACACACACACCCACACACACACACCCACACACACATACCCACACACACATCACACACACACACCCACACACACATAAATTTTTGTTATTAGCTGCATTAAGTAAGTAAAGTACAAGTAAATAAATTTATCACACAAAATGTACATTAGTTATGGAAGAGCGGCGTCACCTGTCACAGGCAATTTTTTGCTTACTAGGTGACTTCGATCACTTACCAGAAAATGTAAAAATAGTTGATGAAAATAAAACAATTTATTATTATTACTCTAATCTCTGTCTTTTTTAACACACATAGCAATGTCTATAGGACAATACATTCCAATGTCAATGCTAAGTTATCGAGCCAATACTAAGTATCAGGGTCAATGCACCGCACAAAACTTGATTCACAAACTTTAACTGCCAATAAATTCACTTACCATTTCTTTCCTGCATCTCCATTGTTTTTTTTATTTTCTTGACCACGTGTCACAAACTATTCCCACAGAAGAAATACACTTGATATTGTCGATACAGTGTTCTGCACGAGTTACGTTAGTTGACTGAGAACACTGCATTGTTAACAACTAAACTCCATGCTGATTCCAACGCTCGCGCAACCCTTCTCTTCGAACTATCACTATTTACTCAGCACATGTTGTATTGTAGCTATAAATCATTATGTTATTGTGTCCAACAACTGTTTCTAATCAATAAATTTTAATTTCCTTTGAAAACAAATAGATAAATAAATAGACATAATTAGGCATGCGACATGCACATTAATATAAACATTACGGATGCACAAGACAAATAAACAAGAATTGATAACCAAAGCATAACATACTGATAAACTTACATAGGTGCTACTAGTAAGTTTATTTAATAACAAACATGCCTGTTGTTTCTTTGAGCGGATGATCAAATAATGGCCGCTTCATTTAAAACAGAATAGGTGGTTATTTACCTAAATTAGGCATGAGTAAGTCACCTACTGATATTTCATACTTAAATAAAAACGTACCGTCTTCTACAGGGCAAAACACAGTTATTCTCGGGAACTATGTAGTTCAGACACAATTATTGTCCTGTGAACTCCTGTGTGAGATTGAACCCACAACATCTTTTTTATATACCACGACACGGTGGCAAACAGACGTAGGTACGGTCCACCTGATGGTAAGCGGTTACCGTAGCCTATGGGCGTCTGCAACACCAGGGACATCACGAGCGCGTTGCCGACCCTTAAGAAACCTATTCACTCCTATTTATGGTTCTAATGGCTAAATGATCACGAGTTCACGACGCACGGTAAGCGCTAGACACTCAAGCGATATAATACTTTTGCACCAATTTTTGTATTTGAGCAGATCAATATCGCTACTCTATGATTCCCAACCATCGCAAATGCATGCTCTACGCCATCAACGCGCCACACTTCCTCCAACATAACCAGGCACTCAATTCGTCTGTGCAGTATGTGGTCGCTGCTGTCGCTCCCACATTAGCTTTACCAGTCACAAATACCTGCGTAAATGCCAAACATTCAAAATGGACGCTGCTTAATCATCTTTTATAGATGTGAGGAACCATAATGATGTCTGGTTATTTACACACAGGTATTCATAATACAGGGGGTAATACAGGTATTCACAAATCTAGCTTGGAAACCAGCTCCCATTACTTAATTATAACACATTATTGTTAGAAAAAATGTTATGGGAATTAATAAATTAATAAGGAGCCCTATGATGATAATGATGATGATTCCCAACGGACAAAAATGCTTTTTCTGTTGGCCAACAATACACAAATGGGCTAAGTGCAACAGACTATTGCACTTACCTATCTCTTTTGTGATTGTTGTAAAACCTACTTATTGGATAATATATGGATATTGGAACTGTAACGAGAAGTGACTACCTACATAACATTGATGACGTAGTAACTTCACACAATAGTATCAGCATTCCACCATGGTTATAATAGGTAACGCATGAGTGATTCCTGTAACAATGCAGGCACCAATAGAGCAACGGTAGTCGCATACTAGGTACTCGACATTCTTGTTAGCTCTGTTCGTTATAATGTATGGATAATTTCCATAAAGGGTTGGATGGATCACATTTAGCCACAGCGAATCGCACTTTCCTATGTTTGTATTCCATTCTATCAGTTATATACAACTTTATTCCTACATAATGCGAAACCTGAAAGCAGTTTGTTCAGAATCAGTAGCAGAATAAATTCCAATAGTTTTCATACCATCTATGTTATATTTTTTATCAAAAATGTATTAAAGTTTTTAAGGGTTGGACACCGCTGTTTGAAGTGTATCAATGGCCGCATAACGGCCTTGTGCCGCACCGTGTACTCGCAGCGATAAATAAGTACTAAATAGGTACATACTCTACTGATATTTGGCAATATTCGCGCGGCGGCAACAAGCATGAAAAATGCATAAAGGTGAGGTTTAATTATTTTTAAATTTAGATTCTTTATTCTGATTCTGCAACTAAAGAAACGATTAACAAAGAATAACAATTATTCATATTTCTACAAGAAATAGACCCGTGAATTGACAGAGTCAAATTTTTTTGTTTTCTTTTTTCAATTCACTAAGCAAGTTATGGCCAAAATTCAATACGCGGGATTATTTATTGTAGAAAAGTAAATTATCATCATCTTAATTACAACTATTTACAAACCATAAAGTCCTTCTGCTGGGCACGAGTCTCCTCCAAACGTTGCTGAGAGAATTGGTTGGGTTGGGTTGGTATTGGGTTTTGTTTCCAATTTTCCTTTTCTTACAGAGCTCTTGTCTGCTTATGGTTACTCCCTTAGTCGCCTTTTACGACACCCACAGGCTGAAATGGGGTAAGTACCTACCTAGTGACATTACGTATTCTCAATCCGGCATGAAAAGAGCATATTGATTTTTGAAACTATACACATAATTATTTAAACCTATGTTGCTTAATTTTTGAAACAATAGTTCAACTTATAGGCTGAAACTGTTAAACAACTTTTATCTGAGTGTGACCATTTTGCGAATGGGACAAAATGCGAATGGGACCGAATGCGAATAGGACCAGATGCAAATGGGACCGAATGCGAACGGGACCGAACGCGAATGGGACCGAATCCAAATGGGACCATTTTTTAATTCGTGACGAAATGCGAATGGGACGGTATGCGTCAAACCCCATGAAAAGTAATTATGTAGTTTTCATTAAAAAACAACGTATCACTTTTATAATTTTATTTATACACATCTGTTTCCAATTATTCGCCTATGTACATACATATTCTTAAAAATCTACAGTAAATAATAAATTTATGTAATGAAAACATGTTATCACGACACTTTTTGTCAATTCTTTATATAGAATCGTAGGTACTCCCGAAGTATGTATGATGTATAGGTACGATTAGAGTAAATAAACAATAAACAAATATTCTAGACGGATTGGTTAAATTGTTTGTTGCATAATTTCCAACTGAAACAACAACTTACAAGTATAAAACAACCCACACAACTGTCTGTGTCAAGTCAGGTTTAAATTAAATAAAATATCTTTTCCAAATTTTCACAATAATTATATAATCAAACGTATGCCAATCGATTATTCCCTCCTAAAATAAAAATATTTATTACCAAATATTTACACCAACAAAATAGGCAAATTAAATAACTACTTACTTCACTTAGTTATTACTTCATGTCATGTGAAAACTTAAATATACATCACTTAATTAGCAACATATTAATGTTTTAATATTATTATTTATTACTTTTAAAGATAACATTGAAATATCACATGATGAAATGTTTTAACATTATAACACTTGAAAATGGCAAACTAAAACTAAATACCATTGCTTTACAAATAAAATACTCCTGCCATCGACAAATTAGTCGAATTTTATAAAGGAACAATCAATAAAATGTAAAATGTAAACAAATATGAAGGTAGGAAAGATTCACTTCAATATCTGTTTTCAGGAAGACGATATATCTACCTCTGTATCGTCATATAAAATCACAGCTACTGTTGGTGTCCTTGAGCGCTAATTGTTATGTTTATAATGGGACAATCTTAAGTACACCTAAACGTTGAAAGGCACTAAGACCCTAATCTACAATAAAATTTCTGTACATGTTGCTGGGTTTGAATTAATAATTAAAATTTCTGTACTTATAGCGTTCAGGCAACAGTTTGACGCACGACTAGCCGATGTTTATATATACACTTTAATTAATTTAATATCTAAATAGTACAGCCAGATATTAACAATTTTAAGACTTTAATGGAATAAATGTAAGATGAGCTCTAACTACATTAAATGCAATTATTTTACTCAACGAAATACTATACATGACTACAACGTTGTTTAATATTACAAAGAAAATAGATTTAGGAAGATATTTGATTTACTAAACTGCACCTCATTTATGATAAAATTCTTATAATAATATGAAGAATAAATTGAGACGATTCTATTACAAGCGGAATATACTTGTGTACGACATACAAGCGATAAAGAATAGTTTAGAATAGTTTATTTATATTGATTGGGCTTATCAACGAATAACGTTTGGTTGAATCGATGACGTGTAGCTATGTAATTTGGCACTATCGCTCGAATTCTGCGCACGTGTCTTTTATGAGGAATGATTAGAATAGGCACTCTAAATTACATGCCCACTATCTGATTTTCATATTTTAACTATTTATTGGATATTTCATAAATTCGCATTTAAACGCAAAATTCCATACCTCGGGACTGATACTGAAATGTTTCCTCTGCCCCAGAGATTGAACACAGAATTTCTGCACATCAGAAATACACATCCCAGTTGGGACACAGATATAGTAATTTCTAAACTATTATGTGTAAACTTCATTAACAACAAGTAACAAGACAGCTTTCTGCAAGAACACGATGCGTCTCAATATGATTCTCGTTGAGATACCATTTGGACAGAAACGAATACACAAAGCCCAATAATATAAATAAGCTACGAAATAACTAATAAACACAATTTATACTTCAACAAGTACTATAGCATGTTAAGCTTTCAATATATATTTTTTATTTTAATTCATTAAATTTACAAATAATGTACAAAATATCATTAAGAATTATATTAGACTATTTATCTTACCTATTAACCAAGCAAATCTTAGTTTTCTCAGAGAAGGCTCCAATGATTTGAAAATATTGTTTTTCATATTTATGTCTCCCTGAGAAAACTCGAATTTCTTTGTTATAATATTGCTTTAGTGAAAACCTATCGTAAAATATATAATATATCTTATGATACAATACTACATCTAATTCGCAAGTACTTTTACATGTCTTAAAGTAATTTGTTGAAGTATCAAAGTTCTAACGCTCGTACATCGTGAAGTAATTGCGATATTTAGGAGTGAAAATCAGCCTTTAAAAATTTAACAAATCGATTAATGATTATATATTAAGTATTATGTCAATGATAACTAAAAATAACAGCTGCACATATTTATGAAAGTTATTTTCAACAATGTTTTTTATCTAATTTCGAATCCATTTTCGGTGATTAACAAAATAGTTTATGGATATCAGTTTCGTTCTATTAATAGGAAGAATTAGACAAAACTAGAACTAAACCAAAAAAAAAATTAAAATATTAAATAATAAAATAAATTCACTGATTCTCCAAGTTTTGACTGCAGTATTCTAAAGTTTTGCAGACTATTATTTTTGTAGATGATCCCCATAACTTCTCTTATAAACTATTTTTCATCTCACATTACAGTAATAATTAATACACATTAATGACACGCGGAATTTATCAAAATCGGTGCGTAACTTTACATAAGGCTGGTGAGAAATGTGCATAAAATATCAAAATACATTTTGTGTAGTAGTACATCAATGGGTTACCCATAGCATTAGGATAATGACCAAAATATTCTGCAAAACAATAGATAACTATCATAAAAAGGGAAAGTATACTTTTTTGAGATTCCAAGTAAAATAAGCGAAATTCTACTTTAAAAAAAATAAAAGCAAACAACTTCTATCTAAATGCGGAAAAACAACTTAAATTAATACAACTTAGGAAACTTATAGTTTCAAACTCTAAGAGTTATTTATTGTAATAATGTTATTGAAATCCCTAATTATGTGCTATAATATCGGCGATTTTTTATTTTTGATACCAAATTGCAAATCTTCAGAGCGGGGCCTAGTTTCAAACCCATATATTTCATCATCATATCTGAGTTTAACAGTAATAACGCCTTGCCGTCAATTTCCTGCAAAGTTACAAAAATATTTAGTTAGGGTTGGACCATCTAGCCGCACGGAATCGAATTTTCTTATGTATATCCGTTTCTATCACTTAGAACCGTTATTTACTACGAAGCGCTTGGCTCTCACTCCCTATCTCGCTCTAGCAAAAGACGGTTCTAAGTGACAGAAAAGGTTAGAAGTAAGGAAAGTGCGGCTCGGTGTGGCTAGATGCAACGCAACCTTAAGACTACACTACTAAGATTGGGTGACGTTTCATTGAAAGGCAGATATTTATCAGATTGTACATAGCTCAATATATGGGTACTGTGAGCAAACAAACACTATATTCCTAACACTAAATACAGAACATCACACTTATAAAAACACTGCTTTATTTCGGCAATTTGTTGTAATCCTACAGTGGATTCTGACCTCATTATAATTGGTGGCAGAAGATATTTTGACTTGCAAATGTTATACTTTATAACCATAGATCGGAATAGGTAGAGATTTTTTAGTAGTGCGTCATACTTGATGCTATCAAAGTATGGATAAGTTTCCGGGACCCGGAATGTAAGATTATATTTTTATACACCTTTATTTAACAGACTCACGCACACGCACATGTGAATATTTTTCATTTGAAAATATATTGTTTATTCGGAAACCGGAAATAAGAAAATCTATCTGGGTATATCCATGTTATGCGAACATTACAAAAGTACATGAAAAAACTGTAACTATGCCGATCTATGTTTATAACATACGCATGCACATAATAAGAATATTTCTTCTACAAAGAAATAAGCGAACGCATATACCAGAGGCTTAGTATATTACCTGCATTTTAGATGCATTACGTCATAAGCATCAGTATGACGAGTAGGTAAGAAAGGATTGGAAAGCGATGGAAAAGACTGTCACTGTGGCGTAGCGGTTATTTAGTCGCCTCGCCAATAACATCGCCGTGCCGAATGACGTGGGTTCGATTCCTACACGAGACAAACATTTGTGTGATTCATTGATAATTGTTTTGCGTTTGGGTGTACCTTCATCCGTTAATTGTATGATTGTTGAATTAAAAAAATTACGATCCCGAGACAAAAGGCTTGTTCTCTAGAGCGGGCGTTGTCTATTTTTAAAGAGAAAATAAAAATAAGTACTGACATGCTTCCTGAACAAGTCAGCGTGCGCGGCGAGCGCGTGGTCGGCGGCGGCGATGAAGCCGATGACGTCCTCCACCGACCAGTCGGCAGGTGGCGCACCGGGCGCAGGCGGCGGCGGAGCGCCCGTCGTGGACGTGGTGGACGTGGCCGCCTCCGCCTGCTCCCCGCCCACGCCCCCACACCCACCCGCCTCCACCGCGCCCGGCTCCAGCTTCACTCGCGCCATCTTGCCGTGCGAGCACTCGCCTGAACCATTCACGCTGCTGCCCGCCGTATCTTCCTGTACACCAACAAATTATTATTCTCTAGCTATCACCCCCGTGGTTTCTTGGTAAAAGTACCCTATATGCTATTCCAGATTACAATCTTTCCATGTGAAATTTTCAAAAAACATTTCATCTTCTATTGCATGTATACCCCCTTGAAAATATTTATTTTAATTATTAGCTACCAAACTAAGTAGCAAGTCTCCAAATTTCATCAATATACATTGAGTAGTTTTTGAGTAAACTGCCTGTGTCATACAGACAGATGCGACGGACAGGACAAAACTATTATACCCTTATAATAGTTTTGCCTTTTTTGCCATTTTGTCTACGGAACCCTACCTAAAATAGATTAAATTTCAATAAAACTTAGCTAAAAAGTAAATAATGGAACATTCAACAACAACACGTCACATTGCAAATAAATTTGGCTCAACATAACGGGACTTGACATAAAGGGGACCTTTACCATTGATTATTGTACCATTATACTGCTTAGAACATAAAATTCAAAAAAAAAGAATTATCAAGACTGACAGAAACCAAAAAGAAACCTTAAATAAATTTGACTTTAATGAAATTTCCTATTCCTTTCTTATCCTTTTTTCTAAGATCATTTGTTTTGAATAACATATTTTTTATGCATAATATGCTGCTTCACAATACTAGAATAGGTACTTACACTATTAGACCTCTTGATTCCAGCTGATACATTATTAGATGTCACATTGTTTGATGTAGATTCACCACAAAGGGTACAAGGCCTGCCAGCAGCCTCTCCTGTGTCAATCTCAATCATACCAATACAACTGCCGACACCACTGCATACTGCTTTTAACCAATTTTTGAGTTCATCTATTGTAAGCTCTGATGGGACTTTGACAGAGTAATTCTTATTTCCTATCTGAAAAAACAAATTAAATACTAAACTCATTGTAGACAGACACATGTAAACAAATATGTGAATTGCAACTGATAGCAAACCTGAAGTACAAAATTTCTAAACAACATCAATCAAAAAGTAATTTACTAAGTCCATAGGAAAGTGAGTGCATCTAGAAATTGAGAAGAGATTAACCAAAAGAAAGTAAAGAAAATACATAAATCATTTGTCTTCACTATTAACAATGTGTTAGTTTTATAATGCACTTTGGTGTTTTTGTTATTATTTTATGGCAAACTGTAAACTATATAAAACACTAAAAAGCGTAATGTGTATATATTCTGTAGTAAGAAAAAGAAAACCTAATGATAATTTGATATTAACCAGACATTAAATAACACCATGTTGTTTTGAGTAATATACAAAATAATAATACATTAAAGTTTACCTGCACATTAGTTATATTAGAATAGCTACTAGATGCTGTGAGTATTGCTCTTGTCAACCTTTGTGGATCTGGGTGTACACTAAGCAATTCTTTCACAAGTGCTTCTGCAGCCCCTGAAGGCCCAGCACCAGTTACTGAACTTGGTAGAATACTACTGCCTCCAGAACAGCTGCTACGGATGCGAAGACAAACTGTAGGCACTGGTGTTGAGGAGGCAGAACTATTTGAATTTCCAGCACCAGTTGATCCTACTTCTGGCAAAGCTAGATTAGGTATACCACTTAGCCTCATTTTAAATCTGCAATATTAAAAGTAATTTTATACAAATAAGTGAAATTCAAAAGAAATGTTTAACAAATTCAATATAAGATATTTAAAAAAATATACCTTGAAGGAGTGCCCACACTTTTTTGGCCAGGAGGTTGTAAAAGGTGTCCAGCCCTGGCACACCAGCCGACTGGGAATATGTCTCTTGAGTCGTACCTACACCAGTAATCAAAGGCACCTCTCCAACCATCAAATGTCACATGTATCTGGTCATTTTTAACTGCACCCACAGTTGCACAACAAATTAATTGAGGATGTTTCTTATCTATTGCTTCTAATTTTTGACCAACAACAAAAAAGTTAGACTTTGGTGTAGGTGGTTCAGGTTGAAAAACTTTTGCGGGTGCCTTATCTGCACCAGTTAGGGTTTTAAACATAAACATAGGCCAGCTACTAGCATTCATACGAAAACCAAGTGGTGGTTGTAGCATTCCACTATTCTTTTCACAATGGCCAATTGGATGTATATCTCCAGCATCAACTAAACGCCAAAAATCATTTTTATTGTCACTGCCATCTAGCCTCAACCTTAAACGAGGCCCTAGGACGCCCACAACAGTCGCGATACACGTAGACGTAAGGTTACGTGGATCTAAAGCCTCTAATTTCATTCCTACTTCAAAATCATTTACTGGAGGTATTTCAGCCTGTTTAAAACACTCTTGTGGCGCTGCTGAACTATTTGTATCTTTCATATAATCATTCCAGTCAAAATCTTGGTATATATCGTAAAAAGAACGAGTAGAGTTGTTGTTTGCATGATTTTCTGAACCATTTGCTCCATTGCCAGATTGTGGGGAAGTAGTTCGTTTCTCATTTTTCTTTTGATATTTATTCAAACAGTACGTAGAGCAAAAATTCTTGCTGCTTGAAGGTGCATTGCCTCTAATAACATTGTCGCAGTGAAGACAGGCGCCTTTGCTGTAAGCCTGTCTAAACTCTGACAAACACGTTTCAGAACAAAACTCTTTTTTTCCATTTTCAGTCGGCAATACGTACTTGAGAGGCGTTTTACTTTCAGCACACCAAGTGCAGGTTCGTTTAGGAGGTCTTCCAGGTCCACGTATTTTGCCGGGAGCAGGCCCTGAAGAGCCGACTGTGTTGTTTGACATCTTTCCAGCAGATTTTAATGCATTATCGCTTTCCGACACAATGTACAAAATTTTCCACTCACATTATATTCAACAGAGTCACAAAATATGGTAATCGCTAAATATTAAATTATGTATTTTCACGCAAATATAAACAACGTCAGTACGTATTTATGACGCGCAACCAACGGCCATATTTGTTCTTTTTTTTCTCTGTTTTTAACTCTGACAACTCCACAAATTTTCAACCACCGAACTATTTACTACTAGCGCCATTCTCAAGTAATGAAATTTATGAAATTGACAGTTCATATACTGACAAATCTGACAATATTGACATTTATTTTAGGTTATAAAACAACCTAAAAAGTAAAAAGTCAGTTTTTCTTGTTTCGATGATAACCTGTATTATAAATAGAAGTATGTCTCAAAACACAATAGCTAGAATACTTAGCAACGCTGAAGTAGCGGAAAAAAGGTTAACAGAATTAAGGACCAAGGTTAGTGGAACTTTCATTTTATCTCATGAAAGTTGGTATGTATTAAATTAATATAATTTTTGACGTATGCATTATGTATTTTACATACCTTTACGGTCAGATAACAATAAATATTTTAGTCCTAGTTTTATTTTTAGTCGTTTCTACACTGCTCTTTCCAAGTTGTAAGATTTAACTTGTGAACACCAACAGACAGACTCCACGCTTATTGATTAAATGAGTACCTACTCTATACAGTGATCCCAAAAATAAATTGCTTTATTTTGACACACTGAACACTGTAATAAAATTGTTATCTGTACCAATTTTCTAAGACGTTATTAGCCTCTTTATTTGTACAGGTTTAGTATATCAGTCTATTACCTACCAAATAAATTTTTCAGTTACAAGATTTAAAAAATGTTGAAGTAAACAAAAAAATTCAAGAACTGACAGCTGAAAATAAAATCCTGGCATCCAATATTGAATATGCAAAAGCAGAATTAATAAAGTTGGAAACAGCAAATGGCAAGAAACAGTACCCAATACCTGGGAAAACTAACTCTATAGTCACAGCACAACAAACTGCCACTCAGGCAGCACCAAAAAAAGTTAAAGATCATCCTGCTGCAGCAACCCAGGAACCAACTAAAAAAATAAAAGATGCTCCAAAGAAAAAGGCTGCTGAACCTGGCTCTGATGCTACAGCAGACATCAGAAAACTGGATTTAAGGATTGGTAAAATCATAGACATAAATAAACATCCGGATGCTGACTCATTGTATGTTGAGAAGATTGATTGTGGTGAAGCTGCAGCTAGGACCGTAGTATCTGGTCTTGTGAACCACGTACCAATAGAAGAAATGCAGAACAGAATTGTTATGGTCCTCTGTAACCTGAAACCAGTAAAGGTTGGTAAAGTATATTTTATGAAGAACTCATTTTTCTTTCGTTAATAAAATCTTTTTGGAAGTAATGGTCATCAGTAGCCAATAAAAAAATCAATCTTTTTAACAAAACAATTTTTTATCATTTATTTTTATTGAGTTTGCTAGTAAATGGTCAGATTGATGACAATTAATGTAATAACACTAGGCAACAAAAAAAATCTTTGATTTTTTCCCAGATATCTTTTTGTGTGATTCGGAATCACCATGCTTTAGAGAACTTTGAACAGTAAATAAAACATCTCAGTCACGTATAGTTTTTAAGAGAAATTCGTTTTTAATTTTAACAATTTTTGATGGTTAGTTTAAAGTAAATATATTATTTAGACATAAAATATGAACTTGTTTTTGTTCTTTGGGCCTGCCTGTTGTGAGAAGAGGTTGAAGTCTCTCTAATCAAAAACCAACAGTAGTCCATTTTCCCTGATAACGCTTTTCTATTGAAGCAATTTCTTAATGAAAGCGCACATCGTGCTCATCACTCATTGCACCTAAATTTTATTTAAAAAAATGTAGGTGTGAGTGCAGAAAGTGCATCTTTAACGACATACTGCAACCCAATTCTTTGTAAGCATTTAACAATTGATTTATTAGGCTTTAATATAGAGGTGATCGTTTATTTCCCAAAAAAAAATCCGTGACTTCAACAAATGTCAACCAAGCATTATTTTCTTTAGTGTTTAAGTAAGTGATGAACGACGGATCTTTCATTAACTTCCTAACGTCTTTGTCAATAAAATACCTTCTTTTAATGGTGATTTAGAAGTACTTGCCACTTGAAAGTCCTGACACTCATCATCAGAACCTGAAGTGGTACTTGATCTGGTACTATATATCTTCCGAATTGGTTTTGTTACGGAAGACACTTTTGCGTAATTGACTGTGTGCTTAGATTTCTTAGACAACCCTTTGACATCCGTAAGACAAAAATAACAGTCACACATGATCCTTAGGTTCTCGCAAAATCATAGGTTGGCCAAAAGGCATCTTTGTTGGTTTCCCATTGAACCAGTTCGTCAAATTCTTGTGGCATGAGTAACAACACATATCTGGCAACTAATATTTATCTTGGTTGCGAATGTCTAAACCAAAATATGCACGATAACCAAAACTTTGTAACCAAAGGCGTTATAGGTTTTTTTTGACTCTTTGGCGAATATAAAACCGCAAATGAAACAAAATAAATCCTTAGAATTAACACAAAAGCGAGAAATGGTAAAAGAACTAACTGTATATTGGTACTATGAAATATGAATGCGATCGTTTCTAAGAAAAATTTAGTGATATCCTCCTAAATTGATATCAAAGGGAGAATTTATAAAAAAAAAAAAATCTCCTGTTCTATACGTGATTGAAAGAAATTATTATTTTTCTGGTATTGGGTGCATAATTATCTACGAAATATGATATGAATTTTCCCCGGGAAATTTTGAGTGTTGCTTAGTGTAATTATTAAGACTTTTAAATTAAATTAAAAATTTTATTTTCAGATGCGGGGAGTTACCTCAGAAGCTATGGTCATGTGTGCTTCAAGTCCTGATAAAGTAGAAGTTTTAATACCGCCTAGTGGTGCTATACCTGGCGACTTGGTTCATTGTGAAGGATTCCCAAGGGAACCAGAACCTATACTTAATCCTAAAAAGAAAATATTTGAAACTTGTGCCCCTGATCTCATGACAAACAATGACAAAATTGCTTGTTATAAAGGAAGTCCATTAGTGGTTCCAGGCAAGGGACCTATACTGGCGGCCACATTAAAAGCAGTCAGTGTGAAATAAATTATGTGAAGCTTATATCTTTCTTAGAACATTGCAATTGTGTTCATGAAATCGTTATTTTCAGAATGGGTTGTAAAACTGAAACCAATATTATTGATTAAGAATGGAAACTTCTTAAGATATCAATAAATAATGTTATGAATACAAATGTGTATGAATAAATTGATTATAATAAACAGGTACAACATAAGGATTGCACCACATCTAGCAGCACTGAAACCGCACTTTCCTATGCTTATATCCTTTTCTGTAACTTAAAACCGTCAGTAATTAGAGCGAGTTAGAGAAATACCGCACCGTCGATGCTTTTTTTTTTTCGACGTTGACAATCGGTCCGCCTGATGGTAAGCGGTTACCGTAGCCTATGGGCGCCTGCAACACCAGAGGCATCACACATAACGTCGTGTCGTAACCCTTATTCTTTCTGATGAATGAGTGATTAGGTGAATATTCTATCTATTCACTCGTTTTATGAAGAACCCCATACTGTAGTCCATGCACAGCGTGAGGGCGCTTTTGCGCTTTTGTTCTCGCTCTAGTAAATGACGACGATTCTAACTGACAATAAGGGATACAAACAGGAAAGTACGATTCTGATCCAACCCATAGTGAATAGAACTCAACCAGCCCGGTTTACAAAAGGAATACAAATGAAACTACACTTTAAGCAATATCAACAATATTTATATTACTTCTCTAATATGTGACTTCTATACAACAATTTGCAATTATTATTTACTATGTAGAAATTTAATTTCTTATTCAGATAGAAAAATAGATGTGACATAACATTAACATTAAGACCACAAATACTCATTATGTCTATACTAATGGGGCAAATAGAAAGTAATATTATTCTCTCATTTTTCAATTTAATTCCATAATTTGTGGTCTTAAGTTTTGCTTAAATCTGTATCAGTTTTAAAATTTTTAACATGTGGTACTTTCTTTTGTATGATAAAATAGTGTCATTGAAAATACTACCTACTTCAACATCAACATATTATGAGCCATTAGGAAAATATGTCTTTATAATTAATTAACAAATGTGCAGGCAAGCTCGGTTCAAAGTGTATGATCATATTATAGGCCAGTCACCACAGTTACAGATAGGACACCAATGCCATAAATACTATATTAAAGTTTGACTGACAGTGGCCTGGCCACCATAAGGGATTTTAATAACACAAAAAATAAGTCGCCATATATTAGAATTAGTCTGTCAATGATTCAAACTTATAAGCATTTATAGAGGGCCCACTTGGAGAGCTTGGCCACGTTTATATCGCAAACACTAGGGCACCTAACGAAGATCTGTTTTACCCAAAATTTAGTCGCTAATTAGTCGAAATTTATCGCCAAGTCAGATTTAGTCGAGTCTTAGTTTAGAATTTATAATGAGTTCAATTTTTAAGTTATAGTCTAAGAGCTAGATCGAAGAGCTTGCGAAAAATTGCCATGCTAGCTCTGGTACACCTTACAAATTTAACTCTTATAGGAATAGATACTATGTTGCACATTGTTCAGGTCAGTGGACAGTCAGTTTGTAAATTTTACCCATTGCTTGTTTAAGTAATCAACTACCCATTTTTAAACACAAGTATAAAGTAAATTGCTTGCTCGACTGCTTAATGTGGTGGCAAGACTTACAAAACCGAAAAAGTACATTAAAATTGTGATGCGTGAGCCATGCATCATCAATTTTAATGTTTTTACCCACCTCATACAAAATCATGGATAGGTATATAATTAACGGTTTTACCTCTGGGGACTGACCTATATCAATATTTATTATATTGGTACATGTACTATGTTCTAATATAATATTAAGTACTTACTATATACCATTTACTTGTTTTCAGTAAGAGCCATTATGCAAATTATTGTAAAGATATTAAGTATTATTTAGTTCTAACAATTTATATGTATGCAACATAAAATTCTGTGTAGATTTATTTCGTATCAGTAAAAATCTATAGTCTCTGTCCTCTCTGAAACAGGCACTATGAGCGTACCTAAGTTTCAAACTATTTTGATACAATTAACTTAAGTTTATTGGCAATGGTAATATTTATTGGATGGAGTAATATAATAATACATCATGTTATTTTGTCATAGCATCACTAAACAAACAGTAAAAACATTAAAATGCATTTGCAATAGGTTATAAATAAAGAAATCTACTTACGTGTAATATTATTGAAAGTTATATATCTATTCTCTTATAAGAAAATTCGGACAAGTGCTTCATAGGTTGTGAAAAAGTGCATCTATGCAATCACATCTCTAAAAGAATACTCATAATTATTGGCAGTAAGAACTAAGTTATGAAAATTTTACAATGGCTATAGAAATGTAATGTAAATAAAATATACCTTTGAGTGGCATTTATAACAACAGTAATTCAAACAGCACTTATGATGGGGCCTTTTCTTTCTTTAAAATATATTTTCAAAGTGTTTTCTTAGCTTTTAACTATTTATACATCATTGTAATATATTGAATCCATATGAATTATTTTTATTAAGTTTTATTTTTGTACTTTTATTATAAATAGCATTATTAACGCAGAAAACCCTCATAATCATATAATTACAGCAGTCAAGTAAGATAAAATTAAGCCAAGGTACTAACAATCATATAGAGAAACTCTTCAAATGGTGAAGGCAGAAGAAGATGAAACCATAAATTTTAATACTTTTGTATGAAAAAATGCTTAATCTGGCAACTAATTGACACTTGAAAAAATATATTGTAAATCTTGAAAATGTTTATTCCTGCATGGCTATCATACACTTAAACACGTTTTCTCAACTCACTGTGTAGATATCGTGGTTAGAAAACAGTGTCTAAAACATGTTTAAATTACATGTTTCATAATTCAAAAGCATTATTGAATAATATAACTAAAGTGCGACATACATTATTGTAGTCTATACATAGTAGTAGTGTAGTCGATACATTACCAAGTCGGAATTTCATAAACATTACCTACTAATTGATCGAGAGGCATTATAATCCTTCCAATACATTATTCAATTAAACATTTGACTTGTGCAGATATGTTTGATGCTAAAGTGTCCACATGCATTCTTTACAAATCTTAATTTAATTCATAAAATATTCTTATTTTTAATAACAATGCGGTTTAACTTATTTAGTAACAATTTAATGTGCAGGTCTAATTAATATCATTACGGTGAAAGAAGCGGTCACTTACAAGACGTATATCAAAGCCAATCAACTGCGGTAAATTTGGAGAGAACTATGGTATATGACCAACAGTGGACTATGCCAGGTTTCTTTAAAAGAAAAATAATTCTGTTTTCGAAACCGGTTTCCAAACTTTGGTTACCAAACTGGCCGAAGCTAGCTAGCTATTTTCAACAGTCGCAATATTGTTGTAGGGGAATATTTATGAATCGAAGATCGAGGTGCATTTACGTCATAAGTTGACATAACGGAAGAAAATAGGATTTCGTATAGAAAATGTAAAACTTCTACAATTATCTATTATTATGTAACTTTATCTTTAAACAAGGAAGACGCGCGGGGCTTTGTTCCCGTCGTTTATTTTTGGTCACTGCTCAGCTCCTATTGGCCGTAGCGTGATGTTATATAGCCTATAGCCTTGCTCGAAAAATGGGCTCTTCAACTCTTCAGCTTTATAATATTAAGTAAAGTACCGAGACTTTGGACTGATATAACGGCGAGATAATATCATCGCAATCTACTATAAATATGACATCGCCTTAGAACAAAAAATACAATGAGATGGACTTAACTAAAGATAATGTCGCCAAATCACTAAACCGCATAGTTACTATACAACTTTAATTTAAATATCAATTCCTTTACTTGATAAAGCTGTTGTCAAATATAATATCTGTGGATCACATGGAATCACTGATAGCAAAGACAATAAATTATAATATTTACCATAACCATCATTACAATTTAAGAAGCTTTCTAGAAAAGCACACAAGGTTTTGATAAATATTATAATCGTTAGCGTGATCTTTGTATTTCATAATATTATGCTAAACGCACCTTATTTTTATAATTATTATGATAAAGATAGAACTACAAATCTACGTATTTTTCATTTTGTTACACAATTACATTATTAATAAAATGACATATTCTTTGGTAGAAACCCAATCACCGTTACACATTAATTGCATTCAATTTTAATGTAAAATTTAAATAAAATTGTTAAAAAAATAGAATGTAAATAGTACCTATACCTTGCGAGATATTATAAAATAATTGTACAAACAATCTACTGGAACCCCATTTAACTTATAATTTAAAAACTACGAATTGGCTATCTCTAAAAATGTCCATGATTTCCTCTTACTATCAAGGTGTACAGCTCAGCACAGTACAGCCTCATTTGCTGCCGTTCAGCAATAACCAGGAAGGCAAGTGTGTTGCCATCATATCCATCTCTATTTCTCTCTCATCTCTTTCCTGGTAAGTTATACAACAGTATGACTATGAACTTGGCTAACTTAATTTTGCAAGAAAACACAGATGGCGTTGGTTGCGGGCGGCACAAAGTCGCTCGCTATTCTGCGGCAGCAATTAGATGAGGCCTATGTCCCAACAGTGGACATCATTGGACTGATATGATGATGATGATAGAGATGGTATGAGATTTGCTTATGTTTATGTAAATATTATTATGCACTGTTACTACCACTGAAGACAGTTTGTTTTGTTAAGACATTACAAGATATTAATTAGTTTGGCAGGAGGAAGAGTTTATCGGTATATTAATTAATATATTCAACATTATGTACCCAATATTATAAACTAAAATGTACTTTCGCTTGTTGTTTAAATTATAAAAATAGATAAAGATTTCCAAATTGTGATTCGTTAAAACATCATAATATTATTATTATTTTACCTAAAATTCTTTGGCTTATTAATTTAGTTCAACAACGTACTACGTACTCGTTTTATTATAGAAATTTGTTGTGGTATTATTTTTGAAGTGGAAAAACACATTAGCTACTATAACAAGACCACACGGCACGGGTAAATCACATTTATCAGCACTCTCGAAGATTAATCAGTGTTTCTGTGGTGAAACGCTCATGGCGTATTGCGACGTAGCGAGCGAGAGGAGATGCTCCAAGTGCAGAGTTAGGGTTGAACCACATCTGATCGCACCGAATCACACTTTCCTGTTTCTGTCACTTGCATTTACTAGAGCGAGGGAGTGTGAGTGCGACCTCACGCAGCGCATCAACGACTCACTGTCTATATCGCTCTAGTAATTGATGGTTCTAAGTGACAGAGAAGGATAGAAGTATAGGAAATTGCGATTCCAGATGTGGTCCAAGCCACAATTTGGCCGGATCGTACTAACGATCTCATATGATTACGATACTAGTATCTCCAAATATCACGTGTGAGATCATGATAATTATGCGTATCATAGATAGTAACTGGGGCGTTTATTTTGTTTAGTTTTAAAATATATATTATTCTTTCGCATAGTTTCGAACATCTTGTATAAATAAATTTATACCGACGACGTCATAAAAATTACCACGCAATGATCGTATACCTTAAATAATGTATAAATTTTAGTTAAGAATTAAAATAAATATAATTACAGACACGATTAATTGAAAGACGTAAAGCATAAGGAATGGCACAGATAAGTATAGTTACAGCGAAACTACGACCAATGATCTCATCTATTCTAAAAAGGTTCACTTACAGCATGCAAGTTTTATGCTGTACATATTTTCCTTACTGACCTAGAACAACAGAGATAAGTTGTAACTTACAAAACTTGCATTTTGCAAATTTGCCTTGCTAATTAATTTTTTTTTCTTTTTTTCTACCTTCTAATGCGAATAACAAAAATAAACAAATATTGTGACTTAATCTAATTAATTAATAGACTTAATTTTAATAAGATACATGTATTATGTTGGTAATTGAAAACGATGAATGTTTTATGAGCAAGTTAGGCCTTATTGATATGAAGATGATTACGAATATTCCACCACATTTGAAAAATACTGCTTGTTTATAATAAATTGTTCTCATAAAAAAGATCAGAGATATACTTAGATAATAAAATTATACGTGGTGAAATATAGATATGGTAAATGAATATATTGACGGTGAGTGTCCATACAGTTTAACATATCGATTATTCAGTATGTTTAAATATTACTTAATAAAGTTGCAAAAATAGAGACAGTCGTTATGTACGTCAATAGATCGGTAACATGATCTACCTGCCTTTTAAATCTATCATCCGAGAAATGTTACTTAACTTTTACGTGTTACACTTAACTCTATGATACTGTCTTACAAAAATATAAACAATATTTTATTATAATAACATCAAAAACAAATAAAATTTGAGACTACTATGAGTATCTACAATATATGGGACAATACTGTATAGAAATAAATACAATTAATAAAAATATAACACTTTGATAAGGTGTACAATTAAATAAAATATTGCACATTTATAAAAGCCTTTCAGATGCCTTTATACATACAGGGTTATTAAAAACATGGTCAATTAATTAAGAAATAACAAAAGAAATATTTACGCACCAATTTTACAACAACTGACTAAAGTGCAAGCATTATGACGTAAACATGACATCAATAATTTAATGGCACAGAAAATATTATTGGAAGTAAAATAATAATATAGGTGGGCAAGAACAGTTATTTTTCACACTTTAAAATGATTTAACTGCTTAATTATTTGGGAGGAAGACGATTTTCATACGTCACAACTTTAAAGCTCTTATTCGCACCGCTACCTTTTTCTTGGTAGCATTTATAATGATATTAGTGTTCAATACTAGAAGTATTACCGGGCTAAATTGTTTGCAAATATATAAGTATTCAAACACTTATTATTTAAGCCTTTGCATTTTTTAATGGAAAATAATATCGTGCAAAAATCTGTAACAATAAATTTATTCGCGACATCACTGGCTTAATTACGTATGAATGTGGAATGTCTTCAAAATCATTTCTTTTTTTCACGACAAAGAAATCTAAAAATAAAATACTCTTTCAATCACATTCCTTAAAGTAAAATGTTTCAAATTCTATATATTGATAAAATGCATGGAATCGTTCAAGATTGAACTTTTTTCGGAGATAACAAATACATCCTTTGGTAAAAGTTTCGATTCATCGACGTTAACGTATAAAACGTTTGTTACATTCTCAGAACATCACATTTTCGTACCTATGCACCAATATAGGCTTCGTCAAGCGAATCGTTCTTATGTTTTAATGTATTTAAACAACTTTGGCTTACAATATTGTGTTGGCCTCCATCATTCGCTGATATCCAGAAAGTTGGTTTTGGATTTTATAGTTGAGTTGGTGGGAAACGACGTTGGGGTTTACTGCGGCGTTGTGCAAGCGTTGACTGAGACACAGGGCCCAATACTTGCGGCGTCAACGGAGATGAATTTAGCGCCTGAAAACGTAAAAACTTTTTTAAGGTAAGGCAAAAGCACTTAAACGAGTTGTTTTCTAGCATCATTGTGGAATGTGGAGCTTTGAACATAACACTTAGTTTAGTTTATTTAGTTAGTAGTAGGTTAAAAAGCTTTCCAGCAGCGATGTTTCCTTAGTGCTATGACATGTCCTTCCTCAAGGTTTTAAGAGATTTATCCTGTCATGGTAAGCAGCGGCTTGGATTTCCCCCAACATTGCCAACGTCCATGAAGATCTGTATCTAGTGTGAACACCTGTATTTTACTCTGTATATATTCGAAAATTTGATTCTACTTGGGTTGAGTCGTATCGCATATCATGTGATCATGATTGATTGATGACATGATCATGCATTAGATTGGCAGCAGCTGTTGTCCAGAGAGGCAGGTCATGACGGTGTACCTGGAAGGTGAGGTCGACGGCGCGGCGCAGGTCGGCGGGCGGCGGCGTGGCGACGTGCGCGGCGGGGGGCGCGGCGGCGGGGGGCGCGCTGAGCCACGCCTCGCGCAGCAGCGAGGCGGCGGCGGGGCGCGCGGCCGGCTCCAGCTGCAGCATGCGCCGCACGCAGGCGCGCGCCCCCGCCGACACGTTGCGCCACACGCCGCTAGATAGCTCCACCTGCACACCATTATCTATATGAGTACACTGCACCGCACAGACAGGCATAACCAAGGAACTTATATCTCCTAACTAACTGGAATGCTTACGGAACGATATTAGAAAAACTAAAAGCTCCTCTGTGACTTACGAAATAAGGTTGAAATTTATTCGTTACAATAATGAGAGGAAAAAATTCCTATGGGAGCGAGAACGAAAACGAAATATGGATGGAATCTCTCCCTTTCTCGCAAATGACAGTAATTATAAAAAGCGGGACAATGATATGCAGTAGAGAGAGAGAGATTTCCATAGATTTTTTCGGAACGCTTTTTAGGTGTAGGTAAGTATTCCAGCTAGTTAGAGATCTAAGTTCCTAGGGCATAACCAAGTTCCATTCTTCATATAACTGAACAGTTTTACGACACACACGCTATGGCTTGCATAACGGTTGTTAAGTTTAGTATTTACGTACCTTGCCTGACTCAATTCTGGCCAAAATAGCTTCCGGCGTATCATCACCGGTCGAAGCGAACGGAGTTCTGCCAGAAAGCATTATGTAGGCTAACACACCTGAAACAAAAAAAAACGGTTTATCCTCATGTTGTTGAATTGCGCGAATAAGACTATTCTTTAATAAGTCGCACATAACAGGCCATAGTGAGCCAGAATACAGTACAGTATCGACTGCAAAAAATATAACAGAAAAATGTATAAAAAAAAAACTACAGCTTTTCACAGAAAATTAAATGTTATTTTAAATTATACCTAAGCTCCAAATATCACAGGCGGCGTCGTACCCAGCTCGCTTGAGTACCTCGGGTGCCACAAAATTGGCTGTATAACAAGGCGTCATCAGTAGGCCATTTTCAGCGCGCAACTGTTTCGCTAAACCAAAATCCACTAGACGAATGTCCTCAGGCCTCTTTTCTGCCGTTGCGAATAGAATATTCGATGGTTTAATATCTCTGAAAAAAATAAAAGTATTTTTTTTAGCCTTGAAATACTTTTTTGGCAAATCGGACATGGCTTTGTTGTATTAGAAGGCTAAACACTCTTAACTCTGTTAACTGAACGGCTTAAGCATTAGCCAGCCAGTTCATTAAATGTTGCCTTTGACGATACAGCTGAATATTATTTAGGCCGCTAGTTGAACGCCGCCGTTTTGTTAAACGGCTAGGCAATTAATTAAATGGCTAATTTAACCAGTTGGCTGCGACATATACATAAAATAATAAAAACTTCCATGTTCTACTGAATTTTTAGTGGCACTGTATGCATGTATAAATATTAAATACTAAGTAGGTATCAACCGAACATCACATACAACATTGTTAATTTTATTGTGTCACGTTTGTACTTTAGCATCATGTTTATCAAATAACCAGTGTATTATTATAATAATATTATATTCTCTGCGATACAGGATTATCCTAGTACAGGCATCAATATTGTTAAAGCCTATTATTTTATAAATCCTATTACTTTTTAGAACATTGAAGAAATTATTTATTACATAACATAACATAGCATCACGCCTTTTTACCCGAAGGGGTAGGCAGAGGTGTTTCACACCCACATTTCGCCAGCTATGTTTGGTCTCATGAAATAGAGGGCGAGCCTATTGTTATCAACCGGGAACATTTGTTTACCAAACTCCGGGAAAATCTCAATACTGGTATTTTCATGTTAGCCCAATACCATTTTCACCCGACCCGGGAATCGAACCTGGGACCTCATGCACAGCAGTCGTATACACTTCCCGCTGCGCCACCGAGGCAGTTATGATTTTTATGATTTATTAAATTATGTACCTATGTACGACGGTATGTCTATGCAGATAATGTACGGCGTGCAGAACATTCTTCAGCATGGGTGCGGCCTCGTGCTCAGGGAGGTAGCGACGTTGTGTGATGTGCTCCAACAGTTCACCGCCTCGACACAACTCAGTCACGGCGAGAATACGACCTCCTTCCTCGTATACACCGCGCAGTGTTATTATATGCGGGTGTTGGCTGTACCTGTATGGAAAAATAGAATAATAATAAGTATTGCCTTGGTATTATTTTAAAGGGAAAGTGAATCAGTTTATTTGTTTCGCTTTTTCGGCTAAACCACTAAACGAAGTTTGTTAAAACTAACAACACAAGATGGTCTAGAATTTGGAGAAGGATATTGGCAATTTTTTATCGATATACACGCGGGCGATAAGCTAAGATAAATTATCTTTTTAATGAGTTAATTCTGATTAATAGTTTAACATTAAAACTGTGCATCAAAAGCAAATCGGTTAGAAATATAATAAAATGAAAAAAAAAGAAAAAAGAGACATAATAATAAAATTCTTTAAGGGCCTCTGCGTGTTGGACCTGTGTCCCCGCGTAAGCCTTCCAAAAGGACCGGGTATACTTCTTACCTTAGAGAGAAGTATAGCCGTGAGAAAAGAGACATAATAATAATAACTTATTCTTGCAATACCCAATAATAATAATGTTTGGACATTCAAACACAGCACTATCTAGTCGATTTACTACTAATTACTTATTCAGTAATATTGTGGCATATTTACTACACGTACGTAATTCTCAAAGAACTGAACAAGAGAACAACTTTTAATGAAACTGTAAATTGTTGCGTACCTCAGCAAAATTTCAATTTCTTCACGAGGATCATATTGTAATTTGTCCATTATTTTGACAGCAAACTGCGCCTTATTGGTTTTGTGTTCACAGAGGCGTACGACTGAAAATGAACCGGTGCCTAGTTCACCCATTAATCTGAAAATTCAAAAAGTATTATTATATTCCATTCGCGTTTAAATATGTACAAAGTTATTTAACTTTCCTCAATAACTTTCATCAAAATAAAATGGGCTCACCTGTATTCGTCAAAGAAATTATTCCTATTAACAAATCCAGCCCAAAATTCTTCAGTGGAAGTCTTAGTGTTCTGCGCAACATGATTTTGGTTCTGACTAGTAACTGTTTTGTTATTGTCATCGTCCAGTAGACAAGGTGCCACGAAACTGAATCCTCTGTAATTAATTTATAGAATGATATGTTTATTGAAGCTAAAATTTCTCTAATTCAAATCTATCTATTACTTTCATCATTATCTAGTTTTTTTTTTATATAAATGACAACGCCCGCCCAATATCTATGAGTCACACAAATATAGGTATGTATGGGAATCGAACACACGTCACCTGGCGGAACGACCATCTTAACCGCTACACCACGGTGACAGTCAAACCTCATTAATGACTGCCTTTGCAGCGCAAAGGAAGTGTGAGCGAGTACTAAGATTGTGTTTTTCTGTCTTGAAATTATTTTAACGAACTTGAAATTAAATGAAATCTCGTTTATTCATCTAGGTTACAAGGTAACACTTATGAAAATCACAAGAATGTAACAGGTTATCCGAAAAGTAGTGTCAGCAAATTTGCCTACGACCAGTTCGCTGACGGGATGGAGCTATGAGAAGAACTGGCAAGAAACTCACGCCTCTTTTTAAAATAATGGATAGTTACAATCTTTTGTAATTTACAATTTGGGTAGCGTGTAAAGTGATGCAGCAGAGCACTACACCGTTAGATTATATTATCGAATTATAATGAATGTTTACAAACTAAATATTAAACAGAAAGTAAAATGTAAGGCTCTAACTTATTATGAATATACTGTAATGTGTTCTGTATGTTAGAGTTTGGTCGGATGCAGGTTGTTGAATAAGAAGTCCATTTTGTTAAACGCGGTTTTATTGTAGGTTGTACACACTACAAGATTGTAATACCGACTGTTTTATAATTAATTGTTTTAGCATAATTCAGATACACAAGAGTCACGTGATATGGGTGCAAAGTACAAGTGTTCTAAAAAGGATAAGCATTACTGAACAATGATGAAATGCATGTGTATTTAAGGTCAAGCTCAAGGATCGCCCTCATGGGACCAAAGTAGTTGGCTTGTAGTGATGATGATGAAGTAGCTGGCGAAATGTTAATGATAAACTATAGCATAGTACGAGGACGACTGTCCCATTGCCTGACAGGTATGGGATAGCAAGATTTATTCGGAGATAGGATAGTGAAAGGTAAAGGTGTAAAGGTAAAGGTACCTAGTACCTACTTTACTATGTCTTAAATAGTTTTTCACGAAATCCTCAGGATAACCATTTACGAAATACCTTATGCTGGTACTGTCAAAACATTCTCACAACTTATTCTTGCAATATCTGATACTATAATACTTAACAAGCATACGAACATAGCCCATTGGTAAGTTTGTACAAAGGGCACACAGCATAAAATGTTTGGCATCCCCTTAATTAAAGAATTTCATATATTTGATTAAAAAAAGTTAATTATAGAAGTTAGTTTTAGTTAAAGTCCATTACATGACTAAGTAAACATTCTTGCACGGTACGTCGCGTCTCATTATTATTTGTTTAATAAAATATGGCACGTTCATGAATAAAGGTTTGCCATAGTCATCTTTGAGGTAAAGTCTAAAGTATGAGTACTTTTGGTACATAACTTCGTATCAAAATATAATGTGCCATACTTTCTTAAATCTATCTACGGCAATACTATCAAAAATTTGTAACTAATGTTAAAGAAACAAACAAAACGTACTTTTATCTTATCTACTTATCAGTCTACATTGTAATTATACCGTCTGACGTGTCGTGATTCTATAATCTTATTTACTACATATTATGTAGGTGTGTAGCGAGATATGTGTAGAATATAAACATAAGACCTGGCATCCTGTTAAACAACGTTTTAACATAATTATTATTATACTTCCTATGACTATGACTAATGAAATTATCGACGGTATTTAGTACAAACATATTATAAGAATATCGGTAGTTTGAAAATTTGAAATACGAGTAAGAAACTAACTACTCGGGCTAAGCAACCAGAAGTGCGTCTTGAGCTCGATTAGAATGATATTTTTCATCATTCATTTTCTACCATTAGGTATGTATTTTGTACCTGCAAGTAAACCTTAATCTTGGACGCATCTTGCAAGTTGCAATTTGCGAAACAAGAGATTCATACTTTCCTCAGTGTTACGTCATTTCTTTCATTTTATTTCTTATAATTTTTATTAAAGAATTAAATAAACCAAACACACTAATGTCCTGTTTCTGAGCCGAATGATGAATCGAATGGCTATTGATAAGATAAAATATAACATAAACAAACTAAAAATTACAATTGTATGAATAAACTAGTTTTATTGTTTTACTGTTATGTTCAGTCAGGTTATACTTTAATCGATGAATAACTTCAATCCGAGGGCTCAGAAACCGGGTATAACTAATTTCCTCATCGTCATCATCACCATATCAGCCCAACGACATCCACTGATGATCATATCCCTCACCTAAATTACGCTTACTACGCTAAAGGGCAGGGCACATAAATAATAGTAAAACTAATTTAATAGTTATAATATAAACAAAACCACTTCTTTTGTCTGAGTGTAAGTACCTATATCGATAGATTTAATAATTTACCTAGGTATATGATGATTTATTTACAGTTAAACAAATATTTAGAAACATTTAGCGCAGAAAGGATTACCTTGAAAAGGGCGTAAAGAAAAATCACTAATATAAATTTATACGACATGCAACTTTTCATGTACAATATTATGTAGGACCGTTTAATATTAAAACCCTACCTCGAATATTCATTCTTAGAAATATACACGCAAGGATGAAAAACCGTCATACAACACACACCCTACTTATAAGTAAATTATAAAAGTTTACCTAAATAGTTCGTGTGCATTAGCCGAAGCAGGCACCCCTGGTGAGTCCCGTGGAGTTCGACACGTGAACTCTGAATCAAAGTAGAAAGCATCGTCGGCTCTTGACACGGCTGGTCGGAATGGGGGAATGACCTATAAACAAAAGTTCAATACAACCCTTATTCAAATTTATGTAGGTTTTATGGATTATTCTATTAATCTCCTTACATTTATGAACTTTTCTACCACAAATCCCCATTGCCACATCTTCTATCTTGTAATGGGGTTTGTGGAAGAAAAGTTCACAAATTTAGTTCGTATTATATATTTAAATCAATGGGGACTCGTGAATTTTAATTCTATAAATCCCCATTTAGAGGTTGGAGAGTATGCAATGGCGGATTTGTGGAAGAAAAGTTCATACATTCCCATTTATGAGGATTGTCAATATAATAATAAAAATAATCTGTTTTATGTGTTATACAAAATGTTTCTCAATGTCTCTTCTCATCTAACCTACATCAAAATAAGAAACAGGTAATTATTAATTACGTACCTCTTTCTTAAAAAGACCTTCCCAGTCTATACTTGTGAAGAATTCATGTCGTTTTATATCTTCGATGCCATTCGTTCCAGCGCCCAATCTGTAGACAAACCAAAAAGGTCAGAACCTGTATGGAATTTAACAAACACATCCCTAGGTTAATTACTATATGAGTTACAGTCAATCTATGTGAAATCACTATATATTATAAAATAAAGTCCTCTGCCACGTCTGTCTGGTTGTTCGTGATAAACTTTTGCCCTCTTATTATAAAATATGGACTAAGTATTAAACCAGGTTTAAATTGACATAAACCATTGTTTTAATGTCAAAGTTGTCTATTTAAACTTGGTTTAATGTTTAGTCCGTATTTTGTAATAAGGGGGATAAATTACTGATCAGATTTTAATGCGATTTTTACCAATAGATAGAGTGATTCATTGATTCGCGGTTTAGGTTTATAATTTTATTCCTACCACGCTGGCGTAGCCGCGTGGGGACGCTATCGTATCTACAAGACAGTTTGCAAAATTTAACATATAAATCAAAAATAAAATAAATAATATAGGAACTCAGAATCAACATAGAAGAAATAAATAACAAATGCACTGCCATTTGTCCTGCTCTCAGGAGTGCACATAAGTTATCGGCAAAATATTTGTAGCACCTACGCTATTGTATTTTGTGCAGAGGCGACTTCCGAACACGTGACACCGTTACACCGGATGTTTGGGAACTATTATCATGGGTGACTCAACCTTCAAGGCGCCCGTCAAATTATACTTTCTTTAAATTACGCTTATCGATCGAATAATCAACTCGACAAGACTCGAACGCGAAACTTCATTAGTACCATCATGTTGAAATCGTATCTTTGAATGACCAGCGAAATTCCACGATAGATAAAAGGAGAGTGATTTATTTTAAATGTTTTTTTCTTTATCAGATTTTTAATTGCAGTTTACGCACCTATTTTGAGGGTTCCTTTTAAATAACGCTCTAAGTAGAGACTGGGCCTCCTCACTAAGATTTGATGGCATACCAAGCTTAGCTTTTAATATTTGCGTCATTGTTTCATGTCTTGTTGAACCATGAAATGGCAGGTTTCCTGTTAGCATTTCAAACTGAAAAGGAAAATTCGTGTTTGAGTATCATAGACGATAAATAGTAGGTATAAAATAAAATATGAGTAGGTAATATTGCACAGGCATACCATAAGTACTCCAAAAGACCACCAATCAGCTGCAAATGTATGTCCTCTCCTATTAACAACTTCTGGCGCCATATATTCTACAGTGCCACAAAAACTATAAGCTTTATCACTACTTGGAGGTAGCTTAGACAAACCAAAATCAGTCAATGCAATATGTCCATCAGCATCTAATAAAATATTCTCTGGTTTTAGGTCCCTGTATATTATTCCAAGCTTGTGAACATGTTGTAGTGCTAAAGCTAGCTCCGCAAGGTAAAATTTCACATCCTCCTCTGTAAACATCACCTAAAAATATGACCAAATATCAGTTTGTATAACAGTTGGTGTTCATTTATGTATATCCATACAATGTATGCGCCTTCCAATGCGTGGCCGCCAAAACCTTTTTCCCCCATCGACCATCAGTTCTACTAGCTATGTGCCCTGTCCACTGCCACTTTAGTTATGCGATTCGGTGAGCTATGTCGTATTGGAAGGCCCAGCATAGGACGATCAAATGGACCGACGACCTGGTCAAGGTCGCGGGCGAACTTTGGTTGCAGGCTGCGTTAGCGTAAATTAGGTGAGGCCTCTGTCCAGGAATGAACGTCGTTGGGCTGATATGATACCATAGATAAATATATTTTCCATATTTATAATGGAATAAACAATATGCAGGGGTTGTTTTACACAAACATCGTATTGGATGTTATGTCCTTAAATTGTATGTCTGAGTCTGCACTCAAAACTTTGCACAGTTAATTATATTATCCTTAGTCTCTATCCTCCTAATTTTAAAGAAAGACTCTCATAAAATCAAATAGGTTTCCGTATACGCTAAATTGGATTCTAATGATAGATAAAAGTTTCTTCCTACAAGCACTTTTTAGAATTAAATGACTAAGTGATAAACTAGACTAATATGTCAGAATTTCAGAAATAACATCATATTTCTATTTATTGAATTAATTTCTTGGAATATTCATCATTAATATGGCCATGTATTGTTCAACATTAAAAATTAATAAGTAGGTACCTACTTTATAACTCTATATATTGTTTAGACAAAAAAGCTAGCCTACAAAGAGTGCACAGTGTTTGATATGACCCAAAAAAATTCCCTCTGCTGTTTATGGTAGTAATCGAACTAGGGATGCATTTAAAATGCAAGAGTAAAACACCGATGTGTCTAATTCAAATAACTTTTTTTATAAAAAATAATGAACTTTACGTGACCTTGTCGTAAAAATAAATAAAAAAAATTCTGAAAACGTAACTGTCCAAGATATTTGTCTTAGATAAATACAGTCTAATAAAGCATCTTAGGGCGCATATTTTCCAGTTTTTATTTTTTTTAAATCGCTTCTGGATACCGAGTAATTTATTTTTTTCAGATTTTCGTTTTTATTTTTTTTCTCCCAAAAAACTCAAAAGTGTAATTTGTGACTAGCACAGAAAGATTGCTCTTAATAAGGCCTATCGCTGATAAAATAGCCATGTTCCACTATTGAGGCCTTTAGGAGATATAAACCATTTTGTTCTAGGGTCAAGTGATACAACATAGGGTTGCCACTAAAGGTCAAACAAGTTTTTTTTGTGAGTGTTTTTTGTTTTCATACTTATGAAACTTTATTTAAGTTTTTAAACGCCATGTCAGACATCGTTGTCCGACAAACATAAATAGATAAAATTAATAAATTGTGTAAATTTGCCTTTAAATGTACATTGTTGCCCTGAATAATTTTTCCATTTCCATATACTTAACAATTATTTAACAACCATCGAATTATTAGGAAGTGACTAATTCAGCTTCCAATATTTCACCTAAACAAACCCACCACCCATCATCCCACCATCATGCAAACCCCATCATCGAAAAAAACCTAAAACAAAGGGTCTGCCGCGCATGTAATTAGATGTTATTTCTAAATGTGGTAAGTTATTGTAGTATAGAATAAAATATACTTCAAAACAAAATAAATAAATTAAGGGCAAATAAAGTGACAACCCTAACACTATTTAAAAAAAATTAATTCCTCCTAAAGGCCTCGATAGTGGAACGTGGTTATTTTATCAGCGATAGGCCTTATAAAGAGCAATCTTTCTGTGCTAGTCACAAATTACATTTTTGAGTTTTTTTCGAGAAAAAAAATAAAAACGAAAATCTGAAAAAAATAAATTACTCGGTATCCAGAAGCGATTTAAAAAAAATAAAAACTGGAAAATATGCGCCCTAAGATGCTTTATTAGACTGTATTTATCTAAGACAAATATCTTGGACAGTTACGTTTTCAGAATTTTTTTTATTTTTTTTTACGACAAGGTCACGTAAAGTTCATTATTTTTTATAAAAAAAGTTATTTGAATTAGACACATCGGTGTTTTACTCTTGCATTTTAAATGCATCCCTAGTTCGATTACTACCATAAACAGCAGAGGGAAATTTTTTGGGTCATATCAAACACTGTGGAGTGTTAATAATATTATTCAACAAAGTTATATGTTGTATGGTTAATCTGATAGCTTGGCATTCACATACACTTGCCCTTCTCAAGCCAATGAAGTTGCATAAACAATGCACATCAGTATGGCTTCTACGATACCTACAGTTATGTATTAATGTGTGCTCACTACCTACTACTGAGAATGAATGGCGTAAAAAAGTAAAAAAAGGTTCTTCATCTTTAACATTATTTTGTATTGTTGTTGGCATGAGACAATACATTAATAACTGAAATACAATAATACAGTAACATCTGACAATAACAACAGCACTCAGCTTTGCTCTTAAATAGTGATGTACCCAATATCTGTATCTGTATCCACGGATATCTGAGTGAAAAGAAAGATCCGTATCTGTTACTTTTTTTGACAGATCTTTTACTTTATTACTATGCAATACATAGACGAAATTCTATAAGTGATAAATGCAATGAAAAACTATGATATTCCATTCTAATTGTTTTCTTATTTCTAAAACAAAAGAAAGACCCGTGTAGTGCGAGTCGAAATATTACGCATATGCGTCAAGTGGCGCAACTATTGTATTGAGGTCATACGGAACGTCATCAATTGCATTGCATGCATTTTAGCGATCTGGCACATCACTACTCTTAAATAAAAGATTATAGAATGGTCTTACCTCCTTACTAAGCCGAGAAAACAAATCACCACCACGTAAGAAGTCCAATATTAAGTATAGTTTTCCAGCAGTTTGAAATGCATAATGTAACTTAACAATAAACGGATGGCCCATATCAACTAGAATATTTCTCTCCATTTTTGTACGTTCCCTATCTCTCACTTTTAATGTAGCTTTTTTAAGTACCTGAAAATCAAAGGATTTGAATACATAATCTAATGTAAGTAGAGTTGAAAATAGAATAACAAATTATAAATGTATTTGTCAGTGTGTTAACACATAGTTGCTAAATCTCTGTGCAACAACTGACAATTGTTTATTAATAATTACGTCATGTCTTTGAGGCACTTGTGGAATTACACCATAATAAATACATAAATGATATTATTTATGCTAGGTAACTTTAGTTATATATTATACATTGTGTGGAAATAATAATAGATATGTTACAGAAAAAACTCATAATGGTATTTAGTATACACATCTCACACATATAATAGCAGTCCTAACATAAAATCAAGATGTACACTCGGTACAAGAATTCTATAATAGCATAGATCTGTTCCGGAATTCACATCTTGTGTCAGTAGCAGAAGCTCAAAATTGTATTACCATAGATATTCCAGAGGCCCTTTTTAAAAATATTTGACAGAGAATATGCTTAGAAACCATTACCTTCATTGCATAGAGCGTGCCTGCATCAGCACCAACAACTTTTCTTACTAAGAATACTTTCCCAAAAGAACCTTCACCAAGGACTTTAAGAAGTTCAAATTGTGAAGGATCTGCTTTATCATGTCCTTCTTTAATGACATCTTGGATTTCTACTTCCTGTTCTTCACTGATATCACTAGCAGTATCTAGACTCTCAGCTGTAGATGCTTGACGAGACTCAGCAGAGTTTTCAACAACTATTGGAAGACTATTTGCTGTCTGAACAGATGATGCCTATTAAAATAAAGCAAAAGAAACTAGTTCACAATCTTGGAATTCTGCTTAATATATTACTACAAAATTATACTGATGACTTCAATAATTCCTATCCACAATATTTCATAACTATAATTAATTGTAGAGCTCTTATATTATAAACAACATAAAATATTGATGAATTCAAAAGAATTCGTAACAAAACAATTCACCATTATCACAACACAAAAGTTAAATGCTCAAGAAGTCAGAAATCAAAATTACAACATTTGTACAATGGAACAATTTAAATAATATAAGTAATAAAAACAATATAAACTGTCTCCGTTTTCCTTACTGGCCCGACACTACTATGAATGTATATTTATATTTTTTTCCTTGATTGCAATATAATATTAGTACCAACTTAAATAGAGACTTATTACTACACTAGACGACATGCGAAGCTTTGCTCCCGTCGTTCTGTGGCCACTGATCCTAGCGTTCAACCATACAAACAAACAAAGAAATTATTCAGCTTTATAATATTAGTTTAGATAGATTCATAACATAACAATTAAAGTTAATGTGATTCATGGATTAATGTGAATTGTAAGTGGGCGTATTTATATCTCTAACTGGATCAAATGGATAATAAACTTTTGAAATTATATAAAATTAAAAATATTTATAATGAATACGACTGCTAAACTAATGTATAATTCTAATTAGCGTTAATAAGTTATTTAAAATACGTGAAATACCGTGTTATCTCCAACATTTTGCATTCGCCAAGGATCTGAGGTGTTAGCCAAAGGCATTGTTGCTATCTTAGACACTTAAACATGCACTGTATAATACTATAACAATAAAATAAAACCAATTAAAACTAAAGCACTATTCAATTCATTTCTCATTCATAAAGTTCATAAACCACAAAACGTGAACAAAATAATAATGTTGAAGGCATTCACTTGACAGCTCAGGGACAGTCAGGGGATGACAGCAATGCTGCCAACTCTTAAAATGTTTTTTTTTTATCAGTGAAATGGAATGGTGTGCCATGTAATTAGTATTTCAACACATCCAGCCATGGTATTAGGCCGGGATCGCCCGTTCATTTTTTATTTTAATTACTATCAATCTAATTTTTCGTGAGTAGCTTCATTTTGATGAGACGCCCAACAATTTCGTATTCCAAAAGTTTGATTGTGGTAGCTAACAGACGTAGCAAGGGTATACCCCCTGATTCTGAGCTGTCGGAATATTTTCGGCGGAAATGTCAGTTTGATTAAAGTTAAAAAACATAATGTTAAAGAAATTGATGGTTGTATGAAAAATTCTTATATTAATCAGTTTTTATATACGGTAAACAATTTTATAACATTAAATAACTTAAGCCATAAAAATACGTCGTACTAAGATTCGAAAAAGTTTACGATCCGGGAGCATTCCGACGAGTCAGAATCAGGGGGCTGATATCGGGTAAATTCAGCTATAAAGCCCTTAATCTGACTCGTCAGATTGCTCCCGGATTGTTGATCGATTCTTAGAACTACGTATTTTTATGGCTTATGTTATTATAAATAATAATAAAGAAAATGGTTATTGTTGTAAAATTATAAAAATGATACACAAAAAGTTTTTTTACAACCATTTATTTTTAAGGTATTTTATCTAGACATTTCAGGCCGAAAACTTTCCGACAACTCAGAATACAGGCCCATGTGCCAAGCATTATATCTACATTTATAACGATCCGGCGTCTAATTTGTAAAAACTATGTACCTACTCCTTTTGACACAATCGGATAGAAAGGGGCCTCCTAGAGCTTATTTGGAATTAATTACGCCATTGAGTCTATAATTAAAACATAACAGCATCATGCCTATATTCCCGGAACCGGAAGGGTAGGCAGATACACTCAAATTTCGCCAGCTAGGTTTCTTCATCATCCTCCTCCCAGCCGCAGGAAGTGAACTGCTGGACTTATGCCTCCCCAAGAGATTTCCAATAGAGCCGCTTGTATGCCGCCTGCATCCATATGTTTGATGCCATGAAATAGGGGCGAGCTTATTGTCATCATTGACTTGGTTTTATTAAAAAAATTTTTTAAAGGTGTGCAACTGCGCTGTTCGCATAACAGCTTCGAGTCAATATTTAATTGCGAAAGTTGGGATGAATGTATGTTTGTTACCGACTCTTTCACACGACAGAACGGCTGAAAGGATCGGTATGAAATTTGGCATTCACATAATAATATTCTACCACATTCACACAGCGCCATCTAGTCCCAAAGTAAGCAATTATATTTGCTTGTGTTATGGGTACTAAACAACTGATATACTACTTAAATACATTTTTTTTTGTAAATACTTACATATTATAGATAAATTACACCCAGACACAGAACAAACCTTTATGCTCATCACACAAAGATTTGTCCTGGGTGGGGATGAACCCACGACCTCCGGCTTAGCAGTCAGGGTCACACACACACCACTAGACCAAAAGGCCAGTCAACAGTCAACATAGAATATTATAATCTCTGTAATAGTACTTAAGCCACTTTTTGCCGACATATCACGCAAGCGAAGCCGCAGGCGGAACCTAGATTTTTACATAAATAAAACTACAGTAATAATGATGTAAAAATTTTAATTAAAAAGAACTACACACTAAATCCGTTTTATATACTTAGACCTTGATTATAATTACTAGTAGTTAGTGTTATGTAAACAGTTACTACCATTACAAATAATAATATATATATATTAAATGCTTTAAAATTTCTGTTAACTTTAAACATGGTATTTTAACTAGTAAATATAAAATATATTGTACCTAGTATATATATTTAGCCACATATACATACAATAATTGCATTTTTTCTGGTAGGTATGTAATAGTTAAAAAAAAGTACATAGTGATTGAGAACTTTGAAAGGAATGTAAATCTAAGTAAGTATACCTTCAGCATAATGTGAAGCAACGAAAACAAAATACTATAGACTAGAATATTCTACAAACCGTAATCAACAATAATAAGAAAATTATATTTTACTTGTACTATTAAAAATGTATTAAAATTTTGTACATAGTAAAAAAATGAATTACAAAATTAATCTTGCTTTTGACTTCCTGCTTGTTTATTTATATTCTCAATTCTATGTAATAATGTAGGATGGGAATGATACCAAGAGGAATATAATTTGTCATAGATTGGATAGTCCAAGTTGTCTTTGCCAAGTTTTATGAGAGCAGATCTTAACTCATCAGGATAAGATAGAGAGAGAGCAAAGTTGTCAGCTTCATATTCAAACTTTCTAGAAAGTGCTGTGGCAAAGAATGATAAAATAGAATTGTAAGGCGCCAAGATCATTTGCAGTACAACAATGAGGCCGATGATTATTGGTTCCTGACCAGCAGGGAAGCCTAATGAAGTATACAACATGGAGTATTTGAAAAGTAATCCAAATGCAGTAAATAGTAAAAGTAAATTGACTTCTGTGAGTGCAATTGACTTGTAAATATGACTACACTTCCAGTGACCAAGCTCATGAGCAAGAACACCTAATATTTCGCTTTCAGTACATCCAGTTGTTACTTTTTTTTCTTCATCATACTTCTCTAATAATGTATCAAATAAAACAATTCTTTTAGCGCCAAACAATCCACTGAAGTATGCGTTACTATGTGCCGATCTTTTTGATCCTTCTACAATGTAAACTTGGGATAGAGGAAACTTGAGCTTTAATGCTAAGTTTTCTATTTTAGTTCTAAGAGAGCCTTCAGGTAATGGTACAAACTTGTCAAAGAGGGGAGCAATTACAGTTGGGTACAATGCTAACAGGATCAATGTTGCCACAGTTGTGAACATCCAAAGCCAAACAACAAACATATTTCCTCCAAGCATAATAATAAAAATGGCTATGGAAATAATAGGCAGTGTGATGACAAGGCTAAGAAATAAAGATTTGATTTGATCCTTAACAAAGAATCCAATAGTCTGTTTGTTGAAACCATGCTTTTGTTCAAGCACAAATGTACCATAAATAGTAAATGGCATATTAATAACAAAATTAAACAAAGTCACAAAAGTTATGAATACACAGCTAATTAATATTTCTCTATCTGCAGAAATGTTAAGTGCAGCTGCAATATTTTCAGATTTGTGCCATGCTATGTATATCCAACGATTGTACAGAACAACAGATGTTAACGATATACTATACAACTCCTTAATTATCTTGAACTTTGACTTGTCAATGCCATATATTCTAGCCTTCATAAATGATTCTTCATTTAGCATTTTCTTCAAATCATCAGGTATGGTATTGTTGGATTTGTAAATTTTTAACTGTAAAAAAATTTTAAAGTATTAAACAATGCTACATCAGGCTAATTTTATTGATGGGTTGAAATCTAAATCTACGTTCAGTAAACTATATAAATAGTCAGTAATGTCATGTAAAGCTAACCTAAGGTAGATATACTAGAAGTAGCCATAGCCATAGTCTATAAAGTGATATTAAAAACGCAATTATAGCGAAACAACTTCTTCAAATAGAGCACGAATGTACCAAAAAAATATGTAAAATAGCTATGTAATCTGTTATTAAGAAAATAGAAAACTGCATAGAGTTATATCAGAAGATACATTACCTGCCGTAAGGACAGATATAACTCCCATAAACACTCAACCCAGGAGAATATTAAAATCAGGGATACGATTACATCTTCGTCAAATTTCATTTTGATCAGAAGTATCTACAATAGGGAAACTTTTGGAATTTATTACAAAGCCGAATATTGCCGACTCAACTTGACAAACAAAGACAATTTTGACAATTTGACATTGTGTGTGAATGTGCCAATGTCAAATGAACCAAAACGACGTGATTGGGCCATTTAGCACAGATAAATTATAAAACTATTTAAAGAGTAAAAATACCGGTCAAGTGCGAGTCAGATTCGCATGCCGAGGGTTCCGTACTATCATGTATACAGGGTGGAATGTTGTAATGCCACCTGGAGGGAAAGTACTCTTAATACCAAAGATAGACCATTTAACTCAAAGAAAACATTCCTTTATTCTTAAAAAGAAATAAATCTGTGAAAAAATTCAAAATTAAAGGATTTTTCAAATAGGATCATTAGTTCCTAAAATTCTAGCGTTCAACCAAAGAAACAAAGAAACTCTTCAGGTTTATAAATATAAGTAGAGATAATATTTTAAGTAATAAGTATAGATATTATAGCCATTGGATAAGCGTCAATAAAGTGACCTCCCTATATGCATTACAAGATATTTCAATTAAGCTCTCGATGACCCGCTGATAACTTGCCGACAAATTCATAACCTACTCATATAACTTAGCACTTCGATTAATATAAAAGGAGTGCTTCATCGAAGAAATTAAACATTACGGCTTCAACAGTCGTTTGTGATTCTTATCCAATTCCAAAAATAAACAGATATGTCTTTCACGTCATCAAGGATAACGACAATATTTTTAATGATATTGCCACTACTTTTGATTTATAATTGCACTGCTGAAGAATCGTGTGAGACGATCCCAACAGAAATACATATTACAAAAGGTATACAGGTATACCTATTCTACTAAGAAATATTTATAATATTAATAACAGTAATGCATTTATTTTACAATTACTATTAGATAATTTTAATTTTTTAGTTTCGTTTTTTTTTGTTGTAATTAATTGTATATTACGTATACAGTTTTAATAGTTATTTATTTAGTTAATTTGAAAAGTATAAATATCATTAAAATATATTGTCAATTATGAGTATGACTGATTTAAAAAGTACTTAGCTTATTTATTTAAAATTTAATGTATTTTTTCAGAGGAATATGATGATATGGGCAGATTAGTAAGATCTTGCAGTGGGGAAGTGAGTGTCAACAAATGCGAAGGAATGTGTAGCAGTCAAGTTCGTCCTTCAATTTCAGCGCCAACAGGGTTTTCAAAGGTAAAAGTTGAATAAGCCATTAAGACCCGGTTATAGTTATTTCCAACCCGTACTAAGCACACGTGTGTGGATTGGCCTTAACCCTAACAGCTCTCTAGTTAGAGGGAACCCGAGCCCAGTAGTGGGTTTTAGGCAGGCAGTTTAAGGTTTTTGAATCTATTATTTATCTCTTAGAACAGTTAAGTAGACATACCGCAAAAGAAAAACACAGTAAGAAATTTGAACATTATAAGCTCTAGCGCTGACTAAAGCAGGAACGTAGTAACTAGAAATTAGTTCGATAAAAAAAAATCGTTATTTCAAAGCTATTTTTTTCTTTATGTTGCTATGGTACAAGATAAGTATATACTTACTAAAAGATAAGTTTTTCGAAATATCTAGCGTTGACTAAAGTTGATTTTTATTTGATTAGTATCAGCTTTTTTAGAAAATAAAAATAGGTAAAACGAGTCCTGTGAACGCACACACAGACCGATCAGTATAGGCCAAAACACCCCACTATAACCGGTCTGTACTCACGAAAAAAAAAATTTAGGTCACTTAATTAAGTTTGGTCTATCAATTAACGTTAGGTGCCCCAAAAGATTTATACCTGAATAGTAAGTGACATAATGTATGTTTAATAATTTTCTTTCTTTCTGTTTGTTTAGGAATGTTTCTGCTGCCGAGAAAACTTTTTGCGTGAGCGTTTGGTCACCCTAACTCATTGTTACGATCCTGATGGTGTGAGGCTCGAAGATGAAGATGGTGCGATTATGGAAGTTCGTCTTCGTGAACCAGATGACTGCAAGTGCTACAAGTGCGGAGACTATAGCCGTTGAGATAATGAAATATTTTATGTTTAAACTAAACATGACTAAATATATAAATGATGCCGTTACTTAGTATTAACAATGTACCTACACTATAAAGAATATAAATATTGGTCAAGGGTTTTAAATATGATTATGAATATAAGTTGGTTACGATAAAAGTTGTTGAAAATATACAAATTTTACAAAGTTACATTTGATTTTTGATTTACAACAGCTCACAAATTCATTCATTTACAACACTGACAAATAAATGTTTGCATATAGAAAGTGTTCGGCTGTAGTTACCTACAGGTACAGTACAGTACCTACTAAATATAATTCTCTGCAACATACATAACATCACCAAAATTTTTACCCAACTTTAGCATCTGACACCTTCCTGTAAATTGGCCATGCCGCGTTGGCTCAAAGTACACAATAGCATAGTTACATACTATAATATAATATAATAATAATATTCTACCACATTCACACAGCGCCATCTAGTCCCAAATTAAGCAATTATATTTGCTTGTGTTATGGGTACTAAACAACTGATATACTACTTAAATACATTTTTTTTTGTAAATACATACATATTATAGATAAATTACACCCAGACACAGAACAAACCTTTATGCTCATCACACAAAGATTTGTCCTGGGTGGGGATCGAACCCATGACCTCCGGCTTAACAGTCAGGGTCACTAACCACTAGACCAACAGGCCAGTCATACTACATTCATTGTTAAACATACCACCATTGCATGGACAGCACAGGATCCGTAATTTTACTAACGCTCAAGCCAAAGTTCATAGAAATGGGATAGATAACGCCAGCTGTTTTATTACGCAAGTAGGTATAAGGGTTCAATTTTTATATAATAATTAATAAAATCTCGAACAAACTACGGAAAAAAATATTTTGTATCAGGGTGCAAAATTATATAATATGCAACCCAAAAATATTAAAGAAGCAAAAACCATCCAAAAGTATAAAAAATTATTAAAAACTCATGTTCTAAATAACATAAAATTAATTTACAATAGACTACGCTCACTAAACCATACACATTGCGCATGCCACATCTAGTTACACTTGATCTCTGTACTTTGCGATAACGAAACTTCTTCAATGGTATTGGTTTGCACAAGTATTCACATTTACCCTCCTTTGTTTATTTATTTTGTTCTTTACTTATAGATAAATCTGTAACTATTCTCAGACCTCCGTCACTGACGGAGGTCAGACAATAGTTACAGATTTAGCTACATAGCGCGGCGCTATGTCGCTCGTAACCGAGTCAAATCGCTAGAGGGCTGCCACACGCGACACTGAGAGCGCGCACAGCACGTTTCCCGCTCAAAACGCATACGATACTAACGATATTTACGTACACTACGTATATTAAGTTATTATTATTAAGTTTTGACTAACGACACGATGGTCAATTAATGTGAAGTTGTTGGATGTCATAGTCAAAAGACAAATAAATAATTTTTTTTTTTATTGCCTAAAGTGGCAGAGGAGCAGACGGCCCACCTGATGGTAAATGGTTACCGCCGCTCATGGATCGTTCGTTGGAAATGCCATGGGCACAGCCAGGCCGCTGCCTACCTTGAGAGGATAGCTCTCTTTAAACCTCGTTTGAAGAAGGACATGTCATAGCGCTCAGGAAACACCGCTGTAGGAAGTTCACCCCAGAGCCGGCACGTACGTGGGAGGAATGACCGCTGAAACCTTACCGTTCTAGACGATATCGGCTCCAGGTAGTGCGGGTGAAGCCTACAGCGGTATCGAGTGGTGCGATGATAAAAAGGCGACGATGGCACCAAATCAAGGAGTTCGTCGGAGCACTCCCCATGGAACAATCGATAGAGCACGCAGAGTGACCCAAAGTCTCTCCGTTGCCCTAACGATTCCAAGTTGTCCGTCAGATTGGGATCATCGACGATTCGAACAGCCCGCCTTTGGAGGGAGTCAAGTGGGTCGAGCTGGTACTTGGGAGCTCCCGCCCAAAGGTGAGAGCAGTACTTCAAATGCGGCCGAACCTGTGCTTTGTACAGCACAAGCCGCTGTTTAGGTTTGAAGTACCGCTTCGCCCTGTACAGGACACCTAGTTTTTTGCTCGCCAATTTGGCTTTGTCCTCCAAATGACTCCCAAACTGGACTTTGCTCGAGACATTGCCGAAAGATGAAGAAAGGTACGTTACGTTATTTGAAAGTAGGTACGCATTTCAGCTGGCTTTAGTTAGTAGTACCTACTCATTTTAAAATGCGTCTTGTGTGTAGGTACTCTTTCTTTAAAATTTACGAGAAAGTATAGTGTGGACGTGCGGTCTTACAGAAATAAATGCAGTTTGTGTTTCATTACCTACATTATCGTGTCGTTTTCGAGTTTGTCTATCTATCTATTACGATCGAGTTCGCGTGGCGTGGAGTTCTTAAAACAAACCTGATTTTTTTTTATTTGTTTGATTGTCTGTACATTGAATATACATATTTAACAAAACTAATATAAGTAAAAATAGTAACAGAATATATACATAAACTAAACATAAATAATAAAATTTAAGTTTCACTCCATGTTGTTTTCATTAAATTTAATGTCCTTTGTACAACCAAAGACTTTGCTCGATGACGGACTCACGCCGTGTACGCTGGAATCGCGACTCTCGGCGCGCGTCCGTAGAATACGTTTCTTCTTGCAGCGTCGTTCGTTCGTTTTTGTAGGCTAATATAACATAGGTATTTTCGCTTTTGTATAGGAGTGAATTGATGTATCTGTTACGTAGTAACTATTATCTAATCTGTGCTATTGTTTCTATTTGTTAATAATCACACCGTTGTTCGATACATGTTTTATAATTGTGTTCTCATGTAAGTGAATGTAATTCTTAATGAGAATAAAGTTTCTGAAACCCGAAATCCGATTTTTTGCCATTTTGGTTAGGGAACCTTAAAAAAGTGGTAACCGCTGACCGCTGCTTAAGGTCACGGTGAGTTGTAGTGAAAAGCAACATGTGAAAGATAAAAGTGTACGTACATAAATACGACAATTACGACGAGTTATAGTTGGAGTACTATAAGAAAATAGATATTTACTTCCTTAAAGCCAAAGTAGGTAGGTACACCAAATAAACAATCTGTTCAATGCCAAATGTATGCCTACTATTTAATTAGCAGTAGGCTAAGATGATGTAGATCATGATTTATTATCGAACTAATGCAAATTGACTATAAAAAAAAGTCGCGCAGGGCTTCACTCCCTTCGTTCTTTATTTGGCTACTGCTTAGCTCCTATTGGCCGTAGCCGTAGCGTTCCTTGATATCCAACACTAAAATATTTTTTCAAATCGGACCAGTAGTCCTTGAGATCCTACGTTCAACCAAACAAACTCTTCAGCTTTATAATATTAGTAGGTATACATTCGTAGAATTACGAAATAAAAGAACACTTCCTCAGAAGATTCCAAAGAAAATAATTCTGAAAACCGTAATCTGTAGTTACTTACATCATTGGTATTAATAATATATATTGAATATATGTATTTGAGGGGTTATTAAATGAAACGTAGTCTCATAGCAAGAGTATATTCTGGACGGACTTAACCCTATAGATGGTGCACCTATCTACCTATAGGTGCTATCTATTAGATACATGCAGATTTATATAAACTTATCTCGTTCAGAGGCGGATCTATTTAGGGGGTATAGGGGCTGCAGGGCAAGGGCCCCGGGTATAAGGGGCCCCCAACGCAAATAGAAGACCTTGTGAATTAAAAAAAATCGGTTAAGAGCATGTCGGACCATATTTAATGTAGGGTTCCGGTTCTATTCTCCAAATACTACCAGACTTGCTACCCAGATTTGGAACCCTTGTTACAACATTTACAAAGACAGAATAGAACGCATACAAAAGCGGTTTCTTAGATTTTTACAATTTAAGACTAGATTTTACACTCCTCACTATAGAGAAAGGTGTAGGAGATTTCATATTCTACCTTTACTACCCTACATGAACGTAGGCAAATTGCAGACTTATCATACTTATTTAAAGTTGCCATTGGTTTAATCGATTGTCCTGAATTGCTCAATAAGTTAGGATTTGCAACACACTCCACGTACATGCGTAATCCTCGCATACTCTTTGTTTCCAGCGCTAAGAGCACTTATAGGCAGAACTCTTACTTTATACGCGCGTGTAGACTGTTCAACGAACTTTCAAATCAGCATAACCTAGATTTATTTAATACCAGTGTTTATAAACTTAAAAATATTTTAGCTAAGAACTTTTTCAATTAACTTTAGTTTGTATAGTTTTTCATAATTTGTTAACTCTTTCTTTATCGACCTTTAATCTTTAATACCGAAATATCTATAAGTGGAAACTTGTAAATGGCCATTATATTTTATAGTTAATTTATCCTATTTCTGGCTGTAAGTATCCCAAATATAATAAAAAAAATAAAATAAAATGTCAACGAACGGACAAGGACGGACGGACATAACGAAACTATAAGGGTTCCGTTTTTGCCATTTTGGCTACAGAACCCTAAAAAATGCATTATCGTACGGAACTCTCACTCTTAGCCGGTTTTTTTAAATGACAGTTAATTGATAATTAGAGTAGTATCAACCCAGAGTCCCAGAAGCTCAGGGTCCGCCCCTGATCTCGTTACCTAATCATCATCAGTAACCCATTAAGTCCCACTGTTGGGCTCGGGTCTCCTCTCCTCTAACTAGAGAGCTGAGAGGGTTTAGGCCATAATCCACTCACGCTGGCCTAGTGCGGGTTGGTGGATCAGACATACTCATAGAATGTCTTCTAGGGTATGTGGGTTTTCTCACGATGTTTTCCTTCACCTTCAGCAGATGGTAAGTCACTTGACTAGTACATATAAATTCCACAAAGTGGAATCCACATTGGTACTGCCGGTCAGGATCGAATTCGGACTGCGTGATTTGCACGCTTTTCCTTATCCATTCAGTCACCATCGCTTTACCTAATAATATCTAACATTACAACATAAAAAATATATATTATAATAATTGTCTGTACGTTCGACACGAGGCCGACTCGCCCTAGACCAGTTTTGTTTAACCCGGGGATCGAACGCGGGGCTTCTAGTGTAGCAGTCATGTTATACACATTCGCGCTGTGCCACCTAAGCAGTCATATTATTATGTCTCTTTCACTGACGGCTATACCTACTTCAAAAGTTTGGGTTATTGCTTGTCATTGTTATATAAAATAATAGGAACTTATATATCTCATATAAGTTACTTAGGTATCTATCGTTGTGCGGTTCCATTCCACGGATTTTTTAACAATTACATACGCCAAGGTTCTCTCCCTATTTGTGCGTGTTTTCCTAAAACTAAGTGAAGTGAAGTCTCTCAATTGACACAGTTAGGTACTCCTTTAATATTAACCGAATGACTAAACAACTTTATGAAGAAAATAAATGACTCCTACTGTGAACTAGTGTGAACCCATTAAAAGATCGATTTAAGCATGTCAGCGCGGTTGGAATTCCTTGTAGAATATGCGAGGAGTTGTGCTACTAAAATGACTTTCATGTTTAGTTATATGGGAAGACTTTGCGGTCCAACAAAAATCCTTTATAAGTCGAACACACTTCAGAAATTACATATAACAGCTTCGCTTACTGTAGGGTACAGAAGCGATCTCAAATACAAACGCTAAGTTTCGTGAATTTAATTTTAAGATGTTTCGCTTTGATATAATAATTTTGAGTTTAGTGATCATATCTGTTTGTAAAATACAGGAGAAACCAGTAAAAGCACAATCAGTTGAAGTGCCGTTGTCTCCAGGTAAGTATGCATTTGTGCCTAAAACAAACACTTTGCTCAAACATACATAAATATTTTCAACTAAATATTACTGTTAAGGTCAAGAATGCCAGATGACACCAGTAATCCACGTCCTGAAACATCCAGGATGTATACCTAAAGCTATACCCTCATTTGCGTGCATTGGAAAATGCTCCAGTTATGTACAGGTAATTTATTTGAAATATAGCATACTGTTGCTAGTCAGAATAAAAGAAAACAATTTTTTTCCAACTAAAGCCTTCCTTAATATGTATTAAAAAATTTAATATACTCTGAGTTCGTTGTCATTGTAGATATAAATTATAATATTTAAAAATATTATCAGGTATCTGGCAGTAAAATCTGGCAAATGGAACGCACCTGCAACTGTTGTCAAGAATCTGGTGAAAGGGAAGCTTCAGTAGTTCTCCTTTGTCCAAAAGCTAAGAGTGAAGATAAAAAGCTGAGAAGGGTATATATTTTTATTAAAAATTGAATTCCATTTCCTTGTTAGATAAAGTACCTTAAAACAACGAAATTAGTGTAATACTTAGTTATTATATAAATTAAATTTAAATTAAACTATCAGGTTGTGGAATGAACTCCCTAACGAGGTTTTCCCAAGGGACTAAAGTATGCCCCTGGTGTTGCAGGCACTATGGTAACCGCTTACCATCAGGCGGACCGTACGTGTGATTGCCACCGTCGCGTCGTGGTATAAAAAAAAAAGGAAAACATTTGCAATAAATCCTTTTTATTTAATAATCTGTAGGTACCTATGTGACTCCTAAAATGCATATTTATGTTTCAGATCACTACAAAAGCTCCCTTGGAATGCATGTGCAGGCCATGCGGAGGTATTGAAGAAAGTGCAATTGTTCCTCAGGAAGTAGCTGGGTATGCTGAAGAAGGACCTTTGTACAATCATTTCAGAAAATCATTTTAAGCTTTATAGAATGGTTGAATAATAATTATGACTGTAATATTAAAGAACTGATAATGTTTATTTTATTAAGGCATCGTTATGATTATTGATAAATAAAAACCTTTGACCAATAAAACTACTTTTTTTGTATATAATAATAATAATAATATTCTACCACATTAACGCAGCGCCATCTAGTCCCAAAGTAAGCAATTATATTTGCTTCTGTTATGTTCTGTTGGATGCGGGCGGCACAAAATCGCTCGCTGTGGCGGAAATTAGGTGAGGCCTATGTTCAGCAGTGGACGTCATTGGGCTGATATGATGATGATGATGATGATGATGATGATGGGTACTAAACTATTGATATACTACTTAAATACATTTTTTTTTGTTAATACACGCAAGGATCCTAGGTCTATGGTTAATATATACCGAACATACACAACGAATTTTATTAATGACTTGTATAAATGATTAATGATTGGAATAATAAAATGTTAAATTAAAATGAGTTTATCCATTGGTGAAGTGTGAATTATCCAATCTTTTCTCAACTTTGTTCTAATAATTTTCTTATAGAATAACACTATAAATCCAATTTTGATAAGTCAATAGTGATCAAGATAGTGATTATAACAGGGTCAATAGTGTTCCGTGGTGGTGAAACCGCTTTATTAAATTGAATATTTTTGAACGCATACTTGTAGGTCAATATTGTCAATGTCAGTCAGATGCATTGACACTGACTGTCACCGAGTTGATTTTGTTTATTTGTCTATGTACTAAACCTATCATTTTTTAATAAGACATTTATTCTTCTTTAAATTCTATTTCACATATTTTCTTACAAAGAATGAGTCGCCGAAAGCGTGCAAGGGTATGTTCTATCATTTGCATTGAAATTATCTGTGAAATATTAATACTTTATTTGTTGTGACAAAAAGGTTATGTTTATCGATCGTAGGTTGAGACCCGGGAACTGGACGAAAAGTTAAAACAACAAGATGATTCTGAGTCTGATCAGTCAGAGAGGAGTAAGGTTACGTCTTCTAGTCCGAGTTCGCTGGGAGGCCGACGAGAGTCTTCTTCAAGTCGCACCGCTGATATCAAAGATGTTAAGAAAGAGGAAAAAGTGGAAATTGATACCAGAACCGATGATATTGAGGAAATTAATTACAAAGAAATGCTTAACAGGTATCAAGCATTTTGCACAATTTTTATGCAAGTCTCAGTGTATTATATAAGAGTGTATCAAACTTATACTACATTCTGTAGTTCTTGTAGTAGTTAAAATTTTATAATTGGAGCCCAATAAAAAAAATTCAAACTGTGTTTTCAAATTTTCAGCTTGGAGGGAGCAGCTTTCCAGTCCCGTCTACCATTTGACAAGATGTCATCTCTAGAAACTGAATGTTTCTCAGATCTACAAGGTGCTTCCAGCCATGCGTTTATTCAAGTTAGAAACCGTATCTTGAAGTTATGGTTTGAAGATCCTAAGAAACAATTAACTCAGGAATATTCTGTTCTGAAGATGGAAGTAAGTTTGTATAAATCAAGTAGTTTCATCTTATATCTTATTCGAAATTTAATTTCTAGCTGTACTTATATTACCTTGTGAACAAGTTAGTATGAATATAAAATGTTTAGGTAGAACAAGTTAATATTGTGTAATTTGACCAAGCCTCATAATATCCGATTGGGGTAAACTGTAAAAGCTGTGACTAAATAAATTACTATTAATTTATTTAGTCACAGCTTTTACAGTTTCTTGTTCAGTTTTCTGTATTCTATACATTTATAAACTTGCGTTTCAACAGAGTGACCTTGGTGGGAGCTTGGTTGCCATCCGCGTAGTTTGAATGAAATTTGGTTTATAACAGCCGGCTACACAGATGGTATCCACCAAGGGCACCTCTGTGGAAGGCAAGCTTATATGTAGCACGGCTTTAACAGGCCCACATTTATTTTGTGGGCCTCATATCTCTAATATGGCTTATATGGTGGTAACTGCACCTCTGGTAGTAAGTCAAAAAAACATTTCACATCACACATTTGGATTATTTAAGAACTGCATTGTAGGTTTGTTACTATGTATAAATTGTTGCTTGTACTTTCAGCCACCCTATAATGGTGATATCGGTTTAGTTATGAGAACTCATGCATTTTTGGAGAGGCATGGCTTTATTAATTATGGTATCTATGAGCGTACGGGTCCAATTCCAAATCCACCAAAAGGCAAGCAGAGACCAAAAGTTATCATCATTGGAGCAGGTGAGCGTGATCTAAATAATATTGCAACAAAATGTGCCATTTCACTGTAACTGGTTATAGGCAGCCAGACTGGCTATGGATAAAGTTATATGAGGCATGTATACAGTAATAGATGACTACAGCATGAACTGAGTGTGATTTAGTGATTCTCTATGATGAGGTCTCTTTTTCTGCTTTATTAGTGCACTGTGATTACTGAGCAGTAAGACCTTAGTATTCAACATAAATTCAGTGTCAAATTTATGCTGTTTGATAAAGAATCTTAAGCCAAACATAGTTCTTCTTTAATTTAGTTTGGAAATTGCCTGATTATGCCTAATCCAGTTTAGTTTTTAAGCATAACCTTTACAAAAGTGGTTAATGTTGGTATTATTATTTTAACGTTAAGGTTTAATATATATTGACTGGCCTGTTGATCTAGCGGTTAGTGACCCTGACTGCTAAGCTGGAGGTCGTGAGTTCGATCCCCACCCAGGACAAATCTTTGTGTGATAAGCATTAAGGTTTGTTCTGTGTCTGGGTGTAATTTATCTATAATATGTATGTATTTACAAAAAAAAATATGTATTTAAGTAGTATATCAGTCATTTAGTACCCATAACACAAGCAAATATAATTGCTTACTTTGGGACTAGATGGCGCTGTGTGAATGTGGTAGAATATTATTATTATATTGTCAATGGCGGTGCATTAACATACTGAGTGTATTATAATTAACTTCTTTGTAAAGGGGTTTCTTAAAATAACTTACTCAAGATTCTCCAATGGCCATTTTTGTCTTTATTCACCTCTGCGTATTTATTCATCCTGTTTGACCATGTATATGGGATTTGTTTTTAATGCTATAGTATTTTCTATATTACAGGCGTGTCAGGCCTGGCTGCAGCTCGCCAACTCCAATCATTTGGTTGTGAAGTCATCATATTAGAGGGAAGAGACAGAGTTGGAGGCAGGATTGTAACATACAGAAAAGGCCCGTATGTTGCAGACTTAGGTAATTTTTCCAATCAGTGTTTTACGAGAACTAGGACATTTTATACCACACGAAACACACACAAACAAATTAATTGAGACGGAAGTCTCGTAAAGGCTTAAGATTTCCACAATTTTTTATTCTACATTTAGTTGATAATAGAATTTGTAGAATTTTTATTGTTAAAAACGTTTTCCATGAATATCATTTATATTTGGTTCAATGCATTACCATCACCATAAGATCTTTAGTACGGCTTTTTTTTACAAAAAAATTGTAAGTTAAACATTTAAAATACACACAATTATTACATACAATTATTTTACTCTTATACATTTCTTTATATAGTTTTCATTTAACATTCCAGGCGCTATGGTAGTCACGGGTTTAGGCGGCAATCCTGTGACTACTTTGTCAGTACAAATGAACATGGAATTACATAAGATCAAACAGAAGTGTCCTCTTTATGAAGCGACTGGTAATCAAGTGCCCAAACATAAGGATGAAATGGTATGTATTAACTTGTAAGTATATTTTCAATAGCCTGCCCCAATGTTAGGGATATAGCCAAGCTGTGCTTAGACTGACGTCATACGCATACGTTGGTGCACAGGAATACATGGCTAAATTAGGGTAACGATTAAAAGAAAATAGTCTGCTAAGTCCCTTGCAATCTGGTTTTCGCCCTGGCCATAGCACTGTAACAGCTTTAGTAAAAATAACTGACGATATCCGAATGGCCATGGAGAATAAACGTATCACAATCCTCGTTTTACTGGATTTTAGCAACGCTTTTAACTCGGTTGATTACGACATACTCTTGGGGATACTTTCTTCTCTTAATGTCTCACCCTCTGCAATTGCTTGGTTTAAATCTTATCTTCAGGGTCGCTCACAGTCTGTCCGCATTGAAGAGGCTTCCTCTGAATGGTGTGACTTGGCTGCGGGTGTTCCTCAAGGTGGCGTTCTTTCTCCTCTTCTCTTCTCCGTTTTTATTAACGCCATCACGAAAGTTATTTCATCCAATTATCATCTCTATGCAGACGACCTGCAACTCTATCGTCATGCACCAGTTGGAGAAGTAAATGAAGCTGTATCTGCCATTAATGAGGATCTTGAAAATATTGGTGAATGGGCTCGTTCTTTCGGGCTTCTTATTAATCCCCACAAGTCGCAAGCAATCCTCATTGGTGGCAGATATATGCTAAATTGTATACAACACCAGTCTCTTCCTTATTTAATATTAAATGGGGTCCCTATATTACTTTCACAGACTGTTAAGAATTTAGGTGTCTATCTCGATAGTAAATTATCTTGGGATAATCATATTGCGGAGGTAAGTAGGAGAGTGTTCTACTCGTTCCAGTCTCTCAAGCGTCTTCAGAAATTCCTGCCTTTTCAAACTAAAGTTACTCTTGCTCAGTCCCTTCTACTTCCACTTCTTGATTATGCTGATGTCTGTTTTCTTGATGCTAAGGAGGAACACCTCAATAAACTCGAACGACTGCAGAATTTGGGAATCCGCTTCATTTACGGTTTACGGAAGTATGACCATGTTTCAGAGTTCCGTAGTAAATTGAGGTGGCTCCCTATTCGGCAACGTCGAGATTGTCATATTCTCTCTCTTCTTTTTTCTATCCTAACTAATCCTGATTCACCTTCTTATTTACGTGAACGCTTTGAGTATCTTGTGCCGCGGGATAAACCTTGTCGTTCTTCTTCTTCTCTTCTACTTAGTACGCCTGTACATAGTTCTAGCTGCTATAGCGGCTCCTTCACAGTTCATGCAGTGAGACTATGGAATTCTCTTCCACATAATGTGCGTGATAGCTCTTCTATTGCTATATTTAAGAACAAAATTAAGCAACATTTCTTATCTTTGGTTAATAAGTAGTTTATGTATTTATTTTTTCTATTATATATGTAGGTGTATGTATTAATATATATATATATATATATATAGGTATATATTTATTTACAATGTATTTACTTATAAGTAAAATATTTTTATCTATTTATTTAGTTATAATTTGATGGTATACATTATGGTATACCTAACCTTTCTTCAATTTTCTTTACTTTATATTTCTTCAGTTCCTTAAATCTCTTCCTTTTCTTGTTGTACACTTCTTTTGCTCCCATGCTATACTTTTTGTATTTCCTCTGCACTCCTGGGTTTGCTGGTAGAAAACTCATATTTGAGTTAAGCTCGCCTATGTACATTTAGTTTTCTTTTGTTAATTGTAATTTGTTTTGTGTGTACATTAAAAGAATTAAAAGAATTTGTAATGTTTTCTCATTTTCGGAACAATCTGTTTTAATTTTATTATTCTTGTGTTAAACATAACAAAAATTAGGTTTTAAAGTTTTCGTATTTATCTGTATTAAATAATAGTTTAATAACAACCCACACAGGTTTCGGTACCTATAGAATAACATCAAGATGTCTTAAGCTGTACGTACGACACACACTGTATCTAAATTATAGTTGGTCGATAACATTGAACCCCCCTTGATAATTATGAAAAATGAATTTGGGTTCTTTTTCCGAACGAATTGTATTTTTACCCGACTGTCAGGACGGGTATTGTTTTTCGCGCGTATCTTGTATGTTTGTAAATTTCTTTATTCCCACGAATCTTTCAAACGGCTGGATGGATTTTGACAATTAGGGTATCGTTAGATTCGTCTAGAAAACCCAAGTGTCCTTAGATAGGTTTAAGAATAAAAAGACTTAAACGGCGGGCTTTTGACGCCAAATTGTAAGAAGTTCAATTTTTTTTTAACCAAGCCTATCGAGTTGGGTATGAAAATAAAGAGAATCAAAAGGAGATTAAATATATTCAAAAAGAGATTATACATAATTGAATGGTTCCAAATTGTAAGTAGTTCTATTAATTTTTTTTAACCAAACCTATCGAGTAGAGTATCAAAATAAAGGGAATCAAATGGAGATTACAAATATATACATATGTTATGTATTTCAATTTAATCATGTATGTACAAATAATATTACGGTCTTTTTAGTGCGTTGCTCTCTGTTGATTTTTTGCAGTCGGGTTATTAAATTTTTTAAATTATATTTACTTGTTATATTTCGAATTGTCGGATATTTACGTTTATAGAGTTCTTTTTGTTATTTAGGTCGAACGTGAATTCAACAGACTTCTGGACGCTACATCTTATCTTTCACACCAAGTAGATTTTAACTATTATAACGACACACCAGTATCTCTTGGTCAAGCATTGGAATGGGTTATCAAACTGCAACAGAAAAACGTTAAGCATAAACAGGTAATTATTTTTAAGGCATATATTTAGTTGGTAATCGTGGCGGAGAAGTTAGCGGCCCAGTTGACGATAAGTAATAACTGGCACCAATAAAAATCGGCAAAGGTAGAGACATTGTTATGTCGATGAATTATGAGACAAAGTAACTTTTGCAAGTAAGAGGCTTTTATAAAAGCAAGATTTAGTGAATCTATTTATTTGATAAATAATAGTACATATTTATAAAGATTTAGATTCATATTTCATACAACATGGGATCTTTCAAGCGAAGTTTGAAGAAGCACCTTGGAGGTTACGATGGCATTGCCAGCTGACATGGTTACTGTGTATCCTACAAGCTGCCTGTACAATCTGGGTACTCTTTTAGCTTTCCATCAGACAATGAGGATCCAGTATGCTGAGCTACAAAACAAAGAATTGGAATTCTTATTTAAAAGAGACATCTCATTCATAATAATAATTTTGTGCGCCAGTTTTGTAATAAGCGATTTCTTTTCAGATACAACATTTGAAAGCCGTTATAACATTACAAGAAAGACTGAAAACTAATATAAACAAGTAAGTATTCATAAATACCTTATATACTATGGCACAAAGATTTACAGGTTTTTGTCTTTTTATTCTACCACCACAGCTACATAAAAAATAACTTATGCCAAAACAATTCTTTCAGAATGTCTGATGTCAAAGAACTTTTGAATTCAATGAAGTGTGAAAAGGATGCTTTGCAAATAGAGAAAGAGAAAGGTGTGACGGGAGACGCAGGCGTTTTGAATGAGTTCAATTTGCGTCGATTGAACAGAGAAATGAAGTTGTTGTGCGATGAGTACGAAAGTTTGGTTACGCATAATACTAGTATTGAGGAGAAATTAGCGCAGTTGGAGACTAATCCGCCAAGGTGTGTACCTACTCAGTTTGTCATAGCTTTTAACATATTGACCGCCAGACCTGTCAAACGTGGTCAAAATGGGCTTTATTGTTAGCACTAGGAACATACTTTCGTGTTTCAATTTACTGGTAATAGGTTGCTATAATTATAGGGTTGCTAACCTCATAAATGCATGTTGCACTTCAGCCCTTCGATTATAAGTTTTGGTGGCCGAATGGGCTAGTGACCAGCATGAATCTGAGTTCGATTCCTGCCGGTAGTACACAAATCTGGATTTCATTTCGATGGAATTTATAAGTACTTACTAGTCATGTGACATTTGCTAACGGTGGCGAAGGAAAAATATCGTGAGAAAACACTCATATCCTAGAAAAATTTTTAAGGGTATGTCTGATCCACCAACCGCATTAAACCAGCGTGTGTGGATTATGGCTTAAACCCTCATAGCTCTTTAGAATCTAAAGTCTAGATAGATGAAAAGATACTCTTGCCCAACAGGGGACATTAAAATTTAATTGTATTATGTATATTAATATTACGAAAATTACAAACTTTTTTACTTCTACTTATTTACTTGTACTTATTACGATACTTACAAAGGAAATTAACTGATTCTGGAGTTGCTAGCTTGCTGTCGTTCTTTCTGCAACCACAAACCTAACAAACCACCATTTCCTTATGTGTTTCAAACTTTCGAATCTACTGTACAAATAGCCCTTGTGCGACGCTTATTATATTATTGACAGATGTTTTCGTAGGTAGTTACTCAGCTGTCAAAAAACTTTCACCACTAACAAGACGTAAGATTAAGTAATTATTGTAAGGAAATAATTATTATGTGGTCATGTTTCCAAGAATTATTGAACATTTTTAAGTACCATTATTTAGTCGCACTGTTATTTGTAAACTTTCGTTTTGGAAACAGTATTATTTTGAAATAATATAATATATACAGGGTGTCCCGAAACTCAACGTCAAGCGGCTACCGGGTGATGGTATAGGTTGTTCCTGTTCTGAGAAAAATATAAAAAAAAATCCAAGTCATCAATTGGGCACAAAGTTTTCCAAACTCCGGGAAAATATCAATACTGGAATTTCATGATAGAAAATCCCATTACCATTTTCACCGGACCCTGGAATCGGACTCGGGGCCTCTTCCACAGCAATCGTATACACTTCCCGATGCGCAACCGAGGCGATATAATAATAAGTATATATAAGTAATTTTTTTATTAACAATTATTACTAACAATTAATAGGTATTTTAAGAAAGAATATTCGCTCGAATCCGCTTGCGAATCTGCATAGAATTCACACACGCGGACTGCGTGATAATAAGTAGCCTATGTACTTCTCTAGATCTTAAACTATATTTATGTGAAATTTCATGAATATCGGTTGGGTGGTTAAGGCATAAAAGCGTACCAAACGAACAGTTACTTTCGCTTATAATATTAGTGAGTATAAATTATTATCATTATATTGTAACTAATTAATGAATTATATTTTAGTTCCGTCTATTTGTCGGTACGAGACAGACAAATACTGGACTGGCACTTCGCTAATTTGGAGTTCGCGAACGCAACGCCGCTGGGCAATCTCTCGCTGAAGCATTGGGACCAAGACGATGACTTCGAATTTACCGGGAATCATTTAACAGGTATGTTATTTATGACAATTATTTTCACGCCTTTTACCCCGAAGGGGTAGGCAGAGATGTATTACAATCTCATTTAGCCAGCTATGTTAGGTCCCATTTAAAACGGGGCGAGCCTATTGCCATCAACCCGGCACATTAATTTCCAAACTTCGAAACGATACTGGAAATTTGATGATAGAAAAACCTAATACCATTTTTGCCTGACCGGGGAATCGAACCGAGACCTCTTGCACAGCAGTATACACTTCCCGCTGCAACATCGAGGCAGTCATGTTGATTATACATTCATGTATCGTTTTTCTGCGGTCTGAGTGACAGACGGACATGACGAAACTATAAGGGTTCAATTTTGCCATTTAGGCTACGGAACCCTAAAAACTGAATTTATTTTATCTAATAAAGTGTGTCAAGTTCGTGTCAGCTTCTTATTACATAAGAATACGATTTTTATTTAATTTGTTTTTATTAGGTTCAGGCGGGCATTTTTTTTTGTGGGAGTACCTACTAGATAATAAATAATAGACTCTCTCCTAAACTGTTTCAGATATTTCCCATAATAGATACTTTAATTGTGTTTCATCTACCGTTGTATTAATATAGTGGACTGGACATAATAAAAACATGAATAATAAATTCCAAAAAAAAACCATTCGCTGCTGTTCGCTTTTTGCTACGATTAATTGTAATAATAATTAATTTACGCAAAAAACATTCGCAGCATGTGACGATACAAGTTTGGCGGCTTATGCCAAAAATGGCTATAGTATGTTTGACACTTTATAGATGGCTAATCTCTACCTAATTAGTCTCCGCTTGGCACTCATCAATCATCAATAAACTTGATCGATGAAGTAACAAACAGTGTGAATAATCTATAGCGAAACATGCCATTAGTAGAGATTTTTTAATACCAATTAAGTGACACACGGCCTAATGGTATCGCAGTTTCTTATGTTTTTTCGCTATGCATCAATGTTTCCCCCCGAAGTGATTTTATTTGAAAAAAAAAAACCTAATTATTTAATAGAAAAATTTTCGGGGGAAATAAAAACAGGGGGTAACAACGCTAACCCAATTTTTTAATATACCATTGAACTATCGTATTGTAGGTATATATGTACTGTTATAATATTGGTAAACTGTTGCCCATGTTGGCACATGTTGGGCCAACATGTAAGAGCATATAGTTGCTAATGTTAGACATTCGTAGCTTCGGGCCTTCGGGCATCAGGCCTAGGTAATAAGTTCAATTAGCCGATACGGCGGTACTCGTTAGCGTTTCCCGAACGTTTCCGTGCAATCCAGCACGATCGATGCTCCATTGTATCACACACAAAAGAAGCTACCGAATAGCAATAGTTGTCCCTATAAGGGTTGTTTTACCTCGGTGTGTTATTTGTTTCCACTTAAGTCTTGCTATTTGTGCAACGGTGAATGTGTTCTTATATGGCGTGTATGCTCATTGTGACAATATTTTGTTGATACTGCTGTTACATGAGTGCATTCAAGTTGAAAAGCGAATTGCGCGTTTTTTCGTGCTTAAATCTGCTTGCGCTTAACATCTAGGTATATTAATGTTATAAAGCTGAAGAGTTTGTTTGGTTAAACGCGAAACCTTAGGAACTATTTCGAGAAATTATTTTTGTGTTGGATAGCCCAATTATCGAACGCTACAATTTAATTAGGAGCTTAGTAGTGGTCATACAAAACCAGGGGGTTGAATATCTGGGCAACAGCTTGTCTTAGGCCCAGATTCATAGACTGCACTTTGACTTAACTTTGAGGGCAAGGTCAACTATCAACCAATATGAAGTTTTATAATCCTGTCAAACTATTACTTATACTTTCCAAAATCATCCTTTGCTTACTTAGTAAAGGCAAGACGCTGTCAGTGAAATTTAAAAAGTAAAGGAAATTTCGGTATTCTAAGTTTCTTCTTAATTTGGCACTTAGATCATTTTTTTCATTGATCAAAACTTTTTTAATAGACCTTTGTTACTCTGAATACTATTTATTAGATGATTCTGATGAATTTTACATAGGGATCATATTTCGTGAGCAGATCAATCGGAAACCCAGTACATATATGTATTCCCTAAAACAAATATTAACTGATTTACATAATTTAACTAAGTAATGTATACACGCTTACGGTACTACTGTCCACCGTATCATTTTGCTGTAAATCGATTGTTGTTCGCGAGTGGTTGCTCTGAGCTTCACGCCCAGGGGCTTCGCTCCGTTATGAATGTGGAATTTTCGAGTTAGTAGCCGGTTGTGATCTTCAGCAAAGGACGCCGGATTTTTGCCTCGAGCGTAGGTTCGTGTCAATAATTACTATCATTTCTTACCACAAGTTACCATCTTCCACAGCCGATAAATTACCCACTGACTTCTGTGAATTTTCGTAATGAGCGTTGCAGAAAACGCAAGGCATACATTTAGCTACTTTGCACATGTCTACAGCTGACAAATAAAACGTATCTTGTTTAGCTTCCAGTATAATTGTACTTTAGAATTAAAACAATTTCTCTCATTCTTGTTAAGTATTATTATTTTTTGCTCTGTTTCTGAGAGTCGCAGTAATAGAGGTAATTGAATATTGCAGGAGTAATTTTGTTTATTATATGCTTAGTGTCTGTAATGTATCCGGAAGAATAACCACGACATGATATTGTACAGTTAGAAAGCGGGTAAGGACCTATTGTCAACTTGATAATCATGTACGATCAGTCTTATTCTCGTGTGATAGTTCTTACTATCAATGTATGTGTTACATCTGCGTATAAAAATGCATATAACTATGTGCACTTGTACGTGCAGCTTAGGTACTCTGAGTTCTTGCAGATTTTAATCTACAACCACATCATAAAGTAGTAATATTTATTTAAAATTACACGTACTATTAGCATAATGTATTGTTATGAGTTCACCGTCGTGTAAGCCGTCAGATTGTGAATAAAATTACATTTGTTTAGTTTTCATTTATGTTTGTCGATTACGCGTGAAATATAAAAAGGGAATGAGTGAAACTTGCGTCTGTTGTTCAGTCAAAAGATATGTATCGCGACATCTCCGAGATGCCTCTTTTGTACGTCGGTTGTGCGTGTGTTGTAGGCCATATTTCTCGCTGTTCGCTTGCTCCGGTGTTCGCGGCGTGGGTAGTTGAAAAATGACATCTTGATTGTTGTGCGTTATTCTACTCATGAGAATGTTGAGTCGTAGTGGTCGCGTGCATCGCTATTGTCGAGCTTCTCGGCTGCGGGCTCTACAAATTGAACGATTGTTAACAGTGCCTTGGAAACCCTATCGTGCCTTGTCACGGCATTATTACATTTGCTGAGATAACATACTTTAGTAAGATACGGCAATTACTATGGGTAGCGTTTATCTTCTACGTTTAAAATTTGTGTTGGCTGGAATAGTTTGAAACTTCAAATAATTAATTTTTAATAGTATATTTTCCATCATCCATTTCTTGAAAATCTAATTCTGAAAAAGGAGAAATTCAAAATGTCTAAACATTATCGTGGTTAGTATCTAATGTCAATTCACAGACTTCTGTAATTTATCCTCTAGATATATTGTAAGAAAACAGTTAGAATATCATAAATAAAACTCACAATCAAGATGAATTATTCGCCTTATGCTATTTACCAACGACAAATCGCAATAGGAACGAGTCACAGGGGCCAAATGATCAGAGTATAGACGCGCCAACAAGTTTTGATAACACAGCATAGCGAGATGCTAGCCACTACGGGCCTGTAATGAATGTGATACAAACGCAGCCTTCCTCATTTATCACTCGCTCTATGAATAAAATATCTCGACGTTGCCTTTCGGATAGTGTCTGGTCGTGCCGGGACGCTTACGGCTCAAGCCGCTCCGCGATCACAATCTTCAACCTAGTACCTAATAGTCCTGGGCTCTCTGGAGAAATCCACACCGTTCGGTCTTATTACGACGCTTTGTTTGGTGCAAAACTGCCACTAGGGAATTCTTTGTTCGGATTTCTAGTTTAGCGCTCCATTTTCTAATATCGCTAGTGCGTAACAGGATATATTTCGTCCCGTTCCGTTTTCTTATAAATCTTACTTCTATGTATAATAAATGCGAAAGTTTGTGAGGAAGAAATTGGATGAGTATATCTATGTTTATATATTATTCTTTTAAGCAAAAACTATACTTATGAATACACATAGGTTATAATTTATCCCGATAATGCATTCCTGTCATACGAACGATGCTGTGGGTGGAAGCTATGCATTAAACAGTTTTGAAATACTAGGTATTATTTTAGATGCGGATATAATTAGAGATATTAAAAATAGGTACGTGTTATTGAGTCGATATTCAATACACCTGTAGGCTGAAATCTATATCTGGTTACATCCAGTACAAAATTTAATGCAATCCAGCCTAGAGCGCTCAACAGTCCTAGAATCGAGTTGTAATTGATGTGTATATTACCAATTACCTACATAAATGAATCATAGTAATTTACTAGATGAGCATTATGACTCAACTCCCATACATACAAAATATAGTATTAACTTCCGCTCGCGATTTCGCCCGCGGGGTATGTCGGCCTATGTCCTTTTCAGACTATCTCTAAATGAAATTTATTATAATCGGTCTCGTAGTTTCGAAAATTACCTACCGATATCCCACAAACTTCGAAATTGGAGTGAGAATAGGTTATGGTGTGTCAATTGCTATTTAAATCACACTGCACTCATGCTAATATATATTTCTTGTTTGCCAAAGTTGGCGTTAGGTGCTTATTTCCCCACATTAAATGATATCTAGTTTAGTATAATATTACGATACGCGATACGTTCGTAATTCCTGTTCAACAACTGATGGATGAATGAGCTTGTCCCTCTATGCTCTACATGTTATAGTTGACATAACTGATACACACACATGCCAATGTATGTGTTATAGCTTATTACTAAGTCTATGTTCAGTCCAGTTATCTTGTTAAGCAATAAAAAAGAATGGTAATTGCTTTTGTACTTATTGCTTCTCATCAATAAGTTGTACGGACTAGTGTTTGACTCACGAGGATATCAATCGCGATGGTGGCGTTGCCTGCGGAGGCGTCAGGGGCGTGGATGAATAAGCAATGAACCGACGAATGGCTCTATTAGCCCGCCATTGTTGCCTTGTGATCGCTCGAGTTGCGCAAGCGACACGTATTGTTCGCGACTCGTGGCTTTCACTATGACTTGGTGACGTCACAGTGCTTGCGACCTAAATGCTTGTGGTGTTAGATGTAGTGCAATTTCCATAGAGCCTTATATAGCACGGAATGCACCCAATATGGCGCTCACTCGTAGTCACAAAGTATTGAATGCTGCTTGTTAAACGTCCAAACAAAAGATTTAACAGCAAATAAGATTGTTGAGATGTCCTTTTGACTTTTATTCGTTCATAAATCTATGTTGAATCATTGTGCTGCCTTGGCTAACAATAAATTGTTAGCGTAGAACATTATTGGAGATGTAGTCCATCGCGATAGTTCCGCATGACACGGTTTCTATAGTGGACGTCAGCTTTGAGGATTTATGTGGTGCGATGTTACCACGGGGCGGCACTTTGTGCGTCTAATTGACAAGTGTCCGGAAGCGAACGCGTCACACCTGTCTAACGAGCACACGGTGCACTTGACTGCACCCACTGTGCCGCCGCCTCATCGGCCTAACAAGCTGCTCATCTTTGCATGTATCAAATTCCTGCTGCTGACACATTTATTGACAATTTAGAATGTCATAAGATTGATTGCAGCTAATGAAACTTGTTCGTCTCTGTAATATTTCTCATAACTTGTTTACATTACATCATAAACATAACTTGGTGAATACTCATAATAGTTATCAGAAGATAACTGTGTAGTCACAACAAAGATAATACTCCTTTAATCTTTAATTATTCATTGCTCATGAATAAATGCAGTGCATTAGACTAATTCAGTGTATGAATTAAAGCTACTTACTATCTTCTAAGTTATATGTGACGCAGTATGAACTAACAGCGATATAAGTAGGTATGTAAACATTCGTGAAGTGATGCTTACGCGTTTCTCCTGAAACACTGCACAGGTGATTCTCAAGTTTGTTTCCATGGCAATGAAGCAAAAACACTTTATCCGGTATAAATAATATTAATAATAGTTAGCTTTTCGTATTCAATTACAACTTTAATTTAACGGTAGCAAAATTCTAGTGCTAGTATTAAGTGTAATAAGTGCACTGCCAGATAACTTGTTTTTGATAATTGTGCTAATCTGGCTGAATGCAGTAGAGCAGGACCCTCTGGGCGACTCCGGCTTGTAATATAATTTGCATCGTGTACGGTAGTAGTTTTATTGCCAACAATTGGCTATTATCTGAGCGCATTTGCACGCCTGGCCGTCATACAGTTGAATATATTGTTTCTCGGCGTCCACTTCTGGCTATCTAAATTTTACAGTAGATTTCGCTTTGATGGTATTTATTTGTCTAAAGCGCATCACGAGCGCGTTGCCGACCCTTAAGAAACCTATTCACTCCTTTTTTGAAGAACCCCATACTGTAGTCCCTTGGGAAAACCTTAATTATTTACAAACTCATTTTAAGTAGGTAAATATAAACCATCAAATACATATATATAAATAAAGAAATAACCGAAGCGACTATTTTAATTTCAATTTACTCCGCCGTATCTACTCACACAAATTTTAGATTATTTCACGTTAGTTTAAAATGGGTTCCCGCTTAAACTTTCCTTTCATTGTAAAAGTTGTAATCCTCTTTGTGAACCCTAATTGAATTCACTGTTATGCTAATACTGTGATTTCCCATCTTATTTCGTTAATAGAGGTTTGTGGTAAACCAATTAAAGGGTATGTTTGTGGATTACTCAACTTTTAGTAAGTATAAGGATAGTTTGCGGGTCTGTATGTATCAGAAATTTAACTCTCGATCTAATCCTTTGTGTGAAAAGCTGAATTATCTTAAGCTATGTAATCTGTTGGGTATGATTTATGGGACCTAGGACTGTTATTTTATGTGGTAAGGCACCTTGTTTTCTCACTAGATTTCATTTATGAGATATAGGTCGATACACTTTTTTTGCTGAAAGGCCACATAGGACTATGACGTATGACTGCGGGCCGCATATTAATACATTGGGTTGTTCTATCAGTTGACATATTTTTTATGAGCTGTTTAACTTCATAATGGAAAATCAGTTTTGATAGCCAATGCCTGCTAAAATTGTTTGGGACTGGACCGCAAATATACCGACATGCGGCCCGCGCACTGCATTTTTACGACCACGGGTTTAGCTGGGTTTCTTCCTAGAAAAAAATACGCCTTTGTCCAAGGTTTACAGTAATCACTGTTTACTTCAAGATGGGTAGACTAGGTTTTAAAAAAATCTGGTTCGTGTCTCTGATGTGTGGAAATGTTGGTGCATTTGTTCCTTTATTGCGTATTTCGAAAGGCTAAACATTCCTGCCGTGGACTCGGTCGTCTCTAATGCTGGCATATTGCGGTTTTATTAACGTTGTTACGTGTAGTATTGCATTCCTAGGTCTCTTACATATATTTGCACGTGAATGTCGTGCATACTTTCTTTTAAAGATTTCTTAAATTGATAACAAAATTTGTCCTTTATGCTGATTGCGAGTACTTTTATGTTATTTTGGTTCGTGTATTTTGTGCACTAATCTAAGTCTACCTTCATAAACAAAGAGATCTTCAAATTGAGTGTTATCCTAAATCAAATTTTATTGCAAAGAGAGAATTTTTTCTATTCTATTTAAAATCAGTGACCGTTGCGATATTAAATCTAAAAATAATTTTTTGCTTTAAAAATTTTTGCTTTAAAATGATGACTTAATCGAAGTGAAACAAAGTTTTCTTAACAATTCTTAAGGTCATGTATTCTTTTGTAACGTTGTTATTAAAAATAACAGTAATTACCTAAATTTCAATTACAGTACGGTTTTTTTTCTATTTCTGTATTAAGAAACTATTGCTGTTTTTAGGTAAAAAAATTAAACTATTTGACCAGCAATAATTTTCGGATTGCACTAGTCATTGTCGCGAGTGAGAATTGAACCTACAATAACATATAGTCTAATGTTTAAATGTAATATGACTGGCCTGTTGGTCTAGTGGTTAGTGACCCTGACTGCTAAACCGGAGGTCGTGGGTTCGATCCCCACCCAGGATAAATCTTTGTGTGATGAGCATAAAGGTTTGTTCTGTGTCTGGATGTAATTTATCTATAATATGTATGTATTTACAAAAAAAATGTATTTCAGTAGTAGGTATATCAGTTGTTTAGTACCCATAACACAAGCAAATATAATTGCTTAATTTGGGACTAGATAGCGCTGTGTAAATGTGGTAGATTATTATTATATAAAAAAATATATATGTAGGCAAAGAACGTGTTCTTCTTATTGTATTTGCAAATACGAGTATAATAAGTATTAAATTGGTTAAGTCTTATATATATAGAGTCTATAACTATAACAAGTGTGCATAGAAGCGTTGTGTAGGGTTGTGTCACTCCGTGCGGTACAGTGCACTGGTAGTCAGTGCAGCGTGAATTGCGGACGAGCGGCCCGTTCCAGTCTCAGCTCCGAGTAGAGCCGGCGCGGGCTGAAAACACAAAAAACCAGTTAAGAGCATGTCGGACCATGCTCAATGTAGGGTTCCGCAGCAAAAAAGCTTATCTTAATAGCGCTTACGTCTTTTTGTTGCGAACTGCAATTTTTCGGCGATAACTCGAAAAGGGTATATCCGATCATGTTCAAAATAATTATGGGGGGAGGGGACACAATTTATGTTACTTTCTGAGCGTTTATTTCTGGAAATATTCACATATAATCAACAAACTTTCTTAGAAACAACAGTGTCTTTAAAAGATTTGTCGATGTGCCACTCGTAAATGTTGAAAAATATTTTTCCGCGTCTGTTACATGTATGTTGTGCCCCCCTTAAAAATATTTATTTTTATTATTTAACTAACAAATCTAAGAGCGGCCTATTCTACAAATTTCATCAATATACATAGAGTAGTTTTTGAGTGTGTGTGCCTGTGGCATACGGTTGGACGGACGGACATGACGAAACTATAGGGGTTCCATTTTGGCTACGGAACCCTAAAACAAATAGTTTTGTTTAAATCGGCTTAAACCTTACTACAACTCACATGCGATGAGTGTTTTCCCATGCAAATTGTTTTAACAGAAATATAAGTCTGACATATACCTATATCTCTACGTTGAAATATTCAGCGTAGTTAGGGTCATACTGTTCATGGCTGGTGCTGAAAACGGCCAGATGTCGACTTGAAGCGCAAAATGAAACACGTTAACGCCTCGGCTGACGTCAGTACCCTTTTTTTGTCGCGCCGCCTGTGGAACACCATTTATCAACTTTTTATGGAAACGCTTGTTTTAATTTATGCTTACACTAACTTGCAAGCTCGTAGCTATCTCCGACCTCATTTGCAACCACAGCTTTGTTGCTGTTTACGTGACTACTGAGAGAATAAGCTGGTCCTCGCATTTTAATATGTGTTATCAGTATGTGTTGTCATGGATGAAAATTACTTAGATATTATGCTCTAATTTTGTTAGCAAATACAGTTGTAACTTATAACGCGTAACTTTACTAATATTATAAATAGGTAAAGTTTGTGAGTTTGTAACGTTGTAGGAGATAATCTCGGGATCTACTGAACCGATTTTTATAGATAGCCCATTTATCGAGGAAGGTTATAGGCTATATAACATCACGCTACGCCAATAGGAGCTGAGCAGTGGCCAAATAAAGAACGACGGGAGCGAAGCCCCGCGCGACGTTTAGTTTTAAATAAGTGCATTTTATAGGTTCCGTTTAAATTGTAGAATTGTTGTTAATTTGTTATTAACATAATAATTTCTTATTTTTATTCGCCTATAAAAAGCTGCTTCTAAATAACTCATTATTATAGGTTGCAAATAGACGGTCAAGTAATATGTCCGTCCGGCGGCACAGTTTAAAGCTTTGCCCGATGCAATTACATCTGATGGTTGTCTGAACTCGCATCTGATAACGCATCTAAAACGCCTTTTGAAGTTACTTTAATTAAATACACTTTTTTGCTTAATATAAACGAGCGATCTTTTGATAAAGTCAAATATAAAATGCTTAAAAAAAACTGTAAAAGATTCAGATTATAATTAGAAGTTATTTAAATAAAGAATGTATATATCTTCTTGAAATGTTTCGTTTAAAATATAATATAAGGGAATGGTCCAAATCCAGGTGCCAGCTTGAGCTAAGAGTTAGTTAACAGTCAAGGTCTAACTCGCTGCAGGTACCCTCACAAAACGCCCGCCACTGGACAAATTTCGCTTATATTAACTTTTGCTTCGAGTAAATTTCTCTTTAACTGTGCGACCACTGCACTTTCAAGTGGGAAAGTTGTAATCTCGTCGCCGGGTTGCGGCTATACTCTCTGTGTCTCATTTAGATACAGTTCTCTTTTAAAGTTATTTGTTCTATTTGATGTAGGATTTCATTAACTTGAATAATCAATTTTTATTAACAGGGAGCTATTTATTATAGTATCCGAGTTTTTGCGTCATGCGTTTTTGATTTTGTAAGCATGAATTGTAATGATTAACTTTACTTATCGGTACTATTACTTGAGACTGTTTGTTGTGAAGAGTATATGTTTTTATTTACTATCATGTCTTTTGTGGTTCTTTGTTATAAAAATAATAACGTAATTACTAGGTTGGTAATTGAATGAGCACCATACTGATCCATTGTACTTATATGTCACAATTTGAAAAGAGGATTTCAGAATGATGAAAGTATTTGCGTGAGTGCATCTTAGCTTTAAATATTGAAGGAGCAAGACGGTACGGTGCTTATACTTTGAACGCTGAATATATTGCCGGGATATCAAAAGATCACGAACTTTCAATGTATGCAACGTCATTCCAGCGTGGTCTTCTAAAAGCGAGCACTTAACCACAGCGTAATTCCGGTAAAAGGTTCGCCGAGAGCGCCGTCCATTCTCTTCTTAATGTTTATTTAAGCGTAAAAGTTCGACGTTCATTAACCTGATTGGCGGTTAATAAAACGCGTGCGACTTAGAATATTATACGTCGGTCCTGTTACTATCAGATAATATCACACATTATTTTCACATCTCATTGAAGGTGGCTTTCTTGTTAACCAGTTTTTCGAGTTAAAGTGTTAAAAGATGGTTGGGCCGATAAGCTCGAAATTTTAGTAGCTGACGAGTAGGTACAGCAGGGCTCGATGTGGTGATAATAATTAAGACTTGGGTTGATTGCCTTATTGCATATGTAATTAATTTTGTATTATAAATTAAGTAAAAATATAAGTTAACTTTAAAGTTTAGTAAGCCAGACATCAACTTTGGAACTTTTGAACCTTTTTCGAAATTTTAGATAAAAAATAATTTAGAAGATTTATTTTGACCTTAATATTACTGGCGTCTGCATACGAACAACAAACGAAGCTATGAATTTAATGAGAGCAGTCATTAAGAACCTTTTTCATTCTGCACCATAGCTCGGTGCGGTTTTCCTGTGCTATTGAATTGTGCTTCAGCCGCTAACTTCCGCGGCGAGCTGCGCCACCCTCAGGGCTCTGCCATTTTTGCATTTTAACACCTCGGATAATGAGGTCTTGAGGCACGTACGTCGGAAATGCCGTAAATATGAACGAGAGAAATCTATCATGAATTGATAACAGATGTTTTATATTGCAAGCTGTATCAGCTTGCAATATAAAACATTTACTCAATGTTGATAATGTAGTCAGTCAATAGCTTCAGTCTAATAAAATAGTTTGTCTGGATTCCTATGTGAAAGCATTCACAACACTGGAGTGCATATCAAGGACCTACGTAATGTGTAAATCTGCTTTTTTATACCACGTCGGCATCACGAGTGCTTTGGCAACCCTTAAGAAACATATTCATATTTTTTTCTTTCTCAACCCCATACTTTCATTCCGATGTAAAAGATACAAAACATCCTCCACTACTGTATTTATTTCTCAGATTTTATGTTGTCTGATGTATAACTCTTTAAAAAGACAGCCGCACTAACAAGTAATCCCCAAATCTGGCTTTACATACATACATACAAATGTCAGACAAGAGCATGCACACTCGAGTGAATCTGCAATCTGTTTAATCTTAAAAAGTATTTCTTCTTTGTGCGGAAAACGAAATCTATGTGTGCAATTGTATGGATCAGTAGCAAGTGATCTCTGAGCAATATTACTATTTAAAAAAAAATCATTGTGTGCAGATTTAAAGGCAAATTCTATATTTAGTTTTAGCTTGCGTATCTTAACGATAACCCTGTAATCCATAAAAGACAACGTTGTCGTAAGAAATATCAGAAGTTGTTCCCAGTACGTCGCAAAGTCGGTATCGGTTGGCGGCATTTTCCCGCGTCTGTCTGAAATATGTAGCAATAAAAGCGGTTTGGACAATGTCCGGACGTGTTAGAATCCATTTATTGTTCGGTACACACTTGTTGTGGCTAGTCTGTTGTACAATGCACCGGGTTTCTGCTATACTGCAAATACACAGACATAATATATATTGAAAAATGCTTTTCTGGAAAATGAAGTACAATATTTTAATGTTTTAAAATCTTGCTATAGCTTCTTTTGAGTGTGTCTCTAACACATTAAGTTAATGATTGTAGTGGGAACTCTTTGTCTTGTTGATAAAACTTGTGTCGTCTAACTTAAGACGTTAAAGGAGAAATAGACACGTAGGGGTTGGAAGCAACGTGTAATCCATTTGTACTTGTTTATCAAGGAGATAAGTGTCTGGGAGAGTGCGGCGTCGTCCGCTAGCCGTCTCAACTCATTAGTTCGGAGAATAGATAGCGGACCGGTCGGATTCCTCCTTTAATTGCTAAACTATCCGGGAATTGATATACAGATTTTATTTAACAGCAACAACCCATGTTTACGCTTACTTTTCACGCTTCTAATTGTATATTAAAAGATAGTTTACGAATAAATCTCGTCAAGGGTTCCCATCGTCTCCACTTGGGTAGAGTTTGAGAGAGACCTTAGATCTGAAAAATTTTTCACTCTGTGAATAGGTAGGTATCTAAGTTGAGATTGAAAAATGAAACACTTGTAATTAATATATACCTGCTCTATATTGATCTCGAAATTATATAAATAATCGTCTCCTCACTAATTTTAAAATAAACTTTTTTACTAGCATGAAAAGCTGTTTTTGTTAAACCTCTCACCATCCTAATTCTACTATGAAAGCACAAGAAAACATTTTACCTTTCCTATTGTACCTGAAAGAGTGTTGATAGCAACATGAGTTTGGACTTAGAACTACAAGTCACATTGTGCAAAGAATGGTATTAAGAGGGTATCTAACCGTAGAGCGCCGTAAGCGCATTATTGCCAAGCGCGTTGGTAGGGCGGCAGCGGCGCGCGGTTGTGGGTGGTTCGTGGTAAAGCTACGCTTCTCGAATGTACAATGCGCCCTAAGCTCCCGGGTGGACGTATTCACAGAGTAAGTGCTTTGCTAGTCAAAATGAACATCGCTTTTTGAGCCTTATTTGAAAAAAGAAACAGTTTTCCTGTAGTGAAATTACCATACAGTGAAACTGTTACCGCTGTGTGTGGCTTGCGGAAGTGCTTTGTCTCTACTCTTTATGTTACTGCCTTTTGCAGATACTAACATTGGTATTTACTTAGTCACTAATATCTAAAAGGCTCGTAGCAACGTCTATCAATTATTTTATACAAAAATACATAAGTATAATTATATGTCTGCCATGTGCCACACAAGTAACAGAACATATCTATAACAGAAAACAAAATTCTTAGACTATTCTATTTTGTTTCCCTTTTAACCGACTTCCAAAAAGGAGGCATAGTCCGTTAGTTGTATCTGAATGTTTCGTTCAAGTTATTTTTAAAAGCTTGTTTACCTAATATAAATAGTCCATAATAAAAAAAACCTTTTGAAATAATTGAAATCTTAGAACAATAGTCTATCCAAGTATGAAATAAATACTAAATACGTGTAATAACCATTGCTGTGGCGAATCAGCATACATTTGTGAAGCTGTTAAGTTGTGGTGTCGTTACATTTATTCAACGAATTAATTGTACGAACGACGAGCGTATAATGAAACTATTTCGCATTCATTATCGTTCTTCGGATTAGTTAATGTGAATGTTCTGGTTGACAGTTAGGAACGCCCAACTATGCAAATGTCATTGTCTCTAATGCGTGCCCAACCGCGCCCTGGAGTATGAGGCTGCCTACGCAGCGTACAAACTACGACAATCTGAGCCAATGAATATTAACATAGCGGTTTAATATGAAGCCTATTGCTTACTAACACCTAAATAACATGTACAGTTTTTGTACCAATGTGTTCTGTGTTACATCTACGTGTTGTCTTGAAACAAAGGCTTGTTAAGCATAAAATTGTGCAAATGTTAGTGGAGAGTTAGTTACACTATGTTTTACAAATATCTGGCGCAAAATTGTAATGTTCTAGTAGGAATTTTCATCTTGTATTGTCTTAAATCAAACAACGCTTTGGTCATCTGAATGTTTTCTGATTCCGAAGTTAAATCCCAGTTTAACTGATGAACCACAGTCATTTGTTTATGATTCTCTTGTTTATTATCTTTACAGTCACACAGAAGATATAAGTGGTTTACATCTTGATCATGATGAAAAAGTAAGTTTCGTATAACTTTATAACATAAATAATTTTTGACATGTTTAATATTACATAATAATAATATATTCTATTCTACCACATTCACACAGCGCCATCTAGTCCCAAAGTAAGCAATTATATTTCCTTGTGTTATGGGTACTAAATAACTGATATACTACTTAAATACATTTTTTTTTGTAAATACATGCATATTATAGATAAATTACACCCAGACACAGAACAAACCTTTATGCTCATCACACAAAGATTTATCCTGGGTGGGGATCGAACCCACGACCTCCGGTTTAGCAGTCAGGGTCACTAACCACTAGATGAACAGGCCAGTCAATTTGTTAATTTCTTTTTAGTATTATACTAGTCTATACATATAAAATTCAAAGTTTTGACTGATTTACTGACTGACTTATATATTAATGAATAGCCTAAAACGCAATTATTTTCGTTAAAATTTGTTTGTTATTCAATACTCTATACATGCATGCAGTATAGTTTAATTTTATTGCGTGTTTACGAAGATGGACTGGTTGATTACAATAAATATAGGTATTGTCACAGAGGTACCACGGACGTGACATTTGGAGTGCACGCGCAGCTTTCTCTGTTATGCAAGTGGTGATTGACACGTAGTGCGCTCGCGCAACGATGCCCTATTGCCTTCAAAGCTCCAATAAAGCTTTTCCTCGTTAAAAGATCGCGAGATTGAGAGCTCACGATTGATGCTTGTGTCGCATTCTCACATTTAGCCGTTACAAAACACCAAACGATTATCCGACATAACAATACGTAATTCTACATCATGCTTTCTGATATTTATGCGATTGAAAACTTCGTACAATAGAATTGGTTTAAGGAAATGTATGAAAATGCATAGAATTGTTATGTGGTTTCGTAGTTATGTGGAATTCAGATCGTGGTGAATTGTAGACGCAAATATGATTTTAATAAAATGTAAAAGTAGTGTATTGTTTGTCGTACGGTTGACTGCCAAGTTGTTTTACTTGGCGCAACGTGACGTAAGACTTTGAATCCTAAGGTTGAATCAAAGTGCATTGCTGCTAAAAATATCATTGTTTAAATTTCTTAAAGCTGCATCTCCACGGGATGAGTGAAGAAGTAGGGAAGTGTAACATTATTAAATTTCTCTATGTTAGGATCACCCACGCCTTTGTTTTATTGCTTTCGCAGTACCGACCCTACCTAAACTTTGCAATTAAAAGCTATTTCTTAATCAACTCATTAGCATGCCATATGAAATTCAAATAAATCTATATTTTATATTATGTATTAGGTACTATAGTAAGTTGCTATATTTTATTAATCACTCTCATCGTTAATAACGGCTCTCACATAAAATATTTGGTATCTATCTTAGTCAATCGTGCTAAACCAAATCAACTTCATTAGCTTGTTGCAATTGGCCATCATAAGTTTTAAAAATTATAATGATAAATTATGAGTATCGCTCGCAATAATTTGTAGTTATGTAAATATCATTTGAATGTTAATTGAAATTTATCTTGTTGGCCACAATGTGCTTAATTTGTGGAGTCAACTCGTATCAATAAACAAGCTTTATAGTTTTTATGCCGTCGGTGATGGACGTCCATGTTCTCGGTACCTATAAAAAATAGTCAAAAATAACCCGATCTAAATTAAGTTGTAAATTGTCCTGTCCTGGTATCTAAGGGGACGATCATAAATCGGTATTGTAGTGCAGTCATAAGCGTCGTCCGCCGGCTGTAACCATACGGACGTCCTTGGCATGTATATGATTATTAGCAGTTCGAACTATAAATCTCCTTTTGAAAATACATCGAAGATCCTTATCTGAATACCAACTATATGAACTTGACTATCGAGAAGTGGCCCGCGTCAACTCATATTATTGTCGCCAGACTATATTTTATCGTCACCTTTTTGCCATTCGAAGCTGATTTAAGAGAGCCGTTTGCATAAAACAAGGTTAGTCCATTCGATTAGATCACCTTATTTAATGAATTGAATGCTAATCGAGTTTTCGCGTTCGCCACAATAACATGACAGTTAACAAGATCATAGATCGTAGATTGCTAGATTAGTATCTTTCGAATTATGACAAATTCGAATAGCAAAATGTATTTTTGGTAACGATCCGGTTTAGATTTAATTTAGCGACGCCAATAAACTGTTCTTTATTGCATATAGACGTTTTTTCTTGGAATAATATTTACATAATGTGTTACGTAGTGCCGGCTTTGACGGTTCCAAAGCGACTTTTCAATTATTACTATTTGTGGCAAACACCCACAGACCGCCTAATAGAAGCCATAACTGTAAATGTAATCTCATTACCACATTGCGAAATTGTATTTCCTTTACAATATAACGAGAATTTATTTGTTCTCCATTTTCATAAAGTTACGCTGCACTTGAGAACTCGATACTACTTAATGTCTATTTGCCTCGTTGTCCTTGTTGGAGAAATGTAATTGTAAAATGTTTGCTTAGCTCCTGATCACTCACGATCGTGCTGGAAACTCAGTATGAAAATTACTTTTAACTACACAAGAAATGTAACGAGATGAGACTTATTATGTACTTAATAAGTTACCTGCATATCCGGTGTGTGTTTTGCATAATGGCAAGGAACACGCATACGTATTTGTGGAGGATTCGCCGCGGGCTTTCCAGCTGACGTGGTTGTGGTGCCCATACAGCGCATACCCGCTTCTAGTGTTCGATGTTTAATAGCCCCGGGTCATAAATATCGTGCAATCTTTATTCCAATTTTAAATTGACTCCTTTGTATTTTTTTTCAAATAAAAAGCTACCAGTATGCTTATATTATAAAGCTAAGTTTGGGACAAAAGAGTGTATTTCAATAAATACATAAGCTTGTCTGTGAATACCTCAGCATTAAGATATAGAGCAATGCATTACGGTCATCTGACCCCGAGTGCGGGTAGGTACGAGTTATCTCGCGTGTGCAACCACCGATTATTAATAACCCTAATATTTCTCTGACTGCACCGACCCGACGCGACGACACGAAACTTGCTTTGACGTTTGGATTAATAACTCCATGAATGCTTAAAAAGATACATGTTAGTATTATTACATAGAATATTTTGAAGGCATAAATATTAACATTATAATGAGAAATAATACGTGATCTGATTTATGCTATAAGAGATACGTTATAATTATAAAATTTGAATATGATGTTGTGATACCTTTTAGCGATTTGAATTGATAGCATAGATTACTTGATCAACTAGAAGAAAAGATACTTACAATAGAACAAAAACAAACATTTAATTTTGTGGAGTTACCTTCTGTATAGTCATTTGAAGAAAAGTGTACAAATCATGTTAATGATATCATGATAATAAATGAGTCACTTTTTATCCTGGTTATACGGTTACCATGCCTAGGGTAAAGTAGCTGAAGTTCTAAAATTAGACTTTGGTGTACATCCGGCTTAATGTGCCAACACTATTTATAAGATCTGTTCTTTGATGGTTTGATCTCTTGTTTCGCGACGGGACCTATAGTAAAAATATTTCACTCGATATCTACCTCTAGTGTACTTTTCAGCCTAATGTAGGTACACCCTTCGAGGTCGCATACAACACATATTATTATAAGTTCTGTTGTTTGGTGGTCTCTCTTGTTTTGCAACGAGACCTGCAGTAACCACAGTAGGTACAGGACCACGCGTCTATTCGTCGTGTTCCCTCCGATAATGAATACAAGTTAATTAAAGCAACATTAGCTCGAACATTGGCGCCTCCACACGACGCGAGATCGGCTGGCGATTGCAACGTGAACCCAACCAATATCATTAGGTGATAAACGGTACTCCAAACAATTCTAATGACACAATGGTTAGTGCCCAGAACAGGCACACTTATTCACAATATTCACAGATGATAGACCATAAACAATATCAATTATACATACCTACAGATATGTTTAATAAGTAAATAATACAAATATTTGTTTCGTAACGCTACCGGTGTACCGCAGCTCGGATAAATTAACTTACAGAGATAGTTGTGTGGCGTGTTTTATGGTGTCCTCTTCTATAAAGATACCAAATAAAATGGTAGTATCAAAACAAATGATAAGGTAAATGAAATATGCATAAAATACATAGATATCACGGCTTACAGATACGTAAGGTAAAGGACTCGGTAAAAACGGTGTGAAGGAAAATTTACAGGTACGCCACCATTGCGAGAAGGGCTTTCGATAAGCCGCTGCGAATGCAAATGTTTTCTAAATAAAATTTTATCGGAGTGGCGTGCGTGTTATCAGTACGCTGTGTATCTGAGAGACCAGAACTTATAACCAAAATAATACATAGTAGCAAAACATTATAGTTTTCTACAAATAGCAAATATTTGTGCGACTAAAAAAAAATACTTCTGAATATTTTAAGAAATCGTGAATTGTTATCAGAATAACTTAAGCAGTATATAATATTATAAGCAGAGTCAACGTGATCTTATTAAAATAATCTCTGGTATAATTTGGGATTTCGTTTATTAAAGACCGATAGAAATACCGTATACTAATGTCATAATTACAAATATTGGCTAGTGATATGCCACTATTAATTACTTGTATACTTTTGGGATTGCTTATGCGGATGAAGCTTAAAGGTTTAATTACCCTTTTGTAGAATGTAGCTTTTACCTCTATTTTGTTCAGCGAAAAAAAATACCTTGAATGTTTTATTAAATTTATTTAAAAAAACAACAACATTTATTCAATAAAATATTTACACATAACTTAAAAATCCCCAGCTAACCTATTAAAAAACAAAGAACCAGATACTCTATTTACAGGAAATTCCTATAAATAGAATATCTGATTGAGATCAGATGATTTATTAAATGTTATTGGTTAATGAATTCATCATTTCATACCATAAACATCCCACTGTTAGACACGGGTCTCCTCCAAAGAATGTGGAGGGTATTTAGTCTACTATACCACGCCGGCCAAGCGTGTTGGTATACGGTTTGTTTCGAATTTCGCTTTTCTCGCAGTGCTCTTGTTTGCAAGGTTACTCCCTTAGACGCGTTTTACGACACCCTTGGGTTGAGATGGGGTAGTGACATTATGCATTCTTGTTCCGTCACTACACGGATAATGAATTAATGACAATAAAACAATATTATTATGTTGTTTTATACAACTTATACGGACAGATATTTTCTAAGTTGGTTTCTCAAATTTAAAGAGAATATTGGGCGTATCCTTCTTCTTTATTTAGTATATAATATATAAGTATATAAAACGAAAAGCTGTTAATTCACTTACTACACATTCAAAAAGCAAGTGTAAGTTTTAAAACAGTGGTGCAGCATCGCGGTGGAAGTTATAAAGAAGTTTTAAGTATCGTCGCTCACAGAGGCGACGCCGTAGGTGTCACATTTTTAAATTCATGGCTCACTTCGCAGTTAGTGATATTGTAATGATGTATTGTTTCAGGTAAGTGGGCGGCGCTGCTTGAGCAACCGACCGATGAGGCGACTGATACACTTTCGAGACACCATGAAGCAATTCCCTTGTCATCATCTCTAACGTGGGAATGTGCTTACTTGGCATTTGAAGCTCCCTTTGTAAATAAAGGTTATATTGATGAAATTACTTTTTTATAGAATCTTTACTCCGTCGAAGATTTTCGAAATCGCGTGTTTACACAGGCGCTAAAATTTCATCAGCAACGAGGGATCACTCGAGAGAATACTCTCTCTAGTTGAATTATGTAAGCTCGTGCTTTGATATGATAAGGCGAGGGAGCGATCGGAGCCAGTGCTCTCATTGTGTTGGCCATAATCTTGCGTATCGCGTAGGACTCGTGTCGGAATGCGAGTTTATTTTAATATTTAATAACTCCCGGGCGGGCGAAGATACCGTCTGCTCAGAGGCGATTCTGTGCTCGTTTTTCCTCTGTTATCGCATTGCTTTTGTGTCACGCTTTCGCTCTTATTCGTTTTACTTAATCATGCCGCTGATCAGCTCGAGTGGTTGGCTGCGTCGCAAATCAGATCGATACTTCTCCTACTTTGTCTTAGTTAAAAAGCTGATACAACGTGTACTTGCATAAACTGTATCGGTTTAAGACTGTATTGTGCAAATACACTATGTGAATGTATTACAAATAAGGCTCCTATTGTTCGCTAAGATATAAATTGTGAACATAATTACAGGGCATCACGAGTGCGCGCCAAAGCCTAGGAGAGCGCCATCACTTTCTTTGAGCTGTTAAATTTGACGCCTCCCTACATAAATTGTTAGAGAGAGCGCCGAGCGCACGTGACGCGCAAATAAAAATACTAATTCAAGTGGGAATTTATCGTCTAATTGTTTCGTATTTATGAGCTCGCCGGCACATTGTTGTGAGGCGATAGCTGCTTGCAACCGTCCAACATAAAGTAGAATAACGAACGCAGGTACTTCAGGCGGCTTCGGTTATCGTCGTGATTCGTAATACCAACCTGACACAATTCGCTTCAGATAACGTTTTATTTTTAAGCTTTTGACAACCGAGTATAGCTATACCGCAGGCGCGTATTAATTTATCAGGCAGGCTTTTATCGTAATGATGGTCGTTGTTAAAAGTAGGTCAGACAACTCAGCTGTAACCGTCGAATACTTTTTTAATCCTGCACGGTTGCATGCACCGTATCGTTTCCTCGCCCTTATAATTTTATTCCTGTAATTTTTTAGCATTATTTACTTAAAACTCTGGAACGAAAAGTCTGATAGACGTAACAGATAAAAGGCGTGGCGGTAAAGTCGACCCTGTCAGTTTGGGTGGTTTTTGAAACTGCGCCAACGATTTATTTGTTGTCTACTTACTTTATACTCCGTGGCGTCGTCGATACGGAAGGAAACACTTCACTGTGATATTTTTTACTACCGATCTCCGGAATTGATTAAACGTGAAGAATTTAATGTGGCGCAACAATCGCCTATCCCCAACTCAATTGCGAAACGGGCGTGGGAAAAACGACTGTATTGAGTATTTATGGAAGTTACACATTTAGGGAATCTCGTTTATTGGCTCCCTCTTTGATCGGCTGTCAATTTCGTCGCCTAACCTATATTCAGGAATCAATATGAAACGACGAGCCACTGTAATTAATAGCTACTTGATATGAAACATTGGTTGCTGGGGCAAAATTAACATAGATCTTACTTCAAAAAGTTTGTCACACCCAACAATGATGGATTATATTGCTATTTTACTTCATCAACTAATGTCCGATTACAAATGTACTATCTCACGGTAGTTTATTTAAAATAGTACCATTGTAAGACAGCTTTTTACATAAGAATGAGTGACAAATAAATTGTCTGCCCGTCAACTAGAACCTGTCAGCATGTGATTATCTGAACATGAATAAGAACACTCGTTATTATTTTAACAACTTAATATACACACATTTTATTCCTAAAGAGTTTGTCCTGTACGTTTTTACAAGGCATTCAGGAATTTTATTACACTGCGGGAATATTCGCTAATTACATACTTTGTATTATGTATCCGTGTAGTGAAGCATTAATAACCTTACTGTCAATACCCAATCTCAACCCGTGGGTGTTATAAATAACAACTAAATTCCCTCCACATTCATTGCAGGAACCGTGCCCAGCAGTGGGACCTTTATAGATTGAAATGATGATTATGTATTGACTTTGTACGTAATTTGAATTTTAATCAAAGTTAGCTATGAATATTTGAAAACGCTAGTTGGTTGCATTTTTGCTTACGTTAAATCGTAATAATTAAATGTTCAATATTATAGTTATAATTATCCACATCGACTGATAATAATCGATTGATATCGATTGATAACTGCAGATAAAATTACTACCTAGTAACTTACAATAGAAAAGGTATATTCTATTCCTGTCTAAGTGAATATTCATGTATATATAGTATAGTTAACGGGACAAAGGTGCAAGTTATAATTTAATGTTGATTAAATTACCGCTTCGGGCAATACGTAACGAGTTGACATCTGATTGAAGTTCCGTGTTTCAATGATTACTAAAGTCAATGGCACTGTAAGCACTGAGTTCAGTTTACTTAGCAAACGATTCCGTAAACTTCGTTGGTAACAGGATTCTAGTTAGCATGACGACGACGACGAAAACATGTGATTACTTACTTATACGATGTATTTATGTTGGCGTTCATGTTCCTTCTTATTTACACACGATTATTCTTTCATTCTTTATCGACTTTATAACCCATACATTACCCCTATTTTAGTTTTAGCGATCTATAAAGATGCAGTACTGCCAATGAAATTTTATTCCTTATTGGGCCAGAGTTACTTAATTTTTACAATCCACACGAAGAGAATAAGCTGCCAAAGCTATTGTATACGAAAGATGTCAAACTGCGTTAAGGAAAAAAGAACAATTCAAATGCAAATGAATGCGTCTTTCACTCAAGGACAATACCATTAAAAGAAATGTTTCCTTTTCAATTTTCTCACGCACCGGTCGTCAGACGTCCGCGATCTTAGATCCGCTCGATCATGAAAATATATAGCTTCATTCGAGCGATCGGTATCGGAAAAGCTCCTTAATCGGTTTTCTTTTATATGAAAATGGACTTTTAGATTTATTATACCATTTTGGTTGCGAAAAACGTGATATACGTCTGGTCGGGTTCAAAATTGCATATTACACAAAAATTCAACAACTTGCCGCTACATATTTTAGAGAGTGCCTCTTATGCGAGCTTCTAAATATATTGGCTATGAAAGAAAATTGCTTAGGGAAGTGCGGCTGCGTTGATTTCTTATTTCGTATTCATTGTGCGTTGAAATGGATCATACCTCTCGAGTCGAAATGTCTCTGCAAAGAAAATGTAGTAATGGTTGGATTTATCGTCATGTTATTTCCTTATTTTATTATTTTCTATCTGTGTTTTACTGCTTTTAAATCAAGTGAAGACCCATAATGTAATGGTAACTTTTACGGTCCATAAATCTACCTTGAGCCTTGTATTTGCATTCATAAGGTGAGTTAATTTGGGTGACTCGGGACTGCGATAACGCGACACGCACGCGAACCATCTCATGTGTCGCAGTGCGTGTTCAATGCGCGCGCGCATCGTAAATCTTAGCGTACAAATACCGACGAACGATTTCAGGAGTGCGGAGCGCTGCATGCATTCTTTACTAATGTCGCTATGAAGACCGCTACGGACTTAATACGCTGAATGTTCTACAAAAAAGAAGGAAATTTATTATGAGGAATCTCTAAAAAATTACGATATATATAAGTTATATTTATATGGCATTGATAGAAACATTTATTGATTTCTCTACTGAAGTTATTCGACAATTTAATCAATTCAATGACTCAACACCCGAAGCAAGAACATTAAATTTCAGTGTTTACCACTTCCAACACAGCAATATATTATATGTTAATTAAATTACTCGTATAGATTTGACGTAATGAGGCGGCATCGGCGAGGTGCATCAATATTCGTACTCGCCCACGCACCCGCCGCGTGGGACGATAGCGGGGCGCACACGTTTCTCAAAATTTTCACTCGCCACCTTTCATGTAATCCTTACCTTACATGCGCCTTATCTTTTCGAACACGTCCGTATTAAGTTTCGAGAATTCATGTTTTGTGCGTACTTACTCAAGTTAAAACTCGAACTTAATTTTATACTAGGTACGTAGATAAGCTTTTACGCGTAAATTGTTTGGGTTATTCTTTCATTCAGCTGGTCTTATTTTTAAATTTAAATTACTGTCGACAAATGTCGGGCGTGTTTTGAAATCTTTTAGCCCTGGTTTTCCGTTTTGTTAATTATTATGAAGGGGCAACGCCTGTGATTGTCGTAAAAGCCTAACCCAGCAGTTAATTCGTGCACTGGGCTCATATTTTTTTACAATATGTCTGAACTTTATTAAGGCAAATATTTGCGTATGCGTCCCATCATTTTATGTGCGGGTGTTAGCAGCGTGTTGATATTTTATTTACTTTATCGTCGGCTGAGGCACGGAGCCATTGCGTTCATAATGAAGCTCAACTCTTTCCGAGATTTTGTCGGGTCAGTAATTAAACACATCTGCTACACGTACAATTGTATTTCTGTGCTTGTTTTCATATTTTCAGTTAAACATTTCAGAGGGATTTTTGTGATACTTATGGGACCTTTTACTTTGTTATGTTGGTAGTTTGTTTTAATGTTATTGTTTTTGACCCGACATGTGTCGATTATGTAAATAAGTTTAAACTTTCTCAAGTGTATATTTATGTTTGTTTAGTAAACACAAATGACGCACACAAACACGGTAATAGTTATTTTTTTTGGACGCTTCTGTTTATTGCAAATAAAATTTGTTTTAACTAGAATATTCCTACTCATTTAGCCAACGTAAAGTAACTGGTAATTCTATTTCTATTGTCAATATTCTCGCCTTGCCTTTTATTTAATGCAGGAATATATTCGTTCCACTTTTAATACAAACAAGGATATCGTATTGTAAAGGGAAGAGCGTTTTGAATACGAGCGTTCCTTTGCTCTCGGGCATCGTGTTGTAACCTCCTATTATACATACTCCTCACCTATTGTGAATTGTTTCTTAACAATTCGATTCGATTTCCGCTACTACCGTTTTATATAATACCAAACTTAAATTTTATTTGCGCATCAAAATTAATTGCAATTTAAAGATTACTAACATCATCGAGATTAATTGGTGTTCTGTAGTCACACGTTTCCTTTTGTGGCGGCTGGTTAGATAACTGTGTGGAATGAGTTCTGTGCTCGGTGGTCTTCGGATCGGTGACCATGGTCCCGCGGGCCTAGCAACTTCTCTAATAACTGTAATTAACTACAAGCCATCCCGTTTGTCGCTGCGATTAGTAACGCACCTAAGAATATTAAAATGTCGATGTCGATACATTAAACTTCACCTGCTTGTGATACAAATAAACATTTGTTGTAAATACTACTCTTAACTGTTATAGCTGACTCGTTTTGATAATGTTTTATTTTATACGTTCCATAACTAAGTGATCATAAAAAATAAAAAATGTAATCTTATTTCATATAACGTCCTATTGTTACAAATACTTACAATGGTGTTTATTTCATAAAATATGAGAAGATTGAACACAAATATTTTTTTAACTGCAATATATGCTTGAATAGGAGTCGATCGTACATGCAATATGGTTACTGTTCCGTTTTATTACTTTGAATTGATATTGTAACAGTAGATTTTGTTTTGTAACGCATGTTAAAAATACTATTACGACTCCACAAATAAGTACCCGAGTTTAATCTTAAAGAACCTTTTAGTTTGACATGAAATACGAGTAATTTTATTGATTCATACAACCGCTTCGTACTCATAAAATACTGTAATAATGAAGCGGCGATAGGTACCTGCTAAGCCATTGAATTTGCGATCGAAAGGTTGTGGTATTAAATTCCATCCATTTCACGGACCTAGTTGGAAGGGTAAACCTGAATATTAAACTGGGTGTTCCTTACGGCGTCGTTTCTAAGCTTACGATAAACTTAGGTTTAGACGACCTGCATACATTATACATATAATATGACAGTACTTTATATTAACGCCAGCATATTTGACTTTTTTATAAATTAACTTTGGAACAATTTCTGGCGATATTACAATTGTTTTTACGGACTTCCACCACCTTTTTTTCTGTGTCGGGAATTGAGTGAATTTTAATATTGATGTGCACAAATTGAGTATGAATTTTCCAGTTATCGAATTATCCATTTATCCGAATTATCCATTAAACGGGTTTTCTATTTAAAACATCAGTATCGATAACCGATCGCGGTCACTTCACTAAAATTGAAGGATGTTTGCGATCTGTTGGTATCAACTTGTCGTTGTGGTGCGAACTAGCTGATAGCAATCTGCGCTTGTTAGCTACCATTATGAATGCAAATTAAACAATTATACCTATACGTGGTTCATGTCATGCCAGCTATACTGGTAAACGCATCTGCCTTGCTGATCGCGTGACTCTTACTCGACACTTGAGGAAATTGTTCGTCAAATATAACAGAGTGACTGCGTGAGTTTCTCTGCAGTGTGTGTGATTAATTTATTTTTTGTCTTTTTAGTAGGTTCGCGGTGTGTTAAGTGCGCAGCGCAGCATTTTTGCTAATTTATTTTCAATTTGTCAGTTTATTAATAGTCTAGCGACTACTAGATCTCATTGTTCTATATGCAATTTAAAACTAGTATATTTTTTACATAACAAGACTTATATTGCAAATAGTATAACAACATTATATTATAGTATTGTAACTGTTTAAGTGTAGATACATGTGGGGATTTGCATGAGTGATTAATAAAAAAATTGTCATTAATTTTTGTGTCTTTTGTAGTCGGTACTGGCTGTTACTATATCAAAGAGTATTCAATAAAAAAATTATGAGGTATAAAAGTATGATGTCAGCACCATTATAAAATGTTTTATGAAGCTAGCCATCTAGAATTACTAAGAATTTTTATAATGTAGCCGCGTGATGTTGCGGTTCGTTTGCGGAGTGTCATCACAACACCAGCTCGACTCCTAATAGAGCTTAATCAACCTCCCGCCTTTCATCCAATCTCGTTAACGAACTAAATTGACTTTCTTATTGCTCGCAGTTTCTCCTGCACACTACACGATTTAAGTTTATAAAGCTCTTAATCCGACATTATAGTTGCAGGCAGCGCTACTAAAAGCCGTAACAACTGCATTTGCCTTTAAACAAACACTGTTACTAAGTGTATTATCTGCCGTACGCTACACATTGGAATGAGTCGAACTACTTAGCAAGTAGGCGATGTGCTTCCACTAAAGTGGGTTCGCGCCCGCGGAGATGCCTCTCTGATGGTTGCCTCCGAAGGTAGTTTGTCTTGTATCTCTCATTAACTGGGTAATAGCATGGGATGAAATTGTCTACTGAAAGTCTTCCTATTAAAGTTTACTGTTTGTATTTTATGCTTATAAAACCACATAATAATATAGAATTTTTGTTGTTATAAAGGTGTGCTGCTGGTTTTAAATATCCGCTTCCTTTCTCGATTGTATACGAATATAAAATATTATAGCGACAGAATTGTGGTATATTTTAACAAGGTTTATTGGACATTGTTGTCAAGAAATCTTCTATTTATATAAATATTTATAGATACTTTCATTACTTACATGGATATGAAAAGTTTTTGAGACTCACTAGGTATTGTATGAAGTCGTAATTAAGGCTTCGCATATCGAATTTTCAGGTACATCAACGTGGTTATTTCACTAATATAAAATGTATTTCACTTAACTCCATTAAATATTCAACGTACTAAGTCTATAGTTCGCCTATAGCATAATTAGTTACGAAAATCTTGAGTTATTATTTGCGTATCAAGTAACTCACGTTCGCAACAACTGACTGACATATATAAGTAAGCGGCCGGTTTTGCTAATATCTAATGTCAACTAGAAACAAGCTCCATGGTAAAATCTTATAGACACATATGTAACTTATTAACCATTTTATCATAATTAAATCTTAATGTTGCTAGAATAAACTTTAATTTACGGATATCAATTTGTATTCCGATCGCATTAACATTCGCAATTATTAAATCTTGTATTTCGCCAATTCAATTAAGAATCTTCGTTAGTGTATAATATATTTTTATGTCATTTTACAAGCGCTCGGTCATAAACACGTTTACAGCAGCTTTGTAACAAGCGATGTGGTCGCAAATTGAAAACTAACCGCACTCATTTAATTTTATTGAAACAAACTTTTATCTTATCATATATTTCTAAGTCTATCTTTGTCTCGTGAATCAGTCAATAGTGGTTATGGGCCTTTGATAAGATTTAATATTTCCTGCTACATGAAAATTGCAAATATTTAAAGTAATTAGTAGTCAAATGACTAAACTGCTTTAGTGCTTCCTGTTTGCGATATATTGAGATAGGTTAGTATTCACGCGAATCATTGAATTATGGACATTGTACACACACATTGACTGGCCTGTTGGTCTAGTGGTTAGTGACCCTGACTGCTAAGCCGGAGGTCGTGGGTTCGATCCCCACCCAGGACAAATCTTTGTGTGATGAGCATAAAGGTTTGTTCTGTGTCTGGGTGTAATTTATCTATAATATGTATGTATTTACAAAAAAAAAAAAATGTATTTAAGTAGTATATCAGTTGTTTAGTACCCATAACACAAGCAAATATAATTGCTTACTTTGGGACTAGATGGCGCTGTGTGAATGTGGTAGAATATTATTATTAAAAAAAAAAAAAAAAAAAAAAAAAACGCAGTGGGACCCCCGCTGGGACCACCCGCGTCTGATCGGACGTGGAAGCGCGGGTGCTACAGCGCAGCAGCTATCGTTTGTTGTCTACAAACACCACTCTATTGTCAACTCCTTTACGCGTAATTCAAATGTACACGAGCCTTTTTATACATAAAAGTCTTCGAAGTGTTTTTAAAGGCGTCGTATATTTATAGCCAGTAAATAAATAAAGATTTATCTGTTGGGTTGCATTTACACCGTTATGTATGACACTGACATATTCTAATACAGTGTAAACGTAGCATTGTAGATACGTCACGTAATGTTGACATAATCTTGTTAATGTGAGGCGTGCTTTAGCTTGTATCGGCGTATGAGCTTTTACGCTATTATGCAAATTGAAATTTGATACGCTTTCCGAGTTCGCGACTTTGTTACCACTTAAGCGAATGTTTGACGTAAGAAAGTGAACTAATGTGAACATAATAAGTAATCCCCGTACAATTTACATATGAAATGTTAGTTATGGGTTTACATTTAAGTTTGTAGTTTCTATAAATGCTATAATTTTTAGGGTTCCGTAGTTCTGATTAAGAACCCTTATAGTTTCGTTATGTCCGGCTGTCTGTCTGTCTGTCTGTCCGAGGTTTTGCTAAGAGACCGTTAGTACTAGAAAGCTGTAATTTTGAAGGAGTGTGTACATTAATTACGTCGACAAATTGGTTAAATAAAATTTTGGAAAATATTTTTTTTAAGGTAGCTCCCATACTTGTGAAGTGGGGATGAATATTTTTTTGTCGTCTACCCCATCGTGTGGGGTATCGTTGATAGGTCTTCTAAAATGAGTTGGGGTTACTAACATAATTTTTCGATTTAATGGGAAATCCTAAAATAAATAATTTAATATTAAACTTTAAAGAGCAAATTTTTGTTCCAGTAGGGCCCCCCCCCCCCCTCCCTCTAAAAGCTACACTGTGCATGGCCCGACACGCACTTGGCCAGTTTTTTTTATTTAAATAATCGAGATTCAATTTCCTTAATTGTTGCCTGTTTGAAAATCTAATTATGTTTCTTACAATTTCCTGCTACTTTGGGTATGATGTAGAGGTCGATAAACTAACATTATTATGTCGTATTAGAAATAATAAAATATCATGACTGTGCTTATTGGCAAAACTAATGGTGACTGTTTCATGTACTTACTGCCAATTTAGTATTTATACAGGGCGGCAATATAAAAGGGTTACATTGTAAGGGCGATTTTAAATTAGCGAACGTTAAATTGCGCTTTCGGAGGAAAAAGTATTTATACCGAATGCGTAATTACAAATACGAACGTTTCTGAACGTCGAGTGTGTAACCATTTTAAGAGTTCAGTAGAGACAATAATGTAATACGTAACCAGCTCGTCGAAAATCCATATATGCTTTAAAGTTCTACCCAGCTATATTCAGATTTCTATCTGTCCCTTTCATAATAATCTATATCTATATTCTATACTAATATTATAAAGCTGTGGAGTTAGTTTGTTTGGTTGAATGCTAGAATCTCAGGAACTACTGGTCCGATTTGAAAAAATCTTTTTGTGTTGGATTGCCCATTTATCGAGGAAGACAAAAAAGCATAAACGGCTGTAACTTTTATTGCGTTTATATAGAATTCTGATTTTTATATTGGGTGAAGGGATTGCAGCCTCGAGTATTAATTATTAATTTCAGCATGATACCACTATGCGTTCTTGTAAAAAATATTCTTGACAGACGAACATACAGACAAACGAAAAACGGAGTGATCCTATAAGGGTTCCGTTTTTCCCTCTTGAATCCTCTTCTTCCATAGACCACAAAAACTGTTTCTATTAATGCAAATAGTCATAACTAACAAATGACGATTGTGCTAAACTTCGTATGTTTTATTTAAAAGCTGACAAAAACAATCACAGCTCGACAAACGTCAACTATTTGTCACCTTACGCGAAAAAGCAGGTGCGTTGGCGCCTATTTATTACGTCAGTGAAAAATGTCGTGTGCACACGGCGACAGGACAAACGAGCGGCCACCGATACGACATACACTGCCATTGACATATCCCCACCTAATGAGAGAACGAACCACCGTCGGTACAGTAATGAGAAAGAATACCCTCTATTCGCTTGTCGTAGCGTAATTAACTAACTGGATTCCTTGGCCAGTCTGTTTCTGTTACTATCTAAATAGACTTCGGGGCTTGTGGGTTTTACATTATTCTGCTGGTCGCTCTGCGCGATTTATAGTTCCTGTGTTTTGCTGAATGCTTTTTATAATGGTTATACCTACCTACTCGTGCATTTTAATGGAAATGTGATATCATACATTCGTGTTTATCATTTTAATTGCTTGTTAGCTGAACAGAATATAATTTATAATAAACGAGTTTGAATATATAATAATATATTGGTAAAGTGTAAATGAGGTGTAACTCATTTTGGAGGTATACAAATTATTATGAGCTTATAAGATGTGAGCACCGTTGTAGCGTTTACGTACAGTCGGTATGTTGTTAAGCGTCATTAATGGTATCGTATAAATATCTGGTTTTCGATGGGTCAAATATGCATGCCATTAAATAAAAATTGGGCCTGGTATTGCTTATTAAATGTTACCGTGTCATTTTTTCTGATATTTCGAAAATTACTTTACCCAAAACCTGTTGGGGTGTTCGTGGCACCGTTAAATAAACTACAAACGTAAACTATTAACTGTTGAAGAGGGTGAACTTTTTTTTAAACTGTATAATAGATAAAAAGTCATGACTCTTTTTATCGACGCCAAAATAATTTAATTTCCTTTTCAAAACTAAAAGTTGCATTGATGTCGAAATAATGATGCAGGCATATGGCGCGCTTTCAATAGACTTGTGGATCGGCAATTATATATGAAGTGGAATTAAATGCACATTCACGTCATGTGTATAATAATTTCAAAATTGACTGTCAAATTTTTTATAACTTTGTAAAAACCGGCACACAATGTCAAAAGTTCTATCTATCGACGTGCGTGCACTTGTTGGATTTTTTTATTAGGTATTTATACTTAACAGTAAATTATTTAGGAACGGGGCTACTTTGGTAAATTATTTTTATTTTCTAATTGAATATCTCTATTCACTTAAAAATTAGTATCATGCACTATCTTTTATGTTCTCTTTATCATCATCATAATCTTTCTATTTTTCATTGCTGGATATCTTATTAAATTCATTCCTTATTACAAACCTCTCTTTATTTATAAAAAACTTCTTGTTTGTTTTCAAGCAAACATTGAAATCCGCGTAGTGACGGATTAATAGTACATAATGTCACTATCCCACCTCAATCCTTGGATGTCGTAAAAGGCGACTAAGGGAGTAACCTTATGCAGACAAGAGCACTGCGAATAAAGGAAAATTCGAAACAAACCCTATACCAACTCGTCTGGCCGTGGTATAGTAGGCTATATTCCCTCCGCATTCTTTGTAGGAGACCTGTGCCCAGCGGTGGGACGTTTGTGGGTTGAAATGATCAACCCATTTATGGTTATGAAATAGAGATATATATATATAAAGATATATATATCTATTTCATAACAAATACACGTTATATATAGAAATATATATAAAGAGAATTTTTGGCGAGATATGAATACTTGAAAGGTCACATTTTAACACTCAACACAGAACAGTATTACTGTAACAATATTTACAGTTTTTATTTTTCTATATTTACAGTAGCATGTTTTAGTGTTATCAGATCTTTATTTTATCTTTTTCCCATGGGGTCGACTTCAGTATAACCTGATGCGACTGATTACTGTAGTATTTACCGTGGAGCGTTTTGCCATTTTAACCTCAGTAGTTAAACTTTCCTCACAATTAAAACAGATGTAAGAATTTGCTGCTAGTTGTTAGTTTATTTATCTGTGAGAATACTTTTTTTTCACATACTTATTTTGTATCTATTATCTAATTATAACAAAAAGAGTTATTATGATTTAAAATGTAGTTTTCTCAATACAAAATATAGCTGTAAACATCTTATTGTGTATATAATAGACCAGCTGTTGCACACGGCTTCGTCCGCGTGGATTTCAATTCAATGTAGCCTTTGTTACTCAGTGTTAATGTAGCATTCTATCAGTGAAAGTATTTTTTAAATCTTTCAAATAGTTTTAGTATATAACAAACATACAAAAATACAAATCTTTGTAGTATTAGATGTGCTTGTTTTATACGTCAATAAGAGCAACCCTGTCTCATGAATATGTTTGAATGTTTCAGTAATACCAAAATAATGCTGTACTACAGCCTAAATACTTGTATCTGTGAACTGCTGATTAAAGCATAAGCCCTACATACAGTAGGCGGGAATATTAGCAGTACAAGATACCTACCCTATAAAATCAAGCCATATTCGTATAAAATTATTATATATTTTGATAGTGGTTGATTGGCCCAAGGCTTCCATTAAAATGCACAACAAAGCAACACTGTTGTGACGTTGTTTTAACGCGTAAATTAGAGGTTGGTTTCGTTATTTCATCAGCATCATCGCATATTATTGGAGTTGGACTGTGCAGTGATTGTAAACGGCCGCGGCATTTGAGCTCGTTAGCGTTTTTGATAGATGACGGCCGGTCGTTTGTTGAATTTGTTGTAACACTCGCTGCCTGTGTAAAAACACATGGTTCGACAACGAGATATAAATGGACACTCCCCTCGGCGATCTAAGTTAACGAGCCACCATATAAATAAGGAGAGGTTAATATTTATAAATTCTGACGCTCGCTATACTTGTTAGCGTTCGAAACCATGATATATATTGAGTGGAATGATTACTTATTAAGTGCGGTTCTAGTGAAATCATATGTAAGTTTTAATTTGTTACTTAACACTTAAGTAAAGTTGCACAAGTTTCACCGTTACGTAAAATAAAAAGTCAACATAATTATTTCGAAACATGACAGTGGTGTGTGATAATAAATAATTTAATACGCGTTGACGCTGATAATTTGTAAAGTCATTATTCAATATTCGTGACGTGAAGCTTATAAATTTCACTGCAGCGTTTTACACTTTAGCACTTGGGCTGATGTAAAGTGCCGCCCAATAAGACAACGGCCGACTATTTTGACGAAGGCCGGTCACGTTTCGTCGATACTCGCCATGAGAATATTTGTTTTTTATTGTGCGCCCGCCGTCGAGTAAAAATTGAAGTGTAATTTTACGTTTTAACCGGTGCCTGCCCCCTTTCGTTCCGCTCGCCTTGAGTGATGGTTATCATAATTGGAGAGAGGGTAGGTGAACAGTGCGCGCCGCCTGGATGATGACGGTGGGCGGGCACGCGACGACTACTCTTGTACTTCGCGCCCTTATATCTTCCAAACAGGTCAATATACCCCACTAATAAACATACATAGAAGTTAAAAGGCGACAGTGTAAGTCTAATGTGGGAGGTGTCAGATAACTGTAATCGAAGTTATTGATTGCATGAAACAACCGGGATCACCATTACTGTTATCAATGCGCACATGTTGTGAGATGTTCTTGGCTAATACAATGGTAAGATTAATAATGCGGACGTATCGGCCGGGACCGTTATGTCGGCGACACGAGTGATCGCGGACCAACAAGGGCGGAAGAGATGGACCGGATAATAAAGCATCAGCTTGTTGCATCGTAACTCAATACCGTCGACATAGAAATTGTTGGTTGCAGCGCTGTGCTAAACTCTCCACAATACCTTATGGATGGTAATTGGCCAGTCTCTAATCGACGTGTTTCAATAATAATACACGTATGCTCGAGGTTTATGCTGACAGTTTTGTAGATTGACTCTCATTCTAATATTCTATCTAGCTAGTGTGCTTATAGGACACTGACCTATGTTAAACGTATAATTTATTATTTACTAGCTTCCGCCCGCTGCTTCGCCCGCGTGGTATGTATTTTATACCTATAAACCTTCCTCTTGAATCACGTATCTATTAAAAAAAACGATTTAAGCATACATAGGGATATAGGGACAGAGAAAGCGACTTTGTTGTATACTATGTAGTGATACCGTGTTTTATAATATATAAAAAACATCATTATGGACGGAAAGTTTGCTTTTTAAAATTCTCAGATAGGACTTGGTAACCAACAGATAGCTGTTTGCCCATGCTCATGTTGATGATAATATAATAATAATATTCTACCACATTCACACAGCGCCATCTAGTCCCAAAGTAAGCAATTATATTTGCTTGTGTTATGAGTACTAAACAACTGATATACTACTTAAATACATTTTTTTTTGTAAATACATACATATTATCGATAAATTACACCCAGACACAGAACAAACCTTTATGCTCATCACACAAAGATTTGTCCTGGGTGGGGATCGAACCCACGACCTCCGGCTTAGCAGTCAGGGTCACTAACCACTAGACCAACAGGCCAGTCAATGATGAATGATAACTCTTTTAAAACAAGAAATATATAACAGAACAATGTATACGCCATAATATTTCGACAAGCAACAATTTATTATGTCACATCTAGTGTTGACTCGTATTGTTCTAGAAAACAATATTAATAGGAGACGTAACATCTTTGCCGTGACCGGTACGCACGAAGAAACATTTCACGCGACGTGACGGAAGTTATCTATTGATACGATACATCCTAGAATTGACTTTTCATGTTTATAATAGCTGTTAGCGTGGTAACGCTTTTACTATTGTCGTTGTTCTACCTCATGTCGTGATGAATTCGAAATAAATTAAATATTTTATACACAAACCATAACCACTCGGATTATTGCTGCTTCAGAAAAAAAGGCCTGATATAGAAGGCAACTTTGGATAAAATCTTTTTCAATTAATATATACTTACTTATTATTTGATCTATGCTATTTAAGCGGTATTAAAATACATCAAGCCGTTAACACTTTCTATATATATGCATTCACACAAATGTGTTCTAACTTCCTAGTGCATTGTTTCAAGCAATATGTTCGCGACTTGTTTATAAACAATAGCAATTTGCCTTTTGGCGTTAGGTCGCGCCTGCCCATTGAATCTTTGTAAGGCTCTCAAAGGTTCTATTATATTTTATCTATTGGATATTATACGGGTTTTATATCTCGTACGCATCTACGCAAGATGAGTTCTTCATTTAAGATCTCTAATGTAATAAAAACATGCATAATTCCATGTGTTCAAACTATTAGACCCAATCATTTATTAAATGTGTAAACAAATTGATTACTTCATTATCTTTGCTAAAGAAAATAAACATTTTCTGTTACAATTATAATAATAATTCATTATTCACAGTTGACGTTTTATATAGACACTGGGTGTTTTCATCCCTATTCTAATAACCTCGAAAACTCGTTTCGTAACTGGATTACATAGTGCTAAATATAGAGCTAAATTTCTTCGTATAGTAACGTTCCTGACTTTCTTCAGATGACGTGGGGTAAGTAGCTCACCGACCTAGTGAGCGCTAGTTTCGATGACTACTTTAAAACAAAATCTTCGTTTGGTTAATGTATTTCTCTATTAGTTTTTATATTATATCACTCGCACACAAGATATTTACGATTTTCTCTTAGAGCTGCGGATAGGACCAGCAACCTGAAGGGCTGCTTGTCCTCCCGAATCAAAGTCGAATTATTTCTTCTAAAGTTCCAACTCTCTCTAGAAGATCCTTTTTCTGCAACTCCAATTGGAATAAACAATATTTCCAACAATAAGTGACAGCGCGAGTGTAAGGAGGTTCACGAAGTCTAAGAAAAAGGTTATCTTTAACAAAACTCCACTTTATACTAGATGTTCTAATAGCATTAAATAAGTTTTTCATACAAAAACATTGTAGACAATTTCGTTATTCTGGTGCGTGTTTAATCGCATGTGTAACTGTTGTAGAGAATGCACGTGGTCATTGTGAGCGGGGTGTAACTGTTTACAGCTAGGAGGCGCGGCAATTAGCGGTGCAGGTGGTGAATGCGACCCCCTGGCCTCGCAGCTCGCCAGCCCTGCCATAGTGGCCCCGCGGGAGGAACTTGTGTATTGCTATTTGCATGTTTATTGCCGATACGCTTCCGTAACTGGGACGAATTAGTCGCTTGCATTTATGATAAATATGGGCCCGTTTAAACGTCACCATAATTGTTTTGTTGACGTTTTTATGACGTGTGTCATTTTTTAAATTTATGTGCGTATGGAGGTAACGGAGTGGCGTGAAAAGTTAATTGACATTTCAATTTTTTTCGCTTTATTGCTCTGTTTATTATATTGATTTTTTTTATATTTTGTAATTTTCGTCGTAATAAAATACATGGATTCTTAAGATGAATGCATATAATACTTCTTTGCTAGATACAATTTGTTGGTTACATAAATTAAGTACCTACCTACATAAAACTAATCTACTTATTAAAAGAAAAAGTTTTATTACCAAAAAGTAGGTGGCACTTTTTGTTGTGGACAATTTGAGCTTATATCCTACATATAATATGTAGAACCGCACTCCACCAGTACCATATGCAACGTTACTTAGTTTTTTAAAGAGACACGTGACCTAATATTATTTTCCATAACATATTGAACGCGCGCATACCGTTATTAGTTTTTCAATCAAACTTTTTAGATGAAGTTTTTGTATGATGAGGACACGAGGTGTGAGCATGTGGTAAACACCTCGCGACATACGCGTGTCGATCATACTTATCGCCTGTCATTAATTGACATGAGCCTTCACTTATATTTTAAGTATTAAATGGCTTAGTAAAAAAAAATTAAAATATTTTTTCAATCCTCTAGTTTTATTACACTCTACATTTAACCTTATGAAAAATTAACTTTTGAGTATTTTTAGGTTGCCTTGTTGACTGAGACACGATGCCATATAATTATTTCATGTTCGATTTTGGAATATAATTATTTCAATAATTTATTTATGTGAATATTTGAGGAGTGACTTTCCAAAAGGGCTTATTTTGGGTTTCGAGAGATTTGGTTTTTTTTATGCAAATCGATTTTTTGTATATTATCACATCGTATTATCGAAGTTTCCGGTGATAAAACGTGTTATTTCCCTAAGAAAAATGATCCCAAAAACACGTTTTGGAGTAAAAAGTACTTATATCTGGTTTATGGGTTTTTTTCCAAAAACTAAAAAACGATTAACCACAATAGCTAGAATAGGTACATAAATGTTACATAGTTAAAACATTAATATATTATGATAAGTTATCAGTTTTTATCAGTTTCTGAAAAAAACTGTTTATACTGAAATAAGCCCTTTTGGAAAGTCATTCCTCATATGGTTCTCCAAATTAATATAAGACGCACTCAAGACTGAAAAATTTAACATGTAGATTGAAATTTCTTTGTTTAATTGTAGGTAGATTGGTTAAACAAAAAATGTATTTATCTAGTAATTTCTAAAATAAAATATCGTTCATAGATTGTAACTTTTAAAATCTTCAATATTCGTATACAATGTCACATTCGACCACGTTTAATGTCGCAAAACTGTTTTTGTTTGCACAATCTTGGCTACACTCCAACAGACATTGTTGCTGCATTTGATGAACTCTATAGAAACGTATAACAATACAGATCAGACATATTTGATAACGTTTTTTTGAGTATAATTAACTTCCAATACGTGTGTGGAATACTTTTGTTCAGAAGGAACTTTTGCATGTTGCTTCAAATAAAACAGTATTGCAGTCATTTGTTCTTTATAAACCTCATAGTACAAACAGTGAAACAAAGTAAGAATGCAACAAAAAATACAGCATAATTGATACTTACCGCTTGAAAAACTAGTTTACAACTATGTATCAACCGTCAAGTGTAGTTTGCATTAACGACCGTTGATTTTATATTCAAGTTGTCAGCTAAACGCCTCTCTATACAACTTATCTCCTCATTTGCTTGGTGAAGTGATACAGACAATGTTTTTCAACCTTTTCCGTGTATACTAGTCTTCTTTTTTCACTACGGGAATACGTACACCTGTATCCAGATAAAAAATAAGTTTACGTTTCCTGTTTTGCTCCTCATTTCTTATACAAATATATACGAACAATTCTCAGGAAACTTTGTTTGGCGAAGTTCTCACATAGTCGCCAAGGACTCCTGAAATTGCTATTGAGTAGTAGCTATGCTTATGCTATTTACATTTACATAAGCCAATGCAGAAATATATTAAACAGGACGATTGTTTTAAATATACTACGATTTAATTTATACGATTGTTGTAAATAAGTACCTACATTGTAGAACAAAATTCTTAAAAACGATATTTCAAATGAAACGTTTTGTAAAATATTTGAGTATATTTTACCAGCACGATTCCCGAAGCTGAGACGACAGCTATAACATTATTTCAGAACACGTATCGCGTTCAGATAATCTAATGCAGAAGCTTTATGACGCATTTATTGTTTGAAATGTTTCGCTATCCAAACTCACGTGCTTGTAACTGTAATGAATCGGAAATGCTGCAGTTCCCATACAGAAAGTTTTATGATATTGTCTAAAAACTTGCGATATCGCTGAGTTTCAAAATTCTATAAGCAAAATTATGTTTTCATTTCATCACTGGTTATGTACGGAAATGTTATATTATCTACTTATATATTTTTTTAATTCTACATTTACATAAAATGCTATGTTGTAGTTATGCTCAAAAATATGCACTGCCAGCTGTTGCTAAACTCAAAGTCTCGCTTCTGCAGTTAACGTCTTTCTGTGAAAATTATGATAATGATAAAGCTTGATTCTTCGCATATATGTGTAACAATAGTTAAAATAGACACTATTGTTTGACTTTACTTGTCACTTTATCATTTAATATATTTTCAATAAAACCAGATAGTAATGAATACCTGGTTAAAACATATTATTGTGAATATATTCTGTCACCTGGAACTAATCGACGTCTTCTCAAATTTATTCCTAAGGCCTTTTGATGACTGCTTTAATCTCTGTCTTGTATTCAAGTTTATTTCTACGATTTTATATACCATACATAAAGATTAATTATCTGTGTAAGCTTTAATTTATAGTTTATTTCATTGCAGAAATCATTGCATCGTATCTTGTTAATAAAGCGTGGTCAGATACCATACAGACAGTTTTATAGTTCTTTCAGCTAGATAGCAAAACTTTAATTGTGGAAACCTATGGAATTCCTTTGAATTTGAAAGTAACTTGATGCTTTTGTAAACGAAAACCTTTGGGGGAATAAGGTGTACTATTGTCAAGCGATGAATAAAAGTAAATTTTCTTTTGAATGGGAATGTTGTTCTGTGTTCGTTGAACATTGTCGCCTCTCGTTGGCCGTCGCAGGGTGCCGGTACATGCCGAGACAGACCTATTCAAATGTCAGTGTGAAGACCCTCCCCCACTCTCCGCACACACCTCGCACTCGCCTCTTCACAGATACTGAAATGTCACTCGCCACACGAAGCAATCAATTTCGTATTTGTATGCCCTGCCTAGATAGTGGTAGCAATAGATTTATCGAATCGATGAGTTCGTATTATCTTTCAATGGTTTGTTGGATTTAATGTTACATTTTATTCAAGTAGGTTGTATTTCCGCGATATACGTACTGTTATGTTTATAGTTGTTAAAATGTTTACCGTTTGAATCACGGTAAGTCAATGAGTTGGATACAGGTCTTTAGGTAGGTGATGTATACCGTCACAGTTTACGCTGACTTAAACTGGATGTTTAGCATCCAAATCAATAAACATGAAAAACAATCTCACATCCAGATAATACTGCAATAAACTATGAAAACCAACTCAATTGTAGTTGTAGTCAATTATGTTAGTTCAATTCAAGATTTCTCTTAAGCAGTAGTAGTAATAAGCCTCTAGCTAGGCTAACTGTGTTTATCCTGTTTTTACAATAATCTAACGATAGATACACGATAAATTTTTATATTGAATATCGGAGCTCACCCACAGCATACAGCTAACATTTAGTTCAATCCTAGTCATAGTCAGTCGGCGCCAAATGTCGCACTAATTGCTTTACGTAACTCCATGACATTCACGACACCGACCCGTTCGTTTGTTTAAAGTTTATTAGCGGGAAATTGACGTAAGCGGCAAACGAATTGCGTAACTTTCCCCATTTGTACTCTCCTCACTTCATTTAACATTGTAATGATTCCTCCGTGTGATATACCTATTTTTGCTTTTTAGGCCGACATTTACATTTTCAATTTATATTCAGAACACAGTAGCACAATTTCTTAACCGTGCTCAAAGTTAGAAAGCGATTAATCAACGTCTAACAACATCCTTATTCCCGTCTAAGTAGTAGCGCAAGAAATACAGCCTTTAAATGACTAAAAGATAGCTTCAAAGTTGCAGCCAAGCAATTGTCCCTTTTAACCGGTCGGCCTCATTAGCATGGTTTGATCGCTCTGGCCTATCAACCTCCATAGATTGATACATTGACGGTAAAGGTCTTTTTAGTAGTTGCTCTAACTTCTATCGTAATTAGGACTGTACGCCTGACGTACCTTTTGCGTTTGATCGATTGTACGATTATTTGCTTTGAACGTCTGAATATAAATTTGCACTGCGTACACATTACAATGTTATATTATATGAATAGGCTGTCTTGTATACTTCACTGTGTAGAGAATTCAATAGATAGGAGTATAAGGTAAGGAACTCGATGCGGACAATCGCGTACTCGCTATCGCAATTTAACGAGCCACGATTGTTTTTCTCAGTTCTGAATAATATTGAACTTGAACGTCCCTCGGTATCTGATGGCGATACTTTCTTCGTTGCCGTACTGTACTGTTAGCTGGCTAGCTTACAAATGAACGGTGTGATTATGGGCGCGCGGATCTAACTTCACGATAATTTAAATGTTCTCGCAACCAGCACCACAACGGCCCGGTGAGATGGCAACGATTACACCCGTGACTTCCTCTTATGGTTGCAGCATATCTCTGAATTTTGAATAGAGTTATGGCCATGGCCGCGCTTGATTAATAAGAATACGTTAAATTTATTTGCATTTATATATAATCTATCGTTTTATTTCTTACTTAATCAATTAAAACTAAGTTTAATTCCTAAGTTTACCTCGTAGTGCTATTTCAAATATAGAATCGTGGGAATATAGTTCAGAAAATGTTTTCTGCGCTGAAATCAGCCAACAGGTGCGTAAACAACCAATTACGCCTAGATATATTGTATAATTCAAACGAATCTCTCGGTTTAAACTAAATCTGTAGGGTCTTACAAGAGCGCTCCTCTTAGAATGCATAATGTGACATCACGAAACACCGCGCCGTGTTAAATTCTCACTAGTTTTAGCAAAACTTGTTATCATAATACAACACATGTGTTGCCGAATTTTGTTCGTAACTAGTTAGCATCAGGGTTGGTATTATAAAATATATGTTATCTGGATAAAGTAAATAATTAAGTGAACTAGGTAAATTCGTGTATGTAATCCGAGTGGCCCGCCTGCCGCGAATTCGATGCGCGCCTCTAAAGCCAACTTAAACTGCAGAATACGCGATATGGATCTCACGTTTACCGTCGACTAAATAGCGGATAAATTAGCTAACCGAGTTAAATTAGTGTAGCCAGCCAGCTGCACTGAGATCAGCTAATTTCCTAGTATTTTTAGATTTAATATTTCTAAACTATTTCTGTGCATTTAAGTAAATACAATGAATAATATGAAACCCGACTCATTAATTTTGAACGGGGTAATGTTTGTGTGACTGTTTGAAACAACTGAAATGACTAAATTAAAGTATAATATAATTGTAAAAACTCAATAAGTCATTTAGTTTCAACATTTATAATAATGTTAATGCATCCTTAACTGTCTATAATATTCAGTAAGCATTTATTAGCTATTTCTCATCAAAGCTTGTACGTATAAATGAAATAATGCTCATGAATTATAGTCCGTCTAATATGGTTATCACTGTCGCTACCTGTAAATGCTCGTAGTACACATAATAATATATTTAAATTTCAATTATATACTTATGTATTATTATACATCTAAGTTATTTATGCTAATTTCGTGTACCCCTGAGTCTGCAGTTAATTGTATTCAAAGCAATAGATGAAGCGACACGATAACAGCAGTATTGAGTGAATGTTAAAACAAAACCATCCGGTGTCGAGCGTTTCACGAGTTTTCCTCGCAGCTAAGTTTCCTGCTTGCATAAGTGAATCGTAGATTCAGTGAGTGCCGACCTCCGCTCCGTCCCGTAGGTATCGACACTGCTCGAGGAGGAAGTTGTGCCTACTTAAAGCCACTTTACAATGCCACGTTCCGACGCCCTTTGTGCACTTGTCGTGCGTTTGACTGGTTTGGAATAGTGCCTGCCGCTCTTCGCGGAAGCAAGATCGAATTGGCCGATTCGTGAAGACATGCTGGCTGAGCGCTCAATCTCATGTGAGATCGCTTATTGCCACTGTACTGCACCTGCGCACAATTATTTGAAAGTCATTATCTTTATTTAACACCTAACTAACTAAATGAACACCGTTTGAGACTAGAATGTTTTGATAAAACCTATTTTATATTCGCCAACAAACTTGCTTCATGCCAGCTTTTATTGGAAAATGCTATAATTTGAGTAGGCACGCGTAAGCTTTCTCGGAGGAGCGTCGTATCGAATTAATATAACATGGTTATTTTTTTTCAATGAAAATTTATGATGGATCGTCGCAAAATCTATGATTGATTCGTGGTGTATTATTCGTTGCTTTCATAAGAGTGCCTTCCGTCGGTTCTCGCGTATGCGGCTTTCCGCGCCCCTTCAGTTGCTATGATTGATTACGCGCCGGCAAACTTCATATGTTTGGGAGATAATTTTGTATTTCAGCCGTAAACAGATTATGTGTGAAAAGAATCATCATTTCCTTACAGTCTCTTCATACAATTCGTCCTTCATTGTGACTGCGCAATATTCTCGCTCGATTACACGCTCATGTTTTGTTAAATATCTACATCTAGTTATGATAAAATGGCTGCTCGGTTTGGAGATCTCAATCTGTCATGTATTGGTAACAAATTACAGTGGTTTGTTACGTATTCATTGATTTATTCAGTGTTCGAACATGACTTAATTGTTCTGACTATTTGAAAACACAGTCAACTGTATGAGTTATAGTTATTTGAATATTATTTAAATCTCACCTTATTGGCACACCCTCGAGCCGAAATTGTGTAAGTCATACGATTAAGGCGCCACTCTAAGAGAACTGATTCTATTCACGCGAGAAATGAAAGTGACTGGCAGCTGTATCCCTCCACGTTTGCTGTTTATTGAAAATTTATAATCTATGACATTTGAGATATCGACTTCTAGAATTATGTCATTCTTTGAACGCCTTAAGGCGAGTCTTATCTGTGAACTAATGGGTGGCATACAATGTTTAAATGTGACTGAGGTCCAATTAATTACCTTAAGGAATGATATCGCGTATATTATGCGTGAGTTTAAATATTTATATAGTAATTGGCTTATCGTTATACTTTATTATGCTTTTTGTATAATGTCATACTTTTAACATACATAATGATTTAGGGCCCTCTTTTGTAATGGAGTAACGAACGGGATTATTTTTCAATACATTTGTCAGGAATAGTTGGAGTCTACAACTAGAGTTGTGCTGCGTTCCCGCATGAGTCACACGAACGAGGTGGCAGCTAGTGCAGTTTAGTAAAAAGTTTTGACATAAAATGACAAAGCAATATCATTTTAAGTAAATAATAAATTTGATATTAAATAAACTAAAGTGCAATTTGGAATCATAATTGTTTTTCATATTCCTTAAGAATAGTATAAAAGTGTATGTTCGGAATCAAATCGAGAAACACATTTTTCAAATAAAATGTGTAGAGTGCAAAGTAAGTGGTGAGTAGTACTCGAATGGTCGGTAGCTCGTTAGAGATTGACTATCTCACGCTATCGAGATTGCGAACAAATTGATCTGCGCACGCGCACCTCCAACTATCGGTTGACAAAGCCGACTCTGATTGAATAGGTAGATCGCATACTGAAACAGAGTAATTTTGTCCACTTAACTAGGTATGTAAATTACTTGAATTGCAAATGATGATAAATGACACAGTACCGTTCACCTACACGACTTTAAGGTCGTATTCAGTTACCAATATCAATTTTGCACAATTTTATAGATTTTATTCGAATTATGAACGGCCACTCAAAATAATAAAAGCTTACATGCCTTTCTATAATTTGAATTAACCTCGATGTGAAGCGCTTAGCAATAAATTACATCAAGCTTGTCGCATTGTTGAAGCTATATCTTAATTCAAAACATTTGATGTCATAGAATGCAATTACTGTGCGCAACCACTTCCCACGGCAATGTTAGCGTGTCTGTAAAACTGGAGCAAGCGGTGACACATAGAACGCTCTTGTGGAACGTAATGCCGGTAATATAACAATACTCTTGCCGTAACCAATTTACGAAGATCTCTATCACATCCCGTACAACTCACAAAAAAGGAATACGAGTAGAATTCAAAGGGTCTATGAATTATGGTGTTTTGGTGTAGGGCTTCAACCTCGTAGCGGTTTCATAATACTGGCATTTGCGTGAGAGCGCAGTCGTCGCGACGTTGTCGTACAGCCTCCGGGCTTGTTCAACACACGAATGATTGTACCGAGAAATAATATTGTTATTTAATTTATATCGTGTCTTTGTATAAAATATACGATATTACTTAAAGCTGTTATACTTTTATACAATTAACTAGGATATAAAAAGTCAATGCTTTTCATCTCTGGTTCGAATATATTTTAATAATATTTGTTGCTAATGAGGTAGATAAGGTATGCCGCGGTATTTATTTATTGTAGTCTGCTCTACAACTAACAATAAGCTCCAAAGACCTTGTAATATTCTCTAGGTTAAAGGTATATATCCAGGGGTTTTGCTACATAAGCAAGAAATTTGATTGTCGTTTATTTTCTATGTAGGTTTAATATTTTTAACTAAATTGTTTTGCCTCAGGCCACATCTTGCTAAGTTGCGATCGTTTCAATATGACAGTCTTCATTGATGGATAGGTAAAGTGAGTCATCAAATCACTTAGATCTTAAATAACTACATACAGTTTTAATGGTGAGGAAGTGAACATTATTTTCTGAGAAAAAGCAATTTGCTATTTGAATAGCCTTTGTATCATAAACTTTGGAGACAATTTCGTGTAATTACGAGCTATATTTTGTTCAAATGACGCTTATGGTGGTATTATACGCATTTGTCATCGCTAAATCTATTTATAATAGAGTTGTTTCTACGAAAAATTTAGATTTGGCATCATTTGCGACATAATTGCGGTGGTGTCGTTCTCTGATAGATATAATTTGGCTTATTACATGGTTTCACTGATTCAGCCTCAGTTAGATGTAGACGACTTGTAATTTAGGTCGAACCGTGACTTGATTTGCATGTAGGGCGGTTTGCTAATGTTCGTAGTAAAGTTCTTTGTCTATTGATTTTAAATTTTCCTTGTATCCTCATCAAATAATTAAACTTTGTTTTGAAATAACTAGTGGATTGTATATGGATGAATGGAGAAGAGAGATGTATTATGTAAATAAATAATGATTTTAGACATGTTGATACGTTGTTAGGCGCTCATTTCTTATTTAGAATTTAGAAGCAGTAATTTGAATTGCGAAAACGTGGATGTGACGCTTCTATTACTTGTGATGACGAAGCGGTCGTTGCGCCACCAGAGGCAGCGTCGGCTCTCAGATAGTAAGGAGTGATTCCGCACGTCAAAACATGCGATTGACAGCGATACATTAGGAACTATCGAACGATCGCACTGCCAGCGCCGACCTGGGAGTCGTAATTTTTCACTGTCAGCGCTGAGACTAAACGTCCTCGTCATCGCTTCGACTAGTGACTGTCAAAAAATGTTAATGCAATTTTCGCTTGCACGACAAGGGTGCCGGTAAAATATTGCCGTTAGTAAAACCTTTCCGCTTACTAGTTCCGAAGGGCAGCGTGTTTCCTCTAATACTATTTGTTTTGTTAGTCCTCTATCAATCTTTGTCACTGTTTTATTTAGACTGCCGTTGTCGCTGTCATGTTTTACAAGAGTTATGATTTTGGAATAGTATGAAACAATTCCAGTTGCAGGAGCGTGCAGTTTGATAAGCAAGTAGGTGAGTATTGCGAAAGTCCGGTTGGAGACCGTCGAAAATGTGTTATGGTCGTGCAGTTTGTTGATCTGGTTTGTTCTGCGTATTGGTCATGGAGCAGGCATCTGTTGTGTTTTGTTTCTGTAACAGGAGTATGCCGATCTTGCGATAAAACGGGATATAATCGGTTTAGGCACGCTGTCGCTCACCGGACTATGTACTAATTGCCATGGTTATGTGTTACGTAAACCGGTTAATGGACGCTAAAATATCGCGTGCATTTGCGCAACACTTATCTATAGGTAATTGCGTGATCGATAGATTGATGCCGAGATAACATTGTCCGCTTTGTCGTTCTGCTACCCTTTTAGAAGTTGCGTTATGAGATGATTATTTCACATACATAACCACCGGTTTATGTTAAGCTTGATTCAAATCTGACCTCAGTAACCTTGTATGTAAAAAGAGGGGTGTTGTAAGTTTTAAAACCTCTATCTGTATATGTCGATGTATATCTCTTGCGGGAATGTCCGTTTGTATACATTCAAACCGGATTTTCTGTTATTTGCAAGTCAGCATTTAGGTCAGACTAAGTAGTTGACAATTTTCAAGATCAGTAGCCATTGTTATGGAATATTGTTTATCCGTACTAATATTATAAGGAGGTAAAGTTTGTGAGTTTATGACGTTGTAGGGGGTAATCTCGGGATCTGAATACTGAACTGAACCGATTTTCAAAATTGTTTTAGTGTTGGATAGCCCATTTATCGGGGAAGATTATAGGAACTGAGCAGTGGCCAAATAGAGAACGACGGGAGCGAGGCCCCGCGTGATTTCTAGTTATTTATGTAACTATGATGGTGAATTGGACATACTGTCATTAAGATGGTTGATATACAAATATTGCTAAGTAAACAGATGCTTTAGTTGAATCTGTATTCTTATTGGATATAGTTATTTTTCTACTTCGTCGTCGATTGTTGATAATCACAACCACATATCATATGCCCTTACCAGACGCGATCATAGACTGTGTGGATCACATAGTGCATGTACTCACCACCCTCTTCATCGGGAGATGGATCTGCCATCTTGTTGGTGCCCTTCCTTGAGATATGATTATATTCTGATGCAATTGCGTCGTTTTGTAGGTATATAATTTTGTCAATCACTTTACCATTTAGTATTGTATATAATAAATGTGTGTTCAATGTCTTGGACTGGAGACCGCAACTCGGCAAGTGTAGAGTAGAATGCGCTCCAGCTAGATGGTCCGACGACCTAAAAAAGGTCGCTGGGTCTGACTGGATGCGGAAAGCGGAGGACACTGTTATCGCGCGTGTTAGGAGAGGCCTATGTCCAACAGTGGACTGCAATAGGCTGAAATGACTACCATCAAGTCAATATAACATTACAATAAGTAAGTTGTGATTGTAATTAATTTAAACATATCTATTTTGTTAACCTGAATCTCTTGATGCATGAACGTCAGTTCCAGCACTTGCGACAACTGTAATATTTACTAAACTGTGAAGCTTTTTATGTTACGCTCCTTAATTGAATTAGAAGCGCTGTAACATCTTAAGACATTAATTACAATCTGTTGCAATATGATCATCACTTAGCCAATAGGAAGTATATTCATCAACACATTTAAATAGATAGGTGAAGTAGGTTAGTATGACGTCATATATTTGCCCTTAAAATCCTTTCCTTTGAACGTGATCTACATAAAATTACGTAGGTACACATTCTAGTTATTCGATTATCTCGAAGTTTGATCTATAGTCAGTGCCAATGCTTGATCAGAGCCTTGGGCCACTGTAAAATTTACATTTACATTACGTTTGCTCCAGATTCTATTAAAGTTGCGACACTAGCCCGTAACATTTATTGACAATTTATATGTCCATTCCGCTGTGTGTTTAGAAAAGGAATGTCTCTCTTTATGTGAGAAATGTTGTTAATCTAGATATTCAACCTTTTTTTGTCTAGAAACAACATGACATATTGACAAGTTGATAGGTTAGAGTTAGTAAATTCACGAACGTTGTAACTCACGCGCATAACCAATGTTTGAAAATGAAATTGAAATTTTGTTCTGCATGACATTTAACTCATGCACTTGTACAGTAACATCTATTTCCTTCGCTCTTTCTCATCTCGTGTCGCTAAAAGCCGCGGCATGTTGAAAAGGGACGTCGTGAATTTTGTAAATTTCCACCCAGAGCTGCGGATCGGGTCACTCGTGCTATGTAAATCTGAGACCTTTTATTTTCTCGTGCGGCAGCATGTTATAATGGAATTGTGGGGCGATGTTTGTGTTGCCAATGCTTCTGCCGCACGCGTGCATGCTTTGTAAATGCTATCGATACCGTGGCTTTAATATCGATTAATTTTCGAAACAATGTTTTCGATTTTAAAGTTCACTGGTGCTCGAGTCACGAGCTGCGAGCTTGCATTTGTTGTGTTTACAATTTCGACAAGTTATATATTGCAATCGCCTTTCATGTATTCTTGATTTATGTATAGTTTATACATATACATTTATACATATTATGTTCATAATATGTTTAAATTTATAAACAATAATGTTCGCATGATATTTTCAATAACAAATCAACAAAGCAGTCTCAGTGTGCAATCGTAATTTTATTTTCTCGAATAAAAAATAAACATTCAATCTGATACATTAATGCAGTCTCCATTAAACGATTAAACGTTGTTCGCTCATCTGCATGCATGCAACGCAGTAGCCGTCTTCAAAGTCCAGCCGCTCGGATAAATTCGGATTTGTAGTCGAACTGTGCATGTATTTCCAGACATTCGTATTTGGTACACAACTGTATAGCGTGTACCTAATGTATATATTTTTGTTAAACTTATAAATGACAATGACGTGCGTGCAATTCTTTGATAAACTTCTGATGAATTATCATAAAGTGGGTAGATTGTCCGGTTTGTAATCGTTGGATTGAAATAGGTAGGGTATGAACGGTTTTTTAAGTCAAAACATCTAAGGAATCAGGTAACTAAATACAATTTGATATTACTTAATACTTTGATATTAGTTAGCCTTTTAGAGCAAACATTACTACGTCTCTGATTTATAAGTTTCCGAGGACCAAGTAGGCACGGTAAGACAGGTTCGTTATGTACATAGTACAGTACTATAGTACTATTACTATTACAGTATAGTACTATACATATTTAGATTCATTTTTTTTTGTTGTAATTTATATATTTTATGTAAGATGTTACCAAGTTTCAAAGAGTTTAAAGCTTAAATAAAGTTGTTAAATATATTATATTGACGAGTCAGTGGCGTATGTGATATGAAGACGGGACGCGCACGGTGCCGGCGGCCGGGACAGCGAGTAGGCACACAACTGATTAAAGCTCACAATCAGGTCTGTAGTTCGGCAAGGCCTGCTCTTTGAATTTACGATGTGCCTGACCGACGCTTATCGCATGCGAATGATCTGCCCACGGCGCACGGACCGCTCCACACACATATTTTATTTTATTCGCGCTACTGTGATGTAATGAGCTGATAAATGGGAGAAAACCACCAATTAGTGTCGATGAATTTATTGTTTCTACTTAAAACGTTGGAGGGCTACGTACTTAATCTTAAATTGCATTTTAAAATTTGTTGCTTTCGAATTTAACTCTATATTTAGATAGATTGCCAATTACATATTCTGTCATGTTATCATATCTCTTCTTAATTTTGGTTTTATTATACGGCATTAATAATAATCGAAAGAAATGCTTTTGTGAATACAAGTTCTTTTTTCATGTACCCGAAATTATTTAAATATTTTCCATTCCCTTACAGAAATCATCTTGTAAATGCTGAAAATTGTAGTTTCAACTCATTCAGTTGAATTCTGAGCTAAAGTACAGAAAGTAAATACATGGACTAACATAATTTTATAATAGGTGCTAAAATATTTCCATTTAAGTGATTCAGATTTCATATGAAAAATATGTCAAAATCTGTCAACTTAGTTTCAGATATGTTATCAAACAATTATATGTCAGTGGGGAAAAAGAGCCTTGAAATAGGTAGGTAAACTTTTAGACAACTTGTATATATATTTTCCATTTTCTACTCCATAAAAATGCGCATCCATAAAAATGAAAATAAAAATGCACAGAAATGATAACCAATGAAAAGGTACTGGAACGAGTACAAGAGATAACAACTATGATAGAAACCATTGAGAACAAAAGAGGAAAAATGATTGGACACCTGATACGACACGATCCGTTTATAAAAAACATCATAGAAGGAAAGATAGAAGGCAAGAGATAGACAAGGGGGACATATGTATATTAAACAGATCAAGGAGAAGGTACGGGTGGTGTCGTATCAGGAGGTGAGAGAATTGGTAGGAAAAAGAGAGAATTGGAAATTACTCCACCGATAAGAGCCCAGCTCTTAAATAAAGAGAGAGAGAGAGTGTATATAGCGTCTCTTCGCTTTTATTTAGTACTAGAAGTCGTATTGGACTTGGCGTGATATTATATAGTCTATAACCTTCCTTGATAAATGGGCTATCCAACACTAAAAGAATATAACCCGACTGCAATAAATCAACAGAGAGCAACGCACTAAAAAGACCGTAAAATTATTCTAATGTTAAATTTAAATACATAACATATGTATATATTAATAATCTCCATTTGATTCCCTTTATTTCGATACTCTACTCGATAGGTTTGGTTAAAAAAAATAATAGATAGATTTACAATTTGGAACCAGTCAATTATGTATAATCTCTTTTTGAATATATGTAATCTCCTTTTAATTCTCTTTATTTTGATACACAACGCGAAAGGCTTGGTTAAAAAAAAATTGAGCTTCTTACAGTTTGGCGTCAAAAGCCCGCCGTTTAAGTCTTTTTATTCTTAAAACCTATCTAAGGACACTTGGGTTTTCTAGACGAATCTAACGGTACCCTAATTGTCAAAATCCATCCAGCCGTTTGGAAGATTCGTGGGAATAAAAAAAATTACAAACACAAAGTCTGGTAAAAATATAGTTAAGAATTGTTAAAGTCTGGATCACTAGCACCGAAATTGTTTCGTAGTCCGACAGTTCTCTTCAAGAACCTCCATTTTATAAGCTTTTACTTTTGAACTAAACAAAAAAAAACATTTTTCGATAAAAAAATATTCTGTAGTTTAAGATATAAATCGATACGAGCCATTAATAACATATTGAGAGGTATGTTCAAGATATTAAGACTCGTAAGACGAAGACGCATAGATGTTATCCATGCAGACTAATTATACGTATTAAGTTAAGAATAAACAGAATCAAGTGCGAAAAATAAGTTGCGAGAAAATCCATCAAAGTTTTTTTAATTATAAAATGAATGGTTCTATCATCTCACATTAATTGGACCTTGTGTATCATAAATACAGGTACCATAAATATGGATTATATCATAGTGGAATGTAAAATGCTTCGTGCGACGGACTACATGATACATGCATATTCAATACTGCAGACAGAAGTTCTATCATATACTATAATAGTGAAGCTGTGTTCTCGGAAAGGTATAATTTTGCCGTTGGTATAATTCTATATTAATAACTCGTGAACTGCTAAGGTGAGTTTTAAACAACCAATGCAATGGTGGTTATTTCGATCATCATCATCATCATCATCATCATCATTTCAACCCATAAACGTCCCACTGCTGGGCACAGGTCTCCTCCAAATAATGTGGAGGGAATTTAGCCTTCTATACCACGCTGACCAGAAAAGTTGGTACAGTAGAGTTTTGCCAGGTATAAACTTCTTCTTTGGTTTGGCAAACCTCTTTACGCTCGAGCTGTCACTAATACTTTATGGTCGGATTTGATCGGTTGTAAAGATAAGAAGATAAGAGAGAACTCTCTAGAAGGAAAGAGTTGAGTGTGGGTTTTAGTGTGGGCAAGTGGCCCTTGAGATTATTTAAGTTTATTTTTATTACCGTTCATAATTGTCTACCGGGTTAAATGAATCAGTAAAAGAAATCAATAAACGAGAACATAAATTGAGTTTAAATTCATAACATTGAAAATTCCACCTTCCTAACCCCTTAGTTACGACCCCCGTCATTACAGTACCTATAGGGTTTGTTACGAATTTTCCATTTCTTGCAGTGCTCTTGTCTGATTATGATACTCCTTTAGTCGCCTTTTAGAACACCCACGGGTTGAAATGGGGTAATGACAGTATGCTTATTTATGTATCTTTATGCAGACAAGACGACGATCTGGTAAAGATTGCGGGTGGCCGTTGGATGCGGGCGGCACAAAATCGCTCGCTGTGGCGGAAATTAGGTGAGGCCTATGTTCAGCAGTGGACGTCATTGGGCTGATATGATGATGATGATGATGCAGACAAGAACACTGCGGGAAAAGGAAAATTCGAAACAAAACCCTATACCAACCCGTCAGGCCAGCGTGGTATATAGTAGGTTAAATTCCCCCCACAATCTTTGGAGGAGACTTGTGCCCAGCAATGGGACGTTTATGGGTTGTAATGATTAAGATTAGAATAGTTAAATATTGCGAATGCAATGACGTAGTGTACGAGGTCATGAGTCACGGGAGCGGGTGCGTGTGACGCCGTTGATTTATCTCGCTTCATTACACGAACCGCTCGAGCATTTAATCGGACCGCGGGAGGCGCTCGCGCATAAGTGTTCACCGCGATTCTACTGTCACTGACTCAAGTGTTCATTCATTTGCAATAAATAAGACTTACAGCATAAGGATTTTGGGTTATTTATAGTGTGATGTTGAAGTAATGCTCTTGGCTTTTAAATGTCTATAGGCAGCGGTAACTATTTACCGCCATGTCGGTCGCTCTTTTGCCATTGTAGTGATCTTTTGCTACTAGCTTGGCAAATTAAGTGAAATTTATTTTGGTGCTAATAATAATAATATTCTACCACATTCACACAGCGCCATCTAGTCCCAAAGTAAGCAATTATATTTGCTTGTGTTATGGGTACTAAACAACTGATATACTACTTAAATAAATTTTTTTTGTAAATACATACATATTATAGATAAATTACACCCAGACACAGAACAAACCTTTATGCTCATCACACAAAGATTTGTCCCGGGTGGGGATCGAACCCACGACCTCCAGCTTAGCAGTCAGGGTCACTAACCACTAGACCAACAGGCCAGTCAAAAAGCCGCTAATAAAATAGTGTTCTCGAAAAGTTTTCTAGTTTAAGTTACCCTTTCCAATCTTATGGTTACATCTCACTGCCTTGATTGATGTGAATTATAAGAAGATTAATTTATTCATATTTCAGTATAAACAAAATAAAAATTATAACCTTTTTTTTTATTATAATAATTTATCTAATTCTCTCAAAATGGTCACAATGGTATACAAAAGTAATGTAGCTTTAAAAAGAGAGAAACTTTTCTAGAGCTGAGTCCGTAGTAGGTTCGTAGACCTGTGTGACGGAAAACTAAATAAAAATCTCCAGTTTTACTAAAATAACAAGCGCATTTTTTAAATGCTTAATATGTTGGTAAAAGATTTGTGCGCGACTGTATTCAGTAGTCAGCCTCTTTTAAGATTGTCCCTTTTGTCCATGTCACGCAAGTGCTGCGTCGATCGGAATCGACAATAATTAAATATCTCATGCACCTTTTAATACACCAATATATTCACTCTCAGACTTTTGCGTGTATTCATTAAGATTGATACGAAACGTTCGCTCTTTAAAGAGTTTATTTAGTTACATGAATAAATTATTGCCATTTAGTTAGTGAGTGAACGACCTGTTTTTAAAGAATTATTGAGAAGAAATTCTTGGGCGTTCAGACATTTTCTACGAAGAATTTGAATGGATAGAAGTCATAAAAGTTTCTAGGCCTTTACTCGGCAGCGAGATGACTTAGGCTTATAATAATAATAATATTTTCTAAATACTTCTTAATTTTTTTTTTTTTAAGTACTTACATATCATAGATAAATTACACCAATTATGTTCATTACACAAAGATTTGTCCTGGGTGGGAAACCACGACCTCCGGCTTAGCAGTCACTACGCCAACAGTTACAGTAGTTATGTACTTAATTACTTTCAGCAGCAACAGTTATGTAAATCATAATAAATTCCTTTAAATATTTATTATGCATACACTTCACCAAAAAAGTTAAACATGCTTGCTAGAGGCAGTACTGAAGATAAAATATATTCACCTAAAAATAAAGCCTCAAGTTAGTGTTATACATCTCGTTTAGGTCTGTTCTATAAAAATATATTGCAACGGTTCGTTCCGGATGGTTAAATTTGACGACCATACAAAAGACATCAACGCGCCCGTCCGTTTAGCATGCGTTTTGAAACTTGTCAGAAGAAACTTCTTTTAATTTTATATTTATACCTCATTCATATTGAGGTGAATTGATTTTAGATTGATTATTCAAGAGGTAGAGACCTGGCGATTTTTGATTGTTGGCTAATATCAGCACCACATTAACCTTAATCAATCTTTGGAATATTTCTCGATGCCATCACGTCATCGTTTTCGTGGTCCAGCTCTTTCAATTTCATTTTCTGTCTTTAGATGACAGTGCTTTGCTCAAAACATAATGTGTACAGTGAATTTGTTAGGGGTTGAGGGACTAAAGGCTCTTAACTTTTTGTTTAATGAAAACTGTTACAGTATTTTTAAATATCAATATTATTATCGCTTTTGTGTTTTGCGTATTTGTTTTCTTTACGCATGTAAACAAATATGTTAAAATTGAGTATCAGTATATGCATTGCGAGCTAAACGGTAGACAGCATCAGTGGCACTTGCAGCTGAACGATTATCCACGCCATCTTAGAATGAGAATCCTGCCTACCAGTATCAAATACCAAGAATCGTGATAGAGGTAGTATTTAGAACCCTAATTCGTATAGACTAAGGTTGTAATTACAACAATCAGTATGATCAAGTCTAGCTATCGTCTTGAAGTTTTAATAAGAGCATGTCACACGTCCGCGACGAACCTTTTTAAATTTATGACGCGCTTATTAATCCAATTGTGATGGTTGTTTTTTTTTTGTTGCACGACCTAACTGTAACTTTAATATGATTGGAGCGATCTCAAATAAAGGCTTTAATAAATGTGATTATGTTTGAATACATTTTTGTTTATGCTTACTTTGACTATGTTTTATGAGGAATTAGGTGAGCCCTATGTTCAGCAGTGGATGTCATTGGGCTGATATCATGATGATGATGATGAAATGAGACAGTTTGTACTCAGTTACGTTTGTTTACTGTTTATTACCAATGGAAGATTTTTCGTCATTTGTTTAGTTAAAAAATATGGACTCACAACACTTAGCTCAAATTATTTTAGGCATAATATGCATTTAAATAGAGTATTTAATCTATTTATTAAATTCTATTATGATGTAAAGGTTTTTCACAATACAATTTATGTATTATTAACCACATAGTATATTATAATATAATAATAAGAAAATAATTATAGACTAGAGTTATAATTAACTGAAGCGGTTTGAAGCATTTTGAATAAATACAAAGGAAAGTAAGTTTCCAAGTTCCATTTAGTTATCCCAACTTGTAAATATTAAAGTGGCGACTTCCGCGGGTTGATAAAGGAATGTAATTGTAACGTCGGCAGCCATTTTGTTTGCGGGTGGGGTCAACACGACCCCGCCTCGTATTTCCGCCACGGGATAATTAAATATTACCCCACCACAAGACTTCCTCCCAAGAAATGTGATTCGCTATACATCTGTTTACTTTTTCTTTTATTCCTTTTACACGGCTCTTTGGTAGTGAAATAATATTCAAGCTTATAAAAGAATCTTGAATAATGTTTTTTACGTTAAACATATTTTAAACTTGTTCAAAATTATGCTTACATATTGTACGTCATCGTAAATAGGTAATGAACAAAGCAGGTTCTTTCAATCACAATAGATATGAATAATACAAAATTACTTATTCAAAGGTATTGTTTGACACACATTATGCAATCGGAAACATTTTTCATGTTAAACTGTAGGTGTGAGATAACTTTAGAAGAGTATTTTGTACTGGGTTAATTTTTAAATTTTCTGCATACAAATGTGCCATCCGTGTAGTGACGGATTAAGAATACATAATTTCACTATCCCATCTCAACCCGTGGGTGTCGTAAAAAGCGACTAAGGAAGTAAACCTTAAGCAGACAAAAGCACTGCCAGAAAAGGAAAATTCGAATCAAACCCTATACCAACCCATCTACCCGTGCCCAGCAGTAGGACGTTTATGGGTTGAAATGATGATAATGAAATGTGTCCTCTAAAATGTATTTTCCATCGACACCATCAATTTTATTAAGTCAATTATCTTAAGATGCGATGGAAATAAAATTTAGATACTTTGGCAACGTTCTTGAGATGTTAATGTCTTTGGCACTTTGACTTGCTTTCAAATAATGTTATGCGTTATTGTTGCGTATTTAAATTCTTTTTTAACGATTTGACAATTGCATTGTCTGCAAAAAGCATTACCCTTTCCATAATCGAACATTTTCACTTCCAACTTTGTGCGTTCATTTGTATAAAGTATTTAGAATTTCTCTTTTTCGTCCAAATCAAGCATCAAAATTATCATAAAATGCTTGCTGCTACTTGATGAATGGCTAGTTAAAAATGCATTACCAGAAAGTTAGAAAAATCACGTTCAGTTGGTTAAAACGTGATACCACTAATATAATACGACCAAATTAATTTTGATATAATTATTAATCCTAATATCAATGGCTGTAATTAATGTGATATACATCACGGTTCCCAACATCGTTATACCAAGTATTCGTCTAACAAATACGTATTCAATTAATACAAACGTCCCGAACATACCTAATCCTCTAATTGAATCACAAAGCTAAACGCGATATTGCAATACACACCGCGATAACTGCTGTGTATCGTTCACTTCGTCATCTGATAGCATTTATAATTATGCGTTCGAAATTACAAGTAATATAATTGCATAGCTTTAAGCCGCTACAGGAGCGAGGAGCGCACGTGTCTTTGATTTAGAGCAAATTGAACTGGGAGATTGGCACTTGAGAGAACATCTCATTTGAAACGCTTGCAATTGTCTCCAGACTTCGACTGAGTCTATTGTGTCTGTTATTATCACCTTTACGTCCTAATACGAGCCGATGGATTCCAATTTTCCTCATTTTATTGTGTTCAATGTCACATTATGTACTATTATTTCATTTAGGTTTAAAGAGAGCTATCCTCTCAAGGTAGGCAGCGGCTTGGCTGTGCCCCTAACATTGCCAACGTCCATGAGCGGCGGTAACCACTTACCATCAGGTGGGCCGTTTGCTCGTCTGCCACTACAGGCAATAAAAAAAAAAATTTACACCAGTAATGCTGTGTTATAGTTCTTATTGCGATGAAATATTTTGCTTTTAGGCTGCACAAAATTGCTCGGTGTAGTGCAATATTAGGTGAGGCCTATGTCCAGCTGTGGACGCGTCATTGGGCTGAGATAATGATGAGAATTGTTCATCTCTATACCCTGTTATGCGTAACTTGTTTTTCATCATACTAGGAAATATTTGATTTAACATCCGCGTCATCATAACATACTGAGTTTATTTATTCGTGACAATATCAATAGCTTTCTGATTGTTAGTTTTAGTTATTGTTTGATGTAAATTTGCATAAAGTTAACCCCTTGATATTTTATCTATTTGTTCATCTCATTATTCAATACAAAATCGTAATATTATACCTGATAAAATATTTATCTTCAAAACACTGTTTAGTTGAACAAATATTGAGTTTGAATTACGTCTATTTGTTAAAATCCTGAGACCGTTAATTTGATTGTGAGTTTCCTTTTATAATATTTTGAAATTGGACAGTCATTGGGAGCGTTGACGCAGATTATATCCTTCAGTCTTGTGTCCGACTGGTTTTTAATTGCGGCTTGCGTTCGCCGCGCTGATTTAGAGCAAATTGAATGCTTCGTACCTCTCGCGTCCCGTAACCGACATCTCATTCGTCCGCACACCGCCACCTATCAATTAACTAGCACTCGAAATTGACTAGGTGCCGCGGCAACGTTGCTTTCAAACTACACCAACGTTAACCACCTTGTTATTATGCCGAGAATTTGTTCACAGGCTCATTTTAACGAAAATATAATTAAAGAGGTTTGCTTACGCTCTGGTATACCACTGACATACTATGTGAAATGAAAGCAATTGAATTAAGTGAAAATAGCCATCATAATACTGATCTAATGTAGAAACGTTGCGGTTGGAGTGTGAATTAAATTAATTGTACCCCACGTCGGATGTGAGAGATGATGGTATTGTCGTTACGGCAGCTTTTCGCAAGTAATTGTATGAATGAATATTAAATGAATAGCAGATTATTTGGTGTACTGTCAGTTAATATGATGACAGCACAATGAGAAATATTCGGTTGGTTGTCGGCTCACGTCTTCTGAGGCTGCTCTCGGCATAAAGGCCGTTGTCAAAAGATTTACAATATATGTAGTAATAACATATGGTAACCTCAATCATCTAAAACTTTTTATTTTTAAACGACTTCAAAAAAGGAGGAGGTTATATGTTCGACTGTATGTATTTTTTTTTTTTTTTATGTATGTTCATCGATTACTCGGAGATGCCTGAACCAATTTAAAAAATTCTTTTTTTGTTTGAAAGGGTATACTTCCGAATTGGTCCCCTATTCATCACTTCAAGTTCTGATGATGGAATCTCAGGGAAATCGAAGGCAACCCTCAAATTTTTAAGGCACATGTTACGTGTTTCATATATTTTTTAAAGTTATTCAAGTATTTACGTCTGATAGTCAACATCTCATGTTGATGAGCTGGTGATGGAAGGTATAACTCCTTAACTATTAGGAGTTGGAGGATAATTCTTTCGACATTATAGGTTCTTATAAACCAATAGTTGTATTCTTGTAGGTTATTTAGGTGAGCTGTCACTGGAAGGTATAACTCCTTAACTTTTAGGAGTTGGAGGATAATTCTTTCAACATTATAGGTACTTATGAACCTATAGTTGTATTCTTGTAGGTTATTTAGGTGAGCTGATACTGGAAGGTATAACTCCTTAACTATTAGGAGTTGGAGGATAATTCTTTCAATATTATAGGTACTTATAAACCTATAGTTGTATTCTTGTAGGTTATTCAGGTGAGCTGTCACTGGATGGTATAACTCCTTAACTTTTAGGAGTTCGAGGATAATTCTTTCAACATTATAGGTACCTACTTATGAACCTATAGTTGTATTCTTGTAGGTTATTTAGGTGAGCTGTCACTGGAAGGGAAACTTCTTAATGTTTAGGAGTAAGAAGATGATTTCTTTAAATATCACATCCATGTATAAACCTTAAGTTGTGTTTTTTCAAGTGTCTGAGGTGAGAGCTCTTGATGGAAAATAAAGTTGTATAATTCAAAGGAATTCTTAGATGATATTTTAAGTTTTCGATATAGTATCTAACCTGCATTGTATACCTATACTTGTTACCTGTCGCATTTTATAGGAAAAAGGAAAGACATAAAAAGCTGAGAGTTTTGAGATTCCTCTATTCTACAATCAGGTTGTGTTGTTAGAATATTTAAATAGACGTTCCCTTCTATATAAGATTCTTTATTTCGGTTTTCCGTCTTAGTTTGCCAGCTAGTATTATTAAATCTGCTAGATAAAAAGTACACTAAAAATGAAAAAATAAACTATTTTTAACAAAAAAATATTAAAACGACTTCAAATCAGTACTAAAAAGCGAAAAATAAACTGAATTAGATATTTAATTCCAAGCTAAAAAATACCTACCTACCTGTTTAAAGTATAATACCCTATTACTAATCTGTTTGAAGTCGGTGCCAGCCTAATGAGGTAGTATCACTCAGTTTGAGCCGTCCACTAGGTACGATCACACGCAAGTGCGAGGTGGTGTGAAGTAGCGAGCGGTAACAGATGTACGTACTAAGTAGTACGTAGCTTAACAAACTCATTAGGATTGGCACCGACTTCAAACAGATTAGTAATAGGGTATTATACTTTAAACAGGTAGGTAGGTATTTTTTAGCTTGGAATTAAATATCTAATTCAGTTTATTTTTCGCTTTTTAGTACTGATTTGAAGTCGTTTTAATATTTTTTTGTTAAAAATAGTTTTTAGATTAAATTTCAACATATAAATTCTCGTAATAAGAATAAAATTATCACTAAAAAATTGTTCCACATTTTTAAATCTCGTCGTAGAAGAGTGGACGCAATGAGATCTGTCGTTCAAATAACTGGATATGCACTGCAAATTTACTTAAGACCACTAAATAAACCTTGTTGTGTTTGTACTTTCAAGTGACGTATCCAAAACTGCTTTATAAAGTATGTTATATATAGAGCTTTAGTATATAGTATGGAGGTTATTTATACTTCTGTATTTATGTCATATACCAATAACTTTCATATTATATGTAAGTAATTTAACTATTTATACATGTCTGAAGAATGTGATTTTTTTTTTAAATTATGAAAATATAAAAATTTACATGTTGGCGGAGTCTGTTGTAGACCTATTTATCTGTATTAAATATTTGTAACAACATGATTCTCTGAAATATAAGTCATTGGTCATTGTACTTGGCTACCATTGTACATATTGTATTTTTTTTTGTATACGGATATCAGAACACAATATCATCTTAAGTGAATTTAATTCGCCACGAATTAGAGCATTACGTGATTTTATAACAAATTGAAGGGTCACACGAGGTTATTGACACTTGAATAGATCGGAGAGAATTTTGACAAAAAATAAAAACTCACAGTAGTTAACAAGGACACGTAATATCGACATCTCGTCACGGTCAGGTTTTTATACTTACAAATTGCAGTCGGCTTGTTAATTGGTCAAAATTGGAAGGCGGATGACTAGTGTTTTTGGTAGTGCGAAGTGCGCGCGCGACGTAATGATAAGCTGCGAGGTAATGGTGGGCAGTGTGCGGGAGTGCGCCCCTGCTGAGTCAGCGCACTTGAACGGTGCTGGCGCCTTCAGGTAGTCACACACTCTTCCTCATTCTTCACGCCTAATGTACAGTTTGGCGTGAAAATTACCCACACCCACCACCAACTTATTTTACCTAATGTGTCTTTTTATAATTCTAAGTATAACAGAATCTTTAGCTACGATCAAAGCATACGTAATCAGTTTCTAGATTTAAGTTAAATAAGATGTAAGAAGAATTTACAAGTACCTGATAAGGAATACTAAATAACTATGTACAAAAATGAAACCAATTCCTTTTACACTTAGTCGCCCGTTTGCTGTCGTCTCTTTAGCTATTTTAAATTCCTGGCACGTACGCCTCCTTGTTTGATTGTATTTCACTTAATCCGTCCGTTCCGCTAATTCTGTATGGTAATTCATCGTTGGTATTGTTTTATTTTGTTACAGTTGCTAATATAACTAGCAATATCTGTCAAACACGTTCACGCTACTATAGCCTTTACGTAAAGGGTGCACTGTCTACAGTCGCATATGGAGGTCTATATTTATTTGATGTTCAACGCGGCTAGTTCGGGTGCCGACCCTACGCATCCGGTCGAACCACTCTCGTTTGCACCTTGTCAGCGCTACTGATTCTATCTGTGGCCCTAATTGCTGATATTCCATTAAAGTAATAAATACGCTTCGCCTTCTCACCTTCTTATTAGAGTTGATTACTGCACTCTTCTGTTTCTATTATGTCATGAGTTGTTAATATTTGACGAGTGATTGTTCGGCTTCTTTCGTTGTGTTAACAATATTCGTGAGATTTCATGTTTACTTTCACAGGTGTATAAAGGTATCATCAGAATTGAATGAATAATTAGACGTAGACGGTTGTTAAAGTGCGTTTTATTCGAGCTCTTAATGGATCCCGGTGTTTTATAATATGTAGCAGGTTGTGGGGTGATAAAAGCGTTGTTTCACAACTCGTACAAATGTATGCGTGACACGTATCTCAGTGATGTGTTATAATAAGATAGTATTTCTAGAGAACAAGGAAGTTCACACCGTAGATACTTAGTCATACACACATTTTTGTGGGTTTGCGCGTAAGTTCTCACACACGAATCAGATTGTCACGCGAGTGGGCTGACAATATTGTACTTACTCCGAAATTTGTTTGAGATGCTCACGAGAAACGCGATGAGCGGTGGAAGTTCAGCATTGTCACACACTGCATCAGACTTGGTACACACATAAATTCCTAAACAATTTTCTTTGTCATTTCACAATAGAGTATCGGCTAAAGTTTAACGTTTAGTGTCACGTTAGAAAGGCATTATTTTAACCATTTTAGCATTTCTAATGCCAAGAAACGACTGCAACACTGCATCAATTGTGCATTGTTTAACAGCCTACATGTGCCATTTAAATTTATTTTTTAATGCAAAGGTAATATAGAGAAAGGAAAACAATTAAAAATAGAGGAATAAAATTTATCAATACACGAGTCATTGGTGCTAGAAACAATAATGTATGAATCGCTATAAGTTTTGGTCTTGGAGTTGTACAATGCAGCATCTCCATCTACCGCACGCCCGTGGGCAGACTACGTGTAATGACACGATCGCTTCATGCTGATAACAATAGATAACCACGTAAGTCATGCTCTGAATAAAACATCGCCTGTTTAGGCGCAAATTTTGTCCCAACCAGCTTTATCCTTCCCAACATCCTCTGTAGAATAATTAAAGAAATATTTACATTATTTTGACAGTAATTAATGTAAATAGGAGCTTTAGCTACTAGTATTCTATGAGGGAATTTGTATTACTGGCAAGCAAAAAAGTTTATGTAAATACTATACCTAATAACTGACGTAATATTGACATTCTGAATTCTGTTCCACGGCTAGGCACTATATTTCAGGGACTTAAATCACAAACAATGACTCTTTTTACGTGACTGGACTTTTTGTTTTGTGTGAACTCATCCCGAAATAATCATAGATATTTAAATAAAATCAATACATTGCGTTGTAGACAACGTGACACGATAGGAATTAAAATGTACTGAAACGTATTAATCCATATTCTAGAAGCGAGGTGTAATGTAGTTGTAAATAACTCAATGTTTTTTATTTTAGGTATAAATGTAAGTAGTTATTTTAGGTAGTGGTTTCTCGTATAAAAAATACTTTAGTTATTTTAAAATGAACGCTTGCGTAGAACAATGTAATGTTATTCTTTTGTGTCTAAAAACTCGATTAGTACATTTTGTTATAATTTATATAGCTATGTGTTATGGCGCGTGTTAGGAGAAGCCATATTGAGCTGGATATATTCCAGCAGTGGATTGCAATAGGCTGAGATAATGATGATATTGGTGAATACTTTTCAAACATTCAACTCTGATTTTAATTAAATATTAATATTTAATCTATGTGTGGCTATGTGTGGTTTGAATTCACTAGGTGCATTGGATACAGTTTTGTAAATTTGACTTCCTTACGTATAAGTTTAAGAAAGCCCATTAATATTAGAATTATGTATCTAAATTACAGTTACGTATAAATAGATTTTAGTCCAGCGAGTAAGCAATTATAATTGGTCTATATCTATTTGTATTTATTATGTTGTAAATTTAATGACTATGTATATATGTATATATAATTCAAATGCATTGCGGCGTACCACGGCGAACCGGAGATGTGCAGAATCGACTCCGGAGGCACTTAATGTAGCCCTCGTTTAAGTAAACAAGGTACATGTCGGCGAGTAGGCTCCATGTCTTGTTTTTATCCGTCTTAGTCCGCCGCTCCACGCTTGTTATCTTGTTATCCTATCTTGGCGAGATTGTGCCTTTTTGTGCAGCTGATGCACTCAATGTATGCACATATTCCTCTCATTTTAAAAACCGCCACATTGCTACACATTTCACTACAGGTAGTTGCCGTCAATCTTATTCTAACTTCTGGTTTTTCACTGCTATTTAAACTCAATTTACTTTGTTTCCAATAGAAATAGGTTCTGCAAAATATAGTTGGAAATATATTTAAAATGCCCATATTTATTTAATCAGGTAATAGATATGCGTTTGTGGTAATCAAGAGATATACGTGATGTATTGTAGACCATTGATTTGGTTTACAGCCCAAAAAATAAAATTAAAACTTTTATATCACCCTCTACAAGAACTGATAACCTCAAAACGGCTGCACCAATTTTAATAAAACGTGTCTAAGAACTGTGATGAAGATGAAAGATGGTTCTTATGGTTCTTATGGGTAAGCTGACATCAGCTTACAAACAACAAAAAAAACCCGCAGCATGCCACAGACACGTCAAACTTATAACACCCCTCTTTTTGCGTCGGGGGTTAAAACATAGTTGATTAGAAATAATTTCCATCGATATCACTCGTGCTCTTGTCTACTCTTGTGAGTAACATTAAACAGTAAGCAGGGTTAAAGAAAGTCACGTTTTTCCTGAGCACCATTCCCGGTTACAATACTGTTAACGTATATGGCGTTAACGAAGCTAAAGGTCTCCCTGGTTGCGACCTGCTATGAACCTCTTATTATGTCTAAATTAAGATTAAACATGCGCTTGTTATCTACTAAATTTCATCTACTCTTAGTAGCAAAAGTCCAGCGTATATTGGAGTCATTTGTCATTAGTTTTTTGTAGCCTCCGTGGCTTAGTAGTTGGTGACGCTGACTGCTGAGACAGAGGTCGTGGGTCCGATTCCCACCCACGACAAAACTTTCTGTGATAAGCACAATTATTTGTTCTGTTTCTTGATGTAATGTACCTATAATGTATGTATTTACAAAAAAAGTTATATGTGTATTATTATATCAGTTGTCTAGTAACCATATTACAACCATAGCTTAGTTTGGGACTAGATGGCGCTGTGTTTGAATGTTCAAACATTATTAGTATTATTAGATAATTTAAAGGTTATTTTAGACCTGTTAGCTGTATAATTTATATTTAACTATTTACTTTTATGATAATTAGGAACGTAAACTACAATTTCCATTGAATGTAGCGACCCGGTGCGAGTATAAGTCGCATTAAGCCGTTGCTATTCTGCTTTAAGCTTATAATAGACAGGCAGGCGAGATCGTCACCGCTGCAGCCTTTGTGAGGGTGCTCTAGGCGAAGAGTATTGCAGCGCCATGCTCACCGTCGCGAATAACGTAAAAAATATTTTCTCTCCATCACCGCTTACAAAATGCGACCCCACCGACCGTTTTCCGCTGAGTTAAATTCTCATTACTTTTCTTTGAAAAATAAGTTAGCTTTTATAAGCGCTGCGGACGAGAAAGAAAACTCTATTACAATGATGGCTTTGACAGGGGCGCTTCGTGTGCTGAACTCTTTCAGGAGGCATCTTTTTACTCGCAAACAATTACAGGACATTAAGGGACATTATGAAATCGGAGCGCAGACGAAGCATCTTGAACGTGTAATGATAAAGCGGACGACGGCGGCGGTGGCTTTGGATCGCAAATCTCGCTTTAAGTCGACGTGCGAGCAATGGCTTCGATAATAAAATTAATTATGAAATTTATAGCACCGGCCTCTGCCGCGGCGGTCGTTTCTGACGCGAGAGCTTTTGTCGTTCAAATGTGTACCGTCTTAATCGACAATTTACGAGGGCCGTTTAGCGAGACAGGAACGATTCCAATGTCCTATCCGGTCATAAAAGCTGGCTCGAATCAAATTATAATCGCAAGATACATTATTATTTAAAGATTGTGAGGTTAAAGCTTTTGTCGCCATTAAGTTATAATGCATAAGGCCTTTAGCGGTATTATAAAAGGAGCTCATTGTCTGATTAACTATTTATGAAGGTATTCTATAAAGACTTGTGATTTTTATGGACTATGTTTATAGATATGAACTGTTTAGAACAACGGTATTTCATGTATACCTAGTATAGTTATTTAAGAATAGCATTGTGGCGGGGTCGCGAGCGTGTTTGCCCACGGCGTGTCCGGAGGCCGCGAGCGCAGGTCATCCATACGTCCCGAGATCGTCGCATAATGAGCACAGGTTTGTGCTGACCCACGAATATATTGCTGTACACTATCATAATATGTAATTTATCGTGAATATCTATCATATTACTGAACTTAAAATGCACTGAATCGTCCTCAAGAGTAATCCTGAAAATCAACTGATTTGGTACTCTGACAACTTTTAATCCACTTATTAGAGTTAATAATTTAAATTTATTTGATACTTATCTTATGTTTCAGTTTTAAGAATTCATACGTTCATATAAAAAAGTAAATATAATTAAAAAAATTAATAACCCAACTGCAAAAAATCAACAGAGAGCAACGCACTAAAAAGACCGTAAAATTATTGTAATATTATTATACCTGATTAAATTTAAATACATAACATATGTATATATTTGTAATCTCCATTTGATTCCCTTTATTTTGATACATTATTCGATAGGTTTGGTTAAAAAAAAAATAAAACTACTTACAATTTGGAACCATTCAATTATGTATAATCTAAAAATATATATTTGTAATCTCCATTTGATTCTCTTTATTTTGATACCCAACTCAATAGGTTTGATTTAAAAAAAAATTGAATTTCTTACAATTTGGCGTCAAAAGCCCGCCGTTTAAGTCTTTTTATTCTTAAAACCTATCTAAGGACACTTTGTCACTTCTAAGGTCACTTCTTTTTCACTTTTTCTAGACTAATCTAATGATACCCTAATTGTCAAAATCCATTTGGAAGATTCGTGGGCATAAAGAAATTTACAAACATACAAGATACGCGCGAAAAACAACACCCGTCCTGACAGTCAGGTAAAAAACTGAGTAATTTTGAAAAGTACAGGTGTTATTTTGCCACCTTTTAATTATGTCACCAGTTTAAATTGCAGTGTTTGTCAGACTTGCTGCGTTGAAACGACTTAACTGCAATGAATTAAATTTAATCGATAATCTGCGTTACCAATACAGTTAATAACTTAATTGATACCATTGATCAAAGAAAAGTGGGCTTGAGACGAAAGCCACTTGTGGAAATAATTTATGTCAAACATTCAATAGGCTTTTTAATGAGCTCATTAGTTTAAAAGTCAATTGGTTGTTGTAACTGTTGATCGCTCGAAATGACACGCATCATGCTTGATCACCGGTGTTTGCATTTAATGATATACATCATTTACAAAATATAGTGGGTGAATAAAAGGCACTGAATTCTATTGCATATAAAACTCACAATATTTTTTTACGGTTTAATATCAATAAATTGCGGCAATTAGGTTTTAAATCGAGTCTGTCAGTAGTCCTACTCGAAGCAATCATCATATTAACATGAGTAGTTGTCGAGAATTGACTGATTGCCTGTTCAATATACCCGTTCGTATTTAATCACCCTCAAATTGACGCAATTAATAGCTCTTAAACGGTAGGAGTAGTATAATTGTTTATATGAATTGTTTCTCTATTGACTCGTTAAACTATGTTATTTTAAGTGATGTTTGGAACTTAATCGAAATTTTATAATCTTCTTTTTATTATTTAATCATCCTCAATTTAGCTGACTTAATTAACTCTCAACGTCTCTGATTCTTTCGATGAACTAAAGTAAAGCTCGTAGTAAGCCAGTGACGTTAGTAGTTTTCCTGTATTAGCATAACGCATTCACTAACAAGACACGTTCGAGTACAATTGCGTTCGCGAAAGAACCCTACTCAAACAACCCATTTCTATTTTAGGTCGCAACCGCTTGTTTAATGTTCGGCCCGTACAACCGCGTCGGCTAACACTTAACGCTTTTTGCATACGAAAGCGTCCAACGTTTACCTCCCAGTGTCTCTTGTTATTACGCTACTCAGTATTCAGGTCGAGCTAAGTTGAAGGTCGCTTTTCTGCTCGAGATAACGAACAACTAGTTCCTTTCATTCGTTTACAGCTACGACTCATAACATTGTATTCCATAACCACTCGCATTACTATTGTCATGCATTCCTATGACAGAGACACAAAAAAACTTCTGATCTGTCAGTTTCGATGACGTATTGCTATCCATCAATCCAGAGTCGCAGTCGAGTTACAAATCCATTTTCCCTGTCGTTGTATAAACTGACCCGAGTAGCTCAAATAAAACGTTACGCGCTGCCACAAAATAGCCCATAAAAGAGCAACTACGTAGGACGTAAATGCTTAGATAAACGACTGCACTTAATCCGGGAGTTAGAATGTTGACAAGGAATGAAGGCGATCAAATATAAAAAGAGCCGGGCATTTTATTCCATTAATCCACGTCATGTTGAATGTATTTATAACAAAGCTAGCACTTAATAACTCAGGTCGAGCCACGATCGAGGCGCAGCGCATCTAGTGAAACGTCTAATCATTGTGTGGGTTGCCGTAATTGAAGGGCAGGATCGTCCCTTTGCTTTTATCTTAATTTTATTCATTCTCAGTGCAGTGATGGTTAATATTGCTGTGACCGCTTGTCACTTTCAATAACTAGTTGGCCGTTAATGAGATTGTGCACCTGTTGCTAAGGAATTACGACAAATTGTAACTTGACCAGATAGCTGGTATTCGTTTCATATTTTTTTCTAACTCTAAATGGAATTTGTTATTGTCTAATCATAAAAGGGTAGAAAATAATTAGTTAGCCTGATTGTTGCGTGACTATAGATAGCGTGCCTAAGATACGATCGGCCGGTGCTGCCGAATTTCATGAGAATCTTATTTACTAGCCAAAGGCGCCTGCGCCGGATCCGATGTTGTAAATTATCGAATTATACTGAACCCGCCAGAGCGTGCTCGTGCGTGTTTATTTAATTTGGAAATGTTTTGTTCCTATTAACGTTGCGTTTTATATCGTCTAGTGAATTGCAGGAGTGTGGGAACTCACACTATAATACTGTTAACTCATATGCAGCAACACTTGAAATCGGTTTTGGTCACGAATTTAATTTATAGGTGTCAAGTTGTTAATGTTCAATTACCAAACATTTTTATCTGTGCGTGTATCGTAAAAGTTGATTTACAATTGATTTTCATTTTATCCTATTAGATAAGAGTGGAATGTTGAAAATATAAAACTTAAGTATATAATATCAATTAATTAATAATAATAATAATAATATTAATAATAATATTCTACCACATTCACACAGCGCCATCTAGTCCCAAAGTAAGCAATTATATTTGCTTGTGTTATGGGTACTAAACAACTGATATACTACTTAAATACATTTTTTTTTTTGTAAATACATACATATTATAGATAAATTACACACAATTACAATTAAATTATTATTGATATAAATCGGTTGATTTTGTACTAAAATTTTTCCAGCTGTATGAAAGTCTATTTTAAATAAAATAATGTTCCTAGTACGTTCTGTTTATTTTTGTTTAAACACAATTTCCACACTAGTTCCAATTCGTATGTCTTGACGCGGCGTATTTATCAAACAAACAATTGACATACCAATATGCATACAGATGACGTAAGACGCAAATATAATATATGTAATTTTTTTTTTCTCTTATGATAAATAGAGCCCACAACACTACACATTCGATGGAACATCTTTATTCGCTTCTCGTCATGCATCTATTTTAGTTCCGAATATCATTTAAAATTTTCTTAATTTTTTTTATTCGTCAACACGTGACTAAATAAGCAAAGCCTTTTTAAAACTCATACAAGTAGTTAAAAGGTGAAAATCGCAGGTATTTGAAAAATATAAACGAAATAGTTTCTCTTGGTCTATCGATACGTAGGGCATCGTATTGCTAGTTTTACATACCGAATTATGTGTAGCCGTGAACTGCATCGATACTCGATCTTCGCTACAAATACAAAATAGACGAGTTTGCATACTGATGTCTGACTTAAATGGAGTTTTCGTACACTCGTATACAATAGTGCAACAATTTGAACGGATACCGGTTTTGAAACAAAGCTTGTGGATTACGCGACATCGGGGTCGATGCCTTACCTCGTCTTCTGACATAACTTGTCGATTTTGATCTACTTTTACTCTGAACTAATATATCGAGAGATAATTATCGCGTATGATACAGTCATTTTCGAAACTGACTTGCTAATGATGTTACATAATAAATAGAGAAGGTACGCACACTTTAAATGGCACTATACAATAATGTCACATGACGAAACTGTGCTACTTCCAGGTAAATAAGTTATTGACTTTCTGCTATGATTTGGTAGTAGAATGAGCTCTATGAAAAGCGAATGAGTAGTCTATAAGTCACTACTTGTCATCAGACTGGCCGAATAGTGTGTACCTTATTTGTTAAAAACCTTCGTCTTAGTATCTCGTCTCTATTTAGTGTAAATTTATATTAGGTATGTATTACACGTGCATGATTGATACTATTATAATCAGTCAAGCTCATATTGTTTCAAATAAATCAAACACAATAGGCCAAAACAATTCTGGAACAAGGTCTTTTATATGTCAAAGATGCCGAATTACAATTGACCTCAGGTTGGTCACGAATTCCACCATATCAGATAATTGCAACGATATTTTCTTGTTAACAATGTACTCTCGTTAGCCTTGGCGTTAATTATTTAGAGATTAAGCCCTTGTGTCTTAAGTGTTAAGGTTTAATAGGCGTGGTTAAGTCAGGCTTATAGCCACTAAAATAGATGTTACTTTTTGCATCTTGCTTGGTCTAAGATATATTAAATGACGCAATGCAGAGGTATTAATTTGGGGCAGTATTTTACATGAAAAAAAAAAATTGAAAATGAAATCTCAATTGATTTATCTAGGTTATAAATGAAACTCTTATGAAAGTCACAACTTAAGAATAAAACAATTTGTCTACGACCAGTTCGCTTGCAGGTGAGGGCTACAGGGTGGAGCTATGAGAAGAACTGGCAAGAAACTCACGCCACTTTTTTGGCGTGAGTTTCTTGAAAATATTTGGGATATAGGTTTCTATATATAGGACCCTGACTGCTAAGCCGGGGGTCGTGGGTTCGATCCCCACCCAGGACAAATATATGTGTGATGAGCCTAAAGGTTTGTTCCCTGTCTGCGTGTAATTTATCTATAATATGTATGTATTTACAAAAAAAAAGTATTTAAGTAGTACATCAGTTGTTTAGTACCCATAACACAAGCAAATATAATTGCTTACTTTGGGACTAGATGGCGCTGTGTGAATGTGGTAGAATATTATATTATTATAATATTTGCTTAATGTTACAAGCTGTCGTTTTTTTATACAAATTTAATTGGTAAAACAGCAACAATTTACTGCATAACATTTTAAAAGTGTCACAAATATTCTTATAACAATAACAAAATAAGATATCAAAATTCTCACAGTAATTCTTTCCTTGTAAGTTGTAACAATCAGATGTGGGTCAACAAAATGACAAGTTTAGTGACTATACAAGGGTATTATCTTATTGAGAGATCAGTGCGATCACCGCAAACCGTGAATAGTTTTTCCGTTTGTACACGAGCCTAAATTATGGCGCGTCATGTCGCTAGTGACTAGATGGGCTTCGAAAGAATTATTGCAAGTCGCTGGGTGCATCTCCCGTTTCGCACGCCCGCCTCACATTGTTATTAAGTTCAGAGGTCGCTTTGTTTATGAGTCAACGCTTTCGAAAGGTAACACGGCGGGCCCGCGAGTGAAAACATCGCTCCGAAGACGCCGATGACATACAATTGATAATGTAAATATTGCGCTTAACCTGTGCCCGAGAACACACTTTTCAACAAGATTTGGGTGATGAACAACCGATCAAAAATGATATAAACCTTTATTTATGACTGTTGAAGTAATTGAGAGCTTTATTGATAAATGTTCACCCGTAAGTTGTCTGTTGGTCTTTTGTCGCAACTTCATCTATTATAATATTATAACCATTAAAGGAAGTAAGAATGGAATGGCAGCGTTTAATGTCGAAGTCGTCGATCGGTTACCGTAAGGTCATTTATGATTGTATACTTAATGTCCGATTGCGCGAAAGTTTAGTCACGGCACAGTACAAGCAAATGTTGGGCGACATGTTTGTAGGGGGCACGACAATTCACTTTCGATAGTGGTCGTGCGCCTCTCGGCCTACGGACACAAATGCTTGCCATAGTTGGTGCACTATCAGGATTATGATCAACAGCCACAATTGTGGGGCGGGTTACCTATTGCACATCGGGCCAGCTGTTTGCTTATTGTCTTGCGTAACTCGGTGAAGCCAACTGGATGATAATTTGCTCGCCCGCCTCAGCTTTCATTATTGTCGGGGCTACTTCGTGCGTGTTTAATTTAATTTTCTTGGCAGAGTCACATTCTTACTAGGTAACTGTAATTGTTAATTTACCAAAAAGGTCTTGCGTTTATTAAGCGCTCACTAAATATAGAATTAATTAAAGTTGAGTTAGTAGTTGAGTATTCTCGCTCTAAACAAGTATATAAAAACCCTAAGTTGACTAGGGTTTTTATATGCTTGTTTAGAGCGAGAATACTCAACGATTGAATAATTCAGTGGTTATCATATTTCACTATATTTTGCATATCGCGATAGTACTCCTTCTAGGCATTTGTACGTAGGAAAAGTGATTTATTACATAAGTATATTATGTAATAAATCACTTTTCCTACGTATCTCTGTATCGAAGAACTAGTGCAGCCTCGCACTTCTTATTTCTAAACGTATTTTAAAGTATATCTTAATATCAATTTGCCTCGAGGCAAACCAATGCTGTACTTTGTTTTGTGGCGTTAATACCTATGTCGTGTAATTAATAGACAATAAGAGCACAATGAAGTATCTCATGTATTACGTGCTTGGCGGCTGTTCCAATAATACAAACCTTTATGATACAACATTGTTGCAAAATGGTATCAATAACATTTTATGTTAATGGATGATCTGAATTGCCTGGTTTAGGAACGCCCATCCTCTGTTCAATAGGTTACCGCACTCTCAAATACGTAGTATTCTCGCAAGGGACATTTTAGATTGTTTCTCTCTCATTTGTTATATTTATATTGTTTGTTAATTAATGATATAAATCTATTTACATTAAATGCATCCTCGATTTCGCAAGAATAATTTGTATTTAGGTCTCCTTTTCTTTCTGGATCATATGCACCTACTTTCATTATATCTCTGCACCACCTCAGGTTGACTTGTAGAGAATGCCTTTGGCATTAAGTCCATCTTAATACATAAGTTTTGTGTATTTGAAATAGATAAATTAATAAATAATGTAGATAATTATCTATTTTTTTATCCTTGTGCTTCTGTGTAAGTTACATTTAATGCCTGTTTCAGCAACATATTAACGGTATTTAAATGTGGAATTGTCTAGAACATTTTTTTGCAAATAAAAGTACCAGCAGGTACGAATTCTTACAAGTCATTTACCCGACTCAAGAGACAGTGAGAGTAAGTGTAGAAACTAGCAACAAGCTAGGGATCGCGAATCTTGCGATCCGTTGAAGCAACGGTCTAATAAAGCTCCGTCCTCTCTGTGGAATGTCGAGTAAGGCGATCCTGTAAATGAGTGAAGAGGAATCCCGCTCGCTCGTGGTCACGCGAACCACCTGACACTGACACTATCCTTTGTTATGTTTAGTGCGTCTTTAAACCCGTACCAAGATCGTGACTTATACAGATTCCAGATTCCTTCCATCTCCTATATTTTCTTAAGAAGTTAAGATAAATTTATTCGAATCGACAGATTTAACAAATAAATGATAAACTTTAAGAAAAAAAGAAACATGCAACAATTATGAATGTATAAATATTTAGATTGAGAAAGAGAATATTATATGTATCTTTAAACCGAAAACTAACGTGAACAAAAAGTATAACATGAAAAATACAAATATATTGAAACCTATGTACGAGTAGGTAATGTCAAATATTGTCAATATTTTTTTCTGCTATAGGAAAATTTGTAGCAGAAAAAGAAACTCGACAGGCAGCATCAACCCGTGTAAACTAAAACCTATTTATGTGACAGGAATACGTTGCAAACTTTCCCCTGAAGAGAGATTAACGTGAGATATAAAGGTGAGTGCTCACTGCCACTCGTGTTAACCAACCGATGGTTTTATTGGCTCGAAGCCGTAGTGACAGGCTTGTGATTTTGTGTGGTGTAATGAATTTGAACGATACTCTCAGTTAGTGTGTCGTTAATTTTGATGGCGTTGCTACTAGGTCTGGCAATTTACTTGATTTAGTATATTATGTATGAAGAGTTTTACAATTATAGTGTGTAGGTATTACTTATAACGAATAATGAGATTATTTTTAGGTTATTAATTATGCGGAGAAAGCTGCTTTATATATTGTGTTAGGTTAGGTGATAATTTATTTTATCATATACCGGGTACAAAGTCAGTAGATACAAAATCAAAGTCAGCAGTCCTACAGTGAAGTTGTCACGCACCATAATTCATGTTTCTGCCTGCCAGAGAAAAGAAGAGATAACCACTGGTTTTTTTTTAATTTTTCAAAGAAAACTAAAAGAACATTGTTATTTAACATTTTGCTTTATTTGCTTATTGACTTGCTGTTGGCAATTGAAACAAAACCACTTGAAAATTCACTTCAGGTCTATGGTATTGTTATAAGTAAAGATTTTAATGAGCCATAAAAAATATTTTTTCACAGACTATAATTATATTGCCAAAGGCGTCATTTAATCTTGTTACTCATTGCCATTGATGTTACTATATCATAAATTCGAAAGTTTGGGAAGAAAAAGGAACCAACGATTATTTTATAAATTGAGTGGTGTAGTATTCTTAATGCAAGTACTTAGTGTTTATGTGAAGTTTATTTCTAGACATGTTTTACTGAATTTAAAACCCGCTTCTTTGTGACCAAAGCTGTTTACGGCTGTCGCTCTACAAAGCTTTTTTATACTCCTTTGGCACACAACGCACAAAAGAAATGCGTTGGAATAGTAAGAAACACTTTAACTATGTGAGAACGCGACCTCTGTCTACATTATGTCCGCCTTGTAACCTGTGTAAATCTTGGTTACAGTAATTGAAAAGCCCGTATGTGCCTATGCACAAGTTTCCTTGATTTCAAGAGTAATGTTTAGAAGAATTTAACGAAATGAGCTTAGAGAGCAACAGAGCTTTTGCTCTATACCTCTGACAGCAGAGTAAGATTTAACCTTGTACTGGGCCAGCAAAGTGATTTAATTAAGAGTTTCTTGTATTTGATACAAACAATATCATCATCATCATCATATCAACGACGTCCACTGCTGAACACAAGCCTCACCTAATTTACGCCACTGCGAAAAAAATATAATTGCGGGTAATTGGTGTGTATAATATATACAACACTATAAGGCATCAGTACCTTAGAAGTTGCTGGTAATTCCGCGTGCCTCAAAATACCCTTGATACTGCTTCTGATATGCTCAGATTGTGAAGAATTACCGTCTAATAGAACTTTAATAGTATTCCTTTACTCTCATAGTTATGTGAGATACTACCGGTGCCTCTGTATTTGCAACATTAGTATCAAATGGAGGTCTACACAGTTCTGATTTCTTGCCAAATGGCGTGGTGTAGCGAGCGTAACCGAAGCAACCCATATACACACAGAATTGTCCCATTTGGCAACGGAGTGTTGGAGTGTGTTCGAGGTCTAATACTCATGAAAATCAAATACTCATTTTAGTGAACTATATTAAGTCCTAGTATGGCTTTAGAATAAAGTTTCTGGTAAATTATGCTTAGTCGTATTAAATTTCATCCCGTGTGTTGTGGCAACTAAGCCTAATACTATGAAGTCATACATTGCTGTTCTGACAGATACGCGTTCCATGTATATACTTGATCTGTATCGACAAAGAAAAAAGACGAGATTTATTCAGACGACAAATAAGTCATATTTTATTTGAATTTTGTTATATCAAGAAAATATTTAGAATAGAATAGGTTTTCTGACGACATTTGATTAGAAACTGCTATGTGAAATCTACGTGAGGCCCAGCCCCGTTTTACTTTCGTTTATTAAAATAAAATTAATTTCACAGAATACAGAATGTATTCGAGTTTGGAGGCTGTAACTATGATGCCGTGTAATGCCTTCATTAACATATTAACCTTCTTTATTTATTCTAAATTAATATTCTATAGCGTCATTATAACGTAAAAAAATTCTAAAAGTTATAGTTTTATTATTTTAGTACAACAATTTGGTTGTATTATACCGTATTGTAGTGTTGCGTTGATCCCGGCTTGACGCACAGACCTGACACTCACAGGTATAATAGTTAACTGTAATTACCGCTTTTGTCTTTGCTGCCGAAAATGAGATGCGCTTTGTGTTCACCTCTCAACTACTGACACAAGCTTTATTATTACCGACGATTCTATAATATTACATGTAGGTACTTACATTATACTTGTGCTGGATACGATACGGGTCAAAGATTTCTCTTTGGGTATAATATAATAGTGCTTTTGTGTCGATCGCTGTTTCTGATTCATTTATATATTAATTATTGATGTAAGTGGCATTTTGCAGATTTACTTTCAACGTTTAACAATGGTCAAGTTTTATTTATTTACGCACCTCAATAAATCTGGGTGCCTTTTAATAACGTAGTAAAGACAAAATATACGGTAGTAAAGACAAAATGAGTGATTGTAATTAAAGCAGCTCATTACATATGATTTTAAAACGATCCCCAGTTTAGATTACAAATACAGAATTGGATCAGAAAAAAAAAAGCCTGAGTAAAGGCCAAGTGAAACTCGGCGTGCTATTTATCTTAAAGTTATCAGGATACCGCAGCATATTCGTTTTTCTCTCTCGTCCCGTATATACTTTGAAATGGGTGTCGTTTTATTCTTGTTTCAAAAACAATGATTACCGCGTTGTCTGGATCGCGCGTCGTGTGAGAGGGACGCTATGATCGTTTTGCATGGAACGAGGTGAAACCATCAATTTGCGCGGAGCCGTGCCAGAGGTAAACGCGTCGATCTCGCTTAAAAGAGGCGAAACTGAGCTCACTTGTGAGGCTGCACCATCACTTTGTAGTACTTTACAATGCAGGTGCTTGTCGCTTTGTAAATCAGTGTTGCGTTTACGGAACAACTACTCTGGATTGACTGGATTGAGTAGTGTGACTTTTATTTTATTGGATGTTTCTATTTTCTACATGGAATACATGGAATTTTATAAAATCATTTTTGCAAAATATGAATACCTTATTCTTGGTAGAAACATTTCTAAGGGTACAAATCATTAAATTGTTGTTTTACGCGAATCATATATATTCTATAAGTCACAATTACAACTGCATGCGTTGGGTGAAGGCAGCGGCAAAGATCGCGACGAGGTGCGACTCTCGCAGCGGGCGGTAAATGCAACACCTCGGCTCCTTTATCCAACTAGCTCGTGTTTTTGCATGAGAAGCGATCGAGCCAGTTTCGAATAAGGGGCGTAGTGGCAAGAAAATTGCTATTTTTACAAACAAGCTCTTTATGGCGCAAAAAATATGTGCAGCGGCGCCGCAACTCAGTAATCGATTCAAACGAGCTTCATTGTTTCGAGTAAGAGGAAGGCCTCAAATATGTCGATATCGAGCGCAACCGTGAGCTGCACCAAGCGATGTAGGGCTTTATCGGATCGAACGACTGTTCCTAGCAGTTTATGTTCACCCACAATGGGCATTTCTGCTCCTTCTAATGTTCACCTTATGTTCACTTCCTTGCTCGTTCGCGCATTTACCTTATTGTATTGCAACACAAGTAGTTAGTGGATACAAAGTGAGATATAATAAGATTCCCCCTAAGTTATACTTTACTTTATAACACGAAGGAGTTTCATAGTATCAAGAGCGTCGATAAATACTTGGCCGGAACGTCAATTCATAATAATTTGTTGAGTTAACAGGTTTAGGTAGTCGCGCGGTAAGACGAGCGTGTCGGGCGGCCGCATCGCCTCTTAATGAGCAACATCTGCGAATCAATGAGGTCGGTGCGCGTTTTATTAAGCGTCGCGATAAATTTGCATCGTCAAACAGCGACCGCGGCAGCGAGGCACGTTCGGCAAATAGAATAAATACGTAGCGGCTCCTCGTTTCCTCGCCAGCCCGACCATCCCCCGCACCCCTACTACAAACACAATGGGGCCCTATTTATGTGCTGCTACTGCTCAGTACCAACGCCCCTTTACAATTGCCTTAAACAAGAGAATTGTAATATTATGATGATGGCCGTTGGTTGCAGGCGGTGTGAAATCGCTTGCTGTGGCAGAGATTAGGTGAGGCCTATGTCTAGCAGTGGACATAATTGGATCATGCTGATATGATGATGATGATGATGAGCATACTTTTGTACCTGTTTTACTTTTCACATCACATTATCGCGTGCACAAACTGGTAAAACCTTAGCTCTCAGCTTCTTTAATCTTTCATTGATGATTTGTTAATTATTTATTATTAAATTATCAACCACCATTGCTATGATTTTCTAATACCAGTAGTTAGGCAAAATAAATTTGATAGATATGTTTATTGATTATCCGGTCTAAAAAATATCAAAGCTTACATTGTCTATTTTTCAGGTTTACTTAACAGAGTTATTATGTTATTAATCTCTTTGTTAAACATCTTAAAGAGATGATCAATTCATTTTCAACTCTTTGCTTTAGTTCCTTATTAAGTGTGAGGTGATTTGCAGTAAAATGTCTTCTTGAAATGTACATAAGTGGTCGTCAGCGTGTTACTAGCCCTTGATTATATCCGTCAATTACCTACCTTTACCATAATTGCAACCAGCTTCTAAAGCTAGTGTTACGCGGGTCAGTAGTCGTCGTAAAATTTCACGACCACTCCGAACCCCGGCGACGCTAAAGGCAATCTATAGGGTAGGGCGACCACATATAAATGCAGAAGCCTTCATCGTAAACTATTAAGCCTTCTTAGAAATCTGACTCTACATTATCTCCTAACATACTCGGTGTGTTTTCTGTAGCTTGTTACCTGATAAAAATGAGCCTAAACCACTGATATTATTGGAATATCAATCAATATTGCAGTTAATAATACGTTTCATGAGATTAGCGTTATAACTGTTTTCATTACGGCACTTGCATATGTCAATGTCTAGTGACCATAAAGTGAAGATTTGAGCAAGATAACTGATACGATTGTAGGTTGGGGGCGAGATGTTCGATGAACTTGGAACGTGTTGTGTTGGGCTGATCCGAATCCGTTGAAGAGTTCAATAAGCTGGGCTTAGCATCGATCTTCGATCTGACGATTACGACTGGCGGCGTTGACGGATGTCAGCTTAAGTTGTCTGTCACCCGGCCGGCACGGACACCTACCATATTAATCTCTATTCTCGCCGAGCAACACGTGGATTTACACATAGACGAAAGTAATTTATATGCAAATCATTTCAACCTTGACGATTTCGTGACTCTAATACGCCTGACATAGGCTCAAGCTACAAAGCCTTCGGATTTATACTATAACGGTACTCATTAAATAAAAAGGTGTGAATTAATTATTATTTATCAAATTATCAACATTACATAAACACGTTTGTGTCGTAAGTTTTACTACGTCGATGATTCAATTTCGACGATTTCACTGTTTAATAACAATAGTTAAATTCATTCATTCAGACGTGGAGCAGATGTTCTAATGGTAGGCGCATTTTTGTTCACAATTTCAATTAATATTTCACTAATACCGATGTCGCCTGTCATGAAACAAAGAGCTCGTCGTAGTATCGGCGTCGGTCGCGAGCTAGCTCTTTGTGTGCGCCACAACAATATTACTGGCGTCTTGATAAATAGGAACAACTGTTGGTCCAACAATGCGGCTCGTAAGGCGATACGCGCGCTATCGACCGCTCGATTAATGACCGTCTCGCCTAAAAGAATGGACCATAATATTTATTATCAGATAAGCGTCCGCTACTGGGTAATTCGTGTGTCTCCGACTATTATACAACTCTGCGTGAATCGTCTATGCATTAGTCACTTCGTGTCGTACGATATCATTTCATGGATTTATGCTTTTATATTATAGATCGTGTCGGTTTTATGTTTCTCGGAAGTATTCACTTATGGTGCGTGGTAGGTGTTCTTTAGGTACTTCGTATTAGTTATTCTATACTTTACTCTTGATGCATATCAAATAAAACATGTAGACAACCGTAACTTTAAAGAAACTTTATAACTTGGTTTGAAAAATTTTATATAAATATCGATTAAAGCATACGCGTTAGATGTTCAAGGAACTAATCAGCTTGGACTGCTTTTATATTATAATAGTTAATGAAACGGTCCGCCCACGGCTCAAAAGCCAATTGATCTCCGGCGCGTTAATGGCCGTGTCGAAAGATGTGTGCATGCGCACCCAGACATGTAAAGACCGTCACCACTCTCCGAGATTATACATTTAAATACGGATATTTATAGATTTTTTATTACTGCACGTAATCAGTATTTGATAATAATCACTGATTCAGTGATTATGACGCGGTTGGTGATGAGAACATGTTAACGAAATTTATGGCTAATTTATGAGACAGACTGATTTTTACCCACGACGGAACGGAGACGGTATATGCGTTTGGGGTGAGAGGCTGTGTGTTTGTGTGTTTGTGTGTTTGTGTGTTTGTGTGTTTGTGTGTTTGTGTGTTCCAACATAATGCCTTATATCACGGAAACGGTTTGACCGATTTAGATGCGGTTTTCTGTAAAGTGTGTGCGGCTCTTGGGGACAGGTTATTAGATAGGTGTTATGTTAATAGCTCGCCAGGGGGCGCTACAATACACTGATTTCATTGAATCCTTTGTGCCCTCCTATCTTTAAAACGATTAGACTGATTTCGATACGGTTTTCTGTAATGTATTTATGATTTATCGAGGATTGTTTTTGGATTCAAGATTTTGTAATTTTTCGCCAGGGGGCGCTGCTATAGACTAGGCAAACCTATGTTGATTTCGTTGAAACCTTTGTGCCCTCCTATCTTTAAAACGATTAAAGCGATTTCGATACGGTTTTCTGTTATGTATTTGTGATTTATCGAGGATGACTTTTGGATATACGATATTGTATTTTTTCGCCAGGGGGCGCTGCAATAGACTAAGCAAACTTATATTTACAGTTATCTGTAAAATAATTAGACCTGTTACTGTATAGGGACACGTAGCATTGTAGTACTGAGATATTGATTACACTCATGAGGTTAAGCAACTTCAGATAAGGTCAGTTCATAGATGGGTGACCGTTTATGCAATTTTAGGGTTCTGTACCTCAAAAGAAAAAAACGGAACCCTTATAGGATCACTCCGTTGTATATCTGTCTGTCTGTCTGTCTGTCCGTCTGTCTAGAATATTTTTCTCAAGAACGCATAGAGATATAAAGCTGAAATTAATATCATATACTTGGGTCTGCAAAACCTCGGCGTAAAATAAAAATCAAAATTCTAAGTTAACGCAATCAAAAGATACAGCTGTTTATGCTCCATTTATCTTGACGATCATAATCTATAGGGAACTTACCGTTGACCTAGAATCATGAAATTTGGCCAGAAGCAATAACAAGTTGCACAAGTAAAGGAATAAATCCGAAAACCGATCTCGTGTTGTTATATCACTGAATATTAGTACTGAGGTATACAATGATAAGCCTAAAAAAAATTAGTAAGAGTGAGAGTTTATTCCAGACTGACGTTATATAAACACCTACCCACCTTATTTATTCTAACTTACAGGTATCCCGTGCTCGGGGTGTAACCAAATTTTCATCATTTTTGCGATAGCACTCACCGTTTTCGAGATACAAACTATTATAGGTGGAAATCTGCGCTAACGCCGAAGGCAGTCCGGCTACGGCAATCAATGTGCGATAGCTAAACTTAACACCCCCGACTCAGAGCAATCCGAATCGGACTGGTTAGGTTAGGGTTTTTTTTTTTTCAAACCACCTAGAAGTAGGAGCCCCGCCAAGCGGGGCTCCGGCGACTTTTGTGCGACGGATGAGCACACAAGTCAACAAAAATTTAAAATATATATAATATAGTCGAAGCTCCGTGCAAATTCCATTCATTCTAGAGCTTACATGGTAGAATAAGGCGCTCCTTAAAAAGGTTAAAATAAGAAAATTAAAATGATAATTTCAAGTTATAAGACTTACTTACAGTTAGTAAGATAGGGCGCTCTTTGAAAATATTTAAAATAAAAACAAAATTAAAAATTTTGAAAAAACCCACGACGATAACATCTATACAAAATAAGAAACGTAACATATAAAAAGATTTAAATAACTATATTTTAAATCCCCGACGAAAAGATAATAAGTAGCGTAAAAACAATCCCAAGAAAATCCGTCGGGGGCTGCCATACCCAGACTTGAAATGAACGAAAGTATTGCAGTTTTATGTATTTGATACCTACCTAATTATTAACAATATTATTAATATTTATTTAATACTAGAAACAGTAATAATATTGGCAGCCCCCGACGAATTTTCTTGGGATTGTTTTTACGCTACTTATTATCTTTTCGTCGGGGATTTAAAATATAGTTATTTAAATCTTTTTATATGTTACGTTTCTTATTTTGTATAGATGTTATCGTCGTGGGTTTTTTCAAAATTTTTAATTTTGTTTTTATTGAAACTTGTTAATAGAACTATTTAAAAAATTACAAGAATGTGAACTTTCGTTTGGGTCCTGGGGCTGATATTATTTTACTTTCACCCCTATTACGAATAAAGAACGACACCGCTCACACCGCATACAACTACTTACATAATAGTAAATAAACACATATTTATTTTATTTGGTTTTTGTCCCTTTATTCCCCTTGTTTATAAATGTTTGAACGTCTTTATTTTTTCTTTAGCTAAAGACATGTGGCATTACCAAAAGAAAATTACTGTTGTGAGCACAATTGAAAAAAACTTAAAGTAGTAGGTAAATTGAGGACCAACAATGGTCTGTCAAAATAACCGCAACGGCGCGCCGCGCGGCGTCTCTTAACGGAACTAAGACCCCAAGTTGTAAAATAATACCTACATGTTATCATCACGATATGTTATGAAACCATAATCATGAGACCTTTATTTGTGTCTCAGTTACAAGGGAATATCTTTGCCGCTGAAATTTATAATCCCTTGTTGAGACAAACGACACCTCACTCACACTAAATTAGTCAGAATTAATAGGCAACACTCATAAATTATTTCGCTTACAACGAGTTACTGTGCATATGAAGCCTCTTCGTAAACTTGTTTGAAAAAGAAATACAGGTTACGATATAACCGTTTTGGGGTTTTGATTCTTTTGATAACGGATTTGGCATTCCATCATTCTGATAAGTACAAGGTATGACAAAGGCTTATAAAATATATTTGTTCGTGTAATACCTACCCAGGGATTAAATTTAAATTTCGGATTTTTCCCTTTTACTTGTGCAACTTTTTTAAAGTATGTGCATATTTAAAACTAAATAAAAACTATCTATTAACAAAATTACAAGTACTATTTACAAAAAATATATAAATTGGTGGGAAGTTTGAAATTGGTAAACTGTAAGAATGCCATTGCAATTAACAGCAATATCCTCGCAAGGAAAATATTCTTAGAAACGTATGAACTACAGCTTAAAACTAAAGTATAGGATACAGTTACAGTTAGCCTTCGGACACCCACTGCCGAGCAAATGCCTCCCCCCATGACCTCCACAGTCCCCGTATAGAATACACACGTAATATATTTAATCTAAAATGCCTACGCATCGTTAGTGATCAATTTGTCTTGTTAAAGATAATCTCCACAGGAATTAGGTATCCCTTGTATCTAGTGCGCGGTTTATCGACTATGTGAATCGATGCGCTCCCAATTCCGAGATAAACAAACAGTAATGACTTTTTCACTATCATTGCTACTGTCTTTGAATCCGGGCTATGATATTGTGATATCAATCTATCAGGATACATGATCAGAGGTTGTGGTATTCGATAGGACTTGTTCTACACGAGTTTCTAACATTCGTGTCGTTGGAATGCTTCTGATGATGTTGTAAAGTTTTACAATAGGTACTTTTAAGTTTTGTCAGTTGTAAGTTATTGAGAGGTTAGTAAATATATTGACATATTTAAAATCGTATAGCTCAACTATACGCATAAATAATAAATTTGATCTATGGATGAGATCTCACTTCACGATAAAGCCTAGTTTTATCTTTCTTGCCTTATTTCTAATATGTGTTCACTATATATATGAAGCCTACCTAGTAATTTAGACTATAATATACATAGTATCAACATATTATTTACAGATATATTAATAAGTCAGACAATCACTTTGACCTTTGCTACGATGAATACCTGTGTTGTATGATTTCTTCGTTTTGATAGTGAACTTAATAAGCTGACGAGTAAAAATTTTCGGTGTACAATGTCAATAGAGGCTGTGTCGGTCGTCGTTCGTTGGCATCGCTACAATTAGCGGCAATTGGTCGCGGTGCGAGCCCGACGCGCACGGCCGAGCTTCCCATAGCCACCTGCGGCTCTTCGCACTGTCACCGTCAACGGCTTTAATTAACTTTTTGTCTTGTCCAACTCGCACAATCGACTGACATTCCGCCCGCTTGTACTACACAGAAACACGAGGTTTTTCTCTTCATTCACTATCATAGTTTATGGGAAGCACACTGTCCACTGAACTGTTACGGTATCAAATTAAGGTGATTTGCTTTTAATCGATTAAATAGTTTTAGGCATTTCGGAGCATCGAGAATTAAATTTATAATATTTTATGAAAAGCTTAGATAACATCTAAGCAATTTCAAGACATTGATATTTACTTATTAACCTTTTTAATAGCACAAATTCTGTACATATAACAGCAGTTTGTCTTTATACCTCGTTTGTATGGATTGTAATTTTTGTATAATATGTTTATGTATATGGTATTGACAGCAAAAAGTTCAGGTCTATCGTAGATTCGAAGTGAAGTTCTGTTGGAACAACTTCAAGATTGAGTTTATAAACCGTTAAGGAGGATTATGAATAGTTTTTGTTTATCATTTATTAATTATAATTAGCTTTGGTCAGAAAGTCTCGCCACTAGAGCTGATTTATCTGAGTGGTGCTCCACCCAAACTTTTAAACTAATAACAGGTTATCATAGTGTTCTGGATTTATGAGTACGACGAACGACATAGAGGATTTCCTCTTTAAATTGTGGATGTTGCTAATTATAACTGTTAATTTGCTCTGGTTTCCTAAAATATGTGTTCTTTTAAGTTAGTTTTAAGCTGTTTTTATTATTTAAATATTTATTTAACGGGTATTATCATACTGAATCATGGTACAGACAAGCACGAAGTTATATTAGAGTTTGTGTAATAACTTACCACTTATTGATCAATGAATGGACTATGGTAATGGACGATGATGAAACACGCAAACGTAAAGAACTTGTTAAGGAATGGTAACATTGCGCTTGACCGCTTGCAAGTTCAAGTTCGCACGGACGCGGCGTGCACAAGTTGCGCAAACGCGCCGGTTCTCCTTCACACCAACGCAGACACATGACTTGCGTCATGACTCATCAACAGTGTCAGCGCGTCAATGCCTCGTTTATATAAATACGCTGCATTCTTTACGATGTTTATTTAAACACATTACTATGAGGGTTTCGATGAAAATCCTCGACTATTGATTGAGCACCTATTTATTTTCTCTTGTCTATCGATAGGTCATTATACAGATTTGAATAATACTTTTCAACTTCATAGCTTGTTTTTCAATATTGTCATTTTTATGCAAGCTTTTTTCATCAATACATCAGCGACGCCGACATTCTTATGCAAATGTAAAAGATTAGAGTGAAACAAAAAGAAAGATAAATCGAAGTCAAAAGTAAGTCGAGCGAGCGGGCGCGGTGCGGCGGTTCTTGGTGCACACTGTCTCTTTAATTGCTCTTTGATAACCAGTAATAGTAGTATAAATGCAACCATTATAGTTTCTTCCATTTATATTGAACGCATTAATGCCGATCGCGTTTAAAATTTAAATGGCCTTTGTGTAGCCATCGCACGGCGTCTTCGTCTTGGTAAGCAATACGAATAAACTCGGCTATGAATGGATTCACACGAAACTCTCGCACTCGTAACGTGAGATACAGACGCAGAAGTAATATTAATCTCGAGTACAACGTCATGTGTTTTTTATTATTTCATTTTAGTATGTGAGTGTTTTATTTTTATTTTACTGGCATCAAAATGTTATCAGTTTAATTAAATATTGAAATATCATTTTCCAAAATACATTTTTGTTCTGTTTCACAGTTACAAAACTACTCAACTTTATACGAATCGTTATTTTAAATATCAATTTCACGCCTAAGATTTAGATCGTATTAATTAATAATAATATTCTACCACATTCACACAGCGCCATCTAATCCCAAATTAAGCAATTATATTTGCTTTTGTTATGGGTAAAAAAATAAAAAGGAAATACCAAATGGATAATACCATATTATCTATTTCACGAATCTGGCAGCACAAATCTGGAATTCACTTTGTGGAATTTATATGTACTACTCAAGAGCCTTACCATCTGCTGGCGGTGAAGGAAAACATCGTGAGGAAACCCATTTACCCTAAAAGAAATTCTAAGTGTATATCTGATCCACCAACCCGTACTAGGCAAGCGGGTGTGGATTATGGCCTAAACCCACTCAGCTCTCTAAATCGACGAGAGGAGATCCGAGCCTAGCAGTGGGACATTAAAGGGTTGCTGATGATGATGAAACTATACGAATGTCACTTTTAACCTAAGAGCAATTTAACTTCTATCAAATGTTTCTGTCTGTAAAATGTTTGGGATTAATTTATGAAACTCTATTAGTTTTATCATACCTTTGTGTTTTTACTTAGGAATATTGATTGCGAGAATGATATGTATATTCCGTTGATATGTTAAAATTCTATTAATAAGTTAAGTTCGAATTAGAAACCATATTTTCTTATTACGTAATGTTTATGATAAACGAGTTTTTAAATTGAAGTATAGTTAGGTTAGTTTGATGTACACCAGAATCGTTACAATAGTCTTCAAGCCAAAGGATTAACTTTTATTTTCAAAGAACGTATTTAATTTTACGAGTGTTTTTTACATCTTAAGTAAATACCCTTACCTAAAAAGGTATTTAGTAATATTGTTGTGTTGCTGTCAGTATTGTTAGTCAGGTTTAATTTAACTTGATATAGGCTCGAACTCGAACATTTACGACGGTAACTTGTACGTTTGTACGTTTTATGGACCACTGTTAAATAATGCGTACTCTTTGCGTATTGTCAGGATAGCGAACCATGTCGTTCTGTACTCTTTTTATGAGTTGTAGGGACGTGTCTCATTTTATCCGATTGCTGAGGAGGGAAGCTTTTATGATTTTGTTTAGTACGATATGTGCAAAGCACTTGTAGGTACATTGTAATTTTCCTGCTTAAGTAAAATGAGAACAATACTGAATTATGATGGTGTCCTGTTATGAGTTTTGACATTGGTATTTAAATTTTATTGAATGCGTTTTTTATATCCACATGTACCTAAATAAATAATAGCTTATAATTTATCTTCTCAGTTTAGAATTCATTGCATTTGTTATAATTATGCGTTAATACGCTCTAGCTCTGACATTACTTAAATCTTTACTAAACTAATAAATAAAAGTGTCTATTTATGTTACTTATGACAAAAACACACTTTGTAAATATTTTGTCTGTCTGTCTGTTTGTTTGTGGTGAACTCCAAAACTACTGACCGATTTCGACGGGATTTATACTGGCAAATAGCTAATGTAGCTAGAGTAACTTAGAATACTTTTATTTTGGAAAAAAATATCAGGGTTTCGTGAAAAAATAAAAAAAAACTATTAAATCGCACGCGAACGATGTCGCGTGCACAGCTAGTTCATAATATTTCTCAAAAAATGTTTGTGTAAATAACCAGCTATGTTTAGTATGCTATGATGTCGATTTCATTGTGGAACGGAATACATGGAATAAGTACCTATATAATATGAATGTTTTCGCTCATATTTTATTTAAGATATGTCAAAGAAAGAAAAACAATAATAAACCTTGTTAGTTATGTTTCTCACGTGAACCTGAACGACATTCAAAAGATAATACAAAACTATAAACTATCTCATCGTCCTTGCATCACAACTCATAAATTGTGATTGCTTTCTCCGAACCCGTTGTCTGCGAGGCATTCCAATCAGTGAGAACGCCTCGGAGGACGAGCTCAGTGGAAGACCGGTAACTAGATCCGTTGCTTTATTTGAAGGTACTTCATATTCCACACAACACACCTTACAGCTGCTGCACAAATGCGCGATGCAGAATAAGTACCTACCTAGTTTGGTATATGTTAATTAAGTATTGATTTGTATTTGTTGCTTTTAACGGCGTGATGATTTGATATGGAAATTGTGTATTTTGATTGTGTTTCGTAGAAATAATTTGCATACCGCACGTTTTAAAAAGTCTAGTCATTGTTTTGGATCATATGATTCAACAGTATCATAATGTTAAATAGCGGTCATATATAAATACTAGAAGTCGCGCGGGGCTTCCCTCCCGTCGTTTATTTGGCCACTTCTCCGCTCCTAGTGGCCATAGCGCGATGTTATATAGCCTGAAACCTTCCTCGATAAATGGGCTATCCAATACTAATAGAATTTTTAAATTGGACCAGTAGTTCAAACAAGCTCTTCAGCTTTATAATATTAGTATAGATGACCATACTCGTATATACATGGTGCATACAGTATGAAACATAAATCATTCATTAGGATACATTCGGTCACTTTTTTGTCATGAAAAAATGTATAATTTTGTAAAATATTGTTGATTAGTTAGTTAGAACTTTATAAATTACATTTTGAATGACCGCTTAATCTGTTGCGTCTATTTCAAAGACAAATCAGTTCACAATCTATTTAGCCAATTATACTTTTGTTTATAATTTAATGTGATATCGTTACCGTTGTTGCTTAAACAATTTTTTTGTGGATATATCAGTATTTTGGTGCCAATTTACAACAGAAGCCACACTGCAGTAAACCGGGTGTAAGCAACATGACATTGTGCGATTCCCATCAGGTATTGACATGTGGGTCGTCACTGGAGCCCGACGCAGCGTGCGGCGCGGGATAATACTTTAGATAAGATTTTCCAACCAATTTGGCACCGAGCACTGTTCGGAGCACCTGCCTGTTTTTTCACGATAAATCTGCTTCAAGTACACACTTAATATGGCGCGAGCCCTCGTGATCTGTTGCTTTTGAAAACAGATGTTCTTCAGATAAGTTACATTAGCTAAACAAGGGCTTCTTGCTTCTGCCATGCAACTTTCTGTACTATTTTGTGGCGCATGGTAGATCTAAAGAATGTAGTACGTATTTTAATATTAGATTGTAGTGGATGCTCTCCCCGTTATGTCAGACACGAAGATACATCTCGGCACATTGCACCAACATTTCCTTGAATCGTATGCCCGCCGAGTTTTGAACTCGGTTAAGCTTTGTGGAATAGCTATTCTGAAATATCAGCAACGCATATACAAATGTCAGCTCTCGACACTGATTGTACGAGTGGCATGGGGAAAATTCATGCATTTACATTAAATTTCACCGAAATTGGATTCCGACTCGTAGTTTAAATACGAGCTAGTGTGACACGTGTGCACTCGCGTCGATATTTACGATTTTCAATCGTATCTGTTCACCAGTATTTTTTTTATATATCTGTCAAATTTGTTAAAATATTCAGTGTATAATTACAATTAATTCTGAGTTTTTCACAAAAAGAAAGTGTTTCTGTAGGTAATACAATAATTTTGATTTATCGATGTTAGGTCCAAGTAGGTAATATTTTAAAAAGAATTTCTTGCTTTCTAGAAAAAATACGCATATTGAATTAAAATGTGGCGGAATTTAAGTTAGAATTTTACAAATCACTAACATATAGACGCTATAACATTCACGCTTGACGGTAATGGAAAATCCATTGTTCGAATGGCTCGTACAGCTTTTCACTTCCTTCTCATAAAGTTTTTAATCAAAGCTAGGTGTAGCTGTACTATTAAAACGTTTGCGTCGCTACCAGATTAACTAATCGGATGATTGTTTACATTCGTTCGGTTCGCAAGTACCAAGCTTTGCGTATAATGAACGTTGGTTACATTAATTACTGTTTTAGTGCCAGTTTTATGCGTTCGCCTTTATCGGCCCATGTGAGATTACGTGTTCAACCTTATTACTTTTCCTTTTCTATTTTTGATGACTCAATTCCTTTTTATTATTGCCGTTTCGAACAACTATAAAAACAACAATGTTGTGTGACTTAATTAAACAACTCTTTTATTTAATGTGTCTTTTAGTATCTTTTACACTTCGTTAAAGCATATAGATATAATGTAAATAATTTATAGTTGAACCTATCTTGTATTAGACCTTGTTTAATCATGTTTATAGTCTACTATCTTTATAGTAATTTTGTTTTATAGCGCGCACACCATAATTAAAAAATAATAATTGGCTTGGTTTTTAATTAAATTGAAAATTGCATTACTTAATCTATAAATTTTACCGACATTTTGTGTCAAATAGAAAATAAAATTTATAAGTACGTCAAATGTCTGTGGTTAATTTTTATTGTAGTTTAGTAGAAATACCTACCGATTTGATACAGATTTTTTTTAAGATATCAAATATCTCCCAAATATGTCGTTTATAAAGGTATTTGTTATCTTGATAAAGTGTTGAAACTAGTTTTATTAGTATCACGTTTCTATCGACAATTAAACAACGATGCTATTTCCTTCTTCAAAATTTAAATAAATTCTTTGAATAAATAAGGAATTCACCTGTACCTTATACAGTAGTAATATTGGACACATTATCTATTAATATGCCAAATAAAGTTGTAGAGCGAACTAATACTATCCGTAGAGTAACAAGTGGAGCGACCGTTCTCTCTAATTTGCGGGTAATGCCGTCCAGCGCGCATGAGAGCTAGGAAAGGTAATAAATTGACGCTGGCGATCGATCGCGGCGCTCGCGCACAAATCAACCGGCACGTCAAAACAATGGCGGCTACGGCTGCGGGGGCGATCGTGCAACCACCCGCCGCTTATCGTCAAAACCAACTTATTTATACCTCGGGACCTACATACACGAGCGTTAGAAATCATTTAACTAATAGCTTGCTTGATCCCATCTTACACAGCTTGCGGTTTCTCGAATATGATTAAACTTGATTGAGATTAGCACGGTTTGTATATCTCAATACTAATATAACTCTCTACATTCGCTCTAAGCAAACAGTAAACTAATTGTATGTACTTTCTTTTCAGGTAAGTTGTTACTTCTTATTGGTGGAGAAATGCTGAAAAAACTAAATATACTGGGTAAGGAGGCAATAAGAGAAGACATTTTATGATCATATTAAGTTACATTGTACATATTTTTAATTTTGTTAGTTAGTTTTATTAGAACGCATAATGCGTTTGTAAAGTTTTAATTACTTCAAGTCTGCTATTTTCTGCCATACTTAGTGACAAAAACGTAAGATTCAAGAGACTTGGAATTCTGATTGAGAATCCATACAGGAAGCGATAGATTGTTACAGATTTAATAGCGTGATGTTCGTATTAGCTATCGTGAACCTGTTTGTCTGAGAGTGTGTTGGGAAAAAAACCATGAATGAATGTTAGTGAGTTTTTGTTCACTTGTCACTGTGTTTCCGGCGGCCGGTCGGTCGCACGACGGCGCGCGCGCGTGGAGAATCGCCGTACGCGTCGGACCGTCGCGCACTTGTTCACCACTTCAGTAGGGCCACCATCAACCCTTTTTCTTTCCATTATTTTACAATTTATACAGTACATTTCTGTATATTCCCACACATCCAACGCAATTCCTCACTGTCAAATTTAATTTTACACAACAACAATTAAATAACATGAAATTAATGTGCCATGAATTCCTTAAAAACGCGCGGTCTTGTTTATAATCTAGTTTTGTCAACCCTATATTATCATGCGGTGGATATGCTTCACCAGGTTTTAGTGATTGAAAAACAACCCAAAATAACCGATCATCACGGGACCGTACTGTAAATTGCCGGTGTTGTTGTTTGTTGGAGGATAGCTTACTTTTTCTGTTCATAATAAATTCCTTATATCATCTTGCTACCGACCATTCAATATTGAAGGTCGAAATTCTCTAGTGAAATATTTAATTCTACTAGTTTTGTTTAGAATTTCATAATTGTTTCTATTTATTTTATAATGTTAAATGCTATGTTAACGCTACTTAGTCTTATTGTCATAAATTCATGTTTGACAAGATTGTTGAAGTTTATTCTCAAGTATGAAGACGCGAATTCTTCATACTTGAGATAAATTTTGCAGTAAATTCAAGATTCTTGTGAAACAGGACCTGAAAAAATCGCAAAGCGACATAAAGAGAAATTACGTGGTGGTGTATTACGAAGCGGTTCACGTGGAGTGCTCATCGCGGAGTGTATTCGCTCGGGAACTGAAAAAAACAGTAAGGCGAAGCAACAGGTAGACGTCCAATTAGAGGAGGCCGCACTTGAGTGGTCGTCGTGCCGCGCGACACCGAGCTTTGACGGCCTCCACAAAAACTGCGCCCCGTTTCGCCTCCCGCCATTACACTAGCACTTTTTGCACCACAAACTTGTCGCGCTTCACTTTGACTTTCACGACCTCCACGTTGCATACATATGTTGGTATTATTCACCAACTAAACTGTATTTTGAAATGGTCTTGTGAGCCAAAGCCATCAATTACCATTGGATATTGTAATTAATACTACTCACTCATATAAGGATAATTTTTTGTCTTGACAGGAACCTTTTTTTTTTTTTTTTTTTTTTTTTTTTTTTTTTTTTTTTTTTTTTTTTTTTTTTTTTTTTTTTTTTTTTTTTTTTTTTTACTTGGGGAAATGCCTGACGCATACCCCTCGGTCTTGGGGAAAGAACCGAGGGGTTATGTGGGGCTCGCACCCACTAAAACCCCAAGGTGTTCCTCTCGTCGCGCTCTGCTGTGGTCACGGGAGCGCAGGAACATTCGTCCGCGACCACAGCGACGATGGCCCGCTACGGGCCCCCTCTCTGCCGGAGCTTGGCTCCGGCGATGACGTGCGGGAACACGCACACGCCACCAGAAGACGCTCGCGGTCGACTTTCCCCAAAGTCGACCGGTCCTGGCGTGGCGGACGCGCTCAGCCGGGCGCGTCCTCTTCTCGGGCTATTACGGCGGGAGGTCGCGGGCGTAAGCCCGCCTTCTCCCGCCTACCCTTCGACGGCGGATCGGGTCACTGAGGGCATCGTCTTCCCTCTGCCGTTCCGCCTCCTCCTTCTGCCTCATCACCTCTTCGCAGAAGGAGAGCACTGCTCCCCAGTTCGTCTCGCTCTCCAGCATGGCCTTCACCACTGCTGGGAGCGAGAGATCCTTGCCTATGATCGAGGCCAGTGCAGCGCGCTGACCCGCCCACGCCCCGCACACCTCAAGGGTGTGCTGGGCTGTGTCCTCCGGGGAGCCGCAATGATGACAGATACATTGCGGCTCCCTCCTCGCGACCCGGCACAGGTACCTCCCAAAGCAACCATGCCCCGAGAGCACCTGCGCCAGGCGATAGGTCAACGCCCCGCGTCTTCTTTCGGCCCATTCTCTGAGAACGGGCCGAATGGCCTCGATCGTGCGGTAACCGGCGCTCGGTTCCGCAAGCCGCTGCTGCCACCCGTGAAACAGGGCCTCTTGAGATCGGCCCCGCAGGTGGCGCAGTTCCTCCGGTGAGGGCTCTAGCCCTCGGCTGCGGAACTCAGCCGTCAGCCTGTACACGTTGGCCAGCACGATGGCCTCCAGCTCCCAAGGTGGGGCCCCCGCCAAGACGCAGGCCGCACCGTATGAAACGGTGCGGTAGCACCTGACCGCCCTGCGCGCCATTACCCTCTGCGGTTGTCGCAGAAGTGCAACGTTCTTGGCGCACAGGGCGTCCACCCACACTGGGGCCCCGTAGAGAGCCATCGACCTGATGACCCCCGCGTACAGGCGACGACACGACGCGCTCGGTCCCCCTATGTTGGGGAGCAGGCTGCCGAGAGCCAAGGCGGCGCTGGTGAGTCGCGGCACCAGCCGTCGGAAGTGCTCCTTGAACGACCATGTGCCATCCAGAATGAGACCTAGATAGCGCATGGCCGCTCCCACCGCTATGCTCTCACCGCTCAAGATGAGCTGGGCCCCGGGAGGTGGCTTCCTCCGGGGTCCGTGAAAGCACAGCGCTTCCGACTTGTGTAGGGCCACTGTTAGGCCCAACCGCCTTATACGACCGACGACATGGGCGGCTCCCGCCGTGGCGACTAACTGCGCCTGACGGAAGTCCCGCCCACAGGCCGTCACCAACGTGTCATCAGCGTAACACGTCAGTCCCACGCCGGGACTGACGTGTCTTGACAGGAACCTAATTCAAGTGCTAGTATATAACTGGAAAAAAGTATTAATTTTAGTATCGCATTACTTTCTTCTCAACTTCTGATGACGGCAGTGTTCAGTTCCAGAGTTTATTTTTTGTACATATCTTTAATTGGTACTGTAAAGGCATGGTCATAATTTACGACAAATTCACTTGTTCACTTTATCGATTAATCTGATGCGAATTCTTATTTACATTTTCAATTTAACTGGAAATATTATTCGGTCGCGATAAATCAAGGGTCTCCTCGACTTCTCGCGACAATTTCGGCAAGAGCTTTAATTCTTAATTATGGCCTTGGTCGTTCTCTCGTATTTATTTTACTTTGTGAAATTGTCTCTCGGCAGACCAGCAATAAATTTGCTCACGCGATCAATAATTAAGATGTTAATGTGCATGATTCGAGTTCAAAATTCTTGACTATGTGCTCTTGATATAAGCGAGTAATGAGTAATGAGTATAGCGCACATTATTTCCTTTCATAGTCTGTATTAGACGTTTCTTTGATTATTTTGCATACGTTGGTATAAAGATCTGCATGTAAGCAATATGTGATTTGTAAACGTCTAATGTTGTTGTTGTTAACGTCTATATAACTAAAGTAACAAGTATTTATTTTAAAAAACCCGACTGCCTTGCCTTGTCAAAAAGTAGCCTTCATCAGTCAATATTATTAATTATTATGTAAGTATATTATTACTTTGTGAATTTCGATAGTGCTATCAAAATCGTTAAACTATTTCACTTAACTGAGCAGTTGCTATATAAAGAACGATAGCAGCGAAACCTCGCACGCCGTAGCATGATATTATATAGCCTACAAACAAATACACTCTTCAACTTTATAATATTAGTATAGGTACTTAAAGAGATTCTGGGATGAATACGAATATTATAACAACACCTGACACTTCCAAGTCGGTCAAAATATTTAGGTTACAAGAGACAAGTGGAGCCGCAGGCCATAGTTAGTGCATATATAATGGAATAAGGCTATTAATTAGCTTTCATCTGATACCCATATTGCGATAGCACTAAAAAAACGTCTGTTTTGACAATTTACGACCGCCATATTGATTTTTTGTTGACGTCACATAGCCTATGACACTCGGTGGAAAATTACAAATCTAATGACACCTCACACTTAAAAATCAGCCAAGCCGTTTAGGCTACTGAAGGTCACAATGGAACAGATATGCCCACATACATACATACTTACATACATACGCGTGAAAAACATTACCCTCCTTTTTGGCAGTCGGGTAAAAAACAAATCGCTAAAGAAAAAGAAAAGATAGTTTGGAATTTGAGTTTCTCAATTGAACTGTATACTCGTAGTATAGTCTTTATTGTGTTATAAACACTTGCTTATTGTAGTTAAGTACATATCTGCTTAAAACTATAATAAAACACTTGCTGAAATAAACATTACTTTCCAAATAACAAACAAATTTTCTTGAAAATTTCACTGTACAGAACGTGTAGGACACAGAAAATTTAATTTATAATTTGCATTTTTAGCCTCCCATATAAGCCCAAGTTAAACGACGTTTCAGATTTGAATTATATGATTAGTATCACGAAACTTGTTTACAACATACTTTTTTGTTGTTAACAATATAACCTATCCGGTAGATTCCACCAATGGAATTTTAATTCACAAATTTGTCTCCCAATTTCTGGGGTTTGCTCGGAACGCGAGCGGTAATGGGAAGGCATGCCACGCGGCAGTCGCACGCTGTCTTCGAATACGCTACCATAAAAATAATCTGGATTAAGTTCGATCATCGCCTTTTGTTTATACAGTAAATAAAATCGAATTATCTTCGCGCAATCTATGAGATTGCCTAGCAGACTACCAGCCATCTTTGAAGTCCAGTTAGTCGAGCGGACGTATGATGCTGTTTTAATGACATAATCCTGTTATCGCTCGCTCCACAAGCCAGCGCTATTGCTATCCACGATAAACACTCATCTTCACGTGTACCTGTTCAGTCGCCAACTGTTTAGTGCCATATTAGTTATTATCTAGTAGATCGAAAACAGCGAGAACAGTTTCTAAATGATGTCTCGCCAATTTGCTTCACTCATATTACTGATCGTTTACTTTGATTATGTTCATTTATAAACGTAAAATATTGTAGTTATTATTTTTGGCAAGCAGCGATCGATTAATTATTATACATTGTAATTTTGTAATACAAAAACCTAATTAGTTGAAGTTTGCTTAAGTTTTAAGCGTGAAGTGGTGCGTGATTATATGATGTATTTAATGTCCAGTGTGAAGAGACACGTAGCTGGCGGCGGCAGTGGACGTAGCTTCGTTGGGCACAGGCGGGATGCTTGAAGTAGAAGCTCATCAGATAAGCACGCGTGACTTCACACAGCGACAGCGGCTCCGCACGCACAGAACGATACATTCAAACTTTTATTACAAGCCATTTGATGCTTCACAATAAAAAAAAAACATTCCATTGAATGTTGCCACTAATGTCAATATTTTTCAATTCTTTTACGGAACTTATACTAACAAACTTTATAATAGTCTTGAGTTATTTATCATGTGGGTAGATGTTAAAAAAGTCATCGTATATGTCACATGCATGTTGTTAGATATTTAAGTATCACTAAAATTAGTACATACCTTCTTCAGTAGCCGAATGAAGAAATAGGAGCTATTAAACGTGTAAGACACATTTATACGTATAATAATTTAAGATTTTTTATTTTATAGTTAGTAGATTTACCGTCTCCGCCGGTTAATTTATTTGTATTTTTATTTCAAGATTTGCATATTATATGGGTCGAATAAAACATATCTGATCTTAACTTTATATAAGGGCACCGTCTTACATACCACGAAATGCTTGTTTAACGTTACTGGAGATCTTAATTGATGCTGACGCTTTAAGTAATGTACGTATCTTAATAAGAATACATTATATTGGAATTTTTATCATATTTAACTACATCCAGTATTTAACACACTACTGTTACGAAATCGTGATATGGTTTGGCTATTTTCGGGCTATTACATATCGGGTAGATACTAAACATGATATCTAATTTTACGACATTTCTTTCCTCTTGAAAGGAAAATATTATCAGAAACAGAAATATTTATTTGTCAATGTAGGTAGGTTAAATTACATAAGATGGTTAAATTAATTTATTATTTGTGGTTTAATTTATCAACGCAATAGATACCAGTTGCCCCTGTATTGCCAATGTTCATTTACGCTACCACTACCAAAAAATTGGACCGGTGCAGCCGTGGTTCAACCAGTTTTGTATAAATTTCAATTTCAATCCATAAACGTTTAACTGTTGTACGTGGGTCTCCACCCAACAGCAAATACCTAGATAATAATAAATGAACTTGTGAACGCAATTGCTATTTTAAAGTTTTATTGGAAAATTCTACTCTCCCTCAAATAGGGTATAAAAGCAAAAGCGCCACTCCATATAAAGGAAATATACCTTTGTCCATATGGACAGTGGTATATTTCCTTTTCGCACTGTCAATCAACGTTAAAATCGTACTCCGTTTCTGTCTTAATATCGCCTAAAACAGAATCTACGGAAGCTTATTAAATAAAGCTTCGCATTTCACACTGTGTCATATTAAGTATGAGTGCGATTACCATCGATATGCGGTATGTTACATTACGAGGTGGATTGGAATGAGCACCTTAACGAGCTAGAAACTAGTGAGACGAGAGCATGCATGACCTCGGGATCAAGCGCGTGCCTCGCGCCATCACTGACAAAATGTAGGTGACAAATCCGATCTAGAGCAGCTTTTTAAACGCCTACGGGCAACTGTACACTAAAATAAAAATATCAGTCGTTTTTTTGCATACCAAAATTTATCGATGAACACAAAGTTACCGCAAACCCGACCGGTATTATGTACGTTTCGGTATATAAAGATGTTTTTGCAGATGATTGGAAACGGTATTCGTCAAACAAGCAATTTAAAAAATAAGCTTGATTTACAAACTATTTAATATGCCCCTAATAAGTGTATGTAGCAAATTGTGAAGTGTTAATGGTCGTTGGATTTCACGGCGTTCACGTAATGGCTCTAGCTGTTGCTTTACTTCTAATACAGTCTAGCGTAATTGCTCTCTTGAACGAATCGTTTATCATATTAGAAGATTGAAATTGCTTCGAGCGAAAATTTATAGCATTCTAATTTGAGCTTTTGTTACATAAATATACGAGTATTATGCAAATTTTGTGTCTACTTATCATTTTAAATTATGATACAGTGTCACTGTAGAAGTAAATATTTTTGGGCTTGAAATTCTTGACATACCTATATAACTTCATGTTAGTATACTAGACACTAAATATAATGCAAATTGTAAATATAAATATTATATGTATGTAAAAAAGCAATGTGTTTTACATTTTACTTTACTTTAATATCAGATATTATGTATTATAAATAACCTAAGTACATAATATATAAATTCACATTAAATTTGCACATTATTAAACACCGAAGTCTATATAAATTATATCTATCATAGAGCCATTTTATATATATATTTATAATAAAATAATTTTATAATTATAGATTCATTCGTTAATCAACAGCCGATTGTACAAAATCACTCATGAATGTTAATGAAAAAGGTATCGATATATAAATGTAGCTTCTTGAATAACAAATATAATTATTGGATTCGGTTGTTGTTTTTATGAACAACGATAATTCAAGTATGTTTTCACTCTCGCATAGTCAAGAAGACAAATGTTGAGAATATCTTTTCATTAACTGTACATTAAGTATGTACAAGTTGTAGGATGTGTTGTGAGGTAAGGCGATGAAACTGAGCGCAGTGTTCAATAAATCAACGCGGTAAGACTGTATTTCTTTCGTAATCAGCTCATATCGGTTCTCGCGGTTGTGCCCGCCTAATTATTGTCGACTTTTACGATCGACCTAACGAGTTTTCACTTGGAGCCAATCACGATTTTACGGCGCACATATTTTGAGATTTAATTATTATAAAAAAATATTCTCGGACGTATGCGTAAAAAGTTTTGTTTGTAATTGTATCTATAAAGCTGAGTCGAATCTTTTTTAAACACAATCTTCCCTTTTCATCATTACAATGCATAACAGGAGTAGTTACTATTATTTATAGAATTTTACAACTTCATCACCATTAACTCTTGCTAACCCGGTAAAATAATACTATTATTAAGTAATCAATACCTTTTTAGTTTCAATTATCATAATGGTATTAGATAATCGTATTTCTTACTTATAAACTTATCTGTGAGTGTAAAATAATACAAAAAACTAGTTTCTCACTCCATAAATATAATAACTGCTCATTGGCAATATTTTGTGTTAAAGCTATTTATAGATTATTAGTTTAAAGAGGTTATTTGCATATATTGAGATAACAAGGAGGAAACTTCATCAGATAGTCTTTACAACGGTAAGATGATTGTCTTATTTATGATCGTATCGTTCAAGAATGTGGGTTACTCTTATTCCACATCGGTGACTATATGTTTTATGTTTAGGAATCTGACTCTCTTATCTAAGATATTAACATATTGATTGCGCTCACCGCATTGATGTGCGACAGAGGTCTGTATGAGCTGGCACGTTCGACACTCTGAACTAGTTTGTTCAGAATAGTGCTGCAACTTAATGTGCTCAATAAAAATAAGTTACAACACCGTAAATACACCTTTACGATAGCTCGTATCCATTAGACACAGCCTGTATATGGCAACATACTCTGTTCCTTGACTTTATTATAAATTATTTGATCGTGAAACACCACGTCGTGTAATATGCCCGTTTATGGCGCTCGAAAATTAATAAAGAAATTCGTTTAGTGCCGCTGACTCAGTGTCAAGTAATACAAATAAAATAGTATATTATTTTACCACTAGTTAGTACATCACTAGCGGTGAAGTGTGCGCCGCTCCCTGCATCAACTCGATCAAGTTATCTCGGCATCTAAACATAGTGTAGATGTATAAGGTGATAAAGACTCCTATCTCTTCAAAGGCAGAGGTGTCTGGATATTAGGAGCGTAAGCAATTTGTCAAGTTCGATGTACGTTTTGTTAACGGTATTTTATAAAACACATCCAATACACCGATTTCTGTAAAGCGTGGATAGCCCGCGGCTATCATTATAACACTATCTGATATAACATGCTTTGTAAGTTAGACTTTTCCTTGTTGGTATTTTATTACAATATAAACATTAAGATGTATTCGTTATGTGCAAACAACTATAATTTGTAGCTATTGTTTTCGCGAAAGGTGATAATTAAACCTGTTCTATCTTCAATGGTATCTATAGCGGCGTTATTTTGTGTACTTTTTATGTTTGAGTAAGTTATGTTGTGTGTTATCTTATCGTTAGATGGTGGTCGGTGGCTCTGTGTTTAACATGTAAGAGACAAAGTATTCGGTTTTTAGAAATTCTGTTGTAATAACTATACAATACTAACAGATCCGGCAAACTATGTACCACCTCAGAATCAATAGTAGGTAATAATTGTGTTAGCTTATTAGCTGAATTCAATGAATTCAATTCAGTTTTATGAATACTCAAAATGTTTAAATAAATTTCAAAAGTTGTACAATATTTTCAATGATAAATAAACGTGTTTTGCTTTTTTCATGTATCATGGCGTATAAACTCAAATAAGTAATTTTTTTTGAGATTTAATTTCTTTTCAATGCGCGAGAAAAAACCTTTCGAAGCTTTGATGAACAAACAATAACCATCAGACAATATCAAATCCCATTACCATACAAACATTTTTTTTATATTATTCCAATATTTAAAAAAATAAAGATTATATTACTATGTATCTTGAGTAATAAATAGTAATCCGACTTGTTATATTTTTTTAAAATAATGTCTAAAGACCGTGCTGCTGTAACATCCTATATGGTACAGTATATACAGTATATTATATTTGATTAAACTGACTCAAGGCTGATGACAAAGTGGTTAATTAATTGGTGTGTGTCAATGCACGACGACGTGTACCCTTTTGCGTACCTAACGCACGTGCAACGTAGGTATTTAGCTGATCTGGGATATAAGCTCCAGTTTTGAGTGTTTCTGTAATGTATTACCTCGTTTTAGTAAAAATCAATCACTTTAATTAAGAAAACTTATCTAATTACTTGGGGTATAATGCAATCCGACTAAATGTAACACCAAAAATTGGTAATGGTATACGTTTTCATCGCTATATATAGGAGTTTAAAAACATAATAGCATTTTGTAAGGACTCTCATTAAAAACCACTGTATCTCAATTAGTTTTACCATTAAATTATCGGAAATGGACACAAAAACCGCTTATATTTATTTGCCAATTTGCCTGATGTTATTCATTATTCGGTCCAAAAACGATCAGCGAATCTCATTGGCATATGGCAACATTTTGACAATTTATGAAGCAATCAGTGTTTCTTTTCCCGTGTTTATTTGGAGAGAATTATTTATTTTGTCTCGAGATGGTGCTGGAAATTGTTTCGGAGGTTGCTTAATATTCATTGATCTCGTCTCACGATTTGTTTACGTCGGTGCGCGTAGGCGCCGAGGTAGAGAGTGGTCAAATTAAAAAGTACCTTAAGCTGGCCTCGGCCGGTGTCGGGCCAACGAGCCAACGAGCCGGCCAGCCGGTTTTACTCCCCGGGGCTTCATGAGGTGTGAATATGCGGACCAATGCACTTGTAACGATTCACGCACTATGACAATTTTAAGCGAATGATTTAGTAATGGGTGTTAGTTGTGCACGTAAATACCACCTAGACATTTCATTAGCACGCAACAATATATCGCACTTGCAGCAGATTAAAGGGATGAATTCGATTCTAAATAGATATTATTATAAAGCAAGCCTATTTGTCTTGTGTTGATTATACTATAAGGTGAAAATTTGCTTTGTTTCATGTCCTTTCTAGAGTTCCGTACCAAAAAGGTTCAAAGGTCTCGCTCTCTCCGTCGGTCTGTCTGTATGTTTGTCAGTGTTATATCTCATAATAAATTTGTGATGATAAAACTGTGAAATAATTCCAGCTCATACATTTTTATGTAAATATTACAGGAAAAATAAAACAATGTTTCTAACACATTTTGTTCGCATAACGCATCTAAATTTGTTTACTAAACATTATGTTTGATATAGTTTTATTTTTGCCATGGTACGGAACCATCGGCGCGCGAGTCTTACTTACACTTGACCAGTTTTTCACTAAGGATGGATTTTGCGAAATAACTTTCTCACGTGTGATACATAAACATATCAATAGAAATGTATGTAAGTTACCGTGACTTTTTAGATATGTTCCATGATTAGATTTTTTCAGCTGCTGTACTCGTCAATAATTTTGTATTTAGACATGCATAATTCGATAAAGCTCAATAACAGTAGCTGTCAAATATTGTCATGGATCTGTACACGCAGGCTACTGCCGTGAAATTTATAATTTTAAACTTATCAAATCGGTTCGAAGGTACGCCATCAATTTATATTTGTGATTATTTCTCGGTGTGCTGTGGATAATACTTTGATTAAAGTTGTAACAGTTATTTGAGATTTAAGTATTTCGATTTCTTTATTCGTAAATCAAAGCTCAATATTCGATTTGTGTGGAACAAAATTTGAAGATGATTTTCGATTCATTAATAAGTAACGGTCTAGTTGAATCTGGTATTCACAAACGTTTATAATGTAGAAAGAATTCAAATTAATTTAAATTACTTTAGACAAGTAAATGCACAAAAGTATTGCTGGAAGAAGGCGAACTAATTAAAAGTTTGCTTCTGTACTAATAATTCGTTTGACTGTCAAAGTTTTGCGTCGTTAATTTTAATTAAAGAAACGCGGAGCTGAGTTTGTAACAATATTAAAGCATTGAAATTGGTGATCCGCTAAACTTCGACATTCTGCTCGCGGATGACCGTCCATTCGTTTTAATTAACCCTTCTGTGGGTCTCATCTGCTTCGCTATTAGAAAAGTTTCAACGTTTTTTTGCGAAATTGCCGCGACCACGCGATAAATCAATTATGAGTTGGAGTTACAGCGGCACTTGCTTAAAACCGTAAACTGTTTCGACCCACTTTAAGCTAAGTAACAAGAGCCCATTTACTTTAAGGAAAATATCTATATAAATTATTTGAAAATAAAACGACCTGTCACTGATTAAGAGCCAGATAGTAATTGTTCTAGATTTTTATACTTAACTAAAGTCGAAAAGTGTTACTGTGTACTAACTAATTGAACCTAAATAACTCGACTTTTGTTGTATGACTATCTGTGTATTTGAACTAATGAAATTATCACTAGGCGTAGCAACGGTGAATAGAATATTTTGTTCTCAAAGGTGTGTGAAATTTGCTATATGGTCAGTGCGGTGACTAACAATAGTAATTAGGAAGACGTACACTCTTAATTACGTGTGAATTGTTTAGTGAAGCCTATGAAACAACTCTATTTGCATTTAGGTTACCTAAAAGTCTATATGATTCGCTTTCACGGGTAAGAAAAATATGTATTTTTCTTTTCGAGCCAGTAACGTTATTATTTTTCTTCGCAGCTAACTTGATACGCACCTATAGCTTGTACTTGTATGTATCTAATTCCCAATTCTGTACGTTGCTCCCCTCTATCCACGTATTAATCTTGGCCGGTTTCTTCGCGTCTTTGATTAAGGTTCGCTGTGATGTATTTCTTGCGCGCTAACCTAATGGAAAGGCATACATCAAGTGTCCACCTTATTGGCTAGCAGATTGGTTTAATAGTGCCAATGTCCGACACACAGTAAATTTCGTCACTTTCAAATACTGATATTAACATGAGATCAGTGGGGCAATTGGCTCTCAAGGGATAATTTCGAATTTCTTTCTACTGATACGAGCAACACTACTTTGTATAAGATTAAAAGAAAGCGATTTGAAGAATCATTAAATTATATTATTAAAACTAACGTGAGATGTAGACAGTCTCAGTAGTCCCGACTTCCTTACGTGAAGGACATGTATCATTATATAAAGATAAATCATTAAATTCGCAACAAGATTTACCTTGGTGACAAGAGCAGCGGCTTGGCTGTGCCTTTTGACTCAACTTCATGGGCGGTAGTTTTCGCTTACTATCGAGTGAGACGCCTCACACATTTAGTAATAAAATATCATAAGAATAAGGAATATTATGAAAATCGATATTTCCTGTTGCATTTTTTATATAAATACTCCAGATTTTTGATAGTTTTTATATATTAAGCATTGAAAAACGTCTTATTTTAAAAGAACGATAACTGTTAAGCAAACTCAATAATAAAACCTTTGAAATAACTTTAGTATACATATTTGATTTTACGTATTCGTTGAGGTTTGCTTCGTTTCATATCAGATTTGTCATGGCAATAAAACGTTTAAAATTGATTGTTGAAATTGATATCCATAATTTGCTTTGAATTTTTTAATATTCTTCCATTTATGAAATTAACAACTCGCGGATAGAAATTGGTGTTTTTAACCAATTAATAAAGATATGTCTACTGCATCAGAAGCGGACAGTTGATCGGCTTAACTTTCCCTGTATGTTAAAATAAAGATAGTCATCGGGGCGTGATTAATTGTGCTATCGTTTTGTTAACTAGCCAACAGTCAAGAAGCCTTCTTTCTAGCCAATACATCAATAAAACGTCACTTTTTGTTCATATTCAACTCTTAAGACGTACTTCAGTTTGGCATGCCATACCTATCTTGTGCCAGTGTACTAACATGTGTCATAGTTCACTATTTTAACAACCATTTATCACGTTTCTATAACGTGTGTTATTTTTTTGTACCCAACGAGTAATGTTACCTACTTGTTAAATGCCGTTGGTATTTCTAGAGCTAGCTTTGCTTTAAAATTGCTCTCACATAAGTAATGATATATACTATTACAAACAAAAATTTTACAATAAAGTACTGTGTTTTGCAAACGAAGGCTCTTACTGCTTACTGCCGTGCTAAACAAGAACGAAATAATTGCATCGCACAAGTCCTGTAAAATTAGTATCTAAGACTAAGACTTAAGATACATTTTTATCTAAACTTAGGCATACATTTGAACTATTCTTTGTTAATAGGGCAAGATGTTATAGTCTCTATGAGGAAATTTTGGTCTTCTTTATCCTATAATTAATCACCTTAGTCCAAACCATGTTGTACTCGTATTTCTCTATTACAGCATTAATGTGGCACTCATGTATATGTCGCACCTGATGCTTACAGCAGTTACCGCAGCCTATCGACACTTGCAGAAGCATGACTTGTGCATTACCGCCCTATCTAATACTAATAAACGAGCAATTCTTGTCTGAAATGAATTACTCAATAGTTTACGATTTAGTATACACCGTGCACTTTTAGTCGTCTTACAAACTTTGTCCAAGTCATAGTAATAAGATATACAATACATCTAGCCATAGGAAAAAAAAAGAAAAAAAAAAGTTATACCAAGAAATGCAATAGAAACATGAACCGTATGAATGATTATATTCGTTTAAATGGCTAGATGTATTCTTACCTGATCCAATAACTATAAAGTGTACGGTTTATATTGTTAAACGGCTAAAATATAAGTACGAGTATTAACTAAACTCGCAGTAAATACTCGCATATTAAGTGAAATTCTACTAACAGACACAATACTTTCTTGTTGGCATTAGCCTTAATCAAGTACCGATGACGACATTATCTAACCTCAAAATACTTTTTCAATAGCGTACAAACCAACATTATACTCTTATGTGATTAATATATTTAGACGATGTTAATTTATGCTAAAAACTAAGAAGAAATGTCTCTCATTTTCATCGTATCACTTGATTGGATGGCGCCGCTCATTTCAGATCGATTCTAATATATATGTATCATTAAATTTTATCTACGTTTAACTGGTTGGTTTTGAGAATGTTTAGTATCACATTGTGTTACGTGATCCCTTCGTTATGAGAGATGGCGTGCTGTAGTCGATTATGACCATACCATAACTCTCGTCTGTGCCGCCCTTTATATTTGTCTGCTTTAAAATTTGTATTTTATGGTTTTTGGAATTCAACGGTGTCAGTCAAATTCTTCAATGGAATGTAAGCTGTTTATGTTCTATGTTATTATGGTTGTGTGGGTATTGTTTCATTGGAAACCAGTGCTATTTCTGTCTGTGACATGTTTTTAGTGCTATCGTCTTGGTTTATTCACGTTGTGTTGTAAATAAAATACCTACGTAAATAATAGCTAAAGATATTAAATTTCCACCTTAAGGAAGTTTCTTTCTCCAATAAGAGACTTGAAGTGTCTACATTTTTATTTTCCCACGCAATTTTTATGCTCTCTATTTTTATATTGGCGTATCACATATTTTTTTTAATTTAATATTTTTACGTGCAATTCGATCGAAACGTCAGGCAAATAAATAAGATATTTACGATTCCTTAAATTATAATACGCGATGTAGACTCGTTTTATAACATTTCATTATATTTACTAGTCACGAAAGTTTAAATTTTTATAAGTATAAGTACCTACTTACCACTAAGCCAAAAGTCAACGAATTTGATTTCTGAAAATATCATCCTGATTTTTTTTTACAAAAAATATGTGACATATTTCTAAACAAAGCCACTATTCTTCATTATTATTATTATTCTTCATCTATCTTACCATTTTAATATTTACATTAACATATTTACTATTATGATGGCATCTGAATAATAAAAAATCTCTAAAAACTAAACTGCCAACATGTTTTTAAAACATATTAATTTATTATCAGTACATAAAATCTTAACGAGGTTTTTGCGGCGGTTTTTATTGGTGTATCTATTTATACGTGCGACTTAAGTGATTAATGTAACGAGATAAGTCTGTACAATACACAATATGCAAACGTACTGTACGCCGATCAACCGTTTTGATATCTGTTCTAATTTGCATTGTTAGATATCTAGATGTGCTAATGCGGCATGCTGCGTGTGGGCAATTATACTTATTCATGTGGGCGCATGTATTATTCATGCATTTTTGACACTTCTTCACTGAATTTATAATGTAAGTAGTGTTTCTGAAATGTCGTTAGTTATTAATATCTTTTTTAACCACTATGTGATTTTGATAGATTTGATAGTAAGATCAAATTTCTTGAGACACAAGAAATGCCATTTGGCAGATTGAAGGCAAATCTTAAATAGAAACATGTCGATTTGTCTTAACATATAATAGGTATTATAAATCTATGTAATCTGTAATACTAATATTATAAAAAAATAATGTTTATCATTTTCATCAAAAATGTAGATTTGATCTTTATGAAATTTAACATAGGTACCTATAGTCAAGACCTGTACCGAAATACGACGCGAGCGATGCCGCGGTCGGAAGCTAGTCTTAGTTACATTCATACAGCGTAAGTAGTAAAAATCTAAAAAGTTCTCCACTCCGCTCCATATTGCTTAACATAATTTTCAATACGTTTAAAGCTTTCAAATTGTATTTTGAACCTCCATCACTAAAACAAACGAGTTTAATATCCAAGAAATCATCTGCAAAACAAATAAAAATAAAGTCACGAAATGAGTGTAATGAAAACGGTGTTCAATTTTAGTACGTTCACGCATTGCCGCGGTCTTTCGGTTGTGTGGAAAAATGGCCGGTAGCGACCGCGACTCTCATTATATCGAATGAATCGGCGAAGAGTATAATGGTGGGCCGTGCGCATGGCAAATTACATGCCAGTGAATGTCATTGTGATAAATAATTCACCCGCTCACCCCCTTAATGTGCCCCACTGTAATTAAGAGCGTTTTAACTTACTACATAATTATTAGACTATTTGAGTATATAAAATATTTAGTATGAATTGAGATCAAGAAATGTTTATGTGACCACATTCAATGAGGTAAATGTTATACTCCATCGAATAGTTTTTTTTTAAACGCCACATTTGATGGCATTTACCCTTAATGCAAAAGAATCACCGAAATCGTCATACAAAGGTACACAAAAATTATAAATATAAAGATTTGAGATTATAGCTCGACTTTTTGCGTGTTTTACCATTATACGTTCGGAAGTTTAACTCACATTTTAACTAGAGGTATAGGTACAGCCAAAAGTCGAAAATTTTGAGAGAGCTTTCGGAAGCGCTTTCTGTGTGGTCATTTTAAAATTTTGTGCAGAATACTCTGTTACCCTGCATCATTATAATATTTCATTAATTGTAGGCATATGATGTTCTAATTCGGTTTGTCAATGGTAAAATGGTTGGCTGATAAATTATATTATCGATTAAATAACGTAGAAAATGGATCGTATAAACGGCTTTTGACACGTTTGTTTTTCAAACAGTTTAATATCCAAAGTTTGATTTTCTCTCCTAATAAGATGTGCAATTTATTTCTAAATATATAAAATGAAGTGTTAGATGATAAGATCATAAGAACGATCCAATAATGATTTTATATTCTTTAGCGTGGGCAAAATTTTACACTCTGAAGAATCATAAAATGATATTGCCTACTTATTTCGCTTTTGTATTATAGACTAGTTTAGCTTGCTATAGCCATTACTTTTCATATCTTAATTATTTTACTCCAATATGCAGTGTTAATTGTTCGAAAATAAAAGTTGTCAGAGAAATAAGACCTTTCTTTGTAGCTAAAGCTGTATAGGTTATTAAGTCTCACAATGTGGATTTACTGTCTAGTTTCCTTTGAAAACAAATTTTAACTTTGCAAAATTGGACCCGTTTTATTTATTGCTTAGTATTGAACTTGTTTCCTTTTCCCATCAAGGGTTTTTGCATATATTTATCCAATTTTTCTTCAATTTGTATGTATAAGTTACTATTTTTTTTTTAACATTGATATTTTGATTCCTAAATAAATGCCAATTTAACTATTTTCGATTCAGATATTATCCCAGTACCAGCAATAATTGTTACTGGTAGTTAGCATTAGATTTAGCTATCGGTGTTACACTAGCGTAAAATCGCAATTGACTCACTAAAACACCTAAATCTAACAATATTTGTTGATAAATGGAAAGATAAGTCGGATATTTTACGTTTGTGATGTTACAAATTGATACCAACAGTACACCGAGTATTTTATTGTTGATATCGCCAATGTGTGCGTGTATTAAAACTTCTATCTAACACGTTTATATAGATGCAGTATCACGGCGCGCACCGATCGTAAATGTCATCTGAAAATTTATATTCATTACGATTAGATAGTCCACAATGGCCGGCCCATTGTTGGCTCTCCGAACCACCTGATCGATGTATGATATTGCATTTTTATAGTTGACGCGAGGACTAGAGGACTACGGTTTTATAGATTTCAGAGACTAAACAACTAACGGATACTGTGGCTGTGTGTTTTTACATTAAAGCTTTTATGACAAGCTAATTTATACACCACCCACATACAAGCTATTCATACCAAATGTATAAGGTTACATGACTGTCAAAATATTATATTGCGTTATTTATTCATACTCAGGGCTCGGAGAGAACGACATTGCTTTAAAACAATAAACTAGTTAGTAGACATACTTATCGTTAACTATGAAGACTTTCTCTCGATGCCAATTGATTTTAAAAATTATGTTTTGCGTTAACGCTTACAAAATCACAATTTCATTCCTCGTAAATTATATTAACCCGGCCATAAACAGACTTTAATTCACTTTAACAAAAGTAAAGACCTACGGTCTATTAAAAGATTGCAATCTCATACAATATTATTTTTATTGTTTCATTGAATCAGCGTTTACGAGCTTTCCTAAGAAAAGTGCATATAAGCGTCTGAACCTCAGTCTGATCAAGAACCCGAATGCGCGGCCGCGTACGCGCAGCAATTTGCGACTCGGCTCAATATCGCCGATTTACGAGGATCCATTTCCAATTTTACGAGCTGACTGACGCGCCCATTTATACGAGAACTCTGATCCCTCGCTGCAACAGTCTAGCAGCAAAGTTGTTACGCGTACAAACGGTAGGTCATGTTATAGCGGCGGTATTCAGTCCACACGTTTAGTTCCTATTCGTTGTTACACCACTACTAAGCTGCTCGGACGTTCAGTTAAATTTATATGACTACGAACAGGCCTCGGGGCTAGGGCTCTTCTTACGCCAACACGACTAACGCACAACTTTACACTTCAAATTAATTCCTGTCTTTCGTTTAAGAAAGTTACTGCAACTATTAACAATTACATTAAGAAAATAATATTCTAGTGCATAGTTGGTCTCGGGACATAAACTGTGTGTGTTTTAGAGTTGTGCAGTGTATGTGAAACCGGTATTTAGAGCTTTATGTTGAACCACACGTGGGGGTACATTTCATGCCGCACTTAGTCTAACACATGCAATGCGCTTTCGCGGAAAGCTAGCTGCGTCGTGGTTTTGCGATGAATAATCGCATACAAAACCGTCTCACAATGGCCAATGCGAGTGTTTAAATGCCCTATTAAATCTTACGGCCTGCGTAGGATTCTGTGGGATTCAATTACGCTTTGTGCGCGATGAAAGGCGCCGGAGTTGTACGTGTAAACTGAGCCGCGAGCCGCAGGAACACATCCCGACACCTCACCCTCAATGAGCCCTGTCACAAAAGGTGCAAACGAAATAAGAACATGGCACACAACACGTATCGCGCCGGGGGCAGATTGAATAAATGCTAAATTAAATAAGAGCAAATAAAACCGTCCATTAATGAGTAAAAGCCTCTCGGATAATTCGAGTGGCGTGACATTCACGACAAAAGGTTGGCCGGGTCGCCACCGTGAGCCGCATCACCCGCCGTCCTCGCCCTGCTCCCCCGGGGTGAGACGTTCCACATATAGACTTGTGCCAGATTATTACATTATCTAAGAAATTAGTCTGTCATTTTATACATATATTGTTAATGAATCACACATCTACCTACATCAACTCGTACCTCTCCGTTCTAACGTATACGTAATACGTAAAATATATGTAGTTGCGACATCTGTGATTATGTGTAATTCATTATGCATTTCTTCCGTTACCGTGTAACGTGTTGACATTATAGCGCCATAAACAAACAAATAAAAATATTAACATAATCTTATCACATAATTACAGTCAGAGTGTACGGTATGGGCGTATTAAAATTATTATCGACACTTGCTCCCCGAACGTTCGTGGCAACATAAACAGAACGTTTTCTATTCGGGAACCAATTATCATTTACATATCATAGACAAGGCACCGACACTCGCGGCACGCAGCCGGGGTCAATACATTTACACAACCACTTTATAATGAAACGTCACCCCTCTCGCACTCCATCAATCGGCGGACGTTGAAGAGAAATTTATTCAAGAATTACGGATCAAGCTCAACTGGTTGTGGATATGCTCGATCGGTATATAGATGCATATATGTGGTATGTGAGTACCAAAACAAGACGGCTAACCAAATCGCTTTTGTTAAGATTTTATCTCACCGTTAAATACTTCTAACCATTATAGTATATCGAGCGACTCGTTTAAACCTGCGGCAACCAATTATTATGCTTGTTACCATTCGGGATACCGTGATTTGGGAAGGTGTTGAGTCTGGGAAGTTTCACTATCTAGTTTTATGTTTTATTAAGTATTGTTTTTATTTTTATTAACTGTTTTACAGTCAATATATTCCGCTATTCGCTTTGACTAATTTGACTGTATATTTTGTAGATACGAGATAAAGCCTTATAGCTGTGGCGTGTTTTTAACGTATGTAAACTTAGTAATAACGCATAAAACTAATACTCTTATGAACACTAAAGGCAATTAACTAAGCCATAAATAGAATTTATACCTACAATAATGTAGTTGCTAACAAAAGTAATATAGGTTTAAAATTTAAATTCAAAATTCTTTATAATATGAAACACAGGCTTAAGTTTTATTTAATAAAAACGCGAACTTAAGCTTAACTTAATAAAAAAATGTATTAATAATAAGAGTAATTTCCATATTGAGATGAAAGAATAATGTTTTTAGATTTGCTAATAAGCATTTCTATCTGTCTTACTTCTACAATAGGTACTGAATGGAAGACATACGCTCACGAAAATTAAAACTGAAGGCGTCAGTAACGCTAGGTTAGCAATGCCTGATACAACGAGTGCATCATGTATTGCTAACCTAGCGTTCGTTGACCGCGGTGATGCGTCGGTTATGTGCATTGAGCATTGAATTATCGTTGCAGCTGATTTTGTTTGAGTCTCATTACAACAATTATCAAAGAATATAAACCTAACCGTCATTTTAGTATTAATACATTAATTCATAGTTCTCTTTTGAATGAACACTGCACGCCAGAACAACTATAAATTAGTTCCATCATAATAATTTTGCAAATATTTAGTCCAATCTGTGCTCGCAATTATAGTACATGATCTACATAAATTATCCGTCATGCTTATCTTGCATACTAAAAGTTATTACGGCCAACACCCGTAGCAGCGAAACGGGCAACCCCAATTTAAAAATTATAACTACATAGCATTCTGATACTGTTATACGTATTGAACTTGTTCCTCGTTGATAGCCTGTTAATACTCCTCTTACGGTTTCGAGTGGGTATCAATAAGTAATTAAAGTAACCACTTGGACCACTCGAGAACAAACAAAGTGTTTCTATTGGTCGGCTTGTGAGTCCGCTGCATTTGTTTAGGCGAGAAATTTTCGGCCAGTTATAACGAGGTGTGACGAATCCATGTATCAAGCTGTTCATGTTTCAATTGAACAAGTTTTTTTTTTTAAATCAGAGGTTATAAATAGAAATGTTAGTGTTGTAATGTGACATTGAAGCGATTTATTCACACTACTTGAAATGTCGGAATGTATTATACGTTTTGTGAACTGTGGGTGTCAAACCAATATTTTTTTTCTTATTGTAACTTTTTATATATTTTGACTGTATTGATCTTGTTAATAGTACAAGTAAAGTATAAAAAATGCACATTGGAAGTTGCATTGATTATACTTTGTCGTTTTTAAATATTGCGCATGTTTATGAATATATTCTAAAGTATTTAGGTGTTTTACCGATAAAAGTGGGAGAAAAATAAAACTGCCTCGGTGGCGCAGCGGGAAGTGTATACGACTGCTGTGCAAGAGGTCCCGGGTTCGATTCCCGGGTCGGGTGAAAATGGTATTGGACTTTTCTATCATGAAATTCCAGTATTAAGATTTTCCCGGAGTTTGGTAAACAAATGTTCCCGGTTGATGACAATAGGCTCGCCCCCTATTTCATGGGACCAAACATAGCTGGCGAAATGTGGGTGTGAAACACCTCTGCCTACCCCTTTGGGAAAAAAGGCGTGATGCTATGTTATGTTATGTTTACAAAATAAAAAGAAAATTGCGAAAGTTTGTGAAAAAAGTATTTTTATTATTGGATACAGGCTCCATACAACCGGCCCTATTGGTAATCTCTTGAGAAAGCCTATGTTCAACAGTGAACGTCCTACAGCTAAAGTGTAAACGTTCCACTGCTGGGCGCGGGTATCCTCCAAAGAATGTGGAGGGAATTTAGCCTACTATACAACGCTCTACAGACGGGTTGGTATACAGTTTGTTTTGAATTTTCATTTTCTAGAAGTGCTCTTGTCTGCATAAGATTCCCTTAGTCACCTTTTACGAGAGCTACGGATTGAGATGGGTAGTGACATTATATATTCTTAATCCGTCATTACACGGATAGATGATGATTATTAAGTCTATAATTATACCTTTATTCTCATTTTCACGAGTCAGTCTTTTCGTAGTCTTCACATAGGAGCGCAGTAGATATTTACTTATTTAAAGTTCATATACAATATGTATATTGGCTGACTTAACGCCCAAGGCATTATATGAGATGAGATATCTCTCAAATTATGGGCTATTTCATTTTTAAATTTCTTTAGTTGTAAATATATCTTTAAGTATTAAAATATTTTATTTCCAATTTAATTGATTTGTTATCGTGGCGCGTGCCATGTTAACCATAATGTTAGTTAAATATAATATCGCTAAAACAGCTATTTATCAAAAAGTAATTATTTTCTTTGCAGTTTTATCTCAAACAACCCACGCGAAGTTACACAAGTGCCTATTTATTAAATTAAAAAGGCAGCGGCCCAGTTACACCAGCACACGTGATAGGTCCCCGGCAATTTTCATAATTGTATTTAGATTTATGTCGAAAAGAGGTTAATGTAAACTACATCGCATCGGTCTCAAACGTGACCAAGATTATTATCCGTTAATTTCAAGATACGTAGTTAAAACAAATAGGTTTGTTGTAATAATAACTGCTTGTGAACATAATTGAAATAAGAATTTTTTGATAATCAAATTAATCTCGTACAGGCAACTTAATTAACGTTGTTGCTTATAACAGCGTATAATTTGCGTCAAAATTGTTTCGCGTTCAATGAAGATCGTTAGTTCGGTGAGTCACTACGGTACATATTTAAGCGAGCACGTGATATTGTTTGGTTTCGTAATAGCACCACAAAATAACAGGTTGGATCTCATAACGTTAACGAGAGAGATTAACACTCGTATTTATAGTTCGAATCGGTCGCTCGCTCCGTCTACCGCTCACATTTTGCGAACCGCTTTAAACCGTTACTTTGTAACAGTATCGATTTAACAACTAATGAGAAAAAGTCAATTTTGTATACTTGAGGTAAACCGTATTTATGTCGGTATTTTTATTAGGCATAATTAAAAGGTGCAAACGTTTTTAATAATTTGCATACTTGAGCTGCGAAACAAAATAAATAATGAAGTGTTTCAACCACTCGAGAAATCATTAAGAACTCCTAAGGCGAGGACATTAGCACATTTAGATTAATCGGTATTTTCATATAATGTGGATACATTATAAAACTTTTATACGAAAAGGTTTGATGTAGGTATTTGCAAAGAGCTGTTATTACCTTTTTATATTTAATTGTAAGTTATTTTTGCTAGATACAATATTTAAGTATATAATATAGTAATAAAACAAAAAGTGTAAGTAATACAAATAAGTATGGTTACTAGTGGCTGCTATGCGATAGATAGCGCGATGGTGCGACGAGGCATCGACGCGGCGATGGTGGCACCTCGTTGAACTCTTTCGTATGGCGGGCGCGGGCGGGCTCGTCGCCTGTTTTTTCTCCCCGCACATCTAATGAGATTTCAGTTCAAACATCAAGAACGGTTATGGCGGAACATTACACGCTCTAGGATATTAAAATGAGACAAATTTATTGCCGCTCTCCGATTATACTTTCGATAAACGCGCAGACCGGTGATTATGATATCTTGTGGTTTAATCGTACGATCGATACGGAGTCGCGTTCCGTTCTACACTAAACCAGTACTAATAAAAAAGAAACTAGTTACGGGCGGGTCGTATCCGACAGTTTACGTTGGAAAATCAACAAGGTGCTATAGTGGGACCATAAGTCGGAACCGCGGTGCGTTATCGACTCAATCGGGCTTGAACAATGCATCGAATGTTTCAATATAGCTCCGACAGCATTTTTAACGTTTCATCGGTGCTGTAACAATCGTAAAATAAATTCTCTACGCCTTCTCAGAGCTCTGATTAATGTTGTACACAGCGCGGCGTCGCGTTCGTAGCTTTTTTTTTTAACCTGTGTGTTATTCTCTAGCTTAATTTATGGAGGCTGGCGATTGAGAACGCGACTTGTTCCTCAAGCTGCCATTTATTATTGATTGTAACTTCTAGTTTCTAAAATGTGGTTGTTGACAACCCTAACCACAGATTGCACTTGAGAATAAAATATTTAAATAAAAACAGGTATTAGTGTCTTTATTATGATAATATACGATTAATACATATTTTTGAGAAAAAAAAGTCGTTTATCGAATGCTATTTCATTCATATTAACATTTTTGCAATATATTGACGATTAATTCGAAAAGAATTCGAAAAAATCCATACTGTTCGATATTATTAAACAAAAAATGCGCTGCATTAATTTACTATTAAGCACTATCTTAATAAAATTATAACATATCAACGAATTTAATGATGAAAATAAGACATTGATGACTTCTTTCCAAAGTTCCAATTTAAGGATTAAACATAATTCTAATAATTTACCTAATGCCGTTGAAATTCCATTTTATTAATAACTTAAGAATAGAATATTAATTTAAAAAGATATTCACTAAATTAAGTTAAGAATATAAAAATGTTTTTCACGATACCTAACCATGCTCTATAAAGGCATTGTCACATTGAAAGCTCTGCTATAATATTTTTTTTTTACAAAATCAAAGTAGCCTAAGTTGCTCCTTGTGACACTAACTATCCACCAGTAAAAGTCTCGTCGAATCGGTTCAGTAATTTCTGAATTTACCTCGAACAAACAGACAGGTAGACAGACAAAAAATTGCGAGTGTGTTTTTGTTATAAGTAACGTACATACTTTCATTATCCGTGTAGTGACGGATTAAGAATACATAATTTCACTGCCTTATTTCAACCTGTGGGTGTCGTAAAAGGCGACTTAGGGAGTTACCTTATGCAGAAAAGAGCACTGCGAGAAAAGGAAAATTAGAAACAAATCTTATACCAATCCGTCTGGCCAGTGTGGTATAATTCCCTCCACATTCTTTCGAATGTCATAGTGGGAAGTTTATGGGTTAAGATGATGTATAGATATTAATTACTTGGTTATTATACTAGTAGGTACCCATCGGAGGATATATTTGGTGGTCAACAAATTGTAAGTTAATTAACGCGTTCGTATTGGCAAATTATTTAACTAGTTAGGTAGCAAAGTAATGTTTAAGCTGCCTCCGAAAACCGAAATGGGATCAAATTGTGATAGCACTAAAAAAACGTCTGTTTTGACAGTTTGCGTCCGCCATATTGGTTTTTTGTTGACGACAAAAATCTAATGACACCTCACACATTAAAATTAGCCAAACTGTTTAGGCTACAGAAGGTCACAATGAAACATACATACCCACATACATAAATACATACGCGCGAAAAACATTACCCTCCTTTTGGCAGTCGGATAAAAAGATAGAGCAAACCAATATTATAAATTTTTCTCCAGTCGCGCTGCTCAGTTTGAGCGAGACTCAAACTGAGCAGCCCGATTGTAGAAATACCTGCAACCTAAAGAAGGCCGTAGATATATCAATACTTACCTTGATACTTCACAGTGCTGTGTTTCTGCTGGTTATATTCTGACAAAGATAGTTGTGCAATAGTACTAAATGCACTATACTAAATGCTGTCCTATTGTTATAATGTCCTATTTGATAACATTATAAGCACAGTATCTCCCTCCTTAAGACGTAATTACTTCATAGAGTATACCTAGTAGTGGTGTCCAGAGTTCTACGGAAGGAAAGGAGGCACAGATAAGATAGATAGATAATTGGAACCTCTTTGTATTTAATTTTATTTCACAACAACAAAAATTTAAGATGTATTTTTTTTAATATTCGTATAAATATTATTAATTTAGTAAGTAAATGGAATTTTTTAATAATTAATTAATTTTGTATCAAAATATTGAACTAAAAGATAGCATTTTGTAACTCTTGTGTCATAAAATCAACAATGCAATTATGGTTATATTACTGCACCATAAAAAAGCTTACGTAAAGGAAATAAGATAACTGCGTTTCGTAGAAAATTGAATATAGACTCAATTGTACTGCCCTGTGGAACCAAATACTTACGAACTTACCTATATTATGTAAGGAAACGAGTGAAACTGTTATATTTATTCCATTAACTCGTATCTTAGTACAAGTTATTGTAGTGTATAGGTACTTATACCTATAGTTTACTAATTTTTCTATTGCTAAAATGAAAAGCGACCTTACCTTCCTTGTAAAACAACTTCATTTATATGTCAATGTTTTTTAATCTCATTTTTTCGTACATATAAACAATCTGTAAAATTATATAGTTCTGTTTCGGTGCTGACATGTAAATTAATATTACATTTTGACGTGAATGTGTTTTACATCATTTTGCGTGTTGGCGTAAATCTGTATGAGATGTTATTAGTATGGTTTGAAGGTAGTCGGTCTTCGCCGACCGCACTATGCGTTTATTCGATGTCTGCGGCTGCGGCGAACGTTACCCCCGAGATAGACGTTCACAACGAGCTACGAAACTCTTTGCACCAACAATATTAACATTAATACAATTTGTGTCCACAAATTTTCTCATACACTTTCTCATTAAAATGTATATTAAAACTGATTCCATATGTATGTATGAGCTGGACGGAGAATTGATTCTGGAAAACTATTTTCTGTTTATTTTATTCTGTTTGTTACGCAGTGCGGTGCACCATTGCAATTCTCATATAAACATAAATTGAACACGTTGCCTGTTTGAAAACTCCTTTTGTATTCTTCGATATTGCTCTTCTACGTAATATGCCAATACTAATGAGAGAGATACGCTTAAGTTTGTTAGAAATTCTTGTCTTACTATTTTTCCTACAATTTATTTTAGAAAATAATGTACTTACAGGAGTTATTACCTCCATGGATGAACATATTTTTTTTTATTAGCCTGTGTCATCCCATTGCTGGGCAAAGGCCTCCCCCTGAACCTTCCACTGATGTCTATCTCCAGCCTAAATAATTTCTTACCAACTAAAAACAGTATTTAATCGTGAGATTATACACGAGAAGAATTTCTTACTAGTAATGTTTAATTTCATTAATTTCCTAACAAGAAACCAGAGCGTTAATACTGACATTATTAATTCTGGCATTATTTATGCTTGTAAATCGCACTTAAAATTGCCTTGTTACATTTTATCACAAAACATTACCGTTTATGTCTATTTACACATGTAATTTTTTTCCTGTTACTGTAATGATCATTTTATAACCTATTCATTAAATAAAAAAATACAGTAAATCTTACACCTACCTATATATTGACTACATAATTTTCCAATTAGTGATAATTGATTTTATTCAAATTAGGCAGATCGTAATTGACAATAATCCTTATAAGATAATGTCGTTTGTTCACAATATATCGTGACCAAAACTGTTTTTTTAATTTGTACGGTTTATCACTTTTATCAGTTACTATATTTCATTAATTTTTTTATTGAATTAGTAACCAAAGTGCTAAATAAAGTATCTTAAAATAACTAACCTTGAAAGCGAAGATTACTTCGGCTTTACAATTTACTCCATAAAATATAATCAGATGATAGAAATTTGTTTATTGACAGCGAAAATAAACCACTGTGATAATCTGAAATTTGTGTTTGACATTAACATAGCATAACGAGGTGTCAAATAGTATTAATATAAATAATATTCATGTATACAAAAGGCATGTAAATCGAATCAGATTATGAGGTGTAAACGCGCTATCCTTTTGTTCGCGCTTCCAGTTGTTTCGCACCTACTTAGATGTACGGCGCGAGGGCTCGTTACCTCAGATTGAAGGGCAGCGGTCGTCGGCCGGACCCTTACAGATCCTGTGGCAAAAAACTTGGCATGCCCACGCCTACCCATTTACGTATGGCAATGAAGATTTGTTCTCATTTCTATGGAATGTTACCCACTCAGGCAACTATTGTAAGTACTTTTAAACTTGTTATTGATAGTAGCCGCTTTCATATATTTTTCTTATGTGACAGCATAGCGTTGTTTATTGTTCATAAATTAATTAAATTACATTCATAGTTTAGATAAAACTTATCCCAAACAAGCTAAATGCTATGATTTATTCGCATAATAATATTAATTTTAAAGATTTGAATATAATTTTGGTTAATTTAAGTACAGCTTCTCATATGAAATGTGGAGAAAATAAATTTGCTAGCTCATAAGAAATAAAATTATTCATTTTAATTGGTTTATTTAAATAGAGGTTTGTATAATTGAAATGCACCTTCTTATAACAAACGAAGAAAATAAATTACCTTTATATCATAGACAAAATTATTCTAATTTGATTGGTTTCAATTCAGGTTTGGGTAATTTAAGTCTAGCATCTTAGAAGACGTATGAATAAAATGAATTTGCCATTATGTTGGCAACATTTATGATAAACTGGTTTCAAAATCACCTATTCACTGTTGCAGTTAAATTAAAATTGTTATAATTTTCTCATTATCACACTCTGCTTTTAATAAGAAACACTAGTAGATACGCAAAAGTACCGATAATGTTTTCCAAGATATATACAAATGGGTTTCTGTGTAAGTTTCTCTGTACAGTGCACATTCTTGCTAATTGCTGTATTTGCTCTATGTTAATATTGGCTCGTTTTATATTAACGAGGTTGGATATTATGTTACTGCTAAGTCTAGCATTCTAGCAATTACTATTCCCGTTTTCCATATTATCTATTACCTTTGATGTTATTTTGATTTCATGGGTACATTGATCTATGTATATTTTTGGTTCGAAAGAAAATGTATTGAAAGTTGCCGTTTAGTTTATTTAAGGTTTTTACACTGGTTTAAATTTGTAATGACTTCTAGTAACTTGCAATTGAATTTATTAAACATAATAATACAATTTTATATTGCAAATCAGCTTAGTAAAAATTATGATAACAAACCCATTTCAAAGTTAATTTGATTAAAGAAAATTTGCTTTTCTTTGGCGAAAAATTAAAAAATTACAACGGTTAACAGAATACAATTGCAAATGATAAAAGGGATCCAGCTTAAAAGATTTGTCCCCAAAATACTAACAAAGCAACTGATTTCTATAAACTATTATTTATGTATCAGTAATAAAGTATATTATTCATTTATAAAATTTGTGCATATAATAAACTATTTTTAACAAAAAAATATTAAAACGACTTCAAATCAGTACTAAAAAGCGAAAAATAAACTGAATTAGATATTTAATTCCAAGCTAAAAAATACCTACCTACCTGTTTAAAGTATAATACCCTATTACTAATCTGTTTGAAGACGGTGCCAGCCTAATGAGTTTGTTAAGCTACGTACTACTTAGTACGTACATCTGTTACCGCTCGCTACTTCACACCACCTCGCACTTGCGTGTACCTAGTGGACGGCTCAAACTGAGTGATACAACCTCATTAGGCTGGCACCGACTTCAAACAGATTAGTAATAGAGTAGGTATTATACTTTAAACAGGTAGGTAGGTATTTTTTAGCTTGGAATTAAATATCTAATTCAGTTTATTTTTCGCTTTTTAGTACTGATTTGAAGTCGTTTTAATATTTTTTTGTTAAAAATAGTTTATTTTTCCATTTTTAGTGTACTTTTTATCTAGCAGATTTAATAATACTGGCTGGCAAACTAAGACGGAAAACCGAAATAAAGAATCTTCGATAGAAGGGAACGTCTATTTAAATATTTTAACAACACAACCTGATTGTAGAATAGAGGAATCTCAAAACTCTCAGCTTTTTATGTCTTTCTTTAACAAGTATAGGTATACAATGCAGGTTAGATACTATATCGAGAACTTAAAATATCATCTAAGAATTCCTTTGAATTATACAACTTTATCTTCCATCAAGAGCTCTCACCTCAGACACTTGAAATAACACAACTTAAGGTTTATACATGGATGTGATATTTAAAGAAATCATCTTCTTACTCCTAAACATTAAGAAGTTTCCCTTCCACTGACAGCTCACCTAAATAACCTACAAGAATACAACTATAGGTTTATAAGTACCCATAATGTTAAAGGAATTATCCTCCAACTCCTAAAAGTTAAGGAGTTATACCTTCCAGTGACAGCTCACCTGAATAACCTACAAGAATACAACTATAGGTTTATAAGTACCTATAATGTCGAAAGAATTATCCTCCAACTCCTAAGAGTCAAGGAATTATACCTGCCACTGACAGCTCACCTGAATAACCTACAAGAATACAACTATAGGTTTATAAGTACCTATAATATTGAAAGAATTATCCTCCAACTCCTAATAGTTAAGGAGTTATACCTTCCAGTATCAGCTCACCTAAATAACCTACAAGAATACAACTATTGGTTTATAAGAACCTATAATGTCGAAAGAATTATCCTCCAACTCCTAACAGTCAAGGAGTTATACCTTCCATCACCAGCTCATCAACATGAGATGTTGACTATCAGACGTAAATACTTGAATAACTTTAAAAAATATATGAAAAACGTAACATGTGCCTATAAAATTTGAGGGTTGCCTTCGATTTCCCTGAGATTCCATCATCAGAACTTGACGTGATGAATAGGGGACCAATCCGGAAGTATACCCTTTCGAACAAAAAAAGAATTGTTTAAATCGGTTCAGGCATCTCCGAGTAATCGTTGAACATACATAAAAAAAAAAAAAAATACATACAGTCGAACATATAACCTCCTCCTTTTTTGAAGTCGTTTAAAAATAACAAAAAAGATAGATTAGATATGTTCATAACCACAAAGTTTATATTTTTGTAACTATACTCTTGTCTCAATGTCCACAGTTGAGATTTTAATTTTATTAATTAATTTTATATGCAAATTATAAAGCTTGAAGTGTACCTAAGTGTTAAAAGTGCAAACGAAATGAAGTGAAACAATTATCTGATGTCATCGGCAATAAAAACTTGAATACATGAATGCACCGACTTGAATAAAATATGTTACCTAATTTAATTGAAAACCCTTTTTAAAATTCTTTGAGTGTCTGTTACGAGGAAATTAGAAGCACGTTTTGTATTCCGTGATAGTGAAATATATGAATTAATCTTAGCAAAAATATTTTTGTAATTTAGTTAAAAAGATATATTTTGACGAAGGAAAACTGCTAATAAAATTGTAAAAATAGACTAAATAAGCATGAATAAATTTGAATAAAAATAAATTTTGACCGAAATAAATATGTTTGATGTTTTAATGTTTTTGGTGTTGTTATTTAAATTTAAACTTTTTACTTACCCGGCTCTTTCACATTCTGATTTTAAACTTCTACTAGTACTTACTAACTATTTCTGACTAGTGAATTTCCTAGAGTATACTTATTTCTAACCTATAAGATAAATATATCTTATAGGTTAGAAATAAGTTATAAGAAACGAAGAAAATAAATTACTATGCTACTTATTAGTAGCAGTGCATTCTAGTATATTTTTAATTAGCAAATCCAATATGGATTAATCTTTTATATGGGGCAAATGGTTCTACTCGTATTACTACTTACTGGTAAGTAACATAAATACATATTTTAAAAATTATATAAAATCTTTGCTAGTGTTTAGTCTTTTCCTTTAAAAATTATTTGCAGTTGCGTTGTCACTGTTGTTAGTCTATTTCTATTAAAGTTGGCATGTCTTTTAGGCGTACCCACTATACCTACGCTTAAAAATAAATACAAATATGTTTCAATTTGCGTGTGTAAAATCAGTGTGTAATGGTCTAGGTGTACTTATAATAGAATGATAAAAGAAACTTTGTTTTGTTTAAATTGTATTTTATTTTTCATTTATAATTTTTTTTCCAATTTTAAGATTTTCGATTAGGTATTTTCCACAATAAATATTCTTTTAGTTCAGACTACGATACAAAATATACATTGATGTGATATAAAATGAACGCTAACTATATCTAATTTTATCACAGATTGCGGCAAAATTGCCATATTAATTAATAGTAGTTGGCAAGTTTTGCTCAACAACACAGCCTAAATAGGCCTAACTCATACATATCTACTTATTTATACATCGATTCAGTTAAGCTCAGATCACATTAAAATGATTGACATTGTAATTACAACGAAGTCGTTACAACAGATCTTTAAAAACCTAATATTGTAACACATTAATTTTGCCAAGACAGTTCATTAAACATATACAAAATTAGGCATATTTACACTTCTATGACTACAAGTATTTTAAATTATGTACAATACATAAACGCTAACCGACTAGCCATCACAATTATTAAACAATACGTGCACTTCATTTAGAATGTCTCTTGATCACTGCATTTATGTTTAAATTACTAAATTCACTCACAGTTTTGAACAGTCTGACACTACACATGGACGGACATGGTACGAGGTGACGCTCTTGGCGGCACTTGGTGACTCGTATGAGAGGGGTGGGGGGGAAGAACAGGGTGTGCTCCGTGCACCGGCGGCTGGGGCAGCATGCCCAAGTGGTTCCTCGCGTGGTGGTGTCGGTGCATGGGCAAGCCACCACCAACCACTGGACTCGGCACTCCATGACACCGTTGATTACTACGCACATCGGGCAACGCAAATTTTAACTTTTCCCAAAACAGTCTATCGTTCGCGTGGAGGCACTTATTTGTTTTCAAATACAGTCTTATATCAGGATCGAGATCCTTTTGAGGCACTTGACCTAGTAACACTACAATCAGTCTTTTCCGGCGGTCTCTTAACACTTGATGAAGAGCCGATTTTAATTCGTAACGCACCCACTCACATCTTAAAAAGTTTTCACTGAGAACCATGATCGTACGACGTGAAGATTCAACAGCTTGTCTTATCTTTTCCGGTACGTGGGCGGCTAAGTCGCGGTAATGTAAGCAAAGTTTGTAGGAAGGGTCACCGCGTTCTAACATGGGAGCCAGTTCCTCGGTGACCCATACTTCGTCTTTAGAACTGTAGCACAAAAATGCGTCATACATTTTTTCTGAATCCTCCCTGTCACTCGCTCTATAGAACAGTCTCACACCGAATTTTGAATGGAACCACACTCTTATTTCCTGTCTGAATATAAATATGATCACGCTTACTAAAGCCACTATTAAAAAGCATCCTAGAGTAGCAACAAGTAGAGGCATGTAGTCTTGCACTTCCTCGTTGGTTATTATTGTTCTGGTTGCAGTCAAATTACCATTGATACTGTTGTTGATACTTGGCATTCCAGTACACAGAGTTCCATTCTCACTTGTAATTCTGAATCCTGATTCCTGGTCGTCGAACATACTTTCATCGTACACAGTCATCGCGGTCGTATTCCCTTTAGAATATATGCATTTTATATCTGACAGGTCCGTTATTGAGCTCACTCTCTTTGTCCATTCACGAAACATTTCCGTATATTCACAGTCGCATGACCACGGGTTATATGAAAGTGTTATTTCGGTTATTGCAGGATTGATTTGCCACACTGACAGTGTAATAAGTCTGTTATGATGAAGGTGTAATACCTTGAGACGAGCCATATGGTTGAACATTTCTTTACCTATGTGCTTTATCTTGTTATTATTTATGAACAGCTCTCGTAAGTTATCTAAGCCATCAAACTCCTGTCCTTCTATGGTTGTCAGACTATTGTAATCCAAATGTAATACTTCTAGTTCTTTTAGACCATTGAAAGTTCTATTGTGAATAGTTTCGATATTTGATGCGTTCAAATATAAGATCTTCAACTTTCTTCGGCCAATAAAAGCGTGGCTAGGCAATACTTTAATTTCATTTCCATCGAGATACAGTTGTGTAGCTTCCATAGGTATTTTTTCAGGCAACATATTCACGTAACCCGAATTTGCACAGTCCACCACGTTTGCTGACCATGAGGGGTCATGATAACATGTGCAATTGTTTGGACATGTCATCTCACAGTCGCAGGCATCAAAATCACAGCAATGACATAACGCGTGACAATGTGTCTCGTACTTGCATAGAAACTGATGAGGTGCAGCTTCAATCAACGCTACATGCGCGTTGCCGCGGCTGTATAACAACTTGCAATTCATGCTATCTAGGTCCATTAACTTGGGTTGTGTTCTAGCTCTGTTGCCAGTGTTTATTTTTTGTAACCAATCCATTGTGCAATCACATTCTAACGGGTTACCACCGATGAAAAACTCAGGCACTGATTTATCTTGCGGCACAGCAGATATTCTCAAAGAATTTGGGTCTAAGCTTGTTATTTTATTTCCATATAAATCCACTCGTGTTAAATTAGGCTTTTTGAAAAAAGTGTAGGACTGCACTTTTGAAATTAAATTGTCATTCAAGTACAACATTTCCACAGAGTTAGGAATTGCACTGCCAGTTATTTCTGTTAACTTGTTGGAGCTGGCGTCGAAAGTACTGAGTGATAGTTGTGATTCAATTTCAAAGTAATTTCCAAGTTCAGCTATTCTATTAGCGTGAATATCCAGCCACTGCAATCCAGTTGGGATCATCGCGTAGTCAAACCATTCTAGGCGGTTATCAGAAATATTCAACCATACTAAATTGGGCAATTTAGCAAAAAGTCCACCAATATCTGTCAAATAATTTCCATCAAGTCTTATTGCTTGCAAATTGATGTTGGCATCAAATGCACCCGCTTCGATCTTGTGAATTTTATTCCTCGACAAATTAAGAATTTTCAAAGAAGTCATTTTATCAAATACGCCTTTGCTGATATTCCCAATATTATTTTCGGTCAATCTAAGTCCATACATCTGCTCCATTGTCATAAATGAAGCATTTTCTATGCTTACTATCAAGTTTTCACCCAAATCCAGAGTTTTCAATTGAGGTATTTCTTTTAAAGCTAAAGGAACTTCATCTAGTCTGTTGCCATTGATGTGCAAATCTTGCAACGAAGAACAGTTACGCAAAGAGTGGGGATGTATTTTCGATATACGATTACTATCTATTGATAAAACCGATAACACTTGCAGACCCATAAATGCATAGCTCTCTATATTGGTAAGCCTATTGTTCGACAATGTTAATGTGTGCAAATTACTCAGGGAACTGAATACATTCTCTGGTATGTGTTCAATGAAATTGTCCTGCATTTTTAGTATTTGTAGATTATGCAAGTCACGGAAAAGTGCTATTTCCATTTTAGATACACGGTTGTGAGAAAAATCCAAGTAAACTAGTCTCTTTAACCCAGAGAAAGTGGATGTATTAATCCAATCAGATGTTAGTTCATTGAATGACAAATCTAAGACAAGAAGTTGTGTGAGATCGCTAAATAATCCTGGTGCAAGAACTGTGATAGTGTTGTTGTTTAAATATATCTCTTTTAGCTCTTTTGTGTCGCTAAAAAGTTCAGGAGGTAAACTAGTTAGTTGGTTGTCTGAAAATCTTATCGTAGTTAACGATATAAGGCCTTCTAATGCTCTATCCGCTATAGAATTGAGTGCATTGCCTTGAAAATACAGCTTTTGTAGTCTCCGTAACCCAGACATTAGATTTGGTGGTAAAGTGTCTATAACATTTCTTGAGAGATCTAAAACTAAAAGATTGTCTCCACATTTTTCCGACGGATGTCGATGCGCGGTTGAAAATTGAAAATGACTAATGTCTCTCATTCTGTTTCCAGTCATATTCAAGTATTCTAGGTTTCTTAAAGTGCATAGAGCTCCTTCGGGAAATACTAACATATTATTTTCACTTAGATCCAATCGTTCTAAGTTTTGTACATCTCTAGAAAAAGCACTTGGCGTTATTTCTAGAGACATAGTTGACCAATCGGTGTTATGAGTTCTAATCGTCAAATTCCTTAATTCGCGCAAGCCGGTAAATGCACTATCAGACAGGTTCCCAATTTTACAGTATTCTATGGTAAGTTCGCGCAGTTCGACTAACTGGCGGAAACTGCCCGGAGCGAGTGAGCTTTGGAAGAAGAGAGCATCGCTACATTCGAGACGTAATCTAACTGTTGGATGTGGTTGAATTGCACTGAAGTTTGTGTTTTCCAATTCACTATTTATGGTTCTCAGTCGACATTGTAATGCCACTCCTGAGCCGTCGTATTCCGTCATCCAGCCGCACTCATCGGGAGCTTGGTACCTTGTACCCGCCGATAAGGATGCACCCTTCACTGTTAATGTGGTGCTTAGCACCAACAAGGCGCACGTTAACTCTATTAGGTACATTGTTTTGATTACACAGATTTCACTTTATATTACATAGTTTTATTTGTCATTTTCGCACTCAATTCACATAACATCGTATCAACGCACTAGTCCATTTTATTTCGCCTCGCGGTCGGGTACTTCACTAGTCGAACCGGCCACTTAACTCGTTTCTCGCGAGAACACTAATTGGACGGGATCGTGCGTCCGCAACCTACTAAGTCGTGGTGCACGTGACGCGACCGACCACGCAGAGGTCTGGGGTGGAACTGAGTTGGAGTCGAACCTGCGGTGCGCTCGCGCACAAGGCCGCGCCGGTTCACGCGTTCCAACAGGTAAATTCACGCGCAGGCCTAAAACGCATTAAGCGCCTTAAATGTTTCTTCGCATTGGGCTCTATCGGTTTCGTCGCGAAGCTTGTCAGAAAAATACACAGAACGCACACAGACTTGTGCGGCGCACACCATGAAACCAAACCGCTTTTTGTAACATTCAAGCAAGCTTTCGACCCGTGCGTGTGAGCAAGACAGAGGGATGGTTGCGGGGTAAGGAGCGCATAGCTTAGTGGGGGCTTTTGAGGCAGCTGGCCAGGTAGTGCGCAGGCGCACTGCTACAGTCGTCGCTTGTTAACACTCCCGTTGATAGAATTGTATTGCAGACATTTGATGACTGTTGACATTTTGTTTACTCACTATCGCTAATGAAATTAATGGTGGGTGTTTGTTGCTGTTCTATTCACTGTTCAAATTTATTTTAAACTGTTATAATCGTCAATAATGGATTGAGATAAAATGATGTCTTAAAATTATTGTAAATAGATGTGCGAAATATATGTTGTTAGTTTATCAATTTAAAATATTGCCTACTCGTAAATTCTTAATTTGATGTAAATCAAAACTTAAAAGTAAATTAAATATCGAATATAAGTAATATTAAATTGGTTAAATTAATAGTACTTGCAAGTACTCGAGTAATTTGTAGACGAGAAAATTAGGCTTTAATATTAGTGTAAATAAATTACCAAAACATATTACTTAAATAAAACCAAAATTTAGACTGCTAAAATATTTTCTAACTTACGCATGCAAGATGCATGTTAGGGATTCAAGCATAAAAGTATAACTACTACTTTTGATTAAAATTACTCTTCCAGAAATTTGGGGTCTAATCAACCTTTATTTCAGTTAAACGTTTTTAATATAATTCCCACCGTTCAGCCACAAACCTTTTATCAAATTAAACATCTGCACATTATGCATTTTGTGTAGCCACCAATTTGTCCGAAGCCGTTTGATTTAACAAATTATATAGAGTCTGAGACTAATGTTATAGTAACTTGTATGATTTATACCAATAACCTAAACGGTTCACTCGTGAATATTTATTACAAATCATCTTTTTGCAACTTTTTAAGTTTCCCTTTTCATTATGGAATTTAAAATGAATTATCAAATTGGTCAAGTAAGTAGACGTGACGCATCCATACATATTATTTAAATTGTCACTAAAATGCTGTCTTATTTATGCTCTTTTATAAAAAACACCCTATAATTCTTCTCAAAAAAATATTTTTAATAAACATTTAAAATACTACATGTCTGTTTTGCTAGATATAGAGTAGCTTCTAGCTAGTTCTTGAATATTATTATGAAAATATAGATCAAGTTGATGATAAATATTCTTAATCTGGTGTAATAAATGGTCATGATCATAATTTTATTTGGTGTCGGGATGATAGGGCGACGTGGCACGTTGGTCGCGCGGCGCTATTTATGAGAGGTGTTGTGGCCTCGATCCCGAGGCGCCCGCTATATCTCAATTGCAATAAATTATCTCCTTTGACACGCGAGAAGCGGAAAATTTGCAATCGCACCAGTCGAGACCATAGCATTCGCATCTCACCTCCTTTATGTAAACAGCGTAAATGGCTTTGTAATAGGAATTGCGTCCGTCCCACTATGACACCGCTTCGATATTTCACACCGGGTCCCACGGGTCGTTTGTCCACATCGCGCCTAGAGACGTTTACCACAAAAGGCCAGCGGGAGGTCTCTCCTTCGACTTTTTGTCACAAGTGGCGAGGCGTTTCTTGTCCTGTGTTTATAAAAGAATAGATTGGCGGTAAATCGTTGGGTATTGTGGCGCTATTTAATATATATTTGGAGGGCTGTATCGGCCGTTATAACAAAATATCGGTATTCAATTTACCATAGTGCATGTCGTCGCGCAACTGTCCGGGTTGTCGGATTGTTTGCGTGGGCACGCGAGGCTTTGATGTGGGTCACTAGCTTTTATGATTCACCTGGAATATTGGATTCAAACCTAACAGAAGCCTCATTGTTATTCTGTTCAATACATGGTTAATACACGAGATTTATGTGCTCTTAACTTCTAGAGATTTATGTACGATTTGAAAAGTTATACCGTCGAAATCATTTAGTTTATCAGCTGAGTTCATCGAAGTGTAAAATTATTCTGTATTCGATTTCCATTATGTTATTAATTTTAGTAATTTAGGTACCTAATCTTCGGCGACAGGTCCGATACCGACGCGACACTTATCTTGGTGTCGGCGGACACATATAATCCATTAAGTCGTCATTTCCACGCGGTTGATCATTCCTCAACCACGCGTCAAACCGCCCCCAGACCGACGCACGCCGTATTGTTCGCTACCGCTTTATCTCGCCTCTGATGCATCAAGGACTTTTTCAATACAACCTTCAAACTAAAAATATACCCTAAAACAATACCCATAGCCTCTAAAATCCTTCGGTTCCGAGCTCGTCGAGACTTTATCCTTGTCGACTAATGGACTAGTTTGTTATCTAATCGGGTACACGGCCGACCTATTAATAATTTCCCACATAATTTTCTAATTAACGTCCTGTCTGGCGAACGGTTGAGCCTCTGGATACACGAAAACGGAAATGATGTAGAATTAGGGTTAAGTACACACAGTGTTTATCAAAGTAATTTATTTGAATACCACTTGAGGAGTTTGTATTCGTATTAACATTAATGACTAATGACATTTTGTTTTTGTTTCAGGTAAGCAACAGTAATATTGTGAGCTCTGGTGTATTAGCTAAGTAAAAACAAATATCGTAATTATTTGCAAATTATTTAATAGTTTATAAGCAACTATGAGTTATTAACTTTATTGGAAAAAGGATGCGCGATCTTACTTAATCCTATTTACGATTATATAAATTTAAATACGTATATCAAACATTAGGAGTGTTATGTTACCGTGTTAACCCCTGACGGGTTAAATTGTAGCGTGTAAATTGAAGAGATTTTACACGTGAACGGAACCCTTAGTAGTGCGTCAGATCGCGACACGGGCAATTTGGCGCGAGAGAGGCAACGTGGGTTTATTTGTTCGCTACGGCACCTGGCGATTCAGGACTCACGGGGTGTAGAACATAAATGGTATGGAGTCGCATTTTTAATAGCTACTTTACCAACAGCACAATAAAGCCATTGTCATTATCATTAATTCTGATTACCAGCAGTAATATTATGTCGGCATATTTATTGCGTAGTTAAAATGGTAATGTTATAAAAACGAACTAATCCTTAGGCTACGTTTTGTAATTTTAAATTATTTAACAAATATACTCCTCCGATGCCATTTAAACTAAAAGCTGATATGAATTGAATTGTTATTGAAAAGCCACTCCATACTCATTTCTTATATGCTATGTTTAGTACGATTTATTATTTTGATAATAAGAAATTAGAATATAGTTGATATAAAAAACGAATTATCAAAATCAGTTCATGATCGGCGGAGAAATCGCTTAACATACATACGTGTCGAATTGAGAACCTCCTCCTTTTGTTTTGGAAGTCGGTTAAAAATGTGGGTCTTTCGACAATCATTAAATTTTACAATTTTACAAATTCTATAATAATTTTGTTTTGTTTGTAAATTGTGAACTTTGAAAAAAAAATCAGGACTGACCATGGACTATTCCACATTTTCTTTGTTCCACCGCAGGGACGTACGACGTGCCTTCGAATAGGACCGGTTAGATTACGCATTGTCGTGGCACAATTAGAAACTGTTGCGGAACCATGAGCTCACTTTGTTATTTGCAAACAATCACCGGTGACATCTGCGCCCCTCACTATAGTCTCTGCAGCGTCTACATAATGTCGCTGTCGCATGTCGCCCTGACTAATGGTCGCCTGAAGCATCTGCTAATTGCGACCCATTCAATCTGGCCGGCACTAAAGAAGTTACATTTAGAATTACCTTTTTTTTAAAGCAAATTGAGTATCACTTGTATGAATCTATACTTACACAACCAACTCTAGGTACCTAGAGTACAATTTTGTTCAGGTTACACTTTGGTCTAAATCTGTTTTATGATTGTTTTTCTTGCGATCATTACTCACTTTTAGCCTATAGGATAATAGCCCCTGTATAAAGCAAAGATAATTAACAAACATTGTTTTATGGACATTCATAAAAATTAGGTATTGTTGTATGTAATATTGTACGACAGTAAAAACTTCTAGCAATCACTTTATTTATTATGTATAACGTCTAATATCATGACAGCCATAACAATTTGTCCGGTATGTATAGGTAAGTTCGATACTATTTGCCATTGTCTGCTAAACGAACGGCTCGCCGTACACGCTGACTAATGATTGATGAATGACCGAATGACTCATTGATAAAGTGACATTCAATAGTTATCGAAAAGTGATACGTTCGTCATTGTCCCATTGTCTAAAAGAAAATTTAGACAAAAGCTTTGTTCACGTATCAGCGTTATCTTCTGCCCATCCTTTGACTTACATTTCAAATGATGCAAATTAAGGTCGCAAAAATATGAAATTCTAGGAATTTGAGTCACGTACGTTATCGGTATCGCATCATTTGTGTTACAATTATAAGGTGTGAAAAACATTTTTATGTCCCATTCGTATTAAAAGGCCGAGACTGCGTGACATCCCCCGCAGAGAAATACGTGCTCCCACTAAGAAAAATTTTAGTAGGCATCTAAGAAATTTCAATTGTAACATTTGTTACGTTCGCACAGAACCTTTCCAATTTGTTCGGATTGCGTGCCGCCAATGAACGTCTCCAGATATCATCGGCATACCGGCCACTATGTTGACTCAAGTGATTAAATTCTTCATCCTGAAGAATGACGCAGGTGCGGGCGGCTCGACTTGCTTGTGCTTACCTACAATTGCTAAAACTTTATATTTGTCATACATACATAGGTACTTATTTAACATTGCATTTTATACATTATGTCATACATTCCACAATATTCATATGACATTTAAAAACAATATTTCAAGGTCAAGATAGTTAAGACTACAGAATTTAAAACAGAATTATGCGAAATTCATTAAAATGGAAGCAGTGTATATAATTTGATTGTTAAAAAACACATTTCTATATCAATTTTATGTGTAATTTATTCCAAAAATAAGCAAATGATATTATTATTTAAATTAATGCAAACGACGTAATGGTGTTTGATATTGTTATTTATGGCGCACAAACAGAACGGTGACAAATTTTGCATGGCTATGAGGCGCGAAGGGACACTCGCGCCTACTCCTTTTATAAACACAATAAATATCAAGTGTACAAGGGACACAATGATGCAAACGCAGTAACTTGGGAGATTAATATAATATTTTTGCGACCGTACACAAACGGGCCGTTGCCGTTGGCTAATGAAATATGGCAACATGTTCCTTCATTCCGGTCGGAGTTTTATTGCGACTCGAGTACGATAATTCAAGTTGGCCAGGCAGTGAAATAATTTACATGGTGGTCCCTTTACGTTTTTTAGGCCCGGCTACCGCATTTTTGTCGTTCGCTTGTGAAATGGTAGGGCTTGTCGGCATAACCCCGAAACCTTATCTCTGCGCATTCGCGCTTTAGTAAGCGTCGCAAAAATATCTTATCTGCTTAAGTAAATAGTTGTATTATTTGATTACGACTTTCAATTTATCTTTAACTTTCGGTATTATTTATATCGACTAAGAATGTTTTTATAGTTTTTAATCTTCTTTTATTGCTCACATATTTACGAGTTTTGTGATATAAACGTCAAAAGCTTACTTTATGTTTATTTTTCATTGACCCGAATGAAATTAATAAGCTGAGACAGAATTCAACTCAATAATAATATTAGCAGAAATAACAATAGCATAATTAATTTTATTATGTTAGTTAATAAAAAATACACAACTCCTATGAAAGCATTGTGATATTAACTCTCTATTAATTTTTTCCGCGTTGCTGCGGACTAATCTTTATCCCCACAATAGGGTAATAAAAATTCCAACATAAAAAATGTAAAGCAAAGCTTTTTATCAACTATGGTTCTGTATAATTATGGCGACATTAAAACATATATAAGTTTAATTGACATAAGCTTTAGGATGTCTCATCAAGTCGACATAAATAATGTTTTATTCGTGTTAAGATCCTGTTATAATCTTCTCCAATGCATATGGTGGTTGATATTCATATACTGTTTTTATTTTATTGTGACTGATATTAAGCAGTTATTGTCAAGTTACATACAATGATATGATGTGCTGAAATGAAATAGATCACACAATCACTTCATAGTATATAACAAAAACTACTGAACTGATTTTGAAGCAGTCTTCACCAATAGATAGAGTGATTCGTGAGGAAGGTTTATATAATTTTATTACCAACATACCACGAGGGCGAAGCCTCGGGTGGAAGATAGTATTCTATAGTACATATTTCTCATATAATATTGTGTGTTACAATATTTTATATAGAATTAAATGTGCCCCAAACAACTATTTTATTTCGATTTTTTAACTTTTATTAACGGAACCCTAAAAATTTACCAAATTGAATGAGCTATTCATTCACGGCTCTCGGCTCACGTGTCAATCATGGGTTGCTTTAGCCGCAATGGATCGTGTTATTCTATTTAAACGCTATGTTATTCATTGGCCCTATCGCAGCTCCCCACTTTCGGCTGATTTCACAATAGCTCGGTCCATATTGTGCATGATCCCTGCTAATAATAAAACGTGCTTATTAAGTACGTGCTTTTGCATACAATAAAAATATTAAATTATGAAATTAATCTTTTATTATTTATTCAAAAAAAATTATTAACATATTTTTTGTCAATATTTTATTAGTTTTCAATGTTATACATATTTCTATTTTCAAATATTATTATTTAAATGTTTCTTCGACGACAAGTGTTGAATGATAATGATGAAGGAGTAGACTCTTGTTTATAACTATTATTATTAATACCTACTTAAAAAGTTTGATACAAAAAAAATACCTATATTTTTTATTAAGTTTGTTGTGATCCAACTTGTTCGTAGAATCCATGCTTGTTAAAACTGCCTGACTACATTATTCACTATTATCTTATTTGTCATTTGATAACATATTGATGCCGAAATCCAAATCCTTTTATTTTTAATCGAACACGTATCAAACAATATTGTTAGAAAGTTTTAGCGGTGCCAGATTGTCTAAAATATTATGCCACTTAGAAAATATTACATATCATGACATAAGCATTTAGTAGATCTTCGAGATTTCATAAATCAAAATGAATATCTAGCCTACATTTTTCAATAGCTCGTTTATCCACAAAAAGGGTAAGCGAGTTTGAAATGCAACCGTAGGGGAATGGGGTTAAAAAAAACTAGTGTATTGTTACATCAATTTACGTACTTACATACATACAGAGGTTCCCTAGCTCCCAGCCCGTACGCATTGGGTGCGCGTATTATATTACCGTGCAATACGTATTCTTTGAAACCTGAGCTACGAGATGGGACTCTTTTGTTGTGACTCGATTTGAATATTACTTTAATATGATGGGTTCTTGCTGTTAATAATAACGTAGTACACGACATCGCCCATATTATTTGATGCGTTCGTGTTTTTTATTCGGCCAACAAACAATAGATTGTGGTTGGAAATTATTTTTATGCTTTGTTTAACTTTATACTGCGTAATTATAACTGTGTGTGTTTCTTTAGGCATGTCGATAACGGTACTATGATTTTGGAGACAATTTCTATTATAAATTCTAAAGACCTATTGTGTGGTGTGTAAAATATTAGGTGTACTATAATTTTTATTACATTCATAATTACTCTTACATGATTTATTAGCTATTCTTTTTAGTACTTACTAAATACTAAGTGAATTTATAAATTTTATCAAAAAAGATGCCCTAAAGGTAAGACAGCAGTCATTAAGAAGTTCTGAAGATCTCTACTTACGTGCAATTCTCTAATGCTATTTTTAAAACAGACAATAATCGATTTTAATTTGCATAGATAGCAGTTACATATCTAAAGAGTTATATTGTATATACATATACTATCGTATACACTACAGGCTTGCTAAATAGGTACAATACGTAGTGCAATGTATGTAGTACTAGAACTTGATATCGGTCGAACTGCTACAAACTAACTTCCCCGTAGTTTGCGTCAGTGAACGCAGCGGGAACTAGGAGGAGTCTGACGATAATTGCCACGAATGTTCGTTATCTGATCGTAGATCGATCAGTGTGTAGTTAGAACAGAATTGTATTGGGTACTTCAGTGTATTGTTGAATATTATTGAGACTTTAAGTGCTATATGAATGGTGAAGGAAAACATCGTGAGAAAACCCACATGCCCTAAAAGAATTTCTAAGGGTATGTTTGATCCACATTAGGCCAGCGTGTGTGGATTATGGCCTGAAACACTTTCTGCTCTCTAGATAGAGGAGAGAAGACCCGAATTCAGTAGTGGGACGTTAATGGGTTGCTATGATAAAGTGCTATGTTGTCTGTCTTTCACGCCGAATTAGGACATCAAATTAAATTTTTAACGTGACACAGAGATACCTCGTTTGTGGCCCGGAGACAAAATTAGACAAGTTTTAATCAAGATATAAGCAATTCCGTAGGCAGAACCAGTTTCTTCGAATTCACACTTAGTCCATCTTTGCAATCAAAACTACTTTAGAACAAAACCTAAGGTGTTGGTTTACATCAACTTATTATGTAAGGCACATAATGTTTTGTTTGCGTGCAAATAAGTATCTTAACATTTTAAAATTAGCTTATCATACAGTCAAGCAAAAACGGTTATACTTATTTATATTATTGTGTGAACAAAAGCCTTTTGTTTCATAACAAATAAATTTTATTTTAGTGTTTTTATTGTATTTTAGTTACCTCTAGAATATGGATTTCAACTTACGAGAAATAAGCAGCTGTGCAAACTCGCGCGTGCCAATATCTTACGATATTGTCTGTTCCCTGTAAATCCCTTGTAAGACGATTGTAAAACAATGCTTATAAAGTATCTTTGGCACGGGTCTGTGACTACAGGCGTGATACAACAGCCTTTACAGAATTCATAAATTTTGGACAACAAAGGAATCGAGAAACCGTTTAAGGTCCACGCGCAGATTCGACCGCATTATAGTAGTGATATGGTAATGTGATTGTTCGCGATAAATTAAACTGGTGAGTCCTGAGGCTGGGTCGCGCACAGCGGGACCTCGCGACGCCCGCGCATCTCATGTATTCGCTAAAATGAGGTGAAGAACCTCACAATTTTTGACAAGAATACTCACACTTTAGTGAAGAGAGACAATGTAAATGCGACACCCACCTAGCCACCCAGATATTTAATTTAAAAATATCTATCATTGATATTTTAACTTACAGAGGTGAGCTTACTAGTTTACTCGATTAAGTTTGCTTCAAAATATATTTTATTGCAGTTCCCATTGCAAAATAAATGTTTGGCGCACATTTCAAGTCCACTTTATCTTTTCATACCGAATCATAATTATTATGTATGTTTGGATATAGTTTTATAATAAATATAAACTCTTTTATGTTAATAACAGAAGGTCCAGTTAACATCAACTTAATAACTCATAATAAGTATATCATCATACAATACGAGTCATAAAATTTTAGCGCTTAAAAGGAAGATATGAGAATAATACACTCAGAAAATATAATGTTATAAAAAAGCAATAAAATATTTACATCAGACAAAACCCACCCAGTATAGTGTGGCGTGGGATGATGACATTACAGCTTACAACCGAGAATACCGGAACCTTGCCAGTATATTTTGAAATATAATTGAAAATTATAGCGCTCATGAAATAAACTGTCAACATCGCCGAAGTGTAGACACGAACTTCGTGTCCTGTCGACGCCTTTAATTGGCCACGCTAATTGTTTTAACCTATCCTTTTAAGAAACCGAGTGATTGTCGAGTTTTCGTGGATATTCCTAACTTTAAACTATCACCTTTCGCGAAGATGCACGTTTGTTGTTCTCCTTCCAGTAAGCGCAACATATTATCTACTCGAGACCCAGTTTGTAATACCGACAAACTTTTCTAGTTCAGTTAGAATATGACCAGGATTGCTCCCAAACTCCTCTAAATTGGGTGAGAAATGCTTCGCTTGGCAGTCACTTTGCATATCGCGGCGATAAATTTCTAGAAGTTGCGTCTAGGCTGAGTACATCGCCGAGGACTTGGCCATTCAACTCTGTCAGCATTTTATTAGGTAATCAATTTCGTCGGAGACTTCTTCGATAATACAATTTATTTTAAACTTAATTTCATTACTTCACTCGAGTTTTTTTTTTGTAATCGTTCGTATCCTTCTAAAAGATCTCCTATCACAAATAAATTTGTTGTCCGAATTGCGACTGAGCCCATTTATATAAATTACGGGTTAATTAACTGCTTTGTTGTTGGTCGAGCGCGTGAATTCGTTGAAACGACGCAGTTTGAGGGAATAAAGTCAGATGTTAACAATAAAATATTATCCCCTTTATTTAGAAGTCTCACTTGAATTTTTATTCAATTTATTTTCTCTTGTTCCCATAGAGCGTGTCTTCAACTAGATTGTAATAATAACAATTTGTAAGAAATACGGCTGGTTTTATATCCTCGTGTCTCTGTAATAGTGAATACCTCATGTCCTCTAAAGAATTCAAGTTAGTACGGATCGAGTGCAAGTTTGTTTAAACCTTAGCAAAGAATTGCATCTAGCACTGTAGCGAGCTGGCGCACTTAACTTTATTGTTTTATGGCCCGATAATAATATTGGCGTGGCAAAGCCCTACTCAGGTCAGCGCGCGTCCGATTGTTTTCTCACACAAATCGATTTACTAGTGCCTCTATAGATCGAAAGTATTGCTTTTGCCACAGACTTTTTGACCTACGTACTAGAGTTATTGAAGGTTTTTCAAAAATATCCTCGGCATAATGCTAGTAAAACAGTCTCATTTAACGTTATAAGAATCTTATTCGAGAGAGACAAATAATAAACGTAAAGGGAAACAAAAATTTTATGACATACTCGCTTTGGTTATCGCCAATTTGTGTCAACTGAAGCGTTCGTTTAATATTAATAAAACTGCTAGCCCCTCAACCCTCCGCGTGCTTTTACGGTCGGGTTGATGGCGACTTATTTGAATAAATATTTTTGAGTGCGGCCGAGACGGAGGATTCCTTAAATTTATTTATTTGTAATTTTTTCGTAGTACTGAATATAAACAGGATAGTGCTTTTAACGCTGTTGTGTGACCCGGCGCCCCGCCAGGGGGTGCATTACAAATGTGGATGACGCGACACTATTACAACCCATCCTTTATCTAACACAATATGTCCTTTATTATAAAACTGAAATTAAATGTCCGACCTCTTTCGAAGTTATTTGATCGCCGCGGGAGTCCATCACATTTGTTATGTGCAACAACAAGTAAGTGTTTATTGGTTTATGGGTTACTTTTTATTTTCTGGGTAGGATTTGAAAAGGATTGATTTGTTATTTATGTAAATATCAAATTGGTAATCCACTTGCAAGAAGGTTAATCTTTTTTTAGAAACCTAACTCGTCAATTGCTGTTATCGTTGTAATCAAAAACACATCTGTTCAATAGATATATTATATGTATTAGTAATCAAATTTTGAATAAATAATTGCAGTAGAAAGCTGTGGAATAAAATAAATCGTTAAATTACCATCTTATTTCTCTTCATTGTTACTCGATGCTAAATAGGCCTGTTAAATTAATAGGTGGAATTTAAATGTCAGAGTGGCGGGGAGTCGTAGTCGTTAAGGCGATGTTCACCGAAGCCCAATTTGTAATTACCATCGGCCTGACCGACCGACGGAGTCCAACACCCGTGTCAGCGTGTGGAAGTTAATCGCACCCGACGGCCGGCAAATGATGCGTGCGTCTGCCGCGAGTCTACTTATGTCACCCGCGATTATCGCGCACCCCAACACAATGACTGATCGCTTAACATCACGTTTAATTTTATTGATAACGAATAACATCTACGATTATATCGATGCCATACATCATTACAAAATGTGGGTCATTATGTCATCTCTGTCGTGTTCTATCAGATATATCTTATATTGAGTTGATACAAATACTACATGCGTTTAATAATAGAAAGTTTTGTAACCATCTATAAGTATCTACAAGATTTTTCCCAGTTTTTCAGAAAGTTTACTATAAACAAATACAATATGCATCATTAAAAGAAATGGCAAATATTTCAAAGCTTTGTTTATTGTACAAACATAAACACCTACTTAACCAATTACAGTATAAGTACTTGCAGACACATTCAAAAGTCAGGTGATAGTGTGAACGCGATGATGTGTAGATGTTAGTGGTAATGTGAAGGCGAATAGACCTAAACTATGTTAATTACATATATACCTATGTATATATATATATATAGGCATAACATAGCTGGCGAATTGTGGGTGTGAAACATCTCTGCCTACCCCTTCGGGGAAAAAGGCGTGATGCTATATTATGTTTAAATATAGGCAAAGATAAACAGTCAACATTATTGCGTTGGTAGTAGTACAATTCTTGCGAGTTGTTACTTTGCCATATATTAAGTATCATGTCAGGGGCTTATGACAGAACGCAAATGTTTCATTTTCATATAATGTGGATGTGGTTGCTCTAAGTGACTATAGCATATGAGGATTATTTGTTCGACATACACAATTTGGTGTACAGTTTGTCGTGCTTAATATGAAACATGAATAAGGCTGAAAAGCTCGCAATCCATAAATTGTGTTCATTTAAATGATAAATGTTCATTTAAAGAAGGTAAGGAAAACAATGCATCTTTATTATTTCAAGTACATGTTGCGTTGTTATTCTTATTTTCGACAATGTATTCGATTTCGTGTAATACAAGAACGAATTCATATTCCACGCGAACTAAAAGAGTCGTCATACGGTAAATCGTTTATGGTAATACAGGCTGGTTGTACACGTATTTCGATCATGGTGTTCGATCGTGAGGCTGAGTTCGTGCGCCGGCGCAGTGGACTCGCGAAAGTCCTGCGGGCCGCGGACATGAGTTACTTGTTTGATATGACGATATCTCTTGTTTGTTATACGATAGACGTGTGTATGTATATATGAACTAGGTTACGTCAAAAGTTGAATCGCTGCCGAAAGCTAAAAAAGTTGCTGACGCTAGTGGCAACTAATTTGGCAAATCTTCAATGAATTCAAGTGATAGTAATAAAATACTCCACCCACTTCATTATTTATACTAATATTGTAAAGCTGTTGAGTTCGTTTGTTTAATTGGTTGAACGCTGGGATCTCAGAAACTTCTATTTCGATTTGAAAAAATCTTTTAGTGTTGGATAGTCCATTTATCGAGGAAGCTTAGGTATATAGGCTATTTGACATCACGGAAGGCCAATAGGAGCTGATGCAGTGGCCAAATAAAGAACGACTGCAGTGACGCCCCGCGCGACTTCTAGTATTATGATATATCTTTTAACAGTATAATTTTCATTTTAGCCTTACCTTGAAGGATCAACTTCTTTTTAATCTGCCCCATAAGTTAGCTGTGGCCAAAAATTTTTCTAGTTGTAAAAATTAATGCCCTCTTAGTTCCAATCAATAAAATAAATCAAAAACTAATAACGCTAACTGAGAGCAAAAAATACAGTATAATTTACATTACAATGAGAATACTACACCAGCTGTAATAGAGTATGATCACTTCGGGGTTGATTTTGATTTAGTTGTACACAGAAATCCCGGAACAGAATGAAAAGGGGTAATAATAGACTCGACCAGATTTATCTCGTGGAGCCCATCTCTTGTTTGATAAATAGATTTTTTCTCAATGGTTTCGAATCAAGCTCCCAACAGAAGACGGTGTGTTTCCATTGTGATATAAAATAGCTCTTATTTATTTGTGAAACATGACAGATAATTCAAGACGGCTACCGATAGAGCTGTCTTTGTTAGACGAACGCTTGTTTGGTATTGTAAATACACAAATATAGTCTTATTGTTGTGCCGTGTTTTGGTTATGAAATTTATTATTGTGACAAATTGTTAGTTCGAAGTTAAGCCTTTCGTTTGTATACCATCTGCCTGGCTTAAGATATCGTCGACGTCATATTTCTTTGAATTGTTGAATCATTTTGATGAATTCGCAGCTCGGTTGAAGTCATTTGTCGCAGGTGTTAATTTATAAGTCTTTCTTGAAATAGATGTATTTTAAAATACCTTTGTTTGACATTACAATATTTGAAAGCTTATTTAAATTCATTTGTAACAAACTGACTGCGAGAAAATGTATTTAAATACTTTATTTTCTTTATAATAAGGCTTTTGCGAAAGCTTTTCATAAATGATAACGAAATAATAAAAAATATAATATTAAAAAAACCACGATATTACAACGTGGCAATCATTTAATTAAAATATCAATACTAATACTATAAAGCTGAAAATTTTGTTTGTTTAGTTGAACGCGCTAATCTCAGAAACTATTCCGGATAGGTCTTATTTGAAAAATTGTTTTAGTGGTGGATAGCCTATGTTCAACAGTGGACGTCATTGGGCTGATATGATGATGGATAGCTCTTTTCTCGAGAAAGGCTATAGGCTATGAAACATCACGCTACGGTCAATAGGAGCTCAGTGGCCAAACAAAGAGCCAGTGGATCATCATCCTGTATATTTTTTTATATCACGTCGGTGGCAAACAGACGTATGGGCCCGCCTGATGGTAAGCGGTTACCATTAAATTATTTTGTATTGATGCCTGTCTTTTAAGAAGTTGTAATGTTATGAAGCTAATGATGTATGTACTGTACCTATCTATTGACATTGTTCCGGACATGCCTTGCAAAAAACCTGATTATGATTGTATTATTAGTGTAAGCAAAATGAATTATAAATGACAAGCGTGAAATAAAACCTGTTTCCCTATGTATTGTTGCGTATGAAATATGATTACGTTATTTGAATCAGTTAAGTGGGCACCACCAGTTTTTGCAGTGCACAATATAACTAGGTATACAATAGCTATGAAAGTTTCATTGATCTCAAGCGCTTTTCCTTATTTGAAAATATACTTTGAAATTCGCAATAGAATGTCAGTCGCAGGGGACCGACGACGCGGCCGAGTAAAGAGCATTTTATAAATGTGTTTTGAGAATAGCGAGCGAGATGTGGGTAGTCGGGCCGCGGAACGCACGGCGATGCACCAAGTTTAATGGAAAAGAATTGAAAAGTAGCGCGTCTATATGGTAATAGAAATTGCCCGGAAGAAAGGAACACAGACGACAGAGTGCAGAGCTCTAAGTTATGGTTGTTTTCTTGAAAATTGAGCGTTATTGCGTACGTTTTCCCCGGAGTATTGGCGCGTTCGGCGTCTCGGTTCGCGAAGCGTGCCCGCATCGTGCAACTCAGTTTTATTGGTACCGGAAAATTTACAAATGTAAACTGAGATCATTCACCTAACTTTCCCCATAGTTAAAATTTATTTGTGTTGGAATGTCTATTTGCTATTGTACAGAATTGTTATTTATTCTTCTTTCGTATCTTATGATCGTGTCTGGAAATTTTCGTTATTTTCAAGTATTTGTTTCGAACTTAGTAAGTAAAATTTATTAGTCGCGATTAGCGATTAGATTAGCGATTTAGGTACGAGTTTGCAGATCTTCACACAATTAAATTATTAATAAGTTTAAGTATTTTGTCACGTCGGTTAAACAGCATATGGACGTCCGGTATTTTGTCTATTATTATTCGTATACAAAGCTCTGTTGGCCGACATTTTGTACTAATATTTGACTGAAGAGCACAAGAGAGCACTTAGCGAGATGTCATTGTTACGTTCGCCAAGTGCTAAAGAATGTAAAATATTGAAAATCTTTCGAACTTTACACAGTCAAAACTCATTTAACAAATAGAAAATTCTAATCTCATTTCAATCATATTGAAATTTAAATTTTATAGGTATTCAAGAAATCATCTTAGATTTCTTGAATAATAACTCTGACTTAAGTCGAGGCGCCATCGTTATGTGTTAAGCTTAAAAATTTAAATTTGTTTTGATTATTACTGACCTATTGACAGCTCATCACCTATGAACATCTATAATATTTTACAGTTTTAAGCATCCAATCGAAACCAGTTACCCACTTGTAGAACTGACAACATATTACTCGTGTTATTAGCAAGATACCAATTGTTAACTTTAGATTAAATCTAAAGATAATCAGCAGTATTGGCGTGTTAATTAACGAAATAAATATATTTTCTGATAAAGCCATATAACAGCAAATTACAAGTGGAATCTAAATATACGAATAAAGTAATATCATAGCAATATTTTATGTAAAAGTGTCAAAGTGATAAATTAAAATTTTTACTTCTAAAACATTATCTAATCTATCTAACATACCTATATCTGTTAATATCAATAAAACGAGATATTCTAGTTTTAAATTTGCTTGTAAAATGGGCTCCTCATGAGCTCAATTAGATCCTTTTATCACTTTTTGATTACCAAATAAATATTTAATTAAGATCAAATCAAATCAACACTATTCTGATTTTATGGATATTTTTGGTAATTTTCCAATTTTATGTGTGATAAGTGTGATTCTGTGTCCGCCTCGAAGTAGGTACGAAAACTAAACTTAACTGCTGGATTCAATTCTTGGATTAGATAATATTTTGGGCTTTTGAGAAAAGCTTCCCTGAGGACACAATTAATATTCCATTTATCCTTAATTACGAAAAGTTATTTAGAAGTTCAGTGGTTCTTACTAGACTCTCAACGTCTTCAAAGGCCAAAAAACACATTAATTCTTAGTATCACAAGACTTTGAGTAATATCTATTAACTACTTCTTTATTATTTAATTTGTCACTACTAAATTTGTTAGCGGCTCTTTTTATCATCTTCAACCATAAATATAATGACGTTATATGTATCTTCGTATATTAATCAGGTTTATTATGTATAACTCTATCCTTAATGAAAAGTAATGTACTTGTTTGAAGGTCAAATGTATGTTTAGTGGTACCGTTAGTAACGATACGTTGTCTAATTGTGAGTTGTTTATAAATGTCGTCACTCCTATCAATATTCATGTCCAGATTATACTCATCTAATTGCTTCTTATAAATCTCAACGCGTCGATGACATCTTAATTGCCAAAGTAACAAATCACCTATAATATATGAAAATATTTGGCAGCATAAAAATATGTTGATAAATTACTTAGTGAAGAGCCAAGACCGCGCGTTTGTGGGAAGATCCGTAGATATATTTTCTCTAGACGCTATTATGCTAGTTAATGGGGGCTATTTGGAAACCAAGGGGCTAATTAAAATTCAGGAGAGAAACTATGTAATGGTTTTCGTCCCTGATTTATACTTGGCAGACAGGATCGCAAATACCTACTTATATTTTTCAGTCTCATGTTTTCCAAAAATCCTCTTTTAGGTTTTTGTTATTTGAATTTTCTTTTTCTCATATACATATGGGCTATACTGAGACTGTGAATTCTCCATAGAAATCTACCGTAACGGATTTATAGTACTCATTATCGAGTATGCAAAAACCGACCTCACTTTTATTGCAGGAATAAATAATCACTTGTTAACTAATTACTGTTTATTGGTTCGCTATAAAAACGTCTCACACTGTTACTGTACGAGTCGGCTCTTGAACTAGTTGAACTACGCAAGAGGATAGTTCTCTATTAATAATACAGATTTTTATACTTTATTGTGTCTTCTAAACTTACCTCCCCAATCAGGTTGTTTATTTTAATCAAATACCTATACCTATACCCGGCATATGGGTCTTTCCCCTTTGGGACAACGACACTTTGGGACTACGGTGTCAATCGCGGAACGGCCTTTTTTGAATTGGCTGTTTCACACCAAAACCAAACGGACCACGGTTTGGTCTTGGTGTGAAACAGCCAATTCAAAAAAGGCCGTTCCGCGATTGACTTATTGGCTGTTTCACACCAAAACCAAACGGACCACGGTTTGGTCTTGGTGTAAAACAGCCAATTCAAAAAAGGCCGTTCCGCGATTGACACCGTAGTCCCAAAGTGTCGTGGTCCCAAAGGGGAAAGACCCCCAATTATAGTAATACAAACTTTAATTTACAATGGTTCTCTAGGCTCTCTGGCGGAACTCTAAAATATTATTTAACATAATCTGCATAAAATTTTACTGTTACATTTGGTTATCTGAATTCCTGCTGGGATTTTCTAAACATTTGCTTTTACTTAATTAATGTGTATGCATTTGTTTATGTCGTTAGTTTAAATACTTCGTGTTTCACAAGAAATTGAGTTAGCTTGTTTATTATCTGGTGTCAGTCACGAGTAATTGGCGAACGAGATTTACCGTCACGTTTTACTAATGGGATCGTAACTCGCTTATAAGTAGAGCACTGACAATGTAAACAATGATTACACATTTTGCGAACAGCCATAAATCTAACATCCTTAATAGGAGACAATGTAGCCGGCTCTACAAATGAGTATAGACACCGAAGATCGCTTTTATTCTGCCTTCTTGCCTAATGATTCTCGTCAGATTAGTAATATTTTTTCTCGGTTCGCCCTAAATTTAGTCTAAGAAATAGCATACGGTCTCTTTAATTAGTAGTAAGCTCAAAATACAATAATATATAAATTAAAATTATACAGTTTGCGTCTTCTTATAAGCATAGAGATGCCTGTAACAGAAGACTCTGACAGACAAAACAAAATAGAATTTTACTTATTTTACCGAAAGTGAAGTAAAATAAAGTACATATTGAAGTGACATTAATGATTAAATATTCTTGTCGTTCTGAAAATACAGAACCAAGCATGACATGAAAGCATTTATTTATTTAGATCACATACATTATACCTACTGGCTATATATTTTCCTAAGATCAATTTGTTGACAAGGCTGAACCATGGGTAAAGCTAGTAAGAAACAGGCCACTCTTTTTAAACACAAAAAAATATTACAACTTCTGTTGTTTTATTTTAAGACCGATATATTCAAAGTGGGTATTTTCTCAACTCTTTTCACCACTAGCTGAGAATATTTTCGCGTTCTTCTATTAAAGCCCCTTCAAAAGTGTACTTCAAAGCTCAAAATGGTTAGAAACAGACAAGTGCGTAATTTCTGAGAAACCGCGGACATTGTTTACATACTTAGTTAGTAGTTACTACTAAACTATATCTCGTTCTCAGAGCAACCGTTCATTAGCAGCTATAAATCAGAGACTGTTTGTCGTGGACGGCCGTAATTATGAATAATCATGTTATTTTATGGTTGCCGACAGCCGCATCGTGTCTCAACATTCAAACATTAAGACGGTAGACGCAAACCTAACAATTATGGAATACAAAACAATTATTTGACGTATTGACATATTATGCAGGCATATTAAAACAGGTGATAAAAACAGCTATCGCTTTTTTTTATATTTATATCTTTTATCGATAATACTTTACATGAATTTTGTTGTAATCTATAATAAAGATTTAACGTCTGAAATAAATATTTAATATCTTTGATAAAGATTTTATCGATAAATACCAACACCTTACATGCAATTGTTATCAATTATCGCTTTTTAATCCTATTATTTATTTAAATCGTGAAATGTGTATGCAAAATTATTATATTTGGGTTGTATGTCCGTATAGTGACGGATTAAGAATACACAATGTCACTACCCCATTTCAACCCGTGGATGTCGTAGAAGGCTGCTAAGGGAGTAACCTTAAGCAATAAGAGTATTGCGAGAAAAGGAAAATTTGAAATAAAATCCCTATACCAATCCGTCTAACTAGCGTGGTATAAGTAGGCTAAATTCCCTCCAAAATATTTGGAGGAAACCTGTGCCCAATAGTGGTACATTAATTTATACGCGTAATTATTCAGAAATATACATTTATTAATTAGTACGTACATAATTTGACATTTTTACCAAAGGTCAACTAGGTAGGTACAAACCGCTCGTACTCTACGATTAATGCTTGCTGCCATTTCTGTATATTTATTTACCCAACACGAACAAAATATGCATATTATACAGGATCATATTTAACATATTATATTATCAACAAATTTAAGAGAGACAGACCTTGTTATACTTATGTACTGTGTGCCACATTTTAGTAAGCAACAAATCAACGAATGTCTAAGTATTCAATTTGATCTTCAGTCCTGTGTTTTTACGAAAAGATAACCACTTATTGAATTGCAAGTTCATATTGGTTAATGAATTAATATATAAATTTAACATTACTTGTTGTATAAATGAAAACGATGCAAGATATATGAAGAGAAATAATAAGAATCAACGCAGTTTTTTTATCAATACATCTTACACATCTAAAGTTTGTTTAAATGCTAAAATAAAAGAGCATAGCAAATTCACCGTATACGTGAACTTAAATAATACCTGTTTGCACTATATCTGTTTAATAAACAGGTAATATACCTACACGTTTATATACCGAACATCCTGGCTTTTCAGTTATGATTTGTATTTTGTTTTATACCCATAGTTATAGATGATTTATGAGGTTCATGCACGATCAACGTTCGGGTGGCCTCTGTAACCAACGGTCCGCTGTATACGTTTATTGCTCATTATATCTGTGGACATTCGACAGGCCAACATTTATAGTGTTAAATTAACACTTGATATGAACCATAATATTATTCAAGTCTGTATATGAATGTATGAATGTATTTCAATAGATATAAGACAACATATTATCTATTACATGTTATGTGGTTTTCTGATTGAATGTACGACAATTCAAACATTGTAAAAACAGCCAACTCTTAAGTTTATTGCTGTTGCTGCATTCTTAAAGTGATAGCTATTACATTTTATGCATTTGTTCTTTAACCATCGCCTGAGTTGCAACCCGCTCGTAGAGATTATCACTATTCAAGCCTTGTTCACGCAAGTATCATTATTTCTATGAGAAAACATGACGTGTACCTATTACTTTCATATATATGTGACAGATTATTCAGACCTGCTACGGAAAAATGCAAATTTATTCATAAATGGGGAATACTTATTTAAGTCAAATCAAAACTTCTCACAGTAATTATGCGTTTCCCAATTAACTAAGAAAATGTTTAAGTTTCGCTCATAAGCCCGTCCATAGAACGTACTTTTGCTTCCATTTAACATAAATCGGACGTTGGTACACTTATTTCTTGTTAATAGGTATGTTATTTATTGAATGTTTGTGTATGAAATATCGCCGCGGCACAAATCATTTACTAAACAAAACTGGCTATTCGAAATCAATATGGAAGATTCGAATATAATTTTTTGTTATATTTATCTCAGATGTCAAGATTGTAATTATGTAAATTGATCTGAGAAAGGTCGATAGCCTGTTGTGTCTACAACGGTATTCGATTTTCCCAAGTGTTGAGGTTGACCGTTAACGAAATGATTCATTACTGGTACTAGAATAAACTAAGGAGATGTTTGTTCAAATATTCTCACGCGTGGCTGGCACAGCGTGTCAATTGCTTGGCCCAACTTTTGACACCTCTCATAGGTCAACATCGATAGTTTTGCGCGCTCCACCAATATTTGTCCAATACCATCTTCAACCTTTACTATGATTGCTCTCGAGTTGAACGGCATTGTTCCGCTTGTCACAAATACTTGACTATTTGCGTTATCTTTAGTAAATATAACAGTTATGTGTTCAGACAACATCTTTATTTTTTTTGACTCCATAATAATTTTACTTTTTTACTGCCTAAACAAAATACATTTCTATTGTATAAAAAACTAGAATTTTTGGTTGTCTATTTATTTTTATTGTATCAAGAAAAAAACATAACCCCTTGATTTGAACGTAGATATAAACTCATCGTTCGGGAATCGGGATTTCTCACATTGGGTGCCGGTCCTTCTCATTAAAAGGTGTCTTTATATTTTCAAGTCAGCTGTCGTCTTATCGCTTCTATAAAACAGGCTCGATCTAAGACTTGATATGATAATTGTAATCTAATACATCACTATCTGTTAGATTCGTCTCTACCTGTAACCGTCTGATTTTATTACAAGATAAATTTCATAATGTAATACAAAATTGAGGTTACATTACCTGTCAACTTTGCTTTTCCATTTATAGAATATTGTGAATTATAATACTTGTCTTGTTTGAAGATTTTCTCGGGAAATTAATAGAATAGCCTACGTAGTCACGATAACGTATTGTTCATCCTACACACATGGCAAGGATTGTCTGCCGCCCACTTTATAATACAATGCTATATTGTTGTGTGACGACAAATGAAAGTTTTTCACCACGAGGAAGTTGATCATTAACAGTGATGGATCTGTAAAACGCACTTGGACTCCTCGAGGCGCTGTGCTTGACGCGCAAATCGATTAAGTTTGACAGTTGACTCTTTGATTGTGGCGCGTAAGGTTCATGGCGGTAATTACTGCGGACGATTTCACATGACATACCGTTAATGAATTCTGTCCATGTTGACGCGACACAAACATGTGAGGAATTAGTGTTATTTTAATTACTCTCGACTGTCTATCACAGCTGATGTTCTGTTGTCTGTACGCGAAACGGAGGCTTTCGATTTCGATAATTTATGGTTATAATAATAAATCTCTTTTTCGGGATGATTTTTTTATTCTAAATGAATGAAAAGTTACGCCAAAGTTCAATATCTGTCCGTCAAAATTTGTTTCATATTGCTGCGAAAATTTATTTCTTAAGGTAATAAAACCATAACAGCGTTTGTGCTCGTAAAGAAAGTAAAGTATAAACTTATAATATGTTATTAAAACAGCATTTTAGCAAATATCAAAAGTTATTAATATGTATCTTTATTACATAAAGTTTACAAAGATTGCATTTTGGGTATAATTTGAAATCTCATAAAAACCTAAAAAAAAAGAAACAATTTGATTTGAAGATTGAAATTTGAGAACGAATTAAAACGAAACGACACTTAATATGAAACTCAAATGAGGTGGTGGCGGCACCGTTTAAGTGTATTTACGTGTCAACTCTTCTACACAACAGCCTGCGAAAGGAAAGGGTCGTTTATTCTAAATTTTATTACTGCGAGGTTCATTTTGTCGAAATCGTTGCATATTATTTTCAATCATACCAGAAAATTAATTGCATTAGAGTTGCATTCCTACTCACATATAATTATAGAAATTTCAATGTCGCGCATGTTTCGTTTATTCATTGGTGCTCATTAACTACAACAATTATCTTAACAAGCCGAATCGCAAGGTGTTTTGTATCTTAATCGGCGAGCAGTCGTTCCAATCTAGGCCCGTTGGCGCATTATCGATTGTCGCACCGCGGGGTGCACGACAAAAGAATTTCATTTTAAATAAATCGCGCGAGACCGCGTCGCGCCGAGAAATTAGGCGCGGTATCCCCCGCCGCGAAAACTCATCGTAAATAAGTGTCGCGGTCGGTTTCGAACAGCGCTTCACTGCCTCGACTTAAAAACACATTCTTGTTATACACTCGTTTAAGGATTTAATTACTTGCATCGCTGATGAGACCTCATCGTACGTACCCCGTCGCCTGCTAGCACCTTACACGTGATCGTAAATCCTGCATCCGTTAATGATCCGAACGCTGTTCCGCGATGAATTACCGCTTAGTCTTGTTGACTTTTTGCGCGAAATATTTTTTCTGATTTTAGTGAGCGTGGGTTTTGTATAATGGACGGTAACTCTTTAAGTGGTTTTTCGAGTTCATCACGATTTATTTATCAATAAATTTGCAACTTTGTATTTGTGTTGCACTAACATATATCGTATAAAATCCAAGAGTTTAGATCCACTCAATATATACAATAACATGTTGCCAACAAAGGATCTAAAATAAAACAATCATCTTTGTTGTCTGACTCAATTAGCTCAGCTTAATTTGTAACTAATTAAAAGATAAATATCTCCGTAATTTCAGGCTTTGACCTGCCGATGGGTGGTTGTAATCTCTCATATAGCTAATCACATGGGCGGCCCTTGCCACACCTTTGCACCTTTCCATCTGACACATTTGCTGGGAAGGATCTTAACGAGATACAATACACGTTCATGCACCGATCATCTTGTTGAATGCTTATGTTCCGCAGCCGCCTTCTTTATTCACTTATACGTATCACTGTCGTCGTTTTCAATTTACGTCGGCATGGTGTCGAGTGTCGCGAACAAGTGAACATCGAGGCCCCCGTATCCGGCTTCAATTGCCTTCGACTAGGAGTCTTCCCAAAACCGGGGGCTGGTTCTTCTTCACAATGCAGTCGGTGCGCTGTTTGTAAACGCGATACTTCCTCAGTCACAGAACTGCTTCACATGTGATTGCGGCCCCTTTACTTTAATCAAATGGCTGCGACAAAGGATTGAAAGGAACGCTCCTCGATTTCGTACAAGCGATCGGTATTGGCTGTGAAATTCCTTTTAAGAATTGCCGGCATTTTTTACCAATACCGCTGTGAAATACGATTTTTTTTAATATTGTCAAGTTTTTCGTACTCGAACTTCGAGAGCTCTTCGTATTGAAAGTTCTCACGAACTGTTAAAAAGCTAAGTTTGTTTTGACTTCTTATGATGCATTATATTACGTCATTAGTGGTAGTTCAACGGGTATGTCAGCGTACTTGAGCTGTTCTAAGTTACGGCTGTTTTAGCTTACTAGTTTAAGGTAAGGGGACTCTGAATTATGTTAAGTAGAAATAATCATAACCTAAGTGATGGAGTTCTACTTCGATGTAATCGCTTATCATTAAATCCTCAAATTTAAAGGTCTGTAATTGCTCCGTATTCTTTGATTTTAATCATCTTTCTCCTGTTTACCCTTCGGCGAAATTATGACGTTTAAAATGTTTGTATTTGTATCATGACATCTGGTGATTAATTTTAAATTTGATTTTGATTACATAATACGAGGGCTGTTCAAATAAAATGATATCGTTTTATTGCCTTAAATAGTTAATTATAGACATGTGAACGTTGAAAATGTATATCGGTTAACATTTCCTCACGCATCTATTATTTCAAAAGCGGATATTGCTGTATTTTAGTACCTACTAGATGACAATGTTATGACGGACAGTGTGACTATCTGCATAGCTGTTATTCATTTAGACACTGTTATCAAAATGCTTAAACTGATAATGCTGTTGATTAATTTTATTGGTTACTATACAATTGGACATAGTAGCTGACACTTGCTTGTGAGTTTAGCAGCAATGAGTTTCATTAATAAAGTGGTTTTAATAACCGGCGCTAGCTCTGGTATTGGGGAAGTCATATCCCTGCATTTCGCAAAACTATCTGCGAGATTGTCTCTCGTTGATAATAACGTTGAAAATCTAAAGACAAACGGTGCTATTTGTCAGAAAATAAGTAGAGTTAAAGTTCTGATCACAGTGGTTGATTTGTGTAACGATGATCAGGTGAAAAAAGCAATAGATGATACAGTTAAGGAGTTCGGAAGAATTGATGTCGTCATTAACTGTGCAGGTATCTATAAACCAGGAAGTGTGCTAGACCCCGACTTGATGGAATCATTTGACAGTGTTATGACTGTGAATCTGCGGTCTGTCGTTAGTCTCACGAATTGTGTTGCTCCAGTATTGGCTAAAACCAAGGGAAGCATTGTAAATATTTCAAGTATAGAGTCCGAATTTAATACTGTGCAAAGTGTACCCCATCGTACGGCTACTGCTGCTCTGAATCATTTTACTACAAGTGTTGCATTAGATCTGTCTTCTCAAGGAATTCGGGTTAATTCTATTGTACCAAGAGTAGTTCAAACAAATATAATAGCAAGTTCTAGATTGAATGAAGAAAAAACTGTTGAATATTGGAATAATACGTCTACAGCCCCATTAAATCGATTAGTCAAATACGAGGACATCGCTGAATTGGCCGCTTTTTTGGCAAGTGACATGGCAGTAGCTATGACTGGCTGCAGTTATCCAATTGATGCAGGATTATCTTTAGTATAAAACCTATTATATAATTATAAAATTAAATATATACCTTGAATTAGTTACAGCTATGTCAGTTATTATTATATATTATATACTATCTGAAAATGTGATAAAACGTCATGAAATATTAGCGCTTGATATCAATATATAGATATGTCGGCGGCATTGTTAATTTATTGGAAACAATATTTATTCACACCTATAGCATAAGTTAACTCAATTTGAAAACAAACGCATAAGTAATACGAAACTTCATTTTAAATGGTGCGGTTATTGAATAAAACACAATGTAAGAAGAACCGTTGGACCCAACCTTACTCCTTATGAGATTTTTTATGAAGCGTGAAATGCAGGTATAGAAATTAAAGAACTGTAATATATGGCTTTGTAATAGAGTGTGTTTTATTCACTTATACATTTAACTTTATGTTAACCGATTGTATTATTTGTACACTAAATAATTTAAACGCATGTACAGAATAGGATTTATGGCAATGTTCTTATTTCTGTACTATTTTTTTAATTGTAGTGTGAATTATTTTCTATAAAAATATAGTTAGATGATTATATGCTTGTACATTATTGTTTATAATGCATTCTGTCGTTCAACAAAGCGTAAAATGCTAATAAACATATATATTCAATAAGAATAAATGCTTACAAAGGAACTACTAATCGTTCATCAGCTGTAATCCTATTGTCATCTTCATAGAAATCCTTAGAAATGTGGTGGTCTTTCTGCTCAGCAACAGAGACCATACCGTCGAAAGTAGCTTCTGCAGTTCTGCTATTGAAGTGATCTGTAATGCCGCATTGAATAACAGCCTCATGTTTGAATTACACGTCATATCAGTAAACAACAGCGGCATGTTTTATTGTGTCAGTTTTAAATACGCGTAGTTGGAACTTGGTGCTGTAAACTAATGTATGCAGAATGGACGCCGCTCGGCTCTGGCACAGACAATTTCACGCGCGCTTAGCTAATGTTTGCCGAGCGATTTGCCGGAGGCATCGCGATGGACGGTCGTTTTTTCCCAACCGACGGCACGTCCAAGCATGTTAGGGAGATGTTCCCAATCTAGACGCTCTGCTATATGCCCGATAATGTGATGTTTAAACAATGAACACTCATAGCTTTTACTATAACGAACAAGATTTTTGTCTTCTTTCAAGGCTAAAAACTGCAATCTCTGTATGAATTATTTTAATGCAGTTTCGTATCACTGTCAATAATACTTATAACGATTTTCAAATAATATTGAATATGTGAATGTTATTTTATTACATTGCATTAAAACAGCACCAAATCTTGTATTTGTCATCATACTCATCATATAAATAAACAAATAAATAACAAAATAAAATAAAATCATCATCATCATCGTGTTCATAACTACCTATTAATTGTGTTGTTATCTACTGAACTACAAGTTTTGTATTAATCTTGCCACTTCTATAGTACCTACTTACCTACAGTGCCTACTTGAAGTTACTTATATGTTCACGAAATGTTATCGTTAACAACTGGAGAGCTCTTAGATATTTATCAGAGGATTAAACCTGTACTAAGCCGGCTTTTATTAGTTTGTTATTTACATTTATTTTGTTTACCTTGTTTGCATTGCCACTAAAAATTAAAGACTTCTCTCTCAACACTTACCTGTGTGTATTTAATTGCGATAAGATCAGTGACAAGGTTTGGCTGTTTACATTAAGACTAGCATGTAACAATTACAGTGCTAACCTATTTCATGTCTAATTTAAATAGGGAATAGATTAATCAAACGATACTAACTTTCCCAACCGACAATAAAATATTTAACAATAGCCTCATCCTGTGTTTTACAACGGTGTCCTCTTTTTGGGTCGGGCGTTTGAAATTAAACTAGTTTGTATTTCACTGGCGTTGAGACCTTATCGGTCGATCGGTTTCTGAACCCTTTAATGTATGCGTCACCGTTCCAAGTTTAACGAATATTTCTATGTAACGAGCGGTGTGTAGTTGTAGTAGTAAAGTCGAACACAACGCTGTGCGGCCAACTAAAGCGAAGTTCGTATTTCCAGAGCGCTGGAGCAATAAAGTAAGCAGTTTTACAAGTGAGTGCTCCCAGAACGAATGCGCGGGTTAGCATACGCCCGATATTCTTATTTTATGAGTGAAAAATCTCACAAGGAATATTTTCTGAGACAGAACGTCGGAGGCAGCCCGCTTTACCTTAACAGAAATGTCTTGTAACCTTTACGCGATCTCCTTCGATTGCTTTCATACGAGTACATTTATTTCTGTTTGTGCATTGATTTTGTGAGGACGGGCTGTCAAAAGTTCCCATCGTCATTAGCCCGGTTGATTCGTGTATTCAGTCCGGCAAGACGAAGAATGCTCGTTCGGCAACAAAGCATCCACATTATGTTGTCGCACGGCGCGGCGCGTTCCAATTAAGAGAGATTTATTCATCCCTTCGTCGTCATACGACTTCTCCAAAGACATTATCAGAGATTTAACTCGGCAGGACGATTGTTCCCCAATTTTCTAAACACCTCGACAATGCTGTCGTAATTTGTTCCATCCTCTTGGCTGTTTGATTGTTTGCTCTGGGAAAACACGAAGCGTCATCACAGCTTCACTGTTGTTGCTTTGTACTTGAAGCCGTTCGCATTCGATATTCATTTGCTCGAACGCTTTGTAATCATTCGTAATTTGAATAAGCTGAGGGAATTCAAACGTTTTTGTCAATGTTAACGTAAATTGTGGATGAGTGTTTTACTAGGGCGAAAATAATTGTTTCCATTTCCTAATACAAACTTGCTTCGTGTACGCAATTGATGAGTAAACTATTGTTTAATTTGTAAAGCGTAGATACACACGGTATTAAATTTCTAAATTCAATGAGGAATATATATTATAATGCCTTTCAATATTGACTGATTTACTCGAGATTCTGTTTATATGAGTTTTGAATGTATTATTATCTAGTTTGTTAATTGGGCTACCGAGAACCGCGTCTTTTGTTATACATGAACCACACCCCGCGTTTATCTAAGCAGTAGCTTATTTAAAATGATAAATGAGCTCCCAATCGATTTGAATAACAAGTAGGCAGATGCTCTTAATCCTTTTGATTTCATTAAATGCATGCGCCCCTCGGCCCTTGTCGGAAATATCACTCGAGTGTGTGCCTCCAACCTACTACGGTTTGTTCATAATAAGACCCGTCGGATCTTATAACCATATTTATAAAAAAATGTCAAGTGAGTTTGTTCGTAATATGAAGATTCCGTACATTTAATTTAAATCTGCAAGACTGGCGAAAATGTTTTAAAATTAAATATTGTAAAAATATTAGACAAAGAGTTAATCCTAAAGAAATTATTAAAAATCCTTTCTAGCAGATGGACCAATGTGTTCATCCAAGTATTGTTTTTAAAAAATATTTATTATTTCATAACATAATATGTAGCATTTTAAAATTGAATAAATTATATTTTAGGGATCTCTAATATAATCTGTGGAATTTCTATTGTATATAAAAAATAGCAATTCATATTGTCTTATTACGTGACTGAACCATATTTTGTCGGATTTGTCATTGTTTCCTAAAATACCAACTGAGCTTTTTATCCTCAAAAAATCCATTATAATGCTCCATACAAAGCTATATATTTCTATCACAATGACATTCTGTTAGCGTGCTAGGGAAATCAAGTTATCCTCTTTCGTTCGAGGGAAGATTCTAATGAATTCCCAAAAGACGGTGTTCTGAGTTTTACCAATCGCAGCGTCATTTGTTTGATCGTTTCGTTAGGGAGAGGCCAAGTGAAAAATCCGTCAACATTAATCACGACGATGCTGAAATATAATTTCGAACGGTCGAAAAAATTTACATAAATAATTTATACCCAAGAGACGATCACCGACTGGGGCTTTCTAATCCCGTCTGTCCCGCCCGTCTTGTTGTGAGTACGCCATGGCTGCCGATCTTCTGATATGAGCTTCGAACGCTGGCTTTGTTTCGTTGATCAGATGATCAAGAATCGTAAACTGTGGTATTCGCTGAATGCGTCATTATTTATAATATAAAGTTTATAAAGTAGAAAGGAGAGGAACTGTATTTGTGTCTTTATACTTATTCACATGAATATTGCGAAACTGTTTTTATATACTTTAAATGAAGTACTAAACATAAATTTTAAATTCCAAATAACACAAGAAGTACTCTTCTTATGTTATTTGGAATTTCATCCGAGCCAAGACTACTAAATGAAATAACTTTTTATGCGCACACGTCGCACACGTATTTTACAGTCGCGAACGAATTAAATATTTGATTGTGTATCGTCAGTTAGCTCGGTTCTCTGCGGGACGCCGCGAGGGTGTTGGTTGGCGGTCCTCTCATCTCCATAAGAAGTGGCTCTCGCTCATGACGGCCCATACTGCGCTTCGCTTGACGGAGCATTATTTTAGGCATGTGACTGTGATCGATTCGATCCAATCTTTCTTCGGACAGAGCGTGTTTTTACCAATGTCTGACACCGCGTTCCAGTCAAAAAATACACAGATGAAGATGATGTAGTATCCGCGGTTTACACGTGTTCTTATGATGAATTATCGATGTTATGACCCTTTTTATGCGATACCACTCGATAATAACTACAGATGGATTTGAATTCGTAGTTGTTTACATTCGATTATATTATCAATGTAAAGTGCAAAGATTTAACTTAAATGTTGCATGGATGTTGATCCCATTACATTTTACTTTAATCAGATGTAACCCTACTTCCGAAAACTGTCATCGACTGACCCTTTTCTCAGAAAGCTGACCAAGTCATCTGACTGTCTTTTGTTGAGTTGAATTATTTATTTCCTCATGTATGTCCACATAAAATATGATAGTGTGGAGCTTCACTATTCTTAGTGTGTGCAACGTGCAACAAACCAGATATTTGATAAAAAGAAAATCAATTATGAAGGTAGAACCAGATAAAAGTGATGTCCTCGTAATAGAATATCTCCAGGTATCGTTCAATTCACGACATAAAATAATTTTACAAAGGGGAGACCAATTACCACACAAAACCTTTTTATAATTATAGTAATAACTTTAATATAATTTTAAAATACAATATGAGAAGTGCCGGTGGTGTCGTTAACAGCATCGGCTCGAACAATTAACCTTCGTTAGCGGCCAATAAATAGTGTTCTCGCTAAACAGCTTTACGACTAGATAATAATTAACTGGCCCTTGGTCCGTTACGGTAGCAAGTACTTCGTCTATACCAGGGGTTGTGAACCAAAGGTATGAAGCACCGTATCTGGAATTTAATTGACGTGTCATAATGTCGATATTTTATTGACTGTTTTCAAACCAATCAATAGCTATATATGGTCAAACATATAATTAATTATGAATACAATTTAATACATTAAAACGCTATTCATGGTTCTCGTCATCGCATATTTTCGAGTATGCAGTTATAGACGCTTATGTAAGATCAAAGAAAAGAAAAATCTAACGGTGTGGTGCTCTGCTGCTCACTTTACACATTACCCAATTTTTAAATTACAAAATATTTAAACTTTCTATTTTTTGAAAAGAGTTTCTTGTCAGTTCTTTTCGTAGCTCCAACCCGTGAGTGAACTAGTCGTAGGCAAATTTGCTGACACTACTTATCGGATACATTCTTTACATTACACTACTTTTCGTTACATTCTTAACTTGTGACTTTCATAAGTGTTACCTTGTAACCTAGATGAATAAACGAGATATCATTTCAAGAAAATAAAATTTATGGTTGATTTACACGTGAATGCAAAATATAGTAATTACGAAGCGGTTGATAAATTCGACTAGGTGTAGATATTTAACTTTACACCTCTTAGAGTATTGACCCTCATGGCCTATTCCCGTATGTATTTTAAATGGTCGAATACAGTATATGAAACAACACCTTAAAAATAATAACATCTTCGTTGGAACCAAAGCATTGTTATTAGATTTAAAAAGCATTATGTAAAATAGTTTACCATCTCTGTTCTAGGCTACACCATTTAGTAAGCTCGACACTCGATAAATCATTAATAGGATGATCTTATTACGTTGGCCTTATAAGATGATCTCGTTATACTATCAAATATAAATACAGCTTTCATTGCAAGGGTTAAAAAAAGTGTTTATAAGCATTCGTATCATCATCATTTCAACCCATAAACGTCCCATTGCTAGGCACGGGTCTCCTCCAAGAATGTGGAGATAATTTAGCCTACTATACCACGCTAGCCAGATGGGTTGGTATAGGGTTTGTTTCGAATTTTCTACTCTTGCAGTGCTCTTGTCTGCATAAGGTTACTCCCTTAGTCACCTTTTACCGGTAAATGTAGTTGTTTTAATTATTTTAAATAATATTAAACTGATCCACGGATTATGATTGCAGATCTGACTGATGATATTAAATTTATACATCTATAAAGCGCACTGCCTGGAGCGTCAGTTAAGTCGTAGTATTTATAATGAAAAAGGAAGTCGAGGTGTTTGTACTAGAAATTCTATATAAAATAATATTTTATCCTGCTGTATAAAAGTAATAAAATACGTGCTGCATAAAATATCTTCAAATCGTTTATTTCAAAATCTTTACCCAGGTTGTCATTATATTTAAATATATAGAGAAATATGTAGTATTTTTTTATTTAAAAAAGATATACGTCTTTATGTAATACAAATACCTACACGAATATTACACAATGGAATATCACATTTTTGTGCCTTTAATTATGCCTTTAATTGATAGATTATATTTTGTTGCTGTTCAGTAATTTATTTAAACAGTTTAAGATGTGCCAAACTCTTCAAATTATGATATTAAAGTGTACACACCCATACTATCAAACGTCTATCAAATTTAATAAGTCTGCATATGATTCATAAGCGTGCCAACTTTATTATAAGCAACAATAAATCTTTTATAGTACATTTCCTTTTAAACATAATTGCGGTGACATACCCAGTATAAATCTATTGTCGACATTAAACGGACAGAGTCCTTCGGCGTTGAATTTAATAACTCCACATGAATTAATAAGTCTTAGCCCCGCCCCGTAGGCGTCAACTCTATGATTAATATAGCCATTGCAAGCGACTACCGGATCGTGAAGAGCCGCTTCTTTCGCCCCACTAAGTGTGTACCACGCCTTACTAACAAAGCTAAATTCACACGTCTCGATTATTTATATCGATTACGTATACTCATAAACCGTATATCAATCCGAGTGTTAATATTTAAATAATAATGTCGGATTATAAATCGTCAGTCGTTTCTGATACTAGACGCTTAAAGGCTCGTTTATAACGCATGATCTTGGCTGCTCTGATGTTATTTCTACTGGTCGTTCAACTTTGATTGGGTTTGGATTATATTATTGGTGATTGTATTTGCGAAGTGGTTTTGAAACGAATCTGCGTGGATTTACTTTACTGTCTGATTGTATTTTACAGTTTTATAGTTTTCTAGGGTACTTAAACTTTCCTTGTTATTTTAATCAATATCAATAAAGACGGTTGTGAAAGTTTATTGCAGTAGCGTGACTATTTGTTCCTGGCTTTATATTCAATCTGCATTTGAGAATCTCTCTAGTCATGCTCTGAGTATGAGTGTTATTTTGGAAGATCAGTCAAGCTTTGAGCCCCGAGGTATCAAATATGTGTACAGGAACAATTCATAATTAACCAAGCTTTACTCGAAGAGTAGGCAGCACCTCCTGGTGAGCCTATTGTCATTAGAACCAGAAGAAGCGGGAACTACCTGCGGCGAGAGTGTTCACTGATTCGTGAGAAACTGGGACCAGCCGTACAACCTCCGGCTTCTGTACCCAAGCCGTAACGCGATTCTTCATCATCATCATTTCAACCCATAAACGTCCCACTGCTGGGCAAGGGTCTCCACCAAAGAATGTGGAGGGATTTACCATGCATGCCAGACGGATTGGTATAGAGTTTATCTCGAATATAAAGTAACTCCCTTAGTCGCCTTTTACGACACCCACGGGTTGAGATGGGGTAGTGACATTATGTATCCTTAATCCGTCACTACACGAATATGGACTACATATTACACCATCAGGAATCTTATCTTAGTAATATTATAAATGCGAAAGTTAGGATCGATGTATGTTTGTTACTCAATCACGCCAGAACGGCTGAAAGGATCGATATGAAATTTGGTACACAGATAGATTATAGTCTAGAATAGCACATAGGCTACTTTGTACCGACATACCAGCGGGCGGATGCTAGGTTGTTCATATAAAAGTCGAATAACTGCAGAAAGAAGGTGGTATGTTTTAATTCCAGTTCACTTGAGACTAGTGTAGAGTCCACACACTACTCTAGTCTCTCTCTAGTTTCAAGAATACCTATACATACATAAGAATACACATACATATAGAAGATAAAACATTTTTTTTTGTTAACCTGTATTGTCCTACTGCTGGGTAAAGGTCTGCCTCAAGCTCTCCCACTCTTTTCTGTTGATGCTTTGATCCTCCACTCCTAGTCAAATGAGTCCAGATCGTCTCGCCAGCGCTTTCGGGTAAAGATAAAACATGCTATCCTAATAATATTAATCTAAAAGAGAGAAAGGTAAGTACACAACATTTCTAAGAATCTAGAAATTGTATAAGTAGGTGCCTGTTTTTTGTTGGTGTGTATCGCATTGTACTCTCTATTGTTAACCAGTTAGGCGTGCAGCTGTCTTTGTTACTTCTAAACATTATCACGGGAATACGTTTACGTCCGTAATTAGTATCTTAGCGTTCACAAGACGCCACCGTAACAATCCGTAAATGTACAACCAAAACAATTATTGCTCATTGTCCTTTTGTTTGTTATTATCTCGCAACCATTCCAAAGAATAGCTTCCTTACCTCTCAAAGATATTGGTAGCATGATCCTTTATTCTCAAAGAAAAGGATTAAAAGTCAGTGCCGTTTGAAAGATGTTTTTTAAATGTCTTCATAATAGCTAAACGAAATCGCCTTTTTAAAGGTTTCCAAAAAATAAGGCCGTTTTAAGCCGCTTTTTAAATCATTGTTAGCGAAGATCCTGAGCTTGGGGTTTCGTATTTCGTATTCTCAATGCTTTCACTAAATAAATCTCAAAGTACCTTTATTAGGTAATCACGAAACTCTCCATTACCATCCATTTTGTAATAAAAGATTCAAGTCGCAAGTTTGGTAGTCCGTGCGTCTGGCCTTAGCGGTCAAAATGCCAAGCGGCGCAATGGAAGCTAAATTATTCCGCAAACATCAATAATGAAAGTAGTTTGAACAGAATTTCCATCCGTAACTAGGTTGGTTTTCTAGCTAATAGGTTGGTCGGTCTGTTCCAAAAATGTTGTGTCATTAAGTCGCGACCGCACGTGACCGAGGGCACCTGCCATTGGTAGGTCGTGCCGACATGCCTCAACAACCAGCTGCGGTTATCTTCTACTCGTTCGATATAAATCTTAGACATCACATTTCAAGTTCAAATCATGTTGATAAGTATATTTTTATTGTTTTATAATTCAACAAGGGTTGGCAATATCTGTATGTTGACAACTCATACAAGCAAAGCGAAACGTTCTTTCTCTTGTTATGAAATAACATTTTTCTCTTGAACTACGCCATTTATTAATATCCTAAAGAAAAACGATCGCAATAATACCATTACATGTTTACGTTTATAGTTTGATTTTTATGTTTTTTCCATTCTTATTTATTTTTGTGGTTTTCATTTTTAACGTGATTTCATTAATATAATTATTAATTATCTACTGTAGATAATATTGTCAGAGTGATTTGAGAATACACGCCATACTCGACCCCTTTCTCTAAACATTCTTCGACTTATTTGCCTCGTTATAGCCTATTGAGGACGCTTATACTGAATTACTTGGAGCTCAAGGAAACATGGAATAACGGCACCATAGATTTGTTTTTCCTTATTAACACCACGCTGTATAGTACAACGGTTATATAAAAGTTGACACTTTTTAGTCCCCAATCAGTTCCAAATCAACAATTTATTTGACACAGAAATAAAAATGAGAATAAATTGAATCTGTTTTGGAACTGGGTTTTGTGGAGTAATATTATCAAAGTGAATTTCCATGTTCGTTTACCTGAACTTTTTTTGCGTTTAACTTGGTAATATTTTGTTACCCCCGAGAGTTAAATGTGATGTTCTGATTAATTAACATGATAGCGATGCATCCGGAAGATACCTCAAGTATCTTTTATCGATAAGTGTTATTTCGTTCTAGTTGTACCCTATCTGGAATCTGGTCTTTCGGAATATAAAAATAAGTTAAATAAATCATAGATTATTGAAAGCTATTCCACTTGTATGGATAGTGCTATGTCACTGTAGGTGTGGGCGGCCTCTACATGCTGTGGGATGAATCGATATGCTTTCAATAATTATTGTTTACTAATTTGAATCTTAACAATTTATGATATGAAGGCACTATGATAAGACTTAATGACAGAACACTGTCATAAAGTTTTATTGCGTAATGATGTCAATTTTTTCATTTCGTTAAATGTGAATTTAGTTACTCATTAATTAATAATATTATTATTATCATCTATTATTTCAAAATATTATTCTGTGTATCATTCATTTAAGCAACTATGTTCATAAATCTTCTCTTACAAAATATGCGTCATAAGCTATAAATTATTCATAGTGAAATTAATCATCATTGATTTAATCAATACTTAATAATACTTGAATATATCTAAATATGTATTATAATAATAAATATATTTCGTGGCAAAACTTTCAATATCAGCGAATCATATAAAAATGTAGCTACACACAATTTGCACCAAAGAATAACGAAAAATTGACAGATTCGTTACATGTTACTTATTGTAAAATTTCATAGATATATTGGAATGTCGGTCATGCCCACCTATTATAACCAAAAATGTGTGCTTTGAAGAAGTCCTAAACAAACTTGAATTGCATAATACACTATTCGCAACGAAATATGATCCATGACGTATATCTTTTCCAAATATTGACTTTTGATGATAGCATTGAGAGTCACACCTGAACCAACAATCACTGAACCATCTTTAAGATGGCGAGGTGTCCATGTAAAGATTTAATTAAAGCAGGAAACCATATATATATATATCTGTTTTGATGCCAAAGTATTTATTACATCGTTCATATTCTAATATTAGAAACAATTTGCAACTCCGTATGTGTGGTCCATGAAACTTCAAACGACCACACCGCCTATTTCAAACTTGAGGAATCCGATGTCGTACGTAGAATTCTTCATTATACTTGCTTCTTGGTGAATAACTCAAGTCCGAATGTCATTCTCAATCGTATTAACTAAGTGTTTTCATAGCGCATCGCTTCTTATTCTCGAAACTCGTCTGCGTGGTCACTGTTTATCTTTGTAAGGCTTACTATTGTGCTCCCGGGAACGATAATTGTAGTCGAACATATTTTTTTTAAATATTTTTTTTTGTGGTGCATTATCGGGGCTGATGATGGTTTAAATGTTTATGTTTCTGCTCAATGTGATGGTCGCTGACGTGTAGGGCTGGGCCCTATTGTACCTGAAACCGTTCCGATTGCAAGGCCGTTTGGTCTGTTGCCTCCTCCGCTATGCCTTTTGTATGTCTACGCTTTAATTGTGTTTAGTTATAACAATCTTGATACTTGGTGTTTAAAATAGAATAAATACTTGAAAAATAACTAAAAACTTTAAATAAGTTGCTTCATAGTACTTACACTACCTAATAATATTATGAAGCGTATGAAGCGTAAGCGTAACTTGGTCAAGGAAATGCACAACACAGGATTATACTGGAAGTCCGACTGGAGGAAGAAAATCCTGCTGGCCGAGAAGACTTCTCTCTTGCAATGATACTCACTATATTTGGCGAAACGTTGCTGCTATATATTGTTCTCCTCCACTTCTTTGTGTTAAAAGACGTAACGATATTCTTTATTACGTTCTGTGTGTTGTGTTTGATTAAGTTAGTTTATTCGATAACGATAATATATGTGTTTTATTAATTAATACGTCAGGCACATAATTAAGTCATATAAAAATATTATTTATATTTTAATAATTACACTTAAATATGCATTTTTGAGGTTTAAATTTTTATTTATTCAATAATCAATGACTATGTTGACAAAATTAAACAACATTAATATAATGTGGTGTATTTTTAAATATATAATTCGCCAAATTACATTTACATATAAATCGTGGCATAAATATGGATAGAAATAATTATTTATATAGTTTCGTTTAACCTGTACCCATCTTTATTATAATCATCGGTTGAATATATCTGCAAGTATCAAAATCTTTTGAATTATTTTCAAATAAATTCGTAGCTCCTACGCATATTGTTCAAAGTAAACATGTAAGAAATCGTTCTTTTTGTCCGTTACCAACAATTGAGCTTTCGTCTCTGTGAAGCTGAGGCGTACATCGTACTACAGCTAATACAATCATGCATTTTTGGTACAAATATGCTTTGTTGTCGACCGTCGTCCATCCATTGTGATGCGTTTTAATATCTTTAGGAAGTGTGGCCTTTCAATCGGAACATAACTATCAGATTATTGTGTTGTCATCATTTCAAAAGAGGCGGTTCGATTGCTACTCAATAATCCCAAGTTATCGCCGCGCAGTAAACTATTTTTGAATCCCTATAATAATTTTCATCAGACTTTTAAAATTGACGAGTTTACATCATTATTCGAGTTATTGTGGTTCATTAACGTTTTAATGTTCGTACATAACCGCAGTTCAGGCGTTTAAACACTGATTACAGAACGTATAAAATTCACTATAAATTCTTTATTTATGTGACAAAAAAGGAAACAGTGGGGACGCTCTTAGAATTAAATATATGCTCGCGATCATAAAATAAAGAATTTATAGGCGTCCTTTGGAATTACCGTGGCTCGGTTTTATGACTTCACGGGGCGTTTATTCAGCGTTGCGTTGCGTGGTCGTATCACTGGCGTACTCGTACCAGATAGCGAGCTCCCGTACTCATTGTACAAGAACAATTGTGTCTTCGCATTGCTAGTTATATTGTGTGCTCTGCTCCATATTACGTTTTGACTTTTACGAATCTCAGTCAAATGTTATTGCTTCTCACAAATGATTGTGATACGTTTACTAGCGTTTGCTCTCCGTATCTTGTTTGTCTGCCGTTCTTTATTGAGCTTGGATAAAGGAGAAAATATGAGTAGAAATGATATTTTTTAAATTAATGACCACAATTCAAAACCTTATACAATATGGATATGTAGTTGTAGAATTAAATGTTAAGTTCTGTTTTCTTTATGAACGTGCAGAAATTGCACCAATTAATTCGACCAATTAGTTAAATAACTGTGTTGAGAGTTATTGCTCATATTTTGGATTTAGAAGACAAAGAATTGAATTTAAATGATAACTTGAATTTTATAACCTTTGCTTGTAATTCTGTATAAGTCGTTGTATATGTGAAATTATACAGTCATAACCATTTTATTACTTTCATAAGACCAATGCGAAAACACGAGTATCACATAATGACCATCAGTGAGCAAATCCTTAAACATGTAAGGCAACTTTACGACTCTTATAATTATAAGAATATCACCATATATCATATGAGGTAAATTTAAATACATTTTTATTGTTTTTTTAACTCCTGGTTTGTAGAAGCTATTAGAAGTTTCATATAAAATGGAAGATTTAAACAAGCCGCAGTTTTGAAGGACATAATACTCTTATGGTGTATATTAAACGGGTATTTTTCATCCCACGTACCTGTTGTTACTATAAGTTTAGAACTCTCGACTGTTAAAACTCTCGGAACACATTTGTATCTATGTATAACCGTCTTTCTTCTCATCTTTGTCAAGGTTTTTCGTTTTTTCACAATTTTCATTAGGTATATGGATTACTATAAGGTATTATAAAGTCGCTGAAGCACGTTAAATACTGTACAGGATGAAAAATAAATTATATTATCTGCTTCTTTGCCTAAAGTGGCAAAATCCAAGTATACCTATTTTACCTGAAATCATATTCAGAAATTGTATAGAACAGTAAACACCATATAATCACATTGTTTATTAAGAAGAAGTCATATTTGAGACATGACTGTGTGAGAAGCTTATTAAACGCTAAAACACATTACAACAAGTATACACAAAAAGTACTCCGTGACCAACAGTTTAACATGTTTGTACTGTCTATAAGTACGCGTGAAATTGTGATTATGAACACAAACGAGTATTTCAATCTTGTGAGGTGCAGGTGTGGAATTCAATTTTTTCTCAGCGTGCACTCTGATAGATAATGTGAATACAATCAAGTTGACAGTAACTTGTTGATGTTGAATATTATGTTGTTATAACATCTTTTGTGCTGTGATGATTTGACTTTAGAGAAATTGTACTCTAAGCTTCAAGACTAATATAATTTATTTATTTATTTATTTTATTTAAGAACTTTAACTTATTTTCGCTGTGGCGGATATTAAGTGAGGCCTATGTTTAACCGTGGACGTCATTGAGCTGATATGATGATGATGATGAAGAACTTTATTGCAAAAATTATAATGTAAGTGTACAAAAGGCTTAATGCTATAAGCATTATCTACCAGCCTACGTCCAGTTGCAATAAGAAATGATGTATGGGGTTCTTCAAAAATGGAGTAAATAGGTTTCTTAAGGGTCGGCAAAGCGCTTGTGATGCGTTGCAGGCGCCCATAGGCTACGGTAACTCCTTACCATCAGGCGGGCCGTAAGTCTGTTGCCACCGTCGTGGAATAGAAAAAAATAATATAATTTAAAAAAAAATCCTAGAATGATTTGCCAGACACATCAACAATTTGTGATCGTAGGTCACGCTGCCAAAGTCTGTTACTGTAACGGTGTGTAGATATGTGCATCGTTGGCGCCGGTATCGTGAGTCTGCATTGTGGCTGATTCGATACGGTTTTTGTACTCCCGCGCTCGGACGCTGCGTCATTATGACGATGCTTCACGGGTTAGGTTAGGTCATGTTCGCAAACTACTCACGTAACTGTTATATCATATTTTAACGATTGACAAAAATACCGCATACTGAATCATTTTTAATCCGCACCAAATTAGTTGACAACTTTTTTTATTGAATCGCGTATTCAAAATAGTTTTTTTTTTAATCTGACGATGTCCCCGAATTGATGATATATAGCCAAATAAAATCAGAAGTCAAATTACTTGTTAAGTACGATAAAAATAATACAATTTCCAGAAAATGGAAATTATTTTGCGCTTCGAATCAATTGTACACGAATTTATTGGTTCAGAAGGATAAAATCCACTATTTTTATTCATAGACTATTTATATTTTTATATTTCATTTGCAGGTGATTCAATTTCAAATCTGTTTGTGCATTATTTATTATTATTACAGATCGCCTTGTGGTATCGCTTTAGAACAAGAACCCGGGTCTATTATTACGAGGCATTTTATAGTCAAGGGGCGCTAACCTGTTACGAACAAATACTGTTTGTATTATATTGACGCAATCATGGTGTAACGGTCACAATGCAGCGGCATTTGGGGATATTACCCTAGACACGCCTCCTACCGAATGGGACCCACAATGACATGACTCACATACTTACCCCATATGTTGTCTTGTCCGTAGAGCGTGAGTCGCGAGCCTTATTATAATCACAGATCAGACGATTGTTGTCCCCATAAAATGTATAATTTATAAAAGCAGAACGAAGAACAAACCTGAAGGCGTATGGTTGCTTTTTTTTCTGGTGCGACTTAGCAGCGTGTTACATTTTAGTTTTTACGGAATCAAATCAGACCGATTCAGTGTAACGGGTGATCAATACTTTTTGTTCAACACAAACGTCTTTGAACATGATAAACGATAACGCCGCTCCGGCTATAAATTGTTATATTATTTTAATTAAATCAATATCATAGACTGTTATGATATTGTTGACCGCTGCAATTATTATTTAATTGGTTCCGTACACATTTTATTTTTATTTAAGTTACTGCGTTTAAATGTGTTTGTTTAGGTGAAATTTAGTAGCTAAAATCACACAATCACAGCGCCATCTAGTCCCAAAATAAGCAATTATATTTGCTTGTGTTATGAGTACTAAACAACTGATATACTACTTAAATATTTTTTTTTTTTGTTAATACGTACATATTATAGATAAATTACACCCAGACACAGAACCAACCTTTATGCTCATCACACAAAGATTTGTCCTGGGTGGGGATCGAACCCACGACCTCCGGCTTAGCTGTCAGGGTCACTAACCACTAGACCAAAAGGCCAGTCAAAATTGTCCCTCTTCTCGGTCTTCTATTGAGCAAAATTGTTGGTTACGTATGTAGCAATATTATTATGAATGGGATCTAATTTGATGATGGAGGGGAAAGGTCGCACTGGGAAAATTGTAATAAAACATCGATACGCAATTTGGGCTCGTTTGATTTCATTCGACTTGACGTCGAAGTCGACGTCTAAAGTCTGTACTCTGGTTCATAATAACCATACCTAAAAGCCTGTAGGTATTATTTTTATAACATTTTCTACTAAAACTTTATAAGCATTGTTTTCTTGAACTTTAACCAAAGTCTAAAATAGGATTTTGTAATGAATTTTTAATGGTGATCGTAAATAAAGTGGAGGAGGCGAGAAGGTTAATCTTGATTGTTAGTATAGCCATAGACGAATATCTCGTGTGTGACGGTGAGACATTGCTTGTTGTGATTTTATGGCTACCATAAACCGGCTATTACTATTCACACTGATCTAATACGATTTTTATATCCAATGTCTATTAATTGTGGTAGTTGTTGGATTAGGTAGTAAAATTGAAAGGTTTATCTTTAATAAATTAGATATACCTAGTTTTGGAGATACGACGGATTAAATTAACAAAGTTTAGTCATTGTCTTGCCATTATCCGTAGTATTGATAAAAAACAGCTAATACTCGTACCTGTAATGTGAAAGAATTAGTTACAAGAAATAAGTTACACAATGGGTGTAAATGCAAATTTTGACTCTAAAGATTTTAATGTATTAATCTTATATTATTTTATGATATAGTGTTAAGGTAATCATATTATCAATATGTTAATTATGATAGTAGAAAATGTTTCAAGGTTTTTATTAACAAATATCATGACAAAAATTAGAGGAAGTATTTATTTTTTTGTATTTTTTTTTTAAACCATTTAGGTACAGAATTTTTTTTTTGTAGGTATATCTATGATAAGGTTCAGCGTCTTTCGTCTGTAAGTAATAAATAAAGTGTACCTACTCGTTCTCATAACTACATTATCAGATAACTCTCTTTCTCAATATACATACTGTTTTGCTGTTAAGTGCAAAAAAAAAATTCGTTAAATCTGTTTCTTACGCAATAATATTGTTATTGTTCTAAGTTAGCCCATATTTGCATCAGAGAAGCCCGTAAACAGTAACGTAATAGTGAAAATTCATCACAGCTCTGTTCCGTCACATAAAAAAGTTTACCTGCGCTCGCCGTCCATTCTTCGATATGAGAAATTCGAGTTGCAATTTAGCGTCTATTGTGTCGGAACAAAGGCGTGCGATGCGTTAATAACACAGGTGCATCGTTTTCAAAGTTTGGACGACGCGCTCGCGGGACCCTAATAGTACGTGACCGGTTTTATTTTATGCCATTCTCGGCATGATAGCGTCCATTCTGTGTAATTTGCCGTTAAACTCGAAAACTATTTTTCAGTGTTTGGCCCTTTTTGTGCTATTGTCCGGGGATGTTAGATTAGTCGCTCGTCCGCCCACGTTTCATTAATGCGAATCTAATTTGTGTTGTGGGCCGGGGCTGTCGGCTTTCGTGTTTTTGGCTCAGCTTTTGTTCAACAGTCGAATTATCAGCGAATATTTTAAGCAGATGGTAACAGTTTAATTAGCTGAATGTGTTCTGTGTAACTTAAAAAAATGGGTTCCGTTTTGTGGGTGTGTTTTAATTATAGCTCAGTAGTAAGTATCAGTTTACTTAATTCATTTTACCTTTTTCTGTAAGCAATCGCGTGCAAATCTGTAGTTTTTAGCAATAAGAATAGTTCCAAGATAAGTTTATTCTTAAATTTGTTCTCTAACTACAAATAATCTAGAGTCATTCCTTTAAATGGTACATAATAATATCTGCCTTGCAAATGTCAAATTAAATAATCGTCTGACATTTAGTCGTTGTTTTCTTAATACCCTATTACTGTTTAATAATATAATCTTTTTGGTGTATTTCTCAGCAATTACTGTGGTAGGTAGGCGCCAAGGCCGCAAAAGTCTACAACTTCCGTTATTGAGCTCAATAGAGATGTAGATAGCATTTATCTGGCGTCTGTCCGTTGAAGCGGATAGTTTGTCCCACAGATAACAAAGATCACAAAAACATGAACCATTACAGATCGTATGCCCAAAAGATAAACTAAAATGTTTTTGTTATTGTGGAATTCCGAAAAAACAATACCGTTTATAACTATTGCGTTTGTGTGTTTTTAAAAGTATAAGACGTACCTACTTGGCTTATAGCATGCAGCAACTATTTATCATACTTCTCTGATTGACTTACACCATAATATAACCATCATACTAATAACAGGTACAATTACAGTCGTAATCACTTTATACTCAAATACCGTATGTTGACGTGATTACATAATAAGTCAATATAATTTTAAATAACAGGTAGGTTAAGTGTATGTTTGTTATTTGATCCTGGAGGGACGGGAAGTGAGAATACCTCGCGAACATCACCAATAAACTATGTAAGTAGGTGCCTTATAAAATTCATCACGATAGTGTAATCAAGTTTGTTTTATGGGAAACTTAATAACATAATTGCGCATTTATAAGTGCAATGTTATTAAACATACGGTTATATTAACTGCTATTTAATTATATTTAAGTGTTTATAAAAGAAATAACAACAGTTTTTATCGTGTACGATCGATACGTGGCAGCAGGTTGGTATTCCGGCGGTAGTGAGGGAGCGACGTGTAACGCAAACAAAAGTAGTGCGAAACTAAGGGTAATAAAGAGAGGCCAGAGAGAACCATCCCCGGGCACGTACGGCAATTCGTTCTAATAGTCGCAGCCGACAAAAGCGTTATTCTGACATTGTTTTGTTAGGACAGAGCGTTGCTCGATGCAAAACCAGCGCCGCCACCGAATGTGACCATTGAAGGCGCCTAGCGTATTTTTTATTCCTTGTGACGTGGGGGGCGAACTGAAGTGGTCCCAGTTCAGTAATTAATGGCGGATTGACGTGGGCGGTTGTTTCACGTCACACTGTTTTGGTAACAAATTGTAATGAATCGCTCAGCGGGACCTCACACTTGGAAATTGGAATGTCGTCTGAATTACGTCATCGACAGAACTGCTTACTGCTTACTCAAATAAATTGATTTGAGTGTTTGTAAATACCGTTGGTAGATACGTTAACAATATTACTGACGCAACGACTAATGGGAACTATTGTATTGAGATAAATATGTTCTAGATATTTTATTTTAGCTCATCGGTGTGATAATATCGATAATACAAGTAATGTTCGAAACAAAACATGCCTACCTATTATCTAAAACTGGAGTCACATATATTACTTATAAATTATTATATAAGCTCCTCTTTCTCCGGTGGAAAATTCGATTTTGTTGTCAATATTAAATAAATCACACACAACAAAATAGAAAAGACTAAAATTGGGCGCCAAACTTTCACCTTTAAATAACTTCGCGTCGCACAATTGAAACATACAGTTTTCGATAATGACGCTACCATCAATCACGCGTTAAATAGAAAACCACAGCAAACACAAACAATTTCTACAATCACGTATCAACAAAGACATAAAAATCTGGACTAGCTGTTTCATAGATTTAAATTTCGATAACCAGCTGCGGTATGAAGACATTTCCTGCCCAAATGTAGTATACATAAACGAAGTACCGACTAACACTGAGCCACGAAACAATTTGTTACTATCACTTTTTAATGGAGCCATTAAAATAGTTTTGCGGTTGAGACCGAGTCATAACATTTTGGCGCCTGTTACTGTCTCGGATAACAAATATCTTGCGGTTGATAGGATTGCGCTCTCAGTTTTGAACGTGGGATTGAGAAATCGTATTTCATTATTTTCTATCACTCAGTGTCACTTTCATTGAATCACGAAGTCTGTTTTCCATCAGCAGGTGACTAAACCAACATTCCTCGTATCCCAGATAAAAAGGCCAATAAATACGTCATCTTTCATTTGAATTAGGCCGAGGTTATTTACCCAGGATGAGGCGGCATTGGGAATTTGTTTAAGTATCATTTTTCTATTGTCTTCTTAAAAGCTTGTTTCCTTTCACTCTCTGCCGCTTTTGTTTACATTTCTTGTTTTTATCTCCTGCTTTATTTGTTTCTAGACATCATTATGATTTCTGCTCACTAATAAATTTTCTTTGCACTAATTTTATTTTCTGTTTATACGCCTTTGTTTTAAATTCTTTTTAACAGTACACTTAAACTAGCGTAATAAAAGTGATTATTTCTTAAAGTCACGCTCAACAATTGACATCAATATCTTGTTATAAAAATTTAGGAGCTATTCCATCTTTTATGTTAGAAACATAATAATAAACGTAAAGTTAAACATTCATAATAAGCGCCATCTAGATCAGAGGCATGAATACATATAATTCATAAACTGTTCTTAATATAAAATGTTATAAGTATATTATGTAGCTAATTAATAATGCATTCAGCTTGACTGTAATTTATCAAGATTATCAATTAGAATATGCTTTTATAACAAAATCTTAAAACTAATCTTGGAGAAGATAACGTTTTTACTTTTTCTGGTGCAATTTTGTCCCCTATCTTCACCAAAACATAACTATGACATTAGTCTCATATTCCTTTAGTCACGTGTGGCCTTTTTTGTCCCAAATGGGCCGAGTGTGTCATCTGTCTTAATTGTTTAACAGCTTATTGTTTACACGAAAAAGTTTTTTATTGACTTTTACGTTTTTGCTCAAAGTTCGTAATAAATGTGTTACAGTTAGTTCAGGGTAGCATTTCGGATAGTTGAGTGCACGTGCGATTTGTCTTTTGTACTATGTCCAGAAGTTGACGTCTGGTATTTGGAGCACATTATTGTCTTTGTCATTTCTACATTGTCTTATAGCTTTTGTATTGCCATGAGTCACAACTGGACAACTTGTAATTTGTGTTCGACGTACTAATAATATAAATATCATTGATTTTAATTACTTGTCCCATTTTAGTTACATGAACTAAAAGCTTGTAATTTAAGCTTTATTATACTGCACTATTGATGTTATATTTTGTATTGTCTAATGTTTGATTTGACATCTTGTTCTCAAGTAATAGGTACACTTAATTACCTAGCTCGTTAGTTGTGTAATGGATACTGCAGAAACTAGACTTTGCACTTTACCTACATAGACATAGGGCCAAGATGGGAGGGAGTGTATTACAACAATAAGCTAGTTGGTGCGGTTCCAAAAATGTGCCAATTAGTATTAATCTATTTGGACGTGAACCCCTTAAGCACGCATGCCTGCAAGTGATAAATATCCCCAAGGTTCAAAGTTATAAAAATCATGAATTTCTCGTTTTTCTGAGTAATACAGAAGACTTTATCTTAAAATAGGAAAGGTTTAGAGTACTTTATTCAGCATTTCAAAAGTAAACAAGAAAGTGAAAACTACGTTCGCTCATTTGTGAGGTTGCGTCTCGTGCGTTATTTAAAAATTTTCATTTATTTTATTACTGTACGCCCTGATGCCCATTGTCTAGTTGCTTTTAAAACATTTTTTTGCATCCGTAAACCCTTTTCGTTTTGGGTGTTCGCTCGTTTATTGTTTCTTTATTGCAGACCCTTGCCGACAACCAAGTTTGCATAACGTTCACCTAATACGATTTAACGCACGCCCGGTGCCCGTAAAGTATATTTTACATTATTTAAAAGGGTTACACGTGGATGTGTTTTAATCGTGGCAAGTAATTATCTAGCGCAACTAATAAGAGATCGTATCAGCGGTGTTTACCCAAGATTCTCATCATTTTAGTTATTTCACAACCAAAATATTAGTTTTCCCTCTTCTCGTTAGGCTATTGTGCCTTTGGGCAATGTTTGATCTAATAATGGGCTAACAAAAACAATTAGTCGGGACTCTTTGTTAAAGAATTTTATCGCCTAGATTTATTATATTTGTAGAGAATTTTATCGTTCGATTGCCCGTGTGTTGGACCATTCTATGGGATATTGGCTTACGGAGCCAGGTAGACCCGATCATTTATCAGCCGTTTTAGTTTTTTGTTGTTACTTTTGTTATTATTCGTATCCCTCGAATGTATTAATCTCGCGTGGGTCCGCCAGAACCGGTCATTACCCAAAACTTGGGGGCGTATTGCGTCCGGGTGCCTAGTTATTACGGCTATTCTAATAAAATAACCCCATATCATTTACGTAATTAGATACATCGCTAAATATTTTATAATGACGGATTGAAATTAGCTGGGTTGGCAGCGTTTAAGTCAATGGTTGTGGAGTAAGAGAGTACGAGGGCCAAGGGAATGTATAATGACACCATTTTAAATGTTTTCGTATTAAATGGGAGGAGCGCTTTTGTTCATTTTGTCATTCACCTGTTCCAGAGTTGTCATACCTGTTATTATCAGGTTAGTAGAAGGTAATACTCGTAATTTGTTATATTTTTTTGCATTTTATTTAGTAAGTTAATTCCTTAGTCGATATTGATACGTAAGTACACTTAATACTGTTGCGGTTGAGAAAATATTTACAATTGTATGAAATTATCACTTTTGGGTTGGTATAATCTATTGTGTGAATAACCAAAATAAGAAAATTAAAATCCACGCTTTGTGAAATCACTTGACAACACCGTTAAGTAAAATATTTTCAAAGCAAATTTGTCGCTGTGGCTTCACATTATGTTCCCGACATATTGTCATAACATCCCATTTCATTTCACTTTGGCGAGTTGTCGCGAACATTGTTGGCGTGTGAAGTTTCGTTTAGAGACGGAAATGAGGAGAAATTTCCCAAAGAGACATCTCTACCAGAATAAGAATATTTTGATGTAGGCGTATGTTAGAGGTCCACAATAGACACGGCCGGCCGCCCCGCCTCCGGAAAGAATCAATTATACAAACCCCTAGTTCGGAGACATGTCGCCGAATGGGCGAATTGTTTGTTTAATAACATTTCGGCGTTTACAAAAGTCACGGTAAAATATTTGTCGCCTTTGTCCGGCGACTCGACCTTTTGTACGTAAATTAAGTGATAGACATTCTTTTCGTCATTACATTCTGATGTGTCATGTCTCTATCCAAAACGGATGCGTTCGTATTTTTTGTATGGGAACGCTTCCTGTCTTTGCTGACTTAACTTTTTTAAAAGATTTTTATTTTATTAAAAAAGGGCTATAAATTTTATTTATGAATATAAAAATACACAATGCTTAAAACGTCGTGAATTCTGTGAAATATGGCAAATGTCGTAATATTTTTACGTATTAAGATTCTCGTATTTATATGTATTTATAGTTTTCCAATGGCAGCTGGATGAATGCTTTTATTTCAAATGAAATATGCTTTGCTTATAAATTTGTCTATTTATTTGAGGAAGCAATACAAGAATGCTCTTATAATTATGTTTATAAATAGCCCACTTATATCGCCGTGAAGATAGAAATGAGTAAGCCTTTTTGTAATGTCATACGTGACACTTTTCTCAAATACTTTGGACGAACGGTAGCATTTTAAGTCTAGCATAGTAATGAAGCGTTCAGCTTCATTACTATGCCACCCTTAAAAAATTGTGTGATTAGAATAAGTTTTGTAATCATGGGAATAAAATTTAAAAATTCATTGTTTATTTTATAAAGCGTCTTAAATTGTTAAATTACCTATGAAATGATTATCCCCTTTACTCTTGTAGATTAAACCTAGATTATCCATTTATTTATTATTATGTCTTGTTTATCATAATCTATCTACCAGAATATTTTTATAGGCAGGTACTGGAATCCCTAAATGCTTTGTTTACCTATAGAGTAAATAATTAAATATACTTGAAAATCATTCTAAAGGTGACAAAGGCTCGTATTGCAAAGTTTTCTATCTATATTTATTTTTAAAGGAATAAATGTAAGAAACTTATAACATGCACTGTTTATAATACTGAATTATTTGCAACTTTACTAAATGGAAATAAATATACAAACAGTCATACCTTGTGTAGTATGCCGACACACGCGCCGATTTTTTTCCGGGAATGCAAGTAATTTTAGCGGAAACATAGTGTTTGGTTGGGACCACACAAATATTTGGCCCGTGTTGAATATAAATACCGTTTGTTTTTGTTTTTGAGCAAAAGTTACGTAACAGTAACTTTGCTTTCACTGATATTATATTCCTAGTAGGTTTTGTATTGTTTTGGTCTAGGAATTTTATTTTGAAGCGCGTAAAGAGTACCTACACAGGTAAGCAAATTATTTAAACTTTGTTAGTTATGCATTTAATAGCAGGTCGTGTTGTTTATAGGTAAATAGATACTGGTTAAAGGCCTTCTGTGCCGCTCTCAAACTGCCATTAACCCGAAAATAAATTTAAAAATATTACGCGTTTAATATAAAATTTATTACTCACGCCCGTAGCCAATTTGCAACTTTTATGGGGTAGCATAACAGGCCTTACACCAAATAAATTTAGGATATAATAAAACCACTCGATAATCATAACGTTTTCTAATGACACACTTACTTTGAACGACTTGGTATCGATATATTAATATTTGATGAGGCTCAATGAAGTAATATGCAACTAATTACTATGCTTTCGGTGTATCGGCCGTCCTTCTAGTTACACCGATGAATGAGCCCACAATAAAACCCTATTTTATTGCTGTTTCCTCTCTCGCTTCGTTGGCATTCATCCCGAGAACTACCAAATCATTAAAGCTTGTGTTTGTTGATTTTTTCCTACCTCTTTGTTTGCTTTATGATAATAGGTGTTCGTTTCGTCGCGCTTCGACCGCGGGAGCGATGCGGTGTGAAACTTAACGCCTTCATTCACGCTCCTTTTTATAGAGGCACTTGATTTAGCGAGCCAATGTCGTTTTTAATAGACTCAGTTGAATTTCGCTTTTACAACCACGCAACACCGTCTGTGCTTCCAAATTCGTTCTGGTGTTATGTTAATAAGTGCTATATTTTTGGTTTCAGATGTCGAGTCCTCGAATCACGTGCATGATTATTTTTTTATACCATCAATGGTTTGCCATACTTGAAAATAAACCGTATTTCTAATACGTAAATCATACGAGTATACACATACATATAGTGTCTTAAATAATCCTGTATTTGCTTATACTAAATAACGCAAAAGTTATGCTGAAATCTCGGTGTTGATGTCAAATATTTTGCTTACAAAGTGAAGTGTTGTGGTTTATTTTAAGTTTCACTTCATCGTCCGCGTTCAAGTATCACTCGACGCCTGTTCATTTTACACTAACTATTACAGGGTGTTCTTTGAAACCGAACTAACTGCACTCATTAAAAGTTATACGCGACCGCGAGAACCCTCAAAACTCATTGAAGGACTGTGGAATTTATCAGCCAACTCAAAAGTGCTCGAAGGGAAGTCTGTCCGGGCCATTATTCGCCGTTGTCCCTTACAATAAGATTAAACTAGCGTCCACCAACTATATAGATAGCGCTTTGACCAATTCGCGAGCGAACTGCTCACGTAATAGTTTTGTTGTTATCGGCCGTAACCACTCTTCAGTTGCTTCTGGGACGATATTAAAAAGATTTTGGCAACGAGCCACTCTGATATTGATCTTTATGCTTGGCCAGACGGCTATAGGAGTTCTGTAAGTGCCACGCCAGTTGCTTTAATGACTTCCCATGTTTGTAAGTTTCGTTCATATTTTATGTATTCGGCTGTATGTAGTGACATTTACTACTGCTATGTAACTGCTGTGTAACTTGTAAATTTTCACATGACAAACATGTGAAAATTTACAAGTTATTTTTTATAGACATGTAATATTGTTTTATTTCATTTTGTCCTGAACTCTTCTAATTTATTACTTATTTCAACAAAAGTGTCAAGTTATTTTATTTCCTCATTAAAAGAATTGAATGAAGTCCTAAATATGATGTTATCAAAATTTGGCTAATACAGCGCAGCTGCGGGCTTATCGCTCGCGCGAATTGGAATATATAGTTAAAAACGTGTGTAATTAAGTTGGTATGTGTGAAGGGTAACACCTGCGTTTGCTATCTGAGATCGGGCCGTTACGGTTTATGGGGTTCCTACCAAAAACAATGGAAATGGCAAAAAGTCGAAATGCGGGCCAGGTACCAAGGGTGCAGGGAAGGGTAGGCGTGCGGGTCGCGACGGGGCACCACAATTTATGATTGCGCCGTGTCAGAGTGCTAATGAAGGCACTCTGTTGCTCTTTATTGAGATAACGCTTGCAATCGATGGCCGAGCTGGTATCGAGTCATTACTTATTGCGTCGTCCGATCTCGCGTGTCCTTTTATATACATATTTTTTGTTCACTACATTCGTGCAAAGCAACTATTATTAACTGCCCTCTCCATAATCATAAGATAAACTAATCTATGAGTTGTGTAATGAGAAAATGGATATATTGGCATATCTGCTGTATCTTGTGAGTTGTTTTCTTCATTTCTGAAGGTCATGTCTCTTTTGGGAGTTATCCATCATCTTATTCATCATGACCTTTAACGCAATTCTGTCTTAGGCTGTTATTCAATCCGTAATGAAAGGGATTAACTACTGTATTAGCTTAATAATAATGCGTGATGTGTAAAGTATACATTATTGCTTATTATCTTTTGAATAAATAACATAAAAGATTGAATTTTGACACATAACTTAATAATTGTACCACTATCATTTTGTATAAATGACAATCCATTAAGTATAAACGAAATTTCATATCACAATTTAATCTACATCTTAATATAAGTATTCAAAAACTAAATCAGATACATATTAAAACTATGTACTATCGCGATATCGTATCTAGAAAATTGACGTATGACATATCGGATACATTTTTGTATGAATTGTGAATTAAAATCTCGCGTCCACCGCAACCCGACGACTCGGATCGTATCGACGATTGAATCGTCTGATACACGGAGTGAGAATGATATCATCATTGAAGCTGCGTGTACTCGACCACTGGATACTAGTTGTCGGCGTTGTGAACTTACTTTATCGTATGCGACCACGACGCCACGTGAGAAGTTATGAGACAGCCCCATTGTCGGCAGATACGCACGCACCCACATTACTTTATAACATACTACCCCTAATGCAACAACCTAAATTTATTGATGCAAATGTCCCTGTTAATCCTTTGCACCCATGGCGACCGAGACAGAATTATAAGGTAAATTGTTGCTATGGCTTTATCCCGTTTATACGTGCTAGTTCACCATAACTATAATATAAAAGGCAGTGACGACCATAGATTTGTAGCGCTCGGATCCTAGGTCGATGGTGACGGTGGACAGAAATAAAAGTGATTTGTAATTTAAAACGTTTTTAAGTTGAATTTAAGGGCGTTAAGCCAAGATTGCGTGTTGGGAGAGGCCTATGTCCAGCAGTGGTCTGCAATAGCTGAGATGATGATGATGATGACGATGAAGCCAAGATTATTACTTTCGACGATTTACCGGGCTTTTCATTGTTAAATTGATACAAGTATGTAAAAAAACAACAATAATTTAGGCGTAGGTTACGTATAATTCATTAATGAAGGATTTATTACCTATGTTAATTTTATTTAATTGTTTCATAATTGTTACCGTGTCAATCTTATATATAAAATTACTTGTCTGAACTTATAATAAGTTTTGCGTCAATTTTATGACATGACTGCGCTCAAGGGAGCTTCCACAAAACGCCGGCGCATGCGCAGCCAGTCTGCCAGTTATCAACGATCCTATCGATTGATAGCCATTGTTCACAGTCATCGGCCCGCCATTTAACTGTTGTTAAACTTAACGTACAAAGTGATGAATAGTTCGCCGATCCAGGGATATGTTTATCTTCGAACTGTCTTATAAGATATGTCATTTACAACTGGTTATCTTATTTGATATCTTTTTGTTGATGTCGACTTATTATTAGTAGTGGGTAGAGTTTCATCACTTTCTGATTCGTTTCCGATAACTGATTTTTTTTTGTTTGTTACTATAATATTGGTATTTAGTTTTTCCAATAAGATAGGGTTTAATTGTTTCAGTGGTATATTCTTTATGCTACTTTGGTATTATAAATGTTAAGCTGCCTCATTCTATATTTTTCTTAAATTTTGAATATTTTATTATAAATTTTGCAGTAAATTAAATCCTTCTATTTGTTTCAGGTAAACATATTTCAATGAAATAACCGAAAAATTTCAACGTAGACAATAGAAAAATTTATTACGGTAAGTAAACAAATCCAGCTGGTTTCAACACAAATAAGCATAATTTACCAATTCCGTATTATTACTAGAAACTTATAAGATCAAGTTATCTGTCGTCGACAATAATATTCAAATAAGATATCTCTATAATAATTCCTCGTAACAAAGATCCCACAAAGCATCTTAGTGTAACGGACTCGTGTATAAGGATAGTCTTCCACAAATTGAACATCGTTGCTTTTAATTGTGCGAGGTTAAAGACTAAACTAGAAAAATAAACCATATTTTATGTAATTAGTGAGTGCTTTTTTACCCGACTGCCAAAAAGGAGGGTAATGTATTTCGCGCGTATGAATGTATGTATGTGGGCATTCCTGTTCCATTGTGACCTTTTGTAGCCTAAACGGCTTGGCTGATTTTAAAGTGTGTAAATGTGACGTTAACAAAAAACCAATATGGCGGCCGTAAACTGTCAAAACAGACGTTTTTTAGTGCTATCGCAATATGGGTATCAGATGAAAGCTAATTAATAGCCTAATTCAATTATATAACACACTAACTATTGCCCGCGACTCCACTTGTCTCTTGTAACCTAAATAGCTTTACCAATAATATTGAACAATCAACATTCACAAAGTTATAATATACATAATAATTAATAATATTGACAGAAGAAGGCTACTTTTTGGCAAGGCAAGGCAGGCGGGTTTTTTGGTTTTTTTAAATAAACACTTGTTCTAATTTAACATTGGAAAAGTATTCCAGATCTGCTAATTACGATTTGAAAGCATATGCACTATGTTTAAATAGTATTATGTTTCAAACTTCAAGTTTGTTATTTTAATTCTAAATGGTAAACGATAACCATTATAATAGAAATTGGCAAGACCAGTATCAAAAGCTGTGCCCTTTATTGAAAATAATGCAAAGAACGCTGGAAACACCACAGCGTATATTCTTACGTGAAAAGTTAACACGCACGTGGGAAAAATTATCGCTAGAAGCGAACCGTGCTTGAGTAGATTGATTCCTAGTAGTATGATTGAACTTTGCTATGGAGTATTGCCATAATTTATAATTTTAAACATATACTAAATATCTTTGAGTTTGTTAACTGACAATCGTATCTAGGCATAATTATTCACTAGTGTCTAGATGTTAGGGTAAAATGATTAAATAAGGAAAACAATTAACTACTTAATGCAGTAATACACAGAAATCAGTGTTCAGACTGCAATATATCATTTATTATCTACTATTTGTGTAAGGAACAGTAATAAATAATCGAATACTGTTGTTACAACTCGATTTGTGTATTTATTGTGGGTTGTAACGGAATGTATTTACAAAATGGGTGGCACAAATATACTTATACAGTCAATGTGTTATGGCACTTATGGCTTTATGCATGTGTAAGGTAATCTCAGTATCGCAGTCTGAAGAGGAGAGCAGAAGGATTCTAGTTAATATTGGCATGTTTGAAGAGTACGTACAAACTAGTTTAATTTATTTTTATCAATTTTATAATCATCTCCCGTTTAGACCTGATCCTTTAAGTCAAGTCCAGTGTCCGTGATTCCTATGTTTCGTCATGCCATACTTATTCCAAGTAAAATATATTCTTTATAAGATCGTGTAAGCATTATTCAATAGAGAATTAGTCAATTGTGACTTGTACCTTATACATATTATGTTTGGACATAATAAGGTTAGCATTCAATTAGGTAGGCAGTTTCTATTTCGACGTTCATACGTTTTATATAAGCATTGGCGTGCCCTTTGACGGAATAAAAGTAAGCGGGTGCGTATCCATATTTTATGTTGCGTTATTCTATGGACGGCTATCCTTAGATGCGCGCGCATTACGGTCTCATAAATCGGCCAAGAGACAGCGCCAAATGAGACGTCTGAGCTTGTGTAGTGATGCCGACAAACATAACCTGGTCCGAGGTGGCTTGTGTCCACTTAAGGATGGCATTAGTATGAAATTCTTTAACTACTATTATGAAAAAAAATCTTATTTTTTATTATTTGGTGATTATAGAATTATTTTTGTTTTCAAAGAAAAAATAAAAAAATTAAAACTGTATGCAAGTTACATATCAAAGTCTACTGAATACTCTAGAAGCGCTTTTCTAAAATGACATGATTAACAAATCCAAAAGAAGTCAACTCGTTTTCTTCTTAGTTTAAAGTTGATGCATATCCACAACACGTGTAATAGTTTGGAGCCTATTTCTACTAAAATGAATGGTCGATGTTGATACGAGTTAAACTACTTCTATGAAACCCTGATACGCCTATTTAAAATTGAAACACATATTAAGAAATTTGAGTTTTTCTGCCAACAATTTCTGAATACCAGTCTGGAGTATGACAATGTGTCCTGGAATCGAAATAACTGTTAAATTGTTGACTAGCTGTGCCCGCGACTTCGTCTGCGTGGAATTTAACAAAAGCGACATTACTTTTTTAAAAGTAGCCTAAGTTACCCATTATTACATCAGCTATCTGCCAGTGAAAATCCCGTCAAAATTCGTCCAGCCATTCCAGAGATAAGCCGAGATAAACAGACAGACTGATAGGCAGACAGACAAAAATTGTAAAAGATGTTATTTTGGTACATGTACCGTATATGCATTCATATGCATGTAGTAAAAAGCAGTTATTTTAATATTACAAACAGACACTCCAATTTTATTTATTTGTATAGATAATGAGAGATTGAACTAATTTTCACTCCATGTGGTATAGTGTAGTAGTAATAGTGATTGCAACCTCTAGAACTTACTTTATGCAATCTAGTATTAATCGGTATCAAGAATTCTGTGTTAAGTTGCCACCTCTGCCATCCCTGCTGTCCCCATCGGACGTTTAACTTGTTCGGACTTGTGTCAATATAATGATACGTCAATGTGACTTGTGAACCTGTTATGATAAAGGAAATCAATATTTTTGTTAGCTCGTTTTATAACTCTTATTTACTTAACTTTGTTTACTTATTTTTCTTACAATTTATGGATGAAGTATAATAATAATAATAATAATAATATTCTACCACATTTACACAGCGCCATCTAGTCCCAAATTAAGCAATTATATTTGCTTGTGTTATGGGTACTAAACAACTGATATACTACTTAAATACATTTTTTTTTGTAAATACATACTTATTATAGATAAATGACACCCAGACACAGAACAAACCTTTATCCTCATCACACAAAGATTTGTCCTGGGTGGGGATCGAACCCACGACCTCCGGTTTAGCAGTCAGGGTCACTAACCACTAGACCAACAGGCCAGTCACTATCACACATATCTTTAGGAAAGTGATCGTGTTGTCGGTGACCATTGAAGAGCTACGAGTATGCTTTTGATTTGAAGTCTGCCTTTTACTACGAAATAGTAGGCAAAGGTGTATCACATTTACGTTTAACCAGGTGTGTTTGAAGTCCAATACAAAAAACAAAAGTTCCTACCGGATATCACCTCGCCACTAAATAATATAGAATTCGCATTGATGCGTATTCGCTATTTGATGTGAAATCATCTCGTGTTTCTTGTTGTTTGATTCGAAAACAACATTCGTATTTTTGGACTAAATTCATTCTGATAATCTCTGAGAGGTTTCAAACAGGTTCCAAAAGATAGCTGCTTAGGTAGCTAATTTTAAATACAAATTTTATTATTAATCTAATCATGTTTATTGTTATTTGCCATCCAAGCAATAAAATGTTATCTTCTACAAATAGGTATATCGCAGTTTACGAAATCACAATTTTCCAAATTCCGTTGAAGTGGAGCCGCGGGCGGTCGCCAAGTTCTTACATAAAATAACAGCCTCTATAGGACGCCGATACGAACTAACGAGTAAATTACACGGCTCGGAAGTGTTTGCGGACCGCCCATCGCCCCGTCTGGACCGATTTGAAATTCTGCACTGAGAAAACAGACAAGCCAACTATGTTCGTCGTTTATCGATGATAAAACGTTATAAAAACTAACATTCCATTTATTAAACTATTATTAAAAACCTGTATCAATATTATATATTATCTTGTAATGGGAACAACACGATCGTATTTATATTTAGAATGCTAATATAACTGACGTCACAGCGCTCGATGTGTCCGTGATAATATACACACTTATTTGAACTTCCCGTCACAAGCCCGGCTAGCTCAGTCGGTAGAGCATGAGACTCTTAATCTCAGGGTCGTGGGTTCGAGCCCCACGTTGGGCGCATCCCTTTTTTTCTTTTTGTAAGTTTCTTCAACATTCTTTTATTTATTTTTACAATTTCGGTGAAAGTTTACATTTTTTTATTAATAAAATATTTTTCAAACATTTGTCATAGTTTCTCAGTACCGATACAGAGTCAACGGATGGACAGGCCACACTAAGTATAAATAGTTCCCACGTTTTGTAGTCATAATGTACTCAATTGATGTTTTTACTAGTGACGTCTTATATCATTCGATTTATTTATACTAGTAACTGCGCGCCACTTATTAGGTGACACCTCACTATAAATCTATAATACATTTATTTATTGTTAACACACGCGTGCTTGTATGAGTACATATTTATGTTGTATTCATTCAATTAGAATTCTTGAGAAAAGATATTTTTTTTTAAACGTTGGTTTTCTAAAATATTCAACGGTCTTACTAGAAAAAAATATTTGTGCTAGCTATGCTTATGATGGTGATCGAACTCACAACATTGTGTTCGGGAATCGCATGCTACGATCTTTGATAGGCTAACAAAGAAAATTTGTATAGAAGTTTGAATAGTAAAAAATCGGTCATTATTTTTTCTGTTATACATAGTTATTTATATAGGTATTAATATTGTGAACTGATAAGTAAATAAATTGATTCTTTAATTAAATAGGTAAGTATGTAAATACTATGTGCCGACATTAAAAAAATATGATGAAGTAGTTAAAGTTAAGCTTATTAATACAAAACATATGTTAGAAAAATAACTTTAATTTTGGTACTTAACTTTAAAATAACTACGATATAAAATTGTAGAATATATACCATAGATCTTATAGTTTAATGTTAACAACTATCCCAAGTCTAACTGTAACAGTAATTCTTGGTAGATTATTAAGAAAGATTAAAAAATAAACGTGTCCTACATGTCCAAGTTTAACCGTTTTGAAGAAACACTTGGCTTAATTAAGTAGTAGGTACTTATGCTAAGTATTTTACTGAGATTATTCGAGAACAGTGCTTAATATGCAAAAATGTTGATACACTTTTGATACATAACTGATTTTATAATTAATGTTTTGAGTTTATACATTTACCTCTAATCTAATATGGAGTGTTGTTTGTCATAATTAAATCTATTAATTTTGTGCGTCTTAATTTGTACTATATTTTAAAAAGCTTATCTCAAATCTGATCTTGATGTCGGTTTATTTAAAATAATTTAAGTTTTCTCTATAATGATAAAAAACACATGGAGCCTTAAATACACACGTTGATTCTTCCAATATTTAACAAAAACCGAAGTGAAACTTGTTTCTTTTTTACAATTAGTTGCCATTTTAGAATTCTTGTTGGCTATCGCGAAACTTTAATCTTCTTTTGAAATGTAATTTCACAGTGAATTGATCCAAAGACTTGGACTATTTGTATGCAAAGTATGATCCTGATCGAATCAGACTATTTACTAACCACTCTTTTAAGTAGGTATACATACGCTGACATTAAGAAGTTAATGTGGTCTTGGGGCAAAAACTTTATCTTTCTCGTTAATGACACCACGTTCTTTACTTGGAACGAAATAAGTTGGTTTTGTATGTGTAAATGCTTTGTGCCTATAAATTGTAAAATGTTATTTACGTCTGTCAACAGTACATTTATTTAAATAAAATAGATTAAGGTAATATTTGCCAGAGATGGGTACACCCCATCGCAGAGAAAATAGCTATCATATTAATACTACTGGGACAAATAAGTGAGTTTCTTGACAAATTACAGTAGGGTTAATCTGTTCAGTACAGCGGCTAGGACAGCGACTTTGTAAGAATACAACGCAAGTCATATACCTAGCGTTTTTATGCGTCTACATAAACAACTTAATCCCAGATTTCACAATATTATTTCTTCCTGATAACTTACCTAAATATATTACGTATGTTAAAAGTTATCTAAACATAATGGGGGTTTATTTAAAAGGGTTCTTAAACATTATAGAGAATATTAAGCTTCATAATATTGTTCAACAAATATATTTGCAGAGAGGAATGCTTTATTTATTACATGGTAAAGTCTTATTACAGAGTATAGTCAGCCGTATAGTCTTGGTAAAGTAGTTCGTGTTTGTCTAAAATATCCTTTGTGGACGCCTCGGTATAATACATTTTTGTTTTCAAGTTTACAGCAAGTATTCGCTTGGGAAATGATCTTATACGAAGAAAATTACACAAAGCTTTGTGCTGTGGTGAGTTTGTTACATTCCCAACTAAGTGTATCGCAGTAGGTAGCCCGAACATTCTCCAGGTCACCCACGCATTGTATTGTATCGTGTATTATAATGTACCCTATTTGTGTCAACTTATTGTCTTTGAATGTCCATATATCATTGTTAAGGATGTTAGACTATTGTGCTTTTGTGCCAGGATACGTAGAACTTACACAGATAAAATATGTCAATTTATGCCGGTTATCGACCTTATTTCTCGGACGTTTGCACCTTATATTACATGTTAGGCCTTTTATAGTGTTAGAAGATACAGGTGACACGAGACACTACGTGTTTGTATACTGAATAGGTAATTGACATTGACGTCTTATCCATTGTGATAGGTCGTTTGCTTGTGGTAGGTATAGCCTAGAATAACCGCGCGTGCAACGAACTTTAGTAACATGGAAGCCAAAGCTCTGTTCCTGTGTCTCAAGTTCAGTGAAAATTTGACTTCGTAAATGAGACATAGGTGCACAAGGGCTTTTAATGGGTTGCTACTGTTTCTAGGCTGGCGAGATCCACTACGCCATCTTGTTTTGCTGAATAAGATAATAATATTATATAATAATATTCTACCACATTTACACAGCGCCATCTAGCCCCAAATTAAGGAATTATATTTACTTGTGTTATGGGTACTAAACAACTGATGACTTAAATACATTTTTTTTTGTAAATGCATACATATTATAGATAAATTACACCCAGACACAGAACAAACAATTATGCTCATCACACAAAGATTTGTCCTGGATGGGGATCGAAACCACGACCTCCGGTTTAGCAGTCAGGGTCACTAACCACTAGACCAACAGGCCAGTCAAAACATAATATGCGTTAATTTTCCCTTCTAAAAAACAAAAGTCTTTGTCCACACCTGTCCACGCTGTCTAATCCTCCTTTATTAAAATAGTGCCAATATTCACGTATCTAATCTATTACCACACATATTACACGAATACATTGCTTACACACATCATATCCAGAACTTTAAAAATAGAATCATTTTAACGTTAATTTGATGGTTTGAGATAATTATTTCGGTTGACAGTTGACCGGCACCGTAATGATGATGATGCTTCATGTTTTTAAAATTACTCATGTAATAGGTACCAACAGAAGCCGGGCGATTGTTACTTAGGGCACTGGTATTGCAAGATTCGGGCCACGATAGTATTTTGTATTAACAAACTTTTATATTCAACATGGAAAATTATAAGAGTACAAAACGTACTGGGTTTTTTCTACTGTAACAATATAATACAAGAAACAAAAATAATGAGATTACAGTTCAGATTTTATTTGAACTCAAAGCAAAATACGTTAATGCGCATAGAATATTAGCTCTGTCCATAAGATTCTGAACAATTTTGATTTTTTTTATGATTTCGCTGGCCAATACATAGTTCTTTATGAGAAAATAATAAACGTGCAGAGATAGGTATACCCACATAATTATAAGTGTTTAATTCGAAGTGTAAAACGCTTCACGGACTGGAGCATAATTTATTACGATAGATTATCAGTTAAGTAAGGTTGAGTGGATGTAAATGCTTAGCACCGCCGTAGGTCAGAGTGCTGGTTTCCACATAAAATTACATTTCAATCTCAACAACGATGATTGCCTTACCGTTAGTTAAAAGGCAGTAGTTCGCAGAAACTGATCGTACTGCCATGACCACACAAAATCTGAAGTAAATTCTCGTTAAGTATATTTTATTAATAAGTATTTTAATATTGATGTACAATATGTAGGTACAGCTACTACTTAGACTGCAGAGTTCATATTTTACGTTTTAATAAAATCTCTTCAATCCTGTCATCGTAATTACTATTTGCACTCGCGTTTTTAGTAACGCATTCACTTTTTCAGTAGTAGTAGTAGTACCTATAGTATTTGATATTATTAGTAATATAGTAGTTAAAATCTCCCATTAATGTGCAGAGTCTTAAACGAAATGTATTTTAATTCAATTACCCAGTTGTTCTCCTTAAATAGAAACCGATTACTGGCATTAAAATGTTCTTCCTTCCTATAGTTTGATGACTGGTTCAAATGTTATAACCGTATTAAACTGAATTGCGGATCAGAATATATGATTATGATCATGGTCTAGAAATATATATTTTACAGTGCCTAGTGGGTGAAGTGGTGAAGCGCACTTATGACGGAGGCTTTCAACACTTCGAGTACTTCAATGAAGCGAATTGTTAAGAGTGGCAGCTTAAAGCTGTGCTACATGGTTATAATAAACTTGCCTTCGATAGAAGTGCCCTTGATGGGCCAGCCATATAGACGGCTGTTGTAAACCAAATTTTATACAAACTACGCGGATGGCAACGAAGCTCCCATCAAGGTCACTCTGTTAAAACGCAAGTTTATAACCGTGTAGAACACCTATTAGTGGTAGTACCATGTGGATTGGTGATAATACTTATCATTATAATATTTCAAGAGGCTATAAAACAATCAACTTCGTCAGTGACACGGTCCTCACCTACTCTAAGTGTGGTCGTATGTAACTTAAGTAAAATTATACTGTACACGTAGGTGCGGTTATAGCTGTGGTTCCGAAGGTAACTTGTGGAAACAAATAAAAGTGTGAGAGAACAAAACTATAAGTATGTTTTAACTAAAACTAAAATATATTATCATTTAAAAAATTTAAAAAGTAAAAATATGGTACGAGTACCTATATTAATAAGAAAATTCCATAATGTCTTTAAATGTATCATCATTCTATCTTCATTTTATAGAAGGACTAAGAAAAAGGTAAAAGAGTGAAATCTCTGACAGTGTAAAAACATCAAGAGGTTCAACCGTTCACGTTTCACAAGTGAAGTGAGCGACTCATAACAAGCGAAAGATTGAAATGAGTAGATAACGAGAGAATCAGAAATCTTGCCGAAAATACGAGTACGTACCTATTACGAAGCTGCGCGGTAATTTTACAAGGGATTCTTCAGTTCGATATGGGACCAATCATTAACCAGAGCCTGGTTTGCTCTCAGTACATCGCAGCGGCTTTTGGCGAGATCTACGAAAGATATCCAAGAGCTTAAATATTACTCTACAAGCCGATCAATGCGTATTTTTATTTAAATTATTACGTATTTACGTATTTTTTTTTAAAGTTTGATTGCTCATTATTGCTATTATTATTTTCTCATATCCAAATTTTATTGAATTTGATTTAGTATGGTGTATTGGTTCTGTACTTTCTGTGATATTTCAAACTGTAACCAATTAAAATTGTAACAACTATGGCGATTGAAAAGAGTGGCCTGAGTTTCTTGCCAAGTTCTTCTCAGAGCTCAACCTTGTCAGTGAACTGGCCGTAGGCAAATTTACTGACACTTTTTCTGGCTTTGTATGACGTTCATAAGTATCATGTATGTGATCCAAATGAAATAAAAAGATTTGACTTTGACTTTGACTTTGACTTTGACTTTGAAATCCAATCTCTGCTGCTTTGATTGGATCACTTGTTTCGTTATAAAATTGTGTCTTGTCTCTATTTATCACTCCCAAAACTCTTCAACGTTTGCCAAATTGAATGTTGTTTATCCTCATGTGTTTTATATTCACGAGTGTTCAGTAAAATCGTACTTTATTGTTCCGTGCGTCTCGCGTCGGGGCGGCTCGTTAACGCGACCTTTCGAATATTTATTGTATCCTTTCCAGAAAATACAATTTCCAACTCGAGTGTCAATAAATATTAAGCTGGGCATACTCATGTATTAACATCTTTGAAAATTAGTCTTGTTTTAGGGGTTCGGTCAATCACATACTTATCTTGTGAGGTTTTTAATACCGGTATAATGTTTAAACTGTAAGGATAAATTACTTTGTAAATCAAACTTAAATATAATTTATATTTTATCTGTCAACATTCATTTGCTGTTGTTAATGCGAGCGAACGAAACATCTCGCACATAATTCACCCGTGAGTCAAGTATAAACACAACGAGTCGCGATTGTTACGGAAAGAACAATTCAACAGATACAAGATAAAAGCGAAGGCGTAAAATAAATTTATTTACGACTGGCGACCAAATGGTATTTAATTGGAGTGTCACCGGAAAAGTGATATTGTTTTATTTGCGCATATTTGTGAAAAAGTAGAAAGCTGCTTCGATTCGGTACGCATTGATTTATACTGCGAAATGTATTCGCCAATCATTTGCTGAGAATTCACAGCGAACACGATTTATGGTGTTCATACTGGAGAAAAAACCCAAGCAGCGAGCGATAAATCGCTCACTTGCAAGTTAGAAAAAAAGTAGTTGAGTTCGCTTTGCGCTCAACAAATAGTCGTCCACGAGATCCGTGTCTGCTAGTCGATCATTTTGTACCGTTGCTTTACATATTGTTTCGCCCATAAGCGTCGAGTGTAGGATATGTAAACGTAGGATTGAATTTGCTTCGTCACTTTAGTTCAACTATCGTAAAGCTAGTCATAAAATATTTTATGAAATTGTGTGCGTCGCATATTCAACTTCAAAGCTCGTTAGTGTTAACTAAGTGACATAACGGTCAGTCACATTGCAAATAGGTAATATTTGAAAGTGTAAGCTTATTTTGCTAAATAGGGGCTTAAAATCATATTGTGTACATAAACAAATAATTTAAGTAGTCAATCAAAATGATAATATAATAAAAATTATGGATTTTCTATGTTATGTAAATAAGAATCTGCAATAAATTGTATTAATTGGAAGATAATTATGATTTTAACATCTAAAACTGGTGATAATGGATAGTTCTGATAAATTGTCCTTCCACCTTGTGTGTAAGGTAAGGTAGCATGCTTGTGTGAAAGCTTGTCTGTATTGTCCTAAACGCATTAATAAGTAACTGCAACCATCTCTTTAAAATGCTTAGTAAAAAATTCAACTTTAAAAGTTGTTTGAACAGGTACCAATTTATGTGATAGTTTAAAAATATAAGAGTGTTATAGAATAAAATATAAAATACACATTTTAGCTCATATTGTTATAACCATTATCAAAACGAGACATGCAAGTCCTGTGAACGAATAGGGTGCTTGTACTTCTATAGGATTATTGGTTGAAAATTTCTCATTCAATATCGGTATTGGCTAGATGGTTTCGTCTGTGAATAGGTGCGGGCATCGCGTGTGGTGAGCTGCTAACGTTTGATATACGACCGTCTTAATCACCACCTCGTTTGTATAAGATTTATATCGCACCTGTTGCGCCAATTATTTACATTCGGAAGTCATTTTGTTCGGTTTTGGTGTGTGAACGAGAATGATGACTTGAACGCTTTTCTAACGGAATTGGCGTTGTGGTCGTTTAGAAGTGGTCTATTGTACGTCTATCTATTTTTGAATGATATACAAGTTAGCATGCTTAAAATTTTGATAGAAATAATTGTACATACAACAATTTACTAATTTATGTATTTAAAATCGATCGATTCGAATCGATTCAAAATCGATTCTTGTTTGCATTGCACAATATTTAATTTATGTGCCCAGTTTTTTATAATTTCTTCGCTGTCAAGTTTAACTTTATTGGCTGATATTATTAATAATATAATTAAACCATCAAACGAGCCGTACTTCTGTTTACCACCGCCTCATCGTGGTATGAAAAAACCAGCAATCAAATATTTTAGATCGATGTTAAAAACGTTAGAGCCTCAATAATTAACACTTAATGTCATCTTTTAAAGTAAATGTCTACATTTACTGGAATCTTTTTTGCACAAACCAATTTGTACTTTACACATTTTTGCAACTATTATGAAATGCTAAACACTTTGTTTATATTGTATCATAACATAATCTTGGACCGAACACGAAGTTGGCATTATGAGGCTAAGATTGCTTTCTTGACATTTACAAGATGCACAAATTACTTAGACGCCACATGAATGTGTCATCAATAAGGATTATGGATATTTCGTATTACACTTGTTGAGAGAAAATGTAAATGAACTATGCGACATCACATTATATGATAAAAAATATCACCTACAAATATTGTAATTTTCTCGACGAACATAAATTACACTGTACTGTAGATGATTTAAAGTTTAAACCGGTCCTGTCACTTTGTATTTACACTAGTTTCACGATGCTTAAATTTAATAGCGTGTATATTTTTAAGTCAGGCATAAAGCTTGAAACCAGCTATTAAGTCAAGTATCAAGTTGCCAATAACGATAATTTGATAATTGAGAATGTCATAGTCTGCCGCTTTGAGTCGCCACTTGCAGTATTGAAAAATACTTTTAAACGAGGGCTTGGTTATTTGTGTAATTATAATAAATTTATCTCAGTCTTAATTTGATGAAGAGTGTAATTGTATTTTTCTGTGTTTAAGAGTTTTATATTAATACTGGGTGATACAATGGCATTAAAAATGCGACATAAAATGTGTGACAATAAATGTATTTATAATAATTTTTTCTAAGTTATCATAATATGTATACCTGAGAATAAAATATTTTACTTTTTAGAAATATTTGAGATGTCTGAATAAAAAAGCAGCTGGTTTGTGAGTTTTAATGGTCATTGACCTGACTTTTACGCGTTTGTAGCTCTATAGGTATACACTTTTGAGGTCGGTAACCTTAACCATTACGTTAAGAATCACTAAAACCCCCCAGCTTTTGGTTTCGTGAGGTCTATCCTTACAAACAGAATATTTTAATAGTGATCAAGCGATAAAGAAATTACGTACAAAAAATAAGGTGTTAATTCAAGATATTGTTCTGCGATGTAAAGTCGACGTCGGAAGTAATCGCTTGTATATTTTGGAGTGTTTTATGTGGATATCGAATGGGTGATAATTGGTACGTGTTGAAAATCATTCGCATCACGAACTTAACACCTTCCTCGGTCGTGTTTACCTTGTATGTTTGCAATAACGCCGTTTTGTTAAACTGTAAACACTGTGTTTATTTTACTAAAGACAGGTGCATGAAAAAGCCATTAGTGATTTCGCTTTGTTTGATATCCAACTGAGACTTAATTTCTATCTTAAGAGTTACCTAACTTGTTGTTTAATAGATATTTCAGGTACCTACCTAATTGCGGATAAATTACCTGAATAATGCCTACTCATTGGTACAACATTTCGTACAATGTTCTCAATTTAAATATCACGTAGCAAAGCTTTCAATGTTATCATAGTAAATATTTGTTTACTAACAACTTTAAATTAAACTCAATAAACAAGTCGACGCACAATCAAAATTAAATAACGAGTAGTCTCTAAATCAACGCGTGGTTTTAATACTATTAATATGTAGATAGGTTCGTGCATCATCACATAGCTCATTCGTAACACTTACACTGCTACACATGGGTCGTTTCTACCGCTGCGCCATCGCGCCAGTCTCTCTGTGATTTATCGGCCTGCATCTTCGACCTGCGAACAGCTCGTTTATTGCCCGCTTGTTATTTATAATTTATTTTTAACGGTCACCGATTTGTATCCGTATGTATACTATACACAGGAATTCGTTGCCCAATGACTCGATTGTACCATATCGTACACAGTTACGTGTTAATTATCGATCAAGATTGCTTAAATTAACTGCTCACAACGGATTATTTGGAATGATTGGACTTGTAAGTAGTTGTGTGTTTTAACGGTTTTTGGCGTTGTCTGTTTTATAAATAGCCAGAACTATGTACCTAACCCGTATACTGTAGGAATGGCAAGCGTTTGCAATGAAGCCGTTTTCCATAATTAGTTTTATCGCCCTTATTGACATAATGTCAGCGAGCATATAACCTACATAATGTCTATGAATATAAATGCAACAGCTTGTAAATATGTTTTTTTTTAACTCAAAAACTACTAAATGTAACATATACAATATTATAGTAATACGACATACAAATAAAATTAAAACGTTGGCTTTTGTCTCGAATAACGTGATGATAGTTAATGTTTACCCGTGCTCCAACTGACGCCGTTATTGTGCAATGATGGTCTATTCCTTAACTATTTCCAATTCAACACCAATGAAACCCCTTATACAATTTCATCGCTTATCTCTAACCGGTCAAAAATACGAGTAAAATAATCATTTTAGTGGCCATAATTATTATTATTATTTTTGATTGCCAACATTTATTAATTCTGATGCCGTACGAAATTCAGCGGGTCTGTTAGTGTTTTTTATTTTATATTTCAAATAAATAAAATAACATCGTCGGTACCTAAGTACATATGCAATACATTAATTACGTCGGTACCAACATGTCTTCAGAGTAACAAGTTTTAACTCGATATACAAAGTACAAGACAGACAGAGATTTCTAGACCGCATCGAGCTCATCAAGGCCAGTTTGGCCAGTGATTTGACCATCGATACTCGCTAGATTTACAATACGGACAGATAATTTATAGCGTTGTTCGATCTAGATGTAATTTAATGTCGCTGGTGCACATAAATCACTCTCATCTACCTCGCCGATATCTACAGGTACTCGGGGTGTACCCCGATAATGTGCGTAGACTTATCTCTGTGAACATTCACCCTTATAATTAGGCTGAAAGGTTAAAATATGCGTGTTATCTTTGAAGGTTGAAATAATAAACTGAATTCGCTTTATACTTTTTATTCCTTAATAAGATGACTCTCATGATTTTCGCAATGAAACGATTCTATTGGCTCTTAACAAACACATCCCTCGCTATGCACTTTGCAAATCCCTGGTGTAAACGCAGCCTCAAGCCCGGACCCTTCTTCAGCGAAGACAAGTGAAGGTATTGTGTTTCACGACCAAGAATCAAAATTGAACGTCAAGCTTTCAGATACAAACAATATCATTTAATTCTCACTCCACGTATATGAGTTGTTGACACATATTATAAGGACTAAATAGGTATCTTCGGCAATGCGCTCGTGATGCCCCTGGTGTCGCAGGCGCCCATAACTTCGGTAAAGGCTTACCAATCAGGCGGACCGTACGTCTGTTTGCCACCGTCGTGGTATAAAAAATCTAAATTATTATCTTTTCGTCTCCGCTTTGATGGAGTCGTCCTAATTGTGAGGAATCATAGACAGTAGATACCTACATTCTAAACACTTGCTTTGGTTGTCGTATGTCTTATTTTAATGTGATTTAAAACACCCACACAATAAACGAAATCGAATTTTTAATATTAATACATTATGTATGTATTAACATATTTAAATACATACATCAATTTGCATTTGTATGTCTCCCGTAGAAGCATTTCTTGAAGTGATTTCACACGGTCCAACGGCGATTACTAGTAGAATCCGTAAGCGTATCTCATTATAGTTGACTCTTTAAGTCGAGATATTTAAATGTGCTTTTTATTTAGGTATTTCGAATAGTTTTAGTGAGAATACCATTTACTGAACGGTAAGTACCCGGGCAATTATTTTTCCAAGTACAGGCCTCTGGGTGCATTCAAGTTCTCACTGGTTGACTTGAACGCAGAGCGGGAGGAACAGTCAATAAACATGACCAACTAAATCAATAGATGCGGTATTCATTCAAGGAATTCGTATGTATTTACATGAAAATCCATGGTGGTATGTAGTAGGCAATTTATTAGTTAATGTGATGACGATTAGCTACTGGAACGATTTTTATAAAATTGATGCGGTATTCCGGTTTATATTTTTTTATTCTTTGAATGTAGCATAGTATTTGGATATAAGCATTCTCTACCGAGTTTTATAAATTTAGAATTTTTATTACAGGGTTTTAATAAGAAGTTAAATGACATTCATTTGTCTAAATTCCTAATATTTCAAAACATTACAAATAAAGTGTGCCAACATCCCATCTGTGTATAATGTACAAACTGCAAAATGAGCACTACACGCAAAATGTGCAAATCGCAGAATGTACAAAACGCAAAATGTGCAAAATGCAAAACGAGCAACACAACACAGTATTGATTTACATATTTAATACTTCAGAGAAACTACCGCAATAGGTATATAGTTAAGTACATGCCTTTCAATATTTTAAATCATATTATTAAACGTATTTTAAGTATAAAATATTCGTTTATCCTGAAACTTCACCCTGTTAGTGGTTCTATGGTTACTAAGGACTAATCGAGCGAGCGGCAGCGTGTCGAGAAGCTAAGAATAGTCGATCGGACACTTTTTGTCTCCTCATTCCATTCGTTAGAAGGGAACACTGCGCTGTAAACTTAAGCGGAATTTTTACCATATTTGCCTACAACGGCCGCACAATGAAACTAACTACTTTTGGCTATGTGGAATGACCATTGTTTGATGGCCAGAACACGATTATAAAAAAAAATAGATAAATGTACAAATTGTGAAACAGATTTTTTATTTAAGTGTTAATTTTGTTTTTCTCTTTTTCTGTCTTATAAACATGGATTATCATTTTCATCATCATTATGACTGTTTGACCTTAAGGCTTAAGGGGAAACTGTAACCTGTAAAAAAATATCATGAAGTAAGTTAGTTATAAAATTAAATAAATTATTGAATAAATTTTACTACTACTTCATTATTGAACCAATAACAAAGATCGACAAAAACTAGCTAAGCCATTTATGTGAGTTGAATATCTTAACGGTGGATATTAATGAAGCAGACGTCTGGTATAAAAACTGTAAGAGTCTATCCAAGGCTCAGAGACAGCTACTTGCAATATACTTCGCACCTTGTATGGATAGTAAATAATTTGTTTGCTCACCAGCCATTTCCTTCAAGAGTACATACGACCAAGTGGGCTGACTCAATTCATATCGTGATAAACGGGTTTGGGCTCGTACAATGCAGATTAAGTGTTTCTTACGAGAGAAATTATTATTGAGTATGCCTCGACGAATATTATTTTTCTCAGAAAAAGATAGATCGCTTAAGCGATTTTACGGGAAATTAATTTTGGCAGTGAGCGACAAGGCGCGCCGGGCGCACCGCTGCGCGGCCGCCTCGTCGCGATGATTTGTTGCGATTCAACCGCGCTCGTTACACTTCCAGATAATGACGCATACCATTTACTCAAAGGCAAGAGCTAAGGTTGTAATTCAAGCGCCTTATCGATATTACCCGGTTACAATCGCGGCTCAACGATCCACGTAAAATTCAAAATGAAACCAAACTGACTTATTCGAGTACATTTCTTTAGGCCAAAACGCTTTACAAGATCGTGTAATATGCGCTGGCGCAAGCTCCGCCCCAGTTGTCGCCACAGCCGGCTCAGCCGCAATTAATCCACTGTAATGCGATACGAGCCTCCTGTCGTCGGCGACGTAATGCATCGTGATTTACGCGCAACGAACAAGCCGTTAATCTTATTACCACTTTCAATAACTTTATTATCGAGTGTTCGATACAAATGCCACACGAACCAATATGTACCTTGGACGAACCGCACAGAGATCATTTGCATTTACAATAGTATAATCGGTAGGAGTTAGGAAGCTTCCCACGAAATTTATTTTAGTCGACTTAACGATTGTGTCCGCTTTACCAAAAACGGAAAGTTAATGCGCCCGTTGCTTAACATCGATTGAACGTTATAGACTTCACAATTTGATACTGGTTAAGGTTTCCAGACGTTTCAAACTTTCAAGTTTGACTTTGGGTGTTTCTTTCGCGTGAATTGGTTTAAAACGAAGGATATTTTTTGTTTAGGTTGCGTTTTGAATATTAATAGAATCACCCCTTGAACAGCAGCGTGTTCGTGTCGTGTGAAATCACTTCTTATTCAACTCGCAGAGCCTCGAGGCGGCGGTAAACGCGATTCCAATTCGACATGTTATCCCCTAAAACATACCAATAATAAGATGCAAATGATGAGTCCAGCGGCTCACAGAACAAAAAGCCGCTACTCTGAAAAGGGATATTTCCAGTGAGCTTGTAATTTGCATATATTTTTGTAATAATAACTTCCGTTGGATGCGCCGGCGGACGTGTCACGAGTTCGAAGATGTAACTACAGTAGCTTGTATCGGATCAACCATTATTACTACCCTCCTGGCTATTTGACACTTCCATATGGTTTTAATGATTTTCCCCTGCCACGTGCAGAGGCAACTCTACAATAAGGTCGTCTCTGCAGAGATACATATATTATATCGTTTGGTTCGGAACTCATCTCCAATATTCGGCGATAATGGGTTGTTGCCTGCTCATTTCCATGATGCGTTGTAATGAGTCACGTATATCAAAAACATTTGTATTCATTCTTTGTGTCTTGCAGTACACCACTCATTGAATAAAAATAATACAACTTGTGTAGTCAATGAATTATTTATTATATTTTTAATTGAGTGTTAAGAGCTGTTGATGCTGTCTGTCATATGTAATTGCTTATTCATTGCTCGTTCCCGAGTACTTACAACATTTTGAGTGTCATGAATATCAGACACAACATCACGTCCATTCTCACCCTGGTTATTATATTATGGAATAGGTAACGTTGACTTTTTACTTTTGCCTTTGTTTCTCACCACAATTTTGAAACAAATTAAACTTGTAGGTAGGATGGCGGTTACATTGGCCTCACTGCTTCCACAAAATTTCACACTTCCTGATGAAAGTTTTAACACAATTACCCGGTCCACGACCATTTCCCCCGGCCCTCGACGACTGGACAGGAAAAAACTTGGCAAAGAACAAACTAACCAACAGTCCAATTTAGCGACATCCGTATAAAGTTTAATGTACCCAATCTGAAATGTTGCTGTATTTTCGCATTTTAACTAGGCACACGGGGAGCATATACTGCTTTTCTTTATTTTTGCGTATTCGAAGCAGGTGGGTTAATCCCATCTCATATCCCAACAAACGAGTATGTGCATTACATTATTTAGTTTGTATTAACTTACGAGACAATATTCCAAACTCTCCAAACTTCCAGATAATTGCAAATTGGAGAAGCCACTAGGGTATCAGATAAATATTGATAGGATGAGTCAGGCAACGCGCTGGCAAACGTCCGAATTAACTCAAAGTTGCTCCTTTGATCGCAGCATCCGGTGTTTGTCGGTCGGTGTCAGTCGTCCTGACCGAAGACTAATTTAGAAACGTGCCCCAATTACCATTTAATTTTGTGCCATTTCAGTCCTATATATTTTAGAACTATTTAATTGTTGCATTGGTATTTTTAACGATTGCCATGCAAATAAAGGTAATTTTACCGAGCTGGAAAATCATGGGTCTAATGTAGTTGCGTCTACTCCGATACGATACGATTAAAAATCTTACAATAGATCGTTACGTAAGAAGTTTATGAAACAGTGTTAGTTTTCTTCCGGGTGCCAAAACCACTTTTATTTGGGTCGCGTACGCCCGTCCTTGATCTAATCAAAATTTGGTAAATTTGTTTACATACATCATACGGCGACGGCATGGCGTGATGTATCACGATATTCTCAACACGTAAACAGTGCCGCCATAGCGATGACACCTCCTTTTGATGTCTTGAGCTAATAAAACGTCACAGAGTAGGTACGTACGAGATATGTTTGATATATAAAAGGAGATTTGATTTTGTTGTGATTCCGTATTCCAAACCAAATTTTGTCTTATTTTGTTTGTAACATATATGGAACTATTTCGGTTATCCTGGAGTTGGAAGACGCGACGAGTTTATGACTGCCTTGTATATTTTCCTAACTCTGACCGCTGTACCTTTACCGAATTTTCACAGTTGGTATTTCTTTAACAAAATAATGTTCTCTAAATATTTAGTCTAAGCCTAATTATGTGAACTTTCCCCATGCAAAATTGATTCTGGTGATAAGTATATGTTATTTAATGACTTTTGTTGTGTGTTACGTACTGTCATTGTAATTTATAAGTTCATTAATTGTTTTAAACATTTTATCGTATTTGCTCGCAAGAGAACTTGATGGCTATTAGCCGTCTCCGACGATGCAGTAATACAGCCGCCTCTAGGCTACAACAATGTAACTTTAGCGATATTTGCCGTAACACGCTCAGAACATAAATCGACTTTTCTTAGGAGAAATAAAAGATGCCATCGGTAAACGTAAAGTAGGTCTTGGTAAGATAGACGCGGACAAGATGCCGCTATCGGTATAAATTAGCCCCGGTGTTGTATCGCGAACAATACCGCTGTCACGGTGGCCGCCGTATCGGTTGTCCCTGGCTGTCCACTTCTCATGCCAGTAGGGTTGCTATCACAGGTTCATGTCTATTTTTGATAAAATATTTTTCTACTTATAAATACTTCCTCTTGGCTTTCTTTTCCTGAAAAGATCCCAAGTCTTCACATTTTGAATCTAGTTTATCATCGAGCTTAATCTTGTAAGTTATAATTTTACCAAGCATGCGTATTGTTTTACAAATAAAAAAAAAACTAAATATCTTCCCTCATTTCTATATAAAATTTTAAATTTAAAGAGTATTCAACTTCTTAAAAATGCAGCTGAACCTGCTTTTAATAGATAGTCAATAAGTTAATTCTATTTTTTTTTATTGTTAGTCTACCTTGTAGTCAATCGTTATTCAAAACTTCATTGTGGACCTTGCTTCTTTGTTATAAGCTTCCAATTCGGTCGTTACCATGTTATTGTTTATGAAGCAGCAATGGTGTTGTGGTTGGCAGGTGACACGAGGCTCTATAAATCTGTGCCGCACGGCCTACGTCGTAAACACGGCCGGAGCACAATCCCTCGATCTGAACTGCGACTGTTTCAATAACTCGCTATTATTTCAATAATTGAAAAGGTGCACTAGTATTTCGCCCGCTCTTTGTACAATGGAACTTGAATGTGGCAATTGCAACTGTTAAACCGCTTGTTACTGGGTTAAAAGGTTTTCTTTTTGTATTCGTTTCATACATGCAGGAAAAATCAGGAATAAATCGTTTATTTGTGTAAACTTTGATTGCTTTGTCTCCCTTTCTGCGTGCAAAACGTCTTATTTGATAGAGAAAGTATTGTATCTTAAACATAGTATTTTACGAAGGTAGGTAGTTGTTTTTGAAATAAGTAAATAAAAAATAACCGCCTGCAGCTTCACATGCAGCCATAAGTGGTTTCAGATATTTATCGTGGCGAGTTTTTCTTGAAGAAACAAACTGTCGTAACCACAAACGAGCGATTAGTGTACAACAAGTTCGGTACACGTATACACGTTATACGGCGGGTATAATAACTTTCACCTATAGTCAATTTATTGGGCACTGTCTCTAGTTGCTAAGTAGCTTCGCACCACGATGTACTCGGAGGCAGGTCCCTGCCTCGGGCTGTTCAGATTTACGAGGTGGCGCGCTCGTGCTGTGCCCCACCCTCCCCCTTTGCATCCACCGCACCCCCCGTCCTCGCCTGTACAGAATGCGGCTCCCTCGGTCACTCATTGTAACGGCTCTCAGTTAGTTATGAACTGGGAGCAAGTGCCGTACCTCGTACTGTTCCAGTCGTACAATCCTTTGGAGATAGCTGCTAATTGTTTTAGTTTACAATAAATATTTGAGCTTCCTTGACTACGCCTTCTGTATAATCTTTAAGTGTACATCTGGAATGTGAACGCTAGCAAAATAAACTTTACCGCTCATCGTAAAAGAGAAGGAAGATTTTACTCAGATTTAGTAGGGGCGATAATCTCCCGAATTTATTTTACAACTGACAGCTGTACTCGGATTCGCTAGCTTGGGCGAATAGCGGACTGTGATTACTTACGAGAATTCTTGTTGAGTCATTTCATTTGTTGGTTTATAACTGAACAATGAGAATTGACGTCGTAAAAACAAGCTACACAGTTGACTAATACAAATTTAATTTATTTTTATAAATATTTATGTACATGGTGTTACATGTGTTGGAAGCAGACGTGGTCTAAAAAGTTGCTGGACTAGTCTGTGCGCTCGAACAGGCCCTTATGTGACGTCACACATCGTAACCAACATACTTCGAATTAATACGATGCGACGGTTAAGTATTTAACCCCTAACATGTTTTTGTTACATACATACTTATTCAATAATGCTGGAAATTTTACTTTTTTTACTCGTAGTCAATCGAGATGATCATATTACTGATCTGGAAAATTTACAGTGACGATGAAAAACAAGAAATGGCTAAAATTTACCCATTTTAGCCGATATTAAAGCATAATTTTCTAAAAAGTAAACAACTGTTGTCAAAGTTACACAAATTTAAAAGTTACAACAACCCAAATTTGCCAGGCTTCTAGAACAACGTCTTACAATGTTTCAAACTTTACTAATAAATATCTAAATAATATTAATGTCTCTCTCTAGAATAAAAATACTATGTACCTATTTATATCTGTGTCAGAAGAAAAAATCTAAACAAAGCCTTGTACCAACCTATTTTACAATAGTACCACTAGACGTGGTGACAAACATTTTCTCTTCACGTGTGGCGTGACTCATGTCCCACAGTGGGACATAGAATGCTGTTGATGAAAATTACCACCATTTTCTAGCCACGATTATATCAGTGTAAAGAAAATGACATCGAAGCGTTAGTTAGTCACTAGTGTCGGCAAGGAATTTATTATTGCTTGATGCATCCCTGTGATACTGATATTTTATGTCCATTGTGGCAGGTGGCGTCAGGCGTCGTCGCTCACAGGTCAATACGCTTTTAAGCTAACCATACCATTAAACTGAAATTGTATTTCCTCATTCGAAAGACTTTAAATAACTATAAAATCTTTGTATTATGTTAATTTTCTGAAAAGATCCAAGATGTAAAAAGGTTTCATATATTTTAATATTCTATGCTAAGTATAAAACGTCGAGTTGAATACGCGGGAATTTTAGAGGCAGTAAACTATGTCCCAGGAATTATATTCCATATTGTCAGTGCACAACACTGTAACGGGTAAATGATTTTGAAATAAACAGGTGTCTGACCGATTCATTTTACACCTCACAGCCTTTGGCAGATTTTATGCGTTTTAGCGAGATGATGTCGATGTGGAGTTGTTAATTGGGTAATAGTGCAGCCGATTGAATGCATCGATTATGATAAATACCTGTAAGCGGTCGGCGTATTTGATACCTTGTTTATAGCTGTTTAAACGCTTTTGTAGCTAAACATTTATCAAACATTGACGTTGTTGACTTTCGATCATTTAGTCTTGGTAGCTTATAAACGCGTTGGTTTTGCAATTGTACCCTTTTGTGTCATTGTTTTGTGATGATACAACGGTTGCCCACCACTAGTCGTAATCGGAGAAGTTATGGACACAGAGGATACTACTTTAAAATGAAATTGCGTCCAGTACATCCATCCATGCATCCTCTCTGCCGACTGAGGTCATGACAAATGGTGGTTGTCAATGTGAATATTGGAAGGGAAAGACGAAGACCTAGAAGAATGTTTGGGGAAAAGACAGATCAGGAGTATCCCCGTATATAAGTAAGATGTTTCCCTTTCACTTTTACTTCGTTGAACACTTCTTTTGGTCCCACGCTGTATTCTCATTTTCGCTAGTAGAAAACTCATATTTGAGTTACACGTTTTTTTTTATATAGTATTTCAATGTATGTATCTTTTTTGTGTATTTTGTAACTAAGAAAGAATCCGAAGCCAGCAAGCATGCATGAAAAGAATCATGAAAGATATTATCAGAATCGTAGCAGACGTTACGAAGTAGTCTCTGCCCTATATTGGGAAAGAGGCTTGATCTATACGTATGTAAATTGAAGGTAATTAACACAAAGATTTGACAAAGATTAATATACCTAGTCTGGGAGGGAGTGCCTTCATAATTCACAGCAAGTACTTGTAGGTTGGCACCAATAACAAAACGTTCGCCCGACAAAGACAAGGACTATTGGCAATTAAGTAAATGCTAGTAATATTTCAGTGTCGAAACTTACCTGCCTCACGAGTACGTGAGAAATTTGAGCTGCAAAATATAACGAAGAGTAATAAAACTATGACATTATATGACATAAACGAAATAGTCGGTCGTTGACCATGTCACAGGGACAGGGACGTCACAGGGGTTCTCCCCAGTAAATTCTCAAGTTTTATTATGCGGGCTCTTAAAATCTTCGCATAAAATTGTCGCGAATGAAATGAGAACGTCCCATTTAATTAGGTACGAGTGAGATCGCTACAGCATCAGTTGCGTCACGAATATACACCCCTCTTCCCCGCATGCTTCCCATTCGCCCCGCACTCGTTTGTTTCGAAACTACCCGCAAAGGATTTTAACGAGATTACTTTCAGCACATTTTATAGGTCATCTCACGAGATTTATTTAACTGTGATTTGTAAGGCATTTCTCATCTCCAAGGATTAAAAGAAATTCTGTCATTAAAAGTAATGGTGTTCGGTTTGTATTTAAGATTTATATCAGACTTTAAACTGCAATGTTTTAATGCGAATACAGGTACATCATCATCAGCTCAAAGACGTCCATTTATGGACATAGGCCAAAAAAAATGTACCTGGAACAAAGGTATAATTAATTATGTTAATTATTTATTATTTTTATTTTAGATTATGAAACTAATATAAACTGAAATAGTGATGTCTGCTTATATTATGATGCGGTCAGTAGGGAATTTACTTTACTTTCTGCCTCCGTCATGTGTGAGAGACTTAAACTAACATAAATTGATTATTATTAGAGATTAACATTTGCTGTATTTGATTGCCACAAGGGGGTACATATGTAGTGAGACGATAATTAAGATACTTAAATAGAAATGATACTACGATAATATCCGAAAACACATTTACATGCGTGTGCCGTTAAGCTTACGTTACGACCTCGCGCACTTTCCTCGATGTTGTTATTGCTCGCCCCTCGGGAGCCACTAGACGCTAAGAGCGCGAAACCGAACATCAAAGACCGTATAAAACGCACTTCATTCCATAAAGTTCCATAACAGAGGCGTTGGCAGTGAAGCGACCAATCCAATGAGAGCCCTTGACACCCTTTCATATTCCTCGACTCCCTACTTGATGTTAGCTGTAGTGGAGGATAGAGAGTTCAGGTAAAAATGGTGGTTCACATGACCGCCGCAGCCGCACGCGGTATCGACGCGCTTCCCATCTAAATGGAGAGCGGCTCACGAACTACCCGCAGCTATTGTAAACAAGCAGCGTTCTCTATTCAAACTATCGGTACGCCTTCTATTCGCCGTTTCGTGCCGTATTGACGATCCGGGAAAAGGTCTTACCGTTTGCCTGCTTCTTGGTAAGAATACTTTTATCGGTAGGCACAGATTTTCATACAAGTCGGAAGTGTTAAGGTTTTATTGCTTCATCCTTTTTTATTCAAGTCTAAATTTTCATCCTTTATGGTAAATAAGCTTATATAAAACATATTTATTTCGTGTGTTGTCACTGTCTGATCAAATTAAGTAATAAAATCAATTATTTAATAATTCTTTAGTTTGTTCCTATAGGAATAAATTTAATTACTTTAAAATTAAACAATGTGAAGGCAAAACAACCAACTGTAAATGTTGACCACAATGAATTGTGACAGTGTAAAAGCTCCGTTGTTGAAAATTAAATTTGTGCAAAGACAGTATCCGGTAGAATTGTTTTAAAGGAATGTTGCATTGTTTAAACTATATTTATCAACTTGAATAAAATAAGGAATTGTATGCTGCATCATCTCTTTTACTTTAAAAAGCTAGGAAACGAGCTTCTCGTGTCAGACAGAACTTACCCTTTTCTGTGACAATAATGAGACAGCCAACGTGAAGCAACGAAACTCTCCATCCACCCATCTTTTTACACTAGCTGAAAATGCATTTCCGTAACTGTTATAGTATAAAAGTATTCTGGTTTTAGAACAATCATTTAACTACATTTCATCATCATCATCGTCATTACAATCTCTTAACGTCTCACTGCTGGGCAAGGAATTTAGCCTATACCACGCTAGCCAAACGGGTTGGTACAGTGTTTTGTTTCGAATTTTCCTTTTCTTGCAGTGCTCTTGTCTGCTACTTTGGGGTGTTTATAATTAACACGCAGAAAAATTCTTGGATATTCTTTTTTGTAATTTTCTGTCTTCAGATTTATATGCGGTAACGCGGTGCTCACGAATTGGCTATCGACGCGTGGATCCACGTGCGACCGAGGCGTGCCCTCGCAGTAAGAATTCGCGCATTTTTACGGCATAATAAAAATCGTAAATAATGCCAAGTGAGGCAGACGAAGTCGGGTCACGATGTGCCCGGGGCCTCGGGCCGTCATCGCGACTGGTGAATTTACGAGTGGCCCGAGAGTATCGCCCCATCCCACTATGCGAACCTTGATTTGAAATTAGTCTCTTATTTATTTTAATAATATTTCAAATTGCGTCAACATTGCACACGGATACCTCGACAGCCATATCATTATAAGAAAAGGTCAACGGTTAAAGCTCCAATTTTACAAGGCGGCAATTTTCGTCGAAATCAGCCACACGTCCGAGCAATTTGAGAGAGGGTCCTGAATATTATTATCACCGTCTCGTGGCCTCGTTGCCTCTTTGAGAGGTGCGGAAGCGGCGAGGAAAAATCACCTCTGAATTACTGTTCCAAGACGATGCTGGGACCGCCTGCTACACTGATAGTCGTGAGTTAAGATATCTTTCACACGGAAGGAGTGTCTTTGGTACACATAAAATAGTTTATTGCAGTAAATGTTTATGACAAACAATTATTTCTTAACGGTCATGGTGATTGTACAACGATATCGTTTGATCGGGGAAACATAAGAGCCTTTTAGGAACGAATAGTAGTATAATACCATATCTATTCTGTTTTACTTTTATCTTTTCTACGTTGTACACTTCTTTTGGTCTCTCGCTACATTCTCTTTCCTCTACTCTTTAGGTTTGCTGGTAGAAAACTGAATTGTACATGTCTTTTCTCTTGTTATTTTATTGTTTGTAATTTTTGTGTAGAATTAAGAATATAACGGTATCTCTTAAAAACGGAAACAAATATATATGGGAGCTTGGTGTATAAAAACATCCTTTTTCGAAGTGTATTTTTCATACCTTTAATTAATCTTGTTTTTCTTTAATTAATTATTATCAATTAATTTTATTAGTGGACGTCATTAGGCTGATATGGTGATGATGACGATGAAGTAATTATATTATCAAAGATTTCATCATAATGTACGCTGTACTTACATATAAACAATAGAATAGTTTCTATACACACCACTGGCAAATAAGTACTAGATAGTCTATATGAAACTTACTTGACAGATTTTTGACGTATTTTTCATATAAAAACTGTCAAAAAAGTCTATAGGTAGTTTGTTAGATACCTATTTGATGTGATGAAACAGGCCCATAGTTTAATTAAACTGCTATAAGTACAAATATATATAATTATGTTGAATAAATACAGTAATGCTGAATTAATGCCATATCTCGTGTTAAATATAGAACTTTCATATTATTATTATATCAACACTGTAACGGTATGTGAGTTGTGGGGAAACTATGTGAAAAGTGTAACCTTTGAAGCGCGGTCGCAAAATAGTTGCGAATTCCCAAACACAAAACGTATCAAACATTTCACATTCGATAAATTCCAAACATATCCGACATATGTAAATATCTCAAAAAGTTCAAAGGCAACAGTCTGTTGTAATAGGTACAGTTTCAGCAGAGCAGTGGTTTAATTTAAAGGCAATAGAGCGAACCAACTTAATTTTCAGGCTCACCGCAGTTTCCTTTGTATGTAACCTCGACGGATTAACGAACTTCTGGTTCAGTTAAACTAAAGAGGCCATACACGATGATATGAATATGAATATTTACTTTTAGTTATCACCGTAGCTAAAGTTGCTTCATACTCGTCTACTAAACTAAGGTTAAATTTATACAAAATCGTTTTGCTTTCAGTAATATTAGCTTAACGAGAAAAGATACCTGGAGGTCTACCTGTAGTTTTTATGGAAGCTTAAGCCACAAGCACTAGCTAGCGACTCCTCATGTAATGTGTGGCTTCACTCACACCAATAGTGCGTAGGTCGTTTTGCTTTGATCAACAAACGCGCGTTTTGATTGTTGGACTCCCAAAACAGCTGATTTTCTTCAAGTTAGCTAAGCATTATATTTAATATATTTTTAAGAGCGTACTCCTTCTACCTGACGAAATAATTTTATCACATAAGCTTTTAGATTGAGTGCCCATCAAAACAAATCAAACGAGCCCAAACTCGATATGAATTTGTCGTTTTGTTAAGAAGATCACATGGCAACCTTCTAGCTTCATCATTAAACCCTGGTTACCATATAAGACCAAAGTACTCGTCAAGACGAATCAAACGAGCCCAAACTCGATGGGATTGTGTCGTTTTATTACAAAGTTCCTATGGCCACCTTCAAACTCCATCATCAGATTAACTCTATGTCATAATATTGCTTTGTCACGCGATATACATAATATGCAAATTTCAGCTCAATCAGAAACCGGAAAGTGTATTAAATTTAACTTGCAAGATTTGATTACAAACATCGGGACAGGTGAAACTAAATAAAAGCTTGAAATAAATATGCAACGGTTTTCGTTTCGATGAACAGAAAAACGTCAGTTAATGATTTTATTCGTGTAGATATTTTTCTTTCACTCACGTACTTGTATCAACAACCACGTACAAAGTGAAATAATCACATAGTGCTTTAAATGTAGTAGAGAGTGAAGATTGCGCTAGTTATCTTAATTAGACAGTATGAACATTACCACGGCTTGAGAATCCGGTTAGCGTCTTGTAAGTAAAGCTTTACATATGTAAACGGACTCAAAAGGATTAACTATTTATCGCTTCTTATTTTTATTTTGTGATTCTATTGACTCGAATAAATGTTTAGTGTACAGAACTAGTTAGTTGGCAATAATGTCGGAGCTTTAAAGATAACACTGGAGCACGAAGCCACCGCTCGCAGTAACTAGGCGTCCGAACGTCTCGACGCCACGGTATTGTACGAAAACTGACCCCTTTAAGCCTGATTAATGGGAGAGGCCTCGATTTTCGAATCCCAGTCTGTTTTTCCCTAAACGACAATCACGGATTTAAAATTTTTGAAAACACGATAGGCCACTTAGCGCCCTGTGTCGCGCCCGATCGTAACTTAGCACCGTTCGATACGGCTGCCATATTGGCTCGTTCTTTTTCGGTGCAATTTACTGCGCGGCGCCGCCGGGGGCCTACCGAAGTCCGACTGAAAAGATGCGCACCGATTTATTTACCATCGATTGCATTCGGGAGCGTGCCCACTGTGTCCGATATTTATGTTACGCACCGTATGCCCGCGCGAATTGCCAACAATGCGAAAATACATTTAAAGCAACGCCTACAATACCGTGGATGTCTCGTATTTTTTTCAAAGTCCCATTTAAATCTGACAGTTTGTATTCTCTGCGCTCAGTATGTCAGATTTATATGTGGCACTGTTTATATAAAATGGATATCACAAGGAAGTTGAATGAGGTCAATCAGAGGTTCACGATCCCTCAGGATTACGACCAGTGACCGCTCATCCCATTAACATATCTTAATTTGTCACCTCGCAAATGACCATAACTTGTCGGTTAGTCCCTCCCTAATAAATAGCGGTAGAATAATCCTCTGTTATAATTTAAATTCATTTAAAAGAAGCTGCTGATAAAAGGTACATTTCAGATTGGATTTAATGTCCCTCCGGTCGTTGTATACTCAAGCCGCAGCATTACGGTGTATGCTTAAATTATTTAAAGTAATTGAGTAGATAAGGAGGATATCTCATGATGATAATGTACAAATAAATCGTATTTTAGTTTGAGTCATTTGTAACGTTAACGTTAATTTAAAAATCTTGTCCTGGCAATCTACGCTTGAATGAAACTTGTAAGTGCATTCATCGCTTCAAATAAGATAAAATTTAAATTGTATTTTTGTGTATTTGCAAAATATTAACGTGTTTAAAATTTTGTGAACAAGGAATTTGTAGTTTTTAAATCAATGATTGAAACAGAATGTCATTGTCTCTGACTACGAGTACAACAACAACAACTGCATTGTAACTTATACCCCTTAACTTCTTTAGTTGATTTTATTGTCGATCTTGTGACTGTTTCGACATTACCTACCTTTGTGTCCAGACTGCTTTGGTACATGCCAAAGAGAATACACTAAAAGCGCTCCAAGCAGTTTGTTTTACAGTTTAACATTGTTTCCTTTTCGATCAGCAGCTAGAGACAAACATCTGCTTTGGGCCGCTCTCGCCCAAGCCGCTCAAGTTATTCGCCTTTGTGATAGTTTAAACTAGAGTGGAAAAGCTGTATAAAATTCTTAAGCTTCCCTCTATTTTACCGAAAACTATTCAATCTTATTTATGTGTAGTATTTAGGTATAAACATAGTTTTATTGCTAGTAATATATGGGCTGGCAGCCGGAGGTCGTGGGTTCGATTCCTATTCAGGACAAATCTTTGTGTGATGAGCATGATTGTTTGTTCTGAATCTGGGTGTAATTTATCTTTAATATGTATTTATTTACAAAAACAAAAATTTATTTAAGTAGTATATCAGTGGTTTGTACCCATAACACAAGCAAATAAAATTGGTTAATTTGGAACCAGATGGCGCTGTGTAAATTACAAATCTAAACAGTGTTGTTGATATGTCTACTACATAATATGTAAATAATAAAAAAAAACTAATTAGAGCCCTTTCTAAAAAATAAAATATAACATAAATATAATATAGAAATGAAACAATAAATTTAGTATTTGATGAACTAATTTACTTACTTCATCATTTAAATACTTTATTATTATATTAGTTATTATCATCTGTCTCGGATATTGTAAAAAAGAAAAAAAAAAAGGCTAATGACTGAATAAAATCGCACTATCGTCGACTCAATTCGCAGTCAGTATAGATACATTAGCAGTATTTAGAGTTATGTTGGATAAATAGTAATTGCCGACAGAAGTCCTTCCTGCCGCCTTCCTTTCCATGTATTTCGCCGGCTCCCGTATAGTCTCAGTTCCAATTACTCTTTGGAATCGGTGTCCACTGTAATTGGATTGGGCTGGCAACCGGACTTGTTGGCATTTTAATTGTGCTATTGTGACGCCGGACACCGTCCGCCGCCCGCTCCAACACCGTCTGCGCTAGACAAACCACTTTTTGTATCAAATTCACACATCTGGATTCGCTAATACATCAATAAATGCTCGTTGCGTTTGACACTATGAGCAAACTTCGCCCTATAACAAGTTCAGATGTAATTAATTAGGGAATAGTTTTTGTGCGCTATGGTTGTTCCCACGATTAAGACATAAAAAACAAAAACACGTGAGAAAACATCTCTGTCACTGAAGCGTCAAATATTTCTTCAAAGCCCATGCCAAGCCAAGTTGCGTTGTTTTAGGAAACCGAAACATTAATGGAATGGCTGACACGTATTGTCGATCGCTGTTCGAAGAAGCTGTGTGTTAAAATGTAAAGAATTAAGGATTGATTCGATTCTTGGTAGACGTTTAGTATGTGCAATGTGGCATTTGAGTTTAGTTATCTAAAACTAATCTTGAGATCACATTTCTTAAGTTTTAATTAATTTTCTTAAAAAAAGAAATGGTTATTAAAAAAAGAATTAGAAGAAGTAAATAAGACGATAAAAATTACTGCAATAAAGTTTAAATACCTGTAAAAAAATTTAGGTAGTAAACAAAATGAATCACACTTTTTTAAATGCAGTATGTTTTTTGTGAGTATTCAGGTACTTACCTATTTATTGGGAAATAAAATGAACACGCCTTAAAATTTTCTTTACAAAGCTTTTATAAATGCCTATGGTTTGTTATTAAATCAAAACTCAAATATCGTTTTCTGGGGAGCCGTTTTGTGTTATTCATTCTGTTAGTCTTATTATTCGCCACAGAAACCATTGTCGGCGGCGCTGCTACTTCAGAATATTTTATACAAATTTTAGAAACAAGAACAAGGGCCGAGTGACAGGTACACTTATTCGTGTTGCTTATTTTTGCTTAGTGAAGTTTTATCGGATACCAATCGTGGAGGCGCGGCATGTTGTAGATGAATAAAATATACATTTCTGCGTTGTGCGCGCCTGCTCGCCCCCGAATGGGAAGTTTGGATGCCGCTTTAATGGAGTTCTGAAGTTTGGCATTCGTTTCTATTATGGCCACGGAATTGTTTGTTGTCGTTGATTTAAATTTCACGCTCCAGTTAGTGAGTATCAAATCTTATTTGTCAATTATCTGCATATTGAATGAAGCCCGCGCTTGTCTTTATGCGCCTTTGCTTTTGTATTTGTCCGATGGTTATTACTATAATTGGCTTGCCGCTTTGACTTGGCGGGGTCTCTTCTATTGATAAGGCTTTTATTGGATATATTATACTTAACACAAAAACATTATCGTTTGAAAATCTCACGGATTTTCTTATAACACGGTTCACATAGCACTGTCGGTGATCTTTGTCTTTGTTCTATTTTATTTTGGCGAATTTTTAACGTCCCAAAGTCACTTTTAAATTTGAATTCTTTCCTCGTCTTCTACGAAAAGGTATCGAATGCTTCGCCTTTGTATCACTTTTTGTGCTATCTCGTAATAAGTTGAGACTCGGACATTATTTATGATGCCTTAGGACTTTGGAAAATAAATAATAATAATGTTACTAAATTAGAACCTTCTGTTGGTTTGTTACAGTTTTGTTAGTATTTATTGATGTTGGTTTTTGGCAGAATATAAACTGAATTTATAAATTTTATTTTGTAAAAGTGAAATATCAAGTTATAATGTGAAATATTTGTGGGATTTATCATGTATGCTTCTAGTCGTAAGCTAAAGATACTTATAAAAACGTAAATAACTTAGGTAACGGCCTAGAAATAATAGTTATTTGATAAAAAAAGCCCAATGTTTTGACATTTTCATATATTATTATTAAAAATAATTTTATTATACTCCTGATTTTAATAAATTACTAATTAACGTTAAATCTATCTCGTAAATTATTACTTGATTGCTTTTTCTTTTATTTAATAAGAAATAGTGTACAGTTATAAATATGTATATAATTTGGTCTTCGAATTTGTTAAACTTTTCGACCATTAATATTAAATTTATAACATCCGATCATAATATTATAATAAATTTATAGAAATATAGATATTTGTCTGTATCAGACTTTGCAAGAACAGTAGTAGGTATTTACGTTTATTCAGATAATAATTGATATTTAAACCTTTATGCTACAATGTAATTTATTAGCGACTTAAAATACCGTACGAACAATATTTTAAATGAATTTGCATATTCAATAAATTATCTCTAACAATTTATTGGCATATTAAGATCCGTAGATTTCTAAACAGACATAAATCAATTGAGCTTCCGGTGTTAGTGTCTGTTTAAAGAAGCTTGTTTATCAAGGTGCATTGGTACAGGCTGGCCACTTGACAAGTCAGCCAGTCATTGACTAGTTTTATTACCACGATATCAACATAAAGTACTGATTAATGTATATCCACTTAAGGGCAGGAACCAATGATATGTGATATTATAGAAAATACAGATTTAAATTTGCCTTGTACACTGTACAGGGTGGCCCAGAAAGAAATGCATTTTTGAAAGTTAATTGTAAGTACAATTTTTGATATTATTACACAGAGTTTATTTGTTATCGTGTGTGGTTTCAAATGATTTTTTTCTGAGCCATACTGTATTTAAACCTTGACTACGTCTTGTCATTTATACTCGAAGTGTGTGAAGTGAAGTATCGATTGGTATTTTGGTAATGTAGAAAATATTATGTGATTATATTCAAATCGATCTCAGTTCTAAGCACTATGTACCGTTCAGTGTGAGTGAAGTTTGTGGCCCAGTTTGTTGCTGATACATATTGTCGTTATTAAAATATATATTACGTTAACTATTCTCATCAAGAAACATTTTGTTCCGTATCCGCCTCTTTGCTCACGTAATTTAATTTATCGAATGTGCTTTCTTGTTTATTGATCCGTGAAATGACTTTCGTGAAAAAAGAAATAATATCTATTCGTACGGAAAAGTTTCTAAATTGTACCGTCGGGAAATAATTCCGTCTATTGTTTATGTTGCGGCGAAAAATTTGAACAGCAAATACAAAAAGAATACCGTCGCACTTACTGTATCAATCGTATTAGAAAGTGAACACTGTATCTGTAAAGAAGTGATTCCCATGGCCTCTTTTTGGGCTGCTAATTTAAGAATACCAAGTGAAATTACTTGGGGTCATTACGTGCAGCTGATCTACTATGACGAAGTTGTTACACTGTACTATTCACATAAATACTGTTGTGAAGCAATCGTGACACTAATACACACCTATAATGTAACTTACGTATTTCGTTCCCTTGACAGAACTATACTATCACTATAATTTTGTTCACATTTGTCGCTGCATGAATGCCCGTATACAATAACAATATGTGAACTTCTTTGTAAGTGAAACTTAATGTTAGTGTCATGTTATTGTGCGTGCGCATTCTTAGCGAACATAATAAAGTTGAAAGTGGTACTTGTGAATTTTATAACATGTAACTATAATACAAAAATGTTGTCAAATGATATAACAGCTGGAGTGCTATTATTGCGAAAAAATATGATTCAGTGTCGAGAGTGAAATTTCATTTCATATAAACATAGAAATGTAATCGAAGTGACAGTTCCGCATCGATCTTTATCACATATGATCTAAAGTCTAAAAAAGGGTAAGAACCTTGCGCCGCCAAAAGCGAATAACTACGTATACCATATAAGTACATCGGTTTATACTGTTCAATTAATTTAATCAACTGTATTGATTAAATGTCAGGTACCCAATTAAATTATCGGCGGCATATCGGGGATGCAATGCGAGCGCATTCTCAAGGCACCGACCGGGAGAGCAGGAGTGCCGCGGGCGTTACAATTCGCACTTTGCTTTCGTATCTCGTTCCAATTCGATTGCTGTGCCAACATTTGATGTTGCTATATATGGCAGCAAATATTGCCGCAGATTACAAGTCGGTTCTACCTGTTTGACTCAAGAATATAATTCAAGAAACTTCAATAGAAACCCCTTGTTTTATGGCGCTGTTGGAAATAACTGAATATTAAAACTTTTTTTAAACCAATAAATAAAGTTGTACCTATTGGGTTATTCTGTCATGGAAATCAGACTCAGCGACTATCGAGTAAAGGCTATCGACCCTCTATTACAAGAGACTAACACGCAGTATGCAGCGTGTGTGGATTATGGCCTAAACCTTCTCTATTCTCTAGATAGAAGAGAGGTGACATCCCCAGCAGTGGGACACTAATAGGTTGCTGATGAGGACACCTAAGATAGCTAACAAAATGTGGGTATGAGGCACTTATGTCTATATCTTGGGATATTTCTATGTTTTTATTAATAAATTCAGTCAGTGTCCGAGTGCTGGGCACGGGTCTCCTCCAAATATTTTGGAGGGAATTTAGCCTACCACGCTAGCCATACGAGTTGGCATAGAGTTTATTTTGAGTTTTTCTTTTCTCACAGAGTGCTCTTGTCTGTTTAAGCCTTTAAGTTTAAGGTTTCTCCCTTAGTCGCCTTTTATGATACCCACGGGTTTGATATGGGGTAGTGACATTATGTTTTCTTAATCCTACTACATGGACAATTCATAAATTAGCAAATGTAAACAATTATTGTAATTATTTATTGATGAACCGATCCTCCATAACAACACTTCTCTTTTTAATTACACGAGATTCCAGTTCCATCGTTGTTTTGTAAAGTTAATAAGCATAAAAATAGACATTACCTTAAATAATACTCGCTGCTATTATCTTTATTATTGCTGGCATTTTCAATTGCACCATATACAGACTTAAGGCATTCTGCCTTTTTACTACAGTTTCTTATAGACTGCAAAAGTGTTTCGTTAATAAATGAAAGGTATAATTTATACTTTATGCATTGCGTGGAAGTCATTTTCCAGTATCTAGAAATTACAGCTTTAGGGTATGGTAATATAGTGATTATATTATTGTAGTAATAAGGGGAATTTGACTAGTGACAGGATGATTCACTCACATGCTAACATTTTTATTTGTTTACTTACACCTGACAGTAAAATTGCACTGTTCTATGACAAATGGTCCCCGCCCTGCTATTGATAGGGAAGTTAACCATATTTTCGTCAGGGCTGTCACTTTTGTCATTCGTTTCATGCTGATTGGTAGGGAAATTATAAAAAACAAAACTCGGGTGTAGTACTAGTGATACAGTAATGATTTAAAGCATTTTGCTTTGTAGGCGTTTTAAATGTTAGTTATTTTACCACTTAGTCTTATGGCTGTTTTGGTGTTAATCCTTCAAAATCGTTTCGTGGCGTGGGCATTATGATAAAAAAAGATGTATACAAATGCAAAAAATTCAGAGAGATGTTATGGTTTAGGCTAAAATTTACACACGCTTGCTTGATGCAGGTTGGTGGATCAGATATGTGTATATAATATGTATATATATTAAGATAGATTATAATAATATAACATTATAAATATAATTCATGATTGCCTCGGTGGCACAGCGATATTATATACGGTTGCGGCTTCTGAGGTCTTGGGTTCGATCCCTTGGCCAGAACAAAATTTGTATGATCTGCGAAGGTTTGTCTCGGAATATGGCTGTCAGCCTATTGCAGTCCACTGCTGGACATAGGCCTCTCCCAACACGCGCCATAACACTCGGTCCTCCGCCTTCCGCATCCAGTCAGACCCAGCGACCTTTTTCAGGTCGCCGGTCCACCTAGCTGGAGGGCGTCCTACTCAACGTTTGCCGTGTGTCGTGGTCTCCACTCTAGTACACAATAATAATAATATGGCTGTTATTCTATATTTAAAATGTATGTAAATATTTAAAATTATATATTTATGTATGTTTATCAGTATAACACAAGCTTAAATTAACTAGATGGCGCTGTGTTGTATGTATTTTTCCGGTATCACGATTATCAAGTGATAAATCACATGACTATGAAATTAAATTATTTGCTAAGATTGTATTTCAATATCAATATAAGTACCTACCACCCGTTTTGCATTCCCCTTCCTTCCTTCAGTAGATATTAATACATTGCCGAAGGATATTTTCTAGACCTTTAACTACTTGAAATTACTCGAGCACAAATATTTATGTTAGCATATAGTTAAATGTCTCGAAACAATTGGTATCAAGTATGGTATTTATCACGATACCTATTTAAGGAAAATACAGCTCATAATTCCAGTTATTAATAATTTTATACAAGCATCAAAATGTGTGAATCAGCCAATAAGTACACCTATAATCACATCATTGAGCCAAAAGCAATTTAGTTATTTAACTATCACGTCGATCGAAAATATAGCATAACTATTATAGGCAATAAACAAGGCCATAATAAAATATTTTGCTATGAATAAAGGTGTTCTCATACTGCTTTAATATTGTACTGTATGTAGTACTTAATAATTTTATAACTTAAGTATTAGGTATATAATACTATGAGGTAGTCATTACTGAGCCCATTTGTATGAGCTTTTTGGTAGGTATCAAAATAAGTAAAATCTATTATTTAAATTATACTTTTTATTATAATTTAATATTTTAATTAGTTTTGAATGATTAACTACATAGCTTATGAATTTAGTACGTATATAGTCACTGTTTGACAGAAACTCCCATGTTTAAAAAATAAATAAACAAGGGAAAAAAACACACAAACACACAGCCTCTCACCCCAAACGCATATATACCGTCTCAGTTCCGTCGTGGGTAAAAACTAGGTACGATTTATTGCCCGAAAAAAATAATTAATTTTCTCGTTTGATTAGTATTTATAGAATCAATGCAAGTCTGAAACCAGCTTAAGTTATGTTAAAAGCAGAGGTATAATTAAAAATCTAAATAAATGTTCAATAAAGCGTTATTTATAGAAATATCATTCAGTATATTAAATTGAATGGAAAGTAATTTCGCGTAGATGCTAAAGTCAAACCTCGAATCGTTGTCAAACCTATTTCGAGAAACTCGAAGATCAACTAAAACGTTTGGTTAAATGCCAGAATGTTGTTCCATTTCCGACTTTGACTGGCATGTTTTAGTGATAAACTCTTGCAAGTCAATTCAACTACTTGGTTACTATTTCCTTTTTATTTCCGCAGTAAATATTAAATGAATTGATTGAGTTTTACTCTAAATACAGTTAGAAAGATTTAAAACACATAATTTCACAGGAACCAAATATTAGCTTTCCAATTTAACATATTTTTTTATAGTCTAATATGAAATAAAATAACTGAAAAGTAAAAAAAAACCCTCGTTGTTTTCTTTTATAATTTTATCTTATTAAATTTATGTGCAGAGCTACGTTTCAAATTCAAATACCGAAGACAGAATACTCGTATACCTTAGGCGCTGCGAGCCCGCAGATTGCTTTTGAGCGCACCTTCACCCGGAATGCTTTCGGAAAGCATCTCGTTACCTCAATTTAACTGTCTTGACACATACAAATTTTATTTGCCTTTTTCTCTTGTAGCTTTTGTGAGCAAATTTTATTTTCGCGAAATTAGTCGGCAGGGGCTTATTGTGAGCAAAATCCAATTACGTCTGAACATTTTAAGGATTTTTGTACGAAGACAGACTCTTTCCAACGTATGTCAAGTAGAATTTATCACAAGGTTAAGTACTAGATACTCGTATCATTTTAGTTCAATAATTATATAGGCATTTGAAGAGCTTAATAATTAAATAAGTAAAAAAGATAAACAAATGAATTGAAGAGCACTTAATGCGTACATAATGGCGATGTGATTAGTACATCGTAAATTAGTCATGTTATCGACGATGCGCAAGCGACGTATCGAGCATACAATTACTGGATGCAATGTCACTTGTTTCGAAGCCTTGAAACCGGCTTCGGTTGCTGAGATAAAGTGGTAGTAGATATGCCATTGCATATTAAGATTGTTTTGTAAAGGGAATAATTCAAATGACGTCGTTTATATTTCACGCTACCAGGATTCCACCTACTTGTAAAGACATACCTTACGCTGCTTTTGTTTTTTATTCACGTTCACATATATGTACTTGTACATTTATGAATAGATAATACATGTCTAGTGCAAATAGTCTGTGTAATTCTTTTTGAACGAAAAATGTTGACTCGTGGTAGTGCTTTTGTTTCTAAATATTATCGTCGCGATCAGTAAGGTCTTGCATACGTATACAGCTTGGGAGCAGAAATTGCAGATCATTCACACTGGCATCCTTGAGTATAAGTAATACTAGAGATAAGAAGCTACCATTCTTAGAATAATAACGTTTTGCTGGTAGTTTTAGGTGCTTTCTACTAACACAGTAACTCCTCCTTTTTTCCCTAGTCAACCCTGGAGACCACTAGGTGTCATGTCATGTCTATAGCAATATAAACAGAAATACAACTTGATCCTGTACATCTCATTATCATCATCAGCAACCCATTTAGTCCCACTGCTGGGTTCGGGTCTCCTATCCTCTAACTAAAGACTTAGACGGTTTAGGCCATAATCCACTCACGCTGGCCTAGCGCGGGTTGGTGGATAAGATATACTGATAGAATTTCTTCTAGGTTATGTGGGTTTGACGGCCTCACGATGTTTTCCTTCACCGTTAGCAGATGGTAGTCAGATGGCCTGCACATATATAAAGCTTAAAATGACTTACATTGATTCCCAGAAATTTAACAGGAATCCAGCCCATTTATTTTAAATTGCTTTTCTTTGTATCTTGACTATATTTTTAGCAAAAATATTAATTATATTCGCACTGGCCATACTGTTAGGTGCAGCGTCTATAAAAGGCCGCTTGTAAATACTTGTCTTTTTGCCATCACGAGGCGTGAACGTTCTTATTCTGTTCTTGTCAATCACTTGCAGCCCATCGTTAAGGCCTAGAACTTCGTTAGCGCAAGCCTTATTGAACTTGCTATAACTTTTTATTTGTCTACACTTCTATTTAAGTTAGATAAATGAGCGCGCAAGTGTTTGATGGAATGTTTTTGTCTTATTATTTATACTAATATTGTGAAGCTGAAGAGTTTGTTTATTTTAGTGTTGGATAGCTTTTTTATCGAGGAAGGCTATAGTCGTATAACATCACGCTACGGCCAATAGGAGCTGAGCAGTAGCCAAATAAAGAACGACGGGAGAGAAACCAAACGTGACTTTTAATACTAAATGCCAGCATATTTAACAACGAATCTGCAGTCGCCTATTGTTTTCTTATTATACATATTATTTAATATTCTGTTTTGTTAATACCCAACTCGGTATGTATGTCGCACCAAATAAATGTTTTTGTTTCTTTCTTTCAATTTAATCACAATTTGTGCTGTAGTGTAGTCCTTATTTATTAAACTCTCATCGGTCAATAATTACATTCATATTTGTAAACATATGTGTGAAGACCAAGACCTCAAGTATGAGGCGTACTGTAGCACTTCGTAGAGCAATTTTCACGTCACTGCACACTTTGTCATTATGCATCAGGATCGTGACGCCCCGAGACAACTCGCAATTATTATGTATGTAAAAGAAATTCTTTCTGGCGTCGAACAAAAAACACTATCCAGTCGACACTGCATTTAATAGCTATAATTATTTTACCAAAAAAAAAAAATGATATACTTAATGCATTTTCTCTTCTATTGAAAATCAACGAGACATCGAAGAACACTTTAAGAAATGAATAATATCTCATCGGTATAATACAAAATTTCTGCCGCAATTATTTAGATTTATTGGGTTAATTTTATTTAACAGCTCGATTTTATTAGGGCGTTCCCCAAAAATGTTAAATATTTTATCGGCTCTACTCCGAAGAAGTCGCAATTCCCGAAGTTCACATTATTATAACGAGGTAGCGGCACTAGCGGCGCGTCGGCGCTGTGCAAAGCAAACTGTGCCCACGGCCGCTCGAATAACCGATACTTTGGCGTAATAGCCACGATCGAGGCATGCGATAACAAGCCGCCGATAGCTGAACCCGTATTTTATTTATATATCAGCTCGCCTCTTTTTCAATAACGCCTTTTCCCTCTTGCAGCGGAAATTTTGCTCTTTTATGGCATGGGGACTATGCTCGTTATTTACTAAGGTAATTATATGGCTATAATACTGAATATTTAAGGGACAAATTGCCAATCTTGGTGACAGTTCCCACCGATCTGAAGATTAGCGCCCTTAACTTGACAAACGGCTCGATTATCACAATATGCAGACTACTTAATCTGCGTTTTATGGACAGGAAATGCATTTTTTAACTATGCGCACCGTTTACGTTATGAGGCGGCTAGTATAAATATTTCAATAGATTGTAAATGATAATTTTTGGTGGTAACTTATGACAATACTTTCACATATAACATGTAATTAGAAATGAGTGGAAGAGATTTAGTGGAAGGTACGGTAGCTATGTGGCGGTGGCTGTGCGGCGGTGGCGCTGGCGGCGGCATCGCCCCGGGCGCGAGTTCATTAAGGAGCGAGTCGCGATGGCATTGTTAACGGTTTTAATTCACGTGTCCAGTGCACGCGCCGCCTTCCCTCGTGCCCGGAGACTGCTGGGAAATCTCGCTGGAAAATTAACGCCACAATTTTTATACCTTTTTTCTCGTTTGCGAGGCGCTTCCATTTTATTTATTTCACGCTTCGATCGCGCCGCGGCGTTTAGTTAGCGCTTTTATTTTTATTTTGTTAGAAACTTTTGTAATTTCCGTTCGTTGTTTTAGCACAGATTTTGTGAGTTGGAATTACATATTATTATTTGTTTAGTTTGAAAACTTATCTTTGGGAATTACAGCATGACAAGTGTCATTGAAAAGTGCAAATTCTCCATAAAGGTTATTGAATGAATTAAAAAACTCACTCGCAGCCGTTTTGTTTAGATAGAGGTGAACTCGGCAAAAAGTTAATTGTTTTGATTGCTAATACACAAACACGTCCGGCCATCTTGTCTGTTGCAAGTTATCGCCTTAGAAAAGCGTCCGATCTTAATTAGTTTTCACGTCTTTGAAGGCGCCTAGCATGATACAATCTCTCCCTTGCTACAATTTGTTTTCCTTTGGCACTCTGTTCATGACACAAAAACACGTACCTTTTTGTTTCACTGAGTTTTATTTGGATGTTTCCCGGTGATGTATGGTGATTGGCTCCCTTGTCCCAGCGCTCGTGTATCTTATTTATCATCGTGATAATTCCCCCGGCGTTCGCTCGAGAAACAATATTTGAATGGCCGACGCGTTTTCATGCTTGACGTTTTGAATGTTTATTGATTAGATTTGTTTTAAAACAAATTAAAACAGTGCGCCGCCGGCGAATTTAATTAAAACTGTCAGTAAGTACGTCGACCCGTTGTTGAAGGCGCGATATCTATGCATTATCTATTTTTTGTCGTACCTCATACAATGCAATGAGAAATATTCTATTGTTAAAACATTTAGATAACACGTCCTTACCTTGTAAGTTTAACAAAGTTACGATGAGTCGCCGATTCATCCACGGGCTTGTTCGGTTCTGATTGTCAGCCAGCATTCCGTCAGTTTTTTGTTGCGCCGAGATCCTTTCGTCCAATTTAATATTTACGGCTTGTCAAATATTATTCAGTTGGTTACGCCTTCTCGGACGATACTTGTAATTTTTATTTACATACCGCTTGTCGAAATTCATTTTTACGACTGCAATTTGCCAGAGGCCGCTTTGTATCATTCGTATAAAATAATGGCGCCCGTTAGTTAATTATTTCTTATATTAATTATTTTAAATGGAGTCCATATTTTGACTAATTGTTATAAATTTTTCAAGGTTTTAACGTAGCTATTGAACCAAATTAGAGTCAAATTATTCAAGAGACTTTGATAAATGTATGAGTAATAAAAGTTTAGTTATCTGACGTCTCACAGGATTCCTACATTGTGTTGAAATGTCGGACGGACATCGATAAACAAAAGCACGGTCCGCGGCAAATTGAAACCCGACCGAGTGTGAAATGACCCCGGTCCGACTTCCTGTCACTGTACAGACATATCTAATACTGTGTTTCTTTGAATTTTAACGATTTATATGGCAAAATTTGCTTAAACAATTATTATTATCTAAAAATATGATAATTTTATTTTTAACACTGATTTTATATTCCAGTCTGAGTTAAAACATCAAACTAAACTCTATTTAACATTAAACTTTCGAAGAACTGATTCCTACCGTAATCAGGCTAAACCAATCTCGGTCACAGGACCTTTACAAATGAAGCTCTAATAACACCATCGAAATTGAACGAACTGTGAAATCGTAGTGAACTTTACTGAATGTCGTAATGAGAGTGGCAATTTGTTTTTCCTTACAAATGGGAGCAGTTTTCACCTGACTGGCGCAACAGATGAAGTTTGGTCGAAGTAACAGGCGAAGACATTGTTTTTATACAAACTTTGTGGCAGCAGTTCTACTTTTTAAGTAATTTAGTGAAAAGGCTAGACTGAATTGAATAATTTTTTGTTCGTTTAGCAGCGAATTAAAATCATATTGAGCTTCCTGTCAGATTAACTTGTGTCAGAGTCTTCAACTTATTTATTTGGACCATACAACAGATCCTTAATCTGAAACAGGTTTTATAGTAGGGCACTTCAGCTCAACGACCATTGTCATCGTGCCGAGGTGCAACCCCACGCGACACTGGGTCTCACCGCTTAATTATCTCAACGACAGACGTTCACTGTCACGTTCACCCTACAGGCTTTCACTTTCCCCTTCATTGTCGACAAACGTTCATTTTATACCTCTCGTCAACCATAAAGGGTTACTGGCCTAATTGTTTCCATAAAAAACATTGGCGTCAATTAGATAAGATGTAGGCCATTCGAAATAACACCTTAATTTGGGGTCATTTGATGGATCACATTTTCCATTAGCGCTGGGAATGTCTTAATTTCCATGTAGTTGTTGTCTAAGTGGTAGGCAGGTTTATTCTATCAATCAACGGCTGGCGGCGCATAGCGACAAGGCGAGTTATCATTACAAAGTGGCACCGATTGATCGCGTCTCACCGGCATTTCTTATCGTACTAATTACTGTGTATTAGAGAGCTATTTTGTGGGAATCATAATAAAAATGTCAATGTATATAGTGTATTGCAGCTCGTTAATGCCGCTATCGTAATGTTGATATTATGAAGTCGCTTTGTTTTGATTTGATGTAAAAGTAAAATTTATTTAAACAAGTTTAGTTTAAACTTTTATATTTCAAGATAATCTCAAATGGATATTAATGCTATCATGCACTTTATGTTGGGTGATGTTTCTACTAGGTTATGTTATGTTATTTGTGTTTTATGTTCGTGTTTAACTCGTTGTTTACACATTAGGTGTATCTAAACGGTATTGTGTTATTTGCATTTGTAGCAAATTCCTCATAGTTTACTTTCTGATTCTGACCCATTAGCGTACGCGAAAATACGTACTTATAAAAAATACCTACCTACCTATTTGAATTTCCTGATATTTACTACAATAACTAACTATATATACTGGTTCACTGGATTGGCCCAGTAAAGCTGCAAGCCCTAGTCTTGCGTTGATATGCGAGTCCGCCATTCAGTTTCTTCGTGAAGACTTGTAGGTAGATATATTAAGATAACAGTTTTCGGAGAGAACGCAATAAAATGTAAAGTTAATCAGACGACAGCTTTTTAAACGAACCCGTATGTAGTTAAAAATGTAATTAAAACGAGTTAAAGCGGCATCAATCGTTTGTCCGTAATGTTACTTTGTTTGCATCTTGTCGTAAAACGTAATTTCTTCAGAATGAACCCACAGCATCCTCGATGTGATGTGTACCTTAATCATTCATATTTATGTATTTTTTATGATATACTTTAATGAAAACATCCTTACCAAATTTTTATTTGACCTCTGCATAAGCGATATAAAGAACTGCCTCCCATTAAAGGCGTAATAAAGTACTCGAAAAGGCAGGCGAAGTTTATTATTCGAAGAATATTTTATACGTTAATTTTATACCTCGACTTATGGTTTTATTTTGTGTATTCAGTACAAAATATTGCAGTTCAATCCAAACCTTTTGTAAATATTATTTCAGTTTTAAACGTCTACTTATCCCGGTCGATTTACCGCTTGAACATTTTACTCTGATTTCGGCATTTCTAATTTAACCCGAAGGAGATAAAATATTGAGGCGTAAAATTGTAGGGCAAGACAGGATGATTTTCGCGTCATCCAGACATAAAGGGCGTAATTGTTGCGCATCGGCTGGAACTAATACGGGAGAAATGGAACGAGAAGGAGCTAAGAAGGATCGTAGAAAATAATTTATCCGCGACGGTAGAACAAAGGGTGGGCCACAATGGAACAAAAGAAGCTCCGGAACGGGCCCGGTTTGTTTTCTGACGGAAGCCTAATATAGGGAATCGATTGGTCGTAGAACCAAGCAAGGGTACGCTCGTTTCCGTTACGCGATGAAAAACGTACGATGATCTGTATAAAATGTGCCTTAATTGTTTTTTTTTATTGACCTAATAACTTGAGACAATTATATACATGAAACTTTTTTTGTCAAAAAAACAATTTGGTTAAAAAAAAATGTTACATTGACTATCAGAAACTAACTTTTTTTAATATACGAACAAAAAAGTGTATAAACTAGACAGTGTCAGGCTAAAGGCTAGTCAATCAGGCTAGTCTATTCAAAACTTTTTATCAAGAAAAAATATTTTCGTCACAAAACATCCTAGTAGAAGTTACAAGTAGTCTTATGTTCAGCACTTTGGTTTATCGAAATAAAAATGACAGGGTTGTCAATAGTTTTATTTCGCAGTTTGGACAACATTTGAAACACTTTCCTTTGTTCTCATTTTGGGGACCTAAATAATATTATATTCTTCAACTTTCACGTTTACAAATGGAACGGTTTAAGCTTTGCGTTGTTGTGTCTATATTTTTTATTTAATTTTTTATTTTATTTTATTTGGAAAACAAACAATAGTACATTATATCTTAAGTCTAAGTTAATATTAAGTAATCCACAGCGTAAGCACATATTACTATAATAATAAGTACAGTTTTTTTTTTTTTTTTACAGTGATAACTTAAAGCTAATTGAAGTAGCACTATATAATATTATGTAAGGTTTACTTAAGGTCTTTTAGAATTGATGTTACCTCATTTTTAAAGACATTACGAGTAGAGGCAAATATATCTAATGTCACAAACAGATTGTTATAATTTTTAACTATTCTATGGAGAGTCGCCCGCTCGCCCGCATTTGTGCGACAACTAGACATAGCAAAAAGTGGATATGCGCGGACCTCTCGTCTTATAACTGTTCTAGGAACAACATAATGTATATTATTGACTAGTTCCGGGCAGTCGAACTTATTATGAACAAGGTCAAAGAGCATCATAGCTATTAGCATATTTTCGTCATTTACAGTTCTGGTTTATATATTTGGATGAGATATTCATTACGGACACTTATAGCCAGAAAGCAAGACTGCTACAATGTTAGTTCAGTAATGCGAAGGTATAAATAAAACACACGCAAAATACAAATAAAACTTAAGTTTGTTTGTCCAGCCGTTCAAACGTACGGTGGCAACCCTAACACAGATAAAAGTTCTGTATAAAGTGTCGAGGTCTGTGTCGGCAGTGTTAGGCGTCAATTTTCCGTAAATCGTCGGATAGGTGACAGCGAGAGGCGACGTGCTCGGCTGCATATCCCTTCGACTGTTGGTTGTTACCTCTTCAATTTTTACATTCAGACGCTGATTTTACGCTTTCGAATTTCAAACTTAGATACGTGATGAGAGTGCAAAATTTGTACTGCACGGACACTTCGTTTAATGTTCAGCTTATATGAAAAGGAACGTTTAAGCTCTATTTTATAGCTGTAAAGCCTTATGCATATGTGCTTTTTGCATTGGATTAAGTTAATGCTTGGGTTTTGATGAAGGTATATTACTTATTTCATACATATTGAAACCTATACTATCCCTGCTTACCCATCTGTTGGGAAAGAGTATCAATAGGTGATATCTACATTTGAAATATGTAATGTTACTGAGTTTTATGTAGGGGGTAAACCACGAAACACACGTCCAATTATATAATCATCATTATCATCATCATCAGCCTGTACTAGTCCACTGCTGGACATAGGCCTCTCCAATTGCACGCCACTGAGTACGATTTGCAGCTACTCTCAATAAATTAATATATAATAATAATATAATATTATTTTAATTATATATTGTATGTACATTATGCTAGTTTTTGCCGACACATCACGCTGGTAGTAGCGTAGTCACGGGTAGTGTATTATATTGTATCAAAATATTCTTATAAATCCTTTAAATTGTAATAATTTCTACCCTATCATTTAAGACCGATCGTAACTCTAAAATTTATATTCCGCCAGTTCAACGTCTATAATTTAACGGCATTCGGATTATTGTTTAGTAATAAGAACTTTATATCAGCCCGACTAAAGTGAATTGTTTATTAATTGCGTCGTAAACGATCCAAGTAGTTCATTCGCCAGTTTCTTATTAAACTTTCTTGAAAATAATATACTACAGTCTTTAATCATTCAAATTTACGGACTTCAGAATTGCTTGGGAAACAAATAAGGTACATACTAACTACTGTTTTAATTTTGCTAGCAACTCTAGAATTAATAATATTGCCACACATTCACACAGCGCCATTAAGTCCTAAAGTAGCAATTATATTTGATTGTGTTATGGGTACTAAACAACTGATATACCTATTACTTAAATACATTTTTTTTTTGTAAATTAAGAAAGATAAATTATACCCGGACCCAGAACAAACATGCTCATTACACAAAGATATATCCTGGGTGGGAATCGAACCCACGACTAGCAGTCAGAGTTATAAACCACAACGCCAACAGGCCAGTCAATTGCTTCAGATAGCTAAATTAAAACAAGATTACTCTGCAGATCCCAGTTTGGATTTGATTTGTTTGTAGTTTAGTCAAGTTATTTCTCTTCGATACCCTAGGGAACCATCGGGTTTCGCGATAAAGTCGGTCGGACAGCGCGTGACGCCGCGGCCGAATTATGTCCTGCGATAAAACCCCTCGTGCCTCCAGTTACGGGCAAGTTTCAACTGGGCCACGATGCCCGTACTATTTTCTATTCATTATTATCGGATTACAGGCGTACCGATACGCCCGGCCGTCGTGGCGTGCACGAATTCTCAGCCGATACGCGAGCAAAACCATTCGGACCAGCTCCAACCTCTATCTATCAAGATAATCCTCTAAAACATACCGAGTCAGTGTTCTAAAATGTTTTCAAATGCAAGTTTCATTACTCAAAATAGAACTTAGCGAATACTGTTGAAGAAACGACACAGGTGATATTAGATTTTAAGAAAACAGACGTTAAAAACATTTATATAATTTAAAAACATAATCATAGTATCATCACGCCATTATCCCTGAAGAGGTAGGCAAAGGTGCATCAGAGAAGAAGAAGAAGAAAAACTTTTTATTTGCTTACATACATACCTAACATCACATCACAGCCACAATTCCCCAACTTTGTTAGGTTTGAGGTAGTAAGAGAGCCTATTGCGATCAACCAGGCACATTTGTTTCCAAACTCCGGGCTGCTACTGAGAATTTCTTGATAGAAGAACCCAATATTGTTTTTGCCGGACCCAGAAATCGAACCTGAGATCTCTTGCGCAGCCATTGTATACACTTCCCGCTGCACCAACCAGACAGTTTTATTCAAAGTTCTCTAGTGTATCTTTTGTATTGTTTGCTTACAATAAAGTTGTTGCCTCTCCATGTATGTCCCTCATCTCATCCTTTAAGATCAGTATGAAGATTTTCCAATATTGACCTTTATTTTACTCTGGAGATTTTAATTATAAAAGTCACAGTACCATAAGGCACGGTGGATACTGTATCTTGCCAATCTGGTTGTCGTAAATAACGCATCGGGGCGCACGATGTCGTCTGAACGTCTCCTTTCTGTTCATAAATCTTGTTAATGAGCGACGCTGATCGTACACTGGATTAGATCACGGATTAAGCCGATAGTGGTTCCTGTTTTCCGAACTTTGCGCGGGAAATAAAAATGTTCCCCTTGTTTTCCGGAAAAAGTGAATTAGGTAACTACAGTAATGTATTTTGCTGCGTCGGCAGACTATTAGTTGCGATTCTGTGTTATATATTATTAACGCTTTATTTCTGTCAAGCGCCAATAGAAGACCAAATGACGTGTTAAAATGTATATTTCCGATCAATAAATCTCAGTTGTGCGGCAAAATGTCTTCCTAAAGTGAGTCTAATTGAATTGAGCTCCATTATTCCGCAGAATTCGCGCCCGCGGCTATGTTAGTTAAAAATGTATCGTTTTGTAAAATAACGAGCACAGCTGTTCACATTCAAGCACACACGTAACGGGGAAATGTTGGATTTAATGTGAAATTGTAGTGCTTTTATTGAATCGCAATATTTCAATTAGCACAGTCGTAAAAATGAGACTAATGAAAATGCTCTTGCATTTTGTTATTATTTCCTGAAAAAATTACCCAGTTTATACGCGATTATGACTTATATATACTTGCGATTGATTGCGATGCGATATAATTACGCCTTACGACTTGCACGAAATAAATTTTATTCGTTTAATTTCGACAAAGCTTCAATTTAGCATTAATTTCTGCTTTGCAAATACGTTTTATACCTATAAATACCTTTTTGAAGGCCTAACGAGCCATTTACAATTCGATCCCCAATTAATAATAGGCGAACTCTATCCCTCCCACGGTAGCTCAACTAAGCTTACGGTGGGTGTATAAATCTAACTAACATGGGGTGAATATCAGGACCCCAAAAGACGGTGTCAACCAAACTGAAGGAGCTTAATACAAGGGAATAGGTAGGCCAGGTAATCCAGCTTAGGGGGGAAGGATTACATGTAAAAGCCTAATGCTTCGTATACCGCGAACACCACCGTTATTTGATCCTTTCGCGTCTTAGTCGAGGTTCAGTTGCAAATTATTGTTCACGCCACAATAGGCGACGGCGTACAGACTAACAATGCGTACTCGGGTCCTGTACCTTAAAAGACGAAGTGCCTTTATTAATGGGTGAGCCGATAAGAACATAGGTATGCGGCAACATTTACTATCAAACAAATATATTTTGTCAAGAATTTTTGCGATAATTCTTTTCATAACAATATTTATTTCTATGTTCATAATGTATATTCTTCCTGCCTCGGTAGCCCAGCGGGAAGTGTATACGACTGCTGTGCAAGAGATACCCGGTTCCATTCCCGGGTCGGGTGAAATTGGTATTGGGCTTTTCTATCATGAAATTCCAGTATTGAGATTTTCCCGGAGTTTGGTAAACAAATGTTCCCGGTTGATGACAATAGGCTCGCCCCCTATTTCATGGGACCAAACATAGCTGGCGAAATGTGGGTGTAAAACACCTCTGCTTACCCCTTCGCCTTCGGGGAAAAATACTTGATTCTATGTTAAGTTATGTATATTCTTCTTTGAAAAATTGATAATGAAACGGCCTATATTTAAATTTGGAACTTGCAAGACGAAGAAAAAACTAAGATTTTTATTAGGTTTGCGTCTAATAAAACCATTTCACCATCAGCAGTAGCACTGTTGAACATAGGCCTTTCCCAGGCTTTTCTTCAACGATCGAACCTGGGTGGTTTGTTACTACGAGTAAATGGCCAAAGACTAAAATAGGTAGTGGTGAGCCAATGCAATGGGTGCTGATCACGATCCCTCTCAATCGATAAACCATTAAGTAATAACACATCTACTAACAAACTTGTAAGATTAAAGAAAAAAAACTAAGGACAAATATACATTTATTTGTTATAACATGTGTAAGTATAATATAATAATACATACCTTGTGCATATTATTGATGTAACATAATATATTCATTAGGGTCAACATGTTTTACCAAAAATAGTGTACAAATACCTATGGTATTAGTTTTAATTTTTTGTTAATTGTAAAAATAGCAGGATCGCGCTGGATGCAGGCCGCAAACAACCGGCTCTATTGGAAATCTCTTGAGGAGGCCTATGTTCAGCAGTGGACTTCCTGCGGCTGATATGATGATGATGATGATGATGTAACTTATCTAGGTATATTTTATCAATGTACCTACGTGGTAAAAATTCACATTATATAATATGTAGCGCGCTTGCTAGGCTTTCAGACTGTCTTAATTTCCTTTTAATCGGCGCGGCGCGGCATCCTAAAAATAATTTGTTGAAGTCAAAAAGCAATTTATTTTCATACATCCTCTTTTACTGAAGAGATGTAAAACCTGTTCGTGTTAATTTAAAAACCAGCAGATTATGCAAATCCTAACATACAAAGCTTATTATCTGAATGTTATTCGTGCGAACATAATCTGCTTATGAAAAATCGCAGAATACACACGTACAAATCGTTGCTTCGTTGATCTCGTTCTTTTTAATTAGTATTAATACTAACTATCCGTGTAGTGACGGATTAAGAATGCACAATATCACTAACCCATCTCAACCCGAGGGTTTCGTAAATAGCAACTGAGGGAGTAATTATAGTTATGCAGAAATAATAAGAGCTCTGTGAGAAAAGGAAAATTCGAATAAACCCCTGTACCTGGAATTCGTGAAATAAAAATTATTATTATTATTGTTATACCAACCCATCCGGCCAGCGTGGAATACTAGGCTAAATCCCTCCACATTCTATGGAGAAGACGCGTGCCCAGCAATGGGATGTTTATGGGTTGAAATGATAATGATGACGTCCCACTAAAAGTCTTAAGTATGGTTCAACTGAAACATAAGTTCGGAACATTTCTTTCAGAAAATAGTGCGCAGTACCAGTGTTTAATTTGACGCCAGTATCTTCGGCACCTTAGATGTGTGCAGACAGCGACACGGCGGGCTACATGCCATTGTTTGCAAATAGCAACAACGAACGTGCACTTATCCCGTCGGCTACCGTCGACAGAGATGGTGAATACCAAAACTGGTTAGCGAGAAAAAGTAAGGAAATGTTTCTTTGTGAAAATGCCTTATTTGTACATACGTACGTTGCGTAACACACAGCTAAATGACAAATTTTATAATACATTGAAATTAAAAGCAAGCTCTGTGTTTATCTTTCTATACAACGCTTATTGAAGGGGTGAAAAACGGTGACTAAAGTGGAATATAAAGAGGCTGTATGCCAAAGGTGTGCTCGTGAGATATTAAGAGTTTTTGCTACGTAAGTCTATCAAAATGCGAGACGTGCTCGTCTTACGTATAGAGTAGGTACGTGTTTATAATGAAATGAGCTACAGTTAGACCGAAAATAAGTACCTATGAATCTTATTAAAATCATGGATTTCTGAAAGTGATCCGCTTTTGGAAATGCCTAGGCACAGCATTCGATCGAGGTGAGCCGGTGATGACGAGGATGATTGCGCAATTCTGGCTGCAATTTTAATTTATTAAGTGTGAGGAAAATTCATAACTGATGCATTCAAAGAAGAATATAACTTTACTTATAAACTAAATAACATAAATAATATACCAAATGAATATCTTTATCTCTATAAAGAATCACGCCCTTTTCCTGAGGGTGTAGGCAGAGATGAATCACAGATTTATTTCGCCAGGTATGTTTAGTTCCATGGGGCGTGAGCCTATTACTATTAAGGGGGCAAATTTCCGGAGTCTAGTTTGATTCTGAATACTTATATCATAAGGCGCTCGTAGCATTGTGGTACTGAGATAATCGAGGTTAAGCAACGATCGGCAAGGTCAGTCCATGATGGGGGACCGTTTGTGGAAATTTCATTTTTGAGCGTCTCCGTGCTTCGAAAGGCACGTAAAGCCGTTGGTCCCGGTTATCACTTAATGAGTCGTTAAGACAAGTTGGAAGCCTTCTAGGCAACTATATACAAATATACAAATTCCAACACTAGGGTCTGCCTCAAGCCCATACAATAAGATAAGAATATAAATGACAAAAGAAAAACAATACGATCTTATTCCGACCCGGGTGATAATGGTGTAGGCAATACCTAGCTATATACATTTTAATCGTATTACATTTTGTTCAGCCAAATATGAATCCGGTGGCTCTTTGATATGCCAGTATTGTATGTTAAGTATGAATATTATTTGATATCGATACCATCGTTAAACATGTTGCGCTCTAAAAGAAAAGCCATCAGTATATTGCACGGGTAAACGCAAAGATCTGTACCGTCCATTGTCACAGGAAATCAGCGTCGACAATCTTCCCGGGATTGGGATCTTATCCCGGAGTCCCGGATCGGATCCCGTCGCGCCGCCATCCTCCGGATGTCCCGCAACGTCTGCCAGGATTATCAACACGTAGCGTCACGCTATACAGAAAACACACTTTTCTTTGTTATTAAGCGACGTCTGCGAACAAACGGGACTTTGTAGTTTTTTCTTTTTATTTCTAAGTTGAGTTAAGTTGAGCATTGTACTGTTATAATAAGAAATAAAGAAGTTTGCCAACGAGTAGTTTTATCCGGTTGTTTTAAGCTAACTGTTTTTAATACATAATTAGTACCTACGTGTCGGTCTAGAAATATTTCTTATTTTAGGGCTCTGTACCTCACTGTCTGTCTGTCAGCCTTTATCTCAGGAACGCATGGTAGTATCGAGTTGAAATGAGTCACTTTGAACTGAATTCTAAGTCAACGCAATGAAAAGCTTTGGACGATAAACGTCCAATGCTTTTCATTGCGTTGACTGCCACATGTTTTTTTCCTTTTCTCGCATTGCTTTTGTCTACATGTTATTCCGAGGCAGTCAATTTGTGATTAAAGAAACTTAGGGGAGAGATTTTCAAAAATCATAAAGCACTCAACATCATCAAGGCAGTCCACAATTAAAATTGAAGCTCAGGCCACACTGGAATTGCAGTTTAGTTAACTCATGTGCCCGCAGCATCATAAACTATAGCTCACATTGTGTCTGCGGTATCTTTTCATACGGTTAACGGCTTGGAACTTAGCTTCGTTCCCGGTGTGGCCTGCCCTTTGCTCGCTACCATTGTAGGTATGTTTCGTCGGCATTTTAATTATAACTCCTTATTTTCTATTACATCGTTAAATAGTATTTTATATTTATGATACCTATAAAATCGTAACTTCCTCACACACACTTACACATATAACTTGATCTATTGGACATGACGAGGATACAATATATGATACACCTATCAATTACTCACGTATTTATTAGTCGTATCAGTCGATTCTCTATATGTAATTGATTTCAACTAATTTTAAACGGTGAAGAAAATTAATTAATTATTAATTAAATGTTCAACTAGCCGTTTTATTATAGACCTTGAAACACTATATTAGGTGGAGGGGATGGTGCTAATTGAAAATTAGTACTAACGGTGAATATTAAAATCCTCGCTGTGGCGGAAATTAGGTGAGGCCTATGTTCAACAGTGGACGTCATTGGGCTGATATGATGATGATGATGATTAAAATCCAGATATTCAAACTCTTTTTCTATAAATACAGTTTAATTGTCTATACATGACAGTGGAATTCAAAACAAGATACTGGGTTTCCTTTTCTTCTCTTCGGTAGCATTTAGATATCTAAACAAAAGCAGCTGGGGCGTGAGTTGAAGAGGTTAATGATCCGCACTTTCTGTGTCTAGGTGCAAATTACTATGTAGGAATAAAATTATTACAATTGGTAGCCCAAATCACTAGCATGGTAGTTTTTAGTGACCTCAGTGGGAGCTTAGTTGCCATCCGCGTAGTTTGTATCAAATTTGGTTAACAACAACCGGCTACACGGTTGGTATCTACCAAGGGCACCTCTGTGGAAGGCAAGTTTATAACCATGTAGCACGTCTTTAAGGTGAACAATATTATAGGTCCCAATGTAGTGTTATGTGCATTCTTTTAACTGGTTTCTTACACATTGATACATACATTTTGAACGACTGCATTAGTTTTTGAACGAGTTTTCATTACAATGGCCTCTCTAGTATACAATAGGTACTAAAAGCCTAAAACTAACTTAGCTCAAGTTACCTATACACGTTCTGCCCAATTGACGTCAGAAAGTTGGATTTAAACGTACCACGTACAGGTGTTGCTAGGTTTTAAATTTGCTATTATAAATAGCATTGCTGCCTTGTACCAATATATTATTTCACCATATTTTGAAGACAACTCTTGTATATATAGAGCAAGCTCTATGTCACAAAGTCATTACAATCCTACAAATTAATATTAACGAATACATATCCTAGTATCTAGTCCTAATCCTAGTACCTAGTACTATCCTGATTAAAGTTTCTCGCCCTGACTTTCATACTCTTCGGTTCATACCCAGTTGTGTGTAATAATAATAATATATATAATAATATTCTACCACATTCACACAGCGCCGTCTAGTTCCAAAGTAAGCAATTATATTTGCTTGTGTTATGGGTACTAAACAACTGATATACTACTTAAATACATTTTTTTTTTGTAAATACATACATATTATAGATAAATTACACCCAGACACAGAACAAACAATCATGCTCATCACACAAAGATTTGTCCTGGGTGGGGATCCAACCCACGACCTCCGGCTTAGCAGTCAGGGTCACTAACCACAAGACCAACAGGCCAGTAAGTGTGTGTGTCTATTCCAAAGTATGGCGCGGAACTAATTGACTGCCTCATACACGATGTAGTAATTATTATTCATAATCTATACTAATATTATTACGCTAAGATCTCAGGAACTACAGACTGGTCCGATTTGAAAAATTACGGCCAATGGGAGCTGCGCAGTGGCCAAATAAAGCACAAGGGCGAAGCCCTGCGCGACTTCTAGTCTATTAATAAATATTTTATTGTAGACCGCACAAATATTTGTCCTTCTTGTTCAAGAATACAAGATTGTGAATACAAGATTCAGTTGTCGCATATTACAATCCCTACACGAACAAGGCAATCAATCTTATTCAACACTAGTAAATTTTCAAGTTTGTATCAAAGCTCATTTATTTGCTTCAGCGGTAAATCCAAAGTACTTGCCAACTTGTCTAAAACTCGTTCTCAACTCAATTCATTAAAGTCGCTAGAAGTAATTTTAGGTAGGCTTGTTGGTAGCGGCAGATGATTGGTATAACAGGAAATAATAGCTTGCGCCTTCCCTGAACACTCGTAAGTATAACGTACGTAATCAGTTTCAGGAATAATAGCTATTCCTCCTGCTAATAATAAGCTATAACACAGGCTTATAGTTTAATCACCACGTTGCGTTCTCGCTCCACGTGTACTTACTTAATGAAGACTTGCTTGTAAAATATGAAACGATAGTACTTATTCAGTGTTTATGTTCTATTAATATTCTGAGGAAAACTCTGCAACTTTGTAGTTTCATGTCTTTGGTTAGTATTAAACTGACTTTTTATACTAATAAATGATTTATAAGTGACCGGCGCGGCGTGCAAATCATCCAATCCAACTTTGTGTCCGACTGGCAGTACCAATGTGTATTTTACAATTGTGGAATTTTGCAAGCGACAACTAGTAGAATAATAAAGATGTTTGAAAAGTTGAATTCCTGAGAAAGTTAGAATCATGCGAACAGAGGGTTTAAGCCACTGACTTCATGATACTAATACCATCCTTAAAGATAAGATAGTTTTTATTTTTACTTTATCCTTTCTGTGTTGAATCTTTAGCGTGTAGTTGTAGTTACTTAATCTCGAACAAAATGCCCATAAATCTATAAACTCTAATGGCCGTGTATATGAACTACTGTAAACCCTTACTCATAATGAGCTTAAGAAGATTATAACAACGTACATATCTAGAGCTGTTGTCCCAAATGTTATCCTTAATTGATTTGACATGTCCGTCGAGCTGTGGGTTACGGTTCGCGCTAACAAAAACACGGCTCTCGATGGAATTCCATATGATTGCTACTGATCCCTATTGTTTGTTCTGGTAAGTACCGTGGCCGGTGATACGGTTTGTACGTGCTTTTGCCAGCCGCTTTGTCACTTAGTGGAGCGCTCGAGACCAGCGTACTTGTTTTTGTAGCTCACCATGAAATGTACACAGTTGTCGGAATGACGACGGATGCCCGGATAGTAGGAATTAAACTTGTACAAGCCTAAGTGCCTTGGGAGATGAATCGTTACGGCTCAATTTCAAATTGCAGCATTTTTTGTTTCATTATAAATGGCTGCCGTACTTGGGAATATACTATGGGACGCGGGGAATTTGTATAATTATTGTAATGATGGCAACAAATGGGTCACACAATTTTGTTCGAGTTTGAAACAATTAATAGTTTGATATTTAGTGGACCAATGCACAGAGTCGTCTATGTAGTTGCCATGACAATGTAATCAACAATAAATTGTTATTCTTTTTGTAAAACTGTCTTTATAAAAGCAAAAAGGGAATGTCTTTGTATTACCAAATAATACTAATACTGGTACTGTAATGTCGTAATTCAAGAGATTATAGTTTTTCAAAGTTGTTGCATCGAGTTTGAACTTTAAGACATGCCGCTAATATATCACAAAACGGTCTAACCTTTCTATAAACTGACTGCATCGAAGGTTGCTTACCCCGCCAATCATATCTATCAGTTATTGAAACTGGTTATAGCCTCACGATTGAAATATGATCAATTCATACTTAGAAGTTCTTGTGTATTATGACGTAAATCTACATAGACCGCTTTCCTACGAAGCCAGAGATCTGCACTTCAAAGATTTTTAGATTATCTTCGAGTTTATTCATTATAAGTTACGAAAATTTCAATTTACGATAAGCCAAGTATTAAGTTGGTATAATTTATAGAATTTCTTTTGAATCTTGGCTTTGCAGGAAAAAGGTCACGTTTTTAGTTTGCTAGTTCCGCAATTTGGATATTTTATTTGCATCTAGATGAGGAAGCGATGGTGGCCGAATGGATGAGTGACCAACATGCAATTCATGCGGTGCGAGTTTGGTTCCAGCAGGCAGTACCAAAGTGGAATTCATTTTGTGGAATTTATAATAATATTTTCTACTCAAGTGACCTACCATCTGTTTACGGTGATGGAAAACATTGTACCTATATACCCTAGAAGAAATTCAAGTATGTACGGGCGCTACACTCTAGCTCAGTAACTGATCGACGCCGCGGCGTAGTAAAGAAACTAATATGATCTAACCCAAAAAAATTATGATAAAAATATTAATCTAAATAAGTATGATGATGCGATTAATAAGTCAATCAAATTTGGTAAACTATTATGTGTTTTGTTAGAGAACAGATTTTTTAGCATCTGATAATATCGCGCACCCGTTGTCCACGCTATTGTAGCTGAGCACAGAAGTTAGTTTTTTTTATAATAGATTGTATGTGTTGATTGTATTGTCCTATCAAACCCTATACCAACCCGTCTGGCCAGCGTGGTATAGTAGGCTAAATTCCCTTCACAATCTTTAGAGGAGACCCGTGCCCATCAGTGGGACGTTTATGTTGTTTATTATCGTTATGAAACAATTCTTATAATCGATTTTCAATTAATTTGTGAATTTTTTTAGTCCTAGTCAAAAGTTTCAAAAGGTTTTCAAACACTTACAATATTAGGTACATTTATGTTTGTATACCTCTTAACTTGGGTCAAAGATATCCTAGAAAATCGGCTTATATAATAATATGTCGTGTATGTCGAACAGGGACCGTCCCATAGATTCCTAGATTACGAGTCTCGATTATGTGGGATATTCGATAGCTACATGTTGTTAATCTGTAGACTTCGGGTCGCGCACTTTACGGTTAGCCGACGCTTTATTGAACAATTTTGTATTTTCAATTCACGTTCCTATTGTGTTGTTTTAGTTAATGTGTGTGTGAAATATGAGACTGCGGTCATACAAAACCTGTGAGTTTCTTGCCAGTTCTTCTCATAAGTCCAGTCTAAAAAAAGCCAAAAAAAAAATCAGCGAAATTGCCTACGACAAGTTCGCTGATACTTTTTTTGGATAACCTGTTAAATTCTTCCCCTGTGACTTTCATATGAGTTACTTTGTAACCTAGATGAATAAATAAGATTTCATTTCATTTCTATATCGTCTCTGTCATACTAAGATTAGATATACTAAATAGTGTTTGTTTGAATGCCTCTTTGTGGCAATGGCGGCGGGAATGAGTACGACTTTTGCGCGATATGTCCTAGATTCGCTCCCCGCGTTGTGAAAAACGGTATTAATTTATTTCTATTGCGGCATTCTCAGAACCTATCATCCCGTAGCCTGGAATTATACAGGCCATTAACCGGTTATGATCGCCTCTTATTAACCTTTTAACCGTCTACGTTAGATAAATCTGACAAATATTTTTGTGTCCATTGAATTGTTTGACAATATCAAACAAACAGATATGTCGTATAATGATATAAAATAAATACAATACATATCGATAATGCGCAGTAACAACACTGCTATAATTCATCAGCTGACAAGCCTGAGACTAATCGAGCGTCTTCCGTTCATCATAATACAATAACAATCTCATAGTAAAATAGACCACGAGTTAGCTAATTAAATTACTTAATTAAAATCACAAAAGAATAATTTCACACGACCTTATAAAACAATATAATAAAAGTCTTGTTTGATAAAAATGCTAACAGACACTAAGCACTCTCAATGAACTAGATGAAGTGGCATTTACATTTGTAATTTTAATTAAAGCGATGATAAGTTAAGCGATAGGCCTTATTATTTCTTATCTATGAACTGCTTTAGTCGAGCGAATGTACATATATTGCTAACAGTCTGTGGCAAACTGTTTATTACTCTCAAACTATCTTAAAGAGATTTGTAAAGTTAACATTATTTAGTTAACATTCCAAATATTTGCTATAAGAATTTGATAGGCAGAGTTGCATTGATCTCTGAACCAGGGATAACTTACCTACAGGACTATTAGCGTAGTGTTGGCAACATATTGAATGCAGTCTGCTGACTAGTACTGAGGCGAGCTATAAATAAATCATCCAGTGACTGGGTAATCGCGTCCAGACTTCAGAAGTTGTCGGATGGCCGTCGAGGAGTTGGCGCAAATTAGCGAGTGCGCGCCGCGATAGCAATGTTTGTATAAACAGGTATGGTCCAAGTGATGAGCTGATTATATTGACAACCAGTGATAGGGATAGTTAATACGTTATCGGACTGATTATAGCTAAGTGGACATTGATACTACTTTAATAAATGAACAGACATGTAATGGTATTTTTAGCATAGCTTCTGCGTAACAGAACTAACCTTTAACTTACAATTTAAAGAACGCAATATATTATAGGTATCATTTTGTAGGTTCGAAAGAAAGAAAGAAAAAAGAAAAATATTTTATTATGTACGATAAAATACAAAAGGTTAAATAAAATTATTGTTAATATTTTGTTGGTTTTCACGCGTTTGTAATACCATTGATGTTGAAATTGTCTACGATAACCGCTTACCATCAGGCGGGCCGTAAGTAGTCACAGTTGTGGTATAAAAAATGTATATTGGTTCCGTCTAGGAATCACACCTGTCATAATCGGCATGGCTTGTGTGATATAATGCTGCAATCAATTTTGTTTTATTGTCTGAAATACTAGACAAACAAGCGGACCACTTAAATGTGGGCTTAAATGCTTATCGTATGTGTCTACAGTTTCAAAGATTCTTAAAAGATAAATGTAAAGGTCTTTCTCAAATTTTATCACACATAATTCCTACAATCGCCCGCTTGATCTTCCCAGTGAAACCTGTTAGAAAATTCTACGTAAGCGCCTACCCAAATTATGTAGACTAACAAAAGACAATTATCCCTTCTGCAAACGAAAATGTTTGTATGTCATACCAAAGTTATGTTGTGTACACACATACGCTATAGTAGGCGGTATATAATGGATATTTTCTGTACACAAAATTATTCTATTAAACTTCTCATAGTTTAAACCACTGATTACGGTTCGAGTCGCGTGGCTGCGCATCTTTCGTTCTAATTATCAGCACACGCCCCACAAAGCCTGAGGATGTAATATAAACTCCTCTAGTCGCGCAGCTTAAGACTAAAGAGTGAGGCCACTCTATACAAATCCACCAAAGCCATCTCTTTCACACCAATTCGCGCAACCCGCTGCAATGTTTGATAGTAATTATCCACCCCGGATAGCTGTTATTGCCCTTTTAACCCTTCTTTGCACATTTAATATTCAGGGTAACAACACCAAATTGCTTACAAAACGTAGATATAGATTATTTTCTATTTTAGATAAGTGAGAGGTGGTTATGAATTTTAATTGGCGTAAGACGTGACTGATAAGGACACGGTGCGAACCACCTTACGTTGATAAGTAGTCATAGATTTTGCTCCTGTGTGCCCACTGCCCTCGCAACGTTCCTTGAACGTTATCATTTCCTACCATTATCGGTTCAGTACGCAACGAAACCTGGGTTCCTTAACTAATGTCTCCTTTTGTGACCGCAGGGCCCGGTTTAATCAGTTGTTTATATTATTGCCAGCAACTGCGCGATTTAATCGTTCGTTTACCGTTTCTCATTGTATCTGGCTGAATGGTAGCGGCTTTTCCACGGCCCGACGCCATGCGGCAGATAGAAAATTTATAGGGGAAATGTACGAGCAGTAAGCGATATTTGTTTAGGATTAAGAGATTCAGCTGTGCGTCGAGTTAAACGATATACAAAAGCTGTGTCACCGCAAACTGCTGTTTGTTTAATTGTACATGCATGATAACGCGTTGCCGACCCTCGACTTTGGGATTTTAGAGTTTCGCGACAAGGCTTAAAATATTGTGTCAGTTTGTGCGTACGAGGGAAGAAAGTTACAATGTAAGCCTAAGGGATTCAACCTAAACAACAATTAGGACAGCCTTTAAATTTAATTAGTTTTGAGTTAGTTTGTTAATATAGTATATTACAGCGTTTAATAAGCGCATTCCGTTTTCTACCGATCTTACGTGCGGATAGTAGCCTACAAGAAATAATTATTATGAACCAAACATAGCTATTAAAATTCAGAATGCTTGCATGAAACATGTTTTGTGCAGAGGTAAATAGAGCTACTGTGGGAATTAATTGGTGTAATTAAAATTCAGGTAAGTAAATGGTTATCAATCGATAAGCACACAAGCCTGATTTTCCAGTTATTAGTTGTGTTATAGGCTTTGGTTAATTTAATTGAACACAGTGTGACACTGTGCCGTGTGTGTTTGACAGCGGAGCAACGGCGAGTGTCGCATCGATGTCCAGTGTAAGCGCTGGGGTGGAACGTCTGTGGCTCGCCCGACGCATCCACATTAAGATAATCGAATGTTCGTCCATTCGTTAGTTAATTAAACACGATACGCTCGTCGTCGCGATCGTTCCGATTAATGACCTCAATTAAGCTAATCAACTCTTCGCAGATTTACGTTCGACGGTGAGACAACTATGACCGCAATAAAGGTGCGTCTACACATAATATATTTTATCACGTAATAAAACTGTGGTAATAGTCACACATATATTAAACTCGTTCATCGTTGTAGAAAATATATGCGTCAACGGTTAAATTCATATACTTCATATTACAGACGGCTTTCTGTAGGGCATATTTATGTTATAATATAGGTACTATATTTATAGGTATTTTTGGTGTGATACATTTATGGCACAGTTTAATAAATATTCGATTTTATTTTAAAATACCTTTTTGCTGATTTGTCCTATATAAGTACTGTCAAGTCTATGACTGGTAAAACCAGGACCGTATCAGTATCATATATAATAAGACGACATCTATTCGTTGTGGAATTGGTAGGTGTGGCCATACAGGCCCTACATTTTGTAGGAATGAAATGAAGTTGCTCGTGTAAAAGTACCTTAACAAACTACTTGATGTGTGGCGATAAGTGTCTATTTATTCTGACATATAGGTGATAATTTAAGCGGAACTACAAAGTTGGATTAACGAAATTACAAAACACCTGTTTGTAGGCCAATGTTCTAATGTCAGCGAATGATGTTATCTAACATGTTAATCAGTAGATTGATTGGACGATCGTGCGTAAGAAATACGCGTGTATATACAAAAATCTAATTTAGAAGTACAGTTAGTTTATTTACATTTATATCAGATAAATACAGCGTAGAAAAAATGCCTACAATAGTTTTAATTATTCGAGTTTTAAAATACTTTTGTCAACAGTATTCATAATTGGTTGGGTAAATGGTTTTCTCGTTAATGAAATTTTATCTTACTTATCGATTAGAGAGAGAATTTGTCTTCTCAGAAAAATCTCCATCAACATTTTTATCAACATCCAGTCAACATTTTTATTCAGATCTATTAACTTATTTTGTCAATTGAACCAGCTGGCTACTTAGTATTCATAACAGATCAACACCACATATTTCATGCAATAAAGATGTCTATTTCATATTGAAAAGGTTTCATTATTATTCGACGTCTTGTTGCCGTTAAGTTACTAGAACAATTTGATTGCAAAATGCGAACGTAAAATGAACTAAGATATAGAAATCCAGAAAAGTCTGTCACATAATGTTTTCATTTTATCGAGTTGGTTGTCTCGCACAAAGCACAAGCCTTTCTCTAATTCTGTCCATTGAATTTAAATTGAAGAGTAAAATGGTCGGCATTGGGCACTGTTCGGGCGTGTATTCGAACCGAGCGTTTTAGCTAATAACTTAATTCCTCTGGGAGTGACCATGTGTGTCAGGCGATGTGACCTGTGTTTTGAGCGGTAAAAACATTATTTTAGCGTGTGTTCCACGACATGATCGTGTATCTTGTATGTATGGGTGTATTTATGATTTGTATGAGTATACAAATTTAAACTTAAAACCTTTCTGGTCATAATCGATAGTACATCATAGCCAATGACATGGTTATTATTCGAATGGTAAAGATAGGATTTTATTTTATATTCAATATTTAATAACTATTATGTAATAATATTATAAAGGAAAATAAGGTATATTTTTAGACTACTGTTAATTCTTCCCTGCAGCTTGGTTGAAAGTATTTAGTCATCATCATAGACATTTTATTTCAATAAAATAGTTACATAATTACTTAAATATTACATACAACTAACCTATTTACAAAAAAATAACCAGTTACTCTATTCACAGGAATTAACCTTTTTTTGAATTAGATTACCACGTTTCTGGATTACAAATAGCCCATAAAGCAATACATTACCCATTATTTAAAATACATACGGTATCATAATTTTAATGCAAACAGAGTCTTTAGTTACATTTACGATAGTCAAGGTGTCATACCGTTAATGGTATCACACAAAAAGTCACAAAGGCGGGCGATAACTTAACCCCTATCGTGCATGGCATCTAATAAGTAAAGTGCGGGTGTCTGATTATACTCGTCATACATCTGCCGTAGGGTGAGAGCTCTAACTCCATCAATAAATATCATTAAATCCCTATCTAAATACTATAAGCTTTTTATTTATGAATTATTTTGTAATGGATCGCTGATATTTTTTCAAAAATCAATGCAGTCTAAGTAACTTCTTGTGACATTAGCTATTCGCCAGTAAAGTCCCGTCAAAATCGGTTAGTAGTTTCGAAGTTTACCTCAAACAAACAGACAGACGGACAAAAATTTTACGAAATGTGTTTTTGTTATAAATAACGTACATACGTAAATATTATTATTGTGTAGAGTTGATCTCTACAGACTTGATTATTTATACACTTACCTACACTTTGTGCTCAGTATGTTGTTCAAAGACATATTGTTGTCTTTTGAAAAGCATACCAAATAAAAACTTGCAGGTAATGCTGCGTTAAATTAGTCGTCACCCTTTCGTGTCCTTATATACCTACTACGTACTAACAACCAATAAAATATCAATCTTTCACGTGCATTTTGTCATAATTTAACTATCCGTACCTAAAGCGATTCGCTATTTGAGTATGAAAACTAGTCCAAGTAAATATAATCCTACATTTCAATAATGTATATCAACTTTTGTCCAACGCAAGCATCTATTGTATCTGTAAAGAGAGCTTCGACTGTTCTGTACGCCGCATACAATATTTCCATTTAGTTAAAATGTACTTCAAGTTGCGCGTTATTGAATTGGCCCAGCTACTCCATTTACTGGCCGAGTCATGAATATTCCTCATGTGCAACATACGTACGTTCGTGGGTTTCGTTTTACGCCATTTAGCTGTTTAGAGCAACGGCAATTCTGTGCGAATTGAAACGCGGTAATGACCATTGTAGGCGCCTAGCGTAAACGCTCTTATTTGCATCGAAACGTGTTCTAGTGCATTGCTTTCCCCGTCCCGTATTGCATCGACTAGGAATGCGGCCAGTTTACTACCTCGTTGATTGCTTACGTTTTAGTGGGAAAAGAACTTTGATTTAATATGTTAAAGCAATCTAGAGCGTCGACGAATTTGCTTCTCGATTTGAATCCGCAGTGAATAGTAGTCGAAAGCCAAATTGCACCTTTGTCTCCTCAATTGGCAATTAGACTATCAAACGCTTGGCTTTTCACATTCGAATGATTAGTGCTTCCGTAATTACTTTTATCGGCGCCATTTAGCTTTTGTGATTACTGAATTGGTGTTAAAACGAATCTGTCTGTTCATCAAAATGTTGTTCCATATATTGGCACTCTTTATCTGTACACGTTTGAGTGCACCCATAATTTCTGCTGGCACGTTTGGATCATCTCCGCGTTCCGTGCTCAAAGGGATCCATCATGTTCTACAACCAACATAAATTGAGCTGCATTTCCCCTCTCGTATAACACTTAAGGGTGAGCTAATGATGGTTGTATCTGAAGTGTTAGAGTTCCCATTTCATTGGTTCCTTATATCGCGAAGTCGGAGCCCATCGCGGTCGACAGAGATTAATCGAGCACCGCCTCAGAAGGTCGTATTAGCTATAACGGCATCCGGAAAATTGCTCGATTTTTCTACTAACTCCCCTTGTTGCCACGTCCAGATATTGACAATGAGATAGCAGCAATACAATACTTCAAAACCATAGTTTAACTATAAAACAAAATACGTCTAGCCTCATATGAACTTAAATTATCTACAAGACGTAGGTACTATATTTTACCTACTTAGTAATTTATACAAATAGAAAAGCGATTCTAACCTGCAAAATTACTCTTGGGTTGATTCATTCAGATTTTCGAGTTCTCATAACAAGGTATTAGTACGTAATATAAATAATATTATTAACATTCGTAATTCAGTTTAAATACATTATGTACAATTGTCACCGTTCCACCGGTTTCCTACATTCGACTCTTGTCAGTGTCCTAAATTTTCATCGAGTGACATTTACGGGTCTATGATAACTATTAGTTACACTGAACTTTAGGGTTCAGTATCAAAACATAATTTGTTGAAAATTTCATGTTTTCGTTTTTACTTGTCGACTAACTGAACTTACTGACCAACTACTTGTGTGTCGTATGAAATGAGCATAGGATAATTTAATATAGGAGCTGTTAATAATAATTGTTTTAGTTAACTATCAAAGAGTTATATTAAATGTAGTGCTTATAAATACTATGAATGTTTATTCGCTACTTTTTGGAATTATAATGTTAAAAAACAAGGAACCCTGCTTATACAGCCCGTGACGTTCTTGACCTGTTTTTAAACATACTTTTATTGCTTAGAAAGATTCTTAATGTGTCGCAAATTGTAAATTATGGACGATTAAACGCCTGATTTACTCAGCTCGTTGCGATTTACGCTACTATACGGCGCGTGGATTGAGTCAAGAAAATACATTCTACCGAGAAATGATGTCGGGTGGTTTCTAAGCTTATTATAATTCTCTTCGTATACGCTATACTGGAGGTTTATGCAAACTGTAACAGCCAGTTATTATATAAATATATAACTATTGCAGTACATGTTACATTTAATTTCGTTGAAACGACTGTAGTTAAACAGAACAACATCGTACACCCATCCTTAGAAGCTTGATAGTTCATTTCCAGCCATTGACTTGTCGGTACTTTTAATCGTTAGTTCACATGTCATCTTCTCAAATCTAGTGTAGAATTCCCAGAAAAGATTTCCCTCTGATGTGAAAGTAATAAAATCTGAAAAATAATCGAGAAATACCAATGTGAATTCATTTTATGCAGTTATTTGAAGCTCTTAGCTGTAATCGTAGCTTCAAAGCGAATATCTTTAGACGATACATTTACGGCAGATCATTTCACTTCTCGTGAAACCCTAAAGTGGAGCATTTAAGTTAGCGAATGCCACAAGCGATAGTTTCTTGAACCGTAAATAACATAACAGTTATATACGGAGAATTATTTGTGTCTACGTATTTAGATATGTGGAATGAAGCCAAATGGAAATGTCAGCGTAGAATACACTCGTAAGATATACACTGACCATATTGGTTACGTTCCAAGAATATCAGGTGTGTACTAGTAGTTAGCAATATGAAAAAATAAACATATAATGAAACTACTTCTTCGTATGCGCTGACTCATAAAATAATATAAAAAAGTTGTCAGGAATTGTTACTGTTTACGTACACGGCTTAAAGTTAACATGACTTTTAAGTTTTAATCAATAAATTTGCCCTTTTAAAATACAAGCAATCCGAATATTTGCATGCGATCGCTAACGTGAAATTGATAAAAATGATTAAGCTGCCAACGGCTACATGAAGATGACAAATCTATAAATATATTTCTATAGGTATATGTTTGTATTCTGTGTAGAATAAACATATCGATAAATAAGTCACTGTGTGTAAAGAGCCTAAGTTGAATCTCTAGTATCGATTACCAGTATTACCACAGCCGTATTCTATTAACTAATATCGCCATTTTTATGGCTCAATTTTATTATTCACTGTACGTTTCTTCTTTTGTGTCCGGAGCGATATCAATCTGCGATCGTCGGCGGGTAGTGACGCCTAGGGCTTCGGTCTTCACCTATCTACGTGTAATTGCAATGCCCTATAGGGCGAGACTGGTTTTACTGCTACACATACCTAATGCCCATTCTGGGAACGTGTAACTCTGTTCGTCTGCCAATTAATTGCCAGCTCCAGTAACCAGTACAAATCCGAAACTATAAATTTTACTTCGTGATGACCGTCCGATACATCTTTATCGAGTAACATGTTATCAACAGTTTTATTTTTTAAACATAGCGTCGACGTTTTTATTCCACGTTTTACAATGCACGTCCAATTCGCTAACGTGCTTAACAAACGAATAACTCTTGTTTGTATTAAAATTGTTTTATTTATACATCTTGAAATTGGTATACAGCTGTTAATAATAAAACAAATCCGTACGGTTTAATCTTTGTTTATGATAAAATAAATCCATTTTCATTACTTTCGTTGGCCAAAAAGAATTTCCCGTGATCGTGTCCAAGAAATCTTTTAATGGCGCCATAAAACTGAGAATTCTCATCGCTTTATATCGCTGCATATCTGGTAGTATTTTATGCATTCACTAGTCGACACGTAGCTAGGACTTGCAAAGGAGTATCACGTTTTCCATACATTTATTCGGAGCTGATGATTTTGAGTGGTTTGCTAGCGAAAAATCTTGCGCATGTCCCTCGTGTGACGTGTGCATTTACATACAAAACCGTGGCCCTGACCGGTTCAAAGATAGCGTGGCATATCTAATCGGCAGACGGCTGTCAATCAGGGTCTTGACAAGCCTTCGAAAGTAACATGTTCTGGATCACTGGTCACTTGATCCAGATTAATGTTTAGATGTAACTTCGGGTAACGGTTGATCTGCTCATAGTGTAGTAATTTTGTCAAAAAAATATAATCCTACCACATTCACACAGCGCCATCTAGTCCCAAATTAAGCAATTATATTTGCTTGTGTTATGTATTTTACGTTCTTTTTTTAATACGTTTTTCTGTAATTGAGCCTTAGTTGCTTTATGAATAAATGATTGATATGGGTGCTAAACAACTGATATACTACCTAAAATACATTTCTTTTTTTGGTAAATACATACATATTATAGATAAATTACACCCAGACACAGAACAAACCTTGATGCTCATCACACAAAGATTTGTCCTGGGTGGGGATTGAACCCACGACCTCCGGCTTAGCAGTCAGGGTCACTAACCACTAGACCAACAGGCCAGTCGTGACAAAAATGTTGTGAAAGAATACATACGTGACCCGTGTGTTCTTTCGTTAACCACTTGAACTCCAGAACTATGATAATATAATGTTAATGAAGATACCGGCAGCGATGTTCCATGTGATTGCGAACACTTAAGTTGCTACCACCATAATCATGTAGAGGAAATTTTATTTAATTACCGTTAACAAGTACCTGACTAAGACATAATAACACTAATAAAGCTTGACTTATCTTAGTATTAATGTGTATAAATAGCAGGAATAATTTCTTACTGTAAACTTGAAGATTCTAGAATCTAATGTTAATTATTTTCATAGATAAACTGAACGCTACAGGTTGATCTTTGAAATGCCGCTCCCAATGCCAGCACGGCCAGTATCGTGGATATTATTTGAGTAATGGCGAATCGTAAACTGCAAGCCCACTCACCCATATTGAAGTTTTGACGACCTGAGTCGGATTCGAGACGTGTTACGGGTAATAAAGGAGCATAGAAAATTTTAACTATTGACGAAATTATTTATTGGACAGCAGCCTGCAGCCTGAACAACAGATTTGACACTTTACTGAATTTATACATAACTTAAAGTTCTGAAAGTTTGGCGATTAATTATGTCCGATTCGGTCAGTCCCTGTGCATATCAACTCAGAACTTATTTTTAAATAGAAAGAAAAGATTTGCTCAATATTTTTATTTGTCTAAACTTAAACACATAACCACTCTTGCAAGCGTTACAAACAACAGGCCACAGGTTGCCACGGTTGGGTATTATGTATTATATCAAAATGTTAACATTACTTTGATCTGAGCACTTAAATTTTATAATTTCAATAAACAGTTTCAGGCACGATTTAGCTTTTATTCACACTTGGGTACATATTTGGTTAAAATACAAATGTGAAATAGTACCGGAGCCACAAATTCACAACGGTCAGACAATTTGTCGTGCTGACGTTACCGGGACATAACTCTCTGGGGGCTATTTTGCAACCCGTTAAAATGGTGCATGAATGTACGTTTGTAAAATTATGACTTGCATTCGATCGTTAAGAAGTGCTTTATGTCACACGTATTGAAAAGATCTGTCGGCATTTATGTAGGTAGCCTATGTACGGGCACGAAATATATGATCGTACACGCAGTATGCTACTGACAGTCTGTTTTGAAATACATAAATATTATGTATATTAAGCAATTGCAAAATACATACATTACTGCTTCAAGAAGAAGCTTAAAAATATTCAACTGTAAAATCAATAAATTAAAAGCGATAGTCTATCGACGCTTCACAAATAAGCGCCCGTTGCATATTTCGCGGACAGCGGCACAGTACTAGAACGGGACGCTTCGGCCGCGTAAAACGATAAGCCCGGTGATTTATGACTTATAAACGCAACACTTCCGCAGGCTTAGTACGCTAGATTTACACAACAATACGACACTATCCCGCAGTGTACTACAAAAGGTTGCTCGCCAGCCTGACATCCCTTGTTCGTTCGTTCTCTGCGAAACCATTCATTTATTCGTTAATTCTATTTATGAATGTCATAAAATCCGTTGGCTTGCTTCGGTAGTAGCAATCTGTGCCCGATACAGACGCGTTCCGTGACATGTTTATGTTTGATTGTACTAATATAATGGTGTATACGACCATCCCACAATTTAACTCGTTTTCTAAAGTTGATCTAGTGTAATATCCCCTTAATGTAAATATATAAAACAAGCACGTTTATAATGAGAGCAAATATGTATGACAAATACAGTTACGAGCTTTGCTTAGTCCTTAATTAACTTATGCGTGCTTAGCGATAAATCTACAGAACAAATAGCTCATCGTCTAAAATAAACAGGAAGATTGTGTGAATAGAGAAATAAATAAGCTAGACAATATTTTCGTAAACAAATTTGCTGACAATATTTTTCGGATAACCTGTTACATTCTTAACTTGTGACTTACTTTGTAGCCTAGATGATTAAACGAGATTTCATCTCAGTACATTTCAATAAATCTTTGATTCATCATCATAATTTCTGTCTCCTCCAGAAATTAGTGCCCGAGCCCAGCAGTGGGTCGTTTATAGATTGAAATGATGATGATAAAATCTATAACCGTTATTGTTTGTTTACTGGCACATATATTGCTTGGCTAATACCAAGATACCGATCCTTAAGATCGTGCCTAACATGAACACGGGAACACGGCCGGTTTGTCTCAACCTGAGGTTACAAAGTTGTAAACAGTTTGTTAAGCAATATGCACGTATTGTCTTGAGAAAATGCAACATTCGCGTATTTCTTGAATAGTCTACAATGTACCCAGGTAACCGATTTAATTGTTGCAAATATCTGTGCAACTTACGAGTACCTTGGTAAAGGTCACTCTTGAGAGATACACATACGAGTACAAGTAATGGTGGCCTAATGGATAAGTGACTGGCATGGAAGTCATGCGGTACGAGTTCGATTCTGACTCGCAGCACCAGTGTTGTTTCAATGTTGCTTCTTGCGATTTAGAGACTCAGTTGTGCGACAAAGTCGCGTTTTTTAACAAATATATGTAGTTTACTTGTTTTTGATGCATATGGAATTATGGACTACATGGACAATAATAATAATATATCATTATTTATTATGCAAAAGAAGGATGCAACTAGTTATATTAAATGTCCGGAAACAGGCGATCGTAGGCATCTGTCCACTTTTTCAACTAAGGCAGGTAATTTTTCTGTCGCATAGGATGATAATAATAATATACCTACGTGGTAGACTGTCTCAGTAAAAATATATACTTACCACTTAATATATAAACCATCATAAGTAAGTTGTTGTTGTATTTAATTATTATATTTATAACTAGTTTCCGCTCACTGCGTGGCTTTCCCGCGTGATCCGCGGGAACGCAGTATTTAGTAGTTTTTCTAATTATTTTATTGTAAAGATTCGACAAAAAAAATATTATTATTAAACGTTTTTTTCGTGACAAATGTGCATCCTCCAACACATACCTTCGTATGTACTCGTATTATAATGTCACCATGAAATTGAGCTTAAATAAACGACACGTATTTGAAATTTGGTGCTGTTTTCGTTGTGGCTTACCGAATTAAATGAAAATATTTAGAATTTTAATGTACAAATAAAATATTTTTAGTAAACAAAGTCAGTACAGGAACGAGCCTTTAATTTGTACCACATTTCTACAAGATGTTTGAGATAAAAATATATTAAATCAGGTTTACTACAAAATAGAAACTGAATATTCAACATTGCAGTTTCAGCTCTGCAAGCTATAAAATGTGCTTGCCGTCAAGCTCGATTGTCGTGTCTGAAAAATTCTGTCAATTGTGCCCGTTTTTAGTGCGACCGCCTACTATTGCAAATTTTTGGACGTTGGATATTTGAAAAGTTCTTCACGTGTATACATTTTATATTGGATTTGGGTTTTATTTTTCCTTATTTGTTACGACCATTTATTGATTTAGTTTAACTAACTTTTCTTTTTGGAATTTAGTTACAGTAAGCCGTCATTCAGTTTGCGTGATGCTGAAGTAAAAAGACAGTAATTATCAGTCTAGGATGACGTAAGCGGTGTCATAGGAAACACTTCTCTATGTACCTGTACATTAAAAGGAAATATATGAATAAGGCCATGTATGGACTAGTTTTGTATGTCTGTGTTGATTAATGACAACTTCTCCTCTTGTGAGGAGAGATTAGTAACTAATAATATGATGTAGTGATTCTGTGCAAGAGGGGTTTGATTACCGAGTCCGGTGAAAATGATACTCGAGTTTTTTTTATCATAAAATTCAAGTATTGAGATTTTCTCGGAATTTGGAATACAAAAGGTCTTGGTTGATGACAAATGGCTGCTTACCCCTTCGGAGTAAAACGCATTAATTTATTTACGTATCATTTATCAAAAAAAAAAATATACATACGTATTAATGTGTTGATAAATGGCACCCATGCATTCAGATATTACGTCTAATTACACTTCTTTTGCCAAAAATATTTAAGGCACCTATCGAATAATAAATTAAGGTATATACTGAATTACAGCCGTAGGAAAAGTCTTGTTACGTGTTAATTAATTCTTATTTATAACGTGAAGTTGAACATAAATATCGCTTTACTGTCGAAAGACTAACAAATGTTATTTATTATTTTACGGTTGTTATAACAGATTATTGCAATCGTGAAATCCTGTTCGCAGATCTTACGCCAGGTGTGTCATAAATTATACACAGTTTTATCTCCCAAAGATTGTTTATTATTCAGTAGTTGTTATGCAATGGAATCAGATTAGATAAATAAATTACTGTGTAGGCCACAGTAATTTACAGATTACAATAGGTACATTACAATAATTATGTAATGTACAAATAGCAGCTTTAAAAAGGAATCTATAAAAGAGAATTTAAAAAGTTAAAATATGAAAGAATGATTTTGGAGGGAAATGTCGAAAGCAGAAATTTTGACTTAGGAACTTTGTTTGGACTAGTTAGGAGATAAACATACTAAAAGTCCTTACCCCCCGAAGAGAGCCCGAGGCGGGGGGGCAGCACAAAGAAGGTTCCGTTTTTTGTTTTTTTGCTTACATCTCGAAAACAGAAGCTGATAAAATTCTCTACAACTTTGGCTTAAACATTTTTATCTATCTCCAATCGTTGCCTAGCTATGAGCTTCCAAAAATGGTCGAAGACTAGAGTAGATATTTTATATATAAAAATATTTATTTTTCAAACTTTTAGATTCGGTTATTATAGACTAGAAGTGGTGCGGGGCTTCGCTTGTGTTGTTCTTTATTTAGTCACTGCTCAGCTCGTATTGGCCGTAACGTGATGTTATATAGCCTTCCTCGATAAATGGACTATCAAACACTAAAATATTTTTTTAATCGGACCTGTACTTTCGGAGATTTTAGCGTTCAACCAAACGAACAAACAAGCTCTTCAACTTTATAATATTAGTATAGATTGGAGCCCTATTCATAAAAAATCAAATGAGCTCAAGCTCAATGGTATACCGTCGTTTAATAATAGAGTTCCCATGACCACTTTAAAACTCTATCATCAGATCAGATCCATTTCATAAAAATATTGCGTTGTCATCCAATTTATATATGCATGCAAAATTTCATCTCAATCAGTTGAAATAACTGCTTTAAAATTCAGTTGCAACATTTGACCCGAACATCCAAACAACCATTGCAAGACAATAAAAAGCTTGTAAAAAAATATATAACTGTGCTGCAACAGGTTTCTATATACCTCAGACGATGCTATGCTAATATTGTTTTGTATTTGGTGATAATACTCACGTCACACGTTATAGAATATAAGCTTTATCTATATCTATCTTATTATAGTATAATAGATGATTTTTAAATTATCAGACTAGTTATAAGCAACCTTAATCATTCATTCTTAAAACAAGGATAAAGCAGCCGAGCCAGAACAGTAGATACTCAAAAATAAATTATCTTATAAAATGCTAACAGAATTTTGTTGAAAAATGAAACTCACGGTGTCTGCTAATCAAATCTAAAGCCTCTTTTACTCTCCAAATATTAGCCGACCTCGACTTAGGCGCGAGTAAAGAGCTGCTTAGTAAGATTAACTAGTTGCTTAATGTAATGGAAAACACTTCAAAAGATGCCGTCTACATTATATATTTAGCTTTATATACTAAGGCTATTTAGCTTGCTAAGACTTGCTCAATCATGGCATAACTCAGTAGGCGCAGTTATCGGAAAACACTATGTTGCGAGTACTTGAGTATAGTTAATAGCAAGTAAATATATCTAGGCGTACGTTACACTTTTGTGTTAAAAAGATTGGTAGAGACAAGGTCCTTATAACAATACAACAAATAGCAGTTGCACGTGGATCTTTGTTTGGATATTACTCAGCTGTTATTAGTTATTGCGTAATGTTATATAGCCTAAAGCCTTTCTCGATAAATGGACAATTCAACACTAAAAGATTTTTTCATGTCGGAGTAGTTCCTGAGATTAGCGCGTTCAACCAAACAAACAATCAATCCTACAACTTTATAGTATTACTAGCTTTTGCCCGCGACTTCGTCCTCGTAGATTTCGATATTACATAGATCTTTGTTTTAAGTGCAATTCATGAATTCCACAACATCCCACTACAGGAGTTGAATTTCATTTTACGTCAATATAGATAACATTTTCGTAATCAGCGTCCCTAAAAACCTTGAAAATGGCATCCATATCAATTTCTAATAATTTACACACCTATTTCATCCCTTAGGGTAAGTTTTTCAAACACCAAAAACAACCCATCAACTCACTTCTTAACTGAAGGTCACATAACTTGAAAAACAAAGAACTGTCTTTTTAATATTTCACCCCCTGAACCCACCCCTATCAAAAATATTAATAACAACATTTTAAGTTCCTATCCCAATACTAATTTGCAAAACGTTAACTTCACAACAAAGATCTTTTCATACAACGTTTCATCGCCAATTTCACCCTTCCAAAGCCACCCTTGTCAAAAATATATAAGTTAAAAAACAAAGAAGTTTCATACAATCGTTTTTATCCCTTTTCACCCCCTTAGGGGTTGAATTTTAAAAAACCCTTTCTTAGTACACCTCTAGACATTAGGACAAACACACTCTCTAAATTTCAAGTCGCTACGACCAGCGGTTTAGGCTGTGCGTTGTCTGTCAGTCAGTCAGGACAAAGCCTTTTATAATATGTATGGATAAGTATAAGTAATTACTTAACTAATAGTTAGGGAAACAAAAACAACTTACTTTTAAGTTTTTAATAGAAAAGCGGCATTTTACTATTACTACTAATAATTTTAAAATTTTGTTATATGTAGGATTTTTTTTGTTCTGTGCTTTTTATACTTGAAAAGTTATATAAATGTTTTTCAGTACAGTGTTTAAGAAGGAAACCAAAACAAGGCAATCTATGTTTAGATTATATTAAATTTAATCTCATTATATTCCACAATACACTGTATTATATTGACTGTTCCCAGAATTAAATGGATATAACAAATTAATAAAGAATAAACAAAACGTCTTATCTGCTTCGTTATAGAATGTGTGTTTAATGCAAGATATTATATTTGTTCTCAAAGTATTAAAGTAAGTAATAATCGCGTCTTCCTTGTTAGCTTTTGTTCGCTGGCGTCCCTTACCCTTAGAGTTGCAAATATTTACCAAGATTCCGTATATTGGAATACGTTGTCTGCTAAAGTTTAATAACGTACGAGTTCCTTAATCAAACACGCTACATATTAATTTGCATATTAATGCCGGCCCGTATTGTGTAATTAGTGCTGTACTCACACCTAGGACATATTGAACTTTGAATAACGTATTTAATTAGGAAACATCATAATTATACTAATGTATATTTTAATATGAAACCTTATATATTTCGAAAAATAAGTTCAATCATCGATTTATTTCATTTAGGTATTTTTGCCATAAAATAAAAATTATGCGACGCAAAAATAATTTTATAGCAATTTGTGTCATGTAAAGTATATAAATATGTTCGTTGACAACCCTATTGCTCGAAGTTAACCCTTTATCGCCACAACTTTATTGGTGTACCATCAGATCTTCGATTTGCGTGCGAGTCGCGGTCCGGTCGCTCGGGCCTGACGTCCGACTGACGCGCTGATTTACAAGGCAAAAAACCTTTTTTGTCTTTCATGACATCCGTCACACGATGGAGATGTCCGAAGAGATGCGACGATCTGATTTCGGCATCTTTTTAAACCCTTCGTCCATCCTTTCGCACGTCATGAATCCACACGTAAGCGGCAAGACATAAGAATGGTAGCAATGTGAAAATAGAATCTATTTCAATGCCTTACTCAAGTTGTAATTTATACCTAAATACAATCAGAACAAAGTTGAAAGCTCTTTGTTAAAATCTAAGTTCTCACCTTGATTGTTTGAAAAGTTAAACTTCACTACAAATCAAGTACTACAAGTTCACAAATCTACTTAGTACTATTGTTTAACTGAAATCAGATTGAACAATAGGCTGTTTAAGCCCATAGAACATCCAGTGAAGTGTTTTTCTTTTAATTTGAATTTTTGCATATAGAGGGAGTCTAAAGGATTATTGTTTGTATTGTTTTACTGAGTAAATACAACAATAGTCCTGCTTATGAATAGTGAACACGTCGCGGAATTCGCACTAGTAGTTAATTAATTTATAGTCAAGTGGAGGATGAACTGATTAAGTAAACAATGTCTACGATGCAGTGTTAATTGTGTAGGGTTTGATTATCGGATTGAGATACAATGGTAATTGCCTAGTTGGTACCCATTTACCTACGCGAATGTCCATTCGTTACCTTTAATTAGGTTCTGTTTAAATTTTCTTCTGTTTTATATTTAACTTCCCTATATTGTATTTCCAAGATTAAATTTACTTTGAGCCTTTATAAAGTTATCTTCTTGAAAAAAATATTTTGCGAAAAATTTGGCATTGTAGTAGCTGCATTATAAATATGAATTTTATACTTACAATAAATTCCAAATAAAATTGAACCCATTTAAGACTAATGCATAAAGTTTAAAATTTATTTAAACAAATTAGTTCATAAAATAAATAAGTACTAACACTTGTGAAATGTTCATACGTACCATTTTTTAAAACACACGACACGATTTTCTTTTACGTACAGTTAACTAAATGATACTGTCAACATGAAAAATGTAGTACCAACATTTTTACCAGTAAGTAAACCAATTAAATAGGAACGTTACGAGAGTGCGGCCACTTTGTGCGCTAAATGGCATCAAGATGTGTGTCCGCGGCCCGTTTATTATCTGATATCTCTTAAGTAGTGTCATGTTGAATAAAATCATTGGTGTGTAGCTGCGCCGCGAGTCGCGGATGACTGATCTACTTATAAATGGCCACTTATGGCCACCGCAAACAAATTACTAAAAGAAGCTCTGCCTCCGACTCGATGTGTTCGACTAACTAGACATCGTGTTCAGTGCAGTTAATTTAAACAAGACAAGCTAAAAGGCCGTTGCACAATGGTTTCAAACTTTATGCTTTTTACCCGCGCGTGCTACGGACAGATTTCATTCGATTTTCAAATGAATGAATAGTGAGCATTTATTGTATTCGGAAAAAATCTGCCATGCATTCTTGAATGGTACGGTTTTATTAAGCTAATATTTTTTATGCTCGCATTTCAGAGTTTAAATTTGTTGTTCCAATTTGAATTTATTGTTAGATAACACAAATCTTAAAGCCGAGGCATACCTAGCAATTAATATTTTTAAATAACCAACATTAATATTAACAAATAAGTAGGTGGGAGACTATCTACACCAATTACCTACAATTTATTGTAAGTCTTTGATCGAAAGATATCTCTAAAATATTGGGGCTATACCTACCTAATCGAGTTTTTTGTACTTAATAGTAAAATAAAGCAAATAGCAAAAATGTTTCAACTATACGTATCTACTAATTGAACTTCTACTAAGATTCACATTGTAGGTATACTACTAAATACAAGACTTTTAAAATGTCCAGAATATTTCTGTGCCCATTAATAAATATTGCATACGGCCATCCAAGTGGAATCTTCGGTCAAGTTTTTGCCTGGTAGCGATTACAGTACGCCATTCTGGCCTTAGAAGTGGGTTGGGTTACGGCTAGCTTTATTGGCATTCGTCCGCTCACTCGGTAAGGCGTTTTTCAAAATACCCTTCGCAATTGCCCCTTTGACGTAAAAGGAAAAAGTTAAACACTTGTCTGTAAGTGAACATGTGGCTACAAGTGCCTATAATGGAGTTGATTTTATATCACAATAATTAAATTGATCAAAGATTAAAGCAACAAAAATAAAACTTTTATTAATATCGCTTTGGTTTTGTGCGCGTCGAGCTAACTTGATGAAAACATCCTTATTCGTTACCTATTCTCGGGTAACTTGTCTTTTATCTCCACATCACAAATACGATCGCAATAAAACTGTCAAATGGTATATTCTTGACATGACAGATACGATATCTCCATTAGCTCGCACACCGTCGTCACGACACAAATAAAAAGTTCCGATAATATAACGAATTTGAAACATATACATAGGTATTGGATCTGAGGTTTGTATACTGCAGTCTGTAACATGGGAGCCAGTCGGACGAGCTCATAAATTAAAAGCCATCATATTTGTTTTTCGAACGAGCAAGTAAATAAAATTCCGATCGACGGAGCGTAACTTTGCCCGGTACGTAATCAACAGTTTTATTCGTCGATTCCGCTGCCTTGATTTCGGGCTTCATCCTTGTCGCGGATCGAGCTCGTTCTTCATTTGAATATCTTTCGCCTCGGATTGTAAGTTGATGCTGATTAAATCCAACACATCTGGGATATAACTTCAATGGTTTTATTGATTTTTGTAAACCTTTTCATGCTTAGAACGTTTTGGTCGTCAATAATCACGCGCATACAGGTTGGATAGAAATTTAAATGAAGGTCAGTAATTAACAGGTAGACCAACAAGCCGTTTAATGCTAATAGGGTCTTTCCACGTCAAAGGGCTAAGAGGCGTCGGAGCGCGTCTGTCCGAATAATGACTGGAGTTGTAGACCGTTCCGGCGCTCGGCAGCCGGCAGTGCTGGGCCACGATGCGACCTCGGCCGACCCTCGTCAAACGCTCGATTAGCCTAACGTATGTACACTAATTACATTTTTTTACGATTTATTCGTCGTGTCTCAATCTTAGGTCAAGTCAATCGATGACTCATGTCTCTCTGGTATCTCGCCCACGCGCAGCTCAACATTAAAATTAAATTTTAGTATGTTGCTTGTCAACTTATTTATTGTGGTCTTCAAAAAAGGATGCTCGTTCATTTTATGATAATCGAAGATAACCATTATAGAATTGCATATTAACCTTTTGTCGATAATGTTATCTTTAGCACGGGCCTAACTCAAGCCGAAGTTGACAGTGGAGCATGACGTTTTAGGTCTTTTAATAATTATGAAGCACCAATAAATAGGTATGGTAATGATATCGCTGCTGGATTGGGTTGTTAAATACTAATGAGCCGTATTAAGTTAAAGAAGACAGTCCCATTTATCAAATTTTGACCTCTTAAGAAGCACATCTTTCACAATCTAAATTTTACTTATAATAAATTGTGGCATCTCACCTGTTCCTAAAGCTATATCATTTAACACACGATGTTACTGCCGTATGACCTCTGTAACCCTAAGTATGTAGTGCAACCGAAGTTATGCCGGTTTTTAAACATCTCATACTTCTGATTGACGATTATACCTGTCCAGTTATTTAAACATACAGGTACTGTGGTTGTGTACTTAGCAAAAATATTTTAATAGTGAATTCGATACAATATTGACCGAGGTTTTCCCAAGGTCGTTTTTTATTCTTCAAAAAAGGAGTGAATAGGTTTCTTAAGGGTCGGCAACGCGCTCATGATGCCCCTGATGTTCCATAGGCTACGTACACGTACAGTTCCAGCTTACCATCAGGCGGACCGTAGGTCTATTTGCCACCGTCGTGGCATAAAAAAACAATAGCATACAATGTTGCTAAAGTGTTCTTATAGCTTTTGATCAAGCAAAACCATTTAGTTTCAAATTGGCTTGCATTTATCATTAATCTAAATTTTATTAAACTTACTATTCGCTAACTGCAAACCAGATAGTGCAGTGGAATATTGTTATGTAATAGAATGATATTATCTATATACATATTATAAAACTGTATAAAAGTAGTTTTTGTACATCAAAAAAATTTCCAAATAATATAGCCATAATTTTTGTCTGTTTATTTGTTCGGGCATCACGTAAAATGTACGAAAGCAATTTAGATAACTTTTATACACAACGATTGAGCGTAACTTGAAGTAACATTTAGTTTTTGTTTCATTGCAATCGGTTCATAAATAAAAAGTTACATCGATTATAAGAATAACCCGAACGAAGTCGCGGGCATAAGCTAGTACTACATAATATTATACACTAATAGTTTCGACTATTAGTGTACATTAACCTTAATAGGATAATAGATATTAAACCAACAATGGGAAATATGGCTTCATAAAGTCAACTGTATAAATCTTGCTTGCTATTAAAAATCCGAGACTTGGAAAGGCTTTACGACACTGCTTTGTTGGTATTTCAATGTAATCCCATTTGATAAAGTTAACGATAAAGTCTAATAATAAAATTTTAGACCTAATCCGTTTTTGTGAAAACAAAATTTATTATGGCTGGAGTACGAGACGCCCGTAAAACAGACCGCCTGTTATTAAGTGACAAATCGCTGGATTTTGTCGCAGTCGCAGTCATTAAGTCGCAATAATGGACAAATTATACACTGAAAAGTAATGTTTACTCGACATTTCATTTTAAACTGTCGCCTCTACTACTTCCACTATGATTCTTGATAATGTTTTATTACGCTGACCGCATAACATTTACTTTGTGAAGATGTAAATATTATAACATGTTCATTACTACACAAAAACATTTTATTTCATTATATTTCATCATCATCATATCAGCGCAATGACGTCCACTGTTGAACATAGGCCTCACCTAATTTCCGCCAAAGCGAGCGATTTTGTGCCGCCCGCATCATTATATTTACTCTTTAATATTTATTTATTGTATTTAAATTAGGCGAGGCCTATGTTTAGCAGTGGACGTCATTGGGCTGATATGATGATGATGATGATGACTTTAAATATAATATATTTATAGTACCTGTGATTGTGCGCGGCGCGCCCGTGAATCTTTTTTTTGTCACTGCTCGGTCATTGATCGTGGCGTAATATTATATAGCCTTTCTCGATAAATGGGCTATGCAACACTAAAATAATTTTTCAAATCGGTTCATTAGATCCCGAGATTACTCCCCTACAACGCCACAAACTCACAAACTTTACCTCCTTATAATATTAGTATCGACTAAGTATAGATATAAACATTGAAATTACCAATACGTGGTTTTGTCCAAAATATGACGTTTTTAAATAAGAATACAATATCTAGATGGTAACAATAAGGTTGAAAACCATGATCAAAAGTCATATAATCGGACTCATTGCAAAAACATGATTAAAATTTAATATTTAAATAGTGAATACTCATTGTTTGAATAATTACCAATCAGATGAACGTCCGAATTCAATTGTTTTGTTTGTCAATTCAATTGTTAATTTATCATTCGATTCATTCGTATGTCATGCCATCAATTGTTTTCAATATAGGTATCCGTTTATACCTAAAAAGCACGATCGAACCATTTTAATTAGTTTGATTACGCAGACATTTCTGTTTTAGTGTTTTGATAGCATCAGTAATTGTGTGCACATGGATTTTAAATGACCGCAATCATCACAGGATGGTAGTATGTATCCATTTTATTGCAGTAATCTTTTCCTACATTTATTTCGAATAATTACAGTGTATGACTGCGTATTTATAGAGCCTACGCATCAGTCGTGCTCACTAAGCGTCCCGTCTGTCCTTTGTTTTCAATTTGGCACAATTCATAAAATATACGTGTACCTTTAATTACGGCTATTTGTGTTCACCGCCACGTAAAATTATTCAAATTACGTTTAATTTAATGTTCTTTAAGCAACGAATTGGTGCGTATTTTTTCCCAGCGTCGTGTTAATGGGGCGATTCCCGAATTAAAATCGACTGTCGTAAATTCAACAGTACACAATGGTACATAAACAAAACTTATCTTCAACCGTTACGGCCAGCGTTGAATTATAATTTCATTTCGCGCAAATACCACGTCACACATTTATTTCTTATCTCTCGGTTTAAATTTGAACAGTAAAACCGAAATATTTACCTATCTTTACGATGTCTGTTCAACAATGCTCGATTTTATTTCACTGTAACAAAGCAGTTTTTCCTAAACACTGTTTTGTTCCAAACTCCAAAGCAAGTATTTGAAGCTTAGACCATAAAGCAAAAATTCCACATAAGGCCACAAAGCCAAATTGCTAAAGCGGTTCTAAAACTGTCGACAATGAGAAGTTCCATAGGGGTGCATGTACGTACTAACATAACATGCATAACGTGGTTCCGTTCAAAGATACCGATGCATTTCCTCAAGCTGGAAGAGTTTCAACTTCAAGAATTCTGAAAAATATTTTTGTGTTGCCATATTACAATTTATGAGTATCATCTGAACAGTTTTGGTCGCTTGCCATATATTTTTATTCAAGAAGTAATTCTTGACACCGATAATTTCAGCTGTTATTTGTTATTTATGTAAACAAAATCTTCGGTATTTTTTAATACTTTTTTTTTAAAACATCTTGTAAAAGCTATACCATTTCCAGTTATCGTACAAAACGTAGTAACATCGGTCGGCGTGGCGGGGCCGGCCGGTCCGTTGCCGGAGGGCACCCATTTTCAGAGTATTTTCCATGTGGCTCTCTGCGCCGCTATCACTAATTTTAATTCTACGCCCACCCTCCGATCGCTAGCGATGCGTGTCATGCAAGAATCCACCATACAGTTTTACACACAAGCAATGAGCTGCGGTGAACTTTCGCCATTTAACTCGTCGGATACCGTACGCTTTTGATATTTCACAAAGTTGCACAGTTGTTAATGCGATACAAGCGAACTTGTGTGGAATGTATTTAGAATGTTTCAATTGTAACTTCTTCGTTTCGTATATAACCGATGCTAATGATTCATTGCAAATGCAAACCTTTGAAGTTAATATTTTGAAATAGAATTCCGAAGAGTTGTAACAATACCTATTCTGTTACCTAAATGTTAAACAAATACCTAAGTATTAACACATATTGGTAACGACTCTATTTATTTTGTGATTCTTAAAATATATGATCTTCTTCTTATCGTGTGGTCTTAAGGGGCAGGCCCTGGTGTTGGAATTTATCAAGTCGCCCAGAAGGCTTCCAACTTGACTTAACGACTACCACATTATGTGGTAACCGGAACAACGGCTTTACGTGCCTTCAGAAGCACGGAGACGCTCGAGAATGAAATTACCACGGTCACCCATCTTGGACTGACCTTGCTGAGTGTTGCTTAACCTCGATGATCGTAACGAACATCTCAATACAGCAATAAATCAAATTAAAATATATGATTTTGAACAAATAGACAAGATTTATTATTAAGTTCGCCTCCTTTATAGTTTCATAAATTTCCTTGTTCATGTGAAATGTTCAGTAAGAAATATAGACATCTATTTTTCACGAGTTCTTACGCCTAAGGCTGCGCCTTATGCTTGATGAATCGCTCACTTGGTACATTACATGTTATATTCTTCATTATTTTGATAAATAAGCGATATATATCATGAGGAAATCTTTTGTTTACAAGTATTTAAAATACGCTGGTGTTATTTCCTCAGCCACGGATTGCATCCCTAAAAGAATTGCATAGTGATGTTCATGAACTGTATACTTGGTAAGTATGGTGTATTAAGAGCGTTTATACTTGTTTATGAATGGCAAAGTCGCAATTTAGTGTCATATTTCGTGCTTTTCAATTTGTATTGTTTAATCGGAGCTATATTTAAAAAAAATGTTTAATATACTTTTTAGAATTAAGTAAATGAAAAAGTATAAAAGGTAAGAAATTATAGCTCTTACAGTTCTAATTATATAAAACGTTGAAAGTTGTAGGGCGTTATTTTCATACTAAAATAACTGTGCGCATTACGGATACTTACTTTTTAATACACTTTCACGTAATTCTAAAAAGTTTATTATATTTATTTTTAATAGCTGCTATTAAATAATAAAAATTTAAAACCGCGAAATATAAATTGCGAAGTTGCCACTCATAAGTATAAACGCTCTTAATGTGCCAGTAAATCTATAGCTGCATTATTTAGAGGTTGAAGCATCGTTGTGCTCTCTGTGGATCCAACAAATCACGTTGACTGCAAACGTACCGTGATCGAGATTCACGCCACTGACATAGATCAACTTGATGCGACAAATGCTACCATTGCATTGTGGAGATAGTCTCCATGGATATTTATGGGCAATATTTATATTATTCATAGTGTTTTGCTTGAATTACATCACTTTATGCCTAAAGAGGTAGTAAGTAAAAATTGAACGTTGTACACGGGTCTCCTTCAAAGAATGTAGAGAGGATTTAGCCGACTATACCACGCTGCGCTGGCCAGACGGGTTGCTATATGGTTTGTTTCGAATATTCTTTTTCTTGCAGTGCTCTTGTCTGCGTAAGTTAGTACCTTTAGTTGCCTTTTACGATACCCATAGGTTGGGATGGGGTAGTAAGTAGGGTAGGTACATAATGTATTCTTAATCAGTCTCTACACGGAATTTTAAAATTTTAACACTTTCAAATACCTAAAATGATTTATTTATTTAATTAGACTTACCAACAACTACTTATACTAATACATTTATCTTTTACTTAATAAAGGACATGTTGGTATAGCAGCCATTTACGGGCAAGTACAGCATGCATAAAATATCCAAGCAGATACAAAAAAATTTGCTAAATTAAAATATTAAAGTATGTAATTATGATGAAAATATTACTTAATAAACGAATTCATTGGACAGGTATTAATAAAGGTATTATTAAGAAAAAGGAAAATTCGAAACAAACCCTATACCAACCCTTCTTGCCAGCGTGGTATTGTAGGCTAAATTCCCTCCACATTCTTTCGAGGAGACCTATGCCCAGCAGTGGGACATTTATGGGTTGAAATGATGATGATGAAAATAAATAAAATGCCAAGAAAGCATTTAAAAATATTTGTCAATATTTTAAGACTTCAGTTCACGGTACTGTAATCCGTACATTTAATGTAGGGTGGTTTGTAGTCGTGTCCATGTTTGATACTGGCAACAAACTGTGGTAATATCATTAAATGCTACAATGTCGTTGATGCACTCCAGGTGGACGCTAAATTGGGCTCTTTTGGCGCTAGCGAGTGCGGTCGCCTTGTTAATTCTGCCCGTACGCCGGTATTAGGGTCCTGCACTACCGTAAGTCACTTGAGTTAGGAATTAATATGAAATCTGGTAGATTGACATCCTGTCCATCAGTTTTAAAAGTATTTTATACATATTTAGTCTCAGTTTTTTTTTTCCGATGTAATGTATCAATAGGAGTAAAGTTTAAAAGTAAGCTAGAAATATGTATGTAATATTTAATGTCGTAAAGTTTAAAATTCCCATTTTAGGACTCTATTCTCCGAAAATTAAAAGGAATAGAGAAATATTAGAGGATCATATTAGACTGGCCTGTTGGTCTAGTGGTTAGTGACCCTGACTGCAAAGCCGGAGGTCGTGGGTTCGATCCCCACCCAGGATAAATCTTTGTGTGATGAGCATAAAGGTTTGTTCTGTGTCTGGGTGTAATTTATCTATAATATGTATGTATTTACAAAAAAAAAATATATTTAAGTAGTATATCAGTCGTTTAGTAACCATAACACAAGCAAATATAATTGCTTAATTTGGGACTAGATGGCGCTGTGTAAATGTGGTAGAATATTATTATTATATTTCTCACAATTTTGACTAGATTTTTTTTTCTCTAATTAAAAATATTAGATACATATATCATTAAATGCAAGTCATACAAAATTTTAATACAATTCAATTGTTACAACTAAGCTAGATAGAAAACCGCACTAACAATGTTCTGTTCAGATAATATATTAGTCTGTAAAGAATATATAAGCAATAGATTGATGGTAAACAAGATTAATGATAGTGAGCGCAGTGTGTCGCTCACGTTATTACTGAAGCAGTAAACAGACTTTAAGCGGTTGTGTGATGATGAGAACAGATTGTATAAATGACAACATATTATCTGATCTGGTTTAACTGTAAATAACAAATATTGTATATAATACTCTGCCTGCCTATAATAAACTGCCTCGGTGGCGCAACGGTAAGTATGTGGTATTGGGTTTTTCTGACATGAAAGTCCAGTACTAAGATTTTCCTGGAGTTTGGTAAACAAATGTACCCGGTTGATGACAATAGGCTCGCCCCCTATTTCATGGGAAAAAAATGTTGGTGTGAAACACGTTTGCCTACCCCTTCGGGGAGAAAGGCGTGATGCTATGTATGTATGTGTAGTAGGAAACGTGCAGAAACGTTTTGGCTGTTAACTTTAAAAATGTAATAAATTTTGAATGTTCGCACGTGATGCTTCAGGTTTCTATAGACTACGGTAACCTCTTAGAAATTAAATCATAGTAAAAAATGGCATCGTGAAAATTAAGTTACGTTACGAATTATTTTATCAACATCAACGATATAAAAATTTCTGAATTTAACTGTCAATAATTCTAAACCATCTTCCTGCTTATTATTCCATACTACTAGTGACGATGCAGACCTTTATACAAATTCTAACGGCCGTTTTCAATATTTTCAACCGTTTCGGCTACTAGAGATTTGACATAACTTCCATACAAAAAAATTCAAAATTCTATCTCTCGTAGCCAAATCCATCGATAGAAAGATTTTGAAAACGGTCGTTAGTGGATGTATTTTTTTTTAATATTTACATATGAAATTCAAAGCAACCCATTAAGTCCCACTACTGGGCTCAGGTCTCCTCTCCTCTAACTAGAGAGCTGAGAGGGTTTAGGCCATAATCCACTCACGCTGGCCTAGTGCGGGTTGGTGGATCATACAGACTCATATAATTTCTTCTAGGGTCTGTGGGTTTCCTCACGATGTTTTCCTTCACCGTTAGCAGATGGTAAGTCACTTGACTAGTACATATAAATTCCACAAAGTGGAATCCACATTGGTACTGCTGGTCAGGATCGAACTTAGACCGCGTGATTTGTACGCCGGTCCCTTATCCATTCAGCCACCATCGCTTTTTTTTACATATGAAATAAAAAGCTTTAATATTATAAGTAAATCTTTTTACTGCAACAGAACCCATCAATTATAAACTTTTTTTAGACGTTGCTCAATATGTGCGCTGGGGTAAATTGCCGAGGTAATAATGGCTAGCGGTTAGTCCAGTTAGCTGCTAACAATGTTATTGAAATATTTTTTGTTGGCTTCAAAGCTTTAGATCTTTTTAACCGTCATCAACACATCATAAAATGGTTAATAAGTTCCGTCCTTTTATGTTTTGTGGTGAAGAAAGTGTTGCAATTATCATCATCATTATCATATCAGCCCAACGATGTCTTCGGTGGCGCAACGGGAGTCTAGAGTTTCGAGGGTCGAGGGTTCATTTCCCAGTTCGGTCAAAAATGGTATTGCTTTTACCGTCACGAATTTCTCAACGTCAGCTCGGAATTTTAGATAAAATATATGAGTAAAATGAAATTCGGTGCTTTATCGGGGTCATACTTACTATAGGTATTAATGTAAGCTAAAAAGCTTAATTATGCAAGTACGATAGTAGGTATATATTTAATTTATCCTTAAGATAATGAATGATCAATGACCAAGATCCTGCAATTAATTTCGAGTCATTAATCAAATTGGCAAATAACTTTGCAATAATTACAAAGCAATACTAAATTCCACTTAAAGCTACAAAGCGATAAAATTCACTGTATCTATTCTCTCAATGGTATTGAAATTTCAATTTGTTTAATTATAAATCGATGTATTTCGCTTAGCCAACTCGTTATCGGCAAATAACACAGCAAATTAAAGTGGTACCTCGATTTACGTACGTTTGACTTTCGTGAACTCATAGTTACAATGTTTTCGAATTCTATGAGACTGATATTTTGAAATTCGCAATTCGAAAATTGTAAAATTAAAATACATTTATTTTTGAATACGTATCTACTTACAATTTATGATTATTAGTAGTCTGAAATTAATTTATTATTATTATTATTAGCTATGAAATAAATACTCAATCAATTTAGTTTAAAAGCAGTTTTTCGAAAACTACATCTCTTTAATCTGACATTACGCAAGACTCGAATTTCACAGCTGACTATGTATCTTTGGGATACCTGTGTTTATCTAGAAATAGTAAATGGTAAGAACAAATAAACGTTTAATCTAAACTGCATTAACATATATTGGAGTCACAACGACACAATAGTTGGCTCAGTGTGCTTGTCTGCACACATTTCGTGGTTTCCTTTTATGGTACTTTAGTTTCGGACAGTTTATTCGTGCAACATTGCCGGTGACAACGAACCAGGCTAATATCGTTAAATGCTACACTGTTGCGAATGTATACTGAAACTAGCCTCCAGTGGCCCCAAACATTGAACTTAGGAAGAATCGAATTTAGGTGAAGTTATTATGAGGGTTGTATTTTCCGCTTTTCTCAAATGTGAGGCAGACATTACTGTTTATAATTACGCCATGCTTATTATCTATATAATTATACTTAATATTATAAAGCTGAAGAGTTTGGTTTAACGCTAGGATCTCAAGAACTACTGTCCGAATTGAAAAAAAAAAATATGTTGGATAGCCAATTTATCGAGGAAGGTTATATAAAATCAAGCTCGGGCTAATAGGAGCTGAACAGTGTTCAAACAAAGAATGATGGGAGTAAAGCCCTGCACGACATCTAACGTAACTAAAACATTTTAGGATAGAAAAAATGCAGTGATATTTAATTTCATATGTAATTTAAAAACATTCCGGTTTAAAAAATACAAAGACGTAAAGAGAACGCAGCGATAATAACTAAGGTTAACATTGCGGTACTGCGATGTCTGTTGATTATTAATTATTCAGGTTAAACAACCTTTATCCATAAAAGGGTAATGTAATCGTTTTTAGTACCCTATTATTGAACGTCTTTACGCTTTGAAAGCCACGTGCTGTTGATTTCACGTACAATAACATCATAAGCCTACTTGTTAAGTAAAAGTCACAGCCTTAATAACACTTTTCAAACTCTGCTAATCAGACTCCAATAGTCAATTCTAATTTCTTGTATTATTTATTTTGAAAGCTTGCTGTAAAAAAATATACCGAGGTTTCTAAATAAGTTTTCTGTTTACCACAAGCATTGCGTAATTCTATTCTTACTTACAAACATAGTAGAGTAAGATATCCACTTAAAGTTATTAAAACACAATAGTGCTATGCCACCAGAGTGCTATCAGCCTAATTGGAGACTGCATTGTGATCCCATCGTGTGTGTCGGTTTATCGGCCACCTTTAGACTGTACCAACGAGTTCTCGAGACAAAGCTAAGAAAGTTAAGCAAAGGCTTTTTTGTTCAAAGTTACGATCTTTTGAAGTATAGATTGAGTTATACTTGAAGTAAAGAGAGTTGTACATGCTTACATTGTTTGAGTTGAATTCTATTTACAGTACAAGATCCCATTAAGAAATATATACCCTCATCTGTTATTTATTAGTGATAAGAAATAAATGATAGATAATAATTCACATTGACTTATAATAGGTAGCTTAGTTAAATCGCGCCCGGATTTTATTCTTAATTTCCCTGGGTTACCCTATAATTTTTTTCATCAAACCCTTACTTGTCATGGATAGGTATTCATGGGTATATATTTCTTAATGAGATCTTGTACTATTTGCGTTGAATTCTATTTCTATTGTACTCGTAGGTGTGTATCAAGTCTTAGTAGTGTCACACATGCATTTTGAAGTGATCTTATAGACGTATTTTTTTGTATTTTGCCCGGTTCATAATTTTTACTAATAAGCTTCTGACCGGGGCTTTCAATCTGTCGTTTCTTGTTTGGCCACTGCTCAGCTCCTATTAGTCGTAGCGTGATGCTGTATAGAATATAGCCTACCTCGATAAATTGATTACTTAACCCAAGAAATATGGCTTGCGCGGTACTTCTGTTTTTTTAATAAAACTCGAGTCTCATTACCCGCTAACATAATAGCAATCCCTCACTACCCATAATTTTTTAAGGCTTCTTTCTCCTTGGGGAGAAGATATACTTGGAGATTTATTTGGTATGTTCATGTTATGACTAAGTTTCGTACTTATCATTCAGTATTAAATTTATAAAACGGCTATTAACACGATCATGTAATTTTTACCGTGGTTATGTTTGAAATCCCCACTAGGTATATACCGTCAGTAGTCACTAGCTGCCTGGTATCGTTCATATTTTTATTGATATTTCTTTCTCTTGACAAAACCAACATTATTCTCAGTTACATTCTCGACCACCAACTCTGCACCAAGCGCAACAAAACGCTTCCACGATTGTTAATTGTGCATTGCTCATTACAGTGGACGTTTACGGGCTTTACTGATTTATGAACACATTTACAAAGCGTTTTTTTTTTGTTTCAGTTCGCAACGGCTATTCATGCGTGCCGGTGGCACTTTCTGATGGACTGGACATCAGATTGGGGACGGCCGTCACCGATATTCAATACGGAGGGCCTGGAGTCGTCGTAAAGGCTGTTAGCGCTAGGAATCCTAGTCAGCCGCAGACATTCAAAGGTAATTAACAGAGTACAATATATTAAAATCTAATAAAAAGTTAGCATAGCTCTGAATCTAATCATGTAGGGCTTTGTCAATGGCATACCGGTCTACAGAAAACAATAACTGAATAGTGCGTTTATAGGTATAGCAATTTGCATAGTCAATTTTTTTTTTAATCAATTGCATGCTGTCTAAAGTTTAAATGAATGGGGTCTTAATATTTATTCTTGAAATAATTCAAGATGCGTCTATTCGAATCTGTAATTATATAAAGCAGGTTATGTTGCTGTTCTCAAAATTTTAAAAAAAATTCTCAATTGATTCTTAAATTGATGTTCTACTATGTCTACATTTTAGTTACCCAATTGAACACGTACTGTAAAACTGAGTGACGTAACGAGGCGAAAATGGGAAAAAGCATTCATTCGCTATCGATTTTACCCAGCGGCGCATATCCATATTGCGTTAGCATTCACATTTTCCGTTTCAAATAAAAAAAAACAGATTCATGTGCCCTAAAGAACTGCTGTCTATAAAAAAACGAGATAATGGGCGTTATGAGAAAAATCCACAAGGCCGCCAACGCGCTTCCTTGTCATTTCTTTGTCGTGGAATGATTTGCAATTCTAACGCGTTAATTTTACTTTGACGAGGCACAAAAATACGGTCGGGTCTGTGTTGACCCGGCGGTCTGTGCTTCCTCCCCCTTCGCCACAAACCCCCTCATTCGCCTCGCCGGAGGCTCTTCCGCTACATTTGCATACAGGCGGAGCCTATCGTAGACTAGACAGTTAGATGTTTAAGAGGCGGTGCTGGCATCTACCTTGCTGTTTCTACCTAGTTTATAGATTCTATTGTTTGTTTTACTAAGAATATTAACACTGATGTCATTCTCACATGACCAATATAAAGCTTTGCCAAAATCAACATAATATCTTCACTAAGTGCTAAAATTAGCACATCATTGTGATTGTCCTACGTTCTATTATGCATACATATTTGGAGTCATACATTGTTTGAGGTCAGTACACTGCCATGAGAACGGAAGTATTATTTAATGTATTTCTTAGAAAGAAAAACCGAGGAGGTATCAGCTGCTATCTTTACAAGGAGGTCGTAAACTCCGCTACAGGACAGAATACCTAGTACTTACTACTTGTTAAAGTGCTAGTAGTTGAGTTTTTGCAACTTTGTTATAATGATATACTTTTTACCCGACGGCCAAAAAAGGAGGGCAATAAATAAATATACACCGAGCAATTTGACTGTCACCGTGGCGCAGTGGTTAAGGTGGTCGCCTCGCCACTACATCGTCGTGCTGGGTGACGTGGGTTCGATTCCCACACGAGACAAATATTTGTGTGATTCATAGATATTTGTTTCTAGTCTGGGTGTACTTTGTGTCCGTTAGTTTCATGTTTGTAAAGCTCCCCGCGACACAGGGCTTGTTCCCTAGTGAGGGCGTTGTCTTTTTAAAACAAATAAAAACTAAAAAACAAAAAAAAATTCAGTCATTTTACAAACTTTGTCTTGGTCATAGTAATAATAATAATATTCTACCACATTTACACAGCGCCATCTAGTCCCCAATTAAGCAATTATATTTGCTTGTGTTATGGGATAATAATAGATAATAGATAATTAAATAATATAGAATACATAGCCATGATAAGCAAAAAAACAAAAAATAAACAAAATTATACTAGGATTCTCAATAGAAACACGCGCGTGTAAAGGAAATCTTGAATTCTGTTTTATTGTATAATATGTCTAGATGTATTGTATATCTGACTACTATGACCTAGATAAAATTTGTTAGACGACTAAAAAAGCACGGTGTATTATAATCCCAACTAAATTGTTTGAAATAACCCCGATTTGATAGAATTTCAATGTAAATGTACTGCGATCTGTTTTTTTATAAACTAGAAGTCGCGAGGAGCTTCGCTCCCCTGGATCTTTATTTGGCTTCTGCTTAGCTCCTATTAGCCGTAGCGTGATGTTATATAACCTATAACCTTCCTCGATAAATGAGCTATTCAACACTAAAAGATTTTTTTAAATCGGACCAGTAGTTCCTGAAATCCTTAAGGTAGTAACATTATGTATGTTTGGAAGACCAAACAAATAAACTCTTCAGATTTATAATATTAGTATTAGTATAGGTAAAAGATTTTTATTATTATAGAATTTATATCCACATTCAGATCAAATTAGATCAAACGCTAAGCGGATTTCAGTCACTAAACAAAGTTACATAAGTACGTTTTTATTTGACCGAATTTCTTTTCATTTTCCTTTGCGGTCAAGGCTAAAGGAAGTACGTTATGTTCAAACAGATTACGTAGAAATCAAACACTGCCTTTGATATGTTTTCCCGGAACTTGTGTATCGTTTACAGAAGTGATTGTGGAATGAGACGGTGGTCCGACCCGATGTTAGTCCCCCAGGCCTTCGGGAACTTTATCTTAAAAGCTTTCGTGTTGAGTATATGTACTTACTCGTTTATAGGTATTGAGGAAATATATCAGTATATGTAAACAGATCACTTTCCCCCTTTCACTCAATTGCACTATATCATAAGTTTTGTTTTTACTTACGTCACAAAACAAATTAATCTTGTGCATGTTGTTTATTTTATTATTGTTTGTATTATGCCGTAACTTTGTTCAACGATGTTTATGCCGTGGAAAACGGCATTGCCTACTGTTATCTCATTTCGCAAAGTTTTATTGGCGTTGGCTACGTTGAAACGTGACTGAATTACCTACGGCCGGAAATAAAAAGAATATATATGATGATAATCAGTTATAGTGACTTATAGAGATATTGAATTTATGAAAAAATATATATACAAGTAAACCATATGAGAAAGAAATATATTGTATTTGGAGCAAAAGGAACAAATTAATGCCTCCTGTTAGTATGAGTTAGGGTTGCCACCCGTAGGTGCTATATTATATAGTATTGTGCTATATTTCAGTCTATTGTATTATATGTTATAGAAAAATAATATAGTACGAATAATACTATACTTTCTGTAACTGTGACTGGAACGCACCCGCATCATATCATTGGGAATTTCAAAACGAAACGCATTCAATTGCTCAGATTCGTATAGTTATTCAAAAATAATCGAGTTTTTTAACCAAAGCTAAGACTAATATCTTGCAAATACTTACGCATGGAAACATAAATAATCACCATAAATAAATGTGTACTTACTATTTTTCTTCTTGAATTTCGCAATAGTAATATATTTTTGCAATGTTTTGAAAAAATACTACCTATTTTACCTTCAAAAAAAGGTTGCAACCCTAGTATGAGTAGACATGTTATTTCAAGAAAGGCTAGAACTACTGCTATTATCGGCACTATCCAGGTTTACTTTTTAAAAGTATGTTGAAAACCTTCTGCTTTACTTTAGGCAATCACGCCGTAATATTAGTATGAATCATCAAGTAAAAAATATCAAATTTAATAAAACAAAAGCTCACTGAAATGAAAGAAACATACTCCATTAGTATTATGCCGTAATGTTATTAAGTCGTTGATTCGCAAAGAACACAATCTGTACCACAATCCTTTTATCCTACGTAAAGATTCAATCCTACTGACCTTTTCTTGTTAAGTAAAATCTTGCTAAAATACCACGTGTGTTCGATCTAAGGAAATCTTTATTTAGCATTTTGCAGGCTTTGTTTGGGTCAAACCTTAGCTTTCAGCCTGATTGGTTCCGCCAAGCAACCCCTTTTATTTAACTAAAAACTCTAATATCGAATACCACCATTATTTAGCTGGTCGCGTTTTGGATTCGATAATGGATAGTATTTAAACATCATATCAGCCTAATGGCGTCCACTGCTGGACATAGGCCTCACCTAGACCTCACCTAGGTTATCGAGTGGCGACTACGTATTGGAAAGTGCAGCGTAAGGCTGGCCGTTGGTTGTGGCACAAAAACGCTCGCTGTGGCGGAAATTAGTATTTAAAAAATAAAAAAAAATACAGCTAGTCTGTTTTTTTTTTCAATTTTTTATGTAAGTCATTAGGGTAAGTTAAAGAACTTACCCTAGAAATTTTGTGTGTCCCAACGTCTTTCAATTAATTATAGATGTATAGTATGAATGTGTCAATGAATAAACTACCTTTAAAAGCTTAACATTTCAAACAAAATAAATATAATATAAATTTCCTTAGTTTAATTTTGCATTATAAACATAAATATAACATTATATTCGGGTATTGAAATACTTTTGTGTACTCTTTGAAAGGACTTTGGTTCCATGAAAATGTGTGAAATATTTTCATCAAATATATTGTATTTTACATTTTATGAAATTATTTTATAAAATATTAAATTGCAAAAGGACATGTGGTGTTTAAATATGTTAGTTAGCATGTGAAATAATAAAAGAAGTAGAGTTATTGCCATTTTAGCTTTTGAATTATCATCAATTTATTACTCTGATCCAAAATTGCCGAAGTATTCCTGATTATCACTACACTATTGGTTATATTAACAGGTGACGTGGTGCTTTGCACATTGCCGTTAGGCGTGCTGAAAGTTGCGGTAGCAAACGCAGGACAAAACCAGCAGAACTTCGTCAAGTTCGATCCACCACTACCCGATTGGAAGGTATGGAAATTTGGCTTTTGTTTAGGACCGACATGCGACGACGCCCAGTGATGTTGCCTTCATTGCACGGCAGCGGCATGGCAAAGGATTTTTTCGTGGAAAAAAGATTTTACGTGCGGTCAAGCGTACGTTGTGTCATCACGTGAGACGGTTCAATCTATTTGTGTTAAAATAAAAGATTGTCAGTGCTAAATTCATTGTAATGAGGTCGAAATTCGAAAAAATTGTCCACAAAAAAATTCTTTGCCATGCCGTGCAAATCAATGCCTTCACTGAGCGTCGACCTTTATGACTTACCAACTACTATAGGTGAACAAAAACATCGTGAGGAAGCCCATATACTCTAGAAATAATTCTAGATTATGTCTGAGACACTAACCTGTGGTACGCTAAAGTGTATTAATGGCTTCAGATTCTCTAGATAGAGAAAATTAAATTGCTCCATCGCCTTTAACATTAAAAAACCTACCAAACAAAACCTTTACAATAAATATTGAAGACTGATAATATCCATTTTTCATTCATAGTATGATTACATAACATTGGAAATAAATAGCTTATTTGAGCACATTCGGAAACTTGGGTCTTGTATTGATTTGACATATACGTAATAACCTTTGTTTTGTTCTAGGTTGCAGCCATCAAGCGGCTCGGCTATGGGAACCTAAACAAAGTCGTTCTATGTTTCGAACGCACGTTCTGGGACCCGAGTGCAAATCTCTTCGGCCACGTCGGAACAACCACAGCTAGCCGAGGTTTGATATTAACAAGTTAATTCAATTTCACCGCGTTGTTATGGAGTATACCTATTATGCCTGGATGTGGGTAATAAGGATGTCCGCACACATAACCATTTTTGCTATCTATTTGTTGTTCAGAAATACGTCGGGTCTAAAAATTTAACTTTATACCTATCCATTTTTTTAGGAGATTGTCTTATTTTTCTCACCTATACCTTAATGCAGATTAAATATTGTTTCCTAATTGTTTAGGTAGCTTGGTATTTACACAGTTCGTACTACGCATGGGATTATGTAAATGGTACAGTTTAAATTAGTTTAAATTATATTTCCCAGAACTTTCATCTACAAATAACATAAAATGCCCTCACAAAAGTTCAGGACATAACTCGACATAATTTTGATAAACATTCTTATAATTTATAATCTTATCAAATTATTCTAATAGAAAAAGTTACCATTTACAACCTTATGTTTTGATAATAAATACCATAATTGAATACCGTTCAATGTGGCGCCAAAGTTTAGTTGATAATCTGCCAAGGCCCTAAAGCTAGTACGTTTATTTTACATGAATTGCCAGCGTCAGCTCATATTTCAGGGTGGGCTGCAGTTTATTCCATCAATATTAATAAACGGGTGCACTAGATCAACGCCAATCAATTTGATGATGCCCGGTTTTAGTACCTTGATTAATAAAATAGTTGCAATCTCTTTATTATGTTTGTATTATGAATGAAACTAATTTTTATATTCAAATCGCTTAGAAATGTAGCCGACGTTCAACTCCTTAGAACCACCTATCTTGCTCTTTGCCAATCTATTACGCAATACTGCATCGTCACCTGGGGTGGAGCAGATAAAAGCTATCTCCTAAAATTAGAACGTGCCCAAAGGGCGGTTCTGAAGGTAGGATGGAAGCTACCCTATCGCTATCCAACGACCGACCTTTATAAATTTTGTAACGTCCTCTCTGTTCGCAAATTGTTCATCCTCAACGCTATCATCACTACTCACTCTATGACCCCTTATGACCCTTCTAAATTCGACTCTGTACGTCGGAAACACCATGTCTGTACCTCGATCTCTGTCAAAACAAGCCTAGCCCAGCGAAACTTTTATTACCTTAGCAGTTATGTGTATAACAAAGTAAACAAAATTCTAAATCTGTACTCCAAGACCAAAATCGAGTGTAAAAAATCAGTAACCAATTGGCTTAATCAACTAGACTATGAGGAAACCGAAAAAATCATTAGCATTTTAAAATAAATAATTTCACTGACAACCAAACCATCAGTTTACATAACAAATTAAAAAAATCATTTACTTAAATTTCACTCAAGCACACATGTTCGCGCACTCACGCTCACGCACGTGCACACACACACACACACATACACTAAAATGCGTACGCGCGCGCACACAACTCACACACACCTTTTACTGTTAATATAGTTCTACATTTGAATTTTTATCACTTACCCATTTAGTACATATTTTTGTCACGTCTCATACTTCAATGTATATCCATGTCAAAACGGAGAGAGCCTGGAGATTTGTCACACGGGTCCCTGTACCTACTACAAACTCCAGCTCTCACAAATGTTAACTTGTACTTACTTGTAATTACCTTATATCAACACACCATTGTATGTACTTTGTGAGAGAATTAAACGCATATTATTATTATTATTATTATATTATTATTATAATTAAAATTTTAGTTTTTTATCAAAACCTTCAAATGTAATAAGGTTAAGACTTTTAAAAACAAAAAGCTACATTTTGAAGTCATAAAATTAAGTTATCAATAATAAAATTAACATGTGCGATGTAATTTTTTTTCTATGAATTAATCTTACTTAAAGTGTCATCATATTGATGAATTCCTCGAAGAACACTCAGTCGAATCGCACCTACGCGAATAGCACCTAACATATTCCTCAAAGAGCACCTACCTTTGCTAGGTGCTATTCGTAAAAAATAAATTAATTTAAATTGTATTCCTCGAAGAGCACCTGTGACTAAGTAGCCGATAGAGATATAATGTTTTTCTAATATAATACGTCTACAATTAGATACAAAAAAAAGCACAATAATGAACAAATGGCTATATAGCAATTATTTAGAGTCCGTAGCTCTTTGTGGTTCTCACAAATATTTTAGCCAGGCGATTTCCTTTACCATTAAATCAAGCATGCAATCAAATTAAAAATGATATTTCTATCACACAGTTATTTTAAATATATTATACAATCTGTTATCCACACACCGGATAACTAAATCATGAATTATATTCAGGTGTAAATAGTGTAGAACGCAGTAACGTCTGTGGCGGCGATAACGAATTAAAAGCTGAATAATTTAACGCTACTGAGGAACCCTGAGGGGCGACCCTTGTAATAAATCACAGCAAAGAGCCGAGACAAGGTTTTTTACGTTATTCACCTCCTTAGCTCTGTTGTGTGTTCAGCTAACTTCATTAAGGCCCCACATTTGCTCTGGGAATGCCGGAACAATGTACAGGCTCGTGATTTTTTTAAATCGTGGCCAATTTAACGTTTTCGGCCCGTGTTTCGAGGAGCTTGGCTATCTGATGTGCATGTATCTTTCGGAGACGCCAAAGAGTTATGTGAGAACTCGCGCCCACCGCTGTTTTTTCTGTATCAGACGATCTAAGAATTAATTCCAATAGGTACCTACTAACGATTACAATCTAATGTATTCGACTACAGAGGATTGAATTGTTTAACATTTACTCGATCGGGTAAATTCATTGAACGTTTGACGTTCGAACAATGTCCACAATGTTTTACCTTTACTAATAGAGGCTGGAAGTCAAACCCACAAGAATGTTTTATGCTCATAATTATTATGAAATATACACTGAGTTGGAACTACGCTAGCTTGTTAGTATTAATTTGTCCCCAAGGCTAAAACTAAAGGGTTTTGAACGTTTATTATTGTAACCTAAAACAACTTTGATTAGTCCGTATTGAATTGAACATAAAATAAAGGACTTGGAGTATTTGTTACTGTTATTTAAACACAGAATAGATCATAGTGAATAATTACTCATGGCTGAGTAGTTGCAATTTGTAAATATTTGTTATCTTATTGCCTATGATGAGATACCGTTGCAAAATTAACATTGGTAACGTGAGAGACCGCTTATCGTAATAATTTTAATAATGCCGGGGGCGCACTGCTAGTTTATAGGACTGCTACCCAAGAGATCCTTGAGGGTTTTTAATCACAACCTTTTCATCATCAGCATTTCAACCCATAATCGTCCGTCTGCTGGGCTTGGGTCTCCTCCAAAGAATTTGCAGGAAATTTAGCCTACTATACCACGCTGGCCAGATGGGTCGGTATAGGGTTTGGTTCGAATTTGCCTTTTCTCGCAGTACTCTTATCTGTAGGTATAAGGTTACTCCCTTAGTCGCCTTTAACATAGTGATATTATGTATTCTTAATCCGTCATTACACGGACAATATTACCATAATTATGTGACACATAATTAAGTTACTAAGAAAATTGGACGTAGAAAATAGTTGGTTATAATATAAAAACTATAATAGTTGGTTGATTCTAAAATTCTTCTTTCTTAGGTGAATTGTTCCTATTCTGGAACTTGTATAGTGCTCCGGTTCTTCTGGCCCTGGTGGCTGGGGAGGCAGCTGCTGTGATGGAAAACGTCACTGATGACGTCATCGTTGGCAGGTGTATAGCAGTATTGAAGAGTATCTTTGGACATGCGGCTGTACCACAGCCTAAAGAATGTGTGGTGACCAGGTACTTTCTATTAACGTATACTAATTATATTCATGTATCTTACATTCTATAAACTATCTTAGCTAGTGAATTTATTTTAGTATTATAATACTGCACATTTATATTTAGAACAATATTTGAAGGTGTATAACAGCTGTATAACGACTGCACTTTTTTACTTCGGTAAGTATTTAAAAACCATCATGCAGCCGTAACACCCTGCATTGCCCAACCGCCACTAAACTAACTTGAAATTGCTACCTTTATGAAATTTATTTTTTAAATTTATTGTTCTAATCAATTCGGGTGTGTCAGTTTGTAACGGTTGCACCCATTGCAGGCTACGTCCTTCACGAATGCACCTCTTTTTACCATCTTTTGGATCTCTTTTGATTTCTTTTTAATTTAGGTACTTTTAATTATTTAAAATTCAAAATCCTAATTCCTAAATTCCAACCGAGTCTTCGTCGGAGCATCCGCCGAAGGCTCGGGGCTCATTACAATTTTAATATCTAGTGCAGTGCACGCTATGTTGGTTATTTAAATTAATACTATAAGTTTATAACAGTTTATCTATCAAACAATAATACTATCGAGGATCAGTTCTGTGTTTTATTTTGAGGGCCCCACGCCCTTCCCCTTATAGCCGGATCTACTACTATACTCTTGCCTAGCGCCCACTGGAGGGGACAGTGGAGAGCGCTAGAAATTTACGTAATAACTAGAGATAAGAAGATCATTTTAGGGGATTAATTACCTCATTTGCCCTTATTCTCCTACAGATGGCGCGCTGATCCGTATGCTCGTGGCTCTTACAGCTTTGTAGCTGTTGGTTCTTCAGGAACCGACTATGACCTTTTAGCAGCACCGGTGCCCGGTTCGCCCCCAGAAAGCAGGCTCTTCTTTGCCGGTAAGAATTCTTGGTATTTGTTGTAGGTCATTTAGACAAATACCAAGATTTTTATAGAAATTTATAATAAAATAAATGCGAACGAAATAAAACGTGTAATAAAAAAGAAACAGGCAATTGATTTTCCATATTATACTTTTAGAGAGAACTTTGCAGTCAAGTTCGTCTTCTTCACATTTGTAATAATTGTAATTGTAATCAAGAGAACCTGGATTTCAAATACGTTACGGAAAATATAATTTTGAAGAATACGTATTTGTAGAAATATATTTTTACCTATGTTTATAAAAACACACAAATAGATGTACAAATCCGAATGATAAACACAAATGTAAGAGTTTCTTTTCTAGTTGAATACGAATTCAGTTCTAAGAAGTGCACGTCATAAATCACGGTTTTCCCTCTTGTCGTGTGGTCTTGACTCAGAATACAGTACAGCTACGTGCATCACATATTAAATTTAAGCGTAGTCTTATATCCACGTAGTTCTTCTATTATTTATATTTGGAGTCCGTCACTGGTTAGATTGTAATTTATCAATATTCAGTTGTTTTTGTGGTTTATGTAAATAATATAGCAAAAACGTGCAGTGAACATTATTTGTTATTCAAGTATGTTCCTATTAAAAATTGCGTTTTATTAAAATTTGCATCAGTGATTTAAATCATGTACTGGCTCCTGTAGTACAGTAATTTTACTAGCTCAGGAGTCAGGGATTCAAAACATTTTACTACAAAAATGTCAATAAAGAATTTCATTTCATTAAAAATCATATCATTATCATATCAGCCCAACGACGCGGACGTCCACTGCTGAACAGAAAAATAAAAAAAAATACTTATCAAAAAAATACAATTACATTGTATTAATGAAAACAAATTAAGAGTTAAAATTCTATAGTTCTAACTATCGTGCCCGCTTCTTATCAAGATTTTTATCTCTGTCTGGTATTGTACTATTATCCTTTATTGATTCCTGACTTCATACAACTCAACATTGTCGATATGCTCTGTCCAGGTGAACATACAATGCGGAACTATCCAGCTACAGTCCATGGTGCGTTCTTGTCAGGACTTCGTGAAGCAGGACGCTTAGCAGATCTCCTTATGCCACAACCACCAATCACGAACGCCAGTGTGGCTGCTGCAGCGGCTGCAGCCAGTCAAGCCGCAGCCAGTCAGGCCGCATCTTAATTTCATTTTTTATATACCTCATAGATTTATAATGTCAATCTTGACTTTAAATTTGTAATTTTTCTTTAGTATTAGTAGTAGAACTTGGACTTAAGTAAACTGTAGACTTTAAACAAATAGAAAAATATTTTTTGGACATTCACACACTAGGCCTCTAGTCCCAAACTAAGTTAATGCTGGATACTAGACAAATGATATAACTTTTTGACTAGATAGTTTATCTGTTGTTTATCGAATCCGATATAAAAGTTTCGGATAGTTTCGGATTCAGGTGCTATCATGTAAGGAATCGCAATAAATAAATTAAGGCAATACCTTTAAAAATAAATATTTTAAGTAGTTTTACAATGATTAAAAAATCTAATATCCGTAACCGAAATTATCCTAAAGTATCGGATAATCCGAAATAATTTTATAACCATAACCGTAAACAAAACCGATATAATATTTTTTATATATCCGTATCCGCATCCAGATCCGAAATTTCATATCCAGAACATCATCTCTGGTGTATATGAGCTACAGTTTGCTTCGGTTCTTGCTAGTAATTAAATGTTCGACACTTAGTTGTTCACCATTTAGATAAGTAGAATTATATAGAGTAGTTATAGTTTCAATTGGTATTACGTAGCATTAAGTTGGGCTTCATTTGGAATACATTGTCAATTGATAAACCATTGAATTTTTTAAAAATCTGTTTCAAATTCTACCACATCTATTTACGTCGGTATGAGACTATCAACATATATCTCAATTCTAGGTCAAATTAATAACGTCTAGGTTAATTTAGTTTAAGTAAAATAGTGTGGTACCTGTCAACACAACGAATATGATAAAAAAAATGTATTTAAATTTCTTGTTAGACCTGAAATTGGTTTATTTTATAATTAACTTATTATTTATAGGTGTAGGTTAGTTGATAATATAATAACGTAATTAACGTAATTAAGGGACTTAGAGTTTAAATTTGCATGTAACTTATTACAGAGGGTTCCTATGACAAGCAATACTGCATTTAGGCACATTTATAATATAAGTATAACAGCAATAACTACGTAATAAATTATTCCCGAAGCTTTATTTGTATTGCTCAAAATAATACTGTTCATGATTGAAATTGTCACAGAGTGGAATGTATTTTCAAAATTAATTTCTCATTTCAGTTCTAATTTAGATTTATACATATTATATAGTTAATACAATTCTGATTGGAACTAATATTTAGGAACAGTCTTCACCATTGAATTTTATATTGGTGCAGAAACTTATTGACTGATTAAAGTGACTTAAACTGCCCTCTCGAAACATGTTTGAAATCGGTATTCTTAATCATTTTCATATCATAGAAATTGTATCTGGATAAAATACTTGTTAAACTTGCTTTATTTTTATTACACGAACTACATATTTGTAAAGTATCATTTTACATTTCACACCTTAAATATAAAAAGATCATGCCACTCTGTATATTAAGTTAATGTTTATTAACTATAAAATTTCTGATTTGCCCTAATTTACAATTTTAAATACCACCTGTTTAGTAATTAAAACGAACATTTGTCTGGTGTCTGATTTTGAATTTGTAATGTTTGAATAATTTTGTAACAATAAAAGGTTTTGAAAGTTTTTGTTGTCAATTCTGTTCCAGTTTAATAGCCTATTGATTGGTCAATTTATATCACAAAAAGACACACATTGTACTCTGAAATTATCGAGTTGGATACAAAAGATCGTCTTTTATAAACGTATTAATTGGACGATCTGATACTTTAAACAAATACACCTGCCCCAATAAAGAAGCGTCGGGGCACCTGTTTGAATTTGTTTCTAGTGCAGATAGTCATCTCTTTCACACCTGTGAATTAGACAGAGATAATGAAGGGCCGTGTGAGAAAATTTTGATTGGTGCGGCAATATTTTATAGTCCTCATTCGCAAGATGACTGGACTATTACACCGAGCCTGGTTCGTGAAATAATTATTGCTGTGCTAATTAAGCCAGGTAGTGAGCTGTTTGAGAGTATAGGCTATTAAATATCAAATTATAATAACGATAATAGGGTATAGTATAGGTGATTACTATGCGTTAATAACGCATAAAACTAAATGTTTAGGTGTTAACAATAATGACTGGAATCTACCATTTAACACGTCACTACGAGTATAACTTTAAATCTTTACATAGTATAAAATAAAGTCGCTTCCGCCGTCTGTACGCTAAAGTAATCTTAGATCTTTTAAACTACGCAACGGATTTTGATGCGGTTTTCACCAATAGATAGAGGGATTTATGAGAAAAGTTTATATGTATATAATTTTACTAAATACATACCTCGCAGGCGAAGCAGCAAGCGGAAGCTTGTACATAAAATTTAAATTATTATTTAAAAATTATGAACAATCAATAAAATATATATGGGAATTATTATTTTTAAAGACATGTTGGCTGAATGGAAAACTGACCGACATGCAAATCATGTGGTCCGAGTTCGATTCCAACCAGCAGTACCCATGTGGATATCCTGTTGTGTCACTAGTCAAATCTGCTTACGGTGTGGTGAAGGAAAACATCATGAGGAAACCCACATACACCAGAAGAAATGCTAAGGGTTTCTTTGATGCAACAAACTGCATTCTATCAGCGTGTGTAGATTATGAACCCTCTCAGTTTTTTAGATAGAAGAGAGGAAATGTGCTCTTGAATCTATTACTGTGTGTATTTACTTGTAAATATTATTACATTTCATTAAAATTTATTCTTATTAAATTTATCCATTAGAATTGCATCCCGTAGCACAACTACGTTTAGACATAACTGAGGGATTCCATTAGACATTCAATACGCTGTGTTTGAGTATAATTGTAACAAAACCATTAAACAAAATCCAGAAGCATCGATATAGTATTAAATTAAAACAACATAACGACGCATTTATTTATAGTTTGGTTTTAATTTCAGTTTGTTTACACGCTAGGCGGGGCGGCTGACGGATTTATGGTGAATTTTAATTGCATTTTTAATTATTTTTCAACAAGTGCTCGCCGGCAAATTGAATACAAACTCTTGCGATCTTATCTCCTTTGTCTAGTTACATCTAAAAAAACAATGTCCCGGATATTTTGTCGGATACTATGTAAATAATTTATGAGACTATTAAAATTAATATGAATTTTACGGCTCGTTGGTCTAGCGATTTTTCTAGCCAGTTCAAGGTTCTCCTCAATATGACGGACTATCTGTTGCTCATACAATATTATATATCTTAGCCTAAGCCACTGATTGGATCTATAAAATAACAATAAAAAACATTATCACTGTTTTTACGGTGATATAGGTGGTTTTTAACTCATTTGTGACTATTATTAGACGTGTCCAGTAGATTTAGAATGGGCTCTAAATCAGCTGGATCCTAAATAAGACTCGTTATTTTTTTCATAAAAGCCATCAAATTTTTATTGGTCGTACATTATAATGATCAATTGGTTGCTCATGCCAAAGATATTGGTATTTCTAAGTATCAATAGTCAGTGGATCGTCCGGTATTTCGACTATAGAGCTATATGTCCTACTCCCTGGTCACTCGATCTCTCAATTCCAACAACTTTATACGGTATTAACTAAGTTAGGATGTGCCTATAAATCTGGCGTCGTTATTATTAGTCGCTAGTTTGCTTAGACTGCTGTTTTACTTGTAACTGCCCAAGAGTACAATATTTTTCTTCAAGCTAAAATAAACTTTAAAATAACATAATAAGGCGTATTTTTGTGCTACGTATAGCCTATATATTCCATTTTTCAATCCCACTATCAGATTTTACTAGCCCACGCCCATTGATTAACACAGCAGATAAAAGTTAGTTTAATGAAGTATTTTTATACTTAGCATTTTTTCACATTGTTAGCTGACAGCGAGTTTTGGGACAGAGTATTGTAGAGTTGCATATTTTTATACTTGCTAAGTCAATTGAAAAAAAAATCCTTCCAATAAAGAAAATTTTTTTCGTAATTGTCTCTACAATCCAACATATTATTATAGACCACATTTATCACGTTCATAATTTAATTAATTATTCTTATACCTTCCCAAACACGAAACAAATTCCAAAACAGTTTTCAGTTTATCTGTACATTATGGACTGGCTCAGGTTTGAGTTTAAACAATCGCATCTTAGCCTCAACTTCATATTTCCAGAGCCGCTGTACAAAAAAACTACACTGTATTATTATTCGCAATCGATGCGCCACCTACCTGTTTAGTCTTGAAAATAATTCAGAGATTTCGAATTATTTATTATTTAGTGTAACGACAAGTGCGAGTAACTTAAAAAAGAACCTGCATTTAGTGAGTAGGTAAGTACATAAATAAAAAATGTCTAACCAAAAAACCGCTCCAAACATTCCACTGTCCAAATACAGCTCGTTACAATTAACCCTACCTACCTTTTAAAAAAATAACCTGCGTAGCGACTCGGACAAACGAGGAATTAATATTGTAGTCCAGAGCCATTTATTTTGAGTTCCCACTTACCACTTTGTTCTTACATCGGCCCTTTATCTCCATGTAATTATGCATCAGCACTGTATTGTTTGCTTAAGATTTGTTCGCCCGATGAATAATTACTTGCTTTGAGACCGCTACCGCGCTTGTTTTATTACGATTACTTTGTATGTAGGTAGGTACTTACTTACTCTTATGTAGCGTAGGTAGCTTAATACGGTTGCAGGGAGGTATGAGTTGCTTTGTTTTCAGATAAAATAGGTACCTACGTAAACTTTTTTTAGTTCGCTATCATCTTGTTTACTGTAGACAAAATACTTTATAAGCTTTATAGTCTTTTTCTTTGTCCTTTGCTATTTGCGTAAGAAATTCACGCGAGACTTTAGGGGTACCCTACCTAATGTGTTTCTAAGAATCTCTTTTCAATAATCTACGCAAACTAATTTCTATCTTTTAATATTATTTTAAATTTTAATTTCGGAACCAGATAAAAAAATTAAGTCTTAATTTAATTTTGTAATTTTCTTCCGAAAATTAAGTTTGGTAATACTTACTTTTTCTTTACTTTATAACATTTGATATATACTTATCCGCTATGTATATCCATATAAATCTGAATGCGACCCAAATAGATAAACTCCCAGGTAATTTTTTTAAGAAGTTTTCACCATTTTCTAATTTATTAATTTTGGTGAACATAATATTTTACTAATTTTGGGTAGCAAATTTATTTTCTGGGTTTCAATTTTACTTAAATTTGGTACGCTATGGTTATGGTTTAACTAAGCAATCTATCTCAGAATGACATCTCTTGAACATAACGATAACTTATACAAAACTGATTATACTACTCACTAGTTAATTTGTCTTTTTAGCAATAGATGTCACTAGTTGGTAGCGTATACGCATATACTCAGCGCCATCTATGTCATAATTAAATTAAAGAATGTAAACTGTTCACGCGTACTCAATCTCTGCTGCTACAGCTAACCTACCTACGCGCGTAGTTTTAAGTTGTGCTACTAGAGGGCGCTGTTGCTAGTTTTAAACTTTTGCGTATACGCTGCTCAAGCCCTATATACCTTCTAGTTGCTGATTACCAAGCAAGTAAGAAGTGACTATACCAGTTGTTCTTAACCTATGGTCCGCGGACCACTGGTGGTCCCTGAGAGTAGCAAAAGTGGTCCGCGAGGCGAACGCACAGACTGGGCCGCTCTGGAATTATACTCGGAAGACTTTTGGAGCTCATCGATCACCCATTGAACTTTTCAGTGGTCCATATGACAAGACAGTATTAGTCAAATGTCCCTCACTATTAAAAGGTTATGAACTATTGAAACTTGCCATATAGTTGAAGTTTATCTTCTAGTTCAGTGGAACTAGAAGATAAACGTCAGTTAGATGACAAGTTAGTTTCAATAGTTTGTAAGGGTTAACTGTATTTGCAATATTTTGATAAATAAGTCATTTATTAAGCCGCATATTTTTTTTGTTGGTTTGAGGCAATCTCAGAGCAACCAAAAATGAAGCCATCTGTTTGTCTGTGTTAGAAAGGTTGCCATTTGTTAAACTTTTTCCCTATAAATAATTTGGGAAATTATATTATGTGGGTAGGATATTATGTACGAGTAAGATATTGTGGAGTGTTTATAGTACCACAATTGCTTAGAAGAACTTCTACTCCGAATAAAAACTAAACTTTATACATAGCAAAATTAATTTAAAAAATAAAAAACTAATGGACAGAATTTAATTGAATGGTGCAATTATAAAGCATAATAATATTAGGGCAACTCTTAGACCTTATCTCATTAAAATATGCATTTTGTTTGTAGGCGTTTTTTGTTCCAAGTACCCTTAAATTCGTAGTTTAATTAATAAAGAAGTGATGTTATTTCAAGTGAGTACTTATAAATGTGAAAAGTGATTCTGTGAGATTTTTTATGTGAGTGACTTTTGTTTTTACAACTTTTGACTATAAAGGAAGGCATAATTTAATTTTTTATATGAGATATCTAAACGAGGACTTCTAGTGACGTTCTAGGTAAAAGCAATGAGCTTAGTTTTAGTGTAGGTATGTGAGTGCGCGTGTGTGTTTATTTGCAATCGCTTGGCTTCACTATTACTGTATGCGGTGAGTCTTCTTTCTTTTTTTTAGTCTGAGGTCATTTCCTATCTATTTGTTTATTATAAGAAGTAGATAAGTAGGTAACATGTACGAATATAAATGGGTAGGTAGGTAGTTGTGGTTCAAAGAACAAAAAACTGTCAAGTGCGTGTCGGATCCGCGCACTGCTGAGGGTTCCGACCGCAGACTTATTTTGTTCTGTCCGATCCGTTACAATTTTTTTATTATATAATAATAATATTTCACCACATACACACAGCACCATCTAGTCCCAAATTAAGCAATTATATTTGCTTGTGTTATGGGTACTAAACAACTGATATACTACTTAAATACATTTTTTTTTGTAATTACATACATATTATAAATAAATTACACCCAGACACAAACATAAAGGTTTGTCCTGGGTGGGGATCGATCCCACGACCGGCTCCTGCTTAGAAGTTAGGGTCACTAACCACTAGACCAACAGGCCAGTCAATATTATTTTTAGTATAAGTACGGATCCCTAAAAAATCACAAAAATCTGTTTTTTGTTAATGAACCTAGGTATATCAAGAAAACATGTCGTACTCGTAGCTAAATAATTGCTAGGTTTACGTCTACTTACCTAAGAAGGTAATCTACCTTAAAATATTAAAATTTATTAGTTGGTTAAAATTAAATGATTAGGTCAAGAAATCAAATTTAAAGGGACTCTAGTACTTTGACAGCCTTTCAATATTAATTGATGATAAACTTGTAGAAATCAGTATTATTCGTTGCGTTAAAATAAATCGAATGCAATTTTAAAATGTCTCAATTTGTGAACTTACAAAATGCAAATAAGAAGGATATTTGTATCTTACTTGCATATTCATCTCTAAATTCCAACCCACCACGCCTCGGAGTTATAGAATAAGTAGACACTAAGTAAATTGCGACTTCAACGCTATGCACATTGAACATCACCAAGTACCTAGATGATAATAGATATTATTATGTTTAAAAAAACTTTCTTTGTTCCACGTGACATGTTACAAATTAACCTTTCTTACATTTCTCTAACAATAAGAAATGGATATGATCAGCTAGGTCATATTATGTCAAGGCAAAAGGTGAAACATTTGATTCACGCATATGAGACACATTATTATTTAAATCAACCGACCTTAAACTTGCAGCAATATAAAAAGTTTCACATGATTTTTTCTTCATTTCATCTTAGCTTGTGAAGCAAAGTTCATGTCTTTAAAAATAATCACAGTGACGCTAACAATGTCGATTCTGTCGGTTGCACTATTTCTTATCATCCTTATGTTGACGACAGCTAGAGCTGATATACAACAAAAACCACCACAATCTTCATCATCAGTTCAAAACTTCAAAGAATTTGTTGCAAACATGGTAAAGGAGCAAAGTTCAAAAATTCAAACCCTACTACAGAAAATTCAAATTAACGCACAAGCGGTATTGGAGAAAATAGAAAATATTAAACAGGATTCCAGAATGAATAAGAGAAAACTCGATTTGAAAAGCTACATCGTGAAAGAAGGTCATCAAATTGAATCACCAGTATTAAAGAATAATGAAGTCGATACGGCGTTAAAGGCGATTTCAGAAGCGAGAGATTTTAACAATCATTACAGCTCTACGGGATATGGAGCGAGTGGAAGTGGAAGCTATGGAACACCTCACAGTTACGGAACACCACACAGCTATGGCCCTTCACATAACTACGGAGCTCCAACATATCATCACCATTCAATTGGGTTTGATCCTATTAATATAGTTGTCTCCATGTCTCTCCTATCATTCTTGTTGCAAGCAATACAAGGATTGCTCGGCAGAACACGGTTACCAACACCAGTCGTAGAAGCTCGGGGTCTACAAACAACCACAGATTGGTCCAAGAAAATAGAAGAAAACCTGACATTGAAAGACCAAGATAAGTACTACTTGAAAAAGAAGTTCTTCAAGAAATATTTTCCGAATTCCTAAATGTGCTCTATAGATTTTTATTTGTTAAATGTGAAGTTCCCGTATTCGGATCTTAAGATAACTTATTCAGTTTCGTTTTTATTGTTTTAATCAGATATTTAGGTATTGGTGTATTAAGTTCAAGTGAGTGATTTAATATAATCTTGTTGACTATGACATGAATGTGATTGTGAAGAAATTTCTATGTAACATGGAAAGGTGACATGTTTCGCACTTAAATATGAGTTTTATAAACTTCTAAAAATAAATACTACGCTAATGAGTTATTTGGAATGATTCAATTTTTTTTATGCCTACTTATAGCATTGCCAAAACTGATAAAATTGCAGTTATAATATACGCTTTCATCGCTTAGCAAAAAATTTATAACATTTAATATTGTAATTTAAATTTTACCATGTTTCAAATGTCGTACAATGCAAATGAGAAAATATGTAAATTAACTGTTTTGTGAAAAAAATACATTCATTATTATATTTGCTCCAATTCCACTCACTTAACCTAATTGCAGTTCATGTAGCGCGACAGAATTTCCATTTCATTAAGACTTATTTTTTCACGAGTCATTAAACTCAATTAAAACACGAATAAATTACATTTTGAGTTAAGCTGTTACTTTGTCTAGTTGTAATAAGAAGCTAGATGTCGATTCGAGAATTAAGGACAACTAACAATTCCTACCCTTGCGTAACCGTTGTATATGTATAATCAAGGAGAAAACAGGGGAATACATTTGTAGAGAATCGCATGCAGTATTCCTTCTTAAAATGTATTTTTATATTGACTAAATAGTTTCAACACAAAACTTTTAGTGTAGTATGGTGTGATGCGGTAAAGTTGATTGTATGTGGTTTACATGCTGTACTCTTACACATATACATCTTATGTAATAGACTATAATTTATAATAGGTATATGAATAGGTAATGCCAATGCCAAGAAGGTAGCTTCTAGGCAGCAATCTAGAGGTACTATCTATTTAAACTAATATTAAACAGGTAATCTTTGTGATTTTGAATGTAGGGGATCATCTTAGAAACTACTCATCCGATTTCAAAAAATGTTTCAACAGTGTTGTGTGTTTCATATGTTTCAAAATAGAGCCTATGCAGTCAGCATAGGCTCTATTTTACCAGAAAATATAAGGAATCGCAAAAAGAAACTTGTCAAAGGAATATGTTTATGTACAATAATTATATTTCTTTAATATATTTCTAATTTATGTTACACTTGACACTAATGTAACCTTTCTACACAAGTTAGCATGATAAGGTCATTGCGGTGGACCTGCTGTAGTATTCTCACGGTATCGTGTGCCCAGTCTGAGTGGGTATCGTTTACAAGCCACTCAACTTTGTTTGAACAAACTCCAGCCAAAATAGATTTTGTAGACGATGTTCTATCAAACAATATTGTTTGGTTTATCTTCTTTCTAATAATCGTGTTTTATAATATTCCCGTACATAATTATATCTCATCCAAACCATTCTGTTAAAGTTTTTACGGTTTTAAAATGAAGCCTAATGGCGCAATTACACATGCTTTAAAGCTCGTTTGGTGCACTCACAGAACAGAGATAGGTTTTTAGAGTGTGCACTAAAGACTTTACTAGAATTCGGGCACCCGATGCTTTAGTAACATTGTTTTCTGGTTACCCGAGTAACCAAAACGAAAGCTGAAATAATTGCCCAAAGAAGGGCGTACTCGAATGCGTTCATTTAAGTTACACTTACGGCCGCACTCAGAGACGTCATGTAGCAGTAACCTGTCATTAACACAATTTTTTCATTGAATAATCGTCTTTAGGCGTATTGTCATAAGTATTACACGTTTTCTATACATACAAAAATTGGAGTGTCTGTTTGTAATATTAAAATAACCGCTTTTAACTACATGCATATGAATGGATATACGGTACATATCCAAAATAACATTTTATTCAATTTTTGTCTGTCTGTCTATCTCTCTGTCTGTTTGTACCGGCTTATCTCTGGAATGGCTGGATGGGTTTTGACGGGACTTTCACTGGCAGATAGCTGATGTAATAAGGAGTAACTTAGGCTACTTTGAAAAAAGTAATGTTGCTTTTGTTAAATTCCACGCGGACGAAGTCGTGGGCATAGCTATACTAAATAAACTTCGTCTCTGAGTACGGCAGTTAGTTGTTTGTCCGAATACCATAGGCAATCTAATACAGGCTAGCGACCAAATATAATTGCACCATAAGTCGTTATAATAGAATTTAATGTCGTGATTCTGTATTCTATTATGAATTTCCAGCAAGTGTAGGTAACATTATGTAGAAAAGAAAACAACAAGAGACAGTAGGCTTTACGCTTGGCTTGTGAATTATGAGGTCGAGGGAAAATGGTTCCGTCATATCTGTTGTGTATTTATGGCTCCCTGTTTGTCTTACGGTATTTGTATTAATGCGAATATGTTATGTAGGCCTGTAACGAAGTGCACTGTTTACCTACCAAATGAAAATGGATGAAAATATACAACACCGCTGTGCGCCAATATTATGTGTTCTTATTACGTCACTTATCCTTTCAGCCACCATAAAGCGATGCGATGGTGGCTGAATGGATAAGGAACCGGTGTGCAAATCACGCGGTCCGAGTTCGATCTCGACCGGCAGTACCAATGTGGATTCCACTTTGTGGAATTTATATGTACTAGTCAAGTGACTTACCATCTGCTAACGGTGAAGGAAAACATCGTGAGGAAACCCACATACCCTAGAAGAAATTCTATGAGTATGTCTGATCCACCAACCCGCACTAGGCCAGCGTGAGTGGATTATGGCCTAAACCCTCTCATTTAGAGGAGAGGAGACCCGAGCCCAGCAGTGGGACTTAATGGGTTGCTGATGATGATGTGCGCCAAAATGGATTGTGTGGTATTATTAGCTCCAATACTTTAATATAACTTTATATATTTTGCTTACTTTGTTTCCAAATTTGGAAATGTTTGAACATAATAACCCAGTTCCGTTTTGGCCCGACGCGATGCGGGAATCGAACCTGAGACCTCTTGCATAGCAGTCGTACAGAATGCCGTTGCGCCACGCCACAGAAGCATGACTAGAAAATAAGCCAGACGTTTATCTACAACTATCTTTCCCCCACGGATTACGGTACACGGTATATCAGTAAAAAGTAGCCTATGTGTTATTCTCATAGACCTAGGATCCGCGTGCTACCGCAGAAGACAAACATAGCGCGGAAACGAGAGGTCAAATTGATATGCACGCTGTAAAAGAGTGAAAGAGATGAAAGATAAAATGGGATGTGCCAATATTTTTTCAATTAGGGGGCCATAGCGGCTCGCGTGTTTTACTGTCAACTCTTATTTTGCTAAAATATTTACAAATCGTGCAATAAATTGCTTAAAAGGTGTGCCAGTATCATGGTGGTCTGTTCCGTAACCAATTGTGACGTGACAAGAAGGAATAACCCAGAGAAATTTCACGTTTCTTAGGTAAATACAAAAATCTAATGAATTTTTGCAAACCTTATTTTGTGAAATTGGTGCTTTTAACTGAGCAAAAACCTATTTTGTTGGACGTATTTAGGCTTCTTCTTCGTTATGTTGATAATATTTTATGTATATACGATATATTAAAGCTTTTTTCGTGTAAAATAGGAAAATGTTTGTTTACGATAGGGCTTGACGAAATGATGACGTCATGGGTATCGATAAAAGTCGATAGTATTTTTAAAACTGTAATTATTCCGTCAATTCTTTAAATCATCGTAATATGTGCGTTAACGCCTTAAGGTAACCACTATTGTAATTGAGTGAAGCACACTAACTTATTTACATCTCTCTATGTTTTTAATAACTATTTTAAAGTAGTTGTTTCTCACAAATTCAGTAGGTAGGTACTTAAAATATAAGCTTAGTGAGTCAGGTGAGCCATTAAGTTAGTGATATTTTTGTCTTTTATTTTAGGTTTCCAACGAAAACAGCGTCACGTCACAAATTGATACGTATTATAAATAGACCAGACTGGACCTCAAAAAAATATTCAACTACTTACATATATATAAAACATTAGTTAAAGCTTTCCTCGATAAATGGGCTAACCAACCCAAAGATTTGCTGTATTTTCACAATTATTTGTTATATAAATGTTTTCCGAATATAAAGATAAAAAAAAAAATTATGTTATACAACGTGTTTAAATATCCTGTGATTGTAAACCATCCAATAAATTTTCTATCATTAAGTACAGCTATATAGAATATAATCGATCAGATATATTGTTCTAGTTCATCATGACATTGACCATAAAAAACTTAGGCAGTAAGGTTTATGGCCTGCTTTCTTACTCTTCAGCAGCCCATTAAGCCCCAATGCTGGGCTCGGGTCTCATCTCGAGAGCTGAGAGGGTTTAGGTCATAATCCACTTACGCTGGCCTAGTGCGGGTTGGTGGATCAGACATACACATAGAATTGCTTCTAGGGTAGATATATTATGTGGGTTTCCTCACGATGTTTCCCTTTACCGTCAGCAGATGGTAAGTCACTTGACTAGTACATATAAATTCCACAAAGTGGAATGCACATTGGTACTGCCGCCGCGTTGGGTTCGAACTAGGACCGCGTAATTTGCACGCAGGTTCCTTATTCATTCAGCTACCATCGTTTCTTTTTTGCTTTCTTACTATGGCTATATATATATGGTAGGTATCCTAGTCTTAAAACTAAAAGATAGCGGTTTGGAAAAAAAAATTGCCTAACCGCACAATTTTACCCGATAGCATGAAAAGTTAACTTGTTGTAAATGCTTCTTAAAACAAATTGTTGCGACATTATTCAAGAGTTCAAGACGCTCAATTACACACCGAATTCATAAGCTCGATAATCCCAAGTGCAGAATATCGATAGTGCACAACAGTCCGTTGCAATCACTATTTTTAACTCACACATTGACAATCACTCAATTGTGTTTTGGTCTCGCCTATAATCTGACATTGTTTATCTTGTACATACTAAATCTATGGTTATTCTAGACTACAATCTATCTGTGTGCCAAATTTGATACAGATCGTTTCAGCCGTTCTGGTGTGATTGAGGAACAAACAATATCCATTATTCTAAGTTTATATTTGTTTTATAATATTCGTAGGATGCTTTGAAATATAACCTCGGTACAAAATATATATTGTAGGTATGTATTTTAATGTGTTTTATATTTCAGTGTTCTATATTCGAGCTTATGTGGGTAGGAATTTATTTAGTCTAGCTCGTCTGACGTCAGACGCAGACTATTATAATAATATTATGTACCTACATATAAAATTAACTTTTATTTTGTTTTGATATTTTCCCTTAAACAATAGAATGTTCCCTGAGTACATAACATTGTTTTTCTTGGAAGGAGAATAAAGAGCTTGAGTGGAGTTAAGGCTCCAATTTCATAATTTAAATTACGTAAATAGTACGTAATACCGTAGTAAGTACTACAACAGGACAGGACAGTGTCCTAGAGTGGAGACCGCGACTCGGCAAACGTAGAGTAGGACGCTCTCCAGCTAGGTGGACCGATGACCTGAAAAAGGTCGCCGGGTCTGACTGGATGCGGAAGGCGGAGGATCGAGTGTTATGGTGCGTGTTGGAAGATGCCTACGTCCAGCAGTGGACTGCAATAGGCTGAGATGATGACTACAACAGGAGTAGAACACGTAGGCCACAAATCAGCCAAACTAAAATGGGGATGGGCGGGACATGACGTGTGCAGAATGCATCCAGATAGGTGGGTCCAGATCGTAACGCAGTGGCTACAAATGTCGTCGGAGAGGTATAGGTACCCCGAAAGCGCTGGCAAGACGGTCTGAACTCATTTGACAAAGACTAGAGGAACAAAGATTCAAATAGAAAAGTAGCCCAGCAATGGAACAACACAGGTATTTTTTTAGCCTGTGTTATCCCACTGCTGAGCATAGGCCTCCCATTAACCTTCCACTGCTGTCTATCTCCAGCCATATATTATTAACACTGGTTATGAAAGAAAAAATATTTACGTGATCTTTAGGTCACTAGACTTTATTTTCTGTGGCAATAAATAATTTAGCTAACCCAACTTGCCCTTATTCAATTTTAATTTAAATTTTAAGCATTTTAGTGTTGGCTTAGGTTGGTTTCAGTAAAAATCCCCATATTATCCTCTGTCGGATGGCAGACAAGCGTGGAGCGGTACAGTAACCAAACAGACTTATGTTAGGGATCTTATCCCGTTTTATTAAAATTAAATGTTCCAAGGCTTAATTCTTTACAAATATTTTTGATACAAAGGTTTCTACGTAATGTAGTAGATATTGTAGCTATAACAGGAGTATAAGTTGTTAGTTGTAGTGAGTGGCAAAGCTACAGTTCTCTACCTACCTGTATTGATAAATAAATATTTCTGTTTCTGTTTCTATTATGACGTCAGATGTGCGCAACTTTATCACCGTAATCATACATACATAGGTGCTTTTGTTATTTTCACTTTAGTTTGTTGAATATATCTTTTCAATTTCAATATTGTTTCATTAACTGAAGAGTAGATAGACAGAATATGAAGCCTTAACTATTATTATTTATTTCAGGAAACATTATTTATTATAGTTGTGGGTTTAAGTTATTTCTGACATTCATTTAGCATTATTCTTAACAATTTAGCAATCTATTTTTATGACAATTTATTCCCATTTAATTTTTGAAAATAAAATTTTATTTAACATGTTATTGAAAACTTGTGGCCCGTTATTATGTTTTGTTCTAAATGACTGCATACACGAGAAGATGACGATAAATTGTAGGTAACATTTAGATCATCATCCTATAAATATCTGCCTTTTTTACCCCATCCTCATCATTTCAACCCATAAACGTCTGCAGCGCACGGGTCTCTTATTATCATCTTTGGTAAAAAAAACTTATCCTAGCATAGTCGCACCCGGTGGTTTCTCTATTCGTGTCGGTACTATGCTATGTGACGTACTCGTAAGTTAATGCATTACGCCGCCGTGGCTCGGATTTTAAATCCTGCATAAACTATTTCTACGGGCATAGAGAATACTTTGGACCTTTTGGTATTGGTTTAAAACTAAAAATATCATTTTGTAAAAGTGTGTCTCACGCAATTTTAATCTCGACAGGCATTTGTTTTACTATTACCTACGATGATTTGCAAGTTTAATGAGTATTATGTACTGTGTAAAATTATGTCTTTTTGACCGAGCCACCCCATCGTTTGTGGCCTAATTCACCTTTTTTGGCCCTAATTCACCCTTAGATGAGCCCTTATGCCAAGTCATCAAAATTAGTCTTCAAGATGTAGCAATAAAACTCATAACAGTAAAGATTTAATATCTTTATTTGACCTTTTTCCGTCGGCTATTGCCGGCATCGGCGCACAAGTTAGCGTTCATAAGGTTAACAACATTTAAATTGAATGTAGGTAGGTAGATACTTCTATAATCTTCAGTAAGTATATTGGAAACGCTACGGCTCTTGACATTTCTTCAAGCATGGCGAGCTTCCTTGATCTAAATAAGCATTAAATAATAATTACATTTAAGGCTCTTACACAGAACATTTTCATTCAGTTTGTTTTGAGACTAAAGCTTGCGTAAAATTAATTTTACTAACGCTGTTTACAGTTCTAAATTTAGTTAGGTACTTACTTTTATAAATTACGATAAATTTATCAACAAGAAACAAACAATATTTGTATTTATATAAAAAACAATTATTTAATCTTGAACTACAAAAGCTATTTTAATGTATTCCATTTAAAGCGCCTGCTCTATTTTAGTTCGCAACCAAATGCTGCGAGCAACACCGCTAAACAACCGCAGGCGTCTTGTAGCTTAAAATCGCAAAGCAGTAACGTCTTAAGTTACAGAGTAATGCAATTGTTTATTCTATAATAAACTAAGTTTAAGTTAATAAATACTTACATTAGTAGATAGTTAGATTACTAAGGTAATATTGGTTCTGATAAAAGATATCTAGGTACTGAAATTTAACATTATAGAATCAATGTGATGAACACACTGATATTATAAAGGCGTAAGTTTACGAGTGTATGGTTGTTTCTCTTTCACGCTCAAACGGCTGGACCAATTTTGATAAAATTTGGCATGAAGGTATGGTTATTTTATTTAAAACCGCAGGTAACATTGGCAGCTAGTTATCAACTTATGTATAATTATGTCTACCTATCTAATACTCTCATGGAATATTTTAGAATTATGTAGGTTTACTGTTAAGTATCGTGCGAAAATATAGTACATTGAAAAGAAGCTTATACTTACCTAGCTTGTATAAAGACCAGGATGGATATTTAACTTGAAAGAGGTACTTTTTTGTTAAAATATTTTAAGATTTTATAATATAAGATTTATACATGTTTTCTTATAATACCATTACGCGAGAAGTTGATAAAATTGGCTTGCTTACGTACCTAATACTTTAGAGGCACAGCCAGTTTTGTTTTTTTTTTTTAAGTAGGCATCTTCAATTAATGTATTTATGTATTTATTGAACAAACTTAGAGGAAAAGATAATCCAACACCCACATCTTAGAGTAGGTAAATAAAACTCAACGGAAACGGATTTACGATATAAATTAAAGCTATGATCCAACCCTTTATATGTACGGTAGATTTAAAACTGTTACAATAACTGACAGCTTATTGTCAATTCTTGTAACATAACTGTCGCACACAAAAATCGCCGCTTTTAAATTTTAAATCCACGTTTCATATTGTAACAATACAGCTGTCAAAAATATCAACACCCTGCAAAATGGAACCCTTTATCCATTATATCTCAGTGATTTCTTAATTTAATATTCAGCTGAGCTTTCTTTGAGCAAATCGGTTTTGTGCTAATTTGACACTTGGTTGACAGATGCAGAAAAAGTCATTGTCGGCTCTATTGTTACCGTAATCCCTTCTATGAAAGTAAGTCTTTGGATTAAAGGGTTACGTGCAGGTAAAACGACTCCCAACGACGCGTCGGTTGGCTGTCGGCTTGGGATTAGATTTAATAATATTTGTTCTTATTTTTGGCCAGAGTTCAGCAGTAAAGAACATATCTTGTTTTGATTTTAAAAGTAGGTAGGTTCCTATCAATTATTTAGTTAGTAATATTGCCCTTTTCAGTTGAACATTATAATTTAAAAATCCAGTACACTCGTCCTCCATGTGCATATTTCTAGTGCCTTGTCGAACGCTCACAGTTTTCTCCCTAAGATGGGTAACAGCAAATTATTGTATACCTCTGGGAGTTACTTGCATAGGTTTCCCTTAGGAATTTTACTATTTAGAGAATATGTAACATCATAGAATATTCCAGATCAAGTAATCTAATAATATGACGATCAGTGTAGTGACGGAATAAGAATACATAATTTTACTATCCTATCTCAACCCTTGGTGTCGTAAAACGCGACTAAGTGAGTAGAGCAAGCAGACTAGAGCACTGCGAGAAAAGGAAAATTCGAAACAAACCCTATACCTACCCGTCTGGTCAGCGTGGAATAGTAAGCTAAATTCCCTCCACATTCTTTAGAGGAGACCCGTGCCCAGCAGTTGGATGTTTATGGGTGGAAATGATGATGATGATGGTATCTATAACAACTATCACGATGATGGTACACGTTAAGCTTTAAAACCATCCAATAGACTACAATAAAATTATGTGTATGTATTACTCAACGTTATCAAATAAATTTAATGTCAATTGTTTATCTATCTGACAGTATTTCCTGTGACTATAACTGAGGCAAACACGAGACATACTGCTACCTATACAGAGTACCTCAATGTTAATTAATGATAAACCATTTCTACCATCTCAATTCAAACACGCTTTCAATTCCCTCTACTAGATATGTAGTACGTTTAATATCTGTATGCTAACCTCATGTTCATCAAAGGACATTGAATATTACTCTCAAAGGAACGTTAAGTAAAGCATTTACTCAGTCAAAGTCCCATTATTTGGACACATGTCACCAGTATAAACCGTACAACCCTTGCATTTAATCTAAATTCAAATACGTCATGATAAAATTTGTATGTTCAATCTAAACATTCATTAAGAAATTTTTAAAAATTCTGTTCGTATAAAGCCCCCTCGTTAAACCGCTTAAGCTAATTATATAAAACATCGGTAAAGGGGGGTACGAAGCTTATATTCCTGTTATTACGTCCCTTCTATATGCACATAATAAGAGCTCATTCTGTTCCCCTTTGTGTAGAATATTTGTTTGATCTTTCGCCCAGCGAGGAAGGGCAGGTTAGATGTGCTGTGGAAGTTGTATCTATTTTATTGAGTATCTACACTACCTCTGATCTTTTCCATTACGATATAAATTATTATTATGCATACTCGCTCGTGTGACTTCATTTGCGAGCTAAATAAATACAAACAGACAAAACAATATTTCTTATACGAAGTTTATACGACGATACGACATTAAATGAAACCACGTGTGAAATGTAACAAGGCTGTACCAAAAAAATCAAATAGATATTCGCAATAGTTTAGACCTTATAGATGATGAATAGTTTAGACGCAAACATACTTTCTTTATTTTCACAGTTTGTAAATCGTATGTACGTCTAGTTTGAAAAAATATTGATAAAATATTATGTCATTTATTCATTGAATTCATTCATTATCAAATCAAAACAGTTTTGATACGGTTTTATTAGGTACTATTTAATGTTAATTTTTCGACAAATTGATTTAATGATTATTTTATAAGATATGTTTATAAGGGTTAATATTGGCTGCCTTACCATATTTTAATGTCGTATCGTCGTACACACTACACAACCGGTGTAAGAAACGAAATAACCTTATTCTAACTTCAAATTAACATAAACTTATGAACTTGTCATAATTTTCTTATTGTTTTAATTATGCCTTTGTAGTTGTAGCACAGCAGATTAATTAACATTCACCAGACTAGAAAATTGAGCAGTAGTTACTACGAATACACACAGATTACCATATTAAAGTGGAACTATCTACGTATAAGTTTGGAGCGTTACTAATCTTAGATGAATAGTCGATTACACTAACAAGTTAATATTGAAACAGTGAAGATTAATGTATCATAAAAACCTTCTGATTTTTCATTAAATATTTGAAGACTAGCCTGTTGGTCTAGTGGTTAGTGACCCTGACTGCTAAACCGGAGGTCGTAGGTTCGATCCCCACCCAGGATCAGAATCCTTGGGTGATGAGCATAAAGGTTTGTTATGTGTCTGGTAGTAATTTATCTATAATAATATGTATTTACAAAAAATAAAAAATGTATTTAAGTAGTATATCAGTTGTTTAGTACCCATAACACAAGCAAATATAATTACTTAATTTGGGACTAGATGGCGCTGTATAAATGTGATAGATTATTATTATTATTATTTGGATACTTGTCCAGATGGTAAGGTATGTAAGTAAGATGAACGGCGTATATAAGTCAATCCAGCTATTATCAGCATTGTTGAAAATCAAATCCTATCAAAGTACAGAAATTTTATATTTAGATAACAGTTCTATAATTAAACTAGCTGGTGTCATATTTCTTTGGCCACTACTCAGCCTCTATTGGTAGTAGTTTGATGTTATATACCTATTGCCTTCCCCGATAAATGGGATAGCCAACACTAAAATAATTTTTAAATTTGGTTCAGTAGTTCCTGACATTAGCGCATTCAACCAAACAAAAAAAACATTCTTCAGCCTTATTTAATAAAATATTTACAAATAACTTAAAAACTATACAAAACTAACCTATTTAAAAAAAGAACCAGATACTCTAATAAAAATATTAGTATAGATTAGATAACTAACGTAGTCAAAAGTTATGTTAACATCAAAGAGCTAATTTATAAAACGAACACCAATTTCGCATGTTTAAAAGCAAAACGTCCAAACATATTGAGCCAACAAAATTAAGTAAATCTGCATTAGCCGGGTATAAAATTTCAAGGGCGGCATCAATCAAAGACTAACGAAACGACATCAGAGGGCCTCTTGAAAAGGGCACGTGCAAATATAAAATTCATTACTATCGCCTCTTTGGCTAATTCATCGCCGTCCCCCTTAGCGAGGGGACCTAATATCCTTTAAACCATGAAGACGTCAAAGGCGATACTCGAGACGCCACTTGTCTATTTGTAATTGAATATGAAAATCTTTAGCGCCGTACAGAGGCTTTCCATATACATTGATATAAAGTTCTTTGAATATTCGCAATTATTCGCATTTTTAATGAACGTAATGTGATATTTCATGAAAGCTGGGGACAGGGATGTTTCTTGCCCAAATGCAGAATTTTCCACTCCATAAAAAATGTTTTATACCATAATTTCATCATTCATCATCAGCAACCCATTAATGGCCCACTGCTGGGCACGGGTCTCCTCCAAATATTTTGAAGAGAATTTAGCCTATTATACCACGCTGGCCAGACGGGTTGGTATCGGGTTTGTTTCGATTTTTCCCTTTCTCGCAGTGCTCTTGTTTGCGTATGGTTATTCCCTTAGTCGCCTTTTACGACACCCACGGATAGAAATGGGGTAGTGACATTATGTATTCTTAATCCGTCACTACACGGATGTTTATACACGGATGTTTTATACCATTTTATATTAATAAGTAATCTAGAAGTTACACTTTTATCGATGCAAGCACAGGCACAGGTACTTAATTCTACTAATAATTATAAATTAGAAAGTTAGTATGGATGGATGTTTGTCATTCAATCACGCTAAACCTGCCGAAAGAGGAGGATGGTACACAGTTAGATTATAGTCTGGAGAATAGCACATAGGCTACTTTATATCGAGATGCCACGTAAGTAGTACCTATTGATAACAATATGCTCAACACAGGTAAATTTGAGATAAATGGTACAGGCACAGTATATAAATGGTCCAAATTCCTTTTTCAAAATTCAAATTCAATTCGAGATCTAGAACCTAAATTACGATTTAGTTTTTTAAAACCCTAGTTCTTATATATGTTTTTAGTTTAAAGACATATCCAGTATTATTTTAAGCCCGTAACCACTTACGTTAGAGAAAAACCTGCAGTGAGCATCGTCTCTCATTCGTGTCTCGAGAGTCAGAGGAACGTTGAATAAAATTTTAGGTGCTCTTTTAGAGAAATTTCAAATTCATCATAGAGATTTTATTACTTGAAATTTAGCAAAAACTAATTCTTGTTCGGTTGGTTATGTTTATGAATTATTCGTGTAGAGATAAACCGTATCTATCCTTCGTGCATATTATTTGATCAAACAAGAAAATAATGTTAAAAGAGCATAATTCTAACTGAATTGTAACTTATTTTAGAGCTGTATCTACATCTGTATCCAACTATTGTAGGTTATTTATATAAATTATTGTATGTAAGTATCTGAATTTATTGAGAAAAGCACATAGGTACATATTATAGTGATTTATGAATTCGTGGATCTATTCATCAAAAGTTTCTCTTTTTCTCAGGTTAAATTAACTTGAATTCAATTATGCCCTTTTTACTTTCAAGACGTTGCTCTTTCTGCTACGCTTATATTGCACCTTTGATGTTTTGCCTTAACTTTATACGATTTTCGACTTGACTTGTTCAACGTCCATGTTTTCATTAAAGGCGGAAAAAAGGAAAATTCGATTTGAACATGAAAGATCGAACGTCTTAGTACAGACAGCGTACTTTGAGCCCAATTTAATTACCTAAAAACTTCAGGAAAATGACGTGAAGTGATTTCAGCTTCATGAAATGTATGAAGATTGATGGTCATTGGTTCACATCAATTATACCATTTTCTTCACATCTTTGGGAAACTGAGGGTAACAGCTCTTTGAAAGCTTCGTAAACTAAAAGAAAAACAAAATCCGAAATTGGAACGTAATTCAAACCTTCCTTCAAATTCCTTTTGATCGAGTTTCACGACTTTCGCAGTAAAATAAGTGGCTGATTCGTTTCATACATTCATAATGTCCTCTTTTTAGATCGCTTCTATTTATTGTGGTAGAAAAAAAGCATAGCTTCTAACAACGGTAAAAATATTGAGCCGTTTTTCATTACTTGAAATTATTCATACGATGATGGTTTTATTTAACATTGTTCAATATAAAATTATGTTATTAGGAATTCGTATTTCGACACAGCAGGTATTCATTGGTTCTTATTATATTTCATGATACAATTGATTCACTACAGGAAAATTAGATTTTATCATAATAGACAAATTTAAAAAACGAATCTTAGTGTGTGTTATCTGTAATATCATATATTTTTTTGCAAAAATATTGTTGCCATTTAAAAAAAAAATACGCGGACTGAGAAATATGAAATTTGACACAGTCAAAGTTTAAGTAAAATTCAAAAAGCTAATATTTTTCAATAAAATGATTTCCTTTACTAATAAATTGTCAAACATAATCACGTCTTATTTTATTATATATGTATCATGGTTTTCAAATTTAGTAGACGTTTTTTTAATTGTTTTGTAGTTATACATAGAGATTATTCATAAAGAACCTTTATAAAGTTTAAATATAAAAAAATAAAAATAATAACGGTGGAATTTCGATCACTAGTCGACCTCTAATATAAATTATATTATTAGCTTTTAAAATTTGCAGTAAATTTTATTGACGTTTAATTTTCTTTCAAAACTGTTCGATTAACTCAGTCAATGGAAGTCTGGGTTCCATAGTTACGTTCGATTTTATTTCTCAGTATGTCTCGTTATCTAAAAGTAGCTGTTACTAAACAAGTTATTTATGTCTTGCCAAAAAGCAACCTCATTACTCGTAATATTTCATTGTTTGCTGCCAAACAGTGAATAAAATATGGCGAGTTCCGAAGTAGGTTGCTAAGTTCAACTGAGTTTATAAAAGACTGGAAGTCGCGCGGGGATTCGCTCCCGTCGTTCTTTATTTGGCTATTTCTTAGCTCCTATTGGTTGTAGCGTGATGTTAAATATCCTATGATGTTAAATATACCTTCTTCGATAAATGGGCTAACCAACACTAAAATAATTTTGAAAATCGGTTCAGTAGATCCCGAGATTACCTCTAGGTAGGTAATCTCGGGATCTACTGAACCACAAACTTTACCTTTATATAATATTAGAATAGATAACTAAGTATATACAAGAGAAGACAAGAAAACCACATTAATTGGCAAATCTAAATTTGGTCATATATTTTGAAATTCTGTAACGTGTTAACTGCCTCGGTGGCGCAGCGGGAAGTGTATACAACTGCTGTGCAAGAGGTCTCAGGTTCGATTCCCGGGTTGGGTGAAAATTGTATTGGAGTTTTCTATCATGAAATTCCAGTATTGAGATTTTCCCGGAGTTTGATAAACAAATGTTCCCGGTTGATGACAATAGGCTCGCCCCCTATTTCATGGGACCAAACATAGCTGGTGAAATGTGGGTGTGAAACATCTCTGCCTACCCCTTCGGGGAAAAAGGCGTGCTGCTATGTTTTATGTAGGTAACATGTTACATCATATCAGTGATATAAGCAAAGAAGATTTTATTTGTAACCATACATTTACTTGGTGATTTATAAGGTCGGTGGCATAAAGTCCCAGTAATTGTTATCTCGGCGATCCACCCGTCCACAAGGCTCAGTGTCCCACCGCCTTTATTTACTCTCAACCGATTTCCAGGTTTATATCTATTTCGGAGCTTCGAATAAATGCCGTACAATAACAGTAAAGTAGGATTTTCCCACAGATTGCAGACATTTTCCTCAAGGCGTAGGTACGACATAAAATGGTTATATTATTAAAAAAAACTTTGCATACAACGGTCCGGCTGGATAAGGGTAAATACATAAGATAAATGAATATGGGTGATAGTAAACAGGGAACTGAGCTTCCTTTTTTTTTTTTTCATAAATATGTATTACCTATTATTTTCCGCTTCATATAAAAAGCAAATATAGTTTGAAGAGAATTTTCCTGTTGTTGAGCACGTTTGTGGTTTGTTATCTATTTGGTTTATTTGCTCGTGCTATTTATACGAATGTTCTGAAATAAGAAGGTTTTCTCATAGAATAATAATTAGTAGTTTGTTGCCCCGGTGGGTGTCGATATTCAGCAGCCATTTTAGCTCTTTATATATACGACTGGCCTGTTGGTCTAGTTAGTTGGTTAGTGACCTTGACTGCTAAGCCGGAGGTCGTGGGTTCGATCCTCACCCAGGACAATTCTTTGTGTGATGAGCATAAAGGTTTGTTCTGTGTCTGGGTGTAATTTATCTATAATATGTATGTATTTACAAAAAAATATATATATTTAAGTAGTATAGCAGTTGTTTAGTACCCATAACACAAGCAAATATAATTGAATGTGGTAGAATATTATTATATTATTATTATATCATAAAAGTAGTTAATACAATACCCACTAGAATGATTTATGGATATTTTTGACAGTCTGATATCAGGTACTTCTTTGCTTAAGTCGTGAAGTGGAAATAATTTCTAAAATGTAAAAATTTTGAAAAGTTTTATTTTATAAATTCAATATCATAACAACCTATAAAATTATGTCCCACTGCTGGGCATGGGACTCTTCCAAGTAGTTCTCGCAGTGCTCTTGTTGCTTTAACTTAGTCCCTTAGTAGCCTTGCACGACACCCACGGATAATACTGGGGTAGTGACAATACGTATTATTTTAATTATTCCAATTTTTTTTGCAATATATTCTCCATTAAATACTTTAGATGTGATAAAAACAGAATTTAGAATTTTGTTCCACTTTTTATTCACAAAGCTTTTTCTTTTGACAGATACCAGATTTTTTTTTGCTAAATTTCATTCAAAGTTCTGGCTGTCAATCTGCATAGTTTTGATTGTGCCTACATCGAAAAGTCTTTTATATATTGCCTCAGTATATTGTCTGAGGTCCTAATTGACATTCATTGTTTGAATAAAACAGAACTTGTTTAATATAATTTATTTTAGCCTGCAAGTTTTGTTTTATATCTCGCATAAATTAAATTCTTACCTTTATTTGATGTTGTTTGTAATTTAAATGTAATTGTATTTAATTTTATCAATACAATATTATAAGGAGTTTGTTTGTTTGGTTTAACGCTAGGATCTCAGAATTTACTGGTCTGATTTGAAAAATTCTTTTAGTACCAGATAACCCATTTATTGACGAGGGTTATAAGCTATATAACATTACGATACGAACAATAGGAGCTGAGCAGTGGTTAAATAAAGAATGACAGGAACGAAGCACCGCGCGACTTCTAATTGTAACAGTGTATGACGTTGCTTAAGCTCGTAAAGTAATTCGATTTGTTTTGATCAAACTTTTTAATCAGCGTTTTTGCATCTACCTAGTGATTTACGTCTATCAAAAAGCAATTTGAAAAAAAAAAAAACAATACGACATAGAAAATTTTATTATCTCGAAAAATAACGTCTTAGTTATTGTCCAATACAAATTGCTATATTATCAGAAGGTTGCTGAGTGAAAAGGCTGACAACATTTATGCATCGTGCATATTGATCGATGAAAATATTATTTAAACTGTTGCCCGGGGCTTCGTTCCCGTTGAACTTTGTTTGGCCACTACTCAGCTCCTATTGGCCGTAGCGTGATGTTATATAACCTATATAATAGCCTTCCTCGATCAATGGGCTATCCAACACTAAAATAATGATATAATTCGGTCCAGTAGTTCCTGAGATTAGCGCGTTCAAACCAACAAACAGGTTCTTCAGCAAATCAACAATAAAACCATCTTCAGCAAAGATACTTATTTTGATGTTGTATTCCGTTTTAAAGAAATTTTATTATTTTTAGTAAATTTCATATCATATTATTATATAAGTGACATTTGTCAGAGATAAGCCAACGTACTTTATGCCATGACATGACATCAGCAGGCAGCTTGCGCGACAAGTTCACAACTTTCCAGACGCCTTGATACAAATTAGAACTTGCTTATATGAGATAATATTATAATGCCTAAAGGCACTAAGTCCGCTTGTACAAAATTGTTTGTATGAAGTTATAAGTAAACATATATTTGGTAAACTTTCTTTCAACCTTTAAGTATCTTTTCGTCTTTGGATGTAAAAGTATTAGTAACTATTTTTTATAGTTTTTGATTTATATTTACACAATAAATCTGAAAATCAAAGGTTAAATTATTATCTATCAGGTCCATGAATATTTAAGTTTATCGAGAAATCAATATCTTTATTGTAGTTATTAAAAATGACTATCAAACGCAAACTGCTGTATCGAAACCGCAGATCCAGTGATTATGCAACGGGTCGGTCGTTCTTGAAATACAAGGCAATTGCCATGGTGGCAACTTGCCTCTTGGAATATGAGACCAAACATAACAGGTAAAACATGATTCTGATATCCATTCGGGTAAAAATACAAAAACAACAATTGGCGTGGTTTCAATTAGCAGGTGATAATTTTATCCAATAAACCAAACCTGCGAACTATATCCTGCATCTGAAATTAATTATATTACCAATAATAAACAAGGTATTTCATTATATTATAATTTACTGTGTCCAATAAAATTTCATTACGTACATTTAGTTGCGAATTTCAACGTGAGAATTACTGTTAATAATATCAATTAGTTGTGTTCATTATATGCGGGACTGTGTTCAGGAAATGGTCTATTAGAGTAATGGTAGGCAATACTACAGATGGTTACGTGTTAGTACACTAGTATTAATGAACAGTCGATAGGTTATACCCAAACTAATGGGCGTTTGATAGGCGCTTTATGTGATAAACTGCGAATTGGTAGGCATTATCAAGAATGTATGGTAAGTAAATTTAATTGTGTTGGTACTTAAAACATGCATAATTATGGTATACCTACTAGAAGTCGCACGGGGCTTACCTCCAGTCGTTCTTTATGACTGGCCTGTTGGTCTAGTGGTTAGTGACCCTGACTGCTTAAAGCCGGAGGTCGTGGGTTCGATCCCCATATGTATCTAAAATTAATTTAAAACAAAAATGTATTTAAGTAGTATATCAGTTGTTTAGTACCCATAACACAAGCAAATATAATTGCTTACTTTGGGACTAGATGGCGCTGTGTGAATGTGGTTGAATATTATTATTATTAAAAGATTCTGCCACTGAATTTTAATAATAAGCTGCATTAATACTAATACTAACTCCCTAGGTGGCGCAGCGGGAAGTGTGTACGACTGCTGTACAAGTAGAGGTCCCGGGTTCGATTCCCGGGTCGGGTAAAAATGATATTGGGTTTTTCTATCATGAAATTCCAGTATTGAGATTTTCCCGGAGTTTGGTAAACAAAATGTTCCCCGTTGATGACAATAGGCTCGCCCCCTATTTCATGGGACCAAACAGCTGGCGAAGCGAAATGTGGGTGTGAAACATCTCTGCCTACCCCTTCAGGAAAAAAGGCGTGATGCAATGTTATTAATACTAATGATACATGGTAGAAATAGCAAATGTGCTTTTTTAAACAGCTTAACTTTCAACCTCAAATCAAAAATGATTAAAAAACCAAATTAACCACCAGTTATCGCTATTATTGAGTTAAAAAACAGCTAATCACGTGTCGAGTAAGAATATCGCTCACTAATGGTCGGTTTTTTGTCCCACTCATCTGTACGACAGCATAATAACACGCTAAAAGCACTACTCAATGATTCAGAATATACCCATAGGCACGAACTATTTATTGGTCATGGCATCAACCTTTCAAAACATATTAATGGCTTGTTGAGGCTATTTATAAAAAAGGATACTGGTTATTTGCAGTATGTTTGCATGTGGAATTTATACATAAATATCTATACTAATATTATAAAGCAGTAGGGTTTGTTGGTTTGTTTGTTTTAACGCTAAGATCTCAGGAACTGCTGGTCCGATTTCAATAATTCTTTTAGTGTTGTTTAGCCCATTTATCGAAGAAGATTAAAGGCTATATAACATCACGATATGACCAATAAGAGCTGAGCAGTGGCAAAATAAAGAACAACGGGAGCGAAGCCCCGCATGATTTGAGTTGCTGAATTATTTAATCATATTTATTGTGCGTGTAATGACGGATTAAGAATACATAATGTCATTACCCCATATCAACCCGTGGGTGTCGTAAAAAGCGAGTAAAGAAGTAACTTTATGCAGACAAGAGCACTGCGAGAAAAGGAAAATTCGAAACAAACCCTATACCAACCCGACTATGCAGCGTGGTATAGTAGGCTGAATTCCCTCCACATTCTTTAGAGGAGACCACTGCTGGAGTGGGACGTTTATGGGTTGAAATGATGATATAATAATATTGTACTTGATAATGGGGATTATTTGTATCTCTATCTGATAGAAATAGCTGGTAGGACATTCAATGAAATGTTAAATGTTTTGACATTATATTGAATTAATAAATATTATTAAAGAGGATAACATACTCGTATAAGAAAGAAAGATATCAACACTTTGTATCTTGCTTATAACTGTCCTATTTATCTTAACATATGTGCTAGGATTTGCTGTCATAGTTAAGATTACCATGCATGACTTTTTTAGTGTTTATTATTATTTTTTTAGGTTAGATGCCTTGAGAGGCTTCTTCGCTACGTCGACCAGTTACTACTGATCAATTGTAGCGCCCACACATACACTTAGAATTACTTTTAGGGTATTTGGGTTTCCTCACGATGTTTACCTTCACCGTCAACAGATGGTAAGTCACGTCACTAGTACATATAAATTTCACAAAGTGAAATCCACATTGGTACTGCCGGCCGCAATTGCACTCTTATCTGTTGGGCCACCATCGCTTGTCAATTATGACTTAGTGTTTATGGCTAGCTTTGGGAAGCTTTTCCTTTAACTCATCAACCCATTAAGTCCCACAGCTGGGTTCGGGTCTCCTCTTCTCTATCTTTGTTGAGAGGGTGTGACTCAGTATGATAATAATGTAATGATTATTGACAAATTGATAGCGCGTTCATCATTTATTTGTCGTAATCTTTTTCGAGTCAACTCTTCAACTATGTTGGTTTAAACAAGTGTAAAATTAGCGCCCGTATTCCTGGCGTCCGTGTGAAGCGTGTTTACAAAATACTGCGCCATTGATTGACATGGAGCACTTTTAAAATAACAGTAATTAAATGGCCGCTAACGATCGGTCATCGAGCCGTCAGTGCCCGACGTTTTAAGCGAAGTGCCTTAACACTGCCGACATCGCGTCACGAACTCAAACATTTACTTTGTGACCTAAATTCTTGGGCAATTTTTAATTAGTTTAATTACCGTTCCATTTAGGGGATTAATCTGACGTTTGACGAGTCATTACGCGCATGTTGAGTCTTATAGAGACCTCGTGATAATTTGTAGTTACAGAAAGAAAGTTGTTGGTTAGCTCGTCTTTAATATTCCATTATTGGTTAGTGTATACCAAATACATTACCTAACCCAATTGTTTTGATCTATTTAACGTAACATACATACATGGCAACACATGAACTACATCTGTTTCTTTGAAGTCGTAGGTAGAGAAGCATCATATCATTTCGGCAGCTACGTTTGGTTTTGGTCCCATGGAAAGGGTGGCTAGCCTATTGATCGTGCATATTTCAAGATATTGAACTGTTACTAAGGATTTCAAGACTGAAAAATACTTTTTTATCTAACTCTGGGATCGAATCTTAGACCATATTTCACAACAGTAGTATTCACTCGCCGCGACATCGATGCAGTCCAAATACCAAATTAATTTATTTGTCTTATACCCTTTTCTATTTTTTTCCTTTTAAGAGACAACGCCTGTTACTAGCGAACAAACCTTGTGTTGCGGGAGACTTTACAAACATACCATTTGGAAATAAAGTATTCCCAGACTCAGAGCATATATCTAGAAATTACAAAATATTTGTTTTGTTTTTCAAAGTTTGAGAATCGAACCCACTCAACACGGCGATGTTAGTGGCAAGTGTTCACTTTTACCATTACGCCATATTGACAGTCAGAAACCATTGTTTAGTAGGCAAGCATCTGTAAATAGAACTTTAATATGTTTCTACGTCTAAAGAACCTTCAGCTCTTTAATAAGGCAACGATAAAAATCTGAAAATGTGTTCAATTTTTTTCCTAAACATTTCGTACATATTTTAAGAGGAAACCCTTATGTAACGAATAAGGGTATCGTTAAATGTGTCACTGTGACAACAGTGCAAGTCATTTATACAGGATGTTGCCCGTTACGTCATCTCCATACCCGTTTTCCCTTTATCACAGTTAAGCCTACGTAATGCCTTGCACAAAAACCCGGACCGATGTTACATACATTTAGCCCTTAACTATGCTTAAAATATGGGAAATTTATCCAAAATGTGGGGAAAATTTGCGTATTTTATGTCGATGTGATGCTGTCCTATTCATTAATGTGAACGTTTTAGTTATTAAGGCTGTATATAACCATTTTGTACAAAGCATGTATATTGTTGCGATGGTGGCTGAATGGATAAGAACCGGCGTGCTAAACACGCGGTCCGAGTTCGATTCCGACCGGCAGTACCAATGTGGATTTCACTTTGTGAAATTTATATGTACTAGTCATGTGACTGACCATCTGCTAACGGTGAAGAAAAACATCGTGAGGAAACCCACATACCCTAGAAGAAATTCTAAGTGTATGTCTGATCCACCAACCCGCATTAGGCCAGCGTGTGTGGATTACGGCCTAAAACCCTCTCAGCTCTCAGAATAGAGGAGAGGAGACCCGAGCCCAGCAGTGGGACAATAATGGGTTGCTGATGATGTATATTGTATATCCATACTAATATTATAATGATGAAGTTTGTTTGCTTTTGTTGGTTGAACTCTCTAATCTCAGAAACTACGGAATCGAAATGAAAAATTATTTTTGTGTTAGATAGCCTATTTTTACTCGACCTGTGGATCGAACCCGGAACCTTTTGCACAACTGTCGTATTCACTTACGCTGCGTCATCGAGGCAGTCAGATATCTTAAGTCAAAGGGTTCACATTATACTGTGTTGATTTTTAGACTGTCAGCATAGTAATTACTTTTGTAGGTAGACAATTGCTTCGCAGTTATTCAGGTATTTAAGTAATCATGTGGCAACTAATATCATGTGACTCTAATCTACATTTTACATAAAAAAATATCTCGTAAAAATAACTTACTCCTTTGAATTATGGAATATCAATATTCATGTAAAAATTATTCCATTCATAAACCCGTCTATACTTGCAATAAACACCAGCTCTCCCAATACATCACCATTTGCAAATATCATAAAACACTTTTTCAACGTCCCGCACGAGTATTAAAATTCCCCATGTTAATTTGTTAATTATATGTGGATATAGAGAGTTATGGGTACCTGTTCGGACATAAAACTGCAGTTATTATAAATCAATAAGTGCTTACATACGCCGGTAGATATTCATAATTCAGGAACGATGAAAGCCTTTACGCATCGTGTATGGGATCGGAGAGAAACTCCGGAACTGTGTGTTCGTATTAAAATCATTTATTCAATGTTTTTTGTCCCTTGAGTGAGATTTTGTGGCACGCAAGGCAAGTTTTACGGTGGATTTAATAGTAATATTTAATATTACGTAAACATAACGCGCATGCGGTTCGATTTCGACTCTGACCGAGCAGTACCAATGTGGATTATTTTGTGTGGAATTTATATGTACTAGTCATGTGACTTACCATCTGCTAACGGAAGGAAAACATTGTGAGGAAATCCACATACCCTAGAAGAAATTCTACGTGTATGTCTGATCCCCTAACCCGCGTTAGGCCAGAGTGTGTAGATTATGATGAATGAAATATAATTCAGTTGCTAGCTTATAGGCATTATGTATCCTTCTGATTTTAACGCGCAACTTTGTTACTCTGATATATTGTGAATAACTAAAGTGATAAAGTAATATGTAATTTTGGGAAAATACCAGATTTAAATACTTGCCATATGCAATTAACATAAGGTGGGCCGCTAGCTCGTCTGCCACTTCAGTCAATAAAAAAAAATAATATATGGAAGATAAACCTGTGTACCTATCTAGTTTCACACATTTTTTATTGATTTAATAATATCATTATATAGCTTTTGAATTTCAATTCATCCTATTTCACTCTTGGGTTATCCTTGCATTGAGCCTGTTAGTTTCCAGTGAAACTGTTTATGAACTAAACTTTATTAACTTTAATTTTAAATTCTATTCCATAAAAAATACAAAATTCTTCAACATTTAATATAAAACTAAAACATGTAACCAATAGCAGTAATTACAAATCAACACTCACTATTTATCTAATAGCATTCGCTCATCATTTAAGCTCCAGGAGACCTACACTTACCCGTTACAGTGGGCAGATCAACGAAGAACACAACAGTTTATCACCTGCGATACGACCTCGAATAAATCAAAATAAACCACGTACATTGCAATTAAGAGGGGGCGAGTTCTCCTAGTGTACGCAATAAGTTTGTACTGAAATAATAACATTTTATCTCGGATCTCAGAACATTTATAATAATTACATCATACTATTGACAGGCCCATTAATATCTGGCCCATACTGTGATGCGGTGGTTTCAGTAGCTATGGAGATGGCTCTTATAAATATTTCGGTGATAAATATAGTGCCAGAAATTTCGGTATTTCATTTTCCGGCTTCATAATCTATGCATTTATACAAATAAATAAAATAGGAGAGTCTGTTTGTAATACTAAAATAACCGCTTTTTACTACATGGATAAAAATGTATATATACAATGTACATACACCAAAATATATTTTTTTTTAATTTTTGTCTTTCTGTCTGTTTGTTTCGGCTAATCTCTGGAACGGCTGGACCGATTTTGACGGGACTTTCACTGGCAGATAGCTAATGTCACAAGGAGTAACTAGGCTACTTTGATTAAAAAAAAATCAGAGTTCCGTAAAAAAAATAAAAGCTCCATGAATGCGGTGTTAGTTGTACATAAATAATATTCTATGCGACCCAATATTTTTGTTAGAATTATAATCTGAGTTAGCGTTTTTGGAGAAACGTGCTTTACTTGTATCGTCAATTTAGATAATGGTACTGTTTATAAACTATTTTTAACAAAAAAATATTAAAACGACTTCAAATCAGTACTAAAAAGGGAAAAATAAACTGAATTAGATATTTAATTCCAAGCTAAAAAATACCTACCTACCTGTTTAAAGTATAATACCCTATTACTAATCTGTTTGAAGTCGGTGCCAAGCCTAAGGAGTTTGTTAAGCTACGTACTACTTAGTACGTACATCTGTTACCACTCGCTACTTCACACCACCTCGCACTTGCGTGTGATCGTACCTAGTGGACGGCTCAAACTGAGTGATACAACCTCATTAGGCTGGCACCGACTTCAAACAGATTAGTAATAGGGTATTATACTTTAAACAGGTAGGTAGGTATTTTTTAGCTTGGAATTAAATATCTAATTCAGTTTATTTTTCCCTTTTTAGTACTGATTTGAAGTCGTTTTAATATTTTTTTGTTAAAAATAGTTTATTTTTCCATTTTTAGTGTACTTTTTATCTAGCAAATTTAATAATACTGGCTGGCAAACTAAGACGGAAAACCGAAATAAAGAATCTTCGATAGAAGGAAACGTCTATTCAAATATTCTAACAACACAACCTGATTGTTGAATAGAGGAATCTCAAAACTCTCAGCTTTTTATGTCTTTCTTTTTTCCTATAAAATGCGACAGGTAACAAGTATAGGTATACAATGCAGGTTAGATACTATATCGAAAACTTAAAATGTCATCTAAGAATTCCTTTGAATTATACAACTTTATCTTCCATCAAGAGCTCTCACCTCAGACACTTGAAATAACACAACTTAAGGTTTATTCTATAATAATAATATTCTAATAATATTCTATATATATATATCTAATATAAGTTAAGGAGTTATACCTTCCAGTGACAGCTCACCTGAATAACCTACAAGAATACAACTATAGGTTTATAAGTACCTATAATGTCGAAAGAATTATCCTCCAACTCCTAAGAGTCAAGGAGTTATACCTTCCACTGACAGCTCACCTGCATAACCTACAAGAATACAACTATAGGTTTACAAGTACCTATAATATTGAAAGAATTATCCTCCAACTCCTAATAGTTAAGGAGTTATACCTTCCAGTATCAGCTCACCTAAATAACCTACAAGAATACAACTATAAGTTTATAAGAACCTATAATGTCGAAAGAATTATCCTCCAACTCCTAACAGTTAAGGAGTTATACCTTCCATCACCAGCTCATCAACATGAGATGTTGACTATCAGACGTAAATACTTGAATAACTTTAAAAAATATATGAAACACGTAACATGTGCCTATAAAATTTGAGGGTTGCCTTCGATTTCCCTGAGATTCCATCATCAGAACTTGACGTGATGAATAGGGGACCAATTCGGAAGTATACCCTTTCAAACAAAAAAAGAATTTTTTAAATCGGTTCAGGCATCTCCGAGTAATCGATGAACATACATAAAAAAAAAAAAAAATACATACAGTCGAACATATAACCTCCTCCTTTTTTGAAGTCGTTTAAAAAACAGTTATTGTCTACGCATAATATAATGTTGAATATGAGTGGGCCGCCGCCGAACTGTGATTATTTAATTAAAGAAATATTCAAATTGATGTTGAATATTTAATTACTTTTTGTATTTTTTCAGTTTAAAACGGTAGAACATTATAATACTATGTTTAGTAATGCTGGCATTATGGAATAACAATATTTTTCTCATAATAATTATTATTCTATGCCTGTATTTATTTTATTACTGAAGTTAATGAAACTATGTAATTATCATGGTTTTATTTCGGACTACATAGAATGTCCTTAAGGAATGGAGGTATTTTACGGTCCCATTCATTTCACCAGGAATGTTTAGGTTTTATATACCTAATAGAGTGAAATAGTAACCATTATAGTACCCAACAAAACGGTATAAAACATTCCGGTGTAAATTTTTAGTACCATTAGTGACTCGGGGCCATTTCTGTTCTCTGATTGTAACTAATATAGCAGTAATCGCGATGCTCTTTTAATTAAAGCTTAAGAAGTTTCTTTGCGGCTTTACGCTCTCAGTACAGTACCTCATTTTGTCTCTTGTTCTATAACCTACAAAGGGTAATGAGCCTTAATTCCTACGGGTTAAAGTATAAACTGTTACAACGTAATATTAAATATTTTTAGGACACCTATTTTCGTACATTCCTTTAATTAACACCGCCTAATTTGAGGCCTTTGAAACTTTATTACGAATCAGATTGTGTTGTTTTTTTGTTGTTAGACAGAATAGGCGTCTGGGTCTGTAATCTAAGTTTTTCTTTGTCTAATAGTAGATTTGGCTTTATCTAATTTGGCAGGGGTACTGTTTTTGGTATTGTAAGTAATGGCTGAACTTGAGACACAATGTACTCAACCGTCTTGACATACAAGACATCACCTTGATTATTTAATCATCATAAGTATTTACTTAGTAGGTAGTAGCTTAGATCCTTTTATATATTTTATTTGTACTGTCACAATCATCTTTTTGGGAGTGTGTGCGACTGCTGCTTATGATGTCTTGGTTTCGATTCCCGGGCCAGACAAAAACTGTAGTACGCTAGATAACCGTTACTTTTTGCAGTACCTTCAGTAGTTCACAATATACAGTTTTGAAGTTTTTTTAAAAATTATGTGTGACCAATAAAAAATCTTTTTGATTAATGTTGTAATGTTAACTATGGGATTATTATTTCAATGTTTTCGTAATCTAAATATAGAAAGAACCCTCTGAAGATTACCTCATTTCTTATTAACCGTTATTTTGCCTTCAAGTATAAGATCATACGCTTTTATTTGTTAGTTTTCTTGTCTAAAAACATGTGTAGACTGTTCGACCTCAATATGATTACGAATAATATTTGAATATTTCTAAGTAAAATACACGTGTAGCCTGCTTTTGACACTTCTATTATTTTCTGCTTGACGTTTGTACAATAACAATAATAATATACATGAAAATATACAGCTAATTTATATGGAAAATATTTTATTTATGGTACAACAATTTAATTTTTAATCTAGCTGACCTGAAAATCTTTGTTCTGCCATAGGTATACTTTTTTAATTATTGAAAAATATACAAAAAAAAATTGAATCGGTCGAGCGAGATTTTTAGATATTTGACTTTTAAAAAGCCCTGTGTTGCCGGAGATTTTACAAGCACAATTAACGGACAAAAATACACGCAGCCTCGAAACAAATATCAATGAATCAGACAAATGTTTGTCTTATGTGGGAATCGAAGCCAGGACACTCGGCACAACTATTTTAGTGGCGCGACAACCACCTTAACTGCTATTCTACGGTGACAGTCAATGCACTATACCTGCACTATAAAGTTGTAGTTACCACGTTAAATTTATGTTTACCGGATACAGGCAACCCATTTCTAGTAAAATACTAATATAATAAAACCGCAAATGACTGTTGTACATGTACAAATAACAATAAAATCCAAAGAAATTTGATCTTGTTGTGAAAACATTTGTGCATCCCATATTTACGACTACAAAACAAACAGGAGGGACATTAAAGGACGTTACACTTATAATCGCTATAGTTTTACGTAGACGGGTAACAGAACACCGATTCGCAATAAAAACTAAAAGCTTACGACCGTGTTAGGCTTTATCTGGTCCTCATAAATAGTAAACCAGGGAGCTATGTGCACAAACAATTTCGCCTTTGTTAACATAGCCGGGACATTATTAAACAACCATAATAAGTAGTTAATTATCGACTGTCACACACTTACGTTCGACGCGCATCGTTGCGTGCTTCCAGAGGTAATCAACTGTTTCGTTTATTTATGTATTTGGTATTCCAATATCCTCTTTCGGCTTTATATTTCGCTTTAGATTTGGCAATGTTGGATACAATGAATAGCTTGAGATGTGTATGTACTTTTCTGTGAAGACGACGAAGTAAACTGTACTAGCATGACTAAATTATTTTTACGTACAGGTAGCTTGATTACCTCTGACACAAATCAAAGATACAATAAATGTGTCAGTCTTTTATTTGTAAGTAACCCATTTTATAATGGTAGGATTCGATTCAAATTTTATTGCGACGTTTTCTTTGAAACTATTTTTGCACTTAGTACCATGTTTAGAATATGGTTTAATTATGTAAAGAATCTGAGGTCTGACAATTTAACACCAAATACAAATACAAAATGTTTTATTTCATTACCAAAAACGTGTAAGTATACAATGCTGGCATCCTTTTAAGCAGATAATGCCTGTATTAGGAGACTCCGCTTTCTATTTCATTCTTCTTTCATATTTTGTTACATAATTGTGTTCAAATCATAGGTAGGTACATCACAAACCAATTGGTTGAATAATAATAATATATTATTATTACTAATCATGACATTAATTCTTTTAGGGCTTATTAAAGCCCCAAAATTCGTGATTTGATTAACTTTAAGGTAAGGATGGATTACATAGTAAACTATTTTCCTAACCAACATTATTTATGCGTATTCAAAGTTAAAATTCCATAAACAAACACCCAAGTTAGATTACAATACAGATAATATACCAACCACCAACAAATAGTTGCGTTCTACAACAAAATGTTTGCGATCTGCTCTAAGATTTGTGCGTAAGTATGAGCGTACACAGCGCGTGAAATATATGGCTGCGGGCGGACCGCGGCGTCGGTGCACTAACTCCGCTTGATTGGAATCTACCGCAGGGCACACCGATAAATGAGTACTGGTAGGAACAAGGCCTAAGGGCAAGGACTACGGCTTCTAGAAGAGTCTATGTTTTTTTCTCATTTGTTTTTATAGTGAATAGCGCTGAGACTAATATCAGACTGTTCAAACGTTAAACCTACTTGAGCAAAATTTTATTTTCGTGTTTTGTTGTGAATGATTAAATGGGTATCACCTCTAAAGCAGGCCAAAATGATAGTGGTGTGATATTAAGTACTACAATCAAACTGGTGGAATACTACCTGAAAGTTATGATGGAGGCTTTTTGTTTAGCAGATGGAATAAGCTGAATAAAAAACATGCATCAAATTCAGTAAAAAGTTTTTGTTTTTATGTATTGTGTAGAACTTTCTTTTCTACTGTAGGTACAAGTTGTGAAATATACGTTTGTTACCGTCTTTATATCCAATTAGCCAAAATATAGAGTAAATGAGACTTGACTTACGAAAACAGTTTAATGAAAGACTTGACACAAGTATATATTTAGATATTATTTATAGCATGTAGAGGTTTTCAAATACCCGTTTGAGAAATCATCTATATTCCGTGTTATTAAGAATACATAATGTCACTACCCCATTTAAACCCGTGGGTGACATAAAAGGCGACTTAGGGAGTAACCTTAAGCAGACAAGAGCACTGCGAGAAAAGAAATATTCTAAACAAACCCTATACCAACCCGTCTGGCCAGCGTGGTATAGTAGGCTTAACTCCCTTCGCAATATTTGGAGGAGACTTGTGCCCAGCATTGGGACGTTTATAGGTTGAAATGGTGATGATGATGATGATACACAGTTCTTCAATATATCGTAAACGAATATTATTCCATCCATTCCATCAATAATATTATCATTGCTTCATAGTGTCCAGTTTGATAAACTATTTCGGTTTACGAACGTCGATGGAGCGAGGACTACGAGGGTATCTGCATCCCGTCTATAGTATAGATATTGACCTATATTATTGATAATGAATAGGTGATGGTTTATTAATTAATTGTCTGGTAGAGGTATGCAATATAAAACGTTGGATTGACGATTAATTTTGTACTATTTATACGATATTACTGTGAATGTTTTGCTATTATGAACTTGAAAAGTATATACTGTATGTATTATATTATGTACCTATTTGTAATTTTTTATTGTTATTAGAATATTTATTCTCATATTGATGTTGTTAACTGAAAGCACCTAGCTCAGTTTTGTCTCTACATCACCCTAAACTTGAGTGGTAGATAATGCCTCAGGCATTAAGTCCGCTTTTGTACAGTTTTGTGCAGTAAGTTTAATAAATAAAGTAAAAAAAGTAATTAGTAAGTCGCTGTGTGCTTTGTGGCAATATCTAGCTGTCACTTCGCCATTTAGATATTTTGCGCACGCAATTTTCTTCTCAAGATAAACAACAACACATTAATTATCCAAAGTAAAGATTTTAAGTCCATTATGTACAATACGTGTACGGGTACGATTCCTCAGAAATCTGATCTAAATCAGATATTCTATTTATAGGAATTTCCTGTAAATAGAGTATCTGGTTCTTTTTTTATTTAATAGGTTAGCTGTGTATATTCTTAAATTATGTGTGATATTCAATAACTTGTACAACTAATAGTTGGCCTCAGGTGTCACATGCGTAATGCGGTACTGCCTAAGGAAGTTAGAGGCATTCAGAACAGCTTCATATATTGATTAAGCCTACTTTAGTAATAAAAAAAAGTTCATAAAAACAACAAAGTAACTTGCACCATCTAGTGTTATTGTTTCTTAGTTCTAAACAAGAGGCGACAATTAAAGCCGTAGCCAACAAGGGCTAGATGTCGTCGCCTATACTCGCAGTCGCGAAACTGCGTAATGTGTGATTATTCACTTGCGTAAATTACGACTATCGCACCCACCGTCTTTCAACTTAATCTCTTTAACAATTTACTAAGCTGTTGTTCTTAGAGTTCCTAGTACAAAAAGTAAAATTTCTTTTACTTACTTAATTATCTTCTTAAAGAGTTACTTACGTACTTCTGGGTTCCTTTGCTTCTTTTGAAATGATTATTCTGTAATAGCAACCGGTACCTTATTTATATATTGTATAGATTTTCAAACCTATATTTTTATTTTAGTCAACGTCAAGTTGTATTCTGATGCGTCACTTTGCACACTACCCAAATTGTAACTAAAAAAGCCTCAAGCCACTCTTAAACCGCCAGAGAGTTACTCTTTGGTAATTTAAGTGTGGATTGAGTCTCTTGCCAGTGACAGATTTTTTCCTGTCATTGAATTAGCCGAAGGCAAATTGGGTGACATTTTTTTCAGATAACCAGTTTAATTAACAACTTATTATTCAATTTCATCACAAACACAGAGACTTCATATTGTAAAATATTTAATTTCTCGAATCTATACTTACATAGAAACGCTAGCCCAATTACAAAAGCAATCCCGTTGTAGAAATTTACTTGAAGCGTCAGAAAATTTAATGTATTTTATTTAATTTTAAGGCACGCAACAAGGCACGTAACAAATAGGTAAGTACATGCAGCGAGTTTTTTAAGGCTATGGGTGGTCACGATAGCTTAGCCAGAAATAATTTTACAAATCATAGGTTTGTTAAACAAACTATTTAACTATAGTTAAACACGCCAAGCCGACAATTTACGATGGTCATTGTACCGAAACGGATAATATACTATTAGTGAGTATGTAAAGGGCAAGTTATTACTATGTATTTACTTTTTTATTATGCTTTAAGTTTAGGAAACAATTTCTTAGACATATCATCTATGGGACAACACAAGGATTTCTCAGTGAATTATAGCAACCAACAAACGTACGTCTAAAGTATACGTAATTATACTTATTCGCAAATATGAGTTATATAAACATTTCAGACAATTGACATATTCCAATTTATTTTTAAAAGCACTGACGCCAAAATATACTTGTGATTCGGAAATATTTTAAAATCCTGCCAAACGCGGCACGGCGTTTTATCGGCGCGCTTGAAATTAAATATACTATGTTTCAGTAACACTTAATTGGACTGATTGTGGGAAAATGCCTTTCGTACCGACCGCGTCATTTTGTGCAAAGCTCTTTTAATTTGAAAAAGTTTTATACAATTTAACGGAATATATTCACTTGCGTACATCACGTATGCAGATACCAAACTATTTGGCTAGGGTAGTTCCAGCAGTTGAATATTTTCTTACTTACCTTATAAGGAGTACACAGAAGCCAGTTAAGTATAATGTTTTAATACGTTGTTGGTGATGATAATGATTCTTGATATTTTCAATATATTGCAGACTTTATTTTTTAATTCTAAAATTTAGTGACCATCAACTTTAATTTCATCTTTAATCTTATCTAAAAAAACATTTCCTTAGCAACATTAGCAAGCATTAACAAGCATTAGCCTCCCAAACTAGGCTAATGCTTGTAATATGGATACTAGACAACTTATATATCTAATAATTTAAGTAGTAGTAATAGTAACTTTTTTTTGGAAAAACATACCTACATAATTATAGATACATTATACACGACCTCTATACCATTATCAGTTATCCAGCCCCTGACGCCAGGCATAGTGAATTATAAATAAATACCTACAAAAAAAAAAGAGATGTGCTCTGTGCACTGTGAAGATCGATATTTCGTAACAATGATATGTCATTGTGTTCATTGATAGTAACATCTGCTTATATTCTAACTCATCAATTCTTCGAAGTGGACACGGAAATATTTGTCGGATTAATCCGACCTTGGCGGTTACAGGGTTAAATAAATGTAAAAGGTAGCCTTGTATGTACAGTAAAGATGCATACATTTGTTGGTAAATAGTAATATAATATTTCAACTGTAGCAGAAAAATGTAAACATTACTAAGTCAGAAACTCACTTCAGTGTTACAAGCCAACGTCTTAAGAAGTTACTACAAGTTTTAGCAACAATTTTCTGCTTTACAACCTTCGCTACCTTGCCCCTTAAAAATTTCAAAGCACTGAACTAACAACTAAAGAAAAAGGAAATGTTGGGAGGGGAGTGGGGGGAATACAGCATGTTACTCGTTTTCCCGCTAAATACTTTAGTTGAAGCAGACCAGTAAATATTTTATGTTCCCACCTGACTTACTTGCGTTGTTAAATCGTTTACTTTTAACAAAACAAGATTTATGTCTGTGTAGGGAGGTAGGGAAGCACTGATTTTACTTTAGTAAATTATTTTGTGGTGGAAGCTTTTGTTCGTTTTCTTATATGTGTGCTTACGAATTTAAACCTGAGTACAGTTAGAATTAGAACATCAGTATTTATTCGTATTATAAAAATTCAGATGATAAAAGAGAGCAGAATTTTCTTTGATTTTTGCACCTACCATGTTTTTTTTGCATCACCCTAAGCTCGGCTGGTAGATAATGCCTTTTGAATTAAGCTCATCTTTGCATCATTGTGCATAAAGTTTTAAAATAAAATAAAATACTGAGAACAGAGAGCCTAAATTTTGTCCCTATTATACTAATATGAACCTATCTAGAGTTGTAGGAACATAATTAAAAATGACAAACAAACACTTAAAATTCATCGAAACTATTTATTATTCACTTGGAGTTACGTACTAGAGACCTTTTGCTTAATTCTGTTTCATTGAACCTGTTTGATTCCTACTTAAATTCAGTTTATATTTGGGCTGTAAATGCATTCAATTTTTATTGCGCGAAAACGTTTCAAGCAAGTACATTTTATTCTCTCCTACACTTTGACAAAAGAACTTTTGAACGCCGCCTGACGCTAATTAAACGACAGAGTTGATTAATAAGTCGCTCTTAACTATTTAACAAGCGCAGACCATTGTCTTCTCATAAAAAGAACTCTCGCAAAAAAAGGACAATAAGTAGCGAAGAATTGCCGGATTAAAAGTACCGAGTCATTCATTCTCAAGCTTTAATTATCCTCTGTTTAAACAAATCGCAATAAAGAGCCTGTGTCAGTGCTTCAAGGGATCGCCTGCAAAAAGACGTCGTAAAAAATACCGGAACTCCGATGGTAATGTCAAACAAATTCCTGGAATAGTCTACCGCTTTCTGCTTGTGTTAGTTGAAGAATCCTATTCACGGATGTCCGATAGAACGCATTAGGTTTGACTGAACACAGTGCAATTTATAACGTACAGTTTTACAAATAAGATTCAATTTGCTGTGGTGTTCTGAATGATATAAAAACGTTTAGTCCTGTAGATAAGTCCGGTGTACGCGTGTGGTAGGTGCTGTAGAGATATTTGAGTGAGCATTTGCAGAGACGCGAACGATGCTACGATATAGCCGGCACCACTTCCGGATGGAAATGCGTTTTCAATGGACTAGTAGCGTCTTTTGTACGATCTAAAGTAGCATTTAGGTTACCTCTTCGCAGTTTTATGTTTCTCGGATGCTACGTTTTCTTTTGAGGTTTTAAACAGGTTGTATTCATTGTAAAATTATGTGTTGTTTCGTCTTATTTTTCACATTATTCTATTTCTATTGCTCCGACTGTTGATTGTGTTGTACAACGCCTTTCAACGATTTCTGTAACAAAGAGAAAACATTTTGTTAAAATTACATTTTAATTTTATAATATGTACAATTTTAAGTCGATATGAAATAAAACATCAAATAAAACTGATTTATTATAAACTGAATAAAAAATTAAATACTAACTTTATTTCCATAAAAATAACATCTAAAACAGTAGCGTATCTTTTGAAGGACTTTTTTGTATTGTACAGAAATCAATATGTACCTAATATATTTTTTATTATGTTTGTGTAATGCTTCGATACCTGCGTCCTTGTTAAAAAATACTACGATCAAAATAATACTAATTTTATCATAAAATCCAAAGTGATTCTATTAAAAATGTTACGCTCTGATTGGCGCATCCTACTCAATAATCCTTAAATCAAGTTACAAAGCACTCGTTTAAGAGCTTTACAATCAAGAACTTCAACGCGATAGGCTTACTTGGAGCGTTTAATTAAATAGACCAGCTACAAATAACTTGAGTTACAATAAATGCAATTGCACCTGCTAATTTTAGTGACAGGCAAATTACGATACATTTATACATCGTGGCCAATAATAGGTGCACGGCTGACCTAATGAAGGGCAAGTATCCATAAAAGTACGCCGACGGTTGCAAAAACATCGGCACGACCGACGTTCACGTACGTTAATGTGGCTTCGACGGGAACCTTGTATCGAGGAGCTAGACGAATAATTGCTCATTGATTATATTTGCTAGAAAATACCTGGCTGGAAAAGTTTTTATTTTATTTTTAAGACTATTACTACTATTATAAATAGAAAATCCAATCTAGCTTTTGCGTAGCGGTAAAATAGATAAAATTTAAACTTAACTGTAACTGTTTTTGTATTAGAATATTTAAATTACAATGCATAATATCCATTGAATCAATATCTAAATATTATAATAATGACGAAAACATGCTCGAGTAAAAAAAAACCGTAATTTCTAATTATGGCAAATTTTTTCGTCTGCCGATACCATCGTCTGTTTCTTTATTACTGTGTAATGATAGGAAATGCGTTAATTGTTGCGGCCAACTGTACGATTATTACGAGCGAGGTGTATCGGCATCTTTGTAACTTGAGGCGTCTCTTTGTATTCGCCGCTCATTCAAGAGCGTGTCTTTTAATGTCTATTCATTAGATGCTTCAGTAATTGTCCCTTGTTTATGTATCCAATGTTTATCTTACAAGTTCCCATCTTTTTGTCTTGTTACGTGGCTGGATTGTGAATTTTGGTATGCAAAATGGTTGTATTTATAAGTGGTATTTAAAAAGGAGTATTTGCTTGACTTCAAAGTATTTCTAATTGATGTTTGAGATATTGAACGGCATATTAAATAGGTTGTCTGAAAAGTTACAATTTAAATTATAATAAGCTAGAGTGGCTGTAGCCGCTAGTAGGCTACATGTATTATTTTGGTATTTGAAAACTTTTCTGTGCCTTATCAACTTTTACTCAACTTACGGTGATTTGAAATCAACAATCAAAATCTGTATATATGTTTATACATTTTATAATATTTATTTAATAGTTAATATAATATTTTTTACACATACACTGAAATCTTTATACATTTTATAGACAAAACATAGTAAAAATTAGAATAGAAAATATAAAAATGATCTTGCAATATAATTAGTTCCTATAGTTAGTTGATTTTAAAGATATTTTTGTTGGATATCACTGATTTTGTAAACCTATTCCTGAAAATTTTACATCCAGCACAAAAGAAATACGAAATTTTAGTGTATAGTATAATAGGATTTCAATAAAAATATTATATTAGATATCTATTAAATAAAACAATACATCACAGTAATGAGGCTAAATAAGTATACATCCCAATTCTAGTCTTAATACAAAATTTAGATAAACAACACTAGCAGTAGAACATTAATAATTTTCCAGAAAAATAGAGTCCTTTTTTGCAAATCTGTTTGCATATTCCTTTCAACGTTGGAGACAAGAATGACATGGAGCGTCCACCGCGACCCCGCCCCATGGGAAATCTTCACAAAAAGGTTCCGCGGACAAACAATGGAGACGACCAGTTTGTTTGACCTTAAGGGTACCCTCAGATTGAAAGCAATGCGGTTGCGACACTGGTTGGTTAGAAAACATTGCGGTCGTATTACAATTATTGTTTGATTTTAATCTCATTACTTTCCAGGTTGTAATAGGGTCTTTATTTGACTTGGATATTTGCGTAGGTATGTACCCATAAAATTAGAGCAAATTAATTGCTATTATTAAGACACGTGCACGTCTTGTTTATAATTAATAAAAGACTACCTGCTAAGATGATATATTATCAAGTATGAATAAAGTAAAATTCAATGAATGAAAGCTCTCCCATTGATACTTATATGAAAAGACATTACGACTCAAATGGAGCTAATCTGGACGTCATTATTTAGCATCAATCAGGGGCGTATTAAGAAGGACTCTCGATCCCTTTTTAATTAGTTGCCGGACCACCGGCAGTCATTAATCTTGAAGCTTGCTTCATTTAAAGCTATTAAGATTGCAGAAAAACTACCGCAGTGGTCACGTCCGTTCATCTGAAATGCCTTAAGCATTTGAATTCGCTGAGATTGTCGCCAGTGACTACGTTGTCTGGGAAGATAAGAAATTCTAAATTATACGAAGTTAATACTATTTTGCATTTAGGTAAGCCGAGATAAGATTTATTTTAGAATATATTTGGCATAGTGAATTTGGCCGTCGAATTATACAGATTGTGATTGTGATTTCTGTGATGGATTGGTAGGTACTGAATTATACTTGGTAAAATAAATATATATTTTTGGGCTAGAAGTGAGATTAGATTATACACCAGTTTTTTTTAACATTTTTATAAAACGGTTTGCCATAATATATATTATGAATTTACTTGCGCAATTACATACAAATATAATGGGAAAAAATCTCATAATGTATGCAAATATGAGATATTTTTTGCAACACATCCTACCGTTACATCTTGTCAATAATGATGTCTAGGCATTATGGTTAATGACGATGAGAGAACAGACTCAACTACCAATTATTAGGTATTGACAAATAAAAAAACAAAATCACACAGAACACGGAATTGGTTCGCAAAACTTATAAAATGTCGTTTACTCTAGGTATATCAGTGCCATGCGCACTGAGCTCTTGGACAGTTTATCTTAACTCTTTACAAAGGCTGCTTTACTCTTAGTTTCGCGATAGCATAATTAGGACAGCGAAACTTTTTAACAACCAACAGATTAGATAAAACTTTTCGTCCTCAAACGTCTTCCAAATAAGTACTTACAAAGAAAATGTTTCTCAAAATAAACCGAAGAGTGAAAGTAACCGAATCAAAGCAAAAAAGAGTTGATAAAACTCGTTATAAGATGATCATTGAATCTTGTTCGTTCAAATTAAGAGTTTCAATTTAATCACGGCAAAACATTAACAAACTGAAAAGGAAAGCAAACAAGAAGACTTAAAAAGTCCGTAACTCAGATTTGTCGCAGGTACGGACTCGAGAGCTGTTGAGTTCGGATAAGAAAGTTCTCAACTAGGCGGATATTATAAGATTTCAAAATACAACTTTTACGTCTTAAGAAAATATATTATATTGGATAAAATTATTTAAGAACAAAAACCGGTCCATTAAGTGCGATAATATAAATTGAACTTTAATCATCTTCTGCCTCAACTACCTTGGTGGCACAGTGGGATGAACGACTGCTGTAGAAGAGGTCCCGGGTTCGTCCATCGGGTCTGGCAAAAATGGTATATAATTTTACTTTCTTAAAATTATAATATACTTGAGCCTAAATCAATGTAGAATAAACAATAACAACATTTGATTATTATCTTATAATGTCTGTTTTTGTAAAACCAATTATAAAATAAATAAACTTGTTCATTAATAAAAACAGTGCCGATGTTGATGATTAATAAAAATAACTTTTTTTTTTAATGTTTTCAATAAGAAGTTACAGTTTAATGCCACTGATATTTGATTGAAATTAAATTTTAAATTAAATCTTAAAATCCAATTTGACAGTGATCTGTTTACAAACACTCTACATTGATTTCGTTCGGAGTATACCATAGCTGATGAAATATCAGATCAAACCAGTGCTTCTGCCTACCCTGTTGCGAATCTTTATGTTTCTTGAATTTGGTTTCAAGCGCGGACTCTTTCCTGTTTGCTATTGCCAGGTGGGGAAAAGGAGTAATTGAGTTATAAACGCCATTAAAGAGTCTCAGTTATAGGCTGTTGGAACTGTGCCAGATAAAATTTGCGACAGGCCTGCTGACTATTACATTGGCAATTAATATCATCGTTGGCGAGCTGACGGTGAAAGCTGCGAAAAATTCTTCGAGGAATTCTTTTGAGGGTTTTAAACTGTTTGGTGAATTGGACTAGACTTAAAGCATTAAATTCTGGAATATTTTATAGTATTATTATGATGTTAAGTTTTAAATATTAGTTTTATAGTTAATTTAATAATAGATGTAATATATTGTTGTATATAATCCTTTATAGTATTGTAGATTTTTATGTAAATTCGATAAATAAAATGATTAAAACAATTGAATTAAAAAAAAAAATATTCGTAAACTTTTCTAAACGGCGCAGCGTCAGCACAAGAAAGTGAACTTAATACTTTTGATTGAATTGAGTTTTTTTTATATAATTTTCCTAATTTCCTTCGTTAAATAATTCAATAATCACGGCATACTAGCGGTATGGGCCGGAAAATTGACGTTCATTTTACCAAAAACGCTTGTAAACATTTACCAAAAGCGAGTAACCAATCATAATTAGTATTAAATTAGGAATTTACATCAATTTCAAGCTGGAATGTTTAATCTGCAATGTGATTATGTAAAAATATTTATGTGTCGATGTTCCAAAATTGTAAATCCATTTTCAAATATATAATTTTGATTTCGGATCTGGTATTAACTTTTTGGTATACATTTTTGCTAAAGAAATTTTATTTTGCTTCTTACATGAAAAGATTCGTCATAAAAGTCTTTATACAAAAAGCAACCCTTTCAATCGATGTTTTTTAATGAATGTAAAACAGAGCGAGTTAGTTCGCCCTCAAAAATCCCCTATTTACTAAATAAATGGCAATCAGCATGTTTGTTTACAGTTAGTTATAAATAGATTTTCGTTTAAATAAAATCACAAAGTGCTACGCAGACCGGAAAATTCGGCTGTAGTTTTACATGCGGGTGGTGTAAACATTCGTACACGAGTATGTGTACCTCGGTGTATGGTATATCGTTAATTGTAGACTTAGCAAACTCCGTCTGAATGTAGATAAACAGTTTTAGTCAATGTTAGATACTGCTTTGGGAACTGTTGTGATGCTTGTAAACGTATTACAGGACTAACATTGCCTTAGGTATGGACAGATTTTTGTTTGTGAGGTATTGTAAAGAGTATTTTATTATTATGCTAACGTGTGGGTGGGTTGTTACTTCATTCCTCTACGTTTGATACTGTTTTAGAGCGTAAATATTATTCTAATATTAAAACGGTGAAAGTTTGTGAGTTGTTTACTCCCTCAAATGGTTGGATCAATTGGAATAAACTTTAGTACGGAGGTAGCTGACACCCTGGTTTAACAGATAGGATTTTTTTAAACAGCGGGTTACACCACAGGGCTTATTAAATTATTGTAAAACGGGTCTAGGTCATGTATAGAATATAATATATAGAATATAATACGTGACCTAGACGCGTTATATAATAATTTAAAATGTGTACAAGTCGCAAAAGTTTTTACCACAGATCCTAGCTAGTAGATATAAATTTATTTAATTCCTAGGTTATATTATATGATTTTTTGGTTTTCTAGGTTATACTTAATGATATATTCCTGGTGCTCAATAGAGACTGCATTATTAAATAGTATGTGCTGCATTTTTTCCTAAAATGCTTCGATATTTTTAAAGATAGCACTAATTAAAAGGTATAGAGACACTCCCTCTAGCGTAGCCAATCTTGATGAATGACAGTTATTACTTATCTTATATCCGTTAGATTATTTCCCATCATTGCTATTAAACAAAAAGATTTATTGGCATATAAAAGTTATTATGTGTGTATAAGAGTATACGAAACATAGCGAAGAAGCTCCCAACTTTAAACTTTTATTACTTTCAGGCACATCAAAATATTTCCAATATCATAGCTGTTAAAATCTAAAATCTAAATCCATTGCTTAGGAAGTCGTAAGCATAACGTAAGCGAAATAGAAAATTCGTTGCCGCCTGCTATAGTTATTTCTAAAGGCTATAAAACCGGTGCATCGTTCGGAGGGGGTATAATAAACAAACAAGGAACAGATACGGGTGGTCGACAAAACATCGTGCGTGCGATTTGTTGACATGACCGTCACCCTCATTCCGACGTCCATTTGTATGTAACACACGTCTGATGAAGGTTTTCCGATTAATAAAGGGTGTGCGATATTCTGTGTAGAAAATAATTGGCAATCCGTCATGAATAATTCTAAACAATTATTTAGATATTCTATTACTAATAAAAAGAAAAACAATAATATTTAGTTTAATAGTTACATTTATAGTCGACAGTGTACGTCTTAGCAGAATACCAGCGCTGTCTTGATCTGTTTCAAGACAGCTATTTGTCTCGCACATACATATTTTAATATAAAATTGTATATATTATATAAGTAGATTCTAGTAGTTTCTGTAAGTAATTGTTAAGTTCCAGTAGCTATTATATTTTTATTTATTATTTGCCATTTAAATATGTATTGTGAGAACAAAATAAATATCTTTCTTCTTTTTCTTAGTTTGATAACAAGACGGCGACGGTTATACAAGCATGTAAGGTTCCAATTATCATGGATAACTCTGGCGCACTCCAGGGCTATCATGTCAGCTTTGAATTAATAAATAATAAAAAAAAAGTTAGGTAATAATGTCAGATCACAAACAAAATTACTGAACAATATTAATTGTTAATAAAATTATGTTTGCAAATTTTCTGTTCACGTACAAAAATTATAATTATCTCACAACCCGAGGGGAGTGGCTGAAAAAATAAAAATTATTTTTTGATGAAGCTGTGCGGTAAAATTTTTATTTTGGTCTAGAAATGAAAGAAAAACATGACGTATTTTGATTTTTTCGGGCACAAAATGTGTAACATAATATTTCGAGAATGTAAAACCTTTTTGGATGTCAACATGACTTCATACGAGTAAGATTTAGAGTAACAGAATTCTGTGTATACTTATTTTATAAATTTATGTTTAAAATTGAACGAAATTCTTTTTCTGTCATTCATAGAGTCCAATGTAAGCATTTCATATCAATTCTTTATACTAATATTATAAAGCTGTAGAGTTTGTTTGTTTGGTTGAACGCTAAATTCTCAGGAATATTCCGATTTGAAAAAAAAAAATTTTTTGTGTCGGATAGCCCATTTATCGAGGACGGTTATAGACTATATAACATCTCGCTACGGCTATTAGAGCTGAGCAGTGGCCAAATGAGAGCGGAGCCCCGCGTGACTTCTAGTAATAAATAAATAAAAATAATAAATACTTTGCGGATTTTGGATTCATTATACACTATTCAATAGATTGATGAGTAAAGTGCCAGACTAAAAAGGAATAATAAATAAGAAAAGTAAACACGTGTTCCTCTTTGGCTAATAAGTCTTAAAATACCTAATTCTAAGGCCATTCTCGCCTCATATCTACCTTTGTTCTCTTAGGAAAAAAATTATAAATTATTCCGTTTTCAATTAGAAATAAAGTTGATTTTTGTTCGTTCCTAAGATGTTTCTTGAAGTAACCATTAAAACTCGCAGGAAGAGGAAAATTGTGAATTACAACAATTTCTAATTAATGAAAAATATCTTTATGATGTACAGTACGCAGGGGTAATAACAAACCTCGTAATTTTTAATTTTATAAATGTTGTACTAACAAACGCTTTAATATGCAATTAATTTTTATTACGTAGGTACTGTTTTGGGACCTATGTATTACAAACATAAATTAAATTAAATTTGCAGGGTTTTTACAAACAATTATCCAAAGAATTGTGCTTTTTTAGTACCTATTACAAAGAACTGGTTTAGTTATTAGGATTGTCTTTAGGATATTTGAGTAACCGGATAACGCCTGTCTAAAGAAAAAACTGGTATATGTATAATGTAGTTGATTCAAGAAAGCCATCCTAAATAAATTATTTGAAAAAATGGGAAATATTGCATTGTCATTTAATTTATAAATGCATGGAAAATTTCATCTCAGCCAGTTGGGGATCTGCTGCGAGAATACAGCTGCGAGATTTGACCCGAACATTGCAATTTATTGAAAAGCTTTTAAATACTATGTATTTAATGTATACTAATATAATAAATAGGAAATATTTTATTTTTGTATGTTACGAATAAACTTAAAAATACTGAACCAATTATAAAAAATATTTTGCCGATATAAATTGTCACTGAGTAACATAGGCTATATAACACCAAGCTACGGCCAATAGGAGCTGAGCAGTGGCCAAATAAAGAACGACGGGAGTGCAGCCCCGCGCGACTTCTAGTTAATATAAATTAAAACCATTGAGATTGCGTATGTTTTAAGTACATTTAATATCTACATTGTATGTAAGTACAACTTTATGTGAGCATGTTTTACAACACAGACGATATTTCAATTGCGAAAGTCGACTTTAAAATTTCAAAATGAACTATCTAATTTCATTGATGAACTTCCCAATTTAAAATTAATTTATTCCATTAATTTTAAATCGTCATTTTTCCCCGTCCCCTATAGGGTGAAAGTTAACATAAAATCGTACGCAGTAATATTGGCGAACAAACATTGTTAATAGCTTGTTTAATAAAAATGTTTGCTTTGTGCTTATTATGAGGAAATTAGGTCTGATATAATTTTGTACATAATTAATAAGATAAAGGCAATCCATTGGTAGCTTAGCAGAGAGTATGCAAACTAATTTGGAAGAGTTATGTTATGCAAAGTGTTACATTTTAATAGGTTTACTTTACCTAAAAGGCGTAAATTAATTCGTCTATTAAGCAAGTTTATTTTTACTTACATGTATTTTAATTAGCTCAAGTTGCTAACTGATATTTCTTGGTGTGTCATTTTAAAAGAAAGAAAGAAAATCGATTTATTTTCAGACTCAAACTATAAGACCTTTGTGAGTCCCAAAACCGGCCCTGTCTCAGCATAATGCTACAACATAAATGTTATAGTGCTGGTTTTCAGACAGAACCGGAGGGTGACCTCACTCATGGATATGCCAATAAATTAATTAACAATAATCAAATAAGTACAACTTACAAGCTTTTGCGGGTGCATCAAACTTCAAACATCAAAATTTTAATACTCTTCGTAAAAATATACGTCATGTCATTTGTCCTACTGTGTGCGGTTAAAATTCTTTCAGTGTTGGATAGCCTATATATCGAGGAAGGCTATATAATATCACGCTACGGTGAATAGGAGCTAAACAGTGGTCAAATAAAGAAGGTGGAGTGAAGCCCCGTGCGATAGTTGGTAACGAATTTCGATAACGCATGACACGGTTTGTTTAGTTCAATAAATACAAAATGGTTTGAAATTATATTTATTTGTCAAGTTTATACCTCTGAAATAATTTCGAAAACATTTTGTAGTTTTTTTCCACTCAGTTCATCACAGTATTTTAGCACACGTAACACAATACATCATATAAGCGAATATTGTTGCCAACCTCATGGATAATCCTTTAGATGGACAGAGTGCTCCTTTTTTAACCAAATACATCACAAAGCAGGTTTTCAGTAAAATCTTTCTTTTATGAAAATTTCAAAAGGAAACTTCTATACCTTTATAGACTACCCTGATCTTAAATCTTGAATGAACTAAGTGCAGATGAGCATAAAAATAACGCGAAGTTTATTCAAAGTTTTCCTATCAGGCAATAAATAAGGGTAAAGTCACATTTACAGCAAGTTAAAACGTCCCCATGATTGGCCGAGACAATGATTACTAGTCGGTAATCTGAAACGAACGCATCGGATTTCGTATCACGTCGTGTTGATTGTCGAACGACAAACCGGGTGCCTGCCGGCGTTCCAATTACTAGCGACATAGAAACCCTGGCTGCAATACCCTATACATAGATTAACTTAATTATTTTTTACAGATAGGATTATTGATCCATTGTTTCAATTCAAATCAGTGTTCCGGTTTTGTTCTTTAAAAATATAAGCTCAAATTAAAAACACTTGTAATTATAACAAAATTTGTGCTGTCAAAGATCATCATTGCAACCTATAAACGTCTCACTGCTGGGCATGAGTGTCTCCTGCATCATTGGGAGGGAAATTTTGCCTACTATACAATGCTGGCCAGACGTAGACGGGTTGATCCTTTTCTCGCAGTACTTTTGTCTGCTTAGGTTACCTTAGTCACCATATACAATACCTACGGGTTGAAATGGGGTGGTAACGTTATCTATTTTTAGTCCATCACTACACGGACAAAAATATTAGGTTCGGAAATTTTTATCGTCACATTTAGGTACATTCATTTTATATTAGGTTATAGATAAAAGTTTTTATTATTATTAGACATCGAATGGGTTTCAGGTAGACTCTGGTGTAGGAATTTATCAAGTCTAACGTTATTATAATAATATTTAGTTATATTATGTTTACAATATTATTAGACAGACATGGAGATGATTTGAATATACACTGAGGCTGATATTTTGATGCCCGTGTTGTTCTATTAAACTTGGTAAGAATAACAAATACCACACACACTTGATTTCAATGTTAAACGTTCCGAGAAGCCGTTACTCGCACATACGATATGCTATAAATATAACCCGCTATAAAATTACGTGCGAGTCGATTCTTTTCCTGTCATTGATCTATGACATTTTCCGCAAAACCCCCGTCTCTCACTTATCAGGACTCATGGGCTAATACCAAGCGAAGGGCGCCGCCCAATCTGCCTTGCCGCTTATCTCAATTTAATGGCTTCCGTATTAATACCGCCTTTGTCTAATTTGAGGATGCTTCGCCTCGGCTATTGTTAAATCGACCGGTAAAAATTTATGCCTTTCGGTATTAACATTATCCTACATGTTTGGTTTTGTTTTGTCAAATGTTTTGTGTTTACGAGCGCTTATGTGGTTACATACACAATATACTTCTATTGTAAGTACGCGTGAAAACTTCTTTGCAAAGATTTATCTTTGTTACAATGGCTTTATTGACGCAAGAAAGTACCATAAAGTAAAACAAATAGATACAACAATTTATGTCGTTTGAGTAAATCAGTCTTTTGAATTTTATAAGTAAACACTTTGAAAAGAAAACGGTCTGCCTCAAAATAGTGAGAAAATTGTGTTTTGAAGAAAATTTTGGATACACAACAATTTCTTATACAAAAGTTAATAAATAATCTAAAGCACTCGAGCCGGGGTGGCTCATTTGAAACGATATCACGTTTACCCTCAAATCAAAAGAACGATATAATCCCGACCGTTTCCGTCGTTGGCTCGGCTGCGACAGAAAAAATGTGAGTCAAAGCCATTGTTTCCAATATCGAAGAAGGGAGGAAAACTTTTATTGGGCACAAAGTGGGTATTATTCACGGGTCGAACGCAATCAACCACGGACGGTGAAAAGGAGGACGCCGGACGCGACGCCTCTGAATGCAAAGATATTTTTTGCCAAATGCGGGTCATTTTCAAAGGGTTCGTCTTATGAGGGAAAAATCGACAGACCCTTTTCGATTACCGGAGTCATGGATCAAAAACCGAGCCGCAATTAAGAGAGATTATTTCTTTTTCAATACACAACGGTCGCCTTTGTGTCTGTGCCTTTGGGCACATCATTTAAGGCCTCGCAATTTTGTGGAAACTATTTGAACATTTCTAGCTATCAAAAGCCTTACATGACCGTAATAAAATGAAAATAATATTCTATCCAGACATCACAAAATATTGGAATTTCTTAATAACTAAGCAAAACGGTTTCATCAAGTTTATTAAAAAATAAACAGATTTTTGATTTTCAAACACAATTGTATCGTCACAAAATCTATAACAAAATACTCTGTCAATTATAATGAGTGGCTCTAATCGTAGAATTTAAGTTACCTTTAAATATATTTTTTAAACGTTTTAAGGATTGATATTTCCCTAATATTAAAATATAACTAACTTCCGTGTTCTATATTTTTTACTAACTACAGTGTCCGAAAATGGTTTCAAACGAACAGAGTAAGACTGTAAATACAAAAAGCCATAACTTTTACAAAGACCACATGGACAAAGGCGACTATCCAAAATGGTCGCATAACTTCTAATAACGATCGTCCACTATTCTGCCTCTGTACCGCTTATTGCTTGCTGAGCCAATATTTTCAAGCCTCGAGACCGCAACGCGTTTAGAATCTAAATGATATCAACTTGGCCAATTTCAAAATGAACTCAAAATATTGGATCTTTTTAATAACGGTACTGTGTACTTAGTCGTCTTACAAACTTTGTTTTGGTAAGAGTTAAGAGTTTGTTTGGTTGAACGCTAGGATCTCAGGAACTACTGGTACGATTTGAAAAATTAATTTAGTGTTGGATAGCCCATTTATCGAAGAAGGTTATAGACTATATAACATCATGCTATAGCTAATAAGAGCTGGACAGTGGCCAAATAAAGAACGACGGTACATTTATTTGCAAAAAAAGATATAGGTAGAAGGTAATGTTGATGAATGAATAAGAAATAAATACCATATATATGACAGCTGGACGTAAGCGATGGTGGCTGAATGGATAAGAGACCGGCGTGCTAAACACGCGGTCATTTTCATATTTATTCAAATTCATACGTACTAAGTAGTCATGTGATTTACCATCTGCTGATGGTGAAGGAAAACATCGTGAGGAAACCACATACATACAAGAAATTCTAAGTGTATGCCTGATCCACCAACCCGCATTTGGCCAGCGTGTGTAGATTATGGCCTAAAAAAACCCTCTCAGCTCTCTAGATAGAAGAGAGGAGACACGAGCCCAGCAGTGGGACATTAATGGATTGCTAATGATATGACAGCTAATAGTTTCTTCCAAAGTTTGCCAAACAATTGCAAGTTTTACTTGTTCATCGAGAAAACAAACAATGTGCAAAGACTTTACTAACAAATACTACGATTTTATGTCTTTACATATCTGCAACGTGTACAAGGTGTATCTGTCAGGTACACTGCAGTTTATGGACTTGTGTTCAAACATTACACTCTAAGCAAACATTCGGGGTGCAATGAACTGCAAGAACCCGCTTAGTTTATTTTTCTCCAAGCAAATGGTTTTAGGATATGCCGTAAAATAAGTAACGGTTTCAGATACATTCTCAGTACTTACATAAAGTGTACCTTAGAGATATGTGGCCATATATTTTTATAAGGACAGTAAAAGTGATGATAGCAACCTCCTTGTTAAAAATATTAAAAAAATAGGTATCCTTAATTATTTATAGGGTACCTTAATTATTTATGCGAGATAAGCGATGGTGGCTGAATGGATAAGGAACTGGCGTACAAATCACGCGGTCCGAGTTCGATCCCGACCGGCAGTACCAATGTGGATTTCACTTTGTGGAATTTATGTGTACTAGTCTAGTGAGTTACCATCTGCTAACGGTGAAGGAAAACATCGTGAGGAAACCCACATACCCTAGAAGAAATTCTATGAGTATGTCTGATCCACCAACCCGCACTAGGCCAGCGTGTGTGGATTACCTATGGCCTAAACCCTCTCAGCTCTCTAGTTAGAAGAGAGGAGAGAGCCCAGCAGTGGGACTTAATGGGTTGCTGATGATGATTATTTATACCTATAAATAATTAAGAATACCTACTTTTTTTTTATATAAATGCTAAACAAGTAATGGAAAAGTTCAAACCCACGACGGGACTTTTCCATTACTTATTTAGCATTTATATAAAATGATAAAACAAAGCGATGGAATTTGCTTAATATATAATGTAAATACCTATTTTTTTACCACTAAGTAGGCAAACACACTGGCCTGTTGGTCTAGTGGTTAGTGACCCTGACTGCTAAGCCGGAGGTCGTGGGTTCGACCAGGACAAATCTTTGTGTGATGAGCATGAGGGTTGGTTCTGTGTCTGGGTGTATTTTATTTATACTATGTATGTATTTACAAAAGAAAAATGTATTTACGTAGTATATCAGTTGTTTAGTACTCATAACACAAGCAAATATAATTGCTTAATTTGGGACTAGATGGCGCTGTGTGAATGTGGTAGAATATTGATTATTTATTTACATAGGTTTTTTGCTGGCATTGCTGGCAAGGCTGGCAGTAATAAGTTAATTTAAATAACTTAATCTAAATGAAGACTTGTACAGAAGTCAGTACAATAACAACTTTGTTGAAGATTTTTAGACGAAAATAATCTTTTATGTTTCGCTGAATTTAAATAAATTTACTGTATACGTAATGTTCAAAAAAATTAATATAATGTAAAAATAGCGCTCTCTCAAATCCAACATCTTCGATTATCAAATATTTATAGCTAAATGTAGTGAGTTTGAATTAAATATATAACTAGCGGACCCGGCAGACGTTGTCCTGCATGATATACCAATCGATTGCAGCGCCATCTGCTGGGTTTATTTGTGAATCTAAACCATCCTCGAATCCACTTGAACACATGCACAAAAAATCATTCAAATCGGTTCAGCCGTTTAGGAGGAGTTCACTGTCAACACACGTACAGAAGAATTTTCTAAAAAAATAATAAAATCGAAATATGTTAATGTCGTGGCTGAATGAAATATCACGAAATCATATGATTTATTCCACTGGTCCACTTAGTAAGGGGTTACTCAAAATATTCTGGGCTTACACTCGCCTTTGACTTGACTCTGTCTGGGAATCTACGGTTTGCTTCCTGATCTTCCGTATCCACAATTTACACACGCAATTTTAAATCGTAACGGGTATACCACAAGAACTATTTTTGTATTGAGGTTTTCCTCTTTAGTTACTTTTTGCAACACTAATTCGTTGCAGCTCCAGAATTTTTATGAAGTTTTAACTCGACTTGTTATTGCCGTAAACCAAACTTTATGACATGAAGAATAGAGTTTAATTTATGATGAAATGTTATAGGATGTTAGGATTCTTTCCGGATCGCCCCTCTCAGCCATAGGGAGTCCCCAGAGGCATGATCCCGAACTCCTCATTTATCATGCTTGTCACGTGTTGACCATCCCTTGTGTATGCTGTACCATATAGGTATATTAAGTATGTACATAAATCTATATCTCTCTTGAATCTTGACGCCTTTGGCTTCTTTATTACCGATTTTTCTTAAGTATTTTACGAACAACTTAGACTTACTGCGTATCTTTTTGAACTTTATAATGTAACTATAATTTTCAATAATACAGATACTTGTGAGCGTATTTACAAACAATGTGACAACGTAGTTTACTATTTTTTTATTTGATCGGAGCTATATTTAAAAAATACACTTTTTAGAATTATGTGAAAGTGTTTTCAAAAATATAATATATATCCCTAATGCCTACGGTTATTTTACTATGAAAATAACGCCCCGCAATTTTCCAATGTGTTATTTGCATAATTATAAATAGAACTGTACTTAAACGCAATGATTTTTTGCCTTTTACACACTTTTCACATAATTTTAAAAAGTGTAGCAAACATAATATATTTTAACATAGTTTTAAAATTTCAGTTTCATCATCTAATTTATAGACAAAAGGTAGAGGTAAAGGTAGTGTTTTTAGTGTATTAGACATGTGATCACAAATAATTCCATATGTAATTTCTTACTGAAGTTAATATACGAATGACTAAAGACTTTTTTAAATTTATCTACGCAGTTTATCGCACTGCCGTTTCCAATTTCAAATTCAAATGCAGGCACATTCACTTAGGTAAAAGCAGCCTATTCAGCGAAATGCAAACACAGATCACGGAACCAATAGCTGATCTGATGGGTAGAATCTAATATGGAGTTTCGTAGTTATCAAGTTAAAGCAAACATTGTTCGTAATGGAGAACCCACATGATTAATGCATCTCACAAGAAACTTACTAGATGGCATTCATATTAATGTATCAATTGCGCGGGCGCCTGAACTTTGGTCGATGTCGCACGAATACGTTTGGAGATTATGATTAATAATGTAGGACGTGAACTTGCATAATCAGTGTATGTGTATCGAAAGTAGAGTGTACTTAATATAATATAATATTCTACCACAATATAACCTAGTTATTCGCTTTGTGGGACTTTTTAGGGTTCCGTACCTCAACAGGAAAATGATTTCGTTGTCCGTTTGTCAAGAATATTTTTCTAACTTATGCCTACCTCTTTCAATCACAAATAGTCAATTTTGATAAAGGAATAAAGAAAATAAAAATAGTATTAAATTCCTGAACTTGCTGTATACATTTTTTAAATAAACGTCAGTAAAATGCTTCAAACGCTTCGTCAGGTCTCTTGACATAGGCCTCCTCTAATTCCCTCCATTTTTCAATTGACTGCTTTCTTTTTTCCATCCTTTTGGTAGATCGTCATCTTTTTATCTGTCGACAATTTTTGAACTTTATAGTTTTTTTTTCGCTGCAATGCTATTTCTCATGGTACTGTGGTTATTTTGTTTTATGGATTACTAACATCAAAATATAGAAGAATATAATAGTATATTATAGTGTATTGATTTCAGTATTACAGTTATTTCTATTACAAATAACGAGAAAAAAAAACTATAATATCGTGAGCGAAGGGTTGAAGCGTCAGTTTATGCTTGGGTCCCATATAAGGGGTTACCAAACGCTGGTTTTCAAAAAATCGGACTGGGCCTTATTCATGCTATTTTTTTTTATTCATCTTTTTTTTAATTTTTTTATTAGTGAGTTCAGGGTCTTGGTAACTTAAATAAGTAAGTTTTTATTTTATTCTAGTAGCTATCAGTCATTGTATCTCACGATTTCTTAAAATAACAAACAATTGTAGTCTAAAAATCTTTTCTCGTTGTTTTGGAATAAAATAATAAAGTATTCCAGAACGTTAATACCCTTTGTCTTTTGTTTTGCTTAAGAGTAAAACGTTGGACAAAGTTGGCAGTACAGTTGTAGCGAAAAGTTATACATCATGTACAAATATTATAATGTAAATATTTTAAAAACATTCAAAGTAGCCGAAACCGCCAACATGCATTTATACTCGTAAGTAGTTAAAGGAAGTCTTCTCGTATGGGCCTTTTTTGAATTGGCTGTTTCACACCAAGGCCAAACCGTGGTCCGTTTGGTTTTGGTGTGAAACAGTCAATTCAAAAAAGGCCGTTCCGCGATTCACACCGTAGTCCCGAAGTGTCGTGGTCCCAAAGGGGAAAGACCCCTCGTATGATCGTTATAATCGAGGATTTTTTATTCCGTTTACCCTAAAAGCAAGAATAACTACGTTTTTCTTTTATAATGTTCAGTTTTAGTTTAAGTCTAAAACATAAAATTATGATAAAAATGATAGTTTTCGTATTTCAGTTGTATATTTTTAAATTTACAACAGCCTCACGCCGTACCTCTAAGAGGTAGGCAGAGATGTATGACACCCATATTTCGCCAGCTATATAACATCATCACGTCATCAACCGGGAACATTTGTTTGCTAAAGTCCGTTAAAATCACTATACCGGAATTTTATGATATAAAAACCCAAAGCCATTTTCATCATATCCGGGAATCGAACCCGGGACCTCTTGCACGCAGTTGTATATACTTTCCGCTGCGCAACCGAGAAAATTTAATTCTTTAGAAGCTCATAGTCGATTTTGGAAAACTAAATCAATTAAAAATCAAGATCAAATGTTTTAGTTACCTTAAGTATTTTATCAACTGTCATTCAGTGAAACAAAATCAAGATTAAGCCTTTGTTTTGGGATAGATAGATAACTTAGTCTGCCATTAATTCAGACTACGCATTTAAAATAGGCGCGACCTTGTTTACGAGACGGCGTCAATATATCGTTTTACTTGGATAATAAATTCATGAGTACGTTGAGGACATAAATATATTAAACATCTACTTAATCTTTTTTAGAAATAAAGTGAAATGTAGACATATTTATATATAATATGGGTATGTGGCGTGACGCAGCAGTGTCAAGTTGTGCACTCGCCTTGATATCGGTTCCCTAAAGAAACTAAACCGAAACCCGGTCGGCAGTCCCGACTTCCATATGTGAGTGACCCGTTCTATTATATTATACATAAATATAACATAACATAACATAGCATCACGCCTTTTTCCCCGAAGGGGTAGGCAGAGGTATTTTACATCCACATTTCACCAGCTATGTTTGGTCCCATGAAATAGGGGGCGAGCCTTTTCATTGTCATCAACCGGGAACATTTGTTTACCAAACTCCGGGAAAATCTGAATACTGGAATTTCATGATAGAAAAGCCCAATACATTTTCACCCGACCCGGGACCTCTTGTACAGCAGTCATTCACACTTCCCACTGCGCCACCGAGGCAGTTACAGTTACATCTACCAAAATTCACGTAAGGTTTGAAATTATATATTTCAAATCTAAAGATTCTTAATTGTAAAGGTTTCATTATAAATTCACTTCTTTTTCTATGCATCATTTCCTGTTTACCAGTCAAAGGTGTTGATACAAAGCGAAAAATAACAACTGAAGGAACCACAATAGCAAAACGAAACCAAATTAAGAATTCCACAACGAATATCTTCTTGTGAAAAAGGCGGTTGGAATTACGGTGGGCTGTGATTTGAATTTATTACCCTTAGGCTAATTTTATTTCGGCGGGATCCGGAATATGGCTGGGAAAGCATCTTGCCCATTACCAAGACAATATTGTGAACGATGCCCCAGCTCTACTGAATCTTTGTACAATCAAAAACAGAATAATTTGTTTGTTTAACTAGGGGAGTACGAAAGATCTTGTACTCTTTTTGGAGCGTGAAAGGAATCTTATATTACTGTGCTTTTTTATTTAAGGCTCTGTTTTAGCTTTGAATAATTTGGTGAGCTTACAAGATTAGCTGTTTAACTACGAATCAACATTATACTATTTACATAAAGTTACGAGTAAAGATGTCCACTATAGAAAGCATTAGAAGAGCGACAGTGTGTCACGTTACGACTTTACGATTTTATTAGTTTTTTTTATAGCATGAGGGTTAGTTCCCTTTCAGCCACTTCATGGTTGACGAAGAAGATTTTTGATGAACTTAAAATGTCTATCCGTATATTGACGGATTAAGAATACATAATGTCACTACCCCATCTCAACCCGTGGGTCTCGTAAAAGGCGACTAAGGGAGTAACTTTATGCAGACCAGAGCACTGCAAGAAAAGGAAAATTCGAAACAAACCCTATACCAACTGGTCTGGCCAGTGTGGCAGAGTAGACTAAATTCCCTCCACATTCTTTGGAATAGACCCGTGCCCAGCACTCTGCTGGGCACGGGTCTATTCCATTGTGGGTTGAAATGACGATGAAAATGTTAAACAACATTCGAGAATTAAAAAACTGCAAGGATATTGTAAAGCAAAATTGCAAATGATATTATTATTAGTAGGTAAAAGCACAAAAGATCCCTAAAGATAAAAACTTTAGGATAGCATAAACTCCGCCCTTATAATTAATTGAACAAATAAAACAAACGACTCGGAAAGCATAACAATAATATGTTTGTTCATGCATTGAACTTAGCATAAAATTACATAAAGAAAACAGCTTGTAAAAGTGGAATGAGGCATCTTTTGTGGTGCCGACTGTACACCAGAACTTACATCCGCAGGTAAATGCGGCCTCTTAATAATAAAAAAGCGGGAAAAGGGAAAACTCGGGGAAAACGACCACTGTTTATCGAGAAACAAAGGCAAGTGAGGCATACAATATGCATAATGATTGTACTAAATTAGAACAACAACGGTCCCTTTTACGCCAACTCAAATTGCTTATTGTGCCCCGTTTTCTTCTCACAACGTTGTATGAAAACGGAACCTGTTGTGTCATATTTTATTATTTACCGCTAACGTTCATGAAACTAACCAGAATATAAAATTTTATTGCTTTTTAAGTACCTGCGTATGCAAAATATTGATTTTTGATATGTATCATTCATATTAATTTCGTAACTTTATATGTATCTACCATACATATATTCTTATGGGGACATTTTTTATTATATAAAATTTTCAACTTCGTCATTCAAATGTTAGGTTACTTGTATTACTGCTACTATTTTATAGATTTTTTATGAGAAATTAATGCCGAATTTTTTATAAGCAATATTTGTATCAGCTACTAAATGATAAAAGTAAGCGATTTTAAAGCTGCGAAATTCTCGTTGACATTTATTTGGTGGTTTTATTTATGTATTTAAATAAATCGTCTCAATTACCAACAGCAATTTTAAGAAATGTGATAGTTCTAGAAAATATTGATTTCGTCATAAAAATACGCATTAAAATAAAAATTAATTTAAATGAAATTGTAGTGGAATTGACAGCTACATAGATAAAATATACCTATCGTACTAAAATGTAGACGTACATTAAAGACATATTATAGTACCTACAATGTTTGGTATTACCGTCTGATGTCCAGTAAGATTATATAGGCTATGCACTAAGCACTATTCGTGAGTCAGTGAATGTGTATCAAAACGCTCCATTCGAGTTAGGCTCGTAGCAGTATGTTTTGACAGCCGAAGTAAAATTTACGATCGCTCACCGGCCGCGATAAAACCGCCTTTGTCACAAGCCAACCTGGTAACTCGCCCGTTTTATGAGCAAATAAATTTCAAACACTATTATGATTCAAATCAGGACCGGACCCACAAAATATAAACACCCCTTTTTTATCTGGCCCTCATTGAAGTATTCACGAAATATTTTTACAAAACATATCACCGATTAAAATGAAAAGAACTTTTTACAACGATAACGTCGTTCGATGTTTTATGTGTTTTATTTAGTCACGATTATATCCAACACTTGTGATTAATAAATTATAACTAAACTGTTATGATTTCTGCTTTCAGACCGGATTAGTTAGATTCATAAAATAAGTTTTTTATTTTATTTTACGACGCCATTAGATTATTTTAATATTTTATGTTACATCTGTTATAATTATTCAATACCAAGACGTTTCAACGTGAATGAAATGCATTTGTATTTTATTGTGCTTACCTTAAATTATTACGAGATTTCGTTTTATTTATTACTACCATTATAGGCCTTAACAAAATAGGCTATGAACTGGGAAAAATATGTCGGCAGCGGTATTTTTTATTAGAGAGAATGTAGCGCACACTAAATCTTATTTTCGAAGTTATATACGGGCTAGATTTCTAATCTAGGCCATATTGGGTTTAGTCGGCTTACGTAAGACGTTTCCATACTCTACTAGCGTATATTGTGTGCATGGAAAGATAAAGTAAACATCGTCCCTATAGTCTGGCTCAAGTGGCAGCTAAAGTGTCTAGTCTGCGAAAGACCAGGGCACTCAAGGAAGACAGGTGAGGGCTTGGATCAAAGGGCTCCATTGACCCGTTTGCGGTCGGCCTGTTAGCATTCATAGCTCCTACTACCGGTTTCAATAAAGTGATTTCGACGTGACAATGTGACTACAAACTTTCTCTTGCAATCTTGTGTAAAGGGGTTCACATCATGTTTATTGTTCGTTAGCTTTCTTGTCATTTTATAATGCTATAATGAAGGGACTAAGCTTCATTTGTTATTCTTATTATACCTATAATCACTTCAAAATACGTCTAAATGAAACTAGCCGTGTTTTATGTTATGTTTTATTTTAGAGATTTTCTAAACATTAGCGTTTTATCAGGAAGGACAATTCGTCGTATCTGTTTTTAGTCACTAAAATGCAGGTAATCTATGACGGATTTGATCTAAAATGTAATATTTATTCTGGAAAACTGGCACTAGATTTTTTTTTATTTAAAATTTTTGTAAACCGGCTACCAAAAAATGTGAGGCTTTATATGGTAGGGGTGAGGAATATAAGTTTGAACGCAACAAACTGGGTTAGCTAAGATGTTTGATGTTTCAGTCGATATAAAATAAGGAACATCAAGAGTTGCTCATATCGTGTTATTATTCTAAAACTAAGTTTGCCATAATATAATAATATATAACATTACATTGTAATATTTCTTTACTTCATCAGCATCATCAGCAACCCATTAAGTCCCACTGCTGGGCTCGGGTCTCCTTTCCTCTAACTAGAGAGCTGAAAGGGTTTTGGCCATAATCCACTCACGCTGCCTGGCCTAGTGCGGGTTGGTGGAGACAATACTCATAGAATTTCTTCTAAGGTATGTGGGTTTCCTCACGATGTTTTCCTTCACTGTTAGCAGATGGTAAGTCACTTGACTAGTACATATAAATTCCACAAAGTGGAATCTACATTGGTACTTCCGATCGGGATCGAACTCGGACCGCGTGATTTGCACGCCGTTCCCTTATCCGTTCAGCCACCATCGCTATACTTTGTATACTTACGTATTTGTATTAAGTGGGTACAATATGTACATATCATAGTTTTATATACCTATTGAATTTATATAGATTTACAAAAATATGTACTTTGAAAACATCACAAGAATGTATGAAACAGCGATCAACAATTTAATAATAAAAATACATATCGAAACTACAGTTTTAATCAAATTCCTCTGCTAAATCAGCTGCATGTTACACAACATTTTAAGCGCGTCACATACGTAGCTATAATATAATATATTTCTATTACGTCATCAAAATATGTTGTAAGATATATCTTGTTACTATAGCAACACATATTAATATATTATATATATTTTACCGCAGACCTAATGAAGACAAAAATATAAATGTATTTTAGCATAGCTGCCGTGTGTGGTGGTTTGCTATAATATAGTCGTAATATATCCCATTGTATATTAATATATATTAGTTATAGCTACGTGTGTGATAAGCTTTAAGTTCCTATTATAAAATTACATACACACTTCAATAATTCTGTCACCAAACTGTTATAAAACGTTTAACAATGTTTAGAAAGTGTGCTTGCGTAATCACATGCAGCGAATTCTCACAATAACATATCGACTTTCGTTAGAAACCTATCACGTTGTCTTACAAAAGTTGAACAGTAAAGAGCTTGATTAATTGTATCTTTAGGTCGTATATCGGTGTTTTTGTTCGATGTAACAAGTGACACGGTTCATGCGTCAAATGTTTAGACGCACGCCCACCGACTGCTAGAGAGCAACGAGCATTTGAGTAATAAAATTCCTAAATCAGATAATAAAAATTTAACATTATTGACAATGTCCCATTCGATGTGTAGATAATGTGTGTAGTATATTTGAATATTTCAGATTCGAATGTATCTATAGTGTTTAAATAGTTTCTTTTTTTCTTTAAAATATATATAAATAGCGAAACTAATCAATTGATATATCAACGCATCACCCAAACCGCTGGGTCTAGAAACTGGAAATAGGAATATAGGTAAAAAAATTAGTATTTGAAATGCTTACAGTTATTATAGTATGAAAATAACTCCCTGCAAGTTTCCAATGTTTCATCATCAATCAAAAATAATTTCAGATAAATACGTAGCACTGTAAACATGATGATTTTTTACGTTTTACACGCTTTTCACCTAATTCTAAAAAGTGTACATAACATGATTTTACAATTTTTAAATATAGCTCCGCTTAAATAATAAAAATACACTAAATTCACTAAATTGCGACGTTGCCACTCTGTTTGTAAATACGCTCTTAAGTATAATAATTTTGTGGATTTTCAAATTAAAATATTTTTTGGTAAATCTAATAGATTTTTGACTTCTAATTTTTTTCCGTATACTATTACTTGCACCTAGTCGCATACCCTAATAGTCGAATCAAATGCGCCTAACGGTGAGAATATTGTAATTCTATTTATTAAACACCAGCATGTATCTCTAAATGATCATATTGGGCATTTAATTGAAGCATTCCTTTTATACAAAAAACCATCTGCTATGTTACATAATTTGTCGATAAATAATTTATGCTTTTACTAATTACAAAGTACAGGATTGTAATTTGAATTGTCAGTCGTAAATTTTCTATTACAAAAAGCAATATTCTAAAGATATTTATAGCAAATGAGCAGCACACATGTAATATTATTATAATGCTACCTATTTAATATTATAATTTGACAAAGAACTGTAATTAGAATTTATAAGGAAGTAGAAATGGCTTTTATTAACTAAATATGAAAACGGGTCCTTTAGAAATTTGGACTTATTCGTTAACTTGGCCGCGGGAAATTCGCCCGCGCGGTCGAGTTGGGAAGATTAAATTTTAACTATTCTTTTGTTATGCGTCTCGGCCGAACCACGCGGTCGAGTTGCTGAAGTAATTTTTTCGTATATTGTATTCGTCAACTCGGCCGTCAATAAAATAAAAGTAATAGTAAAGCTATTTGTTAATTTGCACTTAAATTTCTTATAAATAAAAATATATAAGTTTGGATTGACGTAATTGATTGGCGTCGCGTCAATTGATTGGCTAAGAAAAAAAATGGACCAAGAAGCGAATTTTAAGATTTTCTGAATAATATAATGAAATAACATCGTAAATATCAAAACAATCTTCACAGCAAAAACATTAAAGATCATGGACCGATAACTATGTAAGTCAACTGGTCGAAAGAAACGTGAAATGACGCCAAAGCGCTGTCAATCTTTACACCAGATAAGTTTTTGCGCGTTCAGATAAATTGTCAACGTCCAAATATAATTATACAATATTTCAATGAGTTTTTCCCTCAATTATTGCATTTCGACGACGGGACAGCTGAGGCGTTTTGGACATTCTTCTTTAACGAGCAAGTCACATGCCGAGGTATATTTTCACAAACTTATTTCTGCGGCTAATGTAACCCTAAAGTTTGTCAGAATAAAGTCAATTTTATTGTACACACTTTTAAATGAGAACGAGTTAAGATAATATCTGTTTAGGCTTTAAATAAATGATAAGTGATGTTTTTAAACAAAAACTTTAAGGTGAATTTAGATAATTTAACTTGACAAAAAAGCTCAATTACTATGTGTGTACTTATGTGGGAGACAATCAAATTATAAGGATTAAAATTCACTAGACGAAAATGTCTTTTGATTTGGGCACTATTTTTTATTCGTCATATAGGGATCGTCACAAACTTAGACTTGTAAACTTCATGAATATTTTATCTGTAAAATCCGTTTAATACAATAAAATATGTATATCCAAATATTATCACATATTTTTTTAAAACAAAAAAAGTGTAAGAACTATGTTTAAAAGGGTGCTTTTTCATTGCGAGCGAGAAGCCTAAAATATTTTTAAAAATACATAGTAGCTTTAATATAAATTATACTTTTTGTTTGGTACTTATCCGCTTTGGCACAGGCCGCTGCGCTGGCACATCAAAGCGGTGCCGAACGTCAGTGCGCATCAGCCTGAAACATCGACATTGGACGGACTGTCGCGAAAATTAAGCCTTGCTTTAAAAAAGCCGTCGGGAGTCGAACGCATACGTGGGTAATTAGTGCAAGACTTGAATTGAATAGACTTTGTCTTTGTGTTCTATTACTGTCGTGGATAGCTTTAGTACAATTCAAACTTCGGACAATCGAGTATGCAGGCTGGAAATCATCATTTTAATTGATAATATTATTATTTTGATTTATTCTGCATTTGGCATCCGCTTTTTTAGGTCCTAGACTAATCACTATGTTAAATTTTATTAAGATCCGTTTAGTGGTTTTATGTAGATTGACAGACAATTATTTTTAAGTAACATTCAAAAGTTATTACACTTAGCGCCTGTTTCACTACTGGCAAATAAGTGCTAGATTGCCTATTCGAAATTTACTTGACAGATTTTTGACGTATTTTTCATATAAAATCTGTCAAAAAAAGTCTCAGGTAGTTTATTAGACACTTATTTGAAGGTTCACCACCTTCAGGCCCTTATACTCATTGTTTTTAAATAAGAAACGAGCGGCTATGAAATTATTTCATAATTTTACTAGGCATTAACTGACTTATTCTTTGACTCCTTACGTAGATTCTTAAAACATGATTTTAAGAATCTACTTTTCAAAAATATCTTAAATTATAATAAAACTGAGTAATTTAAACTGTGCTCGTATCTTCAATTCGATTGTGGAAATCCATATTTACACGCTCGCACGAGATCAATTAGTAAACAAAGTAACCATGGCAACCGTCAGTAAACACAAACCGGGAACAACATAGATACACCACGAGCTCTTCTTAATAACTACCATGTGCGAAATAAGGACGAAGTATTGGTAGCTGGGAGGGCGGGGTTAGTGTATTAAACATTATTCCATAGTAATCATAGTTTTTCATTTGGTATCTAAATAACGCTGGCAATATTATAAAATTGAGTTAAGCCAATTCTATTTTTGAGTCTTTCTTTTTTTTCTATTTTATATTTTTCCTCAGAATTTGATTGCAGTGGGTACGTATTTTTGAACGACTTATAAATGAGGAGATTCTTACCTAATTCATCACATTATTTTTTTTATGTATGTTATTCGGTTATGCCAGCTGGACTAATTTGGAAAATTCTAGTTTTGTTTGAAATGGTATACCCATCATCAGCAGGTTAATCATCATTTCAACCCATAAACGTATCACTACTGGGCACGAATCCAAAAAATGTGATACCACGCTGGCCGGCCAGACGAGTTGGTATAGGGTTTTATTTCGATTTTTTTCAAGTTTTATGATTCCAAATTATTTAAAGTCTATTTAAATCACGCTATTCCAACATTAACGTAGTAGCTCCCTTAAATTTGATCCGCATCTACGTAATGTGCTTTACATCGGTCCCTATTCGCACACTCTTCGAGGAAATAATAAACACATTAAGGTGTGCAAATATCGACTTTACTCCTACCACGTAAGGATGCTCCAACTTAGGTCGGCGTCTCAAAAAATATTTCGTGAACTACATAAACAAATAATGAACTCAAAGACCCTGTAACATCAAATAGTTTTACATTAACATCCCTTCCCCGATTTTGTTTACAAACGACGTGTTCCCTAATAAATTTTAATATGCTCTTTTTATCTATAGACTGAGTAAATATTAGGGGTATTACGGACTTGTTGTTTTATGGCTGTCTTGTCAAAATAAGTATTCTTTGTGCAATAATCATCGATATACAATTTCGGCCTGTCCCCCAAGATGAACAATCACGTACCTACTAAAGTTCCGCTCAAAAGTATCACCGATTTACTATCCAATTATTATTATTATTATTTTTTCTTATTTAATTTAAATAAAACTGCATTTAAACTGCCTCGGTGGCGCAGCGGGAAGTGTATACGACTGCTGTGCAAGAGGTCCCGGGTTCGATTCCCGGGTTGGGTGAAAATAGTATTGGAATTTTCTAACATGAAATTCCAGTATTGAGATTTTCCCGGAGTTTGGTAAACAAATGTTCCCGGTAGATGACAATAGGCTCGCCCCCTATTTCATGGGACCAAACATAGCTGGCGAAATGTGGGTGTGAAACACCTCTGCCTACCCCTTCGGGGAAAAAGGCGTGATGCTATGTCTATGTTAAAAAGTAATACAATTTGACGTTTAAATTTGAGATGAGAATTTAACAATAGACTCTATTTTGAGTGCCGGTTTTTAGTTGCCGAGTGTGTTTTGTAAATATGTATATATATAGCAAAACTATTTTTATATTGAAGATCAAAACTGCGAACAGAGCTGGTATTGCTATATTTAAAACAGTATCCTCTGGAGGCGTTTTATGATATCCAATTTATTAACACTACATGTAACACTTTTCATTTTGATTAAATTTAGCTTCAGTGTTGTATTGCTAATCAAAAATTTTAATCCAACACGTACGGCTACATGTTTCCCAGGAGTAATTACACCTGGATGGTTTTAGCCTAAAATCAGAGCGATAGCTTTAATATTTGAACTGCGGAAATTAACTCTTGACAGCTAATTTAACTTCAAGTACCTATCTTAGTGTGTTAAAAATACAACTCTACTCTAGGCAGTATTCTCAGGATCGTGAGCTAGTACCTCATACAAATACGTGTTTGGTGAGGCTAACAAACTCTTGACGTGTTAGTAATTGGCAAGAATCTTTAACCACCCAACGAAACACAATTGTATAGCTACTCGTAGTCTTAAATAAACTTAAGGTAGTTGTAAATTTGAAATGATAAGCTTTGTGAAGCATAATATTCTACGGTGCTAAGTAAGTTCACTATGTTTCTTATTGTTACAAATAAGATTTTGGAACTACGTGACTAATTAGTTTGGTATTGGAGGATTTGGAATGGGAGGTTAGACTTGTAATCATACTAATATTATAAATGAGACTGAAAGGCTATAATTGGTCATGATCGCATGATTGAGCGTGATCACTGTCATGTAGGTAATGATGGTAATCTGTACCTACGTCTTGTTGAGGTGAAAAAAAAAAAAACTTATTTTAGCAAATAATGTTTGCCTCACATATAGAATCATTCGAATGTTCGTATATAATAATATAATATAATAATAATATTCTACCACATTCACACAGCGCCATCTAGTCCCAAAGTAAGCAATTATATTTGCTTGTGTTATGAGTACTAAACAACTGATATACTACTTAAATACTTTTTTTTTTTGTAAATACATACATATTATAGATAAATTACACCCAGACACAGAACAAACCTTTATGCTCATCACAAAGATTTGTCCTGGGTGGGGATCGAACCCACGACCACAAATGTATATGAAACCTATTTTCCATAGATAAACCTAATAATATGCATGATACATACCAAACTAAGTCCTTACTATATTGGTAGAGAGTTTGCTCTTAAATACAGGAACATAGGCTGTACCTCCGATGTATAAGCTTTTGTAATCTCACCTAAATTAAAAATGCCGTTACCATAAAAATGTGTATGTTTAAAAACGATGTTAATCTTCGTTTAATTTACTGTTGTTATTTTTAATGTTGATCCTTGTGCCGACGTAAATTTTGTAAACACAATATTTGCTTTTGTTGTACATTTCTGTCTGAAGTTATTTACGTTAAAAAATTTAGCGTAAACAAAAACAAACCGCTTTGTTACATTATTACCAATCTTGTAATCATTTGTACAACATAAATAGTCTAAAGTGTAACGTAAGCGGAGTTTATACGAGATTTTTACCACCGAATTAGGTAAAGACTTCCAATTTGTAGAATAAATCGTATTACATAACAATCATGAGGTCCGGACCCCAATCTATCTCTTATTTTATTATATCGGTGCCAGGTCTTTTACTATGCAAGTCTGAAGTTGCCGTAAATATACAACAACAAACGCCTCATTGGTAACGTTTAGGGGCAATTCCGACCAATAAAGCAGCGTGCGTGGGTTGAATAACACGACCACTAATGTCTGACCTCTGGCTGTTCACGATTCTTCGATTCATCTCTTTATTTTTTTCGATATCCTCAAGGATGTGCAGATCATTTTGTGATGGTTTCTTGTTATCGGAGGCGATTGAGCCGCGAATGCTCGAATACGTGGGAGTTATTATTTTAATAATATAAGTCCATTTCTGGTGCGCAGTTGTCGTTTCCATTGTTACATGTGAACCACTTTAAATACCGTCGTCGGGCAACAAAGTTGTGAAATTGTCTTAAAAGGGTTAAAATATGTACGTGAATGGAGTCTTTATTGCGGTTCGCAAGGTTCTATTAGTGGTATTACATATACAGTATTTATTTTCTTTTATAAGGTACCTACAAGATATATTTAACTGTATTGTCAATTTAACATCAAAATTAGTTAAAAAAATAGTAAATAAAACAAACAAGAATTACAACATTATTTTAATTATAGGTTAAGTTTTTGCTATTGAGTAGGTCATAATATCAATCCATAATTTGAAATGAATGTTTTCTTAGGAGTTTTTAACCGTGTGTCGGTTGAAAGATATACTTAGTATATTTTCATCCCCTAATATACAACTAACATATGTAGATGGATAAATATGGGTATGATACAAATATGCTTACCCCTTGTATTTAAATTTGCCATATTATATTTCCATATCATGAGTCTCCTTTTGAAATTCATTCTATATAAACGATACGATCGACCGCAAAAAATCGTTCCGTTTGTTGATTGAAAACGGGCGTATTCAATAATCCATTAAACCATAGCGTTAGAGTTTTGACAGATGACGTACGAGGCTGCCATCGTATGACTGATGGGTGACCTGACGCCGTGCGGCACTCGTTTTACTATTTGCGCGGATAACTCATGGGTGACTCGAATATATAATTCGCTCCCGTCGTTCTTTGTCTGGTCACTGCTCACCTCTTATTGGCCGTAGCATGATGTTATAATAGCCTAGTCTTCCTCGATAAATGGGCAATCCAACACTAAAAGAATTTTCAAATCGGACCAGTAGTTCTTGAGATGAGAGCGAGTTCAACCAAACAAACTCTTCAGCTTTAACATAAGTATAGATTCTAAATTCAATTCGTTTCCTAATGTTAAGTTAGCGCTGCAAAAACACATTTATTCTATAACTACTTTTTTTTTGGTAGGAAGAGCTGTATCTCAATCAAATTTCACCAGCTATGCCCATCATCATTAACATATTCCTGTACTTGTCCACAATGAGCTGTGTTCTCGTTCAAAAAACTGATATCAAAATTGTGTGTTTACTGGGTTTACTGTGAAAAAAGAAAAAATGGCAGACTACTCTACTCCAAATTTTAGAGAAGACAGAACTAATATCACGCTGAGGAACAAACAAAAGAGGGCAGTGATTCCCACCGAAAATTCTTTTGAACTATTGTCAGATTTTTCAGATAAGGACGATGAGGACTTGGCTTCTAACACAACAACAGAGCACTCATTCAACCTAAATAGGAGTTACCCTGATATACGCTCTCGACATTCTAAGATAAAAGAAGATGTCTGCGAATTAAGAAACCAAATTCATAAACTTAAGGAGAAACTTTTAATTGCTGAAAACGAAATTGAGAAACTTGTGCTCGAAAATAGCACCCAAGCCAAACAAATTACTGACTATGAATTAAGAATCACCCAGCTGACACACATATGTACAAGTACTGCTAAAAAAAAACCAATACGACGAAACAAAAGTCTTTTTAAAACCACACTTGACTTCACAAATTTACACCAAAGTCCTAGTCAAAATGATATAATCGAATTGAGCATAGCTACGTCGGCCGAAAAAGTTATTAACCAGCATCATACTTTGACCACCTATAATTCACCTGCTAATGAGCCAAAAGTTACAAGAGACTTTAAAACTCTCTGCCAGAAAATAGAGGACACCACTGTTCAACATCGCACAAATCCAAATCATTCAATGAACAACACAGTGTCAACGTCAACAATGTCAAGCCAAGTGTCAACAGTGTCAAAAGACGTAAATAACTTTCCGAACAAAGTATGTCTAATTAGCGATAATAATATTAATAATTTACTAAAACAAGCTGAATGTACTTTTCCGGGTTCTAAAATCTGTCATTATTGTATGCCAAATGCAGATACAATACAGCTACTCGAAACTATAGGTAAGAAACTTGAGACTTACACACTTATGGATTGTTGTATCGTATTTTTGGGTGACAAAGACTTTATGATTACGAAGAACTATGCAAACTTAGTTGACCATATAAAATGTAAACTTGAAACCATAATGCACACTAATGTTATTCTCTGTCTACCAAATTTCAAGTTCAAAAGTAATTTAATCTTATTTAACAAAAGGATAGAAACTTTCAATCAGCTTCTATATGTTAATAATTGGAATTTTCAATATACCTACCTATTCGACACTAATAAAAACCTAAAATATACATATGAAATGTTTAAAACAACAACTGGCAGAGTAAACAACAATGCCATAGTGAATATTTTCCAAGACATATACAAATATATAAAATCAAAAATAAGCTTAGATTACTGTATTGACGACTTGAACATGTATGGAACTAACGTACAAAACACTTGTAACTTTGGTATAGCAAAACCTGGTACTATTCCTTACTATTTCAAAAGTCAGATGAACATGTCAGAAGATAAAACATTTTTTCGTTAGTAAGAATGTTTCTAATATTCAGCATCAAAGTCACTCCATAGATAATGTATGTATTAATGAATTAAATATATTTCACCAAAATTTGTGTGGCTTAAACAACAAGCAAGACGATTTGGAATTGTACATAAATAGTTTGAATGTTCCGTTACACTATTTATGCATTAGTGAGCACTTTCTAAACAATGATCTTGTATCTTTGCTTAATCTTTCCAAGCATCAAGTTGCTTCATACAACACTAGAGTAAGTAAACTGAGGGGAGGGACCATTATTATGATTGAAAGAGATAGAGAATATAAAGACTTGCAAATAGGAAAAAAATTGTATATTATGGAAAGTTTTGAAGTATGCTGTGTTAAAGATATTCTATCTGGTGTGTGCATATGTTGCTGTTATCGCACTCCAAATGATAAAAATATAGATATATTTCTGGATAGGCTCGAAAGACTATTGGAGCACTTTTTTGACAAAAACTGTTTAATTTTTGGTGACTTTAATATTGACTTATTGACCGATAGTAAAAAGAAATCTGACCTACTCAAATTATTGGCATGCTATAATTTTAGACCACTCATTAACTCAATTACATTTATCCGCAATAATTCCCAATCTTGTTTAGACAACATTTTCACTAATATAATTGAATCCGACATTAAAAAATGTGAGATCGATCATAATGGTTTGGCAGATGGTCATGCGGGATTACTTTGCAGTACGGTCTCCAAAGGTAATTTAACAAATAAAAATACAATTTTGTGCGTTACAAGAAGGACATTTACTGAAAGAAACAAAAATTCATTTAGGAATATGTTACTACAACAAAACTGGCACGACTTGGGAATAAACTCTTTTCTCAAGACATTTAGTAAAATCTTTACACATAACTTTAAAAAAAAGACATTGCAAATAAATCTGCAAAGAACCACACAGTGCCGTTGGATATCAAAGGGAATAAAAATGTCCAGTAAAATGAAACGTTTTCTATGTTCTGGAAAAAGTAGTCTTCAAAATGAAACTGTGATAAAGTACAGGAAAAGGTATGTTACTTTGTACAGAAAAGTAATTAAAATGGCCAAAAAGTTAGCAACACAGAAGAGGATAGCAAATTCTAAGAACATTTCAAAAGATGTCTGGAAAATAATAAATGAACATAGAAATAAGAGAATTAACAAACAAACCAAATTAGTTCTGAAAATTGAAGGCAAATACTTAACAGAACAGTCAGAAATCGTAGAGGTATTCATTAAACAATTTGACTTAAATTCAAAACCTTCTTCTTTTCTCTCTTCCAAAACAGCTATGGATATACTACATAAAAGTGCAGAAAAAGTAGAAAATGAACTTATCTTTGACCAGACAACTCCTCAAGAGATACATAAAATTGTAAAAAAAATGGTGTGCAAAAAGTCCTGTGGTTATGATGACATACCCATATCTGTTATTAAAGAAAACATAGACATAATGGCGGCACCACTTAGTATATTTTTCAACAAGTGTTTTGATAAAGGAAATTGCCCAGATCAACTAAAGATAGCCAAAATAATACCAGTACACAAAAAAGGATCAAGATCTGATCCGAAGATGTACAGGCCCATTTCTTTATTGCCTGCTACTTCAAAGATCTTGGAAAAATTGATCAAAGATAGGTTACTAAGACATCTCAATTTAAATAAGGTTTTGAGTAGAAGGCAATTTGGATACCAAAATAATGTTGGAACACAAGATGCAATTTACACTTTAATAAATGATGTCACGAGCAGAATGAACAACAAGCAAAAAGTGGCTGGACTGTTCCTTGACCTTAGTTCCGCTTTTGACTCAGTGGATCATAACTTACTGTTAGGGAAACTAGAACACTATGGTGTACGTGGAAAGTCTCTAGAACTTCTTACATCATATTTAAAAAATAGAAAAATGTTCGTTGAGACCAAAGCTGTGTCAAAGACCCTTACCCCTCTTGATAAAAACATACTTGTTGAGGATACGTACTCATCCAAAATGATACAAGTTCGGGCTGGTGTTCCGCAAGGCTCCATTCTTGGTCCATTATTGTTTATTACTTTTATTAATGACCTTATACAACATGTAGTCCAAACTGTTAATGGTTGCATTGAATTGGTAGTTTTCGCCGACGACACAAATGCAGTCGTATCAGCCAATGATATAATAGGTCTAAATGAGACAGTTAATCTTACCTTGGAAACCTTCTACAACTGGTTTACCGTTAATAGCCTTACAGTGAATGCTAGCAAAACTAACGCTATACTTTTCCGTTCGACTGCCAAAAATAGTGACAATTTAACTTGTGAAATAAACGGCCAACGTGTAATCCAAACCTCGGTCGTAAAGTTTCTGGGAGTGCATATAGATGATCAATTAAATTGGAAAAAAGAATTGATACACTTGGAAAAATCTATTAGCTCTGCTTGCTATGTGCTTAGGAGTCTTAGAAATGAGGTCAGTATTGAACACTTAAAAATGGTATACTTTGCATTAGTAGAATCAAAGCTGAGATACAGCATCCTATGCTGGGGAGGAAGCTACGAGTATAATACTCACAAGGCCTTTGTTCTTCAAAAAAGAGCAATCAGAACAATAGTCGGAATTAAACAACAAGAATCATGTAGACCACACTTTAAAGACTTAAACATACTGACAGTCCCAAGTTTATATATTCTTGTATCGCTCACACATTTATGTAAACACATTCATGACTATGAAAGTGAAGAAGAAAGGCAAAAACGAGAGAGTACCAGGAGAAAAGATCTTCAGACTAAACATGTACCCCACCTGGATGTTGTAAAACATAACACCTATTATAGGTCAATTAAAATATTTAATAAATTGCCTACAGAAATTAAAGCGTCACTTTATAAAATAAATTTTCTAAAACACCTAAAACTGTTCTTGTTACATGAGTGCTACTATAGTATTGATGACATGTAAAATATTCAATATATTATTATTTCTGATGACATTTTTATATATTACTGACATTTTTACATATTACTGACATTTTTATACATTACTGACATTTTAACATTTCATTGATTACATATTTTTTTGACATTTTGACATGTTAACTAAAAATTTTGACATTAATTATTAATAGTTTTGATTAGATTTATTTATGATATTGAACTTACAATTACTGACTTACTAAATTGTCGAATTATATTTTAATTATCTTGCATGTGTTACTGTATCCAATAACAGTGTCAGCTTTTCTCAGCTAGAATTCACACACAATGTAAAAATTGTTTTTTGAATGAATAAATGAAATGAAATGTTAAGTCTCATGTATAACGTATTTATAAGTAAGTAAATAAAAGTACTTAATATAATAATATTCTACCACATTTACACAGCACCATCTAGTCCCAAATTAAGCAATTATGCTTGTGTTATGGGTACTAAACAACTGATATACTACTTAAATTTTTTTTTTTTTGTAAATACATACATATTATAGATAAATTACAACCAGACACAGAACAAACCTTATGCTCATCACACAAAGATTTGTCCTGGGTGGGGATCGAACCCGACCTCCGGTTTAGTAGTCAGTGTCCCTAACCACTAGACCAACAGGCCAGTCGTAAGCAAGTCGTACTTACTTCTGGTCAAGTAGATGCAGTAACATTTTTTTTTCTTAAGATAATAATAATAATACCTATTTATATTTGCTGCTTTAGAATACTGTAGATAATAATAAAAAGATACTTAAATCTAAAATTCTTTCTCGTAATATTCGACCAAAAATCTTTGTTCAACATTTTCGATAACTTCCAAATATTCGCATTAGTGTGAAATCTCTGAATGCCAATTCAATTTCATCAATCAATTGAGCACAGATTTTTAATCATAGTCTTTTGTCAAAGTTTTTCCTTGATTTCTACTCTATAGCAGCTGTGTGCAAAATCATTTATTTTAAAAAATCGCTTTGAATTCGTTATTTGAAATAATCATTTTGTTTTTCTCGTGGAACAAAGGAATTCGTAGCTGATTGCTGGTATTGTAAATGCTTTCTACCATACAAATATTTAAAAAAGATAGTACGTTTTGGAAAATCTACTGTAAATGTCACTAGTTTGGATGGACTTTGGCATTTTATGATATTACACACGTGCGAGACCGGGTCGGATTGCTCGAAAACATTAAGTATTACATAATTAATTTTGAACAGCTGGTTAATAAGAAATCGGCTAACTATTATTACACTACACGATATTCAGGGTTCCTTTAAGCCTGTTTTTGCAGTAGGTATCTATGTATGCGTTTTCGTGAGAATATACCTATATACAATACGGCAACTATTTACCATGTAGGTTGGCTAAATTGTGGGTTGTCCACTTAACATAAACCAAACACTTTATTGAACTGGATTGTATGTTCGAATAACATTAGTACGGGAATCATTGATGTGACCGAAATCTGTCACTCGCGCACTTGTATGCAAATCCCACACCAGCTCTGTACCATGTTATGCAAATGTATGCATTACCCCGCATCAATGAATATCATCCTCCTTCTCTTAAATACAGCTTTAGAAAGAGACAGCAGATTAATGGTTATTTTAAGTTTAGAAGGTATTTGATATGGTAATGTATAGTTTGAAAACTGTTAACCTATGCACGAAGTTCACCTTTGACACTGTTGAGAGCTGCTTTTGTCATGTTATAGTATCTTTCTGATACGGTTGTATCATAGGTGATAATGTTGCGACTTGTTAGAGTGAGTAGGTAAATATAAAAGTAAAGGTGTGTTTATTTGTATCCACTATACGGACAATACTCATGTTCATACTAGCACAATATACAGTATGAAATATTGTCTGTATAAAGCACAGCGATGCATCTGCCTATTGCAAAAATAACACTATTTCATACTTGCCTTAGTTTGTAAGTGCCGTAGCTCACTGACGCGACACCAGACGCGAATGTCGCTTGCAGAATATTGCTACTTGTCACATGCAGCAGTAATTTTAGAATAAAAAAACCGGCCAAGTGCAAGTCGGACATGCGCATTGAGGGTACGAAATTTGGGGTACAAAACCCTAAAAATAACTCGTCAACTTTTTATTTAAATACTTATATAATTAAAAAAAAAAACATACTCGAAGTATGTTTTGCAAAATTTTTGACATTCAAAATGTATTGTAAAAAATTTTAATAGGAGCTGACCCTTTCATAATACTAGCATCATTTTGACTCAGTTGTAAAATATAATGCCGCGTGCAAAATGGCTCAAGGAATATGTTGTGGTAGTGGATGAGGGGCCTAAGTGCTTCGGTTGTTCCCAACGATCTCAACTTTCCTATAGCGAACGTTAAAGATTCAAAACGCCACCAACTTATGTTATACGATAACGGAGCGATGTCTATTGCTTTTTAAAGTAAGTGTAAGTGGAAAAGCGAGGTAAAGTAAGATAAGCTTTTATCATTAGCTTGCATTACGAGTTTTCGATAGTTGTACGGAAACTTATTCTTTATAAGAGTGGTCTCTAGAGCTCATTGGGCGAAGGGGAAAGTTCGTATTGACAGTAAGAAGGGACTTTGTTTCTTAACCTCATAGAAATACTATTTTAACTTGCATATCTCGTTCATTGTGGATGTCCATTACCAGCCAACTACTACAAAAAAGACCAAGACTTCGACTATCACTGGTAAAAAGAAATTGCCATACCGTAAACAGTCTTTATTTTATTTTATTCGCTGTTACAAATAGAATTAAATAAACTGAAGCCAAAAATACGTGTAGCTTGTCTAAAATGTTTTAACGTTACATAAATCGATTTTAGCGAATCTCGACCTAATCAACATGCAAATGTTTTTTTAATGTTACATCATGACGGTATTTTATTATTCAAAGCATTATAGATTACAAAGTTTCTGATTCTATTTCACATGTTAATCAAACATAAATCAGAAAGCAATTAATTAAAATAATCATTAAATCGCCATTATAGTGTCGTGTTTGGACTTTCCACTGTTAAAGCCTATTATATTTATCTAAAATTATTCTCACGAACAGTAAATAAAATGGTCACGATTATTTTATTTGATATGGACTAGATAACCTCGCATTAACTTTTCAAAATCAATAAAATCAACTGATATCTTTCACGGTGCGGTACTTTAACATTTTTTATCGAAATTGTTATAAATATTTTATTATTTATCAATCGATTGACATTTACGATCAAACAACGAGCTATAACGAAAAAGGGTAACATTGGAGTTCAACAGTTGTTCATAAATATTTTCTATTCAATTGACCGCGAGAGAATACGTTTTGACGATAAAAAAGCAGAAAATATTACGCTGTCTTTACTACGTATGAATTTAATTTATTTTGGTATAAACTATTTTGTCATAAAATTCAGTTTTATTTTTCATCATATTTATTAACCCTTTGAACGCCAGAGACGTCTATACACGTAAAATAAAAATGTGCTCACCACGCCAATGACGGCATGGCACGTCAAAAATATACTTTTAAAATTTAAATGTAATTTTAAAAACTTGGCGCTCAAGGCACGGCGATGCCGATATTACGTGGCGGTCAAAAGGTTAAAAACTAGCTTTCGTCCGCGGCTCCGCTAGCGTGGCTTGTCAGTAAAAAGTAACCTCTTTGCTATATCAGAATATAATCTATCTTTTTGCCAAATTTCATATCCTTTCAGCTATTCTCGCATGATTAACAAATTTCTTTCGCATTTATAAAATGTTAATAGCATTAATAGTATTAAAAAATAAACGAATATTTCACAGTTCTATAAAGCAACTGGACTAATGGCTTAATCTTGCAAATAATGTACCAAGTACTTGCAAAAATTATCGAGACACTTGTTTGTGTGGAATGCGGTTTTATTTCCCCCGCCCTCTTATAACATGTCGTTAACGCCCTCAAAGTACGGTTAGCCAAGCCAACAATTTATTATTACTATGTTGTGTACCTATAAACTTCATCATCATCATAGAGCCCAATGACGTCCACTGCTGGACATAGGCCTTTAGGACTTTGTGCCACCTGCATATAATAATATTTAAAATATAACATAACGCTTATGTTAAATATATATATTATAATGAATTGTGTGTAAAATTTAATTCTCACGCCTTTTTCCCCGAAGGGGTAGGCAGAGGTGTAAACACACCCACATTTCGCCAGCTATGTTTGGTCCCATGAAATAGGGGGCAAGCCTATTTTCGTCAACCGGGAACATTTGTTTACCAAATTTCGGGAAAATCTAAATACTAGAATTTCCTGATTTAATTCTTATAATAAATTTAGTATTCAATAATCCGTAAATCTGGCTACAGTAACGAAAATACTTTTTTACAGGATTTTATCCTGTAAAAAAAGTATTGAGAGTGTAATTGTGTAATGAATATCTTTAGTTCCAATTAACATTGTGGTATAATCTTTGATTTATTATTTGCAGGGCCTGTCCAAAATAACATACCGCTATAAAGTTTAGTTTTAGTCATTACTAGTACTAAACTTTTAGTAAAAACCCTCTCAGCTCTCTAGTTAGAGGAGAGGAAACCCGAGCCCAGCAGTGGGACTTAATGGGTTGCTGATGATGATGACTGATGAGTACTAAACTGTTACATGATCTTTGATAGATACGTTAGAGCGTCAAAAAATTACATACGCTATTTCCCCATCTACATAATATATCATACAAACAAAACCGCAGCCGATGATATCTGGTAAGTATTAAAAAATAAAGTTAGTCACAATACAATGAAAGCTTGTCATTTAAACTATTGTATGAAAACATAGAATCAATGAACAGGCTTACCAAAAACGGTACGTCCCAGGCCATGTACGCGCGTTCGAGTTACAACTTGCAAGTAACATACACACAGCTTTACATACAATGCGATGTGGGCGGGACGAACAACACTAACGTTTAGCTAATACTAGACTTTGTTGGAGGATATGCTCGACCTGTTTCGTGAATGATGATTGGCGATTTAACAAGTTTCTTTTGTTCTGTGATGTGTTTTTCCTATTGACACTCGTTATTACTCGTTAATTATTACGACTACAATTAATTCTTTACTGAAAAAAAAACATATAACAAAATATGATAAACTATGTTAAAAAGCTCGTAACAAGGTATCATATATGGGCATGCTCATATTTAGGTACCTGTACTTATTTCGCAACATAAAATTTTGCATATAATATATTATATAAAACTACCATACTTCTGCTTCTGCTGTGACGCGTGGTGTGTCGTTAAAAAGTAGCCTATGTGCTATTCCAGACTATAATCTATCAGCGTGCCAAATTTCATACAGATCGTTTGAGCTATTCTCGCATGGTTGATTAACAAACATCCATCTTTTACCATCTATCCATCCATCCATCCTAACTTTTTTATTAGTAAGATTTTACTTTAACAAACAAATCTACAATCCTATACTTGCATTGATATCTCGTTTCGAAGTGATTTATCTTTTGATTATTCTAGTGAATGCGCCGGCGCCGTTAATGGCACGCATTTAACGACTATCACCATCAGGTGGCAATGGTTCCTTGTGACGTGTGCTCTAAGGTTGTTAGTATTGCTTGTTGGTACATGTTGCCTCTAAGTGGACCTTTATACCCCTTTTAAAGAGGTTCAAATGCATTCGTTAGGCTAGCGTATTTTATAAAGTGGTTATACGATAAATTTATTTTTGTAGTAGTTGTCACTATCCCCCTTATTACAAAATATGGACTAGGTATTAAACCAGGTTTAAATTGACATAAGCCATTGTTTTAGTGTCAAATGAAATGAAATGAAATGAAATGAAATGAAATGAAATCTCGTTTATTCATCTAGGTTACAAGGTAACACTTATGAAAGTCACAAGAATGTAACAGGTTATCCGAAATGTTGTGTCAGCAAATTTGCCTACGACCAGTTCGCTGACGGGGTGGAGCTATGAGAAGAACTGGCAAGAAACTCACGCCACTCTTTTTAAAAAAATGGATAGTTACAATCTTTTGTAATTTACAATTTGGGTAGCGTGTAAAGTGATGCAGCAGAGCACTACACCGTTAGATTAACGAATTATAATGAATGTTTACAAACTAAATATTAAACAGAAAGTAAAAGGTAAGGCTCCGTGGTTGCATCACTTTACACATTGCTATGCAGCCATTAGGGACAGTCTGTGAATAAATATGGTTTTAATTTTGTAAAAACATAACTTAAAAAAAAAAAAAATGATACAAAAAAAATAAATAAAGGAAATCCAAGAGAAAACTGACATAAATATGCACAACGTGCCCCCATGTCACAAGTGTAATTCTACACAAACAAGATAAATCAAATCAAAGATAACATTATTCCCAAGACATTTTATCATCTAAAAACTCATTAATTGTATAATAACCCTTACGAATAAGATGATCTTTAATAACGGTTTTGAAATTAAGTAAGGGTAAATTCATAATGTCTTCGGGAATTTTGTTAAAAAATCGTACACCGAGTCCCTCAAAAGTATTATGAACTTTATGTAAACGATGATATGTGCCTACTAACTTATGTTTACTTCTAGTGTTAACACCATGAATATCACTATTCTTGGTATATAGATGAATATTTTGTTTGACAAGCATAATATTTGCAAATATATATTGGGACGCAGTTGTCAGAATACCTATTTCTTTGAATCGTTCTCTCAGGGAAACTCGTGAACCTAAGTTATAAATAGAGCGAATGGCTCGTTTTTGAAGAATGAATATTGTTTCAATATCAGCAGCCTTGCCCCAAAGCAAAATACCATAGGACATGACGCTGTGAAAATAACTAAAATAAACTAATCTCGCGGTTTCCACATCAGTAAGTTGTCGTACTTTTCTGACTGCAAAAGCCGCAGAGCTAAGTTTACCTGCGAGACACGATATATGGGCTCCCCACTGAAGTTTACAATCTAAAGTTATACCCAAAAAAACTGTTTTGTCAACAAGGGTGAGAGTTTCATTGTTTAAATTAAGATTAATACTAGTACTTTTAACATTTGGCATTGTAAATCTGACACATTTTGTTTTCTTGGAGTTTAGCAATAGATTGTTTGCCGTAAACCAGTCCAGGACTTTCGCTAGAGAACCATTTACATCGTCAAAATTTGTTACTTTACGATCAACTTTGAAAATAAGAGACGTATCATCTGCAAATAGCACTATGTCGCAAAAATCCTGTACGTAGAATGGCAAGTCATTAATATAAATCAAAAATAGAAAAGGACCAAGAATTGAGCCCTGAGGGACGCCCATTTCTACAGGTAGTCCTGAAGACCTATTTCCTTTAATATCAACGCATTGTACCCTATCTCTTAGGTAAGAGGCAACAAGACCAAGTGCAGCATCCCTAATGCCATAGTGACTGAGTTTTCGCAAAAGTGTATTATGTTGAACACAGTCGAATGCTTTCGAAAGATCGCAGAAGACACCAATGGCATCCATTGAATTCTCCCAGGCGTTAAAAATATGTTTTAATAGAGTAACACCTGCATCTACAGTAGAGCGACCCTTTGTGAAACCATATTGCTCACAGTGTAATAATTTATTTAAATGTTGTCAAAGTTGTCAATTTAAACCTGGTTTAATGCTTACTCCGTATTTTGTAATAAGGGGGTATAGGATCATATTATGTATTATTTTATATATTATATTAGAGAACACATGTCATTATAGCAAAGATTTTCGAAATTCTGTCATTTTTTAAGTTTTTAAAAATGGCATCGCTGTCCAATGTTTGGTATATAAAAAATTTCCAAACATTTGACGGTGATATTAAAATCGACTAAGCGGAATTCCAAGTAGGCTCTGTAATTAATGTTAATACATATTGTCTCTCAAGCCCTTATCGATACATACCTACCTAATTCAGTACGCATATTATTATGTAGTATACTTTATTTGTTACTCTTGTTAATTTATATCTTTGTTATTCGTGGATATATATAAATATATATGAGTGCAGATTTTTAATATTGAAATTGCCTTGATAACCACTGACTTTTGTCGGTCTGATTATAATTTAAAAAATAAACAAATGATTAAATAACGAAATAGTATAATGTTTACAATCAGACACCTTGCTGAAACAATTCACGACTCAAAAATAATAGTAGTCGCTCAATTGTCTAATTAAACAACTCAGTTTCAATTTATAACTTTACGAGTATTAATTTTAACACCGAATAAAAACCTAATCAAGTTTTTTCATTTTATAAAGGAGTTCAAGATACTGTGAAGGATTTTATTATCTTAAAGAATTCTTGCTTTTATCATAAAAGTATAATTTCACTGAACAATCGATTTAGAATGTATAATTCAAGATACATGCCCATATATGACGCAAGCGAAAATACATTCAGTGTGGGTCGATTTAAATCGTTTTGTCACAGCCAAGTGTGGTTTTAGATTTACGAAATTGCAGGATATTTGAATTTAGAACGACTTGCCTTCACGCTAAAAGGCCATGTATTAGAATGACTGTACCAATATGACTATTCTACACATGTAACGAGAACATTTGCACAAAATTTTGATAAGAATTCATTCGTAAAATGCAAGGAAATAATTCTATGAGATAAAACGTACATTACTTATATTGAAGGAAACATTTATACTAAATAAACATCTTTTGAAACGTGTATTTACTGCTTTACTTATGCCAAATACCTTTTCATAAGTAGTCTCTTAAAATTTCATAAAATGTTTGGCGTAGGCGTGTGTCTTGAGTATAAAAAGTGGATTAACGTCTCATGTGCTGATAATCCGGACGTATATCAGGGATTTGCAGAATTAAGATCCAGTTTATCGCCGTACGAGTACAGTCATTTCATTTAAACCGAAATAGCATCACGGTGGTGTATCTGTGTATAAAGTTCTATATGAACGTATTAAATGAACATTTCTTTTTTATTTAGGATGGTCTTTATTTTGTAGACAATACTTTTCAATATTCAGTTCTTACAGACAAATCTAGATCACCTAAGATCTAATGTGGTCAATACAATAATTTCCATTAGCATAGATATAATTTAAACAAAAGTATATTATATAAACTTTTTCTCCTATTTTCAAGCCAATGAGATGCTCAAACCATAGGAAACATAATTCTAAACAGAAGATGATAGTATATATTGTATTTTTGTATGTAATAATAAAACTAAAAACTACTGGACCGATTTAAAAAAATATTTTTCTGTTCAAAAGCTACATTATCACTGAGTAACATAGTAACACCACGCTACGGCCAATAGGAGCTGAGCAGTGGCCAAATAAAGCAGATGGGAGCGAATCCCCTCGCGACTTCTATAATGTAATCAATATACTTAATTCGAATAACTATTTTGCTTAAAACTTTGTCAAAAAATATCTTCTCTCTAAATAAAACTTCGAGTATGACTCAGTGTTGAACAAGCTCAAATATTTGTAGAACATGAAGATCAACAATATCAGATGAGGATGTAAGAATTAAAAATTCCTCCCTCAGACATTCTACTAACAAAATTAACATATTCACTGTTTCATCTCAACTGGTTCCCACTTTTGAATTTCCTATTAGTGTTTACAAAGGCAAAGTCAATACGATGTGGTAGCCAGAAATTTTGACGTCACGTTTGTTATCTAGCGCTCTTATTCCATAGTGTGAAGATTTAAAATCACTTGTAGCCAAAACGATTATGTAATGAAGATCCACACGCTACTCTATTGTTGAAATTTGTTTACAAAATTTTCGAGTTATTGACTTTGGCGTGAGAATTGGTTACTAACGTCCGTAACCTGGTAGGTCTGATCGATCAAATATCTAACATACTACTGTTAAGCATTTTAGAAGCACATAAGTATGTAAATAAGTTCAGTAGCTTACTTTTATTGTGCGACATTACAAATGGTTTCCTTTACTCTTAAATGCCACAATGTTATTAACAGAAATGTCTCACGTTCTTGAATGTGCTGCTACGTGGAATTTTATCTTTCAAGTCCTCTCTTCGGTTACAAGTCACATTTAATACATTACAAATGGCTGATTTTTAGATAATTTCGTGTTATTAATTAATATTATTTATCACTATCATACATTCCCATCAATTTCGATGTAATTAAAAAAAGTTTTATAATGGTTTAACTTGGAAGATAGCAGTGATTTTTAGTTATTTATATGTGAAATATTTGAACGAAATTTTCTGTTAAGATAATTTAGTATCTTTACACCAGCATTGAGTATTAAATTTGTTTGTATACCTATTAGATTGATACTACAACCTTATTTATTTTCTTCTTCTTATAGTCTTCTCGTCCTATGTAAATATAATATGATACTGAGTAAACCTTTGCTTTTATGGTTCTTGGAATTTATAACCTAGATGAGATTCAAAAAGATCTCTTCAATTTAAAAGTCTACTAATAAAATATAATTGGCTAGGGGCTCCAGCTGAATACTTCTAGGACTAGATAAAAGGTATTTTCTGATATCCATGTAATGTGTAATCAATAACAATAAATTAGACCTACAATATTATTATTATTATATAAACGTATCCGATACTGAAATATTCTAAGTTTAACTTCAATCTTTAAGTTAATAGCCATCTGCGTACAGTATTTTACTTACCTATTTATACTCATTGTTCACAGCTATCTGTTGCAATAAGTGTTTTTCTAGTATAAATCACAAGTTGATGACAATAGGCTCGCCCCCTTTTTCATGGGACCAAACATAGCTGGCGAAATGTGGGTGTGAAACACCTTTGCCTACCCCTTCGGGTAAAAAGGCGTGATGCTATGTTTATGTAAATTACAAGACAAGAAAATTTGTTACTATATAAATAATAATATATAACAAAGAACGCGCAACGCATGAACACGTTTTGTGTGACTGTCCCTCAGACAGTAGGTCATATATAAAATATCTTTTGTCAATTTGAATAATCTTTTCAATGGAATATGTATATGACGATAGCCCAACATAAGCCAATCTTATCGAATTAAAGCATCCAAAAATTGATACTATATCCAGACAGTTGTTTAATAAAATTGTGAAAATCTTATTATTAGAGGAATTTTCTAATTATATAACGATTAATAACAATAATTCTTCAAATGTATAACTAGTTTTTATTTATTGGGTTGAATAACATAATGTAAAATCATAATTATAATTATATGTAAGACAAAAGTTTAATAGGAGCTTTCATCTGCCAACAAACTGCTGTGCAGTTTGGCAGATGATAAAACAAATATGTAAATTTCAAAAAAAACTCTAAATAAATGCTTTTTTCTTTCTTTCTTTCTTAATTGTGCCTTTTTCAGATGTGACTTCAAGTGCCATAAAGTGATAGACATACCCACTTCACAAGTTTCTAAAGGTACATAAGTCTCATAGGAAATTGATAATTACTATACGTATTGGGAACTTTCTAATCATTTCCGGAGAGGTAATTATATTCTGAACGTCATCGACACAGAAGTGTTTGCCATACTTATTAGTTGCTACTGTATTAACTAGTTATGAACAGTAAGTTTATATCATCGGTGTTTAGCAGTACCTTGTCAGAGGAAGTGATGAGTAATAAACAAGTCGTCAAGTAATAAAACTATTGATTAACTGTCGACTTGAGCGGTATCGAAATGAGTTATAACTACTACAGTGTAATGTTTTATTTTTAGATATGCTGCTATATTTTATGTTATATTATTTACAGATTAATCAATTTAATGTTGACTTTGTATACGGGTCTCATAATTATGTTCATTGTTATCGAAGTTTATGAACTACTTTAGAATAAAATATACAACAGAAATTGTTGTTTGATATTATTTCATCATCGTAACCCTTCCAATTTTAGCCAATATTATTGAATGATTTGTCAACTTACGAGTAGCTCATAGTTGAGCAAATTTTTTTTTATTGTGAATAATATCCCTGTGCGGCACAAAATCGCTCGCTGTGGCGGAAATTAGGTGAGGCCTATGTTCAGCAGTGGACGTCATTGACCTGATATGATGATGATGTAATCTCTGTACGGGGAGTTATATCACAATAAAGAAGAAGTATTCTTAATATACTGTGGTTCTATGAAATGTTTGGGCTGAGGTTGCCTAGTGATTTACTTTTTCAGGACTTTGGTGATTATTCGGTATTGCTGCTTTGTTCTGTGTATGGCATTTATTATTTTATACAAGTTTGTTAATGGCATCATTACTACCCATAAAATAATGTCCCATCGCTGGGCAGGGGTCTCCTCCAAAAATTTTGGAGGGAATTTTGCCTTCTATACCACGTTTGCTGGTATAGGATAGGATTGGGTTGGTATAGGATTTTGTTTCGAATTATGCTTTTCTTGCAGTGCTCTTGTTACTTAAGGTTACTCTCGCTTAGTCGCCTTGTACGACACCCACGGGTTGAGATGGGGTAGTGACATTATGTATTCTTAATCCGTCACTACACGGACAGTAATTGTTTATGTAGCTTCTGACTTATCTTCTTACTTAAGCTATACAAAACTCTCTTAACTCTCAGATAGAGGAGAGGCAAACCTTGTCCAGTAGTGAGACTTTATTGGCTTGCTATTATTATAAAATTATTCATTTATTGAACGTACAAATACTAAGATCAATACAACAACAATTATTACCAGTGTTACATTCTGAATATTTCTTTGCGTAAAAATACTGTGTTGGATTTTATTCATATTGCGGTCACTAGCATTTTATTTATGTTCGTATGAAATCAGCTCGAACAGCGACATTTTATTCTCGAACATAAAATCAGCGTAGCTTGAAAACAATCGTTTCATATTCAGGTCAAGTTACCGAATTGTACGTATTCCGTGGTCCTGTGTCCGAAAATCTTTAGAATTAATGCCACCTTCGACTTCCTGAGTCGGACCGCGCTGTAATCGAATAACTCAAATAAACTCAGGTGGAACTTTTCAATACGCTTCGTGACCATGACGCTTACGACTGAAACGCTTTATGCAACATATCGATAAGCATTTATTGAAAAAGTGAGTTGAAAACTTTTGGTTGTTGATATAGACAATTTGACTGCAGAATAGATCCAAAATATGAAAGTTCTTTATTGCTAAAAACTCATCTGTTCAATGCTATCATGCTAATATATTGACTGGCCTGTTGGTCTAGTGGTTAGTGACCCTGACTGCTAAGCCGGAGGTCGTGGGTTCGATCCCCACCCAGGACAAATCTTTGTGTGATGAGCATAAAGGTTTGTTCCGTGTCTGGGTGTAATTTATCTATAATATGTATGTATTTACAAAAAAAAAATCTATTTAAGTAGTATATTAGTTGTTTAGTACCCATAACACAAGCAAAATATAATTGCTTACTTTGGGACTAGATGGCGCTGTGTGAATGTGGTAGAATATTATTATTATTATTAATTAATTGACATACTTGGTAACTTCGCAATGCTTTCATAGCGTTGTACTGTTAATTATGACTTATCGTTCGTACTATGTTTATTACATCAGTGAAGCAAGGGGTGTTTGTACGAGTGCTGCACAAGAGGTTCCGGGTTCGATTCCTGGTTTAGGCAAAAACGGTATTGCGTTTTTCTGTCTTGAAATTCTCAATATCAGGCGTGAGTCTGAAAATGTGCTCGGTTAATTCAATCGTCCAACATTAGGTATATGGGAAGAAACTGGCGAAATATGGTTGTGATGCATCTCTGCCTACATTGGTAGAAGGCGTGATGCTATTTCGTGTTTTTTTTTCTAATCCTCATTCATCAGCAACCCATGAAGTCCCACTGATTAACCGGTTCCAATATCAAGTACTTATGTTAAGTTTATCTAAAGTGATATACAGAATGTAATGAACTGCGTTATCTAAATTGCCGTCTTTCACTATTCGTACTTTGTAAACATTACGACTACAAGCATGTTTTGCAATGCTGCATATTATCAGTCCAAAGAACACTATACTTTACTGATAAAAGTAATGATTATTTAATTCTTATTAGAGTATTGCTAGTCGTGTTCCGTAAATTTCATTCTACAATGTTGGGTGTAATGCATGTCTAGAAGAATTCATGCCTATGATGTATCGGGTACTTAATAAACATAAAATTATCATATCTAAACTTGGTACAGCAATCATAGGCACACAAATATTTGCTGCTTATGGGGATTGAACACAGTCAACACTTGGCACGGTACCAATACAGACGATTACTTAACCACAATGTCATATGTGCGGATAAAGAAGCATGATTTCTATGGTCTAGTTATTTACGACGTATTAATAATAGATATAGGTACAGATATAGGTACCTATCAGATATAGGTTTTTGCCTTAATACGTTTTAACTGTCATTTTATGTAATAGCATGTACATTAAACATCACCGTGTAGTGATGGATTATGAATACATAAAGTCACTACACTATCTCAACCCGTGGATGTCGTAAAAGGAGACTAAGGGAGAGAGAACTTTAATATGCAGTTAAGACATTGCGAGAAAAGGAAAATTCGAAACAAACCCTATACCAACCCGTCTAGCCAGCCTGGTATAGTAGGCTAAATTCCCTTCACATTGTTTGGAGGAGATCCGTGTCCTGCAAGTGGGACGGTTGAAATGATGACGACATTAAAGAAATGGTGGCTTAACTGACAAAAGGCAAAATATGCAACCCGAGTTCGACTGGCAGTTCCAATTTGGATTTAGCTTTTAGTATTTATATGTAATTTGATAAAATAAATTCTAAGGGTATGTCTGTGCTACCAACTCATATAAGGCCAGCGTATGTGGGTATGGTCGAAACCTAGTTCTCTAGATGCAAGAGAAGAGATCCTTTCCCAGCATTGAGACATTAATGGTTGCTATGATTTAAGTATGTATATAAATATTTAAACGTGTGCATTGTGCATTATGACTACATGGCATGAACCCATCCAATTCACCGGATCAAAGCTTCTGTAATACGAAACACGTAGATCGATTCGTTCCAAACTTGCGCCTTGTATGGCACATCACAAAAACTTCCCCAATTCCGATTTAAGACGCCGGCGACTCTGTGCTTAACACAATAAAAACACTTTTGAAAAGTAAGAAAAAACGACACAGTGTTTAATTATGTGGCTCAGTTGGAAAACGCTTACTGGCTTTACGCATCTAGTTAAGCACAGGAAAGATTAACAAGCTCTGCGTTTCGAATGAAACAGAATTGCAAAGGAAGTCACGGTAATTAATGCTGTAATCCTATGCTCGGTGGTTGGTCATAAACTTATACCACACTTGATTAGTTTTCTTTAGAAGGTACAGTTTTTTTCATTCACTAACGAAGCAAATCCAATTAAAGGCCTCTCTCAAAAAATGATGAAAACGAGGTGCACTAAATCCAATAAAGGCATTTATAGACAAATTACTGCAAAAAAAAATTATATTATTAATCTACATGATGTGTTTTAAAATCTGGTTTTGTCAGAAATTGTACATTGATTCTGCTTAATATGTAAAAAATCATCAAATCAGAACTAAATTATTCAGGAGATCCTGGTTTTGTTAGATTTTGAATAAGTATGATTTATAATTTATTATAAATTAGAAACACGTCCATCCATCTTTTTGTATCGCCACGTTCGCATGGCCACTTAGTACTGGATGAGTGCTCAAGGTCGTTGGCGATACTATCACAAGTCTCAATGTAACAGTTGAGCATAAAAGGGCATTCAGTGTGAACTGTAAATTCGTATTTGGGGCCAATAATGAAACAGTTTCAGTTAATAATACTCATTCATTTTCAAGGTATAATTTTTTGATTTTATTTTAAAATGATACGACTCGTTCAATGAATACAGCGTTTCATTATGAAATCATGGGATACAAATTAACTGATCAGTATTAATAGGTAAAAATAATTATGAATACATTACAGTACAATTTGTGCTTTATATACAAAAGGTAGATGTCCGCGACAATATCAAAAGTTTCTATGATTGTTTTTGGATAATTGTACATCTAAATTATTTTAGATTAGATAGTTGAACTAAAATCTACTATGCCAATTATTTAAATTTTTTAAAATTCAATTTATTTATTGCTTCAAATTTTTCAGATGACTAGAATGTTTTTCAAAATGTTGCACATAGTAGATTTTATTTGGAAACATCGAAACTATAGGTTTTTTCTTATCTCTGCTATCTAATGTATCTTTTAATACATAATAACAGACATGATTGTATTTTCTGATGTTATAACTACAGAAACTCTTAAATCTACCTTATTAAATTTGATTTTGTCGCGTAATAACTAAATTGATGAATATATAGATCTTATAGAATAACAAGTAGTGTAGTTAGACAGATTTAGAGCTAATAATATTGAGAGGGTAAGATACAGTTATCCATATAAAAATATAACAATGACTTATTAAACATAAGGATATACATTATACAGGGTTTGAAAGGAAAACAGTAATAAAGATAAACAATACTTCCAGGCTTTGTAAAACATTAAGGAAGCTTTAAGAATAGGAACGGCCTGAAACTAAAGCCCTATACATCCTTGCTCATATAAAAAATAAACTCCAAGAAACTAATTAATAAATTCGCCAACAATTTTTATTTTTTCCTCTCCAATTCTTAATCGAAAACTCATTTTTTTATCATTCCATGAAAAGCCAAAATTTATTTCTAATTTAGAATATTTACAATACTAAAGGATTATTAATTTGTACAAATTTAATAGTTGGATCGTGTGTTATGAAACCTCAGGTCTATATATTATAAAAATACATCTTATAACTATTGTTTTATTACTAATTAATTGCTAGTTAACGGAATTAAATTAACTCAAATGCATATTAAAATAAAAATCACAGCAAATGTCAATTACCTATCTACCTATACATTGTAATCACTATCTATATTAACAATCGATGGTGTCATATCTTACATCAAAATTTAACGTGAAATTGTACCTTAACCATTATACATAATTAAAATTCGTATTTTGTAGATATTACAGGAATAATTTAATAATAATTAGTACTTTATTAATAATTTATTAGAGACTCGTCGACAAAATTGAGTTTAGGTATAGCTTAACATGATAATGTAAATTAATTTACATAGTCGTATAAAACCTTTTTACATAATTTACCCCAACTTAATAACAAAGTTGAAAGTAAAGGCTTTTATATTAGGATAAAGGTTTGATAACATGGATAGCGTCAGGTTTAAATTGCTCTCAATTTACATGTGTTTCCATGTTAAAGATACCAATTTGTAGTATCCGTAATTTTGCGATTCAGTTACGTTCGATAAGTAGACGGAACATTCCAACTTTGTCCATAAATGGCGCATTACTCGTTGCCCGTCATAAATATTCATTTTCGGCAAGCAAGAGGAAGTTTTCACGGTTTCTCATCGAGCTCTAGTCGAAGTAAACGCGGTTATATTAGCAAATTTATGAGCAAAAATATTCCACACTCCGCAAAGATTTCAAGCAAACTTTGTAGAATTCTTATCTGTCGCTGATCCAATCTCATTGATACCTGCACTAGTGGCTCTGGTTTGCACTTTTATTTTAGTATAAGCTATATTTACCTTTACATTTGTGTTAGTAAGTGTTTCATTTGCCAAATATTCACATTATTTTCAGTAAAGTGTAGCTATTTTACAAATTTTGGAATTTAAATACAAAGGGAGTTTATTGCTAAACATTAACATCACTGCTCAAATATTAATTACATACATAATGGATGGCATAAAAATTGTTATCAATTTTACAATTTACATAAAAGAAATTACTATATACAATTGTTAAATATTAATCACCGTAAATAATAATTAAGTTTTAGGAAAAACGGCATACGTCAAATATTAGGTACGATTCACTTCACTCACTTCAGTTTCTTAGTACAGGGTTACGCACTTTAAGTGTCCGAGATCAAAGCAAAGCTTCTTCGAGTTGGTCGAAGCCTTCGTACCATCAGTCACTCTCGTAGACGGTAGAATTGGAGCTCTTGCGCCGGCTGTAGGGCGAACAGAACTCGATCCTGGTGTCTGGCAGCCAGGTATACGCAGTGCGCTCCGAAGATGCACTGAAAAGAGAAAAAAAAAACATTATAAAAACTTATTATTATGCATTTTATTAAAACTAAAAGAGTAGTTAAATAGCAAAAAACGATCAAGATTGGTAATTAACAATAGTCGCGCAGTCAAAATTCGTCATACAATTATAATAAAAAAAGAAACTCTTATACGGTAAAATACAAACATAATCTACTAGTAAGTTTAACTGTGATAAACTGAAAATAACTCCGAAGTCTCTGAAATTGCCAATGTTCTTGGAAGACGGTTATTATTTGCTAATAGATGGATTCCTACTTTACCTACCAGCTAATGAAAATAACATCGATACGTTCTACCTTGATGTATTTAATTAAACTACGAATGTAGCACAATGTTGGCAAACTGGCGTCATCATCATCATAATCCATCTGATGGTACGGTAGCCTATGAACGCTTGCAACACCACAGGCATCATGAGTGCATTGCTAATCCTTCAAACCTCCTCCCTTCCTAATGAGATCTAAACACCACTTCACACCAGTGGGAACACAAAAATGAGATATTTGTTAAAATATTTATCAAAACTGTTTCTATTAAAGACCAAATTATTTATGAAACTATGTCAACTAAAGTCAATTTAAATTTACCTCTGTCCATTAAATTAAGAATGATATTACATTGCTTTATTATTGCAATTATTTTTGTAATGACGGAAATAAAATTGATTGTAATGGACAAGTAAATGGCGATCCTTTTAAATGATACCGTTTTATTTTATTGTTAGTCATTATGAATTTGAGATGATTTTAATGGATACGAAAATAGTAATTTCTCATCAATTATTTAGGGAAAATTGTTTAAAAATGTGTGTATGATAAATTTAATGAGTCTGTTGAGGTTGTGTCTTGTTTCATGTCCAATTAACGTTTACAGTACTGGAGGTTGACTTTCAACATAGTTGTTGTAACTGTGCGTGCTTTTAATGGTAATCGAGACTAGCATTTACATTCAGTAACAATTGAAACACGTTTAGACAAAACAAAGGCATAGACAGACTTAGTAACGCATTGTACCAATCCACTTGTGTATCTTACAGTAGTGGATTTAGTTGGTCACAGTTAAATAAACGCTAAAGAATCCTTGCTTGTAGCAGTAGAATTATTTATGTTGAAATGCAATGAAAAGTTAATGTATTCGCTCCTTCAAGTGCCACCTACGAGCACTTGAATAAACAGAAGCACTATTTATCTTTACCTTACGTATAGGTAAAGCATGTTGTTTTAAAGAGGACCCCTATAGAACTGGGGTCAACGCTCTTGACACACTTTATGAGAAGAGCCTACGAACAACACACCGTGTACCTTTTATATGTTGTTGTCTCAACAAGCAAGCACACTATCATATTTCTGTACACAATAATATTTCTGGTCTAAAACTTATAAAAATATTTTCGATATCAATATTGGATACCTTTAGCTACTGGCATGTATTATGTGAGGCGAATAAAGTAGGGTAGACACATTATTACTCTGTGATAGATTGGGATAGAACCGTATCTTTTGACCGATTACCCTTCACGCCCTTGGCTATTGCGGTCCAATAGCCACAGACATAAGATTAACCGATGTTCGTATCACTCAACAATTTAGTGTTACCCGAATGGACGGATTTGATGTTATCGATACAATGTATCTGCCGATATAAGATGTTAATTAAATATGTGAATTAGAGATTGTACCTATCGAACCACTCAATAGAAATAAATTAGATACCATAATTATTTGTTGAATAAATGCTGAGGAAATGAGAGCTTTGAGAAGTATGATTGGGGTAAATTTGAGTGATAGGATAAGAAATAGTGTAATAAGGTAACGTTGTGGCTTGAAAATAGAAGTTGTGACACGAATAGAGAAAGGAATGATAAGCTGGTTTGGACATGTTGAGAGAATAAATGAAGGAAAAGTGACAAAACAAATATATGAGGCAAATGTGAAAGGAAACGTTGGAAGGGGAAGACCTAGAAAAACTTACCATGACCAAATAGGTGACGTTCTAAAGAAGGGACAGATCAGGAGTACCCTAAACCGGGGAGAATTCATGAAAAGGCTGATGAATGTTGAAGAAGCCAAATATGTACATCAGAATCATAGCAAGTGGGAGGAAATGGTTTCTGCCTACTCCTCTATATGAATAGAGGCGTGATCTATATGTATGTATAATTTATATATCAAAAGAAATGTCGGAAAATTTGATCGCATTACCACATTTTATTGCATTGAATATAATTGGACCAAATATTTCTTAGGTAAATATTATTAAAAGACGTTTTGTGCCAATCAATTGGCACATAATTGACATCAAAGCGAGACCAATAGAGAGAACAAGTCGGACACTATTAAAAGGAAATGAAGGCGACGCGAGGCAGACGCCAGAGTCGCGGGCTTGAGCGAAATCCAATTTGAAATAAGTGCCTTCTGAATTAATCCGGCCACTTTGAGCGGACCGGATGAAATTTCTGGTATTTTTCACATCTAGCAATAAAAACGAGCCCTCGACGCGGGAAAAAGATGAGTAATAGCTCTACCCTAAGTTCTGAGGAACTGTGAGGAATAATAATATTATGCTCGTATGATGGAAACCTTTTTTAATCCGTCTGCGTAAATATAAAGGTAGCGAGAGTGATATTGAAGATTACAAGAAAATGCTGACACGTCTTATTTGATGACGTGCGTACTGAATGTTAATGAAATCATTAGTAAAATTGACATATTGGGTACTTTCTATAATAATGTTCTAGTAATTTTTCTGAGAGTTTTTATTGAATTGAATAATGAGTCGAGGTCTTAATAAACAATTGATTTTAACCGTAAATTTCCTAAGCGTCAAAGTTTAATTATCAGAATGCCTATAGTATCATACTAATTAATTTGCAGCAAATTTCTTATTTCTCAGGATTATAAACGTTTATAATCCTATCAAGTAATTAAATATTCAGAAAGTTGTTTAATGAATTCTGATGAATATTTAGCACTTCCTCGCAAGTGGTTTTAATAAGATTTATTGTTATTATATTTACAACTAACTTAAAAAAAGGTGAAGGTTAAGTAATTAGGATGTATATTTCTTGCGTTTAGAAAACCTGAAAACTTTACATGCGTGCCGCAGTATTTTTTATTTATTTTGTCGGCATCCAAAATTACATCACTTTGAATAATGTACTAAAATACTTTAGCTCGTTCATTGTTTACCAAAAACTGAAATTAAAATGGTACTTATTATTCTCATCTTACGAAACTCTAATGAAAAAATTCCTCCAGGTCAAACAAATAAGTAAGTAAATGTAGTAACAAATTTCGTAGTCACTTCTTTAGCACTGTGGGCGTTAAGAAATTGGTAAGTTTTAATATTCATAAATTATGTACCAATTAGAATGCAGCTAAGCGAAGTGGCACTACTACTGCAGTTTGATTACTTGTACAAACAACTTTGTACTTTGCACCACCTGCTTTGGTTGAACTTCAAACTGGATCAGTTAACACCTCATCTTTACGCTCGCGTGAACATTTATTACTTGAGATTATTGAGTTATACTTTGTTCGCTTAGTTGCTAACAAATACTTTTGTTTTCTAGTCAGTTTATTAATGTTATTAGAAGTCTTATTCAAGTAAGTACAATTCGACTTCTATTTATATCAATATTAATAATAAGAGGTAATCCTGTTATTGAGTTTTCTTTTTAGTTTGGCAGTGATGTTCCAAGTTAAAGTTTAATTTGTGATGGAAAAAATTATGGTATGCATTTATTCGTCATTAAAATAATATATTAATTTTAAAAGGGCTGGATAGCGATTTAAAGTGTATGTTTCAGTTGATAGTGACAAATAAATATGTGTGTCAACTGAATAATTCAGTGTCATCAAGATATATTTTATGGTATATTTTATTAGCTTTTAGATCTTATTCTTCTATAAGATTCTATGTTACATTGTAACATTACGGAATCTATATTTTCTTGACTCAATATCGTGTCGGGTATCCAAGTCGGTGCCAAGCTGATACGTATTAGTGTGGTTGAGTTACAATTCAATGGCCATACTGTCTGTTGTATAGGCCACTGATTTATGACTGCTGACTCGTATGAGGTCCGAAGAGCATATTAGTCTGTCACTCCATCGCTAGATGGGGCTAGTTACAAGTTTACTGTCGAGTTCAGTTTGTACCATTAAGGGATACAGACAAACCAACACTTTGATTTATAAGGGATGGAGATGCAAGTTGTGTTATAGGAAATCTGAATAACTAGCGTAGGTACCAGGAGAGAATAAAATAAAGAAAGTACAACCGCATTAATACTTCGGTGGTATAAGCCGGTGAAGCGAGAATTGTCTGTGCAAACATAAACGCAGCGGTCAAAATGGAAGCCCCATTGTGTCAGAATGTATTCATTTGTATGGCAAGCCTAATATTGACTGTACGGAACTCGTTTCGTGCATGTAAATATTGAGCCGAAGCGAGTTATGGGCCGAATGCTGTCTCGTATTAAAATTAATAATGCATTAGTGATATTTAAAATTACAGTTCCATGTAATTATATTTGTTTTCAGATGGTTGGATGTATGACTATAATATTCTCAGTTTAAATTTTCTTATATATACCGAAGTTACTTATGCACTTAAAATTATAAAGGCTGGATATACTGAACTGATTTAGGTTTATATTTACTTAGTTAATGTACTAACTCATCAACAAACTAGCCGTTATGCTAATCCAGGACCTAAATAAACTACGCTAAGCCGAAAAGGTCCCCACTTTACATTTCAAAAGTTGTTTTATATTTTTTTTTGTAACGTCGTCAACATTAATTTACGCAGCCTAATTGAAGCAAGCTTTACGAACTAAAAAAAAAGGAAAATATTTTACTCTTTCTACAAACATTAGAGGTTAGAATGATACTTAAAATGTCAAATTACTAATTTAGTTTAATCACTTGCTGTAAATTGACATAAACAATCGATTAAATTTCAGATAATACTTGCTATTGAACATTTATTTTCCAAACGACACTAATAATCTGTGTTCAACGACAGGCCAAGCTATATTTAAACGTTAAAAAGAAATAAAACTTAAGTGGTATTGAAAACTGTTACGCTTCAACTTTGTGACACTAAATATAACGTATGTGGCTTTTTGTTATTATCACCTAATTTGTACAGGACACTTCCGTGGGCTTAAGTTATTTCCTTACTTTTACGATATTATGTAGTTTCCTTGTTAGATTCAATTTCTAAACTGAATCGTTCTAATTTGTAAGTATTGTTAAGTTTTATTTGTTTAATTTTTATTGTCATTTTGTTCACTTGACTTATTTGTTTTGTTATTTAATACTTCACGGTGTTCTTAATAAATTTGTGGTTAAAATTATAAGGTTAGATAACTTATAGCAATGAAAGCTTTATAGCATACCAAGTAGCGGCGGGTTTAGAATACATAATGTCGCTACCCCATTTCAACCAGTGAGTGTCGTAAAAGGCGACTAAGGGAGTAACTTTAAACAGACAAAAGACTGCAAGAAAAGAAAAATTCGAAACAAACCCTATACCAACCCGTCTGGGCCGCGTGGTATAGTAGACTTAATTACCTCCAAGTAGAGAGTAATTTTATTGTGTTTATGTATATTTATTTTGCTTTAAAACTTTATTAAGTCTCCAAAAACCATAGACCTAGGATCCGCGGGCTACCGCTCCAAAAACAAGTAATTTTATTATATAATAGTTATCTTAAAAAGGTCGCTGTGTTGGATTGGATGCGGAAGGCAGAGGACCGAGTGTAATGGCGCGTGTTGGGAGAGGTCTGTATGTCAGCAGTAGACTGCAATTGGCTGATATGATGATGATGATCTTATAAAGTATTATTTATTTAAACGCGTCATTGATTAGTGTCAGATTATCGTCAAAATCTAATTAATAAGCATTTCGACATAAATATATATTAACGTCAGAATAATCTTAACGACTTTTAATGTCAAACAAATTCATGTGATCTCAATTTGGAAATGTGGAGATCTTCTTTGGTGGTCTCTGTCATTCCAATTAGCATCCAACGCCTCATAGACTCTTAAATGATGAACCCATAAAACGGGTCTGTAAGATTTTATGATCGTCGGAATCCACCTTCTTATGATTTCTACATCCTACATTGTTACACATACGTTATAAACTTTATTAATTATCAAAGCGTATTTTATAGACCATAAACTCGGATTTAAGGCAATTCAAACATCTGAATTAATTCCTTATTATCGTACAAATGTTATATTTTATTAACGAACGAGTTATTAGTCCAGTAAGTTATAGCTAACCATATTATTATAATTTAAATACGTTTTTAAAAGGTTGAGGATGATAGGTGAACATTTAATGTACTCTTTATTAAGACATTTATATTTAAGAGGTCAAAAGTTTAGTCGCATTGACAATTAATTTAAGTCATTTGCATTTGCAAATGTATCGTTGGCGCCAAATATTTTTCAATGGAAAATGACTTTATTGAGATTGTCATAAATTAAATTTTATAGTAGACTAGCTGTTGCCCGGGCTTTGCTCGCGTCGTTCTTTGTTCGGCTTCTGCTCTGCTCCAATTGGCCCTAGCGACATGTTATATAGCCTTTATCGATAAAACGGCAATCCAACATATAAATATTTTTATCAAATCGGATTAGTAGTTCCTGAGATCCTTGCGTTCAACCAAACAAACAAATTCTACAGCTTTATAATATTAGTATAGATATGTATATAAATATTACAATAATTAGATAGATATAAATCCCTGATAAAAGTAGTGCCGATACCTAATTTATTGCTGTCTAATCATGTCGAAATGATATTATGTATACTTGAAAAAGAAATAGATTAGCCCTGAGAAATTCTAAGAAAATCGGCTGGTTTGCGAGTTAGAAGGTCATTGTCTCTACACAACTACAAAAGCGGATATACACTTTTGAGGTCGGTGACCTAGACGTAGTGTTAAGCATCACTGAAACCTGTGCCATACGGATGTAATTTTTCGTTTCAACGGAGGTGACTTTGATGGGAGCTTGGGTCCGCGTATTATGTATGAAATTTGGATTACATCCGCCGGCTAGATGAATGAAAAAAAATTCATATTAAGATTACAACCGTGTGGCACTCGTTTAAAACTATCCCTAGCTTTCGGTACCGAGCAGTGTATCGTTTCACCATTTATGTAAAGTTTTTATTATATGTACCTACACAAAATAATCTCTAAATCTGTTGCCAACAACTCCTACAGAAACCAAGTCTTCCTGCATTTTATAATTTTAGCTCGTCCAGACGTAGTGTAATGAAGTGCACCCATTCCATTTTTCAAGACTAAGTATAATGCACCCAACAGTAGAAATTATGACTCCAACAATGATAATTTAACTGTCACAGTGTATATTAAGTTCCAGCTGTTTTCGCATAATTGTATTCATGGTCTCGAACACTGGTGCGCGTTGCTGCTCATGTTCCATTAGCTGTTGTTGTACCTACCTGTACTCGTATGTATTTAATTTGTTACAATCCCATCTAGTGAAGAAAATTGTGTTTGGCAATTTAAAACAGTAGGTGTTTTTACTTTATATTATTTTATTCATGTTTTAACTGCACTCTCAGACAATGAGTGAGACGTGTTATGTGTTTTTTAAGGTATTGTGTTTGTATTTTTATTCACTTTTATTAAAAAAAAATGTCTGGGGTAACTCGAATTATTAAAGTTGGAGAAATTATTACTTACATATTATTGATAGATCGCACATATTAATTGTCCAACCAAGGGGTCGAATTTATATACTGGAATTTACTACAGACGAATTTACTACATACCATGGATAATATGTTTGGGGAATTGACTACATAAACCACTAAACAAGACGTATGTACAATATTCTTTAACATATTTCCTATTGGAAGTCACGCCGGCCTTCGCTCCTGTCGTTCTTTATTTAGCTACTGCTTAGCTGCTATTGGCCGTAGCGTGATGTTATATAGCCTAAAGCCTTCATCGATAAACGGGCTATCCAAGACTAAAATAATTTTTAAAATTTGACCTAGTAGTTCCTGAGATTCTAGCGTTCAAACAAACTCTTCAGCTTTATCTATACTACTCGTAATATTATAAAACTGAAAAGTTTGTTTGTTCGTTTGAACGCTAGGATCTCAAGAACTACTGGTCCGATTTGCAAAATTCTTATAGTAGTGGATAGCCCATTTATTGAGAAAGGTTATAGGGTATATAACATCACGCTACGAGCAATAGGAGCTGAGCAGTGCCAAAATAAGAACGACGGGAGCGAAGCCTCGCGCGACTTCTAGTAATATTATATTAGTATAGAATTGTTCTGATTTGACAGAACAAATTAATTTTCATTTTGTGTAAATTGTCCCATTCAATTTATTTGTTAATTGAATGGACCTAGCTAAATTGAACTGAGTAGATTGTACCACGAAAAATCATTAAGCGAATTCGTAATTATGTATTAAACGCGTCGAACGGTACGTAATCCCCACACGCTCGAAATAGGGTTGTCAAAGGGGAGTGAATAGCTTTCCGACCAGCCCATACTAATCAAACGGCATGGGAACACAATTTTAAACAATTCCCGAAATCTGTATGGCAACCAATTTTGTGAATAGATAAACGTATTGTAGAGATACCGTACAACCCTCACTTTTGATCATTGTAATACGCAAGAACGGTCACGTTACTGATATAGGGATGATAATGTTGTTTGGGCGGGTGTAATCGCTATGGTTACTAAGGTTTTGGTGACGTATGTGACTATTGTTTTCAACCCTACTGTTTAAATTTATTCAAGCTGCGGATTACAGAAAAAATGCGCTGACAGTAATCTACGTTATTTATCTGTTTGGTTATTCAATTTTGAATGTCACTATTGTGGTTTACTCTTTAATATTCACGATTTTTATTCAATACTAGAAGTCACGCGGGGCTTCGCTCCAGTTGCTTTGTTTGGCCACTGCTCAGTTCCTATTGGCCGTAGCGTAATGTTATATAGCCTATAATCTTTCTCGATAAATGGGCTATCTAACACTAAAATAATTTTTCAAATCAGACCAGTAGTTCCTGAGATTAGCGCGTTCAAACATACAAATAAACTTTTCAGCTTTATAATATTAGTATAGATAGGACGACGTATACATATAGATAAGTGTACTTATATAACAGTAATGGAATCCTGAATGGTAAGTTTGGATTGTGAAGTGGCTTTACTCCATAAATATGAGGTTTTGGCATGATTCTGTTTTCCAGCCACTTTGTCACATATATATGTATATCAATTTCAGTTTTCGTGTAATTATTTACATCACAATTGATTTTACTAATCATAATCGTCAAAGGATTTAAAGATAGGGGACACTTCTTATTGCTACTACACAGCTTCAAAGAACTTATCTATGAATTAGGAGGGGCTTGGGTACATTATTGTGTTGATAAATACTAAATTGATGTACTGATCTCTGGCTTCTGGCTCTGCCTGCGGCTCCGTTTACGTGATATATCAGTAAAAAGTAGCCTATCTGCTGTTCCAGATTACAATCTTTCTATGTGCTAAATTTCATACAGATCTGTTCAGCCGTTCTGGCGTGATTGAGTAACAAACATCCATACATCCTAAATTTCGCTTTTATACTCGTAAAATTAGTACGATGACAATGTAACTTCAGAATTTAATTTGACATCCCACTGCAACTGTTTTTGAAAATAACACATAGGTCCATACCACGATGTCCTTTTACCAACTAGCAGTAAATACTGATCCATAGTACTGTTCTACGTGGTTAATCAACGCTCCCGCGGTCAGGCCTTGAAAACCCCTCTGTGCCTCGAAGAGCACTTTAATCAATCGGCCTCGATTGTCATGTAGACCTGACAGCACAGCTCTGTTCTAAATTTCATACGAACTACTGGTACTATGGCCAATCACGCAAGAATTCAAACACTGTCGAAGTAAATAGCAAGTAAGGTATTATTTGCATTAATTATATCAACACAAACATATCTCTCGCAGTGGAAAACGATTAAAATACAATGTTACAATGTAATTCTTATGAAAGTCACAAGTTAAAAACAGGTTATCTGAAATATAATTTCAGAAATTTTACCTACGAAGTCACGATTTATACATTTTTTTACGTGTAATTTACACATATGAGATGTACTCATATTTGGCTACAATATGTTTTATTATCTAAATAAACAATTTCCAAATATAAAAGCATATTTTATTCGCACGTAATTTATTAATTTTTTTACAAACACTCAATTAACAGATACAAAGAACACCTAGACTAGAAAAAAATATTTATGAATCACATAAATATTTATAAAAAGGTTAATTAAGAAAAAATAACTATCAGCTTCCAAAGGTGCTAGACACAATTTATTCTTTACATAAGCTAACTGCCTCTCTAATTATGGAACGTTGGATGTTACACCAAATAAACAAAGTAACAAAATTAATACTGGCATTGTGTAGATTTGTAGAACATTAGATCGGAATTAGAACTAGCTAAAATGGATTAACAGTTCGTTAAGAAAATTGTAATTTATTCGACTCAATTAGAACCGTTTTGTTTCTAAAACAAAGGAATATTTTAGGCGGAATTTTCGTAATGAAATTCCAATGAAAAGCGTTCCTATTTTTCACGTGTAGGTACTTGTAGACAATAGGTGTGGAGCGTACTTATAGTATAGTGTGAACAATGTATGTTTGGTACGTATAATAAGATTGAATTTTAAAAAACGTTTGTTTTTTTAACATTATCCATTCAATTATTATTACTCATGGTGTTTACCTGATTCTATTATTGTTAATAGTTTTGTTATAATTAGATTCCCTTATTTGTCCTACACCTCAAACTCGATTTTTCACGTATATCTTTGTATCGATAATTATGTCGTAATATCCAATCAAGGTACGTAGTGAATCTAAGTCATATAATCGAATATTTGCGTAAATTGCTCCCACGTATACCTAATTAGAAATTTCCTTATCGTAACATTTTCATACATTCACTTTACTAAACTTTGACGCTTGATTTTCATTAACAAAGTTGCTTGAAACGAATTAACTGCGACGGCAAATAAATGTTTCGAACCAATAATATTACGATTCTGTGGATTTGATTGAATCCGCAAATAACTTCCCATCGTTACACGTGAGGGACGCGTTCAAAGTTTAATCGATTTAAAATGTATCGATACATCGTTATACGGCCAAGTTTATTTCTATTGAAATTTAATTAAACTTGGTTCGTACCTACATTTTGAGCTTATACTCTAGAGATATTGGAGTAAAGTTTCTTTTTACACGACCACGTAAAAAACAAGTTGGCACATTATGCTCTTAATGTAAAAATGAATTTTATGTTATAGTTTTCTATTTCGTTTAAAGTTATTCAACCTTAGAATGTTTTGAATTAGATTTTGTTCTACACTAGGAAAATAAATGACTAATCTTTTTGGACAATATTACATACTGTTCTATGTAGGTAGGTATGCGATTTAAATAAATATGGCATCGCACGTGACAGTATTTGCCGCAAATTTCAGTCGAATGTGCACATTTTTGTACAGCTAGCAGAAATAAAATAGGCAAAAAAATTATCTCGTTTCGTTTTATTTTGTTACAAGTGTTAATTTTAATTGTTATTGTTTTTTTTTGTTACTGTTCTTTTTGTTATAGTTTTATTATTGTCGTTATTACGTACTACCACCACTTATTCAGAAAATAAAGATCTTCAAAACGAAAAAGTATGTATGTAGGTACTTGTAATGTGTTTCGTTTTTTGTACACCTTACTTGTAAGGTATGAAGTTGTCTTCAAATGGATAACAAAATGGCGTCTTGATTTGGCAGTCCCATATTTATTTTAATCGCATAGCACTGGGGCCTGTTTCACTACTGACTATGTGACTAATAAATTATTCGAAACTTATGTGTCAGATTTTACATGAAAAACTAGCAGTTGTCTGGAGCTTCGCTGTCGAGCAACTTTGTTTGGTTACTACCAATTAATAAATTAAATAATATTAATAATATCAATTAATGGGCTATTTAACACTTAAAGAGTTTTTCTTTTCGGACCAGTAGTAGTAGTTTTTCTTAATTAATGTTTTTTTTATTGTAAATAAGTTTTTTTTTATTGTTTCAAAACAAGTTATTTTTATTATAAAAATAAGTAAGTATTATAAGAAAATAAGTTGTTTAGTTTTCATAGTAGGTACTAATAGTAGGTTAAATTAATAAACAGTATAATAATGTACCTAGTTTAAAATAGTTTATGAGACACTTATTAGATGATGGTGAAACAGCGCCCTACTCTGTACATTTAAACAAAGAACCGTTACCGCCTTCTTGTACCTAATAGACTTAAAACAATAGCGTGCTGCGGACCTTAGAATAGTTTGTACATCGATATCGATATAGCGACATACACGTGCCTACAAAAGGAAATGACATAGTGCGTGATATGCGGAAACGTATTTAATGAAACGCGAGGGGTGCCTGTTGTGCGTGGGTCCACACTATTACGCACACATACACACCGCATTAACACAATCATGTCACAACCAATGTGTGTGTAACTGCAGAACTGAGGTTTAATGAAATGCTCCAATTGAGATATTTTGAAGGAAGTAAGACATTAGAGTCTTAGCGTGGAGATAATAGGCATAGTACATGTTTTGCATGTATTACTTGCTCGAATTTTCGTGTAAGACGATAAGAGTAGCATTGAATTTTGAACTTTATTGCCAAGATAGAACAGTTAGAATAGTAGATCAGATACGAAGTGTGGTGTTTACGTTGTGGTACATTTTTGGTAGTACAACGAATAGTGTTGTAATCTGTTTTTACTTAGAAGTAAGGTAGTATTTACTGTAATTGTTCTTCGTAAATAAGTTACACGGATAAATACAGATGATAGCAATTTGAGTCTCAACATTGCGTGTATCCAATACAAGAATGTTTGAGTACGATCAAGTAGCATAATTAAGAACGACTCTTCAAACTTTCCCAGTTTATAATTACCATCAGTTTATGAAGGAAGTTATTACAAAACTCAATTCTATCATATAAAGTTGTAAAACTTTGTATTAATAATCCTCTAACTAAATATTTTGAACAAAATGTTTTAAGCTATCCCGCAGGGTACCTATTCTGAGCATATGGTAAAATCGACTGTTAGAATACAATTCGAAAATTGACACGGCTTATTAGCAAATATAGTTACTGTTAACTTAAATAGCTTTGGGGCAAACCTATAATTTAAGGGCTGACCCCAGGAGACGTTTTTGTTATTCGAAATATTTCGATAGAATCGATTTGCGTGCTGTGATATAACCCTCGGTTATAGAAATTGTGGTAATTTTAGACTGGTAATTTGGCGCCGTGATATAGTTCAGCCAATTTACTGTTACATTATTGAGTGCGATTAAAGCAGTGGGGTTTGTGATCGTTTGTTAATTAGGTACCGGAGACGTGTATGTTATGTTCGACGTTATAATTTATACATTATGTATTATGAATGACGGCTTATGATGAGCTACATGCGTTTAATATTTTATTAGTGCGGCTTGATTTGTATTATAAACATTTACATATCTGCAAACAAACTAGTTTAGTAGTTTATACTCGAGTATATTGATCCTACTTGCCTAAATAATTATATAATCGTTAAGATGGGAATCATAACGTTATTTAAACAAAAAAGCTTTTGTAATTTTGTATAACGTTACATTTGATGTAACCTAAAAACAAAGAAGATCCTAATAGATTTCTCTTCTCATTTCTCATTCAATTATAATTAATTATGAGAAAATTTTCACTTAATTCTTTAATTATAAGTTTGCAAAAATTGTTATGAGAAACAGCATTAAATACGACAATAATTCACTTACATTGTTCTCATAAAATAAACATGGCCGTGAGAATAACAAACATTCGTAATGAATTACGAACAACCCCATCATTTCAATGCTATATAATGACCCGTTATGGCCGTTAATAAAAAATAATTCATAAAAAATAACGTCCTATAAATGGTGGATTGCAACAAAATATTATAGTGTAATAAATTATGGTACACCCCGAATTTTAGTCGTCGTTGCGCACACGGCACACGCTTAACTAAGTTTAGTACAACCCTACGTTTAAACTTGACATTCAATTCATTGTGAGGCTAAAATTTTCGCGCAACAGCACCACACTTATTATTTATTATGACCCCGCATGTGTCTCCATACAGTTAAAAAATACAATGAAACATTCGAGATTATAACATCTATCCACGTTTAATTGTACACAATGGGTAAACAACAAAAGCCGAGTTCTACATTTGTAACAGTTGCTCTTGAATTCATTATAATAGAAGCGACATGTACAAGAAGAATGAAAACATTTGTTGCGGCTTCGATTTTCTATAAAACGTGTTCAGTCAAATTTGAATGATAAAAGTTTGATATGTTCAGCTCGCCGCGTTCGAGCATGTGAATAAATGAAGATATATTAATCTAGTTGGGGTTAAATTGTTATTAAAACTATGATTAATGGTTCCTGTTAATGGAGCACAGATTAAGGAGCGGGCTACACGCAACCACGTTTAAAATTAACGTCGGTTAGCCCGTGACATAAGTGTAAATTTATCTTCATCATTACCACGTTAGTTTCGATACAAACTTCAAGTCCGGCCTTTCCTAACCTCAAATTACTTTAGTTAATAAAGAAATAATGTAACTGGCATAAAAACTATATTTAGAATAATTGAAAGCGTTTAGAAAAAAACAGACACGAATATTTTCTAAAGACCGAAATGGGAGCGGTCAGGTTACTTAGGAGTATGATTAACGTAAAAGGAATGTCATAATTTCGTGCTGCTTCTTAAACTTACATTACACAAACAAAAAGGAATATTTCGTGAGAAATTGTTAGAGTATGGATATCAAACATAGACGCGAAAGTCGTATGTTTTATTAACTCATTACTACTAGAATTTCATTTTACGTTCAACTTTAATCGCCTGCTGGTGTACAAACAAAATTATCCGCTTTCATTGCCCGGGGATGCACGACTCCCTTCGATTATCTATGATAAACAAACTTACATCCCAGTAAGGTAAACATGATCGTAAATTTTACTACAGTGTTCGCGGTAACGGAAACTACATCAAATCAAAATTTCGCTACTTTCCCCTCAGTCACTCTCTTGTTTTAATCTGGTTTTACTTTCGTTAAAACATTGTGGCTGAAGCTATCTTCAGACTAACCCGAACAGCCGTTTGGGCAAACTTTGTATGAACTAAATGACTCGTAAGCAAAACCGCAGTGCATGAGCAAAATGCCTTTTATTTGCTTCCAGTATGTTAATATTGGCGTTGTACTATTGAATTGTTCGAAAAAACGTCCGAAGTTAAGCGTGACGAATGAAATTTCGATAATAAAATTAGCATAATCAATACAGGGGAGTCATCGATGCACCCCAGTAATGCACGTTCGGTGGTATCGTAACGATCTGTATCGAAGTTTATTGGCAGCGCTCCATACAAGTTTACATGTACTTAATGCATACGGAATTGAAATTAAGCATTATTTCATGCAAACGATCGCTATAACGACAATTACTGTGATACAATCTTTGTTAGCGTGAGTTGGTTTCCGAGTTGATTATTGAAACTTACTCGTTTGTTTCCTTGAATATTTTAATTTTTGTGCACTTCATTCACCATTAAGCGACTTTATTGTATAATTTTACTACAGTTAAGGTACTGTATTTTAACCTTTGAAAAGTTCTGTAGTAGCTTTGTAGGCCATAACTTTTTGACAATGTAGGCGTCATTTTGTACCGTTAATGATACAATCACAGTAATAAATACAGGTTAAATATATATAAACTCTTTCTTAGTACAAGATTTAAGGTTCAACTAGCAGCAAATTTTGTAATAAAAGCAAAACTAGCAAAGTTTGTAATTGTAAAAATTTATTATTGTCTGTACCGTTTGTAATCTGTGTTTTTATTTTCTAAGATTTATGTATTGTGCGCCGTGTTTATCGGACATAATAAAATATTTTTCTTTCTTTCTTTCTTTTCTTTCAAATTAGGTCAATAGAAAAATAAATTTTTCGACGCATTTTAATTAAGTTATTTTCGTATTTTTGTTTTGTCTAGTAGATTAGTTTTAGTTGTAAATATTATTTTCTTGTAGATATTATGTAAATATTTTCTTAAGAACTATGTTAGTAAATTATAAATATGAGAATAATACGATAACCGTTAAAAAGAAATTACTTTCGTAAAGTCATCTCACGTTCTGAAGGCTGGCCTTTGCCAGGGACAATGCATTAGCCTTGCCTTGTAGCGTGGCAATGAAAACAGTTTATTATGTACTTTAGTTACTTTACCTTGGAGATCTTACTAAAAGAAAATCCAGTACAAAAATGTACATTTAGTAAATAGTTTTCCGTCACTGAATACAATTTACTTACGTCAAATGATTCTAATATTATTTTGTGCAATTCACCGTTCCTTGATCTATCAAAACAATGTAACAATAGCAAGTGTCCTTGACTATCGTTACTATGAATATCTGGTATAATAGTGTTACTTGTGTCTGTTCCTGGCATATTGTGATTCAATTACGCCGCACTGAGCACGGTCTGACGTCGTCGTAGCGCGAATTCATGCTATTACACAACTATTATACAACTATAATATATTGCATAGTTAACTATTGCTACTGGTCTAAGTAAAACTTGATAGTTCTAAAATTGTTACAAGTTCAAATGATATTAATGTTTTTTTAAAACTGTGGTGCAAAAAGAGGGGTGTTATATGTTTGACATGTCTGTGTTTCTGTGGCATCGTAGCTCTTAAACAAATAGGTCGTTACTAATGCAGCTTTTTTGTTAGCTGATATAATTGTGTTGGTTCTTAGAAATGTAGTGTTGAAAGTGAATATGGCCAATTATCTCAGATAAATTAACCAGCAGAGATGCACTAGAGATGACTGTACTAATCTTAATAACACTACGTTTTGATTATTAATTTTCTGCTGGTAAATAGAAAGATAAATTAATTTGACTGTCACCGTGGCGCAGTGGTTAAGGTGGTCGCCTCGCCACTACATCGCCGTGCTGGGTGACGTGGGTTCGATTCCCACACGAGACAAATATTTGTGTGATTCATAGATATTTGTTTCTAGTCTGGGTGTACTTTGTGTCCGTTAGTTTCATGTTTGTAAAGCTCCCCGCGACACAGGGCTTGTTCCCTAGTGCGGGCGTTGTCTTCTAAATAAAAAAAAAAAAATAAAAATAAAAAAATTAAAAAAAAATATTGTACAGTCTCAGTACAGTCACTGTACATAATTTGCTGACGGCCGCGACCTTTACTATGCGGTGCGTCATATACAATTTATGTATAATTATTAAAATTAATATATTTTACTCAGTGTGCATTAAACAGTGTGACAAACAACTACCATTAGAGTAAAGATTAGTTATCGGTCCATTTACGTGTAACTAACTAAGAAATAAACTAAGTGTAAACGTGCTGTGATCTTTCTCTACACACTCCACTAAAACCAATCTGTTCAAGTGTGCGAAACCGTACAAATATTTTCTTTCTTTAATAAAATAGTTACTATTAAATAACACAGATCAGCTTTAAAATATACATTTGAAGTCGGTTACCATTGGTTGAACACAAAACCTCTGAATTATAGTATCCAGTCTCATGACTGGTTGTAAACTGATCGACTATTACTTGGTATTATCCTATGTCTATATATTCCGAGTATTATATCCATTGCTGACAATATTAGGGACGGCCAACGGCTTGATTCCAATCCATCGGTGCAGGCTTGGCCACATTTACGATAGTAGGTATTGGATGAAATTATCATACTATTATGAATGTTCTATTAAAAGGAAATTCAGTTATATTTTGATCCATTATTTCACTCACATGGAAGTAACCATAATAGAAGAAAATTGATCGTTTTTGAATAGAGATTACTATTAATTCCTGCTATAATTAAAATACGAACATATAACATATAAGTACTTATATGCATAAATAACAAGCTTTTTAATGGCAAAATAATTTTTTTTGTAATAAAAAACTATTCAATGCCGTTGGTTAGTTGGGTGGCCGTTGGTTGCAAGCGGCACAAAATCACTCGCTATGATGGAAATTAGATGAGGTCTATGTCCAGCACTGAACGTCGTTGGGCTAGTGTAATGATTCAATGCCACCATCTGACTGATCTGAAGGTGGTTATAGGGTCCAATATTTGACCGAAACAACAAAAGTTGTAAAAATAAGTATAAAATATTCCTGAACCATACTATAATAGTTGAATAAGTAGTAGATATTTGTTTTTCACTTGTATTTTCGAATAAGTATATAAAAAATAAGTACTTCATTGCCGAATAAGTATCGCGTAATAAGTATAACTTAATTATCAGCGATAAAATAGCTTATCTTGTTTAAAAAACAAACGACGTTGACCGCACAATAATGCCCTTATCATCTTGAACTGAAGTTTTGTAAAGGTTTACAAAAACAATGCCCACCTAATTAGGTCAAGGATCGTCCAATTTTCTCGGAAGTAATGACTAAAAATAGCTTCCAATTTAATTGTATAACAAATGCGGTGTCCATGAATACTCTTTTTTTAGGATGAAAATAATTTTATTTGTTTTTTTTTTATTATTTCGCTATTTTCAAAAAAAAGGAACACATAATTATACCGACTTATAAAGGAAGCACTTAATCAATTTATTTATATACATATATTTACATTGAAATCCTTACAATTTTGACGTCTTGAAATACCAATTTATAAAATATATTTATTTTGTATTTATATATTATCTTCTTCTTCTTAGCCGTTATGAACCAACTGCTTGGTGTAGTGTAGGCCTCCTTTAAGCCCCTTTAAGCCCTATATTATTCCATCTTTCCTGTTTTGGGCAGTGAGAGTTCAAATGCTGCCCGCCACTTTTATGATGTCGTCTTTCCGACTCATTTGTGGTCTTCCAACAGGTCTTTTATTTTATGGTCTCCACTCCAGCACCATTTTACTCAACGATTTTTATTACCGGGCAACGTGTCCTAGGACTTACTATGAATCTCGACATTCGAATGTTTTGATATCGCTGTCAAATATTTGAAACTGACAGCGACCATATCTAAATTTCATTTACATAAAAACCGAACATTTGAATGTCGAAATTCATAGTAAGGTCCCTGCATACTGCTTCTTGAGTTTGCCTATTCTATTGGCTACATCAGAAACATTGATGTTTTATTTATATATTACCTCTTAATTGCTCGTTTACCTACTGGTATACGATGCCAATAGAATATGTCTACAATATTAAAATTAAGCGTTAGTAGTAATCATGTCCGTGTTACGAGAATGATTGGATTTCCTGATATGCATATGGACCAATTACTTTAAGACAGGCACGTATATGCAGCTGTAACTTCAGCCGTTTATGGTATAGTTCAATTGCGTTTGCTTTGATAGGTTAGGAAATATACAAGAAATCTATCACTATACATTTTTTGTATATTTCTCCTTTGGTAGTGCCTCATGTTACTTAAATAAAATCCTAAATCCTAAAAATCTTAAATCGAATCAATACCTGTTATCACGACAGACTTAATATTAGTATTACACTACATTTCTAATGGAAATACTTAGTCTCTGTTGATATTATTCGACTAAAAGGTCATTTCTAACTTTTTTTTAGGTTTTTGAGTTATGTTTCTTTAGAAACACCTTTTATAATGGAATCAGCATATAAATTAAAAATAATATAAGTAACTTTTATATAATTTTCCGATTAAAATATAGGCTTTTGTTCCTAGATAAAGCTATGAAGAAATAACGTCGATAATGCTGCAGCGGCTTTGTATAGCCGTAATCCTGGATTGAGCGCTTAAACACATACCGAGTAATTCATCTCTCTGCATACGTATATTATGCACACAAATTAAATATGTATAGAGTCGGTGAAAATCGATAAGCTGTGAAACAATGCACATTGGGCCGCTGCTATTAAATTATTTGTTTATTTACAGCAGCATTCTATCTGCTATTTGTTAAAGTAAAAAACAAATAATATATAGCAATTTCTCTACGTTAATAATTTGATAGAAAATTTGGTTAATCATGTCGTTATATTTTTACAAATATTTAATCAAATAAGTTATGAAGAAATAAGAATTCATACAAAATTGCTTTTTGGAGGATCACACAATTAGGTATAATTTAATCTTTGCTAATATTACCTATAAAGCTGTAGAGTTTGATTATTTGTTTGGTTGAACGGTAGGATCTCGAGAACTACGGGTCCGATTTGAAATATTCTTTTAGTGTTGGATAGCCCATTTATTGAGAAAGGTTACAAGCTATATAACATTACGCTGCGGCCAACAGGAGCTGAGCAGTGGCCAAATAAAAAATCACAGGAGTGAAGCCCCACGTGACTTCTAGTTATTTTATATAAGTAATAGACATTAGATTTCACCCGCGGCTACGCCCACATGGTATATCTGTAAAAAATAGCCTATGTGCTATTCCAAACTATTATATGTTATCGGTATACTAAATTTCATATAGACCCTTTCAGCCGTTCTGGTATAATTTAGTAACCAACATCCATTCATACATCCTATATATTAGTAAGTAAGAAGATTCGATTACAACACTTCGTTTGTAATCGAATCTTCTTACGTATGTTTTTACCGTTTTCAAATACATAGTTGGTACCAAGTGACGATTCCACATACCATACTTCTTGAAGAAAACAAAATAAAGTTTGATTGCTTATTTATTTTTATTAATATCCAAAAATTATTGAATTTGATTTAGGTATTGGTATTGGTATGGTGTTTTGGTTCTGTACCTTGCTCTGATATTTCAAACTGTAACCAATAGAAATTGTAACTGCTACGGCGATTAAAAAGAGTGACCTGAGTTTCTTGCCATGTCCTTCTCAGAGCTCAACCTTGTCAGTGAACTGGCCGTAGGCAAATTTGGTGATACCTTTTTTTTGACTTTCTATGTCGTCCATAAGTATCATGTGATCCAAATGAAATAAAGTGGCTAAATTTTGGGCTGATACAGTTTAAGAGGATTTGCTTTCGACACGATAAGAAGAATGAAATATAAAGTTTTGACTTGATTTGACTTTGACATTCTTTCTACATAATATGGGCTTTTCTTTCTAATAAATGAAATTAAAATTACAAAAGAAATACACCGTTTTTATACATTTATAAACCAGTTATAAATAAATGAACAAACAGTAGGCACAGTTATGCAACGACTCTAATGCATTTCCATTATTAAAAGTGCCAAGGTTTCACTCTATTGTCTCCGAGCAGGATTCGCACCATTTCCTTTGTATATCTAGATTGTATTGTGTAGCTGTTGCATAAGCTGAGACAAAGCACTAATCTGCTAAACAGCACCTAGTACCTACACCTTCCCATGCATTGGATATTAACATTCCAAGGAGTACCTGTATTTTCCCAGGTTTACGTACTATACCATACATAGCATAGCTCTTGTCTCCTTGATAGGGTAAAGTTAGATATTTCATAATTCAAACCTACTTACGGTTGGTAAGTTAAGGGCTTTTCCACAACAACCATGCAACGTCACACCGTAAGATTCTAATGCCTGTATTCTCATAAGTATGCCTTGCAACATCGCAGTGCATTTATTGTGAAAAGGTACTATCTCTCGTCACTGTATGCAAAATGAGATTGTGACGTGGTGTGAGCCGGCCGAAGTTAGCGCGTCGCGTCAAATACAAAGCGACGCAAATTTCGATATTCAATTGGTCAATTTTTATACCGTTGTCAAATGTTATAAATGAGATATAAATTAAATATTAAAAAAATAATTTTGTACAGATATAAATTAAATATTAAAAAAATAGTTTTAGAAGGCGATACTATTACCATGCCTACAATCAGTGCTTTTATAAGTTTTATAAACTTCGGGCTAATAAAACTAAAACATCAAAACCGTAACGTGTCTAGCAGAGCAGGTCCTGTGTTAACTAAATCAGCAAATACTTGTTTATCATGTTAATATAGGCAAATGTTTTGGTACAGATTTTATTTGGCAATTTTTTGGAAAGCAACTAGCAAGCGTTTTGAGAATATCATTTTATGTTAATCATATTATACTTACTTATTAAATACTGATATAGTTTTATAGTATACAACCTCAGAAAATATTATGATATCATTTTAATTTTTGATCATGTTCTATTTCAGGATTTATTTATCTTTCAATCTTCACATAAATATGTAAGCAGCTATATTTTGAAATACATACACAATATACAGCATTTAAATTGAATATGGTCATAGTTATAGTCTATAAAATAACGATATCATAGTACGAGAATAACAAATTCAAGTTAACTGACCTAACGAATTTATTGTGCCATAACTAGCTGTGGTTTTGACCAGTTACATTGTTGTACGATACGAAAATGACGTATGATGTAAAATTTAGTGTATCATATTCAAAGAAAGACGCTATTTCTTTGATAGATGTGGATTGTTTCCAATGAAAACCGACATTGAAAACAACCCCACAGAAATTATAATGAATTTTGGATAGTAAACAAATGAAAATGAATTTACAAAACAAATGTTAATGATAAATCGAAGAGATGAACTCTTCGATATCAGTAACGTCAACTGACAAACTTATCGGACTCACAGTGAATAGTTCTAAATGAGAAATGCCGATGGGTGATTTTGAACCTTATAATATAATCCATAGAAGATAAAAATTGGCAGGCAGACAAATGCCAACTTGTATCGTTTTATATTACGAACTGAATTAAATTCATATACAGAACACGAGCACACGAACACTTCTCGTGTTCAGTACAGAGTATTAAGTACTAGGATATTCAGAATACCGCTTACATAATTCGAAAAATCGTACCTTTGTGTCGTGGAAACGGACGCAACAGGAACTGTTCTCGAGACATCATTTTGATGAAGATTTATGTCGTATATGCTAAATCACACACAGCGCATCATTCAAAACAACGGTATGGCGTTAGCGAGTTAAAGTTTGTTCTATTTTCGTTCTAATAAATACGTTGGTGAACGTCTCTGCAACTTTTCAGTGTAAAGTTTCTGAACACTGTTGACAGGACTATATTTTTGTTAGCTAACTAGCTGGGAGAATAACATTCTGTCTGTCAAAAACTAATTTCGTAAAAACAGTTTCAGTTTTGAGTCGCTACTGATTAGGATGAACGAAAATAGTGTAGCTTTTTCGGGTTAATTACGTTACTTCGTCATATTAATATTAATAGGAGCGTAACTTTAAATTTTTTGTAAAAGCTAAGACTTTATATTTATGTACTTAAAGAAGTACACAAAAGTTATCTTGTTTTTGATTTAATATATGTTTTAAACATTATTGGGATTCAAAATGAATATTTTAGGTAATGTTATTGGCAGGTAATGTACTTAAAAGTTTTAAGATATCAGTAAGTACGGTTGTACTCAAATATTACTGTAATAGGCTTATTATCCAACTTTATTGACACATTTGCGTAAAAAAGGTGTAAGTGATTGATTGATATGTACCTATTTGCTGTTGTTGAAGCATGCAAAAGACTTGAAAATTAAAAAATAGCGTCGTCATATTTTACAAAATACAGACTTAATTCACAACAAAAGGGACAAAAAGCCACGCATACATCACACAAAAAACAATAATAGCGTGTCGTGTCGTTTTAATACGTCGAATCAAAGCACCCCCAATCATTAAACAAGGCACATAAATAAATAAATAGCACCAACGGCGAGTGTAAATACATGGGGATGTGCCACCAAGTTAGGACACGTGCAAAAAACAGACGCGTTTCCGAACGAACGTTTTGCTGGATATGCCAATGTAATGTTCGAAATTTAAAAAACTGATTTATTATTTTTAAATTTAAATTATGTGGGAAGTTAATTAAGTGTTGCATTTTCTTGTTATTATTATTTAGTGAAGTAAATAGTTACATTGTTGAAATAGTATTTAACCGATCATGAAATATTTGTTGAATAGCATAGTTTCCGTGAGCTCACTTTACTTAAAAAAGTTATCGAATTACAAAGAGATACAAAATGTCTACTAGATAAGCTATAATGGGAACTTATGCTAGTTGCTTGGCAGTGAATGCACAGATACGCGCTTGGGCGCCTTCCAGTGAAATTATTAATGGCATTGGCAAGCACGTACCACATTGCACTGTAGTCTGTACGTACTGTCGGGCACAACACTCCATAGCCTCATAAATTGCATCTCGTAAACCTCGCCTCGACGCTACGATCACTAAAATTAAACATTTAATGAGAAAATGAATTACCAACAGTTATGAAACATTACAGCTACTACATAAGTTACATAATATATATTTTTATTATCTCCACCGTGAGTTACTGCCGCAGCGGTGTTTCAACAGCTATTTATTTATTAGAACTGACAGTGAATTGTTTGAGTAATAAAGAAATATTTCCGGAACGAAATTTGCAAACGAGTGTACTTCGCGTTGTGCGCACACACAGTAGACTCCGCGAACTGTATAGTGTGCGGGTTGGAAACTTTTGATCCCCTGACATAAATCTCCATCAGAAAATAGGGAGGGACGTAACCGGCTTAAGCTTAACAGTGACTAGTGGCCCCGAACCTTAGTTTAAATATATTGTAATAATGATAAAATATACTAGTTAATTTAGACCTTTATTTATTTTGTAGTAAAGAGCTTTTTGTCATAACAACCCACTGTTTGTAATGGGAACGTGCGGGTCCCGCAAATATTGTTTCATATTTCGCCTCTTGTTTGGCTGTTATTTTGGTAAATAGATTTGTATTATCAGAGCTGGTAATCTTATTCCGTTACTTAGCTAAGTTTAGTGCGTTCGTATATTTGTTTACGTATTTGCTAGGCGTGTATGTGTGCATTCGGTGTTATTTATATAAATTGTGATATCACTGAATGCAAAATTCTCATTAAATAATAAGTTATTTATCTTTGCTCCCAAAGCTTTCGTAAATAAAAATAATAATAAACTTCTATACCTAATTATGTTCGAAAGCAAATTATTTTTGTTTAAACTCGTCTATCTGTTTAGTCAGACTACAATCAATATCTTTGAAGTATGATTAAGTTATAATAATATAATCAAACAACATAAAAGTCATTTCAAAGAGAGTTCTTCTAAATTTTCATTTGCTCTTTACGATTGGTTTAAGATTAGGCAGTAGTTATTACTTTTACAATTATTTCAGTTGAATGAATCCCAGCAAAAGTCTAGCCTCTTTGACTTGTGAAGATTTTCTGATGTGTGAAATTGTTTTATCTTCACTTTACAAAGTTTATGTAAAACATTTTAAGAAATAATTCGTTTCAAAGACTCTATTTTGTTTAAGTCTTGAACTTAGATTTGTAAAGTATTTTTTGTTTTTTTTTACTATTATTAGAATTTGTAAATCATTAGTTTTTTCATAAGAATTAAATTCTGGAATTGATTTAATTATGTTAACATAAAGTGCATTGTACCTATTATTTACGTAAAGCTTATTTTATGTATCGTATTATCACTGTTAATAGCTCGATATTAACCACATCACAAGTTTGGTATTTAATACGATAGCATGCTTTAATTTTCCGTTAACAAGCCACTGTATTTATTTCATATAATCCCTTAAGTCGCAATCAGATACACACATTGATATTTTGATTAAAGCAATGAGTGCGATGTTTTTAAATATGAAGCTTTTATTTTAAATTATCAATTAATATGCTAGATTTTAAAATCACGTGGTCCGAGTTCGATCCCGACCGGCAGTACCAATGTGGATTCCACTTTGTGGAATTTATCTGTACTAGTGAGTGCCTCGGTGGCGCAGTGGGAAGTGTATACGACTGCTGTGCAAGAGGTCCCGGGTTCGATTCCCGGGTCGGGTGAAAATGGTATTGGGTTTTTCTATCATGAAATTCCAGTATTGAGATTTGAATTTGAACAAATGTTCCCGGTTGATGACAATAGGCTCGCCCCCTATTTTATGGGACCAAACATAGCTGGCGAAATGTGGGTGTGAAACCTCTGCCTACCCCTTCGGGGAAAAAGGCGTGATGCTATGTATGTATGTATGTAGTCAAGTGACTTACCATCTGCTAACGGTGAAGGAAAACATCGTGAGAAAACCCCCATACACTAGAAGAAATTCTATGAGTAGGTATGTCTGATCCACCAACCCGCACTAGGCCAGCGTGAGTGGATTATGGCCTAAACCCTCTCAGCTCACTAGTTAGAGGAGAGGTGACCCGAGCCCAGCAGTGGGACTTAATGGGTTGCCGATGATGATGCTAGATTTAATGTAAGTAATACATTTTTTCGCAGTCCTAAGCTATTGGGCGTCTATATGCTTATGATCAGATATCAGAACAGAGATAGGTTTTTTAAGCTTGTGATGATACAGATGAATCTTTCAATGATGTTCCAGAAGATATCTTATTATTAATTTAAAATATATGATATATGAGGAGGTATATTCAACTCATAATTTATTATGCTTATGAATATCTCAGTACCTATAATATTTAAAAAGCTTTAGTGTAATTAACGTAAACTTCTTTATCTAAGAATATTTTAGGACAACTGCGAAAGTTTTAAGGAATTGTCTTGAGGCTAAAGAAGAATCAAAAAATGACTTGCAATACGAAAAAAAAAATTTTGCGGTCAAATTGACTGGCCTGTTGGTCTAGTGGTTAGTGACCCTGACTGCTAAAGCGGAGGTCGTGGGTTCGATCCCCACCCAGGACAAATCTGTGTGTGATGAGCATAAAGGTTTGTTCTGTGTCTGGGTGTAATTTATCTATAATATAATATGTATGTATTTAACAAAAAAAAATGTATTTAAGTAGTATATCAGTTCTTTTGTACCCATAACACAAGCAAATATAATTGCTTAATTTGGGACTAGATGACGCTGTAAAACTGTAAATGTGGAAGAATATTAAAATATAAATAAAATTAAGATCCTCCTTTTTGCGTCGGTCAAAAAACAAGTCCAATAAACAAAATGTTTTAAAAAGTAAACATGCTTACCCTAACATAGTTATAGAAGTGAATAACAAAGAGGGCTATTCCCCACAAATCTTTCATATCTACTAACAGTGTGGTCCCTTGCGGTATATTATTGAACTTAATGGCATCATTTAACGTATTCCAATATTCAATAGACAGCGTAACGTGCTTGTCGCGTGATTTTAGGGTTCGCTCGTTAAATATTTTGCTGTAGCCAAATTGTTTTTTCAAACGAAGCATCTAAAAATCCTTTCAATAAAAAATTAAAAACATTTTTCTGAGATGGTATAGTATATTTTTATTATAAAACTCAATCTGATTGTTTGTTATGTGTATTTAGATTGAAACAGATTGAGAGAGATTGTTTTAATCTAAATACTAATGTCTATTTTGTACATATCGTCTTCTAAAAGTAATAGATACAAAAGCGTTCGTATTGATTTTTATCTGTACATGATATTTATTACTAGAATAAAGAGTATAGAGCAATATTTAACCACGAGAAATATAAATATCTCTAAATTTAAAAATATAATATACGTACGGAACTCAATACTACATTGCACATTGTACGCTTTTTCTACTTTTCCTGTCCATTTGACAAATATTGATGCGGTTATAATGGTCTGAGCATTACTTGCAACTGTCATGCTAGCAGGTCTATTCTAAATGTGGAGCGTAAAATGGTTTCTATGTTTCAATTATCGGTAAAGTGAGATATATTGTCATTTTTTATGAATAGGATATCTGTTATAGATTCTATTTGTAATCGTATTTTATACATTTGTGATTTGTGTTTATGTGTGCACATGTGTGATTCTGATTTAATTTTGACGGGTGCATCAGTGAGTGGTTAATATAATAATATAATATTCTACCACATTCACACAGTGCCATCTAGTCCCAAAGTAAGCAATTATATTTGTTTGTGTTATGGGTACTAAACAACTGATATACTACTTAAATACATTTTTTTTTTGTAAATACATACATATTATAGATAAATTACACCCAGAGGCAGAACAAACCTTTATACTCATCACACAAAGATTTGTCCTGGGTGGGGATCGAACCCACGACCTCCGGCTTAGCAGTCAGGGTCACTAACCACTAGACCAATATATATATTATATAATAATAGATAATAGTTTAGAACAGAACCGTTAGGTTACCTACACATGTGCTCGTAATTTATAAAGGGTAGAGAATAATTAGGACAGGAAGACCCCCTACCAGTTAGACCGACGACCTGGCAAAGCACAGAATCGCTCACTGTGGCATAAGTGAGGTGAGGCCTATGTCTAGCAGTAGACGTCTGCTTACTTTCACTCCCGTGGATCTTTGTTTGGCCACTACCCAGCTCCTATTAGTCGTAGCGTGATGTTATGTAGCCTATATATTTTCCTCGATAAATGGACTATCCAACCCAAAAATAGTTTTTCAATTTCGTCATTAGTGCTTGATATTATCGCGTTCAACCAATCAAAGAAATAACCTCTTTAGCTTTATAATAATAGTATAGATAAGTAATAGATCGTTGCGTAGTGAAGTCATGCTATATTAAAGTTATAAATTGGAAATTGCAAGTCGGAAATTTGAAGGCCTGACTTAGGCATTAAGTTAAAATATTACCCGTTCCCGTATATGCTACTGGGAAGCCATAGATGGAAGCTAGTTAAGCTACCAAAGAGTCATTTATCACAGTTGAACTGCGAAACAATGCGCATTGGGCTTCTGTTTGAAATTTCATTTGATATAGGCAAAAAACACCCAAGTCTATGCTGTGGCTTTTCAGCAGTAAAAAGTAATACAAAAGCATTCAAAAGTAGTTAAAGGTTTCGGTAATTGGATTCAGTTACACACACACACATATATTACATCAACAAATTGCAGTAGAGAGCATTATTCATATTTAATTTTCAATAGTAGTCATAATTTAAGCATGCTCCGTCGAATTTGGTAGACGGGTGGGTAATTAAAATTAATATAACATGTAAATTAGTGTGGCATACTACACTTTAATTGTAGAGGGACAATGGCCAACGTACGACAATGTGGGGAAATGTAATCCGATATTTAACCTGTAGTTTGGATATTCATTGTTTCAGTCTAAATATTTCTGACTGGCCTGTTGGTCTAGTGGTTAGTGACCCTGACTGCTAAGCCGGAGGTCGTGGGTTTGATCCCCACCCAGGACAAATCTTTGTGTGATGAGCATAAAGGTTTGTTCTGTGTCTGGGTGTAATTTATCTATAATAAGTATGTATTAACTAACAAAAAAAAATTGCTTACTTTGGGACTAGATGGCGCTGTGTGAATGTGGTAGAATATTATTATTATTATTTCTATATAAATACTATATACAGAAACTAGCTTCCGCCCGCTGCTTCGCCCGCGTGATATGTATTTAATACCTATAAACCTTCCTCTTGAATCACTCTATAATCTATTAAAAGGGATATAGGGACAGAGAAAGCGACTTTGTTTTATACTATGTAGTGATAATAATTAGACTATTGGGAGCTACTCTGAATTTCGACATTCAAATGTTTGGTTTTGATGTTGCTGTCAAATGTAAGGAAGTTAAGGTGTGGTCGCGGTCACTTTCAAACATTTGATAGCGACATCAATACTGAACATTCAAATGTCGAAATTCAGAGTAAGCCCCCAGAGCTTATTGAGGAGAGAAGGAGTTTGACTAATTGGTAACGCGTTTGTGGTTCATTTAATGTTGCAAGCGTCAAAAGGCTACGTAAACGCTTCATCGTAGTATAAAAATACCATAAAATAGTACTATCATGTAGAACTTACGTATCTTCGCAGTTACGCAATCGTTTTACCAGAAAATAAAGGTCATGTAGTTACATATGTGTTCAGTAAACGTCCTTTTTGCGTACTACGTTCATAAATAAACAGGATCACGGATAATCTGAAGCCGAATCAAGAATCCCGTAAAGTTTGCAAGGGTCAACGAGGAAAATGGGTCGCTGGGACTTGTGGACGACGGATTAACAAACTAGCGGTGCACCATTGTGGGGCCGAACTTAATTCGATAACGAAATCTGTTCCACTTACACTTGTTTTGTCTTAGTTATTGAGTTGCATCGCTTGTTTACTTGTTGGTTGTATATCGAATAAAATTGTTTGTTCAGTAGTTTTAAATAATAAAAAACTCGTTATTGATGAAAGAAACAATAAAATTCACTGACATTTCATAATAATTTAATTTCTTGTTGGACATTAATTTGATAAATTTGACATTCTTAATTTTCGTATGCCGTCTCGGCGATTCATAGAAAAACTATTTTGTATCACTGTGCCATCTTTGTAACCTATGTTTTACGAAATAAATTAATTGAATTGAATAAAAACATAACATAATTTTAGTTGAATTCGTACAGAACCAGACAATAGTAAGAGACTATTTATTTACCAAAAGAATGGGTTTTTATAAGTTATACGGGGAAAAAGGCCTAGAATCTACAAACAAATGATAACAAAAAATGTAAGTGCTTGTAATACACTGAACACATTTTGTAAAGAGGTAAGCTTTTACTACCCCAAAGCCGCGAGAAATGGACTAACAGTATTTATACAAGTACGTGTTCAAATAAAAGAGTTTAAGTCCTACATCCAAAACGATAACATGTTTCATTTTATTTAACATGCTTTATATGATAAATGTAACGGGCTATAAATATACGGGTCTAACTCACATAAACTACTTGGGTATGACACTCGATAGAAATAAAATGTTTTATAGTTATAACTTATAACAGAGCATCTTGTTTCGAAGTATTTCTAGTTGTCATACCGTAAAAGCTTTAATGTGTTGCGTCGTAGTATTTCGGATATTTCAAAAATAGAATGGGAATGTCATTTTTGTAGCTAAGAACTAACCTGTTCGAAATGCGAACTCATCATTCAGCGATTAAAGAAGAGTAGTCTAAGTTTATCGCCAGGTTTTCTTTTATGGCTTAAGTTGTCAGTGAAAGGCCGTAGGAAAATTGGCTGATACTTTTTTTTTGCTTTGTTTATCGCTTATAATTATCATGCAGACGATATTAATGAATAAAATATTTTAAATGTTAAAATAAACAAAAATATATAATTTAATTCAAATTCAGAAATCACTAAATAAAGTGATGACCTCTAAGTAGATGCAGTGTACGCAAGTTATTCTAAGACTGATTTTTTGAAATTACGTTGTTTATTTTGCATTATTTATTATGAGACATTAATACACATGTTTTTGGATAAAAAAACTTGCATGCATGAAATTGATGAATGAAGATTGTAGAGAATCAAAATATACCTAAATGTGCGCGCATAATCTCTACCTGCGGTCATACATCTTCAAGTATCTTAATACAGTTTATATTATATGACAGAAATTCCAATCGAGAATTTTATTTTTAAAAATCACTTACTTCCAGAGACAACGTACCATAACGAAGCTTATTTTTTGGGCAATTAAAATCTTAATATCCTTATGCGATGGCGTGCTTTCACGAATATCGCTCATACGGGCGATAATTAAATAATAACAACGGTGCGATTGCGTTTTTCAATGGGTTCATTAAAATTTTATTACACGCAATAATTACGATCAAAGTTGACATGGTCCTGTTTTAAAATTAAAAACGGTTTATAAAAATCTTAATACATACAGATATTATAATTATCACTAACCAATAATAGGTATATTATGAGGCAGATAATATTATATACGTTTGTTACAATGAGAACTCGAACTCTCGAACTCGTACTCGAAAACTCGATACTCGATTTAGTCGATTCTGATAACATTGTTTAAAAATTTTTAAACTTTTGATAGCGATATCGTATTATACGTATGTATTCTAAATCCGTTACTATATGGAAAAAAATAGAATATTGAATAATATAATATAATATCGTTTATTAATCTCCCCAAATTTTCCTTTTCTTGCAGTGTTTTTGTCTTAGAACAATCGTGATTAGATGATTTTTATCATCCGTTTATATAAGCCCTGTTTTGTATCAAATCTCGTTTCCATCATATCAAAATTCAAAGTGGTAATACTGTATAGTGACATATGGTGAGCCCATCTTATGATATAACCCATTTCCTTGAATTCTGCAGACTGGTTTATGCCAGGGGGAAACAGCTGATGCACTTTATGTTCTTTTATATTGGACACGGTATGCATGAAATAAAAAAGCTTATATACATATAAAAGAAAAGACGAAATCAAAATTCATTTTCGCTGTAATAGTGCTGTGGTACTTGTTCAAATGTCCAATAAAAATTGTTTAATATGAAGATGCATAAGATATACATAATTATATATTTAACTAGAAGGCGCGCGGGGATTCACTCTCGTCGTTTTTTATTTAGCCACTGCTCTGATCCTATTGACCGTAGCGTAATGTTATATAGCCCATAACCTTTCTCAATAAATGAGCTATCCAACATTAAAATAATTTTTCAAATCGGACTAGTAGTTCCTAAGATCCTGGCTGTCAACCAAACAAACAACAAACTTTTCAGCTTTATAATATTACTACCTACATAAAACTTCTACACTAAAAGTTATGTTAGTTAGAAGTTATTATTTCAATACCTTTGTCGGAAATTTAAACATTTCTTTTTTTAATTTTACAATAAATTGATAAAAACAATCAAATAAGCCAATGTTTACGAGGTCTAATGTAAGAGAAACGAAAGAAAAAAAAACATAAATGTGTAATTTCTGGTAGTGGAAATAATGCAATATTTTTTGTTTTACATCGTTTAAAGATTATTCGAAGATATACTTTCCCCTTTAGAGGTTTTTTGGTTAATTAATCTAACCTCTAAACTTAGACACCATTACGTAATAAGTTGAACGTTAAATCCCCCTCCCTCCTATTTTTATATTATGAACAAAAAGAAAAGAAATCCATTCCTATCTAGAGAAAATCTCTTTGAAAGAAACTCAAACAATTCGAAACACCTCAAGACATTACCGTGGGGCCCCTAAATTTGCGTGTACAAGCAAAACGCGTAATGTCGGGGTGAGCTCGCCAAAATCGTATTTAAATTCACCGATCCCGACACGAGATAAGCAAAATCATGAGTTAGGTAGGAAGGGTTATAGAATCCTGCTGCGTGAGGCCGCATAATTCCGTTTCCAGTAGGGTGTCCACGCCTTTGGTGTTGACGGAGATATCTCGATCTTGAATAGGATGCCTCTTCAAAATGTTTGGCTGGGAACATTTTCTTTAAAACGTTTGCAAATACAAAGGTTTTATCACAAAATCTGTTTGTTTGTTTTTTACAGACAAGGATTTTGTAATGTGAATGATGTTTGAGAAATTATCGATTTATGTGAGACTTGAATTGTACTTAAATACTACGCTATTACAAAACATACTTATTTTTATATTTCAATTAATCTCAAGTAACTGAACTTAGAAATTGATGTGTTTCATCAATTTAGTACTTAAGTTGCAAACAGTCTATAATAAATAAGTCAGCGTTTAAATATACTTTGTGAACATTTCAGTGATATATTCACATTAAAAGTATGTAATTAGACCTACACGAACATTTTTATTTCATAATTGTCTAATTTTAATCCTATTCATTTACGATTACAAAAACGGGCATTTTAAAACCTTGAACCACTGTGCTGGAGGTTTTCAGATAACAGCATCCTCGACCATACTTAGCGCCAACAATTAAGTATCCCCTAATTTAATTAAACAACCAACAATTTATTTTTACTTGTCAGATTTTATTTTCCTTTTTTATCCGACGGCTTGACCGTAATTTAGGTACCCTAATCCCCGCTACAGGGTACCAAAAGGGGTGAAAGGGAAAAAGTAAAGGGTGATTAAAGATAAACAACGGTTTGGTACCAACGTGAGGCATAGCACTGTTAGGATAATTTGCAATTGTGTAATTATCTTTGGCGGTAAATTAAACGAGAGCTTTATGCGTTTCGGAGATGACGACTGAGATTTATCTCAGCAAGATTACGAGTAAATTATTGATCTACCTCCCTTTCTTTAGCAATTTCTTTATGTCATTATAAATGTGCAGGTATCTTTGAATAATTCCCAACCCCTTTTTCCCCAATTCTATTAAATTTCATCACGATATTTATAATGGTAACAATTGTCGTCCCTGTTTTAGCTAAACTTCCTTAAACCAAGTTAATTTTTTTAAATCTTTTCAACCCATAAATGTCCCACTGCTGGGCACGGGTCTCTTCCAAACAATGTGGAGGGAATTTAGCCTACTACACCACGCTGGTGAGACGGGTTGGTATAGGGTTTGTTTCGAATTTTCCTTTTCTCGCAGTGCTCTTGTCTACTCATTGTATCTATAATTACTTAATACTGACTAGGTTTTGGGACCAATTCTTCTTTTCTGCAGAAATTGGTGAGCGAAGGATAAATACTGGTTTTTTCGCAATCGAACAGCGCAGCGATTCATAATGTGCATTGCATGCACATTATAGAAACATTATTTTTAGACTTAAGTTATGGTTACTCCTACTTAGTCGTCTTTTACGACACCCATGGGTTGAGATGGGGTAGTGACATTACGTATTCTTAATTCGTCACTACACGGATTTTTTTAAAATAAGTTATTAAAATTCTGAATTTTAGTAACTTACTAGACAAGTAAGTCATCGTGCCTAATCTTAAAGTACGAAAACTTTAATTGCTTAATTCAGATTTCATTTACGTAATGTGAAATCTGTTTTACCTTTCACCATAAACTATTACGTTCATAAAAAGCTGAAGATAATTCAGGTCAACATAAAAAAATCCTTTCAATATTTACAAAATCGGAAGAGGCCGTGAATTATGTATTCGTGTAGTCTGATCCGAACCTCCGGATCTCCGGACCTTTGACCTACTACCCTGGCTAGTTTCAAGACAACGTATTCTTTATTGCTAGCAGTTTTTCTTTTAAAATTAACTACGTCATTTTTTATCAAACAAAATGGGATTCTTACTGGATTGCTTTTACGTTCATGATGCTTTTAGAAGCTTTTAATAAGCTATGTCTTGAGTGATAAATTTGACGACATCACATAGCATTATAATTACGAGAAGACAGATGGTTTATTTCACAATAACCAAACTTTAATATCCAAAACTAAACGTCATAGATGTTTTAAATAACAAAATTAAAAATTTTAAGTCACCCCTTCATGATTTTCCAGTCATGATTTTCAAACGACTGCGACAATTTTAATAAGACATGTCTTAGAACAAATTTCAACTTTCAAACAAAAGCAAACCGCTTCGAAATAAGCCCAGCCCATTGGTTTAGGAACTACTATGCCACAGACAGATACACAGTCATACTTATTATATTTTGACTGGCCTGTTGGTCTAGTGGTTAGTGACCCTGACTGCTAAGCCGGAGGTCGTGGGTTCGATCCCCACCCAGGACAAATCTTTGTGTGATGAGCATAAAGGTTTGTTCTGTGTCTGGGTGTAATTTATCTATAATATGTATGTATTTACAAAAAAAAATGTATTTAAGTAGTATATCAGTTGTTTAGTACCCATAACACAAGCAAATATAATTGCTTACTTTGGGACTAGATGGCGCTGTGTAAATGTGGTAGAATATTATATTATTATTATTATATATTATATTATTTATTACATTATATATTTTTTGTAAATCTGTTCGGTAGGTTTAAGCTTAAAACTTGCTGGCTGTCATCTGACGTCATAATAAAAATGTATTAAATGTGCTTCTAGTTTTATACGCTGGCAGTAAACTATCATACGTCATAACTCTGAAATATTGAAAATTTAGAGCTACACTACACTAGTGTGAAATAAATATAAAATAAATGTACTCCTTATTTCTGAACAAGTTACCCAAATTTTTTTTTTCGTTAGTTATGTACTATTTCTGTAAAAGTTCTATAACAGCATATTAAAATAAACATTGTTTATACAAGTAAGAATGTAATATCTTCTGTTTGATTATTATTATAATAATGTGGCTATAAAAATATCTTATTTTAAACGACCATATTATATAGTATATGTAAGTAATTATGTAGTAATAGACCTATTAGTTACGTTAATATATTTATTATACAAAAAATAGCCATTTATTTATTTTTAGTTTTATGTGAATTGGTGTTTATTTAATATGAAAATATGTGAATGTAAATTTATTTGTGAAGCATCTGTTCTATAGTTATTTCAATAGCCCAAGCCCAAATTTTTACAGTATCTTATATGTAAAATAAATACTGATTCAAATAATAAATTGATAATTTCTTTTTTATAATTTAAAGATAGAGGTTTATTTACTGATATTTGTTCAAGCTAAATTCACATAATTGAATAGGTCGATTTCTAATTTTTTAACAGTGACATGGAATCGAAAATCCACATTCAGAGAACTTCATCTGAATCTCGACATCGACAAAATCGGATTCGATATTGTTGTCAGATATTTAAAAATATAAATATGGTCACTTTGCGTGCATATTATGACTGTTGATACTTAGAGTCAGGGAAACAGGTTACAAATAAAAAAAATCTCAATTGTGCACTAAAAGAAATAAAAGACAAACATTTTCATAAAAATGTGGGTAAATAATTATAGGGTTTATAACATTAGTAATAAAAATTATATCTACATTAAAGTTAAAAAAAAAAAGACTTCGTTGAACATTTCATCAAGGCCCACTGGATCCTCAAGAGACTACGCTCTATGAATATTTTGAGTTATACGAGTTTATTTTGTAACCACTGACTATGTTACGTATTTTCTTACATTCTTTCAACACACCAATCAAATTAAATAAATAAATTAAACAAGAACCTCAAGGATGTAAAGGAATTTTATCTTCATCGCCATTGCTCCATTTTATTCCAAATTGTATATTTATTTATGTTTAAGAAAGCGCAACTAATGAAAATACGAATATTGCAATTCGCGATTTACAAACTGTATAACAGTTATATAAACTGATTTTATTTTTGAAGTGCTAACTAAATCTCAATACTTTCAAAAATTATCATAAAAACACATTTAACATCCTTAAAATTATGCAGTATAATATCTGATTGACCATGTATTATCCTATAGAAGTGACCTGCACTTTCACGTTTAAAAGTTGAGAAAGACATTTTTCAAGCAATATGCGGTGTGAAGAATGACTTTCCATTTGAATACAAAGCATTTAACCTAGCCCAATAATATTGTGGTTGCATTATTTTTGTAAAGACTCTGGATTACTGGAGCGCTCCCTCTCTGAGGTTTCGTCTTTGTTCTTGTTAGGAAGGATTTATTCGAGTATTAGAACCCGGAGGTTCTATTTTTAAGAAGAGGTTTTATATATTTATTTTTGTTTTATTGAAGCTTTGGTTTATTTTATTTTTAAATTGAGTTTTGTTTTGGTATATAGTTTTGTTCTTTGTTTGAATAGATAAGGCAATTATATCATTTAGAGTGTATTCAATTTAGTTTTGCGTTATTTTGAATAATTTGACTTATTCTACAATACAATAATGTAGCATCACGCCTGTTCCTCGTAGTAGTAGGTAGAGGTATATTACACAAAAGTTTCGTCATGCAAATAACTGGCTACACTTAATTTTCAGTTTGAACACTGTTTTTCCCAGTCGGGAATCGAACCTAGAACTCTTGTGCAACATTCCTACACACTCAAAATTTGTAGTGATCCCTTTAGGTAAGTCTACCACATAAAGTTTTATCACTGACCAAAACCTTTTAAGTGATTAGAAAAGTTATACAACATTTATTTAAGTACCTATAGCTATGCCGGCCTAAACAATATTACCTCTAAATCACGTTACACTCGCCTCATTCCGTCCAGTTCTATTAATTACGGTGATTTAGTGCTGTTCGCTGAATTACTTTGTGATTAAATTAACACACGTTGGACTTTAATTTAGCTAAATGCGTACCGTACTTTTGGTCTGAGGCATGTTATACGCGGTAAACTCATGCTCTAATATGTTGTATCTATAAGTGCACTTTGTGTACAGGATTATTAATCAATACAGCATGAATTAGCTATATATAGAGTTCATTTTCGTCTGCAATGTATCCGTAATATAAATGGAAACGTCGGGTAAATCATTTATTGGTAGTTAAAATATGATAACAGACGTAGACCCATTTAAAAATATTTAAATACAGTCGCGAAAGTCAAAAAGTTATTATCCGAATAGAAGATAAGTCAAAGAAGTCGAAAATCACTTGTAGTCTATTATGCGCCCGATCAATGAATGATAGAAAACCCAGTATTGCTGAGCATATAATAAATAATATTAAATGCGAGCATTTAATATTATTATTTATTAAATCATACTCGATAAGCATGCTTAACATACACATGAGTTTTTTAAGAGTAAAAAGGCGTGCTGGCTTTTAATTTTTTCCATTTTATCCTTATAACTAATAGGATAGAATCTCCAATTAAAATATTTTTCATATTAATAATAGGTAGTGACTATTAGATAAATTTTATTTTATATAAACAGTGTTATAAAAACAGTTTCTTAGTTGCGTATAACAATTGAAAACCAACTCAATTTATTCCCATTTCAACATTTTTAGTTCAAATTGTATATCTATAGATACCTTCCCATTAACTTTAAATAAATACCTACATACATAATAAATATAGCCAATTAAAAAACTAGATTAATTAATATTACCGTCATTTATTTAAAGGTTTATGAGAAACTTTTCGTGTTATTGAAGATGTTATAATATTTATAAAACTAGTTTCAAGTAAACATACTTATTTCGTATGAATGTCGCCATCTAAATCGGAATTTACCAACATCCTTCCAACATTAGTGGGCCATTAATATTTATAACGTTAGTGAATCTAATAAAATAAAATTAATAGCCTTATTATTTATCCACTAAAACTGTAAATAGTCATAAATTATATTTTTATTATTAATAAGTTGGTTTTGCTAATTTTATTATGTTGGTTTTTAAGAGACTAACCTAAAATAAATATTGTCCTTAAAATTTGCTATAAATAAAGAATAGATCACTTTTGAAATATTCGCGTTATTTATTGGTTTATAAAACGAGAATTCATTGGATCATGTACATATCATGTAATAATATAATAACTTATTTTGTTTGACTCAGTCTAAAGTCAGCTTGTGACTACGGCCGGTGTAACCTACTCTAAATTTGGATGTTCGACTCGAACAAAGTCAATTTTGATTTCGCTGTGAAATATTTGAAAATTTGATGTGGTCTCATTAAGCAAACGTCGAGAATTCGAAAAGGCCCTCATGTCGAAATTAATATCAAGCAAAATAAAGCGTAAATATATCGATTATTTATCGTCGTGTGAATTCCTGTTTAAGTATTCAAAGAGAATAATTTCATAATACTAGAAGTAAATAAAAAGATACTTTGATTGGGACGTTATTTTAGTGATCATAGAATGAGAACACTAAACATGAGGGGACCCATTAGGAGTCCACAAATCGTTTTTAATTACATTATAATAATAAATATTATTGCCGTAATAAGATTAGTTTTGAAATAATTTATTGTTAAAGAAGACAAGTCTTGACACAAAAATAACAAATGTTACAATAGTTCAATTTCATACAAATCCCAATCATAATTAATTGTAGCAATCTGATGTGATATTTCTTTACAAGTAAGCTCGACGTGTTATATCAAGTTAGATTAAAGTAAGATATTTTTCGTTTTATATTCGTTTAATAACAACTCACCATGTTATGACAAATTATAGTGTTGATACCATAATATAAATTAAAATGTCGCAAATATAATTAATTACATTAATAAAAATATAATTAAATAAGTTTCCTTCAAAACTGGAAAAAACGGATACGTTTATATATCCTTATCTTTATACATGGGGAGATATCCGCTATATATTACAACTGGACATGGGAAGTAGGCATCCTAGAAATAATAAAATAAAGGCAAAAATATTTCTGTTTGTGTTCTTCAATAAAATATTAACCGGATGAGGACGGTACTTTGCTCAGAGGAAACTTGCGTCACAGAAAAGGACATAGGCAATTTTAATCTCGATTGGAGTTGGTCCCCTATCATATAGATTGATGAAACGAATACCTTCCTTTATAAACTGATCGTTTCTAACAAAAAAATATTAAATTTACGATTGGACTTGTCGACAAAAGTCGGTTTAGTAATAAACAATGTTGTATAATATCCTATATAGATGATCATCTATTATTATAACAACTTTGTAAGTCATTTAAATTCGAGTACGAGCCGTGTCCGGTCGAATTTATATCGTAAAAAATGATTTTTTGATTGGACCTGCTGTAATGGAGTTTGTAAGGAGGGTGGAATTGTATAGAGCTGTTAATGGTGAAATGAAAATTAACAAGTATTGAATGTCTACAATTTACTGTCATAACTAAATTATGTTTAATTATTGGGTTTTTATTAATATTTTTCCTTGTCTGGAAATAAAAATGTTTTTTTTTTTTGCAATTTTAATAATATTATATAAGAAGTGAACGAAAATGAAGTCAAAGAAGTAAAAATTTCAAAAATTCTTATAATAAAGGCAGATTTTAGTCACTTCGTTTGTTACTGTTGTTCGTGTGTGAAAAAGTTCTAACAAAACAAGCTTTTTTGGTTTTTTGATATTACTACGTCACAATATGAAATATTATGTATTAGAATTTGTCTACCATTAACGCAATACCTAGATTTTCTGTAAATAAAAAAATAATGCAAATAACAGTTAAATTATAAATAGTCTTCTTAAAAGCCTAACCTAACCATTAAACAACAAATTCATTATATTATGAATAAATAGTATTATAAATAAAATAAAAAAAAACAAAATACAATAAGTTTTATTGTTGTCACACTTTCATGATACTATCAGCGTTACAACAGCTCTATACAATACAAATGACCGAACGTTAGGTCATCACAAGCAAGTGGGACGTCCCACTGTCGGGATGCTTACACATGTTATTGACCCTGCCCTATTGTTAACGCCATATGGCAACCGAAATTACCTCGTGCCCTCACGCAAATTAGCGAAAATTCCTTTAAAAATATACTCGCTGGTGTGGAAAGATATTCCAAATACAATTTTCAAGTTAACGATGTGTTTACGTTGTATGGTTTTATTTTTATTTTTGTGTTTAGTAAGTTTGATGTTTTAGACATTATAGTGACGTTTTAGTGAGAAGTTTTTGAGTTGCAATTTCTGAGATTACTTTTAATACAAACAATAACAACATAATTTTTCCTATTGTTTTACTCACACTGATTCGCAATCATCATCATTCTCTCTATCTATCGCAGTGAACAGCTAGCCATATACAGAGGTCTATAGAAGAGCCAAAGACTGCCTCACGTCACAATCTACGTCTGTAAAACTGACTAAAAACTTTTGAAGTTTTTATTGGAACTAAAATGTATCAAACGAGTTTACGGTCCACCCGATAAACTACCATAAGTAAAGCGTATAAACGGATATAATACCAGCATCATGACTTGCATATTCTACCCTACATAATAAATAATCACTATGCTGACGGTCTCAGACCAAAATTTAAGCTGCAGCCATCTCAACGGTATCTAGAAGACTTGTGTTCTTAGAAGTAGCTTACTGTGGAAGTATTTTGCCGTCACCGTGGCGCAGCGGTTATGATGTTCGTATCGCCACTAACTTTGCCGTATCGAGTGAAGTAGGTTCGATTTCCACACGAGACAAATATTTAGTGTGAATCATAGATATTTTTTTTGGAGTCTGGGTGTATTTCATGAGCGTTAATTCAATGTTTGTAAAGTCCCCGACGATGCAGGGCCTGCTCCTTAGTGTGGGTGTTGTCTTACAAAATTATAATGTCATAAATGACATTATTTCAAAGTAAAGTAAAAAAAACAAGACATTTTACGTGATAATGTTTACATGTTTATCTGTAGTTCCCTCCAGAGAATTGAATAAGAAATAAATCACGCGCTACTACAAGGGACTAAGCAATAAAAATTGTTTCCCAATTCCGGAATGCCAACAAAACGTGTGAGAAGGAATAAGGTGTAATATATGTGGGCGTTTATTAAATCACTGTATTTATTTCACATCAAGAGCAGTTTAAATACATAAAACAAAGTTGGGTTAGTTAAATTAAGAACGGCTGGACCGATTGTTATGGAATTTATTTGATTTTCTTTTGCTTTTAAATAATTATTAAAACATCGTAAAATTCGTGGATAATTCAAATACTTACTTAAATATCAAATAAATATGCTTACAATCATTTTCAATCTGAGAATCAAATTAATTTCTAAAATTAAATAATCTTCATTACATTAAATTACTTAGCACTTTTAAAGTCTAAATTGAATTCCAGATTGTTCCTATCACGTGCCGTACCTTTTGTAAGCTGAACAATACCGTTAATAATAATTAGATTTATATCAGTAGTTATTCAAGATACCAATACATATTATAAACTGCTACATTTAATAATGTAACAATGACATCACACCATCAAATCGTGAACAACGCGTAATAGCAAAAAGAGCAATTTATTCAAAGACATATGGTAACATATTTCTTCAAACTAGTTCTTCGTAATTGTGCGGAATTACATACAAAATAAGAGCTCAATTATCATCCAATAGACAAGGGTGGACGTGATAAAAACAGATCTCCTAACACATAATTACATAATTGTGAGCCCTCGCCGCGCCGCGGGTAACGACGCCTCACGAATATTGCTTAGCCAGAGACCAAAAAATAAAATTACGTATTACGATGATCGTAATGTGGATATGACGTTTAGTTTTAGTTTATTTCAATAAATATATCTATTGATAAATTAATATGATATCAAAAATATAAGTAATTACAAGCATACAATATCTTGATAAAACCACTTATGTTATTCCAGACAATCCAAACATCAATATAATAGTTAACGAAAGGTTAATTTTATTAAAAGATTTCAAGCCACCTTTCTACCCTTTAAAAAGGAAATCATTATGACGGCATCCTCAGAGACGAAGTCACTGCTGTTGAAGGGATAACGTTGCCCTAAGGAACTTTGCGATCGCAACCCTCCTTGGTTCGATTTGATATAACAGAAAATCACCATTTTCACCACCTCTTTCAGTAACTTTTTTATAAAGTTTTTTCTTTAATTTAAATATATTATAAATTACATAGGTATTGCTAAAATATAATTATTGAATTTTAATAAAATAAAGAAAACAGTTAAAACGGTAAACAAAAAATTAATAGGTCTATGAAATCACTTAACCACACCTGAGTCCGCGCTTTTTTACAAAACCAGGGACAAAAGTTTTGACAAATAGCTAAATAAATCAATTTTATTACTTTGATTGTGTAGATTATACTATATCATTGTGGAAACAGAGTCAATCTTTGTTTAATATACTCGAGACCGCTTTATAGATTTAAATATATTATTCTTTTCAAAGTTCTGATTTATTGTCACACATTCACGAAACTGATCAAGAACCTAAAATAGAGAGAAAAAATATAACGTATGGGTATATACTTAAATGATGAATAAGAAATTATAACTAAGAAATGGATCTATCTTTTCAAGCTTCTAGTAATTATTATTCTTTTAAAGCATCGCATCGTACCGTTTTGTAAGCAAAACCGAACTTGACTGTTGTTGCTAATCAGCATCATCGCTTGAAATTTCTTAATAAATGTGTATATTTTTACAGCTAATAAAGAGTTAATTTAAACTTATGGTTCGGATTTATGTATCTATTCGAGTTTAAAATAATTGATAATATTAATAAACAAAAATACAGCGTGCAATAAGCAAAAGTTTAGATACGGTTTTCATCTAAAAGTACACAATACTAGAATGGAAGAATTGTTTTTTATACAACTATTCAACGAAATATTCGACGGAATATTTCGTTGAATCTCACCTTTCAAGCTTGTCGTATCATCTCCCTTTGGGAGAATTCTTGGCTAATACCTACTCATCACCATCTCTCATCATCATCATAATCATATCAGCCCAATCATGTTCACTGCTGGACATACACCTCACCTAATTTCCGCCACAGTAATTATAATTATAAATAAAATTTCTAACACTTATATTTGATGTCGTATCCATACTATTTCCGCAGCGATCCGTTAAGATAGAACAGAAAGGGCCGAAAAACAAGTTTTAATAAGAACGTGGAAGTGAAATATTTTCTGTACCGGAATCGTTAATAACTGTACGTTGCGGTTAGAGTCAGCCGGGCCGAACTGACAATTCCCTTTTAATTTGAAAGCCTGACCAGGATCGGGGCTAACAAGACACCGCCTAATTATAGCTTAGGTAAAGAATAAACAAGCTTGGAGCCGATTTTGATAGCGCCATATGTTTTGGATTATAATTTGGTTCGCAATTTGATTGAAAATCTATTATCTCAGATTATGTTGTGGTGATGGAGGGACATTGTAATACTGGTGTAATTAAAATTATATTTTCTGTTTAATACTTGAGTATATGAAATTTTAATACCATAAATTAGTCTATTTCGTAAATTTAAGGTCGAGCAAGACTCTCATTTCAATTGGCTAACCTTGAACAACCAATAAAATTTCAATATTTACAATTGTCGATTAGTTATTGACTTTCTTCTTGTCCTGTCTCTTTTTTGTTGTTCTTTCTCACCAAGCAGCTCCACTATTTAGCCAAAGTGGAATATAAAAATTGCTTATGCCCACTTTACCCCACTAATTTATTTTGATGGGAGAAATCATACCCTGAATTGCTGTAATTTCATTAAAAGAAGATTTTGATTATATTTTGATATTGCTAATGTCCATGATATTTTAAGAGTAATTAAATAAAAAACAATACAGCGTAAGTGGGTACGACTGGTATATAAGCTTCATGGCAAACCAAATTTAGCAGACGTAATTTGGATGTAATGCTCCTCTGCCTAGCCTTTCGTGGGAAAAGATCTGATGGTATGTTTTTTTTCTATATTAAAAATAAATCTGTCATGAATTAATTTTCACTAGTTATTTCTTACAATAAAAATCTATAAGTGGCTGCCTAAAGTTCCTAACAAGAAAATCTGAAGATTGTTTACGTTATCGTATTTGACCTTAATACATCCGATAGCGAAAGTTATGTCCTTTTTTTATTGTCTTAATATTTTTCAAGACTTGAAGCACTCTGAGATTTCTTATGCGAGTGACGTAAATGGATTCCAATTATACTTGTTTTTGTATCTATTATTCACCGTTATTATTGTTGTGAAGTGTCTTTAGAAATTTCTGAGAAATTTTTCGAATAGAGCGACTAAATCTTAGACTAAGATTTTTGCTCCTCTAATGACCTTTAGAACTGATTCTATATAAATAAACTTATCGTTCTAAACCATTTGATGTTATAAGCTTGGTTAATTAAATTCTTGAGTGACTAATCTTTCTATATTGAATTACGTCTAATCTTTGCCTATCGTTGTCAAACTTTTAGATTCATAAATTTGCTAGATCATCTCAATAATAGATACGTAATTTTCTAAATAATCGAGATACGTAACAGCTTTAGTCATTAGTTTTATTCCTATAATATTTATTAAATAACAAAAGAATAATATCAGTGTAATATAAAATATTTACTTAGTTTAAGACAAATAGCTTCCCCACGAACTAATTTCTAACTTCTCACAAATGAACTATACAACCCGCTGAGCTACAATAAACCGAGCACAGATTTTGAATTTATTACTTAGTCATAGTTTGAAACTTAAATTACCCTCGTCTCTATTGGCGATAGTGAGCTCGGGATCTATCCTTGTGTTATGCATATTAATCAGCTTGCATGTTATTAAGGAGATGTGTTACAAACCCTGGTAGGATGTCGGACCTTCTAGGAAAGGGGAGCATCATAAATTAGTCTGCTTGATACAGGTCCTGGTTATTATAGTTCAATATTAATCATTGCTTTTGTGAAGATCAAAGGAACGCCATATTGAGGTTATAATACAACCATAATATAAAGATCACGTCTTTCTCCCAAAAGAGAAGAAGTTTCCATTCACTTTCTATGAATCTGACACCCATCTTTCACTTCTTCAACATTCATTTACATTAATCTTTTTAAACATTCTCGCTGATTTAGGGTACTTCTGAGCTGTCCTTTGTTTAGAATGTCTTCGATTTGGTCATGGATTATTTTTCTATTGAGACAATTACTACACAAAAATCTTTGCTGATTAACTGCACATATTTGTAAACTGGTTTGTCACTGAATAATCAATAGTGAATATGCTAAAAGTTACATTTTTTCAAATCTAATTTTGTTTATCTGTTAAGGGCAAATTGAAATGTTATAATATATTTAGTTACCAATTTATATTTATGAGTTCCCCTAACTTTTATCATAAAACCTTTTAAATTTCTTTGAACTTGTTTTCGCTATAAGTTAACATTGGGCTTGTATATCCTTCATCGGTTAAGTTTAGAGGTACATAAATAAAATCGTACAAAATCTAAGTAATGAAATACTTAGAAACACAGATTTTTATATATTCTTCTTCTTGAATTGATTTCTAAATGTAGTGAAGAAAAAATGTTAGTTTATTGTTTAAGAAACCTATAAAATGTAGTAGCTTCATCGAAATACGTTCATAAAATATTCATTTGAAATAGGCTTGTTATTAGGCTATTTTGTCCTTGTCGCTTTCAAGAATTTCGACTAGCTTAATCTTTTTAAGCTTGCAAATTGATATTTTTACGATAATTGTATTTCTATAGAATTCATTTAATATTATAAATATGACTAGTAGGTACTATTTAAATTAATTTACCGAGAGGAAATTTTCCAAACATTAATTGGACTATTCAAGTTCAGAGATCTGTATCAGACCGCTGGAAATTTAAGTTGCCTGGCTGTTTTAATTATCTTTTCACGTCACATTTTAGCTGAATAATTAACGAAGCACGGAGTTAACAAATTACAACAAAGCTTAGAACTAATATTTGTTAAATTTTAATGTTCTAGATATATCGCTGCCATCGCAAACGACATTTCACATAAATCCAACGTCTTCTAAGAAATGAATAACAATTAAGATAATTATGACGCCTTCACGACGCTGCTCTTCAACGCGGCTATAACAATAATTAAGACCGTAAAAAATCTTTATCTTCAAAACCAGTAATGTTCAAACAAAACACTGTCGCTATCGAGTTCTTGATTTCGATTTACGACATCTTACCACTGGACAACGGCCAAATTACATTTGCTGTTTACCAACCACAATATGAACACAATCTACTTACACTTGAAGCACAATTTCCAACGCTTCTTAGGTAAGTATTGATACTTCCACATTTTTGTCCAAGCTAACCTCAACTTTTCGAGATAAAGTATCAAATTCTCACAGACCCATTACTGTATCAGAATGAAGAAGCGGTTACGCGTTTCTTCTAAATTTAAATGAATTATAATTATAAACAATTACTGGCTGATTTAATGAATGGATGAAATACAGTAGAATTTATTAGAAGGAGATGGGTTATTCAGATTTTGGTAAGTGAGATAAAGAGGTGAAATAGACAACGCCTCCATGGTTTCTTTGAATGTATGATTCGGCGAGCGATAAAAATCGCCGGTCTTATTCGTCAGTCTTTTTTTAATTAGTGAGGGGTCCGACATGTGAACCGAGGTGGCGGCCATTGTATGGAGAATAAATACGACATTTACAAATGACTACTACTAAGACATGGTATTGAGAAGGACATGATATAAAAGAAATATCGGAAGGGCAAAGTATTGTTTATGTTTTATTTCAAAATTCAACGTATGCATCACTCACTCATAACAAATCATAATACAAGTATATACTAAAACTATAATGATTTTCACTTCGGAGCTCGTTATGCTTACAAATCAAAAATGTCGAAAAAGTTTCACAGTTCATATCACACTTTATTTTACTAAAGATTACTTACTGTTTCATGCAATAAAAATAATATATTTGTCAATTTTCCTACAAGCAATATAAAATTAGTAACTTATTGTCATTGATTCATCGTGACCAGTAGAATTACCACTGCGGATTTTAATTGCTTAAATATTGTTTGTAGCATCTAAAACTAAATTATTATTAAGGCATGATTTCAAGTCTTGAGTCTTATTAAAACCATAGATTCAGATCGTCTTAATATACCGTCTTCAATTACCCTTCTAAAGCAAAGGAGTCTATTTACAAAGATCGCAATTTGATGCTGTTGATTCCTAGTACCCACCCATCTGGCATAATCCGTTTGGCTTACTACCTTGTCGAGAAAGTGACGGGGGTTATCTGTCTAAAGTCAAAATAACGTTAATATTTGCAAAACATTGACTGCGTGAGATAATAATTAGATACCTCTATTAATTTATTTCTCTTTTTGATATTGCAAAACAATGTGTTCACAAAATGTTTTTACCGTTTTCAAATACATAGTTGGTACCAAGTGATGATCCCACATACCATAATTCTTGACGAAAACAAATTAAAGTTTGATTGCTTATTATTATTATTTTCTCATATCAAAATTTTATTGAATTTGATTTAGTATGGTGTTTTGGTTTTGGCGTAAATTAGGTGAGGCCTATGTTCAGCAGTGGACGTCGTTGGGCTGATATGATGATGATGATGATGGTGTTTTGGTTCTGTACCTTTCTGTGATATTTCAAACTGTAACCAACAACGATGATGATTAAAAAGAGTGGCTTGAGTTTCTTGCCAAGTTCTTTTCAGAGCTCAACCTTGTCAGTGAACTGGCCGTCCGTCGGCAAATTTACTGACACCTTTTTTTTGGCTTTGTATGACGTTCATTAGTACCATGTATGTGATCTTAATGAAATAAAAAAAATTGACTTTGACTTTAAGTTTATCCATTAGTTTTTCGTGTTTTACCTATACCTACTAACTTATTTATGATTGCCTTTACGACTTGTTTTATCTGTTCCGTGTTTACGATAGAGAAAGAAGTAGGTGTAAGCATTATACAGTACAGAGGTTTGATAGATTTATATTTAATTGACTTTTTAAAATGGTATCGTTACCATTTAGAAAGTTGATATTTGGTGTTGCTAGGGATGATAAAAACTTTTATACTTGACTTCTATTAAAACCTCGACGCAAACAAAACAAAACCCTTTACCAATCAGTCTAGGCAGAGCGCTAAATCTTGAACTAAACTATTATTTAAGAACTTGTTGTATCACTTAGTTGTAAATAAACGCTTTGAACTTTGTTTGATCCGTTTTAATTTGTTATCTGTTTCGCATCCTTAATTTCGATAAAACGTTAAAGAGATAGTAATTTTCATTTCGCAATAAAACATTGTGAGTACGCGTACCCCTCTTATAATTTGCATAAATTAAATAAAGGTTAACACCGTATAATTCGTTCGTCCATCGAATCAACGATTTGTAGTTACAGAGCAAACAAAATGATTAGTAATGCTAATCGAGCCTTAATTATAGAGCATTTAGGTTGTTTTCTCCATTCAAAATTGTATGTTTCAGTTTACTTTATTCAGACTCGTGTATTCTTTGCAGAAAATTATAGTAAATGGCTGGAGGGAAGAGTTGATTATTTTGGTATAAGGTATAACTGAATTAATTTTAAAGTGAAATATTATTATTGTTGTTTTTAATTATGTCAGCCTTCTATAATTTTGATCACTTTTTGGCATGTCTATTGAATGTTATTAGTTGTTTAAACAAAAAGTGTTTATCGTCCAGTTTATAATAAACATATATTGTTAGTATAGTTATATTATTATAAATCCATTTTTTCATCTTTTGTTTACTTTATTTTCACCAGATGTCGCTCTTGACTAGTCAATAGCTATTTTTATAATATAATTGGTATGTAAATCATTATAATTTCGATATCTTGATAAAGTATAATTATTATTATATATATTATTCTCATGAAAGTAGCAAAAGTAAATAAATTTTAAATATAAGCATCGTCTCTATAATACCTATTTAAAAAGCAATAATTCTTATTTCCACATAATATTATGGTAACAGCATTATAGTATTACGCCTTTTTCCCCGAAGGGGTAGGCAGAGGTGTTTTACACCCACATTTCGCCAGCTATGTTTAGTCCCATGAAATAGGGGGCGAGCCTATTGTCATCAACCGCGAACATTTTTTTACCAAACTCCGGGAAAATCTTAATGCTGGAATTTCATGATAGAAAAACCCAATACCAATTTCACCCGACTCGATCCCGATAATCGAACCCGGGACCTCTTACACACTAGTCGCATACACTTCCCGCTGCGCCACCGAGGCATTATGGTAACAAAATCCAATAACCTACTTTCATAAAAGTACCTACACATAATATAATTATGTAATTATAATTGTTATATCTTATTTAGTGTAACATCATCATCATCATCATTTCAACCTATAAATGTCCCACTGCTGGGCACGGGTCTCCTCCAGAGAATGAGGAGGGAGTTTAGCCTACTATACCACGCTGGCCAGACGGGTTGGTATAGGGTTTGTTTCGAATTTTCGTTTTCTAAACTAAAGTATATCCAATGTTAATTACAACTTGTTGACAGATTTTAGAGAAATTTTCTCAATTATAAACCTACGTACAGCTTCATTATATGTTCAGATTAATTAAAGTCGGCTAAGTAGTTTCGAATTTATAACTACTAAAGGCTGAGTTGAGCAACCAGTCTATTATACATGCTCATATAAGCTCCATTTTATATGTATAATCCTAGGTAAACACTACTGGTTATAAGCAGGTGTATACAGAACTCTTTGATAGGGAACAATTATACAAAAAATCATGGATTCAAAGCTATTGAACTAAAATCACAATAGGTAGGATATGTGACAGACTAGAGGACCAACGCACAAAGCTTTTTGAGTGTTGACACAAATAAAATATTTACTGATTAAATTTAGACCGTACATCCTTATATATATAGCTCTAAAGATTAAAATTGAAAGATATCACTTTTCGAATTTGGTGATTTAGTTTGTATTTGCGTGAATGACATGTTCAAAAATGTCTCCGAGATTTTTTTGACAATACCCGGTAATTGGTGGGTTGGGTACCTGGGTATATTGGTTTTGTTATACTACAATGCAGTTGGTTTACAAAGAGACATACGGAACAGGAATATCAAAGTAATTTGCTCATTGAATTTCTTCTGTAATGAATATAGTAGTTAAAGGGATTTGATTGCGTTTCGTTATGTTTTGTTGTAATATAATTCTCTTATTTTTATTGGCTGTTACTCAGAGACTTCTTTACTACTCTTTTTTGAGTTTGAGTATATGTAACCATTTGAATTGTTGCAATTAAGTAGCTTTTTAAAATTATCTTATTTATGTCAGTGAATAAACCTAAAGTCCATTAATAAATCAGTGTTTTACGTTATAATATAAACCAATAGCAATCAAAGAATTAGATCATCATCTCAACCCAAAAGCGCCCCTCTGCTAGTCTCGGGTCCATAGAATATGTAGGGAATTTAGCCTACTCTGCAAACTCTGCTCTCTCTGAAGGTTTCTCTCTTAGTTTCCTTTTACTACACCGACGGGTTGAGATGAGGTAGTGACATTATGAATAATAATTATATATATCGTATAATTAGATATCGTTCCATGAAATAGAAAATAAATTTATTTAAGCAGTACGAAATATATGTAATTTAACTTTGGCAACATCTGCACAATAAAGTCTATAAAAGCCGTAATAGAATCGTAAAACAAATTAAAAATAGGGGAAAATAAAACCTTGATATTTCCCTAAAGCTCTAAAAATACCTTTCAGTATTACTCTATGAATGGAAAATGTTTTTACTGACCTGTTTTCAGTTGGTAGCAGCGCGTCCGTGATAGACATGAAAAGAAAATAACAGAACGTTAGGTACGAATACCAGGGACGTGCAATAATAAGTAGGTACCCGGAAAATAATGGTACAGATTCCTTTTCTAACGATACCAGTGACAAGAAGCAATTTATAAAAACTCTACTGTTATTATACCATTATTTTCCCAGTGAACTGTTTTTTTCGTTCATATTATATAAACAATTAATTACTTCGAACAAGCTGGTAATAATACTGCCTGGATCTTTTAATTAATTTGTACAGTAGTATCTATTGAATAATAAATATTAATTATAAAATAACCCTTAAAAGGTCTCATTAAAACTTATCTATAATTATAAAATAACATTATAATATGTAAGTACTTCTATAAAATCGAAATATTATAAAATGTGAAGATTAACCCTTTCTAATATTAACAACAATAATATCTAAATACGTATTTTATATGAGCGTATAAAAGACCCCTTAACTCTGAGCGAAGCTTTTAGTTACGTCGAAATTCGCAGACCGCAACATCTGGCGTGTACCTCCTACCAGAATACTCGTAGATTGCATTTTGTCTACTTTCGTTAACGAATGTCCTATTTGTACACAAATATCAACTTTATATTCAGTACGTAAGGACCTCTTTTGTCTGTTTTTACCATCTAAAATTTTCCGGCGTTTCCTTCGTTTCAGAACCGAGAATAGGTTTCAATCTGTTGTCTCCTGTTTCGGTACTATCAAGCTATTCTGTACAGATGCGGATTGCGGGCAGGAGAGACGCAAACTCGATTTCCTTGGGACCAATTTCGTGAAAATGAAAACGCAAAAATTACTATGAGATATAGCATAATGGATATCTATAAATACGGACCTGTGTTTGGGAGACGCGTTGTTCTTGATATTACAGTTAGATCTAGTTGTGTTTAGGAACAATCTCATCATCTAGGACGTGAGATAGAACAGTGATGTCATTACGTATAATACTTACATTTACTTTTGTCACTTTGTGTACGAGAAGCTTTATGATAGAATATGAAATGATATTTCTCAATGAAGTCATAAAACTTTATTTTATATATTTTTTTATATAAGATAATTATGTTATTTTAAGGACAATTAGCTAGTTCTTTTTACACACAATTTATTCTAAACTTAAGTTTCAATAAAGAATCGCTACAAATGTGAAGTTAGTCCATAGCTCTATATGTGCTTATTTATTATAGCTTGTATATTATTATGACCAGTATGAACTGAGCGCCGTAAACAGATAATAACACAATGTTTTTTATATATATATATTTTTTATGTAAATGCTAAACAAGTAATCAAAAAAATTTTTTTGGTTTAAATTTTTTATATTTGCAAAAAAAAAAGCAAAGGAAATTGCTTAATATTTAATGTAAATATCACAATATATAATGAACCTATTTTTGCATCTCAATATAATTATCCGACTATTTAAATAATGGAAACGAGCTTTTCTATACGAAACATTATTAAATATATATAAAAAGCTAACTACGTAATAATAGCTTTGGACATATCTTTTGTAAAGTAAGCTTAAACCTATATAATAACCTAACGAAGAACTCGGTAAGTAAATATATCTTTTCATATTCTCGTTATAATGCTATCCCGTGCCCCTAATAACGTTGTAAAGAGGTAGTTATATTACATTAAGCAAAGTTAGCGTAAAAGGATTGCGCGACGGCGCTAAGAGATCGAATAAAGAAACTTTTAATATTTTCTCCCTTTGTTTCCTTTCATTCTTAGCTCTTATTTGAAGCTCAAGACTGGAAAGTACGTTGTGGTACATTTCTACTAAAGTATAGATGGAATTTCTTTTAATAGTGTATAAAACTGATTTATAGTTGGAATAGTTCTTTCATTGTAGCAAGGACTGTTATAAAAGTAGGGTTAAGTAGAATTTATTGATTTTCAATATTTTAACTTTACTGAAGACGGCGTAGTGACGTAATAATACATATTGTCACTACCCCATCTCAACCCGTAGGTATCGTAAAAGGCGACTAAGGGAGTAACTTTATGAAGACAAGAGCACTGCAGAACCCTATACCAACTTGTTTGGCCAGCGTGGTATACTTATACCACGCTGGCACACCAGGCTAAATTGCCTCCACATTCTTTGGAAGAGCCCAATGCCCAGCAGTGGGATGTTTATGGGCTGAAATAATGAAAGACGGCAGCTGCAAGAAAACCGTGCAGTCATTGCGATCGGTCTTTTAGTTTTTTGTAACTTTTGTTTTAATTTTAAAGAAGTGGAATTCATAAATTATTTTCATAGGCATCTTGGACTGTGATTAAATTTATTTGCAATTAGTCGTATTATGCGGGTGAAAATATATTAATGTTTATACCTAGTATAATAATAATTATTATTACAGTTATGTGAATTGTGGTGATGTGGACTAGTGAATTAACAACAGTATGTCAAATGACTGTTCAATACTTTAATTGTAATATATTCTCAATTAAATGAAATTGTAATTTCTCTTCTCTAATAAATTTCTTTCACCATAAATCCTCATTTATAGAGACCTTTTTTGTCAAAACAATAGTTTCAAAAATTGTTGATAAACAGTATGTACTGATTTCATAACATCAGTCCAGTTATTTTCACAATGTAGATTGGTATAATAAAAACAATAGCTCAACGCATAAATACACTTTGAAACAATAACAATGATACGCCCATCAAATTCAACGGTACTGATACCTATCGGGAGCCGCAAGCATCGTTTAATAAATCAAACACATTATATCCTATGATTGCTTCGATACGTATTGTCCCACATCAATAACTACCTTTATTTACATTGGGAAATGGAGGCGTACGACATTCCCGACACAACCAAATTTTGTGGGAACAATACATTAATATATTTGCCAAGAAAAGAAATATTGTTGCCAGTAAATAAATAGACCGCTACCAAATATATTGCGGTGGTAATGCTTATATACCGTTATAAGAGCAATGATCCCAAATACGAAAGTGATGAAAAATGAATGTTGCTATTGTCTATAAATTGCTGGCACAAAATACCTAGAAGAAAAACCTATTTATAGAAATTTAAATGTATCAATCAATTTTGCGCGATAATATTTACACGGATGACGGACGATGGACCAAGGTCGCCACATTTGCCACAGAGTGATGGCCTAGAGACGCTAAGAGGCCAGTGGGCAGACGACCGACTCGATAGTTAGACGTTTCGTCAGGATCACAAGATCTCACTGGACGTGTATGGTACAGCACCGTGAATGTGCATATGCATATGTGTATATGATGATAAATATGTCTTTATATAAATATGTATATAGCACATAAGCAATATCAAAAGGCCTGCATTGCGGTACTTAGATCTGATATTCGTAACGATCATCGAGGTTAAGCAACGGTTAGCAAGGTCAGTCCATGATGGGTGACCGTTTGAGGCAATTTCATTCTCGAGCGTCTCCGTGCTTCGGAAAGCACGTAAAGGCGTCTTATTTATAGTCTTAGTTATTACTTAATGTGGTAGTCATTAAGTTGGAAACCTTGCTGACTTGATAAATTCTAACAATAGGGCTCCATAAGATATCACATAAGCATTTGGAAAATCTACAAATTACAATCGATCAAGTCGCAAACCAACTTTATTACGGAAACTCGCGCGTGTCTGTCAGCCTTATCGATTTAGAGCCGATAGGCTTTCGTACTGTATAACGATATATTTTCGTCTTTCCTTTATATTTTATTTCTGCCTTCCTTCCAGTAAATATTTTCATCACAATCATAATTTAAAACATCTTCTATTATTTAAGTTCTATTATGTCCAATAATGTGTAATGAGCGCTCTGGGACAACTGGGACAAAAGGACCACAAGATGACGTAATACAGGCAAAGACACACAACACATAATATTATATCAGTCCTAAATCTTTGTTTAACGAACAAAATGAAGGTATTCAAACCCATATCTTAACATCGCGTCGACAAAATGAAGTCTGTAGTGTGCCGAGGTTCTTATCCTTAGAAATACTTCAAACATATCGGCACGCTTGAAAGCACTCCAATTTCTTAGTCCTAAGCAAACATGTTACGACGGTAGTAATTGCTCACGGTGTTTACAATCTTTTATTGTGTATCGGCGTTCAAATATTGTTTTTGGATGCATCAGCTGTCTTACCTACAGCCGCGATTGTTATTTGAGACGAATTTTCAAAAGTTAATTTAGCGTTGATTTGATTTTTATTTTGTTTGCAATGTAAACTGCGAACAGATTCCTTCTTGTTGATTACACATGAAATATGTAGTTGAACAGGACCAATAGGGTTGGAACTCAAATTTATTAACATTTCGTTGTTATTTTTAGACCATCAGAGAAAATGAAACAGGCATTTTTATTTGCTTCGTATGGAGATTTTTAAATAAATTATGAACTACGCGCTATGTGGGTACAGAACCCAATACATTTAAATTGTTTAATAGACCGTGTTCTAAATATATAACTTTTTAAAAGAAGTAATAAGGTATAGTAGGAGTACAAAATAATAAACTACATACAAAGTGTTCCAAAATTAAATTAAAGTACACAACGTCAAGTTCTAGACAATGTTAAGTCTCGTCTACTAAAATTTATAGCTTTTTGACTTTAAACACCATAAACTTGACTTACACCCGCCCAGAACTACACCCACTAACAATTACTAAGTAGGCTTTTCGAAAACTAAATAAAAAAATGGCGGTAAACTGATATGAATAAACGGCACCTACCGTCGTCGGCTCTCTAAAGTTACAACACTACAAAGACGCTACCATGTAATTTGAGAGTCTAAAGGAAACTAAGGCGACAGTCAACTGGGACTCTAAAAAAAACACTCTCAATCGAGCGCAAAAGAAATTCAATATGGCACTGCAACGCGGATTAAATTTTGCGCAATCTAAGATGAGTTCGGCAGCTGTTGCCAGAAATTTAGCCAACCATTGATGTGATGAGATTCGACGAAAGGCATGATAAACTTCAACAATCCCGCTAAAATAATTGAGATAAAGTAATAACTTTAAGGAGTCAGAAACTTTGATGAATATTACGACAAGAGTGAACAAATCTAAACAATGGATCCATCTTTGATAGTTTAGGGATTTTAACAGATTGCTTTCTTACAAAATATATTTTGTGAGTTCTATTTATAGGCCACTTTAAACATTCTCAAAATAACTACAAAATTATAAAGAGAAAATTGCCCTATAAAATGTCCATTACTGAACTCTGACAACTTATGTTGATGTTCCATGTTTATCTAAGACACCTTGAATACCAGGTTTTACGATATACATAACATCAGTTTTCAATAAAATCTTGGTGTCAAAGATGTATTTAAAAAAACAATGCAGGGTTTCGATATTACTATGACTATAATAAATATAAAACGATTTTATGCACGGCATTAAGAAGTTCAATAATGTGAAATTATGTTACTATTTTATGAGAGCTTTTAGTTTTAAATGGTTTTGTCTTTCGAATGATATCTTAAATTAACTTCACTTAAATTGGTGATGGTAAAATAAAACACGGAAACGTTTTAAAGGGTGTTTTAATAGAAAGTTTAATAAAGAAATTTATGCGTACCATAACACTTATGGTTTGATTAGGTGATATAGTAATTAAAATTTAGGTAACCATTGAAAGGCAAAAACTAATGTTTGTTTGCGATAGCTACAGATTTTAGTAATTGAGATTCCCAAGTCACTGTAGAGAAGTGTGCAAATAAAGTGGGCGATGCGGTACGACAAACAATCAACCAGCCTTGCGGACGTGTAATCGGATACAAAATGGTCCTTGGTACCACTCAAGAGCTCGCAAACTCAACACAGTAGCCGCTCTTCAAAGGAAATTACATCGAATTACAACATTTCCCCGGTGGGACGATAAAAGTGGACATGCAATAGGAAAGTCAGGACTTTCTTCTCATCGTTGAAATACAAGGGAAAATGCCTTGAATTTTATATGAGCTTGGGCAAATGATCAGATAGTGTTTAGAACGAAACAACGTTAGGTAACTTTGGAGTTTCTTGTCAATTTTGTAGTACCTACATAATATCATGTTAGCAAGAGAAGAAATAAAACGTAGGTGATCGTTTTAAAAATAAAGATAAAAGGAAATACTTAAAATACATCGTAAAATAATGATTAAAGACATAAGCCTACTTTCATTTTTATGAAGCCATAAGATAAAACTATAACAACGTTACTCGTACAAGGTAACGTGAGTGAAATTGAATAAAATTTACGATAATGTTATCATTACAAACCATCGGATAGCAAATCCTTCAAATAAACCCGAGACTGGACGGAACGAGTAAATAGTATTAGCCCCGAGTCCATTGTTCTGATAACTCAGCGAATTTTGATACCTTTCAAATAAGAGATCCCAGAAATACTGTAGTCACAAAATGTCCCTGTACACTTGCCTTTTATTATTTCTCTCTGTAAAGCTCGCTTTTTACTGGAAACGCTTTCGTGGTAACGACATTGAGTACCAATCTTTTGTCTTGAATATAAGCGCAATTTTTATTCCACCGATGAAAAATTCCCGAGTAGGTATACGCAAATGATTCAACATTGTCGCGAGTGTTTCTGCACTACTTGCTCCGGATCTATCTTTGCTCGTTGCTGAATATGCAATTTTATGGTTATTCGTGTGAATGGTTCGATTCGTAGCGTAATCTGAAAAGATTGATAGTCGATGTGACTCTTGTAATAACGAATGAATGACTCTTCAAAGGGATGCCAATTTACTGAGATTAGACTTTAGACTCATAAAAATCACTAATAATGTAATTTAAGAAATACGATGAAACATCATTAGGTATAAAGTTTGTCTATGCTTTCAAAATGTTAAATTTTCATTCACATTGTTAATATACAGAATATGGTTCTCACGGTACATTTTATTATAATCTACTAAAAAGGTTACTCCTTTCAATAAATATAAAATCAGTACATACTTCGTTGACATATCAGAGATCTTATCCGAACTAAACCTTCGCACAATGCTCAGTAATAATGGGCGCACAAAAAATGATCGGTATCAAAAAGCAGCACCAAAGGGGACAATAATATCCACAAAACACATACACATGGGCAGATCTGGTGACAAAAAGTTTGGTTGTTTACTAGTGTGCGTTCCTTGACTAAAGGGTTTTAGGACTGTAGTTCTTTATGTACCTTCTGAATAGGAAGCAAAAAACGGAAAGAACAGAATAGTATTTATTTTAAATGTTTTATAACAGAGCGGCTCGTAAAACTAGCTCTATTTTTGTTGACTATTGTCAATCAGATCTTTAGATGTGATATGGTCGTCGTCTCTTGGGCACTCTCGTTAATGGGGTACCTATGAGGCCGAACCCGCATTGTATGTACACAGCAGATTTCTATACCGGCGACCCTACGTGACAAAACTTTGTCCCTCCCCACATTCAAATTTCTGAAGGAGCAATTGAAATTGGAGATGGTAAAGAGAATTAGAGCGGGGTCTTTTTCGAGCGCCCGTTTTGTTTCGTACGCGTTCAAAGCGGGGTTTCTTTTGAATCTCGATCAACCATCGAACTGGAAGTGGGGGGAGCGTTTATTAGGATTCCCTACGGCCTACCAATCGGTCGATGCGACATCACGTAATCTAATAGCTTATTAATGAGGGGAACCTTCGATCAGCCCCTATTTTCTATCCTAGTCAATTTTATAATAATAAATAGCCTCTCTCTCATTTGTATTATAAATCAATGGTTTATTACGCGGTATCGCTGTCTTGTTCCTGCAGACGAGCACGCATCGTGAAGTGGGAAGGTCGGTGGCGCGAGCAATGGCTCCTCCCACTAAATTTATAATACAATAAATGAGTGAAGCCGCGGCGTGGAACCGGCCGCGGAGATAACACGTAATGTGAGGTTATTGCGTAAAAACAAACGGCAAAAAACTCATCCGTAAGAGAGATATACGGTTTCGCGTAGCAAACCTTTATGATCCGAGCCAGACCTAATATACGAGCAGTAGATTCGCGCTCCATGGATTATATGAGCAATAAAGAGGATAATTTAAAATTACGTTTGCCACAATGTTGCTATTAACCATGATTGTTGAAACATTGAGCTTAGCACACACGCTTTACACGATGTTACATAATATCGTTAAACGTACGTCGAGTCCTTGCTACCTACCGAACTCTCCAGGTTACAAATGACCCAATTTGCTTTTATCGTTCGTGAAAAAATACGATAGATGAGGGAAGCCGGAGGGATGAAATGCTTTTGGATGTAAGCATGAGATCAAACTTAATTATAAAATAGTAAATTGAATTTTCAAGCGTCTGTAAAATCAGAAATTTGTTCTAGCTTTTGCCTTAATCTGTTCAATGAAGTATTTTTTACAGATACTTTGAAAAAAAAAAGCTGGTCTTAACACGTATTAGTTATGGTAGCGCCGGCTCAAAAGAAGGAAATGACTCTTTCTTTGTTTCGATTAGCGTGTAATTACTGATCAGTTTCTTGTTGTATCAAGCTTAAGTTGTGAACTAATTTAAATCCAAAATATAAAAAGGACCACCCTAAAAGTGATCGATTAAAAACTAATTCTAATTTAAGTGCTGTCTTAAAAGAACGCTGAGGTGTTTATTCTGTTCTAAGTATCATAGAACTTGTTCTTTTTTTAAATTAATACTGTTGATATGGATATTCTAATAAGCCACCAAGTTGGAAAGACTACGATAATACTATAAGTAATTTTAAAAGACGTAAAGGTCTATAAATAAATAAGCTATTACTTAATACTTTATCATTTTGTTTTGATCATCATGAAAGTTTACAACCAAATTTACAAGCAAGTACAACTTCATCACAAAAACACGAAAGATACAATTTAATAATATGACAAGTTCCTACTTAAATATCTAACTAATTACTACAACCTTATCTCAAAGATCGAAATTCGTTGACGCGCGTCAAGTATAACAAATTTTGAAGCGATGAGTCGACGATTACGCCGAAGGTTCTAACACAGTTTGACGTCATGAATAATACTGGGTGGCGCAAAAGTAGTGGCACTAAAGAAAATGCTTTTTTTTTTTTTATTATACATTTTCTGTCATTCTGTTGTTGAAAATTGTGTAGTGAACAAATGTAAAATACACTGAAAATAAACATGGACCGTTTTACTCCCCAAGAACGTGGAATATCAGTGATAAGAACACAACGTGAATTTCGTCGACGATTTCCCCACCGTCCGGCACCGATTGGTCGCACAATTCGACGCTTTGCCACACACCCACTAAAAGTTACTGTATGGTGTGGCATCTGTGTTGACAGAGTGATCGGACCCTATTTTTTCGAAGACGCTGGAGGCAATGCGATAACTGTCACTGGAGAACGCTACAGAACCATGTTACGTGAGTTTTTGATACCCAGTTTGGACGAATTGGGGCTGGAGCACATCTGGTTTCAACAAGACGGCGCTACGGCACACACAGCGCGCGACACTATGGACTTAGTGAGGGACGCTTTTCCAGGCCGAGTTATCTCTCGTTTTGGCGATTTGCCTTGGCCTGCAAGATCACCCGATCTGACCAGTCCAGACTTTTTTCTTTGGGGTTTTTTGAAATCTCGGGTGTATGTGAACAAGCCACAGACTCTCGCAGCTCTAAAAGAAAACATTCGTCAAGAAATAACGAACATATCGCAGGAAGTGTTACGGCAAGTTATGCAAAATGTCATAAATAGGGCTCAAATGTGTATCAACTCTGGAGGTCACCATTTAAAAGACATCATCTTTAAATCCTAATGGTACGAAATTTAATGGCACAAATATACATTTAAAAAAATCTAAATCTAGTTTTCTAATTTAGAAAAAATGTTATAGCTGAACCAAATAGGGTCTTTACTTTTGCGCCACCCGTTATTACATAGAAATACATTTTACCCGGTTATATTTCATACATATGTCCACCGCGCCTTAATGGACTTGTCATGTTATGGTAATAAGTAACAACCTGATAAAGCCGTATATCATTTTATTAGTATTTCTTAGGAACTTCACAGAGTGTACCTATACAGTATAATTCTATTAGGTTCATATCTTATCCGAAATTTTTGATTAATGTTCGACCACGGCTCTACTAGGGCAAGCGAAGGCTGTTCATGATCTTCGAGATTACAATGAAAAATATTGTGATCGTAGGTAACTTGTGTGATATATATTCTTGTATTTTATCAACGTGGGACCGGTTCGATATCGTTTGGCTACCGTGCTGCAAGTGTTTTGATACCGGTGTGGGAACTCAACGGATACAAACTATGTGTATTGACTTGCTTATCTATTGGAGAAAATAGTGATGTCTATAACTGTATACTTATCACATTTATCTGTGAGCTGTATCGTATTAGAAATATTATCTGTTTCTAACGCATGTATTATTTCTAAACGCTAGCGATTCATTCGTCCTATCTATAGATTGACTCTATTATCTTTATTAAACGAAAATCTTTTAGTAAATATTTACCAATAGTATTTTATCTCCCAGTAATATGATTCCTCACCCAGAATAATCTGTCATACATTTTCTTATATAAATCTTCTCATTCTAATATAAATTCAGTTATTGCATATTATGTTTCTTAAGAACAAGACAAAAATAACCTTATTATCATAGTGTTAATGACCTGAAATTTTTGTGTTATCAAAACTGGCAATAAATAGGTCACTTTAGTGATTTGAAGAGTTAAATTATGTGTCGCGACTATCGTTACAAGTGCCATGAACTATGTGTTAGTAGATAAAATGTTGGAAGATGATAAGTGAGCTCGCACATTGTGCGGCTATCGATTTAGTTATACTTATAAACCTGCGTTTCTTTAGTCAAGCTTATTTTACAGATACAGTTACAACATAATAACAATGATTTTTACATGTAAATAAATACCATATCTTTGACTTTTAAGAAAAAATGGGAATTTCTATAAGGCGATGCATTTTGCAATCAATTTATCCAAGTCAGTGACAGCTATTATACTTGAACTCAGAAAAATATCTCAGTAGGTACCGTTAATAATAATATTATTACATTTTAGAATATTGATATGTGATAGATAACTCTAATTGTAGTTTTTTTTTAAATTTCGTAAGTACTATTATAAAGCAAGGTTCGAACTGCGCAATGTACGCGAGCTGTTAAACTGCTTGATCAAAATAACGTATATGGTAGTTAGAGCAGTACTTTAGTTGGAAATTATAAGATAAGACTGTAATTAATATATGTCTTAAGGCGTGGGTTGTTTTAAAACATAAACGTAGGTAATCTAATAAAACGATAGTATGGAACATTTAATAGCGTAAATAGGTGATATTAATTTACAGATTTGTGGAATTCGTAGACCACTTATATAGTGCAGGAAATTGTAATTTCATTGTATTGCTTTGTAATTATAGAGTTAATTTTATAACCATGTTGACGCTTGCTGTCTAATTGATGTTACTCGCTTTGTCCTACCCTGTTTTGATAACCCTTTCTCTATTCCTTACTTCTCTTATTATGCAGATAAAAAAAAATCGTCATTAAAATTGTAGTTACCTAAACAATAATGTAATATTCAGATCTATTCAATTTCAGAGACGGTAATATTTATATTTTAGAATCGTTGTTAATTTGATTTAGGTAATTTTTATTAACCATTAATGTATATATTAAATAAATTATTATAAAATGGATCTACGTCATGTATTATATTTTAAGGAATAGTAAATACCTTATTTATTTGCCCGAGGTTTCGATCGAATTGCATAGTTCGATTATTCAAAATCGAGGTAACGGTCTAACTTTAAAAAAGTTTTTAATGTATATTTTATTCAAAACATTAATATTTTGCTTAATAGAGTAGACTGTCATTTTTTAAAGGTTATCGCTAAACTGTCTATGTATTTTGTATTACATTGTTGTGAGGAATATCTATCAACTGTTTCCTAACAATAACCCTTGCTTAACCTTTAAAAATGTTTACATTATTTCTTACTGTAAAAAATGACCAACGAGCCTTACCTTTGTGATGCAAATATCCGAAAAAATAAATTGTTACACGTCCATAACCTAAAGAGGTACGCAACAAAACCGTTTTGTATTCCGTTTTCGAATATATAAATGTCTGCATAATTTTAGAATATGGAATGAAACTACAGTCAAGAGTGAGGTACCTGTTTCAATGTTTTCTAAGTGCCTGAGCGCGCTGCCTTTGACAAATACGTTACCATTGTTGAATTACTGAGGAAATACGAAAGACAAAAGAGGCACGGAATATGAAAGTCTTAACGTTGGGCTTTTATTATACGAATACATGGAACAGTAATTCGTAGGAATATTTAATCGAAAAAGAAACTGCTGTGGTGCTTTGTATAGAGGGAATCTAAATGACTGTTACACAAGAGGTATATATCCTAAGTTCAAATCCCGGGCCGGGAAAAACGGTACTGAGTTTTCCTGTCACTAAATTCTTAATATCAGGAGTTTAAAATGTGCCCAATTTAGACAATGGTTTGCCCACTATAACTTGAGATTTAATATGCGAAAATTGTGGGTGTAATACATCTCTGCCTACCCGTTTGGGGCGTTAAAAGGCGTGACACTATGTCATGAAAAAAAACATAAAACGTACTTATAAAACATCTATCTCGTATGTCTATAAATATAATTGTAATATATTATGTTGGTTTTCCTACGCTTTTTGGTCGAATCTGTTATTTTGATAAATGTTTGAATTGTAAAAGGTCAGCAATCAATATTAATTTGTTAAATGAGTACAATCACCCTCTCGTTAGCACCTAAGACATGTTTCCAACACATATTTGAATATTTCCATGGTGAATTGGCAAGCAATATGTTTTCCCATATTTTTGGGTGTAGTAACATGTCAAAATCGTAATATTTACTGCTCAATAAATCATAAACATAAGCAAAACCTGTTTATTGGTTGATTTAGTATACACAACTTATAATGTATGTACATTGACATCCACGAAAAATCTATTCAATCATGTGAATTAACATTCGAATATGGAATTGGTATTACTTTTTATTTTGCGCTCAATTTATTTGAGTTTATTCAAATAAACTCTTTGTAAAATTTAAAGCAAGAAAAACATGATGAAAATGTATTAAAATTTCCGTAATATTAGTTACATTACGTAGGTAAATAAATCTGTTTTCGTGAATAAAATACACCGCTGAAATGGGAAGCTATCTGAATAACTAGCAGTAATTTGAAAGCTTCGAAAGTAGGTTATAGATTGCGGTTCCATTTTGAAACTTTGTTCTCACCAAACATGCCTTACGCACGCTTAGAATTTTATAAGCGTGAAGGAAAGATATGGTACAGAATAGACAATTGACGAGGGTAGAGGAGACATAAAGAAACTTTGATGTGAGCTATTGAAGTACAAGAAAATTCGCGACTCGTGATCGGAATTTTGCTTAGTTTGATTTGTGACTGATATCTTTGAAGATACTCCACAGAGAATTCAGGCCAGTTCTTGGTAGAAAATTAGTTTTGACAACGTAAGTGCTTGGAAGTACGAACAAAAAAGATGTTTCAGAGTAATGAAACAAAGTTTGGAAAGCAATTTGTTACTGACTGGTATAAAAAGAATAAAGTCTCTTAAAATATATCTTTATTTTTATATCCGCAAAGATACAATATGTTAGATACATGTCATGTTTAAGATTTTACTGGTTACGAATGCAATAAGTAAAAAGTTTACTTTTACGATGCCGCAAGGAATTCCAATTTTGCTCCCGATTCGAAACACTCAATAAAAGTGGATTTTCGACGTACTATTACTAAATAAAAAATACGCACGCACTCTAGCGACAATTCATACGTTTCGATAACCATAAGCTTACTCATTCATACGCCGCTCGTATCGCAAGATAAATTGCTCCGGCACACAAATAAACGCTCTCTACGAGAGAAAAAGGAACAAAAACCTCACGTATACCTACTATCTGGTACGCATCTTGAAGCATAGACGTTGTAATTTATTATATTCAGTTCGCTCCGATCCATTGACTTTTGTGGTCGACCAGAGACCATCTTTTGTCACCCCGTCAAGAGTTCTAAACGGCCGTGTAATATGAATTAATAAGCACAAAGAATCATTATGATGCGTTTATTTGTCGCCACGAGAGAATTCTTCGAGAGGTTTTGGTTTTATTGTGAAATGTTCGCCCGACGCTGCCTTTGTATGTGTCCGGAACAAATTTTGGTGCATCGCGTGCGCAAGATCACGCTTGTTGAGGCGTTTGATAGCAAAGACTATGCATTTTACGAGCATCGACACTCTTTTCAAACAATTATAAACTGTCTGCAGTTACACTAAAGAATTAGATACGATTCCTTTTATTAGAGTACGATATTTTATATCAGTACCTATCTATAAACAAACTGTACGTACTAGAGTTTTAACTCTCCTTTTTTATTTTATTTATATGTATTCTACTAGAAATGCGTTAACTAATATAAACTTATTTACAACCTAAAACTATCTAATTAGGTTATTTCGAAAGTTTTGAAATCCTGCCGTTCGCAAATCATTTACCTGTTTTGCCTCTCTGAGTATTTAGGTAGAAATTGATAGGTACGGAAAGATGTCGGATCTGTCCATAATGACTTGCTAGCTATTGCTGGAGATGAAAGGGTCGCCGCAGATCGACAGTGTTCGAACTTATGTAAGGAATGGTTAGAGGTTATCGAACCAGCTCGATGTTTCGATAGTTCACCCGTCACCAAGAATGTTTGTTTAAACTTTTTATTGAGGGGAATTAAACACTGTTATTTTATTTGGTGATAATATGCAATTGGATTGCGTAAATTTGTAAGTTTTATGACTAACTATTCGTATTGTGGAGTGCCGTTATAGAATTTATACACCTACGTTGTGTATTTATGAGGAATTATAATGATGGTAGCAATTAAGAATACGATCGAACTGTAAAGGTTTATTGAATAAAGGTAGTAGTGGACAAGGTCAAAGGTCACTTTCCATGTGTGCTGCTTGTTAGGTGGTATAATGTTTAAAAATAAATTTACTGCTATTCTAAAGTTTAAAGAAAGCCAAAATAAGATATTTCTTTTTCTTAGTTGTTTCAGAAGAAAAATGACAGTAATTGTAACTAAATTGTATTATAGCGGTGTAAGTGTAGTGACGGATTAAGAATACATAATGCCACTTCCTCATATCAACCCGTGGATGCCGTAAAAGGCGACTAAGGCTCTCTCTAGCCAAGAGCACTGCAAGAAAAGCAAAATTCAAAACAAACCCTATACCAGCCCGTCTGGCCGGCGTGGCATAGTATGCTAAATTCCTTCCATGTTCTTTGAAGGAGACCCGTGCCCAGCAGTGGGTCGTTTGTGGGTTAAAATAATTATTTATTATAGAAAAAAATATGACAACAATCTTCCTAATTTTTGACTCGGAATGACTTCATCAGCTTAATTGATATGACGACATAAGCTTATAAATGGACTTATTATATTACTAAATATGGTTAGTGATAATTTGCTAGAGTAATTATTAAAAAATGTTGGCGTAGGTGGCTTTTATCCTTGAACACCGCCCCCGGACCGGATGGAATTCCGGCCCGAGTGTTGGCTCTGACCCTTGACCACATGGGGGACCGCCTCAGGGACCTTTTCGGCGCCTGTCTGGCGTCCGGAAGGTTCCCTGAGCGCTGGAAAGTGGGGAGGCTGGTGCTCTTGCCGAAGCCGGGGAGGGCCCCGGACTCGGCCGCGGCCTACAGGCCTATCGTGTTGCTGGACGAGGCGGGGAAGTTGCTGGAGAGAGTTCTCGCTGCCCGCATCGTCCGGCACCTTCGCGAGGTCGGCCCCGACCTGTCGGACGCCCAGTTTGGTTTCCGGACCGGGCGTTCGACGGTTGGCGCCATTCTGGCCCTGAGGGCCGCGGCCGAGGAGGCCGTCATGGGAGGCGGCGTGATGTTGGCGGTGTCGTTGGACATCGCCAACGCCTTCAATAGTCTGCCATTCAGCAGCATCGCGGAGGCGCTCCGGTATCATGGAGTGCCCGCATATATCCAGCTGCTGGTGGCAGACTATCTGAAGGAGAGGAGCGTCCTGTACGAGGACCGAGACGCCAACGTTGGGCGCAGGGCGACGTCGGCCGGTGTTCCGCAGGGGTCCGTTCTTGGCCCCCTCTTGTGGAACATCGGTTACGACTGGGTCCTGCGCGCCGAACTTCCCCCCGGGCTGAGCGTACTCTGCTACGCTGATGACACGCTGGTAGCAGCCCGGGGACGGAACTTCGAGGAGGCGGCGCGCCTGGCCACCACGGGGGTCTCCCAGGTGGTCGGGCGCATTGAGGCGCTGGGGCTTAGGGTGGCCCTTAATAAGACGGAGGCCCTGATGTTTCACGGGCCCCGTCGCGGTCCACCTGCCGGCGCCTCAATCAATGTTGGCTCGGTTCTCGTACCGGTGCAGGCCCAGATGAGGTATCTGGGCCTGATTCTAGACGGGCGGTGGCTCTTCGACGAGCACTTCCGACAGCTGGCGGCAAAATTGGAGGGTGCTGCGTCCGCCCTAGGGCGTTTACTGCCGAACCTGGGCGGACCCAGCTTGCCTTGTCGCCGGCTTTACACGGGGGTAGTCAGGTCCATGGCGCTGTACGGCGCACCGGTGTGGGCGGCGGCTCTGACCGCCCAAAATAGAGATCGTTTGAGGAGACCTCAACGAATGATGGCGGTCAGAGCCATACGCGGTTATCGCACCGTGTCGGCAGACGCGGCGTGCGCGTTGGCCGGGACTCCCCCGTGGGACTTGGAGGCGGAAGTGCTCGCCGAAGTGTATCGGCGGGTGGCGGCAGTTCGGGCGGACGGGCAGTCCCCTCTGCCCGAACAGGTGCGCGAGTGGCGCGAGGTCGCCCGCAGAGCCACCGTCGTGAAGTGGCAGGGTCGGCTGGGGGCTCCACGGGCCGGTTTCTGGACCGTGGAGGCGCTCCGGCCGATCCTAATGGAGTGGATGGGGCGGCAGCACGGGACCCTTTCCTTCCGACTGGTGCAGGTTTTGTCCGGGCATGGGTGCTTCGGGCATTACCTGTACAGGGTCGCTAGGAGGGAATCGAGTCCCGTCTGCCACCACTGCGACTGCGACGACGACACGGCGCAGCACACGCTGGAGTCTTGTCCGGCGTGGGAAGGGCTGCGCCGTGGCCTCGTCGCAGTCGTTGGAGAGGACCTCTCGCTGCCGGCCGTCATGAGCTCGATGGCCGGCAGCGACAGGAGTTGGGAAGCGGTCGCATCCTTCTGCGAGGAAGTCATCTCGCAGAAGGAGGCGGCGGAGCGGCTCCGGGAGGAATCTGCCCTTGCGGAGCCGATCCGCCGCCGGCGAACTGGGCGGCGTCAGCGAGCGCATATGCGCCTGATGCCGCCATAGTAAAGGCTGCGGGTGGGGGATCGGGGTTCACTTCCTCACCCGCTCCTTTCCGCGAAGGTCGACAGCGTCCCCGGTGCACCCGGACCCGGGGCGGTATGCGTAATGCATTTCCCCTCTTAAAAAAAAAAAAAAAAAAAAAAAAAAAAAAAAAAAAAAAAAAAAAGGTGGCTTTTATCCTTACGATTGTCGATTGTGTTACGTTAACTCCAATTATACCTATTATTAATCTCAAAAAAAAGATGTTTATAGATACCTAAGTGTGTGTTTTGCGGGTATTTGCTTACACATTTTTCATTAAATGTAAAAATGTTATTGGATTATTTAAATTGTAAAACACATAATTATAAGAGTATTTATATAATAATATATGTATTAATATTTCTAATACAAAAATACAATACCTGAGAAAGTAACTATTTAGAAATGTTACAAGTATAGCAAACCTTAATTGTTTTGTTAGCTTAAAAGTTATTTTTTCCTTCAAATTAGTTTTGCTTCACGCAACTAAAATCACTTGTTTCTACTAGTTCAATGTTCAAAGACGCGCGTATGCTGCACTCACATTTAAACTTATACTCACTGTTAGTAAATCTATGCATTCTATCTGGAATAATAAGTACCAACTCCAGTTAGAACCATTACCGTTTTATCAACAGCAATTTTCAAGGCTAAAGTGTTTGACACATTGGGAACAGATTGAAACGAAGTCCACTTTTGGAGCGTAGTAAAAACTATAAAAAAAGATGTTGCAGCAATTCAAACTATGCTCACTAAACTATCTTTGCTTGTTTTAACCATCCTAGCTTCGTTTCACTTCGTTTACGGTGTGGCTTGTGCTTTATTCTATAATAAAGTTACAAATCCATATGCAGTTAACTCGTTGAAACATAAAACAAGTTACAGACTCGCAGCCATCACATAGCCAATGACAAGCTTTACGCAAAGTACGGAAAGCGTATGGCCAGTCGTAACTGATTTTAGTGCTAAAATAGTTTACTATAAATAGTCACTTAAAGAGTTCAAACACGGCACTTTAATGGTTGGTTTCATTATTTAAAGAGTTCGTGTGATGTCTTCATTAGTTGGTTCTTAGGCCTGTTGTAATATATTAGGATTTATATATTATGCAGTATCTTGTTAAAACAAAGTAAGGGACATGTGCTTTGGGTATTTTTGCTTGGCTTAAATTTTATAATTAGTTAATTTCACTTTTTTTCTGAATAACAATATTACAATGTTTAAATAATGGAATCTAATCAGTTACTCGAAAGACAACTGACAATGAATTTTAACTTGAAAAAGAAAAGAATTTTACGATGACAGCAAAACAAATATACAACGCATTCTCAAAAAAACATCTAAAAATGTTGTCGCCCGTCTGTTTGGATTTATTAGGAGATTAGGACACGTAATAAAAAGCTAATTTGACAGTAGCTTTGTCACATGTGTGAAGTATAAAAATAAGCTGTCGAAGGGGCAAACTTAAAACCACATGTATAATCTTCTTTAAACTACTTTATACACTTATTCTTGTAACTCTTCAATCATATTTGACAGCATGTGTAGCATAGTGATTAAGGTAGTCGCCTCGCAACTGATGTCGCGCCAAGATTTAACCACAGTTGTTTGAAGTCTTTTATTATTTTATTACTGCGAATTATGTATTATAAAATTCACAATGCAGAACTTGGTCCTTAGCTGGCTAGTAATTAAAGCAAATTGAAACATTATATAAATTGTCATTTGTTTTATATTATTATTTTCAATAAGGCTCTAGCGGATGAGTTTTCATCATTTGTTTTGTTATTTATTTTTACTATTTTTTTTTATTTTACTAATTTTAGGTTGCACTAATTCTCGGTTTCTGAACCACAAAATAAAAAATTATAGATTGACAGAATAAAATATAACTTAAACAAATTATGCGAGAATGCATGAAAAGACTGATAAATGTTGAAGAAGCCGCTGTAGTTGAAATTAGGTGAGGCCTATGTCCAGCAGTGGACGTCATTGGTCTGATATGATAATAATGGTTCATGAACCGGGCATAAATCAAATACCTGTTTGGAGAATATTTTATTTTAATATGTAGTGTTAAAACACTATTAAACGAGGAATTTATATTTTGATAAAGTTTTAACTAAACTCCTGCTTAGATGACTGACGGTGGGTAGTTAGAGATTGTTTTTAAATTTGACAAAGAGTCAAATTTAAGAACAATCTCTAACTACCGCCTAATTAAAGCTCTGTTAACACAATATTTTGTTTACTAGTTCTAAATCAGTATGTGCCAATGTTCAATAAAAAAATACTCAGTAGATGCTAATATGATTTTACAAATTTATTATCGTATAGGACTTAAACGCCATCATTGAAAAGGCGTGGTTATACATTTTCTAATTGTAAGTGGAGAATTATAGCCCTGTAGGAAGAAAGTTAATTAGTTGTTTGTAGTTTAATACATCGCTCCTTGAATACAAAAGGGTCACAAATCAAAAATAAATGAAAATCGTTTTATTGCAAAAGTGGTACCTAGATCAACTATATTTTATAGTAAGAATAAAACACCCATCATTTTAGCTTATTTTATGACCAAAATGGCTTGCCACCCTTTTTGTATTGGAGCACTTTGACAGGTAATGTCAGTGCAAGACAGCCATTTTGTGAGTTGTGCCCCGAAATTAAACGCAAACGCATGTCGGTTGCATGAAAAAGTGCCACAATCCAAAATATGTCTGTGTTACATTCAAAACGTCAGGTAAGTCTGATTAGATTTTATAATACAAAAGGGCCATATTTTGGAAAACGTCCGTTTTGCATTCTAACATCAAGTAGTTGTAATCATATTTTGTAATACAACAGTGGCATATTTGAAATGCGTCCCTTTTGCATTGAATTATACTCAAATAAATTATTATTTTTAGAATGCTAGAATGAAAACCTTAGAAATATGGCCGTGTTGCATGAAAATAATTTTGATTATCGTTAAATTTTTTGAAATCAAAACTACCATTTTGATGTAAATTTTTTGTTCTGTTGTTATTATTTCAGTGATTTTTAACTATAAAAACGTACAAAAGTGTTTAACTTGTTTTCTACAGGCATGGAGCAAATGTCAAAGCAATTGCTCTTATGATTAAACTAGATCATTGTAGGATTCGTCTATATTTTAAAGAATTTTAACTTTTTAAATAATATGGGTAGGTTGTTGGTAAATGTTGAATAGGATGTGATAAAACACATTGACTCATAGTTTTAATGATTGTTGTGTATAAAAGGACATAGGTTTGTTTGATATTAGATGTTAAAACTGGTTAATTAGTATTGAAATTTTGCGTAGAGCGCAAGTACGAAGTTCCGATATCATGCTAAGGATTGTATGTATGACTGTTTTTTGTTAAAAAAAACCCTTTAAATTCTCTTTTTAGGGTTCCGTACCTCAAAAGAAAAAACGGAAACCTTATAAGATCACTCTGTTATCCGTTGGTCTGTCTGTCTGTCCATGTATCAGGAATATTTTTCACAAGAACGCGTAAAGGTATCAAACTGAAATTAATATCAAATACTCCGGTCTACAATCCCTTGACACAATAAAAAATCAGAGTTCTAAGTAAACGCAATCATAAGATATAGCCGCTTATGCTTCATTTTTGTCGCATAGCTAATTTTATTATCTGGACCTAGAATCATGAAATTTGGTAAGAAGCAATATCAGTTGCACAAGTAAAGGAAAAAAATGGAAAACCGTACTCATGTAATTAGTTTATTGGATGTAATTAGTATAATTATATTAGTATATTGGAAGAGATACAGAGTGATAAGGTGAGACTGGACTGCCGTTACATGAAAATGGTTCACCTTTACGAGAATATTTCTAACATTATTATTGCAATCCCATTACCTACTAATACGTCGTTACCTGTAAATGTAAGTTGCTACTAGTTCTTGCTTTCCCATTCGAGATACTTTCCCTGCCTGCAGCATCTTTAACAATAAGAGGCAATCTAGTTCTTGAATCGGGCTGTTTAGTGAACAAATAATAATATAGGGTGTTAGGGGATACGTTTCTAAGCAAATAAAATAACATAATCATACAGCTATGCATTTTGCTACAGAGTTTATTTCACTATTTTCATCCTCTAGTAATCATAGGTTGGGGTCAGGTTGCTGTCTGGTAAGGAGTTTGTATCTGAAGAATCAATGAGTAGCGCCTCTGGTTGACTGAGTGCTGAAGTATAAGAGTATGACATCGCAACATCATACTTGCACTCTAAGTAAGATTCCAATACAAATTTGCGAGTCTTAACAGCTTTTATCAAACAAATTTATGCCACCTTATACATAACATTCATAGAAACTATGAGTTAATGCGTCTTAATCATATCATAATCAACATTTATAAATACCTAACCATATTATTATAGGTAATACCTACTGTCTTTAGTTAAAAAACTTTAAATTAGTGACGAATGCTACAGTGACGGGGCTTCAATTCAGTTTACATAGTATTATTAATCTAATTTAATCACTAAAGCAATTGTTGTATCATTCTAAAACTATGTGATTTTGTAAGCCTGTATATTTGTAATAATATTACACACTAATAATATACCCACAGTCTTACAAAATCACGAAGTCTGCCATTAGAATTGATCTCATATTACTTTAAGTTTCAGATACAGAAATGAGTGTCGGCGTTAATTTTCTTAGGGAATTGATTAATTAATGTTTTTTATAAATACTTTGATATAAATTATAGTTTTATCTCTTGATTTTTTAAGGAAATCCGCAAATTAATAATATAAAAGTTTAGAGAGTTGATTGAATAATAGTCACGTACCAAGTTGATCTAGCTATTAATATTAAGTTATGACTTTTTACAGTGTTTTATTGTTGTTCATTCACTTACATTATTACCTTGTGATACGAATTTAACTTTTTAAACATCTTTTTTGCCAAAAAGGTACCAATAAACTATTGGTATGTGTAATTTTGTATATATTTTTTGACATAATTCCTATGATATTGATTCAAATTTTGAATGCAAAAGGGACTTTTGTGCTTTTTTATCATAGTGGGTAACAGCTATCACAAAGTCCATATTGTACATAGATAGAGCTAAAAAATACGCTTCTAATGATATATTAATATCTTATATTTAATAAATAAAAATATAAAAAATTAACAAAAAACTGTTTCAAAAATTTGTTTTGGCCGTCCTGTAAAATTTGTGAATTTCGACTTGTGTCGCTTTTGTATTCAAGGAGCGACATGTAATGAATTGAGGAAAATTTGTGATATTATAAAGCTGAAGAGTTTATTTGTTTGTTTGGTTACATAACTAATACAAGAAGATATCAAGCTCGATAAAAAGAAACAAAAATAAGAGAATATATTTCTAAAAACGCGTGTATTGAACATCTACGTGATAAACCGTATATGATTCTATATTTGGAACACAGCTCGATAGAACTTCGATCCCCTGAGGTCAATTCGTGTTAATACTTCGCAATCCTTATGTAACTGTTAGTTATACACACAAGAGAAATTCAATCGAGATAGGTTAGATTGATGAATGAATGAAATTAACTACATAAGTCAGATCATTGTGAATAAAAATTAAATATTAATTTATTTTTTGATCCTTCTTTGGAAAACCTTGTTAGGAATTTTGTTCCACAACTTGATAGTTCTTGGAAAGAAAATTTTGATATTTTACAAAAGTACCTTCACTTGAACTCGACATTCAAACACAATAAAAAAGTAAATGTGTAATTTTATTTAGTGAATATAAAAATAAAACAATTGACTATTATGTAGAATTTTCTCAACGATGAGACAGTAGAGATAACGACATAACATTTCGTCACAATTTGTGACACGCAACACATGGATCGTTTCACTTTCATTGTTCTCTGAAAGTATACAATATTTTTTATGACTCTAAAGCATCATCAAAGGAAAAAATGTCTGATTTTTTTTAAAATTTACTAAAGAAAATTGTACGAATTGTGTACAATAAAAACGTATACCTGAAGATAAATATTTTATTATTATTGTTTAGAAAATCACTTTCGTCTTCATTGTTATTGAAAGTACAATAAATATAGGGGTATTGTATAGTAGGAAATATTATTTATTTTCCTTGGTTCCTTGGTTCCTATGGAAACTCATAATCAGGATAAAACGTGCAAAAATTGTATATTGATTCAGAAATTCATTACCACGTGAACAATCAAACAATGTATTATAATAGGTATTTTAACGATTTCAACAAAACTTTATCAAAAGTCAAATTTATATGTTGATAGTTTAATTACCAGTATGTTAACTTATATATCATTGAAAAAGGTTTATTTAAAAAGGTTTTAAGGTAAAGTAACGCCTTGTATTCTCGAGACCAGAAAAACACAGAGTATAATAAATAAAATGAGAATAAACAATCACAAAATGCACTCAGCCTTACTTACCACTGATTAGACGACCAATTTTAGTCCAGGTATCGCCCTGTCAATTACGCGTAAGGGGGAATAAGCGTTAAGGCTACCAAACTCCAACATAACTTAGTACTAAAATAATCCCAGGAGTATAGAACAGGCTATGAAGTAAATCCACGAGAATAAGGGGTTGTTTACCAGATGTACATTCGTTACAAGAAGTATGTTTAATATGAATTCTTACTTAATTATAACCTTAAGACATTTAGCATTAAGTTAATTTTAAAATGACAAAATATGCACTTATCTCTTTGTATTATAACTAAAAACAGTGTGTTAGCCATCCTACCAGGACTAACATTATTGACCCTCTCAGTTGACCAGTATGATTTCACGAAAAAGTTTTGGACGAATCTTCTTTAAAGTCACAGAAAAAAGATTACTTTCAAATCTACTAAGTTTTATTCTGTCGTTTTCTGTATTGCTGGAGACCGTCCATTTTGGATGGTTGAAGACCATATTGAAGAAAACGATGGAAATCTCTTAAAATTATTTTACTAACCATTTAATAAAATCATCATCATCATCATTTCAGTCTATTGCAGTCCACTGCTGAACGTAGGCCTTTCCTAACACATATTATTTCATAATATAAGAATCTAATCAAGTGCTTACTACACGCGGTAAAACATCAGAACTTATACCTGTTTTGACATATTGAAATGAATTATCTACTGTATGAGGCGATTTCCGTCTATTTTTATACGACAGCTATTAACGATCGATTTCTCATAATGCCACTGACTGCAAAATTACATATGGCACGCAAAAAACGTGCTATATGGCACGTTTCCTAACAATCTACATTAAAAAGATGAAATATGTTGAGTTAATTATCTTGTATCCAGCTAATTAAATCGAAACAAACAGCTTTTTGTGATGCAAAAAACAAAAAAAAGTGTATGCTAATTAGCCCATTACGATGACAGATTTAGTTTATATCGGCATGTTGCTACTAATATGCTAATAAGTAATTTAAAACCATCTTATTATCGTTGTTTACGAGCTTAAAATACACAAATTGGTTTCTTTCTCAATTGTCTTGTAAATTTTACTTGTCCTATAAATTTTGAAGACTGGCTATATTTTAAATTATTAATGTTGTAAATTGGTGTTATCAAAATAGAGAAAATAATAGCCTTATGTCACATATATATAGGTATTATCTCTTAGATTGTATTGAGCAGAATGATACCAGTTTTCCGATGTCTGTTTTTGATTAAAACTCTTGTCTGTAATACTAATTATTTTAACCTATATTCGGATGTTAAAACTTATAAAGCATCGATAAAACAGACTGCAGTAACTCGGTTCTCAGTGAATTGGATATAAATGATACTCGTAGATCACACAATTAACGATTTTTGGGCACTTTTAACTTTATACAAAAGACGCTCTTGGACGCTCGACAATCGTGTTAGGTACGATTCAGACCAACCGGCTCGCGTCGCGTCGCATCGGAACGGAGCCGTACGCGTGCCGCGGCAGCCGAACGCGTCCGCCGGAGCCGTACCGCTACCGCGGCATGCGTACGACTGCCGCGGTAGCCGTACGGGTGCCGCGGCAGCCGACAGCGTCCGCACAATCATATGTCTGAACTAAAGAAATTAGTTTTTCTTCCGTATCCATTTTTGACTTGTAAACTGTCGCTTGAAGAACCCAACTTGAATGATTCGCTAGCTGTTGCTGCACCGTAATCTCCGTACGACACACGGCCGACGATTGGATGCCGCGACGGCGTCTTCGGAGCCGGTCGGAGCCGGTCGGCCATCGCGACAGCCGAATGCATTCTGCGACACGTCGCGACGCGTCGCGGGATGCCGACGGAGGTAACTATGCGTAAGTTGCATGCAAATATGAACTGTAATTACTGTTGATACATTTCAATGTTCTTTACCGCATTGTAAAACGCCGCCCGGCCCGGCCCGATGCGAGCCGGTTGGTCTGAATCGTACCTTAGTCGATTTTGATTTTGATGTCAAATGTTTCACTAGCATTTTGAAACATTTAACAACGATATTAAACACAATTGAGTCGAATTTAGAAATTCCGAGTTGGTCCTCTGCTACTGTACTATCCAGACAGACTAGTATTTATGCAAATTAAAACACGATAGTCTTATAAAGAGTAAATAATAAAAAGTAATAATAATATTGCATTAAAGTATAAAATAGCTTTAATATTAATTCATTGTAAATGAGTACAGAACGTTCACATGTTAATTCACTAATTAATTATACAACCGATCGGAAATATTTATCATGGGAAAACTACAAATGTGTTTTGAATTAGTTTACATGTTTTATTAAAGTTTTACTGAGGAGACCCACGGGACTGTACTTATTATTTTATAGACACTTAGCTTTAGCTAATTGAACAAAATCAAGTTTTAAGGTACACATTCAGTAATTTTCAACTAAAAGACGAACACATCTGACGTATTAACATTTATATGGAAATATAATTTCTGAATCGTGATAGTATAATTGAATGCTGATTAAGTATATTGCTTGTTTTACGATATCAGCTTCCGTAAGACGAGAAAAAAACAATTTACATCATTATCGTGTTCCCTAGTAATGTCAAAGCACCAATCAAAGCATAGAGATTTACGAACGTATTCCAATCAAACTAACGAACCAAGATTTAATTAAAAACGTATCGTTCGAACTTGACCGACGTTAACCGAATGTAATTTATGACGCCGCTAAAACAGAGACCACGGTTGGTATAAATTTAACTCATTTCTAATAAGAAAATTATGTAAAACGATCCTATTATAATTAATAATTCAGTTTGAAACGAGGAATATATTAACGTATATCTAAACGAACGATGACGCGAAGTTTTACTAACAAACTAATACATACATTCGAGTTTGAAACTTAAATCTTATGTTGATTGGGTTCACAATTAATTATTAAAATAACTAATTTTAGTATAATTACAGCTGGCTGTTTGGCCGTAAAGCATTCAAGTACAAAAAGTGTATAATAAATAAAATGAATTGTGAAATTATATCGTAATAATACGTGAAGGTGACAGCAAATTTATAAAATTGGTCGCAAGATTTATGAGCTGCGAGTGACAATATAAAATGTTGGTTTTATTTTGATGCTCATGAATTATGAATGAACTACAAAATACCGGGCTAAATTTGAAACAAAAATCCAGGTTTTAACAACGGCATTATGTTGAATTTCAGCCATATTTATAAAATGTCATAGGGTCGAGCGTTTCCTGGAAAGATATTTTGTAAATACAAGTTTCTTAACTAGTTCTTTTTATAAAGTTAGGTAGGAGACAGTTAGATTAATATAATAATAATATTCTACCACATTTACACAACGCCATCTAGTCCCAAATTAAGAAATTATATTTGCTTGTATTATGGGTACTAAACAACTGATATACTACATATATACATTTTTTTTTGTAAATACATACATATTATAGATAAATTACAACCAGAGTCCCAGACACAGAACAAACCTTTATGCTCATCACCCAAAGATTTGTCCTGGGTGGGGATCGAACCCACGACCTCCGGCTTAGCAGTCAGGGTCACTAACCACTAGACCAACAGGCCAGTCAAGTTTACAATTAATCGTTTTCTATTGGGGTATTATCTAATTAAATGAAGTAACTCTTTATTATATTATCCTTACTTATGTTACACATTTGCTTACAGGTGTATTATGTTATTAATCAATCCGTTGACCGCACAGTAATTACATACTAAATGACTGTTTGATTAAATTACATGAATTATGTAACAATCAAACAAATAATAATTATACTATATGTATTTATAGAATTCATGAAGCTGATCAGTATACTGATATTATAATAGAAACAATGCTACTAGTGCAAGAGTTTTCAAAAATAAACCCTAAACATTTCGGACACTCTTTGGCTTTTGCACCACATTGTTAATTCTAAGGGTGATAAAGATCTTATTTACGACTTAATTACTAGACTTTCTTTAATGCAATCGTAAATTCAAAATATTTCACGAAGGTTAGTTCTATATTTGTGCCTAAATATAGTACAGTATTGGAAACAGGGGATCGTTAGTTTGTAAATAAAATCTCGATTTTCTGACGTAATTTCATATTGAATAACCAAAGATATAACACATTTTTATTTAGAATATTGGTTAAAATAAAAAGTAAAGTTGCTATAACAAAAAAAGAACCACTTCAAAAGCTCCCTGACGGTCGCCATCTTGAATCACCGACCGTTATGCGCGCACGCATTTGTTTGCGTCCAGGTGTTGCGCTGACAAAACAATCGCGAGTGAGCGAGAAAGGGGCGGAGGGGCCATTCATAGCATTTTTATAAAATTCACCAAAATAAAAAGCGAAACTTTAAAAAAAAATTAAAGGCTCAACCAGAGGTGGTGTTGATTCGATAGCTGGGTAATATTTCATAATATTAACTACTTAGGGATGCGAAGAATGGGTGGGGTTACGAAAAAAAATATAATTGATTGGGCTTATTGAATGACTTTGTTTATTAAGCGCGGGAAAATCTTTTAAAGAAATATTGTGACAATATTTTAAGATTTATTTGAGTTCCTAACTCGTGATTGCTTAGTATGTTCATTCTCAGATTAGGCGTAAATAAATCAACTAGGTATTCATTCTTTGTCGTTTATAGGCATCATTAACATTTTATATGCATAAGATCACTATCTCGACCGGTGTGGCACCATTTTTGTAGCATCTATTCAAGATCTTAGTTCAGTATCAGCTTCTGCGTTAGCGAAGCGTACATATTAAAGAGAAGACCATGATCTATATGATAGTTAGAAAAAAAAAACAACGCAGCCACCTATCACAATAGAACGCCACTGGATACTTATTGTAACCTTCATGTTTTCATAAGCCTTAAGCACCGCCTTGTCGGATCGAAGTTCTTAACGCATCGATGCATTTCAATGCAAATAATTAGTTGTATATTTTACAATTTGCCAAAGATCTCCATTGTATCTTTTGTGCGATAAGTGGATTTGTTACATACAAAGGGGATACCGCATGACACTGCTACCTTGAATCTTGTACGTGTGTGTATAATGTTATTATTTGGAGCCGCATCTGTCACAAAGGCCATTGCGTCCGTAATTTTACAGTTTAATCAGCGTTAAATGCTCACAAAGTTACCGCTGTCGCACAAAAAAGACTCCGCACACTCAGCAATGGTACACCAAGGAATTTCGGGACCATAAATCATTTCAGATGCCGATGACGTTAGCAATAAAATAAAACGTCTGGAGATAACTATTCATGAAGTTCGATGGCTACCGCAGAAATTGTAGAAAGAAATGTGTTAAAAAAAGTAACAATAAAAATAACAGAGTGCTAGTATTCGTGTAAAAAACTCGGTGTTTTTATTTAAATAATAAATGTATTTAAGATAAAGAACCCAGCAAGCGTCTTCTTCCAGTTAATTTGTATACCCAAGAAACGTGTTATTGAGTTTGAAAGTGTTATAAGCAAATTCAAACAAATCGCGACAGCGTTTTTGTGAGAAACGTGACAAATAGTTATATTATTCAAAGTGGAATAACAAGTCTCACAATATTATAACACGAATATCATTATACATTTCCGTATATCAAACGATGAGAGTATAGAAGCCAAGAGCAATTATAATGATAGATATATATACACTGTGAGCTTCAAAGGATATCAGACAAGTCCACATAGAAATAATACGAAACGACAAGCTAGGAGTTCATTGAGTAAAAGAGATATGTCATCTATTATGTCTTATTGTACAGTGACCACTTAGCGTAGAGAGGAAATAATTTATTCCGAACGTACCACGTTCTATCAATTTATTGTACCGCTACAAATTGAGCAGCTTTGGAAAGAGTCGAAGAGAGGAAGTTTTATTAGTTAGATATAGACAACATAAAGTAAGTTCAACTTTTAGAAATAAACGTAAAATTTAAAAATGTATTCCAGAAAACAAAAATATAGTAAACAATGAACATATTCCGAATAAGTTATACTTTTTTATTGAAAAAAGTAAAAACACACATAAAGTGAACTTTTGTACAGCTTTATCAAGATAAAAAATCTAAACAGAGCTAGCAGCTTATAAAAACAATAAAAAAAATCAAGTACAATTCAAAGCGCTTGCGGAAAGCAAAAATATATTAATTAACTTTATATTATTTGCTGAAATAGATTTCTTCTTAGCCTTCACAATACTAATTGATTCGTTATTACTCTAATATTAGTGTGAAGAATCAATTAACGGCTTACTGTGTGGGAGCCAAAATTAATTAGCCAACTTCCCTGGTACGGTTCACAAAAACAGCAGATGCGATGTCGGCATACAAGCTGCATTATTATTAGTTGTTCAGTAATGTTTAGTTTTTTTTCTCTTTTGCTAACCACCCGCACTAAAACACCATCTGTGTTCGGCCACGGTTTGCTGTAATGATACATAGGTACGGATAAAATAACTTTGAAATCGTAAAAGAGATAATATCCTAGCATTGATAAAGTGCCATAATATGTTGACAGTGAAATATTGTCAAGAATGTGACTATAAATATGACGAGGGTAAAATTTAAGAATTAAATAAAATGACCTTGAGTTTAGGATATAACAAAATTAGTGTTTTTAGACATCAATAAATATTTAAAACTATGCTTATAACAAACAAAAATAATCCATTTTCTAGAACACGAAAAAGATCGTTAAACTCTAAAGCAATATGTAAGTACGTCGAGTTTAACTTAATTATAACACTTGTCTATAGGGACCGACGTGATTGTATGACTGTATGGGAAGGGGAAAGATTTATTGCGATCTTGCCGGCTCGGTTAGTAAGTGTTGCCTGACTTTTTGTTTCATTCCCTCCACGCTTAATCACTGGATGATCTCGGGCTAATGTGTTTTCGGTATCGACTGTAGTCGGCTTAATAATTGCATCAAATTTATTTTCTTATTCTTTTTCGTGGCCAGCAAAAACGTTACCGTCTATAAAAGCGAGCACATTAAATATACTATATTTTTAAATACCCATTTCTAGAATAAATTCTATCATTAACACACCGATTACTTACATCCGAACGTTACTAATTAACAGTCAGATTGGAAGAACTGGTTCTCAAAACATAATATTTATCATGGAAACTATAACAAGACGCTCCAAGTTTTTATTTAAACCTCAACTTGTATTAACTGGGGGCAATAAATTTGTTTTAATTGATTACCGTTAATTCACAAAGAAACAGACCGCCTCCAGTCTTTAATTACATTTATGATGATTACAATCCATTTTAAGCTGTTTTGCTTCGCGTGGCGATCGGACAGCGTAAGTTATCTACCTGCTTTGGTTAAACGAAGTAATTGATTACGTCCCAGCTATATTAATATCCTATTGAGAGTTGCGTCTAAGAATTGATACTACTATATTGTAACTTATCAGAAACTGGAAAGCTACCTATACCCTTAATTTATGTAAGGGAATACACAGTGCGGCGTGTGGTGTGGACTTTGAATGGTAGATTTTAAAACAGCTATCGTATTTTAAGAGATATCATCTAGGCTGAACTTAAATTGATCGTCATTGTTACGTTACTTCTTACAACAATCGGTTTTTCTTCATTTCATGCAAATTGGCAAACAATATAAATCATTTGAGCTCTCTCGTTAATGATAAATTGTACTATTTCAGAATAAAAAATATAATTAAAAGAAATATTGCTCTACCAGGAGAGATAAATTTAATAGTTAAAGAGTTACCATCTTACTATATATATTCACAGGAAGCATAAACAATAACACGGCACTTTCTAATGAGTAATAAAATCTTGTAAATAGCTGCCATAGTTCATACTAATAAAAACCCAAGTCCATAAATTATGAAGCTTGACAAAATGATATTTAATGTCCCTTCATTCTATCACGTGTGAGAGTTACGTCATTACCCGAAAAACTCATTTAGGGTCGAATACCCTTAAGGAATCCATCCATAATTTTAAGGACACGTTTTTTCAACGCTCTTCTATCATCAATCTGTTGGTCTTGAACACTATTTATTTCCTTGTTATTTCTTTCGTCCTGCTCTTTAAGAAGGACGCAGAGGGTAACAAATAGAGAATGTATTATCTATTTTGTCTTACCCGTGACAATAATTAATGACTGGATTTAAACGCTTCCTCACGCCCGTGACATTAACATAAATAGAATGATCTTCATTTGCTCGCTTCAGCCCCTTTGATTCCAGTATTTTTAGCTAAGCAGCCTCAGGTTTTGTACATTAATCTGTTGACTGTAGATAGATCACTGATTTCAGTACTTTGATGTTCTGCTTTATAAGGTGCCTGGCAATTGTCAGCTTATGAATGCTAAGCCTACTGGGTGTAATTATGGTTAGTAAGGGTTCTGTTTATTTTAATCGTTTAAGCTTGTCAATGTCAAATAATGATGTCTTCTGAGATAAATTAACTCTCTAAAATGTCGTATAAACTAGGTGCTTGGATGTTTGTTCCAATCAATTAATATTTAGTTTATCAATACCTCTCTTTGTGACTCTGTCTCTGTCTTTATCTGTTGCAAAATTCGCGCAACAATATAATTAACTTACAAATTCAAAACAAAAGCTTCTCGCTTAAGAAAATTTATTTCTTTGAGGCATTCATTTGCAGTAGCTTACCACCACACTACTGAATAACAAAGACATTCAGATTTATTTATTGTGTCAGATATAATAATAAAATAAGCGATTAATGAAAATAGCGTTCGACTGGGGTTTCACAAAGAAACAATAGTGTTTACGAGTTATATACAAGACAGCGTCTCGAGGATTAAGTGAGTTATTGCAATCAGCTGCGCTTTGTTTATAAGACCTATTGTTTATACATAATTATTTTTGCTAGTGCTTATAAGTCGTTAAATCTAAATACTCGACAAATATGTATTTCATTGCAATAAATATCACAAACAATTTCATGTTACAACTTTTTATGTTCTTTTGACCACAAATGCTGCGGAGAACTTAAATGCCGGGAAATAAAATTGAAACAGTAAAATAAAATCATTCGCAAAGTTACTTTTGTTTCAGCAATTTTACGAGCGGTATTAAAGCTATAATATCTCTATTGATACTCTTCAATCTGTAATAAAAATATACCGATTAATCATATTTGGGGATTGCGAAGTTGGTAAAGTGTATTTCTAGAATAGAAGGTAACTTTAAAGTATACTTTAGGCGTTTTAACGTCATATCGAATATAAAATAATTTAATGCCGAACCAGAGAAATTGTCTTCTGATTTCTTGGGCAGACATGTCAAGTTGGATTTATCCAAATGAATTTATACTCTACAAGTGGCTATTATTGTTTAGTAAGTAATAAGTCCAATGATTTTATTGCCTTGATAATAATTAGTTAGAACACTGACTAACTGAGACGCAAATACGAGTAATACTCGGTCATTTATTTTGTCCCAAAATGTTTATCATTTGCGCTATTTTTTAAATAGTAATTTATGAACGGATATAATATCGTACAAAGATTTTGTTTCTGGATTTGATTTGAATTCTGGAATATTTTTTAGTGCGTGTAAAATTTTAATGCAAAATATTAGAAGCAGTTTTCAACAGCATCAGGGTTATTAAATCAAAACCGGTTTTATGAGGTTTGATATCTCTTTAAACCTTACCTTTTTTAAATCTATTACAGTAGAATCCTTTAGAATATTAGGAAACATTGTATAATATTTGCAAGATAGGAAAATGAAAATAGACTCGAGCCTGAAACTGCAGTTCGCAGTTATACGTGGAACAATGTTGAAGAGATAATGAGAAATGCAACAGTAAAATTACGTGTAAAACATGCTTGCAGCTTCGCAGGAACATTAATTAGCAAAACTAGACACACGCGACGCAACAGATCTGTATCAGAAAGTTCACAATAAAACTAACAGGTCTCTCATATTTCACGACGAGATTGCACAACGATTGCAAAGACCGTTACTTCACCATCTCTATACAGGGCTGTCATCGAAAAGTCTACATTATTAATTACTGTTTTGGCCAAGAATAAAAGAACTTCGATACCTTTCTTGTTGTCATCTAAGGACGAAAATCTATCACTTCTTTGAGTTACGTAAGTGGAGTCGGTAGGTACACAATACTTGTCACGTGTTATATCAAAACTTTTCAATGATAGGCGATTAACATGATAGTCTTTTATACAAGCAAAAGATATTTTTAAATTATGGATGAAGTTGGCTGTAGGTAATCTTTAAGACCGCGACTTAATTTTTTTTTTCAAAATGTTTGGAAAACAAAAATTTAAAACTGAGTTTGCTTAATTATACGAGTATTTAGAAAGTGTTGCTTATGGAGCAGTTCAATATTTACGCATTGTTTAAAGCTACTGTAGACATTAATACTTATCAGGGCCAAAATACAGGAACACAATTTAAAGACCCTTTTGGGGAAACACAAGTGCTTTTATACCCAAAAATGGTTATAACAGATGAGAATGACTAACACCCCTGTATTCACTGGTACGTAGCGCTAACTGGCAGGATTTACATCGCTGGAGTTCTACGTGATTCCTCGTAGATTATATAGATAATTTGACTGTAACTATAACATATGTTGTTTTGATATGGCGCCAAATGATTACAGTGTTCTCGTTATAAAAAGTTTGTCATTAAATTTATTTACGAAGTAACTCCAAGAAGTCTGGATCGATACATGCATTTTGAGCTTCTTATTATGAGAATATTTTTATTATATCCATAACTAGTTAAATTGGTTTTAAGACAAGTTGCCGCTAATTATTATAATTTGCAACTTCTAGAAGTCAGCTGTTGTAAATGTGTTGCAAAAGTTTTAATAGAAATAAGTTCTCAACTAATACGATTTTATACATTACCCTTTCACAGCTGTGTCAGACTTTCAATTTCTGTTACTTTATTGGAAGAGTTTGTGGATAAATAGTCTATGAATAATAAATATATTGAACTAGAAACTTTTTCTTTTTTTATTCCTACTTTTTAGTTCATTTATGTTGTCATGTTTACACTTCTTCCTTTTACCGAGGTTTGCTGTTTGAGACCTCAAATTCTGGGTTATGCTTGCCTTTACACATATTATAACGAGTATACCTACTAAACTTATTGATGAGTTTTTATTATGTGAAATAAAAATAATGCATTAATTTGTTCGTTGAAATAATACCAATAAACAAGTACAATCATAATTATTCGGTTTAACTAGAAGAAGACCTTGAGGTTAATGAATAATTATATATAGATAAAATACCAAAAGGAACACATCTCACATGAAGTTCAAATAAAAAGTTGTTAGAGAACATACATAACTATTCATAATACGTTACATTTTTGCATACAACTTCGTGAAGATTATCTCACGTTCTTGTTTTGTTCACACATCACGAGGTCCGTGCTTTAGTTTTTTTTAGTTCTGTAACAGCTTTGTAAAGACGTTGTCTTATTATTCATCTATGTTTGTAGTATCTATGATAGAGTCTCTTACGTTGTTATTGTATTAGCTACTGAAGGATATGATAATAGATATTGTTGTATAACAATATCTATTATCTATAAAAAAAAAATCTATAAATTATTTACATAAATCTAGTACTTAATGTATATTAAGTACTAGATTTATGTAAATAATTTATAGATTTTTCACTGTTATGGAACTACTAGCATTACTCCAAGCGGTTGTATTGATTCTGATCCTGAACATTAGCGTTCATCGGAAATTAATTGAAAATAATAATAGGTATAGAAAAAAGCTCAATGCTAAAAATTAATAAAAAGAAAATATTAATTTATTTTTTTCTGATTTGATTTGATTGATTTGACCCTCAAATAGGTACGAATGGGCTCTCAAAAACGGGTCAAATCTACAACTTGTAATGTAGGGTCTAATGGGCTCATAGCCCATTTTTAACATGATTATGTTAAAATGATGTTAAAAATACCAGTACTTAGTTACCCGCCTGATTAAATTTTGTTATGTTTATAATAATTATATTATGTTTAAATCCATACGTTAAGCAGCTGTTATAACTAAACAAGAATGTTTAAAAAACATTATATTGTGATTTTTATCAGCATTTTCATAACACCAACGATAATGACCGGACCTATTAATAAATTTAATGTTGTCCCACTTCCTCTACCGATTCATTTAACTAATCAGTTTATTGAAATTGGCGTACATACTTAGTCTAATGATCATTAGATATACGTAAACACCTTTCAATTACGATATTTTTTTCCGATCATTTATTTTATTTAAAAAATAATGTACTCTAAATTAATGTTTATGTTAAAATTCCGGTTATGTTTGAATTTAATTAATATTGTCTGTACGGTAGGTACATAGTTAATGACTTCTGTTCTTAATTCTAGAGCAAAAATATCTAGTTTTTTTGCTTCTATGTATACTTATCCTTATGATGATTCCAGTTCCACTCAGATCTGATGTCCATTACAGATAACTTTGTTTGTGTGTTATGAGTCAAGAACATGCTATATAACATTTTGATGTTGTTATAATTTTTACTGCTATTTTCGTTACAATTTAGAATCTATTGACAACACTTTAAGCAAAAGCTTTATCAATGAATTCAAGTAACGTTTTAAAACAGCCAATTCAAAAAAATTGTGTGATTGATACCGGTGCCAATAACTCGTGGTATCAAACGGCAAAGTACCCTTTTAGGCAAATATATTTCATAATTTTTAATAGTAATTTTTAAAACATAAAAATTGTTCATTTTATTTTTTGGGTCCTTCTATAAGTTACTTTTTTAAACTTTCCTCTTGTCAAGTGAAGTAAATTGAGATATGAATTTATTAATAACTTTTGAGTACATTTATAATTCAAAAGATAAACTTAAAAAGTTACTTTAAGTGACTGAACTATTTCAGAAAGTTATTTCTAAAATTTAATGTTACCGAAATAAAAATAAGTTTTAACAACTAAATATGAATAATGGCCGTACTTAGGCCATAAAATTATAGTTCAATAAATTCATGAACAGTGCCGTCTTAGAATCATTTTAAAACTTTGATGTTAAGCTCGCTAGAAAAATGTCTATACTAGTATTATATAGCTGAAAGTGGCTACTGATTCGAATAAAAAAATATTTCAGTATTGGATAGCCCAGTTATCGAGGCAGGCTAAAGAGTGATAGTAACTGAGTAGTGGTCAAAGATCGATGGAAGTAAAGCTCTGGCCAACAGTTAGTAAACTATAAAATGTTTTTCAACGTATGACAACTATCATATAAAAAAATAGAAGATGACAAATATCTGGCCTTAGGCAAATTTGCTGACACCTTTTTTTGGCTTTGTATGACGTTCATTAGTATCATGTATAATAATATTCTACCACATTCACACAGCGCCATCTAGTCCCAAAATAAGCAATTATATTTGCTTGTGTTATGGGTACTAAACAACTGATATACTACTTAAATACATTTTTTTTTTGTAAATACATACATATTATAGATAAATTACACCCAGACACAGAACAAACCTTTATGCTCATCACACAAAGTTTTGTCCTGGGTGGGGATCGAACCCACGACCTCCGGCTTAGCAGTCAGGGTCACTAACCACTAGACCAACAGGCCAGTCGTATTTGATCTATATTAAATTAAATTTATGATTATGACTATCAAGTAAAAGAATATTCCTTATGTAGCTCCGTATTCATACGTTATTAACAAATACCGATAATTTCAAATCACAAGCGTGTATTTTATTCCGGTCTACAAATCTATATTATTATTACACGGAATTATATTAAGAAAGTATAAATAACACATCATTTGCGAAATAGGAAGCTTCCTTAATTATATCTAGGACGCATACCTTATCGTAGTATAAGATTATCGGAATAACATAGTAAGGGGTCAATTGAATTTCTTCCTCTCTATAAGTTTCGCGTGCGACTTTACTTGTACGTACCGATACGTTTATTCTGCGAATCAGCAAATGGCCCCGAACGATACGTGAGTCTGATTATATCGAGGCGATTGGAGCTTGAGATAATCTAGTTCAGGACCCGACGATGCTTGCCTTATATGTTTTGAGAATATTTATTTTGTTTAATTTAATAATTAAGAACTGTATTTCTGAATCTATAAAATATAACTAGAAAAAAATAGTTTTTTAATAATTATGTTATTTTATATTACTAAGTAGAAGATAAGACGCTAATGAATGAGTAACTGTGCTGATGTCGATTTTTGATTATATCTTGATACGATTAAAAAAATTAACTTAAGTAATTTTTAACTAAAAAAGGAATTACAGCATAAAATGTAGTTTTATTTCCAAAATGCAAAATTAGTCGGCAAATACAATCAGCGAACAAAATAAGCTTTTTAAGAAACAGCGAGTTTTTGAGTTTTGAGTTTCAATGATAAACTACCAAGTCTGACCCATTTGAAATCTACTATCATAAAGGACATTTGTTGAATCTGATTTCTATTCTTTAAACAATATACTGGAAAATAATATCGAACAGCACAGAAATAAAAGCGCAACTTATTCGAATTCCAACAAAGTTAACATTGTCTGAGTCTTGAGACAGTTTCTTTTATTTCTTATTATGGAACAATATCTTTAGTTTTCTACGGAAGCATATTGAAGTAAATTATTACTTTATCTTAAAGAAACTGGGTTAATATAACGTCAAGCAATGTAGTTGCTGGTTGGAATGTTAGACTTGCTATGATATGTTATTTCTTTCTGTATAATCTTCAATTTCTTTATATATTGTTGCGAAAGTGATTATACACAGTAAATTACATGATCTTATTATTTTTTTTTGTAAAGAAAAAATATTTTGAAATCGAATTTGCATTTATGAGGCAGCATTTCAATCCATAAACGTTCCACTGCTGGGCACAAGTCTCCTCCAAAGAATGTGGAGCGAATTCAGCCTATTATACCATGCTGGCCAGACGGGTTGGTATAGGTTTGTTTCGAATTTTCCTTTTCTCGCAGTGCTCTTGCCTGCTTAAGGTTACTCCCTTATTCGCCTTGTATGACACCCACGGGTTGAGAGTTGAGAGGTAGTGACATTATGTATTCTTAATCCGTCACTACACGGCACATTTATGAGTATTATAGGCAAAAATAGAGATACACAAAATATATTATATATTTAATAAAATTATGGAATAACAATAAATTGCTCACTTTATTTCTGAATTTTATGCAACGGGTCTAAAAGAATTTGGTTAGGAATATATTATATTCTAAAGGGTAACTAATAACAAAATCGTCAGAAATCAAGCCCGACGCGGTTATATTAACCGAAGCCCCAAGGGAGAATCCACGAAATATACCAATTTGTTTTTCTCATAGCCGCAGGACAACCGCTCCAATTATTAAATTCTTAGTCGAATATCATGCATCCAAATGGAATGTCCACCAAACAATAGCGACGTAAGAAATATTAATCATAAGGATTGAGATGTATTGATATAAAAAGAAAATTTCTCCTACATAATTCAGACGGCCACTTCATTATTAATTAATAAAAACATATTTATGAATTATTTATTCGTTAAATCGATCTTTGGGTAAGTTACTGATTGTTACATATTAATTGCTATGGAAAGGGCTATACTCGGAGTTTCTCTGAGGGATCGAATCCGTAACGAAGTAATTCGGCAGAGAACCAAAGTCGTCGACATAGCCCACCGTATAAGCAAGCTGAAGTGGCAGTGGGCAGGCCACATCACTCGTAGAACCGACAACCGGTGGGGAAAACGAGTTTTAGAGTGGAGACCTCGTCTCGGCAAGCGTAGTGTAGGACGCCCCCAGTCTAGGTGGAGTGACGATCTTCGCAGGGTGGCCGGCAAACGCTGGATGAGAGTAGCTGCAAATCGTACTCAGTGGCGTGCAATTGGAGAGGCCTATGTCCAGCAGTGGACTAGTACAGGCTGATGATGATGATGATGACATATTAATTTATTGGTCTTAGGATTCCATACATACTTGTACGAATAATTATCGTGATGAAAGTCCGGCTCGGATAGAACTTATTAAATGAATAATTGAATATGTATTAACATCTCATCATTTCAACCCATATACGTCACACTGCTGGGCAAGGGTGTCCTCCAAAGAATGTGCAGGGAATTTAGCCTACTATACCATGCTGGCCAGACGGGTTGGTATAGGGTTTGCTTCGAATTTTCCTTTTCTTACAGTGCTCTTGTTTGCATAAGATTTCTCCGTTAGTCGCTTTTTACGACACCTACGGGTTGAGATAGGGTAGTGACATTATGTATTCTTAATCTACACGGAAATATAATAACATCTAAAAATACATAAATATACATTATATTCATTATTCTTGAGGAGAAGAAAAGTAAATCTGTTTACTCGTTTCTTAGAATTTTTATAATAGAATTTTAATAGTTGTAATCAGACTATGTGCTACAATTTTCTTACTATATTACGCATTTTTTCATACACATATACACTGATTTTTTTCATACACATATACACTGATTTTGAAAGATTAAAAATTTAAATTATGCGAATTACATCGCATATAAAATGTCTATAAAAATGATTATAAATCAGTTAAATCACCGAATTATCCCAATTTACATAATTGCAGGTGAAACATTTGAATTATTTAAATAATTAAGCATTCGTTTTATTTAAAGCTAATTTGAATATTTTGACCCGGAGCAAAGTATTTGAATAAATATTTTGTAAATGCATTTTTGTACAAATTTTACTTTTTGATTTATAATGAAAGGTATTCTATATGAAAGGTAAGTATATATATATTAGGTACGAAATTCAGAAAAGCGTAATATTATAGTAAAATTTCATATATATAAATTATTTAATATTATCCTTGAGTTTTGATTCTGCCTAACAACATAATTTTGATACGAGATATCAAAAGCCAATGCTTTTATCATCTCGTCCTAAAACAATTTGAACCGTAACACCCGGGTTAAATTGTTTCAAGGTGAATTCTGGTTACGTACTTACGGTTAGCCAAATGTAACTTTGGTTTACGTAAGTTTATAGTATACATCACTCAATATAAAAATACGTACCTACATAACAAAAATTTCAGCGCAAGCTAAAACCTGGTAAAGTAATAAAAAGTTAAAAACGTAAACCCCACATTTAGCTGACGTTGTAAGTTGTAGGCAACACTAAAACGCTACACAGATATTTCCACAACATTTTTTGCTGGCATGTGATGGATGATAAATTACACCACGACTCAGCTTGAATGCAAATCTCTCGAAGTGGGTCAGCCTGTAGATATTATTTTTCACATCTACCCGCAACTGAGGAGGACCTTGTCTCAAATGATTGATCTCTTATTGTACAACGACATTTTTACGATTCCACGTTGTAATAGAAAAATTTTACAACTGTTGGAGTGTTTCATTGTATTTTTGAATACATTGTGTTCGTTCGAGTTGAGCTCTATTCAATTTCGAGCAGTTCCGGCCGCTGATGGATGGAATTGACTGTTTAACTACTGACAGTCAAAAAACTGAGTTATGAATGACCCAAAGTATCGTCACTGGTATATTGCATTCAACAAATTCAATTTTATGATACCCTTTTATGGTTTTATAGATATACGTAAAATATAATTTGCCACCTACAGATCTTCGAATTGCAAGCGAATGAATGGAATATTCGGAATTCAAAATGTGCATGAATATGAATTTATTTCATTCAGACTGTCAACTAATTAAATTATTGCCGCGCAAGATGGCGGACTCGCTGCTATTTTCGGTGCTTTATGTGGGCATAATGATGATGATGTTAATATTCTTTGTAAATTTAGTAATTTTGTTGAAGATATTACTAGCAAGTACATGATATTAATACCACAACAACAGATTATTATAATGTATTTTTTAGAGTATGCTGAAACACCCGCAGGACGTTCGTTGCAAAAAAAGGAAAGGCCAAACTAATAAAGCTCTCAGTGCAATTATTGAAGTTTAACCGCACGGGATCTCGCTTCTCTTGTACCAATCACGCCATTAGTTTACTAAATTGTACGCTATAAAATGCAAAAACCTTCGGAATCTGAGTTTAAAGTTAAACTTCTGTAATCATCGCTGCTGTAGATTCCCAGTAAGTCCTTTTTAATATGCGTTGCCGGAGGGAATAAGGTTTTTTCCAAAATTGTATTGAATCAAATAACTTATGGATTATAAATATTAATTTGAATTATTTTATTTTTGTTATGTATGCATACTTTTTTCAAAAGACCTATGTTTATAGCAACGCTGTTTTCACCGGCTTGGTGGCGACGCGACGTAGTGGAAAGTGTATACGATTGTTGTGAAAGAGATCCTGGTTTCGATTCCTGGGTCGGTTGAAAATAGTATTGGGTCATAGTATCATGAAATTACAGTATTGATAGTTTGCCGGAGTTTACAAAAACTAAATTTAAAGTTTCCAGTTGATTACAATAGGCTCGCCCCCTATTTTATGGGACCAAACTTTGCTAGCGTTGAATGATCTGATATGATAAACCAATGCCTACGCTTTCGGGGAAATGGCATGGTGCTATCTTTTGTTTTTCCTCTAATGTGATGTCACGTGTAATGGCAACTGGCATTCCTTGAGGTTGAGTGCGTTTCTATAATATCTTATAGCATACATAAGGTCACGCCATGTTTGTTACGAGTATTTACTTAACTGTGAGTATGCATCATAATAACCATAATACAGAAAAATGTCTTACTCACTTCGAGCTACTCGTAATAAACATAGCACCCTTCTCACACATTTTCTGCGGGAAGTATTGCACCTGTTACGTCAACACCGTGAACGTCGTGTTTTGTAAAGCAAATTTATCATATCAAATATTAATTAACATAAACAAAGGGAATGTTAACGGAAACCATATTTGTGTTTGATGAATTTGTTATTTAACATTGAAAAGTGGTTTGAAATCAACCATTATCGATATATTATAATTGGTTTGGTTTTTTACGCTTAATTGTTTTTCATGCCTTTGAAATGTCAATGAATATAAAGCAAAATTTTAAAATAATTAAATTAATGTTTCAGGTATTTAACCCATATTTTACAAAATATGTAATTAAATTAAAAATTAAAATACAAATCATAAAAAGCTATAGATTACATCAATGTTAATTATTAAATAAATACAATACAATCTATAATATAAAAATGAATCGCTAAATATGTTGGTAAGCGCATAACTCAACAACGCCTGGACCAATTTGGCCAATTCTTTATTTTTAATGTTCGTTGAAGTTCAAGGATGGTTTTTACGTTTTTTTTTTTAGTTTTTTTGTAGGTAGGGTAGGTAGGGTAGGTAGGGTAGGTAGGGTAGGTAGGGTAGGTAGGGTAGGTAGGGTAGGTAGGGTAGGTAGTGTAGGTAGTGTAGGTAGGTATGTAGAGGGTAGGTAGGTATACTTTCATAAAATCATAAATTAAGTAGGTGGTACGAAGTTCGCCGGGACAGCTAGTTAGAAATAAAAATAATAATAATAGTTCAAAAACTAACTACTAAAGAGCTAATTACACTACACAATAATCAGGGTCCCTTTAAGGCACCGCCTGAACACCGTGTAGTGTAATATTCTATTAATCCATTAGTATTTATTACAGTACACGGTGTTCAGGAGTTGCCTTATGAGGACCTTGTGAAGTAAGTGTAGGAAGGAAGCTTTGAGTCTACGCATGAGCCCATAAAAATCAGTGAATATAAAGTTAATAACGATGATAATTATGTTTTGTATGATAATTAACTTTGTAGATATTTACAACAATTCACATATTCTGTGAGAACAAAATAATGTAAAATAAAATAAGCTACAGAGTTATATGTTAGGGTAATAGACAAGAAATCAGTGTATAGTCTACGCTTTAGTTTAAACAGTAGGCAGTTTATAGTATCAAATTACCCATAGGGCATTTTGAGACTTGTCTATACTTCGCCAACTCATCAAACGAAAACTGTAACTAACTAAGCGAAGTTCTAATTTTAGTAACATTATGGCGTGCCTTGCGTCGTCGGCAGAACATCAATCATGACTCACTTGGAATAGATCGAAACTAGTTTACGAAGAAATTTGTTCAGTAAGAAAAGGTTCTGCCTTAGTTTTTATGTTATTGGAAGCAATTATTGGAAGTTTGTTTGATATCTTTTGGCTCTGTTCTTTGGATAAAATTACATACTTACAAATACTTAGAACAATAACGTGACGGATGATAGCTTATATATTATATTTTTTTATATAAATACTAGAAATCATGCGGGGCTTCGCTTACATCGTATTTTATTTGGCCACTGCTCTTGATAAATAGATATAGTAGTTTAAAAAATAACGTGAGGGAAGATATTTTTTTTATAATTATTATTAGGCGTGTGTATATATATATTTTATTAAATGCATAATATGGAATGCCCTTCGCTTACAAGCACCTAAGTAGGTAAATGTATAAAACGTTACGTAATTCTGTGAGCATGAAATTTCTCCAATCGTATTCGTTATTAAAAGCTTTTTTGCACATAGATTGTTAAATTTCTTGCCACTTATGAATTTATATGTTTTCTAAAGCTACTTATTACTTTGAGAATACAGTATGAAATTAAATTTCTTCTCAAGCGAATGAATATCAACATTATTAAGTAATAGCAAGGTTGAAATTGCAATGTAAGTATTTTAAAGGAAAACGAAATAATATATCAGCAAATTCAATCAAAAACTCCTCCAAAATATTTCCTTTCATTTTCTAATGAACAATATAATTTTCTTGAATAAAATTAGCTTGATAAAAAGTCTTAATTTATATTTTCTATTACCGGTTGCAACGGTGTTGTTTTACAAAAGGTTCCGTCGTTACTCTAACAATTACAGAACCCTAATAACGGCTCGGTCCCCTCCTTACGACAGATTCACAAAATTTGATGATGATGATGACTTATGTAACGCAATCATGGATAACTTTTGACGCGGCCATTGGCCGACGTAGCGTCAGCAAGGTAAAAACATTATTACAAAAAAAAATATTCAAAAATTAATGTTTAATTTGGTTAGTAAAGTGGTTACAAAAAGATTTTAATGTAATTTTTGAATCAATATAAAATGGTTAAAATCTACTTTGCCTTTGCGATTTTAACTCTCGAAAGAATGCGTTCCGGTTATCAATAAAGTCTTGTTTCCAATAAATCAAATAATAAAATAATAATAAATCTAATAGCAACATTTTAAAAATAAGACATTGAGTCTTATTTTAAGTCAAGTCTTATGTAAAGTCAAGACGTTTTGGTATTTAATAATTTAATCATCAATAAAACACAAAACATTACCTTAGTTGAAAACAAAATGGTGTAGAAAAGTAAAAAAAATAAAATAAAAATAAGATGATACAGGCGTTCTTTAAGTGCTTGTTTTTGTTGACGCTTCACGTGTTGATGACGATTAAAGTAATACAGCGTAACATCCACCCGCCATTACTACACCACTAATATGTATGTGTATGAGTACAGGTAGTCGTTACCATTCATCTGAACTCACGTGACCACTTGAAGTGTTTTGAATATATCCCGCTGATGTCAATGTATGTTTGCAAAAATAAATATAAATGTTGATTTTGTGTTAGGTGTCACTTCAGCATAGATGCCGAAGTGACGCCTGACGGTTTGATAGAAATGGAAGTAATTATAAAGATCATTGATTGATTTATGATGAGTATTTCTATTTGTCAAAGTTTATTTACTCGATTCGATCATGGATAGGCAATACGTGACAAAATGTATGTTTTCGTATTCAAGTTTCTTAAAACATTTAAAGGACACATAGAACATCTATTTTTTAATTCAAATTGGCAATCTTGATACAAAATTAAATAATATTTGTGTATCCTTGTTTGATAGAATCAATGTAATTTATCAATATGTGTCTTATGATATCTAACATTTCGTAATTACACATGGAATCCTTAGAACAAAAACACTAACATGCTTTCGAAAATTACAGGTACAAGTGGCCAGAAGCGTTCGGATCAACAACCGTAAGCAATAATCATTACTCTCGTCTCATCAGCCTTGAAAGATGGTTTATTGTCTCGATTCGGCTTGTTGTCGACTTGTTACGACTACAAAATAAAAAATAAAAAGATATCATCAAACTTGTATTATAAAACCTCACGCAATCGTCGTACGCGCACCGAATAAGAAAATAATTTCTGGCTTCATATCGAATCGGATAGGTACTGTTGAAAGAATACGGGTATCTGCTATGATGAATTATTTCTAGTTTTGTTTTCTAAGTTTTGTATACATAAAAATATAAAGTCAATTCGTAGAATTAAACACCTCTAATGCAAATTTAATACATCCTGTAAGCTGTCTTTCATGATAAATTTAACTAGCGAAGTAACGTTATACGCAAGTTTATATTTTACCTTAACGTTATGTGAAGTACACCTTTTTTTTTTTTTTTTTTTTTTTAAGAGGGGAAATGCATTACGCATACCGCTATGTGAAGTATACCTACTCCAACCTTTGTTCACATATCTGATTACATTACATGGATTCTTGCGGAGTTCCTCGATGTCGGTGACTAGAGATTTATTCACGGCTCGGTACTATCATACAATAATGTTTTTCAACAAATCGCGTCAGTTCTAAACTGAATAAACGTTACCACACGAAACTGTTATTTCTTTATTGTTATGGCAATCTAAATCCCTGTTTGTAGACAAACCGAATACAAGATAAAGCCCATAGAAAGTATATTTTCCAGTGAAAGCGGTAATAACTTTTTAGGGCTACCATGAAAGTTACTTTTACGATTGTTAGGAATTAATATCTGAAAAATGGTTTTGGACCCTCATATCTTACCGATAAAGTTCGAGTATCGCGGGAAATTGCTGTCGATATTCTTTTTGTAACATGGTTTTCCAATTTTGCACTTCAGCTAAAAAAATCCAACGTATTTTTCTTTATTATACTTGGTTATCTTTTTCATTCTGATCTCAAGAGCTCAGGCTGTAATTAGATATTTTTTTACAAAAAAGAAAAATTAGAGGGCGAAGGGTATTTGGAAGATAAATGAGAAATGTTTTAAGTAGAAACTCGTATATTGGCAATGTAATATGATAGCGTACTAGTTGCTTTTAGGCTTCAAATACAATATATTTACTTTTGTATTCTAATGAACTCGACCTTTGCCATTCAATCTTGCATTTGGATTCTTTTTCGCACTCACATCACAATCACATCAAGAGCCGAGCCTGACAAGAGACACCAGTTATAAGAAATGCAATGACATTTTCTTTCATGCGAACCACTCCGAGTAATATCTCAAAACATATATTCGGTTTGTAGGGATATATAAAAACATCTATTCCTCTCGCCCCAAATAGGGATATCCAATTGGACCTAATGTTTTTATCACATAAATATGAAAAGTGGATACCGTACGTAAGCAATATTTTTATATTTAGGTCTACATGTTCACGGGGCGAGTGGTGTATAAAAAAGAGATTGTTTTATCCACGTGCGAGTAAATGTACAGCGCTTAGGGGTGGATGCTACATGTTTATGAACTTAATATACTTATTTCTGTTATTTTTACGAAGCGCTACATAAACAGTAAACATTTTGTACATTTTGGGCGTTAAAAAATATTGTTTTTGTTCCAGTAGAATATTGCTAAACTGTTTTGTGAACTTGTTCTCGTGAATAACATTTTAATAGGTGTTTTTATAGACTTAATTACATCGTTTTTATTGCTTTGTCTCGTCATTGTGAGATTATTAAAGATAAGAAATTCAAGTGATAAGATAACTATCTAAATATACTACATGATCACTATAAGTATCTTGTCGTATACAAAATCAGTACTAAAAATTACATTAAATTGGTCTTTAATATTCTGGATTTTAAATAATACCTATCTCTATATTATACGCTGTGCAACCCGCCTGGGGAAAATCCCTCGGTCTCGGAGAATATTGCTTTTCTGTTTGAAGAACATCACACTTCGTTACTTTAAAATAGATACGTAATTGTAAGTATTCTACTTACACGTGGCACTTTTTATTACTGATATTTTTTTCCTAGTTATTTTCCTCTTAGCAGATAGTTATTTTTAGCTTCGCTTTCCCTGGAAATTGTATCATTCACATACATAGCTGGAATATGTTTGTAAAAATAAATACGAAAATCATCTAACGTATTTAGTAAAAGACCGACCCTCAAGATTTACTAGGGGTTAAGTCTTGTACGTACACTGACAGTAAATAACAAAAACCTTCTCATAAAGGTCTGTGTACATACAATACTTTGTGATTTTGCTCCCTTTATTAAAATTTCATCTAAACAAACACAGTCTTAAAGTTTGCAAGTTATAACAACCAAAACAGGTGCAGCCTCATAAGGAGCTAACCACACTCATAACGAGTTACAAAATGAATTTGACTTTTCTCATATCTACGAACATAATTGTACAACTCGGCGAACTCGGCAGCAGAAATAACATCGGAATAAAAGTTCTTTTTGTTATTTTAACCCACCGCCACCGCCTAAAAAGGTCGCCTAATTTGTCGGACGGAATTCGACATTATTTCACTCTGCCATTGTTTGTGTTCCGATTACCGGCAGGGTTAAATAGCGCGTTTAAACGTTGACTTTTTCGTTAAACTTCTACGTTGTTTAAGGGGAGTGAACGAAGGGTTAAGCTGCCGGCCTTAATCGTAAACTGCTTGCGTTCGCTCTTTGTTTCAGATTTGAAGGGCATTTTAGAATTCTGTCAGATGTTGCTGGCGTAATGGAAATTTTGCCGTCGTAAAAATTATTTTGGTGCCGATCTGGGAATTACAGGACATTTTAGGATACTTCTCTCTGCTTCCTACTTGATAACAGTACTTTAGTACATTATGAAATTAGAAACGATGCTGTTATCGTTTGGTTAATTAATTGTGTGACTGCGTAAAATTCCACTAATTTGGCTAGAATGGTTATGGCTTATATTTTATTGACTTTGTGACTGGCATAGACGTTTATTACTAACCTCATAATTGAAACTGTGTATAAAGAATTGATTCTCATATCGTATGCTATAATATTTCAGAGCAATAGTAATAATAATAAAAATATACAGAGATAATTCTCACTTCAGATAATATTGAAACACAATTATTATTAGTAATAATAAAAACGGTCATTTATTTAATCTTCCAAACACATTTACTGGAATACGTACAAAAAATATTTTCATGTAAACACTCGTAGGTTGTTTTGTATCAGTAGTTTATAACATGATAACTATCCTCTTAAAGTGTTGATTATTAAATCGCGTGATTCGGTATATCAAAAGAGGGTCTGTTTAAAATTAATTGTATCATGTTCATGACATAATTAAGCTTTATTAAAGGGAAATTTTAACCCAATTTTATATTTAAGTACAAAAAATAAGTCATTAATCGTCACATAATCTGTACTTAATTAAAATGTGTGAACTAAATGATGCCAATTGATTCTTCATACAGGAAGTTTTGGTGGCACAAAACCGCTCACTGTGGTAGAAATTAGGTGAGGCCTATGTTCAGCAGGATATGTCATTAGATTGATGTGATTATGATAACACTACTGGTCAATTTTTTTTTCTGGTATGTTAACCGGTACGCTTCTTTAAAAAAACATTTTTATTGAATTTCTTCTTGTGGTTCACGAGGGTTACGTCATCAACGGATATTTAAATTGAATGAAGATGTCATAATTTTTAATCTAATTAGCACATTTATTATGTTATAATTAGATCATTAAACCATCGAACCGAAGAAAAATATAACCAAGTTTTATTACTAGACGCACATAGAACAAGGATTTCGTTAAATTTGTCAGTAGTCTACATAATCAGTAGTCAGACATGTAGTGGTTCAGTTAAAGAGCTAACATACCGTTCTGGGATTTAATTGACTGCATGATTCCTATACATAGTGATGACGAGATCTGAATGCTTTCTTAATTTTAATGAATCTAGATTAGTTCAATCTTACTTTGAACGAGACTACGAGTTAGAGTTAGGTAGGGTAGGTATGTATAATAGGAATTGGAAAAATAAAAGTTGAAAAGAAGTATGAATAGAAAGTTATGAAAGAATGGTATTTTTATTACATACAGACGTACGGCCCGCTTGATGGTAAATGTTAATGTTTTGTTGGTTACAGATAAAAGGCATTGGTTAGGAATATGATGTATGAGGTGGCCGAATGAATAAGTGACCGGCATGCAAATCATGCGGTCAATAATAATATAGCTGCTGAAATATTTGTTGGTGAAAAAGTAATACGCTAACGGCTAGCATATATTTCATCAGTTCGTCATTTTAACCAATAAATGTCCTACTGTTTGGCATTGGTCTCCTACAAATATTGTAGAGGGAATTTAGCCTACTATACCACGCTGGCTAAACGGATTAGTATAGAATTGGACAAACTTATGTAAGCTAACACCTATGTATTTACCCATATTTGCAAAATAAATATTTTGAATTTAGAATTTGTTTCGAATTTTCCTTTTTTCGCAGAGCTCTTGGTAAGGTTACTCCCTCAGTCGCCTTTTACGACACACGGGTTGCGATGGGACAGTGACAATAAGAATACCTACGTATTCTTAATCCGACACTACGCAGACTTTCATTAGTAATAACCATCTTATTTGGACTTGCGTCACATTACAACATAACAATTTTAATATACAATATTATGAAGTTCAAAGGATTTTTATAGTTGTGGTTTTAAAAGTATTTCTTTATAGCCGTGGTTCATCTAAATATGTACTGGTTTAGAGACACCTGATTCGATCTTAAATATATTAATAACGATCTACATTTTAAGTGTGAAGGTCAATAGAAACCTAATGTGTAGTATATCTATTAAGATTATACCAAAACTGATATTAATATCAGTCCATATGATTAGGAATAAAAATTAGACTCGAACATCATTTAATTAAACCGGTTTCTAGTGCTTTTATATGGCATTATACTCTTTAAGAAGTCACGTCAGTTTTGTTTGCTATTCGTATTTTTTTTTACTTTTAAGACAAGCTGTGCCCGCGACTTCTTTCGGGTGGACAACTAATCTCGGATTCTATTGTCACTGAAACCTAATATTTTTTCCAAAATCAAAGTAGTGTAAAGAGTAGTATAAGATACTCCTTGTGACATTAGCTAATCGCCAGGAAAAGTCCATTGAAATCGGTTTAGTCGTTGCGGAGTTTACCTCAAACAAACAGACCGAGAGACAGACAAATACAAATTTATAAAAGTGTGTTTTTATTTATCTTCTTTTTTTTTCTCATTCATCATGTCGCCCAGAAGGCTTCATTTTGTTATAATATGTTACGTACCTACATACTTTCATACGTCTTCTCTAAAAAGCTGTTATTTGATAATACAAACAGACACTTCAATTTAATTTATTTGTATATGTCTTTTAATATGTCTCGCATATTATCGTATTTGACTAACAAAATTAAAATTCCGATTAAATAAAACTATATAAAGTTCATGGTATCAAATAACATGGTAGATCTCTCAATATTGTACGTACAAACTTATATTTGTAGTTGGAATGTATATCATGTAATGCTTTTGAGCTGCGATTTTATGTTTGTTTTTTAAACCAAATAATGTTTCGTGCTTTCTAGTAATAATGTAAGCAATGCTAAAATAAAATAAATAATACGACAATTGTACGAAGGTAAATTAATAACAATATTCGTGAACTAATAAGGCGGCCATAATGAGGTGTGAAGCTTCCTACAATTTACCGAGTACTATCTCGATTCGAGGGCTGACTATCAACTCGATTCGCGCTTATCAACAATCGGTCCTCTTAATTGTTGTTCGGCGCATGTTGGGCCTTAATTAATGAAAATACCCACAGCCTATCTGAGCGTACATCTTTGATTTTGAATGCAATTATTGTTCTCTTGATAAAACGACGGTGTTCACTGAGATCGTGCTAGTAACTTTAACTTTATTCTGTAATTGTAATAAATTTAATTTTGTTTTTAAAAGAACGTATTTTACAATATACTCACTCTTAACACGAAATAAAATGGCGTATTTCTATAGGTATGTATGTACGCTTAGATCTTCTAAACTCTACGCAACGGATTTTGATGTGCTTTTCACATATAGATAGAATAATACAGAAAGGTTTAAATATATAATAATATAATAATTTTATTGCCTAAGTTGAAGAAGCCAGTTGTATAATAAAATAAAGTAATAGATTACTAGAACATATAAGAGGCGCTCGTAGCATTGTGGTACTGAGATTTTCATTACTTCCACCAAGGTTAAGCAACGTTCAGCAAGGTCAGTCCATAGATGGGTAACCGTTTGTTGCACTTTGATTTTTGGGCGTCTCCGTGATTTGGACAGCACGTAAATTCGTTGCTCTCGTTTACCACTTATTAATGTGGACGGCGTAGTCTTTTGGAACACTTGTTATATTGCAGTAATAATTAAAGTAGAATTAAATTTGGTTTAATCCAGCTCTGTTGTCGAAGTGTTCGTGAGGTCGTTTATTATTCAGAATAGATTTATTTGAAATAGAAAGTAGGTCAGATTTCATTTCAGTATTGAATCAGTGAGGAAAGTTTATAATACTAAGAAAATAAAGGAAAGATACATTGTAACATGGGTTCTATGTTAAAATGAAAATTCCATTAATTTCTCACAATATATACCTAAGTAAAGCCAACATGGTATCTATTCAATTTTCTAGAAAAATGCACCTGGCAGTTACTGTCTTTCATGCTGAAGGTAATTTAATATTTTCTCAGGTAGGTTGGTGCAGTTATCTAGTCGGGAATGTTTTCTTTTATTGTACCTAACTGTTGAAATTAATGTACACCAATTATTCATTTTGCGTAATATTCAAGAGACTTTTAAGTAAAAATTTTCACTGCTTCTACTTCTACATAATTAATATCAAACAATTGCCTTTATAATAATTTGTGTTAAACTACTAAGACAATTATATGCAATATACATTTATTATTTATAATTATAAATTAAATTTATCATTACGCTTCGACGGAAGAATTCGGAATAAGATGAACCAATTCAAATAAATCTCTTTCTGCTTGAATACATTCAAACGTTATTAGATTATGTTTATACTGCCAATTTTATAGGTAAAGCTATTATTTAAATTTGTTAGAGTGAATATTAGTTAGGTTTCGGATTCACCTGAATAAAAATTAAATTTTAATCCGCTCATATCGCATAAGCCCATTCAAATTATCTAACACGGGTGATCTTTAGTTGCTCACTGAAATGTATGCTTGCAGCCCTTTATTCTCCAACTGCCGCGTAGGGAGAACTGAAAAGCTTAAATTTTAATTAATTTTTCACTCCACGGAATTCTTTAATAATACCGGTGGCTTAATTGCCAAAATATTTTACAATCCTTTAAGGGAGCCAACATTAAGACGTGTTTAATTAGCAACGTTGAACCATTTGTTAGTTAGGCGTCCTAACAAAACGATCTCGATTTGTTTACAGTTAAAAATTGCACTGACCTTTGAAAAGCGAGATGTTGTTCATAAACATTCGTACTATGACAGCTTAAGCTATAGTATAATTAACTAAATACTGTAATTAAAATTCTTTAAATTATTTTACGCCAATAGAATTAACTTGGACTTGAATGTTTGCGACTCAAATAACGATAAATATGGGTATCAAGAATTCAACATTTAATAATTTTTATTAGCTCACAATTCTTTTAGTTCTGGTGTCATTAATATTTAGTACCTATAAATGCATAATAAATCACCACAGTATAATTTATAAATAGTGCTACGTATGTACATACGTTATGATGAACACAAGCAGAAACCATTTATTTTTATCATCACACCCACACTTAACACTACACATAATTCAAACCCTATTAAAATTCAGTCACTCGATATTATGTTAAAATTATACGAGCTCAAAAGATTTTACATTTTATATCACAATGTTAAATACGTTATACCGAACACAAAGGCCTTCCAATTCATTTGCTTATCTATTTAAAAGAGCGAGTTGGGGTACACGTACTACGACACATTCAAAATCAATGGAGCCTAATGTCACAAAATGTCGGCGTGGGCTCATCCATCCACCAAACATGTCGAGCAATGAATTGAGAAAAAAAAATGTAAATATGCCTCTCACGGGGTTCACCGAAGCGAGAGTTTTGTAGGGCCTTCACAATATCACTGATATGAATACCTTTAGAGTTAACTATACCGTTTATTGGAAATTGATTAGTGTCGAATTTGGACTGTAAATTTACACCCGTAATTATTATATCTCAACGAACATTTAATTTTGTCCTGCTTAAAGATAACAGCCGTGTCTATACCAAATTTCAATAAAATCAGGCCAAAGATTCTATGTAAGTAGAAAGATGTCGTCTAGACAAAAATTGCATTTAACATCAATTGAATTAATAACTAAGGTGTTAGTGATATAAGTAGTAATTGACAGTTACTTATAATAATATTACAACGAAGATTTTAGAGAAAATATGATCTTGCTATAAGTTGAACTCCGTCAAACCGTTTAAGTGCTTGAGCATTTAAGTAGCACTTCATTATTGGCTCTTATCCTACTTTGCAACGTCAAGTGGCGCATACAATTATCGATATTTTGCTTTAATCTTTTATAGCTACTTACAAAGACTTTGTTTGAAATTTAAATTGAGAATACAAATCGGTTAAGTAATTAAATTGAACTCTTTACCATCTTAGCTGAGTTAATTTGTGTACTGAAAGCATTTGCAATATTGCATACAGTCATATCGTTATTTGATTTTTTTCTTTCAATTCAAATTCAAATATTTCCTCCAAAAATATTCTAATTTTTTATTTTGCACCTTATCTCAATGAATATTGTGTAAACCGTAGTTACCACAAGATTAATTTTAATTAGGTTATTAGGTGAACACTCTCTCTCATCGTTACAAGTCTTCAGGCTTGCAACTCGGATTGGTGGGTAATTCATAGATTTTATGTTACCCATCTTTATTTCATAACATAAAGTCGAGATTTGATAGAATGTAATAGTTATGAATATACAATGAATAAACAAGTAAACTTGTATCTAACTTATCTAAAAACATTTAAGTTTCTCATATTTGAACTACTTCCGCAAATACGGAATGGCATTCTCGGGACAAAAACTAAACTAAAACAAACTGATAAACTCAAATAAGTTACAAAGACAATTCGTATTGTATCAAAAACTTTTTTCCCGTGATAGAAAAGGAACCTCATATTTTAAATTCGATTCGCAACTCCCGGGCCTTTTCGTAAACAAAATTTATGAGTCCTCAAAATCATATTCCTTTGCCAATTTCTCTAGAAATACTTGAGTAGTGTTGACAAAATAGTAAACTTTTTATTCAGTTATAGATCTCCTTGTACTTTAAAATAAACATAGGTGTGGTATTGCCAAATGGTGTACCTACTTCAATATCGGTCCATTTGGCGGGTGAATTGGCAACGGTAATGTCGAAACCTTCGAAGTCTATGGCGGAAACATAAAGACATATCCGTACTTTTCGTATTCTAGAGTCACAATCTCCTTTTGCCTAAATAACCTAAAGTACATCGAATATGTGAGTATTATTCACCTTTTATTTGGTAGCAGCGCCATCGAATAGCTTTTTCTTGTTATCTAAATTATCTATTATCTTCTTATGTCGAGGTATTCGAGACTTCGAACGCTATTGATAGCCGGGATATGTAAAGGACTCTTTTACATAGGTGTTTTATGTTTGTTTTGATATGATAGGATTTCTTTTTCTGTCGGAGTCCTTTAGATATAGGAATGTGATTCAATGTTTTTGTTAGAGTGTAAATAGTACTTTATATTGTACAATGACTCAGTAAATCTTTATTGTTATTGTAAATTTTAGTACCCACCTTTAAGTAAAAAAGTATGTTATACGGTTATATTATGTCACTATTATCTAAAGAAATTATAGATATATTATAAGGGAGTTGAGAAGATTTTTAGTTAAGACTGCGCAATTATTGGATTGCAAAAATATCTGTGTTTAGATGATCATAGTTAAAAATTTAGTGGTCATTCTTGTTTACTTGTGAATAAAAATGGTCTTCAGAACTCTATAAGTAATAGCTGTAGTCATACCTAAATATTAAATAATAGATTTTTTTTAAGGCAACCTGTACACCGATTACATCGCTAGTGAACATCTAAATGTCCTGCTTCTGGCAATGAAGGCTGGCCGTATAATTTTACGTAACTTTTCAGTTATAAATAAGATTCTTATCCTCAACCTCTGTGTCCAATAAATTAGAACTATTTCTGAACTTGTTTACATAAAACATTAAATATGCTGTAAAGTAAGTTAAAGAACATAATCAAAGGAAATAGCTGTCATAAATATTCATCGATACAAAGAACAATGTTCCACCAGTGTTTGTTAGAGCTCAACAAGAAGCGCGTAAAATGTTTTATTGTACATAAAATATACAATAAAAGCAATAAACAATGAAAGTTACTTCATAAAAAACTCTGATAAGAAGATTCAACGTAAAAATGTAAACAATAGACATCTAGACACGATACTGAGTAGCCGAAATCGGTGTTAAACGGACAGCACTCCTATCAGTAGCACGTCAAGCATCCAGACCTGTCCGTGCCAATTTAAGTAGACCTTCGATCACCGATTGACAATCCACTGCTGCTAAGTCTTTATAAAGAAGCGGGGCAACGGAGAAGGTCTTTTGTGAATGGCGACATCACTCACGCGTGTACGTGGGAGGTACATTTGGAAGAAATCAAGATCGTTGCACAACGGAAGCAAGGTGATGCATTGCCAAGTCCGCTCCCTCAATCGCCTGATCTGAGATTAGATCGCGTTCGTTTTCTAGCGCAAACTGCTTTAACGTACTTGGATTTGTTTGCTCTTGTGATTCATCTTGTACGTACTGGATTACGTTTATTTTCTTTTCCGATTGGAAAAGTAAATTAAGATTTACTTAGTTCTTTTCTATTGCCTTCTTATCAGTTGTTTGAGAAATCATTTGTAAATCTAGTTAACTTTTTATCAGTTTATGATTGACAAATTTCTCTCATCTGTTAGTATAAACTTAGCATTGTTGTTAAAACAAATCTTTTATTTTTTTAACCGCAGCACTCTACACACTAGGCTGGTTGAGTGCAGCTTATAGCTACTATTTGGACATAAGCCTCATCTAATTTTCGCCACAGCGAGCGATATTGAATATTTTCTTTTGCGGTACTAAATTGTAAATTGTTTCTTTTTATTAATATAGCTAACTAATACTTTATTTGTAGTCTAATTTCAGAAACTTTCTTATAGAAATTTATAGATATAGGGACCTGAAGCTACTTAAGCTTCGGGTCTGGGTCTGGGTCGGGTCGGGCTGAATCTATAATAATTTTCCTTCGCGTCAATGCAAATTTCCCAGTCTTTATGTAGATTTTAATAATGATTATACTTTTTGTGCTGACAATTACGAACGCAACGAAAAACAAAATTTTCCAAATCAGTCAATTGGTTCTCAAGTGATGCGAAATAAAAAAGGTATTGACAAAAATTTAGTAAAATTTAAATTTAGATATTTAAACGGCGAGATATATAATTTGTTACCTGTTTTAATTATGTCTTAGATTTTAATCACTAACAACATTCAATTCCTCAATTGGGCTGACATCGATTTTACAAGATCGTAAATGTTCCGTAAACGATGACATTTATGACGTCATAATTGAAACGTCTTGTCACCTCATTTCAATTTCAAACTTTATGTAGAATTGTAATAAATACGTTTATTAGACTCCTTTCATATTATGAAATGTTTTATTGACTTTAATATCTTTCCATGTATTTTATTTCATTAATAAAATTTAGATGCTATTCCTACAGTAAAACTTAGTTCTATAACTTTATTGTTCATTTTCAGTAGTAAGAACTAATAAATTAAAAAAAAAAATTCAAAAAAACTGTTCTTATTTCTAACTGCGAATCGAAAGTTAAACAGCGTAAACAAAATATCACTCACCCGGATATATAAATTATGTTTATCAATTTAAAACCATTCCAAATACCTAAACCTAAAGTCGTTTAATAAGTGCCTTAAGATTGCAAGGAATTTAATACCTTCATTTTTTAATGACTGTGTAGTAAAAAAGTGTTTATATTTTGCGTAAATAGATTTGGTACCGACAATAATAAATCGATTCATACATTCAATCAACAGAGCTACAATTCACTGTCTTAATCACTGCACCTCTGGCTAAAATTGCCCAGTGGGCCAACTTGTACTGTTGTAGCAATCATATAAATGATTAAGTGTATTTACCTGTCCGCCAACGCTGTCCATACAAGCTTGTACCAACTACATATCACTATACACTTATAGATTATATGTAGGTATAATGTGGAGTGATGTGGGTGTTCATATTTCATCGCAGGAACAAGTCTGCTCATCTCGATGTATTCTTTAATTGAACACGTTTACGACACATAAACTGTCATTGATTGATTGGGATGTTCGTTATCTGTCATGTTTCTATTTTTTTTATATTTTTTTTTGTATGCAAATTGGTCGTGCGAAATTTTCAAGTGTGGTTCGGTTTGTTTGGTACAATATTAGGTAAGAACATTAATATTTATGATTACATGATCATTCGTAATGAGAATGTATTTACGTTGGTAAATTTGGATATGTTTCGGATTATTATAATAATATCTGCTCATAATGACTACGATCCATTCATATCTAAGGGTAAATATTTTAATGATGTTGATGTAAATATCAAGTTGCAAGAATTAAATATTACAGAGATATAAAGTAAACAAACCGGAGAATCCAAATGAATATTAAACTCGTAATGAATTGATAAATAACAAACAAGATGCTAATACAAACACTTCAAAATTTTAATCTTTCTCATCTGACGAAAATCACCAGGTAATGAAGTGTCTTGTACAAAGTTTCAAAACTCAATCTCGATTCGAGTACTTTATAAATCCATTTCGCATTTTGACCTTAAACAACTCGAAGCCGTTATCTGAAGTAACACAGGATAAATCTTTGGTTTTAAAGTTTATGCCGCGCGAATATAAATTGCGATTCCTACGTCCTTCCTAGGTGCGTTAAAATATACGGAGACTTAGCTATGTCTGAGATAAGAAAATAATGTCTCCTTACAAAGGCGTACGCAACATCTTTCTTATATACTGTATCCGAACTCATTATCTTTTAACACGCCGCAAAACTTATGCTCCTCCAGCGTCGTTCCCTATCGCGCTTTTAAACACCATTTTACCGTCTTTTCTGCGTCCAAGCCCCTCATCTGATACGAGCGCGGACCAAGCTTACACACTTATTTTATTTACCAAGCTAAGACGATTATTTACGATGTAAAGCGTGTAATAGCTTGCAGTATCTTGTTTTTCTGTACAAGATCCGGCTTCCACAACATGCATCATTGGAGCCGAAGATATTCGACCATCTCGAACGCCTACATACCGTTGCTTTTTTCTTTGGGAATATATTCGCAACACGGCGCAGATTAGCATAGGAAAGTAATTTAAACAAATTGCCTAAACGATTTTTGTGAGAAACGCGTCGCCATTTGTTTAGATAAAGTAGGTAGGCCTATATTTTTACAAGATATAGGTTTGTTTGACCAACTTTTCACTTCGTATGCGGCCCGTGTTAGTCTGTTTACAGGAAATTTTTAGAACGCGAAAGTTTTGTCATCCAAGCGTTGTCACAAATTCCTCTGTTGAGATTACATAACTCGTAAACTTCGCCGAAATAATGCCGCAATAAATCTAGCAATGTGTACGGTATTCTCGTCAAACTTTTTTTTGTTTATTTTTCTTTCCTAAAACCGACGACCGCGAAAGCTTTCATAATTCTTCAAAATTACTTTATATACTTTTAGCGATAACGCAGAAAAAGACCATCACATTAAAGGCCTCAGTTAACTGTTGGCCGATAACGTTTTGTTGAAAAATACATAAAAATGTACATAAAGATAAGTCCTGGTGCGCTTTCCTAAAATTTTCCCAGTAAATTTTACTCGTATTCGCACAAAAACGGTTTTCGGATAATGTCCTCCCATTAGAGGTTCGGAAATGATTTTTTGTTAGCGTTTTTTGCTCTAAATTGCTTTTAACTTTACACAACAAATCACATTTTAATATAATTTGAGTCATGGAGAAAATATTCAGTCAATAACGCTGGCGTAAATGATTATGGAAAGTACTAGAACGTGTTACTTTATGTTCAAACCGTGTTAGTAAAATTCTATCCTATTTGAAAAGGCCGTAAAATTATGTAGTAGCGACACAGCTGTTATTAATTAGGAAATTAATATTTACAGCGGCAGCCTCAAAACGTGCGCAGGGGCAAACAAACTTTGGTTACTACCAATAATATTAGCCGTAAACGATCCAATGTGGCGCCTGACCAGACTAGCTTAGCTCGTAAAAATCTCTCCTTTTTTGTTATATTGTTTGACGGGTGGCCGGCATAAAATAAAGACTATTTATACCCTGGCAAAGAAAGTGTTTCGTATAACATTGACGGTAATAAATATTAATATCGAACGTCCAAACTTTCGTTTATAACCGATCTTTGCTGGAGTAAAATACGACAATAGGAGTTTGGTTCCCTTGAAAACTAATTTACCCTTCAAGGATGCGAACGAGCGCGGACTTTTGTTATTTTAACTACAATAATATTAGTTTATGGAGTTTCTTGTATATTGTTTTTGGATGAATACTTTAAATGAATTGAGAATTTCAAATTTTCACCCATTAGACATTAATATAAAATTATCCATATTATATATTTGTAAGTAGTGACACTTAATGATATTAAAGCACAGATTACTAAATAGTTACTACTTAAAGTTTGTGTAATTTTTTTTTTTTTTTTTATCAAGTATTATTTATATAATTATTTTATATAATTGCTTACTTTGGAACTAGATGGCGCTGTGTGAATGTGGTAGAATATTATTATTACATATTATATATACCAATTCCAAAAAAATAGGAAGAAAAACATTGCATTTTCCCCAGTCACTTTTCACGCACACAAGTCTTAGAAAATTGTTTATTCATTTTTTACGATATATATAAATATTTATCATTCTGTTTATAAAGAACGTACGCAAAAAAAAAAACAACCTCAGCAACATTGTCACTGCCTAAGGGGCGCATCCTTCGATTCAATTCTAAACTAATGCCATTAAAGGCCGAACAGAAGAGAAAAAATCACTTTGAATTGAATCGTATCGAACGAAGGACCTTTACTTGTTCCTCTTAACTGTTTCCTGTATGCAAATTCTTTGCTTTCGATTTTGTTTACTACCAAAGCCGTAAAATGACGGTCGCTTTCAGAAGTTGTATTTATAATGAATTCATTACTTTACAGTCAGGTAGTAACATAAAAGCGTTATTTCTAAGCCCCAAAACAAAAAGATAACATTCTATGGACAGTCGTTGTTGTTTTCGAATATAAATAATACATATAAAAATTAATTGTATCGTAAATTTGAGTTCGAGAGGTCGTAGTGAGGTGCTATGCGTGCGGGGGGTATAATCGTAGTGATCGTTCGGCGCTAACAGTAAGCTGCTGGTTTTATAAATTCCTCTTAGTTATGATAACTACTGGCTTAAGAAGAAATATCGACTAATAACAATCATTTTCATTATTTTATCGATTTGACTCGAGCATAAATTAATATAAAACAAATAAGCGTAGCTCGTAACTTACTCGTATATCTTACGCTTATAGATTCTTCCGTATAGCTTGGGAAACTTGGTTAGTTCTCTTTTCTTGCCCGACGTAGCACATGAGCATACGGCCTACCTGCTGATAAGTGATAACCATCGCCTAAGGAGCTTTTAGCATCTGTTATGAAGAAGACACAACCAAGCCGCTGCCTCTACCATCATTACAACCCATAAGTGTTCCATTGGAATACACAACACTGGACATAGGCCTCACCTAATTTACGCCACAGCGAGCGATCCTGTGCTGCCTGCAACCAACGGCCGCCCGCAACCTTGACCAGGTCGTCTGTTCATCTAGTGGGGGGCCGTCCTATACTGTGCCTTCTAATATGTGGCTGCCCCTCGAGAACCATTTTCCCCCATCGGCCACCAGTTCTACGAGCTATGTGCGCAGCCCAGCGCGGCGTTGCGATTCGGTGAGCTATGTCGATGAACTTTAGTTCTCGTGCAGATCTCCTGATTTTCTATAATATAGTAGATATATATCATAGAAGCGGAAACTTTCCTTTTACAAATAATATATAATAATATTCTACCACATTCACACAGTGCCATCTAGTCCCAATGTAAGCAATTATATTTGCTTGTGTTATGGATACTAAACAATTGATATACTAAATACATACATATTATAGATAAATTACACCCAGACACAGAACAAACCTTGATGCTCATCACACAAAGATTTGTCCTGGGTAGTGATCGAACCCACGACCTCCGGCTTAGCAGTCAGGGTCACTAACCACTAGACCAACAGGCCAGTCACAAACAAATTTTAAATTAAAATAATATTCTCATATCTATTCATAATCCGCATTAACTACCTATTTAATTCTTATAGGGTTCATTCCAATATACAATAACTTCTATATGTACTTAGGAAATATATTATGCTAATACTGTTCTATCAATAGATCACAGGTCATGTAATTATCGTTAATTTGAAGTGTATTGACAACTATTATTAACCGTTTGATAATATAATGGATGACCTGTTATAATATAGGTAATTATGTATACATTAGTACTGCGTAATTGTCAGTAGTTGATTCTAATTAAGACGAAATAGATCATACTTTAATATCTACAAATACATATATTATGTATAGCTAATCTATGTTTTTAGTTTAGACAAAGCCATTCTATACCCTTTATCGCCGACATTAATTTTTGTAGCTAATTATAATTATTTAAGTATGTGCCCTATTTAAACAATTATTGAAGAAGCGTCTACGTCGGTTGTCAGAATATGGCGTATACTTTTACGACTTGAAATAAGAATGTATACTGCTCGTAGGTATTCGAGTAGGTACATTCGTAGAAGTCATTATAAAATGCCTACCATGTGTACGTTACGTGCAAATTCCACGTTTAAATAAATGGCTTCTTCTCAGTTCGGTTTCGCAATTCTCTCGATGACTCTATGGATTTTATGTTGAATATTAGGTAAATCCATCCCAATACTACTAATTTGACTGGCCTATTGGTCTAGTGGTTAGTGACCCTGACTGCTAAGCCGGAGGTCGTGGGTTCGATCCCCACCCAGGACAAATCTTTGTGTGATGAGCATACAGGTTTGTTCTGTGTCTGGGTGTAATTTATCTATAATATGTATGTATTTACAAAAAAAATGTATTTAAGTAGTATATCAGTTGTTTAGTACCCATAACACAAGCAAATATAATTGCTTACTTTGGGAATAGATGGCGCTGTGTGAATGTGGTAGAATATTATATTATATTATTATATTATAATAATCTAATTATTAAGAGTAACATAGACCAGGAACAAACTAATAAAAAATAACCCTATCTCGCAATGCATCCTACTAAAACTTAGTGGCTCAATAAATCGGTGAGCGTAACACAAATAAATCCCATTAGTCGTACGATGGCTGATCCACGACTGTTACAATAAAACAAAGTTAATTAGAAATAGCGTGTTGTTCTTGTAACCTGACATGGATTAGTCGCACATTCTGAAGGATCTGGATTTGTAGAAAGTGTTAGTTCAATATGGAAAATCAAAACAATTTGGATCTCAAATAATGAATTAGGAAATACAAATTAAAACTGCCTGGGCGGCGCAGCGGGAAGATGTTCCCAGTTCAATTCCCGGATCAAGCAAAAATGGCATTGTGAATTCCAATCACGAAATTCTCAGTAACCGCTGAGTTTGAAAGCAAATATGGCTGCGTGATGGCAATAGGCTCACCCACAGTTTTAGGGAACAGCGGAGAAAAAGGGTAGAAATGGGTTAGTGACATCGTGTATTCCTAATCCGTCTAGCAAATAGCTAATAATAGCAGTAATATAATATGAAACAAATGTAAAACAAAAGTAAGGTTTTTCCGTTAAGATATTCATTTTAATATGGGCCTTCAAAGTATTTGACTATAATTTTAGCAACTAAATAATATTTATCACAAGATGATAGTTAGTTCGTTATTCTTGTGTTTATCTGTCAAAATAAATCTACTTGTAATTGTCAGAATTAGGTGTATGGTGATTCCAAAAATGAAGTACGAATCAAACAATAACTATTAATATATTAAAGGCTGGCTTACGTACAATATTATTAACTAGTAACGTCATATCAGTCATCTCTAATTGCTTTACTGACTTACGCTTAGCAAACTGAAGTTTTATGACAGTCATGTGAGCTAATTAAAGAACTATTTCCTTAAGACCAACACATTACGTTTCTATTCTTCAGCAGATCTTTATTTTACGAGCAAAGGTTACATTTCACGACGTATGTAATGCCTCAATAAAATGTTTGTTATTATTCTTAATGACATTAAGGCAAGTGGGACCCATGAGGGGTAGATTGAGTTGGGCTTGGTGTAGACATAATATATAAGTAACATAGCTACACATATTAATAATATATGTCTTATGAAAGCAATATTTTTTTAACTTAGCGCTGGTATTTTGTGAATATCAGTGATTATCTTGTCAGCGAATGCGCGTAAGTTTCCATAGGTAGCTTGACGTTGTTTTTCTGGATACCTTTTTGGATACATAATTTATATATATATATATATTCATAATTTATGGGTTACAAAGTAAGTCTTATTACTTTGTAACCTTCAGATAAATATTCTTGAATTGACGACAGCATTTTGTTATTTTGTTCGTGTTGCAAACGACTTTTTTACAACAACCAGACAGTTATGCTCGGCAGTCGTGTAAAACCGGCACGTGTGAGTTAACCATAATTCAGTGTACCTCGTATAATAAAGTCCAAAAAGAGATTTAATTAATGATGAAATACGAGGCGCTTGTTAAAAATGAGAGTCTATTTGCAACGAGTTTGTAAAGTCCACTTAATTATCAGTTGATGAAATAAACAAATTTGGAATGGACCGTATTCTTAGGGATGGGACATGTTATTAAATGGTTTTATTAATTCGAACTTGTCTGTTTTCGATCTCAATTAATGATGTTTATTTTCGATTTAGATTTGAGTACGAAGTGAACACGTTGCCTAAATTAATTTTGATCTTAAAAATAGGGAGAATTTTTTATTTTGTGTCTCTGAGGATTGCTTGGGAAAAAAGACAACAGCGCCTGTTTTGCAAGACTGGATATAGTTATAGCAAACGCAGCTTATATAAACATAATAATTTGTATTCATCGTAATATTTTTTATTCAACACACATTCACACAAGGAAAGAAAAATTCAAATCAAGAAGTAATTGTTTGCACGAGTGACTTTTGATTACAAACTTTGCAATTTTCAGCTAACGCTTTGTTAAAGAGCTCTGCTATTAAGTTTTCAATTTAAGTCTAACAATAAATTTTCCTACGAAGACCATAATCATATTTATTTAATTTAGGTACTAATATAAAAACCATTCTAAGATTATAAAACGTAATAAGGTACTTCAAAAATATTTTATTTGATGACGTTGTTTCAAATTTGCCTCTTGGTAATAGAAATGAAAAGAGATTATAACAGAGATTCGGCGTTTCCTAAGAACCATTTTCATAATTACTACACACAAAGGTACCCGTGGAACATTACGCACATTCATGTACTTTACAAGACGTGTACTACGTAATGCACAATAAAGGTAGATTAAACTTAAAAGTCTTACATAATTACATTAAATGTTCGAGCATCTAACATTTCCGTTTCGAAGTACGAGCTTTGCTCACTGTGTGGTTGAGAAAACAATTCTCAATTTTCCCCGCCTTCCCCTTTAAGCAAATCCGCACGAATTCCTAATCCTTATACGGTTGGAGTCCCGGAGGATAAAAGCGTTGATGCAAACTTACTGGATACGCTCAAACTTCAACGGAACTTGTTTTGTTTGTGATTGCATTTGTTTATAATTGTTTGCCTGAGCGGCAGAAATTAACGGTTTGCTTTAATTAAGTTTGTAGAAGTTGTTGTTGTGTGTATTTTTTTCTAATTACGTATAAAATAAATGCTAATTTTATTTTCTATTATAGTGCAATTATGGCATAGTGTAAAGGAGCTTTGAGTGCTATATTCATTATAAAATAAGTGGACTATTATATACAAATCAATATAATAATAAACCGTTTATTATTTCGGTTCATCGTATTTTAATACTCAATGCAATTTGCAAACCTAAACTTGGCACTCTAAAACTTTTGCAGTATACCTGGCGCTTTATTGTTTCGAAACTATATACTCGTATGTACTTTAACTACAGAATACAATGTATACCAAACCTAAATAACTCTATAACTTTTTATTCTATAACAAGGTGTAACAAAAAATTACCTACTCGTTACGCAAAATAACATACCAATAAAAATAAACACGTGCGAAGAAATAATTCCAAATACAAAAACTTTTCACGCTAAGTGCGCTCAAGTTCATTAACCCGATCGTATTCGTTAGACTCATCTAGAAGTTCTGTATGTCGTCACGATCACAGCACCATTTCCTTTACTTTAATGTCAGTCGGGACTACGTTTAGGAGCCACTACGTTGGAACTAACAGACCTCTTCTTAATTACCATGCCTTACTGGAGAAATAAAAAAGCTCAAACCGTCGCTAGCTTTTTTTGTGGGTCTCTTAAAACAAAACTTCTGTAATTTTATTTTTTATTTGATGTTACATTCGACGAATTAGAAGAGCTATCTTTTTTAATTTTACTACGTAACGTATGATTATGGACTTGTTTCTAGACATTGTTTACGGGTATCTTGTTTTGTGTTTTGATGTGAATTACGGAATCTTGTCAGTGAACTGGCGTACGAACTACTGAACGTAGGCAAATTTGCTGACATCTTTTTTTTTGGCTTTTTATGACATTCATAAGTATCATGTATGACATGTGTGATGTGATCTATAGGAAATAAAAAATTTTAAGTTTAAAGTTCTAACTGCAATAAAGTGTGTATTAATGTTTATTAACTTTCATTTGGATAATCAAAACTAAATTTGAGAAAACAATATATTATCTTTTGTGTTAATTACTGACAAATAGATTGCTATTATCATAAAGACAGTTTAAAATTCAAATACAGTGACATTAAAACTTCTAAATAGTTTTTATTTCTGTATAAATGAAATGAAAAAAATCAGTATAAATGTAAAAAGCAATAAAATATTCGTGAGCCGATAACTGAGAGCCACTATCCAGTGAGGCGTATTACGTGCGGACTCGTAAATGGCAACCACTGAACGCTTTGATTCAGCCCCGGTATGGGTATTCCAAACAATATTATAAAAGCGAAAATATGTTTCAATATTGCTTGTTTTAGAGAAGAAAATTGTCACATCCTTGTTTGGTTATTTGGAATATGATTCGTTTGAAAGTTCCTTACGCTAATGTATAAAATTTATTATTTTTTAATTATAAATAAATCGATTGATGATTTTAACTAGAGAAAAGTAAATTTCCTTCATCATCATCCTTATTTCAATTAATTCAATTTAACTGTCAGATTTATATTTACATTCAATTACGGCTAAATATTGTTTAAGTTATATTGGACAACCGGCTAACATAGGAATAGAATAGAGTTTAAAATTGGTTTTTAGTTACAGATTTTTTCTTTTAAAGTATTCATATTAACACTCATACATTAAAGTCAATACAAACATACATTTGCTACATTTTTAAATTCATAAGCTTTGTTTTTTTTTCGAATAACAAAAAAAGATCATGACACTTTTCAATCACACGATCAACTAGGAACTAAGGATGTTCCAACACGACCCAAATTCTTTATAAAGCAGCTGTGGATATCAAAACTCCTGTTATTTTTAGATTCTATTTTCATTTCTTCCTAAAATATCAATCCTTTTTGTTTAGAAAGGGTTTGTATCAATCTGATAAGTTTGAGATCACACAAATCGGTCTGAGGCTTTCAAAACTTCGCAAAAAATGTACTTGACTTATTTATTACATAATAAAGCTCTGTGATATTACATTGTATAAAACAAAGTCTTTAGCGCGTATGTATGGGATAAACTCAAAACTACCGAAATCTATTACGCATTTTTTATTTGTAAATATTATTTTTAAATTTAGTTTAAATAATAAGTGTATAATAAATTAAATAATTATATAATAAAATATTTACATAATTACGCATTTATAATATTAATAAGGTTCAAAATATATTCTCTATTCATGTTTTATTATTCCTAACGTAATATTATTCAATAACGAACCGTTAGGTAGGTACATCTATTTTGTATATTTATAATAATCCAAAATAAATATTCTACTTACATACAATTTAATGCTACGGACGCAATTTGTTCATAACAAATGAGCTGTCATCTAAATCAAGTGTAATAGCAGCCTCTAATTTATTCATTGATTTATTTAAAATGTTTCTAAATAATTATTCTTGAACATCGACACCATTATTTTAACTATTGTTTAAGTTGCCGTTGAAATATGGCAGCGGTAAGAACTTGATTTATAAACTTCTGTGGGTGTCATATACAAATGTATGAGAATATTCGTCGAATACATGATAATTAAATTTGACCTCGGGCGATAGAATACGACTTTTGCTTCATATTTACGACCACAGAGAACTTTATTTGACACATCGGTGTACCAGGTGCTAACAGATTTCCAGCTTTAGCTGTAAATATTTTTAACGCTGCATAATGAGGTTCAAAAGATTATTCCATTATTATGTGGGTAAGAACACCTCAGAGAAAGTTGGGTACTTCATATAAACTGCTGTTTTTTCCCCGAGGCTGTGTTCGTTTGAAATTATTAACTAGATTCTTAGTGGCATCTTGATAAATTATTGATATTCTACTTTTGTTTTTACGTTGGTTTGGAAACTTCCATTCATTTACTTGTGTGTGTGTATGTAGTTAGATATTAATTTGAATTTATTATAAAGTACTACTGAATATTATACAAGATTCGTATCTGTTGGCTTTAATTGAAACTTCATTTTTAATCACTCGATAAATGAATCGATTTCCGATATGAATGTTCCAATAAATTCATAAAGTAATTTTTAAATTGCTTTTTTTAATTTTATTATAGGAATTCCAACTTTAATATTTCAGTATTATTACATTAGATTATGGTGGGAACAGTACACAATATGTTTTTTTAATTCTGTTATATACCTACTTACGTATCAATATTGAAATCATTCAAACTATCCATAGATAAATATAATTTGTAAATATGTTGAACTCAGTTGAAAAATTGCGACGGCGAATGATTTTAACGTTAGTATGCAATATTGTTTGAAACTTTGTCACAGTACATGACTGTAATTTATATTCAATCATTTATTGCTTCCATAATGTATAATTACACGTACGTACGTAATACAAGCTTGGTACTAATGCTAAAAAGCGATTGTGGCTGAATGGATAAGTGACCGGCGCGGCGTGCGAAACACACGGACCGAATTCGATTCCGACCAGCAGTACCAATGTGGATTTCACTTTGTGGAATTTATATGTACTAGCCATGTGACTTACCATCTGCTGAAGGTGAAGGAAAACTTCGTGAGGAAATTAAGTGTATGTCCACCAACCCGTACCGACCAGCGTGTGTGGATTATAGCCTAAACCCTCTCAGCTTTAGATAGATAGATAATGAGAGAAAACCCGAGCCCAGCAGTGAGTTGCATGCAGCAGCATGCAGCATCCCAGCATGAGAGGTGGCTGATGAATGTATAATTAGGTGGTTGGTAGGTATAGTCTAGGTTCCAATTACCCTGTCGAGCACAGTACAATTAAGGAAACAGACAAATCTATAAACTTTATAATAATTTGAAACTAGAAAGATAATTCTCTGATATCGGATAGGATTTTCCTTTCTATTTTATCGTCATTGACAATCTCGGGTATTGACCGGCCAGAACTTGTTTGTTCTTATGTATATCAAACGCGTTTACGCTTATTATACCGTATGGGGTAAGCAGATAGGGATATCAATAGATCTTTAAACTTCTCGAGAACTGGATAGAATAGACTAACACAATGGTTGATATATTAGATCTTAGGATTTCACTGAAGGCTTTTTACCCAAATTGTAACACAATACTCTGCTAAGGTTTGTTAGGTGTTAAGTTTGTGATAATAATATTATGTTTACTCCATCTTATGTTTGCTTAGATCTACAAAACTATGCAACGGATTATGATACGGTTAGAGTTTTTTATGAGGAAGGTTAAAATATATTATTTTATTCCCTTTATACCACGCATGCGAAGTTGCGAGTGGAAGCTAGTATTAGTTAAAAATGCGTTATTTTCTAGATTACACTCCTTATTACTTACAAATTTAATACTTATAAAAATCAATCCTAACGTACTTAGTACTTATACCCCCATAAGCTTTTCTTGCAAACTGTACCGTTTATTTAGAAATTTTGTAATGGTGACGATTCGGGACATGAATATTTAATAAAAATTTAATTATCTTTTTTGATAGTGACGATCGGGATTTTTAGTATGGACAAAATTTTTGATGACGAAGCGGAACAGTGACGACTCGGTACTAACTCCTTTAATCGCAAGCGCGTCTTTAATTACGGTAATTGTAAAATTTAATACTTTAAATTTTGTTTCTGAGATCCTAGCGTTTAACCAAACAAACAAATTCCTACAGCTTCATAATATTAGTTTAGATTACTCTTTTGATGCAACTATAAAAATATGGATTGAAATCTTTTAGATATTTTCATAACTTTGTGTCAATAAAAAACATTTGAATGTGATTTAAATATTCAATCGCTTGAATAACGCTGAGTCAATAAAAAAAATCTTGAAGTTCAATTAAATCGGTTTCTGAAATATTAACTTGGTACACATTTTTATAATTTATTTAAACTAAGCCTTTGAAATCCTACCATTTTTATTTGAAGAAGTTGATTGAAATGTGGATGTTTAATTGATTGATAGAATTTGCAAAGTCAATTTATATAATTAGTAGACCTTCTTAACTTTTTTTTCAGCAAAGTAGAGTGTTTTATACTTGAAGATATTGACACATTTTGTATGGAGCTTATGTCAAAATTCTAACTTTAGTAGCCAAATCCATAGATAGATAGATTGTTGAAATCGGCCATTAGTCAACTCAAGTTTAAAGTCACGCACTAACATGACGTTTAATTTTTAAATGAGGTTTTCAGATTTAGAGACACTGCTATCGCAGTCAGATTTACTAAATTAAGATGTAAAAAATGTGATCGTTGTTACTTTCAAAAAATTCATAGTAGGGTCTCAGAATCAAAATTGTCCTAATAGCTTGATTGATTCCAACTTGTTCTTCATGATTATTAAAAACATAAAAATAAAATTTAATTCAGTAGAAACATGAAACTACACGTCCACATTTATGTTGATATCTAATTTGACATTTATTAATTACAGTAGACTGTTACTTTTATACGGAATTAGAAGATCTCAAATTAGTAAGACCACACCCGAAGTTCTTACGTGTTTCGTATGTGCCATAAATTATAATAAAATGTTTTGACTTCACGCTGATGATACCCCAACTGTTATTGGTGTTAAATGACACATAAATACGTCTTCTACGTGCGTATGCGCCGAAACTCAAAGAGTTTTAATATTTCAGTTATATGTTCCCGGATACAAAGCTATTAGAATCCAGCAGTAAATTTTACAAATTAGTAGGCTATGACATACTAAAATTAATGGATGTTAGCTTGAGGCATTTTTTTAAAGTTTTCTTCTTTCTCTAATGATGGAGCAGATGTCAGCGTAGGATGCTTAGTCTCCGTTGAATATGGTGCCACTGTTAATTTTGTCCTTTTGAATGAGACAGGTCATTGTACTCATGTCCTTTTGTGATTCGTAATTAGTTTATAATTATAGTGAGAAGTATTAGTTAAATAACAGAAGCAATAAATACGCTTTAAAAAAAAAAAACCCATAAAAATATCGTTGTTCAAGATTGATCTAATTAAAAATTTAATTAGATGAGTTGAAGCTATACAGCTAATATTAAAGAATACGTGCAATAAAAAATAATTATAAACAATAATGTGAATAAAAAACTAAAAGTTGTACTGAAAACATTCAACTCTGATACAGTTGTTCCGAAAAAAGAACCAATGGTGTAGTATTTTCAAATCAAATAGCAATGTAACAAAACTTTTGTGATCAAAACAAGTTTGCGATGCAAATAACTGGCGTAGAAACGCTACGGAACCCATTAAACTGTATCCGTGCCAATACACTTGGGGCTGCGAACTTTGATTAAAATTTCATAACATGAAGCTTAAGCAATGCGGACTCATTGTAAATTATGGCGTCATCCTCAATATTTAATGAACGAGTCCCATGTTAACACGTGTTACCCGATTGTACAAATGTGAATTTGTTATGCACTTGAATATTTTATGTTAAGTCTAATGACTGTTGTGATTTGAGGTTTGTTTGTGCTAATGCTGTACTATATAATTTGGCAGCAACTACTAATGCAAAATTAGTATTGCTACTGTATCAATAACTCAAAGTATCGTAACACAAAATTACGACAAGAACTGACGCTAAGCTCGTATAACATAAACTTAACTGTGGAGAAATGTTATGATTAGTGAACGCCGGCTAAAGGAGTACGACTTTTGCGAAACTTAACAAAATGTCTTGCGTTCCCCCAGGACCAAGGCTGGCTATAACTCATCCAACTATCGCCGTCAAGCCGCCGAGAAAGCTATATATCAAGTTTGATAGTCAATTATTGGCACTCGGTTCTAGAAACCGACGTCTCCGGGTTATCTAAACCATATACTCTCGCTTGGGATAGGCCTACAGTAATATGCTATTCATAAGCCGACTACTACGCAAATAAAGGTCGGAATACACTTGGGGCGTTTTGATTCATAGTCTAATATGATAACGCCCGTGTGGTGTAAATTTAATACGGTTCTAGTTCATTTGCCAGGCGAGACATTTATTAATTGTTAGCTTTTAGAATTGTTGCCATATAAATTATTCTCGTTTGTTCGTGTTATGTAATATTTTGTTTAGTTTTAGAAGTAGTCCTGTTCATAATAATTTATACCAGAATAAACTGTAGGTCCAAATTAGTTATGCCGCGGCAGACGTAATTATGTTTTATTAAATGAAGGGTGTAAAAGTTGCAGAGGATTAACAACCAAGTTGAATGTCGCTATATTAATCTTAAATTTCAATGATCGATGCACAATTACATGATATTTTGCCGGCATTTTTATTATCATGGCGACGATTGAGCGCTTGCTGGTTTATTATCGGAAGGATGGTATATTGTCATCCAACTTTAATGCTGGGAAACTCGAAATGAATCCAACGTAATGACGGTCGCACCGTACAGCTATTTACTGCTCTCCAAAATTTCTCATGGCCGGCACTCTATTCACATTCTTAACCAAGTTTCAGATTGAATTAACGACACCAAAAGTGCATGGAATCACGGCATTCTCATTGAAATTAACATTACCAAAGATCTATTGTATTGCCGAGCGTTCCCCAGGCATTCTTTGAAACGATACAAATTTAGAACAAGACACTGAACCGTTTACAATCCGACGCGAAGTTTTAACATTTTGACAACAAATTCTACTCCCGAGTATGTTGTAAGCCGGTTGTAAATGCACAAATAGATGTTCCAAAATAGATTTGTGTACAAATGCGATTGCTATGAACTACTAATATTTTTTTGAAGGCAACGGTGCATGTGATTAAGGGATGGCATTATTATCTGATGTTTTTGTCCACGATTGTCCTCGTTCTGCGGTCTGTGGTTGACATTTCATCAACAACCAATAATACATCTTATTGCTTAGATTGTAAGATATATTCTTGATTAAAAAACTCCTGTGTTATAAATGTATTGAGTTACGCAAACCCACCGTTGGATGGACGAAAGCTGATCTCTGACGGTGACATCTCCAGTGCGTAAAGGATTATCGAATGACAACGTACATTTTTTCCATACTTGTGTATTTAGACGATATTCAAAAGGATCCGTTGCTTTAACTAGGATGCTATTAAATTGCGCATGCGTCTTTTGTCATACCATATGGCATTTTCCAGCAGATGGCTCTTTTGTTAAGTCTACATGTTTGAGTAAGCTTATATCTTAAAGTATTTAGAATCTTGGTGTATTTTAAATGACATTATGATGTACTTCAGAGGAATGTGTTTGTATTTGTAGAGGGTACCTTTTGTTAACGCTATTATACGGCTTCACATAATGGCCTACACTCAGAAAATTATTCATAAGATTTTTACCTACACGTTATTGTAAAATTTTATATGTATTTTCAGTACTACCTCAAATTTTAGTTTATTAAGGACATTTTTTGTAATTTTCATTAAATTGACTTTTTTTTTTCTTGTTACGTAAATATACTAATGGCAATTAAGTAAAATATTTTCTTTTACTAAAACAAAAGTAACTGCAGATATAAATTGAGTGGAAAAGATCTCTCTATAAATGAAAAGTTTCTTCATTTTTTCTTTTTTTTTATTATCATCAAGTTGTACATTATCCGATACATAAATCTATCGAGGAAGATGAATGTGTGTACCTATTTCTCCTTAGTTCTATTTTAAATATTTCACCTACTTATATTTCACGGTCGTGTATCTATAAACAAGTTAAAATCTCTTTTTACTTCGTAACACCATTCCGCCATGCACGATTGATTTAGTATAACTTTTTTCGCAGTCGATGATAAGTAATATAAAACGATAATGTTCTAGCAAATTATTATGTTGGCATGTTTTTTTTATAATTTCTGATAAGCTTTAACAGCCTTATTCTTATAAATATGCGAATCATAGTATTGGTGACTACAAATATGATTCCTTTTAATTTGTCCTCTACATTTATATATTTGACTGGCCTGTTGGTCTAGTGGTTAGTGACCCTGACTGCTAAGCCGGAGGTCGTGGGTTCGATTCCCACTCAGGACAAATCTTTGTGTGATGAGCATAAAGGTTTGTTCTGTGTCTGGGTGTAATTTATCTATAATATGTATGTATTTACAAAAAAAATGTATTTAAGTAGTATACCAGTTGTTTAGTACCCATAACACAAGAAAATATAATTGCTTACTTTGGGACTAGATGGCGCTGTGTGAATGTGGTAGAATATTATTATATTATTATTATTTTTACGGCCCCGCTCTGCATACCCCTGGGGAATTAAAGTCGTGAAGCTACGTATGTAAATTCATTTTTATAAATAAATATCCTGACTAACAACATGTGACATGTATGAGATACATATATAACACGTGTATGAATATGATACTGTGTGTGTGTGTCTGAAAAAGTCTAAACAATAAATTATTCGAATTCTGATGTATTTGTTATTGAATGCTTTAATAAAGAGAACCATAATGAGTTACACATAATGAAACTAGCCGATGACAATTCTAGATTACACAAAATGGGCTGAGCTCATGACAGTTTGACTCTGGTATCTAATTAAAACAAGCCCAACTAGTAGAACTCGTACATAACGACATTCGAAATTACATTTCCAGGTCAAAATCTAACGCAAATTTATATAAGGAACTATATATAATCTCCATTTACGTGGTGGTGGTACCATCCCTTAATACATATAATGCTCGGTCGTATTTATGTCTAATAGTACCGCAAACAGATTAAACCTTCGTCCCTCTTAACTTCAGTAAATACTGCTGTGGTTCTGTAATTTCCATTTCAACATACAAACGTACGGAACTTGAATTTTCAACACAGATAGTACTGAGTATCCCCTTTTAACGATAAAGTAAGTTAATTACGAAACTAATTCCATTATGGTGGCGATGTCCGGCACTGGACCCAAAATATTGGATTAAATTATTATTATACACACGTTTATTGTTTAGTTTAAACTTTTCGACGTGTATTGATGCCCTCGTCCGGTGTACGAGGCTCCACTGAAATATTAATAGAGAGAAAACCTGATAACTAATTTAATTTGCATACGAACCTACACATTTATGTTTTAGTTTAGAAAACGGTTTGTTTTCCCCTTTATTAATGCATTACCATTATGTAAATGTACTGCCTATAATTGAATTGTGTTCAGAACTGTAGGGTGGTTAATTTGAAATTACCTTAATTTATTTATTATAGTTTAGTTCAAAACGCAACCTTAAAATATTACCCAACTCTATATGCTATTTATTTGTCAAAAACTTTGACAAGCATGTGGAACGAGTACCTAAATATTGGTGAAATGATAGCATTCAGTGTTATTAAATCAAATCTATAAAGTATTGAATCGTAATTGTTTCCCAAAGACATAAAAGGCTTTGCAAAACTGACAATAATGAATGATACTTTGTAGCACTAATAGTTCAGAGATTACCTTACATTACGTAGTTCACTATACATTGTTATTGAATGAATAAACACTTAAACAAGTGCCCATTTAATCATTAAGCTAAGTTCTATATAGTAATAGAATTCAATTCTTCTCATAAGACAGCCTAATCAAACAACGAAAACGCAGAGAAAATCAAACAAATATCACCGAATGTGACCCTCCACAAAAGGTTGCTCACATAAACCTGTCATAAGGACTTCTACGTATCATAAATTTGCTCGGCACATTGGTCACAGTAGCAAACAAGTTTTCCCATTACTTCTACACTGACTAGCTTCACCAGATTCTGTTGACACAGCGAGATAGACTGACATTGCGAAGAGAAATGAACTTTTGCTGTCACTATGAATTAACCTCAAATGGAATTTAGTAGATTATGATTGTTCAGGCACACGTTTACGTACTATTTCGTGGTCACAAATAACAAGTATTAATACCTACTTATTTAACGTTGATGTTTTGGAGAAATATTTATTTTTATTTCAGACAAAATCTGTTTCGGTAGCTGTTACTTCCCAGTTTATACTTAAATTCTGCCCGAAACTTTCTCCGTGTGGTTCTTTGAAATTCTATACATGTGTCTCCATATCTATTACCAGGTGATGTAGATGTAATGTAAAGTATACAGTCCATAATAATATATTTCTAAGAACCGAAGGAACAAAATAATCTTTTCCCGGCTGTGGCAGAGTTCATGATAATTATAATTTTAATTGATTTACATTATCAAAATGGTAGGGTTCACCTGTCTGTCACTAATATTTGGGATATACAAATAAATATAAATAAATATATATATATATATATATATATAATAATTCTAAGAATTTCAGACGTCTGGGACGTCCAAAACTGATTTGTTTGATAAGGGTGGGAAGGACAAAAATAACTGATGTTGATTTCGTTTTGATGCGTCCACAAAGAGATAGGTAATAGGAGTTTCATGAGTTGACGACTAGATGATGTTAGTAAGGAATATAAGTTAGCGTTGTGGGGTGGAAAATATAAGAATTTATTGCTACGAGTGTTCATAATGGGAAGCGAATGGTCTGATAAGTCAAAGGGCGAGATTGCTACTTACAATGTATGATGATGGCTATGATATAACTTACGGATATTCTACAGATGTTTTAAATCTGTATGTTATCATCGTCCAACACGTGTTTGTTTTTAATCAACCTTTACTGAATATTTTATAGGTGATGTGTGTATGGGTGGTTCTAGGACTGTAATAATTACCTGCCATTATTAGTTATTTCAGACCAGACCGCTTTATTTCACTCGCAGAAATTACTTCAACCATGTGTGTGGCTAACATCGCAATAAATAATAATCAAATTAATGTCCTACATTAGTCAGGAACTAATTTCATTGCCTACGTATTTTATTCAGTTCTCTTGCTATTTTACTTATTAGATCGGATAAATTCGACATGCCTGACTTTTTTGTTGCCTTTGCTCTAGAAGAGTCAAATTGAATTAGTTAAGGTAGGTAGTTCCAAAATAATTGCTATCTACTTTTAAGACGAGTTCTACCATCGTATTTTTACTCGAGTCCATTTTTTGCCTTTGAAACAAGAAATTTCTTTATTCAATAACTTTTGGGTCTACAGATATTTGGAAACACTTTTGTTATATTTATAGATTAGGTAAATTTTATTTCTATTTATCGATTAGGTATTTCTATTTTTGTTGTGGTTTTATATGAAATTAAAAAGTACCTATTCTTGATTAGTTACATTCTATTTGACTTCTTGTAATGTATTTTAGGAGCAAAAGTAATCACAAACATTGTTTAAATTAAAATGCTCGAATCTATTGAGATACATACTTAGTATCTATATTTTGTAATTTAGTAAATTTTAAGAAGATAGTTAAAGATTAAGTTACTTCAGTTCCAATTGAAATTAACCTATGTCAGTTGATAGACTGGTAGTTGGATAATTGAATGATATTCTGTTTTGTGACTTATCATATTGTGTGATAGGATACGGATTAGATTTAAAATAATATTTTTTATGAATTTGACTTTAATCTTGGATTTCTTATACTTGGTCTATGAAAAAATAACTACCTAATATCAGTGAAAATAAACTTTATAAAGTACAACGTCGGAACTAGGTGTGTTCCATTTACCTGCACTAAACTTCACCAAAGTGATTTTCAATTTTCAACATGTTTGCATATTGGCTGAGTTAGTGTTCAAATCTACTTCTATTTTAACATGGCGATTTTTTCGTTTCGTTGTTTGATAGCACATACTTGCAAACTCCTGGATACTCAATCCAGGAGTTTGCAAGTATGTGCTAGAACTTTGTGAGTACTAGGAAAGTGTTGATATTGTATTTATAATAATGATACTGTGTGTTTGCCTTGGGAATAAAAATAAATGTTGAAATAAAGGTAACATAATAAATGAAACAAAACCAAATAAAATTTTAAAAATGTGTATTTGTCGTTTTTCTTTTTTTATATATAGATTAATTTGCGTATTTACAGTTTATATACAAATTATAATATTTACAGACTTTAATGACAATAGTGTTTAACAAACTATTATTATAAATGCATCTGTACATAATAGTTATAAGTTTTAAACTTTGGCATTATATAATATTTAAGCGATCCAATTTTTTATAGTCACTGAAATATTTTTAACAAATAATAATATATTTACATCGGGATTACCGCAGTCTATAAATTATTATCGCAGAAAACAGGAAATAATTCCATAAAAACTTAAAATAAAATCTAACTACCTAATTTATACAAATAAATGCAGTGTGATGCCGTGCCAGGCGTCATAAGTCTTATTCTATACAATAAATAAAGTGTGGAACAACCTAAAGTTAATTATCACCATTTTGTTGGACTAATACGCTTAAGCGTTGCAAGTAAATTCAGTGTCTGTTTACCTGCGTTGGAGCATACGCTACGCCCAAAGCTGCGCTTGCGGCGGCATGCGGTGGGGGTGATGGTCGCGCGTGTGCACACCGGCCGGCAGGGCCAGCCCGTCGCCGAGGAGGGGGGGGAGCTTGCCCGGTGGCGGTGGAGGGGGCGGCGCCGGCGCCCGCCCGGCCCCCACTGGAGACACCGAAGCGTAAATATTCACTGTCGACCGGTGATACTGACACTTCCGTAAGTCCGGCATTGCAAACCTCAACTTTTGCCAAAACTGTCTATCGCCCCACTCTATACACGTGTTCGCTTTCAAACACAACCTGAGCTCCGGATCGATGTCTCTATTTGGTAGCTCCCCTAGCAATATTATTATCAGTCTTCTTCGTCTCTCTTTCAGTACTTCATGGAGTGCCGTCTTGAATTCGAACCGACACCATTCGTTGTTAATGAAATTTTTAGATAGGACTATGATTGTCCTTTTAGATGATTCTACGGCTTCTATTATAGTGTCTGCTACGTATGCCGAGGCGTTAAAGTCTCGGTAATGTAAACAAAGCCGGAAACTTGGGTCGGTGGATTCTAGGCCAGGCGCTAACATTTGAGCGACGAACGCCTCATCTTTCACGCTATAACTTATGTAGGCGTCGAAAAGACGATCTTTGTCGGCTTCATCGTCAAAAGCTGTACTTTTGTAACACATTCTGAAGCCACAGTGGTAGTAAATCCATACGCGCAATTCACGTCGCCAGTAAAACACACCGCAGATAAGTGCTGAACTAGTAATGAATACGCATAGAGATATTAGGAGTAATGGAAGGTAGTCATTAATTACTTGGTTTTCTATTATAGATGAGCTTCCACCCACATGAGTTGTGCATATCGTGGAGTTGAAATCAGCCATAAGCGGTCCCACCGCATTTGTAACATTATCGAATATACACGTAATTTTATTAGCATCCTCCACTTTTCCGAGGTTGTTTTTAAACCAATTTCGGAATTTATGCATGTACTGACAATCGCACGACCAAAGGTTCCGAGAGAGACTTATCTCAACCAAATATGGGTTCATCGTGAATTGCCACACCGCGAAGCCGTAAATGTTATTTCCTTCCAAGCGTAGCACTTCTAAATGCCTCAACTCCATGAAGGTTCGGTTATCGATGTAATGTATTTTATTGTCTTGTAGATGCAACTCGCGTAAATTCTCCAGAGGCGACAATTCGAAACCCAGTAACTCTTTTATATTGTTCTTTTCTAAGTGCAAAGTAGTTAAGCGTTTTAGTCCACTAAATGTATTATTATACAGAGCGTTAATGTTAGAGTTATTAGCGTACAATATTTTTAAGTTCTTACGTCCGATAAAAGCATGACTTGTCAAACCACCAAAATTATTACCGTCTAAATATAGTTCAGTAGCGTCCATAGGTATGCTGTTAGGTATTTCCGAATACCCAGCAGCCGAACAGTCCACAATATTTGCTGACCAAGGTTGGTCATGATAACACGTACAGTTTGATGGGCACGTCATTTCACAATCACAAGCGTCAAAATCACAACAATGACACAACGTAAAACAGTGGGTTTTATATGTACACAAAAACTGAGAAGATTCCGCTTCGATAAGCGGAATATAAGTCCTTTCACGATTGTATAGTAATTTACAATAAATGCTCTCTAAGTCCATAACACGAGGGTGTTGCCTTAAATGGTCCAGTTTGTTGATACGTTGTAGCCACTCCATAGTACAATCGCACTGAAACGGGTTTCCACCGATATAAAATTCGGGTAGCGGCCGTCCCGGATCGACCGGAGTTAGACGAAGCGCATTGAGATCCATACTAGTTATCTGATTTGCATACAAATCGACTCTCGTTAAATTGGTTTTTCCAACAAAAGTTTGAGCTTCAACTTGTGTAATTTGATTATCATTCAGGAACAGCAACTCCACACTGCTGGGAATAGAGAAGGCTGATATTTTTGTCATTTTATTAAAACTCGCATCTAATGTTTGTAGGCGCAATTCTTTATCCAATCGGTAGTTGTTCCCCAATTCTTTGATATTGTTACTGTGAAGATCCAACCACTGGAGTCCCGAAGGGATAACGGTGTAATCGAACCATTCTATTTGGTTATCGGATACATTCAACCACAATAGAGATGGAATATTTACAAACAAGCCTTGAATTTCGGTGAGTCGGTTGGCATCTAATCTTATAGCTTGCAGGTTGTTTAATGTTTCAAAAGCGTTCATGTTGATGTGTTTCAATTTATTGCGAGCAAGATTTAAAATTTGCAGAGATGGTAAGTCAGAAAATACATCCTTACTGATGTTTTCTATTTTATTTCCGATAAGGCGAAGGCCATATACGTTATGCAAACCGACGAAGCCGGGTTCCTCCAATGATGTTATCTGATTCTCTCCAAGATCAAGAGTCCTCAGTAATCGCATATTTCTAAGCGCTATGGGTACTTTCTTTAAACGATTCCCATTTAAATTCAAATCTTGCAACGAGGATGTATTTCTGAATGCTTCGGGATGAAGTTCTTCGAGATGGTTGTTATCGATAGATAGCAAAGACAATACGTACAGACCATTTAAAGCATAGGCATCGATATGGGATATCTTATTATAAGATAGAATCAGCGTATGCAGATTATTCATTGGTGCAAACGTGTCGGCAGCTATGTTTTCTAACATGTTATGTTGAACATTCAGAATCTGTAGAGTGTATAAGTCTTTGAAAATTTTCGGATCCAACTTTGTTAATCTGTTATTCGATAAGTTTAACAATACCATTCTTATAAGACCGGTGAAAGTATTCTCATTAATCCAAGTACTTGTTAGATGATTATTAGATAAATCCAATGCCAACAGCTGATCCAAGTTAGCGAAAAGGCTTGGTGAAAGCACACTTATAGAATTGTTTTGTAAGTATATTTCTTTGATGACTGGCCTACAATCTTTAAAAAGATCTTGTGGTAGAGCAACTATCTTGTTATTTGAAAGATCAATTATCTGCAGCTGTTTTAGTCCAGATAATGCTTTGTCAGCCACCATTGATATTTCGTTATCGTGTATGTGAAGTTCTTTTAATCTGCGAAGTGCCATAAATCCATTTTCTGGCATTAATACAAAGTGGTTACTTGAGGCGTCTAGAACTTCAATGTCTAATGAGCAAGTTGCGTGTGATATAGATGGTGCCGAGGGAGGTGGCGCATCTTGTTCACTAATCAGAGCTTGATGCATAGCTCTCTCTCGAAATCCTAAGTCACTTACATCTTGAAGACGATTCGACGATACATTTAAATACACTAAGTTAGTCAACGGGCAAAACAAGTTTTCGGGAAACGACCAGATGTTATTAAAACTGAGGTCCAACTTTTCCAACTGTCGAACAGCCGTAAAGCTTTCTGATGCTATCTCTAAACTCATAGCGGCCCACTCTGTGTTTTTCGTTCGAATCGTTAAATTTCGGAGATCTCTTAGGCCAGAGAGTACACCAGGCGGCCATCTTCCAATTTTACAGTTATCTAAAACAAGTTCACGAAGTTTTACTAGATGTGCAAAACTTCGGTCGTCTAGAGAGCTTTTATACATCATTTCTTCATTGCACTCTATTCTTAACGATGTAGTGTGTTCTGAAGGGATGACACTGAAGTTTGTTGTATCAAACTCACTGTTTATCGTGCGAAGTTTACAAGTAAGGGAAACTTCATGTGCATCGTTTGGCCCTCTCAACCACCACTGGCAATCATCAGGAGCTTCATATTTTAGTGGAAGTGAGCTCTGATCAGCTACATTTAGACCGATGAAAAACCATAACAAAATTTGACAGAGACGATTTCTTGAGGAAGTTTGCTGAAGAGCCATCTTGAGGGCAATCAAATATCAGGGAAGAAAGAAAACCAGACACGTAAGGCCCAGTGTCATGTTTTTTCCGTCGGCGTTCGCGTATTACGTCCCCTTGCCGGATGTGTAGTATCCATCAATTTATGAACTCTATTTCGCTGACAATTTAATACACAGTCTTAAGCAAAATTAAGCTCATGGTGAATTAACATCAATTCGCAATCCAGTAATTTACAGTGTTCTTGATAACGTAAACAATTTTTCACATAAACTGTCCACATTAAATTTTGCCGAAACATTCACTATTCACTGTTTTAGAGTTAAAACTGTTGATTTTAAACGATGAAACTTTTTGTTTTAGTTATAGTTCGTAAATAAATGTTGTATCGCGTTGGTGATAAGCGTGTTTTCACCGTAACGTAATTCCGTTCAGAGCGTCGTGTGGCGCGACCGTGCCCCGACGCTGCTACCAGTCGACTGAATGTTAGTAGAGGCATTGCAGTCGAGTTGAGTATACGCTCGGGAGAGGGGTGCGGAGCGCGGCGAGATGAACCGAGTGGTGGCGAATGTTCACGACGACTTATTACAATAAATTATTTTTTTCGGAGCTTTGGGCGATCGACTCTACGTTTCTCAAACCACAAACTTTGAATGAAACCAGGCATCAGCTGCTTTTCAAAGTCAAACTGAATCTTATGTAAAAACTACGCAAATTTAGTTCTTGCTGCCTTTATTCATTATATTTAGGTTGAAAGATATTTTGCGTTAGTTTGGCGAACAAAACTTAAATAAACTTATTTTTATAAAAAGTATACCTAATTAAATATTTAAAATTTAAGCTGGCTTTTAAAAATGAAACATAATTTTACAGGACACATTTTTTGTTGAAAATACCAGTTACCTACTGTGAGAAATTTGTTGCGTCAACCGACGAAACCATCTAAGTTTTGGAATATTTTGCATGCTTTAACGCGATCGATTTAAAACCCTACTAAGACTTCCTTGAAATTATAAGTATTCTGGAGAAGCCTATTTTAAGGATGTTGCGGTTTACATTGCGTACATTTGGCAGATTTATTATTTTATGGATTAGTCGTCTGCAACCCATTATTGTCCCACTGCTGGGCTCGGATCTCTATCTAGAGAGTTGGAGCTCTGCTTCTTTTATGGATTAGTGCTTTAGATAAATTAGTTAATCTATACTAATAATATTATAAAGCTAAAGTGTTTGTTTGTTTGGTTGAACGCTAAGATCCTAGGAGCTTGAAAATTATAATAGTGTTGCCATTTATCGAAGAAGGCTATTGGCTATATAACATCACGCTTCGGCGAAAAGGAGCTGAGCAGTTGCAAATTAAAGAACGACCGGAGGGAAGCCCCGCAACTTCTAGTATTCTATAGAGATCTTTTGTTGAAATCACACAAATCTTGCTGCCTCCAACACAATTAAAAATATGAATGAGATTTTGTAGGCCTAAATCATTTTTAATTCCAATATAAATGTAAAACTGTTAAAGAAATCGAAATTGCCTTACCGCAATATGAATAGAAACTAAAAATTTAACAAAAGACGTCCAAAACGATTTCAAAGTACACGTAATAGGGATTAAAAACAACCCTTTTATAAAATGCTAAAATTAAAAAGCAATGGCATAAAGGTATTAAAAGCTTAAGGTAACAAAATTCTTTAACAAAGGAGGTTTTCTGTTAACGCTTGGCAGACCACACTGCCTGTCAGACGACGGAAGATATCATTTTAATCCTTTTAGTTAAGTTGACTATGAAAAGACAGATGCCTTAGCGGCATCCGTGTTTTTCTTTTGTCACTTAGCTTACTCTTAATGGTTGACGTGAGATAAATTAATAGTTTGTTATTAATTTTGATGGGAGCAGAGGTGGTTTGACTTTTTGATTGCTTTTTGTTTTAAGATTAATTTCTGAAGGAAGTGGTTATTCAGTAGGATATAATTTTATTTCTCTTATAATGCACTTACACTCACGTTTATAGACGTTCAAACTAATGCATTATTGTCGATCTAAATTTGCTTTAGTACCTTCCTATTCTAAAACAAAAGATGTTAGGTATTTAAGATTATTTGCTTTTGGTGATTCTCTTAAAATAATCAATTGTTTACTAACCTTACTTCATAAACTTTAACAGAGCGTACACTGATAATAAAAAATATTTATGGTTACATTAAAACAATACTTTTAAAATAACAAACTCTTTACTAGTCTACTTTAATTTATTTGGTACTTTTGTGTGTTTGTTCGTGGCTGTCACAACATCTATATCATTCATCACTATTTAAGACAAAAGCCTATTCGTAGCACCAATGACGTAATCACCACCGTATTCTGTTCTTAAAAAACACATGTTAACGTTTCGTTATTTTACAAAACATCTATCAGGAGACGCCGATGCGTGTTAAAGTTATTACGCCGAAGTGTTTCACATCACAATCTGTCAGCTAAAGGAATGAATAATGATCAATCGTTTTCGCTTATATTCGCCGTAGGGGTATCTTCTTACCCACGTTTAGGTATTTATGCTTTGATGAATGCGCACGTCGGCGTTACGATGAAAATTGTTTGTGCTGATCAATTTTACCAACGCGCAAAGGCCGAAAACGGTCGAGTGTATCTATTTTTCTTTTAAATGGGTTGGGATTTACATGCTGCAAATACACCTCGTTATATATTTTACGATTCTGGAACTTACTGACGCCGGTCCAAAATCAGGGTCCTAAGAACTTACTATGAATATCGATATAGACTTATTTGGAGTTGATATCACTCTCAAGTGTTCGAAAATTGAAATATGGTCGCTGTCACTTTCAAACTTCTGGAAGTGATTTTTTTTTTTTTTTTAATATATTCTACCACATTATTGACTCCGACTACCGGCCGTTTTAAAAATTTTATCTAGATCGATTTGACTACAAGACATAAATATATTTGAGATAAGTTCCATACAAGATAATATCTAGAACATAGAAAATATAGATGATTAAAAACGGCCGTATGTCGATATACTCGTATCATGATTATTCTCTGCTTTTTATTTCGGAGGAATTTTTAATTGTTTTGTGGATAGTACTTACTTTAGTGTCTAGATTAAAAAAAACAAGACTTCTGAATTTTAAATTACGACATTTAATTATAATTTAATCGTAATTTTCATCACAATTAGTGATTTTTCCGACATAATAAAAAAGGGTAGGCAATTATTATAAATTTGAAGACACTGTTTTTGCGGCAATCTAAACCTATGATGGCCTGATTTTAACACATTTATATTATAACACCATGTTTTTTCTATATTCTATATTTTACTTACTACATTTATGTACTACCTGTATTTATTTGCATATTGAGTATGGAGGTACGTAATTTTTTCCATAAATACATGATAATATAATCGTATCAATACTTGTTTGTACTCATTACATTTGTTTTTATATGGCTATTATTTCTTACAATTCACGTACAAAGTTCAATAAAATACGATACTAAATGTTTACTTTGACAATATAAAGAAACATTTCCGTGTATGCAGTATCTTTGAGACAATTTAAATGCTTTATATTATAAGACAGATAACGAATAACGTTGTGAATATAAATTTGTTTATCGGGAGGCTGTGTTCGGATAAGATAAAAGGAGGAGTTATATTAAAGCTGTATTACTGAGGATGTTACTGTGAATCTGAATTTGCTGTTTCCTTATTTAATGTAATATAATATTAAAATAAAAATGAACAGATAAGTGTGTAAAAATGTCATCCCTAGTGACGAGGTACGATTCTATAGTAGGATCGAATTGCATTGCTCGACGAGTATTTATTATTTTTTGAGAAGTTAATTAATAAAGCATGATAATTACGTTAAGAAAAGAAAAAAAATTGAAGTTTTTTTTTCTTTTTTTATTTAAGGTAGTTTTAATTTAGATAGATGGTGTAGATTTATTAATATGAGGTCTAATGGAATTGACATGTTCTACACGAATAAAAAAAAAAGTGTTTTCTAAGCATACCTACTAAATTATGTGGCATATAATTCTTAATGAATGACTAATGAGCATATTGTAAACAATAAACAAATAAGAACTAACGGTTCCTGTATTTCGCCGTATCTCCAAAATACATAAATTCCAGTAAAATATGTTTCGTTATCACCATCCCTTATCTAAAACTGTAAAACCAAAAGCCAAGAACCTTGTTAGAGCACTTGAAATGTTCAAGAGCGTGTTTCGTACTTCGTCACTTCGCACAAAAAACATAGCAAATAAAAATCTCCAGGAAATGTTTATTTACCGTGAATATGTAGAGACGTAAAACAAAATGTGTAAAATATTCACCCCGTGTGTTTTGCACCAAGATACGGTACAAATACGATAACGTGCGTATCCTTGTTAGCATAGAAATTGCGTTTGAGTAACATATATCTATACGTTTACTTATGGGTATTTACAATATTATAGTTAATGTAATCTCTTTGAACTTATTTCGTGTCATCATCATCATCAGCAACCTATTAAGTCGCACTGCTGGGCTCGGGTCGGCTTGTTTCGTATGTGAAGTGACAAATATTTGAGAGAATTGAGACCTAATAACCCCATTATTATTAACATATTGTGAACTTTGCTTGGGCTATATTTATAAGACCTATGCCTGTGTTTTTACTGTCGTATTTGTGTATTGGACTTGGTGTATCAACTGTTTTTCTATCTATGAAAAAATACTTTTACTAACTATAATCCAGTTTTGCATACATGATTGTGTAGTGGACTATGACTATGACTTTTTAAACGCTTTACTTAATCCAAACAGGTAAATACAAAAATCATACCGATATAAACAGTTTTTACGCATAATTTGAAGCAACTAATTGTCAATTTTGATGATGAGAATTTTTATGCATTTTTCTTAAGCAGTGGTGAGAATCAAAAATCTGAAAGCCAACATAGCCAGCCAAAACAAATGGGTGGTCTTGTTTTTCAGATTTTTGAAGTTTCGACATTCCTCAGAACATTACGTATGGAGCTTAAAAGCAGGAAACCATTTTTTGAAAACATAAAATCAACAAAATTTAATCCATATTAAATTGATTCAAATAGTGACAAATTCACGGTAGCTAAAATATCTCATAAATCCACACACGAACACACAAAAGAACACATTATCGTGTGGTACTAAAAAGTGACAAAGTAAACTTCCTTCAGGAAGTGTGTTAGGTGCAAAATATTTCCTTCTTAACGTTTTTTATTTGACCTCTGTGTTGACAGTCACGGTTACCAACAATACTATGTCGGCTATACCCCACAATGACCCAAACCCGAGAAGGGTAAACATGACTATTGAACAAGAAAAACAATATTTCATAAAACGAACACCGTACGAAATCAAAATAATATATGAAATTTGACAAAGCGCGTGAATCACTTTATTAATATCCTTGAAATCTAATCAAAGCAATTAACAACGCTTCTTTCATTCTGCGAGATATATTTGTCTTTTTCGCTCATGATCTATTTCGTATACTGCATCCTTTTCAGGGGTTTATTTTTTTAGTTTATAAGGTAGATATGTGACAGGGGATGGGCAGCAATATTTCACGTGCCGGGATCTAAAACGCACCCACGCTCAGGTAGCAAACATTATCACTATAAGCGTTGTTCATAACTAAAAAGAAGAATTTAAAAAAGATTTGCGATTCTGTGGAGTTGAACAAATCATAAACTATTTACAAGACGAGAACTTAAAGTTTTAATGTGTGTTGTAAAATGTAATTTTAATCTACCATAAAATTAATGAAAGAATAGGTAATAGGTATAGAAATAAAATGAAATATATTAAATTATTATATAACAGGTCTAAGTCGCGAAAGTTTAAAAGATTTTAAAATGAAATATAGCATCCATTGAGCAAAGCAAATGAACAAAGATAAGTATCATCATCGTCATCATATCAGCTCAACGACGTTCACTGTTGGAGATAGGCCTCACCTAATTTCTGCCACAGCAAGTAAGATATGTCTTCCTTAATTTATATACCTACGTTTATGAAATAAAAGTAAATAAAAATATTAACGAATTAAAAAACAAAATAATATAAATTATACATTTCAGTAAAATATACACAAAATTTATTCAAATTTGCCTGCCTCTCCATTCCGTTCTCTATCCCGAATCCTCGACGAAACTATGAGAGATAAAAAAATAAACATCGAACGTCTAATAAAAAACGACTAACAAAAATATTAATCGAAGAAAAAAGATAAAGAGCTTTCTGTTCGTACGATCTTTTCTGCGATATGCGAGCTTTTGTGCCAATTATGAGGCAGTTTTTAATCTTTTTTATAATTTTTTGTACCTGTGTCACTAGTGGGTGGGAATTTGTGGACAAGTCTTGTTACAATGTGTTCTTTATTCCAGTGTTCGACTGTTTTTTCTTTCTTCAGTTTTAATTGTTAAACAATATTAATAATCTTAGCAGAAAAGCTGTATAAGTCACAAATAATTCAATTAATTTTAATCCCTTAATCTGTTTGAAAAATTGTGATAAAGAAAGTCTTTTGTATTTTGCAAGTGAAAAATAATTGGCTTAAGACTGTATTTTTTGTTAATTTGTTATTTTAAGGTTAATCTTAAAATAAAAAAAAATCTTCATGAATGTGAATCGTAGGTAATAAAAACCCAGAGGATTTGTCTGTTCATAACAGATAAGCAGATTTCGATTAAATTCTATATTGAAAAAGGGCTATCAATAAACCATATTATTGACTTAATAGTAAACATAAATAAGGTGAAAGATGACACTATAATTTTCGTATTTAACATTTCTAGGGTTATTTCGCCGGCACGTAAAATATTTTTTTATCAATAAAAACAGATTTCACATCAGTCATAGGTTTTTGAAACCACTTTATTAAAAAAAAAAACATTTTGTAACTTTAGGCACGCACTGAAAATAGTAGTCTCGGTGAAATTCTAGAATAAGTCTTCAATTTTATGTAAATCCTTAGGCGCTGACATTCAGAAAATTTGTGCCGACACATGTTTTGAATAATTTAAAAGTGCTACTCTCAAACAGCTGCTGTAACTTGGTAACTAAAAAACATTTATTTTTCACGAGGGAATATTGCTAACGTAAGTGTTTACTGAATAAAAACCAATGAATTACTGAAAAAACGCATATTCAACCAAAAAAAGCATATAAATGCAAAAACACGAAGAGCTCTAAATTGTTTCAAATAGATACAATAGTTGATTTTTATAACAAAAACTAAATTAAGTATGCCATTTTAGAGATTCTTATTCGAATGTAGAATAATAAAAATATGTAAAATTTCAACGAAGCAAGTCATTGATATCGTAAAATGCAAAGTCGCTAACGATGACTGACATAATATGATCACCATTTAAATGCAAATTTTCTTTTATGTTTTCACAGAATGATACGAAATCGTATAAACGTCAAATAAACTAGCACTATTTTTATTACTTTCAACCGGACTGGAATAATATATTGTGTGTACATTCATAGTTTTTACTGATTTACGGGAACGTCAAGTGGCTCTAACATTTTTTCCCATACTTGAATTTAAGTCACAGATTGGATGGGACATAAACATAGTGTATGAAATAAAAAAGAAAGAGTCTACCTGTGATAACTACAGCTATAATCGACGACGGAACATCGTAATTATCCTTTTCACAAGTTTGCCGCAGTTTGTAGTTTAACTAGGGTCATAATTCTTTGAACATATTATTACCACAAGAAAGTGGTGATTGCAAACCACTTAGCTTCAGACTTGCAACTCTTACATGTCGTTACAAATTGCCGTAAGTAAATATTTATTCTTAATAATACTTAATTAGTACTGAAATTTAGTTCATAAAAAAAAACATGAATTATCTTTTAAATTTATTTCTTTAAACCAATAATTTTACCAAATGGAGATTCAAGCCCCGTTTGTCCCAATATTTTGTCCCAGATTTCAAAAAAGGGACAAACGAGATACAAATTGAAATGAAAAATGCCGAATAGAAAAGTACACCATAGAACAATACCTAACACATGACAACTTTGCCTCCATAACATCATTCGGTAAGCAATCAGCGCCTTTGAATCATAGATTAAGATCTATGGTTAAAAAGAAATTATAATAAAAAATAAGGTTTTACATAAAAATTTGCACATCTAATATATTTTGATAAATAATATATTTTATTTTGTACACCTTTTTATTTACCCACTGCCAACTATGTCACTATAGTTACAATTTTACAACCAATTCAAAGTTATTAGATACACCGTATTACTAATATCCAAGTGTTGATAGGCTCTTAACCTATGGACGTTGTATCACACCGGTGTAACCTGTTTGCCGCACTCAGTGCCGATATTTTCCCATGATAACACTATTATTATATTCGTCAATTCACATTGTAACATTTTAAAACCAAAAACTTTGTTAATCGTTTTTAATATGAGAAAAAGAAAAATGTTTTATGAACTAAGTGATTTTTATTTTTCTTACGGCTTTATTATTCGCAATTACAACTGTAGATGCTAAGTGGTGACACACTGCAAACGATTGAGGGGACTTATAAAATCATTTTCATTACAATTAATGTATGCATAAAAACTCTCAACTTTTGAAAAATCTATTCAAAAGGATCTCACCTTAAAGCGTTAACTAAAAGCTCTTAATTTTGCATATCAATTGCTTTGGTAAAGAAAACAAATTTTAAAACAGCTTTGGGTTCATATTTAAACTGAAAACGTCATTTATTTAAAAAAATTGTTTGCTCTAGACAGCTGTTCCATACACGCTTGTCTAGAAAAAACAAAGCAGTGTGTATGTAGTGAATCTGTTGTAAGTACAATATTATGTTGCAGACTCGTAATGTTCTCTCAAGTTTTATATTTTCCATGACTAATTTAAATAAATCATTAGTAACTTTTTGGTAATAAACGTTATAAAAAAATGATGCTAACATTTTACTTTTTTTATTTTATTTTTTCAGTCCTCACCAACATATTGTCGTTAAAAGCAATGAAACACAGAAACTAGAACAAAATTGTATTCAAATTGACCAGAAATCAATCACATCAAACACAGAAGGAGGGTCCTTCTGGGTCAGTCGGATAAAAATATGAGATAATATTTCTTTCAATTTAAACATTTTGCTACAAAAAGTGGTATGTAAATAAATTCATCAGAATAATTAATATGGGTAATTACAATTCTAACTAAAAGATTTTGATAATTATAATAACCAAGCTAACATTATGTTGCTTGCATTATTTGCATAATAGTTTCGTATTAAATAACAAATTCTTAGAACTTTGTTCGAATTCTTTTCAAGTAACTATATTGAAATTTACATCTAGCGAATTTCAGTGGTGTGGATAAATTTACAAAGGATTTAGAGCAACATAAGGAAGTCTAGATGTAGGTACATTTTATTGAATTTGAGACAAAGGCATTTTTCAATTGCACATCCTTTGCTTGTCTATCTTGCGTGCGACGCCAAGCGATGGAATTTCATTTAGTACATGTTTGCCCTATTCACACAGGACAGAGGGCAGATACCTATCGCATAACTATGTAAACTTAGTTTGGTGTCGTTACTGGACGTTATTTGAATTTCTACTGCATTTTTTGCTGGTTTTTTCACATACAATGTTGTAATGCAAAGTTAAATCGGTTTTCTATCGTATTTTGTAAACCGTGTGTTTGAAGCATGTGTTTCGATGCAGTATTGGGCACGCAAATAGTATCTGACTGGGCAGGATACAAAGTATGCTTGAGTACCTAACAGTAGCTATCTAAAGGTTTACTAAAATAACGAAAAGTCCTACAAATATTTTAAACTACTTAATTTTAGAATTTAGCCACATCTTATCATTCGGAGCTCTTAATTGTATGACACAAAATTATCATAAACATAAATATGTCATCTAAATCAATGGTTAAATTGCTACAAAGTTTAGCTTGAGTTTATTATTTTAGACTGAAGGTTGCAAGCGGCAAAATTGCTTGCTGTAGCGGAAATTAGGTGAGGCTTATGTGGATATATGATAATGACGCCCAGACGTCCCAATGGAACCTCTACTTCTCGGTTAGCTTAGGTCCATATTATTGTTAAAATACGATTGAAGAGTAATCCATTACGAGAAAGTCTGACACTTAAAAAAAATGACTTACAAAATAATCAGCGTATTATTTTAACAAATTATAATTACAAAAATTATAATTATTATTATTAATTGCAAAAATATTGTAACCGTTAACCTTAAAGCCGGACCAAATTCTTCTATAAATAAAGCTACACACAGTAGGTATAATATTTTCTCCAAGATACATGCCTACAGAATTTAACGACATTTTTATTGAAGAATGTGACTTAAGGTTATGTTGGCCGATATAAAAGCTATATTAAATTCTAATTAATAGAATATTTCAGTGAGTCAAAGTGACGACCTCACGCAATATAAAACATCTATATGCCCAATTATACATCTAATCTTATCTTTAATGACAAATTTTATTTGACGATTAAAATCAAGCTACTAAAACATGATATAAAAAATGTTATTAACTAACAAAATATGTAGACATAAATAGTTGAAAATACATGAAAATTTTGGACACATTTTTAAAAGAAATTTAATATTATCTTTGGAATGATCAAATAGTTACTTTAATGCTGAATTATATAGGTTAACCTAAAACTACAAAAATAATATTAAAAAAATTGCCATACCATTTTCGAAATAAACTCGTTAAAATTACAAAAGGCACTGTCAACAGGTAAAGTATGAAACCAATCTACCGAAAGAAAGATTATCTTAGTTAAGATAAAAGGCAATACTTGGCCGACAACGATTGAATTAGCATTACAAGATTACAAAAGTATTCAAGGGTAAGAAGATTATGTTAAGCTATTTTTATGTAACAATACATTGGATAGATACGTGCGAGAGAAGACGCCGATGGATGATGTCATCTGCGGCAAAAAGCTCCTATACAGCTACTATACAGCTTTAACAAAGCAATTATCGTATTATTTTTGCCGAAAATATTTTAGAAAGGTGGTAAGAGACTTGGCCTCTTCATGCGATGTGCCGCCTTAAGATGAGATATCCAAATCATAACAATTTATGGCTAAAACATTTTCAAAATCTTATCAATTAATTATAATTTAATTATTATACCTACTTTAAAAAAATAGAGCCAAAATAATATTTGAGACACATTCATTGAATTAAACTTAAATAATCCAAAGCTAGATTAGTTTAAATTAATTTTGTTGAATTTTCGAAATTACTTCAGATATTTTGTATTATGTACCAAATTATAGGTATAAATGAAAAGGTATTAAAATTAGTTTATTTCTGAATGACATATTCACTATAATATTATATGTTTACATTTTGATACGCCAGAAACTTTCTAGACATGTAAAACTTCAACTTATTGGAAATTAATTTACCAAGAGCTGGTTTTAGCGCATAATTAAAAAACTTCAAGGATTGACTTAAAACTTCAAAATTGCAGTAACTAAATACCAAGTTCCAATCTCCTTTTATACTTCGCATAAATAGTTAATCAATTTTAATGAAGACGTAAATTAAATTATTTCAATTACTGGGTGTACAATTTCTGAAGTCTTGTAAAATAATTCAAAGCCATTTATTTACGAGCTTTTACAATAATTCGATTTAATAAAGATATACAGATTATAATTTCTGAGATTTGATTTTATATTTTTGCTAAAGTTTAATAAACAAAAATACATAAGGGCTCTTCCACGTTAGTGGTTTTATACGCCAATTATATCTGCCCTTACACTATTGCATTTTCTGGCATTGTTGTGTTTAAAATATTTTTTCATAGAATATAAATGCATATTGTGGCAGCGCCAGAAAACCGTTGTAGTGCCCGCTTAGTGAGAAACTTGATAATAATAGGTATAAAATTAGTTTTACTGTTGGTAATCATTTATAATATTGTGAATTATTACGTAAACATTTAATGATAAAAACCATTAATACCTTCATCAAACTTACAACATCTTACTTTTGTAATAACGGCACTATTTTGTTAAGCCCATGTGAATAGGCGAGCCTATTGTCCGTCCATTCACAGCTCCGATAAAACTTTCTCTCACATCTAAAGGGTTTTCGTGCGAACAATTTAAACAATCATCATCATACATATTAGCAATAAAGATGAAACTTGAAACGACGCAAATTGAAGTGTGGGTGACTGTAACAGTACTATCTACGTCGACGCTACCATCAGTTATATACGAGGGTTCCTGAACAATAGGGTAACTTAATCAAAATAACATATTAACATCTAACTTAATAGCTATTATGTTTCAAACTAAATATTAACGTACATAGCCGTTTGCATAATCGTACCCTTAGCATTTAACAGGTCTTCTAATGGTTACAAGTTGTGGATCAGTTGCGAGAAAGTTGCGGGAAGTGGTCGCTATGGAACGTCCTCTGTTGGACGCGAACACACTAGTCGTAACCGCATACACCGCTTATACTAGAATATATTTGCTAAACTGTGCCGTCTAGCAGTTCCTAATTGCAGAAGTCTGTTAGTTGGTGAGCGAATATATTATTATGTTAGATAACAGAGTGCCCGCAAACGGTTATGATGTGTGAGCAGTGACGAAGTTTTATTAATTTAGTACTATGTTGAGTTCAGTCCTCTGGAGAATGAAATTAATTGCTTATTAAATGAAACATTAATTGTACAGCAATATATATTTAAAACTAGATGGTTTTTTTTTTCACAAATCATATAACAAGAAAGGATGACATAGGCAAGTTGATTTTTTAAAATCATCATCATCATCATCACTCAACCCACGGACATCTTACTGCTGGGCTCGGGTCTCCTTCAAATAATGTGGAGGAAATTTAGCCTAGTATACCATGCTTGCCAGTCGGGTAGCTATAGGGGTTGTTTTGAAATAAAAAAAAATTTAAATAAATAATTAAAATATTTGAAAAGAAAATCAAATTTTTAATTATTTTTTAAATAATTATCTTAATTTATTTTCAATACACTTCAATCCTATTTTAAAAACCATAATATTTTCTATTTTGGCGATTTACTTCTATTCAAAGCAACAATATTCTTGAAAGATGCCAAAAAATTCTATATAGATACACTAAAGGTACTTCATAAAGATCATCTGTCAATTTCAATAGACATAATCTAATCTAAGCGATTAATAAAACAATTACACTAATCCGCTTATCTAATTATCTTGGAGTATAACACGAGCAAAAGTTTTTGTATTAGTTTTAGGCGCCAGCCAATGTCATTAGATCGGTACGCTTTCGTTCTTCTGACATTTTTTGCTTCTATAGCGGTATTAGTTTAACGTCAATACTCGATGGAATGTTACGAAAGTATCGAATACAAATAATGAATCGATATTGTTGATACAATGTCCAACAGTCCGATTCGATTTGGTCGTTTTGTATTATAATCGAAGATGGACACTTCTAGTTGCTCGTCAACGGAAGAATCGGTCAGTTACTTCTATGAATTCTTTTGGTTCAATAATCACAGTTTGATTTAATGACTGCTTTATTTTCATCATTTTATGTACTTTAGTGACCATACGATTGTGGTTAGTTGCTTTATGCTTTAATAATTTAAATCTATAATTTATTAGGCATAGCGATGATGTGATAAAATAGATGGTTATCGGAAGCGAAAATGACTGGTATATACCAATATGTTGTTACTCCCTTAGTTGTCTTTTACGACACCCACGGGTTGAGATGGGGTAGTGACATTATGTATTCTTTATCCGTCACTACATGAAAAGAAACTACATACCCTAAAATAAATTTTAAGAGTATGACTGATCACCAAACTGCAATAGGCCAGCGTGTGTGGGTTATGGCCAAAACACTGTTAACTGTTTCCCAATCAACTCTTTAGATGATAATAGATCCATGCCCAGCCGTAAAATGATTGTCTCAAATTGAGTTTGATACATAACCCTTAGTGCGTTAATAATAATAAATTACGATTTATAACTTAATCACAACGTTACACATACAAGTCGGTGTATTTAAAAATTACTTTGAAATAAGGAGACACGTTGTACATTTTAATATCTCCCCGAGTTTCATAGAAAATTTTATTGCCTCCTGGAAATATAATATCTTATACTTGCTCAAGGACATAATTGTATTTATTATTTTTAAATGCAGTAAATGGATTTTTGTAGTTCATTTTTATACTGTCCTAGATTCTAACTAGAGCGAGTAAGTATTATAGTTTTTTATGAACGATTCTTACGATTATAAAACTTTTTAAGTATTATCAGCTGCAACCACCTGGAAAATAAAAATAAAAGAGTAGCTTTTGAAACATTGCACGTGAGTCAATTAAATAAATTTGCAATCGGTAATAATTTAATAAGAGTCCTGGGTGGGAATCGAACCCACGACCTCTGTTTCAGCAGTCAGGGTGACGAACCACTGCACCACGGAGGCTTCAAAAATAAGATAATGATAACAATATAATAAAAATAAGATAGGTATTATAGCTAGCTTTACTCAGACTCAGTAGGTACAAGCCACCAATTTTTTTCCCAAGAAAGAATCAAAGCCTTAAACTCAGCTCGGTTTCAATGACGAAGCTACTACGAATACTTACTTAGTAACCACTAGACCACACGTGCAGTGAAATGTATGTGACTTCCGTACGAATAGGCGCAGCATAACTCGAGAGTAACGCATGACAATAGTGCCAGTAATGTAAACAAAAGACACGGTTCTCGAAACTTCGATGGGTACATGAGGTTCCTCGAGCACATTTACATATATGTAGCGCAACTACACAACCATTTTTTGAATAAGCGTAGTGCGGTGTAATAAGATAATTTATCTTAAAAATGTTCAATGCTGTCTGAATTTTATTATTAATAATAATATATGAAATCGGTAATGCGAAACTAAACTTTTTCTAATTAGGTAACTACCTATTACATATTCTTTTTGGCGCCACTCATTAATAAAGCTATGTTTCCTTATCATTGACTAAACAATGCGAAAATACAACCTAGCCGCTGCCTTCCAAAAAGAAAATGGGAAATAGGTAGAAAAACAAGCGGGATTGAAAAGAAGAATTAGATTTTATCAGGAATATTTTAAAATCGTATTATGCATCTCCTACATTAGCTTACCTAAAACAGATTCCTAAATATGAATTAACTATAAATCTCACCTAACCGTTACATTTATACCTGCTCATCTATACAAACACTTTTGTAAGTAATACAGCCTGCAACGTGTGATATGGACTTTACGTAAGCCCATGTAAATATTTCACCTCGGCACGCAGTAGGGGAAAGGGTCAACGTTGCATTTTAGATTGATAAACAGTGGCACCCTTCCAACCCTTTCAGCGCTTCGCAGCACACCCACAGCTGCTTTAAATTATAGCACCATGTCACATACATAATTATATACTAGGCTGCTCCCTACTAGTTATATAGTAGTCCCTACTGACGTTGTCCTTGTGACTAACGTGGAATTTTTATACTGTTTTCCGGCTTCAATTTCGTTCTTGAAAACTACTTAGCACTATTTTATTATTATTACTATTTACGGTCTTTTTAGTGCGTTGCTCTCTGTTGATGTTTTGTAGTCGGGTTATTAATATTAATTCTTTTTTTTTTTTAATTATATTTACTTGTTATTATATTTTAACATGTATAAGAGATATCGCTCTATGCTTGTGAGGTTCGGGAAGTGTAGTCTGGTAGCTCGTTGTCTGACCATTTGTTCTACGTAATCAACTTTAATCCTGTTAATAACAACACTAACCTTTACCCTCTCCGTTTGGAGATCGACGACAGTTCTATTATCATATTCTTAATACAACAAGTATTGACAAAGCCATCTTGGTGAAGACGACGAATGGCCAGATTATGTTTCCTGGACTATACTTAGTCTAGATCATATACCTATCTGTGGTAAACGGTGTGGATATCACAATTACCCATATTAAGTATCATTATGTATAAGTACATTATGTGATATTATATTATAAAATACCTATCTATTGAAGATTAGGATTGTGAAGATTTTGAAGGATATGCAACTGCTTCCCCTGCGATCCCTTAGAACAAATATAATAAATATAAATGTAAATCCCATAAGAAACACATATATTAGCTAACTTTAGCCTTGATATCCGTAATATAATAATGTCGTTCCCACAAACGATTTCCATTACACCTTAAAAAAAATTGTGAAGCTAGTTTAGGTTAAGGTTTCTTAGGATTACAAGCTTGGGTTATGTTAAAGTGAATATAGATATAATAATAATATTCTACCACATTCACACAGCGCCATCTAGTCCCAAAGTAACCAATTATATTTGCTTGTGTTATGGGTACTAAACAACTGATATAATACTTAAATATATATTTTTTTGTAAATACATATACATATTATAGTTAAATTACACCCAGACACAGAACAAACCTTTATGCTCATCACACAAAGATTTGTCCTGGGTGGGGATCGAACCCACGACCTCCGGCTTAGCAGTCAGGGTCACTAACCACTAGACCAACAGGCCAGTCAAATATAAATAACTATACTATATATAAAGTATAACTAGGTTTATCATCTGATCCGGACATATTACACTGTTATTAAATTTTTTATTCAAGATTAGAAATATTTGTATTATCTAGGATAATATATTAATATAAAACACTTTAGCGTTTATCCATTTTCCATCTTCCATCGAAAAAACGGCCAAACACAATTTAACCAATTTCACATGCGACGCCGTCCTATTAAACTTGTATTAAATTGAACAACATGTTTTACTGTGCCAAAGAGCCTACAGATATGAGTCACGTCTTCGTTCACATTTGATCTTGAAGATGACTTTGGGAATACTTTCACAATCTTATTAGCTTTAAGCACGTATTTGGCATATCACTTAAAAGTTATATCTAATATTTGGTACAATAGAAAACATTTTTGTGTGAAAATAGGTATGGCAAAATTGTTTATTAAAATAAAGACAGATTGGAAAGGACAATAACTTTATACCTAAATGATTGTATAAAAAGTATGGCGTAAAAAGGCGACTAAAAGAGAGCATTGCAAGAAAAGGAAAATTCGAAACAAAACCCTATACCAACCCATCTGGCCCGCGTAGTATGGTAGGCTGAATTCCTTCAAAATCTTTAGAGGAGACTCGTACCGTGCAGTGGGACGTTTATGGGTTAAAACGTTGAATGATGATGATTAAAAGCGACCTTCAAATATTATGTTACTGATTAACTTTTCAAGGATAAGACGTATAAATATATTTTTGAATCCCTGTTTATCCACATGTCTTTCCTAACTATTCCTAAATAATAAGTTTGAAGCAGCACGAGAGTCGGGCTCAGCGCCAAACTTTCGCGCAATTTTGACACAACTTAACTTATTGAAAACTCACTCATTTTGTCTTTTGTCATACTTTTCATAAGCCGACCTATAAAAAGAGATTTTATCATACTTTTCATGCCGACTTAAAAAAGTTAACAATATTTTTTCTTTTAAATTGGTTGCAAATAAATACCACCGAAAATATAGAACTAAATAATATTCTATTGTCACTAAAACAATGGTATCTACAGATCCTTTGGACGGGGATAGCGTGCGACTATAAATCAGATATAAAGCAGATACGATATTATTACTTGTTAAAAAAAGATTGTATGGAACGCAGTACGTAGAAGTCTTAATTAACAACAAAGCAGACAAGTTATCTGGCTACCGATGAAAATATTTCATCAATCATAGAACGGTTGATTGATAATGCAACGTGAATTACTGATAGATCGTGCTGCCAACTACGAGAATGCTCATCTCAATTTATTTACATGTGTTTGTATCACTTGTTGATGTTGCCAACGGTAAAAGATAGTTTTAAGAGCATGAAGTTAGAAAATAATGAATGCGGTTGAACTGGAGTCAATGTTTTATAAAAAAGAAATTATCGACCTAAAATTGCGGGTTATTTATTACACACGATACTCAACTGCTTCACTGTTACGTCCCATGACCCTTTTCATAACAAAACATTCGACACATTGCTTAAAAATAAAGCATTTAAAAATGGGACGAATCACTGAATTGTAAAGTAATCAAATTCTGTGATACCATAGGACGAATAGGTCGTGGGACAAAACAGTGAATGAGTCGAGACTCACTCACTGTTTTGTCCCACGCTCACGCTTATCAAATTATCAAAATCAAATCAGCTGTTTCATCATCATCATATCAAACCAACAACGTCCACTGCTGGACTTATGTAGGCTTCACTTAATTACGTCACAGCTGTTTTTGTATTCCTAATAGTTCAGGCAATAATAAAAGTATTATGACTGGCCTGTTGGTCTAGTGGTTAGTGACCCTGACTGCTAAACCGGAGGTCGTGGGTTCGATCCCCACCCAGGACAAATCTTTGTGTGAGGAGCATAAAGGTTTGTTCTGTGTCTGGGTGTAGTTTATCTATAATATGTATGTATTTACAAAAAATGTATTTAAGTAGTATATCAGTTGTTTGTTGTATCCATAACACAAGCAAATATAATTGCTTACTTTGGGACTAGATGGCGCTGTGTAAACGTGGTAGAATATTATATTATTATTATTACGTCTTTTTATTACCTGAACTATTACAAATATATACATACATAATAATCATATTTCAATGTAGAGCAGTAATATCCAAACACAAGCGTAATTAATACATATTTCATTATACATTTCATTGATTTGATTATTTATATTGCAATTAAAATGTTCAAACTCAAAAATTAATGTAGTTTGCTCACACAAAACAAAATAACATTCAATAATAAATTCTCAGAAATCATTAAGAATTTACGTCCAATTTGCATCCTACTGTTCAAAAAGGCACGTATAAACGAATGCTGCATTGTCCATCCATAAATGATAACCAATTAACTTGATTGCTTATCTTTGATAGCAAACAGTCTCAGTAAAATAACACGGTGGAATGGCAAAAATACATCAACAATTTATCGAGAACAGAATAATCAAAAGTGCCTCATCCATCACGGTTTCTCGACGTACAGCCGAATACAACCGATCATAGATATCAGCGCTAACGAACCGTCGGATGTGATTGAAAATCATCGCAGAGGAATGATGTCCTAGACGGAAGCCATTATAAATCATTGCCCGACGGTAGCCCATACATCAATAAGGTCGATTATTTGATAACTTCACACAAAACACGACCAACGCTTGTTTTAAATGTGAAACCGGATTCATACGTAATTAAAATAAAGTTTCTATTAAATATTTTCTATTAGTTAACCGTTTTCAATGTGGAATGAAAGTTGTGAAGGTATTTTGATTGGCAGCACGACCTTTGATGGGTTTATAGACCTGATGTGAGTATGATTATGTGAATTGTTACAAATGAACGAGTTACTTATTAAGTGCTAATTTTACAGCAACATGATACAGCGTCATTACTTACTCGTATATTTCACAGCTGACTATTGCGCGAGACTGTGCTCCCGTGGATCTTTGTTTGGCCACTGCTCAGTTCCTATTGGTTGTAGCGTGATGTCATATAGCACGTTATTTAACCGTTAATCGCAGAGATGTTACATATCAACGAATATTATAACCCTTCATCTGGTTAACCTCATCATATTAGTCGTAGAATGTCCAGTTTTGGACATAGGTCTCCTCAGGAAACGTTCAATAGGATCTGTTGTATATCACTTACATATTACATCCAGCGCAATCTCCGATGTTAAAAAAAAAGATAAATTGGACCTCCTACACTGCACTTGGTGTACATATTACCATAAGTACCATATGAGTAAAACTAAACTTAAGTTCAGAGAGAAAAACCTAACGTTTTTTTTATTCCAGCAAATCCGGAACTTTCTACGGAAGTTCATTTTCGGCACTATCGACGTAGAACTCAGTTCATTGTTAAACTGTTTGAATTCTTTTTACTATTATTATATAGTTTAGTTTAGTCTAGAGAACCTACTAATAGTTTCCTCTTTATATGACAATAGTTAAACTCTTGAAAGAAGTAAGATATACAATCAACATACTTCAGAGTATTATGGTACACCAATTGCTTGGCTCCAAAACTTTGATCTTTTTCGAATTGAATTCCGTACCGAGTCGTCTTAGTATTTAAACTTTACGATGATATTTTTAAAATTAAAACCGCTTCTTCAAACGCGTGCTCAGAAGTGCCGAAATAAAAACTCAAGAAATATACTTCAATAAATTAACAAAGATACAATTTACAATAACATTATATTACTCTTGTGTCGCAAAAAACTCAATACTCTAAAGTCACAATTACTTAATTAGAGATTTAGACGATAAGGGGCAGGTGTAACCATCAAAGATCACGACTCCGGCGGACATCGATTCGTTACAAATACGATCCTTTAGATACACCTCGTTGAGTCAAGGACTCTAAAACTCATTCCGTACACAATGAATAAAAAAATGATACAAATTAACTGATTGAACCTGTTCGGTGAGGACCCCTAAAGAGCGGGTTTCTGTTAAGTGAACTAATTTATACTCACCTGTATCATAAATAAGAATGAAATGGGCCGAATGTGAAACATCCCACGCTGTAGAAGTTCCGTAGCCATTTTGAAGTATGGGGAAATAAAACTAAATTTCTATTCTTGTATCCAAATTGTAGTCACAGATAAGATAAACAAATTAGGTGTGAATTATATTACAATTTAAATTGCATAAGGACTAGTAAAGATATTAGAAGTATAATTCAACCATATATCAAAGTCATTTTAAGATAATATATTCTAAAGTCTACTTCATTGTTTTGGAAAACTAGACAATTTTCAAGGATTAAGTCCTTATACAATCACAGAATTTCGTTGCTAAACAAAAGCACTTCGACTTCTCTCAGTATTTACAATACAAATAAGTCTTTAATTTATAATAGAACAAATGTTTAAATAGTTTAAAATTTATATATCAAAACTTTAAGCATACTCGTCATAAGTACTATACATTTAATAACAAAAAATACCTATATTGTTAGATAGTACGTTAATATTAATTTCAAGAGGACTAGAGTTAACGTAAGCAAACAATCATAAATTTTAAACTAAATACTTACTTACGCAGCTTCATAAAAGAAGCCAAAACTAGAAATAGAAATAAGACTACAGTGCTAATTCTGCACACATAAATACATATCGCAAAGTAAAATATGCGAATGACGTAATTATTTACATGATTCGGTATAAAGATTTTGTGGGTAATTTAACAGTAATATATTCCACTATCGTCTAGAAAGACGATGAGATCATCATATTATCCTAATACGCTTTATCGTTGAATAATATTTCTATTGAACCCTAAAAATACAAATCGGCACGATATAAAGGGCATTTAATATTTTTATTCGATAAAACACAGAGTACCGCGGTTTAAAAAGTTGTTAGCACGTCAAATAAAGTTTGAATGTGCCATATCAGTCCTTGTTTGTGAGAACACATGCTGAGATAACACATCACATGTCATTTTCTTTTATATTATTATTTATTTATTTATTAACTAAATGTAAAGTCTTCTAAAAATTAAATTTTTAATATGTAACGATTAATTTGGGTGAGCGCGAAATGCATAGCTAATTGCAAAGTTTATTATAATTTTATTCGTTTCTGTTAATTAAACTTCATAAAGCTAGTTCATTAATACTTAAACTGTGGTTTTATTGAATCGAATTGAAGGAATGTAATTTAAAATGAAGCATCCTTTCAAATACAAGGTCGTAAAATTGTTTATCTACTTAATCACTTGCACGATTCACGTTATTAGATTGCTATTTTATTATTAATTGAATAATTTCGTGTTATAAATGCGTATGGTGATGTCGGACTAAGGTTTCATGTACATCTATTAAGATTGATATCTTAACAAGTTTATTAAAATTATATCATGTAATAGCTCTTTCGATTTCAATGAATTTTGTGTATGTGTTCAAGTGGATTCGAGGATGGTTTAGATACACAAATAAAAAAAATGCAATCGATTGGTATATCATGCAGGACAACGTCTATCGGGTCTGCCAGTTTCATATATATTAATTTAAAAGATAAGGTCGGGTATGTCTCAAAAGCATATTTAAAATCATTATTCTGAAGCCTTAATTCTCATTGTTATCATAATCAGGAAATACAAAAGAATGCTTTCTCTCGTTTTTTGAACAAAAAACTAAATGTATATCGACTGGCCTGTTGGTTTAGTGGTTAGTGACCCTGACTGATAAGCCGGAGGTCGTGGGTTCGATCCCCACCCAGGACAAATCTTTGTGTGATGAGCATAAAGGTTTGTTCTGTGTCTGGGTGTAATTTATCTATAATATGTATGTATTTACAAAAAAAAAATGTATATAAGTAGTATATCAGTTGTTTAGTACCCATAACACAAGCAAATATAATTGCTTACTTTGGGACTAGATGGCGCTGTGTGAATGTGGTAGAATATTATTATTATTATTATATTATTATATAAATACATAATAAATGGTTGAAATTCAGTATCAATCAGTAGTTAAACAAATTACTTCCTCATTTTTTCTACAGCAAATTAATTTCTAATTCCCACTAAGTATTACCCAACCATTTACATCTAACTGTTACGCTAAAGTACGTACCGCCACATAAATTAGTTTCTGCTTGGCGCCCGTTATTAAAAAGGTCCTATTCGGCTCACAATATTCCATTTCGTTTGCCAGTGGGGGGTTAGACCGTTTCAATCGTTGCGACAATTAATCACAGTACAGCAGTGTCATCCGGCACACCGGTCAGACCGAAACACGCCAGACGTATTTATTGTACCTTTTTTACTTTTTTTTATTCGTGCGTTAAAACGGTAGGGTAGTGAGATTGTGTGCCTGCGCCGACTATAACCCATACCTACGTAGTTTGCATAAATAAATGAGTTTCAATTCTCGTAGCCGCCGTGCGCCAGAATGGTTAATTCAATGTTTCATGTATTATAGTCGGGCTGAAGTTTAAATTAATAGGCTTGCTAATATAATTTTGTATTAATGTAATTTAAATTGTAAGTGAATCTTTATGAATGAATAAACTTGAAGTGTGATAGTTGCAAATAGCAGATATTTACTTACTTAAAATTAAGCTTTATTGAATTCGAATTAATAAGTAATTGCTCACTAAAATTTGGGTAATATATTCATTAGCAAATTAATCGTCACTATAAATAAGTATTTGACTGTTACAAATATTAGTCTTTTCGATATGTAATTAATAACAAAATAGAACATTTTCTAATCCTCAAATTCGTCAAACTTCAATAATTTCTCGTTACAAAAACCTGACAACTTATAATAGCATAATTTGATTATAATAATAACCCAAGTTCATAACGTTATATGAGAGTAAAAAAGTTAAAGGCCCGTATAGAACAACGTTATAGTGATAGCTGTAATAATGACCATATTAAAGCTTGCCAAATTGGTAATAGTATTAACACAAAAGGCGGTGTTGGATTGTTCCGGAATATTTTCAGATCATTTGTTATACCGCTGTGAGACGTCAAGTGTAGGAGCGAAACGAATTATAAAGAATCATTTGGCTCGTTCTAATTTTAAAAAATAGCAGAGCTTTTTTAAATAAATGGAATTTTATTTTCTCACATCATAGTAGCGTGTCACTTGGAATTTAAACAAATTAAAGTGGCAGTATTGTAGGTATAATTACTTTGTTTGTGTAAACAAGTCCTGTTACGATTATGTCTACTTTATAATAAAAATAAGATTTTACACGTGTAGCTATTTAATATAATAAGAGATTTTTAAGAGCCCCAAAACAAGGAAAACGGCTAATTGGCTGTAATACGGAAATAGCCATGGAAAGCCTTTTTTTTTAATTAAATCCTTTTTAGCATTATTAGGTGCTTGTAATAATAACAAAGTGAGTAAAATTAATGTGGAATTTGTCATCAAATTCGATAATAAATTTAAAGATTACGATAACACGAAGGAAATAATTAGTTGGAAAGAAAATATAATACACTAGCGGACCCGACAGACGTTGCCCGTTGCATTTGCATTCTTTTTTTTCTTTTTTTATTTGTGAATCTAAACCGTCCTCGAATCCACTTGAACACATACACAAAAATTCATTCAAATCGGTTCAGCCGTTTAGGAGGAGTTCACAGTCAACACACGTACAGAAGAATTATATATATAAAGATTTGAAAGGGGCAATTAATGCCTCTTAAACTTGACTACTTATAAAAGTGGAGTGGGGTGAGCGGGGTGGGAAACAAAACCTCCAATCCATCTACGAACAAGAATTGTTATTTTAAGTCTTTCACATTGCTAATCTTCGTTGAATCGTTAGTGTACCTATAATGTTAGAAAAAAACGTTAAAAAAGTTAGTAAAAAAGCATTCGACTCACATAATACGATAATTTTAAAAAGTGGCCCTAAATACAAAACAAAAAATCTCTCGAAGAAAACTTCTGATTGCTTTGCCATAGTAATCTATTATACAACTTTTAACACTTATCAAACCTCCTTATTATACAAAAAAAATCTATTAAGTTGACAAAAATGACGTCACATATACGAAACCTTTGAAAGGTTTAACAAGGTAACAAATACAGAAACTATTTGAACCAAAACATTTTAGCAAACAGTACATTTTCATTCAAAAGCTTACAAACAAATCCTACACCAAACATGTGCTTAAAAGGGTGGTCTAACATTATGTTAAGCGCGCCATTGCAAATACAGTCTTTCTACCGTATGAATGCAGGGTCATGAAGTAACTCGAGCCCGGGCTAATCAAAGACGTTAAACAGGAATTTATTGTGTGCAGTGTACCTTGGCAAGTTTATTGTGCATTACTATGACTGTACCAATTACTCAACTCACATATAAACTGGGCAAAGCCGTAACCAGATGTAACTAGTTCTTATTATGCATAGTTTTGTGGGCGTTTGTTTAGCTTTAAGTCATTTGTGATTTGTTTATCCTTCTGTTTGTATTGGTAAATATTCGGTACGTACTTCACCATTATATTAAGAGAAGCCTTTTTTAGCCGACTGTATAAAAAGAGGCTATTGATTTTATTACACTACCAGCCAATATCGTCTGACTTGGTAAGGTTTTAGCGATAATTCCTGCCACATACGTGCCGGCTCTGGGGTGAACTTCCTGCAGTGAAATTTCCTTAGCGCTATGACATGTCCTTCTTCAAACGAGGTTTAAAGAGAGCTATCCTCTCAAGGTAGGCAGCGGCTTGCCTATGCCTGTGCCCCTAACATTGCCAACGTCCATGAGTGGCGGTAACCACTTACCATCAGGTGGGTCGCCTGCTCGTCTGCCAATTCAGGCAATAAAAAAAAACTTGCATGTATCTATTATAGGTTTACACAATATTCACATAATGTCTGCCAGCTTCTGCCCGCGTGGTATAAAAGTAGACTATCATAGTCTATTTTTACTTTGTGCTTTTTCAGACAAGTAAGCGCAAAAAGTAAGAGATGGTGGCTGAATGGAGAATAAGAGACCGGCGAAAACACGCGGTCCGAGTTCGATTCCGACCAGCAGTACCAATGTGGATTTCACTTTGTGGAATTTATATGTACTAGTTAGTCATGTGATTTACCATCTGCTAACGGTAAAGGAAAACATCGTAAGGAAACCCACATACCCTAGAAGAAATTCTAAGTGTATGTCTGATCCACCAACCCGCATTAGGCCAGCGTGTGTGGATTAGATTATGGTCTAAAAACCTCAGCTCTCTAGATAGAGGAGAGGAGACCCGAGCCCAGCAGTGGGAAATTAATGGGTTGCTGATTTCAGACAACAGTATTATATAATGCTGGTGTTGTGACGTGATTGAGGAACAATCATATCCTAACTTTTGCATTTAGTGTAATATAGTAGGATATTATTCTAAACTAGAAGTCGCGTGGGACTTCGCGCCCGTCGTTCTTTATTTGATCACTGCATAGCTCCTATTGGCCATAGCGTGATGTTATATAGCCGTATTCGATAAATGAGCTATTCAAAACTAAAATATATTTTCCAGTTCAGGTCCGGTAGTTCCTGAGATCCTAGCGTTGAACCATACAAACTCTTTAACTTTAAAATAGAGTATACACTTTGGCCAAACATGCCCCTATATCGACAACGGTATATTCTTCATATTACACAAGCAAGCTTACACATATTGTCAGTAGTACAAAGTTTTATAGATAATTTTAGTATACTGTGGTTGTGTGGCTAAGTTTGCCTAACGTATAAAACCAGCATCAAAAGTATATCATAAATATATGACATCTATCTTTGTTCACATATTTCCCAATAATTGGCAACAAAATTTACAAACTAATTTTTAAATAAAAAATTATAACAATAAAACATTATCAAATTACTTCGATACCTATAGTAAAATTACATACAATATTAATATTGCCCGAGGTACCTGTCAAAAATAACATTATTAAAGCTTCATTTATATTTAAATTCAATTCAAAATCATATTCAAAATTACATCAGTCAATTACGCTTTGGAAGATCTCTCGAAATGAAATTGTCTCGAATATCTAAATTCATAAATAAATACATTTGTTTTCACTTGTATTTTCAATTCATCAGCCATTTTATTTCAAATGAATTTCTTCAGCAAATATGTCTGTACTAACAATAAATGCATTAGCAATCTATTTGGAACTTACGCAATCAAATTTCATTTCATTCAAACATTAGGTTTCTCATCCAATATTTTATATTCTGTTCAGAATATAAATCATAAATTAATATTTGTTTTTCGATGAAAACATGACATTGTAAGTTCTGAATGAATGAAAAGAAGGTCATATGGCGCCAAACAAACTCTACTTATATAAATATTTCGCATCTGCAATATTTCAAAATAATTTAATATGTCATAGTTTTTGTTTGTTTAAAAGGTATTCACCTTTTCGTATTACATTTATGAATTTCATCATACATTATATCAGATGAAATCATTTAGGTTGGTAAATATTAATTTATAAAGATAGGCACATATATAAGATAGGTATATATTAGGTAATAAATAATAATTAAATTTAGCTCTATTTAGTAAAACCATTTCCATTTTCAACATTGAAATCTTGATTTTGAATTTAATCAGACGAAGTTAAAATTAAGGCTTAGCTTTGATACTTTCAAGCGTTCCTGTTTTGCTTTACCCTAAATCACCCTTAAGGCAAAAAGGGGTTGATAATTCAAACCGTACAAACTAAGGTTCAGACCAAAACTTTGTGAAAAAGTACAATTGGGGAAGGGTTGGAGCCTCATTGAAGATTACAAGATAAACGTGAAATCCGTCAAGAAACGAGAGGGTGGTACTTAACAGTTTTAATTTTAAAGTTTCTCGTTTAACCGCCGTTTGCAACGTTTAATTTCCGCCGTAGAAATTATTAGGAAGGACTAAGGCAGCCTTTGAATTGCGTTGAGTTGCAGCCGCTTGTCGGTGAACCCGACAAATACTTGATTACTTTTTAAATAACATGTTGAAATGTTAAAGGTGTTTTGAAATAAGGCATTAGCGAGTAGATGTTGATTTTGAATCTCTTTTTCTAACCGACTTCTATTTAAGCCATTTTAAAATTATCACATGATAAGTTAAAGAGCAGAATTCTCTTTGCAAAAGCGTACCTACATTTTTCAATATTATTTTTAAACTAAACTTACTATTCAGCAATTTCTTCTCACATTCAATATTATTAAGATTGGAGCCACTGAAATAGAAATTGAAAACTTATATTTGAAAGGAGAATATTTTAAACCTATTACTATTCACATGATCGTTTTTATGTTATTAGGCAAGTTTATGTTATCATACCGCAGGCAGTATTTACAAATAATGACAATTATATTTACCAGTGAGAAGGTTTGAATGAAATAGCTATACAATAAAATAACATTATGTTCATAATTAATTCATCCTTCAAATTCAAATGAATTTACCATTTGCTCACAGGTAATTTCCACTCACAAAAGTTTTAGGATTTTGTGAGTGAAAATTACCTGGTCTCAGATTTAATATCAGACAAACTAGTGTTGGAAAATAATTTTCAATATAAAATCCATTGCAAAATTCACATATAGAAATAGTACCTAGAAAAATGAACCGTGAAAGCGAAGACGTAACAGGAAATGGAGGTATGGATTCAAATAAGCAATTTTCTCGAACAAGCTCGCATCTCGTGCGCAGTAAACCGCGATCCTAAACTTACCGCAACATTCAGATTTGTGCTCGTGAGAAGAAAAAACAAAATTACAGACAATTTGTTGCGATATCCTTATTGAGAGGTAAGAGTTATGTGTGTTATGGATTTGTTGAGGGCTACATGATGCCCTTTGAATATCCGCCCGTTTCGACTGAGAGCAAGTTACATACATGTATCTTCGCTATATACTTACTTGTTAATGTGGATAGGGATGCCGTACAGTTTCTTAATTTTATTGTAATATAATAATATCATATTTCACCACATTCACACAGGGCCATCTAGTCCCAAATTAAGCAATTATATTATACTACTTAAATACTTTTCTTTTTTTGTAAATACATACATATTATAGATAAATTACACCCAGACACAGAACAAACGATCATGTTCATCACACAAAGATTTGTCCTGGGTGGGGATCGAACCCACGACCTCCGGCTTAGCAGTCAGGGTCACTAACCACTAGACCAACAGGCCAGTCAAATGAATAGTGTGTAGTAGTACGATATACTCGTACATTACATTTTTCTTATTTTCATACATTCCTTTCTAATTTGAGCAGGATTTTTAATGTACGGTCAGCAACTGAATAAATTAAAAATTTCAAAACGCAAGTACCGCAGCATACATAAATTACTTAATAAGACTAGTGCCAGAATATAATTTACGATGATAATTTGATTCTGTCCCTAGTTTTAATAAGTAGTTTATGTATGCTACGGTACATGCATTTTGATATTATGGATATTTACAGCTACTTTTGTTGCTGACTGTACATGTTTTAAAAACAATCCACATTTGAACGTGTTCCTCTTTCATTTTAATTGGTATATATCTTGGCAATGTCTTAAATTATCTTATAGTAATTAAGCTATATATTATAGTCAGAGTTTTGAAAAAAAAAGACACATTAAAAATAATGAAAGCTAAATAAAATTGAAGTTTCTTAAGACACTACTATAAAATCAATATATATGGGGAAGTCCCATAACGCCGGACGGCACCTAGTGCCGGACACTCGTACTATCTCGACAAATTAAAACGCAATCGATTTTGTAAGCGTGGGAAGGGGAGCGGGGAACTGCAACGGATACAAAAATGTCCCTTAGCACCGGACAGTTTTCAAGTTGATTTATCGGCTTAGTTACACTTGTTGAATTAATCGTTTTATGTTGTTTTAGAGTCTATAACAATAGGAAGAAATTTTGAAATCGAAGAGAAGAAGAAGAAAGGGAAATGGGACCAACAAGGCTTGAAAACTGCTTTGGATAAAGTTTTGTCCAAGGAAATGAGTCTAAGAGAAGCTTGGTTACGTTATGAAATCCCAAAGAGTACTCTCTACGACAGAACATCTGCTTTAAAACGCGGAGAAGAAGTGAGGTGCATTGCAATGCTGCCAAAAAAAGATCAGAGGCTCGTAAAAGAAAATGTGAAAGGATTGAAATTTTAACATCATCACCTTACAAAATTCCTGCTGAGGAAAAGAAAATGAAAAACAAAAGGTGAAACCAAAAGCCAAAATATTAGTAGGAGGAAAGGGAAAACTGACAAAAGGTTTTAAATTTAAAGGAAAAAGAAATGAGGAAGGAGATAAAGTTAAGGAAAAAGCCCCATTAAAATCCAACACCAACATAAACACTACTTGTGTAGTGTGCTTAGAGGACCATGACGAAGACTGGATTCAATGCTCAAGCTGTCAAAGGGTGGGCTCATAAAGCATGTGCGGACATCCCTGAATGTGGTGATTACTACATTTGCGATCGATGCACGATGTTCTAATAATGTCCGGCGCTAGTGGTTCGACGTTAAGTCCGTCCGGTACTAGGTGCCATTAGCAATAATTGCAGTTTTTTTTGCCAAAAGTTAATTATAGTTCCTAAATATGTTTGCATAGAACTTACGTTTTTGTTGATTTATTTTGATTTTATACTTTCTTGGTTAAAATAATTCATAAATAAAGTTACATGTTTCACAGAAATTTATATTTTATTTACTGAAAACCTTAGGTGTCCGCCACTGGGGGACTTCCCCCTACCTATAATACAGTATTTTAATTTAATGACAAAAATATAGTGCAGACTGTTAAACAGAGGTAGTAGAATAAAATACCTACATAAATTATATACCTAAAGGACTGAGGAAGGAAGGAGTGAATGTAGAAACATATCTACCCATGCAATGTAGTACCTACATTACGGTCGCCTAATGACCACCTGGTAGAGAGCAAAAGTTTTGCTTCAGACTGCAAGCCTTCGCCGGACTTTCAAGTTTATCTTAATAAGACGGTTTCAAATAGCACAGATGTATAGATAAACAAAAAATATATTACTTATGAACTCTAGAAAATGTTTTTAATTTTCTTTTATCATTAAAATGTTCGGGACATTTACCATGTTCTATTGTTATGTTAAGTTATTTAATATCTTTCATCATCATCATCATTTCAGCCTATTGCAGTCCACTGCTGGACGTAGGCCTCTCCTAACATCTAATATCTTTATTGAGAGTCAAATACATATTTGATGATCATGATCACCGAAGTACTTTTTTTTGCATAAAAATACACAAGACTTGTTCCCCACAAGCCCTGCGTTGCGGGGTACTTTAACAAACATAGTAATACAAAGATATACCCAGACTCGAAACAAATATCAATTAATCATAAATTTTTGTCTCATATGGGAATCGAATCCAAATCACTCGGCGCGGTGCCTTAACCTCTAAACCACAGTGACAGTTTATTATAGTACGATCAAAGATATTAAAATATTATTAAGTAAAATGACAATGACAACTATCTGTATTTTCTTCTATTTAAGTTTATCAACCAGATACACTTAGGTCAAAAACCACAAGAATTCAGATAGATGATTAACCCAATTCACTCTCATGACTATTAAGATACATCGATTGGCTTATTGACTGGCATAGAACAAAGAATTTACTACAGACACATTAATCCCATCTAGAGCAATTAAACGTTCTAATTCTACAGCATTCGATTAAGAAAAGACAATTTGTACTTGACCGCATTTCTCCTAGGCACGGACATCGTCGCTTCTCCTATTACGTAACTCGGAACCGCTACTAATTGCACAATTAACTTATATTGTAGTTGACAGAGAAGGTTCAATTACCCTCGTTTGGGATGTAACCTATCTCTCAACAATATTACTTACTTGAAATATTAGACCTTTGTGATGTCACTGCAATATCTTCTATTTCTTGGTTTGTTGGCCTCATTTGGCTCTAATTAGATGTGATTGTTTTTATTGGACATGTCATTAATGAAAAGTCTGTACAAATTGCGGTGTTGCTACGAAAAACAGAACACTTACGATTTAATGAGGGCAATTGCTTTTTTATTGACACTAAAATTGTTTCGATATTATTTTTTATAACAATATTTTAGTTTATACATAATTATACAGCGTGTCTATCTTTAATTTCTTTATTACTTTTATATAGGATGCTCGTTATTTCCAAAGGCTCTTAGATGTTAATCCTTACTGAACTCACAGTGATGGGTGTGTGCAAGGCAGTCTCGTAAATAAAAGAAAATATAATGTAGGTACTAAACTAATATTATAAAGCTAAAGAGTTTGTTTTTTTGATTGAACGCTAAGATCTTAGGAACTACTGGTCCGATTTAAAAAAATATTATAGTGTTGGATAGCCCATTTATCGAGGAAGGCTAGATAGCATCACGCTGCGGCCAATAGGAGCTGAGCAGTAGCCAAATAAAGAACGACGGGAACGAAGCCTCGCGCGACTTTTAGTCTTTAATATAATTTAATTTTTGTCATAACATTTAATTTTAAAACATACTAATTAAAAAAATTGGCCATTGTTTTTCATGTCCAAATGTTTTAAAATCTGGTTCATAAACTAACTAAAAATCTTTTCTTCAGCGAAACCTTAGCTAAACACGACATAATTAACATGTTAAATGAAAAACTGTCTTGCAAGAAGACACGAGCCTTTCTTAGAGAAACAAATTGCTTTCACATTGCTGCAACAAAGATTTTTATAATAAAAACTCAATGCACTTTCAATTTACGTTATTATTGTTTTGCAAAATATGTAAAAAACAATTCAGTCGCACCCCCATAACTCACGCGGTAGGTCCTTATTCAAGAACTAAGGATTCAGAATGAACTAACATAACAGAAACTAGATTAACGCTCACATAAAGCGTAGGACATGAATGTTGTAACCTGAGACTTGGCAGACAATACCGGCTCCCTTATTGCTCAGCTCTTAAATTGTAGTGCGGTTTCAATGCAAGTGCCGTTGACGTTAAATTATTGTCGCCATGCAACGTTACACCGCCTGCTGTACACGTGTGCACTAGGCTTATAGGCTGTTAAATTCAATGTAGGTCTATTATGGTCAATCAATATGTGCCTAGCTATGTTTAAATACTTGAGACGTTGATGAAGTCGATCTTTTCATGAAATCTGAAACTTCTTGTTGTGTATACAATTCTTAAAAATAATGTTTAAAAGACAACGCTATGTTTAAAAGACAACGCCCGCACTAGGGAACAAGCCTTGTGTCGCGGGGAGCTTTACAAACATGAAACTAACGGACACAAAGTACACCCAGACTAGAAACAAATGTCTATGAATCACACAAATATTTGTCTCGTGTGGGAATCGAACCCACGTCACCCAGCACGGCGATGTAGTGGCGAGGCGACCACCTTAACCACTGCGCCACGGTGACTGTCAAAATAATAAGTACTTTATCTCGTGCCAGATTAATAATGTACTTACTTGCGTTCCATAGCCATTCAAGTAGATGTCATAGAGGTTTATATTAGTGTTTAAAAACGTAAAATTTCGTGTATTTTTATTCAAAAATTTGTTAAGGGGTCATTATCACAATACGAGTTTATATGATCTATTTTCGAATTATTTTTAACAATGATCTTTTTGACACAGATAGTTTTATCAGTAATGGAAATTAAACCAAATGAAGCGTCTATCTTAAGTTCTATTAACTGACAAAACTTAACTTATATCCAATCTAAACCTGACCCTAGATTATCCAATATACATTGCCTTAACTTTTATACTTTAATATTACAACAGTAACAAAACATTTGAATTTCGATTTTGAATCGAAAAATACAATGCGAATTCAGTATTGAAAACGTTGAATTTTATAACAGATAAAATGTTAACTATGTATTCACAGCAACGAGGTGTTATTGCAACTTATGATCGTTGGGAGCATGAGAATAACCTGTTTCCTCCATTCGACCTACAATGTTAGTACAAAGACTGATATACGAGAGTCTATCGTTTTCACATCAACACGCAAATAAAATATTCCGAGATATTGTTGCTTAAACGTACTTTTCCATTCATAGAAAAGCTTGTATCTAGCTCGATTCTTAACATTCATTCTCAACGTAACAACGTACTGCTAATTTTTTTTTTTTTATTTTACCATATTCACACAGCGCCATCTAGTTCCATATTAAGCAATTATATTTGCTTGTGTTATGGGTACTAAACAACTGATATAATACTTAAATACTTTTTTTTTTTTGTAAATAAATACATATTATTTACTTTTATTATCAATCAGCTTGTGACCACAGCCGGTGTAACCTGGTCGAAACGTCAAGCACCATAAGGTATGTAAATACCTAAAGCATAATCGCGTGAATTCCCGTTTCAAATCAATAAATATTACATACATATTATAGATAAATTACACCCAGACACAGAACAAACAATCATGCTCATCACACAAAGATTTGTCCTGGGTGGGATTTGAACACGACCTCCAGCTTAACCACTAGGCCAACAGGCCAGTCAACCAATCAAGTATGCATTAAAGGAAGTACTTAAGGATGTACTTACTAAGTGTACAATATCGAAATAGCAGTTTTAATACAGTTATTACTGAGCTCAGCAGTAATTGTTCTGCCAACAACAACACTTATCCGCATGAACTGCATGAAATTTGCAAGCTAGATCTAACTAAATAGACCAAAAACTTAATTGTAATTTGAATCAATTACTGTTATGATCAAAAACATTTTTGTATTTAGCGAAACACTAGCTATTGCAGTGGATTCAGAGATTAACAAGCAAACAGCGTGATGCAGAAATTTTATATATCATAAAAATATAATATATTCAGTAGTCGGTCATAACAGAAACCAATACAGTAATAAAAAATCCCTTCGCAAAAAAATAAGTGAAGCTCTAAGTTTTCAATCTACTGCAATTACCACTTTGTCTTACAAGCTTTGTTGTTATGAAGAAGAAATAGAAGCTCCTAAAAAACTTTTGAAAAAACGTAGTTATTCTACATAGACTATACCAGTGAACTTTAGATGCCCGACTATTAACGACTCGTGGTTTATGGCATAGAGGAAAATTATACTGTGCCTTGAGGCTACCATTACCACCTAATTCTACCAAGACTGAGTGTCGAAAACGCCTAAAGGCTAACAACGAAAACCACCATCTAACATTTACTCCACACATACTATCAACACAATTATTTATATTCATTGGCATATTAAATTATATTAGAAAATAGCCGAAATTCAAGATCAAAGGTCCACACAATTACTGACGGGTCTATGTCAGAATTTCGTATATTATAGTACTATTTTGGCATATGATTTCGGTTCATAATAGGGTATCATTTTAGTCGACGCGAGAGCAAGTGCATGCGTACATACTTATTACATTGCGTCGATAATAACCACGTTGCTGTATTCACGGTGTAACGCAGCTATACCATTATTACTAGGAGTTAGAGTTTAATGTTGCTTGGCTGCAGTGTTATGAGTGCACGTGTTGATTTGTCCAAATCAAAACTTAATACGCGATCGTGAATCGTTCATACATTTGCATGTAATATTCGGCTGTCATTATCTATGTTATTGTGGAAAGCAAAGTTAATAGTACTTTCTAATTTCGTTTCATTTGATAATTTATCTATTATACGGGTCAGTTGTGTAGCATAGATTTTTTGTATTTAAGTGTTGTAAATATTAATGTATGTTTGTGTGTATAAAGTAGGTATCAATTTAACTTGTGATATATACTTACTAGACTTACTACTATAGATATTACGTGGCAAGTTTGATTACACACACAATTCAAACACTAACCAAAAAGAGTTTTATATTGTTGCTGCGACATGCAACATTGGTGCTTATCTCAAAGATGGTCCGAACGACAATCGAATTTTCGAATCGAACGGCCGCAAACGAATTAAACAATCGATTTAATCGTTCACTTAATTACGTAATTAATGTCTGAGCGTAGCTTGCCCACAGTGCCTGTTTAATGCCCCTGCATTCACCGCGGGTGTAGCAGAACACCGGTACCGCGAAACACGAAGTATTACGGCTATAGTTTGTTTTTAATGATCCGATCCGATATACGAGTCGATCCAATTTTGAATCGAATTAAAATTTTCATTCGTTTACTTTGAGCTATGGCTGGAAGGATCGTTGTCGTTACTCTACATATAATTCTTGTTACAAAGATCTGATCTGATATACGAGTATCTACACTAGACGCTGTCTACACGAAGGTAGACTTTACACAGCTAATATTATTACAATTTTGAGATCCTGCACAAGCTTTGAAAGCGCTCTGTGATCAATATAAAATTAGATAAGGATTCCACATGAATTTTGTTGTGATGAAATAAATTGAAAATATTTTGTTTTAGAATAAAACAGCGAGGATTTTTATCGTTGGATTCTGTTGACTGGCCTGTTGGTCTAGTGGTTAGTGACCCTGACTGCTAAGCCGGAGGTCGTGGGTTCGATCCCCACCCATCCTTTATGCTCATCACACAAATCTTTGTGTGATGAGCATAAAGGTTTGTTCTGTGTAAGGGTGTAATTTATCTATAATATGTATGTATTTACAAAAAAAAAATGTATTTTAGTAGTATATCAGTTGTTTAGTACCCATAACACTAGCAAATATAATAGCTTACTTTGGGACTAGATGGCGCTGTGTGAATGTGGTAAAATATTATTATTAAAATATTATATTATTCTTGTTCAGTCAAATAACAAAGCGCTTACCAGAAATATTATTGATAGATATAATAATATCGTTCAAGCATTTAAGACAAGCTAGTAATTATATCATTTTAAATTTTAAAATAAAGCTGCACATCACTGTTTTAAGTGTGAGAGACTGCCCTATAATTAAGTTTGAAGCTAATTGCTTATAAGTAGATCATACATCAAAAATATTACCGTTAGCTTTCCTTAATTGCATTACTGGCACAAGTCACGTTCCAAATTGTACTTACTTTTATATTTAAAGGCAGTCATAATAAGTCTTATTAAATTACGCGACACCTTGATGAATAGAAAAAGTTTAATAATGAAGTAAACAGCACCTGCATAAGAACGAGATGGAATGCTGCACACAGTGAAAATATCCTTTGATCTCTGCGGTTTGATGATTAACAACGAGTCTTCCTTCAGTTATTAGGCGCAGAGATCCAATACGTAATTTTAATGTTCAATTGATAGCTTTCACAATATGTATCAAATGTTTCAAAATGAAACCAATAATAACACTCCCCGACTATACGAATTTTTTTTTTTTTATACCTCGACGGTGGCAAACAGACGTACGGTCCGCCTGATGGTAAGCGGTTACCGTAGCCTATGGGCGCCTGCAACACCAGGGGCATCACGAGCGCGTTGCCGACCCTTAAGAAACATATTCACTCCTTTTTTGAAGAACCCCATGCTTATTATTAGAATTATTTTAGAGAGCTACTAAATACTGATTTCAGTCTATTTATTATCCCATCAGCTTTTTTCTTACAGCAACATTTTTTCAACTCACTTTCTTTTCGATAATGTGAGATTAGGCTTTATCTATATCATCAATCAAAATATCAGTTCAACGACGACCATAGCTGTTAAAAACTATATCAAAGCAAAAAATACTGTCTCCTTTCTCACGTTTAGTATTTCTCAGATCTTCCATTTACTCTCAGGATAAAGGGAAGCACAGGAGCTCAGTGTACTTCATATAGTTGTCGTGCAGTAATTGAAGAACATTCTTCCGAGTTTCGGTTTCAAAGCTCTTAAACGCAACAAATGAACGCAGACATTTCAATTACATTCTTGTGCAACTATTGTCGTTGCGTCTCGCCTCTTGCAAACAGTACATAGAAGCAGTATACGATACATTCTAGTAATTAAGATCGAACCTTTCACTCCAATAAAGGTTTGGAGCGTAAAACGTTCTGGTCCTTCGACCGAACGGCGTCGTAACTCTTGCAATTAAGTCGAATTAAAAATAAAGTCGAAAGAGTCTGAACAGTACAGGCTGTTGATTAAACGCCATCTCGCGGGCTCCCCATCAATAAGAACACTTTAATTAAACACTTTTATTCGCGCTTGAATGGCCGGGACGCTAGTCTCGGCTTTTAATTTGCTTTTTTATTTCTTTTTATATTATTTTTTTCTTAATAGAGTTGACAGTCTACGCCTGTCAGGCTACTGTTGCTAAATAAAGGACGAAACAAAGGTTTGAGTGGTCCTACGTTGCATAATAACGTTGAAATTGTTTTCATAGTGTTCGTAAATGACATTTTGAGAGTTTATAACCATAGTACAATAGAATATTATAACCGATAAAGGAAGAATACGTTATTTAATTATGACATTGTGTGTAAAGAGCATTATTTTTTTTATTTTCTTTTGTAATGGTCTTTGAAAAGGGGACAGCTTGCTTCGTTTATTCAGTTGTGGACAAAGAGTGAACCAGATTAAGACTGTAATATTTTTAAATGAATTTAATCTAAAGATTGAATATATCTTTATGGTTAAATCAAAGACTTTATAAAGCTATGTGATAAGAACATTCAAAATACGAAATGAGCACATGTAAACTTGGCAAAATTTCAAGCAAAAATGTGGTAAATATCTTTTTAATTTTGGATACAGTAATAGATAGTCAAAAAATAAACATAATTTTAAATTCAATTTTCTTCTTTCTTTAGGTAGGTACGTTTAAAAGAAAATATCTAGACAAAAATACTATTACGGTGTTACCTACCTAAATATTTAGTACTTGACCTTTCTAATTTAATTTAAAACACTAGCAAAGGGTAAGCCCGTTAAGATTGGACTAAATACTCGTAAATAAAACAATAATTAGTTAGGATACAATAATTTCGTCGAAGTTGAAGAAAATTATCATAAAACCAACATTACGGCCAGTTCTAATTTTGATAACATAATGTTATCTTCACGGGTAGATTACGATGAAATTTATTATGATTTTAGACAGTACTCGTATAAAAATAGAAATTGTGGGTACAAATTAATGAATAAAGTGACTAAATACACAATTAAATGAGTTTTAATGAGGTGTAATTTGTTGCTATTTACATATCAGTTACCTGGCTAGGAAGGGTGGCCACGGTAACCTTATTACATACGCTGTATTCAGTTTTAAACATTGGAAAATCCGTCCTCTTACCTGCAAATAAGGTGTAAAATACTGTGCCTTAAATTTTCAGTAATTTGACCACTAGCTGCGATTAATACTGAATATTGTTTAAATTCATTTAACGTTGAATATTGAAACGACAATAAATTTATTGTAAGTGCAATTGATTGGCGAACATATTGTGTATATTGTTGTTTACTTACCTACATATAATTATGTATATTGGATACACACATAGATGTTTAACCTATAGTATATCGGCCGCTATTTTATTGGTATTGGAAGAGATAAAAGTTTCATAATACATTTATCTCGATAACCAGTAATCGAATAAGTTCGAGGCACCTTTACTGTGGGAAAGGGAAGTATTGATGGTCATTTAATCTTCTGTTTTGAAGCTCGGTGTTTTTTCACTATTTTTGTATCTGTGTCATTGAACCTATGTTTTTATAAATATAAAATTATACCTATTTTGCCAGATTTTTTAAAGTGTTTGTGTTTCTATTACTTTACTTTACTACTGGGTGCTATTTTAGCCATATAGGTAGGTTGTATACTTAATTTCACATTTAAAATTATTATTATTATTATTCAGGTTTAAAATTTTATTTTAAGGAAAACTAACTTCATAGTGAGCATCCACATGACTGGATATAGGCCAAGTCTAATGTGGCCAAGTTACGTAAAATTTAGAAAAATATAAGCGAGCTGAATTTCTTTTTTTTTTTACATTTTGATTACATACCCAGTTTAAATTCAAGCAATAATCTTAAAAATCATACAATAATAAAATGAATTCTTCTGAGCATTGAAAGAAAAATATCAACAATCAAATAGGTTGAATAAAATAAGCTGTATTATATGAATAAAATAAGCTGTATTTATGATGTTTTAATATTTATGGTGTCTATTTTTAATAATTAATATAAATTTGAATTTATTTATTAATTTATTTTTTTGTAAAATACGGGATAATTTGCCTGAAATAAACAATATTTATTTATTTATTATTTATTTATACAGCACAATTTCACAATCGGTTGAAACGCAAAAAGGTAAAAGGTAAACGCAAAATAATATTATCTAGACCAAAAGTCTAGATAATATTATTGCTTGCTGGTGACATCTTTGTTTTCTTTTTAATTTATTTACTACTGGACTTTACTTGATAATGAGAATATTAATAAAACATACATTTTGAAAATAGTATACAAAAGAATGTGATATCCATTTTTAATGTTAATAATATATATTTAAAAATCTTCTTTTTAGAGCTCTTTTAACAATAATTATGAACAAAATTATTATTTAAATTTAGAAAATTAAATGTTTTTGTGTAAGTTAAAAAATAAAAACTCACTGTGCTGGAGCTAGAAAAAATCTGAAAAAAATTATTAATTGATTCAATTTTTATTATTTATAACTTATTTTATCCTAGTGTATCGTTAATTTGTTTTTTAAATCATAGACCACACAAAAGTCTAGCTAAGTTAAATATAATAGAAATTGCACATATTCTTATCCTTTCTAAGTCGTTCGTACAAATAAACAGAGCCACAAAAATCTACTAAAGTTTATCGTAGTTTTTTTTAGTGCTGCTTTAAACAGACAAACGTTTACGTAAAGACTTTTCAGCGTTTTTCATTTGAAATAAAATTTTATGAGCTACATCGCATAGATAAATTCCACAAAAATGTGCTTTGTGTTTTTTTTAAATGACTGTATCTGCATCTCTGTTAATAGTATTTTTGAATACAATTATACAAAAGTTATATTCGAGATTTCGTCTTTATTAAATTTAATGAAATTTTACATTTTACATACGACATTAAATCTATTGATAAACGTGAGTTATGAGTAATAAATGTGCCCTATAGACTAGTATTATTTTTTGCAAGCACACATATGAGCAGCAATCCCATTTTATTTTTATGTGTAAAAACTTTGATTAATAAACGCTTCTACTGGTTTTTACTTCGATTCTAACGAGCTCCAAATTGGCCATTTCGTTTATTTATAATCATTGTAAAGTAATAATATTGCTGGTAGATATTCAATCTTGAATAATTATTTTAGTATTTTTTTAGACTAGTCTACTGCTACTGATGAGCAAAAAATAGTAATCTGATATAATATCATTGACTTTGCTTGTGACTACATTAATAATTATAGTACATATTTTGAAGATAATTAAAATTTGTTTGCCAGATAAATATATTCCAAAAGGAATATTAAATAGCAGTACTGTTGCGTTTAATTACCAGCCGTTCGGCTGCTAACATTTTAACTAATGTTGAGCTGCGGTGTTGAAATATCGGAACAGTTCCACCCTCACATCCACCCCTGTATCAACTCCTGTATTAACAGCGATACCAAGTAACATAACAGAACACCGAATTTGACACTGTTTTATTCTTCTTTGTATGGTCATTTAATCTATATTTAATTTAGCAAAATAATTGATTGGCCTTGACCGCTAAGCCGGAGTCCGGTTCGATTCCCACACAAGACAAATCTTTGTGTGTTGAGCTTGAATGTTTGTTCTGTGTCTGGATGTAATTTATAATAATAATATAATAATAATAATATTCTACCACATTAACACAGCGCCATCTAGTCCCAAATTAAGCAATTATATTTGCTTGTGTTATGGGTACTAAACAACTGATATACTACTTAAATACATTTTTTTCTTTGTAGATACATACATATTATAGATAAATTACACCCAGACACAGAACAAACCTTTATGCTCATCACACAAATATTTGTCCTGGATGGGGATCGAACCCACGACCTCTGGCTTAGCAGTCAGGGTCACTAAACACTAGACCAACAGGCCAGTCCAATTGTATGTATTTACAAAAAAAATGTATTTAAGTAGTGTATCAGTTGTTTAGTACCCATAACACAAGCAAATTGTGAATGTGTGAAAATATTATTATTATTATAATATTAATAACGCATAAGATGACGCTATTTGAAACGACTCTAGGAAATATTTCAATGACATCAGAGATCTCAAATTAGGGTCGCCGATTCAATCTGTGATTGATGTTCTGTTATTATTTGTCTTGTAAGATTTTATACAAATAATTGGATCATAAATAACACAGAAGTCGAGGTATGTCTATTTGAATCATTGATTTTTTTTATACCACGACGATATCTACGAGTATGTAGTAGCAGGGTATGATTGCAAGGGCATTCTTGAGAGGAAAACTATACTTCACTACTGCAGGACTACCATAACTTAGAATATATTTTATTAACCTGTACTCATACTCGGTTTTATACATTCGTTTATTGTGTTATCGCTGTCAAATGTTTGAAAACTTAATTATATTTACATAATAAATTTTATTATGTCATTGTCATTGTCAATTATAAAAAAATATACATGCAAAATTTCATCTTAACTAACTGCGTTAAAATTTAGTTGCAAGATTTGACTCGAACATACCAACATACCAAGTTAATAAAAAGCTTGGAAAAATACATACTTTTAACCCTATTTTTATTGTTTTAAACGGTGTTGAATAGATCCAATTCATCCATTCGATTGTGAAGTTAATTTGTTATTCATGGTTGTTTGAGTATAATAATAATTATATTCCTTTTTTAAAAGGCATACTCTGAATTTTGACATTCGATTTAGTCGGTTTTGATATCGTTGTCAAATGTTTGAAAGTAACAGTGACTATTCTAAATTTCCTGACATTTGACAGCGACATTAAAACCAACTAAGTCGAATGTCGAAATTCGGAATAAGCCCCCAGGACAAAATTTTATTAATAATATCTTACAACACCTCGAGGTAACGTAAGACGATACAAAAATATGTAAAAATAAAATTTCTTGATTTATGTTGATTGTTCTAGCCCAATAAATCATAATAAATTAGCTCTAACGTGATTTTCGAAAATATTTATACCGCGAATGACGACGCCATCACCAACTAGTTTACACGACTATTCCATTCCGCCTACACGTCCATAAAGAACTATTTTAATAACAGTATAACAAGCTTGTAAAATAGCTTGTTTTATATAACAAGAAGTGTTTATAAAAAGGCAGACTGATACTTAATTATAGACTCGAATTTTACAAATAAAATTAGATTTATTCGGAAAACATCGCTTTGATCTGTCAATATTAATTTTATGACGCGAATTGTCATTTGAAAACACGTTTAGGTGGACAGTCACATCTATATCTTTTATTTTAAGTAAAACATTGTCTTATTTAAATATTATTGAATGCTTTTAATCACACCTGCTGTTTTTGAACAAGTTAAATTAAATACGAGAATTTAAATTTTATATTTTAGAAAAAAATATTTAAAAATATGGATATATAAAACAAGCACTAAACACAATAAAGTGATAGTGATGGATCGTGTCTGTTAGTTTGTTAGTTTATGACTCAGTTTGATATATGAGGACGTTCATGCATCTAAACTTTAATATAAAATATTATTATGAGACTAACATAGAGCTTTTTAGTTTTTCTCACAAATTATGAGTCTGTATCTAACTGCTTCTCTACACAATAGGCCGAGATGGTTGACCAAATCATTTACACTACACCTAATGATAGGTGTCTTATTCGATCATCATCGAATAAGCATAGGTAAATGCCTGTAGTGTGTAGTTCATGTCATCATCATGTATATTAAACCTATGTTTGTAATCTACCCTATAAATTATAGGCATTGTGTATCTTAAAATTAAAGGAGTAGTATTTGAGCAGTCTTGACTATCATTTCTCTCTATTTCTACCATGCCCATCATGGTCCATCGCGAAAGGGACTATTAAGTATTTTGAAATAGCCCAGCTCTTCTAAAATCTGGCGTCATCATGACACTCAACGGATGACTCTTATCCCTTCTTTTGTAGCGTTATTGATGATACAATATATTTTTGAACTCCTTATCAGCATTTGAATGTGACTCTATGAATTTTAAATTCACCAAATCAAGGTTAAATATTTGAATTACATTTTAATTTTGCTAAAAACCAGACCTGGATTACGTAATCTATTACTTATAGAATGTAAATTATGACTAGATAAATATTATAACAAGAAATAAGCATATCTCCTGGTTTTCTTATCTTTATAACTTCCTTTTGAAGATTTTAGTTTCTAAACAAGTCACATAACACAAAAATATAAGAATTGAATCGATATAAATCCTAATAGGTACATTTCAAAAGCAATAATTTACCAGACCATGTAAATTCAATGTTCAATATAACAAATTGTAGTTTCAAATTTACTCAATACATTAAAGCATTTGCCCAAGAAACCGTAGACTCCGACTTAACTTACATACAAGTATTTGCAATTAATTAAAACTAGTAATATTAATGTTTTTCTGCTATATTAAATACTAAGCTTTACTCAGGGTTACATTTTCTTTTAGGTTTGAACTTGAATGAACTTTAGAATATGTATGATTTGGGCTTGATTTTAACTTTACTAATTTTTTTTAACTTCACTACAAACACAAAATTTGTGTAATAAACTGCCTTGACTCATATTATAGCAAAAATAGGTAGAAATCCATTAAAACTTAACTTAAAATCAGAATCATCTTGCATTTTTACGTAACAATCTCTCAATAAACTACCTCGGCACTTTTGTAAAAATTTCACTCTATTTAACTAGCGGCGTTCATAATTCAGAGTAAATCCATGATAACAAATATAAATTAGGCAATTCCAAGCGACACGTGTATTTCGAGAACTCATAGTATACCCAGTGCACGTATAAGATTACGTTCACCATAATAATTCTAACAAGGCACAGTACTTTCTCTTAATTGCCTCTCACATATACATGTTATGGAAAAGTTAAGGTACTCGGATAAAATTAAGTTCTTAATACAAGCGGCAGAATGCGAGTCTATTTAGGGCGAGGATGAGACGTTCTGTTTATTAACCCTTATGACACTTACCGGGCGTTTCTATTTACAAGATATTTACTTTAAATGTACATATTTTTGAGTCTGTTTTCTTATAGCTGACTAATGTAAAGAAGAGTTTGTACATGTAGTGACCGATTAAGAATACATATTGTCACTACCCCATTTCAACTTATGGGTGTCGTAAAAGGCGACTAAGGATTCGCCCTTAGTCGCATTTTACGACACCCACGGATTAAGGAAGATTCGAAGCAAAACCCTATACCAACCCAGGCCATAGTGGTGTAGTAGGCTAAATTTCCTCCAAAATCTTTGGAGGAGACCCGTGCAGACCCAGCAGTGGGACGTTTCTGGGTTGTAGTGATGATGATGATGATGAATGTAAAGAATATTAAATAAAGATATTTCTGTAATAATTTTCATTTTTGTCCTCATGTGTTTGATGGCATTTTAGGGAAAGTATTAATGGACATCATACCAGTGGATGTTCTCGTATGTTTAATAGTATTAGATCAAAGTGTAGGTATTCCATTATAAAATGTTTTTATTTGACGCTAACTAATAAAAATTCCACACATTTTATCTATAGACATTATAAATGTTACTCTGTCAATCACTTGACAATTTATCACCTCTATAAAATACTACAGGACTTAATCACAAGCAACAGGTAGGTATAAAAAAACGTACTGGTTTATATACTTAGCGAAACAATAAAATTCGGCATCTAAGATTATAACAAAACTACCGATTCACAGTTCGTAAAATTTTATAGCGCGACAATTTAACAACTACACGACTCATATAGGATAAGCATTTATTAATGATATTCTCAAATCACAACCATGCGCATAACAATCTGCACAAAAATATTGCGCTTATATATGTTTGCATGTACTTTTGGTACAGAGTGTAGAGTGTTCTCTGCTTAAGGTAGTAACCTCTGTGGGTATAGTAAAAGTCGTCTAAGGGAGTAAGTACCCTAAGTCGACTTTAACGACACCCATGGGTTGAGACGGGGTAGAGTAACATTATGTCATTGTATTCTTAATAATTTTTATTAATTACAACGATATAAACTATATTAAACTAAGTTTATCAACTAACTTTAATAAAATAAAAAATAAACAATATTTACAACCTAACACAATAAAAAAAAATATTAAAAAGTGGTGAAATAATTAAAAAATGGCATCATAAAATACTTCCGCATCGCCATGATGCCATTTTTTAATTATTTCTTAATAATTAGATTTTTTTCCTGTAGTGACACGAAACATTTTTTTTTCATTAAATGAGGTATTATGTTATAGGCCGCGAGCCTAATGCCGCCTTTTACTCGGCATATTCCGGGCAAAGAAACAAAGAACTCAACTAAGCTTTCGATACAGTGACGTACCTATACTAGAATATCATTTAATATGGACTTTCAAGTACATTTGATATACACTATCAATTTGACACCTAATAATGTTATTTTTTTCTGAGCATACGCTTACAACCAGTTCTAGATAACACGATATTAATACACTACATATATTACCATTTCGAATGTAACAAAAAATACTCGATTATACCAATCACTACTCGAGTAACATTGTTATTCAAGAAGCATCAATTACTTGAGTAGTATTTTAATCGTATCTTTAATATCAAATACAAAATATCGAATTACAGTAATGCTGCTTCCAGTAATCGAATAGAACGATTCGGAAAAAAACGAGTTCATTGAAACAGGTTGTATCGAAATATTTCTTGAATGTTTGTTTGTAAATATTGAGTGTTGTAATAAATTTCTATTGTGCGAGTTATAAAAATATAATTGGTAGACTAAATCATGTTGGATGGTGTATTTCAATATGAGTCAGTATCGTTAAATTAATGATGATTATTTTTTATTGTGTTTCATTAAAATTGTATCGTCGTTTGGGTATATATTATGTGTTTTTTAGGCCTTTAATGAATCGAAATATAATGTACACAATAAAATTTCATATGATATATTAGGCTAGCATCACTGTTTGTTTCCAGAAAGGATAGACAGGAATACGTGACATCCCCATTTCGCCAATTATGTTCAATCATCATCAGCAACATATCAATGTCCCACTGCTGGGTTCGGGTCTCCTCTTTTTTATCTAGAGAGCTGAAAGGGTTTAGGCCATAATGCGCACACGCTGGTCTAATGCGAGTTGATGTATCAGACATACTCCAAATAATTAGTTTACAAATTTGCACCTGGTGATATTAAATAGGAAAATAGGTAATTGTTACGGGTGGCCGTTGGTAGCATAAGATTGCTCGCCGTGGCGGAAATTAGGTGTGGCCTATATCTAGCAGTGGATGTCATTAGGCTGATAAAATGATGATGATGATGATGATGATGAATACATTCGTGTCAGACAATGATCGGCGTTATCCGTGTAGTGACGGATTAAGAATACATAGTGTCACTACCCTATCTCAACCCGTGAGTGTCATAAAAGGCGACTAGGGATACTCCTCAGTCGCCTTTTACGACACTCACAGGCATAAGGTTAGCCTTATGCAGAGAAGAGCACTGCGAGAAGAGGAAAATTCGAAACAGACCCTATAGCAACACGTCTGGCCAGTGTGGTAGGCTATACCCCCTTCACAATCTTTGGAGGAGATCCGAGCCCAGCAGTGGCACGTTTATGGGTTAAAATGATGATGATGAAACATCAGCGTAGTGTAGTTTTAAGTACTTATTTTTATTTATTGACTTCTAACTACTGAACGTGATTTGTTGAAAACACTACTAGTAAATTAGAAGCTTAGTGGTAAAACAAAATATTTACATTTTTGACTGACACTAACTTCGAAACGTTTGACACAGCACGATTTAAAACAGTAATAAAATCTAAATTTCTTTGTAGTGTTATAAATTTTGCTCACTCGACGTGTTTAAATTTCACTTCAGTACGTTTTTGAAGGTTTGTCGTACATAAAGTTGGAGAAATGTTTATTTTCTAAATATAATTATGTTTTTAAGGTGCAAATGAACCTGAGCGTGCAAATGTGTAATGAATACTCGTTATTTTAAATCCAATTGGTTGAAATAATTTAAGTGAGCATTTTAGTAAGTCTTATTGAGCTTTTTGCCGAAACGTTTCATAGAAATTTAAACGAGCATTTGCATGAATGGAATTATTACCATAATTTTAGAATGTGGCTTGGAAATAATTGTTACTAAATACAACAAATTCCAAAATTGTTATAACTGCCTTCCAAAATAAATTCCGTTCGTCCTAAACGCCTAAGAAACAGTTTAAAACAGTACAAATAATATCGATTACCAATATCATAGTGACACAGAATAACACATAAATTTGACCTTCACAACCTTAGGAGGTGTCTAAAAAACAGTAAAATCATTGAACAAAAAGCTGAATCTCACGAACATCTATAACGGATAACAGATCTTCTAAATTAACAGTTCGAATAGATTAACATGAAGTTCTGTGCTGGGTAATTTCGAGTAACATCTTAAACACAAATGATGTATATGAGAACGCCCATGGACGTACACGGTAATTATCGACTGAGCACGTTAATGTGATAATCTCTAAATGTTCTGCTTTGATGAGTTCATCGTAACAAAACTAAGAACTTCCAGGCTATTAATTTGATTTTTTTGCTGTAATTTGTCATTGTGTAATCCCATCTAATGTAGGCAAACATGTAAATATTTTGAATAGTTTCAGTCACTCTATTTATCTTCATTAAGTCGTCCATTGCTTGATCAGTACTACTGCAATTTGCTTTAAAGAAATAATATAATTATGTAACAACAACATCTAAATTCCAAACCCAATTATTTAGTTAAATATATGTCACTACCTCATCTCAAGCTATGGGTGTCGTAAAAGGCGACCAAGGGAGTCCCTATGCAGATGAGAGTACTGCGAGAAAAGGCAAATTCGATCGATCGACCCATGCCCAGCATTGGGACGTTTATGGGTTGAAATGGTAAATCCCGTCTAATGTAGGCAAATATATAGGGCACTCTATTTATCTTTATTATATGATTTAAAATTAATTGATTAGTTCTACTGCAACTTGCTTTAAAGAAATAACATAATCATGTTACTTATAATAACATCTAACTTCGGAACTCAATTATTTAGTTAAATAAGTATAAACATCAAATAAATATACCTTAGCAAATATTGTACTTGCAAGTTTCGAAGTGGTTAACTAATGAAGAGAGAGTGTATCTGTCTGTCTACATTTGAGCACCATTTCTAACAATTAACTGAATACGGCAGAATTATCGAGATGTGTTGTGCTACTTACCCTTTACTTGTACCATATAAAAGAAACAATAATACACCTTACGGTTCTGTTTTGAACTTTATTTATAGACAGTAATAGAATTTATAATTGTTTATTATATAGATAGTAGGTATGAATAATTGGAAACTGTGCTCTTTTTAATTTACCTTATTAATTAGATTAAGTAAAGCTAACTCATAATATGAAAAGCCTAAGGTATCTATTGAATATATAGTTGAAAATAGTTGCTATATAATTCAATGGTCGTATAATATATAATATGAATAGGTACTTTTCTACTGTTACAAGTTAAACTTTTGCGACCGAGTTTGACATTGTGCTGAAGAGTCTTGAATACTTTCATTCAATAAAATTTACTAATAACTTAATCAACTCAGTCCGAAATTTAATCTACTTAGTTAATACTGATACAAGTTACATTGAAACTGTAAGAAGTTTGACTAGGTCTAGACAACTCAAGGAGCCTTTTAGAATTATTGATGCTAAATTACCAAGTGTAATCGAATAACAGTACCTCTTAACTTGTCTAACTCGAGATAGTATGGAAGATATTCTTAAAGGGAGTCCGCCATTAACGTTCGAAGTAATTACGGTGTTTGAATTATATCGCGGCTTGGATGCGCGAACGGCGGTAACAAGACAGCATAATGATACGAACCGCCTTTTGTCTGGGTGTTTCGCCACCTGCCCAAACACCGCAAGTGATGGACTTCGATATCGATACTCGATGACTGGACACTTTTTGTATTTTATATTATGTTTATGATCTGTATTATAACATTTTTTGTTCGCATATTTTTATATTCGCCGGTCAACGATTTGATTTAGATCGCAATTTGTGAAATCAATCAATCAGTATTTTATATTCAAACAAGTAGATATGCATATGCATGCATAGCTACATAGTTCGAGTGCAAGGCTTTTTGAGGTCACCTTAGCAGTTATTCTATACATATTATTAAGACAATACCAAGTGAACAGCTAAACTTTAACGATAATTTAATAGCAGTCATTATTATTGTTCTAATTTATAAGGCGTGGCAACACGTAGATTGACCATTACAACTATTCTTATCGTTCTTATAATATCATATTCCATCAACGTTTAATAAAAACAAGTGAGCAAAAAACTATCGGTACAAAAGATTGTGAGGTCGACATCCTTATAATGATACCTTGTTAGCGTCTGTTAGTCATTCCTTACCGCTGTGGTGAACGTTGTAGGGGAAACGAAACTCTTAATTTGAACTTCAAAGGTGTGATTTCTGTACCGGTGATGTGTTAAAAGTAATCATTTAAAATCGGCTGTTCGGAAGATTAAATTTTTAACGAGGTCTCTGTTTTTCTTGGAGACGTCGACAGTCGTCACTTATTGCCCGTATCACGTAATCACTTGGCATCCGTAATAATGGACATTGGTTTTAATAAAATTGCTTTGATCACCCTAATGTGTGCTCAGTCTTCGTTGAATGAGAATCGAGAACGCCGAATGAGAGGCGATAAAAGAAAATGAAATTGCCCGATATAAATATAGAGTAAATACGTAATTGAAACTAAATCTTACTGAGAACACTGCGGGCATTGAAATTATTTTTTTTACGATAAGAAGCTTTATGATGATAAATTTATTGAGAACATGAATGTGTTTGTGTAACACTTAGATAGTTTTTCACAATAGCAAAAGCAGCAAAAGTTTTGGTATTTCATTAACCATCTACTGTTTTAAAGTCTTATTCCATTTATTTATATAAATCCTATGAGTGGGATTTCCTTCAAAAATTTTTGAGGGAATTTAGCCTACTATACCACGCTGGCTAACGATATATGAATTGGTATAGGATTTCTTTTTGAATTTTCCTTTTCTGGCTCTTGTCTGTTTAAATTTTCTTAGTCACTTGTACGACATCCACGGGTTGAAATTATTTATTAATTATTTATTAATGTAGTAAATTTAACTATAACGTCTTACATAGTATAGAAACAAGAACATATTGCCATTAACTGGCCAATTTCCAAATGCGGGACTAAAAAAATAAATACCTAAAACTTTTCCCGACCCAGTAATCAAACGTTGCACCAAGGCAGTCTACACTTATCCGTTGATAACAGTAATACCTACTTACAAACTTAATTAATTCCGTTATTATGTACTGCAGGATATGCGGGCGGAGCCTCGAGTGGTACCTAGTATATTATATTAATAAATAAATCTATTAACCAGTAATCTGATATTAGATAAATTGTATCACTGTTTTTAATTCCAACTTATGTGGTTTGAATAGTTCATTTCCGACTTAAGCCCATTATAGAGCACAGTTATAAATGTATTTATTAGTGTTGTTTTGGTATAACGAGCTTTTATGATATTTTAATATAAGAAATATTAGAGTTGATTATGTTGTAATAACATTAAGTAATTATACGTTCATAATAATATCATTTGTGTTTAACATAAACTGTATTAAAATTATAAACTGTTTAAATTTAAAAAAGAATATAAATGTTGAAGAAGCCAAAGATGTATGTCAGAATCGTAGCAAGTGGAAGGAAATGGTCTCTGTCTACCCCTCTGTTGGGAAAGAGGCGTGATCTATATGTCAATCAATCAATCAATCAAATATTTTATTTTGTAAACACAGGTCAGTTAAGGTTATTAATAATTGTACAATGGATTCTCTATGTCCCGTCACCAATAGGCATACAAAATTTATACATTAAAATAACATTCAATTAAAAATGACAAGAATTAAGATTTTAAATATGTAGGTAGATATTAATGTCATGTAAATACACTAAATAAAATGTCACAATTACATTAATAAATAATTTGTCAACTAAAGATGTATGTATGTATGTTAAAATTATGTGCAACTGGCTCCCATAGTTCTATTTCAAACTATAGTTTATTAGTGTGCCAAACGCATTTAAATAACTAGTTCAGTTATTCTTAGGTCCATGAAATGAAGTGTCGACTACCATTTCAACTCATAAATCCCACTGCTGGGCACGGGTCTCCTCCAAATATTTTGAAGGGAAGTTAGCCTACTACACCACCCTGGCCAGACGGATTGGTTTTTTTTGTTTCGAATTTGCCTTTTCTCACAGTGCTCTTGTTTGCTTAAGGTAAACTCCCTAATGGCCGATTTCAATAATCTATCTATCTATGGATTTGGCTACTAAAGTTAGAATTTTGACATAAGCTCCATACAAAATGTGTCAAAATTCTAACTTTTTTTTTCTTTTACGACACCCGCGGTTTGAGATGGGTTAGTTAATAATCCGTAACTACACTGATAATGTCATCTATCAATTCCATCCGTATTTATTTTAAAGTGTCCTTACATTGTTAAGAATAACATACTGCAAATGAAACCACTAACAACATTTTATGAGTATGCAACATAATTTGTCGCTTCGGCATCGTGTTTAACATCATAACGATCTCATTTATATCTCAGACAATCAACGAGACATCGCAATCGCGCTCCAATTGTTATATAAAACTGGCGGTAGGACGTTATAAAGGCCATAAATCTTTTTAATTTATATACGAAAACATAATAAGAGGAAAATGTTATTCACGGCACCAGTGTCCAGCGATCTCACCATAGCAAGGCATAATTTATTGCTTAGACTTTTACGTCTATAAAAGTAAATAAAGCTCATGAACTAGCTATAAATCGCCTTACAAAGAACGCCTGTACATACTGTGTGTCCCGGTAAAGTCTCTTTTGGTGAGATACGTTCAGACATGGCCTTTGAGTTATGTGTTGTTACGGCGATGTAGTGCTAAACGGTTACATAAATTACTGTAATGATTTGTGGTCGCACGAGTCTGTATATCTGGACGTGAGGCTCATAAAATGGAATTTTAACTTAAATATTTAAATTACAATAAATATGAAGACGTTAGGGTTTTTCTAGAACATTCTTCTTTAGGTTAGGGTGTTATAGCTGTGTGGTTCATGCTTAACTCTTTGTGTGTCGAGAAACTATAATTTAAGTCTTTTCTAATTAATGCAAGGTTACTTGTAGCAGTATTGTTAAACTAATTCAATTGTAATCTGTGTTTAACTGACTTTATTGAATATATATAATATAATAATATATAATATAATATTCTACCACATTCACACAGCGCCATCTAGTCCCAAAGTAAGCATAATATTTGCTTGTGTTATGGGTACTAAACAACTGATATACTACTTAAATACATTTTTTTTTGTAAATACATACATATTATAGTTAAATTACACCCAAACACAGAACAAACCTTTATGCTCATCACACAAAGATTTGTCCTTTTTCCATTTTGACTAGACCAACAGGCCGGTCAAACAACAAAGGATGATGCCTTTGTTTTTTTCATTTCAACTCATAAACGTCCCACTGCTGGGTACGGATCTCCTTCAAAGAATGTAGAGGGAATTTAGCCTACTGTACCACGCTGGCCAGACGGGTTGGCATAGGGTTTGTTTTGAATTTTCCTTTTCTTGTAGTGCTCTTATCTGCATAAGGTTACTTACTCCCTTAGTCCCCCTTTACGACACCCACGGCGTGAGATGGGGTAGTGACATTATGTATTCTTAATCCATCTTTACTCGGATTAAACAAAGGCATAAATACATATTATTATATTATTAAATAACAGTACATTCGGTACTGTGATTTCATATGCTTGCAAATATTCGTAATATTTAATGCGTAATACAGTGATTCGTAACTTCATAAACAAGTTATGATATTATTAGATGCTTCCAATATAACCAGTTCGATACAATTGTTTGTCATAATATTTCGCTACCGAATCTATTTCAGCAAACAGTAGTTATTGACAGACTCGCCGTCGGCAATGTCCCAGGGAATCGTTTAAGATGTTATTATTACTGCTAGATAATTGAGATTTTCAAATATTATCATAGGACGTCTTATAAGTATTTTTCCTTAAGACTTAAGTAAATAGTTAAGAAGAAAGTATTAAGAATTCGGTTTATTCGTTGTAAATGTCGTAAGATATTTTGATAATTGGAATTTTCCCAATTTCCTAGAGATTATGAAAACACGGATAATTAGATAAATACCCGACGAAGACCGATATGCCTCAGCCTTCTAACCTAACATATACATGTCAAATCAGGCCTAAAAACCAAACACTATCTTTTTTTAGTAACATTGACACAATGCTTTCACCATTGCATACGTGTTTTTACAAAATTCCTAGGAATTTGGCATTATAATTTTGAATGAAAATCGAGCGGAATTTCGCAATGATATACGTAGGTCTCGGGTTTCATAAATTTCTCTTTATAACTTAAGTATAGCTCATAGTTAAGTTATAATAATAGGTACTACTATGACAATCTGTGCTATTTGAACGATTTACACTCATTAGGCTTAGGAGCGTATTGCAGTTGAATTGTGTACACTACTTTAAACACTTGACTGTAAACTTTATCGAAGAAGGCCCTAAACATAGTGCCTACTGGCCACATAAGATTTATTGCTTTTTAACGTCAGCATTTTAAAATGCTCGTGGAAAAAAATATTAATAATTTCAACCAAATCGACCATAGTTTATTTTGACTATTCAATTTTAATTTTGAGTGTTTACCATTGAAGAATTATTATTAATATAACATTAAGTCTTGATATAGAAATATATATGATAAATCTGACGTCATAGTTTACTAACTTAAACATTTTTCGTAGTACAGATAATAAAACTTTAATGTTTAAAATTTATAGTACTTACCTAGTTTTATTTTGCAGTCAGATTGTGTTGGTGTCTCATAAATTACAGTAACATCCAATAACGTTCACGACACTACATTGTTTCAAGTTAAGCCACAGACATCACGACTCTTAATCGTGTAAGAACAAGATTGAACAACCATTGTAAACATCGGTATTAGGTTATGCAATAACTTTAATGCTACTTTGCCATGAAAAATCGCATAACTATTTTCGACATAAAAGGATTTTATCGATATTTAAATATCGATATATTACGATCATAGTCACTATCCATGAAGTGTATTTAGGATTGTGATTTTCGAAATCTCCACGAGTAATATTTAAAAACAAATTATTTTGTTCATGTGTTTGACAGCGTTAATTGTAAGCAGCAACCAAGATTACCCATAGATATTTTTTTGAAGAAGTATTCAAGTTAACACTTTGAAAGATGATGATTATGATTGGAAGAATGATGTTAACGAGAGTGAAACAGCCGGCTCTCAGTTGTATAATATAAAAACTTTGCCTAGCTCTACTTTACAAGTAATATTCTTTCTTTAAAACATTCTATTTTTGCGAAACTACTTCATAAAAACCGAGCTTATTGAAAAACAAAAGTATTAACTATGTTTTTCAACGGAAGCTCTAGTAAAAAGGCAAAATATAAATAGAAACCTTTTCTAATAACAAAATACTTCAAAGCTTTCGTGATTGTACTGTTATAGAAGCTATCTATACATCTTATTCCGTTGCAGACATTATCAATAAAGTTGCAGGCACGCCACCCTTATAATGGCCTTAGAAACTGGTGCACATAATTAATAGGCCATGCTGTTGAGAGCCATTCTACAATTTATTGTTTTACAGCGCGTTCTGACTATAAATTTTTTAATTGGCCTCCACTTTACGCTCAACGGACCCTTAATTTACAAGGGCGAGCACAGACAGTATCAAGACTTTTTTTCACTATGCGTACACCGTCTTAACAAGCCGACGATCATATAATTTTGGGAGGGAATTCAACATTGTTAAGGCAGCTGAGAGAACGGCGCGAACTTGCAAGCAACGCACCAATTTTCACATTAAAATAACAGTCCTGGACCTTTTTTTTTTAAACTATTTCATTGGAACTTACTAACAAGGTATATTGTATCGATATAACCGTAATTTGTAAATTAAAACGGCCCTGGGAACGTAAATATATTGAAATTGATCTTTCATTACTAGTTATTTAGTGTTTCTTACAATTTATAAGCACATTATAATGGTATATTACATCGTGATTATAATGTGTCTCACTATCTACATTAAAGGTAATATAAATTTCCAATTTTCGTTAGTGGTTAGCTAGCCTGGTTTTCAATTAAATGTAACCGATTTTGTATTTATATCTCAAGACGTCTTTCTTTGAGATTAGTCAATATCAAAATAGACGCCTGAATTGAAATTGATCAAAAGATTTGGTTTAAAAATTTCATTTCATAAACTGTCCAAATTCAATTAAGATATGGATTTAGTTGAGGCATTTATATCATCAAGAAAATATTTCGTTAATTATTTTATGTTTACAATAAATCATTTTAATTTAAGTGATACTACAAAGACATTTTCAATGGCACGATACAAAATTGGTACCTTTAGTTTTTCATTCTAGTTTCAGAAATAATAAACAAAGCTTAAAGTGGGCGCATACGTAGGCAACTTGTTTAAAATAATAATCTCTATTCTTTATTCATTTGTTTTTGGCAATCATTAATATCATTTGAATTAAAATGATTATTTCTGATCACCTTTTGAGCATTTACATAGAATGTTAATATTAAATATTACGTAATATTTACATAAACTTAACTAGTCCTGCAATAACTCTATCTAGATTCTGCTTTATAATACAAACACATGTATTTCACATCATCATCATCATATCAGCCCAACGACGTCCACTGCTGAACATAAGCCTCATCTAACTTACGCCACTGAAACGTTGACCGTTCGCAGTGACGTAAATTAATTTCACATATTAGAAAATATTCATATATGTATCAGCAAAGCATAGGTCGTAGAAAAAGTCTTCAAAATACGTTCCCTTGTTTCAGTTTTAAACAAGAATACGAAATCCTGGTTTATTCACGACAGTAATATTGACTAAAAGGGTTTACACACAAGCTGTTACAAAAACGATGAGTTCTTTTCTCATAGTGCAACGATGTCAGCGATTTCAGACACGAGTCTCGTATGAGTCGGCGCCGGCAGGCACACCAAGTAAAATATTCAGGGCAAAAGTCAGTCACGACAACGATGCTCTTCCGACTTCTGAGACCTTAGTACAACCCTTACGTTTTAGTTTATACTTTTGTTATGAATTTAGAAAATGGATAGATTTGGGATCTATCTTGAAGTGAAATTATAATAAAAACCATAAAAGTTTAGAATTCTTTTTTGTAAATATAAAAATAAAACAAATGTTTGCGATGGAATTTTATTCGCCAAATAAGTCATCCTCATAGCAACATATTAATGTCCCACTGCTGGACTTGGATCTTCTCATATCCTCTAGATAGAGGATATGAGGCCCGCCAGATAAGTAGTAAAAATAAATTTAAAAAATTTGTATTTATAACATTTTTCACTTTCATTTATCACATTATTTTTTGATAGTACCTACTATCAAAAAAAAAAACAATTTTATAGATATTAAATAATACAATTCAATCTCATGTACTACTTAATTCTATGACGTATAATACTTTTAGCTTTGTCGGTACAAACTATAAAAATAAAAAAACAAGTTACTACTATATTCTGTAACAATTCTGTAAGTATAAAATGGTATAGAAGATAAAATAATCATAAGGTGTTGATACTACTGATGATAGCAAATAAACGTTTACTCGTAAATATTGCCTTGCAAGTAAAGCTGACATTTAGTAGTGTCAGTTACTGAGGCAAGTGTTCACCACTCGTATCAGCTGTCATATCAATTTCTATTTTATTTCTTCGTAGAGGTATTCAACACATTTTATACTAGGTGTGATACATATTTTATGAAACGATATTATTTATTTTATAGCTGGTACAAATTGCTTAACGATACAAATTGCTGCAATTTAATTTTACTGCATTTCATGACGTCATTCGCCTAAAACTTACTTATCGGTAGCTTTGAATCATTAAACAAATTTCACTTTTAAACAATTCGTCACGAAACATTTGTTTTTATTATCCCAAAATATTTTAAAAGCGAAACACAACATTGTAAAATCGTAAACGAAAGCAAAATTATTTGAAACCAATCAACAAATGAACTACTAAAAGTGAAACTTGGCTCACGGGAACAAAACAAAATTGTTCAAACAATAACTTTACAGAATAGTGTCGCAATGAAAAACTGAGATAAAACAAGTGGACCATAAAGTTACTGTTGTAAACATTGTTTATAAAACAATTCGGTTGACTGAGACGCAAACAAAAGTTTTCGTAGAAATTCCGCGCCACCCTTTCGGCTTCCTTAAATTGTTATTGCGGTAATAAGCCCCCGGCAAACATGTGACTTTTATGGCCAACCAGTTCTCTGGAGTTTTTGGCAGAGGACATTTTGTCACTGACACAATTACTGGGCCCAGCACACCAGAAGAACAATGATGGCTATTTTTGACATATTGTGTGAAGGCCATTCTTGCAATACATTTACTTTTATGTTGTCCGCACCCAAGTTTCGTGTCGTAATGAAGAAGGGAACAATTATTACTTCACCGAATTGTTTTTACGAAATGTGTTTGTACGTTATCGGGCCTTCCTTAGTTGTGACGCATAAAATAGTTTTTGTTGGAGTTGTGTGTTTTTATAGTAGTTTACTTTACTCAGTCGAGCTTATAAATGTGATTGTAAATATAAGTATATAATTATAATATTGTAGTTATAATACAAATCTACTTCATAAAATAGCTTACCATAAAACATGTGCGTAAACATAATTAATGTGTCCCTATATCATCTCAAAGCATGCATAAACAAAGTTCCTGTATCTAAACGAAACACCGTTACTTAATATATTTTGCAAGAAACTCCTATCAAAGCCTATTTTCAAATATAATTTCTCTAATTTTCACAACAAAATTGACTGACAATGTAATACAAACTCGAAAACTCTTCGCTTAATACCTGTCTTTATTACACAAAGTACTCAGCTGAGAGTTCCTTCAAAATTGTCGTTAAGCCGTGTTACGTGTAATTAATTACCATCGTCGAAGAATCCGGCGCTCTCGGGACAATAAAACGCTTTCGGATTATGATATGAAATGCTGAAAGCTAATTCAACTCGTAATAAATCTGAGACTTGATAATTACCAGCCATCTTAAGAGGCGTCGTAAAGCGGCCAACTCTTTGTTCGACGAATAACTTTCGTCTACTTCAAAAGACTCCAAGTTAGCAGTTATAAATAAGAGAACTCAAGTATTATTGTAAACATTCAGAAAACTGCATGAAGTAAGTGCCGTGAATATAAAGTGCTTATAAAAATGCTACAGCGGTCTTTCTCGTCTCCCGTTTATTTCATTAGAGACTGCTCAAAGGAAAATATGACAATTTTGTTAGGAGAATTAAAAAGTTACCTGTTCTTAGGGTAATATAGTAACAAGTTTAATTTTCTTCGTCTTTTGGTCCGGCATTAGGCGAGCCCAAACGTAACTTCAGTATAAAATATTTAAATTGACTTTATGAGCGAATAAGATATTCAGTTTGATCGTTTTGCCGTCGATTTGCATTCAAGTACGATTATAATGCTAACTTAATTTTATACTTATTGCTCCGTATTGACTGAAAATAAGCAAATTTTACCTTATATTATTTACGATTCATATCATAAAGACAACAATTATTATTCACTGCAATAATGCATCTTTTCTAGTATGAAAATAATCTTTTCAATAATAATACATATAAGAACGACTTCTGTTTTTTCCAGAAACCAGAACAGAATCAGCCGTACACACTTAGCCACGTCTACGACACGTCATAGGTAAGTCTTTGCGATTCATATTAATACAAAACAATTTATTTCTAGGATTCAACCAAAAACATACCGACTTCATTACCCAAACCTCGTTATATGAAAACCATTACACAAAGATCTACCGACCGTGAGACTATATCGGGTAGTATTACATCCTCTATATATCGTTAAATAGGCGGTCTCTACATGGTAGGGGCCGGCGTAAGCGAAGCATAACCTATGCCGTTTTTATTCTATAACGAGCATACAAACTATTATTACTACGTCACCGTGTCAGGCCCACATCACTTGTACATCCGCCCTAAATCCATACCAACTCTCAATCTGATATCGTTTGTTTTACATCGCTCAGTTTGACAAGGTCCTAATTGATCCCAACAGCACAATAGATACGACCTTCTCTACGTAAGTAAGACTAAGTAAGGTTATAAATGATAGTTAAATGATTTCTTGACAATTTAATGCCGCGCCTTATCGTGTGTTGAAATTCGTTAATAATAATTATGGAAGAATGAAGATAAGTATTGGGAGTCTTAAAAACACCGGTCTGTGAAGTCAACATTTTGTGTATTTAAGTTAGCTACTAATGTAGTTTTAAGTAGATAACCTCATCTTGATTGATGAATTGGGTCTTCCAGTGTTTTGTTCTGCAGTAAATAGGCGGTAACAAAAAGTGATTTAAATTTGTTTATCTTAACCTCCTGAGTTCCAGAGTACAATTTTTTCGAAATTCCTTCTGATTTTTGGCTAAGTACTTCTAGGTATGTTAAACAATTGAGGAAAAATATTTTAAAAAATCTATAGATCAAAAATCAAGTTTTTCACGACGTTCTAAATATAGAACAGCGGTTCTCAACCTTTTGCTTGGATGTGCTAAATTTAAGACATTTGTTCTCTATTGTAAATGAAAAACAAAATACAAATTATAGTTTTATTTACGAAAAACACAATAATTAAATCAATATAAAACTAAAACATATTATTAATTTTTTTCTCATAATAAAATTCAAACATAATTTCTTTCTTTTTATTCTTTACACATTTTGAAAGTTGTTTAGATCTCTCTCGCAATAATTAGGAGAGACCACGGAATACAAAGTAGGACAAAATGTTTCCGTCCAAGTATTATCATTATTTACCGTAGTGGTACCCTCCCCCTTCCACTTCCACATATTCTTGAACCTCTAACTCTTCGTGTGAGTCGTGTAACTCCTCTAGTGTTACGGCGACTTTGTGTAAATGATGACAATGATAGTGCAGGTGATGAAGCTGGTATACACTTATTAGAATCCTCAATATCATCAGATTCGGAACTATTTGACCGTTCAGACTCAGAAATTTCTCGTTGTATAGGTGGTACATACACTTCATCATCATCTGAGACACTGAAATCACCCTCTGATTCATTTAGTGCTTCTAAAATTTCATCTTCTTCTAAGCCTAAAACAAAAATAGCAGCCATAGTCAGAACCGTATGTACTAAATAAAGTACATCTCAAATATGAATTGAGAACAAACGTACTAAATTTAGAACATTGATAGAAACTACAGAATAAAATAGGCATTGCGTACAAAATAAGAAAAATACTGCAAGATTGTGTTGGAATAATAAGTAATTATGAAGTATCTAGTGCAAAAATTAAGGTATTCCTAAAATAAATTACGATTATTCAAGATTTACTTACCCTTCGGAAACGACGCACGCGCCTTTTGTTGTTGTGACGTCATGTTTACCTATGACACGTACTGACAGGATGACGTCCTATTTTTTTTTTGACACCCTTTTAAAGGAACTTTTAGTTTCACACAGAAAAATAAGGATTGACTTGCTATTATCTGTCACAGATTTTTTTTACTTAGATGTTCTAAATTAAGCACAAAAGTACTCAGGAGGTTAATAGAGATTAATGTTGGGGGTGTAATGATGATATATTTTATATGCTAAATGAGATAAGTATCTATTTGTATCTATTTAATAGGTATGGTAATTACATATTTAAAAATATATGACTAAACATAGCGTCACCCCAATTGCCCTTAAAGATGCAGACAGAAGCCGGAGTGCTGAACTATTTTTCGTCCTATTTTTTTAGTGAAATAAAGTTTACGGCTCATAATTTGAGCTACTCGAAATAGAATCCCTTCTCTTTGAAATGTGTCCAATATGGAATCGCCCTAAGTGGACAAAAAAATGGGTCAGATCAATAAATAGAGTTGAGGAAGTTTAGACCATATTGTATCTTAGTAGGTCACCTGGACTCTAAAAACAATAATAATAATTTCCTCGGTGATGCAGCGGGAAGTGTATATGACTATGCAAGAGGTTTTGGGTTCGATTCCCGGATATTATTGTATTAGGTTTTAGGGCTATCATGAAAGGTCAATATTAAGATTGTTCCGGAGTTTGGAAAACAAATTAATGTTCCCCGTTGATGACAATAAGCTCGTCCCCTATGTTATGGAAGCAGACATAACTGCCGAAATGTAGGTGTGATACACTTTTGCCTACCCCTTCAGGGAAAAACATGATGATGATGATACACATAATTATGGGTATGGGGTTTTTATAGGTATGTATTATAAAAATGAATGTCAAAATTTTGTTGTCTTATATTTTATATATTTCTTGTGGTCTTATCTTGTATCTGTTCGTAATTTAGGTACCAATTGTAAATATCCTCGTGTTGTGTGTTAATGTTCTATTACATTTGTTCTGTGGTGTTTAGTTTCTGTGTGCTGATCTATTTCCAAAAGATCTGGAATTCTTTCTTTCTTTCATATGTTCTAATAATAATCTTGCTCGTATTTCTCTAAATAAACCTAGATTTCAATTCATATTTAACAATCACACAATGCTCGACAAATATTTCCGTTGATCTATATATTATGTTTGCATAAATTACAGCTGTTGAATCAATCAACCGAATCAACCTGGAGTTGGTAACGAACATAACACACGTTGGAGGAAGTTATCGATTCAATGCAGTTAGATATTGGCAAGTTCCGACTTGAATTTCAGTTAACGTCATAGTTTCGGCGCTTCGATAATTATGCTGTTGTGATTATAAACGAATAACCAATAGAAATTAAATGATAGTTGCAAATATGTAGTTTGAAATGTAGAGTAGTAGCTTTTTATTGAAATTGTAGCTATGCTAGGCGTCTCTTTGAAGGATGTAGAGGTAGGACGCCCTCCAGCTAAGTGGACCGAAGACCTGAAAAAGGTCGCCGGATCTGAAGGCGGAGGATCGAGTGTTATGGCGCGTGTTGGGAGAGGCCTATGTCCAGCAGTGGACTGCAATAGGCTAAGATGATGATGATGATTGAAATTGACAAGCCTTATCAGAAATATTTCTTCTTAGACCGCAGCTACCTAAGCAGATCAATGCTTCTCATAGAGATACCGCTCTTGTAGGAAATTCTTATAGTCTAGATCTCTAGAAGCTTCGTATTTTAGGCTTAAATTTCACTATCTATTACGGTGACAATGTATAAGCCAGAAACTCTGTACCTACTGTAAAGTGTCTCGGCACAGTTTAGACTTGCCTTAACTCTTATAATATGTATTATAAAGCTGATGAGTTTGTTTATTTGTTCAGTTCAACGTGATAATCACAATAATAATAATAATATTCTACCACAATTACACAAGAACAAACCTTAATGCTCATCACAAAAAGATTTGTCCTGGATGGGGATCGAACCCACGACCTCCGGTTTAGCAGTCAGGGTCACTAACCACTAGACCAACAGGCCAGTCATACAATATCTACATGTACGATTTGAAAAATTATTTTAGTGTTGGATAGCCCATTTATTGCGAAAGGCTTTAGCTATATAACATTACTTTACGGCCAATAGGAACAAAACAGTGCTGAAATAAGTACGACGAGAGCGACGCCCCGAGCGACAGCTAGTTAGTGGATAAAACTATGAACTTATATTACACACTGTAAATAAACATTATACCCAAAAGTCCTAAATCGAAGATCAATACCCGTTTGGAAACAGAGTACTAATTTCCATCTCTGTCATACCCTCCAATACAAATAGTTCTTTCCAACTTATCTTCCTTACACATTACGTGATCTGAATACGAAGTAGGATCCTCGGCGCGCTTAAGATACACCATTATATTCGAACAGGATTATCGTAATCCGTTTCACGTTTGAATCACCCAAAGTGCCCATTTTTAGAAAGTTTCAAACCGAAAGGACCATTTCATAGTAGGATTACGTCGTATCCGCAGAACGTTCGCTGTTCCACTCAGACTTCATTAAAAGCAATAACGGGAACGCAGCCTACCAACGCAATCCAGAAACTAATCTCTTTTGTTTGCATTTTGTACGAGAGCCAAATCTAACTCGTAACTCGCATCTGAGTGTACCACGAAGGAACAGGATCAAAAGTTCAGAGTTCCGTTTGTGATACATGGCGTTGTTTGTACTACATTTTGTTGCGAATGCTTTTAATCCTACGCAATGGAATACGAAATGTGATCTGTAATTTTGCATTTTAAACGAAGCAGAATATTATATGGTGCCATAGATAAAGGAATAATCTTCAATTTCTTAAGAATTACTGCCTTCATTCCAACATTTTCCTTATATTGTAAAGAAAATTTTGATGTTTTATAGACATCGTCAATAACAAAGACTTAGTAAATTATAATTAGTTGTCATTAGTAGTAGGATAAGTTCAAAATGGGTACATAAATGTCGGAGTATAATCATAGAATCACGCTTTTCTTACCAAAGGACATAAGCAGAGGAGATTCATAGTCACGAATCAGTTAAACGATCGTGAAAATTCTAGCTAAGCTGACGAGTGTTTAAAAAACATTCGAACTTTATAATAGTTTCAATAACGTTAAGTTACACTTCTAAACAAATATCTCAATGCGGTACAAACAGTACCTCATTCAAAGAAACTTCAAGACGTCCATCGCCATAAAGACAAAAAAAAAACACTACTATTGCCACCGACATAAACCCACGTAAAACACCGAAGCACTGACGATAAATAAAAATAGTCTCCGTAGCATATTATACCTTATACGACGAAGGAGCCCTCTTGTCACTTGGCAAGGTACTTAAATCAGCTGCCAATGTGTCGATGCACCTGTGGAAATGTCGATTATGCAAATGGTAGGGGCCCTTTTAACTAAACACAGGCACCGCGCAGTGTGGAGAAACGTCCGATTCAAAAATTCTTGCGTATTTTTTCCTTATTTTTCCGCCTTTGTATTTTTTACGAAGAACTTGCAAAATGCGTCAATTAAATTAGTATATGGGTATATTATTTTAATGCTTATAATTCACCATTGAACACGATAATTTTAACTTTGCCTTCACTTGGATATGCATCCACTACATAAGTAGTTATTTTTAAATTGACCACTAATATGATGTTAATGATGATGGGTTTTAGTTATCTTAAAAAAAGAGAAGAATGTTTCCTTAATTATTCGGGAAAAATAAACAATTTAGTTATTTAAGTTGATTTTATTCAGTGGCAACACCGGATAACGTAATTGGCACACAATTCGTTTGAAAATCGAACACGCCAATTGAATGGCGATCGTTCTCAGAGGAATTGCACAGAATTGTGGCTTTATTTGAATTCGCTTTTATTTACTGTTTAATTCATCGTAATAAATAAAATATATAGGTATATTTTTAATTACGTTTCGTCCCCAATTGGTCCAACCTTTTATGTAAAAATATGAAATCGTTCTAAGTGAGATATATACATAATCAAAAGTTGTAGAATATATTAAATATCAATATTGTGCTCGGTTTCTCAATCGAATTGGAATTACGCTTCATCATCATCATAATATCACCCAATGACGTCCACTGCTGGACATAGGCTTCACCTAATTTGCGCCACAGCGAGCGACATCCGTTGATTGCAGGTGGCACAAAATCGAATAAGGTTTATCAGTGTTTACTATTATTTTCAAATGAAATAGTACAAGTTATACTTTAAACAATGTCGAACGTTTATCTGCGATTATATTGAGTCTGTAAGGAACATAGTTTTACCTAAGACTGCTTTTTAAAATAATTCGGATGTGAACAAGATAATGAAAGGCAATGTTGAGTAATCGGCATGGAGTTCATACTTACATCATGGAGCCGAAATGGTGTCGCACCGCGCGGTTTTAGAGGAATTTCCTCCCAAGAACTATCAGGTTGTGGAATGAACACAGTATGGGGTTCTTCAAAAAAGGAGTGAATAGGTTTCTTAAGGGTCGGTGATACGCACTCGTGATGCTTCTGGTGTTGCAGGAGCTACGGTAACTACTTACCATCAGACGGATCGTACGTCTGTTTGCCACCTTAGTGGTATAAAAAAAAGTATAAAAAAAGGAAAAAGTATTTCTTTTATTATTTTCTAAATAATTAATGTTATAAAGATTGTTATATTGATATGGGCCGCACATCGCAATGCGGCTGTATAAAATCCGTGCTATTATCGAATGCATTTGTTTTACTACCCATTCAAGTAATTCAGTATACACGGAGTTTAATAGTGCTATTAGAGAAAAGAATAGCAGGCATATAGGCATTAAATTGCGAGGCGTTCCGTTCAAAATTAACTTTAAATGCACTTTGTTTTATATCACCTATTAGTATATTAGAATGATGACGTACTATAAGTTCGAATGCCCGTTTACGACCCATAATTTAATTTATAGATGAACATCATTAACGAAGCAGCTTTTCTATTGCGTTGTTTTTTATAGTTAGTATAAAGGAGTTAAAGTGAAGTCCATATTATATGTATTATACAGTGAGGGGATATAAATTGAATTATAGGGCCTAAATGATTGTAGTTACTGATCTAAAATGATGACGAATAAATTGTAATGCAGTAATGTATAGTTTTTAACTGCTCCATGGAATTATATTATTATTATAGATTAAATTAGCGATTTAATGGTTATAAATGTTATAACGTTAGATTCATTTACTTAGAACTCACTATTATAAATTATTGGAAAATACGGAATATATTCAGAACATTTTTGTATATTATAATATTATTGTTCAAAACAGAAACAAATATCATAGATATTTTTGTCGGTGGAACATTCAGCCGGCTATATTAGTTGTCAATACAACCTCACAGGGACAGTTAAAAGAGAATTTATTATTTAAAGAATACAATTAATTGTATTAATATAATACAATAAATTACTATGGGACTAGATGGCGCTGTGTGAATGTGGTAGAATATTATTATTATTATTAATACATAATATAGCCACATGAATCTTAAACTTTTCCCATGTAAATATAATATTGTGCTAAGTTTCATGAAGAACTGTATTTAGCGACATGTGTGTATTGGAATTAAAACAGTCGGGTAATAAAACTGTATTTGTCAAGAAACGATGCGTGTCTGGATTATAGAAGTCTTTCATAATCGTTTTATCTTATCGAATATTTAATTAAATAAAATCATAAATAAATATTCTACCACATTCACACAGCGCCATCTAGTCCCAATTTAAGAAATTATATTTGCTTGTGTTATGAGTACTAAAAAACTGATATACTACTTAAATACAATTTTTATACATATATATACAAACCCAGTACAGTAAATTACACCCAGACACAGAACAAACCTTCATGCTCATCACACAAAGATTTGTCCTGGGTGGGGAATGTGGGGATTGAACCCACGACCTCCGACTTAGCAGTCAGAGTCACTAACCACTAGGCCAACAGGCCAGTCAAATACTTCTAATTACCTAATAAATACTTATAATATTCTTTAAGGGATTGCAAGCCAGGTGTTATAAAGAACATTGCAGCAAAGTTGTTTGAGGCTAGCCTCCCACGTCGCGCGATCTCTGCTTGCGATGTACCCATTCCTCCATTTATGTAAAAGACTATGACTCACTGGATGTGCCTTCCCTTTACTTGTTAAGAATTTATACGACTTGTTTGCACCTTCACCTTATGACCTATTGATAGTTGGAAGTAAAATGGTTTTGTTGACACAGTGAAACTTTTAAAACTCATTTATGTGTTTCTTATAAAGTCAACTTAAACATGTAGTATACCTTTTTTTTTTTTTTTTTTTTTGGGAAATTGATAATATTATTAATTATTATTGATTATTATTTTGCAAGATTGTTCTTTCTTTAGATTATATATCTTAATAGATGAGTTTTTTTTTTTTTTTTTTTTTTTTTTTTTTTTTTTTTTTTTTTTTTTTTTTTGTATTATTACGGCTTTGCTAGTAATTCGGCGGCACTACAGAGTTGATATAGCGAGCGTATGTCTGTAGAAGTCCATATAAAGAATACTAATTGCATGAGGTGAAGCAGTGCGGTAGGGTGCTTGGGCATTCTAAAGAGCTGCGTCTTTTAACCCTTCAAAACTTTTTTGACGTCGACGTTACGGCATGTTGCATCAGGCTATTTTACGGTTAACGGTGGGTTATCAAGCGCCTCGATAGAGAGGCGTTTGTGGCGGCGGCCCTGACACAGGCATGGGTGCCTGAACCTGAGGGGCCGGTGCGGATCGAGGAAGAGGCTGAATGGTTCCGGGGTGCTATGACGAACGTCTGCGATGCAGCGATGCCCCGGGCCAAGCCCTTCTCCCCGCAACGCCAGGTGTACTGGTGGTCCGACGAGTTGACGGACCTACGCGCGGCGAGTATAGCCGCGCGACGCCAGTACACCCGAAGCCGTCGACGTCGTATCCGCGACGAAGCCAGAGAAGCTCTCCTGAAGGCTGCATACCAGGAGACGAAATCAGCCCTGAAGGTGGCGATCCGCCGGTCAAAAGAGGTCTCTAGGGAGGAACTTCTCGCCTCCCTCGATAGAGACCCATGGGGTCGCCCATACCGGCAGGTGCGAGGCAAGCTCCGTCCATGGGCACCACCTGTGACGGAGACTCTCCAGCCGCATATGCTGGAGAGGGTGGTGTTCACTCTGTTTCCGCACAGAGAGGAGCACACGCCTCCACCGATGGCGCCACCTTCGGCCGAGAGCCAGACCGACGACAACGTCGTCGAGGTGCCCGAGGTCACGGCAGCCGAGCTTGGCGCTGCCGTGCTACGGCTCCGGAGCAAAAACACCGCTCCGGGGCCGGACGGAATCCCGGGCAAAGCCTGGGTGATGGCCCTCGACGACGACGCCCTTGAGGGTAGACTCCGCAGGCTGTTCTCAGCCTGCCTGGAGCAAGGGCGTTTCCCACAAATGTGGAAGACAGGCCGTTTGGTCCTCTTACGTAAAGGGGACCGCCCAGCCGACTCTCCGTCGTCCTATCGACCGATAGTGCTGCTGGACGAGGTCGGGAAGCTACTGGAGAGGGTGGTGGCTTCTCGCATCGTCCGGCACATGACGACGGAGGGCCCCGACCTGTCGGACAACCAGTTTGGTTTCCGCAGGGGTAGGTCCACCGTAGACGCGATCCTCAAAGTGAGGAAAATCGCGGGTGAGGCGGTGTCGCGAGGCGAGGTGGCGTTGGCGGTGTCCCTTGACATCGCCAACGCCTTCAACTCGATACCTTTCGAGTGTATTAGGGAGGCACTCCTCTATCACAGGCTGCCTCCCTACCTCTGCGTCACCGTCTCTGACTACCTGCGAGATCGCGTCGTGGTGTACCAGGGGCAGGAGGGTCGCTGCCAAAGGTGGATGTCGTGCGGTGTTCCCCAGGGGTCGGTGCTTGGACCCCTACTGTGGAACATCGCCTATGACTGGGTGCTCCGCGGCAGTAACCTTCCTGGCGTGGGACTGACGTGTTACGCTGATGACACGTTGGTGACGGCCTGTGGGCGGGACTTCCGTCAGGCGCAGTTAGTCGCCACGGCGGGAGCCGCCCATGTCGTCGGTCGTATAAGGCGGTTGGGCCTAACAGTGGCCCTACACAAGTCGGAAGCGCTGTGCTTTCACGGACCCCGGAGGAAGCCACCTCCCGGGGCCCAGCTCATCTTGAGCGGTGAGAGCATAGCGGTGGGAGCGGCCATGCGCTATCTAGGTCTCATTCTGGATGGCACATGGTCGTTCAAGGAGCACTTCCGACGGCTGGTGCCGCGACTCACCAGCGCCGCCTTGGCTCTCGGCAGCCTGCTCCCCAACATAGGGGGACCGAGCGCGTCGTGTCGTCGCCTGTACGCGGGGGTCATCAGGTCGATGGCTCTCTACGGGGCCCCAGTGTGGGTGGACGCCCTGTGCGCCAAGAACGTTGCACTTCTGCGACAACCGCAGAGGGTAATGGCGCGCAGGGCGGTCAGGTGCTACCGCACCGTTTCACACGGTGCGGCTTGCGTCTTGGCAGGGGCCCCACCTTGGGAGCTGGAGGCCATCGTGCTGGCCAATGTGTACAGGCTGACGGCTGAGTTCCGCAGCCGAGGGCTAGAGCCCTCACCGGAGGAACTGCGCCACCTGCGGGGCCGATCTCGAGAGGCCCTGTTTCACGGGTGGCAGCAGCGGCTTGCGGAACCGAGCGCCGGTCACCGCACGATCGAGGCCATTCGGCCCGTTCTCAGAGAATGGGCCGAAAGAAGACGCGGGGCGTTGACCTATCGCCTGGCGCAGGTGCTCTCGGGGCATGGTTGCTTCGGGAGGTACCTGTGTCGGGTCGCGAGGAGGGAGCCGCAATGTATCTGTCATCATTGCGGCTCCCCGGAGGACACAGCCCAGCACACCCTTGAGGTGTGCGGGGCGTGGGCGGGTCAGCGCGCTGCACTGGCCTCGATCATAGGCGAGGATCTCTCGCTCCCAGCAGTGGTGAAGGCCATGCTGGAGAGCGAGACGAACTGGGGAGCAGTGCTCTCCTTCTGCGAAGAGGTGATGAGGCAGAAGGAGGAGGCGGAACGGCAGAGGGAAGACGATGCCCTCAGTGACCCGATCCGCCGTCGAAGGGTAGGCGGGAGAAGGCGGGCTTACGCCCGCGACCTCCCGCCGTAATAGCCCGAGAAGAGGACGCGCCCGGCTGAGCGCGTCCGCCACGCCAGGAACGGTCGACTTTGGGGAAAGTCGGCCGCGAGCGTCTTCTGGTGGCGTGTGCGTGTTCCCGCACGTCACCGCCGGAGCTAAGCTCCGGCAGAGAGGGGGCCCGTAGCGGGCCATCGTCGCTGTGGTCGCGGACGAATGTTCCTGCGCTCCCGTGACCACAGCAGAGCGCGACGAGAGGAACACCTTGGGGTTTTAGTGGGTGCAAGCCCCACATAACCCCTCGGTTCTTTCCCCAAGACCGAGGGGTATGCGTCAGGCATTTCCCCAAGTAAAAAAAAAAAAAAAAAAAGGCTATTTTATCCGTACTGCCGAACCTGGGCGGACCCAGCTTGGCTTGTCTTGTCGCCGGCTTTACACGGGGGTAGTCAAGTCCATGGCGCTGTACGGCGCACCGGTGTGGGCGGCGGCTCTGACCGCCAAAAACAGAGATCGTTTGAGGAGGCCTCAACGGTTGATGGCGGTCAGAGCCATACGCGGTTACCGCACCGTGTCGGCAGACGCGGCGTGCGCGTTGGCCGGGACTCCCCCGTGGGACTTGGAGGCGGAAGTGCTCGCCGAAGTATATCGGCGGGTGGCGGCGGTTTGGGTGGAGGGGCGCTCCCCTCTGCCCGAACAGGTGCGCGAGTGGCGCGAGGTCGCCCGCAGAGCCACCGTCATGAAGTGGCAGGGTCGGCTGGGGGCTCCACGGGCTGGTTTCTGGACCGTGGAGGCGCTCCGGCCGATCCTGCTGGAGTGGATGGGGCGGCAGCACGGGACCCTTTCCTTCCGACTGGTGCAGGTTTTGTCCGGGCATGGGTGCTTCGGGCATTACCTGTACAGGGTCGCTAGGAGGGAATCGAGTCCCGTCTGCCACCACTGCGACTGCGGCGACGACACGGCGCAGCACACGCTGGAGTCTTGTCCGGCGTGGGAAGGGCTGCGCCGTGGCCTCGTCGCAGTCGTTGGAGAGGACCTCTCGCTGCCGGCCGTCATGAGCTCGATGGCCGGCAGCGACAGGAGTTGGGAAGCGGTCGCATCCTTCTGCGAGGAAGTCATCTCGCAGAAGGAGGCGGCGGAGCGGCTCCGGGAGGAATCTGCCCTTGCGGAGCCGATCCGCCGCCGGCGAACTGGGCGGCGTCAGCGAGCGCATATGCGCCTGATGCCGCCATAGTAAAGGCTGCGGGTGGGGGATCGGGGTTTACTCCCTCACCCGCTCCTTTCCGCGAAGGTCGACAGCGTCCCCGGTGCACCCGGACGCTGTCGTTCGGTGTTAGGGCCCGAAAGGGCCCGGTGTCGGTGCCCCGTAAGGGGCTGTCGCTGGGTGGGCTGCTGATGTTGTATCAAGTTCCAGGGCCCACCCATTACGGCGAAGCGACGGTGCACAGAGGGGTTTTAGTGGGTAGGTGGTAGTCCCACATAACCGTCCCGTGTCCCCGCACGGGGCGGTATGCGTAATGCATTTCCCCTCTTAAAAAAAAAAAAAAAAAAAAAAAAAAAAAAAGGCTATTTTATCCGCGAAAAGGTTTCAAATCACAATATTCGCATGTTAACTTTCACACAGCGAATAGAAACTACGCTTGTTGCTTTTTACCAAAATTTTATAGTTACGAGGATTACTGTCTTTGTGTCTGTATAAAAAACAACTGCAAAAATGTATGACAATAATTTATGACATTATTCTGTAATAAGTCTGTGAGGAATTAAAAAATCTAATTCAATATTTATTTTTTGTTTTTCGTTTCATAAATACCTAATATTTATTAACGAGGTATTTACTTAATTAAATTTAACAAAAATCTTCTTTAATTTATAAGAACCACAAAACACAGGGATATAGTTATTGAAAACTTGATGCCATACCAAAAAACTATTTAATTATTTATTTGAGCTGTCATAAAAATAAAAAAATGTACCTAATCGAATTGTACAAGAAAAAAAAACATAATATATTTTGTGGTATATCAAAACACGTAACGGGCTACAAAAATATAAACCGGGGGCCGTGGGTTGAACTACTCTGTTTTAGAAGAGCACCGACCGGGTACCATATTGCAACTCAAAATCGCTACAAAAACAGACGAAAATACGCATCCGCGGCATCGAAGTTTTGAAACGCTAGAGGCATTGGAAAAGTGCTCGTCTCTTCGTAACATGGCTTGTTCTAGGCTCCATACCCAAATAGAACAAAAATGTACCTATAAAAGTTGCCTACAATATATCGTGCTGTACATTGTATCCATCGTTTTTAAGATAAGGCAAAAAAAAAATGATGTAGCAGCTATTGCTTTTAATTTTATAAAAGCCCATACCCATAAATTAATGCCCCACTGCTAGGCACGGGTCCCCTCCAAACAGTTTTGGAGGAAATTTAGCTTAATATAACCAGCGCTCGCTAGATGGGTTGGTATAGGGTTTTGTATTTTTTTTTCTCGTGCATGCTCTTATTGCTTTAAGTTAATCCCTTAGTCGCCTTGTACGACACGAGTTGAAATGGGAAGTGATATTATGTATTCTTAATTCGTCACCACACGGAAAAAAGGTCTATAGTCCTTCCAGTTTTTTAATCCTCGAAGCCTCTTTATAAATCACCAGCCATCTATATTCCGTGCTGTACACTTGCAAACACTCTGCCACTTTTGAGACATAACGAAATCCAATTAAATACATCTAGATATTTCACCAACTGATCATTAGGGTGTACACGGCTTGTTAGAGGCCCTGTTTAAACGTGCCACCAGAGGCCAGTCATGATTTCTGGTGACTTATTTCGTTTTACGAAGAAGCGATGTTTCTAAGAAAATTGTGTTTTGCGAGAAAATATTTATTTTAATCAAAAGGGTGCCGCCTGTTTGCTGCAAGTGGTACAAAATCTCTGGCTGTGGTGGAAATTAGGTGAGGTCTATATTCAGCAGTGGACGTTATTATTAAACCTCTGTGGCGCAGCGGGAAGTGTATACGACTGTTGTGCAAGAGGTCCCGGGTTCGATTCCCGGGTCGGGTGAAAATGGTATGGGCTTTTCTAACATGAAATTCCAGTCTTGAGATTTTCCCGGAGTTTGGTAAACAAATGTTTCCGGTTGATGACAATAGGCTCACCCCCTATTTCATGGGACCAAACATAGCTAGCGAAATGTGGGTGTGAAACACCTCTGCCTACCCCTTCGGGGAAAAAGGCGTGATGCTATGTTATGTTATAAATAATGTTACAATTAATTAAATTAGGCGCTCGTAGCATTGTGGTACTGAAATGTTCGTTACGATCATCAAGATTAAGCAACACTCGGCAAGGTCAGTCCATGATGGGTGACCGTTTGTGGTTATTTCATTCTTGAGCGTCTTCATGCTTCTGAAGGCATGTAAAGCCGTTGGTCCCGGTTACCACTTAATGTGGTAGTCGTTAAGTCAAGTTGGAAGCCACAAGGGCGACTTGATAAATTCTAACACCAGGGTCTGCCTCAAGCCCACATCAATAATATTTCATTATTTAATCAAATCAATCAATCAATCAAATCTTTATTTCGCATCAACAAAGGTACACAGAAAATGTTGTCAATTAAAATAAATACACCGCTTTGTTCTACCTATTAGGCATGCAAAAAATCAAATCAATAAAAAAATTATAAAAAATAACTGAGTCTAATATAAATGGATACAATATGAAATGTCAATAATATAATATAAACCTATTCAATTAATAACAATAATAATTAAATTAACAGAATAAATGTCATGTATTTATAAAATTAAAATTAGTAAAATGGAAATGAATTAAAAGTTGGTATTAAAGGATGAATAAATGGATATCTAATAGTCAATCACGCCAGGATAACTAAAGAGATCTGTAGACCTAAGACTGTATTTTGAGTGCTTAGGATTTATGATTTTTACTTTCATGCAGCTTAGTCTGTTGTTATTCATTCACATTCATATGAAATTACGAAATATAGTCTGAATAGACAGGTAAACAAAGTATAAAATAGTAATAATAGCCTAGGAATAAAGTAAGATATTCCATTGTTAGATTTTGTATTCTTAAAAATTCTTGGAATAGGATCTCATCCAAACAAACAATCTTAATCTGAAGTTAGTAATCCGTCGGCAAGTCCTATATAGACGTAGGAGGTTATCAAGTACATTCTAGAGCAGAAAATAATGTTTTTATCAAGTAATATATCTATACTATTATTATAAGGCTGAAGAGTGTTTTATTTGAACGCTAGGATATCAAGAATTACGCGTCCGATTTGAAAAATTATTTTAGTGTTAGATAGCCCATTTATCCAGGAAGACTATATAACATTACGTTACGGCCAATATGATCTAAATAAATAAAGAAAATCATTTATTTTCAGACACATGGCCCATAGTTTGTTAGTTACATTTCTTAAAACTATGTTAGTAAGTACCTAACCTAATACAAAACCCTACCATAAGCAGCCTCACCAGGCCCCCTGTAAGACGTGGAGCTTGATGAACCTACTTATGGCAGGCCCATCCCACCTCTCTGCAAATACCCTCAAGATGCTGTTGGTGCTTTCGCTTACTCTGCGCATTATTGACGCTGCTTTCTTACGCATGATAGCAAAATAGTCATCAGTGTGCGCATCAGCAAACATGCCAGACGCACTGCAATAAGGAGGAAGTCCCAACAGCACCCTAAGCAGTGGCCACTTAAAAAATGACAGGAGCGAAGCCCCGCGTAACTTCTAGTCAGTTATAAAAATAAAGTTAATATAAAAGTAGCACCTTATTAAATAGCCAAGTCTGAAGCAAAAACTTATTTATTTTGTATTTTCGAAGCGTTGTATTATAAAATTAGTTCCCCAGTGTATCCGGTCGGCTTCGCAAAACAGCCTTTAGCGATCTCTCGTTACTTTACTTGATCTTTACTTAGTAGTATTCAAACATAGGAAGTTATGTTCTAGATAGTTCAGTTCGTTATTAGTTTTGTTTTGTCTAGTTTGCGTCATATTAATATTTAAATTCTATTTAAAATAGAGTTGTTTTATATAGACAAATAAAGGATTATTAAATTTGTTTTGTCGTTACGATCATCGAGTTTAAGCAACATTCAGCATGGTCAGACGATGATGGGTGACCGTTTGTGGCAATTTCATTCTTGAGCGTCTCTGTGCTTTGGGAAACACGTAAAGCCATTGATCTTGGTTATCACTTAATGTGGTATTCGTTAAGTCAAGCTGGAAGCCTTTTAGGCGACTTGATAAATTCCAACACAAGGGCCTCAAGCCTCATGCCTCAAGCCCTTACGATAAGAAGAAGAACTTAAATACTATATAGATGCTGTTTGAAAACATGATTGTTTTAAAGGCTTATAGATTTAGCCTGCAGGTCTCCACTGCTGGCTATAGGCTTCACCTACATTTTCCTCAGCGTTAGACTCTCAAAATTCGTATTTCCCAATATGAAGATACAATTTCAATACAACCTCTAATTAATTTTGCTCAAGACCTAAGTGAACAGCCAACCAATTTAATATATCACATGATACAAAAACACGAGCATTCACATACGGTACGAACAATATTAAACTATCATCCGTACAAGAAACTACCAGTAGTGTTCATTAATTAAACGTTCACCCTCGTTATTATCAACACCTGTTCTTGAAAAGCCTTTAATAATGACGTCATGGCAACAGCTGTGACTGGTTGTGGGCAGAACGTTAGTTTTCCGCAGCACTGCCTGTAGGAAAATTAAAACTAAATTAATTGTATCGAGGTTACTGTTGAAATTAATTTTCCTTCATTACGGCTTGTAAATTACTTACGTCTTTTGTGTTTTCTTTATTATAATTTTGCATGTATGTTTCTAGAAAAATATGAATAAAGAGGACTAATTTATATAAGACCTAAGAATTCATAATGTCCCTACCTCATCTCAACCCGTGACAAACTCTGTACCAACCCGTCTGAACAGCGTGGTATAGTAGACTAAATTCCTTCCACATTCTATCCCACTGGACGTAATATGTGGATTGAGATGATGAAGAAACCATGTCTTCGAAGACACTGACATTCGAGATATGCAGCGGCTTGGTTGTATTAAATAACATAGTGATGACATAATAATAATAATATAATAATAATAACGTTTATTGTGTTAAAAGAGTACAAATAGTATAACTTAGTGATTGGAGCCACCTTTTAAGCAATTCATGCCTGTGTCAGGTGACTCCGCTCTTCCATATCGGTTTATATTACAAATAACATAATAAAAGGTAGGTAAAACAAAAATGTTTACAATTACAAAGTGTGTATGTGTGTATGTGTGAGTGCGTGTGTGTGTGTGTGTGTGTGTGTGTAATGTAGTAAAGCCATGATCCGTCATTTGATGCTTTTCAGAAGTGCTTCTGTCTCATCATAGGTGATTTTTTTTAACCAATCAGTCAATACCTTTTTACAGTTATGTGTCGTTTTTGAGTAAATGCATAGTTCTTTATTCACTTTATTGTATAAGAGTGCAGAGCGCTTATTATATTGTACACAAGCAAACACAGTTCGTGTTATAGGGACCACAGCTACAATGTCCTTTCTTCTTTTTGATTTAATACTGCTTGGGTCATAAGGTAACGACTTGTGTTTCTTTAAAACAGTTTGAAGAATGTATATTTTTCTAACAGATAGTAGATCACATAATTGATATAGACTGTTTGTAGAATATCTATTTACCTTAAAGTACATGATTTTTAATAGAGCGCGTTGCGCTCTCTCCAATTCCAAGAATTTGACTTTACTTGCACCTCCCCATATAGGAATACAGTATGTCAAGACAGACTGTACCAAAGCCACATATATTTCATTCAGTATATTTCTGGATGAGTCAGACTTTTCGCTATCGAATTTTGGAACAACGTGCCTAAGTGACTTAAAGATCCAACTCAGTTTTCTAATTCTATTAGTAACCTGTTCAAGTTGCGGATGCCAGCACAGTCTCTGGTCCACTAGTACTCCTAAATATTTTGTATGTGTCACTTTTTGTAGACTTGGACAGTTGCATGTGTCTGATATAGCACATGTGTGTACCTTTATGTTAAAGTCATTACTGGGTTGAGTGCGGTTACAAATACTGAAGCAAATATAATTAGTTTTGTGTGTGTTAAGAGTGAGGAGATTGTCCGCTAGCCATGATGAAACTTGTCTCATACCTACTTCAGCACTGCGCCTAGCCTCTTGCCAAGAGCTACCGTGAAAGACAACTGCTGTATCGTCGGCATAAGAGAAGACTTTGGCGTTGTTGATCCTCAAGTCACAGAGTTCATTTATGTACAGAAGAAAGAATGACATGTATTCTAAACAAATTATTTGAGTAGGTATATTTTTTTATTATTACTTATGACATGCAATTTTATACTGTCATTGTACCGTGATTAGTAATAGATTTAAATAACATTAGCTCTGCCTGTTTGCTATTGATAAAATGCTTTAAATCACCATTAATGTTGGTATCAAACCTAATTAATCTAAAACCAACTGTTTCAAATTTAACTAATGTAAATTACCCGTTCCTAATTATGTTTGAAATCAAACGCGCTTTGAATTTTTAGAATTTAACTGCGTGAAATGTGTGAAACATAATAGGTATGATCTTGACGAAAAAAGCGTAATAATAAAAGGTTTCTAAAGAAAGCGTATGGTCTTCGCTGAAGAAACTAATTATAGAGGTAGTCGGAATCGATCCATTTATTCCATTGCACAAGCATCGAGTTCTCGATTACAAAACGACGTATCATTGAATCGGTACTGCGTTATATTACGAACGGCTGATTCTTTAATTAGTGACTTATCAAGATCGATACTTGGAGTAATCAATGCGATGTAATCGAATGCTAATGTAATGTTATGTGTGTATCTAATTGGATCAAAGCTTTTGGATTCAGTTCCATTTAAGCAGTTTTTTCTATTTAAGATATTTAAAGATCATACATTTTTTATTGTAAGTAATAGAAATACTGATTGCATCGTTGGTCTAGTGGTCGTATGATAGCTGATTACGTGGTTGTGGGTTCAATCCCCACAATGGAAAAACATTTGGGTCATCTAAATATACCTACTTGTTTTGAGTCTGGATGGACTTTAAGAGGGAACGCGGCGCACGATTCTTCATACAAACGTATTCCCCTGTTTTCTCCCTGAATAATGTCTAAAAGGCAATTTTTTTTAGCTCAAAAATTCAAGTTCAGCTCTAGGCATGTCCCTATCATTTCCTTTTTTTCAAAAACTTATTAATAAAGAAAATATGAGCCTCCAAATATTGCTAAAATTGCCGTATTTTTAATGTCGTAATTAGAGGACTACCAGAGGAATTCTATTAGTTATTTCCATAAAAAAAAATGATAGGAACCTAGTCATACTCTTTCTGGAATTTTTCATGTAAAAAAGTATTGAATCCGCTCAGTTTTCGAGGAGAAAATAGGGGAATACGAAACGTCCATTTCGTAAAAATTTTTGTCTTAAAATCTGTCTGAGCTGTAGCTGTCTTTATCGCACTCTTCGGGGGTGACTTGAGGTATGGGGGGTTACTTACATGTATATGACTAGGGAAGTGGTATCTGTCGATATTTTTTTTATCGATACTGTAGTGATGTCCATCAATGTCGATGTTGACGATTTACTGTTTTTATTTATTAAATTGTGAAACTGTAAGGTTAATTTCCGACTTTTTTATTAAGTTAATAACATTATCAGATTAGGTCGCAACGATTTGATTTAGCTGCTCTAAAAGTAAGACTAGTCTTATCAAGTATATTTATATACACGCATTATAATGGATGCAAGAGAGGTGTAGGTTGTGGGTATTTTATTTAAAATAGCTGGCAAAATGCGAGTTGGATTCGCGCACCGAGGGTTCCGTACGATTATACATTTTTTTTATTATTTGTGATTAAATTGTAAGATATTAGAAGGTAACGGGATAGCTATAAGTTACAATAAACATTCACGTAAAGTTCACATCAGTCCGGAATAAACTCTCTTTCTTATTCAATTTATTTACGAGTATCATCTTATACCCGTTCCAATAAAGTTTTAATATATTCAGTGATAATAATATAACTACACGATTACGGTTTTCGGACTTTTTGCTTTACTTGTGCAACTTAATATTGCTTTTTGCCAAATTTCGTGATTCTAGGTCAAGGGGAAGTACCCTATAGGTTTTGACTTTTTTGATCGTCAAGATATGCAGCAAAAATGGAGCATAAACGGCTGTATCTTTTCATATCTTGCATTTACTTAGAACTCTGATCTTTCATTATATTCCAAGGGATTGCAGACCCGAGTAATTTTAGGGTTTCGTCCCAAAATTGATTGATACCTCTACGCATTCTTGAGAAAAATATTCTTGATAGACAGACGGACAACGGAGCGATCCTATAATGATTCGTTTTTTTTTCCTTTTGAAGTATAGATTATGGAACTCTAAAAAGAATTTAAAACAATAAATAGGACATTTATTCTATCGTCATTTCCGTCTTTTCGCTTACGGGTAAATTGTGTGATCCCGTAAATTATTTCAAGTAAAGGCCATTCGTGAAAAGAAATATCTAGTTTAGATAAGTTCGATCATCATCAGCAACCCATTAAGTCCCACTGCTGGTCTCGGTTCGATATTTTGCCAAAATAAGACATATTTTTTTAGTTTCTATTCCATTTTCGGGAGTTTTTCAGAAATTTTATACCGATATTTTATTTGTATATTTATTGAGCCATAATATTTTACAAGTTCATCAAGACTTGCAGCTTATAAACTTTTATTGTTGTTGACGAATAACCAAGTTGACGGACAATCTAGTTTCTTCTGAAAATTGTTTTCATGCTACCTCTTCTTTTACCATAATTATTCTCTTGCTGTATTAGGAGTGCCTTTGATTTACGAATACCACAATGATCTTAATTACCATTACAATGATATTAATAAAAACTAAAATTATATTAAAATTCGAACAGAACCCTCAGGACATTTTAGTTAGCGATAAAATATTTTATAAATCTTAAATAGAGATAAGGTAAGTACTACGATTTTTTCCATTATTTACATACACGTAAAAACAATAATAACAACGTGTAGGTAACTAAGTAACACGATGACATCAAATAGACCGATTTAAGCAAAAATGATCCAATCAACATAAACCTCATTTTGACAGCCAGAGAAATACTGCAATGAATTTTAAAGTCAAATATCTCAAATTGAGGTTTGTGTTGATTGGATCACTTTTGCTTAAATCGGTCCAAATTTCAAAAACCAAATAAATGCAAAATGTAGATTCACCGACTCGCCGGTACACGGGCGCGGGGAAGATGCTAATGGGGAGGAGGGGGGGGGGCTACTACGCATGTGGACCATCCACTCACACATTTAAATCTCAGGCTCAACGCAACAGCAATAGCTACTTCAAATACCTACTTTTCAAATTTCTCGCAGACCGCGTCCCCTCTTAAGTGTACCGTTATCTATACTAATATTATAAAGAGGTAAGGTATGTGACGTTTCAGGGGGTAATCTCGAGATCTATTGAACTGATTTGAAAAAATCTTTTAATGCTAGATAGCCCATTTATCGAGGAAGGTATAGGATAGGCTATGTAACATCACGCTATACCCAAAAGGAGCTGAGCAGTGGCCAAATAAAGAACGACGGGAACGAAGCAAGAAGAAGCAAGCAGAAGAAAGAAATATATAATTTTGTTGCTCCTTGTAGCGCGTTTTGTCTTTATAAAAAAATAGCTGGATCATATTTTTTGGTACAGTATTATGATTTTGTGTAATCGATAGATTCTGCTTGTGTAAGAATATTGTATCCTAAAATATCCCACTTTTGTTCAAAACACCTGCACGCTCACCATAAAACACCTTATCAATAAATGTATTTGAACAAATCTAAGAAACCTCCGGCAAATTTATATTATTAAAATAGTCTTGATAAGTATAAAGACAAAACTAATCGTTTCTCCTAAATTTACCGCGCTATCGTCTCCACGATCATTAAGTTCAAGATTTTCTGTCTTTTACTTTCGAAAATAGGAATTAAAAATACATGTCCCTCTGTTTCCATCTGACTAACACCAACTCTCATTACCGTTGGCCACCGATAACATCTGAAAGCCTGCAGCTCTCTGCCACATCACAAAATAACCATTGATATATAAAAAGTTTATGTATTACTCAAGTTTAATTCGAATTTCAAACTTATTATCAGAGAATAAGGATGCAATTCCTTCGTTGGATTGTATTAAACGTAAGCTCCACAAGTCCCAGAGCTTGAATGCCGGAGACATTGAAAGCAATCACGCACGTGTGAGTAAAGTAACGAAAACACAAATCTCGTAGAATTATGAATTATACTCATTTATATCTCTTCGGATTTCTATTTGCTTGGTGGAAATGTGTTCAAAGCAAATCTATTCTTGTTAATTCAAAAGCATTGTAAAAATAGTTTACAATGCAAAAAGAAGTCGAATAAACAATGGCATTGAAAAACAATATCCGGCACTTGAATATAGTGAGCCTTCTCAATGGGAATTTAATGTGACTGTAACCAGAACGAGCTGCGATAAAATTGGAATATTGCCTTTGAACAATGTCAAAGTAAATCTATCGTAAAACAGTTACAGCCATTTAAACTGTTGCCGATCAATACAGTACATTACGATCGGTAGAACGTCGCTTAGGTCATTAAACTTGGCGATAAATTAATAGCAGTTTGCATTTACACACATCAATCGAATACAACATCTGTCAATCTAAAGCGGTAAAGATAAATTCGAGATAAATACTTCGGTTTATAGTTCGATTATAGTATGTCAAAAGCGCCGGTTGTGTAGCCCAAGCCGAATTTGATTACACAAAGTTTATTTAAATGGAAACTGATTTCATTAATTACAAATATGGCCTCTAATCTTTATTATGTCAAATGCGTTATAAACGTCTTGTGTGGGTCCGATGCCCGGATGTTGATTTTTATTTTTTCTCATTAAACTTCGGTGCTTTGGACTTTAAGGTTCCTTTTGGCGTATCACTTAAGTTTTTATTGTGGCTTGTTATCAATATCTAAATCATAGGGAGCATTAATACGTCTGTCATATTACTTTTCGTGTCTAGCTAGTGGGATAGGGTTACAATTTATTTGATTGTCGACAAAGGATATAAAATATTCGGTAAACTTTTATTAAATTAATAATGTCACACGTTATTCATAACATATTAAAATACGTTACACCAATATTTAATAATAGTTTTATTTATCGCATGCTCAATTGATAACAGACCCATTAGTAGATATTGAATTAAGTTAAAATGAGTCATGGAAGAACTTTTAATGACTCATTTCATTCAATATCAACAGCAAACAGCTAAAAATGACAAGCAAATGTTTTTGCAGTACATGAAGTATTCACATAACATATACTTACCTCTCGTGGCAATATTTCAAACTCACCTCGGCTTGCTTCTTGCCCTCTGCTGTATCATGTTGCTTTATTATGAATAATAGTGTGGATACGCTTTTATTATGAACTTTTGTGTTTATGCGATGTGAAGATGAAGTTTTGGTTATATTTAGTGCACTATCACACGAATGTGACTATTTTGCTTGTAATTATAGTTTTTAAAATTGTCATGGTCATTTAACTTAATAATATTATAATGCTCGGAACAGCGCCCAAATATCGGAAACTTGAAACAAAAAAAAGGACTTGGTAAATATCCGGAACATTATAATATTATTGTTTTGCTTGTATTGCTTTTGTAATACCATGTCATACGATGGGCATGGCGAGAAAGGAGCATGATTTTCATATTTATTTGGTTCTTACTGCGTTACCGATTTGCTATCTTTTGTTTCGTAATAGTAGGTATGAATTCACAATGATTATTTATTTAGGGCCTTTTTTTGCTGAATTTAATATGAAACTATTTATTGTAAAGGCACCATTCATCATTTCAACTCATAAACGTCCCACGGCTGGGCACGGGTCTCTTCCATACAATGTGGATGGAATTTAGCCTACTATACCACGCTGGGTTGGTATAAGGTTTTTTCGAATTTTTACGACACCCACGGGTTGACATGGGGTAATGACATTATGTATTCTGAATCCATCACTACACGGATTATACGGAGGAGTACACATACATACGTACATATAGATCACGCCTCTTTCCCAACAGAGGGGTAGGCAACGACCATTTCCTTCCACTTGCTACGATTCTGACATACATCTTTGGCTTCTTCAACATTCATCAGTCTTTTCATGCATTCTCGCCGGTTGAGGGTACTCCTGATCTGTCCCTTCTTTAGAACGTCACCTACTTGGTAAACATTGAGTAAACATTATTTAGTTTTAATTTCTGAGTTAATTGCTTTTTCGGCAATTTATCAGTTAAAATTTACTTTCGCAATGCCAAACAAGTTATTCGCAATATAGCTTAGAATAAAGAGATAACAGAAACAAATCCTAAATCGAGTTGCGAACTAAAAGCCGTATCTACACATATCCAATGCTGTAAACAGGAAGTCGGTATTCAGTTGCGTACTAGCTCATCAACGAGGGATTCGCCTCAATCTACCAAACTTTCTCCTCGCAACATGTTAACCAAGAATTTCAAAACTTAGAGAAATAATCTCTTGTGAATTAACACGGAAATTGTGACTTTGATGCGCATAACAAACTTTATTATCATTGCTTACTCAAAATCTTTACAAATTCTCCCAATTTCTACTTCTTAATGTGACCGAAATGCGCCCTTAAAAACAAACGACGCAGCGAAAGCTGATGTCGTAATAAAATTTCTGCACAAGAAAGAGCAAATTAGCTTGTAATTAAAATGCCGGGAGTTGGATAATTAGTGTAGATACACACAGAAAATTAATAAAGGCAACTGCGATGGCGGGACTTGCCAATTTGTTTGTAATACCCACTGTATAAATAAAACCTTCAAAAGAAGGCAATTAGACATAGTCTCTTGAGAACTGTCCCAACAAAATCCACACATAATCGCATTAATAAATGTAAATTTGCTGATACTTATTTAATGTTATCTAAATTATAATGAATACACAATATTTTCATAATTGTGTACAGCTTATTGCTTTCATTAATTTGATAATGTAAAATTATTTACCGGTGAATAATTTTGCAATTTTAGTACCAGCATAATTGCATGGAAATCAAATAAATAGCTTCATTAATACAACCCGTAATGCACGGACAAATTGCATCATATTGCAATTTAATGGGCCCCTTCCTCATAAATCTATAACTTGAGACTAGCGAGTAATACCGTGTCCCTCATTAAAGATTCGTTTTCATAGAGTGATTGGAGTTTGTTTATTATGTGTATGTAATACTAGACGAAAATTGTAATGAAGGCCAAGGGAATCCCACAAGACGGTAGATAACAAGCTACGGGAGGCAAAATGAAGGATCCCCGTGTAATTGAAGTGACAAGCGGAAGCGAGTTAAAGATTAATATAATTACGACTAAGACGATTTTATTTAGTCGCGCGGGGCTTCGCCCCCGTCCTTTATTATTTGGTCACTGCTCTGCTCAGCTCCTATTGGCCGTAGCGTGATATTATATAGCCTATGTTACTCTGTGATAATGTAGGTTTCTAACAGCAAAACAATTTTTGAAATAGGTGTAGTAGTTAGTAAGTTTATTCGTTACATATAAAAATATAAATATTTTCTCTTCATGATATTAGTATAGACACAATACAAATAATTTAAATTATATTTATGCCCCTGCAGACTAAACACATGACATGTGTTTAATCTCTAAATTATGTATGATTTCGGCAAAATTCAAATATTCTAGAAATAATATTGTCATTCGTATCTAATCGTAATATTCATTAATTCGTTAGGATACTATTTACATGTCTGACCATTTTATTTACAATAAAATCATTGAGTTACAATGTACACAAAATATTTTGGATATGATCAATAAATAAATCATTGGTAGTTCACCAATTTCCAATGAATGCTCATGATAATTTTCGACTCGGTTAGCGCCCGCGCCCCCCGTACGTCCTCCAAAGAGGCCTAAACTTTGCGTCTGCTGACTAAAACGAACTTTGTCCTTATATTATCTGAGTACTGAGTATAAAAATTATATAATTATGAAAATAATAATATAATTATGTGGACTCATAATTTTCATACATTTTGACAATATACTTAGGTATTAATAATAACAAAAAAAATAACTTAAATTAAAATCGCTTTTTTCTTTCAATTTGGGACTTTTATATTCTCAGTGTGGAGTTGAGTTATGCTCAGATACAGTTCATATATTGTACGTACGTTATGTAACTGTTTCTGACCTTAGCAACTCATCAACATGCGTTAATCCCTCAGGATGAGGCTTTGTGGTCCAACTCTTCAGATTAATCGTGAAATATTAGCAAGTTTCAGTGATTCGATGTGGGCAGTAACTCAATTAGTTTATGACTTGTTTAACTCAGGAAACTGGCAGTTAACTATCTAAATGCAATAAAAACTTTTAATGTACTGAGTTTACGTATACTATAATAATAATATTTCACCACATTCACACAGCGCCATCTAGTCCCAAATTAAGCAATTATATTTACTTGTGTTATATGGGTACTAAACAACTGATATACTACTTAAATGGATTTTTTTTTCTTAAATACATACAATAGATAAATTACACCCAGACACAGAACAAACAATCATGCTCATTACGCAATGATTTTTTATGGGTGGGGATCGAACCCCAACCTCCGGCTTAGCAGTCAGAGTTACTAACCACTAGACCAACAGGCCAGTCAAACTAAATGAACAGTTCTGTTATTCATAAATACCTATTTCAATCCATCACGCTGTTTATCCCCAAAAGGATAGATGCATCACACCAGCAGTTGGCCATTAATATTAGGTACATAATATTATAAGTGACAAGCCTACTACAGTCAATGGGGCACTTCCAAACTGAGATTTCATGATAGATAAAAGCCTGAGCCTTGAATCCAATCTAGTACGTAAATAGTTTTTTTTAATATAAACTAATATTATAAAGCTGAAGAGTCTGTTTGTTTGGTTGAATGCTAGAATCTCAGAAACAACTGTACCGATTTGAAAAATTCTCATAACATCACGCTACGGCCGATAGGGGCTGAGCAGTGGCCAAATAAAGAACGACGGGAGAGAAACCCGCGCGACTTCTACCACTAGATAATACTATGCAAATTTTATTTGATCATCATTCAGCCTAATGACGTCCAGTGGTGGACATAGGCCTCACCTAATTTGACTCCTCAGCGAGTTATTAAAGACATGTCTCCACAATTTAAAAATTCACTTGTTTACTTTTAAACTTTTGCGTTGCTTGATAACATTTATTACCGGCCGGCCGTGGTCACAAGCTGACTGACAGTCAGAGTCAGCTTGTGACCACGGCCGGTGTAACCTGGTCGAAACGTCAAGCACCATAAGGTATGTAAATACCTAAATCATAATCGCGTGAATTCCCGTTTTAAAATAATAAATTCACATTTGGTGATCATCAATCCAATAAAAACTATTGTTTAGTCTTAGTGAATTATATATTGTTGATATAAAAAATATGTATTGTTGATAGTTGTGTATTAAAGATATATGATACTTTATCAATCAGTAATAATGTAAAAACATCAATATAGATAACAGCAAGTAGTACCACGATAGACGAAGTTGCCCCTAAAAATACATTTGCGTATTCGAAACGGAGAAAATATTGAAAGCTTCGTGAATCATGGTAATCCATTTCCTAGAGTGTGTTTCAAACGACTAGATTTAGATATTTCAATTTTATACGGCTAAGACGTTGCATTTTTCTAAAAGTATTTTTTGTATAGCTTTACCCTCTGAGCCCTCTAGGTCCTACAGGAGAGGAGACCCGAGGCCAGCAGTGGGACATTATTAGGTTGCTGAGAATGATTATAAAATTCAAAGCAGCGTCAATAATATTAAAAAAAGAATCGGCCGTTTCGTTACCAAAATGCTATTATTATTTTTTATGACAATCTTTCTGAATTATATTTTTCGCTTAAACTTTTGTTATTGTTTGATTCACACTCCTTCTTACGCACAATATTCTTAAATAGGATTCGAAGTTTTCGCTTTAAGTTCAGCAGAGATCAGTGTGGTTAATAATAGGGAAAATTAATGCAAATGCAACGTTATTGAGACGTTGAATGCTAAAATCCAGGCCACTGGAATTGATTGAATCAGCCAAACATCTGCTTCTTGGAGTGCAATAGCAAACTTGGGAGTTTCTTACCGAGTAAGGATTCAAGTTAGCTGCTATAGAGACAATCTGGCTAAGTGGAGTAAAATCGATCCAACGAATGTTCGATGGGAATGCAAAATCCATCATACAAACTTTGCCTTAGTGTTGTTTGCTCCATTTTCCTTCAGCACCTGTGCACCGCAGAATTTGACGTTAATCAAAACGGGAACTGTGGGCAGTTACTGGTCAAAACCATTTAAACTATTGACACGCATATGAGTGTATTGATTTATTACCCACGAAGCGACAAAATGAGTTAGTGGTTGTGTGTAACAATGTGCGTGTATTTTTGGCTGTTATAATTAACTCAACAATAGCTGAATTGATTTCAAAAAACGTTAGAAAGTTACAGTGTTTGCCACTTAGATTTCTCTGATCATATATTATAGTAAAATTGAATTGAGTAATATTTTATATACCTACACACGAGACGAAAATTACAACGTCCATTCCGTATTGTCATTAAAATGTGTGAGTTTTTTTAAAGGTTAAATATAGCTTGCCTTCTTTCCCAACAGAATTTCTGATACATTGAGCTAAATTGCAGACATCTCGCGAGACTTAGCTTTCGAGGCGTGTTAGTGTATCGAAGAAAACGTTCTTTACTTTAGTCCCGAAGCGTTTCATTTAGGTGATCAATCTCTACAAAATAAAAACAAAATGAATGTTGGCGTTAACGTCGACGTATATAAAGGTTCAGGCAATCTTATCTTCATTTATAGTAAAGACTAGCTGTGCCCGCGACTTCATCCGCGTGAAATTTAACAAAAGCAACATTACTTTTTTTATGATAATTTTAGAATTTTTCTAAAATAAAAGTAGCCTAATTTACTCCTTATTCCATCAGCTATCTGCCAATGAAAATCGGTGCAGCCGTTTCGGAGATTAGCCGGAACAAACAGACAAACAAAAAGACAGACAGACAAAAATTTAAAAAATATATATTTGGTATATTAACGTATATACATTCATACCTATGCATGTATCATGAATAAAAAGCGGTTATTTTAATATTACAAACACTCCATTTTTATATATTTTGACTGGCCTGTTGGTCTAGTGGTTAGTGACCCTGACTGCTAAGCCGGAGATCGTGGGTTCGATCCCCACCCAGGACAAATCTTTGAGTGATGAGCATAAAGGTTTGTTCTGTGTCTGGGTGTAATTTATCTATAATATGTATGTATTTACAAAAAAAAAATGTATTTAAGTAGTATATCAGTTGTTTAGTACCCATAACACAAGCAAATATAATTGCTTAATTTGGGACTAGATGGCGCTGTGTAAATGTGGTAGAATATTATTATATTTGTATAGATAGCTTTCTACCACGATTGTGGCAAATAGCCGTTCAGCCCGTTTGATGTTGAGGGGTTACCATAGCCTATGAATGTCTGTAACGACCTATTCGCTCCTTATTTAGGGCTTCGTAGCCAAAATGGCAAAAATGGAACATAGTAATATAAACAGAAACTTTATTCAAAACCTAACCTAAATACTTGGACCCAACCTTCTTACTTTCTTAAGAGTAAGTAGACAAAATCAGGTTCTGTACTTTAGTGCGACCTATAATTTTTTTTCAACGTCAGAATACTTTTAGGTTGCCGATTCTGAAATATCGTGGAATCTCCGTTCACGAATAGCGTTTTTTTTTACCATAGTGTGTTTGTAGAATTTAAATCATATTAATCTATTCTAAATAACAATATATAATATTGTTATTTATAATCAAGGCCTTGATATGCCAGAAGATTCATGTGTGTCTGTGTGTGTTGTGTGACGCACCTTATATTGCATTATAATACGTTCCATTCACGGTATATCCAGTGCAATCGTTTTAGTTATGTTTGTGAATAAATTGTTACTCAAAAACAAAAGACGGTCATAGGAAATAAATGAACCCAAATTGGATAGAATCCGCTACGATTTTATATCAGTACATCAAAGTCGACAATGCCAACGAAGTATACAGTTACAAACGTTCTAAGTCGGGAATCAAATGAGGTTAAAAGCTAGAGAGGAACAATGTTTTGTGAACATGTCGATCACTGTGTCAATCTGTTTGAAGCTATAAATAAAATGAAAACAGGATTTATTTTGGAAGTGTGAATGGTTAAAACAGTGTGATTGTGTCGTATCGACAGGTACACCTGTTTAAAAAGACGAGAACTACCGGCGTTTCGTGATGTATATATAGACTGTTACAAAAGGCGTTGACGTAATTTCAATCCATGCAAGGAAAATGTTCATCTGAAATTACTTTCGGCTTCTTCATCGTTATATTTCTTTTAAAAAGTAGCACGGTATTTGGGTTTGCGCGCTAGAATAACTCTTACATTGATTGTCCATTAGTAGTAACACTGGAGTTCTTAAATAAACTGAAAAGTTCAAAATAACAGCGAACAGCCATGAACTGTGCAATAATATTCAACTTTGTTCCACTTTCCATCGCTTCTAAAAACACGAGTTCATTAAATTTATAAAATAAACATATTTGAATAAGAAATTCATTCTTTAATAAAGCTGAAATTATCACAGTTTAATGTCGGCTCGTCACGTGAATGAGCAAACAGTAAACATTCCGTGAACTTAATAAATTTTCTTAGTTCCACTGTTCGACGTTGTTCATACTAAAGCGCATAGTAAATTTACTTCAAAAGTAACCTATATTCGAAATGGGGTTTCAAAACCAAGGCCTCTGAGCATCTGAAGAAAAACATGTGACTTATTACCCGTCATTAATGTCAACATAAACCCGATGTATTTTTTACGGCACCGGAAACATTTATATTGTTTATCAATATTTTAATTTATAACATCAAAGATGGAGATTTCAATAACATATTTCTTTATATCGAAATAAAACTCCAGGAAATAAATGATTGATTACAATGTCTGTTTACATATAAATATGTTGATGATTTCGCAATATATTACGAGAAATACAATGTAAACAAAGGTAATAGCTGTCAACTCGTCGTTAAATTATCATGTTATGACAAACTGTTCTAAATAAGAAGCATTATAACAAAATCAATTCGCTTACCCTATCACGTAGGCCCCATTACAACATTTCGACATGAGTGCAGTTCGGCCGGGATGTTTTGAAGTTCCTCGGATAAATATCGCGTCGTGAGCGAATGTGCCTGTTAACACGTAACGAGGTGTGGAGTATAAGCTCACAAGTCATGATCATGTCTTAGCGAGTTATTCGCCGACCACTGACCTTAACATTGAAATGAGAAAGTCTTTAATAGCTGACTTCTAAAAATCCAATATCCACCTTGTACCTCAGCAATAAGTTTCAATTTTACATTTTGATAGCTATTCACACTCGCCGATTTTGAGTTTGAGGCGTCAGACGTCGGCACAAGCGATAATTTGTATGCCTCATTGTAGTATTATCTGTACGTGAGCTACGTATAACAAGTGTAAAAGAAGGAATATAAGTATAAATAAGGAAATAAATGGGTTTGAATTATAAAGGCGGTGGTGGATGTGAATTGGATCTAATTATGGTTTTGATGTGAGGATGTACAAGAAGGTTTGCCGATTTAACTATTTCCTTCCAGGTATTTACGTTCGTAACGTAAGAACGCCGTGCATTTCAGAGATATCGAGAACAGAGATTTATGTGACCCTTAATAAAGTACCTGTAGAGATTGAAAGACTTTATTTATTGCTATTTTTACTACACATAATCTTCTTCTTATCGTATGGGCTTGAGGCAGACCCTAGTGTTGGAATTTATCAAGTCGCCTAGGCTTCCAACTTGACTTAACGACTACCACATTAAGTGGTAACTGGGACCAACATGTTTACGTGCCTTCCAAAGCACGGAGATGTTCGAGAATGAAATTGCCGCAAACGGTCACCCATCATGGACTGACCTTGCCGAACGTTGCTTAATCTCGATGATCGTATCGAACATCTCAGTACTACATATAATTATACTTTGGCAACATACTTATTCAAGCAAACAATATTCTTATAAAAAATCATGAATTCGTTAAGATTATGCAATACCAACACTATGACAATAGGTACTATCTCAAAAGATATTTCTCCATAAAACCTAATCAATTACCTATCATATTTAATATCGTAATATCGTTTTTACGTTGAAGCTGCCCTGAACTTTGATAAATGATAACATAACGTACATCGATACATAATAGGAATGCGCGTTTATTTTTTATAGAGTACCTACACATAATCCAGGGACTACTGCCCGTGGTGAATTGTAAGCTCATATAATAGTGTGTACGTTGCATGGATTTGCGCTGATTTTTTGTGCAATCTTTTTACCCATTTTATCATTACTAGGCTTCTACAATTTATTTTTAGTACCTTAGGTATTTTATCCAACAAAAATCAAAGCGTTCAATTTCTACAAAGTAAGATAGCAATCTACTGACAGAATAAAATATTGATGCAAATTATTGATGGACGTAGGTGGATTGTGATTTGGTAAAAGTGAGATCGATTTTCCTCCAGCTTTGTGAAGACTTTTTGGAGAGCGGTGGTGCTCAATGTAGGCCCCTTTAAATACGTTTGTCTCAATGCGGTTTTAAGGACAATAACCTTCATCATAATTATCAGCCCAATGACGTCTCAGCAAGCGACTTTGTACTTGCAACCTTTATCAGGTCATCGAAAATTTCATACTGGAAAGTGTACTTTACGTATTCGAACGCTACGTAGGACTCCACCAGATGGATGGTAAATTTCTCTATATAAAAATAAAACTACAAAAACGTAGTACAAATTCATGAAATTGTTAAAATGAAAATAATAAAACTAAAGAGCAATAACGCTATTCGCGACCACCTCTTGAATATTTCCAGCAAGCCAACTACTAGAATGACTAATGAAATAAATATTCTAATTGTTTGCAAACCGCTCCACTCAACTCATTTACAATGAAAAGGCGCGTCCAAAGCAAACATAATGTGAAGTCGACAAAGCGTATTCTAACGCTCAGTGTATCCTTTAACACAGCCTTTGTTGCGAATCTTCTCTGGTGTTGATGGAACATTTGTAGTTAACTACATGTTGCAAGCCATAGAAGGCTACCGTTTATTATTCTACTATCCGAAAGAGTACTAGAAGTCTGACGTAGTTGTTACCAGTATTCTACGTGTAATGATTTTCTTGCTGAACATTTGTGTACTCGAGACATTGGTTGCGTAATATTATACTTTATTCTTTGTTTGGTATCATCATCATCATCATTACAACCCAGAAACGCCCCACTGCTGAGCACGGATCTCCTCCAAAGATTGTGGAGGGAATTTAGCCTACTATATCACGCTGGCCTGACGGGCTTGTTTCTAATTTTCCTTTTCTCCTTCTTTCTCCTTTTTTACAACCCCTACAAAGAAAATTCGAAACAAACCCTATATCTACCAAACCGAGCCCAGCAGTGGAATGTTTAAGGATTGAAATGTTGATGATACAACTGTTAGCACACTACTCGCAATTCGATATACGATTGATTGAAATCGATGTAATGTCAAACTTCCAAATAGGACCGTTGACTAAAGCTGCAGGCTTCTATCAAGATTTTTCTATCCTATATTTGTTAAAAAATACTAGCTATCGCTATCGGCATCGGTAACGCGGTATGTCAGTAAAATGTAGCCTGCTATTCCAGACATTGATCTATCTGTGTGGCAATTTTCATACAAATCCTTTCAGCAATTTTGACGTGATTGAGCATGGACTAAACATCCAAATATTTGTACTTCAAATATTAGTAGGATAAGTCTTTGAACACCATGGGAAGTCACCGGTGTCCCCCAAACAACAGATTTTCCATTGTGTCTGTAAGCTTGACGTTCAATCATCATCATCACTACAACCCATAAAGTCCCACTGCTGGGCACGGGTCTCCTCCAAATATTTTGGAGGGAATTTAGCCTACTATACCACGCTGGCTAGACGGATTGGTATAGGGTTTTGTATGGAATTTTCCTCTTCTCGCAGTGCTCTTGTCTGCTTAAGGTTACCCTTAGTCACCTTGTACAACACCTACGGGCTGAAATCGGGTAATGACATTATGTATTCTTAATCCGTCACTACACGGACCCATTTACCCATGGTGTTCAATGTGATAATAATAAAAGTTCGCTGCACCTCTTGACATGGGCCAACCACGTTTCTGTTTACATAACATAACGTAAGACCGCTTGCACCCAACCACTAGCACACTGCGTGTCCTCTTTCCTTCTCTACAGTAAACTTAGTCCCACAATAATGTACAGGAGATAATGCACTTTCAGCTAATACCGGGACACTTGAGCCTTGATGAATTGTTTAATCTTCACTTTGCGGAGAGACTGGAGATAGCGACGATCTTGCATAACGACATCCTTATTAGGGTTCGTGAAGTGTTTCAAGATCATTACACTGCGATTTGCATATTTGGTTGACAAATTTATGAATACGTTGGCGTTATTTTAGCGTATTGGACATTTTGGACGATATATTACGCTATAAGAACTAACAGCGTATAAAATTTGAACGTTTAGTCAATGGATTATCATAATCATATTTTTTCAAAGATATTTCTCGGTTGAATACTGCAGCAGATCACATTTCACACGAAAATATCTAATAACGACCATATTTAAAACATATTACCACAAGTTACTTCTTCAAGTTACGATAATATGCCTCTAATATAATAAACTCAATACAAAAATTGTAGTTAACAAATATAACAAAGGTACACACAATATCTAATACTCAGTATAAATGGTCAGTGTTATGCACAGGTAAGGCAGTTAATTTTTACGATAATCGCACTAGCATGCAGTGGGCGGGTACTTTGTTGGTGTAACACATAGACTTACGCGCTGCTAAAGTAAACACATCCCAAGCAAATAGTTCTAGGCTAGGGATTGGCCAAGATAATGAGTTGAGGGTAAAAATTAGGGGCAAGGACTTATAACCTACGTCAAACTTAGTATTGACTAAAAATCTATTGATATAAAAACAGACTTCGGTATTCGGTTTTGATAAATTTTACGTTTTCGGGGAGTTTCGTTCTTTCATCATCATCATCAGCAACCCATTAATGTCCCACTGCTGGGCTTGGGTCTCCACTATCTAGAGAGCTGAGAGGGTTTAGGCCTAATGATAGTTGATGGATCAGACATAAACTTAGAATTTCTTCTAGGGTATGTGGGTTTTCTCAAGATGTTTTCCTTTCCCGTTAGTAGATGGTAAGTCACATGACTAGTACATACATATAAATTCCACTAAAACCTGGACCGCGTATTTTGCACGCTGGTCACTTATCCATTCAGCCATCCATTCAGAGGAGACCTGAGCCCAGCAGTAGAACATTAATGGATTGCCGATGATGATGATGATCAATTTCATCCAGCACTTACAATACTATTTTATTTCTAATAAGTCTTTCTTATCAATAAATTTACCATTCCAAGTATGCATCATCTCACAAATTGTTTACCGATCAGTGCAACTACGATAGGCAGGCTCCTGATTCAATCTGTTTAATCAAAATTAAGCAATTTTGATGCAAAGATAAGTCAAAGAGCTCGTCATCTGATAAGATGTTCGTTAGGAAGTTGACGTTTAGAAGTGATGAAATGGCTTGACGAATTTTATCTAAAGAGCCTTGGGGTCTCTTTCATCATTCTCAGAATATGTTATTAAAATAAAAAAAAAATATTATACAACTTATACCTATTTTCATCAGCATTCTGAAGAGAACTACCTGATCTCCCATATAAAAAAGTTTGTTCAGAGAATAATAACTAAGTACTAACACTAGTATGACTGTAAGCCTTAATGTTACCAACACTTAATTATTATTAATGAATGACTTATTTTCAGAAAAAATATTCCATAACTTTTCTGAAAATAAAAGTCATTCATTGATTACGTTTTAGCAAGGTTTTAGCATTGATTTAATTATTGTAAAACCATAATGTAAACATAGTTATTATTTGCTGTTTATGCAAAACGCAAAATCGCTCGCTGTGGCGGAAATTAGGTGAGGCCTATGTTCAGCTGTGGACGTCATTGGGCTTATATGATGATGATGCAAAATACAAGTATATTCCTGGATATTTTATATATAAGTACTAATATTATAAAGCTGAAGAGTTTGTTTGATTGAACGCACTGAATTCGGGAATACTAGTCCGATTTAAAAAAATATTTTGGTGTTAGATAGCCATTCATCGAGGAAGGCTATAGCTAAGCCCCGGGTGATAGCTAGGACGATATAAGATGATCGAAACATTTATGTATCTATATACACAATCGTCGTTTTTTAATACTAAAAGTTGGTAAAGGTAAAAGCGCAAAGCACAGCAGTTTAAGATAACTAACGGGGCGTAGTAGAAAACGATATAATGCCATACCGCATTCGCCATTGCAGACTGTGAAGCTAAAACTAAACGATCTAGTAAATTGAACTTTGCAGGGCTATATTTTCTACTTATCACCCGTCGCTTTTACATTCTTGCTTATTTCAAGGCCCCACGAAAAGCTTAAACGAAACAGCTTCTCCACACGCGCTGTCGTGGCCTGTTTGAAATTTAAATAAACAATGTAAGTACTATGCTCATTTAACACGTGTGGTATGGAAAACACAATTATGTTTAATTGAAAATGTAATTTTAATGAGGTAACCGGCAACCGTTTATTTTTATTTAATTACAATTTAGAATTATGTAACATTAATTCCTTTGACAGAAATTTTGTTTATAAATGTAATTAATTTTATATAATGCATTGCTGATACATTCCATTTTCAATATACCGATGTAAAAAATAAATTTACGGAATTCTACATAAACTTTTATGTTTAAATTTTCGCCATAAATTTTGATTGAAAATTTTCTTTTTTTATTTTTAGCAAGATTTTTGTTAAAAGAAAAACGTGTTATATTATAATTACGTTGCTGAGCTAGGATCAGAATTTCAATTGTGTCAATCCCTTTAATTTCAATCACTACAAAAAAAAACGCCTGTCTGCAGAATAAATGCAAATCCGACCAAAATGAGTAACAGTGCTGACCCTTTTTATTCATTAATTAATCCCAAACGTTTCGGACTCAAAATAATAGACTCTTAAATCGATTACTCACGTGGAAGCGTCAATCGTACTCGTAACATACGTCAATTAACCTCGAAACGAACGAGCACGGTGAAATGCGATTGATCGAGTTCTCGGTTCGTAGTTGGACCATACATTACCTTACTTGGCTAATAAACCCTGAAACTGCAGCGAAATGAAGATTAATTTTCACGTTTCTTGAAAGCGGATCGAGGATCAGAATTGTTCACTTCCGACTTTAATTTAGTCTTAAATTGGATGCACATTCGTCTTTATAAATTGTTATTAACATTATCTAATTGTTTTTTCATATACATTGAAAATATATTATTTGAGTGTAATAGATTATTTGAAATAGATAAATTTTTATTATTGCAGGCGGCACAAGACCGCTCTCAGTGCCGTAAATTAGGTGAGCCCTATGTCCAGCAGTGGAAGTCCTTGGGCTGAAATGATGATGATGATGATTCATAGATGATAACAAAAATCTTAAATCTGAGTATTTATTTTTTGCACGTGTTGGTAAATAGTGCCTTTCAATGTTAGCTGGATATAGTAGTCTTAACTTGTTTAAACACTACGTTATTAGCTATTTTGAGGATTCCCGCAGAATACTTAATAATTTATTTTATTCATTCAGGTACGTAAAGCTTAAATACGTGAACAAAAATATAATACGTTTCTATAATTAAGTTAGAACTGCTCGTATTATATGAAAATGTATTGTTATTGCAAACTAAACAGCCAATTACACGGAACCGATAAATACATTTAGTTGGCAAAATAATTTTGCATAGAATAACCTGAAGCTATTGAATTATTTGTTTGAATATAATTACTGTCCTTGTTTACAGATCGGATATGGTTATTTAATCAATGGATTTACCTGTGTCCATTGTTTGAAAATGAGAACAAAGCATTGACTTGATTTAGGAAAATTATTATTTTAAGGTTCAATTAGCATTAGCAATGATGATGATGATTCATATTAATATGGTTCATAGTAAAAGGCGACATATTATATTTCACAATTTATAAGAAGAAAACATCCGCGCGTGATCTAATATCTAAAAAGGTCACCTTGCGATTGAGATCGTGGAGTGCGATGCAGATCAATCCCCACGATAAAAAAACATCTAAATATACCTAATTAGGATTCAATTTGCATCCGTAAATTGTAGGTTATAAAGACCTTCACGCCACAGAATTGTTTCCTAATACCTTTTTGAACATATAAAAACTGGAGTAGGTAAGGTGGTATTTGTAAGTTTATTGTCCCACAATTTTATTTAAAACTAGCTTTTGCCCGCGACTTCGTCCGCGTAGATTTCGATATTACATAGATCTTTGTTTTAAGTGCAATTCATGAATTCCACAACACCCCACTACAGTAGTTGAATTTCATTTTACGTCAATATAGATAACATTTTCGTAATCAGTGTCAACACACCCTCCAAATTTCAAGTCGCTACGACCAGCGGTTTAGGCTGTGCATTGTGTGTCAGTCAGTCAGTCAGGACAAAGCCTTTTATAATATGTATGGATGTATGGATTCATGCTTTAACGAAATTTATTATTTATTTTGCTATCAGTAGCCACTATTCGCATAATAACATTTATTCCATACAAACTTGTATGAATTCTAATAAATAGTCAATATAAACTAAGTAGTCAAATAAACAGGCGCCTATATCGACTATGTTTTAACTACATATTGTATTAATTCATACCTTATATTTTAATAGTGCACTTAACCTATACAATTTCATACTATTATAATCAATTTTATCAAACACTAGATCCATATAATTGTGGACGGTATTCCACTAATTGTCTTTGCGAATGTACCGACACAATTAACCACGTCCGAGGTTCGCTAACCAGACGAAATTGCCAATCAGTTAATCGTGCGTTGTGTAATATATGTCTGTGTCTGGGTTATTATTGTCATAGTACAAGCACAGTCTATACCTAATTGCCAAACGAAGTGTTTAAATTATAATGTTATTAGCGATCGATTTGGATATCCACATAATATAAGCTTTCTATTCACTTGTAATGTACTCTTATAGTCCGGGATCCCTGGTCCGATTTTTTTTTTATTACTATCAAGCAATTAGCTTGATTTCGTGAGTAGCTTCATTTCGATGAGACGCCCAATCATTTCGTATTCCAAAAGTTTGATTCTGGTAGCTTACTTAATTAATATTTATACTTATTTAATATTTATGTAATTGAACAGTCATATTGTCCTATAAATTGCGTGATACGTTATCCCGGTATTTCCTTCCCGGTCCGGTATACCCTTGCTACGTCTGTTAGCTACCAGAATCAAACTTTTGGAATACGAAATTATTGGGCGTCTCATCGAAATGAAGCTACTCACGAAATCAAGCTAATTGCTTGATAGTAATAAAAAAAAATTGACCAGGGATCCCGGACTATTATGTAACTTTCAAATCTGGCAAATCATTTTTTTACCACTTGTAGGTATCTGATGTAGCTGTAATTTGGCATACACCTTAAGTTCCGGTAACAATACACTATTCCAAAGTCAAAATTTAAATAATTTCAATATAGCCGCCCGCCGTACCAAAATGGCGGACCACCTTTTTTTCTTCGATCAACATAATATGAAAGGGCTTGAAGAGTAGTCTATCTTTCATTGAATGCTTGTCCTTAAAAAATCATTTTTTTATAATTTTTTATTTATTATATATATATATATTATATATATTCATCCTCATCATTTCAACCCATAAACGTCCCACTACTGGGCACGAGTCTCCTCCAAAGAATGTGGAGGGAATGTAGCCTACTATACGACGTTGGCTAGACGGGTTGGGATAGAGTTAGTTTCGCAAGGTTACTTACTCCCTTTTTTTAAAACTTTTTTAAACCAAAAAAAATAAAATAAACCAAAGCAATAGAAATATTTAATGTAAATACTTACTCCCTTAGTTGCCTTTTACGACACCCTCCTCGGGTTGAGATGGGGAAGTCACATTATGTATTCTTAATCCGTCACTACACGGATTATATTATTATTAATGCGCCAATTTAATTATCAAAAATTTCGATACGTCATAATGTAGCCTTTCAATGATCTTATAAATATATACATTCACTCATAATTTACCGAGAGAGAGATTGTAAAGAAATACGCTATTAACCAGAATAAGCTCACTTTACATTTTGCAGGGGTTTCGCAAAAAATTGCAACAAGGAACATTCTAAGTCTTCCTTGTTCCTTGCCCGGGATGTTGTACTGATACCTTTCTCATAAAAAGACTAATCTTACAAAGAACCGGTAGCTAAATGCACGTATTCAATTATTCAAGCGACCAGCTACGATCGCCTAAACAACTTTGTTGCAATCTAGTCTTGAATGAATAAGCAACCATCTTATCGTGACTAAAGAACGTGCATTGCCATCAATGCCTATCACAATGATACTTACAGCTTTTAAGAGCCTAAACATTTTGATATTATTATTTTAATATTAACAGGAAAACAATCCTTCTTCAATCGAGTTGCTAAAATAAGAGAATTATTTTTTCTGTTGCAGAAATACAATTCGCTAAATACTTTACTAATTAAATAATAAAAAGTTGTATGTCTTGCATGGGAAACTGGACTGCCTGGAAATCAATAGGCTGCGGCTGCCCATGGCAGTATTGGGTTACTTGTTCAATCAACTGTTAAAAATTACATGGTAAATGGTTTTCCTTAAAGGAGGAGGCATTTTATTCAACAGAACGTAAAATGGAACAAATAATACCAAGAAAAGAATGACAAAATATCTTCCCGGTTTGTATTTTGTAAGTAATTCGAAAAAATCACCTTAAAGCATATTTATTGAAAGATACAAAGTGTCTCAAAGGCGGTCTACTTTTAATCTGAAATATATTTAATTTCTCTTGGGTTTAACAAGTCAAAGGCAGTTTTATGCGGCTACAGTATAATATCTAAATTGTCAAAATATTGATAAAACTTTCACTGTTTGTGATTTAGTAGCGGAATCTTAATTCTACATAGACATAATGCCTTATTTCCCCAAAGAGTTAGAGCTGGATCATACTCACATTTTGGCAGCTACACGAGCCTATAGCCATACCGAACACAATTCCAATCTCCAGACTAAATTAAGAATTCCATGATTGGATATGATAATATTTTTATGATAGTCGACCTGCGGATGTCTCGTGTAGAAGCGAAACACGTGTCAAAACAAAATCATTTTTTGACTCATTTCAGTGGAATATTCCAAATAGGATAATACCCTGGAGCCAACGGGGCTTTGTCTCTTATCCCAATTAAAAAAGAAGAAAAGTGTCCGAAACTTTCAACCTTTTTAATTTATAATTAATAGTTGAGGTGGGTATTTGGGTAATCCGAGCATGTGTGATGGGTTTTCCTATGTAAAATAATACATACCCCTGCAGCATTAACAACACAGCTTTCTGTTGGATGCATTCTCGCGAACAGCACTCGGTCGAATATATAGCTACGCGAATCGTACCTATTATTTTATTCCTCAAAGAGCACTATTAAGTACCAATATTTTTGCTCTGTTCGTAAAAATAAACTAAATTTACTAACAAAAATGGTGCGATTCGATTGGGTGCTGTTCTGTTCTGTAAATACATCTTCTGCTGTTGTTAAATAATAAAATTGCAATAAAACATTATGATACCTACTTTACAAGTTGAATTATAAAACAGAAGCTATTGGTGTTTTAATTTTCTTTTCATTACTCCATGTATCGTGCAAAGCATCTCACATTGTAATATGTAACTCTATAGCTGCCGTGTGTCGACAGTGGCGATCTCTCAGTGACCGGTGTTCACTGATCAACGTCACTGACTCAGGAATTCGTTGACGTAACGAATCACGTGACTAATACTGACTAATGATCACATTTGTTATTAGAAAAAGGGTTGAATCTGTGAGTCACTGTATGAATTAAAATGTTTGGTAGGATTGCATTAGATAAGTCGAGTAAAAAGGTGTATTGTTTAGGTCATGACTTATTTGTAACTTTAGATATGCACCTATTGTTGGATTTAGTTGGTATTTGAATTTATTTTTATCTATGATTTGAAATGATAACACTTACGTTCTATATATTATAATATTATTGATTAATAGACTTCAACTTTTAGATATCTACTGCTGCTGCCTGGCCATAGGCTTTTTAAGAGGGAAAATGCGTTTTACTCATAGCGATCTTCTTTTACAAAATACAGTAGACAATATGGAGGTGTGATATTGAAAAAATAGATATGAACAAATTATCATCTCCGGAAGAATGAGATCTGAAAATGTCGTTTTCTGCTAAGAGTAGACTTTAAAGGCTATATTGAGGCTCATAGAAGCGAAATCAACCTTAATAACTATTATCAACAGATTCGTCAGTCAAAATCAAATTTGGTATTGAGCTAACTAGATTGATACAACACATTAGAGGGACTATTCAGCCGTGTGTAATGGCGGATTCTGTTCAATAAACACAATTATTATAATTGAGTATTCAACCGTCTTATTTATTAGGGGATTGTAAGCCAACACCTGATATAATAATAAAGACAAATTACGTTACGTTCGGTAATATTAGAGGTATTACGCCAATTTGATCTATATCTATAGTTCTAAACACGCGCTAATCTCAGGAACTACTGATCCGATTTATAAAAAAATAGTTTTTTTTTTCGTTTTTTTTTTGGTCTTCAGCTTTTTAATATTAGTATAGATATAGATTTTTATTTAATCTGTTTATATTGGCTATAGCCGTCATCGGCACACCGTGCACGATTGCACTTGTGTAATATAGCCGACGCACGTTGGCATTCAAAGGGTTAATAATACGATGAAACGCAGTGTCGACAAAACGCGATGCAGCATTATTGCAGTCGCAAATCGCTGATCGCATATGATAAAAGTAGTGTGTGCTGGCTCTAATATTAGTAATGGAATAATATATCTGAAAGATAATCTGTGTGTCATGTATTAGTCGGTAATGCCATACTTTCAAAGGGAAACATTAATATCCTATCTAATTAAGGTACTGAAATTTATTGTTAGGTGTCTGTTGTACTATGTTATTTACCTACTGATTTTTCATAGATTACTGAATCAAATAAATATATTTTGCTTACTGTAATCAGTAAGGAAGAGGCTAAATAGAGGGTAACTTCATGACTCATGTATTTTGCGTTCTAAAAAACCAACTAATCAACTTTATATATTATTACAAAATTATATACTAATTAATCACTTATGGTTTTTGAAGAGTTATTAAGTAACGGTATATATACAGGCAAACAAAAGGGTTTCCTGTTCACATGTATCATCTCAACAAAATTTGCGCGATATTTTTGATAAATCAAACACAAAGAGCACATAAAATTGAGATCGAAATATTTTGCTTTTGATTATTTTAAGTACATCATATAATTTATATGTGCTAAACCGTGAAAATAATAATAACAAAGTCAACGAAGCAAATAAAGTTATTCAAAAATAATAAACAGGATGGCCCTAATAATGGCAGACAGCAAAATAAGGCTCAAAATGACCCAAAGAACACAAATAAACGAGTATTTTTTATTTCAATATAAATTGCATCATTAGCCTTTCTGGGATCATTCCCTAAAGCATATTGTTATGTGGATTATTTCTTGCGTGAACTATAATTTAGTTTTGCCAAATATCACAAAGGATCTTTCATCACTACAATTTTTATTTTAAAGCAAAACATGTAAAATAATAATTGAGTCGCAATCTTATTTTAAAAAATAATATATTTTTTTCCTATATTTTTGATAAACCATTACTAGATAGGAAACACACTACAAAACAAGGGTAATAATTTAGGCACCTATATTATTATTTAGTGATATTTTTAAAACACATTATATGTCAATTTTGTTTTTCTTAAATCGAACCAAATCTATTAAAAACCAAGAAGGCAAAACCCAAAATGACGTTGACAGTAATGTAATTTGAAGCTCAACAGCGTATCAATAAAGTGGCTTTTAGACAATAGTTACGTTAGAAGTTCACAACATGAAGCCTTTGTTAATAACGCATACCTCCCTCGCAGTTCAGAAATCATATTAAATCGTTAGTGTATCTAAATGGAAACTGACATATCTCATATCATAGTCAATCTGATTAATATAGCTAACGTGATTTAGTTGTTAAATCTTATTGTCGATATCGTCTCCAAGATAAGCAAAAAATCAATTCCATTTTATATACATTTAACCTACAAAGCGGCTTACTAAAGGAAAAATACCTTGACATGAATTCTCATAAAAAATATATGCTTCACCTCTTAGCTAAAATGAAAACCTACCGGTTTATATGCGAAATCTCAAGTGTATTCCACCAGAGTACCTTCGAGACGCTCGCGTCATTACTTTTCTTGTAGAAACAACTCAGAAGAAAGTAAATTCTAAATTAAATTTAACTTGAGCGACTCATATGTTATTTGATGTAACATCACTACTTTTTTGAAAGTACATCAGTAATAACAAAGTTCGCGGTCCTTTCAAAATATTAGCTCAGCCAGCAATTTGGTATAATGACGTTTGTCAGGATACTCCCGGAACAAAAACACAAGTAGGCATTACACGAGTCTTCATTATAAAAGGCTTACCTGATTTTAAAAATCTGGGGCGCGTGAGATTTACATTTTAAACTTCAAGTAAAATAATAAATGAAGCTACTCGTAAATTAAAATTTTAAAGGGGCATGTTTTATGTCTATACTTACTACCCTTAGAGGAAAAATATTATTATAATAATATTTTTGCGGTACAAAACATGACCAAAGAAATTTCATCATGACGTCATACTCAATACGATTTGATGCGCACTTGAGCATACAAAACAGTGCGCTGTATGAACCCATAAACTGGTCTACAGTGTACTGCACGGTGATTCAGTAAAGTATATTAAATTACAGGTAATAAAAAACTTTACAATGGGTGGTAAAAAGGCAGACACTGGCGGTACACTGCAGGCCCTGTGAGGGATGGACGGCTGCCTGTACCGGCCTGTGATTTTATGCGACATTAAATTAAAGAACGAGGATTTATGCAACGCCTTGCCCATTGGACCAGGCGTTGCGGACACTGAAATATTGTAAAGGTCAGCTATTATTTTATTTTAGCTCGCATTTTATATGATGCCATTATTTTTATTTTCAGAATTGAAAATAACGAGACGTGATATGAAATTGCGTACATATTTTCCTTTAATGATATCAACTGATGAAAATTGTTGAATTTTATTATACTACGATATATTACATTCTAGAATAATGTTATTTAGATCTAAATATTATTTGGTACAGATTTTATACTTTACAACATGTCATAATTTTAATATTGCCGACATCATCACAATAAACTCGAAATAATCCTTAAATAAATCACCAATGTAAAAATATCTTCAAAGGATCACGCATACGAGTTTATGGACTATATCGCGTCACTAACTTTTAGAGTAGCTAATTTCTTTATAAAAAAAAAATAAACACACGTAAGTACCTATAACTAAAATAAAATACAATTGAATTTAGAAACTCTTCCTTTTTTAAATCAGTTAAAAATGGCGACAGTAGTGTGCTTCTTTATGTACAATACAATGTATCAACATGACTTAAGGTAGGCAGAGTATCAACTTACTGATATTACACTAGTGGGATCAACTTGGAAGCTTTCTAGGCGACTTGATAATTTCCAACACTTATAGGGTCTGCCTCTACTCAATAGTGCAACAATTAAAACTGCGCAATATTGTTCTATTGTAATCCCAAATTAAAAAACCTCAAATGTTTTTAAATTCAATTTTAAAATGTATGAAATAAGACTGATTTTCCTAAAACTGTTATAAAAATATTTAAGTAAGGGTTTCACCACTAGCAAATAAATGCTAGATTACCTATATGAAACTTAGTTGACAGATTTTTGACGTACTATGTTTCATATAAAATTCAAGTAGTTTATTAGAAATTTATCTGCCAATGGTGAAACAGGCCCTAGGCATAATTTAACAATATAATGAGCGACATTTTGAGCAAAAGTTTGGTACGTGATTGTTTTTTTGAGAGGAGAGGCCGAAATTGTATTTAATACCTACGGGCAATTCTAATCATTATTATTAGTCCTTTGACACTGATTTAAATATGCTACTAACGAAACTCTTTTAATTACGTAAGTTTTAAAATAAGACCGAAGTACACGTCCCAACCCGAATTCTTCAACAGTTTAGTGCTTCCACAGAAGCAATAAATTCAATGAGAACAAATAACTCAAGTAACAAAATTATCCCCGACTTAATTGTTGAAATGGGATTAGAGTTTCTAACTTTGAGTGATAGGTACCATGAACGGTTTTTGTGTGAAAATGAGATCGAAGTGTACCAAAGCATTAACACACGTACGATACTCACAAATTAATTTATTGACAATATATTTTTTTATTTTGCACTCTGAACGGACAATAATGTTTCTACAAATAAACATATTGTATACTATGTGTTACTGGATACGCAATGTGCCTTTTGAATGAATTAGTTTGTTGGTAGGTCAGGTTAACGTTGTGGGTTTTTCTTTTCTTTTTTTATAGGCTTTGGCTAACTGTGATTTCGAATCATAGGCCAAGAAAGATGCCAACTTTGCTTATTTACCACACATTATAATTACGTCATCAAATTACTATGCGCGTCGTCAGCCTTTTCAGGTATCAAAGTGCTTTAAAGTTGAAGTTTTGATGGCAATCAAAATTAAACATGTTAAAAACACCGTGTTTGTGATATGTGAATAAGGGAAGGACACTTTTTGAAGTCGTCGTTTCGAACGACACAACTGCAAAAACAGTCCTTCCCAATTTACACCGTGGTATAAATCAACGAAAGATCTGATTAAAAATGTGTTATTAATATTAAATATGACTGGCCTGTTGGTCTAGTGGTTAGTGACCCTGACTGCTAAGCTGGAGGTCGTGGGTTCGATCCCCAGGACAAATCTTTGTGTGACGAGCATAAAGGTTTGTTCTGTGTCTGGGTGTAATTTATCTATAATATGTAGGTACGTATTTACAAAAAAAAATGTATTTAAGTAGTATATAAGTTGTTTAGTACCCATAACACAAGCAAATATAATTGCTTAATTTGGGACTAGATGGCGCTGTGTGAATGTGGTAGAATATTATATTATTATATTAACTATAATACTTAATAAAAATTGAACAAATATATAATTTTTATATAACCACGTCGCGCCATCTTCATTTTAGTCTCATGACAGTCGCACAAAGACTTTTAATAAGTCGTGCGGCACTTTCATATGCTCTACAATTTTACTCCAAGGAAATGAACGAAGTAAAATAAAAAGGCAAACGTGTTCGAAAAATTCATATAGGTATGAGGATGTAATTTTACGTAGGTAATATGATTTCTTTTGTGAAACTCTTATTACTTTTGTTAAATATCTACTTATTTCTATACCTATCGCGCATTTCAAATTTGGATTACTATAGAAAGAAGAAGAAAGAAAGAAAAATATTTTATTTGGTGACCAAAAAACACAATACACAAACAGAACACAGATTAACATTTTATATTAAAGTCACCAAAATAGGCTCCAATAGCATTATATTTGTTCAAATCATAGTTAAAATTGTTGCTTAATCATTCAAACCACCATTAGATTTCGTTTTAATAATGAATTGTTTTAATATATTTAAAGATAACTCTTGCCTTCAAATCTCATACTGCATAAGGCTTGCATTATATATTGTGCGCTAGCTGCTGGCGAACAGTAGGTGTGCTTTGTGTCCGTTAATCGTAAATTCAATTATCTCCCGCAAAACACTACTTGGATATTACTTTGTGGGGGATTTTACAAATTTACAATTAACAGATAAAAAGTACACCACTACTGCGGTTACAAAAATATTTTTTATCATAAAACAAGGTTGACTGAAATCATAACCAATATCGCAATGTACAATATGACGCATATTGCAATAGACGAACGATGCATTTCAAATCATAATTTTATTTATCTACTCAATAATAATAATAATATATTGAAAGGGACAATGATGGCAATTGTTCCTTTATACAAGTATTAACTGTCCTTGCAGAAGTATAAAGCGTAAGTCGTTAGCAAAGATCGAATGAATATCGGTAAGGTAACATGATGACTGTGACGAAGTGGCCAGTCGGAGACGTCGACAGGCTACTAATCATAGCGATACATCCGTGTCTATGAAATCTCGGAACTCCCAAGTGGCATAGTCCAAGTCCATGTTCATGGAGTCAAATTCTAGATACGATACTAAGTTCGTCCGAGTAGTGACGGATTTAGAATACATAATGTCACTAACCCATTTTAACCTGTGGGTGTCGTAAAAGGCGACTAAGGGACCTTAAGGAGATAAGAGCACTACGAGAAATGAAAAATTTTAAACCGTAATTCGTATGACCAGCGTGGTATAGTAGGCTAAACTCCATCCCCTATATTTCCATCATTAAGTTTTCAAGATGAATGTAAAAATAACTTTAATTCTTGATGCACTTGATGCATGTCTTTAATGCCTCGATTTACTTCATTCTTCCTTTTAACGCCAACTTCTTGCAATTACCGACTATGTAAGTGGATGCTTCAATTGGCAAAACTTAATCATAACGATAAAAACTGAATGACATGCTCTAATAGTGCTGCAAACAATAGACGTTTTATTTTTATCGATACTAAACCGTTCTTTAGCACGTAGATTACAAATCCAACTCTAATTTACTGTTTAGGAATGGACCCTGGGGGCTTACTCTGAATTTAGTCATTCGAATGTTCGGTTTTGATGTCACTTTCAAATATTTGAAAGTGATAGCGACCATATTATCAAAATTTCCTTTAATTTAAAAGTGACATCAAAACCGAACATCCGAACGTTGAAATTCAGAGTAAGCCCCCTGTTTGCATTAATCGTTAAATGACAACATCATTTTACAGTCTTGAAGAAATAAAAAAATAATTTCATCATCATCTTAATCAGTTTAATGACGTCTACTGCTGAACATAGTTTCACCTATCTTCCACCTCGACTTTACGCCGTCTGCATCCAATGACCACCCGCAACCCTTACCAGTTAGTCCATTGTTTCCACATTTATCAAATGGTTCTAACAATAAAAAACCGGCCAAGAGCGTGTCGGGCCACGCTCAGTGTAGGGTTCCGTAGTTTCCCGTCCGTCACAATAAGTGTTAGTTCTTGAAAACTATAAATTCATGAATTGGGTTACTAATTAATACATAGACGTGCCAGAAGTTTTCGATGGTAATTTTGAATTGCGAGAACCTATTTTAATAATTATTTTTTTGTTTGAAAAAAGATACGTTCAGGATAATAAAATATTATGTAAACGAAGTTAAAAAAAAAATACGGGCAAATGAAACTTGACCTCTGGATTGTATAGGCGCTCATACGATTCAGGGACCAAATTATATTGGTTAACTGCAGTTTCCATCTGTTGTTTCCATCCAAGTTCAAAATAATTTTCCTAGAAAGTCCTTATAAAGTTCTACTTTTCAGATTTTTTTCGTATTTTCTAAACTTATGGTTCAAAAGTTAGAGGGGGGGGGACGCTTTGTTTTTTACTTTTGGAGCGATTATTTCCGAAATTATTGACATTATCAAAAAATGATTTTAGTAAACCCCTATTCATTTTTAAATACCTTTCCAACAATATATCACACATTAGGGTTAAAATTAAAAAAAAAAACACTTCCCACTTTACATATAGGGGGGCTACCCTAATAAAACATTTTTTTCCAATTTTTATTTTAGCACTTTGTCGGCGTGATTGATACACATATTGGTCCCAAATTTCAGCTTTCTAGTGCTAACGGTCACAGAGATTAAGCGAGGACGGACAGACAGACAGACAGACATGGCGAAACTATAAGGGTTCCTAGTTGACTACGGAACCCTAAAAATTACAATTTATTCAGTACATTAAATTAAGCAGTAAGACCTTTTCTACACTCGCCTCGGTTTAAAATTCCAGTATAAACTTACCGGAATTCTAATTTCGCAAATGCCCAATAGTTTCACATCAATTCGAAATGACAGAAACATATAATCACGTTCTAAATAAAAATACATACACGTCGCCATACCCGTTCAAATTGTGTCTATCGATACAGATCACATACGTATTCACAGCACTATGTAATCCGCTCGGGGCGTGTACTTGAGCAAATTATACACTACATTGCTCACTCTTACAGTTTGCACCTCTTGGTCGTTTCGAAAATTTATATGAATCATTATTGGGTTGAATTATAGTATCGCGTCGTGCCGAGCGGTCGCTGGCTAGGCGTGGACGTAAGAAGACCATATTACTGTTGGAGATGCATATTTTCGAATATTCGCTCTAAGCCTTCTAACGCCGACTCGTGTGGAATATTATATTTTTGTTTTGCACCTAACCTTTAATAAAATTCCAAAGGAAGTACAAAGACATAAATTTGAATGTATTTAAAAAGAAGTTAAAGGACTTACTATGTAACAATATGCTATTACAATATTAATATTTTTTTGAAATATACGTACATTTTAATGAAATAATTGTGTATTTACAATAAATGACATGATGCATATTTGAATGTTGCACGCCACTCTTGGCAGAATATGCTGTTTATAATTTTAATATAAGATAACCATTGTAACATATTCAGACAAATAAAGAACTTGAACACCATTATTCATTTTATGAGTACTTATTTGGAGAAAGAGTAAGCAAAACATAATTAGAAAAATATTCAAATAGCTGTAAATACCTACCTAATTTATCTCTGCATCACCCTAAGGTTGTCTGGTAGAGAATGCCTCTGGCATTAAGACCGCCTATGTGCATATTTTGTGCATTAAGTTGTTAAATAAATAAATAAATAAATACACATGTTACCTTAGTGAGTGCAACAATAGTATAAGAAAACTACTACCTGATAATTTTTACAACTCAATGTTCCCGTGACGCTGAGGACTGTCATCTATAAGCCATCATCATTATCACGAAACCATAACCACTGTCAAGAGTGAACGACTGAGGAAGAGGTGTGCTTAAAACGATAATTTCTGCTAATAGATTTGAACCACCAACTATAGTAATACCACGCATTTGTAAAGCTCCCACATATAGTAAACAACGTACCTGAAATGCACCTATTACCGAAAACGTACGTTCGTCGGTATTTATTCTAGCTCGAAGCTGGTTGCTTAAAGTGTTACTACTGTATTCTGTTTTAGCCTTGTCTTGTTTGATGCTATGTAGATTCTTTGCCTTTGCTTTTGCTAAGGCTATCTACATTGGTTGATTGAATTTGCTCGATAGATAGCATGATTAATTATTGTGACCGTTACATCGGTCATCGATGTGTTATAATTGATGTTCATAATATTTAGAGGGTGTAAAAATATGTAAATAGTGGTAGAACCGAGTTCGTTCATACAAGTCGGGGATATATCGGGGGGCGCGTTAGTGCCTATGCGAAGACGAACCAATGGAGCAAGCAAGTCTACTATAAATCTCGTCTTCGACCGAATCAGAGTCGATATAGGTATCAAACGTTTGAAAAGCATCAAACCCATATCCAATATATCATGGATTCATGTTCTTTGTGCATCAATAACGCATAGAGGTGTTATCAAGTTTCCTTTAGCGCTGGTTAGTCCTTACACATCGTGCTTGACCGTACGCTGTTGTAGTGAATATTTACATCTACATACCATAATATAAAATGTACGTACAGCTTTCAGTAATGGTAGTAAACAACCTGTAACTGTGACAAATTGTAATTCAGACAGATTATAAAATAAAAATTTTGACGAAAGTGACGTCTCGTATGTTATGTTGTCTCGAAAACTGAGCCGATTTAATTATTTTTTATATCTAACATTAAAAAAAAATATGGCTAGGTTCCTATTATTTTTTTTATGTTAATAACTTCTGGTTTTTTAGCAATGGTTAGATTAGCAGTCACACAAAACAATCTCAAGATTTAATAGGTAGTTTCAATCAACAATTTTGAATCAAAAGTTATTAATTCAGGAAAATGTGAGACTTTGAGTTAATTACAATAATTCCTTCAAGTACTTTAAAAACTACGAATTTAAATGAAACGTTAAAGTTAAAGTAAAATAAATATAATATAAATATTTCAAATATACGGACAAAAATATAAATCGTTCATACATAATCGTAAAGAGACATAATAGTTTCAGTATTGCACTGATCCTCGGTACAGAATGACCACCAGTAGTTATAAAGTGGAGCCTTGACGCAGCCTCGCCAAATATATCCTTGAGCGCGAAGTGCTTTAACTGCACAAACTTCATTGTCGTCACACAATTCCATGGGTATTTGGGTGCTAAAATGAAAGGACATTTTATTCTAAATTATAATGCTAATTCTGCTCGATTCTACTTTCAATTAGCCATAACAGCATTCTTATATTTATACTATAGTACTATAAATAGGTTAAAAGACTGTGTGTTTCTCATACGATAAAAAAATCAGCTGATAAATGATATTTTAGAGTCGGACAACGTTATTCTACTGTGCTTCAAATGCTATGCAATGCTACAAGCGTTAAGAGGATTATTCCAACAATCTGTTATATTCTAGCTTTGACAATGTTACCGTTAGTGGACATCCTGATTTTAAGAGGGAGTGCATTTTACAGAAGAATAGACTGAATATTGAAAGAAGAATGGACAAGACTGGAATTATGTGAAGAACAAGGAAAAAAATATTATCAGACGACCGAAGATTCGGGTTGTAAGTGTTACAAAGTTATTGAAAATGAGAAGTTAAATATGGAGGAGCATTATGAGAGTTAAATAGAGCGTATAGGGTACTAAGTGCACGCCAACTACGTCGCTGACGTATATGAATGTAATTGGGACCGATAAATACATACGTGATCGTACTTTCAAAGATTGAAAATGAATCGAATGCAATTGTTGAGAAGACTGTAAAATTTATCGAGCAGATGGTGATATGTGTTACCTCATCCTGAAAGCAGTTCAGGACGAGGTAACACATATCACCATAATCAATAATATAAAATAGTAAAACTAGTCAAAGCTATTAGTAATTTATCGAAGCAAAACGAGATTGTGCAGCTCTACCTATATTAATACTTCAAATACCTACCTAATTTAATGTAAAACACATTTGAAAGGTATTTAAAAAAAAAATTCCAAGTGCAAGTACAGTGCGGACTAGGAAGAATATTTTTTGATGTTTATAGAAGAAATGTACTATTCCAACCTGGGCAGCACTGCTGTGCAGCAATGCCGCCCACTTCAAAACGTTATTTGAATTTAAGCATTATTAGTAAGTAATATATGATTTTTTACCAAGAATGGTCTGATTTTATTTCAATACTAGTTACTAAAAAAGTCTCATAACTTACATATTTCCATATAAGCAGTCAGTCGTTTCAAGAATCTCTCCTCTTTGTTCTAAAAATGTTGCATTGACTTCGCATCGCAAACAAGACATACCTTTGTTAATGGTATTTCTTAGAATCCTTGTACGTGCGATATCAATAACATTGTAGATCCATTCCAGCTCATTTTTAAACGTAAAAGGCATATCCGTTATAGGGACGTAGTTGCAAAGATTGCAGGAGCATACGTATGTGCTAAGATCATGATTTGGGCTAAAGCATCCACGATCAACTATACCAAAAGGTGTATGCATTGAGTAACATACGTCATCTTCACGCTCACACTTTACGCTCGTTCTGAGAAATTATAGTAATTTCACAATACAATAACATAATCCCTTAACTTAAAATTCAGTTTCATCAAAAAAAAAAATGAAAACTATGTATCCAAAACTTTTCTACGATAAAAGTACTCACTCTAATTGAATAAACCAATCACAGAACGCATAGGCGTTTTCTGATTGGTCAGGATATAAAGCCTATAGAACTACCGTAACCGTATAATAACGAGAGAAGAAGACATATTGCTGGTAGTATGGGGTTACTTTAACTCAAAAACGGGCATTATAAGTATATATCTTTACATTACCTATTCCATGAACAGTAGTTGCGTATGTATCAGGTAGATAGTTTGATACTTTGAAAGTTCATCATCCACTTTCAGCAATAAAAACAAAATTTTCAATAACACCATCCCTGGTTTAGGATTATAGTAAATACTCACGTTTCTCTTTTAGGACTATTGCACTCTTCTAATGCAAAATTGTTACACCTTATGCACACTTTTTTATTAACAAAAGGAAAGTTATTTTCATTACTTATCGGATTTACTGACAGTTGAGGTTGTATTCCAGGGATTTCAATTTTTGGTTCTAAAGTCATCGTATCTAATGGCTTTGGTATTCCATCGTAGTGCCGCATTACCGGTTCCTTGTCATTCTCTACGATTGGCGGCAGGGCAGGCGGATATTCAGGACTAATTATTGGACTGTACATTGTAGTAGAGTACATTTGTTTTTCGTAAAGTGGACTGTACATAGAGGTCGTAGAAAAAGTATTATTATCCAAGTCTAAGTTGTTACTATCAAAACTTTTAAAGTCTCTGTTCTCATCCTCCTTAAAAAATTCAGTTGTTCTTTCAAATTCTGTCGTATAATCAACTTGCAAGATCATGGGTGTTGTTAATCCTGGTCTTTTGTTGGAAATAACTTTGTATAAATTTTCCATTTCTGTTTTTTCTATTATGTCGTTGAAAACTTCTTTTGGATTATGTATCATAAGTGATACAAATTTGATGTGAGGATCGTCTCTATTTACTTTTGTTTGTCCAAAATTTGAATCCTCTATTTCCTCTGCTTGTTTTCTAAAGTAGGGTAGAAATTTGTTATTGTTTATTTTTGCTTTGGTTTTGCAATTGATTTTAACTAAGAATATACATAAGAGGAGCTGTAAAATTCTTATCTCATTCATTTTATCGTCGAAATATACCTAGATTTTACATTAAAAAAATATCTTTAAATATGTCTATCTCAAAAATACGTCAGAATCCGCAAAGAATCAAAAGAGAATATATCCACAACGTTTTAAAAGAATAAAGGTGGAAACATACTACTAAAACGTGATGCCACGCCACGCCACCCGACGCGTGTCAGTACTCAGTACTACTCGATCTTCATGCATTTAATATGGTCAGATAGACAACACGCTATGTGATCAAATCCCACGAGCTAACATCGAGTCGATCTCGATCACACGCCACCCGACGCCTTGGACGCAGTTTCTAGTTAAAACTTGACGCCACACATCAGTTAGATGAACATTTCTGATATAAAGATATTTTTGTTAGCTTTAATTTAAAATGTCGGTTAAATAAATAATAGATTTAGTGAAATGGCGAGATAGAGTTGAATAAAAAATAAAAATTTGTTCAACCCTTTCTATTTAAAGTATATTGCAACAATTATATATATATCATATTATTACAGATTTCAAACAAGATTTATTGGCAATAAATCAGAAATCTTGATCAAGCTTCTTTCTAGAGCAAGTCTTCAAATAGTAGAACCGTCCGGTGTCGTTAAATACGCTTTCGTCCTTCTTGTCATCATCATCATCAGCAACCCATTAAATCCCACTGCTGGGCTCGGGTCTTCTCTCCTCTAACTAGAGAGCTGAGGGGGTTTAGGCCATAATCCACTCACATATGTGCACAATTCGCATCGGGTGTGGAGACGTCGGGTCACGTCGCGTGTTATTAGTATGTTTCCACCTTCATTCTCTTTGAAAGAATCTTCTAAATGTACTAATGTCAACAAAAAATAAAAAAGTTTATGAACCTATTTTTATATAATGTTGATTTTTGTTTTGTGTTAATAAAATTTGTATAGAACTCCATTTACTCTAGAGTTTGACTAAACTCGTACTTGGGTTTTATTTTATGTATTAAAAAGGCAATAATTATAAAAAAAATAACATTTAAGACTACTAATACTTAAAACATTACATACAACATGAACATATCATATATATACAGGGTGTATACGATGATACGAAATTAAATGAAACCACGTGTAGCATGTGCTGTTAGAAGGCTTTACCAAAAAAATTAAATAGAAATTTGTAATAGTTTAGACGCAACTATACTTTCTTTATTTCACAGTTTTTCACAGTTTTAAACAACCTGTAGGTATTTATGTTGATCGTATGTTGTCATTACGTCATTCAATTCATTTAAATATCCCTGTCTCTTTCATATATTATTATCTTATCTCTTACTCTGTTTCGCACTTTTGTCTTCGTCATGTCGAAAACGCCATGATAGAAAAATAATGTGTAGTTTTATATTTTTAAATTTTTCGACTTTAAATATAATATGTGTGGTTTTATATACATTTTTTTTAATGATTATTAGTACAATATGTTTATAAGGGTTAACACAGGCTGCCTTATCATTTAATGTCGTATCTTCGTATACACTCTGTATATAGTTTATTTTAGCAATAAACTTATTTTATGTTTTCCTGTAAATTATAATACCAATCTTATAAACAGATAGAACTAGATATCACCAGGATTAAATAGTAGTAATACAGGATTTTTCCTAGTACAGGCATCTTAGATTCTAGACTTTATGTATAATTTTATAAGTCTATTGACAATATGTACTATTTTAAATTCTGAATAAATGATTTGAAATGATTTGATTTGATATTTTTGTTTATTATTTATTTATTTACATTTTATGCACAAAAAATATGTAGGTATAGGATCTGTCGGGGTGATGCAGAGATGAGACAAAGTAGGTGCATGTTTAAAGTAGTGTAGTATTATATTATTTAAATAGGTGCATAAACATAATAAACAATATTATGTATTCATACTTCATTCAGTGGTGGCTGAATGGATAAGTGACCGGCATGCTAAACACGGGGTCCGAGTTCGAATCCGACCAGCAGTACCAATGTAAATTTCACTTTGTGGAATTTATATGTACTAGTCATGTGACTTACCATCAGCTAACGGTGAAGGAAAACATCGTGAGGAAACCCCTTTTACCCTAGAAGAAATTCTAAGGGTATGTCTGATCCACCAACCCGCACAAGGCCAGCGTGTGTGGATTATGGTCTAAACCCTCTCAGCTCTCTAGATAGAGGAGAGAAGCCCAGCAGTGGGACATTAATGGGTTGCTGATGATGATGATGTATTCATTCATATAAATACATATAATATAAACATATGTACGTATATAATATATAAATTGCGATGTGATGATGATGATGGAGAATGAAAATGGAAAAAAAATAAAACCATATTAAATCCTGATTTACAGAGGGAGGGTATTCCATAGAATGATAAATTTTGCCAGGTACCGTGAAAATTCGATTAAGGGTCCGTTCACACCGACCGGCTCGGAGAGCATCGGCCGGCGCTCTTCTTTTCACACAGACCGGCGGATGTCAGCCGCCGGATGGAAGAGCACTGTTTTTGAGCGGATGAACTCGGAGTCAGACGGATGCGCTCGGAGCCGAGCCGGTGCTCTATAAGGTATACCTCTAGTCCGCGCACTCAAAACAAAGAGCATGCAATCGGAGCCGGTCGGCTGCGCGAGCACGGATGAATACGTCATCAGAGGCAGCCGGTCGGCTCCTCTTATTATATCACACTAAGCGCATTAGGTTTGTTCTCAAGCATTGTCAATAATAAATGAAGTGACACGTGAAAATAAACCTTATTACAATTATTCAAACCTCTGTTTTAAGTGTGATAAAAATCTGCTCTCCTCTGCGAGCCGGTCTGTGTGAACGGACCCTAATAGGTTTTCTACACGGTTATAAGCTTGCGTCCCAACAGAGTGACCTTGGTGAGCTTGGTTGCCATCCGCGTAGCTTGTATGAAATTTGGTTTACAACAGCCGGCTACACGATTGGAATACACCAAGGGCACCTCCATGGAAGGTAGATTTCCAACCATGAAGCACAGCTTTTAAATGCGAATCAATTTTGTACCTACTCGATTTTTTTAAAAATAATATTCTACCACATTTACACTGCGCCATCTAGACCCAAATTAAGCAATTATATTATCTGCTTGTGTTATGGGTACTAAACAACTGATATACTACTTAATTATTATTTTTTTGGAAATACATAATTTATGTACATATTATAGATAAATTACACACAGACACAGAACAAACCTTTATGTTCATCACACAAAGATTTGTCCTGGGTGGGGATCGAACCCACGACCTCCGGTTTAGCAGTCATGGTCACTAACCACTAGACCAACAGGCCAGTCATTTCGATTTTAGATTTGATATTATAAATTGAATTAGTAACTGAAGAATTTTTTCTGTACTTGTTCTTCATGACTCGTAAATGCTGCTCAAGAAGTGCTTATAAATAAATAAATTACAAATAAATACAAATTCATACTTTGTACTCAAATTAATATCCGTGTAGTGACGGAATACATAATGACACTACCCCATCTCAACCTCTGGGTGTCTTAAAAACCTTGAGCCCTGCGAGAAAAGAACAATTTTAATCAAACCCAAGCCAGCGTGGTATAGTAGGCTTACCTAATTATTCTGAATGTGTACAGACATATCAATTTAATTTATATTTCCTATTATTAATACTAATTATTACTGAGTTCATTTCTAGAAAAAACAGAATTTCAATTGTAATAATCGATTACTATAATTTTAAATTGTTTAACTATAACTACTGTGCTCGCGTACATCACTATAAAACACAATAAGACCAGACCATAAACAATGTAAAAGTTTTCACTTTGACAATTGACTTCGATTTAGGTCGAAGTTTTTAATACTTACGTTTTTAAATTAAATTCTTCTTTTAAGTAATGTAAACATACATAAAAAAAAAATACGTACAGTCGAACATATAACCTCCTCCTTTTTTGAAGTCGTTTAAAAAGTGAAACTTCAACTAGATATAAAAAATTGGGAGTAATATCTGTGTCCTATACACAGATATTACTCCCAATTTTTTATATCTTGTAGAATTATGTCATGTAGCAGGTAGGGTGATTAAGACTAAGTGCCAATTTCAATCCAAAAGGTTTGTTTATTGATTTATTTTTACCTTTTGGATCACACTATAAATTATATTATTGGCCTTATTTGTTATTCATAGATTAATTAAGTCTGGCAAGGCTTTTTTATAAAACGCCGCCATAATTTTTATGTCTCTTTGACAATTTCGCAAGGAACTTACTTATAATTAGAGATATAAGTTCCTTGCAACCTTCTGCAGCAGGCCCCAAGAAAAAAAGTACCAGTCCACCTTTTTTTCTTTTTTTTTTTACTTGGGGAAATGCCTGACGCATACCCCTTGGTCTTGGGGAAAGAACCGAGGGGTTATGTGGGGCTTGCACCCACTAAAAGGTGTTCCTCTCGTCGCGCTCTGCTGTGGTCACGAGAGCGCAGGAACATTCGTCCGCGACAGGATCCATCCACCTAACGCAACCTGAAAAACGCCGGGACTACAAAAAAATCCGACTTTATTTACTTGATGGTTTTTTACTGTTAGCTTTCATATCAGCCTGTTGTGAAGCTATACTTGATTATACTAACTATAGTGAACCTAACTGATGATGATATATAACTGCTCCTAATGCCCCTGGTGTTGCAGGCGCCCATAGGGTACGGTAACCGCTTACCATCAGGCGGACCATACGTCTGTTTGCCACCGTCGCGGTATAAAAAAAAGAAAATATAATTTATAACCATTTAATATTATTTTAAGACTTTTTTCAATCATTTTATTAGGTAATTTTAGAACATTGAATAAATTGTTTAATATTTATTTGTTTCATTCTTCCTGTGATTTATAAACCTAATTATGTTAAGATTGTTATGATTGCAAAATAGCAGAAACTCGTTCCCATCGCTTATATTGTTTTCCATAAAATTAGGTAGAAGATCACAGCTGGCAACACTTGCAGCACAGTAATCATAGATTATGCTTTCCTCCGTATAGTGTATAATCTATGGATTATACACTAATACGGGGGGACAGTAATACCTATGACTGCACGAAAAGACATAAATAATAATTATAATACACATTAAAACGTATTATAGTGGTGATATACCTATTATTCTCTTTGATGATTTAAAAAAAGTGACGCCAAAATCACGTGAAATACTTTTGTTACTATGCTAAATATAGTGACTTTTCTTCTATTATTATATGAAATCAAAAGTGATTCGCTTTATGGCACAAGACAAGGGCAACTTACAGAAATGTGGATTAACTACTATAATCTAGAAAACATTGGTAAGAACGGTATCACTGTAAAACATTAGTGTTTATGAATTCGGGATACTGTTGTGATTTTTTTTTACATTATATAGATACCATTCCAATGAAGAAACCTGAAATTGAACATTTATCAACAAACGATACGCGGATAGCTAGAAGCGCTTTCGAAATACAATGCCTGACTTGTTATTCAGATAATCATCATCCACACCATAGCTGTCACTCGGGTGAACATAGGTTGGTTTGCTGTATTATTGATTACAGGCCCGAGCACACCGGATTCTCAGCGTAGGCCTGCACGTCTCACTGAGGCAACTGGAGCTACACAAGCGGTGTGTCATATCTCATTCGGTAAGTGCAGGTCTACGCTGATGTCTAACCATAGATATCAGCTTAGACGTGCATCGGACGCATCTGGAGTGCTCAGCCTCTAATTCATCAATATATTGTGTTCTATATTCTTTAATAATTATTAAACCTTTAATATTTAAGCCTACCAAAAACAAAATGTGTCTTAGGCGAACACTGTTATATAGAAATTCATCCTATGTATATGAAAAGAGGTTGTATTTTACCTGGAGGAGTAAATAGAACATTTATATGTAATTGTCATTTTTGTAACGACAAATCATCTGACGAATCAAGCTTTTATGAATACTTAAAAATCAGTGATTGGGCATATGATAATGGTCGACTCATAAGACAAACTCAAGGACCAAGGTTGATGTGTAAAGTTTGTGAGACTAAGGGAGCAGATTATTTATTAGACAATCAATGCAGAGCCGGTAACAAGTGAGTCTACTTTAGTTTTAGTTATATACTATACTAGCTTCCGCCCATGGTTTCATCTTCGTGGTGTGTCAAGTGGTCCCAGGGGAATTTCAAAACAACTCTGAAGTAATTAGGGTTACTATTTCAAATTTAATTTTGAACATGCTAGACTTGAAATTTGTAGTAACCACAGTGAGATACGTTTTAAAGCAAATATAGAAATCTCGAATATTCCCTATCCCGTTGGAATTTCGAAAAATCCTTTTTAGTGCGCACTTATGTATATGAATACATAAGAAAATAAAATTTCAAGGTTTTTGGGCTGTGCATATGAATCATATATCAGTTAGTCAGTTTTTCCTTATTATATAATTCGTGGAATAAACAATGATATTTTAAACGTTAACGTACGCTAGTTGCATTTGAAACATCACTAACCAAAGTTTACACGCTATGGCTAATAGGAACTGAGCAGTGAGAGCCCCGCACTACTTTTACTACATGATAAGCTACGCATAATGTCAACCCCAAGTAGTTGCTTTTTGAGTTTTCATGAGCTATTTTATAAATTACTTGTGAATATAATTATGAACATGTTAATTTATTTTATTTTAACATATTTTCAGCTCAAATTATATGATATGTCCTCATAATCATGTGTGCTACACCAATATTGATGATAAAAATGATTTTGTTGCTAGAGGATGTATTCCGTTGCCAGCTTTTAATTCAATGTTTTTCTTCTGTAATAATACTCTGTGTAATAATGACAAAACTTTGGCACCAATGTTGATAATTCAGCGAGAACAACTTCGATTGAGAGGATTGGAGCCATTAAATATCAGACAACTTACTCATGAGTTGGAACTGGAGACAGAGCCTAGAGCCTCCAGAGCATGTGATATTTTTTTTAGAAAAAAGATACAATTAATTATTTTTTGCACAATAGTTATATTTACCAATATATTTTCATAAAGGTTGTATATTGACTGAAATAACAAACTTGAATCATAAACTATCTGGATTGACATACCCATGCAATTTGACAGCAAAATCTGCTAAAGATGCATTTTTATTTTGATGTCACAATGAAAGGAACAAAAATTATACAACTATTTTTATATTATACTATGTTGGTTAAAATTAATTGTGTAGATATTAGTACAAAGGTACCATTCGATTTTGAACAACAAGGAGACGAAATTGGTGATGATTTCTTTACAGATCGTACTGAAAAATATAAAAAATTTGTGACATTTTTTGATAACGAGGAAGAAGGTTTTTATAATCAATATAATATAGAAATGGCGGATGAAAGTAAAAGTAAAACTAACATGATTAATACAACAACAACAACAACAACAACTACAAATTTAATAACAAAAAATGCATCTAACGTGACAAATATTTCAAGTACAAGTCTAATAACGAAACGACATTATAATTTTACACCGACTTTATTACCAGACATATTTAAAGAAGTTCTAAGTAGAAAAAGCGTTGTTACTGATGGTACTTTAAGAACAGTGAAAACAAGGAAACCATATTTTACACCGACTTTATCACATGACATATTTCAAGAAGTTATGAGTAGATTAACTCTTCGTAACATTGTAAGGATTTCAAGAACTACTAAAATAACGAAATTAGATTCTGAATTGAATGTAACACCAAAAATATATTCCGAATTGAATAAAATACCAACAAATATATTGGATGAAACTGTTAAGACTGAGACTGAGAAGATGTTAACTATAGGTATCTCTGCAGTGCCTACCTCTTCAGTTTTACCTTTATTTAAATATGATAATTATGAAGATTATCGCAACATTCAACTGTATAATCAGCAGGAACGAACACCTGACATAGAAACAAACACGGAGCAACCAACCATCAATGAAGTCTTACCATTTACGAAAAAACATATTAATATAACTAATCAATCAACGCCGCAGATAGAACCAAAATCAAATATAATTAAAAGATCATGCATAACTTGTAACAATTTTGATACTGAAGATTGCAATGAACTCATTGGCATCGAAAATAAAATGTAAGTATACATTTTTGCAACCAGGCGGCACAAAATCACTCGCTGTGTCGGAAATTAGGTGTGGTCTATGTCCAACAGTGGACTTCACAGTTATGATCCTTAACAGTTGCTTTTATGATAACAATATTCTTTCTCTTAATAATTTTTCTTATTCGCTATAAGTAGTATAGTGTATAAAAATATTAACAAAATATTAACTTATACAGATCGTATTTATTCTCTCAAGTCTGTATGTTGCATTTTCAGATCACACTCAAAATGGTGTGAACGAGATGGTGATATGTGTTACTCAATGCATACACCTTTTGGCGTAGTTGAGCGTGGATGCATAAATCCATTAAATAAACGTACCTTCTACGTATGTTCGTGTAATCTTTGCAACTTCATGTCTATTTCTGAGATGCCGTTTATTTTCAATAACAAGAAACAGTGGTTTGATAATGTTATTGATATGTCTCGAACGCGGAATTTTAGAAGTACCCTGCTTAAGGATATATCTTGCTTGAAATGTGAAGCCAATCAAACTTTACATACAGATCATGATTTTTCAAGTTGCTTAGAAGGAAATACGTACGTAAAACTTGGTATAATAATTAAAATAAATAGTTTATATATTCAATGATTCCTTTCGATTAGTTTATAATAAAACAAGAGCAATAGAGTGAGATCCCAGAGCTCTTAGACCTTACTTATTTATGTTCTAAGAAACAAAACGTAAACAATAGAGTACTGTGTTAGTATCTACTATGAACGTATGCATATTCGCTAGCTAGAGCCGAAGGCCAATTTTTAAGTATTCGGCACTAAAAATACGTAAAATTATTATTAATATTTCATAATTCCTGAGTGCTCATTTGTAAATATGTTATATAGAATAATGTAAATTATCAATAATCAACTGTCTCAGACACGTCCTGTGGGTGGTTATTTCAGCCAGACGCTTTAAAGTTCGCAAAATACACACACACCCAGTTGGTTGGTACCAATAAACCGATATATTTACTAAAGTACCAGCAGTGATGCAAGCAAGTTGATCGCAAAATAATTTCAACGTTGAAACATTACGGCTAAATTTTTATATCATTATCAGGTACTTACGTTTAATTACTAGTTATAATTTATTCATAAAGTGAAAAACATCATTTCACTTTAATTTTTTTGTGTGACATTATTATGGTGCCATTATTTTTATAAATACTTTAATATATAAATGTTATATTGTAACATGTTGTTTTTAAAGCAACATTTTTGATTCTTGTAAGAAAATATTAATTAAAATATGCAAAATACTACACAGCTGAATTTATTTTATAAATAAACAGGCTTGTTATGTATAACCAGAAATTTACAAAAATATTAATTCATTTTAAGCATAAAATGTATTTATATTTTTAATAATAAATAATATAATATAAAAAAGGAACTTTATTTAAAAAAAAAAATATTTAAAAAAAAGTTCCTACTTATTTAATAAATATATAAAATTAAATATACTTTTCTGTAGCGCATGACTAATGTTATGATACCCAACTTTCATATAAAATAATAAAATTCCTTGAAATAGCTTTAAATTAATGTTAATTCGTAAACAAGGTTCAACCGCCGCATAGTGCAAAACTTTCGTCTACATTTTGTTTCTCAGAGAATATAAGTAAGGTCTGGGAGGTTTGAGATCTTGGTCCATAATATTTTATATCCAAATTAAACTTTTTTATATTAAGTATATGAAATAAAATATGGTAGTATGTTTCATACTACTATGTATTATTTCATATTTGAATGATATGAGGATTGATTTTGTTTTTCGCTTTGTAAGTAACAAATTTTTTGAACATTATTCTACCAAATTTGCCACACATTATTAGTACAACATTTCATTGGCAATTTTAGACTATTAGTCTAAGAGACGTGGAAGATCGGCCTTCACCCATCTGATTACCAGATGGGACATACATATTTTTATGCAATTTTATTGATTTATTAACCCGGCGTCGTTGTGGCGATCAAACAGAACACGGCCGTTGTGGCCGGGTATATTATACCCTGCACATTATCACGTATTATTATCAATTTTAAGTATATATTATGATAAAATTTAAGGGAGTTACAAATTATAGATATCATTTAAGAAAATAAAACAATTCTTTCTTTGATAATGTAGTAATATTTAACAAAAACATAAATCTTTAATCATTCTTCTATAAATCAACCAAATAAAAACCTCTGCTTACGTTGTTCCTATTTAAAACAAATTTAACATTATTTTATTAAAACTAATTCAACATCATGGTAGCTAAATAGTATGACAACAATAATCATGAAAAAATAACTCGTATTTATAGTAATATTTTAAACTAATCAAATACTATTGATATCTATACATTTTCTACAGATAGGAATAACGTGTTCCTTACAAATAGGCTTATTATAATAGTTGCAGGTGTACCTAATTTTATCTTTTCCAGTATAATACAATGAGTTACGATTCGATAAATTCACTTCCTGCTCCGCATGATCACTTAGCTCTGGTTCCGTGTCATTTTCCTGACTCCGCTGCGAAATATTGTTCCTTCTCATCATCTGAACTGAATTCTCCAGTCATCCCTACTTGAAGCTTGTTCAAATAGAGCTAGAAGTCTTCTCTGTTCACTTTCGTATGACATTGTTATTTAAAACTATGAAAAAAGATTAGAAATATACACATAAATGGAGGAAACATGAAACATACCATGCGCATAAAATGTTACGCGGCCGATGTGGCCGGGTATAACTCACCCGGTGTGCTCTTCTGAGACCTGTACACTTCCCCGCGGACGCAGCTAATACTCAGGCGAGGGGCTAAAACGCTTTAAGACATCAACAACTCCAGCTACTGTGAACCACGAACTGTGCTTTCGTTTTGTTTTAAAGTTATCACTGTTTTAAAAGTTGTCGGGTATTATACACCCAGCCACAATGACGCCGGGTTAACACGCCTATTCATGTAGTGACAGATTAATAATACATAATGCCACTGCCACATCTCAACTAGTGACTGTCATAAAAGGCAACTAAGGGAGTAATATTATGCAGACAAGAACACTGCGAAAAGGAAAATTCGAAACAAGCCCTATATATATATATACCAACCCGTCTGGCAAGCGTGGTATAGTAGACTAAATTCCATCCACATTATTTGGAGGAGACCCGTGCCCAGCAGGGGGACGTTTATGGGTTGAAAAGATAAACTAGCCTATGATACCTTGCCATTCGAAAAGTGTTCATTACTTTTTGTTTTATTTTTTTTATTATGAATAGTTTTATAGTGGCAAGCCTAATCGATTTTTTTGTAATTAAATTACATTTATTTTAATACCTACAAAATTTTAATGGTGTCTAAACAAATCAAATATCGACATATAGGTGTAGTTACTTTTATTGATTTACCTGTTCATACCTGTTTGTCAGATTGCCATGAACGGAATTAAATACGAAAGCCTACAAAGGCATATTATTCATGTTAAAAACTACCTGTTTAAATGAAATTTGTTAAGTTATCAAAAGATTATAATTATGAAAGAATGGAAAAGGTAAAACTAATTTAAAAGAAAATCAGAAACCTCTTAAAGCGGCGACTGTCTAGTTAACAGATGGATGAAGGTCAGTCTTCTACGTCTCCTCTACTATAATAATATGGTTAGGTAAACAAATTTTTCAATTTAATTCAGGTCTAATGGTTTAATTATAATAATATTATAATAATATTATAATAATTCGAATATTATATTACAATAATTATTATACAATTTTTCTACAATATTTATTTTATAATTACAATATATTTTTTATTATTTTAGTGATAGGTTACCAGTGGTACTGTGTGGATTGAATGAAGTTTGTGGTATAAGAGCAGTTCGAGCTGAGGGTTATATCTGGCGAGGCTGTATTAAATTTCCACTATATAACTATTGGTGGAATTTGTGTGATTATGACTTGTGCAATCACGATAGTATATTGTCTGTTTACGATTTTCTTTAATAAAAGTTTACACTTTATTTATACCTATATTTTGTTTGACAGAATAATAAATTTTATTTCCACATATTATCAAGTTTAGTTTCAGTTTTTTTGCAAAGTAACATTCAGATGAGTCAATATCGCTAATTGTAATTATATAACTATACTTTTTTACTCTTTGATAACATAACCACACAAACAAGGTATACATCACGGAAAGGTATTGCATTGCGATAATATTTCGCCAGCTATATTTGTAGCCATCAGCAACCTATTAAGTCACGCTGCTGGGCTCGGGTCTCCTCTCCTCTAACTGAGGAGAAGAGAGAGAAGAGAAGTCTGAAGAGAGCTGAGAGGGTTTAGGCCATAATCCACTCACGCTGGCCTAGTGCGGGTTGGTGGATCAGACATACTCATAGAATTACTTCTAGGGTATGTAGGTTTCCTCACGATGTTTTCCTTCACCGTTAGCAGATGGTAAATCACTTGACTAGTACATATAAATTCAACAAAGTGATATCCACATTGTTACTACTGGTCGGGATCGAACTCGGACCGCGTGATTTGCACGCCGGTCTCTTATCTATTCAGCCACCATCGCATTTATTGAATACCGTCAACCAGGACATACTTAGACATAAAATATTCAAGACACCCAACCCAATTTTTGCACGACCCGGGCTCCAATCCGCGCCCTCCTGCGAAGCAAGGTGTACACATATTCACTGCGCTACCAAAGTGGACTATATTTCTGACATATTAATTTATTTTATTCGTCGAATATGGAAGAAAACTGTGACTCAAGAGCACGTTGAAGAAAACGATTGAGATCAGACGAGTATACCTTAGAGTTTGTAGGATATAATCTAATTGAATTTCACGGTTGCGGATGCACCCCTTTGAAGGATTTTCATCTGCTGAAAACATTTGTGGGCATGTCTATACTAAAACTCTGAACCGGTGATCTGGATACATGCAGTTTGAATTTTACAATCGGTTGCATCGCGATTTGGAATTGGAATTTTGTTATATGTACGAGTATGTATTTTTATAAAGTCTCCGGCTTGTACACGACGGCTTGTACGCTTGTATGAGTGCATTGTCTTTAAAAAAACCCCACTTATTTGCCTTTTTCTTTTCGGTAGGTAGCGTCTTGGTTGTGTTTACCATCAGGTGGGCTTCATGCTCTTCTGCCACGTCGGTAAAAAACTACAAAATTGTTGCTGCTAAAAAATACTTACGTGAATTTAAAAAAGTACAATACTTACTTTGTTTTCATCGCTTTAATATAAAATACGGGAGAAACTAGAAAGGTTCTTTTTAAAAATAACGTATCATCTCATCTGTGTAAAAAGTCAAGTAGCTAGCAGTTTTCTTTCTCACACTCGGAGCCCACAAGGAATACTCGACAGACACTGAAGTCTGTACAGCGTTGTTTTTAAATATTTTATTATAAAAAGAAAGCTGCAACAGATTTTTTTCTGTGCAAGTAAGTCGAGCAAAAAATTGCATCGCCATATTTTCTTTTCTTGAAAACTTTAAAAGAAATAACTTATGTTTTATACTTTGTTTTAACACTTACTAGACCGAACTTACTCCAAAATGATCTGTTACAAATGGCGCAGTGACCTTATGAGTTGTATGTATAATTATACGAGTTTTTGGGTCTTTTTCTTTTCGTATTTGGCGTTTCAAATCCATGTTTTCTAGCCGGATATCCTAAATTTTTTACCCTTCTCATAAATGGTAGAGCGCCATGAAGATATTTGATGCAATTAGTCCCGTCTTGTGGGGTTAATAGCGCAGGCGCTAAGGTGACGTTTGGAGCACATCTGTGTATCGTAGTAGGTACTTTTTTTTTAGTCAACCTGTGTTGTCCCACTGCTGGGCAAAGGTCTCCCCCAAGCTCTCTATTATTTTCTATGACTGGAGGATCAAAACATCCAATAGAAAAGAATGGGATCGTAGTATTTTCTTATCATTATAAATATCATCATGAATTTACGAATAAACCAGCATGATAATGTAAAAAATGGGCCATCACAAACGTACTCATACAGTTGACGAGTCTATGATAATCTCAGCCTATTGTGTCCACTGCTGGGCATAGGCCTCTCCTAACACGTCTCATAAGATTCCTCCGCCTTCCGCATCCAGTCAGACCCGACGAGTCTATGTAAGCACTCAATTATAAACTTCAAAACATTTCAAATATAAATAAACGGAAACTATTTCTGAACTTTTTAACCTGTCAAGCAATACGATAAATTTTATTTCATACCATTTAGAAGTAGTATTTGCGTTGATATATAATAATCCGATAAGTTAGTATGGGTGGGTATTACCGTGATACGCAGTTGAAATGTCGTCGTAATGACCGCATATATCTTTTTAATGAACTAGTGGCCTGCTTTAGTTATGCGAATACGGTCTTTCCTGACAGTTTTCTCAAATATATAGTTAGTTTTACAAACACCGACGAAGTAGTTCAGTGCTGTAAGTTTGCCAATGAAATGGATATAATTTTATTTTGCACTAGAGCTTGCATGTAGGTTTTAATATATTGTATTGTTATTTATACATTTGGTTTGAATGCAGTTGGACTTCTACCTCTTTTTACTGCACGTATTTTAATTCTTCTTATAGTATGGGTTTGAGGCAGACCCTGGTGTTGGAATTTATCAAGTCGCCTAGAAGGCTTCCAACTTGACTTAACGACTACCACATTAAGTGGTAACCGGGACCAACGGCTTTACGTGCCTTCCGAAGCACGGAGACGCTCGAGAATGAAATTGCCACAAACGGTCACCTATCATGGACTGACCTTGCTGAGCGTTGCTTAACCTCGATGATCGTAACGTACATCTTAGTACCACAATGCTACGAGCACCTCGTAACCATTTTAATGATTATTTATAATAAATCTCTTTTCTTCTTAACTGGTCTGGTCTCGGCTTTCATAAAGTCCATGTTTAAGTTTGAATTCCAGCTGCTGTCATAGCATTGATAAATAAACTTTCATTTATTTTGTAGACTGCTTCTTCATTCTAAGCTAATTTGTTTCATGGCTGTTGTAGAGGTTTGTTTTAGAATTCATGTTTTAGTTTTTTGAGGTCCGTGCCTAAAAGGTACAAAAGGAACCCTTATGAGCTCAATCTGTCCGTCCGTCTGTCTGTGAAATTTGGAATAGTTTTTAATACTGCTGATCCAACTCTATTGAGATTTGATCCATTTATTTGATACTTCACTTTGTTTTCACATTCCAAAACTTATTTTTTGTTTATTTTTAAGCTCCAGAGTTTTTGAATTAGGATTAAAAATATAAAAAACATACCATTCCATATGGCTGGTATGGAATCATACTTTTTTACGTTCGCAAGCATGACGCAAGTAGCTTGGGATCGTTAGAAGTATTTTTTAAATCTTAATAATCTTGTTAAGAATGAATATGTGATTAGAATAATTCAATATAATTATAATTCATTATCTAAGTAAATTATTTTACATACGATAATATTCGATATACTTACTTAATAAAAACAAATAACAGCATAACTGAGCAAAAAACATGATAATCACATCTCAACGTAGATGCGATCATTGCTTGCCCTTGTCTGTTTATAATAACAGTGTTTCAACTCCCAACGAATAAAATAGTAATGAGTGGTGTAGAATGGGCACTAGTGAGGTGCCCTGCGGCACTCCCAGTTTCTTTCAACACGTACCATACTGTGTGTTTAATTTCTAACTTCACTCGTTCTCTATCAAAGCGTCTGAGTGCACCTGAAAGGATTTGAGATTCGCGAACCCCTTGCCGTAAACGAGATACCATTTAGCCAAGGGCAAACACTCGGATGGTAATATTGTTTGGTGGTTAAACGGTATCTATAAAGCTTCTAAATAGAAAGAGAAAATTGTAGCATCAGACTTTAAAGCCTTTTGAGTTTCTAAACTGTTTTGCACAACGCATTCCTTTGAGCTTTAAAGGAAGTAGGGAGAATGTTCATGTGAAATTTGATGGAAATTGTAGGTATGTATCGGCATGGAGAATTTCAGAAACATGTAATACAAAATGTAAAACAAAACTCTCTCTGGTATTTTAGTTATAATTTTAAGCCAATAAGTGAAAACATGTCTATAATTGTGTATTCCTCTAAACCATTAAGAAAATAGTTATTAAGTCAAGCTGTGAAACTAAGTTAAAGCTTACGTAGTTAAATAGCCATTATAACTTCGCATGAATAAATTACATTATTTCACACTAAATAACGGAGAAATTTCCAATAAGTCAGCTCTTGCATTCAGACAACATAAAAACAAAAAGATACTTACACGAGTGTACTCCATTAATTACACATTAAAAACAAAAGGACTAAGGCCCATTAAGCTAAAGTGTTAACGATATTTATTCGTTTTTAACATTCAAAACTACAGCATACGTTGATAAAAAATTGTCTCGTTAATGAGCGTTCAGCAAACCTTACTGGGCAACAACAATAAATAGCTGTACGTCGAACGATTTAACTTTAGCAATGAAAAATTAAACGATGTATCTTCGCAATTCATATGAAACGCAGGGAATAAAATAGCTTGGCTGTTTCGTTTATATTTGTGCCACATTTTTTACATTTTAAAGTTTAAAAATAGAATGCTGGAAAGACGTAGAAAAGTACTGGCTAGCACAGAACGAGAGTCGTTTAAATGGCAATCAATTATAACTTGGGGATTATTGCTTTGATAGTCGCACCTGGCACGCACATTGGTGATCAGTAAGATAACAGCAAAGGCGGTCCGCACACACAATAAATTATTGATATTAATGAGAATGTTTAATACTCATAATTATTTATGAATTACTGATTATGTGGGAGGTGTATGCAGCATGCTCATGATCAGTTAGGTAATTAGGTTACATTGGGTTGTGCTAGTTCTTTATACGAAGCAAAACTAAACACTGTGATATGTGTTCTTTTTGTTTGTTTGGGTTAAATACAAAAGTATACTGAGCAGCTAGGCTATTCATTGACAAAGATGTCATTTAACATGTTATATTGTAATAATATATAATTCTATCATCATCCTCATTCCAACCCATAAACGTCCCACTGATGGGCACGGATCTCCTCCGAAGAATAGGGAGGTAATTAAGCCTACTATACCACGCTGGCTAGACGGGTTGGTATTGGACTTGTTTTGAAATTTCCTTTTTTTGCAGTGCTCTGCATAAAGTAACTCCCTGCCTTTTATGACACCCACATGTTGAGATGGAGTAGTGACATTATAATTCTTAATCTGTCACTACACGAATAACATGTCTATGCTGCAATGGACAAGGATACTTACTAAACGTAAATGACGACACTGAGCAATGGGCAGACCGAATTAACATAACTGCTGTTTAAGCTTCATTGATTTATGTATTTCAAGTCGCCAATTTACTAATGTTTGTACTTATTAAGTGAAGTTATGAAGTCTGGAAGACCCATAATTTATTGCTTTCATTTTATTGCAACAGACGTGCTTTTCGGTCTCGTGTTTGGTATGATTGGTTTGTTCTTAATTCACGAACACCTTTCCACTGCTACAAATAAATATTTGTTGGTTGTAAATTAATGATAGGTGTGCAGGTTACTGTTTATTTGATGACTGTTTATACATTCGTGTGTACACTGTTATTTGAGTCTGTTTCAAAAATTATATGGTTGAGTTGAACTGGAGTTTGTCTGCACATTCATTGAGGAAATTGATTGGGTGATTTTACTTTGCTTTTGTTTTTGAGATTCCACATGAACATTGTAAGCTGTGCTCTTTATTCTTCTTTTTTGAAAAGAAATTATATTTACTTAAAGTGCTGTTCTATAGATTTTACTCCAGTACATTTTGATTAAGTGATATAATTGATCTGATACTCACTATTTTTCTACAACAATCGGTCTATATAAGGAGTATACTTTGTTTCTGTCATTTCAATGTAAGCACAACATCAACGATGCAGAGACTGTCACTCAAAGTGGAGTGGTGTATAGAATGCCACAAAACATCATGATGTTGTCAGATTGTAAAAAAATTATGAAATGATACTGCATTTTTTTAAATGATAATGATCATGTAGAAATACATACCATAGGACCCATATACGGAGACTCGAACATAATTGTAGCAACAGATACGATATACAAAAACGTGTATAAAGCGACCATTTTAGTACATTCTATGTTAATGTTCGAAATATTTCAATACTAACATACAAGATAATGGAATGATGAAACGAATGCCGATCAATATCGCTTGTAATTAAGGTAATATTTAAGAAATCTCACCGTATTATCAGGAATGTGGTTCTGTCAGCTACGACAGTAATATATTGCTGACATAAAATCTTGAGATTTGGGTAGATAGTACTTACCTGAATAGTTGGTTTCCGCTTGTTTACCGATCCTTCTAGCGGGCTCACAAAAATGTGAAAAATTGTTTTGATAGCGTCTGTAGTCGGATCTATCAATGTCATAGGTAAGACATTTTCTTATTGTGTGTCTATAATAATTTTATTGTTATTTTATTTGAAACTAGTGAGCCGGCTTTTTCTTTTGTGTGGTGTTTTTTTATTTTATTTGACGTATTCTAATTTCCTTACAAATGTTTAGTAAAATTTTTAGATAAAATAAATATCAGCTAAATTGGTTGTGATTTATGTTAAATGAAAACCTTAAATTTTTAATACTACTTCAAAAATTATAGAGATATGTTATTCTTATTATCCTCCTTTTTCAATAAAATCGTACAGACTTAAACGACTTTATAAAGAAAAACCATTCAATTTGAAACACATTTATTTCTTGATATTCCATTACAATGATTACCACTTTTAGTCTTATCGTGGTAAGATATCCAGTCATAAACCATGTCATGTGAATCTCCACATAATAAAATAATATCTGTAAAGCTTTGTTTGCAACTTACAGGAAATGCTTCTAAAAGCATATTTTATCCGTACATCAACAAACGAGATAAGATTGGTAGGTTTTATGAGCGCATCAGGAAAAATAACATGTGTCAATAAGCCATAGACGATGGAACTTTCTGGTACTATTTTATGTTCTCCCATATACCTACTCCATCTAGCTGATGGAGTAGGTATATGGGAGAACATAAAATAGTACCAGAAAGTCATTCCATCAAATTTTTATTACAAACGGTGGCTTATTATTTGTACGAAATCTTTTGCCGGAGAACAAAGCTGTTTTAAGCAAGCAATAAGTTTAATTTGCGTTTTCGGGAAAATGTCTCGAAATGTAAATAATTTTATGAAGTGAATTTTTTGTAGAAATAAATTCTAAATATAAATATATTTTAGGAAACAATCCTCTTTATTGACTAAATTTAGAAATGAGTCTTCTTCTTCTCACGTGGATTTGAGGCAGACCCTGGTGTTGGAATTTATCAAATCGCCCAAAAACCTTCTAATTTGACTTAACAAATACCATATTAAATGGTAACTGGGTCCAACGGCTTTACGTGCCTTCCGAAGCACGGAGACGCTCGAGAATGAAATTGCCACAAACGGTCACCCATCATGGACTAACCTTACTGAACGTTGCTTAACTTTGATGATCGTAACGAACATCTCAGTAGCACAATGCTACGAGAGAAAAGTGTAAGCACTAAATGTGTTTCAGACTCCATTGCGCAGAATTATACCAGATCTAAATAATTTTATCCTAACCTGGAGCTGACTAGATGTCAGTAGACAGCTAGTCACATGTCACTAGCTCCCATCCGTGGCTCCACTCGCGTATAATGTTGGTAAAAGGTACCCTATGTCCTAAATAGTAATAAGTAATTTCATCTTTACTGTAATTATGTTTAAGTGAGACCACAAATAAATTATTTTTCTTTCCTTCTTTCTTTCTATTCCGGATCACAGTCTTCTGTGTGCTAAATTATATATGGATCTTTCAGTCATTCTGGTGTGATCGATGAATAAGCATCCATAAAAGGGTGAGCAAAGCATTCGTGATGTCCCTGGTGTTGCAGGTGTCCATAGACTGTGGTAACCGCTTACCATCAGCCAGCATTACGCTGGTTTTTTACCATTGTATGTATGTTGTATGTAACAACCATTCAAGTTAACTTATCGTACGTATATTATGTACTTAGTTATCTACTGAAGTATAAAATCATTTGAGATACATTTAAACACCGGTACGTAATACTCGTGACTCTATGACGCATTAATTTCCTTACTCAATAATTGACTTAACAAGACCCTAAGTCATTAAATGAATTGATCCGTATATAAGCCCAGTCAAGATTTCATTGGAGTTTGAGCAAATTACACAGATAATAATAATAGGTTAGGGACCTGTTGTAATTATCATCTTAATTTATAATCCAGTTATTGTATTTCAAGTTAAATGTTTTAGCCTTTGAAATGTACGCTAAATGGCAACATCGCCGTTTCGCATTTATTTATTTGAAATTACTTGTTTATTTTATTTAAAATCAAAATCACTCGCTGTGGTGGTAAATAGGTGAGGCCTATGTTCAGTAGTAGACGTCATTAGGCTCATCAATATGATGATGATTTTATTTTAAGCTTTGATGCACAATATGGGTGTTAGGCTCTCTATGCTCTAGTTTCAGACTCGACTCGTAAAATAGTTACTAAAAAGGTTTTGATTGCCACGCAACTCTTTATATTTTCCGAGTCGAGTATAGCGGAACTAGAGCATAAAAGGAAATAATCAATATGGTATAGAGATGGGCTTTTACTATTTTTTATATTTTTTTTTACTTAAAAAAAAAGATATGGACTTTTATGCTAGAAGATATAGAAAGTAATAGTGCTTTATTGTCTGTCGAATAATATTATACAAAACAATTATTAGAGATTTATAGGGAACTATTAAAAGCGTATTGCTCTAGAAGTTACTTCACAGTTTCAAGTATCTATCTTACAATGTTATTTTTAAAATATTTTTTATTATACTAACCAAAAGTCTAAAACCAAACGCGCATAGTTTCTACATGTGTGAACATTGTTCAATTTGAAAGCTCTGCTCGTTATCAGAAATTTTGATCAAAATATATTTCTTGTTTCATCACACATTCAATTACAAAAATTGAACATTGGATTCCAATTTTACTACTTTCCTCGCTAACTGTAAATGATAAATAACAAATAAATTACACTTGTCAGTTGTATTCAATTGAAGTTCTGAAGTTCGGCAACCGGTCGCAAGAAGTAGGTGTTAATTGATTGCCCTAAAGCCGTGTTCTAACGGGCACAGCTACGATATCTCATTATATTCAATGAGGTATCATCAAATTGTTGTGACTTATCCGCTATCGTCAATCTGGAGGTCATCTTGGTCGATGTATTGATGTTTGGTACGCATTGTTTCGAATGTCGAGAGAATCATCAATCTCTTGTACAGTTAGCTAGAACGGTTGCTGAATGTATTGTGATCTGTAAGCCTATTAGAATATTTAGGTTCTTGCATTGTTGCTCATGCTGAGTTGTAACGAAGATTTACCTTTGTGGAATCGTTACAGTATTCATTAGGATTAGTTTAATACTATGTATAATTTCTTTTCTCACGGTCTGATAATAGAAGGCGATGATAGATAGAAATATATTACAGTAGTGTAAGACAATAAAAAGCCGGTTAAGAGCATATCGGACCATGCTCAATATTGGGTTCTGCAACAAAAGAACGTATCTTCATAGCGCTTACGACCTTTTGTTGAGAACCACAGTTTTTCGGCAATAACTTGAAAACAGTGTATACGATCATGTAAAAAATATTTATTAGATTAGAGTCTACAGCCGATAATATATTATGAATTAATTTTACCGCTATTTTTACAAAGAAACATCATCATCATCAGCAACCCATTTAGTCCCACTGCTGGGCTCGGGTCTCCTCTCCTCCAACTAGAGGAAAGGAACAAAGAACAAAGAAACGCGTAACAATAATCAAGAAAACTATTTGTCTAATATTAAAAACCAATTTATTCATGTCAGCTCGTACCTAAGCATTTCAAACACATAATCGACTACTACATTCACTCACACTTTCTCACATATTAACATGCCAATTACTTTCACCCAAAGTAATCGATGCCCCATTGTATGTAAAGAGCTCTCGAATACGTAACTGTTGTCCGATCTTCCAATTGTATATCGATTGCATATACAATTGGACAGTTTTGTTTAAGGTGATCCTACTCTTGCTTGAATCCCTCAGAGGCAACAATGCCAAGACAGGCGAGTTATTAATGCTACCGGCTGTTTCTGAAGCTACTCACTTGAAATGGTAAATATTGTGGACGCGCATCCATTGAGACGTTTTATTTGTATGCTTAGATATACGTAATTTTTAGAGTAAATTGACTGTGCTTTACGTCACCACCCATTGGTTTTTAGCGTTCATGATCCTATACTAAAATTCGAAAGTTTAGATGGATGGATGTATTTTTGTTTCTTAATCACACCAAAACAGCTGAAAGTATATGTAGTCTGGGATAGCACATAGGCTACTTTTCACCAATATACTACGCAGCCTGAGCCGTGGGCGCAAGCTATTTTCATATGAACAATTTATACTTATTTATTAAAATAAACACCCTACACTACTCCTAAAGAGAAAATAGATAAAATCATAGTATTTTTTTGTTCTTTTTGTGTGCAGTAGACTGTGTTTCCCTGATTGTAGAATGAAGTAAATGAAGTAAGAAAGTATACAATACAAATTTATTAAAAGACTAACATATAAATTTGGTTCCCTTAAGTCAAGAATCGTATCCTTAGAAAAACGCAGAGCTCATAGAGACCAGATATTTCTTTTTAAAATTATAAATAACATAGTAGACTCGCCGTATTTATTGAGTAACATCTTTTTCAATTGTCCTCGTAGTGGTGCTCGTTATAAGCCCACTTTTTACACTCCATGCTGTAGAACAAATTATTGTAAAAACCGTTTTATTGCAAGAACATGTTATAATCATAATGAAGTGTATAACCACATTGATATATTTAGTAATTACCAGGCATTCATTAAATCTATAAAAACTGTCACAGATTCACTTTCAAATATTTCTTAGTTGTCTTTTTTGCATTTTTAGGTATCAAAAATGTTCTGTTAACTAGTTATTATTTATTATAATAATTTATCTTAACTAGTTTACTTGTTTTGCAATCTTAAATAATTAAAAAAAAAATAATAATAAGGTTATAGGCTTAAGTTCACTCTTACATAAAAAAAAAATATTGCTATAGTGAAAACTTTATTGGCCATATGTATAAAAAAATATGTTATTATACAATGTATTACAAGTGCTGTATGTTTTCTTAAAATAAATAAATAAAATAAATTGTAAATGGGTGACATTTTAAACTAGCAACCCTTTCTTGGAAATACTTTTCATTGTTTCATTTTGACTTACTTGTTTTATTAAATTATTATGCAAAGGGTGTACGTCACATATTATGTTTTAGGAATTTGAAATAAGTATTTGTTCGAGCGACGTTTCTATCGAATTACACCAGCTCAGGTCAGCCAATCAGGTGACCACGGAGTTTTAAAAGAACATACTTTTTTTGTTAATTAAAACAATAAGAAATACATAAATTATTGTGTGTGTTTTATTATGACATTATAGCTACTGTTTATAATAACAAACGTTTCTTTTAAATATATTAAACAGTGCTAAGTATGCGAGATAAACTCAGAGATAAAGGATAAATATTTTCTAAAAAACAACTTGTGATGTAATATGTAGTTCATGATAGATTGATCAGTTAGTAGGTACCATTAGTGATTGGTTCTCAGGTTTTATGCAACGCCCGCGAACTGACTGTCAGTCAGTCTATAACGTCTAAGGTCAGATAATTTATTTCAAAGAAAAATATAACAAAATTCTATCTTAATAGCTGTTGAACTAACGATCAGTGCCCATTGGGCAACAACAATCACCAAGACACCACACGTCGGATACAACAGAAACAAGACTACAGACAATTATGTACATCGCCGCTTCGCACTCATTTTATTTGCTCCTTTGCCCGCCACCCTTTGTAAAACCTTGTAGCTTTTTTGTGAGTGATTTATAACTATATAAGACAATGTAAACTTTAACGTAAATGTGTGATTTATTTTTATGAGGTTTTTTTTTTACTATTGACAGAAGACTTACATACTAATAGCGTGTATATAATATCAGGTTAGAATTTTATTGGTTAAAATGTATTTGCTAGGTGTTAGTTAAATTTTAGTACAAAATTCAAAGCACAGCTACAGATGCAAAGCAGTGGAAACTTTGGTGAAGAAATATATTCGTAACTTGAAGCGTCTTTACAGCGTCCGACGTAGTTGACGGCCATTTCAAGCGGATTACCTACCTATGCATACATTTTATTGGATAGGTAATTCAGTGAAATAAAAAATTAGGACATTTAATTTTTTTTTTAGATATAAGTTTTCATCAGGCTCCATAATATTAACATGAGTGTGACCTTCAGTAGATACAGAGAAAACTGATGCTGAGGAGGAAGAAGCAAGACACATTTAATTAAATACGTGTTGTGTCGTGACTACATTTTTATCTTCTAATTTACTTACTTAAAACTAAGTTTTCTCTAACTGGTACACTAATTTAGTACAATAATAAAGTTTTATCTCTAACATGAACAAACAGCTTTGCATTTTAGCGGTAAGCTAAACAAAAATAGCGACTATACACGCTTTTAGCTTTAAAAATAAAAGGCGTCGTTCACGAGTTACATAGTGCGACTTGCGACTTAACATTGTTCTCGTGCGTTTTGTCGCCATAGCGACGTAATCCTAAGTGTGACTGTTTCGATTCGCATCGGCGGCTTTTATTAAAATTCCCCTTATTTGTTGGTGTTGGTTTTTTGTAGGAAACGTCAGACTAACGACTGGCTGCATGTCTGGCTCCTAGGGTTCCGCATCTTAAAAAGGAATATTTTTCCTAAAGCCGCTGTCTCGAGTTTTTGTGGTTTTTTTTCTTAAGAATCATGAATTTCTTGCTTGTGGCTTTAATGAAGTAAGTTCCTAAATTGTCTTGTATTTTGTATCTTATTAGGTACTTACTTTTTTGGGGTAAAATCTGAGGTGTTAGTGTAATGGGCACAAGAAACTCGAAGCAAAAGGCGAGGATTTTGAATTTATTCACCAACAAATTAACCGAAAATCTGCTTTAGTAAAATTTATTTTTATTAAAAAAATAAACTTTATAGATGTTAAGGCTTGGTTACGCGATGAAATTTTTGCATAACACTTTTCTAGCTCGCTTTACTCGTAGCGAAAAACAGAGAAGCCAAGAGGACTGACAAAACTTGCACAGGTAGTTTAAAATATAAATTTTATAAATAAAACTTTAAATAAAATCATTTATTTTCCACGAAATAATTGTTGTAAAATTATATATTTTTTTTATCCAATTATATATTACAACCCTGATAAAATTTACTGTGTATGTAAATTGCAAGTTGCACCTAAACATTAAAAACATGTCTATAATTTTCGTTACAGCATATTATATCAGCATTCGTAGAAATATGAAACTTCCTAACTCTCTCTATCAGACACTTATATTTCGTCGTCATTTTAGAATATGCTTTTACCGTCTCGTTAGAGATCCTTGCACGTCTGGAGTGGTATTCAGGATGCATATACAGCCGCAAAATATTCCCAGACGTCTCTGGAAACCACTAGAACGCTGTTAATGCTTTTTGTTACACAGGCATGCCGCCATCGTGTTAACAAACGCTTTAACAAATACTTTAGTTGGGAATTCCTTATGCCTTTCGAAATTAGGTAACATTTCAAAGTTCTATCGAAATTTTTATCGGCTTAGAATTTTAGAACGTGATTTTGACGAAATGTTTTGATCGCGTTAAGTCCCTCATATGTTTTAGTGACTTAAACTCGTCAAGCCATGAATAACTTACATGTACTTCTCTGGAAATCCTGTTTTAAGATTCCTTTTGGAGAATTTCAGTTTTAACAGCCAATTTGTTCTGAGAAAAATCCCATTAAAAGAACTTCGAGCGTCACTACCTTCCGGATTGTAAGCTTATGTCTCCCTATTTGTGGATATTCACTTGGTGTTGAGTATGCTACTCTTAAAGTTTTAGTTTTATTTTTTTACCATATACGTACATTTTTTATCAGTTTTTAAGTATCAAGTAACGTTTATCCTACTATATACTAACAAGTTAAAGTTAGGATGGATGGATGTGTGGGTAGATGTTTGTTACAAACGCCAGACGTCTGAAAGGAGCTGTATAAAATATGCACATAGATCGATTAAAATCTAAAATAGCATATAGGCTACTTTTTTTCGTTGTGCCACGTGGGTCGAGCCGTGGGTGGAAGCAAATATATTACAATACTTAATATTATAATATAGGTATATATATAATTGGTGCCATTATAGTAATCATCATCATCATCATCATCATCATCAGCCTGTACTAGTCCACTGCTGGACATAGGCCTCTCCAATTGCACGCCACTGAGTACGATTTGCAGCTAGGTACTCTCATCCAGCGTTTGCCAGCCACCCTGCGAAGATAGTCACATGCCGAAACATGGACACTCACAGTTGGCCTGATCCACCAGTTTAAGGTCGCTCAGCGAGCTAATTTATTTACTACTAATTTATTCATTAATTAATGATCGTTAAAAACCACATTAATTTGGGTTTTAATTAATATTTCATTCACAAGAACCCTCTTTCAAAACATAACTTTCCAACATTCAAACTTACATAGTTAACGCAATGTTTGTGTTGTTTCTATTCGTGTCTATCCAAACGGGATTAATGGCGAATCCTCAAGTGCTAAATCACCGGGAGGTCGTAAAAAACACCTGTCGCTACTGTGAATTCCAAGTATCAAAGTTGATCGGAAACACCATTGTTTTGTAGCGGATATTTTTATTGGTTGTTTTGATGTTTCGATTTGAGAATCGAGAATCGAATTGTATTGAATTAGTTGATTAAATGAAGCTAGAAAACTGTTTTATAACCGTACTTGTAAATTATTTTATTTATGAACAAACGTTATTTTTTGTTCCTAGACAATATTTGGCATGGATGCAGGCCGCAAACAACCGGCCCTATTGGAAATCTCTTGAGGAGGCCTATGTTCAGCAGTGGACTTCCTGCGGCTGATATGATGATGATGATGATGATGAGACAATATTTATTAAATAATTTAATAAAGTTATTGTGAATTTTCAGAGTAGATCTCAAAAATAAAATTAGCCAGTGCAATTAAATCACATTTTTTATTATTAAACTGTATGCAAATTACTGCGAATGCATCAGTAACCCATTAAGTCCCACTGGGCTCGGGTCTCCTTTCCCCTATCTAGAGAGCTGAGAGGGTTTAGGCCATAATCCTCACGCTGGCCTAGTGTGGGTTGGTGGATCAGACATACCTACTCATATAATTTCTTCTATGGTATGTGAGTTTCCTCACGATGTTTCCCTTCACCGTTAGCAGATGGTAAGTCACTTGACTAGTACATATAAATTCCATAAAGTGGAATCCACATTGGTACTGCCTGTCGGGATCGAACTCGAACCGCGTGATTTGCACGCCAGTCCCTCATCTATTCAGCCACCATCGCTTTTTTTTTATACAATTTTTGTTTATAGTATTTTATTATACTACTAATTATTAAAATATATTTTCAAAGATTGCAGATCCGTCTAAATCAAAACAAATTTAATCAGCAGTATAAAACATGGGCAATAATTTCTGTACCTCATCACACAAATCCCTGCCATTTAAAGAGCGTTAAAGAAGCTTGTACTAAAGTCTGTAGAGCTTCAATGCACATTTTCATGCGTTCTCTCAGGAAACAGTCTGTTTATTGTTTAGATTTCATGGTCCACTCACAGTGAATACTTGCCAAAAGTCGTTAACACTGCACAGACGCATCGTGAATATCTGGGCTGTGTTTGTGATATAAATGTTCGTTTATCGATGTGGTTATATAAAAAGAATGGTTATGCAATAGTGTTTGTTATCACGGTCTAAATTTTTAAATATTTGGCTGTTGTTGTATTGACTTTAGCGAATAGTGAGTGCAGTCAAAACTAGGGCGAATCATATTGGCTGCAAAATGCCACATTCTTGTACAATATGAATCAAAATACTAAATAGCGGCAGCACCAATTTTAATTAAACATGTCCAAGAACAATCATCGGCAGGGAGTTCATTCCCACACCTTGGAACCGAAATGGTCTCGTACCGCGCGTTTCGAAAGGAATTTCCTCTCAAGAACTATCAGGTTGTGGAATGAACTCCCTAACGAGGTTTTCCCAAGGGACTACAGTATGGGGTTCTTCAAAAAAGGAGTGAATAAGTTTCTTAAGGGTCGGAAACGCGCTCGTGATTCCCCTGGTGTTAAAGGCGCCCATAGGCTACGGTAACCGCTTACCATCAGGCGGACCGTAGGTACGTCTGAAATCACGATCATGGCAGCTTACAAACGTAAAAATCCTCATCAGAATCGCTGCCACAAACACACAGACACGTAAATCTTATAAACCCCTCTTTTTGTGTCGGGGATAAAAAATTAACTTCACTAAACTAAAGTAACTCAACAAAACGCTTTGAAGTGGAATTCTCTTCACGCGGTCTCGCCAAATACCGTCGTCGCCAAAATGGATAAAGGATGGTGTACAATTATCCAAAGCTTGCGAGATATTTCGGTCGAAATTAATTATTTTAATACACTCCGTGTTGTTATGTGAAATTTACTATGCGGTCACCGGCCACACGTCGTAATATGAATAACGTTCCAAAGATATTTATATGAAGGTATTAAATTAAACGTATGTATTATGTTGGTTATACAGTACAAGATGTTGGAAGCTAGCCCGACCTTAATGCCGCCCTAAAGCCTACAACCGATGTGCTAAGAACGCGATCTTAGTTAAGGCCGATAGCGGTAGCGGTTTTGTTCTACATGACTTATGAAAATGTGTGTGTGAATTAATGCTTCAATACGATTTCATTGTCCAAGTGACTCACTCAACTACTGAGCCTCACTTCCAATGATAGTAATTTACCTACATGAGCTGTTAGTTTTGAAACTATTTCTTGATTATGTGAGATGTAAAGATGTAGCTATTTAAAATATTGTCTTGAGCTTATCATACCCGATTAAATACAATTCGATTCTTTGATTTTGATTTGATTATTTTTTTATTATTTAACTTTATATTTTCTGGAAAACAGGAGAATTAAAAATAATCCACCAACCCACTGCGTTAAGCAAGCGTGTGTGGATTATGGCTTAAAAACCCTCTCAGCTCTAGATAGAGGTGAGGAGACCCGAGCCCAGCAATGGGACATGAATGCTGATGATGAATATAAAATTATATTCTTTACTCTTATGCACTACACCCGCACTCGTATTAATTCTTTTTTGGAAGTGTCTGAGTATGGCCTATTATCAACAATTCATTTTAGTCTTTCTACTGGGTACGAGACAAATTAGTTTCATAAGAGATTAATTACCATACTTACCAAGGTGGATGATTTACCTAGATGGGTTGATACAGGGGTTTCTGTTGATATTCCTTTGGCAAAACTTTAGCTTGTTATTAGGAGACCATAGCTTATCGCTACTTTGTCGATAATAAATCTCAGTCTTAATCATGTTATGGAGTTTGGTGCCAGAGTCGCAGAATAATAGTGGTTAAGTTTCAACCACGCTCTAATTCCCTCTTGTTCGTATACACGTTATTAATGAAAATACTGGCATATTGCTTCAATTCCATTATTGTGCGTAATTTTGTGATTCAACGTTTAGAATTAGCTTTGTTTGTTAACCAAATTGCCTAAAAATAGTATAAGTATGTTCATGTTTATGGGCTTCAAATGTGATTGTATATTTTTTTCAGTGCATATTTGATATATGAAAAGTAAAATAGGTCAGATAATATTATTGCTATTTTAGATCTTGTCGCGCCATTATATGAAATTAAAAAGAAATTACCCTCGTAATAAAAATGATACAAGCCCAAAAGTCAATGTACCCAGAAATCCGTGTAGTGGCGGATTAAGAATACATAATGACACTACTACATTTTCACCTGTAGATGTCGCAAAAGGTGACTAAGGATCACTGCGAAAAAAAAATCGAAACAAACCCTATACTAATCCGTCTAATCAGCGTGGTATAATAGGCTGAATGCTGGAGGGACCACATTCTTTGGAGAAGATCCGTGACCAGCAGTGGGACATTTATGTGTTAAAATGATGAAGCCCAAAAGTTTCGAATACTGTTATTTAGTAGACATGGTCATACAAATTTCCCATATAAAAAAAATACTGAGGCTGATTAATTAAAATGAAGACTGACTTGTTTCTTCATAGGTACTAAATAAGAAACCGACAAAGATTCAACGAAAGGTTTTGTTTTATAACTAAAAAGATAGAGCAGTAAGAAATCTGAAAAACACTAACGCAACGAACCAAAACTAGGACATTTTATGATAAATTCTTCAGGTGAGCTCAAGATAATGATAGTTGAGAGGTTTTGAATCTTACATCCGCCTATAAAAGCTTTTCAGGAAAATGAGCTGTAATGACAGCGAAAACCACTTTCTGGTCCGATGTTCCTTTTTGCTCACTGAGTTTAAGGTATATTAAGAGAGAAAATGCTTGGAGTGGGCAAAGTTGACAAGATTTTTATCTTAATCAGAAACATCTTATGTAATACATAATGTCACTACACAATTTCAAGCTATGGGTGTCGTACAAGGTGGCTAAGGGGCTATCCTTAAGTAATAAGAGCACTGCAAGAACAGGAAAATTCGAAACAAAACCCTTTCAACTTATCTAGCCAGCGTGGTTTCGAGGAGACGCATGGCCAGCAGTGAGACATTAATTTACGGGTTGTAATGATGAATAATGATGAATAGCTAACTCAAAAATAAATTAATAAAAGAAGACATAAAAATTGGGATATACTCACGTGACACGTTAAATTCAGATATTGTCCTATTTGTTAGAACACCCGGTTTATAAAAACTAAAATCGGCAAATATAGTTAACTGTTCTCGCGACTTCAACTAAAAAAGTTATGTTGCTTTAACAAAAGCAACATAACTTTTTTAGTAATAATTTTAGAATTTTTCTAAAATAAAGTAGCCTAAGTCTTTATTTCATCAGCTATCTGCTAGTGAAAGTCCCGTCAAAATCGGTCTAGCCGTTCCAGAGATTAGCCGGAACAAACTGGCAGACAGACAGACAAAAATTGTAAAAAAAAATATTTTAGTACCATCATCATCATCTGATATCATCTGATGATGATGACGATGATGATACCAAAATATTTTTTATCAGCCCAACGACGTCCACTGTTGAACATAAGCCTCACCCTCACCTAATTTACGCCACGCCATTTACGCCATTTTGGTATATGTACCGTATATATAATATACATTCATAGTGCATGTAGTAAAAACCGGTTATTTTAATATTACCAACAGACACTCCAATTTTATTTATTTGTATAGATTACTTTTGAAACAACAAATTCAAGATTGTATACGTTGTTTAAATAAAACAAAATATATTTAAACTAACGCTTAGTACTGTCTTATCGACGAAAAACCTTCACTCGTAGCCACTAACTTTAAGTTTTCCGCTTCGCTCGCTCGAACACTGAAACTTGGTGTCTGTTTAGTTTAAGAGAGCCAGTTTATGTCAGATGACTTTGAAAAGTACGTATTTCTTGCAACACAAGCCACTTGTGAGGTAAAATAAAATTGCTCATGACATAGAATTGTGGAGGAGATGAGACATTTTGACAGCAGCTTTTGAAATTACATGTTTTGCTGATAAATTTTGTATTCTGATGTGAGATTTTCTGAATTATGAATTTATAGTTTTGAAATACATTTACACGGAAATATTTTCGTTATAGCGGAGTACTTTACAAACAGCATCATCACATAAGCCCAACGACGTCCACTGCTGGACATATCATCATCAGCAAGCAAGTAAGTCCCACTGCTGGGCTCGGCTCTTCTCTCCTCTTACTAGAAAGCTGAGAGGCTTTAGGCCATAATCCACTCACGCTGGCCTAGTGCGGGTTGGTGGATCAGACATACTCATATTAATTTATTCTACGGTATGGTGGGTTTCCTCACGTTTTCCTTCACCGTTAGAAGATGGTAAGTCACTTGACAAGTATACATATAAATTTCATAAAGTGAAATCCACATTGGTACTGCCGGTCCGGATCGAACTCACATAGACATAGGTCTTACCTAATTTTCTAAATCTTATAATAATAATAAATCTTTTGCTGTATAGGTATATAGTGTTCACTAGATTCTGAATATTTCTGAATATATTTTGAAGATCTAGAGATCAAGCTTATAAGCTTTAGGTTCACTTAAAGATTTGCTAACTTTCATAATATTATGATAGTTCAGAGGGCTTAGAATCTAGATATTTGACTTAGTTGATATTTTGTCTAGGCTCTTGTAGATGTTAGGTTAACTTCTCGCCAAAGTTTATTGGAAAGAAATAAGTACGAGTATTAGATTGATGGATTATACCAATAACCAGACAAAGATATAAGCGCATTTTGATTTAAATCCAAGACCACTTTAGGCTTAGCATTATATTTGAAATACGTATTCTATCATTATTTTATTCTACTCATGTATTTTTCTTGATATCATTTAATTTTTAGGGATCCTTGATACTGAATTTTATTGGTTTAATAACATACTATGACAAAAAAAACTCCTCTTGTGGTCGTCTGAAAGGATAATAATATGTATGAAAATACAATTAGGTAATAAAAACAGAAACACCTACAAAGTATGCTTTGAACAATACCAAGTTTTTTTTTAATATATTATTATAATCTTCTTGTAATAGATTACCGGGTTTCAATATAATAAAAAATTACATAATTTTTGTGGAAAATACTATTCGTACCGTTTAATAATGTGTTTATTGCCAATACTTTTTATATGGGCCAATTACTACTGAACACTGGCATTACAGTGGTCATTACTTTTTCCTTCGGTTGTTACATCTCCTCCCCCCTTTGATCTATACTATACTGACTGCTAAGCCGGAGGTCGTGGGTTCGATCACTACTCAGGACAACCTAAATAGTTGTGTGATGGGCATGATTGTTTGTTCTGTGTCTCGGTGTAATTTATCTATAATATGTATGTATTTACAAAAAAAAATATTTAAGTAGTATATCAGTTTAGTACCCAAAATACAAGCAAATATAATTGCTTAATTTAGGACGAAATGGCACCGTGTGAATGTTATACTCTATACAGAACTCAGCGTATATTTGCGCGTCGTCACTGACCGGTTTTTTCAGAACTTTACGAAAATTGCAATAGTCAGCTCACGTCTTCATCATATCAGGATCATGCTTCTTACTTACCATTAAGGGGCTTAGCTTCACTTAAGGATCCTGCAACATTAAAAAGTTGTGAAAATATCTCGCAAAGTATGTTTTATCACTGTTTGAAGTTAGAAGTTTTCCACACGTAAGCTTGTGGTCGTCTGTGAACTCGCTAACGACGTAAAATACTGCTTGGGTAACAAAATGTATCTGTTGCCTTAGGGTTTTGCGACATACATATACATCTTGATTGAATGTTATGCTTTAATGCTTTGTAATAACTTTTAAATTGGTAACAGTAATATATAGCTGTTATGACAGTTATGAAGATTAAAAAAATACAAAAATATTATTACTACAAAAAATATTATTACAACTGCCTCGGTGGCACAGCGAGAAGTGTATACGACTGCTGTGCAAGAGGTCTCGGGTTCGAATCCCGGGTCGGGTAAAAATGGTATTGGGTTTTTCTATCAGGAAATTCCAGTATTTAGATTTTCCCGAAGTTTGCCAAACAAATGTTCCCGGTTGATGACAATAGGCTCGCCCCCTATTTCATGGGACCAAACATAGCTGGCGAAATGTGGGTGTGATACACCTCTGACTACCCCTTCGGGGAAAAAAGCGTATTGCTATGTTATGTAATGTTATGTTTATTATTACTACAAGGTCAAAATACTATATAAATATTAATATTTTAAGGTATCTATCTCTATTTTGTGGAAATCAGGTGTGCAATAAATAAAAATGAAAGCTACCAGCACATTAAGCAAACATAATATATTTCTTATTCTAGGGAGTTACCCTACGCATCCATAAATTAATAAACGTAAAACTTCAGATATTACTTTGCTCAATATTTTTAAAAAAGTACACAGGTGGATGAAAACTTCCCCTAGAAACTTGACTCACCCTATATAACATTCATAGGAAAAATGTCTACTTTCATCTAAGTTGAAATAATATCATAATAAAGGTACCTCTCTATGCATGTACTTGTAATTTGGTGAATGAAAAACTTCACGGGTTAAATACTAGTCAGAACATAACGTATTTAGTTTCTTTTTGATTCTTATAATTTTTTTTATCATCACCATTCGTTTGATGACGTATCTTGTGATGTGATGTGAGAATAGATATTATACAAACAAACAGTTGACTCACAGTACAAACAAACTTAAATATTACTTACTGGTTCTATTTGGTAATCTATTTGTGTTGTTATAAATTAAAGATAAAATAATTCTTAATTTCTGTTACTTCCACACATATTTGACAAAACATTGTTGAAAAATAGAGTTAAATCTCCTCTATTTAGAGAGCTGAGATAGTTTAGGCCATAATCCACACACGCTGGCCTAAGCGAGTTGCTGGATCAGATATATCTTAGAATTATTCCCTCTAGTGTATGTCGTTTTCCTCACGATGTTATCTTTCACCATTAGCAGATGTCGAAGTCACTTGACTAGTACATTATAAATTTCACAAAGTGAAATCCACATTGGTATTGTCGGTTGGATCAAACTCGGATCACATGAATTGCATGCCGGTCACTAACGCATCAAAACTTAAACAAATTTTCCACATTGAAGTTGGCCACTTCTTTCGACAAAGGCTCTCGTCTAAGGCTTTCACTTGTATCCCTTGCTGGTGTAAATTGTACTAAAGAAACAATTCAAGAATGTAACTACTACGTGCTGTAAATGTAAGTGACAGACATTTTAATTTCTGCTTCTGCTGCAACGTTTTATACGTCAACGTTTATTTTTTCTTTGTTGTAATTACGACTACAATTTTAAGCCGGCTGCATAAACAGCCGAGTTTTAATTTTTTTCAACAGAATACAAATTTTGTTCTTATATTCTGTATTACTAGAAATCGCGCGGGGCTTTGCACCCGTCGTTCTGCCACTGCTCAGCTTCTATTGAGCATAGCGTTGTTATATAGCCTATAGCCTTCCTCAACAAATGGGCAATCCCACACTAAACGAGTTATTTAAATCGCACTAGTAGTTAGTGAGATTATTGCGTTCAAACAAACAAACTCATCAGTTTTATAATAATACTTTAAATAAATATTGCTCAATCACATCAAAATTCTTGAGAAATAACGATTTTGTTCTGAACTTTAAATAAATATTATATTTCCATCCATTAATTATCATCATAAATATTATCAGTTATAGAACGTCTGCTGTTCGACGGAAGCCTCACGAAAAGATTTTCAATAGGAGCGGTTGTATGAAGCGTCGAACCTGCGCATTTATATATATTTTCATTTCTATATCGTATAGAAATGTTTACCTAGAGTTGTCTTCAACAATTTCATAATAACAACGAAATTATAATATAAACTTGCATAAAGCTTAAAAAGTTGAAACGCAACTAAATTAAGCCGGACTACACCAGTGGAATATTAAAGAGTTGGGCAAATTAAAAGTATTAAAACAGTCTGTTATAAGTCGTTTCATTACAAATGTACAGACGGACAGAGACTGACGTGGAAATAAGTTTTCCCGAGTTAAGTCTCATGAATATTTATCTCACTTCCTGCGGGAAAGTAAGTATAAACTTTTGAACGTTTCCCACTTGATCAAACTTTACTCTTAAGACAGCTCGGGGAGGCGACTTGATCCCGAACTCTTTAAAATCGTACTAAAAATACAAGAACACATAAAATCTTTTCCGTCGTTTTACCATCACTTGTTTATCTCGACGGATTTGATTAATGAAAGTTTTTGTAATGGTTCAAGTACGTAATCAAATTTACGACTTTTATTATTTACTTAATTGTCGTTCAGTATTTTATATACATACAAATTATGCCTTAACAGAGTAGTAGGCAGAGATATATATCCTACCACCAGTTACTGACAAACATCTTTCATTTATTCAACATACACAAATTTATTTAGTATTTTGTATAAAAAATAACAAATTACCATTATATATACAAATAAATAAAATTGAATTGTTTGTAATATCAATTAACAATTTTTTATTATAATAATTAAGACACACTGCAATTATTATTTATTTAAAGCTAAATATATTTATATTTATTATGTTTGTATACACTAAAAGAACTCTGCATTAAGTAAACATAAAAGCTTTTACAAAACCTTAGACCATCTACCCGGTCAGGCAGAAAGGCAACAAATCTACCAATAAATATACCCTAAAATGTGGGCCAAGTACGGTCTGTACTTGTTTCATGCTTCCATGAACTACGTGAAATCCTTACAAGGGTCTAATAAGCTTCGTTTTAGTTTTTTGCTCCTAAGAACTTGACTCAAATCCGTCAGTAAAAACGACAACGGCAAAGACAAAGTGTGCTCAAACAACGTCGAGCCGTTCGCACAACTTTTGTTTGGAATTAGAGGTAAACACATTAGGTAGCGTGTTTGTGTAGGCGCCGTATTACTCCAGCACTTGTTTGATCTGAGACAAAACACCGGGACTAATCAGGAACAAGTTGGCGATTTGGTTATTGAATAGTTTAGTTCGAGGCAGTGTTTCAAAATATCAGTTGTCGACAAATGTGTTATTGTTTGGCGTATGGTCTGACGTACGTCAGAGGATAGAAAATAAACGCGATCAAAGTAATTTGAGCTTTTAGTTCTTGGTTTATATCCTTACCATACATAGCTCATTTGCATGTAAATATTTGCTCAAGTAAGTCAAAATAAAATTAACTTAATAGTAGCAGAAGATGGATACTCCATTGGCTCAATAATCAATATAAGACCTATAGTGATTGAAAGTATGTATTTGAGTATTGCATTTAGAAATAGATATGCAAGTAGATATATATTTTTTTTTAATTTTCATTGAGCGAATAATGTAATCATTGGTTCGGTATAACAAATTAACGGATGGCGTAGGCCAAATGTTTGGAACTATGATTTGTGACGTAAATATATTTTCTGAAATAGCGCATAGATTCAAATGTCAGACTGAGATGATAAATTGCAATAAAGTTTATATTATTCACATAATGCGATGGCTGTGGCTGAATGGATAAGGGTCCGAGTTCGATCCCGACCGGCAGTACCAATGTGAATTCCACATTGTAGAATTTATTATGTACTAGTCAAGTGACTTACCATCTGCTAACGGTGAAGGAATACGTCGTGAGGAAACCCACATACCCTAGAAGAAATTCTATGAGTATGTCTGATCCACCAACCCGCACTAGGCCAGCGTGAGTGGATTATGGCCTAAACCCTCTCAGCTCTCTAGTTTGAGGAGAGGAGACCCAATCCCAGCAGTGGAACTAATTGGGTTGCTGATGATTGATGACATTATGATATAAAATTTATTAAACCTAAGCCGGCTGTAAGAAAGAAACCTAAAGATATTATAGTAAATTTAAACTGTAAGAACATTATCCAAGCTAAAAAAAAAATATACAACAAACAGACTCAATATTACGTTATCACTATCATTACTCACGATATTAACAGCCCGGCTGATAACTCATTCGTACCAAACACTATACAACCAACTAACAGTGCAATGCAAAATGGACACTACAACTGGATCGCTATCAACACCGTAAATTATTTGACAAGAAGGCATTAATCTTTATCTCGCAATACCTGACTTATGCCCCACCGGCCCTTCCTTTATAAAGGGATTTAATTAGAGGTGGATACGATAAATGTGTGGTCCAGCCTTGTTATCTTTTGACAAGAGTTAAGTAATCTCGGACGCATTCGTAATTCCCAAAGGATTATGTATGCTGATTAAGATGGCTCTGAACTGTTGTGATGTTTTCAAATGTAAATTTTATTTTTTATGACTATATTTTATTAAACTGTTTCGGACCCCTACAATATTGTGTGGACATTATCATAGTAATGCATGCATTGTTCTTTTATATGCTTCATTGAAGTGTTATGGGTGGGATCTGAATAAGATTTTTGTGGCAATGTATACATTTGAATATTTGAACAATGTTTGGAAAATAAATGTCAAATTTATTAAAAACAGTTGAATGTTCGCTCCTTCCTCTCTGCAGGCCACTGAAATCAGCGCTGTACTGTCTCTTCCGTCATGGCATAGCATCAGGCTGTGGCAACCTCTTATTTACTAATGTTTAAAAAAAAGTTTTTCGTTATAGAGTTTTATAATGTGGCTAAAATATGGGAAATAAAAATATTTTTCTTTCTTTTTTGTTCTTTCGTAATTTTGTACTAGAAAAACAATTTTATATTTTATATGTCCTATATTTGATCCTACTTATTATGATATACTTACAAATACTTTATTCGGGTATTTTTAAATGTATATAAAGTTACTTATCCATTATTAAAAATAATATTACAAAACAGTTGTAATTCAACGAATCAAATTCTTTTTTCGTCAGTTGTAAAAGCGAAACATTGTATTGTTCTTTCGTAACTAATTTATTAAATTAATTTCCTAAGGAATTCACTTCAAACTCTTTGGAATTATGCTTGTTTCTCAAATAAGATCCACGTGAGCAAACAATAATCTTGCAAACTGTCTTTATTTAACTTGTATTTAATATCTGAGACGTGTTTTCTTGAAACTTCTATACGCATGAAGCGGTGAAGTTTCTGCGAGTTTAGAATTCGAAATTGCTTTCGTAAAGAATATGTTTAAGTTTATCTTTAACATGCTGTATTGGTTACGCTTAGGTTACCTACTTACTTGATAAACATATATTATCTAATAATATATTATGAATTTATACAGATGATCAGCTCGAAAGATTGTTAATTATGCCACAATAATTTGACTGTCCCTTACTTCTTTTAAAAAATATAATTATTATTATAATTTTATAATAAAACAATACAATATAAATCATGTCTTTGTCATGGATTTTATTTTGGGGATAATATATATTTATTTGCCTAAAGTTTCGTTCTAGTTGCTCCAATGTGCTAACTTTTACAAGTGACTTAGGCCCTTTTTAAAACCATATAAAATATCTGTACTTTAAATGAGAAGTTTTAAAAAAAATCATCATAATATTATTAACCGCAAATACGGTACACTTACCCGCACATAGCTCAATTTCTCTCTTGGAAAATTTTACACGCAAATAATTCTAACATCCAAATCTGTGAAACTAAACGTTCACACCATCGTAAATTATTCACAGAGTTTATCACTAGTGAATATTTATTATAGACATAATTAGGTTCGTGCCTTCAGCTTTGCGTAACGGCAGACTATCTAAATAAATTTAACATTCCTTCTGTGTATAGAGTATATGCATGAGGGGGTGTCGTTTGGGATATTCGACTAATGTCAAAGAGAAATAGGAAAACACTTAGAGCTGTTTACACGGATCTTGTGAAGACTTGAAGTTAGACGTCTTTGAGTGTTTGTTGTACAAGTAGTTAGTGACTAGAATGCTTACACAGTTTGAACTCAGTTTAGATCTTGTAACGTTCATTCAAGATGATTGTTACACTTTATAATTTATAAGCTAACGGTTTTATTTATTTGTGGATATATACAAAATCACTTTTTTTGGAGGGAATTAGATGAAGTCTATGCCTAGCAGAGGACTGAGTGATGATGATAAATATAATTATGATAAATTACTTACTTGGAATCTTCTAAAGGTGTATTCTCCACATTTAAATAAAATTTTAATTTCAATCGCTGTTCATATACCTATTTCTTTCATTAGAGTCAATAATACCTAATTTCTTTTTTCATTGCTGTAAACTAATTTTACTAAATCACATAATGTAAAAGTAAAATTGAAAATTTTATATTTTTGATATTACTTTTACACTACATAACTAATATTATTTTCAGTATATTAGAATGACATTGTGTTCTACGACATTACATAACAAAGCCTCAATATTAACTTACGTTCATTTTCAAAGACAAGTTCGCTGATAAAACGGCTAGCTCGCATTATAACATGTACTAAGAAATTAAATCTTGTAACTTGGAATAGTTTCGTATCACATAGTTGCCTATTTAGGTACGCGCTCTTGTTCCACTATAATGAGAAGGCTAGTCTCTGAGCCAAGATAGGTTCATAAATAAAGACTTTAAGTATTCAAGACGCAAACAGTTTCGTATACAAAAGCTGCTAGCTATACATGAAGAAATAAATTTATTTAAGGTCGAAGTTCGTTTTGTAGATGAACTTTAAATTGTAGTTGTGGTCCGCTTTCTGTGATTTCAAAATGTGAAACATTTTAAAAACGTATGTAAACACTGATTGAGAAAACAGCCTGCGAGTGACGACTTCTTTAAATGCATAATGTTTTTTGAATTAACTATAATTATAAACTAATTGCAATCCAGGGCAGAACATTTTACCTCCAATTTACGTCGTGGCTTCTAGCCTTCACATTCCGTACTTTAGGCTGGGGTGCTTCCTGATTGCATGACTTTACATTTTCTAAGTAAGTTAATATTTTTCAAATCAATCTCAGTGTATAATAAAAGATTTCTTATAAAAATGGATTGTAATCAAAAGATGTTTCCGCTTGTCTGGCAAAGTAATATTCAAACATAATATTCTGATTAGTAGGATCACAGTACTTCGGTTAGATTGAAAACTGATCCGCCTCAAGCAATATTCTTCATTAACTCTTTCATTTTCCTTCAAGATAAATGTACTTCAGGCGATTTCCTGTAAAAAGGTTATGTAACTTACAAAAATACATAATAATTAAAGATATTTTGAACTTAAGAAAATGATAGTTACCATGAGATGTTTATCTAAGGCTTTTTTGTTTACTGAAGCTGTTACTTACGGGTTTATATCTGTCATTTGCTGCATGACGATAGACCTTAAATACAAGAATAAAAAAATAGTTTATTATCAACAATAATACGCAACTCACATTTGTATTGTAATTAAAGAGATGTTCCTGATTGAAAATATTATTTTGATCTTCTATACTTTCAAAATGGACGTTAACTATTCCTTTTGATAATAAAATTCAAGTAACGAGATAATAATGACCATAAAATTAGATTTACACTCAGAATTGAAGACATAAAGTGTGTTAACAGATGATCTTACATAAGAAATTTGTTAAAGTATCATATTTCAAAGGTGGTCTGTTTTTAGAATGGAATGTGAACAAAATGTCGACTGGTACTAATATGATTATTAAGAAGCATTTTAAAATATAATAATGATTATAAGAAATTTGTTAAGTAGGTCTTACAAGTCATACAAGTCACACAATATGTCATACATAAATATGGCTACATGCCACAGCAAAATATTTCCATCAGCGATATGCGAGGATTTGCGATGCTTATTATGAACCAATAGAATCACTTCATTTACCTGACGTACGTCGCCGTCGCATGTCACGTGAAACGCAGCAGTCCCCCAATGTTCGGCTATGCTCGACTCGTAAAATATTTACTAAAAAGTGTGTGTTACGCAAACAATTCTTCGTATTTTGCGAATGGAGCATTTTGGAACTAGATCATAGAGAGACTAACTAAAATATTTTCAGGCACAACATTATATCACTGTCTGATCTAGTCTGATTTACAATCAACATTCGATTAATTGTGAATGATGTCTACACCTATAATTGGCATATATATCAGAACATTACCTAGTTTTACTCTTAGTTTTAAGAACTAAATTTTAATATGTATAGCTGTTGGTGTGTTTTATTACTTTTGTTTTTCGAATCTATTTATTATAATAAACACGATGTCAAAAGTTGCATGCGAGACTTGGAAGAGGCAATTATGTCGCCCAATTTTGTTTTAAGTATCACGTGGTGTACTAGCTTTCATAAGGTTAATAATCCTATTAAAATCTGTTCAAGTAAATAAGACTCTTAAAACAATTCAAGTAAATATTTTCTGAGCAATAATTAGCAGTTTAATCTTCTTACCAACTGTCACTGATGGTATCACTTTTATTACTTTTTATCGCGTCGTCGGCCATATGGTGACATTCTTTTAAAAACACATTATGTCGCCAGATATTTGTCTATTGTCTTCAAGTTTTTTGTTTCGTCCAACAATAAAAAGTTGAAGTTGGAATTAAATGAACATTTGTCTCTTTTTTTTGTCGAGACATAAAATTTGATTCTTACCTTATGGTGTTGTGTGGGTAAGTATGTCACGATAAGTATGTCACTTTTTTGTAACTGGAATTGGTTAAAATTGGTATTCATTATCGACTTGCTATTCGACGTCTGTTTTAATATTAATTCCTGAATATATATTTTTGGATCATGAGAGGGATTTCTAGTTTGGTGTTAAGAATTAAACTAAATAAATATTGTCAACGTAATTGTCTTAGGAAAACTAGAAATATTACTTCATGTTTTAAACTGTCCTTGTACTAGTCAATTAGTGTAATCTTTTCAAAACAGAACATTATTATTTGTCTATGAAAGAAAACTTGCCTCAAAAGAACAAATAATAACTTTGTCACAAAAAAAATAAGAATCATCTGCCGTTGACAGCTAATAATATTAATTATGCTCCGTTATGTCACTGCTGAGTCGGAGACCTTTGTTCCATCATCAGTACGACCTCGCTGACCTTTACAGTTTTTATGTTAGTAGCGAGTTAAGGTATCTGTTTTTGTGGTCACGCGCGACGAACCGTCGGAATGACTGATGTCCATGTGTCAGCTACTTTTGTGATCATAGATTATGAAATTACACTTTCTATAACAGGTATTTTTTATTAGTGAGATAAGTATAACACAGTTCGTAGGTACGTGTTACTTTTGGAAGCGTTTATTAAAGACTGATAAGGAACCTTGAAAGAGCTGCGAAAAAATGAAGGCTCTCTATTTGCCAGTACAATCTCTTTTTATCTTAGTATGTCTTAATTTATTTACTTACTATAAATGCTGACCCATCGTTTATGCATAAACATTAAACAAGTTAATCAACTTAGAATAAACGATTGCTATGAGCACTTAAAAACAATTGCTATGAGTGTGAAAATGTAATCATTGATTCTTTCTGTCCCCACAGACTGTTTTTGAAAATCGCTTTACACATTATGATTGTTTTTATGATTTATATTTTCGATATTACGATAGTAATTAATGAAAGTTAGTCATGTTTACAGTTTATGAAAAAATATGTACTTTTTTTATTTATATTGTACATCAAATTCCTCTAAAAAGTACCTATACCAACAAAATAGAATCCTAGGCACAAAACTAATGATAGCTACTCTTTATCAGGTGCATTAATCTATGTATTCAAGAACTACCGACAAAGGCGATGTCACAGGGCGTGCGAAACGCTTCACACATTTCAACTATCTTCACATGTTAAGTAAAAAGTTACGCGAATCATATTTCCTTCTCTGATTACCGACTTTTGATCATTGCCGTCTAGATCTTCAAAAGTTTTGAGAAATACGAAATAATATTACTTTTTATATTATATCTAGAATTTTCAATCTACATGATCTCATTTTCTTTTAGAATAAAAAGAAGAGAATAAAGTTAAACTGTTGTGAGATAATCAATACATCAATACATTTGTTTTCTTCTCTAAACAAATCTGGTGCAAATTTTACAACAATAACATAAAATTCAATTAATTCTTAATTAACTATTCATACTAAACAAAGTGGAAACTCCTTAGAGCATGCTGAATACTTTCATCTAACATTGTTAAAGGATTAAGGGGTAAGGCAACTTGCGAAGACTTTGCAACGCGGCTAACTTAAAATATACATGAAATGTGAGGCGTCTCGAACAATAAGGGTACTCTTAGAGTCGGTGGCAATATACCCGGTAAGAAAGTATGTCGGCATGTTCCTCCCGAACGGGGAACTAATTAATCCAATGAGCGGCGTCTTTGCACTAACGAGGTTCGTCGTTTGCGCTCCTTCCATTCTATGCCACTGAGAAATTGTATTTCGGAAATCGATCTCGACAAGCTTTAAGCTCCTATAAAATTGTTATCTTACTTAGTTAACGATCGATATAATACTTAGATAATCTCAGGTATAATAAACCTAAACGCTTTCTTAAAATAGCTATTATAATACATTTTATTACTAGTAATCTGAACACATTAATAAACAATAAATCAAGGTGTAAGTAATAAGAACCGACACAATGCGGTTTCTAAAGAAGGGACAGATCAGGAGTACCCTCAACCGGAGAGAATGCATAAAAAGACTGATGAATGTTTAAGAAGCCAAAGATGTATGTCAGAATCGTAGCAAGTGGAAGGAAATGGTCTCTGCCTACCCCTCTGTTGGGAAACAGGCGTGATATATATGTATGTATGTACAATGCGGTACTAAAATAATATTCGTTAGTGGAATCATTTGATTACGTTGTTATTTACTAATAACATAATACAGGTATCTATACTTATATAAACTTTTACAGTATCAGTTCTGACTAATACTACTATGCTAATACAGTTTATATTTATAATGTTTTGCAAACTTGTATACTTAGAATAACATTTACATACAAATAAAATGACAGATACATTAATAGGAGGGTCAGCAACAAAAGTAGCTAAACACATACAAAATTTAAAAACGCCATACCGCAGAATACTTAAATTATTTAACAAGACTAGTGCTACAATTGAATTTACGATGATAATTCAAGTCTTATCCGTGTAGTAGTATAACCCCCGGGTGTCGTAAAAGGCGACTAACCTTATGCTGCCAGAAAAGGAAAATTTGAAATAAACCCTTCTAGCCAGCGTGGTATAGTAGGCTAAATTCCCTCCACATTCTTTGGAGGAGACTCGTACCCAGCAGTGGGACGTTTATGGGTTGAAAATTAAATGATGATGATGTTGATGATGAATTCAATTCTGGCACTAGTCTTGTTAAGTAGTTTGGGTATACTATGATATACGTATGTTTTGAAATTATGAATATGTTGCTGATTGTATAACAAAAATGTTAGATACAATAAATGTGAAACATTAGCCGAAATTTACGCAAAGTAAAAGACATCAAAAAACCAATTAATATCACCGTAAACAAACATGGAGTCTATAAATAACCGGAGATTGAGTTTTGATGAATGACCGAACACAATATGATTTATTTATTTGGCAAGTTCCTTACAAATATACACCGATAACGCTTACAATTGATATAGACGACCGGCTGCCGTCACTTTAACTAAGTTGATTGATTGTCGAATAAGGGACGGAAGCTTCATCCTTTAGTCGGCAATTCCATAAATTATATATTAGACTTAGCACACTTTACTTTTGTACAAACTTTTTCAAAAGTGCTTTTTAAATGAATACGATTTTGTTGTTTGTTAATTGATAGCCTCATATATAATAATAATTCTTTATTTCCACATAATCATAGTCAATTACATCAACTTGTACACAATTATAGGGCTTATAATTATGGAATAAAAGATGAAGAAACCCTGAAAAGCCAAACTAGGGTAAATCCCTGTATCTTGGAAGTCATGTCTTTTATGAATTGAATGTATATGAACATAGGTACACGTTATACGTATATATATGGCTAAATAAATGCATAGTATACATAGAAAAACACCCAAACTACGAAATAAACGTTTGCAAATTTTCGAAAATTTTGAAATTTTTGTTCCAACCCGGGAACCAAATCCGGTATCTGAGAAACCGCAACCATATACACTACCGCTGTGCCATGTGTATTAATGCACTATGTAATAATCGAAAACTATATTTACGTTGTTTCCGGCTGTATGTCACTCAATTAATGTAAGTGAAATTTTGGAGTAAGTATTTGTGATAATTACGTATAGGTTTCAAATAAAAAATATTCTTCCTGATTTAATAATTTTATTTGAAATATAAAGTTCTAAAATAAATGTTGAACAAGCCAAAGATGTATGTCAGAATCGTAGCAAATGGAACGAAATGGTCTCTGCCTACCCCTCTGTTGGGAAAGAGGCGTGATCTATATAATATGTATGTGTGTATAAAGTTCTAAACTAACATTTATTTATTTAATGCGTACATAAAATTAAATTTACATTTTCTCTCGTTGGGATACTTCACCTTCATTATATTAAAAATATGATTTCAAGGAAAAATATATATTAGGTAGTATCGAAGCTCCAACACCCTCTGTTTGCTCTACTTATCTATAGAAAAAAGTTTTCAACAAAACTGTCGCCAAAGTCACTTATCGAAACTCACAACTTTTACCCACATATTTCATCGCAAAAAATTGTAACAAACTTAAGCCACGTACCACGTATTGGACAGCAGAACGTTCAATTCGTTCAAATTAGACTCATTTTCGGCACTTCAGGCTTGAGTAAAATCTCTGCCAGTGAAAAGCTACGATCGAGCCGTTCTCGTGATATCACGGATAATGGACATCGTTAGTAGGACCGCGATCATTTTGGGCGTTACTTTTTCAAGTCATTCAGTCAATCGTTTATCACGGGCCTGTTGTGTTAACTTTTGCATCGGCTGGGAAGTCAGGTGGGGTGGAGCGGTTATACATCGGTTTAATGTGACGCTGATTAGTTGGTTTAATTGATTTCCCTGGAGAATATATGGAGCTCGCTACTCCTATATTACTTTGCTTCAAAACTGTCATTACTTAATTTCTCCCTTCATCGCGGCTTATATTCCTGTATTTGGATATAAACTTATCTATTTGTATAAAAAGTCAAGAAACTAGAAATAGTGTGGCACTTCGCTCCCGTGTTCTTTATTCAGTCACTGCTTAGCTCCTATTGGCCGTAGCGTGATGTTATATACATACGTTCATAACCTTCCTCAATAAATGGGCTATCCAACACTAAAAGAACTTTTCAAATCTGACCAGTAGTTCTTGAGATCCTAGCGTTCAACCAAACAAACAAACAAACTCAACAGCTTTTTAATATTTTAGTTTTGTGTTTTTCATCAGCAACCCATTAAGTGCTGGGCTCGGGGTCTCCTCTCCTCTATCTAGAGAGCTGAGAGAGTTTTTAGGCCATAATCCACTCACGCTGGCCTAGTGCGGGTTGGTGGATCAGACATACTCATAGAATTACTTCTAGAGTATGTGGGTTTCCTCACGATGTTTTCCTTCACCGTTAGCAGATGGTAAGTCACTTGACTAGTACATATAAATTCCACAAAGTGGATTCCACATTGGTACTGCCGGTCGGGATCGAACTCGGACCACGTGATTTGCACGCCGGTCCCTTATCCATGGAGCCACCATCGCATCATTTGTGTTTTTAATTTCAACTTATTTTCTGTTAATCTAAGATCAATAGGTTACAAAGTTTCTCGCTATGTTGAGTAACTTAACTTGAGAAATTCTTGGACCCTAAATAAGTCCGTAATATTATACCTAATACTGTTTGAATATTAAAGATACCTGGAGTCAATCGTATTTTCAACAGAAAAATGCCTTACATTTTGTAGCAAACATACCTACTTAAATATTTCTTTGTTTCCTATAAAGTATCCTTCTAAGATTTCTATACAACACGTAGCAATTAAATAATGTTTCACAGAATAAAAGGAAAAAGCGAAGGTAAGTGTTTTTCTATTCCACACCTTTTCTATTCTTGTTTAGGGGAGTCATGGTGGACGTTAGCCTCATTAGTTAACTGTTAAGGTAACTGGCCCGAATTTCACCAAAGTCATTTCCCAAACATTTTCCCCTAAAAGATTTGTACCAAATTTTCCGTAGAACTATATTAACAAGTAGGTCTGTTTCAGATAAAATGTTTATTTATTTTTTCGTGTCAATTGGTTTGGAAAATTGATCATTAACCTTTTAAAATGTGTCCCAGATATTTCAAAAGAATGAAATGGGAACTACATATTTTCCCAATTATTCAACTCCGGCTGTCAGTTGCTGCACGAACGGGCAGAAATTAATGGTTATGCAATAAAATGTCAAAACAATATGTTACTGATTTTCATTCGAAAAAAATATGACATTCCAATATTTGAAACTATAACACCTTACTTAGTTAAAACAAAATAAATTGTTACGAAATAGCGTATTCTAAACATAATCCCCCTTTTTTATATGTAATTACAAAATATGGACTGAGTATTATACCAGGTTTAAATTGACATAAGCCATTGTTTTAGTGTCAAAGTTGTTCATTTAAACCTGGTTTAATGCTTAGTCCATATTTTGTAATAAGGGGGATAATGTATTCAAAACTAGCATTTAAAAGTATTGTTACGGAGATTAATTATACCTTATTTTACTCTTCTGTACTGTATACTGTTTCTATACTAAATATAATGTTAATACGTTGCTCTGTTACCACGTCAAAGAAAATCAAAACATAAAACCCACTTCTATGTCAAGGAATTAGTAAGTTTTCTGTTGAAAACTGTTCCAGTAATAGTCATTTAATTCATGAAATTCATCATCAGCAACCCAGTAAGTCCCACTGCTGGGCTCGGGTCTCCTCTAACTAGAGAGGTAAGAGGGTTTAGGCCATAATCCACTCACGTTGGCCTAATGCGGGTTGGTGGATCTAACATCCATTCAGCCACCATCGCTTTTCATGAAATTAATTTAATTTAATTCAAGCTGCTTTATTTTAATTTCAATTATTCAAAATTTACAGAGATAGGTTAATAAACAGATGGTAACGTTGTCTAATAATTTTTACAATAATACTTTCAATAAAATATTTGCAAATTATAAAATGATTTGATTTGAAATAGGATTTGAATAGGACACTAAAAGTTCTGGGTATTCGCAAGGTTCCTCACTTGTTTTACATAATATTAAAATAATAATCGCAGTACTCTAGGAATTTATTTGAAAAGATCTCCAAAAAGGAAGGGACCCTTAAGATCTTCTACAGCTTTTCGTAATAATACGCATTCAGACGACATAAAAGTAACTTAAGTAATTTAATTAGAATTTGCTCATATTGGCTCAGAAATTAATTAATTTACATCCTTTTCATACGGAAATGCTCGATCCCCTCTGAAGTTTCCCTTTTAAGATGAATTGTAAGGAATGTAAATACATTATAATGCGACCGAATTAAATCTATGGATGTAAAAACTTGTATATAAATTTTTGATTAACTTTGTTAAGATGTCTCTTACTTTCAGACATTCTTTAACTTAATTTTCATAAACAACGCTGTTACTAATTAATGTCCATTTCATTCTGACTTAAAAAGGACCTTGTTACGGCGAAACAAAGCACATTTTAAAATATATTAGTGAAATCTACGTCACAAATTTGTATCTTCATTTTGATGCAAGTACCTAATATAGACCCTCTGACCACAGATAGAGAAAATGTTATAAATTCAATAATTTTCTAGTCAATATGTTTATTCTGATTGTATAAAATGTTATGAATGTGTAGATCTTCAAATTAGTTTAATATGTACTTTCGTTTCAAGACCCACAAACAGAAAAACTTATTATCTATATAAAATTGAAATGAAAATAATGATTATTTCTTATTCATCCTCCACAAACAGACTATAGAAACAAATCCAAATTTATCTGCCATTAACCAAAACATCTAAATATAAATACCCTTGAGAGCCCGCCCCGTGCCAAAAATCATTAAACTTTGTTACCTGATACCCAACTACTGTTTCGTATTATCTTACAGCATTATTGAAAAGGGGACGAAAGCAGGCGTGTCTAAATTCATCACTTATGAGTATTATGTCAGTCGGTTATACTAAAAAAAGGTAAGAAAGAAGGAAAAGGCGTGATAAACACATTTAGCACTAAAGTATGTAATATTTATAATCAACGGGATCGCGCCGGATGTAAGTCGCATATAACCGGTCTTAATGGAAATCTCTTGGAGAGGCCTATGTCTGTCCAACAGTGGATGGCTGATAAGACTATGATGGAAAGGGAACGAAAGTAGGCGTGTCTTTTATTCATCATCTATGAGTATTATGTCAGTCGGGTATACTAAAGAAAGTAAAAAAGAAGGAAGGCATGATAAACCCATTTAGCACTAAAGTACGTGTATTTTATAAACAGCGGGGTCACGATGGATGCAAGTTGCATATTACAACCGGTTCTTTTGAAAATGGATAAGATTTTTTCATCACAAGAAATAAGCTACACGCGGGAACCCATTGTTCTTTGATTGACGGGTTAATTACGTCAATGCTGTACTAATAAGAAGCCAGACTTACTCTACAACAAACAAAACATTCCCCTCATTCCCCTAAATTTCTTGTTTGCAATTTAGGCGTATACAATTTTGATAACCTTCGCAACAAGAATATCAATACAAACGCCAATTAATAATTCATCAACAATTTCATGTTTTCAAACAATGTAACTAGTAGGTACGAATTACCAAAGTGTATAGTCGGCCCAGTCAGGTCGACACGTAGACAGTCCCAATGATTAATGGCCCAAGAGGCAGAGGGGCGGGACGTCCCGAATCAGATGCACGTGACGTCACAGAATAACGTTCAAATAATATTTCGCTACAGCCAAGCGCAAAATGGGTTAAAAATTACTGGAGACAAGTACTAATGTTGAAAATCCGTATACGAGAATTCAAAAGTTTAAAATGAAAATGGAACGTTCAGTTTTTCAGTTTGGGATTGTTCTTTGTTCAAATTTTGTTTGCACGTTTATTAAATTATGGCAGCACTACGTAACAGTGTTGCTATTGTGTTAAGCTGTGCGAGATGGTAATGAAATTTGTGACGTCATAAAGTTTTATCTTATTACGATACTTCGTAACTTCGTCTTCGATACGCGATCTTAAGTACAAGTCATAAATAAAATTATGAATGTTCGTAGAGTACACAGATTTACACTTTAAATTGGATTAAATATTAATAACTGTCATTATTTACGAGCATTTGATTTTTAACACTCGAGACAAAAAGAGGGGTGCTATAAATTTGACGTGTCTGTGTATCTGTATGTCTGTATGTGGCATTGTGGCTCCTAAAAGATTTTAATGCTGGTTTTTATTTGAAAGCTGACATGTCAAAATTTTAAATTATGCGAAACTTATGTCACGTTGTAAAATTTAAAATTTTGTTTTTTTCCTATTTATAAAAACATTTCTTCTACTTTAATTAAAAATGTAGCCAAAATGGTTTAGCCATACCCAAGTTTTGCGCTTAGCAACACACGTAACCGTTTATTTTTATTCATATAAATAGTTTGCTAATAAAATCAAGTTGTTACAAAATTATTTAACTTTACAGTAAGTAACAAGTCTACCACAGTTTACCTTTCAATATCCGGTCAAAGGCGCCGCTTTCTAACACCAATGCATCTATTCCTATGAACTTCTGAAAGGAAAATTCAACAGTCTTTAGAATTGACCGGCGCGTCTGGCGGGTGCCCCTGAATACGAACGGCTCTCAATGCGTTTGTGCGCTCGGTATTTGAAATGTAGAACTATTTTCAAAACATGTCTGGGCTTCCTAGTAGTTATATGAGTTAAATGTTCATAACAAGTAAGTTATTATTAAGTCAGCTGTATTTTATATAGCAGTTTAAGTCTTAGAGCGCCAAGGGGGTCACCGGTGTCTCCCAAACAAATTTTTTTGTTATTTTGTTTTTTTTTTTTTTTTTAAAGACAACGCCCGCACTATTGAACAAGCCCTGTGTCGGGAGCTTTATAAACATGAAACTAACGGACACAAAGTACACCCAGACTAGAAACAAATATCTATGAATCACACAAATATTTGTCTCGTGTGGGAATCGAACCCACGTCACCCAGCACGGCGATGTAGTGGGGAGGCGACCACCTTAACCACTGCGCCACGGTGACAGTCAAATTGATTTTCTATTGTGGGGAAGCTTGCCGTTCGAAGTGTTAACAATGCTAAGAATGCTAAATATCAAAAGGACGCTAAGTTTGTTTCTAAGTTTGGTTTAATCTCGGAAACTACTGATTCTATTCTGGAAATTCGTTCTCTAAAATTAGTTTCATTTTCATCGAGTGCTACAGGCTCTTTTGTATCCTGACAATGCGTTATTAAGAGAACAGAGAGTGAAACCGCTGGTGAAAATGTAGGATTTGAAACTACAAGCTGCTAATTTCTTGCCAACTCTTCCATTTACTTCTGATTTATTTCGTTGCGGGTTCCAAGACAGCAGGTTAGGCATTGGCTGAAACTCCCGAGTGTCAGTCAAAACTCAGTGTTCACAAGGGTCATTGCTGCTGTTTTAGCTTCCAGGAGTTGCAGTAAGATGAGGGTGGGATTGTCCCGGAGCTAAAGTAAATAAGTCCATAGTACTAGGCAGGCCTGAGCAAGAGAGTGAAAGAAAGTTATATAATAATAATGTAGTTTTCTATTACTGAAAAAAAAAAACAATCTAATTATTCTTAGTTATCGATTTTTTTTCTTTTTTTTAAAATAACGTCCACACTATGGGGCCTGCCCTATATCGAGGAAGACTTTACAAACAAATTAATTGAATGAATAAATGAATGTTTATTTTGAAAATACAAAAAATAAAAGTGATACATTGCATGTTACATTACTGTAGCTTTACATACTTAGTATTTTAATTTTTGTGCACAATTTTATGAAATATTGGCCCCGATACTAGGGAAATCCTGTGTTATTGGGGCCAAAAATTAATTAACGGACACAAAGTACAAACAAAATTTAAACTTATAGACACACATCATATTTAACCATTATGTAGACAGAGTGCTACATTTATCCACATGTAAAACTTTTGAAAGCATCCAACCAATGTTAATATTATATAATAAAATGTATAATATTGGCGAATGCAACATGCGACAGATGCGATGGACGGGCGGTCTGTGGACGGAAACTACGAGGCTAGCGGATATTGGACACTGAACTGCTTGTATCAGTTTGAACGTTTAGCTGAGCTCGCAGTTAGATTATGTTTTACAGCTGTAGATAAGCTTGATAGATGTTAAAATTATGTTTGCTACACTGCTAGGTGTTCAATGTTCCGATAAGAGATGTTTAGATGTTCGTTACGAGCATCGCGGTTAAGCAACGTTCATCAAGGTCAGTCTATAGATGGGTGACCGTTTGTGGCATTTTCATTCTGGAGCGTCTCTTTGCTTCGAAAGGCACGTAAGCCTCATCACTAAATGTGGTAGTTGTAGTCAAGTTTGAAGCCTTCTGGGCGACTTGATAAATTCCAACACCAGGGTCTGCCTCTTGATAAGTAGAAGAAGATAATATGTTTAGCAGAAAATTAACTAGGTTGTCGTAAGCGTAAGGCTGGCTCCAACAAATGTGATGAAAAGAAATATTTCTAAGAGAGGTAGGTCATAGCAGGTAAACACCTACTAAATTTCGGTGAATGTATGTATATATATACTTATGCCTTTTATACCAGAAGTTGTTCATGGCTTCGCTCCCGTCGTTATTTCTTTGGCCACTGCTCAGCTCCTTTTCATCGTAGCGTGATGCTATATAGCCTATAACCTTCCTCGATAAATGAGCTATACAACACTAAAAGAATTTTTCAAATCGGACCAGTAGATCCTGAGATCCTAGCGTTCAACTAAACTATTGAACTCTTCCGCTTTAAAATATTAAGTATAGATATTGCATTTAGACTTTAGTTTCTCAATATAATTAATAATAATAATATAATAATAATATTCTACCACATTCACACAGCGCCATCTAGTCCCAAATTAAGCAATTATATTTGCTTGTGTTATGGATACTAAACAACTGATAATATTACTTAAATACATTTTTTTTTGTAAATATATACATATTATAGATAAATTGTTTCTTCTATGTTCCTATTTCGATCTATCTCTGCATCATCTTAAAGGTAGACAGACTAGTAGAGAATAGAGAAAAAAACGAGAAGAAAGGAAGAAAAAGTTTAGTAGAGAATGCCTCTAGCATTAAGACCACCTTTGTACATTTGTATTGATAAAAGTGTTAAATAAGTTACTTAAAAATATAAAACCATATTTTTTACGACACAAACAATATTTTTAATCAAAAAAACGAAATCACTATAATATGCACCTAAAGCTAATTTAGAAACATTACAAATAAAGCCGTGTAATAGTCCAATATTAGCATTTTACAATGTATGCATGGATTTGCTCAGTGGTTCGAATAATTCAAAAGGCGTTACCTAAAATAAACACAAAATTGCTACTATTTCCCGCCTCGGGATTGTGGAAATGCGGACAGCGCAGCCTGTCCACTCTGTGACACATCCGGCCAACCAGGAATATCACTGCTACACAGAATAAACAGCTTTCATAAAAGTAACATTCGCTTCAATTGTCTATTTGTTTGAAAATTGGCTTAAATGTTTTGATTCCTGTTTCATTAGTTTGGCTTATTTTTTACCTAGATCTTATTTTATAAAGACATAGAGTTTAGATGAGAAGGTTAGTACTCGAAAATAATCACCTAATTAAAAAATATATATCCTCTAGGATGCTTCGTTATCACTCACCCCTATTACAAAATACGGACTAAGAATTCAACCACATTGACACTAGAACAATGGCTTATGTGGGAATGGTGTGTGACATAGGCTACTTTTTACTGATATAATTCATGAGAGAAATTGCGGGCGCAAGCTAGTTTATTATAATATATTTAATAACGGAAAGGACAATATAAAAACTCGCAACAATTTAGATTCCCGTTCGATCCCCACCCAGGACAAATCATTGTGTGATGAGCATGAAGGTTTGTTCTGTGTCTGGGTGTAATTTATCTATAATATGTATGTATTTACCAAAAAAAAATCTATTTAAGTAGAATATCAGTTGTTTAGTACCCATAACACAAGCAAATATAATTGCTTACTTTGGGACTAGATGGCGCTGTGTGAATGTGGTAGAATATTATTATATTATTATTATTATTATAGTGCATTAAATTTCATTTTGCATGAAGTGTAGTAACGGCTTACTATCAGGCGCGATGTACGTCTTAAGCCACAAAATGGCTTTTGCTGCGGTGGTACACAAAAAAAGGCAAGGCACGAAAAGGAAAAAGTTAGTACAAATATTAACATTATTTCTAAACTCATTAACAATCTTAATAACACATTAATAAGTATGGTTTCTAATAATATAATATTTCTCATAGATATGAAGTTGGTTATTGTTATTTTCACGCAGTTTTATATAACAAAACTGTAAGCTTTGCCAAGTTTCAGTAACAATGTTACGACTACAATACATGTTGAACTAAAAGTGACTAGCGAGTGTATTTATTTTTACAATGTTTTCTACTAAACGAAATATTACAGCAATATCACGAAGTATTATTATATGTTTTCAAAAGTGGTTTTAAGATTAGAATCAGTTTCTTTTGTGGAAAGTATTTTTCACTTAGATAAATAAAGTAATTGCTACAAGTTGAATTTGTACTTTAATTTAAACAAGACTTATTTATTATCACATAAATAATGTCAATTTATATGGGAACTATGTAAATCTGTTGATTTTATTATAATAATTGTCATTGCAAAGTTTCTCAAGATGAAATGATTTAGCATTTCGACACTACAATTTTTTTTTAATAGTGGTTTTGTATATCAGTTGTTTAGTACCAATAACACAAGCAAATATAATTGCTTAATTTGGGACTAGATGGCGCTGTGTGAATGTGAAAATATAAAAAAAGATTATGCAATACATCTAAACATAATAATATATCATCATCATTTCAACGATAAACGTCCCACGACTGGGTAGGGATCTCCTCCAAAGAATGTGGAGGGAATTTAGCCTACTATACCATAGTATAATAGTAAGCTAAATTTCCTCCACATTTACCAAAATATAAATTATTATATCAGAATATAATAGGTATTATTATATTATATATTTCATTAACCTCATTGATGCGTATCTATAGGATACACGTACAAAGCCACAGAAGAAAACTGTAGCCTTACAATTTTAATTTCACAATTAAATTTTTTATACATAACATAGTTATGGTCGTATTTCTTAATTTAAATCAAACGGTTCTGAATTATTGTTTTTCAGAATCGCTTCTACAAATAGTTAAATATATATAATACTATATATAGGGTATTTTACCGATATATGATAAGATAAAACCGTAGATACATATTAAAACATGACGCTACATAAGTAATAATAATAATATTCTACCACATTCACACAGCGCCATCTAGTCCCAAAGTAAGCAATTATATTTGCTTGTGTTATGGGTACTAAACAACTGATATACTACTTAAATACATTTTTGTTTTGTAAATATATACATATACATACATACATAAGTAGTATCGTAGTAGAGATTTATGCACTAATTTTATCGTCCATGAAGTTACCCGGCTGGACACGATTTTGTCAGATATGTTCCGGATTTGGTGCACTGGGCCAAGCCGCTGCGGTTGCGGTGACACGGTGCCTATAAATGTATTCTACATTTGTTATTTTGAGCATCCGTCAATAGGTTATGTTAATTGTTGATGCTTTATTTAATATGTATAGTCTGTTAACAGATATTCTAAGACCTAATTGGTAAATTTATTCCGTGATAGGGAAAAGTATTTCTTGCAATATTTACATATGCGGCCTACGCTTTATAGTCACAATGATCAATCTATGTTATTACAGTCAAACTGATAATAATATATTTAAAATGGCTCATAACGTAATAATAAAAGGTTCCGCCCGCGGTTTTTCTCTCTTGGAATATCAGTAAAAAGTAGGTTATGTTCTTCTTCAAGTTGTAGGCTATCTCTGTATAGAGTTTCATGAAGATATTTTGAGTAGTTTCGAAGATTTTCCTACGTCCAAACTCACAAACCCATGATAATTAAATTACCTCTATAATATTAGAGTAGATATTTTAAAGCCGTACTGTTATCTGGACATCAATGTACACAATGATGAACTGCAAATCAATAGTAGAAATTTTATAATATACCTACGAATGTTATCATAATTTGAACATTATTATTTTTGTTTCACGTTCAAAATTTTCCCTCAATTAATATGCGTAGGTATTTAATATTGGTTATAAAATAAATAATGATTAATACATCATCAAAATTCATAATCCCGTTTATTATATTTATGATATATATTTTATTTATGTATGTGAAGTAGGTAGGTATACGTAAAATTTAACAAAACGCAATTTTTACACTCGCACATAAAACAAAAAGTGGAAACACCATTGAAGAAAAGTGTTTTTGTTTAAATTGACGAGTACACTTGAGCACGGACATAATAATTGTAGGGAGTTTGATTATAAAAATGAATAAATAAATAACTTTAAGAACTTAAAAGTACAGTACAGATCTGAAGTTAAAATTTTAATGCGTCCCATAGCTACAATGCGAACATTTCAAGCTAAAAGTGTGCCCAAGGGTGGTACTACGGAGCCATTATAAGAATAATGTCGTAAATAAACTCGATTCCCCTGAACAACGTCTATTTGTAAAAAAAAAAGCAATTGCGACGCGAAGTTGAAGTGCTTATTACCCCACGTTATATTTCCATTTATATGAAAACTAATGTTTCCATTTTATCCTGTTTGCCTTTTATTGCAAACTTTCTATTTGCGGTATATTTGGAAAATATTCGTACGTAATATGAAAGAGAGAAGTTTAATCTGGAGGTGATCATAAAACGAAATTATATTTATTGGTTTCAGTTATAAGAAGATAATAATTATAAGCTAAACAATCTACAGTAGACATGTGACGTCATAAATAATTATTGACAGTGTACGCATCATCATCATTACAACCCACAAACGTTTCCCCCAAAGAAGAAAAGGGAAAGGAATTTAGCCTACTATAAGGATTAAAACAGGTGTTAAAGGTGTTCTACACGGTTATAAACTTGCATTCCAACTGAGTGACCTTGGTAGGAGCTTGGTTGCCATCCGCGTAGTTTGTATGAAATTTGGTTTACAACAGCCGGCTACACGGTTGGAATCCACCAACGGCACCTCTGTGGTAGGCAAGTTTATAACCATGTAGCACAGCTTTAAGCGAAAATATTTAATAAAATTTTCAGAATATCTAATTATTTGGATAGTTTAAATAGATAAATGTTGACATCAATTTCAACCCATAAACGTCCCACTGCTGGAGACGGGTCTCCTCCAAAGAATGTGGAGGGAAGTTAGCGTACTATACCATGTTGGCCAGACAGGTTGGTTTGTTTCAAATTTTCCTTTTCTCGCAGTGATCTTGCTTGCATGAAGTTACACCCTTTGTCACCTTTTACGACACCCACAGGTTGAAATGGGGCAGTAACATTATATCCAATACCGTTTTTTCCTGACCCGGGAATTGAACCTTGAACTACTTGCGATGCACACATATACACAATTAAATAGGTACTACTTTCTTACCTAGTTTTCACAGCTTTGCAAAATAAGATTTATCAGGTCAAAGATCAACTCTAAGCGAGTTCGATGCCCTAAACAACCTACGCCACGATCACGGTAATATTTTCAGCCATTATTGAGAATGGATTGTTGCTAGGGATTTCTCATTAAGACACGGGGTCATCGACCTTTGAAACTGCTATAGGTACAAATATTTTTTTCTTTTAATTTGGCGCTACTATAGATAAGGAAGTCACTTACGACTTTACTTTTTTTTAAATAATGTTTTTAATGTACATTTTTATTGATGTTATATCCGAATCCTTTATTATTCGGTACTCGTTTTCTTCCCCGTGACCACACCCCTTACACCCAGCATAATTTATGCATGTACTTCTGTTATCTTACGAAAAGAGGGTTAAATTTCTTTGAATTTCCGAAAAGCAGCACTCAGTTCGATTTTATCAATATTCATTGGAAAGTTACAAATATTAAGAATTTATTGAGAACAACGCTAAAGTTATTCAGCTTATCCTTTAATAAAGGTCCCGTTATGGGTTTTCCAATATCTTACATTCTTTAGAGAGAACGGTTATCTAGGGGTTGTGAATATTTGAAATGTTCCATGGAATCTTATACTGTATTATTATAATTTACTACGGAACCCTAACAAAGTTCTGCAACAACTATTTCATGTATTGCTGTTCATAAAATGATGAAATGGATAAGACCGGCGGGCTAAAGAGGCGGTTCGAGTTAAGATTCCGACCTACAGTGGTTACCAATGTGGATTTCACTTTGTGGAATTTAAATGTACTTGTGTTAAACGGAAAGTCTCCTTTTGTAAAGTCATCAAAAATTCCGCACAAAACATTACAAAACTAGTATAATAAGCCGCTTTATAAACCACAACCCCTCTAAATTAATCATTAGAGAAAGATTATAAACCCTCACAAAATTAATTAAAGCTTAAAGGAGTTGAGTCAAGCTTATTGCAACTATGAGTTGGAAAATAACGAAGTTTCATATCTCAAGCAACCGAACTTTGTATACTTTAAAGGTGGAAAAAAAGCGGCTTAATTGAAACTTTTCTCCGTATAATCCACACAGCGTTAAAATACTAAGTACGTAAAAACTGTACTATACATTTTCAACATAAGAAAACAATATTTTTCAATACTTTACAGTTTATGTAGATTAAACTGTGAATTTAGAAATAGTTAAAGAAGCAAAAAAAAAAAAGTGTGAAATCGCCGAGACTATATTTTAAGGTCAGCGGCATCTTAGCTGTTTCTTTGCCATTACTTACCTATGCCTCGGATAGCAGTTTGTAGTCATTTACACTATCAGATGGTCCACTAGACTATCTGTCACCTTCAGAAAACTACAATAAATAATACTAATAAATAAATAATCAGCAACTAATTAATGCCCCACTGCGGGGTTCGGGTCTCCTCTCCTCTATCTAGAGAGCTGTAAGGGTTTTAGGCCATAATCCACACATGCTGGCCCAATGCAGGTTGGTGAATCAGACATACACTTAGAATTACTTCTAGGGTATGTGGATTTTCTCACGATGTTTTTCTTCACCGTTAGCAGATGGTAAGTGACTTGACTAATACATATCAATTCCCAAAGTAAAATCCACATTGGTACCCACTCTGGTGCAGCGCTGGTCAGAATCGAACTCCGTCAAAATCGAAAACCGTGTTTAGCACGCCTGTCACTTATCCATTCAGCCACCATTGCTATATAGAGTGTGTATATTTTGCTCGTTCACACTCAACCAACTGGGCCAAGTTTGATCAAATTTGGTATGAAGGTTGGTGACATCCTGGATTAATCCATAGGCTAAACAACTTTTTAAATTGCGGGTAACACCGCGAGGCGCTGCTGGTTGATAACAAACGGCATTTCATATAAACTATCATTTAACGAATAATTCAATAGAACATTTTCATTTATATTACCAACAATATCATACGTGTCGTAATGCTACACCAATTTGAGGGTTACCATACCACGGAGAAATGTTTATGTCCATCAAATAAAATCATAAAATATAGGGCATTGTAATTTAGTCGTGTTCAAGCTATTCGTTCGATGAATGCGGTTAAGCTGTGGTTAGTTCGCCCACAGATTGTCGGGCCATAGATTTGATTGCCTTGTTAAGGTAAGCTAGATTGTTAGGTCACACTTGGAATCAAAATGATTCGACCCTTATGAACCCACTCATAGAATGAACATAGGCATACAATCAACTTGAGTCAAAGCATACTTACACATAATATAAGATAATATTTCTTAGGTACTGCAAATAATATTATTTAATAAAAAGTATGGAATCTTTCAAAATTAATGGCTACTTTCCTCACAGTTTAATCCATCTTCTAACGTAATGTACGTTAGAAGATGGTCTGATGGATGATTGGTCAGTTTAGTAAATATGTGACCTGTAAGTAGGAAATAAAAGTTTTATTAATTAATCCTATTTTTCGTTCTTTTAACTATTCAATTAACGACCAAATTCTAAAGTTAAATGTGTTAAGCCACAGCTCAACTACATTTTTCAATATTAATAATTCAAAAATGTTCACTTAACTATTAAAATTTACGCAAAACTTATATCCTTTTAATGTAAATCAACTCGTTTATTAACTTTGTTTGACCTAGAAACTAACTTTAAAAGCCACAGCCTAATTTTTCGTGTTCATCAAAATTTTAAAGGGACTGCCTAATTTATGAAATTGTAGGCAAACTGTAATATTGGATTGAGTCCAAAGTTTTAAGGTTTCAAAGTTCTTAATGAAAGCATATTGGTACTAATGTTACTGAATGTCTAATTATTCTGAACTAAAAAAAATAGTTCATTTTACATATTTTACATACATTCATTTTCTACAAAGACTCATACTGCCGTACTCAGAAACGTTACTTAACTTTAAAGTTTATTTCGTAAAAACGTGTAATACTTAAGTCGATACGCCGAAAGACGATTATTCAATGAAAACATTTGTTAATGACAAATTACTGCTAATTGACATCTCTGAGTGCGGCAGATAATCATGTAACAATACTGAATTTGAAATACACCTAATTAAATCCTACTAATAAAACGAAATCGTATTTTGTTTAAATACAGAGTTCTATACCTATTATAAATAAAAAAAAATATATTATAAACTCATAGACTACCATGTACTGAATATAATAATAATTAAAATGTAATTAGTTATTTTAGAATTTGATTTCGCACTTATACTTTAGTTAGTTAAATAAATTAAATAAAATTTATTTATGATTTTGAGTAGATACAAGGCAGATCTTAAAATTAAATATGTTCGCCAAAATCTGCCAGTTGGCAAAGTAAATATATAATTGTATCAAAGAGTCGCTTTACTTATATACTTAAAACAATTACCTAGAATCTTTAAGTGATAACACTTTTCTAAATGACTCTGCTCGAACCAAATACAATTACAGGGAGTCAAATGAAAACCTAACTGTCATCAGAGAGCCTCTTATTCAGTATCTTCGTTTAACGAAAGTGTTTACTTAAATTAAGATACCGGAGAATGATAGAACTGAACACACTTGAGAACATCTCCATTACAAGAACATTTTAATTTGATCGTGTAGGTCTAGTGTTTTTACTGAGAAAGAGCTTTTTAACCGTGTTATAAACTATTGTACAGTGTGTATTCTGTATTGTACCCTACTGTTTTGTGTGACCAAATCAACACTGTGACGATTTTTCCTAACCCTACAATATCAACTGATCGATTTGGCATACTATAATATTAATATTCTACCACATTTCCACAGTGCCGTCTAGTCCCAAAGTAAGCAATTATATTTGCTCGTGTTATGAGTACTAAACAACTGATATACTACTTAAATACATTTTTTTTTTTTTGTAAATACATAGATAAATTACACCCAGATACAGAACAAACCTTTATGCTTATCACACAAAGATTTGTCCTGAGTGACTATACAACGCTGGCCAGACGGATTGGTACAGGGTTTAGTTTCGAATTTTCCTTTTCTCGCAGTGCTCTTGTCTGTTTAAGGTTTCTGCTTAGTCGCCTTTTACGACACCCACGGGTTGAAATGGGGTAGTGACAATATATATTCTTAATCCGTCACTACACGGATAATACTATATTATGAAGGTGGCTAAAGATAGATACAGCTTCACCTGTCTGTCATAAAACAATTATTTACATAACTTGATTACCTTCATATTTGACGTCCAAATCCTATGACACGCGTGAAGGTAATATAGACACAGGGGGTAACTTATCTCGTAACGGTGATTCGATATAAAAAAAATACTCTATTGAAGTTTTTCTAAGTAAACATAAAAATCTCATTCTTCAAAGCGTATAAAATTAATATTTCTATTAACATTTTACGAAAATGAATTGTTTTTAAGAAATTTCCTATCACGCAAACGATTTGTTCCACTCGTGCGCAGTAGGGCACTGGCACTTTCTATTAAAATTATCATATCTATAAATAAGGACCTTGTTTGTGATATCATAAAAAAATAACAATAGGATATCCAAACTTTATCGTAGTACTAGGATAAATATGAAATCGCTCATTATGGCGTAAATTAGGTTAGTCCAGCAATGGACGTCCTTGGGCTAATATGATAGTGATTATGTGCAATATTTTGAGTATTCTTTTTCTCATTTCAGCCTATTGCAGTCTTCTGCTGGACATTGGCCTCTCCTAAGACGCACCATATCACTCGGTCCGCCGCATCCAGTTAATGTATGTATTACCTATAGGTATGCCTATGTTAATATTTTAAAAACATATATAACATTCTTTATTATTTGTATTTGCCAGTATTTATTCCAAAAAATGTTTACTATGTGGGTGAAAATGTGTGAACAAAACCTCGAAACATTTTTATAGCACTGTCCTATTTTGTAAGAGGACAGGGGACGCCCTATGTGCGGTTTGCACCTGTAATCATTTTGGGTGCCGTTGACGTGAAAAACTAAACCGAAAAGGACAGGTGCGAAATCCTAGCGCAGCGGGGGTCTACCGCGGGCTCGTTGACTCGACCCATAACCTTAATTGATAGGAATCGTTAACCTTTAAACGCGCGCCTTCGTCGTTTCCTTAACATAAATACTCTGATTCTAATCTTCAAACTTTTTTTGTTACTTTATCCGTCGTTTTATTTTCGGGTGCCTTCGCCTATAGCCGCCGATAGATCGTTATTTCGTAATAAACAGTCCATTCTTTGTCATCCGATATTTTTGAGATAGTTGGTACCAGATAATATGATATCGTCTTGGCGCCGTCGTTTCATTTATAGGTTATAATGTCCAGTGTCAAATTAGGGAAGGCCGACTGCCGGTCGAATTATTGCTCGTTTAATGTTAATTATTTTCTCCTGAGGGAGTTAGACGTGTGTAATTAATTCGGTGATTCGGTTCTTTTTATTTCGTTAAGACGTGATCAATGTACAAAGATTAAGTATCTTCAACCTATTAGATATTATTACTTTTAAATCTAAGTATATATTGCTTAACACATTCACTTCCACGTCGATAATGAGGCGGCAATTAAATAAATCAACAAAATAGCCGTATATTATATGATTATTCACACGCGACTTCAAAAGATGTTTCCAAAAAAACAAAGATATAATAAATTAAATATATAATTTGGCATTCTGTTAATCAAGATAAAAAAGCAATAAACAATCTCTGCAGTTTCAAAATCTGATAATGTATGGGCAACAGAGAGCAAATTAACATAAAGGCTATCATTAATTTGCCACAAGTGGACAGAGTGTTGATAAATCTCAGACATTAAATCAATTAAATTTATAACTTACGACTGAGGAGATCTTCAAATTGTAATCAATATCTTCAGTTCTCGACTTGACATAAATTTGGTAGGACCCATATCACTAACGCCCGTCTGATGCTTGTCATCAAATCAGTGATCAGCTAAACTGCTCGTTTTTCGAAAGTTTTTGTAACTAGTGAAAGGAAAACGCTATGATGATATACATTTGGTTTGAAATATTACATATCATATGAATTTGGACCTTAAAAATATTGTACTATGCTTTTATTTCAATGCGAATTAATTGAACATATTTTTTACTTAAAGCTACAATATTACAGTACTCTTCTATAAATCGAATATAAATAAAATTCAAATATTATGTCACATTCACTGCATAAATGTTGTAAATTTATCAAGAAAAATACACGTTATGTATATGAATATATTAAATAAAATTGCCTATCATAACATTTTAAGTGATTCATTGTATCTAACGGGTAAAATTTCAACCAATAACGCAGAAGGTAGTCGTTCCACTACTGCACTTTTATGGTTTCTTAGGGAGCGCTAAGGTTCCCCATGAAAGAAGGACCTATATTTAGAAATGATCCTATGAAGTAAGGTCATTTACATTATTAACCATGTTTTTATACAATATATAATAAACTTAGCGGAAAACAACAACAGCAAAAAATACTTTTAAAGTAGATTTTTAAGAAGCTCTTTTCACGTATAACTAACGTCACTAAGGTACGATTCAGACCAACCGGCTCGCGTCGCGCCGCATCGGAACGGAGCCGTCCGCGTGCCGCGGCAGCCGACAGCGTCCGCTGGAATCCGTACGCACTGCAAGCGCCCAGAAGTGCCGCTCTCTTTGCGCCGCGTAGACGTAAAGTGAAATATTATTTAAAATATCGCTTGAAGAACACAACTTGAATGATTCGCTAGCCGTTGCTGCACCGTAATCTCCGTACGACACACGGCCGACCGGCTCCGAGCGGACCCGACGGCAGCCAGTTGGAGCCGGTCGGAGCCGGTCGGAGCCGGTCGGCCGTCGCGCGTCGCGGGGTGCCGACGGTGGTAACTATGCGTAAGTTGCATGCAAATATGAACTGTAATTACTGTTGATACATTTCAATGTTCTTTAACGCATTGTAAAATGCCTCCCGGCGCGGGCCGATGCGAGCCGGTTGGTCTGAATCGTACCTTATACGTGAAAAGAGCGTCTTAATAATTATATATTATTGTATTTATAAGAAGGTGACACTGGATTATCTTAGTTATAATTTTAATTTGTAGTTTAAAAAAAATCATAATTGGCCCAATTGTAGAACATAGATCTCACCATTTAGGTGAAAAACAACAGAAACAAGAGGTGAACAATTTTCTTGAAAATGTATTGTTATATTCTCAGAATTTATCAAATGTTATCAGTTAATACCAAAACTTTATATACATAAATACTTGCATATTATCAAATTAAAAGCATTCGCATATTCATGAATACGTAACTACAGGGTGAGTCCCTTATTATAGCAAAACATAGAATGGTCGACGATACAAACTTGTGTTATCTGATCAAGATTTTTATTTAAAGGAACCCGGCACCTTCTAAACAACTGCTTGATGGTGCCGCATGACGCGACTGATCGCCGTCATGACAACGATTCTCATTCAGTATGATCGTATGTTGCACTAAAATCAGTAGCTTCGGTGATAACAAAAGCAATATGAAATCGTCGTTAGCGCTGATTTATAACCAGAGTGACAGAAGTCAACAAAAAGTTAAAAGAATGTGGTCAGAAGCTATCATTATTTATTATTTAATACTTATCACACTACTATTATAAAGGTAAAACTTTATGAGTGTATATACATATTTGTTACTCCTTTACTTGAAACGGATTGACCCATTTTGATAAAATTTTGTATGGAGGTAGATGACATTGTGGATTTACAAGTAGGCTAATTTTCTTTAAAACTGCACCTAGTAATTTTGTAGATGTGAAAGTAACTGTGTTACGTTTAAACGTTATGGCGATAAGAAAGCAGTAGATCCTGTGACCGACGACGTTGATTCTCATCATCATATCAGCCCAGTGACGTCCACTGCTGGGCTACATAGGCCTAGTTCCACCACAGCGAGCGCCTTTGTGCACTTGCAATCGGCAGTCACCCGCAATTCTTTAAAGGTCGTTGTTGACGTTGATTCTATCTGAAATTAACAATAGGTGAATAGCTACTCAGATTGAAATTAATGTCATGTCTTTCTATAAGTAACATTGGATGTACAGAAATATACGGTAGTCAATGAGCGATTTTAATCAATAGACAAAAACTGTCACTGATAAAATTCACATCTAAAGATCATACATTTTTTACCTAACTCGAAGACGGACATTTCTGCTAAATGGACCGAACAGGTGCATTAAAGTTTTTATAAAAGCTTCCCGATCGTAAATCCTCTTAAGTAACAAGGGTGAGCTTTAAGTTTTTTAGAGTATGCTTAATAAAGAATGAACTAGAATTCGAAAACTTTGTTAGATGGTAACTATGGTCTGGTTTGAAAAGGGTTTGATACCTATTAAGAGCTATAAATCATTAGTTAATTATATTTTTTATCATTGACTCGGTTTGCTGTTGAACTTAATCGAGGCAAACTTTTAATCTTTTTTTAAATTGGCTTAAGGCGGTAATCGGCGTTATATTTTGACAGGTGAATCACGCCATGCCGAGATTCATGGCGCCTAATCATAAAACCGTTCAGGCTTGATAGAATAATTGGCGATAGCCACATTAGCTCTTTTTATTTTGTCGCTCAACAGTTTGTAAGGCTAATTTTATGATGACTCGATAAAAATAGATATTATATTGGGATGCATTAAAGCAAAATAAGTACATCATTTTAGGATATTATAATATGAGAAAGAACATAAAACAACAGAACATCAATACCTCTTCTCCTGCTGATATCTGGAGGTTCCTTAGAACTCTGGGTATCGGTAAACAGCTTGTGGGCCCTCAGACGACGGTTGGTTTGGATCAGATCAACGAACACTTTCTCTCTACTTGTCCCCTAGATCTCCAGACCAGGCGTCGTACTTTGGACTACATTGCTGCCCTGCCTCGCCCTATCATAGAAAGTCCTTTCAAATTTTCTCCAGTTGCACAGGGTGAAATCAAAAAGATAGTCCTGTCCATCAAGTCTAACGCTCTTGGATGTGATGGCGTTAGCCGACGGATGATCACCCAGATTCTTGATAACCTCCTCCCTGCCATCACTCATTTGGTGAATTTTTCACTGGAATCTGGGCAGTTCCCTTCAGCATGGCGAAGCGCTTTCATCATCCCCTTACCTAAAATACCCATTCCTTTAGAACCGAATCATTTTAGACCTATATCCATCCTCCCGTTCCTATCCAAAGTGGTCGAGGCCTGTGTTCAGAAGCAATTATCTCAATTTGTGTTTACAAATAATTTTATTAGTCCACTGCAATCTGGATTCAGGCCCGGCCATAGCACAACTTCCGCGCTCCTGAAAGTGACTGGCGATATTAGGGCAGGAATGGAGGAAACCAAGGTCACAGTGCTGGCTTTGGTAGATTTCTCGAACGCCTTTAATACCGTCAGTCACGATATCCTACTTTCTATCCTCTCCCATCTTATGGTTTCCCCTGATGCACTGGAATGGTTCTCATCTTATCTTCAGGGTCGTCAGCAGTCGGTACGTAAGGATGATAGCTCATCAGCTTGGTGCGCAGTTGACTGCGGCGTCCCTCAAGGTGGCATATTGTCTCCTCTATTATTTTCAATCTTTATTAATTTCCTAACCCCGAATCTTCATTGTGCGTATCATCTCTATGCCGATGACTTGCAACTTTATAGCAAAGCTGGCGTGGAGGACGTGTCTATTGCCATAAACCAGATTAATGACGACCTGGATACGATTCGGTGTTGGTCTGGGCGTTTTGGTCTGTCCGTGAATCCTCTCAAGTGCCAGGCGATTATTATCGGTAGTCAGCGACTAAATAGTAGACTCAACACGGATAGCTTGGCACCGGTCATTTTTGATGGAACGATCATTCCGTTCAGCCAGACTGTAAAAGATCTAGGGCTTATTATAGACACGAACTTTAACTGGCAAGCTCAGGCAACCAGTGTCAGCCAAAGAGTTACTGGTACCCTTCGTGCCTTGTATCGCTTGAAGAACTTCCTGCCAGTGAAGACCAAGGTAATGATTGTGCAGTCCCTAATCTTTCCTTTATTCGATTATGGTGATGTGTGTTATTTTGACCTGAATGCAGATCTTCTCAATAAATATGACCGTCTTCTCAATAACTGCATTCGATTCATTTATAACCTTCGTAAATATGATCACGTCTCTTCTTGTCGTTTGGAGTTGAAATGGCTGCCTATACGGCAACGTCGTAATATGCGAGCTCTTACGACTCTTTTCTCAATCCTTCACTCCCCCACTCCACCTAGTTACTTAATTCCCTACTTTCTACCTTTATCCTCTACTCACAACAGAGACCTTCGCTCTTCTAATAACCTTCTTCTTGCCTGTCCTGCTCATACCACTGATTTTGTCCACTCTTCCTTCTTTATACAATCTATTCTCCTCTGGAACGGGCTCCCTCCTGAAGTCAGGATGGCTACAAATCGGTATACGTTTAAAATGAAAGTACGAAGCATTCTTTTCGATAGGCTGGCAGCATCAGCACATCAGTGACTTATTCGTATTTATGTATATATATCATCTATTCCTATATATTTAAATAATATATATATATATATATATATCTAATTTTTATATAGATATTTATTTTTTATGTTGTTATAGTATATATATGATAGGTATTTATTATATAAATTCAACCTAGCTTCTTCAAATCATTCTCTTCTACTTGCACCTACCATGCTCTTCTCTGCATCACCCTAAGGTTGGCTGGTAGACAATGCCTTTGGCATTAAGCCCACCTTTGTACTACTTATATAGTGCATAAAGTTTAAATAAATAAAATAAATAAATAAATATGCATAATATAAAGAGTAATAAATATGGATTTATTAAATTTAAGTAATTTTAAATGACGTGTTAGGAGAGGCCTATGTCCAGGTAGTGGACTGCAATAGGCTGAAATGATGATGATGATGATGAAGTTAATTCAATGAATCTGTAATTATTCAATTCAATTTCAAAAACCACCGAGACAAACTATATAATCTTCTCAGATAAATTATATAAAAAAATATAACAAAATTAGGATTTATTACTATTTTGATAGTTCTAAAAACTACATTTAGTCTATGAAATATTAGACACTCAAACAAATCTCGATTAAACTACAGATTCTCATAATAATATAAGCCGTCGAATATAAAAGCACTCATCGAACGAACATAAAGGTACTTTCACGGCACAATAAGGGTTAAAATCTGTGTGTGTGCGTGTTGTCGGTAGTCCTTTAATGTCGTGTTGTGCCTTGTAGATGTCTAGATAAAAGGGAAGAACATTGTGACGCAAGCTGGAGGGTCGATTCCGCTCTATTTATTACTACATAGTGTACAAGCACCCGTATGCGGTAGTGTTCGTGTATTAAATTTAAATCAAATGATGTTCCGCATTATTATGTGTATTTAAGGTCTTAGTGAACTAATGGTTAATCTAGAGTAATAACCTGTTCGCTGTCATTATAAACCGATAAAATAGAAATTACTGCGCGAGCTCTAGAAGTTATTACATTTTTCAGCCAAAAATTTAGACGTTCATTTATTCGGATAACATTTGATTCGTGATGAGGTTATTGTCAGGTGTTTCTGAATTGTTAAAAAACTATGATACTATTTAGACACAACTATTGAAAATTTAAAACAGAATAGGCTCCTTAAAAAAATTTCCAATAAAATATTTCAAATTTTTCGTGTCAATATATATTTTTCATAAGTTCTTTTCAAGATATTTTTTGAAGAACTAATAATTATGCTGTGCAATGGGGTAAGTCATTCAGTATTGTTTGAACTTTCTTCAAGATCTTCACTTATTTTTCGGAAAGAAATATACAGTATTGTAGCACATCACTAGCTTAAATTACAATTTCACATTTCATTCGATGACTAAGCATTGATAGAGCTTTGAACTATTTGCTCAAAGAGCAACTGCTTTTGTTGTTACTATACTATGTGGGCACTTTTAATTTCTCAGAGATTTAGTTTAGAAGGGGAGGCTTCAGTATAAGTTCAAATCCAGTATTTATCTCATCTTTGAAGGGTCACTTCACTTGATTTACAGTTCAAAGGCTGGTAACGTTAGCTTTGTGATCGTACGGTTTTGTGGACGAAGGACCTTAGATATTTAAGTGTTTGTATTTTTCAGATGTTTGGCCAACAAAGCATCTTATAAGTCTGCGATTTGTTGTTTAGTATTGTTGTTTGAAGTTAGTTCTTGAATGATAGTAACGTTTCCATTGATACTAGGAACAGTGAATTTTAATCTTAAGTAAGTAATCTTACTTTTTATGAACAAGCTTCAAAATTCTCCACATAGCTTTCATTATAATACCTAAATTTGTTTTCTATATATATTTTATACACTAAGATTGTAGTTTGATACCTATATTTTAAAACACAAATTCATTAACTCGTACTACAGCTCATTTAGGACGACGACAAAAAAAAAATATTTTCTTTATAAATCTTTTCTTTTTCATTCTGCAACTCGTTCTTGTATCCTCGTATCTTGTATTACTGACTGTACCAACCGTTAATAAAGTTTCACACAAGATATAAAGTGGAACAAGTAGTAGAATGAAAATATTATTAATTTTGATTTTCTTCAAGAAATAGAAATCTTGTTACTCGTTTTCAATCTTTCAAATTTAAGTTCCTCACATTTCGCGAATGCTCATACAACTCCACTGTGTAATAAGGAATTGGTAATTTAGGATATAAGTTATACAGTAACTTTACTAGTGAAGTGGTTTATAAATCCTTTTCGGACAAGTTAGCACTTACATCTAATATATATTATATACATTAATTACAAAGAATAAATTACTTACTCCTATTTATAAAAACACTGTTTTTGTTGTATGTACATGGTACACTTAATAACAACATCCCTACAACATTATTCCATACATAAACTAATTATCATACCTCGGTACAGTTACTAACAACCTTTTAAACATATTTTAGACTGACATTGATGAGCAGATAAGATCGTAGTGTCCGATTCATTACGCATAATGTTAAGGTTCGTTAATCTAGAACAATCGACGATTCTATACGACCTATGGTTATTTGCTCCTAAATAGATTTATTGACGTCCGGTAAAATTGATAAAAGTTGTCCTGAGAAAGCATTTAATATTGTATGATAGGCATACAATTGGAATTTATTGCCCCTAATGACGACTGTTTTAGTTTATAATTCAGGGGAGACAAATTGGTATTTAATTTCGAGTAGAGTGTAAAGAGTAAAAAAGGACACTACAAGTTAAAATAATTCAGAATTAAGTTACTACACGATTTAAATAAATTCAAATTAATCACGTGTTATTGATTTATGTTATCTAAATTTGGCTTCTCGTTGAATACTACGACAAGCCGAATTTGGAGTAACTAGACTTGTATTAAATATAATAATAAAGCACTCTATAATTAATTTACGGTGACTGCATAATTCTAATATCAGGTATAATATTTTTGAGCAAATGAGTTTGTCTTAAACATAGTTAATAATTTAAATCCAGACTATCCCCGTAATAAACTTGGGCATAACCTAAAATAAATTAGTCTGTAGCTAAGTTAAAATGAATCGGTGTGCCTTTTAGCACCAAATTAAACCTATAAAATCAAAGCAATTAAAAGAAATTAAAAAACTCATATAGCAATGAGTTAGATTTTTTTGCGACATTAACACGTTGTCAAAACCATTTAGTTGATTCATATTCAAAGTTTTTATTAAGTTTCTTATTAAATTAATCAACGAAGTATGACTACATCAATCATACATTTATACTTAGACCCGTTTAACTAAAGATTGAGCTCAATTGAATCGACATTGAACTTGAAATTTATTAGCAAGAACATCGAACAAGCCAGTTATAAAAGAAACTTCGATTTCTTAGAGCTGCTAACAAAATTGTTCGAAGCATTCGATGAGAACGGGTCTTGATTAAATGGATATGTCGTCGTGACTCAGAGACGATTGTTTGGTAAAAATTTTATGTTCTCGGTACCACGGACCGTCAAGTATGACGAGTCATATTAATCTTTATGAAATAATCAATTAAATAGTGGGGGAAATCTGGATTAGATGGTATCAGTGGTCTGTCGGCACATGTAGTCGTGAGGTCCGTAACAAGCCTACTCGGGAGAAATGGTCATGATCGTTTAAAACGAATAATTTAATTGATTCTTAAAATTAATATTATAATAGTAAAATGATACAACATTTCTGACAATATCAGAATTACTAGTATAAAACGACGTAGATAGTTAATGTTTTGAATACTTACTAATTAAACATTATTAAGACTCATAACGGAACTAAACGTTACAATTGACAACTTACATAATTATGCATAAAACTAAATTACATATTATGGCAAATAATGGTAATATTGGAAACAAAATCTATACTTACTAATATAAAAGAGTTGAAGGGTTGGTTTTGTTGAACGCACAAACATTTTTGGAACTACTGGTTCAGACAAGGCAAACCGCAACTCAGATATAAAAACAACAATAATCTTTATACCGAATGAGAATGAGCACGTAACGCTACGTAATAATATTTTTTTGCCGAAATTAAGTTATTTATATTTTTTATAATCTACAATCATTAATAACAGTAACTGCTTTAAAAAAGTATTGATTTATAATGTTATTAACGAATTCGACACTTCGTTATATTCTCATTTACCTAGTATTAAAAACACACATGATCAAAACTGGTTAATCTAACTACAATGACAGCCAAAAGCGGTATGTTTTGGTATCGACTGGTCAGGTATTCGAAGTATTGTCAGTGATTTAATTGAAACAGCGGGGGCTTCGGACCGGCCAACGCCATAGTGGCCTACAGGAAACAATGTTTTGTATGAAAAATTTCATCTAGTACATTTTAATTGCCTTCATATAGTTTAATTAGACGTTCGTGTAGTGATTAATGTTGTAAAACATGTTTGATGACTATAAAATATGCGTCTACGTTCAATTTCTTATACGTAATTTGGTTTCTCTATTTTGATAAATGAGTTTTTGTGGATAAATAGGTTAGGCCTTTTTTGTTCAATTGGTTGATATTAAGTAAATGTGATGTATGCATTTGGGATCATTTAAATAAGTTATTCTTAAGATGGAAATTGGAACTAAATTGAATTCTTTATTATAAATCTGTGAATGTATAAAAAAATTATCATTATTGTTTATTTGTTCTATAAGATAAATTTAGTCTAAGATTATTGAACTTGTGTTAGATAAATAATTATTAAATTTGGTACTTATTTGAAACTAGTAATTACCCGGAGCATCGCCCCGTGGATCTGTTTGGTCACTGCTCAACTCCTATTGGTTAGTATAGATAAATACAGATTGAAGGTAAGATTATCTATTTATCTATAAATTTCAAATTATAAATGAAATATAAAAAAAAAACTGTTTTTTTTAATTTCATTTATAATTTGAAATTTCTCTCCTGTGTGGGCTCCGGATATAGTTTCTAATAAGTTATTTTATTACATTTCATGTAATTTAATTATCGAGAACCAACGCATATTCTGATTAAAATAATTATACAAAATAATTATATCTGATAACATTAAACCATATTATATACCGAACCATTAGGTATTTACACCTATTTAATTCGAAATTATTCAAATTATTGTAATATAAATTAATTATTCGCATAAATATAGAACAATAATATTATTCCAGCAAGCTAATTTACATATAAGTATAACATTACCGCGAAACATGCTTGTGAAGTCCAATGTAAAATTAAGCAAATTATACAATGTAAACATACAGTACATCAGTAAAACATAATATTGACCTATTCATTATTCATTCAAACCCGGACAATTAACTTAAATTATCTATAGTATCTGTTAGAAAACCAAACATGCATAATTATAATAGCTATCCATTTATAAATAAATAAAAATGCTACCACATTTACATAGCCATCTACCACACCATCTAGTCCCAAATTAAGCAATTATATTTGCTTGTGTTATGGGTACTAAACAACGGATATACTACTTATACTTATACTAATAATATTTTTTTTGTAAATACATACATATTAGGTATAGATAAATTACACCCAGACACAGAACAAACAATCATGCTCATCACACAAAGATTTGTTCTGGGTAGGAATAGAACCCACGACCTCTAGCTTAGCAGTCAGGGTCACTAACCACTAGACCAACAGGCCAGTCATAGCTCATTTATATCCCAATGCCAGCCCGTGTCTAGCATTAGGATATAAATGATCCTCCTCTCCTCTATCTAGAGAGCTGAGAGAGTTTACATCATAATCCACACACGCTGACCTAATGCAGCTTAGTAGATCAGACATAGCCATAGAATTTCTTCTAGGGTATGTGGGTTTCCGATCTTGTGGGTGTGGTGTACGTTTCCGAATTTCAGACTTCACTGTTAGCAGATGGTAAGTCTAGTATATTATAAATTCCACAAAATGAAATCCACATTGTTTGTATTTTCATTGCAATCAATGTTAAAGGACAGAGCCATGTCCATGGACGGCGGTTACTAGTTACCAGGTCAGATGTTAATCTGTCACGTCGGGCAATAAAAAATATGATTCGGTTTTTTTCTCGACCACTCCCGATGGTGACAAACTGACCTACGGCCCGCCTCATTGTATGCTGTTGCCATAGCCTATGGGCGCCTTCAACAACAGGGGCATCAAAATGCAAATTGCAATTTCAACGACTAATTTCTTCCCCGTTATATGAAAGCGACACAAACGATCAACTCCTTGATAAATTGGAATACTCCCAAATTAATCTTACCATCTGTAACTTTGACAGAGGATGAAGGGGTATAAGATGTTCTTAAATACTTCAGTTTAATATTGACGTCTAGAAACTTCGGCCGGTAGTTATCTAAGACTCCGAACAATAGTCTTACTTCCTGATTTAAGTTCGCCTTAGTCCTTAGTGTGACGAAACAAGACAATACAAGCAGTGCTCTGGCTAGATATCTTATAATTACATCGCTATTAACAATGGAATGGAATTATTTTGTAGAGCAGATAGTAAGAACTTAATGATAACGAAGTTTTATCAAGTTTATATTAATTCTTAAAAGAAAAGGTCATTGCTTAAAGCCGTTTGATTTAATTTATGATTATTCTAACTTCAAAGCGCTTCTTTGCTGATTTTTATGCTTTTTTGTTTAGGACTAAGAATTTAAAAAAAGTACTCTAAAACTAATTCAGAAGTATTAGATTATGATTAAGCAATTATTGTATTATGTGTATTAAATAAGACTATTTAAAAAAAAAAAAAAAATTCTCGTTAATCGTTTAGTACGTGATTGTGAACTGTCAAATTAGTACTTAATTAGAATTTTTTTTTGATCGTTTAGTACGTGATTGTGCATCTAGGAGAGGAGATGGCCGAATTTATATACATATCAATGCACATATTAAAATGGCGCCGTGGCGGAAATTATATGAGGACTGTGTCCAACAGTGTATTATGTTTATTGGGCTGATATGATGATGATTTTAAAATGTATGGGAAAAGTTATATTAAATAAATATAATTATGTATATATAACAAGAGCAACAATATCAGGTAGGTAACAAAAATATCGTGTGATAAGGATGTCATTTTTGACATGTTTCAAATTAGGATAATCTTTACCTCGATAAAACACTGACAAAAATGTTGTACAAAGCAACTACAAAGAATGAAGAAGATCTAAAACCTAATTAAACAGATCTCACAGATTTCTACAATGCAGTAGAACATCTACACAGTTGGTTTACTGCCCTCTCCTTGACAACTTTATTACGGCATCTTACAGCGGTCATTGGGTTTAAAATTTTAATTAGTTCCCTTGTTGCCTTGTTAAGAATATTGGCCCGATTTTATTATGGGTATATACGGCTGTACTTCTTGGTAAACATTCTGTTTTATCTGATAGTAATAATGAGGATTTTTATAACAGACACTCATAAAAATAAGTATCTAATATTAACTAGTATTTAAGAGAGGCTTGAGATTTTTGAATAATATCGTTTTCATTGTGTTAATACTAAGAACAATTACTATACTATATATTGTAGCCAAATTTTTTAACACATTAATTACGATGTAATAAAAATATAATAAATGAAATCCTTTAATCGTCAAATAAATGACACTCAAAAATAAATCTAAATTTATCTTTTATAACAAATGGCTCCCTTTTGTCTTTCAAAGTCATAAAATTTGTCACTTAAAATATTATAACTTGAAAGCAGATGTCACTGATAGCGGTGGTAATTATTCTCCTAAAAGCCACAGTTTCAATGGCGGCATAACAAAGCAATTGTCTCAAAATAAAACAGGTCCACTAAAAAAAGAATGCCAGCAAATAAAACAATAAAGAGGACAAACACAAAACAAAGAGAAATACAATAAATCAGCTGTTGTGGAAGTATCCCGCTTTTTAAAAGTATGGATAGAGGCAGACGGCTGACATCGGGCTGTTAACTGGGAATTTATTGTTAATCACGCCCGAAGAAGTCTCATTCTCGTAAATTTTTGTGTAATACGAGTGGATTGATGCAAGATGCGACCCGATAACTATGGAGCGGAAATAATTGGAAGGTTTTATGGAGAGGACTGCCTCGGTAAGTAGCTGGAATAGCACGAGAGAGGTATGTTTAGCTTCCAGTATCCTAATTTTACTTCGTAAGGTTCAATTTTGAATGGAAATTTAATTCGTTACATGTAACTCTTGCTATAATGGTGGAATCGGTTCTGGTCGTTGAACATGTATAAAAATTAGAATTTGTTTGTGAGCGAGTGTGGGATTATGTGGACATCATTGCAATGTATCTGCTTAATTAATTGCTTTTGTTTGTTAATTGACTTGCCTAATTTCGTTGAATTTATTGTTACCGATGCAATTAGCTGTACTTTATTATCCTTATCTTTATCGTAAGATATCAAGATTTCTGGATAGTGTGAACAAAGTTTTTAAATCGTTAATTTTTCTGTAAGCTTGAGACAGTATAAACAGACTGTATAAAGTTAGCGTTGACGATGAAAATAAATAGATTATCCTAATCCAAACAATGTCAGCCACAACTGAATGTCTTTGTAAACCTTAAGTCACCAGTATCCGTGGATACACCGCAATCAAATTGGGAATGTTTCCCGTAATAAAATGGTTTTACTATCTCAATGTGCTTCTCATCAACGTAACCTAAATAATATCTTGTCCATTAAATTTATTGAGACTAAATGTCTCAATAAATTTAATCTCAATAAATAAATTATCTAATTTCAATGTTAAATAATACATGAAGAAGTTAATTTCTGGAATTCTTCAAAAATAAGGTTACAGGTTAAAAAGTTTCATAACATTTGGCCGACATACATAACATATACACAGCATCACGCCTTTTCCCCGAAGGGGTAGGCAGAGGTGTTTCACACCCACATTTTGCCAGCTATGTTTGGTCCCATAAAATAGGGGGCGAGCCTATTGTCATCAACCGGGAGTATTAAAATTTGTTTAACAAACTCCGGGAAAATCTTAATACTGGAATTTCATGATAGAAAAAAGTAACAAAATAACAAATTAAAACATATTTTTTTATATAGCGGCTCTAAATTTGGTTCTAAGCTGCTTATGTTTGAAGTGTTTTTAGGAGTTAAAAATAAACACTACATTTACTTTGGAAAAATGTTTCATTCCTTACACGTAGGTACATAATATTACTTACCCACTTACCCACCTACTCGTATTTCATTCTATAGCTTTCAAAATTATTCCTCCCTATTTCCATTCAAACCCAGAAGGAAATATTATAGCCAATAATCTTGCGTGTAATATTTAAATCTTCGCTCGTGCTATGACAGCCCCTCTAGTTATTGCTTTACTTACCATCGCTACTGCAATCAAAATAAAAATATCCCACACTTAAACTTAACTAGCTTACTATGAAATCCCATCTGCAGAGCCTTATTTTTGCAGTTGCAAATAAGAATTCATCTTTTATCATTATATTCAACGACCTAACTACTTTCAGCTAGCATCGTAATATAAACTTTATATATTATGAAATAGTACAGAAAATGGAATGATGATAATATCACATTTGATAAATACGTACATTGCCTGGCGATATAAGAACCCTTTGAAGTGTAAAAAGCAAGAAAAGTGCAGCGTTGTGACGAGCCTGTGCTCCGTTTATAAATATTTATTACCTAATTATTGAAGGCTGGTTTAACACCTCGAATGACTTTTTCGCCAGAGGCGGGCATCCAACTTCGAGACAACACCAATTTGTATTTTAAATCCCGAATAGCAGAACCGATGTTTTATTTTTAAAACTTGTTAACACTGTAATAAAGTTGTCCATTACCTATCATTCTGTCATGTCAAGCGAGACGTTTGTTTTGCAAAAGTTCCTTTTTAACGAAGTGTTAAAAACTCATTTCACAGTATTATAAAGCTGTTTTGATGTTTCAAGAAATAATCGTAATTTGTAGCATACATTGTTTTATTAGACATGTATTGGCTGTTAAAGTACATGAACATTTACTTGTTTCTGTTATCAACGTATTACATCACTTATCTAGTCTTCATCTTGATTTACCAGCAATCTTTTATTCATTCAAAAAATCTACCATGTTACTTTATGTCCAAATCTTTCTTACTATAAGGTTGAATTTTAAGTGACTTTTTTCTAGCCAAGTGTAAACGTATGCATGTATTTATGTATAAATTTTAGTGTACAGTCGATATAAACCTGTTTTCCGATTGCACCTCGTGCTAAATTATCAAAATGTGACGTTTTATCACAAAAGAACAGCAGTTTACACTTAAACAAGTGTCGGGGATACTATCTCGCTCAAGTTATGCGTTTAGTCACCTTATTAAATAAAGGTTTATCAACATGAGGGCACGCGGTGCAGGGCTCTAATGTTAACGTAAAGAATTGTATGGATTTTAAGATGTTTTACTATTCAAAAGCCACATTATGTCTGGAAATAATTATTATTTAGTAAGTAATTTATTCTGCAAATCAATACATTTCATAATAGTGATAGTACAGTTATTTTTAGAGTTGCGTATCTCAAAAGGAAAAACGGAACTCTTATAGGATCACTCCGTTGTCCGTCCGTCTGTCTGTCTTTCTTACATATCAATCACAAAAAAGTGCGACTCGCACTTGGCCGGGTTTTTTTTAATCATTGTGTGTATATAATTATATTCTATCGGAATAATAAAATAATAAATTAAAGGTCTGCCTCGGTGGCGCAGCGGGAAGTGATTTGAGATTGATCCAATTCCCGGGTCGGGTGAAAATGGTTTTTCTATCATGAAATTCCAGTATTAAGATTTTCCCGTAGTTTGGTAAACAAATGTTCCCGGTTGATGACAATAGGCTCGCCCCCTATTTCATGGGACCAAACATAGCTGGCGAAATGTGGGTGTGAAACACCTCTGCCTACCCCGTCGGGGAAAAAGGCGTAATGCAATGTTATGTTAAATTAAAGGTATAATATATAAATATATATTAGAGTATAATTTAAGTGTGTTATTTTGTATATTTTACTTTCTCAGTTTACCAAGAAACGGAACAATGAATAACATTAAAATTAATTTTAATTTTACTTATACTAACATGTAGGTAAATAACAGAAACCACAAAATTGTTTCTACTGAAATTTTCACCTACCTACTTAATATTAAACTTTGCACTTTCATAATAAAACGAACGAACCATTTCTATCCTCAACCTGTTTTGTTTGGATTATCCGTTTTTCTGAGCCTTCTTGTAAACTAGCGTGGCATACAAAGATAAGAACACTTTACATCTCGGAGATTACCAGTTTATACAAAGAGTTCGTAACAAAATTATAAGAATGTATAGACACAACCTACACCAGCAACATGATAATATTTAAATTACATTTTTTTATTTTATTAAATTTAAAATTGTAATTGAGCTTTGAAATTCCACTTTTAAAATAAATGTAATTTAAATTTAAAGTTCTGATAGTTTATCAGTTTAATGTAATTTATATCTTAATCTACTTCCAGGCGTCGTACTTAATCTAATTACATTAAGTCAAATATTCCGTTTCGCTTATCTATGTAAAGGCGCTTTGGTCCGAAATAGGCAGTAAGTGCCTACGTATATTATCTGTACGACAACGGACTGAGAAGATTCTCGATTAACCTAATCTACAGAATTGTACATTTATTTTTGTTTTAAACACATTAAAGCAGCTATTTAAGCTGTCGTTATCAGAAAACAATAGAAACCCAACTTTCGTTTTCTCATTTCTTGATTTTTTATTTTAATGTGAAAAACTCAATTATTGTTCGGAAATTAAGAATGCAATCTTTTCATTTTAATATGAACCTTACATAAATAATTATAATTTACACGTGCCATAGTAATTAAGGGACTCCTTGGAGGTGACCCGTATTCAGTGGTGGGAATTAAATGATGGGCGTATTGAAATGATGATAATATTAAATTGAGTAATCAAAATATCTGTATTACACATAACGCTTTCTCTTTCAAATATACAAATATGTAAACAGAAACAAAGTTACGCAATACTAAATGGAGTATCCTCAACAAACGCAATGTAATACCAACTAGATAAACAAATAACTATAATCTTCTTTCACTAAACAAACATGCAAGCCGAGCAACCTACGATTTTCGCCTAAGGCCTATCCGTCCGTCCGACAGGGAACAATCAATCATACGGACAGGATAAACATTAGTTTTGATTTAACAGTCATTATAATAAACAAACATTTTTGTACGCTCACATCTACGAGTAATTAACGTCATAGCTTCATATTTCTTCTTCGAGTGTAGACGTGTATTTTGGGATTCGGGAGAAATGAAACGATTTTTCATACGTTATGACAAGTTTCTCGACACCTTTTTTGGTTGTTTTATATTCGTCGTTGTACGAAAATAATCATATCGCTTAAAAATAACTGCAAGTAGGGACAGCGTAATTGATTAATTTTAGTTTATAATTTGTGTCTTGCTCTGCAGCAGAGCCACCATAACAAATGCTGATCAAATATCTTAAAATGATGTATAATAATATAATAATAATAATATTCTACCACATTCACACAGCGCCATCTAGTCCCAAAGTAAGCAATTATATTTGCTTGTGTTATCGGTACTAAACAACTGATATACTACTTAAATACTTTTTTTTTTTTGTAAATACATACATATTATAGATAAATTACACCCAGACACAGAACAAACCTTTATGCTCATCACACAAAGATTTGTCCTGGGTGGGGATCGAACCCACGACCTCCGGCTTAGCAGTCAGGGTCACTAACCACTAGACCAACAGGCCAGTCAAAATATAATTATAAATATATATCAAACGAAAAGGATGTACGTCATCCAATATTGCTGTACCTACACTAGGTAACGAGGAATTGTGCATTGAAAGTGTAGTATTCTGATTCTGACTCGTCTGATTGCTTTTGGATCGTAAACTTTTTCGAATCTTAGTACGACGTATTTTTACGGCTTAAGTTATTTAATGTTAGAAAATAGTCTACCGTATAGAAAATTAAAAACTGATTATTAAAAGTTTTATTCTACAATCATCTATTTCTTTAACATTATGTTTTTTAACTTTAATTAAACTGACATTTCCGGCCCAAAATTTTCCGACAACTCAGAATCAGGGGGCAGGACAGCAGTAGTTTTTAGCTGTCCTAAGTACGTTTACTAGGTGGCTTTGCTCGAGAGTATGCTCCCCAGCAGAGCCACTTACAATGCACATTTCTTCGTTACCTACTGTAGGTACAGCAATATCGGCTGACGTACATCCTTTACGTTTGATATACATCATTTTAAGACATAATTGATCAGCATTTGTAATGGTAGTCTCTGCTGCAGAGCAGGACGCTATAATTACGTGCTTTTTGCGTGTTAAGATTGTTATACATTAAGTATAATGATCAGAATTATTTTGAAATGACTTAGGTATTATGTATTGTTATATTATTAATTACATTGTTAACTTTATACTCCACTTCCATTTATTTAAAAACATTATTTTTTAAAAGACGCGCTAGTTAACATACGCAAACAAGCCCTGTGTCGCGAGGGATTTTACTACCATACAGTCAGATATAAAGTTCACCCAGACTGGAAACAAATATCTATGAAACACAACATTATTTGTCACGTGTGGAAATCGAACTCACGACACTTGGCACGACGATTTTCATGGCGACCGCCTTAACCACTGCGCCGTAATGACAGTCAAAATATATATTAATTAATAATATAATAATATTCTACCACATTCACACAGCGCCATCTAGTTCCAAAGTAAGCAATTATATTTGCTTGTGTTATGGGTACTAAACAACTGATATACTACATACTTACCTAAATACATTTTTTTTTGTAAATACATACATGTTATAGATAAATTACACCCAGACACAGAACAAACCTTTATGCTCATCACACAAAGATTTATCCTGGTTGGGGATCGAACCCACGACCTCCGGCTTAGCAGTCAGGGTCACTAACCACTAGACCGACAGGCCAATCAAAATGCCCCAAGAGGTCAACAAAAATTCTAGATATTAATACGCTTGCTGTACGAAGTGCAATGTCAGACAGACAACAACGCCGACACGTTAAACAGTTCCAAAAGATAAATAAAATTTCTATGAGAAAAATACTCGACTAGCATTCACTAGCTCGTAAAAACCTGAACTCAATATATTACTATCGTAATAAAATCATAAAGCACTTTAATAAATTCTATTAGATTTTTAAAGCACTTGATCAATAAAAAGCTTCTTACGATATTGAAGATTTAATTATGAGAAATAAATTGTAATACAGTTCGGATATAATGTTGATGTTATTTCATAAATTGTTTTTATGTTTTCAATAGATTGTTTAGTTGTCTGCGATGATTGACTCTTCGTGTAGTTCTACTAAAAGTAATTGTACTAGTATTTTAATTAACATGGGAATCTTTTTGAGATTCTATATTTTATATGTCGATGTTGTTACAAATATTAACTTTATGTGAAATATAATAAGAGTAATTTAGGAAAAAGCGATGGTGGCTGAATGGATAAGAGACCGGCGTGCAAATCACGGTCTGAGTTCGATCCCGACCGGCAGTACCAATGTGGTGAAGGAAAACATCGTGAGAAAACCCACATACCCTAGATGAAATTCTATGAGTATGCCTGATCCACCAACCCGCACTAGGCCAGCGTGAGTGGATTATGGCCTAATCCCTCTCAGCTCTCTAGTTAGAGGAAAAGAGACCCAAACCCAGCAGTTGTACTTAGTGAGTGGCTGATGAATTATTATTACGAATGTGAAAGTTAGGATAGATGGCTGGATGTATGGGTGAATGTTTGTTCCTCAATCACGCCAGAACGGTTGATAGGATCTGTATGAAAAATAGTACATAGGCTACTTTTAACCAACATAACATGTGGCTGGAGCCGCGGGCGTCTTCAATTTAATTAATAATAATATAATATAATAATATTCTACCACATTCACACAGCGCCACCTAGTCCCAAAGTAAGCAATTATATTTGCTTGTGTTATGGGTACTAAACAACTGATATACTACTTAAATACATTTTTTTTTGTAAATACATACATATTATAGATAAATTACACCCAGACACAGAACAAACCTTTATGTTCATCACACAAAGATTTGTCCTGGGTGGGGATCGAACCCACGACCTCCGGCTTAGCAGTCAGGGTCACTAACCACTAGACCAACAGGCCAGTCAATCAAAGTCAATTATGAAACTAGTCAGTCAAAGTCAATTATGAAACTATTAAAATTTTTCTTAATTCTAAAACTATTAATCAGATAATTATATCAGCAAGATCTTATAAATCAGAAGCATAATGCACACAAATATATTTGACCAAATGCTCACATTGCAGAAGAAAAATATTTACAAACACTGACATACTGATGTAAGACGCCTCTTAATTATCTTCATCTAACCTGGTTGACGGAACAAAAACAAATAAACGATTAATGCAAACAGGAAAACATAACAGCGGGACAATCCATAATAGTAACACGTGCCAAGAGAATAGAGTACACCATCAAACTAATGATGCACAAAAATATTTTCCGTGTACCTTTATAACCATCGATTAATCTAGAGTCCGTTTTTTATTCTCTTTAAAAGCATCGGCAAACGCGTTCCGATGTTTGTACATCCAACGTCCACCACACATCGTCCATTAGGCTTTATTAAGAGTTTAGTCAATATTGATAATGTTTGATGGCGAGTCATGGACGTAACGATGCAATTAAATTTCGCCTCCCATAATGAAAGGTTCGCCAGTTTATACACTAAATGCAGCTGGCGCATCAAATTTATTGTGTTAATAATTGATTTAATTGGAGCACTCGTTTTTACCAATCAATTTGCCGCGAATGTTGTAGGTTTACTGAGTTAAAATTTGCTCATACATTATGTTATTAATTACATGGCAACTTCATTGTCATTGCAAACGTTTATTTTGAAATGTATTGAGGCCTGTGGCCTGTTTACTGTTGTAAATTCTTTTAAATGTGGAAATGTCTCAATGATAAAATTTACTGCGCCTATCCTGAGTCGTCAATAACTGAATGATTTTGATTGTAACTATCTCAGCAGGATCTCGGCTAATAGGTTATTTTGAACTTGGTAATATGTTTTTAAATTAATAGCCGTTAAGTTATTTGTGAGTATTATAAATAATACAATACTAGAAATTGGTATATAACTATTAAAACGTCAGTTAGATAACATATGACTGGCCTGTTGGTCTAGTGGTTAGTGACCCTGACTGCTAAGCCGGAGGTCGTGGGTTCGATCCCCACCAAGGACAAATCTTTGTGTGATGAGCATAAAGGCTTGTTCTGTGTCTGGGTGTAATTTATCTATAATATGTACCTATGTATTTACAAAAAAATGTATTTAAGTAGTATATCAGTTGTTTAGTACCCATAACACAAGCAAATATAATTGCTTACTTTGGGACTAGATGGTGCTGTGTGAATGTGGTAGAATATTTTATTATTATTATATTATATATTATATTTTGTAGAATTCCATTTTATCGAACACCAAATATATAAGTGCTATTTAAAGTTTTGTAATTTTTATATTTTTACAGATTTTTATTGTTGGCATTCGTTATGAGGCAGTGGTGTATTTTGCTTCACAAATCTAATATCTGATTTTTATTATACGTTGGAACGATCTACATTCAATCGTCAGACTTCAGTGGCAGTACAAGTCATATTTAAAGAGTTCGCAACTAAACTTGTGAAATAGTGATAATATTATGTTTTATGATTATAAATCTCTCATTTGATTGTTTGACCTACACCTAACCTACTACTACTAAATACCTTATCTAGAATGAAAACAAAATATATATCAAATATAACATCTGACAAAGAAATAAAACGCGGATGTAAACACGTATAAAAACCATCAGTGGAGCTAAAGTCTCTGCTATTTCAATGGAGGTCCCGTATTGCATAAGTATTTATATTATAACTATGTTTGCACTCGCATTTAAATAGGACGAATTCACTCGAAGATATATTAGTAGCCAGTGGAGAAATACACCACGCATTATGAACACACGCCCCGAGACTAATAACGCCATTAGTCAAAACGAATTTGGTGCTGCGAGGTTAATTTGAGACGAGAAATTCGTGAGAAACCATAGTATCTAATTTGATTGTAGAACGTGTAATAAATGGTATTATTTTAATACAGACTTATACATGGTCTCAGTTATTCATAGTTCGAGTCAAACTTGAGTTAATTCAAGAATTTGTGTATGAATTTTCGTAGATTTTACTATATAGTAGCCAGTATTTAGTATATAGTACTGTATAGTAGCCCACATTACCATTTGTATTATTATTTATTTATAGTATTGTAAATATAAGTTGAAGATATGTTAGTAAATAGTTAATAATGTTATAATTATAAATAATTTAATGTTATAAATAAATAAATTAATACTACATTAAATACTGTTTATCTTAAAATGCGAAACAAAAAAGTTTATCAAATCAAAAAGTTTTTATTGTTTAAATTTAGTTCCAAAAATCAAGCAAAACTAATGCTTTCAAAGTAAATCGTATCGTACATTTATAGTGCAAATAAAAGTGAAAAGTTCGTAAAAACGATGTCATCGGATTTGTCTCTGTGGTCGGTTTAAAAGCCGCAAACTCGAAGCAAAAGCAACTATTGATTCGTAATAAAACTGTCATGAAGTTAGCGCATTCTGAAAATTGTCCTCGTTGAAATTCGACGGATACGTAGTACTAGTTGTCTCTGTAACCAAACTCGGTCATAGTCCAATTTTGGGCTCGGAACTAGACAAAAAATTTGTGTGTGGACAGGTAACTCGTTCATTGTGACGACGACGGCGAATTTGCATTGTAATGGATATTCCGGCTTTCAACGTCCGTTGTTTATACGTTCATCTTCACATATGCACCAGTACTCTTTTATAGCCTTGGTAAATTCAAGAGGCACCGGCTATAATGTGATTTTTACTTTCGGTGCAATGCGGATATTTGGTTGAGCCAACCAAACAAAATAAACTAAAATTGTCCAAATAAGTTGTATTATCTTATTATTGACTATTGTTTCATCATTACAACCCATAAACAGTACATTACTGGGCACAGGTCTCCTCCAAAAATTGTAGAAAGAATTTAGCCTACTAAACCACGCGGCTGGCCAGACAGATTTGTATAGGGTTTGTTTTGAATTTTCCTTTTCTCGTAGTGATCTTGTAATGTTGTTGATAAGGTACTCCCATTGTCGCCTTCTACGACACCCACGGGTTGAGATGGGGTAGTACCATTATGTATTCTTAATTTGTCACTACACGGACAACTATTGACTATTGTTTACAGCTATTTAAAAAAGAGTTTTTAATAATGACATACAATTAAATAAGTTTTTCAAAAGCAATTATTACGACTTCTAAGCGTGTTAAATTAAATAGCAGTCAATGTGTACCATCTGGACCACCAACACCAAAATAAAACGATGCAATACAGCCGAATGAAACCCAATCTTGCATTATAAAAGCTGTCAAAATACATAAATTTGTGGCTAAAATTGGCATTAAAAATGTCACTCAGACGTATTTCTGACCCAACATTTGTATTGAACGCAATCGTGAATTGAATTTGAGCAAAATGAGACCTCAGAAGTCAATATGTCATATCGTCAACATCGCCGGTCAAACAATGAGGTTCTTCGACCGAGGTCCTATTATTTGCGGGTGGCCCACCGACAAGACAGGGTCTTTGTATCATTTGCGAAATAGATTCATCAGTTTTGTTACCACGGTTCTATAGTTCACGGACGATATGTGAAGAATTATTGCTACAATTGTATCGTAAACATTTACTTACTGTATATTGTGGCCTTTGATATTACACATTGAATGACATTTAGACATAATGCGTACTGCCTTAATTGCGTATTTTAATACGTAATTAAGGCAATACGCATCCTAGTCGAAATTATATGTCCACTAGCTTGGCATGACGGAAAAACTACCCTGTGTGCTATTCCAAGTTAAAATCTCTCTGTGGTCCATATTTTATATGGATCCTTTCAGGTGTTTTACATCACATTTGCATCTTACATACTTAATATTATAAAACTGAAGAGTTTGTTTGTTTGGTTGAACGCTAGGATCTCAGGAACTGGTCCAATGTGAAAAATTATTTTTGTATTGGATATCCCAATTATCGAGGAAGGTTATAGGCTATTATAACATCACGCTACGGCTAATAGAAGCTAAGCAGTGCCAAAATTAAGAACGTCGGTTGCGAGGCATACAGTTTAAGAATATGAATTGCAGCCAAAAAATCACACCACGACAATATGTAATATTAAGAAAACATGAAAATTCAAAGCCCTTGCCAATTAGAATCCAAATGAAATAACGCCAAAAATACACCTAACTGAAACTTAATTCATCTGAGAACTGAGGTGCAAATTTATGTATAAAACGTAAAACGATTGTAGACCGGGGCTCGTTTGGACTCGCATGGACATGAACTGTCCACAATCGAAATGAACCAAAGGCATCTCCCGTCCACCGCATTGTTCCTTTGTTGCTCGCATCTGACCAGAACCTTTGTCCGAGAATTGTTTTATACAGAATGTAAGTCACGAATACCATGTACTGTCTAACTGAATAAGGCCGGATCTTGCTGAGCTGTGCCCTCTACCGTAGGTTGCCTATGTCCAATCTCACATACAACTCTATTCACTGAATCTATTTTGTATAATCGACTATAACGAACCTTTTTTCGTGTTGTAAATTTCAATAGACAAGTTAGATACTATTTTTACCATAGACCTAGGATCCGCGCGCTACCGTAAATCTATGATTTTTACTGTATTATGTTTTTATTTTTCATATCAGAAAGTGTATAAATACTTTTTGGTGCACTTGCATAAATACTTTTAAACCATACAACTAACCACCGCAAAGTATAGGTACTTTAAGGTAAGTATAGGTACTTTTTATATGAATCTAGATGTAGGCATCTAGATTCATAATAATATTTATGACCTGCATAATTATATCCTATTTTATTTGATAACTATAAAAGTAATAATTAACATATTAATTGTACAGTAAATTGATTACAGATTTTCAATGTGCTGACATACCATTGGAGCCGCCCGCATCACAATAAAAAAATCGCTCGCTGTGACAAAAAAATTAGAAGAGGCCTATGTTCAACAGTGGACGTCGTTGGGCTGATATGATGATGATGATGATAAACCTATTATGTAACGAGATTTATTTATAAATACATACGTAAATTGAAAGAATATCTTATTTATTTTGCTAGATAAATATCTATAAATATTCATTGTTGATTTGGGAATACATTTATTGAATCATTTCGATATTCCAATGATAGGGCCCGAATATGATCCATATATTCTAGAAGACTTTTACTGGCCAGACACAGCGATATAGAAAGAAAAGTGCAGTCGATGCCGTTTTTATTACGATACGTGGAATAGTTACGTATTTCTTATAACGTTTGAAGAATATTGGAAGGAAATTGTACTCGTAATATTTGCAAAGATACACAACAGAAGCTCGGCATTGCTTATGTATTCATGTCACTTAAAAGTTGAATATATCTCCAATGTTTTGTTTCCGAATGAAAACTTCAATTCTTGGAAATACAAAACCAATTTTATTGAAGTATTATTTTAATGTTTCATTTTTGTTGCTAGACACGTATCGCAAGGTTACAAAAAGTTACATATTTAAATACTGTTATTAAAATTATAATAATATTCAATTTCAATGACGTGATGTCCTACGACTGCATTATAATGATATAATTATTACCAAAATTATAAATCATTTCAGAAATGCACTTCAATTAAAGAGTTCATCATAAACTACATCTCCCAAAAGCTAACTTCCATACCATTCTCGTCAACTAGCATAACTGGCCGTATTTGCTCGCGTGCCGAACTTGACCTCCGTGCTATCTCAATCTGATGTGGAGATAACCGCCAACATTGTTCCCAGCGGGACACTGAGAATTTTGCTAAACTAAACACAAACACTCTATTCTTATGACAATAAAGCTCAAAATGTGTTGCCAGTTTTATTAAGATAGATTCGTCATAGTGGGCTACATGACTGGGTAACACGTTCTTTGTCGTGATTCTGTGTATACTTGTATGAAGAGGTAAAAGTATGTCGATGTTGGTGTACAAACAAGCGATTTATGTGGGTACGCATTGCCAAGGGATCTCAGGGACTGATTATAAAAGCGATAACAATGTTTGTGCGAATATCTGAGGAACACATTCAACGTGAATGTTGGTTTAATCGCTTAGAATATAAATGCTACGTAGAAAGCCACTATCTTTATATTATATAATAAACAACCACGGCTGCACGGGAGCAAAACCCCGCATGACTTCTAGTATGAAAATACTAGAAGTTCCGCGGAATGCGCAAATTCTTTATCGTTCTTTATTTGACCACTGCTCAGCTCCTATAAGGCAATTATGTTATTAACAACAAAGTAAAGATAAACTTAATAAGCGACCCGCATATTATTATCACAATAGGCAATAGTAAAGTGTCTGTAAAATTTTAAATTATAATAGAAACGCATTCCAGCTGCCCTACTGTACTTCAACTACTTATGAAAAGCCAGTACTACTATGGAATAAAAATGTGTCGCCAAAAGGCGAGTTTATTAGATATTAAACTTTATGATATTGACATAAGATCGATTTTATATTGGCTTCACTTGAACAATAAGTATTCTGTATTGGATAATACACGAGTGAGTTTGTGTTGTGTGGAGGAACGAAGGGTAAGTTTTCTTTCAGAAAAAAACATAAATAAAATGGATGCCTATTCAAGTGAAGCGGGCCGATCGTTACGGCACCGCAATGTTTTCAAAAAGCTATCAAACTTTCGCTTTTCTAATGAAACTTGAGATCGCGGAAATTGCATGGAAATAAATACGAGCGCAGTAGTTCGCTTAGCAACTTTTAAATGCGCTCGCTGTTGAACAGAATGCCTTTGTTAATTTAAAAGCTTGCTCCGATCCAACTGCCAACGCTAAAAAATAAACTTGCCGAGCTCCGAACAGAAATTGGAGTTTCATATTGACTTTTGTATGCTGTCCTGACTTCATTGTATAGTTTGATTAAATACTCCAAATTCATAAACTTTGTTCATACAAATATAATTCTCAAAATAGAACTGTTTTGAATGGTGTGGGTGGGAAAACATTCGTGAGTAACATTTGTGTTAAGGAAGAGCGATAAAAGTTTGCACATTTTAGTATGGTCATCGCAAAACTCAGTACAATGGCGGAAAAAATTCAACAATCGGCACTCTGTACAAGAAGCGGAATATATACACGAATGAAATATTAAAGTTATAAAGGACTGTGCTTCAGAGAAAAGTAATAAAGTAGTCAAGGGTGAGCTCGGTGAGAAATCATGTGCCGACTTTATTGCAAATTATATTTCGGAGCCCCTCCACGCTTTTCAATGGGTTATTCTCAATGGAACTAATTTCGGTTGCCACGAATTTCATTACCATCTACTACCATAATTCAATTTGTCTGTTAAAATAAAATCTCGTACGTTATGTATGTAAACCCACAGGTCACGTTACAACGGTCGATCTGATTAAAATATTGAGTTTTTTGGTAAGTCAATTAGGTCACTCCATTTATTTCAGAGAGAGACTGAGGTCACAGTTTGTTAAAATAATTGCCGTTTATTCGATGGGATAATAAGTTGTTGGAACTTAATGTACGCCTTTTACAGTTTTTGTGTAGCATTGTTTTTCTACGCTTATTTATTATAACATTACCATTTTTTCTTCATATATTAAAGATAATACCTAAAAAGATAAATTCTTACAGTTTTTACTGCTGTTTAAGCCGAATGCGCAACAGAATAAATAGGCTTTAAGACATCAATGATGCGTAATGAGATCAAATTGCCAGCCATTTATGCAAAAGCGTGCCGTTGAGTTCTAAAATACGCCATATAAAGAAAAAGCAATTCTTCTTAAAAGATTATGCTGTGTACATGTATATTTCTCGCAGTAAATTCAAAAGAGAATCCCATTTCAAATAAGTGAGAATAGCCCGTTTTAAAGCTCTTTTATGCTGATGTCATGGGAGCACATTCAAAATTTCAAATAGCGTGTACGTCATTTGTGTCAAAGTGCAGGATTTTTATCTATACAGATTACTGTATTGTCTGCGTTTTGGGCTTTTGAACATAAAAATGTAAAGAAACAGCTTTAGTGTGATTCAGTCAGAATTTGGACCTAACAAAGACATGTGATTTAGGTACGATGAGTGTCTTATTAGATTATTCAACTCAGAATTGACCGTTACTTATGAGAATAATAAGAAAAGAATACGCACTTGTAGATTTTTTATAAGAAGTGTCTTTTTTTACCCGACTACCAAAAAGGAGGGAAGTTCTTCTTTAAGAATGGTTGTGACGAGGGCGAGACGACATTCATTTGTTGTCTAAGGAGTTTTCCTTTAGACTGAATGTAAGCCAATTGGGAAAATTCATCATACACTGTTATCTCGATCATTCACTGTAATTTATATTACAACTACTTAGTTTCCGAACACGGAACTCATTGCTAAAATAAAGTGTATCCAAAAAACAACACAAAGTTTATCTGTGTGCCAAGTTTCATCAAAATCCATTTATACTCAGACCGAATTGGATATAGAACAAACAATAACAACATTTGACTATTTTTAATGTCAGTTTCTGTAAAACCAATTATATTAATAAAAAGAAATGTTTTTAATAAAAAGTTACAGCTTAATTCCACTGATATCGGCAAAAGAAAAATTATTTTAAATGAAATTAAAATTTTAAAATAAAATGTGACAACATTTTGGCCGTGATTTACTTATAAAATTTCTATTTGATTTGGCCCAAGTTCAGTTTGTTTTGTGTGACAGAGTAACGTACGTCGAAATATGCATCTATACATACCCACCAAGACATACATAGGATATATTTTTGATCTTATCCGCTGAAGGTAAAATATTTGTAAAGAAAGTGCACAGACATACATCATTTAAGTGCTTTGTTGAAGTGTGTTTACAAAATCATTACAGTCCAACAAACAAAACTGGGGTTAATGATGTTAGTTCATTTGGCGTAAAGATCAGCATACTAAAAGATATGTAGATTGTGGGTTACAGTTATCTGTTATCAGTGACATTCTGCATACGTGATTTTGAAAATTAAATTATTTTTTTAAATTTGATGCTTGGTTCGCCTCCCAAGAAGGAGAAATTTGAAATTTAGATATACATACGTATAGATTTACGTCTACGGATCTAGGTGTACAGAATTATGTTGTCACCCTGTATTTTATTTTTTCACCTGTATAGTCGAGGCTTATGGCCTAAACCCTCTCAGCTCTCTAGATAGAGGAGAGGAGACCCGAACCAGCACTAGGATATTCTTCTTCTTATCGCGTGGGCTTGAGGCAGACCCTGGTGTTGGAATTTATCAAGTCACCCAGAAGGCTTCCAACTTAACTTAACGACTACCACATTAAGTGGTAACCGGGGCCAACGGCTTTACGTGCCTTCCGAAGCACGGAGACGCTCGAGAATGAAATTGTCACAAACGGTCACCCATCATGGACTGACCTTGCTGAGTGTTGCTTAACCTCGATGATCGTATCGAACATCCAGTACCACAATGCTACGAGTGCCTTTGGCCTTTATTCCAAGTAGGACATTAATGGTTGCTGATGATGATGACTGTAAAGTCATGGGGTCGAATGCAGAAGGCGGAGGACCAAGTATTATGGCGCGAGTTAGAAGAGACTTATGTCTAGCAGTAGACTACAATAGGCTGAAATGATGATATAAATATACTTTGAGACCAAGGGAAACTGACATGCATATCGGTATTGCTAGAGTCAAGCATTACCATCATCATCATCAACAGGCATAGGACGTCCACTGCTGGACATAAGCCTCCTCAAGAGATTTTCAATAGGACTGGTGCGTTATTTTGTCGTCACATTATTATGTAGTTTTGAAAAGACACGTTTCAATTTCTAGTTCTGTCTGTTTCTCTCTAAACAAGGCTGATACTTGGAATATATGGACAGAATAACTTATTACCGTTTTTGCCTGATTCAAAAATCGAACCACAGATTTCTTGCATAGCAGTCGTATCTTCCCGCTGCATCTACGGAGCAGTTTCAAAACTCACAAAATGGACCCATTTAATCTCGTGGTCGTTAACATTCTTAACAATCATTCTAAAAGGGTACAGGGAAGACAAGTACGGAATCACAGCATTATGTTTAGTACGTACTATTCCTCGGACCATGGACCATATACTTGGTTTAATACTGAAGTTACTTTTAAGAAGCTTCTGTGATATCTTGCGGTTTTTGAATAGAAGGGACGTTTTCTGATTCTAACAAACGTGTAAGTATTTTTTTTAATATATTTTATTTCAACTTATTTTTGGCTCGATACTTAAATTTTGATTTTACTCCAAGCTACATTGAGTGGGTTTCGCCCCATCATTCTTTATTTGACCACTGTTCAGCTCATATTGGCCGTAGCTTGATGGTCTATATAATTTATTATAAACTATATATATAGCCTTTATCGATAAATGTGCTATCCAACACTAAACGAATTTTTCATATATAGATTTGACTGTCACCTTGGCGCAGTGGTTAAGGTGGTCGGCTCGCCACTACATCGCTGTGCTGGGTGACGTGGGTTCGATTCCTACACGAGACAAATGTTTGTGTGATTCATAGATGTTTGTTTCGAGTCTGGGTGTACTTTGTATCCGTTAGTAGTATGTTTGTAAAGTCCCCCGCGACACAGGGCTTGTTCCCTAGTGCGGGCGTTGTCTTTTAATTAATTAATAATTATCTTCCTTAGATTATCGCGTTCAATCAAACAAGCTCTTTAGCTTTGTAATATTAGTATAAATATTCTGTACTAGATTTGTAGCAGGTAATACGACACAAATTTAATTTAATGTAGTTTAAAGTATTTTGCCTACTAATATTAAATCAAGTACTAACCCGAATGCAAATTTTTAGCTAATAAATTTCAACTGATACAGTTATAACCATTTACTCACACGTTGATTTGCTTGTAACTTATAGCAATGAAATAAAATAAAATTTTTACTTTCAATTCAACTTTGATTCGCTATTTTTCATACAATCTAAATCGTTCTACGGTTAAGCTCAAACGAAAACGATTTTAATAGAAACCTATCCTTTTCCTCGAAACTAGCTTCCGTAGCGAAGTTATATTATTATATTGGATTCGCGCCTGAGTAAGCTTGGATAACCGGGCCAATCGATTTTTAAGTAAAAAGTGGGACCAGCTTTGAAACTTTAAAGTATAGTTACTTAGGGACTTTACGCTACAGTTCTTACTTTAGTGAAGTTAAAGTCTTTGTTTTTATAGCTTGTAATAAAACCTTGTTTTAAAGTAGCCACGTATTCGGCAAATATAGTTTTTTATTCACCAAGTAAACAGAATATATTATGATTAATGAGAACAATGTTCAGGTTGAAAGTAATTTTCAAACTTTTTGAGATGAAAGCAATTGAGGAGATTGGTCTAATCTTTTTAGTTATCATCTTTAGTCATTCCAGGTGCTATCGTTTTGTTTATAAAGTAATAAATTCTTTCAACGTATGGCACTGAAATTTTTGCTAAACGGCTAGACTAAGTATTTTGCGGTGTAATATAAATATTTTGCGGTCAAAACAAAGTTTGGTTACCACCAAACTTTAGGAACTTTTAGGACAACGGTACCCCGTTGTCCTCAAATTCTGAGCCATGATCTAAGTCTTCATGATCTCATATATAAACTGTCATACCCTTATCTTTATTTGTAATTGATTTATGAAAATAATATAAAGGATATTGAAAATATTTTTTATACCAGTGACAAAAAATCTTACAGCCCACGACATGTAATGTCACCGTAGGCGGTAAGCAATTACCGCCACTCATGGACGTCGGCAATGTTAGAGCTCGGAAAACCTACTGTCTTCTGCCTATCTTTTAGTTAGTTAGTTAAATTTAGAATACGCCAATCTCATATTCTGAAACTTACTAGAATTCATGAACTACATGTATGTGTGAAGTTCCTAACAAGATATAGTTAAGTAACAGTTGTGGTTACGTTTCTAGTAATTTTAACACAAAGGAGCTAGTTTGAATCACATGACTGTATATGTGGTAGAATGATTTGACAATTCGTATTTTTGCGAAATTTCTAGGGATTTTGCGCAAGCACAAAAACTATAAGCTGTTTTGTATTTTTTGTGGTAGTTTATGTCAATGAATAACAATAATATTCTTTGTTGTGAAAACAATTAATAATATCATAATAATAATATTCTACCACATTTACACAGCGCCATCTAGTCCCAAATTAAGCAATTATATTTGCTTGTGTTATGGGTACTAAACAACTGATGTACTACTTAAATACATTTTTTTTTGTAAATACATACGTATTATAGATAAATTACACCCAGACACAGAACAAACCTTTATGATCGAACCCACGACCTCCGGTTTAGCATTCAGGGTCACTAACCACTAGACCAACAGGCCGGTCAAATTGCATTGGCATGCAATATGCATTGTATTTGCAGTAAAACTTATATCTGTAAAAGAACTCTGCTTAATAAATGAAGAAATAAATGGTAAAAAACATGTCTCAATCTTACTGGAAAAAGAAAGGATTTTTGTTTTCATTGTCTGATTGGTGGCAATCATAATGACATTCTTTATTGCCACCAATCAGACAAATACACATATAAATGTACATTGTATTAAACTATGTATCTATATACCACTCGCTGATACCCAGATAGACCCTGCTTGCACACTACATAATATATAAAAGTTGAATTGGAAGATAAATAAATAAATAATAAATAAAATCAGACATGGATAAGTTAGGTTAGAAGGCCCCAGTCTTTGTGGTTATATTGTGAGACGTTTTACAATTGTCAAATTTCGAATTATGGAATCATCCTACGACATAGTACATGACTTTGTAGATTACAAACGCTATCTAATTTATACATAAGTTATAGATGGTTGTCAGTTCCTTTGGCAAGATTCCTTGTTGTCATGATATGTCTATTGGGATGATATTTACTGTACCGGGGACCTCATATTTGTGGCTAAGGAATGTGGCAATATTCTCAAAGTAACTCAGCAACTAGTCGACTCACGAATACAGAGTAGTTTTGATACAAGACCGTAGGTATTATGTGTGGTGATAGAGATTAAATGGAAAGTAAAATAAAATTTCGGATATTCAGGATTTGTATGTGAGTTATAATAACAAACTGACATTTCCTGAATGTTTCATCGATAGCTTTATTAATTGAATAAGAATAACGCTAAGTTAATATTAGTAACTAACATTTTTAACGTATTTAGTATAAATAAAGCATTAAAATAAAATAAAATTTATTTTATTACGTCAATGAAATAATATTTTTGGATTGGATAAACAATAACTAATTAAAATTCATGTAAACAATGAATCTTACTACAGTAAAGTGTCATTTCTTTCTACATGGTCTTTCGTCAATTCATACCACGAGCTGTTCGCCCCACGATGTGAATCGGGAAGGACCCTTTTTGAAGTCGTCTTTTCATATCATGTTCCATTATTGACTGGTATAAAACGACCACCTCAAAAAGGGTTTTTCCTGATTTACACCGTGGGGCGAACAGCTCGTGGAGTGAATCGATAAAAGATCCCTTCGACAGTGATTTTAATGATTTGCAATAAAATACCCAACCAAATTCAAACAAATAACAAATAAAAACCATTGTCCATTTAAACCATTACTAGTCCAACAACTAGGATTATAACAGTCTTTTGGATAGTGCTTTTTATAACCGCTTTATTTGGCAGTAAACTTTACTTTTATTTTTAATCTAAAACAATCCTCATCTAGCTATGTGGGCGGTAGACAATACCATAGCAAGTAATCGCTATCATCACACGTAATAGAACAAATATCAGATGTTATTTATGTCGCCTGAGTTGGCTTATGAATGCTAATTTTAGTGATAGATATCTTTCATTTAGGAGCATCAATCAACGACTGTCCGTTACTAATAAATTGCCAATTCGTATGAGAATCACCCATTTGCTTGTTTTTCAAATTGAATTATAATATTTATTTTGTTTCATATTTTTTTTCTAATCATGGTTTTGTTGAATATACAGAAAGCAAATCACAGTAAATTAAATCAAATAATTCATCATTACAACCCATAAACTTCCCACTGCTGGGCACGAGTCTCCTCCAAAGAATGTGGAGAGAATTTAGCCTACTATACCACGCTGGCCAGACGAGTTGGTATAGGGTTTGTTACGAATTTTCCTTTTCTCACAGTGCTCTTGTCTGCTTAATGTTATTTACTCCCTTATTCGCCTTATACGACACCCAAGATTCTTAATGTGTCACTACACGGACGGATCAAATTATTTGTTTGTGTTTAATTTAGCATCATCATCATCATCATCATATTATTTACTCCCTTATTCGCCTTATACGACACCCAAGATTCTTAATGTGTCACTACACGGACGGATCAAATTATTTGTTTGTGTTTAATTTAGCATCATCATCATCATCATCATATCAGCCCAACGACGTCCGCTGCTGAACATATGCCTCACCTAATTTACGCCACTGCGAACGGTTAATTTGGCATAGTGCAATAAAATTCAATTTCGCTATTCATAACACGATTTGAAAATCGAATTAAAATCTCGAAGCGAGTATAAATATATATTATTTAATATGTATCTAATTATTGTATGTGTAGTACCTATATTTACTATTTTATTATACCTATATTGTATTTAATATTATAGCTTACTCGTCACAATTTTCCTTGATTTTTGCACCTACCATGTTCTTCTCTGCATCACCCTAAGGTCGGCTGGTAGATAATGCCTTCTGGCATTAAGCTTACCTTTGTACAATTGTGCATATAGTTTTAAATAAATAAATAAATATCGTAGTAGCTGCCTATTTCATTTTAAATGTTATAATTTTACGTAATGATTATGTTTATTGCTACTAAACTTGAGTTACTAAATTTATCTTTATGAATATTCAAAACTTTACTACTTACTTTAGAGAAACATCGTTATGAAAAGCTAAAACTGTTTTGTAACTTCAATAACATTTTAGCGCAATTTGACGGTACCCTATTTCACAACAAACACTTTAAAATGCCGACGTAACATATAGCCCATATATCAGCAACAAGGACCCAATCTCCATAGAGAAGTACGGTGAATATATTTTCAGTAATAGTCCTAGCTGTATATTAAAGAAACACTAAGCGATGTGCTAAGATATTTTTATTAAATTCCACGGGAGGCCGTTTCGTCGCATTCAGTTCCAATGCAAATGGCCTGCACTCAGTACGCGCGAGACAGATATTGCACCACCCCCTTTATTTATTGTTAAAACGATCCCAGTGTGTTGTTATTAGACACTTAAACAATGCTTATATGTGCCGTTTTGAAACTTTTATGTGCTATAAATATTTTTATTTATAGTTATGGTTATGTGCTTAGATTTTGTAGCGTTATTACTATTATAACTATTAATTCGTATTTTTAAGAACAAAATGTATACTAAATTTATAAGTAACCGCAAAAGCCAGCCAATTTAAAATTTATTTTCCGTAAACTCACAAACAAGTTGGTTACGAGTGTTAAATATTACATCAAAAGTGCAATGTGCAACCAAAGCAAATACCATTATATAAACAAAAATTTGACATCGTATTCATGAATACAATGACTCCCGATTTTCTGGCTAGTTGAACAAATATCTATTTCAAGTCTCCAGGTATTGTCTCAGAAAAAAAGGCAGATGTTGTCATCGGGACAAGACACCGAACAAAATGGGAATCTGACCATCTTTTGTTAAGTAAACTAAGCATTCAAGATCTTCTCCGAATTACAAAATGTTTAGCTATTTGTTAAAGTCCTATTAAGTTCTGTCACTTCGGCAACTGCTGTGACAAACTTATTTTTTTGTCGTCTTATACCATTGTGAACTTTATACATCGCGAAATAAGGCTCTCAATAAGTGAATAAATAGTTTGTTAGTTTGTAATTGTTGTTAGACGCAACTGAGACGTCTTTGAATGAGATGTCGATAAATTAAATTCGCTTCCGCCGTGTGAATTCTAAAGTTGTCTCAATTTGTTCTTCGTTACAAAAGGGGGCGATTTTTTATTTGATTTCTTAATGGTCGTCGTATTATATTGTAATGACGCGTGGATACTTAAAATTTTATTACTATGAAATAAAAACAGTAGCAAAAAACTGAGTTATTTTATTCTACGTAGATAACCGAAAATCAAGTATTTTTATTTAACAAATTTGTTTAAAAATGATAAGTAAACATAACATAGTGTCACGAGATTTTTTGTAATTCTAGAAGGCATGACATACCTAGCAAGTATTTAAGGTTAGAAAATTGTAAAAATAGCTTTTAAATGACAATAATGCATCATCATTACGCACACTCTAAAGCCCGCTCTTAAGACAATAACGAATATTTTCTTATTTGTTAAGAGCTACCAAGAATAAAAAAACACTCAATGAGCATTCGGTAGACGGCAACTGAACACTGAGTAAATAATGATAAAAGTATTTGCTTTGTTGAGACGTACAAAGATCAAAGTAAACACTCAAATACGCCCACCAAGATGCGTGTTGATACACCAATAGTTATGAACTTATGAATTTGTATTGTGATTGTTGAAGCAAGCAGCCACGCCTCGGGTCAACTTAGAAATTGATTGACTCGAATCTCTATTTAGCAAGTTTGTTTAATCGATACATTCGGTGCTCAAGTTGAATCATTTTAATCGAAAACATTTTGTAAGCAAAGTTTGTTATTACCCAACAGCAAGTTGTGTTATATTAAATATCGATTCAGGGAAACATAGTCATAATATTTGTTAACATGGAAACTGTTATGCTTATTATGTAACAGCATATTGGTGAACTTTCCATTCGTAATAGTTAGATGTTGTATAAGTATTTATAGTGGTTGTATTATATGAGGCCTTCATCTGGTAAATTGATGACAATAGATAAGAAAAAACTTTAAATCTAAATTCATATGTTGTATAAAATATCAATTTCATGTTATTACGCATACCTAGATGTTTCTTAGAATATAGTTAAATACTGAATATTTGAATAAAATTTTCTAAATAAATACCATCTATCCATATTTGGGTTTGAATATCATAAGAAAAGTCAAATAGATATTATTATCATCATCAGAAACCCATTGTCCCACTGCTGGGCTAGGCTCTTTTCTCCTCTATCAAGAGAGCTAAGAGGGTTAACGCCATAATCCACACATGTTGCCTAGTGCGGGTTGGTGGATCAGACATACACTTAGAATTTCTTGTAGGGGAGTTTTTCTTTTCTACGATGTTTTCCTTCACCGTTAGCAGATGGTAAGTCACATGACTAACACATGAAAAAAACAAGTACAAAGTACAAGCTACCATCGCTTTTAGAGAAATATAATAGGACTGTATTAGGTTATTCAGAAATAGAACACATAGGCTTACCTGAATAAAGCCTCGTAAAATAGCATAGATATCGTAAACTCCTGAATACATTTACCAAACATTTACGTAGTTTTGAATAACAACCCACTATCGTTGAACTAATCCAAGTACACTAAGCACGATATCAGACCCCTGATTCTCGCGACCCAAAATCGTTGCTGTCGAATTTCACGTACAATTTACGTTCAAAAGCCTTTGAGCCGTAGCTAATGTTTTCGCTAAGCGATTCGTTCAAATTGTGAGACATTGTGCGTTTGTTTTTAGTAAATTGCTACCGTTACCGCCTTGAGGCTGAAATACCATTAAATTCATTGCGGGTGTTATGTTGTTTAATAGATGTGAAACAAAATATTGCGTTATTCCCTTCAGTGTTTAAATTTTCAAATGTTTGTTTATCTGATTTCATTTTCTTATCAGATACTATAGATTAAATCGACCATAAACAGTCTAGGTGCTTTAGAAACGACAACCATTGTAAATAAGAGGCAGTTTAAGCGATGAATAAATCTCATTTACTGCGAACTAGAATTGTATAGAAAAATATTTTGTGGAGCTAAGAAAATTGTTTGATATTCATTGAATTTCTTTAGTACAGATGTCAACAACAGATTACTTTTAGCGGGAGATTTCATTATGTTATCTAACAAGTACCCGTTCATTTCTTATAAGATTAGCATTACTGTGATTATATTTTCTTTTCCTATTTGGACATAATTATAGTGGATTGTTATTTCATTGTTTGTCAATTTTTATAATATTAATATTTTACCACTTTTTCACAGCGCCATCTAGTCCCAAATTAAGCAATTATACATGCTTGTGTTAGGGTACTAAACAACTGATATACTACTTTAATATTATATTTTTTTTGTAAATACATACATATTAAAGATAAATCACATTCAGACACAGAACAAACAATCATGCTCATCACACAAAGATTTGTCCCGGGTGGGAATCATACTCTTGACTTCCAGCTTAGCAGAGTCACTAACAACTAGACCAATTGGCCAGAGATTCTAGATTATTTTATTTTATTATTATTCTAGATTCATAGAAGCAGTGGAATGACACAAGCTAACTTTAACTGTAATTCAAATACTTATGATAAATTAATTGAATACATAAGTAGCACATTTGTCTACAAACAGCTTAAAACAATACCCAAACAGGACTAAGAAAAATCTAAGTGTATTACGTATCAGTAAAAGAACAAAGTTAACATCTAAAATAAAGCTTTCATTCCCAAATGTATCGAAAGGTAAAATAAAAATATAGGTATCGAGATAGACCTCACTTCCACAGAGATTGTATTACTATTCAATCAGCAAGTCTTTGTTCGATTGAGGCGAAGGGTGGAGTTTCGACTAAAACAAATTACTGATCGATGTATTTACTTACAGAGATCAGTTACACAAGTCGTACATCAGATAGTTTAGTTTACTGACAAATTAACGGGTGAACATATTTGCTGCCAATGTTGGTGGTATAGTAGATTAAGTTGGAAGGTGTATTGCTTCAATAAGATGATCTTTTTGGTATCATGTCTTACATAATGAAAGTTTGAGGTCTAGATTTTATCATACCTAAGTATATGAATTACTTTAATAAACCATTGCAGGGCTTAAGCCCAGCAATGGTAAGAGTCTTAATTACCACGCTGATCAGACGGAATGGTACTGAGTTTTGTCTTGACTATTGCATCTCGTGTACAAGTATACCTACCTATATTATGACTTCATATTATGTCTATACTAATATTATAAAGCTGAGAATTTTGTTTGGTTGAACGCACAAATCTGAATTCTTTTGTTGTTGAATAGCCCATTTATTGAGAAAAGCTATGTACTACATATCATTACGCTATGACCAATAGGAGCTGAAAAGTGGCCAAGCAAAGATCCACGGGAGTAAAGCTCTGGGCAACAGCTAGTAGGTAACTATAATAATTCTATTATTTCTTTATTAATATAACATCCATTGGCAAAAATACTGGCCACCATTTCAAAATTTACATTAATTTTAAAAATATTTTATTATTCACGGTTCTTTATTCTCATTCAGCAACTTAATAAATATTTAAAAACCCTGTTCCGCTGTACAGTCCTGTAATATTATTTTCAACTGCGTGCAGCTGGAGGAATCATAAGGGTGTCAAGTCTAATGATTTACGACATCTCTCGGTGAGACCATACTTACTTCATACCAACAAATCATACACTGGATTGGTACAACACACCGCGCAATGATTCACGAGAAAGCTCACTAAAACGCCTCTTTATGACTCAAAAAGAAATTGATTTCAAATTTTACTGCATATTAAAATAACCTTTATATTTGATTGCCACTTATTTTTAAAGAATTTTTAAAGGTAGCCTCTAAGTTTTGAATGCAAGTGCGAAGCGAGAGGCACCCCACTGTTTCTCGATCATGAATCAACGTAAACATCAATTCGGTTAATTGAAAATAACTCGAGACCTTAGTGATAATACAAATTTGCCGAATACAAATTACACTTTATTTTGTATGCAGTGCTGCAAAGGAAATTAATGTTGATTTGTGGCCGTATTAAGTTATGTCATTATTATAAATTCGTATTTTATGTTCGTAGAATTTTAACTCAATATTGTGGTATTGAATAAAAATGTCATAAATTAAACAGATAATTGTAACAATACATGATTTATTGAACAAATTAATAAATACTTTAAAATATGATCAAGTCAAGCCGAAGTGTGCACAGGTTTAATTTAATAATGTTTTTACTATAATTATTTTTAATCAATCAATTCAAAGCATTCATACAAGGTTAATTTTTTTTATTACTCAGCCTATTGCAGTCTACTGCCGGATATAGGGCTCGCCTAACATGCGCCATAACACTCGGTCCCCGGCTGCTGCATCTAGTCAGAAACAGCGACACTTTTTCAGGTTCTCGTCCGCCCAGCTGGAAGGCGTCCTATTCTAATTTGAATAAATACATAAGTATATAATAAGTTGCCCGTGTCCAGTAGTGGGATGACGATGAAATAAACCAAAAAAAAAAACCTTGTATCTTTTTAAACCATTATTAAAAAATTAGACTTCAGTATTAATTAATAGTAACTGCTCAGCAGAGCTGCGGTAGTTTACTATTTGAGCGCAAAAGGTTCGATCTCCAGTAGAGTATTACTATTTTTATGAAATAAAAAAAAGTATTTCTATCAATCAGCCCGGAGTCTGAAAATGTAACCGGTTAATTATTGCAATAGGCTCGCCCTCTATTATATGAGACCTACATCATCATAACATACACCCCACTCCATCAATTTCCCACTACTGAGCTCAGGTCTCCCCTCCTTTATCTAGAGAGCTGAGATCTACATAAAACTGGCAAAATCTACATGCAATGCACCTTTCTCTACCCTTGGGGGAAAAAGGTTTGAGTGTTATATATATGAGTATACTTAGTTAAATTTTTAAGTTTCATTTCATACTAATCATTAGACTGACCTGTTGGTCTAGTGGTTTGTGAACCTGACTGCTAAGCCGGAGGTCGTGGGTTCGATCCCCACCCAGGACAAATCTTTGTGTGATGAGCATAAAGGTTTGTTCTGTATCTGGGTGTAATTTATCTATAATATGTACATATTTACAAAAAAAAAAGGATTTAAGTAGTATATCAGTTGTTTAGTACCCATAACACAAGCAAATATAATTGTTTACTTTGGGACTAGATGGCGTTGTGTGAATGTGGTAAAAAAAAATCTGCTGACTATCTTTCTTGTTAAATTTAATTCCATAATTTAATTTTATAACTAGCGTGGGGCTTCACTTCCGTCGTTTTTTATTTGGCCATTGCTCAGTTCCTATTGGCTGTAGCTATTATGGCTAATATAACACCACGCTACGGCCAATAGGAACTAAGTAGGTATGTGTGTCCCGGTTATCACTTAATGTGGTGTCGTTAAATCAAGTTGGAAGCCTTCTGGATGACTTGATAAATTCCAACACTACTAACCCCTGTCTATAAATATTAAAAAAATAATCAACATATGTTCTGGATTGTATAAATTGAATCAGTAAACGACAGCTACAAATACGGGATTTTCATTAGTTCACTTTTTAAATTAATTCCGAATTGAAATATTTCACGATATTATTTTTAAAATTTCTGTTCAAATATTTCCGTCACAAAATTCAGCTTTCAATGAATTCGTAATATTTTCTGGTCTGAATTTGCTACTCTTCGGTAATGCCATTAGCTCTAAATACAGTCCATTAAAAGCTGCGATTGATTGGGCGGGTCACAGGAAACTTTTTATCGCTATATAAAAATCTAACAACCCAAAATATTATTGAAGGATTGATGAGGATTGGCAGCTATGGCAAAAAATATGAAATGCATTAATAAGATGATGTGTTATTTTAAAACATTTCTGAGAAGCTTTGATAAAACTAATTAAAGATCGTAAGAAAGTCAACAACTTAAAACTTACTTAAGTAAACTTCTTTAAAATAAATGATGAATTAATAATAACATTGTTTATTTATGTAAAAAGTACAAATATGTTAACGAATTAATAAATTATACAATAGTAATACAAAAATACATAAATGCCTGAACTAGGTAAAATCTGTGCTTCAAACGAGAAGTTCTTACATTCTACATATGCATTTGCACATAAATGCACATATGCATACATTGCAAAGCCTGAAATGATTTAGGTGATCATTTTAAAGAACAAAATATAACATAACATAGCATCACGCCTTTTTCCAGGCATAAGTATCTCACACCCACATCGCCAGCTATGTTTGGCCCCATGAAATACCTATTGCCTATTGCGAGCCTATTGTCATCAACCGGGAACATTTGTTTACCAAACTCCGAGAAAATCTCAATACTGGAATTTCATGATAGAAAAGTGGGAACCTGGGAATCGAACCCGGTACCTCTTGCACAGTAATCGTATAGACTTCCTGCTGCGCCACCGAGGCAGTTTTAAATAAAAAAACTTAAAAATGTCTAATATTTTTTTGTTATAAACACACACACTAATACATCATGTAATCAGTAAACAAGTATCAAAAGTATATGTACTAGAGCTTTTTCTGGTTTATTATGTCTGAAAAGATACTTGCTAAATAAGCAGATACTTAATTACACAACAAAACAACTGTGGCATCGTTATTAAAAATGTCATCCGACATTGTTCCAGGAATGCAATTTGCAATGATTTGCACCCATTAAGCGCGCGCGTCTAGACAGTAAATTCCTTTTGCATTGCACCACTCATGGGGCTAAAACTTTATTGTTTGTTCTAATAATTCATAAAAATGGGCTTTGCAAATGGTGAAAATAATCTAATTATGTTAATAAAATGTAACAAATTTATAATAGACATTTTTGTGATTCACGCTAAAAATTAGTAGAACACAACATTACAATAAAACATGCTTATAACATGCAAGCCATAAATTGTACCAATTTATTATTTTTTTATTTGAGAAATAGGTTTTGAGCAAAACATATAAAAATATTGCAAAGCCTGTCATAATAAACGTTTAAAAATGAATAAATTCGTACGTCTATGGAAAACGTTTTTCATTCACAAGGGGTTGAATACTTGATGGATTATTAAAACGTTCGTGTTGACGTTAATAGATTTCTTGTGTGTACATTGTATACGGTGTACATTGACGATGTTATTAAATACGTGAAATGCAGTTTTTCTAATGACCGCCGCGTCTAGCGTCAACAGTGAAGTCGAATGGATTCTGCAGGGGAGTACCCTGGGGCCCTAAGTGCTAATGTGTGCCAAATGACTTGAAATATCGCCACGCGGCGTTGTGTAGTCATTGAATTTTTTGCGATGACAATTCATTTTTCGACTGTTATCATGAAATCTGTTATGTGAATAACGTCACTCATGTCTTCATTTCTCAGTTTTTGCTTCATTTTAATATTACTTTTTGTTGAAAGAATAAAAGATAACAAATTTTTATAGTTCTTCTTCCTTCGTTTTTTGTTCAAATGTGTAGGTACAAAATTCAAATATTATAAATACAATTTAATATAAGAATGAATAAGAATGGCTTCTGATTTGATAATATAAAACAGTTCTGCTACCGTATCAACTTGTAACAAGGGTACGTATTAACGGTTGTAACTTGTTTTTTCCTAACACCTCAGTAGCCAAGAGTACAAAAAACAAAAGACAGCAGTAATTGAAGACCAGTTGCAGTGAGTTGTTATAAGCATTCTAGTTCGCATTAAAGGCTCCGGCACTCTTACGTTATCTCGTTTTGATCAATCCGCCCACAGCTGTCAAACGAACAAAATAAATATGTTATTACTAATGCGCGCGCTACGTCGAATCAGATAACTGCTAATCTCCATTACAATTAAAAATTTCGAGTTCAAGCACCGGTTGAATATTCAGTATAGTACTTAAGGCGTGATTCAACAAAATTGCTGTAGTCGATTATAAAAATACATATTTAGAATCATCATATTTAGCAGAACTATTGGAAATTCTATCTTTAATGCACCTGAATTGACGAAAATAGATCTTAATTTAATAATGTCTTTTGATAATGAAACATTTTGATATAATACGCATATTAAGTTCATATTAAAATTGTTTTTTTTATCATTGCTAACAAATCTATTTTTGATTTAGCTGCAAATTCCGGACCGTATAGCGTTTACCCTTTAAAATAATAAATTCTTGCCAACATCAACGAAAATTTTCACTTTCTCGCTTCATAAACGGACAATAGACAAACAATAATGGAGAAAATTTGCATTCACTACGAGCATTTTTCTACCATCTTCCGCCGGAGACGACGCAGCAGACTTGCTTCATTAAGCACCAAATTATCAACATACTTCACTCCCAATGTGCACGCCAAAGTAGTCATTAAACACATTCAACTGAAATCGAAAATGCTTTGCAAACTAAACAGCTATCATGAATACTTAAGGCCTATTTTCGTATGAGAGCCTCAAGAATGCAAGCGTTTTAGCTGTGAAGTTCGTCAGATCCATAACTCACAAGGCCCGTAGAAAACTGATCACACCTTCTCCGAGTCAGCGAAAATGTACCGAAAATTGAGTTTTACTGCTTAGGGAATAAGTGCCAAATTAAGATTTTTGAGGGGAAGAAAAAATATTTTGCACATTTCAAGTAAAGAACCCTCTGGATGGCACCTAACCCTCATTCAGTGTATTTAATTGTTTTGATTTTAAATTGTGAAATGAGAAATGCAAAACCGGGGTGCATTTTAAATCGCAGTCGGTTTTGTTTTTGTATTTGATTTTTCGTTTGTATTTCTCGAATTGTTTATATTAGTTTCATAGATTTTTTATCGTGCCGCTTTAAAAGATGCACACAAAATGTTTCCAATAAATATGCAGATATTCGACTAACATATTGTGTGAACTAATTGCGACGTCCGTTTCACTGGAGCGCTGCATAGATTGCCGAGAGCTGTGCGATTTATAACATAAAAAATGTACGTGGAAACAAGGTTTTGTGCATGTATTTTTCCTTTGTATATCTAGTTATAAAAAAAGGTTTGTATGAGTGACTGTTGAGTGATTTTCGGTATGGTTTTATTAATTTATTTATTACTGTAACTCGCGCGGAGCTTCGCTTCCCTCGTTCTCGATTTGGCCACTGTTCAGCTTTTATCAGCCGTAGCGATAACCTATAACATAATACATATATATACATATTATTATAGATTACGCCTCTTTCTCAATACATCTTTGATACATTTCAGTATATTTTAACGAACGTTTGTATAGTTTCACTATTTTACAATCTCTAACAAAAACAATTAAGATAGAACCAGTGCTAAATTGAACGCATGCATATAGATATGTGATATTTTTTTCCAAAACTAAGCCAGGATATTTATCTCGTCACGTTATTCGAACGAATAAGCACATGAAAACACGAGAACAAAGGACAAAAACAGGCATCGGTTAAAACTAAAAACGTACGGCAATCTGCGCCGCGTGGCGTTTGCGATAGCCTGCAGGAATGGTTCTCTTGCCACTTTAAAAGTTCCCTTTAAAAGCGTTTATACTTATGAATGGCAACGTTGCAATTGAGTGTCATATTTCGTGGTTTTAAATTTTTATTATTATTAATAATAATAATAATATTCTACCACATTCACACAACGCCATCTAGTCCCAAAGTAAGCAATTATATTTGCTTGTGTTATGGGTACTAAACAACTGATATACTACTTAAATACATTTTTTTTTTTTGTAAATACATACATATTATACCTAGATAAATTACACCCAGACACAGAACAAACCTTTATGCTCATCACACAAAGATTTGTCCTGGGTGGGGATCGAACCCACGACCTCCGGCTTAGCAGTCAGGGTCACTAACCACTAGACCAACAGGTCAGTCAAATATTTATAATAATATTTAATCGGAGTTATATTTTTAAAGTGTGTACGTCGGGTTTTCTCTTCGCCTTTACCGCAATGCCTGAAGACCAAAGTCTTCGACCAATGCGTCCTACCTGTCATGACTTACGGTGCCGAGACGTGGACACTCACTGTAGGACTAGCCCACAAACTGAAAGTCACTTAGCGAGCTATGGAACGAGCTATGCTCGGCGTCTCTTTGAAGGACAAACTTCGCAACGAAGTAATCCGACAAAGGACCAAAGTTACCGACATAGCTCGTAGAATAAGTAAGTTGAAGTGGCAGGGGGCTGGTCATATCTGCAGAAGGACCGATGGACGGTGGAGCAAGCGTGTCCTAGAGTGGAGACCGCGACTCGGCAAGCGTAGAGTAGGACGCCCTCCAGCTAGATGGTCCGACGACCTAAAAAAGGTCGCTGGGTCTGATTGGATGCGGGAGGCGGAGGACAGAGTGCTATGGCGCGTGTTAGGAGAGGCCTACGTCCAGCAGTGGACTGCAATAGGCTGAAATGATGAAAATGATGATATTTTTAAAATATGTTTATTGTTTGTTTTTAAAATTAGGTGAAAAGTGTGTAAAATGTAAGAAAGCATTACGGATAGTTACTTTTTAATACGTTTTCACGTAATTCTAAAATAATATTTCATATTTTTAAAATATGGCTCCGATTAAATAATAATAATATAATATTCTACCACATTCACACAGCGCCATCTAGTCCCAAAGTAAGCAATTATATTTGCTTGTGTTATGGGTACTAAACAACTGATATACTACTTAAATAATTTTTTTTTTTGTAAATACATACATATTATAGATAAATTACACCCATACACAGAACAAACCTTTATGCTCATCACACAAAGTTTTGTCCTGGGTGGGGATCGAACCCACGACCTCCGGCTTAGCAGTCATGGTCACTAACCACTAGACCAAGACGCCAGTCTGATGAATAAAAAATGAAAACCGCGACGTTGCTTCTTCTAAGTATAAACGCTCTTAACATTATTACTTTTATTTCTATATTCTAGCTACCCGTAATACAACATTCAATGAAAGCGTGTCTGGGTATAGATTCCGAATGACGACTACCCACAACGGAACGAGGAAATGCAAATAGTATTATACTGACATATTTTGACAAATTGAAGTGTGATAGACGCCGCTCTCTATTGTTTCGTTCATTTTTATTCCTAACTCAATTTCAATGTTTGAACAATGTTCGTTAGTGATTGTCTGTATTTGATTTATGATTTGTATATCCCACGTGGACTGCGTGATCAAAGCGTGTGGGACGTGGTTCTAATGGATAAGTGCTGCGACTTGCATGTCAATATCTAATGTGTGTAATTTTATCTAGTTAAGTGTATAGTACAATAAAATGATTGGGGTTTTATCAATTTGCCTGGAGCTAGGTCAAAACATTAGGGTTACATGCCTTTAATTCTACAAAAACGATGTACTATAAAGTTACTAAAGTTTTCAAGCCTTTTTCAAATAATATATCTGATCATATTGCAATATTAATTAAGGGACCCCTACCTACCGCTCTATTGGGAAAGAGGCGTCATCTATTACTATGTATATGTATCTAATTTCACTTAATTTCTATATCGGAGGTTGTTGATTTTAAACAAAAATACGCTACAATTTTTTGTTTGAAATTTAAAACAGTCGTTTTGCCCCTTGCTTGCCCTTGCTAAGATAATAAAATATTGTTTCAGTATGTCGGAATATAAATCATCAATAAGTATAAACCACAGACACTAATTACACAGAATATAGATGGTGAAATAAATTTGTTTGTTATCTTAATTTAATTATAATCATAAAATAATCTAACCATCAGAAACATAAACTTGATTAATTAACTTGTGTTTTATTTAAATAGAGTAAAAACGCAAAGATTAAAAAGGTGGACACAGACGACGTGGCCCTTTCAAATATGGAATTAAATAGGGGACGTTTTAAACGCGTAAATCAGACGAGGGCAACCGTTCTAATTACTCAAAAATCATATTTACATGCGCACAAAGCTACGGACAGGTAAGTAATGCTCATTAAACCTATACACGGACTACGGTACCAGTGTTAAAAAATTTCCAGCAAATGTGGGAGAATTTTGTTTATTCTTGTTTTGTATTAGGTGTTTCAAACTGTGACATTTATTATGTACTGCTGATGGTAATTAAAGTATTAGATTTTTTTTTAAGTTTTTAGTACTAATGCAAACATAACAATAAAAGGAAAACTTTTAATTCTCCAGACCTTTAATTAGTATTGTACTTAGTACCTTTCAAAGAAGACGAGAGCCTCATTTCACAATCTAGAATGTACTTTCCACAGGGTGTAAACTGGTATTTGCTCCTTGCTTCCCATTGCTAATTATGAAAACTCTGCAAATGAAAATTGTCTCATTGGGTATATGGTGGATAATCTCATACATGAAATATTCTGAGTATTCTTAGCAGGCTACTTAGTATTCAGAGTCATCAGTTAGGCAAAGTAACAATTATATAATATTATGTTATAAAACAATAAAATTGCTGATTATTATGATCAAAATAGAAAATTTTGTCGAAATAAAAAGTTGTTGTTTTCCGAAACAAAGAGACATAAAAGCATTTGCGTTGAGGGTGTAATATTACAGATAATAGTTTGGCACAAACTTAGTTTTGGATAGCATTACCGTTACGCCTGTTAATATTTCCCAAAAGAGTGTTTGTAAGAGACGGTATATTGATACCGCACTCAGTACGGTAAAAGTTTCAATGCGAAAGAGAATAACAACGGTTGGTAACTGAATTTCCTCATGGAGTAAGTCGATTTAATAATATGAAGTCATCTTTAAAAAAAAAAAAGATATTTTTTTTTGGATGGCCAAAATCATTAGGTTCTTAAAAAAAACAAAAAAAGTATCATTAGTGTTGCTACGTTTTTTTACAACTTTTACCTTCCATACACAGGTGGACGCGGCTTCACCTAACTTCTTTCACAGCGTGCGGCTCTGTGGCGTTTGTAACAAAATACTTCTAGTAACCTTCATCAGGTCACCCATCCGTTAAATGAACGTATGACCTGGTGAAGGTTGCGAACTTTGCCTGCAAAATAAATTTAAACTGTAATTATGATATGAAACCATTGACTAACATACTGATACGAATATTCGCATGAAAACACAATATTAAACTAGACTACTATATAATTGTCTTTGTTACCCCAAGCAATTATCCTACTTCAATATTTTTCAGAAAACAATATCGTTTTGCTTTACAAATTACGCAAATTCGGGGGGCTTTTAAATTGGTGTCTGGCAAGCGCAAATGAGGGAGATCCAACGCAAATTGTGAAAGCCGACTCCATCGCTGGCTTTCATTTACGCATTAAAATTCACGTGTTGGTAAAAAATATGAGGTAAGAGATGAAATACGCTTGGCAATTAAAATTTACTTTCCAGTTAACGATGAACGTATGAAGTTGACCATTATGACGTTTTTGAACTGGGTTAAAACCACATGAGTGCTTTTACGGCAGCTTTTCATACAGGATTACTGTCCAAACAATAAATTACAGGGTACAAAAGTCTCAATCGGTTTTATTCGTGGAACGACACTTTATTATTGATAATATAAAAATGAATCGCTAAATGTCTTGGTAAGCGCATAACTCAATAACGTATGGACCAATTTGGCCATTTCTTATTTTTACGTTTTTTTAATGTAGATAGGTAGGGTAGGTAGGTAGGGTAGGTAGGTATACTTTCATAAAATCATAAATTAAGTAGGTGGTACGAAGTTCGCCGAGACAGCTAGTTGAATATAATTAATGTGTTGCTACACTTTGTAATATTAATTTTTTCATTTAATGTCATAGTAGAATTAATTTTTAGTGACAGAACATCTACTGTGGATAATTGATGTGGTCTGAGGACTTTTTGGGTTGCTATAATAAGAATATCAAAGAAAAATATTATTTCGCAATAGCAGATAAAAATGATTGTTTATTGTTTCATATTCTATACTTTTTGGTTTGTTTGATGCTAATCTCAGAAACTGCTAGTCTGATTTGAGAAATTCTTTTAGTGTAAGATAGTCCATTTATCGAGGAAGGTTGTCGGTTATACAACATCATGCTATGGCCAATCGGAACTGAGCAGGGGCCAAATAAAGAATGTTGGGAACAAAGCCCTGCGCAACATCTTGTAAACGTAAAAATAGGTCTACATACGATACATAGTATACGATAAAATATCCTTTAATTATTATATCATCATTTCAACCCATAAACATCCCACTGCTGGGCACGGGTTCCTCTTAACATATTGGAGGGAATTTGGCACGCTTCTGGCCAGACGGATTGGTAAAGGGTTTTGTTTTAATTTACCTTTTCTAGCAGTGCTCTTGTCTGTTTAAAGTTAGGTCCCTTAGATGTATCTAATAAATTAAATCTATCATGATATCAATATCCCCCGCAACTCATTTTGCTCAATGCAAATAGATATTGCAACAAGTGTTTATTAAAAAAAAAAACAAAAAACCCGACTGCCTTGCCTTGCCTTGCCAAAAAGTAGTCTTCGTCAGTCAATAGTATTAATTATTATATAGAGCCACGGGCAATAGTTAGTGCATATATAATTGAATTAGGCTATTAATTAGCTTTCATCTGATACCCATATAGCAATAACCAAAAGCACTAATAAAACGTCTGTTTTGACAGTTTACGTCCGCCATATTGGTTTTTTGTTGACATCACGTAGCCTATGACACTCGGGGGAAAATTACAAATCTAATGACACCTCACACTTTAAAATCAGCCACGCCGTTTAGGCAACAAAAGGTCATAATGGAACCGAAATGCCCACATACATATGTACATACATACATTCATACAACTGCCTCGGTAACGCAGCGGGAAGTGTATACGACTGCTGTGCAAGAGGTCCCGGGTTCGATTCCCGGGTCGGGTGAAAATGGTTTTTCTATCATGAAATTCCAGTATTAAGATTTTCCCGGAGTTTGGTAAACAAATGTTTCCGGTTGATGACAATAGGCTCGCCCCCTATTTCATGGGACCAAACATAGCTGGCGAAATGTGGGTGTGAAATACATCTGCCTACCCCTTCGGGAAAAAAGGCGTGATGCTATGTATGTATGTATTCATACATACGCGTGAAAAACATTACCCTCCTTTTTGGCAGTCGGCGGGTAAAAACAAGCTTGCCATAAAATTCTATCTACGTAAAGTTGCCGAACGTTCTTCAAGCCATCAATCCTATAACTTAAAAGGCATCCATCTACATTTTCCAATAAGCGGTTTACAGCTTTTTACCCGTTACCCGTAGAGTTCACTGCCCCGATGTAACCAACCCCTATTTATTTTGGCCTATTAATCTTTTGGTCTACATTCACCTTTCGTTACAGCAGTTTGTTACCTGTTTATGGAGGATATAAGGATGATATTTTATTCAGTGAGTTATTGAACTTATTTTTGGGAATATAATATCATGAAAATTTTGGTCGGAAAAAGTCGGATTAAAATCATATAAAAATAAATAGGTACCTACACAATATACTCGGATAAATAAAGCTTATATTATAAAGCGTATACCCGAATACAGCAATAACAACTGTAAAATATAATGAGGAAACCCTAGAAGTAATAAATAGATGATAATAATAAAAAACCGACCAAGTGCGAGTCAGACTCGCGCACTGAGGTTTCCGTACGATTATACATTTTTACTATTATTTTCTTGTGATATAAATTAGAATAAATATTCACGTAAACGTAATGAAATGAAATAAAATGAAATGAAATGAAATCTCGTTTATTCATCTAGGTTACAGGTAACACTTATGAAAGTCACAAGAATGTAACAGGTTATCCGAAAAGTAGTGTCAGCAAATTTGCCTACGACCAGTTCGCTGATGGGGTGGAGCTATGAGAAGAACTGGCAAGAAACTCACTCCACTCTTTTTAAAAAAATGGATAGTTACAATCTTTTGTAATTTACAATTTGGGTAGCGTGTAAAGTGATGCAGCAGAGCACTACACCGTTAGATTAACGAATTATAATGAATGTAGGTAGGTGCACCATCTTTTTGTAACGTTATACTAAGTTTTTACGCGTATCTCATTTTATACCTCTTCTAATATAGTACCAATATTCAGTGATATAACACGAGTACTGATTCTGTTTTTTTCTTTTTGAGGTCCGGAAACCTAAAAACACTTTTTTCTAAAGGCATAAGCAGAGGTGCATCATTAAATTGGTTGATCCCCTGATTTCCAAACTGTGCGTTGATACTGTAAATGACAGGAAAACGTTTCTTTCAGAAGTAATTTTAAAGGCAAAATACTAAAGAATGGTGCCTTACAAACAAGACATGCAAATGACAACCGTTCCCCTAAAGTCGACGCTTTGATAAAGATACACAACTTAGCTGTGCCATCAATAACGTTTTAATAAAGTCGAGGTTATCGCCACTATACACGCAAGTTTCCAGTTAAAGGCGACAACTACCAGAAAATGCAAATCATTTTTGACTAACATACAAGAAAATTTATAATACTAACGGAGCTTTACTGTTCTTTGTCGTGACATATGACAATAAAGTGCCCCGGAATTCTGAACAACGTGTTTATTGTACATAAAAATAACTATCTTATCAGAATGCACGTTGAATAAGCAATGTTTTGAATATTATTAGCGTACGTCATTTTTATATTCGGTTTTATTAAATTTTTATCAGGTACGAACACGGTTTTGGTAATGTTTTATAGTAAAATGGTTAACACGTAGATTTAATGGGACACAGAAATAAAGGTATCGCCATATGAATATTTTAATCTGTATTTATTGCAGCAATTTATTATTTAACTTATAAAATGCGGATGGCATAGTGAGTGTAGCAGATAATACTATAAATATAATTGTAGCTTTATGTTAGTATTGAATTACACATTATAATTTAATTTTGTATCGGTTTAATGTAATTCCAATAAATGACTATTTAAGTAGCTTCCAATAAAGTCAATTATTTGTGAGTTCAAATTGGAATATCACTACATAATCATCATCGTTTTAACCCATAAACGCATCTACCAATATAAAAGATTGAATCTCGAGAACTAGACTTGCAGATAAGGATCGCGACACACCCGGGACACACAAAGGCATATTAGTATTAGTCTCAAATAGCTATTACAAATTAATAGTCGCTGTGTGTAGTGATTGAGATATTATTGTCTGCAGCCTAGAAAGTTAGCATCCGTAGAATTACCAAGTTTATTTCAAACCTACCTAATTAAGATAAAGTCTTTTCACTTTCAGATTCATTTAAAAAAAAAGTAATAAATAAAAAATAACTAAATTTAATGGACAGACATGTGACACATCGCCACCCCCGGAGAACAAAATGATAACCGTCATTACCATAGTTTTAGTGTTATGTCATATTTGAGGTCTACGGTGCCTAATACATCTACACAATTTTTTTCGTGAATGTCCTGCCTGTATTTAAAAAGTTATAAAATATTGCAATAATATTCATCATCAATTTTCTACCCGAAAAATAATGTATCATAGTATTGGTAAAAAAGTTTCTTCATAAAATATATGCCAAATACTTTTACAATAGGATTCTCGGAAAATAAATAGATAAAATAAATTGTTAACGCTATTACCATTTTGTTCTCGTAATAATACATTTAGGCTCGGTGACTAACATGTCCTTAGTAAAAAGTACTGAGAAAAGTAAACACGGAAACATCTTGCCATTCTTTTCGGTCATAGGTGCATAGGTGCATTAGAGAGTGATAGCACGATAATTCATTGCGTGCGGCGCTCGGCACGTGGCAATGTTTGTTTACCTACTCGACCTTCTCTAGTGCACTTGTAACCGTCATTGCGTGAGCGTAATTTCTTTTTAGCTGCGGTTGTTTCTATTATTTTTGTGTAAATTCAGTGTTTTTTTAAAGTGAAAAGTGGTAAACCTAATTGCAATAATAAAATGAATAAACGGAATCCTCGTTTAGACGTTATTATGAGTATGGTGTCTAAAATAAGTGACGATTCCAAACATCTTACTAATGATGGTGAGTACCGACTGTGCCTTTTACACAGTATCATTGTCTTTTAATTAGTGATAGGTAGATAGAATGGCCATAGAATCTTATTTAAGTAAGTAGGTACTCGATCTGTGACCCGATGTTGATAGCTGCAAATTCGACACACCTACCTACCTAGATACCAACTTGCTTATTTTTAAATAGGTACCTACTTCGAGTGAAACAGTTGATCTTCCTTGGAACCTACCTAATGCTCATTACCTACAATGAAGTTTCTTTGCGTTAACTAATCTATATGCATGTCGATTTGTCATCACTGTTTGTTATTATCTAGGTATTAATTCAATGTCATTAAATCGTATCGTTTAAATGTTTTAGATCACAACCCACCCCAAAATGGTACTACAGATCAAGACAAAATAACGAAACATGAATATAATTTACGCGGTAAGTGTTAAATATTATTTTATGTTTTTGGTAGGTAGGTAAGTAGTAATTTTTGCCTGTATTTAAAATAATTATACTAAAAATAAACTCCTGCCTCGATGGTCGAGTGGCCGCAAGCGCGGGTCCTAACCTCGAGGTCCTGGGTTCGATTCCCGGGTCGGGCAAAGTGTTATTGGGTTTTTCCATTAAGTTGGAACTTCTCAGTAGCAGCACGGAGTCTGGATTTGTGCCCGGTAGATGACAATAGGCTCGCCCCCTATTACATGGGACTTAAAACATAACTGGCGAAACGTGGGTGTATTACACACCTCTGCCTAACCCTTCGGGGAATACAGGTGTGATTGTTATGTCATGTTATGGTTATGTTAAAATAAACAAAAAGCTATCGTATTATGGGTACCTACCTACCTCATTTTTTTCTAGCTTAACCTAGCTTCTTATATTTTTTGCTTTTTTATTTAATGTAAGTATAAAAAAGCAAAAAATATAAGAAGCTAGGTTCACCAAACTAATCTATATTTCTATATTAATATTATAAAGCAAAATAGTTTGGTTGGTTGAACGTGGTAATCTCAGGAACCACTGGTTTGAGTTGAAAAAATATTTTTGTGTTAGATAGTTACTTAGTTCATTTATTGAGGAAGGCTATATCTATATTATATAATATTATAAAGAGGTAATATTTTTGTTTGTAAGTTTGTATGTAAGGGCTAATCTCAGAAACTACTGGTTCGAATTAAAAACTCTTTTGTTCTGGTCTGCAGAATTAACAAAGAAAACGTACTACAATCCAAATGATAAACAAGGGAATGAAGACTTCTCTCCGAGTTCATCCGGTGAATATCTGCCAAGTCCAGAGAGACTCCAAATTCTAAGACAGCGGAGTCAAAGCTCATTAACTTTTGGAGGAGATTCGGACTATTTAACATCAGCTGCTAATAATATTACAAAATCACCATCGAGCATATCAAACATATCTTCCATTTTTAATGAAGTAGATTTTGTAGCATCACCTTTGATAGTGTATGAAAATAGACCATTGTCAGATACAAAAAAAATGCTCGGTAATGAAAATATTAATAGAAAAACTTTATCAAGACGTAGTTTAAACTTTTCTGCTATCGCTGAGGAAGACAATAATATGGTCGACGCATCTTCCAGTTTTGCAAGCATTATCTACCCAGGGGAAGTTGAACAGAAAGACTTAAATATTTCTATGGGCAGTGAACTTACTGTAAATAAGGAAAATTTTATTTCTATTACTTTTGAATTAGAAGAGACTTTGCAACCATGTGACTCTTCCAACGGTAAATTGACTGAGTGCACCTTAGTTAGTTACCAAAATGTGCCATCAAGCTCAAAAGATTTCGATTTGACAAATGTTTCTCAGTCAGAGGTAGAGGTTAACCATTCAGCAATTAATTATAATATTATTAGTTTTAATGAAGATGATTACCAAAGAAATAACATAGACAGTTCCGGTGAAGTGATAACTCAAGCTGAAACTGCTGCTGCAAGCTTAGAACAGGTATTGTGTGCTACTAACGCGAAAAAATTGACAAGAAAACGGGTTCGAAATGAAAGAGAAAAACAAGACAATAAGAGTAAAAGGTTAAAAAATTCAGGAGAAGCTTACGTAGGTTGCAGGTCAAAGAAAGAGTTTAAGAAAAAAACGATAAAGGCTGAATGCAAGTGTCAAAAAAAATGTGGAGACAAGATCAACCAACAGCAAAGAGAAACTATAATGCAGCAATACTATCAACTCGCTGATCATGAGTTACAATGGCAATTCATCGCTAAGCATATAATAGCTGAAGACATAAAAAAAGTGACAATAAACCGAAAGAACAACCGCACTCAGACTATTAAATACTATTTTTATTTAGACACAGAAAAAGTGCAAGTATGTAAAACATTCTTCATTAATACTCTATCTATATCACATCAAACAGTTTATACAGCCTTAGAAAAGGTAAAATCTGATAAAGGTTTGAGTGACAATAGAGGTTGTCATGATAATAGACCTCGCAAAATGTCACTTGAAACCGAAGACAATATTAAAGAGCACATTCAATTATTTCCTACTGTGGAGAGTCATTATACTCGGAAGAAATCGGCCAGACAATATCTGTCCGAATTACTTAATATATCTAAAATGTACCGGTTGTACGAGGCTTGGTATACTGAAGGGCACTATTCTTGCCGCATGGCATCTAAAAGACAGTACGAAACTATTTTTAACACCAGATTTAATTACTCCTTTCATCGCCCCAAAAAAGACCAATGTGGTCAATGTGCACTTTACCGACAAGCTGATCCTCGTACAGAAGAAACTCTGCGAGAGAAATTTAACCAGCACCAGAAGAATAAAGAACGCGTGCGTCAAATAAAAAACGAAGAAAAACAATCAGCTGACCTTTCAGATACAACTGTTGCAATCTTTGATTTAGAGAAGGTGTTGAATATTCCTCAATCTCAAGTGGGAATATTTCACTATAAGAGGAAATACCCTGTGTATAACTTCACAATATTTGACAGTACTCGACTGAAAGGTTACTGCTATGTTTGGCACTACGCAATCGCAAAAAGAGGAGCAATAGAAATTGGTAGCTGTTTATGGCAATTTCTCATGGGTGAAGCAGGAAGAGGTATCAAAAACATCTCATTTTACTCTGACGGTTGCGGAGGTCAAAATAAAAATAGATTTATCTTTGCATTCTATATTTTTGCCGCTCACAAACTGAAAATCAATATCACACACCGATTTTTCGAAACGGGGCATGGTCAAAGCGAAGGTGACTCAATGCACTCTAATATAGAACGAGAGCTAAAACATCAAGTTGTTTATACACCTGAACAGATTTACGCAATTATTTTGAATGCAAAAGTTAATGGTGAGAAGTACACTGTGAAGGAAATGACACAAAATGAGTTTAAAGACATAAAAGAATTAATCAAGAATAAGAACTGGGCCAAAGATGAAGAGGGACATAAAGTAGCATGGTCTAAAATAATGGAAGTAATTGTCTTGCATTCACAGCCTACAGTTCTACGTTTCAAGTATGATTATGATGCAGATTATTCTCGGTTGAATGTCTAACCGCTTCCAAGAATTGCGCCAAGAAACAAGCGGGGTAAACATAATGCTTCAACCTCTCTTACAGAGATACAATTATTGAAACCAGCTTACAACAAACCCCTTTCAATAAGTAAGGCTTTACACGGCGACCTTATGAGTCTCTGTAGGGCAGAAGCAATCCCTAGCTACTACCATGCCTTTTATAACTCCCTCACATTTGCTAATTGCTCTGAAGAACTTAATCATGAGGATTCCGATGAAGTTCACGAAGACTGATTTTTTTCTTATGGTTTTTTTCTATACTTATTAATTAAAATAATAGTTTATTAGAATAACGTTGTTTCATTTTAAACCCTAGAATAAAAGTTTAAGTTTCTGTTACCTAATTATGCAAATTGAAAATTAACTAGAATAAAATTGCAAATGATCTTGTTTTCCATTAATCTGGCATCCATTTTTCAATGAATATTATTGTAATGTAATATTGCAATATTCATAGGTTCTGGTAATTGCCGCGATTAAAATTGTAAGTGTATATTAATAAACTAAAACAGTACAAGAATTTTAGTATCTTTTTAAATTCGAAATATCTTTAGTTCAAATAACCTTAGTAAAACTTCTTTAAAAGCATTATAAAGCATAAAAAATTAGCTACCATTGTCCTATTTCTCGTTTCTCTACACAAATTAGTTGGCAAGATATAGTCGAAAATCAGTTTTTTATTTTTCCTGAAAAGTAGTGATTTTGCTATTACCATTTTATTCTCCGGGGGTGGCGACATGTAAAATGAAAATTAGTGATGTTCGAAGTCGATTATTTCCTTAATCGCTTTTTATTTTCTTCGAAATATTTTATACTACAAGTAGGTATAACTAGCTATTATTTTTACCTTAATTGATAATAATATTTATAATCAGTTACAAAAACACAATATTTAGATATTGTTTCGATAGGATTACATTCAATCATTCACGTCACGTCAAATAATTATCCATTAGGAAAATAACAGAAAATAACGTTCCTAACTTAACTTTAAAATAACCGTAAGAATGATATAAAATTTAATATAATTAACTTAATAGTCAATTGTTTGTTTACAGCTGATCAAAATGGCATTGAAATCTTTGCCAAGCTTTTCTTGGATTACGTTATTTCATTAATATTACTTGGCAAAACAAAGTAATGTAAAATGTTATTCAAATGCAGCACTATATAACGAGTCGATAAATTTTCCACAATGAAGTATCAGCTGAAACTATCTAAGGGCAAATGGGACCGTATATTTATTTAATGGCTGAAACATTATTTTATTTTGAAGCTTATTTATCGCTGACTTTTATACTAAAAGAGTGCGATGGAAACTTTAAAGATAGTTAAAATGTTATAATCCATGTAGTGACGGATTAAGAATACATGTCACTACCCCATCTCAACCCTCGGGTGTCGTAAAAGGCGACTAAGGGACCTTATGCAGACAAGAGCACTGCGAGAAAAGGAAAATTCGAAATAAATCCTATACCAAACCATCTGGCCAGCGTGGTATAGTAGGCTAAATTCTCTCCACATTCTTTTGAGGAGATCCGTGCCCAGCAATGGTATGTTTTCGGGTTGAAATGTTGAATGCCAATTGATTGATTGGTTTAGGATTCAGGATCTAAGTCGTGAAATAGATAAAGATGGGTCGCAATTTTAGACCCTGTGTGGAAAGAGTTATAATTGATTTTTGCCCAACAGTAGCAGCCTATCTAAAAAGCAAAGAGTAATACTACGAGCTTAAGTTCTGTATTTATAAACCAATAGTAGTAGAGTAGGTTCTTGACTAACCGCGTACCACTATTGCATAATGATTAATATCTGTATCTCTACCTAATAAATTACATTGCATGCTAAAAAGGCGGAATATGGCGCGTCTAATATAAAATATAACACCAAATATGTAACCTGTGTTCGCAATAAAGGATTTGAATTTGAATTTGCATCGATTCTCCTATAATCATTATGTGAGAATTGATATAAAAAAGGATGCGAATTCACTATAATCATCACCACTACTTACACTGCTTTTTAAGTGCAATTTATACTAGGGTATAAAGTAAAATGCTGGTGCAATTTTAGTTGATAATTTTTTATTAATACTGAGTCATATTAAAATCTAAAATACACAAGAGATGGAGCACTCAATATAAAACCGCGCACAAATAACTTTAGTATATAAAATACCATCAATTTCTTACAACAACATACAATCTGCTCGAATCCCATCGGAATAATAGAGGCTACATTTCATATCGATAGATATTTCATCGATAAGTTCAATGCTTGGGAATAAGATAAGACATGATATTCAAATTAAATACCTTTGACATTTCAAGATTACAAACATCGTCGGTACAATGTTGAGAAGTGGTTGTGAAGGCCAAACGAAAGAATTGTATAGATATTCATATTAAGAAGTATGCCTCATAATATATTGGTGGATTGAGCTTTAGATAGGTGAGTAAAAAACAGTAAACACTTACAATGAACTAGTTAATCTGACTAGTCGAGAGGCATAATAATAATAGAATTAGATATCATTATTGGTACTGATGTTACCCTTTAATTTAGAATTGAATCGATGTATGATTTTTTAATGCAATAATATTTGTTTAATTTGAGGAATTTAATTGCCACACACTAACAACCGGGTACATGATTACCAGATTAAGTGAAAGTATTATGATAGACAATCAAAAAAATTCAATGTTTTGCAGTTTATTACAGTATTAATAATGATTTTGTAATGAGTTAAATACGTCGACAATAAACTAGCAGAATGAAAATTGACGTTAATTTTCAAATTCGATGACTGCGAACCGACGATTATGGGAATGTGTTTCCCACTATTGCGGTCTATGGAGTGTATTGGTAGTGAACAATTGTGGGCTACTTTGATAACTGTTAAATATTTAATTAAAAGCGATTTGTGCGGTCAAATATATAACTAAGCGTGTGGGTCTGACCGCATCGCTTTTACCATTAATTAAGTAGATGTCATTATTTTAAATGAAATTTACATCAAAATGTATAGTTAACCTTAAATGTTGTTTGTCTCGTGGTAGTAGGAGGTAAACCATACTTATTTTGAGATAAATTAAGCCTACTCATTAAAAATACTGAAGAACTAATTTAACCTTTGTTCTGTTGACAGCTAAATAAATAATTTAATATTGAATCGTAATGAAATGTAACTTTAAAAATATATAATTTAGAATTCAGCATAGTAAGTCTTATAACATTATCATCATCTTTATCAACAGCAATTAAGGTAGGTGCCTCGCCTCAAACATCGCCGCACCGAGAGACATAGGTTCGATTCCCACACGAGACAAATATTTATGTGATTCATAGATATTTGTCTCCAGTTTGGGTGTACTGTCTGTTAATTGTAATTAGCAGCCGTAGGAGTTAGGACGTCCACTGTTGGACATAGGCGTCCCTAAGAGATTTAAAATACATTATGAATTACTTTATATAATAAATTGTTTTTCATCAAGACATAAAAGTAATAGAACTCTGCTGTGTCCAATATCTAGTGATGTTATACGCGTTACCATATTATTTCATGTCAGCTATTATTTAACTCGGTCATAATAAAACGGAAAGGTCCACACAAATCCAATGTTATCACACATGAGTTATCACGGCAATGCACTTACGATCTCTCTGTCTCCGACGGTCGTGCTATCTTTATCCAATTTGTTACCCTTATCAAGAATTAAATGCGTTTTAGGACCATGGCTCGACAGTTTTTATTTTTTATTAATTACGACGATATAAAGCGGCGAGCTGTACCGCTGAGACAGGTGATAGGTTTTTATGATCCACCATTTATCGGATATTCATTTGTTACTCAATGAATTTTCGATATTCGGTTTTGTTTTTAGACGTTTTTTATTCTCGAGTCTCGAGGTGAAATTTAGATTAGTTCATTGGCTATTTATCATTTTGGATGTTTTGAAATGTGGGTGATGGATTTATAGAGCAAGATATAATTATAATATATATTTTTAAATCGATAGTAGTATTTATTTTTGTTAGTACAACACCCTATTCTATGTTACTTTCTCATATAACAGAGATATCTTACACAAACTGTTGTGGATTTTACTGTCAAAGAACACGGCATAAAGTGCGTCGTTTTTACGACCTCAAATTGGGTGGCAATTTCACCTTAAGCCTAGTTTATTGTCACCACTATGATATTATTACGAGTTGTTTAAATAAATAATCTTATATAATTGACGTATATTCTATTTTCAACAGAAAACGTGTGTAATTACGAGAAAATTTGGAATCAAAGTTATAAAACAGTAGTCATTAAACAACTTTACTGAAATTTACACTGACAGTTGTTTTCTGTTTTGCTCCAAATGATACTTGTTTTCCCTCGTATTGCTCAACAGCAATATATATTTCTTTTAATCAAGTCACAGAAACTAAACCAAGAGAATTCAAAACAAACATCGTAAAAATAAACGTCTGATGAGATGAGGTTGTGTGTCAAACTGTCTGCAGAATTGTGGATATGATGGGAACACGCAACTTCTCTTACGAGTTTCGTTTCGTATAAAATGAAAAAGTTATTTTTAGACGTGTGATTTTAGCCTTAGTACTGCTATAAAAAAGTTATGTCTTTCGAATGCTTTTGAGAGTTTATATGTTAGTACAGTCGAGGGTGTGATAGTTACTACAGAGAGGTACCTACCTACATGAGAATCTTCGCAAATTTGACTTGACAGCAGTAAACAAGTTTCACTCAAAATTAGATTTTTGATATTAAATTAGATAATCATCGCCCATAATAATGAACCTTTCCAAACGGTATTTCAATACAATGTAACAGCGTCCAATAAAACCTTAGCGTGTATGGAGGCATAGCTATACAGTAGTGATGTTTTCACATAGACGGTAGGATTTGCCTGTCAGTTATGCATGCAAGCATCCTAGGTATCTCTTCTCTATGCAGGCAAGGTTATAACCATCATGCAAAACCTAATGTATTCTAACCTAATTCTACATGGTTATTCAATTTATCTTATTGATTAAACTGGTTGCTGTGGTCTTTTTTAGAAAAAAACTTACAATAACAAATTTAATATAATTATGTAAGTGAGATATGAAAAAATAACTACCTTTTTATAATAGGTATATATAATATATACGTATAAAAAGAAAAGACTACTAACAACTTATATTTTATTTTCCTGAGATTGTTGTTGACTATTGTTTGTACTTGTTCTGTTTGTTAGAGCATTAATTCATAGCTAAACATTCTGTCGATTGATGCGATTACCAATTTTAAAAGTATGAAATGCTTGCATTCATTTTGCATGTTTTTACCCTTTTTCATTTGTTATAACAAAGTGCTGCTATTAAAGAGTAATTTTAACAAATAAATCTACACGTCCTCGATTTGAACTGGAATTTATTTCTAGTAATATTGTTAACAGAAATTCATTGCGCAAAAAAATGTTACCATTTCATTCCCAGTTCCCAACATAATTTCTAAGCGACGAAACTTCGGAATTGCGATTTTATGACCAGTTCTAAATTTTTCATTGAAGTTTGATACTTTAACAAAGTTTATTATTATATTAAGTCGGTCGGCTGTATGATTTAACAACACGAAATTTTTGGCTACTGCTTTTTCGAGTCCGAAACTCCGAAATACTTTGAAATTAACATATTTATTTCGTTCTGCATCAATAGTATAAATATTTATGGAGACACATATTCGGGACGTTGTTTATTGTATTTTTTCTATTTGGGTCGAATGCAAATGTCGTTGATAGGCCCACACAAACAGATAGATTCAGATCGAAGTACTAAAACACCATAAATAAAGTTTTTAAAAGAGTATTGTTGTTCCTTATTATTGTTATTTCTGATACCTTCATCTGCAATTAACACTATGTGGATTATCTAAACACGTTGTGTCAAGAGGTCATGACCGTGATGGCGCATTCTTGCGTCGCTGACACGCAGACCGTTGACCCTACGAGTTAGTAGATTTACGTTAAATGTTTTCTTCTTAGCATTTGATTTGATTGATTAGCTGGATTGATTAAAATAAAATAGAAATTGCTCTCCACTATACTTTGCCTAAGTTTATTCCATTTCACTCAGTGTGTTTACTTGTGATATCATGGTTTAAATAAAACATTTTATTCGTACACATATTCCAACTTTATGCGTAAGTTTTATATGATACGCTATATAAAAAGAATCAATTATAATCGATAAATAATCTTAAACTTATCGCATTTTACGCGCCTTATGTGATTTAACACGTGTTATTTAATTACTCGTTATATATCTAATATTATGTTATTTTATTAGCAAAAATAGTTCGCTTCTTTCTTTTTACACCTTTAAACTTTATATTAGACTCCAGCGGAAGCATTTATGAGTAATTAACACTTAAACGCACGCCAGAAACGAATGTACAGCAATTATTTTATATATTTAAATTGCATACCTAATCTAATATGACTTCTGTCATCCGCGACTAACTAGCATTTTTATAACCATGATAATTTATAAGCGTCTGGTTATAAAACATCACTTTCTTTAACATTGCACTAAACTTTATTGACGTTTTAAAATACGCGTATAAAAATTAAACGACGTATTCGTAGTAAAAAGGAACCGCAATTTATACTTTAGTATAATATTTATGAGTATATTACGTGCGGGACAGCGGCTAAATGGCTGTATATGAATATCTTGCAGATGAGATAAATAGTGGGTAGAATAGGGATATGAAGTGCTATCAACCACTTAGTGGTTGGTCTAGACATTTTTACAATAATCTGCACATCATAACTTTAACTCATAAACGTTCTAACTGGGCACGGTTATCCTCCAAAGAATGAGACGGGAATATAGCCTAATAAACCATGCTGGCCAGATGGGTTGGTATAGGCCTATAGAGTTGGTTTCGAATTTCATTTTCTTGCATTGCTTTTGTCTCCTTAAGGTTACTCCCTTAGTCACCTTTGATGACACCCACAGGTTGAGATGCGGTAGTGACATTATGTATTCTTACTCTGTCTCTACATGGATAATATAATAATCTGCACATACACCTACCTATATATATATCGTCATGCAGTATTTAATTGATATTAGAGTACGAGTAAGATCGCAATTACTGGAATATTTTATGTTTAATGTTGAAATTGCCGGTGTCTCATCTTTAATTTATTTCCAAATTCAGCTAACTTCATAAAAAATATGACGTCTTTGTAAAGTTTTTTTTTTAGTACCTTTTAGTTACCACCATGGTGGAAATTATGTGAGGCTTATGTCCAGTAGTGGGCGTCAATGGGCTGATATTATTATGATGAAGATGATGATGAAACACAACCAATAATTATGCAAACTTAAAACAAAAATATTGGAAACATAAAAATAATATAATAATAATAAATATTTATTTTTTCTCTCATAATGGTACATGCAAAAACAAGGAATTATGATATTATACAATTCGAAAGGGTTATGTTTCCAGAATGAGAACTGGAGTCTGTACTGGGTTTAAGAGCCGTGTTACAAATCTCCAGCCCCCCTACAACAAAGTAGTGTCTTGAATTGTGTGAACATAATATATTATCAAACACATTACAAAGTTAAAAATAATACAGTACAAATACTTAGATTTGAATTTAATTTACAAATTTAAAGTGGTAAAAATAATAATATAATATTCTACTACATTCACACAGCGCCATCTAGTCCCAAAGTAAGCAATTATATTTGCTTGTATTATGGGTACTAAATAACTAATAAACTACTTAATTTTTTTTTTTTGTAAATGCGTACCTATAGGCCAGTCAAATATAAAAAATAATAGGTTGTTAAACTTCTCTCTCAAGTTATTAAAAATTGTTAAAGTACTTTGTATACTATATTATTATTATCCCTAAATACATGACATTATATCACATCTCCTAAAACAACATATTTCCTCATAATATATTTTACAAACACGTTATAATTTTGTGTATTTTAGCACGGTCTCCAAAATCCACCCACACGTGAGCTAACGAGGCACGTCTGTCATACATTACACGCATAATTATGAAACATGTAACAGCCGAATTAACAAAATAGCACATTTTGTAAACGATATTAGGCAATACCCATAAAGATAAGCCCTCCGAAAGCAAACACGCCCAGTATCATAAAACGTCGTACTTTATAACGACAATTATCCTATTATGAATTAAGTAATATATTCAGTTATGCACCCTCTTTATTAAATTGCATGTGAATTAATACACTAAATGTTGATAAATAAATGACAGGTACACCACTAAATAGTTATTAAGACATATCGAATTCGTTCGTAAACACCCCAGAGTTTTGTAACTTTGATATTATGTGTGACTGCATAGTTTCTTAGGAGCAAAAAAATTTACATGTCTCTTCATTAAATGCAAAAGTGTAGTATTTTCTATGTCCTTCTTTCATATTGCAGATTAATATGATTGTTTGCATATAGAACAGTATACTAAGCAGAAGTTGAACCCGACAGAGTTAGTAATTGATCGCGACAATGCGTTTCCATGATTTACGCAAGCTAATAGTTTATAGACGAATACACAATACACAATAACATAAATATTACCAACATTTAACTACTAAAAATATAATTTTATTTATAGAACTTGATGTAGCACTTCAATTTTATAAATCTCTCTTGGGAAAATGGCCCTAAAAGGGGAAAAAGACATAATTGGTAATTGGTTTAACGTTAATTACTACACAGAAACTAGTGTTCTCCAATCCATAAAACTAATATACCTTGTCACTTTAATGAAAAACAATAACAAACTTTCTAAGAGGGCAAAAGAGACAAAAAACCGGGATATAGCCATCATCACGTCAACCCGAGTCACTTTACACCTTAATGGATTCCGTTCAATCGCCAAAAGACAGTTTCCACATCACTTAACTCTATTTCCGACGTAATTGATATCAATTTACGTAAAATATTGTCACTACGATATTTGAGAATCTCTAAGTGTGTTAGGTGGGTGTAGACGAAGCCTTAGATATGTTATATGAACTATGGTTTTTGTAAATAGTGTTATAAGTATCAGATTACAACAAAAATGGCCGATTACGAAGAATTAAGAATTGAGTGACAATGTGAATTTGTGTTTCGTTTATGAGAAATAAATAATTTTATTTTATATAAAATATTTTTCGGGCTGATTATGGAAGTATGAGCTTTATGTAACGAAGAAGTTTAATATTTACTCACTACAATACTGTCTGCTGACATAATTATTATAATTATATACAATTTCACTACAACTCAGAAACGACCCACAGCTAGACACGGGTCTCCCACAAAGATTGTGAAGAGAATTTAGCCTGCTATACCACGCTGGGCAGAAGGGTTGGTATAGGGTTTTGTTTTGAATTTTCCTTTACTAGCAGTGCTCTTGTCTGTTTAAGGTATCCCCTAGTCGTGATATGTCTTAATCCGTCACTACACTGAATATTTCAGAGACAATTTAAATCTTAAATCAATAAATAACAATAAACCAAATAAATAAAAAACATTCATACTCACAGTTAAATTAAAATAATTCAAAATAAAACCAGGACATTAGATAATATTTTAACCAGCAAGTCACCAGCATTATTTGAAAGATGTATGAACATTTGAAAATAAATCGTCTTTTTTCTTACATGCCTAGATTTGGGTTATGTTAGAGTTTTGCCTCGCCTAGGCATTTCTCTCAAAGTCATTTATCTTACATTCTTGCGACATAGACGGGTTTATACTAGAACGTATGGACGTAGGCATTGGGTACAGGGACACTGAAAAATCACTATTCCAAGCACATTCAGTGAGCTTAATTGATTTCAGATAGAAACACTGATAGGCGCGTTTTTGCTGGCGTGGTACTTTTTTATTTATCGGTGGACTCGAATGGTTAGGTATATAAGTGCTATAAATGGCTACCATTTTGTGCCATTAAAATGTTGTGGTTTTATTATTTTACTGTAGCTTCATGAATGGTAGATGCTATTTATTCCCATCGAGGTGAGATTGAGAAATCTAATAATATTTAACCAAGCCTTATAATATTTGCCAAACCTTAAACCTCTTGAGCGAGCGTTCTAGATAGTCCAAAAATATTACCTTTCTTTTGGACAGTCGGGTAAAAAGGCAGTTTAACCGTATTTGTGTAAATCTATACTTCTATGCTAATAGTATTATGCTGTAGTCTTTGTTTGTTTAATTAAACACAATAATCTCAGGAACTACTGATTGGAATTGAAAAAATATTGTAGTGTTGGATACCCCATGTATTGAAAAAGGCCTTATAACTTCACGCACAATTAATAGGAGCTGAGTAGCTACCAAACAAGAGCCACAGGAGGAAACTTCTGGCAACTGGATTTTTTTTTTTATAAAATAATCTGTGTCTATACGTAGTAGGTGTCTATATCTAAATATAGTTCTACGACTTCTATTTACAATACTATAAAAAAAAATAAAAAAAAAAATAATATAAAAATCTATAAATATAGTTCATATTATTAGGCGGTTGTCTGAGCCTGTTCAAATTCAATCGCTTGTACCTAATGTGAACTATGTCTGTCCATCAATCAATCTTTGGAAAGCAACGATCCATGATATCGGTTTGCAGTGCACCAATTAAACCTGTCTATTTATAGTGTCTACCTTTATTTAGGTCAAGTTGGAATGAAAGAAAAATGTCTGCAGGTACTTCCTATAATTGTATGAGAACACTAAAGTGTAAAAGATAGTCTGTGGGACAAAAAGAGAATTGATTTCTTGAAGCAAATCGTGACATAATGTCTTACAACACAATAATGTCATCTATGAGAGTGAAAATTTGATCTGTGCGCCAGGGCTTTTTGTTGGATCTGTCTCATATTAATAATTTCTTTCACACCTAATAATACAAGTTAGATTTGTTATCAAATGAAATTTTGAAGCTTAAACTTTAATTGAATTTTTTAAAAACAATTATTACACTTCAATTTATTTTTGAATACAATATCTAGATATAAAGTTAACACCTTCCTAAAAATACACTTGAAAAAAATATTAAATTGGAATTTAAATATTAATTCAGGGCCTTCAATTTCACCAACGCGCTCGACCGTAAGAAAGAAAACAGGACAAGCCTACGTCATATTAGATCCAGACAGGAGCCTTAAACTGTCTTGAGAAATAATATTTGCTTGAACATTGTAAACAAGTTTTGTTTATATTGTTTTAGTTCCCTTGAAACTGTTTATTTTCATTAACTAACATTGAAATATTAATTTCTCAATTTCATTAGTCTAGAATTAATTTTGACACGTCATTATGAGTGGCAACTTAAAACTTGATGTAAGTTAAGGGTTTATGAATTTCACACCATCTAAAATATAAATTAATTAAATTATTAGATATCTTAGGAATCTAGAACTAATTCTGAAAATAATGGATGCAGAGGTCATGGCACTCGAATACTTTTATGAGTTTCGTATCTCAAAAGGACAATACCGAACCCTCAGTGCGTGAGTCCGACTCGCATTTGACCAGTTTTTTTATCTGCCCAGATTTTTATTCATACAAAGATACCAAACTTTGCTAATGCTTTTTATGTGTTTTTACATGTCATGTCAAATCAATTATTATTTCTCCGAATGATTAACATAAGCTGTGATTTGTGACATGTAAAAATAAGAATAGACACGAGACGATTGTCAATCATCTAGCCGCTGATGACGTAGATTTATCCTTGAAAATATGCACCTACTTTCAGCTAAGTTATGAAGAGTATATGCTAACATTTACATAGCTGAATAACGGTAATTTCATACCAATAAATTTTTGTGTAAATGCACCATGGAAATTTATAAGTAAAGAGTTAAAAAACGTAACAAGAACTTGGACATCAATGAAACTTTAAACATTCCTACATATTATTATTGGGGTCAATTCGTCGTAAACAATTCCGTTGTCCTTAGAATGGGCGGGTACTATTGTGTTAAACAGGTGGAGTCCAAAGAGCCACACCTTATATTATGCGCTCAAATAAATAATTCAAAAGCGTAACGATATTATGCGATGTGGACCACGATAGTAACTAATTTGAATTAATTCGATGCGTCCCGTTTTTTTAAAGGAAGCATAAAAAGTTTTTATGTGTAAATTGTGTGAGACAAGTTCGTGAGTTTGCCCATATATTTTATCTTATTGTGTAACAGTTTATATGAAGCACGCAAACATAGAGCAGATGTTTCCTGCGTCTTTGATTTATAATTTATAAAGTAAGGTTTCTTTAGATAAAACGAAATAAGTGGGAAATTACAACATGAGATACAATAAATCATAAGACGAATTGTGGAATAGACGTTAACAACAGTATACAATTTCTTTTTTAGATATTAGTTTAGTTAAGCGATTTGGTTTATGAAAAATGTTGTAGTAATATGTTTTGATATAATCTCTGGTCTAGTTATTATTATTTATTTATGAATGTTTTGACAACGTGCCAAAAATATAAGGTAGGAAAGATTAAACAAAATTGCGGGAAGAACTGACACAAGTATCGTAGAGACAAAGCTTGGAAAAAAGTAAATTATAATGAACCAATCATTCTCTTATCTAATGGCTGCGCCTGCGCTTTCCAATACGTGGCCGCCGCTCGAAAATCTATTTCCCCCATCGTGCATCAGTTCTGCGAGCTATGTCCACTGACACTTTAGCGATGCGATTCGGTAAGCTATGTCGGCAACTTTAGTTCTCCTCTCCTATTACGCAGGGATCAACCGAGCATAGCTTTCTATGGCTTGCTGAGCGACAGTTAGCTTTAATACTGATAATAAAAATGAAAAATCACACCAACAAAAATAAAAGCTAATTCTCATCAGAACCCCTTACATTTATTGTTAGAACTAATTTCACTTAGTGCTGTCGCGTTCAACTTAAACGAATCAGGCTATACAGATGTAGATACAAAGCAATTAGCCGCTATGTATCTTGAGGCAATTGGTGAGGCACTCAGTTACGGCACTTATCTAGAGGATAACGATTATTGGTGGACATTAGCTACTGTTCTTAGTCTGTTCCCAGAATACTCGGCAATGTTGTTCTGAATACTAAGTGCTACGGCTTTCTATTTGAGCTTTTGAACTTAAGTACAGTAGTGTATAAACGGTACACCCTAAAATGAAACAAAATATAAAGTTTTATTATACTTCTTTAGCAAAATTACGAAGAACGTTGCTATTCTTAATTGATATTGTACATAAAACAGTGGTATAAAACGTTTTGTAGTCAGTAGACGCGTCTCAAAGTTGGTTGCTGTGCCTTTTAAAGGAAAATAAAAATGTTATCGACTCTTGAATCGGAGAAACAGTATATATAGGGCTTGAATGGAAAAACGGAATCCTTATAATTTTGTCATGTCCGTCCGTGTGTCACAGGAATATTACTCAAAAACTACTTGGTGTATGTTGACAAAATTTGGAGAATAGGTGTCTAGTGTAAGCCGCTACTAGGTTTGGAGAATTTTTTTATTCAGCAAATATTTACGTGTGGCACATACTTCAACAGATCTTATATGTAATATCGTCAATCAAAACAATATGCATGATCGCGTCAAGACTAATTTACAGCTACTAATATTATTCAATAATTCCAAAACAAACAAGTCCATAATAATAGTCATTAGAATTCAAATTTGATTAGCATAAACCCATTAACATTATACAGTGTCACTGCCTCCGGTATTACAAGAAAGTGTTTCTGTCCATTGTAAGTGATTGAATCACACTTTACTGTCATACGATAGATAAGATGTAACATACTACCCTGTCTTACTGTCGTGTCTCATTAACAAATAATGAAAGCATTGTTTTATGGATCGAATTAAGAGATAAAGAAATCAGTCGTTAGTGAGTATAGAAAGTAAAACTGATTAAGTGAATCAAAAGTTGGATTTTTATTTTTTATAATATTACTATACTACCACAATTACACAGCGCCATCTAGTCCCAAATTAAGCAATTATATTTGCTTGTGTTATGGGTACTAAACAACTGATATACTACTTAAATACATATTTTTGTAAATACATACATATACTGGGTGGCGCAAAAGTAGTGGCACTAAAGAAAATGCTTTTTTTTTTTTTATTATACATTTTCTGTCATTCTGTTGTTGAAAATTGTGTAGTGAACAAATGTAAAATACACTGAAAATAAACATGGACCGTTTTACTCCCCAAGAACGTGGAATATCAGTGATAAGAACACAACGTGAATTTCGTCGACGATTTCCCCACCGTCCGGCACCGATTGGTCGCACAATTCGACGCTTTGCCACACACCCACTAAAAGTTACTGTATGGTGTGGCATCTGTGTTGACAGAGTGATCGGACCCTATTTTTTCGAAGACGCTGGAGGCAATGCGATAACTGTCACTGGAGAACGCTACAGAACCATGTTACGTGAGTTTTTGATACCCAGTTTGGACGAATTGGGGCTGGAGCACATCTGGTTTCAACAAGACGGCGCTACGGCACACACAGCGCGCGACACTATGGACTTAGTGAGGGACGCTTTTCCAGGCCGAGTTATCTCTCGTTTTGGCGATTTGCCTTGGCCTGCAAGATCACCCGATCTGACCAGTCCAGACTTTTTTCTTTGGGGTTTTTTGAAATCTCGGGTGTATGTGAACAAGCCACAGACTCTCGCAGCTCTAAAAGAAAACATTCGTCAAGAAATAACGAACATATCGCAGGAAGTGTTACGGCAAGTTATGCAAAATGTCATAAATAGGGCTCAAATGTGTATCAACTCTGGAGGTCACCATTTAAAAGACATCATCTTTAAATCCTAATGGTACGAAATTTAATGGCACAAATATACATTTAAAAAAATCTAAATCTAGTTTTCTAATTTAGAAAAAATGTTATAGCTGAACCAAATAGGGTCTTTACTTTTGCGCCACCCGTTATTATAGATAAATTACACCCAGACACAGAACAAACCTTTATGCTCATCACACAAAGATTTGTCCTGGGTGGGGATCGAACCCACGACCTCCGGTTTAGCAGTCAGGGTCACTAACCACTAGACCAACAGGCCAGTCAAAATGTATCTTCCAAACCCAGCACCACTCGATTCGTATGCCATTAAAGCCTATGTGCTATTCCGGAGTACAATCTATCAGTGTCAAATTTCTTATAGCTCACAGAGTAACAAAAACCTATCCTACATTCAAACTTTTACACTTATTAATATATGTATTACTAGGATAGGCCTAATACAGAAGTATGCAGCATTCGTGGCCGCCACTCGAGAACCTATTTTCCCCACGGCCATCAGTTCTACGAGCTAAAAAAATATAAATTAGGTCAGGCCTATGTTCAGCAGTGGACGTCGTTGGGCTGAAATGATGATGGTAATAATATAAAAAAAATGTCTTCAACATCAATACGCGACATATCTCCTAATTCATTCATATAACAAGACACACAAAGAATTTTAATAAGCATCCGCAAATGCGATGATCGATTTTGCTTGGATCTCATCTCATTATGCGTAACCATTTCAACGGACTGTGTCATACAAAACCAGAATAACTTTATCACAATAATTTTTTTATAGTCTAGTAGATTAGAGTTCAAAATCGATGCTGATGACTACATGTCAATCATTGTAGATGAACACGAATAATTTATGACTATTATAACCAAACAACGGTGAGAGTCATTTGTTTTCTGAGTCCACCTCGCTTGTTAAACAAAATTTTGACATGTACCAGAGCGTGGGTGTCTACAGTGTGTGGGTCTAGGCCCACGTATTCATAATTCTTTTGTTACGCTTTCTAGTACGATTGGGAGTGACATAAAAGGATTGTATGCAAAAATGTAAAGAAAACAGGATATTTGCTGTCAATAAATGTTTTTTAAATAAGTAAATATTATTGAACTTGTCATTACAGTGAATTTGGAAAACTGCACTTTTAAAAGATTATCATGTTCATTCTGATTTAAGTCATGCCTTAAATAAACACCGATGCTTAAGTTGTCGTAGATATACTGTCAGCATGTAGACAAACCTAAGGCTTAACGAACCTAAGCTAAATAATCCTAAACGTCGCAGTCTAGTTTAGGTCGTAGTTCAGCGCTTGCAAAGGTAAGTACACCTAACATGGAAACGTAAGTATTTACCATGTCTATGTTATAACTTGATTGTCTGTCAAATATGCTATCAACTAATTTATATGTCTTCGAAGATATTGCAAACATTATATTGCACGAATATAAATCAGTCTACTTAGAATTTTCAAATTTCAAGTAAATTTATTTTCAAACACTTTTCGATTGTTGCGTGTGATTACTGTACTGCTCATGTTAGAAGTCACAAAGTTGCCATTAAAACTACCTACAAGTCTGAGTTCTAATTCAATACAGAACTTGTCGAGAAGAGAAGTCTTTTGAAGAGGAGATAAAAATGATTAACTTTATTGATAAACATTACCTACCTATATACTGTGTATTTTTTACTCTATAAACTTAAACTTATTTTAACAAAAAACTGTATTTTAGTTATAACTGAAATACAGTTTTTTGTAAAAGTACAGTATATGGTATCTCTGTATACAGTATTCTCTGTATACATAGTGCGTTTGTTGACCTACCATGGACACAATGCTCAGCTCAATCCCGTACAATATCGTTTACAGTATTTAAATTGAATTGAAATAACGACGTTTTTCAAAGATTCAATCGAGTGCCTGCATAAAAAGCAAGTACGGACGAAATGAGTCACCAGTGATTTGAAAAGGAATAAGATACGAGTGCCAATTTATTTTTACCGACACTTTATTGAACAGTGAGCATTATTCTATTCGTATAAAGGTCTAAAATCGTGTACGAGAGCCGTAAATGCATTGAATTATTTTGTTGAGGGTCGAGCGACCTTTCTTAGGTGATCAGTATCAGACGCACTCGTCGAAGCTTCATCGCGACAGCATCGAAACATCGATATGCTAATGTACCAATGCATTCCATGTCTTTGTGTGCTTATGATGACGAGGTGGGCGAAACCCTATTGATATACATTCAATGTCATTGTTAATATTATAGGGTGGACTGGATTTTAAAAGGCAATTTATTCTGTCTCTCGATGGGACATTAGATAATGCTTACTCATATCGATTTATTATTATTTTTTGTCAGCATTGTTTGGCGTTTCGATGTCAAATTTGTAAACGATACTGTGACCTTTTGAATTCTTTGTGTTTTCTTGTTATGATATGTTAAAATATATTCTATAAATATAAACACGCCTTATTGTTGTGGTACTTAAAATGGTTTAACTAGTCTATCTATATTTGTATGATAAATATAGGAACTATACGAGTCTTAAAGAATAGTCTTTCTACTACCTTCTTCCTTCCTGCCTTCTACCATCACAATTATATTGCATAAATATTAATTCCACGATTTTATTATATTCTCAGAGTTTTTGACACCCTATCGATAGAAACCTTTTTTCAGTTTCTGGGCAGAACTTAGCCATCATAACTGGACACACAACGAGTACACACTTTACACTTATAAAAAAGTAACTACGAAAACTGCGTAGGTAGTAAAAAATGGATCAATTTATTCTCATCAAAAGGTCATTGAATGTTGTGTTAATTTAAAACCAACCAATTAAATTTGAAGAACCCTTTAGAACCCTTGTACAGTGTTGCCACAATAATCTCCAATGCCCATAAAATTGGTATTTACCCAAATTAAACGTTGGTCGTAATTGATATAAATGGTTGTTTCTAGTTAAAGATAATTGAAAGAGAGCAAGTGCAACAAACCTTAGATAAATTCTGAGCTATTGTTCCTTGAGGGTCTCCAATTACTACTTTATTGTATTAGTTAAATTTTATACAATAACTTTTTTTTATTTTAATGTCTAACTGTGCACTTGAAATTTTACATATATATCTAATTGAAACTTATCTTTACTCTACTTATATTTTGTACACCACTAAAAAGGCAAAACATAGTTAAGGATTTATTTATGTAAGAATACCATCTGCTTGTATGTCCCTATGTTTATAAAATAAATTATTTGTATTTGTGTTTGTATCTCATTACTAATAATAATTGTATTTGTTTATGAAGAATTATTAAATATGTGTAAGGTTTACAAAAGTCAAATATTGACTCTCTCTCTCTCTCTCTGATCTCTGAATTTCGTTTTAATAGTAGTATAATTTTATAAGCAAATGTACAATTTAACACAATTTGTGTACATGTTTTATATATTATGTGAGATTGGATTTGTAATGATACACCCGTCATTTTGACTATAAATAAAAATCAATTAAATTTTAATGTAGTCATTCTGGAACATCTTTCTGAACTATGCTTCTAATTATACAATAAAAATTTATTCAATAATTAATGTATTTTGTATAAAGTGACGCAAATTTGTTCGCAAATTACAATTTACATTATATTATTATATGTAATTATATTTTGTTTCGATTAAAACTGAATATTAATGAATGTTTATTCACATAAAAATTGATTTATTTGATTTTTATTCGAAACGAAAATTAACGCATTCAATCACTTTTTTTTTTAATTAACGCGAATCACCCTGGTAGAAATAAAATAACCCTATAATGTCACTTGCCGTCAGTTTATTACTTTTCGATTGATATTTGTTATGCGTCAATAAAAACCGTATAAAGTCGTATAATAACGAAATTTAAACGTAAATGTCATTGTTTTGTGTCATCAAAAACGTTGTAAATTTTATTAAATCGACCATCAGTTCGAAATCTGATCGATATTGAATTTTAACTTCTAAGACTCCTGCTGTGTTACCGACCATCGGAACAGTCGTAAGCTGGACACGATTGTAACTTTTGTCACATTAAATAACTATTAACTTAGTCAATTTGTGCTTTCCCCGCACTAAAATATACATTTACTTTAATTTATTATACAATTTAAGAATGCAATTTCGAGTTTAGATTTGTATAATATGTAGATTGTTACTTAAAAATGTATTGAAGAAGTAATTGAAACCTTATCAGCATTAAACATGAGGCGTCATGTGGGGCCGTCACGATATTTGCTGCAATAACAATATAAAAGTATACTATATTAAATGTCGTGCGGGGCTTCGCTCTCGTTGTTCTTTATGTGGCCACTGCTCAGCTCCTGTTAGCTGTAGCGTGATGTTATATAGTTTATCCTTCCTGGGGAATGGGCTATCCAACACTAAAAGAATTTTTCAAACTGGATCAGTAGTTCCGGAGATCCTAGCGTTCAACCAAACAAACAAACTCTTCAGCTTTATAATATTAGAAGTAAAGATTAGTAAACTACTATGTATATTACTATGTATGTTACGAGATTTGCAGAAAAACTTATCGAAATTAAATTAAAATATAACTTGTTAGGTAGTGTCACCAAATAGTACTTTTAAAAGCCAGACTTAAATAACTCTTAACCAAATAATTACTATTGAGAGCTCGGAACAGAAAAAAACGGTGATATTTCTGAATTATTATTCATCATCATCGTCATCATCTCAGCCTATTGCAGTCCACTGCTGGACATAGGCCTCTCCCAACACGCGCCATAACACTCGGTCCTCCACCTTCCGCATCCAGTCAAACCCGGAATTATTATTATGTAATTTCAATTTAATTTCAAATTGAAATATCAGAAGTAACAGTATTTACGAGGAAATATTTTGCGTGCCAGTTGAGTATCCACCGGATAGCATAAACGAAGATTTTTTTTGTTTATCTACCGTCTGCAATTGCAATGAGAATTTATCTACGAATATACGTTTATGATTCCTATGTATAAAGGCAAACAGTGCTTTAAGCGTCATAAACGGGAATGTCCCAGAGCAACGTGAGTTTGCATACACATCCTACTGTTTAAGTTCGTATGCGATAATACTGCCGTGCTAAACAAAAACGTCATAATTACATTTCGTAAGTCTTTGGACAATGGTTCTAAGATAGATGTATTTAGACACATTTTTCTTTAAACTTAGGCATGCAGTTAAACTGTTTTTCATTGGTAAGGCAGAATAGTCTGAGCTCACTATGTTCAGCTATAGCCCTGAAATCCGACAACATTTGAAAATATAATTATTATGTGAAAATTGTATTCATATAGGGACTCTTGTAGCTAGTTAAAAAATAATTTGAGATTCAAAAAAATAATTTGAGATTCAAAAAAATAATTTGAGATTCAAAGAATAAAATACATCATTGTATTTTTTAAGACCTATAATGCAGGTGTTCTCCTGTCTAGAGTAAGTGCTAAAGCTTTTTTAATTTAATTTATAGATAAGCTATCATCATCATAATTTCAACCCATTAGGTCCCACTGCTGGGCACAGGTCTCCTCCAAAGAATGTGGAGGGAATATAGCCTATTATACCACGCTGGCCAGACGCTATAAGGTTTGTCTGCAAAGGTTACATCCTTAGTCGCCTTTTACGACACCCACATGTTGAGATGGGGTAGTGACATTTTGTATTCATAATCTGTGACTACAGATAAATTACAATACAAACACATCATCAACGACAGACAATATCTCCATAAATATTTACAGCAACCGGCTTTGCTACAATAACACTTAAATGCCTTGTTGTATCGCTTACTTTGTCAAACTAAATTATTATTAAACAACTTGCAATAAACTTCCAAAGTTGCTCAAAACTTCTTAATTGATAACAGTACCGAAATTTGTCAGACATTCATTAATATTCATACAATACTGTCCTGTGTAAACACTTCAAACCTTTTACACTTCACTGAGGCCTCGACACAATCTATCTAACTTTTTACCATATTAATGTTAAACAAAATTGGACAAATATTATCATTTTGGTGTCACAGATATTCCCATTCTCAGTTTTGTGATCATATTACTTACTTGTCCTTTTCTGGACATGTTGTTGATTTACTGTTGCCAGTTAGAAACTTTCGTAATAAATAAACCTTATTCGCTCCGATGTCAAACTCTATGGTCCACAAGTATCTACGACATTGGACGGTTGGTTTTTGTCGCCGGTACATAAATTTGTCCCTTGTTCCGCATATATATACTAGAGACATTATGAGTAGGGTACTCCTAGCGGAGGTTAAATTTAACAATTTATCTCTTTTAATCGCGGTATAATGAAGTTGGTTAGGTCACTGAATAGATGCATTAATATAATATAATATTAATATTTAAATCAGTTTTTTATTATTTATGTTTAGAAGTATTAGTTCCTACCAGATTAGTTTCAGAAAAAAATCATAGTTGAACAATATTAATATAGTTACCGTTTGAGTGATTTCAATTAAAGTAGTTTGAATTTAGAAATAACTTATAGTCTCATATCAGAAGTCAGTAAGTCTTTATCTTGATGGCATGCTTATACGCAGCATGAGTCGAACGCTCGTCCGGGGAAGCACTACCCTCCAACAGAATATCAAGCCCAAGTAGCAGTATAATATTATAATTATACTGTTGTGTCTCGTCTAGCGAGTGGGGGTGCCGGAGGCCCAATTCCTCCTACCAATCCCCCTCCCGATTCTCATCGTTTTCCTTTACATAACTATTTTCTTTTTCTTTTTGGAAGACAGTGACTTGATTGTGTTTTCTTCTCAACCAATGCTAAAAGAACACAGCCATGTTCATGGGCGACAGTCATCACTTACCATCAGGTGGGCTGCATATTCGTCTTTTACGTCGGGCAATTTAAAAAACTTTGTTTTTCAATTGGCAACCCTAATTTTTATTTTTTGTAGTATGCGTTTGATTTTCGGAGTTTTTAGATATAATTATAGGCAACAGGCTCGCCACCTATTTCATGGGACCAAACATAGCTGTTGCTGCGAAATGTGGGTGTGAAACACCTCTGCGTACTAAAATGGGTTGCTGATGATGAACTCACAATCTTAACACGCTTGTTACTTCTTGTGATCAGTACACATATTACACTGGATGCTTATAGATATAACCTACTAAGTTAGTAGCAAAGCAGAACTTGAAACCACATTACGGTTAAGATAGGAGCTAGCAACATCTATGCCTGCAGTTTACTAACTAAAACAAGTTAGTTAAGGAGCTTGTCCACCAAACATTTTGTGTACAGTCATCATCATTTAATAGTAACTAGTGAACATATTACTGTAAAGGAATCTTGATAAGAAATCATGAGTTGTTGGCAAGCGACTACAAATACGTAACGTCGCACTGTAGGTAATAGGGTTCGCAAATATTATTAACATAGTTAATACTTTAGTATTTTTCTAAATCAATGATTGTTTGGCTGTATGTATCAGGACGTCACATCTAAGAGTCAGGCTTCAGTCCCATGGGACGAGCAACCAATTCAATTTATAATTTATCTAGTAAAACACCTGAGAGTGGCCTGACGGAGTGTCTTTGGCGTTGCTGATAGCCAGTCAAAAGTTTGTTTCCTCACACATCCGGATCTCTTAGCCTCTCTGAATATGAATTCAATAATCTGAATTTAGATTTTGAATTCAGAGAACTATTCCAGATGTGTCTTATATTTTTGACCAATATTTGATGTAAAACACGTCACAAAATCAACGATTTGTTTGTTGTTTTTGTTTTGTTTTTTGTTTTGCTTTTTAGTAGAAGTTTACTTGTAGAAATTAACGTTAAATAATAAGAAGTCTTCTCGACAAAAATTACTCTTAATACTATTTGCCTTTTGTAAAGAATATTGAGTACGTAATCTACTCGCTTTGGCATTAAAGTAATTAATGCAGAGCAAAGTTCAGTAACCACGATATTAGGTTTTTATTCATAAAAAAACTATATATTTTTAGTTTCTCCAGCCAATGTTGCAACGAGTTGGCCGCTACGTTGGATAGGGTCCAATTTTCAAGTACTTAAAATAAATTATAATGGAAGCTAATGGTCATTAGGTTTTCTCGGAACTCTATGAAAATATATGGACACAAATAAACCATAAACATACTAGATTAGATAAGTATAGATGTAGTTTTTTCTAGATAAGATCTATGAAAAAATCTTTCTACAAGTTACTATTTACAAAACCTAGTGTATCTATTCGGCCACAGCATGCAAATTATTTGATCTGAATTCGATCCTGACCGATCGATCGAATTGCACCGATCGTGGTCGTGGTGGTATATAAGTGACGTAGACCTGTTTTATGAGAATTTAATTAATATATAAATAGTATCATCATCATCATCATATCAGCCCAATGACGTCCACTGCTGAACATAGGCAACATAGGAAATAGTATAACAAACTTAAAACCAATTTCTAAGAATGTTTATTTGTAATCATATTATAAAATAAAATTAAAGCATTAATTGTGTTACAAACACAGGAGCACTTAGAAAGTTGTATCAATTTATTTCTAAACATACATAACAAGTTAAAACGAAGCGACGTGCTTCTAAATCCACTTTCGTATCGCTCGAAGGTGTCGCACTTAAGGATTTGTACAGACATGAGTCTTTACTCTACGTAAAGGTTTGTTACGGTTCTTACATACGATATACGGATCATTTTTAATTCCAGACTCTAAAATACGGGTGTTACAAATATAAGTTTAACGTGTCTGTGTATCTGTGTCTGTCTGTGGCATCGTTGCTTTTTAAATGACAGGACATGTATTATTTTTATATAAAAAAATCGTGAAAAATATAATATAATATTCTTTTTAACAAAATATGTATTATACTATCTATAGGTTCGAAGGCAAATTCCTAATTACAAAATATAATTATGGTACCAATTTTTTTCATCAAACATAAACGTCTTGTACATATCTGCCCTAATACAGAAAGCCGCGAGCGTTTTCGCAAATCTTGCAAGTCGAAAGTTTGTATCGCAGAGTTTCGTGCGACGGTACTTTATTCAGTTAGTTAGGCTCGTATGTGTACGTTCATGAACAAGTTGGTAGTACTTGAATGGGAGTTCCACTTGCGAACCGACGGTTAGGTGTTTAGAAAACGTTATGTACGCTTTTAAATGCGAGTACGTTCGATTAAACTTTATGTAAGTGGAATATTATGTTTAACTTTGAAGAATCTTGCGTAGTTCTTTGGGGGCTTCTGTACAAAAAGACAATACTCGAAAGGAAAATAAATAAATGTGTACGCTTAGTTAGATACTCGTATCATATTTATTCAAATCAACTGTATGTGAAATAAATATTTGTTATCTATTGGTACGTATACAATTATTTACCGTATCTTTAGGTGAATTACAAATAATTCCATTATAATATTATAGTCATGATCATCTGTTTATTGATGAAAATAGGCTTCTCCAATGACTTTCATTTTAACCGGACCTGGGCTACTTGTTTAAAGCATGATTTTACCGTTTATATTCCATTTTCATTAAAAAATCCAAAGAGTAAATCTCCGTTTAATCACTTCTTTATAATTGTCTGATATCCCATCCAAAACTTACGTGACAATTTTTTTATAATTTTCATATGAAATTATACAGACTAGTCAGTTGAGCTACCTATTGGTGAAACAGACCCTTAGTAGTCTATTAATTGATTAAATCTAAAAAATGTTTATTTACACTTGAATTCTTCTTCTTTTTTCCACTCTCGCGATAGTAATGCTACACTTGAATTACATGTGTTTAAATCAAAGGGAACAAATAAAATACCTCAATTTCAGCTAGTGTGGATTAAATTCCACGTAGTAAGACAGAATTTAATGAAAATCATAAGTTTGTATCACGGAAACTTTAGCTTTACGTTCAGAAGTTGTGTCTCTACGGGCCGCACAACTTAGACTATAATTTGCTGACGAGCCACTTGCCAACTTTACTCACCCCCGTTTTGACGTCGTTCTCCTTTTTAATTCACTCACGGCTATCACCTTTTTTGTTTTTTCATGATATTATTTCGTATAAGTCTATTAATGGCTCCCATCCGTGGTTTCACTTGCTTGACTTGGAATAATTTTCAAGATCAAATATGTTTTAATTAATTGTATACTCGTAGTCTATCCATATGTAATTTTTTATAAAAATCCATATTATTATATTAGTTGTTATGTAATAGAGCAATAAACATCTTTCCATACTCGTCGCGCGGGGCTTCACTCCCGTCGTTTTTATTTAGCCACTGCTCAGCTCCTAATGGGCGTAGCGTGCTGTTATTATAACCTTTAACCTTCCTCTTGTGCAGCAGTCGTTTACACTTTTATACACCTAAATGTAAAACAAACCTAAGCCACCAAAGCATGAGATCAGTTCTACATTCGTATTTAATAATAATAATAATTTTATTATCAGGATAACAATTTCCCATAGATAAATACCTTACAAACTAACATACATAAAATTGTAAAAAAAATTACATTCGTATTTAGCCATTAAAATATTTTTGCAACTAACAATAAGCATTATTTTCACGGGAAGCCTTGTTTGCTTTATGTCTACAGTCAGTAGTATGAAATTTATTGTTCGTCATCATTTATATTTTTTAAGATTTGCAGTAAGCCCCGCTAGGGTTTGAATCGCACGCGCTCAGCCATAGGCACGATCCTCAAACAGTCAATTGTTTGCAAATTTTATTTGCACTGCAGTGATAACTGTTTATTACAGATAAAATGTAAGCTTCTTTTATTCGAAATGTTGAATGAAAACTAAAAATACATTAATATTTTGTTACAATGGACAAAAAGCGATAGTGGCCGAATGAATAAGTGACCAGCGTGTGAATCATTCGTTCCGAGTTCGATTCCGACCGCAGTACTAATGTGGATTTCACTTTGTGGAATTGATACTGGTCAAGTGACTTATCTATAATTTAACAATGAAGGAAAAAAATGTGAAGAAAGATACTCTAGAACAAATATTATGGGTTTGTCTGATGTATGTGGATTATGGCCTAAACTCTCTCAGCTTTCTAGATAGAGGAGAGGAGACTTGAACCTAGCAGTGAAACTTTAATAGCTGATAATATACATAATTATATTATACATTCATAATTGTTTTTCTCTATATCCTTTGTCTATAAAAATAATTTGTCTGCCATAAAAGTTTTCCGTTACATATCAGATGAGACTTAATGGGTAAACATTTATCTAAACAAAACAAAAGTATTATGAGAAATAACAAAAACTAGACAGCACTATTACGGAGCAAATCGAAGGAAAGTTCCGTAACACAAATAATTGATTCGGTGCCCCGTCGTCAAGGAAGTCTCAGTTCTATTTAAGTTTCCTAAAAGGAAATGAAAGGAAATCAGAACCCGCGCCTTCGTAGCCTTTATCGAAACTTATCGGAATATTTCTTAGAAGAAAGCGGTACTAGAGAATTTTATTAAAACGACTCGCAGATAAAAATCTTTTGTTTCTTTTTTGATTTATTTTAAGGTCTTTTTTTTTAGTCGAGTACCAATCAAAGTATAATAATATATATATATGTAGGTACCTATATTATGTTTGCTGAGTGAGAAAAGTGACAGTACATTTTATATACCATGCAATTTTAGCCGTCTTACAAACATGTTTAGTGTTATAATCTGTGGTTATAATACATCAGATAGGTATCAATACATAATTATACAAAAAAAATATAAATTCAAGTTATTCTTTACACGGCTCATGTTTTTATTGAGATTCTTGGTACAATATGGATTTTTTAATCGTTATTAGAGTTCCGTAGTCAAAATGGCTGAAACGGAACCCATGATAAATATTTTTAAGGAGGATACTCCATTAATATAATAATAATATTCTCCCACATTCACACAACGCCATCTAGTCCCAAAGTAAGCAATTATATTTGCTTGTGTTATGGGTACTAAACATTTTAAAATACATTTTTTTTTTGTAAATATATAAATATTATAGATAAATTACACCCAGACACAGAACAAACCTTTATGCTCATCACACAAAGATTTGTCCTGGGTGGTGATCGAACCCACGACCTCCGGCTTAACAGTCAGGGTCACTAACCACTAGACGAATAGGTCAGTCAAATATGTACCAGAAGATGATAATTGAAAACTAACAATGGTTGGACTTTCTCATACATCAAAATAAACAGTATTGTTTTTAGAATACTTTCATTTCATTATATTTGACAAATTTTGGGTGCAGTGAGGGTGTGAGCTATTATCCTGTCATGAACACTCGTGGTGTCCTGCACAGAACATTGGTAATGTTGGTGTATAGGGCTAGAGACCCGCTGTGGGTACAATTTCAATGTCACAATGAGCTTATTGAGGATTAGGGGAATAATATCATTGTCAAATACGTCACGTGTTGAAATTGGAGTGTTTTGTTTGCAATCATGTTCGATATTTGCTTGGTTTTGGTTTAAAATGAAAACTAATATGTGTGGATTTTAGTAACCTTTGTTCAAAGTTTATATTTACTTTGCTAGAGGGTAAAATAATAAACAATAGATTAATAATTTTGTTTGTTTAAATTTAAATATATTCGTATGTTAAATTTGGAAGGCTATTCTAACGTGAGCAGGCCTTTAAAGCAGTGAGATAAAGAAGTATTTACTAGTTTTTCAGGAAGGTACAGGTTTTACAGGTAAACTTTAAAAAAGCAGAGAACACATTTTTTGTGAAATAAAAATAACTGCCTCGGTGGCGCAGCGGGAAGTGTATACGACTGCTGTGCAAGAGGTCCCGGGTTCGATTCTCGGGTCGGGTGAAAATGGTATTGGGTTTTTCTATCATGAAATTCCAGTATTAAGATTTTCTCGGAGTTTGGTAAACAAATGTTCCCGGTTGATGAGAATAGGCTCGCCCCCTATTTCATGGGACCAAACATAGCTGGCGAAATGTGGGTGTGAAACACCTCTGCCTACCCCTTTGGGGAAAAAGGCGTGATGCTATGTTATGTTATATGTTATGTTTAAAAATAACCGTTTTAAAGAAACTAGTGTATAATTTGGTGTCTTATTACACTATTTTGAATTATTGAAATTTCTATTTTAGAAAATTGTACCTTATGCTGATCAATTAAAGTTGAAAACAATACACTGACTTTTCTTTTTCGTCTGATAAACAATCTAATAACACGTAGATAAAGCTTAGGTTATTATAGTTATACTATACACATAAGGTGCAGTTAAATTCCTACAATGATACTAATTCAACTGCTAAGCATATTGATTGCTGCAATATCCTGCTCGGAATGTTCATTGGAGTGGAAACCGACGCCATATATTGTAATTAATTATCATCACTACAACCCAGAAACGTCCCACTTCTGGGAACGGGTTTATTATTTTGACTATCACCGTGGCGCAGTGGTTAAAGTGGTCGCCTCGCCACTACATCCCCGTGTTGGGTGACGTGGGTTCGATTCCCACACGAGACAAATATTTGTGTGATTCATAGATATTTGTTTCTAGTTTGGGTGTACTTTGTAAAAAAAAAAGAGTAAATGGTCCTGAATTTGAAGCTAAATCAAAAATTGGTTTGTTAACAGTTATAAAAATGTAGTTACAGTTTTTTAATTAAAAAAAAATTTTAAGTAACATTTAATTTTTTCATTCATAGTTTAATAGAAAGTTCAATATTTATTCGACAAATTAATACACGTCACAATAATTACGAAATAATTAAGCTAACCCCTCAAAACTTGCTCGTCGCCCTTAAACGACAACACAAGGACGTTAAGGCTAGCAAAAGACATAATTGCATGAGCCCCTAATTAATTAATCACCATTGTCTGAGTACGGTGGGGATATAATTGATATTTGAAAGGACCTGGCTGGACGTATCTTGGTGTTGTTAATAAAGTGACTTTGACGGTAGACGAGAATAGTTTTGGGTAGTTTAAAGGTCTGGATAGTTCCTTAATACTATTGCGAATTAAATAAATGTTTAATTCAAGCAAAATAGTTAAGCTAACTAATCTTCGTTTAATTTGTTTGACTAATTTATGGAATTAGTTTCGAGAATTTCTTCAAGGCTAGTGATTTAGAGTGATAGTTTTCTACTGAATGTATTAATTAATGTTGTGATTGTAATTTCAGTTTTGAATAACACTAGCAACGCTACATTTATATGTCGATAAGGCAAAACATGCGAAGCAAACAGGAGAAATGGGCCAAAATAGTAACCGAGTGGTATCCCAGAGAAGGAAAAAGAAAGAGAGGAAGAATCGCAGAATTAATGGAGCGATGACTTAAAAGAGAACGCAGGTGTACTGTGGGGCAGAACTTGCCATGATCGCGGTCTTTGGAAGAGCCTGGGGGAGGCCTATGCGAAAGCAAAACAATCTGTGCCGGTGTCATATTAATATTTAAGTACATAATTATTTTAAGTTATGTAAATGTATGCAAAACATAGCGCACTACTGTATGAACTCAAGACCTTTATTATGAAAACCATACCTATGTACGAGTATGTATATAGCAAATAAAAAAATCTTTTTTTATAGAATGCTGAGACTGAAAAACTGCAATTAAGTGCTCGTAGCATTGTGGTACTGAGATATTCGTTACAATCATCGAGGTTAAGCAACACTCAGCAAGGCCAGTCCATGATGGATGACCGTTTGTAGCAATTTCATTCTCGAGCGTCTCCGTGCTTCGGAAAGCACGTAAAGCCGTTGGTCCCGATTACCACTTAATGTGGTAGTAGTTAAGTCAAGTTGGAAGCCTTCTGAGCAACTTGATAAATTCCAACACCAGAGCCTGCCTCAAGCCCACACGATAAGAAAAAGAAGAAGAAGCGCTCATAGAAGTTTGTAACATTATAATGACGTAACACTTTTTACGGTAGCAAACAAGAGGACCGCCTATAGTAAGCGTAATGTCTCATAGATCTGCATGTTTTAAACTTGAGTGATGACAATAGGCTCGCCCCCAATTACATGAGACCAAACATAGCTGGTGTTATGTGGGTGTGATACACCTCTGCCTACCCTTTTGAGGAAATAGGCGTGATGCTATGTTATGTAAGAAACTTGTCTGTACGAATCCAACTCAAGTAACAAAGAAATAAGTATAATGTTCTTTAAAAGGTCACTAAAAAAAGAATCTCATTAGTTCATTACAAAGTCCTTCTATAATTACTATCAGCCAGTTTTATAAATCCAGCAGCTGGCAAGCAAAGCTTCTTTAAAAATAAATTTAGCTATCGAGTTTATCTTGTTTCGACGCGGCTCGGTCTCTAGACGCTAATTTGAGTGATGGCTTTTATACGAAAAAGAAGGTTGGCAAAAAAATTAAAACTGACTTCCAAATGCTTTTATAATATCCTTGGTTTAATTTTATATTGGAAAAAGATTTTGTAGGATCTATAGCTGCCTATCTGCTAATGTATAGGGTGACCGAATATTGGTTTGAGGGGAATGACGTCAATAGCGTCCAACTGTGTGTTAATAAGCTCATACTGTGATCGATAAGACATGTGTGAATTGACGAGATTATTGCTATATTTTCCCAGCATCTTCTTCGTAATTCCATATGAGGTTGAAAAACTTTTGGCCTTCTCAACATTATTGAAGCTGTAATTACCTAATAGGTTGATATTATTTTGAACAAGTTGTCACTTGTGGGTTTACCAGGAATATCGGAATATTTTATCATGTCATTTATGTGTTAATCTGTTCTATTTTTAACCGACTTCCAAAACAAAAGGAGGGAGGTTCTCAATTCGACACGTATGTTTTTGTATATGTGTTACCTACGCGATTTCTCAGCCGATCATGAACTATTTTTGATTATTCTTTTTTTTATTGTTTACTATTGAAAACTTTTAAGCGTAAAACATATAGTTTCCTACAATACTTCACATGTTTAATTTAATATAGTATAATTTACTAGGCGTATTTCTAATATTCTCGTAGGTACTATAATTTACACTAACTGTTACCTGGGTTCAGCTCCTATTGGCCGTAGCGTGATGTTATATAGCTCCTCGATAAATAGGCTATCAATAAGAAGAGATTAATTTGTTCAACGAAACAAAAAAACTCGTTAGCTTAGAATTTTTTTTTAACCAATAACCGTCCGTCTACTGGGCTGGTCACGGGTCTCCTCTAAAGAACGTGGAGGGAATTTAGCCTACTTATACCACGCTGGCCAAACAGGTTGGTATAGGATTTGTTTCTAATTTTCCTTTTCTCGCACTGCTTTTGTCTGTATAAGATAATACTCCCTTAATCGCCTTTTACAACACCCAGAGGTTCAGATGGGCTAGTGACATTCACAACATGGATAAAATTAGTAAGTTTAATATTATTAGTATACAATATATTATCTAAATATATCGTATCGTATATATTAGAATTTACGAGACGTATTTCTAAAATTCTCGTCGGTAAATACCTATCACCTAATAAATTACTAAAATCAAATATATTTCACAAAATAACACCAAAATAGTTATAATTGTCCAATAATTACAGATAAATGGGTTTCACCGCTCAAAGCTCAAACATCAATTCCACCTGATTCGATCCTATTTGCCCAGACTAGGCTTGATTTATTAATTAGGGCGATCGCCAATTTCACCCTTTGTCTAGGCGTTGACGGTCGGATAGGCATGGGCTAAATTCATTTTAATTGATAATTTTATTATTAGGTGCTCGTAGCATTGTGGTACAGAGATTTTTGTTACGATCATCGAGGTTAAGCAATGTTCGGCAAGGTCAGTCCATGATGGGTGACCATTTATGACAATTTCATTCTCGAGCATCTCCGTGAGAAAGTACTTAAAGCCGTTTGTCCCGATCAATTTTATTTGTCAATTTTTATTTGTTCGAATATGTGTTACAAAAGGTGGTGTGCTATAATATAATTTCTTAAAGTACAACATATTCTGCCATTTCTGGCGTACAAATTTTAGTTTATTATAATCAGTAGATATTAAATTAAATTTCATTACAGATATATATTGATATATATTGATAATCACTTAATGTTGTAGTCGTTATGTTAAGTTGGAAGAATTTCGGGCGACTTGATAAATTTCAACACGGTCTTCTCAAGCCCATTCGATAAGGAAGAAAGATTAATATTAATGTACTTAATATTAGTTAAAGTTTTTTCAAACTAGCTGTTGCCGGCGACTCCATCAGCGTCAAATTTGGTTTTAACATTTCATTTTGTACATTAAGTTTCATGATTTTCAGTGCGAGTGGAAAGAGGTGCACTTCACCCATTTCACCAGTTATTATTATTATTAATCAAGAACTACACTAGCAGCTTAATATGCTAATGTACATACGCCCCATGACTCGAAAACTTTGTCTAATCTGTTCTTGAAACAGTTATAAAGTGTGCGTGCCAAAACTACATTGTCATGGCATTCCATTGATTAATAACACACTTTGAAAGAAAATGTTTCATGTTCGACTACTCGCCTTGCATTTCAATATAAAAATTAATATCTTAATTTTCTTTTTATTTACTTATTAAATAAAAAGAAAATAAAAATCAATTATTGAAAGATTTATTAGAATAATGTTATTATATATTTTTAAAACTAAGTAAAAGCTATGTACTTACATATCTACATCTACTATATACAATACTATAAATAAATATCTTAAATTATTTCTATATGAAACTCTACGCTGCTTTACTTCATGAATCAACGAATGTATAAAAAAATCTTCAATTTTGTGATTCACAAAATTGTATGACAACAGCATTAATTGTTTCAATAAAGTTCGATCTTCGAGAAATTCTATCATATTAACTGAAATGCCTTCACTCAGGCATCTAGTTAATTCAATCGATAAACCCAATCTAGGTATTATAGGTAAATGGTCTCCTCACTAACAAAATTTCTCGCTCTCTAATTAGAGATGCTCCCTCGCTAATTGAGTTCGGTAGTGCATCACAAACTAACGTGGGACGATGAGCAGCTGTACATATACATCTATAGCTTTATAGGTGCTTAAATTACTTTCATTCATAAGAAGTAGAAATAAATAAAACCAATGGTTTTCTATCGTTATAGGAAAATTATAGTGTCTATATTTCTGTGTGATTTTTACTTATTCCTTCAAACTCGGACGTTGTAGCTTTAAAACATGTTTTGTCTATTTACAAAGTTTTGAGCTGCCTTACGCATCATAACTCCATAATTTAACTTTACCAATTAGGTAATGCAAGATTGGAAAGCAATAACTTAAAAGCTATAATAAGCAAATTGCTATTTTTAAATCTAGCTCACTTCCTCTCTCCTAATAAATTTTGCTGTGCCCGACAGGGTCCATATTTGAAACCTAGACTATACCTACCACCTAATTATACATTATGGAAGCAATAAATGATTGAGTATTGAGCTCTTGAATTGGAAAATTGATGAATCATCATCTTTACAATTTCTGCTTAGTCTTTCATAGATACGTCACATTACCTGGCGGGAGGTAATGCTTGCAATTTCTTCAAAAGCCTTCAATACAGCGAATTTCAAAGCTTCAAATTATCTTCAAATAAGGTGATGTAAAAGAATCGTAGATCATTAGATAAATACGTGACGTTTACTCGTATTTCCCTCATCGTATATCATTATGTGCGTAAACAAGCTCTTAGATTTCTTAAAAAGATAACTACCCGCATAAAGAATTTGTCTTGCGGAATTTACTCAAAAGAAAATGGTGTCGCAGCAATTCCAATTTCAAGCTTAGATTAAAAGGTTTACCGTTTTATAAAAAAGGAACATTGATCTCCGCCGCGCCCTCACCACCCTTATTTGTATAAATAAAACCTCTTTTTTATTTATTTGAAAAAAGAACTTAGGTAGTAGGCAGATAGGGCGATTACAATACAGTCTATATTTTTACATTAATCTGCAAACTGAAGGCAGTGAGTGTTAATAGCAATATATCGTAGTGTTAAAGTGTCTCTAATATCAACTGAATTTGTCGAACGTTTTAAATGGGCTTAACAGCAAAAATATTATAATGAATTTACAAATATTGATTCAATTGAACTCTGTGGAATTACGACTTTTATAGAGTGAAGCATTGATAAAATATTTGACTATTAAAAATACCAATTTTATTGAGTTTTACTCTTATCTATTACTTTTAAAGTAAACTCTTTTCTTACCAAAATTACCAAACTAAGCTAGTGCTTGAATCAAATCATTCAAATAAACGTGTGAATAACAATAATTTTCTTACTCGTTCATAAGTACCTATATTGGTTTCAAGATTATCGCTAACACTAACACTTTTCACATTATATAACATAATAATAACAACAAACGTTCAATCTCATTTCGCGATCTGTTCTCAATCCGACACATCCATTTACGGGCTATTCTCGTACTCATCACATCATTGGACGGCTTTAGTGGACTGTATACGTAATGGATTAGCCATTTGTCTGATTAGCAACATCAATAAATAACAAACCAACATACAGGAGGGTCAAAGCAAATCATTGATTCATTAAACTTTAGGGGTAAAGTACAAATAGTATGCTGTTTGTACCACAGTCTCTGAGTACACTAATTAACCTGAGTAAATATTTGAAAGCGCAATTGTCATGCTGTACAAATGTTGGTGAAGTTATAAGCCAACATTGTATCTGTGCAGTGCTGGTGCATTTCGTTATTTTCACCAAGAAGTTTTTATTGCTCTAACTGTTGTCTTGTTGTTTATAGTTTGTGACAGGCAAACAATGCATTTTCATATACGAAAGGAATGCATAACCTTTGTATTAACTTATTTTATGCAAGTTTAACTTATATGATAAAGAGAATAGATTTGTATTTTTGTATGTCACGATTATACTTAAACACTACAAGACCGATTTCAAAAATTCTTTTGCCACTTTTATCACTGAGTAATATAGGCTATATTGTTGTATAGCCATGTTACGGTCAATAGGAGCTAAGCAGTGGCCAAATAAAGAAGGATGGGAGCGAAGCCCAACGCTACTTCTAGTGTATAATATAATTAATAATATAATTAGTCTAGCTTACACAAGGTACCATCTAAATAAGTAACTGTAACAAGTGGTGTATTTATTTAAACAAACATTTAGAAACAACGGTGGTATTCCAGACGAAACCCGTTTTATTTAGCAAATTCAGTCTTTTCAAGAAGAAACTAGACATAATTACGTCCAATGTTATTATAATATGTACTTAAGAAAAAACAAATTAAATACACAAACAAGTTTTTTTTATAAAAATTATAACGATAATAATTTGGAGTCTCAAGGCAGGCAAACCTTGCTATCCCAAAACGCTCCAACTTAATCAAAATTCAAACCCTCTTTGTAAGTTGACGGCACTTAATTAGGCTAACAAGAAAACGTTGTAAAGACGAAATTAAAGTTCAAAGAAGAGGCATGTGTTCGTGTTAGGCAACAAATGCGAACTGACAAAATGTTAACTTGGCATGAATTATGAGCTCCACTCTCCAACTACCCAGGGGAAATTAAAGTGTCTTGTTGCAACTTTAAGACGAACAGGTAGAATACGCGATTCCACGGATACTAGAATAATAAATTTAATTCCTCCCCTTTTTGAGATTGGTTGGCCGGAGATGAGCGCGCTGTGCATATTGAAACTTGCCAAAGACAACTTTGATCCATATTTATTGAATAAACATTATAGATTATACAGTATTTTTTTTATACGTAGGTATAATTACTACACAATGTGCAAATGCCAAGTTGGTGCTGATTAATTTTATTAGAGAATAGTTTAGAAATAAGACGCGTTAAACAACGCAAAGAATCGCTCATGACGACTGTCATTGTGGCGTAGTGTTTAAGGTCACTGCCACACCATTATCACGGGCGTGCCGATTGTTATGGGTTCGATTGCCACACGAGAAAAATATTTGTATTTATTTATTTGTTTATTTATTAAAGGAATAACAACACAATATAACAATATGTTTCTTAATATATAATTACATGAGTAGCCAATAAAAGTTATCCTCGATAGATGTGTATAATTAATAATATTTATAATAATAATATTCTACCACATTCACACAGCGCCATCTAGTCCCAAATTAAGCTATTATATTTGCTTGTGTTATTGGTACTAAACAACTGATATACTACTTAAATACATTTTTTTTTTGTAAATACATACTTAATATAGATACATTACACCCAGACACAGAACAAACCTTTATGCTCATCACACAAAGATTTGTCCTGGGTGGGGATCGAACCCACGACCTCCGGCGTAGCAGTCAGGGTCACTAACCACTAGATCAACAGGCCAGTCATAATAATTGTATGTGTACCTATGTATTTAAGATTCTCACGTCTTCTTTATAAAAGAAAAATAATCACTATTTATCTATAACCTAAGACACAGGAATCCTCCTAGTTCAGGTGTCAACCCACCATAGTTTTTTCTTTGCTGTAAAACAATTTATGTTGCATTCTACTATAGTGAGAAATAAACGTTTATTATTATATTTTTCCTTAGCAGTATTTATTTTTCTATACAACAAGGACTGAATTTCCTGGTACTTTATAAAACATAAACTTCCATTTAGATGTTCTTAGAATCGTAAGGTAATACGTAACAGGAGGAACAGTGCCACAGCAACGACAAACAGAGAGACGTTATTAAACGCTAATACAAAATTTACTCCAACAAAGAGTAAGCTGTAATAATAGAAGCGTTTCTTTTCCTATTTATTTTTAAAGACGTACTTCCCAAGAGAGGCTACGAAGATGCACTTTCGCATTGTTCCGTAAAATAACCTCGTCTTGAAAGCAACGACCATAAAAATTCTGAAGCAGAGACGCAAAATCGGGTCAAAAGTACCCCACCAAGTAAATTTACTGAAATGAATGGTTAAGAAATAAAAAGAATCAAATACTAGTTGGAATACTTCCAAAGCGATTCAGATAAGGAAATTTGTTGAACTTTACTTGACCATCAAAGGTAAACAAACGAAAATGGGACCAATTTGATGTTTATTTTGTTGTCAGATTCATATCATGGTATCAACTTCGGGTGAACATAGTTTTATATGATAAAATTAACTCCTAAACATCTGAAAGATTTATTCCTAGTGTTGCGAATTCAGAAATTTGAAAATATAAGTGTTGTGTTAGCCTAACAATACGTAAACCATTGTTTTCACTTGCCATTTTCTTGTCCCCGTTGATTGTGACCAAGTTTTACTTCAAATTTCTATATTTCTTCTTAGCATAATAGACTGACCTGTTGGTCTAGTGGTTAGTGACCCTGACTGCTAAGCCGGAGGTCGTGGGTTCGATCCCCACCCAGGACAAATCTTTGTGTGATGAGCATAAAGGTTTGCTCTGTGTCTGGGTGTAATTTATCTATAATATGTATGTATTTACAAAAAAAAAAAAATATTTAAGTAGTATATCAGTTGTTTAGTACCCATAACACAAGCAAATATAATTGCTTACTTTGGGGCTAGATGGCGCTGTGTGAATGTGGTAAAAAAAAATAATTATATTGATAAAAATATTTTATGAGTTCGATAATTAAAAATTTTTATAAAAAAAATTTGACTGCCCTGTTGGTCTAGTGGTTAGTGACCCTGACTTCTAAGCCGGAGGTCGTGGGTTTGATCCCCACCCAGGACAAATCTTTGTGTGATGAGCATAAAGGTTTGTTCTGTGTCTGGGTGTAATTTATCTATAATATGTATGTATTTACAAAAAAAAATGTATTTAAGTAGTATATCAGTAGTTTAGTACACATAACACAAGCAAATATAATTGCTTACTTTGGGATTAGATGGCGTTTTGTGAATGTGGTAGAATATTATTATTATTATATTATTATAATACTGTCAATCTAGGTATGGATCGTATAATATTATAGACCAATTCGTGATCAAATTATTTTTAAAATTGCATTTTCAAATTGTGTTAAATGTTTCAAAAAATACACTTACGAGTATCTACAATTTCAATTAGTATAAACAAAACTCAATGATTATTCCAAGGTTGGTAGGTAAATACAATTTGTAGTAACATTTCCTGCATGTTTGCTAGCTACCTCATGGATTAGTCCAGGGGCTCATCAGCTGAACAAATATTCGTGTCTGAACACGAAGTCAGCACATATGTACCAACACTCAAGGGAAATAAATTGTTCGCGCCGACCTGATTGCAGGCTTATAAGATTTTTTCGTGAACCCTGTTTAAACATGGAACGCGATAAAAAACTAGTATTAGTTTACTAAAAATATTTTCGGCCACAGATTTTTTTAAACTTAATGTTATCTTCTACAAATACTGATATCTTCTTTTTTTATTTATTAGATTTTTATCCATAACTGTGGTGGAATGAAAATTGAATTTTGCGAAAATTATTTGTAAAGTTTTCTACCATCAATTTCAACATGATACCTAAATTGAAAACAAAATATTCTAATATATTCTAATAATCAACAGAATATTTACCTACCCCCGACAAGAGCTGATAACTTTAAAACGGCTGCAATGATTTTGATGAATCATATTTAAGAACAACGCATCGTAATCGGCCTATCCATTTTTAAGTTACGCTGCCACAGACAGACACACAGATACACAGACACGTGAAACTTATTACGATCCTCTCTTTGCGTCGTGTCGGGGGTACATACACAACATGAAACAGAAAATGTCAATAAAATTGTTTGAAAAGAATAGCTTTTATTAATAGAACCTTTTTCCAGGTTACGAAAGAGACACAGTGACCGAAATACCCATGTTTCTATTCAGAAAATAACGCGACACAACAGTTTTATTACGACCATAGATAGTACTCATATATAAAAGTGGCCAGGGTGTACAAATTATAACAAGAAGGTTTTAACTTCGAACACCTCCCCGTAATTAGATCACCCTGTACGTACAATGCATGATATAAACTGATAATAAACACAAGTGACTACTAATACACAATATGACAATTAATTTATAAATATTTGAATTAATTTATAAGAATATCAAATAGCAAACTTAATATAGAAACAAATATGTATTAAACCATTATAAAAATAAAAACTTTACAGTAAACCTAATAATGTAGTTAGCTTACTGTGTCTTAGTTTAGGTAATGATTTGGTTAGTATGTCTGCTAACTGATGTGTGGTTGAGATGTACTTAACATGAATTTGATTATTTGTTAAGGCATCTCGTATGAAGTGATGACGAATATCAATATGTTTTGTGCGAGCGTGATAGGTGTCATTTGTGCTGAGTTTAAGTGAACTTTGGTTATCTGAATATATTACTATTGGTTGGTCTATTGAAAATATTTCTTTGATGAGGGAACGTACATAGATGGCTTCTTTACTTGATTCAGAAAGTGCCATATATTCGGCTTCTGTAGTCGAGAGGGCAACCGTTTTCTGTTTGCGAGCCTCCCACGAAGTTGGTGCGCCACTCATCAAAAAGGTGTAACCAGTGTATGAGCGTCTGTCAATAACACTACTACCGTAATCAGCATCAGCATAACCAATAGGTACACTTCTATCAGTATTGTAGGTGTAGTTTAGTTTCAAATTTTTAGTTGCCTTTAAGTACCTAAGTACACGTTTTGCAGCTTTCCAGTGTTCCTCCCCGTAATGAGTATTGAATTGGCTCAAATAGGAGACAGCATAGGATATGTCAGGTCTTGTGCCAATGGAAATATACATTAGTGACCCAATAAGCTGCTGGTAAGGCAAATTAAATCGTTCCTCACCATCTTTTGGCCGGATTAATTTTTGTCCAAGTTCCATTGGTGTGGATACTGGAATAGCATCTTCCATGCCAAATTTATTAATCAGTTCGTCGATATAATTAGTTTGGTCGAGAGTTATACTTTTTTCACAATGAGTGACTCTCATTCCCAAACAATCTTTAAGAATACCGAGATCTTTTACAGTGAACAGTTCTCTAAGTCCTCGTTTGAATGAATCTTTCATACTGTCATCATTTGACAGGAGGAAGAAATCGTCCACAAAGATAGCGACGACAAGAAGCTTTTTGCCTGACTTTTTATAATAAAGACAGTGCTCTTTCGAACATTGAGTCAATGAAAGTTTGTTCATGGCTTCACAAACTTTTTTGTTCCATTGACGTGGAGCTTGTTTAAGCCCATACAGTGATTTTTTAAGGAGACATACCTTTTTCTTAGGTTCAAAAGCGAAACCTTCTGGCTGCTCCATGAAGATTTCTTCTTCTAAATCACCGTTGAGAAATGCAGTCTCGACATCTAAATGTTCAAGATAAAGTCCATCTTTTGCTGCAAAAGCGATTAAAAGTCTTATGGTAGATAGCCGAGTGACCGGTGAGAATGTTTCTCCGTAGTCAACGCCGTAAACTTGTGTAAAACCTTTGGCTACAAGTCTAGCTTTGAACTTCACTATCTCTCCGTTAGTATCCTTTTTAATTTTATAGACCCATTTATTTTTAACAATCTTTCGGTTTTCAGGTCTGTCAACTAAAGTCCAAGTACCATGATTGATAAGAGAGTTATACTCGACTCTCATAGCTTCCACCCATTCGTCTTTATTCGAGTCTGTCATAGCTTCTCCGTAGGTCTCAGGTTCAGAGTCGCAGGAGATCAAGCAGAGAGTAGACCTGTCGTTCTCTGGAAAACGAGTTGGAGGTTGTCGCTCTCTGGTCGGATATCGTCTTTGGTACTCTAAACTTGACTCTGGAGATGGTTCTGACTCAGCGTCATTGAATACCTCGGGTTCTAGTTCCGGTTCAGTAGGAGATTCCGGAACAGCATCATCCGAATCAGGCTGTGTATCGGATGATTCAGACGTAAAAGACGGTTCCATAACCGGTGAAGGACTCGAAAGGATCGGTTGTATGCGTGAAGAAGAGATAGAAGGCAGATGTACGTCGATCACGTAGGGTTCGTTGGGTGTTGAGGAAGGGTCAGGAGAATCTTCAATAGTAGAGTGACTAGAGGTGACCGCGGCGGGGTTGTTCTCTAGGAACACAACATCTCGAGCAACAATTATACGTCTCGGATTACGAGGATTGATTAGGCGATAGCCTTTGTGTTGTTCGGAGTAGCCAACGAATACACAAACTTCGGTTTTCGGATCAAGCTTCTTACGTTTTTCCTTAGGAATTAGCACATGAGCATTACATCCAAAAACTCGAAGGTGTGCAAGGTTTACCTTCTTGCCAGTCCATTTCTCCTCGGGGATTTCGTTCTTCAGAGCTGTGGTGGGGGAATGATTTTTCAAATAAATTGCTGTATTAACAGCTTCGCCCCAATAGGCTCTGGGAAGACCTGCATCTTGCAGCATTGACCGTGCTTTCTCAACTACAGTACGATTGACGCGTTCAGATAGTCCATTCTGTTGTGGATTATAAGGAATAGAAGTCTGATGAACTATTCCATTTGCATTCAAGAAGTCAGACATCTGACGGTTTACGTACTCACCACCGCCGTCTGAGCGGAGGGTTTTTATTTTAAGGCCTGTCTGGTTTTCCACCATACATTTAAATTCGACAAACTTCGTATATACCTCGCTCTTAGACTTTAATAAATAGCCAAAAGTTTTGCGAGAGAAGTTGTCCGTAAATGTTAATAAATATAGAGCACCACCAAATGAGTGCGTACTCATTGGGCCACAGAGGTCTGTGTGTATGAGCTCTAATCTATTACTAGTTTCTCTTTGAGAAATTTTAAAGGGCCTCTTTGCTAATTTACCTTGTATACATGGCACACAAGTATCTGGCAGTCTGTCTGAAAAACTTACGCCTATTTGTTTATTTTTTAATATATTGACGGCCTTGACATTGAGATGTCCAAGACGTCGATGCCATAGCAACGCTGTTGGTGAACATTCATTTGTCAAATAAACTTGTTGTGCCATATCGAGTTTATAAAGATTTTTATAATTCGACGCAGTTGCTACTATTTCGCCGGAAACTTTGCAGTTTTCCCTACGAAGAATTGTAGCACCACTTTGGGAAAATACAACGACATGATTTTCACGTACAAGGCTACTTATAGATAATAAGTTCGACGCTATGTCTGGAACATATAGCACATTATCGAGTGTGCTCGAATTACCTCTAGGTAAAGGCAAAACTACGGTACCTGATCCTGAGCAAGGGATTAGATCGTTGTTGGCAACATATATTGGTCTGGATTTGGACGACTTTAAGTCCTGAAAGGAATTCTTATCCTTGCACATGTGTGCTGTTGCTCCGGAATCCAGAATCCAGTTATGTTTGAGTTGGGGACCTGAGAAATTTGAATTAAAAGAAGATAAAAGTGTAACATCTGTAATAAAATTTGTTTTGTTATGTGTAGAAAGTGTTTTCATGTGTTGTTTCCTTTTTCTACAATTTAAAATAACATGTCCAAACTTCTTACAAAATTTACACTGTAATTTAGGAGTTGTGGCCGAAAAAGAAGTGTTCGTGGAGAGTTCTTCAGGTGTCTTGTGATCTTCGCTGAGAAGCCTCGTGGCTACTGAGTCTGAAGTAATTTTTGCACCTGAATGCTCCAGTGCCATGATGAGAGGCTTGAACTCTTCTGTCAAACCTGCTAGCATTATGACTCCGATAAATTCATCCTCCAGTCCAGCTTCGATTTCATGGAGTTTCTCCTGTATATCTCTTATGGCATTAATATAGCTCTCAATATCTCCAAATGTTGCTAATTTTATGTTAAAAAGTTGCCTAAGTAGATTTAGCCTTTTGTCCAAACCTTTGTCGGCATATTGTGCTTTTAATTTGTTCCATGTTTCTTTTGCCGTTTTGGCAGACTTCACGACGGAGTAAACTTTTGGCGCTACAGATAGACATATTTTTGCCCTTGCCTGTTCATCCATTCTATTGAAGTCGCTTCGCTCTTTTGCGAATTCTTCTGGGCACTCGACGCACTTCCACAACCCACAGTCAATAAGGTACATTTTGATACCAAAGCTCCAAGTAGCAAAATTGGATCGCCCGTCCAACTTGGGTATTTGTGGGACACCGCTGGTAACGACTGGATGTCGGTAGGTTGCCTCCGCTAGGGGTAGGCCTTCAGCTGATGTAGCCATTTTTTTATGTATATGAAGCGTTAAATATTGCCCATAACCTATTCAGAAAATAACGCGACACAACAGTTTTATTACGACCATAGATAGTACTCATATATAAAAGTGGCCAGGGTGTACAAATTATAACAAGAAGGTTTTAACTTCGAACAGTTTCTTATCTCATTATCACGTCTGATGCAGAAATGGAGTAAGTCAGTCGGTAGTGCAAGAAATAACTTCCTATTATACGTGTCCAACTGTCCGGCACACGGCAAATGGTGCAAGTTGGAAGTTGTCGCGGTAAAAAAACTAGACAAGAATGTTTTTAAAATTAATATTATAGCATTCATTTATCGCTATTATCATGAAGTCGGTGTCGTGACGGATTAAGAATACATAATGTCCCCCATCTCAACCCGTGGGTGTACTAATAACACAAGCAAATATAATTGCTTAATTTGGGACTAGGTGGCGCTGTGTGAATGTGGTAGAATATTATTATTATTATATTATGATGTTAATTCAATTCTGGCACTAGTTTTCTCAAGCTTTTATATTGTGGAATACGGTATAGATATTGTGTTTGGAAATGATCATTTACTTTTAATACTGAGTACTAGCTGTACCTACATTATGAATATAATATTAATAAAAATAGGTAATAATATTTCACCTCATAATTTTTGTAACTTAGACCACAGTCCGATCGTCCAGTGATCGGAACTGTAATCTGTGTACACGTCGATTTTCATTACAAACTGGAAGCTTTTTGTATAGCCTCACGAGGGTTCAGGCTCCATTTATATTTAACATTCTAATTTCATATAAAACTAGTTCTTTATTTGGCCACTGCTCTATATAGCCTATAACCTTTCTTGATAAATAGACTATCCAACAATTAACAGAATCTTTCTAATCGGTCCAGTAGTAGTTCCTGAGAATCTAGCGTTCAACAAAATAAACAAACAAACTCTTCAGCTATAAATAATATTAATATATATAGCTTAGTAACCTGAAAACAAATGCTTTTAGCAATTCGTAATATGCATGCACATTATAATATAAAAACAACCCTAGAAAAACACTTTCACAAATGATAATTACCATTATTCATGTAAACTGTTGCTCAAGAACTAGTTTTGCGCAAATATTTGATATTCCATCCGGCACGAAATTTTAATCTACTCAAAGTGCCGAGAGGCGCTCATAGACTCAATATTCAAATTGAAGAAACACAACCACGGGCATCTCATCGGGAACATTAATATGATTTAGTTTCATTTTTGCCGAATAGTCCTCGCGAACTTTTGCTGCGGTTCGCCCACACGGGCCTAAAACTTCGGTGAAAGTTATTACTCAGGTAAATACAGTTAGGGAAAAATTGCGAGGCCACCCGACTTTTTCCTACCGCGCCTTTTGTATTACTTCCAAACTCGGCCGCTTATCAATTTCCGTAAATGAAAGGATTTCTGTGTTCGTGTCCAAAGAAATGTACCAGTAATGAAGTTAATACATTTATCAGATTTAAAGTTATTGCGCGCCATATTTTATTGTGCTAACGTGAGAACATAAATATAATAACGTAAAATAATGTCATTATTGACATGCTAGGTTGTGGTGTTGCGTGTATTATGAAAACTAAATTGAACGAAAAATAGTAAATTAACGGCTCCATGGAAATTTTAATCGTAATCCTATGTGTTTGGTCACGTAACCAAATTCCATCAGGCCTAATAGGTAACATTTTTTAATAACTAACACATTATTGTTGCATGTTTTCTGATTATGAGGATTTTAATATTAGTTAGGTTAGCGGTTAAATCTGTAAATTTATGTACATTTATAATTATTTAACTAGCTGTTGCCCGGAGCTTAGACCACTGCTCAGCTCGTATTGGCCGTAACGTGATGTTATCTAGTCTATAACCTTCCTCAAAAATGGGTTATTTCACTATACATATACAAAAAAAAAACAATTTGTTCCTGAGGTTAGCGCGTCCAACCAATAAACATTCTTTTCGAATAATAATATTAGTATGAATATAACCCATTACACTAGGTACATCAGATAATTAATATTTATGTGTTCATTTGAGTACATTAATGTACGTCAATGTTGATGTTACCATCGTCATCTTTAGCCTATAAAGTATAGATGCCTACAGTTGAGCATAGAGTTTATTGAACTCACCTAAAAAATGCCAAGTCAACAGATTATATGCGGTCTACATCGATTGACTGCGTTACTTTACAAAGCCGATATGTATACTATAAATAACTAAAAGCACTCCTCTATACCAAAGCAGCCTGCAATTTTAAAACTGTATAAAGCCTTATAAATTTAACAAAACAAGCAGATTTAAGCTGGGAAACAGAAGCTGCGCTCACGCCTGTGTAGAGTATTCCATAAATAATTTCACGTATGTATTAAGATGCTTCACTTACATATACAGGGGTGCTTCAATAATGCAAGCTTGGGCCGTAAAACGTAGCGGGCCGCAAGTTCGACACGAGTCCGCTAAATGGCCCACGGTAAGAATTTAGTGTTAAAACGTGCTTCAATATCAGAACGATGTGATAAAAAGGCACCGCAGCAATGCAATATATAAGAGCTTACAAAATGACGCTTTCGTTTATCCGATAGCGATTATATTGAAGAAAAAATCTTCACGGTATAATCTCTACCTATACTAATATTATAAAATGAAATTCAATTAAAATTTATTTATTTCATTAAACACAAACACAATTATATTAAATTAGATTAAATTAAAATATTAAAAAAATAATTTAAAATTCATTTCAATTAAAATTCATTTATTTCATTAAACACAAACACAATTAAATTAAATTACAATAAATTAAATTAAGTACAACACAAACATAGAAAAATATTTTAATTATAATAAAAGCAAGATATACTTATAAAGAGGAAAGATTTGTATTTTTATATGTAACGAATAAACTAAAAAATTACTAGACCGATCCTCAAAAAATATTTTGCCATTAGAAAGCTACATTCTCACTAAGTAACATAGGCTATAATAATATAACACCATACTACGGCCAATAGGAGCTGAGCAGTGGCTACATAAAGAAAGACGGGAGCGAAGCCCTGAGCGACTTCTAGTGCTTATATATTTTTTTCGATGATAACATTATTTTACCGTTGTATTCTATATAGTAGCCATAATAAGATTTAGCCAAATTTTTCATTTATTATGTATAGTCAACCACACAATCGCTTTACCAATTTAAAAAAAAAATCCATCAAAATTAAAATTCAACAAGACTGATGTCACTTGCATTATTGTTTTGTGATAGGCAAACGGTGGTAAAGCAATTTGATTGTTGACTATACATTATTATAAAGTAAGTAAGTTTAATTTTATATGATAAATATTGATCTCACAGTCAAACTGTATTAAGATACAGTTTTGTGAGACAAGGTTTCATAGATCGTTAGTCATACACTGTACCTTCTATTAATCAATAAAGAATAATAACAATGTAAATATGAAACTGAAATATATCAAAAGAAATTCATACGTGATAATTTCATTTTTCTCTGATAGTGATGGATTAACTCTTCTACCCGTGGGTATATCGTTCTTATTATAACAACATCATGAATTCAAATACAAAGAGTAATCAACATCAATATTTCGCTATCATCTTGGGAATTCACGTCAATATAACGTAAAACTATTAAGTATGCCTTCACATTTTAGTACAAAATTTCCCATGGGACAATGAAACTAGAGTCTGTTTGAATAAACAATAAATTCCCAATTCACTGTTTTACGCTGAAAGTAACACTGAATGGTATTCTAACCCCCGAATAGTCTAGTAATGATTACCCAAAGGCAATTGAAAGATAATCGCAAACTATTATTTGAACCGTATATTATTAGTTCTCCGTGTAGTGACGGATTAAGAATACAAAATGTCACGATCCCATTTCAGCAGGTGGGTGTCGAATACGGAAATTAAGGGACTAGCCTTAAGCAACAAGAGCACTGAGAGGAAAGGAAAATTCGAAATAAAACCCTATACCAACCCGCCTAGCCACTAGCCACTCTAGCCAGCGTGGTATAGTAGCCTAAATTCCCTCTAAAATAAGGCATCCATCTATATTTTTAACACGCATTTAGAATACTGTAAGTTGAAGCATTGTTATATATTACAAACTCCGAAATATCTTTTTCAATATAAACATAATAATACATTAGGTATAAACTTTACAATATTCAAAGAAATACTGTTTGACAATCTTAAAAAAATCGACAAATGTGGAAATTAATTTGTCAAAATTTTATTATTAATAAAATGTTTCGTTATTTATTGAAATAAAAACTATTGATAAAACAACACCAGATTCCTTCGTTGATATGCGTATTCTTCTCAAGAAACTTAGTAAGATATTACAAACAAAAAAAAGCGATTACAAAAATTAATTCCTATAAAATTCATAAACACACTAAAGGCCGGTTTAGCAAAGCCTTGTTTTAACTTCTAAAACAAGGCTTTGCTAAACCAATAAATTGTTTACCTGTAAACAACGGCAAAATATAACATAATAACAGCACCTAAATATATATCGACGTATTTTTCACCTCGTCCCTTATTTTGAAGTAAAATTACGAAATATATTCATAATTTCAGGGCAGACAACCTCAAAGTCCAATAAAGTAAATGGCCAATAAATAGAAAGAAAAAAAAAGCAGAAAGTTAATAACAAAATGGGCAATCCATTAAAGTTAATGTATGATTTTATTTTATGTATAGATAGGGGAGATGCATTGCCAACCGATGTTGCCTATCGGTGCATGAAGAGCTATGCGATTTATGCATTTGCTGTATTAGTTAGTAGTTTTCAACTGGAGAGGTCATTTCAATATCTCCTTTTATATGTTGGATTTATATTTAAGTAATGCATGCGTATTTCAGAGCGTATTTATTTGTATTAAGCTTTTCAAATGGCAATGGAATTTTAGTTTTATTTTCATTGCTTTAAATTTTTATTTTCAACTCTCGCTGTAGGCAAATGTTATACAACGACAGAGTCGAGAAGTCGAGTGAAATTTCACACGTATTCTTATGTACTTACCGAGATACATCAATAAATAGGACTAAATTATGCAGACTTTGAACGCCATATCAAAAATTCTATTTTGACTACTGCAGTAATGGCGTTTAATGTGCTAAACAATTTTAAAGAATATTTAACCAAATTGCCAATAAAGAGACACAAAGCATTGTTTCAATATAAACAAATATGATAGACAGAACTTTATAAAGTTTTCAAATATATTATACAAGTTAGTAACGAGTACCAAAGTATATTGGCAGAAGGTAGGAAGCATGAAAGTAAAATATTATGTTACCTACACTTCATTAGACCGACAAAAGTTGGTAAGAGTAGACGTAGGTAGGGTTGGTAGAGAAATGAAAATTAACTGAGAAACTTAACAAAACAGGTAACTTTGTTAATACAAAGATCTTCATTTAGTGAAGATAATTTAATATAATTCTTGATTAAATATTTACTGTTTTCTTTCTGTTTATAATACCAAAAGCAACTCTGCTTTATTTTTATTGAAATAAATGGAAACGAAATGGTAATTTAAAATAAACCATCTGAATTTGTTTACTTTTGTCAACCATCTGAATTTGTTGTACAAAAGCCGTTGTATTGAAGTTTTAGTTCGAGTAAAGTATATACTAGGAAGTGTTTACTGATTTAAGTACCTTTTAGTTGCAAAAAGGATATTATTGTTACATTTCAGCTTGTCCTATAGAATAAAAAGCGTGACACTAGTAGTATTGTGTTGTGTGTGTTTAATGTTTTATGAGTACTTTATAAACTCTTTTTCTTCTTTTGAATTATAAAATGGGAATTTGTGTGATCATGCATTGGATACTTACAAATATGTTGTGCGTTACTTAAAAACATTTTAATTTATTAATATTATATTTTATACACAAAAGTGAGTGAGTTACTAAAATATTTTTGTTTTATATTACATTTGAGGAATTTATATATTTTCGAAAACAAACAAATTTATAATTAATGCATTTTTGAACAATTTAAAACCACATCAATTTCAAATATGGGCGCACAGTAAAACGCCGTAGTGCACCTACAATATGTGTGTGTGGTTTTATGGTGTACAGTAAACATGGAACTTTGTGCATCTGAAACTTAATTATTAACACCCGCAGGCCGAATGAAAATGTGGAAATTCTTATTTCCTTGAAAAACTTTAATTTAAAGTTTGTTGCCAGTCGGCATTCCTAGGCGGCATTCGTGCAAGTAAACTGCACTTCCTTATAAGCTTATTTTCTTCACAGGGACTCGAAAATTTTCTTTAGATTAGTTTCTCTTGTTGAGAAAAATAGGATGGAATAAGGAATAATAAGTTCCCGTCTCCTCTTAAATTGGACTTCGCTTCTTTTGTACGACAATTTTTGTTGGTTTACCCGGACTGAGAAAATAGCATTGCTTTAGTTATTAAGAACTTATTTGTGTAGTTAAAACTTGGAAATAAATTTCAACTTCGTTTGCTAACAGCTTTCTGAAGTTGCATTTAAAATATTTTCTCATACATTTTTAAATAGGTGGCTGGACAAAAGGCTTTTCGCATTAATTCTGAGGCTGTAGCTGCAAAACTGAATTTGCAGAGATATTTTCAATGCATTCGAAGTGCGCTAATGTGATGGCGTAAGGCAATCTTTTTTATTTTGCTGTGTTACTGTTAATTTGAAAACAAACCGAATTTAAGTAGGTAAATATATTTTAAATTATTAACAAAGTTTTTTTCGTCCAAAAATACTTTCTTCTGTAACCAGATCAGTAAAAATCTTACTTAATATTATAAATGCAAAAGTTAGGATGGGTAGCTAATGGATGGATGAATGAATGGATGTTTGTTACTCAATCAATCAAGAACGGCTAAAAAGATCTGTACGAAAATAGCACATAGGCTACTTTTTATTGACGTACAACACGGGCAGTGCCGCAGGCAGAAGCTAGTACCACCTGTAAGTTAAATTTTGCTATAAAATAAATTATTGTGAGTTCAGCAAACCGAATATACTCGTAGTAGTAGTCGATATCTATTTGTGGACGCATCTGTGAGACCCAAGTTGACTCCTCACTGATAACACAAATTTGCATCTAGAAAGACCAATTCGAGAAAATGACGTCAGGGGATTCAAATCTGTCTTCATATTTGATCTGCACCCCTACACATTTTGTTTAATCAAGAAGTTTTCTACTATATTTCAAAAGATGTTTTCTCAACTGAGACTTATATAATTAAATTTTTATTAAGCAGTAATATTGACAGGTTTTAGCTAATTTAACCTTTACTTTGTTTCAGCCAAAGAAAAATTCTGTAGCGAAATGCTATTACTCTTTCATATTCAAAATATAGATATTAAGACTTGCTCATAACTCGATAATTTGTTTTTTAGAAAAAGTTAATAAATACTTATAACATGCTATGCTATGCTTACATAATTATACAAAATTAAACAAGACCGTCCTCAATGAAACTTGAAGCGAAATGTCAATTTTTATTTTTAGTTTATTTTTTCAAAAACCGCTGAATAAAACTCTACAAAAATATTTTGGACTCTAAATAAAATAAAAAAACACTAATAAAAAAATCATCAAAATCAAAGCAATCGCGTAAAAAACACACAAAAAAACAACAGTCTAATTAAAAACCCTCCTTATTTTGAAACGTCTCAGTTGAAAAGAAGTACAGACGAAGTCAACAAAGATGGTGAACTAAATGTTGAATTATGAGTAAATAAAAAAGTATATTCAATCAAAAATGGAAAATATGAAAATAATTTGTCCTCGCTTAACATGATACGGGTTTCAATAAAAAATTAAATTACATCTTTATTATAGGAAAACAGATCATTTTCATTCGATTCTATTTTTCACTTTTCCATCTTAATAAAGTAGGTTTTTGTTTCATTGTTTTGATTAACATTATAATATTGTGTTCTTTACCTAATATATTTTTATCGCTGTTATAAACTGAATATTCCAAATAGTTTAATAGGTACTTGCCCAAAACTGGCAAACAAATTGTTGGTGTTTTATAAAAGGTTTATCTATAACACGACTGTCACCGTGGCGCAGTGGTTAAGGTGGTCGCCTCGCCACTACATCGCCGTGCTGGGTGACGTGGGTTCGATTCCCACACGAGACAAATATTTGTGTGATTCATAGATATTTGTTTCTAGTCTGGGTGTACTTTGTGTCCGTTAGTTTCATGTTTGTAAAGCTCCCCGCGATACAGGGCTTGTTCCCTAGTGCGGGCGTTGTTTTTAAAAAGAAAAAAAAAAAGTAAAACATTACTTTAACCAGCTTCATGTACCTACATATTATGAATAAACTAAAAACTTGTTGAAGCATAGCACACCTTTTTAATTTATTAAATAGACAATATTTATGCTTCCAAAGCATTTTTATAATATTGTTTTGTAACTGCTCTTATTTAGTGCCGCTACAACTTTGCATGATTGACATGGGTTTGGTTCCCGTGTCAGCCAAAAACAGTATTGGGCATTTTTTCTCAGCACCAGCGCGGAGTCCGAAAATGTTGTCGCTTAAATAATAATTATAATAATAATATGCTCGCGCCCGTCACATGGGACAGGGATAGTGTAATACAGCACTGCCTACCTCTTCAGATATAAAAGACGTGACGCTATGTCTGTGTTTTTTAAAAGACATTATTTTTTAAATAAATTTTCAAAATACTTTAATAAGAATCAGACACCTTAAACAAAATTGGAACACAGCAGTTTTTATAACATTGAGCATAGGCTTATATCGGCTCGCTAACTCTCAGCATCCACACTCACCCGCCGTTTCACAGTTCATTAGATATAAAAAGAAAACAGTTTAAAGGGGATCGACTTGGGCCCTTTAGACAGTTTTTTGTCCTTTTTCCCAAACAAAACTGTTCGTGCTTGTGCATTTATCAACAAACAGTGATTTGAAGTTTGTATCAAATGAAATTACCAATAGTGTTGTTTGTAAACATCTTAACGTGAAAATAAACTGGGTTTATCTAATACGCTCACATTTCAACTCGTATTCGAAGTTTATGCATAAAATTGGAAACTGTTTTGTTGAAATTGATTTTACTCTCATATTCAGCTCATCATATTTTCATAAGTAAACGACCTTTTTCAATATCATCTATCAAAGCGGTGGCCAGTTCTAATTTTTTTCTGAATAAGATTAATTACACCTGCCAATATTCATTTGATCGCAAAATTAGTTGAAATATTGTTGAACCTACAATATTTTGATTAATGAGACAACTGGCTAAAAATGTATATATAAAATAACGTAAATAAATTAAAAAATAATGTATTCATTAGACTAGACATATTTTATAATATAAATGAGTGTTTTATTTAAAAATTCTGCCCTAAAATATTTTTAATTGTGATGACTAATAATAATATTATATTGACTGATGTGTGAAAAAAAAATTGTTATTTTATTTTATTTAAAAAGTAAAGACATTGAAATTTTCAAGCCCAAAAAATGTTGCTCTCGCTTGATATAACATAGTCGTATGACATACTGCATAGTTTGCAAATTAATATTACGTCAGAAAATGAGTTCGGTACACTATTCGCTTGCTTCAAAACGCTATCCATGTGACCAATGTGTGAATGTCTTCTATCCACAAATTCTAAATTCTAATCATGAAAAGTAAGAGCTTACGTAGATAACCTTATTTCTTCGTGTCACGGCAATACTTTTAAATTCTTCGTTCGGTGACTGCGCACTTTACTTGCCACGTCATTGCTTCAGATATCTGTGATTTTATCGTTGCCGTGATTCAGGACATATTACGTAAGTAGATAAATGTGTTTGCTTCTGTTATAACAAACAAGGGGAGGAATTGCCATAATCACTACACTTTTAGATAAGAATAACTAATAATGTCATAACCTATTTCTCAAGCCAGTGCAGCATTGAGCGTTTTTAATTACAAAAATTAAAAAAATATTCATTACTATTTGATATTATTTGGAATTAAGAGTGGCGTGCTAGTCCACAACTACAAAATATTTTTGTGATTTTATTACACAGATACGTGTAAAAAGTTGCTTCGACTAATTCTTATTCTGTCTTTTATAAATATTACCTTATTCTAATATAGTACACAGCAGTCTAAGTGGTGAACCTATTCTACAAATAACCACAGCCTGAATAACATTTTCTTGATAGAAATGTTGTATCTGCTGTTAAGATATGAAAATTCCAAACTAAAACTCTGCCTTCGTTAAAAATGGAAACGTACATTGATTTCTAAGATAGTACATTAGTTGTCTGTACATAGGTGAATAAAGCGATGTTGGCTGAATGGATAAGTGATCGGCGCGGCGAGCCAAACACGCGGTCTAAGTTCGATTCCGACCAGCAGTACCAATGTGGATTTCACTTTGTGGAATTTATATGTACTAGTCATGTGACTTACCATGCTAACGGTGAAGGAAAACATCGAGAGGAAACCCACATACACTAGAAGAAATTCTAAGTGTAAGTCTGATCTACCAACCCGCGTTAGGCCAGCATGTGTGGATTATGGCCTAAACACTCTCAGCTCTCAGACAGAAGAGAGAAGACCCGAGCCCAGCAGTGGGACATTAATGGGTTGCTCTTGATGATGATGATAATGACATAGGTGAATCGCAAGCTTATCTGTCTGTTGGCTGGAGTTACGCTCTAATGGATCTTTGTTTGGTCACTTCTCAGCTCATAATGTCTGATCATGATCACCAAGAGAGGAGACCCGAGCCCCCATCGGTCATGGTCATAGCATTATGTTTTTTAGCCTATAGCCTTCCTCAATAAATGGAATTTCAAACACCAAAATATTTTTTTAATTCGAATTAGTAGTTTTTGAGTTACTCTTTCGCTTTATAATATAACTATTGATAATATATTTTACTTTTCACACCGATGACAGATAGCACAATGATTGTGCAGAATGCCATAATATATGCTTGTAATAATACAGTTCATTTCATAGGCGTGGTTCTGTTCACCAAAATGATGAGACGGGTTTTGGCCTCAAATTTGTGGTAATGTGATTTGGGTGGAGATGCCTTTATTTCAAATGCAAATTTCTTAAAGACACGCTTAATGCCTTTAGTCACGATCTTGGACTGTTCATGTTTTTTTTTGGGTCCTTATTTTATGTATCTCTAGAGAATATTGTATGATTCATGATATCCGCTCTTTTACATACCTTTTAGATTGCTATCAATAAATCGTTACATTATAAAAAAATATTTAAGTATTTTGTCAGTGCAAACTTACGGCTGCAAACAGTACGGTAATATTTTCAATTTTATCCTCTACTTTATTATTACCTGAATATAGAAAGTCTAGAAGTCGCGCGGGGCTTCCCGTCTTTCTTTATTTGGCCACTGCTCAGCTCCTATTGGCCGTAGCGTGATGTTATATAGCCTATAACCTTACTCGATAAATGCGCTATCCAATACTAAACGAATTTTGAAAATCAGTTCTGTAAATCCCGAGATTTCCCCCTACAACGTCACAAACTCACAAACCTCTTTATAATATTAATAATAATAATAATATTCTAACACATTCACACAGCATCATCTAGTCCCAAATTAAGCAATTATATTTGCTTTTGTTATTGGTACTAAACAAATGATATGCTACTTAAATACATTTTTTTTAAAAATACATATTATAGATAAATTACACCCAGAGAACAGAACAAACCTTTATGCTCATCACACAAAGATTTATCTTGAGTGGGGATCGAACCCACGACCTCCGGTTTAGCAGTCAGGGTCACTAACCACTAGACCAACAGGCCAGTCATATTTAGTAAAATTATAATATTAGTAAAATAATCTATATTTAGATACCAGTACCAGATACCAGTGTTGATACGTAGTATTTAATGGCTAAAGTAACGATGCAGAAGTTCAAATTGCAAAGGTGGATTCACAACATCGTAAAATAATATAGAAAATTTATTTATATTGATAGTATATGTATGTGCAAACTAAACTTCTTTAACTTCTTTTTAAAATATCAATGTTCGTTAGATTTATAAAAAATAATGGTAAATTCGTATTTTTTACATCAGACTACATTACCTTACAATCATTAATAATTTAGAATAGAATTACAATAAATAACGTCAAGTAGTAGGAAATAAGTACACATTTTAAATACGACGCCAGTGTTTAGTAATAAATAGTGACATTATTAAGTCAAATATAACCAAAAACTATCCAGCTTTCAATTTGGGTCTACGTATAACATTCCTGAACCAATTGTAAAATAAACATGTGCAATCTAACATATTGTTCGCAGTTTAGGAACAATATGTTAGATTGCACATGTCTACTTTCAAAAATACAGTACACACAATTCGGTTCACTTGTTTGAATATCAGTTAGTGAATTTGCAGGAGCAAAAAAATAAAATAAAACTAGTGCTAAAACAATGTAGGTAGAAACAAAACTTTCACAGACAACGGAGTTTTTTAAATTAATAAAATCGTTTCATTTTAACAAACGAAAAAAATCATTCGTGCGAATAAACAAACGGAATTTAATTGAAATAACTTTTGTTTTTTATTGTTTTTCCAGTTCAATCAAACTATATAGACATACCAAGAATATTTGCGCTTCAATCACAGATTTTGTCATTTGAATGTTTATCTTATTCCGATATATTTTCGATTAGACTACATATTTTATTTATTTCGTATCAACTTCAACTGCTGTATTGAAATTGAATTAGTTTAACAGTTTCTGTTTTAGTGTTAAAAATAGGAGCTTTTTACAATATATTTATAATTTCCGTAAGACGATTACTAGTTACCTGCCTCTTTACTAAATTGAAAATTTGGAGGATCTGAATTTTCATGTGAATAAAAATATAGCTTAAAAATACTATCTTGCTATTGCACCTGAAATAATTTAAGAGAAAAAATTAAACGTAAATTTTAAGCAAATTGTAGAAAAATAATAATAAAAACAGTTAACTGCTTTAATTATTTTTCAACCCGAACCGTTTTAAAGTAAATAAATTGTACTTAAATTTCAAGACTGATACTTAAAAATGTTTAAAAATCTCCTACTATGCAAAAAAAAGTAAATGAAAACAAACAACTAACATCTTTAAAAAGTCAACAGTCTTGTCTCAAAACGAAATATTTACTAACGATGTTTCCAAGTACTTTGAAATCACGTAGTTATTTGAACTCTCTGAAAACTATCAGCTAAGTGAAATTAAAATGAAACCTTAAATATTTGCAAGTTTAAGATTTATCTGATTACGTTTTAACTTTCTCTAAATGAGTGTCAGTCAACTCCGTGAATAAATTTTTAATTTTGGATAATTTGATTCAAGCCCAAGAAACTTAATGCCCAAGGACTTTGTGGAATAAAAGTGTCACGTAGAGAATAGGTGCGATTTTCGCAAATGAGCTGCTCAATATTCAAGAGGCAAACGCCTTACCGTAACAACAGAACAAATTCGAAAGACGAAGTATCGGCAACGGACGGCCCTTAATGTAATTATCATAATGGCGACCAATAAAAGAGAGGTTCGGAATTCGTGACACAGCTTTAAAAAGTACTATCAAAGGTGCCCGAGGCGGAAAACGTCGCATCTTATTTAGCGCCCTCAAGAAAGAGGGTACCACGATTGGGGCCTTACCTAATCACATTACGACAATGAAAGAGCTCCGTGTAAAAAGGAGCGAAACAGATTTGCATGAAGCGTCAGATTCGATTTTGTCTCGTCACTCAGCTAAAAAATATGTTGATGTCAATAAATCATTAGCACCTCATGTTTGGTAAAATTGTAGCAAATCTGAATAAATTTAGATTTTATTATGACACCGGTTTTATCAGAACCCACATGGATAGATCCAAATCACCCTCCTAATATTACACAATAAGGGCAATTCCATTCACATCTATATCGGTGAGTTGATCAGGCGTGAAGTCTTTTATATTTGGAGTCACGTGTCGACCAACGTCCAGGAAACCGAGAGTGCCGAATGTGTTTGAGCGAATCTAATGCACTCAAAACCATGCGACGGGACGAGGGTGAATCTGGGGTGACATTGGAAACAATGAAGAACGAAACGAAATTTGGAGACTGTATTATTTGCGGAAAAATCAATGGTGAAACGTTTCCGATAGCAGCAGTCGGAGCGGCGACAGGAAGGCTGATCATTATTATTATTGTCCATACCGTCAATAGGAGCGTGCCGGCTTGCTTCCGTGTATAACGTTTCCTTTTATTGCAACTGATGGCTTTATAAAAGCGGTTATTTTGTCGTTAGTCTGTCAGTATCCTTAATTTTTATTGTATGTGTAAATTAATAAAATTATATGTTTGGAACCTTTTTCGTTTATGAATGTTTTGTATTCATCTTTTAGAGCAAATGTGCTGTAAAATAATTATATCGTATACAAATCATTAAATAGAAAAGTCAGATTATTGGTAATTATAATAATTATGAGTAGACTAGTATCAGTGACTTCCAATCAGTTTTGTCGTATTGGATATCAATAAAAATAAACTTCTTCGGTCTACGTAAAAAAAAGTCCAGTCTAGTCTAGTCTAGTCTAGTAGTAGTCTTATAAAATAATACTGTGTACTGTGTACTGTAAATTACGCTGTTAATTTGAATAATTGTTGTATTTAAACAATCACTTTCTTCTTTAAACTTATATTGTACTTACTATGCCAAAAAGTACGTTCTTAATCAAAATATACTTGTATAATATATACAATGTTTCAAAACACGCAAAAATACTTAACATTATTAATTTTGCTGAGATTTAAAAGTTCTGAAACCTGTAAAAGCTGAGATGGGTTATTATATCAGTGGTTTTTTTACAAACACCATTACTGGTATAGTTCGCTGCGTTGCACGCCTCATAAACATGGAATTTCCATTAACTTCATTATAATATTCTTGAATAACACTTATTAATGCGCTTGAAGCTTATAATAAGTTTTGTTTTCTTAGAGACTGCTTCAAGAAAATTCCTTAAGAATAATACAAACCTATTTTGTATCCTGAGGTCTTACTCTGAATTTCGATATTAGATTAGTCGGGTTTGATGTCGCTGTCAAATGTAAGGAAATTTAGACATGGTCGCGGTCGCTGTCACTTTCAAACATTTGACAGCGACATCAAAACCGACTAATCGAATGTCGAAATTCAGAGTAAGCCCTCAGAATTATAATATATCGATACTTAAAAATAAAACAAACCATGGTTAAGTAAATATCTGATATTAATTCAGGGTTCGTGACAATAAGCTCGCCTCCTATTTCATAGGACCAAACATGAGTGACAGGCAGGAAATCCGTGTAAGAACGGATTAAGAATACATAATGTCACTACCCCATTTCAACCCGTCGGTGTAAAACGCAACTAAGGGAGTAACGTTAAGCAGACAAGAGCAAGAAAAGGAAAATTCGATACAGACCCCTATACCAACCCGTCTAGCCAGTGTGCTATGTATAGTACTCGTAGGATAAATTCCCTCCAAAAAGTTTGGAAGAGACGCGTGCCCAGTGGGATTTATGAGTTGTAATGATGAAAATGATGATGAAACAGAGCTGGTGAAATGAGGGTGTGATACACCTCTGCCTACTTCTTTGGGGAAAAGGCGTGAAGCTATGTTATATTGATAATAATTAAAACTGCCGACTTTAGTTAGTTCATAACATGTATATTTGAGTAGACTAGTCAAAGAGTTTGTCTCTGAAGGTTCCGTCAAGCATAAACATCTTTCAGTCTACAATTTCCCTCAGCACATTCGACTTTGAGTTGTAAAAATTAAATAAAGTTACAATAGAATCTCAAACGAAAGGTTAAACCTTTTACGGTTTGGACGTAATCAAACAACTTTTTCACGACTGAACAATTTCAAGTGATTTTTGCTGAAACTTTATAAAAGTTTTAATTATTCGCAATTCGTTAATTTTATTCCTTTGCCACGCGTTTTCATTATGATGACTTAGGAATATCAGGTAAATTAACTGCAGTTCTATAACTTTGGAGTATCGATTTTTGACGTTAAAATAGTCAAAACATATATTTAGGCAAGTTAAAATGTTATTGGATTCTTAAAATAATGCATAACAAAGTCATTTTTTGCAGCTATTTCGGTCCTCAGAATCAAGATTGGCTTCAAAACAAAATGACAGTACTTGCAGATTTTTATGTACAACCATTGACTAGATTTTACAAAAATACTCAATACTCAATACTCAATCGTTTATTGCACTCCACAAGTTATAAAGGTGTTACATAAAGATTTTGTACATGTGTGGACCCTGTAGGGCACGGCAAAAAGTAGGAGAGAGGAGGAAGTAATAACATTATTATGACTATAAACTATTAATGTACCTACTGAATTATAGCTGTGTACCTAGTATATAAGTGTTTTTAAATTTATTTATTTGTTTAAACTAGGTTTTTATCATTCAGATATTCGTCAAAGTGGTAGTAGCATTTATTAAATAGGATTTCCTTAAGCTTTTTAATAAAAATGTTTGATTTTTCTTCATTTTTTAGTGATGGTGGTAGTTTATTATATATTTTAATTGACATAACGTAATAGTTTCTGTCATGCTCATTTAAACAAATCCTTCTTTAAGCCAAGTTTAATAACATACTCAAACTGATGTACAGCCAGTATTTTCTACCATTCGCAAACTTTTTGACAGTCGTCAATCTTGCCGTCACATAAAATCAAACGCATTCACGTCAAATCATAAAGTTTTATAGTTCTAAATTCAAAAAAGTCCCCCCAATTCGTGATCGAATAGACTCGCACCAGGGGAAACAAAGAGACCCCATCTTTATATTATTGACGTGTCGTGAACTAAATTGGTACTTTTAGGGGAGGAAATCTTGTTTCATTTGACAGATTAGGTATATTTTGCTTTGTACGCACCTTATGTTCAAAGGAGACAGGTGTATTGACAGGTTTAAACTCCCCTAGGACTGCGAAATGCACGAAAAAGAGCCTTACGACAATTTAAATTCACGACTTTGAGTCGTGACTCATGACGAAATGGTACCGACCAATAAATAAATGTTAATAATATTTATGAAACAAGAAGGCACTTATAAACGGGTAATAGTGGGTTATATGTATATTTTTCTCTATTTTGCGTTTGATAATTATATTCCTTTCTGTTAAAGACAATTTAGATTTGTCAATTTATATGCAATCACAAATTTTAATATTCGCTTATGAATTAAATGTTTCTAGTGTTTCTAGCAACTCGAATAACATTCATTGTTTAAATACGTATAGTCGACAGTCGATATTTAATGATCACCCATGACACTATTATTATTATTAATCCAACCAAAACACAACGCAAATTGCACAAAAGTTAGGCGTTTCAACCGACGACATAATTGCTCACAAGAAAATAGTAAAATTTTACGCAAGTTCCCGGAAAATCCTTGGGGGAGATAATATTACTACAAGTTAAAAAGCATCATTTACTTAGCTATAAACTCTGTCTGAATACACGATGTAATTATGATTAATGAACGGCAAAGATGTTGACGAGATGAAATGCTATTTATTTTCTACCGACTTAAAAAAAGGAGAAGGTTCTCAATTCGATTGTATTTTTAGAGAACATTTTCAGAATTAGAAAGTTAAGTGAGACTAAAATTTGCTAGTTTATGAATCGTCGCATTTGTGTTTTAAATTGACAGATTCAGATTTTTTCGCGATATGAAAGACATCAATTATAAGAGGGTTTGAGGACAATGTGGGGTACACATTTAAAAACTAAGCCGCTTGCCTGGGGAATAACCTCAATCCTATAGAAGACTGTAGCAATAATAACATTCTGTTAAATTCCTGTAGGTGTACCGAAGGGAAGAGTTTTTAAAAGGTCAGCAACGCGTGCGCCTGTCATGCTCTTGGTGTTGCCGGCGTCCATAGACTACGGTTAATTTAATTAGCTTACCATGACATGAGCCAAAGGCTAGTTTATCACTATCATGGTATAAAAAAAAATACTTTCTCGTTGACAGTTACTCTCAAACTTTAGTAATAGAAAGAAAGACAGGAGATAAACAGAACACAGATAGACATATTGAGAGCCTTATATACCTATTATATATGTAGGTCCTACGTAACATATTATTATTATGATGTATTATAAAGTATAGTATTCCCCTCAAGTCAAATACAGATGGCACCACACACCACGTATCAATAATCTTATCCGCACTAATAATTTCTGTGTAACCGCCTTTGACATCCATTCCACGCAACATTAGCTCTTTAACAAACCCCATTAGTTTGTGCATATAATCAGAATAATTACTCTTGAGTATAATTACTATCTATAGTTTATTTCCCCCTTTTAGATGGCGTCAGTTCAGACCGATTTTGGCTGAACAATAATAGTTGATGTTGCAAAATGTATGGCTCGAGATAAGGATGTTATTATGCATCGGTCAGTAGTCTTATATTACGTGTATTCATTGCAATTTGTGTCTATTGCCATCATCGTAAGCATCCCAATGATGATCGAATGGACAAGTGACTGGCATACAAATTATGCGATCTAAGTTCGATTGTGACGGGCAGTAACGTTTCAGTCTGTGGAATTTTAATAATACTAGTAATGTGACTTATTACCTGTTTACGGTGAAGAAAAAACAAGGCAACCTGCCTTACGATGTGTTTTTCTTACCCTAAATTCTAAAGGTATGTCTGATCGACCAACCAGTATTAAGGGCAGCCTGTGTTGATTATGACCTAGACTCTCTCAGGTCTTTAAATAGAGAAGATGAGACTCTTCCCCAGCATTGGGATTTTATTGAATTACTATTATTACATCTACTTAAATAGGTAGTTTTTTTTGTTTTTGCTACTATATATCTGTTTCCAAGTCAATTCATTCAGTTGATGCGTGATTGGGTCAACATTAGTATCATCATCATTATATGAGCCCAATGATGTCCACTGCTGGACATAGGCCTCACCTAATTTCCGTCACAGCGAAGCAAACTTTACTAGGTCGTCGTAACATTAGTATATTTACTTAAAAATGAAAACTTTGTAGTTAATTTATTTAAAAGGATATTTATCAATACATTGGTTGATAATAAAGTTAGCCACAAAATAAAATGCGGCGCCTATCGCCATCAGCCATATACGTAACAAAATCTCTCGATACGTCCCCTACTGAATGTTTGATAACGATTGCAGATAGGTTTGAGTGCGCCCGCATGTCGCAACCCCGGTTAATTTCGTATATTATACCGGTTCATAAATGTTTTGATTATCCTTCCAAAGGATACTACGATGAGAACAGTGTATTAACATATTTTGACTGTGCAAGGTAAGGATGTTACATAAAATATATATAGGATTGCATCTTAATTTTGTTGATTATCGCTAAATTATCGGGTTGAAACTTCTTGAAATAAAATAATTGTATTGTAATTATAATTATAATTGTTTTGGTTGATAAAGGCAGCAATAACTTTTTTCATGTATTTTTCGTATGTATGTATGGGAATATATATTTAGTTTTAGAACTTCGTTTAAATGCATGAATACAATTTTAATTTACATATTCAGAATACTGTTTCAGTGTTACCACTTCGAGTTCTGTATGTAGACAGTTTAATATACCTGCAACTAGAAGTTTTTTTTTTTCATAAAATTCATCATTAAAATTTATAAAATAATTAATATTTCATTTAAATTGTTAATGTAATCTTATATACTATATAGCTTTAGTCCATTCCTTGAAATGTCCGAAAATCTTGTACCAAAATTAGCCACCCCAAGACGGTAAGCGGTACAAATCCCTGGTATCGATCAGTCACTGCCCCACCCCACGGGTTAAGGCCCCATTACCAGATAAATATATGCAATTTATTACATTTACCAATTTACATACACTTTGTGACGACATGTCTCTTGACTTAAACGTCGTTACGAGGGGCGGCAGAATGACGTGACAATTTCTAAAATACACGACAAGAGCATAATGTGTTTGAAGTGAAATGTTTTATAGAAGGTTATTACATAAGATTTTTGGGACATACAAGATCTTCAATAAACCCCGAAATATCGTAAAAAAGGCACACCTCTCATGAAATTCAAATTATTTTCTTATAAGTTAATAAGCCAAAAATAATAAAGATACCTTCTAAAGTGTATGATGGAATCACAAATTAAGTTGGAAATAAGATATTTGTAGTAAGGAAATTGTTAATAGTAGTAACGTAAAGTAAACTTTATGAATAAACTTATGATGATTTTTATTCAAAACGGTTTAATTTGATTTAAAAATTTCTTACGATACGAAATAATAATTAAATTTAACCTACCTTTAATAAAACCATCATAAAACGATATAAAACGTTTGTTTTTATAAGACAGTATTTTAACAAATCGTAGTTGAGTATTTTCTTCAAAAATAAAAATTAAAGTACTCAATATAATTTCGTTTTATGACGAGCAGTTGAGTTCACAACCCAAATAGCATGATGAATTGATTGCCACATAAATTGCATTCGCGACATTAAAAATGTGCAATAAACTCACTCCCTCGGGGTATAAAACTTTTTAAATGGAATTTCTCTATTAGTTGGGACGTTCGACAAATGGACAGACGGAGTTGTGCATTAAAGGACTTTCGGAGTATTGCCTTAGGCAACGCGTGGCGCAGGCAGAACGAATCCCAATGCCATTATTGATAGTAATAAAAAAACTATTCTGGAACGAACAGTGCCTGACTTTTTGACTTTAGCCTTAGGCATATATCGATAACTAATACTTGCGAAGATGCGACATGTTTGTTTAATATTTAGCTAATAAATCCCGTCCTAATAAATATTTTGAAAATAATTGGTACACAGCAGCATTTCATCTGCCTTGGTTGCGCAGCGGTATACACTTACTGAGGTTTCAGGTTCGATCCCCGGGTCAGAACATACATATTTTGTTCATATAAATTTTTGTAATTTTAGTTAAGTTAAGGTCTTTTCTACATCTATTATTATGTGTGTTTATCAGTTGTCTAGATCCAATGACAGAATATGAGCTTACTTTGAGCTAGATGGCCCTGTATAAAATAATGTATAAAATAATAATGATATCTTTTTAATTTTTTTCTCATTTACCGATATTGCTGGAGATAAAAGACGAACTAGGGACCCATCTAAGGTAAATGACGATTACCATGAACACATGAAAGACAATTAGGTATTGTCTTGTAAGACAATACCTACAATTAAAAAAAGCTACTCTGCTAACTCCTCTAATGTCTGTGATTGCAATGTCCCTCATTGAACTCTGGGATTAATTTTTTACCAGCGGAAACACAATATTACCAGAATAGTTTCACTATGATTGCGATTATCGCATCCGCGTCACTTACCAAGCTTCAGCAGAACACCAGCGTTAAACTGCTTTGCGGTAGTCTGACACAAGCTGAACTGGAAAGCCTTTTCCAGCACAGAAACATGCGATGCACATTGCACAGCTAAATGTATTTGTTTTTTCGGTATTAAATTTTTTTGTCTCTCGTATGAAAATAAAGTAATTCTTTCTTTCTTTATAATTATGTCCTCGCTTAAACCTTTTCAATACAATATTCCAAACTTCATTTATAATTTCGACTAGCAACGATACCGCAAAAAAACTTCAACATCTACAAAATTCTGGAGCGTCTAGACAAAACAAAATTAAATGAACGAGAATTTCACTCATTACATTTAAGTTAAAAAAGGCTGGTACAAAGTTACCCCGTCTGGAGCAAGTTGATAAATTAAACGGCTCTCATGTTCTAGTTACTAAGACTTCTAATACGGTTAGGGTCAACACGGAATCAGTCGTGCAATCTTTATCACCCACATCTGGAGAGAGATAGCCAACTGTTTGATCTAGATAAACTTTGCCATTATTGTTGTCGTGAAAGCTGATATGTTTTATTAGAAAAGTTTGTTTGAATATGAATGGTGTAATGTTTTCTGTAATGCACAAACTTTTATCTACAGATGTTGTAGAAAAGCTAGACAACAGTGTTGGTTAAATCGCTACAATAATTACCTAGTGAATTGACCGATACCGAGTTTTGACCTTTGTATCTAACCATTTTTTCGGTATGGTACGAGTTTTGTAAAAAAATATAAAATTATTGATTGAGATTAATACTATTTTAACCAATCGTAGTTGAGTATTTTTCTTCCAAAATAAAAATTAAAGTTCTCTATATAAATTTTTATACTGAGACTGAAATATATCATACAAAAAAACATTAAGCATTTAACTTTGACCAAAAATAGTAAGTTTCCATTGTTAGAGTTCATTCCATATATCTGCGGATCATGAAATAGGTACATAAAATATAATTTATTTATCCTGGAATTTTCGTCGGAAGTTTAAGTTAGGCTATTATTAATATTTTATTTAAAAAATGGTACAACATTATCGTGCTGATAAACAGAAAATTTTTTATACCCCAATTTACAAACTAATTAGACTTAACTTAAGTCTAAACTTATTAGGAATCGCTTTGCATTTAAAATAATAGCTTAGCTTCTAATACCTATTTCAGAAATTTCATCATCATCATCGTCATATCAGCCCAATGACGTCCACTGCTGGACATAAATCTCGCCTAGTTACCGCCACAGCGAGAGTAATTTATGAAACATAATTTAGCAATAATAGCAACATAATACTAATATTGTTCTAATTTAGTACACCACGAATAAACCTGAATAATTCAATTACAGAGAAATTATTCCCTCAATAATAATATGTAGGAAGAAACAATTTTTCCTTGCGCTCTTTTATTCTAAATTTATTAAGGGTCACCCTACCTACTGAAAGTAACTGCGACAAGAGCGGGACGTTTAAATTCTGAGAGAAGTGTCGTCATATATCACACGAACATAATTTCTGGTTCCCCTATAAAAAGTGAAGTTCCAGTATCCAGTGCACTGAGCGTCTGTTTCTTATTTCTACCCACACTAGAACTGATTGTTTTTATAGCCAAGGGTGGCAGCCTTAAACTTTGAATCTATGAAACACGTGTAGGAAACAACGCTAAGGTAGGGTGCCCCTCGGGTACGTTGTTTAGTTCGGTCATGTAATAACGGAACAATATTTGCTTTATTTTGTAAGTTTTCGTTTAGTTTGTTTTTGGGATGGAGAATAATGTTAAAATAAGCTTTTTTACACTTTTTGGTTGTTAAAAAGATCATACAGAGAGCTTTAAAAAAAAACTGGTTAAATGTGTAAACAGCATCGGATTTTTTTTAATCGTATCGATATCGATCTTCGAGGTTAAGCAACGTTCAACAAGGTCAGCCCCTAGATGGGTGACCATTTGTGGTAATTTCATTCTCGAGCGTGTCCGTGCTTTGGAGGGCAAAGCCGTTGGTTCTGGTTATTATTTAATGTGGAAGTCGTTAAGTGAAGTTGAATGCTTTTTGGGTGACTTGATAAATTCCAACGATATGAATACAGGAAGACCTAATATCACTTTTTCTGATCCGGGATTCGAACCCGGAAACTCACACATAGTAGACATACACACTCTTTTGTACCACCGCGGGGTAATCACGAAATTCAATAAACAGAAGGTATAACATCAAACTATAAAAGTAACAAATGACAATACTACCAAACAATTTGCGAAACTAGAACTCAATCCTTTATCTCGGGTCAATACACTCGTAATATTGATGAAACTTGATACCACTCGAATTTCTGACAGCAACTGTAATACAAATCCCTATGCTATCCGAATAATCTCAACCACAATTCGCCGCCAACCCCTCTCACTCACCCTAAATCAAAGCGTTCGCGTCACAACTCAACAATAAAAAAGGGAATATTTATTCGTTATTTGTTGTCGGTTCGTATTAAAATAAAGCGACTATCTAGGCCTCACCACCCTCCTTTGGCCTTATCTAAGATCAGGATTGCATAAAATTCTCATCTCTCTTTCGAATGTGACAGTCGCCGGCCGGGGACCACGCATCTCATTTCGGAGACCTCCCGTTATATGTACTTACTAAGCTATATTTATATAACAAACGCCCCCATTAGGCCACGTATTAGTCCGATATTAGCCAGTGATCGGGGTAAATAAGGAAAACTTATTATAAGGGAATGTCTGGCTTTGATGTGAAATGTCATATGTGATTTTGTCATTCGGAATTCCGTTTCGTATTATTTACTATATAGAATATCAATGTTATTTTAATGTCAATCTTTGTCATGTACCGTTTGTACAGGGTCGTAAGGTAATATAAGATTTAATTGGAAAAAAATAATTCTTTCTCGTTCGAGATCCCAGTATTCGAATTTCAGGCTAGGATTTTTCGCAATTTTAAAGTCATCTTGTGTTACCTTTCAGTGGTAAGAATTTTATTTTTTCTAGCCTGAGTTACTCGAAAAAATGCAAGAATTGTAATGATACCTCATACATCGGTTAATCGGCTCCTAAATCGGTTCGAGCATTTAGACGTTATAGTGTTATAAAGAAACGCACATACATTATATATCCATACATACAAACATGAATCTTGAAAACATAACACTCCTTTTTCGGGCAGTCATGTCGTGTAATTAATTCACGTCACCAATATTCTATTTTCTACTGGATATCTGCCTAAGTGGCGCAGTGGCTACGATAGTTATTTCTATTTTAGCTATCCTCAACTCTCTTTGAAATCCTGTCGCAGTTATCATTAAAATAGATATTTCAATAGCCACTGTTTTCAAATTCTGTTTGAGAAACAAAACTGATCTCCAGATTAAAAATCAGTCATGTATAGGATCATATAGATAGACAAGCGGCAGAACATATACAAAGTACAGTTGAAAGTGGAAAGAATACTTAATGAAAGTGCATTTCTATCTGAAAACACTTTTAACGTCAAACTAACGCAATAAAAGCAAGGGTGTATACGGCACGTGTTAGCCGGAGGCGGGTCCTGCTCTCCATTAACGCAGCCTGTGAATTATCAATTCAATTAAATTTCAAATGTTAGGTGCACGGTTGCGACACTGCCCGAGGTTAGAGTGCCTCTGTCATTCGGCAGGAATTAAGGGTTCAGTGGTCTGGATCACTGGATTAGGCATTTGAAAACATAACAAACAGTATGAACCGTGAATCAACGATTTTTTTTTTGTTTTACCATACTTCTGGTTTGTTGTTTTTAAAAATATAACTGTCATGCTATGAATCAATTTTAGTAACACAAACACATATACCTTAGAGAGTTTATGTAGATTCCCGTTCTATACCTATCTATATCTCTAGTTCAATGACCGTTTACGTTTTCTATCTTCGAGAGTAACACATAACAACACCATGAAGTAATTTTACTTCTTGAAATTCTTGTATTAGTGTTCGAGTAATTGACTTTAAATTTGGTAGTACCAATGTGGATGTGGATGCTGACAAAATTGAACTCACGATACATATATTACACTTCACTTCCCATTCGGTCACCACCGCTTTTTATACTTCATCATCATCATATTATCCCAATGACGTCCACTGCTGGACATAAGCCTCACCTAATTTCCGCTGCAGCAAGCAATTTAGTGCCGAATTTTATACATACTGAAAAACAAATATTACAGTACTGAATATTACATACAATTAACTTGCAAATTTCCTTAAACTCCTCCTGAACGTAGGTATCTAACAATATCACATTCATATAAACGGTAGGCAGTTAGCACTGCCTTCCTTATTAATTGGTCTATTGCAGTAAGTAATTACCCACTGCAGACTAACTGGGACCATTACTGGGGTGGATGCAAGTACAGGCATAACTTTATTAATTGCTATTTGCCAAATATATGTTGTTAGTTGCTTGAGAATTAAGTTTCGATAATTTACTGTGTTTGTATAAAGGTTACACGGAGCCAACAATTTTGTTAAATAGTTTTCACAATGCAAATTATCTTCTTACTGAAATTTTACTACAGTAAAGTTACATTTTGCTCTGATAATAATTATATACGTAGCATGTCGTACTAAAACAATTCTCTCTCTCTTTATTTAAGAGCTGCGCTTTTGCGGTGGAGTAACTTCCAATTCTCTCTTTTTCCTGCCATTTCTCTCACCTCCTGATACGACACCATCGGTACCTTCTCCTTGATCTGTTTAATAAATGTCCTCCTTGGTCTACCTCTTCCTGTCTTGCCTCACAATTAGTTAAAATTTATTTATTCAATAATTTACTTGTAAACTTTAGTAACGGGGTAGCCAAAAATGTAATTTATCAGTAAAATAGCACAGGGAAAAACAAAACTGATTAAAAAAATAGATTAAGATTGTCTGTGTAGTGACGGATTAAGAATAAATAATGTCACTACCCCATCTCAACCCGTGGGTGTCGTACAAGGCGACTAAGACTACACTGCTAAAAAAGGAAAATTTGAAACAAAATCATAATATACCAACCCGTCTAGCCAGCGTGGTATGGTAGGTTAAATTCCCTCCAAAATATTTGGAGGAGATCCGTGCCCAGCAGTGGGATATTCATTTATGGGTTATAATGATGACGAATAAAATAACATACGCACCTAAGGAACTTAACTATTAAGTACAGCACTTGTAACTAAGCTCAACATATAATACTTGATACAGTCAAAATACAAAAGGTAAACATTTCTTGTTCGTCATAGACAGGGGAGAGAATCATTCACTAGGGGTAACTTTCATTAACTTTACCAATGAATACAGGCATTTGTCTCCAATTTGCTTGCATTGGTAACAAACCTTTTGTTCATAGTCTGACTGACGAAGTAGCTAAGTTTCAACATGAATTGAGCTTTGACTTTTAAGTAAGAAAGGTAGATAGGTAGTATTCTAAAAAAGTGTGTTAGTTAAATACCTAACATACTTATCTATCAGTACTAATAAATACAAATATTTCAACAAAATAGTAGCAGTGGTGAATTTCAGGCTTGGACTGTCTTGAATTTATAAAGGAAATTCAAGATTTAATTCACCACCCCTAAAGCTAACACTAAGCATGTATCAACAACACGAGTCCCAGGACCTCTTATTTTAATTTCTAAAAATAATGGTAATTGAAATTGTATATAATATTTGCACATGAAAACACATGGTTATTGTGTTTTTTTTTTCTGGGTGGTGAATTAAGGTGATTGTCTTCGTGTACTGTTGAAAATATGAAACGACTTGATGCTTACCAAAATGTTATGTACCACTGAATCAAAGACAATCTCTAATCGCAACAAGTCGGACCCGTTTACGTTACGGCCTCATAATTACATTAACTACGCATTGCATGTGTTACTTTGGAGTTGCACAGGATGATGTCCTTCAAATAAATTAATATTTATATTGTTGGTAAGAATACCAAAAAATACCTTTTGGTTATAAAATTGCCCGGTTTTTATGACTCTAATTATTGTATCTAATTCAGGTATATAAATGTAGGTAACCCTTGAATAATCCACTGTCACATTTGACTAAAAACCTTGCAACAAACTATCGTATAACAATTTTTACAGATTACATACATATACAACATTACTCAGGCTCTGTTCACAACTGGCTGATAAGACTGCAAAACATAAAAAATCTGTCACTTAAGGTTCACATGGGTTACAAGGCAACTTGCACGAACTGAACTAGCTCGAATCGTGCGAGTCGCATAAAGAAAAAATAAATAATTTATTTAAAAATAATATTAATAAAGAGGCCATTCGCACGATTTGTACGAGTTGCCTATTAGTCCTTTCACATAAACTATCAGAATACTATTATATCAGGTCCAACAGGACCTAAAGCATTTGTTTACATTCATAATTTGTTTTTTACCGATTAAACATTTATTTAGGCGTTATTTAAAAAAATTAACACAAGGGTACAAAACAAATTCACGAGTAGCATTTATTTTTTAAAGGCTCTGTTTTATACATTCACACACTCCTTAATGACACAGCAACAACAAAGGCAGACAAAATAAAATGAAAAAGTAGCAAACAGCACGCTGTATACAGAGTTACCCCAGCGAGCCGGTCCAGACAAATTGTCGCACCCCATGTTCGCATTATTGCCGATATTTAATTGTTTGCGTAATTTATTTCTCTAAAGCAGGGTGCGCAGTACTATGTTCAGAATAGTATACTTGGAATTCAGAACTTATGTCGTTTATACATTCGATAGACTTAAGTGTGTACTTTATGATCCTTAAAGTTAATATTAACGCTTTTAATTTGCATTACGGGGTAGGCTGAGGTGCATTGCACCCATATTTCACCAAACTATTTTTCTCAAGCATACTATATTCTCTAGGTTTTATTTTAATGTGTAGCAAGGACAAGCCGTAATATTAAACAACATATTTCTACTATTTACTTAAGGTATTTATTTACAGTCTTTTTACTTTACTATATCGCACTGTCAATAAAAACTGGTATAAGATTAGATTTGTCTACATAGAAATTTCGATCTTTTACTAATAAATCTAAGTTTCAAATTTGCCCTCTATTGATTTTTAACATAAAACTCTTTTCGACTGTTAGTGCGATATAAAAGTAGCATCATTGTGTAAATATTTTACCAAATCCCACTTTGGCTAAATGATTGCCAATATTTGATCAAAACAGCCAACGTTAGTACACAAATACGTACGCGGACTGCAGATACAGTTAACACACATAACCAGAGGGTACCGAGCAGAACTAAACGTCACTACAATTTAGCCTGCCATCACATTCACAGCGCGACAGTTGCATATTTCAATGTTAGTCACGCGCGCTTTGTAGGGTTACAATTTAATTGTACTAAATACTATGCATGCCTATGTGTTTCGATGTAATTATATGTGTCAGTGATATATGGGTGATAACGGTAGAAAATACCAATCGTTTCTAAAACTCCCTACAAGAATCAGAGAGCCTGCTCAGCATTGCAGATTTCAATGTAGTCGCTGTCATTTTCAAACAATTGACTATGATTAACTACGAAATTTTTTTGTTCTTTTTCACGGGGGAGTTTACAAATATACAATTAATGGACACAAAGTACACCCAGACTCAAAACAAATATCTATAAATCACACAAATATTTGTCTCATGTGGGAATCGAACCCACGTCACTCGATGCGACTATGTAAGTGGTGACGCGAAAATCTTAACCGCTACACTACGGTGACAGTGCAAAAGAAAGTGACAGATTAAAAGTTAATAAATATAAGATAGTATTGCTGACAGAAATTTGAAACCAACACACCTTATTTCGACACTCGAATAATACACCACAACACCATCTAATTTCGTTAACAGGATTACTCATAATCTAGAGCTGTCCATCACCAGTATCGATAACACGGCTAGTCATTTATCCATTTGGAGCAATAAGAAAAATGGACGCTATCCGTGACCGGCTTATCTTAATAAGTTCCTGTAGATAATTGTGCGTGAGCCTTATCTCAAATTAGTAATGGATGTGTTCACTGCAATTATATTATGGTTAATTCGGTTGCGTGGGTTAAGTTTGTGTATGGAGTATCTTAAATATAGAGGGAACTGTTGATTTTTGAGTCGCAATAAATTGAGGCAATGTCTTTTTCTATGTGTAATTTTTAGGCCCTCATATTTTATTCTCCATTTTAATTTTATGAATGTACAGATTGGAAAAAAAATTGATACTTCCTTAAAATTAAATCCCTTGCCGACCATTGATTGTGGATTCCACTAATGGTTTTTTCAGTTAAAGACCGTCCACACTGTATCCAAGTGACAGTTCTAATTGGAATTTCTGGAAATTCTTTTCCTCTCACGTGATACGAAACTTAACATAATAAGAGCATATATTATCTCATCATTTCCTACATAATGTATATATTACGTATAAATATTAAATAAAGGTTCAACTGTCAACTATATTGCGTAGGTTTAGAAATACACCCAATTTATACAAAACCTTCTAAAAACATTCGCAAACAAGATGGTATAGATAAGGGAGTTTGACAGCAAGCCTAACTAGGCCCAAGTAGGTCAATACGGGCTCTGTTGATAAAAAGGGATATCGAAACTTCGCAACTTGAGATCAGCAACTACCAATGACTTTTTACATTCAGCAAAAACTAAACAGGGTTTGACCCATTTGACCCTATTTCAATTGGACTTCACGATATTTCTGTATTGTTTTTTTTTCCGAGGAAAAGTCCAATGTTTCTGGTAATAGTCGCAGTATGTTTGGAAAATGACAAAGTCAGCTTTGTCGAGAGTTTGTGTAGAAACTTCGTAATTGGTTGTTTCCTGTCACTGTTGGTACCAATGTGGTCATGTTTCTGTAAATTTAAGTTTGAAACATATTTTGCAAGGATAAGTAGTTGTTTTTGGAGTTTTTGTGAACATACACAAACACAGAATACTAAAACAATAAAGTTTATAATTGGTTACGGTTACATACATATAAACCGAAACTAGTACGTAGACACGTTTAATTTTAGAATACACATACTATCAGTATTCACAAAAAAAAATAACGTATGCAGACCAAATATTATGATGGATGACAAATATGAAACTGTTCATGTTTACCCGGATAAATCCACTGGACTCTGAAAATTTCCCAACAATGCAATAACGACCGATTTCCACAAATCGTGTTATTCCGCACCAAATACGAGAAGTGTTTACAAGATTAAACGTCACAGTCGATTAATTATAACCTTTAATTATATGACATACAGGTCATGTTGATACTGCATTAATTTGTGGTGGGATCCTAAATTACAATATTGTCAGTTGACGCTCCCAATGCAATTTTAATTCGGGTACCAGCTTTTGGAAAATAAATTGATCTTTCACGCAAAACGGTATGTAGGCTGTCAAGCTTTGACAGAGGTACAAACGTACATATTTCATCATGGCCGTCGAATAAAGGTGTATCCAACCGTGTAAGTAGAAGTTTATTTAGTGTCTTATTTCTTTTTATGTGGCCCTGGTAGCTCGGGAAGAAATGAGATGTTTTATGAAATTGTTTTTCCGGGACATTAGCCAGTCCTAATTATGGCTGTGCTCGCTTGAACCGGGGGCCAATTTCCCTGGACGTTTTCACGTTGACGGTGACAAAGTGTGTACGCCGGGAGAAAACAATTTCACTCAGACGCCCAGCTTATTAGACAACTGGAAGTAATGTAAATTTAGCACTCCTTGTTATGTATATTATGGTTGGAATTAATTAACAGCAATAAGCCCTTCTAGGCCTCAAACAAACGGTGGAAACGTTAAACAAAATTTTATTGTGCAAACTGACAAAGAGTAAATTAACTCGTCAAAAACAACCGTTTAAAATAATGTTATGTTGGATTAAATTTGTAACCAACTTCGAAACGTAATCCTTTATATTTTTACGTGTGTTTGAATGTATCTGAAATGTTGTTTACCTATTCATGGTCTAATATTTTAAACATTCAACTAGGTGTATATACGTGCATATCAATTTATTACCATGAAGTTACGTATACATGAAGGTGGTTAAGTATTAGTAGGTAATTTTGTCATGTTAAAGCCTCGTTGTATTTTTTGAGTGTACACAATATGATTTAAATCAAAAGCAGTACATCAAAACAGATTTTGTTTTATTTAAATATTATATTGTTGCAGATATCTTCTTGTCACACCCTTGACAAAAACAAAATTTATGACCCGATATTTGCTTTTATATATTATGCTGATTTTTAGGTCACCCTTTTTAGGAGAAGCCTTTTTACTCTATTGCTTGTCTAGACAATAATAAAACAACTTACTTATTGGGCACGAGTAAAGTTTAATATTCATACAGAAAACCCTAAAACAATATTTTTACGAATATTAAAAATATTTTTGCCGATAAACCTCGGTATTTATGTGCCTTTTAGGGTTGTATGTAAATAAGGCGTAGGTTAAATATATTCTTATAACTTTATTATTTTCACATGGTCCCTTATTGCTACATATTCCCCTGTGAAAAGTCCCTCATGATTGACAGACAGAACCAAATTCCATATATTTGGACATTAGGGGTTGGGTTACGTGACTAGCTTCGATGTTTCGTTTAGAATTAATTTTATTGAAGTAAATGTTTGTTAATATTTTACTAAAGTAAAACCTTGGAAATAAAATAATTGTTATTATTTTCGATACCTATTATGAATTTAGAACCAGAGACAATGACATGATAATTCTTAGGTACTTAGAATATTATATATATTTTTTTATTAATTTAAATCTGACGTAACTACAAGTAGGCGAGCATAGCTCTTTTTCTATGGCTCATTGAGAGCCAATGAGCTGTCTAATGAGTCATATAAGCCCAATGACGTCCACTGCAGCTAACAATGGAAGTTAGTTAGTAGTAGTGGACGTCCTTGGGCTGACATGATTATAATGATTAAACTAGAAGTATAAATTATTTTTTATGCAATATTTTTTTTTTTTTTTAATTTTTTTTCTCCAGAAGTAGTTAGCAATAAACAAAACAACACTTATGTAGGTTATTAATAGTGGTTCGGTTAAATGAAGAAAACGAAGTATAGAACCATAGTTACAACTATGTAAGTAAAAGTTAAATTTGTAAGAAAGCTAGCTAAATTAGATCGCTAGTTACATTATTAGAGCCTACTGCTGTAGATTGAGTAAAGAAGCAATTCTGCAAATATAAGGAAAGAATCTAATTGTAGCTTACAGTGTTACTTGAGTCTGCTACAAAACTCCAAGGCATCAAAACTATTAAACAACACGTACTTAACAAAGCTATTAACAAGCTGAAGCACTAAAAAGCATGACACCCACCTTAAACAACCACCATTATATTACCATCGTTAAAGTAAATCGGCGTACTATATCTCTCATACATTTGATGGAAGCCTGCAGTCACGTAGAGTCCCTTTAGACGGGGAAATGAAATAATTTGTCTTAGTGAGGGTGCATTTCATATTTATACGGCATATGAGGGGTGAACGAACCAGTGGGGCGTACCACGTGTCGCGAAAACGTTACGTACAAAGTTTAGAAGTAATCTAAGAAAGTATGCTCTTGTCTTGTGTGGTGGTACCATCACTTTTTGACGGGCTTTCGAGGGGAAAAGTCTTCAAGTTTATAACGAATATCTTAACAGAATAAATTAACTGAAAGCGAATATTCATCAAGTCAAGTTACTTTATTTTTACATAACTTCTCTATTAGATACATATACGATACGTATATTCAAGCACGAGAGCCACGAAAGTTCAAAAAGAGAAGTAAGAAAAGAAAAAAATCAGAATACCGTTGTGGTTTTGCATCCAAATGGACAAAACTTTTAGCCAAAGGGTTTGTTTTCTCTCGCTTCTGAGGACAAATACCTAGTTACATAGGATTATGATAGTCTAAAAAGTCTAAATCTATGGGAAATTATAATTCTGCAAATCAAATCAATGTCAAAAGTAACCTATACAAAACTTGTAATTAGTGAAATGAATAAATAAATAATAATTATATAATGTACACAATAAATTGCTGGCAATGAGGAAAACCAAAAAAAACTCAAGAATTAAATATTTCCAAAACAACGGAATAAACAATAAGTACAAGTCAGTTTAAACGTTTAAGTAGCACACTGGCTAAAACTATTGAAACAAATTTCGGCTTGGTGCAAACGGGCTACCGACCACAACCAGCGGCGGCCATATAATAAATTTAAATTAAATTATAAAAATATTTTTGTCGTACTTAGGAAATAAATTAAAGGCTCTATTTCTCAGAATTTAGGTATATAATCAAGCACTTTATCAAAGAAAATATTCAATCTGTTTCATACAATTTAACCATGAAAACTGGCAGTCAAGAAGTGACGACCGACAATCCAACATTATAAAATTCAAAAAGATGACTGGCCCAATTTAAAAGAAATGATGAGGTCGTTTTCCTCTTACATGATGCGTACAAATGAAAAGAGCTTTTGATTTATAACTCAATCCTGTGACGACATGAAATAAGACACACATGAAAATTGCCAATTTTTCATAATAAGCCCAGTTACAAATGGATCCATATTATTTCTGAACAAATTATTTGAATTTCTTTTTGTATTAATTCACATGATAATAAAAATGGGGTAGGTAGAGATGACTTACACCTATATTTCGGCAGCTATGTTTGATTCCAAATTATAGGATATATTGCCATTAACAGGGCATATTTCGTAATGCCGATCTCAGAATTTCAAGACAGAAGACCCGGGAATCGAACCCAAGACCTCTCGCGCAGCAGTCATACACACCCCTGCTGCTTCACCGAGGCAGTTTTTTTCAATAATAGTCAAATCATAAGACGTTTTTGTCTATTTTACTGCATTAAACCTAATTTATCAAATAAGATATAACTATTAAGTTCGAAAATTTCTCTGTCTGATCATAATAATAACCTAAGCCTTTGAGATTGAGACTAATCCAATAACAGCTTACTCGTTGAAATATTGGTTCTGTAGATTAGACTGGTTGAGGTTTTAAATAGATTTAATATAGTATTAAAGTGTCTTGCAGTTTTAGGCCTTCACTCCTCTATATAAACCTTCTTAATATCTATTTCTCATAAATAGTTCATTTGTTTTGTTTTATGTTAAAGTGATTATTGATAATGATAGAAAAGGCATAGGTATTGGAGAGCTTAAAATCTGAATATCAATTCTAGTACAAATGTAATAGATGTGATTACAATATTCGCCACTTAACCTACGACTTTTCAAATTTAGATCTCATCAAAAACTAGACTGTGGCTGATACTCTCCATTTCTAATACATTACCATAATGTTGTAGGTACCTGATGTGAGTGAAATCTAATTTAGGACCTTAGCACGCTATATAACGGGTGGCGCAAAAGTAAAGACCCTATTTGGTTCAGCTATAACATTTTTTCTAAATTAGAAAACTAGATTTAGATTTTTTTAAATGTATATTTGTGCCATTAAATTTCGTACCATTAGGATTTAAAGATGATGTCTTTTAAATGGTGACCTCCAGAGTTGATACACATTTGAGCCCTATTTATGACATTTTGCATAACTTGCCGTAACACTTCCTGCGATATGTTCGTTATTTCTTGACGAATGTTTTCTTTTAGAGCTGCGAGAGTCTGTGGCTTGTTCACATACACCCGAGATTTCAAAAAACCCCAAAGAAAAAAGTCTGGACTGGTCAGATCGGGTGATCTTGCAGGCCAAGGCAAATCGCCAAAACGAGAGATAACTCGGCCTGGAAAAGCGTCCCTCACTAAGTCCATAGTGTCGCGCGCTGTGTGTGCCGTAGCGCCGTCTTGTTGAAACCAGATGTGCTCCAGCCCCAATTCGTCCAAACTGGGTATCAAAAACTCACGTAACATGGTTCTGTAGCGTTCTCCAGTGACAGTTATCGCATTGCCTCCAGCGTCTTCGAAAAAATAGGGTCCGATCACTCTGTCAACACAGATGCCACACCATACAGTAACTTTTAGTGGGTGTGTGGCAAAGCGTCGAATTGTGCGACCAATCGGTGCCGGACGGTGGGGAAATCGTCGACGAAATTCACGTTGTGTTCTTATCACTGATATTCCACGTTCTTGGGGAGTAAAACGGTCCATGTTTATTTTCAGTGTATTTTACATTTGTTCACTACACAATTTTCAACAACAGAATGACAGAAAATGTATAATAAAAAAAAAAAAAGCATTTTCTTTAGTGCCACTACTTTTGCGCCACCCAGTATAAACTGTACTACTGCACTGTACAACGAATGATAAGTTAACAGTATTTCCTCGCTTAATACTTGAACCGCCTCTCGCAACGGGTCATAATGATTAATTGTTTTAGAAAAAATCTTATCGTAATTTGTCAACGTTTCCGTACCATTTGTTTTACAAAATTATTCAATATTCGTATAGTTTAAACGGTTGGTCACACAATACAATAAATCTTGATATCGAGTGTCCTGTCATCGCAAACCCTTGCTGAGTAATATCCCGTTTAATTTTATTTATGGCTACCGACTCCATTCACTAAACTGATCATGAATACAATAGCGATGTTAATAACTTCTATACGTTAACTGAGTTCTGAAAACTAGTATATTATTATATTATATAAATTTATGTTTTCCTAAAACTAATGAAAATTAAAAAGATTCTTGCAAAAAACTTTAATTATAATTGTAGTCAGGAAGTTCAATTAAATTATATTTTGAAAGTAAAATCAACATTGTTTTATTTTGTTTTTGGTAATATACGAAACTGGATGATGTTGTTTCTGAAAACGACTATAGGTACAGCTCTAAATATTTCAAGAACATTTTGGAATATAATACACTGCTAATAGCTTATTGTAAGGTTACCACGTACATAAACCATAGTAGAAATACTAATATTTTTTATCCAATTATATATGTAAATTGACATCCAACCCCGCAACCTGCATATTATGACCAATGCAATAGCCACTGAACTCCTGCGTTATCTCTGCTTATCTTTATAATCAATCTTGCTTTAATCCGTCACAACCTAATCTAAGAAAATCGAATACAGTAATCCATCATCACTTCGGCTTCAATAATATTTCTTATACATCTTGAAAAGAATCTATGATAAGTTGGAGCTATCCATCTTTAAATCTTGTTCGACAACAAAATACGATCATAAACTTACTTTTACCGATACCTGTTCAGAAGAGGAATATAAAACGTCTTGAACAAATCCCGACCAGATTGAATTTAGTCAAAGTTTTCTACTAGTGCGTCAAAAAACTTATAATTCCGTTTGGCGCCCGGCTATTGAATTCACTCGTTATTTATTGTTAGCGATAAAATAATATTAATCTCGCGGGGATTACACTTGGATTTTATTCTTATACCCGCAAGTCGGAACTTTGAGAATAACCCCAGATTATACGCAACGTATATAATAATGTGGATGGGCAATCCACTAATGAAAGTATAACGATTGTTTTATGGTGAACATTTGGCTTTAACGGGTGTAAAAGTTGTACGATAAAACGTGATCTGCTTAAGGCATTTTACTTCCAGTGCTCTGGGAAATTAGGTACTAAACACTTCTCAATGTTGCCGTCGCGGCTCGAATATATTAAGTAGCTCTTGCAAGTTTTTACATAAATGCGTATTTATCTCCTTGTTAAGGTGTTAACAGATTTTCATTACAGAGCCTTTTGTTGTTACTAACAAGGTGGAGTAGGTAATAAAGTAGAATCACCTCTTGAGTTTCAGTGTACGTATTAACTTGTAGCGAGTATATAGTGTGTTAGTATAATTATGTATTGTGTTAGTACTAGTATTTTAATAGAGTTACTACAAAATATATTCTGAGACTAAGATTAGTATCTGTTACAATTTACTTTAGTGTATATATATATATTAATATACTTATAGCATTTTTAGTCATGATATTTAGCTACGTTATGTCTTTTATAAGCTATTAATTATATGTTCTAGTCAAATGACTTACCATCTGCTGATGGTAAAGGAAAACATTGTGAGGAAACCCTCATATCCTAGAAGAATTTCTAATGTTGTTGTATGTTCGGACATACACTTAGAATTTCTTCCAGGGTATGAGGGTTCCACCAACCCACTCTAGGCCAGCGTGTGTGGATGCCTAAGCCCTCTCAGTTCTCTAGAAAGAGGAGACCTGAGTCCAGCAGTGGGATATTAATGAGTTGCTGATGATGATGATGCCTTTTATATAGTTGTTTTTATTTACTTGTAAGCATGTCACTTTAGCGCTAAACCTATCACCAGTTTACGTTTTCCAATAGCTTTTTAAACGACTTCAAAAAAGGAGGAGGTTATATGTTCGACTGTATGTATTTTTTTTTTTTTTTATGTATGTTCATCGATTACTCGGAGATGCCTGAACCGATTTAAAAAATTCTTTTTTTGTTTGAATAGGTATACTTCCGAATTGGTCCCCTATTCATCACGTCAAGTTCTGATGATGGAATCTCAGGGAAATCGAAGGCAACCCTCTAATTTTATAGGCACATGTTACGTGTTTCATATATTTTTTAAAGTTATTCAAGTATTTACGTCTGATAGTCAACATCTCATGATGATGAGCTGGTGATGGAAGGTATAACTCCTTAACTGTTAGGAGTTGGAGGATAATTCTTTCGACATTATAGGTTCTTATAAACGAATAGTTGTATTCTTGTAGGTTATTTAGGTGAGCTGATACTGGAAGGTATAACTCCTTAACTATTAGGAGTTGGAGGATAATTCTTTCAATATTATAGGTACTTATAAACCTATAGTTGTATTCTTGTAGGTTAGTCAGGTGAGCTGTCAGTGGAAGGTATAACTCCTTGACTCTTAGGAGTTGGAGGATAATTCTTTCGACATTATAGGTACTTATAAACCTATAGTTGTATTCTTGTAGGTTATTCAGGTGAGCTGTCACTGGAAGGTATAACTCCTTAACTTTTAGGAGTTGGAGGATAATTCTTTCAACATTATAGGTACTTATAAACCTATAGTTGTATTCTTGTAGGTTATTTAGGTGAGCTGTCACTGGAAGGGAAACTTCTTAATGTTTAGGAGTAAGAAGATGATTTCTTTAAATATCACATCCATGTTTACACCTTAAGTTGTGTTATTTCAAGTATCTGAGGTGAAAGCTCTTGATGGAAGATAAAGTTGTATAATTCAAAGGAATTCTTAGATGATATTTTAAGTTTTCGATATAGTATCTTACCTGCATTGTATACCTATACTTGTTACCTGTCGCATTTTATAGGAAAAAAGAAAGACATAAAAAGCTGAGAGTTTTGAGATTCCTCTATTCTACAATCAGGTTGTGTTGTTAGAATATTTAAATAGACGTTCCCTTCTATCGAAGGTTCTTTATTTCGGTTTTCCGTCTTAGTTTGCCAGCCAGTATTATTAAATCTGCTAGATAAAAAGTACACTAAAAATGGAAAAATAAACTATTTTTAACAAAAAAATATTAAAACGACTTCAAATCAGTACTAAAAAGCGAAAAATAAACTGAATTAGATATTTAATTCCAAGCTAAAAAATACCTACCTACCTGTTTAAAGTATAATACCCTATTACTAATCTGTTTGAAGTCGGTGCCAGCCTAATGAGGTTGTATCACTCAGTTTCAGCCGTCCACTAGGTACGATCACACGCAAGTGCGAGGTGGTGTGAAGTAGCGAGCGATAACAGATGTACGTACTAAGTAGTACGTAGCTTAACAAACTCTTTAGTCTTGGCACCGACTTCAAACAGATTAGTAATAGGGTATTATACTTTAAACAGGTAGGTAGGTATTTTTTAGCTTGGAATTAAATATCTAATTCAGTTTATTTTTCGCTTTTTAGTACTGATTTGAAGTCGTTTTAATATTTTTTTGTTAAAAATAGTTTATGTTTTAATCACTTCCTATATGACAATTATTAACTTTCAATGTTATGTGTTACTTTTGGTTTTTATTAGCTATTTTAGTTAAATTTCTAAGTTATTTTATTCAAATTTTACATTTAATAATCCTTTATGTCATTAAAGATTATTATTACTATTATTAATTAAATTATTGTTAATTAACAAATTAGTAATGTCCATACTAATATAATGTACCGTTATCTGGACCAAGTAGTAATCAGCTGTGGAAGTTTTCGTGCGTAAGAGGGATTATATTTTCGATAACTTAGCTTAGGGAGAGAGCAATAAATACAGAAAAAGAGAGAGATAGTGAGGGGACTATCCTCTACGTAAGTAATCTGGAAATTTGTTATGGTTTTAAGAGAAAAATGGAAGGAATCCCGTGGGACCGATTCAATATTTTCCAAAATTTACGGGACCCCATAATTTTTGTGTGGAGGCACGCTGGCTATTTATTAATAAGAATTATTATATGCCGGCAAGCTATTTATTTTTGTATGATAACATTTTATCGGGAAAAGGCTAATTAAATTTCTTTGTTCAATAAATGTTACGTTATTCTTACCCAATAACCTAACCATATTTGCTGAATGCCAATTATTTAATAGACAAGAAGATTTGATTTATAATATTCAGCTATATAATTAAAATTTAACAAAATGCTTAGTGATTGAATCATGGGATTTAAGAAGTGATTGTGAATTTCAAGAGAAGTATTATTACTTCATAAGTTCATAAGTATCATGTATATGATCAAAATAAAATTTGACTTTCACTTTGACTAACTACCTTTACATTTTCTCTGTTGAACTTGTACAAATAATTTTCATACTTTTTCACTAAAATAAAACTGATTATACACCGCACAAAAGGTTATAAAAAAGTCACTAAAATTACTCTTACGTTTCTGACAGCAAAAACCTTAATATTATGGATAACAACAACTAATATTTTAGCCAGAACATTGTGTCCGAAATTTACATACAATTTTTTTTTTATGTCCAATTACAATTAGGACAAACTCGGAATTCAATGCATAGTTTTTTGAATTGTGGTGACAAAACTGAATAGTACTTTGTTGTACTTATATATTATTAAATGCTCGAACTTAGAAACTGTAAGAACCATGAATGAGCAACATCGTCTTGTTACTGGTTAAGAGTAGACAGTGATTCCAGCGCTTTATCTGTTTGGTAATGTATAAGAAATACGTTTAAATAAATACATTTTAGAATCACAGCATCATGTGTTTCGCTAAAAACAACAAAAAAAGTCAACCAGATTCCCCGACACACATTTTTATTTTCCTTAACATTTTTACACGTAAAGCATTTTCGTGACAACATAAAACGATAGCTCCACATACTTACGCCCCCTTCACTGCGGTTTAGAAAAAAACGCAATATCGCATGAGTTTCAAGGGAGGTAAGTGTGCCCTGTGGATTTACAGCATTAAATTGGTTCAGCCAGGGCTGTCAACTCGCTAAAAGTTTTTAAGTCGAGCTCGCGTGACGAACGGTATAAAACTTTGAGTGGGTAAGTAACTTTTATGTGGGAAAACTACCAAGTTTGTTATTCAGTGTGCTTTAAATTTGTAGACTTGTTTGTATTATCAAAGGCAGGGTTGTTCGTTCAGCGTTATCTGCTTAGCTATTTCTCACCCTAGTTACTTTCTGTACGACAACGAAGCTTTGAATGTACCCTTTGTCGAATAAACCCATCTAATACTAAGCCTATGGGTTTGTTTTTGTCGTATTTTACCCAAGTGCAGAAAAGAAAAGGGAGGGATTTTGACTATCTCCGTATAGTTAAGCCATATAAGTAAGGTTCAAATCGTTAAAACTCTTTTGTACGAGTCACTATTAAACTGTCTGGCTCTATTACAATAGTTAAAATTTACCAGCTAGTCTTATAGATACTAATCTAAAACATAAAATCTCATTCATCACTCAAAATAACATCACAACGCCTGCCGGCATGTTTTTGAACTTTTAAGCAATAATTCCCGACTGCCAAAAAGGAGGGTAATTTTTTATATAACTTTTTTTCAAATATCATTTCGAATAGAGAGGTCTATAAGGTAAAGTGGCATTGTTTTATTCTATGTAAAAAAAAAACACATTTCGAAACATGATAGATAAGTACAACTTGTTTCAGTACTTTTAGCAACCCTAGACTACGTTAGTGGGGAACCGCTGCCCAGTAGAAATCCTTTGTCCCATGACAGCGAAGACTCGACTAAGTTTATCACCGCAGTGGTTATTACGTTCTACACTTGCGACATAAACGCACCCTCAGTAATAACTGTCTTCTAGACATGAAAAGCCCAATCGTAGAAAATAAATAATTTATTGTTTCATATTTGATGACTGATGACTGCCTCGGTGGCGCAGCGGGAAGTGTATACGACTGCTGTGCAAGAGGTCCCGGGTTCGATTCCCGGGTCGGGTGAAAATGATATTGGGCTTTTCTATCATGAAATTCCAGTATTGAGATTTTCCCGGAGTTTGGTAAAACAAAGGTTCCCGGTTGATGACAATAGGCTCGCCCCCTATTTCATGGGCCAAACAAAAGTGAAATGTAGGTGTACTACAACTCTGCCTACCCCTTCGGGGAAAGAGGCGTGTTGCTATGTTTTTCATATTTATAATCAGGGCGGGGCAAATATAAGTAAAACATATTTTAACACTGATTTCACAAGTCGACAATTTGTTGTAAAACTGCTGTATAGCAATAAAATGGCAATTGGCAATCGTTACAATAAATAGATAACGGTCTACTCATTAGCTGATTGCTAATTATAAATTAATCAATATTGATTACACTATAATTGTACTATATGGGACTAGATTGATTCAGAATAGAATTGATTGATTGACTACTGTTGAATAATTAAATAAGTTCAACGTCAAATAGGTTAGCACTTTAGAAAATGTCTAAATTAATCTGTTCCAAATAGAATATTTATTTAGTTATGAATTGTATTTAAATATAAAGTTATTCAGGCTGATTTCCTTTCTCTATTAAATGCAAGGAATTCTTAAGGATACAATAAATTACATTAAACATTTTGTACATTGACTCAAAGTTTGATTTCTCAATGAAGAGAAAAAAATGTCTGTTTATATGAGACGCAAACTTTGACACAAAATCTTTAAATTTTTATAACGTCGGCAGCGTCATTTCATAGAATTTTGAGGCAACTACTAGAGGGTTAATCTGCAAGTTGTTTATTGAAAAAAAATGTTAATATCTTTTTGAAAAGGCTTGCATATCACGAATTTCATTCATATTACTTAAACAAAGTAGGTACGTTATTATAATGAGTATACATCCCATCAAAGTTTAGACGTGTCAAGACAACCAAGCACGTGCATCTTCCACATAAGACCCGTAGGCACTCCCCTGGGGTGTTATATATTTACTCACAGATTGCAAACTCTGCTACAACCAACCGACTGTTTGTAAATGGGGCTAATACCTCTGTATCGTTAATTTTATTTGCACTCATGTTTCATTGTTGCAAATTGTGTATACTCAAATCTGCTATGCGAATTTATTAGTATTGTTATACACACAATGGGTGTTACTGTTCTAAAATGGACTAATTTTAAATGAAGTGCTTTTGTATGACGGAGGTTTGTTGTAGGTTGATGATGAAGCTGAAAATATTTATTTATAATCAAACCCTCTTATTACAAAATACGGACTAAGCATTAAACCTGGTTTAAACTGACAACTTTGACACTAAAACAATGGTTTATCTCAATTTAAACCTGGTTTAATACTTAGTCCATATTTTGTAATAAGCCCCCTTATTATAGAATATGGACTAAGTATTAAACCAGGTTTAAATTGACATAAGCCATTGTTAAACCCCCTTATTACAAAATACGGACTAAGCATTAAACCAAGTTTAAATTGACAACTTTGACACTAAAACAATGACTTATGTCAATTTAAACCTGGTTTAATAATTAGTAATAATAAATAAAATAAATAAATAAAAATCCATATTTTGTAATAAGGGGGTTAGTGTTTGTTAGAAATCCTACTATCCTACAAATGTTATAAATGTAAAAGTTAGGAAATGTATGTATTTATGAAATATATATGGATGAATGTTTCTTACTCAATCACGACAGAAGGGCTAAGCGGATCTGTGTGAAATTTGGCATGTAGATAGATTGTGGTCTCGAATAGCACATAGGCTACTTTTTATCGACACACAACGCGGGCAAAGCTGAGGGTGGAAGCTAGTAACTTATAAAGTCCATTAGAAGCTAGCACGTGGACAAATTGTTTTTTTTTCACGAAACCCTAATATTTTTTTCCAAAATCAAAGTATCCTAGTAGTTACTTCTTGTGTCATTAGCTATCTGCAGTAAAACTCCCATCGAAATAGGTTTAGTCGCTTCGGAGTTTATCTCAAACAAACAGGCATACTTGACGTAATATATCAAAGTTTGCAACAATGCACCGATGCATATAAACCTCTGGATCGATGCAAATGCAACGTTATCGTTGAATGTTTGAAACAGAAATGCAATGCACAAATATATTTGTATAATTTCTAATAAAACGCCTCTTTCGATATGCATCGTGGAACTTTATTGACCTATCGGTATGCACACACCTGACACAGACGTAACGCTAGTTGTCAAAAATATATTACTATAAAAAATAAAAGCTAAAATACATAACATCTTTTAATCATCTTTTAGCTTAACTTAATTAATGTTTATAAAAATAATTATAATTATCATATAATGAGCGCAAATGTCCAAAAATTATTCCTAAACATAAAATGTGTTTCTCAACCAAAATTCACTTAAATTCATTATGTTCAAATATTTACAACGTCCCAAGAGTGGCAGTGCTCAAGGCTTTCAAGGAACTCACTCAAGATATGTTCCTAATTTGCCTTTCAAATACTTCGAAACACAGAAGTATTCAGGAGAGCGGCTTTGGCTGTGAAAATACGCAAAGAGGCTAGTGTTACGTGCAAACTATCTTGCCAAGAAGGCAACTTACTGTTGAGAAATTCTGTCCGCGTAATCGCCGAAACACACTCCCCGAGGGACCCGTCGGTATTACCCTCCCTATCTCCGACATTCTTACAGTTTAATGTATGCAAACGCATTTTGTTTCAAAGCCTAGCTCCCTCAAGGATGGTGTTACTTGAGAGCCCTCGAGCGTTGTTCACCTCACCACCGCCGACCAAAGTTTTTCCCTGGCCGTGTGTCACAACATGCTCTTTGATCTTCACAAATGCGAATATAATGTCGGAACCAGTTAAGAACGTTCCTTTTTTCCTTTATCTGTCTGTACACTCGTGAGTTTTTTCTATCTCTATTCCCTAATATTTTCGCATATATTCCTCTAGGGCTTTTGTGAAAGAAAACAAAATAAAACTGTTTTGTCTTTCCTATTCAGACTATTGAATATATTTGTTTGAGAAATGAAATACAGATTGAAACGTTATATTTTTCAAATTCCACCCCCTTGCTACATGCCTGTTGCAATAAAGTTTTAACTTGTATGGGAGACGATTCATACTGTCTGTAAAAGGAATAATTCATAAAGAGAATTCGTTTCAATGTGTCAGCTTTGTAATGGCGTTCAATATATCATGAGCATATTAAAGTCAAGTTAAGCTCCTGAACTTGGCGTCATCAATCGGGGTAGTTCCAAAAATAGATATCCCGATGAGGAGGGATTATTTGACGACAAAGTATCAACAGAGAACCATGTGCCGTCACCTCAGAAATAGAATTCGTCGCCATCCCAAAGTCACACGTGGCGGTCTCAAAAACAGATCGTTTCCTTTAAAAAGTTAATTTGGCGCTTTTTGTCGAGGGACAGTTACAAAAAAGTGTCATTTTTTAGAAGTCGTTAAGGGGCATATGTTGGTCTAATAATGTAACGATGGTGTGGCGCTCCAGTAATGCGACTCCTATTTTCCGATACAGGGGTGTTTTGTGGTGAAATATCATCGGAAATGGGGGACATTCCCAAGTTTAATATTCATATTACGATACTTCTCAACTTTGAATGTGAACTTTTTACTGTAATATAGACATGCGATGTAATGAAAAAGTTTTCTGCTTGTCTGCCTCATATTACGCAATTTAAATTTCCTTTTTTTTTGCTTGGTGTTTTTAGCAAAATAGAATGATATTTTTACTTGAAATCGTAAAATGTTTAAAATTAAAAAGGAAGTTATAGAGAATGTTTTCTTTTAAACATTACGTTTCCTTTAAGATTATGTAAATATAGACAAGAAAAAAATTACGTCACGACATATGACTTTTTTTTATTTAATTTTTTTTTTACTTTAGCTTGTTAAATTAAATATATCAGGCACACAAACAAAACGGATACTATGAACGATGGAATGTCTGTTTCAAGTATTACTCATCACTTTCCCTAGAATTCGATCATTGATTCGATCAGCTTATTATTTTGATGAGGCCCATAAAAGGACATTTTACCCAATTAGTGTTTAGCTCCATGTAATAGCCTAATTAAGGTGATTTCTGTAGTGTGATTCACAAGTCGGTTCACAGAAAGGTGTAGTTATATTGAAAGGTGTTAGCGGAAGCGATATTATAAAAAAAAACACATTAATGTGATGCACTAGAAAATTATTCTGTATCAAGAGAAATTTTAAGTGTTCTTAGTAACGAATAAAGATTACACTTAATAATTATGAGACCCTTTTTCTGTGGTTTTATTTTCTTTCAAAATTACTTTATAATAGGTAAAATATTGAAAACTTTTTTTTTTTCAAAAAAAGTACTTATTTCAAATGAAACGATAATGATGATTGATGTCCAATAACGAAATATCGGGCAATTATTTATGGTTTATAATACTTTAGATTAATCCTTAAATTTTAATAATGTAGACGGTCTACATCAGACAATAATACCCCTCTGGACGACTCCGTCCACTTTCTTAACTCATCTACTTCATAAGTTGACCACATTGCTAACTCGTCTACACAAGTACTAATCGCGAAAGTTTAAAATATTTACGCGTACGTTTTTTACATCAGTTCTCTCGTGCTCACAAAACATACATTCTTATCAAAAGAATTTAAACAATACTTCCGTAAGTACTTTAGTTCAAGGCTTGACCATTCGTCATCAGTTCACCTGAAACACGCAACAGTTTCACACATAACCATTCCTTATTTAAAAAATGCTCATTAAAATACTTCATCTATTACGTAGAATTCCAGCGACATATTTCCTTTTTTACGGGGACTGAGTTTTGTGTAATAAAAAAAAAGATTTTGGTTCATATGACACTCCTATACCTATATAGCTACACAAAAATGCATTTTATTTATATGGAATGTAAGTCTCAATTCGTTTGACAGGATTTTAAAGGTGTATAATGAATGGAGTGACATTACAAGATCTCTGCGTCAATAATGCGACGTTTTGCTACAAAAAACTGTTTACCAAGAAGCTTTTATCAAGATCAAAGAGGGAGCATTCGAAACAATTAAACTTATCATCGGAGTCCATTCATTAATATTGTGGGGCAAAAAGTAAATGCTTTGTTTACATTTATTAGGGAAGTGGCGAGGTCTCATCCATCAACTGGGACGAAGACGAATTGGGCTAAGTGTTGGTTATACGAAGACACTGTATTACTTGATACTCGTTTAATTCGATATTTCATCATGTTTACAAACTTTTGACTGTTTAAAGAAAGTGTTTTTACGAGAATGATGTATTGGTATTCGAAGTTATTGGTTTAAGGAAGTATTATGAAAATTGATAAAAGTATCTAAATACAACTTTATTTTTTGTTAATACTAAACCTGAGACACCCCAAAAGTCTTTTGAAAATTACAGAATCAGAATAAAAAATCTAAATTTAGTCATTTGGTGCACAAAATGTGGGTTGTCTGGAAAGTTTTCCTGGAGTTTTGAAAATGCGTTATTTTATAGATTTTGATGTGATCTTTTCAAATTTTAGCTTTGTATCTTTGCCGCTCGCGCTGTCATTTTGGAAAAATGGCATCTTTTAGCAGTTTTTTAACGTTACCTCATTTCAGACTCGTTCTACGATAAAAACATTTTTCACAAAATGAGTATTTTAGATTAACAATTCTTAAAAAATCTAATATCTGTAACCGAAATTATCCGAAAGTATCGATTAATCCGAAATAAATAATATCAGTAACCTAAACCGGTATAATATTTCTCATATTCTCATTTTATTGTTGGGAGAGGCCTATGTCCAGCAGTGGACTGCAATAGACTGAGATGATGACGATGATGATGATATTATTATATCCGTATCCGCATCCAGATCCGAAATTTGATATCCATAACATCCCTGATAACAATATTATTCTTCAATAAATATACGAAGAATTTACATATTATTGAAAGTTATAACATCGAATGATTAACGAAACATAATAATAACTCCCAAAAACTTCCAATTATTACATAATTAACTAAAGATATTTTCAGAAGGATGTTTTCCTCAATAGTTTTATATAAGTAGACATTATTTCTGTTATCACAAACAAAAAATACGAACCAATAATTTAACGTTAAACATCTGTGATTGTTATCACTCCATGCGTGTAACAAAAACAAAGGAGATCATAAAACAGAACTTATCAACCGTAAAGTTTGCTTGTTTCCTTATCAAACCGTTCTTGTTATATTTGTATCTGGCAAAAACTTTGTGGATGAATGTCTGTCACGCAGTCTTACGGATTAAGCAACTTAAACGGATTTTATGATGACATGATTGACAAGACAAATAGAATCAAGATTTTTCTATAAATAGCATTAGATAATATCAAAGAAAAGATTCCAAAAACATAAGCTACCGACCGAACGCAGCTATCGTACCATCCAATGACTATGAATAACGAAAAATTGTGAAAATAATAATTTTCAGTTGCGTGGAGTTGATGCGAAGTAGGTACTTTGTCAGGCTGTTAAATAAGGAAAAAATATCTCGCTATTTCTTCTTTTAAAATCTATGCTACTTACTTCTTCAAATGTTTTGTAGTTTCTAAAAGCAGTAGAGGTGTCCGAGGGCAAATTCTGAGACTACTATGTTCTGGACAGTTCATTGTTCTGTGATGTCACAGAACAATGAACTAAAAAAACCTATCTCTGTTCTGTGGGTATTTGTAACTAGTAAGCTTCAAATTTTTCGCCCAGTCAGCATGAAGTAGGAGGCACATAAGCGTACCGTTTTGTTCATTTGATTTGTTACAATAATTGATGCGGTGAGTGACCTCGAGATTTTCCGTTTTCCTCTGGCGTTTTCTAAGGTATTCTCTTAGAGAATATAATATATCAGGATTACTTGTTTCCATAAATCCTTATTTCTAGAAAGTACTGATACTTTTTATTGTTTATTAGAAACAGGAATAGAAAAATGCAGATACATACCTATTGAACAAATTCGACTGCAATAGCTAGCAGGGGATATTTTATTGTACAAAGAAATATGGATAGTGGTACAATTTGCGAAATGGATATTCATTCAAAACGGAATACAAATTGTTATTTCAAAATATTATACAGTAAAGTATATTATAACAATTCGACTATAACGCTAAAGATACACATTATCATTATCAACCCAAAGACGTCTCACTGCTGGGCACGAGTCTCCTCCAAAGACAAATATACACATTAATCCGCTTTTATATCCACTTATGGTAGCGAATGATGATAGATAAATGGAAGCGATGGTAGCCGAATGGATAAGTGACCGGCATGCAAATTAAGCTGTCCGAGTTCGATTCCGACCAATACCAATGAGAATTTCACTTTGTGGAATTTGTATGTACTAGTTAAGTGACTTACCATCTGCTAACGGTGAAAGAAAACATCTTGAGGAAACCCACATATCCTAGAAGAAATTCTTAGTGTATGTCTGATACACCAACCCGCACTAGGCGTGTATGGATTATGGCCTAAACCCTCTCAGCTCTAGTTAGAGTAGAGGAGAGCCGAGCCCGGCAGTGGGATATGGCTATAATATTTTTAGCTTCATGCATATACATACATTACTGTAGATACATATATACATATCTGCTCTTATTTGTACACAAGTTTATTCCTTCGAAATCTCAAACCAAACGTACCATACGTTTGGTTTGAGAGTTACATTGGACGTTGAATAACGATAATACCAATAAAAAACATAAACAAACTAAACTTAAACGCTAAGTGAGATAATTTGACTTGAATTCACTTTGTACGAAACATTATCTGATTCCCATCACATTCCATTAGTACAGGATATCCTAATTTGGGAGTAAAATGTCATAAACGAAATGATGTCATAGCTGCATTTTTAGTGTCAATTTCTGTTTATCTACCCGCGACATCCGGGCATTTGTGAAAAGCTATGTGGTTAGAACTTAGAGCTTTGAAGGCGTTTTGTCTAATGTATCCATACGTAAGAACAAACTTCGATTTCTCATTTTATGGTGACCTTTAGGTACGTATAATTATTTTAACTTTAGTTCGTGGTCTAATAATAGTAGGTACTTACATAATATTTAGGATTATACGATTATTTTATATAATTATAAATGAATTAGGTACCTACCTATTACTTATTCCTAAAAAATAAAAATAGTACTGTATATTATCCTAAATTGAAACTTGAGGCGAGACTTTTACAGAATCTTAGCGTGAATACCTACCTATATAAAAAAATTAAATGCTTATAAACATGCTTCCAGCGTTTGTTGTTATAACTAGTCGTATTTAGCTATAGTCACTGAAGACGCTGCTAAGATAAATTATTATTACAAAAACTACAAAATGCTGTAAGAAACATTATAAAATGAAAGTTAATAAAAAACTTTATGAACTAGAACTTAACGTTACATTTCCTGCGTAATATTTAATGTGGGCCACATTAAATAATGCTCAGTAATACCTGCACCTCTACTTTAATATTCCCTTAAAAAGAGCCATACTAAAATACACCTAATAAAATAAACGCGATAATACAAACGAGTCCGTCTCCTTGTAAAGAAGAAAACTTAGCATCTCAAGATATTACACAAGAAATTAGACTTTAATTTTAGTGAAATACGGTTCAGATTATAACGTCCGCATTAGTTGGCTCTGTAAAATTTGCATATCATAAATGTAATATTTAGCTCTCAACTTGCTAATTAGAAGTCGTCTTTTAGTAGCGTCGGCAAAATAGACGTGTAAAAGAACCTTTTTTGTTGTACATTATAAAGGCTGTTTCTAATTTTTGTACTTAGATGAAGAAAGCAACGGCTTTGCCTTTTATAAGATATTTCTTTTTTTAGTTATTTAAGAAATGGGAAGAGGCATACCGTCGTGTACAACAAAACGAGATTATGTAATATTATTTCGCATGTGGATTATGTTCCAAAGACTTCTTAATCCGGCTTAGGTATATTAAATATTTTTTGATTATTTGTTTTGTTTTCTAATTTTTGTATTTTAGACTTCTATTCTAGTAATAATAATAATAATTGGTACTGGCTATCATCAATCTGTAATTATACTTAATTATTTTAATATTAATTTAGATTTAGTAGTTAAAGAACAAAAACTTAATTAAAGTATGTAACTGTTATTTATTAACAGCTATGACCCTTGCAAACACCGAGCCTTAAAATTCGGGAGTCCCAGAGAATGCCTAACTTACTTTTTTGGAACCCACAACAAAATTAATCAGAAGTAAATGGAGGAGTTGGAAAGAAATTATTCACTTCCCTATATCAGAGCGCGAGAAAAAGTAATCTGTAAAGGATTTAATCCTAATAAAGAGAAAGCGCCCTCTCTGTTCTCTAGATAGAGGAGAGGAGACCCGAGCCCAGCAGTGGGACTTAATGGGTTGCTGATGATGAAAGAGAAAGCACGGCAGTCAAATATTTTACACAATTTAAGGAAAGTATTCCACCTTATTACAAAATATTGACTAAGTATTAAACGAGGTTTCAATTGACCTAAGCCATTATTTTTCTGTTAAAATTGTTAATTTAAACCTGACTAATGCTTAGTCCGTATTTTTTGTAATAAGGGGGTTCGAGTCTTATTCTAGTAGGTAATAAGTACAACATCTGCGGTATATACTATGTTAACATAGAAAAATAAGTTGAAAAAAAAAAATAACAAAAAATAATACAAATAACTTTGTTCTCGTCTAAGGTTTTTGCTGACCACACTTTATCAAGGTAAGGGAGCTCCTCCCAGCCAGTTCGTGTCCCGCTTTTAATTAGTTGCCAGTTGTTATTATTGTTACGGCAAATGTACCCATAAAAATTACTCAGCACCTTATCACTTTGTACGAACATCTACCGCTTCGTATTTGAGCTTATTTGTAAGTTAAGCTCACTATTGCCTGAACTTTTGTTAACAATATTGTTATTATTTGGTAGGTACTGTTGTCTAACGTGTGAATTATAATGGGTTTAGATAAAATTAGCTTCCACTCAAGGTTTTTCCCATAAGAATCTGGATTACCGGCCGTTTTCAATAATATATCAATGGATTTGACTACTAAAGTTAGAATTTTGACATATTTCGTATGGAACTTATCTCAAAATTCTTACTTTAGTAGCCAAATCCATAAATATATTATTGAAAACGGTCATAAATAAACACGATGATTTGTAACTCGAATGAAACAACGATAGACAAACTAATTTTCCTACTTATAATATCACTAAAGATAATGCTTTGTCTAGTCTTCAAACTTTTTTTTTTGTCTGAAGTGGTAGACGATCTTGCGGTCCACCTAATGGTAAGTGGTTACCGCCGCTCATGGACGTTGGCAATATTAGAGGCCAAGCAAAGCCTCCTCGAGAAAAAGCTACCTTGAGAGGATAACTGAGCCACAAACAATATTTTGTGATCGATTTACTAACCGCTACTCTAGCTTTGGGTACGTTCATACCTATAACAGCATTAGTAGCTTACCAGGGATCATCTTTTGTAATTTCTTATAATCTAAGTTATTTTCTATTTCTTCATAATCACACCGCGATTATTTGCGACCAACATTTTGTGCTAAAAACCCAAAATCATTTTTGAAAATTTTCTAAGAGAATCTCGAAGGATAAAGACTAGGTAATCCTTGTATCGCAGAGGCTTTACGAAGACATCAAGGGCACAAAATATACACAGATTCAAAATTACATTTCGTTAGCTTATAAGAAAAAACCAGGCTAGTGTGAACTGAACTCCGGTGCCAAAGGTTCCGCATAATAAATAGTGTCATACTTTTCCAAAAAAAATTAAAAATATTAATGTAGCCAAAACATCTTTTTTTCTTCATCATCATCATCACAAGCGCTTTGCCGCTACAATTAACACACTCAAATTACCTACACTCAGAATGAAACAAATATAAATTCTAAAATTAAATATTTATCCCGTACGGGAATTAGAACCCACGATAACACCTTCATCGCTATACCAGTGACTTTTCAATTGCAAATGTAAGTTTGTGCCTACTCAATTATCTACAAAAAAATATTTCAGAAATTTTTTCTTTATTTGTGCCGTGAGACCTTGCTTTATGCTAAATTTCATGATTATAGGTCAATAATTATTTTATTTTACGTACAAATATCAATATCAGAGTTCTGTATTTTTCATAAAGAGGTAGGAAACCACAGAACAGAGATAGGTTTTTATAGGGAACCCTAACTAAAGCAGCATGCGTACCTACAAGTAGGTACAACGTGTATTTGCCTTACAGCTTACAGCAACGTTCATAGTGCTCCAGAGTAAATGAAGTTCAGTTATTATTATACGAAATTCTACAGAAAATGTTGTAGGTATGAACTTATACGGGCTTCTATTATTCTACTTTGATGTTACGCTTACAGCTAAGAAAAGTAGGACATACCTAGCAAGGTTCTTAGAACAAATTGAGAAGATTGTTGGTTAATTTTTTTACCACGTGTGGGGAACAAGCTTGTTGCTGACCCTTTTGTTTGTGAATCAGGTATTTAATTTGTTGTTTGTTGTATTTAATTTGACTTTTTTTGTTGTTTAAATCCACTATAAATCGTTTTGTAAATTGGACGAAATCCTAATAATTTCATTACCAAAAGAATAGCATAGTGCTTATACTGTATGTACATAGGTTTTATGCCTTTTCTAGAAGGCTGTTTTGATAGTACAAACAGATGTTTAAATTTTATTTATTTGTATAGTTTCGATAAGTAGGTATTTATGGGCTGTAAAGTTCAATACAGCTAATCATAATAAAATTCAACCGTATGTACCTATATGATATTATAACTAATGAGTCAAGAAAACAACCGTTACAGTAGAGCTTGATCATTGACAAGCAAATTGTTCACATAAACTCTAATCAAGTTTCTTTAGAAGTTCTACACATAATTATTTCAAAATCTAGACTGCTTTACGAGTTTCCACAAAATCTATCTACCTTCAGTCACGAATACGTGGTTATATCGATATATTATTGGCATAGCCAAAGTGATTGGCAACTAGACAATAATTACTAACTAACAAAGGAACTATAAATTTATTGATGCCAGAGCAAATTGTTCATTACAGGGTAAAGTGTAGACAATATTATTATAATAATAGCCTCAAGTATGCTATATATAGTTCGATTTAAATTAACCTTGTGTATTTTTATTTAATTATTTAACCACGTAACATAAAATGCCTTACATAAAAACTCTACCATATCCCACAAAAACAATTTGCTATTATATTTGTTGTAGGCGTTCTATGGAAAAAATACAGATAAATTTAAATGTAGCTAATATTTATCAGGAAATATCTAGGTATTAACGTTAATTTGACAGAAAACTCCTCTAAACTACGTAAATTATTAATTAACCCACAATCTTATATCAACCTTCACAACAAAACTTCCTCAAACTATTATCTAATAGGTATCGCATTAACAATTCTCGTCTGAAAACCTCAAGGGGGCCCATTTCGGTTTAGATAGACCATCTAAGCCTTATGTGGATAGTTGACTATTAATTAATCAAAAGTATCTACAAGGTCCGTCACGTTCCAATGAGGCTCAAAGTTTAAACCCTTTGTGGCCAACCTTAATGTTGTTTACATTGTCGTTAATTAAATGGGGCCCGGATGTGCAATTAGCTCTTTAGAGACTGACAAAGACACCATGGACGACTTGGAGTTGAACAATAACATGACAGATATTATAATATTCTTGTTCTTATAAACGTCATTCTCCGTTATAAAGGACATTCTTGTTGGTGAGTAAGAACGTAAAAAAGAATTAAGCATAGTTTTCTGAATTTTGAATAAATAAGTAGACATTGTGCTAATAAGATGATGATGATCATTAATGAAATAATAATCATAAATAACATATACACAACTATCCTATTTATTCTGGATAAGGGACCGGCTTGCAATGCAATCAAGAAATTCTATGAGTATGTCTGATCCACCAATCCGCACTAGGCCAGCGTGAGTGGATTATGGCCTAAACCCTCTCAGCTCTCTAGTTTGAGGAGAGGAGACCCGAGCCCAGCAGTGGGATTTAATGGGTTGCTGATGTATCCTATTTACAAAAATAGACCAGATACTCTACTTACAGGAATTTTCTATAATTAATACAATATTATTATCTGATTGATACGCATACATACGTAGGATCACGTCTTTTTCCCCGAAAGGATAGGCAGAGGTGTATCACACCCACATTTCGCCAGTTATGCTTAGTCCCATTCAACATGAGCCTATCTTCATCAACCGGGAACGTTTGTTTTCCAAACTCTGGGAAAATCACAATACCTAGGTACTGGATTTTCATAATAGAAAAACCCAATACCATTTTCACCTGACCCGGGAATGGAACCCGGGACCTCTTGCACAGCAGTCGTATACACTTCCCACTGCGCCACCGAGGAAACATACACAAAAAAAAAAAAAACATTTTTTGCTCAAATTAAATTTATTTTAAGTGACATCTGTACCAAAATACCAGAACTAAATTCAATAAAGTAAAGTAGACGTGTGGCGTTGGTATCTACATAAATAGTACAAAACAAATTTTAGAGATGGCGTTAAAATAGTTTCAACGATTAGTGCCATCTATGAAAAGTATTTACAAATTACTACTTACACAGTATAATACTACAGTCTGGGTAGTACAAGTGAACACCAAGAGATGGCGCTTACAATAGAATTTTAATGTGCTTGTGATGCCATCTAAGATTTATTTGTGTAACTAATTGCATTGAAACGAAAGTATTATGTGGTGGGTCATTTTAGTAGATAGCGCTTTTCAAGCATTTTTTTTTGTTATGGTAGAATATTGCCATAAAAGATATAAAAATGTAAGGTAGCGTTTGAAACTATTTTTATGGCAACCATGTTTTATTTGAATGCTATACAGGTAGGTAATAATAAGGCAATAAGCATAATAAAAAAGTTTTTTTGTAAATAATAATAATAATAATAATATAAATAAAAAAAAATAAAAAAATAAATCCAATGTAAATATAACAAACTTTACCAAATTGGTCAGCAGTAGCCATTTGTTTAAGCATGAAGGAGTAACCATATCAAAACTCACACATACTTTCGCCTTTATAATATTATTTTAATAGGTAGGTACCTATAGAATATCAGATAACGCTCATTTTCCAAGCTCTCATTCTGGACATACCTACTTCATTTATACTGTGACGGATCGGCTTTTACCGTGACGATATTTTGTTTGTCGACGACTAAACGATTGTTCGTAATGGCTATAATATAACGGAGTTACCCTTTGGGGGTCGCCAGTTAACGCTTCGCCAAAACGTCATTGGTGATCCTTTACGGGTGCGCAGGGATGTATTTGGGTGTTACCTATATTCTTGTTAAGTACTTTAATGGCAGGTTTTAATAAATGCACAGTTTTTTTTTTGATCGGGTGGATACACAAGAACCAGGTTCCGACAATTATGCACCTACAATTTTTCCAAATAAATGTTCCAAACATAGTAGTACCGTGAATAATTTATTCTAGTTGACAATGAAATCTTGCCAAAATAAAATATTCTTAGCAAAACAGTGTAAAATTCATCGGCAACCGTCGGCGCGTCGCTTCCTTATAATAAATAAGGACTAGTTTATCTATTAATTAGACAAGAAAACTGTGAACTGGCTGTGGTTAAATAGCAATGGTCAATAAACTAAGCATTTACAAAAAAAAACCCAAATTCCACCCTGTCTCGTCTGCCATGCCGTCTACAACCCTTTGTAATCTTATTACATTAGTTAAAGGGTAAAAGCCGATATATAGCATACACCGATACCACTTATGTTGGCATCCAGCCAGGGTGTAGGGCGATCGCTTTGACTGTTCCGACCTCACCACCGTAGCATGCTTTGTCGACCCCATTGTGATGAATATCGCTACTTAGTAAGTTTTAATTGGGAATTTATCAGTTCAGCGGTTACTACCAATGTTGTTAACGGAGTATTAGAAATGATGTACATGTGTAAAGCTGCTTTTATGTATATACAGACACGAAACGTTTCAGACGCGTGTCGTATCAGACAAAAAATATTGTTTTTTGGTTGATGTTCCCATACGCCTTCTCCATACATTTTACTGAGCATATTTTCTCTAAACATGTCTATGTGAAAAATAATAAAATGAATATTATTGTTCTATGTAAAAAGGTGTCTACTTTTTTCATAGAACAATAATATTCATTTTATTACTTTTCTACAATGAATAGGGCCGCGTATCTGTTTAATAATTTGCCTGATTTATTGAAAAAAAATCGAGAAAAATGTGCCTCTGTCTTACGCACTATTTATTCTAGAAAAGTGATAAAAAATGAATTATTACAATATGTAAAAAAATGTCTAAGTTTATTTGATATCTGTAGATATTTCTTTCGAGTTTCGTTTTTCTTTGTGTTCGTTAATTGTATAATATAAGTAAAATACATTGTCGGTATGTCGTAGTCTGTATTCCCATGTACTGCTGGGCAAAGGTATCCCCCATATCCTCCATACGCTTTTGTCTACAGCCAATGTGGACCAGTTTTTGGAGTACTTATTTGTCGAACTCATCTCGTCAATATCTTCTTTTCATAATTTTTTCATCTATTCCTATGTTGTTTAAATGCTAATCAATAACTATATTATTATAGCAAGTGATGTGCCGATTGATAAAAAAGTTGACTGTCTAATAGGTATACTTTTAATTTAGGCTACGAACAATTTCTTTTAGTTAATCTAGTGAGAAAATTTCACTTTTTAATCTTAAAACTTGTAAAGTAATAAAATAAATAAATCCTCAGAGAGGACTAAATGAAACCATAATATGACACAAAATAAAATTTTCCCAGAAAGCCCGCGGCTAATAACTCCATCAAACAAAAACATCTCACTCCCTTATTTACAATAGGAAAACAATCAAAGTGAAATATTATTTTCGGAAGCTCGCAATAGTTTTTACAGTGATTCGTCCGGATAGATAACACTAATATTTTACGAGAAGGGACTGCGCAAATGAATGACAGGAACGATTGATGGTGCCTCGCTTGTTATTTGAAAAAGCGAAGGGCCATTTTCACCATTCCACTGAAGATATATATCATTGGAAACGTCAACAGAGTAGAAAATTAAAGTCAATAAGACGCGGACTGCCGGTAATAAGCTCTCAACGTCTGACTGTTATGAAACGCCTTTATCTAGCGAGGGTGAAAAAAAAAATTGGCCAATTTGTCAACTGGTAAACTGGCAACGTTAAGTGCCATTTCATTGGTTCCCACCTTCATCTTTTGAAGATTTCTCTTACCTTTTATTTTAATAAAATTCTCTCTGAAAAATTGTTTATTTTTAAGACCCTAATCTGTATTCAAAGTAGAGGCGTCTGTGTTGGACGTTTTATTTACATACCTGAAAACATCCTGTTTAGATACATTTCTGTTTGAAACAAATTTTAAGATGTTTTATCTTTATTCAGGAATTAAAAGCTCTTTTAAGTCAAAGGTTGCTTTTCAAGACGATTTGTAATTCGTGAAACTGACTCATGTGTAAAAGTTTTGATGTTCTTAGATACTTCATGAGGAAATGCTTTATAATGTAATGTTTTATAAAGTGAAATTAAATGTTTAATTTTTAAGTAAGTATTTATTTTATTTATCTATGTTTAAAAGTATCATAATGTGTCTATAAGCCTTTAAAAAACAATTTATGATCGTTTATGTAAAGCTAAAATCAACCCCATGCAGAAACACTAAACAAAAACTAAACGCAAAATTTCATTTAACAAAAGTTGCTATCACTTTTATTATGCACAGACCAATAAAGAACCGTCGACATTTAAAACAAACTACGTGAATGTGCATAAAATTGCTAAACTATGTATTATTTATACACATCTGATAGCAATATCTCGGTACCACAAATTGCAATAAACATGAGAGACTTTATTTTCCTTCGGTTGTTTTTCTACTTTTTATCTCTTATTGCATCCTAGGGCAAAGTTATGGTGTGCCCATGACTGATGTTTATAGAGAAATATAGCACGTGCGATAAATGTTTCTTCTTTGTACGCTTTTTTCTGCTATTAAATCACCCTTAGGCGTAATATCGAACGATGGACGGTAAATAATGAACTTTACCATCTACAAATACATTGCTTTTTGCACTTGATTTTACTCGAGTGAAAATAATTTGAGACTTTAGCATTTAAAACAGCAGGAGTTCTTGATAAATAGACTCTTATTATATTATATTTTGCTCCCCAACTTTAGGTAACCAAACTTCCCTCTTTGCGTACAGCATTTTCATTTTAAAATGGCAATACCTACACCTTTTTTCAATATTCAAACATGTTTTTCTCTACACTTAATAAAAGAACATGAGTGTTGGAATTTTTGAAACATCTTAGGGCAGAACGAGAGGCATTGGCGTCTATTCTGTTGTCTCGTCTCTTAAATAAATGTGTAATATTTCTGACTAAATTGTATACTTATAGAGAATTTTTTGAAAATAATTTACTATTATTAAATAATTATGATTAATGCTTTTATTTTTTTTTGTATTATACTACATTACATATTATTGAACTATGATATATATTTTATTATGAAAACGAAACAACTGACTCGATTTTTATTTTATTAGAGTTATCTTCTCTAATAATAATACTTAACTTAATACCTAACACCAATACTGTATCAAAAATGAACTGCATCAGAAAAAACTGTATTAAAATCAATTTTTATTCTTAAAGGTCTTACAAATATAATTATAGACTTCGAGATCGGATCAGTCTCGAGAATCGGCGCCATCGATAGGCAAAAATGTTTTAACAAAATTAATCTATAGGGAGGTCCGTTGACAGGGACTGTTATGTTTGGGAACTATAAATACGTACAAATGGCCCTTGGTTTTTTAATAAAGCCGAGGGTAAGCTGAATATTAGTCTAATATCAGGGAGTGCAAACCGATGTTGCCCTCACAGTGTGCAGTCGTTGCATTGAAGTTTTTTATGACGTATGGACTCATGGTTGTCATAGTATAGATGAGTTGTCATCAGTTGTTTTTTAGGCAAGAAAACATGGTATTTTTTTTTTGAAAATTATGTATTCATTGAATGAAAATAACTGTAGAGGTATTGTTAATTTGTTTATTTTTATTGGTATCACTTTTACGTAACGAAACTTATGGTATTGCAATCTAAGAGCGTGCTATGCTGAAAAAAAAATGAAATCAGTATTTTATTAGGTTTATAAACTCCACCACAATAGAAATAGGTTTCGTCTCATACTAGTTAGTGGTTCGGCATCGCGCTCGTGATGTCTCTGGTCCATAGGCTATGATAACCGCTTACCATCGGGTGCACCGTATATCTGTTTGCCACCGCCATAGTATAAAAAATAACCAATATTTTTTTTAATTTGGTTAAAAAAAACACACATCTATTTCAGTAAAATTATATCTTAGCCTTGTCTCTCCAATCCTTGTCAAAAGCTACCAGATCAACATGCCATTTACGCTGATTTCAACAACACCTACTTTTCCCGTCTGATTTTCAATAAAGAAAACAGATCTCTCCATTTTGTAAAGCGTCATAACATTATTTATAATGTTCTCATTTTTCTACGGCCTTACCTACACTAATCTTTACATTGTTTAACAAAACCGAGAATGCACTGCACCCTATAACACGGTTAATATTAAAATATTGCAATGAACCCATGCATTTTTTTACGAAGGCGTATCGAGGCAAAACATTGGCTTTTTCGTACCCCAAGAATCACCCCCAAAGAAATAATACAAGTATTTGTACTCTCATTTTTTTATGCCGTAGGGTGAAGGCTCATTTAAATATGTCATAATATGCGTTACATTTATTCTCATATCTCGTAAAATGTTATTATATATGTATTAAATATTATCTCTTTTTGTATTATTATAAATATAACAAAATATATTATATAAATTTGAACTCTTCGTTCTTAGTTTCTCTTAATATCCATTTTAATTTTAATCATTTAAAAATAAAGACGGTATGACTATATTAATATTTAAAGACATCATAGGTAATCTCTAAATTGATTTAATTAATATTAAGCAATAAGCAGGTTTTAATATAAGGAATTATTTTTAGTAATTATTTGGGTCGACTGACGAACTGGGAATAGGATAAGGAAAAAGAACCAGTTGCATAAGTCCTCAGTAGCACAAGTAGAACGAATTGTTTTATTACAAGCACAAGACGTGCAACAGTTTTATGAAAAAGATAAAGATATTATCTAAACCTTATTGCACATCACAATTAAATTCACTTATAAATAAGTCTCAATGCATCACAAACATTGATTATCTCTATAGCTACAAGTAATATGGATAAACAAAAAACCATAATTAATTACAATTTGTTGAGAATTATAAGAACTATGTGAAGTCACGATCTTTGTAGGATGGCTAAGAAGCGCTGGATAAGAGTAATAATTCGTGCTCAGTGGCGTGTAATTGTCTGATCTATGTCCAGCAGTGGACTAGTACAAGTTGATGATGATGATTATAAGGACCTCATCTGTTCGTACAAAGATGAAGTTTTGTACTAAATGAGTAGGTATATAAAATTCTACATTAAAATATTACGTCATTTCGTTGCTCAATTGCAACGTGAAAGAAGAGTAAACAGGGACACCCTTTGATATTTATAATACTAGTAAAAGTTATAACTCTAGTTATTGCTTAAATTGCTACCAACGAAATAATAATTTATTTATATTTTAGTAAAATTATGCCGTAATTAAGTCTGTCAAGTTATGGCCACTATTCGACTTCGCCATTAGTTGATTGTCCCCTTTATAGCAGTAACAGGGACATTTTATTATGGAACTAAAAATAAAAGTTATTAAAGGAAGAGACGGTTGTTTGATAGCAGAATCTCGGCTTGTGATCTATTTGTTTAGTCCTGTTTATTGCATTTTGGTAGGACTTTATTCGTGATGGTATAACTGTGTGATTTCGTGTTGGTTAATGTTGTTGTTTTTGTTAGACGTCACGTGCTATTCCACAGAACAGAGAAAGAGGTTTTTATACCACAGACAAACCGAAAGAGATTTCATGTATTTTTTGTTTCTGGAATATTCACCATTATATTATAGCATAGGTACAGTCAGCAGCAAAAATATCTGAACATAATAATATTATTATATCCATAATTTCAAAACGCATGTATACCGTAGTATACATAAATTACTTAAAAAGACTAATGCCAGAATTGAATTTACGATGATAATAAAATTCTTGTACTAGTCTTGCTAAATATGTAAATATGCTACGGTATAGATGCGTTTTGAAATTACTGATACGTTCAGCTATTTTTGATGCTGACTTTACCTATGTCATGGCGAATATTCCAAATTTTTTTTTCACTTTCTAAATAGTCGTGAGCATAATCATGCATAATACTCATCAGTAATAGCCAAAGGAACTTCTATTTAGCCGTATAAATGTTTCATAATATGAATAGTTTCATGATGGCAGTTCTTTGGTGTTACTTCTATCCTTACGTCATAGCTTTTTCAGGAATCTTATAAAGAGAGAAATAGTAATACAGGCCATTTTTACACCCCAATGATATTTCTACAAAATCTCAGTTTGTTTCCCTCAACTTAGATAAAAGGGCGCGATCGTATGACACATTATTCATATCGAGGGGCGTCACACTAAAGATATTGTGGAAAGGGCACTAAGATTGCCAACTGCAATACATTGTTCCCCAGCTCCTTGTTTTGACGTGACATAACAGCCCTAGACATTCGCAAACCACCTTATATTTACTCACAACCGATAAATTTATCACACAAATTTAGTCTTTATTTATTTACTGTTAGGTGTTACTATATTTTCATCGGACGCATATTGCAAATGGTATTTGATAGCGTAATAAATGTTGCGTATCGATGCGTTTGAAGATAAGTAATGAAGAACTTATAGATTGCGTTTAGAATACGAATGTGTGTAGATAATTTTACAGAATGTGTGTTCGTTCTTTTTTTCAAATTTATTGTTTAAATTTGGAAGTATTCGAAACGATAAGCGGTTTTGCCGATAGTATTTTATTTTAGTAAGTACCCTCAATTTATTGACGTATACATTTTTTCTTGTCGTAAAGCCATCTGGTATAGTTTTGTGTTGGATTTATTGGAAAAATTATATTTTGTTATGTTGGTTAATAAAGCATACACAATGCTTAGGTATAAGTTGGGTGTAATTATTATACCAATATGATAGTAAAATATATATATAGAACGATTTTGATACAAATCCGTGTTAAACTAATAGGCCATGCTTTTATCTATGTTTTATTTACACTTGGTCCACCCCGGTTACCCTCTTCTCTCCGTCATTGCTAATGTTCACTTCACTATTAACGTCTTTAACATAATATCTTGTTTAGGGGCGGTGAGAATGAAATTATCATCTATTACTTACCGGTTAACTATTTGAAAGGTTTTGTTAACAGATACAGTACACCCAATACTTTTTCTTCTTACTTTACTAATGTGCCAATTTTGAAAATTGAATTGGCAAACTAATAGTACGATTTGAGCATATGGAGAATCTATCGCATAAATCTAGCGTAAATCTATACTGAAACTTAATCTATTTACTCTCTCTAATATTTCTAAATCGTGTTAGGAAGACAATTATGGTATTCATGCAATTCTTTGCCTTGACAAAACATTAAACCACAACCAATATTATTTAAAACTGTATTTACTTTCTATTGAAGTATCGTACACTTAATAATATTTTATTTTTTCTAAAATTTATATTTTTTTACATGTTTGAACATGTTTTAAATGAATGTTGCAAACCACCGGGTCCTTACAGCTCCTTCCGAGGGCTGTCCAAAACAAGACTAGCACTGCAACGCAATCTAATTTATTAACACACTTATATTGACGAAACTCATCTCTTTCATACATCTCTTACTTATGCACGAGCTTTCTCAAGTCCCCTCAACAAAAGTGGGGATTGTTCCCTCAATTGTGTTATACGTTTGTTTTTCGCAAGTTATTGCAATAAGTGAAGTCTTGTGGTGTTTTCATCCCATTACCTGGCTGACAGACGCCATAAATATATCGATACCACGTCATATATTTTGTGGCTTACGCTACTCTGATATATTACATTGTTTTGTCCAGTTTTATTGTGTTACTGTTTGCTGCGATGTACTCAAAACGTAAATTTAATGGAAGTTTTTGCGGTATATTGTTATTAAGAGGTACAGAACTATAGTAGTTATCATAATTTTACACTGAAAATTTGAATGTGCATAACAAATTTTATCAAAATTTATGCAAACATTGTGTTTAAATATGATTGACGACCTTATTCTGCATCGCATTTAGTTATTTTTCTATCATAAATATCTGATTTGTTTTCTCATAGGCTTCAGCAATGTCATCTGAATTCGATTTTGGGTCATGACAACCCTAGAGTTTATAGTAAGATAGTATTCAAATTGAGCAGTCCAACCTGGAAACACTAGAGGTGTTTCCTTATGGAACTTATCATCGCTTGTGAAATGTGGCTGTCATACACCTCTGCCTTCCTGGCCATGTATTAGAAGCGTGATGCTATAATAAATAATACAATCATACATAGATATATACTGGATATAATTTGATTCATTTGCTGTCAATGTCAGTATATTTTAGACCACAACGAATATTTTATTTGACACTTTCATTATGACAGCTTGTGGTCACGGCCACTGCATTGTTTGGATTTGATATATTACGATTTCATAATACGATTTAAATAAATGTAACACATTATTTAAATATTGATGTTAAGGTTAAAGAAACTCTAATATTTGAAATTATAAAAGTTAAATGACACAGAATATTTAAATATATATACTTGTCATAAATGCGGTAATTACATTTATATTTTAAATATTATAAAATCCTTGGTGAAATAAACATGATCATTTTTGACGTTAGAATTGGAATTTACATTATTTATCATTTAAAAGAATACCCTGTTTCCAAATGACCAATATCTAACGAATCTTTTCACACCCTGATTGCTTCTGAATGACAAAAAGGAAATAAAAAAGAGCAACTGATCTGGCATCTCTCACACAATAAAAGCAATAAATATTTAATTTAACTTTAAACAGTCTAAATTTAAAAGCCGTAAATTAAACATTTTAAAGTTGACCAGTGACCTAGCTACGATTACGTTCGCTATTGAAGGCGACAACTAATCAAATTAAACCAACCGTTTGATGACAAAGGATCGCCGATATGACTAGAGATGTATGATATGAAATTGTTTTTATCGATAACATTACATCGACAATAAATAGACAAATCCTTTATTAGTAGCGATTCAATAATGTGTTCGAAAATTTAGCTGTCGCCTTCAAATATTTGCGATATCGAATTCGACGATGTCGGTGTCGAAAATCTTATTAGGCTCTCTGAAATTTATATTTTTGCTTAGGTTACTGATAAAGATTGTTATGACTATAGTCTGAGTTATAAAAAACTTTTTTGGTATTTTCATATTATTATTTTTACTAACCGGAATAACACTAAAACAAATATATATTTTTTTAAATAGGTTAGCTGTGTATAATTTTTACCCGACTAACAGGACGGGTATTGTTTTTCGTGCGTATCTTGTATGTTTGTAAATTTCTTTATTCCCACGTTTCTTCCAAACGGCTGGATGGATTTGGACAATTAAAGTATCGTTGGATTCTTCTCAAAAACCCAAGTGTCCTTAGATAGGTATTATATAAAAAAAAGACAAAACGGCGGACTTTTGGCGCCAAATTATAAGAAGTTAGAATTTTTTAAACCAAACGTATCGAGTAGGGTATCAAAATAAAGAGGATCAAAAGGAAATTACATATATTCAAAAATAGATTATACATAATTTAATGGAGGCAAATTGTAAGTAGTATATTTTTTTTTTACCAAACCTATCGAGTAGAGTATCAAAATAACGGGAATCAAATCGAGATTACAAATATATACATATGTTATATATTTAAATTTAATGAAGAATAATAATTACAACAATTTTTCGGTCTTTTTAGTGCGTTGCTTATCTGTTGATTTTTTGCAGTCGGGTTATTATAATTTTTTAATTATATTTACTCGTTAAATTATGTGTCAATATTTTATTGAATAAATGTAAATAACTTAACTAAAAAAAAATAAAAAAAAATATATATCGCATTATACTCACATAAAAAAATATTTAATTGTTAACTCGACATTCTTTGCAGGAGACACGTTCCCAGCATTGGGACGTTTGTGGGTTGACATGTTGGACATGGCTAGAATAGCGACATATTAACGTGATTAACTTCCACCTATCCTTCGTGAATAAAAAGCATGACACTATATTTTAAGAGTTCGGTAAAAGATTGTCGACTTTGTCCATCCCTACCATTAATATAAAACAACAGATTTCATTGCGAACGACCCGTGACGGATCCGTTTGGGATCGGGGACTTTGTGACATTTCGGGTGCGGGCAGAGGCCAAGGATCAGCCGTTCCAATCTAATGGTTTTTCTCTTCTTGTGTATTTTAAAATTTTATGTGTCTGCATTTATGTAAAAAACAATATTTTAGAGATAAGTGTTTGCACAGATGTATTTTGGTGAAGTTTAATGATTCTTGTTAAAAACTCTCCCTATAGACACCGATATCGAGCTGCGTGGTTTTTCTAGGTAATTTATTTATCAAATATTTTCTTTTATAAAAATAAATATAAAATCGTAGTTTAAAGTCTTCATAACAAAACCAAATGAATATAGGTTAATACAATATTCCTGTCTGGATCATTCAATAGCCACTCATACACTACTCATCGTAAATCGTGTGCTCTTTAAATCTAGCACGGAATTGTAACTCGAGACACAATATCAATATCTCAGGCACATAGTGGTTTATTTACAGCTCTTAGACTCAAGTACATGTGAGTGCGAAATAAGTACATCCAACACCAATATTGGAATGGTGCCAACGATAGTTCTCATACTTTCAGTTTTATAGGTACCGGTCACGATTCGATCAAGACTTCTCTTGTGCCTTATTTATCAGCCCCCCTAGACAATTTAAGTGGCAATCTATACGATTTATCTATTCTATCGACATGTCAAATTAGTACATTGATCACGTGACACGTCGATAGCTTATGTCAAGGATGTGTTCAAATGTATTGAAGTGACATATCGTTTAGAATAGATAGATAAAAGCTGCGGTAGCGCGCGGATCCTAGGTCTATGGATAAAAGCGATTGCCACTTATCTAAGGGAGCAGGTCTAGACCTAGCAGTATGAAAAAGTGTATACTAGTATATACTAGTTTTAGTCTGGCAGTATGAAAAAGTGCAAGCAACCCTTACTTATGAATCCATCGTATGTGGTGCCATCGTCGCCTTTCTATCATCGCACCACTCGACGCCGCTGTAGGCTTCACCCACACTACCTGGAGCCGATACCGTCTAAAACGGTAAGGTTCCAGCGATCATTCTTCCCACGTACGTGCAGGCTCTGGGGTGAACTTCCTACAGCGGTGTTTCCTGAGCGCTATGACATGTCCTTCTTCAAACGAGGTTTAAAGAGAGCTATCCTCTCAAGGTAAGCAGCGGCCTGGCTGTGCCCCTGGCATGGTCAACGTCCATGAGCGGCGGTAACCACTTACCATCAGGTGGGCCGCTTGCTCGTCTGCCACTACAGGCAATAAAAAAAAAAAAAAGTATTTGGTCACAATTTTAACATAATTCAAGACAAGCATCACGTCTTCCTTTTCGAAGGCTAAGTAGAGGTCAATCACAACCACATTTCCTAACTACGTTCGGTCGAGGGGCTGGGCCTTTTCAAATCTGATAAACGCTTCTTTTAATACTTTTTCAATTTACTTTGAAAATCTAGGCTGCTGGTTATGAAAAAGCTTGGAATCATAGACTCTACACGCAACTTCGATATACGAAATATCTAAAATGTTGGTTTCATTGTCAAATGTTTGTAAATGACCATTATATTTAAATTTACAAACATTTGACAGTGATGCTAATATTAGCTCTAATAATATCGAAATTGAGAGCCCCTATAATAATAATATAGCACAATACATACAACGCCTAATTTTCATACAAAACTATAACAAAATGTTGAAATAGTCATCTTATAAATACAACATTATCGTGATATCTAAAAACAAGAAACGCTAACATATTGAATCACAAGAAATACCAAAGCGCCACCGTGCGTTGTACGCACAATAAATTTCATTGAAAAACCAACTAACTGTTAACAATGATTTATAATCGTATTAAACTATCCAATACTTATTTAAACAGATATTAGCTGTCAATAAAAGCCCGCATGTTTACCATTGTTTGCATAGAGAAATTAAATGTAAAATACATGAGGTATGTAAATCATTCGTTTAAAATTTATTGGTTTTACATAATATATTGACATACATATATGTATGTGTTGGGAGCGAATGAAAATAAGGAGTGTATATTTTGTATAACAAGTTCTTGTTATTCCCAGAATAAATTTATGGAAATTAAAGCAAAGTAATAATTGAATAATATTTATTTGTAGGCTTTTAGTTGGGTTAGAAAGCGAGCAAATGTTTCCTGAAATTATGTTATTATAACAAGTAAAAGTTGCTAGATTCAAATATAAGTATCAAGAATAAATTTACAAGTGAAAGTCAAAATAATATTCTTATATTTACACAACGCCATCTAGTTCCAAATTAAGCAATTATATTTGCTTGTGTTATGGGTACTAAACAACTGATATACTACTTATATACATTTTTTTTGTAAATACATCATCATCATCATCATCAGCAACCCATTAAGTCCCACTGCTGGGCTCAGGTCTCCTCTCCTCTAACTAGAGAGAACTAGAACTAGATGTAAATACATACATATTATAAATACATTACACAGAACAAACCATCATGCTCATCACACAAAGATATGTACTGGGTGGGGATCGCACCCACGACCTCCGGCTTAGCAGTCAGGGTCACTAACCACTAGACCAACAGGCCCAATAAGTCTCTCAGTACAAATTCGAAGAGATTAAAATCCAGAATTTAATGGGCATAAATACCACATATTTTGCGTAATATATAATAATTATATATAAATTCATTTATTTCACTAGATTTTACTTTTATTCTTACAAAGATAAGCTAAACACACAAAGTGAGCAATACCCTATGCCTGTATATAAAACAATATATTGTAAAAATCCCATCACTTCTTCATAAAAATTATTGAATATTCAGAAAAAATAATACTCTCTCGAAAGTGTTTTCCAGCCAGACATATAAATCAGACGGATGCGTTTTACAAATCACTACCGCTTTGCAACAATACCGCACCTACCAATGTATTGGAGATACACAGAGATTGATGTAGCGTACTCGTTCCAACACTAAACAATTTTATACACAGAGATAGTAGCAAAAGTTAAGATTTACGAACAATATCCGACAGTAAGGGGATGTGTGAATGTTGGATATGGTGAAAATAAATTATTAATGCGATAATACACTTTTTGACTGTTTGTTTTATTTTTATTTTGAAAAGGATTATTGTTTTCGTTTGTTGTAGGGTGAATGTTAAATATGACATCTTGGTATAATTCCAATTATTAAAACAATTATGAAATAGGTACGTTTTTTGTTTTCATTGTCAAAAAGCACCTTAAGCTATGCGTTTTGGGCGATTGCTGCATTTAGTTCTTAAATTAATATGCTGCAATAAGAAAAACAGATGGTACTCTTATAGCCGGTTTGTGAACTGAGATAGCGGCTGTTATTAAATTTTTATTGAATATAAAGTAACGATTTAAATAATAAATTTTAAAGAGTAATTCCAAAGAGGATACATACACCTCATTTACTTTTTAAATTGAATGTAAGCAAACGCATCCACACCGCACTACCTCACTTTTTAACGTTGCAACATTTTGCGTGGAAAACAAACAATTGGCGTCGAATTTACGAGCTGCGTTGAGAGCCAAGCCGCTTATTGAGATGACTTTGCAATGTTCAATTTAAATTCAGCTCCCTTAGACTACCAGCTCTCTCGTAGATATTTATAAATTCAAAAGTTTTCAACTTCAAAATATTTCTTAAAAACCTTCATTAGATTTTTCGTGCTCATTTTAATTAATGCGAAAAAGAACTTAGGAATTGCATGACCAAATTTAATTAAGTTCAGAATTAGAAGAAGCTTGAACAAAGAATATAACACCAACTATTTTGGAACTCGTCAAAGAAAGTTCATTATAAACACGGTTATTAAAACTCAAAGTTAGTTTCTTGTGCTAACCGAAGCATATTTGACATGGCGACGATGTTGGCACGTCGACTTCTTAGACTGTTATCGACACTAATTTATCTTAATTACAACTTAATGCTGTAATTTGGATTCTAACCAGGACTCCACAAAGCGCCTGGCGATGCCACCGTCGGTGCCAAATACCCGCGACCAAATACTTTCTAAACGCGATGGGTGCCGAACGCTAATCGAACAATGGGCATAACATACCTAAACCGCAACATAATACTAATAAATTCTATTGTTGCCAAACAAAAACGGGACAGTGGTAACAGAGGGTGACACGGTTGAAGCGCGACGACAATGCTAAACGGAATATCAATATCAGAGCATCACTTTTCATATGCCGACTAGATTGCCAAAAATGCATAACAAAACAAACTCTATGACGAACGTTGGAAAGTTTAAAATTGAGAGTTGATGACGTGAAAAAATACGACGGCGTTCATGCTTGCGCCTGCATCCGATATTGGATTTTCAACTCTTTTTCGAGTAATTTTTGAAAATGCAATCCGTGTATATGTTAGCAAGCAGACGGCTGCCATTTGTCTTCGCAAACGAACCGATTTGTGCGTCGGCGAATGGGTAACGGATGTTGCACGGAGGCACGTGTCCGAGTTGCCTGACTTATTGTTACACTGACTTATTGGAACGTTCATTGAAGTCTATTAGTGAATTACACTGAAATAGGACATTGTTATTGATGATGTTGCCGTTTCAAAACGTTAACGTATTTTTTACGTGTGTTATTGAAACAAATGATCTTTAAAGTACATTGTATGGAGTGTGAAATAATGCTGCCACATATTTAAATTACAAATATGATACACTTATATTTCCCTTGCGGAACAAACAAAGTTACAGTTGATCGATTTAGAAAATTTGTAAGGCGACTGAGACAAATATAATATCAATTAATATCTTACAGTTAAATAAATGTAAATGACTCAATTCTCTAGACAATCTTGGGAGGAAACACGTGCCCAGCAGTGGGATTTTTATGGGTTGTGACGATGATGATGAAATGTGTTTTTACTTTAAATTTCAATAGATGGTTTGGACGGATTTAGATGCCATTGACGACATAATATATGACAGATTGTTTAATAGATTATTGATAAGAATAGAATACCTATTTAAACTGTAAGAAAGCATCAACAAGATTGAATTTTCTGTATAAAATGCAACACAAACTAAAACTGTTGCAAAAGGAAGCAAAATTTCATAAACTATAAAACAAAGCAATGTTCAATGGGGCGTCTTGGTAAACTTTTGGGATACGAATGAATAATTCAAGATGCGAATCGGCAGTCCGTCAAGCTCCCAGACCGTTGCATTTTATACGTAAATCTGCAGTAATATGAGGATATCGTATGCCATGTTCACAAGCTGTATTCTTCATCTTTCTGTTTTACATTCGTGTGATGATGTTCCACACTTGTCTAGATTTCTGTCTGCTCCGTTTGTTCGCTTGGTTTCAAATCGTCGCCATTTTTGTCACCTGTTTCGTTTTGTTGAATTTGGAATTCATGTCGACTTTTTGGTTCAGCGGTGGGAATTTCAACAGTGGAATGCATAACTTTCAGCATATGTGATTTGATTAATTTATTTTGTTTGGTAAACACTATTATGTAATACTGCACTGCTGTGAAACAAGGATAATAATAAATGTTGTTTCTGTACATTACTCATTTAAATAGATGTTGCCTTTTTATAATATTTTATTATTATTTTACCTGAAAAAAAAAACATTAAAACATTATCACCAATATAATTAACATAAATTGAATTACGAGGCCCTACTTGGAATTTAATATACATAATATATAATATAATATATTGTTTGATTAGTCAAAGTCAAATCTTTTTATTTCATTTAGATCACATGGGTACATGATACTTATGAACGTCATACAAAGCCAAAAAAAGGTATCAGTAAATTTGCCTACGGCCAGTTCACTGACAAGGTTGAGCTCTGAGAAGAACAAATTATTCGGTCACTGTCAGTTTTTCAAACATTTGACAACGATATCAACAACCTGATTATACCAAAAAAAGGGCTAGTTTGTTCGAACTGTTAATTTCATATTGACATTCATCATCCTTATCATATCAGCCTAATGACGTCCACTGCTGGACATAGGCCTCATCTAATTTCCATTACAGCGAACGATTTTATACCGCCCTTTTCAACATTGTATGTATTTATTTAATAATTAAATCATTGAAGTAAATACCAAAGAAAAATGGGAATCAATACAAACACAATTACCAAGGAAAAGCAACAAACTCTTACATTTGATAACCCCCATAAAATAACACAAACTCACAAACACAAGCTCTTGCTTAGCTCTTGCCATCATGGTAAGAACAAATTTATCGACATAATTTCAACAGAGCGGTTAAAGAAAAAGGTTTTCTCTTTAAAAATCCACTTTCACGTATTCAGTTTTCCATAAAAATCTAATAGAGAAAGCATTTCGCTCGAGTCCCGCCATCGCTCTCCATTTTAATGAATAAGTAAACAAAATTAGTGGGGTCCAATATCGAAATAAGTGAAACGAGGAGGTCAAACCTACGGGCACAGCATATAAAGTATCCATTTGAACAAAATTATTTTTAGTTGCGTCATTCCATCCGTTTTATTCTCAATCCAGAGAATTTAAAGCGCCAATAGGTACTCTTTAGCGAAATTGTTTCATGGAACATTTTAACTTAATTAAGTATATTTTTTTGTTGAAAATTGGTTTAAATTAATACGAGTAAATATCTATATATTTTTAATTCTTTTCCATTTGCACCTACAACTCTCTTCGCTGCATCGCCCAAAGGTTGACTGGTAGAGAATGCCTACAGTTCTTTGTGCATAAAGTTGAAATAAATTATCGTTTACTGATTAATTATGAAATATCAGTGCTACCAAGATTTGAATCTGGAACAGTGCTACTAGATGGCTCAATGGAGTTAATCATGATGCTAAGAATTTATTTTTATATCGACACGGTGAAGTGACAGTAAATTCTAAACCCAAATAACATTAAGGACGATTTGATGAAACCACCTATATAAGCTAGTTTAAGGGCAACTGAAATAGTTCTTATAGTATGTAATTTCTGCTATCTATATACAACGTGACCGTTATCGCAACCGGTATTTTTTTCTTAAGTTTTTAAGAAATCGAACGTGTTTTGTATATAATTTTTTTAGTTAGAAAGGTCTGACACTTTGTCATCGATACAAAAAGTTCACTACTTTACTGTCTGGTACTAGGACGAATTAAAAAAGAGATAGCTGTTGTCTAACAATAATAGTTTTCCAAAGAAGTAGTGACTTTAATTATCTGATTCAAAAAGTTTATAGGTGTAGGATTTAAAGCGTTCTAAAGGATATTATGTATGTACAGCATATACTTTTGCAAAGTAAATTGCATCCAAGTTGAAATGCATGCATTTAAAGTTGTTTTTATCGACAATTTACAAAATAATAATAAATATTTTGGTGTCGAATTAGCTATTATCATATTTCTTCCGCTTTTTGTAAACCTAAATATAGTATGTAGTTTAGTGCATAATAGAAATTCTCTAACTGATGCCCCAAGTGGCAATCGATTCGATTTTTCTATTCTATCGACATGTCAAATTAGTACATTGATCACGTGACATGTCGGTAGCTTATGTCAGAGATGTGTTCAAATGGTATTGAAGTGACATATCGTTTAGAATAAATAGATAGAACCGATTGCCACTTGTCTTTGTTGTTACTGGTGGTTGGTACTGGATTGTAACATTATGCAAATGTTTGCAATTGTAATTATGTACCTATTCCTAACTAACAAAAAAAAACTCTGTTTATTTCAGGTCTTTCCGCGTTCGTGAAAGTTACGGCAACTAAAGCGTCTGGAATGGGTAAGTATTCTGTACCAGATACAGAATACTAGATCCTTATTGAAACTGTAATATTATTGAAATAAAAATAACTTCACATTTAACCCTCACTTCGCTACACTTGAAAATATCTTGAGTGCATCGTTGAAAGTAAATGCTGGTATAATTCCTGGTTCCACTGCGTTTGGATTGCATTTAGAGACGTTAGGGGATGAAGCCGGATAAACTTTATGTTAACTGTAAGCAATAAAAATAGCCTTTATGACGATACGTGGAATGGTTACAGTTGTTTGCGTCATTTGGCTGTTTCGACTCAACCTAGGTTTTATTGAAATTGACGACGTTATTAAGATATATACGAAAGCGTGCCGCTGAATTCTGGATATATGCGGTGCTGGAATTAAATAACTAAGCCTTTATGGGGTTTATGGATATAGTTTGCAGTTTTTCTGTTACATAGATGTTTATTTGAAACTATTTAATAGGTTTATTGCCAATAAAAATAGGTTTCTAAGTAAATAGGTACCTAAAGCGAATTAAAAGCTAATCGACTTTATTGTTTCAACTGCAAAATGATTACTCCAGTTACCAATGTAAACAAATAACATTAAAAATCAAACAAACACCAGTATATTTTGAATGTTTATTTTTAGCTGATTGATTGACAAATAAGTACCTATGTTCACAAAAAAAAATATTGCAATTTCAGTGATGATAGGTAATAATATATCATAATCATCATATCAGCCCAATAACGTCCACTGTTGAACATGGGCCTCACTTAATTTTTAATTTATTTTTTTTAAATTTTAAATATTTTTTTTTTAATATATAATATGACTAAATATAATAAAATATATAACTTGAAAGTTAATTTTAGCGGAGTTTATTTCATACTATATCAGATCATATTATACGAAATCAGTGTAGGTACGCCTTTCCATTTTTATTGCATTTTCAATTAAGGTAGGTAGTATTAATATAATATGACGTCATGTTTTCAGTTGTTATTATTAAAGCAGGCAATACCCGCAGCGTTGGTTGGACCAATTAAATTGATTGATTCGACGCAAGTTGTTAATCAAAATGTTTGTTTGGCCCGCGGAAAGTGCATTCAAAAGACCGTTTAATTTGTACCAGAGCCCGTCAGATTTTTAATTAATTTCGTTGTTGCAGCTTACGAGTTTAAACTTTTGGACGTATCAGTGTAACTTGAATGAGAATTTTTTTTTTTTTTTTGTTTACCACATTCACACAGCGCCATCTAGTCCCAAATTAAGCAATTATATTTGCTTGTGTTATGGGTACTAAACAACTGATATACTACTTAATATTTTTTTTTTTTTTTTTTTCTAAATATATACATATTATATACAAATTACACCCAGACACAGAACAAACCTTTATGCTCATCACACAAAGATTTGTCCTGGGTGGGGATCGAACCCACGACCCCCGGCTTAGCAGTCAGGGTCACCAACCACTAGACCAACAGGCCAGTCAGAATTTTGATTGTAATATTTACACTACAAGCTCTTGATTGCTCTTGGATTGTTTTTTAATTTATATTTAACGCAATGTGCCATTATCCTTAACAATTATGCATAATTATTGATTTTATGAAGATGAAAATAAAACACAACACATTTAAATATGTTAAGTTTAAAAAAAAAAACACTAAATAAATCAACATAAACCTTTAATAAAGATAGCAAATCGTCCAAACGAATGTTGATGAAGAAGGTCTCTTGTCTCTTCTCTCTCTTCCAGAGACATGTTATTTACATGTTTTTCTTATTCGGTATTTGGTAGGAAAGGAAAACAGATGTTAATAAGTAATCGATTTTTCTATAGATATTACTAATATTATTAATACGAACATTTCTCATATCGCCTAAGTTTTGCTTCTTTACACATTTTCTATGTCTTCTGTTTTTTGTTAAATCATTAACAATATTCTTGAACAACAGTCAACGTTATAAATAAAAATGTACAATACTATCTGATTTCCAAAGAAAAAATAAAAAAACAATACATATTAAATAGGGCAGTAAAAGGTGACTAAGGGACCTTATGCAGACAAGAGTACTGCAAGAAAAGGAAAATTCAATCCAAACCCTATACCAACCCGTCTAGCCAGCGTGGTATAGTGGGCTAAATTCCCTCCACATTCTTTGAAGGAGACCCATGCCCAGCTATGGGACGTTTATGGGTTGTAATTAGGGCTTGCAAACATTCGAAACATTTTGGTATTTGAATATTCGATTTTTTTTAGGGTACTATTCGAATTATTCGAATAATAAAAAATGTTCTAAAAATGCATTTTTTTTTAATTGCAAATTGAGCTAAACTATTGGCTATTGTCATAGACATTATTGATATTATTGATCTCGTAAGATACGGACGTGCTCTTTAACAATATTTAATTATATTAATTTTAATATAGTGACCTCCTTTTGTGACTACTGCTTAATGTGCATATAGTTTATTCTCGCTGAGTTTATTTAAAACAATGACTAATAAGTACAGTGAATAAAACTACATATAATTCAACATGGATAATAGTCCATCTAAACTAAGTGGGGTAGCCCACTCTGCCGCTTCCCCGATGTCAACGTCACATCAACAACTAGACCTTGTATCTACCGCTGAATTACAGAGGTGGATGTCAGCCATCGAAGGATACCTAAACGAAGTGTGCACTACTGCCTCCGAAGGTAAACTGAACTCAGAGCAAAAGTTAAAAATATCCTCCTTGTGCCGAAAAGTTGGAAATTGTACATCGCAGATGGCTGTCCTATACCAGTCTCTAAAACAGAAAGCCTTGCAAGCATCTTCCACCATTGAAACTCTCATCGAAAAGACAGACCTGATGTCGCAAATTTCAGATGTTAAGCAGACCATTCAAGAGTCTCAAATTATAAGTAATGGATCTTTTGCTAACATAGTAAAGAAAGGAACAAATTGCTTTGTGCGCCCGACCAACCTGAGCTCTGTCGCTATTTATCCCAGCGATAAATTAAAGTCTAGTGAAGATACCAAGAACCTAGTGGAAAAGATAATACGCCCTGAACAAATTAAGTTACAAGTCCGAGGAGTTCGAAAAACCAAAAATGGTGGCGTCATCATCAGCACGGAAACGAAACAGGACGCAGCAAAACTCAAACAAGCCGTGCAACTTTCATCATCAGGCCTTACTGCTGATGAACCGCAGAAACGGAGACCTAGAATTGTGGTTGTTGGAGTGCCCTCTAGTCTGACCGAAATAGAAATTTTCAGGTGTATATTTGAACAGAACCTCAGCGAAAAATTCCCTACGATGACCACAGAATCTTTTCTGAGCACAATTAAACTAAGCCATAAATCAGGCAGAAAAGGAGCACCCAGCTGTAACTTCATTATTGAAGTCCCGGCCAATATAAGAAAAGTCCTTATTACACAAACGAGACTATTTATAAACTGGACCTCCTGCCCTGTACGTGACTTCACGTTAGTAACGAGATGCTACAAATGTCAGCAGTATGGTCATGCTGCCAAATCTTGCAGAGAAGTAGAACAAACGTGCAGTCACTGTGGCATAGTTGGTCACTCGATGACTGAATGCAGCCTCAAAACGGAATTGTCCAAATGTGCCACTTGTTTACGCTTTAAGAAGCCTTCTGATCATAAAACTGGAGACACGGAATGTCCCGCGAAAAAAGCTGCTGAGCTCAGGTACATAAATACAGTGGACTATGAGGGCGCCTAGTGTATCGCATTATGAACCTAGACAGTTTATTCTTATGTTAAAGCCTCTATTATTATTATTATTTTATTATATGTTTTTTCCATTTAAAAGTAACTATATAGTAGTATAAGTAACTTTATCTTGTTTTGTAATGTATAGTACCTAATATAAATTCGCGCTGTCCTCATTGACAGCTATATATTTCCTACTTTGGTAAGCAAAAATTTAGCCTTGTTTTAAATTACAGTCACACAAACCACAATAACCTCAATAATATGTTTTGATTGACATTGTTGTTAGTTTGTTAGCCTAGATAGAAATACTGCTGATGCTGATTTTTATGTAAGTGACACCTGATTGTTTACTTCGTAATTATCAGATTTTATATTATTTTAAGTGATTCTAGTTAATTTTTTTAGAAAATGTAACATTAAATTAATATTGTTAGAAATATTTAGCTCTTACATTACAATTAGCTCTCCAGTCGCCTGTGATACAGGAATTATTATCCTAGTACAGGGATGGATAAATATTTTTAGTCACATAATATTACTAATTAAGTTCTATTATAATAATATTTGTATCTTTTTAAAATTTGAATAAATGATTTGATTGATTTGATTTGATTGATAAATAACGAATGAACAAGATATCCTAATGGTCTTCTATTATCATATGAAATTCATTAAAACTCTCATATCTATGAATTCTTAATAATAGATTGTCCAGTACATAGCCACATAGCACGTTGCATGCCCTATATGCATTGCACCTACACAGCGTAACTGTGTGCTAACATCATGGAATAGTTTCAAACTAAAATTCTAGATGTGACTCATCAGATTTATCAATAAAAGAAGTCGTAGGCAAATTTGCTGACACTACTTTTCGGATAACCTATTACATTCTTGTGACTTTCATAAGTGTTACCTTGTAACCTAGATGAATAGAGATTTCATTTCATTTCAATGACTACAGAACAACGAAATAAAGTATGTTTGTTTGGTTCAACGCTAGAAACTCAAGAACCACTGGCACTGGTTTGAAATTTTTTTTAGTGTTATATAGCCCATTTATCAAGAAAAGCTATAGGCTATATAACATCACACTACGGTCAATAGAAACTGAGCAATGACCAAATAAAGAATGATAGCGAAGAACTAAATTAACAGTATCAGTCTGAAAAGTGCCCGGTTTACGGCAATAAATTATACCCCTACTACTTGGGACTAAATATATAAGGCAAAATGTATAATCTGCCAATTTAAGGTCGACAGTTTCCAAACATTTGCTATGTTTTACTGGTCTGCTGAATCTTCTTTTAAGCCCTGTGTTGTGTTATTTGGTCTTTCACTTTATTGATATTATCATGAACAACAACAAATAATATTACTTTGAAATTGGTCCAGGAGGAACTTGGCTGTACATCATTTTTACCCCTTCGGAAAAAAGGCGTTATGATTTCTATTATATTAAATTATAACTATATCCTAAAATAAATCCAATATGTGATCTTGATAAAGCCTTCGTACAAACCGTTAGTACATCTAGCTTAATATCTTTCTACATCCGAACACGTAACATTCGCCAAACCGCGGCGACAGGCTGCCGCCATTATGCGTGCGTCCATTGGCGTTCAAATTAAATACATAAAGAAGCAGTGTTTACATATAACTACCCTGTACAGACCATTACACAAGCGCGTCAGATGGTAAAACCGAGTATTCGAGCCAGAGCCTGCAAAACAATAATTATTTTGTATGAGAGTAGACCACAATTTTATGATTTTATGTGATATCTAAATACGCTGTTTTGATTGCAGCAACTTTTCTGCTATAAAAGTTTGAATAGCATGTTTAAATTTTGCATGTCTATGATATGGCAGTAATGGCGTGCGTGGTATTTTGCAAATTCAAAAAATTGAATGGGAAAACAATTGAATGATAACTTCTTAATTGTCTTTTACATAAAAGATCGTACTAGACGCCACGCTCTTGATGAATTCTAATTCAACATTCTAAATATTAAAAATAAAGTCCCCTAGAGATTTATAGAAGAAATATACATAAAGGACTGGATTGATGACCCTGAAAGACTAAAAATGTATACATAACCTTATGCTGAATGTTCACATGTAACAGATTGCATTATTACATAACAAATTAATAATATTATAAATATTAACAGTCACAGAGTTCTTTATTTCAAAACTTTAATTAATAGTGTCAACGAGTACACTTAATATGTATATTTTAGTATCCACTCATACCGGCCCTCTCTAAAAAAGGTTTAAATCCTATAATCGCTGTCCGCTCAAAATTGGTTGCTGTCACACTTAAAATAAATTACTGGCCCTGCAATTTCACACCCCATACCCTCCCACTAATTGAACCAAAATACACTTAAATTTTCTTTGTGTCTAGTGTAATTTTAGCTCAGATGGGGTCACGCAGACCACCCCATGGCAATTTAACGGGTTGAACATTCTCTTGCTGATGTCAATTTGGAGTTTCTTAGTAAAATGAAGTGAATATTTGAAGTAAACTTGTGTAGATTAATTTAAATTTCAGTATAAACGTCTTTGTTCGTCAGTGTAAACATTCAGCTGTTTTGAATCGAGTGATCCGATCTTATGATAGAATACGAGTACTTGAAATGGAATTTTTCTGGAAAGGTTTGTTTGAAATTATTGTTTGAATTTTAAGCGGATGGTTGGTTGTAATGAAGATATGTAATATTGAAGGCCTACTACAAATGACTGGCTGTTGCTCGCGGCATTGCTCCTGTCGATTTTTCTTTGGCCACTACTTGCCTATCGGTCGTAGCATGATGCAAAAATGAGCTATCTAAAGCAAAAAAATCTCAAACTAACAAACAAATTTTACGTAATACAACTTCTGTCAACAAACAATTTTCAAATCTAAGCATTTAATATTCCAAATAGAATAGTCAGTTCACTCAACCCACTAATTTTGTTGATATAACACTAATCATTACATCAAAACGTGATGACGAATGAAACACGGGACATGAATAACTGAATCGCGGTATAATTCGCTGAAACGTTGATGGTGCATACCGCATACGTTTTGTCCAAGCCCCGGCTGCATAAATTCGTATCATGACAATTTTACGGTACATTATCTCTGCACTCATTGTGTTCCGTTTTTGTGCGCTATTTAATTTGTGTAGATTTCAATTCGTGTAATTTTACTCTTACGACATGTTTTATGAGTTCTGAGTTGAATTTATTTAACGATTTTTATTTTGTTCTAATGCCCGGTTCACATTATTCCAGTCCAGTAATCCAGCGAATAAATCCAGTTCAGCCTGGGCTAGATTATATCGTCTACATTTATTCCAGTCTTAATGGACGAGCTGGAATAAAAAAGTAGACTGTCAATCCTGTCACTGTACTGGATTACTCACTAGAATACGGACATGCTAGTGTCGATTTACATTATTCCAGAAGCATTCCAGCGCTAGATTCGATCGCTGGACTTTGGATGCTACTGGTATTCCAATGTGAACCGGGTATTTTAGAACAAAAATAAAATCGTTGAGCTAACACATTCTTAGACTTCGAAGTGATACTAAAATTCGAAAACAAATAAACCCAATTCCACTTTGGTCTTTTGGTCCTTGGGGTTGAACCTGGGGAGGTCGACCTGGGACCTCTAGAACAGCAGTCTTTTAAACTTAAACTGCATCACCGAGGTAGTCTATTTTTACCTAAACTAGATTTATAAGTCTATAGCCTAGGTGAAAATAAAGAACAGAGAATAACTAAAAATATGTACGGTATCTAAAAATTAATACTTCGCAACATTCCATTCTGAAACCAACTCTTATTAGAAGTAATTCCGACCATTGAACAGTTGAAAATGTTACATTTAATTTTGAATAATCATCGATGTATACAAGAAATCACGCTTAAATTATGCTATAATTAGTAATGTATGTATGTTCGGGACTCGTAACCTTACAAACAAAATTATACTAGAGAAATAGGCGATGGAAGAGTACATAAATTCCAGTGTTACACGGTAATCAACGTAGAAACTGTAATTCGAATATTGGCCCCACAATTACAATACATTTACATACAGATTTGGTTGGATTGAATTTCTATGGTTACAACCAGCTTGTTAATTTGCCTAAAAGGAAAGTAATTGCTCAGATGGAATTTATATCCCATACGAGCTCTATGTGAAATAACTGGAACGCTTTAACGAGATGCCTACGGAAAGCCTTCTTCAAGTTGGTATTTTTCTTACAAATACCTCCGTTATTGTCATCATTAGCAATCGAATTGTCGATTAGTGCTACAAGTTCGTTTGGTTTTATAGTTATTTCATTCCTTTAGTCCACTGTTTGTTCAGAGATTGTTACGATTATCACAATGAAAATGTTTTTGTAGATTTATTTCTTGAGTTTTCGATAGTCTATTTTGATCACCAGATTTCTTTACTTTTCAACGAAATTATTTTCACAAAATGGAAAATATTTTGTTAAAGTATAGATTTATTATTATACATTCACATTCGGATAGGTACTGCAAAACCACCGAGATTGTTTTTATACCTCGACGATGGTAGGCGGCTACCTTTATATAGACGCCTTGCAACACAAGACACTTCACGAGCGCTCTGCTATTCCTTCAAACCCCAATATCCCCAATTTGCTCTGAACACCTTTACTCACCAGCTGGACCACACTTTATAACAGGACTTCGGGATGCAATTTATAAGACAGACGCACAGAGTATACTCAGACTCTAACTAATTAATAATCATCACCGATATCTAATTTACAATTCATTCCTTTCTTAAAACTGTTTAACTGTAAGATTGATAAAACCGTTTTTGACTTACATAAAAATATGGTCATAAATAAATACAGGCTACAATACTAAACCACCCAAAGGATTTATATAATATTTATTTTGACCGACGTTAGGTATTGGTCGCAATAGAAGCTATTTCACGAACGTACCGTGTAATCGTTTTATTCGCCATGATTGCGCCCGGTGAATAAATATTTCTTTTTTTCGCACCCGAAGCCCCACAGTTTCCGCAGTGCGAATAATTGTGCCCACTCGGTCAATTGTACTGGCACGCGCCATTCGAAGTGTTTTGCTGGCGTTCTCTGTAAAGAAAAGTGACGCAATTTTAGGCTATTATGTATGGAAAGAATATTTCATGTGACGTCAATGTTAATGTTGGACATTTAAACAAATAATAATGTATGTAAAAGTTCCTTTGGTATTGAAGCTCTCTATTTGCAATGTCAGAAAATTTTGTTCAATTAAAAATGTGACAATACGAGTATTCTATTTACAAACAGTGGTAGACTCTAGTTGTTTTTTTAAACAAAAAGATAATGTTTTGCTACGGAATATATTAAATTGAAGCAATAAAAAAGAATAATAATTTATTAAAAGTATGATTAAATTTTTTTTTACCGCATATCATAAAACCCATTCCAGAGAGAGGTCTGCACAATATCATATTATTTTCCCCTTACCCTCTTTTACCAAGTGCGATGCACCTCATAAGAAAATGTCTTTTCAAACATACGCCATGTGGCCCCTAATATATATTTTAAACTGAGTCTATTTGCCTAAATTTGATGCAGTTTAAAGGGTGCATAATTTACTTTAGACTAATTATTTTACGATAGGGCTGTGCAGATGGTGTCCTAAATTGGGGACAAAGAAAATTTTCAGGGACAAAGTTTGTTAGAAAATTTTAATTAAATTGCTTCAACGAGTGTTAAATATTGACTGGAGTCGTTTTGTGAAGTCATAATAATAAGTCCTTCTGATATTATGCCAACTTATGAAATAAATATTTAAATAAATATTAAGTAGGTATTTATCAGTCATTATATCTTGCTAAGCGCAAAACTCATGGACAACAGGACCAACTCGGTTATGATTTTTGTATAACTTATAAATTTTTGAAATACGTGGAAGTTTCTTATATGGAGCAAAATTGGTAAAAAAGCACTAAAAATCATAAATATATTAAGTTTTTGTGGCCGAAGGCACAGAATTACATGTGGGTAGAGCTGCGGGAGACAGGTAGTAATTAGTGATGTGTGATTTTATATTGTGCCTGCTAAATAGCTTTCAGTAATTTAAAAAACTCTAAAATTCCAGTTGTCTATACTAATATTGTAAGTTTGAAGAGTTTATTTGTTTGTTTGGTTGAAAAAGGTCTCAAGAACTACTAGTCCGATTTGAAAATATGTTTTAGTGTTGGATAGATAAGTAGATATTCTTTTAGTCTTGAGGAAGGTTATAGACATCACGCTACGGCTAATAAGAACTAAGCAGTGACAAAATAAAAAAACAACGGGAGCGAAGCCCCACGCAACTTCTAGTAAATTATATTATATAAAAAGCTGTTTAACATAATTAAATCTACTTGTCACATTTATTAAAAAATAAAATTACAATTTGGCAGGTTATTAAGCAGTACGCTCCCTCTGGGAGGTTATTAGCCAGGTCTCATACCTGATGGAACATTGTTAAAATACAATTTCAGAGTGTATGCTGAAATCACTTCAGAGGTCATGGCTTGTACTGCGACCTTTGAAGTGACCGTTGTCCCCCGAGGCCTTTTATGCTTTTGATCATAAATGAATAATGAGGACGCTACGGAATTCTGTGAAAATTTTAAGTACACAATGGACACACAGCGAAACTTAGCTCGAATCTTCAACTTTTTCTTGCATCGATTTCCATAAATCAACGGTTGGGGTTTCTAGAATATTTTTGTACCGATGATGTGTCAACATCTTGTTGTCACTGCAATCGTTTAAAAGGATATTTAAATTTGATCTATCCTGCGTAGTGGACTTTTTTCCATGGCCCCTTAAACTGTTTACTTTACTTTAACAGTATAACTAATTTATCTAGGTTAACACTATCAGCCTTCTACCAGGGAATAGTGGCTAATAAGCATACGATAAAGCCTGTTGTTATTTAGTTACCGAAGTCTGCAGACACTTGCTAAACGCTAAACTAAATGCAGTAGTTAGGATAGGATGCAGATTAAAAACTTTCTATATCAGTCGTGTCATCGTATGTACAGTCAATTAAATATTGCCTACTAGATATTGCTAGTAGTAGCAAGACTGACTTTATGTATTATCATCATATCAGCCTAACGATTTCCACTGCTGAACATAGGCCTCACCTAATTTACGCAGCTACGAATGTGCCAGTATGTCTCAGTACCGTAAATGATCACTGGCAACACACATTGGTGGAAGACCTTTGTCTTCAACCAATGTGTCAATATGTATTATGTGACAATGATAACATTCCCACAAATTATTTTTATCCCTATAATAATTGATATTTATTATTCTTAACATGTTTGACCGCCACATATTTATGTTACATTTGTGAAATTATGTAACCTGTAAAAGAAAGTATCTGCTATCAGACCCAAAACTACCATGAATGCATATGCAAAAAATCAGCTCGGGAACATTTTGACTAGCCGGAAAATGAGATTCGTTAATAGGAGCTCGTGGAAGCAAATTTCGGAGCGTCCACGTCCGACTCGCAGTCCGATTTCCAATTTTCTATACGTGACCTTTTTCACTCCAAATGTCACATGTTCAACAAACGAGGTGTCTTTGAAAACGTAATTAGAAAATTCCCCAACGGCGCTGGCGACGTACTGATTCTGCTCTCAGTAGCGTTTCACTGCTCCGCCAGGGAAGCTCGCAAATTAGTTTTGTTCAACATGTTAATATACGTATGTACTAGGAGGTATAATGGGTGTTAATGCAGATTACTATAAAGTACGATTTGTGAATTTATTACTGCTACACTTTGGAGATGCGAACAATTTACTGCTTTTAACGTCTCTTACTTGAACTGTTCATAGATTTTGTGTTTGTCTCATTCCTCTTAAAATGCTGCTCCTAATCTCGAGGCATTAGGTTCGATAGGTTCGCATAGTACACACAGGTATTTGTGATTTCTACATAACTGTTTACAGTATGGATACTTTGAATAACTAATTATAAATTTTAAAAGTTTCACAGTTAGGTACCAGAGATTACAGCATTTCTTTGTGCAGGCGTTATCTTCTTAGCTATGCAATTTTAATCGCTGTTGCTTAACTGTTCACCATGTTCAGTAAAAAGTAATATCATTAAAAACATTTAAAGAAGTTGGCTTCCGTGTTGTTTTAATTTAAACTATATCAGTTACAAATACGTGCTCATTTATTTGATATTCAGATTTACTACCTATTTTAGACATTTGGTTTTCGGTAAACGTTTCTCTTTTTTAATAAGTATTAGAATTAGTTTTGCGAGTAAAGTTTATGGGGTGACAAAACATAAATATTTTCGTAAACGATATTATTTGTTTTCAATTTGAACCACTTATCATTTGACGAAGCAAAACAAAATGAAGAATTAGGCGTATAAGAAAAAATTGAGCATGTTCCATTTTGAGGGTATTTACCCTTAATTTAAATAGTAACACAAGGCTCCATTTCAATCGTTTTCATTCGTACGTTTTCAGTGAAACATAAAATTATAGAATTGCCATTCCGATGGTGTTGTGGCTTACTAGTGTAATTGGTTTAGATAAATTAACGAAGTAGTTTCAAAGAGTGATATCCCCAGGGACACAAAATAATTGTATTATACGGTCCCGCCCTTTGTTTCAACCATTCTCGAATTGATAATGACTTTCTATGATTATTCTTAAACATTGTTAACTGGTGTTTCTTGTGGTGAGTACTTTTTGTATTCCCTGGAGGATATTTATGAAGTTAAACTGCAGGGCGATTAAATAAGCTACAAGTAAAATTTATTGCACTGATATTTAAATAATATGTACCTAAGTAGATAAAACCCGTAAAATTTTGTGAGGTACACATACTGATTAATATTGTAATAATTAGTAATTAATACAGCAGATTATTTTCAAAAAATTAGTATTTTTAAAATTGTATTTTTCAAATTATTCGTGCCGCCTTTTGATTACTGATTAATGAAAATATTTAAAAAATCGAGCGGTATGAATTTAAATAACCAATTATTTAGTATAATTTTATTATAAATTATGATTTCATGCTAAATCCCAAAGGTTTTATCTTTTTTATTGCTTGAAGTAGCAGGCGACCAAGCGGTCCACCTGATGATAAGTTAGGGCACAGCGAAGTCACTGCCTACCATGAAACGATAGCTCTCTTTAAAAGTTGTTTGAAGAAGGACATATCATATCAATCGGGAAAACCGCTGCCGGAAGTTCAACTCATAATTTTCATCTTGCACAGTTCAGCAATTCAAAGTACCATTGCTCGATCGGTATTCCATGCTCACATCAAAACCGCACGTTATCGACAACCGCGAAGATATGGAGCGTGTTCTAACTGTTCAAACGGACCGTGAGATAAGCTCCACTTGCATAAATCTACATACACAAACAGACGTCCTGACACTGACAGAACGACAAAAACATAAGCTTAAGGAGTCTATGCACTTGGGATCTTAAAAGACTTAGCCGGATCCGGTAATGAGAGAAAATAAATCAGCTATGTTGATTTATTTCGTATTTATTTATTTTATTTTACTCCAACGGATAATCCAATTACAGGAAATAAATGTTTTTTATAATTAACCGAGTGCAATTAAAAATAGTTTTCTTTATGTTTTTTTTTTATCTACTATGATATGTTTTATTGCTTGCTTTGCTGGGTATAAAAATGATTTTACATAAAATTTCTTACAAATTTGTTAAAACTCAGTAATGCCTGTTGTCCTTACTGAGTTTCATATGATAATATGGTAATTATTTGGCACTTACATAACTCAATACCGGATTAAAATCGGATCAGGCTATCTATCGTCTCCTTAATAGAAGTGCAGTCTACATTGATCGAAACAAGCATAAATGCTCCCAGCAAAAATTAAACCGAAAATTGATCCCTTTATAAATGTTCACTGCTCTGAGTTGTCTCACTATTCGTAAGCATAGCGTAAAATGGTACCCCATTTGCCTCAAGCCTTTGTCACCCTAATTTTTTTGTCCTCCCATTGCAAATTGCATTTCCTCGGCACCATATCGAATATTAAAGATTGATGAGATTGTGGCTTTTGAGTTTAAAGTTTGTATTAACGGGGCTGCATAATTTGCCTCCGCAGAAGAATTTGTGAACCGGGCTTACTGCTTTTCTTCTTCACGGCTGGGCTTACTTCTTAATTCTTGCTTTTGATAGAAATATGTTATTGTTTTTGTACGCCGCAAATTAACCTTTTTCATATTTTATGTCAAGGTTTGTTAAATTATTAGATTAAAATACTTCTTGACCGTGTAGTGACGGATTAAGAATATATAATATCACTACTCCATCTCAAAGCGTGATGTTATACAGCCTTCCTAAATAAATGGGCTATCCAACACTTAAATAATTTTTATATTCGAATCGTTTGTTCCTGAGATAAGCGCGTCCAACCAAATAAACAAACAATCTAGTCTCTCTCTACTATTTATAATATATAGACTTATTGATTGTTGTTTTGAGTACTATTTTGGTCATTATGAAAGTTTAAATCATATAACACTCACGTATTTTCTAACACATCGAAGCTGTAGTTGTATTTAAACAATATAGGCTACATCTCCGAGGCAGTTCTTTGTACAAAACAATACAAAAGAGACTATGCTTTATAACAGATTGATTTTATGTACAAAATGCAATATATGTCGAGAATATGAAATGCAACGGTGGAAATACGTGTTACAATGGCGATTAAATTAAAGATAATTTTCATATTTGCCCCAGATTATAAAAAAAAAAATGCAGGAAAAGAACGTAGTGAACACAATACCAATGTGTAATAAAAAAAATGGTTATCATACAATTATTTAGCCTTTATCATTAATCAATACTTCAACATTTAAAATAATTCTAGTTCTACGAAATGAATAAAATATTTTTTATATAAAAGAGTAACAATATATATAAGTTTGCAGGTTTACTGCCAATTTTTTTATGTATTCCTCGAACCGCACCCTCTCGAATACCACCTGCGCGATTGGTGCTGTTTGAGGAATATGTTAGGTGCGATTCGCGTAGCTGCTATTCGACTGGGTGCTGAAGAATGCATAAATTTTTTAGTAATGTAAAAAGTTGCTACCAATTATAGAGGCTTTAATAGCAATAGTAATATCTATACCTAGTTTATTAAATGACATGTAGTAGGACAGTCATACTTTAGTATTGCGAAGCGCCTACGGCCTTCTGATACGGAACTTAGTTGTTAGCAAAAAGCATGGAGTCTACGACATACACTCCTACTACACAAACACATAAAAGCCCGATTAAATTTCAAAGATGTACTTTTGCATCCATCTACGGCTAAATAAATAACACATTTCCCTATTTCAAATTAAAACGTCAATGTAATAGTAACAAGAAGACAGAACCGGTAGAATTATAGTAACGTATGCAGCAACCTTAACTGGGGTGAATACGCTTTATTAACAAGAGATTTGCAACTTTATACAGATAAAGGGACCTTTGAAGGGATGTCGATGCTAACAGTTTAACCGCTCAGAAGTTAAGAGTTCGTACCATATTTGGAAACGTTTGATTTGCATCATAAAGCCTTGTTTTGAATATAGAGGATAAAGTTTCTCAAGATTAAATTAGCTGAATGAATACATTAGTACGAAAGGCAGTTCGAAGACGATGTTGGGTTGTTGAAACAAGTTAACTTAGCACGTCTATTTCCAATTAATTCTGTAAAAAGTGAAGATATACAGAACAGTCGAAAGGGTTATTTTCTTTCGTTGGTTTTTGTTGCGATAATATTGAATGATTCACACCGATTAATAAGGTATAGAGCACGTAGAAACATTTTTTGGAAAAGCCCACATTTATTTAATCTACTGCAATGATTGATTTTAATATTAATTTAAAGCAAGAATAGGCGAAAGTGGGATATCACATTTTTTTAAACAGTTTATACCTACTATTATAATTTTTCCATACCAATCATCTAGTTTCTCAGCTTATATTATTTTATTCGTGAAACAATAAACAAAAAATTGGTTCATCTGCTTTAATAAACAAAGAAAAAATAGAGACAAAAAAATATGTAATATTGGGTCCGTAAATATCAAACAGATAGTTAACCACCAATCATGCTCTCTCAAACTCAAACAAGATCCGCAATAATGACCCGGGCCATTGACCCTTGATACTCCATCTTTCACGTTTGAGTGGTCACTGTGATTGCGTCTCAGCATCTGCTTGACCACCTGGACTTAGTAGATATAGACCAGACACGGTTGGCTAGCTAACCCCCATAAAATATTTTCCAAACGAAACGGTAAAATGGTTCATTGATCGTTTCGCGATGAAACTTTAGTGTAAGTACCTTGGACTAATAGCCGAAACGTGACTCGAGTTAGGAGGTAATTTTGTAGGAGGACCTTAAGAATATCATACACCAACAATGTGGATAGTTTCATGTAGTACCTACGGCGTTTGAAAACATTAGTATGTTTGAAAGAAATTTCAAATTTCATTCAGTACGGTACGATTATGCTAATGATTACAGAACAGAGAAGAGAATCCCGAAATCTATCTTTGAATAGAAGCGGACGACTAATAAAAATATCATCAATTTCGTAACGTCCGTCGATATAGCATTTTAAATTCTATGCTCTCATCGGTCAAACTTGAATTGGGTCAAGATTTTAACACACTTAGAACTTTTGTTAATGTCATAAAAACTGTGTACGATATTTGTAGAGATTTATCTATACTAATACCTCATAGAAGGTACAAAAACATGAATAAAAGGCGGATATTTTGTTAATAAATTAAGTGTAATAGAGTGTAATTCATAAATAGGTTTCACAGGAAGTTTCCAGAATTAGTGTTTATTTATTTATTTTATTTATACTTTATTGCACACAAAGAAAACATACAAACAATCTTAAAATCTAAACAAGTATGTACAAAGGCGAGCTTAACTCATATTTGATTTCTCTAGAGAAAGTTTTCAGAATGAGTGTTATAGAAAATGCATAACTAATTATTGTCAACTTAATTAGTTCTACAATGAATATTTTAACTCAAAATCTCATAATATCTTGCTGAACGTTTATACCGTCAACATCTTAACTTTTTTGTTAAACTGAATTGCTCAGTTTAGCACAAGTCCATCCAATTTATTCCCCCTTACAAAGGTCTTATCTTGAATGAGAGAAGCTTGTTTTAATGTCGTTAATTTAAGACTCCGGAGTCGGTAACGATTTCATTCTGTTGTGTTGTTAGACTCAGTCTATAGGCTAGCACTTCAATAGGTATTGAAAGTAGATTAGATAGTAGTTCGCTTTTGTACGAGTATTCCGGTACTTTAAGTCGAGTAAATGAAGATATCATGTACCGATGGAAGTCAAACAGCTATGAATATAAATATATTATGTATATTTCCCGCATGAAAATAAGTGTCTCTAGAATATTGTTTAAAACGTCTGTTAGAGACGAGATTAGGCCCTTGATGACACAGGTTGGCGAGACAAATAGAATACCTTTTTAAAACAATCCAAGCACATAATATTCACTACTACTATTTTTTCAAATAATATCTATCCATTAATTAGTTATGACTGTCTAAGGCTTATTTTTTAACTTATTTACATCATGTGTAAAAAATGATAAAATATTTCATAAATCAAAAATTGTGCAAATAATTTTCGCGCGTTCCAGCTGCCAATTAATTTTTAACAAAAGTACCATGAAAATTAAGCTGTATAGTATTTAGCACGATAAGAATTAAGGTATGCAATGTAATGTACCTATACAAAAAATAAATAAAGTGAAAATAATAAAACTAAAGTGTCTGTTTGTAATATCCTAATAACAGCTTTTTAGAGTACTAGGCATATGAAAGTATAGAAAAACATTTTGTAAAATTTTGTTGGAACGTTTGTTTGAGGTAAACTCCGATACAACTGAGCCTATTTCGAGGGGACTTTTACTAGCGGTTAGGCACAAGTGTAATGATTGAGTTTACTGAGTAGAAAAAAAAAAAAAAAAATTAATATAATTTTTTGACTAATTTAATCAGTTTAGTAATGTAGTTATGATGTTTATGTCTTTAGAGAGGTACGTACATGAATGTTCGAGATTAAGTGACGTGTTACCTATTGAGAGGAATAAAACTATGAAAGCCGGTATATATGATGCCTGATAAATAAAAAAGTGCAAGCATTCTGCACCATTACGCTAAAAATAATAAAGTTGATTTTAGTTTTTTTTTTAAATTGGTACTGAATTATTTTTGACTTATTCGTCAACTCGCGAGCGTGGAAATAGCGCGTGCGCGCGAGTTGGCACCTTCCGAATTTACCTATTTTTTGTCGTCAATCCGCGTGCACCAAGTATAGTCATAGGAAATAGAGGGAAAAAGGATTAAAAATTTTGTTTTTATGACTGTGTTTTAGAGGTGCGCGCGAGTTGACGGCAAAAAAAGTTCCGCTAGTTCTAAGCTCGCGAGTTGACGAATAAGTCGTATTTTTGAATAAATTAGCTGCCTATTTCATGAATTTGAAAGGTAAATGACCGAAGGCTTTTCTGACATTGTCGATATTCAAGGTGACTACTTAAAATTAGATTGGTCGTTAACTTGTTTGTCACCATTACCAATAAATTGATATCTGATAATATACTCACGCAATATATTATGTCATTGTAAAACAGGCATAAAATGAAATTTGTCTGTCTGACAAGTGACAATTTCAGTCTTGCAACTTATTATACTAAGGTATAAAATTGACTAGCAGTGTTTTTTAACTTATAACTCTGATAGTGCGCATGTCATTTGTTCGAGAAATAATAAGATGACGCAATTTCTTTTACATCTATAGCCCTACTTAAAATTGAACTTGCAACGACCTATTTGGCTTCAGAGCCAGTTGAATGACTTTTACGTAGGTCAGAGCAAGACATATCCCGTGGAGCTCTCCAGTAAGTGTGATGTGAGAGTTTCTGAGTCACAACTCAGAAACATAAGTACACCTACAAGAGTACAAATTGTGTGATGAACAAAAACCCATTATATTAACATAGTCTCATCATTACTACCGTTAGTTAAATCTCAAGTTCTAGTGGGCGAGCCTAAGGTCTTTGATAGCCTATGATACAGAAAATTTCACAAGAGAAAAACCTAATATTGATCAGTAATCAAACACACTCCAATACACAATCAAGGCAGTCATTCAGCATTACCACTGACCAATATAGTTGACCCTTCAAACAAATAGTAATTGGTCTTCCAAACCGACCGACCTACTTAAAGTTAGTATAGGAGAGTATCAAAACAGGTTTGGCAGCAGTATAAACCTCCAATACAATTACAATTTGGTTTAAATAACAGTGAACAAACTGTATACTGTCGTCAAACACCATTTTTACGTACTTTTATACGGGTATTAAGTACAATGCAGACAATTTGCTGTATTTAAATTCACGTGTATCGAATAGTCGATACATTTGCGATAAGCCTCGGCTCACAGTAATCTGACTTTATCTGTTTGAACTGCATGTGCACCGTTTGTAAATTTAAATAATATAATTTCGGTCTTCATATTCCACCAACAATTAATACAATTATATGTTTATTTACGTAGATTCAATTTAGATAGACGCCGCGTTTCGTATGAACAATATTATTACATTGATAAGTAAATGTCGTTTTTTTTCTTTTATTGCCCTTATATATACTATACCTTATATATACTATAATCCTTACATAATCATTGTAACCAATTGAGATTGTAACTTTTTGGCGATTAAAAAGAAAAGCCTTCATTTCTTGTCAGATCTACTTCAAACTTCTACTGAGTGTTTTGAGAAAAAAGGATTCGAAAATAAAATAAGTTTAGTAACATTAAAATTCTTAAGAGTTGACAAAACCAACACCACAATATATTCACAATGCCATATGACATACGGCTGTTATTTGAAGATTATCGCTTGAACATGACTAATGACATGTCGCTTCCTACACGTCTCTTCTATATGTTAATTGTACCGAATGTTCCCAACACTAATTTACACTGTGTTTATTTTACTGAAGACAATTTTACTCGTGCTATTCTAAAAACACATATCACACAACATTCAACTCTAACACAAGTACATTAAAAGTTATTGTACGTAAGTGATTGAAAAGTTAATGTGGTAAAAGCTCAGATGATTCACACGCGTTCCGTTGTCATTTCAGACGTTCGATTCAATTTTTCATCTAGATGAGCACTGTGTAAACACAGACGTAATGGAGGGGAAAGTTTCTATTTTAAAACGTTTTTATTTGGGTCCCCTCCGATTCTTTTATGGTTATATAGAATTCACAAGTTTGCACCCAAAAACTTTCTTTGTCTGCTGAATTGAAAACAAGGTGTAGATTACAGGTGGAAAGTTGGATCTATCTACAATATATTGATAATGTATGTTTTTTATTTTCATATCTGATTTTTTTTATGTAAGTATCTTTTTTTTAAAGGACTTGCTAAGTACATGTTGTTTTTTATTATTTCTATAATGATAGTACAAAACAGAAACAAAACATATCACTTTCCATGATTTACTTTTAAAATTTGATGTGCACTTAGTTTTTATATATTTCATGAGTGAACTTTGTTAAAAAAATAGCTATCTAGAAAAGTACAAAAATTGCAGTAACCATAAAAATATTTTTTACAAAACTTTTCACGAGAAAACCAATTTTTTTTTATTTAAAAATACTTTTTACTTAAGAAAACTGGTGTGGCATATGTCAGAAGTTAGATGTTGTGTTTAAAAATGCATATTGTTGGAAGAGTGTGCTTCGTGCTGAGTTCAGCAATAAGTTTATATTGTATCTGATGATATAAAAGTGTTGTGACTAGGCGACCCGTATCTAAAGTACAGGCCACACCTGAAACGTAGTAAAACGAATCTACTTTACTTAAATTTTTACTGTCTTACAGTTATACCAAATGCCTAAATATAATTTAAAATTAATAAAACCAAACAACAAAATGAGGATGTGATACTCCTCTACCTACCCCTTCGAGGAGAAAGTTGTAATGCTATGACAGTTTTCCAACTGGTACTAAAAAGGTCTATCTTAGCTTAAATTTGATTTCAAGTGAATTGCATCTTCCCCACATAGAGGTGTTGGTGTTGGAATTTTGAATTATTTTATTCAATAGGTATGTAATAGTATGTAGGTAATAATTCATGTTACTTTAAAAATACCACTCCACTTTCCGGCTCAAACAAAAAAATAATAATATAGGTAGATTATTTGAGCACGCGAATCAAATTTAATATGCATACCGTTTAAGTCGTGTTAAAATATAGTGTTGCGTGAACAAAATATCGATATCGATAGAAATAAATTTATTCGCGTGTGGGAATTCGGTCTATTTTTCGTGTTACGAGCTTGCTTTTATGGTTTGGCAGAAACATATCAATAAATAGTACAGTTTGATTGTCAAGTTTAAGGTCATGTGAATGGGGTGGCTGTTTTTGATGATACATAAACATTGTACTTAAATGGTCTACTTTACTGTTTGATATGGTTAGTTTCTTTGAATATTTTTGATATGGGCTATAAATACACGTAATTCTTTGTGCTAAAATATTATGTATTATATTACTCAATAGCAATTTTGAGTTAATGCTGCTATATTTCATTAATTTGTATTTTAAGACATTTAAAATCTGTTTATATCATCATCATACATCGTCTTAAAAAATATGTTTATATGAACCAGGCAATTTCTTTATGTACCGTTCATATTTCCTTTATTAATTTACTTAGCTATCATCTATTTTTTAAAATTTAACTTTAACAATAAATTGAATCTTTATATAATATTTGATAAAAAAAAACATAGGCACAAACTATAATTTTTATCGATACTCACATAACATCACCAACTCGTGCTAACAAGGTGATTATTGCTAGGGGCGGGACGAACTCACTCGATAACCGCTCTTTACAGCCATCTAGCGGTGAATATAATTATCTTAAAACCAACTCATGGGAAAATAAATCAAAGATTTTCTAAACAAAGCACTTTTGGAGCAACGAAGAGTTGAGCTATTCGACGTAGTATTATTGTTTTACGTCTTTCTAACATTGTAAGTTGAAGTTCGTAAGGATTTGACTTGCCGAAACTGGGTAACATTTGTTGGAACCAATGCTTTTTATTTTATTTTGTGTACCACCACCACTAATGTGGTGATTAAGTTTATCGTTTTCAATGTGAATTTACTGTCAAACGCAATCATTAGGAGGTATTTTTAAATTTGTTATATCGATAGAAATGTGGGTGTGAAACATCTCTGCCTACCCCTTCGGGGAAAAAGGGGTGATGCTATGTTATGTTATATCGATATCTTGCTATATATATAATATAATACATTCCAATAAAACATTTTTAATTTGTTTAAATTTTATCTTAGGTATAATAATTTACTTATAGACAACTGTGGTCGTAATGAGTACAAATTAAAATAATTCAATTAATAGATATTGATAATAATTATAGTTAACTTTTACATCACTTCAAATAAATACATTAATATTGTAATAATAGAGTGATAGTATTACAATAAATAAATTTATTTACTAATACATAATTAGAGTAGTAATTACACCACTAGACTATTTGTTTTTATCCAATACACGTAAACACAACCTTTGATTAATAAACAAGTTAATCGAATTGACAAATAAACTATTAATTTGTTGACAGATAAATGGGTGACTTGATTGGTTGAATTAGATGAACAATATGAAGTTCAATCTCGTTGTTTACTCAAAGATACAAGTTTATTCTATGCCTAACACTATTGCGTCACGCCACGACTTTCATTTGGCTCGAAGGTTAGATATTGAAATGGATTGGGTTAACACGAGCCTAATTAAAGAAGTACCTTGAAGATCAACCTAGAACAAAACTATCAACTATGCCAATTGAGCGTAATATGAATAAAATCATCCTATTAGTAGAATAATGTTTTCACATTACATAAATAAATAAATATATTATACTATAAATTCGGCATTAAATACCGTAAACTATCGATTGATCTGAATTTGTGATTTGTAAAATACTGACAAAAGAAAAAAAAATACAAATTAGATCAATCGATACTTAGTTTAATGCCGAATTTAGACTACTACCATTTTTGATTTATGTGACGAAAAAACATTATTCTACTAATTTGGCAGGTATATGGAATCCGACTAATACGATATTGGGATTCCGATTAGGCCCCAGGAGTTTTCTTTTTAATTTCCTTTTGTGAAATCTCGGCTTTATAAATTTATTTTTGCCAATCTTTGTTGATGTGCTAGTTAGGATTTTATTAAATGTGACGTCATATTTCACTAGATGGCTAAGTATAGAACTACCACACTCATTTACAACAGCATAATACCTAATAAAAAATAATCAACTTTTTTAACATTTATTAAATAAATAATGATAATGACATTGCTTTGAGGCTCACACAAAAAGGGGATTCTAAATTCAAATTAAATAAAAATCACGTACCATTCTAAAAACCCTTCAATAAAACAAAAACGCCCTCTCCCAGACTATTCAGTCTTTTCCATATCTAGTGGGTGGTCCATTCAATACTATCACGAACTACAAATTGCCTTATGCTTGTTTGTGCATTGGGCCCACGTATCTCAATTACGCACTGGTCAATTATTACACAAACTCTTCCCATGCGGCTAAGCGTTTCTGGCTCGCTCTAGTTATGCACTTCAACTTCAAACTCAGTAATTACCTGTTAGCTTTGAATTACTTTGTGGGCTTTTAGAGTTCTTTATGCTATAAAACCTTGTTTTATGATTTAGTTCGTCTACGATGACAATGCAAGTTATGTAGTTGCATTTTTATAATTAATTAAATTGTCATACTAATAAATCATGAGTAGTATAAACAATTTTTGGTTAATTTATAGTTTATTAAGTCTATTATTATATATGTAATGTCCCAAATGAAAAATAAAATTTAAATAATAAATTACTATTATAGGTACACAAGAAGTTTAATCATCATCATCATATTACTCCCGTGACGTCCACTGTTGAACACAGAAGTTAAAAAAGTTTGCAATTATTTGCATGTTAAAAAAATAAATAAATTTGCATAAAATATATATGTAATGTATGTAAAAATTTAAGTATAAAAATGTATATACTAACTTTATGTTATTGAAAATGTTGTTTGCATTTAAATAACTACAAGCTGATTTTTACGTAGTTGGAATAACCATCATTGCAATCCACAAAATATGTCCCACTGCTAGCAGTACCGTGCGTACAGTGCCTAGGCACGGGTCTCTTCTAAACAGTGTGAAGGGAATCTATCCTACTATAACCACGCTAGCCAGACGGGTTGATATAGGATTTGTTTTGAATTTTCCTTTTCTTGCAGTGCTCTTGTCTGCATAAGGTTACTCCCTTAGTCACCTTTTACAATACCCACGGGTTGAGATAGGGTAGTGATGTTATGTATTCTTAATCCGTTACTACACGGATAAATGTTAAATAGATTGTTCTTTCCTATTGTAAATCTATTATGTAAAATTTATTGTACAGAACCATCACTGCTATTTAAATTCCAACTTATTTTTTATACTATTGAATTATTTATAGGTAAAACTGATGATAGTTACGGAAAATAATAACATTGAGTATCCGGTTTTTGAATCTCGATAAAATTGTTGGTTCATCTTTTTTTCTTTGCTTACATAGTTAAGGCGTACACTATCATTACAAGGATGTTATTATAGAGTGTTTGGTCTGGCCATGATGTTTATAGCTTTTTAGAGATCTAGATTAGAAAATTTTGTTTTATATATTTGACTGTCACCGTGGCGCAGTGGTTAAAGTGGTCGCCTCGCCACTACATCGTCGCCGTGTTGGGTGACGTGGGTTCGATTCCCACACGAGACAAATATTTGTGTGATTCATAGATATTTGTTTCTAGTCTGGGTGTACTTTGTGTCCGTTAGTTTCATGTTTGTAAAGCTCCCCGCGACACAGGGCTTGTTCCCTAGTGCGGGCGTTGTCTTTTAAAATGATATATATAAAGGGACAGATTTTTAATGACTTTACAAGTATACATACACCAATGGTTACTACGAATAAACAAATAATAAGTAATAGGTGTATGAACTTCTTACATTAATTCAGAATATATTTTATATATATTTATTTACTTTTATAAAGCAAACATTATTGTTTTTTTTTACATACATAGGTATATTTTTATATTCTATTGTAAGAAAAATCAATTTAAATAGTATGTTATTATTATTAAATATATCAATATAATAATCAGTTAAGTAAACCAACCCTGTCATAATAATACTTTAATAATACGATCTAATTAAATTAGGTGAGGCCTATGTCCAACAGTAGACGTCATTGGGCTGATATGATGATTATGATGATGATGAATACGATCATATTGTTTATGTATGTATATCGAAATATATTTAAGTATATTTATCAGTGCTGTCTAGTTACGGATTAAGAATACATAATGTCACTACCCCATCTCAACCCGTGGATGTCGTAAAATGTGACTGGGAGTAACCTTATCCACAGAAGAGCACTGCAAGAAAAGAAAAATTCGAATTCTCTAAACTAACCCGTGGTATAGTAGGCTAAATTCCCTGCACATTGTTTGGAAGAGACCCATACCAAGCAGTGGGACGTCTATGGGTTGAAATGATGATGATGTTTATCACTTGTCTAGTTCCCACGAAGCACACAAACTTAAGTTAGCTGTGTAAAAAAAATGTCCCAAAAATGTTTTTTTTTTTCACTTTAAGTACGGGAAAAGTTTTAAGTGGTTGCTATATGAAGAACATAGATAATAGGGCTGTACCTACTTTTAAACTCAACCTTCATTATTCATAAGTGCAAAAGTCTCAACAGTCATATGTGTTCATAAAACACTCTGAACTCATGCACATTGTAACAAAATTCGAGATAAGTAAGAAATTCTCAAAAAAGTTGGCCGCGCTTTAAGAGGTTTCCATCGACCATTATATAGGAGGACACGTTAACTTCAGAACCATGTGGTGTCCCAGAAAACTATTTTGCAAGTCCTTTATCCCATTTTCACGAGAACGAGCCTGAGTAAAAAGTTTACCAAAGTTGTTTAAGCCACAACAGGTGTTCGTAATATAACGGTATTAGCCCCTTTTTTAAAAGAGTATTGTTTTGAAAAACCCAACTTTGTATTCAATGAAGAAAAGTTTTAAAAGTGGCAGCGTTTATCTTTTAACGTGTTTTCATACAAAGTGTACTCAAGAGATGCTTTCAACTTAGAACTTATTCTTTTTTACTTTAATTAGATACCTACCATAAAAACGAATGCGAATCTTATGAGAAGTTGTATATGGTTATTGCATCCCATTAGAACTAAGTCCAACTGGGACTTAGTACAAAAAGTACGTAGATAGATAACAGCGTGCTCTACGAAACTAGATCTCAGTTTGTTTATAATTAATGCTCGATACACCCGCACGGGAATAATTCAACGGTTTATGCACCCTTGATAATATGAGATGAAGTTTCTTTAGACGCCGGGGCGGCGCGGCAGTGCGGGGCGTACGACGCCGTGGGGCGGAGTCACCAAGCGCCGTTCAGTCGGTGGGCAGCCGCCGTCCGCGCCATACGCCTGCCATAAACGCGCCACACGCTGTCATGCCACGCGAGTCGCGATGTCGCTTCCAACACGTGAATATTTATGACGCGATCGACCAATTCGCTCCCTCATAAATGGCACTGCCGACCTCGATGCCTCACCGCAGCTCGCATATGATCGTAAAATGCTAATAAAACAAACTGTCGCGAAAAGACTCGAGCGCCAAACTTTTCATCAAATCATAGTGTACGTGTTGTTCTGCTGCCATGCCATCGAGAGGAGTTCCGCGGCCGAAATGCCGCACGAGTGCGCGTACCGCAGCTTCGAGACGGAAACGTCGGAGAACGCGGTACTTTTCTGTAAAATTCGAACCATAAGCAGTTTGGACCACCTGTTACAAAATATCAGTAGGACGCAATTTGACGATGTGATATCCTTACACGTACAGTGCAGTGAGATTTTGTTTTTTGAAAGCACTTTGACTAGTCAGTCACAAAAATCACCAGGAAAACATACAAGTCTATCAAAACTTCGAGACCTCGTAATAGACAAGTGTAAGATCCGACAAATCCCAGCACGCGCTTTTGGAAATTTCAAAGACCTGAAACGTCTGCACGTGACGACTCATAACAGCGAGTGGTCTGCAATGACAATGGAGTTACATGAACAAGCCTTCGCAGGCTTGAATGAGTTAATCGAACTCGACCTAAGTGACAACAACATCTGGAGTACTAAGACAGAAACTTTCTGTACGCTGTATAGTTTAAAAACTTTGAATCTAACTAATAATCACTTACAAAACATAAAGACTATTGGATTTTCTGATTCGTTAAGAGAACAGAACTTAAGTGTAAGAAGTTGTAATTTAGTCATAGAGGTTCTTGATATGTCCTTTAACGACTTGATAGTTCTAACCGACAATAGTTTGTCAAAGTTACGTTCGTTGACGAAATTGTTGTTACAAAACAATGCGATATCTACCCTAGAAGATGGTGCCTTTGAAGGATTGCTCAGTCTACAGGTTCTGAATTTATCAAGTAACTTTTTGAACACTGTTCCCCCCGATCTATTTTCTGACTCAAAGTCCTTAAAAGATATAAATTTTAGTAATAACACTATAAACACCATACCGCCTGGTTTGTTTGAAGGTTTAGATCAATTACAAATTTTAGATTTGTCAAATAATGAACTTACTAGTCAGTGGATAAATAAGGGCACATTTATAGGATTACTTCGTATGGTTATACTTAATTTGTCATACAATAGGATAAATAGGATAGACCGCCATATGTTTCAGGATTTATATAGTTTACAGAAATTGAATTTAGAGCATAATGAAATTACTTCGATAGATCAGCATGCGTTTGGTGAGTTGCGAAACTTGCATTCCCTTACACTCTCAAATAATAAACTTGTTCATATTCACCCACACCTGTTTACAGATTTACACGTTTTGCATGAATTGTTTATTGATAACAATGAAATAAAACATATCGAAGAAAATGCTTTCGATAATATGACAGCTATAGAGGACTTGGGGTTAAACGATAATTTTTTGTCTGCTATTCCCTCTGCAATTCACAAACTCCGATCTTTGAGGTCGTTGGATATCGGCAACAACAATATAACACATTTGAATCGAGAGAATTTCCGAGGACTTTCCGAACTTTTCGGTTTACGTTTAGTGGATAACAAAGTTACATATTTGAATGAAGACACTTTTGAACATTTGTCGCAGCTTCAAGTCCTTAATTTAGCTTCCAATAAAATAAAACATGTCGCACCAGGTTGTTTTCGAAAGAATGTAAATCTGAAATTACTGAGGGTAGACGGTAATGAAATATTGAAATTCGATGGAATATTTAGTACCTTAAATAGTTTAGTTTGGCTCAATATGTCTGCTAATAAAATATCGTATTTTGACTTTTCAAGTTTCCCTAACAGTTTAGAATGGTTAGACTTACATAAAAATTACATAGAAAACTTTGTGAATGATGATATGTACTCAAATGTAAATATAAAATTATTAGACTTAAGTTTCAATAATATAACTCAAATAACTGTGACTTCTATACCAAAATCGGTGGAAAAACTTTATTTGAACGACAACAACATTCAAAATATTCAAGTCGGTTCATTCTCAAAACTACAAAGGCTATCAACTGTGATGTTAAATAATAACAAACTGGTACAACTTGACATGAATGCATTTAGGTTAGATCAAATAGATGAAGATTGTGACTTACCAGAGTTCTTTATAAGCGGAAACCCATTTGTTTGTGACTGTTCAATGGAATGGATTCAGCGCATTAATTATTTGAGTCACAGTCGACAATACCCGCGCGTGTTAGATTTAGATAAAGCCTTATGTACGTTGGTCCATTCGCGTGCCAAGGAAAAAAAGATGATAATAGAAATGTTACCTTCTGACTTTCTCTGCCCATACGAGAGCCATTGTTTCGCTCTGTGTCATTGTTGTGACTTTGTAGCATGTGACTGTGAAATGATTTGTCCAAATAACTGTACATGCTATCACGACATTACTTGGAATGCGAACGTTGTAGATTGTTCAAACGCGGGCTACACAGAAGTACCCGAAAGAATTCCGATGGACGCTACCGAAATATATTTAGATGGAAATCACATCAGCCATCTGGGAAATCACGTGTTTATAGGGAAAAAGAAACTTCAAGTTTTGTATTTGAACAACACAAAGTTAAAAGAAGTAAATAATCAAACTTTTAAAGGTGTTGATTCTCTTAGAGTTTTGCATTTGGAGAATAATAAACTGGTTGAGTTGAAGGGAGACGAGTTTTTACATTTGAACAATCTAAATGAACTGTATTTAGATCATAACGCTATAGTACATGTTGCCAATAATACTTTTTCCTCGTTAAAGTCTCTCTCGGTTCTTAGAATTGACGACAACAAACTTGTCAACTTTTTCCCTTGGAAATTACTGGCTTCGTCATCCAAAAGTTTAGCCCATGTATCTATTGAGGGCAACCAATATTCTTGCGACTGTAAGAGTATAGCTGAATTAGATTCGTGGCTTAGGAGGGATCCGGGAGACCCGGAGAAAATGTTGTGTACAGATACTGAAGGAAAACCAACTAAAATAACTATTGCCTCAGTATTGAGCCATTGTAAAGAGTATATGGGATCAATAGACGACCCGACTGTATCTAGAGATGAAATTGTGTCCAAGTCAATATTTCTACCCGATAATTACTTCGCTGTTGTATGTGGAGTTATTATTATTGTCGTATTGATCTGTCTGATAGGTGCTATATTCTACGCTTTCAGATATGAGGTTAGTGACTGGTTCTACACTAAGTACGGTGTGCCACTGTTCAAAGAACAGTCCTGTCCAAACGTCGATCACGTGTTGGAAGGCAATCCGAATCACATGTATGATTATTACGTGATATGTAATACCAAAGATACAAACTTCGTTTATCATAATATTATGTCTGAGATAGAATTCAGAAAAATGACATCAAAGAAGTTTTCAATGAATGAAGCTTCATTAAACATTCTTACTTTAGACGGTTTCTCGAAATCTTCTAAACTGTCTAAAAGGCTTATAATAGTTTTGACAACGAATTTCATTTGCAACGATCTTTGTGATATTCATTTCAAGAATATATTCTTTAGTTATTTAAAATCCTTAAATCGTAGTGATTTGAATAAAATTTTATTTGTCAAGGTTGTGGACAACAATCAAATAAGCGATGAACTGAGTTTTGTATTAGATAAATTTAAGAATATATCCTGGAACGACCCTCGATTCTGGGACAGATTCATCGCTTTACTCAACTCGACCGACACTATAATCACAGTGAAAGGTTCCGAGAACAGCGTATTCAAGAAGTCGTTACGTCAGACTCCGACATTGAGATACACGACAATGCCCGTCTCAAATGATAGTTGCTCAAAGCAGAATTTCACAAATTCCTTACAGTATTGTAAGAGAAACGATGGGGAATCGTCTCAGAATGAAAGTTCTCCGTCGTCGGACAACAACACGTACGGGGATGGGAACAATTCGAACAATAGCTACATGTCGATCGACAACAGGACTTGTCCTCGGTTTAATTATGACCTGAGGCTTTCCCCTAGCACTGGTCACGTATATTCTAGGGTAGATGATATTTCGCCGACAGTACCACGCTCCATAACCGGGAGTACCTCTAATAAGGGGCGCACGTACTTTGTTTGAATGTTATTGTCGGTGTTTAAGATTCCAATTACTGTAAGTTTTCATTTCTTTTTCTTTGCACTAAAGCTTGCACTTTAAAATATTTATTCATATTACTTAATATTTTATTTCAGTATTGTAAATAAATTGTTACTTATTGTCGTACATTTTGTCAATTTTCACATACGTAATATAAGCATTACGGATTCGAGTCGTATTACGAGAATATGAGTATTTTAATGAAACAATATTTGTACAAAGTTCGTGTGAAAATGTTGAGTCTGATTGTGGTAACATTTTTCAAATATTAAAATTATTATTAATTGTATAACATAGTTTATTGAAACTGTGAAAAATAATTCACGGATAATTCACTGTAATACAACACCAAATAGCATAAGACGTTTAAAATAATTCCCGTAATCACAAAATTTTAATATTATGTCAATAGTAGATAATACAGTTTTACTTTATTTTTCTTTATTGAGTTAATTTGAAATTTCCATTTTCTGCTTATAGAAGTATAATTTATTATTAATTTCATAATTTTCCATGAATCTGATATATATAGGTTTATTACATCACAGCGAAATTAAATTAGTTTAAATTTTTGTTATGTTTTGAAATTATTTTGTACTTATTTAATCTATTAATGTATTTTATTGTATGAAAATTAATATGTCACACTTATTAATGTGCTTAATCATAATAATTATAAGGAGAATGTATATAACGATATATATGTTTGCAATGTTATCGTTTAATTGGCTATACTTAGATGTATCGCTTGAGTACCTATTTTAAAATAATTAAGCTAAATCGTGATATTAGATTTAATAATTATAAACTTGAAAATAAATGTAATTTTTGGATTGTAATTATTAGTCATAATGAAAATTATTGTTTTGTATAAAAATGTACAAAGATATCTTGAAAACGTAATAAATTATACTGACGTTTTGATACTTATTATGATTTTTATTTCAGAAAAGATCCTTGAATTATCATTTCATTAAGAAAAATAAATATTCATAATTAGGGATTTTAATTATTATAATTCTGAGTGATATTTTTAAGAATGTCACTCGGGTTTTGACATAAAGGTTTTAATTTAAAAATGATATTATAATTCCTTTTGATATTCTTGCTCCAAAAATATAGCTTAAAGTAACTTTTAAGATTTTTATGGATCCAGATGGAGTTGGTTTGTCATTTTCCGCATGTTACATCTGTAGAATAATTTATTAAGTTGTCCTCTTTACGAACTAAATAGAAAGAGAACTTCTGGAACTTCACTTTTTTTGATAAATTAATCTATACTTATATAATATAGTCAAACTCTTGACTGATTCATTGACTGACTTATATAATAACGCACAGCCTAAACCACTAATCCTAGGGACATGAAATTGGTTGAAAATTTTAAAAATCTCGTTTTAGTGGATACGCATTGATTTTTCGAAACTAAAGAGGTGAGATGGTGATCAAGCCGTTTGACCTCTAGAAGACATGTCTAGGATTTCATATGTCTTATTTTAAAGCATGACCACGCGATTCCATTAGTGAGTCATATAATGTTGAAGACTTTATTATTTATTTTTATATAATATTAGGTATTACAGATTATATTACGGGTCACTCACACAAGGAAGTCGGGACTGCCGACAAGGTTTCAGTTCCGTTAGGGAACCATCTTCATGGTAAGAGAAGTGGCGCCTCGAGGATGATTCTAAAATTAGTAAGATAGAGTAACACGTAAATACTCGTATATTTCTATGTTGAGATTGAACTTATAACACTCAGCGTGGTTTTATATGCTAGTTGTCGGTACGTGCAATTTTATGAATAAATATAATTATTATAATATCTTGACAACCACGTTCATCATTTAAATCCATAAACGTCCCACTGCTGGACACAGGTCTCCTCCAAAGAATGTGGAGATTGAGATAATTATGTGCGATCCTGTGCCGCTTGCAACCATCGGCCGCCCGCAATCTTGACCAGGTCGTCGCCGTCGGTCCATCTAGTGGGGGGCTTCCTACGCTGCACCTTTCAATACCTTACGTGTATGGCGGTATTATTGTACGGTTTCTTCACATACACGAGGGTTTGAATATCAGTTATGCATGTAAGGTTAAAACCATCAGACAAACCCTACCGTGTATGGTGGTCAATAAGAAGGTAAAATCTCTGTCGTAACAGGAACCATAATATATTACGCGCGGGCAGAGACGCCGGCGACAGCTAGTCGTAAAGGATATTTATGGTAATAGCCTAACCAAGTTAGTGATGAACTGGCTCGGTGGCAGTGGGAAGTGTATACGACTGCTGTGCAAGAGGTCCCGGGTTCGATTCCCGGGTCGGGTGAAAATGGTATTGGGTTTTTCTATCATGAAATTCCAGTATTAAGATTTTCCCGGAGTTTGGTAAACAAATGCTCCCGGTTGGTGACAATAGGCTCGCCCCCTATTTCATTGGACCAAACATAGCTGGCGAAATGTGGGTGTGAAACACCTCTGCCTACCCGTTCGGGCAAAAAGGCGTGATGCTATGTATGTAAGTTAGTGATCATTAGTTAATTATCTAATTAATATTCAATTTGTGTGATTTATGATTGACCGTATAAGTAAGTTTTGCTTGTTTAGTCGTGGGTAGTTGAAATTGAAGTTGATTATAATTTCATATTCTTCTTATCGTATCTGAAAATATTGAAAGCACCTATCTTATAAATATTTTAAACGTAGAAAAATGCTAATTGGTTATATTGATCTAATAAGATAAGTAATATTGAAAAACACTTATAAGTATATGAGAAATATTGTATTGAATAATGTGTGTCGTTAAAGCGTAGGAAGGTTTAAAGATAAATATATTATGTAACATTAATTGAAGCCTCCGTGGCTCAGCGACTAGTGACCCTGACTGCTAAAGTGCTGAGACAGAGGTCGTGGATTCGATTTCCACCCATGACAAATCTTTGTGTGATGAGCACAATTTATTACTGTTATATTTTTGGGTGTTACGAAAAAAAACTATATTAAAATTATCTGTTTAAATTAGTTTAATTTCTCTATAACTTTCATGTTGCAGTCAAGTAAGAAAATAGCAACTTTTAAAGACAATAAAATTTACGAATACTCATTACGTTGGTCTCAGTATCATTAGTAAGAACAAATTACTAAATCGTCGACATAAACATGTTTAACTTATGCTCTCACTATCTGAGTACAATAGGTCGTCTGTTAAACTATAAAATATTTGGGCTAATTAGAGCGTATGTATGTTACGGTTAAACTAAACCAATATTATGCAGAAAATGTTATAGTTTTTGTTATCTCAACTCTTATGAGATACTTATCCAAGATTATCAACATTGTTTATCAAATTTACTACTGATAATGTTTTGTATAAATAGAAAGTTTTTTTCTTGTTATAAATTTAATTTTAGAACCCAATTTCATGAACATGGCAAAGATAGTACATTATAATAATAGAATAGTATAATTGAAATAAACCATAGCTTAGAATCGAATGAGAAGACAAATTCAGCTGAAAGCAATAATTTGTGACGGCAAAATGTAATGTTTCCTGTTTTCAAACTTTAACAGTAGCATTTCGGATATGTTATGTCTGGATCCCGACAATGCACTTCGTGTGGACACAGTAATTGGCTGATTGTTGTGTCAATAAAGATAGGATCGATAAGTCAGGCGAATCCGCACTCGGAAATAATTTATATTTCATTAATTTACTACCAGCTTAATTATTTTATTATTCCATACATTTACATTGAATTTCAAAGTTGATTTAATTAAATAACTATAATGAGATTCATTATCGTATTAAAAAGAATTATTGACTATTAAGAATCAAATGAGAATAATATAATAAATAAGAGTCGGACATGGTTTTTTTTCTTTCAAGTTATCACAAATTAGTGCTCAAGAATCGAATTCATTAGCTGTTTTAGTAATGTAAACAATACTATTTATGTTATCATTTTTCATTCTTATCATTAACTACATTTTCTTAACGGTATTATGAGGGTCTATTCAGAATTTGGACATTCTAATTAGTCGATTTCGATATATCTTTTCGAAAATTTAAAAAAATCATTATAATTTTCTAATATTTAGACAACAATATCAAAACCGAATGCTAATGAAATGAAATTGTGACAAGAATGTGTTCAGAAAAATCTAATCAGCCTGTACTGGAAATACGATTCTAATAATGAACTTTCTCCAAATTGGAATTCGTTTTGAAACCGTAATCGCCGAATTTATTGCACGAAAACAAAATGTTAACTTAGCAACGTTTAAAGTTGCTTTTATGTGCACATAAAATAATCAAGTTTATTGTCAGTAGTGAAACAATCTTGTCTTTGTAGAGAAGTTGAGGTTACCAGGTGCCTCTCAAACAAAATACTTGTGTTTAGATTGTAAAGGTACTGAGATACTGGGTGTCCAGACAAATGGAACATAAATGTAAATTGAATATAACGTAGGGGAAGGTGAGTATATCTTTTTTTTATTAATTTGTTAAATGCCGCTTAATCTTGTTAATCTACTGCGTTCTGGTGGGAATGAGCAGCAAACATAATAATAATATTCTAACACATTCACACAGCGCCATCTAGTCCCAAAGTAAGCAATTATATTTGCTTGTGTTATGGGTACTAAACAACTGATATACTACTTAAATACATTTTTGTTTGTAAATACATACATATATTATAATAGATAAATTACACCCAGACACAGAACAAACCTTTATGTTCATCACACAAAGATTTGTCCTGGGTGGGGATCGAACCCACGACCTCCGGCTTAGCAGTCAGGGTCACCAACCACTAGACCAACAGGCCAGTCAAACATCCATCCAACCAACAGGCGAGCCTATTGCAATATGTCTAGATGTATTCTTTATCTAATTATTATGACTACGACGAAGTTTCCAAGCCGATTAAAAGTACACGGTGTATATAATTATACAATGAAACTATTCAAATTTAATCTTTCATGTGACTCATCTTTATCTAGGGTTATACCTATAGATGGCATATCTTTGTTGTAGACAGCACATGTTCTAACGTTGACGACATCATTCAAAATAACTAAAGTCCTAATCCAGCTTCAATGTGTGACGTCGTAGCTAGATGTTCTTCTTATTTTTAAAACACCCGCATTAGGGATCAAGCGCTGTGTTGCGGACTTTATAGTTAACTAGCTTCCACTCGCTGCTTCGCCCGCGTTATATGTATTTTATACCTATAAACCTTTCTCTTGAATCACTCTATCTATTAAAAAAACTGCTTCAAAATCCGTTACGTAGTTTTAAAGATTTAAGCATACATAGGGACGGACAGACAGCGTATGTTACTTTGTTTTATACTATGTAGTGATGGACTCAAAGTATACCATATAGGCTTGAGACAAATATTTATGAATCACACAAATATATTTTTAACTAGCTGTCTCGGCGAACTTCGTACCACCTACTTAATTTATGATTTTATGAAAGTATACCAACCTACATACCTACCCTTTACATACCTACCTACCCTACCTACTTTACCTATCTACTCTACCTACCTACCCTACCTACCCTACCAACGTAAAAAAAAAAACTTCAACGAACATTTCAAAAACAGAATTGGCCAAATTGGTCCAGGCGTTGTTGAGTTATGCGCTTACCAACACATTTAGCGATTCATTTTTATATTAAAGATTTCGTCACTGCGTAATTCAAATGAAAGCTTGAAATAATAAAGTTACTTCAGAGGCCGAAATTGTACATCAATGCTTACGTCATAATAATATATTATGATACCACATAACTAATTATTCATTCACAAAGAACCAATTCCAAAAACATAATCGCAAAGTCAACACATTATTCTATGAATTGCGAATGTTTTGACTCCATAATGATCGAACCACAGCATAAACCGGGCAATTTCTGTCAACATAGAGTTAATCACGGATAAATATTTGCTTAAGTTAATCATAAATATTATTGTCTCGTTAATGACGATATTGTCTTGCTTGTAGAGCATTTTACCTCTTGTTTTAACACTGTATTGTGGTTCATATTTCATAGATTGTATGGTGCTATTGACACTAGTATCTAGTAAATCGATATTTGATGCTAAATGAGCTTATTTTTGTTTGGGAACTCCGTCAATATGTGTTGTAAATGTAGGTTGTTACGGTCGACTTTTAGTTACCAAAAATGAGTCATCTTACTGAATACAGTTATACTTTGTTGCTTTTAAATTTTTAATAATTTTAATTTCAGTTTAGCTAGAGAAGTACAAAAGATGATTATTTTTGGTTCTGTACCATTCTATGATATTTCAAATTTTAGCCTTATTATACCACTGCTGGATATAGTCCTCACATAACTTCCGCTACAGCGTGCAACAAATAATATTAATATCTATTTGTTTCACTCACGCGTCTGTGATTCATAAAGAACTCATAATTGGGTTTATATTTAACACTTTTTAAACATTGTCAACAATTTAGAAAAAAAAAAGTTTTCTCATTTTCCCGCTAACTATACTAAAAGAACAAATTAGTGACATGCAAATAGCAACAGTACGTTGTACAGTTTGTCACATGTTACAGAAGTTAACAAGTTCGTATATAGTTATGTTGGTCAGAGACGGAAAGTTGTGATATTTATCATTTGTAGGTACTATCGATATAGTTGGAAATTGGCTACACATAAGGTCAGTGACGTTTGTAATAAATAATAATAAATGTTTATTCAATTTAGAAAAGTACAATTTCAAGAGAGTGCTTAAGTTTGAAATGAATTATATTTGCTTGTGTTATGGGTACTAAACAACTGATATACTTACTACTTAAATACATTTTTTTTGTAAATACATCTCTACATATAATAGATAAATTACACCCAGACACAGAACAAATCTTTATGCTCATCACACAAAGATTTGTCCTGGGTGGGGATCGAACCCACGACCTCCGGCTTAGCAGTCAGGGTCACTAACCACTAGACCAACAGGCCAGTCAATAACAAAAATAAAAATAACAAAAGCACAAAGGCTAAAATTTTTTGACAAACCTACCTTAAACCTTCATATGACCCTGCCATTCTCTTCCAGTGCTTTTACAACTGAGCTAGGCAATATAAAGCAAAGGTATTTATTAGTATTCAATGTAAAAATAATCACACGACTTGTTTGTTTGTTTTCATTGATGATAGCAGTGAATGTAAAGCAATCAGCATGTAGTATGCTGATTATCATGAACTTCGGCAGTTCCAAGGACGCTGTCAAGCCCTCACGTACTCATCAATAAGCAGAACTTAAGATCACATTGGGAGAAGAAAAACACAATGAGAAAATATATATTATTATTATAATAGACCTGAGCTAGCTTTCTCTGCATTATTTATAATTTGTCTAGCTTGTAAAAGATTTTTTTCTATACTCGCCTCTCTAGTAATAGTAATAGGTTTATAGTTTTACGAACTTATCATTTTGTGTGCCATACAAATTTACACCTTAAGAACATAACCCACCAGTTCTATCGATGGTACATTGCGCCAAAAGATTTTCTTTTTTCAAATAAGGTTTTTTATGTCAAAAGCGAAAGCTGCAACTAGTGTAGTTAAACTAGTGCTTTTAAAAGGTTGCAGTTATTTAGTGCAATTACTATGTGTCTACAAACGTGCGTGACATGGTTGCAATGTGTTATTAAAGTTACAACAGCAGTACCTACTCATCACACTTTATTTATTACTAGCATTCCACCTGCAGCGCCGCCTACGTGACTTGTCACATATTATTATCGGTAAAGAAGCTTATATTTTAAGTCAGACCCCCAACAATATATTGGTCAAAACCGTATTCAATTCCATGATGTAGTTTTTGCGTGATGCGCGTACAACAGCGCTGACAGAAAGACAGACAATCATTTTTTAAATGGGTGTTTTGGTTTCTGGGGCTGTAAAAAAGAGCCTCTATATTATTAAAAAAAAGGAGGCCAAAAAGGAGGATAATGTTTTTCGGGCGTATGTATGTATGTATGTATGTGGGCATTTCTGTTCCATTGTGACCTTCTGTAGCCTAAACGGCTTGGCTGATTTTAAAGTGTGAGGTGTCCTTAGATTTGTATTCTTCCCCTGAGTGTCATAGACTATGTGACGTTAACAAAAAACCAATATGGCGGCCGTAAACTGTCAAAATAGACGTTTTTTTAGTTCTATCGCAATATGGGTATCAGATGAAAGCTAGTTAATAGCCTAATTCAATTATATATGCACTAACTATTGCCCGCAACTCCACTTGTCTCTTGTAACCTAAATAGCTTGACCAATAATTTTGAACAATCAAAATTCACAAAGTTATAATATACATACATTAATAATATTGACTGAAGAAGGCTACTTTTTGGCAGGGCAAGGCAGTCGGGTTTTTTGTTTTTTTTTAAATAAACAGTTGTTTCTTCATTAAGTTTGAAAGTAAGTAGTAAGCTAAGAGACAGTGCTCAAGATAATTTTTTCTACTGCCCACGAAGGTAGTGAACTTTGGCTAGTTATAGTGTTGAAATTTTAGTAGGTAAAGTACGAGTTTATTCGATGTATAACGCAGTCACGCTACTGTAAGTGGGTTCTGTTAAAATTATTCCGTAAGTTCGTAGCTTTTATATGACAGTGTTTGATCCATCACTGTCTTGTTAAAATCTACGGGCCTATCATGAACGCTAAACGACAGAGTACCCTGAATCAATCAGATCATATCAAATTTAATTTCTCTGATCATTAGAACGAAATAGTGATACGACAATGAAGTAATTCAAATGTACCTCTACCCCTCTTCTCCCCTATGGAATGCCAATTTTAATCGGATGACGTTCGATGCATTGAAACACATAATTACGAATAGACTCTCACGGGACCCAATTCCGTATTTGGTTTGACATTCGGCTTGATGGATGGACCACAATCTCTGGGTGAATCTCGTGAATGAACGCCCGTATGTTCTACAAAGCACAAAATTATAACTTCACTTTAAATAAATCTTATTACAAGGATTATAAGAGCTATTTTGGTGTGTATATTTTTAGTTGTGAATAGGTAGATTGTATAGGCGATAGGTGTGTCAAATTGGGAGCGTTGGTTCACGTCAGTTTGACAGAATATAGACGGTTAGTTGAATTTCAGATTGATCGCTAATATTGTTGTTATTTTTTTTTAGCATTTTTCGTAGAGTGCTACTGCTGAATAATTGAAATTGACACGTAGTTGAAATACGCATATTTTGTAATATGACACACTTTTATATGTTTCAATATTTAATTGCTGTGCCTTGAGTGTTTTAGGGAATAGAATATAATGTCAAAATAAATTTGAATTACTTAATAATGACGTTTTCCGTGTAGAACGGACGGATTAAGAATACGTCATGTCACTACCCCATTGCAACCCATGCGTATACACACCGCTGCGTCATCCAAATCATGCGGTCCAAGTTCGAATCCGATCGTCGTGGCGGCAGTACCAATATGTATTTCAATTTGTAGAATTCATATGTACAGTCGAGTTCATTAATATATATTGGCACCATCAAGGATTCGAAATATTGTGAGTGTTAAAAAGCTCAATAAATACTATAGAACCTATGGATCAAATATATGTCCTCATGTGAATGGTTCAATAAAATATGCTGTACATTATGCAATAAGTTGTAGTCACCCTTTTCAACTAAAATATCTAATGATGGTGCAAATATATTAATGAACTCAACTGTACCTACCTACTAGTCAAGTAACTTACCATCTACACAGATGGTGAAGGAAAAGATCGTGAGGCCCAGCCCTTGGCGCTACAATAGATCAGTAACTGGTCGACGTAGCAAAGAAACAATAAGTATGTGTTCCTTTACACAGCATTAATAAAGACGTTGTTTGTGTTTTCCTTTATTTACAAGACTGAAAAAAGCTAGAAAAACAGAACTGCGAAAAAAAGTATCCTCAAAAAGTATCAGAAGCAAAGCCGCAGGCGAGATCTTACGTTTTTTTTTAATCTAATAGCACACAAGGAAGTCAAACAAAGCCTACAGACTACTACATCACAATAACAATCGAAATAAGCTATAAGTTAAAAACACGATAAGCAATTTTGAACCTTATTTTATTACCAGAAGATATAAATTGTCACACAAACAAATCTCAACTTATTTCTTTTTTACATCAGCAATGCGATATGTTGGCATATCGCAATGTCAACTTCCGTTTTCATAGTTCTCAGGGACGCTCGTGTCATCCATGAATACAAGCTTTGTTGGACGCAGTTTTCTGTGAGCTTTCAAAATATTGTTACTCTTCTTTTATGTTGTACGATGCGGCTTAAAACCCTGATGTGTACAGAGTGGTTAGTTGGCAGTGTGTCAGTTATCATTTTAGTGAGACTGAAATATTGATTATGGTAGGTATGATTCAACAGTAGGCTGTGTTAAAATTATGTGAGTACGTAAACTAAACTTACACACGTAAACTAGTGTAGATAATGATTACCTTGTTATTTATATACCTATGTGTGTGGTATTTGAGTTTGATTACCACTTGTTTCTGATTTTCAGAATAGATAAAACTTTCTAGTATTTTTTGACAAGTGCTAAAGAATAATACAAAAAAATGCAAAAATCAATATGGAATGAATACTTACAAAAAATTTTAAGCATGGAAACTAATTGTTCAGTTAAATATAGTGCTGAACACACAAAATTTCAAGTGTGATACGCAATTTATTGCGAGTAAAAATATAATACCTATTATTTTACTAATCATATTTAGATATTAACAATATGATACTTTATTAATTTAAGGAGTAAAATAAAAATCCACAGCTCCATAAATTTATTTAATGCGAAACGCTCGCATCTCATACGATTACATATAATGATTACCGAATTCAATGAAAATTTCTGACACCAAAGCGCCTTAACGATGTTCATTGTTGCTTTTTGCATAAACTCTTCGTTCTATACAAACAAATACAATTTTGTTTCATATATTGCTTCAAACTGAATGACAAGGTTACGAAATAAAATAATGTAGGCAGTCAACCGAATAATGTAATATGGTCTAATGTCATATTGCATTAGAATAACCTTCTGTATATAAATTAAGAATAAATAGTAATCATTGTAGATTTCAATACAGCTTACAGTTATGACTTACCATCTGCTAACGGTGAAGAAAAACATGGTAAAAAATATGCTACATACCTTGGAAGAAATTCAAACGATAATCTTTTGAATTTCACTGACACAGACTAGGCCAGCGTGAGTGAATTGTAACCTAAACCAGCTCTCTAGATAAAGGAGAAGAGACCCGAGCTCAGCAGTGGAAAATTAACGAGTTGCTGATGATGATGGGACCTAACCTAAATAAGGGCCATAATAGCTAGCACAATGTAAGTGTAATGCACCTTTGTCTACCGTTTTGGAGAAAATCATAGTACTCTGTTCTAATACAGCTTAAATAGTACTTAACTAGTTTGACTTTGTCAAAACGTAGGTATTTGGAATGGTTGACAGTTGGTGGGGGAAAGACTGGGCGGTGGTAAAATTGTGTTTTCATTATCATCAGCAACCCATTAAGGTCACACTGTTGAACTCGGGTCTCCTCTCCTCTTTCTACTAGAGAGCTGAAAGGGGTTTAGTATTTTGTGGTCAAATTGAATAGGCTACTCGGGGATATACTTACAAATCTATAGCATAAAATTTTAAAATATAGTCGACAATGCTTTGAGAAAATTCTTCGAACTTCAAACCTAGTACGTTAGACAAATTGTGAAAATAAATTATTATTGATTTCACATCTGATTCTAACATCATTAAATAAAAAACTCAAGAAACTTACAAACAGCTGCAACACACCAAATACATAATTTAATGACCACTTCCGACCGCACTGACTTTAGTTCTCCAGCAAACTTTTCTGCAAAGTTACGCCTACCATTATCAAAACAGACCTTAACCCTTATTTTAACAGGGTAACATTCAATTTTGAATGGTCTGAAGTTTGAAAGAGATAAATAGTAGTGTAGTTACTACGTTCGGTCCAGAAATCGCACAATACTGCGCGAGACTAACAGGCCAAGTTGTTGCGATTGACAATTGGTACAATACAAAATAATATAATATTGCGCTAGTGCTTTGTATCGCGTATACCTTTGTGATTACGAAACTAGTGAAGTAGTGATACTCATTGTTGGTACGACGAATACTGTTGCACAATTTGGTTTTAGTTGTGATTTATTATTATGTTTCTTTTTTCACGGCTATACTTCTCTCTATATTGAGAAGTATACCCGGTCCTTTTGGAAGGCTTACGCGAGAACACAGGTCTAATACGCAGCGAATACAGTTGCGCAATTTGGTTTTAGTTGTGATTATTATTATTTTTAATGACTTTATTAGACAAGATGATGGAAATTATATAAATAATAGATTATTAAGTGACCCTAATGTGACGGTGATTGCATAGAATTTTGACTATCATGATGGGTTTCGTAATGAAACATTAATTTTCACTATTAATTTACGATAGTTGCACCTAATTTTGTCGAATATCCTGTAACCACTACAAAGTGACAACCCTCTAAGCAACTCGATACATTTTGAACCACCCACAGGGTCGAACTCAGTATCGGTTTACAGGAAAACGGTGGTTGCAACAATTGTATCATACATCGCGACCGAAATGGAAATCGAATTTGTTAGATACGCCTACACAGAAACTTAAACCTTAAGAAGAAAGGAAAAGGATCCTATATTGTTTACTATTCAAAGAAGGTTACACCGGAAGAAAAAACGATACAACCACAAAATGACGGATGACGATTAAACATCATAAAAGATAGTTGAAGATAACAATCGGCCTATTGTACAACATTTTATTGTCGCAATTTTAAAGGAAATAGAATACGTATAGCAAAACTATTCATACGTTTTTGGTCAAAGAAACTCAGTTCGTATTAATGGTATTCAGAGTTTCTCATATAATGAATGATACAGAATATAGTCAGTGGAAAAAAAACGGATTTACCAAAGCTCTGTGAAGATACTTTGCACGTGTGTAATTACCGTTTTTGGAACTATTTTCTCTGTTGAACTAAAGTTTTATATATAGTTATCATTACCATCATCATTTCAACCCATAAACGTCCCACTGCTGAGCACGAGTCTCCTCCAAATATTGTGGAGGGAATTTAGCCACCCTGGCCAGATTGTTTGGCATAGGATTTGTATCAAATTGCTTTTTCTCCCAGTGCTCTTGTCTGCTTAAGGTCATGATTCCCTTAGTTGCTTTTTACGACACCCACTGGTAAAAATGAGGTACGGACAATATGTATTCTTAATCCGTCACTACACGGACAAGAAAACAAAGAAAGGGTATGATTAACCATTTCTTTAAAAATATATCCATCACATGACAGTGGTATAATGTCGTATACACCCTATTGAAATCATAAAGATATAAACTGTACAACCAAGAAACAAAAGCGATTTACCTATTACAATGGACATATACTTATGCAACATCACTCAAATCAACAAAGATTAGCAAAAGCATACACAGTACACACTGCTGAAGCGAAGGCACAATATATAGAACAAAAAACTTCCTAATCAGGTTTACTATAGGTAACAATGCAGAACGGTTCTACGAATGGAACTGTGGTTACCTATTTGAAAATTACAGTCATTATACTTGTTAACGTGGTAATCTAGAATCACGTGCTAAAAAAGTACGGCTATTTGAGTTAGCAATATAAAAATGATCGCTACACTATTTGAAGTGTATACTTACTGAATGTGAATTTGAGGCTGTTTGATTTGATTAAAAACTGATGTCTTGTAGGTTTTGAAATTATTGATTTCTCTAGATAATTATAAGAATAATGTTTCTATTGTTAAAATTATCTTGAAGCTTATTATGAAAATTTTCTGATAACTAATTTGTCTGGAAATCTTAGAAATTTATTATGCTTCATTGACGTTATTAAATTTAATTAGAAACAATCTAGAACACGAAAAAATAATAGTAATTCAAGCAGGAAGCAACAACAAAACCACTGTTATTTCTGTCCACAAATTGCGTTAGATCAACCGTACCTGTTTGAAAACAAGTTTTGATTAGGCAAAAACTTTTCGGACTACAAAGCAAAAACTCTTTTGTCAATGAGTCCAAACTTTTTTCCCGGAAAGAAACAAACCCACCTGCAAAAGATCATCCAAAAATTTAAATTTGGTATTCGTTATTACGTCATAATAACCCCTCGTTATAATTTTGTTGTTAACGAGCCGAGACTTTGTTTGTTCTTCTCCCAGGCCGCCGTCTACGCTTAGTAAACGTATGTATGTAACCAGCAATCATTCTATACCCAACGACCTTAATGATAGCCCTTCGAACGAGTAAATTATCAATTCCGCCCGAAGGGTTCGGACCTTGTTTTTGGAAAGCTGTAACAAGCCTATCATCTGCCCTCTTTAACTTATCATTGTAAAACTCAATTTTCATCCTAATTTGGAGTTAAATTGAGTCCAAATTCCTACAAACTTAATGTAGGAAACAAGTTAGTTGAAAAAAAAACCGAAGCAATTTTTCGTTTAAAATGTTTTGACCTTGACAAAGTTCATCATGGTGATTTTTTGTCGAGTCAATGTTTGCTTAGCTGTTGTGGGGAGTTTTCAATACGTTTTGTTTTTTATGGAAATATCCAACAGGCAGTCGCTTGACAGTTTTTCTTGTCAGAAAAGTTACTTTCTTTTAGGGTGCAGTTGCCAATAGTCTTATACAAGCGAACAACTTCAATGGAATGGTAACTATTTATTAAGTATAGACCCATAACCACAAAAAAGGAGGTATTTTGATATATCTACTTATATAACAATATCTTAAAACTGAGGAAGATAAGGTTCTCTAACAGAACCTTTAACTAGTAACCAATGTATTAATTCGTAAAATAATAAATACATTTACTTACCATAGACGAAGAACTTAGTTAAACAGTTGCGTGCATGTACTTAACTCGAAAACCATTACAGTTAACCATATCCAAGGAACTGCACGAATATTTCTTTGAACTCACTTTTGATGCTCCACGTTATTAGCTGTTGTAATGATAAAAACTGTTTTCTACTATCAGAAATAATTATCAGAATATGAATTATTTTTTGTTGAAGAAGTAGAGTAAAAGTTATTGATTTTCAAGAATGAGTAGACAGTATGATGACCATGAGAGCTGAAGAATTAGCCTGAACTCAAGCTGTTGTGATATCAGGTGATTCTTTAGTTTTTTTGAGTACACAAATCAAAGTACTTAAGTGTGGTACAAAAATAAATATAGGTGTTTGTACGAGGACGAAGTTGCTAAGGGGTGAATTTATCGCCGTCTGGTATACATTTGCAATGTTAAAACATAATGTATTTATTCCTGTTCTTGTTTTATTGTATTGTCCGTTATAATTATGGTCTGGTAGCCACGAGCGGTTCTTTGAATTGTATTGCTTGAACAACTTTAGTTAGAATTTATTGTAACAAAAAGCGTTCAAGCGTCATCGACTTAGAAGTTACATTTAGTACTTTGTAATGTTTTAGTGCGTAAGTAATTCTATTTTAGTATTCATTGAAATAAATGTATAATTTTGGGAAAACAGGTGTACTATTGTTACGTTTGAAATGGAGTGCCCAGAAACTGTACTCAATCATCATCATCCACAACCCATAAATGTCCCACTGCTCGGCTCAGGTCTCCTCTCCTCTAACTAGAAAAAAAAACTCAAATTTATGAATAGATCATCATCATCATTTCAACCCATAAACGTCGCACTGCTGGGCACGGGTCTCCCCCAAGATACTCCTCCAACTATACCACGCTGGCCATACGAGTTGGTTATAGGGTTTGTTTCGAATTTTCCTTTTCTTGCATTGCCCTTGTTTGCTTACGGTTACTCGCTTAATGAATAGATATATTATATTATTACATATATTATAATATTTCAGTTTGCTTAAAATAACAACAACACGTTTTTTTAATCATATTCTACACTGGTTTTCCGGAGACTTCTGCAAACAAAAAAAACCTTAGCACATTTTAAACATGAACATTATGAAGCACGATCTGCTTTTTAAAACGTCCCGATTATGACTGCAAGACAATCTTGCCAAGATACCTAATTAGGTTGTAGCGATAATGAATGCAGTTGGCAAGAAAATGCTTAGAGTCTGCAGCCAAAACTAACGACCCGATACACCCTACAAGATCGTTATATTGTACGAGAGGTCGTTTCCAATAGTGAGCTTCGCAGACTGACATAAAATGAAGTCAAGAAAATTGTTTGAGGAGCTATTTATACTTGAAGAGGAATAGATATGCTTGCTCGCACGCCTCTTTGTTTAAAGTAAAATCGATGTTACTTTATATCCAAGCAATGCTTAGATTGTACGTAGTATTAACTGAGGTACTGTTTTTTCTCTCATAGGGCGTAAATAGCATACATACATATACATAGCATCACGCCTTTTTTTCCCCGAAGGGGGTAGGCAGAGGTATTTTACACCCATATTTCGCCAGCTATGTTTGGTCCCATGAAATAGGGGGCGAGCCTATTGTCATCAACCGGGAACATTTGTTTACCAAACTCCAAAAGGAAAATCTTAATACTGTAATTTTATGATAGAAAAACCCAATACCATTTTCACCCGACCTGGGAATCGAACCCGGGACCTCTTGCACAGCAGTCGTATACACTTCCCGCTGTGCCACCGAGGCAGTTATAGGGCGTAAATAATTAATTAATTAAAGTAATTCAGATTACTTGTGGTAAATATGACACTCACAAAAGACCGCGGCAATATCGTGATCCTAATAAACTTATTGAAGAGTAGTAGTATGTAGAGACCTAACTTTATAGTAATAATATGTTAACATCCTATCTTTATATATCATTATCATCATCAGCAACTCATTAATGTCCCACTGCTGGGCTCAGGTCTCTTCTCCTCTATCTAGAGACCTGAGAGGTCATAATCCACACACGCTGGCCCTAATGTGGGTTTCCCACTGCTAGACACGGGTCTCCTCCGAAGAATGTGGAGGGAGTTTCATCACGATCTTTATATATACGTAAGATTAATCGAAATGTTGACAATAATAACTATAAAATACGAGTATACACAACTAACCTATTTAAAAAAAACAGAATACTTCATTCATAAGAATTTCCTAAAAATAGATTAGGTATCCTGATCAAAGTCAGAATTATAAGGAAAGGTATACAAAATACTGACCACGTTACAACAATGGATGACAAGGCCAGGCATTATCCCAGGTAAACGACAACCTTTTAGTCATATGATGCCCCACTAATACGCTTACAAATTTCATGATAAATTTTCTAAGCACTCGGTCCTCAAGGTACAAGAGTGTCGACAACAATATATATAAAAACAGGAAGTAACAATTATTTTAAAATTTTGCAACTTGAAGAACTACCAATTATATTGCAAACTATAAATATAGCTCTTGTTAAAGTAATACACGCTGGTGAAGTAGGCTAGCAAAACTTTGGACTAGTTAAGACGGGCTGACGTGCGCACGGAAGCAAACATTTTACTAAAGTACAGGTAAGTGACCTTTAAATTTATTTAATAGCTTGTGATTCATGGTTTTTTATACCATCATACTGAAGAAGCAAATAGATAGATTGTGTAAAATTTTAAAAAAACATTATTGTGTACCTTAAAAATTAAATGAAGAAATAATTAATTAATACCGAACTTGTGCAATTGCAAAATTAAAGTTTGTATGAAATATTATCTGAGACCGAACGCAAGTGTTCACTATGCTTACATTTTATTTAAGCAACTATGGAAGCTCCTCCTCATTAAGTGCCTACTATTAATCTACTACCCGTCCTTCCATGACCCTAACTGGCACTATGAATCACTGGCTGGAATCCAGTAGCGAGTTTATCGTGCCATCTTCATTCATAAAATTAAATGATAACTAACGCCAATGAGCGCGCGCGCACTGGTCACCACTCCCACTTGCCGCCATCTTGTTTTATGCTCATGAATATTTTAATATTGTTATTTTAAGGGAATATCTTACACTATGTCAAACTTTTTTGCCCGTTATAGCTATTGGCATTAAGGGAGGAATAATTAATTTGAGCTCTAAATTCTAGGTTAATACTTTACTATCGTCTCTCTAGTTTCAATTGTCAATTATTTCAAATAAATAAACAATTTTTCGGGTAATCATTTTAAATGAAAATGTAATTTTCATTTTTATCTCCACCATATTTTATTTTACAACAGAGTACTTTTTTAATCATAATAGTTTATTAGTTAATAGATCAAAATTGATTTCAAATGGTACGAACATAATTATTTTTGAAGTAAAAATGTCGATGTTCAAATATTGACAGTCATCATGCAACAACTTCTTTTAAAATTGTATGAAGTGAACTGTTTATAGAGAGTGAATTGCCACTCAAAGCTTTAGTGACGACTTTTATACAGTCATCTTATGGTTAATGTGTTGTATGGTGTTTACCTTTTATGAGACTTATTGTGTCATTTTATAATCTTTTTTTTAATGTAAAAAGCTGAGCTGAAAAAGTTGAGGCTACAGCCGCCAGAGTTAAGTAGTAATCGTGAAACGATTAAGTCAATTGTTAAAGTAGCTTATCGATACTATTCCTTATCTTTCACCTTTATCCATTGATGAACAAAAATTCGGCGTCTCCCCCCTAGATGCATAAGTACTCAGGTCACGCTCAAAACTGTCACAGATATGATGACTGTCACCGTGGCGCAGTGGTTAAGGTGGTCGCCTCGCCAATACATCGCCGTGCTGAGGGTGACGTGGGTTCGATTCCCACACGAGACAAATATTTGTGTGATTCATAGATATTTTTTTGTTTCTAGTCTGGGTGTACTTTGTGTCCGTTAATTCCATGTTTGTAAAGCCGCAGCCCCGCGTCCCTGCACTAGGGTGCGGGCGTTGTCTTTAAAAAAAAAAAAAAAAATTAAAAAAAAAATATATATACTGTTTGTAAAATCAGTCTTATTTAATACACATAACATTGCTTTTAATAAAAAAAACATTACTTACCTATATAGCAATAAATTTTTATTTACGTTTATACCAACAACTTGTGTCATATTGAGCTCTATTTTGGGCGCCGTTTTTTTAATCACTGAGTGTGTTTTAGGTTTTTTATAAGTCAACGCATTTAACTGATCAATGTCGCATTGCTTTTCTTTCTGAATTTTGATTTCAGCTGCGTGCTGTTAGACTAATTTCTTTATAAAAGAGCTTATGTGGTGCCCAATGTCTTTCTTAATGACTGCTTTGTCCGAAAATCTCATTGGGTTTTCTATGTAGCGACCGATCTAGGCCGTTAGTCTGCTAAGAGACTTATAAAGCTAAGATTAATCACCTTATAACATTAACAAATCAAAGGGGTTTTATTTGTGGCATGCAAGTTTGATCTACATTTTTGTCTCTTTGATATTCCAAAGTCCCAAATGTTATTATTAGTCTATTTGGCAAATTGAGTTCGTCAGATCTTAATTATCGACAATTTACTGTAAAATTTATTCTACCTATTACGTTAGGTAGATATGTCAATTTGAATTTCACGCTTGGATGTGTTCTCAAATGTCTTAATGGGAGACATCGTTATTTTCCTTATTTGTATTTGTTATTAATGTAATCAACTTCAAAAAGAATAACAGCTGACCTGGTTTCTTAAAAGAGGCGAATATTTTTAGTTATTTGTAGTATGTGTCTGCTAAAATGACTTAGTTTCTTTGATTAATATTTTCTCCTATCTCATTCCAAAGTTGTTTTTCATCAAAATGTGGGAGCAATCACCTGCCTGTTAAGAACAATATTTTGTGCAATATTGTCACAAGATATGACATAGCTTGGATATAATAATGACAACTAACGTTAAAAAATGTTTCTCTTTATAATAATACAAGTGTAACTTTATACTTTGATTGACTTTTCGCCTGGCACTATTTTATAGTTATTCATGAAGAAGTGAAATGAAATGAAATGAAATCTCGTTTATTGATCTAGGTTACAATGTAACACTTATGAAAGTCACAAGAATGTAACAGGTTATCCGAAAAGTAGTGTCAGCAAATTTGCCTACGAACCTACTTACGAAGTTAGCCAATAAGCTAACTAAAAGTATTTTTTAAAGTATTTAGCATATAATAATAGATATTTTGGTTCTCGTTTCTTTAGTATATTATTGTCCAAAGTATTATTGTCAGTACAATCACACCTATTGAAGGCAGTGAAGCCAACGCGTTGGCACCGTTCGCTGTCACCGTCACAAATGTTTAACTATAAAAGTCGACGTGGTTAATTTACTGCGCCATCATTGGTTCGAATCTTGTTGGGACATCATGTCTCTTGTGGGCGGCGCGTGTTGATTCTTAAGATATCTTCTCCTATTCAGGGTATAGATAGCCTTATTCTGTTAACTGCGTATTGTGAAGCCGTTAGACAAGCGAAAGAAAGTGACAATCCCTTATAACTTTGATTTTATAAATTTCCCCTACATTTTTACTCTTATTGTATTGCAGTGTTATCTAAAATGTCTTGTATATTTTTGATGATAAATTAGGCATTATTCGTAATGCCCAGGCATTATAATTAATAATGTCTTCAATAATCACTTGCTCTATCTATACAGTGCCTAATGCCTAATAGAGAAATCACGTCAATCATGATTTTGGTATTTTGATTTTGACAGTATTTTTTATGAAAATTATTATTATAATTATCAATTTTAATCAGAGCTCATTAGCATAAGTAAGCATAAAAAATATTAACATTTATAGTTTGTGGGCATAAAATAGGTATCTATATTTTGAACATAAAAGCTCTCATTTATGTTCAAACGTAGTTCACCAGAATATAGCCGTCAATGATCATTTAGACTCCAAACATGCTAAGTACAAGCCGTTGTATTCCGTATACAGCGTAGTCATTTTCAACCACATTCTTGAATCGTTTGTGAAATCGTTCCATTTCAATTTGTTTACCATATTCACTGTTTTATTTTCTTGTTTATGTTTTGTTATCTTTATGTATCTGCCAATATTAGTTTGATAGACCTGTTCGACTGCAAATGGTGATGAAGTTGATAAAAATACATGAAACAGGTTTAATTCTTGATATATTTCTATTTAAAATGTTTATTTCACTATTCCTAAGTTGTCTCGATGTAAGAAATATTTCAGAATAGTTATTTTCCATTTGGATATTCGCGGCTCGCTCATTTAAAGGTCTAAACTCGATACTGGCCCGCTGAACTATAACTAGCATGATTGTGTTTTTGGCCCCCATGAAAAAAAGGTTGAGTACCGCTGGTATAGAGGAAAGTATCGAAATGTAAAATATGAATACGAAACTTTTCAATTCCAAATATTATACAAAGTTTACTATTTTTAGTTTAGCAAAAAAGTTAAATGACAGTAAAAAAAAATCCACTGCACCAAAATTATATCTTTTGTTAAGTGTTTTTCAATAAATATACAAACCAACAGGTTTGGAAAAAGGACCTTTACAACAGTAAAGGTCCTTTTTCATTTCTATGTGTAATGACTTCACTAACACGAAACCTTTTATTTATATTCTTATCAGAACAATCAGTGAGACTCCTTTTATCGTCTTTTTATTTCGGACGGCTGATTTTAGGACCGTCTGCACGTTAACACGAGTCTATTTTTATTGGTTGCTCTAATGGATTTTAGTAATATGATCCTTGAATTTTGTGTTGTTTTTTTACAGCACTGAACTCTTGAAATCATGTACCGCACACGATTTACTTTTAAACTTATCTACGATATAGATAAATCATGACCGTTGATGTTAAATGTGTGACGTTACTACGAATTAGATTTGGATTAAAAATGAAGTTGATTCACCTGAAACAAAAAAAAACTGGTTAAGAGCATGTCGCACCTAGCTCAATGTAGGGTTCCGCAGCGAAAGAGCGTATCTTCATAGCTTACATCCTTTTGTTGAGAAGCAAAGCGAGAAGTTTTTCGGCAATAACTCAAAAACAATATATCCGATTATGCCCAAAATAAGTAGCACAAGACTTCTATTTTCTTATTTCATCAATATTCATCGAGTAGTTTTTGAGTAAAATGCTATGACATACGAATGAAAGGACATGACGATACTATAAAGGTTCCATTTTTGCCATTTTGACTACGGAATCATAAAAAGAAACATCTATTTTCTATCAGAATAACTTATATTATTTCTAATAAGTTATAAATAAACCTACCTACTGTAATGAAGCTTTCTGAAATTGCTCACTTGTATAAATATTATCTGATTATATTTATTTAATTAGAGAGAAACACCACTTTAGTTATTTTCCGTTTCGATATTGAAATTTTACCTGTGGATATTTATAGAAACCTGATATAAAAAGGGATATTAGTATGAAGTGGGCAATTGTAACAATTTCAATGAAATTCGAATTTAATGAGACGATCTTATGGTATTGTTGTGATATCTGGGTAGGTGTCACTACAATCCAGCACCTACCAAACCAACTAAGACCACCTACCTGAGTGCTAAAACAAGTATGAGTAGGTATTATGGAAATACATTATTATAAAAATAGTATTATTTTTAACACCTGACGCTAAGTTTGGCGTGGTGTCTATTTGTGGTATTTTTTTTTTTTGTTTGAAAGCTGAAATGATCGTTATGGTTATAAGAGATATTTTGTCAAAATTAGTACAGATAATATAATAATAATAATATTCTACCACATTCACACAGCGCCATCTAGTCCCACAGTAAGCAATTATATTTGCTTGTGTTATGGGTACTAAACAACTGATATACTACTTAAATCCTTTTTTTTTTTGTAAATACATACATATTATAATTACACCCAGACACAGAACAAACCTTTATGCTCATCACACAAAGATTTGTCCTGGGTGGGGATCGAACCCACGACCTCCGGCTTAGCAGTCAGGGTCACTAACCACTAGACCAACAGGCCAGTCAAAACAGATGTTTTAAGGTCATCAACTGCTAGCTATTGTCGAAATTTTAAATGTTGCTGTTAAATAAATCAAATACATTTTCTTTTATTTTTCTGAAGTTATGAAAATAATAATGGTTCCTCTTGTTTTAGTCCCACTATATTGACAACTGAAACGTTTCTTATTCATCTATCTATTGTTTACACAATATAATAATTGTGAGTCCTCTCTGTCATTTAAATGCATTGACAGTATTACATATTGCCACTGCACCAGTGGCAATATGTAATACTGTTACGTAATTGATTGACAGATTGTCGGGCCGTGCAAAGATTGTAGTGGGTCTTTGTGCCTTGAAATGTGTAGTATCAATTCTTAAAATTTTGCTGATTCAGGGCAATAGGCTAGCCCCTTATAGAACGGCGAGATTTTGGTGTAATATACATCTGCCTTGCCATAAACAGCGTGATCATCATCATCTTCATTTTAACCCTTAAACGTCCCACTGCTGGGCAAGGGTCTCGTCCAAAGAATGTGGAGAGAATTTAGCCTACTAAGTATACCACGCTGGCTAGACGGGTTGGTGTAGGGTTTGTATCGAATTTTCCTTTTCTCGCAGTGCTTTTGTCTACATATGGTTACTTAGTCTACTCCCTTAGTCGCATTTTACGACACGAGTTGAGATGGGGTAGTGACATTATGTATTCTTAATCCGTCACTACATGGATTTTTGAATGGCGTATTTTTTATTACTGTAGGGATATCCAAAAATAAATCACATTTTAAACTACATATATGTATATACGAGTATGTAAGAGCATTGTCTTATTAAATGAACTTTACAATCATGTTGTTTTAAATGAATCTAACAAAACAACTCTCAATAAACAACTGGTGAGCCGTCAGCACATGATGAATAAGCCGTCATTTATACAGTTTCTCATTCTACTGAACACACCCAATCCTGCAGCAGTAGGTGGCAGAAGTAATTGAGCATTGTCTTCCGATGACGTAGGCGTTCCATGATTTTATTTGACAAATCTTTGTACGTGTTCCGTTTTATTAATAGCTTAGATGATTTGTTTGATATTGTTGTTGGTTGTGCTCGATTGATTTTGATCGTTGATATAAATATAAATGATAGGATACAATTGCTTAGTAAATGGTTGTGTAACATGAAAAGAAATAGAGAAAGGTTCAATAAATATGGTTCTTTAGTTTATTGTACATTGTGTGGTTTATTGATTTGGTTTTATAAAAGAACTAGCTGTTACTTCGCTCCTTTGTTCCGTGGAGCTTTGCATTCAGCTCCTATTGATCGTAGCGTGATGTTATATAGCTTATTAGCATTCTACGATAAATGAGCTATTAACGCGTTCAACGAAACAAACTCTTCAGCTTTATAATATTAGTATAGATTATATTTCTTATTATTGGGCGTTTTCAAAAAAGGAGTGAATAGGTTTCTTAAGGGTCGGCAACGCGCTCGTGATGCCCCTGGTGTTGCAGGTGCCCATAGGCTACGGTAACCGTTTACCTTCAGGCGGACCGTTAGCCATGCTCGTGGTTAAAAAAAAAAAAAACTATTTTATCCATGTCTGATCATCATCGTCATCAACCCATTAATGTCCCACTGCTGAGTTCGGGTCTCCTCTCCTCTATCTCGAGGACTCGACGTAAAGGAAACAATTCGAAAATTTTAATAAATCTTACAATAAACACTAATTTCTGTATTACGCTTCTTATCTTTTTTTTCTTAGCTTAATGTCTAACAATACGATACATCTTGACGTAAATGCGACTTAGGAATTCTTATTAACTTGTCTAAATAATGAGGCTTTAGCTCCCTAACAAACTAGCTCGCCCTTTGAAATGCACCTAAATAATTGAGTCCAATTCATTATGTTGGTAAGAATTGTAATCTGATACTTACTTATTTTTTTGAAAACAATTGTTGGAGTTTTTTATTCGAATATTAATAATTCGAACTAGCGCTCTATTTAAACTGCAATTTATTGTCATTATATTTATTCAAAAGTAAATTGCCAATTTCCGAATGGACGTGTGGATTTTCAACAAAAAAATTCTCAAAGATGCTTCAAAATAACAGCTTTGATTTATTTTATTTTTAAAGATGAGATAAAAATTGACATACTTATTAAATATACTCATAACTCAGAAGTAAAAACACACCATCAACACACATTATCAGTAGTTCAGTACCAAGTGTTTCGGATTAACAATACTATTAATTATCCTCATTAAACATAATTCCACGTATTTGTTTAAGATAATTATAACTCCAAAGTCCAAGATAATGAATGACTTATCTCTATTCATACTGATAATGAACTAAAGTTTTAACCCTCAAAAGCTAGTATCGTTATATTATAACGCTACCACAATGCAATTTGCCGTGATCGCGTATACATTTATTATTTAACATTGCCATATCTACTGCAAAATTAAACGGTGACTTGTGCGAAGATTAAATCCTGGATTTTATTCCCATATTGCCGCACATTTCCACCCCACAGTTGAGGCAGAAAACTCGCGTATTCATTGCGGGTAGCCAAGCTATGCTGGCGAGGGTTGACGAACCAGAAATAGTGGGTTCACCTCATTCGGACGAACTTGTTAGAAAATATTTTAAGTTTGGAAATATTTTGCTAAATTTTAATTTGTACGTATTAATATTATTTTGCAAACAAACATAATTATTAGAAAGTTTGGATTGTTATAAAATTATGTTAAATAAATTATAGTTTTGTATCTAAATGCCATTATGGTTTGAAATAATAATAATAATAAGTTTTATTGTGATATAAGAGAGGATAGTACATATTTCTTAACCTATACAACATTATCTGGATGTAGGTACTCGTATATACGTAGTAGACAATGAACCCCAACGTCTAAACTAGGCCGAGCCTGTATCTTAGACGTTAGAAATATAAATATAATATATTATAGAAATATTATAATAATAAAAAGAAAGTCTTATAAAATAATGTATCTTACTTTATGCATAGTTGAATATTGCAAGATTTAGGCCCTGCTTTCTGACACATAATTGTGGTAGGTTTTACAGTCATGAAAAATATGTCACTAAAGTCGTCACGTCAACTAAGTTTCAGACTGTCAGTGGTGAAAGGGTACTTTTCTATAAAAATAACATTACCGATCCGATTCCGTATTTTCAATCTTTTTATTGAATAAATATAATTATATAAACTTAATACAATTGAGTATTTTATTTCCTGTAGAGTTATGTTGCTGGGAAATATACGAAAAAAAAAGTTCTGTTTCAACAAGAGCATTATTACGATTGCCGAATAAAAAACATAGATTCGACAACCCTGCAAACTGTAAACCAAGATTTATATGGAGGTCGTAGTTATTTATACTCACCAGCCTTATTTTTATTCCCCGTGTGATATTTTTAATGAGGCAACTGAATAGCTACTGCACCTTTTATTAACTTTTAAAAGCATTAGTCGGACCCAAATAGTGGGAATTCAGCAAAGTTATGTCTTGTGACTGCTTTGTTTATAGTTTTACTACAATAAAACTTATTTTACTTAGGATTCCACGACTGTTATATTAGCTGCATTTCGTATTAAAGTTTAGAATACAAATACGGGTGCTCGAAATCTTTGAATAGTTTTACTAGCAGTGCGGTAGATTCTTATTTCAAATTATATAGGTCTGTAATGCCGACTAACGGCTGAATAATAAAGTTTATGTTAATTTTATTGTTGTTTTATGACGATATAATGAAAATAAATTTAAATAAACAACAACATTATGAAATATATGAGTTAACTTGAGACCACGCCGGGTGGTCTACTCCGACAAAATATCAGAAAATCGACATCCCTATAAAAATTAACATGGCAAGGACTAATATTATGTACCCTTACATAATATTAGTCCTTTATAAATAATTAAGTATTCGGAGCTCAAGCTTTAGCTAAATATGAATATGTTTCTATTGCCATTAAACTCGACTTACCTTCCGTAAACAATGGAAGAATGTTGTTTTTATGAACCGAATAACATTTGATAATTAACCCAACATTATACCAATTTAACCCTCTATTTGTTTTAAAATGTAATTTGGTCCGATGAGTCCATAATTGAGCCTTATATGCAAATGTAGCAATTACGTAACAAAGATCCTGGTATTTTATCGGTTTAAGAATGGCTTAACAAATTTTAACGTTCAAACGTTTAACGGGTTGAGATTTTTGTTTGCAGTCGATCTTGAGTACTTATGTTAAATATTTTCTGAATGAATTATGTTAGAATATCTTGTGTTACTCTTAACAAAGGCAAAAGGCTTTGAATTTAAAATGGGTCATAGGGAAAATATGATTTAAAATTTAACATTAAATGAAAACAATAGTTGTGGATGGGAATAATCCCACTATATTAGAACATTTTGTAAATATTAAAATATGAACCATAACGAATAGTCTCAGAAAAACCATTTTTGTTTATAATTCAAATCTCGAATCGAATAGTAGTACGTAAAGTGAATGATAATGATAACTCAAACTAATGCGATATAACGTAACGAACATAAACTGTAAATATTATACGACGAATGAAGCATATTCTAGAAGCTTATTAATTCACAAGAAATTAACAGTGTAAATTTAAGACTTGACGTATTTCCTAGAACTGATTAAACGTTTTTGTTTGCATTACCGGGATCGAAGCTTCGCTTAAAAGTCGATGCAGCAGCGAACTTTCTCAGCGCATTTCTATCTTTCACTCAAGTTTAACAACCTAAATATTTGATGAGACCAACAAGATCAAATGTAACAGCTATGTAGTCTACATCAAGGGGCTTCGCTGTCGGCATCAACAACTTTAACAAGGGTACTTGAATCAGAATATATTATAATGCGATCAATAGATAGGATTAATCCAATACCTATTTAGATAACATCTTGAACAACTCAAATATATCAGTAATTCCGTATGATAGTTCGCTATTAAAGTGTACCGTGTACTGTTTCAAGATTAGCTCGAGATCGTTTGAATGCTTGCTACGGATATTAGAGGTGTTGCTAGTTTGAACGGCAGAAGTAACAATTGTTGAATTGATTGAGCTATTCGTATATGCGGTGTTTTTTTTTTACTTAATAATTTCGGATAAACACTTTGTTTGGAAGAATTTCAACGAAATATTTAATAGTATTAGTACAGTAGAGTACAAAGTACATAATTACGGTAGTACTTCAAGTACTACCGTAATTATGTTGGTTGACTGTCATAAATAAGAAACTTCCAAATGGATAGTACAAAAGAAAAAGTGTTCCTGTAAATTATGCCTTCTAGTGTAAGTTTTTTTAAATTTATTTAGTTCTGAAAATGTAGAGTATATTTAACAGTACTGAATAAAGTAATTAATGTATATTTCTATAAACCTATGTTTAGATCTTATAAATATTATGTCGCAAAATACTAAATTTATTTCTACAATAAAATAATAATATTCGCATTTTTTTAACCTGTTACATCTGTCTCTCATTTGCGTAGGGTTGTTCATTCTCATTTAATTCTAAGAAACCTTTTTAAATTATTCTGTTATACTACAGTCTGATGAAGCTGATGAATGAAATAAGATATTTAATATCCTACTTGAATAATTTCGGATTACTTTATCGAGAAAGTAATAAAAGGCTGTCTTAAAGAAATATTTTGCCTGTGAACTCCACTTAAATTAATTACTTTACTCTTAACAATTCACAAACAGATAAAAAGGAATATTTCCCTTAACCGATATTTCTTAGCAATGAAACTAACTCCTTGCGCCGCGCCGCTCATAGCAAAAAGGCATCGAATAAAGCGCCCGCGATCCAATATTAATATCGCTCTTTCAAAAAGTTTGAACTGTAAGCAACTCCTTTATCAATATTCATAAGCGCAAGACGGTGTATCTGAGGCTAGCAATAAACAAAGCCTCGAGTGAACTGAAGCAAAGTAACCGATCTCGAAGAGCTCTTACTTACCTCTGGCTCATAAATTTCAGTTTGCAACTTGCACCGACTAACATTCGATCAATAAGTGTTTTGTATGGGTTCTATATTTGCAAGCTAATACGCCACATCAAAACTTCCATGCTTGCCTTCCGAGGCAATATTACTTACGTCACGAGGCCTTATAGACTAATTTTGAAACGCCGTAAGTGGCTGATCCTGTTCGAGAATTAGCACGTTTATATTGTAAGGATTAAAAGGAACAACCCCTTTGCCTTATTTTCTCAACTTGCGTGTATTACTTCGTATGAAATTTAGTTGCACCGGTGCCAGTGTGATCAGGTCACGTGTTAAGTTACGAGGGCTAAATCAGATCATGTTTTATTGTGGCTGCGCGGAAATTATGTTATTATTTGAAAGGCTTGAATTGTTACTGGTATTTTATTATCTGTTATATTAAATTTGATGGATGTAGGTCAAATCTACGTTATGATTTCGTGCCGTTTTATTCAGCATTGGCAATGACCGAATTTTATAATCATCGATATAAATTAAGTGCTTACCTTCTCAGTTTTGTTTTAGATTTCAAATCATGAATTCTACTAAGTACATTTTACGGTTTAGTGTTTATCATCAAAGTGAGAATAAAGTACATAAAACCTCACAATTTAATCACGAGGAATTTTATACGGCATCACGTTTTTTGGGCGTAAAAATACCGTTTTCATTTTATAACATAACGCGAGCGTGACTTGATCAAATAAAGTAAGGAGTTTATAAATCGAGAAGTTAATATCTGTGCAATAATAACTATATTTTGGATGAATTAAAAATTCATCAGTCACATTTCTATGGGAGTTATTTGGAACGCGCGGGTGGCCGTCAATTTGATTCATTATATCCGTAGGTGGGCTAGAGAACTTGGGATAAAATGACCCATAATTCCCTTGTTAAGGCTCCGGAGAGATGACCACAGATAGCATATTAATTTAGAGCTATAAAAATTATTTCAAAGGAGTATTCGCCTATAGACAGAGGCAAGGTAACTCGTTAATTTTCAATTGAGTTGACTATAGTAACTAGTTAGTGCAAGGCTAGACTGAAATAAATAATTATTTAAAACGAGATCAATATCTAGGTAAATTAGTTTTGTTTCACTTGACTAGTACCTATAAATTCCAGAAAGTGGAATCCACATTGGTACTGCCGCCGGTCGGCAACGAACTTGGACCACGTGATTTGCACGCCGGTCCCTTATCTATTCAGCCACCATTCGCTTAGGTAGGGGGTAGGCTGAAGGTAATACTTAAGTTGAAATACCTATGATCGATTGTTTGTTAAATTGTATTTGCGCTAAAAAAATAAAATATGAAAATTATTTTTTTTTTCCTTTCAAAAGACAACTCCTTCACTAGAGTACAAGCCTTGTGTTGTGGGGGACTTTACAAACATACAATCAACGGACACAAAGGACACCCAGATTCGAAACAAATTTCTTTGAACACAAATATATTTTTGCCCTTGTGGGAATCGAACCCGTAACTCGGCAAGACGAAAACGCCGAGTTACGTGGCGAGTGGTGAGGCGACCGCCTTAACCGATACGACAGCCATCATATAAAAATTATATGATGGCTGTCGTATCGGTTAAGGCGGTCGCCTATACTAAATATTTCTTCTATTCTATACTAAAAGTCCCGTGGGGCTTCGGTGCAGTCTTTCTTTATTTTTTCACTGCTTAGTTCCTATTAGCTGTAGCGTGATATTATACAGCCTATAACTTTTATCGTTCAATGGGCTATCCAACACTAAAATAAATTTTTAAATCGGACCAATAATTGACTGACACCGTGGCGCAGTGGTTAAGGTGGTCGCCTCGCCACTACATCGCCGTGCTGGGTGACGTGGGTTCGATTCCCACACGAGACAAATATTTGTGTGATTCATAGATATTTGTTTCTAGTCTGGGTGTACTTTGTGTCCGTTAGTTTCATGTTTGTAAAGCTCCCCGCGACACAGGGCTCGTTCCCTAGTGCGGGCGTTGTCGTTTTAAAATTGAAATTGAAAAATAATTCCTGAGATCCTAGCTTCAACCAAACAAACAAACACTAACTCTAAACCAGGTTTTAATTGACATAAGTCATTGTTTTAGTGTCAAAGTTGTTTTATTTAAACCTGGATTAATGTTTAGTCTATATTTTGTAATAAGGGGGCTTAGCTTTATAATATTAAAGTATAGAAGTATATACCTAATATATTTAAGCACCAAAATCCAATACAATCAATATATCAAATGCAATGCATCTATATTATATTATTTAAATAAATACGGCCATTATTAATTTTAAAGTAGATTATACAGCGGCCGGAGTATCAAATGTTTAATTAAAATTTATGAGGGATGATTCGTTAGGTATTACATAGCAATGTTACAAGTAATATTAGCCCATAATAACCGGGGGTTATCTAAATCCCTTTGTGTTTCGAATCCCTTTACACTGTATTACGAACAAATGGTTTTACGTATTAAGTATGAAGTTAATGTCGTACGGTCAGCAACAAAAAGTTAGTAGTTTATTTATATACAGGGTGGAATTTTGTAATGCCACCTGGATGGAAAGTATTTTAAATACTGGAGATTGAAGATTTTATTCATAAGAAACCATAAGAAACATTCCTTTATTTTTAAAAAGAAAAAGAACTGCATTTAACTATTTTAAAATTCAGCTAAAATTCCAAAAAATAACACACTACTTTTATAGCGTTCACCGATAGGGTCAATCGTAAGGATCAAATCTCTCTAACAAACGTGGTTCTTTAAATAAAAACAAAACCATACAAAGGATATCTCTAGTATTAAGAGTACTTTTTTAAAATCCACCCTGTATATGGTATACAGGCGTTTTGAAACTATAGATATGACGTTCAGCTTCTTTTATTTCTGACTGTACCTATTAAGGGTGAAAAATTGTTGATTTTGCTTATTTGCACAGATTTGTTGGCCTTTTTATTTGGTATTTATTTAATATACAATATAGCAAAAATTTTCTTGCGGCCTTAACAATGGTTAGATTTTTTTTAGTTCCAAATTTTTTCATTGTTTTTAATATAGGTATTTTTACTTTTAAACGTTAATTTAGGAAAAAAATGTAAAATACTCTAATTATCTTTTAAAATATTGCATCGTGGAGCAATGACTAAAATAATGCACATTATTGCACATAGTAATAAAGAATTTCTTGTTAGTATTTCAATGTAATCCACGCTTCGAGAAACAAACAATGTATGTGTGTGTGTGTGTGTATATATAAAATAAAATAAAAAAATAAATAAAATGTATACTGTAACTATACTAGTTTTGTTTGGAAAAAAAAACACCAGGCATCTTGAAATATAAACAGTGTGGTAGAACATAACAGCAAGCATTGATTAAGTTAAAATTAACCCTTCAATGACAAACATATTCATGGACTCAAAGTTGTCACCAAATAACTGACTACCACAACTCTATTTGCGTCTAACCGCATGCGTCGTGTCACTACTAGTCTAAAAAAAATACGATAATTACACCAGTCAAGTTAAAGCTAAATATGGATTTGACAATCGTGTAAAGCGAGGTTGTACTGCAAGCGATTGAATTGCATTCGACACTATATGTATACATTTAACGTTACGATATCATCATCATCATCATATCAGCCCAATGACGTCCACTGTTGAACATAGGCCTTACCCAATTTCCGCCACAGCGAGAGAATGAGGAGATCCGCAGGAGAACTAAAGTTGCCGACATAAGCACACCGAATCGCATCGCTGAAGTGGCAGTGGGCAGGCCACATAGCCCGCAGAACTGATGGCCGATGGGGCAAAAAAGTTCTCGAGTGGCGGCCACGTATTGGAAAGCGCAGCGTGGGACGGCCCCCCGCCAGATGGACCGACGTTACGATATAATACTAGATATTTTTTTTTATTACCGCAGGTATGAGTCATGTAAATACAATGTATTTTATTGCAAATGCATGCTAAGTTGCGGCAATGACTTTTATGATCAAATTATATACAGACAATACAAAATACATATTTGGTTTAAAAAGGACTTCCAAAACAATTTTCACAAATTTATTTATAGCCGAATGATGATGATGAAGTATATTCGTAGACATCCTTCATAACTATTTAATTATCAAACATAGAGTTATGCTAAGCAGTATTTTAATTAGTATATTATTAATCAAAATTTCGTGTTACATTATATCTTTTCAGGCGTATACTGTTTGAATATGAAATACAATGGATAACTGGATATATTATCATGAAACCAACTGTACATCGGTCAGGTAAATACAATATCTAGAACAGAAAGTCAATATTATTTCTAAGCTCGTTAAAATAATAAATTATACATATTTTAGACCGTAATGAGATGTGATAACGGGCTTATTTTAATTATCTGCTTACCGCTAGTAATTTAGCTTCGGCTTTATTTCATTCCAGTATAAAAGTAGCGATGTTAATTTATTGAACATGGTGAAATATTGAGTGGCAGTATATGAGTTGCTAATGAGAGAAATGAATTTAATAAGTAAGATCAGTCTTGCTTTTAACCCTTCAACTGCCTGATTCGGATACCTAATCGTATATTTACGACCAAATACTTCGGCACTTTTAATCTCCTTTTGCTGTTTGAGTGCTGAGCGCTATATTCTATTAAAATAATCTTTATAATAGTATTTATAATAGATATTTAAGTCTTAATCATTTATTGTTTAAATATTTATATATATTACCTAAACAATATACCTATATATTCATTCTAAACATGCACCTACTTTGTCTCATCACTGCATTACCCAAAGGTACACTGGTTAGATAATGTCTTTGGCATACATCCTCTTAAACATACTTTTTGTGTGTATGAATGAAATGATATATGATATAAATAAATAAGGTCTTCATCGTTCCTTTTTTAGAATATTCACAAAAATTAATAAACTGTCAGTCCAATATAAATTCCGAAAGAACTGATACGAGCCATTTTCAATAGCAGACAAAACAGACTCATCAAACAAAAAGTCACAGTCTAGATCGCTCTCCTTTTAATATTTATTCAGGTTTCAATTCCAGCTATATTCGTGAGTTCTACTGTATTTTTTTACGTTTAAGCTCATTGGATCAAAATGTATAGAACCAGACAGGGAGTGGGGGTTACCAGCGGTCTCATATCGAACAATTCACACGTAAGGTAAAACAAATAGTTCTGAACGTTTCCATTGAAATAACATTCGTGCAGTCCACTTATATCAGATTTCTTATTGTTCTTCATTTCATTCCATTAAGGTTTGTGTAAGGGACACTTTCGTTAGATGTTTTCTTTGTGATTTAGCGATGGAACATATCTTATGAGGATATATTGTTTAGTCTGCTGCTTAATTTGATATCATTCAATTTGTTGTAGAAATAATATTTGGCTTTTGTTCTTGATGATTCTGTATCATAGAACAATTGTTTGTCATTATTACGACATCTTTGGTCATTTATTAATGTTTACTTTAATTATATTATCAGAATATATACTTACATTTTACATACATACTTATCCGTGTAGTGACGGATTAAGAATACATAATGTCACTACCCCATCTCAGCCCGTGGGTGTCGTAAAAGGCGACTAAGGGAGTAAACGTATGCAGAAAAGCATTGCAAGAAAAGGAAAATTCGAAGCAAACCCTATACCAACCCGTCTGGCCAGCGTGGTATAGTAGGCTAAATTCCCACCTTCTTTGGAGGAGACCCGAGCCCAGCAGTGGGACGTATATGGGTTGAAATGATAATACTTACAATTACACTTATTACTTGTTTATTGATTTCTGACCTTTTACACGCTTACATTAAATATTAAGCCATTTCCTTTGCTTTGGTTTAACATTTTTATATAAATGCTAAACAAGTAATGGAAAATTTCAAACACATGACGGGACTAGAACCCGCGACCCTGCCATTCCGTGTGCAGTGCTACACACTTTTACCTAATTCTAAAAAGTAGATTAAAAATATTTTTAAAATATAGCTCCGATTAACCCTTCGAACGGCAGAAACGGTAAGACGCACGGGCGTCTAATCGTCTATGTGTAAGGTTCTCGCCACAAAAGTATTGTTTGTGTATAACAGTCATATACATAAAAATTATATTTTTTTTATAAAAGCCATGCACAACAACATATTATGACTGTCACCGTGGCGCAGTGGTTAAGGTGGTCGCCTCGCCACTACATCGCCGTGCTGGGTGACGTGGTGGGTTCGATTCCCACACGAGACAAATATTTGTTTCTAGTCTGGGTGTACTTTCATGGTGTTAGTTTCATGTTTGTAAAGCTCCCCGCGACACAGGGCTTGTTCCCTAGTGCGGGCGTTGTCTTTTTAAAGAAAAAAAAAAAAAAAAAAAAACCACTAAACATACGCCATCTAATTTAATAGTATAACTGGCTCACATATTCCCACACTACAGCAGCCGTAGTTTTTAAATATGCAACATTAAATTTCGCATAAAAGTTCCTGTGGAGAGATTTTGATGCTTTCGTGCTCACTTTTCAAACATTTTGACATGAATTCTGCTGGCCTTTGAAATAGTCGCAGCAAAGCGAAACGCTCACTGGCTATATACAGTAATTTATTTCGTACAAATGAAAAGGCACTTATATTTTGTTTCAAATGTCTAAAAGGCCCTATAAGTTGAACATTGGGAATGTTTTAATATGAATTAGCGAACTAAGTAAAATACTATTGGATGAACGAAAGAAATAGGTTTGTCAATTCAATGTAAAAAGCTATTTTAATAATCTAATCTAAACAGGAAATGTATTTTAAGTGTAAATACTATCTTCTTCTTATCGTGTGAGCTTAAGGCAGACCCTGGTGTTGGAATTTATCAAGTCACCCATAAGGCTTCCAGCTTGACTTAACGACTACCAGATTAAGTGGTAACCGGGACCAACGGCCTTACGTGCCTTCCGAAGCACGGAGACGGTCGAGAATGAAACTGCCACAAACGGTCACCCATCATGGACTCACTTTGCTAAGTGTTGCTTAACCTCGATGATTATAACGAACATCTCAGTACCACAATGCTATGTCTAATAATACTATAGCAGTTTTATACCCATGTATTTTTAATCACTTTAAAATATATTTTTTAAATTTCATACTTACGCTGCGTTAAAATTTGTAGTTTTGTCCGGAATGGTACGAATGTATACAAGATCCATCAACGAGTGAGTGAATGCATTCTGTCGCATGTGAGATGTTTAAACGAGTCTCTCACCGCACCAGGTATCGCTTACTCACTTTGCGATGCTTGCTCATAAAGCTATTATTATGTTGCAGAGAAATAGCGATTTTGTGTTTTAAAGATTTTTATTTTTACTTCACTTATTTTTACGCGAAATAATTGGCTACCGAGTAATGTGCTTTTAATTATTTTTTTATTTATTCTATTTACTGGTTGCAAGCAGCCCTTGGTTGCAGGCGGCGCAGGACCGCTCGCAAATTAGGTGAGGCCTATGTTCAGTGGACGTCGTTGGGCTGATATGATGATGATGATGATTTACTAAGCTACTCGTTAGACCATTTTAAACCTTATAAAACTACCATACTTACTCATGGCTCGATATCTGGCGTCATATACCTACTGAATACCATTACATCCAATAATATTACTACTATAATTGAATACCACCATTAGACTTCAATAAGTGATGGTGTCTGAGTGGCTAAGGGACTGGCGTGCAAATCACGCGGTCCGAGTTCGATTCCAACCATTAGTACCTATTTGGATTCCACTTTGTGGAATTTATATATATGTACTAGTCAAGTGATATAACATCTGCTAACGGTGAAGGAAAACATCGTGAGGAAACCCACATACCCTAGAAGAAATTCTATAAGTTTGTGTGATCCACCAATGGGCTAAACCCTCTCAGCTCTCTAGTTAGAGAAGAGGAGACCCGAGCCCAGTAGTGTGATTTAATGGGTTGCTGATGATTATACTTCAAAGCATTTGTGTCTTCTACTCTTTACTGTATGCAGGACTGACAGCAGGACTTTGACATACCTTACGCGTTTGGATTTTTTTCAGTATTTCGGTAACGAATAATACTACTTATATTGTGACAAATATATCTGTCTTTTTATTTTATTCATAATATAATAATAATGTTTCGACATTCACACACAGCGCCATCTAGTCCCAAACTAAGCTAATGCTTGTAATATGGATACTAGACAACTGATATAATACTTACTTATTTTTTTTTGTTGTTAATACATACATATTATAGATACATACACACCCAGAAACAGAACAAATAATTTTGCTCATCACACAAAGATTTGTCCTGGGTGGGAATCGAACCCACGACCTCTGTAACCACCGAACCACAGAAGTTTCATAAATTGATTTAATATCTATCCTGATTCTCGCCTATCTACCACACTATATTCACTACCTTAATAATACCATTTTCAAAATGAGTTTTCGTTATCGATGCACTTCTGTGCTTTAGTCAGCCTTATAAGGCGTTTAATGAAATCAGTCATTAAGTAAAGTGCCACTAAAATGTCTGTTTTGGGTAAGAATGGACAGTTTCCTCACTATGTAGGGTTGTCATGTAAGTTACGGAGTAAGCCTACATTTATCGACGGGGGTCTGAAAGGAGTTCGATGTTTTCTATGGTAAAGGAATTTGGGACGTTCACCTGATCATTATGTGCCTCTTAGTCGTAGTCATCATCATCAGCGACCTATTAATATCCCACTGCTGGGCTCGGGTCTCCTCTCCTCTATCTAGAGGTCTGAGAGGGTTTAGGCCATAATCCACACACGCTCGCCTAATGCGTGTTGGTGGATTAGACATACACTTAGAATTTCTTCTAGTGTATGTGGATTTTCTCACGATGTTTTCCTTCACTGTTAGCAGATGGTAGGTCACATGACTAGTACATATAAATTCCACAAAGTGAAATCCACATAGGTACTGCTGGTCAGAATCGAACTCGGACCGCGTGTTTAGCACGCTGGTCACTTATCCATTCAGCCACCATCGCTTTTTCATTCGTTAATGTAAAAAAAAGCTTTCGTTTTTTTCATGTTATTTTTTCACCTTAGTAACGACTCCACATTATTCAGAGACCAAGACTGGTTAATTAATAATTTAATGCAAACAAACAATGCCAGAACACTGATCTGAATTACCGAGAAGTAATAAGCTCTCGTTTTATCACACAATACATGCTCATGTTGTCATAATTAAAAATAACAAGGCATAAATCTGGAATATGCGTCGAGAGAATTTAACGATCTTACTTTATGCAAAAGTTTCATTTTAGAAGTATATAAACGAAGTGAATAATTTTTTTACCACGTAAGTATAGAAATAAAGACCATAATAATATCAAAATGATATAATAGATATGACCAGCGATATGTTAATGTAATTATTGCTAATAAATAAGAATAATTTTATTTATAAGCAAGAAATTGGTAAAATCAATAATAAAACCGACATTAAATTAAGATCGAATAATGAATTTGCAGCATAGGAATAATTTAATTCGGAAACAAACAATCTATCTTACTTTTATTAGTCTTGCTAAGGGTCAAACTTGAGAACGGCTGGATCAATTTGGTTAATTGTTTTTTTTTTTTCAAATTGGAGTCCTGAAGAGAAATATTGGAAAATGGCACTGAAAAACGTAAATATTAATGTACACTAGAAAAGTTTCTGTTGTTATGGAAACCGACATGAACGCGGTCCGAGCTGCGGCCCATATCTAGTTAAATATTTTTTTTATAATTAAATACAAAGCCAGCATTAAAAGACTATTTGGTACTATTTATCATTGTTAACGAAGTTTAAAAAAAATCTTGCCTGTCTTAAAAATGAAGAACTTGAGTTAACAGCAACCCTAAATCAGATAAGATTTTGAATGACGAACTTCCATGACTCACTAGATTTAAACATAGCTTTACTAATGTCCGAGCACATTATTTCGTGATAATAGAATGCTTTGAAGGTGCATGCAGCTCTGTAGTAACAGCCCAGACAGTGCAGCCACTAGTGACATAAACAGCCCGAACGATTGTACTAAAAATTGTGATACATACGATTTTTGACCCCCTAGAAACCCTTTACCTACCATCCCGGCTGGCCAGCGTGGTATAGTAGGCTGAATACCACTTTCTTTGGAACGTGCCCAACAGTGGGACGTAATGACGTGGGCCGCTGATGTCATATCAAGTTCCGGCGGCCCACCCGCTACAGCGAAGTGTCGGTGCACAGAGGGGTTTAGTGGGTATTCCGGCCTCGGCCGGTGAGTCCCACATAACCGCTTTGTGTCCCCGAACGGGGCGGTATGCGTAAATGTATTCCCCTCTTAAAAAAAAGGGTAGTGACATTACGTATTCTTAATCCGTCATTACACGAACGGATAAGATACAAGTAATATTGTGATAATAAATATTTAAGAATCTCTATTTTAACTAGAGAGCTGTCTGAATTTAAACCTTAATAATCCACACACGCTGGCCTAATGCGGATTAGTACAAAACAGACCCTTAGAATTTTTTTTTTCCTTTCTCACAATTTCTTTAACCGTTAGCAGATGAGAAATCACATGAGCAGTACACATAAATTCCACAATCTCAAACCCACATTGTTACTGCGCCGGTTGAAATCGAACACGGACCACATGTTTTGCATACCGGCTACTTCCACATTCTGCAACCATACTGTTAGCATATCTTCTTAAATTCAAAGCTTAGTTTAATTTCTAATTTTAAAATTGCTTACTATATAAAATGTTCGTGTAGTAGTAGTACATATTGAGTGAATCTACTTCATCATCAGCTTCAACCCATTAAGTCCCACTACTGGGCTCGGGTCTCCTCTCCTCTAACTAGAGAGCTGAGAGGGTTTAGGCCATAATCCACTCACGCTGGCCTAGTGCGGGTTGGTAGATCAGACATACTCATAGAATTTCTTCTAGGGTATGTGGGTTTCCTCACGATGTTTTCCTTCACCGTAAGCAGATGGTAAGTCACTTGACTAGTACACATAAATTCCACAAAGTGGAATCCACATTGGTATTGCCAGTTGGGATCGAACTCGGACCGCGTGATTTGCACGTCGGACTCTTATCCATTCAGCCACCATTGCCTAACCACGAATCTACCTAATATATATAATCCTACAAACAATGAACCAAAACAAAGCCCTAATTAGCTCCGGATATGAACTGAATCCGAAATAATAACAAATATTTGATCATACATTCTCGCATGTTACTCACTTCTCTCTTCAGAAGTCGATGGTCCTTCACTCGGACAGCTCAATGCTCTTGATATATCGATGAGATTATCACTCTGACGATAGGCCGCTCACACACTTGCGTCTGGTCGTGTTTAATAAAAATTATGATAAAGGCAAAACCCTAAGCGTTCTGTGGCAATTTTAAGATTAAATATTGCATTGTCCGGTACGGGAATTATGTAAGCCTGAAACAATTATAATTTTAAACAGTATATAATCATGCGGTTATTAATCTATAAAAAACCCCCCGTTTTCTAGGTAGGCCAATAAAAATTGACTTCAAAGGTTTTGAAGATGATCAAAAACTTTGTTTTACGATGGTTAGTAGGATTCAATGAATAGGCGCTTTTTTGAGTTCAAAAGTGGTATAATCACTGTACCAAAACATACAAACTTATCACGAATACAAATAAGGGCGGGAGTGAGCGAGAGACGCGGACGTGTGCGCTCTATACCCTGTTGGCGCGCGACTGACTACGAGGCGGCGCACCCGCGGCCGGCTCGGCGGCGCGGGCGACGCGATGTACCTACCGACGCGCATGCGTGCGGCAATCACGCGACCGACCGCCGGCCAATCGCGTGGCACCTTGTCGCTGCCCCAAAAACACAACCATATATGGTTATTTGGGCGCACGACGCTACAGACTCCCCCTCTAACCCGAACGAACGCCCTCGCGTTTGGGTTAGCGTTTGCGAGGTCTCCCCCTTTTACGTTTCATATAGAAGGTCTGACACGACCAACAAAAGGAGCCAAAGCCGATACGTGATACTTGCCCAACACGACACCGTCGCCGAGGCGTTCGAGGTTCAATATATCGCGAAACATAGGAACGCATACCTGGCCAATAGTGTTTGCCGATCAAGTGTTGCAGAGTACGTTCTGCGCCCATGTGACCCGCAGTGGGTGCATCATGGTACTCTCGTAATACCTTGGCGCGTTCCTGCTCTGGAACCACTAGGCTGGCGTCGTTATGTTCTTCGTTCTCGGGACAATATCTATAGGGTGTGTAACCCTCATCGGCCCATGCCCTCCCCCTAAAGCGATCGTCGGATTCTAGGGCTTCGACGACTTTCTTTACCTCTGGGTCCTTCAGCTGCTCTTCGCGCAGATCGTGAAGACTGCGAGAGGAGGATAAAGATTCTTGTGCATCGCTTACCTTGATCTGATGAACGGCTGTATCTGTAGGTGGTCCATCCGAAGCGAACTGAGTGACCCTGGCGGTTAAAAACTCGCTGAGTGCTGCTCCGTGCTCCGATGATATACTCACACCTTCATCCTGGCGCTGTGATACGTCGCAGATGTCAGCTTGCGTCACGGCCGCGTTCTTCAATACATACGAGTACAAAAACGGGACTCTGTCTCCTGGACTATCTGAAAAGTGCCATGACTCTTGGGCTATGTCTAACACAATACCCGCATTAACTATGAAATCTCGGCCTAAAAGTGTTCTAGTATCATCACCTAGAAACACCATAAACTCGGTATCGACACACCGATCGCCTATGACTACCGGCACCGTGGCCGTCCTCACCATTTTCCTATGGCGCGAGCCATCGGCGAGCCCGATATAGCATTCCTTATCTATAAAATGTATGCCGTTATTCAATAACAACGAATACAATAATGGGCTAGCGACGCTGTGCCTAGCCCCAGTATCCACTATGGCCACCCCTTCCTTGCCTGCTACTCCTATCGTAATCAACGGGTGTGACGTACTCGTAGCGAAGTAGTCGCCTTCCACGACATTAAAATCGGTCGTCTTGGCGGGCGCGGGCGCGGACTCGGGCGCAGGCTTACCGGAACAAGTATCACACCTCGACCTGACTACCCCTGGCTGGCCGCAACCATAGCAACGTATTGGGTGGGTACCTTCAGTACCATCATCTACTTTGTTAGCCTTACGACAGTCATCGACCGTGTGGCCGAACGATTTGCAAAACGAATACTTACTACGAATACGTTTCGAGTTGTCATTCGAGTTAGAGGGGAGTTTGGTACCTGTGGTTGCGCTCGGACCCGTAGTTACACCGCGATCGGGCACCGTAGGTATTTTCGCGGGAACGTTCGAACTTTTTAGCTCCGAGATCGAATCTTCCGCGTATCTCGCTCTCTCTAACAAATTATCGATATCATCTATACTATCTCGCGACAGACGTTTACGAATTCGGCGATTTAATAGGCTATATACAATATCTACTTGCATTACGTTCGGCACAACGTATGGTAACTTAACTAATAACGATCTTACTCTAGACACGAACACTTCAGCGCGTTCACTTTCACTATGCTCACACGCAAACACTTCGCGAAGGATTCGGTAAGCTGGTTTTTGCACGCCGTATGTGGCTCGCAGGCGCGACAGGGCGTTCGGCCACGTGCCGACCCCAGTGCGGGCGCCGCGCCACCACACGGCTGCGTTGCCGGTTAACAACATGGAGAGGCCGCGCAACGCGTGCTCATCGGACACGTCGGCGCACTCCTTGTACACCTCCACTGCATCTATGAAAGCTTCCAGTACCTCAGCGTCGCGTGACTGTCCGTCGAATCTCGCAGTGCACTTACCAAAGTGACCGCCTGTTGTCGAGGACGCGTTCGCCGTGGGCGATGCCGCCGGTGTCGACGCGACTGGGTTCCACTGGCTGCTGTGATGTAGAGAGCGTAGCGTTTCTACTAGCGTACGGTTGGTTTCGGCTTGAGTTCGAGCGAAAGACTCCATCATGGTTGTCAGGAGCCTCTCGATATCGAGCGCTACGGCGGGTGCTCCGGTGTGGGACCCGCAGAGCGTTTGGTCGGAAGCGACACCCACTCGGGCGTGCGGTTCTTCCGTATCGGCCGCGGCGGTCGCGCTCGCGACGCGCACGTGGCTGGTAGTGGCGCGACTGCGGTCCACTACTGAGTCGAAGTCTTCGTCGGAACAGCTCTCGCTGTCCTGGTCCTCCCGCTGGCGGTCGATAACCGCTTTTGCTCGCGTTTGTGGCATGATGGTTCACTTTTTAAGTACTTATTCACTGAACAATTCACTTCGGTTCGCTCGCGCACTGTGTAGTTTCGCGGCCGCAAGTTGGGCGTCACTTTTACGATGGTGGTAGGATTCAATGAATAGGCAGTTTTTCGAGTTCAAAAGTGGTATAATCACTGTACCAAAATATTATAACTTAGCACGAATACAAAATGGGTGGGAGCGAGCGAGAGACGCGGACGTGTGCGCTCTATACCCTGTTGGCGCGCGACTGACTACGAGGCGGCGCACCCGCGGCCGGCTCGGCGGCGCGGGCGACGCGATGTACCTACCGACGCGCATGCGTGCGGCAATCACGCGACCGACCGCCGGCCAATCGCGTGGCACCTTGTCGCTGCCCCAAAAACACAACCATATATGGTTATTTGGGCGCACGACGCTACATTTGTAAATAGATGATAAAAATTTGTTAAATACTAAACACGTGTTTTGGTAAAAGTGTGAGGCTCGAAATTTTACTTTAAGTCAGGTTAAAAGCCTTTTTTAGGTTTTTCTGTCTTAAATTTCTCAGTCTCAGCCCGGAATCTGGAAATATGATTGAATAATGGATCGATTAATAGGCTCACCTCCTACTGCATAGGACTTAAGGGGCGTGAGAAATGTTAGGGAAATGCACCGCTGCGTATCCCTTCGAGAAAAAATTCGTAACGTTTAGCACATTATTTCCAATTTTAAATAATTGTCGCAACTCTGAACCCAGCCTTAATCACGACTATACGAATGTTTATTCAGATGCAGGCCATCGCTAAAGAGCTCCACGATTTACTGGAAATTAAGAGAACGCATCCGTCGGGGATGCTATAATAACAATGTGCCACCGAAAATACTACCACTAAGTGACGGGAACAAAAACATTGTCTCTTCGCGACAAGAATGACGTGGAAAGTCATTGAGAATTGACATACATAATAATTAATACGATTTATAATACCTTTTGGACGACAGAAACAAGTGGAAAGTCTTAGAAGAAAGACAAGCTGTTAAGAAAAGAGACCAACCGATTGCCGAGAAAACGAATTAGCTTAAATTTTTTTTTTCTTTAACCTATTGACCGCCACGTCAAATCGGTATCGCCGTGCCTTGAGCGCCAAGCTTTTAAAATACAGTACATTTTTGACATGCCATGCCGTCATTGGCGTGGTGAGCACATTCTCAACTCAACTCAACTCTTTGAACGCCTACACGTCTCTGGCGTTCAAAGGGTTAAAGGCTTATTTTATATATAATACCTTTGTAATATATCATTGCAACCCATAAACGTCCCACTGCTAGGCACGGGTCTCTTCCAAAGAATGTGGAGGGAATTTAGCCTACTATACCACGTTGGCTTGACGGGTTGGTATAGAGTTTGTTTCGAATTTTCCTTTTCTCGCAGTACTCTTGTCTGATTAAGGTTACTCCATTAGTCACTTACGACACTCACGGGTTGAAATAGGGTCGTGACATTATGTTTTCTTAATTCGTCACTGATTTAGAAAATAAAGATCTATGTCCAGAATGAGAGATCTGTGGTAGAATATTATTATATTATATACTTAATACAAAAATTTAAGAACGTAAAAATCTGTTAAAGCTGGTAAACATAACATAAGTTAAAAATGGAACTGTCCTAAAAATTTTGGTAACATTTTAAAATCTTGATATATTTTTTTTTGATAGATTGATATAAACTTTTTTATAAAATATTATTTATATTGAGCAGCATTACGTGTTACGGAGTAAATACTACAAAAATAACTATTGTTTGAAGAGTTTTTACGTTTATAATCACAATACTTGGCATTTTGATTGTTATTCACAATTTAATAAAAGCGAAGTTTGCATGGAGAATGCTTCATAAAATATTTTTATTAGACCAATATAGAATAGTAGTGTATAAATAATTTTAGTTTGAAGTTACATAAAAACCAATAGAGTTTAGTTAAAGCTAAAACCCCTCGAATGAAAAAACTTAATTTGTTTGTGCAAGCGATAATAGCCGCATAATTTTTAGGGTTCCGTAGTCAACTAGGAACCCTTATAGTTTCGCCATGTCTGTCTGTCTGTCTGTCTGTCTGTCTGTCTGTCTGTCCGTCTGTCCGTCCTCGCTTAATCTCTGTGACCGTTAGCACTAGAAAGCTGAAATTTGGGACCAATATGTGTATCAATCACGCCGACAAAGTGCTAAAATAAAAATTGGAAAAAAATGTTTTATTAGGGTAGCCCCCCTATATGTAAAGTGGGAAGTGTTTTTTTTTTTAATTTTAACCCTAATGTGTGATATATTGTTGGAAAGGTATTTAAAAATGAATAGGGGTTTACTAAAATCATTTTTTGATAATGTCAATAATTTCGGAAATAATCGCTCCAAAAGTAAAAAACAAAGCGTCCCCCCCCCTCTAACTTTTGAACCATAAGTTTAGAAAATACGAAAAAAATCTGAAAAGTAGAACTTTATAAGGACTTTCTAGGAAAATTATTTTGAACTTGGATGGAAACAACAGATGGAAACTGCAGTTAACCAATATAATTTGGTCCCTCAATCGTATGAGCGCCTATACAATCCAGAGGTCAAGTTTCATTTGCCCGTATTTTTTTTTTAACTTCGTTTACATAATATTTTATTATCCTGAACGTATCTTTTTTCAAACAAAAAAATAATTATTAAAATAGGTTCTCGCAATTCAAAATTACCATCGAAAACTTCTGGCACGTCTAACGGACGGGAAACTACGGAACCCTACACTGAGCGTGGCCCGACACGCTCTTGGCCGGTTTTTTTTAATATCTCGTTTAAACACTTTCAATTAACTATGCTATGCACACATACCGTTTAACTTAAACAACTTAAAACAAACTGCATAAAAAATAAATCCAATCAAAAATCGCTGCATTTTATTAGATAGGGTTGCTAGATAAAAAAAAATGCTGACCAACAGAAGCAAGGGTCGTCCATTTGAACTCGAACGACATCTTTTCATTAAAATAAAAATTGCTAATGACTCCATCTCCATATTTTAGCATAAATACGTCAGCGCTTTGTACCATTTTGCCTTAGAGATAAAAAAAGTATAATTACAAGATACATCTGCATATCTTTTGACGCCTCCACGCTATTACTCGACACATGGATGGAGATGTTAAATGTTCTGCTTTAATATTTTTTGTTTTTAAAGTGCAGATGAGTTTATTGCCAGGATAAGACAAGGGAAGTTGTTTTTTTACTTCCATACGTTCTGAGAGATTTATTTGGATTTTTATGAAATGGATTCGTAAAATACCTATATAAAAAAATAAGATTTTGATTGAGTCTACTGGTATAAAATAATATAAATATAATTTATTCTATTCATTACTCATTGTTTTGTTTAAGCTTCGGTATTATGGATATCATTGGGCATTTTTGGACAATATAGTGGAAGTATTGGATTAAACTTCCAAACGTAATTTTTCTATGGAAATGTACCATAATAGAAAACGTTGTTCTGACAATTTATTTTGTATTTAAAAAATATAGTAACAACTTACTATTACTGATATTAGCAGAAAGTTACCGTGTTTTTTTCCACCATAAATTAATAATATGATAAAACAGAAACATCAAGGTACTTAATATAAAACTGTTGTGTATTTCCCAATAACATGTTGTTTATTCCTCAATTAATAACATGGAACAATCAACATCGCGAAAACAAGAAATCAAAAGGAAGTTTACGCATCAATTTATATGAAATACAAGGAGGTATCCCGTTCGTTAATTTGTTTACATTTTGCATGTTCTCCCTGTGCCAATGTTTACATTTCACGTCTAAGCATCTCGTAAAACGTAATAAAGTTCGCCTCCCGATGATTACGGCCCTTTGAAAATAAACTTGGAAGTCGATTCACAAACACTGCCTTTTATTTTTGTTTAGTTTCTTTCGACCCGTCTCTGAGTTATGGATACCAACGTTATTCTTTGTCTCCGAGTTAAACAGAACTTTGGCAGCGTTGTCCCCTTTTATTGATACATTAGAAATTATTTTTTCATGTTATTCCAACATAAAAATTACATTGGAGTTTTGTTTTGCTTAAATTATTTAAATGAGTTCGCGTTTCGTGCAAAACTTTCTCGCATGACAGCTTATTTTTATATAAATTGTTGAATTTCGAAAGCACTATTATTGTTTTAGAAAACTAATACAGAATTATTGTAATTTTAAGTAGTTATCGTAAGCAATTTATAGGGAATACTTATATTTATTCGATGTATTATAAAAAGATGTTGAAAATGAGCTCATAATATAAACAAGTTTCAGATTGTATTATTTCAACTATTGTTGTTTCAATGGCATGATATTTTTACATCAATATAACTCGTTCATTTTAAGAAATAGGTTAAATAAAAACTGTCTAGACAATATTTTTGTTTGTTTATACAGCTACTTTCTATGCAATCAAATAAGCATGCTCTTAAACGAACCAAGACGAGTGTAATAAGGTCTTGTAATAAAACCGGTTAAGAGCATGTCGGATCATGCTCAATGTAGGGTTCCGCAGCAAAAGAGCTACGGTGTTCATCATATATACACTAGTATTTGAAAATAATCCAACCGATTTTAATGAAATTTCATGAGTCTGTTAAATTGTTTCAGCTTGAAAGATTGGATCATTTCGACAGAGATAGGTGGCGCTGTTGGTAGGATAACGACCACATACAGAGTGGAATTTTGGTTTTATTCTTATTTATTTTAACACATTTGTTAGATAATTCAATACTTATGGTTGAACCTATAGATCTATGCCATAAAAGTACAGGGTGTTATTTTTTTAAAATTTTAGATAAGTAAGTTTTTCAATTGCTTAGTAAGCAAATTTATTTATCACTAGCTTTTGCCCGCGACTTCGTCCGCGTAGATTTCGATATTACATAGATCTTTGTTTTAAGTGCAATTCATGAATTCTACAACACCTCACTACAGGAGTTGAATTTCATTTTACGTCAATATAGATAACATTTTCGTAATCAGCGTCCCTGAAAACCTTGAAAACGACATCCATATCAATTTCTAATAATTTTCACACCTATTTCATCCCTTAGGGTAAATTTTTAAACACCAAAAACAACCCATTAACTCACATCTTAACTGAAGTTCTAATTGCGTATTACCAAACATATAACTTGAAAAACAAAGAACTGTCTATTTAATATTTCAACCCTTATCAAAAACATTAAAAACAACATTTTAAGTTCCTATCCCAATACTAATTTGCAAAACGTTAACTTCAAAACAAAGATCTTTTCATACGACGTTTCATCCCCAATTTCACCCTTCCAAAGCCACCCTTGTCAAAAATATTGATGAGGGTATTTTTTATTTTGATAGTAGTACCCCATAACAAATGTTTCAAATCTTTAAGTTAAAAAACAAAGAAGTTTCATACAATCGTTTTTATCCCTTTTCACCCCCTTAGGGGTTGAATTTTAAAAAACCCTTTCTTAGTACACCTCTAGACATTAGGACAAATACACCCTCCAAATTTCAAGTCGCTACGACCAGCGGTTTAGGCTGTGCGTTGTCTGTCAGTCAGTCACTTTTATATTATGTATGGATGTATTATTTACTTGATATTTTGTTTTTAAATGCAAGTCTTTACCCGTTATAAACAAGCAACTACTTTATCTTAGTCACTATAAAGGATTAATGCTAAGGATTTTGTATTTGGTACAAAATTATCCAATACCCAAGTTCAACGACTATTACTGCTAAACTAATAGAGTTATCTTAACCGCTATAGTTTTCATTTAAAGTTCATAAAATGCACTATCATCATGAATTTTTCATAGATTTTTCAAGCCAGCAGTTTTGCTTTTAGAGGGGGGGGGGACGCCCTACTGGAACAAAAATTTGCTCTTTTAAGTTTAATATTTCGTAAATGGACCATTAAATCGAAAAATAATGTTAGTAACCCCCAAGTCATTTTAGAAGACCTATTCAACGATACCCCACACAATGGGGTAGACAACAAAAAAAAAATTCATCGCCACTTCACATGTATGGGAGCTACCCTAAAAAAAAATATTTTCCAAAATTTTATTTTACCACTTTGTCGACGTAATTGATATACACACTCCTACAAAATTACAGATTTCTAGTACTAACGGTCTCTTAGCAAAACCTCGGACAGACAGACAGACAGACGGACATAACGAAACTATAAGGGTTCCTAGTCAGAACTACGGAACCCTAAAAACTGTGTTATTAAAGTTATACTTGGCAGTAAAGTGACCCTGCGAGCGCGCTCATAACTTCAGAAGACAGTTTAAAAATATATCACTATATCGTCCACATAAATCCACCTATTAAACTGAGTCCGGAATTGTTCCTTACAAGTAAAATATGTACTTCAGCATACCTCATACAGCACGGTTAACATCGGAAACATGCAAAGCTATAAATATTCACTTGGCTCCCGTTTGTTTCCACCTCTTAGGCCTCGTAAAATTAATGCCTTTATATTAATATTTATTAATATATGAATGTCTCGTACATTGTAGGGAAGCCGCCATGATAAAATGTAAGTAAACTTTATGGTGTAATAACAACGGTATTGTGCTGGGCTCTGAATTTCATCGGATATGCTCGTAGTGATTATGCTGTCTCATTTCAATTTGCCGTAAACGTAAGGGATAGCTATAGCAGGATCAGAGGTAAGAGCTGGTTATTAGGAGTTTATGATAGATATAACGTACTAGACGATAATATTAGTAATCGAATTCCTAATTAATATGAAACCTGCATTTATTGGACTCCATAATTGTACGATAAGGGCATAATTAAATCAAGGATTGGCTTCGTATATTAAGTGTCGGGTGTAATGTTTTACTTGGAAGTACTAATTACAATATGTTATTAATAGGAGGATATATGAGGATGTTTTGGCCTTATGTTTTGTATGTTCGCTAGTTAATTATTGTAATTTATAGTAGAGAATGTGTAGTGATGGATTAAGAATACATAATGTCACTACCCTATCTCAACCCGCGGGTGTCGTAAAAGGCGACGGCTAATGAAGACAAGAGCACTATAAGAAATGAAAAATTCGAAACTAACCCTGTACCAACCCGTTTGGCCAGCGCCCACATTAGGGAATACGCCCTGTGTCGCGGGGAACTACACAAACATACAATTATCGGACAAAAAGTACACACAAACTCGAAACAAATATCTATGAATCACAAAAATATTTGTCTCATGTGGGAATCGCACCTACGTCACTTGACGCGACTATGTTAGTGGCGATACGACCATTTTAACCGCTGCGCCACGGTCACTGTAATGTTTGAAACTTTTATAGAATTTTATCGATATAGGAGTAATCTTAAAATTTTAGATACATAGTGCAACCAGTCACTTTCCCGATATATAATTTGTAGCTCCGCGGGAAATTTGATCACTCAAATGTGTTTAAATAAAACAGAAAATACGAAATGAAACTATGTGACATTATTCGAATGGAAAGCTTTTATTTTAATTAAAGAAACAGGTAACTCAAAACTTACGGAAGATTAAAGAAGAGTAACACCAACATGAAAGACTGAACCACGAAATTAGATTTTCACGAATCAAAAACGAATTTGTAATATGATAGATCATCGTTATCCGTGAAACTTTCAAAATTACATCCCGATAACAGAATGTTATTTGACACACAAATATCATCTTTATTGTGTTCAACATAAGGTAGTGTGAAAAGCAGGTTTTGAAACTGTCTCTCGCCGTCCATCCGGCCGGAAGATTGCTCTTTTGATATGATTAAAAGGGTGAAGACTGTTTTATGTGGCAATTAAAGAGTTTTGTTGCTCCCTGGTTTCTATTTCTTCATCTATGAACAGCGTTGACCTGGTAACGGTCTATTCTGTGAACAGGGTAACATCTTGCTTCGTTAGGTCTGAAGGCCTCTAATTTATGTTCGTATCGAGGGAGATGTTTTGTTGAAGAGAGTGTTGTATTCTGCTTCGGAAATAATTGGATGTCGTGTAAGACGTTACACGGGTTTGAAACGTATATCATAATAATATATCATGTAAGTTTTGTACAAGACTTTTTTAAGACATTCCTCGCATTATGGAACTAGGTTTATATCGCGCAGGACTTGGAGCTGAAGAATGAGAGTGTTTGTTTTTTGAACGTGCTTATCTCAGGAACTGCTGGTCCGAATTGAAAATATATTTTAATCTTGTATAATAGTCGATTATCGAGTACGGCTATATAAAATCACGTTACGACCAATTAGGAGCTGAGTAGTAACCAAATAAAAATCCACGAGTGCAAAGCTATTGGCAAAAGAAAGTATACAATAACTAACTTCAGTCCGCGGTATCCCCGCGCCGTTTATCTTAAAAAGCAGATATAAAAGCTCTACTTATGTAAAATTTTATGAAGATCGACTGAGTGGTTGCGTGAAACTGTAACAAAAAAATAATCAGAGGTACTTTCGTATTTGTAAAATTCATCATTTAAACCCATAAACGACCCGCTGCTAGGCGCTGTCTTCTCCAAATATTGTGAAGGGAAATTAGCCTACTATACCACGCTTTATTTATTTAGTTATATTTAGAAGATTAAAAAATAAAAAATAACACAACAGTTCCATTTCCATGTATGTACCTAAATGCTGAAAAAAAATGTCATTATTAACAAAAATTATTTTGTTCATAAAAGTCTCCTGATTTATGAGTAAATAATATACAATTTCGTGTAACTTTTTTCGCTTCATGCGTAAACAAAATTAAATTATTCTAACGTACATTACGGCATTGGTTATTTTTTACACTCCTGGGACGGTTAAAAGCACAAACGGCCAAACTTTTCACTTCCAGTCACCGTTGGTTGCTGGTCCGATCCGTTCACTTTGTTCGAAAAACGTAAAATTTTATACATTTAACATACATTGACATATACATCCAGCTTTCAAATGTTCAGGAAATGTTAGGTAGCACAATATATACTGGTGAGCCTTTAGAAATAAACAAGGGGAGGAAAGTTTCACAAGTTTTTGTGGGTTTGAACAAATGTTTACGACATTTATACCTACGACTATAATATATACTATTATATTATTATGACTGTCCTGTTTGCATGAGACTTTTGGGATTTTTACTGCTCTGACTAACAGTTAGTAGCAGTTTGTAACAACGTAAAAATCCAGAAATATTGTGACGTACCCCTCTATAAACGTTTGTGATTACTGCAGAGGGGTGAGATCGAGAAGACGAAGACTCCTGGATAAGCAACAAGCTTTGTATTAATACGGACTTTATAAACAAATAATAGTTCTGACTTTCTGACTGGCCTGTTGGTCTAGTGGTTAGTGACCCTGACTGCTAAGCCGGAGGTCGTGGGTTCGATCCCCACCCAGGACAAATATTTGTGTGATGAGCATAAAGGTTTGTTCTGTGTTTGGGTGTAATTTATCTATAATATATATGTATTTACAAAAAGAAATGTATTTAAGTATTATATCCTTGTTTAGTTCCCATAACACAAGCAAATATAATTGCTTATTTTGGGACTAGATGGCGCTGTGTGAATGTGGTAGAATATTATTATTATAATAGTGTCTTTATTAATACAAAATCAAGCTCAGACTTAGAACAACTAACTATGGATTATTTAAAAATTTGTATTATTGTACATTTCACACCTAACCTACTAACGATACTAAGAATTCGAAAAAAAAACTTTATAGCACTATCTGACCGGACACTAAAACACAGCAGTAATATCACACCAACAATCCATTCATGTCTTAAGCAGAATACAAAACAAAATCCACAATCTGTTCATTAACCTGCAATCCAACTTCTTGATTTAAATAGAAACGGAATAAAACACTTCATCCTTTACAAAATAAAGGGTCATTTAAAAAAATAAACATTAGGTTTAGCCTGAATTGCGCAATGTACGGACATACTCTGTTTTGTCTGCAGCAGTATTTTGTTTTCGCGACAGCCGGAAACGGATATAGAGGGAGACAGAATAATAGCCGTCGGAAATGGTCAGACATGGTGGAATCTTACTTTTTTCTCTCATACACTGGACATTGCTAACTCAATACAAGTTTTAGTACCTATTCTAAATTGAACTCTGATATTTAAAAGTTAAGATACAATATTGTACATTAATTTTGGGTGGTTCAAACGAAGTCTGGTGTCTTCAGTGAAGCTTATCGCAATGCATGTATTATCGTTAGTGATGTGAGATAATGTCTTTCAATTGTGTAGACTTAATTGTTGTTTTTATTTGAGTATCGTTAAGTACTGAAGTGATAGAGAAGTTGATTAAGTAAATTTAATAGCATTTATGATATTAAAAAAATACAGGAGACAAGTAAGTATGTATTTATATACTAATAAATTATTAATTTCGTTAAACACTAGTACATATTTGCAAAAACTTGTACATTTGAGATTGTACTTCAGTATTAGTGCAAATGTTTTCTTCACGTTTCATTGCAGTGAAAATAGAAATAACCGTAGGTACTCGTGTGATATTACCACTGAATACTATAATATAAAGTTAAACCTAGAAAAATTAGAGTAAGAGCGAGAGTTTATTCTGGATTGGCGTTACACAAAGATCTGGTCTCCTATCCATCTGATCGGGATCTGGTGCACCTACCTATCTTAACGTGAATATTTATTCTAACTTATTAGCTATCCCACAGCGAGCGATTTGTGGATTTGTGTTTTTTTTTCGCTGTGGCGGAAATTAGGTGAGGCCTATGTTCAGCAGTGGACGTCATTAGGCTGATATTATTATGATGATAGCTATCCCGTTACCTACTAATATCTTACATAACAATCACAAAAATTTATATAAAAAAAATGCAAAATCGTACGGAATCCTCGGTGTGCGAGTCCGTCTCTCACTTGTCTGGTTTTTTTATGACAGTTGCAAATCCCCTCCACATTTTTTCCTCAGTTAAATCAGAAACACTTGGGCTCAACTTGTGACTTATTTTTTTGTCTTGTCAATTCATTTTCATGTTATTTTTGAATAGATTTTTTCCAATATGTTAAGTCAGATGCCAAATTTCTCGCTATTCAAATTATCGGTTTTTTTAAAGGTAATTATTATAATAGAGTAGGTACAAATAATTAATTCAATGTAGAATTATTTATGTTCCATTTATTTGCAGATTAATTGCACGCATTCGCTAATCTCTATGCATTTTAGATTCGGCCGCTAGATAATCCTGGTTTAATCTAAAAAGCGATAGTTTGCAAATACATAGTTTAACAGCTGTTAGTTATTCAAACGTTTTATAATTAAGTTAAATATTATATTATAAAGGCAAAATACATAATTTCAAACGCAAAATTTGACTTTACACTAAACCAATAAGCATCATAAATATATTACGCTTTTACGAAGCGATGAATGGATAAGTAACCGGCGTGCTATACACGCGATCGGAGTTCGATTGCGACAGGATGAGTCCTCACAACAATATGCGATTTCCCAAAAAAAGTTTTTTTTAAATTTAAGTCAGTAATTCCACACAGCGGTCACTGAGGTCTCGGTTCTGATCCCCGGGTTGGTACAAATATTTGTATGATCTGCCAATGTTTGTTTCGAAGTTTGGGTGTTAGTGTATAATATTATGTATGTATTTAAAAATATTCAGAAAAAAAAGTAAATAAATAAATATTATATATAAAAAAATATATAAAAAAATTACTATAAATAATTTCATAAATTATTTATATTTCATTTATTATACTCTCTCAGCTCTCTAGTTATAGGAGAGAGACTTAATGGGTTGATGATGAAATTTAAAAATATATATATGTTGTCTAGATGCCATAACACAAGCCTATATTAGCATACTTTGGGCTGTGTAAAAATGTTCCAAATATTTATTTAATTTCTTTGCTAAAAGTCCTTTAAGTAAGTAAAGTAAATTCACGATTCACGAAAGCCGAAATATTGAGTACAAATGTAAATAAGAGCGTGCCTTTCAAAAACTTTTGCTAGTTGGCAAACTGTCACACTATTAGAGGGGAACAAAATAATATTATTACTGGGTCGGTGCGGACTGAGAAACTCCATTTGTTTGATTAAAAAGCAGTTCTTGAATATAAAAAATAAAAAGAGGGATAGTACCTCTCTTCAAGTTTGTTATTGTTATAAAGTTGAGCTAAAAATTTTAGAGATAATAATTGATTCTAAAGTGAAAGAAAATACTAAGAGTCTTTCCAGTTTAATAGTCAAACTTATATTTTCAAACTTTCGTTGCATGATAATATTTTTAAATGGGAATTTATACGATTATGTTTTAGGTATTTTCATTATCTGTTTGATTTTTGACGTTTCGATCAGGTTACACCGGCCATGGTCACAAGCTGTATGTAAATAACTAAAACATAATAGCGTGAATTCCCGTTTAAAATTAAAATAATATAATAGTCAAACTATAGAAAAACTGCTTGCCAGAATATTAGTAAGGTATTTTAGTTAAAGTTATAATTTAATTCTTTGTGTTTCACCTAATGATTATAAAATTATACTATTTTCGACTAAAAGCATAACAGGCCAAACTAAATTGCCGGTACAGAAATTACCAACTTTATTATTATACGATATTATTTTAAACACAAGTTCTTAATTGAAACGAGTTTACATACACCGAACATGTTATAACCCGGGTTAGTTTCAATAAAAGTTAATCAACTGTTTAATGTTCCAAACTTAAATGGTAAAACATTCATATTTGTATAAAATTTCTTGTTAGATATTTCCAAAGAGGCTTGTTAGCCCATAACCGCACGACAAAATTAGGATACCGCAAACAACGTCTTAATAACGGTTGAACTCAAACAATTTATAAAGTAAATATTCAAACAAACTTAATTAGTACATGTATCCTCGGTACGAGCGACGTGAAATATGTTGTGTAACTATAGGGAATATATTGATTGGCCATTAAAATAATGGGCTCAAGCTTGAACGATACGCTTCATCGTTGGAAGGCCGAAGGGGCATTCTACATCAAACATTAACATCACCAACATGATATGATCCACCTCACTCCCTGATCCGTTCAAAATATGAGAACATCAAAGGGTTATCACGCTTGTATTGAGAGTTCATTTTATTTTGGACGTGTAACTATTTGTTTAAGATCGCCACTACCGGACTGTATCGAAAATAACGTGAAAAACGATCAAAAAGCGAAAACGAGTAATATCCGGCGTCGTATTGTTCTCGTATCGGGTCCGTGGAGTTAATCGAAATTAAGTGATCCATTACAAGATACCGGTCAATGTTGAGTTTAACAAACGACTGTATTATTTATGAAATCGATTTTTATGCGTCGTTAAACTTATGCCTTTATGTTTTCTTTGTGTCGTGTTATTAAAAAGCGAATAATTTCCTTTCATATTTTTTTCGTACGCAAAACTGAGTACTTTTTAGTTTTTATTTCATTAAATTTTATAGCAGGCATTATTATTTTAGGCCAAATATTTTGCATGTTTAACTTAGAAATTTATTTTGTTATTTAGGTGTTCAATAATAATTGAGTAATTGTACCTTAAGACAAATAAGTAATATGAATGTATTAGAAAACTTAATTGGATTGGTAAAATGAAAAATAAAAACCGAATTTAAATTCCTCTGAAAAAGAAAAACGAAAAATGATTTCAAACAAAAAAAAGAACGACAAAAAACAAAGTAGAAAAAACTCTTTTTTATTTAAGTATTTGAATGTATCAGGTGCTTTCATCTTGATTAAAATTAATTTTACAATTCAAAATTTTATCACTTTATTCTGTAAAATAAATAAAGATTTTTTTTTTGCATTTTTACGTGAAAATATCCATTAATTTCCGATTGTAAGTATTAACTTCACAAATTGTACACCAATATTAAATAAAAGAAAACTGTTCTAACCAAGAAGTTTGTTTCACGAATCCCACTATCTTGACCAAGTTTAATGCGTACAAAGTTTCTATTTGATAAAGAAAGTTTTAACTTGGTCGTCGTAGAGATAGCGCTTGGCTTTTAATGATTCATCCACCGTGCAATATTAACATCAACCTGTAGCATACAAATCATAACGTATGAGAATATGTTTATTTTCTATTAGGAGGTGTTCGTATGAATGGTGGGGCGGCACATTTCAGAACATTAATTGAATGATAAAACGAATGTATTACTAACATACTGTATATCGCATATTATTGAAGAGAACAATGATATCCAACACTGATGTACGGAAGTGAAAGCTGGGTATGGCAGAAGAAGCATGAAAGTAGAATAAATGCTGTGGAAATGAGAGCTTTGAGAAGTATTATTGGGGTAAATTTGAGTGATAGGATAAGAAATAGTGTAATAAGGGAACGTTGTGGCTTAAAAATAGATGTTGGACATGTCGAGAGAATGAATGAAGGAAGAGTGACAAAAAAAATATGATGAGGTGAATGTGAAAGGAAACGTTGGAAGGGGAAGACCTAGAAGAACGTACCATGACCAAATAGGAGACGTTCTAAAGAAGGGACAGATCAGGAGTACCCTCAACCGGCGAGAATGCGTAAAAAGACTGATGAATGTTGAAGAAGCCAAACATGTATGTCAGAATAGTAGCAAGTGGAAGGAAATAGTCTCTGCCTATCCCTCTGTTGGGAAAAAGGCGTGATCTATATGTATGTATGTATTGAAGAGAAAAAGAGACAATGAGTATCGTTATACTCTTAAAATGTCTTTAATCTAGAATAAACATTATCTTACATTGTTTCAGAAGGATTATCTACTGTAGCGGAGCTAAAAGAGAAGAAAGTCAGAGAAAAAAAAATACAGAATATTAAAACATAATTTTGATAAAATAAATTGCCCTGATGACTTATGTATTTATAAAAATATCTGCCAATAAATAATTAAGTATACCTACATTTATTGATCCTTCATACTACTACATACTGAATCGCTGTTTAATTTTATGTGCTGAGCAGCTGAGCAGTCTTTTTTGGCCACTGCTCAGCTTCTATTGGTCTTAGCGTGATGTTATATAGATTTTCTCGATCAATGGGCTATCCAACACAGAATCCAACCAACCAATCCAACAGAAGACCAGTAGTTCTGATGTTGGCGCGTTCAACCAAACAAACAAAGCTTTAAAACAGAGACCTTTACTTCTAAAGCACGTATTGCATGAAGCTCAAATGCCGTCAGAGAACAAGCTAGTACAAAGACAGTTAATTTCACGAGCACCTAATTATTCACCTAATTTTACGATCGGCATACAAACGAGTAGTACAAACACACGGGTTGAGAATATATTCATGTTTTTGCTACAATTCAACTCCCATTAGGGTAGTTTGAATGAAAAAACAACTCTTTATGGCGTGATTTACTGTTTAATGGCTGTTTGAATACCACTAACATTTACGAGTTAACCCTTTGGTCGTCACTACTTTTAAATCTCACTTTGAAGTCACTGAGAATTAGATGGGGCGAATTTCTTATTTAAACTTTGATTTATTGTCGACATATTTTGAGGTACAACCCGTATACTTGTAGTTAATCTTGATTTAACCGACGTGAACCGCTTGTCGGTTAAGATACGATTTACGAAATAATTTACGGTTACCATACGTGGTCTATCTTGAAGGGATTTCTGCTGTGCGACTTGAACACAGGACAGAGACAGGTTAGGAATATCTTGTCAAATATTAACACCGTGCATTTACCCGAGCCAGAGTTCAATAAAGATGACACGTTTCAGCCGGAGCTAAAGGGAACAAGTCCTTAAGTGTAAATTCCATATTTTCTTCTTTATTCATTTATATACTTGGTGGACAATGATGTTGTTACTTGCTTAGGGTTCATTTTACTGACACTATAATTTCTGAACATTTACACTTTTTATATGGAAAAATTCAATTCATCACTTTTCTTAAATAACTAATCTCGCGTATTGACTGTTTGGTGAGGCCTATGTTCAACAGTGGACGTCATTGGGATGATAAAATATAATGATGATAATTGACTGTTTAGTCATAACTTACCTAATTGATTGAAAAAATAATTGACTATCAATTCGTTGGTCTATTTATTGTAGAATATTGATAAAATGATTTGTTGTAAGTAAAAAAGTTTCTATGCTAAGAGACAGCAGCGCTAGTAAAATGTATGGGAGAAGTGTATCGGAACATCCACCTTAATCAGTACGGATTGGATGAATTGATGTTTGTTACTCAATCGCGCAACAACGACTGAAAGGATCTGTATTAAGTTTCCACATATTATTATTTTTAATTCTGCCATCTACATCGATATAATATTGCTGCAGTATATATACATACCTACGTATACATTTTTATGTCACATTATTACGTTACGTCACGCGATCAAATTATTAAGTTGGTATTATCTTGAATAAAAACTTATCATTATACGAGTCATATTCAGAATAAATTAGAAATGAAATTATCATTTAGGTAATGAACCGTATGCTTTTACGTTATCTGAATTTATTAATATTATATTAGGTAATAAATTTTATTCCAAATAAACTTATAATATTATGTTAATTTAATGTTTATTTAGTTCCTTTTTTGAAACCAAAACAATGGATCGTTATTTTTCTATTAGTCTGGTTTGGCGACGAGAGAAGGAATAATCATTTAATTTTGATTAATGTTGTAGTAGATTAATAAACATTTAATTTTCAGATTATGGTCACGTGATAAGGTGCCCATAGCATTGTGGTACTGAGATGTTCATTACGATCGTCGAGGTTAAGCAATGTTCAGCAAGGTCAGTCCATGATGGGTGACCGTTGTGGCAATTTCATTTTCGAGCGTCTCTGTGCTTCGGAAGGCACGCAAAGCGGTTCCAGTTACCACTTAATGTGGTAGTCATTACGTCAAGTTGGAAGCCTTCTGGGCGAGTTGATAAATTCCAAAACTAAGTTCTGTCTTCAAGCACGAGCACTAAGAAGATAAGAATAATTAGGTGTTATAAAATAATAGTCTCAACGTTTTTCATTTTATGTAAATGCCCGCTGCTAAAATATTATAAGTACCTACCTACGCTGTTACGCTAAATCAAAGTCGATTCCATAGTCATATTCAGAAGCTGGACTTCTAATTAAGTTAATATTTTCAACGTTACCATACTTTTAACGAACTATTCATGAAGATCTAACAATTAACTAGCTGAAATATTTAATCGCAAAGCTTTTAACATTGATCGAATAGTTGAACAAAATTAATAATCCTTTACTCTCAGTTCATAATAAGTCCGAACTTTAAAAAATGGGTTTGAAATTTTAATTAGTCCTAAAATACTTCAATGGAACCACGAAGCGAGGCACAAAAGTTGTAAATTAAAAAGGGCGTTGGAAGTTTGTATGAAGATTTTGACTTTTTATTTACTTTTCAAAAAAATTTATAGTTTGGAATGGTGCTAGCCGCTGTGACGTGTTGCTACTGTTTTATTTATCCGCTAATAAAATTGATTGACATTCATTCTTTGGCGTTAATGATGGGACTGTTAACGCGATGAGTATGTAAGTGACAAACGAGAGCGTTTCTGGCAATTGTTACTAGAACTAATTTTAAGTGATTTAAGCAGTCCACTTTTCTAATATTACAACTGTTTGTAATGTCAAGGAATTAAACATAACTTAAAAACATACACAGCTAACCTATTAAAAGAAAAAAGAACCAGACACTCTATTTACAGGGAATTCCTATAAATAGAATATCTGATTAAGATCAGATTCCTGAGGAAACGTACCCAAAAGGCTAGCCACATTACCGCGTTGGATAGCAAGGCTAATGCGTTGCCCCAGGTAGAGGCCAGCCCTTGGATCATGTGATACCTCAGAAACACGCTTACAAATTTCACGATAAAATTTGTGAGCGTTTGGCCCCCAAGGTCCAAGAGTTTCAACCCCAAAAGAAACAACAACAACTGTTTATTGATGATTAGTTTGTTTTGTGGACAAAGTATTGGTAAAATTGTATCCACTTCATTTTAACACACATTATGTGCCTCACCAGCTCCTGTTTCTATTAAACAAAAGTTTTATTTGATTTTACTGTCGTCAATGTAAATGTTCAAAACGCGACCCCGTAAATTTTCTAAAAATGCCAACGTCATGGTATAACAATTTGAAAATTTCATCGACTAGAAAAGAAAATACGCTCCTAAAATTGACACTGAGGTTAAATAAAATATATAAATCTAGCAAATCATATAATTTGAAAATTTCATCGACTAGAAAACAATAATTTTTATTGTGCGCATTTCTTATAACTTGGGCTAACAATTTCCTCCACGGTCAGTATTTAAACCCCAGTCGGCTACCAGCTCATTTGATGCTTATCATAATATAAAAAGGACAGGAAACGGTCCTCACTATAAATCACCACACTTAACTGTTAAGTTTTGACTTAACCTTTGATACAGAACTTAATTTTGAGCGAAATAAAATCATTAAAAGTGCTACGGGTAATTTATTAGGGATAGTGATTTTAATTGCTTGAGAAACTGCTCTGGTTTTAATGGGAAACTTTCTTTTTTATTCAGCTGAGTATCTCTTTGAAAATGGTGTGTAAGTAGGTAGGCACATATTCCTCTCACTCGAAGTAAATACTATTTACTTGCTTACTGTTTATATTGTTCAATTAAGAATATATTATCTTTTGTTTTGTTTGTAGCTAAAGTAAATATTATGCTTAACTTAATGAAACATATAATTTAAACATTAAAACCGCATTTTAGGTAAAGTCAAATGTTCTCATTTTGAAATTTAAAAGTACCTACATCTGTGGTTTCTAGCCGAACAAAAAATTCACTCTTCATTAATACAAAACAAAAGAATATTATTTTGAACGGAGAATTTAATTAAAAATATAACAGTATCCGAGTTTATAATATGCCTACTTAATTAAGGTTTTCGCTTAAAAAGGTCGTTTTATAACCTAGTTAAGGAATGTGCCAAAGATCTTCATGACGTAACCGACAAAAATTTCATCATCCCGACTTCACTGTTCCTATAACTGTCAGGAAGTAGATCCTACAAAGGAAGAAAGAGTTCGTAAAAATATAAAAGAGTTAATTAAAAGAATTTAGTTGTACAGTTACTTGTGGGCAGCCATTTTTTATTTTATTTTTTATGGCTTTTTCATTGTTCCTACTTTTCTTTATTATAGTTAGCTTATTTTGAATGTATTCTTAAACGACAAAGAAAGCGTAGGTATCACCTTTGACGTGACTCTTTGTCTTAGAAATTGTTCTACAAATTATTTTTCATGACGTCATCATGTTAATAGTAATGTATAAATTCGATCTCAGGGACGTCCACCCGCGTAGTTTAAATGGCAGAGCACACGGAACGGCGGGGTCGCGGGTTCAAGTCCCGTCGTGGGTTTGAATTTTTCCATTACTTGTTTAGCATTTATATAAAATGTATTTGTTAAAGTTGTATGTAAGTACGTTATAAATGATCATCATCATAATATCAGCCCAACGACGTCCACTACTAGACCTAGGCCTCACCCAATTAACGCCACCGCGGCACTGCGAGTGATCTTGTGTCGTTGTCACGTTGTAAATATTTATCATAAAATGTGTATATACAATTTTCTTAAAACTAAGAAATTTCATCGCAAGAACGTGTGATAATATAAAAATAGTTTTATTTGTGCATACAATATCATAGTAATATGTATATTATTGTATATATGTTACGGCTAAAACGCGAAGTGCGGCTACACCTAGTTTTACCCGGTTAGAAATCAATCGGCTCGTACTAGATTTAACCAAGAGTAAGTGACTACACCTAGTTCTAACCGGGTAAAACTAGGTGTAGCCGCACTTCGGGTTTTAGCCGTAACATATACACAATTTCATCTTACTCACTGGCGCTCCATACGATATGATGCATCGCCGCGCCGTTTAAAAAGTACTAAGAATATTTCAGAAAATATGGAATACCACCGTTTTTGACACGTTATTATTATATGCATAAATATGACATGTCAGAACATGTTTATATAAAATGACAATAAATTAAAATAGTTTGTAGAATAATACACTAGGGTAGTATGATAGTGGCCTAATAGATGTGACCGGCATGCAAATCATGCGGTCCGAGTTCGATTCCTACCGGTACCACTAAATATTTAACTTTGTGAAATTTATATGTACTAGTCAAATGGCTTATGAACTGTTAACGGAGAAGGAAAACATCTTGATAAAATCCATCCACTCTAGAAGAAATTCTATTGTTATGTTTGACTGACCTGTATTAGGCCAGCGTATGTGGTTATGGCCTAAACCCTCTCAACTCCCTAGACAGAAAAGAGGAGAGTTATGCCCAGCAGTAAAGTTAATGGGTTGTATACATTTGAGTCTAGCCATTGATAGTACATAACTGGATAATACCAAACTTTCAATCAACAGTTAAATCTGATTAAATCTGATGAATGACTGGCCTGTTGGTCTAGTGGTTAGTGACCCTGACTGCTAAGCCGGAGGTCGTGGGTTCGATCCCCACCCAGGACAAATCTTTGTGTGATGAGCATAAAGGTTGGTTCTGTGTCTGGGTGTAATTTATCTATAATATGTATGTATTTACAAAAAAAAATGTATTTAAGTAGTATATCAGTCGTTTAGTACCCATAACACAAGCAAATATAATTGCTTATTTTGGGACTAGATGGCGCTGTGTAAATGTGGTAGAATATTATTATTGTTATACCACCTCTAAAGTACCGATATACCGATTTTAATACCGGGATTAAAAAGCCATAAATTGTTATTAGAATTTGTAGAAATACAAACTTTCCGGCCCCAGCTGCATCACTTTACACGCTACTCAAATTGTAAGTTACAAAAGATTGTAACTATCCATTTATTTTAAAAAGAGTGGCGTGAGTTTCTTGCCAGTTCTTCTCATAGCTCCACCCCGTCAGCGAACTGGTCGTAGGCAAATTTGCTGACACTACTTTTCGGATAACCTGTTACATTCTTGTGACTTTCATAAGTGTTACCTTGTAACCTAGATGAATAAACGAGGTTTCATTTCATTTCATTTCATTTCATTCAGCAAAACAAATAAAAATTGCATGAAATTGGCTATGAAAAATCTAATAGTTACTCAACTACTCATAATTTACACACAGGTATATGAACTTGGTAATATATACCCATAACTAACAAAAATAACTAGCTTTAATAGCTTAATTACAACGCGAGCCTTAAAACCAACAAAACAATAAAGTTATTTACACGAAATAAAGTAACCTAAATAAACGATTACAGGGTATGATTAAGCAGCGTACGTTTTCACTTCATTAATAATAACACTTTTGGGCATTTTATTAAACAGAAGGTAATTTATAAATACTTAATATCAGCTCAGTGGTTGTAGATCACTTTAATTGGCGGGCCGACGACCGGCCGTATGGTTTATGCGACATACAAACGCACTGGATTAAGCATTGGCACGCGAAACTGTCACACTGTTTACATATTATAGGTACAAACTTTATTTTAAATAATGCAAGATAATATGTATTACATCCATCCATCGGGATCGGGTAAAAATAATATTGGGTTATTCTATCATGAAATTCCAGTATTAAAAATTTTCCGGAGTTTGGTTAACAAATGTTCCCGGTTGATGACAATAGGCTCGCCCCCTATTTTATGGGACCAAACATAGTTAGCAAAATGTGGGTGTGAAACACCTCTGCCTACCCCGTCGGGGAAAAAGGCGTGATGCTATGTATGTATGTACGCAAAGATAAATAAAAATAAAACTTTCAAAAACAGACTCTATAATACAATAACAAACACAAACAAAGCGAGAAATACAAAAAGCCTAGACATTCTGAAGGCCAATTATATAAATAACAGAAACGATTGTTTTCTCTCTATATTAAAGTTACGTGAAAATAGTGCGGCAAATATAAGCAAATAAACGCTCGGTGACATTTAGCTGTCGTCAGTCTATTAAGGGCTCTCACTCAGCTCTTTATAAATGGCCAAGTAACATGCAACCGCAGTCATTTGTTGAAAAAACTGCCCCGCCAGGTAAAGCTTTGAATAAACAATTTTATTTCTACCTTCTTTTCGGCGTTTGGAACAAAAGAGGTTAATAGAGATATATAACGTAGTTTACGTATCTATACAAATAAATAAAATTAAAGTGTCTGTTTATAATATCAAATTTTAAAAGCTTTTAAAAATACACTTTGAAAAGTTTTGTCTATCTGTTTGTTTGAGGTAAACTGTGAAACTACTGAACCGATTTCAAAACTTTTACTGGCGGATAGCTAATCCCAAGGAGTAGCTTAGGGAGATGGTTTTGAAAAAATTGCAAAGTTCTGTGAATAAATAAAAAAACAATGAAATCGCACGTGAATGAAGTCGCGGCACATTTTTGTAAATAACTTACTAAATACAAAGTTAAAATGGAGTTTGAATTTAATTTATAAGAAAACATTTATCTCTATTAATTTAACTAAAATAAATTGCCTCGTTGGTGTAAATATATTGCTCGATTCTGATTTTGAAGAAATAGACTTAATTATTTTGAATAGTTCAATTTAATAATATGAAACAGGCGGTATTCAGATGCCAATACCTTGGCAAGAGTAATACAGACCCAAATTAAGAAACTGACCCAGTTGTCTTTAAAAATATCAAAAATTTACCCTAATAAATAATAAACGAATAAAAATTAAAACAATACTGCCACCAAATTAACAGTTTCAATTTCAAATGCCAATTTCCGCAGATGGGTTAAAACACTCGAAGAAAATTCTCACAATGGAAATGCCAATTAATTGCCTCATTGTAAACAGATTGCTTAATTAAGGAAAGGAAATGAATAAAGAGCGTTTAGCGAACATGGAGTCAAATTAATTTTAATGATAAACGATTTACATAGTCTCGCAGGCGGTAGGTAAACTTTAATTTTCTCTTCTATTATTCAAATGTATTGTGAATTGAGTATCTGAAGTGGAATAATGCTTCACAACTTGTATATTATATTAAATTATTCAATTTGTAATCGATCGTCAAATGTTTATAACATATTATAATAAACTATATCCCCCTTATTGCAAAATATGGACTAAGTTTTAAACCAGGTTTAAATTGACATAAGTCATTGTTTTAGTGTCAATGTTGTCAATTTAAACCTGGTTTAATGCTTAGTCCGTATTTTGTAATAAGAGCGTCTATGTATTACTGATAATTCAAAAAAGTATTGGTACCATAACTTTGTTGTTATGCTGAGGAATAAGCTTATTATATTGTATCAATTTATAGTAAGAAAGATCAGAGGCTATTTTTTTTAAAAGTCAAGAAAATATCAAAGTTTAGGTAATTCAAAGATATTAAGTGGACATAAAACAAAGCTTAGTTTCAAATAGCGCAAACACAATATTTCATTCAATCCCATATCGCCACTAAAACAGTCCCGAAAAAATCCAGCAATAAATCCTATGAAATTAAATAATAAATTCAATTTTATTTACAACGCGCTCTAAAAACGCATTCGGCGAATAGAGCGATTCACACAATTCCCTTTGAGTCCCACGCGTACAGTTTGGTAACTCTTGAACAGAATTTTCTCGAAGCTTTTAGGTTAATGCTTTATAAATCATAAATTAGAAATGTAAGACACGTACCCTTCCGACGTGACGTGGAAATTATTTTCTTTTGTTTTGACCGAAAAATGTTAAAATTGCATTAATAGGTAATGCCAGTGCTTACCGTAATAAGCCTAGTTGCTTTTTCTGAAGAGCAAAAAGTATGTGTACAAAGGCCATAATAAAATATTTATCAGTATCCCTTTTAAGACTACAATATTCAAACTGTTTTCTTTAAATTATATTTTAAGTTAAAAAATGCGTAAAAATAATATGTTGTTAAATATTTTATACGTTCCATATTTTGGGTTATTGTTGTTCATTATTAAAAATGGATGAAAACATCCAAAAATATAAAAATATTGCAACATTAAACATTGTGTTTGTTCAGGTTAATCAGAAAATAAAGGGTGAAATTGAAGGGTTTCAAATAATGGCATAAATATGAAATATAAGAGCAGAGAAAAATTACATATTTACTCATAAAGTTTTTAGTTTTATGTAAGGTTCTGCACATTTGTTTTATTTTATATAACATATTTTAACTGAAAACGTACGTTACGTTGTTTCTTTTTATTCTAATAAATATTTACTTAGTGAAAGAATTGAACATACTTCGTTTACTATGTATTAAGTAATACATAGTAAACGAATTCGATGGTTTATAAAAAATAATTATGAATTAAATTTTAAATAAGTAATGTTTTTTCTTATATTTTTTTTAATCTTTTGATTCACATTTTTATTTGACTTCATACAGACCTATGTTTTTTTTATATTGTGTTTTATGTAATATAATTATAGTATTAAAATATTTTTTTTTTTTCATATTTTTTACAAGATGTAAGGCTAAGTCCTTTTTATCTAATATGCTTTACACACTTAATCGAGTTGCTGCTGTTTGGATGGTCATCAAAATAAAATTGAACAATATTGAAACACATTTTAATTCGCTTTAACAGAACCCTAAACCAACCGAAGCGGTCGCTTTGATTCCCATATAAACCTCCATTTACCGCTATATTACCTAACAAAATATAAAAGGGCAATGCCCTGAAGCAAACAGGTGTGGGGAGCTAAGTATATAAAGGAAGAAAGCTTAAAAAAAGGTTAAAATAAAGTCAGAGTTTCGAATCGCGTAATATTGTAATGTTGAGTTTTGATTCGTAGGTTTGTGGTACAAGTCAAAAGACTCAAAAGTCGGAGATTATTAAATAAAGAGTATGAATATTTTATGAATTTAAAACTTTTATGACAACAATCATTTTAAGAACCAACAGTAACCATTTGTAAATATAATGTAAATAACATTTGTTTTATTATATGCTTGTGCTTCTTTAGCTAAGCATTACCTATAAATACTTGGGGGTTTGCCATGTGAAACTATGTCTGATAATAATTTAAATTGCAGGTATTGTGTTTTTTTTGTTACAATGAAGCAATTATTTAAGGAGAGACAAACTCAAGACAAACTCATCTTAATTATGTTGTTACAAGACATTACCTTAACAATATGTACAGTAGTTTAGGCATCATAAAGACATATCGCCAACATTAAAGAGGTTTTTGGCTCGAAATAAACATGAGTTAACTAAACTGACGATCGAGATCCAGTAGGTACTAGAGAGGCACTCCAGTAATAATGATGTATTGAATTTATAATATGAAATTGTTGGTCAAAATTAGTTAATTGTACATGTATTTGCTAATCGCTTATAACTTGAATAGGGTGCAAAGTTCCAAAGGTATAAAACATTGTATCGCGACGGCTGCCGTGTTTGCGGCGCCTCCAGGCTATTGAAAATTAAAATTGCTGCCAGATTTTTTATCTGCATCACTGAGCTTAAAGTGCTTTTGTTATACGATTCTATTCTATTTGTTAAATTTGTGCAGTGTAAACAATATTTTTCGTTTTGCTTGACTTTGCAATTTGTTTTTTAGTTTACTCTCTTTACCTATTGTTAGTATAGTTACTCATTCTTAGAAGAGCGAAATTTTTGTTAAAGTATAAAATAAATAATGTTCTAATTTTGATTATCTTCAACTCAGTATAATATTATAACTGAAATGAAACAAGAGCATTTAATTTCTAAAATCAAGTCTATGAATTAATCACTTCGAATTATCAAGTTCAAGTTCTGAAACTTTGAAATCGATATTCAAACAAAACTTCCCTTAAATTTACGAAGTACGATATTTGAAATCGACGATCATAATTCAGGTTTGCTCCAACGAGGTGTCGCTTTATAGAGTTAATTACTCGTAATTTACAGCCTGGTTGCTATCAATGTAAATCTTTGTCGAAAACACGACAATAGAATACGCACAAAACAAAATTAAAGTCGAGCCAAAATCATTGTGACATTTAATTAAACGGCACATTTTGGTATAATTGGGGATTAATTGCGCACTGGATTCAAATTCATCGAATTTACACGACAATTTGTTGAAACGAGTTGCTACTAAATTGTATCGTATAGTGTAATATGAGTGGATATATTGTTATCTGCTTGTGGGGTATGGTTTAATTGAATATTTATTTTAGTTGTAACTAGAAATATATTGTAATATTTAGCGATGTTTTATCGTTTCCTCTTAATACTCCATCATCAATATTATCAGCATATTTTACAATCTACTGCGAATTTAGTCTTTTGAAGAACTAATGTTACTTTTTCATTTCTTCAACTCGCCAAGTAATATTTATTATTACCAATAATATTATTATATTTCCAATTTTTTAATAAAAAAAAAAATTGAAAGTTAAAAGTGGCCTACATAATATTTTAACAACATGTGCCTGAAGAAATAGTGGTTTAGTTTATTTTGTTATTTATTTAAGTACTCATTTGCGTATACCTATATAAAACGCCTACAACCACTTTATAAATTATATGCGGTAAATAATATTTTTTTATAATCTATCAAGATTAATTTCACTATCCAATTGAACCCACAAAATCAAATAAAAGATAAAAAAACGTAAACATTTTATTTATGAGCAAAGAACCTTTCTGTAAAAATTACCGAAACAAGATCCTTAACTAAATATAAACATACTCATAAAATGTTATATAAAAACTGAATAAAGATAAGATTTGTCCCAAATCTGAAAGAAGACATCGTAACTCTTTGTTACTATTACCGTGAAAATTCTTTTGTGCCGTAACGGATCAAACATAGGATCTTATTCACAAAAGATAAACATAACGATTCCCACTCTCGAAGCGTAAGGGCCAACATTAAAATAATAGGGAGCGAAATTGGGGCGCTCAATAGGAAAATTTGCATCCACAACTATAAATTAAACATGTCAAACATGTAGGGTTGTTACCCCGAAAGGTACAAAATAACCCTCTAATGAGGTAAGTGTACCAAAACGGTCGAATTACAAGCTATTGTTAATTAGAAAATCTATAGTTTTAAGAACATGGAAGATATCTATTGTCAAATCAATGCTTAATTGAATTGTAAAGCATCTAGTATTTAAACTAAACAAAATATTATGTCTTTCCACTGTTTTGGCATTAGAAGAAATATAAAAATTTATTCTCGAATAAATTCGTATCATGCTTAGATATCTGCAACGCCATTGAGTTGTTTTATCTCGTGGATCTCAAGAAAATAAAGAGCTACAGAAAATGTCCAAATTAAACTAATAGTTTTTATGACAATCATGACATCATGACATCTAACTGGTCAACTTGTCAACCTTTATCTAAGAAATAGGATTATGAAACTTAACCAATATTATGACTGATGCACAAAAATAATATGAATTACCTATATAATATTATATGAAATAAATTAATTTGAAAAAAAGAATGCCCGTATCTACCCAGTATATAAAGTATAATTATATTATATTATTATATATAATAGATGTTTCTAGCATCAACAATTAATTTAAACCCGAAGTCTTAATTATACTTATATTTATGATCTTTCAACTCGTATTTTGTCAGAGTATGTAAAATTGCTTGCATGCAACATTAGATTCACACTCTTATCTACCATTATCATTTCGTGGGGTGCCTCCTAAACAGAGGAATCTACCCCTAAAAGGCCGGACAAAGACGGATAAGGACCCGTTTTGTCACTGAAAACAGATCGTCCCGATTAGTAAACTTCCTAATTGATATTACGCTTTCTAACACGGCTCACGTATGCTCCATATCTAAATACAACGTAAGATAAACCCTTAATCCAAGTTGGAGGTATTTCTGTCATTAATTTAGATGAGAATTCATTATGGTTGCCTGTAAGACATCATCAAACGATCACGACGTCATGTATTACGTAATATGTGACGTAGGATTATGTGTATGTGTTTGTTATATACTTTATCGATTTGCAATGAGAGCTCAATATCCATTGAGCTTTATGTGCTTTTAAATTAAAGCTGAGTAAAATTAATATTCTACTTCTTTTTTTTTTATATGTTTATACTATCACCTTTTTCTTAAATTAGAACTTACTATATTATTATAGATAAAAAAAAATCATAAGTTTTAATTCAAGAAAAGTTTGTCAGCCAAGTTTCAATTATTCGGCAATTCTGAATAAATGTTTAAAAATATTTTCTCGGGAAATACAGGTGGTACACCTTTCTACAGACATCAAATAACTCTTAGAAAGACAGTAAACCGAGCTCTCTAATGTTACCATTTTCTTTTCCAGAAAGAAAAAGACTTTTCAACTCGGTATGTAAAGAACAGAAACACCGCAGTGCACTTAAATAGTATTAAAGAAATCGTTAACACGTCTAGACACATCACTTACAAATCACCAAATAAACGACTGTTATAATTAAACATTGAGAGGAGATGATCATACCGCACCCACTCCATTTGTTACAGTTGACAACTTAAGACAAGCCTGGGGTGGTACTAGCGGGTAGTCAGTATTCATAAGACACCTTCCTTACAGGCGTTTCATTATAAGCCTGTGCAGATACACCAAGAGAATGGAGCCGGCAAAATGGCGTCTAGACGCGGCCTGTTGAATATAATGCTGTTAGAATATTAATGAAATGGAAATCAATACAAAAATGCGAGGTGCAATCCCGATAGAAATCGATTAGGAAACTCGTTTGAGAAAAACAGTGTTTGGATTTTGAATTAAGTGAGGTGGTAATGAGGAAATTTGCTTGATAAAGAAAATGAAACAATTTCTACATCATCATCATCATTTCAGTCCCACTGCTGGGCACGGCTCTCCTCTAAAGAATGTGGAGGGAATTTAGCTTACTATACCACGCTGGCTAGACGGATTGGTAGGTTTAAACAACCTAAATGACTTTTTTTTCTAAATTCTGAAATATACTCGTAACTATACTACGAAGATTAATAACCAAAACAAACAAATTTGGTTGTTTTCAATCAATTTGTAGTTGAAATATTGCTAAAACCAGAATTGTTTTTTAGTTTGAAATGATATTTTTTGCCGTAAAACTATAATGTATTTATTTTTTAAAGTTTATTCACAGAAAAAGTATTTTACATTTATCAGAAAATAATTACTTTAGAAGTTATTTGGTTGAAACTTTTTCAATTACGTATTAACCAGCTGGCACACAAAGCGACATATAGTTTAATGTCCATTTAAAAAATATATAATATATTTTCCTTGGAAATTTTATTTTAGTGACGTTATACATTTGGAAGTTATATCACTCGCATTATAAATTATACATTCATTGGAAATAAACCTTTTGCGAATTTTATATAATCACAAATACAAGTTTATTTTAATACCAAAGTGAAACGCCAACGCCAATTCATAAAAATGGAAGTTAAAGAAATCAAATCATTAGGTACTTTTATGTGTTTCTACATTTTAAAAACTGAATTTTTAAGATGTAGAAATTTTCTGGCTTATATTTCACAGAGATGTCATTATGGCGTGGCATTCAAAAGGTTAATCAATATTCCTTTTCTAAAACTTCTTAATCCAAGTTCACAGTGTGCCTACACGCGACGGTGACGGTGCTTCGCGAATATCGTCACACGGCGTTTTGGGTGCTGTGTAATGCAATTTTGATAACCTCATCAAGAGCTTGCACTTTATTAGCGGCTTTGCTAGTTGCTGTCTCATCTTCCTTGTAAACTTTAGTAATTTTGTTTTTATTATAATATATATTTTGTTTAAATAATAAAAAACCATCCGAATTTACCATTAAATATTGCAATTGTAATGGTAATTCTAGATACAAATGTGTGACGTGGGATAAAATATCCATAATTTGTTTAGCTCTTATCCGAAATTTAAACTCACGGTATTAACAAATTCAAACAATAAACGTCTTAACGCACATCGAGACTTAACGAACTAATTTTAAAAATAGTGTGACGTAGTATTATTAGGGATTATGCTCACGCGCCCTCACCGAGCAACATTAATGCAATGGAGAAAGGCGATGAGCTCATCATCATGAAAACTAAATTAATGTTACTAAGACGACGTGTCAGGATTAGAGTTCATGCATCTTAAATAAGCTATAGCATTTTGCTTTGTAATATTAATTGATTACATTATCTACGTCATTGTGGGGAATGTTCGTGATATAAAGCATACAGAAGAAAATTAACAAAGCTTATTGTTATTTAAAAAGGTCATAATTATGGTTTTCTAAACTATAGGTATAATATTACATGTAGCGATAGTTGAATAAATTAATTTGGAACTTTCAGATCATAATCCATCCCATCACCTTCTGTTTTAATTAGTTACAGAAGGTAATGCTATTTCAGGTAAGTATTAATAAAATAATGAGATATTTGTAGTAGGTACTTACATGCGAATATATAGAGCTCGGCGTCTTATTATCCAAGTAGTGAGCATGTATGTACGTACAGGCTGAATTAGGTACCGTCCAATACAATTATTATAATACCTTAAAGCGGACCAATTTGCCGAATATTAACCGAGTGAGGCCAGCACTAACTGTCGTTGCTGGTCGATTTACAAGTAAACCGACTCAGCACTCGGCAAGCCTCGCTTATCTGGTCGCGGCTTTATATTCGTATCCTACAAATATATCTAATTATTTTATTAATACATACATACATTAGATCACGCATCTTTCGCAAGAGAGTGGTAAGTAGAGACTATTTCCTTACACTTGCTTCCACATCTTTGGCTTCTTCAACATTCATCAATCTTTTCATGCATGTGAGAATGCGATTGAGGTGCTCCTGATCTGTCCCTTATTTAGAATTTTATTAATGTCTGAAATTATGTTTCTTCGTAAACGTTTTATATCGATATTCCAATAAGTGAATAATAATACTGCAGACAGGGTCAAAACAAGTTTGTTGTAAAGTTTGGCAAAGCAGTCTTACAATAATGATGTACCACTTAGCCAAATGACCGTACAAGATGCGAATAAGAAATTAAATTGTTTCTGTAAAATTACTCAATTCCACTACCCTACGGCATCAATCGACTTCAGACGATTCTTACTAAATTATTAACTGTAGTCTTATTAAATTTTATATGGCTTGAGAGCTAACCCGAAATCGTGAACATTTGCTGAGGAATAGAATATTTTCTCATACACTTACGTATCCTAGTCTAGAAGTCGCGCCCTTCAATTGTTCGTTATTAGATCGCTGCTCAACTCCTATTCGACGTAGCGCGATGTTATATAACCTTCCTCGATAAATGGGCTATCCAACCAAATTTATCACCACGTGGTGCCCTGAAACAGCAGGTCGGTGGCATGGTAGACCACGAAAAATGTTGTGATGACCTAGACAAATATCACGAAGCTGTCCACTCTGGTCACTGATAGAGTAGCAAGGAAGTCATGGTGGCCTTTGCCCAGCACTGGGATGAAATAGGCTGATTGTAACAGTACCTAACTATGATCCAAAGATAGTTCTTTTGAGTCTTCTACCTTCTATGGTAATATTACTGTTTGTTTGTTTAGTTGAACGCTAAGATATCTCTCCCATTTGAAAAATTATCTTAATTATTATATATAATAATCTTTCAGTGTTGAAGTGTGTTATAACATCACGCCACAGCCAATAGTAGCTGACCAGTGACTAAATAAAAGCGATGAGAGCGGAGCCCAGCGCGACTTCTAGTCTTACATAATATTCTTCTTTCGTTATTAATAAGATATCTTCTTTTTCTTGAGAGTAACTTCTCAGTAAATATAATAATGATTGTCATTGAACACCCTTGAACTAAATACTCAATTAGAGAACATCTTCATCAACATACCTCAGGGGTTTAAGGTTTTCCACGCCGTCAGATCTCGACTGAAGGCTTTATGTTAGTTGGATACGCAGCACCTCGCTTTAGAGCCCAGTGTAGACCGCAAGGAGTAAGACCAACGAATTTAGAAATAAATTGGATGTGGAAATGAAATAAAAAATGTTATTATTTTCATCATGAAAAATAAGGCACCAAGAACTGGTGTCATGTTGTTACTACAATCCATTAACGCCCCACTGCTGGGCACAGGTTTCTTCCAAAGAATATGGAGGGAATTTAGCCTACTATACCACGCTGGCCAGATGGATTGGTACAGGATTTATTATAGGACACCCATGGGTTGAGATGGGGTAGTGACATTATGTATTCTTAATCCGTCACAGACAGATAAAAAAATGTCATGTGTCATGATAAAAAAAATGTTATTTGAAACATGTACTACTGAATAAATAAGAAAAGCCAACGATTTCATCTATTTCTGAGAAAAAACGATATAAAAGGCGCAATTAGACATATTATGATCTAAAACGTAAACACTTTAAATAAAAAATAAACTAAATATATAAATACAGGTTAGCATTAGGTAGCTAAAAATTATGAAGCGAACACAGATCACGCATGAAGCTTCAAATCACCAGACCTTACGAACGAAATGGCTCAAAATAATGACTTAACTAGCATACTGGCACCTTGTAATGATCAGCTTCGTATGTTAAACAAAGAATACTACATTTTTTGTTTAACCGTCATGGGTGACCGGCATCCAGTTACCCGTAAATAGTACTTTCGTAACCACATCTTCACATGCCAATGGTTTTAGTACAGAGTAAACGCTATGATTACATAACAAGACAAAAACTATAAAACTACAGCTAGTTAACTCTATAGATATCTATCAGATTCTGTCTATAAAGGAAGTAGTTTGTGTTGGGAATTTTGATGTAACAAAGAGTACAGTGATTCCTCGTGTTATTAGCATAATGTGATTCATTTGTGTTTCTACGTTTTACGTTTTTATTACCGCTTTTCTAAAATAGTGGAATATAATTATTGTTTGATCGAATTTTTTCGTGGGTTCCTTATAATCTGTAACAAAAACTTAGGAACATTTTCATTGAAAATAATATAATTTATCGTCTTAGTATTTTGTGAGTTATTTATGAAAAAAATAAAGTGTGTTTGAGAGATATTTGTTACCTATTTCCTTGCTTTTTTTTTTTCAAATCATCATCAACACAACCCATAAACGTCCCACTGCAGGGCACGGGTCTCCTCCAAACAAAGTGTCTACTATACCACGCTGGCCGGACGGGTTGGTATAGCGTTTTGTTTCAAATTTTAAAGTTTTTTTTTAAAGTTAAGTCGCCTTTTACGACACCCATTGGTAGAAATGGGTTAGTACACATTACGTATCCATCACAACACGGACTTTTTTTTCAATTTTTTAATTTATTTTTAGCTTATCGTCTAGAATTAATGGTGATTTCATACTGTTATGGATTTTACTTATTTTGATTGTATTCTGAATTTCAGAAAGAAGCAGCCCTCAAACCCCTATTACACCCCGAGCTTAGATTATGGTTTGAAAATGGGGACAGGTACATCCCTTATTACTTCGGGACCTATTACAGTAATAGGGACGTAAAGCTGGGTCCCCAAAGTTCATCTTTGGCTATTTCAGTATAACTCTATATTATTATTACGTTACAATCTTCAAATTATATTTTCAGTATTAAAATCTGCAGTTCATTTTTAAATTAATATCAGAATCACATTGAATGATTCTTGTACACTGATTGAAATAGTAATAAAAAAAAACTTTAATCTTTAAATAATTTGACTAATAATTATAACTTAAAGTAGAAATTAGTTTATTATGTTACGGATATTGCCAAATACAAGTTTTTTTATAACATTTAAGTATAACCTACCTAAATTTTCTCGCGTAAGAGTGCTTTTACCGTAACATATAATGTAGTAAAGTATATATGTTACACATTAAATTAAATCTGATTAAATAAATTGACTATGAAATATTTAGTCATTAACGTTGCCTTAAATTCTGCAATAAATTGTATTAGTGCTTATATACATTATATTATAATGTTCGATTTTTCTTGTTCGATGTTCCTTACTACATAATAATTATATTGACTATTCCTGAGCAGACCTCTTTATACATCCATGTGCGTCGACAACCGCTGAAGAATGTCAGTATTCAAGCAGTCTGAAGGCGAGTAATTAGCTGTTATTCGCAATGAGCGCCAAATAATAGATGCTCTTGGGTCTAATACAGCTTTGTCTGAAATACGAGCTAAGGAATTTGTGCTACGCAGGCGATGTACTTACCTGAGCCGTTATGAAATCCTGCTATGTTCATAATCTGAGCTAGGCGTGATTTTCTAATAAGATTTGTGTGAATTAATTGAACGTCTCTTAAGGTTGTTTGATAATGTGGACAAAATATATCAACGCAGAAGCTACATACCGCAAATTAATGCGCTTTGATATGGAAAGAAATGGAAACTTTCTTGCTAATTCTTCTATCTTCATCATCATCATCATATCAGTCCAATGACGTCCACTGCTGAACATAGGCCTCACCTAGTTTCCGCCACAATGAGCGATTTTGTGCCGCCCGCATCCAACGGCCACCCGCAACCCTTACCAGGTCGTCGGTCCATCTGGTGGGGGGCCGCCCTACGCTGCACTTCTATCTTACTTCTTATTAAATACGTTCCGAGTTACATTACAGTAGGTAAGTCTTTCCCTATGACTATCCATTCCATGGGTAGTGAAGATCACTTAACGTCAGGTGAAATAATATAATATAATAATATGTTTGCCACCTTTTTTATATAAAAAAAAGGGTCCTGGGGCTTACTCTGAATTTTTAAGTTCGATTAGTGGGTTTTGATATCGCTGTCAAATCCTTGAAAGTCACAGCGACCATATCTAAATCTCCTTACATTTGACAGTGACATCAAAACCGACCAATCGAATGTCATAGCTCGGTGTTTGCGTCCATAAGGTACGGTAACCGCTTACAATAAAGCGGGACATAACCTTGTTTGCCACAACTGTCCAACATACAAAAATCAAGCCAATAAAGATTATATTTTAGATTAGTTAGGTTATAAGATCAAGTAGATACAAAAATTAATAGTTTTGTTTATTATTAAGTATATTGTAATTCTTACGTAGAGAAGACAGTTGACATGCTGTGTTACAGTGTGACCTTTGCCTTCCCAAAATGGCAGACCGTTTGAATATGATTAAATTTTATAATATTTTAGTTCCAAGCCTTTTTTATGTGTATTAAAATGTGTTAATTTAAATAACTGTCATCTCTTAAAATCTGATAAGTGTTTTTACGTTTAAAATAACAAAAAGAAATAAAAAAATTTATGGTTGCCGAAAATTGTCTTTATTATTTCTTTAAAAGTTGATTATCTTATAACTGTTATGCTAAAAGTATGAAGGCACAGTTTTCCATTTTTAAACGTTGATATGGGGCTCACTAGCCTGAAAATGGAAAAGGACCAGAATACCCACTAGTTTCACTACGCCTAACGCTGCATTTATATTATTCTCAATAGCGATGGCGGTCGAATAGATAAGCGATCGGCATGCAGATCATGCAGTCCAAGTTCGTTTCCGACCAACATTACGCTACCATTGGCCAAACAAGATCCACGGAAGCGAAGCTCCGGGGGCTATTGGAATATAAAAATAATATTAACGAAAACGTTTCTTCCCCGTTCACAGTACAATCGATTCATATACCACAGAACATTATCCAAACACTAATAGTAATGTTATACTCAGCAACACAATATCGTTAACACTAAACATTATTCCGAACTTATAACTACAAACGAGCGAATACGACAGAAGCAAATGAGAAACAAGTTCATTATACAATATAATAGTCTTCATAACGCAATGCTATGGCCAAAGGTGGTCGGGTTATAACAATAACACTAGTATAAAGCCCCAGGTACGCCTGTTAGAAACTGAATAACTAGAGTTAACGCCTCGTATTACGTTCTAGTTTCACATGAGCTTAATTAATTAATTTTAACAAGCCACGTGCCATGTTAGCTGAACTCCTTGGTGTAATAATTTTGTTAAATATTTACACGATATTCATAATAGAACATGCTGATAATTAGGTAAATTTAAACCCGATGGTAAACATATAATGTTACGGTGTTGTCGGGAAATCAGTCAAAATTGAGAGTTGCCCATTGTTCAATCGAACGTTCGATTGTAAAGCATTGTTTGGCGCGCAACCAGCGAACCGATTAATATGAACGTTTCGAACTGCTATCGCCCATTCCTAAGTTTAGTTACTTATTGTGCCTTGGCCAACTGGGGGCATTGTTCGAATAAATAATTTTCGGTATGAAATAACCCTTTGCTGAATTTAAATTTTAAATTACTTACGGAATTTTAGGATTAACCAAAATATTCTGTGGTAATAAAATTTACTATGATTCTATTAACATTTTATGATATAGAAAAATAATAAATAATTATTAATATAAAGCACTAATTTTATTAATCATTCATGATATTATTAGGATATTTTTTCAACCTTTTCGGATCCATGAAAATATTTACCTATAATGGATTTCAAACTAATAACTCGTTGTAAAAGGACAATTGTTTTTAACTCGTATCCAGGTTTGAAGGGATTGGCGGGACAATCCAGCTAATTGCGTCCAAACTTCGAGAAGAGAGCTTTTTAATTAAAACTTATTCAATATTATAGAGACGGTCCGAGTCGGTCATTCGAAAGACTACGACTTTAGCATAGCATTGTGGAATTGATTTCACTAATTAGATAAGAGTTTTAGATTAAAATTAAAGCTTGTGAACATTTTAGAAACTAAATTTGCGGCGGTACCAGCTATCAACATTTTAGAAACAAAATTTTTGAACGAGCATCTGCTAGTTGATTTCAAATAATAATAATATTCTACCAGCGGCGGTACCAGCTATCCATTCACACAGCGCCATCTAGTTCCAAATTAATAAACAAAAAAACATAAACAATTACATTTGCTTGTGTTATGGGTACTAAACAACTGATATATTACTTAATTTTTTTTTTTGTAAATACATACATAATTTATCATAGATAAATTACACCCAAACACAGAACAAACTTTATGCTCATCACACAAAGATTTGTCCTGGGTGGGGATCGAACCCACGACCTCCGGCTTAGCAGTCTGTGTCTCTCTGTGTCAAATTAAAATAAATTCCAACATATTCAATTCAATAAATAATTATTATTTCACCGTTATATATAAATTATGGGATATAAAGCTCACAATTATTGTGAGTTATACACCGTGCACTTTTAGTTGTCTTACAAACTTTGTCTAGGTCATAGTAATCAGATTTGAAATACATCTAGCCATAATGAAAAGAAAAAATAATAATAAAAAAACTATAATGTAATGTTTAAAAGAAACCCTAAATATTTTTTATGTAGTCAAATCAATACGTCAACTTTGTGGTTTTCAGACGCATTGAAAGTGTGTGAAAATCAACTAGCAACAATCGAAAAAGCAAATACAAACCTTATTAAAAGCATAACTCATCTCAATATACCGTGTGTATAGTTCCAGTTATCAAGTACGTTCGTGGCACAGCGCTAGGCGGCTATGCCATTTATTTTCTGGTAACGGCAAACGACCAATAAGTCTTGCTTCCCGGGATATTAACACTATCATAGGTTACTCTCTAGTTTTATGAAGACACATTAGACACAGAGACATTTCCATAAAGATTTTGATGTAACTCCGTTTCAAATTGAATTCTGTTGTAATTTAATCCTTCTTTGTGACACGGAACTATTGTTATTTTAATGAAAGTTATTAGAAATTTATATTTTAATGCGATGGTGGCTGAATGGATAAGGGACCGGCGTGCAAATCACGCGATCCGAGTTCGATCCCGTCCGGCGGTACCAATGTGGATTCCACTTTGTGGAATTTATATGTACTAGTTAAGTGACTTACCATCTGCTGACGGTGAAGGAAAACATCGTGAGGAAACCCACATACCCTAGAAGAAATTCTATGAGTATGTCTGATCCACTAACCCGCATTAAGCCAGCGTGAGTGGATTATGGCCTAAACCCTCTCAGCTCTCTAGATAGAGGAGAGGAGACCCGAGCCCAGCAGTGGGACTTAATGGGTTGCTGATGATGAATGAATTAGAAATTTATATAAAATTTGGTTGTGAATATAAAACCGGTTGCAACAAACGTGGTCCTTTGGTTCGGATCAGGTCTCTGATTCTGAAATCAGAAAGCATCGTAATTTTTTGAAGTTTAAACGAAATGTATTACGGCTACCAAATTTAAAACTGATCAATTTGAGATATTTTTTTCTACGATCATAGATGATCGTAGAAAAAAATATCTCAAATATCTCAGGTAAAGTTACATACTTAATTATTGGAAATAGATTTCCAATAATTAAGTATGTATCTTTACCTTAATATCTAAACTGACAATTCAGGCCGGAACCTTTCCGATAGTTCAAAATCAGGGCTCTAGCCGTCATTCCACCTTGTGGGTGGACGTTCTACGCTGCAGTGCTTGTCGCCACTATTTATATAATATTATTATTATAACAGTGGACGTCTTACGGTTGACTTGCGGATGATGATGAACTTTGTGAATAAGTGATTAATTAATGCGTACATTGCCTTATTAGAAGCGAGAGTGGTAGTAAATTAAACGTACATAGAACGATGAGGCTGTGTGTGCCTCACTTTATTTAGTGGAAGTGGACGGCGGACGGCCAAATAGCTAAATGTCCAATAAGTCCCGCACTCGATATTAACTGCGACATAGTTTACTGCACGCGCCGTCTGTTCATTATTGCCGAGCTCAGTTTTATGACATTCGAAATTCGAATTTATATAATTGACCGGTTTAAATACCGGAACGGGTCGAAACTTAATTATTGTAAGCTCATAATAAAATTAATTGTTGACGCCTACGGAATTATTAAGCTGATACCGCCTTGTTTTTGTTTCACTTCTGAAGGAGGCGACAATTACAATTAAATACAGTCGATTTTATTATTGGAGAATTAATTTCCAATTACGTAAAATATTCTTAATTGATTTTAAATTCCAATTTCAGTTTCGAATAAAATTGCCAGTTAATAAATTCAAAAGTTATTAAACTTGCGGATCGTATGATAATCGTATGTTTTCATATTCATCTCAGCACTGCATGTCTTTTGTAAAAAAAAAAATGTACCGGTTACAGTAAAATAGATTAAGTCTCTTTGGAACTATTTCATAGCATAAGGCTCTTTTTAAAATGTATACTTTAAAAAAAACTTGTAGAATTTTATTTCAAAGCATTTTGTAAACAGTTGTTAAACAATAGTTTTATACCTAGAGAACATCGTTATCATTCTGTAGAATGCCACGGTAAGCTATTCAAAAATAGTATTATTATTGTGATCGACTAACCGTGTTAATATTCATTAAATTTAACTATCTATACTATATCTATATTATTAGTATAAAGCTGTAAAGTTTGTTTGTTTGGTTGAACGCTAGGATCTCAATAACTAACGGTCCTATTTGAAAAACTCTTTTAGTATTGGATAGCCCAATTATCGAGAAAGGCTACAGGGTACATAACATCACGCTACGGGCAATAGGAGCCGAGCAGTGGCAAAATAAAAACGACTGGAGCCAAGCCCCGCGCGACTTCTTGTAACTTTAATAATTCTGATGATTATTGACATTATTGCTTTCAAAGAGTATTTATAAACATTTATAAACCATAGTTTTCTTTAGGAATTTAAAATAAAGGTTGATTTCTTTTCTTTACTTCGAGATAATTCAAACACAATTATATCAAATCTTAACCTCACGCACAAAGTGTTGATGTAATCAGTATTCTAAGAGGAGCTTTCCAGAAAACATATCCAAAGTTGTCCTTGTTTTTTAGTCTGAATATAGGTAAACATGTTTTTCTTTTGTTTTTATCTCATACATTAAAGTACTAAAAGTCACGTAAACCTTGTCTAGAAATATGACATAAAAACACCTCTGTTTAACCTCTTTAACTTAATGTATTTAGCCATTTTATGTTTTATGTATTTTTTATGTTGCGGGAAATGATGCATATACGGCCTATATGAAAATTCCTAAAGTAGAGAATCTGTTGTCACCTTTTTAAGGTTATGAAAATAGATATAGGTTTTTATGCTAAAAAGACTATAAGAAATGAATTAACTGGGAGTGCTTCTAAGCAATATATTTTTAAGCTATTTCCAGGGAGTATAGTATTGAACGTGTCATAAACACATTTTCCAATATATAGGTTATAGTGCCCACGCATTAGGAAAAAAGGCCTTCAACACAATTCTGGCTCGGAAACAAGAGGTAAATCGAACCGCTGAAGGATTCCGTCAATGATTATTGAAAAGTTTCGACGTAAAACTAGTTGGATAACCCTCTTTGTTCATACAAAGGGTGCCTTTGGCCGACAACGCTGTTTTGAAAGAAATATGAGATAGAAATGAAAAAGCGAGTTTGATTCTATAAGGATTTTCCTAGATTTACGGAATTATGTTGTTCGATTTGTAGTCTATTATGTTAGTCGGACATTCGTATGGAGGAAAATGTAAAAATCACTGAATTATGTACTTCGATGCCTATTCAAAGATACCATTCTATCTTTTGTTTTTATAATTTGTAAATCATTGCTATGATGTACGTAGTACTCTATATGTGTTCTTAATCAAATGATTTATACGTCAACTTGCGAGCTTGGAAATCACGCGTGCGCGTGAGTTGGCATCTTCTGATGTTACCTATTATTTTTTGTCGTCAACTCGCGCGCACCTTTAAAACACAGTCAGAAAAACAATTTTGTTTATCGTTTTTCCCTCTTTTTCCTATGAACATGATATCTAAATTCAAAATACTTTGCAGAATATGCTATATGATGCTTAAAAGTGAAATATAAACAAAATCAATCAAAATAGTGAAGCTTATCCAAACTGACTTCATAATCAACATCTTGGAAACAATAACAAAACTATCAAAAGCCAAACGTTTATAAAACATGACGAAGAAGAAGATAAATTAAGAGGAGAGTAATCACGTGCATATATCTACGTCCAACTTCACCAGAAATAGTTTGGATATGACTAGTGTAAACAAATTGCGTGTGCCGTGAATAATTCATCAAAGAAACGGGCGCTGACAAATGAAATCTAATGAATATGATATGAGAGACGAAGAAGCTGAGATTCATGCAAAAATAGATACAGTTATCCATAGGGAAGATTCTGCTAAAATATTGCCAGCACTTTAATTTTTTACGAGGGGTCATAAAAATGTGTTGTGCAAGTATTTGCAATATAGGATGAAGCAAGCTTCGAAATTATGACGTGAAAATTTGTGTACACGTGATAATGGGTGGGTAAGCAAGGGATATACACATTATTGTAAAAAGTTATGAGTTCGAAATTAAACCAAACAGATATAACAACATTCATAATATTAAAATGATAAGTATCTTTTTGGTTGGTGTATATCTTTGCGAATATGTAAATTTATATTAAAATTAGGTGGGTCGAGTAAGTCATATTTGCAACTCAGTCTAGCAACATATTAAAGGTGATTGTCAGCTGTCTGACAGATGTTTCCTTCTGCGTTTGATGTTATATTAGAACTAGTTGTGGACAAAAGACAAGCTACTCGTAGTATGTGATTAAATTCTATTTAAATTCTTCGATCATACCTGCAATTTGTATTCACTTCAGCTGTTGCTGACAGGGAAGCTAATAAAAATTTAATCATCATTCATTTTACAGCCGTCATTATAACCTGTCGTTACTATCAATTAAGAATGAATAAATGGATCTGTTCCGTTATGGTTGTAGTAATAAAAATGTAATCGAAGTAATCATTATAAAAGCCATTGGCCTTCTTGGCTGGATGAAATTTTTAAAATTAGTCTTCGAATTGAGTAAATAAACAGAGCGGTTTTTGTTTATTTATGTATTTTATTTATTACTTTATTTTACAAATAAATAATACATAAAATAACAATATACCTACACAAAAAGCGTATATACAAAGGCGAGTTTAACTCAAAAGTGAGGTTTCTTACAGCAAAAGGCGGTTTTATTTCTTAGGTCTTTGATTTAATCGACTTCTCTTAATGATATGATCGACGATCTTCAACTCACATCATGTATAAACAAAGCTTCACGCCTTTTGTAACGAAAGAGTAGTCAGACATCACGCCTACACATCGCCAGCTTTGTTAGATCGCATGAAATTTGGGACAAGCTCATATCAACCGCAAACATTTCCAAACTCCGCGCTTAATTATTTCATGATAGAAAACTTCAATACTATTTTTTTCCAACCCGTAAATGGACAAATGTCCTGGGTCCAAGAAAAATAATTATCATTTTTACTTTAAAGTAAAAATGATAATTATTTTACTTTCTTTCCTCTGTTCCTTCATATCATTTACCTACTCATACAGATATTTCTAAAATAGAAAATAATTATAAAACAAATTGCGCATCGTTATTATCAAAATTTTCACAAAAGACGTACGGCAACTCCGCGAAACATTTTCTCGTATTACGAGTTTAACGATTGTGTGTAGATATTTATGAATTTGCGAAATTCTCGTAACACAAAAGAAGTAGCGATTCACAATATAGCGTCACATAAAGAACTCGAAATCCTTTGATATCGTACTTTTATTACTTATGTAGAACTCTACTTACTGTATGAATGTATTATTATTGGATATGTAGACGTGAGCCATTGTCGTATTTTCTTTTATTACGTTGAATCGGTTAGTACTATCTGTTGAACGAAATAATATTAGGATTTAATATGAATATGTGAGATGTGTAGACGAAATAGTTCGACGAAATGTGTATAAGTATGTCGTCGAATTAAATTGTTAGGTATCATTGAAGATTAATTATAATGTCACTACCCCATCTTAACCCGTGGGTGTCGTAAATGGCGACTAAGGGTGTAAACCTTATGCAGACAAGAGCACTGCAAGAAAAGGAAAATTCGAAACAAACCCTATAACAACCCGTCTGGCCAACGCGTGGTATAGTAGGCTGAATTCCCTTCACATTCTTTGTAGGAGACCCGTGCCCAGCAACGTGCAGCAGTTGATGTGGAGAATGGGTGTGAAAAAAATTTGTTAATAATATGTCATAAAATAGATGCCAACGAGTTCAAATGCTGATCAGCCAAATAAACTTGTAAAAATAAATAAATACGCGCACTGTATTACTTTCTGTACAGCGTGTACCACAGATATCAAGAAAGAAATAAAGAAAACAAAAGCCAAAATAATGGTTTAAAAATACAAAGACGATACGCAATACATCCCTAAAAACACAATGAAAACATAACTTAGTTATACTATAACAATAAAATTATTGATGAAGATACTCTAAGACAACAGTCCGGTTCACTAACACTTAAAGACAAATAATAATAGGTATAACTCTCCGAGGCCGACTGAATAAACACGGGCATCTATCTATATCGCGTTGCTAGAATATTGTCTTGTTTATTAGAACCGGACGCTCCCCTGCCTGAGGCAAGGATTCAATATAATGGGAATACCTACTTCAACATTATTTGCAGATACACGGGTACTTACGAAATTCGCCTCGAGCCTGTATTAACGTGTGGCATGCGCTTAAATCGGCGACGATACGAATAAAGGTTTGTGTGATACAAATTCGTGTATTAAAAAGGTGAAACTGTGTTTGGGAATTCTTTGATAGTTCAATATTAACGACCCTGAAGCGACGAGTTGCTTTGACATAATCTTTTTGTAAATAACAATGGATTCACTCGTCGTACGATGTATTCAATGTTGCGACTGTTATTCTGAGAATAGCTTTTGTGTAAGTAAATATTGTAGGTAAAATATTATGTAGTTGTTGTGAATGAGTATAAAATAATCATCATTTTGAACATTGAATTCTAAGAAATGAAAGTTTATAAGCAATAAAAACTTTGAATTCGATATTATTAGAGGACTGTCAGCGCCATGAGGTGTTACCATAAGTAATAGTACCAGGTGATTTACCCGCGGTTTAAAAAGTGTAAATCTAGGATGTTATCTACCTCTATATCAAATTTTATCATTTTTTTTCTGATTTTTATCTAGCCGTTTGAGCGTGAAAGACTGACAAATAATACGAGCAAACACACTCACAAATTTGCGCTTTTTTAATATTAGTGTAACTACAGACGGCAACAGCCAATAAATCACTCTTTTGAGTAGTGACCTCCAAATATCTCTGGGTGGGCATTAAGTAATTCAAATTAAGTAAAATTAAGTAATTCACCAAAAAAAAAACAACAATATTTTTGCCATTGCTATGAACAAGCAATACCACGATCGGTTAACTTCAAATTGACCTTGTATTATCAAGCTAAACCTCTCTTCTGATTTCGGATCTGTTCTCACGAAAGGAGGATAATTAGCTTGCTGATTACAAATAAAAATAATATTTCGTTGTAGTTATATACCTAGATAAGACTAAATACTAATGAAAGCAAATCCAATCTAACGAAACATCGAAATTTGCATAGACACTAACATTACAGAAAATCTACACAAACTGTTGAAAAGCGAAAACAATATCGATTTTAAAATAGACTAGACTAAGTTCTGTTTAACGTAACGAAACTTGAACCGGCTTCCTTCCTCTGTTCACAAATAAATGGTAACAACATCACTAGCTAATAACAACGTGTATGTATTCGAACGTGCTCTGAGCGAAATAATAGACAAGCCGGACAGAACAACATTGTTGGCAGAACATGCAGTTAATGTAACTTTGTAATAAGGGTTACAGGGGCCCTACACTGCTTTGTTACGTTGCATAATTTTGTTATGCCCACTCTACTGAGAAATCTTGTTGCCGAATACATTTTAAAGCAAATTTGGAATAGAGAGTACGGAATTAACACTTAGGAAGCAGTTTTGTGTTGCAGTCGCTTGTTTTGATTACTGTTGTGAATTAGGTTGCTTGGACTTTGGTAGAGTTACAAATGTGTTATACAGTATTATAGGAAGAATTAATTTATGAATTGTAATTTTCTCAGTAGTGGGATGATTCAGGCTAAACTATAATATAATGTATGGGTTATATTGGCCTGAAATAAATGCTTTTTATTTAAAACTAGAAGTCGCGCGGAGCTTCGCTCCCATCGCTTTTGTTTGGTCATTGCTTAGCTCCTATGGGCTATAGCGTGATGTTATATAGCCTTCCTTGATAAATGGGCTATCCAACACTAAAAGTATTTTTCAAATCGGACCAGTAGTTCCTGACATTAGCGCGTTCAAAAAAATAAACAAACAAACGAACTCTTCAGCTTTGTAATATTAGTATAGATTATCACTTTTATTTGATTTAATATTACATTTTATTTATCCTACTACTTATAACATTATAAATACGAAAGTTAGGGTGGATGTATGGGTCGTTGTTTGTTACTCAATCACACCAGAATAGCTGAACGGATCTGTATGAAATTTGACACACAAATAGATTGTAGTCTGTAATAGCACATAGGCTACTTTTTCCAAGCGAGTGAAAGCTAGTTTCTATATACATTTAATTGTATTTTGTTTAAGTTATCAAAATAGTATTAAAATATTTTTTTAAATTAAACTCTTTTTAAATAAGTATTAATCACATCTTAAATTCGTAGCCAGAAACTTCTCCAATGGCACAGCAGTTAGGAAGCTGTTTCTTTATCCATTTACCTATTAGTAATTAACCACACCAGTTAAAATTATTAGCAGATTCCAATTCGCTTGGGATGACACTTAGGGGAATGCGTAGATACTTTTTACTTTTTTGTATCCTAATAATGAGCACGTGGGCTTGAGGGTATAAGTGTGTGTGCCAGATGTCGACCAAAAAACGTTAAAGGGTCTCATGGGCACTTACATACTTATGGACAGATTTACGGCTTACCAAACAAAATTAGGTTAGTGTGAAAATCTGCACGTTTCAAGTGGTACTTCCGTGAGTTGGTTTGGTCGTCAAATTGTTATATCCTGATTATTTCCTAGAATATTTTATAATAATATAATATTCTACCACATTTACACAGCGCCATCTAGTCCCAAATTAAGCAATTATATTTGTTTGTGTTATGGGTACTAAACAACTGATATACTACTTAAATACATTTTTTTTTTATAAGTACATGCATATTATAAATAAATTACACCCAGACACAGAACAAACCTTTATGCTCATCACACAAAGATTTGTCCTGGGTGGGGATCGAACCCACGACCTCCGGCTTAGCAGTCAAGGTCACTAACCACTAGACCTACAGGCCAGGTATAGTTCGACACTATGGTGATTTTTGTACTAATAAGGTGCCAAGCATGCATACAGCTGCAATTTATAGTTTGCAATTCCAAGTACCTTTTTCTAACCGTGCACTCCTTATATTAATAATATTTGTGTAACAGATGACCAATTAAAATATATAAAATATGCTACTAGTAGTTAAGTAAGTACGTAGAGTTTTTGTTATGCTTATTAAGAAGTTTACCGATAGTTAAAACCCTGATGATAATAATAATATGTGTTTATAAAAAGCTCTACAATATAGGTAAGCGAATAATGTAAGTTCTAGGTATCATCAAATCATTTAATTCTGGAAAACTTAGAATAAATTTCCACTGCTACATTATATAAGTACACATTATGTATTTATACTATTGCTTATCCAAGCACAAGAAAGGTCTGTCCCAAACTTTCAGTTTGTTATTGTGTAATAATTACTTCTAGCTAGTTGTATCATATCACGAGGTTTCGTTTCGTAGAATTAATCATATGAAAGAGCACAACAGCCGCTGTTAATAGAAACGTTTCACACTAAATAATATGAATTCTTAGAAGCTAAAGTAATGTATAAACGTCCCTGAAATGATATCAAAAATATGCGTTGATTTGGTATTCAGGGAATTGTTTGCCACAGATTTTTATGAGAAAAATTTGTTTACGGCAAAGTAGGAATAAATTGAATGAGAAATAAGTATGGGACATTTTTACACAGAGCCGTCAAGCCCAAAGTAAGCTAATATAAGCTTGTTTCATCTGATCTCGACAACTGATAAATATTGTTTCTAAATACATACATAATACTACATAGTAAAACACTTTAACTCCGAAACAAATATTTGCAGATCATAAAAATATTTGATCCAACCCGGGGATCGAACCCAAACTTCAGAAACCGCAACCGTATGCACTCCCACTGCAGTTTTACTTAAACAATTATTACTACGTAAAATTGTATGGCAGTAAAAAATCATGGTTCTTTGCTATAACTTGGCTTTCTACAACAGTTCCCAATACATAAATGACTACAACATCATCATTTCAACCCATAAACGTCCCACTGCTAGGCATAGGTCTCCTCCAAAGGGCTATTACCTATGCCTAGCAGTGTGCACCTGTGCATAATGCAGGACTACAACATAATAATAAAATATAATTTAGATAGTGTGGTGTTTCTGTTGATGATACAAGATCTCACCCAAAACTCTCTAAAGAAATCCTTTTCTGACATGAGTTAAACATTTTTTCAGTTTGTTACTTGATTGGAATAAAAGACGTTACTGTTGCAAGTAACTTTATTTATCCAGGTTTAATATTCTACATTATATTGATAACTCAATTTCATTAAACGCGAACGCATTAGCGTACTACACAGCTCAGTTGTTATTGAAGAGGAGCTGAATTTGCGTGGTAGTAGGATCTTCGAAGCATTATTATGCAATATTATATTTACTTGTACTGCACTCAAGCGTTTTGGTACAATAACGTAGAAGAGGCTTTTACTTACCAAATATCAAAAATAGTACCTCTAAATAGTAAATAGTCCCCTTTAACTGAACATAATGTAGATACACCTTTAAAATTACGCCTTGGCTAGTAGAATCAGTAGAAATAAAGTTTGGTTCCTTTAAGATTGCTAATTAAACAAAATACAGTCTGCCTGTAGAGCATAGCTATGTGCATTTTTAGCATTGACAGTACCAATATAATAATAATAATAATAATAATCTCTTTATTTTCTCATCACAAGTTACCAAAATTACACAATATTAATTAATGGTGACAGATTGAACGTAACGTTGTGTGAGACTGGAGCTTGAGATAGGTATAGAAATACCTGTATTACAAGTCACCAGGCCCACCTTCTGTTAAGTACTATCTTTACAGCGGTCGTGTTGGTAACAGATTGAGTTAAACTAGGTAGTATACTAAAAAATCAAAACAGTTAAAAAATTATACAAAGGAAAAAAAAAAAAAAAAAATTTTATGAGTGTAGGGTATTTTGTGTATATTGTGTGGTGATGAGTGGTCTGTAAACGCGTGTGTGGTGTATGCAGGGTGGAAGTGTATTTGGGTCCATTTAGTAAATGAAGTTGAAGTTGCGCATTAGATTTAGATTTCACTTTGTAGAATTTATATGTACTAGTCAAGTAACTTGCCATCTATCTGCTGACGGTGAAGGAAAACATCATGAGGAAACCCACATACCCTAGAAGTGATTCTAAGTGTATGGGTGGCTGTGTGGTCGACGTAGCAAAGAAACAGCTAAGGACATCTAGGCAAATAATAATATAATACATGAAATCGTAGTAAGCGGGTCGTTATCTTATTATGTATTGAAAAAAATCTATCTCCACACCTGCTTACCCTAACTTGCCGATAGATATAGACTGAGCATTCCGCGAGCGGTTTTAAGACGCCCATAATTCTATGCGAGTGTTTCACACGTAATAATCGGATAATGTCATTGTGCACATGTTACGCGAATGCTAAGCGATAGTGCGGCAAATGCATTTATGTTTGAGTGGAGAGGATAAAGAGATAGCACGCGTTTGGTTTCCACACCATCTGGGATGTAGATTATGAAATTTTACGTTCGTATTTTCACTGTTTGTCACTTAAGCAGGAATTGCAAGAGTATAAGAAGATGCTTTTTTACTCCGATTAATTAGGTTGTCAGGCATAGCTTTTATTTTGTCAAAATGCATCAACTGTTTCTTCGTTCTCCTATGATTACTGAAGACTTTTCAGCATTTTAAGCCTTTACCAAATCTCACTTTTCAATCATTTCAACCCATAAACGTCTCACTGCTGGGCACGGGTATTCTTCAAATATTGTGGAGGGAATTTAGCCTACAATACCACGCTGACCAGACAGGTTGGTATACTTAGTGTTTTGTTTCGAATTTTCCTGTTCTCGCAGTGTTCTTGTCTACATAAGGTTACTCTCTTAGACTCCTCATACGACACCCACGGTTTGAGAAGGGGTAGTGATACTATGTATTCTTAATCCATCACTACACGGAATACTTTTGTATGTAATACGGAAGACTTTTTTCTATAAAGATAAGAAATTTCACTATTATCTATCTATCAATCATTATGTTGCATGACATGGGAATTAATAAATCCAACCGCTATAAAAATATTGTAAACTAACCAAGAGTACCACTCCCGTGATTTGTAAAGCCACACAATACACTTATATGGAAGAACAATATCAAAATGCGCACCCGCCGTGCAGAAGGGCGAACAAAATCATAACACAAAAGAAAAAATACGGTTATTTTACACCAGTGCGGTAGATTATATCTTTTATGTTCAAAATCAACAGGAAGCTTTCAAATGGGGCATGTAACCTACACTTATTATAGATGCTGTTTCGCGAGGGTGCATAAATTTTTGAACCCAAAGGGTTTGTGCAAACAACTCTGTGGAAGTAATTTGGTACTTTTTTTAGTAATTGCATGCGATACGGGGATAGATGCAGCGGCGGCGAGTGTTCGACCGTTTGCCGAGTTTTCAAAAAGTTTTAATTCAATTTCGACGTGGAAACAAAGTAAACACTCAACGGACCGTTCTGGGGTTTGCACTAACTTCTAAAGTAGATTAGTAACACTAAATTCGACAAAAACTTTATTTGAATAAGGAATGAAAAATGACACACTTTACAAATTACAAGTAATTTATGTTGATCCTATTCTAACATTTATTTACTAAGAAAGTTATTAGAACACTTCACATACCATGGTGACGTTTGTTTTTATTAGTTTAATACCCTTTTAACTGTTAGATTACATATAAAATTAAAGGCCTATTTCACCATTGGCAGATAAGTCTCTAATAAACTAATTGAGACTTTTTTACAGATTGTATAATTATACGCTGTCTAGTACTTACATGCCAGTGGTGAAACAGGCCCTAAGTATCATAAGTTGAAAGTGTACAAATTAATTAGGTACGTTTCTATAATTTTAAAAGTGTTCTTATACCAGGTTTAGCGAATTTGCCATTACAAGGTATTTTTTTCAATTTGTCAATATATTTTGGAGGTAGCTTAGATTCAATTGCTCCTTTAACAATGCAAATTTTGTAAGTGATAGATGGTCTTCTGTTCTTAGGTAATACTTCACCTGGTTTAAGGGGGGGAGGTATATAAGTGTGAACGTATGTCCTGGCTTTTATATCAGCTCCTTCAGTTGTTTTTACATCTACAATTTTTGCAACGTATCGTTTAGATGCAACTCCTTCTTGTCTGGAATCAAAGTAATACATTGAACGGTAACACGCAGCAACAACTGAACGCAGGAAGATCTGATGAGCGCAACTGACGGTGCAGTGGAGGTGGCCAAATTTTGGGCTGTTACAATTTAAGACGATTTGCTGCCGACACGATAATAAGAACGGTTGGAAGAAGCTTTTGGAAACAAAACTAGGAAGAAGAGCTTGTGAATGGGGAAGGTGACGATCACTCAGTGCAGCAGTTAAGGTCACCTTGCCACACATCAACGTGTCGAGTGACGTGGGTACGATTCCCAGATGAGACAAATATTTGTGAGAAGTACTTTGTGTCGTATAATTGTTTGTAAAGTTGTCTTTTTAAAAGCAAAAACATAATTATTTCATTTGGAGATAATATCCCCATTAATTTTAAGCAATCACTCATTTAATTTTATTTTCTTTCGCTTCTCAAGTAAGCACTAAATGATTCGAGAATGTGCTGTTCTGGAAATTTTTAGCTGGAGAGTAGACAGATATAAAATTACACAATACTATTTTTAAGTTATAGTCCGTATGTGTCTGTATCTAATAAATATAATAGATAAATATCAAAAATTACAATCCACGCCTTCATGATATGTATTCTTTGAAATACATATAGATATCACATTATAACAGATAAATCAATCTAAGCTTAGTGTCTTGTACAAAATCGGGCAGAAATCGTATATACAGTCTTGATTTTATATCTGACAGAATCTACAGTCAATGAAAATTTAATTTAGTTTTTATCATACCGGTCTAGCGCACCAAGATCTTTATTATGCACACTCCAAATAGCTCCCCATACAGTTTCACCTTCCTTGGGGACTATAGTAGCGACAGCTCCTTGCCAATTTTGACTGAATTTTGCAAAGTCTAGCTGATAGTTCTGAAAAGAAAATGTTGCAGATAGCTTATCTATGCTGTCAGTTTGTAGCTTTAGTTTTAGTTAAATTCAATTCATCGGAATTTTTTTCTTGGGGAAAGTATTTTCACTGATGATTTTCTGGTAGTAGGTAATTTGTTATTAAATTATTATATAACGGGTCTACGTCACGTATTATATTTAACAAATTAAAATCTTTTAAACTTTCGCGACTTGTACACATACTAAATTATTATATAACGGGTCTACGTCACGTATTTATATTTAAAGAATATGAAAATACCTTATTTAAAGTTTTAAAGATTTTAATTTGTTATTCGTAGCATTCTTTAAGAGATTACTATGCTGTATATAATATGATACGGATTTTGTCTCTTTGATGAGAACTTTTAATCTATACTTTTATATTATAAAGCTGAAGAGTTTGTTTGTTTAGTTGAACGCACTAATCTCAGATACTACTAGTCAGATTTGAATAATTATTTTTGTAATGGATCGCTTATTTACCGGGTAAGGAATTACGCTACAGCCAATTGGAGCTAAGCAGTGGCAAAATAAAAAATAATGAGAGCGAAGACATCTATTTCTCTACAAATGAAACTGGGTGTCAGATTAGTTTTAGATTTATATTAATATGATAACATAAAACAATAATATTGTGTCACTTACAAGTAACTGTGCAATACCAGAGAATATTGACGATGGATTATTGATCAGGATTCTTCTTTTCAGCAAGTTACTGCCATAAGCAAAATAAAGAAAATGATTTGTTGAGCCTAAGCGGCACATGAAATTAATACGGTCGTTTTTCAACTTCAAAACTGAATTCAAATTAAAGAGAAAAGAAACAAAACCATCTAATTTTATAAAATATAAATAAATTATACTATAGATTTTCGCATAAATGTCACATTGAAAGACTTACTGTCAAGGATTTTTTTTTTGCACACTATTTGAAGTGGTGAAAGTTGGACGAAGGAACAAAGTATAATACCTAAATCTATGGATGAATCGAATGAATCAAAATAAAAATAAATATGATTGTTTAAAACATAGTCTAAATAAAATAATACCCATAGTAAATACAATGATTGGCTTGATTCGACAATTAATTTTTTCATTTTGGTAAGTGACTGACCTTTAATAAATCTACATGGTCACACTCGTGGCCACACTATACGAGTATCGTATCGTCGAAGCCCCGCGCGACATCTTGTATTAGAATACCAACAAAGAATAACGTAGTGTAACGTTTTATTTTCGATAATTTCAATAATTTGTAACTATAACGTTCAAAGTTAAACATTTAAAATGGAAGTCCATTTAAAATATTTAATTTTATTCGTATAATTCTTTTTTAATTCTTAAACTTTACGCAGTCGTAGTCGTACTAATCTCACATGATGTATATACCCATATCTTCCTCATGAGGCATCCTCATCGCCACATGTTCGGTATTAGTTGATGTATGGCACACAAATCCAACGATCACAATATACAATGTTAGGGATTATAGGGATTCTCTCGGTTAAGTCCTGCGCGGTGGTCTCAGACCCTAATGTTTTTGCATCTAACGTGACATACGGTCGAGTGCGTTTGAGGACATCTGCCAAAATTTTATTGAAGTAAGTTAACCAGAAGCTGCCGTGGGAAAAAATCATTATGCGTTATTGAAAATATCAAAAATCCTTTTGTTTGATCTGATGACGCAGAATTATTTTAGTTTTTTTTTTATACTAATTAAAAATAAGACAAAACTCAATGTAAATCATATTTCCAATTCAAAGAGTTAGTTTATTTTTCTTGATTAAGATGCACTCTCAAGTTAGCATAAATCTTTTACAAATACGTCATAGAATTATTTTTTATAAAGCTCACGTGCGGCCCAACTAATTTGACTATAAATTCTATTCGTAATAAAAGTATGGAACCCGATAGTGTGTAGTTCTTTTAATAACATTTTGTGGGTTGACTGTCACCCCTTCGTTCAGCTAATACTAGTCTCATGTTCATTCATGATTTAGGGGTTCGTATTGTGTTAACAGCAAAATTAGTATCGAAAGGTGTGACGTAGTACTCGATGGTTATTCATGCGCACGAAATGGAACCAGTTCGTGTTATGATTTTATGGGGTTCGAGTGGGCAATTTTTTAAATGCGTACACAGTTTGGTTTGACAATAGGGGATTTATTTAGATTTTGACATATGGGATTAATAAGTAAAATAAAGTAGGTTGTGGTAAAAAAAAGGTTACGAATGAATGTTGAAGAAGCGAAAGATATACTAAGGATATTCAAATATTATTTACTACTCTAAATACGAACGCCAAATAACGCCTACTTTAATCAACTATATTGTTTAGGTACTATATAAATTGGAAATAACTTTAAAAATTTGGATGAAAATTTGGGCTTGTCAAGTTTATTATTTAGATGACTCGTGAATCGTCTGGCCATGAAAATCTGCATTATAAGAAGAAATCTGCAGATAGGATACCTATAGTGCAAAAAATCACATTCAAAGAAGTCTAAAGTACAAAAGCACAGCAGTAGTACTTCCAAGATGTTGAGAAGCGTTTGCATTCTAATGTTCTGTAGCAACAACAAAACAAACATTCACAAAACGAATAAAACCAACGATCCACACTTCATAGACAATTTTATTGCGATATTAATATGCAACGCGTCTAGGAATTGCTCACTTAAACGCCTGTTAAATTACACTTCACAACACTTCGCCTAACGAGAGTTTTGCATGGATAATTTGTTTAAACGCAGTTTACCAGTTTAATCGTAGGTCAAGCACTGGGACGGACTGCACCTAAGCGTTTTATTAATTACGACCAAAATTATATTGACTCACTGGAGAATTGCCGCTGTTTATGAAGTAAGTTGCTCGTAATTTTCTTCTGAGATTTAATATTATAATGCTATTTTTTTATACTTATTCTTTAAATATACTAACTTCCTCTTATGACTTTGCCCTCGTTATGTTTTCGTAAAAAGTAACCAAAATTATCCTTCTGCAGTTCCGAAGGTAGCTCAAAGTTGTGACACTTCTTCGGATGTTGTTAAGACAAATTGCACTGGAAGCTGACAGGATGCTGAAGTGACATGTCAGCTGACAATGTCATGTCTTTTAAGAATAATGATTTGAATGCCGCTCACTTATCCATTCGGCCATCGTCGCATTTATAATATTAGTAAGGATTTTGTTGAATTTTATGATTATTTAGGACAGTAGGTAATAGCTGCCGATTGACACTGGCAATGCTAGAAATAACTTGATGTTTACTTTTAAATTTTACATAGCATAAGATAGGAAAATCCCTCACCCTCAGCACAGCAATTTTCCCCCTCAAAAACACAAAAGAACATGAATTTATAATTATGCAAATGCCAGTCAGCTGTCGTAAACTTGAGATTTTTATAAAGTTTTTTTTATAGATTCGTATGCAGAAACTTACCGTACTGACAATATCGGTGCGACCACTCTGCCTTTGTCAGCTAACTGACTCTAAGCGCTTAATGAAAATCGGGTTGCCCGCTTTCTGCATATAGAGAGGCAATTTACTGAAATGGTCGCATGCCTTCGAACTAATGCGAAATATTGCTGCCAGTTGCTGATTTACAAACTTCAACTTTGTTAACTAAGCAATAAGGCAGTTGAGACTGAAGAGTGTACCCACAGATCGATGCGTTCGATACTTAATGATTATGCAAATACTGAAAGCTCTTACGCTATTTAGGTTATATCTTTCAAGCAATAAATATTTTAATATGATATTGGTTTGAGATATATTTATCTTTACTAAAATTAAACTATTATTTTATTAATATCGAAAATTTGGCATCTTTATTCCCAAAATCATTATATAAACTTTATTGTAACCTACACCCCATGTTTATAAAATCTGGATACAGTCGTGTGTAAAAAACGGAAGATCTATCAGTTAATTGCCGTTTCAAGGTATTTCATGTAGAGAATTTGGCCGTAGCAAAATATTCCTAAATACTTATTGAATAAAATAAATGAATGAAATGAATATACTGAACTTTAGATCATACTTTTGCTTTTGACATGAATTCTTTGAGCAGTAAAGTAACGAATTTACGAAAGAACAGATTTATATCAATTCAAGCTAGCATACCGTACTCGTTAAAACGCCAAAAGTTTACGGTTAGCTTAGTCGCGTACACAATTTGGGTCGGATAGAGAGGCTTTTCATTTTTACCTTTAAAATTCAGAATTTCTAGCAAAGCCTTCAAAGCCCGAACTGATGTTAGTAACCACGCAGTGATGAAATTATAAAATCGACATTGGTCGAGTTTTCAAACTTAAAACTATGTCATTTTAAAACCAATTTGAAATTTCGGGCCTCGCATAGTTTGTGAGGCTTTAATTTTAACAGGCGTTAATATGTACCTAGTTTAGGAAGTTTGGAAATATGTTGAAATCACACCTACCCTGTATGTGCCATATTATAATTATGGTCGTATCTATCCCTATCGTTTCCACAGTAACCGATTATGGATTATTTGCATTAATCAGTTCCGAATGGCTTTGACCAAAACATTTAACCGATTATTCATCAATATTATGTAGTCTTTTAAAAATAATATTTTAGATAATATGAAATATTCCTGATTATATAATAATACAATCAGTGGAGGGAGAGGACACAAAACCTTAAAACAATTATTTGCCAAAGTTTTTATGTCAATTACTTGAAATAATAATACATAGCCAATTTAATAAAATAACTTTGTATAATAATTATTTAAGATAGACAAAAAATCAAAACTGCATAAATTTGTATGCAGTTTAGATTTTTTATATTTTATGTACTTTGGGATTGGATCTAGGAGGTAATCTTCGAAACTGTTATTCCGACCTGGATTAAATTTCACAAATAGATAGCGTAAGACTTGGAGAAAGAAATAGGTTACTTTTTACCAACAAGTCATTTGAAGGAGGCCACGAGCGGCTAATCTTCAATATAATATAAACAAAACAAACTCCTGTAAAGTTTATTTGTCCACTATGAGCTGACATGACTAACGCAAAAGTCAAACAAATTAAAGAAAAACTACGTGCACAGCACTATGTAAACAAATTAGTTCTTTGAAGAATAAAATAAGAACATACATAAATACATCAAAAGAGAATAAATACTCATATAAATATGTTATACGAAAAACTCTTAGGTTCAGATAGTGGTCTTAAAAATATCCACAGTGAAACCGGTTCAACTAAAATGTTGGTACAACAATATCAATTCTATATTGCGTCAGCTTTACATAAATCGAATGTGATATATCTTTAAAGCTATTTAGTTTTACGACTTTTAAACGCCATTTTGATTATTCGGTAGCTAGAAACCATACAGAGAAATAACATAAAAAATAAATATTGCGTAATTATCATAAAGAGTATTCTTTAAGGTAACAATGATTTTATATTTCGAAAATTTATTATATTAAATATTGCTTAAATCTGTCGTAAAATTAAATTCTTTAATTTCAATTCATATGTAAATGAATGTAAACAGATATAGAAGATCGATATTAATGCAAATAAAACTGTCTTTGTTTCGCCGTTTATAATATCTTTTAGCTTCTGTATTATGTGAAACTGTCGGTATCAATAATCATTTTACACTAATCTTTATTCAAATTAAAATCAAGATAATATCAACTTTAAATGAAGCTCTAAATAAACAAGTTGTATTTTTAATTAATTTATGTATACATCAGATAATAAAAATTATTTAAGTACCTAACGATAGGCAGTAAAAATATGAAAGTAGTGTAATATATTTCACAAACAAATTATATAAACACTGATAATTGATAAGAAAAAGCAAGTGATATGATTATAAATATGTTTTAAAAGCCAAGATAAATACTTCCATAAATTTTAATAACTCTTTTGAGTAACGTACCTAATATCTTCTGAGCAATTTAAACGTCAAAACAAGTCAGATAAAAATGTACGTCCAAAATTTTCTTTATTAAAACTTTCTCCATTACGCCACAGAATATTCAGTTTTCAATTTATTTACGTGAAATCCCTAGTACACGGAATGTTTTAAAACTAAACAAACTGTCAGAGTCCATTAGTACATTCTTTATAAAGCAAATGGTTCGATTTCGAAGTTTAATCAGACTTGATGCAGTACACAGAAGTTGGCAGTAATCTGATACTTGTTCAACTAATCTGGCGACTTGTCGTGTGACATCGAGAGGCACGTGTGTGGACTCATGTCAGACCAATATACATGTGATCCTGTGATCCCGTACAGCTACTGATGTTCTATAGATAAATCTAATGCGCTTGAATTTATTTTAATCAACACTAACTTTTTTCCTTCATTCGACTACCTTCGATCCACCGTCTAGGCTCCACTTTCGGCAAGCGATACATTTGTTACAATATATCTTAAATAATATAAATAGCTAGACTATTTACACAAATAACCTGATATTATATTGAAAGGACATTCCTGTAACTAGAATATGAAATTGAGGTCTGACTCTTGTCCAAATGTGTCCAAAAAACTTGCAAAAATATTAACTTAAATAGAAATATACCATAAATAAGGATCGTCTTTTTTGATATAATGAAATTAGGTATACGCAGTGGTGGTTTTCATAGACTATAATTTTATTCTCACAAACCATAGACAAAACATTATCATCTGCTATACACAGACTATAAATATATTTTGTTACATTCTATTGACTTTTTAATAATATTATATACCTATTATTATGGTATTTTATTTTATACTAGCTTCCACCCATGGCTTTGCCAGAGTGGTGTGTCAGTAATAAGTGCTATTCTAGTAGGCTATTTGTATGCCAAATTTCATATTCATATTTTAATAAACATACATGATAATGACATGATGACAAGTATCTATCCATCTTTACTTTCGCATTTATAATATTACTAAGATAAAAATCGTTCATAGAAAAAATACTTCATCAGCAAATACAAAGAAAGGTGAAATAGGTGATGCAGAAATGAGATTCCTGATGTATTTAGAAATCAAACATGGTAGGTAAGTGGAATCTAACACCGTGGTACCGGCACCACCTCGCCTTCTAAACAAACATTCCAACGAATGTATCCGAAATAACATTATAAATCATTTCCTTCACAAACTAACGTTTTTTTCTGGTTAAATTTGTTATTCCGTGACAATCTGTTCCGCTATTTGCTTAGTCTCTAAACAGATGGTCCAAATGCATCCATCATATTCGAATTTTGAATTTTGAGTGCAATGAATCGCTTGACTGTGACAGGGAACTAATAGCGTCTTACGAAAAGAATTTCATTAATTTTCGTTTCTGTTATAAAAAGTTCATTACAGAACATCAGACTGTAGAAACTTATTTTTTTTATTTCTGTAAAATGTAATTTATGAAAACAAATGTTTCTCAGAATAAAGTAACAATGAAAAAGATCAATAGAAAAAAAAGAACAATTAAATCAAAAGAATTTGCATAATAATTATGATCAACGCTTCCAAAAATATTCAGTTCATCATCATCATATCAGACTAATGACGTCCACTGCTGGACATAAGCCTCACCTAATCTCCGCCACGGCGAGCAATTTTGTGGCCTGCAACCAACGGCCACGCGCAACCAAATATTCAATAATCACATTAAAAAATTCTTTCAGAATTCAAAAGATACTTGTGGATATTTATTAGAAAAAATCTGCTCTTTTGTTTTGTTCATTATAAATTCTTCTCAGTAGAGTTTTCGCAACTTCGCCATCAGAACTCGGGTCTGATCAAGTTCAAGATTGAAAAATAAATCCTAACAAGCATTAGTAGACTTTTTGCAACAAACCAACAAGTACGATTGCACTTCGGCGTCCGTATCATGTTCGCAATGCTATTAGGAGCTGACATTTGCTCTCTTGGTGCACGAGCATTCGGGGAATCTCAAAATTACTCATTTGGTATTTCAGTCACGGGCCGCAGTGCCGATCCGACGCTGATTTTTACTTCTTTCAATTCCAATTGCACTATTTCACCAGGTAATTTGTCTTCATATTTCGCTGAATCGACGCGGACCTCGGTAACAGTTGCTGATCAGTGAACACAATTTATAACATTGAAATATGGAAATTGCACGCTATATAACTTTGAAATGGAAATCACTTACAAGTGGTCTTTCTTTTTATTGAATGAAGGACAAAACACACTTTTCCAATTATTTTAGAGGCGTGGGATTAATAATTTGTTACTGTATTATTAACTATGGTAATTTATTGCTCTACTACGTCATAAGAGTCTTATTTTCCACATTTTATCATCAATATGTTTCGCCGCTGCTTATGTCTACACCTACACACCAATTATTGATCCCACAACGATGTGACGAAAACCACCAGAGCTTTAAATTAGCGTTGAAAATTACCGTACCCGTTCCGCTTACATAATATTTAGCTTCACGATTAAATGTTTTATAAATATGACATACTTCGTATGATTTATGGACAATCTGTTGTAAGAGAAAAGTTAATTGGAAGCCGTAATAAAATCTGTCTCGTCCCATCTGTTTTCATTTAAAACTAATATTTTGATTAAGCGTCCATAAAACTCAAATGTTGATTTCAAATTAAAGAAACATCATTAAGTCAATAATATATTCCGTCTAGACCAGATCAGAGCAAAGGCAAAAACTTTTAAAGCACCCTCGAGATCAAATATGTCAGGAGCGCCGTGAGTTAGTGAACGTCTAGCGAAAGAAAAAGTCCCCGAAACAAATTGTTGGCAAACGAAAGAAGTGTCCAAGAGCAAAAATATGTTGATTGAATAAAGAAAAACTATTAAAAGTTTTCCCTTGGAGTTTCTGGTTCAGTTGCGACAGACAAAACGAACGCAGTGCGTGGAATGGCATTGCAAGTTAACTATAATATTGTGCATTGAACTTAGGCTTCAAGTCACTAGTACCATTTCAATACAATTCTTGTAGCAGTAGAAACAAGTTTAATTGTAGTCCGAATACTTACATCTTTTGTACAACAAATTTAACTGGAATATGCCCGAAAATAATGATATTGTATTCAATATAATCGTCTTAATGATTCATAAAATGACACTTTTATTTTACAATCGGCTATACTGCAAAAAAGCTTCGTCATACATATAGTTTTAAGAATATTTAGTTTTATTTAAGTCATACCACTTAGGTGATGAGCTTACGATCTATGTGAGAACCATTTCAAAACTGAAAGCAAACTGCTTTAAAAAAATCTTGTAATTTTTATCGTAACATTATATGAGTATAATCTCAAACTGAAGCATAGGTGCAAATTTATCTATGTAATCTCTTTTACTTAGCCTTACACTTTAGATAATAATATAATCTTTGTTTGCACAATATAAAATTTACTAATATCTAAACAGAAAAGTTATCATGGGCCAAAGTTTTTGTGGACGCAATATCAGTGTGGAACTTAGTTTCCCTTACCCTTAAGATTCGTATAACTTTCTTAATACTTCGACGAGATTATACCCACTCGGCCGTATGCTATACTCAACAATATATCCTAATAATAATAAAAACGACAATTTCCTTTTATTTGTTGCATTAACTTCTACGGGAATAGTAAACTAATATGTAATACGTCAGGTTATTAATTCTGCTCAATAAAATCGAATTGTATAGGATACTTTCGAAAATATGAGACTAATAAAAAAATATTTTACTATTGGTGGCAAATGGCTAATTTAGCCTGTCTGAGTATTTCGATCGATTTCGATTCGATTTATATAATATTATTATATTTTGTTTCATTTTACGTTTCTTATTTTATGACAATCGTTTCTGTATAGAAACGATTTTTATTAATATCATTTCAAGTCAGAATATTTCTAATATTTAATAGCTTCATAGACCATTTTATATAATAGACTACATTACCAGTTATAATTATGTATTACAGATCCTTTAATTCATTATGGAGAGTTTCATACAGTATTACAGCTGTTGTGTATATGTATATCATTAGGTTAAATTAGAGGGGACAGTTTTTGACACCCTACGATATAAAAAGTGGTAGAATGTGCCGCTTCGGGTCCTATGGCGAGCAATAAAATAAATTCTACAATGGGTTCAACTGGTAACTGTCACATTGAATTATTTGCATACCATCACTGTAGACAGGACCCGAATACCTTTCATTCCGCTAACAGCCTTCGAATAATTCACAGACTGTATCTTTTTAAAAAACCCGACGTCAATTAAAATAACGTAGAATTTTTTTTCGGTTTCCCCAAAAAGTGTCGGACCGGGCGACGAGCTTTTGAATCTTTTGCCGCGATAGGCACATTCTACAGGTGCAATGTCTGCTGGTGGCCATCCGTGTCAACCTAGCGATCGTCAACTATATTTATTCATCCTTTATGCTTATCGTCACGGAATTATAAACTTTATTCGTCACGAAATAACGAGCATTATGGTTTTGTATAATATTTATGTCGTCGGCAAAAAGCAAGTTTAAAATTATGGAATATTTTAGTTGGTTAAACTTTCTTTTACTTTTATCCAACGAGGTGTTTAACTTGCGAACTTTATTTTTCTTAACTCATCAGAAGTCGAGCATGCATTAATTAAATGTTGATAAAATCTTGTTACCGGCACCAGAGACTATACATTTGTATGTTTTAAGTAAAATTAAAAAGAGGGGTTTATTTTTTAAACCGTGGTGTTTGATGAAAACATTAATTTCCCTCGGGGACTGTACGCGGTTTATTATTTCGTGAAAGGAGAACATTAAATTTAGTTTAAGAGTGTTGTTATACTTAAAATAATTGAAGATAAAACAGATTCTTTTGATTTAAACGAAACATAGAGAATTAAGTTAAGCTTAACAAAAAAATACTCATCATGTTTCACATCTCAATGCGATGAGAAGAAGTTATTACATACTTATTGTAATTAAAACACATAATACTTACTATCCACTTATCAATAGAAAAAAGATGTCAGATTACTGCGTCCATTAATTATTCAATCAAATCCAAAAAGTATAGGATTTCACTGGGGTTTCACTATATTTGCATACATGCATACCTAAAATCCTATATTAAGACAATGTATTATTAATCTTTAATTTACTTTATTAGCTCACTCCCCTACGCAACATGCAGACACCCTCGCCCTAGGGATTTGCAGGAGAGAGCGAAAATTTAAATTTGAATGACCCTCTACAATCACCTATAGTCTAAATTTTGGTACATTTACCTTATTACCCCGTATATAAACATAGACGTTTTTTGTTTACTCAAGAAAGGGTTTGTTTCGAATAATAAATTGATAAACATTGGGTCTAATTGTTAAACAGAAGACTATTATACCACGGATGGATTAATTAGCTGCTGGTTTAAATATTAATTGAGTGGTTACGACTCTAATTTAAAGTTCTTTTTGTACCAAATTGGAATAAAAATGATAGCTTTGGTTATTCGGGTAGCTATGTCTTAAAAGAATAAGACAGCACTTTCTTTTCCTTCATATTTTACTTTTCTGTAAGCAGCGGATTGGTTGTGTTTTCTTCGCATTGTTTAGTCAAGAGAACACAGCCATGTCCACGGGCCCTTACTTGTCTGCCACTTCAGGCTACGTTTGAGCAACCAAGACAGTCATAAAACTTTGTCAAACGGTTTACTCAATAGTAAAGCTATACCTTCAAGTGACACGACCTTGGCAGTTCAACTAGAAGTTGTGTCGCGTGTCAATACGTACTCCATTGATGCTATTGTGATAATAAGTAATGTCTTTTAATATAGATAGGTCTATCAGTAATATTAAGAGCTTTATGTGACCTTACACGTTCAAGAATTCAGTTATAAAACTTGTTTACGTTATTAAAATTTCTGTTATTTTAATTTTATAGCATTTTTATTAGAATTTTGACCTAAGATAGAAAGTTAGTTTTTGAATCATTAACTGCTTTGTTGGTCTAATATGTGTGCGGTTATACAACACCACAAATATTTTTTTCAGTCTAGGTATAGGTTTATAAAGTCCCTGAAGGCCTTCTCAGAATCCTGACATTGGTTAATTTTTATAATAATCAAACCATCACATTAAAAATTAAAAGCGATGGTGGCTGAATGGATAAGGGACCGGCGTGCAAATCACGCGATCCGAGTTCGATCCCAACCGGCAGTACCAATGTGGATTCCACTTTGTGGAATTTATATGTACTAGTAAAGTAACTCACCATCTGCTAACGGTGAAGGAAAACATCGTGAGGAAACAAACATATCCTAGAAGAAATTCTATGAGTATGTCTGATCCACCAACCCGCACTAGGCCAGCGTGAGTGGATTATGGCCAAAACCCTCTCAGCTCTCTAGTTGGAGGAGAGGAGACCCGAGCCCAGCAGTGGGATTTAATGGGTTGCTGATGACATTAAAAATTCGCGGCTATTAATGTATATTAAGATCCTTTTAGCTTTTCAGGGGCCCGATCATGTTATTACAAACGTCGTTAAAAGACCAATGGACTAATATCGACCAATCATAGGCCGGCAATATGGCGCTATTGACTTAGTAAGCCAATCACAGCTGTCGAATGAGACCATCGGCTTATCATTGTGTTACGATTGTGTTAGCAGGATGGGGCTCTGGTCTATTGAGTCAAAAACACTCATTATTCAACATCCTTACTTTGGTCTTTATAATAAGAATTAGTACAATTGATCGTATGAGCACAGCGATTCAACAAAAGATGTTTAATATCGTAGATATCACTAACAATTCACCACACACAGTATCCTTTAATTCTCTTTAAAAGCTAAAACTACTTACAATCCGCATTATCTGGGCCTCTAGACAAAGTTATCACGCAACGCATTTTTCGTTTTCCTGAGACGCTAACGCCTTGGCGTTAGCGTCTCAGGAAAACGAAAAGTCACAAAAACGAGGCAAAATTCAGCCTCGCCCCTTTAAAACGTAAATTCTCTACTCTATGGCTTTTCTGAACGTCAAATGAATTGCCAAACTTAGTACAAACGCACCTGATTTATAAAATAATAATTAAATTAAATGCAACGCGCCCAAATAAATTTATATTTTGTTTTCAATAATAAGAAAATTCACGACGCGCTGTGCACTGTTTGGTGTAGGTGCAAAAAAGGTAATGCCGGCAGCGAATCAAGAAGAACTGCTGTGGTACTCCGGTGTACATTAATTCTCGCCTGCACTACACTGTAACGGCAAAGGACTTTGAGAAGTATGTGTACCATAAAGCCAAGTACATTATGAGAGTACTGCTGCTGGAGTCGCGTCGCAGAGTCACTCTTAAAGGTGTTTGTGGTGACTGTATTCAGTAGTACAGAAGTACCGACGTGCTTATTGCATCTTATTATGAACGAGAACTTTTGACCAAAGCGTATTGTGTTGTATTGTCGATTCCGAGAACAAAATATACTACCTGACCGTAGGTATAATTATTATGTGCAATGTGAAGTAGTTATTTTTATAATTATGTACGGTCGTTTATAAGACATTTATCTATGGGAAATTATAATCTTTGATAATAAAGAAAATATGTCTTTATTGATACCAAAATATGCCTTTCCTTATATCTTAAAAATATTCAAGCAGTTACCGAAACACAAAACTTAAAAGAAGTAATATTATCTGTAGATATTATTATTAGTAAGGTAATCATATTTTTTAATAATCAGCTGTGCCCGCGACCTACGCATAAGGCACATAATAAGTAATAGTATTAACAAGAGGGCGTAATAATTATTATAAACACATCCAAACAAACTGTATGACACAAGTAATCGTTTTATTGACAAAAAATCATTACATATTTAGTTTCGTCAGAAATACAAGATTCTTTTTCTTTGGCTCGGCACCTTTCTGTTCACGATATAATGTTATTATTTTTAGGGTTCCGTACCGCAAAAGGTAAAAACAGAACCCTTATATTTTTACTATTCATGCTATGAAATCGTTGTTTTTAACCATGGCTTTTTTTCTGACATTCCTGCCTTCAACTGACTTTATTTCTTCTTCGTTTCGTATATCATCATCCCATAAAATAAATCTTGGGTCATTCAATTCTCGCCGCTGCGACTTGCAACTATTGATGTAAATAGGTATCCAAGGGTGCCCCCAGAAGTAGTCAAACCTGACATTTCTGAATCTTTAACACTTTCGAATTCTTTAATAATATAATTAAAAAGAGTATTTTGATTCCCATTAATATTCTTGTATGTCTTGTTTGTTGTTATCAAAGAAAATATAATGCTTGTCATCTGGTTTATAAGTATTTATTTCTATTTATCCACAGACCTAATAGTAGAACACTAGCGTTTATTTATCTAAACTTGTCATGACAATATTATTGTCAGACTCTAACCACAGAATCTATAATGTACCTACTCTGTGCACAGAATATACACTGAAACATCCAAAAAGGTTGTATGTACCTATATTTTTCCGTTATGTTTAATTAAAATCTTTTGTAAGTGATTACTGTAATATTAAATACGTTTATGGGTTGAGAGGATGATATGAATAAAATTTTAAGTTACGGTCTGCGGGTAGAAAAAGATACATTCACTTTTCGTAAATTTTTATTGTAACAAAATAAAAATTTGCAAACAATGTTAAACAACAGTATCGTAAAATGAAACGTTGTGTTTTCTTTTGCCTTATGCCAAAATACACCTTTGACATGCGTTAACGCTTTGGTTTTATCTAAGGAAATCAAAGCGGTTGTCGAGACTCTGCAGAAAGAGAAGTAGTGACTATTTTAATTTTGATAAATATTGCATGTTTTATGATATTACAATATTTTGACTCTATTTAAGCATGATTTAAGCAAACATTTTCGGTGAATGATGCAATGAGCTGCGTTGAAAAATCTCTTTAAGCTCTTTGGCTCGATACATTGCGATAACATTTGTGCAGACTTGTGTAGTCACACATCAACATGAGGTTTATCGCGACAACTACATGAACTATTGCAGACCATACTTATAACATACATTAGATTTTAAACGGAAAAAATTAGGAACATACAACCTTTTGGGATTTACAGTGTCGTTTAATATATTTTGTACACAGAGTATACATTTTACATTCTGTGGTCAGAGTGTGACAATAATAATTGTCATGACAACAAACAAATACAAAGAGATTACGTTTCAATCAAAATAAATATAAACGCAAATAAAAATACTCAATTTTATTATATAGAATTCGAGAGTATATTATGTAATAGATACAAAAAATAGAATGTCAAGTTTCACTATTTGTATGATCGCCTACTCGTATAATATAATAATATAATTATATTTACATCTATAGTTTCAAGTCACAACGCAAACTGACGTGCGAGAATTACATGAACCAAGATTTATTTTACAATGCATGAGGATGCGAAATGAAGGAGAAATAAAAGTCAATATTGAAGGCAGGAATGCTAGGAAAAATGCCAAAATTAAATAAAGTATTCAGAACTATAATACTATTAGAAACAAATGTTTCGTAGCAAACAATGGTTTCAGCAGTGAAAATTAAGAAATCAAGAACCTAACAACTCAACATTATAACTTGTAAAGAGAGATATGTTCAGCCAAAGAGAGAAGAATATTTTGTATTTCTGACGAAAATAAATTAATACTTTTATGTTAGATAATAAAACGATTACTTGGTGTGATACAGTATGTTTTAATATTGTGTTTAATTTAGCTAACAGTAAAGTTAATAACAAATAATACGCTTATCGTGTTCAACCAAAACAAACAGATCGGTCCGATTTGATAAAATGTTTTAGTATATATAATTGTAATTATAATCATCTGCCAACTATTACTTCTTTTAGGTAAGTGTTCTGGTAACTTATTGATTATTTAGTTTTATGTACCTAACTAAAATGTAAAAATAGGTAATGAACTAGTACATATGAGATTAGGGAAGGAAGGACATAATTATTTTGGTTTCAATAAATATTTTCTTTATTCTCAGGATTACAATTTCTCATAAATAAATAATTATTAAAATAACGTACATACATAAAATAATAATTTATAAAACTTCTTCACATTGCACTTCAATGTGCCGTCAGGTGGTATTTATTTCCGGAAGCGATAGAACACAAAATGCTCGGGTCAAAAGTTCTCATCCATTATAAGATGCAAGAATTGAACTGTTTGTGGTGCCTGTACCGACGTACGGTACAAACACTGCGACGTGTCTCCAGAAGCTGCACCCAAATAATTGTACTTGGCTTTAAGGTACACATACTTCTCGGTGTCCTCTGGCATTGTGGTGTCGTGCAGGCCCGAAATGTACACTGGAGTACTTGAAGCTGCTGCATTCAAAGTAAAGCCAGCAACTGGAGAAGCCGTACCTACCGCAGCAGACCTTGTTGGTTAGCCGCAAGCGTTTCTTTCTTTCTACCATCACAAATCCATAAAGTTTTTCGGCGACACAGCTGGCGTAGGAACCAACGTGTCGAGACAGCAAGCACCTCGACGAGTGTTTACATTGTTACAGCGCACTGCCCGTTGTGAATTATCTTATAGTTATATTGTTTTAGATTAGTATATAACTATTACATAAAATAAGGCACGTATGTGCTGAGTTTGACAACTCATTTGACATCGGACTTCCAGGAAAAGCATAGAGAATTTACATTTCAAAGCAGCGAGGCAGAATAAAATTGACGTCTGCCTCGTTTTTGTAACATTGTCTACCAAGCGGCAAGCGTTAACGCCAAGTCGTTAACGCTTGTCGCCTAAATACTAAATGTGTAATAATAATAATAATATGGGATAGACCGTCAATGGTCTAACAGCAAAGTCTATTGTCTATGATAGTTCTTTTTACTGGGACAACTTTTATAAAAATATCCGTAAGCGTATCTTCATAGCGCTTAAGTCCTTTTGTTGAGAAGAGCAATTACTCAAAAACTGTGCATTCGATTATGTTCAAAATAATTTTAGTTGTACTCGTATTATTAAGTAAGTATTTATTAAGTGTTATTTTTATGCAGATTTCTAGGTTTTAACGGTTTAGAAAATAGAGGGATACAATTTAAGCTACTTTGGGAGCCTTATATTATTATACATATAATCAAAACAGATGAGAGACGGACGGACAGGACGAAACTATAAGGGTTCCGTTTTTGCCATTCTGGCTACGGAACCTTAAAAACGCTATGCTCCTAGACTAGAACAATGCAGACGGCGGCGGGGCGGTGCGGCGCGGGCAGCCATGGTCAGACTCTCTTTATTACCGCACCGTCGGCGTCGTTTGCTGCCACTGCTTACAGGCATGTGCCCAACCTAGTTCTCAAACATGGCATTACCACGATGTACTGGGATCGATCTGTCATCACAGATCTTAAAAATGTTATTAATTATATCAAAAGGTTACCTTCCGTTTTTAAAACCATTTTTATATCGAATATTTAAATGAAATCTATCGATAAGCGTTAAGTTTAGAAAGATTCAAAGATTCAAAGTTCAATGAGACACCGCCACTTACACTTTAAAGCGGCAAATGGTGAAAATCAAGGCACAACAACATATTGACAGTGGGCAGATGGGCGATATCAAAGCGTTAGCACATAATATGTCAAAAGTCTACATTTCATACAATTTTTAGTTTGAGGCAACAGAAAACGAAGCGTTGCGTTTTTTTTAACATTGTCTACCACATTTCGTTTCCTTACACTGCACTGTTTTGTCTTTTCTCTCATAGACGTCAATCCCATACAATTTTCATGTTTCCTTCGGCGTTAACGAAAAATGCGTGTAACATTGTCTAGAGGCACTGTTGTCTTATATACGAATTTCCCATCGATATATATCATTTAAATCCGTTCTACGTAAATTGCCTATTTAGATTCGGCTTTGTAGTTTCCATGCAAATAAGCACCGTGTAATGAGGACCCAACTGTATGCAATTTAAAACAGTCGTAGTAGGAGATTACTCGCTAGTAGATCACTGCGGCGTTGCCAAAAAGATAAGAGAGAGGATGGAACTAAGGATTAAGAATGAATAGTCCAACATGCACTTACTGGGAACTAGTTCGTTTGCTGAATTTTAAATGTTGTGTACTAATTCAGTGGTCCAGCTTCGTGTGTGTTGGTTTGGAGAGCGAGTTGTGAATTGCGAACATTTTTTAAGTAATTTTATTGCCAACGGTCTCTTTTTTGTAAGTAGGTCGACTACTTATTAATTCCTCTTTTTTGTAGTAGTTAAGAAATTAAACATAAACATAACAGAGCATCTCGCCTTTATCCCCAAAAGGGTAGGTTGAGGTAGAAGTGCATGAGTTTGTTGCTTTTTGACAAAAAAGAACTACTGTGTATGGATTTTGATGAAACCTTACAGTGACATAGCATTAATATCAAAACTCAAACCCAACAACCCAATAACGTTTTTGTGGATCACACGGGCAGTTCTGCTATTTGAAGCAAGTTTTAGGGTTTTTATCCTTTATAAATGCGAAATTAAGGATGGATAAAAGGATTAATGGATGGATGTTTGTAACTCAATCACGCCAGAACCTCTGAAAAGATATGTATAAAATTTGGTTTACAGATAAATTATAGAATAGAATGGCATATAAGCTACTTTTTACCCACAAAATCTTATAAAAAAAAATCAGTCTCTGAAAATTCCTTATTTTTTGTAATAATCACTCTAAATTAGTCAAATAGCACTAAGAAAACTTCAAAAGACAACTCATTAGGAGACAGCTGAAAAAATCAGATTGTAATGAACTAGCTGGCGGCGATTAAGATGTTAACCAGACTTGAGACAACGAGTAAATACAACCACTTTGCTATGGAATGCAAATTATGGATGTGATACGCATTTACTATGGAATTTCAATAGGAATATTAACGATCAAAGGCTTACGTCCAGTAGTAGACTTCGTATGGCTGATATGACGATGATGTTTATCATCGATGACGGCACAACAATATTTTAATGAGTAAATTAAGCTCAGGATAAATCCTGCTTTTTGGGTTCCATTTAGGACAGTTAATCCGTCTACCAAAAACCTTCAGAGAGTAATAACCTTACCAATACTTACCCAAAAACATTTTTAGTCAGGACATTTTTTAATAATCATTACTATGTATTTTATTTATTTTATTTTACTTTATTTGAGTACTAAGAATATTATCGTCTACATATCATCATCATCATCATCATCATTTCAGCCTATTGCAGTCCACTGCTGGACGTAGGCCTCTCCTAACACGCGCCATAGCACTCTGTCCTCCGCCTTCCGCATCCAGTCAGACCCAGCGACCTTTTTTACATATAAAATAAATATAAAATCACCAAATAACTAGTTATAAGAATAATATATACTTACAGGCTTAACGGCACTGATATTCTTATAAAATAGGAAATTGTGAGTCTGATTTTTCTTGCTAAATCATTGGACAAATCTTAATGAAATTTAACATGAAGATAGCCCAAAATTAAGGCCTGCATTTATAGTTTTTAATGTTGTCATGGTCATTGATCTTGCGCCATGGTGACGGAATAACTGAAAAATATAGTTCAAATTATTTGAAAATCATTATTTAAAATAAAGGACATGGTAAATCGCCTACATTTTATCGCCATACTGGGAAAATCCACGGATAGGAGTTAATTATAATAACTAATGATACAAGTTTTATATAACATAAAACATGCCATATCTATTTGCAAAACATTGGACATCGGCACACCTCCGTTCTCCTATTTACCGAAAACTTTTCCGTCGTAGCTAATTTATTTTCCGACTAAATCTTATAAATTCGGACTCGCGAGCGGCGTGCACGCGATCGCAGTCAAACTCGACTTTCTGATAACGCCATTATTATTATATCGTGGTTTTATATTAGTTTTATCTACGTTGGGAATTCAATTAGGATTTCTATGGAATAGAAAATAAAATATTCCTTTGAATACATGAAATTGAAATGTAAAAGCTTTTTTAGTATACTATCTACATCTAGTTAAAGTCAAATATTTTAATATTATAAAAGTACTAATTCCATTGTTTTTCCAACAGACGTACCTACGGTCATCCTGATAGTAAGCGGACAATTCTACAATTCTAGATATATCAATAAAACTCGTAGAAATTAGGGTTAAAATTCCAATGTGTCTATACCCATACGTCAAGGTATTTGAAGATTTCTATGTCCTTAGTACCAGACAGTCGATATGGACTAGCCAATATTCAGTGTACTGTATTCACTTTGCAAAGGAATGTTTGGCAGACAAAATGTAATAAACATTCATACATTTTATATCAATTGTCGATAGAGTAGATGGCAATGAGGTCCGTACCTAGTACTTATTTTGGAGACTCTTCTCTGAGTCGTCGGGTAACTTTCATTGAACACGTCATCGATGAGCAATTATAATACACGAATTGCCAATTAACTTTAGCTTTTAGAGTATAAATTAAGCAAATAAAGGCTATTGAGAACAAAACATTGGCAATACAACAAAACAACGAGAAACACTTAAAGTGGAAGATTAATTATTCGAATAAAAAAGTCCAAATGAATTTCGCGAATTTGCCGTCGAAGCAAACCATTTAAATTAGCCCCGATAACTTGAAAACCGAATGAAAAGGGTTTAACCAGGAGTGTTCCAATTAGTTTGCTGTTATTTTTCCATTCCGTTCGTCGATATTAAAAAGTGGGACGGTTTAAAATCGATTATATTTATTACATGTTTTGATTACAATCAATTTTGTAACGTTTCGATTAAGTAGTCTTGAATCACAAACTATAAAAACAATATTAAACTTTAGGGTTTACTTAAGTCTATAACTGTTTTAGCATAAGTATTTATGTTTTGACGAGGCAAATTAAAATATTAAAATATTAAATAGCGATTCTATTAATACAATTTATTACATCACTATAAGATGTGTTTTGAGTAAGGTCCAAATAAATTCACTTTATTTGTGTGCTTATATTTTCTCAAGTGTCACTATCCGAAAAACTAAAATAACTTTTAACAATATTTCTATGGCCCACATAAAACATACCTTTCAAAATAATAGTATTATCCCAGAACCACTTCACACAGCAAACAAGAATGATAGATGGCCGATCTATTAATTACAACAATATTTGCTGCTATCATTCATACCGACTGAAGACAAAGGGTCTATGAAATTAGTTCAACTTCCTTGTGGTTTTAAGAGTTCTTGCCATCTCACGATTGCAATATCCTTACAATATAAACGCTGGCACAGAAGTGTTTTCATTTAATCGATTCACAGGTATTCTTTCATAATTAACTTGAAGGAGATTTATTTTAATTGGAAGACTTCCAAAGCACTCATTTAGTTTTATGATCTGTTTAAATTAATTAATTTCAGAACAACTTCGTTACTTGGATTATACCACACAATAATTGTGTTATTATACAATTGATGAAGAGAATTTTGCATAGTTTTGAAAAGAAGATGAAGCAAAAAATTAAGACACAAATATACCTATACTACAATGGCAATATTGGATGAAATCAAGGTATACTCTTAAGATAGGCAGCGACTTGGCTGTGCCTGTGAGATCGCCAAAGTCCTTGAAAGGCGTCCATAATTAATCACAGATTTATCGGGAGGCACTTGCTATTATTTATTGTGTAAACAAGTTTCACCAATACCTCTACGGTGGGCATTTGACGTTACGTTCGCATCATAAGCCGTTGGTTTTTAGTTACGATTTTCGGACATAATACAGTTATATGACGGCAAGAAGGACGCAACGCTGGGCTCTTATATTGTCGACATTTACGGTATTGAGTATGTTAAGACTAGTGATTATTATGCAGATAGTTTATCAAGGTTACCGGTAAAGGATACTAGCTGTAATAGAAATGGTACCAGAGCAGACTTATTTTCATGACGGTAACCACTTACCATCAGTAGGCCGCCTGCTAGTTCAGGCAATGAAAAAATAGGTATTTGAATTGTTACATGTTTGGTGATGATGTAGAGAAACCCAGTATGGAGTAGAATACGTATATTTAAGTTGTTTCCATTATTATAGTCGTTTAAAGAGAGCTAAATACTAATTACATTGTCTTTTATATTAACCAATTCCGTGCGTCAGCATTATTCGTTTATGTTATTGTTAGATATAAAATGTAGCAGTAAATAATGAATTAAGGCAATATGCCACATATTAGACTAGATTTGCATAAAACTTAGCTGTCGGTAACAGGTTACGTAATAGGCCGGAAAAGTGACTTTGAAGGCTAACTCATTTTTTATTTATTCACCTTAAAACGCCAACAAACGTCCAGAGCCACAATGAACGCATGGTAGGTGCGAGTTTTATCAACTAATGAATATTTGATTAAGTGCTACCGTTAAATGAAAAGTAAGCCCCACTCAGTGAAATATATAAGTTGAAACTTTATCAGAATGGGCCGACACTAATAAGCCACGCGATGATAACGTAAAGGCGATTATCTGAACGATTAAATCACAATTTTATTAATATTTCACACGTACTAAGTTTTACTTGCGTAAACAAAAATAAAATTTAATGATTAATCTTGATTTGTTTCTTTGAACCTTAATGCTTATAAGCATGCAGTCTTAATACTTAATTGGGTGGAGAAATAAATCAACTCGTCTTATCAAAGAACTCATAAAGTAAATTGAAATACACATACGTATGTGTACAGTATAATATAATTATTATTATTTCGATTTAAAATGTTTGTAAAAATTAACAAATTTGAAATTAGATAAATAATTTTTGGCAGGTATAGCAAAAGTGGCCCGGGTTTTGCAACTCGATAATTTGGTGGTTTTTGACCAACGCTTTTCTCAGTGATGTTGCATTGTAAATGTTAACTTTTGCATAGATTATAATCATTACTTGTATAACTCATGTATCTTATTATAATCTTATCAACATTACAAAATTACAATCTTACATTTAAAGGCTCGTCGTTTGTGGGAGATCTTTAAGATGCTGACTGCCTACCTTAATTGTCAGGAAATCACGACAATTCCGACCGACCACTTTACGTGTATCCAATTCAATACCGAAACAAACGTCACGAAATTGAATTATTTTAAACTTTTATTCTTTACAGTCGGATGGACAATAAAGTAATAAGGGTAGACCGGACTGGCGTCGGCAAGGCGAGCCGTCGACAGTTCTTATGACACCCTTATCTGCCACCACACGCGATATGTGTTGGTTCAGAGTTAACTAGTTTACCTACGGACGGTTTTATTTTTTATTTATTTCCTTTGTGTGATGAAAAAATAAAGGCTGTTATAAATACTGAGTATAGACATTGGAGTATTATAATAGCATTAACAACATAACACATATTTACTTTCTAGATGAAATGATGATGTCTTCAATAAAATATTCACCTGATGTTTTTATTTTATAAACATCTGTATGACACTCGTAAATCTAGTTTTAGTTATGTGTGTATTGTGTGTGTACTCACTGTACGAATAAGGAATGCCTTATTCGTACAGTGAGTATTAAGAATACAATATAATGTCACTACCCTATTTGAACCCGTAGGTGTCGTAAAAAGGGACTAAGGAAGAAAAACCTTAAGCAAGCAAGAGAACTGCGAGAAAAAGAAAATTCGAAACAAAACCCTATAGCAACCCGTCTGGCCAGTGTGGTATAGTAGACTAAATTCCCTCCAAAATCTTAGGAGGAGACCCGTGCGAGCAACCCAGTAGTGAAACGTTTCTGGTTTGTAGTGATGATGATGTTGATTTTACTTGTTGGAATTATACCACTTGAAAACTGTAAGTGAATTTAAAATGATAAGCGTAAGATATTTTTTGAAATGTAAGTCGTGGGTATAATTAATTCAGTATTAAATTATAAACAATATTAAGTTACCTGTAATAGGTAACTTTGAAATGCTACCAGTTTTGATATCACAGAAAAAAGCTAGGCAACATTCAAGAGCAATATTTACTAAATACACCCAATCACACCAACTTTCTCACGCATTAAAACCATCAATAACAAACGAATGAAAATTAAAACGAACTAAAATAGTTTTGGTAGGAATTGAAGGCCGAAATCCAAACAAAGTGAAATAAATCAGCGTTTATTGCCCATTTAAATATCTACAAAGCTAAAACGCGTCACGTAACTCAGTTTTACATTACTTATGGTGCTTTACGCTGTATAATGTTTGCGCTGCCATGGAACTATGAGTGTTGGTAAGCCTTTTGATTCTCTATTACATATTAAGCACTTGGTCTTGACTGTGTAACTGACTGAAATGATAAAGGTAGATAATGCTGTTCTATGTTCTAAAATTGATGTAATGTAGTCTAAATATTAAAAATTTTATGAATCTGAATGTGCGTATATTATCGTCGGAAAGGTTATCGAATTCGAAACAAAATCCTATACGCACACGTTTGGCCAGTGTGGTATTCATTCATTCATTTCAACTCATAAAAATCCCACTGCTGGGCACAGCTCTCCTCCAAAGAATGTGTTAAGTTAAAGGTGACTAAGGGAGAAACAAGAGCACTGCGAGAAAAGGAAAATTCGAAAGAAAGCCCTATACCAACCCGTCTGGCCATCGTGGTGTACCTAGTAGACAAAATTTCCTCCACATTCTTTGGAGGAGACTCATGCCCAGCATTGGGACGTTTATGAGTTTAAATAATGATGAGGGATGTCTGTTATACTGAGACATATTGAACGACTTGGAGCGCAGACTAAATTTTTAGTCAAGTGATGCTATCAAAAAGCGCAGGGAAGAATTTAATCTCTTGTTTATTCACTCTGAATAAGTATCGGGTATCAATTCTAATAATTCGGGTATTACTCGTAATTGTATTCTTAAGGCGGAGGATCGTGTATTATGGCGCGTGTTGGGAGAGGCTTCTGTCCAACAGTGGACTGCAATAGGCTGAGATGATGATGATCAATTCTATTACAAAATCAAAAATGTATCAACGCCGAATGGTAAATGTGGATTTTTTTCAAAAAAATAGAAAAAATATTGTGTAAGTTTTAAAGAGACTTAATTAAAAAATTTACAACTAACTTTTTACTTATTTATTCTAATTTTAACGGTTGATTATATTACAACAGCAGTACCGAAAACCCTTCCAATTTTAAAATAATACTGATTTATTCACACTTAATCCCTCCATGGCACAAATTTATCTATTCGCTTTATAGTTTTCGTGCCTCAGGCAAATAATAATAAAGTTCGTCGCGGCTGTATAAACGGACAATGTGCCCACGTTTCGTGGTTTGTACACAAATTTCACGGTTATAACATTATTTTTTACCCAGTTTACTTACCGTGTCACCTTGTACTGATTTTATAGAGTATATCTCCCGTTTCAAAGAAAATGAATTCTTGTCGAATTGAGAACATCAGTACGTGTTGTCAACAATTAGTTTATTATTGACTGGCCTGTTGGTCTAGTGGTTAGTGACCCTGACTGCTAAGCTCGAGGTCGTGGGTTCGATCCCCACCCAGGACCAATCTTTGTGTGATGAGCATGTGTCTGGGTGTAATTTATCTATAATATGTATGCATTTACAAAAAAAAAATGTATTTGAGTAGTATATCAGTTGTTTAGTACCCATAACACAAGCAAATATAATTGCTTACTTTGGGACTAGATGGCGCTGTGTGAATGTGGTAGAATATTATTATTATTAATTAGTTCGACTTCACTTTAAACAAATTTAACTGTTAGGAAAAAATACACAATAACGAATTAATCCACTACCCCATCTCAACCCGTGGATGTCGTAAAAGGCGACTAAGTAACCTTATGCAGACAAGAGTACTGCGAGAAAAGTTAAATTCAAAACAAACAAACAACTTTACAGTTTTATAATGTTTAGATACTATAATTATATCTATACTAATATTATAAGCTTTAGAATTTGTTTGTTTGGTTTGGTTGGTCGCTAGGATCTCAGAAACTACTGGTCCGATTTGAAAAATAATCGATATCGATATATATATCGATAACGATATCGAAATATTCGATAGCCCATTTATCGTGGAAGGTTATAGCCTACAAATCATTAAGCTACGGCCAATAAAGAACGATGGGAGCGAAGCCCCGCTCGACTTCTAGTTTCTTTTAAATCAAACAGTATTTGCAGTGAAAAGTATTGTCTCTAATCATCTAATCAAATCCTTTAACGTTAACTATAAAATATTGCATTCGCGTATTCGTTTCGCTTTGTTTAATTTATTCACTAGCACACAGCGCATGATAAACAAGGATATGTAATTCCCTTTTTACGGTGAATAGTCGAGTTCCAAATGAAAGTCCATTAAGTGAATTGGACTGAACAAATGTCTACCTCTGTGGCATGTGAGGTTGATAACTCCTGCCAGTTTGCTGTGTTTTTTTTCAACATGCTAGTTGAAATGTGGGGAATGGCATTCACGTATCAACGGTAGTTCCAAGTGCATAAAATAATTGCGTCTGTTACCTATAAATAAGTTTTTCAACAAAAATATTTTAATATATTTTAAAATGTTATTAGATACTAATTACAACAAACAAAAAAACAGTAATCAACAACATAGGAATTAAAAATATCTAGTACATTTTATGCGAAAATATTGCAGCTAGAAAAAAAAAAGTTTAGCAGAGCCCAATTTTATTGGATGTACTATATTCATATAAAATCTGCGTATAAAACCGTTAAAGATGGGTAGCAGGTTCGATAGGATATCGGTTTTACGGAGTTTGCCGCAAAAATCCGATGCACAATTTAAATCAAAACGCACTGGATACTCTACACTACACAAAACTGGGCTTAATAAATTCGTAAAACACAATTCTTTTTTATAACATTTCGTTTCAAACATGCCACATGTTACGACTAACGTCAAAATATTATAGGTTATGTTAAAAATGAAGATATTCAAATTAGGCTCTCATTACACTGCAGGGGTTCGCGCTAATGAATTGTTTGAATAATTTAAGTACACCACCTATATTGTACATTTAAAGTTTTATTGAAGTAGTTAAGTCAGGCATTTCATTATTTTTGACAAATTAACCCTAATGTGTTTTTGAGGCAATCCAATATGAACAATGCATTTTCTTAGTGTTTTGAACAAGAAAATAAATATATTTTTAAACAGATCTTTATAAATTACTTGTATGGGTATGTTTTGTTACAGAATAAATATTACAAAAAAAGAATGTTTAAATATTGTAATCACATAAACACATAATTGAAAATAGTCATCAAATCAAACAATAATAGGCAATGCTTGTTTGTAAATTAATATTATGACTATTTTACGTTCACAGAACAATTACAATTCATGTTAATAACATTGTTGAGTGTATTGTATCGTAAATGTAAGTAATGGTAAGTAAAAAAAAGCTTTTACCTTATCCTTACGTTCTCACGTGAGCTTAAGGGTTAGACTGCTTGTTAAACATATAATATGAAATCTTCCTAAAAATATTTATAATAGTAGTTAGTTTTAGTAGTTTAGACTATATTACTAGAGAGATATTATAGAGACCCTAAGGTCTCTATAATATCTCTCTAGTAATATAGTCTCTAGTAATAAAGTCGTGCGGGGCTTCGCTTCCGTCGTTTTTATTTTGCCACTGCTCAGCTTCTATTGCTGTAGCGTGATGTTATATATCCTATAACCTTCCCCGATAAATGGGCTATCCAACACTAAAGAATTTTTCAAATCGGAGTTGTAGTTTCTGAGATCCTGGCGTTCAACCAAACAAACAAACTTTTCAGCTTTACTTTTTTTTCAGTATAGATAGTTTAGTTTAGTTTTTTTAGTTTTTTTTTTATATACCTACCTAAATACATTGTGTATAAAACTGTTATATAGATTCATGCTCACTTTCTAACATACAAAGATTTTATTCAAAAATATGTATGAAATGCAGTGGAAAGTTATAAAAATATAATATAATATTATTTAGAACGTGAAATGTTTTTTTCCAAAAACAGTTACCTGGGTACCTAATGTTTAACCATTCTAAGACATGGTGTGTGTTTAATATATTTCTAACATTACTGTATTAGTAATATCTATATTTATAGATCTACCTCATTATCACAATTTTATTTATTCAATTAGGATTAACTTTCCAAAAAGATACAAATGGAATAAAATAATTTCTCAAATTCAAAATAGCTAGCAATAGCTTTAAAAACTTCTTCAATATGCAATATGAGAGCTAGCATTAACAATGTGAAGTAAACCTGTAATATTCTCTACAAGTAATGTTAAGCACAAACATTTTTGCTCCTTAAATACCAATACTGTTTAAAATCTTTACATATGGTCATGCAAGTACGGTGAGTAGTTGGGCACTTGGGCACCACGTGACGGTTATCAACAGCGGTCACTTAGCATATCGCTGGTTGCCGCTTTTTGTGTAGCCTAGGCGACGACGGTATACATGGTGGACTGTAAGGCTGGCTGTGAATGCCGCGATTTAATTTTACCACAGAATACATGAAAGTATAAAAGTATGAAAGTAATTTAAAAATATTTTATTTCAAGTTTACTTTGTCCCCGCCTGGATTAGAAAAAATGGAGAAGTATTATAATATAACTTACGTGTGTTCCAAATCAGGAGAATAGATATTAATTAGTAAATTTTGCTTGTTTAGGATAGTGAAAAATGGGAAGATAATTAAATTAAAAAAAAGAAATATTGTGTTGTTGTTTGTCAATTGGTTGTAGAGGAATTGAATCAACATTCAATTAAGATTTGCTAAGCAAAAGATTTTTCAAAATAAAATACTCAATGCAACTATTGATTTGTAAATACAATTTTATATCGAGGGCTAATAGTTCCATTAAAAAAATAAGTAAGGAAGAAATATAGGCAAAAATTATTTTGCCGTTAGAAAGCTACATTATTACTAAGTAACATAGGCTGTATAATATCACGTTACGGCCAATAGGAGCTGAGCAGTGGCCAAATAAAGAATGACGGGAGCGAAATCCCGGACGACTTCTTTTTATAAATACATAATATAATGAAGTTTGAATCGAAGTTACCTAAAGGCTGAAGCGCATTAAAAGTCACCGCGTTAGTGGCACGCTTTAGTTTTGTTTCGTGACTTCTACCTTTGTTAGCTTGGAATGTCATTTGAAGTATTATCGGTATTCCGGCAAAATGCCTTATTTATTTCTAATGTTTCACCAATAACATTTGAAAGAAATACTTTAGTATTGCGGCCTCGAATACTTTGTAGAACTCATTACCGTTTAATAAAATAAAGAGTAGAATTAAGAAATAAATTAGTTTAACAGTGGACTTTTAGCTTAAGTACTGAGTTTGTTCTTAATTTCTAGGAACTAATTTCTAATATTATGAACTTTAGGTATATTTTATAATGAGCTAATGTGATGTAATAATAATGAATACAAGCGCTTGCTATTATACTTAATAGCAAAACCTTTGTACGAATAAAAACATATTGAAAAGTGCATAACAAGTATTGCTTCTTAAAATAAAACAAGCACTTTAATCTAGAATTGGATTCATTGAATTTTATCCAACTACCCGAATTATTTTGAGCCAAAATTAATATACAATATCCTCTTTATTATTTTCACAGGCGGTGCCGTGGAAAAGTATATGATTACTGCTCAAGAGGTTCGATTCCTGGGTCATAGAAACGGTATTGGATTTTTCTGTGTTTAAATTCATAGTGTTAACCTGGAGTCTATATGTGTCTATATGTGCGTTTTTATTTTAGTTATTGGAACCTGCAGCTTACGTAGTAACTATTATCTGATCTGTGCTGCAGCGCCTTATTAAGCATTACGGATACTTACTTTTTAATACACTATAACGTTAATTGTAAAAGAATATTAAACATATTTTTAAAATATAAAAAAATTTGGGAACACTTGGAATGGGAAAATCTCCCATTCCAAGTGTTCCCAAATTTTGGGGAGACTTTTGCCCAGCATTGGGACAACACAGGTGGAATAAAAAAATTGAAAATCTCGAAATATGACTTTAAATTGCGACGTTGCCACTCCTAAGTATCATCATCATCATCATATCAGCCCAATGATAAGTGTCCGGCATGCAAATCATACGGTCCGAGTTCGATTCCGACTGGCAGTATCAATGTGGATTTCACTTTGTGGAATTTATATGTACTAGTTTTGTGACTTATCATCTGCTAACGGTGAAGGAAAACATCGTGAGGAAACCTTATTAGTATGGTATAAATTACGTAAATATTATAATATTGCATTACAAATAATAAACTAAAACAAAAAAGGGTTGAGGGTGAGAACTATCATGACGGAACGTCATAAAATATTTTTACGCATTTGTAAATAAATTTGACTTAATGATACTGTTGTGTGTGTAACGGGCGGGTGTTGACGCAAATGTTACACCCTTTAATTTTCAACGTAACGTGACGCGAGGCCAAAGCCTGAATCGTAAATCAACTACCAAAATATAAACATCAAATGAGTACCTACGTACTTATAAATCCTTACAAATGATTAGGTTAGGCAATTAAAACGAATTAGGTTAATGTGTGTGTATTTCCACCGAAAACCGGTTCTTTCTCTCTTTCGTGCCGCCGCCTTTCTGCTTATCTGATGGCATTAATCACAATTTCCACCCCCAATTAAAATCGCTACTCGGCAACTTGAGGCAAGCGCTTTATTTGCTGTTTATTTCCTAGTATACTTTGTTCAGTTTGTTTGTTCTACAGAGGTTTTATTGCGATTGTAAAGTTGGAACTTTTATGTAAGCATTGTAAATTAGTTACATGTAAGTATCGATATAGTGCAAAGATATAGGTATATTAAATTTGTGAACCAATAGTGACGTAACAACTTAAGTGAATCTGACTGTGTGTTTTGCGGCACGTTTACGGTAGCCAAGTCAAACAAAAACCGTATTATCAAGAGATAAGAGTGTTATCAAAAAATATATAAAAACACGGCTTCCGATCTAATTCGGCCAGTGTTTGTCAACATCAGGAAGGCAGCGGCCAAACGACGAGGGTTACAAATCATTCTAACACCTGACCGCTCGCGTTATCGCGGTTACGACATGAAAAATTACCGTCTCAGAAACGTTACAGCTTTTTCTCGCCAGTAGGGGGCGCTACTGGTCATTAAAACAAATTGTTGACGACAACTGGGGCACCAAACTTTAACAGCAATACCCAATAGAAGTTTTGTAAATAAAATCGGACTAATTGATCAAATTTCTGGAAGTATTTTATTATTTCAAACGATATAATTAATGGAAAAGTTTTTGTAACTTTGAATTTCGCAATCAAAAACTTGAAAGGATCTTTGTTTTTTCATAAAACAACGAATGTTAATGACCATTTCATTGTTTATAATTATTTTATATTTATAATAATTATAATTAGTGCTTATGTCTGTGATTTCAAAGATCGCTGTCTGACAATACACGGCAAAAAAGTCATTCGTTATTTTACACCAATTGGTACAATGGTACGAAATTATTATAGAAATTATCCCAAACAGCCAATTCAAAATCGTCCTTGTGCGATTAACAACGTGGTGCCAATAACTCGTGGTTTTAAAGGGCGAAGTACCCGACAATACAAGGTATTACCTATTTCATCGTCAATACAGAAAGAGCCTAAGCAAATGTCAATAAAGACTTTGATAATAAAATGACAAAATAAAAATAGTATCTTCAATTTTATTTCGTAACAGCAATAAACGAAACTTAATTTCGAATGAAATTAAGACATAAAAGAACCTTGCAATCTGTCTTCAATTTAAGAACCCTGTAAATAGTTTTCTTGACTGTCGTTCAGCTTAGTCATAAACTAAGATATGTTAAACGACTGTCGACTAACATCGCAAATGAATTTTTCTAACAACAAAATACACAATAAAACTCAACCTTATGCATATAACAGAAGGTAGAAAATCGGAAAAATATCAGGCTGTAAAAAGTTTTTCATATCATTTAAGCAGAAACATTGGCAGGGTGCTTCACCCGTCATAAAGGGGGAAAACTTTACAAATCTACGGATTTCTTACGCTTTTAGGGACACATAATATATTTATCTGCCCCTCGACACATTTACAATAGCTCAAGTTCGACGCCTAAGGATTTCTTCAAGTTAATATTGTTGCTGATAATAATAATTTAAAGACAGTTTACATTGCCGTGAAATGAAAATGTCTTGTGAAATTTTTGTTATGAACCTGTTACGAGGAAAAATTTGCGTCGTAAGTTTTCAAGCAAAAAATAAACTTCTGTAAAAAAATAATGTTTTAGGACAGGTATAGCTATATAGCATCTGAGTCTCTTATTTCTCTAATGATTGTCCCGGTTTGGTATAAAACCTTCTGAATAGTGTTTTGCAATAGGAGATCCACTAGCATGTCATGCAGTGTTTGGCACATTTTAATTGCAATTAACAATTAATTATTAATTACGTGTTAATTGCCACCAAATAACTAACAATTAATTAATCACTTAATTGTAATTGTGGCAAATTACTTTAATAAGTATTATTTGATAATTTCTACAATTAAATTTAAGTAATTGTTATTTATTTGGCGGCTATTACTTGTTAATACAAGTAATTAATCATTAATTGCAATATATGCCCAAAACTGCATAATTAGACATGCTAGTGGATCTCCTATTGAAAAACACTATTCAGAAAAATGATTTTATACCAAACCGGGACAATCATAAAAGAAATGAGAGACTCAAATATTACCAAGTCAAATTAAAACCTAGCTATATTAAAACAAAAAACTTTGTAACATTGACATTAAACTGCACAATTATATGATTGCTTGCTTGTTAATTTTCGTGGTGCAGTCAAAATTTTACAACTCATGTTGGACTACGTCTAGAAATGAACTCATAACACTTTTATGAGACCTCGGTATATGTTCACACCAGAGCCTCGATGCACCAGTCTAAAGATATTATGATAGCCATTAAACAGACCACCAACCCGCAATCACACATTTTATATCGTCACTGTCATCTTAATTAAAATCAACTATTTATTGTTGCACTTGATGAGAACATTTTTGTCTAAATCTAGAGCATGATTTTTCAAGTTATAATTTGTTATTCTATAAAACCGACTGACTTTTCTATAATAGACTTAGAACTCAGGTATCATACTCCTTGTAAAAACCTCATTATAATAGATATATTATTAGACAGCGCCTATGCACTATTTTCAGATTATAATCTGTCAAATTTCATACAGTTCCCTGTTAGCCGTTCTGGCGTGATTAAGTAACAAACATCCATCTAAATTTTCGCATTTATAATATTAGAAGGATTTTATAATTCGAAGATAATACACTTCTGGACACATTGGCCCACCTTGTATTTTCAGTTTCGTTTGGTCCTAGCTAAAATTTTATACTAGGTCGAGCAAAAAGTTTTTATGCAGTTTTGAACCTGGCACATTCACAATTTCATTCAATAGTCTTTTTTTGAATTTCGAACACAGAATTTAAAGAAACAAAAGACAATTTGGAGCCTGTTTGTTGATATCAAACAATCGAATACTAAGAAAACTTGGTTTTATTGGTTTACTTGGATTTAATTCTTGAAAAAGTGATTGATATTTTTGGTTTTGCAACAAACATTACTTATTCTTAACATTAAGGTGAGGTTCTATCAATAATCTATGGATACTTCACCTGAAGTCGCCGCCCAAGCTGTGGCACTTATTCAGGCCGGACACAGCCAAAGAAACGTGAGTGCTCAACTTAATTTAAGTCGATCTGCGGTGTTGAGAATGTTTAATCCGATAAACCGAAATGTTTATCGGAGGTACCTAGAGACTGGCGGCTTTGTTCGTCGCCAAGGAAGGCCACGATCTCGGGTCACAACTGAAAGGCAGGATCGATTCATCGTGACGACCAGCTTGAGAAATCGTCACCTTACCTCCATTGAGATACAAAACCAACTTCGCGACTTCCACCGTGTATCTGTGAGCTCTCGAACTGTTCGGAGAAGGTTAAAAGAACGCGATATGGTACCACACAAGCCAGCTAATGGGCCCAAACTAACGCGAGCCCACCGAACAGCGCGCCTTCATTTCGCACGCAGTCATTTAAATTGGACACAGCAAGATTGGAGCCGTGTACTCTTTTCTGATGAGTCTAAAATTGTGTTACATGGCAATGATGGAAGCAAGAAGGTCTACCGACGTAAGGGAGAGCGTTTCGCACAATGCTGCTTTGAAGAGAGGGTTGTTTATGGCGGTGGCTCATGGACTGTCTGGGGCGGTATATCCGCGAGCGGCAAAACTCAACTTGAGGTTGTTACAGGACCACGGCTGCCAACATTAAATGCTGAAAGGTACATTCGTGAGTGCTTAGAACCTCACGTGATACCATACGCGGACTATGTGGGCCCAAATTTCCTTTTTATGCATGATAATGCAAGAGCCCATGCGGCTGGCATCGTCAGGGAATATCTTCGGGATGTGAACATCACAGTTATGGACTGGCCAGCCAGAAGCCCAGACATGAACCCCATTGAGCACATGTGGAACGAGCTAAAAAGACGTGTTAGGGCTCGTCAGCCAGTTGCCCAGACGATGCAGGAGTTGAAAACTGCCATAGAAGAGGAATGGGAGATGATCCCTCAAAATTTCATAGAGCGGTTGATAAACTCTATGCCTAATCGTATGAGAGCTGTGGTAGATGCCCATGGAGGCAACACTCGTTATTAAATTAAACCTTTATTTGATAAAACATGTTTTTTATTCAAAAATCAATTGCCTTTAACAAGGCGCATATCCGACTTGTTAGGCGTAGCTCCATGTCGTATGGTATTCTGAATTCAAATTTAAAACAATACGATCGAAAAAGATGGTAAAATGTATCAGGTTTAAAACTGCATCAACAGTTTTTGTTCAATCTAGCAATCATATTTCGGTAGGGGCCATCGAAACCTAAACTCTTAGGTGGGCCAATAGATGTGTCCAGAAGTGTATATATTTTTGAGTTATCTTATGTTTTTCTTAATTAACGTACAAATCGCAATCGAGATCACATTAAATGAAACTAAACATCAATTAAGATTACCATCCGATTCGATATCGCACTTATCGTAGTGACATCTGAAAGAAAAAACGATACCAACTTTTATGACCACGAAATTTAATAGAGGTCAGTTTTATTAACCCCCGCTTTACTTAGCTGCAGATATTTTTAATAGTCTTTTTTATAGTGATTCTAGTTTTCCCACGGTTACAAAGAACATGCTTTTTCCACCTACGTAACAAAATAAATCGATAGACTGCTGCGTTAACGCACCTAATAACAGTTTGTTCTCGTTTGACGCTCATTTAGAAAGGTAAACAGCCGACTAAACAACCAACATGGCGTACAAATGCAAGCATTAGCTGTTTATATTCCCTTTATGAAGTTTAACAATGCATTCGATATAGACATTAATGACTGTAATTTTCTATATCGAAAGGAAAATGGTTAATTTCATTAGCGTTACAATATTTGTGGTACTAACCATAATCATAGTTTGTGGTTGTGTAATTTTAAATTCATCTTTTGGCTATGTCAATTTTCATTTTAGCATTAATTTTTATTTTTAACAAAATAATGTCCAACTGCTGGGCTCGAGTTTTCTCTCCTTTAACTAAAGAGCTGAGAGGGTTTAGGCCATAATCCACTCGCGCCGGCCTAGTGCGGGTTGGTGGATCAGACATACTCATAGAATTTCTTCTAGGGTATGTGGGTTTCCTCACGATGTTTTCCTTCACCGTTAGCAGAGCTGTCTATACAGAATTAAAAATTATTATTTAAGCATATTTAACATTAACCGTTACGTTACCATTGTACTAGTCAAGTGACATACCATCTGCTAACGGTGTGACGGAAAACAATGAGGACTTTAGAAGAAATTCTAAGGGCATATTCTGATCCACCAACTTTACCCTCTCAGTTCTTTAGATAGAGAGACTCAGTGGGACGTTAATGGGTTGCTGATAACCCATTGACCTCTCACTGCTGGGCTGATAACCCTTGTTGGTTTAACAAGGTTTTACCGACGTATTTTACAACGATGTAAAATAATTCATAATTTGATAAGGTATCTCAAAGATCATTACAAAATCTTTCTAATTTTACACACACTCACATTATTTTTGAAAAATATTTCCGTTATTCATAATCATGCTTCAACGTATCCTCTCTCTACTTATCCGTTAAGTAGTAAGGGTGGTCTTGAAAATTCATTACTCTCTAGTATTTATGTATGTAGGATACACGCCTAAACTAATTGGAAATATCGAAATATAAACGGGACAGGAAAAAGGGACGTATTTCGACATGTGTCGGTAGTTGAACTCAAACGAGGCGTAAACATTGGAGATTAAACCCGGCCGACTATGTAACCCGGTGTGACTGTCATAGATGGATAAAAAAAATACAATTTCCACCAGTTTCCTTTGTTTGTGCCAACACACGCACTTAATTATGTTTTTGTTGTATAGTTTGTGGGCCCAGCGGTTCGTTTGAAATTCCGAGACGTCTTCCAATTGGGGAATTTCACAGGCTAATGAAAAGGACTGGATTAAAGTTGCTGAGTAATTTAGCTAACCTATTTTGTTAAAAAAGCTTATTTAAGTTTATTACTTGTTTCTTACAGCTAATTTGGCAAAGGGTTTTAAGTCAATACAACCACAATGAATCAAATATTAGTCTCATATATCGCAAAAGTATTAATTAATATATAGTATTGTATGTAAACGACAAATTGACTTTGACTTGGCATTATGAGATATTTGAACGTATTTAAATAACGGTAAATGACACTATTAAAATACTAAATACTAAAACAAATAATATTTTAAGATAATTTTTTTGCACATTCAACTCAAAACTTACATTCACTCACTCTTATATTTACAAAAACTTACCTAAAGTACACGTACCTTATACCTACCGGGACCTTATAACATTGTATGATTTCATTTCCAAGAAACTCTATAACGACAAAAACTTCACGTACATTAAAAGGAAAAGGCTCAGAAACAAGACACCCATCTCCTTAACCCTCAAACGTTAGGGGGCAAAATTTCGTCAATCAAGGGATTTACCTTACACTTGACGGTGACAACGTTCTTACGTTACAAACTGGTGGGCTTAGCAACGCGACACGATTGCATTGAGCCTGTTGACATCAGTAAGTGAGGGTTATGATGAATGACAGAAAGCACCGTTTGATTTATTTCCATTGAAAATTTATTAATGCTTCAAATAGAATAAAATGTCAAGAAAAATGGATTGCTTAGATTTTTGGCTATGAACTTCTAAATAATTTTTAAGTGGGTTTTTTTTAAATATTAAACTGTGTTTATAAAATTTTCACAACATCCTTTATTCATTATATTTGTTAGAAGAACTACTTTTTTGCGAACAATATTTAGTACTTCTTTGAGGTATTTTTATCATAATCATAATTTTTATTCGCTGTTGACGCCGTATTACTTGCCGCCGCACCACTCACCGCTGCTACCATGACCGAGTCCTTAGAGTGGATTTTTTCTCTTCCAAACTAATTTAAATTTCGAAAATATGTATCATCATCGCCATAATCATCATTACCATCATCGGCCTGTAGTCCACTGTTGGATATAGGCCTTTCCAAGTGCACGTGTGCAAATATAAGAAACAATTAACTTTGTGTGTTTTCAATACTTTACTTCTTAAACCGTACGTGTAGTTATATTAATAATTTTCTGATCAGATCCGTGAGAACAGACAAATCACAGTCAATTGATCACTTTCATGAAGATGAAAGATAATATTAATAGTTAGGTCTATGTGACGAATAATGAACTATAATGTTTATCTGCAAAGATATCAACAGAAGTTATAAGGTGATAGTATCGCCAATGATGGATGAAGACATTTACCGACTTAGTGTACAAGAAGCTTAATGCCATAGAATTTTAATGAATGAATAGATAAATTGTTTTGTGATACTCTTTTGTATATTATCGTTTTGATAAAAAACAAAATGTGTAATTATATCTATAAATTGGAGAAGACCTACCTACTAGAAGTCTACGAGAACCAATTTGCATGCTTCTAAAGAAATTTTAAATGATTCTTACTAAAACATTAATCAGTCAATTATATTTTTTTATTGTTAATACTAAGTTTTTTTTTTATATTTTACACATTTTTTTTTCAGTAAGTCAATATGTATATAATAATCCGTGTAGTGACGAATGAAAACTACATAATATCACATTTTGACGATCAAAAGGAAGGAATACTGATAGGATGTTTCGCGTAAATTTGCTCTTGCAAATAAAATACCTAGCATTGATTTTGTACTTAACCGTAAAAAGGCCTATAATCTAAAATAATAGCGTGTACGATTGTCCTTCATCAAAATGGGTCCAATCCCTCCTGTAGGTTCACGCCATCGATCGTGGACGATAGCCAGTATTTTGTGTAGTTAATTATCCGGAGCGCCTGTGGCTTAATCCGTGGAGTCACGTGACATGCACGTGCTTGCTTTATAGGGACCTATTCTTGAACCAAACGGTTTGTCTGATAAAAATGGTGGGTCAAGTTTTTTGACTACTAATTGCTTAATTAGAACCAATTAGTTGGTTGAAATGGTTACATTATTTGAAGTATACTGCTGAAATATATTTAAAAACACGTATGTGTTTAAAACCTCTGATTACTATTTAATTAATAATTGTGTAAGCCTTATTGCTAACATTTTCACGATGACATTTTCATATACCTAAACAATTGAAGTTTCAATCGTAACTGTTAGATTACCATTGTTTTCAAAATAATACATTATTTATTAACCGATAGTAATCTAACAGCAGCGATAGCTAGCTTAATATTCTATAAAATTTGCTTTCAAAGTTTTAAAGTGCTCGCTGATCAATAAACGATAACGTTTCTAGAATACTCCCCATCATCCCTCTGACGTAAAAGGATTAAATGTTATAAATAAAATATTTATATAGGGCGTCTTTAGCCAATCAGTAACGGGATTTAATGAAAAATCAATTCGACAATTTTTTGAGAGGCAATCATGTTTATATAATGTAATAATATAGAGTGGAAAATCTCATTTCAAAATAGTGCTGAAATACAAAACAGTATTTGCAGAATGATGATGAATGCACAAATATTCGGAATATATTCAAATGAATGAAATTTGGAACGTGTAAAATTTTTTGAACGAAAAAAAATTTTGTATAGCCCATTCAGTGTTTGGAAAAACTGAAATATGAAAGCAGATTCGTACAAAAGTGTGCACAATTTGGAGCTTGTTACTTTTCACTTCAATTCCTACCTTTTTAACCCCAGGTTTTGTATGGATACTTCAGTTCCCTGCACAAAACCCTTACAGGCATTGTAATGCAATTGGCCCTTGAACAAAGATTTTGAACGCAAAGTGGCCGGTTCAAAGATTAAGGTCCCTGAGGGTGTTTTCATATCTCCCTAAATCACGAAGGCATAATTTAAAGTATAAACATATTAGTGGAGGGCCAAACGGGTGCTTCGGGCGAATTTCTAACGACTATAATTTTGGTTCATCTTTTCGCTTGGAATGCGGTAGTGAATGAAGAAAAGGAAATTTTTGTTTGTGTATCGTTATTATTAATTCAATTACGAAACTGAAGCTGTTTTACAAAATAAAATTCATAAATTGGGATATATAAATTGAAAGATTGATGTGTAAGTTAAAATGGTCATTAAGTTGACCACGTAAGACATAAAATAAAATACCTCATAGATTAACTATTCCTTTTGGGACTACGGTTCGTGAATTGTATATTTTGAACATACAATTCACGAACTCTTCATTGCGAGTTATTGTATTTTTTTTGAAAAAGATGATGTTAGCCAATAAAAAGTCTCACAACAAACTGTGGGGGAGGACTGCTAAACTTCAGATTGAACTTAACAGCCAGCAGGCACCTTAACGCATGAGTTAACTTGGAAAAAGTCACAGTAAATACACACAGAAAAGTATAATGTCTAAAGTCTTAACGGCTTTATTTTAACTTCGACTGGGGCGCCATCTCGCGGCCAATTTCCTCACTCAGTACGTTGGATATTATTTTAATGCGTAACTTGGAGGAAATTTCCACGGAACGGTTATGGTGGCAGTTATGCCAGAAGTTGCCAACCACCAATTACTCGAATGGCATCTAGACTGCATTCTTAGTTTCATTTTGTTTTTGAACCATGAAATATTCTGGAAACAAACAAGGTTCTAAGTTTATGATCTGTTTATGTTGGTGGCCAATAAAACGGTTTCACAATTATTTTATCTTAGCATTGATTTTGTTTTAACAAATATCGTAATCATTGACTCTGAAATTCTGAATTGTGACTTTTATATCATCTAAAACGGCAACATTTTATTGTTCCGGGATAAAAAATCTTGTGACTTATATTATCACCTATAGTGCTACCACAATGAGCCTGTGTCCAATTGTTATGATTTGTCTTTACTAACAACACTAAATAAACTATACGTACATTTTGTTACTAACCCATTACCAAAAAAAATATGGATTTTTTATGGATTGCAAAAATCTGAAATAAACGTATTTTATTTTATTTATTTATTTTATTATCTTCTCAAATACCTACCAACATACAGTGGAATTGTGATCCAAACATAATATTTTTCGAAAATTTAAAAAGAAAACACTTAGTAAATCAATGTGTTTTCTTTCAATATGATAGTATTAAAATCTCATTTCTCTAAAAGGCGTCGCCGATGTATATGGAATCTCAAGCATGTTGATACACAAACTCATCGCATCTCGAAGTACTGATAGCGATTCCTGCGAAGGCTGTTGCATTCAGATCTCCTATTACGAAAGCTCATCTGGTAAATGCAGTATGAGCATTGCTCGGCACTGGAGGGCGGCACGTTCGCTTAAGTATTGTTGATATTCTAAACCACCCCAGAACGGTACTGCCCTCTGTCGCAACCGCACAGTGTCGCGTGCGTCCGCCTGATTGCAAGCATTGCTGCGTGCGACCTAGCTGCGCCGAATGTATATATTTACGTTTTTCAAATTTCTTGGTCTATATTAATGTGATCAAAGTAGCTCTTTTTTAAACACCATTTATTTTTGGTAAGTAGATATATATACATACATATACATGTTTTTAGATTGTTATGCACTTTATCGAAGGATCGAGTGTTATTCGGCTGAGATGATGATGATGATGATGATGTACTTTATGTCAGATATCTCTATTATTTGATATCAAGCGTGAAGTAATATAATGCGTTATGGCATCAACAGAAATTATTGAACAAATATATTATACACAAAGTAAACAGTCTAGCTTAATCTAAAAATTAAGAAAAAATTGAGTTTTTTATTTATCCATGTAGCAAAATAGGTTTGTTTTTAGCCAATTTTTTTCAGTCAAAAATTTGTTGTTTAGATCAAAAAAAACTTTTTTATGCACTAATATGAAAATGAAAATTATATTTTTAAATAAAGTTTCTCTAATATTAAACTTTAGATGTTTTTTGTTGTTTAACTGGGCTAATAATGTTTTTCTAACAATTGTTTATTATTTTCTTTTATAAATAACTTATTGTTAACAAATTCGTTAAAATCTATATTTTAACCTTTGCAATAGGTAAAATTAAAGAAATAAATGTTACAAAGTTATCTTCTAGAAGGTTCATAATTGAATCTTCATCAACTTCATCACAATACGTAGCTAATTATTTGACTACTCAATCAGCACAAAATTTATATAAGAAAAAGTATTACAAGTTCGACGTATATAGCCCGCAACGTAATGGAAGTCGTTCGCAGTTGGCGAAGCGTTAAATGCTACATTTTCCTCGGCCATTTGCAATTCGATATTCAGCTAAGCTTCGCGGGATTGAACTCTGTGGATTGCATGTCTACTCCTATTTGATATTGTAATAATATTCATCCCTTTTAAATATAGAGTGGATTAGGAAAGTAAACAATGCCTACTCGTGGTAAGTACTTACGTAATGCGGTAGCTATTAAATATGATTAAACGAATTAAAATGATTAAAGAGTGGCTTAGAATAACATATAATGTTTTAAGGCGAAGGCTCACAAATAATGCTAATATTGCATCAACATTTTTTCGTTATATAACGTTTTTTTTTATTGACTGAAGTGGCAGACAAGCAAGCGCTCCACTTGATGATAAATGGTAACCATCGCTCATGAACATGACTGTGTTCTGTTAAACTATGCGAAGAAACAGACTCAAGTCTCTACCTACCGAAAACGAAAAGAGAAATACTTAGGAAAAGGAATATACCATATTTTACACAAATGACTTTCTCTTGTAGCCCATTTAATTTTCTTAAAACTTTCCGTGTAGGTACACGAAGTTTGAAAATTAAATAATTATTTACATCAATGACAATGTGTCACGATTACGTAAGTGAACACTGTGGCTGTTACCCTAAAAATACCCTAATTAAGATATAAAATTAGACAATAAGTAGTAAAAATGTAATATATTTTATTAAAATTTAAATTACAGAAGTATATATTTCTATGAAATATTTATATCAAACTTGTAAATGTTAAATCAGTTGATTTTAACTTACAAATGCAGCTGATCCCAATTTAACCCGATTCAAAAAAAAATAATAGGAATACTTATTTTATTACTTCACATTCGAATATTGTCACAATCTTGTATCCTGTACATTTTTATTCCCCTAATTCAAAGCCTCCTTGAGTTATCTGCTCCCTAGACAATCAGAACTGGTGTGGGCGCCCGTGGCACCTTTTGTTAACTTGCAACTTATTGCCACAGAAATCCAGGCACCTACGACACTATTATGTAGCCACAATAAAATCTTCATCTTTCTCTGTCCGAACGACGTCTATGGAAGTAACAAATTGGTCATTCTTCAACCACCCACCATATTCTAAATACAGGCCGTGTGCATTTTAATGCGTATAATTCTAGTACTACTGTATGCAATAGGATTATGGCTGGATGCAGCCAGGCATTTGTAGGCAAGATAAACAGTGAAGGCGTTCTAGAGATTAGCGTTAAGAGAGCTGTGCGTCTTGTACTGAGATTTCTGTTTGTGAGTAACCTAAATGTTTAAGCAAGCGGCTTTTATATGCTTTTGTGGGATTGCAGTGTTAGGGTATAGTCATAGTTTAAGCTTTTAGAACGATGAAATGCAGATGAGCCTAGCAGAGATTTCCCGTTCACATAGGATGTTGTTCATTTTAATTAATTGATAATGGGTCTTAATTTAGTCCAATTGCGGGGAATTAATTATCTTTGGTTTCGTGACGTGGTTCATCAAATTGGGCTGTGGTCGCGTGTCAATTTACGAAATCCAAGTTGTTTCACCTTTAATTTGACATATTCGAGATTTATTATACGTACTGATGTCATGCCTGCTTAAATAAATTAGTAGTTCTTTTTTTAATTATCTTAACATATTGTTTTGTTTTAAATAGACAACGCCCGCACTAGGTAACAAGCCCTGTGTCGCGGGGAGCTTTACAAACATGCAACTAATGGACACAAAGTACACCCAGACTCGAAACAAATTTCTATGAATCACACAAATATTTGTCTCGTGTAGGAATCGAACCTATGTCACCCAGCACGGCGATGTAGTGGCGAGGCGACCACCTTAACCACTGCGCCACGGTGACGGTTGTATAAGCACTGGAACCATTGTGTTAGAGTACCAGTTAGTTGTATTTTAATTAATAAAAATAACTTTATAGTACAAAAGGCGTCGCTAATGGTAAAAGCGTTTTCAACAAGCCAACCTCTAGGCGATGCAAAGATGAGAATAGCTACCTATGTGCAAAGTAAAAAAGTATGTAAGAATAAAAATAATAGAAGAATTCTAATAGCCATCTACATAGATTCACACAGTTTCACATTAAGATACCCCATTTGGGCTACATTTTAATTTTCCCAACACAAAGTGAGAAAGCTTGCATTGTCGTGGCAGGTCTGAGCTAGCACAAGACTTAATCTCGCCGGGCACGTTGCGACTGCCCTAATGATATCTCAAGATGCGCTTAAGAGCCCATACATAACACTCTATGAGACGTTTTTAAAATTTAAGCCAACGTTAATGCATTCTACCCTGTTTACTGTTTATATTTATTCAAATTTGTAGGCGAGTCCACAATGCAGTCTCTCCTTTGTGATGCCACAGTATTAACATAACATGAGGTGTATTCAATGGACAAAGTAACTGGTATAAAATAAAATTTTACGGTATACCCTTATATTGAAGAAGGGAGGTCGTGTTAGAGTATAATAAAATGTCCATGTTCTGTGGTGGCTTATGGGAACTGAATATTTTACGTCCATTGACGAGATTGTTTTGATGAACTTTTGTTGTATTGGAGTGGGTATTTTTGTTCAGTTTCATCGCTACCTGCAGTCGATGCTTTTGTTATTTCTGTTTTTAAATTTGTACGTGAAACTGGAATATTAATAAGTGTGTTTTATAAATATAGTTTGATGTAATATTTATACAATCTATTTTTATAACATTTTGCATATTTATGGTAAGTATTCTTAACTTGTCATCAGGGTGTCCTTCGCCGTTTGACACCACAAGTTATTGGCACCTCGGTGTTGTTTTTTGCACAAGCCAATTCTAAAAACGTCCTTGTACGATTGACACCGTAGTGCCAATAACTCGTGGTGTCAAACGGCGAAGTACCCTCAGTAAGTGTATCTGACAACATTTGATAACATCGGTTTTTAATTTCAATTGATTTTATATTCAGTAATAAATAAAAATACTAAAATATTATTTTTATAACAACCATAAATTGTCACAGCTATTTAATTCAACTATTTAAATCGTCAATAATTTAGAACTATCTGCAACGTTAAGTTAATCGTAGCTTAGCCGCAGAGTCGTCCATCTCATACTCTACATTCACTATAATTATCATCATCATCATCTCAACCCGTAAACATCCCATATCTGGGCACGGGTCTCCTCCAAAAAATTTGGAGGGAATTTATCCTACTATACCACGCTTTTCAGACGACTTGGTATAGGGTTTGTTTAAAATTTTCATTTTCTCGCAGTGCTCTTGTCTTAACGTACTCCCTAGTCACCTTTAAGAAACCCACGGGTTGAGATGGGGTAGTGACATTATGTATTCTTAATCCGTTACTACACGGCAATTCACTATAATACTTTCAACATCATCATCATATCAGCCCAACGACGTCCACTGCTGAACATAGGCCTCACCTAATGTTTGGCGTGGGACGGCCTCCCACCAGATGGACCGACCACCTGGTCAGGGTAGCGGGCGGCCGTGGCTGCAGGCGACACAGGACCGTTCGCAGTGGCGTAAATTAGGTAAGGCCTATAATACTTTAATAGAAAATATCATAAATATTTTTAATAAAATCATATTTTGTTATACGTAATCAAATTTCACCAATCCAAAAATAATAATCCTTCAAAATTTTCCAATTACCCGTTAAATCGGAACTAGTTCAACAAAAAATTAATAATCGATCCTCAAAGTTTGAGTAACGATAAATTTCGTAATAAACTGGTGCGCTCTAGTCTAAATACTTTATTTTGTAGAACGCCGCCCGCGGGCATCGCTCCATTATTGAAACGAATTGTTTTCTGAAGTTTTAATATTAAAAGGCTGCGATATTGAACTTTCTTACTTGCTTTTTTCTATTATTGCTTATAAAATTGCTATGCCGTTTAAAATATGAAGCAGCTTATGTTTTTAATGCCTTTGTTTATAAATGGTAAACAGTTTGCTTAACGCTTGGGCGACCGTTGGTTATTGTCGCCTTGGTTTGATTTTTTATTTAAATTTTGACGCGTTTTTAGTATCGTTCTAGTGAATAAAATTATTTCAGTCTGGCATGAACCGGTTCAGATATTACCTGGCCGTTTATTTGTATTTTAAATAAAATTACATGTGACTCATTTATAATTACTCACATGTAATTTTTTTATAGGATATTAGCATTCAGTGTGGCCAAATATTTCGACCAGTAGTACCAATGTGGATTTCACTTCAAGGAATTTATATGAAACATTCAAAGGACTTACCATCTGCTAACGGTAAAGGAAAACATAGTGAGGATCCACGAACTCTGGAAGTAATTTTACGGCTATGTATTGTCTAATTCACCAACCAGTATTAGGCCAGCATGACATGAGTGGAAAGTGTTCGGAATTATTTACAGTCATCATCATCATTACAATCCAGAAATGTCCCACTCCTAAGCACGGGTCTCCTCTAAAGATTGTGGAGAGAATTTAGCCTACTATACCACGCTGGCCAGACGGGTTGTTCTTGTATTTAATTTTCCTTTTCTGGCAGTTCTCTTGTCTGCTTAAGGTTACTACTCCCTTAGTCGCCTTGTATGTATGACACCCACGGGTTGAAATGGGGTAGTGACATAATTTATTTAATCCGTCACTACACAACACACACACACACACACACACACACACACACACACACACACACACATTACAGTGTTTCTCAATAAATACGAAATTACTTTACTTACTTTAATCTTTAACTCAGTTTAGAAACATAAATTCAATTAGCTCAAATTCTAAACTAAATAAGTAGAAGGTTGTAAAACGTAATTAGATACAAATTAAAGCTTTCACGTGAATTAGTATTCAGTACCATTCATCTTTTCAATTCAAAGTACCTATGAAAAGGACTTGAAGAGGTTTTGATTAGGAAAACATTTTCTTCGTCTTGACTACTTTAAAACTGTTTATGTACTGAGTGAAAAGGGAAGCACTTTTGAAAATGAAAACCGAAGTTAGTGTTACTTACTATATAATTTGAAGCCTCCGTGGCTCAGGTGGTGACCCAGACTGCTGAGATAGATGTCGTGGGTTCGATTCCCACTCAGTACAATTTTTTGTGTGATGATCAACATGATTTATTGTTTTATTTCCCCAGATTCTACTGTCGTTATAATCCTTGCAAGACGCTTATGTTTAACAGGGAAAATCTATTATCTTTAGTCCACTCTCGGTCCCTTGACCCCTAAGTAAGTAAGAAATAGGTTGAGAAAAAACAAATAAACGCATGATTTTTCGCGGGTAGAGGGGCCGAAAGTGGACTAAGCGATCAAATAGACATCTCGTAATCATTGATTACATCAGTTATAACCCTTAAACTACCCACTGCTGGGCACGGGTCTACTCCATAGAATGTGAAGGGAATTTAGCCTACTATACCAGACTTGCCAGACAGATTGGTATAGGATTTATTTCGAGTTTTCCTTTTCTTGCAGTGTTTTATCTGCATAAGCTTACTCCCTTAGTCGTCTTTTACGACACCCACGGGTTGAGATGAAGTAGTGACATTATGTATTCTTAATCCGTCACTACACGGATACCTTCAAAACTTGAATACGTTAAAATAAAATAAGAAGAAACAAAGTCCCGTAATAACTTTTCTTAAAAAAACAACCTATAAACAGTTGCCATTGTTACGAATATTATTTTTGTTCTCTTACTAAAATTAAACGTCTATCCAATGTCAAAGGCAGCTTGGTAGTTTGTTATTTCAATTATCGACAATTTTCCCCGGTTGGAATTTTCTATAGCATGCGTCACTTGTTCGATTAATGTTTAATTTATAGCCCGCTACGTGAATATTTAAAAACATAATGTGACCTACAAGAAAAGGCTTTGTGCAAGTGTGAATTTATTTTAGTGTCTAAACATTGTTTACGTTGGCAGGCTACCAGTGCGGGTAATAAATTATTAATACTATTTCATGTTCATTGAGTAGTAAAGAAAGGGCCTTTCAAAATAAAAATGCCTTAACATTTATATTTTATGTAGGTAACATATAAATGAAAAACTTTACTTAAATATTATCAAATTCCAAACACTTTAAAATAACCAACGCTCTGACTGAGATGTTGTCTGACTGAGTTGATACAAACTATGTATTATAAGTTCCTAAGGGTCGGCAACTAGCCCATGATGCCTCTGGTGTTACAGGCGCCCGTAGGCTACGGTAACTGCTTACCATTGTCGGACCGTACGTCTGTTTGCCACCGTCATCGTATAAAAAAAAACCAAATTTCAAATTTTAATTCCCAACTGACAAGGTCTATTATCTTGACACGGCTGCTGGCACTAATTTTAATAAAATCTGAAACACAAAAAACCTGCATAAAGATCCTTCATTGAGGAGCTACGTTGCCACAGACACACAGACTCGTCAAACTTAAAACACCCCTCCTTGCTTACTTTGCATTGCACTAGTGTACTGCTAATAATAATTAGCAGGATCTGAAATAAATACAAAAATCGAATACAATTTGTACTTTGAAAACTCACATACGAATCGATTTTAAATTATATCAAATTCAAATGGAATGAGTACCTATAACGCAACTCGTTTCTTCTCTATAAATCGAAATATGCAAAACGCTAGATGACAAAAGTTTGTTTCGCAGTCAGCTAGCCAGTGGCCAGGTTCGTTTCGAAGTCCCGATACGGTTTGACAATGCACATGCAAATTAACCAACAGCAAAGAGCATTTCTGCGCGGAAAGTTTAATGGCGTACCGTTCCCCGTTTAAGTTCCGCGATCCGTGCAACAATTATTTTGCAAACGGTACTGTTCCTGTTTACCCGTTTTCCCTATTTTGATCACAATGCGCTACGTGTGCGAACTTGTGCGGTCTTTACTTAAGCTAAATAAGGAATCCTTTATTATGTGAGAAAAATGGAGAACATATCCGCACTGCATCCCGAATTGAAATAAAGCAAGAAGCTCATTTCCCCGCGAAATATCTCCGCCGCGCGCCGGTAGGTAATTTTCAATGTTATTATACTGTATTCTGCTAAGAATAGAGTTCTAAACTAGTGCTAAGGGATTATGTTAGCAGAATGTAAAGCTAGTCTCTTATACAGCGATGTTTATTAGTTGCATGTTGTTGTTCTTTGTAAATTACTTCTGTATTGATGGGATATTTAATGCCTATAAGATAAACATAGCATCAATTATCTTCTTTCTTATCTTATGGTACCTACCCTCATTTCACCTGGCTATTTTTGGTCCTTAGTAAAAGGGCCATAAAAAAATTAATTAGACCTCATCTAATTTCGGAAATAAGGTGAGGCCAGTTCAACAGTGGACGGCATTGGGCCGATATGATGATGCTGAAAGTTTCAAGAGAGAAAAGCGATACCATTTTTTTCCGACACGGGGATCGAATCCAGGTTCTCATGTGCAACCATCGTACACTCTGCACCACCGAGGCATGTAAGGGTTAACTGACGAGTAGACATCACTATCAGAAGTCACAGTCTGTCGTTGAATTAAGCTACAATAATATTTTCCTTGCATTAGGCCAACTACCAAAATTAAAAAATAATTGTATTAGGTATTAAATTTTAATTTAAAACGGAAATTATTTTTTTATCATTTTCCGTTTCGTATATATTTTTAATTTATTTGCCGCTGCCAGTTTTATTTAAAATTATAATCAAAGGGACACATTTTTGACAAAATAATCAAGTTTGGCATTACTTTTCTATTTTATATTCATGCGCATACCCTTAGATGAAAAAAAGCGAAATTGAACTTTGGAAATTCCTTCCTTGATCATTAATTAAACATGAGAGGTACTTATTAATTTCCTGTTATCAATTTTTAATAAAGCACACAGAAACATAAGGCCGGTATATTTTCGAAACAAAGTAAGTAGGTAAGTAATCTTAAAAATCCAATTTTGTAAAATTAAGTTTTTTAATTAATTTTCTTTCTGTATTCACGGCTTAGTTTTCTTCACTGCCCGGGGCGACGACCCGAAAACAATATTGAGTTGCCAAATATTCTCATAACCCGAATATCAGTTTCAAAATATTGCTGCGATAATTTTGTTAAATTTTATATAATTATAATGCTTTCAACTTCTGTCATTATAATACACGATCGCTGTGACGTCAAGTGATATAAAATCCACCATATTATTTTGTCAATGAAATATTTATTTAAAAAATTAATCACTCAGAAAGTAAAGTGATCCATTGCTTAATGGAAGAGGCATAAAAAGAAGTTCTACAAAAACTGTCAATTCGACTACTTTGATACCGTTCCGTATCACTCTACGGTAATAAAATTAATGAAATATTCAACAGAAATATCTGTATTGCATTTCGATTGAATATTTCCATCGATAAGTATGTTTGCCTACTTGACAAGCTTAATAAATACCTGTCCCCGTACGAGTGGAAGTGTGCTAACTTATATTACATTACAATACATTATTGTTCTGTAATATATTGTAATGAAATGCGTCCGCCGCTCGATTACTAGAGCGATAAATTGCTTAATCAGTCATCTGTGTAATATCGATGATTAGCCCCGATATCGATATGAAATCGAGGAGTAATTTTTCGTGCATGCATTTAAATAATGACAAAAGTTTGAACTCTAATTTTTTTGTATGATTGGTAATTGATTTGATGTTTTATGTGTGTACTTACTAGCTGTCGCCAACGGGAGCGAAGACCCGCGCCATTTCTAGTGTATAGATAGATATTATAACGAGGTCCTATTTTAAACTGCACACATATTCGTCTAACATTTAGAATGGATTTATTCACAGAACCCTTCACACATTCAAGCTTCATGAGCCGTAAATTTGGCAACAAATGGCCCTTGACGATTTTCGCGCTGTCAGTGAAATGAAGGAAAACAGAATCCTCCGCATTGACCACCCGAGAGATATATTATCCAACCCCAACCCGCTACGTCACGATGATAATAAATACCCCAGTAATACACATTTTAGTTTGTACCCTTTATTCGAATTTGGAACGTCAAAATATGATACTTTATGGACATGTAGGTTGTTAACGTGATTAATGATATGACCGCGTGGTTTATATCAATTATTCGATTTTCTATTTGATTGTTTTCTGTTTGAGTGGATACAGCTTTAATATCAAAATGGTGTGGATTTATTGTTCAATATGAAAAGGTGTATGGGGTCCATTGGTTATACCATATGCGTTCGTAACCAACGAGTCAGAACGTTTAATAAATAGAGCAATCATTTTAATAGATTGATAGATTTGATAGATTGCAAAGTACATAGTACCAACTGAAAATCAGCGCTGGGTACTATTTGCCCAGCCCATGCTGAGATGGCGGCCTTTTTCGGTTTAATTTATTTATATTTTATTTTTTATGTTAAATGATTATGTTAAAAAAAAATAATGAACAATTTAAAAAATAATAATATAGAAACATGAGAGAAATCTCATGATCTCTATATTATGAATCTCTATATTATTATTTTTTAAATTGTTCATTATTTTTTTTTTTTGTTCTTTGGGTAAGCTGTTTTTTTTAGGACCTAAGCCGAAATAAATGATTTTTCTTTCTTTCTTACATGCATTTTATGCAGAAAGAGAATTCTACAAATGAGTTAGTGTAAAATTGTGGTGGTTTTTTAATTTATATTCGGGTCATTCGTCACTTAGTATTCAAAGCGATGCGCATGAAGTGAATTGAAACAGGAACTTTCAATTGCAAAAACATTCTCTCGCTAAGTGAAGCACTCTGAATTAGCACGAGTTTTATTTCATTCGAGTATAATAATTATTTCATCAGTAATATTACGAAGATGAATATTTATGACATTATAGTTTTACATTAAATTTTAAGCAATTTCCTTTGCTTCGGGTTAACATTTTTTATAAATGCTAGAAAATTAATGGCGAAATTCAAACCCACAACGGAAAATATTAGTTTTGTTCATAGCACTTGATCAATATTAAGAGTGACAGTAAAGCATTTGGTTTTATTATTGTTTTAGATATCTTTGACTACTCAAATAAAATCAAAATTATTTATTTGCATAAATAAGGTACAGAAGGTATTATTGGGTATTGAGGCAGACCCTAATGTTAGAATTTATCAAGTCGCCCAGAAGGCTTTCAACTTAACTTAACGACTGCCACATTAAGTGATAACCTGACTATACGGCTTTACGTGCCTACCAAAACATAGAGACGCTCAAGATTTAAATTACCACCAACGGTCACCCATCATGTACTGACCTTGCCGAACGTTGCTTAACTTCGATGTTCGTAATGATAGACACATATCACATTGCTACGAGCGATGGCCTCTTATTCTGCCTTTAATTTCGGCGAGCAAAATTACTTCTTACTTCGATAGCCGAGTTCATGATTGGGCAACCTTAGTGGTTGATATTGAACGTCACTAATAATGTGGCCACGACTTATTGTCAAACAATTAACTTAGTATATTATTGAATTGAAAAAGAATAACATACTAGTATTACTATTGTCTTAAGATTGCTTTAATAAGTTACTTGAATTATTGACTTAAAATATATACGCTGCGTGCCATTTATGGCAAATTTGGCCTTATTTTGCCATACCCATAAATAATAATTATTCAATTTTAGAATAGTCTATTGTACCGTTATAAGTTTTCGTAAGTAAATTATGTATTGTAGCAATGAACTATCAACAAAAAGCTATCACCACCTATCACATTAGAATTAGAAACTCATTAGTCCAGATTAGAAGATAAATAAACTCTTTATTATCGTTTTAATTATACCATGTATCAAATAGATTGCCCTAAAAGATTTACGAGTTCTTTTACTGCTGATTTATTCTAAAGATGTGCTGACGATTAATTGTGTAAATGTCAACTTACTGGACGAAACTGTGACAAACAAGTTTTCTTTTGTATTTTTATATTACCTTTATTCTTTTCCTTGAAGTTAGTTTTAGTATTTTTAACTGCCATTAATTTGCACTTCTACTGTACCAACCTTAATGGTTAATTTCACCTAATCGGATAAGTTAATCGATTAAAAACATACTTTAAGGAGGTTGGAACAAAATTATAACCAATTGGTTTGCTAAAACCTTCGATCGACATGTATGTCCTTTCTTTTCAAATTACTCAACTAATATTTGGTTACAGGAGGCAAATAGTCGCTCGCTGTGGCAGAAATAAGGTTACTATGACTATGTCCAGCAGTGGTCATGAGCTGATTATGAAGAATTAATATTGTATACACATATATTGTACAAGTTATTCTAACGACAGCACAGAACTGGTTCTAATTTCAAACTCAACAAATTCCATTCCTAGCTTATAATAAAATAGAAAATAAATCAAACCGGACTGTCTCTTTTGCTAACAAGGAAACTATTGCATTTCACATCTACGAATGCAAATTGCTGGACGATAGCAAGCTATTATTTGCTTGCAAAGTTAAATAGCTTTTACCAGTCTTTCTCCAGAAAAAACCAGAAAGAGTTTAATCCCAAATCGAACTGGAAACTGGCTGAACTTTCGACGAGCTGTTGTTATGGCAAATGCATTTTCTGCAATGCCAATGAACATTTAACTTTAAGCAAATGAGCACAAAAGTTTGTTCCAATCTTATTTTATGTTATTCTGTCAGAACATAATTAAAGTTTTGGTATTATAAATTTGATACAAATTATCACCTACATTATTGGTACTTGTTCAGAGGTGTATACATGCATATGATAAAGTTTCCACAGGTTAATTTAGACAGCGCTCTGACGAAAATGATATAGTATATTAATTAGGTAGGTATATTATTTAATTAAAATAATTTGAAGAATGTAATGTGAAAAAGTCTTGATGATTCGATTCTGGTAGCTGTCTAAAAATATAAAAATGTTTTAAAAAGACACTCTTATTAATAATAAGCAACTAAAATAAGAAAAATATGGATGTATCTTTTATATGGATGTATTATTTATCCATAATATATTATATAAATGATGATTGAGAAATGTAAAACCTTGGTATACCTTACCTACTACAAGTACGAATGATGAGTGTTCTTTCTAAAACTAATTTGTAACTTATATATTTTACTATGTTATACTGTCCGTGTAGTGACGGATTAAGAATACATAATGTCACTACCCCATCTCAAGCCGTGGGTGACAAAAGCACTGGAAGAAAAGAAAAAATTCGAAACAAACCCTACACCAACCCGTCTGGCCAGCATGGTATAGTAGGCTAAGTTCCCTCCACATTCTTTTGAGGAGACCCGTGCCCAGCAGTGGGACGTTTATGGGTTGAAATGAATGTTATATTGTACTGTGTAATTTAATTGATGAAAATCATTGTCATTGTTAATTAGTAGATACACGATACTTACTGTGAATACTATGTATTACCTAATATATAAAATACTACTAGAACCTAACTAATTAATAAAGTATAATTAATCGCTAATATATATTATATTATCTCGGTAATATGACTTGTAATATTAAAACATCTTTACTTGAACAAGAATGTTCCACGACATAATATTTATAATATTGTTGTAGGCAGGCGCCTCACGTATGTAAACATTTTGTCTACTACCAGATAGTCTGCAGGTTTAAATCCATGATCACATTGCATTGCATTAACAGCTGACACGTGCATTGAAACAATCAGACCAAGTAATATATAACAGGTAAGGATGTAGAAAAGGTACAGCTATATACTCGTAACATTGAAACGTGACCAAGAAAACGCGATATTAAATTTACAGCTATGTCAGGAGATGTGACACATGGAGATTCTTGCTCAACCAAGGAGGCTGGATTTGACTACTATCTATAGAAATCTACAGTACCTGGATAGTGTAAAAATTTCGCTTAAAATCATTTGTCTTTATAGCTAAATGAAGGCAGGGGACATCGATATGCCGATGAAACAAGGTCACTATTTCTTAGACAGAGAATATTTAGATTTTATACCTATTAAATTATAATCATAATATAATTTATTCTTATTTAATATATTTACGCTATTATTATTTACAGGTTCAGAAAACCATTCATAAACAAAATTATCGAGCGTAATGACTTCTACGAAAGCAAATTATTATGCAACTGATCTAAAGTCACGTATTATATTTAAGGAATATGAAATACCTTATTTATTTGCCCGACGTTTCGATCGAATTACACCGACCGTGGTCACGGACTGACTGGAGATACGAAAGTGACAAGTTACCAGGAGATGACAATATAACTGTTTTATCATTACCTCTCTTTTCTGATTCGCTACTTACGTATCACACACGTAACTCCTTTTGGTTATTATAAAACCATAGACTTGATTTCTATCACGAAGTTCTAATGACGCAATTGCGTCGCTAGCTTTTCTAACATGTACAGTAATATACAAAACAAGAACATCGAGTATTCTCGAACACAATATCAATACCTAGTAAACGTAAACAGCTATAGCTGGCTAAGAGCTTTTTCACATCAATCGACTTTCAGCTTGCTAATAAAGCTATTTCATGCTGGTGATGTCATTAATGCAAGTGGTGCAATAGATGCGATAAAGGAACGAGGTCGCAACGTTACCTACGTCATCGAAACTAGGTCTGATAACATTAATCTACATCTAATGCTGGCTAGTTTTCTTTATTACGCATCGCTAAGATTGTTCTGTTTGTGCTCGTGAATCACTAACACAGTTTTATCTCTGAGATAAAGTTCTAGATCATTGAGCCAAGTTTTTAAAGAATTTTTAACTTTAAACGAAATGAAATAAAATGAAATCTCGTTTATAAGTTATAAGGTAACACTTATGAAAGTCACAAGTTAAGAATGTAATAGGTTATCCGAAAAGTAGTATTAGCAAATACTACCTGGTAATGCCTACGACCAGTTCGCTTTATATAAACGATAATGCGCTTTGTAGTTTTAGTCTACTATAAAACAATTTTGGATGAAATTTCGGACTTTCGAGTAGCATTAAGTCGAATCACTAAATTAAGTTACTAATGTTTCAAATAAACATTTCATACAACTTGTTTCTTCCCATAATTGTCAAAATTATTTTTATTCGATACACTCAAACAACCAAAGAAACTAAATCATAATTAGTCGCAATACAAATGTCTGTGTAATTTATACATTAATAAAATACTTCTAAGATACAAAACTAATAATCGTCTACAACATACAATAATAAAAAATAAAATATTGCTATAGCCATCTCATCCGATCCACTTCAATACCTCCAACACAAAACTACGGTGCTTATTAAAATTCTTTAATTACCGTGAATATCTATAGAGACCATTATTTTTTGGGCTTTGATCAATCAGACAGCTGACTAACCAAATTATGTCGATATTGAATCAACCCAAACAAATTACATCGTCTTTGATAAGGTAATTATTAAATATAATTATTGTTTCGTCACGATCCCCTTTGCCTTTGTTAGTCGCCGCTCGATACATTTTATAATCTTATTGTGGGGACCAACGGTTTTAGCTGCTATAATAACCTGTTGACTGCATTGTTTCGTTTGTCTGTTGCGTGATTTTATTTTGATCAATGTGAAATGTGACGAAACAAAATAAATGATGTTTACATAAATTATGTCACAATAAAAGAATATTAGATGCATTTGGATTGTATTTGAATAATATTATTTAAAACAAGAATAACATAAAAAATAATGCCATTTCTCAATAATAATATTTAGGGTGTTCGCGAAAAGGAAAACTAAAAGGTATTTAATTTTCATAGTTCACAATGTGATCACAACTTTTAAATAAGATTAGCCAGTGTCATCATCATCATCAGCCCATTAATGTCCCACTGCTGGGCTCGGGTCTGCTTTCCTCTATCCAGAGAGCTGAGAGGGTTTAGGCCATAATCTACACACGCTGACCTAATGCTGGTTGGTGGATCAGACATACACTTTAGACTTTAGACAGTGTAATTTTATTAAAATAATAAAATAAACACATTTGCATGCAACTTGAAACCATATTTTTTTATTAGCATTTACCCAAAAAATCGTTCTTAAAACTACATAGCGCTACCTATTATGTTTTACAAACTTTATATTTCTTTTACTTTTAACTTTGCGCAGACAGTCAAAATTCATAGCGAGGCTCGTCCATCAACTTTCTCATGACCAAGAAGGAAAATTTACAACAGTGTAAAAGTTCATAGCTATAAACAAAATACGTCACAAAGAGTAATTGGTAAAGACGTGGTTGGTAGCATGAAATTAAACATGACAAAATTGTTCGGACACAAAGAGAAATTACGGTTGGGACACTTCCACGTCCTAATTATTGTCATGACAAAGTACAGACAAAAGTACGAAGAAATTTATATCGAATCTTTGAGGATTTAGCGTGGCGTTTTGTTTCTCACATTAATTCGATACTGTTTTTGTTTATTGGAATGTTTTGGGAAACAAATTGCGAGACATTTTGGTTAATTTTGGTAATTTAGATTTGAGAAATGTTCTGAAGTTATTATTACACTTTTATGTGGGTTCGTGCTTATACAGTCTTCTTCGTCGCTCCTTCAATGCTGAGGATCATGTATTGTCTATACACAACACGTCTCTAAGCAGTGTGATCTTCTGATGGACCGCATGATGCACGTTTCTTCCGATCCATCTTCATAGCGTTAGTCCATCTAATTGGCACCCAAATCTGAGCGCGTTTACCCTCCATCTGACCCAGAGCTTTTCTAGCTTTTCATACAGTAAATAGTTGCATAATAATAAAGCTATTTCAATAATGTATTATACTGAGTTGTAAAGGACTTACATATATATAGGTATATATATGTAATGTATGTATATACACTCCGTGTAGTGACGGATTAAGAATACATAATGTCACTACCCCATCTCAACCCGTGGGTGTCGTAAAAGGCGACTAAGGGAATTAACCTTATGTAGACAAGAGCACTGCGAGAAAAGGAAAACAGACCCTATACCAACCCATCTGGCTAGCGTGGTAGGTATAGTAGGCTAAATTCCCTCCACATTCTTTGGATGAGACCCGTGCCTAGCATTGGGTCGTTTAAGGGTTGAAATGATGATATATAGGTATTATAGTGAACCAGCACTATTACAGGTTCTCGTTTTTAAAGGCCTAATTGGAAAATCACTGTCATTTGACAATGATATAAAATTTGAGTTTAATTTTATGTAAAAAAGATCGAAAAGGCTCTTTAAGTGATTTTTTATCTACCCAGTACATTACTTTCAGTAGTAATCTGATTTTTAGTTGCTGAAATTCTATTTTAACAAAGTCACCAAAAAAATAAAATATTCTTAAAATGATTGTACCAATTCTCTTCAATTTTGGAGTAACCAAACTGTTTCAAATCCTTTATAGTATTAGTGATAACAAAGGAAGCCGTGTTTAGCTGTCCGCCGTACTGCATCTAATGCGCACGGGTGGACACCAATCTTCTTAAAATTAATTCGTACCGTACACAAAAGCATAGAAACTGCTTGTACCGTAGTGGAAAACAGTTAAGTGAATTAATTTGTTGAAACACCGCAGGCGTTTTTAGTAGATACAGTTTGGAAAAACAAGGACATCGTTTATTTATGTTTCAAATATTTCGAGAGTAACGTGTTGTAAATACAATGTCTCAAAGTATCTTAAATTATGACTAATTGATTGTTTCAGAAGTCAGAAACTTTCGTCAACATTCGTTTGTATGTTAATTTTCTGTCTTTTGTAAGATCTTAATTTAAGTTATATTATATTCAATTAGACAATGTATTTAATTTCTTTATGTATTCGTCATTTTTAAAGGGACAGGTTCTTGGCTGTTTCAAGTAATTGTACTTAATATTAGAGCTAATAGCGTAAACCATCATTAGAAAAGTTAAACTGGTCTAAAAGTCGATTTCTGATAAAGGTCCTCACTGTTGGCCTAGTGGCTAGTGACCCTGACTGCTAAGCCGGAAGTCATGGGTTCGATTCCCACAAAGAACAAATCTTTGTGTGATAAGCATGCTTGTTTGTTCTGTGTCTGGGTGTAATTTATCTATAATATGTATGTATTTACAAAAAAATGTATTTAAGTAGTATATCAGTTGTCTACTACTCATAACACAAACAAATATAATTGCTTAATTATGCTTATATACATATATTAAGTAAACTAACATAGCATTAAGTTTAATTGTTCCTAACAAAACGAGTTATGGTTACTTGAATAAATGATTATTTATTATTCTCAAATTATTTATTTATTACGCACATAATTATACTAATATAAATTAATAAAAGGTATGTATCAATTAGATCACGGAAATCTTAACGTAAGTTTACAATACGTTGAACTATTTCGTTTGTAATAAATCAAAAAATGAAACATTGGTGAGGATAATTTTTATTCCATAATACAGCCTAAGATAAACCGGAATGTCACAATTCGCATTTTCATTGTTTGTTTCTCATAAAATTAATATTATTTTATATAACTGATTTTGTTATTTTATAGCGTGATAGGTGAGCTTTTAAGCATAATTAAATATATGAGTATATTATTATAGCTCTTGTAATTATCAACTATTGATTGTTGATTTGTTAATAAAATAAAAATCAATACTTGTAAACACTTATTATATCATAACAAAGTATTAAATTTTATCTTAACATCAAGTATCAAATGTTATCTAACAAACATTTCAAAATACAATTTCATTAAACAGTTATTTAACAGTTTGTGTATTAAGGCGTTGTTAAACTTCGCTAGATAGCCATAACGTCTCAAAATAATAATCAGAGTTTATGGACTAAATGGGACAGGTTCATAAAAACGACTATAGAAACAGTTATAATGATGCGATAAAAGATTTGGAACCGCACGCCACCCACACTATACAACAACTAAAGTCGTAATTTAGGCAGTTTTAATATCCAAATATGGTAAATTATCTGATTCCGTGTGAATTTATATATATCTCATACATTTTGTTCTAGATGCCAGCCAGTACTCAGCTAATGAGCTCACTTAATTCGGTTTACTTGGTTCCAAATTTCGTAACATTGCATTCCATAACACGCCTTCAAAATATATGCGCGTCATTAGAGGCACTGGGTGAATTTTATGGAATCAACCAGTTAATGACACAGAAATCCGCGCATATCTTCATTGTACGATAATGTCTTAAAATGAATGTAAAGTCGTGGGAATTATTTAAATGTAAAGGTTATTTTGAATCACTATGGAATCAAAGTTACATTCGTAATGTTCTTAAAGAAATATCTAACCAGAGGTTATAAGGAAAAACATTTATATCTATGAATAATAGTATTATAAGTGCTATAAAAACTCATATTGTAAATCTTAAACACTGTTCAGTAATCGGCTTTATATCATTTCATGTGAAAAATTACCTGTCATAATTAATAATTAATTTGGAAATAAAATTAGACAAAGATAATAACTTTTCATATTCCGTTGAAGAGCCGACGTCCTAATTAAAACGCTTCTAACAATTTATGTGAAAAATAACAACCTAATTTCACAAAAGTAACAAAGTATTATAGCTTCCGGGAATCGTCTCGTTAGTGATCAAATGGCCGCGAACATCGTGTGGAATGTTAACATTGCTTTTTCTCTCTCAAAAACTTTCCTTTTATTACATCAAAGTCTCTCATAACGAGATTCAACCGATGAAATTTTGTTTCAGGGAATTGAACAAAGGAAATTCATAGAATCTTAAGTGAACTAAAATGAAAATGACGTTGCAAAAGAACAATAAATCTAGAAATCCCCTAACGATACGCCCACTGCATTGATTTAGCTAACCCTACTCTTCCCCTGTATATGCAGTTGGCTCCAATGTAAACAAAATGACGCCGGCCTAAGCAAATAATGTAGGAAGTAAGTCTAATTCATTATTGTTCGCAGAAACAATAAAAGCGGCAACAAACGAGATTACCGATAAATCTAAAAGGGAATTTTTCTACATTGGAGGGGCTTATCTACTTTACGTCGTTTTGGGAATAAGTACCGGGAGTCTTACTGCAATGAAGACGGTGCCGAACTTAAGTCTGCTATTGTCTGTTAGGATAAAAAAGGTACATGAGAGAAAGTAGGCTCCGTCCGAACTCCTTCCATAATCTCTTTATTTACTACGGCATCTTTAGCTGACCTTGTTATTTTGTTAGGGATATTAAAGATAGCATCAGTTGATTCGAGACTATTCAGGTTTTATTTATTTTATCGCCTTGAGCTTTGCGTGAATCTGGTTATTTTAGTAGTAATCCTAGTGTTACAAAATATAGATGGTTGAGCTACTTATACTATAATATTTATAGTTACAAAAATAATATATTTACGAGCATCATGATTTATGTGCGCATGAACAATAAAACATTATATTATAGAAAATATTAGCTTACAAAACGATTATATTATGTTATTTTATAAAGACAAACATAAAACATGGACAGGTATATAATGAAATTTATAAATACTTTGTCATAATGTCAGTCAGCTGTTTGGTATAAAGTAGCTACCTAGCTGTGGCAGCGTGGCGCTAAAGTATTAAGTTACAATTCAGTAAGAAGACAATCGAATTGTGATTCAGAATCTTGTTCTTAGAGCAAGAGATTAGTTTATTTACAAACATCGTGGATGCAAATGACAAATTAAACTGTTGGACATCTTTTAAATCAGTTAATATTGTTTTTTGCCATAACGATTATTCAAATAAGTTTAGTAGTATTTATTTATTATTATTTTTGGGTTAGAGCCATAGAGGCTATGTCGACCAGTTACTGATCTATTGTAGCGCCCACACACACTTAGAATTACTTCTATGTACTAGTATATGGCTTTCCTCACGATGTTTTCCTTCACCGTTAACAGATGGTGATTCATGTGATTAGTACATATAAATTACACAACAAGTGAAATTTATATTGGTAGGTACTGCCGGTCAGAATCGAACTCGGACCGTATGACTTGCACGCCGGTCACTTACCCGTTTGGCCACCATCGCTTGTCAAGTTTAGGAGTAAAGTAATTTTAACGTAGGGAATGTTTAAGTAGCTTATTAACTGCATTGAATCCATTCATATTCAAGATAAACGTTTTCTACATGTCAATTGGCGCTAGTTTCGTGTACATCACACGACTAAACTCGTGGGTGAACCGAATTTAATCGTCCGAAGCGTCAGTGCGAATAATGGCAGCGACAAATTTTCCGTACCGTCGAGCATTTTCCTCTGAATGCACCTACACAATCGACGGTATTGCCTGCAAAATTGTACGCTATTAAGTGACATTCTAAATATAGGGATCCACAGGATGACGTCGAGATAGCCAGTCGCTCTCAACCCTTTTCGTGTTCCATCAGATTTCACTACTCCTGCTTTTACATTATCATCCTTAAATCAAAGAGTCAGGTTACATTTTTGTTCAACACTTATGTGAAATTTGTGACATTCTATAAATATAAACAGGGGGACAACTGATGAAGTGTAACTGTTACACATCTGCCTTTCGACGATTGATTCGTAATGATGATTGGTACGTGCGGTTTGGAAGACATGTCCGCGGAAAGCAGCCCTGTGTTATATCAATCTTGTGACGTTAATAATATGGTTATAGCGTATCGGGCTAAAGATAACTTACTACCGACAATATAATACCGGTGTCTGATACGTTGTGTGTAGAACCCCCTACTTATACACGGTATCGAAAAAAAGTATAATCGAATTTAAATTTCAAAATTATTCGGTAATCATCTTTAACTTCCACTGGCGGATTTATGCACCTGAATAAAAATTCTCAAGCATTGCTAAGAAATTGTACCTCTAGGCATTACCTTTTTGCGAGTCAGTTAATATTTCAGTCAAGCAAATGCGAATATTAGTCCCGCAGGTAGGAATGTTAACCTTAATCGAGTAAAAGTAGTTATGTGATGCAACTCTTTGTAAAATAATATTATGTAATCTTGAATAATAGTGTCTGCAGTCTTTTATTACCTACTTTTAATAACGGCCAGAATATTGAAAAATTAGAAAAACATTGAATAAAATTATGTCAAGCAAGATTGAAGATAAGTTTGTTTGAATTTAGTTCCTAGGAATTTAAAGCTTCCTACTCATTATTTTTTTAAACCATGAACAATATAATGAGAGTTGAACACACACTTTAAATTATACTTCCGAAGCCTGATCATAATAAACTAAATCATCTCTATCATCTCAAACAAAATACCGCCTATTCGTCACGCAAGTGCACCACTATTTCCTTTACCGCCACATAATATCTCTTCTAATTAAAAGCAAGCGCATTCACGGTTGAATGTCTGAACGTGTTTCCAATCAGACAACATCAAGAGTTTTACGACTGTCTGTATTCATAAAGAACGTTGAAGCTCCGTGCTGATTGATAACATGTGTCAGTGTAAGAACAACGGATTTGTTAGTCATAACAGCTTTCATTGATAATTCTGCTCCGGTATCATTTGATTGTTCGCAGATTGCTGTAGTTTCATCCTGTTACTCGCAAAACATGTTAAGTATTCCTGATATACATGCAAAATCCTTTTATATTTATCTTGAATAAGTTACATTGCGATCAACTTAATTATAATAGTTCTTATACTATAAATTCTTTAATATTTTTTTTAACAATATTCACTGTGTAACATTATGAGATAATTATGCATGCAAAACAAAAATTAAGTCCTTAAAGAGTATCCATATTTTTTATTCTAGAATTTGTAAAAATAGTTGAAGTTTTATTAAGTACATTGCACTTCAGTAAGATGTACTTAGGTATGTTGGCAATGTTCCAGAATAACTTTCCTAGAACTGTTATAAAACAAATTCAAATAGGCACAGCAAACAAATCTCCAAACCAGGATGCGCAAAAGGAAAATACAAGAGAATTAAACATTTATAAAAAAGATGTCAAAATAATGTTGTTCGAGCTCAATTTTCTATCACAAAACAAATAACATTAAACGTTAACGTCACGAAGGCAGGTGAAATGGTAGACGTAAGACGTACGAAAGCTTACCAAATATTTACAAGTGCCTCAAGTGGCTTAAAACAAATTCTCCAATAATCTTACCTCGTCTTTGTACTATTGTTTACACTGAATTTCGCTACTGCCTGCGCTACCCTTGGCTTGTATTTTTGTGGAACGCCACTCAAATTGTGTTTGATTTCGCCAAACATAAAGCATTTGTAAACATTTAACAGAGTTGTATCGGGTTACACGTTTCCTTTTGTTCGTGCCGTTTCTGTTGCTATTACAAAAATATTTTTACGATATCAATTGGTTGTGATTCAGCGTTTTGAAAAATGATTGATGGTATTTTTAATGAGCCCGTTCTTCAACATTTATGATTTGAGTATTCAGGTCATGAACTGCTGCTGATTTATAAATATTTATTATTATTAGTCGTAAATTAATAAATCATCTTTGTTAATGAGGCCGATAAGCCGATGTACTACTCTCATGTTGATTCAAATTATTATTTTTAAATCAGAGTTTGTTTTGAAATTAAAAATATGTGCGCAATTATTCAATAAGTAGCTTTTGTCTGTGGTTTCATGCGCTTGATTCATGGGAACGTGTTATCAGAATACATATTATAATAAAAGCATGTCTAACTGAAGCTCCTGCCTTAATGCCTCTTGTATTTTTTTATTGGAACCAGTGATCTAGTTATCCGTCATTTTGCAACATTCCCAGGAATTTCGAATTATGAAATCATCCTACAACATATATTATTATATTTGTCGCAAAAATGTTGAAACTGTATTTTTAGTTTTTCCTTTTGACTTATTTTAATAACGTGAATAAACATGTGAAATAAGTTTAGCTTCTCTTTTTTCTTAAGCCCCTCGTGATGATTTTGACAGCATCTCCCGTTGAATGTTTACATCGTCGCAGGCAACTCATTAGTTGTCACTTTAGTCTCACACACATCTGGCAAATGCGTTACAAGTATTTCGACAAAATATTCTACCATTTATTTTCTATTTTGTTCCTTATGGTGTTTTGTAAACAAAATATAAATAATCAGCTGACCGATCTACAAAGAGCCCGATTTAATTTTGCAAGAAAAAGTGAAAGTGAAATAAAGTCACAAATAGTGTCATAATTTGTGCAAATTTTGTATAAAATGTAATACGAGTAAATAGCTATGACAAGCCTCGCCTCTGTGATTGAAAACTCACGAAATGTATTTTATTATGATGTAATTTCTAATTTTCTTGTCTGGTGAACAATTAAATATGAAACTGAAGCTGACCAATGCCCTTTCCAGTTGAAAAACTTACAAAATTGAATTAAAATTAATTCTCTTCAGATTAATTTTAATCCAGTGATCTTAACAAAATACAAGTAAAGTGTAGTTAAAATAGTTATAAATTTTCTACACAATCCTTTTTAAGAACAACATCACATTTACAAATTCCTTTGGAAACAGTAGCAATATTAAAATCACAACGGTTCTCACAAAGACAAAGAGGGCGCCGACGCGAGAGGTATCAAACGTAATAAATAATTCCCTCGCTTCACGACAAATGAGGTCATGTGTTTCTCCTTTACGTTTTTTGTTCGACTTCCCGCGGGATCGTGTGTCTTCTATTTCCGTTTCAATGTATCGACTGAACGATTTGCTTCTTATATTTAGAATATGTTCGCTGTTTAGTGTTACGCGCCATGGGGATCATTAAATTCGGGAACGCAGATGTCAACCTTGCTAACATCTGGTAACTTTTAGTTTTAATTTAACAAATTGATATTTGTTGGTTGCTTGCTTTATAGTTCACTTGGTGTGACAAATGTAGAAAATTATAATTATGTAATGTTTATGGGAGCAAGTTAAAGAAATACGTTGCGTATGCAGCTTCTAAGTTTTAAATTAAATTTAAAGACCGTCATAGTTTTGACGTTACTAATAGGTATAGATAGTAATAATTTTAATGATAGACATTCTTTTGCGTACATCTAAATTGATGCTAGGCGTACACTACAAACTATCTCCGCTACAATATCGGTCTCATTTCATTCTAGACAATGACTCACCTAGTTCACAATAGCAAGACAGTGTTCAACTTGTCCATAATAGCACATAAACTGGTTTGTTGTATATGATTTTGTCCAACGTCACTGCTAATACCATATCATTTGATGTCAATTGTTCTATCTCACAGCGATTTTCTCTTTAAAGTACACCTACAAATATATAATCCACCGTACTGTGAACAATAGGTTCAATTTCTAAGCGCTTGATCCTTTCAACGTTTTTACTGCTAACCTTAACTTCAAAGAGCATATCCATTCTTTTAATCCTTTTGTACTTTGACCTATTTAAATCACGTTAAAAGCAAATAGAAGCTTAACCTCAAAACCGCATTTAGAGTAAGCGTTGCAATCTTATGTACAATGGGCAACATAAATTGTTATGCTAGACATTACTAGTGGTATAAGACTTTGTGCCTTACGAAGAGTATTTAAAGTTGAGTATTGTAGATTAATGGGGTGTTCTTTGTAATAATTGGAAGAGAGGCAGCCTGTACGTTTGGAACAATCAAACTTAACCTTGGGAACGTTTTACGAGTCGCTTTCAGCTCGCAACGGCGTAATAAACATGTCGGCATTGTCGGCAACAAGTGTTACCAGCTTGTGGTCTACGCACGTGGTAACTGACTGTAATGGAAAAGTAATGGTTACGAATACTAAGATAATAGATATCTGGAAAACAATGTAAGCATCAAGTTAATAATGTGATGACGCTTACTACTTTCCGTTACAATTGACAAAAAAGTTGTTGTACAACTTTCAGAGTCGTTAGATATTATTTGTGTTTATTTTTACAACTTTTTAATGACAAAACTTCTGTATTTTTTATCTTGTTTTTCCTTTGCGTTCATAAGTACAATATTTTTTAAATTTAATGTGAATTTCATTTAAAATCTAATGCCTGATATAAGTATTGATTGTGATCCAATACTGACCAGCCATAATTTTATCCAGCAAGTGGCTGAAGGTGAACTGAGCATTGTGGAATAAACAGAAGTGAAAGTGAATTTTTTTTATCCATACCTACATAAATTATAAAAGGCTTTGTCCTGACTGACTGACAGACAACGCAGCACAGCCTAAACCGCTGGTCGTAGCGACTTAAAATTTGGAGGGTGTGAACGTTTTGCAAATTAGTATTGGGATAGGAACTTAAAATGTTGTTTTTAATATTTTTGATAGGGAAGGGTTCAGGGGGTGAAATATTAAATAGACAGTTCTTTGTTTTTCAAGTTTGGTCCCATGAAATAGGGGGCGAGCCTATTATCATTCACAACCAATCTCCGGAAAAATCTCAATACTGGAATTTAATGATAGAAAAGCTCAAATCTATTTTCATCCGACCCGGGAATCGCACCCGGGACCTCTTGCACAGCAGTCGTATAAACTTCCCACTGCGCCACCAAGGCAGTTCGGAACCTTATACATGTGATCAAAAACACAAATACGTGTTCCTTGCTTTTTTTAAATTCTATCCCAAAGAGGATGAAATTGTGATAAAGACTTCTGAAAACTAAGTACTTAGTCGTTATTTTTTAAGTTTTTATGGACGGATAATACGCAACTTCAATTAAGAAGTGAGTTGATGGGTTGTTTTTGGTGTTTGAAAGACTTACCTTAAGGTATGAAATAGGTGTGAAAATTATTAGAATTTGCTATGGATGTCGTTTTCAAGGTTTTCGGGGACGCTGATTACGAAAATTTTATCTATAAACAAAAAAAAAAGAATGGAATTCAACTCCTGTAGTGGGGTGTTGTGGAACTTCATGAATTGCACTTAAACAAAGATCTATGTAATATTGAAATCTACGCGGACGAAGTGGCGGGCAAAAGCTAGTTTCTTATTATTAGTTTACTGGAGTAGAGTAAAATAAATTAATAAATAATTATTCCGTATTGTGACTTCCTCAATGAGCACGTACTTACAGAAAATTGGTATCACAAGATAAAACAACATTACAATTGGTAACAGACTAACAACTAAACTACGGCCATAAAGTAAAGTATCTCTTTCATAGAGATACATAAATGTGTTAGCGTATAAATAAAATCAGTTGTGCGTCATGAATAGGAGATCCAGGCATATGGATAAGGAAATCGGGATTTATAGGCACGAAATATCTTGAGAGACCTGTTGATATAAAAATATAAAAAAGTTGTGCAATACTAAATTTCATTTTTACAGGGCCTAGCTGTTTGAAAACTGGTAAATAAGTGTCTGATAGAATATCTTAGGCACAAGGTACACTTTTTTATGAAAAATTCAGTTAACTAAGTTTTATAGCTCATCAGACTACCATCTACCAATGATGAAACGGGTCTTTCGTCAATTCACACCAAAGCTGTCCGAACCATGGTGTGAATTGGAAACGTTACGATTAAAAATATTTTCCAACATAAAGAATTGGTCACACTACTGACGTCTTAAAATCCATATTTTTAGTTAGTAACGAGAAGAGGTAACGCTTGACGTTTTTATTACAAGGATTAACTTTGTTTTGTTTTATATTTTTATAGTGCAGATGTTTTGGTATTGTACAGTTAGAGAGGATTACAATAAAAATATTTATCTACAAAGTTATGAAGGGAACATTTTTTAACACTTCATTTGTAAATGATGAATTAAAATTGAATTTGATTTTATTTTCGTCTTTGATCTTCATATTCCAAGTGATTTGTGCTTTTGAAAAAATATGCCTATTATCCGCAATGGGCAATCGTGACGATAATATATCGTAATTTTAAATTAACAATGTCATGTTCTAAGTATTGTTTAAGACAAAATATTTTATTTTGTTTGAATGTTAAAATCAATCACATCATTATCACAACTTGCTACATGAGATCGTTGTTTTATGAGAACAAAAATAAATCCTTTGAATCCATCAGCTCGTTTCATCTGTGTCAAAGCGAAAACGCAACCTAGATATGTATCCATCCAAATATTTAAGATCATCAAATTATCGACCAGGTTTTAGTGCAAATGCAGTCGTTTGATCGTCTAAAACTGTTTTGATGTCATTCTCTCATCGTCGCTATTTCTTCATCTTTGCACCTAAAAGCTGTTGTGGCTATTACACATTCAGATTTTGACATATCATCTGAGCGTTCACGCTTCCTTTATATCCTTTCATCTTCTTTATAAATAGATTCATTGGTGTCGAATTCCCTCACTCCATGTCAATCAACAGTATCGATATTTTCGTTAGTATTATGATGGAACTAACATTTCCGACCAATAACATTCAGTGTTATGTTTGATGAAATTACGACGCCTGCTGTGAAATGCGTTATACTGATATAACTCCTATGGGTGTGATCTCACTGTAGAGTAATTTCTATAAGTGATATTACTAGTGTTTTATTATTAGTTACAAATATTGCATCTGTTGTTTTGGTTAGTGAGCTATCGATTGAAATAACAATGGTTTCGGTATGTTTGTTTTGTTTTATCTAAGATGATGGACGCTAGTAGAAATCCTGAGTACAATTATGTGTGAATTACGTTGTGTTTATTTTGAATATTACAATGGTTTTGTTGGCAAAGTTCTACGACTGTTTCATTGAAGATGGCCTCGAGCATAGATCAGAACAGGACTCAAGGCAGTTTTTATGTAAATATTGATCTGAGTAGAGACATTGATTTGTTAAAGCTTTCAATTATTAATAATATTTACAATCCACTTTTATATCATGATATCAGCCCAACGACGTCCACTGTTGAACAAAGACCTAACCTAATTTCCGCCACAGCGAGCGATATTGTGATTTAGATTTTGTTTTTTATTTTCCAATTTTATGTACCTACGTATGTTGAATTGCTTTACAATACTATAAAAAGTCATGACTATCTTCTAAGCAGAACATAAAACCAGCTTAACAAGCCTTTATTTCAAATATATTGCAACTTATTCTTTCTGAAACTACTCTGAAGTAAGTAATCCGCATGCTTGATTTCGCTGGAGCATCGCCTTTATGCTCTTTTTATAGCATTCAGTGTTAAAGTACTGCAAACGATATTGCAAACGTAAACTAGTCATTCACAGACGGTACATATTGCTTTTAACATGCATGTCACTACTACCATGGATTTACTACAGTAGTTAACGTTCTCTCAAAATATTTATGTATTAATAAATTAATAAATAAAAAAAATAGGTATATTTTTTTTTGAACGACCTATTTTTCCATAACACCGTACAGCCTAAAGTAAGCTAATATACTTAGGCTTTTGTTATGGGATCTAGGCAACTGATAAACATATTATATAATTAATGTATTCCTTAAGACATACATAATTATTATACATAAACTCAAACTCCGAAGCAAATATTTGCAGATCATACAAATAATTATTACCCGATTGAACCCGATAGCTCAAAAGCCGTAACCGTAACCACTATCACTGCGGTACCGAGGCAGTCAGCAGGTTTTCATTTGTATTAATTTCAATACCTATATCATCATCATCATCATATTAGCCCAACGATGTCCACAGTTTGACATAAGCCTCACCTAATTTACGCCATAGCGAGCGAACCTATACCACCTGCAACCTTGACCGGGTCGTCAGGCCACCTGGTGGTAGGCTTTCCTACGCTACGCCTTTCATACGTGGCCGCCACTCGAGAACCCTTTTCTCCCATCGGCCATCAGTTCTACGAGCTATGTGCCCTACCAACGGTTCGGTGAGCTATGTTGAGAACTTCAGTAATGAGAATTAATTACATAACATAACATAACATAGCATCACGCCTTTTTCCCCGAAGGGGTAAGCAGAAGTGTTTCACACCGACATTTCGCCAGCTATGTTTGGTCCCATGAAATAGGGGGCGAGCCTATTGTCATCAACTGGGAGCATTTGTTTACCAAACTCCGGGAAAATCTCAATACTGGAATTTCATTTTAGAAAAACCCAATATCATTTTTCACCCGACCCAGGAATCGAACCCAGGACCTCTTGCACAGCAGTCGTATACACTTCCCGCTGCGCTACCGAGGCAGTTTAATTCCAAAATTAATTCCAATGAAATGTATTCATTACTTATAAATATATCCGTGATTTTGGCCTTTTCTTACCTACAATACTACTTTTACATAATAATACTTTTTTATCTTTAGTTTCTGAGCCACGGGAGGATGTTGTATCAGATTTACTTTACTAGCTAAGACTGTAAAAGTTTAAACTATAGTAACTCTTAGTAATCGTATTGTTTAGTTGTACCTTTACCCTGCAAGTTATAGTGCAACGTTACGTTGGAATAAACAGGAAGGTAACATAGAGCTTTGAATATTGCGATAAACTCAGAAATTGATGTTTTTGATAATACTTCAGACAAGAGTATATAGATATTTTGTATTGTGCCAAAATGAGGAATTTGCAGGTTTATTGTTATTATTATAATGTGAGATCAAATCTTCTGATATGAATATTTTTTCTAAAGGCAAGACTACAAGAACAAAATACATAATATTTACTTGAACCAATACATTTTTTTTTCTACTTAGCCATTTTGTAAGAAGATTTACTGCTTAGTCAATTTGTAAGCTAGACAATTTGATTTACTAACAGGTTTTCAAATTGGTCATTTTGCATCCACTACCATTTGTGAAAAGCATGTAGACGAAGTGTATCTTTAAAACTTAAAGAGACTCAGATTGCCTATGTTTCATTAAAATCACAAAATAATAAAAATATTTTGATATCTTACTTGATATGCAGAGTAAGTTCTGTAAAAAATAAGACGTCTCACTAATAATGTTGCATATGAACATGACATTAAGTACGTTGTTATTCGCAAGCATTATACACAATATATGCAAGAAACAAGATCCTAGTATGGTAACGCTACATAAAAACTGAAGTATTCAAGTACAAAGCCAACAACACCATCCAAAGATTGTTTTATTCGTAGCGAAACAACTATCTTATTTGGCGAGGAGCTAGCCAGTTGTAATATTCATCATGTCGTTGGCTTCGGTGACTTTAAACGGTGCATGTCCGTCTTTTTATTTTACTTTTTTATTTATTCTCGCCTCGATTGTTGCCAGAGAAGCAGTATTCATAAAACTATGGAAGCACTGTTCCTTGTTTTACACACTCTTTTATATTTCAACAGCCATTCCAGTTGAGATACCGGCGACATTTTATAGTGTTGCAGCACTGTCTTTACTGTGCAATGTCCATCCCTGTGGAAAATGAAAATGTTGGCAAAAAGTGGTAGCTTTAATTTGTTTGAATAAGTGATTTTCGTTTCGAGCAGGTGTGTTTGTGTTACAAAGAATAAACCTAAGCTTTTATCGTTTCTTCTGCTTTTGAAATTACTTACTGTTTTCGTAATAACTTTTAGGTATCTAGATAGTAGACGCATTGCAAACGAACGAGTCCAGCAGTAGAAAACAGAGCTGTAAAATGTTTGAAAAGATGATGTGAATATATATTAAATAATATAGTCATGTAAAAGTGAGTTTTTTTCTTAGTTTCTCCCCTTTCACGTTACAGCGAACCAATGCGCAAAGACTCAACATATTTTTAAGTATACTATAAGTACTCGAAAAAGGCTATCTATTCCAGTAGCGTGTTTTCGTGGACCAGGCAGGTGAAACCGCAGTCAGAGCTAGATTATTATAAAAGTTTCCCTAGAACCACAAATACGAAATTATATCCAATGCCAAAGGAAACATAACTCGTCAGCTCCGAGGAGGCACCTCAAAATATTCCAGTTGGAATTCGTAGTACTAAATTATGAAGATATTTTGACTATCGCAACAAAATCATGATTTATCTGCGCTGCTGCTTACTCTTCTCGTTAGTTTGTGTTATTCTTTACAAAATAAACTGAAAATCGAAGAATAACAACGTTCTCGGAGCATCCAACTGACGTACGGTCGTGTTTACAATGTTTCGTAACAGCTAATGGTTCATTTTGTCAAATATCCAATGTTCAAGAGTTATAAATTCAACGAGCTAAAGGATGAATCATGCTAATGAATCAACCTATCCAAGATTACGTGATAAATCGCCTTACAGTTAATATTAATATTTCACTTTACCAGATTAAGTGAAAGACGTGAATTATGTTGTTTTATTTTACAATAAACTTGATCACACATCTTTCTTACAAGTTTATAACACGTCAAACAGATTTGAATACTTTTAAGTTTCTTAATTTTCTCATACTTTATACATTATAATGCCTACTAGTACAGCCGAAATAAATCGAACACGTAAAACTTTTAATTGGTATTTGTGTATTGTTTGATTAAAAGTAGTAAATTATGTGCGAAGATTTACTAACGTGAAATTTACTGCTGGTAATTATAAACAAAATGACGGTACTATTGTGTACAATTCTGATAATAAACAGGGCCATAACTTGATTATAAAAAACTTTTGTCAATAAAAATCACCGCACGCGTCGCGTGGAAACATAAAGTCAAAATTAATAGACTGGATTACATAAACCAAAACACGGGCCAGGTTCCAGTGATACCGCACATATCCTGACTACCGAAAATCACTTGAACCGACCGTAAAAGCGACAAATTTGTGTGCGAGTCCATAAATTAAAGTTCATTAAAACTTAGGGATTGGGGCTGAATGGTATTTTATTTACTCAAAAATGGACTTTACAGCGTCGGGCGAACGATAAATCTGGATTTTAATTTTATTTTTACGTGAATTCCGATGGTTAGTATTTCTTTTATGCTGACCGGCAGTTATTTTGAGCTTTAGTGACAAAATATAAACTTTTATTCTACGTTAATTTGGTTGCCGTGGGACATGTATGCCATAATAAAATTTTATTTTCTTTGCGATATAATGAGTGTCTTAACCAACCTTGTCAAGTGACACAGTAATTATGTATCGATGCCCCAACACTTGCGGCTGTCAGCGAGAAGCTTAATGTGAGTCATTAAGATGCCACTTTGAACTTACCTACATCTGAATAACAAGTAAACACGATGCTCTTACATTTAGATTAACATAATATATAGAATGATGACTCGTCGAGTACCATATTCACAAAATATTTGTGTTTTAAGATTGAGCTTTCTAAAATATTTATAATCAAATCATTAGTTCTGAGTTTCAATACCTACTAAACTAAACAATCGCCATAAAACCTGTAGTTATGGAGACATTCCTATGTCTAAAATGATTCTATAGCATTGTGTTTAATGTGTCACTAACAGAACATTGAAAGCAGGTTTGGTTAGATTTACAAGAGCGAACAGCTGGCGACTTTTTGTCAAGCTGTTAATGAAGATTTGTAACTGTCCCGTTGGCTTTAGTGTGGTCTCACAAACGCTAACTTCTTTATCCCAACAGTAAAAAAAGAATACAAATCGTATATTTATAGCTCGCTTTGAACTGATTTTGCGCCGACATGACGTACTGGGTTCAAACTATTTTCAAAATAATAAACACGCGTTAGCTACAAAGGGATTTAATTTTATGAAGACGTAAGCAATGAAAACGTTCATCGCGGCTAGACAGGCAAGTCTGACGAATTAATAAAAGCTTGCCCCACAGCGCTAAAACTTAATGGGAAACTAACAAGCGTAAACTAAAGCACATAAAACAATAAGAAGAGCCGCGGGGAATGGATAGCGAACTCCACCGACCACTCAATAGTGCACCTGCAATAACAGATCTCCACTTAATTTAATATTAAAAGCGAAAAACTTTTTAATTTTCCTCTTATTACCTTCCTCCTGTTAAAGTTTAAGGAACTTGTATTTTGTTCTGGAAACTTCGTCTTGTATGCTCATGACGTGACATGTTTCCCGTTTTTTCTTGGCGAAAAAAATTAGAGGCGGCCATCACTACGTAATTGAAGTGTCAAAAGTTATCTGATTTTACTTGCAAAACGCGTGGCGATATGAAATTTTTCGCGCAGTCGAGATCGCTGGTTGGAAAAAAGAGAATTCGATATGAGGCGAGTGTCTGCAATCAGCATTCGACCTACATTCCTATCGTTATTATGCACACGTGTGAACAGACTTGTATTAGTTGACATTAAGCTACTGCAAATTGTGACTTACTAATTGGGAAGTAATCAATAGTCTGAAAGTAATTAACACGTTTCTTATTTATATTATTATTATTTATGCCACAAACTCTATTTATTTGTAATTTGTATCATGGGGTGTATATTGAACTCGTAGATTTATTATTTGTTCCTTTGTCCATAATGTCAAATATATCTATGATTGGACTTAATATTTGCATAGAGTTGATAATTTGATTTGTGTAAAAAAGCAAAATGCAGCGCTTCTGAATTTAATATTTATGATTTTATTATATATAATTTGTAGGTTTCTATTCAATACCTAAGAAGTTTCTGAACATCAGAGACTTTACATCTATGTAATAAAACTCAGTAGAGGGAAGTTGTAAAAATTCTTGAACGAAATAAACAAAAATCTGATCTAACGGGCTCGACATTGGCACACTTTTGAACGATAGCAATTATAGCCATTACGTGTAACAAACTCTAAAGCAATTAACCGAAAAGGTTATGTTTTTATTTCCATTTAATGCGTACTAAATGGTAGAATTTAACGGAAATTTTAACGAAGTGCGTTCGCATTGAATTCGTCCAATTAAAATTGTAAAAAGCAACGTATGCTAAATGTTCAAATAGAAGTAACGATGTCGTTACCGATGCCCTAACAAGGTGAAGTAGTTATTCACTGCATACTGGTTAATTATTCAGTAAATAATGAAAAACGACGTACTTTTTCGGATAAAATGAAATGATTTCTGAACTCTTTGCATGGTAAAAAATACAGTTTTAATTTACTATAAACCAACACTTTATCTGTGTAGTGTTGGATTAAGAATACATAATGTCACTACCCCATCTCAACCCGTGGGTGTCGTACAAGGCGACTAAGGGAGAAACCATATGCAGACAAAAGCACTGCGAGAAAAGGAAAATTCGAAACAAACTCTAGACCAACCCGTCTGGCTAGCGTTGTATATTAGGCCAAATTCCCTCCACATTCTTTGGAGGAGCTTTAGGTATACTGCTTTTGGAGTGAAGTGATTAAAAAGCCTTAAACATCGCGGGCTAATATTTTTATTATATTTTATTTTTTTTAGAAGCCTTCGTGGCTCTGTGGTTGGCTACCCTGACTGTTGAGATAGAGGTCGTGGGTTCGATTCCCACCCAGGACAAATCTTTGTGTGATAAGCACAATTATTTGTTCTGTTTCTGGGTGTAATGTATCTATAAAAAGTATGTATTTACGAAAAAAAAAACTCACAAACAAACAAAACAGATACGTATGTTCTCATTAAAGTAGTGTCAGTTAAAGTGCAGTACTTCATCTGTCATCATTTCACATGCACCGAAACCAACTCAGACTTTCCACCGCAAAGCTAAATCTTGCTATTTCACATAAATTCACAAGAGTTGACGAGAAGCCTACAGCGAATGCTAAGTACGGTGTTTTCAACTGAGATGGGCTTGGCAGGCCTCATGAAGAATGCATGCGTCCCGGTATCCGGTTATGAGATGACTGTTGACTTGGCTTATACACCTTGAGAGTTGTGATTACTAAGCTGTCGGGTAAAAAACACTTTTTTTCTGTATCAAAGAAAAATACTCTTCAAAACAAATACAAAGATTAACTTCTTTTTGCATATTGTATTATCGTTGGTAACATGTCATGTACTACATGTTGGTAATGTAATAAAGCTACATGACTGGCCTGTTGGTCTAGTGGTTAGTGACCCTGACTGCTAAGCCGGAGGTCGTGGGTTCGATCCCCACCCAGGACAAATCTTTGTGTGATGAGCATAAAGGTTTGTTCTGTGTCTGGGTGTAATTTATCTATAATATGTATGTATTTACAAAAAAAAAATGTATTTAAGTAGTATATCAGTTGTTTAGTACCCATAATACAAGCAAATATAATTGCTTTTGGGATTTGGGACTAGATGGCGCTGTGTGAATGTAGTAGAATATTATTATTATTATTACATGCTTTTCTCTTAGAGAAGGTAGGCAGACGTGTACACATTCACATTTTACAAGCTGTGTTTGGTCCCAAGTAATGGAAAGCGAGCTGATTAGCATTAATCCAGCATATTTGGCCCTCGCCACTAACGTCGACGCACCAAGTGACGTGGCTTCGATTCCAACGCCAGACAAATATACGTGTAATTCACAGATATTTGTTTCGAGTCTGGGTGTACTAAGTGTCCGTTAATTGTATGTTTGTAAAGTCCCGTTCGACACAGGACATGATTCCTAGAGCGGTCCTTGTCTTTAAAAAAAAGAAACCTGAGAATATGAAATTCTTACATAAATCTGGTCTGGTCTGGGAATCGAACCCAGGGCAATACAAATTATTGACACATCTCATTTTTTTATCGCTGAGTGTGCGTCTTGGGTTTTTTATAAGTCAATGGTATCAATACTTAACTTGGCCTTGAGCTAGCCGTGGCATTGATTGTAAGATGCACTAAACCATGATCATCGTGAACCTTATAGATAAAGAGTTAAGGTCGCAATTTGCAGTTATCTGTGGGAACTAAATGACGATAGATGGTAATTAATTAACAAAGTCACGAAGCTTTTCATTCAAGTTTTATTTGCTATTGAGTATCTTAATCGTTTCTCATTATAAATCAATGTTGTCGGTTAATTAATTCATTAATAAAACAATAAATTCTTCGTAATAAAAGTTTTGTCAATGAGCAATACAAATAGTACTTACATTATGTATTTCTTTTTATTGTTACAAGGTTTTAAAACCAAAAGGATCTGTTTGAATGTAACTTATATCCTGTAAATAAGTGGACGTTTCATCCTTGGAGAGAAGAACACAGAGAAAAACAACTGTATTTTTTTCTCTTGTAAATATTATGCGTTTAATCATAGTATGTGGTACGATAAACAAGGAAAACCTTTTCTTGTGGTTGGAATTGACACATGCGTGTAAAATGAGGAAAAAACATTCCCCATAGATATTAGTTTCGCAATCTGGTTGCGATCTTTTATTATAAAATATATTTAAGATTCTGGCAGGGTAAAAGGGATTTTTTTTTGTTTGTCCAAAATTTTCAGAATTGTCTTGCATTGATTTTAAATAGTCGCTACACCATGTAAGTTTTTATGCAAGCAGGATTAGTATTCTAAAAAATATTTTACAAAAACTTTTAAGGTATGGATACTTTAACAAAATAATTTGGACGTTTTTCAATCGAAAAAAACTTTTGAAAATTGAAGGGTTAAAACCAAACACTATCTAAAATCGTCTACAAAAAGTACTAATTCGTTGCAATGAATGAGTCTGAATCCAAATGTCCTGAGTAAACCTGCAGAGGTAATGCCTCCCCATTGTACAGGGTCGGGCTCAGCAATAATGCAGGGAGGCAAATATTGGCACAGACAGGCACAGACCGTCAAGAACGAAAAAACAGTAGACAAGTTCAACTGAGCTTTAATTGCAGTTTTTATGGTTACGTTTTGTGAGGGAACATGATATTGTGGTGTGTTTTTTGTTTAATAGCATGCAATGTTGCAAGATATGTGGTAGGGTTTAACAAATAAATTTTACACCTAGCATTTTTTAACTTAAAAATAGTAATTTCAAGGACTAGTTAAGATATTTTTGTGTAAGGGAAAACTTTTCATATTCATTATGGATTCAAACTACTTACTACTGGTATCTATTAATATAATTTGAGCTGTAACTTTTGTGGACATTTTTGGGATAAAGTAAAATATTTGAAGTGATGTTAATAAAATCCATTTTCCACGCTACAACTTTTCAAATTTTATTTATTCTATTATAACGACTAAATAAAGACTCATGTAATAAATACGTGCCTGGTTAACCCATCAAATACGCTTATATTTTGTAAAGATAAACGTAAACTCGTCTCAAATTATCATTCAGGCATAAAACACAACTCGTAAACTTGGTCTTAAATCTACAATATGATAAAACCGACGCAACATCCTTAATGAGACGTGGAAAAACGCTGGCAATGTTTAATCTGATGTCATCGGGGATGCAATCTCCGGCGTATTGTTTAGACAGTATGCTTCGTACTACACTCCGTGGTTATTTTAGTGTTAATTAATTGCGTTTCACGTACTCGAGTATGAATAAAGATTTATATGGGAACGAGAGGTTTATTTTAATTTAAAGCTACAAAATACAGATTTGTTATTTAATTTTTTCGATCTGTCTATTCTAATGACATGTCATATTAGTAGATTGATCACGTGACATGTCGATAGCTTATGTCAGGGATGTGTTCAAATATATTGAAATCTTCTTCTAGTCAAATTCGCAAAATTTTATTCAAAATATTCAAATGTCATTTTATTACATTTGAACACTTCCCTGACATAAGCTATCGACATGTCATGTGATCAATGTACTAATTTGACATGTCGTTAGATTTGAATGATCTCGATTGCCACTTATCCATAGGGGCTGATGCAAAGCGCAGGATCACGCTACACGCAAGCCGCATACAACCGGTCCTATTGAAATTGATCCCATGTTCTGGCTGATATAATTATTATGATGATGACTCTTACATAGATATGACGGTTAAATTTGATAAAATGCATAAGTTTATCACTTGTTTAATTCTAATAATGTGACATAAAATGTGAATAATTTCTCAAAAGAATTTTCTGAAGTCGTCCACATCTCTAGCTACTACTTTTAACCCTTTCATAAACTCCCAAAACACAGTTCCAGGAGACCTATAAGTACCTACAGAAGAATGTACTTAACTAAATATGTACACGTTCATTTTATTTTTCCGCAAAACGAAGAAAAAACAAGGGAATTCTGAGACGCATTATCGGAACACATTTTTCCCATCTAAGGAAGTGTGATAACATGAGGCAAAGGATTTTACGTTCAAACTTTTTGCTACCGTCTGCGGCTCCTTACGTTTATTAGAACTCCTTAATTATGTTAGTTATTTTGTTTTTTACTTGGATACTTACAATATTTTGGAATATATAAAGTTTGGTGTGTTTTTTTTTGTAACTTTTTATTAGAAACAAACTTTATTTACAACAGCGTTGACCTGAAAAGAAGAAAATTCCGATTATATCATTTACTATATACCTCGTGCTATCACACAGCTACAGTTTGACTATTTAATATCTGCTTAACATAGCTGTCAAATAACAGGGTTATACGATATTTACCATTATACAGGAATACATTAAATCCTGCGAATTTGTATAAAACGATGGATGCTTGAAACTCAATCAAAGAATCTGTATGAATTTGGCATACATATAACTATATATGTTAACTATATAGGTACATATATGGACTATATTTATCATCCTTTCAACCCATAAACGTCCCACTGCTGGGCACGGGTCTCCTCCAAAGAATGTGGAGAGAATTTAGCGTACTATACCACGCTGGTTAGACGGGTTGGTATAGAGTTTGTTTCCAATTTTCCTTTTCTTGCAGTGCTCTTGTCTGCATAAGGTTACTCCCTTAGTCACCTTTTACGAAACCCACAGGTTGAGACAGTAGTAGTAGTAGTAGTGACATTATGTATTCTTAATCTATCACTACACGGATTGCATATTTATTACCTTAGAAAATAAATAATTTTAACGATAACATTAACAACGTAAACCATCTTTTCATAATATTTAGAATGGATAAATTAGTTTATTTAACTTCAAAGTAAGCTTTTGTGTTTCTTTAAATCTATTGCATGATACGCATATTTCCTTTCAAGCTGTATAAAATAAACTATATAACAATATATCAGCCAAACTTTAACGACAATATAAACATTAATAACAACGTTATGTTAACACATAATACTATTCGTTTTAAAAACAGATCGTCCACTCCAACTGTGTCGCAGCAATAAAAAATAACACGTCTTAATTTAAAAAGCTTGTCAAAGGTATAATAACTTTCTTTAATTTCTATACCGCAGACCATCAAATGTTTAACGAGACCATCTTTATAACAATTTTGGCTCCATTCCAACTTTAGATAACGAAGCACGTCCCTATTCGTTTAAATGATTATTTATACTGGACCGTACCGGGCCCGAGTTGAGTCCGAGAAGCTTATTGTCTAACATGTCTGTACTACTAAAGAATCTCGAAGAAAAATTCGAAAAGGTTCTAAAAGCTCAAATGGGACATACCTAATTATAATATATTTGAATATAACGTAATGTAACTTTAGTAAATTTTATCGTAATGCATTATTTTCTTTAAGAAATAATAATAATTTGCAACTAAACTGTTTCAGTTAAACATTTAAAGATATTTCCATGTAAAATCTTTTATATCTAGATTAATAAAATGAAAAATAAACAGAACTTTATGTACTTACCTGTACCCTTTAAAAAATGTCTCCTATTTGTTTGGACACCCACTATACAGTAGCCTTACATTAATGAACACATAAGGAATTTGGCACTTCTAAATTGTCTTGCTTTAAAACTTCTAGCCAATATTTTATTTCAAGTTATTTTTTTTTACAAGACACAATATGGTTAGTTAGAAAATTGGGTTGCTTGACTTAGATGATTGAAGGGACTATAAAATAAATTTGAAGTTATAAATATTTGCAATAAGAAATTTCTATAGTTTCTTTTTAACAATAAGATGAGTTTAATTTAAGTAAGTACTTTCTTCGGCCGTGATATATCGCGCCCAGTCCGGTCCCGTCACGGCGTATCATAAATATTTCTTAAATGATTGATAGTGTTAGCTTAACACCTCGTTGGATTCTTCTTGATTGAGTGTGGGCTTTTTGTTGTTTGATCAGTTAACCGATGGTTTGCCTGATTGGCTGCCTTCAACGTTAATTCTTAAACAAGACCCCATTGTGTGAGGCTTCTTTTTACGAGTGACATACGGCTATAGAGAATGGCGAGCAGACGTTTCATCCTTGGATAAATAATGTTTGCAATTTTGTTTAGCTTGAGGAACCAACCTTTAAAAGTTGTACAACGATAAGAATTCTATAATTAAATAATCATCATCATCATCATCATCATATCAGCCCAATGACGTCCACTGTTGAACATAGGCCTCACCTAATTTCCGCCACAGCGAGCGATTTTGTAAATTTAATAATTTAATAATAAATTTAATTTTGTTTTTTTTTTTTTTTTTTTTTTGATTTTGTTTTTGTTTTTGAATCAGAAATGAGGAGATCCGCAGGAGAACTAAAGTTGCCGACATAGCACACCGAATCGCATCGCTGAAGTGGCAGTGGGCGGGCCACATAGCCCGCAGAACTGATGGCCGATGGGGCAAAAAAGTTCTCGAGTGGCGGCCACGTATTGGAAAGCGCAGCGTGGGGCGGCCCCCCGCCAGATGGACCGACGACCTAGTAAAGGTTGCGGGTGGCCGTTGGATGCGGGCGGCACAAATTAAATAATACATAATATAAATTTTTCTAACCTTTATTGAAATTTATGATATAACATCTACTATAGGGGTTAAATATTTATATTTTATAGTATATTATTTGCAAATTTAAGCTCAAACTAAGCAACTTTAATCTTACGCAATGTGAAAAAAAAAAACTTTTATAACTATACTCGTAGCCGCCAGCTTCTTCATCTGCGTGGTATGGGTAGGTTTTTACCTACCCATACCACTATATATGTATACTATAATGTATACACACTATAATGCCTTGACCTTCTCTATGTTCTAGATTCTCTATTTGTGAAGATTCATGAAGATCGGTTTAGTGGTTAAGACGAGATAGCGTAACAAGCACTGAATATATGGGCATACAGGGAGTACTCACAAATAAGTAGACGTTAGTAAAGAATCCTCGACACAATGAACGCACATATTATATTTATATATTTAAACATATAGCTATTACAAGACTCGTTTTAAACAAAAAGCCATACATATTTGTATGACATCTCAGCCTAGACATATTTGTAGATAAGACCACGTTCCTGAATAATATTTGAGTACCTATCTTTTATTAAATATAACTGGGGGCTTACTCTGAATTTCGACATTCGATTGGTCGGTTTCGATGTCGCTGTCATATTTTTGAAAGTGACAGCGATCATACTAAATTTCCTTACATTTGACAGCGACATCAAAACCGACCAATTGAATGTCGAAATTCATATTAAAATTAAACAGACTATTTTTATTTGCTAGAAAACATTTTAAGCCGTGTGTCCACAACATAAAATGTATGTAATACGCATGTCAATAAATCAAGTTTTTACAAGAGTCAGTCATAAAAACTTCGATTGCAAATTGTGCTCATGTCAAATTGGTCTGTCGATACACAGTGACACTAAGGAGCCGGTTATTGGACACCAATTATCGTATCAATCAAAGTAGACCTTAATTGTTTACTGAATATATTTGAATCTGTTAACGATCTTTGATATAATCACCAAGCTTTTTAGGTAGATTGATGAACGCAAGTCTCTTGTTGATTATCCATTGAAATTTTAATCTCACTTGCTTCTCAACGCTGCGCTGGTGATTTAAACAGATAAGTACCTATATACTGGGGCATAACTATTTTAAGTTTAAGGCCTCTCTAATGTTTGAGAGCTAGCTTTCACTTTTATTTCCGTTTATTTATGACCAGTAAAATCAGTAGTACCAATGAATCTGCCTAGATGGCGGGACCATCTTACTGAGAGTTCTCATAAAAGGTACGTATGTTTCTTAATATGTACTTAGCCCAATTTTTTACCGATACATAAAAATCTAATAAAATCGCATAATATTTTAGCTGGAGAGCGTTATAAAGAAATATGTAATTTTATCATCATGTATTAGATTCGGTTGGGTCGGACTTCGTGTCTGTAGTGAAATAAAAAACGCGGTAAACGTTGCGTAGAGGAACTTTTACACGAATAAAGTTAAATTAAAAGCCTTTTTACATGTCCAGTAAATAAAAATAAAAAAACCATATTATTTTATTTTGAATGAAAATCCAATCAAACGAAATCATACCCTTACATCCGTCGCAAATCTCTATAAACATTGAAACGTTTGGAAAACCAATAAAAATAGACGTGGAAAATCAATACTAAATAATAGCAGACCCGTTTCGAAAAGTTAGCTTTGGAAACTGGGAGCTTGACGGGAGCTTTGTTTGATTGATTGCAACACAAACACAGATTTTTTTATTCCATCACGGTTGTTTGCCCACCCGGCACCGGAGGCTTTACTTTTGTTATATAACTCCCAGGAAGACTCCAGCAATTTAAATTTTGTATTCTGTTGATGAACTTATCGTATTAAGGATTTTGGATTGGTAGTAGCATCTGCGTTCACAAAGTTATGCGTTGTATTGTCCCATAGACGTCTTTTGTTTCTAAAATAAATCAAAATTGTGAGAAGGCTTCTCGAAATATGTTTACTTCGAAAATATTAGAACTTTTATTAATTTATTCTATGTGTCTGAGTGTTTCTATAAGCTTAAGATAATATAAAATATTCCAAAATTTTGTATTTTAAGAAAATATAACCTAAGTCGCTTTAATATATTTTGTTCCAAAACCGGGTCTTGAAGACAAGCTTAACTTACCAAAAGTGTTATTGAAGACAATAATATTCTTATTCGTTTTTGTTGGTAGAATAAATTTTGTTATTATAGATACGAAAAGAACAAAAATTTACTTACACCATGGAAAACTAAAATTTTCCGAATATTATTTTATTGTAAATATTATAATAATTCTACAAAAGAATTACCCATACAGTTAAGTAATGACTCATTAGTTTATTTATTTTGCTTACGAAGATTCTAATTATATGTACAAAATTAAATAGAAGTGTCTGTATTTAATATCAAAATAACAGCTTTTTTGAATAAGAATAATATAAAAGTATGTAATCTGTACTTATTACAAAAACCTTTTTAAATTTTTTTCTCTTTGAGGTACATTTAAAAATTACCGGACCAATTTCTACGGGACTTTGAATTGCTATTGATACGAGGAGTAATTTGGCTAATTTTTATTTTGAAAATAATATAAGATTTCCGTGTAAATGTAAGGTAACCAATCGCAAACGAAGTCGCAATCAGTAAGTTGCTAATAAACAATAAAAACTGAATTATGTTATTTCCTTTTTAACTGTGTACCTACCCACATCGTCAAAGTGTATAAATTAAAACTATGTAATATAAAGTTACCGCACTATTTTTTTATATCCCGACATAAAAATCTCATTAAACTAGTCCCAAACCGTAACACTTAAAAACAATTTTACAACAGCTCTAAAAGCCCACTCCAAAAATATAATTATATGGCTATACTAAAAATAATTATCACATGCGAAATAGTAGAACAGTGATGTCAAACATTTGACACTACATTTGACATTCTTGTTTAAGTAGTGAGATCACTTTTGCATCACCAGCCAAGAATCTCTGCTATCCAACAACAGAGGGCAATTAAGAAATTTATTGTAATAGCTCTATCTAGGGCGCCCATTACACTAACGATCGCTAATTCGGGCCTTCAATCTCTAAAAACAAACTTAACGTATAGTAGTTACAATAGTTTTTCCTTTAGTTATGAGTTATACTTATCATTATCATTAGAGATCAAATTAAACAAATTATTCCGTAAAATGTAGCGTTGAAAGGTTGCAAAACAATAGAAATTACAATTTGTTTTATGATGTTATTTTGGATTATACATTGGTCCCAAATGTTAACCTCTCACTTTCCTGTTATATCAACATAATTCTATATCCCGCAGCGATTTATAAAGACCGCAGTCGCCGAGGATAGTTTTTCTGAACCGCAATTAAACGAACATTGTTACGAGAACATTGAAATATTCCCATCGCAAAAGATCGATTTGCAACGTGTCCTACTTTCCATAAATACTCGAAGCAATATCATGTTTCAGAACATGCAAGTATTCAAACAAAAAACGCATTAAAGTGCCTAAGTAAGCAACATTATTAAAATCGATTCCGTAGCTCGCAGTGCGTTTGCATCAGATGAGTACGCGGTATCCACATTTAAAGATGATTTGTTTAAAATGCTGCAACCACAAGCCCCGTGATGAATATCGCAGCAGTGTATTGGAATAATGATCCTGCCTTGCACTGCATTCAATGGCATTTTGCATACAATATGGTAGATGGATTTATATTAAAATATGGCCAACGTCAATGCCGGTTGCTCACAATAAATTATTCATTGCACACAGTCAATTTTCGTTCAAGATAAAGAGTACCTACTTGTATAAGTATATCAAATTTACAGATGCATCGTGGCTCTCATAAATATTCAGATTACATATTATTGTTCTCGGCTTGTCGGTAATTAGATCGCCCACTAAAGGAAGCTTCGCCTTAATAAGTTAGTAGCGACAAAGTTAATAATAAATTACCTATGCGGTTTATATGGCCGACTCATTCCCTTACAGAACTCATTACAGTCACATTCGAGTATGATAATTTAGTAGAGAAACACGATATCGGATCTAATCCTTCTTGTAATGCATAATGACTATAACGACCTGTTTTGTTGGTCGGCAATTTGTAGGTACTTAAATATCATCATGATGTATTGTTTATATCAATTAGCTAAATTATAATTGATATCAAACCAACGTTTTGTTTATTTAAACAATTGTTACGTTTCTGCTTCCTCACTGGTACAAAAGGCCATCGTTATCAGTTAAAAGATCGCAGGTAATTAGGTGCGGTATGGAGCGAAGAACGTCCGGTTAAGAATGGGCCATTACCCATCCTCAATTAGGATGTGCTTATGACATTGACATTTAGCTAGCCCAAACTGGAAAAAGATTTAAACTTTTTAATGACTAATTGCCGTCCAGAAACGCATAAAAAGCCGGGATCGTGACGAGCCGGGCCTGACTCAATTTTTTCACAAGTTTTAAGTTTTAAAAATAATTTAAGAACACTTGTTTTCGAGATATCTAAAGATTAACCGCGATCGTATCGCGATGTTTTATTTTAACTCCATTTAGGTACATACAGACAATTGACAACAATACATTTAACAGACTCAAAGTTGAATCAGTCTCAGATTAACTGTACGTGGGTCACAGGAATATATAAATCCCGCGTTGAGATCAAATACAATACAATTCTTAGTTTTAATGCCGAATTATCTTTGTCATAGATTCAAACTACAATCTTGTTATATAATAATAATATATGATAATTATAAAGGCAAATATTATGCACCACCAATAAAAACAATTGTCTTATCAATTGAGGCTACCAGGTCACTTGTTCCTCAATGAACAATCATGTATATTAGTTCGACATTGTTTCCATTAGGTTGTCTATCTTAATAAATTAATTCTGGACTCACTACATATGAAGTATCTCGCAAACGTAAAAATATTTGTCTCAAAAGTATGCATTGTGCATTTTTTGTCATTTTAATAACTTTGCCTAGCTCATAGGGAACAGTTATAAGCAAAATAAAAACAGAAATAAAAATCTACTTTCTATCAAGAATAGCTATAGAAACACGAGTCATGCAAAGGAAAACTTGAAAGGTTTTTTTTTTATGTTATGCCTACCTGATTACAAAAAACTATTTTGAATATCAGCTAAGTTTAATTTAAATCCGTGAAATAGTTTGCGCTTGGTGACATTACTCGACCACGCGTAAACTATTAAATTAAATCTTACAAAGATATACATACATATATAATTTAAATGTTTTATATTATATTATTATTTATTCATTAGTATTTATTTAATGTGTAGTTTTTTATGATATTTTTAATGTTTTTTTTTCGGTGTCTATTTTTAATAATTAATATGTTAATATGTTTGTAAAATATGGGCTAAATTGCCTGAAATAAACAATATTTAATTTATTTTAATTTATATATCTGCACCACTTGGTGGCACCTGCAATTAAAAAAAAGTTTAAAAATAGGGTGTCAGCTACCTCCATACCAAATTTTATCAAAATTGATCCAGCCATTTGAGCGTGAGGAAGTAACAAATACACACACAAACTTTCACTTTTAATATTAATGTGGTACGTCTATCATACAAATGAATTTGAATTTTATTATGAATAGAATTTTTTTTTAAATAAGTCGTATTAACGTATAGATAAAATAGTTTATAATAACAAATGACTCTTTCCAGTAATTACGTGAGGCTTAATATTCGTAGGTTGTTACTCAACTGTCTGACCCTTTCTCAGAAAGCGAAAAGCAATGAAAGATAGCATACTCATTCATAAACTTTAATAAATATACTCATATACAAAATTTGTGGCTGTCAATAGCTATATCGGAGGTTAAGACGAATAGCAAGTTTTACTAGCTGTCCACTTGACGAATGTTGAACATGACCTTACAATTTATATTTCAGTACCATAAATCATTCTTGAACGTCCGATCAAAATTGACATGGAGCGCTCATACTTGTAACCTCTTGAGACATAACGAACCAACTTTTTTCCCGTATCGTAAGTGTTTGCTTCGGATGAATAGCAATAAAAAGTTTATGATTATGGCTTTCATGGAAATAAAATTGTGTGATCAGAGAAAGGAGTTATGGGCAAGAGGCAGGAAGCATGAATAGATACTCTTTTGATATCTGAAGAAATGGATTTCTTTTATATAATTTACTAGAAGACGCACGGTTCGCTCCCGTCGTTCTTTATTTGGCCACTGCTCACCTTCTATTAGCCGTAGCGTGATATTATATAACCAATAAGCTTCGATAAATGGACTATCCAGAACTAAAATAATTTTTCAAATCGGACCAGTGGTCCCTGAGATCCTAGCGTTTAAACAAACAAACTCTTCAGTGTAATAATAGAAGTATTGGTTTCAATGCTTTAACTACTGCTTTATTCCGCATAAAAACGGAGATCTACTCGTATTATGGTATTAAACAAAGGTGTTTTAAAAACATACGTAATTTATTTAAAAATAATGATTATCTAATATAATTATTATTTTAAAATAAATAATACAATAGCGCAGTTAAATGGACTATGCTCTTTGTTTTCATAATAGACAATAGATAAAATAATTAATGATAAGACTAATAAAAAAATCTAAATCAATTGGAACGTTTTGTATAAGGACTTGACATTTCCATTGCATTGATACCACAGAACAGGGATAGGTTTTTTTTGTCTGTGGTTTTTTTAATACTATGTAAGCTAGGGGCTTACTCTGAATTTTGACATTCGATTGGTCGGTTCAGAGTAAGCCCCCCTTATAATTTGTGAAAAAGATAATAAAATAATAATAATAATAATCATTTATTTATAAAGCAACTGAGGCTCAATTACAGAAAAACGTACACACACATATAATACAAAATAAAATGTCAAAATATAAATACATAAGATGTCATAAAATTTACAATAAAAAATAATAATAATAGATAAGTACATTATAATATAATTCTAAATAAATTGAATTATGTTTTTCCTACTACCAAAATAACGTTCGAAGAACAATTTAAGAACTCGCAAACATAGACAAAATCCATTCATAATTTTCCAGTAGAAGTTTAAACGACTCAAATTAAACTCTTTACAAAGAAAAAACACCCCGCTTCATCCAACAAAAGACCTTACCATACAAATAATGGTCGGTCCACACTATAGCTATAATGACGTGGACTAACAAATTGGCACGCGAATCCTGAGCAGTGATAGATGGGCCCGCGACGTGCGTTCGAAACAAAGGCCAAAGTGTTGGTTGCAATCACATAGCCTATTCAACAAATCAGGGAGCCAGTAAGAGGATTATGGATGACGCGTTTTTTATTGTTGTTCAAGCGAAATCTGAATTATTTAACATTGGATTTAAATGCAAATGAAATTGTTTTCAGTTAGTCTAGTTCCGTCCAATTACTCAGAGCAGGTATATTTCAAGACTTTGACTATTGTGAAATTAGTATTTCAAAATAAATGGTGGCAATTATAGCGTTGCGCCTTTCTTGCAGCCTGCGTCCCTATTAAGGAAGTAGTAAAATGCTATTTAACTAAAAAAGAAAGAAGCCGCCGTGGCTCAGTGGTTAGTTACCCTGACTGCTGAGACAGAGGTCGTGGGTTCGATTCCCACCCAGCACAAAAATAGAAACTTAATTACCGCAGTACCGATTATATTCATATTTTGTAATATAAAAATGCTTGTGCTTAGTTTGGGACAAGATAGCGCTGTTTATGAATGTCCAAAAAAAACATTATTAAACATTATGGTTAAGCTTTTTTAATTTCGCAGAAAAACTCTTCAAAGACATAAAACAAAGTAAACAAGATTTATTACGTACAACATAGGTATTGAAAGTTATAGTTTGTTTTGGATAGAAAATAGAATAGCGAAATAAAATGCGACCCAGTGACCCAACATGATGTTTACAGGGAAAACTAAAGTTGTGACGTGTATTGACGAACCGATTGTGATGACATACATACATAAAGTTGTTTGACGAACTCGATATACTTAACTCATCACCATCATCATTTCAACCCATAAACATCCTACTATATCTCGCTGGCCAGACGAGTTGGTATAGGGTTTGATTCAAATTTTCCTTTTCTCGCAATGCTTATCTGCATAAGGTTAACTTCCTTAGTCGCCTTGTACGACACCCACGGGTTGAGATAGGGTAGTGACATTATGTATTCTCAATCCGTCACTACTTAACTCACTAAGAGCATAAATGCATCATCATCATCATCATCATCATCTCAGCCTATTGCAATCCACTGCTGGACATAGGCCTCTCCCAACACGCGCCATAACATATATAAATTGATCGTTGTATATTATTATGCACATGATAAATATAATTTTTATCATTGTTAATGACATCATTACTATCAACAAGGATTATAATGACAAATTTACCTGACCCACTTGTGTCAACAACTTGTTAATATCCTCTTGCGTTGTTGGACACAGTTATTCACTTCTTTACTTAGACATTGGGAGGATATATTCAATGACACATAAAGTTTTACTATCATTTTTATTACAAACATACGAGTAAGTACATATCCAATTAAATTATTTATTCTAAGCTACATACTGTAGAAAAAGTTATAAATAACATCAATGGTAAGTACAGCGATTGATGTAGTTACCAATTAATAATACGGAGGTGTTTGCCTTGGATGTAGTAAATTTAAACATAAATCTATAAAATTGATTGCTGTGTTTGCAGTAACTTTGATCAAACTTCTTTAATTTCATTCTTTTAACCCTTGTTGCCCCATTTTCCCGAAAGCAAAGTATAAGAACTCTTGAATAAAATCAACTCTGTTGTTTCAAAGAGTTTGTAACGAGCACTTGTGGATAAACCAACCACAGTTTATATAAATTTACAAAAAGATCGAAAAAGCATTAAAGTTCAAAAGAAACAAGGAGTTCTTCCCGTCAATACCACATCCGACTGACTTATAGTTTGAAGTAAACCGCACTGGCATGCGAGCAAAACTCATTCAGCCAATTAGACGTAGGCAGTGTTGCAACCAATCATCGTTTGACACAAGTCAAATTGGAGTTTGAGCGTTTCGGTTTGATTGATACAAATCGAGGTCATCGACTGATTTATCAGTCCTCTATTCTGAGTTGGGGCGAGTAATTAACTTTCATTATGGCCTTATATAAGACTTGTTGCTTTTATCGAGATGGAAACATAAACTTGAATTGGTTTTGTAACGTGCAGGTTGTTCAGTGGGTGTGGTGGAATTAATTATTCGTAAAGAAAGTTTCTTAAAAGGTTTTACCCTTTATTATAGCATCAGGATTAAAAGAAGTTTGTAATACATAATGATTTCTTGCAAAAATAATATTAAAGGCTGAAATATTCATAATAATGGCTCTGAAGCTAGCTTATAGAACTCACAACTAAGAAGTCTACGAAATTATTAATTAGTAATTTAGTTGATTTAAAATAAAGTTAAGCACTTGTAGCCTAGAAACTTTAACAAGTCAGAGCTTAAAATGTCTAGACAGAATTAAAAATAGAGACTGAAAATATTAATTTAAATTTCCAGAAAAAATATTTGGATAATTTAAATAGATATTTAACATATAAAATGAAAAATAGATATAATCAATCGTCAAACGATTTACTCAATATACTTGTTGTTTATTAACACATCAGTAGAGAAAGATTCTGGCCAACAATGGTCTGATAACAGAAACTTTTCTCAAGGATATTATTAGAAACACGTGTACTACACTAACCAATTAGTCAGTATATAATAATATGTTGTAGAGCTATTATTTCTAAGTAAAATGATAGACTTTTATCCTAAAGACATATAGAATAACAATATAGAATATATATAGAATAACAGAAAACTTGAATCAAAACACAATAACTGTCAAAAGCGAGCACTAAAAGATGCAATATCCACAGAAGACGTCCATAAACCGATAGTCGGAGGAAAATGACCGTGAAAATATCACAATCCATCATGCTGGCATGTTTTATTGTGCTCAGCGGATGCCAGGAGATTATTTACATTGAATTGATGAGCATCCCAAAGGCTAACACCATCTGACCTTAACCTTGTAATCTTTGTGAAAGTAATACCGACTGCAGTGAGCGAAAAAATTACTTACGTCAATCTTGAATACGTTATTTGTCGGGACTGCTGCACTTGTGCAATAAATACAAATAGGATTATTAGTTTCGCTTTGTGTGGAATACTAGCTGCGTCCGCGACTTCATTCGCGTGGTCAACTAATCTCGTATTCTTTCATTGAACCCTAATATTTTTTCCCAAATCAAACTAGCCGTTACTCCTTGTGACATTAGTTTTACGCTAGTTAAAGTTTCACCGAAATCTGTTTCGTCGTTTCGGAGTTTACCTCAAACATGTGTTTTTGGTTTAAGTAACGTACTACATACTACTAGTACATACTTTCATAATTATGTCTTCTCTAAAAAGCTGTTATTTTTAATTACGAACAGATATTTCAATTTTATTTATTTGTATTAATAGAATTGAGTATTGTATACTACTGCTACGCAAGAAGTCACAGATTCTCAGGTCGGACAAAAACGGTTTCAGCGCGGAGTTTAGAAATAAATGTGCCTGGTTGGCAATAGATTCGCCCCCTATTACATGGGACCAAAGATAGCTGACAAAATGTGGGTGTAAATGTACCTACTGCCTACTTTCGGGATTCAAAATACTTCTAGATTTAAGTTTTTATATTGTATCATCATGAGTCGACTAAAACGTATAAAAGAAAATATATTATGTAATGTTTAATTTTGAAATATGAAGATTTTATAAATATGGCCCCGTTTATAAAATCATCTTACTAAACCATTTATTTTTCATTAATATAAATAACAAACATTCATGAATAATTATAAACTTTAACGACAAACGTCAGAAATTGCACAAACATAAATCAGTAGATTAAAACAAAAGTCGGTTGTGCTCAGATCATAAATCAATTGAGTCATTGACGATTAACAAAACGTCGGTCAGTAATGATACCAGTAATGAAAGCACTAGATAAGATATTTGCGTCGGAGCATATAAATGAACGTCGCGACAACTCGTAATCAATTTATATCAATATCGCCAATGGTCCGCTCTGTGCTTGTTAGCCCGCATTAATATGAATTTTAACGTTAGGGCTGACACTTGATGTGACTTGCTAAGAACATTCTATTATAACTGCTTTTTTTTTCTTTTAGAATAGTATCAACATTATTTGGGTAGTGTATTTCCTTGTCTGTTCTCAATCATAAGTATCAACTCTACATAATCTTACTAATAATGTAAATGATAAAGTTAGAATGGATTGATGGATGTCTGGGTGGATGTTTGTTATTCAATCACACCATAAAGGATCTGCATAATATACAGCACATAGGTTTCTTTTTACCGAATTATCACGTGGGCGGAGCCGCGGGTGAAAGCTAGTTATAAAATTATAAATGCGAGAATTTCATTACATGTTTGCTATTCAGTAACGCTAGAATGGCTGAAAGGATCAGTATGAAATTTGACACAGATAAATTTATTTATAGATTGGAATAACACACAGGTACTTTTTAGCGAGACACCAAGAACGCGGGCAGAAGTACTTTATTTATAGGAAATAGTTAGCTAGTTTATTTACAGAGTTAATGAGATCTATTTCTAATTTCACCAATATTGTAATTATCAATTTATAAAACAATGAAAATTACGAAATTATATTTTAGATGTTTTGTTTTTCTTACGAAAACTTTATTTGAATTAATTTTTATATTCTAAAAGATATTAATCAATTTAATAACCTTTCAAAGTCAAGTGAAATACATACCAGTTAGCTGATCGTGGTGATAATAATCAAAGACAATATCAGTAATTGTTGGTTTGCATTCATATCTACTGTATTTATTAAATCGTTATGATAAGTCTTATTAGAAAGTCAATGTCACTCTTAATTAATATTGAAGGTAAAAATGCCTCCGATTATGATATTAAAACAATTTTATTGCAAACATGGTACTAAAATATGTTTTGTATGAACCCAACTTTTAGCTTTAATATTTACAAACTTTATTCATCATCATCATCTTAACCCAATAACGTCTACAGCAGGACATAAATATCACCTAATTTCCGCCATAGCGAGCGATTTTATTTCGATTTTTCTGTTGAATAAGTTACAAAATCGAAATAAAACAGTACCTATTTAAAAAAATCTTGCAATAAATATTTGACCCACTGTCCAGGGATTGATTGAGTTGACGTTAATTACGAAAATGTTATCTATTTTGACATTAAAGACACTGGACAGCGCATATCGAATTAAATTCAACCCCTCTAGTGGGGTGATACCTAGAATTACAAGTTTTTCATTTAAAAACAAAGTACTTAAGTGTCAATATCAAAATCTAGGTTATTAATCATCAACATATTAGTCTAATGACGTCCAGTGCTGGACATAGGCCTTACCTAACTTCCATCATAGCGAGCAACTTTGAGCTGCCTGCATCCAACGAATATTATTATATTGTACTAGAAGTCACGCAGGGTTTCGCTTCCATCGTTCTTTATTTAGCCACTGCTGAGCTCCTGGGTATAAATCTCAATGTTTTTACTTTTACGAGGTGCAAATATTGACAGATTTTGTTAAACTTTGGTAAGCATTTGACAGTAACAGAATAAAGGCACAGGTATTTCTTGTTAACACTGCTACACAATTACTTTTACTGTCATATTAATCCATTCTTATGATATCATTAGTCTTAGATATCAAATGTTCTAAGAGGCAACCCTACTCGTCATCTATTCGAATTAAGGCAGAACATGTGTGGCATCTGCGTATATGCATCGGGACGGGCCGATCGTAAATACTGGTATCTGGTTTAACAGGAACATGTATATTGTATATACTGTACCATTACAGGACATATCGACAACGGTTTATTGTGTAACCCATGTATACTTTATTGTATATGTTGTATTAATTTCGATGGAGCTTGTTTTGATTTTGTGTTCTGTAAAATCGTTGTCCGGAAATATTACACTGTTTGTCAATTAATTTTAGAATGAATTTCAGTTTTTGGATTAACTGTATTGGTTTTATTTCATTGTGTAAACTATTAATTACGTTTATTCGAATCTACGTCACGAATTTAATAAGTACTAACTAATATATAAACAGTAAATTGTCCGTGTAGTGACGAATTAAGAATACATAATGTCACTATGCCATTTCAACCTGTGGGTGTCGTACAAGGCGACTAAGGAAGTAATCTTAAGCAGAAAAGAGCACTGCGAGAAAAGGAAAATTCGAAACAAAAGCCTATACCAACCCGTCTAGCCAACGTGGCATAGTAGGCTTAATTGCCTGCACAGTGAAGGCGGAACATATTGAATAATACGTGCACCAAAAGATCACGTAAGTAAGTACAGGCCGAGAGTGCAGCTGTTGGAGTCATGCCGCAACGTCAACTTTAAGGCGTTTGTGGTGCATGTACCAACATACTACCTGGACCTCGTCCTGAAGGAGAACTTTTGGCCGAACGGTGTCGTGTTCCGTCGCTTCCGCGGGCCGGTGCCAAACGAACGCACAGTGACGAAGTGCTAGTGAAGTGTTGCTAACATAGTTTTAAGTTCTTTTTACTAACACAATATTGTTTATAATATTATATATGTTAGACTGTAAGGTGTATCTATGGAACTTTGTTTTCTGAAAATAAATGTTTTATTATTTTATTATTAATTCCATCCACAATCTTTGGAGGAGACCTGTGCCTAGCAGTGGGATCTTTATGGGTTGTAATAATAATGAAGATTACTAAGTAAAAACAAACCATTGAGGTAACAAGTAATTCAAACCGGTTTCTGTTATTAGTTTAAAACAAATAGTTAAAATGCATTCATTGAACGATTTGAGAAATTGTTAAACATAAAAATAACAAAAGATGCTTATAAATTGATTGAATATTAACAGTTCATAAATTGTTAATACTAAATACTAAAAGACTCACGTTATTATGTTAAAAAAAAACTCTTACATGTTTAAACCTCAACTCACACTAAATCAACTAATCCGAAGAGTACAACACCGTGTCTCCATGTTCGTCAACTTAATTATTTCAGACATTATTGGGTTAAATGTGGGCTCATATAAACTGGTAAACTAAACACAAATTGGTATTGATCAGGTTAAGTAACCACAGTAAATTAATGGCCCAGTGACCAGATACATTATCTGGAGTTCCGACCTAGCTATCTGTTGGTCATTAATCTATTGATGCCTACGTTTTAGGTTGTGGTGCGTCCATCAATTACTTTGGTTCAAAGACCATTCGTCAGATCAGGGGTAGGTGCCAAAATAGTGGCAATGGAAGTGTCAATTGATTAATTATTGTTCCTGGAATAAATAATGAGCAAAATATTTCTCTATGGACGTTGTTGTAGGTACTACATCATTTCGAAATGTGATGTGACCACCTATATTTTCGTAACATTATGATTTAAAATATGTTTCACCATAATGTGCACTGTATGTACCTAATTAATATCGTTTCAACCCATAAACGTCCCACTGCAAGGCACGGGTCTCCTCCGAAATAAGGAAGAAATGTAGCCTACTAAACCACGCTGGCCAGACAGGTTGGTATAGGGTTTGTTTCGAATTTGATTTCTATTCTATTTCATTATTGAAATAAAATTTATTGATTACACGCAGTTTGAGTTTATAAAACGGGTATAAATTTTTTATTTTTTATGTACCTATAACAAAACAATTTGTTAATTCTCTTCCATGACACTTATTTGTGGCATAACTTGGCCTAAATCTGATAAATCCTTTAATTCTGTTACTAGAAATTGTATTTCTAATGCAAGGTGTCAAGGTTAATTAAATTCTAAGAAACCAGCCTATACAAAACAACTAATTCAACTATTTACATGACTGAGAAATAATGAATTGAATTTGCATAAAGAAATAATTCACATACTTGTAAGGTATATTCTTCTTACAAGACTACACGACAAACCAATCAAATGCATATACTTTTACTCAATTGATTGTTCTCATGCATGACAATGTTCTGTTAGATGTAAATGAAATTTAACAATCGCTTAGACTTTCTATTTCTTTTCAATTACTATAACAACCCAAGCTTGTTGTACAGTTCGTGTCACTTTCTTTGTAATAAAGTGTCAATTTCATTCGTTTCTCTTGTAATTACACCATTTACCTGTCTAGTAATTGCTTTAACTGTCACCTTTACACGACGTTCTAAAATCTACATATCAATATGCATAGAGATAGCATCTATTGCTTTCTGAACCTCGATGTCCGATAGTTGTTGAATAAATTACATTTTCTTTTTGTATATCATTACATCATTGCTTGGACGACCTGGTCAAGGTTTAGGGTGGCCGTTGGTTGCAGGTGGTACAAAATCGCTCGGTGTAGCGGCAATTAGGTGAGACTTATGCCTGATATGATGATTTTGATGCTGTAGTTTATCGTATATAGTTGGAAATTTAGGTTAACCATTTACTAATTTTTAATTTAAAATATTCTAAATGTAATTAGTAAATTTAATATACATACGTAATGTTGGCTTCTAAATAACATTTCAAAGATATTATACATACCTAATATTAATACTTTAAAAGAATCTTGAATTAATGTTCAATCATTAATGGTTTTAGTATCTTATACCTTCAATCATCAAACACATAATTCTATCACATAAATAACAATTATATATCTATGATTAATCAGAGTTCTAATCACCGTCGATGATCTTGAAAAACTACTTGACAGATGCACTTATAAACACTGTTTGAATATACATACAATAAGGTTAATGAATGAAAACTCTTCTAAAGTAAATGTAATACCTCAAATCAAATTCACATTCATTTCTAAAACTTGTAACTCACTTTTGTTGTTAATCTAATTCAGACCTTATCTTACTATTACGTAGCTTTTCAATTACAATATTAGAGGAGTTTCTTCTCACTTACTAAAAATTAACTATTACATTATAAACTTGAACTTGACTGACAAATGTGTTCTTTATAACAAAGAGAATAGAACATAAAATGAATCAAGATCCAAAACACAAGCAACTCAAGTTTGATTGATTGTAGACGATATCTCTTCAAAGTATGTTGAATATTAAACGATGATGACTAAACAGTAATAAATGAGGTACTGTAGTACAAAAAATGTGTGTATGCCTTCTATATTAGCATAACGTCGGCTGGCACCCAATGATTTGTTCATGATTAATTCTTACCTTGTCAACATTTCATAATGCCATGTTAGTGTAATTTTGGTAACGCCTCTTCATCATTTGACGATTTGTTTCGGGCGTTGTTATTTGATTAAAATTATAGCGATAACATTTTTTTATAAATATTATGTCTTAATTTTTTGTTTCATTCTAATTATATTTAGTTTTCTTAATGTTGTTCTTGACCCCAAACTAAATTATATTGATTAATTTTGTTTGCGGCTCTCGTGTTGTATTGAGTGTTTTCTTGGGATTCTTCTGTATCATTAATTGAAGCTACCAATGTTCTTGCTTTGAGAAAATCTTCTTATTTAATATAGACTGTTTGTTTTGTCAATTTCATTTGTATTGGATCCCATAGCATTAAGCTAAGTAAGAGTAGAACTAAGTATAAGTTTAGTAATATCATTATTGCGTTGCGACTCACTAAGTAAAACAGTAATAAGATCATCCAATCCCCATACTGCGTAAGTATCTTCTTAACAAAATTTGTCTGATTGTTTTACTCAGGTACATTTGCTGTGTTGAAGCAAATAGGGGTGTCATTACTTACTCGTGTTTACTTATTAAAAGAAACGACGCTTTGATTTGCTTCTTACTTACATTAGATACAATGTAATCATCCAAATACAAATGCTACTTTGCTTTTGTCATGGGTTTGAAAGAATAATACTTGTGGGATATCTTGATTATAACAGACCCCACACATGTAGTTATTAATCGAGCTTACTTCTGATACGATATTGTAAGTGGTATTTTTTCTAATAGATTAACCAATTATGTTCTTATTCGTGCTTACTGTGAACGTTACAGCACATTACAAAGAGGGGAATGTAAGACATACTTTATTTCGATTTTTGTAGATGACATGAATAAACTAAACATACAATTTATAAAAACTTCATAATGAATGAAGACTAATATGCTCTTTTGAGAAAAATAAACATTATGACGTTTTGAATTCAAATCTCGAAGGATTCATCTGAGCAGCGATTTGTCTTGCAGTACGCATGAGTGCATTAGTCACGTCCTTTTGTGTGGCCGACTTAAAACTTGTATGAGTTTTTAGAGCAGGGTGCTTGGTGTTCACCCACACACTAACATTGTTCCGTGGTATCAGAGGAGATCTCTTCATGTTTGTCTAACAAGCGACGTGTCCGATTATTATTACTGTTTTATCTCCAGACTGTTTTAGTTGTTGGATTTGTAGGGATCCTCTTTGTTTCAGACATTTGATTGGCAATACATGTTTAGTTTTTACATCAGAACCGTTTAGTGTTCTGAGTGTGCTTGGGCTATAAGGTGTGATGATTGCAACAGCAATTGGTAGTCTAAGTAAGTTTATTAAGGTGCTCGCCTATTTCAAGCCCTAAATCCTAAGCATATTACAAGATCGCGCTGGACGCAAGAGAGGCCTATGTATAGCAATGGGTATCCTACTGCAGAAATAATAAATCATTATTTGTTTCATGAATTAAAAAAAAATGTTTTCAAAGATATTGAAATCAAAATATTTACGAAACAATACCTACACTATAATTAACGAACATACGATTGGAAATTTAGTTCCGGAAATTAGCCCCGAATGTAATGATATAAGTATACGAATATAATTCATAATTTTCATACATTTTGTCATTTGTAACTGGCATAATAGACTTATTGTATTGGTAAATAAAATCAAATCTAGTCATGCAATCGCACATAATTGCATAAAAGCAAATAACATTATTCACCCCAATAATAATAATTCTCTCGGTAATAAGTAGGGTGCTTTTTACTTTTGGTAACCAATATTGGGACAAACAATTTATTCCATAGATTAGCCCAACCACCCTATGCCAATTTAAAGTGGAAATCATCGAAGCGGCTAATGACTTGGACCTTTTTTGGGAATATATCTAAAAATTACTCGTTTCCGAATCCAATTTAGTATAATAAACCATTATACCTATGCCGAAGGTGATTAACTAATTTAAACTGAGCTATAAAATCAATATTTGAATATTGTATATTAATTAGTCTGTCATCATAAATTGTCCAAATAATTAGATACCTTTTCCATCAATTCGTTTACCGTGCCTTTTAAATCACATTATTTTTGACAGTTTAATTATTTCGTTGAACACTCAACATTATTTTTTTCACATATAAATTACTACCAACGAAATTATGGCCCATAAAACTAACAGGTACTAGAAGCTCAGATTGTCTACTAGGTTATCATACTTTTTCGACAAGTTTCAAACTGGAATTCGTTGACCTCCTTGAGGTAATATTAAATAAAATACTGGCAATTTGTTTTCCCTAGTTACGCGATTTGTAAAACTTTACTTAAATGGCTTTACTTAGAAGAAGTTACTTAGTAAATTGTACTACAGCCAACTGTTTAGATTTATAAAAAAAAAATGCGTAAAAGCCAAACGTAACCTTTGGGACTATTGAACCTACTTTAATGTAGTCTGTAGTATTTGAATGTGGATAACTATGGTAATAATAACAATATATTCCTAATAAAAAAAACATTCTAATGTATGTAACAACGTCATTCTTAGAGAAAAAAACTTAGTTAACAAAATATCACAAGGCTACATAAACATTTTAAGACGACATTATAAGCAATGATTAAAAAACTAACAAAGGAAAAATCTGTAAAAATGTAATCTTTAACTTATATTAAATTTTATAAGGGTATATCCACTTTAAGCCAAACGCGAGTTAAACATGATTTTAATAAGATTAAAATAATTGTACGCGTCCTGTGAGATTGACTAGGCTCAAGTGATGGACAAAAACTGTAGCCCACGTTTCTTATTAGATCCTTTTTGTTTTCGACGTAACGTTCTTGTATAGTTTTTTTAAAGAAGATAGCGGAGTACTCATTTTGCTAAAATATATATAATGAAGATCACCAAGGAATATAATCATAATATTATCAATATATTTTTAAATTTAAACGAGTGGAGTAATTATAGTAAATATTATTAAAAAAGTTAATTTTAATAACTGAATTATAATTGTATAAAATATACTAAAAATTGTTTGAAGGTGCGTTTTCAAAATTAGGTAGTGTATGGATAGAAGTACGATCGATCCCATTAGAATTCGCCCGGGGAGGCTTATGTCCAGCAGTGGACGTCTTACAGGTTAATATAAATTGTGATGATGAAGATAAGATAATACAAGTGTTGCGGATATTAAAACTGAAACCAAAATAAAAACCTGATACAAAAGTCAAAAAAATTATAAACTTCAAATTTTGATTTCTAGTCTATATAGTAGAAGACTCTCGCGATAATTCTTTTTGAGTAAGAACTGAGAAAAAATTCTGTATGTAAAATATTTTGAATATACTTAATAGGTAGGTAAGTATATAGATTTAATAATATTTAGTAATTCATTTAGAAAAAAAATAATTTTGCACAAAGTAATTATAATGAAAAATAAAATAAACGTTCTTTTATTTATTATAATAATTAGTTAATTAGGATCCGTTGCTTTTTGTAGAATGATTAGCAAATTGGTATAATTACGATAATGTTTGTATTAATTACTTTTTGTAAGGGAAATAATTAGTACAATAATTTCAAACTTTTTATTCTCAAAATATTTGTTTTGTATACCATTTTAAAGTTTAACTGCAGTCTCTTTTGCTTTGTTTAAATTTGTGCGCAGTAGTATTAGTAGTTGAAATCTATGCGCAGTATTCAAGCTCCCTACTACAAATTAATTGATCTATTTCTATAATTGATCGTTACTTGACAACCATCTTCTATTTCAGAATACTGTTGTTGATTACTGAGGTCACTGTTCATTGTGCCAAGGTCTTACAGTGACTCTGCCATGACCAAGATATTTGAAATTCTGGCGATGTATTTTTTTAGTATACAAGTGTACTTATAGTGTATTTATTTATTCTTAACCAGAAACTTCAATGCACCGGATAATATTTTCGGAAAATTCAATTAAAACAAGAATCATAAGTATAAGGATTGTATAATTCATTTGGTGTATTGCAGGTAGATGTTTGGTGCCAGCAATCACATTTCTATAAATCTCTAATAAGTTGCGTTAAAGTTATTTAAAACCATAAGTCTTTTGTAATCCTCTAATTAAATTACCTAATAGTCTTAAGGCAGAACAGTTACGGGTAATGCGATTAAGCAATCCAATATAGACGAAATGGCACAGAGCGCAAATTGCCAATCAATAATGACCCTAAGGGCGTGTAATTAACAGCTGCATTAGTAGGCTGCATTATGCATGACGTTGAATCTCTGACAGACCCTGTTATCTGCGATGCGTATTTCGCTTACAAACATTTACATAATTACAAACGTTTAGCTAATTTTAATTAGACAATTGATGCGCTCCAGCCATTCTGCATAAAATCCAGCGTGGTTATTGTCAATTAAGGGTCATCTAGTGATATCTTTTGATCCCAAATCTCTGCTGGAATTAACGTTAAGTGAGGGTGCAGTGTGCCGTCGGCAGTAATAGAACCCTTTTCTGACATTGTATTACTGTTTGTAAATATTTTGGAGATCGAAACAATTGTCTACAGTGAAAAGCGTAAACGGAATATTCCTAGAATTTGAAGCGGGAAAATAGAAATTAGCTCATCAAATTATAACTATAAAGTTATGAGAAATAACTCCTAAATTATTAGTTTATGGTTAGATACTTATATTGTTGTGAATGTATATACACCAATGTCTAAAATAATGCAGCAATCAAATGAGTTCAATTTATTAACCTTTTACAAACAAAATTGATCACAATTTTATTTTTATTGAACTTGCATTACTTGCAAGATACAAATGAATCATCATTTGTATCTTCATGCAAATTGAATAAAATTCTTCTTGTCTGACAAATGTCTATGATAGTCAATAACGTTAGCAATTTCAACCCAGAGAAGCATACAAGATAAGAAACAACTGGCTATTCGTGTTTGTTCATCGATTATTTTGGGAAGGACAGATGACAGTCGTGAAATACTAATATTTAGTCCAGTTTATTTAACCTACAGTAAGAAATTAGGTGAGGCTTATGTCCAGCAGTGGACGTCATTGGGTTGATATGACGACGATGATGATGATAATTTAACCAACAAGACAACTAAAAAAAAACAAACCTAATTATAAGTTTACAATAAAAATAAGCATTCCGATTTCTTATAAGCGATCTAAATTAGAATTAAAAAACACGTACAAGAACTACAAAGAAAGTAAAGTCCATAATATAAATAATGTTTGTTAATCTAAAAAGACTAAAATGAGTAGAAGGAGAGACTGGACGTTTTCCTGAGATACATTTTGTGTAAGCGCCGGATAACATTTTTATTGTTAACAAGCAGAGAGCCGTGGCCACGCCGAGCGACGATGATATCTCCTTGTATGAATGATGACTTCGTGCTGAGCCTCTGGAAGCAGTATCCACAGATAGACATGAACCCGAGAGACACGGCACGAATATGGAGATTTCGTCGGACTTTGAACAGCCACTTTACTAAAATAAATATCAAATAAGAATTGCAATTCAATCTTTTAAATTGAATATTCAAAAGTGTACTATTATTACTTTGAATTACCCTATAATGAAACACGTAGTAAAATTTTATGTTATGGAATATAAGGGACAAATTTACACGTGCGACGTAAACATTCAACTTTTTATCAATTTGACGATATTTTTATACCTCATTTAAATTCTTCACTATAATTAAAGACATCAAAGAGATCAGAATTGGTATTTTTCTAAACGAATATTATGAATCTTAATCAGGTTTTATAGTTTACTATTTAATGGCCACTAAAATGAAAATACGCGGCTTAATATTGGTGACATTTATTGTTGATGAATGCTCTTTATCTTCCTATGTCTATATAATAGCCGCAACCCATCCGAGAGATAAGGGGTCGACGTTTTTAGCACAAAGCGTTTTCTGTTTCGGACCCTTTCTTGCAGGTTACTTGAGTCAAAACGTGCCTTGGAAGTACCTGTTTACTGAGACCACCTTTATCAAGACGCAAGCAATATTTTGTAGAGATTATCTCTAAAAACGCCTTTAACGTCCAACGTACGGCACTAACAGATGCGATGTCTCACTTAACAAATAACAATCAAGCTTTTAAGTTGTTGCGTTCAAACACAAATTTGAAAGATAAAAGGAAATATAAAACTGATACGAGAGAAAAAATATATGACAGTGATTTTAAATAAAATTGTTAAAATTGTAGAACCAATCTAAATTTATACACGTGTGAAGAAAATTCCTCTCACTTCCGATTCATAAAATTATGGTTGGTAAAAATAAACATTGGTCTAGTAAAATAAATTTAAGGTAATAAAAATAGTTTAACATTTTGATCGAATTACTCGAATCAGTCCAATACATTGTAGACCTATTACGTACATCATAATTAAATATAAACTTTTAAATCAGAACCTAAAAGGATAATTTATATAAATATTTGTTTTGCGCAGATAATATTTGTTTGAGACTGAAACTATATTTTATTATAAGCTACAGTCGTAATAATTTACGATACCACAAACAAGTAATGTGCAAACTTGTGGCAAACAAGACCAAACATTGCTTTCTAAGATTTACAATCTTTAACCAAGACGTTTTATTTGCGGTGTTGACAACCATAAAGCAACTAGCATCGGTTTACATTTAAAAACTATTGTCTCAACAAATTTATAGAGGCAATAACATAATTGCGGTAGAATCCTTTTGTCTATCTGAGGCAGACCCAGGCACTACTTTTATTGCGGGTCATAACTTTCAAAGGCTTTTTTGCCTCGGATTCGAGAAACTAGCCATATTGTTAATTTCTCTCTACGGACGCTCCTTTGTTTTTTGCTATTCCTTTTTCAATGCTCCAAAAGAACGAATGGTTCTTTGAATGGACGTAAAATGTTCTGGTCACGCTTAATGTAATTGTTCCCAATAGAGTCCAGAAGTCATTTTAGCCTCAATTTTAGCTGCCGATTCTTCATTGTTATTGTTTTTGACTTTACATAGAATCGTTCCAATAGTGTTGTACAGTCCATGCTTCCGTTAGCCAAACTTTGTTTATCTTTATTGTGAACAAATTCACAATCATTTTCAATGCATACAATTCCACGTAACAAAGTTAAATTGGAGTTATCAACGGAACAAATCGTAATTGAGTCATTTCCGTCGTCCATTATAATATCTTTGTTATTACAGTCTAGTTCCATAATCAAATGACCGATCGTCAATAGGCTGATAAATTATAATAGAACTATTACTAAGGGCGTTGTCTCTGCAATATCGATTTGACGCTAAATACTTCATTCTTTCTCCATTCATTACATTAATATTGATAGTATAAAAAATAAAATGTATTAATCTTTATGATTACTTTTATTTATTTGTTTGACGATTTGTAATGAAATCCACACATGGCTTATACATTGAAGTAAGTACCCATTTAAAGGCAATCTGTTATAGATTGAAAAACTAATAAATATTAGTAGATAAACGAAGCCATTCTTTCACATAAAAGTCATGTTGAACTTCTATCGATACCGGGTAGTGTCAATACACTCGTGTTATATAACGTTCCTTCGGGAAGATCGCTATATAAGATGCTTTCGGAGTCAGTTGTTACGAGATAAGTGGTAATATTGTGTTTGATGTCTTCTTGTAAATATTGAGTCATCACATCACATAGGCACGTGAGATATTTACTCTCAATATTGACTGAGAATATCAATAGTCGTATACTGATACGACCTTGGTCCAACAGACCTCTTTCTACAAATATTTCGCTCGATATTCTATTATCTGTCTGTTACTGCCTGTGACATGTGCGAACGTCTAGGTAATTGGAAATACTGTTACCATATGCATGCTAAAACTTGTATCATTATACATGTTTACATTTTGAAAGACAATTTTAAAGTTTTACTTCTTCTGCATGTTGGCAATTTGAGACATATTGGCAACATGCAGAAGAGGTTAAACTTCAAAATAGTCTGAGCTACATGTAAACTTCATGCAAACTCTTTTTACTTAGTTTTTGCTGGCTTACAAAATATAACTTAATGAAACAAAAATCTAAGTTCCTAAAGTTTTGGTTAGTTCATGTTTGATATCGTTTTATCAAACATAAACTAACCAAAACTTTTTTCAACTTGTAACTCTATTTGAGTGTAAGTGCGTTCACTTACACTCAAATAGAGTTACAAGTTGAAAAACACTATTGGGCAATATTGAACCTAAGAATAATAAGTATAAGAAGTAAATTATCCGACAGATAAATTTCTCGCTATGGCTGTATAATACTGACAATGCGATAAGTAGGCACGTGAATTGATGAAAGTCACATCGAAGATATTCAGAGGTCTCAAGCCGTCTCCCACGGTAGACGCAATTCGACACGCACGTGTTATGGCATCCGATGGCCCACGATTAGACCGCGGTGACGCATAGTACCCTGAATGGACGTGTTTTTGTGCCTAACTAGCTAAGTAGTATCTAAACTTTTGTCTTTTTTTTAAGTATTAAAATGCTTCAAACACTTTGTAGTGCAAATAGTTTTCAATCTTTCACACGCAGTTAAATAGGTAAATAAAATTTTAAAAAGTTTTATTCAATAAGTATTAGCTACTTGTGCTAAAATATATTTTTTTGTTATCTTGACTAATCATTTTTTTAAACTTAAAAAGAATACCAACGCCATAATAATAAAAGCATTATGAATGTATAATTTAGACAGTCATCACACTATTGTGATTTTTGCCTGAACATCTGTTCTTCAATCATTTATATTTAAAGGAAATTGAAACACCACAACATCCTTTGTATCACGTTCTTTTCCGATTTTAAACTGTCAATCATTTATTTTGCATTGACGTAAAATGTCCGCCCATCTCGTCTTAACTGCATTGTGCATCCAATCTCTACAAAATATAATAAGTATGAATTAAAGTGCTCTTTATAATTTTAACATTTCCTCATATATCATAAATATATTATTATAATTGTTTTATTTCGGGTTCAATCTCAAAATTAATTTGAATGGTATTAAATAAAATATAGAATGTTGTACCTATAATAATTATAATAAAAAAAACATTATACATTGTGTTAAATTTATATAAATGTTGTCTACTTAAAATTAAAATATTAATCTCGATATTACTCTTTATAAAAACATGATAACTGAAAAATACTCATCACAAACTTTTTTAAGGTGACTAAAATGCCACTGTGTTTCAGATGTCGCGTCGCCACGACCTCCTTTGAGATTGAAACATAAGGAGATGCGTTCAACGAATCACGCAGGTCTATGTCTTCGGCTACATAACCAATATTTTTGAGTACTTAAAAAACACGCGTGCCATCTGTTGTAAGCTGATGCAGTGCCGGGTCCCACCCGTCGTCATTGTGACCGTCTACACCCCGCACCGTCCCCCTCCTCCAATACCCATGCGGCTTTCGTTCGTTCAAACTTCGTAGGTCAGTTACCGCCCGACCGCAGGGGAGCATGGCTGCGTCAAAAGTTTTACCGCGATCTCGCACTCACTGTTTACATGCGCTATAAAACGTAGTGTACACAACAACATAGACTTTATAAACATTGACTGTTAAGTGACATAAAGTTTTATTAAATATTTTAGTGATAAATTTGTGACAAATGAACTATATTAAAGTGGAAAAATGACCAAGAACTTTTACGAAATGGTTTCGTTAAAAGTTTGGATGTGTTTGGTTGTCGTGGCCGGTGCGCGCGCACGTTCTGCGCCGCCCGCCCCCACCGGCTGTCATTGGGACTATTCGGACACAAAGTTGAGTGAATCAAACTTTCTCACGTGTAACATCAAAACGATCGGCTCAGTGGACTTCTTGTTTAAAAACATTACCACCGCGCAGGCGTATAACATCAACAAGTTGAAACTGACTTGCACGGATTTGTTGTTCTTCGAGAGTTCCTTACACATGAATACCGGCAGTTTTTTGGGCCAGCTGAGGAAACTTGAAGACCTGCGCATTGAGTATTGTAAGATTCGTTATGTACCAGCGACTGTATTGTCTCCACTCCGCGATTTAACAAGTTTATCTCTACGCTCCTATAATACGGATTGGCCTGCAATGACTATGGAATTTCATGCTGAAAGTTTTCGTGGACTTATGGAACTTCGCTCTTTGGACTTAGGCGATAATAATATTTACATGTTACCTTCAGAAGTTTTTTGTCCGCTTTTTAGCTTAGAAATATTGAATCTTACCAATAACAGAATGCAGGACATATCTGAAATCGGATTCTCAGATTGGGGCAAAGGTCCCATGGCCCCGGGTAAATCATGCAACACTGGACTGAAAATTCTTGACTTATCTCATAATAATCTCTTACGCCTGCCCGACAACGGCCTTTCTAGCCTCAGATCTTTAGAAGTGTTGAATATTCAGAACAACTTAATTAATGAAATAGGCGACAGAGCCTTCGTCGGATTGAATTCATTAAAAATTCTGAACTTGTCGGGAAATAAGTTAGTCGCTGTCCCTCCCGAACTATTTCAATCATCACGAGTTATCAAAGAAATCTCATTAGCGAATAATTCGCTTTCTGTGTTGGCTCCGGGATTACTTGAAGGACTTGATCAGCTTGAGAAATTGGATTTATCTAGAAACCGTCTCACAAACGATTGGGTTAACAGAGATACTTTTGCGGGGCTTATCCGCCTAGTTATATTGAATTTGTCTTACAATTCACTCGCACGTTTAGATCCAAAGTCTTTTCATGACTTGAACAACTTACAAGTTTTGAATCTTGATAATAATGCTATTGAGACTATCAGTAATGGAGCGTTTGCTGAGCTTAAGAACTTACATCAACTGTCTATATCAGAAAACAGGATAAAGATATTAAACGAACACATTTTTTCGAACTTGTTTGTACTCAGTCAACTATATTTAGATAATAATCAAATTTCTATAATCCATGAACGTTGTTTTGAAAACATAACCTATTTACAAGACTTAGGTTTAAATGGCAATAACTTAAAACTGATTCCTGACGGCATAAAGAAATTAAGATTTTTGAAATCGCTTGACATCGGTAAAAATAATATATCAAAAGTTTCCAACACCTCTTTTGAAGGCCTTGAAGAATTATATGGTTTACGGCTTGTTGACAATCAGATTACAAGCGTGCCTAAAGATACATTTAGTACTTTGCCCTCTTTGCAAGTATTAAATTTGGCTTCAAACAGAATAGAGACTATTGAACAAGATGCGTTTTTATCTAATCCGACGTTAAAAGCTATCCGCTTAGACGGGAACAAACTGACCGACATCCGAGGCGTCTTTGGCAAACTTAATACCCTGGGATGGCTTAACATTTCCGACAATAAGCTTATTTACTTTGACTATAGCTACATGCCAGAAAATCTTGAATGGTTGGATATTCATAACAACAATATCACGAAGCTAGAAAACGAACACAACAAGCAACAAAACATCCGAATGCTCGACGTTAGCTACAATGCATTAGAAATCGTTGATGAAAGATCGATACCTGATTCTATTGAAGTCCTTTTCTTAAATAACAACAAAATTCACACGATCCAACCAGGTACGTTCTTACAAAAAAGAAGCTTAGAAAAAGTTGTCGTGATGGACAATAAATTACGAACCGTCGAACTATCTGCGTTTACGCTGCCCCACATACCAAAGCACAAAATGTTGCCAAAATTCTTTATTGGAAATAATCCATTTATCTGCAATTGTCATATGATTTGGCTGCAAAAGATAAATTTATGGAACCATATGAGACAATACCCTAGATTCATGGATTTGGATTCAGTGACATGTGAAGTTGTAAATAACAAATATGGTGGCAAAGCTAACCTAATGGATGTTCCTGAAACTCAGTTCCTCTGTTCTTATGAAAGTCATTGCTCGTCTAGTTGCTTTTGTTGTGATTTTGAAGCCTGCGATTGCAAGATGACCTGTCCCGAGGGATGTTCCTGCTTTCACGATAGCAACTGGAATTCAAATGTGATTGACTGCTCAAATGTGGGTTACACTAAAGTACCTGAAAAGATTCCTATGGATGCTACCGAACTTTATCTTGATGGAAATGATTTTGGAGTACTAGAAAGTCACATTTTTATCGGCAAAAAGAAGTTGCATAAGCTTTACATGAATAACAGCAATATTATGACCATTGATAATGACACCTTAAATGGATTGCACTCCTTAAATGTGCTTCACCTTGAAAACAATCATTTGACAGAACTGTCAGGCGGAGAGTTCTCACAAACAAAACACTTGAGGGAGTTATACTTAAATGATAACCTCATAACAAGTGTCGCAAACAAGACCTTTGAAAACCTGTCATCTTTAAGAGTTGCGCATTTTCAAGGAAACAAGATCCTCGACCTTGACAAAAAGTTGGCCCACGGCTTACATTTGGAAACCGTCAACGTTCATGGCAATTTATTTACATGTACATGCGACAACATTGTGTCTCTTCAAAACTGGTTTAAGAAATACTATGAAGATCCCGTAGAAATGCATTGTGTGGGTGAAAATGGACTCATATCAAATCTAACCGTGTTTGATGCCATGGATAAGTGTCGTGACTCTAGTGAAATGGACAATACTATTCCTACCGAAAACCAACCGTATCAGTATGATGAAGTGAGCCCTATAAAACTGAACTTTGTGCCACTATTAGCTGTAGTTTTGATAAGTGTTATCTTGATTCTATTATTTGGTGCCTTAGCATTCTCGTTTAGACAAAATGTACGTCTATGGGCCCATTCTAAATATGGTGTGAGATTATTCAAAAGTGCATCAATTCAAGAGAGTGAATTAGACAGGGATAGATTATACGATGGATATGCTGTGTATAGTTTATTGGATGATGATTTTGTATCTAAAGTTGTTGCGCCAGAAATGGAACACTCCGGTTACACGATGTGTTTCCATTACCGAGATTTACAACATGCGCCTGAGAATTACTTGTCTGAGCAAATCACAAATGCTGCCGAATCTTCAAAGAGAATTTTAGTTTTTGTTTCATTTAATTTCTTGCAAAATGAATGGTCTAAAGCTACATTTAAAGCAGCTATGAAAAATGTAATAACTTCCATTCACCCATCAATAAGACGGCACAGAGTAGTTTTTATTTTAACTACAGATGTTAGTGCTTTAAACTTAGATCTAGATTTCCAAAACTACTTGAAAACTTGCAACGTCTTATTATGGGGTGAAAAGAAGTTTTGGGAGAAAATTAGGTTTGTAATGCCAGACATTTCTAATTTACATTGGAACAAAGATACATTAAATTACAATCATGGCGTCTGTCCAAATGGTAGACGGCATCCTTCTAGATATACAGCCTCGCCTACTGCACCGGAACATTGGTACAAGTACGATGCTATACCACCACAAATACCCACAACTGCCGCTGTGGGTATAAACATTGAAGATGACACATCAATGTTGACAAACACAACACTGACGAGTCAGATTCAAGATGGAGAAAATTTACATCATAGCTATATATCTATTGATACACAAAATTATGAACAACCATATGGAGGTAGGCCTAGACCTCCTAATACGTTACGTAAACATCCTGGCCACAATTCTCCTACAATGCTCGACGAACAGGGATACTTACAACCCCGATCGTCTATGCACGACTGCCTGCCTCAAACTCATTCAACAGTGCACAGATGATAAGATTATTATGACTCTTCTTATCTGAAAAGTACTTTTTAATGGGACTTGACATTCCAAGTGCATGTGTAGGCTAGACTGCATTTTAAGTTGGCCTTGCCTTATTGAAACGTGATAATTTAAAAATGTTGGGTTAGATAATTTGGCCAAAATGACTCCGTTCCTTACTGTTTTGGACAATGTCATGATTAAAGACTGTATTGTTAAAATGTATTCTAAACGTATCTAGTAGAATGCAGCCTTATTGTATTTCATTGTATAAAGCTATATTGTTGTCCATTAAGACTGATACTTCTGTATATAAGATGTCAGTATCAGGAGTAATCTTTAGTAAGAGTATTTTGATATAGTATATCTCATTGTTACCAAATATTTTGTAGATAGACATTACTAATCACTGTATGAAATTATTGTATAGTATTACTAGTCATTAGGTAAAATGAATAGTGTTGAACGTTTGTAGATACTCAATTGCATATTAAGTGATAAACCAATTTACTTGTTATCTTTTAATTTGTGTAACTCATGTGGGCTATATTGATATCAATTAATATGTAAATGACTATTTAAATGTATGTATCAATATCCTCGACTGTTATATAATATTAAATTAAAATAAAACAATATCATTAAAATATATGGTCGTTTTTTTAGTGCCACTATAGTTAAAACCTATTATTATCATTTACAAAGTTTGCTCAAAGTTTTATACTCAGTAATTTGCTATCATTAATTTTAAAAGTTGCCCATACATTAAAGTTTGTGGTTTGTTTAAGGAAGTAGGTAACAACAATTTTTTTTGTGTTCAACTGTTCACTTATAAAAACATAAAATCTTTTGAAAACCGAATGCCGCGGCCGGAGTAACTGTTATATTCGTTGTTTCGAAATATTAAGTAAAAAAAGATGAGAAATAATTTCGGCTTGCCGACAATCATCTTCAATATAATGATCGTCCCTTTTCAGGTAGAAAAACACACCCAAGTCATATATCAACAGTCACGGATAGCAATGGTAGCTATAAAAGAGATTTACAATATTCTGTATTCGTCTGTAGTTATGTGACCTTATGTCAGACACGGTCCGAAGAACTTATTGATTTTTTTTTTCATAATACTTTTATAAAGTGTGAGTTTCGATACGAACATATGGTGTGTCATACTTAAAGTGACCGCTGCCCGGCTGCTTTATTTTTTCTGATGGCATTTGTGCCTTATTGTTGCATCTGACACTGTTTGCTTAATAAAATGTGGGGTAATCAATAAGTTTCTTATTACTTTAAAGTTAGTGACTTGGAATCATGATTGAATCACTTAACGAAATAAAGTTACAATTATTAACAAACTTATAAAATCAATAGATGCATTTATTTACATTAAACACCGCTATAACAGTAGCACACTATTATTAAACAATGATATCATATAAGATAATACATAACATAGCATCTGTTATATCTATAATTATTATCGATAATGTAACGATATATATAAAACAATTATTAATTATACCTAATTATAAAATTTATTATTAAATTATTCATAAATGCATTTATTTTCATTATGCACCACTATAATTAATAGAATAAAACATAATAATATAATGCGAACATTTATATCGTATTGAATTACATGCGATTACACTAAGATACCATTATTAAACATTATGATAATATAACATAATACATAACATGTCATAACATCTATTATTATATCTTTAAATTATAATTATCAATTCAAGACAATGATTTATAAAAACAATTACCAATTATACTTATAAAATCAATGATTAATCAATAGATGCATTTATATATAGCAATTACATGAATCAAACATAATAATAATATAAGACCCATCTAATAGGACGTGCGTCTATTGTCATTAAACGGGCTCATTTTGAAACTCCGTACTGGAAACTGTATGACAGAAATACCCAATACTGTTTACCCGATCTGGGAAGCGAACTCGTTTGCACAGTACTCATACACATCCAAAGCGCTATCGAGGCACATCACAATTAGATCATAAGCTTACAGAATTACAGGGTGGTTTGGTTTATGCGAATATGGACCCCCTATTACATGGGACCACAACATCATCATCATCATCATCATATCAGCCCAATGACGTCCACTGCTCACCTAATTTCTACCACAACGAGTGATTTTGTGACTAATACTAATATAATAATAATAATACTTTTTCAAGAATTTATATAAATAATATAATACTTCTAAAATGTAATTTTTGAGTGAATATTTCAATAAAGAGGGAATAATCCTTTTTCCATAGGTGATTTACAGTCGGTAGGTACTTATATTAATTATTGAAACATTATGATTAAATTGGTAAATTACTTACATCATAAAATGTACTAAGAGTGTTTATATAAACGATAATAATCGTCTTGTTTGAAACGCCGCAGCGGTACCAGAGGTATTCAATGATAAATCGAGTGAAAGTGAGGAACCCTGATAATGGCCGAGGATCGTTAAGCGTATAGTAAGTAATTGACTTTATTGGTAAGTATTATATTTCATTGGTAAAGTATCAACGTATTTTGAAATTAAATTCTTTTAAGCACGTGTTCTGAAGTTATTTATTTGTAGGTGTCGAAAGATAAAAATAATAATAATATATATTTTTTCACCAATTATATTATTAGAGAGAGAGATCTATTATCATTTTTTTTTATTAAATGTGAATATATTCATTCATCATCATCATCATCATATCAGCCCAATGACGTCATTCATTATTATTCAATTATAATATATTATAATTCATTATTCAAACAAAATTATATACGATCATACATTATTACTTTTTTTAAACACTTGGGAGGCCTGTCCAGCATTGAATGTCCCATGGCTTAAGCTTTTTAAGTTGCAATATTTTCGTATTTTGATAAACCTACATTGCTAGTTAAATACTATTATAAAATAGTGCTGATCTGATGATGGAGACAGAGTGTATTAAGGGAATTCAGTAAAAAAAATACAATACCCCATCGAGTTTGGACTTATCTGATTTAATATTTTGACAAGGACTCTAGTTTAAAATAAACAAATAAAAAGCTTGTTCAAAACTATATTATATATTTATCTAATAAAAGCTTATTTATTACAAATTAACTGTACAATTAAACTGTCGCATCACTACATCTGTTTGTAACAAACAATACATACAATCAACTTACATACAAAACATCTCCAAATATAGTTTCCTTATCTATACCAGCATTGTAATTTGCTTTGAACGTATTTATATTATTTGCTCTTTCTTCTCCAAGAAACGGACATGTCAGTAGCAGAATCTATTCTATTATTATCCTCAATACGTTACCAAAACTATTACTGGTCCAAGATACCTGCTATCAATATCCGGGGATATCGGCCCTATCTCTGGATTTCACGGTTAAACGCATCATTGATTCCCTCTATCATAACCAATGCGTCCCTAAGAAGAGATAAGAAATTGACCAGATATCAAACCGAAGTCCTTTTAGTATTGGCTTTCTTACTTAACGGCTTATTATATCGTGGACCGCTTTGTATACAATATAAAATAAACTAGAATGTCTAAATTATTATTCAATTACATTGGATATCGAATCGAATGTAATTTGTGGTATATAAACCAATAAAAATAGATGCAGGGGGCTTACTTTAAATTTCGGCATTGGACTTAGTCGGTTTTGATGTCGCTGTCAAATGACATTTTCTTACATTTCTTCCATTTGACAAATGTAAGGAAATTTAGATATTGGTCGCTGTCGCTTCCAATTATTTGACAGCAAATTTTGTCAATGACTCATATTGCGCTCATAACAAATTATATTTTCTAACTCCATCAATCAAAGCAATTACGTTCTCACCTGTAATAGCTTACTGTTCTTTCAATATCAAAACTTCCAATAAGTTTTTTACAAGCACTCCAAGATCATGGTTCACAATAAAAGCAATGACTAATTCCAGTTCTCAGGGTCAAATCAAATAAGATAGATTCGTATTTTAGGTGTGACATTGATCGACGTCTGATATCCAAACGCGGCATGTAAAGATTTTTCTGTTTTGTACTTAACATTAACGAAATTTGTTGTACGGTTGGTCAACTCACGCCACCCGCTGCTTAGACATGACGTTTAACACTTGAAGTTGGTTCGACTCGGTACAAAGGTCACGTCTTCTCACTCAAATCTCGACCGGGAGCGTTTCGGTCGGAATTGGATCGTGACAACCGAGAGATACTTATCGTGATTTTCTGGCCAATTCCGATGCATCGCTTCGTTGTTAAGATGGGTAATGGGAGCATGGGAACACGGGTCGAGTTGGTACTAACTAAATTATTGTAAGTCAAATATGGCGATGTGTTTGTGGAATGATGATTGGGGTTGCGATGGGTAGCTGTTTGTCTATTAAATTTTGTCACATGATTGACGTTCTACCCGGCTAACGTCTTAGGTAAAGAAGGGTTCATATTCAAATATTATGAGGCAACGTCATGCTTCACTTCAGTTTTGTCTAATAAATTATTCTGACATAACAACTCTATTAATTAAATGAAAAATTAATATTTTTTGTAATAAATAATTCCGAGAAGCAGAAAGGAAATAGAAACGACACAAATTGTAATGGTTCATTCACTACACTAATTTGATAAGCGCATAAAAAACTTCTGTATACTTATTAATAAGAAATATCACAATGTTGATAAGAATTACTCATTACTCTACAATACTGAATTCTTTTTTCTTGTACAAATAATATTTTACACACAAGATAGCTCTTTGTTTCTTGTGAGAAGACAAACAGACGTTCCTTTGATTTCTAAAATCGTTGAACATCGTAACTTGTTCACTGAGGCAAGATAACACTACATTTGTAACTCTTTAAATATAACTAAGCGCACTTACAATGAGACAGAATTGATAAACAAACTAAGTATGAGAAAGTACCAGAATTATGTTAATAATTGAGACATCACATTTTGCGAATTGTGATATCACAATTCACAGAACTCACATGTAAGTCATTAAGTACATTGTAATTATATTACCACAGAAACAATAATTCAAAAGACAAGTTTATTTATACTAAAATAAAAATTCGTTTAGAATATTATTTAAACTTGACTAAGTGAAACAAGTACAAAATTTCGTGGAATTTAATAATAACCCTTTCACATCCAGACAATAAAATTGCTATAGGCCAAAACAACTTTAATAGAAGCTGTAATGATATTCCACATTACTTACTCGTGTGGTCTTTATTTATAAACGTACATAACAAAATAGAAAATAAACAAGATATACCTTAAGACAAGTAACATAAAGACTCTATTGAACTCACAATTTTAGTGTAAAAGAGAAAGTTTGGTACAGTAAAGAAAAAAACAAGAAAATTATTACTTTATACCGAATCCTCAACGCCAATAAAAGGCGTCAATAAAGGAAAAATAAATTGGGTTATGGGAATCTGAGCCCGGATAAATCACATCGAAAATACTGTCACGACGGGAGTAAAAAATGTTAGCATTGGAAAACTACGGAACGATTTCATTATCCCAATGTCCCGGCTTGTGAGCATGACTGACTCTTCACTCAATGGAAGTAACAAATCTTACAAACTAGCTTAGTTCTGGCCTGTTTTTTTAGGAATTCTTAAGACGGCGGTAAGAATTTGAGTTTTGTTTTTGTCTTGACTGAATTGGCGCACAAGTATGTGGCCAATATTGCAGTTAATCAGTTAATATAACGTATGGATGGAAAGGCCCACATACAACTTGCTGAATTGATATTTTCCTCATATTTTACATGTTCAGAAATTTAAAATCTTTTGTCTTTGCTGCAGCGGGTATTTTAACTACCAATAGGGGTAGTGAAGAGTATTGGTAGTCTGGCTCGATACAATGAAAGAGCAGCTTGGCGAGACAACATAATTATATTGACAGACTGACGATCACAAGACGGTTACACATAATGAATAATAACTACCCACATTATATTTATAATATATTACACCTCCACTACTAAACAACAATAATATCTTAATAACTAAATATATATACACATATTTTATCTTAAATCTAACTATTCTATCTTAAATCTATCTACGGGTTTTCGCGTACGCTTGGGCCGACTACCCGGTGACAGAAGACGTTACGCCGTACACACTCCTTTTATTGAACAAATATTGAACTAATTTCCAGTAATTAATAATAAATAATGGTATAACTAGTATTAATTACACATTGAAATATAATATAGATAAATAATTGGTATACTTCTAATACGTTTTGTTCTAGAACTTCTTACAAAAAGTAATTAACATTAAATTTCAATCTTGCAGTTCTCAAATGCATAGTTACGTAACTATTAGATTAGATTCTAGAATCTAAGACCGAAACTTTGAAGTTTGTAACCTATATTATGTTCCAGTTAAAGTAGGACAGATGTTTGGAACATCTTCCGGAACGTGTACATCATAGTTATGCCATATGGATTACAGTCCATTTCAATTTATTCGTCGTAGCTTCAGCTTGATACCATTTCAATGTAATTTCCTACGATATGAATGGAAATGCTGGATTTTTGCTTAGATATACCCAGATTTCCTGAATTTTTCATTTCTGGTGCGGGTTGCATATTTTCTTTATTTTTTATTTTTTTCTTAATTTTTTTTTACAACGCCCGCACTAGGGAACAAGCCCTGTGTCGCGGGGAGCTTTACAAACATGAAACTAACGGACACAAAGTACACCCAGACTAGAAACAAATATCTATGAATCACACAAATATTTGTCTCGTGTGGGAATCGAACCCACGTCACGGCGAGGCGACCACCTTAACCACTGCGCCACGGTGACAGTCAATCTACACGGATTAATATCACATGGCAAGCTTAAATTTTCCATTGAAGCTTGCCATGTGATATTAATCCGTGTAGTGTCGGATTAAGAATACATAATGTTACTACCCCATCTCAACCCGTGGGTGTAATAAAAGTCGTCTAAGGGAGAAACCTTTTCCCGACAAGAGCACTGACCAAGCCGTCTGGCGAGCGTGTATAGTAGGCTACATACCCTCCATATTCTTTGCAGGAGACCCGTGCCTATCAGTGGGGCGTTTATGGGTTAGAATGATGATGATGATGTGATAATATCTGTAACAGAAAAATTAGCTCTAATAAAAGTTATTTTAACTACTATTTTGTGAGAGGAAAACCAATAAATGATTAATCTATTCTGTATTTGGGAGAACCCATATAGTGATTTAATTAATTATATAAAAGCAACTAAAACTTATAGAGATTTTATTTTAAAATAGGCTATGAATAAAATAGGAAGCAGAGACGCCAGTGACACTCAGATTGCTGGCTGATGCACCAGTCTTTTTAAATTCATTGGTTTTATATCAGTGTGGTTTTTATAATGACCAATATACGTACTTTTAAATCACGTACGTATGTTTCAGTTTTATGGGCTCATACACACGTAACAAAAGTTTTCACATCCTACCAGATACATCATCAAAAAGCCTTTAAGCATAAAAACTTCGTTATAGGTACGTATACTAACGTTATTACACGCAATAAAACTTTATACAAATGGCATGTAAAGTGATGAGTTCTAACCAACTAGAGCTATGAACGTAAATTTTTAACGAGTTCAAAGTTTGACATCATTCGTTTTGTAGACTACCTCATGGTATAGAAGTTATAGTATTTTCCATTTAGTGCCGTTTTTATTTGTACAGTACGGTTCAAATTTATATGCCGCGTTTATTTTGGGGTTGAGTTACCCCCACCAGATCGACCGAAAACCTGGGTGAAGTGTGCGGCTGGCCGTTGGTTGCAGGCGGCACAGGAAATAAGGCGAAAATTAGGTGAAGCCTATGTTCAGCAGTGGACTAATTTGGGCTCATATGTGATGATGATGATTCTGGGGTTTTTAAAATGAATTTTAGCTACATAGCTATAGGTATTTATTTGGTTGTCAACAAGGTGTAAATTAAATAAATAATAAATTCATTTTATAGAGTCACATTTTTCTTGACAATTGGTAGTTGATGTCATCATCATCATATCAGCCCAATGACGTCCACTGTTGAACATAGGCCTCACCTAATGTATGTGTCAGTTTATGTTATATTATAAAATAGCAATAAACTAAACATGTGTGTGATTATATAAATAATAGGAGGAAAGCACATACATATTTTTATAAATAAGATGTGTATTGTGAATAAAAAGGAAATAATAGGTAGTGTATCTAATATCACAGAACAGAGATAGGTTCTTTAGAGGATAATTATATTATGTTATTGATATAATTTTTTTCACGGGAATTTATAGGTAAAATAGTACATATGTGTTCTGTTTTATGGGGTCTTAGTTCTTACCTACTAATTTATTACATAATAAATTTTAAAACTAAATTATTTGTATGTACTGTTTTTATTAATATATTCGTCCCACAAGTAATTATGACCAATAATATAATAGATACCTTTATTCAGGTACCATCATAAAATCACCATTTACAGCTAAATGTTTACCAAAGCAGAAACTTGAATTGTTTTAAAAACATTACTTAAACAGTTAACCATATTTACGTCTTTATTGCCTTCTTAAAAGCCACGCATTAAGTTAGCCACATTTTTATGACTTCATTCAAAACATTGTTAATTCATCTTACCCAGTTTTAAGTAAGATAATAATCTTATCAGCCAAATGTTGCAAGTTCGAGAGTCGTAAGAGGAACATATCACCTACAGTTATAAGAGATGCCACATATTGGCGGTGCGTTTACGCAACTTTGTGATTTGTGATTTCAACAAGCCCTGCAATGCGTCTGCGCCAGAGATATTTGAAAAAAGTCTCTGTCGCTGCAGCGCAGCACTCACTACCCGCTTCGTCTTCCTCTCGACGAAACGCACCAGCAGCAATGCCCGTGTAACATATTCAGATTTCAGCTGCGTTTTACAAACACGGAACTTATCAGACGCGTGCCGTATCAGACAAAAAATATTCTTTTATAATATATTATATATATAATACGTAGCCGCATAGACGCGTACCGACAAGAGCTGTCAAATTCCATAAATAAAATATTATTTGGTCTGAAACGTTACATTCCATGTCTGCAGATATAAACACAGCTTTCACGTAGTACAACTCCCGAGAATCACCGGTCAGTCGTCGCAGTACTAACGCGCCAACGCAGCGCAATTACAACGCCCGTGTGGCATCTCTCTTAGAGTACACGTGCTGTTAACAGTTCATCACTATTGAGTGTAAGAGATGAATGACGAAACGTTTACACTTACGTATTTGACTGTCTCATTTTTAAAGAGTTTTTAAGAGGGAGTGCCGGTAGTAAATTAATATTCCTAGGTTATTTGAATAACAGAACTTTGAGTGGTTTTGAATATAAATCGTACCACGCTTGCAAGCAACATAAAGCAATGAAAATAAAGTATTTATAAGAATTGGTGCACGGATGTGTCGATAGAATGAAACTGTTACGTTAGTTGAAAAAGTAAGCGAGTAATGTACTAAAAGCGTTTAGAAGGAGGATTCGATTTAAATTTGGCACAAATAGTATAAACATACAGTTAGTCTGTCTTATTCCGTTTTTGAAACTCCTGTTATGACTTTCATTGTCTTTGGTCCATAATTACTCGATGTAGACCAGTATTAGCTACCTATTTGCCTAAATCATCTCGCCATATTATTATCCTAAGTCTGCCCCGGGGCAATTTGCTCTGATGAACAAGAGGTGTTATTTTACTATAACATTGCATTCATAAATTTTATACCAATTTATAAGACTCCCTAAATTGATGAATAAATTGAATACATTTTGAGCCAAATTAAAACACTTTCCGCAAAAAGTACTTCAACACAAAACGTAATCTGGTTATTCAATCGACATCTGATAAATAAGACAAAAGAAAATCTTACGTGAAATTGTCTCACTTAAAACCTTTACAACACAAACTCATTTCAAAATTCATGCAACGAATTGATTCATATCATCGTCGAAATCAATTTCTGCGGTTTGAAAAAAGAATGCCGATATACATACTTAGTCATCATTCCAAACAAAACGAGGTGCCATTAGCAAGTTCCTTTGAATCATTGGTACTTTAAAAAGGCTGTAATTTTGCTGAGTCACATTTACCCTCAGTTGTTCTGGGTGCTCTATCGTCGGTTCCTTGCATATACAATGACCGCCTAGTTTTGATATTTTGTTTGTTTAAGCATCAATCATACTTTTATCTTCTTATTCCCTAGAGTCTCTGTCAAAATATGCCTTCATTTTAAATTCTATGAATCACTTAAGTTGAAAGCTTCATCGGAATATTATATATTTCAATAGGTCATATAATTTTAGATTTTTTTATTGACTAAAAGAAATATTGCTTTAATAAATAAGTAACAATTCTATTTATCTATGATAAGCTCATATAAATGGAGGCTTATCACAGAAGAAGTCGTGCGGGGGTTCGCTCCTGTCGTTATTTATTTAGCCAATGTCCAGCCCGTAGCGTGATGATAACCTATTGCCTTGCTCAATAAATGGACTATCCAACATTCAAAGATTTTTTTAAATCGGACCAGCAGTGCCTGACATCCTAGCGTTCAAACAAACAAACAAATTCTTCAGCTTTATAATATTATAGTATAGATGACATTTAATAAATTTGAAGGGGTATTCTACTTTTTGCCAGTATCACAAGAAAGATATTCTAAAATGCGCTTATTATTGTTTTGATACCGACGAAACTTGCAAACATTCATTGGAAGGCCTTTCCCTAATTATGCGATGACACATGCTAAGAATGCGATGCGATGGTGGCTGAATGGATAAGGACCGGCGCGGCGTGCAAATCACGCGGACCGAGTTCGATCCCGACCGGCAGTACCATGTGGATACCACTTTGTGGAATTTATATGTACTATTCAAGTGACTTACCATCTGCCAAAGGTGAAAGAAAACATCGTGGGGAAACCCACATACCCTAGAAGAAATTCTATGAGTATGTCTGATCCACCAACCCGCACTAGGTCAGCATGAGTGGATTATGGCCTAAACCTTCTCAGCTCTCTAGATACAGGAGAGGAGACCCGAGCCCGGCAGTGAGACTTAATGGGTTGCTGTTGATGAAGACATGCTAAGAATAAAACAGGTAAAAATGCATAAAATATAAGGAAGTTAAAATACCCATTCTTGTAATGATAAATAGCCAATCATTAATTTACTGTGTATTTAGAAAGTATGCCTCAACTCAAGTCCTACGTAATGATAATTTATTTAATTGTTAACAAACATCAATAAAAATGAAGGTGTAGTCTTACCACACTATTGATGTCGTGAGGTCAAACTTATTTCATGATCGAACATTTAATAGCTTATTTATTATTCGGTACGGCTCATGTACTTGTAGTAAAATACTTGATTATCCTGATAAACAACATTAACATTTTACACCCATATTTCGTCAACTATGGTAGATCCCATGTAATAGAAGGTGAACGTGTTGCCATTAACTGGGTATATTTTCAGACTCCGGGCTGAGAATTGTAACAGAGAAAAACTCAAGCCCCACACGGAGATTAATTCCTGGAATCTGGTGTCGCGATGTCGCAGTCATTCACACACGAAAGAATCACATCTTTATAGAAGAGGGAAACAAGTATTTCTTTAAATGAATAGTGCTGCCAGAGTTCATTAGAAGAGAGAGAGAGAGAGAAGAGAACTCTATGAAATTGTAGATATGGAATAAATTGTATTTCATCACCATTGATTCCACATCCATGTCAGAGAGTTTATCTACCTGTAATTGACAATAATAATATACAGTTACAATGCTTTGTTATGACATTGAAAATGCATAAGTAGTGAATTACGAGACTATAATTATGAAGTTTTTCAAATGCGTAGATTTGTATTAGACATACTATATTACCTTCTCTTAAAATATAAAAAGGCAAAAATCCCCAGATATCCAAAAATCAGATTAACAAAACAAAACTTGTATTTTTTTGGTTGAAAAGACTCTTGTAACTAAACAAGATAAATATTTAAGGAATATAGGTACTTTCACTTTCTAAAATCTAGGTTATCTTTATTAAAAATTAAAGAAAGTTTTCCAATTCAAACAAAAAATTAAGAAGTAAAATCTTTAAAAGAGATTTATGTATTTTGGTAAAGATCAAACTGGGCTAAATGAAAACGTAATTTTCTTGTAAAGTATCCAACATTTTTTTCCTTAACTGAGGCTTATGAAGACTGACTGAGATGAATGGCTAAGATAATTGAAGTGCCGGTTCAAAAATTAAAAAGTCCCTGCAAAACCAACGGGTAAATTAAGCGTTCATTCTATCCAGATTCAAAAATAGTTCATGATATTTGCCTGTTCTATGCAATCAAAAGCTCTTTTGTAGAAATGCATGAGTGATGCAAGGTGAAGATGTCAATAGGCTATAAAAACTGGTTTCCACCGCAGGCTGTATTCGTGTTTTCCACATTAGTATTATAAAAGAACACATCCAAAATTTTACCTCACATTCGATTCTGAACGATATTTGTACCATATTAAAACCGATATTAGCATTTAAACTGCAAAGTTCGAGTAGCTTTTCAAATATTACTATTTATGAGAATAATCAATCTTAATTTTAGTGTTACATTGTATTAACAAAAGCTTGCTATTTATTAGAGAAACAACGTCTTTATGTCATTGGCATAAGGGTGCCGTTCTTAATATGAAGAGACTTTGAAGAGCGCCCTCTAATAAAAGTGTGGGGAACTTTTACGGAAGTGAGAACGAACAAGGCGCCCTCCCGTTGTAAAGAGTACAATCTGAAAAGAATTTGAGTAACTTATGTCTGCTAGAATTAGGTTGAATTTATGTTATGGTTGATATTGGTACAAACTCTAAATTGCAACCATCAATTATAGTAAGCGTTTTAGGTAAAATAAAGCGCTTATGTAAAATGGTAATCTACGTAAATTTCTAATGCTAATTTCAACCATTAACAGTGTACGTAATTGATTAGATATGTTACTGAGAGATTACAATAGAATTGAAACTTAAAACATAGTCACGCATAATTCTATATTCAAGTTTGAAACTAAACATAAAGCTCATTAAAATCCCAACAAAATGCAAAACGCAAAGAAACCAAGAAATGCCTGGACGTACTAACAAACACAAACAATTACTGAGGCAAAGGCGGCGAGCTGAAAGGCCTCTAATGACGTCACTATTCTACATTTATTGTTAGCTTTCAATAATAAAGTGTAATGTGAGGTGCTAAAAGAAACCGAAGCATTTTATAGCCATCGCTGATTTTAAAACCGAGTGTGAATGCATTCTGTGGCTTTAGTGTTTTCATGTATGTAAATTATTTTCCAATGGGCAGTTCTGAGTTTAGTACTAATTGTAGCACTGGGCATAGTTGTGTTATTTATGCATTAAGTGCCGGTTTTATGACTTGTGTTAAACAACAAGTTATTAATAGTGTTGCAGGAAATTATAGCTATCTAGGAAGCTCATACAGACAATAATAATATATTTTTTTTTACTTTTCAAACCCATAACACTGTGTAATACTTATAAAACAATATACATACTTAACGCTACTACTTTTTTTAAAACATTCACCAACACATGAACAAAATTAACAGTAACGAATTACTTTTTAATAGAGTAATATCCTCTCCTTTAATAACTCATAATGGTTCCACGAAAAACGACCGATCTATTTTAATATATTCGTCCTAAGAACTCGTTACTATGAAAGTCGACTTAACTAACCGACACAAAACCTACACAATAAAATATCCTTTTAATGGAGACCCAACGATAAATTGTCCTTAATAACAGAAATATTTTATTAGCTAAACGGCCATTAGAAAAAGTGTTCGTTTTTACAATTTTTACGGCATATTTCATTTGAAAAATGCCTCCTTTGGTGGATGAGATCCGATCAACAGTTTGTGTCAGAAAAGGGATAATGCTGCTATCGTCCTGGCGGGTGCTCGATAGTTTTTTATTTATTAAAATCCTTTTTATATTGGTCCACATTTTGGTCCAACATGCAAGCATAGTATTTCTTTCCATAGTAAATCATCCCACCAGTTTTGATGCCAAGTTTTGACCCAATGTTGGATGAGTGTCACTGTTTTTTTAATTTTAGAAATGACAGATGAAGATGACCGCAGCGGGTAGGTGCACAGTCACCTGAGCCTAGGTTTGATATGCGTATAAAAAGTTGATGTTTTGTAGCTTCATCATAGTCCGTCATTTTGTCAAAAGTCGACAGAGATTAGGTGGAAATTATGGATATAAATGAGAGTGATATATTTATATACAAATATTTGTATATTAATAGGTTTAAAAATAATATTTGGATATAAACATTTTCAACTAATTCATTTTTATAATACTCTTTGCTTCATTCTTCTACGTCTTCGTTTCTTACGTTCTTGAAGTGTGAAAAGTTTAAATGAGTAAAAAAAAATCCATTTCTCTAGTTCTTAGCTGTCAAAAGCTTTTGACATAACGATGTCCTTTGAAACAGCTAGTTATAATATAAAGTAACTTGTTTGAGCTATGTTAGTGATATCTACTATTAAAAATAGCTACAAATAACCACATAGCAGGAAAATACTAAAACAATAATATACTAAAATCAACAAGACTTACTAAAAATATGAATCATCTGTATTCCAAGTGTTACTGTACACATAATATAAGAGTAGTAAGTAGTACATATAATAAAACAATCACAATTCTCAAGCAAGGTATTGTTTGGAAAGTATTCACTTAATTCTTATTTCATGACTTGTCGTGACCTCAGCCTGTGGGTAGAGGTCGACGCGGGCGCAGATCCGATCGCTGCCCGATCATGTCTATCGATGTTACGAATAAACAATAATTTGGATCTACAATTCCAATGTTTATATTTGGAATGGTTCAGATTCACATTGAATTATTTCATAATTATGGTTTTGTTTGGTGTTTTTTTTTTATTTTACGCAAAAAGGTCAGACAGTTGAAGTATTTTTGTTGTGACCACATTTTATCAGTTAGTTATGTAGGTTTATGGTTTATAGTTTGAAAATTGGCAACAAATTGCACTGTTTTTTAATTTAGTAAGAAGTAAGTAGGGTTTTTTAACTAATTTTCAAGTTGTATGTTCCATCATAAGAATCATCATGTTTAAGGTTCTCGAGTGGCGGCCACGTATTGGAAGGCGCAGCGTGGGACGGCCCCCCACCAGATGGACCGACGACCTGGTCAGGGTGGCGGGCGGCCGTTGGTTGCAGGCGGCACAGGACCGTTCGCAGTGGCGTAAATTAGGTGAGGCCTATGTTCAGCAGTGGACGTCGTTGGGCTGATATGATGATGTTCCATCAACTGGTCGAACTTTTTGGTATTTATCATAGTTTCTGTTACATTATTCCTGCAAGAATAATTTATTATATATATATAGTAATTTATAATAGGCTTTGATTTTTCGACGATAGTAAAATCTCATAATAAATGAAATAACGATACCATCAATAACTTTAAAAAATGCACCATTAATCTCACACAATCGCATCCGGAGCAGATGCTGCCATCAAAGATCACTTTTTATCAACAAAATACCTCAAGTTCTATAAACAAACAAGGTGTTAATACTAACGATAAGGATCTGAAATAACTCGCCCCTTCTTATAAAATATTGATATTTAATAGTCACATCACAGACTGTGTAATGCAGGCAGCTCGATAGTATACCTTCGGCATACCAGATTACCACATCAAATATTCTTTTTGACAAATCCAGTCAAGTTAAAATAAACCGTGCTATTATCGACACAGAGTTTATTTTCTTTTATAAAGAAATGTTGGTAGAAATAAGTGCAGGTGGCATCGGATGGCATAGCATCGACTTTATCTTAACTATCGTATCTTCAAATATTAAACTTTTACTTTTATGGCAGTTTAAAATGCAAGTCGTGTCAACTAACGGCTAACAGACAGCCAATGAACGTGGATGTTTTTATCAAAATCTATTACAACATTTATTAATGTGTTAATGGGTAGTTACTTCCAATTAAGAGTTGCGTAAACGATTGTAGATGAAGAAATTATGGCTTTAGTTCATGAACCATTGGAAACCTGTTGTATTTATCTGTATCCAAAATATCTCTCGTATCTATACTCATCAAAACAAAGTCAATATTCTGTTCTACTTAAGGTTTGGTTTCTTCATGAATACATTACTTTAATTGTAGAGAATAATTGATTGATTCCTTAATCTTGGTTGAAAATATAAAACTACATATTTCACACCATTACCTACCATCCTTATCATAAGATAAATTCAATACTTAGGTCACCGACTCCATATACATACTATGAGTACCTACAAAATTTAAAATTTGATTAATTATAATGATAATATCACGAAATATATTTGATTTTAACAAATCCTATACCAACCCGTTTGGCCAGTATAGTATAGTAGGCTAAATTCAATCCACAATCTTTGGAGGAGACCCGTGCCCAGCAGTGGGACTTTAATGAGTTGAGGTGATGATATTTGATATTATGGCCGTGCGGTAAGTGTATCACCCCATTTTAAACTAAAATTCTATAGGAGCCTCTGCGTGGTGGACACAATATATGTCCCCGCGTAAGGCTTCCAAAATGATTGGGTATACTTCTCTCCATACAGAGAAGTATTTTTTTATACTACGACGCGCGACGGTGGCAAACAGGCATACGGCCCGCCCGAGAAGAACACAATAATATAGTACTGTAATTATAATTGTATTGTAAGTAAATATGGAAGCGAGATTTTGTTAAAATAAATGCATTAAATGCCCAGTGAATAATATCAGTTTTTTGCATATAGGTACATATATAACTATGGCTAATCTTTATAACGTTTTTAATAAAACAGACTTATCAAATACAATATATAGACCTTTAGTTTTTAGAATTTTTTCTAAAACTCATACAAAATAATCTCTGTATTTTCTCATATGAATTCTTTATATCAGTTGTGAAATAAAAATGCGGTCAGTGGTATGGCTAACACGAAATGAGATAAATGTATGAGATACGTAATTAGTACTAGATAATTACCCACTCGGTATCAAATGACTTCATTATAAAAACTAGATAGGAGACAAGTAAATAAATCCGTATGTTTATTATAGAAGTGATGCAAAACATACCTAAGTTCTTGCAACATAGAGTAGAGCTTTGATATAATGAGAATATTATGTCGTTGGTCAGACATAAAATATGTATTAGATAGTAAAGGTTATCTTATTACGATGTTGTTAATTGTAGTGAGAGTCACAGGTTCACCTTTTAATTTTTTTTTTTTTTTTTTTTTTTTTAAAAGACAACGCCCGCACTAGGGAACAAGCCCTGTGTCGCGGGGAGCTTTACAAACATGAAACTAACGGACACAAAGTACACCCAGACTAGAAACAAATATCTATGAATCACACAAATATTTGTCTCGTGTGGGAATCGAACCCACGTCACCCAACACGGCGATGTAGTGGCGAGGCGACCACTTTAACCACTGCGCCACGGTGACAGTCAAGTCAGTCAATTATGTACTAACTTTCGCCTATAACTTTGTTCGAGATTTGTGTCGAAATAAGAAGAGGCCAATATCCAGCAGTAGAATACTATAAGCTGATGATGATGATGATGATGCTGTCGTTGCATTGAGCGACTGTCGTTGCACGACCATCGTGTCAGCCCTTTTTTGTCCACTGTTAAAACCGTGCTACATGGTTATAAACTTGCCTTCCACAGAGGTGCCCTTGGTGGATTCCAACCGTGTAGCCGGCTGTTATAAACCAAATTTCATACAAACTACACGGATGGCAACCAAGCTCCCACCAAGGTCACTCTGTTAGGACGCAAGTTTATAACCGTGTAGAACGACTATTAGATGAAGAACTTATCATATTTACTCCATAGCTTGTAGCTCTACTTTTTACAGCCTTTACCGGGTCATCCTTCAACCTAATGGGGAGCTGTCTCATGCTATGCCTTTCGTTACCTAACCACCACTCTAGAACCTTTTTTATGTGCCCTGCCTATTGTGACTTCAGCTTTACAATGTTCTACGTTGGTTTGGTTATATTAAAAGCTATAGTTACAAATAGAATTATCTCATTCAGCTCTAACTATTTTTCTAGGTTGTTCAATGTCAATTAGCCCTACCTCTTTTATATTTATAATAGATGAGTAACATGAGTTCAATTACATTTTGATAGTGACGCATTATTATTTTTTTGCCTGTCATCCCACGCAGTTATACGAATCAATAAATTAAGGGAATTGCTCTCGTTCTTGACTACCTATGTTAGATAGTGGCCTTAGGCCATTTTATATGAGCTCATAATTTAGCTACCTGTACTAATTCGATGAATCTCATTAGTTTCAAAAAAGCAGAAAAAATATTCATAAGAAAACCAGTTACAAGTTGTAATAAATTTAGCTGAATTAATGATTATGTCTTTTTGAGTTTAGTGCATAATATTTACGATAACACGTCTCATTTTATAAAAATTGACATCTTACTAGTTTTTTTTTTATAATTACATAATTATACTACTTCTTGTAGTCTTCAAGTACCTGTTATAGTGTTTTAAGATCATTGGACTCTAGGTTTATTTGAAATCTCGATTCGCCGATTTCGACATCGCTGTTAATCATTTGAAATTATGATCAAATTTGATTTTTTTCTTCATAATTGCAATTGACCAAACAAATTTCGAGATTGTGAATAGACCTCAGATCAACTTTATCATAGCATAATGTAATAAATCTAAAAGTTAACGTAAAAAAATAATATTATCAAAAATATGATTTCATTTAATTTCCATAAAATAATAGATACATACAAAATTTATATTTTTTTTGGAAGTAATAGATACCACAAGATTCTCTTTTACTTTTGATTGTTAAAAAGATTAGTAAATCAGTTCCCAAAAGACGTTTTCCTTGAAATAATATATTATGTATGCATAACATGTTTATAAACTAAATGCATAACAAACTATATGAGCTAGTTTATTGATTTATAACATCGAAGCCCCAGGAAACGACCGTCAGATATTACGAGCTGATATTTAAAATTGTATCATGTCATAAAATCAACATAAAAGTAATATTTGTTGTTTTATAAGGTCAGTGTCTCACAGATAGCGTGTTGTTCAATTTAGAAATTTAACACATCTAACAGTTTAATTTGTATGTGTTAAATTTAATATTAAAGTATATACGCATGACGCATCTGTTTTTTACTGAGTGTTAGAAATATTATGTGATCATCATTGAAACCAATGAACGCAGGCATTTACATGTTAACATCTTGAATCAGTCAACAATTAAATTGTTAAATTAGATTATACATTGTAACTCTTTAAGCCTCAGTAACATATTATTGTATATTTATAATGTAGAGTTTAAAGTCTATGGTAGACTTCATACAAGAGCTATGAATACTTTTTTGTAAAAAAAAATAGCCATTACTGTAACTGTGGCCTATCATTGGTACTAAGATGTAAATGCAGCAATTTTAGTAAAATATTTTTTTACTAAGATGCTCAAGAATTTGAAATTTTACATAATATATTATACAAATCTGTTCTATTTATACTAATAATATCATATTAATGTAAAAAAAAAAAATATTAGCAACCCATTAAGTCCCACTGCTGGGCTCGGGTCTCCTCTCCTCTAACTAGAGCGCTGAGAGGGTTTAGGCCATAATCCACTCACGCTGGCCTAGTGCGGGTTGGTGGATCAGACATACTCATAGAATTTCTTCTAGGGTATGTGGGTTTCCTCACGATGTTTTCCTTCACCGTTAGCAGTTGGTAAGTCACTTGACTAGTACATATAAATTCCACAAAGTGGAATCCTAATTGGTACTACCGGTCGGGATCGAACTCGGACCGCGTGATTAACATGCCAGTTCTTTATCCATTCAGCCACCATCGCTTATTATGTTTCCTATTATGTAGAAATCTGCTTGCAGTTTTTGTAGTAGACCGCTTACTAAAAGACCAAAGACTTATATCAAACGATGTTAAAATGACCAGTTAATCAGTAACATTGAACTAGAGCCGTTGGCTAGTAACAATCTGCATAACAAACTAGTTTCGTAATTTCGAAACACAATGTAAAAATATAATATTGCTAGCACAAAACTCACCAAGTGATCTTAGGTCTAGACTAATAAATATTTAGAATCTACGCTACAGTACATTCTATTTTCAATTTCTTATACTGTTTATCGGGTTACAATGCAACATTGGTAATATTTTAAAGCCAGATGGTTTTGTGTTAAATAAAGTTAGAAGAAAAAATAAAGTTTCTCTATTCCTTGTGAGTGCCTTTATTTATTATGCGTTAAATTCTAATTGGAAAGAAATGAGTTTCATTTTAGTAATTTCATGTTTTTGGATTTTGAATTTCCCGTCGTTCTTTGTTTGGTCACTGCTCAGCTCCTATTACCCGTAGCTTGATGTTATGTAGCCTTTAGCCTTCCACAATAAATGGACTATTTAACACTAAAAGAATTTTTCAATTTATACTAGTAGTTCCTGAGATTAGCTTGTTCAACCAAACAAACTCTCCAGCTTTATTATATTATAAGAATACAATAAGGTTCGCATTGATGACAACTGTCATTGTATTGATGTCACTTGCAAGCAAAAAGACGTTATTGTTTGGTGATATTCAAACAACATTTACTCTAAGGGTGGTAAAGCAATTTTACTGTCGACTATACATTAACAATTAACGTGTAGGTAAGGTACATTATATTTGCATATTAAAACTAAATCAATTTTTGTCAGCGAAATATAATCAAGCACCCACATTTAGATTCCCACAAATGGCTGGAACGAATCATAAAATAAAGCGGTGTTTCTCGTCGCCTAATGATTACATTGATGTTATAGCTGACAAATGATGTAACTGTTTCGTAATATAGAATCACATAGTTGGTGTCCAATTTTTGGAACGTAACATGTAATTTATTTCACTAGTCACGGAACGAACACGACTCTTCTAGTGTCTACTTACTTTCATGTTACGCAATATAACGTTACTACAAAATTTGGGGAATCTTGTTAATTAAATCTTTTACCTTGGTAAAGTCTCTTTATATCAGTTTCATTTCGTTTTACCACTTTTACAGCTAGTTTTAACATTAACATAGCATCATGCCTTTTTCCCCGAAGGGGTAGACAGAGGTGTTTCACACCCACATTTCGCCAGCTATGTTTGGTCGCATGAAATAGGGGGCGAGCCTATTGTCATCTACCGAGATTATTTGTTTACCAAACTCCGGGAAAATTTCAATACTGGGATTTTATGTTAGAAAAGTCCAATACCATTTTCACCCGACCCGGCAATCGAACCCGGGACCTCTTGCACAGTAGTCGTATACACTTCCCGCTGCGCCACCGAGGCAGTACAGCTAGTTTTAGGCTTCATTTAATAAGTATCTAGTGGTCCGTGATGGATTTCGAATACATAATATCATTACCACATTTCAACCCGTGGGTATCGTAAAAAGGTGATTATGGACTTAACTTTAAGCAGACAAGAGCACTGCGAGAAAAGAAAAAATCGAAACAAAACACTAAGCCGACACGTCTGCCCAGCGTGGTATAACCTAGTAGGCGAAATTCCCTCCAAAATCTTTGAAGGAGACTCGTGGCCAGCAGTGGAAAGTTTATGAGTTGATAGATGATGATGATGAATAAGTACCAATGTGCAGATAATAATAATATAAAGCCCTAAAATACAAATCTCATAACGAATCTTATATCTTTATTCAAATAAAGGCTATAAACTAACACAAAGCAGGATTAGTTATATTTAGTTCCTTTGTCACGACATTTGTATACGCTTAACTCTAAAACTACATCGTAGATTTCTAAGATATTTCGTGAATCAGTTTTCTTGGATCCAGCAGTTTTGGACCCGGTATGTGGCACTGTTGGCAAAAAGACGTCTACCAGTCCCACTAGTATTTTATGTAATCTTCAAGTATATATGAAGTAATATCTAAAATTTTAAAATAATAAAAACCAATAACCGACTGTCCCCGTGGCGCAGTGGTTAAGGTGGTCGCCTCGCCACTACATCGCCGTGCTGGGTGACGTGGGTTAGATTCCCACACGAGACAAATATTTGTGTAACTCATAGATATTTGTTTCGAGTCTGGGTGTACTTTGTGTCCGTTAGTTGCATGTTTGTAAAGCTCCCCGCGACACAGGGCTTGTCCCCTAGTGCGGGGGTTGTATTTAAAAAAAAAATTAAAAAAAAATAATAGTTCAGTATCAGATCGCGGATGGGCTTATTAGTTTAGCAAATAATAACGGGACTTAAATCGAGTGAACATTATCTAACGCAAAATCCATTATCACATAACTATAGCATCAATTTTGCGTATGTGTATCATTAACGTAAGCCGTTACAAGCAAATAATGATAATGGTTAAGGTCATCTGTGTTGTGGCTGCGTTATTACGCACAGGTTCAATAAACTTTTGTTGTTAAATTGTTGTTATTACACAATCATTACAGTTCAAGCAAATAGTTGTAATAGCGGATGCTAAATTAACTAAATAATAATATAATCTACTGAAAAATATTACATTGGTTCTTTACTTAGTGATAATCTGAAATCATAATATTAATAATAATAATATTCTACCACATTCACACAGCGGCATCTAGTCCCAAAGTAAGCAATTATATTTTGCTTGTGTTATGAGTACCTACTAAACAACTGATATACTACTTAAATACATTTTTTTTTGTAAATACATACATATTATAGATAAATTACACCCAGACACAGAACAAACCTTTATGCTCATCACACAAAGATTTGTCCTGGGTGGGGATCGACCCCACGACCGCCGGCTTAGCAGTCAGGGTCACTAACCACTAGACCAACAGGCCAGTCGTTAATGTCGTCGAAATGAAACTTTACATCCATTTGTATTACACACAGCTAAGCCTGCTTTGATATTAATTCTCAATATTAAAGTTAATAAACTTAATTAGCACATTATTTATTAACGACTTGAGTAAGTATGATTTTTTTCATATTTACATAATTGTCCGCACAAAGTTTGTATAAAAGGATTTAAAAAAATTCTACATAAATAATAATACATGTGCGAAATCGAGGCGGGTCGTTCATTGTTTTTAAAATACAAAATTATTTTTAAGTTGAGTAAATAAACAATAAATGTCTTTACATTGGTACTAACCTCATTATACAGGGTGTATACGACGATACGACATTAAATGAAACCACGTGTAGCATGTGATGTTAGAAGACTATACCAAAAAAATTTAACAGAAATTTGCAATAGTTTAGACGCAAATGTACTTTCTTTTGTCACAGTTGTTCACAGTTTTAAACAACCTGTAGGTATTTACGTTGATCTTATGTTGTCATTACGTCATTCAATTCATTTAAATATCTCTGACTCTTTCATATTATCTTATCTCTTACTCTGTTCCGCACAGTTGTCGTCGTCATGTCGAAAACGTCATGATAGAAAAATAAGGTGTAGTTTAATATTCTTAAATTTTTCGACTTTAAATAATGTGTAGCTTTTTTTTTTTTTTTTTTCTTTTTTTTTTTTCTTTTTTTTTTTAATAATTTATATTAGAATATGTTTATAAGGGTTAACACTGGCTACCTTGTCATTTAATGTCGTATCGTCGTATACACCCTGTATACACTCACTTCCAAGTGTATATAATTCCTAATTACGTGTTTTCACAAAAAATAGACCTACAGCAGCCAGTGAGTTTTAATCACCACGGAATGAAAGGTTATGAGTAAAGCAAAAAGGAAGAAAAATTAAAAACCACGTTTACACTTGTCAATCATAACCCTTGCCTTGCACATTGCAATCTCTATACCTTAGTTCTTTAGCCACTCTCTTTTTTATAGTGCATATTGATTGTTACTAGTTTTTACAGCGTATATCTTGTCCATAATTTAATAAATTATACTATTCGATTTGATTACAGGTGGGCCTTGATTGATTTTTTGTTGACACATTTTATCAACCGAGCTTTGTTAGTAAGTGTCAGAAATTATATTTAGAATCTGAATTCTAGCTTTTGATTAATGATGTGCATTGTCATATTTTTAACTGGTGTATTAAATCAAAAACGGCTCTCTTACAGTTTATAATCAAACATATTTTAAAGTATACCCTTGCCACATTTTGGTAAATACCAGGTCTAATTTCGGGCTTCAGTTAAATCCAAACTTGATTTTATAAAGTCATCGTAACATAATTATAGTTTCTGATTTTATGATTAATGTGGCTCATCTTGAATCCGAACGTCAAGAACCCCCATGTTTAGCCCCAGAGCATCAGTTTTTATTGTATAACCGAGGGTCGTGGCCTGATAGCCCGATAGTTAAGAGGTTGTGGAACAATCGAGTTACGTTCGTGAGAACAGTATGCGCCCACTTCAAACTAATGCACCTATACTCGGGCCGAAACGGATACAGAATATTTTTAAACAAATCTGTTCTAAATTCTGTCAAATTAAGATTTAAGATAAAGATAAATTAATTATAAGATATTTTCTTATGCCGATATCAGTGGCATTAAGCTGTAACTTCTTAATATAAACATTTCAAAATAATCCACAAGGTGGTTTTATTAATTTAATTTGTTTTACAAAAAGAGACATTAAAATATAGTCAAATTTAGTTATTGTTTATTCTACATCCATTTCGGCTCGAGTACAAACTATAGTAAGCTTTCAACAAATAGAGTAAGACTGCTGTCACGATGTCGTTTTGTCTCAAGTAGAATCTATACAAAATAGCTTCCACAGATCCTTAGAGTTCACTTCCTTGCTATTTTCGTGATGTAGTTATGAATGATATTATAACAGCGTAATTGTTTGGAAGACAAATCCAGAAATAAACCACAACGTTGTATAGCTAAGGGTCTACATGTGGACGTAGTTGGAATGAGTGTAATGCGTGGTCCATTTATAGAACTGGGAAGTGAAGCTTGGCCTGTACTTGTGCTAGGTTTAGTTTAATTGTTTAGTGGGTTGAACATATTCATTCATTTGTTATTGTTTTTGTATTGAAATCAAGATAATCTTACAGGTCAAATCAATCATATCATAAGTATGAACAATTCTTACAAAATATAAAAAAAAGTCCTTATTATGAAAAGGACATTTTGCTGAAGCAATCCACTATTTAATATATCCACTACAAACTTTACAAATCTTTTGGTATATATTTAAATTTAATCAGGTATATTACAATAATTTTACGGTCTTTTTAGTGCGTTGCTCTCTGTTGATTTTTTGCAGCCGGGTTATTAATTTTTTTTAATTATATTTACTTGTGTATATTAGACATTAATTTAATTAATATTGTGGTAGAATATTTTATTATAGGAAAATAGAGCTATCAAAATAGCTGAAAGTAATTTTTACAATAAATATTCGAACACCAACTTTCTTCTCTTTATTCAAGAATCACGATCTCTAAATACTTAAATTCGTGATCTTAAACGCAGTTGATTTTTTTTGAACTCAATGCACAAATAGATAATATTATAATCATACAAACTCGGTCTCAAGAAATTTCACAGTAATCTTTTATAAATAAATAATAGTGTAAATGGCCAACTAAGTTAATTAACATTTTAATTGTTAATAAAAACCAAATGTATAATAATTTTAATTGTATTATTAAATACCTTGTAATTTGACATTTGAGAATAGGTAAGAGAAAGCAAAACATTGACAATACAAATTAATGTCAAATTGATTAACATTATAAACTCAATTAGTCAAACAAGACAATCACGAAAAGGTTAATTGTATAAAGGCATATAATACGTTTTACTACTTAAATAATATTATATAGAACCTATATTTTATTCTTAATTTATTCTGTACAACTACATATGTGGAATAAAATAAAAAGATATATACTAGTGACAGTTTAATGTGTGAATCAAGGATGGCCTTACTATTATTTCTCTATATTCTAGAGAGCTGAAAAGGTTTAGGCTATGATTCATACACGCTGACCTAATGTGGGTTGGTGGATAAGAAATACCCACAGAAATGTTTTAGAAATGGTGTTTTCTTCACCGTTAGCAGATAACCATTCACTAGGATAGATTGATTTATATATCATAGAAATTCCACAAAGTGAAATTAATAGAACTGCTGGTCAAAATCGAACTACTTACTACGTTAGATCGTGTGTTTTCTACGCTGATAACTTAGTCATTCGGCTACCACGATTTTTCCCATATTCTAATATGTAAAAAATCGTACACGGGCGAAAGCTAAATTATATACTTGGTCTATGAATATAAGAAATTCACAATTTATTAAAAAAAATATTGTAGATCATAAAAGTCACCGTGCAAGTATATTTGCTAAAATATTTTTAGAACTTTAATTGCAATTAACTAAATTATATATTCTTATGATTAACGTATATGATCTGATTGGCCTTCTAATTCGTTCGAGTTTTACTAGTTTCGTAAGTGAATACGCTTCGAGTTCCCACAGTACTAGGGTCACGGGTGCAGCGCGGTATCGCTCTGAACTTGAATGTCAGCGCGATTTGATACGACGCGTCACAGTGACGGCTCGCTTCCTTTGTTGCCGTTATTAAATTATCTAATAATGCTACAATCGGTTCAGCATAATTCATTTTGTTTGTATGAAGATAGAATTGATCTTGGCGCCTTTATGTCACCGAAGTATATTTATTGTGAATTATTAGGTACAGTCAGCCAACTTCTTGCTCGACCAGTTTTCAAACATTTTTCTATGTTTTTGTTCATGATGATGAAAATTCAAGTTCATTTAACAAGCACGAGTCTACGGTGAAGCATTCAATAGTCCGAAAAACAGAGCACAAGTATATACAAGAAGATTCAGAAGTCCAGTAATACACAGCAAATGTTTGGAAATTTGGCTGACTGTACACCTGCATTCACACTTTACATTGATCTGTCAACTTCTTGTAATAAAAACTTTATTTCATATTAATAAACCCAATTCATTTATCGTAAGGAAGACATTCTATCTCATCCTTATCACAACACATTAAAACCCAATAAACGTAAAGTCCATTAATAAAAACCATGACTAACTCATTCGCAAAACACTTTAATGCAGATACGATTCGAGATAATTGTACAGACCGATCAATATAGTCTTTAAAACAGACATTCAAATGTCCGAATATTATTGATGGACGTCGCGAAAAAAAATTAAAGGTACAATGAGAGAAGTTGAGAGAACCTGCATTAAAATTTATTAATACCCATTGAGACGAAATTCACAGTAGATGTATTGGTCAAAAATGTGCTCACCACCCATGGTAATACAAACTAAAATTGTAGGTCGAATTTTTAAATAAAGACTTTGAACGAGTGGAATTTAATATTCGTATTCGAGTCCGCAGGCCGAGTGGGAGTGGTCGGGTTGTTCGTGCTCCACCGGAAAGATTTATATTACATGCATTTTCGTATGCGAGTGATCTGAAATTGTCGACCACGGTCCCCGACATGAGCGAATATCGCGACGGGCCGCATTGTGGCCCACGCCCATTGCTCTCTTAACAACTATTCAATACACTCTTGAATGAACGATTGCTCTTTGGCATATAATTCGAGCGGACAACGATCGCGAACATTTTGCTTGATACGAAAAAAAGGTTGTAAAGCGATATGGCTCTGTTGTTCTATAGAGTTTTGTGAGACCGACATAATATGAAACTCGTATATGGGAATTTATTTTATTGGTTGTTAAGATATCTTTATCTTAATTACAAAATAATGAATGTAAAAGGACAGAATATAATTATGTGAAGGCTGTGAGACACCCATTCTTATGCTTTTGGTTTTATTTGTATTATAAAACACTTCAATTTGCATTGAAGAATAACCATTTGCTTGTCTTGAATCGTAGTCTTATCTAACTAAGTTCAGTATATTTTTCAACAATCGATTTTTTCCAGCAGATATGCTTATCTCGGAAAAAATCGTATGGGAGAACGGGTTATGTAAATATCATTTCGATGTCATAGATAAGTAAACAAAACAAGAATAGTAAAAAGCGATGAAACGATAGTTTGGTTCGCTTCTAAAAAAACTAGATCCAACCCTTTCGATGTCGGCCGGTTTGAATCTCTACACACTTGACGGGGATAAAAAACGGACATGTGGATTCGGGCCATTGTGTAAGTTTAAAATAAGGTCAGATGTAAGGAGGTTTCTGCTTGAACAATAACGCATTTTAATATATTTCATTAAGATTGACATAACTGATTAAGATTATAGAACCCTTTCATTTCCTTCGTATTGTGGTAGTTCAACTAATTACCAAGTGAATGAGATGTTAACCTTGCCAAGAAGAGAATGTCATTATATATACATAATAATTTCATTACTTATTTCATAGATTAAATTCTGATAATTATGTCTATCAAAATTCAGATGTAGGTATAGAATAATAAGATAAGAAGTGATGACTACCGTTCCATAAAAATAAGGTTAAGCATAACAAAATTCAGGCAAGTGATTTTTTACCGCGCCTTCTCACAAATTGTGGTCCATTGTTATGAAAAAAGGCAAAAATATATTTTCATTTATTGAGCTAAATACTGTTCAAAAAGGATTAAAACGCAAACAGTGGCCGATTTCTTTTGTTATAAGCAAATTACGTCTTTAGCATCTTATATCCAAACAAATTTTCTTTGCGGCAATTGTTTATAAAAGTCCGAAGGGGGATTACTACGGCTCGGTGAATAACAAAAGAGTGTTGCGGTACTACAAAAGGGGATTAAACATGGAGGTAGCCGTATCATCCACGGTAAGAGCTTACTTAAGTTTATGGAAAGTGTGTCGGCCTTAAGACGTTTAAACCATGACTTCCCATTAAAGGGTTGCGCTTTTTGTAAGATCACGCTAAGCAGTACCCATAGTGGATCGCTCGCCGAATGATACTTACGTGGGTAAGTTTTTTTTATGTTGCCTATTCGGACCGGCTTAAAACACGACGTCGTGGGGGTTCTAAAAGGTTTTATGAAGGACTTTGTTTTGTTTCTTTGTTCTAAGGTTTAATTAGTGGGTTTCTACCATATTGTTTTAGTTGAATGGTACGCTAGTCCTTGCTCGCACAGTCCGACCTGATGTAGGTGTCTAATTAATACCTTGGTCGCTGCGAAATATCGGTGTTCTGGGCTGTGTCATTAGTTCAATAATACATGGAATATAAACTAGTTGATAAATAGGTAGAACATTGTTCTGTAATGCAACCATTTCAGAATAGTTTTTTTCGCTTCCTATATTATTTATTTCTCAGTTCTTTCTTTGTCTGCATGTATAATACATGATCCAATGTAAAACAACAACAGAATATCATTCAACAGTTGTTTCAGAAATAAAAAGCATTTCCGAACACAGGCATTTATCAATAAAATATTTATGTTTTTTTATATCCTTGATACGACTTCTGCGTAACAGAATTACAATTCGACCGAATATATATTATAATAACGTGAATTGTTTATCAAACAACTGTTCATTTTTTTTTAAATATCACAATAAATAAACCGATTCCTTTTCCCGATAGACACATTTATCATTTTTGCTATTAAACCCAACAACAATATGAACCCCGAAGGAGCCAATGAGCTCATCACAATAGCAAATGATACCTTCGGGCCGAAACCGCCTGAATGCGCCTTAATTAACCCTCAACTACTTATTATCCGTATAATGATCCCTTGTTTATTTTATAACTAATATATGCTTAAGAAAATCCGACAATTTAAATGCATAGTAATTTTGAAGTTATTAATTTTAAGTCTGATTATTTAATGAAGTAAAATGTTAATTGCTCTCAATACTATAGGCGGGATTTAATATTGCAAAGAGTATCCTAGGATACTCTAATATCCAGATATTAGAGAATCCTAGGATACTCTAATATCTAAATATTAATTTGTAGTAAGAGTAGTAAATAAAATTAAATAAGTAGTAAATCTTTACTAGACTGCAACATCTGGTGTTCAAATCTGAACTTTAATATCAAATATTAATTTTATAATTAAGTAGTTGTTGCACGGGGCTTCGCTTCCGTGGCTCTTTGTTTCTCTCTCTTATAGGTCGTAGCGGGATGTTATATAGCCTATAGCTTTCCTCAATAAATGGGCTATCCAATACAAAATCAATTTTTCAATTCGGTTCGGCAGTTCTTGAGATTAGAGCGATCAAACAAACTCTCAGCTGTATAGCTATATAGATACAGTAGTGGAATAAAGGTTCATTTTAGTTATTTTGAAATCCTTACTGAAATGATTTAGCGTAAAACTTCTATAATTTATTTGAATTTTAATTCAATTATTTATGAAGAATAGTCAGAATATTGCAATTTATTACTTTAATTACTTGATAAGTATGAATACCTACCTAATTATTTTTGATTAATATAAATCTATATTGACGTAAAATGAAATTCTACTCCTGTAGTGGGGTGTTGTGGAATTCATGAATTGCACTTAAAACAAAGATCTATGTAATATCGAACTCTACGTGGATGTAGTCGCGGGCAAAAGCTATCAAAAATAATTACGTATTTGATTTTTCTTTGATACGTAAAATGTTCATCTCCGGTTGATTCCGGTAAAAAAAATATTTGTATTATCTGCAAATGTTTGTTTCAGAGATTAGAAGTATAACATGTATGTATGTATTAAGAAATATATATTATGTATTTTTATCTGTTGTGAGGGTCCCATAACACAAGCTTATATAGTCAGATTCGCTCTTAATAATAATAAGTACATATTCGGGGCATTTATTTACACAGCGTCTAGTCCAAAGTAAAAGATACTTTGGACTAGACGCTGTGTAAATAAATGTTAATAATAAGTACATATTCGGGGCATTTATTTACACAGCGTCTAGTCCAAAGTAAAAGATACTTTGGACTAGACGCTGTGTAAATAAATGCCCCGAATATGTACTTATTATTATTAAGAGCGAATCTGACCAGAACAATAAAACAGTTATTAACTAATTTGATAGGCTTTTCTTATTTAAGATGTAAAATGGTTTTTAAAGTTCAAAGTATAATAACCAAGAACAAAGCGTTTTAAACTCTATCCCGTTGTTATTAAATACTGCAACAAGGTTTATAATCGCAGGCGTCCTGATCTAAGTCCAAAATACTCCAACTAAAACAGCGTGATAATATCCACATTGATATTGGGTCAGTATTGTAGACGTAGGTCTATAAATTTCTTTGTCACTGTCGTTTACTAAGCTTGACACGTTTAAATGTGCCCTGCTGTGCGCTTTAAATAGGCCGGTTATTTTATCAAAATCTTATTTATTGACTTACATTGTTTCAAAATTCATTGTAAATAAACTAAAACACTCATTAAAACCGTATTTTGATTTTTACTATTGGCATGTACTTTCATAGAGATTTGAACTTGCAGAAATCATTTCGATTGATATTTATTGTTAAATATACCTAGATAGTAGTGTTTGATTCTATTTATGAATAATTTTCTCCATTCCATAAAAACATCCGTGTAAAAACTGACTGGCCTGTTGGTCTAGTGGTTAGTGACCCTGACTGCTAAGCCGGAGGTCGTAGGTTCGATCCCCACTCAGGACAAATCTTTGTGTGATGAGCATAAAGGTTTGTTCTGTGTCTGGGTGTAATTTATCTATAATATTTATTTATTTTATTTATTTATTTATTTCTGTTCAGAAAGCTTACAGACTAATAGGATACATGTGTGGTTATAAATAAGTAACTTAAATTGCTAATAACAAGCTTAGCAATTTGTTATTAATATAATATGTATGTATTTACAAAAAAAAAAATGTATTTAAGTAGTATATCAGTTGTTTAGTACCCATAACACAAGCAAATATAATTGCTTACTTTGGGACTAGATGGCGCTGTGTGAATGTGGTAGAATATTATTATTATTATTATAAAAAAAAGTATCTGTGTATTAACGGATTAAGAATACATAATTGATACTACTCCATCTCAACTCGTGGGTGTCGTAAAATGCGACTAAGGAAGTAACCTTATGCAGACAAAAGCGCTGCGAGAAAAGGACAATTCGAAACAAACCCTATACCGACCAATCAGGCCAGCGTGGTATAGTAGGCTAAATACCCTGGAGGGGACCCGTGCGCAGCAGTGGGACGTTTATGGGTTGAAATGACAATTCCATAAAATAAAAAACAAAAATAAATTGTCTAAACATTCATTTAATATTTTGACTTAGAAGTGCAGCAACATGTGTTAATTAAATTTTCGTCAGTAAGATATAGATTCCTTTTTTAAATATACAAAAAGTTACAGATTCGTTTGATATAACTATTTACGAATACTGTATTACATATTTATGATACCAATAAGAATAAATATACACTCAATTGTTAGCAACGACGCGATACGAATATTTTTTACTTTTTAATAGCCGGTCAGTAAGGCAGGTGGTAAAACAGGTGTTTAAAGCGATATTTTAAGACGCTACTTTCGTAAAATAGGGCAAAGGTATCGTCATTAAGCCAAAAGTTTGTTTAAAGTCCGTCACGCTATTGTTGGGTAAATAACGTTAAATGTTTTTGGCTTTCGGCATTTTTGCTGACGTCATAGGGCGTCTTATTATTTTTTTATAGGGTCGGTATATGATGGAGGTCTCTCATATTTGTTTGTCTTCGGCCAAAGTCGGGTCGGTGAGGATAAAAGCGATAATTATTTTATCGTAGGGTGTTCCTTGTTTGTTTCTCTAATAGCTACTTTAATGGAAGTCTGTTCGTAAGAATATAATGCATAAATTAAACGTTATCTGCTTTAGACATCGGTTCTTTTGTAGAATTAATTGTTTCATTTGTGAAATTTAATTCCGAATAAGCATTTTCTTGTTGGTACTACATTGTTGATAAAATGGACAGCGTATTAGGCTGTTATATACTGTGCATTGTAATCTTAATCTTATTCTTAAAATTTAGATATAAATATAATTACTTGTTCTTTTCATGTCATTGTTAATTCGTATTAGTTTATAATAATAATACAATAATATTCTACCACATTCACACAGCGCCATCTAGTCCCAAATTAAGCAATTATATTTGCATGTGTTATGGGTACTAAGCAACTGATATTATACTACTTAAATACATTTTCTTTTTGTAAATACATACATATTATAGATAAACTACACCCAAACACAGAACAAACCTTTATGCTCATCACACAAAGATTTGTCCTTGGTCGGGATCGAACCCACGACCTCCGGCTTAGCAGTCAGGGTCACTAACCACTAGACCAACAAGCCTGTCTCAGTCAGTTATATTAAATCTAACCTATTCAAATTATTGTTTCCGTTAAATCCTAAAAGGATGGATAATTTGTCATTCCTAATATTCTAAAACTACTTACTTCAATAGCTGTTCTGTGTATTTTTAATAAATTTCTATGATCTACATCATAAGAATCATGACAGTTACGAATTTTCTGAGATTAGTGACAACGTGGGTTCTAAAAACATCTGACAAAAGATAACAGGTAAAAGTTTGGCCACTTTACAACCTACAAACTAAATAGATTTTGCTCCACTTGAATTTTATTAATGGTCGTATGAATTAAATGGTCTTATGAATGACGTCGTGGTTTTATGAATGAAATGATTATTACACTATTACAACAAATGCCACAAAATTGATATTTTTGATAAACTTCTACCTACATATATTCGGTCTGGGCCAAGGTGAAGTTTCCATGTGGTTTTGTAAATTCAAATAGTCAGAATGCAGTAAGTCTCAGTCAGTTGTTCTTATCTTTGGCACTATGTTTTAGAATAAATTTAATTAGACACAAGCACCAGGATTTGTAAACAAAGATAAGTCAGTATAATAGTATTAGCATGCAGTACTTCCTATAAACTATCTATGTTAAAGTGGCATGACATGTAAACTGTTTTGCATTCAAGTACATGTCACTGTTATTGTCCAGCATTGTACAATATTACCAAAACAGCTAAGCCATCGCGATAAACCATTTTTAATTTTCAAAGACCTTACTGCTCATAAGTTAAAGTCCACTTTCGCTTGATTTATTCGTTGGTGGATATAAAGTTAAGCTGGTTGTATAGGTTGGTATTCGCATTGTGCCGCATCGATATTTTGTATGCACATTTAAATGCGGTCATCTATGTCTGTGTTCGCATTGGACCCCGACATGTTAATACGCAACTGAAATCTCGCGAAATGGAAAATTTTCAATGGTTTTACGTTGACCCATTGTTTTGTCCTAGCTCAGTGTTAAAATTAAATGGAAACACAGAGATTAGCATGTTATACCAAATATAGGAAACAACGCGTTTGTAGAATATTTCATTGAGCATAGGATATCGAATTAAAAATAATTCCGTATGTATTAGATACGATTTTCCATAAAGAGCAGAATCTAAACGGTACTCGCATGTTTGCAAACCTGCAGCGAACCTACAAATACTTATACGTTTTGTCTCGTACAGTCAAGTTTGTAAATCAATGCAGTTGAGTGACATTAATAGCGCTTTCTACAAGTAGTAAAATGGGTTGGTATAAGATAGTTTATGACAACCATTTTTACTGGAATAATATGGCAAGTTTAGAGGACAATTTAGGCTATATACATAATTATAAGCTAAAGTTGTAGAAAATTTTGTCAGCTTTCATTGTGTAGTACAATACAATTTCGTACGATGCACTGTTTTCGAGATGTAAGCAAAAACCAAAAAACGGCACCTTCTTTGTGCTCCCCCCCTCGGGCTCACCTCAGAGGGGTAAGGACTTTTAGTATGTTTATCTCCTAACTAGTCCAAACAAAGTTCCTAAGTCAAGGTTTCTGCTTTCGACATTTCCCTCCACAATCATTCACTGACTGGCCTATGTGTCTCGATGTGATGATATACTACTAAATATACTTACTGATCTACTTATTAAATATACTATCCAAAGAGTACTATGCTCTGCCCTGACTCGCTTCAATTTAAATTTAAAGTATGAGTCATTAAAGATAGTCGAATTAAATCCCCCTTTAAGAATGACAGTACGATATTCACTAAAATAACGTATCTACTGTCTATTTAAGGGGAAGGGACATCTGCCAGACTTCGATGTTATTCTTTCATTCCGACTACACTTATAATATGGATGTCCGAATGTAGTTTTGTTTTTATTTTGTCCTCTTCATGTCCATTACAATGTTATGAATAAAAATAATACTGTTGAGACAACCCGTCTAATACCTTTTTGGGAACATACTCGTAAGTGCTCGATTTCCTGGTTCAATAGATTCTTTGAATATGTAGGTGAGTTTGAAATAGATCGCATTTATATTGTTTATACTTTTGTGTATATTCGTACACGTACACGAGTCAGGCCCGGCTCGTCACGATCCCGGCTCGTCATCATAAAAAAACATATCCCGACTCGTCCCCGTATCATTTATTTTAAAAAATCAAGTCCCGGCTCGTCACCAATACATTATTTTAGTCAAAGTACAGACAGAACGAAAAGCAACTATAAATTCCTACTTATATTAAAAGTCCTTATAAACGAAAGTATCAAGTGCACTATAAATGTCGGTAAACTAGATTATAATATAAATCGTGTATTAACTGAAATATGTAACAATTGTGATGACTTTATTAGACAGTTTGACTTACAAATAATAATAATATAATAATAATAATATTCTACCACATTCACACAGCGCCATCTAGTCCCAAATTAAGCAATTATATTTGCTTGTGTTATGGGTACTAAACAAGTGATATACTACTTAAATACATCTTTTTTTGTAAATACATACATATTATAGATAAATTACACCCAGACACAGAATAAACCTTTATGCTCATCACATAAAGATTTGTCCTGCGTGGGGATCGAACCCACGACCTCTGGCTTAGCAGCCAGGGTCACTAACCACTAGACCAACAGTCAAAAATGTATTGTTACTAACAATAGATTTTTAAGTTATAAGAAGATAGAATTCATACAGTTTACATAAAATATAATTATTAAATTCATCGAATCACTAATTAATGATTTTCAATTATTTATTTTATGTAGGTGACCATGTAAGGCTTCACTTTATTAATAATAATATACCTCGCACGTCAAATTGCATTTCTAAGATTTATTTTATAATTATTTTCTCTTTTATTCTCATTTATGTAATATACTTAATATGGACTTGTGTATGGCCTATGGCAACGGTAGAATTCGATAAGTTAGTGCCGCCCAGTACATTGTATCCAGCTCCACTCTAATTGTACCCAGTGATTACCGTTCCATTGGGCTCTGTGGGGTTTTGGACGAGAGAATGTATCTGTTTTAGCGCAATAGCTTATGCACTAAGATATATCATGCGCATCTGATTGTTACTGCAGTATCATGCTCAATTAACAATACGCAGTAGCAGTTGCAATCGACATGGAGGACATCATCATCCTCATCAATGTGCCTCATTACGGGTGACTGATACCGATCAGCTTAAGCTTATCCGGTACAATAGACGAAACCGATGTTTTTTCCCTGGCTGCATAAAACCCATTGACCCTCACTTCTGCGAACATGTTGGATGCTCTGCAAAAGGGTGACATCCCCAACAGCATACTAAAAGCATTCTTATATTGAACACGCAGGGCATTTAACGTTTTCTGCGTATAGCACACCCACAGGCTGCTCGTAAAGTTCTGGCAGTATGCCTTGAATAGTGTAATTTTAACTTCTTTAATTCAGCGTGCAAACCTGCGAGCTAGCATGTTACACCTCACCACCATTGCCCTGCGTTCCTCCATGGGAGGACTTCGGTGACATCATGTCCAAGGTATTTTTTGAGTGTCTGTAAATTTATATTCTATACTTTTTTATTTGTGTGCAAGTGATAGATTACTTACAAATTTAATACTTCTAAAAATCAAACCACTATTATATTTAACGTACTTAGTAGGTACCTATATCCCCATAAGCTTTTCTTGCAATCTGTACCGTTTATTTAGAAATTTTGTAATGGTGACGATTCGGGACATGAATATTGAATAAAAATTTATATCTTTTTTAATAGTGACGAGTCGGGATTTTTAGTATGGACAAAATTTTTGATGACGAAGCGGAACAGGTGACGACTCGGTACTAACTCTCGTACACATTATTAGCTGACTATTTTTCACGTAAATTCGTACGGCCTATATTATTATGACAATACATAACTTACAATCATAATAAAATTATTTCAGTAAATATTTTTATGGCTACTGCACCAAATTGTACAAGTACGGTAGGTTTTTATTTGCTTTTTAATAAGCTGGTATTATTATTTTTTATTTCGTATAATAAAAATATGTACTTCATCATCATCATCAGCCTGTACTAGTCCACTGCTGGACATAAGCCTCTCCAATTGCACGCCACTTACCTATTTTTAATCATAAAACAAATAAACAAATAAAAAAGTTTTTAAAAACCATCCATAATTTTACCTGTAATTTTAGAATTTGTTGAAATTTGAAAACAAGAAATAAATACATCGACCGTGAAGGTTGACGTATTTATTTCTTATTTATAAATACGACTTCGGAAAAAGTAATGCTCGTAATAATTAACTCCTCAAATAACCCTCTGCGTGTTCAGTTATATTTCATTTATTAGTAAACCTGATTTTTTACTACTACACCTAGTAAAAAATCAACTTTGTGAATCGATTCCAGGCGAGTTCGTGCACTTTCCATAAAGTTACTAATTTTTACTGGGGTTATAAATTTCACACAAAGAATACCGAATACTGATATCTATTGAAGTCGCGTGCTTCCTTTATTGGCTTAGTCGCACGCGGTTATTCCGATCGATAAATGAAGCGTTGGTAATTTGTTTTTATGGGCGGTGCAAAAACAAAGTGGATTGACCTGACGTCGCTTCTGCTGGCGGATCGCGTGTTGACTTCGGGATGAGTTTATAGAAAGAGCGACAGCGGGCTAGGGAGCGAAAGCTACATAGTAAAACTGACCCAAATTTATTATATAATATATAATTTTGTTTAATTAATAATTAAAAAATACGACTGCCATGAGAATATAAAGAACTTAGAACGGTGGATTTATTAGATAAGAAAGTATCCCAGTGACTTCCGCAACTGCGATGAAAAAAAAAAATTCTTTTTATTCTCACAGGCAGAAGAGTTTTTAATTTTTTTTATTGTAATCTTTTTTATTCTTTAGGGCAAGGTATTAAGTAATATACTCGCCAAATACACCTCATCCACTATGCACAGAACCTTATTCGCCCAGTCATGTGAACTGATGCACGCAGTCCGATGGACAAGTGAAGATTTCCCCACCTACATTGCGACCTACACACACCACGCCTCATTTTAATGGTTATTACTTTAAAACTGCCTTATAAAATAGCGGCTCTTTTGTTTGACAATATCAAGTGAATGGGTTTTGTTCCGTCTACTGTCGCGATAGAGATTGTGATTCGACGAATACAACTACCTTTTAAAGGTAAAGGGTAATAAATATTCTATCGTCCATCTAACGTTAAGCCTCGTTGGCTGTTTTGTTCTAATAGTACAACGGTCCAGGTAATAAACTGTGGTCCCTAATATTTTAAAAAATAATGGTGGAAATTATAAACCTACTTTCAAGTTTTGTTATACATTTGATAAATAGTTGGACTTGTACAATATATAAAGGTACCGAAAACTGTGTGTATCACAAAATTACAAGCACGACTCTTCGTTATTTTAATAAAAATCGAGAGGTTAAATTCCAGCGCGTATGAACAATGATCATAAAATTTACAGTGAATGCCCAATGCTATAACTGACACGAATACATCTATATACCACACAAAATATAATTAAACATTGCTCTATAACGAATATGTTCGCGATGATCCTTATTATTTTTTTATATTAATTATAAATGTGAAAGTAACTATGTCTGTTTGTTTATTGTGCATTCACGCCTTGTAAAAACTCAAGTGATTTTCACGAAATTTTGTATGACGGTCTAAGATTTAGAGCCTTTTAAAAGTCTTAGGCCGTAGTGCTATTTTACCGACATTAACGTGGGCGAAGCTGTAGGCGGAAGTTAGTCTTTAGGTACTCTTATTTTAAGGAGGTATTGTTTTTGAGTTTAAATAAAAAGGATAATCTTCTCAACAACTTTTACAATTTTTTACAAATAAGCTAGGAAAATGCCACAATCCTGTAAATTTGGCATGTTCAAACTCCTACTGGTAGAAAACATGGCAACTTTTAACTGATACCACGCAGACGGAGTCGCGGGTGGAAACTACTATTTCATAAATTAGCATAAATAAATAAATAATAATAATAATTTAATTAATAAATCAACTAAGATTCTAGTTCATAATTCAAAAAGCAGCAAAACATTTTTTATACGTCACACATACAGGCGTATACAGGCGTGCCCAAAAGTGTTTTTCACACACTTTATTAATTTCACACGACACAAGCGCCAGGAATGTACTTGGAGGTACGTGACGCGACATTTTAAAAGGAATATTACACGGGTAAGCGCAAAATGTATTTACATCCGTGTTGAATACAAAATGGAGGTTCAATTAATGGCTGAGGTACAATTATATGTATACAAGTCACTTTATTTGACATACTTGTTCGTAATTCTAACGTCAACGTGCGTTGGGTGATAAAATATTCAATATGTAGTCACATTTAATCAACCACTATGCATAAGCACTTTTGATAGTATGAATTAAATATGATCGTCAAGAAATTTTGGTATTAACTATATTTCATCTAAAGTATACGTACTGAACGAAACGCATATTGCAGCTGCTAAAATCAATATTTATTACTAATTTTATGGACTATGTTGCAAGGTTATAATGAATTAAAAACATTTGTGCACGTAGTCAATAGTTATACAAATATTAATAAACTTTTAGAAACATTATGAAGGCCACAGTTTTGCCTGTAACTTATTCGTATCTTAAATATTTAGAATAGAAGTCGCGCAGGATTTTTTTCCCGTCGTTTTTACTTAGCCACTGCTCAGCTGCTATTGGCTGTAGCGTGATGTTATATAGCCTATAGCCTTCCTCGAAACATTTATCGAGAAAGGCTATAGACTATTTAACATATATGTTTAAATAAACTTTTCGACTTTATGAGTATAAATTTAGTTACAATTGAAAAGGATTGCTCAAACGCTACTTTGAAGTAAATGTGAAAGTTAAAAGCTCCGATAGAAATTCCAACGAAGTATTAAAATAAAATTAATTAACATGGAATCAATTTAAGCATTGTATTATTCATATACCTACGTAATAGAAAACCGTATTTTCATTATTATTTTGATCATTATTGTGCTTCCAACATAGTCGAATTAATATACCCAACGGGTGTAGTTGCTAACCATGTGGAGCAATAACAAAATGATTTACAGTCTGTAAATTTCTCAGTAAACATTTCCTAGTAAAGTTTAAATGCGTACAACAGTGATATATGGATAGTTTAATTGATTATCAAATACTCGTGGCTGCAATATTGAATCTTTGAAAGTATTTAATTATTTATATGATGTTACTAAAACTACACGGAGAAAATAAAATAAAAAAAATAAATACTTTGATTGAAAAAACTGTCTATTAAAATATTATGTTTTAGGAGAGTTAGGCCAGGCTCGTCACGATCCCGGCTCGTCACCATAAAAAAACATATCCCGACTCGTCCCCGTATCATTTATTTTAAAAAATCAAGTCCCGGCTCGTCACCAATACATTATTTTAGTCAAAGTACAGATAGAACGAAAAGCAACTATAAATTCCTACTTATATTAAAAATCCTTATAAACGAAAGTGGGCATATCAAGTGCACTATAAATGTCAGTAAACTAGATAATAATATAAATCGCGTAAGCGTATCAAGCTACGAAAATGTTTTATTTGTTTGAATAAAATCTAAATTTAAGCTGAGTACTAGGAACACATAAACAGATACAGACCCATATTTAGCTTAGTTTCACTGCAGTAAGTAAACCAATTAGTTGACACATAGATTCCTCACTACCATGACTCCTTTGATCGTAATAAAATCAAAGCTTGGAACTAACAAGGTCTATGACAGATTTATCACGTTTACCGAGAATTCTTCACTCCTTAACAATTTTTAAAGATCTTAATTATGGGTATTCATTTTTTAGAACGTGCTATAAATAACAATACTAATTTTGTGTGAACAGAGGATGTAGATAAAGATGTTTCAGTGAACGAAATATGTTTCAAATGTGTAAATGGTGTCAGTAAACGTTTATGAAATATATGTTATAGAACTCATCTATTCAGTTTTGCATTTGCAGCATTGATCCACGATCAAAGTGAATGAAAAAGATGACTGTTTTACGAGCAAGAAAATAACTACACCAAATAAAATCTTGGAGCTTACTCTGAATTTCGACTTTCGATTCAGTCGGTTTTGATGTCGATGTCGAATGTCGAGTTCAGAGTAAGACCCAGATTACACTTCGTTCTCAGCAATAACAATGTCAATTCTCTACGCGACGCATAGCAATAAGTATCAAAGCTGGACAGTTCCCCATCATTTAGCAAGAACGGGCATTGTACTCGATGCTCATTGCCGTTTGATTGAGACAATGCATCGATCCGTTACGCTCTATAATGGAAAAGCATCATTCCATTTCCTCGACACTGTCAACCAGAACAAGAATAGCTACCGATTCAAACCATGAAAGCGTTCGAACGATTACTTCTAGTTCATTAACACTTTCGCAATTGTTTCTACGCTTCTTTAATTGTGACCAATGGTCAAACCTGTTTCCAATAGAACTTTACAATGCCGATGTAAACGCACACATATAAAAGCAGGAACAACCGAAACTAAATATAGAAAAATTTAGAATGAATTTACGAAAAATGACATATATAGAAGTGTCAAGATCCGTGCAATTCGACACAATAGCACGGGTGGACCTTTAAGATACCGCATGAATACTTTTTAATGTGCCAACGATACGACCAACATTTATTGTATAGCGCATTTGACAATAGATGAATATTTTTTTTCGTGAGACTAAGTTCTTGAGAGGCTCATTCTTTTTTTGTGAATTTCACATAAACTTCATTTATATGAAGTCGTATCTGTACGAGGACAATAGTTGGCTGTCGCGGTCCGGTGTATACTTGACAGCTGCAGAATTTCCGAGCGAACAGTCGTAACATACCGTGAAACTCGCACGCGAACCAACAAAGAGTCCGTTAGATTTAACAATTCGATTTTCATTTAAATCTTCGTTTCTCGATGGCGCATGTTGATGTCCGTGATGCCACACCTACCGTTAAAGAATGGGAAGCGCCATTGATTTCTTTTGCATTGCTGACATTGAATTTATTTCAATGTTTCTGTAGCCTCAAGAGGTTTTTAATAGTCTGCAGCGATTTATGTGGTCACGCTTCATCGATCACACCCATAAGTTCAATAAGTTTTGCAGACACGATATCGTTTAAAATTACTTGAATAGTCGGACACTTCGAAATCGATTTGCAGTTAATGCTTCGGCCTTGAACATTTTACGATGCACCGGACTTATAAATTTTAATTCACAGTCTATTACACTCTGTGTGAATTTTGTTTATAGTTCATACGAGGGAAATATAAAAATAAGTATATTCAACTTACCTATTCAATTAGGAATGTCAACATTTTTTATATCACGTTTTGTAGATAAACGCACAAACCTTTAATCCTTAAAATATTTCAGATGTAGCCCATTAGTTTTACTACTTAAATTTTATAAAAGTTGTCCTTATTTTTGAAGGAAAATTGGTAAGAAAACCTTCATCATAAGAATACAATTTTCAAATAGATAAAGATAATTGAATCACATTGAATAAAATATCAAATCACTATCGATTCGGTGCATATTTTCTTAGGATCACGTATCTATTATCATGATACTATTGTGCAACCAACTGTGACTGTGATCTACCTATCTATCAATGTCAGTGACTTACGAGACATGAATGTAACAAAAAATATCCTTGATATAAAATAATAACAAAAATATTCACTCCATGTGTATTTTAAATTTATTTTACCTTTTGTAGAATGAAGGATAAATATGACCAGCCGCGTTCTATTTTATACGTTTACGAATAATAATAAAGTTGAGGTAAAGGAACTGCTTTGATACGTAGAATCCATTCTGACTACTAATTTTTTGATGTCTGGCAATTTACATAGAATTTGCTTTAGAATAAAGATATTGATATACGTGCTTCTCTGCAGTGCCAAGGTTTATTTTCCCAGTTATTTTAAATTCTGGTCATCCCAAAGAGGTTATTATATGCAAACATTGTTCTATTTAAATACACCGTCCTCTTAATTTATATAATTCTGTTCATTAGTTGAAATAATCTAAACGGGTTCTTTGAATATTCAATATTACTTTAAGTCTGCTGTGTAATTGAGGGGAAACTTATTAGGTAGTTGTATTATCACAGATTAGTATGCGATCGGCTTCTCTGCGACATAGATAAGCTGCTCAAAGTCCGATAATGATCAGTATTCAAGTTACCGAGCCAATTGTGCGGAATTTTTTGTAAAGTGCCATTGTATATGAAAATATTCGATTGCGTTTTAGGCGCAATTTCGTTGTCCTGACAGTAATAGATACTATGTCGCATTTCGTCCCCACAAAAGATAAATTGCGCATTGATACTCGATATACCTGATGTTTTTCTGTGTTGTTATTCCTTTGTATTGTGTTTGGATACAAAAGATTCAGTTTCATGATTAGCTGTTCTATTCACAAAATGTTATCGAGTTTATAATTAGGTTCTGTAGATTTGTGACAGTCGATAAATATAGAATGTCGTTTCCTTGTGAGAAAGCAGCAGCTGCTTCTTACTATGCAAATTCAAAAGTCTGATTTTAAGATTTTATACTTACAGTTATGACGTCATCATAAACTTAGTATCTGTTAGTACAAACTTCGAATCGAAATACATAGATAAATACACAATGGCATATCATTATGTCACCTCCATAACTTGACTCTACATAAGAATCTAATCATCCACATTAGAATGGAAAAATTGCACATTAAATGATAGTTAAATTTTGGAAAGACAGTTTTTTTGAGCTGTGGTCTATATTGTCATAATTTCGCCCAACGTGTGATGGTCACTGTATTCAAAGGAGTACGTACAGACCTGTAAAATAAATTATATAAAACAGTCGTATAATTACCATATGCTTGATAATTCATATTGAGCCCAGCTAACCTCACATATACGTGACGAAAGTAAACAAACAATCTATTGCTGGAGCTAGGAACTAATTTGCGATTTTTTACCTTTAACGCATTATGTTGTGCCTCGCTTACAATACCAAACAAAGTTGATACTACACAAGACCGAACAGAAACAGAAGCAAGCTTCGATACAACAATACAGACTTTCCGAGAATTTACATCTCAGTGGGTAATCACTTCAAGTAAAGCTCGACGGGGCTCAAAGACATTGTCAATACAACCAGTAGCCCTTATTATTTTATTCTACGGAAACCGGACAACAGCTACCAAAACTCATTGTTGGACTCATGTTTTTACTCGACCATTTGTTTTCTCTTCAACATAATAGGGTTACAAAACCTAAGGATCTATTGTTCACATCTGCTGCTTACCTTCAAATTATAAAAGACGGTAGCCAAATATTGTTTATTTTAAAAATGGAAGGGCTTTTAACAGTGACATATGGACTCTTTCTTGTTGAGTGCAGTCTAATTTATGGGTTCATGACCACTAAAGAATTGGGTTATTGTTTAAATTTAGAAAGCTTGTTCGAAACCATGTTTTGTTATGGCCACACACCGTTGCTAATTTATGTAAAGCCAGTTACATTTGGAAGCTATTTATATGGAATTAGAATGATAGGACAATGCTTCCGATGAAGTTGTTTATAATTAGAATGCATGGTTAAATATTTATGAGCTCAAGAATATAATGCAATGAATTGACAGCTTCATTGAGGCCCTAGGGATATTGTTGTCAAATGTTTGAAAATGCTAGATTGCTCGATCTTTATATCGTCAGCTGTGTTAACCAACACAGTCTTTAAAGGTATTGTCTTCACCGTATTGCATACTACATATATAATTATTTTTAAAGAACTTAATTTATCTTGAAATAGGCACTTTTAAATACTCATCTATGAAATATGAATAATTGATATAAGTACGTATCCTAATGTTTTTTCTCCCATAGTAGTGTCGCATTCATTTCAATAGAACTAATATAGCGCTAGTTCCTGTGAAGTGGGTGCCGCCGTAACTGGATAGTGTCAATGTCTCCAATTTCAAACTGCAGGTGTTATAGTACATACTAGCAATACTGGGAACAAGTTGTGAAAACATCTAAGTAGGCGATACGTAGCAGAAAACTAAAATATTGCAAGATATATCAAATTGGCATATTATTTTGAGGAACTATTCGAAAAAATTTTGAAACATACAACATACACAACAAGCTATCATTTTCAAACATTTGAAAATAGTATCAATATCGACTAAGTCGAAAATCAAGATACCGCCTATGCCCTCTAGTGTTGGCAACTTGACAGATAAGTGTATATGTTTATATTCCGTAAAGGTTCCACGAATTCTTCTAGTAATTTCTGTAGTGAAGACAAATACCACACCTATATAAAGAATGAGGAACTGTTGGATGATCCTATATAATGAGAGAAGAGCAACTGTTCTCTCTTCTGCCATAGAAGCTTTTTCGGAAGCCATTTTGAAGAAAATAATAGTTTCGTCCTTTTTAATTTTTTTTTTTTTCTTTAAAAAGACAACGCCCGCACTAGGGAACAAGCCCTGTGTTGCGGGGAGCTTTACAAACATGAAACTAACGGACACAAAGTACACCCAGACTAGAAACAAATATCTATGAATCACACAAATATTTGTCTCGTGTGGGAATCGAACCCACGTCACCCAGCACGGCGATGTAGTGGCGAGGCGACCACCTTAACCGCAGCGCCACGGTGACAGTCAAATTCGGTAGCCAAAATGGCAAAAACAAAACCCTTATAGTTTGGTCATGTCCGTCCGAATGTCACAGGCATTTTACTCAAAATCTACTCGATGTATATTGCTAAAATTTGAAGAATAGGTATCTTGTGAGAGCCGCTACTTGGTTTAGTGGTTAACAAAAGGATGTAAGTGCCATACTGTGGAACCCTACATTGAGCATGGTCCGACATGCTCTTAACCGTTTAAAATATGTTAAGTTCCTTATCCAAACATAATCTAGTCCAGTTTAGACAATAAAATCATTATTATAAAAACAAACTAAGCACCAAATTAAAGTTAGCCCAGTCTTATTATTTACATGAAGCCCAAAGGATTTTATTAAACTGGCTATCTAAGCATCGACACAACTGTTGTAAACAATACCTTATTATGTACAATAAAATGTAACAGCATAATTACACCTGGTTTTTGTTAAAGAACCGAAGTAGCTATTTGGGTAAGGACAAGTTTAAACTTGGCAAACTATTTGCGGCATATTATTTGATGTAGTCAAATTAAATAGTCAACAATCATTTCCGCTTGCTTGCTCCTAATGATTTTGTTGCAACAGAAGTATATATTTATACATTATATTTTTTATTCATCTGCACATTGTATTTGTAGCGAAAAAACTACTCATGTAGTTTATTAAAATAGTACAATAAAAGTCCTCATTCATAATTGATTTCGGCTCGTGTGAAATTAGATGCTAAGCCCTTAAACTCTGTTGCATACACGGGCTTTACGAATAAATTTGCAAATTTTTCCATCTTTAAATATTTAGCTGCTGCTAAACCTGTATATTGGCACAAAATCGCTCGCTGTGGCGGAAAATAGGTGAGGCCTATGTTCAACAGTGGACGTCATTGGGCTGATATGATGATGATAATGATGAAACCTGTATATTTGGCAAAAACGCAGTGACAAACAGTTTGCTAACATGAAATACGTCTTAAATTTTAATCACTTACAAGTAAAACCGATATCAAAAGCCCGGTAAAGGCTTGTTATTTAATTACTGAATTAGAAATAAAAAATATAAACTCATTTAACTTTGGAAGCTTGTTTAATAATTGTTAAGTGAAATTAGAAGGTACACATAATCTTTATTAGTCACATTAGAATCGACAGGCTTTGACGAGAAAGTAACATCAAATGAAGCAATTATATAAATGGATGCAATTAAATTCAATGGAGTGCCACATGTTATTGTGACTGAGCACCCAATGGCTTTTATTGGTGTGAGAAATAATAATTTTGATTATAAAATTGACGATTAATAAAGCACTTAGTTAATGAGTAGGACGTCGATGACAGGCAATGCTCACGCATATGTAGTATTTCATGATAACAAAAATGTAATATTCAATTTCATATCAGCAACCCAAATTAAATTAATTTAGGAAATTAATCTATTTTATGGCTATGAGTGAAATTCGGTCAAGGATAGAACAAGGAGCAAGGGACCAATAACTAAATAATAATATAGACGTTGGGTTTTGGTCTGCTGAGAGTATCCTTTAAAAGATTTTTTATTTTGAAAATAATATATTATGTAATCTATAATCTAAAACATACAGTGATAAATATGGACTCGTATTTGAAATATTTAACGCAAACTGACAATGTTGCATGGTTGTGTAATATTTGAAGGAGTTAAACTTTATATAAAAAGGCAAAATGTGAAAATAAATAAATAGAAAGTATTAAAACAGTCATAAAATGTTGTTAAAGCTAGGTTCGCTTAGTGCAGTTGTGTACCTATCCAATATTAATCGTATAAATTAATCTTGCAATTAACAGCAGGCTAGACTGGTGTCAGACACGGAAACTGTATTACGTTGTGGAAATTTACTTTTTTCTTCTAGTTATTGAATATTGCACATTAATATGTCTTACACAAATTTTTTTTTAATACGATTTCATCGTCAATAGTTTTTGAGTTTCCAAAAAACTGCAGCGATTTTTTGTATTATTTAAAAAAGGTATTAGTTTTTTCGTTAAAAAGAAACTTAAATATTCAATTATACATATTTAATTTAAATATAATTATAAATATTTGCTGTATTAATATTGTCCCAGGCACATAATAATACAAATACAAAGACATCAAACACCTTTGAAAACTTTGAAACTAAGCTTGTTTCTAAGTAAAAACAAAAATATAATAAGTAAATACATGAAAATAATACTTACTTTGAAAGTAACTCTCTTAAAGTCTGAACAGTTTTTTTACCTTTATAGCTATTATAAACGATTTCTTCACATCATTATATTCATTAAAAGTTAGTCAGTTCTAAACATTACAACTTGTTTGTTTTTATTCGCTAAAATTATATACTTGGACAACGTTTAGACCATGATGGCGCAATTCTACTTACGGTTACGACTTCTAATGGTACACTTTGGACGTTAACATACAAATAAGGCATCATTCAGACTTAAGGCTAAGTCTCACAGTTTTAATTTTAAAAATGTCTGCTGTAAAACGAAGTTAATTACTTACGGCAACAATTTCACGCTTTTGTGACAAAAACACTGACGAGTCAATGAAGTTATACTTTTGATTATCGGAAACTTAAAATTTGGTCGTCATTATTTTTCTTTTATTTCTGTACGTAATTTTTTTAAAGGCAGCTGAAGGAGCTAAGCACATGAAACTTTGTTTATATAAATACTTGAAAAAAATCTCTACAGCGAATCTAATAATCGATTACTTTACCTAAATTAATATAGCCTACATTTTACACCAATTTGCCTAAAAAAAAACAAATGTTATAGTTTCATCCTCCTATCAGCCATACGACGACGTCCACTGAACACTGGCCTAAGAGATTTCTAATAAATTAAGTACAGGTTATGGATTAATATTTTACTACTTTAATTTTTTTTTTCACCGGAACTTGATACAATATGACAGCACCTTTAGGGAGTAAAGTACTGAAGCAGCTATGATGTGAAGATTGTATGGATAAAACAAAGTGTTTGCATAAAAAGCAACGGAACAATATTTTTTATTGTTGCAAAGTTTATTAGTTTTTGTTACAGCCCATGATATCGTGATTTGTATTTAATTTAATATTAGGATATATTCAATATAATGTATTTTGATAGTTCTCTAACAATAGACTCTCACTAGAGTAATAATAGTTGGTAATCAAATGCTGATTATAGAAAAAATGCTTAATAATTTTTTGCATAGTTATTCTGTTAAGTGTCCATAAAATATGCCGTAGGTGTTTGTTTTGTAGCGGTATTTTTAGTATAGGTTTAATTTATTAGATTGAATAAAAAGTGCGTGATCGAATCAGAAATGAGGAGATCCGCAGGAGAAGTTGTCGACATAGCTCACCTAATTGCATCGCTAAAGTGGCAGTGCAGGGCACATAGCTCGTAGAACTGATGGCCGATGGGGCAAAAAGTTTCTCGAGTGGCGGCCACGTATTGGAAGGCGCAGCGTGGGACGGCCCCCCACCAGATGGATCAACGACCTGGTCAGGGTAGCCGGCGGCGGTTGGTTGCAGGCGGCACAGGACCGTTCGCAGTGGCGTAAATTAGGTGATGCCTTTGTTCAGCAGTGGACGTCGTTGGGCTGATATGATGATGATGATGAATAAAAAGTAAGAAGAATGCTTATGGCATTATCTAATAGGATACTGATGATAGGTTGATAAATATTTTACAAATATACCAACTATGGACGTTTAATAAAATGCCTTTTGCGAAAGGCCTCTCTGTGGACTAAAACATGGAAAAAATTCCAATAACGGCCTTTACGTCGCAAAAAACAGATTCTTTATTACAAGCAAGAGATCCCTAGGGTGTCTGATGAAATATTATTTCTTTTAGTGAGTCAATCACTTCTCTATTCATCGATCATGTTAAAATTGGACATCTTCTCGAGGGATTAAACAAACTTAACAAGCTGGTAAGTGTTAGGTTGCCACCTCGACTTATTAAAAGTAGTATCTAGGAGACAGTGTTTTGTTAAACAAATGATCCCGAAACGCTCCGGAATTACGCAAAGCATTGGGAATATTTGAGCTGCGCTAAAAAAAAACATTTCAACAAAATTACAAATTGTCATCGAAATGTAACATAAAGTTTTTTTATTACCATATGAGAATTGCTAATTTTATTGTGCATATAAGATATAATTATGCTTTTTGTTAAAAAAAAAAAATTATAAGATTGTTGGTTCAATTGAGCAGCCTGACGATAAAAATATGAGTCAAGCCCGTCTCGTCACCAATAAAAAACATATCCCAACTCGTCCCCGTATCATTTATTTTAAAAAATCAAGTCCCGGCTCGTCACCAGTACATTATTTTAGTTAAAGTATAGACAGAACGAAAAGCAACTATAAATTCCTACTTATATTAAAAGTTGTTATAAACGAAAGTAGGCATATCAAGTGCACTATAAATGTCGCACAAATCTCAAAGAAGATAGAAGATACGACACTAACTCTACTTGGGTAGCAAAGTTTAAACAAGGCAACAATATATATATTGTAGCATAAAAAGCCTGAACCATAAAATTTTAACATAAAAGTCAAAATATTCTGTAAAGTTATAACCCCTTCAATGCCTCACGGTTAAACCCAATTCAACTTCAAAGTTTACAACTAAACGGTTAAAATCCTTCCGTCAAGCAATGCGTAAGTGAATTCTTGGATTTGAATCATGTCCATGGATGACTAACTCCAGTATGGGGGTATTGAAGCCATTGATTTTTCAAACCTCACATAGTCAAGGGTGCGTAGAGGAAATCCAATAACGCGCATACTCACCCCAAAATTGAACAAATCGAATTCCAATTAATGTAAAACAGTTTTCGAAAATTGTTCATCCAAAATAGTTTTGCTGAAGGTTATTCAAAGCTCATGAATTCGATAATTCCGCCTTTGAAGGCTAGACACGAAACAATTTCAATACTACTCAATATTAATAAAACTTAATTAAAATAATAATTCAAGTAATCATTATTACTTATTTGATCAGTTATTGATTCCTAAAGTTTTCAGCTTATTTTATTGTATATTTGTAAATAAGGGACCTTGTTCCCTAGAAGAAAAGGTTTTCTCCTAAGAAAAGATTTAAATTCTATTCATTGTATTTGCTCTCTTTTAGAAAAAAAATATATTAAATAAAATAAAATTACTTCCCAGTTTCTCATCCATTGTTTTAGTCATTATTACACAATAATCTTTATGATAAGTGAGTAAATATCAGAAGGTTTAGACTCACTCGTATTTACACTGCTTATTATTTTACTTATAACTTAAGGCTTAACAAAATATGCTGTGATATCCGTTAAGGTCCAGTTTTTGATTTTTTTGGGTCTACAAATTATATACTGACAGACATTCAGACAAATAATTGTTAGTTCGACTAAATATATGCGTTAATTCCTCGAACTTCAAGACAACAAAAAGTCGACTGAGTGAGTCATCTACGCCCAGTTACTATGAAGAATTTGTTTTACCCATAATTGAACATTTGACATAATAATTTTTTTTTTTTTAATTTTGTTTCATCATCATCATCATCATTCCAACCCATAAACGTCCCACTGCTGGGCACGGGTCTCCTCCAAAGAACGTGGAGGGAAATTAGCCTACTATACCACGCTGGCCAGACGGGTTGGTATAGGGTTTGTTTCGAATTTTCCTTTTCTAATAATATAATTTTAATTTTGTTTACCATCAAGAAATTTTTTGAGAAACTGTAGATGGATAGAGTGATTACGGGCTGATATTGAGTTGCGAAATTGCGATCGTTTTTTTTTTACTAAAGATACTTGGTCTACGCTACACTTCAGATAAAGATAGACTAGTTTGTCATTAACTACTTACAACGAGCCCAGCGAATTCATTTGACGAGGTTCAGTGACTTGCCTTTGCCATGGCCGATGTCCAATTTCATGCAAGAACATGCATACATTTATTACTTATATATATATGCATGTTTATTATATTATTATACTTTAATGTATAACTGGAGAACTTTCAGCCGGTAAATAGTTTCAACTCTATAATTTACATCAGGGTGTTTTAAAAAGTTAGACAGCAGCCTATTAAAATTTCATTTAGTGTTATGTTTGTTTAACTACTCAAAGTCTATAATTATCGACGCCGGTGGTGGTTCGAACTTATATTTAGTGATGTGAAGTGGTATTTTATGATATCGAAATTTTTGACCATTAAATTCTGCTGCGCCACTGAAACAATCGACTATCACCGTAGCGTAGTGGTTACCTTGCACCGTACCGAGTGACGTGCCCGACGTGGGTTCGATTCCCACACAGGACAAATATTTGAGTGTTTCATAGATATTTGTTTCGAGTCCGGGTAATTTGTGTCCGTTAATTGCATGTTTGCAAAATTCCTGCGACACAGGGCATGTAACCTATTCCCCTCGACCGCGCAGGCGAGTTTCTCGCGGCCGAGTTAACGAATAAGTCTAATGCAGGCGAGATCTTTAATAAATTAAAACAAAACTTACCTGAATGGCTAATTAACATTTATTTGCATTTTGAATTTGAACATTTTGAATCAATAAACTTGCTATATTATGGGATTACTTACTTCCTACTCGATTTTTTATCAGACAAACCACTCATAAAACAATTCAACTTATAATAAGAAACAAAACGAAAACCAAAATCATTTATCGTTAGTATTCACGCAAACCTCGTTATCATGCGATTACTATTATAGCCATGTCAAAAACAATTTTAAAGCGAGCAAAATATGACTCAGATAAAAATTTGTCATTATAATATTGTAACTATGAATGATCAATTGTTTAACTATTAAATCAAACCTTGCACTTATTTGTATCATTGCCGTGTTGAGTGGAATTTCATTTGTCAAACAAGGTACAGCAAATTTGAGTAACAATTTACTGAACAAAATCTGAGCATTTCTGTACTGTTCTGGGTAAGCTAAATGACGAAAAGACTGCACATATTATGCTAGCATAACGTGTATTTCATTCAAAAGTGTTTCTATACTCTGATTTCTATCTTCCAACATCTTTATTGAATGCTGAGATTTTAAAGCAAACCAGCACCAGTTTATTCGATTAATAAATAAATTTTCAACAATCGATACAGCCTTAACGCTGCATCAACAATCAAATAGTCTCTCCAGTCGCATCTCTAGAACCAACAATTATAGATTCAGAATGTTAATATAACGGAAATGTTAATTCTCCAACGTTTCTGATTAGACTGGTGATTGCGTACCCAGTGATTAGACTGTAAGGCTGATTGAATGCCAAGGCTTTTAGAGGTAACTAATTGGTATCGGTTTGGTCATTATCAGTAAGTAGAGGTTGCAAGTGGCAATTTTGTTTCTTGAATTGTTGTGGAAAAAATCTATGGACAACAAATTGAATTGATATTTTTGTGTGGTGTAAAAGTTACATTATTTAATGTTAGACTTTCTCTCGCAGTTAGCACCGTTTTTAAAGCGTGTGGTCAAGTTCATAAAAATGTTTATATACTTAGTAAAACAAAATCACTATAATAATAGTCATCGTCTCTCACGGTAATAGTTTTCATAATAAACTTTGTTTTGATTTCTCTGAAACTATACTAGCCTGGTGTGAATATTTACTGCAATCTATATAATTCTGGGATGTTAATAGCTGGTCAATATATATATGAAAGAAGTCCTTTCAAACTTTTTACTTAACACAATGTTATGGAGTTCATCTGATGTATTTACTAGGTATATAAATTGAAAACCTATTCAAATCAATACATATAACTGTACGCGACAGTAATCTTTGAAACTACAAAGCCACATTGAAACTCTAGCTTTGAACTTGTAATGACTTAATAACTGTTGTTTGTCTCAATACAAAACGTGGCATAGTTGTGGGTGTTTTAATTAAATAAATTGCTTTATCTAGAGACAATGGTGTCAGTCTATAGGGGGGTTTATTAACACGATGCGTATCTACGTCATACGGGCGCTACTCATTTACTTAACAAATAGAATTGATTTGTTTGATTTTAATCTTACGTTGCGCTATATTAGATTATAGGAACAAAGGGCATGTAGCCCTTCTGGTAATTGGAGTAAATATATCTGTGTCACAGTATAGATATTTATCAATGGAAATTAAAGTAAGGGTTACGGCTCTGAAATTACTGAGTATAGATAACTATTTGCGTGTAGTTATTAGATATCTAACTTTTTGCTGCTGGATTTTAGTTTCATTATGCACTGACGATTAACCGTGTAGTGACGGATTAAGAATACATAATGTCACAACCCCATTTCAATCCGTGGGTGTCGTACAAGGCGACTAAGGAACTAACTTTAAGCAACAAGAGTGCTGCTAGAAAAGGAAAATTCGAAATAAAACCCTATACCAACCTGTCTAGTCAGCGTGGTACAGTAAGCTAAATTCCCTCCAAAATGTTTGGAGGAGACCTGTGTTCAGTGAGGACATTAATTTATGTGTTGAAATGATGATACACTGACGATTGCTTATCAAATGTATTGTTGTTTTAATCAAGCTGCATTTTAAATGAGCTTACTTGTGTTCTAAAAAAAAGCAATGGTGGCTAGATGAATATAAGGGACCGGCGTGCAAATCACGCGGTCCGAATTCGATCTCGACCGGCAGTACCAATGTGGATTCCACTTTGTGGAATTTATATGTACTAGTCAAGTGACTTACCATCTGCTAACGGTGAAGGAAAACATCGTGAGGAAACCCATATAACCTAGAAGAAATTCTATGAGTATGTCTGATCCACCAACCCGCACTAGACCAGTGTGAGTGGATTGTAGCTTAAACCCTCTCAGCTCTCTAGTTAGAGGAGAGGAGACTCGAGCCCAGCAGTGGGACTTAATGGGTTGCTGATGATGATGATTTGTGTTCTTGTACTTCCACCTATGGCTCCACTCGCGTGATACGTCGGTAACAAGCTAACCAAATTTCAAACAAATCCTTTCATCTATTTTGGCGTAATAGAGTAACAACTATTTGTTATATCCATCCTAACTTTCACATTTTTAATATAAGTCAGATATCTACTTTCAAAAGTAGAAATATGATCAAAATCGGTGTTTTCCTTCCAAACACAATGTTACTTACATTATGTTAACATTGTTGTAACAAGTTAAAATTATAAAAGTAAAAGTATTTTACCGTGTTTAATTCACACACTTTAATTACGCAGTTGTCGAAATTCCAACCGAATTCTATAACCATTCGCTAAACTACTCGTTCATTAAACTTCAAACGAGTAGGTCGCATTGTTTTCATCTCAATTTGAACCATTCAACACATGGCTTCAATCGTGCCGCCTTTGGCAGCATCAGGTGCTCCACTTACTTCATAAGTATAAGACCGTGAGAAAATACGTTTTGTTATGAATTTTAACATACTAATTTGCTCGCTGACGATCCCACAAGAATGTGCATTGATTTTAAGTTTCAAAGAAGTCTAAATGATGGTAATATGTATGCTAGGTCGCACCGGTCGCAGACGTGTGTGAAGCAAGGTGTAAATAATAGCCTTGTTACTGACATGAACGCTACTGATAAAATTATGTGCTTCTTATTACTTACTAAAAGTGGGGCCTACCGGTAAAAAAGCTTGACATTTTATAGTTTCATTTAAAAGCATCCTACTTATTAACAGTTTAACTTTTTTTTAATATGCATTGAATAGTAGCCAGTAATAGTCCCGTCGAAATCAATTTAAACCTCAAACAAATAGACAGATTTGCACATCAGACATTTCTAATTCCAGAAAATGGCATAAAATTTGTAGTATTTGGAATTCTTAGTTCCAGTGTAAAAAGGGTCACCTTGATTTTTAAGTAAAAAAAAAACAAGAATTATAATATGATCATGAAAATTAATCTGGAGTCGATTATACTTTCTGGACAGAATGTGGTACAAGTTTATTTATTCGATCATTAATATCTCGCTCACGATTTTTCGTCGAATCGATATACGCAATGTTTCTCAGCCATTGTATCTACTTGATTGATGTTTTAATTCGGGTTACGTTCGAAGAATTAATCTTTTAATAATATGTTACACATTAAAAAGACGAACAATATGTATTGTAGATACGTACTTACGCTTATATTTTGGCTGGTTATTATTACATTTGATATTTTATTTTTCTTAATAAAGTTGTGTTGTTATTTCAAATTTTTTCATAAGTTTGGTTAGTAACTAATTTAAATCATGAAAATTAAATTTGATAAATTCAGATTGCTTGTATCATCATCATCATCAGCAACCCATTAAGTCCCACTGCTGGGCTCAGGTCTCCTCTCCTCTAACTAGAGAGTTGAAAGGGTTTAGGCCATAATCCACTCACGCTGGCCTAGTGCAGGTTGGTGGATCAGTCATACTCATAGAATTTCTTCTAGGGTATGTGTGTTTCCACACGATTTTTTCCTTCACCGTTAGCAGATGGTAAGTCACTTGACTAGTACATATAAATTCCACAAATCCACATTGGTACTGCCGGTCGGGATCGAACTTGGACCGCGTGATTTGCACGCCGCCGCCGGTCACTTATCCATTCAGCTTCCATCGCTTATAATAAGCGTATAATATACGATTGCTTGTATGAAAGACGATAAATAATATATGACAACTTTAAAATAAAATATTATACTTGATGCTTTATTAAGATGTCGAATGTTCGAGGCTAAGCATCTTTTGACATAACGTGATTACTAAGCTGATGTTCATTTCTCATGACCATAGCCCAAATATAATATAAAAATATTTTTACAAGCAAAATCCGCAAAAATAAAAAGTGTCGAAAAACGTGATTTGCAGAAATCATTACCTATTTACAAGTTCCTAAGTTAGCTTTTGCCTTATAAAAACGCGACCCTGAAAGGATGTCATGACCTTTATCAAAGTATCATCAATCAAATCTGTTTACGTCTATGTTATGTCAGATATTCTGCAGAAAAAAGATTGTTTCTGTCAGCTAATAGAGAAAAATAATAAAACATATATAAATTTCATTTTCCTTAACTAGACTTGAAATAGAATATTTCAGTATTATTGATGTATACGTTTTGACTTATATTAAACTTGATCAATGAAGCGAAGACATGATAGAGGCTACGTCGGCTACATTTCTTTGTTCATTTCTTTGACATATGAAAGAGACTTGATTATATTAAAATCAATCTATTTATTTCAGAAAATATTCATACAAAAATATTTTTTTGTTTGAAGAAGCAGCATTATAGATAAATTACACCCAGACACAGAACAAACCTTTATGTTTATCACACAAAGATTTGTCCTGGGTGGGGATCGAACCCACGACCTCCGGCTTAGCAGTCTGGGTTACTAACCACTAGACCAACAGGCCAGTCAAATTACGACTTTGCCACTCTATTTGTAAATATGTTCTTAATGAATGTCAAAGTTCCCCATACTTTATTATTTTTTGTGGGCTATATACTTAACATAGAATCTTATTACATGATCAAATTCAAATAATTTACTTAATTATCATTCGGTTACAGTCTTAAATAATTACTAACGTCGAAGTTTGTAAATAAAGAGTAGTTATCTACAAAATTCAAACAAATTATTAATTACTATTTATCAGAAGAGTTAGAGTTTAACAGTATTCATGCACGAAGAATATTTCTAGTAAATACGAATTATCATTGTAATAGTTCAATATTTAGTTGCACTTGTAGGTACATAATCTATCAAATATTTAGTATATGAATAAGTCTCCACAATATCTGTTGTAGTTATCTCTTGTTTAATGACAGTCTATATTTGTTTTAATCTATTATTGTGTGTACAAGTATGTCCTAGTTGTAATAAATGATATCTCAAATGAAATTTAATGTGTGCATGGTAACAACACTCCAATTGATGATGTTAAATTTATATAAATGTTTAAGACATAGAAGTATTTTTTTTAATTCCCATTACTCCATGTTGTAAAAACATAATTTAAATTATGCAACAGTTTAAGTTTAGTTCCAAAATTTAAACTTGATCAGATCTTTGAAAAATGTAAGCAAACAACAAGGACTGATGATTTTGAAATCAGATCTCAGTCAAGTCTATTTTAAAGACATAAACCAATTCATATTCATCTATAGTATATCAGTTTGGGAACAACGATACCAAAAAAGAAGCACTTCATTCAAAACATCTGCAAATTCCTCGATAAAATAAAGACATTATTTTGTATAAAAAATTTAAAAGAGATTGATTGCTGACAAGGATGTCATAACAATGGATTTCATAACACACCAACTTTGCTTGCATTTTATATATGACTTTTCACATAATTATAATCCAAAATAAATAATTTTCCACTATCAAGCGAGCGACGCCACGGGCACAAACAAGTTACGTATAAACCGCAACAACACACGTTCAGTAGTCATAATATTCAACATTAACCTGTTTAAACTAGTCAACTGAAGGCAAAGCTGATTTGAATGAAAATCTAAGTACATTTACATTATCCCACCAGAACGCATGACAAATTTATAAAGTCCGGTCCCAATAAAACATCACAAAAGAAACAAATTACGTATGATAAACGTCATACAAATACAATATTCATTTATGTATTACCAAACTTTCTACAATTGTATGAAAGAGTTTACTTCATATTAGACGCGTAAATATCCACTCCGTATGCGGTATTCATATTTATACCGTCAGTAAATTGCTATCAGGCGTAATGTAATAATATAAATTTACATAAATTTTCTATAACATTTACATTAGGAATAAATGAATTGTTGGCTGAATGGTGCTATAGCCGGAAGACGCTTACACTATGTGAGTAAACTCGACCGCATAACTATAACGTATAAAACTTAATAAGTAAAACAGTTGGTTTATTTATCTTGCTGACCATATATTTCCTGGTGTAGCATCAGCAGAGGCAATAAAAGTGGTGGTAGATAGATTGCGATTAAACCGAGTGTTTAAAATATGGATGTTCTAGGAATAGAGTTGTTTAATGCTGGTTATAGTATTTTATTAGATTGAAGACAAGATTGTTTTATTTATACTCGTATATAATTTTCAGACGTTTTCACTATTTTTTGTTATTCGTTTTTATTTTACGGTAGGCAAATTTATTATTTTTGGTTGTTGTTTTACTAATATCCTACTTTTTAAACCATGACGGTGGCAAACAGGCGTACGGTCCGCCTGATGGTAAGCGGTTACCGTAGCCTATGGGCGCCTGCAACACCAGGGGCACCACGAGTGCGTTGCCGACCCTTAAGAAACCTATTCACTCTTATTTTGAAGAACCCCATACTGAAATAATAAATACTACAAAATATAAATAAATAATAATAAACATAGTTAATAAATTCCACTATACAAAAGCTATAAACATTTAGAAAATATTATATATATTATTATATTAATTTATTTTATCGTGAAACTTGTAAGCGTGTTTCTGAGGTATCACATGATCCAAGGGTTAGCCTCTACCTGGGGCAACGCATTAGCCTTGCTATCTAACGCGGTAATGTGGCTAGCCTTTTGGGTACGTTTCCTCAGGAATCTGATCTTAATCAGATATTCTATTTATAGGAATTTCCTGTAAATAGAGTATCTGGTTCTTTTTTCTTTTAATAGGTTAGCTGTGTATGTTTTTAAGTTATGTGTAAATATTTTATTGAATAAATGTTATTCCTTTGAAAAGATATATTTTAATGTGAATTATTTGTCGTAGTACCCTCCGTAGTAGTTAATGTTGCATTACTCATAAAAAAGCTAAGCACCAAACTTAGTCGATTTCGGTCATCATCATCATCATCATCAGGCCTCTCCCAACACGCGCAAATAACACTCGGTCCTTCGCTTTCCGCATCTAGTCCGATACAGCCGCCTATTTAGGTCCTCAGTCCACCTAGCTGGGCGCCGTCTTACAGTACGCTAGGATATCTATCCCGCATTTTAAATTTTTGAAAATGAACGCGACCATTATTCCGCTGCCTGTCAAACATTTGCAAGCGTGAGTAGGACCTTATGAGTTCTATTTAAATACTATCCAACATTTCAATTACGAGTACACAAAACAATCTATCTAAACAAATCCAATAACCCTTAGACTTTTACTTAAATCGTACCAAAACTGTTGTTATTACTTTTAATAGACATTCCTTAGTAATCGGCACCGAGCGAAACAATTACGATAACGGTTTCCAGTAACTATCCCGAAATTGTAACAGTACTTTTTGAATGCTTGACTTAAATATAAAATACATTTAATAAAATACGAGTGCAAAAGTTTTAAGTTTCATAATATCTTAATAAGCGAAAAAATACTATTACCTATTTCCTTTTATAATATTAATTTCTTTTAAAATTTAATTTATTGATATAAATTCTAGGCTTAACTTACTAAAATGTTTTAACTAACTAAAATTTTCAGCCTCATCATCATCATTATTTCAACCCATAAAAGTCCCAGCGCTGGGCACGGCACTCCAAAGAATGCGGAGGGAATTTAGCCTACTATACCACGCTGCTGGCCAGACGGGTCGGTATAGGTTTTGTTTCGAATTTTCTTTTTCTTGCAGTGTTCTTGTCTTCCAGGTTACTCCTTAGTCGTCTTTTACGACACCCACGGGTTGAAATGGGGTAGTGAAATTATGTATTTTTAATCCGTCACTACACGGTTCAGCCTCATCATTACTATGAAACTCAAAAGCTATCTTAACTCGTCAATATCAATTCAACCGATACTAAATCGACTTAAAACTATTCATTATTATCGACAAACACATCTATTGCGTAAGCTCAGTCCGATTAAACGTACGGACACATTAAAATTCGTGTTAAACGAGCGGAAATAAGAGTTGTGTTTGAATGAAGCCATCATTGACAACGTCTGTAACTATTATCGACATTGTGGACTGTGTACACTGCAAGTTATTGGGTACTGTTTCCATCGATATATACGAGACGGGATTTCATCGATAATATTTACATCATTACTTAAATAACATACAACTAATCTATTTTGAAAAAACCGGATGCTCTATTTATAGGAACTGTTCATATTTGAGGTCAAATTCCTGAGGAAAAGTACAGTCGAGTTCATTAATATATTGGCACCATCATTAGATATTTTTGTTGAAAAGGGTGACTACAATTACTTATTGCATAATGTACAGCATATTTTATTGAACCATTCACATGAGGACATATATTTGATCCATAGGTTCTATAGTATTTATTGAGCTTTTCAACGCTTACAATATTTTGAATCCTTGATGGTGCCAATATATTATTAATGAACTAGACTGTACCCAAAAGGCTGGTTACATTACCACGTTGGATGGCAAAGCTAAAATGACGTATTTTTTTTACTTGTTATCCTATATTCGACTGGAAATGTAACATAAAGTAATTTGAAGTTATGCAGTTACCTTAGTCTACTATCATCATCATCATCACTATCCACCTGTGATAGGTATCACAGCGGACTGTAATACCTATCACAGCCACTGTTAGATGCTAGTTGCCCACCATTTGAAAACCATCGCTCAGTGAAATATTACGTTTCGTAATTTTTTTTTGTTAAAATGTAATCACATTAAAAAAACAAAAAAGTTCTTTTAATGTAATTACATTTTGAAAGAGGTTATCTTTCAACAGAGAACAGTACATTATTAAACAACTTGTTACTACTGTCGTTTTATAACTGTTAAGCTCGTACAAACGTAAGGTAAACACAATGAACATGATGATATTATTTTAATGAAATGTCTTTTGAACAGTAGGAAAACGAGGAACCGGAAAAAAAACAAAGAAAACATCTCACAATACAAAAAAAATATATAAATAATGTGATTTGAAATAGATACTATCCTTAAGTGTCCTTAATATGACCTGAGCTGATGCCTCTGTCATGTCATTACCCAATCAGCCTGCATGCGTGAGGTGTGTGTAGGTGCATACACTATTATATACATATAATATATTTATTACACTATTATATAACATAACATAGCATCACGCCTTTTTCCCCGAAGGGGTAGGTTGTACACTATTATATATTATATACATACCAACAGATATTACTCAAAGTTTTGGCTAACAACAAGTAAAGTAACTTTATCGTGATACAATCATCAATGGACTTGTACAATCGTAAACCAGTAAGCGACAAGCTCCAACGACAACTTCGCTCCGATACCACATAAAGTACTTACACATATGTACAAGTGTAATTCACCGATTAATTAAAACTTATACAGGCGTGACCGGTGTAATTACTATGAGATTTGTGTTACGTTTAGTGCATGCTCTTTTATTAGCCCACCGTACGCCTTGCTATGTGAAGTAGGTGAATTACCCCGACGATCGTTAAGTTTTTCATTTGAAATTGTTCATTTGAGACTTTAATCATAGTTCTTGTGTCGTGTAAAAGTTAGTTCTTATAGGGTTCTTTTATTGTTAAGGTAATTCACACTTTGAACTTACTTGATTATTATTAATCATACATAAAAAATTAACACAATACATTAAATGATAATCACAGAATAGGAAAGTCCCCGGTTACCAACAAGCAGCAGTTCAATTCCAACCGGCCAGTAACAATCTGAATTTCACTTTGTGGAATTTATAGGTTACAATTCATGTGACTTTCTTGAGGAAGCCAATATAATATGATCCATCAACCCATATTAGGCTAGCGTGTATGGGTGTGGACTATGGCCTAAGCCGGGCGCTACAATAGATCAATTCTGGTCGAGGTAGCAAGGAGGCCGCTAACGGCTTCTAGCCCAACAAATAATAATAAATAATGGTCTAAACCCTCTCAGCTCTCTTTTTAGAGAAGAGGAACCTAAATGAGTTGTTGTAATGACTGTGAGATACTCAATTAAATTAAAGCAAATACCCAAAATGGTGAAATATTTTAGTCTAAGTCTAAGATCTTTAGTTACAGGCACTGTGAGTTGAGTAATTGAAATAAACACGATTCTTTTCATATGTGACAAAACATTGTTAGGGAAATACAAAGACGTGTTATAAAACCCTCACATGATTCATAAGTCATCATACGTAGTACGTATAAAACCTAGACACGTGTGCGTAAAGGTCGAGGTATTGTCATATAAAACAATGAGGTATTCCTCGAAGCGTCCATTTTGAGGCGCACCTGATGAGGCGCTCCTTTTTTATTCCTCGGAGCGCACCTTTTAGTAGTACTCCCGATAACAATTAAAAATATTAAAATTTTATTCCTTCAAGCGCACCTATGATTAACTTTCGAATAGAGATAGGATACTAACTGAAACTATCGATATTCGATCGTAAAACACGTTATTTTATACAATTTGCAAAAACTCTATACTCCTTGACCATAGATTAGTTTTAAAAAAAATGAAATGATCCTGGTTAATATGGACAAAGACAATCGTATCAGTCCATACGTACTTTAAGAGGGAACGCGGCACACGATTCTTCATACAAATGTATTCCCCTATAATATAATTTCTTACTTTAATATTATAGTTAAAACTTCTAAGAAACTCTATGCGTTGCTTAGTTAAGAATAAACATAAATTTTGCAATATTAGTACCGCGTCTGTGACGCACCATAAAACCGAGACAAGTTATTAAAATTCTAATTTTAGTTTAGACCGATAGAAAATATTTAAAAATAGATCGCCATGCGCTGACCAAAGTGTGGTCTTACAAGATCATTTTACAGCAAAAAATAATTGTTATTTATTGACTATTAAAATAGTTAGAGGCTTGTATTGAATAACAAAAAATTAAGACCGTTATTGTGCTCCACAATCTTTGGTGGAGACCCGTGCCCAGCAGTGGGACGTATGTGGGTTCAAATGATGATGATGATGGTGACGTAGCAGTTAAGGTGGTCGCCAACGTTCCAAGTGACATGGGTTTGATTCCCACACGAGGAAAATATTTGTATGATTCATAATTATTTGTTTCAAGTCTAAGTCTACTTTGTCACACAGGACTTTTCCCTAGTGTAAGAGTTCTCTTAAAAAAAATATGCTAGAATTATTACAACTAGATATCTCGCGAGGCTTCGCTCCCGTCGTTCTTTGTTTGGCCATTGCTCAGCTCCTATTGACCGTAGCGTAGTGTTATATAGCCTATAGGCTCACCTTTCTCTATAAATGGGCTAACTAAAACTAAAAGAATTATTTATATTATGTTTTTTTTATATTATGTTCAAGATACAAAAACGTTGCATAAGGTCAATGTGTGGTTTAAAAATAACAGATAGTTGCGTTCCATATTTTAAAAAGCTCAACATATTACCCTTACCATCATTATACATCCTTGAAACAGCATTGTTTGTAAAAATTAATCCACACCTATTTCAAAAATTGACAACTTCTAGAGCAACCCCAATACGAAAACAATATGAGAATCAACTATGCCACTTGACATGTAAAACCGCCTTAATGAAAAAGAGTTTCTTTGGTATCGCTCCAGAAATCTACAATAAAATACCTCATGAAATAAAATGTATGCCACTTCATAAATTTAAGAAATCACTTCATAAACTACTCATTAATAAATGTTACTACAGTGTAGATGAGTTTTTAAATGACAACTCATTTTAGGATTAATTATTAATATGTATATTGTCTTGGCAATGTAGATTTATTAGTTTAATTAGTTCATAAGTTATTATTTTCTTAAAAACGTTTAGTTTAGTTCATAAGTTCTAACTTATTTGTATGTCTGCATGGCAAAACATAGAGCACTATTTGTTTAATTAACATCTTTATTGTATATGTACCTATGTTTCACAAATAAATGATTTATTATTATTATTATTATTATTATTATTATTATTAAATCCGACCAGTAGTTCCTGAGATTATAGCGCTCAACCAAACAAACTTAAATCTTAATTAAATCTTGTATTCAAGTTTGTTTGGTTTGCTTTTAGATATTAGTTTAAATAATATTATAATCACTTGTGGTCTGATAGCGATTAGAAATTGGACATTAGATGAAAACCAGAGTGTTATGTTAATCTATAAATTAATAAAATAAAGTCAAAAAACTATTTTCCACGCGACAGACATACTTATTATTTTCCATCACGGAAATGTACCAAAGTTTAAATTAACTTGTATGGCTGACTTCACCGATTAAAGTCAACCGTTGAAACTCGAAATACACCACAAGAACATAGAAAATGAGACAATTCGAGTGAGTCACGTCCGTTTAATTGTTAACACACAGTAGCTGAGTTAGAGGTGGTCTTTGTCCAACAAGTTAACACCTACTCTTACCGAATGGCTTGATAAATGTTTTTATTGCTGTGCACCACAAGTGCAACAATTCAACCAGAGAAAATTACTTTGTGCATAACGAAGCTCAAACAATGGTTAATAACGTCACGCCCTGTGACGAATCCTGGAGGCCAGTAGTGGCTTATAACGTCTACACAACCCGCTGCGTATAGGGTAGCATTTGAAAAACGCGTAGGTTCTCAGAATTTTTGTTTATATCTTTACGGGTATGATTGTGTGATTCTCTTTAAGAGAATTGTATTTTTTTTGTCATAACGGCAATACAATGTTATCATTGTCATTAACTTTATTTTATGTTTCGTGAAAAACTTTAATTTTATTGTAAATAAATATGCAATAAATATTTCAGACTATAACTAACTATGTGCTAATTTTCATACAATTTTTTTAAACCGTTCTGACATGACAGAGTAAAATCCATCCTGCATCAATCCATCCATTATAAATTTCGCAAGTTTGATTTATAACTAAATATCAAAAAGAGTATCAATTTTTTCAAGCTCAAGAGCTTGAAGACTTAAGTTTTGTTAAAAAGAGAATATGAATAAGGACCTTTTTGATTAGAGCTAAGCAGCTACCTACGCATCACAATGCAACTGCGTAAACCGCCGACTGCTCGACACAAATATGTCCGCGATTCGCGACGCTACCCCATAAATTAAAGAGATAAATGGTTCACCAACAATGGTTAAATAAACCGTCCGTTTCTTATAACACTCGAAAATAAGCTTTGTTTGGTATCAAAATAAAAAGTTGTAATGTCCATACGTGTGGAGTTACAATGGGTCCGAATATTTAAGGGGACTTTAATACTCGCGTGGGCTCGCAGATTGCTGCAAAAAATCTACTGTAGCATTCGATATACTATTTTATGGATACTTTTGGTCTATTAAATATCTTACACGAGACATAATAGCATTGTATTCAAGTTTATATATTGCCTGTTGAATAAGATTTTACAACTTTGTATTTTGTAGAACGTATTACTTTTTTATCGATGCGACTGTTTCCCATGTATTAACAGTGCATTATGTTTATCGTAATTTTGGATATTCGCAAAATCATAACATAACATAGCATCACGCCTTTTCCCCTGAAGAGGTAGGTAGTGACAAATTTTGTGCCCTAGTAAGTGTGTTGCTTTTTTTGTAAATACATAATATTATAGATAAATTACACCCAGACACAGAACAAACACTCATGCTCATCATGCAAAGATTTGGTGGAAATCGAACCCACGAGCTTCTTAACAGTCAGGGTCACTAACCACTAGACCAACAGGCCAGTCTATAAGATGAGTACTATCTGTATTAAATAAAAATCCTTCCCAATGCGTTTCAGTAAGTAGTTGTTTACACCTTTTAAATGGCATATGGAGTTGGGCCCCAGTGTGTCTAAAACAATTAATTGAGCCCAACACTCAAATAGTATAAGATTCTATATGATAGACCACTTTATTTTTTAATAAACATAACAGAACATAGCATCACGCCTTTTTCCCCGAAGAGGTAGGCAGAGGTGTTTCACACCCACATTTCGCCATCTATGTTTGGTCCCATGAAATAGGGGGCGAGCCTATTGTCATCTACCGGGAACATTTGTTTACGAAACTCCGGGAAAAATCTCAATACTGGAATTTCATGTTAGAAAAGTCCAATACCATTTTCACCCGACCCGGGAATCGGACCCGGGACCTCTTACACAGCAGTCGTATACACTTCTCGCTGCGCTACCGAGGCAGTTTTTAATAAAGCCGAGATTTTATACGTGTATCCACATGCAACTGACCATTGGCATGCAAGTGATAAAAGCTATACAAAGATCACAAAGCCGTGTTCTCATAAAAACGGCGATGTATAAAATAAGTGTTTACTTTGTGTTTGCCGGTGCTTTTGAAGTGGCTTCCATTTCTGTTCATAGCAACCCTTCTACACATGTGGCAGATAAAGATGAAATGTAGTTCATACACACTCCCCTTTTAAGATTTTAATCGAATATTTTATCGTTATGACTTAGAATCAACTGAGTTATTTAACATGATGATAATTTTCATTTTTGTTTGTGAGTTTAGTAAAATAATATTAAATTAATCATTTTAGGTAATAAAAACTGTGAAAATAAATATATTTTTTTTAATTATTTGCGGAACCTTATATCGTTTGAGTATTTTTATTTTCAAATTAAACCTTAAGAACTAGAGAACAATAACTCATTTGTAATGTGACGTGTTCCACGAGATGATGGAATCCCACATATGACATAGTTTCAATCAAGATGAAATGACCACCAATGCTAGAGATTCTAAAATTCTGATAAATATATTATTCAAGTGTATCCCTATATTATCTAATACCTTAAACTTCTAAATGCCGAAATGTTCCGCACAATTACCTCATACATCTTTAGGACCTGACTTATTAACGAGTACTGCCCCTGCACCTTGCACCCTGACATCAGAAGATGGATCTGTTGAGCCCACTGCGTTCAAATTACACGAAGCAATTTTAGCCACAATCTTAGCAATGACATTACTGCAACGGAATCTCACCCACGATGTTTGCTTGTAAACTGTTGTGGAGCTACAAAAAGTTATCGAATTATGGATGTGTATAAAGATTCATTAAGACAAAGAAAAGTTATAAAGATTACAAGAGAGACTAAATTATGTACTAATGATATTAAGGAATTATTAAAACATTTAAGCATAATTGTGATAAAATCTCAATTTATAGTAAAGCTTAGAGATTTAAATTAAAGATTTTTTCCAAAAGAATGTAAATTAAGGACTTTTGTAATTTTTTTCTTAAACGTAATTTAATAATTATTTCAATTATACCATGTTCTTAAGCTCTAATTACAGATAGCAACGTGAGAACACTACGACGACGGCGTCAGGAGCATGACGACAAAATGTAATGTACTAAAATGTACCAGAGATGTCTCACAGCCGACGACACAAAACGTGAGCTTTGGCGTGACACGACGCGCGGACAGTCTACGTCACAACTACCATTTCTTTTTCTGGTCTCTCATTTAGATCGGCTTATAAATTTGCAAATTATTATGGCTTCTTACAGTAATGTCCGATACAGAGGTATATCGCAACATTCATTACACATCGAAGAGTTCTTGCGATTGAGACGTTTCAACATGCGTTTTACTAGCGTTATATTTTATAGACTTCTAAGATTACACCACTAAAGTTCGACCGAGACAAATCCATTGTGAAGAATAACGACATTGTTGATGAAATTTATAATAAAACTATGTGTGATGTTATATATAATGCCGATTACTGTAATAAAATTAGTCTTGTCCATTGTGATATTCATCAAATTATTTCGTATCGGATAATTTATCTATAATTTGACGTAACATTAAAAGCGACTGCAATCCTTACTAGATATACCTATTATAAATGTGTTTGATTGTACTTTTGTCAGACTACAACAAAGCAATGTTTTTTTTTCCAAATAGAAATAGTAGCAAAGTGTACTGTACCCTGTTATTATCAATATGCCATGCGTATTTTCTTCAGTTTTATTTTAGTTTTATATCTTAAGGTTCATCAATAAATTTTATATAACATTATTTTCATAGCTCCATGTTGTGTCTCCCTAAAAGAATTCGTCCACGCATCGCATCCTACCCTAGTCTACATCCCCTTAAAATGTAGGGGAACGCAATCATTCCCTTTGATTTCTGTACCATCCTATTCAATTAGAAGGCGTCTCTAACGGACTTTTATAAAAAATAGAATCTACTCAGATTTTGAATAGCCAACAACGTAATATATTGAGTCAGTCTCATTCATAGCTTGGCTTATTAACAGAATGGTGATTTAATTCCATAAACTCGTACAGTAACGTTATAATTTTTAGTTAGTTATAATTTATACATACCATAAACCGTAAAGTATTAACAACAAAAGTTAAAACATACTATAATTGTTATTATTTAACACCAAAACTTTCATAACACTAAAAATTATGCAAACTGATATATGTTACAATACAATAAAAATAACGTTGTGTTTCTATACGTAATAGTACTGGGGCTGTTTCGGCATTAACGTGGATTTTAATATAGTAAAATTCTCAGTACCGGCCTTGAGTTTACATAATTATAGATTTCATGCGGCTACTGAGAATTTCTTCTTAAATTGTTTTATCTATTTTTTTTTTTTTTTTAAATACAACGCCCGCACTAGGGAACAAGCCCTGTGTCGCGGGGAGCTTTACAAACATGAAACTAACGGACACAAAGTACACCCAGACTAGAAACAAATATCTATGAATCACACAAATATTTGTCTCGTGTGGGAATCGAACCCACGTCACCCAGCCCGGCGATGTAGTGGCGAGGCGACCACCTTAACCACTGCGCCACGGTGACAGTCTTCTTTCGTTTCTGATAAATGGTTAGGTAAGGTTTGCGCTCTATTTCTTATTATTATCACATCAGCCGAGAAATCCACAGTTGGACGTAGGCCTCCTCAAATTTCTAATAATTCCAATACCACCGATGCTGCTTGCCTCCATTTCGTTCCCGCGGTTCGGATTCGATCTTCTAGTCACCTTGTGAGTGGACCTCGTCGTACGCTACGGTGCATGGTCTCTATTCGAGAACTTTTCAGCTCCATGGGCTAATCGGCCATAAGTTCTGAGTGATATAAAGACCTGCCCACTCTATTTTGACATGAGACCTAATTGTTGACTTCCTGCTGGTGCCTACTCTTTCAAGGAATTAAAATGACAATAGGTAGCCCCTGTAATAATTGCCATAATTGGAATACTATTATGTAATAAAATAAACAAATGTATGTGTCAATGGCGATCATTTACCAGTGATGACACCATTGATTAAACAAATAAAACCTATCAACAAAGATGGTTCGCTGAATTACACGAACAATTACCGAGCCAATGAAGCTGAATTGCATTTGAATTGAATCGAGGCCATTTATTCTATGTTACAATTTACTAAAAGGTACTATGTAGGTACATTGTATAATGTGCACTAAATGGACATAAATTTATATAACAGTTCTGCAATTCAAGGTTACGTGTATTGTAACGTTCAATTACTTATTGAAATACATACAATAGTGATTTTTAAAAGTTTTGATAGACATTTCATTAATATAATTCTATTTCAGAATATTTGATTCTTTGCAATCTATATAATATATATGATTAACTGAGGGTAATTTATATTGGCATGGTCGCAGTGTTTCATTATGATTTGATGAAGTGGGACGAGGCCATAATGATTAAAAAAATAAGAAAAAAATAATTGTAAACAAAAAATACAATAGGTTCACACCATAAAGACCAATGAACTATTTACATAATACAACAAAATGTACTCCATAATCGTTAGCGTTGATGGTCTTGATCTACCCACCGCAGTGTACGTCTTCTCAATTACGTCACTCTGACGTAAGCACCAACCATTTTAAGAACCGCATAATCATCCTCTCAAGTCCTTCAGTAAAAGCATGAATACGTCAAAATCGTTCACATTTCTCGAGTCATACATTTGGGTTTTGGAATAAAACAAATTGGCGTACGTTATTACCCCCGATACGTTTCCTTCCTGGCTCAAGTCCATCAAATGTGCGAACAATAGAACCATTGTCACTTTTTTCACAAATTTCATACAGACACACTCACATCCTGTTCCTATGCGCTGCATTATCTCAGACTATAGTGAATCGGGTCAGTGTAGTAAATATAGGGTGACTACGAAAACTATTGACTGTTTTGCTTACTAATTTTTAGGTCTTAATTATGAGTTGCCTAATTCAAATCTAGCTTTAAAGTTTAAAGCTTTTGAAATAATTCAATAGGTATTAGATGTTATTTTGTAAATAGATAATTTAAATTTTAAATATAATAGGTTTTATTTTTTATTATTTTAAAGGTTATTTGTAATTAAGTTAAGATATTATTCAATTAATTTAAGAAAAAAGCTGTAAGTTAAAAATAACTTTAGATAAATTACAACACAGCTACGAGTTTATATATTTTTCATTCAATATATTGAAAGTTAAATCTCAGACATCTCTGTCCATTTTTGTAAATTTAAACATAATTATGAATAAAATAACTATTTTGAGTTAAGATACAATCTTCAAGTCAAAATTAATTATTTAATTTGTTATGTTAAAATATTTAACTTCTGCAACAATAATTAATTAATCTCTGACATGACTTTTTTTATTATTCAGATATTTAAGTTTACAACTTTTTGTGTCTTCAAATAGCAAGTTATAATAAAATACCCATAGTCCAGAGTCACACTAGTTCACATATAAGTTTGTTCCGGCCTAATGAGGCGGCGTCATTGCGCAAGCGCTTGCGACGAGCGCCAGCACATTCGCCACGCTCCGGAACTAATCGCACCCGAATACGGGCGTGTGTGGATGATGGTGTGATTTTTATTAATAATTGAAATAGATTGACCACTTTCAACTGGTTGTTTTGTTCTTTTATTTCTTTGAGTACCGTTAGACAGGATTTTTATTGATTGAAATCGGTAATAAGCATGTCAGCAAGAATTCCGACGTCTATTCATATTTTTGATGTAAAACCTAATTATGTATAAACTAATTGAACTGTCTTAAATGTTGTTATAATAAAAATATTTTATATAAATATTGCACCTTAGCATACAATCCATTACCATTTTCACTTTAATTCTTTATTTATTAACATCCATTAAAATTATATTTTTAGAAGCAAGAATTGAAGAATCATGTTGATTGTCATATATAGAGATTACGAAGATAAGAAACGTCTTGCAGATATCAAGGAATTCTAACAGAAGTAAGCAATACATAGATAACAGGGGCGACATAGATAAAAAGGAAACGAATTAAAAGCACTACTGCTCAACCGAAGATAAAATAAGAACGTCAAATCAATCAAGGTTCACTTTAACACAAAAACGGGAGCATTATTATCGATTTTAAATGCAAATTCGAACAGCTGTTTATCAGGCGAACGATTGCATTACGCTTGGTTTAACTCGCATCAAGTTTAATTATCGTGTGTGGGCGACTCTATTCGAATAGACGAACGCCAATCTACGAATGACAGGAATTACGACTTACGAGACGTCCGAACAAAAACCGGTATTAATTAATTAGATGGTACGATTGAAAAAGGGATGGGCAGTGAGCTAATGGTTGGAAGCCTAGTGATGGGAATCGGATTAGCGTACCGACTTAATTGTATTGACGTTTGACATGAGAACTTTATATACTCTCACTTATAGCGAGATGTACATATTTTAGAATAATGAATAGTAATTTCGTTATTAAAAGAAACCTAAAAAAAACTTAGGTATGTTTAAAATTTCGTTCATAAGAGACATTTTATGACCGCGTCGTCGAAATTAAAACCGATTCGTTGGTTGGTGGTTAATTACGAAAATTCGGTATTCGCACACACACACACACACACAGAGGGTTACAGTTTTAATTAATGTGATCCACGATAACAATCGATCAATACAAAGTTATAATATTTAAACTTTAGGTACTTTTTGTAAATAAGTGTACCTACAGTAATGCAGTTTATGAACCAATATACATTGTTGAACCCACTTTAAAATGCTTAGCATGGAAGTTATAAAATGTTTATTACGTACCTAATTCAATACAGCCAATAATACCTCTCTTACCAAGTTCTAAATACGATTTACAGCATGTGGGTACTTTATTTCAATAATACTACTTTATGATGCATTTTAAAAATATATTTTTTATCAATAAGTCGCATCATCATTTTAAGGGGCCCAACGACAGTTCATAAATAACTCTCACGTCAATTCGTCACACTTTTTACATCTATTATTGTCAATTATTATAAACTTAATGTAAGCATCGAGAGATTTTTTAACATACAAAAGGGTGGAGTATAATATTCAAGGAACTTTCTTTTCATAAAGGATGTCTATTATTTATCGTAAACAATAGTATGATTTGTTGTTCGCTTTGGCACGATTATCATTGTGTATAAAATATTTTTACGCTTATTTCCTTTTATGTGGCGTGTAGGAATGCAGGGGTATAACACAAGTATTATGTTTATTACAATTCACATAGAACTTGCAAGTATAACAAATGTTATTTATTAATGCATCTTAAAATCTGGATTAAAAATATTTACATTTCTAAATATTAGATTAGTTCACTAGTGAGAACACACATTTATGAACGTCATATAAAGTCAAAAAGCTGTCAGCATATTTCTTCATTAACAACCTATTAAGTCCCACGGCTGAGCTCGGGTCTCCTCTCCTCTAACTAGAAGAGCTGAGAGGGTTTAGGCCATAATCCGCTCACGCTGGCCTAGTGCGGGTTGATGGATCAGACATACTCATACAATTTCTTCGAGGGTATGTGGCTTTTCTCACGATGTTTTCCTTCTCCTTTAGTAGATGGTAAGTCACTTGACTAGTAAGCATATATAAATTCCACAAAGTGGAATCCACATTGGTACTGCCGGTCGGGATCGAACTCGGACCGCGTGATTTGCACGCCCGCGCCGGTCCCTTATCCGTTCAGCCACCGTCGATTCGTCAGCATATTTATCTAAAGTCAATTCCCATAAAGTTGAGGCATGGGTAGCGTTAAAGATATAAGAGCTGACATGAATAACAAAAATAAATAAAATAATTTTCGTTGATTAAGATAAGCTCTCTGAATCAGATGAAGGTTTTTAAAATATTATACAACGAACTAAGCACTATTAATAAAACAAACATTCTGAAATCAGCTAACATATCAGTGTTGACTGGCATTTGCCATTCAAATATTTGTCTAAACTGCTACCAATACCAGTTCAACAAACCTTTGATCCAACTTGACGATACGATTTCAAACTTAAAAGATCACCGTTTGCCTAAAATGTTTGCTCCAATCTTGACAAATGTTTGACGTACGACGTAGAGAAAAGAACTCTGCTGTATTCTCAACGACATTCATTTGTTTACTTCCTCGTGAAGATTGAACGGTATCTTGTGTGTACAGTTTAAGTATTTGGATCGATGGAGCTATGTTCAAACTAACCGGACTGTGTTCAATCAAGTGCGACCTAAGTTATGAGAAGTAATTTTCACTATTTATTTGCACTATTTAGCCCACAAATATTCAAAAACTTTTAAACTTATAAAACTGTCAACTTTATATAACAGTAATTTCGTTTGAAAATTTGTAAATTTAATTAAATAAGCTGTTGAAAATTACGCGTATATGAGTGCTTTCTTTGCGCATGCGTATACCAAATACGAGCATAGAACATGTTCTTATTGGTACAAATATTTCGCCACAAATGATCTGCTCAGTGAGCACACCATTCACACATCAAGAGACGCTTCTATCAACCTTTACTTTCACAGATAAATTTGCTAAAGTATGTCAAGTTTTATTTGCGTCAAACCGCATTATTATATTGACTCAGATGATAATGAGAGATCGCATTACTTCTTTTCAAGTGCTACTTGATATAAAGCAAACAGAATATGGCCATTTGGGCAATCGTCGTGATGTTATTATGCACATTTGCTTGAATGATGAAGCTATGGTGACAGCTAGAAAACATGAAGCATGACTTGCTTTAAAAAAAGTTATAGTAAAGTATGTGCTACTTAAACCAATAAATAAGACCACTGTAATAGATAAAATTATGAAATTTATTTGAAATGAAATAGTAAAATATTTCAGAATTCGAAATGAGATTTGTATTTTGTTGTAAATATTTTGTGTGTGTACTAAAGTAATTTGGAATAAAAGAGTAAATACAATCGTCATTAAGTTTATAATCAGCGTAACAATTATAAGTAACTTAGTCATTATTAACCACTTTCCACGGTTTTGTTTGTATGTGTTCATAAAATTGCGTGCATATTGTCATTTCACGTCAAAAAATATTTATGGTTGAAATATAATAGTAGTGATAGCCGTATATATAATATTATATATAATAGTAGTAATATAATAGTAGTATATAGATTGAAGAGTATTGGTACAACTTTTATGCTGTTAAATCGAAAGCAAAGCATTCAGTGTAGAAGACGTCTGCTGACTGTCAAAAAAGTCCAGTAACTAATTAATTAGCAGTATAAAAGTACTTGAACCAATACTCTTGAATCTATACAAATGAAAATGAATATGTTGCTCAGCGCAAAACTCGTAACCGACTGGATAACTTCAGCTAGTTTTTTTTTTGTGAATTTCGTTAAAATTCGAAAAAGGTTCTCATGAGAAGAAATCTTATAAAGTTTTGCACTGAAAAACATAAAAACACAGATACAGCTGGTTAGCAAATAGGTGTCACAATGAGTGAGAGAACTGAACAGGGGGACTCAAAAGGGTTAAATTTTTTAATAAAATAAAAGCAACTAAACCCTAAAGATTCCTATTTTATTCCTATTCTAGCTAAACAAAACAACAAAAAAATCGCAAGTTAAAAGTCGTATTTCATTCAAACTACACTGTATACTATGTTTGCTCTAACTTTGCGCCGAAGGGTGCTAAAAGGTTTGCAAATAGAGCGGTTAAGTAACGCGTCAACCTAGACAATGACGGCTGTTAACGGACGCGTGACCCCTGTTAAACGTGGCGTTTTTCCCAAGAAAACTGGGTCGGAAATTGTAATGTAACTGTTGAAGATATTAGGAACAACTTGTTAGTTAACTGAAATACCGGTAAAAGCTGAATAATGAAGATAATAATAGCCTAAAAAGGTTTGTATGTCACAGTCATTGGTATTGTCATCGAAAATTATATTTATTTTCCAGTTGTAAGACCAAAAGTTGGTTGGAGGTGGCACAGCACCGCTCGCACTGGCGGTTTGAATTTTACTGGGTTGGTATGCTACATTATTATTCACACTATTAAAAAGATTTTTCTGCTTTGGAACAAGGAAGTAAAACTACCAAAACAGTTAAAAATCTTCAGGAGCTCCACATTAGTTAATATCATATTTTTCATCAAACAGGATGATAATTCATGTCGCATAACAATATCAAATGTGCCTTAACGGTAATATAATAATATTTAAAAAAATTGACAGGTTAATTGAGGAGATGATGAGACAATCTACAGTCACAATCTACCAGATCCGAGTTAGTCTTCTCAGCTTATCTTATACAGAAAAACAACTCAGTTCAATAAAAAAGCCATCTTATAAATTGAGTCCATAACGTTATTAATAAGTAAGAAACAATATCAACAACAATGACATATCAATTAATTAACAAAAAGTGTAACAATAAGCTGTCGTAAAACTAATTTAATATCTGTGAGCAAACAGTTTATTTGCCGATGCTTGGCGCCAGCTGTTCCGACGAGGGTAGCGGACAAAGAAGAAATAGGTACGTAAATATTACAGAAACGATACATCTAATCGTTTTATGGCGAAGATAATGAAATGTTGCCTAAACATCATTAAACAAAAATCGTTTTAAAATGTTAAATATTAAAACGATCTCAATTAGGTATTAAGTGAGGCCTATATCCAGTAGTGGACGTCATTGGACTGAATTGATAAAATGATGAGGTACATCAGTCGGTCAGTATATACCTACGAGTAGATCAATGTTACTGGTCATTAAAAAATAGAACAGAGGAAGAAATGGTTTGCAAATATTTTTCTAGTCCAATTACATTTGTAAATAGAAATAATAAATACAAATATTCAACTTGTTGACATAAGTTCAATTATAGAAAAAGCTAATAATATATATTTGAATGCTATCAATTTTATTTTAAAAAATGGTTTTCTGAGTAAACTACACGTTTTATTGAAAAACCAATATCAAAATTAATAAACGATGTTCGCTTCTGTGATTTATTACTTTTTCATCTATGAAGTATTGCAGATACAAGTTTTTGTTACGGCATCGATCCGCTTCTGGATAGAGGTCATTTAATCGATTCAGATATTATAAGTGAGTGTATATGCCAATTGATGGCGAATCATAAAGGTTTATACTTATGACTGCAACGTCGCAATTTAGTGTCATATTTGGTGGTTTTCAATTTGAATTATTTAATCGGAGAATTTTATATTTAAAAATAGTTTAATAAACTTTTTAGAATTATGTGCCCTTAAAGCAGCAACATTTTTTTTATGTTACTTGATAGACTATTCAAATTTAGACTTTTGATCAAGTCTGAGTTTTTACAAAACTACCGTAACGTTAGTAGTGAGTTATTCACTACAGTAAACGTTACAACACATTTTGACTGGCCTGTTGGTCTAGTGGTTAGTGACCCTGACTGCTAAACTGGAGGTCGTGGGTTCGATCCCCACCCAGGAAAAATCTTTGTGTGATGAGCATAAAGGTTTGTTCTGTGTCTGGGTGTAATTTATCTATAATATGTATGTATTTACAAAAAAAGTATTTAAGTAGTATATCAGTTGTTTAGTACCCATAACACAAGCAAATATAATTGCTTAATTTGGGACTAGATGGCGCTGTGTAAATGTGGTAGAATATTATTATTATTATTATTAACACATAATATGTATATGACTATTGTGTTATAATTGTACTTATATGTTACTCTTATTTATTTATAATTGAATTGAAAGACATCTAAACTTTAAAAAAATCCCTGTGCAATATTTAAATTCTAAAATGCCGCCTCAGTTTAATAAACCTTAATATCAAAATCCTTAAAAATGCCGTCTTCTCGCTTAGTACGAGCTTTAACGAACAAATTCCTTTAATACGACCTGGCCGGTCCCTTGACTATAAATATAAGAACATCTAATGCCATCATTCGGTGCGAGTCAAAGCGATCTCTAACGGAGATTTGGTCCAATGTCACTGATCGTATATTGTCGCCCGAGATGACTCCGATAGCGTATGATAATATTAAGCTCAAGTTTTATTAAAAAGAGGAGCGGATAGCGGTTTTACTAATGATTGATTACATAGTTAAACGTGCATAGACTCAAGCAAGTGGGTATTCTAGACAAAGGCCGAATAACCAGATTTTTTTAATAATTTAAATTTAAATGTTATGGATAATTAAATGTTATACATTTATGGACACTTATAAAACAACTTAAAATAATAAAACCCAAACGCAAAAAATTGCTAATTTATAAACCCATGTCTTTTTTCTGTAACTTATTTTAAGCACATTTTTCATAAATAAAGGTAGGTTACCTACATAATACAAAACAAACTTATTCATAAGTCTAAGTAGTTGTTGAATTGGTACACTCTGTTCTCCTACTAATCTTCTGTAATGATAGAGTTAATAAATGTTGCTCCGTCAATATTCATATTCATGCATTTTTTAAGGAAATAAGTCTTCAAATTTTGTTGATTATTTTAATGTTTTATCATAAGGAAACAACGTGTGAGATCTTATTTCTCAACTCAAAAGTTGAAATACATCAAGTGGAGAGAAAAAAAACAGACATTGACCTAGAAGCTCAAAATACAGAAATGCAAATTAATTTTCCAATAAGCTTGCAGATTTTATCAACAAACACAAAACATAATTGAACCGATATGAATAAGAGATACCCGTTTACATCTAAATCGATACAAGATACATTAATTCATGCTTTTAATTCAGTACATAAAATACACTGCGCTAACATGTTCTCTATCTTATCTGATGTCATTTATAGGATTAGGGCTAGATGAGACAGATATCGAATAGATGGGTGGTTGGACACCAAGGAATGTTAGAGAGAAATCGTTCAATGAATTTCTAGCTTTGTTTTTATGTTAATTAGTCGGAACCAGTCGAACGGGATTCGTGAACAAACTTCCGTCCAAAATGTTTGATGTATCATCACACTACGTGGGTTCCTGTGACGTTGACTTTCCTTGTCTTTTGAACTAAAAATGAAAGAGAAAAACTCGTTTCCAAATATTTGACTAAGTTGAGTGAGAACTTAAAAGGTCTGTACAAACTAATATAACGATCTTCGATACTTCATTATTACCGTTCATGGAGCAATGATTAAGAGAACCAGATTGTGTTAATTTTGTACGTCAATATTTTGTCTCAAACACAGATTTATTAAGTAGTTATACTGGTTACCTAAATTACCCACCACAGTCTCATGAAATTCCTTGCTATAAATAAAAAAGAATAATAAACTTTAGTCATGAACTTCAAAATCAAATTAATTATTTATGAGAATCAAAATATGTTAATAATATGACTGGCCTATTGGTCTAGTGGTTAGTGACCCTGACTGCTAAGCCGGAGGTCGTGGGTTCGATCCCCACCCAGGACAAATCTTTGTGTGATGAGCATAAAGGTTTGTTCTGTGTCTGGGTGTAATTTATCTATAATATATGCATGGATTTACGAAAAAAAAATTAAGTAGCATATCAGTTTTTTAGTACCCATAACATAAGCAAATATAATTGCTTACTTTGGGACTAGATGGTGCTTTGTGAATGTGGTAGAATATTATTAATATTATATTATTATATGAATAAAAACTGCTCTCACAATCTAGTAGACATTGCACAAATATTCAAAATTAATAAATTGAGTTATTTTATTAAACATTGACATCAGTAAATTATGCAATCAATTGATGGTATGGTAATTTTGAACCGCTTTAGAAACACGGTGGTCTCTTTCACCGCAAACTAGATAACCAATGACGGGGAACAAAAACCGCTAGTCTAGAGAAAAGAGGATTACTTTGATACGTGATTGGTCATTTTTTGCATAAAAAATTTGGACACGAAAAATATAGATGTAAACAATTTAAGATCTGAGTTTGACCAAAAAGTAATTCAAAATTTAAGAACACCAGAACTAGATTTGTTTATAAGGCAAACACTACGAGAATATATGTATGGTAAAGTGGAAATTGTAGACACACCACTTGCCATAACAGACATTGTAGATATAAACCTGTTTAGAGACAAAAAGTTGCAATAGACACCGGCTCTGCAGCGAAAGATAGCTACAAATGTATCTTTTTGTGAGGCACAAGAGTAAATAGGAAATTATAGGTGACAACCAACGAGTTCTCGACATTATATTGCACTATTAAATTAAGTACTAATAGTATAATTTATGTATACTTTAGCTCAAACTTCATCTTAGAGTTAAAAAAAAATTAGAGTTAAAAAAATAAAACTTAAACTCACAATTTTCTGGGCTTATTTTGCTAATATAATATATTGCAGTCGTGCGAGGTTTCACTCCCATCGTTCTTTATTTGGCCACTGCTCAGCTCCTATTGACCGTAGCATGATTTTATATAGCCTATAACCTTCCTCGATAAATGAGCTATCCAACACTAAAAGATTTTTTCAAATCGGTTCAGTAGATTCCGAGATTATAACTACAATGTCATAAACTTACAAACTTTACCTCTTTATAAAATTAGTATAGAAAACTGAGCACTTAATTCATTAAAAATAAAACTTAATAAGTTTAGTAAAGTGTTACGTAAAACTTTGAATATTATAAGAACTTGTATATTAACAAAAGTCAAGGCAAACAAATATTGACATTTAATTAATTTTATGATATTTTTATTATAATTTTATTCATTTCCTTATCATTATCGACACCAATCTAGTCAATTATAAGTTATAAGTTCCCTACAGCATTTGGTTATCAAATATCCGTCGTTCTTCGTCCGGTCTCGTACGGCCACAAAGGCGCGTGTCAATATACGAACCCAACTATTTTTTGTCTTCTATGCGGTTTACACCGGATTTGAGTCCGTCACCATTATCTATTTTGTGATACTATTTACATCCTTTATAGCATTTGACAGAATTATCTCGATGTTTAGAAAATTAGAATTTTTATAGATCCGTTCGACGATATAATATACATAATACAATAAACTATTATGACTCTGTTGAACTGATTTCATTTTCAATTAATTACGATATAACGATACCTTTTTATTAAAGCACTTAATTATTTTTATTAATTAATTTATTTGTAACATTAAATGGAATTAATACTTAGCACGGTGATTTTATTTTATAATAGGTACGCATTGTGAAATAAAGTTCCTTCCTAACAAGTAAACGTTAAGTTCACAACAAACAATGCTGTCATTGAAATATTTTCAAACAGTTTTAGACGCTCAAACAAGATACCAACAAGCTTCAAAATGTTTTATATGATGTGGGTGTGTCAGTCATCATTCACCGAGAGTACATGTCCATACACGGTCATAAACTAACCAACGCCTACATTTGTGACCACTTTACAGACGAACGAAGCGACTTACACAATGTAACCTCTGTTCTTGAACAATCAAAATAACGTATCTAAAGTTTCTCTTTTCTAAATGTCCACTCATACACGTCTTGGTCATTCTAGCATGAATGATAACAATAAGGTAATTATTAAGTCCATCTGACGTTAATTTTAATTAGAATAATTTGATATTTCCTCCTTAAAACAAGCTTTGAATAGCACTGCCAATTATTTCGGATACATTCTATTATTGTTCATACATTCTTTGTTAATGTGATAATAAGTAGTTATGTTTGTATGCAAAGGAAACTATAATCGGTAAATAAAAGTCAAAATACTTTGAACGTGCACGATAAAACCGCTTTAGAAGTGAGAAAAATTTAAAAACTCATGCAATAACTGTCATGGTGTGATATGTGTGAACTGCAGCTCTAAAATGAATTTAAAATAAACTACATTGTAGTTATAAATGAAAGATATTTTGCAGCGGTAGAACGGATGAAACGAAAGTTGGGTGAGGCGATCACGATTCACAGTTCATACTATTTCATGCCAAGCCATAATATTAGTGCGGTTTTTACAGAATATTTTACCATTATTTACTCGTCCGTTTTCCTTTTCAACCTTGATTCACCGTTTTAATCGTGTCATCCATGACAACGCATTAGATCTGAATACAATGGACCGGAAAATGTCACATTTTTTGGTTAACTGACGTCATACGATTTGTAACTGATTAAATAGGTTATTTGTTCATATTATAGATTGCATATTTTTTATTTGTTTAGCAAACTGAATGTGACTGGTATTTAATTTTAGCAACACTTTCTATCAAAAGTTATACACAAGGAATAAGCAATAAAACATCGTATTGTTATCCAACTTGCATCTTTTTCCTTAAAGAGACATTAAAGTTATTTTGCGAAATGATAATCTCGCGTCGATAATATCTTATTACATGTCATGTTTAAACCCTTTTCGCTGAAGAGGAGTGGTTACAAATGAACCGCTGGGAACAGAGTGCTTGTGAATCATTAGCCATGATTTGCTTTATCGCTTCCAGGGTCTGCATACCAAGTAGGCTTACTACTTACTAATGATGATTCAGTTGCGCAGGTTTTAGTCATCGAGCTATGAATTGCGAAGTGGTTGTTACGACTCGATATTGGCGATAAAATCTACCGCACACTTACATGTTTACCATTTCAATTTGGAAACTAAGAGGCTTTATGTTAGAGTAAATATAGTTTTGGCTTGTTGAAATTATAATAAAATTCAAATATTTACAATCCAATGGAAAGTCTTTACCACCAAACCAAAATACATCATTGTTTACATTAAAACAATATCTCAAAGTTTACCAAAAAGAGCCTTTTCAACCCAAGTTAACCAACTTGGCACTCACTAAACTGTCTTAAGATAATAAGTATCGAAACCCTTTGGAAGGGTGCGGGCAAGAGTCAATATTTGCAAATATAAGACGTTATTTAGATGCAAGACACGATCTTCTGCCCCTAGAGCCGGCTATCCGGCCTTCTTATGCAAATCTTGCCATATCTTCGACTATTCACTAAGAGGTTTATTTGGCAACGTACTTTGAAACTCTTCAAAGTGAGTGTATTAAATTTTTCATAACTGCCCACTTCACTTGGAGTACGTTTATTATACTTGCCGTATTCGACGCTCGTTCTTCGATATTTTAAATTTCCGCACGGCGAAGTTTTGCTGCACGAAATGTTAGTGTATAAAGCTTAAAGCGAATTTTGTAAATGTATGTGAATTTTTGCTTTATTATTAGTTTTCGTGTGTAAAATGTTAAGCGAATAACGCTTAAGCGCTATTTTCAAAAGTACTATTTTAATTTCAACCTAGATTTTTAGCTTAAAACCTTTGAAGGTACCTGAAAGAATATGGATACGTGTCCTCAAATTGGCCGTATTACAAGGAAAACACGCACGCTTTTGGTTATCTGCGTATCTTTTCACCAGATTTCAATTAATGCTGAGAAAGCGATTTTAATTTTAAAAGAAAAAGTATCGTGTTATTTATAAGACCTTAAACTGTCTTCTGTGAACGTATGTATTGTGACGTTTGTAATAATAATATTCTACCACATTCACACTGTGCCATCTAGTTTTAAATTAAGCAATTATATTTGCTTGTGTTATGGGTACTAAACAACTGATATGCTACTTAAATATTTTTTTTTTGTAAATACATACATATTATAGATAAACTACAGCCAGATACAGAACAAACCTTCATGCTGATCACACAAAGATTTGTCCTGGGTGGGGATCGAACCCACGACCTCCGGTTTAGCAGCCAGGGTCACTAACCACTAGATGACTAGACCAACAGGCCAGTCAAAACACGCTACTTTTATTATGTACATTTTCCTAATCAACAATTATAAAAAATAATCTTTATAGCTTATTATTTTTTAAAGCATTTATAAACACATTTATAAAATTAATTTTTATTAAATTTTACTATCTTTAAATTATTTATTTATGACGTCTGCTGAGTGAGGTAGATCATTTGGCATTTTTTATTTTTGTGTATCGTTTAAAATGCAAAGTAAAAATTCATTGGCTTGATTTTCTTACATCATTTAACGGACACGATTCCACTAGTTTAACATTTGCATATGACTAAAAACCGTCTGGAATCACAAGAAACTCGTGACGCAATGATACTTATCCTAACATCTGATGCATCAACATTGTATACTTTGCGAAATGACTAATATAAAAATACACTTAGTAATCTATAGAGATTATCTGTCTCACGTTTCTACAAATAACGGTAAAATGGTAATGGTATTTGACCCTACCTGTACAATTGAATTAAACCTTTGCATGTCTAACGGCAGTAAAATCTTTAGCATCCAAAATAACGATATCAAAATATTTCAACAGCCTTTGTTGTTGTCAAGGGTGAGAAGATAAGTTAATAGTATAATGACATACTATTGCTCCCTCTATGCTTATTTGACTATTTCCACGATCTCAGACTCATAATTTTAATTTTGGTTATGCTATTATTGTGGTCTTTAATATAATGGCTTATGGCTCAAATTAGTTCAGCTGTTTATTCTTTCATAAATTTGTTGTCGAGAAACAATCGTGTCGTTATTATGTTTATGGTGTAATGTCAAAATAAAATGTTTTCTCTAGTTGTGAGCACGTCATTAATTCGAATTTTATTCACATTAAAGTGCGTGACTACATGTTTTATTTGAGTTTGAAAATGTTTCGATAACGCATCTGAACAGGTAATTTCTATTAAAAGTTATGAGCCGTCCACTTACTATGTGTAGATCTGTAGTTATTTGTTAATCGTAGGAGGAAATCAAATAAGCGTATAATTTTAAGCTTTTCACATAAATAAACCGCAAAATATTTAACTGTTAATTTTTAAGCACCTAATTATACAAAGCAAAGCCTTCTTAATATAAATACAGGTCTTGATCACTATTACGTGTATCAAGGTCAAGTAGCCAAAACTTTAATTTTGCTAGCAGTCATTTAGTCAATCAGTTGATGAATATGTGTGTCGATTTTTTTTTCTATAAAATCGTCGTCTTTGTATTAAATAATAAAAACTATATATCCCATTGACATCTCATTTGCAATAGAAAAGAGGTAAAAAAGAAAAGTACCTCTCAGCAAGTTTGAACTTTTCAACTTTGAAAGAAAAAAAATGAACGTCGGACAGGTAGGTACATCTTACATCTATTTTAGGTTAATAATGTGATATGTGAAAATATTACACAATACTAGAACATCTAATCTTATTGAAGCTATAATTCCCACATCAATAATTAAGACATAGTCTTAACTTATCCGATAGAGAACGAAGCTATAATCAACATACCAAGAGTAACTACCAAATGGTTTAATTATGCCGTCAACATCCTCAAAGTTGCACTAAGTAAGTTACAACAGTACTGATTGTCTGTAACTAAGTATTTATTTGCTCAGGAAACTAATAACAAACTGGATAGCTTCGAGGGATGAGACCAGTATCATGGTTGTGAATTATTCACTGTGTACCTACTACCTACTACGTTTATTTGTTATAAGTAAGTATTTAATCATTTATTTTGCCTCAAGGTTGTTGTCGATTCCATTGCTCAGCAATGTAAATATTATGAAACCTATATGGAAAGCAAATTATGTGATAAATTGTTTATTTTATTTTAGAATACAATATGTATATTGGTTGTGCTGGTTATATAAATTGTGAACGCGCACATAGCTCGTAGAACTGATGGCCGATGGGGGAAAAAGGTCCCGAGTGGCGGCCACGTATTGGAAAGCGCAGCGTGGGACGGCCCCCACCAGATGGACTGACGACCTGGTCAGGGTTGCGGCACAGGACCGTTCGCAGGGGCGTAAATTAGGTGAGGCCTATGTTCAGCAGTGGACGTCGTTGAGCTGATATGATGATGATGGTGATGATGAATGCGGCAAATGTTGCAACTAGGTTTGATTTGCCTGTGGGAATATCTATGTAATAAAATTCAGACTGGATAACTGAAATGTCTGAAAATAATTCGCGTAGTGACGGATACGGAGTACGTAGACAAGAACACTGAAACAGAACCTATACCACAGTGGGACGATGATCATGATTTAGTTTAATTTAGAAAGCTTTGTATTTTTTTATATAGATCTCATCTCAATTTTAAATTTCTTTCACACACAAAAATTGTTCTTTTGCGACACGTTTACTTACTGTTACAACAAGTGAAACCTGAAATATACAGTTTCGTAGTCGCTAATTACTAGAACAAGGCAAAAAGGTCTAATTTCCTGTGTGTGTCATAGCTTTCTGACATACATGTGCGATAGTAGCCATGTTAGTAATATTCCCACGTAATTTTTGCAAGGAAAGGTTTCTCTTATTGTGTGTAAGAAGTATTAATATGAATTACTAGAAGTAATAATTTCCAAATACATAACATGTCATTACCTTATGTGTCTTAATGGGTAGGCAAAAAAATGGATCACATCAATATAATCCCAAATTATATAGGTATATATACATACTTTGTGGCACGATAAAATTTTACTAATATATTATTATTATTTATTAAGTGGGCTATTGCCTTTGACCGAGTGTATTGTAACTGATAGTTCCACGATTGAAAAGCCAAATAATATTTACCCGATTCGAAGATCAAACCTCTTCTAAAATATAAACCAAATAATCTTTTATTATCCGTCTAGTGACAAATTACGAATACATAATGTCACTACCTCAACTCAACCAAATGCAGACAAGATACTGCAAGAAAAGGAAAATTTTAAACAAACCTACCAACCTGTATGACCAGCGTGGTGGAGTCGGTTAAATTTCCATCCACATTCTCTAGAGACCTGGGCCCAGTAGTGGAACATTTATGGGTTGAAATGATGAAGATGTAAATGTGAATCTTAATTCCGATAAATTTGTAAATAAAAATATTTTTTATAGTTATATAAAATATAATATTATGCCTATAACTATATAATATTATGAAATATACTGAACTGTTTCTCAAAAATCTATCAATCACTTATAACAAATCATTTTTTATTCTCTATCTGTGAACACAGTGATGTGTGCGGGTGACAGAGCGTCAACATCGTCCCATTTCAAACACCATGGGGGTGAAAATAAAATAGTTTTACATAAACAGCTCGTAAGTCTGACGTAATATTATAAGAGTCTATAGTTCCACAGCAATGGATAGTTCTAAATTTGAAATTCTTGCATAATGCATAAAATTTCCAACGAATAAACCTCAAAGAGAATCTGCAGGACATTATCCTCGCCCTTGTTTGAACTAACTTTTTTAATTTTCTTCATAAAATCTATCCTTTTTGAGCGGTCAAGCGGGAGGGAAAGTTTTAAACGCATTTATTCTTTGTATAGCGGTTAAATAAAGGTTTACACAAGCCAAAAATTGGATCGTATATTGTTGAAACCTAAACAAATGTTGACTTTAAAGTTTCTGTCAATGCTTTGGTCAACACTCAGGGGATGAACGTTACTAGTCGCAATAAAATCACTTATTCTCTTTGTAGACATAGAGAAAATCACTTTGTTATTGAGTACCTACATTACAATAAAATATATTGTTAATTCATAATGTAGAATTTTATTCTTGGTATTCACCTGAACAGTTATTTTTATATCATTTTATCGAACAAAATGTTTGACGGAATTCTTTAAATCATAATCAATGTAATATATTCATGAATAAAATGAATTGACTCGAATAAAGCAAACGTTAAATTTTAAGTAAAACTTACTACAATATATCAGGGAAAACCGCATTTAAAATTGTTGAACTATTTCACAGATTAGCGCTACAAACGCACAGATAAACAGACATACACACAAAAATCTAACAATCATTATTTTGGGTTCTATTGCGTTTATAAAGACCCCCAGTATGTAAAGTTTTCTATTATATCTTCCATGTACAGACATCAGCTCGTTATAACCTTAATATATTATGAATAGAAGATATAAAAAATTTCCACATTTAGTTTTACATTTCATTAACAAATATAATATATGATAAGATATGATAGAGGTTACTTAATTTCGTAGAGTTTAAAACAAAAGCTAAAAAAGTTTACAGATAGAGAGGCTGGCCAACTCACTTTATCATCATCATCATCATATCAGCCGCAGGAAGTCCACTGCTGGATATAGGCCTCTTCTCTTAACTCACTTACTGTCGTACTCAGAGTTACTTAACTTTGAAGTATATTTAGTAAAAACGTGTAATTCTTCCCAGCAGTGGGGCTTAATGGGTTGCTGGTGGTGGTGGTGGTGGTGTAATTCGATACGATTAAAGGCGATAATTCAGTGAAAAAATTGTGTTAATGAGAGATTACTGTTAATTGACGTCTCTGAGTGCGGCCGTTAATTAATCAACATTTTAAATAAACTTATGTATTTTGTGACTACAGTCATACACGACGAAATATTTCAAATTTAGAATAAAAATAATTTTTAAAGGGTGAACACCCTATATACCTAAGAAATCTTCGGACAATTTCCCATTCGAATGCCTCAAGCATTGCAACACGATGACTTCACAGCTGCATAATTGCACCTCTCACAAAGAATGTGTTCGTTCATTTGTATGAAGACAACGAATGGTGCAGGCGGCTCACAGTCTGTAATATCGACGGGTCATATTAGCACTGAATGACACACGTACACAACCTGCGAACTGAATTTGAAATTAGAACCATCGATGCCGATCACCATTTGTTTTATTTGGTTGAGACATTTCAATTTAACTAGAGTACAAGTAGAAAAAAAAATAGAGTTTGATATAGTTTTAGTTTGTTAAAATCGAATTGGTCTTCATTTGTTCGCGAAAATAAAAAATAGTTAATCTAAGTTAGATAATGAAAAACAAGTAACAGATTTTCACATATTAATTTGAAAAGGATTACCCTAACTTATAACTACAATTTTCAGAGAGGTAGGACATACATCTTGAAAAAGGTTTTCTAAGATTGATGTCTTTAGACACATTTTTCTCTAAAGTTAGATATGTAGTTGAACTGCTCTTTATTGGTAAGATCCAGTCTGCCTAGGTAAGTACCTCTAGCCTACAAAAAATCGCAGTCATAATAACACTGCTTCGATAGTGTTCCTACTGGTAAGAAGTGGTATCCAGAGGTCATTGAGGAGTAAAATGGTTTTAGAGGGTAGGCAAAGTGCATACGTTTGTCAATCATGGTACAAAAAATAACTAGGTATAATTGGATAAGTAATCAAAGTAAATTTTATGCAAGTGAATTAATTTAAATTAAACTAAAACACTTTGTAAAACATCTCGTCTATTTCTAGAACTGTCCTAGCAAAATCTAAAACATTGTAACTCTACACCTATTACCTGAAGAATAGTGACATGACTATGCAATTACTATCTCTATTAATTCTTGAAATTCAATCGCATCGGTGTTGTATTACGTATCATAGGAACTGAGGGGTTGACAACTAAATGACATCTAATGATGCGGAACTCGATTGAACAATGACGCATGAAGGGTTAATACATGATTTGTTTATAAATTAATGATAAGGTACAGAGATATCGTGTTTCAAGTTTGAGGTAAAATTGTCTATTTATATTCATAAGAAAATCTTGTGACATATAGGTACTTGATGATGACAGATCATCATCATCATATCAGCCGTAGGACGTCCACTGATGGACTTCAATAGGACCGGTTGTATGCGGCCTGCATCCATCATCATCCATCCATGACAGATGATAGAAATATAATGAAAGTCTAATTAATGATCACGGTACCACAAAATATTTGTTTTTCTCTTGTTATATCTGTCAGTCAAATTCAAAAGTGTCCTATTGACTGTTTTCTTTTTCGTATAACTATTCAAACTTTAGCACCCACTCAAAGAAGTTGTGGACAGTGTTGATGTGCAAAACAATGAAGTAAGCTAATAGTATAGTATAGTAAGCTAAGTACATAGTTTAAAATGATATTCTCTTTACCTTAGCATACAAATGATATCGACTACTTATGACCAGTTAGTCATACCATAAGGTACGCTAAAACACCCACAAGCAAATCGAAATTCGATTGGAAAATAAACCGTTAAGGTACGATGTCAACTAAACTAACAAAATTTACTTTTCCAATGGAATATTTCCCCTGGTTATGTTAATAAGACTCTAAAGTATACCAAAGTAGAGTTACTTTTAATAAGTTCGCAAATGCAGTCGGATCGCTACAAGTAGGTGCGAAAGTGCTAACTTGACTATATTTTTCGTTCTACGTGAACCGACTTGAATTTACATAAGAAGGAAATCTAGTATGAATTTGCAAGCACTATAACTGTGATATTAAAGTACTGTCGTAAAGTAGTGACAGCGCTATTTTGTGAGTCAGATACTTTTCTGTTGTTTTACTTAGCGCGAATATTTTTATTTAAAAACCATGGCCCGTATTCAGAGATCATGTTTCAGTGCCATAAGGGTTCACAGCTAATATACATTGATTAAAGAATTTTGACTTAAGGTACTGAGGTATGTTGGCAGAGAACAGTGTTGGGCACATTATAATTGTAATTAACAATAATAATTAATGATTAATTGCTTGTTAATTACCACCAAACAACTAACAAATAATTAATTATGAATTTGTGAAAAATTACTTTATTTAAAAATTTTTACAATTTTACGTTTTGCAATGTTTACTAAAAATCTACCTTCCCGTTTTTTTTAAAATTGTTCACGGTGTCAAAATTTTCCAATTTTATTCAAATGTTTTTGAAAACACATGCAAATTTGATATCTTATTTAATTTAATAATTTCGATGATGAAAAGTTTTACTGTACCATCGTCAATCACATTAATTAATAATTCCTAATATAAATAAAATCCACCTTATTATTATCATTTTAAGAAATAGTTAGTTACACTTTGGCCTTTTAGTTCGTATAAGGAAAGAGAGAGAAAGGAAAGATCTATAGTTTAATCGTCAAAATCAGCATACAAATCGTTTTCCTTTGCACAGAATTTCTTGTATTCCAGGTCTTATAATGTAATAATGCGCTCAGCTTCATGTATGAAGCACTAATGTTTATAAATTATCCGTTTCACAAAGGCTATTCTTATGGTAATATAGTTAGCACAATAATTACAATTCAACAATACGATTTTAAATTGAACAATTGATGTTAATATTCATGGAAACGGGAAACTGGCGTCCTGTTTTTGATAAACGATATTTTGTTTATTAACAAACATTCGTGACTTCATCCGCATTCACCAGCAACCCATTAAACTGCTGGGCTCGGGTCTCATCTCCTCTTACTAGAGAGCTGAGAGGGTTTAGGCCATATACCACTCACGCTGGCCTAGTGCGGGTTGATGGATCAGACATACTCATACAATTTCTTCTAGGGGATGTGGGTTTCCTCACAATGTTTTTTCTTCACCGTTAGCAGATGGTAAGTCACTTGACTAGTACATATAAATTCCAAAAGTGGAATCCACATTGGTACTACCGGTCAGGATCGAACTCGGACCGCGTGATTTGCACGCCAGTCCTTATCCATTCAGCCACCATCGCTTTTCGTAACTTTATTGCTGGATTTTTGTCATGATCAGCTTATAGAATATGTTAACTGTTGAACAAAAGCCTCCCTAAGAACTTTCACAGCCTGAATGGTCTGTGAAAATAGGCATGTCTTTACAAATGCACGCTCTTAACCTCTACTACTCTACTAGCCACTGTTAGTTGCGCACCGAGAAACTGTTTTTTTCGTAAATATTTCCAAAGAAAACTGGTTCTCGGTGCGAAACATTAAATTCGACTGGCCTGTTGGTCTAGTGGTTAGTGACCCTGACTGCTAAGCCGGAGGTCGTGGTTCGATCCCCACCCAGGACAAATCTTTGTGTGATGAGCATAAAGGTTTGTTCTGTGTCTGGGTGTCATTTATCTATAATATGTATATATTTACAAAAAAAAAATGTTTTTAAGAAGAATATCAATTGTTTAGTACCCATAACACAAGCAAATATAATCGCTTACTTTGGGACTAGATGGCGCTGTGTGAATGTGGTAGAATATTATATTATTATTAATAATAATAATTGTTTGAACATTGACGCACAGCGCTATCTAGTCCCAAATTAAGCTAATGCTAATATATAGATAAATTACACCCAAAAACAGAACAAATAATAATTGTACTCATCACAAAAATTTGTCCCGGATGGAAATCGAACCAACGACCTCTGTTTCAGCAGTCAGGGTCACTAACCACTGAGTCACGGAAGTTACTGAAAAAAAAAGGACAGTAATATTGTCTACTAGTTGATAATGCCTTCGGCATTTCTTTCATCTGTAAAATATATAAAGTCGTATATAATAGTATAAAGTTTATAAATAAACAATTATAAAAGTCTGTTTCTACTCTATCAAACGCAATTTAAATAATGAAACGAAATCTCGTTTATTCATCTAGGTTACAAGGTAACACTTATAAAAGTCACAAGTTAAGAATGTAACAGGTTATCCGAAAAGTAGTGTCAGCAACTTTGCCTACGACCAGTTCGCTGACGGGGTGGAACTATGAGAAAAACTGAAGAAAACAAAATACTCACGCCAGTCTTTTAAAAAAAATAGAAAAACAGAATTGAAATGTGAAATAAAATGCTGTACTAAAGTTATTAATCGACCGTTGGTGATTTTAAAATTTACCCGTGTAAAAATATTCAAATTTCATCTTTCTCCACCCACATAAGTGCCTTGATGGATTTTCGTAACTATAGCAAGTAATATATTTCAAAAGCCTTTCATACGCTGCATAATATCCCTACATACACAACAATATTTCAAGAGCACATCTCACTAGGTGGCATTCCCCACAGCATCCCACTAAGAGTGTATTGATGTTGTTAGTTATACCACTTACCACTTCCCTCTACCGTTATGCAGTTTGACTCACAAATATACAGTCGAGATGTTTCACTTTAGAGAATTTTGTGTACTTAGGTGAGCCCCATACGATTCAATTATGATAGCTTTTCAAATTGGATCAAATATTGGTATTAATTCAAGAATAGACTCGCTGTTGGTGTTTTGTAATTCAATATTAAAAAGGATTACGCATATTAATCGGTTAGATTCGATAGAATATTTTTGTTAGATACGAGAATTTCACACAAGAAATAAAACTTTTTAGTTATCTATGTATCTATATTCAATTTAAAGATTGTTACTGTTTATACCGCTTTACGTTTAATTTCACTATAAAAAACTCGTGCAATAAATCATTGTCGTCAGGTGTTTTTGACGACCACCTGACGAAAATGGTTATTTATTTTTTTATAAAAATAACATAAACTAACAAATTTTAAACGAAATTAGAAAAAATCTATCTATAAAATAACATCCAAAATTTACAAGGTAATCAGATAGATAATTATAATTATATTTTAAAACATAAAAATTGTAAAAAGTAAACCTCACTAAACTGAGTATCCAATAACAAGAAATCGAGCAAATGGAATATCCATTTGCTCGATTTCTTGTTATTGGGTACTCAGTTAACAGTTCCAAATCTTGGTTATTGTACGAAGTACTAAACTAACCTCTGTAAGCCGTCTTTATCCAGAACATGAGAGTCTATGCAATATTTACAAGGGGACATATTATCGGCTCCCCCAAAAAGGCTTTTCATAAATTTCCTACAACACCTTCTGTAAGGCCCCATCCTTCAAGATAGGATAGTAATAAAATCACCCTCGTACATATTATAGTCATAGTAAGGTGGGCGCTCCTCTGGAGACCCATCTATTCTGTTTAAGCATTAATACTTTAGTAATAATCAAGAGACCCCTTCGTTTTGCGATTTTTGGGTGAAATAATACAAATTTGATATCGTTGTTGTCAAACCAATATTTACTATAGATTACAACCACTTAATTTTCTAATAACTAAATAAAATTGTTACGGACCACTGCAGCATGTAACTCTGCTCTAGTGGTGCAGCGAATAGTGTATACGAATGCTGTGCAAGGTCCCGAGTTCAACTACCGGTTGGTGAAAATGATACTGGGTTTTTTTTATATTGAAATTCTAGTATTAAGATTTTCCTGGAGTTTGAAAAATAAATGACAATAGGCTCTTTCCCTATTTCATTTCAAACATAGCTGCTGAAATATACATCACGCATTTTGCCAGGGGTAGGCAGAGGTGTATTACACCCATATTTCACCAGCTATGTTTGAAATGATTGTAAAACATATTATATAAAATCCGGAGACGTAACTTTATGATTTCATCAAAATTATTTATTTTTATTTTCGTATTTTTAAATGACGTGTTAAACTTACAATCAGTTAAAAGGAATTTAAACATTTCAAACCCTTGTTTATCAGAGCTTTCATCAAACTAAAGATTCTTTTGATAAAGTGTTCACACATTTCTTTATAAATTAATTACCTTGAGTAATTACTCGTCTTAGTGGAATTAATGGTCGGTTAACTGAGTCCCATAATTTATAGAGATTACTCAGACCCATGAAAGCTCATTCTATATTTTGGATTAATAGTAAGCCTTTAAAGCTGTAAGTAACTTCAATCGTATACGACCAATAAAAGTCAACGGGTAATTTTATTAGCGGATCTTGAGGAACTTTTAAAAAGTCCATTAATTTTTCAATGGTTGACTGGTAGAAAATGCCTAAGGCATTAAATCCGTCTGTACGAAATTATTTTGTATGAAGTTAAATAAATAAATAAATTAAATAATTTTACATTTCAGGGTTAATATTTTATTTTATTTTGAAAACTAACAGCTTTTACAATGGTAGCTTAAATCTTATACATAACTATTAAGGTATGGCCAATAAAAAGTTTCCATATTTTATTCACACAATAATTAGTTGTTGATAAGTATCAATGAATTATTTGGCAACTCTTAGAAGCGATAAAATTTAATAGATCATATTAAATAGTTAAATAATACAAAAGATAACAAACTATATGAAAAAACAATTGAAAAGCGGATTATGAAGTATGATTGCTTTGCTTAAAATTGACACAGACATCATGCTATTCTAATTGCAAGGCCTATAATTACCTTTGAATTATTTAAGATGTGTCTCTTTATTTTTAAAAGATACAGCTTTTAACTAAACGATCCTCAACAACCGAATAATAATAACGAAGAAGCTTATGGAAGCAAAAAATAAATTCACAAAGATAAAGGGCAGATACTTAAAAATTTACATTTTAAAGGACTTCAAAACAGGGGTTGTAAATTGCATCTTAAAAATACACAGGTTTTACAAGATTAGCTTAACATCGCCCTCGGGGTTGCTTTGATATCAGTAACAGAGAAGATCAAACATCTGAATTAAAAAGACTGCGCAGTATTATGAGTAGGTCCTTTTCATGAGTGCGTTAATAGCGCGGTTGGTAATTGAAGAGTACAGGTAGATACAAAAAGTGATTTTTGCTTTGATTTCGCTAGAAGTGGAGAATTTCACTGATACATTTCATGATTAAAAAAGTTTCTTCACAGAACTTAAACAATTTTTAATGTAAGAAGATGAGTGTTTAGGAATTTCATAGGGTGAAATATTAATGGTATAATTTGAACAGTCTTTAAAATATAATATGTTCATAAGTATGTTTTTACTTGTTACATCATCTGAATTTAGGAAAACTTTTTACGAATCGAAAAATGAAACTTAATAAAATACGCATTGAGACTTTTTTTTTTTTTTTTTTTTTTTTTACCACGACGGTGGCAAACAGACGTACGGTCCGCCTGATGGTAAGTACCGTAGCCTATGGGCGCCTGCAACACCAGGGGCATCACGAGCGCGTTGCCGACCCTTAAGAAACCTGTTCACTCCTTTTTTGAAGAACCCCATACTGTAGTCCCTTGGGAAAACCTCGTCAGGGAGTTCATTCCACAACCTGATAGTTCTTGGGAGGAAATTCCTCTGGAACCGCGCGGTACGAGACCATTTCGGTTCCAAGGTGTGGGGATGAACTCCCTGCCGATGGCGAGCGGTGCGATGGTAGAAGGTGGCCGTGGGCATCATCTCAAACAGTTCTTCAGAGCACAACCCATTATACAGGCGGTAGAACACACATAGGGAGGCAAAGTCTCTCCTCACACTTAATGGTTCGATACCGCCTGTTAGTATAGGATCGTCGACGATTCTCATAGCGCGCTTCTGAACCGAGTCAAAAGGCCCAAGCTGGTATCCAGGTGCTCCCGCCCACAGGTGACAGCAGTACTCCATATGGGGCCGGACTTGCGATTTATACAAAAGCAGTCGTTGCCCAGGTGTGAAGTACTGCCTTGCTCTGTTGAGCACACCGAGCTTTTTGGACGCCAACTTGGCCTTATCCTCTAAATGACGTCGGAACTGAACATCGCTGGAGATGTCGACACCTAGGATCCATATACTAGGTGAGATGTTAAGAGTTGTACCCTGGAACTGTGGGGCCACAGTGAATGGGGTTTTCTTAGCGGTGAACGCACAAACTTGTGTCTTAGTGGGGTTAAATCGGACTAAATTGTCTCGGCCCCAATCGGAGACTCTAGATAGAGTACTCTCGATTTCAGACACAAGTTGTTCGCGACTTTCTTCCACAATGGAACGAGGGATATTTGCACGGCCCGTATAAGACACGTCACCCGTACTGTCGTCTGCATAGCAATGAATACTGCCAATAGACAGCATGTCATTGATATGCAGCAAAAACAGTGTCGGGGACAGTACGCAGCCTTGTGGGACGCCGGCGTTAATGTCCATGCTATCGGAGCAGCTCCCGTCGACTACGGTTGTTATGCGTCTGCTGGACAGAAAGCTGGCACAATCCCTCGGGCAGTCCGTAAGATGGCAGCTTTGATAGAAGACCACGGTGCCAGACCCGATCGAACGATCAGACTTATACATTTATTTGTTTCATTTAGAAATCTTAATTTAATTTTAGCTTGATGATGAATAGCCAAAGTGGTCGAGGCTTCGTGATATTTGTCCAATTCATCACGCCATCTTTTTCGACTTGTCTTGCTGTCTCAGGATGGTGACTGGCGGTGACAGTTGCTCGATTTGCTGTAAAAAGTAAAAAATTAAATGAATAATTTTATTTTTTATAAAAGTGTGGTAGGATACTAAAGTTAAAATATTGTCCTTATTATATTAACTTGTAGAACACGATCCTCAAGAGAATTAAAAGTAATACAAATACACAGTCATCGGTCAAATTCTGTGGTATTACAATATCGGTACAAGATAATCCGTCTTGATCTACTAGGGAGGCCTTGCTTCATAATTTTTGCTCGATTCCCATATCCACTTCATTATTATTATGTTTACGGATATCATGTTTCCAGAAGGGATCGTTTTATCACGTAGGTACGCATCGATCATTCAATTTAACACGACTTATGAAAAGGTCAAGAGATTTTTATGATGTCGTTTGAGGAAAATGAAGCTTAAGTTCATTTAATAACGTTTTGAGGACTATAAAAATCTTTATGATCTATGGGAGCGTGCTCCAATTTAATGTAGGCACAGAGTTTATAAAACTTTTTATGAAGTTTGCAATGTCAATGTCAGAATACTTTTAATCGGGTAGCAGCTTTTGTGATAAAACAACTTTTGAAAAATCATTCTCATAAGAAAAGCTGATAAGAAAATCTTTTGTTATTTAAACTTTTGCACCAAAATAATTCAAACGTAAAAATGATACTTAACTCAAATAATCTAATCATTTCTAGAGCTTATTTTTAGATAATAATGAAATATTAAATGATGAGTATATCTATTAATTAACAGCACTTTTCTATAGGTTAGTAGTAGTAATTTTATATTTTCAAAAATAGAAACTAAGTCAAATCATTGTTTTTGATATAAATGTTTGCCTTAAGTAAATAAACAATCGAAAATTTATCATAAATAATGCCATGTCATCGCAACTAAGAGCTTTGTTTAAATCATTGTTGAGGTCGTCACGCCTAGTACGATGACTTTATAGAAAGGGTTCCAGTTAGACAATTTGAAATAAGTGTGGCCTGTTAAGCATTAAAGGTATTTAATTGAATAATTTGAAGTACCCCCAGATTAATCAGTTACTGCTGCTTTTTGTTCGAACTTTTAAATTTCAAAATTCGAATTAGAGCAAATAAAGTGTTTTGAAATGACAGATGAGTTTATCAAATTTTTAATAAAAAATGAACAAAGGGTCTAGAGCAGGTGTATTGGACAGCCAACATTTTTTTTTCTGATTTGTTAATAACGCGTTTTTTAGTAACCGACCGTAAAATAGATGTAGATGATCATTAATTATTACTGGCCCGCAGTTTGTTTTAGCTCGGTCACGGCTTACAAATTTATGTATGAGCAAAACCATTAAGGGATTGTCGCTTCGGGTCATTTTGTTTGTAACATATTTAAAAAATCTTACTGTCCATAAATTAGAATGGGAAAATTCGAGTTAACGCACCTTTTCAATGAAAATTAATGGACACCTCAACATTTTATTACCTTTTATTACTATGAAAAACAACGAACGCAAAGGTAATCCATTTCCGTGGCTTGAAATACGGATAGTATACTAAATTTTACGCGTACATTCTATTGAAAGAGTTCTAACATAAAAACTCATTAAAGCTTCGTCAAACTCCTGTTTGTTTATAAACAACAGATTACGTATAAGCAACCTGTCTAAATATTTGTTCGTATGACATCTGTAGCAGTATTGAGTATCACAGTTTTATCACAGGTGAATGTTTGTTTTTGTCCTTTGTGTATCATCTGGTCAATGAATAAAAATCCAAGCATTGTCACCTGCGCTACACATTGCGTGCGTGAGACCCGCCAAGGACATTACTTTTAACCCAATTAGTTTTATGTGAGAAGTTGAATTAAGTTGCTAATAGACCAACTTCGGTAGTTCCCACGGCAATGATTGACATGAGAATGTTAAATAGTTTGTGTGACGGGTTGCTTTATACATAGTGAATTAAATACACTTTCACCTTACATTTCGATTTTATATCAACCTAAATTATGAATGGGTATTGTGGTGTGACGCAACTGTATTGAACAGAATTGCGATGCTCTTTTCGTTTATTTTTTCCGAAGGTCACACGCCTACACGTGTGCAAAATCCTCTAACAATGACAGAATTCGAGCATTGATATATGAATTTTCAATAAAGCAGTGAGACGAATCCATTGTGGCGAATTCTAGTGACCTAATGACTTGTTTTGCACAAGCCCGTATCAGGTAACTGGCGACAGATGTACGAAGCCAGATAGTGGGAAAGTATGAGATGCAAACTAAGACTGAACGTGACTTTGTTAGACTTTCTACTATAATAATGTTCGGGGTGTACTTAAGTTGTCATTCGTGGGAATATAAATAATGGTTATGACAATCTCCGGTGTCATCCAAGAAACAATGAGAAAGTTTATGTTGTAGCAACTACTAACAGTTTAATTTTGTTACTAAACGTTGTTGGGAATCGCGACAAAACACAATATAGTAAACTTTATAAAATTCCACATAGGTAGGTATAATTTTTATAAATTTTTATTTATAATATGTATGTATTTACAAAAAAAAAATATGTATTTAAGTAGTATATCAGTTGTTTAGTACCCATAACACAAGCAAATATAATTGCTTACTTTGGGACTAGATGGCGCTGTGTGAATGTGGTAGAATATTATTATTATTATTAATTGATTAATTCGCATTTATATCACTAGCTGTTGCCCAAAGCTTTACTTCCGTGGATCTTTGTTTGTATCAGCATCATCATCATCATTACAACTCATAAACATCATAAACATCATCACTGCTCAGCACGGGTCTCCTCCAAACATTTTGGATGGAATTTAGCCTACTATACCACGCTCGCTACATGGGTTGGTAAAGGGCTTTGTATCGAATTTTTATTTTCTCACAGTGCTCTTGTCTGGTTACTCCCTTAGTTGCCTTGTACGACACGCACAGGTTGAAATAGGGTAGTGACATTATGTATTCTTAATCCGTCACGGAATTTTGGCCACTACTCAGCAATGTTTTACAACCTATAGCCTTCTTCTATAAATGAGCTATCCAATAGTAAAAGAATTTATATGTTTGGGTGAGTAGTTATTTAGATTGGCGCGTTCAACTAATATAACAAACTCTTCAGCTTTATAATATTAGTATAGATTTTTTGGTCATTTAAAATTACAAAACTGTAAGTCTACGTACATTGGTGCGTAATAGGCATACTTATAATATTTGATAAAATAACCTCTTTACAGTGTTGTTCACTGTAGGACTTACTTAGTTGAAATGTACACTATACACTGAGGCTAGCTTATCGGTTGCCACCATACTCTTGTGAGCTTTTGATAGCCCCCAATCATTCTGTACAATACTCGTTGAGTTAGTTTATAATATTTTTAATTTTTTTTTTCAATGAATTCACTTGCAGTTATGAAAATTTTCTTGTTGTGTTTACTTTATGAATTCATTTTAAATTATACGAACCAATTCTTTCCATAAAATTTTCAACCAGATAGACTTCAATTACAAATTAATTGGTCAAATTTCGAGCGTAACTGAAGAGGTGATTAGTGAAGTACTTAACCCTCTAAACCCTAATCCTGGTCCCTATTAATTTGGTACAAAACGTGCCTCACAATTGAAACATACGGACAAAGTACGGGTTAACACGCACTGCGGACAATTATGGTCATCCAACTGCATTGAACATACTGTTATTAAATTGTCCCCACGTGTAGTACCCAAATTGGCAAATTTTCCCTTTACGTCATTTGATTTAAATTAATCTAGTTGGATGGTTATTGATCAATCAATTTTTGATTTTATAGAACGATTTATTAACCGCAAATTTGCATAAGTAGCTGTTTAGGGCTCGTTGCATTAAAATCCAATTAAAATTAATTAGTAATGAAGCTTGTTGAAAGTCAGATTTGAAGTTGTTCATTTTCATAATTATCTTTTACAGTTCAAGTAAAACAATCTGCGTTTAAATTAATCTACACAAATAAAATTGGTGTGTCTGTTTGTAATAATAAAATAACCGCTTTTTACTACATGCATTTGAATGTGTATACCTATACCAAAAAAATATTTTTTTAAATTTTTGTCTGTTTGTCTTTCTGTCTGTATGTTTGTTCCAGCTAATATTTGAAACGACTGGACCTATTTCAACGGGACTATAACTGGCGGATAGCTAATGTCACAAGGAGTAACTTAAGCTACTTTGGTTTTGAAAATAAATCAGGGTTCCATAAAAAAAATAAAACTCCATGAATGCGGGATAAGTTGTCCACGCGAACGAAGTCGCGGGCACAGCTAGTAAATAATAAGTTTAAAGTAAAGTAACTTTGAAAACAACGTGAAAAAAACATGCATTACATTTTCATTCAAAGGTAGAAAAAACCCAATTGCCTAAAAAGGACTAAAAAGTATCATAATATAATTAAATATCTAAATCGTACTATCAAAATTCACAAAGTAATAATATACATAATAATTAAGAATTGACTGTCAAACTTTTAGGCAGTCTGTTCAGTTTTTAAATTAATTCTTGTTTCTTTAGCTAATATCGTACTACCATTGTCATCCTTTAAGATAGTGTAAGTGTTGTTTATGAGACTCAGTTTAAAGTAAAATTGTTATTTAAGACTCTAGGCTTATATTTTTAATTTTGTAGAGGAAACGCTTTATATTTCTACCCTACCCTTCAACCCCTTATACCAAAATACTTCGTAACATAACCTAACATTATTCATATCTACAGATTTTATCATTTCAATCTGTTACTATATACATTTGCCCTTTCCTGTATCATTAAGCCGTGCCTAATTTAAATGAACAAATTTAACTTCAATTATTTTGAAGTGAGCCGGTGCGTACCGTATCCTTTTCACATCACCCTTCCCCTCATTACAATCCACAATTCTCCATTTCTACATCTAGATAAGAGGCACCCATCTTTATTTTGAACTCCCTTCTCTGGGGGCCTTTCATTTAATTTCGATTCAATCCATAGAAACGAAATCATTTTTTAGTAGCACGAGATGGAGTTGCTGATAAAAGGTTAATCTCTTGTTTGTGACTGCGGGATATGTATTGTGCAATCTATTGATTATTCTAATCACAGAATAGTAGAAATAATAATATAGTAAATTGTTATTTTAGAATCAAAGAACCCACGCTGAATCGTGACAGTCGAATTTTATGTCAGATATTTGAAAAGGACATTGATCACATTTAAAAGTTTGAACATTTTAAAGTATATCGAACTATATCGAAGTCAAAACTAAACTGAATGTATGTATATGTAGTATGAAATGAGAGGGTTTCTAGTAGGTTTTCAGGAATACTTAGGTTATCAAGTACATAATTAAAATGCAATTTTATATTTACACACGTTAATACTTATGTTACTTTAGCAGTGGACTTGCAATAAGCAGAGATGATGATGAATAATTATGATAAATTCCTACCTAACTTACAAGGTGTACAAAGTGTGAGGGTTTATTAAAACCATTTAAAATGAAATATAGGATTTTGTCAATTTAGATGATTTGTTTATCATCGCCAGAAACCTTAAACTGTAAAAGCTTTTATTTTAACACAAAAGGGTTACAGGTATGTGCTTAATACTTATATTATAGCTCTACGGCTAGTGGCTTCTAGGTACCACAATTGTTCACGTTTGATATTAAATCGTGATACATACTGGACTATCCGTGGCGCCATCTCACGAATGTTTGTCAAATTCAAGACTACACCCATTCGGCCCTTACAAAAAGTGGCTCTATTAACCTCTTTTCACGAATTGCCTTTATCACCACACAATTACACAACTTTGTTGCTTTCTTTTGTAGTCCTTTCAATGTAAGAATTAATATTGACTTACGTGCCCAGGAGATTTACTCTGAATTTCGATATTCGATTGGTAGGTTTTGATGTCTCTGTCAAATTTAAAGAAATTTAGATAATGGTCGCTGTTACTTTCAATCATTTCACAGCGACATTAAAACCAATTAATCGAATGTCGAAATTCAGTAAACCCCCAGTCCGCAATTATTTCAACGACTTATCTTATGGGAGTAGTAAATTTAAAAGATTTGTGTTGACAATTATATAGTACTTACATGAAATTAAGTCAATTACAACTTACGATCATGTCTTATACGAAAGTAAAACTAGTCAACTTATTTTCTACCATACCTACTAAGTTTGATATAATACTTGGCAATCTTTCGAATCGGAAACAGCAATTACCAATGAATTACAACACAAAACAGCGATTAATAAACATAACATAAAAGAAACACAAATTGTTTGGGAGAGTGAAATTGTTTTCTATTCTTCCATCTTCACAATAGCTGTGTAAGTATGTAAGTTCATTTGGCGCCATCAAAACGTTTGTTTTTAGTGTAAGCGACATAGTTCTGGCTTTAGTACAATGGTCGTTCTCACGATATTAGTCATCAACTATTTTGAGGAGTCGTAACATCACGAAGTAAGCCCTTAAAATGGAGGAAAACGTACACCGAAATCTCGTCCCTAATAGCAATTTCATTTTTCTGAAATGGTACGTGTAGGCCCTCGTCACCGATCTATTTTGTGAGTGTTGTGTATGAAATGAAATGACATATCGACTGCATACTTAAACTGTATCTAACAGAATGCATGGTAAACTTTATCTGTTTCACATTAAGGTCCAAATTTTATTTTGTCAACCGCATTAATAACATGGTATAGGTTACTTGCACTGTCAGCTTGCTCCCCAAACGTTGCACCCTAATCGAATTGCTCCACGGATGGTGCGTCCCGTCTTGTGGGTCGAACCCCTGTTCAGGACATCAGAGGCCGTGCTGCGAAAAATAAATAAGCACCCAAATCAAAAGGCGAGGCTTTAATTGGACGCCCTCGTTCTTTGAGGATTACTTAATTTGATATTGTCATTGCCTTTTACATTAATAAATGTAACGACGTAATGTGTCTGGATATGATATGTGTGCAATACGCATTTGATCTCACCGAGGAAGATTTGAGCATAAAGTATCTGAGTGCGTAAATTCGTCGTCCACTTTCAAGTAAGGTTTTTTATATCACCCTTAAAATGAAGGATTGAATAAATTGACTTCTAATTCAGAGGAATAACTTTTTTATTACATTGTACTACTTATATCAAAGAAAACAGTTTTTGTATTAATCAAGCTTGATTACTTTATTATTAAAGTCTAAAAATAATGACGAACTTAAAAACCAACTGATTAAATTAACAGTTTCCAACTTTTTACTGTTTCTTATTAGATTTTACTTGAATGAGACATAGACGTATTTTTGTATACGTATTTACTTTCATTAATCATCGGTTCCAGTATTTTTGAAGACAAAAATCTCTTTAGCACTCTTATACACTCACACCGTAACAATTCCCTTAGCTTACCATACAAGTTTATGCAAACAAATTAGAAACACTATTTTTAGCATAAACTATTTTTCCCACACACTTATTTACATTACCCAATTCATTATTCGACCATAAATCTTTTCGCATTCCCAAAACCGGACTAGTTAGTCACGTATATGACAAAAATCCTCCAAATGTTTACAAACTTTGTTTAGCTTCATCTACAGCTTTATTGCTGTTTAGATAGGGCTTATTATTAATTACCATAATGTTAGAAATAAGTTGGTATGTTTGCTAATTTGTATTAAAGTTCGTAGTACGCGTGGCCGGGACTTGACAACGCGCGCCGTTGTTTCGTCATGCCCGGCCGGAACGAATTGTCTAGGCGAGGGAGACCTTTATGTATACCTTCATATAAGAATGTGTGTGTACACTATATATACGACTGTGTTTTGTTCCAATTTAAAATTCGAATAGTGGGAAGAAATCTGTTATTCAAATTGATTTTGTTTAATATAAAATGGTGTCTTGTTAGATTCTTAGAAACGATGGCGTCATAAGTCTAGCTCGGTTGATCTTTTAATAGTAACTGCTTTGCTCGGTTGATATATCCGTATTTATTTGATATGAGACAGATTCCTAACCATGAAGCAAATAGCATCCCAAAGTGAATTCTTATAATTTAATATCCTTAGCAAGACGCCTGCATTACTCACACACACAAACCAGCTCAACAGTTACAAATGCAACATCCGGAAGATATGAAAGACCCCTTTCATTCGTAGTCCCCAAAAATCACTTCCATTAAGTGAACTTTGTCACATGTCCAAAACAATGAACGTTGCTTTGATTTTATTGACATTACAACAGATTTTGTTTGGATATTCTAAAGAATTTAGATAAACTTTTCCCAACCTTTCCGTTTATAACTTGGATTTGTAAAGAATTTAAGAAAACCACCTATCAATGTTTGGTTAAGTTGGCCTGAAGTACAAGGCGTGTTTATTATTTAATGAAAATATAATAATATACCGTAATAGAATAAAGGTTTTTAGGGTTCCATATCAAACGATTTTGTCCGTGCAACTGCAGTACCTATACTGGGGGCTTGCTCTGAATTTCGACATCCGATTAGTCGGTTTTGATGTCGCTGTCAAATGTAAGGAAATTTAGATATATGGTGGTCGCTGTCACTTGCAAACATTTGACAGCGACATCAAATCCGACTAATCAAATGTCGAAATTCAGAGTAAGCCTCTTAGTCTACTGTGGCGAAACTGTCCACCAATTCATTCGTCCAACCGTCCACCCATTAATTTGTTTGCTCATTCGTCATCTGCCTAAAATAGGCATCAAAACATTCCAGACCTAACTTTTCTTATTAAACCCGTATACTCGGTGTAATTCGATCGAAACGTCGGGAAAATAAATAAGGTAATTATTATGCCGATATTATGACGTAGACCCGGTTCATAATAATTTATTATATACAATGTATAAGTCGAGAAAGTATAAAAATTAAATATAACCCTACTTCAAAAGTCCAGATCCTAAATCGATCTAAAACTTTAAAAGGGAACAGTATCTGATATTGATACTTTAATTGAAAGTGGGAGTATAGTAGTGTGCCAGTCAATCATAATCATTTTCTCGTTACGATCCCTCTTACTTCTAATACAACTTTAATAGATTCAAATATAACCGATTAAGCATTAATATCAAATAAATTTTCTAACTGGAAAGTCTAATATGAACTGGCACAGTTTATTCTGATTTATTGAACACTGAACCAGCAAATTGAAATAAATATTATTATTAAGGGGGCCTGATTATTCTTAAATCAATCTAAGATAAAACATTTATTATATTCTTACCAGCCAATATATTAAATAACATCAGCTTATAAAAATCGAATTCTCTAGTTTCTAAAGCGAAGCAATAAAAACCGTATTACGCCCATTTTAATTTAATATATCATCGAATTATTAAGAAAAAAAAGTTGATTTCTTTCCCTTATTCTGCTCAATATGCCATAAATTGTGATAAGCGTCTAGCTTCAGTTAAAGAATGAAATACATTTATTTTTAATATTTTGACGTTAGATAGTATTGATTTCTAAATCGGTTTACTAGAATTTTGAGTAATATACCTAAACAGAGACCACCTATGAATAAGCACGTAGCACTAAAGAAATGTCAAATTTATACAAAAAAAAATCGAAGCTTAGGGATCCAAAATAAGAGAGTTCAAGTTATCAACTAGTAGCTTAAATCTCGTATTGAAGATTGTCTTTGTATATTTACTCGTATAAGTGGACTATTATTGTCAAAGTAATAGAACATTTAATAAAGTTCTGTATAAAGAAAATCGTTCGATGATATTTATTTTTTTGGTTCGGAGTAAGTAGACAATTGTAATTTACCGCGTCACTGCATCTCAAGGAGAAAAATGCTTCAGTTTTTCTGGCTGAAGGGGATCTAAGCGGTTGGTATTATTTTTTATGACGTCATTAACTTAAGGAAGCTAGGGTAAATAGAGCCTGCGGTCGCAAGCCTCTATTTTAAACTGTTGATTGCGAACATAACGGCAGGGTAGTGATTTACATGAGGCTTTAGTTGGGTTCTTGTCGTCTTTAGTACAGTGGTTAGTGGAGGCGAACGATGAAGAAAAGTTATAATACTGGTATTAGTAATGTCAACGAGGATAATTTACCGACGCAACGTTACCAGGGCCTCCTTCGCATTACTGCTATAGGTATATGAAGTTATTCACAGCAGAAAAGAGGAAATAAAATATTTAGCTACTAAAATAATGTTTCTATTGTGTTAAGAAAACGGTCACTTAAATGGCTTGAAGTTAAAAGTAAAAACTCTAAACGATTTCTGAATAAAACAGTGCTATGTCCAAAATAAGGTTGTATTCTTACATGATACTTTGCAACACTAGCCTCAGCCCCACTTGTTACAACTCACACCTAAAATAAAGATCTCCCGCTGATATTGAAAATATTTATGGCATAAAAACATTTCACACCATCGAAATCTCTTAGAAAATGTAATTTTAATATCGAGAAAACAAATCGGGTGCTCAACGGGGGGCGCCTCTGTCACTTGATCCCTGCGGCTACCGTTTACGCCGTCGACTCCCATAAGTCGGCCATTCGAGAACGTAAACTATCGAGTTTCATACTCGATAGATTTAACATGACTCGATGGTGACTCGAGTCGAATGACAGTTTGAGCGTGCAACATTGTAGTAGATCTATTATAAGTATCTTTGTAATAAACGACTATCTATAAAATAAACCCCTGTTAGAGGTATTAGCTTTAAGTTTGGAATTTGATTCGATTAATTTGTAAAATTATTAAAAACCGGTCGATTGAACTATGCCTTATAAAAAGTTCTCACAATTACCTTCACACTGATTCTCTGAGGAGCTCTGAAAATCACATGAGCACAACACAAGTAGTAATATGTCTTGCAGGTATTATTTTAACCGGGATGCTTAATTTATATGACTTATTTGTGGTCTGGCACACGCAGAACAAATAAATAGAATAGAATAAAATATTTTTTCATAGTAAGGTTACTTAGATTTGTATTTCGGCTATTTACGTCTATAGTATCTGAGAGGATACCGAATTATCTCAATAAACTTGCAAAAACAAGGTTGTGAGAATCCGTTAGTCGCAATTTGTGATAATCACTGTATAAAGAAAGCTTCACCCTCTTGAGTTGATTCCAAAACTCATTTGCGGTATATGTTTTTGATCTACAGTTTCTCAACAACCTGTAGGAAAACCAAGTCTTGTCAGTAAGTGAGACTAGCATTAAGTCTTGTTGGCCTATGATACTAATCAGATATTTTCTTTTAACCTTCAAGCTTCTAACTAATTTCATAACTTACCTATTGGACTATGAAATTCAAGTTGGAAGTTACAATTAGAGAAATTACAAGCTATTATCCCGATATCCGGTTCGATTACCGTGAGCTGTGAAAAATGAATTTGATTTTTTATAGTATAGCCCCATAGTCTAATATTGTATAAAATATAGGTAGCTTAGTGTTAGATGATAATGATGATTACGTCAACGTTTACCACGTTGACGTAATCATCATTATCATCTCAACCCATAAACGTGCCACTACTGGGCTTGGGTCTCGTCCAAAGATAGTGAAGGGAATTTAGTCTACTATACCACGCTGGCCAGACGGGTTGGTATAGGATTTTATTTCGAATTATCCTTTTTTCCTAGTGCTATTGTCTGCTTGAAGTTAGGTCCCTTAATCGCCTTGTATGACACCCATGGGTAGAAATGGGGTAGAGACATTAAGTAATCTTAATCCATCGCTACACGGACGAATAAATGAGTGTTAAACATTTGTATTTGTAAATTATTTATTATGTTAAATTTATTTATTGTCTAATTACAATAAATTATTTTGACAAATAAATGTTTCTATTAGAAATCCGTTGAAAAGCCAGTTTCCAACGACTAGATACTCATGATGATGATGATAACGATATTAACAAACAATAATTAAATATAGAACACATTTACCCAATATGATAGTCACACTAGGCCTCATTACAAGGCGCTCGAGCGCATAATTTTGTGGTTACCACCAAACGAGAGAAGGTCGCAGACTGCGGTTGCCAGCCACGCGCTCGCCTTTGACTATACAGTCTTTTAAAAAATAAATAATTTTATATGTAATTTTAATGAGATTATTATTTGTTATTTTGCTGTGAAATAATGAGTAGAGGACGAATAAATTCAAATTGAAATTTTATTCATTTCAAATCATAGAAAAAATGCCGCTTATATTTAATTTTTATAATGACTTTTCTTTAATAACAAATTAAATATACCTACTTCATTTACATATTATTATTTCAATTTACGTGGAATATAATTATGTTTATGAAGAAATACATTTAGACGAAATTTGAACACTTTTGCATTTCCAATAATATGATGTAATATTCATGATCTCGCCTGTTCTTGCATTCGTATTGGATTTCAAATTTATAGTAAAATAACTTATAATATACTATATTTAAAGGAATATTTGAAGGATTTAATACGATAACTTCACTTTTTAACGACTAATAAAGACTATAAAAATCTACATACGATGAAAATGCCTAGGAATTTTTAAGCTAAATGAAGCTAATTTCCATATCAACACGAACATTAAAATATAAAATTAAAAGTTAAGACGAGGAAATCTATTTACGATACATTTCTATGCATACATTTTGAACAGATGAGCTGAGACTTAAGCTTTTGTAATATCAATCTGACCGATTATTCACGGTGTCGTTTAGAGCGACGAATTCAATTGTAGCAGACATAAAACTCATTGATCCAAAAGCCGTGCGTGAGACGTCGCATTGAAATTTTATAGTTGATTTTATTACTTATAAATGAGACTATTAAATTTATAGTTTCTATGATTAGGTTTACGACGTACCGGTTGCTTTAGACACCACAGATTCGCCGTATCGCCGTATGTCCGCAACGCCGCGTCTTTATGCCACAGTAAACATTAATTAAGCAGTAAATTGTATGGTAATAAGATATCATCTCTTGTTTTATATCTATCATCGTGTTGATAAGCGAAACGCTTCCCAAAATGGGTACTTGTTCAGCAAAGAACGTGCAGGGCAATGATCTAATGAAATTTTATGCAGATGAAGTGTCAGATGAATCTACATGACGTATCATCGTATATATTTGTCGTATGTATTTCTTAAATATGATAGCAGAGAGTAGTTGTAGATTTTTAATTAAATTTGTAGTTGATAATTTTGGTTACATTCAGTGAGTTGTATATTACACAAATAAATTATGGCTTTGTGGGCAAGTTATTATAATCATTAAGAGCATTTGTCATACTTAGAAATAGTATTTAAAATTCGATTATTTATAGTTAACCAACGAGTAGGTAAATAAATATTTGACACAATTTTGCGAATAACACAATTATCTTTTACACATAATATTTTAATAGGAAATCTTTGAAGTAATTGAATTTGATGTCAAGGCTATTCAAAAAGCTTCAGTCGTATTATTAAGAAATTTAACAGAATATTTTGTAATTCAATGTACTTAAGAATTTAGAAATCTTGACATCCATGTATTGTGGAACTAACGAAGCAATAATAGCGAATCAGGGTATTAACGATTACACAAGATCATCTAATTCCAATGTAAAAGTAGTAGCGAAGATGGCAAGGTTAGAAAAATAGAAGATGTTAGTTTAATTCTACAATAATAACACCGTATGGAATATGTTGAACAAGATTTATAAAATTCCATTTCATAATAAAAGTCTACTGAGAACTTATGAAAATAAATAAACTTTAATGTGGTACAAGGTTTCACTCGCTCGGATTGTTGCAGCGAAACACATATTTACTTTTATTGCAGTAGTTTGTTCAAGTGTCTTCACAAAAGTTTTAATTGAGAGTTACCGCTTTTCCACCCATTTTAATTTTCAATTACTTTGCAACATTTACGTATTCACCTGTAACTGTTACTGAATCCAAAGAGTTATGAAAGGTTTTTAATACAAACTTGGCTGAAGCCCTTCGCTTAATATCTAAACTATTAGCAAGACGTCTAAAACACACACTGACCTAACACAATGTATCTTCAATAAACTTACCAAAACAATTATTATACCCATTAAAACCCTGCTATAAATCTTAAGACAATAAAGCAAAATTTACATATGAAAGCTTACGTAAGCCTAAACAGTTTGCAATCACATAACTATTGAAATAAATGACAGAATGCGACAAATATATAAGAAAATAATTGGTGGAAGCGAGAAAGTGGATAGAAGTTAAATAAGTTGACCCGAGATTCCTTATTACAATCAGCGTGCGAAGTCAAGTCTTGTTGGTCCTGTCACTCTTGTTAAAGATGAAATTCAAGACATATTCAATTAGGCGTACCTACATCAATGAGCCTGTTCAACTGTAAACTGCTTTTATAGGCAGTAACTGTAGTTTACACTTACATTTATTCATGGAACCGCAAACATTATTGACAGTTTTTTTTGACTGGCCTGTTGGTCTAGTAGTGACCCTGACTGCTAAGCCGGAGGTCGAGGGTTCGATCCCCACCCAGGACAAATCTTTGTGTGATGAGCATAAAGGTTTGTTCTGTGTCTGGGTGTAATTTATCTATAATATGTAGGTATGTATTTACAAAAAAAAAATGTATTTAAGTAGTATATCAGTTGTTTAGTACCCATAACACAAGCAAATATAATTGCTTACTTTGGGACTAGATGGCGCTGTGTGAATGTGGTAGAATAATATTATTATTATTATTATAGTTTCCATCATTTGTCGTCCGAAGTATATACATATATAATACTTTGAACCTAAATGTTAACATTATAAAATAAACTGAAACTCCATGCGCTTGAAAATATAATCCCTATTCTCGTTAGTAGTCCGTGGTCACCGTTTCTGTATTATTTTGGATTTTTATTATTTTACAGGCTTCTTATTAAATTCCGACACCAGAGCTGCCACCGCTGCACCGACCAGGGAATATTAAGCTTAAAATATCTAGTAACAGTGATAAACACACCATTATAAACGAAACAATGTATGGATATATTTTATTACCAAGTTTATGAGGTTATAATAGAGCAATGACAACGCATAAATGTAATCTCATCTGAATAAGTAACTGTGATTTTATTAGATGAAGCTAAAAGCTCATTTTTACAACAACGCCGACGCTCAAATCGATCAATAAAATTATACCTACGTCCTACACTCAACTTAAAATATTTTCCCACACAATTATAAAGTAGGCACGGCACTGTGTCATGTACAAATAAATTAGACCATCACTGTTAGTGGGCGTTGTAAGAAGCGACTAAGCAATTATATAAATGGGAAGGACAGCATAATCTTCTTATTACAACCACTAACTCAGTGGTGAATGAGGTTCCAAGTTAACTCCCTGTGGTACACCATTCAACTTAACTCCATGTAGCAGATGATAAATATAATATTCTACCAGATTCACACAGCGCCATCTAGTCCCAAAGTAAGCAATTATATTTGTTTGTGTTATGGGTACTAAACAACTGATATACTACTTAAATAGATTTTTTTTTTGTAAATACATACATCGCTGCTTTTCATGAATAACCTCACAATCCAGAAAAAGCAAATTTTACAGGGTAGCCATTTGAAAATCAAACAAAATATTTGCTGTCATAACTTTTAATATATTTGAGTAATGAAAACATGAAATGTATAAATCTAAAGGGTATTAATCAAAGTTTTAATTAACATAAAAAATGTTAGGTTCTTAGCTTTGAATCTCATAATTAATTTAAAAAAACTGAGCAACGTTCGACTTATGACAAAATTGGTTTTATTATATTATTGTGAGTAGTAGCACAACCCAAAATGTAGTACTTGTGTAGTTCTCAATTTTTCATTTAGAGTGACATAACTGGCAATATGTTCTACAAGATATAAAAACATTTCTGTAATAGTACCACAATTGCGATTATGATAATATTCATGAAAGATATCCCTGTAATCAAATACATTTTTTGGTTTTATGTTCCAACCATTGGACTGAATTTCTCTGAAGAATAACACAATTTTGACTATGCTATGGTGAATTATGCTAATTTACATTAAAATCTGAAAAAAACATTACCTATGGACAAGCAATTTTAGAAAAAAAGATGCTGTCATAACCAATATTAAATATAAAACTAATAGGGACATACAAGTAGTCCACATTGTAATAAATGCAATGTGAACAGAACACAAAAATAGCTACTAAGCCTATTAAAATAATCTTTTATCTTTTATTAAAATTGTTTGCATAGGAAAGAACTATAGGTACTGGTATTGGTGAACTCGTGCGGTTTGTAATTGACATATCGTTATCTATCATCATCATCATCACCACCATATCAGCCCAATGACGTCCACTGCTGAACATAGGCCTCACCTAATTTCCGCCACAACGAGCGATTTTGTGCCGCCCGCATCCAACGGCCACTCGCAACCCTTACAAATCTTATCTATTATCTATAGTGATAGTTTCTTTAACATCATAATATAATTTCACGATTTTGCTGATCGGGGTATTAATAATTGACAATATCTGCCTATCTCTCGGACGATTCGGTAAACGTAATGTTTCTCCAGGTCTGTATGTTATGTCCTACTAGCTTCCGCCCGCAGTCTCAACTGCGTAATTTTTTTTTTTAAAGACAACGCCCGCACTAGGAAACAAGCCCTGTGTCGCGGGGAGCTTTACAAACATGAAACTAACGGACACAAAGTACACCCAGACTAGAAACAAATATCTATGAATCACACAAATATTTGTCTCGTGTGGGAATCGAACCCACGTCACCCAGCACGGCGATGTAGTGGCGAGGCGACCACCTTAACCACTGCGCCACGGTGACAGTCAAAGGAAAAGTCAAAGGAAAGTCAGGAGATAGAAAAATCCAATTAAATTTTTGTCCATACCTGGAAATCGAATCCAAGACACGCATCGGTCCAATGCGCTACCTTACTACTTACACTGAGCGGCAGCGATAATAATATTTCATTATGTAGGTTTGTAAATCAACAATATGTCTTAATATACTTAAATAGGTAAGTATTGTATCTCTAAGTAATTAAATAGAAATTTAAAAATGTAGGTATAACCGGCTCGGTCATTCACCATTCTACGCAAGCTTTACGTGAGTTCAAGGGCAATATCCTTTTGTGTTCCATTCCTTGTAGGTAAAGTACCTACCTAGGTACGAGTTTAACGGTTGCATCATAGGGCGCTTTATTAACTATATAAAATAGTCATTATTGTGTATTTTGCACATTGTTTAAAGTTTACGCACCCTACATAATATTAAAACAATCCGGCTATAGTCAAAAGTAACTTTATCTTGCTTTCAGTTATAAATTTACGAGCTTTATTTCTAAACAATATTAACATTATTTCGTAATCATGTTATGATATTTTGTTATTTTTATCTTAAATAAACAAATAAAACAAAATACGTATTAATGTATCACTTACTTTTTCGTGAAGAACGTAGTAGAACAAAATGCTGCACTTTTCATCAAAAAAATTTTCAAAAATTGTAATAGTTACATCCTGAATAATCACACAACTTAAAATGGAATAGTATTGCAGAAAATATTACTAAACTTTCACTTAATTATTTAGAATTATGACATTATTCATGAGAAATTTAGTGTGACTATGTGTAAAGAATTATAGCAACTAGCAAACGTCGGTTGTTGCACAAAAATGGCGTCGTAAATGAACCAATCACATAATGACATATTGGCGTGCCACTGCGCCGGTTTTGCCGATATGAATGTGAGTCTTACTGAGCATGAAATAAGGACTATTTTGGATCTTGCTGTGTAATAAACCAGTATTTTCAAAATTTTGGATTGTGCGGTTATTCATGAAAAGCAGCGACATATTATAGATAAATTACACCCAGACACAGAACAAACCTTCATGCTCATCACACAAAGATTTGTTCTGGGTGGGGATCGAACCCACGACCTTCGGCTTAGCAGTCAGGGTCACTAACCACTAGACCAACAGGCCAGTCAATCTTTTAGACTATTTAATGTATGAAGATGATTGTGTCTTCATCATAAACAAAAGATTAATCGCAGTTTACAGAAACGTGTTACAGAAATCGTTAAATTTATTAAACTGCGCTCTAAATAAAGCAGCTGAGTATAAACAAACCTCAAACAAAGATGATGTCATAAAATGAATGTCTCCCTTTATCATCGCGAAGAAATTTTAATTAAATCTCTGTAAACATTCTATAGGAAGGGAACCAGCGTTCGTCATTAATACACGACAACTAATGCTAATGGTTGTGGGTGGTTAGATGTTCAAACATGAGCCGATTTGGTTTGACGACAAAAATGTATAGCTATATTTAGCTTTACTCATTAAGTTGTTAATAGGGTTAATATAAATAGTACAGAGTACCAATACAGCTACCTACATATTTATGTCTGTATTTTCCTTACAAATAAATTCCATATTCTATACCTGAAAATAATATCTTTCCATATTTGAAGAACAAAATAAATAATTAATTAATTTAGATAAGCTTCTGAATAGTTAAAATAAATTACTGAAAACCTTTCGATTTTCCGTTCAAAATGAATCATAATAATTATTCTAACACTTCAGAATATAATCTTTTAACATCTGAAACTGAAGTGAGACATGAGAAAATTAAAGTGAGTCCAAAAATAGAGATTTGTCGCCAAGAGTAACATTTTTAGTCGCTCGGTCAGATATGATTTAATGGAGTGGCGAGAGGTTCGTTAACATTAATAAATTCTATACCCCTACTATGGTAAATGTTGTTAAAACATGCCTTTATATGCGTGAAACTTTTAATTCTTTACAGTTTTAGACATTTATTTTCGGTTTAAAGAAATTTATTGGTTACCTTATAAAAACTTTACAGTTTGCTTAAAATAAGGTATATAAAATTGATTTAGAGTAAGTATGAAGCCACTGGTGCTTATAAATAACTTAAATTTGTTATAATTAATTATCTAAAATAGATGCCATGGTTCTAATAATTAAACTCTTAAATTAATATTATGGAAGTAAATAAAATTTGGCTAAATAAAATTAATTTGATTCGATACATAATGAAAACAGTGAATAGAAAAAATAAAATATAATTAAAACAGTAAGGAAACAGTAAAACAGTAAATAAAATATAATTTTACGTTTTAAAACAAATTTCCTCAATTGTAGAAAGCGACGGACGTTACAATATAGAAAGATAACATAGGAAGTTCATTTCCAACCTATTGTTGTAAATACTTCGATCATTTAAAATAAGATCAATTTATAACTTTTGATATCTTGTGTACCTACTTAAATGGAGATCAAACGAGGAATATCGGTAACGTCTTGTTAAATCACATTTTTTTATAATTCAGTGATTATTTCAAGCACACCTTTAATTTTTATTTTTTATAAATATATATATACTATTATGTAGAAGTTAAAGAAGAAGATCTATTTGTATTAAAGTCATACAAACTTCGTAAACCAGTAGTAGGGTGCAAACTCCTTCCTTACCAGACGCTTTTAACTTTCCTTCGGCACTTCGTTAGTCGTGTTTGTATTTATTTAAAACGTGATAAGTTATCCGGTGACTGAGAACAGGATATGTTCCTAACAAAGTCTTGGGATTAATTTGCCATTTCCACGCCTAATCTGTAAATTCTTTATGCGGACTTATCCGATATACATGCCACTGAAATTGTGCCCAACTGTTTCGACGAATATCTTACATGTTAAACTTATTGCTATCAACATCGACTCATATAGACTGGCCTGTTGGTCTAGTGGTTAGTGACCCTGACTGCTAAGCTGGAGGTCGTGGGTTCGATCCCCACCCAGGACAAATCTTTGTGTGATGAGCATAAAGGTTTGTTCTGTGTCTGGGTGTAATTTATCTATAATTACACCCAGACACAGACACACATGTATTTACAAAAAAAATAAATGTATTTAAGTAGTATATCAGTTGTTTAGTACCCATAACACAAGCAAATATAATTGCTTACTGTGGGACTAGATGGCGCTGTGTGAATGTGGTAGAATATTATATTATTATATATATTTAGTTAATATACTAAGCAGTATTTTCTTCAAAACTTTTCAATAGACTTAATAGGCTTATAACTATGTAGCCTAACCAATTGTTTAGAGTACTTGCCCTCCAATTACCATCATTATTTTAATCTGATATGGGCCCAATATCATCTCTTTACTATACTCTTTGAACAGTTATCAGTGTTATCACTCAGTCACTTACCAAGACAAAATGATAATTTCGTTGTAATTACACCGTAAGATACGTCTTGTAATGTTCATCAAACTTCAACCTCTGACTCTCATCAATATTATCATTACCTTCGTGAACTTTACTGATACAATATTTCTTTAATTTTTTCTTTAATGTGTATATTACAATAAATATTACTGCTTACATTACGTCTAAAACTCTATAACAAGCCAAGCGAACGCCATAAGCTCGAAAATACCACTCTAAAAATAGCTTAGCTTGAATAAATCGTTTCAATTTCCTTTAAGAGTTGATGCAAACATGAAAGTTGGCGGTTTATTTTAAAAGTATGCGTTAAAGTTTATACGACGCTCAAGAGAGCATGTCGCAACCAAAGAAAGAAATTGAATTTGTAACGTGAGAGGGCGCTCGTAAAGAGTTATTATTATAGGTGTTTCTTTTGTTTGTTATAATAATGCGCTCCGTCGACGTCGCGCTAAACAAAAAATCTTAAAGGACTAAGTTTACAATTTTGCGCTATAAAAAATAAATCCGTTCTGGAATTTTTACGCTGTGGCACTTTGTATAGGTCCTTGGCGTGAGCCAATAACATTAGTTATACACTTCTTGAAAATTACAGAAATAGTGTAGAGAAAACACTTTTACTTACTTCACTTTTTCGTAATTTTAATTATTTTTTAAATCTCTCATACATAGCTTAACCTTTGACATTTCGAACATCAATATCTGTGATCCTGATAACGGTAACTTCATCAAATACTGTCCGTAACAAACCATTGTGCTTTTCCAGCAAAATTGGTGGCAGCAAAATGACGGACGGCATTAATTAACGCGATTACCCTATTCGTGATTGGGGGCTAATGGCAGGGCTGTTTGAACTGTCCCGACCTATTTGTTGGACATTTGCTTTTGTAATTAAAAGTACATATGAGTTTAATCGGTAAAACAGAATGGAAATGTGATGTATCGTGTTCTGTTTGATAACGTACGTCAGTATATCATAGATCACAGAATGGTAAGATAAATAAATACTTACCTTACCATTCTGTGATCTTCTTCTGACGTGATCTTTTCGATCCGATAATTTAAAATAATTTCTTAATTGATTCCTTGTTTTCCCCCTCTATTATAAAAATATAACTAAAAATGTTGTGTGCCAAGCATTTCCAATTAATGTTGAATATCTTTATAAGATCTTAAACCTTATAAGAATGTTTCACGAGAGCGGCAAATTACTTTATAAGCGTTATATTCCAAACAAGAATAGTTTATTGTTTATCCCATATCACGTGTCTGCAGAAGAGCTTTTGAAACAAGACTCTGAACAATTTGAGAATGATCAAGTGGACATAAGGGAGGCGAGTGGACACGATGGGGCTGGAGTAAATTAGAAACTCTAAGCTTCTTATTACATGCCTCGTGTAAGGGTTTGGTCCTCTGTAAGTTCCGTAACACTAAACCTTGGGATTCGATTATGGGGTAAGTATCTACAGCATTAAAGGTCTTCAAAGATTTTGGACAATTCAATTTTAGGGACATGTTTTACCCTGTATCTTGACAAACTGTTTATGAGGGTGTTTGATGAGAAGTTGTGTAGCGTAAAATAGGGAGGTCTAGCATAATCCATATCCTTTCCAATGGTCAAGAAAGGGAAGCTGTCTGCTGAGTTCCTTCGAGGGTCAGTAATTTGATTAATTTATTGAATGTGTGAAATACAAGAGATTTATAATATTTTTGAAATAAATATTTATCATCGGTGTTAACATTGTTCTAGTAAAGTTTAAAATCAATAAAATAAAATGTTGAAAGCCTTGTTTATTTATGCTTTGACTTTAAAAATTATATTAACCTGCCATGAATTTATATCTACATTAAACACTTATGATACTTGCTCAATTCCTACAGAGAATTATATTTTCTTTCGTAAAAATTATATATAAATTTAAACAAAAAATCTTGTTAAGTTTTTGCACTAAACAATTACTTGCTTGTTCTTGTGCGAAGATATTAATTATGATGAAGTGGCTAGCTGCTAATTAAATTGAGATATTTCAATCAAATCATTATGATTAAACACCACGACATTAAGTAATTAATTCATCAAACTCATCAGAAATAATCCGATAGATTATTTACAGTAATCTTTACAGTTACCTGAGTAATTTGAATAATTAGTCTTTAATCGGTGGATAGTAAAACATCTAAATATTATGATGCTTTTTCTATACGTAAAAGCCGGTCGACAAAACCAGAATAATTAAACAGTTTCTAATTATTTTCTACCATGAGATAAGGCATTTGATTTATTGACATTTCTGAAACAGATAAAGGGTAAAATTTACGATGTTTGTGTGATAACAGGCTTATAATTGTTTGTTGCGACATTTTAATTGAGCTTGAAACGCGTTGTTTTGTTGAAATATTGCCGTTGGAAATTCTACGTTATTTATTGTTAATACGAATCGCAATACGTCATTGATGAGTTATTTTTTATTGTTTGTATGACCTCATAACTTGAATCTACATGTAGTGTTTGGTTTTCGATTGATTTGGTTTATTTCTCCTTTTTATAGACTCATGCTTTTATTTATTATCATCACTAACATTAATCGTTTCTCTGAAACGGTAACTATTAGTAATTAGTATTAAAATGTTGTGTATTAAAATGTTGTGTTTATGTATCATGTTTAATTTTAGTTATATTATTGTATTGTATGTTAGTCTGTAAGGTATGTATTTTTATGAGACTTTGTATCTCGAAAAAAAATGATTATGATTTAATTTTTATTAATAAAACTGTTGACTACTATGAGCATTAAAATCATCATAATTATCAGCCCAACGACGTCCACTGCTGGACATTATGCTGACTGTTAATTCTCAAATAATTTATTATATTTCGCTAGTAATTTGATCGAAATGTCTGTGACATGTTTTAATTGTTACATTTTTCAAAATGTTATATTAATATTTAAAAAAAGGAACAAAACGAAAGCAACAATAACAACTCAATGACTTTTACTTTTTATTTCGGAATCCAAACTCAGCTCATTGGAACATTATGAACAGAACTCAAGGTTATAATATCTTAATGGCTCAAGTTTGGTACAAATAGTCGTCTAGAGGGCACTACTCTTCATTAGGAAGGAGCCCCTGTAAATTATTCTTTAGGTCACTTTGGTGCTATTTAAGTTAATTTAATAGTAACTTTGTACACTTCTCACGTACTTGCGACGTTCCTGATGATATTAATTTGCTCTCCGTGTTGCACTGACTTGGTTTCCATTTGTGTTTTGAATATAATTATTCGCTTCTACTTTTATTTCATTGCTGCTATAATATAGACCAGTGAAACACTTCCCGGGAGTGTCATAAGAGGCCAATTAAGAACTACCAAGCGTATTATCTGCAAAACTTTTATGCTTACGTATTATCACAAATACGGCAGTAGTTGCATGTACCAAGAAAGTAGTTAATGGTGCCAATTTACAAATAAAATACTTTACGTTAAGTAACCATTCAAGAGATCAATTTAAGGATTGATTTTCTCTTTATAAATAAAACTAGGTAGGCATCAAAATCATTCGTCGTCTTCTTAATTATTAACCCTAATTTTAAGAAAAGTCCTTGAACAGGAAAGTTTATTGAAACACGATCTTCCTACTTCTACAGCTAATGACCACAAAACACAAAACTTACTTATGTACGTTTTTTTTTTAATATTTTACCACATTCACACAGCGCCATCTAGTCCCAAAGTAAGCAATTATAATTATTTGCTTGAGTTATGGGTACTAAACAACTGATATACTACTTAAATACATTTTTTTTAATACATATTATAGATAAATTACACCCAGACACAGAACAAACCTTTATGCTCATCACACAAAGATTTGTCCTGGGTGGGGATCGAACCCACGACCTCCGGGTTAGCAGTCAGGGTCACTAACCACTAGACCAAAATGCCAGTCTTTCTGAAATTTATATTACCTACTCCTGTTGCAATAATATTAAAGAACTGAGATAAAAGTTACGCTAAAGTGAAAAAAAAACAAAAGCGAACTCTAAAAGAATGTAGCAGTAGTGTGTGTTTACGTGCTACACACATGCGGTTTGTAGGGCGTGTAAGTGGTTCAGAACAACCGCGGTAGATGGCAGCACATGTATATAAATTTATAACTAGTTAGTGTTGGTGATTTAATGTATACAGAAAATGTGTTTTCCTAAATGAATAAATTTATATTATTATAAATGTAAAAATAAATACACCAGAAAATAACTCAAAGAGCCATTATTAGCTAAGTTATTTTTAAGCAGCAGTCTACTTTAGAAAATAGAACTGCTCTTAAAATAAATCTTAAGTCTAAGTTCTTCAAAGCAAATTAGGTGTATCCTCGAATAAACAAATTATAAGTTTATTTTTAGACCTAACGGACATTTGCCGGGTGGCCACCTCAGGCGAAATTTTTGGCCCGTGTAATTATTTCCATAGATTCATACACCGTGTTATTTATTTTTCAATATTTTGGACATTTGTTATTTATAGTGGAATAAACATAATAAATAAATATTATTAATAACAGGGTTTTATGTTCTTGAACGATTTGAAAGATGAGTCAATGATTTATTTTGATTTTATAAAGCGTAACAATGAAAGTCTTTATTTCAAAAGGGATCAGTAATTGGTTTGATTTATATCAGTTAAACTAGGACTAAAATATATTTTATCTGAATAGATTTGTTTGTCTGTATATTTATAGGACAAAGATGCCTTTTGCAAAATGATTTAGTAATAGCTCGTTCTCTGCAAATATTTATAAGATATGTCTGTCAATTACGTACATTTTAAGAGAAAAATTGAGTATAACTTCTGTTGAATAAAATTAGTCTTAGTTGATATTGATAGATATTTGTTGTTAATAGGTACCTACACAAATACACAATGTCGGATCTTATTTCTTGTTACCTTTTCATATTACATCATTCATTCACTTTTACATATTATATATACTCGTCTATACGGCGAGTTTTATAAACTTACATTACCCAGAAGCTAAATGTGTTATTAATAAGCTTCTGCGTATTAATTTATTTCCAATTTATTATTAGGTACTATTTGCTGCGTTCGTACCATTTAAATATTTAATATAAAAGCCTACTCCTATCCACGGGGCACGCCTAGTCTAATTTAATGGTAGTAATAAATTATTCGTGTATAGTTATAACGACGGTCGATCAAAGCTAGTTTGTTATGGAATTTGATTGGTTCGTAATTATACTCAGTTTTAACTTGTTGACCAAGTAAAATTGCTTAGTTATCAAATAGTTGGGTATAAAATAAAACAAATGACGACGCGCTGCGGTATGCCCGTCGAGCTGACCAGTTGGGATTTTATTATTGTGTTCTTGCTGATCAGTAGTGGTATCTAGAGCTCATTGGGAAGGGAACCTGGAGGCTCTACCCTCCGGGTTGCTGGCCCCAAATCTCGTTTATTCATCTAGTTTACAAAGTAACTCATAAGAAAGTCACAAGTTAAGAATATAACAGGTTATCCGAAAAATTGTGTCAGCAATTTTGCCTACGACCAGTTCGCTGACAGGGTGGAGCTATAAGAAGAACTGACAAAAAACTCACGCCACTCTTTTAAATAAATAGACAGTTACAATTTCTTCTACCTACGCGCATGTGGATGCTTCTAGTGTTGCACTCTATAGGCTACGGTAACCGCTTACCATGAGGCGTCTAAGCTTGTTTACTACCACAGTGGTATGTGGTATGTAAACAATTATTAATAATAATAATTCATCAAAGCAAATTATGCATACCAATGTGCTAAACTAAAGTTCGATTCTGAACCACTCAGTACCAATCTGAATTTATTTTTGTGGACTTTATAATTATGTACTAGTCAAGCGACTTACCATGTGCTGATAGTGAAGGTAAACAGCGTGAGGAAACCCACACATCCTAGAAAAAAATCTAATTGTATATCACCATCAATCCGCACTAGGCCAGCGTATGTGGATTATGGCCTAAATGAGTTGCTGATGAAGATGATGATTTTATAATCACTTGTAGAAATGAACTAAAACCGCTCTCAATTCTGATAACTCCGCCAAGTAAGGTAACAATATTGGTGTGTTAGAAATGAATCACATCGGTTATGCAAAGAAGGGATCGAACTCACGACCTCTCGATGAAGTACTAAGCTCAGAGAAATTGTATAGTAGAATAGGAGCCGTGTTTAATTCTCTGATACACACTTGTGGTATTATAGGTGATAAATTACTGTTTATGGTTCTTTGCAGTTCGACAAATGAAGAAATAATAACGTATATGCCTATTGGTGTTGTTATGTGAACAATTCTCTTATTTTAGTATTAGTGAGATGACAAATTATGTGTGATTTATAGGTATTTAGGCATTATAAACTTATTAAAAGACCACACACTACAAGAAGTGTATTTAAATGTTCTACGAGTTCATCTAAATTGTTTCGAACCGCTCGGTTTCAGAGAAATGTCCTCCCAAAAACCATTAGGATAGGAGGTTTTCCCAAGTGTACTATGTGTGGGGTATGTATGTGTATGGGTAGCAGTATGGGGTTCTGCAAAAAAGGAGTGAAGGTGTTTGAAGAGTCAGCAACGCGTTGGTGATGCCCCTGGTGTTACAGGCTCCGGAAACCGTTACCATCATGCGTTTACCACTGTCGAGGTTTATAAAAAAACTCGTTTTGCTGTCGTTGTCGATAAAAACCAGCCAATCCTGACATGTCCTTCTCATGACAAATGTAAAACAAGAAGATCAGTTGAATGGTTGGCCTGGTAATGTAACAAACGAACAAACAGAATTCCTGGCATTAAATGCATTTAAAATTTTGGTAATAATATTTATGAGGTATCCTGATTTTGAAGGAACATATCAAGCTATAAAAAAAGACAGCGTCTAAAACATATACATATATTTTTATAATTTTATTAATAAATGACAAATCAAATTTTAGTATAAATACCTAATCTTACTTATTATGGAGTTTTTTTTTGTTATTGTTATCTCGTGATTGAAGATGCCGCTTTGATTCGACCTCACCCAATATGTTTCAATCAATCAAACAGCCATCGGCCGTTAATATTATGCAAAATCTCTTACGTTCCTTTAAAAAAGTCAAAAAACCATAATCATATGTAAAATATTACACATTACTCAAGAAACATTTATCAAAAAACTAAATCCTCCTAGAATTACAAAGGTGACATCACAAGTGAACAAAGAGCCACTAACACCTAAAAAATAGCCGTCATTCATTATCTGGCTTCTAATAAGCTTTCGAAGAATCACTTTGGCAATATTTTCTTAGAACAAATATTTGACCCGAGATATGGCCAAACCTCAAAGTTGGCGTGAAAAATGTGATTCCAAAGTGTTGATACAAGAAAAATATCGAATTTTACGACACCGTGGTCATATTAATACGACAATGTTATCATCGTAGTTTTATTGTGTTTGTGATATATTTATTACATTTACTACAAAAACCCACGTTTTTTGCGGTTCATAGGCTCTGCTTTATATGCTTAGTATCAAGTTACTATGACTAATCCACTTCAAAAGGAAGTATACTTTAATTCCAATTTTGGCTAACTGGTTTCTTGGCAGGCTTATCGTTTTACTGACCACTAAAATCCTTCCTTAGAGGATAGATGTGAAGGTTTGAGCTGCTTATCACCCCATGTAAGTCGTAAAAGTCAAAGTAAGGATAGTTTAGTAGCAGATAAGTAATAATGCCAAGTATGGCCGGCTTTCTTAGGTGTTACTACAAAAAGCAACTCTGTCACATTGATTATTATAGTGTGTAGATGTTTTACGTGAAAAGATTATTGAATTTGTGCAAAATCACTTCTAATCTTCAACCTACATAAATAGGTTATAAATCAAATATGGAAGTTAGCAAGTCAGCAACTTTCTGTGGATAATGAAGATGCAGATCGTTATTTTGACATTGCAATGTTTCTAAACAGCTCCGTTTTAGTGTTTTTATATAAAATTATTTCATACATACTATGACTATACTAGTGAACAAATGTAGTGACTAGAACAAGAAACAAGGCATAAACTAAACAATGCCTCTGCTCTCGACAATAAATGAACTTACAAACCAGATGCAGCGATAAAACAAATTAAATACGATAATAAAACAGTAACAAAGCCACAAAAGAGGTAAATGAGTGTTTTGTTACCGATATAAACATTATTAAAATCCACAATAAGTTTGTTAAGCATATTACTCAGCTATTAAGATAGTGCTTATCAGTAAAACGTTTCTGTCGGATGAAAATAGTTACCAAATGAGGTATAAAAGGTATCTTGTCTGATAAAAGCGAGATTGTTGCCAGCCCACATTCGGTAGTGCATTATGAATTTTAAGTGATTCATGGCGCCTAGTTCTGTATGAAATGGGTTATCTTAATTGTTCTCCGGAATAATTTATACTCCAAATTGGTTGCCCTGTACTAAACAGTAGGTACTTAATACAAATGTGGAACGTTAATGTGACCTATCACATCATATACCGTTGTACTAATGTGTTGACATAATTTTGTAGTTTTCTAAAATACTTGTTATCTTTTTTCAGTCATTTTAAACAATAGTAAAATTAATCTCATCTTTTATTTGGGACCAGTTTTTATAAAAGGTATGAGTGACAAAAACTATAATAATATGCACATTGACGAAATTGGCAAAATATAGAATCAACATTTTTAATACACCAAATTGTCCATAAAATTATATCGCCCATCAACCTCAACAATCTGTTTGACAATAACAAGACATCTAAATTTCCAGTTGAAAAATAAGTCTTCAAAATGTTCTAAATACATTTCCTAACAAACAGAGAACACGCAATGAACCAAGATAAGTTCGCTCATATTCCAAGTGTTAATTAAATATTTGAGGGTGTGTTGGTTCAGCGTGGGATGCTCATAATGAGCTATCATCACAGCACTGTGTCAACCTCCGTAGCTCCCTCGACAGCACAAAGTATGCACTCCTGATTCATTGACAGTCCAGACGTTTTCTTATTGTGCAAACATTGTTTGAAAAGAATCCTTTCTTGTGTTTGTCATAATACATTGTGTCAACAAGATTTGTTTTTATTTGGGTTATTGTTTTAACTTCTGTAGAGAAACTGTGGTGTTGATATATCTTATGTAGATGGCCCCTCTAAACAGATAGTTTAGAAGTTTCGATTTTATGTTTTTGCAGCATCTTGTTTGATATCGGGTAAGAATTAATATATTTTTGATCATGTAATATGAAAACAGTGTATTTTATGCATTATATATTATAATACTAATGCGCGACTGTGGCTAGAAACTTACTAGTTAACAGTACTATACTGTTGTTTTAAATCATCTGACTATACAAAATTTAAGTTACACATTGCCCTACTAACGTATAGAGTACTCGACTTTCATTTTAACCTACACTTTCCATCGTCCACTTCACCGCAATAAAGACCGTTGGAAGGCATTTCAATAAATTTTCTAATATCGTAACAAATCGGTCATAAGCGTGTACATATCCCCGATAAAGGTCTATTCAGGTTCACACTATCAATCATAGTTTAGCGAAGGTTATATCAATATCACATAGTTGCACACTCATGCTGCCTTTTATGAGAATTTTTGTTCGGCACTTTGTACTAAGCACTGAAGAGGGTAATGTCAATCATGTGATTCTGAGATAAAATATATCTTTATACTTTGAAAGAAAATATTCTCCAAAAAGGTGTTATTCTTGGCATTATTGACATTCTTATGTTACATAAGTATTTTAAATTTCCAGTTTGCAAGGCAGTCATAATAGGAATTTCACCTTTGTCATCTGCTACCCACATGCCATACGAATTACCTTGAAGGGATTTTCATCAAATTATTCTCCATGACCAGCATGATGACAGTGAAACGCATTGATTGCTCAATTTTGGTAATGTCCCCTAATTTCATACTACTTAGCACGGGTCTTTTTATTACGTAATTTTACGCCCAAATCCTGGGGGTACAGAAACGAACAGAATCGTGATTCAAATAACAAGCTGCAATTAGGAAACAGGTGAATGCTTCTTTACATTATTTTGTATCGTTAGTTGTATTACCTGTGGGTGGTCTCCAATACTGTCAAATATGTTTCCCGTATAAGATACACTTAAGTTTTCTCCAAAAGTGAAAATGTATCGTGAACTAGAACCGTAAAACCAAATGCAATATCTTACATCACGAGTACACAGAAATACGTGACCAATTCATAGTATACGTTATTTAAATATTTGGAGAGCAATCGGTAATGTTTGTGTACATTGACACTGAAGTGCAGGTCGCGTGCCGTCATCTTATTTGACTTTGAAATTATTTTGACGTTACCAACATGCGTTGCATTTTAAGAAAATTGAATTTATTTTTCTAAAAAATTATAGAATGACTATTGATCAATCTGCTAATTCATACTCTTAAATATATTATACTGCGTGTGGTATTTAAACATAAAGTTTTAATATTTGAAAGAAATGAATAAGTATTTAATATATTATATAATATATAAACAAGACCATTGGTTCAGCAGTGGAGTAGTAGATTCTGATGATGTTAATGAGGATGTTAAATATTAAAATATACAATGTTGCTTTTGATGCTTGCATTAAGCAGGTGTAGGTACCCACTATCCAATAATTATTAATAATGAAATAAAATTCTCATAAAAGAAACATGTTAAGCTAAACTGGGCTAGGTTTTTACAGTACCAACAACCATAAAAAGAAATTTAAAACAGACTTAAATTTTATAACAATGATTCTTATCTTAATTTAATTTTGACGGTCAATTACTACAGATTTATAAACTCCTTTCATCAACAACATTCATTTCAACAAAACGAAAACAAGATAATACTCTATTAAGAATAAATAAAGAAATAGAGCACACTCAATTTCGTTTGCAGCTTTGAATCTTGAAATCGTTCTGGTCTTGCAAAATTGCACACAGAGAATATAATGCAGTTTAATTAAGCCACACAATCAGCAGCCGTTACCAAAGAAACGCCCCAAACGTGGAATAAATTCTTGAGGGGCTAAAATCAGTTCCACTGTCTGTGGTGATAACTTGCAAATTTATCTTTTCTTCTACTATCGACTATTATAGTCTTTATATTAATGGGATTAAAATCTTTCCAAGTGATATTTCTTGTTGTTTAGGTTAGCGTTTCATGGGGTTTGACATCACTCCCTGAACGTTTAATTTTCTTTTAATCCCAAACGCTTTGATTCTTATCGTAGGGGGGTTCACCGTAACGAATTAACCGGATTGCATCGGTGTCGCAAATGAGGCTATTTTATTCCTCTGGAGATGTATCCGCATCAACAGGGGATAGACAGACGCTTGATTGTTTGTGTTATACTTCACTGGTTTCATATTAGCATCGATAGCAGCCGCGGTAAGGGGATTGAACAAGCGATAGTCATAATTGGTTTTATATTAGTTTAAATATAATTATTGAGGCAGTAAACCTAAGGAGACAGTTAAATTGAAAAGTAATCTGTCACTTATATTGCCTTTTTACCCGACTGCGCAACGCAAAGGAGTGGTAATGTGTTTATCAGCCTATGTATGTATGTTTGTATGTTCCTTTGAAGCACTATACAGACCAAACGCCTGGGCCGATTTTTATGATTCGCACGTCAATCGATTCCTATTAGTCCGGCGAGTGTCACTAAAGACATGAAACATTTAGTGAAAATTCAATATGGCGACTACTGGACGCCATATTGTGAAAATGAAAAAAATGAAAGTCAACAAACTATGTCAAGTGGGGTATCGTTGAATAGGTATTTAAAAATCATTTTTAATTTACTTTCAACATTTTTCGATTTGACTCACCGTTTAGGATCTACATCGATTTAAAGTTGCGTAACAACCATTCTCGCATGTAGGTTTTTAGACAGTAGAAATTTACGATGAAAAGACGAAAACTTCGTATGACTGTGCGTGTGAATGTGGATGGACATATACTTAAGTATCTAGTAGGTATATTGGACTACCTAAAGTATCTAATATCTGACACGATCGCCCATCTCCAACTTCAAACGATTTAGTACTCAACTTCAGTCGAAAAACTATATATAGGTAGGTACCTACTTATCTATACATATAAAATGCTTTGTCCTGAATGACTGACTGAATGACGGATCAACGCACACCTAAACCGCTGATCGTAGATATCTGAAACTTGGAGGGTGTGTTCTTTGTTTGACGTAGACATCCGATAAAAAAGGATTTTCCAAAATTTTACTTCTAAGGGGCTGAAAATGGGGGGCAAAGTTTGTATGGGACAACGTGATTCCTAGGTCCAGTCTACTTCAAATTTTGCATAAATATTCTTTAACAGAATTGATGGTAGATGTGTTTCGTATTTTATTGAAATTCATTTAAAAATTCCACAGGATAGAGAAAAACAGGATTTTCATTTTACGTAGTATAGTTTTCGTAACTATGGTTATTAAAAACTTCAAAATTTTTTGAAATAGGGTAAACTTTACTATTGTTGGTACTTCATCAGTCTTTGGCACTATGTATTTTAAATACGAATATAAAGAATATTATTAATTGCTTTAACAAGAAAAATTACACATTTATAATATTATAATATATATAACGACTAAGTACTTAGTTTTCCAACGTCTTTATCACAATTTCATCCCCTTTGGGATATAATTTAAAAAAAGCAAGGAACACGTATTTGTGTTTTTGATCACATTTTTGTTATTTTTATATATTTATAATATTTATCACATTATTAAAATTATCATATATATAAAGCTAGAAATCGTCCTGTTGTTTTACGGACTAGATATTATACTGTTTGTGCAGATCCAGAAGCTTATTATTACACTCTGTTAGTAACCCATGTCCCTTTTAGAGCAGAAGAAGACGATTCGACCAAAGATCGACATCTTCAACGCGAAATTGAAAGAAAAATGTTATCTTTAATATTGTGTTGGGGTGTAACTGTACACAAGTTGCAAGGGACAACTTTGAATCGAGCCGTTGTCGATCTCAGTTCGCGCATTTTTTGCTAAAGGCCAAGCCTACGTAGCCTTGAGCCGGGTTAGGTCTTTTCTTCGTCTTTTTTGGTTTAATTATTAGTAGTTTGGACCACCGCAGGCTACTAAACAATCCTCATGATATCAACCCTCTCAATGAAATGACGAGATTGCGAAATTTGCCATCGCATAACAATAACATTGACTGACTTATGTCACACAGCTTAAAGAGTTGCGTGTATTAACTTGATATTTTGCCCGGATGTTTATTTATTCATTATCTTATCATATATTAAAAAAAACAGTAAAAGAAATAAAAAAATCAATAAATACAATATTTAATACTAGCTTTTGACCGCGGTTTCGCTCGCATGGATATAGTTTTATAGTTAGACGCTATTGGTAGGGCAGAGCTGTTCACAGCACTTTTTTGTAAACGATGTTCTTTGATAGGCATCTCTGTCAATAATATTTAATACAGAATGTTTCATTTTGGTTAAAGCATCCAAATATATTTTTTCTTAACTATTACTTGAAAAACAAAGAACTATCTATTTAATATTTCACCCCCTGAACCCCCATCCCTATCAAAAAAAATTAAAACAACATTTTAAGTTCATATCGTAATACTAATTTGCAAAACGTTAACTTCAAAACAAAGATTTTTTCATACAACGTTTCATCCATTTTCATTAGACTGGCCTGGCCTGTTGGTCTAGTGGTTAGTGACACTGACTGCTAAGCCGGAGGTCGTGGGTTCGATCCCCACCCAGGACAAATCTTTGTGTGTTTGTTCTGTGTCTGGGTGTAATCTATCTATAATATGTATGTATTTACAAAAAAAAATATTTAAGTAGTATATCAGTTGTTTAGTACCCATAACACAAGCATAATTGCTTAATTTGGGACTAGATGGCGCTGTGTAAATATGGTAGAATATTATCCCCAATTTCACCCATCCAAAGCCACCCTTGTCAAAGATATAGATGAGGGGATTTTTTATTTTGATAGTAGTACCTCAAAACAAATAATCGTTTTTATCCCTTTTCACCCTCTTAGGGGTCGAATTTTAAAAAACCCGTTCTTAGTACACCTCTAGACCTTAGGATAAACACACCGTCCAAATATCAAGTTGCTACGACCAGCGGCTTAGGCTGTGCGTTGTCTGTCAGTCAATCAGTCAGTCAGGACAAATCCTTTTATAATATGTATGGATATCAAGATAATTAATGATAAAAATATAAAACAAAAAAATCTTAAAAACAAAAATATAAACAAGAATTAAGAGATGAAAAAAATGTGGTCAACTTTTTATTTGAAACTAGCTAGGTAACTCATAACTAAAAAGTATAAAATAAAAAAAATATAATTTAAAAAATCAAAAAACCCGACTGCTTTAAAAACTGAAAAGAAAAAAACAAGCACTTAGATGTCCGGTGGTCTAGAATTCTAAAATATATTATTGAATGAATACTATTGAAGAAAATAAAATATATTCTAATAATGGAACATAACAATTGAACAGTCGGGATCCATTGACAAATTAGATTGGCTGTCGAATAATGGATCCCGACTGTTCAGTTGTTATGTTCCATTATTAGAATATATTTTATTTTCTTCAATAGTATTCATTCAATAATATATTTTAGAATTCTAGACCACCGGACATCTAAGTGCTTGTTTTTTCTTTTCAGTTTTTAAAGCAGTCGGGTTTTTTGATTTTTTAAATTATTTTTTTTTTTTTAATTATAGGATAAAACAATGTTTACTATTTTGAAATGTATCTTGCTAAATTCTTAACTTTTATTTTACAAATACTAGATTAATATAAATATTATCACAAAAATAACCAAACATTTTATTTACAAGATCACTAAGTACTAACAATACCTCACGCCTGATTTACTTTTATATTTTTAAATCAAAAGTTGATATTTTAAAAGCATTTCCAAATAACCTTACTATCTCAATACAGCGAGATGAGAAAATAGAATTTGCTTGAGTAAACAAAGATCTTTACAATGATACTATTTGTGCACTAATACAGTGAACGAACCGAAACTTAAAAGAAAATTACTTGACCAAGTCGTACAAAGTCAGCGCTGTCATGAAGATGTAAAACAAAACTTCACAATACATTTCAGTGTAAGGAACGTTTCAAAGAACTTCTAAGATAGTCTAGAGCGCTTTACGATTTGCGAACAAAAGCCAAACAATCCATTGTCTATCGATTGTAGCCCCGAGTGCAGTTTGTCGTCAAAGGCCTTAACTTGCTCTTTTCAGTGCTTTTACTACGTGTTGCCTGTTACTACGTAGTTTAGCGAGTAAAGCTCGTTTTACGTTATAATATTATTGTCTTGCAATAGCATTGTTTGTATTGACGAGGAATGAATACCTTTTCAGTAAGTTGTTTATTGCTGATTCTAGTGGGTTCATATTTATTACATAAACTGTATTGTCTTATTTTATAGTCTATGACTTGACGTTCATCGAAGTATTTACGATTTTGTATATTTGATTTCATATGGTGCTCATGTTTTGCATAAGAGGTTCTATCTTCACTATATAAAAATATTATAAATTTATAGTTATTGTAATATTTGTAAGTTTAACAAGTAGTAGGGTATATTATTCTCTATTGGGAACATCCCCTAAAGTACTCCACGTGTTCTTTACTTTGTTTCAAGTCTTTAGCTTTATCTTTCGCATGTTTCTTACTTGTATGACGTACCATTGAGCTTTTAACATCTGTGCAATATATCTTCAGCTAAAGTAATATAATCTATATTGTGAAATTGAAAAATTACTTTTTTCTTGCGAATTTTAGGATTGAAGTCTAAGGATTGGCATTTGTTTTAAACTAAAGCACTTAGAAAGCCTATTTGTAATACTAAAATAGCTTTTTTGCTGACTCCAAAACTCTTTTGAAAGCTTTGAAAGTTTGGGATTTTTTTTTTCTTACAAGTAATATATTTAAAGACGTAACATCTAATATTAAAATTACGTACATCACTGATAAAGTTATTCTTAAGGCAACATTTCAATTCTCAATTTTTATTGCATCTACATGTTCTTATACATGTTTTGAAACAACACAATCTCAAAGGATTTACTCCTTTTATAAAACAAAATCAGATCGTAGTGTATCATCATACGTGTACCGCACCGCTTTCAAAAAACCTATAAATATGAAATAATATTGTAAAGTTTAAACATTATCGTGGGCAGAATTTTTTCATACCTATTCGAAACATTAAATAAATATTAAATTAAAGTGATTCAGCCAAATTCGTTCAAATTCAAAAACAAAAACCTTGTTTTAACAAAAAATTTAAATAAAAAATCGAGTTTGAAAAAATCAAAGTATGAATAGCGTACAAAGACCAAAAATACGGCCATAACATTTTCCCATGTTTAAACATGTACATCTACCAATTACATAGTCGGTTGGGGATATCTGCAATTCATAAAGTAACTGTCAGTACGCCAGGTTCATAGTTAACATATTTGAAAACTTGGCTCATGTTTTGCACAATATTTTTGCATATATTTATTACGAAGTATGTTCGAGCCGTTATTCGTTCCTTTATAATAACATGAAAGGCCCAATTTGCAAATAAGATAATACGTTTCGACTGCAGTGCGTGCTTTTACCCTAATATAACCATTTTGTAGGAATCTCATATAAAATAGGAGGCTCTTTCAATTATTGTTTTATCCATTTTCCTATTATCATTATCATACGAATTAGTTTTGGCTTTTGAGGATGTTTGCTTAGAAAATATGGGTAATATTGTCTGTTCCATTTCACTAACTTTAACCTTATTGGATTTGAGGATATTAAACTTTTATATATATCTCATAAAGTTGATATTACAGTAACAAGCTTTTTGCTTATTAATATGAAAAGATTCCTAGAAAAGGAACTTATTTTCGATGCTAAAAATACAACTAAATCCAAGCTGATTCTCAGAATTGGCGTACTGAAAGTTAGTATGCCACTGATCTCGAGTAGCAAAGTACGCTTATTCGCCGTGCTTACAGCTGGCAACATTGCCTCCTCTTGCTTGTATAAACATTGTTGAAATTACATGGAAACATATCGTAGGCTATTTGGACAGTGCATTAACTCACCCGTACAGACTTGCATAAATATTTACGGTTCCGGATCACTAGCTTAGATGATTGCATTATACGTGCATATGTAATCCATAGCAACCGACCGGAACGGAATCGATGATGGGCGGAATTCGCTTTCGTTTAATAAAGGGTGCCTAGTTGAAAATTTTAGCGAGTATGAAGCGGTTTAATTTTGAAATAACGTTTGCCTGCGGCAAGTGTGCATTCTCACGATGTTGTTCGTAAACGTTCGTGTGGTTTTGGTACTTTAAAAAAAGTATTAAGATTATATTTTATAAGGTAAGTATTTAATTTTTCTATCGTGAAATTATATTCGACTCAACAATCAAGATTATTTTAAAATATTAAACAGAAATGAAAATGTAAAACATCGTTCAACCAATGACACATTTATACAAGCCGATAGCATAAATGTGTTTAACTATAAACATAGGTAATTATTTTTCTTTTCTTTTTTTAAAAGACAACGCCCGCACTAGGGAACAAGCCCTGTGTCGCGGGGAGCTTTACAAACATGAAACTAACGGACACAAAGTACACCCAGACTAGAAACAAATATCTATGAATCACACAAATATTTGTCTCGTGTGGGAATCGAACCCACGTCACCCAACCCGGCGATGTAGTGGCGAGGCGACCACCTTAACCACTGCGCCACGGTGACAGTCAAAGTCAATAGGTGTATGTATATATTACGTACTTACTAACACCTATTTAGTTATAAAGGATTTAAAAACTAAATAGTTGGTTATAAGTAACGACGCAGCATTTCAACCCAATTTATTGATAGTAAAATCTACAAAGAGCATTAGTCTCGATACAAACCAAGTCTGCTTTTAAATCCGATCGCTAGTTCCCATAAACCTGTGAAACCTGAACAACACTTTACAAGCAAAAGATTTATAGTATGCAAAATTTCTAAATGAGCAAGGAAAGGGTCAGACATCAGAGAATGTTGATTGCGCGGTCATTCTCCACGGTCCATTTGATTTACTATGCTTTGCTCTAAACACGTACATATCACATAACAAAGATCAAATACAATCAATAATATAAAATTGAACCATACTCATAGAGTAATAAAGGTGTTTGTGAACGCAAAATAAGTTTCCTTGTATACGTTAATTAAGCGATATTTCACTCGGTGACGCATGGCGCCGTCTGCTAAACGCCTTAACGAAATAATTTCTAGAAAGTTAAGTTTTCTTTGATATTATTTTAGGTGCTCGTATTGAAATGAAGTCATTAAGAGTGGGTGTTGCAATTTGTCGACTTGCAATAGGTACAAAAAATTCACTCCTAATTTTATTGAACACTAGCTGTTGTCAGGTCTATGCTCCCATCTTTAGTTGGCCACTGCACACTACTAACTGTTCAGGTTTATAATATTATAAGTATAAATTTTGAAAATCTATCTGAAACTTTAAATTGATTAAAGCGTTTCACAATCTTGAAATATCAACATGCATTTGTTAAACATGAACGTTTTGAATCATCAAAATAAAAGTAGTCGGTATCTTAAAATTACAGCGGAACTTCAGTAACAACACCAACAACAGCCTCAGATCAATTTCTGCAAAACGTAGGCCTGGAATAACTTAATATAATTTTCTTGAACTTGAAGGCATCATTTTTTTAATTATATACAAAATAAATTGCATAAAAGTGTAGATGTAAAATACTGCAGTATAAACGAAACACTTTGTCATCATCGTCAGATTCTGCGAAATAGAGGAGAGGAACAGAGGAGGAGAAAATAAAAGTACAACGAAATATCTCTTATACTATCATCCATTTTAGATCAAGGATGTCAACACGACAGTAAACGCGTTCAAAGCGTGTCAATCTTGAAAACACCGAATACTCTTCATTTATCACCTAAGGTCTGAAGCTTACGAACAATACGATATGTCAGATGTTAGATCGAAGGATGTTAGTAAGATGTGTGGGCTCATACATCGATGTATAATATTGTTCGAATCTGTTATAACATGTGTCGACTCCGTGGGTTTGGTGAAACAAGGTAAAAAAATTAGAGAGTATAGCTTTTGATTGTAACGAAGCAATAACGATGAATATAAAGAACAATATTATAGGGATTATGAATTCAAAGAATTGTCTCTTTAAATATATTTGAATTTTACCTTAGTAAGAAATATTATGATCAAAACGATGGTGGCTGATTAGATAAGTGACCGGTATGTAAATCATGCGGATCGTGTTCGATTCCGACTGGCAGTACAAATGTGGATTTCACTATGTGGAATTTATATGGACTAAACAAGTGACTTACTACCTGCTAACGATGAAAGAAAACATCGTGAAGAAATCCACATACCCTAGAAGAAATTCTAAGTGTCTGATTCACCAACCCTCACTAGGCCAGTGTTCGTAGATTATGGCCTAAAGACTCTCAGCTTTCTATTTAGAGGAAATGAGACCCGAGACTGCAGTGTAACATTATTCGGTTGGTTATAAAGAAAAATTATCAGACAAAAAGCAATTCAACAATCAGTATAAACAATGAATCGCATTACATGCTCAAAATCGATAGAGGTGGAAGTGCAGACAAAACCGAATTAATAATTAATGATCACAATGGACGAATGATATTGGCGTTTTCATATCGATGTATTGCAAAATCTGTCCATCATATCACTATGCATATCATTTGTCATTGCAAATGACATGTTGCCTATGCTTTCGAATGTATAATTATAGCTGTATAGGTATACCAAAACCTATCTCTGTTCAGTGGGTATGCCACTTCTGAGTAGGTATGTGTTAGAGTAATCCAGTGATTTTGTAACGACTTGACAGTAATTTGATTTGTTTTACTTAATTTTTTTTACAAACATTTCTCTCATTCCTTATTCCTCATTATTTGAAGAATTTTATTTCAGAATATTGGAAATTATAATCTCAATGTATGCCTGATATGTCAGTTACAAAAGTACAAGTTGATTTGTAAGTATTTTAAGTATTTTATTGTGTACAATCCAAATACACTTAGAAATTATTTTGCGTACCAATTTAAAATTTTAGCTTGTTTTACTGTCAGTTTTACTATAATAATTTAAACTCAATCTATCAAGTAAATTTTTTTCTCAGCCTGCGTTGTTCTACTGCTGGGCAAGTAGATTTAAAGTTTCATTTTCCCCCTTAATCTAACCCTTCAAAAATATTACAATAGAAAAATCGTCTAGCTATCTGTAGTCGCGTCTATTAATAAATAAAATATAATAATAAAATACATCAAGGTTTAATACATTTATCCAAAAAAAGAATTTCAATATAACACGTTACTATATCTTACCTATTCGACCTTATTAGAAGCATAATGTTCAGTGTTTATCCTCACTGTCTGCCGGAACATTTTACGAGAGCTTCGCCGTATTTAGTAGCAAGTCATCACAGTTGATGTGCAAAGGTAATCCCCTGCAATCCTTCAAACCATCCGCTGAAAGGTCAGACATAGAGGACTTTATATCATAAACCCTGTGGTAGGTATACCGCTATGGCTGTAGGACTAAATTTATATTGTGGTAGCATGATTTACGACTTAGTACAAACCTCAACTGATGGCTTAGAGTATTCTGAAACGGTAGTAGTGTAAATATAAGTATAATATTATTATTATATTGTAAAGCTGAAGAGTTTGTTTGTTCGGTTGAACGCTAGGATCTCTGGAACTACTGGTCCGATTTCAAAAATTCTTTTAGTGTTGGATAGACCATCCTCAGATCTCAGCCCTCCATCCTTTCAGCTTATCTGGGGTGATTCAGTTACAAATATCCTTCTAACCTTCGCATTTATTATTATAATAATAAAGATATTATAATAAAAAATAATAATTAAACATACCTATTTATTTATTTTATTTAGGTAAGGATATCTAACTAAGCACATCAGAATCTATACTCAAAATACATAATTTGCTGTTAATATTGGGCAATGTCCCTCCTTCAAATGGGTATACATACACACCTAGCATTTTTGAAGTAAAATGTAGATATTTTAAGACAAGGTTTAAAGCACATAATGCATTAGAATAGGAAAATTCTTGCATAACAAAATACATGAAAGTGCGACGTTTTTATTAGTACGAATGAAGCATAAAACAGTTCATCGTGAGGCCAATCTATGTAGAAAACATACAATAAATTTATTCATGAGACACCAAGCCCCAACCATTCATCGAGTTCATAAATTAATCCACTCTATTGATGTCGCTACTTCCTCTCAGGCGAACATCACTAAAAACATAAGAAACCCACCCAATATTTTATCATCCCACACATTATAAACCTGTGCTTGTGGCTTGCTTTCATTCAACTGAAACACGTACACAAAATATTCTAAGACTATTTTCTAAATAAAATCAAAGAAATTTTATTAGACTTGAATTTTATTTGTCAACGATCATTTTAGGGAAGCGGCAATGAAAATAATTCCACCACCAGGGAATAAATAATAAAAAAAGAAAATCCATGATATCGATGCCGTCTGACGTCACTCACTCGATAGGCGTCTGGCGCTGGCGACGAGTGTGTCGCGTGGACCCAGAATTTACAGCCGCAATTAGTTATGTACCCGACGCACGACAAACGATGTAGGCTGACAAATGATCGGCCAGTTGGGCTGGGTGCGACTACCCGCAGACAATGAACGGTACACCCGATCCGGTCGATCATTTGGTGAATAGCTTAAGGATTGTGTAACAAATACTGGACAGTTTTGTGTTGGACTGAAATCGATCGATGTTGGGTGAAAATTTTTTTTTTTTTATATGCATGTGTGCGATTTCAAAAAAAATGTGATGAAATCAGAAAATCATTTTCATACGTAAAAATTGAATATAATAACGATACCATAAAAACGTTTATTAACAAACAAAAAAGCTCTGTTTCACACCTAAATAGACTATTCACCTAAAATCAATCTACCCCTTTATTTCTGCGAAAATTAAAAGCGCTTTTAATCACAGTCTCAACTGAAAAGTTAGACTGGTTTACAGACAGACGGATTGACGGGCCAACACGCCACTTCGAAAGTCTCCATCAAAATTCCAACCCGTGAAAATAACAGTTCACACCTCGTCAATATTCTAGTTTCAAAAAATGTTTAGTGTATTCACACCTCGCAAATCCGCACAGCTTACCAACAGTTCTATGTAGAGAACACTTGTACGTACATTAATCGAACCACTCCAATTAGTTACTAGCGTCTAGTGGCTACATGACACGTCGGGTTAATCCCAGCTTACTAGCGCAACTGTACTAAACAGTCGAAATCCTCTACAATGCAGTGCATTCGTGTCTTTGAAGCCTATGGCAGGATCAAAAGGCCCCGCTGCCAACGGATTACATTGTAAACCTATATTGAGTGAAGTGTGTACGAGAAATGACCCGAGTTAGCTTAAAGCATTTCAGACTGTTGTTAAGTGGTCTCGATATCAACACTGTTGATGGATCGGAGTGAATTAAAGTTTATTTCTCTATAGTTCAGATAGTTTGCAACTTTAAATATATTGGGATAGGACAAAAATAAATTATAGAACCAGTCACATTGTAATTGACTGCAGTAAACACTGTAAATAAGTGAAAAAAAAACAGTACCTAACTCGTTAAAAATGCGGGTTCACCAACTCTATTTTATATAATATTATTATTAAATTTTATATAGATATATATAATTTTAATGTAAATGTAGTAAAAACAAAAATATCCTCCTTTTTACGAAAATTAAACTAGCTTTTGAAATTCCGAAAACCAAATTTTTACAAGTTACCAAGAACTGAAACTACAACTTACTTTTAATAGCCTTTGAGGATGTGCATTTCCTTAGCACCTAACATAGTCAAAATTCTCGGTACTGTTGAACTACGGAAACACCAAAATAGTTAAACATTTTGCATTATGTTGAAACGAATCGTGGAACGGAAATAAGTAATGCAGTTACTTGGTAGCTGTACACGTCAGGGAATACTAAATAAGATACACTCATAGGGTGATGATTTAGTAGCTTCTATTGCCTATGGATGTTAGTAATCTAAGTGATATATAAGTTCCTATGTACAAAACGATAATTCTATAAATAATTACTTTAATACGGTAAAGAAGAACAATTAAACGTATTGCTCTTCTTTCGAGAGATCATTATTTCAAATACTATATTTGAATGTATTATTTCTTCAATACAAAGGTATCTACTATTTAGTTATGAAGTATTTTTCAAGACATGAGAGTCATTGGGACAAAGTTGTATTTAGAAATTATATAATAAATATTATTGACTAGCATGCGATGGTGGCTGAATGGATAAGAGACCGGCGTGCTAAACACGCGGTCCGAGTTCGATCCCGACCGGCGGGCGGCAGTACCAATGTAGATTCCACTTTGTGGAATTTATATGTACTAGTCAAGTGACTTTCCATCTGCTAATGGTGGTGAAGGAAAACATCTTGAGGAAATCCACATACACTAGAAGAAATTCTATGAGTATGTCTGATCCACCAACCCGCGTGTGTGAATTATGGCCTAAAAACCCTCTCAGCTCTCTAGGTAGAGGAGAGGAGACCCGAGCCCAGCAGTGGGATATTAATGGGTTGCTGATGACGATGATTACTTCCTAAAATTGTACTTATCTCTATTAAAGACCACCTACACACCAAGGAATCCGATTACGAATTGTTCATGAACTTTGTAATTCACGAAAGCATCCTCCGGCAATAAAGTAATCAAAGATTGAGCGTTGACAACTTGCACGATATACATTCAGTTAACAGTCATACAATTCATGTTAGTTGCTTTTTAAGTAGTCATTATATGCAAATTACTGAATCGTGATGATGTCTGTCTTGATAGACTGAACGTGTTCTACTGCTCACGAGACACACCGTTTTAATATTCAACGAACATGTTGTAATAAATCTCAAAGCATCGTAGGGATACGTGTCGATATACGCACGGCTTAACTACTTACTTGTATTACGGAGGAAAATGTCGTGTTTTCTGTGAAAAAATTGTACTTGTAAATTCGGTTTTCTAGAATCGTCTAGAAAATCAAGTTTTTTATTATAAAGCGAAGTATGGTAACTATCTAGTAGCTTCTGTCGCCTGTGGATATCGGTAATCCAAGTGATACAGTCTCACCATTTCAACCCATAAACGTCCCACTGCTAGGCACGGGTCTCTCCAAAGAAGTAGAAGGAATTTAGTCGACAATACCAAGCTGCTTTTTCTTGGAGTGCTCTTGTCTGCTTAAGGTTAGTCCCTTAGTCGTTAAGATACCCACGGGTTGACATGGAGTAGTGACATAATGTATTCTTAATCTGTCACTACGCGGATAATATATTATAGATACAGCCTAGCACTAAATCTAATTTAAAAAAAATTCTTACTCTCGTAGTATAATAGAACGAAACATTATTGAAGTCGTTGTCTTCTGTCCAAAGTCCAGCATTATGTTAAAGAAGCTTGGTTCATTATTTACTAAACCTTCATCATATAAGTAGTCCAAATAGTCATAACTTAGCTATATTGCTTAACTTTTACCAAACTGCAGAGCAGTGTATCACACGGAGTAGAAGCGTAATTGTTTTGAAAGTAACTGTCAGTTAAGAGCCGTGTGGGAGTTTGTATGGCCAATCCAACTTGTACAATTCACAGAGTGTTTGCACGAAATAGTACACCATAACATTTTCGTCTAGTGTCAGACTGTACCCGGTGATATTGTTAGATTTTACTTACTGTGCAGAGGCAAATGTTTCAAGTTTCTCAAGTATTTAACATCTTTGCCTATATAAGAGGCATTACTATAAGCAAAATAATATACTGTGGTTACTAATTGTTAGATATTTATATACAGTAATTTTTATTTTTTCTTCATTTTACTTGTAAACGTTTGTTTTTTCTTATTCATTAGTCCGAAAATATTTTAAGTAAGTAATTATTCACGGTAAGTAAAACAACGAAGATTTCACAGTATCGTTTTTTTAGATTCAACGATAAATGCTAAAATAAAAAATACTCAATGTATTGATGTCTTATATTCGACGGAAATGCAAGGTATATAAATCTATAATATAATATTAATAGTATAGATTCAAATTGTATTCTACCAGTTAGACTTTGACTGAGAAATAGTGTAATTTTTTTATGGTATTCCATAAAAATGCAATTAATTTTTCAACTATCGTCACTAAATTAAGGATTACAAGAACAAACACAGTAAAGCACTCGAGTCTCTAATATTCTTATCCTATTTAATACATGCTGTATGCTAAACAGCCTGCCCGAAACAATGGTGATATCAGATCGCTTAGAGGAAAGGTTTTTGTGTTAATTTATTGTAGTGCCATTTGGATTTGTAAAGGAAATCTAGGCGTTTAAGTAACTGAGAACGTTGGATAACGTGATTTACTAGTCAAGAATGTAAAACAACTGTGCTGAATTAATAGGGCTGTTGTAAACGAACTTGTTTTACAGCTGACTGTGATAAGAGATGAATTTGTTGAATAAATGTATGACTCAAGCCTTTCATAAATACCTTTCTGCGGCTACAGTGAAGAAATAGATTGGTAAAATATAAACATGGTTTAAAATAACAGCACACTGATGACATAAATTGGCCCGTTGGTCTAGTGCTTAGTGACCCTGACTGCTAAGCCGAAGGCCGTGGGTTCGATCCCCACCCAGGACAAATCTTTGTGTGATGAGCATAAAGGTTTTTTCTGTGTCTGGGTGTAATTTATCTATAATATTTATGTATTTACAAAAAAAAATGTATTTAAGTAGTATATCAGTTTTAATAATTTGCACACCTTTTAGGTAAGATAAGGTTTAAAGCTACTCAGTTTATTGTACCCTTATTAACATCTACATTTTTGTAAACCCTTATCTATGCAGAATAAATATATTTGTATTTTGTATTTTGTTGTTGTGTTTTTGGATTTTTTTTGGGATTGTGTTATGGGTAACACAAGCAAAATATATAATTGCTTACTTTGGGACTAGATGGCGCTGTGTGTGAATGTGGTGGAATATTATATTATTATAAGGTTTAGCTTAGGTGAATACGATTAAATATTTTAAATAGTGACTCCTTTATGAGTCTAACACTCTTAAAGGAGCCAATATGATGCGCTATGAAAGCAATATGAAAGCTCACGTAAAGCCATGAAAGAAAGAAAAAATATAGTATGCACCTTCAAAATCCGTATATATACGTTGTAATATAAATTTAAATATGTTTACAAGTTGAAACAATCATCAAAATTTCAACGAAATATTTCATATCATTATTCATCATCATCATCATTTCAACCCATAGACGTCCCACTGCTGGGCACGGGTCTCCTCCAAAAAATGTAGAGGGAATTAGCCATTTATATTTTTTTTTTGTATATTTATATAGGTACTTACTAGATAAAAGGCAAAACAAGTCATTTCATTAACTTGTGATTTTGTCTGTGAGACGATTTATTTGCTTACTTATTTACTCACAGAATCCTTTACCAACATGTGTATCCGGAAATACATTTCTCCAACGCAAATAAGCCCAAGTTTGGAGGCCGCCAAAATCCTTCCATCATAAATCACTATTTGATCAGTTTCCCATAACAGAGCAATAATTTATTTGTTTTGATAGATTTTTATCACTTCCCTCCATAATATCTGCGGGAAGAATTGCTTTACGATTGTGATCAGCAAATCTGAAATCGAATACTCATTTAGGGCGCTTTTGATTTAAAACAGGACCGGGTGCAAGGGGTAGTCTGAAAGCATAAATTGAATTCTTATCTCTAATCTGTCCTAAGGGAATTTCTTCCATACTCAATTATTCTATTATTAATTTTGGACTGAATATTATTTTGATTTCATGCTCAATTGTTCAGTGTGCTTTTATACCACTGTTAATCATTGCACCCTTCTTCTTTATAACATAAGTCTATGACTTTTCCATGGTAAAACTTCTTTGTATCGTCGCAGTTATAGGTTATTTTTTGTATGTCGCTTTTGTACTCGCATATCCAATAACACTTTTTTACATTTCTAACTATCTTATGCAGTACCATTTCTGAATCTAAAAGAATGTTTGATTTAATTTGGACCCTTACTCAAGTACGTGCACGAATTTCTAATAGAAATATCTTATATAAAACTCACAGAATACTGTTTATCTTGATCGTGAATCGTCAGTTGAATGACGCGTTAAATTGCAGCTATGGCGCCACCAAATGACGTCATAAACTTGAAAAATATCGCCCTGTTATTATTCGCCTCTTGATTATTTGGTTCCGGTTCAACGTTCAAGGGGTAAGCTTTACAGCTTTTATTATAAACATAAATATTCCTAAACATTTAGTCGAATGATCGGTGCCAGTAGAATATAAATGTACCCAATTTAGATATATAACAATGACGAACGAACGATGTCCTTTAAAAGAATCAACAGTGTATAATATTTTTTTGTTTGTTTTTGAAATAACAAATACCGTACATAATAATACCAAAAAAAAGTCTCTTACAACTTCTCAAAAAATGATTTTAGTGTCATAGTTTTTTTGCATTACAATAGAATAAATTAATGATGAAGATAAGTTTCAAGATGCCTTTCGTACTTAAGTCGCCTTCGTACTCATTCAAATGGTAGGTAATCGAAATATAATTTGCGTCAAAAGAATTGACATAAAATATATATATTAGGTATGTATAATATCTTAGTTGTGATTCTGCAAACGAAACCTTAATTTGAACTTTCCTAACACATTTATTATGTGAATATATTTATATTCAAATCATATTTACCTATATCAAAATTTGTAAAAAGTAGCCTACATGTAATATGAAATTATAACTACTTTGAAGACTTCATGTAAGGCGGTGGCCGTAAGTAAAAGAGTCAATATTAGCGTATATAAAAAAGGCAATTCACATGCCAAGCGCGACTCCAGGCTTTCATCCCTGCCCATTCAAACTTCTTATGCAAATTATATAATGTTTTTTATGACATGAGATGGCGAACTTTACTTAAGGAGTAAATATTTATGTAGTTACATATTAAAGGATTTTTTTGGTAAAATAAAAGAGAAAGTCTTAGCGCAATATTATCCTTTGAAGATATTGGTCGACCGAGTTGGTCTTTTTAATGATAATTTGTTTCAAAAAGCTACTGAATTTCAAAATAGGTCACTTAACTACGTCTATGCTGTGTGTAATATTGTGTACTGCCTATAACCTCGGATTGAGAATTAAGATCAAACAAAATATGGGGCAAATTCGATCGATTGGCTTAAGTTTCACTCTCTATTCTACAATCGTTTGTAAACGCCTAATACCAATTTTATTAAAGTGTTTTGTGACAAGAAAATTATATAAAAGCGCGTGTACACGAAAGAAAACTCTTCATGTCTACGTTAGAATTCGTGTCGTTTCTACATGCCAACTGTGTACACAGCAAGAAAAAATCTTGTCTTTGCTAGACAAGACCTGTATTAACGTTGAAATTTCTAAAATTTCGTGGCTTTATCCACAAAATTCCTATTGTGTTAATGAAATTGGTTTCTTATGTAGAAGCGATACGAATTCTCATGTAGAGACGGCGAGCTTTCTTAGCGTGTGTACACGCTGTAATTTCTTGTAAAATTTCCTCACAAACATTTGGCCAACGTTTGTAAACTCTTACAGGTATATATGTAGGTATTGTATGTGACAGCTGGTGGTATCAGAAATCTTGCCAAATTCGATGGAGAGCCCACTTGGAGACATTCCAACTTGGCACTTGACGCCACATGACCCGTATTAATAAGCGACTATAGCTTCAACTACATCGTTATAGGGTAAGCTATGTTGAAGACTGTTTTATGGTTTCTCGAAAATATTGTTGGTTTATCTTGGGTATGAACGATTATGGGATTATGATGCGTGGATCGTATGTCTATTACATTTATAGTGATTCCAGTGAATGATGTATAAATGGTTAGTAATACGTTACAGTTTCTGTTTAGTTTATGTAAATGCTGTCATAAAAGTCATGTCAAACCGTTTATGTCCTTTGTAATGACACAATAATGTTAATCATGACTTTTGAAGTTTTTAGAAGAGGCGCTCGTAGCATTGTGATATTGAGATATCCATTAGGATAATCAAGGTTAAGCAACGTTCGGCAAGGTCAGTCTATGATGGGTGACCGTTTGTGGCAATTTTATTCTCGAGCGTCCGCACTTCGGAAAGGACGTAAAGCCGTTGGTCGCGGTTATCACTTAATTTGTGGTCAAGTTGGAAGCCTTCTAGGCGACTTGATAAATTCCAACACTCGAGTCTGCCTCAAGCCCATACGATAAGATAAAAAGAATGGATTTTGAATATAAGATTTAAAAGATGATCAAGTAAACATTACGAATGAAACTCATTTATCTACATTATATTACCGATTTTCTTACTTTCAATGGCCGCAATTATGATAATATTGATTTGAAAAATAATAAAGCAAAATGAGATCTCGCAATTCAATAAGAAATCAAAATACTTAATACATAAATTCTCTCAAAATTCAAAGCCTTGAATGTCAAACAAGAAAATCCCTCATTATATAAAAATAAAATAAGAATTAAATTGAGCACGCGCCGTGTCTACCCCTCAATAATACAATCATAGGACTGAATGAAATATCAATAGGAAATAGATTTGACCAAAAATCTGTTCGAGGGGACCTTGTCCCCCGACACTTATGGAATAATCTGTTGGAATTACTTTATGATCTTATTACCGGTAAATAAGTCAATTATGCTTTGTTACCATAACTTCTGAATTATTGCGTACTCTATTTGTTTTTCGTTGACTTTATTTATTCAAATATTTACAATCATATAATTAATAATATTTATTTATTAAAAAAATTCATTTATTGGTGATGATGATGATGATAATGAATAAGTAAACTAAATGTTTTTCTAATCCTAAAGTACACTCTATAAAAAATAACTTTAACAACTTTTTTACTTATTAACTTTCAACCAATTTTATTTCAGATCTTAGAAGTATCACACACCTAAATCGTGAAATATGTTTAAAACAAACATTTTTAAAAATAAGTGAGGTCAATTTGACAATTTATAATCGTACTACAATATCAAATTCACCTTAAATGAACAAATCAACTCAACATCAACTGCATACGGTTATATAAAATATTTAGATGGAGTGGCGTTTACCGTAACTAGTATAACTGCAGCTATATGGACCTTGAGTACTCAAACAGCCATCACCGCAATAATCCTTGGAGCGAATACGTTCAAATTTTCACACCATTACACAGTTGAAGAGCGATTAGTAGTTACCAATGGGTTGTGGTGCTCACTATTAATTTGTCAGTTCCAATTGTGACGTCTCTCGATAATTGCTGAAATGTTGCTGTTAAATGCACAGTGCCTTGCAGTTTCAGTCCTGTTTTTGCTGGTCCATTGTATTCCAGCAAAACGTACTGCAATTTTGTTGGCAATAACTACAATGGAAAAGAATAAACTGTTTTTGGTTACAAAACTGAGGCAAGAATATTACTGCAAAATATTTTTACAAACTCGCGTATATTTTTTATCCCTTTTGTTCGTCTATTGATAACTGGCAGAGAAAATACATCACCGCAAAGATCAAATCGTAAATGTCACCCTAAATATTATTATGTGTTATAAATCTAAACAAAAGACACGAATTACGAGGTATTCTCTGCAAGAACCAGTAAAACAATAATATTTTTATGACCCATAATGTATAAACATTTTCATCGTCCCGTAACAATGAAAAGGTGCGTGACATTTTGTAATAGATTTATTCTGAAGGATTGAATTACTATGTGAAGTGAAGCAAAGAAGCATAAAGTTATTTATGTTACTGTAGGCCGGTTTGGCATTGAATTGTCAAACGAAAACTTAATGTGGACTCAGAAATGGTTTAGATAATAAGTCCTAAGTATGTTAGATGCGGAAACTTCATAGTAACCCAAACACACAAATTTTGTTCGTCTCGTGATGGTATCGATTGTTTTTGAGAAAAAAGACGACCACTGTTAGGTTGTTCATCATCAGTTTAAGTAGAATAATAAATAGATACAATCCGTCATTCAAGAACTAGTTTTGTTAAGGAAAATATTGTTCACCTAAATTGAACTAAACTAGAGCGAATAGATAGCAAAGTGATACAATTCTAGCGTCTCAAATTTTATTTGAAATAATATCTGCTGACGTATTACGTGTTCCACCCGCGCTTGTAGTTTTATTAGTTTCATATAATATGACCTCATACCGATGCCATAGTTGTCATCAGTTACAAAATCGATATCGACACGGCTGCAATAAAATCATTTGATGTCTTTATTAACGTGTGAGATTCGATCAGGTTAAAGTGTGATTGAGTTTCTATATAAGAAAAATATGGACTATTATGTAAGAGTATCAGTAACGTCATCTTTGAAACTATCGACTGAAGAAATTGTAAAATATTCCTGTGATATCATTAGTGTCCCACTACTAGGCTCGGGTCTCCTCTCTTCTAAGATCACCGAAAGAGCTGCGAGGGTTTAGGCCATAATCCACTCACGCTGGCCTAGTGCGGTTTGAAGGATTAGACATACCCTTAGAATTTTTTCTAGGATAATAAATGTAGGTTTCCTCACGATATTGTCGTTCACCGTCAGCAGATGGTAATTCACTTGACTAGTACATAACACAAAACTTATAGAAACCCCTACAGCTATTAAATTTTAAATTCTAGCTGCATTAGCAGTTGTCAATCCACAATGCAAACAATAATCACTCATTGCATTTTTTTTTCAGAAGGACATTAGTCAAACGTCATGTTTACATTTTAGGGCAACAACATCTTCAACAACCTAATACCATTAGCTACGTACGCTCGCTTAGTTAAGGATAATTAATTCTAACGACATTGGTGGCTTTTAAAATACTCCCTAGGCACTTTTTAATTCCGTCACAACCGTCTTATTTAACAGCCAAGGAAACGAGACATAAGTCCACGTTAAAGGGCTTTAAAATGCTTAATTACCAGATTTATAATAGTTCATTATATTAAAAGAGTCTGCTGTTTGACAGTTATTTTAATGTTCCACTTTTAAAGCCGTTTTTTAAATTAAGATAGTCCCATTATAGCAAGTGGGGACATGGAAGCTGATTGTCAAATTTAAATGATCGTCTACGAACTACTCAGTAGTTTGTTAACAGTTTCAACACTTGGTACTCATTATTTATATCTTCGTATACAGGGTGTATACGACGATACGACATTAAATGAAACCACGTGTAGCATGTGATGTTAGAAGACTATACCAAAAAAATTGAACAGAAATTTGCAATAGTTTAGACGCAAATGTACTTTCTTTATGTCACAGTTGTTCACAGTTTTAAACAACCTGTAGGTATTTACGTTGATCGTATGTTGTCATTACGTCATTCAATTCATTTAAATATCTCTGACTCTTTCATATTATCTTATCTCTTACTCTGTTCCGCACTGTTGTCATCGTCATGTCGAAAACGTCATGATAGAAAAATAATGTGTGGTTGTATATTCTTAAATTTTTCGACTTTAAATAATGTGTACGTAGCTTTTTTTTTTTTTTTTTTTTTTTTTTTTTTCTTTTTTTTTTAATAATTTATATTAGAATATGTTTATAAGGGCTGCTGGCACTGGCTGCCTTGTCATTTAATGTCGTATCGTCGTATACACCCTGTATATTTCTGTGTGTTTTGGGCATATATTTCAATTAGGCTATTTTATTGATAAGTGATATTGCTATAGGAGCCTATTTTGGATTTTATAATTTTGTATTTTCCGTTTGGTCGTTAATGGAGAACGATAAAATAAAGAATTAAAAGCAAAACAAACTGAAGCGCCAATGCTAAAGTCTTAAATTTCAACACGCATGTGTAATTAATTTATTACGTTTTAGCACTAATAATATCTTTGTATTTAATAGATTAGAAATTGTAATTTATTTAAAAAATTCTAAATAAATCCTTTTTTTTTTTCTTTCTTTTTATTTCTTTCTTTTTATTTCTTTCTTGTTGTTTTTTGTGTTTTGTTCTAGAATTATAGCCATACTGTTTTTTATGTTTTGTTTTTTCATTAGGTATTAGCAATTATTATACCGCTCTGATTCAAAGCAAAGAATGTGCCATCATAAAATTCTAACAAGTGCTCGCTAACTCATAAAATCGTACATAAATTATTGTAAACTCTAGTTTTATTACTACCTAAACACACAACACGTAAAGCCTAGTGCCCACGGGACGTAGTAACAACTTGATAACTTAGCTAGGACAGTAAATAGTGATTTATTACCTATTATGTGTGTGCGGTGTGTACTAGGCGTAGCAATTTGCGGTCACACAATGTTTTATTGCGATTTTTTTTTTAGTTTTACTCTTGGTATGATGATTCATAGAATCCTTAGAAATAAAATATGGAGGGTAGTCGGAAAAAATGCGTAGTTATCTATGTATCTATTTACAGAATTTTTAAATAGTTTTGTATTAATTAATTAACATTTTCGTACAAAATTTTCGTTTGAGTTAGATATTACTATTATTAACTAGTGTTTTATATAATTTTGATTTATCAGGAAAAAGAGCGTATTATGTTATTTTACTCCCAAAAGAAGCATCATGGAACTTCATTGTAAATCATCAACACAGTTTATTGAAGTTCAATGCTGTAGGTAAACATGGTCCAATGTTGAGTGCCAGGAAAGAGAACTCTTTTGTGGCACACCAATTTTCCTGGTCCTCTGCCTTTTGCATCCTGCCACAACAACCTACCAACACTACTACAAAGCATTTACGTTCGAAGTCAGTTGAAGAGCAATTAACTGACTGAAATTTTTCTGTAAAAAATATTTACATTCCACATCGATTCCATTTTTATCATCTGAGTTTATTAAAATATATCGATGACCTGAGCTGACTAACTCTACTACTAACTTGATGGAAAGTTGTAAACACCGCTTATGAACACGCTTTTGAGTACATTTGAGAGAAGGCTAACTCGAAGCCTCATTTAAGGAAGCATAATATCTTATGTTAGTATATGAGATTAATATTGTTCTACTCTATCTCTTCTTATGTCACAATACGTATCACATTGCAACCGCAGCCATTAGCTCCCAACTACATCAGGATCATTAGTTAACCAATACCGCTATTAGGTATGTAAGTAGCTACTCATTAATGGGTTAATCGTATGTCCAATATCAGTTTAACATTAAACAATTTGATATACCTAGATGTTGCAACAACTATGTTCTAAATTAATCCAACAAAGAATTTCTAATGAACTTCTATATTTACGTAATAATATACGTATAAGTAGCCTCAGGATTCCCTAAAGACTTTGTTCTTAAACTTAATCAACACATCTTGTTAATAAATTAGAATAAGTACCACCGCAACTGTTTATTAAAATGGTAGGATTTAGTCAATAAAATAATTTGAACACAACGAACTATACATAGTTCAAATAGCTAAACTACCTATTTACATAAAAGCCCCTAATATGGAAATGATTGTATTCCTAGGAATTTCTTACCTTTAAAATCGTAGGTATGGTAAAAAATATTATAAATAAATTGGTAGAGCCTGTCTTAAAATATTGACTTAAAGGTAAGTACTTAGAAAAATATTATATAAAGATGATCTTATAGGTCGAAAGTTGGCAAACCCTTGGTGGTAGTACGTTTACTAACTTAGGACATTTTCAAGCACTCCTATGATAAACTATAAAAGTTCTATTTAATTTAAATTATATTTTCTCAATAACTTCACAATGAAATTCCATACGGTCTAAAAATAATTAAAAAGAATAGACATGTGCTGCCATCTATTATCTTTGAAACTAAACATGTCTATGGTTTGGTAGTACTAGATGTCACTACAGACAAGTTAAGTTATGTTAACATATTATGTCAACGGATATAATAAAATTATAAGTGTAATATAATATTGATTAAAATTTAGTTTAAATATTTTTTATCGAATCTAATAGGTTCTCACGCACCTTAACTGCCAATCTTACTGGAAATTTAATTAACTTGCGAGCAAATAAACCTTTAAATTTATTATTTATATGAGACGTACACATATTTTACGCTAATAATTGTAATATGATACTCATAAGGTATCTACTATAATGTCCAGACTTTAAATCCTTGGAAAACTGTAATTGGTAACTTGACACTTTCATAATCGTGATTGATAAAAATTATGATATAAGATTACATATTTTGGCATTGATGCTTTTTATTTCAACCTTCCAATGATTATTTTTACTTGATGACGGGGATACCCATAGACCTAGGATCCGCGCGCGGGATACCTATGTCCACACGTTTCTTGTAAGAATCGATAAAACACCACAATATATTATCAATTTATCACCTAAATGGCAGGACCATTGACACCATTGTTAGCTGGCTTTTGATAATTAAGAAATTGTTCTAATAATAAACTTGTCTCTTATAAAACTACCAATGTTGGTCTGATTTAACTTGTTTGCCAAGAGAGGTAAAACAGACCAATAAAACCGATTGCTTAATGGTTTACATGCACTTTATATTATACTTACGTTCCCAGTTTCCATTAACTAAATCTTACTTTTACATCAAAACATGAAAACCTACAAAATAAAATCCTTATTCAAACACTTCTTGCCTTCTGTTCAAGAGGCGGTCGTTCTACATTAATATTGATCAGTGCAATCGCATTAGCAACAACAGTGTTTTGTTGGAAATCGAAGAGTATACAAGGAGCAAGAATGCAATACTGTCTTGTTAATTGACAATGGTCTAAGAAAAAGTTATGATACCATTATGTTGACGATTTCATTTGAGATTACGTGCTGTGATTACTTAATTGAAAAACGGAAGGCTATGTTTTATGATGATGCGTGTGCGGTAAAAGCAATGAATTTAAGTCGTTTCGGAGTTTACCTCAAACAAACAAACTGACAAAAATTATGAAAATTGTGTTTTTGTTATAAGTAACTATGGCCTAAACCCTCACAGCTCTCAAGTTAGAGGAGAGGAGACCCGAGCCCAGCAGTGGGACATTAATGTTGTTACGAAAAGTAACTATATAATTGTATAATTATATAACTCTAAAAATCTTTTTTTAAGCCAGAATAAAGTTGTTTTGCGCAACTATTTCTCTTTCGACTCAAAAGAAAATCTAACGTAATCACCTCTCATTTCTCATGTAGAATCCAAAATCAAAAGTAGAGCAATTCAAAAATTACGAGCTACACGAGCTTCTAGCGACGGCGGCGACGCCTGTAATCTGGACTCCCCATGGCTTTGACTCTTTGTCCGGGGGGCCTGTCAAATTAACAGTCGGACGACGGAAATACGGCCTTAAATTGGAACGCGGAATTATTCACGTAATATGTCGCGTAAAATTTGCTATTTCGTTGGATAAGAAATTTCGTCTATCGCAAAAATGTGACTAAATTTTAGTCAGTGATATAAATGATCATTGGGTAAATGTTTTTCATAGTTATATTAAATATGTGAAAAATACATCTCATGTGGTAACAATTATATCGATACACGGTATAAATAAAATTAGGAACATCATTCATTTTTCAGCAATATGTGGGCATACTGATATCGCGACAGACCTCGCAAAAGATGGCGAGATGAGTTGGACCAATACTTCAAAGACTGATCCACAATAGCTACGGACTAAGCAGTATGGAATTGAACGGAAGAGGCTTTTGCCCTGTGGCGGGATGATATGGACTTACTGGCAACTGTTTCGTGGGCTGATCATATAACTTTGTTTTCTGTACTTGGATACTGATTGCTTATCAATATACCAAGTAATTTAGCATTATACTTTAAGTACAAGAAAAGAGCTTTTCGTTTCTATAAGCATATATGAAGAAAAGCTTAAAACTGTCAAAGAAACTTGTTATGAACTTGAAAATTACATGTACATTATCTATGTATATAAATTGCTCATAAAAAAATTAATAAAATTAAAGACATTGACTACTTACCTTACTGAAATATTTAACTTTCTTCTTATTAAATCGCCGCAGAAAAAAAACAATACATAATCTACAATGGTGACACTAACTTAGAAGTGTCAAGCAATAAAGGGCACACCGCCAGTAAAGACGCAGGTGTTTCTTCTAACTGATTGCATATCAATTGATTGTCTCCAAGTCGTGTCTCAATTATGTTAACAGCTTCCACTAACACACAGCTGCAACAACGTGCATAACATCTAATTTAAATGTCTGCACATACAAGTAGGTTATACAAGCTCATAAGAACCAAAATACTACCTGAGAATTACATGCAATCACAACTCTGGAACATATCCCTAATACCAGTAATAACTGTTAGCCAGACAAAGCGTGCTTCGTTGTTCCCACTCTAATATTCCCTCACAACATGTCCCAACAAGGTCCAAGCTCTGTATACCTACCTAGAATCTCTAATTAACTAGGATTAGCTCTCTATCTCGAAGCATCGTGAAATGAGCTTGTTGTGTTCGCCTATACACATGCTATTCTACATATATGTTCCTTTAAGTGCATGTAAATTTGAGGGAAATCGATTCGGATTAGTTCGTTACTGGTCTCTGATTACATCTGCGGTTCGAGTACTCATTTCGGATTCGATTATACCCATTCGTTAACGTCGGCTTGTCGTTTAATAGGCATTGCAAAACTATTCTTTGGAAATAAGTTGATTTTTCGAGGCAATAAACTTGTAGTAGGTATAATAATATTCCATTTCTGGTTTAAAGTTTTGTGGTTGTTTTCTTCATTTTGAAAGAATTTTCGCTGGTTATAAATAACACACTAATATAAACTTTTCAAGCATCACTAAAAGCTTTGAAGTCATTTCATCGAGATCAATAAGTAAGTATAAACTCTACTTTTACTGGTCTATCAGCTAAGTAATTTCAAAGAGTAATTCTAAAAGAGTCGTTTCCGTAGTTTATGGGGAAGCTAAGACTAACATGGACATTAGTAATTAAGTATTCAATGTAATTGCATTACCTCCGCAATGGATTAATGTGCTCTCCGATCGGTACGACCCTCCTATATCTTCCGAGTTAATTTCTTTTTCTTTAATCTGAATCGAGATTTTCTTTGTTTTTTTTTCCACTAATTAGAACCATTACCGACGTTTGGAGAACAGGAATTTTCTGAAGAACCTATTGGATGAAGTGGTCTACAAGTTTATTTTCGAATAAGGTTGGAAACTTGACAGCGTAAATCTTTTGAGGAGGAGGCTCAAGTTCAACAATGGACGTGCTCGGCTGATATGATGATGATGAGGATCGAGTGCCTCAGTAGGCACCGTTAAAAGCAGGAGACAGTGCAATGGTATTTAATTGGTGATAATATACCTAATAGCAGCATCAAAATAAATATAGGCGCTATCATTTATGAAGGACAGAATATTATAGTCACATGGAATATATTATATTTCTTTATTGTAAAAATATAGATTTTGATTAATAATAATTATTATTATTATTATTAGTACCTACCTGATTACAATTACCTTAAATGTCAAGAACAATCCTAGACGGAAGTGCATAAATCAATGCAGAATTCTTGCAAGTAAATAATGCAAAATTTGCAATTAGGTAATTTTTCTCCATGCAACAGACACGTAATCAAACACCCATCCTATCAAATCTTCCTACAAGTAATTATAACATTTAAATATATATACTGGCGTAAACGGTGTCCACAGAGGCGGAAAGTAGTAAGTCCCTTGACACACCATGATTAGCCTGTCATAGGGCGGGGAGAGGGCATTGTAATCAGCTTCGCGGGCACTGCGCCTCGGATTGTAACTCTACACTTTGGTTAGGCAGCGGCCTTCGTAGAAGCAGACGTTTTTTGTACCTTTTTTATACGACATGGTGACAAACAAGTTTAAGGCCCACCCAATTGAAGCGCTTACGGTAGCCTTTGAACGGCCTGTAACGCCAGGAGCACCACATGTGTGTTGGCAACCCCATAAATCCCATTCCTTTCCCCAAAGAGTTCTGAACACCACTCACAAGCAAGAACAAAACACAAAAGAATACGGCTACTAAGGGACTATAGTATGTAAGTCAGTTCTTCAAAAAAAGAGTGAATAGGTTTCTTAAGGGTCACCAACGCGTTCGTGATGCCTTTGGTGTTACAGGCCTCCACAGGCTACGGTAATCGCTAACTATCAGGTAAGCCGTACGTCTGGAGCCAACGACGTGGTATTAAAAAAAATCTGATGTGGTTTTGTGACTGTGGTCTGTAGGGTAAAAGTAATTACCTTCGGACGGCTCAGTTTGAGCAGGTGTTAACCGCTGTGCCATGTGCCTATGTAAATATTCTATTAAATCTAAGAGTGAGTATGTATAGTGTGTGTGTGTGTGAAGTGGGAAATCAGAGATCAAAAACTATAGAAGTAATTAATAGTATCTAGAGATGTTTATGCGAAGATCTGATAAATTTGAGATAGATTAAATAACCCGCTGGGCTGTTTCCTTAATACATGGTCATTATAAGCCAGATTATGTTACTCCCGCATGTTTATAAAGTAGGAATAAACTACTTAATTAAAGTTTTCTTATACAATATATCTGATACAAAATATTCCTGTATCCAATTTAAGAAGTGCATCTTCAAAAACGGGGCATCAAAATTCTTTCATTAATTTTTTTTACGGGTCGTGTTAAATTTAAGTTTTAAGATTGTTAAATCAAATGCAACATGTTAATTGACTTTTGTAACCTGCCTACTAAACTAAAGCTTTTCCGGATATCAGATAAGGGTCCTTTACTATGAATGTCAATATTCGAATGTTCGGTTTTTATGTCGCTGTCAAATGTTCGAAAGTGACAGCGACCATTTCTAAATTTCCTTAAATTTGACAGCGACGTCAAAACCTAACATTCGAATGTCGACGTCCCCAGATAAAACCACAATATCGTTTATATTAGGTTTGTTAAATTTAATAGTAGATATAAAATTCAGTGTCACGTCTATCTTGTCCTCGCTATACTAATATAGTGTATCAACCTCCTAATGCAGGAACAAAAGCTTTTTTGTAACCAGTGCACCTCGGGGACGAACCGAGCTGGTCATTTACATAACTGCCTTATTTTATTTAAGAGTAGTCTCGCCCTCACTTTGTTACAGACACGGATATCTTCATGCAGTTCCCATTTTGTATTTTTTATTTGTTTTGTGTCCGATAGATTCGCGGCTACTGTGTTCATGTGTGTCAACGTATTGTTCTAAGTAAGGGGTTGTGCATGGTTGGCATTATTTCTAAATGTAGGGTCAAGTATATTTTGTTTTTTAAACCTGCTATAATCATTGGTACATGACACAAGTTCGAATCTCTCCTATTCACTTTACATTTTAGTTATCTTTTTATTCGTTCATACAAAAATGAAGCACCAGATTGTTCTTATTTAATTAATCGAACAGAAAACACTTGATATCTACTTTTGCAGCTCTCTATCTCCGTATTTGCTTCTATATAGTACATTTCCGACAGTGCAATAAATTCTATCATTTTAAGGTCACCAAATGTTTATTTTTATCATTTACACAACCAAACTCCAGTAAGTGTGGCAGGTATAGTACACTGCTTTGTACTAATATATAACTTTTAAACCTAGTATGTATGTACATTAACTGACTGTTTACCCGGTCGTACGTGGTGATAATCTAAACGAGACAGTGTACAGTGTAACTGCCTCTATGTCTCTATTACGTTTTATGTCTTGGATAGTTCTCATAGAGATTCTCACACACTAGCTTTACTTACTCTTACTTACGCTATATCTACTATGTTGGCTCACCTCAATCGTGTCTTAGCTTACACTCAGAAATTCTGTTTTATTTTCCCTATTCTATATGTGAGTGCAGCTACTTTCAGTGGTACTGGGTTTCCGCCATGTGTAATACTAGTTTCAAAATTCTACCTTTCATTATGCTAGCTCGTAAATCTATGCTTTCAAAGGCAAGACCCGGAACAGGTATCTGTAGGTCACACGACTATTTGTTCCGTGCGAGGGCTAACCCGCGAAACGCCACAAATTACTGAAGTGACCACATTGCGCCAGTCGTACCACCGTTAATCGCGTGTGTGCTTTCACTGCAATACTTAGTCGTAACAGGATTAGCCATGACTAGAAGCAAACAAACCACACATAATCCATTTCTTACACCGCATACATATAGGCACTGACACTATTTTCGTTCCTTGACAAAGACTTAGTAGATTTGGTAGTCCAAGTACTTACATTATGTTTAAACGTAATGGTGTCAAGCGTTGTGGCCGCGGCTTCATACAACCTGTGCAATGTACCGAATCATTTGTACCAGATGAAATGTAAATGCACACTCGTTACTCGGCGCCGCCGCCCGCTCCGTATTCATGAGTCCAATGGTCACGGATTAAATTAGAAGAAGTAGCGACAGCGATTTTCCTGCAGTGGGACGTTTATGGGTTGAATTGAAACAGTTATAATAACTGTTTCAATTCAACCCATAAACGTCCCACCAGTTTATGACGTTTGAAGTGAATACCTAATTTATACTTCAAAATAATTATTTTAAATTATTGTTTTAAATTTCTATGTATCCTAAATTGTAGCACTATTTTAATTTTATGTATAAAATTACTAAGATACAAATTGGAAATTTATAGAAAAAGTGTACACGTGGGCGGGCGGAGCCATTGGCAACAGCTAGTTTAAAATATAAATATCAATTAAATTTAAAAAAATGGAATAAGTTCCTTGGAACCTTACCTTGTTACATTTAGCTATAGGTAGAATGGATCATTTTGGATATATGGTTTCTCTAAAACATTCCGCTTCTCTCGAAAGCTTTTGACTTGGACTTGCTCATGTCAGAGGGGTAAGCGCACATTATCTTCAAATGTGTCAACAGCTCACGTTCTTTCTCGTTTACTAGGCACTATCCGTCTATTGTGACTTTTTTGACTCATTGTACACTTTATAAAAGGGCATGCACTATTGTTATTTTATAATATTTCATATTCTGCTGAGTTTTGAACTAACTCAAGAGATATCTGTAATTCGAAATATGTAATATTAATATTACTAAAGATTTATCCGGCAGTTACACAAATAAAAAATTAAAAAGCAATTACGGAGAAGAAAAAATACTGAATGTCACCATTTTTTTGCTGTCAGTACTAAGGCCTAAGTCCCTAAACTCCGGGGAAAATTCTCTGTTCTGGCTATTGCCACAGGGAACTCCCTGTGGCAATAGCCAGAACAGAGAATTTGTGATAGGTTTTTAGCGCAAGGAAATTTTTTTTACAGACTAAAAAAGAGATAGATTTCCACAATAGTGATTTTTAAAGATTGCGATCTGACTGTGTCAATTAAAATTGAACACTGAAAATGTGTAAGGAAATCCAGAAAATGCTCAAATTAGTACTATCTTCAATATTTTTCACACCATTGCATAATACCTATAATTCAATAAGTAGACTGCATATTTTTTCCTACTGTAAACTTAGGCATGACAACATTTTCTTTAATTACTAGAATAAAAGTATTTGATGAAAAATTTAGGTAATAGCGGGAAAGATGTTTTATTCATAAGGATTTGACAAAATTAAACTTCGTTATTTGTTTATATAACCAACTGCGAACTAGCGTTTAGTGAAGTTGCAGGTGGAGAAATAGTAGGTATACAATATTAGAAACAGTATTTTAATAAAAGTAATACTAATTATCACTTGTCGTAAAGTGTGCCGATTCGTTCAATTGCAGAAGACCAGAAACTCTAAAAACTGCACATATACTTATGCCTATGCAAATCACCTCATTCACAATTCAAGGAAATCATTAATGCTATCTGTACTTAAAAATATAATAAATAATGAATTTTATAACAACCTTGCTGTCAAGTAATAAAATATTTTTGTAAGGCCTGCAAACTGTCAGAAATAATGACCATCTAACATTTGATTTATTTTAATAAACCTTCGGGATGATATATAAAGTTGCAATATTATAAAACAAAATGCCACGGGGTCCAATTCTCAAGTCAAAATTTATGCGTTCCATACAGCCAAGCGATGCATCTGCTTTCCGTGTCACCCGGCCGGGGTCCAATTAAGTTCAACTCACGACCTCGCAATGAGGCCGCAAAGTATGCGAGTGAACCGACCTCGATCTTATGGTCATTTTGACTACCCCGAGAAAGCGCCAGCAAAAAAGTGGTTTACATTTATGATTTCCGGAAAATAAAAAGAGAGTGTAGGTATCACCTTAAAAATTATTACAAAGAAAATCTAAATAAATCAGTATTAGAACATTCGGATTTGGTTTCTCGGGGGCTTCGATTAACAAATTTAATATTCATATCTTAAACAGATATCACATCATGATGGAATAAGTAAAAGCTTATTATAACATTATACCTACTTATTTTTCGTTTCTTCTATATTCATTAACTTCACATTTAAATTCATCATTATCTTAATTTCGATATTTGATTGGTCTCTGTCGATGACGCTGTCAAATGCTTTACAATTGAAATATGGTATTAAGATTGAATTCAGTAGCTAACCATAAAGCGAAATAAAAAAATAATTTATTAACACAATATTTATTGAGCCAGAACACAAAGACGATGGGATAACGGTTCCACAGCAAATCGCGGTACTAATGGCCACATATTGGCATCAGTCAGGACTTCGTGATAGAGAAAGCGGAAAGCGGGTCGCAGCTAGATCACCACTATTAGATTGTCATGCATGTTGGATGAGGTAATTAATTGTGACAGACCATTCTGCTGGAGCTCACTTGATGCACCTTTGCACACAATATCTTTGAACATATTATTATTATCATGTTTGAGTAAGTTTGACAGCAACTCAAATTTGTTTAAGAATAATAACATTGTTTATTCGCATCCCCTAGGTCACTTAATCAGTGCACACCTATTTACGCCACCATATTTTTAAATATGATTATTTTGTAACGTAATAATATGATTATGTCAATTGGTGATGAAAATTTAAGTTTACGTGTCTTAACATCTTTTATCTTAAAGGAGTTTTATATATATACATACTTAAAAAACTCTTCTAATCAAACCTAAAAAGTTGATATCTTGATGCGCCATTCCATTGACTGTCCTGGGTGGTTTTAAAAGCTTTAGGTATAGAATATATTTTGTTTACTGGTATTCGTGTTCAATTACTCATTTAACACCCGTCAGATATAATAGGAATAGTTCTCTCACAATAAATTACTGTTGTTACAGATGCCTATATCATCACATATTACAGCGCGAAAGTGAGTTCGTACCTAGTTGGAAACTAGCAGTCTGCACCAGTTCCCATACAGCTAATGAATTCAACCCATTCAATGCTGACAGGCGTAGTATTAAACAATTTGCGTAATTGTACCTCTCTGTAAAAACGATATTCAGTGTAAGCGAGGTGTGCTATGTAAATTTAAACTAAGGGTGAAACGAGAATGTTAACCGCCTTTACGGTTCGTTTACTGTATTTGTGTAGGAGTTATAAAATTTTATTGCTGTAAATAAGCAATGGAATAAGTACTTTGATGTAAAATTAGTGTTCCTTGTGCATTCTTAATGGGTTATAAATAGGGATCTTGAATGGCATCAGATAACGGATTGGTTTCATAATTTGTGACAACTGTTATGTGCGGACATAGCTGGAATGTGGCTGAGATGTTAATCAAATCAATTATTTATTTCAGAATTGCATAGATCCCATAAAAATAAATATATTATAGACTCACATTATGTACTATTTTTTTGTATTATAGATGAGTACACAATTTATTTCGGCGTCATGTTTCGCTGAGCGGTCTTGTGCCAGAATTCTTTCTTGAGAAACGTCACTCAGCCAGAATTCTTCTTTGAGAAACGTCTCGAGATACTGAGTCGGCACTCGCACCACGAACGATCGGAAACACAAGTTATGCCAGTGTTCCAACATCTCGACTCTCAAAGTCCAGTTGGTCTTGACTTGGATATACTCCACGACTTAATGCCCGTATTGACAAAATAACAGTGGCATTAAATGTATAATTTATCCACGATGTCTTCTTCTTTACCACTAGTTTCATAACAAAGCGACCATGATCATCATGAAATAATAGTACTTACTAAATGGGGCAGATATTAGATTTCACGGCACCACTCTCTGCTGGCAGTCATTATGCTGTACTTATTCAATGAGCCAGCTTACCAATGAGCGACTTGACTAGGTTGGTCCATTTGTGATATAATCACCTTTTTAAAATATAATCTTAAATAAAATTACAGACAAGATCACACCAACTCGTCTGGCCAGCGTGGTATAGTAGACTAAATTACCTCCACAATGTTTGGAGGAGACCAGTGCCCAGCAGTGGGTCATTTATGGGTTGTAGTGATGATGATGAAGATTACAGCTTGAAGCCTTATTCTTAAGATGTTAACTGTAATTACGAATGCATTTACTACATTCAATTTTATCGAGAATTACAGTCTTATTAGAAAATTGAATTGGGTTTTGTATAATCACATTTTTTTATACAATTTTCCTAAGAAAAACATTATGCAAGTTATCGAGACAAGTTTTAAACTATCGTTATTTTTAGTTTAGCATTCTGCTTCACAACTTATTAAGGGTGTTTTACAAGGAAACTTTCAGTACACACTACACTTTCTTACAAGTGCATACAAAAGAGTGTGATGAGTTTGAGGCGAAAGTTCAACGTCTTTTGTTCGTTCACAGCATTGTGTGAGTCCTTTGTGAGGAACAAAAACGAGGGAACAATGTTCTCGATTGATTGATTAATTAAGTTAATTCTAGTAGCTCTTCCGAGATGTGTAATATTTAATGCCATGAATTGTACTGTGCAGTTCAATTGTTTTATTATAAATGGTTGTTCCGAATTGAATGGTTATTTGACTAGTTCCGATTTGGGATTTATTTATTATAGAATGTAGTGGCCGTAGCACAATGCCTGTATAATATAGTGAATTTGACCATTCTTATACAATTAAAAGGCTTAATTAAGCTGTTATTAAGATAATAAATAAAAAGCATACAAAATTGATAATTTATTTTTCCTTTCATAATAAATATGACTACACTACCATAGATTGTCTTGATAGGCAAATAAACAGATTAATGGGCTATTTAGGTATATATCACAGAATGAATACTAAGTAATCACATATAAGTAATTGCGACCTCTGTGGCAATCAAAACAAAAATTGAACTCATAACAATTAAAATACTTGAAAAATCAATTATAAAATTTATTCGGTGTAAGCACGCATATGATAATCTCTTTAAACCGTGAATATTTCCCATACAAGCTCGCGTTAAATTCCTTAATAATAACGGCAAATAAATACTTAACTATTAAAGACATAATATCGCACTGACAATGAACAACGGACATAAGTTGAGGTTTGTCTATCTAGCAATTTTTGTTTTATGTTAATTATTATAATGTTCAAATTTGAGCAGCAATGTTTCCCATCTTATTTCTCTTTTCCATCGAGACTACGATATAGTCGTGTCAGATTGAGGATTAAAATGCTACCTTTCACAAACAACACCGGTGCACGTAATCAGTGTCTAGAGTAAACCATGTCTAAATAATAAAACAAGATCCTTCTCAAAGGTTCAGTGGCTATTTCATAGATACATTAAATTAACATGCGTATCCGTGTTATCCGTGCAATTACGGATTAAGAATACATAATGTCATCTCAACCCATAGGTATCGTAAATAGCGACTCAGGGACCTTTTGTAGACAAGAGCACGGCAAGAAAAGGAAAATTCAAAACAAACCCTATACCAACCAGCGTGGTACCTATAGTAGGCTAAATTCCCTCCACATTCTTAGGAGGAGATAGGAGATACGATTCTAATGCTATTGTAAATAATAAAATCTTGGCTCATAAACTTGTGCCAAATGGTTTGAAAGAGCACACGTTCTCTAATTAGAGCTGCAGTTTCGAAGGTCCAAGCAGCTATGATGGTCGCCAACCTTCGATAGAAGATCGTACCCAAAAGAATAGGTAATAGATAAAAAGTAGAGTAGAAGAGTTTTTTTTTATTTTATTAAAAGACATAACCTATACAAGGAAACAGGTCCTTAACCAAGCAAGTCGCATGGCATTTAACAAATATACAATAAATGGACACAAAACACACCCAGACTCATAACAAATATAATCAACAGCATTCTTATATCAGAATCAAAACTGACGACTTATTCAACAGTTGCGTACTAGGATCCACTAGACCAACGTACCAGTAAACCTTTAATAGCATTGTGAGTTCCAAGAAAATCAGCTGCTTTAGTGCTTCTGTAAGCGGCGCGCTTGTTGCGATAATCACTAAGTATACGCACTATTAGCAATCCTGAGAATCAATTAAATTTTCTTTGTCAAGAGCTTTTCACTTCCAACCAGAGAGCCTACTATGACTCTTTAATATAATCTATTCTATTTTTTGCATATGGTAAACGTGCCAATGACGTCAATTCTGATAATGTCAGACGTGCGAGGAACAGCAAATTTGGTGAAATATTAATTAAAATAAAATTGGAATTTTCTCCATTGATACACTTGAAATCGTTAAATAAACACAATTTTACAAAGGGACAGAGAGTAATCGATTTAGTCAGAGGTCTTACTCAGAATTTTGACATTCAAGTGTTTGATTTTGATGTCAAGATTTGATGTAAGCCGCCAGGGTCGATATTGTTGTCAAATTAATATTCGAACACTTTACAGCGATATCAACTTGACTAAGTCTATATCCAGATTCATAGTAGGCTCCTTGTATTCTGGTTTATTTTCATCGCACTATGACCACCGTTCTATTTTATTTAAGCTTTATAAAATAGTACCATATAGGTCACATATTCAACGGCAAGATGAGCATCTAGTCCATATTATTAGATATCGGGTTCAAATAATAGCATGTGTACTGAATTAGAAGACTACAATAGTGCATAAATAATGCCAGCTTGCGATTTTAGCCTACGGCGGCATTATACCTGTTCATATGATAATTCCACCTTGCAAAACATGTTTTGTTGTTACCCTATATTTTAAACATAGGCGCTCCTAGCATTGTTATACTGAGATGTTCGTTACGATCATCGAAGTTAAGCAACACTCGGCAAGGTCAGTTTATGATGGGTGTCCGTTTATGGCAATTTCATTTTCGAGCGTCCCCGTGCTTCGAAAGGCACGTAAGGCCGTTGGTCCCGGTTACCACTTAATGTGGTAATCGTTAAGTCAAGTTGGAAGCCTTCTGGGCGACTTGATAAATTCCAACACCAGGGTCTGTCTCAAGCTCACACGATAAGAAGAAGAAGAATATAGTATTGCATTTTTGCCTTTACTGGGTGTAAGTACTATTGGTTATATACAATATACATATATTATAGTAATCTTGCTGTGCCCGTCTTCTCATAAAATATATTTTCTATAAAGAAGTTTTATAGAAATTTTAATACACATCCTCAATGTTACCTTCTGATCTGAATAACCATCATTCTTCCATAATTAACCACAAAGTGACAGAGATAACCATTATACTAATGGCATCTTAACGAAAAACTCCTTTAGATGAGTGGCTCATTAATAAAGAAACTATTGTAATATATAGTCTACTTCAGTCAACTCTATAAAGTGCTTTCCCGAAATACATATCTCAAAATTAATTGCAACTGACAGACTAATCGATATGTCTATATGTCACAGATCCTGGGCGTGCGGTAGCCCGTTATTTTAATTCGTTCTATCAAATGAAACGTTCGCACGTTATAAATAAAGCGGCCGACAGACTGTCGCGACGATTCCAGAGGTAATATTTCACAGCCAGCTAACGCATCGGGTGTTCATCTTCCTTAGATTTGTTAAATACGGATGGTTATACATTTATCTTTAGTTTTTCTGTCATAATTAGAACCATTTGAAGGCCATGCTAGAAATGTAATAATCCTCATTATCATCATCATATCAGTTTTTAAATACCCACTGACAAAAAACCATCCAATGTTGCTTCTGTGAGTCGTGTGATACTTTGATGAATCTGATGCTATTTTTGAAAAAATAATATATCCTTGCATTTGTTACTTACAAAGTACAACTTTTATTACAGAAGAAACAGTTCAGTAATTATTCCAAGACTTTTATTACATTATTTGCTGTTTAAAAATAATTTCAACGTCTTCAAAATGATTTCAACAAGATGTATGTTTAGAAATCTGCAAAAAATACCATATATTTTTTTTAAGTTAAGTATTTAAACTTAAAAAAAATCAACAAATCTGTTTGATTATATTTGATATACCTTGATTTCTTATCCATCTTAAACAATTCTATGATAGCAACGCATCGTAAGTCCTTTGATGATTCTGCTTATGAATATCGTGTCTTCGCTACCATGACAGCGTAACGGGAATACGCAGCCAGCCGAACGGAATACTACGAATATGTTTGTACCGATTACATTTGTCTACGTACTGTTATCCAATCGTACTTTATTTATGAGGATCTCATGCTCACCTGGCCGATATTTGCGTTCTATTTAGGATTTGAAATTTGTTCTAATGATTATTCATTCATACTGATTTTATTTATGGAATAGTTGTTGCGCACAATTTGTACAGCGTATTAAATATTAGTTGTGATAACGTAGCACATTATATTGGTGACATTTCATTTGGCTTTGACTGTGTTTAGGTGGTTACCAATTTGCGCGGTTTTTGGTCTTGTCTGTCATCGCAAGTATTACCAACTACATTTTCACAACTAATTTTGATTATAAGAGGTCTGAAGCCGAACCGATTTCGAAGTTGATGAGCCAACGCAATAGTGATATGTACACCTTAGCGCTACCGAACGTATTAACATTAACCAAATAAAATACCTAATAAAAATCTAACCAAATGTTTTTTTTTTAATAAAAATTAAAACAGATTATGTCATTAAAATAGATAGGTAGCTGTTAGAAGAAGGTTGAGGAACACTTATCTTCGATCAAACCGCACGACCGTAATAACTATCTACGGTTTTTACACTCCGGTGGATTGGAGTAAAAACAAAAAAGTGCTTTTTCTACGTTTTAGAAAGACTAGAACATAATCCAAACATTTTCACGTAGTTATTTTTTTTTTAATGTCATTAATCTGTAATAAATTATAATCTTTCGAGTTAGGTTAAGCTTTCCATCAGGCGAAAATAATACCTGTTAATATACATAAGGCTACAAAATACGGACTAAGCATTAAACCAGGTTTAAATTGACAACTTTTACACTAAAACAATGGCTTATGACAATTTAAACCTTTTTTAATACTTGGTATTATATTTGGCTATAACATTATAAAGAAGGAAAGTTTGTTTAAACGCGCGTATTTCAGGATTATATCAGTCATTTAAAAAAATTATGATTAAATATACATTTAATCATATTTTTTTTAAATGACTGATATAATCCTGAATAATGAACAAACACATACGTGTTTGTTCATTATCACTATTTCAGGGAATTCATTCTATAAAATTAATTTAGTTTTTCTAAGAGCTATTTATTACAAGGTAATATATAACATAAACCAATTAATTTTGATATTATCAAACCTTTGAAAACTATTTGAAACCTAATTGAACCTCTAGTGAATAACCCTTACTTCGTTAAAAATGCCGGGAACAAATTGTCTCGGTAACAAGAAGGCTGAACTAGAGACTAGAGAGGTTGTGGTTACAAGATAATGTTTTGCGGTCACTATGATGGGCTACATAGAACGAGCTGGTGACCTAAGTAGCAATCATCGCAGTTTGACTTTATACAAGCAATCTCAAAGGATGGAAATGAGAACTTTAGTTGCTGTTTTTAGATTGCAGTGAGGAAGTTTTATGACTAAGTTTGACTTTAGTTTTTGTATGAGCTTTAGAGTATAAGTTAATATTTATTATTATTAATTTATCAACGAATTTTGATGAATGAAAATTAATTTTAACGACACCTGATTTTAGAGTAGACTGTCTTTCTGTGTTTTGATTTAAGACCCAGATACTATTTATTTGGATTAAAAATATGTAAAACAATGTGTCTGTTGGACTTGCGGGCAGAACCACGGGAAGCTAGTATAAATGAATACTAAGACTGTTTTATTAGAGATTAACTTACATTGTTTGATTAGAGGTCTTTTTGGATTTATTGAAACATTTCTTAAGTAATGAATTCCATTAGACTTATAGCTAATCTTAATTATTAAAAACACGTCTGTTTTAATAATAAAGTAATGATGTTATTAGGTTCATCGTTACTTCTACCGCCACTGAGCTGGGTAAAAAATAAAACGTTTAAAAAAAAAATTTTTTTTTTTTAAACGTGTCCTTTTTTTTTTAAACGTGTCCTATCAGGTTGGTGACTAAATGATTAAATTGAAATTATCGTTCAGTAGTTTTACGACATTAAAATAAATGGACTGTCAACAAATTGCGTTGATAATTGGGCTGTACCAGGAATGTAGTGCTGTTAAAACAATTTTATTTTGCTTTTTTCGAGGTCCTGGGTAATTTTCTTGGTATGTAGTCAAGAATAATACAAGTAAATGTTTATAGTGCAGCTGATCACGCACGCGCGATGGCTAAGATAAGCAATTAAAATTTCAATTAGGTATGTATTAAATGAATTTTTAGAAAATATACGGGAAAATTCATTAATTCGAATGATATTTTTGTATGATTTATCTTTATAAATGGTACCCTTGTGAAGCCGGGGCGCGTTACTAGTGTTAAATAAAATAGTTATAACAAATTGCAAAAAAAAAAAATTATAATTTTTCTGATTGGTAAAAAACATGTAAAAATAAACACGTCAATAAAAACTTAACCAATAATTTTATTTCCAAAAAATAAATAGAATAATATATAAAAGTTCTAACCGTAAACATTTACGTGCACATAAAACCTTGATCGCCGTTTACATGTCGTGAGAAAGAAAATTTCCTTATCTCATTACTAAAATATAATACACAATAAAATTTTATGTTATTATCTAGCAGTTTCATTAATAAAACTTCCCGCTGTTGGTACTTTATGATAATACGTATGATCATAATATTGTGAGCGACACGTTCCAAATATGTGCCGAAGTAATTATCATAGTGAAATAACTCTTATTGTGGTCGAACGAACATGTTCTAGGGTTATTAATGGGCCACCCTACTGCCTCCCGCGGGTGTTATAACCTACGAGTCTTGCGATAGACGAACAATTTGTACTTCGTTGTGTTTATGTTTGTATTTACATACATATAATTGGTCGATGGGGCCGAAAATTTCTTGAATGGAGACCACGCACCGGCAAGCGCAGCGTAGGACGTCCACCCACATGGTGGATAGATGATCTGATCCGAACAGCAGGATCGCGCTGAATGCAGGCCGCATACAACCGGTCCTATTGGAAGTCTCTTGAGGAGGCCTATGTCCAACAGTGGACGTCTTACGGCTGATATGATGATGATGATGACATATAATTGTAATTTCCTTGGTGGCAGGAATGTACATTATTATACCTGTGTCGTAGAATGATTTAATCACATAAATTACTAATGAAATCTAAAATTCTTAGGAATTAATTGACTGAAAAAGATATACTGTATACATTTTGTATATGATTATAATAATAATATTCTACCACATTCACACAGCGCCATCTAGTACCAAAGTAAGCAATTATATTTGCTTGTGTTATGGGTACTAAACAACTGATATACTACTTAAATACAATTTTTTTTTGTAAATACTTACATATTATAGATAAATTACACCCAGACACAAAACAAACCTTTATGCTCATCACACAAAGATTAGTCCTGGGTGGGGATCGAACCCACGACCTCCGGTTTAGCAGTCAGGGTCACTAACCACTAGACCAACAGGCCAGTCATAATGTATTATTGCCGATAGTAGGAAACTAAATAGCAATCCGTGACGTTAGCTGATAACTACCATTTATGGATAGGTATAAAGAATATCATAGACTCGCCTCAGTACTTGGAAAATAGCCTTGCATTATTTAGGATACGGAATCCCGTTGGATGCGGGCGGCACAAAATCGCTCGCTGTGGCGGAAATTAGGTGAGGCCTATGTTCAACAGTGGACGTCATTGGGCTGATATGATGATGATGATGATGATTTACGATACTAAACTGCGATTATTTCAACTATTACAAGATAATATTCAAGAGAGTTCTATAATGTCTATGTGAAGTTCATTTAGTGGATGTTTTATTTATTTCAAACAGTACGAGCAATTCCCCACTGAATGGTTAAAATTCCTGCTTCAGGAGAATAAAATTAATACATACATACATACATACATATACATATGTAGATCATGCGTCTTTCCCAACAGAGGGGTAGGCAGAGACCATTCCCTTCCACTTGCTACGATTCTGACATACATCTTTGGCTTCTTCAACATTCATCAGTCTTTTCATGCATTCTCGCCGGTTGAGAAAACTCCTGATCCGTCCCTCCTTTAGAATGTCACCTATTTGCCTATGGCTATTAATAGCTGTTATAAATTAATAGCTTAAATTAACTTCATCAGTTCTTAAATAAATAGCTAAGATACAGACACTCTCATACTAAGACATGTCATTTTGAGACCGCAATTCCAGAGATAAAATAGATTTTGTGCTCCATACGATACAAAAGCCAATAAAAATTTAACGCGAACATTTACCTGGTGTTAAGAAATTTTTGTTAATGCGCATTCTCGTGAAATTTTATTAGCTTAGTTATAAGTGAAAAGTAAGTTTCAGAATAAATAAAAACTTATGACAAACGTTACCGTCGCGTTGCCGCTGTACCCAAGCAAAAGCATCTTGCTTATTATTCAACGTCATAAAAAATAACTTGAGTAATTTAATTTTCATGACAAACTAGATATTAAAAATAATGAAAATGAATACAAATGTAAAATAGATTCTAATGTGTTCTGTGTTTTCGATAGCACTATTATTCTCAAGGGTGTATGCAGAAAGATGAAATATGCGAAAATGTTAAAAGTACTTACTTATCTTTATCACTACAACTAGATAATGTTTGCTTATCAAGATGTTATTAATAATATATAATAGTGTGTTTCTCTACCTAATAAATTATATTGCATGCTAATAAGGCGGAATATGGCGTCTCTAATATAAAATGTAACACCAAAAATTTAACGTGTGTTCGCAATAAATGATATTTGAATTTGAAAAATAAATATTTCATTTTAAATTTTGTCATAACCTTATCTGACTACTTTTGTTGCAATTTAAATCAATTATGATATTTTTATATCAAAATTGCCTCGAAGCCCCCCCCGAGTTCTAGTATTTTATAACGTTAATAACGCATGCGCATTCAGTGAAAAATAAATATTTGTACATGGTTAACTAACTGCATTAACACATTGGTGTATAGGCTTGTATCTATAAAAAATGAGAAACTGATTCCAAAAAAAATACCATAAAAGAATTGACTCTTGGGTGAAAATATAGACTTAAACAATATGGAACGACAAGTATTTTATTCTTCAGCTAAATATAAACTTTGTATATATAAGATACAACATTTATACACCAACCTTTAACTCGACTCTCAATGCAATGTGAACGATTGAAGACAACTTTATTATTTACGTTCCTTTTTATTTTTATTCTTTAGTATGCAATGTAAATAGGCTCTATACGCCGACACAGCCAGGTGCAATTGCTTGCAATTTGTGTCAGAGCGATGGTCTCGCAATTACTATGTCAGAGTAAAGAAAAATTGATTTTTCAATGTTGGTTTTAAGGTGGTCCTTAATGGGATAGGGCCTTCAATTGAATATCATTATGTCTAGGAAAGGGTTATTGTTCAAGTTATCGATTGGTTGATCGATGTTTAATGGTAATTAGATGTCACCGGCTATCTACATTGTTTAAGGATTTATAATAAATTTCATCCAGAATCGAAACAAATATCTATCAATCGTAGAAATACATATTTATATGTTGGGAATTTCAACCCACGACACTCGGCACGGAGATTGGCTAATAATTGGTTTTAAAGGAATAATTAATAAAAATAATTTCTACCTAACTGCCTGCCTATGAAAGGATACTTGCCAAAAAATAATTACAAAATCTTTTGAAAGAACAAAATAACTTACAAAAAATAACAATAAATATTTAGAGGAGGCTCATCGTCACTGTTTTGAGAGTCAGATGAAAACTAAAAAATATTGAGAATTGAGAATATGTTCCGATTGTTATTTTTAGATAAATCTCTGTCCAAAATACCTATAAAATTGCAGATATTCACTGAGAGGATATTTACCGCTCAACATCCGTCAGCTTATTCAAACTTCACAACTAATACCAAGTGCATTCAAAGGGTTATGCAAAAGCATTTCACATACATACGGCACTTGTAATTGGATAACCCTTCAGCCGCTCGGCTGACAGATGGCATGTACAAATTAAATTAACAAGGGTATGCGACCCTGCGCCTTCTTGGACCCGAGTCACTGGTGTTCCTTGGGATATACAACATGAGTATCGAAAAATGAATTCTCTATTTGTTTACTGTTCTGTCAAACTGGCAGCTATAAACTATTTAGATGTTTTCGTCAATTTCTAAGTTACTACGAAGACAAAAGTAGGTTAATGATTTCAGCAGTCTATGTATACACCTATGTAGGTAGGTATATTGTGCATTCATCTGTTTACTCATAATATTATGTTCTAACAACTTTATAATCTTTACAAGCGAATTGACCCAGGCCCGGTAATTATAAACTACAAATTAATCATACTAAATGCAATATTGTAATCTGTAGAGGGTGTAATGAATTAAAATATATTTTGAAATAATATCTTCAGGGGAATTTAATAAAAGGCCACACATTTCAAATAAATCGATACTTTTTTTTGCATTGCCTCTGCATATATCGCACGCTTAATGGAATACTGACCTAACTAAAAATAAGCATTTTTTGGGGATCGCAAAAGAAGATCTTGCTTGAGGACTCATCCTACTTGTTGAAGCATACAATCAAAACTGGTAATAATATAATCATGCATGCTTGTATTTTTAACGTATGGTATGTATACGATGGTAGATGGCGCTAACAGAAGCCTATTTCTGTACGTATCTCAATTCTGACCTATCTACCAATGGGTCTCTTTTCCATTAAGCATGCGATCGTAATATTTCTTTGAGCACCTTTTTTGCGTGTTTAGGTTTACTTGTTTTAATACAAATTATATCCATTGTATTGTTTGTGTCTGTCTTTATTTGTAAACCAAAGATTCCCACAAAATAATTTTCGATCTGTATCATGCTGCATTCCCATATTATGGTAAGGCCACATACATAAAGCATAATAATTACAGTACGTGTAAAGGATTACCTGTAAAACTGCGCATTTTACTACACATAAATACAGTCTATAAATCTTATACCGGCCTATTACTGAATTACCAAGTACATACCAGTAGCTAAGCAAAAAACACTGCTGTTTAAAATTAAGTAATTCAAGTTTACCAAGAACGCAATTAACGTACTGGTCATACTTTGCTCTGTAATGACTTCACTAACGTGTGGGAAATGTACGAGTGTTTTAAACAAAGGAGCCTATTCAATCTGTATTATAATTGAATGAATCTTGGAGTAAATGAGCTAAGAGCAAACGCTTCGTCCTTATTTATTTTCTTCGAGTACCTGTCACATCAATTCACTGATATCATGATTAAAAAAAGCAAATAATTTCAAATCGGTTCCTAAATGACGGATTTCAAAGGTAACGAAATCCAAAATACATCCAAAAGAAAAAAAAAATACAATCGAATTGAGAACCTCTTCCTTTTTAAATTCGGTTAACAAGCTATCGCTATAGTAACGTCATGGTGTATTTACGAACTAGGATGTGAGATATAATAAAATATAATAATAATCCTTCCTCGACCGCCTTCGGTCACGGCAACTTCTTCAACACTTAATATATCTCCTCGAAAAACCTATCGTTGTTCAGTGTCTGTCGTTGATGTGTCTGTCTTCAACACTATTCTATATGATCGCGGAAAATGGTTTTAAGCTTTGGCTTGGGATGCTCCTGTTGTTTCAGGAGTCCATAAGCCGTAGCCTATACCAGCTAAAGCCTTTAACCGCTTACCATCAAGCGAGCCGTACGCATGTTTGCCTCCTTCATGGTATTAAAAGTAATTATTTATGATGGTGGCCGAACGGATAATTGACCAGCATGCAAGTCATGTGGTCCAACTTCGATTCCGACAGGCAGTACCAATGTGAATTTCATTGTGGCATTTATAAATAATTATGTACTAGTCACGTGACTTACTTACCATCTGCGGACGGTGAAGGAAAACATCGTAATAAAACCCACATACCCTAGAGTAATTCTAAGTGTATAACGTAGAAGAGATGCTTCTCATGGCATCATCATCTCAGCCTATTGCAGTCCACTGCTGGACATAAGCTTCTCCCAACACGCGACATAACACTCGGTCCTCCGCCTTTCGCATCCAGTCAGACCCGGCGACCTTTTTCAGGTCGGCGGTCCACCTAACTGGCATCTAACTCAAAAATAATAATAAATAACATCTATAAGGACGAGAATGAGCCTTAATTTCATACCATAAAAAACCAACTATACTTTTCAATGCTATAAATTTAAACCCTTCAAATAAAGTCCAATAAACGGCGTTCGGAAACAGTTATTTTTACAATGAAGCAGGCATATAATTATCGAAAGAATAAACATTGCAACGTATGTGGTACGCCAATGGTGTACAATAACACTATAAACGGACATTAAAATTATAGCTGTTTATGGATCACGATTTATATAAGGGTGAAACAATGTATTAAGAGCGGTGTGTGGTCTAAATGCAACTGTTATGGTGGAAATAAAACAATATAATCTTACTAATATTATAAAGCTAAACAGTTTGTTTGTTTGGTTGAACTCTCAGGAGTGCGCTTAGGTCAGAATTTAAAAAATCTTTTAGTGTTGGATAGCCCATTTATTGAGGAAGGCTATAGGCTATATAACATCACGCTACGACCACTAGGAGCTGGGTAATGGCCAAACAAAGATCCACGGAAGCGAAGCCTCGGGCAACAGCTAGTTTTATATTATATTTGTGCTAAAATTCGTGCTGGATGCTAAAAGGTATTATTATCCACAGGCAATTGTTATTACAATTGCAGCGTGTTACTGCTGGTGAGTAATGGTGTCTAACTCATTGGGGAGGGAAGGGATTTGAATGGGTCGTCATCGGACTAGTGATAGAATGATTCTAGTGTTGTAAATGATAACCATCAGGTAAGCCGTAAGCTTGTTTGTTGACATTATTGTATATTTGCAAAAAAAAAAGACGTTCACTTAACCTTCTTGCGTCGCGCAGTCGGAAAACGAGGGGAGATCATTGTTAAATAACCTTTTTTTTCAATAGGTATTCGATGAAGTTATACTGCTACAATCTTCTGTAGTCACTCCCCAATTTCTAAGAAAAGTTCTAAATTTTGTCTAATGAAATGTCTAATTCATATTTCAAAGACATAAATAAATTGAACCTACGCATACCTAGTATGTACATACTTATAGAATTTTTCATGCCTCTAAAAATATTTCAACAAAACAACGAGAAATTCTGGTAAAATAATGTTTTTGCCTCTAGAGATTTTGTAATAACTCAGTTGCCAAGCGACTTGAAATTATTATTTTTAACTTTGCCATTTGCGGTTGTAGTAGGTGTAGGGTTCCACGAGATCTTGTTAGAATACACCTACTACTGAAAAGAAAATCTAATAATTAAATAGTCAATTTAACGTATAAAAATTATAACAATGAAAGAATGAGACGAAATAGATACCTTCTTCTTTGAATTTTTTTAGTATTATAGTGTCAAATCACGACTCTTTTTAGTCTGATAAGCTGGGGCCTATTCTGCTATATTACACATGTCGACATGGTCGCCAATGCATGGACTAATATCGACCAATCACAAGCGGACAATATGGCGCGATTGACTTAGTAAGCCAATCACAGCTTTCGAATGAGACCATCGGCTTACCGTTTTGTTACGATTGTGTTAACAGACTCGAGCCCCTGGTATTTTACACATTTTGTAGATGCTGAAATCGACTAGTATCTATACCATACTAAAATATTACAAATGCGGAAGTTAGAATGGATTTTTTATTACTCAATCATACCAGAACCGCTGAAAGAATCTGTACGAAATTCGGTGTACATATTAATTATAGTCTGAAATAGCACATATACTAACTTTTTTGACATATCACACGAGTGCAGCCGCGGGTGGAAGCTAGTCATCATTATTATTATTAAAATAGTCACCTCAAGGGCAGCTAGTTGTCGCCACGCTGGGCTAAGTTGGCGATCAGTCAGATGTACCTAACCCGAAAGAGGGTGGTAAAGCCATTGAAAACTATTCAAGAGATGATCAAACAAGCCAACACTGTTATATAGAAGTATAGTTATGTTGTATAGAAGCATTACAAATCTAAAGCCACCTGAAACTTCATGATCTTGGTACAGAAATTTACAATTTGCACAAACTATTTACGCAGACATTAAAAACAAAATATTTACGACAGTCGGCATACAATGAAAGGAAAATTAAACGAGTCATCCTGAATTACCAACGTTATCGTGTCAACTATCCGATCCGATGTCGATTTATTTCATCGATGGTTCATTTGCACGATGCTGCAGTAAATTCTCGTTTGCGGCAGCCCTGTGACACTTTTATGATAGTGCTCAATATAAAGAGGATAAAAGCCTATTTATACAACAACGGTCCACGGAGGGGTAAAATCTTCATATCGCTACTGAAATACGCTAAAAATCACAATAAAAATGTACTACAAATATCTTGGGTTGGTCCCTCGTTTTGTTTTTACGTTTCGAGATAGAAATTCCTTTTATGATAACAATGTAAGAGTTTCTAAATATACATTGAATATAAAATATTACATTTTTGAGCAGGTACTATGTACGTACCATATAGTTATAGTTATTATACTATGGTAAAGCGCTCGTAATGCAAAATTTCAATACATCTGGTGTCCGGTGGTCTGTGTACAAGTGATCTGGTTGATGATAATGACATCTGTAACTGGACATAGGCTTACTAGCATATGACATCTGCGCCTACGTAAACAGAAATCTGACTACGTAATACATTTATAAGGCATATCTAATCTAGATAATCAGTTAGTATTCCGATATACCTCTCTACTAACTCAAACATAAATTCAAATCATGTATAATATATGCAGGCTATGCTACTGAACGATAGACCAGACTCAGTTTAACTGCAAAGATTTTATCGACACTCTGTTGTCGATAAAATCGAATACGAATAAATAGATTACAAAGTAAAATATAATTATGTATGTGAAGTTTAATTTCAATAGTCGTTTACATTATAAATATTATGTATAACAACACTATTCTTTATTTGATCCTGGTGAACTTTGAAATAAGTATATACCAAGAATATCCTAAAATTAAATTCTGAACTTCAACAACATTGACATTTTTGTCCAACGAAACTAAGCCACAAAATTTCCTTAAACGAGAAAAATATTAAACCAGCTAAATATTCCAAGGAATTTATATATGAAATGTTTGTGTTGCCATCTATAACCATAAACGAGCATGCAAGGGTCTCAAGCTACAACGATACCCCATGGCTATAATAAAAAAGTGATTTTATGTTACCTAACAAGAAGCTCTATAAATCCTACAATATTGATTCATGTGATTATTAATTGTTCATGTAATGGCTTTCATGTATAAGGACATTTATGACTCGTTAACCCTTGCAGAAACGATATACCAGCGCTGACACTAAAATATTTTTATAGAGGTTGAATTATATTGTTGATTAAACACTACCTACTGTGATAAACTGTAGAAGCTATGTAAGGGGCCGTCTAAAAAAGGCTATATCAATTTTATTACATTATAGCCGACTATTAGATTTTGTCAACAACATATAAATACGTCTGAATAGCTCCCAAAGAAATATATATTGTGAACTTTACAGGGTGGCTATTGGTTGCTTTCGGCACAAAGGCTGTGCTCTTCTGTACTACGAAAGTACGACTTCTCCCTAGTCTAAATTGTGCCCTAAATCTTTTCAAAAGCAGTACGTAAATTTTTTTTATTGCCTAAAGTGGCAGACGAGCGGATGGCCCACCTGATGGTAAGTGGTTACCGCCGCTCATGGACGTTGGCAATGCCAGGGGCACAACCAAGCCGCTGCCTACATTGAGAGGATAACAAGAAGGACATGTCATAGCGCTCAGGAAACACCGCTGTAGGAAGTTCACTCGAGAGCCGGCACGTGGGAGGAATGATCGCTGTTACCTTACCATTCTAGACAATATCGGTCCCAGATAGTTTATGAGAGATTTCTCTTTCCTAATACACAATGTTTCTAACACAAATTTTCATTAAAATTCCAACCAATTTATGACTATACATTACACTGCCAACGAACAATGCAAACGAAAGTATACAAAGATCAAACGCTTTCAACTCAATCCCTTTCTTCATTATAACTGTGATACATTCGGAAGCACACGAGGCATTGATTATTTCTCATAACAAAAAGACGTGTAACGAGTGTAATTGAGTAGTAATGCAATTTTGCCAGTAGCGTTCAACTACGTATGTGTATGATACTACAGCCTGCCAATCAACTTTGATGAATGGACGCTTAACGAATTTGTAATCTTAATTGAGTTCTTGTTAGTGATTTCTGCAGGGTTGCGTGTATGCAGTTATTGTTTAAAATTTTTGAAAAGCGTGAAACTATTAGTTTTATTTTTAAATTAAAATGAAGAAAGTCTTTATAATAAAAGTATGTGTGCATTAGATTAGAGTAATTTAATATATTTACAAAAGTAAATTAAACCTGAAATATTCTTTTATTCTGAGCAAGCAGGATCCATGTGAAATGTCAAAGCGCTTATGTAGATATAATTAATGACGTAGATGTAATAATGATGAAGACTATGAAGAGTACCTACCCTTCTATACATATAATGACAAGAACTTGTAACAACTATGGCGATTGAAAAGAGTAGCCTGAGTTTCTTGCCAAGTTCTTCTCAGAGCTCAACCTTGTCAGTGAACTGGCCGTAGGCGAATTTACTGACACTTTTTCTGGCTTTGTATGACGTTCATAATTATCATGTGATCCAAATGAAATAAAAAGATTTGACTTTGACTTTAACTTAAGAAAAGACTAACGTAGCTTATGATAATATTAGTGATTTTCTCATTGAAATAAATCACATCAGTAAGTACCTTAACAAATGAGATTTGATATAATTATATTACCTACTCAGTCTGTTCCAAAGAGATAATAAAAATATCATCGTCATCTCGCTCCTTGAATACAAAAGCGACACAAGTCGAAATTCATAAATTTTACAGGACGGCCAAAACAAATTTTTGAAACAGTTTTTTGTTAATTTTTTATATTTTTATTTATTAAATATAAGATATTAATATATCATTAGAAGCGTATTTTTTAGCTCTATCTATGCACAATATGGACTTTGTGATAGCTGTTACCCACTATGATAAAAAAGCACAAAAGTCCCTTTTGCATTCAAAATTTGAATCAATATCATAGGAATTATGTCAAAAAATATATATAAAATTACACATACCAATAGTTTATTGGTACCTTTTTGGCAAAAAAGATGTTTAAAAAGTTAAATTCGTATCACAAGGTAATAACGTAAGTGAATGAACAACAATAAAACACTGTTAAAAGTCATAACTTAATATTAATAGCTAGATCAACTTGGTACGTGACTATTATTCAGTCAACTCTCTAAAATTTTTATATTATTAATTTGCGGATTTCCTTAAAAAATCAAGAGATAAAACAATAATTTATATCAAAGTATTTATAAAAAACATTAATTAATCAATTCCCTAAGAAAATTAACAGCCGACACTCATTTCTGTATCTGAAACTTTAAGTAATATGAGATCAATTCTAATGGAGACTCGTTAGTAGCACAAAATATTATGTGATTTTGTAAGACTGTGGGTATATTGTTAGTGTGTAATATTATTACAAATATACAGTCTTACAAAATCACATAGTTTTAGAATGATACAGCAATTGCTTTAGTGATTAAATTAGATTACTAATACTATGTAAACTGAATTGAAGCCCCGTCACTGTAGCATTCGTCACTAATTTAAAGTTTTTTAACTAAAGACAGTGGGTATTACCTATAATAATATGTTTAGGTATTTATAAATGTTGAATATGATATGATTAAGACGTATTAACTCATAGTTTCTATGAATGTTTGTTTGTTTGATAAAAGCTGTTAAGACTGGCAAATTTGTATTGGAATCTTACTTAGAGTGCAAGTATGATGTTGCGATGTCATACTCTTATACTTCAGCACTCAGTCAACCAGAGGCGCTACTCATTGATTCTTCAGATACAAACTTCTTACTAGACAGCAACCTGACCCTAACCTATGATTACTAGAGGATGAAAATAGTGAAATAAACTCTGTAGCAAAATGCATAGCTGTATGATTATGTTATTTTATTTGCTTAGAAACGTATCCCCTAACAAAAAGTATCTCGAATGGGAAAGCAGGAACTAGTAGCAACTTACATTTACAGGTAACGACGTATTAGTAGGTAATGGGATTGCAATAATAATGTTAGAAATATTCTCGTGAAGGTAGGTAGGTGAACCATTTTCATGTAACGGCAGTCCATTCTCACCTTATCACTCTGTATCTCTTCCAATATACTAATATAATTAAACTAATTACATCCAATAAACTAATTTTTTCCATTATTTTCCTTTACTTGTCCAACTGATATTGCTTCTTACCAAATTTCATGATTCTAGGTCAAGATAATAAAATTAGCTATGCGACAAAATTGAAGCATAAGCGGCTATATCTTATGATTGCGTTTACTTAGAACTCTGATTTTTTATTGTGTTAAGGGATTGTAGACCGGAGTATTTGATATTAATTTCAGTTTGATACCTTTACGCGTTCTTGTGAAAAATATTCCTGATACATGGACAAACAGACAGACCAACGGATAACAGAGTGATCTTATAAGGTTTCCGTTTTTTCTTTTGAGGTACGGAACCCTAAAAAGAGAATTTAAAGGGTTTTTTTTAACAAAAAACAGTCATACATACAATCCTTAGCATGATATCGGAACTTCGTACTTGCGCTCTACGCAAGATCTTAATACTAATTTACCAGTTTTGACATCTAATATCAAACAAACCTATGTCGCTTTATACACAAAATTCATTAAAACTATGAGTCAATGTGTTTTATCACATCCTATTCAACATTTACTAACAACCTACCCATATTATTCAAAAAGTTAAAAACCTTTAAAATATAGACGAATCCTACAATGATCTAGTTTAATCATAAAAGCAATTGCTTTGACATTTGCTCCATGCCTGTAGAAAACAAGTTAAACACTTTTGTACGTTTTTATAGTTAAAAATCACTGAAATAATAACAAATTAAGAACAAAATTAACATCATAATGGTAGTTTTGATTTCAAAAAATTTAACGATAACCAAAATTATTTTCATGCAACACGGCCATATTTCTAAGGTTTTCATTCTAGCATTCTAAAAATAATAATTTATTTGAGTATAATTCAATGCAAAAGGGACGCATTTCAAATATGCCACTGTTGTATTACAAAATATGATTACAACTACTTGATGTTAGAATGCAAAACGGACGTTTTCCAAAATATGGCCCTTTTGTATTATAAAATGTAATCAGACTTACCTGAAATTTTGAATTTAACACAGACATATTTTGAATTGTGGCACTTTTTCATGCAACCGACGTGCGTTTGCGTTTAATTTCGGGGCACAACTCACAAAATGGCTGTCTTGCACTGACATTACCTGTCAAAGTGCTCCAATACAAAAAGGGCCGTAAGCCATTTTGGTCATAAAATGAGCTAAAATGATGGGTGTTTTATTCTTACTATAAAATATAGTTGATTTAGGTACCATTTTTGCAATAAAACGATTTTCAATTTTTTTTGATTTGTGGCCCTTTTGTATTCAAGGAGCGATCTGTCAAAAAATCTCTTTTGCACATAATGATGCATTTTATGTTAATTTGTAAATCCGTTTATGTTAAAATATGCAAAATGGGACATAACTCAACTACACCCACCCAAACAATGCCCTCCTTTTTACAAGCATCACTTATTTGCATCGTTCTGTGTGAGAGGGTTAATATTGTAATAGGTAGGTGGCAAGTTGACAACCTATCATTACCCGATTCAAGCAATTTACTTTTTAGTTTTTTAACGTGCATTTAGCTTATACATTTGACATAAATTATTACTTTGCTTGGAACATTGTTTTGATTGCAGTGGTTAAGCGTAAAATTATGCAACTGAGTTCTCATTTGACACAGCGGGAAAAATAGGGCATAAAATATGTAAAAATTATTAACATAAAGTTTGAATAAAACCTATCATATTTATGATAGTGACAGCCCTGGCCCTATATGCACCAATAGAAAGGGATCATTGACACTTAATACCAATTAAATTTCCAAAACCAACAAAAGATACAATGGAACATTAATAATTGAATGAAACGTTAAAATAACTTGATTTATTATTAGAACTGTACGTTACTGCGAGACAAATTTGACTCGCTAAACTGATATTAATTTTATTTCTGGATCTGAAGACAGGCACCGCACTGCGCTATTCTCACTTCAAACCTACAGAAAACAGTAAGAAGTATAAAAGCACTATTTTGGAAGCATTGTCTTTTTTATTGAAATCATATTACTGTATGTAGTTTTATTGTCCAATGATTAAAAATTGAGAGATTTTAATTTTGTACTAGTAATTTGCAATATTAAATGTAAATTTTTTTGCCAAGCAAATTACAAATTACAAACTTTTTATCCATTTATCGATATAAAATGATATCATATTTCCAAGGTATTAAGGAAACGAGGTATATTTCAAGTCATATAACAACTACTCCCATACAAAATAAACTGCAATTATGGCCCGATACTTTCTATAATAATGTTTTATCGAGCCATTTCGCTAATAAGTATAATACCCGTGTCTTCAATGACGGTTTGCATCTGTTATCTTGTGTTCCTTAATCGACGGTTTCCGAGGTAGTGCAAAACAAACACTTGGACAGTAATGATTCTCCGTGGAGGGCAGTGTTAAGACTCATACTCACTGTAGCAGGAATTGGAATTCCGACCATTATTATACGCTTTAAGTTTTGGAGATGTAGTTTCTAGAAAAATTAAATAAAAGTCATATTTTTTGTGTATATATATATGTTAACGGAAATGTATGTAATCCGTCATTGTATCCAATTCCTAGGAAATGTATGTAATTCCTAAAATCGCACGGAAATGTGTGAAATAAATTTTATTACACACATTTCCTAGGACATCTACACACTTCCTAAATAGCAATCGGAAATGTAAAACATTTGAGATATCAATGGGTACGCGGAGATAGCGGGGCGAGGGGAGGGTATTAAACTTAACACCCCAGATTCAGAGCAATCCGACTCGGACTGGGTAGGTTAAGGTTATTTTGAAGATATTATATTTTACGGTATGATTATATACCTGATTGTCTTAACGAGTGCTTTAATAAAAATTATTATTTTCATTTTAACAACATGTTTTATTACATAAAGCATTATTTTTATACATTTCCTAATACGATATTGGAATTATATATAATTCCTAGAAAATTTACACATTTCCCAGGATATCTGTGTATTAAATAGATTTTGAAACAATATTTTGTTTTGTTCCTGAGATCCCAGCACTCAATCAAACAAACAAATAAAGCCTTCAGCTTTTTTATTTACTATTAGTATACACGATTAGTACGACACGACTCCCACTTTTTCCCTCACTTGCTAGATGAAACTTCTGTCTACCCCTATAGTGTATCGTAAAACGTATATTTATGTTTGGGAATAAACTTCTTTTATGCTATTGATTTTAATAATTACACTAGTTTACAAGGTTTTTATACCCCAGCTGAAAGTTGTTGAATTTTATCTATCGATCTAAAGATAGTCTAGGAAAAATATTTAAAAAATTCCATCACGTCCACATTCAGAATTATTTACTATAGAAAAAAAATAAGAAAATGGACTATAACGTTAAGAAATAAACTAAAAATGACTAATTTTGGATTTTTTTTAAAGGTTTCAGAATCGGTTTCTCTTAAAATAGACCAGCACTAGTGTCCCAACATATTTTCGTCCCAATATCTTTGATGGCAATCTTCAAAAACCTTTAAATCCTGGTGAAAACGAGAGCAAGGAGAGCCTTGCTCGTCGCTCATACTTCCTAAGTTTTCCAGAAAAAAATCACCAAGTGGGAATGCAGGAAATGGATCTTTAATGACATGTTAACACCAATCTTATGAGAATATTCTAATAAATCAGCCACTATGTCTTTATAGTTCTCACTTTCATTATTTCCTAAAGTCCGTTTTGAATGAATTCGAAGAAGCTTTTTCATTCGTAGATAAAAAGGTATCAAACTTAGAATCACTTATGATTTTGCGTATTGGTAGGCCGTCAAATAGCCCCTCGCTAAGTTTGGCATGCTTGATCAAGTGTGGGGTCTTTTCTTCAAGAAAAATCCGCTGAATCGCTATCAGCAGATTTAAATGACATGTCACTTTCATTCTCTAGGTATTTTGGCTCGTGCTACTTTATCCACCGGGGCAAACTGGCTATGGAAGGTCTTTAGAATGCAATATTGGCTTAGTAACAGATTGTACATCGGCATAATTACACAATAGCCGACTTAGTTTTCCTACTAAAACCCGAAGTCTTCGTAAGACAAAAGTAACAGTTGTTTTCGTGATTACTGGGTTCGCTCCACAACATTAGTGTACCAAATGAAAGGAGTACGTTTTCGCCGGATGACCATTGCAGTAAAGTGATTCTACAGCTTGCACAAAACACATAGGCAACCCAGTTTTTTTCTTGGTTAGCCACAGGAAATCCGAAATAATAAAGATATGCAATTTTCAACGATTCTACTATATGTCTTTTCTTTTTTGTAAATATAAATTATCCACAAACATAACAAAAGCGATCACAACTTGGTTTAAACTTTCTACTCGACGTTTTAATTGAGTTAAATAATAAGTATCTCTTATACTAAACAAGTAATGCAGCACCAAAGCAAAGCCATGAAGTATGATTCTTTAAAAAAAATATTTGAGAGTAGAAAAAAAATGTGACGTGATAGAATTTTTATGTTGTTATTTTTAGGACTTATAAAGATGGCGGAAAGTACTGGTATAGGTTTTGTGAGGGGTATATAAAAAAAATAAAAATTTGTAAACTAGTGTTATAATTTCTGAACTGTGGTGAACTACACAGCGTAGTTACAAAACTCGTTGCATTTTTATTTGCGTAACATAGGTACAGTAGGCCAATACCTTTACCGGTAACGAGTTTTACGCCCAGGAGGGATTTTTTATCTAGAACCGACGCACAATAGCCTAGATGTTACTTGTATTGATTAAAATGTAAATCGTAGACACGCTTATATTAATGACTAGTGCTTATATACAGCTGTTACTTGCATTTATTGAATGATAATAACATGTTTGTAGAAATGGACCTGACGGAAGACTGCAAGCTTGTTTTACTGGATAATTATTTAATTTTTTTGAGGCGAGCGATACACTGGAGCAAAAGAAGTTTTGTTGTTTGCACTTGACGGCTGTTTAACATCTCAGCCACAATTACAAACAGCTTCAGTTAGTAGTTAATATCGTTTATTACCAAAAAAGTTTAAAATTTTGTGCATTATTCAGTGGCCCCACACTAGGCAAGCCTGTCCTGTGGGTGTCTATTACGATTTAATTTTACATTTATAAGCTCGATTGACATCGTCCTAATGTGAAGAATAATATAATGAAATACCTAAAATTTTTTTTATTAGAGATTACACAAACTATATTTGTATTTAAATGTATTTATAAGAATAAATTTAATATTTACTATGTTCAGTTAAAAACTTCAGCTCTCCATAATAATAAGCTTTTTAATCGTAGATTGAATGTATTTTTAATTAGCTAACAATTTTCCTAATAAAAAAAATCATGTGACAAGCTATAGCCAAGTCACGATATCGGTGGACTGCTATTTACTGACGAGCACAACTGGGACGACCAGTAATCTTTTTATCTTTTTAAAGTTTAAATACTATGGGCACTGAAATAAATTCTTCAATTTACCAAACAATTAATATAAACAATATCAAAACGAAAATTAAAATAGACCAGTATCTTTTTATTATATCTCGATCTTGTCGGACTTATTAGATCTTTAAAACTCCCATAATGAATTTTAGCATGACTTACAGATTTCAATTACTAAGTCTGTCGAATCACTGATATAATACATCTGATTTTTAACCTTATATACATGTACATACGAGTGGTAGTTCAATGGACGTATTAAATCAACAACTATAATAGTGCGGCAAAGCTTAATGCTCAATTGAAACTTAGTGAATTATTACGCACGATAATAATCTCTATAAATAATTACAACGACAGGTGTTCAAAAATCAATAGCATTGCAGTTTTTTTAACTGACTTTTAATTACATCGTGTATACATTTTTTGTTGCGAAAGAGACAATTATTTTCAACGATGTGGTAGGTATTTCTTGATTTTCTACTTACCTACTAACATTATACAATATTACCATTGTAATGTATGTTTTGTCATATAAGATATGAAGGGAAATAGAGTTAGGGAGTGGATAGATTGAATTAAAATTGGAAATTGCTAACTTTCAAAACAAATTGCGTTTATTTGACAGCCATTTCTTAACGAACACAGTCTTAACGAACACTGCCTGACAGATTCGAATGGGAGAAGCCACCACAGATTGTAAAAAAATATTATTATTGTCTGTAATGTGTATAATGTGTTTCTTTTTATTTTTTTTATTTTATTTTCTAAGATTTATGTATTGTGCGCCGTGTCTATCGGACATAATAAAATATTTTTCTTTCTTTCTTTCTTTCTTTCTTTTGTTAGCTATCATTTGCTTTCCATTTGTGTTTAATAAAAAGTCTTTTTTTAAACTACCGTTTAAAGTCGCTGGCAACTGTAAATACGCTTTCATTACCAAAAATCTGAGTGGCTTTAGACGCCTAATGTGTAACGTCTTTAATGTTAAGAAGGCCTGAATTAGACTTAATTAAATAGTCAATTCGAAGAGATCCGTGCCCAGCAGTGGGACGTTTATAGGTTGTAATGATGATGGTACACAGATTAAGTTTCAGATAAGTATGTAGGTATATAGAATATTTTTTATCTCTTTAATGTACCTTCGTGATTCATGTAGATGGAGCCTTTAGCGGAAGCTAAAATAAAACTTCCAATAAAGTAGTCCGTCAGACCACAACAGCGATATTTCGAACCTAAAAACATTGCTGGCATTAAGAAAACGCTTAATTTTACATCATAAAACTTTATTTACACTATAAAGAATAAAATATTTTAATTAACAATAAATAATTACGGCCTATATTAAAAAACGCCGATTGCACTCAATATAAGCGGATTCATTTACAACACTGCAATATTTAGCAGTCGCTTGTCTTGCTTTTCGTGTTTGCTTGCAAAAAAATAAATTATGTATCATTGTGTAAGATTTTAATTTATTAAGATTGTGTGTATAAATGTTTTCCCGAATAAACAAATAAAAAAACATCGAAGTACTCGCGTTACTTCGACAGTTACTATGTGAGTATAGAATGCTTATTGATAAGCAAAATAAAACTAGGAATTAAAATATTAAAGTGCTGTTTTAAGATTATTTTTGTGTCTTTCTAAAGTATTTTCAATCATTGTTATGATCCTATAAATTCATGATTTTTTCAAGATTTTCTTACTTCTTTTCAAACGCTATGGATGTGTTAAGGTGTAAATACGTTTAATAGTGGTCGTCTGCTGGCTGAAGATTCTTGATACTTGATGCCACTAATACTAACCTACTATAAAAAAAAACTAATGAAGAGACAATAACAACAAAAGATTAATGTTTGGCATTATTTTCTTAAATAATGCGTGCAAAGTGGAGAGCATAACTTATAAAGGAATTGTATCATATAAACTTAAACTTCCTTACAGCAAACAAACAAACAACATACTTTTCTTATATAGCAAATTAAGTATTTTATTTCCACGATATTAGCCCTTTATCCGTGGCTAAAACAACAATTCGCAGCGTTATAAAATGTAATAAAACATTAAAAAGCAATGTTTGAATTTTTTATATTCAAAGTTTGTTAAAATTAAAAATTTCTTAAGGCAAAAACAATCTGATTTCGTTTGCTTCTATATATATATACAAATTAGAGTTGGTACAGTAATTTCGGTTGACATTTTAGTTTGACAACGTAATTTGTGGGAGATCTGGAGTCTAAACTAAGCTATTAAGCCTGTATCTCAGAACTCCAGGCCCCCCATCACAACAATGATGTACAGATGGTCAACGTGTGGCGTAAGGAGGTAAGTATATATTTAAAGAAAGAAATATACAAAAATACTAATAATAATACATGCGTGTGTGTGGGTGTGGGTGTGTGTGTGTGTGTGTGTGTTATTTTTATTAAACTACTACTTCTAGCATCTTTTCTGTGTCATAGTAGTTAAGGCTGAGTAACCATTCTTTGATTATATTTTTACAATCTGACTTACGACAGTTAGTTATGTTGGTAATTCTATTTGCTTTATTATACAACATATTTACTCTGAAGGGAAAAAATCTTTGTGCAAAGGAAGTGGATACCGCAAAAGGTTCACATACGGCATATTTCCTTCTAGAGAGAGTTTCTTCTGGTAAACTTGTATGTTTTAAAAGTAGGGTCAGCATAATATACTGTTGGCGTACAGTTAGCACTTGAGCTATTTTGTATAGTTTGTCAGTTGGAAACAAACGAGGTTTGGATAAGCTTATTTTTAAAATCATCCTCTGAGCCCTTTCCAGTATAATCATTTTACTTTTACAAGCACCACCCCACGTGGTGAGGCAGTAACTTATAATAGATAGGACTAAGGCGTCGTATACTAACTTCATTGTTTGCTCATCTGCTACATCACGTAGATCTTTAAAAATGTAGGCTAGTTTTCGTATCCTTTTAGATAACGTTTGGATATGCGCTTCAAAAGTTAAATTTGCGTCAATTTCTATACCGAGGTACTTAAGGGTATGAGCAGAACCAATACTAGAGCATTTACAATTTGGGGTTGGAGGAAAATTACATTTGTGTGCGTAAAGACGTGTTGAATTATTTTGAAATTCACCGCGATTATAAATTGAGAAGGTGATGTATTTTGTTTTATCCTCATTTAGGGTCAGAGAATTTGAGGATAGCCAGTGGCACACTGAGTTAAATCCTTCCTGCGCTAGAGTAAAAAGGTCATGCCAAGAGTTTGCGAAAAAGCTTAAGGTTGTGTCATCGGCGTATGCTGAGATGCGACAGTTTTTAATGTCGAGCATGCAAAGCTCGTTTACGTAGCACAGAAATAGCGTAGGACCTAGTATGCTACCTTGTGGCACGATATAGAAGCAAACGAAATCAGATTGTTTTTGCCTTTTTATTCATTTAACAGTTGAACTATATAGTTCAACTGTTAAATGAATAAAACAGGGTTAGGACAGTAAAACAGTGTGACGTGACTAATTTATAGGTATTTTATATAAATAAACAGCTTTAATGATGTTCTTGTACCTTCCTTCTCACATATCGATAGATTTTTTTGAATAAAAATTAAAGAGCGCGAGTAATTTTGTGCCGCTTGCTACCAACGGCCACCTGCAACTTTTACTACGTCATCGGTTCATCTGTGAGGAGACACACCAACCTACGCTTTCCAATATGTGGCTGCCATTCAAGAACTATTTTTTTCCTCCATCGGCCATCAGTCTGACAAACTATGTGGCCTGCCCACTGCTACTTCAGAGATGTGATCCGGTGAGCTGTGTCTTTAGGTAGTCTATGAGTCACAAAATAATACCCGACAGAATGTACAAAGTAGACGATGTGCTGTCAACTTTAAATACAACCTAGTTATCGTCGATTGTGTGTTTATAACCCTCGCCCACATTGACATATTGTTAGCCAATGGCTTGCGGCTGTTGAATATCTTAATTTGCCTTTGTCTCTGTATTTGTGTTTCTTACAATTTCTAACGCTAACAATTACTAAGCTTTGTTAAAATGAAACTGGTATGTGTCTTCTGTATTGGTTTTATCTATTCGAAGGATTTTATCTTAGGAAATCGTCGATCTTATTCCTATTTCCCAAATAAGTGTGTAACATTTAAAAAATTATTATTATCATTATATTATTATTATAATTATTATTTAAAATTATTATTGTCCTGAAAATTTATTACTAAGTCAAGAGGTGTTCTAACAACATCTATTCAATTAAAAAAAGTATTAAAAAAATGCAAAATTACCTGTTGCTTATAAAAATTGCACATAATATTTAAATAATATTTAATCCATATTCATTATAACGTAGCTAAATTGAGTATTAAAAATATGCTTTAGGTGGATTTTTATTTATGGTCTAAGACGACTTTGATGGTCAATAGGTTAGGCTAATATTATAATTAACTTTGTGCAAATCGTTGTCAAAATTTTAAGACACATTTTAATTAAATAATCGGATTAATCTGACACATAATAAACCAAATTCGACGCGAAATCTATTCAGTCTAAGCTTATTAAATTCAAACTTGGAATAGTTAAAACGACATACAATAGCTCATTTCCACTGAGCTCCACATCAATTAGCAATAAAGCATTTAGTGGCAATAGTGGGTTTTACTCGGATTCAATTAAAATTAACCGGCGACGCGTTGCTCTGAAGGGGAGCGATGCAGGATGGAACGATACGACGATATTTACTGCGCATCAATGAAGAATTATCGCCACTACAACGACTCAAATGTGACGCAACGTTAATTAAACTCTTTCTCCAATTTAGCAGATACGCCATAGCATACCTATAGCTACAGAAAACCCTTATTTTAGAGTAGGTATAGGTATCGATTAAAAACCAGGAATATATTTTCATTTTCATTATTACCGAAACGATTGTTAATGAGAAACTCGATTATGAATAAAAATTTTCAAAATCGACTACCGCTCTAATGAACAGCAAGACTATAATTACTTACTTAGTATAGTATTTTACTTGAAAAACAAAACTAGTATGCTATAAGCTTTAGTTTTTAGTGAAAATTTTAATAACCATGATCATATTTTACTCAAAGAATGTAATATAATAACACTAGATAAATTATGACCAGCCACAAGAATCGCGCGGTAGATAGCCGTTGGAAAGGGCTTTCCGTTCAGTAGCATGACATTTACGAGTAGATACGCTGATGTCTTAATTACAGTAACAAATAAACACATTTATGCTAGCCTTAGCTTCCTGGAACATAATAAGTCATTCGCTTATCGACGGGTAGCTATACAAGTACTATTGAAGTACGTCGCGAAAATAGCGTCTTAATAACATCGGCAATAGATACCATCCCATAGAATTATCACATAAATCAACCGACTCAATGATTAATACGATGAGACTCGACCACTGCGTTGTCGTTATAACGGTTGAGTATAATTAAATTGAGCTTCCGTATACAACGTTCTACATTGACGGGTATAGTAATAGTGAATTTCATCCGCGTTGAACGGAAAATTGAACGTTGTACCTTAACAATATAATCTTTTGATGCGATTTGTTGTACGGAGGCTATAAAGATGTTTTATCGATGGAACAGTTGTGTGGTAATTAAAGTGCGTGATAGTAGAAAAGTATAGTGTGCAAATATCTTTAACAAATTCCGATCCATAGAGTAGAGAATTTCTAAAGAGTAAAACTAATGTTATGACAGCACTGAATATGAGATTATTGTTCAATAGGTTATGGTTATTTCTAGGGTGTATTTTACGTACTCTACCCTTGTATATTTCTAAAGTCCCTGTGCTACAGTAGTCATTACCTATTGGGTGATCTCTGTTGAAAAATAAGGATTTATCTGATGAGCTGTAGGTCTTTGATTATTGACGTTAACATCATAATATATCGCATCAGGTAAGATACCTTTAAATTGACTTCTGATTTACCTAATGCATCATGAGGTAATATAGTCTGAACTAAATTTAAATCTATACTAATCTCTACTTCTATAATGTTATATTACTATTAATCATCAGCTTTATAATAAATATTATAAAGCTGTAGAGTTAGTTTGTTTGGTTAAATGCTAGGATCTCAGGAACTATCGGTGCGATTTCAAAAAATATTTTAGTGTTGGATAGAATAGTAGTAGTAGTAGTAGATATCGAGGATGGTTATAGGTTATATAACATCATGCTACGGCTAATAGGAGCTGAGAATTGGCAAATAAAGAACAATGATAACGAAACCCCGCGTGACTTCTAATGAATTCATAAAACCTACTTTGAATAACCTTTCATAAGAATATTTATAGATTGAGCTTAAAGTACCTCACATTTATTGGGCAAATGTAATCTAGGCTCAAAATTGCGATCGCTTAGAAGCATATAACGGATTAGCGATAACATTGTTTGACCATTAAGTAACACGAGGCTTGTTGATTGGCTCTTACAATATGATTGAACAAGTAATAGTCAGAACAATGTTGTGGCTAAAGTATATTTTGTAACAGTACGGTATTTATAAAATCTATAATTTATGTTACATTTATGCTGCAGATATGGTATTTACTTCACGTCATTAGAGTTTATCACAGTGTTTCAATATGATTATGTTACGAATTATGATCCAAATATATCGTATTTTAAATAAGGTATTTTTTCAGTGGTGATCCATTAACTTTATACAGACAAGAGCACTTCAAGAAAAGGAAAATTCGAAACAACACCAAACCGTCTGCCCAGCATGGCATAGTAGGCAAAACTCCTCCTGCAATAGGATCTTAGGAATGGGAAAGAAAAGCCCATTCATCAAGGAAGGCTAACATCACGCAGCTAACATAAAGCAGTGCACTGTGATTCACGTTCCATACAAAGGCGGCCATAAATATGCAACTCCGAAATGAAATGTTTTTTTTTATTTCACACGTTGTAATATGTTTAGGTAAAAGTAAATTATTAAAATTTTAACATATTAAATACATTTAAATAAATATTTGATGACATTAAGGTTTAAAAATGTCTTGCAGTAATTTTGTTTAAGACGTGATGTATCTAAAACATTTTATTTTGGTAGTTTTAATGGTAAGACTGTGTAAATAATGATTATTTATTAATAATAACCGTAGAGGAATAAAATAAAATAGCAAAAGTACAAAAATAAGTTTTTTACAAATACAAACTTAATCTCAACAATATTAACTTTTAATATATAATAAATCTAAAACGGCTTCTTGTTTATATTCAGAATGCCCTGTACTGCCATCGAAACCCCATTTTCCTATCAAAGATATCTTATCTAGGGTCTCATTAGGTACCTTATCCAAAACATATTTTTGAGACTTGAGAATCCGATTGGCAGTATGATCTAATAAACTTTGGAGTCCGACTTCGGCGGATGATTCAGTAACAGTTAGATCAGTAGGATAACAGTGCTTTTTAGATTCCACGATACTTTGGTAAGATGGTAAAATATTCTTTGAAAGCTTATTGTCTTTAAATTTCTTTACTAATAAATACTGATGTCGCGTTAACTGAGCCTCAACAATAAGCGATAAAGCTTCACTAGAATCAATTTCAGGAAAAGTTATTGAGCTGTCTGAAGTATTGAGCAACGAATGTACAAGAGAAAGATCTGGTTTAGATAAATCAGCTAATCTTCTCCTTTTTGTACTCTTACTAGCCTCGTGAAAGTCAATTTTCGGACGGCCACGCGATGAAGAAGTTGATGGTTCAACTTCGTTAAAGTGCTGAGATGCACGTAATTCAGTTCGATTTACATCAATTCTCTGAAATACATGTAGCCAATCTGAATTTTTTTTTAAGAATTTAGGTTTAGTAAATTTCGACTTTGCCCAGTAATGGGCAATTCGTTTATATACATTCTTAATTTTAAGTTTGAAAGTAATTAATACAATATTTTCGATGTCACTAGAAAAGCATGATTTTTCGATCAGTGTTCAAGACATGTTGAGTTTTTTCCTTTTGATTACCTATTTTAGAGGCCATATGTCAAAAATAGACATCCTCGATATAGAACATTTGAAAAATGTACCTAAAACATAATGAAAGCTGAACTTAAATTTTTTTTTTTTTTTCTATAATATGGACTTGCATACTTTGACACTCCTTTATGCTAAGAAGAGGTCACAAGGAGGCGTTGAAACTTATAGCTCATAATAAGGACATCCTCCTTATTCGAAAAACATGTACCTCAAGTGCAGCCAAGAGCAGCGAAAAGTTGTAGGTCGAAAGAAATAAAAGTATATCAAAAAAAAATTACCAAAATACTACTCTCAATATAAAAAATAAAAATAAATTATATGTGCATGAAAATAAATAAGAAATGGTTGATAATAAGGCCTACACACCATGTTCTTCGATTTCCATGCTTTCACAATACGTAAACACTTGATTTTAAATAGTGACACTCAAAAACAAAGTGATTTAATTTTGATGACTCAAACGTGGTAATATCTAGTCTCGCGATGCGCTTACTTCCGATACGCAAAAGTGAATGATAACTTGACTTAATCACGTTGATATTTGCAGTTTTTGGAAGCTCCTTAACTAGTTAATTACTTAGTGAGGTGATCTAGCCGGGGTGAACCAATGAAATTTTTCGATTAATGGCCTATGGCGGAATCACAGTGCAGTGGCCAAATAAAGAACTTCTAGTTTTTTATAAAGTTATTACTTCAATCAACAGATCATTAAACTTATCATTACAAATAATTGAGTAGCAATCAAGTCAGTAATACAAAACTTAAATACAAGAAAACGTAATTGGTCTAAAACCCGAAAATGCTACGAAATTAAACACTTCCTGGAATTATAACATAATGATACTGGTAAACGAAAGATAGTACTATAATTATAATATCAAATAATATACCGATAATAAGATGAAGAGTTTGTTTGTATGAATTCGTTTATTTCAGAAACTGACAATCCGATCACAAATAATAACAATAATCTTACTAATATCATAAATACGAAAGTTAGGATAGGATGTATGAATGGATTCGCTGTGGTCGCGGACGAATGTTCCTGCGCTCCCGTGACCACAGCAGAGCGCGACGAGAGGAACACCTTGGGGTTTTAGTGGGTGCGAGCCCCACATAACCCCTCGGTTCTTTCCCCAAGACCGAGGGGGATGCGTCAGGCATTTCCCCAAGTAAAAAAAAAAAAAAAAAAAGGATGTATGAATGGATGTGTGTTACTCGATAAAGCAAGAAATTTCAAGAAAATAGTCTGTTTATTATAAGTTTTATGTTAAAATATAACGTAGGGTACGTTCAATAGAAGCAATGCAGTGATGTTTTTGAAGCGAGTGAAACTGCGAGGCTCAACTAAATCAGAATATAAGTAATCTCTGTACAGTTAGTTTAATCTTGCGTTAGCATTAATTGAATGCATATAACGCAGTCACGATCGATGTAATTGCTTCTTATATGAATGTTTTAGATCATCTGCCGATACTGATTGCAATTTTATGTAAGTATACTAGTAATTATTGCATGTTAAACATCGAAATCTATGTAATTTTCTAAACTATCTAAAGTATTGACTTTGAAATAGCAATTAAAAATGCGTATTTCAATTGTATAATCCGTTATTTCTACGATTCATTGAAAAGATCTCATTTATATTGTACACTATATTATAGCCTACACGGAATTTCTAATAGCTGTAAAAATTATGAAAATAGAAATTATGGTCTATGTAATTTTTCAAACATTTGACAGTGATATAGTATCTGGCTAAATCGATATTGAGATATAAAGAAGACCACCTGCAATGCTTAATATTTAATAATATTTAAATATTAAAATCGTATATGCCAAATGCATTTCATCATCATCATCATATCAGCCCAACGACGTCCATTGCTGAACATAGGTCTCACCTAATTTACGCCACTGCGAACGGTCCTGTGCCGCCTGCAACCAACGGCCGCCCGCCACCCTGACCAGGACCTGACCTGATGAGGAGATCCGCAGGAGAACTAAAGTTGTCGACATAGCTCACCGAATCGCATCGCTAAAGTGGCAGTGGGCAAATGCATTTAACATAATTTATTATAATCCTTGACTATTTTTTATAAACGAAATCTAGCCAAGCGTCATTTAAATATTGTTCTTTTTCTACTTCTATCTCTCGCCTACCCCTTCACTCTTTCTCTTTTTGTCACCATCTTCTATATTTTTACGTGATTGAAACACAAAAACAAGACATAATACTATTATTTTTTCATTAACATTGCAGAAAACGTGACTCTAAAGTTAAATATTCTGCACATTAAGATGCCAACTTAGACGTAGATCATATCAACACGTTTAACTCGAAAACGTACTGTAGTTATTATTTTCGATGTTAATAATGAAGCAAAAAGAACTGAGAAATATATATCAGAAGTATTCCATGAGAATATAAAGGGTACTTTTTTGTTTCATTACAAAGTCACGTATCTGCATATTGTTAAAGAATTCTTGTGATTACGTCATGAGTATTTTCTTTCTCGGCATTATAACATGATCCACCCTCAAAACGGGATTTATAGCGAGTTTCGCTTCTATTGCATAAGTGTGTCTTCTCTCCATCAGTCGTCTCTTGCGATAGTATGTTAGTTTTGAAAACGAGTTATGACTCATTGTATTGTAATTCCTCCGTCACCACACCCACCAATTAATAGAAAAAAAAAACCAAACAACATATGATAAGGAATCAAGAGAGGTAGTCAAGTAACTATAACTGTATCAACTTATTTTGAATTCGAAAACATCCTTTCGCAAGTGAGTGTTATGCTATAAGTATAATGAATAGGTTTCGCAATACGCATGCGCCGGCGTTAAGCGACTCGACTATGGTGGTCCGACTGCAAGGCACGTTTGTTGTATTTCACGATGTTAATTTTAAAATTAGCGTTGGCAAACAAAATGCTGCAAATTGTTTGCTGTACAGTACCGACAAAAGCAACGCTAATGGCAAAAGTGAATACCGTATTAATAGCCACCATAAAACAAGGAAAGTAGCAATAACATTGACAAGCGAGTCTCACGAGTCCATATTATTTTGAACAATCTCTTCCTCCTCATTAAAGAATATTTCATTTTCAACGTCTTCCCATATTCAATATGGAAATATTTGTTCCAGTAGCGGACCACACAAGGACGAAATTGGAAGTCCGCCGCATCTCGTTTTGCATATTTTCTGCATTACTGAGCAAAAGTCTTTTGTCAATATTGTCTCCTCGAGTCATTGGGTAAATGACGGAGACTGTCTACTAAATATACAAAATGTAAATTAAGCTCTGTCTTGTTGTTTTCTTGCTTTGTTTGTTTAATATCTCAATATCATTTAATTTTGTATGGCAACATAAAGTTTCAGTTTTATGACAGTCGATGTCAAACATTTCAATGGAAATCTGTTGAAAGTAAATTTATTTCTAGTACGTAATAGAGTCGCTCTTGAACAATATCAATGGACTAGATGAAAGATTTAATATATAATTTATCCCGTTTACACGCAATTGTCTTTATAAACACGTTTCTATGATCTTCAGGAGAGACACAAAGTACAAATTCGAATGCAAATCGGATAGCATTCTTCTCATACTGGAAAACAAATTGCCACAGTTAGTATAGAACAAGTTTAATCTAAAAAGACACGGGAAATAAAACAGCTCTGTATTCTATTTAAAAGAAGAAAGAGTATAATAAAATGTGCATCAACATCAAGAGGTTGACGAAACCGTTACGTCGTGTCGTCGGGAGACAAGATTGCTGGACGGTTCGCGAACCTAACAAAAGCTTTTTAATATCAGCACACACCCCGAGGCAGGAAAGGGTTATTTACATAAAAGCCACGTAGTTATTTAAGAACAATCCGGTATATACACGTATGTATATGCAATACACGAATATTGTTATGCTAACTGGCTTCGTTAGTTTGTTCCTGGGAATTGTTTCGCTTTGTGAAAGAGTCGCCGGTACGAGGCCCGGATTTGCAGCGTGATCTCTGTTACTGAGTTTGTGTACCAACTAATTTGCTTGAATTTAATTAAGATTGTACGAAAACGGATAACTTCGCAACTCATAGAAAGTATAATATTTATAACTTGGTTGTTGTTTAGCTGTGTTGGTTTTGTTATTTCGGAACACAATCTGTATGGAGCTATTTATATGTTCTTTCTGGTTACGTAACTTATTTTTGGTATCCGAGGAAGTTTAGGTGTATTTTATGTTACAACATTATAATAAGAATCTAGTAAGCTTTCAAATAAATGATTGGAAGGGTATTTGTGAGGGATTAACATCAGACGCATTCATCTTATCATAAATTTATTCTATTATACAAAAGTAAATATTTATACGTATCAACTACCATTTCTGTACCATAAATATGGAGAAAAGTTGAGATTTTGTTTTTAAATGTATACCGTTTTAGTTTTGAACAAGGCAGGTATAATCTTTGTATCTAAATCACAGGCGTATATCTCTTCTTAATAGCAAGGAAGCAATCTTGTTTTAATGACAAGTTCGTAAATAGAAACTGAACAGAATCAGGATGGCATATACTTTTTCTATAAGTCTATTCATTCTAACATAACCAATAACACTTGAAGAAACACACCGCTAGTATTGTATCACGAATTTCCAATAGCTTATAAGAGCTATAGCACATAATGTTAGATTGTGTGTAGGTGATTACACAGTGCAACAGTTCCAGACGTTTGCAAATTACCGCTTACCGCCTTCAATGGATGGTTATTCCATCATTCATGGCTCCCGACCGATCGTACAGCCGTATGGAATGTTACGAGTGACGTTTGAATGTCAATTCCTATGGGTTTCGTAATAGTTATTTGAGGCAACGATTATTTCACAGTGGTCGATTCAGTTTGGAATAATTTTGTCTGCAGCTGTAAAATGCTATGGCTTAAACAGTTCGTAACAGTCAAATAGTTCTGTGTGTAATTTTTCACTAAACTCTTTCTCTTTTCTTTTCTTTCTTTTTTTTTAAAAGACAACGCCCGCACTAGGGTACAAGCCCTGTGTCGCGGGGAGCTTTACAAACATGAAACTAACGGACACAAAGTACACCCAGACTAGAAATAAATATCTATGAATCACACAAATATTTGTCTCGTGTGGGAATCGAACCCACGTCACCCAGCACGGCGATGTAGTGGCGAGGCGACCACCTTAACCACTGCGCCACGGTGACAGTCAAACTATTTTTATAACTATTATGTCTACAGACTAATAAAAATAAATCAAGAACTTTTTTCTTTTACCATACTGAATATTGCTAAGTGGTAGGTATAATTTACATTAAATATTTTAAGCGATATCCCTTGCTTTGGTTTCACATTTTTATACGAGTAATGGAAAAATTCAATTATACAACGGGACTTGTGATTAATATGGGTAATGGATAAATTCGAACAGGGACGTCAGACGTCAGTCTGCATAGCTCAGTTAGAAGAACACTGGACCCGGAACGCCAGGGTCGCGGTTATGTAACGTCAGTCCGGATTAAACTCTCACTCGTACTCAATTTTTGTATAGCCCTTCCAATATAGTACAAATAATTCAGTGATATAATTACACAGACAGACAGTTGAACAACAGAGTTATCCTATAAGGGTTCCGTATTTTCCTTTTGAAGTATTGGAATAATCTTTTTAAGAAGTGTATTCTCTCAAGTTAAACATTCTCGGTGTGTAAGTGCGGCTTGGACTACGAACGTAACTTTATCAGGAATTTAGCATAAAATATTCTTAATAAGAAGAAAAAACAGAACTACGCATTAATAAAGTCAAAATATTATGTTGATTAAAATATTCTTTAGATTGTTTGACATTAATTAAACCTCTTAATTAAGTTAGATACTGATATTATTATAATTATAAACTAGTTTTTTTTGCGATAATAATCGCTCTGTGTGTGGGTGTTTGTACACAGTAGTTAATAGCTTTATGAACGTTAAATAAAATAATAAAATCGTTAGACATTGACGTTTAATGAATTCTATATTAATGTTGTAAAGAATATAATACAATCACCCAAAATAGATAATGCGTAAAATTAATTAAGCTTATGTAAGATTAATCGGGAAATTATGTCTTTGGATTGATATTGATGAAGAGGAATCCTAAATAAACATAATCATTATTAATGATTATTCACGACATTATTTCAAACCAAAATGATCCCACTGCTGGCCACGGGTCTCCTCTAAAAAATTTAGAGGGAATTTAGCCTACTATAATATACCACTCTGGCCAGGTTGGTATAGGGTTTGTCTTTTGAATTTTCCTTTTCTTACACTGCTCTTATCTGCAAGTAGTGTTATTAGTGGCTAGTACGTTATTCGCGGCTTGAGATGGGGTAGTGACATTACGAAGAATACGTCTGGCCCTACACGGATTCACGACATAACACCTGTTATTTTAAGTGACAAAACAGCAATTGGTATTAATATATACTTTCAGATTTTATGATTAAAAATATTACACATCTAAGGCAAACATTAAAAACATTCAAACAATCCACAAAGCAGAATATACTTAACATTATTATATTAAAACAACTTCAATTTCTAAGACAGACAAACGATTTATTTTTAATAAACCATTTTCCATAAATAGACAACATAGTAGCCTTAATTGTAGATATCATTACAAAACAAATCAAATAGTTCCTAGTTAACCTATCGTCAAGGAAGTCATACTCCAGTTACAACAATTGGTTGTTCAGACCTCCGCACAATTATTTACATAGTCAAACAAATTTCATGTAGGAAGCCACTTGTACTAAGGCAATAGACATAAGTATTGCTCGGAGCTACAACAGTAATAATAGATGATAAACAGTGCAGCTCTTCGCAGAGATCCTTTAGTTTGCATTTATTCCATGTCTCAATACACTAGGGATAGAATATTGAAGTACTACATTTTCAAGCTTCCGCGGTTTACTGGGTTTTCAATTGGCTGTTTGGGACCCTGGTGTCAATCGACGATTGTCTTGTTTGTCTCTGTCGATTTACACCAAGGTTTGAAACAGCGTAAGACTCTTTTTAGCATAGCTGATTAGGACATTTTATTATTATACTGGTCCAAATCACCATGGTGTGAAACGAAGAAGGCCAAAAAGATATTCGTCGTTTCACACCAATTGGTACAATGTTACAAAATTGATATTAAAATGGTCCCAAACAGCCAAATCAAGAAACGTCCTTGTGCGCTTGACACCGTGGTGCCAATAACTCGTGGTGTCAAACGGCGAAGCAACGGTTTACGGGTCTGGCGTAACTCACTATAACGCATTATTGGAATTTACCTATTAAAAAAAGCCAGATACTCTATTCACAGGAATTGCCTATAAATATCTAAATGAGGTCAGATTCCTTAGGAAACGTACCCCCAAAAGGCTGGCCACATTACAGCATTGGATGGCAATGCGTTGCCATCCAATGTAGGTAGAGGTACAACAAGGTAGAGGCCAGCCTTTGGGTCAATTGATACATCAGAAACACGCTTAAATTTTCACTATAAATTTTGTGAGCATTTAAATTTTGGTCCCCAAGGTCCAAGAGTTTCAACCCAAAGGCTCAAACGTGTAAGTCTCACCAAGACTCTCGTTCATGTTACCTCATCTTTGTTACTTTTAGGTTCTCTTATTCTTGTAGAAAAAACATATTGATATATTTCTATGTTACAACTTTAAAGAAGGAAAGCGTAATTATTGAAAGAGTAAAAAGTCCCGCATGCCTAATAAAAACTTTAAAAAAAGAAAGAAGCCCAGAAATCTACAATAATTCCTACATAGTGACCGTAACCTATCAATAATTGCTAGACCAGCTTAATTTTCGCCAATATAACTCTAACTGCGCAACCCAAGGGAGGGTCCCTTGGGTTGCGCAGTTAGAGCAGAAACATTATCCATTATCGCATAAAATAATTTCATTAGTAGGCAGAATATTAATAAGCTTTTACGTTACCTCTATACTGCCTAGATTAAACCGAGTAGGTAATGCAATTATTCGACCATTTTCATTTACGATATTTTTTGAATAGGTATTAAATACTAAAATAAATTAACTGTGAAATTAGTCGAAGCTTATTCTCAAACCTCATTTGTAAGCAAATATATTATTATCATTATCTATTAAAATTATTAAATTGAAATAAAAAACTCCGTGTCATAAAAATCATTGATGGGTATAATTTTTATAAATTAACTATATAGATAGATCTCATAATAGGTGTTTTAAAGGATATATTATATCCTTTAAAACACCTACAGCTTGTCTACTACCCAACTCTTCTTCTTCACGTTCAAGAACTTTTTTAAAGTATCTAAACCTAAAGTATACCTAATCAAGGATGGACTGAGCTAGTCCCTTGTATGGTTTGCACTTTATGAAATGGGCACTCAGTGTGAAGTCCCTCAATAGGTAATTGCGTTGAAAGTCGTAGTAGTAGTTTGTTTCACGAAGACATGTTGATTTATTCACAAGTTGGTACGGTAAATCTTACACTTTCCGTTATTGGGCCTATGAACATAAGCGAATTCTAAGACAATTTTATTTATTATGGTTTTTTCATATCATCACGCGACCGTTACTTATTTTATTTTGAGAATTATCATTTATTTTAGAGTTCATTCAGTTTTATATTACGAAAATAACTTCAACTTGCGGCTTCAGTCACGTGATCTAATGGATTGTTGGTATAAATAATACATATTAGCGTCTGTCACTTTTTAGTCTTACAACTATTTCTAAACAAGCTAAAATTTTGCAAAAGCAAAATTACATACTTTTGCATTTTTCAAATTAAAAAGGATGTAATGTAAACTGCCTCGGTGGCGCAGCGAGAAGTGTATACGACTGCTATGCAAGAGGTCCCAGGTTCGATTCCCGGGTCGGGTGAAAATGGTATTGGGTTTTTCTATCATGAAATTCCAGTATTGTGATTTTCCCGGAGTTTGGGAAACAAATGTTCCCGGTTGATGACAATAGGCTCGCCCCCTATTTCATGGGACTAAGCATAGCTGGCGGAATGTGGGTGTGAAACACCTCTGCCTACCCCTTCGAGGAAAAGGCGTAATGCTATGGTATGGTAATGTAAATTATGAACTGGAAGGCAGACAGAAAGGCTTTCGGCTCTGGAAAACACCATTCCAACGATGGCGTTCTAGGTAGCTTTTTGCCAAAAAAAAAACATTCGTCAAACGATAAAACTCTACGTGCTTTAACTCTCTTAAAGCTGAACGAGTATCGTAATTAAAAACTACGCCTGTTTAAAAACTATAACGAGAATACTCAGTAAATGAACTCGTGACAAACGCTTTCTGAACATCCCATAACGATGCTCATTAATCGCCAAGATTTCGATGGAATCGGTACATATCTACGTTTATCGATTCATTAACGCTTCACGATTAATGCCACCAAACTACTAACCATGCGTTCATTCGGAAACTGTCACTGATGCGACTATAGATACAGAAACATTGTCTATAACACCTTTTTCTGACTTTAATAACACCTTAAATAAGCTAATGTAATTCTAGTTTAATTAGACTTTATCGTGCGTTTATCTACGAATGTCTATGGAGTGCGGTGTGTCCATGATTTTGTATAGTAAATATTTTCCTTGATGAGGCCCTCTGTCTCAGATAAGACCGCATTAACATTTGTTGTGAGACCGGAATATCCTACTTAGGCTAGTCAATGTGTGAACGGATTATGGCTTACTGTTGCTGCTCAATGTTTATGGAAATCGTTTTGTGATTCGCTGAGCTTTTAAATACGGAAGGATTATGTTAATTTTTTAAGCAATTAAAACTGTGTATCACCAAATACGTGTCAGATAATATTGTTAAGCTATGGAGTAACTGTTAGACAACCTTTATAGATCTTTATAATGTGAGGTATATTATGAATATAAAATTTTATATAACAAATAAATAATTCTGCGGCAAAATGTATTGATTTTTGAAATTAAAATATGTAGTTATTTATATCAGTGTGATTTTAATACTTGAATTTTAGAAAATGCCTGAGTTAGCTATTAGAACGTTTAAAGATGCATTCCTCGAACAGCACCCCGTCGAATAGCACCTGCGCAAATCACACCTAACCTATTCTTCGAAGAGCACCTATCAATATTTTTACATGGTGCTGTTCGTAAGAACTAAACCAAATTTACAAACAAAAATATTGGTTGATGCTGTTTGAGGAAACATAGGTGCGATTCGCGTAGGTGCTGTTCGAGGAATGCATCCATTTAAATTAGCTTATAAAATTATATATTAATAAATAAACAAATAATATATAGTTTAAGGTCTTAAACCTTAAATTTAATTTTATATAAGTCCGTTCCAGCGAACGTACCGCCTTATGTTTGCCTACGTCGCACGGAGATTACGCGTTGCCGCTAGAAGGACGATATTATACATAGATAACAACATTATCTTATTGTTTTTGACTCAACAAAGAAAGCCTATCTCACTTAATACTCTTAGAGACTTGCTTCACTTATGCTAACATAACTTAAGTTTTTAAATTAATCTTATGAAAATTGTTTGTACGCTGAGCTGTCTTGTAGCCGCCTCGCCTGGTTTATTAAAATATAACTCACGCACTTCGAAAGTTACAGTATCACGAGGCATAACAAATCATACTTTTGTGGTATGTAAGACACTCTTGTTTTTTGACACCATCAAGAATGAAATTGCCACAAACGGTTACTCATCATGCACTGACCTTGCCGAACGTTGCTAAACCTAGATGATTGTAACGAACTTCTCAGTACGACCACAGTTCATTGTAACTTATTATTAACACATTCGAATTTAAATTAAAAATAAATTTAATACACGTAACTTAAAATAAGTAAAGCACATAGAAAGTTTTTATGTTCGCTAGTAACTAATCAATATGCTAAAGCTGAGCTAAGTTAAATGTTGATTTTTACTTTGTGTGTTCAAGTTGATTCCTCAAATTATTCACATCTGTTGAGAACGTTGTTCGATTTCTCGCCTGAACTAATACGATAACTTTACTCTTTTTGTATCTGCGTGGTTGAAATAATCCAAAGTAAAAATATACTGCATTTTGAATTATCAAAAGATTTATAAATGTTTTGGAATTGCTATAAAACGTTTTTGCTACATGTACGAAAAGAATTCAGTTGTAACAATCATTAAAATGCTCTAAGAATATGTTGAGATTCGACGAAATTATGTACGGATTTGTAGAAAGGCAATAATTATGTTTTTATAATCTGTGGTTACACAAATATAATACACAAGATTTCTCTACTAAAAGCTTACTAAAAAAAAATCTTTTAAAAATTGTGTTACCTAAATTTCTTACACGCGCAAATGTTTATATATACGCAAAGGTATATTTGTTTAGTTTCATAAGATTAAAGTTTTAAACTAGGACATAAGTGTCATCTACGTGACACATAACAACGTAGGCATTAAAGGTTTTATTTACTCACATATGTGGTATGTTGAAATTGAGTCACGTGCTAGAAACACGCGAACCCACTTTGCTTGTCTCCAAATTTATGCAACTTTTCACGATGTAGAAACCCCTCATAACCCTTTCTAGGTAGTCTGTATTACATTGCAATATATCGCGGAATTATTCTGGAATAAGTAGGTAATGCACTTTAGCTTATTAGGTACAATTTTTTTAATAGCATGAATGAGTATACCTAAACTTTAGTTTAAAAAAAAACCCTTCGATAAAATAAATTAACATTTTTATAGCAAGCCGCTCTTATTTAACACACGCACACACACACACACACACACACACATCAGTAAGCTCCTTTTATTCCACTAAATACCTCCTACAATAAATGTATTTGTTAACCTAAACAGAATCTTCCAACCTCGAGCGAGTGTCCTGGAGACCTGAAATACAGGGCTTGCCCTAGTTTAGGCTCCAGTCCACCCTCTAAGTTCCTATACCTGTTTAATCACAATGTTTTCATAATGTCTCTATACTTGTATTAGTGTATAAGTTGTATTTGTACTGGGAAACATGTGTGAAACATTATGTTATGGTGGAAATAAATAAATTATTATTATATTATTATTATTTATTAACCGGTATGAATACGAAACAATACAGGATATTAAAAGTATGTAAAGTAGCCTTAAGATTTGGGCACACCACGAACGGGGCGGAACAGTGACGTGACGCCGCGCGGTGCCGCGGGTGCGACGAATGTATGAAGGTATACGCCAGCGGCGCGGGCGCGCCGAGTGCGAAGGCTCTGTATGACACCTTCGTTATATTTCATACATCACAATTAGCTTACGTTGCGGCTGGCATCACGCCACCGTTCCGTCCCGTTCTCTGTGTGCCCAAAGCTTTACACCTGAAATAGAAATTTCAACGAGGAACCATCTAACACATGTCATATCTAAGTCTTCCAGAAAAACCGACCTTGGCTCCAGCCACACTAATAAAATAAATACAATATTACAGAGACATCACTTCTACCTCAAAATATTATTATTGTTCAGAATACTCTGTCGAATTCCCAGCAGCAAAGGGGACGTTTCAACTGGCACAGAAGTGGTGTGTTACGCACGGACGGACCGTCGCAAAGTATCCTGTACTATCCAATACTATTACCACATTCTTTCTTATTTACAAGGAAACAAGAAAATCTCTTGTACGGACATTCGTTAGCTCTAGGGACAACTGCTTTGGGATTCACTTTTGTTTGTACATTGTACGTCCATTAAAGTTTATTTGCATTCCATTTGGTTTCAATACTGATCCTGTAAGTAGGAGAAAAGTGTTGCTTCGTTCGGTTAATGAGAAGACTGATTTTTCTTTAAGTCTGAGAATATAACGTCATTCAATTCCCTGGATTATATTTAAAAGAACTGAAAGCGCTTACATCTCTGTATATCTTTGTGATTCTACTTTGTCTGGTTTTAGTTGCAATTGTTACTATTTTGATTGGCATTTATTGAAGGTCCATTTCGAGTAATAAACAAGACTCCTTAAAATAAATGTAGTATTAATGCAATAAAAAAATTTTAACTTTTGAATTTTGTACGCATACTTACTTAGACATAGACAAAATAAAATGACTCCTTAAACTTTAATTTTTGATTTAGGTACCTTTTATTTTTATTCGACTTTTTTATCAAATTGCAGCGATCGTGGTGACTTTTTTGGGATAAATGCTTAGCCTTTACGATGACACGCAAAATATTAAGAAGCTTTTAAGTAGGTATATACTACAGCGAGTTAAATAGTTGGCCATTATTTAAATGTATTATGAGTAGATAACATGATATAACCCCTTTTCAAAGCTACGATACCTCAACTTGATTGAATTACTCACGCACGTCAGGATTTTACTCAAAGATTATGGTATACTGTTAACAGATAGGACTAAACAATAATTTAATTCTAATAGAAATTTACATATTTAAAACCAAGTCAATCTATTCTCCGTGTAGTGACAGATTAAGACTACATAATGTGACTACTCCATCTCAACCCGTGGGTGTCGTAAAAGGCGACTAAGGGACTACCTTATGCAGATCACAGCACTGCAAGAAAAGGAAAATTTGAAACAAACCCTATACCAACCCGTCTGGCCAGCGTGGTATAGTAAACTAAATTCCCTCCACATTCTTTGGAGAAGATTCATACCCAGCAATGAGACGTTTATGGTTTGAAATTAAGATGATCATGAATATCACTTGCAAGTTAAAAAATTTAGTAATCCTTTGAAAACTCGTGATCGCACAACTCAAAAACACTAAGCTCTAAACAAACAATCTATAAACTGAAAATAATTGGCCATTCCATATAACTTAATCATTGGTACAAGGCTTATTGCATGTTGCAATATACCTACATTAATTAATGAACGACAAATACTAATTTCGCATGCCTTTGTGTCTCGGCCGATCATCGTCGAACGCTCGTCCGCCTGAACGCTTGCAATAATCCATTTGTGACTGACATTTATGAGTGAACCGTAGCTTGTTCGGCTATTGACGAAATCCTTTGTGATTCACCTAAAGGAATATCCCTGTAGCGTAAGATTCGATTGATACTGAAGGATTGATTTCACTGTATATCGGACTATCGAAATGCTTGAGCAAGACTATTGGAATACGAATTCAAACTATTCATTATTGTGCTCAATAATAATATATTTTGTGTTTATGTTGGATGTTTCTGTAATATATTTTCTTTTGTGTTTCAGATTGGATATATGATAATATCTTTATATACGTAAAGATTTTTATCAAAATATGTCATTGTATATATATAACTTGACATATTATGCACCAAACAATGTGTTCGAATTCGAATATTAAAAATAGTATGATACTGGTAGTTTAGATTTCAATATTTTCTTTATTTGTACCAATATATAAATGAATATGAATTATTCAAAATTATTGCTTCCCAAACAGACAGCTGAACAAGATAATTGCGAATTATTTTGCTTGTAATAAAACAGAGTGGATAAATTTATTAGACATAATATGAAGTCAAAGTTTAGAACTATCCGTATTTTACTGCTAAATATTATGCTACTACTTCAGCTATCTAAAACAACTTGTTTAAGATATCGAGCAATGCAAAGACTTTAAACTATAATTATGTCTTATTTCTTTATCTCGAAAATAATTCGAGCTACTCGATACAGATATCGACTACCTGGTGTAGTCGATATCTGTATCGAGTACAGGAATTTCACTTCCAACAGTTAGTCACTTATAGTTCTTAGTCTTAGAATACACAGTCCCATTAACATAGAAAAGTATTTTATACAGCTTTAACCGATGTTATTTTAATTTACTCAGGTGATTAAACAATTATGAAAGTGAATTATAAATTGACTTTAATAATTGTATAATATTAATAAAATTAAAAAATACCTATTTCAACAACGAAAGAAAATTTTCTATATTAATAAAAAAAATTACAATAATATGTCAGTACTTTATAAACTTGAAATACGTTGCTTTTTTGCACATTGTACAAATTAACGCTGAAGTTGAAGTGCACTGCGAACAAAAATGGCGCTGCTCTGATTCTTTACTGACTTGCGGTATTGTTCGCACTCCCACTTTATAATAGCCTGAAGAGTGCGAGTGCGCGGGCAGTGTGTTTTACGCCTTATATTCATTACGTCTGTATAAAAACAGAAGCAATCAAAGCTCATTTGTACACGCTAAAGTTCCATTTACACCGAGTGCTACTAATGTGACACAATTAGTTAAAGCGGTCTACATTTTTGCGATCGGTTCACGTAAGGCTAGTCGTGATATGTCAATATCGATAAATTCCATTTCGAGACATAAGTGCTTAGCGAGAACTTTAAAAATAAACTTTTGAAGTGAATTAACCTGATGTAAGAGCAGTACGCTCTTAAATTTGATGATGATGGGTTATTTCTTAAGTTAGATTTATTGTTTTTTACTGCGCAGTTTTAATAAAATATGTGTGTTGTTGACTTCTTTTTTCAATAATTATCTAGGGTTTTAATAATCTAATTATCGTTTTAATATCTATTTATTATTTATGATACTCGGGTGGTAAGCGTATCCGATAGGTTTTGATGGTACTGGAAGAAAAATTATGCGTAGGTGACTTTTTTTCGTTCTTTTTACGATAGTGAGTAGGTATTTAAAATCTGCTAAGCTTACAAAACTATTGGCTAATCAACATAATATCATCATCCACGTCATTTCAACCCATAAACGTCCCACACACAGGTCTCCTCCAAAGTTTTTAGAGGGAATTTAGCCTACTATACCACGCTAGCCAGCCGGTTTGGTATAGGGTTTGTTTCGAGAAAACTTTACTCAAGAAAGTGTTTTGTTTTGACAAAACTTTACTCAAGCAAATATTACTTTACTTACCTATGACTTCAAGTTATCAGATTCTTGATAACATATTATCTCAATATGAAATAAAACAGATTTATTTAATCTCCAGCAAATAGAAATACACTAAGACCAAACAAACACCCTTTACACCTTAAGGCTACAAGCAGGCTACTAGTTACTCCTTGCGAACTATTGCTATATTTAGTACCTATAAATTATACAGAACCAGCGCTGTAGATACTCTTGTAAAATTATTATTTGTCTTGTAATTGAAAAACGTTAGAACAATCATGTTGAATACAAGTATTTTAACTCGATGTAATAACAAAGTACATTACAATAGGTATAATAGCCTGAGGGTACTCAGGACGTGAACCGCTTCTTTGTATTAAAGGCGGTTTCATATTTGCTGTTAAGTACGCTCGTATTTTGATTTACGCATGCGCATTCGGGAAAGAAAAAATTCAAATCGAATGAATTAGATGAAATACCAAACGTGAAATTGTCCTAAAACGGCTACTTGTCCTAAAATATAAACACACACACAATAAAATCGCACCGCTACCATTCAACACTTGCATCGGGCCGTTGATTACACAGCGTGTGTCGATTTATAACGCCAATTAGTCAGAGACGCGTGCCAACGACGACGACAACTGACAAATCGCAGCGACTGCTGACTGTCGCACGTGGGTGGCGGGACTTACTCCCCTTCAATACAACGTGTATTGCAAATAGGACCTGCCATATTTTTATTTGATTAATTGCTAATATCACTCACTGTATTGTTTTAGAGTCCTTTTGAATTTTAAGGTGCAGTGCATACATACCTACGTAATTGTCTTGTAAATCAAGGGAGTTGAATGCTTGCCAAAAGGAACAAAATTATACAAAACTTGGTTTAATAATAAAGACAAGTTGAGCTTCGATAAGACTTTATTCTTTCTACTTCGCTCCTGTGGATCTTGCCTTATAGCCTTATTAGATAAATGGGCTATAAGTACAACACATTTTCATTTTCCAATTGGAGCTGTAATTCCTGAGATTAGCGAGTTCAAACAAACATACAAACTCGTCAGCTTCATAATATGAATGTAGATAATTTATTAATAGAAAAAATAAATTCCTTATTCTATTATTTATGAACATAAGCATATTTTTTATCCAAAAGAGAAATATATTATAAAATAATTATTATATACTACAGTTGGACCGGGATGGTGACAATCAATTTTGATCGTTGTTGTTTGAAAACTACAGCGACCGCATTTAAATTTTCAGATATTTAACAGTAACGAAATCGACTTAACACATATACAATGATGATGATATTTTATGCGACAGTCAAAACCAGCCTTGCGATGTCGAAAGTCTTACTTACACCAATGTGTCTAATTATTCATTTTGTCGTCACATCAATAGGACTCTTAGATCACCTAGACAGATCTAAACTCTGTATGAAACTTAGGCAACAACAAATAACTATTACAATTCAATGGAGTTGCTGTGTCAATGGTCTTTTACACCGTTATAATTAATGGCTTTAGCAATATTTCATCACAAGCATGAGTCATACTGAAATTATACATTATTATCTATTTTTATTAATGCATTTCTATCCATAAATTATTGGATACTCGTAATACATACTCAGACAAGTTTATCAACGTTTATTAGGCGTCAAAGTTAACCAGCTAGTATTTATTTATGTAAGTAGTAAGAAGAATGAACTATAAAAGAAACACGTAAATAACATACACACGAATACCTTTATACATCATCATCATCATCATTTCAATCCGTAAATGTCCCACTGCTAGGCACAAGTCTCCTCCAAAGAATGTGGAGGGAATGTAGCCTACTATACCATGCTGGCCAGATGGCTTGGTATAGGGTTTGTTTTAAATTTTCCTTTTCTCACAGTGCTCTTGTCTACATAAGGTACAAAGTCGCCTTTTACGACACCCACGGGTTGAGATGGGGTAGTGATATTATGTATTCTTAATGCTTCACTACACGAACAACTTTTATTACTTAGGTACCTAGAATATTATTAGTTCTAATTACATTCTTATTATTATAAAAAGTAGATAACAGTACTGGCAGCTATAAGCCCAAAGTAATGCAACAAACTTAGTTACAAAACTGGTCGCAGAACAACAAACCAGCCAGTTTTTCAGGTCCGGACAATATTAATTGAAATTATAAGCGACAACGCCTACCAGACAGTTCCGTCTAAATTATCAGATAAACCGATTGTCTGGATAATTAATCGCGACATTTATCACTACACCGATACCTATATACGTGTGAAATTAGTTCTGCGTGCAATCAAAGAACTCATTTGCATAATCACTGCGATACCAACCACAATAATTGGTTTCTAATTGCTGTCAATTTGTTATTGGGACTCGATAATTGCTCTAATATAAAGTGCTTGGGTATGGTGGAAATTATTTAATTAAATCTATTTACGCTTATCTATGAAAAATCTATTTGAGTAATCAATAACTTAAATGCTGTAGGTGTGTTATAAATATTTGACAGTTGATAATCTTTATTTAATTTTAATCTTGAATAAGTAATTCATCAATACATTCACGTAGAACAGGTACACTATTCATTATCAATGATGTTTTTATTTTGTATTTGTAACAACGTGATTCTTGTAGCTTGCAACCGCGCTCAATTTTACTCCCGATCAGTTGGGACAACTGACTGGGCTTCAACAAATTTACACATGAAGACAAATTGGATTCTAAACGGGAAGAAACTGCTGTCAGGATCTGATTGTCTCAGGTGATTGGAAGTACGATCGAGTCGTGAGTACAGTTTACAGCGGCTTGTGTGGGCCTTGCAATTTAAAATTTAATCACACGTTACGTACGGATAGCAGAGTAAAGTTTTACGCGTCCCAAGAAAGCAAACTTGCTGTTTCTCTGAGATGAATTATTTATTACTGTTGCTGTTTATATTTGATATAGTTTAAAATGTAAGGTGTTTTTTACACTCACGTGAACGTGAAAGTTACCTTACATCAAAAGCGCATTCGTAATTTAAAATATGGTATTTTCAAAGCCCTAATGTTTAAATACTCTTATAAGAATTGTACGAATTACACTACCCTTTCTACATGTACGCCACACATTATGTCAAGACCCTGTTTTAAAACCATTCCTTCCACCCAAATATTTGGTTAATAGGTAGGTATAATTACGATTTATTAAAAACCAAAATGGATATTTCGTTTGATGATAGACTATTTGATTTTTATCATGAATATCAATGAGGCTACCATATGCCATTCAAAGATTTTATTATTTCTCACACTACATAAGATAAGAATTTATTAATTACACACCATAATAAATAACTTCCTTGTCTAATTTCAATTTGCCCATTCATGTAGGAAATAATGTATAGGATGAATAAAAACAAATATTAATTTTACCAATATAATAATAAATCTCTGTCAATTTAATTTAAAGAACCAATTCCCTTCAACGCGTGAAATACTAAGTGGAGGAAACAGGACGGAAACATTTAAGGCTTGAACATTAAAATGGTAATCAAATGACTAGTATTTATTAAGCAGCAAAAAATGTCTTTAATCAGCATTGTCGCAATATTTTTGAAGTATATTTCAACTTCAATAACATCAGTAATAAGTTAATAATAATAATATTACTTTTTTATTTAAGCGATGGTGGCTAAGTGACCGGGGCGTGCTAAACACGCGGTCCGAGTTCGATTCCGATCAGCAGTACCAATGTGGATTTCACTTTGTGGAATTTATATGTAATAGTCATGTGACTTACCATCTGCTGACGGTGAAGGAAAACATCGTGAGGAAACTCACATATCCTAGAAGTAATTCTAAGTGTATGTCTGATCCACTAACACGCATTAGGCCAGCGTGTGTGGATTATGGCCTAAAAACCCTCTCAGCTCTCTAGATAGAGGAGAGGAGACACGATTACAGCAGTGGGACATTAATGGGTTGCTGACGCTGAATAATATTTCACCACATTCACACAGCGCCATCTAGTCCCAAATTAAGCAATTAAATTTGCTTGTGTTATGGGTAATAAACAACTGATATACTACTTAAATCCCTTTTTTTTTGTAAATATGTACGTATTACCTATAGATAAATTACACCCAGCACAGAACAAATCATTACACAAAGATTTGTCTTGGGTGGGGATCGAACCCACGACCTCCGGCGTAGCAGGCAGGGTCCCCAATCACTAGACCAACAGGAAAGTCGATTCCTGTATGTATATTACTAATTGCACTGAAGATATTTGTTTTCATCAAAAACCAACTGGACTGGCGATATTATCGACTGTTATATCATAAAAACACTTCTTCTATACGAGTTTTTTCCCGGAGAATGACACATAATTGCCCAAACTGCATTCTACTAAAAGTAGTTTCAACTAAATCAGTCAATTAACTCAAAATTTGTGAGTTCTAGTAATCGCAGTAACCTTGTAAAACGGCATCAATTTAATGCACCCATGATTTACTTAATAAGTTAATTTATTTACTGACCGTACATGGCTGTCCAGTTACTTATTACCTTTCATTATTCTTAAATAAACTGTTAGAAGGCAACATAATTTGATCAGAGCAAAGATTACACTTAACCATGCAAACACCACTTAGATTCTGATTTAAATTACTTATTTACTTAGAATTTTACGGAGGGTAGATATGCGGTAAACGATATACAGGAAATTCTTTGAAATGAGGTTTTAAACGAACGTAATTTAGCTGTTATAGGGGCTTTATAAGCGGTTATCAACAGACACTGTTGAACCTTGGTCAGTATTAAACTTGTGAAATATGTATCTTGTTAGGTAAGTAATAAGTTTTCCTTAAGCTTTCCTTATAAAAATGTGTGAGAATTGGTTGTTTTACATTTAAATGTCTGTTTTTGGTGAAACTTTACAGTATTGTAACTTTATAATATTAATTTTCCAATCTCATTAATTTTCGAAGTTTCATACAAAACAAAAATTCATTGTCAATATCGAAAAACTCATGCATCACAGAGTTCATTCACTGGTAAACCTTAAAGTTAATCCGATACGAGTGAAGCTTACCCTACATTTTGTTCTGAGATAATTAAAATAACTCAAATATTTAATTAAGTGTTAATTACACCTGAACGACAGGTCAAGAAACATTCTGATAACATCGCATCGGTTATGTTGACGTGTATGTTAAAAGGGAATAAAAAATGAGATTAAAGAACATATTATTATGTGAGACAAATAAAATTGTAGTGGGTTGAGACCGGATTAATTATTAGGTATTAATTCTAGTCACAACACTCCAAAATGATACTTCTATTTCAGTCATCGCAGTTACGGTTGCAATTGCTGAAATAATGTTGTAATTTTTATTTTAATAAACAAACAAAATCAATTTTTATTACACTCTGTACCAAAAAAAACGGAACGTGGTAAGTACGGAAAAGAGATTTGTAAAGTGTAAGTGATAAATAATAATTCAGGCATAATTAATGAATAATTTTTAAATTACATAGTTTAATAATTAGTAGTAGGAATTGAAATAAAATTATAGAAAATTAAAAATTCGACGTAAATTACGATGTAATAAGATTTAAAATAAAAGTACGTAATTAGGAAACTATTTTAAACGACAATAATGAAAACTTATAAATAAGCGAATAATAATTATCGTAGCACTAAACTTAACCATAAAATGGACGTAAAAGACCACCTAATTAAAACTTAGCGACAGCACCAGTTAAACAAGATAAAAATGCAATAATTTAAATTCATTTACGGTTGCGTTTACTAGCAAAATTAATTACGTCATTCAAGTTTAATTGGCACAAAATATATAATTAATAGTTAATTTTAATTGTATCTTGTAAATAATCATCATCATCATCATCATATCAGCCCAACGACGTCCACTGCTGAACATAGGCCTCACCTAATTTACGCCACTGCGAACGGTCCTGTGCCGCCTGCAACCAACGGCCGCCCGCCGCCCTGACCAGGTCGTATTGGAAGGCGCAGCGTGGGACGGCCCCCCACCAGATGGACCGACGACCTTGTAAATAATAAATATAAATAATTGTTGGCATTAGTAGAAATAATAAAGTAAACTGTAGTTCGCTCAATAGGTACATAAAATATAATCATGCACAAAATATGTTTACAAAAAAAATCCTGTAAAAACATTAAATAGTAGATACTTTTAATTAAGGTACGATAATGTCCGTTTTTTGAATTAATTCAATACATTTTAAATAATAAAATCTTACTCAATATCTTTGATCTTATCAGTAGTACCTTTGGACAAAAGTTTTGTAAACGTTTTTATATTAAAACTTTTTGCTAACCAATTCAAAGCAAACAAATTGTAGCGTCTATCGTCTGTATTATGAGAAGAGAGATTGTATATAAAAATCTGTTAACAATTACTTCTCTGCCAGTAGTAATGAATCAGGCTCAAAGCCTAATAAATAAACAATATATTTAAACCATTGAAGATGTCATTGATATTACGTATTATTCATTCATCATTAATACATTGCATAAGCTTATTGAATAACTGATGACGTGTGTACAATATGTGTATTTGTACATTTTGATTAATGCTGCAACACTGGTGAATAAGAGACTGATTGACCTAAATTCTATTGAATTTCGATGCTCAGTGATTCATAAGTCATAAGCATTAATTTAGTACAATTAAAGGGTTGGACTAATAAAAATGAATGAAAATCTATTTTATGTGATATTTACAATAGTATTATTATCAAATATGTATTTAATAAATCGTCAAACTAGCCTTTGTTATGCAATCATTATTAATGAATAAAAGAATTTAGTTAAAACATAAATATTACACCTATCCAAATGTTTTAACAAAATTCTTTCCATCTTTCTTCTAACTTAATCAAAAATTCACTGTCAAACTTATCGTCAGTCAGTATCTAATATTTATCAGCGAAAGTTGCATGAACAAATAATAACAGTGGGTCTAACTTAAGTTTATTCATAGTTACATAGTTAGCTTGCATGTAAAGTTGATTAACTTTCTGAATAACTAATACTCCTACAAATACTGATCTTAGTAATAACCATAATCAAGGCAAGACAATTTGAGCCGATAGCACTTCTCCAAAACTAGTTCGCGATAGTCGGCTACCGGTCATTGGCATGTTAGATAATCTAAAAATTCTAAATTACGGTTTTTCGGGTCACAGGTTAAATGTTCATAGATATAAAGATAAAATTTAGAGACTAGGCCTCATAAAATTACCTAAAATGTAACTAGCCTACACATGAAATACGAAGCATCGTCATTTGAATCTTAATTAACACCTACCGTGATAAAACAGACATTAGTTACCTAATGTAGACTCGAGCAACGTCCAATTTAAATGGGTCTAACATTTATTTTTAAAACACTTTTAAATTCAAATTAATAGACAGCTACCGGTCGTTTCTTTGACTTAGAAATCCTAAATGTTTCGAAGACATCTAATTTAAATATTTATTCGGTGTTGGATAAAGATAGATGTCATTCGTCTATTACCCACGTACGCTCGATGGACCTAAAGAAGATGGATCGAGATCGAACGATTTATATCAATTTGTAAACGATTCCTTCCTATCCTTTTCCGTTTGATCTAAATACCTAGTGGTGTGTTTATTTTATTTATATAACCTACGTAATCTGCCCGTTTAGTTAATGACCACGATGCTTTGTTTGGAATCTCACAGATTTGATCAAATAACTTGGTTTTTTTTTAATGAACTATTCTGTTGGTGGCGAACATTAGTTCTTTTTTATTGCTCACTAACTCTTTAGTTTTAATCTCTACAAGTTTTAAAATGGAACATAGCTTTTGTTTTTGCTAAGGAAATAGATGTTATTTATTACTAAAGAAACTGAGTTATATCGTTTTATTAGATTTGACTAGCAATCGTCATTATAAAAAATTATACTTTTTTGACTAATTAGACCTAAATTAAATAAATCGTTACAACATCGGCTGCCATTATTCAATATTCTTTAACAGCTACCAGACTGCACTTTGAATTCGATACAAATAAGATTAACCGTTTCTCCTCTAAAGCTTGCACCACAATTCAGCTTTGTTACAGAGCTAATGAGTTTTATTCTTTTCATCTAATCTAGTGGCCGGTTGGATCAGGGAGTGCAAAATGTTGTATCGAGAGGACAAAATGGCATTCGGCAGCGGGGAGTCGCGCACGACGGCGACGCTCTCAGCACTCTGCCAAAAGCTTCTAGTATCCGGATTTGCTAACATTGCGCGGATATAAACAAGACACATTCACACCATAGCATCACCAATGAGTGTTCGAATTATTGTAAAAATATTGATGTAATTAAACTTTGCTCTGTATGCACGATGTCTAATATATATCTAATATATATAAGTCCTCAAAATTCAACTACCAATGTTTAACGTTTTTATTTTTCAAGGAAAATACATTACACTAAATGGTATTAAGGCTTTTGCCGGATATGTCTGTGTAACTGCTAACTGAATGTGATGAGGTTTTCACCATATCTTAGATAATTTTCTATAGGAATATATATGTAAAATTAATTATAATAATACCAATATATTACGCGGACGGTAGCTAGTATACATATAAACTTAAAAATGATCGCTTTAAGTATACATTTTCATCTAAATCGTTACCTATAACTGTTTCTGAGATAAAACTTATTTAAAAATAAATTTATTCTTAGAATCGTTTGATGGATATTACTCGGTTAACGTTTTTATCTAACTTTGTTTAATTAATTAACGTTATTGATTTAGAAATTAAGCTCTGATATTCTCAGAGGTTTTGAGGTGGATTACAAATTTAAATCTAGCAAAATATTGTATAACCGGTTAGGATTATGACTGCACGTGTGGTCTTATGATTATAATAAATTAAATCTTGATGTAGAAACCATGCTATGATATTTTAGAACCGCTGATTTTATACATCTGGATAATATAATGTTTTTGTCAATATTTTTTTTGTACTTTTCCATAATTCTAAAGAGTACGGGAACTCTCAGCGAGCGAATCTGACTCGTACTTGACCGGTTTTATTTATTAAATTGACTACCTATCTACTATTACCTATCGACTATTAAATTGACTGGCGTAGCGGAAGGGTATAGATACTTACAATTGTTGCGCAAGAGGTCCCAGTTTCGAGTCGGGCAAAAATGTTAACTGACTTTTAATGACAATAGGCTCTCCACCTATTTATTATATAGCTACTGAAACGTGGGTGAGATGCACCTCTGCCTACCCTTTCGGTCAAAAGCCGTGGGTTTATAAGTTTTATTCTTGAATATTACACGTCGGTGTAACATCACACTAGCATTAAATCTTAAAGGATTCGGGAACTTGCACTGGTTGATACAGAGTTCTATGACTCAAACAGCGAAATACTCTTACGTGATTGATTGCTCTTCTTTACGAGATATTTTTGTATCGAACAAAAAACTGGGTTAAGGGTCGTGAGGGAACATACTTACGTGTATTTGCCGAGAGATCCCATTACTAAGGGGACAAATGGGTGTAGATATTTGATGATTGTGTCACGTGTAAGTGTAGAACGTAGATTTGGTGGCTTTTATTTCTTTATGTAATATGTTTTCTTTCTCTGTAATTACTCAGTGTTAGAAAGAAATTTATTTTAAATGTTGCATACTAAACTTTGTAAAGAAAAGCTTGGTGTCAGAATTAAATAATAAATTAGTCGTAGATTTTAAATATCAATAGATAAAGCTTCACAATGAGTTGACAAAGATTGAGAGTAAAACATCTTTAATTTAGCCCTTACAATCAGCTTTACCCTACTATACCCCAGAAAAAATTCTTAGGGTATGCCTGATCCACCAACCCGCACTAGGCCAGTATATGTGGATTATGATCTAAAACCTAAATCTCTCTAAATAATATTGTCTATAAATACAACAACCGCATAAAGCAACAACTCTGGTGGTGCAAAGGGAGTATGTATGAACAAGAGATTCTGAGTTCGATTCCCGGGTCGGGCAAACACAGAATCTGGTTTGTGTGAAAGAGGCGTAAAGTATGTATAAAGTAATCTGTGTTTTCACACGGAATATTTGCTCTTTTTTAATTATTCACAAAATTCCAACTTTTATACGTATTAAAGGTACGTAAATAATCACAAAAGGTAATAAAATACCTGTACGAGGAATATTCGAGCCGTCGAATACCGCGGATGGTCCGACACGCCACTCCCGCGCAACTAAGCGAAGTTGCATGTACCGCTGTCAAATTGAACTATTTTATTGCGCTTTTTATTCGAACAACAGTTTAAGTAACGAGAGCACATTGTACGAGAAATTTCAGTTTTGCATTGTTTTGTCAGACTTTTAATTGCTTTTGCGTACGTAAATTTATTTTATGAAGCAAAAATATTTGCGTAGTTATTCTTTCCGTGGTGCCGACTGTTGTTAAGTACTACCTACATAGTAGCAATATAAATTAATAAAAATGTTATGCTGTCTCATTTTAAGGGGTTATTATTTGCAACAATGTTTAAATGACATTAAAATCTTTTTGAACTGAAGACTTCCATAATGTCATAAAATGAGTAAGGTATTTGATTTTTTGGTTTGGTTAAGAACAAGGTTTTTTTTTGCGGCGAAAGTTATACAAAGAATATGTAATACCCATGTCGTATATCTAAGTAATAATATTCTATAATATAATATTCTACCACATTCATACAGCGCCATCTAGTCCCAAAGTAAGCAATTATATTTGCTTGTGTTATGGGTACTAAACAACTGATATACTACTTAAATTTTTTTTTTTTGTAAATATATACACATTATAGATAAATTTAACTTCTTATTAAACTAAAAGTACTAAAATTGACGTTAAAATTATACAACTATAAATAATTAAATTATATGTCGACGATTCAAACTCAATGTGACATTAATTGACATTTACTGTACCTAATAGAATAAATATAATTAAAAATGTGTAATATTTGCATGCTTTAATAATATTTAGCAAAATGTGTTTAGCTCTGATAACAAACTAATTGTACTACACCAACTTTGTCAACCACATTTTATGCAAATAAATATGTTATTATTATTTTTATTAAAAGTTAACTTATCAAAAGCTTAAAATAATTATGTGCCTATTTCATGCTAAAGTTAACTGTTAGTACATGAACAATACCGTTGTTATTAAATGTTGGTAATGCCTTTTACAAATAACTAGATATTTTACAAAACTCATCATCATCATCATTTCAACCCATAAACGACCCATTGCTGGGCAAGGGTCTCCTCCAAAGAATGTGGAGGGATTTTGGCCTACTATTCCACGCTGGCCAGATGGGTTGTTATAGGGTTGGTTTCGAATTTTCCATTTCTCGCAGTGCTCTTGTCTGCATAAGATTAACTCCCTTAGTCGCCTTTTACGACACCTACAGGTTGAGATGGTGTAATAATATAAGCTAAGCTTAATCCGTCACTACACGGATAGGAATGATATACAAAACTCATAACATTATCTTTTTAGTTCTTATTATAATAATAATAATATTCTACCACATTCACACAGCGCCATCTAGTCCCAAAGTAAGCAATTATATTTGCTTGTGTTATGGGTACTAAACAACTGATATACTACTTAAATACATTTTTTTTTGTAAATACATACATATTATAGATAAATTACACCCAGACACAGAACAAACCTTTGTGCTCATCACACAAAGATTTGTCCTGGGTGGGGATCGAACCCACGACCTCCAGCTTAGCAGTCAGGGTCACTATCCATTAGACCAACAGGCCAGTTAAATTATTATTATTATATTATAATTACGGTCGCTAACTAACTAGGTATTAAGTGTCTGAGTGTACCCTATAAAGAAGAGGGCCTGGAGATCCGTCATACAGGTCTCGAATCTACTACGGACTCCAGCTCTCACAAGGTTCCAACTACGACATCCAAGATGCTTATGATCTTGTAGCTTTAATAGTTATAATATATTAATTGTACTATAGCTGTTGACCATTGTAACCTTTTGAGAGAAATGATTTTTATTATTTTTTATTATTAGTTCCGCCTAAGTAAGGTGCTTTTACAAAGGAAATTAATTTTTATGTTCACTTAAAAGTACTTACAAATAGTGAACTCAAATCAAGGTAATAAACTAAGCTGGAATGCCTTAAGCCGTGTAGATTACGGTACAGTTGCCTTCTATTACGATAAGAGGTTCTTTATTGTCGACGAACGACGTCCGTCATTATTAAGGACAATTGTAATGTGCTTACGTACCGTTTATATCAAAACTATTGTCTACTACGATTTAAACAGATCGTAAAGAAACCGTAATGCTTCTAGACTATTGAATAATTGAGAGTATTGGACATTTAAGCGGTAGTTACGATGTAGATCGAATATAAGCTAGGTTTCTTACTCCGAATGAGTAACTTGACTAGGAAAGTAATTATAGAGGTAAATTTATTTCTCTTTGCAATGCGTAATAACAAATATCAGGGCAGCTTTGTAGCTATGGTGACACAATGCATTTTATGCAACTGTTTCAAAAGTCTACAAAGCCTACAAAGCAAAGTGGTTTTAGTAAAATTTTGTTATTTTTTTTTCAGTTAAGTTCTGTAAACAGCTAAACATTATATTTTATCAATTTCCAATTTATAATCTATAAAGATTTTGGAGAACGAGAGAGAGGTGGAAAAAGCAGGTATAAACCTATTTCTGAAATTTCAGAGTATTTAATTAGTATGTTTTAACTAACTTTGGAGTCATATTTAGACTGTAGTACACGCTTTATTTAAAGAATATTCCTTGTACAGTTTTGTAATATTAAGTAATCCATTCATTAACACGATTCTTACAAGTAACCAATAAAAAATCCCCAGTTTTATTCAATAAAACGCTACAAATCCATTAAACCACCACTACAAAGTTCTTACAGAACAAAACAGCACTGTAAACGAATAAACCTCTATATGGTAATGTAAGTGCACTTTGGGTCACAAAAACCGTACCCACCTCTCAAAAACACTTCGATCTATTTTTATATTCCAACAACGGTGTTGTTTTATATTAGAGTCACGTACAACAGCATCTGTCATGAGTAGTTGTTTTAAAACCGATGTGTCGTTGAAACCAAGGAATGCACCAGACACATTTGGGTTGTCTTGAGTTACAGACAATTGCAGAGCGTCGGTACTCTAGGGCTCGTGACGTCATATTATTGCGTTCTTTGCTCCGAGTCTTCGAGAGCTGTTATTTTAAGTGGCAGTTGATTTCTATTGTTTTACAGTTTTGTCTGGTTTGAACGGTTAAATTAAGAACTCAGGGAATGGCATCTATCTGGCAGTATATTTTAAAAAAGTTTAATGCTACGATGCTTTTTAATAACGTATTTTTATTCTACAATTAGGTTTGGTTCGTAGTAATTTTGAATATTAATAATAACAATAATGCCTCTTTATAATGTCTAGATTAAATTAGTGTGAAACTGCGCACACTTCGCATCTATAGATGGACATGACTATACAATGTAATTAGAAATAATTCAAAAAAGACTAAATGGTAACCACATATTATTATTTTGTCACCGACGCGACACCACGAAAAGCGGTCAACCATTTTTACATTACCACCAAAACGGCTGTTATCGAACCACTTAAATCGTAGCACGTCCAGACGAGTGGCTAGCATCTTGCTTCACAACTGCTAAAACAAAGAAACGAAGCACCTATTACTCTTTTAAGAGTGATCATTAAACTCTACAAAAAGCTAATGGTTATCAAACTGGGCCACCCAAGTAGATGAATTTAGGAACGTGAGTTTTATGTAACACATCGTAAATTGCTATGGTTTGTCTCGCGTGCCCACAGACCTAAAGTTTTCCACGAACAAAATCCAGCGCATAGCGTACAGTTCAAAGACATTTTTTTGCTCAAAACGAAACGTAGAAAGTATTAACAACGAGGATCGCATGAATTTTTTCCCCGAACGTCAGGAATTTAAATTCTTGTGGCTCCTTACGCGATCGCGTGTGGTCTAATTATGAATACGGCACAATAGCATTAACTTTTTTTTCCTAAGAGTAAAAAACTTCAGCAGTTTCCCTGTGAAAACGGAATAAAAGTGTAACGGATAAAGGAAAACTTCTAGACCTGTTAAGTGGCGATACCCTACTTCGCGACTCCATTACTTTGCATTTTATATGCCGCTATACTGTGCCTGTTTACTTTGAACTTTTATTATTTTCACTTACACAAGAAAAATGTTATGGCTTTACCCCATTTTCGGTCACGCGAAAACCGTCTCTTATACGAAACTCTTGATAATTTTGTGACAGTATCATGAATTATTTTAGTCTATGGTATAAACAGCTCAATAAGATTTGGACTATAAAGTTCTAGCTTTTAATGTTACTGTATAATTTTATTATAATTATTATAAATGCGAAAGTTATGGATGGATGTATGATGTCTGTTACTGTCGGCTGTAACGACAATAGCTAGAATAGCTAAGAATCTGTATGAAATTTGGCACGGTCTCAAATTACACAAAGGTTTTACCGACACGCAGGCGGGAGCGCGGGTAGAAGCTAGTTTGCCATATACATTAATTATACAACTAATTTTATATATATGAGTTATGAAATATATAATTTAAAAATAAATTTTAAGACTACTACTAAACTGTTCAGGTTTTGCTATTAATAAGTCAATTAAAATTTAAATGATATTATTTGTATTCGATTTATGTATAGTCAACTACACCGGTTCATTTTCGCTTTCGCTTGTACACAATCCGAATTGGCGCAAATTCGCAACGCAGAAAACTGCGATGCTAATTGCTGCGATTTGATTTTCATACGGCAAGGCGTCTTCTTTTTTATGGTTCAGGTGCCCATTCTTTCGCTTACCTACAACAAGTGTGACGTAACAACGCAGGAATACATGATGCGAATCAATTCGCAAGTTCTTACGATACGTCGTGAAAGCCCGATAGCGCGCGAAATGTGAAAAATGTGAGCCAGTAGATACTAACAATATTACTTCACATTACAGATTTGTGTACAAAACTTGATCTCAAGGCTACGCGCCAATAGTATACAAAATATTGGCCTTTACGTCGATTCGCACGTTTTTCGTTCTATCTAAATATATGGATGGGTGCGAAATGAACAGCACACTTGGTGCGAACGAAAAACGTGCGACGAATCGACGTATAGACCAAACTATCACATTTGCCAATACAAAATACGTTTTCTCTATGCAGATACCAAGTTTTAGTCAAAATTAATTTACCTACTACTAACTTACTTACAAAATTATATTTTCATAGACTATTTTGATATTTTGTATTAAGAAAACATTTTATTGCAAATTCACTACATACCGTAGTATCTAACTGATACGTTTATCAGTATAATAAAAAATCAATTATTTGATCCGTCTACAGTCCGATCCACTATAAAACATGTTGTTCATGGCAACACTAGTATTTGAGACAGTTTCAGATAAATCATCTAATAATTATAATTTGTTTTGCTTATAAATTATCATCAAGCAATTTTTAATTATGTCATACTAATGAATATTTCGTTTCTAATGTAATTAAAGAAAATACAAACCGGCCTATTGCCTACCTATTTGAATAATATAAGTCGTTTTGATAAGATAAAGCTACTCTAATACAAAATTTTATCTATATAACATTTAAAAGTATCTCTTTAGTTTTGATATTAGGCACGTTCGGAAAAGAACAACATTTTTGTGTACATAGTCTGTCTATATCAAAATCTGAACTGTAAAACTTAGAGCCATTACCCACCGATACAATACCCACCTTAATGCTACGTAATACTAATAGTCCTCTTTACCCTAAAACTGGGCAAATGTCTCCATACCTTGCTCTCAGTCGCTAATGTTAAGTCTTCGCGACATCTGCCAATTTCATCACGCCATCTTTTGGTGGTCTGCACACTGCTGACTTAAGGGTTTATTTCATTACACATACATTAGTATATTACATTAAACGATGTTGAGGAGGTGCCTTAAGGTGGCACTGAATGCCGTGGTATAATAAGTCCTTTACAGTAGGTATCTCAGGACAACATGCGGCGTTCGTTTTTAAATATAACGTGTACAAAATTTATATTGCCAAAAAATTGTTATTAATTATTGTCTACAAATTTTACTTAAGTGTCAAATATTCAGACCTCATAATCATTAGTTTCAATTTATGAACATAATAATGACACGTCTCATATAATAATTCTATTTTAGTATTTTTATTACGGAAGAAAGAATGCATGATTCACTTCTCAAAACATAAAGTTAATAGCAAATAGAAACACAATTCTCAATAATACGCACATGCTATTTCAAACTAAATATCACATTCAAATCAATTGATCGTTATCTAACCGAATTCCTTGTCTAGTTTTGAATCTTGGGCTATTATTTTGCAGACCAAAACTAGTTTATTAGTTAAAAATTTTAAATGTATTAGCACGAATAAGATTAATAGGGTAGATAAATATTTGAATGGTCGCATAACACCCAATTAGAGGAAAATGAATTCCGATGCAACGTTTGTTTCATATTAATTTTGGAGCAATAAATCAGAGGCAAGCTTATTGATATTATGCAGTAGCTGGTTTATTTTTAATTACATTATTATAAACATAAATCTATTACTTAATAAAAAGTTGGCTTTGGAAATCTGTCTTAGTAACTTGTGTCTCTTTGAAATTAATGATTCTACATACTTTTCAAGTATTCAAATATTCAAGTCTCTGAATAACAATTAAAACTAAAATAATTATTATAACATCTAATTAATATGCTCCCTAATATAATTGGTACAGTGACTTTTATTGGGTACCTCAAGTCATATGACCTGCGTCCATGGTCAAAATCCCTTTCCATGCCATGCAATGCAAGGCGCAGGCTTTTAGGAACAGAGAGCCTACTTGGCTCTCGATATCGACTTAGCCAGAGTCGATCACTATCAGATCTTTAAATATGCTCGCTGTCATTTTCAAACATTTCACAGCAATATAGAATCCAACTAAGTTGAGAATATCCAGCTGTTTCAAAATAGGCCATCGGGTAATATACCAATAGTAATTGTATAATAAGTGTAATTAAATAAAATTAAAAATATATATAATGAACACATTAATGCATACCATAATGGAAGGATTCATGAACTGTGACTAAGATCTACAAATAAATAAATAATTGTATTTAGCCTTGAAAAACGTGGTTGGTTCAACGGCGTTGGTAGAACTAGAACCTTTTACAAAAATATCCTTCAATAAAACAGGTATTTTGTAAAGTCACGAACAGAAACATAAATTCTAAGATATTTATTATATGGAAAAGAAGCTTTCCCATGGCTACCGAACTGATAAATCTATGTTGCCACAATACAATGAATTTTACTGAATATGTAGACATTATAATGTCTTTTTATTAAACACCTAGACAAACAATAAACCGAAATATTTATTAACAGATCGTATCATTTACGAATGAAAAAAAACATGCAAAAAACACCAATTTTAATTAATTAACAAAGTCACTCATTTAATTATATATTCAAAATTAAAAAATCCATTAAGCTTTTAAATTTTAGGTAGTTAACCGTTTTAAATTAGCTGTTATCCAAATAGTATGTAAAACTTTTGCTGTTTGAATATTATGATAAAACAGTTTCATCACATATATACCATTAATTGATCACAAACCATACATAGGTTAATTAATTACCTTTTATCCGCCACGTCAAATCAGCATCTCCGCGAGAGCCATGACATGAAATTCAGTTTTTTTTTAATTTAAGAATGCAGGGCACTTCGAAAGACTTGTAACTATTAAATTAGACCACGCAGTGGTGCTACCAATGACTACACTATAAAGTTCGACCTCAATTCAATAAGCACCCCAGTGAAACGACCAATATTTTTTCGAGTAAAGTATCAGGGTTGAGCCCACAAAATTATTTTTGCAATAGTTTTCTTCGTTTAGTCGCGTTTGTCCAATTGTTTTGGTTGGTCTTATTCGCAGTTGGTCCAATTCGTGTTTCGTCAAATTAGCGGTTGGTCCAATTTAGTTGCTTGGTTCAAATGGTATTTAATTTAGAATCAAAGATGAAATTGGATAAAACTTGAAGTAGACCAACCGTAAATTATGATAGTAGGACCAACCACAATTTATGATCGTTGGACCAAACGCGAATTGGACCAACAAATTGGCGAAGGGTTTTCTTCATTATAAGAAACTTGGACTATAAAATTAACATTCTATGTAGCATTTATTGGTGTTTACATGTATTGTGTCAAGTTTGGCATTAGATACGATATATGTGGCTATGTTACTTCTCTTCTCGTTTTAATTTAATGCTAAATATCTTCTTTCCAACAGTAATAATTTCACTTTCCACAATCTAAATCAATTGATGTACAGAACCTTAATAACAACGACTTAGATACGCTCTCATTCATCTTCATAATTTATTTGCATAGCTTAAATATATGTATATCATGGCGTAATAAATCGCACCGCCCACGAAGTATATTTAAAATATATTAACATACACTTGACCTTTCCTGTTGAATTCTATCAGGGCGAACATAACTCAATGAAATATTTTATGCGGTGTTAAGTATAATATCGATGGAGAACAATGAGCAATAAACATGCGCTCATATCAACGCATAATGCTATCCCATACTGGAGAAATAGGTTTTTCTTTATTTCAACAATATGCACAGAAAGCTTCGGTGTAAAGTTACACGAATCATTTCGCGCACGACTGGATTAAAATAACAGTTTAATCGGAATTTATACATTTTAATGTTATAGTCGTGAGGTAAAAATATCGTATGGACCGATTAAAATGTAGACGTCGGCAGAAAGTTACAGCCCGTAATATATCACGTGATGTATTTTCTATTTGTGTTCTTGAAAATTGTTATTTCTTATGCAATTTGCCAAATCAAAGCAGAGTTTTCGGTAGTTTTGTTCCCAGTTTATTTTAAACTTGCCATGTACCTATTTTAAAAACGATTTATACGTATGATTGTATATATTTTTAATAGAAAGTAGAAAGACGTGATAGCAACTTTTTGGCAAAAATTTAAACAGTTGCACATGATATTAGTTATTTTATTGTAATGATTTACTTTAACAACGAACGTAAATTTTACAGAAATCAGAATAGATACGTCATTCTTATAAATCTAGTCATGGACCCATCGTTACGAAAGTGCTATTCCGAAAACACGCACCATAAACATCATATTGGTTTCGCAGTATATAAATAAAATAAACATTTGTCTAAAATATTACTATACTCTGTATTTGCGTACAAGAGTGTTTCAAGCTTCACTTGTTCCCAGTACCAACATTTCCACGTCACGGCGTCTTCAATTATTAACATTATAGGAGTTGCGCATAAGGCAGTTGTTATGAATAATAAAATAGTAGAATACGCCGTGAAAACAGCAAAGAAAGTGCAAGGGGTGCACACAATAGCGACGTAAGGCAACACTGTATGTTTATATGCGTCGACAGTGTGTATTGTGCCTTAGTCCGGGTAGTCCCTACAAAGAATTTTAATATACTCTAGCCTCAAGATGCGGACTTCATCTAGCCTGGCACTACGCAGTTTGCACTATACAGAACACTTTAAAATTTCATAACTTTTATTCGACCCTCTTGCATGAATGGGGGTGGAATTGCCTTAATAAATTTTTTGTGTATTTCTATATTTTAGACATCAGCAAATGGAATATGAAAGATTTATATTTCTGCAATGATATTATTTATCTTACTTAATATTATTATGTGCATTTCCATAGTGGGATAGAGTCGCACTGTCAAGTCAAAAAGCATATTAAGTGCTCATAAAAAGCATTCGCAGTTAATATTCTATCTATTAAAATTTAACTATATTATAAAATTAATCTATGTTAATATATAGATTAATTTTAATAGATAGACTGTTCTAGTCAATTGATAACTGTGTACATAACCGATATTAATGTTAACTTTTTATTTTCTCGCTCGTTATTCAATAAAAAGTACTTTGACATTATTTATATTCTTTGAATTTGGCATGAGAGATAATTTTGTTGATAATACCCTCGAGAGTGCTGAGAGAGTGATGAGATTTTCACCGTAGAAATATACAATAACATTTTATTCAAAGCTGCTACTATACACCAATTCAGAGATTTTACTGTTTCATTTATTAAATAAATTTGATTCGATTTTAAGATTAAAATTACATACAGTCATAAATATTTTGTCGAGCAATAAAATAACGCCAAGTAGTTATATTATTTTAATAATAACATTATTGTTTTGTGAATTTCATTTCATGTAAGTATTATAATTTCTTGTTCATCCTGGAGATTTTAATGAAAAAGTGGTGAAATATTATAACCTACACTTACATTGTATTTGTTATTGCTGAATATCTGGACTGGTTAGTCATTTGACAGATTTTAAAATAGTATAGTATAGTAGGTGCATAATATATTTTGTACCAGTAGAGATCATAAGAAAACGGGTCTGTCTGTATCACATAGGTATGTATATCATTTTAAGGATTAAATAATTGTTAAATAACTTATTTACCCGCATGTAGCCGCATGTGACCACAGTCGGGGCAATTTGATCGAAACGTTGTTGGGCAAATATCTTTAAAAATATAACCAGTCGAATTTAGACCCTGTTGTCTTTCACCCTGTATCAGTATCTAACACGCAATTCTAGACGCGCTTTCAACAGTCAATTGACGTATTCAACAGATACGAGGTTAATTATTACTGGCTACACATATTGTTTATGACTGGCCTGTTGGTCTAGTGGTTAGTGACCCTGACTGCTAAGCCGGAGGTCGTGGGTTCGATCCCCACCCAGGACAAATCTTTGTGTGATGAGCATAAAGGTTTGTTCTGTGTCTGGGTGTAATTTATCAATAATATGTATGTATTTACAAAAAAAAATGTAAGTAGTATATCAGTTGTTTAGTACCCATAACACAAGCAAATATAATTGCTTACTTTGGGACTAGATGGCGCTGTGTGAATGTGGTAGAATATTATTATTGTGGTAGAATATTGTTGCTAATATCCAGGAAACATCAATAATGAATCATGCAGATCACCATCACTATTGCAGTCGTGACTACAAAACATAATGGGTTTGCTGTAACAAATAACGCAACAGTAGTAAGTGCCTTGTGTACAGTCTACCAAAGATATTTGCATATGAATGTGATCAGTTTCAATGTGTTCGTACTAACTTACTGTTCATTTGAGACTGCTGTTGTTCTGAGTTTGTTCTCTTTGGAACGATTTGAATGAATGTGCTATAAGTACAACTGCTTGCAAAACTAACATTACAAAATAAATATAATTTCTTGCATGCTTTATGCAACAGTTTCTTACAAATAAGAACCACATACGCTACTCTGAGATATCAGAATAAAATTGATTCAAAATTATTTGAATCACTTTTAGTATTGTATGTTTTTTTTAAGTACACATAAATATATTTTAAGAATATGTCTGCTACACTTTTTTAGAATAAAATTTAAACAATAATATTTACATATAAAAACTAACTAAATGTATTAAAATAAAAAAGGGGAGGAAATTAAGCTATAAGCATTTCTGCAATATAAGCTATTTTCATCAGCAACCCATTTAATGCCCCACTGCTGCTGCTTTCCTCTATCTAGAGAGCTGAGAGGGTTTAGGCCTTAATTCACACACGCCTAGTCCGGGTTGGTGGAGCTACTTTATCCGAAAGTAATTAAATTTCTATGTTACGATAATGGAAGCTCTTTGCCGACCAAATTAAAAGTGTCTTAAAACTGACCAAGTGCGAGTCGGACTCGCCCACCGAGGATTCCGTACGACTATGCATTTTTTTATATTTTTGTGATTGAAATGTAAGATATTAACGGGATAGCTATAAATTAGAATAAATATTGCATTGGTGCACCATCTTTATGTAACGTCAATACAGTATAAACTCTCACTCTTACTCAATATTTTTAGGCTTATCATTATACCCCTTCCAATATAGTACTAATATTCAGTGATATAACTACACGTGAACGATTTTCGGATTTATTCCTTTACTTGTGCAACTTGATATTGCTTCTTGCCAAATTTCATAATTCTAGATCAAAGGGAAGTACCTTAGGGTTTTAACTTTATATATTTTTAAAGAAGCAAATTTAATTTAATTGCAATATACCCCAAGCGAATTTCCAATTAATAATAGTACTACCAATTGAATTGCAAGACTGAAAACGATAGCGGATTTATAAATTAAAGAAAAACATTGGAGAGGATTGGCCGCTTATCTCCTCGTGCAAGCTATAAGTAAACATAGGGGTGTAACTTAGTTTAATTGTCTTGTAATTCGTCCGCCCGCATTCTGGCACTACTTTTGCACAGTTAGAAACTATGCATACATAGTGAAATGCTATCGAATTGTCACATAGAGGTACTTCCAAACTAAATAACGTTATTCTATACTCCCTGACTAGGTATTCCCAGGGGACTACAGTATGGAGTTCTTCAAAAAAGGAGTGAATAGGTTTCTTAAGAATCGGCAAGGCGCTCGTGATGCCCCTGGTATTGCAGACGCCCATAAGCTACGGTACCGCTTCCCATCAGAAACAGACGTACTGCCCGTACGTCTATTTGCCCCGTCGTGGTATAAAAAAATATATTTAAAAATGAGTTTGTTTTTTCATAATAATAAAATAACTTCAATCAGTATTACCTTCATTCTTCAGTTTTACAGTAAACGAGTGACAACAATATAAAACTTAAGTAATTTTATTTAGTTTCACTGAAAATGACTGCATGAAATGTTAATAATATCATCATGGTGAAAATGATAGTAATAATTATTTAATACACTTTAAGCATGGAGTAGTAATAATGTATTACCTGTAAGGAAGATAGTAATAGTCATAATCTTTATTTCATTTGGATCAAATACATGACACTAATGAAACTCATACAAAGCCAGAGAAGGTGTCAGCAAATTTGCCAAAGGCCAGTTTGCTGACAAGGTTGAGCTCTGAGAAGAATCTAAGGAATCTTAAACCACGCCCGTACACCCTCAGCAAGGCACCTCGAGGCTTTGTTTTGTCTCTTCTTGTCTGGCCTCGCCTCGTCTGCGCGTCATCCCGAGCTAACCTCTAGAGCGAATACCCTTGCCAAGACATGGTTAGTGCACTCACGGGGGAATATACAGCCGCCTAGATCACTATCTTATATAGTTTAATTATACGCACACTTAACAACCGCCAACAATAAATAAAATACTTAATTTTGAACAACCATTTGAATGTTCGTCATCAGCTCTATGAATATTGTGATAGACGTGGCCGGAACAAAACCCGTAGGTGGACGCTATCACAAGCAATGAATCAGCTATTTCTGACTAATTAAAGATAAACAACTCGATGCGCTTGGGCTCTATATGGAAATTTTACGGATGGATTTAGGGGTCCTTGTAGTAATGACAAAGGTTTGTTTTGTGTTGGGTAATGACAACATCTTATTTTTATTATATAGACTGTCACCGTGGCGTAGCGGTAGTTCCCGAAGGGTAGGCAGAGGTGCATTATTCCCACATTTTCCTAGTTATGCTTGTTCCGATGTAAGAGTGTACTTATTCCCATTACTAGGCACATTAAACTCACTCTATGACAAGGAGAATAAATTATTCATACGAAAATACATTATAAAGCTCATAATATACCTAACAAGAATATAAATAGAAATTAACTGACTGTTTTAATAGAAACAACACTTGCCTTTTGAACTAAAGGCCCTTTAACATAATTAAGATACTGACGTTCACGAAACGAGTTTCAACGGAACCCACAGGTCGCTCATTCGCTGTTTTTTAAATAAGTAAATTAAATGCACGGGGAAAATTAACTCTTCTTGCAGTGACGGGCCGCGACAGCGGAGTGACGTGCGGCCACTAAGGTTCGAAGGTCAACGATCTCACGACTGGAAGTCCACCTTTGTTTTCTATGAAATTAATGTTGGGTTCATTAATTTTAAGTCACTGAGTTAGTGATTCATTTATGGTTACAATGCTGCTATGCAGCAAATTCTAACGTCTCTACATTGCCCAGCAGTGGGACGTTTATTACATTCCCTTGAGATTCTTTGGAGGAGACCCGTATCTCCTCCAAAGAATGTGAAGGGAATTTAGCTTACTATACCACACTGGGCAGACGGGTTGGTATAGGGTACTCTGGCTAAAGGTATCTTTTCATTCCAAATTCTCCCAAAATGCTCCAACCACTGCAGTACGAATAGCCCCATTCAGAAATAGTCTTTGGGTGATTCACAACGCGGTACGAATCACTCGTGGTCCGAAACGACCAAATACCCAAATTGACAGTAGGTACATGAAGAAATCTCATAAAGCCAATACGCATAGCCAGCAAGCTACAAAATTACCATATCCTTAAAGAAATAATAATTTATTGCTAATATTTTACTTCGACCACCATGAGAGAAATACAGTGAAATACTCGTACAGTCTAGTAAACATGCAAAGAGATAATCTGAAACTTAATGTTTTTCTCACGTCCCGAGGCCAATATACAATATAACATACAAAGTTTAAAAGCAAATCAACCATTACTTTAAACGTGATTGCGTTTAAATGTAAAACAGTGTCGTAATATCTATTGACAAGTTTCAATGTATCGTTGGTTCACGAACCCCCTATTATTTTATCCCAAAAATCATCGGCATGAAATTTCACCCTTCCTCGGGCAGTTTAATAAACTTATCGAATAACGATATTGAGATGGCCGCGAGGAACACATTAAATTCGGATTCTTGTCCTGTTTTCATTAAACACACACCCTATCATGCTAATAGAATAAGGAAAGCTATGGACTCGTTATACATACGCATGCCGTAACTATCTAAAATATTGTTTGCGTAAACAAATTTTGCTTTCCATACAAAAAGTTAAGTGATGGATACTTAAAATATACTTAATATTAATTTATATTGTTTACTTCTTGATATGAAAAGACATGAAATCTCGTTTATTCATCTAGGTTACAAAATAACTCTTATGAAAGTCACAAGTTAAGAATGTAATGTTATCCGAAGAACGGCGTCAGCAAATTTGCCTACGACTAGTTCGCTATGCTTTGTAATACACTTTTAGTCGCGTGGGGCTTCACTCCTGTCGGTCTTTATTTGGCCACTGCTCAGTTTCTATTAGCCGCAGCGTAATGTTATTTAACTTAAAGCCTTCCACAATAAATGGGTTATTCAATACACAAAGATTTTTTTAAATTGAATCTTTAGTTCCTGAGATGAGCGCGTTCAATCAACCAAACAAAAATATTCTTTAGCTTTATAATATTAGTATAGATTGATTTGTGATACAATTATTGTGTACTAGGCAGTAATAAATACAAAACAGTTTATTATAGGTTCAACAACAGAAGTCACTGACGCTACATACATCTTGCTGACTTTTATCGAAACACATGCAATTCAAAATACCAACCTGACTCATATTGGGAGTATATCACTCGACAATACAAACGCTATAATGTAAACAAGTCGACAGTTTCCACTGTCAGCCGTTTAACATGGCAGTTTAATAAAAGAGCGGGCGCCCGTATCCAACAGATAAGATCATAGACACAAACACGAATAAAACCCAAATACACCAATTGGCCGATACCCTTTCATACCAATTCCCTTTTATTTGTACACGAATACCAACTCCACTATCCTCTAATAGAAATAACCAAGTTTAATTGAATCGAACAGTCCCCAACCAAAGGGTGACAAGAATTTTAATGAAATGCAATTATGTTTTAGAGTGTGGTAAACAACAAATGAGATTTCCAAAAAGCAGTTTGTTTTAGTTGAATATTATTGTACAATTTGTATTTAATTTGCAAAGCTCTGTTATTCGATTATACGTGTAAGTGAATAATAAGCGAAAATATGTCCAAATCAGGGTTGTTACGAATATTCGCATCCGCATCCGTAAATACAGAATATTCGCATTAATTCAGACATCTGCATCCGCATTCACATCCGCATCAATCAATGCGAAGTTTTTACGGATGCAAATTCACATCAACAAGTAACTACATGTAAAGAAAGTGGGCGGAGCCAGAGTGGCACGTGCTTCGCGTTTATTTTTCAGTTAAATTATTAAAGAAAAAAAATAAGATGAATAAGATAAAAAAGATTTTTAATTATGAAACTCGAAGCTTAAAATTCTGTTGTGTCATAAGTAAAACTAAAAACTTGTGTAATTTTGTTCTCAAAATATGATTAAATAAATAAAAAGCTAAAATTAAATTGATTTTCAGTTATTTATGTACTTAAAATTAAAATAAAGATCCTTTTAAAATCTCAAAATCCGCATCCGCGAATGTGAACTTTTAATAATTCACATCCGCATCTGCATCCCCGGATGTCAAAATTTTTGCATCCGTAACAACCCTGGTCCAAATAATGCAAAAGTATTTGGAATTAATTCTCGCTTGTCATTCATCCGTGTAGTGACGGATTAAGAATACCTAATGTCACTTCCCCATTTCAACCCATAGGTGTCGTAAAAGGCAACTAAGGGAATAACTTTATGCAGATAAAAGCATTGCAAGAAAAGGAAAATTCGAAACAAACCCTATACCAACCCGCCTGGCCAGTAAGCAAAATTTCCTCCACATTCTCTGGAAGAGACCAGTGCCCAGCAGTGGGACGTATATGGGTTGAAATGATGATTGATTCAGTCCAGATTGGTAAATTACAGTTTGTTTATAATAATAATTAATATAATTACGTTCGTTCAGCCTGGTTCATTCTATAGCGCAAGCAGTACCTACTTAGTTATTAATATTATTTTCTTGTAGATATTACTAGATACCTACTATTTAAAGTAATAACAATTTGCTTATCATGTTTGCATAAATTTTCACAAAGATTTCCTCTACAAGCAGCTGATATAAGATATAATTTAGGAATCTTACATAGCATTACTCTCTATTATGTAAAAGAAAGTGTTTAAAAGAAATAAATCCTAAAACATTATATTACTATTACGTATCTACTAATTAAAGTTTAAAACTAAAGTACTAAATAAATACACATGATCGTATAATGTATATTCATACCTATTGTTTTCCAATAAGTTCGATATTCAATTAAAATTGTCGGCTATTAGATATACTGGTTTGGAGCTTAATTGTCTCTTCACATACTCATCAAGAACCAAATATAGTAAACCATGTGAGCATTTTACTCAATGAGCCTTAAGTATTGAACTCATGAATATTTATAACAACTGCACGTTTTAGGAAATTACTTATGGACTACTCATTAAAAGTCTACATTCTACTTTTAATTACATATTTAAATACTTAAACATGATGATCATTATATTGAACTTATGAAAGTCATGAGGTAAAGGTATTGTATTTGACTGCTTATGTGACGTAGGCAGCGGTAGTGTATATACGGCTAATAGCTGAAGTGCGGCTACACCTAGTTTTAGCCAGTACAACAAAGTGCAGTCGATCCCATGCAGTTAAATATAGAAGTATCCTACTTATCTTTGGTTATAACTAGGTTTAGTTTTCATCATAACGGCTAGAACTAAGTGTAGCCGCACACTGGTGGTTAAACTTAGGTTTAGCGTATTTATCATCGGCTAGAACTAGGTTTTCGGTTCAGTCAAGCATTATGGTAACATATTGACTGGCCTGTTGGCCTAGTGTTTAGTGAACCCTACTGCTAAGCTGGTGGTCGTGGGTTCGATCCCCACCCAGGACAAATCTTTGTGTGATGAGCATAAAGGTTTGTTCTGTGTCTGGGTGTAATTTATGTATAATATGTATGACATGTATTTACAAAACAAAATGTATTTAAGAAGTATAATTATCAGTTCTTTAGTACCCATAACACAAGCAAATAGAATTGCTTAATTTGGGACTAGATGGCGCTGTGTGAATGTGGTAGAATATTATTATACTCTCACTACACTCTCGTTCTCGCTCTAGTAATGATAGTTCTAAGGGACAGGGACAAGAAGGGATAAAAACATAGGAAAGTACGATTCTGTGCTAACTAACCAATGGATTTGTGGTGATCAGGGTATGTAACTTAATAATAGTTAAAGGTTAAATTCTTTTAGTTAGATTACGTTTTAAACTGCCTCAGTGACGTAGCGGGATTGAGAGCGGCTGATGCGCAAAAGGTCCTATGTTCACTCCACTGGATGTGCAAAAATGGCATTTTGTTTTGAAAATGGGCCTCTGCCTATTTCTGCGGGGAAACAGGCGTACTAAGTATGTTAATATTTCAAATTATTACAATACAATTTGCTCTCTTCACATCTTGTTGCTAAAGTCCTAGTATAGGTAAAATTGACCAAACTGGTACCTAAGAATGTATAATTTTAATTATCACGATATCTGAGAAAATTAAAACACTTGGCTGCCGAGTAAATAGACCAAGCAATCGAGCGCGGTCATTTACTTTTCTAAAACTGCGTTTTTATTTGCAAATCCATTATTTCTACAAGATAATCGGCATATTCATTTAATTTATTAATAAACAATAAATATTGAAAAGCTGATCTAAAAGTCCAACTCTATAGTCTATAGATGTCGGTTCATTATGATGTATGGACTTTATAGTTTTGTTTCCAAACATTCGCTAAATTTGTGTCTTAATAGCTAATCACGCTACTTTTAAAGAATTTGCTCATTTATTTTGAACATAAAATTATAATTTATAGCATAATTATGTCGATATTTATATAACCAATTAAACTATAAAATGTATAGAAGTTGCAGTTTTTATAGTAAGAAATAAAATTGTATTCTATACAGATATCTATCCAAACACCAATTGCGTTTGTATTTTACAGTCATTTGATATAGTTCACTAAATAGGCGGGCACACGATATAACACTTCAACTTTTTATCGAACTTTATAGCCGATAATGATGGTTACGATTTTAAGTTTTACGACTTTGTAAGTATGACAAAAAATAAGTTGAGGTCGAGCCCGGAGTATTCGGGAAGTATCTGTAAATTCGTAAAAAGATACTAGATACGTTACGAAACTTAACAACCGACACATAAAATGAAACTATAATCTCATACGGCTCGTTTACGTTGTTAAATTAATAATTTGTTTTGAAAACTAACACTCGTAAAAGGGCTTTTACTTAGTGATGAAACTATTTTTGATATGGATTCACATAATAAAAATATTTTTATTTATATTTAATTTATTCGTTCTTGACCGCTGAATAAAAACTGAACTAACATTCGATGAACGGAAGGTGCATCGACATCAATAAAATACAAAGTATACGCTGCTACTAAGAAATTTGATAAAAATAAACGTTACAAATGGATTCTCAGTCAGTTCTTTTTTATGAACTAGTGGGATCAGGCTTTACCTTATAATAGTAAATCCATTAACCGGTCTTATTCGAAATCTCTTGAGGAGTCCTATGCCCAGCCGTGGCCATCCTACGGCTGATAATATGATGATGATAAAATGAAGCAATCGATTGATTGCACGATACTTATTATGAATAAAGAAAAACTGCAATTGTTTAAGTTACATTTATTGAATAAATACCAAAACATATCGTTAGTGCAACCACTCGATATAAATTAACATGGTGTATCAATATCTTATACTCAGCTGAACTGTCAAAATAGCATGCCCTCTGACGTCACATTCCGGCGTATTGTTCGATTGTCGGGTGCACGTCACTGCTATGACGTGACGCCGTGGCCAGTCAGACGTCGATTGCACGTCAAATATGAGTGAAACCTGACTGCCAGTGTCGGGAACTTGCGATGAGACAGGTGGAGCGAATTCGTGATTTCGGTTATGGGAAATTCATTTTTCGATTGAACTGTATAGGGTTTTGATAAAATCTGTAAAGTAACGTTACATATTTAATCCAGGTGTACATAAAAATTACGTAAAAATATAAGACTTTATTCGATTTGGGTCGTTTAGCAAAACATATCTCGAAAATCATTTAATTTTTATAGTTCAAGCCAGAAATTAATGTTATAAATATGTATGTAGGTAGTTTCTTACATTTCAACAAATATATTTTACGGATCTTATTTCCAATCCTCGGGCAGTTTATAATTCATTTCTTTGCAATTTAATAAACTCATCAAATTGCCATCAAGATGGTATCTCACAACACTTTACATATTATGAATGCGATGCGTCAATCTGCCGTAAGCAAATAAATGTCTCGACTTATTCGGTCAACAGCTGTTAGCTGTGAAGCCAATCTTTTGACCGGAACAGTTACAAAGGAAGCACCGTTCAAAAGTTCTGCAACAAACTCTCTTACACAACTTACACCTAAGCAAAATGAACTCTATTACTTAAAATTAAAGTTTAGTCTTCTATAATGATACAAGTGCAATCCAAAGAAGTAAGACATGTTTATTTTGTGAAATCCAATTTTCTGCTGACATCTCATCTGTCAAAATGTAAACGGAGGGTGTTATAAAAGTGTCTAAGCTACAGGCACGTTATATTTGATACGTTTGATTTATGTACTTATGTTGGTTTTCTTATAAGACTTCCCATGGACGGTCGAGAGGATAACTCATTTTAAAAAAATCACCCAACCTACCTTTCTTAAAAAATCCATCTAATCTTCAACTTCTTAATAGTTATCAAGTTCGATTAAACCATAACATGCCAAAAAAAACAGCGATCTTTAATGTTCTCTTAAATTTTAAATAGAATCTTATCATAATATATTTGGACAACCAACCACTGGAAACCATGAGCTATAAAATCTTCGCAGCAATACTATCATTTGTCAAATGTCTCATGTTTCTACTGGAAGTTCATTGATATTTATGGTCATTATGATAATCTTATATCATCCCTATTGTTAATTCTATTATTTACACCAAAAAAAAATTGAAGTTCGTTCAATTATTAAAAGATTTCTACGCAATGCGTGCACTTTAAGCAGTAACTGTGCATTGAAATTAAGATGTATTCAGCATTCAGATGTTTCTCCCTTCACAAAGGAGGAGATGAACGTGTTCTGGCTCATAAACCTCTCCAAAGTATACATGCCGCTGGAATACCCACAAGTCGACCAGCGTAGCGTTCGAAACTTAAACGAGTAATTACAGTGCTTATCCAATTTGGCAGGGCAGAAAAACGCGACCCCCCTTGTACAGGAAATTTGTTTTAAATTTCGACAACAATGGGGAGATCGCGAGTCGGATAATTGCGTACGGGAACAGTCCGTGACGCCGACGACGGTATAAATCCACCAGCAATGAACGGTTAATAATAGCTTGTGCAGGTTAAACAGCCTTCTCAATGGGACCCCATGACAGCAATCTGCAGAATCTGCAATTGAGTATCGCATACTTCGCGCCGTTTATTCCAACCCACTTGCAAGCGATTTGGAAATCTGTGATAATATTTTCACGATCGCAAACGATACAAAAAGATGCCGAGATATTCCAAAGATGTAAAAAGTTTTACTGTGACAATAAATCACTCAGATTATAAATCGGTTTTACAACCTATAGGTGATCGAGACGCGCTATAAATCATAAGTCAAATGGGGGTTGTTATTGCTCTAGTCCCTAGACACCCATTAGAAGATGCCAGTACACTCCCATACCATCGAATAGCTTATAACAAGAAAAAGGTTTTTAATTACCCGTGAATTAATACCGGTGCAATAAAACTAAATAGTTTCGATCAAAACAAATCAACAGTTATAATGATCGTCATTAATCATTATAAAAATTCTTCATCGCCACCGCAAATAAAAACTAATATCTACAAACTCGTATTCGGTTACATTATGGCTATCAGGAACCATTAAAGTAGGTGCAAGTCAACATCAAATCATTTCTGGCATCGATAAATTGCCAAATTATTTAAATCACGTGTGGTCCAGGTGAAAATATATTATTTAAATTGCTATTTACATGACTGTGATGTTTCTTGAAAGTCAATATACATAATTGTATTTTTCACATGTTCATTGAAAATGCCAACTTTAAATGATGAGCCATGTTGAAAAGAGCTTTATTGATTAAACCGTTAGAATGAAATCGAATGAATAATCTGTAAGTAGGTACCGAATTTAAAATAAGTCGGTTTATCAACCCGAATTTAAACTAATTTGGGTTGATGGCCCGTAATAATATTACGATGTACGGGATATTTATCATGTCCTATAGTATCTTTACTAAATGTTCGACATTTCCGAATTTTTGTATCTCGATGGTGTTTGATATTTCAGCGCTGTTGCAAGCGCCTTGATCACGAAAGAACTCTACTAACCTAAACTTAATTAAGTAAAGATAATAAAGGACAAGGTAAGTATCCCGAACACTATAATATTATTAAATTAAACGACCTTGACAATTTTAACAATGTCCCATAGAAAATGTTTGTAATTCGTCAGGCAGCTTTATCAAAGCACTTATACAGATAAAATTAAAAAATATGTTTATTTCACTATTTAATGTTCTTAAATTTATCTTCACAAAATAATACTTTAAGTTTCAAATCACACTTACTGAAACTTACTATGCGTGCCATGGAAGACTTCTTACCTAATATCACTCTTCCTAATGTCTTAACTTGATCATCAGAGTAAATTTTCGTGTCGTCTTCTACGTGACTCTTCACTGATTTGTCTAGAGACACACTAAACGCCAAACTTAGCATCTTACCCACCTAATGGAAACCTTAATTAATGCACAAACTTTCTTAAATCATGATCTTGAGACCACTATTCTTCATTATTTTGTTTGAGCCGTATAACACATTAGCCGTGACGGTTCGCATATCATTTGTGACATTAATAACTGGTAGTACAATGAATATTACAATAACAATTGAAACAGGAAGCTTGTAAACCGATTATGCTGATCGAGCGTCACTCACTATGACATGAATACAATCGATTGCAACGGATTTATAAACAAGATATCAATGCTTCGATTCAATCGATTGGTACTTAATTGATGATAATAAATAGTTTCTTCCTGCAGAGAATAATTTAGAACATAACAAAATCAGCTTTTAAAACATAAATCATATTATTCTTGCAATCTCAATCGAATTTAATGCACCTCAATAAGGATATCGGTAATTTAAAAATTAAGTTGTATGAAATTGATGAATCACCACTAATTCATTCAGTAACCATTAACCAGCCAACTGCAACTTGACACTCAATAATGGAGCACACGCAACTTTGAATGTAAGGTAAGTATTTTCATAACGAATTGTGATACAATTCTAAATGCAAATGCGATATTCAAAACAGATAATGATGCGTCAATTTCCTGGGACTATTTCCAATAGTAAAATAATACTATCAAATAGAGGGCGAGATAAATTGTAGTCTTCGGCGCGTTCGAATCGCGATCGCGCGGCCCAGATAACACTTAAAGCGACGGGAACAATAACCGATGCACATCCTTTGACAATAGTCGCGACCGGACCGGCCGGCGACCGGCCGATGCAAGCCAGTAATTTATACAGAGCCTAGAGATCGCAACGATACCACTAAACCGATCAATAATCCCAGAAAGTGATAAGACCAATAGGAAACTATCAAATTGAAACGTCAGCGAACTATAATCACAGGACGCTATAATTTATTATACGGTGGGAAGTTGTTCGTGGAGTAAAGCTATTTGTATTGATTATAATGTCACTGTACGTCTAGATTCACGGTGGTCTTTAAAAAACTCTATTTTCATATCTATTTCTTAAACAAACAAGAAACAAAATGAGTATGCTCTTAATAAAAATGTTTTGCCTTCAACAACAAAAAGTTGGAATTGAACGCGTCGTTTTAGTGTATGCCATTATGTCATGTATTTTATGTCTTTAAGGTTAATAATATGAGTCGCTTTATGGTATGGATGTGGTCGAGAACAAGACACGAGCATGCTCAGTTTGTCTTGGGCGACAAACACAAATATTAGACTCGAACAAGCAACGGTACGGAATAGCAAATCACAGCGTATTTGTATAAGAAGCGTACTTTGAAGCAGGTTGTATTTGTAAACAGAGCAGTGAACGTTCAATACAGTTAGCTGCCAATGACAGTGGAATGTCGTTAACAAAATCAACCTTATTTTTTATGTTTACTTTGTATCAATACCAATATGTACGAAGAAAAATGAAAACGTAACCAAATGTATGAAACGTTTGAAGTACGAGCTCTGACTATTGAGCTTTAACAGCTGATATAATAGTTTGTGGATTAAGTAGGAACTTTTTTAGCATATTTCCATTTTAGTACATTTAATGAAATATTTAATTCGAATACAAAGAACTCTTGCTTGCACATGGTCCATGAAATTACAGGTCACACCAATTCATATAAAATGAACGTTATTATCAAGTGTCGTAAGAAACAAAAAGCTGTTCTGTCAATGTACCACTTCTACATACCTCAGTCTCAAGTCCGAGCCGCCTGACAACAAAAAAATTGTACTTATTCATGGAAGAAACTTTAACATCGGGTTTATGTTAAAATTCGTAGTGTAATGGAAACAATGCATTATGCATTGACTTGTCTTGACACAATGACATATGGACTAAGTTATGTTCAACGTTAGGGATACTGGAATTTAAAAATATCAAACATTGTAAGAATGGCATTGCGCTTTCCACAGTTTTTCACATTACGTTGTAAATATATTTCTTTGCGTAAGTTAACAATTTTTGCGGTCAATTTATTTCGATAAAGAACGACGCGAATGTTCGACCTAAGTGGACGCTGCGTTTACGCATAATTGGAACTCCTTTTTGCGCACGAGTCGAATACGAAATGATCTCGATATTAATTCTGTTTTTTGTATATCTCCTTAAACATTTCTTACTAGTTCGTATTCCTCTGCAGCTAAAGAAACTGTGGACTTGTATGTGTGTTTCATTTTCTCCGATTCGATGAGCACGAATCGCTAAAGGAAAAAATCTTTATATTCTTAGATTGTCATCTTTTTCTGACTGAACATTTTAGTTTAGATAAGCGTATTAACTAAACTAAAATGTTCAGAGACTGGAAAACTATCTAGCATATTTATAACTAACAATTTGCATTCAGATATGTGTTTATTCAGAACAATGTAAAGATGGTGGACATAATGATACGGTGTGAGTGCATACAAATTACTATGTAGAATACATCACGTTTCGTCCTAATATAACATGTAAGTGTCCGATGGCTATCAATTTGGGCATTCTTCAATACACATCGATGGTGAGATATTGTCGATACACGCGGTATAAAAACAATAATGTGAGATCTGTTAGGGGCGTGACTTGCGCATAGGCAGCGTGGGCTGAGCGTCGGTGGACATTGTTCGAAGCGCGTCGATATTAGAGCCCAAACATCGACGGAGAGATTTTATCGTAATTATAATGTTCTTTTATTGGTATTTACACAAGTATACTCAGTGATGCTATCATATAAACGTGTTTTTTAGTTTTGAAATTCCACTGCGTTGATGGGCAGCTTAATGAAAGTTACTTATATGTCATAATGAACCCTATGATGTAATCGTGGTTCAACAAAATATGGTTTCTGATCACTTATTTTCTTATCCGATTCATTCACAGGTTAAAATGATCCTTAATGCGCTTATTGAATATCTAACTGCAGTTAAAACCAATCATTCTAAAATACGATAGACTTGACGCATTAAACAGAAGTTTTTTTTATAAAAATGTCCATCTATTAAATACGAATTATTCATTCAAGACATCCGGTGCATGAGACATGAACCATTTCCATAAAATATTCCCTTATGAATCAAAAATTAAATTCCCATACACAAAAACATCGAGTTGCTTTCCAACTAACGACACAGTGCTACCTTTGTACATAAACTAGATATTATTTAAATGTGCACACGTGAGTCGATTGTCACGAGTTTAGACTGCACTCACACGTTCTACTTCGTTCCCACTGTATTCAAATTAGCGCGGATATTATTTTTTTTAAGATGTACTCAAAATGATATGGTATTGTCGAATATGATAAGTGCCTCTATTTCCACTAGAATGATTGATGCCACTACTGCTCGATACTATCACCTGATTTTGACAATACAATAGTTGTACTTATTCTGAAATTTATTAATTTGTTTAACTTTAGAATCGTAACAGGTGGAAAGAAATGATCTCTGCCTACACCTCTGTTGGGAAAAGTGTGTGATCAGTATATTTGTAGTATTCATTAAAGTAGCAATATACCCATTTATTTTTCTTTTTCAGATACACACCAAACAACGTGCAAGACTGTCGACATTCTATGTTCTAAGATGAGTGTAACGTTAATTCTCTGCCCATAGTTTTACATGTGGTACATGTGAAACAGGTCCTAAAGCTAATTAAGCCGAGCACGACACAGGATCACCGTGTCATGAATGTCATGAGTCCGTAAGATCATGGCGTCATGACTCGAGAGAAAGCAAATTAGACCTATTAGTACCCGCCACAAAGAGAATCTGCAAGACGGATGCCAGGGACGGTTGGGTGTGGCAATTAATTATGTACTGTCGTGATGGAAAGTCTTGTAATGTCATCGAATGTACAATCTTTTTAAATAAATGTTTCGTATAAGTTTTTGTTCGCGCATTTTTAGGGATCCGTACCTCAAAAGGAAAAACGGAACCTTTATAGGATGACTCCATTGTCTGTCTGTTCGTCAGTCCGTCTGACAAGAATATATTTCTCAAGAATGCGTAAAGTTATCAATTGTAGATGATCCTTAAACAATAAGGTAAATATTATGATAATAATTACTCAACATTTTGAAGTTACAGTATCATAAAATTAAATTTAATCATATGAGAACTTGATTAATTATATTTATGTCAATATCTGAGGGTCGTCCTAATATCCTTATTCTACGTAAATTTCAACCAACATTATACAAAAAATTTCAACCAACCCGTTGTGCGAAAATAGAATATACATTTTCAATTATTCTTTACAAAATAAATACAAAAAGCTAATAATATATACCTTGTTAAAGTAGACTATGAATATTTTAGTAAAACTCAAAACGAAGAAACAATTGGACGATGATTAAAAGCCTGTTCTGTCCTGAAGTTCTCGAAAGAGCGAGAGTAACATACAGATATATGTATACGAGTGTATATCAGAACACACAATCTGTACAGACGTTTACATATCCAAGGAAATATTTTTCAAAGAAAATATTCAGTACGTTACACACAATAACATAAAGCGTCCTACTTTCAGCTGAAATAAACGTAGGAAACTTTGTTAACTCAAAAGATCTACGGCAGGATAGGCTGACGAAATTTTCTCGTTTAATACAAACTCGAGAACAGCGACATGTTAAGGTAAATTAAGTAATTTGTAGAAAAAATGGAATTGTCTAAGTTAGTTGTGGGTGTACATTTTTCCTAAGTGTAATACCCGGTGTAGATAGTCAATTTTGTCTGTTTTGCTGACCTTACAAATAAGGCATGTTTATACCATACACTCTTTAACAGTGTACACTAACTGATTTACACAAGAGTAATATTTTTAATAGTAATATGAATTGAGCTAATCTTCGTGCTTTGTAATATTATTAATAAAATACTTTATTGAACTAGAGACGGAATGCCAGGGTTACGGATTTAAGCTACGTTGTGGGTTTGAATTTCTCCATTACTTGTTTAGCATTAATATAAAATGTTAAACCAAAGCAAAGAAAATTGCTTTTAATAGTTTATTGAGTATAATAATCTGAAATAATTATACCTAACATACATAATTATGAAGAAAGCCTATGTTACTCAGTGATAATGAAGCTTTCCAACGGAAATCAGTCCAGTAGTTTTTAATCATCATCATCATCTCAGCCTATTAGGCGTTTCCCAACACGCGCCATAACACTTGGTCCTCCACCTTCCGCATCCAGTCAGACCCGGCAACCTTTTTCAGACGACATTATAATTTTATTTAGTTTTTTTTTTGTTATTTTCTTTTACATACAAAAATACAAATCTTTCCTCTCTATAATTTTTATATATAATATATAATTCTTCTGTACGTGTGTTGACAGTGAACTCCTCCTAAACGGCTGAACCGATTTGAATGAATTTTTGTGTAGGTTTGTGTTCAAGTGGATTTGAGGATGGTTTAGATTAACAAATAAAAAAATCCAATCGATTGATATATCATGCAGGACAACGTCTGTCGCGTCCGCTAGTATTAGTATAGAAATATGGTTATATTAGGACAGATATAGATAAAAATATAAAGTACTACTTCAAAGTTTAGGTAGTAGTCGTCTGCAAAGGATCTAAATATGAAGAAACTAAATGAGATCTCTGGTATGAGTTTAATTTAATATTTGCCCGCAGACCACACAAGGCTCGCTTCTAAAATGTGTTCAAGCCGTGTTTGCATTAGCGAGAATAATATGACTATCATGCTTGTACTGTTACTCGCGGTGCAAGGTGGACGCAAGTAATTAAAATATTTTGAAGCTGCAAATATCTTTTTCTTTTATACACCAACATTACAGTTGTGTTGTGGTCCTCGTATCTACTTGTATACTTTATCAGGAACTCTTCTATTGTAGGGTTTCCGACAAAGTATCAATAATTCTGCTGCCTCTATGTAGTGCTGTGTGTGAGATTAATTTTTACAAAAAAAAATGTATTTAAGTAGTATATCAGTTGTTTAGTACCCATAACATAAGCAAATATAATTGCTTAATTTGGTACTAGATGGCGCTGTGTAAATGTGGTAGAATATTATTATTATTCCCTTTATTTAAATTAAATTCTCCCATTCTTACATTTTTAAATATAAATATAAAAAAAAAGATACATTTAAAAATATAAAAATGTGGTGGCCCGCCGACATCGGGAACAGAGTCCAAGGTGCCGACGGTTAGGGCTCCAGAGAAAGGAACCTCCTCACAATACGTGCCGTGCCGAGGAGTACTGCCTTATTATTATTATTAAAAAAAAAATCAACCAAACAAACAAACTCTTCAGCTATAAAATATTAAGTATCATCATTCATCATTTCAACCCATGAACGTCCCACTGCTGGGCACGAGTCTCTTCCAAAAGAATGTGGAGGGAATTTAGCCTACTATACCACGCTGGCCAGATGGTATAGGGTTGGTATAGGGTTTGTTTCGAATTTTCCTTTTATTGCAGTGCTCTTTTTTTTTCTTTTTTTTTTAAATTACACCCAGACACAGAACAAACCTTTATGCTCATTACACAAAGATTTGTCCTGTTTTTGTGTATTCTTAATCCGTCACTACACGGATTGAAAATATTACGTATATTTATAGGATAATTTTATTGTATGTGTCAGCTCTCTAGTTAGAGGAGAGGAGACCCGAGCCCAGCAGTGGGACTTAATGGGTTGCTGATGATAATGATGTCTGTAAGCTATGGAATATACATGACAGTAAAACAGTTAAACAAATATTAATTAGTTTATAGATACTATCTTTTAAGGCCATGGAATAAAATCAAGCCACTGCCCCTTTAGGGATTAAAACTATGACGTGAAACATAATAATTTCAAACTAAAAGAGACCTCACCAGTACCTGTCAGCTTAGGCCTCGGGCATACGAGCGTGTGCGTTCTTCGGCCGTTCATTTAGCAATAACTTTATTCACTACTCAAAGTTGTCTGCCATGATATTTTTTTACAAGCTCTTAGTTTCTTACAATCGTCATCATTTCAACCCATAAACGGCGCACTGCTGGGCACGGATCTCCTCCAAAGAATGTGGAGAGAAATTAGCCTATATCATATTCTGGAATAGCACATATATTATACTACTATTTAAAGAAGTATCACGTGGGCAGAGCCGCGGAAGAAGATAGTACTTTAAATATATTTTTTTAGGTAACTGCATATGCACCAATCACAAACTTTTTACTATTTTTTTTTCGTTATCTGCCAGTTTTGTCACTTTTTGAGTTTTCATAAAGAATGAGGCTATTAACATCGTCGATATGACAAAGTAGGCTTGTGTGTAGACCTCATTAGTAAAGTGTGTCGAAATACCGACAGTTCTAAAACTATAAATATGAATGACAAAAGTAAGGGTAGTAGCAGAAACCCGCACGCATCAGGGACAAAGCTCGGCCGCCGCTCCAGTCAACCCGTGAGCACGGTCGGTTGTATTCGTTCGAAACGTCGGGCAAATATTAATATTTCATGTTCCTTAAATATAATACGTGACGTAGGCCCGTTATATAATAATTTAATATGTGTACAAGTCGCGAAAGTTTAAAAGATTTTATAAAGAATGAGCTTTGGGTATTGGACGTCTTGTAGCAATACGATCCCGCAGTAATGGTAAGGCTTCAACAACATTGTATTTTTATGAGCAGTGACGCATGTCGCATCTATAGACTCCACACATTAGAATACTAAATACGCCAAACATACGCCAGTGTAGCCAAGACTTTAAAATTGACATTCAAACTCGACCACATTTCCAAAACGTTTCTCCTTAATCTAATGTTCGAACAGGTACAAAAATATGTTTTTATGCGTGTTCATATAAATCTGCTTTGAATGACGTTAATCTTGATAGACGTACTGGCTTAGTTTTATTCATTATGTTCGAATATATTTCTTTTTAGTTTAGTAATAAAATAGTTAGTTTACGGACTGCTATGAGCGCTAATCTTTGTCACATTTTGTTATTCAAAATAATACCGAGTGGAATATTATATAACATGAGGCTAACTTAAGCTTTTTCAGCTAAAAAAATAAATGTTGAATAAAATAGATTCCATTTAATGTATTTTTTATTTCATTTTTTATGTGATGACCCCAAAAATGTCAAAGCTATTGAGACGATTATGACATATTAGCCACATATTTAGTCTAAACGATGACATCATTATTTAAAAGAACATCGCAACATAAATAAATGGCATAACATGTTATGATTTTTTAACACCTAAACTGTACAGTTTTTTAAGACATAATGCTATCTGCTCGTATTTAAGAGAAAAATATCTAGAATTTTATGAAATTAAATCTCCTTCACTCATCTAGTTTACAAAGTAATTCGTATGAAAGTTATGAATTAATAATACAAAAAAAAATGTATTTTTCTTGATAGAAAGATTTTAATGCTTATGAATTACTTACTACTTCGCGCGTATCTTGTATGTTTGTAAATTTCTTTATTCCCACGAATCTTCCAAACGGCAGGATGGATTTTGACAATTAGGGTATGTCCTTACATAGGTTTTAAGAATAAAAAGACTTAAACAGCGGGCTGTTGACGCCAAACTGTAAGAAGTTCATATTTTTTTTTAACCATACCTATCGAGTTTGGTATCAAAATAAAGAGAATCAAAAGGAGATTATAAATATATACATTATGGTATGTATTTAAATTTAATCAGGTATTACAATAATATATAATATTACAATAATTTTACGGTCTTTTTGTGCGTTGCTCTCTGTTGATTTTTTGCAGTCGGGTTATTAAATTTTTTTATTATATTTACTTGCATTATCGTAACATTGTGTTTAATCAATATTTTCAACTACGCCTACATTCAGCGGTACCTAAAGATGTAGCCGGTAAACATTTAACCCTTCTAAAAACCCCTTGGCAGTTGTGGGCGTAACAGTTGCTTGAATTATGTTGACACATCGACGGCTATAGAACCCTAAGAAACATGGTTATTGGGCATACTTTGTATTCAAATACACTTACTGTTTTTATAAAGAACGCCTATTTAATAATTCCTTACTATTTATATCTACATGTATTATTTTATAAACCAATAAACAAACAAGATTTCCGATATCTAAAGTAATTCAAGCAATATTTTCACAATAGTGACACGACCGACAAATACTTATCGGAAACAGAAATGGATTTAGACCTATATTTTCCGAGCGCGGCGCACTCGTGTAAATAAGCCTCTTAGAGACCTTACTAAGAATTCTCGAACTGAAATCACAGTGTATACGCTACTCAACGATGGTCTAACTTCAAATGATTCAAAACAGAAGTAAGATTTGTACCTATCTATACAAGGCCTAACTTTAAGTCTCGTCAAAAAAGACAAACGTTACATAAAAAATTGTAGTAGAATAGAAAATTATTTTTTTTTAATTTTCGCGAATGACATTTTTATTAAACCTGCATTAGAGAGCCAGCCCTACAAAAACGGACACAAAGTATGATATATATATATAGATATGAATCACACAAATATTCTTATGTACAAATCAAACCCAGTCAGCAGAGGCGACCGAATTAACCACAACGCTAATATAATATTTTAATTGTATACGTTACGAAGACAATTCTAAACTGTTTAAAATATGCAAAATCTTACCGGCAAGACTCAAGCACAAATATCTTACACTAACTAACAACCATGACAATCAGGAGAATGAGCTGGAGGGTATCACCAATACCTACAGCACCCACTCGATGTCTTCCGGCAGATATGTGGTGCCAAGAATACATAGTTATTATGGTGATAGAACACTGAATAAACGCCTACCATATTTGCTTAATACTCTGCCTGAAGACATTCGAAGAGACAAATAAAAATATATTTAGTAGAAAACTCAAAAAATATTATTTAAGTACTTTAAATTAAAAAAAATGTAAATCCTTAGATATATCCATACAATAAGAAGTGTGATCTCAATTTGTATTAAATATATTATTATGTTATATAAGATTACATGTACGGAGACTCTATCCCACAGTCAAACCACTTAGTGGGTTTGTGGGGAAAAATGAAAACTGTATTTTATGTATGAAATAAATAATAATAATAATTAAAAAAAAAACCAATTAAATAGATAACCATTGTATCTAATATACCAAAGACATGATTATGAGGCCAGTTATTACAGACGAGAAACCGAAGCATTTGCCTTTTTAGTAAGGAGGGCCAGACTACATAAAAAAGATGAATAGCTAGATTATATTCTTAACCATCAAACGTCGGTCAGTCAACTATCAATAGCAAAATCTAAGAGCGTTAGACTCGATACATAAAACTTAGTGGATTTATTCCGCAGAAGCCGATTCACTGAGATTATTGTCATAAATTCAATCGTAAATTTAAACATATGGGTAGAAGAAGATGGTTTAGTACATTATGGCTATAAAATTATGATAATCCCAAAACGCGTATGTCCCAGGGTCAAGAGTCTATCGCCTAATATTAAATTTGCGAGATTAATATCAATGTGCTAAAATATTTTACAACGTGATTACATTCCCAGACACATTTCATATTAAAACATAAGATTAAATTTTATAACTCTGTTATACTTTTATGATATTGTACATAATATATAAAGAGTAGATGAGATGAAACAAATATTTGCAGATCATACAAATATTAGTCCCAACCCGGAGATCGAACGCGAGACCTCAGCAATCGCAACCGTATACTATGTTTCAGCGCTTCCGAGGCAGTAAAATTATACATAATAATAATAATTATACATATATTATTATTATATTTATTGTATACTTACTTGAATCATATATTTTTATTTAGGGTTTAAAAGTTAGATACATATTGTTTTATTTGTAAAACGTTTATATGAATAATATAATAATATGTTTGTGAGTTCATCCAATAACTTTTCTCGTCAATGCGACATCAAAATTATCTCTCTTAATATTTACGTCTGGCTTGGTTATGACGTCTAATAAGTCTTCTATTCCAATAGTCATAGTCAACTATAAATAAAAACTCATTTTAAAATAACATAATAAACTATAGCTACATAAATATTTGGGTTGAAAGATTAAATTAACTAACGTATAACATCATCTAGCTAAACTATTATTCAAAGCAATATGTAATCAACAAATGAAAATACAAAACGTACCATAAATCGTGACTTCTAATCCCGCCTTGATCTATTAAATTAAAATATTAAAAGGGTTCTCTCCCAAAATTCAAGTAGCCATTAAATCGCTTCAGTCGCCTCATAACGGATTCAGTAATTTGCCCATACGTCTTGTTATGGTCGTTCAACAAGATTAAAACCCCTAGCCACCCTTCATAAATCCTACCCTGTATACCGAATGCGATATATTATTCATAGTTACGTAAAAACGAATCCAGCCGGCGCCGAATTGTCAATGGAAGGTGGTCTGATACAACTATTTACTGCAGATTTTGGAGTAAACCACAAATAAAATGGAGTCTATGCATATTATAGTATCATCATATGGACGGTACGGTAGTTTATTTGTCCCGGGGGTTCCGTTTATAGGGTCGCTTTTATTGGGTGAAGTGTCAATAGTAAAATTCTGATGCGGTCAACGTCCGCACGAGTTGGGGTTTTGTAACTGAAAACAAACATCCCAGAGGTGTGGGGCTTTATTTAAAATTTATTTGTTTTTTAACAATTTTCCTACTCATAAATATTTTTCTGAGTTATATTTCTGTCGTATTAGATAAATTATGTTCATGGAGATATTTCTGTATCATTATATTTCTGTTTCACACTAAAATGTATACGTTACGTGATGTGCATTCGTTGTGGCAAAAAAACTTGACCCATATGCACTTTCAGTCATTAAAATCTACATTGTATATACCTAATAAATCTGAAACTTTGTTATTATTAGCGTATTTCACGCTGAGCTATGAAATTAGACACCGATTTAAAATATAATAAAATTTCATGAGACGATTTAATATCTCGTGGTACCTTTATAGGATATGAAAAAGGCTACAAAATATTTCTTTATTTATGTAGTATTTATAAAGAATACGAGATAGAAGAAGTAATACAGATGGGGCGGCGTATTAATATAAAATATAGAGTACAGTAAAATAATATTTATGTACTCGTAGGTATTCTACTTACCGATTCGTCTGTGTAGAATTCGTCTGAAATCGGCTTATATCAAGCTGTATTATTTAACGTGAACATGTTAAGGTACAATGCCACTCAAAGACATAATAAATTTACCTTGAGTACACCTCAAGGAGAGCATTAAAACTGATATTACTTCATGATCCCAAGCACCTTATATTCGCATAGACGTAGGCATATGACCATAAACGGCTGACCTAAACGCTTACAGCGATAAAGTATCGCTACCGTCTTGATCCTACCTATAAAATATTAGTAAAATAGTCCTAGTAAGCGCTAAGCACACAATAAAATTCAATCATGTTCGCAGGCGGTACAGTTTCTGTCCCACAGGAATGTTTTATGGTGACATTGCTCCCACGCCCGTTGCGAATCAGCTCAGTACATTCCGTTTCAAGATGAATGGATGTCCACACTAAAATATATCAGACACAGTTTACCCTCGATGTTGTCGGAAGTTATTGACGGACGGTTTTCAATGAATACCATTCATTGGAACGAAATCATAATATATTTATGAGGAATCATAAGGATGTGCCTTGTAAAGTTATCGTTTCCGCTGGTCCGAAATTAATACTATCCCAGTAGACGCTTGACCTGATTTCCATCATATTTGCGTGCATTTATTATAAACATGATTATAAGGAAGTGTTTTCAACAGGTTTAAACATACCATTCTTGATTTAGCCAGTTAGCAGACATATAAAAACATGGATAGAAACATAGTGAACATTATTATAATCGCTCCATTATATTCATATCATTTTCATGTCACTATGGATTTTCGCCGGCATTTCATATTCAGTCATAAAAAACCATAGGTACCAATTTACCTATACATTAAAACACGGATCTTGGTCTCTTGGTCACCGTAAGCAATAAGCTTCTATTTTAAATTAATTTAAAAATATTTTGATGTCTATCCCAATATATACGTAGAAGAACTTAAAAAGTTCTACCTACTAGAAGTTGTGACATTAATCTAAATTTTAACCCTATAATTTCCTCTAAAATCGAATTCGTAGTTTCGTCTCAGATAATTTGTTATAAATTCATAGGGACCATAATTTACTGGCAGATGTATCACTCACCTGCACAAATCAAAATGTAGTATTGTTGTTTTTCTATACGTTTGATGTCTCTATACTAATACTAATTAGTATTTCATTAAGTAACCCTATATAGAAGGGCGCATGTGATGGTATAACAACTGTTAAGCCCTCCCACACCATTCAGTATAGCTGCGATAAACCTAATTTAAATGAAATACGTTAGTAAGTAGAACATGAAGGTTTAAATTTTACTTTATATTTTGTTGTAAAATTGGCACCCCTGAAAGCTAAGTAAATAAATAAAAATGTTTATTATTTAATATCATATTTGTTGATGGAATATCGCTCAGAAGATGTTTCATATTTTTAAATACCATCAATCCTTTTAGTTTATGATGTTTCATTTTTACAGACTTCGGTTGTATTATAAAAAAAATAGTTTTTTATATTATTTGTATTTATATCTTAATCTTAAAATGTCTCTAGGATGTTACTTATGATACCAGCTAGCAGTCTGTAATTTAGAAGAAACTTAAGCTAATAATATATTATGATGGATAAATGTTTATTTTCATGAGCTTTGATCTCACAAGTTATGTAAAGACTACTTAATTCCAAATATTGACCATATATCTATAGTTGATCTGGACGTAAAATATATTCCAATATCAAATAACTTAAAATATACAAATGGAAAAACAATTAATTCAAACTAATTTGACTTTAATGGAATAACAAAAGACTTCATTAAACATAAACACATAAAATCACTCTTTCACCACAAAGTCCACACACAGAGCTGTCGTTAATTCATTGCCGCGTTTACTTAGACAAATAACGTGTGGAAACGAAACCGCGCGTTTGTATGGCGCTCACTTAACTTTATAATCGGGCGCATCAATCAAACGGGTCTTAATGAATAGTTTGCTTAAGGGCAAGCTTCGATAATCTCGGCGGCGATAGGGTTACACAATGGGAGGTTTTAATGTCTATTTTTTATTCAATACAAGTTTAATGCTTTAAGTTTTTAGGCAACAGGATTAACGATTTATCGGTCAAACTGTGACAAGTTTACGCTAGCTGTTATAGTTGAGATAAGTCCCTTTGTAACTTAAAAAGAATATCATTAATGTTGTCACATATAAAATTACAGTTAAATACTTTAACAGTTTAATTGTATGTAACCCTATGAGCCATATTTTTTTTAATATATTTGAAAGCTTTCATTTGTGAAAATACTTTCACTAAAGCAGTGGTTCTTAACCTATCGTCCGCGGATTGGTGGTCCTGATGGTAACAAAAGTGGTACACGAAGCGAACACGCATACTGGACCGCTAAAATTATATAAACATTTTTGGAGCTAGGACTTTAGGAACCAATCACACATTGAATTTGTTGGTGGTGACAAGTATGTTAGTCAAATAGTATCGTTTGAAACTGCTAAAAGGTTAAGAACCACTGTTCTAAAGTATATATGTAAAAACTAAATACAGTGTAGGAGGAAAAATCTAAAAAGCTAGTTGTAGCAAATAAGTGCCTAATATAGGTCTTTGACTCTGAGGCATATGAATCTAAAACTAGCTAAATACCGATTTCGATAGCTAAATTGTTTTGATGTATCTACAAAACGAAATTATAATAATTTTCATTGAATCTTGGCTCATTCTGAGTTATCAATATTGAAGGTTTGAGTTCATTTTTAAAAAAACAAAATAGACAATCATAAACCACCACTAAAACAAAAGTGAAAGTCTCCCATATCGAATATCGAGCACAAATAAAGAAACCAAATCTCAACAGTCTAATTCACTCTACTATCAAGTAATTTATGGTCTCCTAAAGGCGTTTTAACGTGGAGATTTTTTTACCCCACTGATTTATGTCCTAGAAATGGATACTTGAACATAAATAAGTATAAACTCGGAACTTAGTTTTCGTAAATAGTATAGTATTTTCCTAACATGTTGTGTAAAATGTTTATGTTAGACTATATTATTAACACAAGCTGCCGTCCGCGACTTCGGTCACGTGCTGTTTTAGTTTTATCAACGGAAATATTAGACTATTCATAAATGAAACGTAAGATCGGTTAAGCAGTTTTAGAGCTTTTAGTCTAGACGTAGACATCCAAACTCTGTATAATATTAGATATTATTATTATATAGTATATATAGTATTCTAGTTTTACGATATTATTAATCATTACATTCATATTTTACGTACCTATAATTTCGTATAATTAATTATTTTACTCATATTAATAGTGCATACAAGTGAGTAAACAATTGTTTATAAACGTAATTATGTCACTATTTATTATTTTAAGATAGATAGAGATCAATATTTCTTTTTAATTATTAGAATTTATTAATTAGAATTGACATTGACAAGTAGCAAAACTTTTTTTTCTACTCGATAAACCCTTATTTATTTATTATTCGTCCACCAGAAGATAGGTACGAAGTTTGGTAGAGGGAGAGAAACAGAATACGCGGAAATTAAACCGAATGAGGAAGCCTGCGATAACATATCTATAATCTTAACTACTGTAGGACCTTAGCAACATACATTGATATATGTACTTCATCAGAATTTTCTGTTTCTGAAATTCTTCTTGTTCTGTATTTAACTAATAAAACGTCAAACGTTTTTAGAAATGTGAAGATTTATCACAACTAAATTTCGTCTACTATTAAGGTTCCAAGTAATAGGGGCAAGCCTATTACGATTTATGAGCGCAATTTCTATACTCCTGCTTTCCACAGTACCTAACAGTTATTAAACATACTATCAGAAAATATTTACATTAAACACCAGCATATTGAATCGCCGTCGACCATCAGTTCTGCGAGCTGGATAACAAGACAAAAGTTATGTCAAAACACCGTGTAGCGCCCGCCCTTATTAGTGTGGGGAGCTCTAATCTCGAAATTGTTGTTTAATGTTGTTAAATATATACCTATGACAAACGGTCCGGTTAGGTAGTTCCAACTTCGAAAGAGAGGTTAACCACCGAATCCAACTCGGTTGGGCAGCGTTCCGAAAGTTCCGCAGCGTTTTCTCGTCCACAATACCACAGTATTTGAAGACAAAAAAGTCTTTAGTAGTTGCCAGTAATGACTTACTATTTATTTAAATGAAATTTGCCATAATAATGCATGAGAACAAATCTATACTTCTACCTTGTTATATTATAAAGCTGAAGAGGTTGTTTTGTTGAAAGCGCTAATCTTAAAAACCACTGATCCTATTTGAAATATAATTGTCAGATAGCCCATTATCGGGGAATGATATAGGCTATATAACATCACGCTACGACCAGAAGAGAAGAAGTAGTGGCCAAAATCCGCAGCAGCGAAGCCTCGCGCAAAAGCTAGTAATAATATAAACTAACTAAGTACTATACATTGACTATTTAACATTGACCTTTATACAAGCCGCTACGAGCTATTAACAGTCCAAATAACGATAGTATCAAGGAGTTTGTTTATCAAACTAATATTCTTACTCCCACCGTTCTAATACTAAATGATGAATGAACGGTACTGATCTGTATCAATCCCGTCTCATCTACTTCATTGTTAATATCCCATTGTCATATTATATTTATAATAGATTCGTATCGTATGTGAATGTTTTCCGTCACGTTGTGGTTCAGTTAATATCAGTTAGTAGAGGCCATACTTAATACGTTAAATTAGTCACGATGTAGAAACTTCACTAGTATACAGCATAATACTATTCTGACTTTGTTTGTCCTTTGATTGCGATGGAAAATTCAAGAATGAACAATTAAACAAAGATCCTAGGTACTATGAAATTCAACATCGACTTGTCGGAGTAGATAGATGTTTGAAAATTTTAATACGTTGGCTATTATTTAAAAAAATTTTAAGCCGATGTCTACGAAGTCAACGATGTCTCTGATATCAACGTAGCAATATCAAAACCATAAAAAGGCAAGTATTGTTTATTATGATTTTAAATGTAGCCGTAGTCTAAAGCATAAAAAGTACACTTTCTAATAAAATTACCGGTTATAATACCAATTTGCCGAACAAGATGAGTAATTACAATGAGACTGCTTATGACAAATGTGTTGTGAAATACGTACCGTACAAATTTGATTGGATCCGGTGTTGCTCTAGACTTTAGAAATTGGTCAAAGTAATGTATCATGTAATTGGACGAAATCATATCCTTTAGTCATTCGTATACCAAACCAATTATAGAAAAAAATGTAGGTACATGTTCATTGTTAAAAGTAGATAAATATTTCTTCTCTATATAAACTTGGTTTTTTGTCAACAAAATTAGGCTTATGATCAAATTTACAAAAGTTGTTGCGACTTATATAAACATCAATTAAATGAATAATGACGTCTATGTCCAGCAGTGGACGTCATTGAGCTGATATGATGATGACGAAATGAATATTTTCAACAATTAAACTCGCACAAAAATATTACATAGTTAAGTGTAATGACGTACTTTGTACATTTTAGAACATCATCATTTCAACCGATAAACGTCCCACTGCTGGACACGGGTTTCCTCCAAAGAATGGCCACTCTGGCCAGATGGGTTGGTATAAGGTTTGTTTCGAATTTTCCTTTTCTCGCAGTGCTCTTATCTGCATAAGACAAACAACCTTAGCCGCCTTTTACGACACCCACGAGTTGAATAGGGTAGTGACATTATGTATTCTTAATCCGTCACTTCCCGGATAAGCCTGATTTTAGAACATAATTTGCTTAAATAAAACTCAGCACACTTACAAAATTAAATTAACAGGTACAATTAAAAAAGGGTCTTATGTCACGTCCAAAACTTCTCACATCACGTGTACCGATAGCATTCCAGCAACGGAAGTAGGGCGTCCAAATCTAAGATCACGAGTCCCCTCGTGTAAACACAATGTCGTACCAACTAGACACACATACTATTTGAATAGTTACACGTGTGGATATGCTTGCGACTTTTTGTCGCAACATTCCTCTCAGATACAGGCAATATGATTCAACGGGTACACGAAAAACTAAAGCTAGGCGTAAGCGACAAGTTTTGGCAGTATAATTTCTCACTGCACTTTTCAAGAATGTTGAAGTGTGTCAGTGCTAGAGCGCTTTTTCGCCGATGCTATGAAAACTGGTGTCGTGCGCCTGACCTATTAATTATATTATACAAGACGGCTACTACAGTGGACAAATTTTAGTTTCAATCGCGTATTTAAATAATGTATTGTACACGTTTTTGAATAATAAAATACAAAGAATAATATAGCAGTTTAGGTGCTAAATGTCTCTAAGCCAATAATAGCTTTTTTTAATGGAATCTTCAACAATTCTTTAATTTCTTTGAATTTAAATTATCTGGCATTCTGAAAACCTTAGCCAGGAAATAAAGGAAAACAGTGACTGCTTTGATTCACTGTAAATTCTCGAATGCTAAACAGCTTCTGTGCAACTCAATAGATCGATGCGGTTAACCAATGTTTCCGCAATCATATCTTAAATGGAAGTCTACTGTTTTTCACACTTTGTATCTTGTAGTTATTGCTACCGGGTATTTGCTTGGAGACAAACTAGTTAAGTTGATAACAAAATGGCCGATACCTACCAGACAATAAACTTTTGTGAAAATCTGCCGAACATCACATAAAGCTGCGTTTATATAGAAACTAACGTATCAGACGCGTGCCGTATCAGACAAAAAAAAATTCTTCCCTATAGTTTGTATTAGCCCATTTACATCTATTGTCTGAAACGGTACGTTCCGTGTCTAAGCGAAGATTAGGCGAAATGTAGAAGATATATTAAAGTAAGTAGCGTGTGCTAATGCAAATATTTGAATTCATTTAGAAACATTTATCAACATTATCGAAATCAACCAATTGTTTACTGAGATTGCAAGACTGGCCGGCGATTCTTACATATGACAAAATCTTAAACATTTCACAAATACTTGTGATACTGGGTGTACTTTTTTTCGTTAATTGTATTTGTAAAGCTCGTTACCTAGTGCGGGCGTAGTCTTGAAACAATATATTTGATTGTTAACCAATAACCCAAGCCTGCTGGCTATAATTACAAACAAGTTCTTTCAAAATGATTGACGTATGTGCAAATGAGACTAGACAGTCAAAATCTCTATTCACGTATTGTTCAATGCTAAAATATTGGCTATGACAGTTCGTGACAATATAACATACACATTCTATTATTCATTACGTTATATGACTATAGGTCGAAAGATATTGATGGTTATATGGTAATTGCATTGGAAGCTATAAAACTATTAATCAAAGAAATATTTACGCCACACCTATCTACAATTAAATAAAACAGTAGTTCACCAACAATATAACGCAATGACTATTAGCTTTAATTAAGTAACATTCTTTTGTTTTCCGTTTTTACTTAGGCTCGCTCTAGGAAATAAGGTAAGGGACTTGGCAAAAAACGGACACAAATTACCTAGACCCAGAGTCAAAACAACCCATCTATAAATCACATAAATACTTTTCTCCTGTGGAAATAAAACCATGTCACCCAAGCACAGTGACGTTAGTAGCAAGGCAACTACCTAAATAGCTACGCCACAGTGACAGTCATAACACTACTTTAGAAAAATATCAGAATCGCAATAACTATCTCTGATTCAAGTAATATTAATTAATTTACGGATTGAAACCAATAACTGATTGTCACTGAACATATAGTTTTAACTCTGAATTGCAACGTCATCAAAAAAAAAAAACAAAATTTTATAGGGCAGTGTCTTTATTTTTCATTGGAAACTACGAAATCAATATTTAAAACATGTATCTAATGAATTTGAAACTCAGTTTCACATCAAAACTAATAGAGGTTACATAGCAAACTCGTAGCATAAATAGACCGTCAAATCTTAGATCACGAATTTGTTGTAGAACACGTATTGGTAACGAATTTCTACATACCCGTAATTCATCATTCATAGGATTTTAAGCACAAATGGGTAAGTTTTGAGCAACATGCATGTATGAATAAAATACGATGGAATACTTTATGAACTTCAATACTGACAAATAATTAAATGCTAATTGAGTATTTTCCCATTAAATTGAACCCATGTATTTTTTGAATACTCAAGACAGGTTCATAATTATCTAAGGTGGTGTCAATTGTCATCCCTACCTTGATTATGGTCTCCTTGGCCAAGGATTGTATTTCCTAATAATACTATCAATACTACCCAAGAGATTATAAAAGACATTTCATCATCATTATCATTTCAACCCATAAAGGGCCCACTGCTGAGTACGGGTCTCCTCCAGAGAATGTGGAGGGTGTTTAGCCTACTATGCCACTCTGGCCAGACGGGTTGGTATAGGATTTTTATTCGAATTTTCCTTTTCTAGCAGTGCTCTTATCTGCTTATGGTTCCCTTAGTCGCCTTTTACGACATCCACGTGTTGAGATGGGGTAGTGACATTTTGTATTTTTAATCCGTCACTACACGGATAAGAAAAAAGACATTTAGTGATCACAATAAGAGGAAAAGAAATTTTAGATTGAGCATCGTCTATTTTCGCTAACCCGAAGCAGCGCTCATTGAGACCTCAAAACATATACAGAAATTAGCTGCAAGTAAAAACTAACAGTATAATAACACGTTACTCACGAAAAACGTTTCAAAAGAATGACTTACGCGAAGCAATTTTAGTAAAATTACAAGAATCAGGGCGTACAAATCTTAGATCACGAGTGCCCTCAATGTATACAATCAAAGAACGCCACATATGATTAGTTTGAGCACTTGGGCACACGTGTGACTGTCGTACGATATCAATGAAGCAATTACGAAGATATTATTGAACTGGTAATAATGACATTTTTCCTTGTATATCTTTAGATACAAGTATAGTAATTACATACACTCTCAGAAAGAACCTTTTCAAAATAGGTACGTGAGTAAAGTAGCAGAACTAAAATTGCAATTTAAGTGGTCTAAATTTGATTTCGACTGTGAAAACAGGAAGATGCGTAAATATTAATTATGAAAAATATAAACATCTAAAATTTAGTGCGCTAATGTTCAAGTGCACTTTTTATAATTATAAAAAGGATATCTGAAGTAAACTTTCATAATACAGATAGGTATACTAAGGCGTCTGAAATCTTGAACTGACTTTGAAATGATAATATGATAATTGTAGGCGGCCTAGTCTATAATTGATTGTAATGGGACCTAACATAGCCAAAATGAAATGTGGATGTGACGCAACTCTGCCTATCCCTTAGGAGAAAAACGTGATGTTTTGTTTTATTTTTTTATTTCTTAGTGTTTCACCATTGGTGATAAGAATCTTGTAAACTATCTAAGACTTTTTTGACAAATTTTATATGAAAAATACGTCAATAAATGTTATCTAGTAATTAATTATGGTGAAACAGGCCCTTAATCTCATTATTAGTTTATGATACATAGCAAATAATAATATATAATTTAAAAATCGAACTCCACAACAAAAAAAACCAATAGACCACCAGAAAGCAATAAGTTTGCTATAAAACCTCTATGGTATTTACTTACTTTCTCCTTGTAACTTAGGTGTAATTATTTTAGATTGGACATACGAAATAGCAAGCCACATAATGGTTATTTCTTTTTAACAACATAGTTCACGATTGGCCTTCTCTAAGGCTAATTATATCAAACTATAGATGTTGTTAGATAGAGAGCATACCGTTCGCCGTTTATGGTGCTCAAGTCCGTAGATATAACTGAGTTTTTTATATCATTTCACCATATGGTCACGAGCAAAAATGGAACATAATGTACTTTAAGGAATGGCTTAGGAATTGTGAAATGTATAGGATAAAAAAGGTCATAGATAAAGAGGTATTTACTTTGATAACATCACCTTATGTCGCGATTCCTATTCTACTATCAGCAAGATTTTTTACGGTTCTCAACAGAATAAAATAGATAGTAGTCATAAATTATTTTCATGGCGCAATTACACTTGGTTGTTAGCCCGTATTCGGGTGCATGCATTAAAAGTAACCAAAACGAAAGCTGAAATAAATTGCCCGAGGACGGACGTACTCGATTCCGTTCATTTACACTTAGCATTTTTTCCCAATACCATAGGTAATCAAATACGGGGACCAAGTGATTGTGCCATTAGTGTTATACCCCTAATCTTAGCGAGAAACATCCCAAGGAATATAGAGTCATAATTTCAAAGACTCCAAAAATAATAACATTTTTGCAATAAAAAAATAGCAACTAGAAGTTGGTTTCGCTTCCATCGTTATTATAGACTATACCTTCCTCAATAAATGGGCTATCTAACACTAAAATAATTTTTGAAATCGGACTAGCAGTTCCTGAGATCTTCAGCTTTATAACAATGCCAAATGTGAAATTTATTGAACTAAAAAGTCGTTATTCTGGCGATTTTTTCTGTAATCCCCAATAACATTACCGCCAAGATTTTAGATACGCGTAGCATCAGTATCTAGAACATAAATAGAATAAAAGCCCATAAAACAGTTACCACTATTAACGATTCAATCAACAATATTAACAGGCTTCGATCGCTGTACTTCCCATGCTTTTTCTTCGCAACGGCATCCTGTCTGTACATTGATATAATTAATATGAAAACTTTTTGTTACACGTTTTCTTAGCATTGGAAATATTATTAGCTCTTAATTATAACGAAAAAACATCGATAATATGACGTTAATACTACAAACGTAACAAATAATGGCATAAAATTTAATGTAGCTCTTGAAAAGGCTATTAGGATTTTAACAAGGTCATTGAAACTAATCGTGGATCTAATCTAGTAATCTGAATGGAACACACCACGAGGCCCACTTAGTACTGCTGAACCATTTAAAACAACGTCTAAATAAGTCATAATGTATACAAGCAGCAAACCTGTCAATTTGCTTAACACGCAATGAATAAAACATTGCTAAGAAACTTGTATTATCTTATTTTATAAGAGTGTTTATACTTATGATTTGACTGGCCTGTTGGTCTAGTGGTTAGTGACCCTGACTGCTACGCCTGAGGTTGTGGGTTCGAACCCCACCCAGGACAAATCTTTGTGTGATGAGCATAAAGGTTTGTTCTGTGTCTGGGTGTAGTTTATCTATAATATGTATGTATTTACAAAAAAAAATGTATTTAAGTAGTATATCAGTTGTTTAGTACCCATAACACAAGCAAATATAATTGCTTACTTTGGGACTAGATGGTGCTGTGTAAATGTGGTAGAATATTATATTATTATGAACGGAAATGGCGCAATTTAGTGTCATCTTTCGTGGTTTTAAATGTTTATTATTTAATCGGAGCTTTTTTTTTGGTGGCACTGCCCTATTATTGCCGTAGTGTATACGACTGGTGCGCAAGGTTTTGGGTTCTAGTTCTGGGTCGGATTCTCGATTGATGGGTATAGACCCACACTTTTTACCATCTCGGGGATTACCCCTTCGAGGAAAAAGGCGTGACACAATGTTATGTTTTTTTATGTTTACTACAGATTCAAAAAACGCAAGATCAAATCATTGAATAGGATAACATTATAAGATAGGTACATTGGTAAGTACATACAATGATATTCAAGTGATCCTCGATAACATATCAAATCAACTTTTCCACTTGATTATAATAGTATGATAAATTACCAAGATGTTTTGACAGATGATTTGTCAACCACACTAAGGCCAAACAAACAAAATAAAAAGTCACCAGATTACTCAACTTCGCATACAATTTTGGCATCACATCGTATCAATCAAACTTGTGGTATTTATAAATTTATCGAGAGCACAATCGTAAGAGCCCGTCAAATATCATTATCATCAATGATGGATAGTTAATTCTTAAACCCTATCTGATTATATTAGTCTAAAGATGCGTGGGACAGCAAGCACAATGCATCATTTTAAATTTACCTACGCTATATCGAAGGATCGATGTGATAGTCAGGAAATGAAGCAACACCGTTAGTATACAAATATTTATCGATACTTATGGGAACTATATCAATGATACCAAAAGCAATGTCTTTCTTAATCGTGTGTGAACTTTTGGTGAGCATTCAAAATGTTATACATTTATCAATTGTATCTTCAATAATGAGCTTACTGCTACTGTTACTTAGTAAATAGATTATGTAGGATTTTTATAATCAATAAACCATAAACAAGGCATTGAAATTTAAATAATAAGCATGATAAATATAAATGTTGATGTCTTTATACTTCCTCGTTAATTATACGTTCGATTTGTTCGTTTGCTAAAATTTATGTCCGCCTAAAAGGAATAAATATTATAACGCAAACATCCTCGTTGTAAAAAATACAAAACCAATAAAACATGGGCATCGCGCTCATACATTTGGACGTCGACAATTATTGTTATTTAAGATCGCATCCATAACTTGGCCATTGCTAATGCTCAAACAAAACCCGGTACATGCAAACAAATTTACCGAAATTGTTCACTGAGCGGCGAATAAAAATTACGACCGGTTTGTGTGCCTGCGGCCTGCGCCCGCGCTTCGGCCCGTTTCGACGGCCATCCACTGATATTTATGCCCCCATAAAATACGTACACGCATCGAACTCCAAACGGTCACAACGGACAACGCACATATCCTTTCGATCAGAGCAATAGAATAATAAGAAATCGGCTTATGTTCATCGATTTGAAACTGAATCACCGCGACAATCATTGCACATACATTTATCCCCAATCCTACACTTTATAACCTATAAACAATTGACATATTTATCGTTACACAAAAGAAATTGTCTATGAAACTGTCACATTGTATATTCTAAATAGAAATTGTTGCCCAATTTTCGAATATAAAACGCATATAAATATCGTCTAAGATTAAACAAAAAAGCTGTTATTTTAAATCAATGTTTACGGCCTCATAATGACAGGACGGAGATTATTGCGCATTCTTAATTAGTTTTTTGTTAGTATAGAGTAGCGTTAATTAAGATTCAAAAAATTGAAATATATATCTTGTATTGGGATAGTATATTCATTTAAAGCTATATATTAGTGGTAACGATAAGATCGTTCGGCTATCCGACATCAGAACGTTTGAGATCAATTTACTGTATGGTCTGAATTTATTTGTTGTTTGACAATTTAATGGTATTTTCAGTGTCGATCGTTGTTAATTAGATAGGCGTAGTGGCCCGGAGCTAATCAAATATTTTAATATAAATGTATAGAGCGCCACCCACGTTTATAAAAATAGTATTCGCAGTTGGTTAGCGCAGTGTGTTATTAAGTGATATCTTTTATGAACAGCCGTCACGAACATTACCTGTGGGGTAAAGATGCAAATTAGCGTCATCATCTTCTTCGTTGCATGTGCTTTTCTAATAAAATTTAATAGTGACTTGATCTTGGTGTTTGAATAAGAGGCCTATAAAACATTTTACGATCAAATAAAGGACTATCATGATGTCAGATGTAAATATTATTAGCTATTTAAATATGAAAATGCGCCGCCAGCCGTCATGTTCTATAAAGTAACTTGCAGTTAAATATCATTAATATGCAATGAATATATTTTAAACAGTCAGAGTCTTAACAACTATTTGGCGGTACATTTAGGGCAACAAGACACTAATTTTGAGATTGCTTTACCAGTGGGTAGAAGCAATCTCAACGGTGGCAGCTGCTAAGAATAACCTCTTCAAGGCATAGTAAACCTCTTTGCACTCGCGCTGCCATTTAATGTTTTTATCATTTGAATTCGAGTTGAAACAAACACATAGAATTCAAATACACAGAAATTTGTATGTTTTAAAGCAATCGAGCGAGAGAGAGAAAGAATCGAGTAGCTAAGTGACTACCTTAAACCAACTTCGTATAATCCTATAGATTTTTAAGGCTCATAAACACACACACGTGAGTCTTCGAAGTATCTTTTAAAGATTATACATCATAAAGGTTATAATAGAAAAGAAATTAATTGCGTGGGTGATTCACATCATTCAAGTCTGTATGTCCCCGAAGGGTTTAGGCAGAGGTGTACACCCACATTTCTATGCGATGACTACTGATATAATGAATGTCTTCGACGCCCACTCAGTAACACTAGGATTAGTAATAATGCAAGTTACCCTAAAAATATTTTTTTTAAGTTTATCAAAACACAATTTTTATTTCTGATTTCTCTTAGTAGAAAATATGTATTTTACTAAACTATATAAAATTAGAATTATAGGTATGAAATGAGGCCACCGTGATTCATTATTTAGCTCTCCAAGTCGCCTAATTTTTATAAATTATTCACTAATGAAAAGTAATCGAAATATAAATCCACTAGTATGTTGAGTAATTAGTGACAAAGTATTCGCTAATAGAAAAATTATGTAAATGATGTTGTAAATTATAAGGCTTTTAATATTTATATTATAATAAATATGGTCGTATAATTTATTTTCACACGTAATTTTATTGTCATTTTTGTCAACATTTGACATTGCAATAAAATTCGAAATATGAACAAAAACATAAATAACATTAATTAATTAATTAAAAATTGTAATAGCTTCTAGGAATGCTCGAAAACATCGAATTGGACAACCAATAATTCAAATTTTAAATTATATACAACGGGTGTTGCTTGACGTTTTAACTATAATAAAATACACTAGACCACCCTGTTAAGAAAATCAAAGTAAATAATATATTATATACATGATGGCCTTTAATCGAGTTTATACTCGTCATAGTTATTAATCCTAGTATTATTATACGAGTAAATGCGAAAGTTCCAATGGATGGATGTTTGTTACTCAATCACATCAGAAGGGTTAAAGGATAATTATATATAAGATTAAATTTATGTCATAAGATAAAATTTATGGAATTGTTTCGGAGTTTGGGTGTTTTATATGTATTTAGAAATATATATCTTCATTTACTAGGTTTATTTTCATCCGTATAATGACGGATTTCCCGTGTTATAATGTTTGATGTTCTCGTTTTAACCAGTGGGTGTCGAAAAGGCAATTTAGGGAGTTAACTTATGCAGACAAGAGCACTGCGAAAAAAGGAAAATTTGAAACATACCCTACCTATACCAACCCGTTTGGCCAGCGTGGTATAGAAGGCTAACTTTCCTCCACAATCTTTGTAGGAGACCCGTGCCCAGCAGTGGGACGTTTATGGGTTGCAATTATGATAATGATGATGTTTATCAGGTGTCTAAACCCCAGCTACTCAAGCTTATAAGCTTGTGTCTAAACTCAAGCTAAGAAAGAAAAAAAAGAAAGAAGTCCCATTTATGAGCTAGAATAGCAAATAGGCCATTTTTTAATTCTATTAGCTTACATATCAGAAAACTTTTTAACTGGCCTGTTGGTCTAGTGGTTAGTGACCCTGACTGCTAAGCCCGAGGTCGTGGGTTCGATCCCCACCAGGACAAATCTTTGTGTTATGTTCATAAAGGTTTGTTCTGTGTCTGGGTGTAATTTATCTATAATATGTATGTATGTACAAAAAAAAAATATTTAAGTAGTATATTCAGTTGTTTAGTACCCATAACACAAGCAAATATAATTGCTTACTTTGGGACTAGATGGCGCTGTGTGAATGTGGTAGAATATTATATTATATTATTGTATAACTCGAGAGTATAAAAGTTAATATGTACCAAATGACATAGCCACTATCAGTAATCGCAAACATTCTACAAACATGACTTTATTCATTGGATTTCAAATTAACGCAAAGCTTGCCGGGTGACAGCGGCCGCATGTCACATTCTGTGTAAAATAAAATGCAGTAGACATCCGACAGATAGCCCACTTGTCGGCTACTGATGTCGTGAGATGATAACGTCGAAAAGGAATGACGAGTTAATTCGATAGTCGCTGAGTTTTATACCACTTAGAAATAAATACGAATTGACATATCGGACAAATTCTATAGGTACGATGCGTAGTAAGATGTAGTCAACCGCAGACATGTTGCATTTAGACGGGTAATTTATTGAGTGATTAACCAAGAAGGCTTTAGTAAAACGAATTTATTCATGACATTTTCTCTTCAATATCATCATCATTATATTAGCCACAGGAAGTCCAAATTACTTCCAATTTCCAAATATACGAATACGTCTCTTCAATATACAATTTACAAATTTTGTTTATAAAAAAAATTATTCTCGAAACGGGAGAGCTCACTTTATTGCTGAGATAAATAATAAAGTTCACGCTTTGACAGAAGTTAGTTCCAAAATTTGTGGTTATAAAAACTTGTAACATAGTTAACACCACTCCCAAGATTTTAATAACATCAGCAGATCCATGTCCTACGGTTGTTCAGATTATGAGCAAAATTTTTAAATATATGTTGATCTTACAACAATGTTTTACTAAATTAATCAACAGACATCCCAAGCTTTCATTATACGCGTGTATACGTAAAACTCTTTACTACTCGTTTAATTAATTTGGAGCCGCTCTCTAAAATACAAGAAGATTGCGTGCCCGCATTTTATGGGCCATTATTGATTTAAACGGTATGAAAATGGACATTTAAACTTCTTAAGACAAATATTTCATCGATTTTTAAAGTCTAAATGCAGGCGGGGGGTTTACAAAAATAATTGCTATGCCCACCTCTGTTATATTTCATTTGCAAGAAGAAACAAATTGCTTCCTTATGAATATGAATTTATTGAACCTTATATAATTATTTACAGCGAATATGATCACTTATAACCAGTTAATTTCTCGCACTTTATCCTATCTTCGGAATCATATTTATCAATGTAATTTCATGGCTTTCAATTTAATACAACCTTTATACAGCCTGATGCTTTTTAATATACATAATATCATGCCTATTTCCCTGCAGGGCAGGCAGATATGTATTGTATCACACCCATTTCGCCAGCTACATATTATGTTGCATACCATGTTAATGGGGAAGAGCCTATTTCTATTAACTAGAATAATGGCAAACTCTGAGAACTGATAATTTCATGGGAGAAAAACATAATATCGTTTATGTCCAAATCGGGGATCGTACCTGGGACTTCTTGCACAGCAGTCGTAAATACTACCACTGGACCACCGAGTCTGTTATTGTTTACAATCACAGAAGCAATAAATACGATTAGTTACGGGATTATAATAAATAAAAACTGATCTGTATCTAAATGACTATTAATTTACAACTACTAAGGATAATCAATTTTGCGCTACTATATTCACATTTACCAATTTATCCGGTTAAATTGGATCACGGAATGAAACAATACTAACGTTCAATTAATGTTAGACATTATAACAGAAACTGCACGTCCGAAATTAATCAAATTGGCTCTTAAAATTCCATTATGTGGTACTCGTTGCCCATACTACCGACGTTCATAACTCAAAACAACTAATAACAATCATCTAAAAATACTCGAGCAAATCTCGCCAATGAAAATTATGATTGATACTACTATTTAGCTAACGGTAAATCACATAGAGAAATTGGAATTTTGTTAAGACATGGCTGTAGGTATAGTTAAATTGCTAATACTTATTTTGAAAATGATTTAATGGTTATAATAATAGTTAGTATTACTTATATTGTTAATGCTAAAGCTAATAAAAAGACATACATTGAAGTATGATAAGGTGTTATATATATAGAACATTTGAATAAAACGCAATGTGCCTCAACAGAAGACAATAGTCGGTTACTTTATAAGAAGCTGAGTGCTATTGATGAAGCATATTAAAGTGAAGGAATTCTGGTAGCAAAAAATCAATAAAGCCCCATCGTATAAAAAGTTACGAACAAAAATAGAAGGTCGTGCGGAGCAGAAACAAAGTGTTATGGTACGTGCTGGATAACATGACAGTACAATATCCATACTCGTTTTCGATTCAGATTGAAAAATGAATCATTAATATCTAAACAACATAACAATGAATAGATCCTATTAGAATTTTCGCAAAAAAATCAATCTGTATATCATCCATTTCTTTTTATGATCGACGTGATTTCTTAAAATTTAATAAATGCAAGGTATGTACTTTTTAAGTACTTTTTTAAGATATGTGTATATTGTTTTGGTGGTCCAAAAGAAATAAAAATAACAAACAAGGAATTAAAGGAGAATCTATTCAAATTTGTTTTTCACAGTTAACTACTGGCATATCGTAGATACAAACGTTTCTTGTCATGACAAATTGATTTTTTGTTCATAGCTAGCGATATCAACTTCTGACACAAATAAACCATTCGCAATACTCTACGCAGCTATATTTTATTCGTAGGATTCACAAAAAAAATAATGAAGCCACTAGATACCATTATTTAAACAGGTATTTACTCAGAAGGTACCAGTTTTACAACATGTTTACTATTCAGCCCCCAGTTATAAGCCTAACTGCATGTCAACCTGTGTTAAAATATTTTTGATCAATGTGTTGACTGAATTACTGAATGTAAATTTTTAATAACTACGTATAAATTTACGATCGCTAGAATAGAATTTGTATTTAACTTAATAAAATAATGACTAGACTAAAATATTTAAGACAAGTACTATAATATGTTATACGCCATAATTTAAACATAATAACTAGTCAAGAAAAGGAAAATTTTAACCATAATGACTATCCAACGCCATCATCTTAATTGTACTTAGAATTTGCTATACCCATCATTCAAAATGGACTCATAATTCATAATCTGCCTAAGGCTAAACAAGTTTTATTTACTCTATCATATAACGGTATAGTAATTAAATCGCAGGCGGAACGGTAGCTGTCGGTCGTCCCGAACGCTAACATGTGGTCGCATTACTACGTCTTCAACTTTGCAAGCTAAAGGCAACTAAGTTCTTGACTCTTGCAATGTTTATTAACTTGTAAGCACTTGAGTATGCGTTGGAGAACTCTGACTTATTCCTTTTTAACTCTTCAACTTTAAGACTTGTGAGTTCAATTTATATAACTTTGAAGGGACGCAATGAAGTAATGCCATTACATTGTAACAGTGATACTTACAAATCAGATCGTGAACTAAAACAATGAGCTATTATAGACAATTTCATGCATTTAGTAATGCTTCTTGTTGGAGCGCAAGTGATTGTTGATTTATTTCAATACTCATCTCTTTCCAACAAATCTGAGAGAATTCTTGTTACGATAGAAAAGTTTCTGCGGAAATATGTCCGGTATTATAACGACACTACCTTGGTGACATTGTATTTCTGTTGGTAACTCTTCAGAAATCTTCTCTTTCATTCGGGCTTTGTCTGTGACCACTATTAAGTTGGTTGAAAATTAATTAATCTAATTTTTCTACCATTGCAAAAAATAAAGTTTTCATCACACTACTACAGTCTATCAGTATTTTTTTCTAGATTTCTTTATTCATCATTTAAAGGATTAGACTCACCTCTATACGTAAATGAGAGAAAACAGTTGGTGAAATTTGCTTATCCCTACGGGAAAAGGTGGGTGATGCTATGTTATGTTTATGGCAATATTCTAGGTTTCTTAGAAATAAGCTACGTTAACGACCGTATGAAGATTATATATTTTTATCAATCAATCACTTAATTGATATCAAAACCAGGATTGTCCGTGCAAATTGTACTCGTGACGAAATACTTAGCAGACGATATAACCAGACTCGCCAGTCTTGTTCTAGCTTTGAAATTAAAATAGTTTTCTTTAATATTAATCAGAGATACTGTTACTTCAGTTATAATATCGGATAATTAAGCAATAAATAGATTTTGTTGATTACGCAATTATTTCGCTTTATCGAAGAGCTTTATGATGATTGCACCTGCCATGTTTCTCTGTAGATTTATAACTTCATTAACTATATTATAGTTATTAATAAATTCTACAGGAATCGATGGTCTTTATGGATTACAGGCGTGGTATATCCGAGAATCTATAAATCTTTAGTATGGAGTACAAACTCGATATGAAATTTGAGTTTATAGTAATTTTGCACAACGCCGGCCTAGGAAGGAAAATGGTTATCCTTAATGGACATAGCACAACCTTTTGTTTGTTATAGTAAATTAACTGCTAATAACGACCATAAAGAGATAAAACCTATTAAACTGCCATTGTTTTCTCATAGTTAGAGTCTTATAAGACCAAATCCAAATATGGATGTCGAGTGGTATATTTAATTTTAATCACTACGAAAGTTTAACTTTGTCATAGCCTTCGTAGCTTTATCAAAAGTATGTCTCAGCTACAGTAAACTAGTTTCGAGTATGACAAACTCCCATAGAGAGACCAAGGTACGGCCAAAACGCCATCATAATAAACGAAGAAGAGAAAAAGGTGTAAATTATAATTATTATATCCAAGTTTTGTTTTATTTTTAAATGTATTTAAATATACCTATTTAATTTTTTTTTGAGAATGTATTAAAATAAGAGGAAAAAATATTAATTCTATTTTCACACAGCGCCATCTAGTCCCAAATTAAGCAATTCATAAATATTTGTGTTAAATCTGGGTGCATTTGGTGTCCGTTAATTGTATATTTGAAAAGTATCCCGCGGCACAGGGTCATTTCTCTAGTACTCTAGTTATTATTGTCTTTTTAAGATTAAAATAGTAAAAAAATACGTTTACAAATATAGTTACGATTATTTTCCATGTCAGCCGTTGTAATACATTAATTGAAATGTGTCATAGTGCGTTGTGAACGTTCTTTTTCCTTTAGGAATCAGTTGTATCAACAGTTTCAACTACCGGACATCTCGCTGTCATATAATACCCAATATACTAGTTATTCCCTGCAGCTGTGTCTTACAAACATCGTGTGTAAGTCACTTGACTACTGTTGAGATAAGATGATGATATGGGTATCGAGATCTCTTGGCATGTTAATTAGGGGCAGCCATTTTAATTATGCTGTTTATACCCATCTTTATTATGTTGAGCACATGAGTCGATAATTTTGTTATCAAGATTGATAAATCTAAATGAATATCGGCTAGGCGATTCTCACGAAGTATGAACTAGAAACTGATTTAATTAATTTTCTTTTGTATTCCAAGTTCCGAATTATTAGGTATAAATAATTATGGACGAAATCCTAGAAGTACTATAACTCCTGTTAATTAGGATTATCAGGAACTTTTACAAACATCGGGCAATCGATACGCGGACGTAGGTATAGACGTTCTAAGAAATATCATCTAATTACTAGATTAGAACGGCCACCAATTTTATCAGTAATTATGACAAGTCACAAAAAAATTATACACGGGAGTCGTTTAATAAAAAAAAAACCAACGGACTGCATAACTCAGTGACGTTTGGTATGCTTCTATTTTTTCGTGGACAGAAATTCCAAATTCAATTTCCATATTTGGGCTGCCGGTCAATACTCAATAAACGAGAACGGGTTACTGTATCCTCAAAATTCCCTTTCATTGACAAAAACTTATTCAGTTCTACTACAATCCATGTCATCAATCAAGTATTCAACGAAAAACGTCGTCCTCTTTTTGGAATATAACTTACGCATCACTTCACAAACTTTTTTAAGCATAAAAAATCTTAGGTCAGTGTCGCACGATCTTCCCGCGGGATTCTTTCTCGTACCGACAACATCACTGGACCGTTCCTACATTTTAATTGATCTCAATGGTTGAATCTAATCGACTCGCTACGGAAATGATTTCTTGTGATATTGAGTCACTACCGTGGACCGCGACCAAAAATGAGTTAGTCAATTCCTTAGCTTGTGTCTACGGGCTTAAAGATATTCGAGTGTTAAACTAAACAAGACTTATTCATTTAAAACTTGACAGCGCCATTGTAATCGACCAATCGAATATCGAAATTTCAAGTAGAATTGCAGGAGTTATTTACGTATTTAAAAAGAAGTGAAATACAATTTTCGGGGGTGCACATAAGTTTATTAAAACTTTGTTGGAATTATTTGACCATTTCATGAAAGTAGGTTTAACTTGTTTTAATCACAATTTTCTTTATCTTGTAAGCAGTAATACTGCTTATGTGAAATTAAAATTGTATTTGAAAACAGGTACACGCACGCATGCAATTTGAACAAGACAATTTAAACGGCTATAATTTAATTACAAACTTATGTGCAAAACATTGTATAAATAACCAACAGCGAATAACATACATTACCGTACCACATTATTAAGCAGCCTAGTCAATATATTAACAAAGAGGCCATAATTTCGAGCACAAAGTAAACGTAAAGGATTCATCGAATAATTGTATTGCCAATAGCTTACGCGGTTTTATTTTTTCACAAACAGTGTGAAGTAGCCGATGGTATTTTAATGTGACAGGTGGACACATAACCGCACTTAATTTTGTCCTAATGCGAGCAGCCGGCCATAAGAATCTTGGCCTTTAGTTCACGACGTTTTTCTCCTGAGAATATCTGTGAACTGAATCGGCGATGAGCCAGATAAGGCGAGTGTTTCTTTAAATATGCAAAGTGCAAACTTTGTGGGACTCTTTCGACAGGATGCTGAATAATTTTACACGCTCTTAATGGTTCTCGTGTCGCTTAATTCAGCTTTGCGGTGTCGCGTTGACACGGTTAAGCGAAATTAAGTTTAATGCTTTTAATTAGAATAAATGGTATTATATTTTGAATGTTCTGAAACTATTAAAGCAAATAAAGGAGGAATTCAAATATGAGGATATTGGAATGTCAGTAAATTTAACACAATTAAAGGAAAGGTAATAATCTACATAGGATCTATTCTGCAGCGTTTGAAGCAAAAAATCTATTAAAGAGTTAAATTAAACCTGTATATCTGTTCTATTGCCGCCTTCTCCAACAATTGTCAGTCAGGGGTGTTACCAACGTCGCGTCTACATAATTTAGCACCTGGCAAACAGACATTTTTCTAAAAGACAATACAAGCCTCTCGGCCAATGGAATATTCAGAGTGCCTGAAGAATTCTCATTCTCGCACCCGCTAATGAATAGCTATTCTTTGAGCATTTTAACTATGGCCCTCGGAATGGAATTCGAGTGTACAGGTTTCTTAAAAGGTCCCTCGATATGCGTCGGACCCTTTCCGCTTCGCTTAATTTATGGACACTCATACTTTTTTCCTTTATTTTGTATTAATTATGGCCGGTATAGAAATTTCGCGTGGCTATTGACATCGGAATTTTAGGCAATACAAAGTTGTTGAACACTATTTTCTGTCTAGAATCTCAGTTGGGCCGGTTTTTAACTAACGTATAATTATAGTCATAACGTCATCACAGAATTCTTCAATTTGTTGTTGTGGGGGCGCTGTCGGAGGCACACTGCAGGTTGTATCGTAACTAATTCAAACAATTACTCATCTTCCAAGACAAAATTGGGTTTTATTGTTCCGTAATAGAAAACAATGATAATAAGGCTATAAATTACTTATTAGATACGGCTGTCCGTCATGTAATAGTAAAAATATGCCGTAGTTTTTAGTTTTTGCTAATTTAAATTCATAGTATGTAGGTTCACTATTAGAGTGTTTCGGGTTAGAACTTTTTGTTTTTTAAAGCGAGCCCTCGTACGTTGACATCGTGTCCAGAATATATTAATATTAATTGGTGTTTTGTGTATCTAATTATGTCGAAGTGTTCAGGTATTAGGGAATGTTTTTAACTGGTTGTTAAACGGACCTTTGACATTACAAAAATCTTCTTTTTCAAACAGGCGCCGACAAGGGTGACAGGATAAAGTCAAAACGTGAAACAAAAGCTACAATCCAGGGGGCTTACTATGAATTTTGACATTCGAATGTACGGTTTTGATGTCGCTGTCAAATATAGTTTTTAAAATTGTGATGGTCATATAACCTTATAATATTTTGCTCGTAATGTTCGGGATATTTACCATGTCCTTTATTTGTTATGAGTTTCTGATATTTCAAAATTGGGTCTATCAAATGTTTGAAAGTGACAGCGACCTTATCTAAATTTCCTTACATTTGACAGCGACATTAAAACCGAACATTTGAATGTCGAAATTCATAGTAAGTCCCCAGCTCATATTACTATCTCGTATTGGGTCGGCAGCGAGATTTCATCCATTTGCACTTACACTATGCTAGGAGATAGTAGGTGCTCAGAGAGTTAGTAAGTTGGTATCAATTGATTTATCCTAAGGACTATTTATATATATATAAAGGTTTGTTCTGTGTCTATAATATGTATGTATTTACAAATAAAAAAAAATGTATTTAAGTAGTATATCAGTTGTTTAGTACCCATAACACAAGCAAATATAATTGCTTACTGTGGGACTAGATGGCGCGTGTGATGTGTGAATATGGTAGAATATTATTATTATTATATTCGACATTGATTCGTATTTTTTACTCTAAAGTTAGTCTTCATTGACATAATTATCATGTTGCCAATAGACAACTGTGGAATACAAGTGATTTTATTATTTTTAGCCTCAACGCTTATAATTCGGCTCTATCCATTACTCTACTGATGTGATGTCTTAATTAAATTGACAACATTAAAAAAGATGACATTTTATTTTAATAGCATTAATTGTAATGTAAATTTCACAATCAATAACTTACCGTTATGTACATAAAAACGTCACTTTTAAGAAATCATTTACCATAAATTGATGACTAACTTTTTAATAAATTCCTAGACTTCGTAAATTATAAATGGCCTTGACCATCTGTCACACTTGACTCTAGACCCAAAGAAACAAGTTCCAACGGCATTCCTAGAATACAAAACGAAATGTTATTCAACAGAAACCTAAAGATTAAATTTATAGAATGTAAACTTTAATCGTTGACACCAGTGACTATTGTTGCTAAAAGACTTAATAAAAAACTATAACCACAGTAACATAACATTTAAAACATAACATAGCATCACGCCTTTTTCCCCGAAGGGGTAGGCAGAGGTGTTTCACACCCACATTTTGCCAGCTATGTTTGGTCCCATGAAATAGGCCATTGTCATCAACCGGGAACATTTTTTTACCAAACTCCAGGAAAATCTCAATACTGGAATTGCATGGTAGAAAAGCCCAATACATTTTCACCCGACCCGGGAATCGAACCCGGGACCTCTTGCACAACAGTCGTATACACTTCCCGCTGCGCCACCGAGGCAGTTACTACACAAAAATGTGATGGTTAAATTGTATTTTCGCTGTCAGATACAGAACATTAAGTGGCCATCATTCCCCGAATTTCTTCGTTCGAAACAATTCTTTTTTATAAATCCACGACAACAGATAACTTGGTTATACCTTTACAAAACGCCTTATGAAATATTGCAATGATCAACCAACAATGCGCTGTAAAAGCTGCCAAGCGGCTACGCAAACAATGTAATCTCTTCTGCGAACCGTAACATGATTTATTAAAGAAAATCCACATTCGAATTTCAAGTAACGGCAAACAGAACAATCTATACTTAATAATCTGTGGTTAATTTGAAATTCTCAATTTGGTACAGAGTATTATGTATTAAGAGAAAGTTTCACAAGCTTAAAATATATAAGTACTACTGCAATGACTTGATACCAGGATCGATCACTCAACATTTTCATTTCATCATCAGCAACCCATTAATGACCCACTGCTGGGCTCGGGTCTTATCTCCTTTATATAGAGAGCTGAGAGGGTTTAGGCCATAATCCACACACGCTGGCCTAATGCGGTTTGGTGGATCAGACATACACTTAGAATTTCTTATAGGGTATGTGGGTTTCCTCACGATGTTTTCCTTCACCGTTAGCAGACGGTAAGTCACTTGGCTAGTACATATAAATTCCACAAAGTGAAATCCACATTGGTACTGCTGGTCGGAATCGAACTCGAACCGCGTGTTTAGCACGCCGCGCCGCGCCGGTCCATTACCCATTCAGCCACCATTGCTTTTTCATTTACTTAAAGGAATTTTGTGTGTAGTGTAACAAATTAAAAGACAATTTAACACACAATCTCGTCAACAAAAACATTAAAAAGTATTTAGTTAAATGATCACGTAATGTTCAATATTCACATTGAAATACCGGATGCATTGTGACTAAACGTAAAGGGTCCCGAAGTAACAAATAAACCATTCAAGATTATAAACAATCCCCAACAAGCCATTACTGGGTGTATCAATATGAAAACATAAAGAATAAAACACGATCCTTGTCTCTCTTTATATGCAAGAAACACCTCATTAAACGTTTGTCATACAATTTACCTATCTGCATTAACAGGCCTATACAATGGGATAAAAAATGTTTAAAGGTAGCCGCCCCAGAGGTAGACTTACTTTGTAAATTTCAGTAAGCGATTATGGCGCGGCTCTTGTTACTAAAGTTTTCGTATTACTAACTTTTATTGCTATTGATAGTCGAAGAGCTACCGGCCTAGTGATATGGTAACCACTCCCTCAATATTGGTAATGGCTCAAGACTATAATGCTTATTGCAATTTCATTTAATTAAACTAGTACGAGTGCATTATTACGATGATGGAATTAAGTGTGGCCAATCTCTAGCAATGAAAGCCATTGAGCTGATATGATAATGAAGATTACGATGAATAGAAAAAAAACTTTTGGAGCTTACACATAATTAATAACACATATTTAACCTTGAAAGTTACCAGAATGTAGTGTCAGATAAGAAGGCTATTACACTGTAAGCAATTGCTATGATGGTAAATATGAGATACAATAACCGTAGACATAGTCGAACAACCGATTGTTATCGCTCTTGCCGTGATAAGGCCCCGCGACTTTCAATAGAATGCAACATGCCTTGTCGACGGGGTTATTCAAATGAAGTTTTATACACGTTCCTGTATGCTAGACGTATTCGATAATTTATACTAACAATGCTACAACTTCTATAACTTTGTGTCGCTTAAGCTTGCCTTGTAAAACTTACGGCTGATATTCAAGGTAGTAAAACTAACGATAGGTTATAATGGGCTTTATTCAAATTGTATGTTGCCTCTGCTTTACTCTACCTTAAATAGTAATCGTTTTAAATTGGATTTTAATAGGAAAAGCGTATGTAAGTTATTCTACAACTTAAAATTAAATTGCCTTGTTACTATACTGCCTATATAATCATGTTGGTGACTATGGAAGAACCTTCTGTAACAAATCCAATACTGTGATATACCCTGTTACATGAATGTGTGTTATGGGCCTTCTCAAAATTTCGGCATTCTCTAAATAAAATATAACTGGTGCAACTAGTTGCTGTCATATTCAATTCAAATTGACTGACTTGACTGGCCTGTTGGTCTAGTGGTTAGTGACCCTGACTGCTAAGCCGGAGGTCGTGGGTTCGATCCCCACCCAGGACAAATCTTTGTGTGATGAGCATAAAGGTTTGTTCTGTGTCTGGGTGTAATTTATCTATAATATGTATGTATTTACAAAAAAAAAATATTTAAGAAGTATATCAGTTGTTTAGTACCCATAACACAAGCAAATATAATTGCTTACTTTGGGACTAGATGGCGCTGTGTGAATGTGGTAGAATATTATATTAAATATTTGACAGCGATATCGAAATGGATTAAGTCGAAAGTCGAAGGCTCTCAGTATTAGTCTCGTCAAATTTCTGGTTCGTTGTGAAGTTGCACCCTGCTGCTGTTTAACATAAAAAGCTGTAAATGAACCTCATTCGGGTGTGACCGTTTGTATCGCGGGATGGCAGCCTGAACGTTTCTGAACACGAAGCACCCCTCCCAACACCCCACACACACTCCAACGTTGTTCATTTACTATGTTAAACAGCAGCGGGTGCAACTTCAGGGCAAACTAAATGTTTGACAAGACCTCTACCTTTGCTAAAGCAATATTTACGTTAATGTAATTAATCACTTAAACCATCAAATATTGTTCTATTAAGCCAAATGTATATTAATAAATAATTTGCATAAAATAAGTTTAATTTTAGTTTATTTTATTTTTGTAAAAGTGTTTAGGAAACTAGTGTCGTGAAACTACGAGTAATTTATGCCACCAGAATCGAAATATCCGGCTTTAAATTCAAAACGGCTTGAGAGAAAAAGAGAAGAAATTAGATCTCGCCAACACTTATTCGTATAGCGTTACAGAGTGGTACTAATAACCTTTAGCTACTAATATACAGAATGAACAATGTCGCCTGTTAATTGTGTCGGGCGTATCCCGGGATTACAGTGCGGACCTTCGTTAACACGGGATTTAGCTCTTTGATACACCCCACACTGCCTCTAGTTTGGTAAATACTGAAATGAGTGAATCGAGATTTTCCCGGAAAATGTACAGAACGTATCCCGTTGTGGATATTACGAATGCTTTTTTTGTTAGAAAATGTGATAATTTAGTTGCTATTGGTATTATTCGTACAATGTAAATATTAACAACAGTGGGATGTATGGGTTTATTGATAAAGATGGTACAATAAGACAACTTCCTGTTCATCAGTTTCCAAATATTTGCTGTGTTTTACTAGACTGCTGAATCTTCTTGTATAGACTTGTGCCGTGTTATTCGGACTATTGAACGTTTTACTATCGACTAGTGCGTGTTAAATGGACTTGAACTCTCATCATCATAAACAAAGACATTGAAAATTGTTTGGGAACTGAAAAAATCTGACAGCTTCAATGGCGTAGTGAGTGTTATGACTGCTGCGCAAGAGGTCTTAAGTTCCATTCCCGGATCAGGCAAGTAATACTGAATTCTCAGTTTATACTGATTTTTTTGGCCAGTTAATGGCAATAGGTTCGCCCCCGTAACATAGGCCCTAACTTAGCTGGTGTAATGCTGGCCACACCTTCAGATATCAAAAGCATGAAGATATATGAAACTTCAGAGCAATACGCTCTTTTGTAGATATATGTACATCTTGGGCTTAACTTGTCATCTCGCTCTTGTAAACTACACCAAATGTTAGAGGTTAGGTTTCTTAAAGAGACTTTAAAACGATGAAACAATGTTAGTCCAACATTTTGGTTGGCAATGACTTTATATCCCGAGCTTTGCGCAGCCAATTATAAAGCTTTTCAATCATATTTGCAAGGTCCACCACAATTATTGTATTTAAGACTGGTGTTGCGAGGTACTTTGTGAACATCGATGTATAAACTCATTTGTTAAAATAAATTTATTGTTCACATATTCAAAGTATACAGAATTCTACTTCGGTTCACCACATGTGAACAGTATCCGAAGCTTAAGATTTATCTGAGTTTAGCAACTGGTTCATAAGGTTAGGCACACGCCTCACGACTCCTTGATCTACAAACAACCAGTACACCATTGTATTCCTCATACCATTCATTAATACTATTAATAGCTCCCGATTCTTACAGGATTTGTGAATAACGCCCACAATTCTATCTCTCAGAAAAGTTAGCTTTTGTGCTGTTTATTTTGAAAACAACAATTGAGAATAAAGTAGATGATGGACATTATGCATAAAGATTGCCTATAAGTAATTTATTATTTTCCTTCTTTATATTAAAATAATAATTATGTACTAAAATAGAGACGTTGTTTTATCTATTGTCCAAAGCATATTAATGCTATCTGCGGGGAAGTGGATGTATTTGTGGATAAGTTATCCGCATTCGAGAAGACTCTGTTGAGTTGTCTAAGATTAAGATTGGGCCAATAAGATCTCAATAATATTTGTTATTCAGTTGTATAATGTTTTAGTTTTAAATACTTTAATTATTTAATGTTTTTAGTGTTTATTTTTTCTTTTCTAAGCCTAAAATATTGTCTTACAATGCATGTTCTGACACCTTAAAATGTTTGTGTTTTTATTTACAAAACAACAACTGGTTGTCCAAGTAAATAAATAAATCTATACTATGCAGCATGTTATATAGCTTACAGTCTTCCTGGACAAATGGGCTATCCAACACTAAAATAATTTTTCAAATCGGACCAGTAGTTCCAGAGATCCTAGCTTTCAACCGAACAAACTCTTCAACTTTATAATATTAGTATAGAACAGTCACTTCTCTGAATCATTTCTCATAAACAATCCTCTTCTTTTAGTAGGTATAAAAACAAACGAGCAAGTTCCAAATTAGTTTAATAGCATAACGACAAGACAACCAGCACCCATGCCTATGTTATATAATTTTCGTAATCGCCTATTACAGCTGTTATGCTATATAATAGCGCTACACACTTCAAGGCCGTGGCATTGAACTTCGCAAAGACATTTCAAACTGAGACTATGCTACAAAAATATAAAACAACAACATATTTCTAAATGCTAATGTTGGCTACTATTCTTTTAATTTTATAATAATAATAATAATATTCTATCACAATCCCACAACGCCATCTAGTCCCAAATTAAGCAATTATATTTGCTATGGGTACTAAACAACTGATATACTACTTAAACACATTTTTTTTGTAAATACGTACATTATTATAGATAAATAACACCCAGACACAGAACAAAACTTCCTATTCATCACACAGATTTGTCCTGGGTGACTCACACAGATTCAAACTTTCGCGTTGCATGATAATATTTATTGATTTTAAACGGGAATTCACGGTTACACCGGCCGTGGTCACAAGCTGACAGAAAAAGTCAGCTTGTGACCACCGCCAGTGTAACCTGGTCTAAACGTCAAGCACCATAAGGTATGTAAATACCTAAATCATAATCGCGTGAATTCCCGTTTTAAATCAATAAATATTATCATGCAACGCGAAAGTTTAAAAGTAATTAAATTAAATGACTACTTAATTATTAAAACGAAATATAAAATTAATTTATTATTTTATATTTATTTATAATTACACAGAAACAGATTTATTCTTATCTTAATACTATTGTATTAGTTTTAGTCCTTTACAAAAAGTTTCGTAACTAAAAAATATGAGACTGACGTTTCAATAAAATGCTCTAGAATGTAACAGCAAATCTACCATAAGAATCCATTCCAAGATTTAAGGAAGAAATTATTACTTATATTAAAAAACCATAAAAATTATATCAAAAACCTTTTTCTCGAAGTTATAAACAGAGATGTATCACAATCACATTTCACCATCAATGTTGGTCCTATGTAATAGGGAGCGAGCCTAGTCCCATTAGCCTAACACACATCCAGGTTCCACAAGGTCACTCCATAGATTGGTGCCTGCACCAGTGTTAGTGCCTCTTTCATTCTAGAGCATCTCCGTGCATCGGAAGGCAAACCGTTGGGCCCGGTTGCTGCAAGCCTTCTCGGTAACTTGTCTGCCTCAATTCCAAGCAATAACAAAATTAAAACAAAAAGATCTTTCTGAAGACAAACCTAAGACTTCAAAGCTGGTGGTCTATCAACAAATTATCGATCAAAGCCAGCAACTGCTTTCATTTACCAATTAAAAGTAATAGAAAAGTCCATCTTTGTAAAAAAAGATAAATACTATAACGTTATATAAAAAATAAATTCGAACTGATCAAAAAACTATTTGAAGGCAATAAAATGTGACGTTATGTTAACATGGACAAGCTACTGTATCATTTATATCCATATTAAGAGTCGTTTGTTTGTGTGATAGTAATCTCAGGAACCAGAACCAATAAGATACTGAAAATGAATATTGGAACTAAATATAGCATATCAATTAAGGATGGCTTTAAGGTTTTGAAAACTTAGACAAAACATTATCCTATACTTAAACAAAATTAGATCCGACTTAAGTCACGGAGCACAAAAGACAACATCATAAAAACAATTTACTTAAACTTTTGAGGTAAATTTGATTTACCACGATATTTGTAGATCGAGACACACGATATACCTAATGATAGACGTTTACTCATTGAACCAACAGTTTATAAGCAATAATAATATATTAAGAATGTCCACATCCGTGTTAATATAACGTAATAATATGTTTATTCTTCATTCTTCAAACCACTAAACGGTAATATTGTACAAAAGTAATTTCCTGTACGAAGGTTTCAATTATTTTTGTCATTAGTTCATTACTTGAAACGACAATAACTATATGTTGATACTTCCTTGTCATCCAAGCACATATTAATTACGATAAGTTTTATCTACTGCAAAAAATCTCTGAGATCAAGTTCATTGACCTTTGGATTATATAAATGTTATGAAACTGTTTTATTTTTTACTACATACTTCTTAATGCGCCTATGACTACGAGTACCAATGTTTTTGTTAAGAAATTTTCAGCGGTATTCTGTCTTTGTGTATTTGAATAAGAATTTATAAGTACTAGATTGGTTTTTTGCAGCTTCCGCTCACAATAAGACCTAGACTTTACCAAAGCAAAAACTAAGCTAAAAGATAGATGTGTTATTATGAACAACCTACATGGTTTCAAACATTTCTCAAAATTCACTAGTTACCAGTACATACTTTGAAACTAGAGTAGTACAAAAACAACATTCCTAAACATATAGAGATTTTTTACTTGTACCCAATACACTCTTTGGAACTAGAATAAGTAATTACAAGAACACCAAAAAGTTGTCAAATGTACAAATCACTGTCATTTAAGAGTAAAGTGACATCTGCCTCAACAGCTTATAAGGCATCATTGAAAATAGTCGTAATAAGTAAAGTGTCACCAAACAGTGTGTAACAGTAGAGCCACAGAAAATTAAGCTTTTGTCGCAGCTTCGCAAAAAAAGGATTTTGTCCATTACATCACAGTGAAAGTATTTTCACGGTATGTTTTATCAACATATAATTAAAATTGGTTTTATATGAGTATGTTCCACTCCGGTTTACAACTATTTTAGTACAAAAAAATAGGTTGATGTGATACTAAAAGAACACAAAATGTTATGTTTCTTTTTCCAATAATATACGAGTATATTTCGTTGACCTCTCTATTGCAGAACTTGAAAGATGATACTCATTGCTTACAAAAGTAGTATTAAGCGTTGTATATTATTGAAAAGTGTTGATCAATGAGAATTATGAAACTAGATGCCTATTTAATGCGGATACTTTGAGTAAGTTTAGAATGATTGTTACTTGAAACGGCGTCAATATTGTGTAATATAACAAAGATAGTATCAGGTGGAACTTGACTTAACTATACTAAACAATTATAGCTCGGGTCTCCTCTCCTCTAACTAGAGAGCTGAGAGGGTTTGGGCCATAATCCACTCACGCTGGCCTAGTGAGGGTTGATGGATCAGACATACTCATAGAATTTCTTCTAGGGTATGTGGGTTTCCTTACGATGTTTTCCTTCACCGTTAGCAGATGGTAAGTCAGTTGACTAGTAAGTGTAAAGTGGAATCCACATTGGTACTGACGGTCGGGATCAAACTCGGACCGCGTGATTTGCACGCCGGTCCCTTATCGATTCAGCCACCATCACTTCAATATAATGAAGTACTAACTTGTTTCTTGCCAGCAAACTGTTTATCACTAAGTATGTTTGTTTATTATTATGTTTTTGTTTATTGAATTTTGAGGTATATACTAAAGTTTGTGAAATAAAATTTGAAGTTATTTCAAAACTGCGATAGCAATACATTATTAAAACTAACTTACTGTAATTTACCTGCGCTATGTGAGGAACACACTACTTTCACGATTGGTCGCCTTCACTACACGTTCCTCACTTCACGACTTCTCAGTGACATCTAATTACTCGGCAAATTAGGCCGCAGCTATGAAACTTTCTTCCTTTACAATGTTTGGTTGCATTATATATATTATCTTTAATTTTAAAAGCTTTTCTCAAGTTTGCAGCATCTCGCTGTTAAAAGGTGACTGCTACTGTAGACTTTATTTACTTTTATATAATTGTATTCTTTCACAATGCTTATGGAACAATGTCATTAGAATATCAAACTAAACCCCAAAAGATGGATATACAGGCCTGATATGGATATATGGATATGGCCTCTGCGTGTTGGACCTGTGTCCCCGCGTAAGCCTTCCAAAAGGACCAGGTATACTTTTCACCTTAGAGAAAAGTATAGCCGTGAAAAAAGAGACATAATAATGTTTGGACATTCACACACAGCGCCATCTAGTACCAAATTAAGCTAATGCTTGTAAAGGAAGCTTCAATATTGTGTTTTTTTTTAAAATAAATCAATGACATGCTATTACCTATTAACCTACCTATTTTTGTAAATTATTGAAACTAAATTGGACACATCTTTACAGTTCAAATTGATTCTTAGTAGTCAAATTACTCGTCGATTTCATGATATGCCTACTCATTACAATAAATCCATTTTGATAATAACTTGTTACACGGCTAAGCAGATGTTTTCCATCCGCCCTCAAACCCAAAATGGAATCACGAAACACTTCAAACAACGACTCCATATAAGGCGAACAAAATGAAGCTCTCGCATTGTAACAATCTGTCACCTGACAGTTATCTAACAAGATACCTTAGCTGTCATAAGCAGCATATTAATTCGAAAATTAAGCTCGCGCTCGAACAAATCACCTCGACCTTTAGCCGGTAATAAAAACGCATTAGTACGTACATCTCACGATGTAATGTTTCAACTGCACAAAAGGAATGTCTTTAGGTGCAACCACGAAACGCTTATCTATAGTTCTAAACTACCCAACGTTGTTTGCGCTCTCTAATTGGCTAATTGGCATACGAGTAAAGATAGATCAACTATTGCAATCTCTTCCTAGGTCTGCTAGATAATGCATCCGTTGCCCGCCCTGATGAAATGCTAAGCGATCGGTATCGCAGCCATTGAAATACGCTTCTTGAACAGTAATTGTAATATATTACTCTGGTAATTTAATACTTGTTTTGTATACGTTGTACTAAGGTCATTACTATTAGAATATGTTGGCGCAAAAACAAGACGGCGTGTGGTCGGTGTAACATATGAGATTATTTGTACTGATATAACTTGACCACGAAATTAGGCAAACGAGACATCAGATTACCGTACACATAACAAACAGTGTCAAAGGTATAAACGCTCTCACTCACATTGCAGTCATCTTATAAGAAAAATGTAGCTGGATCTTATTTCTTTTCTTGTCTCTCTTGTCGGTAAAGCAATCGCCATTTTTCTCTATTCTTCAGTTAATTTTCACTTCGTTATACGAAATAACAATTTAGTGCAAAGAAAAAACTATTTCTAAACTTTTTAGAGTGACTAACAACCGCACTCAGAGACGTCAATTAGCAGTAATCTGTCATTAATACAATTTTTCATTGAATAATCGTCTTTAGGCGTATAGACTTAAGTATTACCTACACGTTTTTACTAAATAAACTTTAAAGTTAAGTAACGTCTCTGAGTACGTCAGTAAAAGCTTAACTCTTGACGGTGAAGCAATTGCCATTCTTCTTTGCCATTGCCACCAGTGTTAAATACCTAGGCATAGAACTGGACAACACTCTGAGCTTTAATCGCCATACAGACCTACTTTCTTCAAGGATGCGAAAATTGATGTACGTTTTTAAAAATCTACGCCATGTTGCAGACCAAAATCTAATAAAAATGGTATACTTATCTCTTTGCCAGCCAATACTTACGTACTGCATTACGGCGTGGGGTGGTACCAGCAAGGCGGGTATGATTAAGGTGGAGAGAGCCCAGAGAGCAGTCCTGAAAGTAGCCCACTTCCTACCTTTCCTCTATCCAACGATAGATCTGTATCGTCTTGCTGATGTCCTCACGGTTCGCCAGCTCTTTGTTCTACAGATTACTCTCAAACAGCACTCATCTCTTGCATTCAACTCTTCTTCTTCACACAAGAGAATAAAACATAAAGTCTGTCCAGTTGCGGGTAATAATTGGTCTACAGCTTTTTCCGGTAAATTCTCTGGCTTTCTAGGGGGATATTTGTATAATAAAATAAATAAGGAGATACCAATATACCATCTTACCAAGCACAACTGCAAAAGAGCTGTCACCTCGTGGCTAAAGTCGCTTGGGTACGACGAAACTGAGCTGCTGTTACATATAGTCGCATAATATCTACCCAGCATTTAATCTATCTGTTTGTATCTTATATTTATTCCATATACACTCTTTACTATATTCATATTCCTACATATTTCCATTAATAGACTGTACATAATTAATATAACATCATTAATCCTTATCATTTCTGATCTCAAGACTTGGCTTCGTAGGGTAAACAAATCATTTCACTCACACACACTCACACACACACATACACACACACATATATATCTTTACCCACTCACGCATTCTACAATCATGTCGTATAACGAACAGACATACTAGCTCCATTCACACATATTCCACCTATCCAGAGCACGGAGAGGCTGGTGATCTGTAATACAGGACCTCCTAGTACAGAGACCAGTCTCTCACACAGACTACACATTCGCTAACTTCTATTATGGACCCGTTGTTTGTTATCTTAAACATTTCATGTACTGTGTGAGAGAACAAATAAAAGTATTTTGTATTGTATTTGTATTCTCTATTCTTCAGTTTATTTTTTACTTCTTTATACGAAACGACTATTTAGTGCAAAAAAACTATTATCAAATTTTGTAGAGTGACTAATTTAGTTAAACTAGAATCTCTACCTGATAACTACATATTTATATGAGTATGCTCAAATTTGAAATCAATTTGAAACTCGCATCGCAATTTAAGTAGTCTGGTTAACCTAAACAAAATGTTTTTATTTTTAATAAGGTGATAAATACTGCCTTACAGTATAATATTCATACAATTTAATAACTATAAATAAAACATGATTTTATTTCGGAGTCATATTACGCTGTGCATTGCTCAATCTGCCGCGAAATGCCAATAAACAACGCCGACATAATTAACATGCGACAATCAGTTCAATGCCCTCAGAGAAAATTTAAAAAAAAAACGGATTTTTCAAATCAGCTCAGGGATCTTCGAGAAATCGTTGAACATACATAAAAAAACATACAGTCGAATATATAACCTCCTTCTTTTTTGAATTGGTATAAAATAATACCCAAAATAACAAGAATACTACAATAAATCACATATTGCACAACCAATTATGATGTATTTGAAAGATATCTAAAAGGTTCCGTCATACTATCTCCTATCTAAGCATGCATGATCGCATATAACCTACTTGTTAATTAAATATCTGTGAACATAGCTTCAAGCGAGTGATTTATTACAAGTACATATCGTTACGTGGTATAAACAAATTGTTGTTATCTATGAATGCCATCACAATAATTATTATGTACATCATCAGTCAGGGCGATAATCACGGCTCTATGGCTCAAGATTGAACATACACTGCAGATGGTGTAGCTAGTTTGACTAGTCATCTACATAGTACTGTATTTTATATCCACCTACATACTTAATTTCGATTCTGGGACCTAACTCCAATCTCGACATTCAAATAGATCGATTTTGAAATCGAAAAATCGATTTTGAAATTGCAATAATTATGTAGATATTACTGTTGATATTTTTTATAAATGCTTAGCTTTATTGTTAGCACTTCATTTCTTTATTACTATATGAATGTACATTCTATGACAGCTGTACATTGTACATATAAAAACACACAAACTATTGATACGGAAATCTGCCTATAAGAAATTTTCCCGTTCAAATCAGTAAAATTTTACAAATACCAACAGGCCTGGACTCCTAACGCTACGGCTTCTTGAATAATTCCTTTACACATCTTCGTATCGCCAAAGCCCACCCTAACTGAGAATACATTTTTAAAGCTGTGCGCACATAAAAGGGAATACAGGAGTGTTATTCGAAAGTGCGGAAATGCGTCCCATACATCAAGTGAGGAAAATAGAAAAACAGAGGCAAGATAAAATGTTAGTACATCGCCGTGAAATGTTGCTACAATTGCGAAGGAGACAAATAGCTCTTTGACGGCGACGGCATATTTTATATGCACTTGTGTGGACAGTTCGGGGCTGACAATCTATGAACGCTACATCGAAACCAAACAAGAACAAAACTACGGAATAGTGCTGGTTTCAAAAAAGCCTAGAGTACGTACTAACTTTGTGTAACAATTGCACAGCTTAATTGATAAAAAATGTACCCAAATCTTGATGTTATTAAGTTATTTTTAGATACAGATTATTATGCTCAACTTTACAGAGATCCTTGTTTGAATGCGATAAACCTAAATAAATTAGTAATGAAACTTTCCAACTAGTGATTGTCATGTGGGAAATTTTGCAGCCGTCATTCCAACTAGACAGAAGACAAGACTAATAAGAAATCAATTTGAAATTCGCACGTTCTATTCAAAGAGACCACAATTCTGGACTTTTTATTGGGACACCAAAAAAATGACACACGGACGTGTTTGTTCCTCTGTTGCAGTATTTAACACTCTTTCAGCGATTCCTTTTCCCCGGTGTATTTCCGTTTCGTCGGCTAAATTGTCCCGGACAGTCCATTCAGCCGTGTACTCGCACCAACTGACTTTGAAGTCACTTAATTATGTCGATTCTGTGGACTGTCGCTCGTGATATATCGAACTTTGAGGGAAGAAAAAACTTCACTTTGAAGGCGCGTTTAAATTTAAATTGAATGCATTTCATGTGTAAAAACGTTTCAATTAAAATGTACTTTTTCGGGCATAATTTAAGTGGAATGGATGGCGTATGAAATCTTTTGAACTGTTCAACCAAAATGATGTCGAGAGTCATACTCAGTTTTCTTCCACGACAACACGTTCACAGTGTTCTTGAAAACTATATTTTGTACTATAACTTCAATTAGTGTTTATACGTTCTGCTTGTTACTTGAAGAACTAATCAGTGACTATTGATTGTGTAATTTTGTGTTTATTTGTGTGTTACATAAAAATATATACGAACAGAAATCCCAAGTTTACATTACAATTAACGAAACAATTAGTACCCAACTCAATCTGTTTGCAAGATAAATAAAGTAGTTTAAAAATGTATATAGGGTTGGTCATTGGCCGATTTACTTAAAGGACAACAAAACCTTTTCTCTCTGAGGACGTTTACGACCACTTTTACGATGTTTTTACTTCACTCCCAGATCAGACTGGAAGCAATTATGTTCGTAAAAAGCCGGATTAGAGCTTAAATGTACGTAAAGCTAAGTATTAGGTACTTATTGCGTTTACTTAGAACTGCGTTTTTATTGTGCCAAGGGATTGCAGACCCGAGTATTTGATATTAATTTCAAGTTGATACCTCTACGCGTTTTTGAGAAAAATATTCTTGACAGACGGACAGACAACGGACTGATCATATAAGGGTTCCGTTTTTTTTTTGAAGTACAGGTCCCTAAAAAGAACCTAAACCTGACTAACTGACCAACGTCTTAGTGTACAAACACAGGAAACGTTATTGGAACTAGGACCGTGAAATTCACCCACATAACCATAGTAGTTTAGGCGCTACGGTGGAACATAGAAACATACATACATACCATACATAGACTGCCAAAATCATTACCCTTCCTTTTGGCTTCACCGTAGTCGGGTAAAAAGCATTACGATTGGCTACTTGAGCAAGTCATACTTTCTCATTTATGTTATTAGTGAGATTTCACATCAACTACTTCATAATATTGCCATTAACGAGTTGTAATTGCGCACGATTTGCATTCTATTGAAAGGGAATTACACAACGATACGTAATGGAACTTTAATAAGTTCATGCATAACCTTATTCTAATCAACATGATTGCTGTACGATTAGAATTGTAAAAAAAAAACCCTAGTGATATTTAAATAATGAGAATAAAATTTTATTTCAGATATTTTAAATAAAAAAATCGTTATTAATTAGTTATCTGTTTACAAGACGCCAAATCAAAGCCATCAGTTTAATACAGCCCCTTTAATTTGCAAATAATTTTAATATCCAATGTCTTGACATTCCTTTCTGACGATTCTCGCACGCTTTATGTGAGAGCTAAACAATAATATAATATCAGCTATCTTAGATGTTCCACAGCTGGGCATGGTTCTTTTTCATAAAAGAGTACTTATTAGCTTAATTATCAAGAAGGTCAGACTGGTCTTATGGCGACGTTACCTTTTGGCTGTTTACATACTGGGCACGGATCCTTCTTCTCCTGAGACGAAAATAATTAACCTATAAGCGTTATGCTGATCAAATTTATTGTTTTGTACAGGTTTTTTCTTATTACGTCACGACACGGAGCGACAGACGTAAAAAAATGTGGAATCTACTAAATACTCAAAAAAATCGGTTCCTTTTTTCACTAAAGTACGATTTTTGAACTTGTCATCACGATTTATAGGTAAAGTTCTTAAATATAATTAATACCTACTCATAAGTATTCAATTAGGTGATTCTACAAACGCTTCGGTTTATAGGTTTATAGGTATATGCCTACAAACCAAATAAAATCACATAAGTTAAATCTCTAAACACGAACAGGGTGTGGCGATACATTTAAATGAGCTGCTATTTTCGACAAATCAACATTTGCCATTTCGATTGCTTCATTATAAAATCACGAGTCGATTCCACCTACAATTAAAAGTAGTTAGCAAACATATGTGTAATTACTATTTATGTTAATCGATAGACTCACGTCGATATAAAATCTTTTATTTATTTATATGTATATGATCTTGAATATTATGAGAGCTGTTGACTTAGCAAGCCCCGAGCCATTAGAATAGTTTATTTTTACAGTATTTTAATAGTCCAAAGTTGTCGCTAGTATTATTGTAGCTCTGTTATCATTTCACTATTTGGATTGAGGTCTGAATAAAGACAAGGACCCATCGGACTAGACTGACCTTCGATTTCTGGTGCACGTCTACAGCTAACGAAGATGAGGAAATTTGACTATAGAGCATAATGCGTTTGTGCAATGCTTTAAACTAAACTGTAGGTAAACAGAGTTATAATGCAATTAGCCTAAACAGTCCCAAAGAAACCTACAACACTAGGAGCATTGATTTGCTGACTACGAAAGAGACATCATTTTAAAAGTTTTTATTAGGTTATGCAATACATCGTATTTTTTCCTTCCTTGATTCATCTTGATTCAATCTGTTCCTCGTTCGGCTCTGCTCGCGTGGAATTCGGTTCACACGAACACAGATTTTTTTTAACGTTTATCAGTCGAAGTTTTCTTCACATGAAAACAAAAAATATGTAACTATATCGGTCCAGCTGTTTTCGATTTTTGCGCTAAGAAGTCCATTTAGTCATATTAATTTTAATTTATAATTTTTAATAATTTTAACTGAGAATATAAAAACAAAATAATGTATGCGATTGTACGGGTCCTAATTGACATCATTTGACTTAATCTCTGATATTTTTTCATAATTAGCATATTAATGCATTTAAATCATTTGGCATAATATTTTTTCTTTGTTCAGACTAATGATAAAAGGAAACTCATGGCAGTAAAACGTCTTATCTCTGTATAGATGGACATATTTATATGAATATATTAACAAAGTAACACACCTTTTGTTGATAGAAGCGCATTAGGAAGAATTTGACTGGTCTGTTGGCCTAGTGGTCAGTGACCCTAAGCTAGAAGTCATGGGTTCGATTCCCACCCAGGACAATTTTTTGTGTGATGAGCATAATTGTTTGTTCTGTGTCTGACAAAAAAAAAGTATTTAAATAGTTTATCAGTTGCTTAGTACCCACAACACACAGTATAACACAAGCAAATTATAATTGCTTAATTTTGGGCTAGGTGGCACTGTGTGAATGTGGTAAATATTTAAAAAAAATTAAAGTTTTAACTGTCACCGTGGCGTAGCGTGTCGTTGATTCAATTCCAAACAAATAAATATTTGTATAATTTATAAATATTTGTTTTGAGTCTGGGTGTACTTTGTCACCGTTAATTGTATGTTTGTAAAGTCTCCCACGACTCAGGGCTTGTTTCATAGTATGTATGTTGTCTTTAACAACAACTTTAACAAAATAAAAAGATACAATATACTTAGGCCATACGATGGGTACTACAATTGATACAATGTTACAAAATTAATATGAAAATGGTCGCAAACAACCAATTCAAAAAACGTCCTTGTGCGATTGACACCGTGGTGCCAAGAAATCGTGGTGTCAAACGGCAATGTACCTATACGATCAGTCAAATTTAGAAAACTTTAAGTACAGATTCAAGTAAAGAAACAGTTTCGATGATTAGGCATGAGTTGATACTTTAAGCTTTAAAATATCAACGTAACTAAATCGTCTAAGTGGATGGTAGATTATATCTAATAAATTGGGCAACCCTGTTTTGATTGTTCACAATCAGTTGCACAACTCGCAATTAGATACACAGCCTCTTACAATAACTTCTCTCAAGGTCAGCGAAAGTAGTATGGATTTCGATTTCTATAGAACACTAGATAAAATAGACAAGGCTTGAAACTAACTAACCAAATTTTACCGTTAGTATCACTAAACGCTGAAATAAATATTTTGAGACAAATTCTTTAATTATAGGTTTATTGAAGACATCTTTATTTAGCGTTTAATTTTATCAGTAATCTGTCATTAACACAATTTTTTCATTGAACAATCGTCTTTAGGCGCATAGACTTAAGTATTACACGTTTTTACTAAAGGAACTTTAAAGTTAAGTAACGTTCCTGAGTACGGCAGTAAGTGTATTATAATTCATATTTATAATAATTATAAGAATTTATAAGATTTTTAACATTATTTATAAGAATTCGGTCACATGCGTAGTTCAAAATACAAGTGTTATAAATGCCGAATGTGTTTTAAAACTACATTACTAATACTGTGCCACAAATAATAAGCTTCATTTTGCAACATAATTATGCATGTAATGCAATAATGATACAATAAATCACGAATTCTAATATTTTATTGCGATGTTATAATAATTGTATGATTCTAATTGGAGGTTAGGTAATGATGTTCCTCGACCTTATAAGATCTTTCCATTCTAAACAGTTGCTTATTGTTGAATCATGGTACGAACTAAAGTATTGACTACAGTGACGTATGAAGTACTTTCAAAAAGCTACAAAGAGCTTATAAAAAAGTTATTTATTAACTTGTAATAAAAATTACGGCTTCGATTCATTGTTTTCGTGTTTCGGGGGAATGTGTGCACCTATTTGATGTTGCCGCCGTTAATGAATTATTGTTCAAGCCTTCCAGTAGACGGCTAGTAACAAATTTTAAATACCAACGAGCTAATGACCATGTTAAATGATTCATTAATCAATGCTGAAGGTTGGTGTACATAGAAAGATATAATATTGTATACATAAACATAACATAATATAGCATCACGCCTTTTTTCACAGAAGGGGTAGGCAGAGGTGTTCGCACCCACATTTCGCCAGCTATGTTTGGTCCCATGAAATAGGGGGCGAGCTTATTGTCATCTACCGAGAACATTTGTTTACCAGACTCCGGGAAAATCTCAATACTGGAATTTTATGTTAGAAAAGTCCAATACCATTTTCACCCGACCCGGGAATCGAACCCGGGACCTCTTGCACAGCAGTCGTATACACTTCCCGCTGCGCCACCGAGGCAGTTTTATTGTATATCGATGAAATTTTGAGAATAGGTGTCTTTTGTGAGCCGCTTGTAGGTTTAGTAGTTAATTAATAAAAATAAATATTGCTGAAAAATGGTGCTGAAAAAATATTTTTTCTATAAACATATTCTCCCTCCTCCTAAAGTAGCATAAATTGTGTCTCCCTTCCCCTCTTTTTTCTAAAGGTACGCTCTAATAAGATTATATTATTATACCTTTACGTAAATATTTATTCTTAACTTATAATTATCCTGTTGCCTTCTAATATCTTAAATTTCAATAAAAAATACATATAGGTACATACATATATATAAATTGCATAATCGTACGCAACCCTCAGTGCGCGAGTCCAACTCGCACTTGGCCGGCTTTTTTATTTAGTGTTACAGTCCAGTAGCTATTTTAGGACTAAACTTTTCGAATAAAACCCTCCTAGATGCACGATAGGACAAGTTTATCGCATCGGTAGGCTGGTATACCACATCAGCATGCATCGCACGATGCAATCCATGCAATAGACGGAACTCTGTGGCGAGTTAGTGGAAGGAAACGGAAACACGCGACCGCGGCGGCATGGTTTGTTTTGTTCGATACTGTTACACATACGACTATTTTATAACCACTGTGTCTATTTGTGCGTATGTTGTGGTGCGGAATGCATATAAAATGCAGACACGGTGAAAACACTGTGTTTCTGTTGGAAAGTTAATTTTGATGTGTCACACTTTAGTGATATAGTGATCATTACACAGCCACATCCTTGCATAAACTGGGTGATATAAACATGTTGTAAAGATTTTCTGACTAACGAAAGCCGGTGGGGGAAATAGGAAATGTTTAGAGGCTAACTTTATGACTACTTTATGACATAGCATCATAGCATCACGCCTTTTTCCCCGAAGGGGTAGGCAGAGGTGTATCATACCCACATTTAGCCAGCTAAGTTTGGTCCCATGAAATAGGGGGCGAGCCTATTGTCATCAACCGGAAACATTTGTTTACCAAACTCCGGGAAAATCTTAATACTGGAATTTCTTGATAGAAAAACCCAATACCATTTTTACCCAACCCGGGAATCGAACCCAGGACCTCTTGCACAGCAGTCGTATACACTTCCCGCTGCGCCAACGAGGCAGTTATTTTATGACACTTTATGCTAACTTTTTTCGTAACTGTTATATAAATAGTTTTTTTCCTTGAGTGTACTCTTAAACGTGAATGATGATTAATTAGAACTTATTAGGAATAATGTTGAAAAATGAAATCCATTATTGTCCCACTGCTGGGCTCGGGTCTTCTCTCCTCTACATAGATGCACACACGCTGGCCTAATGCGGGTCGGTGGATCAGACATATCCATAGAATTTCTTCTAGGAGTGGGTTTCCTCACGATGTTATTCCTTCCATTATTAGCAGATGGTAAGTCATTTGACTAGTACATATAAATTCCACAAAGTGAAATCCATATTGGTACTGTATGCCGGTCGGATTCGAACTCGGACCGCAAAATTTTTGCATACCGGTCACATATCCATTCGGCCATCGCTTTGTACTATGTATACCTAAATGAAGTTAATTTATAGATATTATTCAATTACTTTCAATGTAAGTGTTGTGAATTGCCTATCCCTAGAAAGCCGTGATGCTACTAAACACCTTACCTAGACGTTGGATGAAATTAAAAGCAAATAGTAGTACTACAACTTTCTTCTTTTATTGGAAATACAATTCAAATACTGCAGGTACTTTAATTTAATTTATTCTGGCGTACGACCGTCAGTCACAGTTTATTACCAAAGACCCAAATAGTTAATTAAGGTACCAACTGGCAAACACGAAGAGCATGAAATTTAAATTCAATAATCAAGGATACTCAGTTCTTTGTCGGCACACTTAACGTACAGTCACATTAAAACTCTTAATATAAAACGTATCTGATCACCTACGTCCTATAGCTATCCCGCTGAGAAATTAAATCCCCTTCAATTATTTCGCAACACACGCACATATTTTCATTGACATAAAGCTCGTTTTTGTATAAATTATATCTCATAACATCACTAAAATATTAACTCTTAAATTATTGCTAATATTAATAAAAAAAATATTTACCAAGTTAACTATATAAAAGTTAGTGATATATGTATATTAAGTTCTCCACCAACTGTCAATTCTTATACTTTTAATATTCATTTTATGGACTGTGTACCTTTTTAAAACAAGGGTCGGGACTCATTCGATACATTTATTGGTCTCTTCGGCTTGTACGACCTGTCAAATAAATCACTACCATAATAAAAAGACGATTTTACAAAGTTAACGAATGAATCTCGAAATTATTAAGGATGTATGAGACAATATCGGCAACACAGGTGATTTACTCTTCCTTTTAATTGCTACAATATTTCACACTCATGAACCATATTTGTTTTTGTTTACTGTTTACAAAACAAAAGAAAAAGAAGCTATTCAAAGTCATAATGGCCAAGAACATAAATACACAGTGAACGGTAAATCAATGGATTAAAGTCAGAATATTAAATATTGCACACAAACACATAAAAGCGAGGAAATTATAAATCATCATAGACAAAAGCTAAAATATAAGACGTATTAATCGCATTCATATTAAAAAGGTACCGTGACACAAATATACGAGTCGGGAACTGTATTTTAGGATGGTAAGCGTGGGCGAATGACATAATTTCCGTATTTAATGTTTCGAGTTTCATCAAATCCAGTTTTATTGGTTACGTGCATACTTTGGGCCACTTAGCGGACAGCTACGAAAGCCGATCGGGGACACTAAACCATTTCGAAGGGCCATCATCAAAGCCGTGCGAAATTCAGACCACACGGGGCGACTTACACCATTACACCAGCGTCATGCGAGATGCTTATTAGTGTATACTTTATGTCCTCGTAAAGTGTATACAACAGAGACAAGCTAAGTTCATTTAAAACTATATGGGCCGTGACCCTTAATAATTATTTATATAAATAATTATATTATCCTCCCTCTCCTTAATTACCTTAATAGTCGTAAAACAAACTTAATTAGCTTCGGCCACTGTAATTTGAGTCGGACTCTGGGACTGAACATCAAAATAGGCAAGAGGTTTATTTAAAATTGACAATTATTTTAGGCGGAGCCGACGAGTTTATGAAAGACCTTGAAAGGTAAATACTTTTAAGAGATTATAGTATCAAAACTCCAATTGAAGACTAACAAAACGATTATGTTAAAGTAAAAGTAACAGAGAATGAACGAAGTGGATAAAGACGTAGAATTAGGAACAATTAACAACAAAACGAATACAATAGGGAGACATATCAAAAGCACAGGTCTACAGGATTAACTTTTGAACAAAGGAAAACAAAAGGATTAAGAGATTACGTTTCAATTCTGCGATGCCACGTTTAAATTAAAAACTGGAAAGTGTCATTCAAATATGTAACAAGGTATCTTCCCAGCTGTTGCGAAATTAATCCTCGCGCCTTGAAAGTAAGAATAAATAGCTTTTTTGCAAAAAAGAATGCATCATCTCGGCCATAGTGGACAAATTCTTTTGTGAACGCAAAAGTCGCACTTAAAATTAACTTTTCGTCAAACCTTCATAAGTTGACCTGTTAATCAAAAACCTCTTTTATATTAAGTCACATAGAATTTATTTTCTTAGAGCAAAAGTTAAATACAAAGTGAATGCGACATATTTATTTTACGAAATCCAATTTTCTGCTGACATCTCATCTGTCGACTTTAAACGTTCGGGACTATGGGAGTGTCTCCACAGTTTCACGCTTACTCCTCAAATATCATCTTTAGTTTATGGTTTTTTTTTTAATTATTATATTATCGCTGCTAAGGTTGGTTAAGGATGTTATGTATGGTTTTGTCGGGAAGGAAAATTTAATATATTAATCCGAAATTTCGATTATATCTTATTCAATTATATAATTTTATCAAATAAAGTATGAAGTGGGTGCATGTATTTAGTTTGGAATATTTTTATCAATATTAAAACTAAATGAAAGCATTATACGCAGATTATTTTACTAAGTAAAAAACTTTGCTTCACTCAGTTTTATTTTAATTTTAATTACTCTTACAGTTGATTTTATTCACACCTCGTACTACAATATTCGTAAATAAAACTAAAGAATTTAACACCTTGCGATATAAAATGTCAATTAATAAAAGAACAGTATGCAATTATTGGCAATCGTTTCAATAAAATTTGTAACTCGCAGTTTATTTTAAGAATGAAAGGTTTATAGGCACTTAAACGGTTAATCTGTTTGCGTGGGTGCTTTAAGATGCAACTGAAGTATTGTTTTGGGAGAACAGGCAGCATTTTTTCTTATAACTTGTTTTAGCTTCTTTAGAATATTAACTTAAACATAACTTAATTTTGATGTTAATGAGTTTAATAAATATTATAGTGAACTTAACTTACTCGTTACTACTCATACTAAGGAGTCTGCCATCGTTAAAGTCGGAAATACATTATCAATTCTAAGGTCACTTTTACAAAGTCAAGTGAGTGCTAATACTTAGTGCAGACAAACTATTTATCTACTATTTATCTTTTTAGGATTTTCAATATGCCCGGTTATTTGCGCCTTGCATCCATTGTTTGGATCAAATCATCTTTTCAGCTTGTGAGGAAACGTCCTACGCTGCTCTTGCCGTTGCGTGGTTTCATTCGAGAACTTTTCAACCCCATCAGTTACAAGTCCTGCACACAAACTGATAGTATGCTAGCAAAATTATTCTTCGGAGTCTGTTTGTCTGACCTAAGAATCTTATCCGGTGAAACAGTGATTTGCTATGATTGCTATACACTAGGCTATCCTAATCAGATTTTCATGATTGTTGCTGATGCTTCACCTGCTTAATGCTCGAATTCAACGAGAAACAAATGTTTATAAAATAATTTGTGTCAGTAACTAGCAGCGTTATAAAAAAGTCAAAAAAAGAAAATGTGTAATTATTTTTAGCTCGGATTTAGAGGCATTCTAAGCTTAATTCTTTACACCAGTTCGTGTTTCTTGTGAACTAGGTAACTAATCTTACTGTGATCACCAATTCGTCTTCGAGTGTTGTTTATGTTAATATTGAATCGTTCGTTGTAGCGGTCTATCTCTTAGACGTTTATGGGCTATCCTTATTGATAAATATCTTTTTACTGTGAATAACCTACGGACTTAATAATGTCTACCATTATGTTACAATCAGTTTTGTCTGCATCGACAAATTTAATAGAAGTATTTTCTTTGTTAGACTTGTGATTAATATATCTATTTCTATTTGGTACATCAAATTCTTTCGAAAACAGATGATTAATTTTGATGGCATCAGCAAGGAATTGGCCTATTTAGAGGTGAATGAACGCTATAAATATATATTTTTATCTAATAGATACAAACAATATGAATATTTCCTAGAAAGAGCGTACCTTTCTTATGTCTAACAGGCCTTGTAAGAGAGAAAACAATTCATTAAATACTATAGTAACATATCCAATACTTGCAATCTTGAATAAATATTTTAAGGAACGCATTCCTATTACAAAAATAATTCAGAATATTTAGCAGATATTATCTTAGTTAATTTATGCATACAGATTTCTAAAATGCACATTCCGACTGCTAGGTTACTTAGCCAAAAAGTTTAAAACTTTTTTTTATAGATCCTTGCATGTGCAAAAAAACAATTTGAATAGTTTTAACTCCGTTTGAGTCGATGAGATATTAATCTATGATCATTTCATAGTGCAGGCGGCAAAGGAAATTTGTGTGGTGCAAAATATGAGATAATGATTCTATACTCTTTAAAGTCTATACGATTGAATTGTCTATTACTTTGGCTAGCCATTGTAATTATTATTTTTAGTGAAAATATTCATTTTTTTATAATCAAAATGTAAAAAAATAAGGAAACAAGGCCGAAATTAGTAATGATCAGGCTGAATAAGTGTTTGGTTAGGATGTACGGCATAATCCTAACCACTCTACTGTGTCTCATGACTCTCATGTAAGACAACATTAACAATGATGAATCCCTGCAAACACTGAGCAATGACACTCGGGCGTCTCAAGGAAAGCCTAAACTACTATTTAGGAATGCGCAACGAATTTAATCAAAAGTAACAATGGAAAAGTAAGAAATTTCAGCTTTTATGTGGCAAAATGTTTATGCTGAAGCTCTTAACAAGTATTTTTTTTACTATTTTGACTGGCCTGTTGGTCTAGTGGTTAGTGACCCTGACTGCTAAGCCGGAGGTCGTGGGTTCGCACCCAGGACAAATCTTTTTGTTATGAGCATAAAGGTTTGTTCTGTGTCTGGGTGTAATTTATCTATAACTAGCTGTCCCGGCGAACTTCGTACCACCTACTTAATTTATGATTTTATGAAAGTATACCTACCTACCTACCCTACATACCTACCCTACCTACCTACCCTCTACATACCTACCTACCCTACCTACCTACCCTACCTACCTACTCTACCTACCTACCCTACCTACCTACCCTACCTACCTACCTACCCTACCTACCTACCCTAACTACCCTACCTACCTACCCTACCTACCTACCCTACCTACCTACCCTACCTACCTACCCTACCTACCTACCCTACCTACCTACCCTACCTACCTACCCTACCTACCTACCCTACCTACCTACCCTACCTACCTACCCTACCTACCTACCCTACCTACCTACCCTACCTACCTACCCTACCTACCTACCCTACCTACCTACCCTACCTACCTACCCTACCTACCTACCTACCCTACCTACCCTAAACTACCTACCTACCTACCTACCCCACCTACATAAAAAAAAAAAAAAAACGTAAAAACCATCCTTGAACTTCAACGAACATTTTAAAAAAGATTTGGCCAAATTGGTCCAGGCGTTGTTGAGTTATGCGCTTACCAACACATTTTGCGATTCATTTTTATATTATAGATATGTATGTATTTACAAAAAAAAACATGTATTTAAGTAGTATATCAGTTGATTAGTACCACCATACCCATAACACAAGCAAATATAATTGCTTACTTTGGGACTAGATGGCGCTGTGTGAATGTAGTAGAATATTATTATTATGTGATATTATAATTAAATTGCTATACCTATCGAAATTCTTTGCTTTTAACATCAAAGTATGTGCAGCAAATCTATTATTATAAAGCTATAGATTTGTTTGTTTGTTTGGTTAAACGCTAGGATATCAGAACTACTGATCCGACTTGAAAAATACTTTTAATGTTTTATAGCCCATTCATCGAGGAAGGTTATAGGCTATATAACTTCACGCTGCAGCCAATAGGAGCTGAGCAGTGGCTAAATAAATAACGACGGGAGTGATCCCCCCGCGACTACTAGTTTATAGTAAAACTGATCATCAATGATAGCGTTTACATTTTGAAGATCATTACATAGTTTCGATGACGTATGTAGGTGTCTCTGTAACGGTTTATTTTATTTATTGCACCATAACTCACGTAAAACTCTAAGCTCCCGGTACTGAGATAGCATCTTGAATTCTTACTGGTCACCGCTAGAGGGGAGTTATACAGGATGGTTGAAAAGCTTAATATTTTAAAAATACGAATGTATTACAATTTCAATACATGTCATATTGTTTATATTGAATTTTATTTTTATATTGAAGTTTATTATAAAGTGAGAATCTTAATAATTAGAGGTAGGTAAGTATAATTGATGATGATGAAGTATAATTACATTCAAATCACGGTACTTTATATTTAAGATAATACTAGATTTTTATTAATAAAAAAAATATAATATTACTAGCTTCCGCCCACTGCTTCGCCCACGTGGTATGTATTTTATACCTATAAACCTTCTTCCTCTTGAATCAGTCTATCTATTAAAAAAAACCGCATCAAAATCCGTTGCGTAGTTTTAAAGATTTAAGCATACATAAGGATATAGAGAAAGCGACTTTGTTTTATACTAAATAATGATAAAGTTGTAGAATTTGTTTGTTTGTTTTGCTGAACGCTAGGATCTCAGTTAGTACTTGAAAAATTCTTTTAGCATTGGATAGCTCATTTATCGAGAAAGGTTATAGGCTAAATATCATCACGCTACGGCTAATAGGAGCTGAGCAGTAGCCAAATAAAGAACGACGGGAGCGAAGCCCCGCGTGACTTCTATAATAAACTAAATTCACAACACTTCTACTTTGTAAATTAGAATTCTACGCACACTCAATCGTTTAATCTACAGTACCTATAACAAAAAGCTCTAATATCAATTTCCATGAATCCAGGAAAGTAATTACTAACAATAACGTATTGCGCATGTGTGCAATTAATACACTGTAATATAATCCTGATAGGGGCTTGATCCTGATAACCTTGGGATTCTCTTCAGCTGCAAGTAATAATAGCTAGGCAGAATAAGGTAGATACCTATTTGTAAAAAAGTTTTATAATACTTGTGTGATTTTCTGCCACCGAAACTATTACCAGGTCATGAGTTCATCTGGTAGGGTAACAGACGTTGTAACAGAAATTAGATAAGGACCATGTCCAGTGTATGTGCAGTGGAATCATTGGGCTGATATTATGATGATGATGATACTTGTGTGAATGTTATTCCATTCATTTTGGTTCTGGCATTTCTCAACACGAGCCGTTATTAAATAAATTTCCAAATTTCAACAACTTGATATATTTTTCTAGGAAATAGTTTTGTAACCAGACCGAAAGCGCAGTAGAGAGTGAATCGTAACAGTCTGAGCAGTCGTATCATTACCTCCCATTGAAGTAGCAGAAACACTGTAGGTTTCTGCTACTTCAATGGGAGGTAATGATACGTATAATGTAGGTATATACGAGTATAGCTCGTTAAAATATAAAAGCATTATCATACCCCCCAGTCCCAACAATTCAAGAGAAGTTTGAGTCCCTCTTCCTAACGGAAACCACATAGGTTAGGCCGGAAAACCACAGATACGAAATCCTTTAACAGAGTGATAATTTTAATTAATAAATCTAAAACTGTGTACTGCCTTGGAGTTTGTACGACACCAACTCAAAAATTCGATTGAAATTTTGAGTATCAGCCCAAAGTACAAAAAATCGATTCCTATTACATAGTCTCATATGACTATCATATTCTTTATTTCATATAGATCAAATACATGATACTTATGAACGTCATACAAAGCAAAAAAAAATGAGTCCTAAATTATATGCCAAAGAGTAGTGTGATGCAAATATGACTATGCCTTCGACGATAAAAGACTCAACGCTATATTATATTCCGATAAACTTCTAAAAACAATAAAAAAGTAACAAATAAAATATTTTATTACATTTGACGCGTACAAATATCGAGCAACAAAAAAAAACTTATTCCTAACAATAATATCCTACAATGCTAAACAACAGCTTGTTTAGAAACACACCCCGTATATACCGACGGAAAAATGTTTTGACGTTAAAGCAGCTTAACTAAAGGTTAACGAGACCTTCATTGTGACGCGCATACTTCGAATTAATATTCAAATACTTCGCGTGGTATTTATTGTGTTTATTTTGTAGCTTATTAGGGAACTTGCATACTATATAGATTAAATATCCATTTGTTGTTACTATGTGTAGCGGCAAGAATACATAATGTCACTACCCCATCTCAACCCGTAGGTGTCGTAAAAGGTAACTAAAAGAATAACTTTATGCAGACAAGAGCACTGCGAAAAAAGGAAAATTCGAAACAAACCCTATACCAATCTATCTGGCCAGCGTGGTATAGGATGCAATTTTTTTTGGAGGAGACCCGGGCATACCAGTGGGACGTTAATGGGTTGAAATGATGACAATGACCCATTTATTTTACACTGCTGGGCAGGTCAGTGTTTGTGTTAGAATAATGGTAGAATATAGTTCAATATAGTCACATCTCTGATATCAGTAGTCATGTACTACGCAATCAGGAATGCTATTTATTTTTCTAAGAATAGTAATTAGTGGGTGGCCCTTCCTCTCAACATTTTCCTTCTTCGCTAAAACTCATTACTAGTTTCTAATAGGTTTGTTTTACAAAAGCGGAGAAATAATAATATAATAATAATATTCTACCACATTTTACACAGCGCCATCAAGTCCCAAAGTAAGCAATTATATTTGCTTGTGTTATGGGTACTAAACAACTGATATACTACTTAAATATATTTTTTTTTTTGTAAATACATACATATTATAGATAAATTACAACCAGACACAGAACAAACCTTTATGCTCATCACACAAAGATTTGTCCTGGGTGGGGATCGAACCCACGACCTCCGGCTTAGCAGTCAGGGTCACTAACCACAAGACCAACAGGCCAGTCAAAGTTCTTATATACTGATTACTAGAAATGACATGGGGTTTTACTCCCGTCATTTTTATTTACCCACTACTCAGCTCCTATTGGCCGTAGCATGGTGTTATATAGCCTATGTTACTCAGTGTTAATGTAGTATTCTAGCGGCAATATAATTTTTGAAATCGGTCGAGTATTTTTTAAGTTTATACATTACATACAAAAATACAAATATTTCCTATTTATATTATTAGTATACGAGTAGAATAACTGAAATCAAACTCTTAAGTGGATAAATTTGACAACTAATCGTATGATCAAGTCGATGAAAAGTGGTTAGTCACTACTTCATTTAACTTATCATATGCTGAACCTTCCTCCCGAATTCCACAATTCGGTGTTTGCAAGGATTGATCGCTGTTAGCTTCTCCCGAATTCCACAATTCGGTGTTTGCAAGGGTTGATCGCTGTTAGCTTCTCCCGAATTCCTTAATATTGCCAAGACGGAGTTACCTGTATCAAAAAATATACTGCAAAGAGTAGTTAAAAGGCTTGTTTCTAATGAAAGTGGATAGGATACGCTTTACTTGAAATTTATTCTCTATGCAAACTAAAAACAAACTGTTCTTTCTATCCATTAATATAAATTAAACCTGATGTCTTAGACATAAAGTTCAGTTTAATGTAGCAAAAAGTATCAAGCTAATACAGTTCAAACAAAATTTTATGTACCATCTTTGAAATAGATTGTACAAGGAAATGATCGTTCTAATAACTTTGGAACAAAGAAACTGCGATAAGTAAAGAGTTAAAGTTTGTTCGTTTATTTAGAGTAGTCTCCTAAACTTCTTAATCAATTTACGTTTAATTTGGATCTCAGTTTAATGATTATTAACTCTGAACACACTGTACGAAATGGTCTTAATTTAGCTGAAGCTTCTTCAATATTAGTATAAATAAGTAATGAAATATTGAAGTGAAAATTATACTTTAGGTATTAGGTATAAGTGGAATTATTGATAAAGTTAATCTCTATCTAGATTTTAGACTGGACGATATCAATATAGTTGTCAAATGATTGAAAATTGTGGTTATTGATGGGCAGAGTTATTTTTAAATAATGGACAACGACATTTAAATGAAACAATCTAATAACGAAATAAAAAAAATACACTTGTAGTTTACTAAAACCAAATATGATTTTTAATAATTTACAATAAAAATGGCTAATGCAACAAATCAAAATTGTAAAACATACGTAGCTAAAGTCTCCTTCAATAGGTAAGATAAAAAATACTGCCTACTGGAAGAATGCCCAGAAAATTGTGTGAAAATGTTGGTCTAGTGGTTAGTGACCCTGACTACTAAGCCGGAGGTCGTGGGTTCGATCCCCACCCAGGACAAATCTTTGTGTGATGAGCATATTAAAGGTTTGTTCTGTGTCTGGTTGTAATTTATCTATAATATGTATGTATTTACAAAAAAAAATGTATGTAAGTAGTATATCAGTTGTTTAGTACCCATAACACAAGCAAATATAATTGATTAATTTGGGACTAGATGGCGCTGTGTGAATGTGGTAGAATATTATTATTATTATTATTTAATTTTGAATTCCGGTTGTGGATATGTTTTTAACGGCTGTAATTATTACAGTTCTACCAGAAAAGTAATGAAAAAATATTGTTAGCAACATTTGGCCTCAATCCACCCACAAAATTATTTTATAATTTCCATTGAATACCTTTGTAAATTGGCTTGTTTGCCTTTCTTAATCGAATAACGCATAATAACCATATGGCATACAGACAAGCGGCTACCAAAAAAGTTAGATACACGCGTCTACCCACAACCACCCCGAAAAAACATTCCATAGAATGTCTCAAGCAAACATTCTTCGATAACCAAAAACGTTAATTAAAATACTACATAGCATCAAAACTTCTGAATATTTTTAATCTAATATTAAGAATCACCTGCTATTTTAGGATAGTATTCTTAGGTGGTATATATTCTCATTCTTATTATCCTTTTATTGTGTATGCATATTGTTACGCTAGATTCCAGATCGAAATTGTGTATCTTCTATTTTTATTATATTTTTGATTGTAATGTGTTTTGTGTACAAAACAAAATAAATTCGTATCCTAAATATTATTGAGTTATTGAAATATAATGTTCTATTGAAAAGTTTCACCTAGAAGCAGTTTCATATTTAGCAATAACCAATATTAATTTCATTTATTTTTGTTGACTATTGACTTTATTTTCTCCTCTCTTCATAAGAACCTTAAACTCTACGTAAGGACATAGACCACTTTAATACAACATGAGCAAAGCCACAAGTGAAAGCAGGCTTATTAAACAAATCGTTTGAACTTTCCTCAATCCACATTGACGTTCGTATGTAAGGCCGTGTCTACATAACCGCCTTTTAGCTTAATCGGATCTGTTCGTGTAATAAGAAGATTGTAATTGAACGTCAAAGGAGCCGATCGATGGCTTAGTTGATGGAAGACACGATTATAAGCGACAATTCCGTATCGGTCGTTGTGATTGACATGCTAGTATCAATCTATTCGATATGCATATTGCGAGGCTTCTAGTAGCGTGACAGCGATTATGGATGTTTAATTAAGGTATTATTATAATTACAGTAGTATATAGGTATTTATTACTTAGCTGATAAACATCTAGGTAGGTACCTACATATTGAGGGTTCATACGTAGGAATCCCAACGTTGTAATTTAGTGTCATATTTCGTGGTTTTCTATTTCATTATTTAATCAGAGCTATTTATTGAAATGTTTTCAATAGGTACACTTTTTAGAATTACGTGAACGTGTATTAAAAATTAAGTATACAGATCATCATCAGCAATCCATTAAGTCCCATTGCTGGGCTCGGGTCTCCTCTCCTCTAACTAGAAAGCTGAGAGGGTTTAGGCCATAATCCACTCACGCTGGCCTAGTGCGGGTTGGTGGATCAGACATACTCATAGAATTTCTTCTAGGGTATGTGGGTTTCCTCACGATGTTTTCCTTCACCGTTAGCAGATGGTAAGTCACTTGACTAGTACATATAAATTCCACAAAGTGGAATCCACATTGGTACTGCCGGTCGGGATCGAACTCGGACCGCGTGATTTGCACGCCGCCGGTCACTTATCCATTCAGCCACCATCGCTTTTGCGCTCGCTCGCTTATACAGATACTTACTTTTTAATACACGTTCACGTAATTCTAAAAAGTAGTATGCATTACGGAATGCTTACAGTTATTTTGCTACGAAAATAACACCCTGCAAGTTCCAATGTGTCATTTACATAGAAACAGAATTGTAAACGCTATAATTTCGTACCTTCTACACACTTTTCACCTAATTCTAAAAAGTGTATTGAAAACATTTCAAAAAAATAATTTCGATAAAATAATAATAATCGAAAACCACGAAATATAACACCAAACTGCGACGTTGCCATTTCTACATAACCCTCTTAACAACATTAATATTCACTTCTATTACAATCTGATAACAGTAGTAGTACATAGCTTTGAACAGTACACACAGTATTACTTGTCGACCATCGTGTAACCACAAGCTCATGTTGAATGACTTAACGCAAAAAAATCAATAAGCCGCACGTAAAAAAAACTAAATACGTTTATCATTAACGCTTTTTAATCTGTTTATAGCACCAATTCTTTTAATATGAACCCGAAAGTTTTATTTTAGCCATTCATTGATTTTTTGCTAATAAGATTGCAATCGTTGCTTTCGAAGCTTAACTAAATAGAAGGCAAATTGGACTCAGTCAGGTTATTATTAGTACTAAAATCAAGTAGGGATTAATTCTTCTTATGACTAAAGGTAGAATTGATATAAGAAGAATTACTGCCGTACTCAGAGACGTTACTTAACTTTAAAGTTTATTTAGTAAAAACATGTAAAACTTAAGTCGATACGCCTAAAGACGATTATTCAATGAAAAAATTATGTTAAAGACAGATTACTGCTAATTGACGTCTCTGAGTGCGGCAGTTAGTCCCCTGCTCATTAAACTGGCCAACAGAAAATTAACTGGTTAACAACTTCTTTGTCAATACGCAGTTTTACTTTGATCATAGTGAAATCGATCGAATAGGTACTAAAAATAGTGACTATTAAAGATCTGTGCAAAGTAAAGAACGATTTCTTTGTTTGTATTGTTTATATTGGATACATACCTACATATTGCTATGATATAATTATTATCTAAGATATTAAGCTAGAAATATAGACCAAACAGAAGCATCTCACTATTAAAACAAAAGTAATCAAATGTTAGTTTCAGAACAACCCTGTCCAAAGTTATTATATTAAATCATTTTGAAATTCGTTCTAGAACACGAACAGACTGAATTTAAAACTAAACTTCAATACAAAATCCAATACCAGCATCCTAAATCAAATAACGGCTAGTACCTCCGACTATAAGTTCTGGAAACCACTTTCCTCCCCCTACAATTTAAAAGTTCCGGAGAACAGATGACGCTAGGACATAGTCCGCATACCAATTGGACATAAAAATAAAATAATGCATATTTGTTGGCGTAAATACAGTTAGATGTGTGTTGCGGCTCAAAGTTGTTCAATTCGTGTATCGCGCGCCTATCAGTAACACATCCTGTAGGAAACACGTGACGAGAATAGGGACCTCGACTAGGAATGAGGCCTTTAAGGCCGCGATAAACGAAACTAGACATAACTTATGAAACGTTTACTTAAATATTCGAAATAAAGGTTTTTTTTACCTAGTAGATAATTGTGTATTTATATAAACTGCTTTTTTTAAAATACTAAAATGAAGACGGTGTTCAATTACCTGTATTATTTGTCCTGTAGGTATATGTGAGCGCTACAATAGGAAAAGCAGCCTCTCATGGCATCTAACTAAATAAAAATAAATATAATCTATGCGGTTTAATTTATTCGAATCAAGAGAGATTTCGATATCACGGTAATATTTGAAAATTTAAATATGGTCGCCGTCATTTTCAAATATTTGACAATGATGTCAAAGTAGGACAGGACCATGCTGGATACAGGCCGCATACAACCGGCCCTATTGGAAATCTCTTGAGGAGGCCTATGTCCAGCAGTGGACTTCCTGCGGCTGATATGATGATGATGATGATGTTGTCAAAGTCAACTGTTGAGATTCTGAGTCTGACTTTGAATAAATGATTTTAAAATTTCGTAGTTACAAAACATTGTTTGAATATTATGACGAAACGACTTACATATTACGAATTCGGTTCCAGCAGACGCTTTAGTTCACCTGATGGTGGACTAAAACCTTTGCCGTATTCAGTAAAAAAACACAATTATTCTCTTTATAATTATTATTTTAATAAATACACGAGTTGGTTTTTACCTTTATTAACTTGTAACCACGAAGTTCCACACAATATTACAGAAATTACGCTGTTTGCAAATTCGTAGAACAGCTATTTTAAACTGGAACTTTTGTACTGATGCAACCAGAACGTAATTATCATGCATGCAATTTAATGAATACTGTAGAAAATGTACGAACAATGAACACACACTTATACTTGAGATAATAATTATTACTACATTATTTAGTTTTTAATAATGAACTTAAATACAGTGTTATTATGGTTACGGTCGTTTGTATGGGTTTCTTTTATCAAATTCGTAAAAATAACAATAAAGACAATACATACACATGCATAGTTACATGATGAGCATAAAGGTTTGTTCTGTGTCTGGGTGTAATTTATCTATATTATTTATGTATTTACAAAAAAAATGTATTTATGTAGACTAGTATGTCAGTTATTTAGTACCCATAACACAAGCTAATATAATTGCTTACTTTGGGACTAGATGGCGCTGTGTGAATGTGGTAGAATATTATCATTATTATTATACACCATCTTCTAACGGTGAAGGAAAACATTGTGAGGAAACCCACATACCCTAGAAGAAATTCTTTGAGTATGTCTGATCCACCAACAAGGCCTAAACCCTCTCAGCTCTCTAGTTAGAGGAGAGGAGACCCGATCCCAGCAGTGGGACTTAATGGGTTGCTGATGGTGTGATGACACACACAATCACAATCTTTAATATGGTAACATCCCAATATACGTTACCACGTTCATTATTTTATATTGACAAAATAATGGATGTCTTTAGTCCAGAACTTTGCTCTTACGGACCTTTATTTGGCCACTACTCAGCACCTATTGGTCGTAGCGTAATGTTATATAGCCTATAGCCTTTCTCGATAAATGGGTTACCCATCACTAAAAAATTGTTTCAATTCTAATCAGTACTAAACAAACAAAGTCTTCAGTTTAATAATAATATGTATAATATAAGAAACCGCAACAGTACCGAGTCCACCGGATGAACATTTTAAATATGTCGCGATTCCACCCGCACTTTTTATGGCCACACTTTAAGATTCACGGGAATAAGATGCGACTGAGAAGATGCGTCGCGCATAATGTCCTATTTTGTTTTGTATACAAAGTTATTGTGTTATCGATATTCTCTGTCAAAAAGATTTCTCAAAACATGTTGTGCGAACACATACGGAATATTGACACCATCTGAGATTGAAAGATAACACAAACAACATAACTCGATTTATGAACGAGCTTTTTGTACTCCTAGGGAAGAAAACAAAATGTTTTATCGTTTCAATTTTATAATGTCTGTGTAGTGACGGATGAGAATATTTAATGTCACTACTCCATCTCAACCCGTAGGTGTCGCAAAAGGCGACTAAGGGAACTAAAAGCAGATAAGAGCCCTGCTAGAAAAGGAAAATTTAAAACAAACCCTATACCAATTATCAATACCTCTGGCCAGCGTGGTATAGTAGGCTAAACTCCCTCCAAATTCTCTGGAGGAGACCCGTGCCCAGTAGTTGGACGTTTATGGGTTGAAAAAAATAATGAACGTCTCATCGAATATGTATGCTTGAATCGTATCAATTTGTACTATATTATAGTCTCTGCTGTTACTTATGTATATGGAAGACGGGTAATACCCGTGGGTAATACGAATATAAGTTTTTAATACCACGATGGTGGTCCGCCTGATAATAATCGATTCATCATAATCATAGCAGCCCAATAACGGACATAGGCATCACCTAACCTCCGCTACGGTGAGCGACAACCTTTACCAGGTCGTCGGTCCATCACGTTGGGCGGTCGTCCTACACTGCGCTTTCCAATACGTGGCCGCTCATCGGCTTTCAGTCCTGCGAGGTATGTGTCTGAAATAATCGGTAATATATGTAGGTATATCAACTCGATTACCCTAACATACCTAATGGACGTCTACAACACCAGCAGTAAGGCGCTTTGCCGACCATGACACTTAGATTATTCCTAATATTTCGATATCAATAAGTCGGCTGTTAGAACTTGTAATTAGATTTATTTTTTAATAAAAGACAACGCCCGCAATAACAAGCCCTTACAAACATACAATCAACGGACACAAAATAATAATAATAATAATATTCTACCACATTCACACAGCGCCATCTAGTCCCAAAGTGATGAACAACTGATACACTACTTAATTTTTTTTTTGTAAATACATTCATATTATAGATAAATTACACCCAGACATAAAACAAACTTTTATGCTCATCACACAAAGATTTGTCCTGGGTGGGAATCGAACCCACGACCTCCGGCTTAGCAGTCAGGGTCACTAACCACTAGACCAACAGGCCAGTCAAAAAAAAGACTCGAAACTAATATCTATGAATTGTTTCGTGTGGGAATCGAACCCATGCCAGGCTTGACACGGCGTTGTTAGTGGCAAGAACACTATCTTAACCGCTATGCCACAGTGACAGTCAAAGTAATCAAGTAGATAATAATATGCTACTTGCTCGCCTACCATCATGGTTCATATTATCCTTATGATATTCAATATATAGTTATATACTTAATAAATTTCTAAGTCACGCTTTTTCTCCCCCAAAGGGTAGACAGATAATTACTCAAAAGTACTAAGATTCAGAGTACTTATCTCTAAAATAGATCCTAGTGTTCAAATATCTACAACTTACTATTAATTGTAATTAAAATTAAGCTTCTTGCTCGACCAACTCCACTATTGATACGTCACTATTTCTCATCTCGAAGACTATAAAATACAACAGTGTATCCATTACTTTTATCAATCGAACACTTAAATTAGCGTAATTATTACTAGCCATTAGCAAACGATTACCCTGACTATTGGTCGAGATCGAAACGCAATAAATAAGAGTTGGCGCATGTTGTAAGCCATAATTACGCGCATAATACAAATGAAAAGCGCAACCGTGCACACGTACCGACCATGTCTTACCCACATTATTTATTGCCGTTTTATCTCAGAGCGACCGTTTGCGATAAAATAAAAGAAATGTCAGGCCCCGTGATCGCGATTATCGCGATACAATCATTGAAACGCTTCTGAGTAACATGCCGAAACAGCAACACGTGTCCTTTTAAATATACGCAAATTCCATCACCGATTGCACTTAACATTATTTGAATACAATAAGTACTGAAACAGCAATGGATGATTTTGAAACTGGGGCTATCGTTTTTAAAGAAAGCGGTAAAACAAAATACGTACTGAAAGGAGTTAAAAGGCGACTTTGTACGACCAAGTATTGGTAGTCAGTTATTGACTGGTAAGAGGCTTGCTTGTATGGCGTGGTTTCATGTTAACTGAGTAGACAGCCGAGATCATTGTGTAAGAGAATGTCCTTTAATTAGCACATGTAGAGCAAGATTATCGACCGACAACGTCTTGGAAAAGGCGACAACTGAATAATGACATCCCTATTTAGGTATATCGAGATAATTACTGGGGTTATTAAATTCTTGTTTGTTTAATGTTCATGGCTAAAATAAATCCTGAATGGTTATTGTGAAATGGATATAATAGTGCTTGGTGGACGTTATGCTATAATTAGTTTTGTAATTTGCTATTACAGGCTATTAACTCATCGTGTTATTAGACGGGGTAGTAATAAAACAGTATTTTATTATAGCATATTGATATGAGCTTGTACTAAAATCTCTATTCCCTATATCCATTAATGTGAATGTTTGTTAATGCGACATTAACAATTAGTTCGAAATGCGTTAGCATAGCTTTGTAGCAAAGTAAAAATATCAACCATAATTAATGCTGAAATTTTGACAACTGTCTTTAACCTACAACAAACAAAATATATATCCTATAATATACAGAGTTGCACATACGCTTGTATTTTAAATAATGCATTCGCATTCAGTGGACAAGGAAGACTTCATACCTGTTACATTACGGAGCTAACAATTGTTTCTTTAGTAGCTCACACACAATAATTACAAAACTTGATCGACAAAAACCGACCTCAATATATTTAATTATAAAACGATAGCTTTTAACCTGATGACAGTTATTATAAAAAGAAGCACGCCATCTATAAATCAAATGAGAATACCACAAATCACGATAAAGATTAGATTAATACACAACAAAAATACGAATTGAAACTTATTCCCAAATATTTTCTTTGCCAAAATTGTAGCAAGTATCCTGCCGAGAGCCAAATTACCAGTGACATGAAGCCAAATAAGGCTAAACAGGCACCTGCATGTCGGGAGGCAGCCAAATCCTGATAGGTGCTGTCACGCGCCAACTTTTAGATTAAATGGCCCATAGCAGAGGTTCCCAAAGAATGTACCGCGATGCCCTGGTGACGCGAAACTCTTTACCTTTACCTGAAACCTTCACTTTTACACAATTTAGTATAGAGCTTGAGTAGCGAATTGCTCGCCGATTGGTACAAACAGAAACCTTAGTTTCGTATTGTGGATGTTTTAATTTTTGTGCTAATTGTACCTATATTTATTTCGACTATTTCGAGGTTAGATTGCCAAGACAAATTATTAAACTTGTAAATGCGCAAGATTGAGAACCGCTGGTCTTTAGAATTGGCAATTAGTTTTATTTGCACATGTATATGGATAAAACCATAATTATGACAGAAATTTATGATTAGCTGGCTATTTTTATAGGCAGTTTTATATAAGACTGAATTCTGTACCAATAAGATTTTATTTGCTGTATTCTTATATAAAGCAATTAAAATCACATTAGAAGAAAGTTTTTATACATTAATTATGTTACGTTCTTTAGAATGTAACATAATTAATGAATAAGAACTTTGAGTATTGAGGCCATTATTAAACAAAATGTTGTTTAATTGAAGTGAAGTATAGGTATATGCCTGCATTCTTAAAGCATCATATAAAGTTTTATCTGAAAATAGCAGCTATATATATAGAACTGCATATAATACCATGGTTCATTTGACATTCGGCACCAACGTTAGGAGATGTCCGATAAAAAAATACAATAAAGTTCTACTTCCAAGAAGTGTATGAAAGTATATTAAAACACCTTTTTCATTGGGTGTAAAGTAATCCTTACCCCGGGCATTACAATTACCGATACACTACAATCATGACACTTGACAAGCAGGATACTATTACCCCAAAGTAATTTAGTCAGAAACCAAATTCCTGATGGACAAAGCCTGAGGCAATAAATAGTCTTTGACAAGGAACTCAAGGAACTGAAGACGGTATACATTAACAGTATCTTCATTGATATAAGACAGACAAATAAATCTCAGCAAAGCCAATACAGCTTGTGCTATAAATCAAATATTTCATTACTTACTATGACCTTCGTCGTTAACCCTTACAGTATATTATTATTGAGAATACTAGTCATTCATTCGTTTCTATAATTCAGCAAAGTCTTGATTGTTTCATTTGATTTTAGCCGTAGTGTTGAAGGACAATCAATATTGCAAACGGTTAATTCTAGATGACGACTGTAATATTATAAGAGTTCTAGTTAATTTTTATGTTATTTATTTTTTATTATTCAAAATTAGAACAAGAGATAGCAATATAAAACTAAACAGCAATCATTCCAAGAATTAAAATAACGATACGATAACATTTAGAACGAATAATTTTAAACATGAAATCCCGGAGTTTGTTGAACACTTAGTACATTTTGTATACAAGGTAAACAATTTTCTATACTCACCTTAAACACATACATTTCAACGTATCCAACGTCCATATTTCTATACTATAGACTATAGGTATTATTTTCATTTATCAAGAAATGATAATACACAAATAATAATACACTTATTAAACGACTTCTTTTACTTATAATAAATTGTATGTACTTAAATAGTAAATACTAGCTAATAACATAATGTGTGTTAGTACAAATCTAGTGCAAACTAAGTGCAGCTCTAGTGCATCTACAGTACAAATCAGTTCATCTTTAGTGCGCTGTAAGGTCGGTGCCAACTGCAGTGCATTTTCGGTGCATTTCAGTGCACTAGGAGTGTGTACAAAGTAATTTTAGTGCAATATCTGCAGTTAATGTTATGGAAATATTTCGGTGCATGTTGATAATAATTACTTAACTCTCTTGTGTAAGAAGAATGATAAGTAAGTATCAGTAAACAAAACTGTTTTGATTAAAATAAAAATGAGCGACTGAGCAAAAAACTGTGTAGTGACGGATTAAGAATGTATTGTTGTCACTACCCCATCTCAACCTGTGGGTATCGTAAAAGGCGACTAAAGGAGTAACCTTATGGAGACAAGAGCACTTCAAGAAAGGGAAAATTCGAAACAAACCCTATACGAACCGTCTGGCCAGCGTGGTATAATAGGCTAAATTCCCTCCACATTCTTTTTTTTTATTCTACGTCATTCACACAGTGCCATCTAGTCCCAAAGTAAACAATTATATTTGCTTGTGTTATGGGTACTAAACAATTAACAAAGCCTGAGGCAATAAATAGTCTTTTATATTTTTTTTGTAAATACATACATATTATAGACAAATTACACCCAGACACAGAACAAACCTTTATGCTCATCACACAAAGATTTGTCCAGGGTGGCGATGGAACCCACGACCTCCAGCTTAGCAGTCAGGATCACTAATCACTAGACCAACAGGCCAGTCAAATTGGAGACCCGTGCCCAACATTGGGAGATTCATGGGTTGAATAATATGAATGAAGCTACTGCCGTTTGTACACTACAGTGAAAAATAAAACTGATACACTTGATTCTTTGATAAAGACTTTCAAACTGTCTACCTATATTATACATTCAACGTCCGCGCCTAACTCTAACTCTCGTAACATGGTCATAAAACTCAAAATTCATGGCAGCACGTCTAAAAAATCACGTTTATGAAATATTAAATCTAGTTATATCAGGGAGATCTCCAGTTTACGTCTTACTGAGAAAGATATAACAGACAGGTGGTGCACCCAAACAGTTGCCGAGCATAAACAATTATCATTCCGTGTGGTTGCAAAACATGCTTCGTCACTATCAGGCTGCCCATCATCACGACTTCACTATTTACATAGCACCTCTATTAAAAAAGGCATTAAGTGAAAATGAGCCCATTCAGCAATTACTATCTTGTATCAATAGCATTATGGTTGATAATTGTGAAGTGTAATTTGATCATCTTACAACGCTATTACACTGAGGGCATGATATAATAACTATTCAACAATAAACAAAGAAATGTGCAATGCTTGCCTCCATTTCTGAAATATTTTTTATTCTACAATGCTACGTTAAGTAATCCGGATATCACGTTGTTTTAGTAAATTAGACGCTTGATTTTATCAGTTTCTTTTATATTAAATTTGGACATAGTTTAGAATTAGGTATCGTCTTACTTTATACACTGTGTATAATTTGACGTTAATTTTGAAATGTCGTGCTTATAAAGATGGAGATAAAAAATAAAAAAGGTTTTGAATTGACCTCGTCAAATTACGCCATAATATAGCTTTCACTGTTTTTAACAAGATAATTAAATAAATAACCTTTTTAATTCAAGTTTACTTTTTTTTATGGCGGCTAGGTTTTGCATCCCTGTGTAAACTCTGTATACATACTTATTATAACAGAAGAAGAAACAATATCTTGAAAACTTTTTTACACACTTTAAAGTTTATAAAATGCCACAAAATTATGCCTATTAAAATATTAAACACAGTTATTTTACAGAATCTTAAGGGCGCCAGTCCACACACTTATTTTTTGTTTACATCCACACACGTTTTCATAACTCTATAATCTGAGATCTTTCCGTACGATATGTCCTTTATTTGAAAGAGTACCTTTTTAAGAGGCTCACCGGTAGCCCTTCAAATGTATCTTTGATGTGATAAGTAAACAACGTAAATATTAAAAGATTCGTTTATTAAAATAGAAATGTCAAAGTGATATATGAAAACATTTCTGAATAATTTATACAGAACATGTTTCTTTAGATCCAAAAATAGTCAAGAAAAACAAGTATTTAATGTAAGAATATATATTGTGTGTACAGCATATTACTGCAAAATTTATTGGTTCAATTCATTTGTATTGTATATTTGAATAACAGCCAAACATACTTATTCAAAGTTATTTACTTACTAACCACGTAAACTGAACACGTTGGCAATTGCTTGACAAACGACGAGCTACCACGATACTGTTAATAAGTTCCTGTACGACAATGTTTTAAGAGCAACAAGTTACACTACTTTATGTGCTTCATGGCCAACCTGTGACACTGTTCTGCAATACTTCTAACAAGAATGTACGCAAAATGGTCTTCGTTAGTTAAACACGAAGCCTCTGAATGCACTTCAGTAAAATAAATTAACTTTGACCCCACAATGTCCGAGTAAACATGCATGTTTATGTATGACAGTCTCGAATTTATGACGCAGAACAAAGTCAAACTACTTTGTCTTCGGTTAATGCTTCGAGTATGCCTTTAAAAATACTCAATTTACTGACTGGTAAACAGAACCATAGCCGATGATTAAACTCAATGTACAACTTAGCTTTTTCCAATTATCTCTTAAAACTCAATTATCTCAGAACGAAAGAAAACAAAAAGCGACAACAGATTGAATTAAAACAAAATTCTGATACAGTCAAATAAGAAAAAGTAAAATTAATAGAGACGACGGAATCTCGGCTCTCTCCTTGCCGACTAATTATCATCTTAATTCCTCATAATGAAGTGAACGCTGCTACTGTGTTTCCCAGAATGCCATCTACATAGAAAAACGAAAGTAGGTTGTTTGTATTCGTACATAGCGCCGCTCAGGCATTCCATGCAATATAAAATATTACCCATACTAGTCATAACTTCCAACCAAATTCAAACCGTCTTGGTAGCCATTAATGAAGAAAATTTGGTAATAGAAATCAATATTCAAAACATTTGCTAAGCACAACTATAAAGGAGGTTACATAAATTCGAGAATTTATATTCACTTAATCCATCCGTCCAAATATTACGTTTTACATCTCGAGTCAATTTCTATTCACAACCGATTAGTGTTCGATCGTTTATTAATGCCGGCGGTAAGAATACCATTTCTGTATATTGAGATACGCGCTATAAAGTATATTCTCGTTTGAATATAAATAAAATTTAAGCAAATATTTTAGAAACCTAATTCGGATTAACAATTTTATACTTTCTGATGTCGTTTATACAGAATAATAGTCCCATAGGTAAGCATCAGTGGCTGCCTTCGGAATGTATTTTATAAATATACCACCATCAAAATGTTATGTTGCTACCAATAAGTATGATATTTATTTCAATAAACTTGCCAGTGCTGCAGTGTTGTAAGACACGACATAAGAGAAATTCTCTTCAATATAATGAACGTCGTATAGGCTTCCCCTTTTTTCTATGTTATTTCATATCCTTTTAGTTCACTAACTACAAACATGTAAGTCGTGGATCATGTCTAATACTCGTTAACTTTTTCTGACGAAAATAAAAAAGCTGGTTACTGGTTAATAACGGCTCGAGGAGAAATTACTCTTAAACACACGAACCTTTCGTCATAACACGGCACAAATTACGTCAAATCATGTAGATATTATTTTTTATGTCGAACGAGAGCACCATGTGGTAAATTAGAGTCCCTTAATATGAGGAACAAAATAAACAACATAACAATACACTGCTCGTTGAGTGGAGAAAAAAAGTAACAACTCCCCCAAAATGGTTGTCGCGAGCTTCACAAATTATCGGTTCGGGGAAACTAGTTTCCTTTGGGTTTTTTTTGTTCTGATAATATCGAGGAACGGTCTATAAAGAATGATGAATTAGCGATTGATTTTATTATCAAAAAATAGATATTCTATAATGGATTTAAAGAAACCGCAAATATTTTTCTGAGCTATGCTTAAATTATATTCATCTTTATTAAAGTGCTTAGACTTAGAACCGATTTTATTTGATGATACAATTGAAAATGTTAACCAGATTCTTAAATATTTGTCGATATCTAGTACCTTGAAGTTAATTATATATGTATTTATTCATAGGCTGTGAAGCATTTGACCACACCCCCGTTCCGTAGGAGTGTAGAAAAGATATTTGATAGAATTGTAATTTAAGCAAAATCCTTTGAGAACAATATTATTGGTTATTTTGACTTAATTAAAGAGATTTACAATATATTAAAGGTCACGCTCGCTAGTACATAACTAGATTATCATCGGATTATTGATTAGCGCGAACTTTAATTTAGTTAATAAATACTCGTTGGGTTATCAGATTCCATTGTATAATTATTTATTGAATTGAAGTTAATCCTTTCTCCTCAATGTGTTAAGCTATAGTATTAAAAAATATTAACCCACTGCGGCAAAAAGTGAGCTCAATCAATGTCATTAAAATTATAATCGTACACTTTATTATAGTCATGCCTTATGAAGCACGGAAACAACCAAAAATCTCATCAAACCAAAGTTATACGTACAATTATGTTAGCTTATAAGGTTTCAATTATGATTAGGAATTAACAGAATTTTATTAAATAGAATCACCACTGGAATAGATGTGGTAAGTAGACGTATTAACTGTAGAAAACAGGTTTATCACAGCAGTCGACTAACTGGACCCGTTAGCATCATTCGACATAGGTACACTGCTATCAATAATGCTGTTATCATTATAATAATTTCAACCCATAAACGTCCCACTGCTGGGCAAGGGTCTCCTAATAATGCTGTCACGCATCACGCAAGCCCCATTCATAACGATTTTCAATTTATCGATAGATTTATTTATTCATATTAACTTACTAATTATTCTGTACAATTTTTTAAACTAAAATGAACCTACTAATTTAAAACTAAATAAAAATAAAAACTATTTATTTACATAATTGCAAGTACTATTAACAAGACTATAAATAAATAATTTTCTGTTTTTTTCCTATAAATATTATTCAATCTAAGAACTTTGTTCTAATAATACCTACTTCAATATACAAATACGATACTCCTACAGCATTATAATTAAAAATTTATTACGGAAACCGAACACCGCTATCGATAACTTATGTGTACGTAAGTAATAATCAATCATTAGGTGATGATAACGTTAGTACAAACAGGTTTTACGTTAGATCAATATTCAATATATTCGCATCGTCCGTTTATTCATTCGCTGATTTAGATAACTTGTTCACATTTACTTGACGACGGCTATTGATGACTTTATAAGATGCTGATTAATTTGAAAATCAAAATAGACCAATTTGTCGTAACTATTTGTTTTGTATCTTGTTAAGATACAACTGATTACATATGATCTATCATCTAACTTTTGAAAAGAATCACGAGGCTCATAATTCTTTTAATCATTATCGGTCATAATTTATTTCAGAATTTAAAGAAACAAGATAAACTAATATAGACTTGTATTTACAAGGCTTACTGTTTCATAATGGTTAATGAAAACATTGTAACGAAGCCTACCTACTATTGTCTAAATTTTAAGGGCATGAAGAATGCAATTTTAGGCACAAAAATAAAATGAAAGGGAATCAACTCATACTACTTACTTACGTTACTAGTATTTATTTAGATTTCTAAGTTACAGTATAATTTACAATGATTAGTTCTTAAACTGAACATTTTACCAGAATCTTTGACTTCTTGAAATTAATTAATTCTTGAAATAAAAATATTAAAATTTACCATGTTTTGTTTTCACAACCAGACCTTGTTAGTTACTACGATTCCTTTATTATGACTGGCCTGTTGGTCTAGTGGTTAGTGACCCTGACTGCTAAGCCGGAGGTCGTCGGTTCGATCCCCACCCAGGACAAATCTTTGTGTGATGAGCATGAAGGTTTGTTCTGTGTCTGGGTGTAATTTATCTATAATATGTATGTATGTATTTATTTTATTTAAAAAAAAATGTATGTAAGTAGTATATCAGTTGTTTAGTACCCATAACACAAGCAAATATAATTGCTTAATTTGGGACTAGATGACGCTGTGTGAATGTGGTAGAATATTATTATTATTATTATTCCAGAACTGAAATAGTTTTAATAGCAAAAGGTTGCAAAAATGTTATTTAAATAGTCAGTGATAGACAGACAACAAAACCGAAATTAAACTCGATTACGATGTAAAGGCCTGTAGTGGCGCGTGAATGATGACAAACACATTGACGAGGATTATGCAAGTCCCACCAATGTGGATGATAGCACAGATTGTGATGTTTTTAGCTTCAGTATAATAATATCACTAGAAGAGGCTTCAATTTAAATATCTGCGCCCTTTAAATAACTTTTACTTAAGTAAACTAATTTAATAACAGATAGATGGTCATATTTAAAAAAAACTTTCTATTTATATTTACTCTCTAAGTTTTACAGGTTCTATACAGAAACCCTAGTTCTTAAATTCGGCAACTTTTGGGAGAAAATAAGGGCCCAGGAGGGAAGGAGTATACCGTAAAACCACTGTTATACTCGTACCATCATTACAACAAAACACAACTCTGTAACATATCAAACATTTTTTACGATTTGTTCAAAAAGCTTTTATTGAATCCGCCAATTTTTACACAACATACTCGTTTACGTACCAGGGATATCTTTATTAGTTTAATTATGTAGAATCTACTCTCTTCTTAAAGACTCAGGCGCTATGTCGTTGATTTCTATTTTCATTTATACAAAGTTATCCATGCTTTGTTAGCGTTCAATCAAAGTACATTTTGCTCTTTATAATGGCAAAACAATGAGCAAATAAAAGTCACTTTGTGTACCTTTTAAAAAATGAAAATTTGTATACAAAACAGTTCTCTAACGTACGCAACAGAAATTGCAGCAACTAAATAATTTATGTGGAAAATAAAAAAATATGTTTTGTGATAGAAAGGTACTTCAAAGTACGCATAAATTTTATTTACGTGTCTAGACATTGGAAACACAAAGTGCTTTGTGAATCTTGAGAGATAAAGTGCCAATTTTTGCCCTATTATTGTGTGTCGAAAGGATTGAATTTGATATTTACAGACCTGTTTAGGTACCTCTAGACTTCCCCTGTCACATTGTAACTAATGATATATTTGCTATGAAGTGAAGTGGAAACTTTCTTTCTTACTCCTCCATCTGACTGGCTTGTTGGCCTAGTGGTTAGAGACCCTGACTGCTAAACCGGAGGTCGTGGGTTCGATTCCCACAAAGTTAGGATGGGTGTATGGATGGATGTTTGTTACTCAATCAAGCCAGAACGGTATACAAGATCTGTATGAAAATTGGCAAACAGATACATTATAGTTTGGAATGAATATATTTTTTTTACCAAACGTACCACGCGGGCGGATTTACTCCACAATACAATAGTAAGTATGACACATAACCTGAATAATACATTGTTTTAGTTATTTCCAGTTGAAAGTATAACAAACAAGATGATTATTATTATTCTAGATGGAGAATCTGTATATCGAGTACAGAGCCTTGATACGGCTACCATTGTTAGCAATGCCAACCAGCAGAACCAACTAACTCAGTAAAGCTCTTATAACACGTACCTTACACAATACGAAAACAAAAAAGAATATTTATATTTCATGTTCATGTTTTCTAAGTGAATTTGCAAGGATTACGAACACTCACTCGCAATCCATTGTATTTGATTTATTATAATATTCAAGACCTAACAATAAATAAATGTATAATTTGTAAACTAATTGGGCCATGAGTCAGAATCAGAACTGAAATTGCTATTCGATTTCTGTACAATAGCCGAATTATAATGGTATCGTACGGTCTTAAATTACGTACCTACTGACGTCAAAATTTGTTTCATGAATATGTATTTCTTGTATAATAACTTATTTAATAACATAAAAATATTTCCACAATTTTTTAAATCTTGATAAAGTTGGATGAACAGTGTTTAAAACTGTTCCGAATTTCATATCGATAGCATAAAGTAAATTCCGAGATATAATGCTTTGAAAGACGGACAGAGTGAAACCATAAGGATTCCTTTAGTACCATTTGGTACAGAACCCTAAAAGCTATAAGTTATATTCAATAACATCTAATAGTAACTTGTGCCAATTAAAAGTATGCTTCTCTCCTACATCCTACATCCCTCCCTAATTCCTAAATCTATGTGTGAAATTTTATAATGATCGGTTCATTCGTTAAGGTGTGAAATCATATAAAAACAATTCCTCTCCCTTCTGCATTAATATTATAAGTTAGGATACAGACACTACACGCAGACTTGACTTTATATTACCTCAATTACTACCGGTTATGACAAATGATGTCATTAACCATGCCTATATCTGTGACTAATGCATTCTACTAGTCTGAAACACCTCATATTTTGTATCTTATTGTCACTACACGATCCTATTAGGTATGAGAGACCTAACATAGCTGTTGAAATGTCGATGTGATCAACTTCTACCCCTTAGGGGATAAAGACGTGAAGCTATTTTATGTTATTATGAATCGGCGTAAATTCGTGGGTGTATGTTTGTATGTTTGTTACTTCCTTGATGTTTAAACTGTTGGCAGTTTGAGCATCAAGGAGAACCAATTTTACCGTAAAATTTGGTACAGGTAATTTTACGTAAAGTACGTGTAACGCGTAAGGTAATATGAATTTAGTTTTAAACTGTATCACATCCAGTGCTTCTATATTTTTGTATCGAATAGATTTCAGAGCGCGGTCGTCTCTGGGATTAGCGATGCCGTGTTATCACTCGGCTGCAGTTAGCCCAAAGTTTGGCTGTTCGCGCGGTCCGAGGGGGAACGCAAAATCAACAATTCGCTGGAAAAATCCAGAATGATTTTGCTTTTTCTGTTTAGTGGAAAATGTTTGCGTATGGGGATACGAGCCGCTAGAGTTTGACTCGCTTATGCAAAAAAAAAAAACAGAATAGGAGAATCAATAGGAATTGAAATCAATCTACCTGAATTACAGCATACTAAAAAAAAATTACATATTCATTTATTTGTATTTCAGTATGCAGATGCACGATAAAAGTAGCATTCAATTCTCATACAATAAATATTGCGATAGATATTCATTCAATTCTTATACAATCTCAGTGTAATTTACTCTCACTGCAAAAAATTAATTAAAAATCGAAATCAGTTCCCATCACTGACTGTCTCATTGTCTCACTGTTTCACAATTCGATAGATATCGACCGTTATGCAACTTGCTAAGACTAAGTGTCGTCCGTATAATTACTCTGACTCATTGTCTGAACGCTTCACTTGACAGCTTTGTTATTTATCATCTAGTTACTGTTAATCGCTGCGATTTGGTTGAATTGATTCCTAAACTCATTCGGAAATGTATTGTCTACAAATGTCAATGTCCCAACATGTCTCAAGTTCGTAATTGGAAATAAATCGTCACTCATAGTCGTAATGAGGTTTTAAATGGACACATTTCTTTATTACGACTCATTTCTTTTTGATGTCAGTAATCAATAGCTTATGAAATATTTCACACATTTCGCACAAATAGGACAAACTTATTACTTTATCATTATTATTACACAGTAGGTATGTTATTATCCCCGCAGATTCAATTTGTGTTATTTCATTTTGAAATCGCGCATTATCGAATATCTCGCAATAGACGCTCATTCATGTCAACACGACTCTCTTTACACACATGAACAAAAAAGGCATGTTAGCCGCTCTAAATTTCAAACAAAATTACTGACAACAAACTAACAACGTCAATCACTTTGGCTAATGGCGCACAAAGCGATCTTATCTAGAGAACCATAAGCGCAGTTGTCAGCGAGAGCGAACGTCCGCTCGGACAAAAAGGCTCATTGAAAAATTATGAATTTGAAGCAGTAGCGACGTGGACCGGTCTGTGAGCAAACAAATGATGCGCCCGCCCGGCCCGCCGCGCCTCCGCGCCGCCGCGCCGCCCGCGCAAGCCATACGGACATCCGTGGCTTCGGGCCCAGCTCCCACAACTCACAACTGTTAGCAGTCGTGGCCCTCACGAGGCACCGTTAACTAGCCTGATATTAATCATAATTTCTTACGACGCGATCCACTCAAGTGTTTTAGATGACCGTCATTATCTAAAACACTCGAAGCAAACTTTACAGCGTGAGCGCATGCCATAATACATTGTTCAACGCGAAAATTGGCCGCGCAATAGCCAATATGTTTGTCGAAATATAAAGACTCGACCAAGTGCTCGTTGAAAATTGAATATTAAATTGCTTTTGTATTTCGCGTGTGAAACATTCCCATAAGTTAGAGTCAATAAAACTCTGGCTTGGACGTGTATGTATTTACAATAGAGGCAGAAAACGTAATAAAATAGTAAAAGGTTAGTAACGGTTGGTTAAATGCATCAAAATGATCTATTATGGGATGGCATTGTCGAATTTAGTTGCATACAATTGCAGCTAACATGATATCATCGTAATCATGATATTTGATCTCAAACAGCGCAGCCATGCTGCTTCACAGTCAATTACAGTCATTATTTCAGTATCTCAGCACGACTACAAACAATGCTACAAACTTTAAGGCTCTCGTCTATAATTCTTGAATCCACACTGTAAGATAAATTTTATGTTTTAAAAAAGTTCTGTTCTGATTCAATTTTGTAAGAATTCTTATTCTCTTTGGATGGATCTGTAAATATCACAACAATCACAACTCAAAAGTTTTCTAAAGTCAAAATACAGTTTATAACAACTAAAACCTCATATTTAATCAGATAGCCCTAAACATTTACACGACGCTCGCTTGTCTAATTCCATCATGTACTTCCAATATTGAATAATCGAACACTGATTCCCACGACATACGACACATGTACGAATACATCACCAAAGTCGAGATTAGATAGAATGTACCCATCATGTGACACTGATCAGTAAATTGTAGAAATACAAGGGTCATAATAGTCTTTACAACATAAGGTACAAATAAATGATATTACGGTTCTTGTTAATAGAAGCTCTTGCATTATTGAAACGATTGTATGGAAATACTACGCAGGATTGTATTGATTTTCTCGGCATCATAAAGTATATTTACTGAGAAACATAAGATGCTAATATAAATAGGTAAGGTACATGAAGTCATAAATACGAACAGGGAATAATAGTAGCTGCTTTAAATTGCATGAGATCACAGGTTATGTAAATTCTTATTAAGAGCTTATCGATTAAGTTTACAATGCCTAGGAAGGTTCGAGCTAATGCTTAACTATGGCTACCTGAAAGTATTACGCATACAATGTATTGTCTTCATTCATTCGTATTTTTTCAGTCCAAACATCATTTTTGAAATTGTTAGGCATAAACAAAAATTAACTTAGTTTTTAATACATCTACAAACTCATATTTTTATTGAATTTAAATATTTTAACATCAGAATGGTAAGTGCCAAATGGATAAGTGTTCGGCTTGCAAACTATGCGGTCCGAGTCCTATTTCGACCGGCATGCAGACTGCTGCATCCACATTGGTACTGACCAATGTGGATTTCACTTTGGGATTTATATGTACCAGTCATGTGACTTACCATCTGCTAACAGTAAAGGATAACATCGTGTGGAACCAACCCACACTAGGACAGCCTGTGTGGATTATGGCCTAAACACAAGCTCTCTAGATAGAGGAGAGGAGATCCGACCCCAGCAGAGGGACAATAATGGGTTGCTGATGAACATCAGAAGTGAATCAATTAATAAATTATATTAATTTATCAAACTGACCATCACGCCACAAAATTATATCATACAAAGTGACTACACAAAAAGTGCATGCATTTTTTTGCAAAGTATTAATTCAATAACGTTTTACAATTACATCGCATGATGTGCCTTCAAAAATGTCTGATATCAATTAATAAACAACAGAAAAACCAGTCATCAATTATTGTTATATTTTTTGTCGGCGTCAATAAAAAAATACGTCAATTTAATAAATTTCATTAGCTGCTATTGAAGTGAGGTTTTGATTGACATGCGGTCAGTCATCCGAATTTGTACTGGCAACTGACACAGGCAATCGGGTAACCCTCACCTCACGATGACTAAACATACCCTTTTATTTCACTTACATGCTAATGCATGAACACTGATGTTATTTTTTTATACCACGACGGTGGCAAACAGGTATATGGGCCACCTGATGGGAAGCTGTTACTGTAGCCTAGGGCAACAACAGGGGCATCACGAGCGCGTTGCCGACCATTAAAAACCCTATTCAATCCTTTTTTGAAGAATCCCATACTGTAGTCCCTAAAGAAAACTTCGATCGAGAGCACACATCATTTCTCATTCATAAGCTCCAAGTCTATGGTGTTGAATTAAACATTCAAAATTCAATTTGCAGTTATTGAACCTAGTAAGACTGATTTTTTTTAAATATTATTATCTCTGGTGCCACAGTAGCAAACAAACAAAGGACTCAATTTCTGTGATTTTGTTTTAGGGTAGGTAAGTCAGGGAAAGCACTGTTCGCGTACACTCGTGGTCGATATCCCCTATTAACATTTATATCTCACACTTCGTTCCATGATAATAATATACACTAGTAATAACCGTATATTATTTTCAATTTAATCGAATCTACAAGAATATATGTAACATTTTTTTTTTCATATGAATTTTATTACAACTTTGATGCCGTATACGTACTTCCATTTGCCTTTTAACAATGTTCGCAAAATCCCCCATACGCAATGACCGCATTATCTTGTTCCCAAACTTAAGTAACAAACCTAATGAATCATTAACTAATCTCGCCACAATAGGGCGGGTGTTCGAAAGAGGAAGCGATAAGACAGTACACCGAACCCGAAAACGAATCATTGTCTCATTACAATGTGAGTATCTTATCACACGCTAGTAACATGAATAGGCAAGTGCCGGTGAAACGTGCATTTTGACGCGAGATTGAGATTATATTACAAGTCTTTTATACGTTTAGTCATCAAGTTGAAAGGCAACCACAATTCTACTGGTCTTCATCTTCTTGGATAACGGCTGGCTTTAGACAGGATTTTATATCTTCGACTACATTTAGAATTATTTGTTTTTATAAACTGTGACAACGTGCAAGTCATGCCAACAAGAGTCACTTTTAAGCAACTGCAAAGTCTAGAAACAGGCAAACTATAGAAGTAGTTTTAACAACTTGATGGACCATGGTTTATTTTTCATCGATTTCAATGTAACTATTAAATTAAGAGCTTGCGAGATATAGGCATGTTTCGATAACCCGACTACATTAAGCTATTCTTCAGTAAGTTTAAAGCACGTTGCGCTGGAACATTAGATTTGAAACCTCTAGTACCAACGAGGAGCCTTAATATCCATACAAATCTTTGTATTACCTATATAGAGTCTAAATAATCGATGACGTTATTTAATAGCTATAGATTCCGCCCGCGTAGTAAATCGGTAAAACTAACTTACGTAATAATATGCTATTCCAGACTAACCAAGACCCTTTAAACACTTACAATATCAAAAGTAGCATGTCATCAATGACGTCACCGTAGTATATAATACTTGGGCTTGCACTAATTAGCGAAGTAACTTGTTCACTGAAGATCAAATCAAATCTATTAAGGGTTATTAGAGGTGAAGGGTTAAAAAATGTACAAAATTCGCGCTATAAACCTGATTTCATACGCGCCGCCGTGTTCACGGACAGGATGCAGTAATTGAAGCATTATTGTCTATAAAATGAGCTAATAGCATCAATTAGAGGGATGGCTAATCCTGTCTCGTGTAATGGGACTCAATAGAAACTGATTAGAAGGGCTAAACTAACGGTATTACATGCGGTTCCTCAGAAGTTCAATAATCTTGTCACACAGGAACAACGTAAATATCAAACGCTATCTAAAACAGCAGTAATACACTCACTCTTTGAGGTTATTGTGTAATACATACATACATAGATATATACCCAAAAATTAATACTCTCTAGCAGACAGCAACGTTATTATGGCTGTGGTCTTGAAGTAAGTTTGAATACTTGAACTCAGTACAATGGTGCTACTGTTTTAATAAATCTAATTCAGCAATTCAATATTTTATTTCATATAAACCACATAAATGATACTTATGAACTTTATACAAAGCCAAAAAAGGAGTCAGTAATTTTTCCTAATTATATAATTTGGTTGCAGGCGGCACAGGACCGTTCGCAGTGGCGTAAATTAGGTGAGGCCTATGTTCAGCAGTGGACGTCGTTGGGCTGATATGATATGATGATGATATATTTAATAATTCCTAATTAGTAAGTATATAATTTTGTAATAATAAAACTGCATTGTGGACCTAATAAACAAAAGGGTCTTCATTGCAAATACAATTTTCATTATCACTCATTAAGCTCCTGGTATAATCCCGTAGACAGGTCGGACAACACGTCTTGCTTTATTTGAACAAGTATTTCATTCGTATTAGCTTAAATAACGTAGATGCTACAGACTACTGCACAAGATAATAATATACTAACTAACTGCCTCAGTGGTACAGCGGGATTTTTCGAACAAGGTCCAAATTTAAAACAAGCAGCAACTAAACGCGCTAAATATGTAAGCATAAAAGAAACCCTTTGTACACTTATCACGTTGAGAAGGCAGCACAACTAACAATTGTTTACTCAAGAAAGTGTCTTCACAATTTAGAAACATTATACTAAATTGACGTTCGAAACAAAAGTGTGTATTGGAAGGTGACCAATTACTTAGCTTTCTTTGCTTCAATTACGTGATGTTTTATTAGTTAAAATGTACGTAATGACTTAAAACATTTCAAAGCTTAAGTAAGCATGCTTAGATATCATCATCTTCATCATTTCAACCGTAAGAAATTTCAATAGGTTATCATAATAAATTCATCTCTTGAATTGTTTTCAATAAGCCATTACGCCATAACCACCCTTCCGGGTTGTTAATTGCGTTAACAGTCAGTAACTAATGGACAAAGTCGATTTTCGTGACAAACACCTGTATAGCTGAGTAGGAAGGATACTAGACACGGAATCATCATCATCATCATATCACGTCGCGCGTCGTGCGTCTTAGCGGCGACACCGCGTTTGTTTGCTCCGTAAATATTTAAAGTTTATAGTGGTATAAAGTGTAGTAACTGTGTAGAACTATACATATCCAAGTGACTTATCCTGTGACGAGTGTAGTGGTGGTTATTTCGTGAAAATCGGTTCAGTAACACCGCAGATACTAGCAAATATCTATTCAAAATTTTTAATAACGACCGTGTAACTGACCTAACGACAACTCGCCGATCGCACGCTTTGCACGTGTGAGTCACAGCTGCATCATTGCGCCGCGCTATACCTACTTGCGGCCGGGCGCAGAATTACCTATACCTACACTGCACATATCGCTTTTTTATTATTTTATACTTATTTCTTTTAAATTAGCTAAGCACTGTTTGTTTTATGCACGCTTGGCCTTTTAAGTTTGCTCAATATGGATTGCGCTGCATGTTGTTGCATTATTATGGGCGAAGAAGAACACTTACGTTGCTCACTATCAGACTGCAATAAAATTTATCATCATCTTTGTGCGGGTGGGAATACACCCATCGACTCCCTTTCAATGTGGACCTGTCCAGAGTGCCGTTGTGCAGCAAAAAAGGGAGGTGACAACAGTTTTGATCTGGTGAGTTCGGCCAAGAAATCGTACGATTCTCGCGACAGTAATGTCACACTTAGAAAGCGTGCCATCTCTTCACGTCAACCTAATGAATATTGTACTATCAACCCAACAAACGAGCTCTTGTTAGATGAAGTTAAGGGCCTCAGACAGGAGATGAGAGACATGAGAGAACAAATGAATCTCGCACTATCTTTATTACAAAATTATGAGTCTATGATGTCTACTTGCGCAAATAATTTTAAAGAGCTTAATAAGAAATTCGAGACCATCATTAACATTACACCTAATGCAGAAGTCACCCCTATTTTTGTGCCCAAGATACCATGTGACACAATTACAATAGCATCTAGTCTAGAGCAGTCACAACCTGATACATTAGTGCCCTCTGCCTTGCAAAATACAGTGGATAGTGAGGCAACCCGAGCAGGTGTAGCAGTGCGAATTCCTAGAAAACGGAAGCAGAAAAAGCTAGCGACGCAGCCCACCCACCATATTTCTCCGTCGAGTGTACAAGCTGCTAGTAATCCTACAATAAATACTGAAATAGCGTCTGATTATATAATAACAAGCGTCTCAGCCATCCCTGAACAAGAAGTTTACGAACAGGACGGAGCTGAACCATGGATAACAGTAGAGCAACCTAAGAAGACTTCGAGACCAGCGTCGCTATGTGGTACTGCTGGACCAGCCATTACAAGTTTGAAAGCAGTTGAACCCCGAAAATTTATGCATCTGTGGAACATGGAATCTGATGCAGAGGCGGTTAGTAATTACCTGCGCCAGTTTTGTACTACGGGCTCGTGCACAGTGCAAGAACTAACTCCCAAAGGAAATTATAGATCATATAAGATAGGAATTCCTATTAACGACTTTGATCTCTGTTTCTCCACCGATATATGGCCGGTGAATGCTAGAATTAGAGCTTGGGTACCGAATCAAAGATCGCATGTTACTACTAACGTCAACAATATGCAGAAGAATACTACACGCAATAATCGGCCATTTCGTGGTCCCACGAGATCGTAAAAGTGTTAGTTTAAATGTATTATATCAGAACGTGCGCGGCTTAAAAACTAAGTTACAAATGTGGCGTAATAACATGGCGGTCTCTGTATATAATCTAGTCGCAGTTACTGAGACTTTTCTCGACGGGTCGGTAGAGGACTCTGAACTTAATGGTAGTGACTGGAGTATTCTACGGCGTGACAGAAATACTCCGTGCGGTGGAGTCGCTATAGCCGCGAGGGCACCCATTGTCCTGCGCCGGCATCGCAACTTAGAGACCGACTGTGGTGAAGATCTCTGGGCCTCGTTCTCATGGGAAGGCCGTCCATTTTATATTTGTGTTGTATACATTAAACCAACTGCAATGGATAGTGATTATATGTCATGGTTCTCTAAATGTGAAAGCATTATGAATATGTTTAAATGCCCTGTTTTGATATTAGGTGATTTAAATCTTTCTAGTGCCTCTGTAAATATTAACAACTATTACCATTATTTTATGTCTTATTGTAATCTTACTGAAAAGAATGAAATATGTAATTTGTATGGAGGAATGTTAGATGTTGTTTTGGTCCGGGAGAGTGACTATGTGCACAATGTACGCATCAGCGCTACGGACGGTGTAGTACCCCCGGACGCCTACCACCCACCGTTGGATGTTGAGGTAAGAATCGATACAGCTCTTTGTTCTGATCATCTAGAGCCAAGTAACATTGGTCCTGAGAAAGACTGGAATTTTTATAAGGGTGATTTTGAGAGATTATACTCGTTACTCTCTGAATGTTGTTGGAGTGAGGTGTTACAAACTACTGATGCTTACAGTGCTACGGACTGTTTTTACAAAATTATTTATAGCTTTTTTGATGAGTGTATACCTAAAAAGCGACGTAAAAATTACGGAAATCGGCGATATCCTGTCTGGTTTTCCAATGACATTATTCGTGACATAAAACATAAAAGTAAATTACACAGGACTTGGCAACGAACAAAATGTCCAGTAGCATATAAAACGTTCTCAGATCTCAGAGCAAACCTTAGGTCACGTACATCAGCAGCGTATAAATCATATATGGAACGTTTAGAAGATAATTTGCGGCGTAACCCACGTGAGTTTTGGTCTCATATCTCGAGTTTACGTACCAAAGGTGGATTTGAACCCAATATTACCTACAACGGTTCTGTCCATACCGGAGTGGTTGCCGCTGAAGCTTTTGCAAAATATTTTGCCAGTGTGTTTTTGCCAGATACACCTGTACTTGATGCTGAAGTAATAAATATGAATGATAAAAGTTGCAATAGTAATTATGTAAATATTTTCCAAATCACGCCTAGTGATGTCACGAGTGCAATAAATAAATTAAAGCTAAATAGTTCAATAGGTCCTGATTGTGTTCCCTCTACGGTGCTTAAGTCTATTAACAAAGTTATTTCAATTCCTTTATGTCACATTTTTAATCTCGCCTTAGAAACTGGACATTATCCGGCACAGTGGAAAATATCAAGAGTTACTCCAATACCAAAGAGTTCAAATATGTCCAAGGTTGAGGAATATAGGCCTATAGCGATCTTGTCATCACCCGCAAAGGTATTTGAGATAATCATCCACAAATATATACTCGCACAGGTGGATAAACTACTCTGTAACGAACAGCACGGTTTTAGACCAAAACGTTCAGTTGACTCAAACCTCTTGACTCTCGTTGACTATATAGCTATTAAGCTAGACCAAGGTTCTCAAGTTGACGTGCTTTACTTTGACTTTCGGAAGGCGTTTGATAGGGTTAACAACGATATACTGCTGATAAAGCTCTGCACCATTGGATTCGCTCCTGGACTTCTACGACTTCTCGCAGACTATCTCCGCAATCGCCAGCAGTTTGTCAGACTTGGTATATACGAGTCTAAGCCCTATCATACACGTTCTGGTGTTAGTCAGGGCTCGATACTGGGACCGTTATTATTTTTGATCATGGTCAATGACCTTCCCACTGTTCTCCGGCATACCCGGTGCTTACTGTATGCAGATGATCTCAAACTCTACACTGAGGTGAGATCTAATGCGGACTGTTTGGGTATACAGAGTGATATAGATGCAATAACTCTATGGTGCCAAGAGAACAAGATGGACCTTAACCTTAGTAAATGTAATATTTTGAGTTTTACACGCAAACGACAGCCAATAGAATTTGACTACAAAATTAATGATAGTAGCATGACTCGTCCTACTAGCATGAAGGACCTCGGCGTGACATTTGACCATAAATTAACCTTCCACAGCCATATAATTGCATTGGCAAAAGAGTCGTTCAGACGTCTGGGTTTTGTACTTAGAAACTCTAAAGACTTCCATAACCATCACGTGGTTAGGTTACTTTTTGGGGCTTTAGTCCGCTGCAAATTAGAAAGTAGTATGTGCGTATGGAGTCCACATGAGAGTAAATACGTACTTATACTAGAAAAAGTGCAAAAGGCCTTCCTTAGGTATCTTTACAAAAGTATCTACGGGTACTATCCATATATGTACCCTACGAGATATCTTTTAGGATGTTTAGGGTATAACTCATTGGAAGTCAGGCGGGATATGCGTCAAATTATTGTTATGTGCAACATCCTAAGGGATAAAATCGATGCACCGGAGTTGCACAATGAGCTGTGTCGATTCTATACTCCCAACAACTATAGTCGCAACAGGAGACATGAGCTATTTGCCGTCCCATCATGTCGTACTGTAGCGCGTTCCATGTCGCCTGTACCGCGCACACTTACAGCACTTAACGCTCTCCTGTGTGCCAATCCTAACTGCGATCTGTTTGTGGATGTATGGCCGAAAATATTGTATGAGTGCTTGCGGTTCTGTGAGCGTGATGCATGAATGTGTTCTTTTTCTTTTATTCTTAATATTATTTCATTGTAACATATTTTTTTTCTTCTTTATTAATGCTGTCAGTGGTATTTTACCGTTGCGTTAATTATAAATAAATAAATAAATAAATAAATCAGCACAACGACGTCCACTGACGAAATGTCGAAATATAATAATAACGGATTCTAATTTTATTGACGTAGACACGGAATGCCGGGTTAAAATGCCGATACAAGATTTTTTTTCAAACCTAGTATGCTTAATACTCTTCATAAATTTGGATAGAGGAAATAAATTTATAAATAAGTATTTCGATATCAACAATTATGCAGGACCTTTTATTGCTTAAAAATGTAAAAGGACATTAACCCTGCCGAGGATACTTAACGATTTCCTTCGCTCTTTAAGTTAACAATAATATTTAGTCACATCTGCATAATTCGGCTTGAAGGGACTACCGCCACCGAATAATATTAATACATATTATTTTATACACAGTTTATAAACAGGTCGGAAACAAGTACAGAAATACCATTACGAACCATTTGTTCGATTTTGCAGCTAAGGGCGAGGCAGATGAATATGATCTGCCCCACCTGCTTACGTGCGAGCCTTACAAAAAGGCTTGGTACACCTCGGGAGTGGCCGACTCAACTCGGTTCATATTTAATGACGTCATTAACTGCAGGAGACAGGAGTCTTGTACCTCGCCTCAGGCATCCTAGCGCCCGCTTTGTCACTGCGATACCTGAGAATTAGCCTCAAGTATGAGATCCTTATTATTTATTTGAGCATGAGTTGCTTGATTGAAATTTATTTGACTGGCCTGTTGGTCTAGTGGTTAGTGACCCTGACTGCTAAACCAGGACAAATCTTTGTGTGATGAGCATGAGGGTTTGTTCTGTGTCTGGGTGTAATTTATCTATAATATGTATGTATTTACAAAAAAAAAATGTATTTAAGTAGTATATCAGTTGTTTAGTACCCATAACACAAGCAAATATAATTGCTTACTTTGGGACTAGATGGCGCTGTGTGAATGTGGTAGAATATTATTATTATTATTTGTATTGAGATTGTTGACCTCTTGTCACAGTCTGAATCTGCTTAAAACAACAAAAGCCGTTGCAAACAGGTGGTATGGTGTTGTTATTGTCTAAACTGGCAGTTTTCAGGATAAAAAGTAACTTTAGAGACTCAGTAAAAACATTCAAATGAATAAGCTCTTTTATACAGACAGAAGGTCTTTAGTATTAGGGTTTAAAGACTCCAGAGAGATTACTTCTTTATATTTACGAATTAATAATACAGTCAATAAAAAAGAAAACCATAATGAATTAACTAAATTAAGTCTTTATTCTCTTTTTTCGGGTGCATGCAATAAAGGCAACCTGCAATTTCACGCGTCATTAAAAATTTACATTTAACTAAATTACGAATAAACATCAGAATATATATTTAGGTAAGTAGGTACATATTTTAAAAGCGGCATCGATAACTTTGCGTAGGTGTGTCATGGCGTGAAGTGTAGGCAGTTTAGATAACCTTTCTAAACAAAAGAATGGAGCAAGGCGCAAATATGATAACACTAGTGATGATAAACTGTGTTGCTCAAACTTCAGCCTATATTTCTATTACGCAACGCGGCCCCATAAAGTGCATTCCTTGGTTATCGCTTCTTTTGTATTCAATTAGCCTTGCATTTAGATTACTGATGCCTTTCACGACGACAGTGGTAACGAGCATGGTCAGCTGTCAAAACGTCCAAACAATCAACTACGTAACTCCTTCTTCGATCACACCTGAACTATACACCTTTTTGAACGTTTCAGAGCTTTTGATATCCATTGAACACGTTTATAGTGCTTGCTTTTTGAACTTCTTTCGATACGCAGCAATGGTGTTTATCCAAATATTTGTAGTATTAAATTTTGGGCAGGCAGGATGAAATATATTGTTGGTTAAAGTTCGGTTCGAGGCACATTGTTCAGTCTATTAAAGTCTTTCAGAGGCGGGTCAGCTTGGACAAGCCGTGATGAGATTACGCAATACATTTTGTATGATCACCATATGAATGACATGCATGTATATTAACAAGGAAAATTTCCGTGTGACATTATTGATAAATGAGCCAATACATAGTGTAACCTTCTTTGTTAATAGTACCGAATTAAACTTGGTATCAAATGATAAATAATATAATATATGGAAAAATAACTTACAAAACAAAATATAAACCTTTTTTATTATAAGTTTATATTAGTAGAATTTTTATTAGTAGAATCTGAATTATTTCCGATCCGTAACTTAATCATACTCTTCCTATTTTGATGTCAGAAAATTGTTATTTGTATGTTTAAGGGATATGCTCTTACATACATATATACTAACACAGGCAAGAAGAAACAACGCTAACAGTCCACTAGATGACAGGCAAAAATTTCACAGGCGTAAGCAAATTTACTAGCACCCATAGACCTCATCTACAGCGCCAAGACTAAAGCCAAGCTGCTAATTATCCTATTACGTTGTATTTCAACCTTTTTACGAATGCCTTTACGTAATAAGCATCTCAACAAGTTATATCAATTGCCTAACATGAATACGTAATGTGTTGTATTCGAATAATCACCATTTTGACAGGCCAGCCGACAAAGATAGGTATCACACATTACCACAATCCACAACATGGTTTGCGGCATCAGAGATCCAAGTGCTTATACGAGTTCGATTGAATCGAGCAATCAAAGCGCCATGTCTATATCGATTCAACAACTAGTACGGCTATCTATTGGACGATCGATATTTGTTACATTCGGATCGACCAACACGTTTTGCTGTTCTAAAATCGATTCGAGTAATCGTTTCACTCGATTTTCTTTCTTATGTCGGTACGTGCTGAGTCATTACAACTGGTAATAGGATAAAATCAAATGATTGTTAATGGTAGTCACTCGAGGCATTCCAAATTGATTTACTGTCAAAATGGACAGAATCGATTCAATGTCAAATGTTTGCGATAATATTGGGCCTTTTATTCGGTTGACCTTTTAACTGAGTGCGTTTGGTTAACGACAATACGTTAACACATATGGTAAAGTATGCAGCTGTTAATACTGAATACTGATGCCTTAACTGTATAATGATGTATTGAAGTAATACAAAGTTGAACAACGATTATGAATGTGTAAGTATCTTTCCGTTACGTTAAATGTTTGCAATGTAATACTAACATTATAGATGTTTCTTGTTCAAAAAGGTTTATGCCACTCACACACAAGCAAAAATTGCCAATAGCTGGGAAAATACTGTTTTCACATAAATTTTGCATACCATTAGTTATAGCTTGTTGTACGTACTAAAATTTATATGGTATTATTGTAATGCCTATCATATTTTAAGATTTCTTGTCGTAACGCGCGACTGTATAATTATAAATCATAGTTATTCAGTATGCATTTACATGAAACCTTGTTTAGTATTGTATGTAAAAATAGAAGTTATAACCAGGGAAGCTCATTCTGTATTTTTAAGGTTTCATACCTCAGACGGAAAAAACGGAAATCACTCCGTTGTCCATCTGTCTGTCTGTCAAGAATATTCTTCTCAAAAACGCGTTGAGGTATCAAGCTGAAATTAATATCAAATACTCGGCTCTGCAATAGCGCTCTCCTATTAAAATTGATAAAATTTAACAAGTAGAAGAAATAAAACAAGGGAAAATCTAAGATTTAAAAATAGTGGTCAGATTTCGTTGACAATTCGTTTCATGGTTGTACGCTTGTTAGCGAATCAGAAGTCAAAAATACTGGCGACCTTTTTAAACCCTCACGTTTATAATTTTGAACGTTTTTCTTAACGATACGATGACTCACGCTCTAGATAACAGGCTCTCGTTTCATGAGTACTTTATCAACATTTTTAAACATAACTATATACAGAAACTCTAATTTCCTATTATGAATTAAAAATATCAGTGGTAATGAATAAACTGAAACGCACTTGTTCATTCGTTAGTAGTAATTCTTTAAGACCCAAAAAATACCAGTAACATAAATATTCCTAAAATTCGTATCCGTGTAGTGACGGATTAAGAATACATAAACCCCATATCAACCCGTGGGATTCATAAAATGCGACTAAGGGAGAAAAGGAAAATTTAAAAGAAATCCTATACCAACCCGTCTGGCCAGCGTGGTATAGAATGCTAAATTCCCTCCACATTCTTTGGAGAAGACCCGTGTCCAGCCCAGATATTCCTAAAATACACACTGCACCTTACAGCGTAAGAGGCTCTACACACAGTCCTAAAATCCATAGACAATATCGGCGACGTAGTGAGGAGCATCCTAGATCGCTTCCTTGATCGTCTCGTGTGTAGATAAAACAAAATTTTATTAAAATAAAATCTCCTGGAGAAAATCAAACAAGGTAACTTTTGTTAGACATAACTAACACTCAAACAAAGCTACGGCCAAAAGCTAGTTACCACTTATGTCGCGATATCTTGGCATATTTTTGTTTAAAACCGCGATGTGGGCAAACCGTCTTCTGCATGCAATAATAAGGGCATCATATATAATAACTACGACAACGTAACCGTACCGTATATTATTATGTTATCATCATCTAAAGAATGTGGAGGGAGTGTAGCCTACTATACCACTATTAACGACAACAGGGGAAATATTCCAATGAAACCAAAATATATTATTAACGCTGTAGGTAGTGTGAACCCATTAAAAAGGTGGTATTTTTCATAAAAACACACATATATTTGGAACACCGATTTGGAAGCATATTTGACGAGTACAAATAATAAAAAAAACATAGAAAAACATAACTTAATAGCGGCCAGTAACTAAAAAAAAAGGCTTAAACAATGAGGCCGTTGCCGTCGCGTCGTTAACAACCACGCTGGCCAAACGGGTTGGTATAGGTTCTGTTTCGAATTTTCCTTTTCTTGCGGTGCTCTTGACTGCATATGGTTACTCCCTTAGTTGACTTTTACGACACCCAAGGGTTGAGATAGTGTAGCGACATTATGTATTCTTAATCCGTCACTATACGGATTACCGTACACACCAACATACTTTAAAAGTTCTATAAGGCTTTTAAAGCAAATTATGGATGACATCATTATACATACACTCACAAACTCGAACACCCATGTACAGGAAATTGCAGTCCAAAAACTATAGATTAACTCGGAATTCCAGACAACGTTATCAGTGCAAAGTTACGGTAAATGAATAAGTTACTCATCACCAACCTGTTAACCCATTTGTCTGAGTTGACTCTGCCTACGCAAAGATAAGTCTGTTTGCACACCGTGGTAAATGGAGGCCTAATTAATTAATATTTACCGTATTTTTTACTGTGACCCGTTCTAGAACTTAATGGAATGGCGCTGTACAATTAATCTATGACATTTGTACCGTTTGGTTGTTTGTTTTTATTAATTGACTTTTAGATCAGACTCCAATACAAAAGGTAAGAAGTTTTTTTGATATTCATTAAACTTAATATAGGTGAAATCTTATTTGTCACAGACATACAATAAAGACTTAAATAAAATATAAATAAAAACATTTCAAAAAAAATTAAGTGTCTGTAATGTCAAAATTATTTTACTAAATGAAAATGAAGGTTATACAGTAATTAAGAGATTTTTTATTTTATTTTAGCCTGTATGTTTGTTCCAGCTATCTCCGAAACGGCTAGATCGATCTCTAAGTAATTTTCACTGGCACAATATCATGCGAGCGAAACCGCGGACGGGAAGCTTCCGTGCGCGGCTCTGTGTCCGTGACTCTACAAGATACAAAACCCTATAGGTACCAATCCGTCTGGCCAGCGTGGTATAGTAGGCTGAAATCCCTCCAAAATGTTTGGAGGAAACCCGTGCCCGGCAGTGGGACATTTAAGGATTGTAATGATAAGTATGATGATAAGAAGAAGTATGATGATAGGACGCTCATAATATTATGTATAATATTTTATCTCTTCATACAAAAAACTCAGATAAAATGCTCTCGAAAACGAAGTTAATAACGTAATAAAAGATACTTCGTCGTCCGATAACAATTATTTCCTCTTCAATTTAAATATTATATGCGTGTCCAGGAAACCGTTACTATTAAATCCAAAGTAATTACCTATGCGACATCCGTCCCGCCGTATTTAGTTACTTACTACAGAACTACTCAACGCTAAGTTTTGTTTTTAATAAGCTATTGAACGAGAAAACAATAGTTTTTCGATAAAATTCAATTAAACAAGTTTATTCACTCGTATTTTTTTATTTACCACCGCCCCGCGCCTGTACCAACATTTGCCTGTTCCAGGACATACTCGGTAACGCCGAATCTCGACATTTTGACATACTCGTAGTTGTCAAATGTTTGAAAATCTATACTAATATTTTAAAGCTGAAGAGTTTGTATGTTAATCTAAGGAACTACTGAGCCGAATTGAAAAATCTTTTGACAGCGATATTGAAATCTACTAAGTTGAATGTCGAGATTCCGAATTTCGAACACTAAAAAGACAATTTAAGTTTGCATGGCGGAAAACAAATTTAAAATAAGTAACCTCAATACGTATTTATGGGTACAGTACAATATAATAGGGCTGCCTCAAAAATGTGACGATTGAATATAAATAAAATTTATTACACGTTTGTAAGAACATAATTATTCGATCAATATATTTATCTTATCGCACAGCCTTGCGGCAAAGGCATCCAATCGATCTTGCCGCGACATAAACACGCCATGAACTTATCTGCAGCGGCAGATAAAAGCTTAATGGTCATCAAACACTTTAATATATTGTATAGAAGTTCAAGCTATAAAACTGATAAAGTGTAGTCGTTACAACTGGTTTTCTTTTATGATATATATTATACTCAACGAAACACATAAAAATCAGTTACAAATCTAAATTAGAGAGATTTTGAAATAATACTTTTTATGCTAGATTACAGATAAGTAGCTTAAAGATAAGTTTCGTTATTAAATTAATGAATAATCAAGTAATTAGAAGCTTAACTTAAACTTCTTTATATGTTGTGGACAATAGATTTCGTCTTTCTTCGTTCACTGGGTTTTGTAACTACCTATTTACTTTAAATAGTGGTGTGAGTTTCCTGCCAGTTCTTCTCATAGCTCCATCTTGTTAGCTAACTGGTCGTAGCCGAATTTTTTCTGACACAATTTTTCGGAAAACCTGTTATATTCGAAACTTGTGACTTTCATAACAGTTACTTTGTAACCTAAATGAATAAACGAGATTTCAGTTCATTTACAGACAAAATGTAAATGTTTTCTTCAGCTTGGTTTAAAGACTTCACAGGCATCAAAATATACTTGTACTTTGATCAAAACCAAATTTTTTTATGATGTAATTTTTTACACCTCAAGCTTCCAGACGCAATTGAAAATCTATTGTTTGGGGGACACCGGTGACCCCCATGGCGCTCAAAGACTTATAGATCTATCCTTTTTTGCATAATAATTAGCTACTTTTTGAATGACAATTTTTTTTGGAATCTTGAAAGACATTGATTGACAATTATGTGTTATTGACAAATTAAACTTTAGACTAATTTATTATTTGACGAGTTTCTCTGAAGTCAGCGAGGTTACTATCATGCCCTAAACTAGTGACTCAACAAAGACGATCTTTTTGATAGCACAAATTAAATTTACAAGTTCTAAAATTAACATTAAGTTTTTGAATTTATTCTGTTTTTTTCACTTTCTTCTCTTCAGACTGAATCTAACGTTTTTATTATATGTTAATCTTAATGACAACCAGCTTTCACCATATTTTTCCTGAAGTAACAGAAAAGGCAATGCCATCCTATTTCCCAAGACGAATTTAAGACATTTTTATGAGCATAAATCATTAGATTTCATCCAACACGTCCCGTTCCCAAAAGTTTGTCTCAAGACGGCCGGAGAGCAATCTGAGTAAAATTCAAAATAGCCTCACGTGCCTGCGACATGTAAATCTACTTACACTCGTGTGTTGACTACTAACCGCCACTCACTACACTATCGCCTTAAAGGTATAAATATTTTACAAACTAAAGTATATTATTAATAGGAAATGTAATTGCATCTTTTGTTTTAATTTATGTTATTTATCAACTTTACGAACGAAGATATACATGTGAGCGTGGAGCGCCGGAGGGCCAATTCCTCCTCTCAATCTCCTTCATTTTCCTTTTGCTACGTCCCTATTTCTATTTGCCTTTTCGGTTGGCAGCGGCTTGGTGGTAGACGCAATGGGTAACCCTCTCTCAAACTGAGCCACCCGTCTATGGGAAGTACCTCCACAGACTACGGTAAGCGCTTACCATTAGCCGCGCCGCAACCTTGTGCCATTAAAGAGTCCATAGCGTAACCAACAGTGAGCTTACTACAATGAATCAAAATTGAAAATTTTATGTCACACTACAAGAACAGATGACCTTTAAACGGCTGCACCAATTATAATAAAACCTCTAAGAACAATCACGAAATAGGCCTATTCGTTTAAGAGCTACAATGCCGCAGTCAGACACACAGACACGTTAAACTTATAACACCCTCTTCGGGGGTTTAAAATACTGAGAATTGCACTTTCACTGTGCTACTAAATAAGCAAGGTAGCTGAAATACAAACAATGAAAAAAGTTCACAACATTTCAGCCGCGCTTATTGCATATATTCTTTGAATGTCCGACCCGTGTAGTGACGTATTAAGAATATGTAATGTCACTACCCAAATTCAACCCGTAAGGCGACTTAGGAAGTAACTGAGCAACCCTATACCAACCCATCTGGGCAGCGTGGTATAGTAGTCTAAATTCCCCTCACATTGTTTGGAGGAGACCCGTGCCCAACTGTGGGATGTTTATGGGTTGTAATGATGATATGTTTTGAAACATAATCCTCTGAGTCTCAGGTTCAACTCGTGTTTGGTATCAATCGAAAGGTATATGCCGCCAAAACAAAACAATTTGGGATCGCCGCGAATGACATTGTCTCGTGACTAACAATAAATGTTTATAACGATTGAGGCATTCTTTCAAATTGGTTGTGTACACAATATGTTTGACATATACGAGTTCAAAACTGTTTAGTGTAAACAATATTTCAATGAGTAAACTATATAACAGCCATTGAGTTATTATCAGCTAAAGTTGACTGACCTATATTATTAAAATTATACCGGTTTTCTTTGATGTAAGATTTGAGATCGGAAACTACTGTTCTTTGAATAGAAGTCAAAATATTGCAAAAGAGAGTTCAACATTATTATAATTAATATATTATTTCGAACATATAAAGTGTATACCAATTTAATAGTCATAAAATACGATACGTTACGTAGACCCGTTTTATTATATTAATTAAATACATAATATACTCGTATAGTCAAAAATATTTAATAACAAAACTCTCTAGGTAGGCAGCGGCTTGACTGTGCCCCTAACATTGCCAACGTCCATGGCGGTAGCCACTTACCATCAGTTGAGCCGCCTGCTCGTCTGCCACTTCAGGCAAAAATAAATAAAAAGATTCTGAAGCCATAGCAGATAAATTGATAAGATTAATGAAATTTTTAACATCATTAATTTATTAAAAAAACTTTTACCTTTAAAATACAAGTAGTACCAACATTATAGTCAACAACATGACAATATATGAGCAAAGTCCTAAGTAATATTAGCTAAAATTCTCAACGCAACAAGAATTTAATATCCATCTCCTTTTAGTCTATCACAAGTCATCAAGTATGAAAACGCCGCAAACAATGCAGGGTAGATGTTAATTTCATCAATACAACGTAAAGAGCGACGTTACAAAATACATGACCTCAAACTAACCCCTTGTTAGCAATGCTTAGACATATTTGCACAAACAGATTTTCATTATTTCTCTATGAGTAAATATGGCTCCAGAATCGTGCCTTGTCGCAAATCAAACAATGATTCAATAAAATTTACAGTTACAGTGAGATGAAAACGTCGTTAAATTCAATTTTTGTAATATAAAAATTAAAAAATATATTAAGAAAAAATTTAATACTTTTTAATAAAAATCCAGTGAAATTATATTTTTAGAGTGTATATTTTAATAATAAGACACGATGATCATAATGAAAATAAAACTATATTCTCATAACTTTATCGTCAATTTCCTCAAAGGAAATGAGTCAATCCAAAAACGTAAATAACGGAAGTTAACAAATAGAACTTCAAAGCTATCGAAGTGAAAGAAATGATCTTATTTATTTGTTTTTATTATGATAATAAACATCACATAAATCATATTATTAATCACCCGAAGCTACGCAAGCATTGATTCCATTTTCTACATAAACTGACACACATATCGATATATGAAATAGAACCCGTTTGAATGTTTGTGTATAATTTTCATAAATATTAAACTCGACGTTTTAACTTGTAATACTACGAAAAATAATGTTAATTACACGGCGTAAAAATTCAAAGAATTAACTTGATTTATGCTTACAAACAACAAGTATTGACAGCTCATATAATTTCCAACAAAACGCAGAATCATAACTAAGAAAATAATTAAAAAAATGTCGTTAAACGACATGTTAATCTCGGTGATTTCTACAAAAAATTCTTCGAAGTATCCATTGGTTAGTAGGTAGTCGGAATAACGCAAGTTATCTAATCGAGCTAATACATCAAGTAGCGAAGATGGACGGCGTCTAGCGGCGAGCTAGTCAAACGTAATGTATAGCATGCTTTATTAATATTCATAGAGACCCATTTGTTAATATACACACGGCTGACAGCTCAATTTCACTTGGAATAGCAAGCGCACACTTCTCATACAAACGTTCCCGTCCAATTATATCAGATATTAGTACTTTCATCGTGCCCAATTAGGATTAATAATTACGTGCATTTATTTTTTAACAGTTGTAATACAGTAATTGTACCTATTACAATACACACGTTTCTCATAATTCTTTAAATGCGTTTAACTATTTATACAATTTATCAATATACTTTAATAACTTTATATCATTAGTTTTAAATACAATTATATATCTATTAATGTCAATAACTTTTTTATTTTGAGTTCCTATAATACCTGGAGCTTTTATTTTTAAAATGTTTTCAAATCCATTAAATTTATTTCACTTATTTCATTTTTACGCTTTAACAATTTTTAATCAACTAAACTGTTATCTATTTTATTCGGTTCAAAACAGTGTCACAGCAGCTGTCTCGCATCAACGAAGACATTGATTCATAAAATGAATTCGTTTACACTCACTCGTACTCTGAATAGGGCACTTCTTGCACCACACTTGCAGTAAGCAGAGTACTCGATGAAGTGTCATCGTATGGAGTGCACTCATGGGCCGTACTGTCCATGTCCCGTTGCTAAACGTTTATAAGTGGCGCTATGAATTCCGTTCTTTAAACTGGTAATGCAATAAAGTTGTATAGTATTTCATAAACTACAAATACCCCCTATCGATTAAACTACATATGTGTTGACTATGCGTGTCTTCAGATGAAAAATCTACATATAAAGTATATTTAGAATTTTTATTGCTATTTTTGACATCGTTTCAAAGCGTGTTTGTATATTATAACGGTGCATAGTATGACAATGCACGCCACATTTCGTTACTAGGACGCACATTGAAAATGTTTGATAGTTTGAGTGTATTGACTTAAAAACATCCAAAAAATCAAGTGGTGATTGGGCATAAACTATTCGGGATTCTGATCTTGAGTTATTAACGTTTAAATTTGACACGTGCATTTTAAAAAACAAACTAAGTTTTAGATATTTATTATTTGCTGATATTTTTCCTTATTCTTCTGTATTAATAGGTATTTATACTGAGGACGGTTATACAGTCGGAGTTTAATACAGTTACAACTGTAACACAACACTGTACAAGCAAAATACATTTTGATTTGAATTACGAATGCACATTTGCAGAATAGAGCTAGTAGTTCACTTTACCCCCCTCCCCCACTCCGGTTCCCCTCCGAAACGTCAGGACTTTTAGTATGTTCACTTTCTAAGCATCCTTAACAAGTTTTGGAAAAACCGCTTAAGTTCCTTTTCACGAACTCTACACCCCCTTTTAGAGCCTTCGTTGACCGGACTATATAGGTGCACGCCGCACACAACCATCCTATTTGGAATCTCTTGGGGATGTGTTTTTCGAACAGTGGACATCTTTTGGCTGATATGATGATGATGCTGATTCAGTGGAAATGAAGCCTGGATTATGTAATTTCATTTACAAGTAAATTGAAACACCGAATGTGAATCCACCCTTATAGTAATCTCACTTTTACCACTCGATAATAACAAAAGATCTGCTAAACGTATCAAATCGTACAATAATCCAGTAATTTCACGGCTAAGTAACATTCACCTTCCATAACTAACAACCATTTCGTTTAACTCCATCCAACTTCACAGTTACTGATATAAAAAAAAATCAGACCCTCCGTCCTAATCTTCATAGTTCGAAACTCCATCAATATTATATCGTGGCCGCATTTTTGGCACTGCACGTAATAGATTTTTTTGCGTTACAAATCACATCCTAAGAATACAATTTCAATTTCCCACCACATTTACATTGTAACCATTTTCTGTGAATGTCATTTACAAATCTTAAAAAATGAACTTCATAAAAAGTGATGGCTTATCAGAATAGAGAATTAAAAAGAGAAGTTATTTCTTTCACAATCCGAAGCAATTTCTTACTGGTTCATTTTTTAATTGCTTTTTTGGGCATAACAATCGGCGAAGTCGGCGCGGACAGCGGGTGGCCGCCGGCCCCTTTGCCTCTCGTATAATTATAATTATTCCATTAACTTGTACCACTGCAATTATTACGTGAAATTCCATCTCATACTGTCATTCAGCCACTAATTCTCTGTCAACGTACTCTTTACAAGTTACTGGGTTTATTTTGGGTGGTTTCATTAACCACGTCAACGGTAAAATGATCAACAAGGCTAATGATATGAATGCGAATGGCCATAACCGCCAGCTGCCATAAAACATCAATGCTAACTAAATAAATGATAGACATAAAATCGCAAAATAAAAAACAAAAGAACCGAAATCATTGTCGCATCGTTAAAATAAATAAATGACTGTCGATTACAATAAAAACTAACAATGCAAAAAATCGAGTTAATTTTTTAAACGATCCTATAAACAAAGATAAATTCGTACCGCCGCCGCTGTATGACGTCGAATCACCACCCGCCCTTATAAGATTTATGTGCACGTAAAAAATGCAAGCTAATCCAATGCGCGACACTAATAAGACAACGCTGGTAAAATTATTACCAAACCAGCAATGGAACATGCAACAAAAGCATTTCTTTATTGATGAGTGCGCCCCGTGCGCCATACGGCGAGGATCTGCAACATTTAACTTTTGTTACTTTTCTAATTCCCTGTGGCGTGGGATCAGGGATTACAAACTATTTTTTATTGGACCGATTAGAAAACCTGTTGTAATTAAAAACAATTTACGAATAATAGCAGCTATGAATAATTTAGAGATCGTTCACTGTCATTAGAGTACAGATTGGGGTTTTATTGACCTTATTATTTATTTATTTAGGCCTTCGTTTCTACTTTGGGCTCTAGTCAATTACTTCATAATGTGTATCTATATTGCTTGGCCGTATAAACATGAAAGCTTTTTATAAGACTGCGATGTAAGTTTATTACTTTCTAAACTCGAAGGTTGCCTACCCCTGACACAACAGAATTTAAATTCAAAGCGGTACAAAAACAATGTTTGCGGTGAGCATCGATTTTTTTCCAAAAACGAAATTCCGAAAATCCGCACTCGAGCGCAGGTAGCGATCGAATTTTAAAACTGTTTGTATTTCCGAAAAAAAAGTTAACAACAATAGAGTGTGTATACCTGACGCCGATTATAATAAGGTACACGAAATATGACGACATTCATATGTTGTTTTATTTTGTCTATCCGATAAAAAAATATTGAGAAGTTTTCGTCTTACCATAGTGTTTGGTGAGTGAATTATTCGTTATTAGTTGTTTAGTCGGGTCGTTAGAAATACGCTTACAATTTGTGGATGCGGCGGTTTTTACGTGTTCCTTCGGGCGTAAAAGGAGTTTCTGCGTCGGTTGGCTACTTGAATCGGATTTGCTGCAATTAGAGGCATTAGACATGTTGCATGTGGGAACCAATGAACTGAGAGATAGGGGCATTTTTTATAAACCAGAATTCTTTTAGTTCCGTTCTTGTTTGCAACTGTTGTAAGAAGCTTATGTTAGAAGTTTGTATAAATACGTGAAATTTTTATTCTTCTATGCTTACATTTTTACAAAAGCTTATATTTACAACAGATAATTCGCGTAAATGTGACAAAATAACGCCTATCGAACGTTCACAACACGTTACACAGGTAAAACATGTCCACACTAAGTCGAAACCCAGTGCTCATTAGTCGAAGGCCGGTTGGACACCGGCTTCGCTCCGCACAGTAAATGATAATAATGAGTCGTTATTATTTCCCTACGCTCCTATATAATTATTAACTTTTTTCCGTCGTTTCCGTCCAAATTACACATATGCTAACGTGAACCCGCAAGTCTAGCCAGACGGTTGTTACATGCCGTTACGCGCATAATCACTAAATAAGATGTTTATAGAACAAGATTTAAATTAATCAACGAAATAATAACTCTATTTTGATTGGCTATCGCTTTCGTGGAACGGCTGATTCTTCGGGCAGTTTTTTCTTCTATCATTGGTCAGATATCTTGATTAACGATTTGAGTGGTCGTAAGACATTCTTTTTTGCGATAATCGTCAAGTCCGTGACCTTCGTGACTTTGTAAAAGATAAGCTATACACATTGGTGATGATAATGTTTCATCACAAATGGATTATTGAGACATTTGTGGGCAAATCTACAAGTTTTGTCGGATGTTTTCATAAACATCCTGTTTTATACAATTATGGTTGCGTTTAGTATTTTATAAGTGACTGGCGCAATATTGACTAGTCCGTCAAGTTTATTAGTGGGTCATTTACTCAGGTCTTCATTTCCTGTCGGACAAAAAATATTTGTGTAGATAGATTTTAGTAATGAAAATTCACATTCAGTGGAAAATAATCTTTAGTACCTATACAGTCGTTATAAAAATACTCCGACTTGTTTTTTTAACAACTTCATCTTAATATACTTTAAGCAATTTCACTGTTTAGAAACGCAATTAATTCAGTAACTCCAACATATAAGTAACATCAGTTTCGATTACCTCTGTTTTTGAAGTTATTGCTTAAATTTAGTTATTCTTTTACTCTCATGGTGATAAAAAAACTTACAACATTTTACAACCAGTAAAGCCAATGAGACATGAAAGATATAAAAAGCTTAAGAAATAAAAAGAGAACCAAGACATAAAGTTAAATACAATAACATATAAAATTGATATCGAGTGCCGTGAACAAGATAACACAGTCATAAAACCGATGAGCAGTCAATTAAGCACAAGGACCTTTTTAGCAAAATCATAAAATCGTATAAAATTCTCGCAAATTCACGCTTTTATTACCTCATGGTTATATTATTTAATGTCATCATAATCATCCCAATAAAGCTCAAAGGTTTGATACCAGTCGTAGTTCAAAAATAACTGCGAGCATATTCTATTCGTCTATGAGGAAGATGAAGAGCACTAAACAATTACTGAAAGAAAAAAGTAAGATGAAAAAAATATTTCTTTTGTTCTCACATTACATACTTAACTGGAAATAATGTTAATATCAATGCAGTAAAACTATTTGCATTTGTTTTTACTGCTATTACTATAAAAATATTTTTTTTAATTTATGTATCGTTTTAATTTAGCTTATAAGTACTAGTTGATATTGCAATGCCCGATTGGGTAGAATGTTGGAACTAAATTTTATATATTATTATACTAATGCATGTACAAAGTTATTGCAATAAATGTCTTTGTCTTTAGGACAAAATAAGTAACAGACAACGCGCAAGATCTTAAAAATTGACAACATGTTGTATAACGGTCATCACTAACGAGGATCTCATTGGATAAGAAAAAAAACTTAACTTGCAGCAAACTTGAATACGCTGAACAATAATACAATAATTCTGCCCAAAATATGACAGCAGCGGCATTTCGATGAATACTGTAACCTCTGTAACCGGGGGCCAATCATTGTTACCAAAGAGTTTGAGATATTAACTGAACGGTCAAATGTTAATAAATTCTGTCTCCACAACAACATTATTAACGACACGAGTGAATGAACAGTCAAAATGTTTTTGCAATATATTGCATTTTCTGCAGCATAAAGCACTTTCAGATAATCAAATTTGATTTTGCGTACATTAATCACTTTAACACATTTACAGTGTGGCCTTTGCGATTACAGGCGATTAATAAAACCGGACAGAGCGAAAACGTATGATTAATTGTATCAAGTGTGAATCTCAATCAAAATAATTACGATCGTTGAGTCTTTTTGGACCATTGTTTGATATTGAATGCATTGCGATGTTGTTTTTTAGCCGTCGCCGGTTATCTAGCATCAGTGTGTTCAGGCCGTTAGACCACACGTGTATTGACATTGTAGCCTTTTATATGTCTGTTAAATACGTTTGATATAATCTTATGTAACTGTTAATTATCTCTTATTTTGATTGGTTACGTTAGTGCGATGATCGCTGTTACAAATTGCTTGTGTATGTTTTTATGTAACATCAAAGCTCTAATATAAATTCATAGACTTCGAAGATTTGATCAACTCTTTGGTTTGACGTAATAATAATAATCCCTCCTCCAGTTTTTACAATGTCTGTTCAATCTGCGAAAACACATAAATATTTGTATTAAAATAATAAAATCTAAACACAGTCACATTTAGCCACCGTTTTGTATTTTTGTAATGGACTTCTTATCCTTTTTAAAGTCTTTTTGCTTCTAAAATCGTAAAATCGGCTTAAGTCTGTTGTGTCTCTCGAGAAGCATTTTAATAAAATTTCCTTTAACAGAACTGAGTATTCATAAATAACATTACCACAGTTCAAATTGGGCTATTGTTTCAACTTAGGCAACATACCACATGGGTATAGAACGATGTCGACGTTTAAATTGTCATACCCATGTCAATTATAAGGAAATGCCCGCATTATTGATTGATTATATTGTTATCTGTATAAAGTATAGACGCTACCCCTGGCCCAAATCCATCCCTTTTGACAAGGGGAAACGTTAAAGAGTTTAGTAGAAAAGTTTATATGTTACAGACTTGGAATTAAATTGGATTTGTGTGTTTATTGGAACGCAAATTTAATATTATTATGAATTTCTCTGACAGCTTTGACGCGAGCGGTTCAGTAGCTATAAATTTGACAGTTAATTGTGAGAGCCAAACACGAAATTATAAAAACATGTTAATTTATACACATTTATCAGTTGTACAGAATTCTCACAAGACGTACGTCTTGTAAGAATTCTACTACAGGAAAAGTTTATTTTAGCAGTCAATCGCAAATTGCTGTTACAGTCAGTTCTAAAGATTTCCATTAAATTTTTATTGATAGCAAATCTACTTTTGCAAGTTTAGTACATAATATGGAAAGGAAAATAAGAAAAAGTAAATATAAAACTTAAAATCCCAACGACAATTTTACAAATACAAAGATAGACAAGAAAATTGTAACCTACTTGCACACTGCTGAGGTGAGGCGGACACAGATAATAAATTTAAAAATAACGGCTCAAAGATATTTAATTTCCATAGAGATTTGGGAACTTAAGAATGAGTTGTATGTGGTTCTTATTAAACATACCGCCCAAGTAGTAAAATTTAACTATGGTAAGCTTAGGTTAACTGACGAACTATTGGCTATAGGTTATTTCACTATCTGATAAATTTTAAAATCTTTTTACTTTGAATTATTGTTGAAAAATACAAATAGAACGAATCATGGACCAATAGAAGACCTATTCTACTACAAAAATAAAAGAACTTTTTGAATATCGAATAAAGAGAGCTAATAAGCCGATAATAATTTCAAATTTGGAATTCCTGCCTTAAAAGAAAGCAGCAAAGTGACAATAGACAACAAATTTAATACACTATTTTCTCAAGCTGTACAACATAAGAGTACTAAAAGGTCGACAGTGATGACGTGTTGTGTAACATTGCGATCAACTTTCATGTTGGTACTCGAAGCGTGAATTTCGTTCATTGTGTAATGTCAAAATCAAATGCGGGACGACCTTTGCCCGTATCGATGGACAAACACACACCCTACAGTGTCCGGCACTATAAATAGTATTATGTTATAGTCATGAATACATGATAACAGCAGGTTTTTTATAGCTTTGTTACTATTTATTCAAAATTATGTGTCGCTCAGTATTAGGATTTTAGAATTTAAATAAATTTAATTTATTTCAACGTCATAAAGTCAATATTATACATTTGTACATAAGAGCAATGCTTGGTTTGTACTGTTCTTAGGCTGACTAGCTGTCATTTAAAATAGATACTTTTAGCAGCATTTATTAAACTGATAAATATGAAATCACAAACGTAAAACGCGGTTTAAAGGACGAAGTTATTAACTATCCTAAACTACTACTTAAACTAATTACACAGTCCAGTTTGCCAAATACTAAGACTGCAGATGACAGTCATTAGTTAAATGAATTTTCTTTTATTTTGGAAACAAACAATTGCATATTATTTCTTACTTCTTAATCTTAGTAATATCTTATAGGGTTAAACTTGCAATCCGTAAACGCTTCCACAGATTACAATATATGCAAGTTTCTTATATTTCAATCATAGTCATAAACGTCATAAACTTCCCAATGCTGGGCACGGGTCTCCTATTGTACAAAGTTGGTGTTGCTTGTTGCTGGCCAAACAAGTTAGTGTAGAGTTTGTTTCGAATTTTCCTTTCCTTGCAGTGCTCTTGTCTGCATAAGGTTGACTGGCCTGTTGGTCTAGTGGTTAGTGACCCTGACTGCTAAACCGGAGGTCTTGGGTTCGATCCCCACCCAGGACAAATCTTTGTGTGATGAGCATTATGGTTTGTTCTGTGTCTGGGTGTAATTTATCTATAATATGTATGTATTTACAAAAAAAAATGTATTTAAGTAGTATATCAGTTGCTTAGTACCCATAACACAAGCAAAAATAATTGCTTAATTCGGGACTAGATGGCGCTGTGTAATTGTGGTAGAATATTATCATTATTAAGGTTTACTCCTTTAGTCGCCTTTTACGACACCCATGGGTTGTGATGGGGTAGTAAACTATTAACATTATGTAGGTATTCTTAATCCGTCAATACACATCTTATATTTTAGTTACCTTAAAAGCTTAATGAAGCCTCACAATATAAGAATGCCATACATCTGACCTTCACGTACACACATGATTACTTCATTAACTTTCAAATCAATGACTCAAAGTCGTGAGAAAAATATAGCTTCCTACAATCACTATTCATTCGAGCTACGAGTAACATATTGCCGAGATGTGACTAAACAATAAAATAATAAATATCAATGAATCGTTTATATGAGATATATCTAAATTATTTCATTGCGGAAGTAACTCTATTACTGACCGCCTCTACTAAGGCTTCTGTATAGCAACATGTATCCCTATCTCATGTTAGATAATTTACTGGCCTGTTGGCATAGTGATTAGTAACCCCGACGGCTAAGCCGGAGATTGTGGGTTCGGTTCCCACCTAGGACATATCTTTGTGCGATGAGCATGATTGTTTGTTCTGTGTCTGAGTGTAAATTGTCTATAACTCGCTTCCACCCGCTGCTTCGCCCGCGTGGTGTGTATATTATACCTATAAACCTTCCTCTTGAATCAGTCTATCTATTAAAAAAAACCGCATCAAAATCCGTTGCGTAGTTTTAAAGATTTAAGCATACATAGGGATATAGGGACAGAGAAAGCTACTTTGTTTTATACTAAGTAGTGATATGTATGTATTTACAAAAAAATGCATTTAAGTTGTTAATATATCAGTTGCCTAGTACCCAAAGCACAAACAAATATAATTGCTTAATTTAAGACTAGATGGCGCTGGGTAATGTCTGAAAAGAAATTTGCGAGTACCCAAGCTAATTTGTGCCCGAAAAAACTTTAAAATCTGGTGTTGCACCTAGATAATCTTTGATTTGAGAATTTTACTGAGTAAATTGAATATTATTTTTAGACAAGTGTTCAACCATGAATTAGGTAATAAATGTAGCATATAAGTAACTGTGATATTTCTCAGAAAATTATAGAAAATTAAATTATTATTAGAGCATCGTAGTTTCGTTGTAACTATTCAAAATTCTAAAGAATTTTAATACAGGACGCGCTCATTAACGATACAAATTGGCGTAACTTGAGGTAATGATGAGCTAATGTTGTAGTACAATATATTATTACACAGTAAAGTTTTAAGTGAAAAGGAGTCCATTTAGCGATTTCCATCTTATATTAATAGCAGTAAGGTTGTTAATTGTAAAATGAAATCGCTCATGTTGTCACACTTGTCCATTGAGGATGCGCAATATTCTACGACGATGTAAAAATATTTTTTATATAAGTAACTCAGTTTTTTAATTATTATTTTTAAGATAATCGCTTACAATAATTCATAACATGATTTAATATCATAATATAGTTCTTTGATTAAATGCATTTGCCTTTTTCCTTCCCGGCAGGCAGTGGTTTGTGTTAGTGTATCTTCGAAATCAATACAAAAAGAACACAGCCATGTGCAATATGTGCATGGACGTGGTTATAACTTACCACCAAATAGGCTGCGTGCTCAGATGCCACGTGGGGCAGTAAACAATTGCGTAACTATAGTAGAACTAAATCAGCTGATGAGAAACAATTATATCGTAGGTACTTGAAACTAAAACAGATTTTTTTATTAATATAACAATATACATTTCTAATATTGAAGCTACGTACTTATCACTAGAATTGATAACTAACATAGTTTTGAGAGTCATTTTTGAATTCGTCGTTTCATAACAGTGCACTATGGTGCGTTCGAAACGACAGCGACGATTTCAAAAAGGATTCTTCCCGATTCCCACCGTGCCCGTGGCGTGGAGCAAACAGCTCGTGGTATGAATCAACGAAAGTCCTCTAAAAAATCTTACATTTAACAAAAATGGCAAACATATTTCTTATATTTCAATAATAACTTTTTGTTGAAATATGAGCTGTATCCCAAAAGGCGGAGCGTCATGCTTTATGCTCACGTATGGTGGGTTCGTTTTCTGCATCACATTATAATGACATAAGAACATGCCGCTTCCATGCGTAATTTAAAACGTAAAAAATACATGTTAATTTAATTAGCTGCCTCTAGAATATTTTTAGGCTTCCGTACACTAATTAAAAACAGAACCACTCACGTCGTGATCGCTCTCGCGTATTTCTGTCACAACAAAACAAATCGAATAAGGTATTTTAGTCCAAATCTACGGAATATTTACTGTAATCAAAACAGGATATTAAGAAAAGCTTTTAATTTGAGGATAGGTATAAAATCTTTGATTCAAGATATACAACTTTTGTAAAACTATTTCATACAGAATAGGTATTCATTAATTTTTATAGAAGATGTATACAATCCCAGTGGACTGCTATATGTTGCGAATGAGGCTACGTACCCGTTGGACCTCCAAGTTTCGACCCTATCACAAAATTACCCGTTCGACCTCATTTTTAGGTCCCGTTGGACCTTCTTCAAAATATAATAATCAATGTGCCCTTTCGACCTCTTTTTCAGTGCCTGTTGAACCTTCAATATTAAATCAAATAAAAAAGACTCCGTTCGACCTCTTTTTCAGTGCCCGTTGGACCTTCAAAAAATATGTGTTATGTTTAAAATAATAAGAAAGGGTAAAGTTTCGTTATTTACTTTCTATTCTATTTTTTCATCTGATTAAAAAAGGATGAGTTGCGGAACCCTTGGTGCGTGAGTCTACTTCACACTTAACATTTTTTTGTCCATGGAAATAGTTACATTGAAACAATAGCTTAAGTATACGTAATTTTTTTTTAGTTATCCTAAAACTACTTTAATAAAGAGCACACACACACACATCTACATGTAACATAAAAAAAATACTAGAACAGGTTTGAACGAATGTTCGATATTTTTATATAAAAACTGTAGCATTATCATTTTAATCCTAGAACAAGATAACATTTAGACTTCATAAAAATAGTGAAAGCACCCGTATCATTGCAACTACTACTTCAATAACTTCAAAATTAATTAGTTTATACCATTCCTAATCCTGTTACTTCGAATTTAACACTTAAATATAATAGTCATAAAATATACTTAGCCTCGGACATTGCCTGCCATAATACGTTCATGCACCATGTGGGTGTTTGACAAGTTTAGCAAAGATTTAGTTGTAAGGCTGCGGAATGTCAAAACATGCCAACAGATATACAATTCGAAGATATTAACATATCACTTATGTAATAAACCGGTCCTATTATAAATACGGTCAAGTACAATTTTGATTAGTGTTTTAAAGATCCCGTATGAAGTCATAAATGTTTTAAAGTATTGTTGTTTATTAAAGGGTCCTTGTTCCTTTGATAATTGGGCATACACAAGATGATTCTCGTCTCACTGCTGGGTACAGGTCTCCTCCAAAGAATATGGAGGGAATTTAGCCTATTATACCATAATGGCCGGACTGGTTGGTAAAAGGTTTGTTTCAAATTTTCCTTTTCTCGCAGTGCTCTTGTCTGCATAAGGTCCCTTATTCGCCTTTTACGACACCCACGGGCTGAGATGGGGTAGCGACATAATGTATTCTTAATCTGTTTCTAAACACGGATACGAATGTTGATAACTGAGTATAAATTATTATATTAGCTATTGGTACATACATTATCATTATCAACAAATTCGAGCCTACCATCCTTATAAGTTCTACCTATTGTCATTTCATATGTTAAATAGGAAATCTATGGAAAGCAGATAGATAGCCTACGAAGTGACCCAATATAAGATTTACCTCGTTTACCTCGAGTCCACGAAACCCTCATAAATTATAACTGCTGCATTATAAAATTGCAATTATTCCTCCCATATAATTATTTAGTTGAATATAGATAAAAGTTGTCTTTGCTATAATCGAAATTCCGTGGGAGGTACAAAATTCCCGAGACTATAACTCATCCAAAACTCCATTCTATAAAACGATTTCAAAAATAGAACAAGACTTTTTGCTCCGTTCGACCACCAGTCGTCGAAAAACAACAATTAATAAATATAAATAAAAAATCCAGAGCCAGTGTTTCAATTCATTCGAGGGGCGGGATCGTTTTACATTCAAGGGGAGGGTATCTTTCGAAATCATTAGTCGTGGAATGCTTCGGAAAGTGAACACGGTCCATAATAATTTTCGGTGCCCTTCGTCCGGCACCGTGGGCGGATATTGCCTTTGTCTTTAGTTACAAAAAGACAAAAAAAAATGTATCCAAATGTCAGTTCAAAATATTTATTTGCGACGGTCAATATGCGCCGCATGTAATTTCGCTGGCATTGTACAAGTCCCATGTTATTGTCCAACAGAGTGATGTATTAACGACAAGCGTTTCATTATTCAAAATTATATTCGAACAGACGTAAGGGCTGTGTTTCATCAAAGGAAGCCAAAACGAATTAAATCATCGAACTCTCGGTGTGATCGGACTCATAAGAAGCTAATACGAAGAATTCTTCACCAAAGACCTTTTATTAATAAATTGAATGACTACTAATATACGAATATAATTAATATCTTTTATTTTGCTAATAAAGTTGAAAAAGGTTCTTAATCGAAAAGGATATTTATTTGCGAATAAGTTAGTTCAATCTGGTTTCCCGTTTGCTTTATATGTTCAGAAGTGTAGCCGGCGTCTGTCGTCGTAATATGTAACAATACGAGCGGCTTTTATCACTAAAACCGCCAATTAAATTTCGTCTTGTAAGGTAGGCTCCCATTCATGGGGTTATTACTCGAAATGTCTTGTTAGTATAATAACACCATAATATCATTAGTGCTTTTATGGTTGTATTCATAAAGTCATGTAAGTTCATACTTTAAGTGCATCGTTATAACCCTTGTCCCGGATAAGATAAACAAAATTTATATCATATATTTTTTTTACCAAACGACTTTCCCTTTAATTGACTATGGATACTTAAAAACCTATTTAAGGTTTTTAAAACGTATCGTTATCCTGATCGTAAACTAAATGGAAACGAATTTTGTATGAAACTAACTGGTTTACGACTAAACTTGCCTACGTTTAAGTAAAATATCTTAAATCATGTGACTACTTTTGACTCATTTACCCAACACATATATCCTTATAACTAAAAAAGTATTTTGTCCACCAGAAGGCACTTATGTATGTCCATTGAATCGGAATATTCGTAATTAGCAAACATGCAAAAAATTGCTTAGTAACTTCTTTAACAATTGTTAAAGGAGTATAACTATACTCCTAGGTAAAATCAACTAAATCTGATCATGAAGATAACTAGCAACGCAAAAGTATTGTATTTCACTATGCATTCAGTTTTCTGTGAACGTGCAGTGGTCAAGAAAAAGATCACACGTTTTTGGAGCCCCAGAAGCCAAAACTATAATTTTTAGAATATCACTACGCGCATCACATAAAAACTCCTGCACGGATGCAGTTATCACCAAAATATTGCTAGAGATCTAACAAATAATATTTTACCGGAGGAAAATATTTTATTCCCAGTCATTGTGTGAATTATTTTTTTCACACAACGACTACATAATTTGCTTGATGATGGAATCAAACAAGTTATCAACGGTCAAAAGCTTCTTGAACATGTCAATAAGCATCGAAAAATTAAGGTCAATAGAAAGAATTTCAGTATAATAATTTAGTCTAAAATTATTTTGGTTAAGCAGCAGACATTACCACAAATTACCGTTTTATTTACAATATATTCCATGCATTAATATTTAGACTCTTACAGAAAAATTCAAAATTAAATATTTTAAATCGAAAATATCAAACCGTCTAATTAACAACAAATCACATTAAGTTGCAATATAAATTCACATTAAAATATTATGTGTGAATTAAAATTCATAACGACTGCGTGGTGCATGTTCGTCCATACGATACGAAGTAATCAAATAACACTATGTATATATATAATATACGTTCATTTTGAAGTAATTATTTAGTCGGTGCTTCTGTATGCATAGAACGCAATAGAGAGACACCTAATGAGTACGATTTACATGAATACACTATTATAACATGAGTGATGACCCTCTTATGTAAACGCTTTTTTTTAGCTGGCAACACGAATGCAAGTTGTTTTTTTTTATTGCCTATTATGCTACAAACCGGCTTGTATTTGACTTTCCGCCTACGTTTATAACATTTCTGTAAATTATTATTTAACTAAATATACTTGTATCTGCCTGCTGCTGATATTTTAATAAATATATGGGTAAAGGTGAATATGTAATTATATTGTTATTTTGTTTGTTTTTACATCCGAATAAATGGCTCCACACGTCTCAAAGTCAAACTGAACACAAGTAAAACAAATTGCCTTGAATTAGTAGTAATAAGTACAACTTTAATAAGATCCAAAGTACGGATTATATCGTATTATTATTATTTATACCAATGCTACCTTTATTATTACTTTAAGAATCAGTTCATCGCAGCTTTAAATCGAATATGTATTGTAGGTAGATACTCTACTACGAGTATATCTGACAATGACTTGACTGTTCCTCAAGAGAATATTATTCAATATACGTAAATGAATAAGATTTAATCATTGATTTGTCAATTTATTCACCTGCTATTAACATCGCCTCGCCGCTAACCTTGCTGAGTGACGTCGGGTTCGATTCCCACACGAGACAAAAAATATTTGTGTGATTCATAGCTGATGAGTATTTTGTGTCCATTAACTGTATGTTTGTAAAGTCTCTCACGTCTTTGTACTAGTTCTATAGTGCGCGCGATGTCAAAAATCTTCATCAGCAACCCATTAAGTCCCACTGTTGGGCTCGGGTCTCCTCTCCTCTAACTATAGAGTTGAGAGGCTTTAGGCCATAATCCACTCACGCTGGCCTAGTGCGGGTTGGTCGATCAGACATACTCATAGAATTTCTTCTAGGGTATGTGAAAAAATCTTACCAGCCACAAATTACTAACAAGTTTCTCAGAATTTTCACTGCTTTCAACAAGAGCAAAATTGGATAAATGTCTTTTATGGATTATAATGATAATATCATTATAAACCAATCTGCGCGGATACCAATAAACTTAAATAAACCGTATTGTTTTTAAAGACAAAGTATTTCTTTAAAATATTAGACATGGTAAGGATCTTAATACAATATACACCTACACGAAGCGTCGACAAGCGACAAGTTTCACTTTAGTTGCACGACAATCTGAATTCGTTGCGACAAAATCTTTTCGTTGCAGTCTGTGCGCTTAATTAAAGTGAACTTCCAAACTGCACCTGGCTCGACAGAAAAGTTTTGTCGCGTTTATATTGTAGTACAGTTTGTTTACTAAATAATAAGGTCTAGCTTTGTATGATACGGCGCAGCTTTTTAAATTGAAGAAAATTTTCTTGAATTTCCAACACAATTTGAATGGTGTTTCTTTGTATAGTGCAGACAATTATAACAGTAAGAATACCCGTTCTATCTCTATTTTAACTTTTCTTTCTACCGTTATATCCTTTGTGATCTTTGTTACAAATATAATATAATATCAAAAATAAGAAAACATCATGCCGATACCTACCTCATTTTCATGCTTATATATAAACATGACAATATCCTTCTAATACTTACTGGTTTCATATTTCAAATCTTATAAAGAATAAAATTTGTTGGAATCGCCATAATTACAGTTTTTAAGTCTATTACCTATTGCATTTATTTAAGTTATATTTAAGTAATATTTTTTGTGCATCTTAAATTAATTATTTAATTTAAGATGCACAAAACACATCACAATCGTAAATACAGTAAAATATTAAAAACAGAAAAATACAGAGCTGGATTGCAAAGTAAATATTATATGTGCATACAGTGACAATATTATTTATATTACTTAGTGCTATGAATATATTAAATTATCTAGAAGGACTGTCTTGACGTTACAATTTTTTATAAATTTATCTTTTTATTAAACTTGCATTTAAGTAGATACCATTACTTATTTTCCCTTACGCATTACACAACTCTCCGAAGTGGCATACAACAGATAGTTTTTTGTTAAGTATGAAGGATCCTTAATTAATCGTTTGAGATTCAAACTCTAATATGTTTTTTCTTTCTTTTTCAGGTTACATTCTTCTAAGATGCATAAGACTTTCACAAAAATCCCATCACATTCAAATAAGTCACAATCTACCATTAGGCATTACATTAGTAAATGTTCAATTCCTAATATAACTATTCTACACAATATGTACACTGTTATCCTTCGGGCAGCATATAATAAAGGCAAGTATTCACAGATCGGGCGGACAAGAGGACAGATCGTTCAGTATTTATACGTACATAAAACTGGTCGCGATCACAACAACGATCACACTACAACAGATGTGACTTGAAGACAACGTCGTATTCTTCAAGCTTTTGTTTATTGAGGGAATAAACTGTTAGAGAAATTGCGAACTGATTCGTATGCCAATGATTGATAAAAGCTAACTACATTGGTAGTTAACACAGCAGGATATAGTTTGGTTAAGTTGTGGTTCTTTAATATAGACTGTCCTTTTATTGTGGTGCTATAATACGAATGTTTTTGCTTGTGATTCTTGATGAAACATGTAAATGTAGATACTCATTTCTAAAATAATGCAACACATATTTCGAAGTTCTAAATGAACTTATGGATCTATTTTCATTATATCAGTGTTACCAACAAGGATCCATTTTGGCATATTTAACTTTAACTGTAGAGGTTCGATTCATTTATTTCATTAAAAGTCACAAATGTCACTCTACCTCTAGTTTTCATTTTCAAGAGCATCTAGGTGAATGCAAATATATTATAAGCAATAATCTATACTTAGTATTATAAAGCTGAAAAGTTTGTTTGTTTGAACGCGCTAATCTCAAAAAATACTGGACTTAATTGAAAAAATATTTTAGTGTTGGATACCTAGTCCATTTATCGAGGAAGGCTATATAACATCATGCTATGGCCAATAGGAGCTGAACAGTGACCAAACAAAGAGCGACTTCTAGTCATTTCATATAGAGTAACGATTCTTCTCGCTGTTTGAAATAAAACTGTTCACCTTCCTTAAATTTAAATTTACATACAGTCATTCTTCATAATGTCACATAATACGACGTTGTTATGAAGACATAATTTAAATCTTTAACTTTTAGTATCCTGTCAAAAAGTTGAATTATATCTGTTTAACGAATGCTATCGTATGTCATAGCTTCCTACAACTATAACATATTAAAAGTTTTAAACACATAAAATATAAACCGAAATAACGGTAGCCCAAGTTATTAAGCACATTTTTGACTGTTTTATAACCACAATATTTACAGCCAGAAAATAAAACTGCGACTGTACAAAATTAATAAATGGATAGTTTATTGAATATCCTTTATATTTTTAGCATTGATATTACAGCCTACAATCACTCTGAGGTAGTTATAAATCATTTTTAAACGACTTTTGACGATGATCCGTAAAATATAGCCGAGTCTCGCTGACGTGTATTGTGAAAACGGAATTTTCACGCTCACACTGAATTTATAAAATTAAATAATGTTTACTGTTCTCAACAAACATGCCAAGTTTTGTCCCCACGCACGCCAATGTAAACCATACCCCAGTTATATTGTTTACTCGAAATATTTAAACAATCAGCCAAAACCTCGTACGCTATATTCGTTCCCATTACACGCGTAAACGTTTATCATTTTACGAGTCCGAAATAAAACTCAAAAGAAAGGGTTTGATCGCTAAAGTGCTTCTTATCGAAATCCGAAAAACAAACGCAATACTTGGACTCTTATCTCGATGTGTGTTTTGATGTTATAATACTTGTTTTGGGTTGACAGCCAATTTGTTCGGATAAGTGATCATATAAAATTCGCATATCGCGTTTATCGTACTTCCAAATTATTACTTCTAACGTTAGATAAGTATAATGCTTCGGTTCAAATCAGGAAACCAAATCAGAATCCCACACTCTACACTTAAGTCTTTTTTAAAACGTGGACGGTATTAAATCAGATACACAAGTAATACTTGTTCCATGCATATCCATACTCGTCAAATTGCCTATAGAATCAATACCTCCCACATAAAAAGCTCACGACCGTACAAGCGCCGTGACCAATAAAAAACGATTAGTTCACTGCTTCAACATGCGAAGAATTAATATTTGTATAGACGCGATCAAAGGTCGTCATGTAGCGGTGGTCTATCTCGTTAAAAAAACTGTCAGTTTTTTGTTCTCAACGAAGACTGCACAATAAAAGTGCCAGTGTGTTCTTACAAACGAGAATTTATGTTCGCTATATGTAAATTAAGTCCGGTGACGGTCGCACTCCGAGCTTTTTTGCCATACAAAACATTGCCGGTTGCGTGCCCGTAATCAAACTGTAATGGAACAGTTTACGCAATGTATGTAACCATTTTTTGCTATCTTCATGAAGTTTTTGTTCCACATGATGGCTTTCTAAGTATTTATTATATACAAGCGACGTGACTAATTTCAATTTTAGCGAGGCTGGCGTTTTTATAAACACGAAGTATAAAAGTTCAAAAAAACATGTAATAGGAAGGGAGATATTACATTAAAAAGGATTATATAATCACCTACAATATGCGTCTTGAAAATAAAATCAATAACAATATTATGTACTGAACATAATTCACAAGGACATTAACATCTTGTAAATCAACGCCCTAACTTTAAACTTTCTTAGAACTTATTATTAAGATCAGAACGCTGCCTTTAGACAGTCATCGTAGTTAAGTTTAATATCGGCACACTTGCGAAAACTACTCATTATAATAGTGTTTAGACTACAGACACTATACTAACATTTAATGAGTTCTCAGTTTATGAAAGCACAGTTCATTCAGTTACAGATTTCACTCATACTAAATAGTAAACATTTACGACTTGCGGGATGCAGCAGCATCTATTTCTAAAGCGTCCTTTATATTCTTGATGGTTAAACAATAAAAGATACACGTTGAATTCATTAATATTGTTAGATCATAAAAATAACATTGATAAATTTAATGTGAATTTCTTTGTTCTTCTATTCTTGTCGCTTCGTCTCACTCTGTGAAAGAAAATTAAAAAAAAATTGATTCGCTCTAAGTCATTTAAAAGGCTTTCTTACAATGTAGAAATGGATATTCATTTTGATGAAAATCTTAGAAATATATTAGAAACTGTAAAAATGGGTTGACTCACACAAGTCACGCAGTTTCACGCCAAAATAATGATGACTGGTTAGTTTGGCATTCATACAAATTAATTGGGCGATAAAATAAATAGACAGTGCTTTTTAAAAATAGACACTATAAGTCACTTTATTACGAAAAAATCCTTTAAATAGGTTCGCCTATTTTTTCATATATATAATATCCCTATTAGTGGCTACATATTCGATCTCCCTGCAAGGGTAAATAACATTAGCATACCTATCTAATATATTATTAATACCTACTTAATATACTATCTTAACATAGCAATATATATATAACTCCCATAATTTTCATCGACAGTAATATCTTAGTAAGATGCTTAAGGTCAAAAAGTCTTGCCATAAAACAGCAGTTAAAAATTACAACAATTTTATGATGGCTCCTGTCATACTAATAGAGGATTTATGAAACATTTACCGCCAAAGTGACAGTGTACTTTGTTGAATAAGATATTGTACAATGTAATATTGATGGTCACAAAGCTTGAAGCATTAGTACATTTGTAAAATATTCAGATGTCGTTATGTATGTAACAGAAATGTTGGACACAATAAAAGGTACGATTCTGCTTTACACGATTCAAAACAACAAAAAATCTGCAATGTTTCAACCTTTGTTTATGAAAGTACCTATCTTTTTCACATATTTTCGTTTACGTTTTATCAAAAATAAATATTATCAGTTAATAATAATATTGTTTCACTTCCTTGAATTGTAAGTACGTGAGCAGATAATTATGAGAAATAAAATGTTATTGACAAATCGGTCAGAATAACTGAAACTTGATATTACCCTTACTTCATTCTTCCGTATATGAAAAGCCGACATAAAACAAAATATATTCTCACAATTATCATAAACTCGATATAATGATGTACCTGAGAAAATTAAACATAATTCTGTACTCAAATTAATTTCCGTAAAAGAAAAAAGTCCAAAAAGAATTCGCATTTTCATGCAGTGCAATTTAGTGTCCGTAAATTGGCTGGATGCAATTCAAAAATGCATTCTAGGCTTGTCTTTGTACCTTGTTCAATCACTAAAAGGAGGTTGTTTAATGGATTTCCACCATTACTGAGCAAATAATCGTACTGGACTCGTAAGGTTGTGCGCTTATTGTACTATCTATTAACACAATTTACGTGAAACATAATTTACATTTAAATTCTGTACTGTAATCATGAAAAATGTAAACTATTTTCAAACTTCTGTACTTACACACACTAGAAGTAGTTTAGTAAGTGTTACTATAACTTCATGCATTAAATTTTAATGTAGTTTTTTTTTGTTTTCCTAATTTAGTGATTTAACGTAAGTAGGTACATAATACAGGATTTATATTTTGATATCTATGTGTGTGGGTGTGTGTTAAGCATTCAGCAGCAAACTATTTTCTAAGTTAAAAATAAAACCATTAGCGGATATTTTACAAAGATTGTATTTTCCCGAGATACAAATAGGTAGGTATTTATTTTATATTTTTTTAAATAAATACCTAACGCACATCAAATAAAAACAAGCTATTTAGAAGAATAGTTTGCTTCTGTTGATCCGATGAATATATTTGAAAAATATATTTGATACTCCAGTGGTAGTCCGCTCACCGCTAAGCTCATGGTATGTCCTCAGCGTTCGATGCGCCCGCGGCGCGGCGGCGCAGTCACGACGTGCCCGTCTCACTGAACCGCCAATTTGTGGCCGCCCCGTGTTGGTTTTGTTGAAGCCAGCGTCTTCATACCTACATGCGAGGCTTTTTACACTTTTTGCCACCTCAATACACCTAGAGTGGACGTGAAAAAATGTTTACAAGCCCATCCTACAACAAATGCAATATGATTCGAATACAATAGAATATTTGAATTACTGGCCATCCAGTATGCGGGTACGAGTTGCTATTTACATCACTTTTTATATTCACTAAACCAGTATAATATAAGCTTATACCAAATGCGAATTCATGCATAATGAGTTTTGAATAGTAGCCCTGAGAATAAAATTTGTACAGCAATCATATTTGCAACTTCAAAATTACAAGGTAATCTCACCAACTATATACAAACCATGTACTTACTTATTATTAAACGCTTATTGCGTTCAAGCAAAGTTAACGTTACATGAACCAATAATTAATAATTAAGTGCGTAATAACATTACCGCATAACTCGTCAACTACAAAATTTCCAAAACATACAACGTTGCCAGTGCAAGCTGACCTTTGACTGCACGTTAAACCCGCCGGCGGCCGTAATTGTACAGCTACACAACAAGGGGCGCCGAGGGTCGAGTTACAGTGGTCGCTCCTCATAATGACGGACCCGTCAGTCGGCCCGTCAGTCAGCGAGTCCAAAGAATGAGTTCATTTCCTTCGAACACGCGAGATACGATTTTTAATTAAGTTTTTGTTAAAAATTCATTAAAGAGCAGCGACGATGGCGCGGGTGGGTCTTCAAGCTCAGCTCTACATGCATAAATGAGTATGTAATTAATGAGCGTAGAAAGCAGCCACTTTACTCGCTACAATGTCGAATTTCAAACCTTACACAACCATTACTCCACCCGTCATCTTTTTAAATTAAACTTCGGCATGAAGAATATTTTCTAGATAATCTGCTCAATGCGGGCCTACGAGGATGCATTTAAAATTTAAAACACATGAAACAACAGATTGAAACGAACGTTCGAGCGTATGAGCCGACGAAATGTAAATTCCTACTTATTATACCAGCTCCCGAATGTCAACTTGAACGGTCAACTCACTTTTTATTCATGGAAATAATAGTCAATGTGTCAGCACTAAGCGAGTGTCAGTCGCGTAACGAATATCGGTTTAGACGCGATCCGACAGGTAAGGTACTGACGTCTCGGAAGATATTGCTATAAATAAACCCGTATTTATTTCTTAGGTAGCAAAATGAACGAAGAGGCTTTTCTTATGAAACACATGAAAATAGTCCTTACCCAACTCTTAATAAGCATCGCATCAAATTATCTTACTAAGCAGGATGTGTTAGTCAAACTAGTCTGTCACTATGATTGGTGTAGACAAGACACGTGGCTCCATTTATTCAATAACAATGTTCTTTTGTTCTTTATACCGCAAAAGAAGAAAATCTATAGAAATCGAAGATAAACTGCAGGAAAGTTAACATCAAACTTTCTTCTATTTTTTTGACATATTTTCATTTATTCTTCAAAGACCATTCCAGGGCCTCATCTCGTCTACAACTGATTTCTTAAACAATGTTTTAAAGATACTTTTTTTGATGGCTGTATAAGAAACGACTAAAATAATATACTCAAAGACCACAATTGAAAAAAATCTATATCAATCTCAGACGCATAATGTACTCCACCACATTTGAAATAAAATGAATCATGTAAAGAATTCAGGTATATCTTGCGAGTATAACCACATTACTTTTAGCACTTCAGTAAAATTAAGACTGACAAAACCGCAGTACATTTGATAAACCACATACTCATATCAGTTTTGTGGTGCGAATGTATTGTCATAAACATGACTGTTACTGGGGGTGAGGTGAGACTCGACGACGGCGACGGCTCATTTAAAAATCCAGTCAGCGCTCTGTAGACAGGTATGAGTTTTCATGTATTATCAAGCATAAAGCAACTCTGGATGTGTTGTTATACAACGTTTCGCTGGGAAAAGCGTAGGCTGTACAATGGATGGATTATTTGTAGACTAACGTGGTGGATTGAAGGAGAGTCTTCTGTATAGTGTCCAATATTATACCGCTGTTCTCCCGAAAATATAAGCAGACATGATCGCACGTTTCATCAGGCATTTTCATCCGGCATTTCATTTATCTGGCAATTCAGGCAGTCATCAACCATAAAATGTGAACAATCAGATACAATAAATCGACTATAATAATAATATATATCTATATATATAATACATTTTTCACAAACTATCAGCGTGAAGTCACGGATGGCACCAATCTCACAAGATTAATTAGACACCAATAAAAGAAATTTTAGGTAGAGATACACATCAGAAGCAGATAATAGATTACCACAGTGGCTCTGCGACAGAAGTAATCTGTCTTTGAAGGATTATTCCTAATATAGTGCTTCAGATATCAAAGACGGTAAATTAACACGTAACCTAATTTCTTAAGAGATTGTTTGATATCCGTATTATATTTAGTCACTAACGATGACTCCGCAGCTGCGACAATGCGTCTACGCCGCGCATGCGCGCTGTCACCGCTCGGCGCCGCCACCATTTGTAAATTTATCTTCAAAGTAAGCCTCGGTTCTAACATATTGCTGGACGGATCGAATCGTGCGTCGCAGAATTGTTTATTTGTATCTAAACTAAAACAAGAACGTTTTTAAATTAATACTAATGCTATATTTAAAATGGTATGCTATTGTTCAACGGTAGCGGTTTCCACTTTCATTTTATAACTCAGCGAAGTAGTTACTCAAAATAAACTTTAGACGGTTCTTTAGAACAATATTTCCACTACACCAGACTTGAAAAGCAATTAATTTGCTTATTGTTATTGGCATAAAAATTTATCCATACCTCACGGGAATTATAATGTTATTTTACTGTTAGCTTAAGAGAGAAAGTCTTCTCTGCTGAAAAACTATGTACTTTACTTTGACATTATTCGGGTAGTATTGAGTTAGAAAATCAGTACCCTAAATAAGCAGTTATATTGCACTCATAAGTAATGTGGTGATTTTTTTAATGTCTCATCTCTAAGAATTACCAAATCTATCTCTATTCTGTGGAAATTACGCATCTTGAGCTTAAAGGTACTCAAGATGATGACACTAATTAACCAGCCCAATAATTTATATACTTATTAAGTTATTTTTTATATTTATTAAGTTATTGAAGAGTGTTACAGCCACCTACTTAGAACAGTTTACGTTCATTCATAATTTTATATCCCATCTTAATTTATGGCGTAAGAAAACATTACATATTAATTTATAGGCACTTACTTTTACGAATATGGGTAATCAAACAATATAATTTTATATGGTCTTAAGAGAAGAGTTATTTTGAAACATTATTTCATTACAAATTCAGTTTTCTATACAATATCATAATGTTATTAACCGCTTAACACATGAAATACGCTAATGCTATTGTAAATTTAAACAATAATGGTCTTAGAAATGTAAATGCTGCATTTAAACACTTTTGCATTGTCTAATACGAAATAATGTACTAGCTTGATCGTTATTTCTGACACAGATAATTATAATAAGAGTCTTGGTTTAATTAGAAATATATCTTAAAGCTTCATTTACACTAAGTGAGATTTGCAAAGTTTTCTCTTATATTGCATCTGTATTTAATATTAGAAGATTGTTAAATTTAATGAGTCTAAAATTAAGTGAGAAAATTATAATTATACTTTTATTTGTGTATGATTTTATAAATATATTTCAAAACTTAACAGAATTTAGATTTGCCTCTTGAGAGCATTTCAAAACGGTAAAATTTCACAAGCTCATTTTCTCCCATCAAACACATAATAAAGTTTTAAAGGCAATAAATAAAAAATATCTTATTATAGCCAACGTTTTAATGATCATATAACATGTTTGACAAAAGCATAAGAGAAGTCTATCTTTGGCTGACATTTGCTCTAAAAAATACCTAATAATAAAACAATGATATATGGCAATTTTATAACTTCATTTTTTACTATTAACGACGTGATTCTTTAAATAACATCTTAACAAATAACTCTTTATTTTTATGATTGTTATCAATTTTATGTAAGGAAAATAACCACATAAATTTTGTACATATAACATTTTATTTAAATGTATGAAAAAAAAGTTACTTCAAAGTAGATCTTTTAACACCTTGTGAAATCTGATACGTAGATTTAAAATTCTGCGGTCTCGATTTACAAATCCTAGGAATTATACGATAATCTTAAAAGGCTAATAGCCTTTAGCATACGTATTGCAGAATTATATATTATAATTTATATAATGTAATTAAGTCATCATAAGCATAATGAAATACAAAATATCGTCGTATTTTCGATGTCTAACAATAAAATCGAATCACAAATTTAAGCAACAATAATAAACTATTTGAGAGGAAAAAAATGTATTGGATAAAAGGCTTATTATACTACCCGATATTAAGGGTCCCTTTATGGGACCTCCTGAATTCCGTGTAGTGTAATATACAAAGGAATCAATAGTATATTACTCTACATGGTGTTCAGGAGGTGCCTTAAAGGGACCCTGAATATCGTGTAGTGTAATAAGCTCTTTATTCTACCTTGAAATTTTCAGTATCACATGCTTCGGAAGGCACGGAAAGTCTCCTGGTTAACACTTAACGTAATAGTGTGTGTGTACCAATGTGGATTCCACTTTGTGGAATTTATATGTATCAGTCAAGTGACTTATCATCTGCTAACGGCGAAGGAAGACATCGTGAAAAAACCCATATACCCTAGAAGACATTTTATGAGTATGTCTGATCCACCAACCCACACTAAGCCAGCGTAAATGGATTGTGGCCTAAAACCCCCTCAGCTCTCTAGTTAGTGGAGAGGAGACGCGAGCCCAGTAGTGGGACTTAATGGGTTGCTGATGAAGAAGTAGTTGGAAACCTTCTGGGCAACAAAATAAATAAATAAATTCGACCACCAGGAACTGCTACAAGCCCAATCGATAAGTAGAATACTTCCATGAATTATATTTGCCTACATTTTTAATACACGAAGAAAAATTCCTAATACTTGAATTGTTCAAAGGTGTGACATAACTCGTTGACCATTAGTATATTTCACAATGATAACGTAGGAAGTACAATGTATAATGTCATATTATTGGATGCGAGCGATAAACATTTTAGGATGTCAGTGTGAATGGACACCGTCGCGTTTTATATCTGTTATGTGAAGTTGACCAGGTTTATGGCTGCATTTACTGCATTGCACTCCCTGTGTTTGTACGGTGGCCATGTTTTAATGGAATTTTTAAGTTTTTTTAAACACCAAAGTTTATATTTTTGTAGACTTACAAACTTTTTCTAGGTCACAGTAATCAGATATACAATACATAATATATGACAAACAAAAAATAATAATAAAAAATCTAAATTGTACTAAGAATCTAAAGTACACTGTGTGCAGTTATTACTACTAGTACTTTATTTCTATTAAATTAAATAGATCACTACATAGTATAAAACAAAGTCGCTGTCTGTCCGACCCTATGTATGCTTAAATCTTTAAAACTACGCTACGGATTTTGATGCGGTTTTTTTTAAAGGTAGACTGATTCAAGAGGAAAGTTTATAGGTATTAAATAGATACCACGCGGGTGAAGCAGCGGGCAGAAGCTAGTATACAATAAAGCGTCAAAATCTCTTTTACACTCTTTTAGTTTCCTTGTCTTACTTTACTATATAGGTACCTAGATAATGAAGTAGTTATCTAAATTCATTTTTTAATTCAACAAGTTCACAAATCACAATACATCTTAACTAAACTTAAACTAATTACAAAGTTATTTTTTGTAAACTCACAAGTAGGCCACAGTTTACTAGGACAAGAATTAATTTAAAAAATATTATTCTAAATTTCATCGGTTTCTACAACGGCCACGTTGCAAGTCTAAAGTATAAAGTTTCATGTCTGCTTGTTCCTAGTTGCCAAAAATTAATAGTAGATCTGACTTTCTCCTTGAAAAAGTTGTATAATCTAAACAGTTACATTAACTCTTTAGATCATACAACTTTTTCAAGGCGAGTGTCAGACCTACTCTTTATTTAGACAGTACAATTTATAAAAGCCCAAATTTTTTGAGTAAAGATCTGTCTGTACCTTTACTCAATTTGTAGACTAAACCTATATAAATGCGATTCACTCAGTTCAACATCAGTGATTACCGAAAAGATGGACACCCGAGCTAAAGGAAACAATTCAACCATTTAGCATACATACGAAAGGGACGAGCAATCTAGGTGCCAGCCCCCAAAGAAACGGTCAGTCTTGCTTTTGTCCGGGTATGCACAAAGAACGTGGATTTACCATAATCTTGTACGCTGGTACCATAAAATGTATAGACACAATAAGATTAGTTAGACAATGAATTGTTCACCAAGTATCATTCGAAGAGTACGAAGGTAATTGATATGAAGCTATATTTAGTACTTAGTTTATTACAAAGGAAAATTAATGTACGCATATTTAATTACTAACTTACACAAAGCTACGACTGTGTGGTTCACGGAAACACATTATCTGTGTAATTATATTCTATGCCTATGTCACTTCTTAGTCCTCCAACTATTGTTTTGTTAGAAATAACGCTGATCTTGCAGTTTAAAGAAAGTACAAATAAACACTATTTCACACAAATTTTAGTTCGACTGGCCTGTTGGTCTAGTAGTTAGTGACCCTGACTGCTAAGCCGGAGGTCGTGGGTTCGATCCCCACCCAGGACAAATCTTTGTGTGATGAGCATAAAGGTTTGTGTTGTGTGTCTGGGTGTAATATATCTATAATATGTATGTATTTACAAAAAAAAATGTATTTAAGTAGTATATCAGTTGTTTAGTACCCATAACACAAGCAAATATAATTGCTTACTTTGGGACTAGATGGCGCTGTGTGAATGTGGTAGAATATTATTATTTTTATATTATTATACTACGAGAATTTCGGTATATGATAATTTTTAATAACATACCCTTTTCTAGTTCAACCCAAAACCATTAAGGATACCTTCGCGACTACCGCTCAAAATAAACAGCACCCAAATTTTACTGCTTTGATAATTTCTCGATCGGGTTTGTATCGACCGCCAACGCGTTGATGTCGGCATCTATCAAACCTAAACGAAATTTAAACAACGACTATAATGGGCGGCAACAATAGCCCGGTCCATTGTGGCCACCTCAACCTAATTCCAATAACGAAAACTGTACACAGCGGTCTCCTGTTGTATAAACGCATTTTTCTTCGAAGTAAAGAGTCAATATTTGCCCTTACCATGAGCAGCACAAAGGTTGATGTTTGTCCCGACGTTGCACTTCGGGTCCTGAGTAAACTCACCCTAACAAATTGTACGGACTACGCCACCAACAATAATACAATTGTCAACTTTATTTCTGTATCTATAAAGTTGATTATCGTATATAAGATATTGCTTGTAGTAAAGACACAAAAAGCATTATATTTTATGTCTATAGTAGCATTTAGTAGCTTACGGCTATTCTGCGGTAACATTGTAAAGAACTTTATAAGAAAATGGATACATCGCCTCCAGTGCTTTCAAGATAAACTATAACACAAAGTCTGAAGATATAATTATATTGATATAAGACCTAAGTCAGGGGACGTTTTTATGAATTACTTATAGCTTTAGACTGTAGAACTGGTTATTTGATTACTGTACGGAGATGGGTAAGCTAATGGATTTTCTGAGAGTATATTTCTGCTTACTAATTAGCGGGTTAGTTTCTCTTTATATGAATACGTAAAATGTGTCTGCTTAAATTATTTAGCTCTTTGTTTTTTATTTTGTTTATTCATAATGTACGCAGCCACAATTAGGTAATGTTAAAAGTAAATTTGGTTTTGAAGAAAACTCCTAAAACTTGGACTTTTATAAATTGGACTGTCTTGAAAGTTGGCAGAAATCTTTTTGATAACTAGTTACTGATATCCTACTAATATTATAAATGCGAATTGCTGAATGGGGGGATGTGGGTTACCATCACAGTAGACGGACTGAAAGCTTCTGTAAGAAATTTTGATTGAATTCACACAAATATATACACACAATAGATTATAGTCTTTAATTCCACATAGGCTATTTTGATTATAGTTTAAAAAATAATAACGGTGAAGGAAAACATCGTGAGGAAACCCACATACCATAGAAAAAATTCTATGAGTATGTCTGATTCACCAACCCGCACTAGGCCAGCGTGAGTGGATTATGGCCTAAACCCTCTCAGCTCTCTAGTTAGAGGAGAGGAGACCCGAGCCCAGCAGTGGGACTTAATGGGTTGCTGATGATGATGATGATGATTAAAAAATAAAAGGCTTTCTTCAGGCTACTATGAGATACTACAACATAAAGTTTTTCAAGAAAGAGCTAAAAAGTCCAAAATTCAAGTTATAACCTCAATATTATGTACTTTTGTTTTCCGAATGACAAGAGTATGTAGTGAAACATAATCCGTTAAATGCAAATTAAATTCAAGCGACATCTAAATACTCTTTAAATTTCAAACTTGGAAATGAGAAGTCCGAAATCAATTTGTTCCCATGCTAATCTTGAAATAAAAGAAAAACATGGTAGTGTATCAACTGTTTATCATACCGCCCAAGTTGGGAAGCGGTTCAGGGAAACAGGTTATTTTTGTACGGCAAAGGCTTAAACCAATCTACTTATAAATGCCCTGTTTAGTTACTCAATCTCGGCATAGTTAGGGTTCCCGTATTCGATACAACAACTGTATCTTCCCCTATTACAGCGAAGAAATTAAATGTACCGGGCATGGAGCGTGCGTTATTATAAATATATCCAAACAATTAAAAAAATATACATAAAAAGTAAACCTCAGATTAAATCTTACTACAAACTATAATTATATGACTAAATACGCGCGGGGCTTCGTTCCCGTCGTTCTTTATTTGGCTACTGCTCAGCTCCTATTAGCCGCAGCGTTATTTTATATAGCCTATAAATATGGGCTAAAAATGGGCTATCCAACAATTAAAGAATTTTTTAAATCGGACCAATAGTTCCTGTGATTCTAGCGCTCAACCAAACACATAAACTCCACAGCTTCATAATATAATTATATTATAAATCTTACGCAACATCTCGCAATAGTAAATATCACTGTAATTATTTACCTATGTATGTATAATATTAAGTATAATGGTGTAGTCAACATAAAAAAAAAAAACTATAGGTCACATTTTATTGAAAATATACACAAAATAAAGCCACATAAGCATCAGCTTCTTTGTCAAGAAGTCAATTTTATTATTTACTGATGATCGTCAAATAGGCCTCTATAGTACCTACTTATTTAATCAGACATCAACCGGTTCCCTTATATCTAAGTACTGCTTAAAAGGTAATTGATTTCCTTAGCGAAAAACATTTTCAATATTAATGTTACATACTACTAGCATAACTTGACCTATGATTACTTACTTTAATTTATTTTAATGTCTTCAGATTAATTTGTTAGCATAATAAGGTTATTATTTACAGGTTGGCTATTTTCTTGCACAAAGAATAAGCATTGCCATCCAGCGTGGCAATGCTGCCAGTCTGTTGGGCACTTTTCCCACAGACAATGGCAGCGATGCGGAGGAATTTTATGATGCCGTATTTTAATTTGTAATTTCCTCCCCCCTTTTTTATTTTAATGATACATTTAGTTAGTCTTTATTTGTAAATATTATTTTTAAATTTAGTTTAATACTTTAATATATTATATAAATTCATCATCATCATCATTTTAAGCCATAAACGTCCCACATTGGACACGGACAGAATGTAGAGGGAATTTAGCCTACTATACCACGTTAGCCAGGCGGGCTGGTATAGGGTTTTTTTCGAATTTTCCTTTTCTCGCAGTGCCCTTGTCTGCACAAGCTTACTCCACTAGTCGCCTTTTACAACCAACGGGTTGAGATGGGGTAGTGCCATTATGTATTCTTAATCCATCACTACACGGATAATCGTATAAATTATTATATATAAGTTATATGAAAGTATCATAATAGGCTGTGGTTTCATTACTTAGCAAATTTTAAAAATATAATTTTTTAAATTTACATTTGAAACTCAATTAAGGGTAAATAAATGTTCACCAAAATTTGTAAATTAGACAATAAAAAATAAATAAAAAAACATTACCCTCCTTTTTTGCAGTCGGGTTAAAATAGCGTCTAGTTTAAAGGAGTATCAAGTATATTCACAGTCAAAATATAGACTGAAAACATCTTCACTTTTTCTAGCTCTTCAAAGTTCGGACTACCATTATCATTATTTCAATCCACATTTGTATATTTCATCTGTCTAACAAGCAACAGTGTTCTCGAGTATCTATTTGACATGTTTTGATTAAAGCCTTAGATATCGTGAGACTGACATCCTGCAGATATCGCTCTTTAGATATTCATATCGCATTCAAACATTAAATAAACTGATGGACAATCGCAGGCTATAACAAAAAAACCTGAATTATTTTTTAATAATTCAATTTTTTAGTCAGGAATAGGGAATAATGTATTTGGAACAAAATTCAACATTTTAACAATTGCTGAAATAGTATTTATGTAAGTGTATCTAATAAAAATATATATGACTAAATCAGGTGTACATTTTGCAACGGTACACATATTTGAATATAACATGGTATAACGTGGGAACATTTTATTTTTTACTGATTTGATTAATTAGCAGCTGAAAGGTGTAAAGTTAAAGATTTTGGATTTCCATTTAAAATAATATGCATATTACCCAAGTTGATAATTCTAAAACTTTTAATAGCCATAAATTATTAATTAATAGGTGTTTTTCTAAAAAATCTTAGATAAAATCATAAATATTTACATCATAATCATAATTAATAATATTTTATACCTATACTATATCTATACTAATATTATAAAGCTAAAGAATTCGTTTGTTTGAACGCTAGGATCTCAGGAACTACTGATCCGATTTGAAAAATTTTTTCAGTGTTGGATAGCCCATTTATTGAGAAAAGCTATAGGCTATATAAACCACGCTACAGCCCATAAGAGCCGAGCAGTGGCCGAACAAAGAACGAAGAGAGCGAAGTCCTGAGCAACAGCTAGTTACTAGCTGCTAGCAGGTGCCTATTATATATAATAATAATAATAATATTCTACCACATTAACACAGCGCCATCTAGTCCCAAATTAAGCAATTATATTTGCTTGTGCTATGGGTACTAAACAACTGATATACTACTTAAATACTTTTTTTTTTGTAAATACATACATATTATAGATAAATTACACCCAGACACAGAACAAACCTTTATGCTCATCACACAAAGATTTGTCCTGGGTGGGGATCGAACCCACGACCTCCGGTTTAGCAGTCAGGGTCACTAACCACTAGACCAACAGGCCAGTCAGTATATACTTAATATTATTCATCATCATCATAGCAGTAGTAGGACGTTCACTGTTGGACATATTAATAAGCCTCTTCAAGAGATTTCTTTCCAATAGCGGCCTGCATCCAGTGCGATCCTGCAGTCTGGATCAAATACTCTGTCAACCTTATCCACTATATTATTATATCAATTTTAATATGTGTCCCTTTTTTATCATTTCAACCCATCAGCGTCCCACTGCTGGGCACGGATCTCCTCCAAAGAATGTGGAGGGAATTAAGTCTACTATATCACTCTGGCCAGTCGGGTTGGTATTGGGTTTGTTTCGAATTTTCCTTTTCTCGCAGTGCTCTTATTTGTATAAGGTTACTCTCTTATTCGCGACGACACCCACGAGTAGAGATGTGGTAATGACATTATGTATTCTTAATCCGTCACTACACGGTCAACGACTGCATAAGCAGTAATAAAAGGTATATAAATAGCTGGTAGGTAAATAAAAACTCAGCAACTGTCATTCATTCATCAACATAACTGCTATTCAAATAACTTAATACTTAATTCAAAATTATACATCATTTAAATTTTAAATAGAGTTCACAGACAATTTTATTGCTTGAACGTCAAAAACACACAGATTAATTACGTACATGCCTTATTTTAATTTATATTACTATTTTATAATTAAGAATATAAATACATTCCGACTTATAATTATTTTTTTGCGTGGGCAACCAGAATCATTGGCACATTATTAAGGCACGAACTGGAAAATCGTTCGAATAAGTTTTATTCGAAAACGATTCCCATTTATGGATATATAAATATAATAATAATATAATTTTAACACTTTGAACGACACCAATAAAATAACCATAATATTTACATCCCGAACTCGATCGTAAATCACGTACACACATAAAACTAACGGCGTTCTATTACTCAACAATACTCTTTTGATGCGAATTCATACAAAACTGTTGGGGAATTTCGAGACAAAATTTGCGATCGATGGTAATAAACTGTAATAAACCTTTACCAGTAACCGTTAAACTGCATTGTTCTACATCACAAAACAAAGGGTTGTCGCCATTTTGTAAACAATAACATAAATAATGGCACATCTTTCAACATAACAGACTCCTTGTGAACAAACCCTTTGGGAGCTTTCGCAATGAGGAATGACTCACTAACCTATTAACTGTACAATTGTTCGAGAGATACTCGTACACAAATATTTATTGTTGTTAAGCTGCTAGTAAATTATGTTCCATACATATATTTACTTAAGAAGGAATACATGTAGTTTACATCCTTTAGAATAGTTTCGCCTTTGACATGCAGCAACATTCTCTATCGGTTAAACAAACGGTTTGGATACAATTAATTCAATTTCAGCTTCCCACAAAGCTATAAAACATAAGTTCAAAGACTAAATTGCCTACAAACGATATAATCTGGAATTGCTACGTTCGAATTTACGAGTGTAGTTGCTTCAAAGCATTCTCCGTGCGTAAGAACGAGTGGCATTTTTGTCGGGCACAATATTCTTATGAGTTTCTAAACATGACCATTCCATTTAAATCCACGCTACGTCTGTGAATATACTTAACATTTTATTGCGCTATTATTCTTTATAGACGGAATTTAGAATAATTTTAAATGCTTAAAATAGTCCGCAGTAAAATCTAGATAAGTATCACAAAATACACTAAATTAGGCATTACGAGAGATATTTTGATAAATTTAATTGTTCTTTGTACGTAAACCGGTCTAATTAAATTATGTTTGTTCTGGTAGATATAACCAAAGCAAACAGTTTTATTCCGGTTCTTTATAAGAATCATAATTAATAACTTTACAAATTAAATATACAGGTAGGTAGTGGTACTATTAATTTTATAGATATTCATAAAATTATCTAATCAAAATAAGAGTAATACAGATAAGATAAACTTTTGTATTTAAAGGTTATTTATAAGTTCCGCTTTGACATGAAAATATGTAAAACTATAGTTTATTTATCAATTTATTCAACATTTTCAATAACACATTCCTATCTGCTATCAATATCGAACATTATACTTAAAAGCAAAGGATATTGAAACTAATCTGACAATGTTATAGGACATCCAATGGCGATTCAAAAGTGCCGACTGTAGACGCATTAACCGAGTGTCGGATCAAAGCTCTTCATCACATTAAGTGTCACATATTCAAATCCCCAAATCGACTGCCGCTTCTATAAGCTTTTTCCAATAAAACTCCACATAATCTTAGAATATCGTTGTAGAATAAGTGGGTTTCAATTACTGTAAGAAGATAAAAGACACTGGTTTCTTGTTGTGACTAGAACAAAGTGATTGCGTTTAAGAATCTCACAGAACCTGCAGAGGTATTTTACAGTTGATTGACCACTATGTATATTCACACATCACCATTTATTCAAACTGAGGTGTCGTAACTAGAGATCTATGAATGAAGCTTTTAACAAGGAGACTGTGGTAGACCACGTGACAATTATTCACGTTTTATTTACCATAATTCAATCGTTCGTCGCTTAAATAACATTATCTAAAGGCCGTAAATATCGGCCATTATCGAGAGCCCTTCAAAATTCCACGCGGCGTTTTTGAACGAACGCGAGAGAATGACGCGTCAACTCCATCCACTAAGAAAAATATTGAGACAACAGCGCGTGGAGTGCCCTCCGCGGCGACATAATGGCTTTTCATTGAATTCCTCTTGCTTTCTTTTGTTTATATCCCATAATGTTTCGATTGGAGCATGATGGAGGGCGGCCGTGATTACTTTAATAACAATGACGACCGGTACAAAAGACGAGACCACTAAAATTATGTGCGGGGTCGTTCTGAATGGTTCTCATGCCCCTCACGTAGGTACAGCGAACCGGAGCATGTTCATTCTGTGACGTTTACCTGACCCCTCCTCACGTCACATATAAATATTATCAACACAAAAATAATGAGTCCTTCATAGAAACCCATTAGCTTTACGACTTGATACTAAAATGATAACGAATATCCATGTTCGTATGTGACCAGACTAATTTGTGAAACATTTTTTTCAAGATTAGATTATCGCACCGATAAAAGTTCCGCGAAGAGTATCGCAAGAACAAGCTAAACGTTTACCAAACAAATACATGCCGAAGGTGTACCTGTTATGGAGTCATAAGGGTAAAGTCATACCCAATCTCGGTCGTAGCTATTTGTGAACGTGTCAGGTATTCAAGGGACGTGTTCGGTTTTAAGCATTAGGTATGGAAACCTTACCGCAACGGAAACAAAACGCATTTCTTTACTTATTTTAATATAGAATAAAGGCGTCGCGTCGTTCGTACAAGGCGATATGTATGCAACACAGCAAAGGGACACGCTGTTTGATATGGTTATTACGTCCTTTGTGGATAGGATAAAGAAGCCGGTGTGAGCGGGACTAGGCTCCGCTCCGAGATTTGTCTTCGTGATACGCTAAAATTTAGAAAAAAGATACTTTTCAAGAGGATACACTGTCGGCCTCCTTGGAAATGGTAATATCTCATAAAAATCAGAACCTGTTTGGGAGTTGGCCTTAAGAATAACTAAATTTGGTGTGACTAGACTGGACACCATTCATCTCTGCGATGTCATTCATGACATGATTCATTTCTTGCTAACGCTACGAGAAACAATAGACTGCGAGCGCCCATTCACTGAATACCTAAGTAACATTGAATCGTTTTTGAAAATTTAAAATTAAAAAAAGAACATAATTCAATCTGGTTTTATTAAAGCTTTTACACGTAAATCTAGTCTTCATGACTTATGGTGTGCGAACATTCACTTATCCTTTAGTGTAAGTACCATGACGAAACTGCTACCTAAGACACTTCAAAAGATACATGAAGTATAATGGCTGTTTACTGTCTTCTCCCCGTAGCGAAGCATATTTTATGGGTTTATGTATGAGCGTCCCGGTCTGTCGAGCATAGCTCCGAGCGATTCCGACACGATAATCGCAACACAGAGGATGTCTTGACATTTCTTTTCTTCGCAGGGATATGTGGCAGTATATAACGCTGCATGGACATCAGTGTCTGGCTGACACCGTGCTATTATATTGTTTGCGTAATTGTAGCTCGCGACCTGAAGCACTTATCGTGTTCCAACGTGAGATGCTAATGCTTTCCCGGCGCAAAGAAATAACTCACCGATACATATACAATTAATAAACTTCATAAGCATTGCATAATTCAATAGTGCATTGATTTTATACTAAAGAGCAGCTTTTTTCAAAATGCTTAAGAACGCATACCATACGGTATTCATGTATGCAGAAGCATTGTCATCGCCGTAAACAAACACTGGTTTGGTATAAACTTAATGAAGCGTTGAAAGTCAACAGGGAAAGTAAACCTCGGCAATATTTGGAAAACATCTTTATGATAATACGACTTAAGCTCGCTTTTATTTTTCTTATGAACCGTAATGTTTGTCTACGTGCTGAAAGAGTAGGAGCTTAAGACTGGATCAAGTGAGTGCTAACCGTACTGTATGGTCTCTGGAGTAGTCACGCGCTAAACACTCTTTGTCGTTCCGGCTTTGTTTGTAACCTCAAAAGCTAGTCTCAAGCTCAATATGTATAGATGTCACATTCCCTAAGATTACAGTAATTTTATCCTACCTACACAATATAAGAAAATCAGGCCTGTATTCAAAATCTGAGTCGGCTTACTCAGCAGGAAAGTAAGAAGCAAAGAATAAAAATATATTTTGTAACACGATACTAATACCCAGCTGATGGAAAAAGTCTAAGAATACCTAATACTGTAAAACCTTATTCCAAGATACACAAACATTTTCGATTCCACTGCCAATATATCAGAACGCACTCGTGTTATCACTTTAACCTGTTCGGAGCAAGAAGTGTAGCGTTGGGTATCTAATCTTCACATCTGCGCTTGTTTCCGACAAGCATAAGTTACTAAGGTACTTTGGACTTACCACCTATGTTCCAAACGTTGTCAATTCGCCATGAATCTGCAACGATCAACTAGATCTTAACAACGCATTCCTCACTGTTCGAAGCTGCGTTTTACGGCCACATTAATGATAAGGTTCTTTTCAAGTCGGTAAATTTTACAGATATATTTAATACAAAAAAACAAACGAATTGCGTAACTCTCCTAAAACACTAAAACAATTTAAAAACATGTATTACAGACAGTTATTGTAATCTTACAAAGTGTTCATCGTTTACGGTATCGTCGGCAACTACAAAAAGATGATTCATTCGAACATAAAAATTTCCATTTGCTAATATTCACTTTTTTAAATTACCAATTTTTTAATTTTCTTTGCACAATGCAATTTTAAGTATTTTAAAGCGCGCCGACTTTTATTACGGTCTGGCAACAAAAAACTAGAAATTAACGGTACCAAAGGGTTCGCAAAAGAGTTGCAAATAAGTAACAAAGACAATAAACGAAAAAGGATCGTGCCGAATTTGCAAACCCAACATAATGTTGTGACTCGAAAAACCGTTAGTCCGGTAAAGGGCTTTATTTATTACTGCAAATAAATTCTTTGCAAAGTCTGTTTACAATATGAGATTTCGCCAATTAAAGACAATGGGTAAATTCTAACGGGTAAAGTCGGCAAGAATAATTATAAAAGAGAAATTGTTTACAGCTTTCAGAGAAGACAATTAAGTTGAAGACATACGGGAGCCAAAAAGATAATACAAAATAAGCTTGTAGTGGTTACAATACAGAACTATCTATAGAAGAAACTAAATAAAAGATTTGCTTAACAAGACGTACTAAGCCATAGTTATAGTAAAAACAACATTAGCTCTTGCCGTAATATTTATGGCTGTTTATGGTCTCAGCTTAAATCTAACTTAACAATAAAATTATCTCTGGTTCTATAATTCCTTTAATTTAATTACATAAAATAGCTTGAATCAAGTATTTCAATTAAACGCAGGTTTCAATTTCCGAAAGGTGACAAATTATTATTGCTGGTATGCATGAAGCAAATGCGATGCTATTAATAATTATTATTTGATATTGCAGACTTAATGACATCCGCTTTATTATTATCAATTAAGCAATTTCATTAAATGACAAAATTTTATGAATCGTCGCCAACAGTTGCGAATAGTCAAAGCAATTACTACACTGATATCGAATAATCATCATCATCAACCCACATCCACCCACTGCTGAGTATAGGCCTCTTCTCTACAGCACCAATTCTCACGGTCCTGTGCCAGCCGCGTCCAATGAGATCCTATGATCTTGACGATATCTTCTGACCATCGGGCCGGTGGTCTGTCCACTGGCGTTATAGCTTCTCAAGGCACCACTCTGTGGCTGCCTTGATCCACCGTCCGTCATCCCTTCGTGCCAAGTGTCCTGTCCACATCCACATTAACCTCGTCATCCGCTTCCCGAATTATAATTTATGAAAATTAATTACTTAATTATCACCCCTCTCGAATTATGTAGTAAATGAGAAATATAATATCGGAATAATTTTACTTGTAAGATAAATGTTGGTCAAAGCTATTCAATACATATGAAGATTAAATAACATCCGAAGTTAATTGTAGCGCGCACCGAGACGTAGCTCGGCGCGCTGAGCCGAGAGCAAACTATTTCAACAATAATAAACTCTCTTACAGTTCCATATAAACACATGGTTTTATGCATGACAACGAAATTTACTGTTGTAAAGGTCGCTAAAGCCTCTGACAATGAAGTACATTGTCATGCGCTTAAAGCACGTCCGAGTGAGGCGCTTTGAGTGACAGGCAAATAAAAGTAGACAAAGAGACGATGGCACGCCGCCGACGTGGACCGTGGACGATGCTCTTGAGTCACACTGGAAACCTCCTCGGAGCGATTCTCACACTTTCCCAGATCGAACAAGACCAAAGTGAAATTAGATTAGGTGAGTGTGCAGTTGCTCTACTAAATCACTCATGAAACAAGTAACAATGAACAATAATACTTCATAGTTTTCGAGTTAAAAGCTAATACTAAGGCCTATACCTTACTAAATGTCCGGCCGTGAGTTCCCAGATGTAGGGAGCTTTTCTATAGCACGGCGCGGCTTGAGAGGGGGGCCGGACCACCAGCGCTGCGCCCGCGCCGCCGATCCGCCGCATAATTACTGTGTACAGACACACACATACACATATATATACGAAGCCACACACCTATCGATAAAACATTAAATTAAATTTTATCTGCCTTGTAAATTTCATGGGCGCTGATTGAGTTTTCGGCGTATAGGCTTAAACTCCGTAGTCTGATTCGAAAAATAGACGTAGCGTTCACCGGTAGCGATATTAAAATCGGATGCGGTCTCTCTCCAGTCAGTTTACGACCGTCTCGTAGCTATGATAGATATTAATCGCAACAATGTTGAACTATCAACAAATAGATAGTACCACTTTTATCACTATCTATATCAAATCTCCATAGGTATGCGACCTTTTAATCCCGCACACATATGGAGTTATTGTCAAAACAGAGTAAAGTGTAGGAGCAACATTCGCATTCTTTGCATGTTTGACGTTCCAATCAAAAATGGCTTCTATATTTGTTCAGTGTAATGTCAAAATATGTCGTGAGAATGTTAGTGAAGAGCGTATGATCGCGCGGGCACGTCGTGGCAGACCGGTCACGCGAGCCTACACTTGTACCAGTGCACCCACTACACTACAACTCCGCACTGTTTATGAAATAACAATTTCACCCTGGGGCCTATTGAGATTTATTCGGAATTTAAAATTCAAACAACATCCATCAATTTTGTTTTGTCTTAGAATTTTAGGTTATATAAGTTTTTTCAATTATTTTTTTTTATAAAATCGCAATGGTTTCTTCTTTTACAGAGTTTCTGGGTCTTTTGGTTGACCTACGAACTAAACCGTTTATGCATGACAGAGGTCTGATTAAACACAGCACATTAAGCAATATAGGAACAACATGAACCTTTGTTGCAAATGTTAGCTCACAAAACATTAACAAAACATAAATTCATAGTTACGATCGAGTGATGCGAGGTTAACAAACTCTCGAGTCCAAGGAAAACGATGATGATAGAGGACCGTCTCACATAACTCTCTCGATATGAACGATAATCGATGATTCATAATTGAGACTTCGAATAGTTCTAAATCAATAGATAACTATGAAACATGATCTCATAATTACTGGCGAGTTAACGTCGGTACAAAACCAACAAAGCAAACGGGAAGACTGTAATTCAACCACCCATCTGTGGAGGCGACCCAGTAATGGCCATCTAAATCACTGGACGTAATCGCAACAGTGATTTTAAACAGAGGTCACGAAGCACTCCTATTGGATAATATTTATGAAGACAAAAAAGGCCGGGCCCCTCTAGATGCCATTTATTACAGAGCACTTTTTTGTCAATTATACTGTCACGTCACACACCAAATTTCTGTTCAGCATCTCCGTTTGTTTTTGTCTCGATCAATCGATATATGAGGGCTTTATCCGAATATGGCTCGATCGACTTACGAATAAAAGGATCAACGAAAAAACTCGGCGTTCTTTTAGACTTGGGAGTTTGGTATCTAAGCGACGTGTCTCGAAACACATTAAGTAGATAATACTGACAGTGGTTTACACATAAATTGTGTAGTGAGCCGAGTCTCGGTCGCGCGCTGGATCACGAGGCTACTACAAATGACTGCGTATCCTTATCAGGTAGCGCCGATGCCCGCGGTGAAATATTTTTATAGCGTTTAGATGCAAGCGGCTTCCGTATGTCTCAAACTGCCCCGTCGGATCTAGTTACATTTTCTTATTAGGAGATTTTATGGAATATAATATCTCATACAGACTTACGTCAACATTCACGATGTTCTATCTCGACGACGATGAATCGTGATGACTTGAGCCGTTCTACAGTTTAAGGATCCATAAATATTTGTTTTAAATTGAACGATGTCGAATATAAATTCTGTTACGGATTTATATTTAATTGGAGTAGAATAAACGCTCCTTTTATACACTGCGTGTCTCGTTTCAATAAAATTGATTGTAATCGCTCTCGTATGTTTTATCTACAAAGTCAATTTTTGAGCGGCATACCTCGGTTACAATAAATCGATGTTCATTACAGAAATCGCCGTAAAATACCTGAGCGATTCGACATCGATGCAAGGGCAGGCGAGCGCGGGAGACGCGCGCTAGACTCGAACATGGTGTTGTGTGCGTGCATACGCGCCCCACACCTCGGCCTCTGAGAGTACGGCGCAGCAGCGGCGGCGCGGTTGGGAACAGGTAGTGTTGTGTATAAACAAATAACAAAATCGACTTGTCTTACAGAGCGCGCCAAGGTCGGCCCGGCCTGACCGTGCCCGCCACTGCCCGCGCCTCACCCGCACGCCCGCTCCCGCTCCCCGTCCATCCAGAGTCCACGTTTTATACTTTTTTTTCTCCAAAAGCCCTTATTTATTGTGATGGCTGAATATTTGGGCGCACAGTTTGTATAAGCAATCAATTTTATTCATTTAGACGGAGCGAGTTACCTCTACAAATAAATGAGTGAATATAAAATAAAATGTTGAAGCTGCTTGTCGAAGTTTTCGAGTCATCAAAATCATAGTCAATTAAAAAAACTGAAAAACATTTTGAACGCTTCCATGTTCTTTTTTCAATAAAACGAATGTAAAACAGTAAAAAATATCTGCTAAATAAAACTAAGCTTAACAGTGATAACCTAACAAACCTGAGGAACGTGACCGTGAAATCGATATCTCAAACGTTTGATTCTTCTATCGATTTCGTGATGAATGGAGGGTGATATTTGATAGAATCGATTAGTGAATGGAGAGCGGAAGTGCGAGCACGCTGTGGACTGAAACGATGCGATTAGGCGCAAGAGCGAGGCAAGTCGTAAGCCACGGGAGTGTCCACGATGCCCGTCTGTGACAAATCGCTGCGTGCCATCACTCGTTTTAATCGTTATGCTTTGCGTTCACAATAATATCGATTTAATTTAATTAACGCTTCAATGCACTTTTGGCCATGTGAACGGCCATAAAAACATAAATCTGTATTTTTTTCCTTTATGAGTTCATGCAGGTCGTAGTGTCAGTTGTTATGAAATAAACTCGTGAGTTTGCAATTTTTATACAACTTTTACGTTACGCAAGTCAATAATTACGTTAGGTCATTTTATTTGGGCACCATATTGGTTCTTTCATACCATATGAGATATACTACTGTCATAGAAACAGTCGAAAGATAATAACAAAAAAAGGAGCTGGTGACTTCACTTACCATTTGAATCTCGACAGTCGATAATCTTTAAATATCGCCGTCAAATGTTTGAAAATTTAAACCGTTTTTGGCCGTCGTTATTTTAAAATATTTGACAAGTTGAAATCAACTAAGTCTAATATCATGATATCATAAGACACCTCCAGTTTTCGAAAACGTTTTGATTCCACCTATTAGAATTACTTGCATATTAATACGAACATCTAATTAATTATTCCTAATCCAAATTAGCTCAATGTTTATAATTTCTATCGATTGTTCTAGTTATAATAGGTACCAGGTGTCAAGTATAGAATTACATTGGCAGAAGTTTACACACACAAAGACAAACGTAAGGCAATTTTCCCATACGTTCTATTTTGTCGTTCTAAGAAACATGCTACTGCATAATACACTATGTACCTATATGCAAGGAGTAAGCATAAGTTTAAGGGGAACCTCAAGAATGATGAATCTGTTAATTTTATTATTCATAAGTTTCAGAATATTACTAGGAATATAGGTTCTAATATTTTGTTCCTAGTCTAGCCTTGTCGTATCAAAGTAATTTATACTTTTAATTAAAAAAGGCCAAGTGCGAGTCGGACTCACGCACTGAGGGTTCCGTAGGATTATGCAATTTTTTTTTAACTTAAATATTCTGAAGTTATTGTCCACATAAATTTAAAATATATGCTAATGCCGATGGTAAAATAAAATACAGAAAGTACAGATAACATTATTAATCGTAATGAAAAGAAGATTATCATTAATTTAACAGGAAACACGATCAGCTTCCCATAATCTCCAGCAGTTGCGATGACAATTTGAATGGATTTTGTATCCAGCAATATAGGTCAATTAAGTTCCTTGAGCTAAAACCACTTACGATAACTCGAGAATTACACGTTACGTACTACATCAACAAAGCTACATGAACACCTAAAATGCTTTAGATGATCACTAAACAGTACTAGAAGGAAGATTTGAGAACCCTATAATTTTAGTACAATTATCATATTCTGTATAAGAAAATTGCTTATAATTTCGAAATTCTTTCATCATAGGCCTACTTACATCTTTTATTAACAAAAAAACATCGTGACAACTAACAAGACAGTAGCAACCCAGTATTAGAACTTGTCAAAAAAGAGAGGTAAAAAAACATGTAAATCGATCCATGACACGCAAGGCTTGCATGTCGCATGCCGAGTGTAACTGTATCAGTTTCTATACTTTTTTAAAGTTTCTATTCCGTGTTCGAAAATAGCTGGGAAGTCTATGGTTTTATAGTCGAAAGAAATTAAAATCTTCAGACTGACGATGTTCAAACAAAGAAAACATTCAATAGGCAATAATAACCAATAGTTTATATAAGAAATAATAGTATATATATAAAGAATAAAAAATATTTTCATCAATTTAAATCTATATACCGGAATAACAAAATGAGTATGAAATTTTATGTAGTACATACTCACAATGAATATTGTTCCTGTTGTTTAACAAAGCTTCTTGACGAATAACATCACGATGTGGTGTATAGTATACGGTTAAAAGGAAATCGAGTAATCAAATGCATTTTCATTTATTTTTGAATTAAATCAAATCCATCATATCCATACGTTATCCCGTTAAGAGAATTGCCCTATGACAAAGTAAGCAGTAAAAACACCGTTTAAAAGTTATCTGTATCTGGAAACATAACCCTACAAAACCCTTTCATACTCTTTTGTTTGATTAATCTAGGCGCAGTTGTGCCGTTGAGAATACCGCCTCCTACATTCCCAAGCAAGCCTTGACACATATCATCCGACAACAATGAGCAAGAACATAGTAAACGTCAATTATGGCTATACCCGTGTATCGCTGACTCAATCGTAGTCACATGCGGAATCGAACAAGCGACATGGTGCGCCGCTTATGAGAACACAATTACAATCCATTATATTCGCCTGAGACCTTTTAGGGACAAGCTAACCAGCTAACCGGATCGCAGAAGCAATGCGTAGTAGTCGGCAGACGAGAACACAAGAGTCCGTGTCGAGGCAGAGCCGGGGCACAACATTATGTCCCCGCTCGCGTATTGTTTGTCACTCAGACGGATTTCACGGCGACAAATGGCCTCAGAGATCCAGGATAAACACGCCACTACACAATGCCTCGTATAAAATTAAAACAACTTCAACTTAATAAGAGTTTAGTGAGTACACAGGCAATTTTCTAAAGTCGCGCTTGTACGACTTCATCGAATACGTGTTCATTTCTGAACGGCAGCAGAATAGTTCATTGTGGATACTTTAATGAACATTACACAAAAAAAAACTGAATGGAAACTTTCGTTCTTGCTATCAGCACATCTAGCTAATGATCGTCATTCCACTTTGTTTATTCGAAAGTGTAAAAAACGCGTTCACCTACAAAGTTGAACTGCCGATGTAAAAGTGTATCGAATTGTAAACAACACATCATTATTATATATATATATTGCGATGTTTTAGTCAAATTATGAAGATGGCCAATTGCTTCCATTTAATTCCCGTGTTAAATAAACACTAAACTTTTCTACGGGCTTTGCGTTGTCATCCTTTAACGATCCGGCACATCACTATCCATTACTTGTTGACGTTAGCACCGTGTAATAATAATAATAATATTCTACCACATTTACACATTTACTCCCAAATTAAGCAATTATATTTGCTTGTGTTATGTGTACTAAACAACTGATATACTACTTAAATACATTTTTTTTTTTTGTAAATACGTACATATTATAGATAAATTACGACCTCCGGTTTAGCTTAGGATTAAGAATACATAATATTACTACCTCATTTAAACCCGTGGATATCGTACCTACAAGGCGACTTAGGGAGTAACCTAACGCAGACAAGAACACTATGAGAAAAGGAAAATTCGATACAAAACCCTACATCAACCCGTTTGGCTAGCGTGATATAGTAGGCTGAATTCCCTTCAAAATGTTTGGAGGAGACCCATGCCCAGCAGTCCCCCGAACTAATACCTAGAGGTAGCCTCATATAAAATGCAATGTTATGAAAAATAGATATTACTAATAATGGAGTATAGAAAATAATTAAATCATAGTATAAATATGTAAATTCATTTTTAAATCACCTGAGAATTCACACAAGGTGTCCATAAATGCAATTAGAATGGACTTTATTATAAAATACTTATATAATATGTACCAACAGGTAGAATTAATAATATTATGAATAACAATAAAATATAAACATTGAGTAAACATTAGGCATAGAGAACATCACTTACTTAATATTGATGTAATTGAACAGTCATATTGTCCTACAAATTGCGTGATACGTTATCCCGGTATTTCCTTCCCGGTCCGGTATACCTTTGCTACGTCTGTTAGCTACCACAATCAAACTTTTGGAATACGAAATTATTGGGCGTCTCATCGAAATGAAGCTACTCACGAAAAATATGCTTGATAGTAATAAAAAAAATTTGGACCAGGGATCCCGGACTATATGTATATATATAAATATATTATAATATATAATTGTTAAGTAATTTCACTACAGACTGACTGTTCCGCTGAAATTTTGAATGTAGATAAATAACATCTAACAAAGATATCAAATTCGTTTAGTGAAATGCCGAGGTTTCGAGTAAGCCATATTACTGTATAGCTTGTGTTCGCGACTTTGTCCGCGTAGATTTCGATAAATAGTAGGTACTTTGTTTTAAGTGCAAATCTTGAAATAGCACCCCACTACAGGGATTGAAATGTCTTGAATTTCAAAATAGAAAACATTTTTGTAATAAACATCTCTGAAAATCCCGAAAATGACATACATATCAATTTTGTTGTATTTTTCACTCCTATTACATCCCTCAAGGTTGGCTTTTCAGACACCACGAAAAGCAAAAAAAGCAAGAACCACGTGTTTGTTTATTTGTATTTTTGAGCACATGTATAAAGTTATGAAGTAAAAAGACCCGTCAATACGTATTCGCCATACAAACTTTAATCCACCCAATCACCCCATTAGGGTTTGAATTTCAAAAAAGTAAGGGTTTTTCTTCAATACTTGCGCTTCATAAAAAATGCACGCACCAAATTTCACGTCTCTAAGATCAGCGGTTCAGGTTGAGCGTTGATAATATAACTTTATTTTAGGTCAGTCAATCAGTCAGTCAGGACTTTGAATTTTATAAGTATAGAAAATCTGACACGAATAGCTGTGCAATGGAACTAAATGTTGTTTTATTCTAATAATGTTATATTTGACAGCATTTGAAGGATAGACACAGAAAACCGTGCAGACCTTGTTGTCAATTAGAACAGATACAAATAATTCTCACAAAAGTCTCGAAACTGACTCCCTAAGCAATAAACACTGACAATTTGCAACCTAAAGGGTAAGCGAGTGCGTACGAAATCACGTCCAATTTGCCTCTCCCACACCATTGTAGGATTAGAATAAAATTTATTCGTCTGGCTTTTTCAAATTAGAGCGCTTGGGTTTAGTACCGTCTGAGGAGCAGCATTCGATCCATTTGTCGTATAACCCAAGGCTATCGTAACAATAGGGTTTTACCTTTAGGCTAGGTGGGCTTAAGTCGACTCGGGACTTTTCAAACACCATCTTCTAGAAACGTTTACATAGTCATGTTGTCATGGGAAGCGTGTGAATATTTACCCGACTGACATAAAGGAGGGTAATGTTTTTCGCGCGTATGTATGTATGCATGTATCTGGGCATGTCTGTTCCATTGTGACCTTCTGTAGCTTAAACGGCTTGGCTGCTTTTAAAGTGTGAGGTGTCATTAGATTTGTATTTTTCCCCCGAGTATCATAGGCTATGTGACATCAACAAAAAACCAACATGGCGGACGTAAACTGTCAAAATAGACGTTTTTTAATGTTGAAGGAATATGGGTATCAGATGAAAGCTAATTAATAGCCTAATTCAATTATATATGCACTAACTATTACCCGCGGCTCCACTTGCCTCTTGTAACCTAAATAGCTCGACAATTTTGAAGTGTAAGGTGTTGTTATACTTACTTGTTTTCATCACCGAATATCTATATCTAAGCCAATAGGTCTTTTACCAGTGTATTGTTGTTGCTTTAAATTGACTGTCGAAGACTACTTTTAGGCAGTCGGGTTTTTTGGTTTTTTAAATTAATTCTTGTTGTGATTGCAATTTCTTAGCAATATTGAACCCATATTTGTTATGAAAAGATTTGATTTTAATTGTTATGCAATTAAAATTATAATTAGGATGCACCGGATATTGAATATAAGTACAGTTTCAAAAGGCATTTTAGTACATGATCATCCTTTATAAAAATCAATAAAATGTAATAAAAATTAGTGCAGATCTTTGCAGATAAAAAACATATACGGTATTAAAAGGCTGATAACCTTTATCCGAACCGTATAATTATTGGACTGGACTACTAATGTTTAACTACAATCTTTTGTTATAACCCAAAATAAACTCTATTCAATTGTAATAAGGTTTTTTTTGTTTGGTCGGAAGGTATTACGGTTCGTCAAGTCTTGGCTGGCACGTAGCCTGCGTCGCTGCCACGAATTGGTCTATAATTAAGAAATAAGTTGAGATACGGTTTTTAGCTGACTTTTTACAAAGCATCTTACAGCCAGCGCAATTAGCCCGCCTTGTAAATTGAATGTTTGCTTTATAGTGATTAGTAATTAACTTTTAAGTTTTTATAAGAACACGACCACATTGATCTTATTGGTGCTGATTTTGTTTTGTTTATTGCGTCCGCAACTGAATTTTGTATCGAGAATATTAATTTAAAGAGTGTTTTGTTTGTTTTTATCGTAATTATAGTACGGTGTGCTACTCAAGCATAAAATTAGATTCGTAGTATGAAATATGATCTAACAGTTTATTGTGACAATATGGACGATTTGAAATAAACATAATCAGCATATTATATTTATTGTTTAAATATTGTTAAGTATTATGAATTACAAAATATAGCGTTTTATAGCCGGAGGGGTAAGCAGAGGTGCAACACACCAAGGTTATATGACAATTGCTAAGGCTATACAGTGCAAGGTTAACCTTATTGGGCACACTTCCAGACTCTAGGTGGATACTGAGGCTTTCTAGACAGAAAAGTTCAATACCTTTTCTACCCAATCAGAGCAACGAACCCGGGATGTTTTGCACAACAGTCGTATACAATGGAAATTTATGTGTATATGTGATCCACCAACCCGCATTAGGCCAGCGTGTGTAGATTATAGCCTAAAAACCGTCTCAGCTCTCTAGATAGAGGAGAGCACAGCCGTGGGACATTAATGGCTTGCTGATGATGAGCGATTTTGTGCTGATGGGGGAAATAGGTTCTCGAGTGGCGGCCACGTGTTGGAGTATGAAAATAACCAGCCTGAGACGGCCCCAGCCAGATGGACATTATGAATACATGTTATGAATAATAATTATGATAGAAAATATACAATCCATAGGTCATTGTTCAATTGAAATACACGACAATCGGATCAGTCAATTGTCAATAAACAATTTTAGCTGAATCAGAGGACAACTGCTTGTTCATAATTTTCTAAGAGTTCGTTGGTGAAATTGTACGTCGGACAAAAAGGGCTGCATAATTGTTTAAGGATAACGCGTTCCTGGTGTTGAAAGCGTCCATAGGCTACGGTAACAGAAATAGGTTTTTTAGGTAACCGCCTACCATTAAATGCCATATGCCTGCTTGCCACCATTCTGATATAAAAAATACTGTAGAACTGATGTTGCGAAAATCAGCATCAGCAATAAACCTTAGTTGGAGATTGTGACGTACGTGCGTTTTCGTCGTAATTAATAAAAATATAATTCATAAACCAAACTCAAAATGCCTCCTCCATTCAAATCCCATTCATATCAGCATCAGCATCCGCTGACACTGTAAAAACCTGGATCAGCAACAACCATGAGCCCAAACATAGTGGTACAAACGTAGGAGTGTTTTCTATCAAATAAAATAATATATAACTGCGCCTAACACTTGTGATAAACCAGGACGACCTTGTTGCTTGTTATTATTATTGTTTACAGCTATTCTGGAGTCCGATGGAGGAAAAGGCGGAATTCCGGTACTGGCAGTAGGAGTGCTTTGTTTCGAAAGCTGCCAACATGGCATCTCATTGCAGCATGGCATTATAAATATTAATTTTCTACAATTAATTAATTGTTAGTTGTTTGGTGGTAATTAACATTCAATTAATCGTTAATTGCTATTAAAACCCAACACTGATGTATAACACTATCTACAATCAAAATATTTTTACTTAGTTGCCAAACTCCAACTGCAATAAAATTGTAATACGTTTACAAATTCACTAAAATGTGCGAAACGCAACGAATGTAACAGCACACGTGCATGTGACGTCAACTTTATTGACTCGAGGCCAAAAAGAAAATCATTTTTACTGTACACTTAATTTTCGACACTTTGATATGTCTTTTTCTGTATATATTCATTATCTCTCTCTCTGTAAATGCATATAAAGTATAACAATAACTAGTTCTAACATGAAATCTTAAATTCAAATGTACTGATCTAATTGGACTGCGCAACTGCATTGGACTGAAGCGATGGTGGCTGAATGGATAAGGGACCGGCGTGCAAATCACGCGTACCGAGTTCAAACCCGACCAGCAGTACCAATGTGGATTCCACTTTGTAGAATTTATATGTACTAGTCAAGTGACTTACCATCTGCTAACGGTGAAGGAAAAAATTGTGAGGAAACCCACATACCGTAGAAGAAATTCTATGAGTATGTCTGATCCACCAACCCGCACTAGGCCAGCGTGAGTGGATTATGGCCTAAACCCTCTCAGCTTTCTAGATAGAGAAGAGGAGACCCGAGCCCAGCAGTGGGACTTATTGTGTTGCTGATGACGATTGGACTGACGCGACGCGACAACGACGCGACTTGAAAAAGGTCGCTGGGTCGGACTAAATGTGTAAGGTGGATGACCGAGTATTATGGCGTGTGTTAGAAAAGGCCTGTTCAGCAGTGGACTGTAATATACTCAATAAAATTGATGATGATGAATCATCTCGATTTCTACAAAAACAAGTCTAGATCATTTAAATCATGCAATTGAAATAAAAACGCTTAAAGGCATCCGTACTATCGTAAAAGTCGTATATAGGTAGAATACCGTATTATACATAGCTGTAAACAAATATTAATGTATAACTATTACCACACTAACAAGGAACTTCCGCATAGGTACTGTTATAATTTTGAAATTACCTTTTTCTAAACACGCAAAAAAGCTTCGCACGTAATTATTTCATCGCTTCGACACTTCAACTGAATATCATTGGGGTTAAATACATCACGTCCATAAGTACTATAATAATGTCATTAACAACTTCACATCTTATCACTGTGTCCGATTTATTCCTTAGAAAAAGAAGAACATTCACCTACTGTTAAAACATAGGTTTTATTTTAAATTTTCCTTCTCATGCAGGTTCAGAATATTTTATTTTTTATTACATTCGTATTCATAATGCACGTTATGCTTTCTTATTTATATGCGAATACCAACATTATTTCAACCGATATACAAACTTACTAATACTCAACAACACAATATTCTGGTGCCGCCTGCCGTGCCGACTTGAAACCGTTCAAAGTCTGTTATATCGTACTAAACGTCACGCGGGGCTTCGCTCCCGTCGTTATTATTTGACCACTGCTCCGCTCCTATTGGATGTAGCGTAATGTTATCTCATTAAAAGGGCTATCCAACACTAAAAGAATTTTGAAAATGGGTTCAGTAGATCCCGAGATTAACCCCTACAACGTCACAAACTTTACCTCGTTATAATATTAGTATTATTGGGAATTCATATTACACTACTTACTATCGTTACCGGTAATGTCATCAAGTCGTAATTTCCAGATATAACCAAATTAGGTGGTTGTATTAACCACCTGATTTGGTTTTAATGTTTTAAACTTAGGAATTTGAAGCAAACACTTATTATATGGTTAAATAAATAGTCTTTTCTGTTGTTAACTTTTTTAACTACTACCCGCACTGGGTTAATGTTTTATTTTATAATATATTTTGTAATTTTCATGTAAGTGACAATTGTCTAAATGAAAATAAAGTTCTTTAAACGGATGTTTTGTTGGTTGTATATTTAAGAATTACTGAAGAATAAACAGAAGAATACGTTGTTATAAGACCAACAGAAATAAAATATTTCTAAGGAAGTGCTTGTACTACATGTTTCGCTCTGATATGATACATCGATATCTGATGGATACATCGAGATTTTATTGTAAAAGACCGCACGACACATCATGTATAATCATGCATATTTCATAGTCAACAATATCACGGAACACATAACATATACTAGTTTCAATATTCGATCAATTAGCAATAAACCATTTCGTCGCAGGGCGGTCGCAATCCTGCATAAATTCAATTAGAGCAGCCTCGGTGTGCCGGTCCACAATTCCCACTGCCTTTGGAGACATAACTATATGGAATAATTGATCGGTTCGCGATGAAACCCAGGAAACCCTTTAGGAATTGATATCGGAAATTATTGTCTCTTGCCTATGATATGGGGATATTTATTTGCAGTAAATTATTAAGGTTATGAGCTGTCCTAACATGTTTGACAGTTAACACTGTTGGTTCCTCCTAGTTCTAACCGTTGATTTTATTTGAATTTAGATTCTTGACTTCGGTTGCAAAAATTCGGAAGCTTTCGTTTATTATTTTAATCTTTCTATAGTTTATTGTCATTGATTTTTTACTGTGATTCTAATTAGTGCCAAACTAGGTATTGTTACAGATTAGGCATTTTACAGTAACACATTGAGTTTCATCCATACACATCTTTGGAGATAAATAGTGATAAAAATGATAAATCTCAGTTTTATCAAAAATACTAAGCTATCTAAATAGTCTACCACTTAATTGCTGAAAGTGTAAACGGTAGAAAAAAGGTACCTAATAATGATCTCTTAAGTCCTCTTGAGTGTCATGCTGTAATGATCTCATCTAATCACAGATTTAAATCCTCAATTTTTTTGACCAGGTTTCAAACATCTTTTATTCGGGCGATATGAGAAGACTTCTTTAAAAGCAACCAAATTTCTTTTATTGTAGAGAACCTGCAATCCTATTCCAATGGTATTTTTTGTTTTTACACAGCGCCATCTAGTCCTAAAGTAAGCAATTATATTTGCTTGTGTTATGGGTACTAAACAACTGATATACTAAATAAATACATATTTATTTTAAATACTACTACTACAATATTATAGATAAATTACACCCAGACACAGAACAAACCTTAATGCTCATCACACAAAGATTTGTCCTGGGCGGGGATCGAACCCACGACCTCCGGCTTAGCAGTCAGGGTCACTAACCACTAGACCAACAGGCCAGTCAATACTGAATGTCTCATTACATTTTTAATTATAAATCAAGTTGTTACAAGAATTGAGAAGATAATAACAACCAAACCGTTGAAATGGACATGACTGCCGTCGGACACTGTACACAATACAAGTACAAAAACCTATATACTACCATATTGAGCTGGCTTAAGTCATGAAGAAGCCGTTTTTACGATTGCAATAATAAAATAATACTCAGCATTGTTTTAGTTTTTATAGAAATACAATAAAAGACAAATTTATAGCAATTCCATAAAACTCTTGTACTTATTAATTGCAAAAGCAGTTTCGACTTTTCATCGCAATAAAATAGTCTTAAAAGTAAATTAGTACCGGGATGTTACTGTTTAGAAAAATATAGTAAAGAATCTTTTGCAGAGCAAAATTCGAAAGAAGAGCGGTCTGTTTTATGACTTAAAGCAATGAAATCGGTACATCCATCGATGTGAAAAATAAGATTTATTTTATAGTATCCTGTTTATTAGAAATAAAAATGTAATACATTTAGCGATACGTGATGAGATCTTCTTTCATGTTCCTTTAGATTATAGGATAAGCAGATCTTAAACTTACAATCTGCCGAGTGCTTTCTTGGCGTACCGCATGCACGCTAGTCATACATGCCGAGTTAATTGTAATCGGAAGTCTTTATCTACAATAAAAAATAACAACTTTCTATTAAGCTATTAGTGGACACAAAAAACACTTTTAAACGGAAATTGTAATAATCATTCACACGACGAAGTAAATAAACTGTCGGCAACCTACAAAGAGAATGCTAAACATAATGAAAGCATCAGGGAAGAAGTTTGAAACAACACAACATAATCCCTCGCTGAGCTCGCTCCATTTATTTATTTATGGAGATTATTATCGTGCGTAATAATTCACTAAGTTTCAATTGCATAATGACGGCGGACAGGGCTACCAGGCCTGCTAGCAAGCGCTCAGGGCGGACGCTCCAACAGATAATCTTCCACGCGAGGACTATTATTAAGTAGAGGGCTGTCAGTGAAGCTGAGGCCGCCTCCTAGTGCGCGTACCCAACGCAGTGTCCAGCAAACATGTAGCTTTGTAACTCTCCTACAGTAACAGCTAACATTCATTTTAAAAGCTTGATTAACGTTGCCAATAATCAGCAAGTGTGTTTTGTACATGGAAAATCGATAAACACCATCGCTAACAACGTCAGATACTGGATACAACAGATTTATGTGCTGCCATTCTATTCTACTTGTAAACAAGATTAGATATTAGATATCTAATCTTGCAGATTGTGTGATCTTGCATCAATGACACCTGTCTCGTTGTATCATATTTCAATAGGATTTTGCATTAGATTAAATTTAAACAATCTATCTATAAGTAAACATAAACACAGGCAATGTTTATCATGAAACATAAACATGCGTAATTATCTATATAATAGACTAGAAGTCGCGTGGGTCGTCGCTTTTGTTTGGCCACTGCTCAACTCCAGTGTAATGTTATTGCCTATAACCTTCTTTGGCTATCTGACACTAAAAGATTTTTTCAAATCGGATCAGTAGTTCCTGAGATCCTAGCATTCAAACAAACAAACTCTTTAGCTTTATAATATGAGCATAGATAAATAGATTACTCGTATCTATATGTAAAACTGAATGGTTATTTTAGAATATGTCCACTGACGCATAATGAGATTGAGGGCACAATCAAAATCAAGACGGACAAATCATAAACACGATAAACCGTGACTCAATGAGCAATGAATGCCAGTAACCCATTACAAATTTATTTTATTACTGTACAAAAAGTGGAATTTCATGCAACAAAGAAATTGCGAGAACGTGTGAATGATAGAAAGTGCTATTACAGATATCAACAGGTAACCAACCGCTAGTTTGGGCATCAACTAATTGACGCCCTTAAATATTTCGAATTCAATAGAAATAACTGCACGCTACAAACAATGAACAAGCTTGTGAAATTGAGTGCAGCTCCGAAATCAGCGAGAGTAGTTACATGAACACGGAAACTAAATGCTATTATGATAAAGAATACAAATATCTTATAAAGTAAAATCACAATACACATCTACGTTAACAAGTCTACCGTCAAAGAAGGAAGCAAAGCCTTCATTTGAGTACCCTCGTACCGCTATCTGACATTGTTTTTCAATCACGCCTGTTTCAAAGCCGAACGCTGCAGTACCGATTCCCATCACAGCGGCATCTCGCGCCATACACCGTTACCTAAACAGATATTAATCATAATTTTCACTGAAGCCTGTTCAACTATTTTAGATGATAGTTATTAGCTCATTTTGATCGTAACCTGACTGCGTGTGGGCGAATTCGAGGGAGGCAGCTACTGGAAAATTGCCGTGTGACATCCACAACGTAATGGATTTAAAACTGCTCTCTGAGACACCTTTGAATAGCAAAATAATCACTTCCTGCGCAATTACTCGAGCAAGCATTACGACAACTTGTCTTGGTACTTTACGGCGATTTGTTTTATGCCGTAAACGCACTTTGTTCCGACATTTGCTTGATGGTCATTGTTCAGCATTCCTGCTTGATTGCCATTACACACATACGAATAATATGAACATAGCTTGAAGTTTGGTTCGATTCATTTAATGCGAGGAATCTTCGATGAGAAAAATAAATATAAGTAAACAAACAATATTAATAAAAAAATGGCGGTATTCCTTGAGCGCCCACACGTTTTTGTATTCCTTTAATAATTGTGTTACGCTATGCATATTACACCTATTACGTAACTATAGCCTATGTAACTTACGATATTGATGCGATGGTGGCTGAATGGATAAGGGACCGGGCGGCGTGCAAATCACGCGGTCCGAGTTCGATCCCGACCGGCAGTACCAATGTGGATTCCACTAAGTGGAATTTATATGTACTAGTCAAGTGACTTACCATCTGCTAACGGTGAAGGAAAACATCGTGAGGAAACCCACATACCCTAGAAGAAATTCTATGAGTATGTCTGATCCACCAACCCGCACTAGGCCAGCGTGAGTGGATTATGGCCTAAACCCTCTCAGCTCTCTAGTTAGAGGAGAGGGAGACCCGAACCCAGCTGTGGGACTTAATGGGTTGCTGATGTATGCATATAACAAATATTATGATATGGTTTATGAATATACTTAAACTAGCTATTTTCCACGGCTTCGCACGCGTGGAACTTTATTCGATTACTACTCATCTCGCATTGGTTATAGCATCAACATTATATAGCCTTTCTCGTTGAATGAGCTATCCAACACTGAAAGAACTTCTCCATTCCACTCAACAGTTCCTGAGATTAGCGCATTCAACAAAACAAACAAACAAACTCTTCACCTTAAAATATAAAGTATAGAATAAGTATAAATAAGATTTGTGATCTATTCTGATCACTATTTGTAAATATGCTCTATTCAAACAAGTAAATATAATTAAAAAATTAAAATAATCCGACTGCAGAAAATCAACAGATAAGCAACGCACTAAAAGAGCGAAATATTGTTATAATTATTATTCCTGACTAAATTTAAATATGTAACATAATAATATGTATATATTTGTAATCTCCATTTGATTCCCTCTATTTTAATACTCTACTCGATAGGTTTGGTTAAAAAAATAAAATTAACTACTTACAATTTGACACCATTAAATTATGTATAATCCCTTTTTGAATATATGTAATCTCCTTTATTTTGATATCGTACTCGATATTTTTGGTTAAAAAAAAATTCCAATTTCTTACAATTTGGCGCCAAAAGTCCGCCGTTTTGTCTTTTTTTTTTATAATACCTATCTAAAGACACTTGGATTTTTGAGAAGAATCTAACGATACCTTAATTGTCCAAATCCATCCAGCCGTTTGGAAGAAACGTGGGAATAAAGAAATTTACAAACATACAAGATACGCGCGAAAAACAATACCCGTCCTGTCAGTCGGGTAAAAACAAAACTCTCTGCCGCGGTCTTCCTAACCTATTTCGTGCACACCAATGTTTTTAAGTTTTAACAAATAAAAGCAACGACTATATACTTTTATTTTTAAAATAAATTAATTCATTGAACTATAACAAGATCATTATTCAAATTAGTTTTAATATTAAATACTACTACTATATATATACTATATCTACTATATAGATACTAATCTCTTCTCCTTACAAATTTACAAAAACAATATTTCTTACTTCAATCCATAAACACGTATGGCCCGTCAATATAATGACATGGTAAAAGATAATCAGTTGTTGGATATTTTTGACTATAACCTGAATGCATATATCAAAATTATTAAAGATATCCTCCATAATAGACTGGCCTTGATTAGTTTTGAATAAATTATAATTGTAACTAGCGTCAATTTAATTTGCCTTTAACTACATTTATGTGGAACTGTTAACATCTTGCTATTGTGTTTTGTTGTATGCACATGTACTTTACGTTATGATCCAGATCAAAACATTGTATTCATTATGTGATATTTTTAAGATTATAATGTGTTTTGTGCTTAAATAAATAAACAAAAATTATTGTCTCACATATTTATACAACATCAATGCTTGATTCATGAACCATAAAAATAAAACATGCAGGACACCATTGTTTTTTCCTTCATCATGTTGTCCACGACTGAATATAGTTAGACAGAAATTGCTATCCCATTATGAGTAAGACTGCCCTCGTGTCCTAACCAGCGATCCCTTTCTTACGACACAGGGGAAGTGGCCGGTTTGTCTTTATTTAGCTAAGCCCTATGAACTACGAGTATTCAAATCTATACTCTATACTAATGTTATTAAGTTGAAGAGTTTGTTTGTTTGATTGATTGAACACGCAAATCTCAGAAACTACTGGTCCGATTTCAAAAAATATTTTAGTGTTGGATATCCTAATTATCGAGGAAGTATAACATCACGCTATGGTCAATAGGACTGAGCTGTAGCCAAACAAAGAACGACGGGATCAAAATATAAGGCCAGGCCATTAATGAAAACACATACAGTTTCATAATATTTATATCGATTATATTATTGCTTATGCAACCATTGAAATGTATTATTATTGCATATTTTTAAATAAAAATTATAAAAATATAGGACATACAATCTTTTTGATTGGGCTATAATGTGTTGGAAGTTTGATAATTAAGATATAAATAGCTCACGATATATATAAAATTAAATAACATATATACATATAGATCACTTCTCTTTCCCAACAGAGGGGTAAGCAAAGAGTATTTCCTTCCACTTGCAACGATTCTGACATACCTACATCTTTGGCTTCTTCAACATTCATCAGTCTTTTCATGCATTCTGGCCGGTTTAAGGTACTCCTGATCTGTCTTCTTTAGAATGTCATCAATTTGGTCATGGTACGTTCTTCTAGGTCTTCCCCTTCCAACGTTTCCTTATAACAGTATAATAAAAAAAAAACCATAATAAGCCAAAACATCTGCGATCAATGTCGAAGTTCGGTGTTTCGAACGGATTATCCTCATGACAAATACCTCACGATTCTTATCTCATAGATCCGATACGTCGGTATTGTAAAAATAATTTCCCAACATCAAACGCATGTCTCAAAACCAGTTAATGAACTGCGTCACCAATCATCAAATACCACACCGTTTAATATACCCGTGGAAACAATTTACAAAATCGCATGTCGGATTGACGATAATCGCAGAACATTTTCTTATGTGAACGGAGATTAAATAATGCTGCAGTGGCAAGTCGGACAGGCGGAATCATCCGATGTGGCCACTTGATTTAATTCAGACAATCGATGGCAGTTAGCAGCGGTTAGTCGACTTCTCTACAGATTTATAGTTCGTTGTTCATGTCGAGAACAAGCGAAAGAATGGGTAACTCAGTAAATATTTATGTAAAATCAGGATTGTTTCGGATGCGAGTGGATATTGGAAGAGAGCGTCAGGCACCTGACTGGCATATTTTGCATCAAACTGGTGCTACCGTGATCTTTTATTTTTCGTGTTTTTATGTGTACGAGTAGTAAGTATTGAACAATTTTATTTTAATCTGATATTCGTTCTTGGATGGCCTTGTTGGTTGCTAATGAAACGTCAAATTAATATTTCGATAGCAACGGTTCCACGATTTTTTAATTTGGTTGGTCAAATACAATTTATTCTCTTTATCCTGGTTTATCTGCACTATAGTATCTCTAGTAGATAATTCAATTTTAGTTACTGTAAGTAGGTACTATTTTTCTTTTCTTTACTTATGGATTCTGCATGTATGGAGTAGTTAAAATAGATATTTCTAACTTCTTAATCCAATTTCCGATTAAATTCGAATAATGAACATAATTACGCTACTAAACTGCTTATAAACTAAATACTGCTTATAAACTTACTAGATTCAATGCTAGCTTTTGAATTGAATAGAAAAAGCTCATTATTGAAATATATACATATTTCATTTGTCAGTAAATAGCATTACACCTATTCTATATTGGTTTTATTACTTAAACATCATGCCATAAAACATGATGTGTATTTAAAAATAAAACAAACACTATGACGCAACAAAAACAAAAGACCACTTTATCAGCGCAGACGCAAAAATAAAACTCTTCTAAAGATATTTTTAAAATTCAATGTCAGAGCTGCGCGCTAAAAATCTAGATCTTATTGAATCGTTTCATAACGAATATTTCATGACAGCGCAATATCTTATTTACTGGCACTGCGATGTAGGTACCTCTTGTTGGCTTTTTAAAACCCCTGCGGCACTAATCACCGTACCTACACTGTCTGAGCTACACCAGCTGCTATGGTTCATAATTGCTCACATTTCAATCCCACAAAGAGTAAGTGCCAACTTAACTTCCGTTTAAAATAAATTAGCTTCTTTTGATGTTGTTATATCTTAGTTTTATTGCGATATCTATCACTTCATCGTTATCTTAACACATTTATTGGAACTAAAACGGTCAACAAATGCATAAACGTCACACAAAAATAACGATATCTGTAATGTTTAAATAACAAAAGGACATCGATACTAACGCATATCCGGGCGAATCGCCACGTTCAGCCTTTAAACGCAACCGATAAAAACATTACTCGACGCTCTCAATAAATACACATTAATGTCCTGGAGCATTCTGGTTTACATTCCGTGCGGTTTCCAACGAGTTTTATAAAAGCTCCGTTCGGCCGCACACGCAATTACAAGCGCCTCTTTGCGGTACAATCAATATTTATTCTCTTACGAGACAATACGCGACACACTAGTACATTACTGCATAGACTCCAGACTCCGAACATGCCATGTTTGTAAAGCCGGCAATCAATTTACGTCTCTAAATTTCGTTCACGTTACAAGCTTAGCGATTTATGTTAAGGTGGGCGCACACCGGCCTGCCCGCAAAGTTCGTGTTTGCGCATAAATAACCCACCGTGCAATCTTCCAACTTAATGATATTGCAATGCATTATTATTTTAGTCATTTGAAATAGCTCATTTCGTTTTTCAAATCGAATGGAATCGATATCGTGGACGAATGAACTTTCATCGTACAAATAAGAGATATGCAACTAATTAAAAGCGTGTCGTGATTGTGTTCATTTTCAATTAGTAGCGATTAAAACTTCGGTCCATGGGTGTTCAGAGAATAAAAGTAAAAAGAGAATTAATTGCGCCGACAAGACAAAATAAAGGCAATCATAAAATAAGCGGGTAAATTTTATGGCGCGGAAAACAATGCGCTCGATTCGAACAATCGAAATCGCCGATGCAATGCGAAGGGATGTTGAAGTGAAAGCGCATACGCTGATACAAGAAAAAGCCTCGCGAGCCAACCAGTTATTACACTAATCGCTGCGATATAATTCCCGAGTCAACTTAAACACAGGTTCCTTGCGGATCGAAATGCAAACATGGCGGCGCTTTGAGCTGAACAGCGCGGGAACAGACGCGTGCGGCCTCTCTCTTACGAATATCCAATCGCTCAATGTATTTGTATCTACGCTATAAAAGTAAACAATACAACTTTATTGACCATCGATGTTGTATCGATCAATGGTCGATACTATTGGTACTATAGTTCCTAACCCGTAAAAGTAAACAGACAATGATTTAATAGCAATGCGCAGACACGATCAGAATTTAAGTCTGTAGAAAAGGAATTGTAAATATTTTTAACATTATTGAATTTATAAAAGACTTTTCAGCTAGATTATGTGCTTTTATTAAAAGATCGACTTCACAATCTCAAGTATGCCTCTTCAGTTGAAAAACAGGTCACAAAAAACAAAAATATAATAAAGCACTTAAACCCTCAGACCAACAAAAAAGTAAAGACAGAGCATCACGAACAATTGCAGTGAAGTCAACTTGACCAAGACATTCCAAATAAACACACAACCTCACGCACACACCTACCCTAAAACCGAGACAATTTCTTTTAGTACGTCACGAGTCGTCGCCGCGTCGTAAACAAATAACTAAAATAAAAAAAAGTAATAATGCCTACCTGTGTTGTGAAAGGTTGCAAAAACAACAGTAATATACAAAAGAAATCCCATGGAATCACTTATCACTTGTAAATACTTGAATTTACATCATTTCTTAATTAATGAAACTGTAAATTTAAGGTTACTTTTAGGTTAGTTGGTACTAATACTGCCAACAAAACAAAAATAATAATGTGGCCATAGCTATGATTTGATATTTCCCCATTTATTAAACCACAGATTATACTCTGTCGATTCGTTTTCTTTTGTGAAATTTGTAATGACCTTACAAATTCATGATTCGATTTAAAATAATTAAAAAAATGAGATATTAAATAAATAATTAATTAATTTTAAATTTACGAATTTTTATAATATTTTTTAAACGATTCAGAACACATAAATCGAAATAATTTAAATTAGTCTCTAGTAAATAGTATTCATTGCAAATAAAACGATTTATACTTAGATATAAAAAATAATTTATTTTGACAACAATACTACCTATAGCGTAGTGTCTACAAAGGTAAAAATAGGTAATTTTTTTTTTTCAAAATCAGTGATTTTATTTTATTTTACTAACATCCATCCATACATATTATAAGGCTTTGTCCTGACTGACTGACAGACAACGCACAGCCTAAACCGCTGGTCGTAGCGACTTGAAATTTGGAGGGTGTGTTTGTCTTAATGTCTAGAAGTGTACTAGGAAAGGGTTCTTTAAAATTCTACCCCTAAGGGGGTGAAAAGGGATAAAAACGATTGTATGAAACTTCTTTATTTTTTAACTTATAGGTTTGAAAATTTGTTTTGCGGTACTACTATCAAAATATAAAATACCCTCATCAATATTTTTGACAAGGGTGGCTTTGGAAGGGTGAAATTGGGGATGAAGCGTAATAAAATTTAGAAATTATCTTAAGATATGTAACAGGCTGATGTCTGTAGATTATAGATCTTAAAGAAAAAGTATAGGTCTTTTTAGGGCAACAGGAGCCAAAATTGTCGGTCTGCCTATCTGTCTGTATAAATGTACGGCATGTACGCGTATAATTTCACCTATGATTGATGAGCCACAATTTATAAATTATAAATAAATTTCACCAATGTGTTGCTAGAGGTCTGATTTAATACAGGCCTGTGGTAAAATATCTGTGAATTTTAAATATGTTATTCCTACTGTTTTATGCGAACCGAATTATGAATGTATGAAGTTTTTATTCGCAATAGAAGTCATTCTAAACAATTGAGATACAATACATACACAACAATATCTTACTCGTACAATATACATACTTATCCCACACACATAATATGATTTCCCAAATTATAGGGAAAATGTTTAACAAGTGGCAACCCTGCCAACAAACACATAGACAAACAGGTGGCTTCATTTTGATGTTCGTGATGCTCCGTCTTTACTTTTTTGTTGGTCTGAGCTTAAACCACATTCATTAGGTACACGTAACTAAATTGACGCGCCTTGTTTTCTGGGTTCATAGACTCTTATTACTCATAAACTATTATCTCTTTTGATTTTAATATATTTTGTTGTTTACTCTTCACAGAATTATATCACAGATGACAAATTACCATTTTTATTTTATTATTTTACATAAAAATAAGTAGTCGAGTCAGTGTACGAGTATGATTCATGCCTAAAGACTTCTAACCGTTAGAAATAGATAACTTTAGTTAAAGGATGGTTAAAGGATCCCATGAGAAGTAATTGATTTAATCATAACACCATTAGTTTAAATTCGTTGTTGTCAGCCAGTACGTTGAGTCGCACCCGGCCCGTTTCAGTCCATCAAAACGCAGTGCGCGAACGTCACATTCTTCGTTTTATCACATTCGCGCCAAAGTTATCTACCCATTGCGCTTGCACAGCGCTCAGTACAAAACTGTTGCTCGAATCAACTCTTTATACCCCCATAAACGTTTACATGTTATTTATCACGATCTTAGTGGGTGACCCCTTTTATTTATGACTCTAAAACATAATCATTTCAATGTAACTTGATATAGAAAATTGAATATACCTACTCTACATTTTAGTAATTTATTTGCAGTGTTTTAGGAGAAATATCAATTAGTGTGGTCAGGTGCTTTAATGATTTATGCGTTTATTTGAGTAAATAATACTCTTATAATGAAACAAAGTTCCGAATACGTCAACTATATTATTTATGGTTACGCTTATAAATTCAAATGCGAATGTATTCGTAACACCTAGATGGTAAAGATGGCTTTTACGATCGACGTGATATCCAAATATTTATTGGCTTGGAACAAATTAAAAGTATAAATTTAAATATTAAGGAACTAAAGATTCCAAAAAAATATCTTCGTCGTGTCATTTGACGACCAAAATCCTGTTTATTATGTGTACGAGCCTACTAACTTGTCACAGTCACCCGGAGTGAATTTTAATGAAATTCACCTTTACAACACTTATAATTTCCTCTATGTCTATTTAGTATTAGTTTATAATGCGAGCTTAGTAATAATCTTATTCTATTTTATGATTAAATTTCATTAATTATATGCCGCGTATTATTTTATTTGATAAGATGCCCAAACAACCATAAAATTGAAAGCTATTTGAATTAAAAAGTTGAATAAATTTAGAATATTGTGTTTAAAAACAAAAGTGTTGTTTGACGGATCGTCTTATATATAAGTACTTTATAAACACGCTATCTATTCCAAGTTATTATAGAAAGAAAGCATCGCAATAAAACACATTTGAAAGGACCTCCTAGGCATTGAGATAAAGATTGGGTAATTAAAAAGATGTTCTTTTAAGGGTAGCTATTAAAGTATAAAATATTGAGGTGTCCAACCATCCGCTTAACCCCCCACAAGGCAGAATCTACACTATGAAACCGCACTATATTTAAAATTTATAACTTCAGAATTAAATGTCGTCTAACAAACAAATTGCCGTTTGTGCAGCAGAGAGCTACAATAATTGATATTATTAATATCCTGTTTTCTTCGGAGTTTAATCGATTTTAAGTATACCTATTGTAAACTAACTTCCACCCGTGGCTTCTTTGCTAAGTCGATAAAACGTAACCTATTGTCCATTTCCAGGCCTTAAAGTATCCTTTTGTGATATGATGAGATAAGTGGTTTTGAAGATAATTACCTACAACCAAACTCACAAACATTACCAGTATTCGATACTATTTACATACCAAACGTACCTAATCTCTAGTTTTGTAATATTATCTTTGAATATCTTAACTATATATAAAATTAAATAGGTATTGTATTCTTATTTGTTTTGGTATTTAATTTTATGATTACACAAAGAAAGCGTGCATTTGAACAATTTGCATGTGCCAGCTGTTGTCAGATTAAAAATTCAATGCAAGTAAAATGAGACATTATCCAATAACAACCATTCTTCATCTATATTCATCTATATTTAATAGACTGACCAATTGAGGCCTTAAACTCAAAAACATACAGCTTCATCATCATCATCAACTTATTTATAGTTAGCAAATTGTCACACGGAACATAGCGTAGCGCCCTCTCGTAGGCCAGACCTACACAACATGGTCAGCTGAAAACTGAAAGGTTCTTATTTAAACTCGCTCTGATATACGCGAACGCGAACTTCGGTGGCGTTGGCTACTCACATTGCTTGAAATTGAATAACCTCATATTATTGAATAGGCAGTCGTCGAACATAAAGAATTCAGTATTTCAGAATTTATGCCAAGGTTACAATAAAACGCTGTGGACGACTTGTCTCAATAAAATCCATAGGGAAATTGTTTACGGAGAGCTTTAATAATAAATGTAGGATTTATACGTGGCCAGTCTAGCAAAAAACTGAAAAACCCCAGACTTTATATGAATTATAAATAAGTTTTATTTTTAAATTAACTGCCATGTCAACTGATTAATACTTAATTTCTTTTTTTATAATAGATTTGCCGTTTAAAATATAGGACATTAAAAATTAAACAGGTACTGCAGAACGCCTCTTCCCATAGGAATAAAATGTTTAATAAGCTATTTTCTGTTCGTGCAAAGCTTAATGTAAAGCTTTTATTATTCCGTATCCCAGCTAAAGATGATAATTGAAAGAGTCTACTAATGGTACCTATAATATTACAATCGAAACCCTTGGGAATAATCCCTATAATGATTTTAGTGTAATCTTTCCTAACATTTTCTTTTTACTACGGTATTATTCCAATTCTGTGTTTCCACGGAGTAATCCACCAACCCGCACTAGGCCAGCGTGAGTTGATTATGGCCTAAACCCTCTCAGCTATCTAGTTAGAGGAGAGGAGACACAAGCCCAGCAGTGGGACTTAATGGGTTGCTGATGATGATAGAGTAATTAAGCAATCTAACAGAGAGTGGAGTATGAAACAAACGGAATATTTCATATATTAAAGCCAATTTTCAAAAAACAAATTTTAATTTTTGAATATTAAGCAATTATACCTTTCCTTTGGCTATATCTATAATATAAAAATGAATCGCTAAATGTGTTGGTAAGCGCGTAACTCAACAACGCCTGGACCAATTTGACCAATTCTTTTTTTTTAATGTTCGTTGAAGTTCAAGGATGGTTTTTACGTTTTTTTTTTTAGTTTTTATATAAAATCATAAATTAAGTAGGTGGTACGAAGTTCGCCGGGACAGCTAACTAGTATTTTATATAAATAATGTCGCGATTTCAAGCCGTTTTTTTTTTCATTATTTATCAATAAATAAGCTCCCGGCAGTTAGCAGAGTGGGAGCGTGAAGAATATGCAAAATATCAACCAACTTAAAAAATCATACGTGTATTATAGTTGGCGAGATGTTAGGTCATTCTCTACGACCATCACAATAAGCCATTATTCTGCCGTAAGTTACGACTTCATTGATGTAAGCTCTACAAGTAGCGACGTGCGCTCCCTATATCAACTGGAGTTATTTCTGTGATACACTACTTGTTTTGTTTACTACTTATTACCTTTTTACTTGACTGCCAGGATGGATTTCGACAATTAAGGTATCGTTAGAGTCTTCTCAAAAACCCAAGTGTCCTTAGATAGGTATTAAAAAAAACAAAACGGCGGACTTTTGGCGCCAAATTGTAAGTAAGTAGTTATATTTTTTTTTAACCAAACCTATGGGTTTTGGTATCAAAATAAAGGGAATCAAATGGAGATTACACATATATACATAATATGTTATGTATTTAAATTTAATCAAGAATAATAATTACAACATTTTTTTTGTCTTTTAGTGCGTTGCTTACTGTTGATTTTTTTGCAGTCGGGTTATTTAAATTTTTTAATTATTTAGGTAGGTACTTGTTTATAACATATAACAAGTAAACACTTGTTTATAATAATAAACAAGTAAATAATTAAAAATTAAAATGGATGTCGAATAAACAATAACAACGTTTGACTACTTTATAATGACTGTTTTGGTAAAACAAATTAAATTAATAAAAACAACTTTTGGTTTATTTTGAAATGTCTATAATAAGAATATACAGCTTAGTGCCACTGATATCGTTATAAGAATTTATATTTTAAAAGGCAATCCTAAAATACAATATGACTGATTTGTTTACAAATGTTCTGCAGCCAATTCGCCCCGAGTATAAGCTGTCATCTACAAGTCATTACGTCACATTGCTGAATCGAGTCTCTCATTACGAGAGGAACCTTATATAATAAATATAGTTGTTATAAGTATAGAGATTTTCCTCTCTTGTCAATCACAATACTTGTGGTTGTGTTTATTCCTTTACTTGCCTATAATAATATAATATAATATTCTACCACATTTACACAACGCCATCTAGTCCCAAACTAAGGAATTATATTTGTTTGCTGAAAACTTACTAAACAACTGATATACTACTTAAATATATTTTTTTTGTAAATACATACATATTATACTATGACATACTTACATTTCTATCACCCCGTCATCTTATGGTGGTACTAGGTTGTATAATTATAACATATTAAATACGTTCTAATTTTAGATATACCTATTGAATTTCATCATCATCATATACGCCCTCCATGGTTCCTTCTAAAGAGCGTCATCGCACCTTGTCCTCCGCTCAACCCACTCAGCTGCTTAAATCCCTTCCCTTCCCAATAATCTCTGGAGGCAAATACTCACTAGCAGGTTATTAGGCTGGTAATTGTGTCTGCGGTGTTCTGTAAGGCAGACATAGGTACTTCGCCTGGCAGGCCGCTCAGGAAAAGATTTTAATGCTTTATTTAATAAAATTAATCAATATCACCGTTCAGGTAAAGATAATATTTTTTTCAACGCACGATCTCCATTTCTTGTTGACTTGTCTAGGATTAAGATTGGGCCACTAAGTTCTCAATAATATTTGTTATTCCGTTGTGTAACATTTTAATTTTAATTATAATTATAATATATTTAATATTTATATTTTTTCTCTTTTCTAAGTAAATCCTAAAATGATGTCTTACAATGCATGTCGATACCTCAAAATGTTGTGCATTTAGTTGATATTTATGTGTTTTGTTTACAAAATGTTTTAAACAGTGTAACAACAACTGATTGTCCAAATAAATAAAATTAATACATACCATCTCCATCCATAACATATTGACCACACTATCAGCAATAACAACTAACAACCTTATTTATTAAACATATTCCGAACAAAAATTAATTGCCTTAACCTCATAGATTCCTCACTTAATAAATTTTACGTTGCTAATACTTACTGCTTGCATAAATTTAATAAATCTCTAACGTGTTTCACTAATTAAATAGACACCACCTACTGTGTCCTAAACACACCGCGACAAATTATACGAACCTGCTGAGTTAACTGGCGCTGACGTCCGCCTGCTCAAAATAATGTCTCCAACAAGGTCAATTAAACAGGTTTATTCAAACATTCTGCTATAACTTCCAGTGCAATCTGTGCAAAATTCGCTTTCACTATAGGACAATTCGATACAGGTGCTTAATACCTCACACGGCATCGTATTTCGTTCGATTGTATCGCGATCGAACCTTTCCGGTCGGAACTTGAAGCGAACACGCCCACCATAAGCCATTGTGCAATCCACATTAATTGGCCTCAGCCGCAGTCATTTAATATCTCGTAATGCGCTCAAAAGAACACAAAAAGGCGCCCAAAATCTCCCAAAGCTTCAACATCCGCGCATTCAATACTCGCGCACATAAACTGTAATGCGATATTTTCTTAAGCGATTTGTTGGCAATAGCAGATGGGTGTGTCTCGAAACAGGAAATAATTTCGAACTTGTTGCCACTGACTGATCTGTTCGATGTTATTGTCTTTTTGTGTACAAACCACGTGCATTTATCTTTGCGTTTCTTCCATTGAAACATGAGTACTTGTATGTGTAGTTATTATATTCACATGTTCCCCTTACGTCTAGGGGAGTATTGAGTTTCGAATATAAACACCAGCTGTTGCTGCGTTTGTGTTTTGTGAATTTAAAACATAGGCATTGTACATTGTTGCTAGTGTAACGACGATTGCAATTTATGCGTTTAGAACTAGGGATGCACTAGTTTATCTTTTGTTCTATTTTCCGAACATGGAGGCTCTAATTCTTATGGAAATGGTTCTGTAAAGGCGAGTTTAGACTAACGCATAAATGTGTTAAATAGTATTGCTTGAAATAATGTCGCATCTGATTGTGAAACAAATCTATACAAAAACCGCATTACTCTCTTGAATCACAATTCTTATAGTTGTCAAATTGATAAATCCAATTTCTAAAATTACTCGATTACAACTGCTAAACTGAGTCGTCAATTATATAAGTAGAGAAACGATTTCAACTAAATTATCCCATATATTTGATACGTATCCTTGTGTTAACCAACTTACAGAAATATTCAAGTGGACCAGTACAGGATAATATCACTAAAATACACGGTACGTATATCTCCAACGTAAACACCGCTTAAGATACGACTATTAAGAGGAACACTGAACAAACGAACAAAATAGAAATATATTTCTGTCAAGCCCTTAAAAAAACATGTCTAGTTTTTGTGAGCACACATTTGTATAACGGAACTATCGCTAACTAACTTTAACTTACCGTTCAGGTAAAGATAATATTTTTTTCAACGCACGATCTCTCCACTTCGTGTCGAAACGCCACAACGAGGGATTATTATTTTTGTAACATCTGTACGAGTAACTCTAACTAGATACTAATAGATAACCACTGATGTTTTTTATGCGATCCCGCTTTTTAATCTTTTGTATCGAGTCGTACACCAAATGTGCATTTATTTATAGGGGTCTGTTTGAATGCGATTCATATTGGGGTACTAGAATCAGAGAATAACAATAAAATGAATGATAGAGGTCGCACTTGTGACCACTTGTCGTTAATTGAATTTTTTATTAACAGTAACAAACAAGTGCGTGCAATTACGTTATGATATTGCGTTGCTCATTCATTTGTGACTAAAGGCCGAGAGGTCAATACGCAGACTGAAGTTAATTAAGTAAAAAAAACACTGAATTATGTTATTATTGCTAGTGCTTGGACACATTTGGAAGCGACAGGTCATCCTACATCCAATAGGCTCTAATTAGGTAATTCAACTACCGTGACGAAAATAAAAAGCTGGAGAATCACAGGAGCATTGTGGCGGTAAAACGCAAAGGGAAGGAACACCGGGAGCGTCTCCAATTCTAGACGAAGCTTGTCAGAAATCGTCCCATTTTGAATAAAAAAGTGGTGACATTATGATAGATGATGGTTAGAACAATGTAACATAAATCAAAGTTAAATGAATTGTAGTCAAATCTCAAGACTCTTAAGACTAGAAGCCAGAGCCTATTGTAATATGAGTGTATGAGAGTGTATTATGACAACAAACAAAAGAGGTAGGAGTTTTCTCGGGATTAACGTACACAATGAAATTAATCATTTAGACACAGATTCAGACATTTTCACGAGAAAGACTTTAGAAGATTCAATATTTATTGAAAGCTGAGATAATAAAATGAAATAGGTTAAAACAAATAATAAAGTAGGTAACCTTTTTATAACATAATGTTCTTAGGGGGGTTGGTTTAACGAACTAGATATTGTGACAGGATAATACACCAGCGACATTCTGTTCCCTAATCAGCATATTCAATTTCATCCACTTATTATATTGTGAGTCGCCCCTCTAATTTATTCGCACATATGGCCAGATTTTTACAAACCGCGATGCGGTGTGTTATCAAAATTTAAATATATTTTAAACAGTATATTGTTTAACATCTTTATTCCGCCAAAATAATTCAATTTTGAACTTGTGTAAGTATGTAATTGAAAGGTATAAATAATTACACAAATTGGCATTTACTTCGCTGTCAAAAAGATGACAATTCTTATTCAGAAGATCATTAATCAGACTGTTTAAATAAAATAAAGAGTTCAATATAAATTGAGCAAATAAATTACTGTAACTATCGTACTTATTGTGGCTTCTTGAAAAAGTATGTCTAACTTTTAAAATGACTCACTCACCAGAAGTATTTATTGTGTATATTTAAGTACGGGCTTGGATAAATACATGTTATCTCGAAATATCCACCTGCAGCACGTCTGGGGAATTATCTACGCAAATCTATGTCCAGAACTCACCACTCCTCGCTAATCATACATTCCCTTAGCTATCGCTCTAGTAAGCAAACGTTTGTTGCAAACAATAGACGAGATGTCTGTACAGTCTGTACTGTCAATAGCCTTTAGTAACATTGTTTCTTTATACCACGACAGATTCAAAGCAGCTTCTCACCTAATGGTGGGCGTTTACCGTATGATCACAATATGTGCGTGGCTGACCCTTTAAAATCTATTTACTTTCTTTTAAGAGAAATCATACTGTATTTCTTAAGGAGATCCTCAGCGGAGAGTTCATTCCACAAACGCAGCGTCCGCGGGAGAATATTTGGTTCCAAGGTGATCAAGATGAATTTCCTGCTGATACAGAAGGCGGGTGGTAGGTACGATGATAGAACATGTCATATCAAACAGTTCTTTGCAACACAACCCATTGTATAGACTTATTACTACTGTTACTTCGAGCATCTTAATCAAATTAACATATCACTGGTACGAGGGATGTCGGCAATAAAGCCACACAGAATTTGTAGAAATTAAACATTTACTTTTATTTTTTTAAACAGTGTTGTTATTTTACTTCAGAAACCGTTAAATTAGCATTGCGGTTTTGCAAGGAGCCAATATCGGTAAATGTCAAAATATAACTACCGTCACAGCTGGTAGAATTGCTATTTGAAATTAACGCGCTACAAATACCTAGTTTTATCAAAATTGTCCGCTTAGATAATACTATGTGCCAAAACAAAAAGTCTTAAGTCACACTACGTTAATTGAAACCAGCTAACAAACTATGAGTCACAAATGATTTGCTAAAAGCTCGTTTCTTAACTTCCCTAGAGACTAAAAACTTAATACCCATGTCTTGAAATGAATAATGGTCTACAGATGTTTTTGGTGCAATGCACAGCGTACACGTATATCAAAAATAGAAATTAGGGGTTACACGCCTGCCCTTGATCAATGATAATAATTAAAATTAAATTTTTATCTTTCTTTCATCGCAAACCACCCAAGTAAAGCTACGCTGTTTTACATAAATAAATAAATTCATATCAGGCGTTAGACTCATTAACACATTTGAAATTTTATTTATTTTTTATGGTGCGATGCTTTTTGCGATTTTATCAGCGATTAATCGTCCGAGTTACTTTTATTGTTTATACTCGTAAATTGCGAATAGACAAATTAATATTTTATTTATGTTTATCTACTGCCATTCTACTTTGAGTTTAAATGTATTCTCTCGATTCTTATCAGAAAAAGACCAAAAAGAGTCTACTGTCGCTTCACATCACACAAGAGTAAGCTGGACTTTTGACAAAAAATTCTAAGCTATAGTAGTTAAATGGCACAACTAATGTATAGAAGATTTGAATAAAGAATAGGTACAAACCAAAAAAACCTAAATAAAAATTAGCTATATGTATATAGTAAACGGAAACCTAAGTTTATAACAACAATGTGATACAACACATATGTGATACATTCTTTTCTTTCAACACTGTCACGGACGATTCCCTAGCGAATTTAAATTTGTAATTCCTTCCTTTGCCGCTACCAATAACAGCAAAACATTCATTAAAAAAACTTGTGACTCCACCCACCGACGGAAACAGCTGCAACCCTAATTATTAAACACGGCCTCTTGAGCATTGGCCAATGTATAGACAACCAATGTTATTGTTAATCACTATAGAAAACTGTTATTAGTACACCAGCTGGTTGATTAGACTAATATTCTTCATGTAAAAACGAGTAATCACTACACCCTGTTATTACTTTGACGTCCAACGTGTCGTCGTCATCTTCCTACCTTTAATACTATCAACCAAAATTAATAAGCCAATCATATGAACTTTATAGACCATCACGAAAAATTCAATTTCTCTAATTTCATTTGAAGTTATAATTGACATGAGTTTTATTTGTTTTTATAAATGAAGCTATAACCGAACTATTTTATTATGACATCCCACATCCTACGCGAAACTCTAACTTACAAGTTAAAACATTTCATTAGTTGGGAGATATTTACGATTTTGGATAGCTATGGGCGGTCACGATTATGGTTATAGAAGTATCATTTAATGAGGATACGATACATTTAACTTGTAGTTAAAAGAGACAGTCTTCATTTACCCTCCCACGCATATTCAGATTAACAGCCTAGAATTCAATCTTAAATAATATTATTGAGACAATATAAAACGAATCGATCGACAGGGGCCTCGATCCATACTCCATTACTCTAGATATGGCAAGGCAATCATTTTAAAAGACCACTATTTGCAGACTCGCAAAATAAAATTTTAAACCGTAGCCTTATTTATTGGAGCAATTTTATAACAAGTCCCATTAATACTTTTTTCATAAACCTGTCCTGATACTGATAACATCACAATCTCAACTTCACCAAAAGCTAAAAGATCGTTTATAGGGACATAAACGTTTATAGAATCATAAACCAGAACCAATCTATTGTTTCCAGTCGGCCTACGCTCGCCGACGACATAACTAATCGAACAATTCCGCTTTTTGTTTCTACTAGGGACATAATCAATTGTCACTTCGACTTTGAATATTTCCCACCTAAGTTCAAAATGTCTGAGCTCCATTTGAAACTGGTTTGGAATAGTCCGTAGACTAGACAATAAACGATCGGATATCGTATTCCATGAAGAAAAAAGGTGATGAGTGACCGGTGTCGCGGTGTTGGCGCTAGAATAGATGGGCGTATGTTAAAGACATGAGACCTCTTGATGGCGATCATTTAAATCCTAAATAACATTCAACGTTGGAACTTTTATCCATATAATATTACATTTGACTGATTCGATTAAGATATTCACTGTTTATCAATGTAAAACATAATATAACATTTGGCGTAAATGTTTATAGATTATACCTACATTTAAAAACGTATTTTAGAAGAGAATTTAGGAGATTTTAAAGCATCTTGTAGTGCCAATTCTTTATAGTTAATATGTAACATAATGTCATAAATCTACTTTTATATTAATATCAGTAACAAATCTTATGATATATTGTTTATAGCTCAGCCTATCATTAAACTCGACTTAAACAAAAACTTAAACTACCTATTAGGAATTTTTAGAAAGTTATTCAAGTTAAAGTTTGCTTTATCAACACTATATAATAACGTATAAAACTTTGTAGTCAATGCAATTAATCTACTCATAGATACAATATTTAATAAAGTACGAAATAAAACCTGACATAGATGCTTCGTGAACTTAACGCTTAATCGATTGCTCCACTTACTTAAACGCTACTTTACAATGAAGAGACATGGTCATAATCAAAAGTCAATTAAAATGCTGTTTATTCATCATCGGTGCGGTCGGCAGATGATTTATAATTTCGCAGCAGGCCATCGGCATCGGCGCGAGCGCACTGTCGCGCTCGCTTTTTAAATTAAAATCGTACGGGCCCAGGCGTGATCTTATCCGGCTCGATCAATTTAGATAAAATAAATATTTATACATTTGACTCTGGATGGGCAAACAAAGCGGTTTGGTAAATTGATTATGTCAGTGAAGAACTCACTTGACGTTTGCCCGTTCCTCTATCATCTGTTTCGATTAAAGATATGCTTTTATTATGCATACCTGTCTAAAAGGTTAACGTTTGAATATATTCTACCGTCTTATGCCGTTACAAATTGTGAGCTTTTGGGCAAAGGTTGACATTAAATTTATATACAACTTAGATCAATTTACTCGTGTTTTTTTCTAGATTCAACTTTTACAACATATATATTCAGAATCATAAATGTTTAGTTGTATAACTACGCCTATTAACTGTCAAATACTTTAGTTGTTATCTTTCTTTCGGAAAAAGTAGTTAGTTCTTTATCATCATAATACTGTGTTTACTAATATCATTATATGTGTGGTGTATTGTGTAGTAGAATGGATATAGAGACATTAAAAGCCAATTTAGTAGATAAAAATATTATTTTATTCATACTCTGCGTTTGGAAGCGTAATAAATACGAAAAATTTTATATCCTAACTAAAAATTACATCACAAAATTATTTACTTACTCATACATCTTACAGTTAAATTATTTACAATTGACTAGGGTACATTTCAGTTCTGCGATACCTTTGACTTACTATTTACACATATTTTATACAATTCTCACTTCACATGATAAATTCAATATAAGTACCTAACATTATCACAAATACTTAGCATGTTAGGACTTAAAAAATAATCAGGAACCTTAAAGTACCAGTTGAATGTATTTTACACATCAGAACGAGCTATACCGGTCGGATCTCCTGATCTGATGCCTTGTTGATATTATAGTCTTTATTTCTATCAGGATAAGGATTATATATCTCCAGGGTATCAAATACATGGTATCTGACCGGCATAACCTATCAAAACATACAATATTATGTTGCGTATACTACCTACAACCTATGCGCGTATGCAAAAAGGAATGTATGGATTATATAACTTCAACTATCTACAAAGTAAACATCGTAAAAGAGAAAATGGACAATGAATGCTATTCAAACAGGTACAAAAGATACTACAAATATGGTCAGAAATAATTACTAGACATTGATAGTACTCACAGTACAAATACAAAGATTTCTCAATACTGGCATATAAGACCAATCAAGTTACATTTTACAATTTAACATTACAGCACCAACAAAGATAAGCTTACAAAACAAATGTGTCCCATTATATTTAATATGCCAGTTAAATAATTTTACAAGTATTTTACATTAATATACACATTTAGGTTATACAAAATAAGTCTTTCGGGGATGCGTCGTGCTCGACATAGGAATTTGTTGAGCAGGCCTGAGCGGATGTTCCTCACATTGATGGTTATTAATCGAAACATAACTATGATGGTGAGGTAGACGGTCGTCAGTCCTGCCCTCGCTACTGGCTACAGAGCATGTCTCATCCTCGGTACTGCGTGCAGACACCTCTGCGCTGACGCTGGTAGAATGTATAGGGCTCGACATCATCATCAAACCAGGTGAATTCATACCGTACTTATACCACGGGTCATGAGACGATGGCGGCGCCGTGTATCTCAAGTTACCGTGCCGACCAAACGGCTCTCTGCTACTACTTTTTAAATTATTAGCATTATGAAGCGTCCGATTTGGCAGTGTCACGTCCACATCCGGTAAACGAAAATTTAGCTTTTCCCAACAGTTCCTTTCTCCCCACACAATCACTGTACACGTTTTTAGTAACACTTTTAGATCCGGATCAATGTTTATGGCACTTAAGTCCGTCGTCACCAAAAATATAATCTTTTGACGTCTATGCCTAACGTTCACTGAATTAATTGCACTTTGTATAGCCGCATTTGATTCTGCCCCGTACCATTCTTGTTGCAAAAAAGTTATTGATAACACTATAACCAGTCTTTTAGAGCTTTCAGATGCACTCACTAAACTATCACCGGAACGTCTTTCAACCACTGGCAGGTCTCTATGTTGTAAACACAATGTGTGTCCCATATTTTCTAACTCGGAACTGACCGCACGAGTCACGAAGTCTTCATCTCGCGGATTGTACACAAAAAAAGCATCGTACCGTTTGTTTTTGTTGCCGTTCATGTCTTTCGGTGTCGAACTGAACACTCTCACACCATATCTTGAATGCATCCATAATTTAAAATCTTCTCGGAACATAAAGAGCAAAGCACACATTAGTAAAAGAATAATTGCTGTTATCAGCACCGCGGCGATATATGGAATGTAATTTTCGACACCGTCATTCGTTTCGATGAATAATCGTTTCAATGTCTCGGTCCCGGTCTCTTCGGTAGTGATTTCTGTTTTACATTCCTTTACTACTGTTGCGATGGTTTTATTCATAGCTTGTCCATGAGCAAAGTAGCACATCATACTCTCGGTATCTTTTGACTTTTTTATCAACCACTGATTTAGCAGATTTACGTCTTTACAATCACAAATCCAGTTATTTCCATCTACGGAGACGCGAGTGCGGGGATCGTTGTCTGTAATAACTCTCCACGGCATATAATCAACATTACCGTTGTTGCCTAGATCCAAGAACTCCAGAGAGGGTAGATAATTAAAGGTATCGTTTTCAATAACTCTTATATTGTTATTACTTAAATAAAGTTCATTTAGATTTGGTAATCTAGTAAACTGGGTGTTTCTCAATGTCTCTAGTTGATTGTTTTCTAAATGAAGAACCCTCAATGACTCAATACCGTTGAATGTTCTATTTTGTATTGTATTGATATTGCTGTTATTGAGATATAAAACTTGTAACTTCTTTTTGCCGATGAAAACGTGATTTCCTAACTCTTTCTTTTGGAAATCGTTTCCATCTAAGTATATTTCGGTCGCGTCCATTGGTATTCGGTCCGGTACGTGATCGTAACCAGCATTTGAACAATCGACTACGTTGGTAGTGGTCCAGGTTTGATCGTGATAACACGAACACTTATCAGGACAAGTCATCTTACAATCACAGGCGTCAAAGTCACAACAATGGCACACTGCGAAACAATGTGATTCATACGCGCACAAAAATTCTGAAGATTTTACTTCAAGCAACAGCATGTCTGATCTGGTTCGTGAATGGGTTAAAGAGCACCTTACACTTTCTAAATCCATTACTCTCGGCCGCTGTCTTGGTTCAATTAATTGGTTAATTGTCTGCAGCCATTCCATTGTGCAGTCACACACAAATGGATTTCCACTGATGTAAAACTCGGGCAAATCTTTGTCATCAGGAACAGCTGATATAGCGAAGGCACCAAGTTCTAATGTTCTTATTTTGTTGTCATACAACATAACCTTATTGAGATTGTATTTTTGCAAGAAAGTGCCCGGGCTTATCTTATCAATATTGTTGTTATTAAGAACAGCTGTCTCAATACTACTCGGAAAAGAAAACTCGTCAATACTCCTTAAATTGTTATAGCTAACGTCAAGCATCTTCACAGAACATGATTCCTTGAGAGCATACGTATCCTCAAGCTTTTCAATTTTATTCTCATGCATATCCAACCATTCAAGGTTCGTTGGTATGTGGCTATAATCAAACCAAAGTAACTCATTGTTTGAGACGTTCAACCAAACAAGCGGTTGGGTGTTTGTAAATATGCCCTTCAAGTCTACAAGTTTGTTACCGTCTAGTCCGATCGCTTTTAACTGTTGGTTTGCGGCAAAAGCTCCGTCATCTATTTGATCTATGTTGTTTGAAGCTAAGTTTAGTATCTGCAGAGACGGTAGGGCAGCAAATGTATCTTTGGATATCTTTTCAATCTTATTACCAACAAGTCGTAAGCCATACAAATCATCCAATCCTTCAAATTGCGAGATTGTAACTTTTGTTATTCTATTCATTCCTAAATCCAATGATGTCAAAAATCTTAACGTTTTTATTGCTTCCGGTACCTCAGATAACTGGTTCCCACTTAAACCAAGATCATGAAGCTTAGTGATATTCTCAAACGAACGTAAATCAACTTTAGTTATTCTGTTGCCATCTAAGAACAACTGATTCAATACATAGAGATTAGAAAAATGTCCACTGTCAACTTCTATGATGTTGTTATGTGCCAAAGAGAGCGAATGAAGATTCTTTAGATTGGTAAAAGCACCGTCAGCCACGCGCGCTATGTGGTTGTGTTCCAAACTTAGAAATTGTAAATTATTTAAATCTTGAAACAACAATGCATCTATTTTCGTAATCCTGTTGTACGATAAATTCAGAACTATCAAACGCACTAATCCTGAAAATGTATCTCGATTAACCCATTCACTTGTCAACTCGTTTACAGATAAATCCAATATTTGCAACTGATCCAATCCTTCTAATAATCCAGGCGCGAGCACACTCAACGAGTTATTATTTAAATATATTTGTTTGATATCTCTTGAAGACTGGAACATTTCAGGTGGCAGACCAGTCAACGCATTTGTCGACAAGTTCAAGATTTGCAAGTCACTCAGCCCGACAAAAGCGCGGTCGGCTACAGATGATACTCTGTTATTTTGTAAAAATAACTTCTGAAGAGATCGTAAACTTGACAATCCATTATCAGGAAGTGCCCTTATTTCATTGTAGGACATATCTAATATTTCTAACACAGTATTGCAGGATTTACCCGGTGCAGTTGGTCCATTACCCCAATCGGAAAATCCTAAGTTTGATATGTCTTGTATTCTATTTTGTGTTATGTTTAAATCATTCAAATTGTATAAAAGACAAAATATCTCTGGTGGTAGGTTCCAGATGTTGTTATCACCCAAGTCCAAACTTCGCAAGTCAGTGAGACCGCGAAAAGAATCACGATGAAATTCCATGGACATCGCAGACCAATCCGTGTTGTGAGTTCGAATTGTCAAGCTACGCAATCCACTTAGCGGTGATAGCACTGCAGATGGCACATAGCGAATCTTACAAGACTCTATTCTCAGTTCCCTTAAGTTATGAAATCGAGAGAGCAGCTGTGTTCCTTCTTCTTTTCTTCGACCAAAGTCAAGTGAACTCTCAAAAAAGAGCACATCAGTACAATGTAGATCTAGTACTGTGATGCGTTGAGCTTGTGAACTACTCAGACCGGCAAGCAAGTCCGTCGCACCGGCAGCGGTCCGTAGCGAGCAGCCCAGCTGGACGCGGGTGGATTCACTGGCATCACCCGACACGCGCTGCCACTCACACTCCTGAGGGGCCTCAGAAACGCGACTTGTCAGTGACGCTGCATTGGCACCCAAATACATCCAACTCCATGCAGCACACCACACAGTCAATAATCCCATCGATAACATTTCGAAAAACTCACTTTAACTGTCACTTTATTTAAATTGTCACTTTTTGACTTGATATTATCGCACACATCGCTACGTTAGTCCGGACGCGCTCGGAAAACTTTACGAATTTCCCGTCAAACTTGTTTCGAAGTGCGACACATAACGGCACGAGTTGCGGCGAGCTGAGACACAGCAACCGCCTCTCTCGATGACTCGTGAGAAGCGACTGAGTGTAGCGCGAAGTAAGTTGAGCGACCGGCCGGTGCGGCACGCTCCCCGCGCACGCTCGCTCCTCCCCTGACAGAGATGTCCGATACGCTCGTCTCCCTCTTTGTTACAAAAGTTCACAGCAACAAGTTGCTCGCCACAAGATTGGCATATGAACAGAAGCGCGCTCCGCGAGCTTTAATAAACATGGCAGTGCTTACGTTGTTTGTTTTGCCTAATCATAAAATTTCAATAGAGTTCCGACACAAAGCGTGCGAACTCAATATATGTAATAAAATATAATGATTGTTATAGGTACTTAAAATTTATACACATAGATAAGTTTAAAAGATTTTTACTAACATAACTTTATCATTCCATTACTGAAATAAAAGCGATTGTATCTATTAATTTACTAAGTACATTTTTATTATGGTACACAATATTTACCTAGGTAAGTATAATGATAACTTTTATCTATGTAGAAATTCATGTAAAAGTTTTATCCAAATCAATCTTAATAAGTATTATAGGACAATAGATAATCTGGATATTTATCAGCTTATCAGGTGGAATACTAAAGTAGGCATTAGTGGTTGTGCATATTTTCGCATAAAATATACACTGATTCTGACAATATTCTTTTGTTCAAGATATCAGGGTCTACCTGCGGTGTGACGCATTTGCGATAACCTAACCTTGTCTTATCTAACTTGTCAAATTACTCATGATGACACAATGAGTAGTTTGTGTGCAATGAGCGTATTTCCTAAAACCCTTTCAAGACTATTAGACACCTGATAGTTATCACGTGTGAAGTGAGTAATTTGTGATTCTTTACTTACCTACCTATATCAGTTCTTTCTAACACTCTTATGTTACTAATTACCTAATACACATTACGCATGTTAATGGATACCTTAGTGTATATCACTTATTTGAAATGCATCCTAATGACTGCAATCGTATTCTTAAGAGATGTTTTAATGTAGCCAAGTACAGTCAAATTCAAATTTAATCTTTAAATCTCTGCAATATTAAGTCAAAAAAACACAAAAGTAACCTAACTATAAAAAATTAAATCTAATTTTTGACTTTATAAAGCTTTAATTATATAAATAAATCATTTACCTACCAGGACTAATATAATTCTAGAAACTTCATCGTTTGATCATTGTGTGAGCAAGAATTTTACGACGATACGGCAAATTTCCCAGGAATTTCAGGAATTTTGAATTCGAAGTGATTGGTAGTTCATGAAATCCACGCAATTATACACAAAATCTTTTTACATCAAATAAAATGGTTAAATACCGACAAAATGAACATTTAAGTTGAATTGCAAAATCTTTTGTTTCTTCAAATATTTTATCACAAAATCAAATGTAAAGGCGAACACGCAATTCAGTTTTACAAACAAAAGGCGCCGGGGAACATGAAAAGGGCTTTATTGGCATGCTCGCCGGCGAAACACAAAAATTGTACCGCAAAGAGTTAACTGATCTAAACGAATGCACTTCACATCAACCTGACATGAGCACTGCTGTATCGGTAGCATAATGTGGATAATAAATAACTTAAAATTTTTACTTTTTCGGTATCAACACTTAGCAAATTAAACATAAACCCCCTTATTACAAAATATGGACTAAGTATTAAACCAGGTTTAAATTGACATACGCCATTGTTTTAATGTCAAAGTTGTCAATTTAAACCTGGTTTAATGCTTAGTCCGTATTTTGAAATAAGCGGGAAAATGCCGAATACTCCTTAATGTTGCCTTTAATTTGACATTGATATATTTGATTTGTTGCACAAATACACTATCAGTACTATAGGAAATATTATTAATTGGAAGTTGTGCTTTCATTATATTACGAAACACAATAAGTACTAATTATAAATAAAACGTAAATTTCAAATTTAATATTTTTCTATAAAGCAGGTATAACCTATTTATTATAATTATTTTGATCCTGTCCTCAGTGCCTCTACTTATTCATAATTATTGATCGCTTATCGATAACATCGAACGAGTATATTCAACGCCAACAGGCAAGAAAGTAAAGGTCCACCGCAATTTTTAAAATATTTACTTGCCTCGATACCTACTTACACGCATCTTAAACTAGTTTCTAGAAAAAGCGATCTTTATCGAGGGCATTCATCGATAGCAATCTCCGATCTTAAACATTTTTTGTTGTAAGCTAAAGTCTTAATGAATAATGGTTAAAAATATTTAATACTGTACGCAGTACGGGTCCTCGCCTCATCAACTATATTGCTATCGTACAGCCCTCTCAGTCAGGAAGTTGTAAATCACAACAGCTCTACCAACTCGTCAACCGATTCTTATGCACTCGCCAATACAAATTGAGCTCTCCTGACTCCCGTTTTCCCCAATAAACTTTAGACAAATGAACAGTCTCCTCCGCTGATAAAGTTCTGCATTAATTGGTTGGTATTTAGACAAACCGCTAAAAATGTTAAATCTACTTTTATTACACACGCATCCTGCGTTACTCTAATGTACAGATGAGAGATGAGATTATAAAAAACGGAGTCTGTCGTCGCTTGTCGATCATAATGAATCTACATTAAAAAGGATGATTAATTTATGTAATTTTTCCATGATATATAATATATGTTAAATGAATAAAAATGAAAAAATATTTCTTACTAAAATAAGGTTAGCAAATATTCTTTGGAAGTGCTGACAACTCTTTCATGCTTTTCTAAGACCCCGAAATTTATTATTACTTGCAAAAGTTCTGATAGCAATCCATAATAAATGGATAATTTATTCGTTTTTGTAGATATAATACGTTAACGTAATGATGTAAGATAAAATGAACATGTGATTTTGATCACCATAACTAACCACATTACAAGTTGAATCGATGCCCGCCAACTGTTCCCTATCGGTTCTGAGTTCTATTATCTGTCAATAAATAGGGTCTATTGTGTGATTTGGCAAAAAACGCATAAATCGAATCGATCTTCCTAGCTGTCTGCCATTCACTTTGTTACTGTGTTTCCAGGGACCTAATGGCCACATTCCCCAAAGACCCATACATATTTGGTGGTAGTAAACGTCAAAATATTTTGTATCAGTTGTGCTAATGGTTTGTAAAGCCGACATTAAGGTCATATTGTTGTTGCTTTATTCGCAAACTGTGTGTGACCAAATGTCCCGGGTTTTTAGTAAATCATGTTGTTTTGTATCGCAAATAAAATTGCTGACAAGTAATTTAACAATATATTGTATATTGTTAATTAAAAAAAAATAAGATTTTAAAAATAAATGTTGATACACCAACCGTAAATCGGCTACTATAACAACACAAATTATTTTCTTTACAGCCATTTAGCTCCTTAAATTAAAAATGTACCGTGGACTTTCCAGCAGGACTCTGATCCTGGTCACAAGGTCAACGAACTGCCCAAGCCTGGCTGAAACTAACGTTCCGGACTTTATACGACTTGAAGACTGGTCCATCTAGCCCAGACCTGAACCCTTAGACTACAAATTATGGTCATTTTTAGACGACATGGCCTGCTCTAAACGACACGATGAAATTGAGTCTCTTGAAAAATCTCTGGAACAAGCAGTGGTGAAGTTTCCCATGTAAACAGTGCGTAAATCCATAGATTCGTGGCTAGACAGATTAAACGATAAAATAGAATGTTTTTAAAATTATTTGCTGAGACTAACAAATATGCACATAAGTATAAATTTTTGTAATATTACAGAACTTCATAAAAAAATTTGCTTTTTTATTTGTAACAGAACTTATGGCCGGACTAAGCCCGTTATGTTATACAATATTTTATCAAGAAAACTACATACTTAATTAAAACTCAATTTACATAATATTTAAAACTAAATAAAAACTATACATTTACAAAATAAAATGTACTACATATTTATTTTAGGTTATAAATAATAATATAAATGGTGGCTAGGCGTCAAAGTATACATAGCCTAAGGATAATAACCTTACCTACTAATAGCATAACCTTCCTATTCGCTTCGCCGTTGTTGGAAAAAATCAAGGCGCCATTGAACGTCATTTACAAAAATAAGGAATTTACATTACTGATTAGTGAGGACAATCGTAGCCGGCGATTAAAACGAATGTTTTATAATGAGAAACGCTCAAGGAGGCGTAAAAAAGAGATGAGAATTCGAGACCTATCTTGGAATACTTGACAAAATCCAACGAATGAATGTAATGCCATTATGATTAGCATGATTTTGTGGGGAGGGTCGCGGATTCCGGTTTACTGGATAAAGCGAAATTCGCCGTCACAAAGAGAGTTTTTTAACGTGCTCTTTAGTTCCCCCAAACATCTGTGTTGGGACTCGGTTTTAATCGCATTTGTTACGCCATACGTTATTGATAGTTGAATGGTTTGTTTAAATATTTTGGTGATACAACGCAAATGTATACGGGCACACGTTTGCTTCAGTGGGTTCTGTAGACCTTTCATGATATTTGGAAACGTTAAACAGAAAATAACTTCATCAAACTTTAATAAGTTGAATGTAATTTTCATTTTCTTCCCATAAACGTCCCACTACTGGACACGGGCAAAAAAAAACGGACACATTTTAACTGTCATTATTGTCGGTATTCATCTTATACTGGATGTAGAATCTCTTCTAGAGCCAAATACTGTCATGTTAGTTTATTTTTATACGAAACTAGAAATCACTTTCTAAGTCATTGTTTGGTAAGAACATGGCTCAGCAAAGGTTCTCCTCTGCTGTATCCATTTTGAAATACGGAACTCTAAAGGTGTCTATACAAAGTGACACAAATTTTAATTTATGTGGGGATTTTAATAAATAATTATAGACGTGATCTGTAAACATTAAGCTGAAATGTTTTATTTTTTAACGTATTTTATAGTTCTGGATAATCCGGTTACGTTTGTCACGGGACGTTTAGTACAATCCCAACTGCACTAAATATGAATCTTTATGTTTTACGCTGACATTAATCACAAAACCCTCGTGATTTATAGAAGCAACAACATAGATCGATTTACAGTTGAAACTAGAGTTTACTAGCGCTCGTTCTTCACGTTCACAGACCAACAAAAGCCGTATTATGTATGTTATTAGTCCTACAAGCAATAACACGACGCAAGCTTGTAAATTATGTGGAACAAAGACTTTGTTCTTAAGCATAATCATGCACTCATATGTGATTGACCTATTTATTTATTATTTTGAGTTGTGTAGAAGAAAAAACGTCATCATTCACAATATTCTACTACATATTTTAATATCGTCACAACGTATTTTATACTCTTTGGCGGGCACATCTTCATACGAAATAGGTAGTATTATAATTAAAACTCAAATCGAAATATCCACCACGCTACACGAGCACGCATCCCATCGTGTGTCAGTGACCGCTCCTGAATGGGCCCTAATTTTTTTCAGGCTTTCGATTTGTGGGTTCTTGCTTTGTGATACAAAATTAATGATTTTTGGTCTGTGCTTCGCAGCGTCAGCGGGTACAATGGAGGCAGTGACAATGGTGTCCCGCTGTCCACGATATTGACGGAAGGCCGCGCGGTCGAAGCTACCTACGCTCCTGACTGCCCTACCGACCCTTTGTCTGCAAGAATTTTAGATACGTCATGAACCAATTGGAAGCTCGAATAACCAAAACATTATAGCATAATTATTTAATTATACATACCCACCATGAAAAATAAAAAGTGTATTTTTGATGACGGATTAAAAATTAACTCTCCGAAATAAATTATAGTAACTAAATGACTGCTAATTACAGAAATGAGGTCATTATACCAGTTATTTGAGCTTCGCCTCGTGGTATTCAAATATGAGTAGTAATAACAAAAGTTACATTGTTCGGTTTTGTTTAGTAAAACCTAAACGTGACCTTAAAGGTCTATTTATACGAAACATACTGCTCCAATAAATTACGTCGTTTATTTCTTTTAATAGTCCAAACATCTTGCTTCGAAAACTATTGTAAGCCACAACGCACCCAAACATTAAGGGTGGTCTTACTTTTGTGACCAACTATTTAACCCAAATACGATGCATTGTAAACAGGCGTCATTGTGGTCACCCCAGCCTTGAACATTGTCGCCTCTAATTTATGGCAATTCGATGTAATTTCATTAGCACCAAACTGTTTATAAATGTGTATGACCACAATATCAATTCGATTGACGACAGTCCCTGTTGTTATGGCCAATAAATTTTAGGATTATCTTGTCCGTGGGCCGTGATTAGGCACCATCAATGTTTTGAGGGAAAGTCGAAAATTAAATCGTTTAAGGCCAGTTAATGGCTGATAAACAGTAACAACAATGTGTAATGATAAATTGCAGTAATGAAATAGAACTTTGTTATATACCAAATATACTGAATATGGCGTGGAACACCCAGAAACACATTAATCATTTAAATATTTACTAATATTTTTAGATTAAGCAGCTGTTTGTATTTGGCTCATTCACATTTATTTACTGATTAAGTCCATTTACCGCTACTAAAGCAGAGAGCACAACTTGTATTTGGATAACTTTTATTGATTTATTTCTTTTATTTTTACAGCCTACCAAGTAGGTATTATATACCTCCAATCATAAGAAGTTTTTGGTGTGTTTATCCTCCTTTTAATTTATTAGTGAATAATTTGTATGGATGTGTAGGTAGTTTTTAAGTATCACAATCTACCTATTAATTGATTTATTTCTTGACATTTATTTGATATATTAATACCTCATTGATATATATAATTATTACTATATTAGTTAACTAGAAGTCGCGTGTGACTTCGCTCCCGCCGTTTTTTATTTGCCCACTGCTCAGCTCCTATTGCCCGTAGCATGATGTTTTATAGGCTCTTCCTCGATAAATGGACTATCCAACACTAAAATAATTTTTCAAATTGGACCAGTAGTTCCAGAGATCCTAGCGTTCAACCAAACAAACAAGCAAACAAACTCTACAGCTTTATAAAATTAGTAGAGATTTACTAGTTTTTTAGCACTACACCACAGACTGATGACTGATTAAAAAAATCCATCAAGACCTAAACCTAATGTCTCGACTCAAGTTTAGATTCATGCCTCATATATTTTTTTTTTTTATAATAATATTCTACGACATTTACACAGCGCCATCTAGTCCCAAAGTAAGCAATTATATTTGCTTGTGTTATGGGTACCAAACAACTGATATACTACTTAAATACATTTTTTTTTTTTGTAAATACATACATATTATAGATAAATTACAACCAGACACAAAACAAACTTTTATGCTCATCACACAAAGATTTGTCCTGGGTGGGGATCGAACCCACGACCTCCGGTTTAGCAGTCAGGGTCACTAACCACTAGACCAATAGGCCAGTCAAAAATATTTAATAAAGTGTATACATTTTTTCATCTACTTATATATTTTTGTTTTATTTTTTTTCAATAGAATTAATTGTTTTAATAAATATCCTACCTAATCGCATCAGCATCAATCTAAAGTTGTCTACAGCTGCTGAACCAATTCCTTCCGTAACCAGGACCATCGATCTCTAATAAAACCATTTTTACAAAATAGAGGCTTACCTTAGAATTTATAAAATTAGATTACTGGTTCGTGGTATCCTTGGTATACTTTTTCCGATGAACAATAAGCTGAACCGCAAATTTGCTATACGAAAAACGGTAGGCACTATTCGAGTTTTTACAGAAACACTTGACCAAATCCGCATGTATCGAGTTGTAAACAATTCCCGTAATTCATTCGGGATTCGTTTTGCGTCTAACAGAGATATACTGAAATGACCAATCACGGACGTGCGAGGACTATCGAACTGTAATGTTTACCTCAATGTGCTCATTGTTGTCACACCGATGTACCTACATTTAGTGACAGTTAGGAACGCAATTTATAGGTCTAACGTTTGTTCATAGGCAAGCCTTAATACAGATAATATTAGAACCCTATTACGTTATACCTATAACTATTAGCAATGTTGTAATAGTCTGTAGAAGACTAGACTAGAAATCGCGCGCGGCTTCGCCCCCATCGTTTTTTATTTGGCCACTGCTCTGCTCCTTATATACCTAGCCTATAACCTTCCTCGATAAAAGAGTTATCCAACACTAAAATATTTATTCAAAACGGACTAGTACCTAGTTCCTAGCGTTCTACCAAACAAACAAAGTTTTAGACAGCTTCAGCTTTATAATATTAAGTATTAAGTAGGTTTAGATTTGTTCTCGCAATTGCAGTTTTCGAATGCGGATCTCTTATTTATAATTATAACAAAAACGTTGAATAATATTCTCCGTAGATAATAAGCGATCTTGAAATCACACAGAGACTCACGTGCGTAAAATATATTTTTTTACTCACTAACTGATATAAAAGAAACAAGAGATATGTTTACGATACAATGCTGTTAGATTAAAGAAATTGTTCGCAATAGAACTTCGGTGTAACCATTCACCAGGACCTACCAAAGTTCGATACGATACTTACATTTTCTCCGAAATAGACTATTTTTATGTCCATTAGTTTAATGTGATTTCTTTTAGATGTTAGAAAAGCATGTTGGTACTTATCTAATGGTCTTATCCCTTTGGTAAAAGGTCTAATAGTCGAATAATAGGTAGGTATATTTATGTACAATTCTTTCTAATAATAACTTCGGTAACAACAAAAATACTACAATATTAAGCTACATTGTCAGTAAATTACTTGCTGATTAATATGGAACAAAATTTCGAAACAAACAGAAACATTATAGCCAAATTCGAGTATGTACTGCAATAATGACATACTTTTCATAATTTATATAGACACGTAGGTATACAGATTAATACCAACGTGTCTGTCAAAAAATCCTGTAACGAACTCTCCAAAAGTTACGCGTTGATGTAGATATTTCAATAATTCCAGCGGCCTCTTCCAAATAAAACAATTAGTAAAGGAAATTATACTGTCTACAATAAATTGAAACATAATTAAACAATTCCTGTAATTATGAACCATTCTGAAACTAATAGACTGGTTCATTAGCATACAGGTAGCGGCTACTCACTAATTTATTTGTATCGAAATTGTCAAAGTTAGAGGTGATTAAAGAAGACATTCATATAGCAAAACTGTTTACGACCTTCTATAGTTAATTATCAACCCATTAATGTCTATTGGGTAAAAGTTTTCGTTAAGAATAGGAGCGATAGGGCCACCATGTTGGCTAAGAGCGGATTAACACAAATGGATACATTTCACACACATTCGAGGTTGTATGAATCATGAACATTGAGATGGCCAATCGAAGGTCGGATTGAAAATAGAAGTAGAAAGAAATTTAAGTTTTCATTCCTTAAAAATAATGATATAAAAGTAAAGGGGCCTCCCTTTACTGATAATATCACTATTTTTCTGCACAGTCGAATTGTACTAGATATTTAGAGGAGACGAAAGTTTGGCTTTCCACCACTAGTGCCACCTTATGATAATTTTTCGTAGAGATAGTGCACAGCAAGATATGATCGTTCAAATTATCTTGCAGAAGACTCTATGTTGTATGTCAGCTGAAGAGTATGATCTTCAGACATTAATAAAACTTCAAATGTTGGAAAGGCTTGTAGACTGTAAAGAGATCCTTGATCTCTTTAAACCAGAATGTACTAAACGCCCAACTATGGCTTTAGTATTACTAATGTGAAGTTATGCCGGTCGATTACCGCAGATCACTTGGTCGAATTCGTAAGTATGTCACTCGTCATCTAGGTATAATGAAAATATAAAAAATTAGATACAAAACTATAAAATTCAATAGCTCCTTTAGTATCGCGTTCCTGTGGTGTTAGCAAGAATTGGGCTTAGGTAATTGATTGATCTTTGCCAGTGCCACAGAGTAACAACTGACTTGATAAAATCATCTATTTCTAATTAATTTTCTTCCAGAATTATTGATCTCGTTAACACCAACGAATAGAAAACCGTCAATAATTAGTAACTGACTCACGATTACCATTGTATTTTATGAACCATTAAATTTAACAACAATCGCCTTTTAGTGACGTGAAAGTGGACATCTTTATGTTTATATGTCGTTAAGATTAAAGTGTTTCTACGTTCCGAACTCAAGTCCGTCGTCCGGTAAGGCAGTCCACTTCAGAGATATATCTGGACGCATTACCATAACTCACTTGGGTTTCACCGCTATCGTAACCGTGGTGCATTTGTGAGTTGTTATAGTAACCCATCAGTTTTAAATCTGTCCAAAATAAAGCTCCTTAGATAAAGATTATGGTGATCGTAGTCATTATTTAACCGATGTGCAATAACAATATGCTATTTATACAAATATTCTATGGAAATTCTTCGTGGTTTGAATTCGTTGAGATATGGGACGTATTTGAATATTTTTGTTACTTTAAGCAATAAGTAGATGTCATTATTCATTTCCGCTGCGCTTCGTAGATACTTACTTAATGAGGTTTTTATTCTACAATGGCACATGGGCACCAACAAAAATAAAAGATAACCTGATAGTAATCTATTGCTATAAGCCTATTATGTTTAAAATATCAGAACCATCAGTTTATACTGACTATGCAATATTGCAATTATTCTTATTTAAATACCAAAAGTTCTGCATTATTTTTCAGTTTAATCTCGTATTTGATTGTAAGTTCTCATAGAGTCTTTTAGTTTTGAAGCCATTCAAATCCCCTTTGATTCAAAAGTGTGGATACTATGTAAGGAAACACTTAAGGCCTGTTTCACCACTGGTAAATAAGATGCTGCTAGATAGCCTATTTGAATTTTTGTTTTCATGATTTTCGTCATCATCATCATATCAGCCCAACGACGTCCACTGCTGGACATAGGCCTCGCCTAATTTCCGCCACTATGTGCGATATTTACGTTTTGAAAATTATTTCGAGGAAAATTCCATGAACTTTTATTCGAACTCGTTGCTTGGACAACGCACTAAGAAGCCTTCGGCAAATTTACTGGACCCCGTTAAAATTTTTAAAATTATCCAAAATCTAGGTGTACATCAGTCTACTTACATGCACATTAAGAGAAATCGTTATTGATTTTTTTTCGCACCAGGTGTGTGCAAAAGTTTTGACTTTGGTTAAGGCTTTACAATAAAGGTCGAGACCACACAAAGATGGTTGTTTACCGCCAAGAATCTCTCACTATTGTCATTGTCACAACAAGATCAGTTACAATAAATCTTATTAAAAGTAAAGCCGCACAAGACCATTCATGAGCGGCCTTGATCCAACCTCAACAGAATGGTTTGTTTATGTATGGAAAGCTTTTGTAGCAAGCATCTGCTCTACCTGGATGCACGTGGTAGGTCGATATGAATATTTTGCATGAGATTTAATTTTAAAATACCTTAGTTTAATTGATTCAAAATCTTTTCTAGACGCAATATTATATTACCTATATTTAAGTACTCTTTAGATACGTAAATAAAATAGATAGTTTTTATTTATAGTATAGTAAATTATTTGTTTTTGTTTTCGACATTCTTTGTATCATCATCATCATTATTTCAGCCTATTGCAGTTCACGTCTGTACATAGGCCTCTCCCAACACGCGCCATAACACTCGGTCCTCCGCCTCCCGCATCCAGTCAGACGCCCATAAAATACATATTTTTATTACAAAGTTATACATAACTAAAAACTAAGTAGCGGCCTACACAAGACAATTTTTATCGATATACATCGAGGAGTTTTCGAATAAAATGCCTGTGACATAATTATGGACGAACGAATGAATGGATGAAGGAATGGAGGACGGACGGACGGATGGACGGACGCACGGACGGACAGAGAGATGGAGATGACGACGGAACTATAGGGTTTCGTTTTTGCCATTTTGATAGGTTAGGTAGGTACCTTTAGTATTTCGTCACGAGCATGTGGGTTTCCTCATGATGTTGCCCTTCAGCGTTAGCAAATGATAAGTCACATGACTAGACTACTATAAATTTCAAGTCAACTTTGGTTTCTAGGTACTACCGGTCGGATTTGAACTCTAATCGCCGTGTCTAGCACGCCGGCGGCACCGACGACGCACTTATGCCCGCTGTACACGGGTAGACTAAATCGTATACTCAACCGTACCTATACGTAGATAAGTTAGTATCTTAGTAAATCAGTGGCGTAACTATAGGGTGGCAAAATGCCACGGGCCCTCGACCCGAGAGGGCCCCGGCCTAAGAAGCCCCGAGCTCAGAAGTAAATATTTAACAATGTACTACCTGAGTTATATAAAAATATTTTACTTAAAAAATATATATTTTACAATTTTTTAAGTATGTGCTTGAAATATATTAAGCATAATACAAATTTTAACACATCTCAAGTGGATTATTAAAATTAAACTAAGTACCACGTGACGGTTCCTACTGATAGGGTCCCATCATATCATAATAATATTTGCCACGGGCCCCAGGTGGTATAGTTATGCCTCTGTAGTAAATACTAACTATACCAATGTAGACAGCATTGGTAGAGTAAAGTACTAAAATTTTGTAGAATAGAGTAGCTAGCACCGCGGGGAAGCTACTCTACCCTTTCCTTCCTGCGTCCACGTTCCCCGCGTCCTCTCTACTCTACCGTACATTTTACCGTCTTGTCGACTCATTATCCATTCGGCCATCATTGCTCTTTTCGGCCATCTTAAATTATTTTTTTCTTTCAAATTTTGATTTAGCGCTTGTTTACTCCCTTCGGGATTAAAAAAAAATGGAAATCATTGTATCAAGTTTAGAAAGAACATATGAGAGGTTTACTAAAGTGTTCCTAGATGGCGCTAACGTGCATAAAATAAAATTATTGTCCTTCATGTAGATATTAAACAATATTAAAATAAACTTATTTGATTGCTAGTTGGTACTTTTTCTCCAAATAAACCATTATTTACTCTTTCCTGTGTTAATCCCAATCATTTCTTTCTTATGTGGATACGCTGAGTACGTTTAAGTGCGTTATGAGAGTCATATTTTGTTAGCTGTATTTCTAATTAATGCTGCTATTCCATGAACAACAGCAATATTTTAATAACACTAGGTACTTTTTAGTAATGTCAACCAAATAAATATGTTCTTGATCAACATTGCAGAATCAGCTACAAATGCAACCCAGCACAGAAGACTCTACTCTGCACAGTTAGGTACCCTGACAGTTTGAGTTTTGAAATATGGCTTATTATTTTTAATTTAAAAAAATTAGGTATTGTGAGATCTTCTTTGAAATAATTTGAAACTACGAATCCACTGATCTCTATTACCATTCAGGTCAGTGTACGAATCTTAACGAGTGGTTACTAATTTACTCTGTGGAATCTTAATGCTATAAATATGAATATTCCGTTACTAACTTTTTATTTTGACAGTAGATATGCCATAGTGATGTACCTCGAGCTCATGTAGCCGTATCTGACTTCATATTTGGAAATAATTAAGTGTACGTGTATATCCGTCAGGAATGGTAACAAAAACATTACCCTCCTTTTGGCAGTCGGGTAAAAGCATACTGTTTTACTATATTTTCATAATTAATTATATATCATACTTATGAAACCGCTTTGTTTTCCACATTAAAAATATATTATTTCAGGAATACTATTTAAATAATGTAAATGAATATCACTTATTTAGCGGGTCTAAATGTATTTTTGTATTATTATAATAAATATTCGGTTCTTGATATTTAAACGGATTATAATAATTATAATTTAAGGAAATTGTAATATTATTCGTATATTACGCGTAAGTGTAGATATCTTTTTATATAAAATAAGATAAACAAGTATTACTTGACTAAGATGTTAATTTATTACAAAAGATTCAATGAATTTTAGAATATAAGCAAAATGGATCATTGCCTTTTATTGGTGTAATATCCGAGAATGTAACTTTACCGCATGACTCGACATGTGTTACATCACTAGACCGTCGGTATCGTATGTTCCTATCATAGCATTGCATTACAGTTGCATTCACTTTGTTTGCTTTGTTGTTTTGAATCTAGTGCTCAACAAGTATCCTGTGTTTCGTGATTATTTCCTAATAGAAACATAAGTTAAATAAAATTTTGCTTCAAACTATGGATTTGTGTTGGAGAATTAAGTGGTGAGTTACAACTTTATCTATAAAGTTTAGAACGGTTAGTTTTTTTTATGCTATTTTGTATTTTTTCGAGACTATTGTGGTTAGGATTATGTATAATATTTTGGTACAATTACATGCAGTTTTCCCAGTGTATCTTTTTGTGAAAACTGATTAGCTATATGCTTTTCAACTGGGAATATTTTACCATCTTTAAAGCATTAACTTTGTGTTATTATTTTTGTTTTGGAAGGCAAGTTTTTATGCTAGGTATATACGTAATTAATTGTGAAATCACATTGAAGTTGTATAACACCAAACTTCATTTATTTCGTTTTCTAGGAACCAGTTCATTCGCGTATAAATATGTTAGTATTTTTTGCAGCATATTTTTGTTCAACACTGCATTCACGTTGCATTGATTGTTCTTATTGTTACGATTTATTATACTACACAATAATAATTATAAGGCTTTTATCTATTCATATTGTGTTATCTAGCTACTGAAATAGACAAATAAAGAAAAGTATTGAATCATGTTTGTAGCTTTCAAGCTCTAACCTAAAATATACAAATTTGTATATAAATTGTTACATTGATAATCTTGGCCATGCCCAGCTTTTCGTCCAGGAAGGGACAAATCAAAATAATAAAATTGTGTGTGCCCCCTTTCTTTTAAACATGTTAAGTAGCTATTATTGTTCTAGGGGTATGTTAACTTTTCTTTGTGATTTTAACATGAATATTGGTAGATACCAAAGTCAACTGCCCCTTTCTATCGTAGCTTGGTATCCCCATGTACAGTGAGCAACAAAAGTAGCTGAACATGTACAAAAATCAAAACTTAGATATACAGTAGCACAACTCTGCAACACAATTGTGTCTAGCACAGTGGCGGATTTGCCCTAAGGTCCAGTAGGCCCAGGCCTAGGGCGGCCAGATATAGGGGTGGCCAATCGTATCAAAAAATTGAGAAAGGGGTGGCTGGTACATACTACATGGCCTGGGGCCTAGGGCGGCCAAGACTACAAATCCGCCACTGGTCTTGCAACATGTTCATAGCAACAGATTAACATGTTGAGGCAACTATATTTAAAAAGAAAAGTTTGCATGAATAGTAATATGAAGCAACACATAGTTGCTCATCAATTTTGCAATATTTCTTTAAATTGCACAACATAGGTACTAAATTTTATGAAATCTAGGTTCTTTCCCATTATCAATAATATAATAAATACAATGTTTTGGTCTTAATCTATAAAGGAAGAATTAAAAACATTTATTAATCAGTATTTGATCTAAACACTAATTTGTTGTGAAACAATTGTATCATGTATTATAATAGAGGGCTTATTTATATTTTTACCTCTTATAAGTTATCATCATCATCATTTCCACTCATAAACATCCCACTGCTGGGCACATGTTTCCTCCAAAGAATGTGGAGAGAATTTAGCCTACTATACCACACTGGCTAGACGGGTTGGTATAAGCTTTGTTTCGAATTTTCCTTTTCTCGCAGTGCTCTTGTTTGCTTAAGGTTATGACTCCCTTAGTCGCCTTTTAAGACACCCACGGGTAGAAATAGGGTAGTCATATTATGTATTCTTAATCTGTCAGTACATGGATATAATTATGACTTTATAAGTTAGAAGTAGGACATAAATTTAAGAGTAAAAATTTAAGCTTTTCTGCAAAATATGTATTTTCAAAAAACATTCAAACTTCTCTAAATATTACAAGAATGCATTTCTGATTCCACACTGAGGTAAATCTACTTTGACTTGTTGATTAGCTTATTTTGGGCTAGATGATGCTGGTAAAAAGAAAAAAAAAATTTATTATCAGTTGTAACTATGTTGTAGTTCTTATGGTGCTCACTTCGCCACTAAAATCGCTGTGAGTGACGTAGGTTCGATTCCCACATCAGAAATATTTGTGTGATTAATATATATTTGTTTCAAGTCTTGGTTAACTTTGTATCTGTTATTTGTATGTTTGTAAAATCCCCCGTAACACAAGGCTAGATCCGAAGTGGGGGTGATGTCTTTTAAAAATTTTTTTTTTCCTTTTTTTTGTGATATCTTTGTCATAATATAAATATCTGCTTGACTTTTGGCAGACAGTTATTTCATGGATAAAATCTTTTTTCTAATACATATGGATATCTAAAATTTCCTAAGATGGGTATTTTTTTATATTACATAAAAATATAATAATTTTTGGGTTAGATGCCATAGAGGCTTCTTTGCTATGTCAACCAGTTACTGATCTATTGTACCGCTCACACATACACTTAGATAGAATTACTTCTAGGGTAAGTGGGCTTCCTCCACCGTCAGCAGATGGTAAGTCACGTAACTAGTAATACCTAAATACCACAAAGTGAAATCCACATTGGTACTTCCTATTGGAATCGAACTCGGACCGCATGACTGCCACGCCGCGTCGGGCACTCATCCGTTCGGCTACCATCGCATCGCTATAAAGTATATTAATGTAGGTAACTCTCTATCGTATTTCAGTAACAATTTTTTTTCATTTTGAACTTTGTATCGTTCAACTTAAAATAACATTTTCCTTGTTTAATATTTCCTAGTCCATAATTGTCTTTTCAGTTTAAAATTCGAATGACATCACATCAGCAAGTGCGTTGCAATAATTCCTGACTCATTTGATCCAGCTCAAATACAGATATTCCGTAAGTGTCTGTTATCGGTATACTTGACCAATTTCCGTTCAAATGACACTAATTTGCCGATGAATAGTAGCACTAGATAAGGTCGTGTGACCTTGGCATCGAAATATGTATATTGTTTTGTTTGGGTATGGTAGGTAATTGAAGAATTTTTTGTTAAAGATGGTACATTTGCTTTAAAAGAGAACTGACGAATTATTGAGATGTTTAGCTCGCGAACTAAGTGTTACATAATCTACAAAACCAAGTACTTTACGAAAATCATCTTTATACCCTACGCTATAAAGTTAACTGTCTATTTTTCGAATGTCTTCATTCGCACAATGATTTTATTTGTTGCTAACCAGAGATGAATGGTATTTTTATAGTATAATTAAATCATAACAAATGCTAGTTCATAGAACCAAGTGGCTTAACCAAAATTGCTGATTCCATGATAATTAGCACGGCAAGGCACGTAAAGCCGTTGGTCCCGGTTACCACTTAATGTGGTAGTTGTTAAGTCAAGTTGGAAGCCTTCTGGGCGACTTGATAAATTCCAACACCAGGGTCTGCCTCAAGCCCACACGATAAGAAGAAGAAGCAACTAAACATGTGAATAGTCACACTGTTACATACATTCGAAATTCTAACGGATCCTTATGACGCTTAATGATTGCTGCGCAACCTGTAAGTGCAGCTATTTCATTTTAAATCTTAGGTAGTATGTAGATGTCCTAATTTCTAATGCCTATGGGCCGCGTTTGCCGCTTACTTAAATGACCACTTGTTGCCATGGTAACCACATCATCATCAGTACTAAAACCCAGAAACATCCCTCTGCTCGGCACGGGTCTCCTTCAAAGATTTTAGAGGGAATTTGAGGGACGGGTGGGTATACGGTTTTGTTTCGAATTTTCCTTTTCTTGCAGCGCTCTTGCCTGTTTAAGGTTTCTCCCTTAGTCGCCTTTTACGACACCCTCGCCCACGGGTTGAAATGGGGTAGTGAAAATATGTATTTTTAATCCGCCACTACACGGTCAGGTAACCTACCGCCTTAAAAAACATATTTTTGCGTAAGCACTAATTTTCCCAGATGTTGCTTTTATTTTTTCTATCCACAAACAACGTAATGTTGTAATTTTATTATAAACGACATGGTTATACGCCACTTTGATACTTCATCATTAGACGTCATTATACTGCTGCATAATCTTTTATACCAATCATTATATGCACTTATCGTGTGTGTACACACAACAAACAGATATACACATATCTGTTTATCGTGTTTCTAACAGATATCATCAAACGGATTTTCCTAAGCAAACAGGTTTCTCAATGTATGGACATCCCGATTGTTCATACTCGATACCAGAAAAGACACAACGTTAGGTATAATTATTATTAACTGTGTCACGTAATTCTTTCTTATTTAAGACACTTGGTTTTGCCCAATGATGTTGATACAGCATACAATATCGCATACAATATAGGCATCGGTTTTGCCCCAAAAAAGCAATAGAAATAACAGTACGTCTAACTTTTTTTCTAGTGTTAGCAAAATGAATTTCTATTCAGATTATCGATAATCATTAGTGCGTAATATTATAAGCACATTTTAATCTCTGCTACGAACTGCATGCTGCTTTTTCAATTCCAGAACTTGCCTGTCTTGTATAAAAAGAAATGGGTATGCTGGCTGGTGTGTAGGTTTGTTTTCGATTTTACCACAGTCACGGCTAGGACTGACGAATATATACCGTATAATCGATTGGTTAATGAAAAGTTGTGTGTAGATTTATGATTATGCCTTAGATATAATGGGACTTTCTTACATACTAGATTAGGTAAAGAAATTCTCGGAGGAACTTCTGCTTGTTAACTAATTGTCCTCGTTACCATAAAAAACATCGTACGATCGAAATATGAATTTTAATCGCCTGCGATTAGTCATTTCCATTAACTTGACGTCAGTATTTCTGCCTTATTCGTTTTATTTGAGCAAAGGACCACTATCATTGTGGAAGCTCTGCTTATATGAACTCGAATTTGCTGTGAATCAATAGGTACTCGCTGATTTGCTATACGCGTGACGTTCATAATATTATAAGACCCTTTTTTTCTTTGTCTTTAAAAATGAGGTCATTTACAGATTAGATACAAAGATTTGCAAAATCTTTGGCGTGTCTATCTGTATGCCGTTATCACTTATATGACTAATTCTATGACGTATTATTTCAAGACAGCAAGGCGGTGGTATCGCATGTTCGATCAAGCCAACAGGAGCATATTAAAGTAATCATACAATTTCAGATCGGTAACCCAACATCCTGGGGCAGACACCGCTATCCTCAAGATCTCTCCTCAAGTGCACGTTTGGGACACTTACTAAACACACATGATAAATTTATTTCAAGTAACATCTATACTAGTATTATAAAGCTGAAGAGTTTGTTTGTTTGAACGCTAGGATCTCAAGAAGTACTGGTCCAATTTGTTTAAAATTCTTTTAGTGTTGGTTAGCCCATTTATTGGGGAAGGTTATAGGCTATATAAAATCTCGCTACGGCCAATAGGAGCTGAGCAGTGGCCAAATAAAGAACGACGAGAGCGAAGCCCTGCTCGTCTTCTAGTAAAATATAGCTGTGGAGCTTTTTTTTCCCCAGAAGGATAGGTAGAAGTGCAGCATATCAACAGTTGCCTATTGCTATTAACTGGGATATTTCTAAATTCCGTATCGGAAAAACTCAAAACCAATCACAACCAAATTTTTGCAATCGTCTTACACACTCAGCTCTCTCACTCCGCTGACACACCAAGACTGTACTTAACCTCTGACGGAAAAAGAGGGGTGTTATAAGTTTGATGTGTCTGTGACATCGTAGCATTCGTAGCTCTTAAACGAATTGGTCTATTTTGATGGATTTTTTTTTGTTTGAAAGCTGACATACCTAATCGTGATGGTTATTAGACATTTACAGATAGATATTTTTATCAGAATAGGTGCACCCTTTTTAAGGTTATCAGCTCATGGTGGTGACTTAAAATTTTTTAAATTCTTTTTAGTTATTATAACTAAATTTCTGCCAAACCTTTGACTTATTTCCGGCATAGATCGTTACATCAATCTCAAAAGACATAATAGTACAAGGATAGTTCAGTTTTATATCAGTTTGCGTCACGCGTATAATAGATTAAAATGCAAATTTTCTAGTTGGTACAATATAGTAAATAGATTGTGAAATTGGCAATGCAAAACGTATTCTTGAGGCTTGGTTTTTCTTAGTATTTCTGTTTTTCCATATCCGTTTAATTTAGTCCATATCGCTTTACATTTTAACATGTTGAGTGATTCATTTGCTGCTTTTTAATTTTGGATTTTTTAGCATAATTAAGAATAAATATTAAAAAAAAACTAATATTTATTCAAGTTAAATTGAGTCCAATTGGATAAAAGGCATTCATTGGATAAATCATTATATTATTATTAAGTATATAAGGAAATATATAATTAAATAGCTGTTCCGGGGCTACGCTCCCGTGGATCTTTGTTTGTTCACTACTCAGCTCCTATGGGTCATAGCGTGATGTTGTATAGCCTATAGCCTTCCTAGATAAATAGGCTATCCAACGTTAAAACAATTTTTCAATTCCGTTTAGTTGTGCCTAAGATTAGCGTGTTCAATATTTTACTATAAATTCATACCATATCAGGTAGCTTTTTGCTATTTACTTAGAAGATAATCTATAGGTTCTATAGAAGTTCAGAAACCCTGTGCAAACATTATTTGTCATCTCTACATTCTATCTCTCTCTGACTGGCCTGTTGGTCTAGTGGTTAGTGGCCCTGACTGCTAAGCCGGAGGTCGTGGGTTCGATCCCCACCTAGGACAAATCTTTGTGTGATGAGCATAAAGGTTTGTTCTGTGACTGGGTGTAATTTATCTATAATATGTATGAATGTACAAAAAAAAATGTATTTATGTAGTATATCAGTTGTTTAGTACCCATAACACAAGCAAATATAATTGCTTAATTTGGGACTAGATGGCGCTGTGTGAATGTGGTAGAATATTATATTATTATTATCTATCCTATATATTCTCCTATAGAGCATTGATAGCGCAGCAATGTTGCGCAACAGGTCTCAGGTTCGACATTCCCGGACCGGGTAAAAACTGCATTGTGATTTCTGTGACGAAATTCCTAATCGAACATTATTCTATGTTATCTATACTTCATAATATTATAAAGTGACACAGTATTGAAGTATTATGTCCCATTTTCCTGGAAACCTGGTATTATAAAAATTATTATACCTACTTATAATTATGATTCAGATAAATTTTAATATGGCCTTGGTAATCATAGTACGGTCAATGACATGTTCTCCAATTTTAAAATATTACTTGTGCTTAGTTGTTTACCCATCATTTTATGTAGGTGGTGCCAATAAGCAAGGCCATTATTTTGTAGAACCAAATTTTGTTACGAGTTCTGCTCAATTGCTTGTTTAGTGTGAGTCTTGATTTACTACGGATAACACGTGTTGTATATTTGAGTTTATATTTATTGAGTTTTAAATAATATTGTTATTTATGTTATTATTTCATTTCTGTATCATTGTGATTTTGTAAAGGTACGTTTTTGTTTTTGTTAATTTTTTTACTAATTGATTAGTTTTCTAAAAAAGGTCGCTGGATCTGACTGGATGCGGAAGACGGAGGACCGAGTGTTTTGGCGCGTGTTAGGAGAGGCCTATGTCCAGCAGTGGACTACAATAGGCTAAAATGATGATGATGACTAGCTTCCGACCACGAATTTGCTTGCGTGGTATCTCGGTGAAAAGTAGTCCATGTGGTATTCCAGGCTAGAATTTATCTTTGTATCAGATTTTATACAGATTCTCTCAGCTGTTTTATCCTGATTTAGTAAGAAACATCCTAACATTTTATTTATATATTAGACGGATAGTAGGATGTAAGTTTCTGTCATCTGTTACTGCTGTCAATCATGCGCAAAAATAAGTAACGATGACAGTGAGAATTCCAAAGAAAAAATGGTTAGCTTTACAACAATGTTTACCGGGTTGCTAGCATTACGTGAGTAATTAATTCAAGATAATTCGTTGTTCCAGATGATTAATCAACCAGTAAGATGGACTTTAAGAAGAAGCAGCTGCTTCAGCGCTACCAGCGGGACATTGTCGATGATCTAGATGTCAATTACATACTCGACGAGCTGATTACAAACTGCGCTATATCGAGCGAAGACTTCGATTATATTTACAAGCTGGTAAGTTTAACCGTGTCGTTAGTCCGTGTAGTGACGGATTAAGAATACATAATGTCACTACCCCGTTCATCCTGTGGGTGGTCACCTTATGCAGATAAGAGCTCTGCCAGAAAAGGAAAATTTGAAACAAAACCCTAACCCGACTGGCCAGCGTGGTATAGTAGGGTAAATTACCTCTAAAATGTTTGGAGAAGACCCGTGCTCAAAAGTGGAATATTTAAGGATTGTAATGATGAATTTTAACCGAACTGCAGAATAGTGCTGCCTATTTTCAACAGCTCAGAGCAATTAGATGGGAGAAGCCAATCTTGCTTTCCCCTCTGCTATTACTTACTACATGAACAATCGGTTCGTGTCCATTTATTTGTGTGACGATTTTATTTTGGTGTGCAAAAAAGCAGCATGAATCCACGTTTATATAAACACATAAACGTGGATTTTTGCTGCTTTTTTTGTCACACCGTACTCGGAGCGCCGATATGACGTCACGTGTCCAAGTACACAGATATTTTGGCCGGGTTATAAACTAATACCTCCGTTTCGTAAGCGTTTCTTTTCCACTCAATCTACTAAATATTAGAAAAAAAAAACCTATTTTTAAAAAAAAATATTTTTTTTTTAAATTTCAGCCCAGCAGGACCAAACAAACCCGGTTCTTGTTAGAGACCCTAATTCGTAATGGGAACAACGATTCTTACCAAGTGTTTGTTGATAGTCTAAATAAAGACTACAACTGGCTTTGGGAAAAACTGGTGCTAGAAAACAATAATCAAATGCCGAATGACAGCTTTGAAGATAGCCTTAGTAAAGGCGATGTGCCGCGATTACCTGACCATTATGTTAGAAGATTATCCGTAGTAAGTGATATTCCTTTTACTCTACCGTTTTAAAGCTCTATTGCCTTACTACTCGTCAAAGGCAATTAGCGAATATATGATACCCGGTCAGGCAATTAACAATAAATGCTTTTTGGCAGTAAAGTATTCTGTTGTTCTAAGTTTGGAAGTGGATGATATTTACAATAATATTCTAAAATTGGACTAAATAGATCACCTCTTCTAATGTATATAAAAGGAATAGAGTACTTACTGCTATTAGACAGTCGATGATGATGAGTGCAAGGAAATTATATCTCCTAGTTAGGAGATACTTACCTCCTAGTTAGGAGTAAGTACTAGTTGGATTAGTAATACTAAAAAAAAAATAAGAACATTAAAAATGCTCCATTTTTTATATTGACTTCTATTTGGTGTTAAATATGCTAGTATTTGTAATTCATGATCATTCTGTATGAACCGTCATCCAAAATACGAGTTAATTTATCGCCAAAAGTCAAAATTTGTCGCCTAAAGTCAAAATTTGTTGTTGAAGTTAACATAAATCAAGGTAAATTTTGTATTGACATAATTATTTCAGGAACAACATTTGGTGGATATATTGAAGCCCTTACCACGTCACAAAATCGTCGCAGTCCATGGCATGTCAGGCTCTGGTAAAACATGCGTGGTACTCAGCGTCTTAAGGAATAACCCAGAACTTATTACAAATAACTTTAATGGCGTCGTGTTTTGGCTGGATTTTGGTAACTGCAAGACTGATGACGACATTATTGCTTTGCAGAGCAAGTAAGTTTCAAAACAAACTAATATCGGTTCTTTTATCACCTATCTTTTAAACAATACATTCTCATTAAAAGCAATGCAAAACATGCCTTCCGATTTCAATTCCGACCGTCCGTACCAATATGGATTACACTTTGTGGAATATAATATCTACTAGTCAAATGATATATCATCTGATAATGGTGATGGAAACATCGTTGGAAGATCCTTAAAAGAAACTCTGTATATATGGGCCAGCGTGTGTGGATAACATAAATACAAATTTATTAAATAAAATATTTACACATTACTTAAAAACATACACAGCTAACCTATTAAAAGAAAAAAGAACCAGATACTCTATTTACAGGGAATTCCTATAAATAGAATATCTGATTAAGATCAGATTCCTGAGGAAACGTACCCAAAAGGCTAGCCACATTACCGCGTTGGATAGCAAGGCTTATGCGTTGCCCCAGGTAGAGGCCAGCCCTTGGATCATGTGATACCTCAGAAACACGCTTACAAATTTCACGATAAAATTTGTGAGCGTTTGGCCCCCAAGCTAAAGCTTCTCAGGTCTCTAGATAGAGAAGAGAACCCCATTGTCTTACAGTGGGCCATTAATTTACATACCTAAAAGCAAACAACTTGGCTTCATTAACTGCTTTGAACTTTCTGTGTTAAAATAATAATATAATACTGTAATAGTTTCATTTGTTTTGTATTTTTTTTCCCTCTGCTAACATGTGTACTACTTACTGTCTTATTATTGTTATTTAAAGAATATTAATTAATATTTGAAGTACCTAAGTAACTATTGGAAGTGTCTTGAGGAGGCCCCACCTAATTTCCGCCACAGCGAGCGGTTTTGTGCCGCCCGCATCCAACGGCCACCCTTTACCTTTACCTGAATTAAAATTTATTATTTATTTTTTTATTTTAGAGGAAACCATTCACTGTTCGCTTAAGTATATCTTAGCATATTATTATTGTCTGTAAAGTAGTTGCTTTTCCAATAAATAAATTAATGGTTTGCAATTACATTTTTAATACATGTTTATTAGAAGCTATAATACGACTTATCGTGCTTTTTCAACAGATTAATACGCAAGGCGTCATCAATCTACATGCAGAACTCGCACATGAACTCATCAATATCAATGTCGAGTATTGGTTCCAATGGCGACAGTCAATCATCCTCGACCTACGAATGGACACTGAGCGATTTGAAAGACAGACTAAAGACTCAATTCGCTGAACAACCTCTAAAGGAATGTCTCCTCATATTGGATGAAGTGAATGATAAAAAGTGTTTGGATGCGTTCGATATTGGGTGTAAGATATTGGTGACAACGAGGGATACTGATGTTGTGACTGATTATAGCCCGCAAATAATTAAGGTAAGGCCATATATAACTTAACTTCTAGGTTTCGCCTGCGTAGTATATCGGTTAATGGTACTCAATTAGGTTTTATTGTGTATTGCTGTTCTCTTCCTTGTTTGCTTCGCTTCCTTGAATCTTTGTATTAATCGTAGCGTGCTGGACCTCAAGTTTGCTAATTTACGAATAATAATAATAATAATATTCTGCCACATTTACACAGCACCATCTAGTCCCAAAGTAAGCAATTATATTTGCTTGTGTTATGGGTACTAAACAACTGATATACTACTTAAATACATTTTTTTTGTAAATACATAAATTACACCACACCCACACAGAACAAACCTTTATGCTCATCACACAAAGATTTGTCCTGGGTGGGGATCGAACCCACGACCTCCGGCTTAGCAGTCAGTGTCACTAACCACTAGACCAACAGGCCAGTCCAATGGAATCATTATATCGGGATTAATGGGGAATGGGGAAAAATTATATCGGGAATGGATCATTTATATCGGGATTGGATGCCAATAGCAGTTTTTATTCATTCATATATTGATCTTAACCTTTTGACCGCCACGTCAAATCGGTATCGCCGTGCCTTGAGCGCCAAGCTTTTAAATTACAGTACATTTTTGATGTGCCATGCCGTCATTGGCGTGGTGAGCACATTTTCATTTTACGTGTATAGATGTCTCTGGCGTTCAAAGGGTTAATTTAGTAGCAGAATACCAAAAAAGATTCAAGTGATACATTTGTAAATTAGCGGACTTGGGGCCCTGTTATATAGCTATAACTTACCTCGATATATGGGTTATCCAAAGAAGTATTTTGCGAACTACTATATTTCTATACTTATTCCTAAAGCATAATTTCACTTTATTGCAGATAGAAAACTGTCTAAAAGAAAAAGAATCTTTGGAAATGTTTGCATCGTTTCTTGATTGGAGCGTAACTGAGTTGCCCCGACAAGCGAACAAGCTCCATGAAATATGTAAAGGGATCCCATTTCATATAAGACTGATTAGTGCACAATTGGCTGAAAATAAGGAGAGATTAATAGACGATCCGAAGTATTGGAACTACTTTGTTAAAAAGTTAGAGAAGAAAGATTTTTTGTGAGTACAGTGCCCGTATTAAGTAAACACACCCTGTGTCGCGAGGAACTTGATATATACCTATACCTACAATATGTATTATCGGCCACAGGGGCTCAGAATAAATATTAATATCCGGTTGTCCTATCTTGGTATTGACATAATATCATCATCAGCATTCGTATATCAAATGTCATGTTGATTCCATTGCAGAATTATAAAGATAATACAAACCCACCATCGCATATACAATATTTGTATGACTCAGACTGGCTAGGTGGCGCAGCTGGAGTGTGTACGTACTACAAGCAACGGGTTCGATTCCCAGTTCGGCCAAAACTAGAATTAACATTTTTAAATGGCTTGCCTGGCACCTGTGCCTGAAAATGTGTATTGGATTCAAACTAGCCGTTCAATTAACTGAACGGCGCCGTATAGTAAAATGGTTAGGCTGTTAATTGAAAGGCTGATTAAACTATTTGGCTACGACATATTATATTTTAATTATTACAATATGAATGTTTACTTTTTCAGTCTATTTAGACAGCAAATAAATAAACCTATGAAAACAATTGAAATGTGTATAAACACTCTAAATGAGAATGTACAACCATTGTACAGGAGGTTAAAAATCTTACCGGATAATGTAAAAGTGTCATCCAATGTCCTTAGTAAGCTGTGGAACAAAGATGTGTCTGAAGTAGAGGCCATTATGAAACAACTGCGAAGCAAGTCACTCATTATAGAAGTGTATGATCATGAACAAAAGAATTATATGTATGAAATACACGATCTTATTATGAATTACTTAAGAAGTACAGCTGATGAGGACAGTAGAAAAGTCCACACAGAATTCCTTAATAGCTATCATTATGGAAATGCCAATGCGCCCGTAGAAATTGTCGACGATGGTTACATAGCCTTTTATATCGGATACCACATCAAAAATACAGAGAATTTAAATAATATGTGGACTTTATTCAATAAACTGTTTCTGAACTTGAAGTTTTTGGGAAATAAAGTGAGGTTAACTGGATCTGCTGATGTGATGTCTGATCTTCAAAAGTATGAAAATTATATCAATATGGATGTAAGTTATATATTTAACAATTTTATATATATGTTGAAACGTCTTATCAGAAGTGTGTTATGAAGCAGAGCGAAACCTGACGGGTGAAGTCATCGCTACGAATGTGACCGCGATTTTAAAGATGGCGGATCAGACGACTCACGTCTCCGGTGTGGTGCTCTGCTGCATCACTTTACACCCTACCCAAATTGTAAATTACAAAAGATTGTAACTATCCATTTTTTTTAAATGAGTGGCGTGAGCTTCTTGCCAGTTCTTCTCATAGCTCCACCCCGTCAGCGAACTGGTCGTAGGCAAATTTGCTGACACTACTTTTCGGATAACCTGTTACATTCTTATCTTATGTCTTTCATAAGTGCTGCTACTACCCTGTAACCTAGATGAATAAACGAGATTTCATTTCATTTCATTTCGTATGTGCGGATGATACGACCCGCGTCTCCGTATGTGCGAATCATACGACCCGCGTCTCCGTATGTGCGGATCATACGACCCGCGTCTCCGTATGTGCGGATCATACGACCCGCGTCTCCGTATGTGCGGATCATACGACCCGCGTCTCCGTATGTGCGGATCATACGACCCGCGTCTCCGTATGTGCGAATCATACGACCCGCGAATCATATGATCCGCGCATACGGAGGTATGCGCGGATCATATGACTCATGTCTCCGTGTGTGTGGATCAGACAACTTACATTTCCGTGTGTAATGCATCAGAGTCGACAAGATATTCGCCACTCAAGTTTACAACATTAGTATCGGAGATTAGAGTATCTTTGTATACGAAGGGCCTTAGTGTTAAGTTAAGCGCAACTTTGAGATAACTGGACCTAGGACATCCTACTACTACTGCTTATTAAACCTATATTATTTTTCCAGAAACTGGACGTTGACCTACTTTATAGTATTAAATCCTTCTTGAAGACCCATGGAGCAGACCTTCACTACTATCCTAGCACGAATATAGTCCAAAGTATTCTGCAACATGAATCTAAAGGCATACTTTATACTAAAGCAAATGAAATTGCTCAAGAGAATTGCAACAAAAACGAACTTTATTTTGATTTCTTGTAAGTGTTTTTATAATTCATCATCATCATCAGCAACCCATTAATGTCCCACTGCTGGGCTCGGGTCTATTCTCCTCTATCTAGAGAGCTAAGAGAGCTAGAGGGTTCATCACATCAGCCCAACGACGTCCACTGCTGAACATAGGCCTCACCTAATTTACGCCACTGCAAACGTTGAAAGGGTTATTAGGTCATAATCCACACACGCTGGCCTAATTAGAATTTCTTCTAGAGTATGTGGGTTTCCTCATAATGTTTTCCTTCACCGCAATTTAGTGTCATATTTCTTGGCTTTCGATTTTTATTATTTATTCGGAGCAATTTTTTTAAATGTTTTCAATTCACTTTTCATTGAATCTTTCATCATAAATTGATATTTGTTATATTTTTCGCCTTAATTGTATTTGAACTTATAAACAGGCACGAGCAAGATGTGGATGAACTAAAACCATCAACGATCGACGTTAAAGAGAAATTACGGGCGGTGTGCTTCCTTGGTGACTATGTACTTGTGGGTACTAACTCGGGCGTTATTAAGGTACCTATCATTTCTTATTTTTTATCCAAACAAACTGTTTGCTTCGGTTAAACCTGACTTGCTGACATCAACAATGACGTCAGCAAGTCAACAAGGTATTAACAAATTTGATCTTCGAAACTATCACTCGCATAGCCAATTTCTGTCACGAAATAAAATTTTGCTATTATTTGATTATCATATTTATTATCTTTATATATATAATTCTTCTGTACGTGTGACAGTGAACTCCTCCTAAACGGCTGAACCGATTTGAATGAATTTTTGTGTATGTGTTCAAGTGGATTCGAGGGTGGTTTAGATTCACAAATAAACCCAGCAGATGGCGCTTCGATTGGTATATCATGCAGGACAACTACTGTCGGGTCCGCTAGTTTATTATATGAGTTAGACACCATGTGAAGCTTCTTTACGTCGACCAGTTACTGAAATATTGTAACGCCCACACATACACTTAGAATTACTTCTAGGGTATGTGGGTTTCTTCACGTTGTTTTCTTCACCGTCAGCAGACGATAAGCCACTTGACAAGTTTAGCCACCATTATACATACATCGAATTTAGCCTACTATACCACGCTGGCCATTTTTTTTTCTCACAGAGCTCTTGTCTGCTTAAGGTTGTTGTGTGTGTAAACATTACGTATTCTATATCCGTTACCACACGGATATAAATACAAAAAACAAAATAAACAAAAAAATTCTTCATACATCAGAAAAAATATGACTTACACACACACACACACACACACACTCACACACACACACACACACACACACGCACACACACACAGTAACACACATGCTATTTTTACTTCCTAAATAATGTTCGTCTTTAATAATAGGCTGAATACAAAAAACATGGTGAGCACTGACTTCCAAGATACAGGGATTTACCCTAGTTTGGCTAGTCAGGGTTTCTACATCTTTTATTCCATAATTATAATTGTGTAAAAGTTGATGTAATTTGACTCTTATTCTGTGGAAATAAAGAATTATTATTATTTAAAAAAAATATATACATGTATACAATCGCCTGCACTTAACAGTTCTTCCACATCCCAACGAACAAACTTCGCAAAGAGCTGCATGGCCCAGGTTCGCCTATCACTTGGATCGGCGTGGCATGTTCTACCAACCCGCAGATAGTCGCGGCGCTGTATGAAGGCACTATCAAACTGTGGTATGTCGATGACGTACAATATGAGGACACCAATGACGTCATCGAAGAAGGTATGCTTCTAAGTTTTTTAGTTTTGCTCGTAAACGAGGCCAATTGGCTAAATATTATAATTTAAGATAGTTTTAAGTTTATTAATGTTTAAAATATTTTTAAGCTGATGTACAGACAGATAGAGACACAGACGCAGAAAGCAACTTTATTTCACACTACTTATAGATGTGGAATCTTCTACCACTTCTATAAGTAGTGTGAAATAAAGTTGCTTTCTGCGTCTGTGTCTCTATCTGTTTGTATATCAGCTTAAAAACCAAACCAAACCTCTGAAGTAAATGCTAGATATTATTGCCACTAAAGATATAATAAGCTACATTATTTTAACTCTAGGTCCTCCCCGAGGATTTGCCCGCATTAGTAAAAAAAAGTATGTCATTCTCCAGGTCTTAGACTACATGCCAGTGGAAATCCAAACGAAATTGTTCCAGCCCTTTCAGAAATTACTCAGATCAAACAGAGAAAGACAGACAATATTTTTCAACAAATACTGTTATTTTTGTAAATAGTACCGTATTACTTTCATATGTATTTAGTAAATAGTTGTTATTTGGACATTAGAAACAGATAGTTCAAGTTTATTAATATTATGTACACATAGGCCAGCGTGAGTGGATTATGGCCTAAACCCTCTCAGCTCTCTAGTTAAAGAGGAGACCCAAGCCCAGCAGTGGGACTTAATGGGTTGCTGATGATGTACACATATTTATTATTCACATTATAAAATGTATATTTCTATCGTTACAGAATCCGAAGACACATATAACAGTCATTATGCAGAAACACACACCATAAGCCCAAAATTAGGCCCTTACATCAACTGTAGATGGTCAAACAACGAACAATATTTGATTATGCATACAAAGAACATAATAGTGTTATACAATCCCTTGCCTAATGAAAGGAACAAAGTGATTGCTACAATAGACCACTTTGATAGGGACCAAGAGATTTTGTGTTGTGTGCCTTGTAACCATGATCGGTATGTGATTGTTGCGACAAAAAGTAATAATAACAAGTATGTTGAAGTGATTGAGCTCAAAACTAAGGATAAAGTCATTACGTTTGAAGAGACTGATGTCGTTTTAGATATGGTAACAGTTCCTGGTGAGTGTTTTATTTACATTTTGTAATATCACAGCGATGGCAAATAGGCCGCTTGGTTGTAACCTGTTGTGAACCAGGGGTACCACGATGTATGTATGTATGTATGTAACTGAGCTGTCTATGTAATAAAGATATATGTTGAGGCTTGCCTGTTTAGCAATATCCATATTCTACTAAAAGTATAAGTGTCAAAATTGCATAGCGGTATTTCTCGTCTTAGAACTCTTTGCTATGAGTGCGATATGTTACTACATTTATGATTTTTTTTATTGCCTGACGCGGCATGTTACTGGGAATTTAGTCCACCTCAATCCTCCTCCCAATGCCCATCTTTTTGCATTTCCCACCTAATTTCTTTTCCCTCCACATTTTCTTTGCTTCGCCTATTTCTCTTTGCTTCGGTAGCCAGGTGTTTTGCTATGTGTTCTTCTCAACAAATGATAAAAAACGCAATGTGGCGGTTACCACTTACCAGCAGGTGGACCACTTGCTCGTCTCCTACGTCGAGGAGTCATAATTATTACAATAAAGTGTGTTTTTCAGGTAGCAATAAAATAATAACTCTAAAAGCCAACGAGATAATGGAATACGAAATGAAAATCTATCCAAGTTCGATAAAATCTAACACGTGTAGGTTTAAGAAAGTTATTTCGAGTGATGAAATAAAAGAAAATTTGGCATTCTTGTCCGTCGTTGTGAATAAAAGTGGAACGCTGCTGTTTATATCGACTGATGACAGTCGAGTGGTTTGTGTTGATCTTAAAACTTATTCAAGATGTTTTGATCTCGATAACAGGCGTGGGTAAGTTCTTATTTTGTCTATCATTTAACTGTTTACTGTCACTGCTGCTTAGCGGTTAAAAATAAATATAAAAAGCAATTTGACTAGATTGTTGGTCTAGTGCTTAGTGACCCTGACGGCTAAGCCGTCGTGGGTTTGATCCCCACCCAGGATAAATCTTTGTGTGATGAGCATAAAGATCTGTTCTATGTCTAGGTATAATTTATCTATATTAATGAATAAGCATGTATTTAAAAAAAAAATAAGTAGTATATCAGTTGTTTAGTACCCATAACACAAGCAAATATAATTGCTTAATTTGAGACTAGATGGCAGTGTGTGAATGTGGTAGAATATTATTATTTATTTCAGGCAACCAATGTAACCCATGTAATGTAAATCCCTCGCTGTGGCGGAAATTAGGTGAGGCCTATGTTCAACAGTGGACGTCATTGGGTGATATGATGATGATGTAACCCATACATAATTATAAAACACAACAAAAATACATACTATTTTATTAACAATAAAAACACTATCGAACAGAGCCAGCAACATATCTACTCATTCTACAGCATTGTCCGATTTAGGGGCAATCCAGTCTTAAGTGATGTGGGTTAGATTCCCACACTATGACGTTCATAAGTACCATGTATGTCATCCAAATGAAATAAAAAGATTTGACTTTGAAACAAATATTAGTTTATAATTATGTTTTTTAATAATAATAATAATAATTTATTTATATCTCTCATATTGGTACATATATTACAAGGAATTATGATATTAAACAATTCGAAAGGGTTATGTTTCCAGAATGAGAGCTGGAGTCTGTACTGGGTTCAAGACCCCTGTTACAAACCTCCAAGCCCCCTACAAATATAGTTTACATAATTGTACTAAGCAAAAACACAAAACAGATTTATAATTGACCGTTTTTTTTTCAGCAACGTAGTCTCAATGGCCGTCAGCGAATTGTTGATGTATGACGAATTCGAGCCTGGCTCTGATGTTCTACTAACAGGCACAGGCACTATTGAAGATAGTGCCAAAGTGTGGTATCTAGATGCGACGTATATATCTCAAACGGCGCAACGGAGTGGGTTAGTAATAGTTTTTTATTGAACATTCGGCTTGTCTGATTGTAAGCAGTTTCTCTAGCTGACAGAAAAAATCCTACAAAGGTGGACGTATACTTGAGGTTAACATACTTTGTTATAAGGTTAGGTAGCCAAAATCAGGGGCGGACCGTGAGTTTGTGGGGCCCTGGGCTTATACTACTCGGGGACCCCTAGGGGGCCTGTCTAAATTTATCAATTAACTGCTATTAAAAAAAACCAAGTGTAAAGTATATAATTCTGGGTGTACTTTGTGTCCGTTAGTTTCATGTTTGTAAAGCTCCCCGCGACACAGGGCTTGTTCCCTAGTGCGGGCGTTGTCTTTTAAAAATAGAAATATATTATAAATATTTCATAAACTTTACCATAGGTATGATGTTGCCTACATACATCTGCCCCTGGCCAAAATGGCAAAAACGGAATCCCTATAGTTTCGTCATGTCCGCCGGTCTAAATTTTATGATGAGATGAATAGGTGTATTTACAGAATAGGTGTTTTGTGTGAGCCGCTACTTTCATTGATAGTCAAATCACTACTTAGTATAAAACAAAGTCGCTTTCTCTGTCCCTATATCCCTATGTATGCTTAAATCTTTAAAACTACGCAACGGATTGTGATGCGGTTTTTTTTAATAGGTAGACTAATTCAAGAGGAAGGTTTATAGGTATAAAATACATACCAAGCAGCGGGCGGAAGCTAGTAATAAATATTTTGAAGAGGGGTTTTGTGCATGTAATAAAAGCTAATAATTATTTTTTCTTCAGACATCTACAAGTGTGGCACATACTTCGACAGATCTTTTAAATAACACTAAGTTTCTAAGTAAGTTTTTTGAAAAAGTTGATTATTCTTTTTATTTCAGGAAAGTCCGCCTAACGACAAATTTCGACGTGAGTTTCTTAAATCCATCTTCGCCACAAACGCCAAGTTCAACACCAAGTGTCACAGAAAGTGCAGGCAACACACCTAAACGTCACCAGTCATTCGCCAACCATAAAGAAACAAGCAAAAAGTTTCTTAAAAATACACTAAGTCTGGACAGACATTCACTGAAACCGTTGAACTTGAGGGGCATTTGTAATAATAATGATGGAGTCCCACAACCTCTGCTGGCTGTAGTCGATGATAGAAACAATATTCAGGTATGTCTTCTTATTTAATGTTATATTCAATCAATCAATTTCACCTACCAGTCAGCCTTCAGCAGTCCACTGGCTCTCAGGCCTCTCCTAAAATGCGCTATAACATTCTTCATATATAGTTACTAAATTATAAATCATGATTTAATCCTAAGGCCACCAAGACAAAAGATTATATATATTTGTATTAATAATATTTCTCTGCAAAATGTACCAACAGATATTACATTATAGGATCAGTAGAATGAAATCTTTATTTATCATCATCTCATCCCAGCCAGTCCACTGCTGGACATAGACCTCTATAATATAATAATATATAATATAATATTCTACATTTACACAGCGCCATCTAGTCCCAAAGTAAGCAATTATATTTGCTTGTGGTATGGGTACTGAACAACTGATATACTACTTAAATACATTTTTTTTTTGTAAATACTTACATATTATAGATAAATTACACCCAGACACAGAACAAATTTTTATGCTCATCACACAAAAATTTGTCCTGAGTGGGAAACGAACCCACGACCACCGGCTTAGCAGTCAGAGTCACTATATATATTTATCGACTATACGTGTTGATCTATATCTTTTAATTAACCCCCACAGGTGATGCGAGGTCAGAAAGTTCTAACAGAAATCACAGAGAAATCAGACGAGTACATAACAAGAGTTAAAATCGCTCCATGCAACCAGTACATTATATACGGGCTCAGATCAGGAGCTGTTAAGAAATTCACTCTACGTACTAAAGAAACAGTCACCATAATGGATGTGTACAGTAAAGTGCAATATTTAAACTTCGTACATCCAAATTTACTTATAGTGGCTGGAGAAAATCGATGTTTGATGGCGCATCAGCTGGGCTTAGATACTTGTGTGTGGAAAACTGTAATGATGCAGAAGGGGAATAATAATCTCGGATCGCAAGAATTACTCAATGGTATACAGGGTAAATATAAAATCTAATATAATTATAATATAATAGGCTAAATTCCCTCCACATTCTTTGGAGTATAGCCCAGCAGTGGGACGTTTATTGGTTGAAACGATGATGGGTAAATTTATATTTTTTATATGTTTTTGTTGTTGTCAAGAGCTTCAATACACTAATGCTGACTATACACCAGGGCAGGGTTTCCCAACCTTTACTCCGCTGAGCCTCCCCGAACCCAAAGTAATATTTTCATTTCATAAGTTCCAACTAAATTTAGAAACAGATTTTTTTTATATACTAAATTTTTTATTTGAATTTCTATTAGGTAAAATACCTACAGATACGACATATAACGTTTTCGGAAATTTAAACGTACCTAATACGCCCCCCTGGTTGGGAAGTCCTGCCCTACGGTTTACAGTTATACACCCGGGGCTGACTTCAGGACCGGAGCGTGTATAAAAGCTGACCTGTGCATTCTTTTTTAATCCACACAGGCAACCGTACCGAAATCTATTGATTGTACGACGAACTAGATAGTCCCATACATGCTATTCCGTTTATTTGCAACGAATCACACTTTACAATGTTTGTCACACTGACTGGTTTAGATAAAATTTCGCTTCGAGTAACAGTGTGACTCGATGCGAATTTTTATTCTCATCTATAGACATTAGCTCGTTACTCATTCGGCAAAAAAAATCTCATCACGAAACAGTGGGACTCGATGCAAATTTTCATTCTCATCTAGTAACACTTTGTACAAGTATGGCTAATATTGTATTATGTTTAAAATGCTTCTTGCAGGAGTTACCTAACTCACACTACTGTTACTCGATGCTAATATTTTTCTCATCCAGTCGTAGTGTGACAGGATGAAGTGTGACTTGTTGCGAACAATCTCTAATTTCAACAAAAAAAATTTTCAGGTGTAAAAAAAAAGAATAGTCCTTCTGAAAGATTGTCTAGTTCGAGTAGCGAGACTAGCATCAGTTCGAAAGACCGTTTATTCCCCAATGGGGAAAAGAAAAGCCTGTGCAAAGGCAGTGGCCTAGTCGATTGCTTCTGGGTACAAAACTTGGGCATCATCACAGTCGAATTTAACGCTACAATCAAACTATGGGATAAGAACTTAAAGTTATGGACTATATTAATTGGTAGACAACCAGATGTCTATATTAGTGCTGCATCTTTCCAAAATAATGTGCTTGTTATATGCGATAAGCATAATAAAGCGTTTCAGGTATTATAATTTGTTTATTCTGTTTGGACAAAACCTGCTATCAAATATCATTTTAATGTTTTATTTATTGCACACAATAAAAATACATGAAATAATTTTGCAATGTTAAGTTTAATAGGCCTCACCTACTTTCCGCCACAGCGAGCGATTTTGTGCCGCCCGCATCCAACGGCCACCCGCAACCCTTACCAGGTCGTCGGTCCATCTGGTGGGGGGCCGCCCTACGCTGCGCTTTCCAATACGTGGCCGCCACTCGAGAACTTTTTTGCCCCATCGGCCATCAGTTCTGCGAGCTATGAGGCCTATGTTCAGCAGTGGACATCATTGGGCTGATATGATGATGATGAAATTTAATAGTAGCCTACATATTTATTTAGCTCTAGTAAAAAATAAAAATTCGTAGGTTTTAAGCAATTTTATAACGGGACACTCTATATTATTAAATGTGATAAAGCTTGGCTTTGGGCCGATTCATTACAATACATTCTTAAATTACAGACTTACGAACTTAAGATCAATGAGGAATCTGAAAAATGGAGCATTTGGCTGCAAACTATTCAAGAATATAAATTGAACAATATTATTGTATCTTGCGATCTAACTGCTGATGGTAATATACTTGCCATGGGACTCGATTCCGGGAACGTTGTGGTAAGATTAGTATAATTTAGTAGCTTTATAGAATGAAAAAAACGGCAAAATAAAAAAAACTTGATTTCTTTATACATATCAGCAAGTCTTACAAATTCTAAAGTGTCGCTTGATGCACCCCGTAATATAAGGCACTAAGAGTGATTTTTGAAAGATATATGTTTATACACAAATAAAAACTTATATACAATGAAATACATTATTTTGTTTGTCTTGTCGTTTGAATCGTTATCCCATAGCGCCGCTCAATTATTAAATAATTTAGTTATTTTTTGATCAAATTAACTTTTCAACAAATTAGAAGTGAGGTATTTCAAAAAAGAAAGTTAACAATAATAATTAACTAAACTAACTTTAATTATAAAGAACAGGGCTCTATTCAATGTCTACCGGCTCTACCGAGACCACTTGTATTTTAACATCACTTACAAATGGTATGAAATGAGACCTACGAGAATTAGCCATGACACACGTCATTCAATACAGATTTTTCAGTACGGATAAAACATACACGTTAAATTTCGTTCCGTGTTTGATTCACAAATAATATTTTAAATTAAAAATGATTTTAACTTTAAATTATCTCATTTTAGATATGGAACGTTCGACGGAAACATCAACTGAGTTTACTAAAGCACCACAAAACTAAAGTTCATTCTTGTTCATTTTCACCGGTACCAGAACGATCTAACCGTAACTCGTTGATACAAAATAATGTTTCCCCACACCTTGCGTCGTCCCCATACCATCTGCAACCACAGCAAGAAGACATTGATGACCAGCCACCGTTAGTGTTGGTTACTATGGCGACGGAGATTGTTTGGTGGGATATCACTTACCTAATGAAAGCAAGGGCATATAGGACAAGCAAAAGGTTAGTATTATGTTTAAGTTAAAAATTTGCAATTTCCAATATTCACCGAAGATGGGCGAACATTCCCGAACGAACAAAATTTATGTCATCTAAGAATGTCAATATTGGAAGTGCAGTAATTGATTGTTGAACGAAGAATTTTAAAGTTATTCGTTAAAAGTAATTTGTTAAAACATTCGCGAAAGTTTCTGGACGTGTTTAACCGACTTCAAAAATGGACGCAGTTCATATTAATGACTCCAATGCTGCTAGCTATTATATATTATATTGGAGGAGACCCGTGCCCAGCAGTGGGCCATTTAAGGATTGTAATGATGATGATGATAAAACGTAACGGGTCTAGTTTGAAAATAATTCCAACATCCTTCAATATGTATTATAACATCCTTATATATTTTAGTTTTCTTAGTGTTAATAGTTGCCACTCACATTGTGAATATTGTGTACACCTACAATTGGCATACATATCAGCACAGTACCTAGTTTTACTCTCCCCTTTTATTACTAAATACGGACTAAGCATTAAACCAGGTGTAGGATGCGCGAAGTAATTGCAGCGAAGGTTATGTGTACCTACTCCTACGAAGCTCAGGTGATTAAATTAAAGACTAGTGGACTGTATAAACTAGGTGGTATAGTAAATAATTCCAAATAAGTACACTGCGCGAACAATTTGTGTAGTTGAATAGAATGCGCGAGCGCGGGCGTTTGATGTAGCTTGTAGCACAGACTAATAAGAGATACTACGTATCAGACTGCCAACTCTAGAACAAAAATACTCGGCTTAACATTGGAGTTTTTAATGTCATTTGACGTTTCTTTTTTTTTTTAATCGACGAATGAAACTGTACAACTTAGGCAAAGGAACATTACTAATACAGCCTCAATGCTGTGGTACGTACGCGGTAGGTACTTACAGGTGGTTTATTTTTATTTTCTTTGAAAGATATTAAATAAAACAACCATAAATAAGTATTATTAGATTTATTTTTATTTCTTTTATATTTTAATAGTGCTTTCTTTTGCATCGCAGGCAAATCACGAATATTTAATCGGGAAATATCTGTGCTCTTTAATATTTTATTAAAAAACCTTGCACCAATTCATTATTGTAAGCCAAATAGTTAGGGTAATAAAATGATTAATTAAGGGTAATCATCTTGTGTTCGGTACAGTTGATAAAATCAAATGAATACTTGGAAAGAATTTGAGCACTAATTAAATTTGTACAAAGATTCATCAGAGAAGATCATGTGTATTTTTTTTCCAAGAATTCATTTTGTTTCAGTAATTACTGTATTAAAACACCATACTGCACCTTCAGATGGGTAGTATAAACTATTTGTTGCTGTTTTATATTCCCTATGCGTTATACATTGATGAATATTAGTTTTATTACTTAACAAGCAATTTGTGCACAAATTGCACTTGAGTTCTAATCTTTCAAAAAGTTTGCTTACTACCCATCCTGCAGTGTAGGCCCGTGAATGAATATTTAAGCATTCACATCGGGCCTGTTCCACAATCCTAACAACATTATGTTCGGTTTCTGGATGACCGGCTCATCAACATTTTCTTTCACATCTTCAAAAAATAATTTATAATCTGATCTGCCGGATCATCCTCACAATTAAATGATGGATTGTGGAGCTTGATTATCCTGGTTATCAATGATGATTTCAAGGTACAATTGAAGCTGTGGCAGTTTATCATTTATTCTATAGTTATATGCCCTTACTAGGCCAAAAAAGTTTTCAATTGGATCTGAATTAAAATATCTTGGTCTCATTATTTTCATGTTTTGACTATTAAATTTAAAACCTGCCACTTCCTCATATAACTTTTAAAGCAGTGACAATATTTTCTAAAGTAGGCACAGACCTTTCCTTTCCACTTGAATCTATACATTTTATTTGTTGTAGTTTATTAAGCATCTTGCCAAAATTGATGATGAGGTGATTTCTCCATCACTACCATTCTTAGTGGTTTTCTTTTAATTGTTAACAATGCAGCTCCATTGATACTATCAAACAGTTGGTCAAGAAATAGAACTGTTTCAGCAGTGTTCTTCAATGTTTCACTGACAAGTCTTCCATCTGCATAGTGGGCTAAAAAAAAGAACATGTCATTAATATTTAAAAGTCAACTTGTTTGGATGCCAAGGACTTTACTAAAGTCGTGTATTAGGTGTGCATTAGTACCTAAGGATAGTACATATATATTTTTGTATTTTTCTAATATTTTTATCTAATATAATATAACTAATCATTGGTATCTATTAAAAAAAGAGCAATAATTGTCTATATTAACTTTATGAAACAAGTAGTAATTTATAAAAACAAGATTTAGCTCTGTTTAGTGGCTACAAGCCATCATTGATAAGAGCCTCTTAAAATATATAATATCATACTAAAGCTTAATCACATAATCTCTAATCAGTGCAGATATTAAATGTTTATTAATCTTATTTACTCACAAAATTTTGCTGTATACGACAAGGCTGCTGACACAGTATGTTCATTCATTCATTCATCAGCAACCCATTAAGTTCCACTGCTGGGCTGGGGACTCCTCTCCTGACACAGTATGGCTTCAGATAATAATGCTTATGTACTGCTATTTTCTCGAGACGGTATTCCACTAAAAATCTCTTCTCCAGTGAAAAGAGAAGGATAGGCACTGCCTATCAGACGAGATTTGGATATTATAAACTTTTTCTCAAAGTATTTTTGGCAAACAAACAACTTTGAAAGTTGTTCTGAAGATAAACTGTTCAGATCATGTCGGTTTAGGCACTTTAACCACGCAGAGTCTTCTCTTAGTACATGGAAAATGATGCAAAATACAAAATAGCGTCCTGTCGCGAAGATTTACACTACATTTTGCAATAAAAGGAAAATAATCACAGAGAAACTAGGATAGTAAGCACAACACAGTACCTACCCTGTTTGACGTTTAAAAATTGTCAAATTGTGAAAATAAACCGGCGACTGCGACAACCAATCACAGCGAAGCAGAAACGTCAGTTGACATTAAAAAACAAAATGGCGTACGACGAGCGTTTGGATATATGAAGATTGTGGGGCGTGGCTTGTAGAATGCGACTGTCAGCTGTGCGTGAGCCGACGGTTTACCGCCGCGCGGTCCCCTCGCGTCTCCGCTCCCCGCAGACGTCATGTTGAATGATTCAACATCAGGTTTAAATTGACAACTTTGACACTAAAACAATTGCTTATGTCAATTTAAACCTGGTTTAATACTTAGTCCATATTTTGTAATAAGGTGGTTTTAGTTTTAATAACTAAATATGTATAGCTATTGGTGTGCCTTATTAAATAAATAAATATGGCTAAAATTCAACAAAGCATGACGGTATTATATTAACATCTTAATATTATATTGACAGGCCTGCCGTCAACGTACTGTCACCTATTGCCAGCCCTATAGATATCAGAGCTGAGACGCCGAATGCAATATATAGCAATAGCAATAATACGGGGCCTTCAAACTTTAATATGTTTTTTGGAGATGGATTCTGTTTACAGCAGTTTTGTTGGAAGGCTATTTGGAAAGGAAAATGGTAAGTTGAAAATCAAGTATTGCGATTGAATTTTTATGAATTCGTGTTAGTATTAAATAGTTAGGCTCATGTCTAAATATGAGAAATTTTGACTAGCGACTCACTTTATCGTTAAAAGATTTTGAAAAGGTTTAATTTTTCTTTCATATCAGGAAGTTTGTAGAAAGATCGCCCTTTCACCGAGGACGCATGTCATTTACTGAAAGTTCGCTTTTCAGATATTAAAATAATGACGATGAAGAAAAACCTAACCTGAACCGTCAAAAATGAGTTTGAAATTGAAAATGCATTCTTATTATTTTAATAATAAGTTAACGTTTCATTTGCCAGTGACAATGACTTTAATATTCAAAATTAAATAAAAAGAATAATATTCTTTTTTTAATTTCAGTTCTAAACAAGGCTCGAAGAAAAAAGAAATACTGGCATGTATCAAACTGTCCGGTATGAACGCAAAGAGGTTGTGTCACGATGAGAAGTTCTCTTGTTTCGTCACTGTCGACAACCCGGGACACATCCACATAATGAATGTTATGAAACCTAACAACACATAGCATATGGCACCTGACCTATCAGGCCTTCACATGCGATAATATCCATTGTACTTACTAATATTACAAACTAGCTTTCCGCCCGCGGCTCCTCCTGCGTGGTTGGCCTGTGTGCTATTCCACACTATATTCTATGTATGCACCAAATTTCCTTTAGTTGCGTTTGGTCCAATTATCAAAATTCTCGGTCCAAAACGTTTGTTCGCAAGGAATCACACTTGATCTGTGACTGGTTGAGAACAAAAATCGCCTCAAGTAACAGCTGTCAGTCAGCAGTCCTCTACTTACACTACGTAAGTAGAGGACTCGGTGCAAATTTTTATTCTCACCTAGTAACACTGGCTCGTGAATAGTGTTACTCGTTCGGAAAAACAATTCTCATCTAGTAACACTTGTCAACACACAGCAATGTTTTATTATTAGTGTATGATTAAAATTTTGATATTTCTCTTGGACTTGATGCAGTTCTAACACTGCTACTGTAGAGACCACAGCGAAATGGATCTTTTTTGACAATTGGACCAAACGCGACTAAACGCCAAATTTTTGATACAGGTGCTCTCAGCAGTTCTGACGTTATTGAGTCACAAACGTCCATGTTTGTTTGATAAGCTTGTACGCCTTAACTACTCAACAGATCTTCTTAAAATTTCACATAGAGTTATAGTCTAAGACATGGAAAAGGACATTTTTTTATTGATTTTGTAATTGGACTCTTTTTATCGGCATACCATGCGTGGGAATCTGCGGGTGGAAGTTAGTATAAAGAACTACGTACGGCCTCCCGTGGGTAGTTAATGTAATTTTATTAAAACATATCAATTCTAATGACACTATTTTTACGAATGCTCAATGAATAGTAACACTGCCTTAAATGCATTTATTTTTATAGTTTTTTACAGTACGTGTAATCCTTTACTGTTTATTTTATTACATTTTACAATAGCATCAGAGAACCTACTCGGAACCTCGAATCAGCTAAGTCGATTTCGAGTCGATATATAAAAATCTACGAGTTGAATGATCGATTAGATGTTCACATGACATCAAAATATACTAACTGCCGCACTCAGAGACGCCAATTACCAGTAATCTGTCATTAACACAATTTTTTCATTGAACAATCGTCTTTAGACGTATCTACTTAAGTATTACATGTTTATACTAAATAAAAGTCTCTGAGTACGGCAGTATACTATACTATAGAATATTACTATAGTAAATGACAACTGACAAGTACATACTAAAACTAGAATAATGTATGAGATTCCCATGTAAGTACTAGTCCAAAGCATTTTCAATGGATAGGAACAATTCAAATGGATATTATTGCATGTAACGTAACACGCATGAACAAATTACTGTTATGTTAGTAAATTTATAATTATGATATTATTCTAATGTTAATCGTTAATCCCACCAGTATAAGGATACTAGAGCGTGTGTTAGGTGCTTCCGTTGGTGAAAAAATTTAAATTATTTTATTGTAATGTCACGAAACTAGTGTCCACATTAACATTAAGTCTTGATGCAATTTTGTAGGCATTATTTCTATTTCGTGTTTTATAAGAGAGCATTAGAGAGACAGAATGAGACTTGCTTTGATAAAATGAGCTTTTAAAGTCTCACAAGCGAAATGAAGCCGATTCAAATCGAAATATGGTCAAGTTAAAATATATTCTTAACAACATCAGATTTTCTTAGATTAATAGTACTACGAAAGATTACCTTGCTGAGGGTCTGGGTTCTTACCCGTGACGGATGAACTTTATATTGTTTTTTCGTCGAATAAAACTCAGCGTAGCTAATCAGACCAAAGTGTTAAAATGATCAAACAATTTGAATTTTATACGTAACCGCTTAGTTTCAATAGAAACGCTGCCATATTTTTTATTCAATGCAATTACTATTTTTGTATACGAATTAATATGTTTTTTTGGAATATTATTAGGAATCTTTCAGTAATTATGTACTGACAGTTTGATATAGTCGTTTATGTTTATTTTTAAATATTCTCAATTTAACTAATTTAAATTAAATGTGCTCTGTTTTTCTGGTTTTAATGTTTCATGTTTGAGGGGTTTTATAAGGACTATCTATCTGATACTGTTTTGTACATCTTATTATGAATAACGTGCCATGTTTCGGCTTTATAAAAATAATTTAATCTCAAAATTTTATTCTTAGACAATTATTTTAATTATAACCATGTATAGAAATCAATTAAGTACATATAGGTACAATAGGCATTACGTATGGCCTTATTATAAATCTTATCAATTTAAATAAATCTATTTGTCAATGCAATGGTTGCTAATAAAGCATTTTATATAAAATAATTGTAAATAAGTCGATGCTCTTATTATTATCTAAATTAATATGGTGCTTCGTAAGTAATTGCTACTAGGTTAGCAAGCAACTTGAAATACAATAATAGAATTATGCGTTATAGAAAAGAAACTCTGTAATTTAAATAAATATTATGTAATTGATGAGCTACCCTCTATACTAGCGGAATGATATATCGAACTAAAGTGATGAGATTCATTTAGTTAAATATGTATAGTGTATACCTACATTGCCTGTAAGTAGGTGTACGCTGGTTGTGTCGTCAATGGTTCACGTAACTGTTGTAAAACCTCTTTAGCAATACAAATGTTATTTAAACAATATATCAAAATAAAAATATCGAAAGTAGAAATATTGATGTTTTCTGAAAGAGATCTTAATGAAGGTTATGCGGTACGAAAAATGTTACACTTTAAAATTAAATTCGCTATAATCCTTTTTTCCCTGCTCATAATTCTCCTGTATACCTAAAGATACAAACCTCACAAGTAGGTATGTTATGAGCTCATATAGTTATCGACGTTTTTGATTAGTATGTTTACTATTCTGACACATCCACGAGAAAATTATAGAGCTCAACGATAGGTGCAAGTTCGCGTAAACTAAAAGCGATGTCATATAAAAAAAAATTCACTGTGAGTAAAACAAGTATAAGATGAAGTTTATCGCTCTGGTAATTTCAATCTTGTGTCTATTTCTATAAGGTTAAAAATTGTCCACTGCCATTTTTTATCTTGCTATTCTTTCCTGAACACCAATATTTTTATTTACGTATGTAGTGAATGCAATAAATGTTATGAAATAAATTTGGACGAGGTTCGTAGTTGGGAGAAGGGTACTTATTAAAATAAGTATATTTTATTCTAGATGTTATAATTACGTAATTATTATTATCTGACGGAAAATCTCCGAAATCTATATAAGTTTGTAAGGGGCTTGATGGTCCCGTAACGAGTAACCAGTCACAACTCCAGTCTAGCAAATATGAGTATTGTTTAGCTAATCCCATCTTTCTACTTCCAGTTATCTTTCAGTGCATTTATACCGGGTCCCTATGAGATTGTTTATAGCAAAAAGCCATTCCCGTGGCATACGTAGCATAATTTCAATTTATTTACCTTTACCAATAAGTAAGATCTCAAATTTTTATGTAGAAATAATTATAGCATTTCTAAAGGAGTACTTTTACAATTTTCGTTGCATCAAAATGTTGTCACGACAATTGAACTGAACCATTACATATTATTATTATCCTTTAATATACATATTTTTAAACAAATATAAAAGATCAAATTATTGATCGGTTTTTATTTTAATAATTTACTTTCTGTAGAAAAAATATGACATTAACTTAAAATGCAGTAGATAAATATGTTATTTTAAAAGTATATACATATAATATACCATTTTCTCTCTGAAATTATATTTTAGGGGCGTGAATGAAATGGAGAACCTTAAACCAGAACAACTAACTCAAAAACATGACAGTTTAGTTTTAAACACGTAAGTAACATATAGATCTGGAAAATATAAGGCATTCGTTGATCCTTTTTCTTACTTTTAATCTTTAAGTCTCATTATACCTAAACATCAAAATTTATAGCAAAATAAAGTCTTAGTTTAATGTATAAAAATGTGATTTATTTAGATATTTCTTTAAACAAAAATGAATAATACGTAGTTTTAATTACAAGGCTGTGAAAGACAGACAAGGCAAAATATAGGGTTCTCTGTTTTGTATACAGAATCCTTAAATACAGTGCTCAATTCGTATTTCACAAACAGTAATATTATATAATTATTTTATATCAGCATAATTATAATTTTGTAATGCAATTATAAATGTACTCATTACTACAACGAAATTTTATTGTAATAAGAAAAATATTTTTTGATAATATGTTATATTATTTTAATACATATATATAAAATTTGTGTTTTGTTTTCTTGTTTGTGATCCCTGTCTCATTTTCACTTTTTCCTGGTTGTCAAACTTTTTAGTCAAACTGGTTTGACTATGAGGAATTACGTTTCCTGGTGGTCAAACTTGTCTAACGACCCTCCCTGTATAAATGTTAAGTTAAAAATGTGTACAGTCAATCAATAAAGTGCTTGTACATAAGCTTAAAAAAGGCTGCCCTCTCCCAAAGTATATGACATTGTATTGTGTGTGAACAAAGTACTAGGCTAGCATAAGCTTGTAGGAGGTTGTTACAAAAGTATATACATCATTTTATAAATGTTTAGTAATCTCTTGCACGCTTCTTTTATCCTAATACTATATTATATCACGCGCTTATTGATATTGGACGTTGATACGCGATGTGCTCATTTGCCCTATCTGCTATCCTAATACTTTTTGAGCAAAGTACTAGGCTAGCATAAGCTTGTAGGAGGTTGTTAGAAAAGTATATACATAATTTTATAAATGTTTAGAAATCTCTTGCACGCTTCTGTTATCCTAGTACTACATTAATTATCGACTATCGACGTTCATGTCAATCAGCCCGCGATATAATATAGTACTAGGATAACAGAAGCGTGCAAGAGATTTCTAAACATTTATAAAATTATGTCCTTTTCTAACAACCTCCTACAAGCTTATGCTAGCCTAGTACTTTGTTCACACACAATACAATGTTAAACACTTCGGGAGAGGGCAACCTTTTTTTAAGCTTATGTTATCCTAGTACTATACGCTTCTGTTATCCTAGCACTATATTATATCGCGTATCGACGTTCATATTTCAATAAGCCCGCGATACTAGGATAACAGAAGCGTGCAGGAGATTTCTAAACATTTATAAAATTATGTATATACTTTTATAACAACCTCCTGCAAGCTTATGCTAGCCTAGTACTTTGTTCACACACAATACAATGTTAAACACCGGGAGAGGGCAACCTTTTTTTAAGCTTATGTTATCCTAGTACTATATTATATTGCGTATCGACGTTCATATGTGAATAAGCCCGCGATACTAGGATAACAGAAGCGTGCAGGAGATTTCTAAACATTTATAAAATTATGTATGTATATACTTTTCTTACAACCTCCTACAAGCTTATGCTAGCCTAGTACTTTGTTCACACACAATACAATGTTCAAAACTCGATGGGATTTTTTACTCTACCAGTCACATTGCGAGGAAAATATCTATCAAGTACCTATGTACTAATAGGGTTAGGATTAGGTTAGGCCCTCGACTGTCTCGCTGATGTCATATCAAGTTCCGGCGGCCCACCCGTGACGGCGAAGAGTCGGTGCACAGAGGGGTTTAGTGGGTATTCCGGCCTCAGCCGGCGAGTCCCACATACCCGTCCCGTGTCCCCGCACGGGGCGGTATGCGTAAATGCATTCCCCTCTTAAAAAAAAAAAAAAAAAGGCCCTCGACAGTCACTCTATTTCGCTCTAGTCTAGATGACAGGAAAGACTAGAATAATAAAAGTGCGGCGCGGTACTACTAGATGGGGTCCAACCCATATTGACTATTTAGACCAGAATAAGTAAATAAACACCCACATTTAGGAATGTAAATCTTTATTTTCTTAATGTAAAAATTACATAATTAAAAACATCTTACACACAAGTACTTATAGTGATACAAACAGTATAGCTAATTATACAATACGAAATTAGTACATACAGTCCTTAAAACAAGGAAGCCGAGGCAATGAAATGTCATAAGTATTCGAAGCAACTAAGAATCAAGATAGAATAGAAAGATGAAATGAAATTTTTAGAATAAAGGCAGCAATATTCGTCGTACATTTTAAGACCTCAACTTCTCTTGATTTGTCAACCAACCAAAACATGTACAAATAGTTCCAATACCGCTCGCCATCAAAAGTCTTGTTAAATTCATTGTAAAAATCATAGAAAGATTTTTTTAGTTTAAGCACAAAATACAAATTGAAAATCAATAGTCACAAATAAAACGAAAATTTAAATAGTCAACATTCACAAAACAGATGCAACCTGATAACAAAAATAAAAACCTGCTTTATTTTAAACAACTTTCATGCCTTTAATAAGGCAATACGATGAGGTTTTGTCAAATCAGAGTGCATCTAGTTGATATAAAACTAATTGTAGATCACAATATCAGTCAATTGAAATTATAACATAATTGAGTTATCTTATCAGTGAGTTAAGATTGAGTAACGATTTAGCTGCCTTCGAGTCAGTTGGTTCTTTGTTCTTTGATGGGTCCAACATGAAGCATTTCCAGAGTCTGAAATATAAGAACATAATATTTAGTAAAAAATCAACATCTTAAATAGTATAGACGCGACCTCTAACACGATTATATACTAAAGAGATAATTTTATTGGGTTGTCTGTCATGCAATTCTCAGTATTAGGCTGCGTTTCCACCAGAGATGTGCGAGGATGCGATGTTTATATGACGACGTCAAATATCAGGTAAATGAAGCGATTCTATTGATTCATAATAAACATCGTATCCTCGACATCTCTAGTGGAAACGCAGCCTTAGTCTGTAGTATGAAAATGCGCCCGGTTAAAGGTAATAATAGACTTAACCTCTTTTCATCAGGACTAAACATAGCTGGCGAAATGTGGCTGTGATGCACATTTTCACCCCTTTGGATATAATGCTGTGTTTTATGATATAAGCAAATAGCTTCCGCCCGGATGGTATGTATAATTAATGACGGTTTATTATGCAGATATTAATTATCTAACTGACGTTGAAAATTGCATAATTATCTGAGTCGAACTGAGTGGTTTGGGAGGAGTAAACGGATATAGACAGACGAAAGCGACTTTGTTTACTATCCCATTTAGGAATAAGGACCATTGGATGTTATAAGAAACAAATTTACCATACATAAAGATCCCGCGTCTTTTCCAACAAATTTTTGTGCCTTATTCGCAGATAAAATTACCTGAGTGTTTCGTCAGCGCCCGCAGACAGTACAGTGGTGCCATCTGGTGACAGTGCGAGGTGCAACACTCGTGCCATGTGACCGTTGAGCTCGGCCACGCGCGACATCAGCGGGTACTTCCATATCACCAGCTGGTTGTTCGCGTAACCATGACCAGAGATCAACTCCTTGTAGTGCGTACTCCATACTATTGAACACACCTGTAATAAAGTGTAAATAATCCATATATATCTAATGAATTGTTGTGCGTTAGTGTCGTTAAAACTCGTTCGTTTGCAATGAGTCACACTAAATCCTGTCACACTGTTACTGGTTGAGACGAGAAACTAAAATTAGGTGACAAACAAGCTTAAGGCCTGCCTGATTAATTATAAGAACTTACTATAGCCTATGTTAGCCTGCAACACCAGGAACATTACGTGCGTGTTGCCTACCTTTTTAAACCCTTTTCCTCTCCCATAAGCTCCAGTAATAACACTAACACAACATTACTGAGGTAGTTTTATTATTGCTGCAGTCTTCTGAAGGTTGGAGGTATTTTCTTCAGTTAGAGCGGGGATTACCCACTATGCCCTACCGCTCTTAATTGGTTATGGAAATATCGGTTAACATATTAAACATTTATAAAGATACAAACCTGTGACTTAGTATCAACGGTGTTCAGGTTAGCGCCAGTCTTTATATTCCAAATACGTATAGTCCTATCGGCTGTACCGCCTCCAGACGCCAATATCCCCGCACTCCATGGACACCACGCCAAACCTTTCACAGCTGCCAGATGCTGACTAACATAAAAAAAACATGACATGTTTAAAAACTACACGGTCAAAACACCGAATGTTAACAAATTAATTAATAAATCTTACTTGAACGAGTATAGATGCTGTGTTTGCGAGTAGTGTTGTCCCTGTGCGATCGGCCATATATTCAGTAAGTTGTCGTTGCCGCCCGATGCGAGACATTTGCCGTCTGGAGACCATTTTAGTCCACAAATCTGTATAAACAGAAGCAGACCCATTTGGAAATAAAATTACACAATCATAAAACCTTTTTTTAATAAGTGTATTGTACGTACCTCTTGCGTATGAGCATGTATAGTGGCTACAGCGTGATCCCTCTGCCGTACGTCATGATGCACGATGTTCCCGTCGCGGGCGCCACTGCTCACGATGTACATGTTCCATGCCAGGGACCCCACCCGCCCCGTGTGACCATCCATCACCTACACACACAAACATTTTTAATAAACTCACACTTACAACTCAAATATAATTATACCCTCAGTTATATTTAAGATCTAAATTTTTTAAATACTTTATTATCAGAATATTTTTTTGCATATTTAAATAAAAGTGTCATTAGTAACCCACAAGGTGATCTCATCCATGCCGCAGGATCACGCTGGATACAAGTCACAATTTCTGTCTATAAGATATACAACTTCTTTCAGGGCCATCTTGCGCCAATATAAGCCACAACATAGCTGATGTATCTTTACTAAATTGAACTACTTTATCACATTTGGATGCACTGTGGACAATATTGGCTCATGATGCGCGAACGTTTGGAGGTGGCCGATGAACGAAACTGCATGCAAAATGCAATTCAAGTGCACTGCATGTCTGCTTCTTTTAAATACATAATATGTAATTGAATTTACATAGAAACTGCAAGTTACGAATTAACTCACGCACTAGACACAATTACTCTTAATAATCAAAACTAAATTACATACCCGTAATCTTTTAATCTTTTCACAGTCCCATAGTTCCACAGTAGCTGATGAAGTTCCTACAGCTAAATGGGAACCACCGCCTTGAACCCATTGCACAGAACACACTGTTTCGGAGCCTTCAAGTGTGCACAGTTGTTCTATTTGTCCAGTACCCGCATTCCAGAGGTATACAGAGTTACCCAATGCAACAGCTAGGATGTTTGATGCACTCCAGTCAACTAGGTTCAAATCTAAACGAAAAATGTACACGGATCATAGGTATATGCATCCATTTTTAAATTTTGTGCAAAATACTCAGTCATTGTATTCCGTAACACGTAACCTACTAAATAATATAATTATAATATGTACCAGCACAAGTCCTCTATAAGACCTTGGCCTCGCAAGAACTTCATTAAGTTTTTTACTGGAAAGAGTGACCAAAGCAGCGATTGTAGGCGCAACATTTGGCTAGTTAGAGAGAGGTAATCCACATTTAGTGAAAGTAGAGAGATAGTGTACATGAAAAGGGACCCCTTGTACCTACTGCTGGAATCGCTGGTCTCAGGCACTGCCCATTTTTATCGCTCTATGTGGGTGAATCCATGAAATTAGTATTTTTGTAAAAAAAAAATTAATTTCAAATCTATAAATCTTAGTAAGTGAAGGCCCATTGTTAGTATCAATGGTTAGGGGTGTCTTGAATTGTTACTGTGTTATGCTTTCATCCAACTTGCCCTATGTGCAAATTTACTAAGAACCTAAACATAGTGACAAAATCTTACAATAATCATCCAAAATATCGGGGGCATCAAGTATCCTGTCTGGTGCTTGAGGAATGTATCTTGTAGTATTCTTCACTGACGATGGAACTTTGGCCTGCAATGAGTACCAATATATGTTACATTAATAAAAGAATAATACCAAGCAAGCAAATAACTTAAGTATTAAGTACAAGCCTTGATGATTTGGTACTAGATAGCAAAAAATAAACAATTGTGTGTAATGTTTTTAAATTTATATTGTCTACCATAAAATAATAGTTTTTTAATAAAGTATGCTTCTAGCTTGCATTTAGAGCAATACTATTTTAACTGTCTAATGAATTCAGCAAAGGTCCTGATATTGCACGCATCTATATGCTACGGTTACTGGTTACCATCAGACAGGCTGAAATGGGTTAGTGACTTTACGTATTTTTAATCCGTCACTACACAGATATCAAGAACACTGCGAGAAAAGGAAAATTCGGTACAAAACCAACCCTGGTCTGGCCAGCATACAGTAGACTAAATTCCCTCCAAAATGTTTAGACGAGCAGGGCAGGCAGCAGTGGGACATTTATGAGTTTGAATGATGATGATTATGATAATGACTTATCTACTAATCATAATACAAATACATTTTAGGAACCACAAAACCTTTACTTATTAGTAATTAGCATAATGGAAGTTAATTGCAAGTATAATATCCACCTGTGAGTACACAACTCTAAGTCTGTTCTGGTAACCCTCTGGAGCTGCAGGTGCCTTGCAAGTATACTGCAGGAGACGTCCAGGCTCTGTGTCAGTGAGAGCTCGACCAATAGCTTCACCGGCTGCAGATTGGGTAATAACTTCCTCACTCTTGTCTTCTTCGCGGCTCAGCTAGACATGTTATAATAATATCAGTATTTTATTCTTTCCATGTTGACTAGGCATGCAGTGCTTTATCTGGCAAGTAGATGGCATTAGCAGATCTTAGACAAAAGAAAATTAATAACAATGGAACACTGAGAAATGTAAAAAATCTTTTTAGATAGTATATCAGTTGTTTAGTACCCATAACACAAGCAAATTTAACTGCTTAATTTGGGACTAGATGGCACTGTATGAATTTGTTAAAATATTAATATTATTATAATAATTTAATATTAGTATAGATAGATTATTATCAGGTAGATAATAAATAGTCCAGAGGTTTCTTATAATAAAATATGTTACTTACGCCTATTTTGAAAAAAATACCTTACCATATAATGGCACAAATCATAGTTAGAATTGCTTCTCGACGGTATGAATCTATCTGCTTTATTTGGAGTCTTTGAAGCTTTATTAGGAGTAGGAGTTGTCGAGCGACCTGCAAGTTTGAGAGGGATAACTTTTCTTCAACTATTGTTTTGGTATCTTATACCAATGTAAACAACATGAATGGAACATAAAATAATGATGGAAAAAATGTGACAATTTACTACCTGGAGATTTGTTCTTAGACGGAGTCTTCTTGCCTTTTTTATTGTCATTTCGCGTTGGTGTTTTATTGCTTGAAAGTACACTATTGTTACAACTCAGGTTTGCAGATACGGACAACTTTTGCATCGACAAATTACAAGCACTAATGTTAACGTTTGAATGGTTCTTAAACGATGCACTTAAACCAGGATTTATATTCTCATTTGCGGTTTTCTTAGCCCAACGTTGAGGTGGACCTCGAGATAAAGGCCCATCCATTGTTTTAGCAACGTTATTTATTTCATTCAAGTAATTGAACTGTGCCATACTTCAAAAAAACAAATTGCACTACTAATCCTACAGAATCAAGCACTGCCAATTAGAAACGTATCCTTTCTCATACATATATAAATACATGAGAAACTATAACATTAATTTTATTTCATCAAAAGATATCAAAATCAAGTCAATGACAGACGAGCCCGATTGCCGATTTCAAAAGTACGTTGGACTTTGATTTAAATTTTGAATGTTATAATGTTACCAGGTACAAATTGTAGAAAACTACTATGGAGTACTGAATTATTCCTAAATCGATTGCAACAAACATTGCAAAGTATTTGAGATGGAAAATAGACAAATAATAAATACAAATATATTTATTCTGAATAGTTAAGGGTTTACAAAAATGTAGATGGTAATAAGGGTACAATAAAATACGTTGCTTTAAACCTTAACTTACATAAAAGTGTGTAAATGAATATTTATGAAAATTTTATTATTTCAACCAGATTGTATAATTTTATTCTTAACAGTTATAAACTTTTGCTACTTATTCAAACCTCTTCTAAATAAAAATGATAGGTTAGATTTTTTTTTTTTTAATAAAAACCTTATTTGGTAGAAAAAGAGTATAATAATTATAATTCATCATGATTTTGAAACGATTTATTTTGAGACAAAAATTTAACAATGTATTAAAACTTTTGGTTATTTTTAAAACATATACTTATATATTTAATAACAGACTTTGAAAACAATTCTGAACAGTGTAGGTTCTAGTTTCATCCTTCTCATTATATGGACAATATGCATCCACATGCTCTTTCATTTATTATATTCATAGCACACAGCTGATGTACTGCTTCTTTCTCTATCGCATCACATAGTCCGCGCAATACTTCTCTCTTGCACATCGTTTACCTACTTGCTCTGAGACGAGCTACCACTATTCATGAACAGATTTTCATAGGCAACCCTTAATTACAGGATTCGCAAAAAAATATATTATATTGACTACCTTCACAAAACAAACTTAAAAATGGAAAATGATCGAACAAACAGGTCTTAAACGTCTTCTGAAAACCAATAAAATTTATAATTTTTCTATCATGATCGATGACGCTCCACCACCTCCGTTACATACGGATGCTACTCCCTTTTCGCCTGGCTTCAAAGCATGAACCAAGTGTACAATAATTCTCGCACCTGTCATACCAATCGGGTTACTAAGGCTAACAGATCCTCCATGCACATTGATTTTGTCAAGGTCCAACCCTAACAGCCTCTGATTAGCAACAGCAACAGCACTAAAAGCCTCGTTAATCTCCCAGAGAGCTATATCTTCCTTATTAACTCCAGTCTTCTTTAAAAGCTTGGGAATAGAAATGGCTGGTGCAATGGTAAAGTCTATTGGATCACGTTCAGCATCAACGAAGTCAATAATTCGAGCAAGAGGTTTAACATTTAGTCTTTGGGCAGCTTCAGCTGTCATCAGAACTAGGGCTGCAGCTCCATCACCTAAAGGTGAAGCATTGCCGGCTGTGACCGATCCGTTTTTATTCTGAAATGCAGGAGGTAATTTAACTAGCTTTTCAAAATCAACTTTCTTGTATTCCTCATCTTCATTTACCACAATAGGTTCACCTTTCTTTTGAGGAACAGTGACTGGTACTATTTCTTTATCAAAGATGCCAGAAGTGTATGCTGCAGCAGCTCTCTTGTAGCTATTTATTGCATATTTGTCTTGATCTTCCCTACTAATATCCAATTTCTTAGCTGTGTTTTCAGCGCAGTCCCCCATATGAATGTTATGGAAATAGTCCAGGAAACCATCACGTAAAACACCATCAACTAGTTGCATACCTCCATACGTAGTTTCTCCTCTCTTCAAATAAAATGGTACGTTTGATAGTGATTCCATTCCTCCAGCTAGTATCACATCTTCTGCGCCAGTTTGCAGTCCTTGCGAAGCACACATAACGGCTTTCATACCGGAGGAGCATACTTTATTTACTGTTGTGCAAACTATGCTTTCTGGGAGACCAGCAAATATGGTAGCCTGTCTAGCGGGGCCTTGCCCAACACCGGCTGAGCAAGTGTTGCCCATATATACCTGAAATAAAATTAAATAATTACCTTTGTATACTTAAGCAATAGTACCTATCATTTATTGATAAGATGTAAGAGGAAGGAGTCCTTTTAGGTCTACTACCTCCTTTACTTCTTCCTTAGGTATGCCAGCCCTTTCAACCGCTGCTTTGATAGCGACAGCGCCTAATTCTGTAGCTGAGAGAGGCCACAAGCTACCTTTGAACGATCCGAGGGGAGTGCGCACGGCCGAGACTATCACTACTTCATTGAGCGAAACTTTAGTTGGGGGCGCCATTGTGGGAATCTGTGAAAATATTAAATAATACTTATAACAAGGTCAACAACTCGGAATTCGTCGGTGATACGCCTACTACTATCGCGGAGAACTTTATAGCAGGTAGTAACATTTATTTATTCCTATAGAAGGCTAATTGTTGGTATGTTATAAGCACCGTGGCTCAGACCAACAAAAGTTGGTCTGAGATCTGCGGTATCAATGGACACAATATTTAGGACAGGTAGGTATAGACGTATAGTACTTAGGTATTGAGATTAGATAAGTACTTAAACTTATGTAGCTAGGTATGTATAATAGGTATCTAGTATCTAATATCTACCATATCAACTTGAACGTAAATATCTGTCTGTAGTAGAGATACGCATTATTCAATTCATGAATGGTCGATGTTTATCTGTTTACATAATTATAAACAATGTAGAAACCGCAAATGTCCTATGTAAATAATCTTGATTAGAGGCCAAGATCTTTGTTTTTGTGAATAATATTATTCATCGTCTGATTGAAAGGTTCACAATGTCCTAATCTTTATCTACAAGAATATATGATGATACTGTCATGATAAAAATAGTTAGCTACATCTTGGCTTATAGGTTTGTTATACCTAGGTACTTATCCTTGAAATGAAACAAAGTCTTAATTATTCAATCAAGTTATGAAGTAACGAATAAGAAATTCATAAGTTTTGAATTTATCAGATAAGTGCATTGATTTAGAGGTAGACACTAACTTTGAACACTTAAAGATATCAATCAACAACGTTTTACTCAAGGAGGGTTTTACTATTATCCATCAATATTTTCAAAAAGATCAAACGTAACCTAATACATATACGCGGGGTCGTTACCGGTTATCAAGTACCTAGCGCTCTCGCTTGAATAAAGACTAAAGTCTTATTAAAATTTTATCTTAATAAACCTACTTATAACGTAAAACAGAAATTAGAGATCTCCCTAAAGATTGATCTAGATACCCCACAAAACCAACATGTCACAGGCGTCACGACCGACAAAGATTATAGGTCAGGTCAATCAATCTATTTAAATCATGATTTTATATTTATAGGTATATTTCCTAGATAAAACAAAGATACGTACATTTATCGGAATTCCGTAATTGTATGTGTGTGTGTACACTCCGCTCAGAGTGGTTGCCATAAACCAACTGTGTAATTTATCGCGAGATCACTATTTATAGGTAGGTACGAATACAACCTCACGTGTTCATCTTGCGTTCTCAAGAGTTCCTGATTAGTTCATGTTACCGTCCGTTAATTTAGTATCATTTGTGAATTGTGTGGGATCCCAATGAAGTCTCGTTAGTACTTTATATTTTAGTGACTGTTACTACCCAGTAACAGTCACTAAAATATACTACCTACATGCTTAATACGTATAAAATCCCAGTTTTTGAGGATTTCTTTTTTGAAGCTACAGTGTTCACTTGTGTTACTCCTATTTTATGGAATGATAACGAAGCCTGCACTATGTAGGCTTGTAGCTGTGTGCAGTATGTGTCAGTGGCGATGGGCTTAACAAGCAGTGAGACTGACCTGGCCTGGCCACCATTGGGATTTTGATAACACAAAAATGTTGCCTCTAATTAGTCGCCAAATATTAGAATTAGTCGGTCAGTGGTTCAAAAGTTACGCTTATAACTTTTGAACTATTGATCGACTAATTCCATTGCCGAGTAAGTTTGATAAATTAGCGACTAAATTGTCTTCAATTCAATCACTGTTATCAAAATCAAAAATCCTCGATGGTGGCCAAGGTGACACTGGCTTGGCCATTAGGGGGCCGCCGACCTGGAGAATGCTCTCCAGTTCTGTCTAGTTCTCTCTCTTCACCCTTATATCAAAATATTATTTTCAGCGAGCGATGTGAGGAAGACAAAAATGAAACAACTTAATCATGGTAGTGTAAAAATGTTTTATTATCTAATACATAAACATTGTAACAATGTGGAATGTAAAAGAACGCGCAAAATCTAAATAAAATGTAAAAATAGAAGTGCAATAAAAATGTGCTAATAATATTAAATAAATATTTTTTTAAATGTGATGTATTTTTCAAAAGGTTTTCACTATTTAAAAGTGGAAGCATGTGTGACTAGAACTAAAAATAGAACAAAAATGGAGAACGAAAATGCATTGAGCCAGCTACACACTAGTACATATTGCATTTTAAATACAACCAAATTAATACTGAAATAATTAGCCTTCACAACCTGACTCGAGATCGTATTCTTCAATTGTGAATAAACTATGAGAAAGTCTTTTCATTTTGTAAATTATTAACATATAATTGTTACCATGGCAACTTCTAGAAAATCTAATGTAGGTATGTTTCAAGAAGAACTCATAAATATTGTTTCTAAATATAGATATATAGATTTATCTACCAAATTTGAGTATCTCAAAGAACTGCATTATTTTGTTAAGTTTTTGTATAATATAGCATATTTGTTTGTAGCCAGATTGTGTGCTGTTTATCTTTCTTGACAATATGAAAAAAAAGAGAAGCCATTTTACAACAGATACTTGTTAAGCCTAAAAGTAAAAAAAAACAGTAAATAATTACATGTAGTGGCTTTAATAGAAGATACCACTAAAAACATTAAAAGGCCTTCAGCAAACCATTAAAAATTATAAAATTAATATAAGTTCTTGCACAGTGCATAGCCGGTATCATATAAATGCAAATAAGGAACTAAATAAGCAGCCGCTAAAATCACCTAAAAACTAATAGAACAACCGATTCTCTTAAAACACTAAATTCATTGTACTTGATACATTCAACAGCTCACTGTAATTATTATTACTTATTATAGCTTTGATTTATCATTATAACATAATTCCACATTGGATAAGTTTTGTACAATAAGTAGGAATCGTCTATCTTCCTAAAGGCTCATTTGCGAGGGATGTAAGACGAATCTCTTGCTGTCTTTTCCGGTCACGGACATCCATAGTTGTGAAGCCGACCATTCAAAATACAGATTTTATTATTATGGAAATAGGGTATATTTTCATTTATCAACTATAGTAACTTTGTATTGTTAAATGAAAGTTATTGTTTAGTACCTTTACATTGAAAAAATCACAAAATCATGATCAAGTTGCAACTTTCCTAATCCGTCGAACGCGCAATGTATTTACGTCTGCATTTGCCATCACGTGGTTTGATTACTAAAATCCAAGTATAGTAAGAGATTCGAATTGATCAAAAAGCATACTGTTACTTTCAATCTCAAAAACAGACCTTTTAATTTTGGTTATTATAAATGCAACCACGAAGAACCGTGTTTGGTGTAGATAAAAGTTGAAGTCATACACTGCTACCGCGTCGCCGAGGCAGTCGAGAAAAGGAATAGCTAAATTAGTTAAGAAGTCAAATTATTATCATCATGGAAGCAGATAACCCTGGCTTGGCAGTGCATGGCACTGTTTCGAATAAAAAGTCTTGTGATAGAAAACGGCAGTATGCTTTAAGCCTCAGTCAAATATAATTTGGCAGATGTAATAATTCCAATGGATTAAACCACTTCCTACTGTAAATATAACACAACACTACAACTTCTCCATCTAATTCCATAAAATGGAATATAAAAAATTGCAAACATTTATCGATATTTGAATATCGATTTTTAAAATAGACATTTTACATTAAAAATGGGGTTTTCACACGATATAATCTAAATGCCGTTAATGACAGCTTATCACACTAAGGAATACAACACTAAACACTCATTTCCAACATCATACCATAATTTAGAAAAAACACGCTCATAATAATTTAACGAGAACACATTTCTAGTCTGATTGATTCATATTTTGTCTTTTAAAAATAACCGCTAACTTTTCACATTTCCAAATGTTAAACACATTTTGTCTAAGCTCTGAGATTATTATCTTTTTAAGTATACATTGTAAGTACTCCTATTCTAGTTCTTATAGCTAGCTACATGGCTCATTTATTGTGCTTACACAAAATAAAGAAATAACATTATTTAAAAAAATAGTGGATAAACTGAGATTCTTTTTCGTTACTGCTACTTATTATGCTAAATGTATGTTTCAACTATTATTACGGTACTACTTAAATCTAACATTTAACATGAATTAATAACAAAGACCGAGTTATTCACGGCCAGTATTAAAAAAATCAACTATAATAATCATTGTAGAGTGTACGAATACCTCGTGATGTGAAAGAAGTTCCGTCGAAGACTACAATTGTACCAGAAATGAAAGCTTAAAACTAAACAATAAAACATAGTGCTCATTCAGAGCTACAGTGATACAAATGTAAATTTGTTAGACTACACCGGTTCTAAAATTAAAAAAAAAAAACTATTTTATAGGGTAAGCGTAATACCGAGATAATAATAAGAAAAAAGTTAACAATATAAATATTTAGTACTGTTTACCTCTCGTCTCGTGAAGAGCCTCTATAGATGCCTCCTTTTTTTATTATAAGGTATGTCTCTTTTTTTACGGCTATACTTCTCTCTAAGGTGAGAAGTATACCCGGTCCTTTTGGAAGGCTTACGCGGGGACACAGGTCCAACACGCAGAGGCCCTTAAAGAATTTTAATTTAGAATGGGATGAGACACTTACCGCTGCCATATCATAGCTGCAATATTGTAGTACAGCTATGATTTGTCACTGGTAAGTGTAAAGCTATTGTATGATGTTTTATTATTTTTTTTTTTTTAAACGTTCATTTTGCGGCATAATTGCGATATTATTGCTACACCCATATAGCAAAAGGGGTAAACAATTTCAGCGGCATAGTCGCGTTATATTTATATTTCTGATACAAAATGTATTGATTGCACAGTTCATATAAAAAAATTTCCCTATTTAGACGGACTTCTTACACACCGCGCACTCTATTGATACGTAAATAACTACGTATCACTATGTTGTATAATATCGTACTATAGAACTAAAATCTGTTTATCCTTACCTTTATTAGCTTCGTAGATCTTTTTATTTTAATAGGTAACTGTTTTAAAACTGTAATTTCTAGTCCCATAGAAAAAGGTAATGTCATGTTAATTAATACGTAAAATGAAAGTTTTAAATATGTACCAAGATTGTTTATACAAATGAATAAAATTGAAGTGTCTGTTTGTAGGTAATATCAAGTAGGCATATGAAATTATGTACGATACTTTAAAAAAAAACACATTTTTTAAATTTTTTGTCTGTCTTTTTGGTTGGAAGTAAACTCTCAAACGATTGAACTGATTTCGGTTAGAGTCGGTCGAGCTTATGTCACAAGAAGTAATTTAGGCTACTTTGATTTTGGAAAAATATTAGAGTTCCGAAAAAAAAATTAGGCTTCCGTGAAAAAAATATTAGGGTTTAGTGATAGAATGCGAGATTAGTTGTACAGGCAAACGAAGTCGCGGGCACAGCGGGTACTAAATAAAGCACGTAAGGATAAACAGACTATTATATGTAACATTTAATAGGGGGTTTAGTAAAATAATTCGTGATGTGTAAGGCGGTAAGAATCATATGATAGAGGCGAGGCTGTGTGAGTCGTGTGTGATGACGTCAGACATCGCCACAGTACTGGATATAGGCTCCGCGCCTCGCACCAAATGTTCATGACTACTAGTTAAGGCACCGCCGTATTTAAAACTCCGGCGTAAACTTGAGCGAATGCTTTTAGCTGAGTCGCTCTTTCTTATAAACGATCTTCGTAGGTAGTCACGTGTGAGTGATAAAGAGTTTCTTGAGGTCGATGACCTCGAGGTCGATGACCTTGGCCTATTGGATCTTGAGTCTATTTCGTCTGTAATAGTGATGGATGGTGCAGTGAATACGCCGCTGTATTCAGGTGGTTGTGATTCTAAGGAGACTAGAGTGTCTCGTTCGACAGTTTCGCTCACTGTGATGGGTAATTGAGTTGTGTCTTCGGCTGACGATTGCTCTGGACGCGTTGTTGTGATTCTGTAAAAGCAATGATTGTTATTGAGTTTTATTTATTGAATACTTTATCTATACATATAATAAAATTGAAATGTTTATATTAAGAAGTGAAAAAGGATTTTTTTATTTATTTGTTTAAATTGACATTCAACAACAACAACAGGTGTTACATATTTTTACATTTCTTGTACCTCCCTACACATTATACATTTAATTTCTATAAAAAAAAATTGAAATTGAATTGGATGGAATTATTATGATATACAACCGAATAATAGCAAAAAGGATTTAGTCATTTCATTCACGCTCTAGAAATGTAATCAGGAAAATAAAATTAAGTAATTTCATTCACGTTCTAGAAATGTAGTCATATTATTATGGCGGGCGTTTTTATATAAATAAGATATGGCGCATTATAAAGTATATTTGATAATAATACCTGTGCATATTGGTTTTAGAGAAACGATAAATATATGACAACTTTTATTTTAACTTTTATACGAACATAATAATATCTGATATTAGGTAACCTAAATCATAAACACATACCGTCTTAACGTGCGGAAGCTACGTCGTATAGTATTGAGTAGCCTGGCACCCGTAGCCGTGGAGTATGAAGGCGGCGGCGTGTACTTGGGCGGAGGATCCGGCGCCGGAGCAGCCGCGCGCACCGGCAACGCCACGCCGGCAGCCCCGCCCCCCTCGCCTACGTCACCCACATCCATACGCGGACGATACAGGTTTTGTATACGCTGGAAAAATTTTGGATTTAAGTCAATTTTTATTATTAATAATTTAGATCACTGTCATATTTATCAACGTCTCACAAAGCTAAAAAGGTATCAGACAATTTCCTAACGTTAATTCGCTGCCAAGGTAGAGCTTTGAGATGATCTGGCACAAAACTCAGGCCACTGCTTTTTAATCGCCAAAAAGTACAATTTTAATTGGTCCCAATTTGAAATATTATAAATGGTACAGATTTTTAAATACTACACTAATAATTTAATATAATCATAACGTTGGCACTGACTACATGTACTACGCAATTTCAACTTTGTCGACTGTTACAGACGATAATTTAAGGCTGAATGGATAACGGACCGGCGTGCAAATCAAGCGGTCTTAGTTCGATCCCGACCGGCAGTATCAATGTGAATTTCACTTTGTGGAATTAATATGTACTAGTCAAGTGACTTACCATCTGCTAACGGTGAAGGAAAACATCGTGAGGAAACCCACATACCCTAGAAGTAATTGTATAAGTATGTCTGATCCATCAACCCGCACTAGGCCAGCGTGAGTGGATTATGGCCTAAACCCTGTCAGCTTTCTAGTTAGAGGAGAGGAGACCCGAGCCCAGCAGTGGGACTAATGGGTTGCTGATGATAATGACAGACGATAAGATAATGATACAGCTCACCCACATAGCAACATATCAAAATAATTTAAAAAACAAACTTTAGTAACTCTAAAACCTTAACACAATCAATTTGTCATTATAATTACATAAAGATATAATTACATAATAATCATTCAACCACATTTCATTTACTGATTATATTACTGCAATACTACATTCACTTATAATTATCACGGATTCTATGACGAAGCACACTCACTACTGAATAAGATCTGCTATTTTGTCCTAAGTGTTAATGTTCTAATCAACCCTCAATGTTCGTATCAGTGCGTTAAATGTAATAAATATATGTGAAGTGTTCTAACTGTACTTGAAGAACATGTAGGAATAAATGTGTGTGTGGGAATAGCAGTCTGGAATGTGTGTGTGGGAATGGAATAGTCGTCTGTTTCATTCATTAAGAATAATATCATCATCAATACGAATATTTCCGTGCAGTGACGGATTAAGAATACATAATGTCACTACCCCATCTCAACCCGTGGGCGTCGTAAAAGGTGACTAAAGGAGTAAACCTTATGCAGACAAGAGCATTGAAGAAAAGGAAAATTCGAAACAAACCAAATATATATACCAACACGTCTGGCCAGCGTGGTATCGTAGGCTAAAATCCCTCCACATTCTTTGGAGGAGACCCGTGCCCAGCAGTGGGACGTTTATGGGTTGAGATGATGAATACAAATAAATTCAATCCCCAAGAAGGGAAAATTCCAGTGGTCACAGGAATCAAAATACGCGCGGGTTGAGTCGCGGGCGACAGCTAATATACTATATCTTAATATACAATTAAATTAACCGTCCTTACCACTTCTTCAATATGTTCATTCAGCCCATAATCCTTGCAGCATTAAACGAATGGATATTCTATTAATCAAAATAACCACGGGACTTCATTTATACAATTAATGGACTCAAAGTAAACGCAGACTCTAAATATATGAATCATACAAATATTTATCTCGTGTGGGAATCGAACCCACGAATCTCAACACGGGGACGTTAGAGGCGACGCGAACAGAAACACCTAAAAGCGGTATGCCACAGGGGTCTCAATTTCTTACATAACAAAATTTCTTTTTTTTTCAATATCTACCAGATAAACTTTTTAGTAAAAAAAAAACCTCACCCGGTTAAATATTCATGAGTCGCTGGTGATAATGTGTTGATACAAGGAAATAGGTTCAGAAGTCTTGGCTCACTTGAAACTATTTCTGTGTATCAACAAAAGATTTGCATGTTTTATTTTCTACCTCGTAATTCGGATACGTATACCTGGCACATCACTATTTACAACTTTTACAAACAATAATTTAATAAACGTCTGTTAACTTACATCCAATATATCGGGTGGTCCTTTATTCATGTATCGCCATGTTTGTATGAACGCGGCTACAGGTATTATGAGCAGGGCGCCCTGTTGCATCAACACTGCCACCTGGCGGCTCCACACAGGCCAGTAACTGTCAACAAGTATATATATTATATATATATATATTATTTTCCTATTAATTTTATAAATGCAAAAGTATGCATTGATAGATAGATGTATGTATGGATGTTTTTTATCCAATCATGTCAGCTGATAGGATCTGTTTGTAATTTGGCACACAAAGATATTATAGTATGGAATAGCATAAGACTACTTTTTACCAACAGACCAAGGACACTAGTGACTTATAAAATAAACATATTGCGTCACAGGTATTTCTCCGAAAAGCTAGGCAGGGGTGCGATAAAATATAACACTCACATTACTAAGCTCTGTTAGGTTCTATCGCCATTAATCGGGCCTATTTCCATACTCCGGGTTGATACTGACAATTTTAAGACAGTGAAACCCAAAATCCCGAGGTCGAACTTGTGATATTTTGTATAGCAGTCGCACACACACAACGAAGCAGTCATACTTTGTAACGACAGTAGAATTTGTTCTCAAGTCTCATGTGGATAAGAATTATATTAGCTTAATGTTGTTCTTTGATATCGCTGTCAGACTAATGTGTCTCTTCTCTACTCTATAGACACTATATTTAGCTCTGTTGCTATTCAATTTAATTGTTTTATTCTTGATGTATTTATCACTTACCCGACGGGTTTTCTCCAACTGTACATTTGACGCTGTTGTCCAATTCGAAAATCCATAACACATATTGCCTGAAAAATAACAAAAAGTAAGGTAAAATAGACAGGAAGAAAAATGGTTTACCTACCTCTATTTTGATCATTAATTCGGCACCGGGTTAATTGAGTCGCCCACTTTATTATTTTTGTATGATTTTTTATTTGAGTGTTAGTATAGATAAATTTTCATGTAACAACACCAGACGACGAAAAAAGTAGTCAATAAGACGCGCAATACGATCACAGAAGACTGGGAACGTGTAGTTCGTTTCGATTAATTATATGACCAGGAATTAATAATTAACCACCAGGATGCTCTAACGATTCCGATTGTCTTGATTATAGCGACACTGTGCACAGTGCACAGTGTCACCATAATCATCATGATTATGGCGACACTGTGTATGAATTGAATGAATGAATTAGCACTAACAAATTGTCATTCTGATGAAGCTAAAATATTAGGACTATAGTATAAAATAAAAACAAAAGGGAAAAAAGCTTAAGGCTAATTTAATTAATTATCGTAATAATGTAGTACTCACACACAACAAAACAGGCAGCACAACAGTCCAGGTGAAGCTGAGCAGCGCGGCCAGCGTGGCGGCGAGGCGGCCGCGGCCCGCGTAGAGCGCGGCCACCACGACGTCGGGCGAGTACGGCCGCCCGCGCACCACGAACACGCCCACCGTCAGCACCACCTGCACCACGCACTGCCACCACGCGCCCACGCACACGTAGTCCAGGAAGTGCACCACGCGGATGCCCGCCTGCGACATCGGGAATTGATTAGTATAACAGTGAAATTATAAAAATTTAAAACCAAACTGAATTACGAAGTTGCCGTTCATAAGTATAAACACTCTTAATATCATGCGTCCATAACTTAGTTTTAGAAGAGCATTTAAAAGATAGTCAATATAAATATTTTTTTAGGGTTCCGTACACAAAGGGTAAAACGGGATTATTACTAAGCCACCGCTTTCAGTCCGTCTGTCACCAGGCTGTATCTCATGATATACACATACAATATTTTTTTGATTTTACTGCAGTATTATAAGATTAAGACACATAAAAGAAAATACTCCGGGAAACTTAACTATTGTATTTTGAATTATAATTCCACGAAATAATACACAAATTAGAATAGCAAACCAATCACACAAATTTAGAATCGAAATACATATATTTTACCTTTTACATCACCAATATACATCCATCAATGACTATAGTATTTATTGAGTATAATATATTCGTACTTGTGTTGCATACAGAAATAACTAAAACGTAATTATATGTTACTAACCTATTTGGTTCGCCATTGTATTGGATACACACAATAGAAAAATATAAGTAGAACAAATGTATGTAAATCATTATGTTGTAATATGTTTTTTATGAATTACTAAGTAGTAAATCTAATATGTTCGTTTAGGTGAAATGAAATGAAACTCTTGTGCTAGAAAATGTATAACATTTTGACGGGTGAGATTAAGAACTCTAATACTATGTCTGTAATAAAATATTTAAAGTGCACATAATATTATATCAACCAAAACTCGACTCAAAAAGTCTAACATCATCAACTATTGCGGATAAAAAAAAAATATTTTTTTGTAAACCGCTGTCAGTTAGTGAAGTATACAGTAGCAGAGGCTGGTTAAAAACGTTGAAAGCGCTCTAGATGCGTGGCATTAAATATTTCACTGACGGCCCTCTACCAGGGTATCGTTTTCCCTATTACCAGGTTATCGTTACGCATTGGGACACTGTGTATAAAGGTATAAATAGTACTACAATACTTACATCAGTACTAAGCAGTAGTCCCATAGCGAGTCCAAACACACAACTCAGGAATGTGATAGTTGTTTCCCAAACTTTGAGCGCCTCTGGATTGATAGCCATAATGCCGGTTATCACACAGTGCCATATAGCAAGTTGTTGAGCTATACCAAACATTATTAGTATGAAGTAGAATATCACGGCCCAGGCTGGCGATAGCTAAAATAAAAAAATTGTATTTAATTGTATATTTTTCAAAACTTCTCAGTGGCTCAGTGGTATTGGGTATAGGTCTATGTCGGCAATTTTTTTATTGTCATGAAATACTCAATATTTTCAAAAACTTTAGAAATTTGGGCAACGGGCAACTCTGCCTTTGGGGAAAAGCCTTGGTGCTGTTTTTTTTTAAATTAAGTAGCACGAACGAGGATGTATCCATAACTAGGTACTTTGATTGTATAATTTTTTTTTTTTTTACCACATTCACACAGCGCCATCTAGTCCCAAAGTAAGCAATTCTATTTGCTTGTGTTATGGGTACTAAACAACTAATATACTACTTAAATACATTTATTTTTTGTAAATACATACATATTATAGATAAATTACACCCAGACACAGAACAAACCCTTATGTTCATCACACAAATATTTGTCCTGGGTGGGGATCGAACCCACGACCTCCGGCTTAGCAGTCATGGTCACTAACCACTAGACCAACAGGCCAGCCATTATAAATTAGTCTGTGAGTAAGACAAAATGTATTTTAGCAGAAAATATATGCTATTAAAGCACATATTTTCTGCTAAAATACATTTTGTCACTCGAACCTATTTTTCCAATCATCCTACTAATATGAGGAAAACAAATAAATGCTAATAAATCTGTACTTTCATTCCGCTTCCTAAGTTAACATCAGATTTTAATGCAATTTGACATAGATATCACGTCTCAGTAGCTATTTTTACGCGAACAAAGCCGCGGTCAAAAGCTAGTTATACACTGTACACAACAAAAATATTAACTATTAGACACAAATAATTCACTGTCATTAAAATAATTACAGGCAATTCAGAACCAAGGCTTTAAATATACTAATTTTATAGGCAATTAAAATATAATTATCTCAAGTATTAATACAATCATAAATTTTAAGAACTTTGTAAAAACAATTTAATTAATAAAAACAACATTTGGAATTTAAAATGTTTATATTCAGAAGCTACAGCTAATAACCTATAATAACACTGATATTGACAACATCTTGACAGTGATATGATTACAGATATTATACATGAATATCGGCCCGAGTATGATAATGTGTTCCTGCTGGTGTGTAGTGGTACCCAGAGCTCATTTGGGGAGGAAAGGACTATGGTAACTGCTTACCATCATACGGACCGTAAGCTTGCTTGTATAAAAAAAAATATGCTCACCATATTGGCTGGCAATACCGCAAGCGTTACAGGTACGATCTGTGTTGCCAACTGCAATGGCTGCCACCCGCTCAGAGTGCGCGCGGTGTTGCCACTCTTCCACACCGTAACCCCGACCAAACTGCCATAATGTCCCATATAACGGACTGGCGCTGACACTACGTTACCCGGCATCGGTTCAGACATTGGCCATAAGAATTGCATTGATTTCACCGTCTCTGTAAACATTTAAAAATATATCTTTAACATATAGATATATAATAATCTTTAACTGTAGCTGTTGCAAGGGCCTTCGCTCCCGTGGATATTAGTTTGGCCACAGCTCCTCAGCTCCTTTTAGTAGTAGCGTGATTACGGTATACATACATAGCATGACGCCTTTTTCCCCTAAGGGTTAGGCAGAGGTGTTTCACACCTACATTTCGCCAGCTATGTTTGGTCCCATACAATAGGGGTATATCTTATCTATTATATAGCCTTCCTCGATAAATAGGATAATAATACTAATAGATTGTTTTAAATTCGGTGTCTGAGATAGCGTATTCATAAATTAATAATAAAAAATGTAAAAAATTGTTATTTTTAAATCAATATTTTCAAATATAAATATTGTTGTTTTATTTGCGGGTTGCTGTTGGTTGCAGGCGGCACAACCATCATCATCATCATCATATCAGCCCAACGACGGACGTCCACTACTGAACATAGGCCTCAACAAAGAATTTAGGTGCCTATATCCAGGAAGAAATCGAAGTTATTGGGCTGATATAATGATTAATGTTACCTCACCTCAAACGACATAAAAGTGACAGAAACTGCTGCCTTCAGCATCAGCAACCCATTAAGTCCCACTGATGGGCTCGGGTCTCCTCTCCTCTAACTAGAGAGCTGAGAGGGTTTAGGCCATAATCCACTCACGCTTGCCTAATGCGGGTTAGTGGATCAGACATACTCATAGAATTACTTCTAGAGTATGTGGGTTTCCTCACGATGTTTTCCTTCACCGTTAGCAGATCGTAAGTCACATGACTAGTACATATAAATTCCACAAAGTTGAATCCACATTGTTACTGCCGGTCGGGATCGAACTCGGACCGCGTGATTTGCACGCCGTTCCCTTATATCCATTCAGCCACCATTGCTTCAGCTAATATAATTTGTTAGATGTTGAATCTTGTTTACTTTTTGTTTTAGTGATACCACAATATAAAGAGAATCTTACCAAAGCTTCCCGGTATATAAATATACCCGTAATTCTTCAATATCTGCACACAAGTATTGGCTAAAAATGATCCCAGCAGTAATACAGCAAACGTAAAGCCAACAATACAGGCACTCTCTTTCTGAAGCATAGTATTGGTCTTGTTTTTTGAGTTTTTGTGTGACGTCAGCTGCATGATACAAGCTCCTAAAAGGCCCCATGTAAGAAAGGTTTCTTGAGCAGCTGCGGCCCAACTCTGAAATGTATAGAACATTATATAAACATCTGTACAAATAAATAAAATTGATTTGGCTAAAAGGATCTTTGTGAAATTATATTTACCACATTCACACAGCGCCACCTAATCCCAATTTAAGCAATTATATTTGCTTGTGATGTGTACTACGAGTAAACAACTGAACAACTACTTAAATATTTTATTTTTTTTACAGAACAAACTATCTTGCTCATCACACAAAGATTTGTCCTGGATGGGAATCGAACCCACAACCTCTGGCTTAGCAGTCAGGGTCACTAACCACTAGACCAGCAGGCCAGTCGAATTTGGCACGCTGATAGACTATAGTCTATTTTAGGCATTCTGGAGTAGAGTCGCGAGCAGAGGCTAGTGTACGTATAAACATACAAGACTTGCTCATTTAGCAGTCGTCTGCTTATTTGTTTGCCAACAATGTCATATAAGGCTAGGCGCACACAGCAAAATTATCATTTGCGATTTAAAATCGCAGATGCTAGATTTTCCTTTTTTCGTCGAAGTTTGCGATTTTATTTCCCATCTAAAAAATCGCAACCAGTAAATTTGTAGTGCGCGCTTAGCCTAAAAGAGAAATAAAACATAACAACTAAATAGATTTAAGTTACTTTCGCTTATATAAGAAACAGATTTGAATACAAGAAGCCATCACAACTAAATGGGACATTTGACGCGTAATGAACAGTTTCGTAAAATTACAACCGAAACCGTGTGAACCAGCTAGTTTCTTTGTTAACTATGCATTGTACACTAAAATTGTCCCATTGTTGTTTAGTTTAGTTTCTATAAAAATTGATCTTAACTCAGAACCGACAATACTGAAATAAACTGTAATAGTTATAAAATAGTATAATTCAAATAAAGTTAGATTTTTTTTTATAATTAGCATCAAACAGACACGTGAATTCCTATTCTGCCTTGATTTCGATCTTTATCTAATGAACAACTTGAAAACTATTGTCTCCTTGAACATTTTTGTAATAACATGTACTTATCACGCGATATTGTTTTCTCTTAACAACTAGGACAAAAACAGTAATTTTAACTTTAAATATATGGTTCATAGAGTTCAAAATTATAGTGCTTTTATTATTTAGTCATACTTACATTACTATTGACAAAGAATTCACTCCATTCAGTCTCCGAGAATATGTTGATAACAGTATCGTACGGTATTAAAGTGAGTAATTTAGTACACAGCACTAATGTACCGCAGATTGGTAGAAAGATGAGCATGTACACAGCCTGCAATTATAAACATTACATGTTACATTTTCGTGGGAAATTATATTTACATTACAATGGACGTCACTTATGTTTGTTACCTTGCCGTAAGACCTCAATCCTTTGCTGAGCGCGACAAACACTATCATCCACACTACAGCTAAGTTAAACGCCACTTGAAACTTTATTGTGCCGAAATATGAATTATTGGACCCCAAGTTCCTTTGTAAAATTTCGCCGTGAAAGTACTGCGGCAATGTTTCCTGTATTTTGTATGTTTCATTCTTCGTGATGGCATCTGGAAGTAAAAAAAAACCGTTCTCGTTATGCGTACAGATCTTCATTGTGCGGAACGGTAAAGCAATTATCGACTAAATTGACCTTCAATCAAATTTCCTGCTTTATCGTCAGATATCGACGAATTTGTTGACATTGTACAAACAATGAATCATTTAACTCACCTTCTATATTGAACTCGTGTGGTAAGGCCCACTTGTATCTATCGTTAGATGTAATAAATGAGTCTCTAAAGTACACAAATATCCATGATAAGCCTATTATACTATACATGCCGATTACAGCTTGGGTTATGAGCAATGATACGCCAACACCTTGGAATATTGGCGATATACGCCACATGTCCACTGGGCCAGACTCCAATACTTGGCCCAAACATAAATGTAAAGTAAATAGCGGTATTCCGATCAACAAAGACAGTATAAAAAACTGTACTATGAAGCTTGCTGTAACAAAAAAAGATCTATTATAAAGATACCGAGGAAATTGGGTGAAACAACTTAATTACGTAAAGTTGCAAAATTACCTCCAAAATGAACACTGAATATGGCAAATCTAGATATATTAAATATTCCCACGGTACAACTGAGGCACGCCAGCATGGCACTCATACGATGTGGCCAAACTCCAAAAGGAGGTTCTTCAGTCTCTTCAATTCTGAAAAAAATATGAGTATCAGTTTTTATAACAAAACAAAATTATATGATACGTGAATCATTCACACATCCTATGACCTCATTTTGAATTGGGCAATAAACTAACGAAACAGTGAAGGTTGCTTAACACATTGGATGACTGTAGATGTGTATGATTCAAATAGAATAAGTAAAAGTTACCTCTCCTCCGTGGCACTTGTAGCATTTTGTGAAGCGGGAACAACATTCAGAGATTCTGTTGAGGAGCTAGATGTACTAGTGCTCCTTGCGGTACTCCGGGCCGTGTTCCGACCCGTCCAGTCCCCAGCCGTGACATCACTCTCACCGGGAGACGGAAGAGAAAGTGTCCGGTTCATTAGTAAAGCTCGGCGCCCAACAATAAGTGGTCCCGAGGCACCATCACTACTGAGATTCGCGGCGGTCACTTGTAATTGTATTGGCGCGCTCGTAGGCCGCATGTTAATGTTATGCTCAAGAAAAAGTATTACTGGCAGAGTTAGAGGCTCGCAAAACGACTCAGCTGTTATTGCCGGCAAAACTATAGGATCCAACCTCCTCATTGAATTCCGTAAATTATCGTTTGTCGTACTTGCTCTCTCTAAAGATGTAACTAAAACTTGACGGTCATTATCTGATAGTTCAGAGAAACTTTTCGAGCGGCCAAGGCTCGTGAGATTTGACCTCTCGGAGATATTTTGTGTGATGTCTACTTCCTCTAAAGGCGGTGCTGATGGCTGTGCATTAGAACACATTATTACTTGAGTATTGTCATCCATTGAACTTTGCGCTTCCGACTGTTCAGACTCTTCGTGAGATTCCGCAATGCACTCTTTAATTTTACAAATGAGATCTTCTTCATCGCTGTCGAAACTTTTTGTGCCATCGTCGAGACACGCTAATAAAGACTTATCTAAAACTTCATCTAAATCATTCAATATATCCATAAACTGGCACAAGGCGGTCGCCTGAAATTCCTCGTCGTTTGTGATGTCGCTCGTATGTGATGAGAAGTTTGAGTCGGATTTGTAACATTCCGGTATAGTTTTTTGTAAATCTTCTTTCAGGTCACCATCTTCTGATGTTCTGTCCAAATCTTCACTGTAGTGATCACTGTCGTTACTCTCAAAGATGCTGCTGGAAGCATCGCTGTCGGCACTACTTCCTGGTACATTGTCACTTTGCTCGTACCGACCTTCGCCTATATTAACTACTTCCATCTTTATTGCATGGCCTAAGTCATAGCCCGCGCGTTTTGTTGACCCTGCAACAAACAATCCGGTTATAATCATGTTCAAAGCCAAACAAAGAATATTAAATCAACATGAAAAGGCACATTTTAAAGTAACAATTTTCCACAGCTTGTACATGGTTATGTTGGACATTGCAGAATGTTGTTTGTATTTACATATGAATTAACTTGCTAACAAGCCTAATTACTGTAGCACTGTGTCAAATGTGGCTTGGTGTTAGCACTGTGATGTGAAGACTGGCCAGTATCTGGTAATGTACACAAATATGAATCACTAGATTACCTTGTGGTACAGATAGATAAAAGATATCCATCCTACATATATGTCACATCCTATGTATAACAACATACATTTTTTTATTTGGTTAAACTGCAATAATTAATATCAAATGCTTTCATGTTATTGGTATTTTCCAAGATTGATAGCAACATACCATCACCAATGGTGGTTAAATTGATAAGTGATAATGGTCTGAGTTTGATTCCGATCGGCAGCACCAATGTGGATTTTGCTTTGAGGAATTTATATTTAATAGTCAAGTGAATTACAATCTGCTTACTGTGAGGGAGAACATCGTGAGGAAACCCACATACACTAGAAGAAATTCTAAGTGTATGTCTGATCCACCAACCTGCACTAGACCAGCATGTGTGGATTATGGGCTAAATACCCTCCCAGCTCTCTAGATAGAGGAGACCCAAGCCCCAGTAGTGAGACATTAATGGGTTGCTGATGAAACCGTCACCACTTATTCTACCAAGAGATGTTGATGATGATAATTCAACCTTCCATTTACTGTCAGAACAACAAACTTATTTCATCAAATAGCAATCTAGACAAGTTCAAAATCAATACATTCTAACATAATTAAATTCCTTCAGGTGCCAGTGACCTTTTAAGGGCTTTGAAGTGAGAACTTCACAAACAATGGATATGTTGCTGACCCTATCTGTCCTTATATATTTAGTATTTTGTTAGGTAACTTTAAGTTAAAGAGAATACATATTATAACACATTTATTTAATATAAGATGTTATTGGTCAGTAGCAGAATCAAATTAGTTATCCAAACAAGACATTTTTTATCACAAATTAAATTACTTGAATCTTTTTATTTTTTCTATCAGTTTTAGGGTATAACATTTTAAATAAAAATAGAACATTTACCTTTTTTTTCTAGAAAAGCAGAATGTAGTGTTTTCATTTTAGAGACCTTAAATTAATATAAAAACTACAAGTAACAAGTCAGTGGAAAAACCTGTTATTATGAAATTATACAGATTATTATTTAAAACAAAACAAAACTGTTTATACAAACCATATAACAAAAGAACTTATTTGTTCTTTTCCAATTTCAAACACAATATTACTACAACAACAGCCTCCAGATGTTATAATGTATGGAAACTTATTTCACTGCTTTAAATGATAATAATTATGTTCTAAACAATTACAATGACTGGTCCTAACAGAATAATCTCAATTATGAACATGAAATTCAACATAAGCATGAATTAATTTACACAATCCTGAGATAAACTTATCAATGAACTTGTAAATTTATGTGTAATAGAACAGATTTCACAATAACTGATAAGAATGAACATTTTGATCAGTAATGTGATGTGATGTGATGTCACCTTGTTATGACATTTTAGCTATAATAATATATGAGACAAATAATGAAAAGTTGGAAGGGGAAGACCTAGAAGAATATACCATGACCAGAAAGGAGAGAGGACATTCTAAAGAAAGGAGAGTTCAGGAGTACGCTAAACAGGCAAGAATGTATAAAAAATCTTATGAATGTTAAAGAAGCCAGGTTGAATGTTAGAATCGTAGCAGGTAAAAGGAACTAGTCTCTACCCCTCTGTTGGGAAAGAGGCGTGATCTAAAGTATGAATGAGATGACTATTGTGTTAATGTTTTTTAGAAATTTGTTACAATTTTTGTTTTTTTACATTTATGGCTGTACAAATCATCTTTACACATACATAAGCTAACATTGCAAAAAATTAGTTCTTAACGGCAATTTTATTATATGTAAGTTACATACGGTAACATCACAATTTAGTGTTGATAATTTGTAGTTTTCAATTTTTATTATTTAATATGAGCTATATTTTATGTTCAATTCTCTTTTGAAATGACGTGAATGTTTATTAAAAATTATACATAATGCTTACAGTTACTTTACTATGAAACTAACACCCAAGTTCCAATGTGTTGTTGTTATTACATAGTCTAATATATACAACAGTTAATGTAAATAAACTGCAACGAAACAATTTTTCAATGTGAGAGTTCTATTTTATTAATGTCTAACAACAGAAAATATTGTAATTACAAATCCAGAAACTCATTATGTCATACCATTAAGTTGAAACAAGTATGGCCAATATTAGTAATTAAGAATTAATTTACTACAACGTTACATACGCAATTAACTAAGAAACCACTGTTGTCGAAATCAAGTGTGAAAGATTGGATAATTATTATTAACCAAACATAGCTTGTCTAAAGACTCTTAAAATCAAAAAAACATAAATAAGATCACAAATGGTCAATGAGTAAAATGATTTCAATGTTATTTTAGGCTTACTCAATTACACATTGATAAGAACAATGTAAATAAATATAAAATACTAACCTGATTTCCTGACTGTAACATAGACACCAGCCCATCAGTCGTCAGCTGTTATCATAAAAACATATTCATTTAATCACACTTGTTTTTACCTAGGATTGAATTAAACATTTAATTATAGAAGTGAACTGAAGTGAATTACTTTCAGATTTCTATTTTAATGATAAACTCAGATTTAAAAATTAAATTTTCTACAGCACTGTAATTAGTACCAGCAGCAGGTACGCACTAGTGATGTTACTATTTTACCATACTATTAACTAAATTATTATAGTCGATTGATCGATATATTTATATTAGTTTAATATTAAATTTGTAAAAAAATATAATAATATTGGTTTATTGCCTAGTTGCTTCAGAAGAAACTCGTGGTGATCCTCGACTTCACAGCTTCTGACGAACTCGATTGAATGAACAGCTTAACGATTGCAACATTTTTACAAAATTGCTGTTCACCTCAAAATCCATTTAATTTTCTTAAATGACGTCCGCAGACGCATCTTCTTATTTGTAGAGCAAGCATTAGATAGCAACAAATAAAGTTGTAATATTCTATTGTAAATTATTGCATATGTTATGCAATAATTTACAATATGTTATGCAATAATTTACAATAGAATATTAATGACTGTCACCGTGGCGCAGTGGTTAAGGTGGTCGCCTCGCCACTACATCGCCGTGCTGGGTGACGTGGGTTCGATTCCCACACGAGACAAATATTTGTGTGATTCATAGATATTTGTTTCTAGTCTGGGTGTACTTTGTGTCCGTTAGTTTCATGTTTGTAAAGCTCCCCGCGACACAGGGCTTGTTCCCTAATGCGGGCGTTGTTTTTAAAAAGAAAAGAAAGAAAGAAAAAATTGTTTCAATTCCCTTTTCAATTTTTTTAAATTTTAATAGTGTACAATAATTGGCTTCAAAAAAAGGCGTTTTTCAATTCGTCGGCAATTTTTACTTTTTTATGTTCCCCGATTATTCAAAAACGTCTGTATTCATTTGGAAACTTCTATCTTTGTTTGAAAGGATAAACTTTCCAGCCCTCTGATTCTGAGTTGTCGGAAAATATTCCGGAAATGTCAGTTTAATTAAACTTAAAAATCATAATATCATAAATCATAAATAATGTTAAAGAAATAGATGGTTGTAGGAAAAAATCTTAAATTAATCAGTTTTTAATTTTCTATACTAATCAGGGGCCTGCCCCCTGATTCTGACTCGTCGTATTGTTCCCGGATCGTAAACTTTTTCGAATCTTAGTACGACGTATTTTTACGGCTTAAGTTATTTAATGTTACAAAATAGTCTACCGTATAGAAAATTAAAAACTGATTAATTTAAGATTTGTTCCTAGAACCATCTATTTTTTTAACATTACGTTTTTTATGTTTAATTAAACTGACATTTCCGTCCGAAAATTTTCCAACAGTTTAGAAACAGTGGGCAGTTATCCCATTTTCAATCCAAATTAAATAGGTTCGTGTTACGCGTTTCATAGATTTTTAAAGTTATTCTAGTATTTGTGTTGGATAGCCATCATCTCATGTTCATTAGCTGGCAATGGATGGAAGGTATAATTCTTTAACGGTTAGGAGTTAGAGAACTATTCTTTAAAAAAATTAATACGTACGTTCCATTTAGGTTATTCAGGTCAGCAGATGATGGAAGGTAAAACTCCATAACAGTTAGGAGTAAGAAGACGATTCTTCATAAAACACATACATAAAATATATCATACTTACCGAATATTTGTAACAGTCTTAAACGTCTATGGTTAATTACATTTTAAAAAAATTTAACCACCTTCTAAAAAACAATGAAATAAAATATCTTTGTAATGTAAACAGCATTTCAACCCTGCATTTACTAGGTATCAATGGTGAAATAAGACACAATTTTTAAGAGGGAGAAAACTTAATATTTTAGAAATGCTGATCAAAGATATTTTGGGAAATACCTGTCCATTAACAACCTGTACAAAAGATATTAAAGAAGTTTATGAATTTTAAATCAATTTGGCTTATTTTACATCATAATATATATGTGCGTATAAATAGTTTTAAATCAAATCAAATCATTTATTAATTCATTACCTACATTTTGGGTACTACAGATTTTGGGTATTAAAATATAAATTTATATTTTTTTATTTAAAGTACTGAACTTTTTTTTCAATAATTTGATTAATACTTTTAAATCGATATGTTTTACGTTAATTAAACATAAAACACTATTTTTGTTATAAAATTTAAATAACTAACTTGGACAACACTAATTATTTGACATTACGAACTAGGTATTTTGATTGGGTACTGATATGCATAGTTTGACGTAAAATTCACCAATTGCAGTTCAGTAAAAATAATTACATGATTTGATTGGACTTTTAGCTGCCAAATTGGATCTTCTATCTCATTTTCCATGAAGTAAGGCGCATGTGCGTTTCAAAGTTGTAACAAAATATCAAAATAAGGAAACTATTATAATTTTCCTTAATATTTTTTATATAATTAACCAGAGTACGTTGATTCAATTTTTTATTTTTATAATTATTTGCAAACTCAGAAGTATTGCATAATGTAGACGGTTTGTTACTGCTAAACGATTTAAAACATAATACTGCTGCTATGGAAATGCAACCCATATCAGGTTTATGAATAGAACAATCCACGGGTCAAAGTATCTTTCTTAACAAAATATCAATCTATTAAATATGATTTTCGACCTTATGAGAATACAAATAAAAGCAACTTAAAATGAAAACTACGGAGTATCTCGTTAGAATAGATAAAGTTTATGTAAATGTTTTTTTTTGTACTTGTAAGCGATAAGCATTATCGTTTTGAATCAGTCGCTTGCTTTTGTTAGTGATCTCTTTTTATTAACTTTACACAATACAAACGAATTAATCATGTATTTTTTGAAAGGATGTAAAATAATTACCATCAAAATGCGACACACAAATAAGGTTGGTTCAAGAAAGTTTATTTAACGTATAGTCACTTCGTTCATTCGTCAGTCGTAAACGGAATGCCATACTAGAGAGTAGGCTTCGATTGTTAAGAATCTTCTCATTACCGTAAATTATTACGAAAAATAAAATCGGATCGTAGTTATAGAGCTATATTAATTTGTTCATTTTGTTAACAGCTTTTTAAAGCGATGGCGGCATATTCTTCTAAAGTTTCTCTCAATGAAGTGGTTATCGCATCAGCAGTCAGGACACCAATAGGATCCTTCAGGGGCAGCCTGGCGAGTTTATCAGCTTCAGAACTCGGTGCAGTCGCCATCAAAGCAGCAATTCAGAGGGCTGGCATTCCTAAAGAAGAAATTAAAGAGGTTAATTGATTCTACCTACTTTCTCTCATGTTTAATATTAATTTACAGCTATAAATATAACATAAGCAGTTATAAGTAAACCTCAAATATCTCTGGTTATTTGAATCTTTTTTTTAAATCTCAGTTAAAAATCTTGATTATTTTGTTAAATTTTTGACAGGATTAGTAATTTTATCACTAAAAAAACATTTGACTGATAACAGAATTGATTGTGATAACTAATATGTCTAACTACTTAATTCAAATTTGGTTGTTAATGTTTTTTTTTTTTTGTTATAGGTGTATATTGGAAATGTCTGCTCTGCTTATATGGGTCAAGCACCAGCCAGGCAGGCAGTTATTTTTGCTGGTCTACCGAAAAGTACAATTTGCACAACAATTAACAAAGTATGTGCCTCTGGTATGAAATCAATTATGTTAGCTGCACAAGGCCTGCAAACAGGAGCTCAAGATGTTATATTAGCCGGAGGAATGGAATCTATGTCAAATGTGCCTTTCTATTTAAAGAGAGGTGAAACACCATACGGTGGTATGCAATTAGTAGATGGAATAGTATTTGATGGCCTAACTGATGTTTACAATAAATTTCATATGGGTAACTGTGCTGAGAACACAGCTAAAAAATTAGAAATCTCGAGGCAACAGCAAGATGATTATGGATTAAGTAGTTACAAAAGAAGTGCTGCAGCATATGAACAAAAGGCATTCGCTGATGAAATAATACCAGTCCCAGTACCACAGAAGAGAGGTGCTGCACCAATAATATTTATGGAAGATGAAGAATATAAGAGAGTGAATTTTGAAAAATTCTCTAAATTAGCTACTGTTTTCCAAAAGGAAAATGGTACAGTTACAGCAGGTAATGCCTCAACCTTAAATGATGGTGCGGCTGCCATGATCCTGCTGACTGCTGATGCTGCCAAAAGATTAGGTGTCACACCCATTGCTAAAATTGTTGGATTTGCTGATGGTGAGTGTGACCCAATTGACTTCCCTATTGCACCTGCTGTTGCTATTCCCAAACTTCTTGAGCAAACTGGTGTTAAAAAAGATGATGTAGCATTATGGGAGATAAATGAGGCCTTCAGTGTGGTTGCTGTTGCTAACCAGAAATTGTTGGAATTAGATCCTGCCAAAGTGAATGTTCATGGTGGTGCCGTCAGTCTTGGTCACCCTATTGGCATGTCAGGAGCAAGAATTGTTGTACATTTATGCCATGCACTGAAGAAAGGAGAAAAGGGTGTAGCTTCAATTTGTAATGGTGGTGGTGGTGCCTCCTCTATTATGATTGAAAAATTGTAAGTTTCAAACAAATTCTGACCAACATTGTTTTTTTTCCTTGTGTGCCTTCTAGAATTTATTTGCTGTTAAGAAAGATAATATATTGTATGTTTGGTATAGCTTTAAGAAATATATGATTTTTAATATATTGTTGTAAAATAATTATTTATGTTTCATAATGCATGTAAATAGAAATGTATTAAGGACAATGGTTGTATGACTTATATTATAAAAAAATGATATAATCAATAAAATATTTTTATAAATGGGTGTTATTAATTTCTCCTCTGGTTTACTATTTCAGATTCCAAGATGTACAAGGAAAGCCAGTTTTAAGCTTCTACACTAAGGACCCTTGTGGTCTATGTGATATTGTAATGGAAGAATTAGAACCTTACAAAGATAGAATTCTAATTAAAAAAATTGATATTACAGAAAAAAAAAATGTAAGATGGTTAAAGTTGTATAGACATGACATACCAGTGTTATTTCTCAATGACCAGTTTTTATGTATGCATAAACTAGATAAACATTTACTGGAGAAACGACTACAAACTGTTGAAGATTCACAAAACAAACAAATATAATATTTAACTAAGTACTTATGTAGGTAGTCAAACCAGTATTCATTTCCTGCTTGTAAAGTTATGACTTGTTTAGGTAGGTACATAAAAAACATCAAATTTAAATATAAGACGAGTATTATTTTTAGTTGGTCATTGTTTTAAGTCACATGGTATGTAATAAAATAAATAAATTTGATTATTGTAAGTATTATAATTATTATATGATGAAAATAGGTAGGATTACAAAACTTACAATGCAATAAAATAAAATACAAATTTATCAAGGTGGCAAGGCCAATTAAAATAATAAAATAGGATTATTAATAGCAATATATTTAAATGATAGATAGGTATATTGGAAGATGTGGAAAATGTAATTTTCCGGAATGTTTAAATGTATGGATTGATAATAAAATACCATTTATTATTATACTAGCTTTTGCCCGCGACTTCGTCCGCGTAGATTTCGATATTACATAGATCTTTGTTTTAAGTGCAATTCATGAATTCCACAACACCCCACTACAGGAGTTGAATTTAATTTTACGTCAATATAGATAACATTTTCGTAATCAGCGTCCCTGAAAACCTTGAAAACGACATCCATATCAATTTCTAATAATTTTCATACCTATTTCATCCCTTAGGCCTTAATTTTTCAAACACCAAAAACAACCCATCAACACACTTCTTAACTGAAGTTCTAATTGCGTATTATCTGTCCATAAAAACCTAAAAATAACGACTAAGTACTTAGTTTTCAAACGTCTTTGTCACAATTTCATCCCCTTTGGGATAGAATTTAAAAAAAAGCAAAGAACACGTATTTGTGTTTTTGATCACATGTAATAAGGTTCCGAACTGCCTTGGTGGCGCGGTGGGAAGTGTATACGACTGCTGTACAAGAGGTCCCGGATTCGATTCCCGGGTCGGCTGAAAATGAAATTGGGCTTTTCTATCATGTAATTCCAGTATTGAGATTTTTCCGGAGTTTGGTAAGCAAATGTGAATGACAATAGGCTCGCCCCCTATTTCAAGGGACCCAACATATAACTTGAAAAACAAAGAACTGTCTATTTAATATTTCACCCCCTGAACCCATCCCTATCAAAAATATTAAAAACATCATTTTAAGTTCCTATCCCATTACTAATTTGAAAAATATTAACTTCAAAATAAAGAACATCGTTTCATCCCCAATTTCACCCTTCCAAAGCCACCCTTGTCAAAAAAATTGATGAGGGTATTTTTTATTTTGATAGCAGTACCCCAATACAAATTTTCAAATCTATAAGTTAAAAAACAAAGAAGTTTCATACCATAGTTTTTATCCCTTTTCACCCCCTTAGGGGTTGAATTTTAAAAAACCCTTTCTTAGTACACCTTTAGTCATTAGGACAAACACACCCTCCACATTTCAAGTCGCTACGACCAGCGGTTTAGGCTGTGCGTTGTCTGTCAGTCAGTCAGGACAAAGCCTTTTACTATATGTATGGATTTCGCATATAATAATTTATAAGCAAAAGTTTGTGTTTGTTAAAATGTATGTTTGTTACTCAATCACCCAAGAACGGCTAAGAATAAGTTATTAAAGTCCTACGCAGTCAGAAGCTACTTCATAATAATTCAACACTCATGATGACTGCCAGATTAAAACAGACATCAGCCCCCTGATTCTGACTCGTCGGATTGCTCCCGGATAGTAAACTTTTACGAACCTTAGTACGATGTATTTTTAAGGCTTATATTATTTAATGGTAGAAAATAGACTAACGTATAGAAAATTAAAAACTGATTAATTTAAGGTTTTTTCCTACAACCATTTATTTCTTTAACAATATGTTTTTTAACTTTAATTACACTGACATTTCGGGCCGAAATTTTCCGACAGCTCAGAATCAGGGGGCTGGACTACTAACCTAGGGAACTTCGCAGGAATGTCGCAGGGGACTTAACAAACAGATACACAAAGTACACCCAGACTCGGAACAAATATCAGTGATTTACACAAGTAAGTATTTGTCCGCTGTTGGAATCGAACCCACGTCATTCAGCACGGGGATGTGAGTTGCGAGGCGTTCGCCAGGAATTAGTCCTTTATTCCCGGTCGTCCCCACTGGGTACAAGTGGGAATAAAAAGTTTCGTTCTTCCCCAGTGGTGACGATTGAAGCTTTTTATTTTCCACTCGTTCCGCTTAGATATATATACCGAGAGTCAAAATGCAATACCTAATCGCAACATTATACCTACCTACTTAAAAAAATTAAAAAGACCTAAGTTTTTATACTGTATTATGATGTATTATAGACATTCAACGTAATTTACAATAACTTACGAAAATATTAAGCCTCTCGGTCTATAAGCGGAACCACTTGTACCCAGTGGGGACGACCGGGAATAATGGGAATTACTTATCGGGAAAGTTTCCATCCAAGAATAAGGTTTATTACAGAAACTAGATTAGTACTTATTATAAAGAATAGATCCTATAAAAAAACTCATAGCAATCAGTTTTAAATTTTCTATATAAAACAAAAACTTATTTTCTACAAATAATACAGCCGTAAATAAAGTCCTCGTTCATTATTCAAAAACTTTACGATGCTATAATTTTTCGACAGTTAACAGTGCCATCAAGAAGTTAGCAGGTTTGATTATTAATTTTTTTGATTGTAATCCGGAAAACCGGATCCGGTAATCCGGCGGATTCGGCGTCAATTAACGTTTACCGAATCCAGGGCCAATATACCGGATCCGGTGCTAGCAATTTTTGGCAAAATAATAGAGCTGTTGCATGAATAGGTAATTTAAATGCGTTGCCCGTGGTATTTATTCGCGGCGCGATGCATGCAAACTCATGATGGTGTCGTCATAAATATTGGATAAATATTAGACTTGTTTGTTAGCATTCTCAAACATTTTAATAATTAGTAAGATCTCAAGTAAATTACGTAGGGTTAATTAGGTATATTAATTAGATTTTATAAAGTTACTTAATAAAATAATTGATATGTCTGTGAAAGTGAAATCTAGAAAGACTGAGCTAAGCTCTAAGCTTCTTAATTTTAATTTGTTTAAAACTAAATTAAAGGGTCTGTTAAACAAAAAATGTTAAAAAATGTTTGACTAATGATTTTTTAAACGACTTCAAAAAAGGAGGAGGTTATATGTTCGACTGTATGTATTTTTTTTTTTTTTATGTATGTTCAACGATTACTCGGAGATGCCTGAACCGATTTAAAAAAATCTTTTTTTGTTTGAAAGGGTATACTTCCGAATTGGTCCCCTATTCATCACGTAAAGTTCTGATGATGGAATCTCAGGGAAATCGAAGGCAACCCTCAAATTTTATAGGCAGATGTTACGTGTTTCATATATTTTTTAAAATTATTCAAGTATTTACGTCTGATAGTCAACATCTCATGTTGATGAGCTGGTGATGGAAGGTATAACTCCTTAACTGTTAGGAGTTGGAGAATAATTCTTTCGACATTATAGGTTCTTATAAACCAATAGTTGTATTCTTGTAGGTTATTTAGGTGAGCTGATACTGGAAGGTATAACTCCTTAACTATTAGGAGTTGGAGGATAATTCTTTCAATATTATAGGTACTTATATACCTATAGTTGTATTCTTGTAGGTTATTCAGGTGAGCTGTCAGTGGAAGGTATAACTCCTTGACTCTTAGGAGTTGGAGGATAATTCTTTCGACATTATAGGTACTTATAAACCTATAGTTGTATTCTTGTAGGTTATTCAGGTGAGCTGTCACTGGAAGGTATAACTCCTTAACTTTTAGGAGTTGGAGGTTAATTCTTTCAACATTATAGGTACTTATAAACCTATAGTTGTATTCTTGTAGGTTATTTAGGTGAGCTGTCACTGGAAGGGAAATTTCTTAATGTTTAGGAGTAAGAAGATGATTTCTTTAAATGTCACATCCATGTATAAACCTTAATTTGTGTTATTTCAAGTGTCTGAGGTGAGAGCTCTTGATGGAAGATAGAATTGAAAGTTGTATAATTCAAAGGAATTCTTAGATGATATTTTAAGTTTATTTTATGTAACCTGCATTGTATACCTATACTTGTTACCTGTCGCATTTTATAGGAAAAAAGAAAGACATAAAAAGCTGAGAGTTCTGAGATTCCTCTATTCTACAATCAGGTTGTGTTGTTAGAATATTTAAATAGACGTTCCCTTCTATCGAAGATTCTTTATTTCGGTTTTCCGTCTTAGTTTGCCAGCCAGTATTATTAAATCTGCTAGATAAAAAATACACTAAAAATGGAAAAATAAACTATTTTTAACAAAAAAATATTAAAACGACTTCAAATCAGTACTAAAAAGCGAAAAATAAACTGAATTAGATATTTAATTCCAAGCTAAAAAATACCTACCTACCTGTTTAAAGTATAATACCCTATTACTAATCTCTTTGAAGTCGGTGCCAGCCTAATGAGGTTGTATCACTCAGTTTGAGCCGTCCCCTAGGTACGATCACACGCAAGTGCGAGGTGGTGTGAAGTAGCGAGCGGTAACAGATGTACGTACTAAGTAGTACGTAGCTTAACAAACTCTTTAGGCTTGGCACCGACTTCAAAGAGATTAGTAATAGGGTATTATACTTTAAACAGGTAGGTAGGTATTTTTTAGCTTGGAATTAAATATCTAATTCAGTTTATTTTTCGCTTTTTAGTACTGATTTGAAGTCGTTTTAATATTTTTTTGTTAAAAATAGTTTATTAGATGACACTTTCTAGGACATTAAATTATATTCTTCTAACATCTGGTGTTAACAACTAACATTGACATTGTTGTTTTTTTTATGTATTGTTTTTGATTATTTAGATAAGTCATTATCTTGATTGTTTTGTATTTTGACTATTTTATTTTGATTATTATGTCAATTAGTTGTGTTAAGTACCATTATTAATTTCTCCTAGTTGCTGTTTTTATTAAGTATTGACGCCAAAATACTGGCAGAATATGCTAACTTTAATAATTATTTTCTAAGACCAATCATGTACCTATGTAAACCATATTCTAACAAATAACTAATTGATTGATTGAGCTACATACTCGTTACAATTTTCATTAACAATTTAAATATTGTTAAAATTTTACTTAAATAGTTACCTACACTACTGGATTTTAATTGTTTGCTCGTTGTCTATTGGATAATTGGATTTTTTTTTTTGGATTTTATATAATTATTTACTAGCTGCGCCTGCGACTTTGTTCGCGTGGACATCTAATCCCGTACTCGTGGAGTTTTTATTTTTTTTACGAAACCCTGATATTTTTTCCAAAATAAAAGTAGCCTAAGTTACCTACCCCTTGTGACATTAGCTATCCGCCAGTGAAAGTCCCGTCGAATGCGGTCCAGCTGTTCCAGAGATTAGCCGGAACAAACAGACAGACAGATAAAAATTGAAAAAAAAAATGTTATTTTGGTTTATGCACCGTATATTCATATGCATGTAGTAGAAACTGGTTATTTTAATATTACAAACAGACAGTACAATTTTATTTATTTGTATAGATTATACTCGTGTAACTCGTATGTTTTATTTTTTTATAAACTACCTATCATAAGTACCTACAATGACACTTGATTAACTTACTAACTGTTCATTTTGAACCGAAAAGTGAAAATCATCCTGATTTGATCCCATCCCATCGATCCGGCCGGACCCAGCCGGATTGAAAATGACGCCGGATTGCAATCCCTATACCCAAAACGAATAGAATATAATGCTATAAAAGTAATAAAAAACCTGCCAAGTGCGAGTCGGACTCGCGCATCGAGGGTTCCGTACGATTATACAACTCTAAGTTAGAATAAATATTCACGTAAAGGTGCATCTTCAGATAACATCAGTCCGGAATAAACTCTATTTCTTACTCTTTTTAGGGTTTCGTACCTCAAAAGGAATAAAATGGAGGCCTTATAGGATCACTCCTTTGTCCGTCTGTCTGTATGACCGTATGTCAAGAATATTTTTAATATGAAATTAAAAGTAAAGAAAAAGAAAGTAGGTAAGTATCCGTAATGCTAAAACAGTTATTTTACTATGAAAATAACGCCAAGTATTTTGCATTAAGTTTGTTATTTGCATAAAAATAGAACTGTAAACGCAATTTCTTATTTCTAATTTAAAACTACGAAATATGATTATATGACACAAAATTGCGACGTTGGTAAGTACTCTGTTTGTAAAATACGCTCTTAACACCTCATAATTAATGACCTCATATACCTTATCATATACTTATATAGCTATTATAGCTTGCCGCAGCTTCCCTCCCGTAAATTATTGTTTGGCCACTACCCGGCTCTTTTTTGTCGTAGCGTGATGATAATTATAGCCTATTCCTTCCTTCCTTTCCGTTATATTATGCGGTAAAACATGATGTACTATTTACAAATATATAAGAGCTTGTAACCCTGTTTTTAGCAAAAATAAATTATTCTTTATTCTTTTAAGGTATCCAGCACTAAAAGATTTTTTTAAATTCAGACCTAAGTAGTTCATGAGTTAGCACATTCAACCAAACAAACAAACTCTTCAGCATATAGTAAAGATAGCCAGTTGTTATAATTATATTTCCTGGATGAAAATGCTCGCAAATTCAACCTTAGCAATGATTTCAACCTTACTGGTCCTAGGTACTCACGGAACAGAAAAAATAAGTAGGTAAGTACTCGTAGGAGAGAACTTTCAATTGTGACAATAAAATTTTAATGCATTGAAAATTGATCAGCTGTTTTTATTACAGCTGCTCTTGCATTTTCTTGAGTTATTTTTTTTTCAAATTGAAGACAAAGAAAAACAGAATGAAAACGTTGGATGGCTTTTTTCCAATATTGCATATTATCATGAGAAAATCAACCTTATTCACTTGAAATAGAATTAATTTCTCAATATACATTCTTTGTGAAAAACAAAGAGGCAAGGCAAGAGGTTAACAAACAAAATGAAATTGCATTATCTGTGGTTGTCATTGTAATGGTTGACATGTAAAATTTACGGACCCTGGCTCGAAGTATTTTGACTATTTTCTCATTATTTAAATGACTTTCCAGGGATATTATAATATTTCTATAATTCTTAAGTGTTTTTTAAAGTAGTTCTCATTCATCTTTTCTCTACATTTTGACTTTAGATAAAAGTATTACGATGAATAATTCTGCTATACAAACATTGGAGGCGGCCTCTCAGATGCTGATGGTAAGCTTAATATTATTCTGAAAGAAAATATAAAAATGCTGTTTTTTGCTTTTAAATACAATTCTATTATAGGTCTCCGTAAAACATATGTTGTCCAAATATAAGATATTATTTTCTTTGTACTTACATAAAAGACACAAAATACTTGATTATATGAATAGTGAACACAGAACACATCCCTGGTATTATTTTTATTAAATTATATTTAAAAATGAGAACATATGAAACTTGTTCATATGGTAACTTGAATAACATAGGTACTCACAAGATTTTATGTGGAATGTTTTGAGAGAGAATCAGAATATTGAAAATCCCTCATACATCCCACATAATCTTTGTTTTCTCCTACTTTCTAAGTAGGTATAACGAATATGATATACCGCTAATGCTCTGATTATTTTAGAAACACTTATTAAACACCTTATTTGTAAATAAGTAAGTTGATAGACAAACTAGTATTAATCGAAGTTTGACCTAAAATTCTATTACAATATTTATTAATAATAATATGTATCTATAATTCCTTATAAAAATCTTTATGAATTATTGTATAGTTACAAGATTACATAAAATATATTAATTCTTTTCTTTAGGCACCACCAAATATGGTTTCATCTGAGCAGCGCCATCACGCAGAGAGTGTTTTTTTAGAATTCCGGAGTACTAAGAATCCTTATCAATTATGTAGGGAGATATTGGAAAAATCAAGTTCAGATTATGTTCTTTTTGAAGCAGCTGGTTTATTGAAATCTGCTCTTATTAGAGAATGGAACTTGTTGTCTGAGAGTGATATATCGTCCTTGAGAGAGTATTTACTCACTTATTTATTGAGACAAGAAGCTCCTGGATTCTTGCGAGAGAAACTTTTACAGGTATTAGAAACATATATTATTATATTTTCATTTCATTTTATATCTAATTTTATAATTATTATTATGTATTATCACACCTATGTAGGTGTATTATGTTTTTTAATTACTAAATTAGAATGAAGAAGTGAAATTGTAAATGTAATTTAAAAAGCAAAGAGCTTAATAGTTGTCACCTTTTCCTCTTCTTGTGTAAGAAATACTAAGATCAGTTTGAGTTAGTTGATTTTGTTGGTTTAAGTTATTAACATATTATAAAATCTCCATTTGTTCTTACGTGTCCAAACTAGTAAATATACCCAACTCGGTAGCAAAATCACGTCATTTATACAGAGCTTGAGTATATATGGTATTATTACTTTTCAGACTATTGCTATCATAGTTAAAAGGGGAAGTATTGATGATGGTGGAAGAGAAAGGAAAGCTTTACTTTGTGAATTAGAGAAAATTATTCTCAGCTCTACAATTACTCAGCAAAAGTTGGCATGCTCACTCATACTAGCTATTATGCAAGAATATGCAATTACTGTCAAGTCCGCTGACGTGGGCTTGATTTGGGAAGTACATTTCCGTTTGAAGAAGTCATTTGAAGCTTTAGATTTGAAGAGGATATTTAGATTTACTGTTGGTGTATTGGAACAAATTGTTCGTTCTGGCCATCGTCCTGAAGGAGAACAAGCATTATTGACGAAACAACTGCTTACTATTGTGGAGACTGTACTCTGTTGGAGTCATGTGTCTCCCCTGTTATCTAAGAGACTCATTGGTGCATTTGAGGCGATTTATGAAAGTGATTCGGCACCAGCATTACGTTTAAGTTTGAATTGGAGGGATACAATAATGCAGCCTGAACTATTAGCATTATTTTTCGAAATCCATATGTATGTCAGATCTAATCCTGATTTAGCTAGTCCATCACTTACATGCTTGGTGCAGTTAGCTAGTCTTAGTGGTGCTGTAGTGTCTGCTAATAATCCTAAACAGCAGTACTTGGAGAATTATGTCAACAGCTTTTTGAATATGATGGCTTACATACAGCCAATTGAAAGGGAGATGCTTGGCATCTCAGATATCTATAGAAGATTGATTGAGTTCTTTTCGCCAGTGATGATAGCATCGACTCCTCCAGCATTCTTGCAAAATCTTACTAATCTGACTTGTCATTGTATTAGAGGATCTGTGATGGAGGAAGTTGTAAGTATTAATCTATATTCAAATTTATTCATACATGTAACAGTTGCAAGTAACAATCTGAAAGTAAAGGTTTAAACACACTACACCATTTCAACATCAGAATCTTATAAGAGACGAATTAGGGTACAAATAATCATAGTACATTTGTGCAAGAGAAAGGAACTCAAAATATAAAACCCTGATTATTTCATCATGCATTCACTCATAGACTATGAGCAGATGTGTGATGTATCATTGTATCTATGTTAACTATTGCCTTTTAGTAACTTGAAACCTAAAAAACGTAACACTACTTTTTTTGGCAGTTGTGTAAAAAGAGTAAGGCGTCCCCCACATTAGGCGTGTGAGCGACGCGTTTTTCTGTTCTGCGGCGTTTGTGGCGAATGCACGCAGCGTCGTGCACGAACGTGCACGCTTAATGTGGGGTCAGCCTACCCTAATAAATCATTAATGCTTAACTTTCCCTCAGGTGAACGACGACACAGTATGGAGAGAATCCTTGAATAAATTCCTTCACAGTTGGAGCACCCTGGTTCATGAAACTGGAGGATATTCCAATGAAATGTTGATAAATCCCTGTATAGAAATATTTAACACCTACTTACAATGCCGACTGGCGCCCCCTGATGGTACAAGGTACAGTTGATATACAAACTTTTTAACTATATTTTTGACTGTTTTTGAATTGTCATTGGCTTCTGACATGGGTCTACTATGTGCCACTTACTATGTCGATAAAAAAGTAGTCTATGACCTTCTCAAGGTCGTTTTGTGATATTTCATGAAGATTGGTTGAGTTGTTTCGAAGATTATCCCTACATTCAAACCCATAAACATTACCTCTTTATTATTGGCATAGATCAGGGGTTACCAAAGTGTGCGCTGCAGAAAGTAAAGTAAGAGGGGCGCAGCGCCGTGATGTGATCCTCTTTTCTATTATTAATACCATTAAACCTACTATTTCGAACTCCGAGACAAAATATTAAACTGCGCCGAGGACTGAAAAATATTGGGGTCCCCTGGATAGACTATAGATGATATTTATAATACCATAAAATTTAAAGACCTTGTTTTCAAGAAATGGTAGTATGTATCTATAAATTATTGATTGTTTGTGTTGAACTAATAGGGGTGGAGAAAATAGTGAAGAAGATATAAAAGATGAGTTGGAGGAAGATGAACGTAAATTGCACAGCAATATTCTATTAACCATTGGAGCTATCGCTCGGAAGGCGCCGGCACACTGTTGCCACGTATTGTTTACGCTACTTCAAGACAGGAGTAAACGGTATGGATACTAGTTTTTTTTTTAAATAAATTTGTGTACAACTGAGTTAAATTATACAGTAGCATAACCTTCAAGAAAGGAGTATACCTACTTCTTTTTAAAAGGTCATTTACGCATGTGTGTTTGTTTTGCAAATGTTCAAGGGTTCACTTTGCCCCCATTTTTATTAAAAAAAAATATCCAAATGATATATACAGCGCTCGTAGCATTATGGTAATAAGATATTCGTTACGATCATCGAAGTTAAGCAACACTCGGCAAGGTCAGTCCATGATGGGTGACTGTTTGTGGCAATTTCATTCTCGAGCGTCTGCGTGCTTCGGAAGGCACGTAAAGTCGTTGGTCCCGGTTACCACTTAATGTGGTAGTCGTTAAGTCAAGTTGAAAGCCTTCTGGGCGACTTGATAAATATCAACACCAGGGTCTGCTTCAAGCCCAAACGATAAGAAGAAGAACAGATCATTGAGGAGGGGAGGAGTCGCAAACGACCATGTGATGCTGTTGGTGTTGTAGGCGTCCATAGTCTACGGTAACCGTTTGTTTGAGCTTGTGTACCATCATTGTGGCCTGAAAAAACGAACAAAAATTACTAATGTATTTATTTATTAGATTGGAGGGCCAGTTGCAGTTGATGCATATGGGTAAATTGCCGGTTAGTGGTGGTGAACAATTAGTCAGCCTCTTCGAAGATCTTCACTGGATATTGATGATAACTGGTAATAGTTATTGCTAATCTCATAATACATTCCAACTACACTTTAATTGGGCTATTCGATTTGTAAAATGGCTCTTTGAGCTGTGTCTTAAAACAATCTACAAAACAATGACTGTCACCGTGGCGCAGTGGTTAAGGTGGTCGCCTCGCCACTACATCGCCGTGCTGGGTGACGTGGGTTCGATTCCCACACGAGACAAATATTTGTGTGATTCATAGATATTTGTTTCTAGTCTGGGTGTACTTTGTGTCCGTTAGTTCCATGTTTGTAAAGCTCCCCGCGACACAGGGCTTGTTCCCTAGTGCGGGCGTTGTATTTAAAAAAAAAAAAAAATCTGGTAGTTATATACTATATATAATAGTAATATTATACTGCCTCGGTGGAGCACCGGTAGTGAAAACGAATGTGGTTTTTGAGGTTTCGAGTTCGAATCTCGAATCGGCACAGATTTTTGTATGATCTGCATATATTTGTTTCGGAGTTTGGCTGTTTTTCTATTTATAATATGTATGTGTTTGGAAATATAATATTTATCAGTTGTCTAGAACCCGTAACACAAGCTTTTATTAGATTACTTTGGGTTAGATGGCGGTGTGTAATAAAATAACCCAAATATTTCTTTTTTAATTTTTTTGGAAATTTTTTGAATGTCGAATTTATTATTTCTAATATAAGTACAGCCAATAGGAAAAAAAAACACAAGACAGAGGAAGAAAACAGTGAGCTTCTTATAAATATTGCTAAACAATTTTGTGCCTTATCAACCAAGCTTAAAATGGCGCCTATATTGTAATATTTCTGTTTTAGGTCACTTCCTAGCCATAGACTGTACTGAAGGTGAACTAATTACAATTCCTCAAGAGATAATCCATTATAGTCTTATGGAAGATGCGGATGTTGATGCCTCATTAAGATTCTTGGTCGGCGAAAGCTCTAACACTAACAATGTGGATCCTATATTGAAGTAAGTTTAATTAGTGCAAGGTGCCGTAGTTTTGTTTCTTTGCATTGATTTTGCTGTATTGAAATTTTCTTAACATCCTGGAGTATAAGTAGGTAAATAAGGGGTAGAGTGAGCCGCTCGTAGCATTGTGGTACTGAGATGTTCGTTACGATCATCGAGGTTAAGCAACGTTCGGCAAGGTCAGTCCATGATGGGTGGCCGTTTGTGGCAATTTCATAATCGAGCGTCTCCGTGCTTCGGAAGGAATGTCAAGCCGTTGCTCCCGGTTATCACTTAATGTGGTAGTTGTTAAGTCAAGTTGGTAGCCTTCTGGGCGACTTGATAAATTCTAACACTAGGGTCTGAAGCCCATACGAAAAGAAAGAAAAGAAGAAGTAAGTAGTGAAGGTGTTCACGGTAAATGGCATTATGCCTAACCCCTATTACATGGGACTTACATAGCTGGCGAAATGCAGTCGTGATATCGCCTATGATGTTTGACACTGTGATGCTATTTTATCTATACTAATATTATAAAGTTTGTTTGGTTGAACGCTAGGATCTCAGGAACTACTGGTTCTATTTAAAAATTCTTTTAGTGTTGGATAGCCTATTTATCAAGAAAGGTTATATATATTATAGGTTGTATAACATCACGCTACGGCCAATAAGCTGAGCAGTGGCCAAATAAAGAATGACGGGACTGAAGTGTTAAATGTATAGATTTCAACAAACAAAATTTATGCTAAGCACCTACAGCGCTTTGTTATCCAAGTGACTGATTGATTTAGATAACTTGCCTCAATTCTATTATGTTGTATGCATTTTCCTCATACAAAATTAGATTTCAATAGAATCTGGCATTATGTGTAACAAAGGGTAGTGTTATATTGTTTCGTGTAAACAATTTTATCTGATTGTCTGTCTATTGTTGAAATAAACGTGCCGCATATTATTTTTTACTTTGTATTATTATGTAAAGTTTTCTTTGCAGTTCAAGTAAGGCAGTTCTTTTGTTAATTTCGCATATTGTTTATATAAGTATGTCGAACTGGGACGCAAGCGCCACGTCACAGCGCGGCGCTAGTGTAGTCTACCTCGCAACGGAGCGGGCGGCCGCACCATCAGGTCGAGCAGTCGCAGCGCTCGGACGTAGAATTCACTCACGCTCCGATAATATATTCAGTCAAATTCTATTTAAGTGTGTCTACTGATTCCAAATATTGTATTAAGTGTGTGTGAATTATTAAAACTACCACCATTAAGTGATAGTTGTGTTTTTTTACTTTGAAACGACTCAACCAACCTGAGCAATATGACTTCTGACGGCTGTAAGCTACACGTTCCGTCATCAGAAGTGGGATCAGGGTTGGGTCGTTCAGAGGAAACCAAAGAAAGCAGTAATTGGCGTGCCATCTTTGAACAACGAAACGCCACCATACGCGCGCTGGTTGAAGCACTGCAAGTGCCCCAACAAAGTTACCATGGCTATCTACCGGAGTTCGACCCCAGCAAGGCTGACACGGATGCGAGATCATGGTGCGCGACCGCGGATTTGTACTTCGCTGAAAATCCACCACAAGGCGGACAACTTTTATTGGAAATGAGCAAGGTGCTAAATGGTGAAGCTTGTACCTGGCTATTACACATAGCATACCAAGGAATGACCTGGAGTGAGTTCAAGGTACTTTTTGCGGCAAGATTTATTTTGAGCGAAACATTAGCGGGTACCCTCATTAATTTGCACGGTGAAAAACCGAGTGATAATGAACCGCTATCTGCGTATGCGAGTCGGTTATTGTCTTCGTTATCAAATCGCTGGAAAGATTCAACAAAAGAAGAACTCGCAGTTGCTACAGTACTCGCTCATATATCCCAGTTCGATTCGAGGGTACAACGTTTGGCGTTCACTACAAATATTACTTCGAGGGATAAGTTGCAACAGGAACTTAGTGCTATTTCGTGGTTGAAACGAAAGATGAATAATCCCAGTGAAGCATCGATTGCTCTCGACGTAAAGCGAACGAAATTAACATCGACGATTAAATGTTTTAACTGTGGGAAAACGGGGCATAGGCAAGCCGAGTGCAGAAGTAAGCTCGTAGAAGTTGGAGGGTTACCGGTGGCATCGACCATGACGAGTCAAGCAGCACAGCACCCAACTATAAAGCCACTGGTTTGCATTAAATGTGGCAAGCCGGGACACATTGCGATCCGGTGTACGAGTGGCGACAGTGGCAGTAGCCACGGTGGTGGCAGCAGCGGCCCCAGTTCGGGCGTGCGGCGCTTGGATGTGCAACCACCTTCGGGCACGATGGATCATAGAGGTGAATTGATTCAGATTATTTATGACTCTGGTATTGAATGCTCGTTAGTTAAAGAAAGAGTAAGTTAAAAAGTTAAAGTTATTACGATTACTGGTATTGGTCAAACACAAGTAAGTATTCAGCACAGAACAAATTCTATCTTGTGTAACGATTAACGATTACCCTCTCGAAATTTTATTTCATGATAGGACGTGAAATTTTAAATTTTAATTTATGATTTTCTGTTAACATGACGACGACGACTGAGTTTTCGTTAAAGAAAGTTCTTTGTGTAAATCCGCTACACGATGATAATGTAAGGAAAATTGATACGGACGCAACAGGCACTATTAAGTGTAGACACGTGTAGAAACGTCAAAATTAGTTCTCGAAAACGGAGCTAAGTTTTTCTCTCCTAGCGGATTCCACCTAATCCCAGTAGATGTAAGAGAGTACAGCTTTTATTACTGCGGGTCAATTCGAGTTCCTTGCAATGCCTTTCGGTTTAAAAAACGCGGTATCAGTTTTTTAGAGGGCTATTATGAAAGCTGTAGGTGACTTAGCTCAGGATTACGTAATAGTATACTTAGATGATATTTTGTGCATATCTCCCGATGCAGAGCCAGGGATAGAGAGACAACGCTGTGTTGGAAGTTCTGAACAACGCTGGCTTTTCATTACATCTTAGAAAATACTCCTTCCTTAAAACGAAGGTAGAGATTTTGGGCTTTGAGGTAGTGGCTGGTCAGATCAGAACCAATCGCAGAAAAGTAGAGGCACTTACCACTTTACCACCTCCGAAAACCGGGACATATTAAAGGCAATTTATTGGTTTAGCTTCGAACTTGCGTCAATTCGTACAGGATACTTCTCGTAGAATGGCCCCATTGTACCGACTGACCTCACTGAAAGGAGAATTGACGTGGCAACAGGAACACGAGGACATCCGTCAAAATATCATCTCTACTTTGACGAGTGACCCTGTGTTAATGATATATGACCCGAAACTGCCAGTAGAGCTTCACACAGATGCGAGTAATTTAGGCTACGGAGCCATTTTATTCCAAATTAAGGGTGACGGTAAACGATACGTAATAGCCTACTTTAGTAAGAGAACATCCCCAGCGGAAAGCAAATACCATTCGTACGAGCTAGACACTCTTGCAGTCGTGAATTCTATTAAGCACTTTAGACAATATTTGCATGGTACAAAGTTTACTGTAGTAACGGATTGTAACTCGTTGAAATCTTCACAAATGAAGATAGAGTTGACACTTTGATACTTAGTCTTTCGATTTCGACGTCGTTTATAGAGAAGGTAAACGTATATCTCACGTAGATTTCTTCTGTATTTAGCTTTACTGTTTGCTGTAGTTGATGTTAACTTTGTTCTGAATGAGTTATATCATATCATCATATTGCAGGTAGCAAACAGTTATAGGGTCCTAAGCCGTGAATAAACTGTTATGATTGAAGGATACTTTAATTAATATTAAAAAAAAAAAAAAATTAAATCCTGTAATATAGGTCAGGAGTGGCCGAGTAGAGTCAAACAAATTCTCTGGAGAGTTGTTTTATTTTCAGGCTCAACTAAACACGAAGACGTGTGCTAGTAGGATGGCTGTGTCGAACTGGAACGCAAGCGCCACGTCACAGCGCGGCGCTAGTGTACTACCTCGCAGCGAGCTGGCGGCCGCACCTCACTTCGAGTCGAGCAGTCACAGCGCTCTAACGTAGAATTCACTCGCGCTCCGATAATATATTGAGTCAAATTCTATATAAGTGTGTCTACTGATTGCAAATATTGTATTAAGTGTGTGTGAATTAATAAAACTACCACCATTAGGTGACAATTGTGTTTTTTTTCTTTAAAACGACTCAACTAACCGAAGAGACGCCCACTATAAGCACAAACATGGACCCTTTTGATGATTGTGAGGTAGCTCACAATGTGCGACAAAAACATACTTGACGGAACGTGTAGACGTTCCGTCAAGTATGTTTTTATCGCACTGTATTTTTAACCCATATTGAAATGTAAAACATGCTCCTTGCAGTTCAAATAGGGCAGTTCTTTTGTTAATATTTGAAATACTGTATAGATAAGTTTGTTTATGACGCACAGTATTTTTTAACTCGTATTATGATGTAAAGCGCTCCTTGCAGTTCAAATAGGGCAATTCTTTTGTTAATATTTAGCATACTGTGTAGATAAGTGTGTTTAATATTAATACACGTCGGCTCATGTTTTTCCTCCTTATTACAATATGGGATCCTTCAAGCGAATTTGAAGAAGAACCTTGCGGGTCAGCAGACTAACAAAGGTCTTATTTATAGTTTATGTTTGTGCTGTACTATGTAAATTACCTAAGTCTGAAAATAAAACAATTTCTTTCTTTCTTCAAAGCATTATCTGCCTTTGTAACCTGGACTCCTCTTTTGGCTTCCAACAGGCGATGAAGAGCAACTATACTGAGCTATTATTAAAAAAATAATATATCTATACTTAATATTATAAGCTGAAGAGTTTGTTTGTTTGGTTGAGCGCTAGGATCTCAGGAACTACTGGTCCTATTTGAAAATTTCTTTTAGTGTTGGATAGCCCATTTATCGAGGAAGGTTATAGGCTAATAGGAGCTGAGCAGTGGCCAAATAAAGAACAACGGGAGTGAAGCGCCTTGCTACAGTTAGTAATTTATATAAATATTGTAATAGTACTATAAAATAGTGCTAGTCGCTCGCTTCGTTGAAAATTAAGTAAGGCTTATCTCCAGCAGCGGACTTCATTGGACTGAAATTATGATCATGATGATGACAGAGATAGAAAATGGGTCCGGTTAGTGACCGAAATGTTTGAAACAGAAACAGAAATATTTAATTTTAGTTGTCAATGTAGGTAGGTTAAATTTACAGATCTTGCGTTATAAAATAAGTGAGCGCTACATTGTACCCATAGGCATACAAATATTATTTTAAGATAAAAAAAAAGAAATAAATTAATTACAGTTAATACTACAAACAAGACAACAAACGTAAGGTTTAACTATTTAATTCTAATAATTCAGAAAGTGAATAAAAACCTTTTTCAATTAAAAACTCCTGATTTCACTGAGAATTTTATTATAAATTAATATCTGGAGGGGGACACCTCTGCCTACCTCACCCAGAAAATAGCGTGACGATATGTTTGTAGTTGGTAGGATAAGGACTTCGCTGGTCTTATGGGTACGGGACAAATATTTTTATAACTTAGTTAGTTTCGAGCTTAAGGAAAACGGCAGCCATATTTAAGTTATAAAAAACTTTGTATTTATAGGTTGCTGGGTGAAATCCTCCGCATTAGCGCATGGGAATGTGCGGCCTTAGAAGCTGGACTCGGCAACGTATTCAGCCCCGAACTCTCTGCGACTATATCTTGGCTGCTCAAAATATGGGCCAACTCTTATTTGATGCCGCAACCTTCTATGTATTCCGAAGTAAGTTATATAGCTTCCTCATTCCAGCACCGAGTAAGTTTCTTTTGATAGTATAGTCTTAACAGATTCACAGAATGATGTAGAGAAAATGGGATGTGAATTATCATAATTGGCGAAATTTAAATATGTTGGTGTCTACAAATAAGGCATGATAGAATTTTATTATCCTTTTGATTACGAAACGCCATAATGTCATCTCCATACCCGATATGCCAAGCCAGGAAATTCAGTTTTTAACACATAGCAATAATGATTTAATATCTTTATTTTTTATTTTATGGGCCTGTGTTTTTTCGGCTATAGCCGTCGTCGGCGCACAGGACACGCTTTTTCTTGTCGAGTATACGTTGGCGTTCACACGGTTCACAGCTAAGCTGAGCTTCCCTCTTATCTTTCCACCCATGTCTTCCCCTAGCCATATTCCAGTCGACAGCAAATTACTTAAATTGTATCAGCCCAAAACTTGACCACGGCCATTGCACCGTTAGTTGCGCTCATCAAATCTTCCTGCGTGCAGTTGTTTGGACACACACAGCATGATATCACGTGAGCCATCGTCTGAGGAACGGCACCACACTACAAGATGATAAAAATAAATAAATGGACAAAATGATTGTGTTGTCAGATGTCACCGATGTTGGAGGCGGCGTTCGGTCGTTCGTCGCGCGGCGTGGTGTGGGTGGTGTCGCGGCTGGCGCAGCGCGCCGGCGCCTGCCTGCGCCACCAGGCCGCGCAGCCCAGCGCCGCCGCGCATGCGCTACAGCTACTCACCACCTTGGCGCAGTCGCAACACAAGTATGTATTACTTACGGCAAAAACCCACCACATCAATATTTTTTTAATAATCAGTATCTTTAGATAGATATAGAGCTTAGAGCGTCCTATATACGTTGCCAGGTTGAGTTTGTTTTGGTAGTCATTTGCCCTAGCCCAAGGATTTGCACCTTCTGTCCCGCTGTTGCCGTTACCGCTACCATTGCTACGGACAGCTGGGCATAGTTTGTGTATAGTGCATGGGAGAATGTCTTGCCCATCCAAGATAGTCCGTCGGATTGGTATAGGGTTTTGTTTCGATTCTTCTGGTATTTTCTGATTTATTTCCTTAGTCTTCTAGTAAGGACACCCACGGGATGACACGGGTTAGTGACCCAGGTGTTTTAACGCCGTCCACATTTAATAAAGTTCTAAAGGAGGAAAAAAAAAAAAACTGAACAACTGTTTGTACGGTGTAATTGAATATAGGTGAAAGATATCCTTCACAGCAATTCACAGCAAACTAATATTTAATATATTTATAAAATTAAAGCATTTCAATATTCAAGTTTTAACAATACTTGTTACAGACAGAATCCATTGGCGACGTGTGAAGAGTTTTTGGCTCTATTACAGTGGGAAGCGGCCGGATGTAACCTGCCAGGAGAACTTAGAAAGGAATTACATAGAGCTTTTGCTATTGCAGCCACTTATGCTGAAGGTACGTTGCTAATGACAATAAATTATCATCATCATCAATCTAAATTAAATTTATTTACTTTCGCAATTAAAGACGTCAATTAGCAGTAATCTGTCATTAACACAATTTTTTCATTGAATAATCGTCTTTAGGCATATAAACATAAGTATTACACGTTTAACTGTTGAGCCGAGGTCTACAAGGCACGATCACAGAGCCTGATTGGTGTATACACTCTTCATTGAAGAGTTTAGATCGTAGCCTCTCGTGCGGTTTTAGAATCAATAAAAGTGACCGCTAAGTGCCAACTGGTACTTAGTATAGTACAACTTGCTACAGTTTGCGGTCGACTACTGATAGAAAGTTAATACAGTAAGCTTAAGGTAAAGTGCGATGCTGCATATTAGGAGAAACCTATGTGATAAAAGAAGATTGCATAAAGTGAAAATGACAGTGAAACATCATGAAATATGACGTCAGAAGTCCAAAAACTCTTTTTGTGCTTAGGTGACGTGAGAAACCGTTTACTCTCGAGCACAGCGGCGCTACAAGAGAAATTAATGAATATAATAACCATGGATTCTGACACAGAGCCGGTACGAAACATGCTCGCAGACACACTCGACTGTTTTATTGGTGTCACCGAAGGAGTACTTGAGGTATGCACAGTTTCTATATATAAAATAAAAAGGAAAACTGATTGACTGTCGGATATATCAACGCACAGCCCAAACTACTGGGTCTAGACACTTGACATAGGTATGCACTAAGAAAGGATTCCCACGGGATAGAGAATAAACAGGATTTATTTTTTGCTAATCAAAGACTCAAAAACTAAAAACTTTCAAATTTGGCATATCAAATTTGAAAGGCTAACCCTGAAATTCAGATTTATTTTGTAATTACAGCCCTGGGATAGAAAATATTGCAACTTTTTATCATCCGCCCTAACACGCGGGTGTAAAGCTAGTATAAAAAAAAAACACTTAAAACTTTATGAGAAACTTTTACTGGCTTCTTTTCGTAAAATAATGTCGAAAATAGAATAACATCAGCTGTTTCTCTCCAGCTTTCACTTTCCACCTTGCTTTATTTTGAAAAGAAAAATTCATTTGTTTTTTATAGGTCGGAACAATGGATGAACAATTCATGATGCTAATTGGTGCCTTAGATAAAATACCTGGAATCATATTCAGATATCACAACTACCCTGGCGTAGTGTTGCCAGCGTTAAACTTACTCGCTAAAAGCGCTAAGAGAATGCTGCATTCAGTTCAGCCACAGAACGCCAATAAGTATGCTCTGATTTATATTACTGTTATCATATTTGTATTAGAAGTAGCATAAAGATATTCGAATTCTGATTCAGAGGCTTTTATCATAAACAGGTCTCTGCTAATTTTCAGATTTCTTGAAGTCTGCAATACTACTTTCGAAGTGTATATGAGATGGAATTCAGGAAAGATATCGAGCATTGCACAAGATGCCGAAGAAGAAGCGTATGAGGTAATTTATATGATTAAAAAATATATTATTGCTTGTGTAGCGAATTTACCACTTTTTATTTTATTGATGACATCAACAATGGTTTACACGATAAAGGTTTGGACACTGTAGTTAAAGAAATGGAAATGAATGAGACTGTCAACGAATGAAAATTAATAATAAAAATACGGGAAACATTTTGATTCTCTCATAGACTACGTAGAAACGGCCCTAAGAACTGACCCCTGAAGTACGCCACACAATCTTGTTCCAGCCACACATTTAAAATATGATCGTTTTAAGATCTTGCATCTGTTCATGATGTAGATTTAACACAGTCTAATGAAATTGTCACTGAACTCGACATAAGCTAACTTTTGTATGAGAAGTAATGAGCAACAACGTCGAAGGCCTTTGAAAAATTGATACTAATAAATTGTGATTTTTTTCTTTATTATGTTTGTTGTGACAGGATGTTTGCGCGCTGATGGAGGTGATCTGCAGCATTGCGAGGTCGGGAGCGGAGTGCGGTGCCAACGAACGTTGCGCGCGCGGCCTGCGCGTCTTGTTGCCGCTCGTGACGCCGTCGCTGCTGGCGCTGCCCTCGCTCGCCGTGCGTGCCTACCGCATGCTAAGAGACCTCGACGCCGCCGCTCAGGTCAGCAAAAGCATTACTGCCACTTCAATACGTAAATCCTGTCTCAGAACTTAATCCCACCACATTCTAAATAATATAAGTTCAGAAAGTACTAATAATATTTCTCTCTTCACAGCTTACCAATCTACCGATGGAAGACTTCAACATGGTTATCACGGCATTGCGTGTGGGTCTCACTGCAGTGTCTTGTGACGTGTCGACTTTGTGCTGCGACACTATCGTTGGGTTATCCAATAAGGTACGGCGGTTAGGCGACGACAATCCTTATGCGATGTCCTTACTCACGCTCGCGGAGCTTCTTTTGATGCTGATCATTAAAATGGAGATCCCGCCCGATTCTATCCCTGCGGCCGGCGCTGCTATTTACTCTCTAACTTGCGTGAAGCCTGCCTTGTTAGAGGGCTTGGCGAGGCAGCTGATCGAAGCGTTCGCGGTTAACGATCCTGCAAATGTACCGAGACTGGAAGAAGCCTTCGGAGTTCTCACTAACGGAGTTTTGTTCGACGGTCTACGAGCACATAAGCTTCGCTTTCAAGATAATTTCGACAAGTTTTTAGCCAATGTCCACGGCTTCCTTATTGTTAAATAAATACCTAGTGTATTGGCGCGGTTGCTATACCGCGGATTTTGTTTATTCGTGGCAGCTAATGCTACTGAATCTTTAACGAGGATTTGGAATGTAACGATTATGACGTATCTGACGATGGACTTATTAGAGTAAATGTGACCTTTGTTTAGCAAACGTGAGAATGCTACAAGTATTTATGATGTGTAAGAGTTAAGTTTACTACTCGAGTCCTTCCCTGGGCTGTGTCAAATGAATTGAAACACTATTGTGTATAGAATAAGTTCTATATTTCTTAAGTGCCATTAGACATTATAGGCTTTATTTTATGTTTTGAATGTTGTGGCCTAAAGTTATACAGGGTGCTTTGCGACTAGCAGATCCCTATTTTTTTTTTAATATGTTACAATTATGTTTTAATATTTTCGCTTAATTTCTGATATTCTTATGTTCACAACGAAGTAAAGTTTTTACAGATTCTTTAAATGTGGTTGTGAATGTGTAAAAAAAATCAGAAAAAAGATTTACTGTGGTATTATATTATATTTCCTAGAATTAATGATTAAGAGTACATTTTTAGTACTTATTGCTAGTTAGAAAAATTGTGATTTCTATCGAGCTAAGCACTTGAACCGCGTCGAGTTTACGTTATCGTAAGAGGAAGGTGTTTAGCACTTTGTATTTTACTCCGTCTTATATTTAAATTGTAAAAATAATGTCATCTTGTCTTCTTATTCTAAGTGTAGATAGAAATACTTTTTGTCTCGTAATGTTGAAAGCTTATAACACAATTGTTAAGAATATTGTAACTTGAGTTGTTCGTTTTCTTTTTATAAGATATCGAGACTGGTACACTTGGGTACTTATCAGTAAGTTGAAGTTTGTTTTCGTGAATTGTACTGATTAAGATATTCGTTTTATATAGTAACGATATAAATTATTGAGCATCTGAGTTCAGAATAATAGGACGACCAGTTTTAAGTTATATCGTCATTTTTATTATTAAGTTTTTCGTGTAGGGAGCTAAATTTTATATTAGATGGAAGGGAAATAATCTCGGCAACAGATGATGAGATTAGAAATATTAATAGTGAAATCTTTAACCTCAATGTTACGTAGGAACGGAGCGCAAAGGAAATAAGTAAACAGGGCAGCCTAGGTTTTTTTTAGAACATTCTGTATATATTTTTATGAAATTTACTATGGTTATTATGAGTGTAATTAATTATTGTTTAAGCATTATAAAAATCAACCCTGCATACTTACCTTCTTTGCCCACTGTACTTGGTAGTAAGCTTCACAAGAGTATGACTCCTAAACTGATTGTTTTTGTTGCAATGCTAATTCGAATGTAGTATCGTACTATTACAAACCAATATTACCTACTTCCACTACTTTTATTGTCAGAATGTAATTGCCTTCCACCTAGTAGGTTTATAGATATTATATTATCTAATTAATTAATTGTAATCATATTTTCAGTCCTCTATGGCTTTAATAATATGAGAAAACTTTTTTTTAAATTTAATGTATTTATGCTACAAACAAACATTTTGAAAAATGTCACAAATGTTGTAAAGGTTTAGTTTTTATATAAAAGTGTAAATTAATTAATATTTACTGCAGATTGTAGTTTTCCTCAAGATCATTAAATGTCACCTTGAACCTATTAATGTTTTCACTCTTATTTCTAAAACTATAATAATCATTATTGCTCACAACTTCGCAAACTGAATGTAATATTATAAATTAAATTCAACTTTGTATTTTCTTTTGACGTTCCACACAAATATTTGAATGAATAAAGTAAAAATAAATTTGAAACATAAATGCGTTTCGAATTAGATATTTTATTTAGGCCTCTTGGCTCTTAATATTTAAAAAAATCATAACATATTCATGAAAATAGTAGTTAGAAATAGTATTATGAACTTTAATAATTATTCCGAGTATGATAATTATGTTATTAGTTATTATTAGCGCTTGGAAATTAAGGATTTAATTTGAAATTATGCCAAAAGTCTTACATTACTATACTATTTTTTTGTGGGAAAAAGATAAGTTTACGTAAATACAATCTATAATTTCCGATCTCTAGTTCTCACTTATGCTGTTTCGATATTGTTTTAGATGAGTAGCCGCGAGTCATATATATTGTACATACGAATATTATAGTAAATTTTTTTTTTTTTTTTTTTTTTTTTTTTTTTTTTTTTTTTTTTTTTTTTTTTACCACATTCACACAGCGCCATCTAGTCCCACAGTAAGCAATTATATTTGCTTGTGTTATGGGTACTAAACAACTGATATACTACTTAAATACAGTTTTTTTTTTTGTAAATACATACATATTATAGATAAATTAAACCCAGACACAGAACAAATCTTTATGCTCATCACACAAAGATTTGTCCTGGGTGGGGATCGAACCCACGACCTCCGGCTTAGCAGTCAGGGTCACTAACCACTAGACCAACAGGCCAGTCGATCGATCGAATTGACGATCTACATGAAATACCTATGTAACAATTTATAATAAACACATATTTTAGTTAAATACATAGACAGATTAAGATTTACTTATATTATAACTGTGCCCTAAAGTATTCACAGTGAAGTTCCTTTATAGTGATTATTGATTTATTTTAAAAACGAGAAATATTTGACAGATAAGATTAATATAAACGTTATGTGTCGATGACGTGTTAATAATTATGTCGATAAACACTAATCGTTTCTATGCATTCGTTAATTTCTTTAGGTGCATATGGGAGGATTATTTGTAAGCATAGAATGCATCACACATACAATTATAAGCTTCCATTGATATAGTTGTTAAGAGATAAATACCCTGTTACTATGCGGTATATGAAAACAGCTTCGAACATATTTATGTACAGCCAGCAACGGAGTAACGTGGGCAGATGGCTCTAACTAATATCAACGCGTTATATATTCGAAATTTAAATGTCAGAAGGCCAACTTTGATAGGCAATTCTCATGCCTTCTGTATTTTGCTTTACAAGTAAGACAAAGCGACTTTGTTTAAAGTGCATTATTTTGTATATTCTAATTTTATTATTATTTCGCTAATAATTTGTTTGTTATTGCCCTGGGTACTGATTTTGAATTATCGGGATGTTTTCGGCCGGGAATAAGATTTATTTACCCATAGGTAAAGTTATATAGTGGTAGATAACTTTGTAGACAAAAAAATCTCACATTAATCAGTTTATAATTTTCTATATGATAACCTATTTTCTACTAATACACCTCATTATTAGAATTAAAAAGATTACGATGCAGCAATTTCAATCCAGAATCAGAGCCATGTGTTCATCTGAGTATGTACTAAATTCCGTTGCTGACTGTCCAGTAGTTGATTATTTACAGGAAGAAGAAAAAAGTTTTAGGAGTTTGAACTCTTTTGTGTAGGAATTTGTCAATGAACTCTTTTTATTCTGGCTTGTTGCCGCCTAAAATTTGCTGAACAAGAAAGTAACTTGTCATTATAGTTTTGTAAGTGACGTATTAATTCAGACTCTTCATTTAAGTTAAATTGGATAAATTGTAAATAGTGTGCAGGCAGAAGATTACCAAATGTTTGACCTGCTTCAATTTATCTGTTAGCACTTTTTCACTTTACATCTGATAACCCCTTAGCCTTCTCAAATGATCAATATTTAAAGATTAGATTGGTTATTCTTTGTTGGTTTCTTTAAGAATTGTCAGCTCCACTAGGTAGAAGATGTTTTGTAAATACTCAAAACTTATTTTAATACTTACGTACCCTAGTTACTTTTCAAATTATTGTCAATATCTATTGAATTAAATTGTACAAATTTTATAAACATTACTTGTTTTATTACCTCATTCGCTGTGAAAAATAATAAATGCTTAAAAAATAATATTAGCCTATGTGTCAATTCAAGGTATTAGCTACCTCCATACCAAATTTTATCAAAATTGGTCCAGCCGTTTGAGCGTGAAGAATTAAATACATACAAACATCCTCACTAACTTTCGCCTGTATAATATAATAATGTGATTTCATGGGATTATAAAGCCAGTGGCGTATGCATGGAATGGTGCCTCTCCATATAAAAATCATCGTTAGATTGATTTAGAATCACTACATAAGATTTTTTTACAAAATATAATAAATGATTTACTCTATACCTATTCGCCTGGGTCTGGGGTCTCCTATTTTAGTTCGTGGTCTTATAAGTTACAACCTACAATACAAGGTGAAAATCGTGGTGTGGATGATACTGGCTTGGCCACCATCGGGGTTTAGATTTTGATAACACAAAAATTTTGTCGCTAATTAGATTTTGTCTTGGTTTAAAATAATTTTTAAGGTAGGATAGGTAGTCAACGAGCATTATAAATCAATTTAATTTTTAAATTTAATTTGATAATAAGTAAGGTCTGGGGTCCTGGGATCTCACTCTTAATAGTTTTGAATCGATTCTGATTCAGTATTATATTGATTCGAAACTGAATAATTCTGATTGCATCTGTATTATGAATAGAGATGAAACGAATATACTCATATTAGGTATGCATATTATAATACGAGCGACCCGTATTCATATTAGGTTATAGGAATGTCATCTATTAGGTTACTCGATATTAGTCAAGTATTAGCCAGAGACTACGCGAACGCGGCCACGCGAGCGAGGCGAATACAATAGTATCAATAGATACCTATTAAACATCATCAAACATTGCATTCATATTTTATTAATTCACTATTAACCACATATTATTGATAATGAAGCTATTATATTGTATTAAGCCTCGCGAGTCGGAATACTAGATATAGAGCATAATACTAAAACGTTCACTCCTTACCCTATTATCTGACTAATATCGAGTAATAGGTATGGTATTAGAATATGACGTAACTAATATATCCTATATTAGGATTATTCGAAATTGACCCTAATATAACATCTCTAATTATGAATCTGCGGCCAGGGCGTCAACTCAATCTGTCAATGTCAAATTGACATATTATTATTATTATGACATTGACTTATCAAAATCCAGTGTTGCTGAAAATGTTAGCTAAATTTAGCTCTTTTATAGCTAAATTTAGCTAACATTTTCAGCTTAAAAAAAATATGTCTCAGCTCTTTAGCTCCCTTTTTTTTCAAAATTTTAGCTCTGTTTCCAAACATACCAAAATAAATATTTTAATTATTTAAAAGTACGTACCCGTCCGTATTTCTGAATCGAATAAGGATACGATTATGCTGAATGGCCGTATAATTTATTTATCTACTTTTGAGGGAAATCACTTAAATAGCACGTAGGACACGCATTTGTTATTAAATTTATAAATTAGAGTTCTTTCGCTCGAGCAGCATACTGTTTATTTATTAATTTGAAAAAAATAATGAATAGTTACTGAGTCTTAATTCACTACCATCTATACATAGACATGACTGTCATCACGTAATAAGCCCCATGAATAAGACTGAATTTTTCAAAATTGCGTAAAGAATCACTCTTTATGAATATAAAGGAAGTTAGAATTGACAAATCCTATGAATAATTCATTAATATATAAAATACACAGAGAAATTTTATGTAAAGAAAAGTGGTTGTTAAAGGATTTGCTATTTTCTTCTCGATAGGATCAAATGTGCCCTTTGTCCAATAAAATTTCATTGAAAAAGTTTTTCTTCTTTTGAAAGAAAATTAGGTCTTTTTCAAATTTGTTCTGCTCTCTTTTTAAATTCGCGTTGGCAACACTGTTAAAATCTTCTCAATGTCTGTCAAAGTCAAATTACATACGTAGTAACGTAGTATCTCTTATTAGTCTGTGCAAATTACTTTGCAGTCTTTGTTGATTGTTGTCTTGTTAGTTTGTTTTTTTATTTAATAAATTAATATCGACTCATTATGAGTAGTATGCGTCAAAGTTCATCATTGAATTCTTCAGTACTATCTGCAGGATCTTCACTACACGGCGAAGCAGACTACTACAGAATAATAAGTTTTGTGAAAGATACGTTAAAGTCGCGAATATTCTTGGGGCGTTACATAGAGAGAAGACTAGCTGACAAACAAATTGGATACCGAGACGTAGTGCTAGTAAGTGCAGCTGAAGTTGAACTAAAAAGGGATTTGCTAGAAGCACAGCGGAAGTTGCGTGGCATTACTCCTACTGTCCATTGGATTGGTATTACAGATACAGAAGGTTTAGGATATAATTCACCGGGAGTATGTGTCTGGACAGAAATAGATAACCAGCCATTCGGTCCCTTCTGGTTTCAAATAAAGAGTTTGAAATTTAGAGAAGATGAGGTTGTTGTGTCACTGAAATGTTTGAGACACATTTCTGATGCATTTTTAGAAATTGAACCTATTTTAACTGGTGTTGTGAAGAAGGAGATAACTGAAAAAAAGCTAGAAACCAGTGTTGCAGCTCTTAATGACACTTGCACAGATATTGTAGGGACACTGAAGACTATCTTATCTGTGACTAATGTTAAAGAATTTGTTACATTCCTATTTGCCTTTGTTATTGCCATCTTTACTGGCAGCACTTCCTTTGTTAATTTTGTTGGAAACTTTATATTAGCATTGTTAAGAGAGTTGTCCATTTTTGTAAAAAACTCTACACCAATGTTCTTAGGGTTGCTAGATTTCGTTAGTAAAATCATTGGTGGATTCTATATTTTATTGGCTATGTTATTTAAGCAGAGTGCACCTGCTCCAGTAGATAGGTCTGTGGCTTATTATGGGAGGTCACAAAAAAGTCATAATAGTCACTATGATGATCGCCATTTTGATTGACTAAATAATTAATATGAAGTTTACTAAAATATAACAAAACTATAAAGATCTAATTTTCTAGGGCTATGTTTTATTAAGATCTCAATTTATTTAAAAGTATCCTATCAATGTACTTGCTGTAAATAATATTTAAACTCATTAGCAAGGATGTATTGGAATACCATTGTGTATTTTAGAAGAGTCTAATTTGATTATACTACTTGTTTGTTTTTACATAAGTATATTTACATTATTAGATATTGTTGCTTTTCAACTAATTAAAACAGATTTGTGATAATGAAAAAAATAAAAACGGGTTATGGGTTGACTTATATCATTGACTTATATAATAGTGCAGGGCATAAGCAATGTAGAATAAGATAATTGGAATAGGATTTTACAATAAGTTTGGGAATAATATAGGCTGACAAACTAAAACATTTATGTTAATACATTAAAATTGTCTGGTTTATCATCTGCTTTAATAACATTGATATTAGTATATAAGTATAAAATGCCTTAACATAATGTGAATTTTGCAAAGTATTGTTCAAAAAAAATATCATCAGCCACCCATTAATGTCCCACTGCTGGGTGCGGGTATCCACTCCCCTATCTGCAGAGCCGAGACTGTTTATGTCATAATCCACACACGCTGGCCTAGTGCGGTTTGGTGAATCAGACATACCTCTAGAATCTTCTAGGGTATGTGTGTTTCCTCACAATGTCTTCCTTGACCGTTGTCACTTGTACCACTTGTGTGGATTTCACTTTGCATAATTTATATGTACATATAAATTCCGCAAAGTGAAATCCACATTGGTACTGCCAATCGGAAACAAACTTGGACCGCATAATTTGCATGCCGGTCACTTATCCACTAGGCCGCCAGCACTCTTAGTTAAAAAAATATAGGGAACGATCATTTAACAATTTGACCACTAATGTTTTCATATAAGTATGGCAAATAACAAAGAGCCCTACTGTTATAGCAATAAGAATGGATTTTCATTGGTCATGTATACAACCTTTTGTATTGGTTCTCAAATGACTTGCTTTGCATAACTTATATTGTGTAATGCGCTTTTGTTTTCAACAGCATTTAATATGATGTTGGTCCTGCCATGTCCACTTCGAAAACATTGTCTTTTATTTTATCTGTGCATTTATCAACCGCTTAAAGCTTTTCAACTAGCTTAATTTATCAACCGTTCAAATAACGCCTAGCCGATTGACTAAACGGCGCTATCCAACTAGCGTCTTGAATAATATATTATTTAGCCGTATGGCCATTCATACAACTGAGTTACGAGGTTATTATTATGTGGCTAGCAGCTAATTAGATGATGCGTGTGTATCAAATAGCTTGGAGATATTTTCCTTATCCAAAGCACAGATTAGATAATCCAAAGGCCTATTCAGCTAAATTAGAACAAACTAGTATCGACCAATCACAGGCCGGCAGTATGGCACGATTGACTTAGTAAACCAATCACAGCTGTCGAATGAGACCATTGGCTTACCATATTTGTGTTATGATTGTGTTAGCAAACTCGGGCCCCTGTTCTTGAAGGAATTTAATGTTGGTGCCATGGCAACACTGTCTGGTAGTTTGTTCCATGCTTTTACCACTGTTAGGCAGAAAATGTTTCATCGGCTTCTTATGAGATGTGTTTTCCCAAAGTTTCAGTGGATGACGTCGTAGGTGTTTAATGTCGTTTTTCATGTAGGTATAATGTATTGAAGCCTAGGCACATCATAATAATCTATTAGGATTTTGTAGGTTTGTTTGTATCAAATTTCCCCTCTTGGGAGAGTCTTGAGACGCTGCTCATAAAGTCAGTTTCGTATAGGACAATCTTGGTAGCCCTTCTCTGTAGGTACATTATATTATAAATGAGTTTGATGTCTTTTTTGAAGTAGGGGTCCCAGACTACATAAGGGTGTTTAAGGAGAGGTATTACATACATAAGTCTCATTTAGCTTTGTAAAAGTCTTAGGTGTGAGACATTTGAACGCTTTATACCTAATAGTAACCCCTAAATCACTTTGTGATGCGACTGGTGGTAATTGCTTGTGGGCAAGGTAGTAAACTTTACGCGGTTAAGTTTTACCAATGCGTAGTACCTACTGTGCATTTATCAACATTTAAAGTTTCGCCATAAGCCATTCTTGAGTCAGTCTGCAATAATTAATATAATTATACTTTTTTTTATTACGCTTTTTCAATTGTTTTGAATAGTATTTCATCAGATCGATTGTAGAAAGAAAGCTGAATGACGGTCTGTAAACATTTTATAAGCAGGGTCAGTTCTCTGTACCGAATATCAAGCCACAGTGCATCGATCGTATTTTGATATATATTTCGTATAACTTCATATATAACAGTATAGCCATTCGTTACATCTATACTAATAATATAAAGCTGAAGAGTTTGTTTGTTTGTTTGAACGCGCTAATCTCAGGAACTACTAGGCCGATTTGAAAAACTATTTTAGTGTTGGATAGCCCATTTATCGTGGAAGGTTAAAGGCTATATGACATCACGCTACAGCCAATAGGAGCTGAGCAGTGGCCAAACAAAAGCGAGAAAAGTAGGGACTTTTTTCATAAATTTGACTTTCATTTTTCATAAAATCATATTTCTTCATCCACTAAAATCTAAATAAATAATCCAGTCAATGTCTTAACTGTTTGATTGAATGGCAAATATACTCAGCTAATTGAACGGCGCGGCACCGTTGAGTAAAACAGCTAGGCTGTTAATTTAACGGCTAATTATGCACTTTAGCTAGTGTTAGTGACCCTGACTGCTTAGCTAGAGGTCGTGGGTTCGATTTCCACCCAGGACAAACCTTTGTGTGATGAGCATTATTGTTTGTTCTGTGTCTGGGTGTAATTTATCTATATTAAGTATGTATTTACAAAAAAAAAGTATTTAAGTAGTACATATCAGTTGTTTCGTACCAATAACACAAGCCAATATAATTGCTTAATTTGGGTATATTAAAAACATGTTAATATTGAGTATAATATAGTTGACTGAGGCTTAAGTGAAATAAAACTAATATATTCATGTAATATAATTTATTATACATAAAATTGAGCATTATAAACATATTTTTTTAATTTAGCTATATTATTCTACTGTTATAATTTGTGTGGTTTTTTTATACCACGACGGTGGCAAACAGACGTACGGTCTACGTACTGTGATGTAATGGTATCTATTGTTTGATAAATGTAATATTATTATATTTTTATTTGAATCTTGGCTTTTATTCGTTTGGTACTACTATAGGCCTTTTGCACTTGTATTTACCTGAAAAAAAAAGAGATGTGTGCTGTGGTCTGTGCTAACGTCAGATTACTAAATTTGATATAGGTACAAACGCATTTGTAGTGGTTTCAATTACATATATGCTGTATAAAATCTTATATAGATCACGCCTCCTTCGACATAACGATTCGCTATTAAAATTTGACAATTATTATGAGGTAACACCCAGTGTCCTAAGTGAGCGAGCGACGCGACGAGCGGCGCGTGCTCCCCTACCCCCTGTTACCAAACAGACCTAAAAATGCGTTCCGCGCAGTAAGGGGCAGCGCTCATAACTCATGGCGCGACCCATATACTTATAATGCGATGTTGATAACAATTGCAGAGTTGCAGCCTACTTGTTACGTCTAACGCCCTCCTTGTTACGTCAAGACTGTATCTTCATGTTGTCAATTCACTTTACGTCGCGTCTCTTCACGTAAAAATACAAATTCGTATTTGTCGCGTTTCGTCGCACGTGATCACGTAAGATACGAGCCTTTATTCCCATTTGCCCCCTTTAGGCTTGCCCCCGGGGTGGTGATTGGCACTAACTACCTACGGTGGCGTTTACCACCCCAGTGGTCAATGGCACTTAATTAGATTCATCTGCCCCCTTTACAGTTATAGTACGGGGGTTTATTCTCATATCGTATTGGACATTACCAGAGATCGGAGTAGGTAAAGCTGTTTTTGTACTTGCCATATGTTAGAATAATATGGATATTCCCCGAATCCCGGGATTTGCTTTATAAGTAGAAAAATAATAAAATGCTATTTACGCCTTAGGGAGTAATGAAAGAATACACTTCTTCCTCCCCAACTGGTAAGTATAAATAAATAGAAACTTGATTCATTAAATCATAATATAATTTTTTTTATGTCACAATTTTATTTGATATTTTCGCATCGCGTTGCGTAGCATTGTCTCGTTTTAACGATAGAATAAAGGGCATCGTACCGGACGCGCCGCGCCGTGCCTTCTGCGTTGGTGCATACAAACTGGTTTGTTCGATTCACAGCGTTCGGCTGGCCTGGCCCGCCCCGCCACCTTGTGTGCTGAAGACCTAAAGCACTAACAAACGACGGCGTCGGGGCGGCGCGGCGCGGGCTTGTCATTTTCACAACAAACTTTAAAGGTATACGGTGAAGATACCTGCTTGTATTGGTAGTTTCAGGTCTGTCTTGAGTATAGGGTTGCCATCCGATCGGGTTTCCCCAGATTTGTCCTAGTTTAGGAGCCCGGACGGAATTTTTATAATATAGTCCGGGTTTAAATTTTAGGATTTTAAATTTAGGAAGTATTAGTTGTCTTAAAAGCTCTATTGAAAGAAAAAGGGGTTTCCAGACTTCTTATCCTAGTTGGCAGATTTTAGAGATGGTAAACTTCATGAATATAATGCAAAATTTGAAAAGTACGTTACCTTGTTGTTTCGATATTTTAGCTGAAGAAAAATCTTTCATGTAACTTTTTAATCTGTAAGATGTTTTCGTAGTCTGCGTATTCAGTTTCTTTGGGAACTTTACTTGAAGACATTGAGTTTTCATTCGTATAGGCTGATATTACGTCATAAAAGGTATTTAATTATTTAAATTGATAGCATATTATTTACAGAAAATTATAATATTATATAGGCTGATTAAATTAAATAATTAGGTGAGGGTTATGTCCGTGGGCGACATTAGGCGGATATGATAATGATGATGATGATGATTGCCTGGTAATTCTGTCCGTTGGCATTGAGTCATCGTCACGGTCTAGTTGCCAATGGCCCGCACTTTCAATGCGAAGGCGGCAACCACGTGACCATTAGTATTTCATTAGTCAAATGTATCAATCTAGTAAAAGTTTAGTCAAATTGATTGATATAGGTAAGTAATTGGTCAAATACTGACCATGGAACCTTTTAGGAAATGGTAGCACTATCCCCATATTTTCGTTACCTACCGAGAACTTTTTCCTTCCTATTTACCTTAATTTGAAGTTAAGTAATTAAAACTTGACATAAAACAAACGTTTATGGGAGGCTGAATAATATAAATATTAAATATCTACCTCAGTTGCTATATGTGCAACCGTCAGTATCTTCGAACTATAATTAGCTTCTTTCTCAGTTAAAAAGCTTTTTGATACTATATTATAAAGAATCTTGGTTATTAAAATGTTTATATTGCTGTCATCATAATCTACAAGCATTTCCCGGAAGAGCTGCGTTATATCTCCTAAGGACCTGGTTAATTCTTTTTTGCCATTTTCTTCAGCGCTAAATTTCTCTAGCAGAGATAAACGTACACAAATATCACACAAAGTCATGTACTTTCTGAATTTTATTAACTCTTTTAGGGTTTGGTATCCATATCCATAACCTGAAAAATACAATGACATAGTACCGTTCCTACATATTAAGTCAATTATGATTCTTTATAATGTACATACATCTAATCCGAAAGGACATGTCCATAAATTAATCAGTATAGACGGGTTTAATCTTAAGCCTCTTTTTAGGTTCACCCTGTCTAAGTTCATCGTTGGTTTGATGATATACGTTGCAAAAAAATTCACGTGGACCTTCATATTGACTCGAATATTGAGTACATTTTGTCCTGTTAATAAGCTTCTTTCGTTTACCTTGGTCTTCAGGCATGGTATTAACAATGTTACAATTTTCTGTCACGTTAGGATGTAAGGCATCTAAAGTAGCTTCCAAAGATTCTATAGTTTGATAATTCAATTTGGACTTTTTCTTAATCAATACTTTTTTTATGTTATTGGTTATTTTTGATGTGAATAGTAAGTATCGGCGACCTTCTTCAAATTGAGACATTTTGTACAAAAATGCGGCAGCCAATTCCTAATAAAAAAAATTTTTAATTTATTTTAATTTAGGTATAATATTTTATCTTCTGTTTTTATTAAAACTACCTAGTTACATTTTAACGACACTGTTATTTAAGCAAACATTATATTATAAATAAGCGCATACCTGAGTCACAGAGTCCCCGTATGAATCATACTTAATAGGCCAGGCTATACATGAAATCACAATTGAAATATCTTCAAAAACATTGCACATGTCTGCGTGTATGCATCCTTGTGTGATTTCCACTTTTTCATTGAACGAACAAAACTCTAAACCCTGTGTACACGGTACTTAATAAGAGGATAGAAACCTTATTATAGGTACTTCTACAGCCTTTTGTGATTTCTACAAGTAGGTAGGTGCCTAGGTATATTTTGTCAGTCAAATTTGAATTTGCCGCCAACAATATAGGCCAGGGCCAATAGTTTTTGAGACCGAAATTAATCGGAACAGAATGACACCCCTTACAAAAGCAAGAAAATATAAATTAAAAACCGGTTAAGAATATGTCGGACCATGCTCAATGTAGGGTTTCGCAGCAAAAGAGCGTATATTTTCTTAATGTCGAAAAAGGTTTCAGGTTCGGTTAGGTCATTAGGTGGAGGTTCGTTTGCTGTTTCGATTTATTTCCTCTAAAAAATTATCGGCTCCGCCCTATATTGGACAAACATACAGAAAATTAAAGTTTTTTATATACGTTTTGTTTGTTACGGGTGTATTGACTTGAAATAATAATCTGAACCGCCTCCCAGGATAGCTTCGAAAAATAGACGGTAAGCATCAGTTAGTCGGCTGTCTTAGCGTTCAGGCCAGCGTAAAGTTATGATGAAAATACCTCATTCAAAAACATCAAGGCGTGTTTACTATATCCTCCACCCATATATAAGAACTTCTTCAATATCCGTAGATTTTTGATAACTTCGCCGGTAATACTAGTATCATACTTAGTAAACTCATTAAAATGTATCACAAGATCATTATATTCCTGTTGGTTTAAGCAGGTACATTTCCTTGTCAACCTTTTATATACTGAACAGTCGTCATCTTCATCCTGAAAGAAATCGAGATAATCAATAAAATTTTTTTAGGAATGCTAATTTATTTATTAAAATTGCAGAATTCCTTTCACTTTCAATAATAGTAGGTACTTACTTAAGGAATTAAGGATTTCTGATTTTATTGTCAACATCCGGTAAAATTTACGAAACGATGATGTCGTTCAATCAATTACATTATATTAATTTGCCATTCAATCAAACACTGACTTAGACTGTCATCGTGGGTAAAGTTAAGGTGTCATCTCGCCACTAACATCGCCGCACCAAATCACATGGGTTCGATTACTTCGATTCCCACACGAGACAAATATATGTGTTACTCATAGAATTTATTCGTTTCAAGTCTGGGTGTACTTTGGACGGAACTCCGGACCACGGAATTCCGTAGTGTGGGTGTCGTCTTAAAAATACGCACCAAGGTTCCGTACGATTATGCAATTTTTTTTGTGATTAAGATGTAAGAAATTAGTTGATAGGTAGTAACTCTCTCTTACTAAATTTTTTAGGCTTATCATTGTATATCTCTTCCATTACAGTAATAGGTATTCAGTGATATACCGAACGAGGTTGTTTTAAAAATACGTAAGTTTTTGCAAATTAAAATGTCATCGAAGCTTAATTTGTGTGAACAAATAACATATTTATTAGGTACTTACATGTTGGGTACACTTAGTTTATAAATATGTTATGCAATTTGGTTTAGTTGTTCTTCAAGTCTAACATTTACCTAGATACGTAGGGTTAGCAATGTGCAAAACTACGTGTATAAAGGTATAAAGAAACTTACATGTGGCACAATATTTTCTAAAATTTGGTTTTGAGTTTCTAATTTTTTTAATGCAGTAGCACAAACGTTTTTTACTGAATACACCTGCAAAGATTTATTTATTTCGTTTAGCTTGAGGTAGGTAGGTTATTATTACTTACATATATACCTACTTATTATTTACATATTCATATAGTTAGCCTATATGAATATGTAAATAATAGCTTGGCCAGAGGGTTAACTTTCTGTGACCTGTCCGGTTTCAGAATAGTTAATTCGGGTATGCGACCCCGGCTTCTCGAGCCATCAGCACCACATCCCGTCTTAATCCCAGTGGTACTGATGTCCTATCCCTACCCTTCCTTTCCCACTGGTGGTAGGGTTTACGGACCCGAACGGGTAGGTACCACCGCTCTGTCCATTTTGGCCGTGAAGCCCTCGGGCGTTTCGGCTAAAGGGCAGGGAAAACCGTCCTTTCACTCCAACCTCCTTTCCCTCGTGTGATGTATGGTTTCTGTGATGCTGGAGGCTTGCGGTGCTGAAGTCTGGGTTGGCGTGTTGGGCGTGATAGGTTGACGCGGAGTCCAGGGAGACCCGGTGGAAATGGTTACCGTCGGCCACCTGCCGGTCAGTAGGGGACCCGAACCCGGAATTATCCCATCATCCCTCCCGGGAGGCTGTCCTACCAACCGGCGAAAATCCCGTCATGTAGTCGCCGGGCCGGATTGGGATACCGGAGTGGAACTCGGTGACTGCATGCGGGGGGGCACCGGGGGCCCTTCCGTGCTTCGCGTCAGCTTCTCACACAACTCGCACGTCAATCTTGTGCTGTGCCCCGCTTCAATTCCTTAGGGGTCACAGGGACCTTCCACCACACTTAACCCCATCCCCCAATTATCTCTTTAAACCATGCCAAAAAAAGTAAAGAAGAGTAAGTACCATACGGCGGACTCCCCCCTTTCCACATTTCTAGTGGACTTTTGCAATGTTAGGGGGCTTCACAGTAACCTCGATGCTGTCCACCACCACCTTGAGACAGCACGGCCTGCCTTGCTCTTTTTAACGGAGACACAAATATCCGCCCCTGATGATATTTCGTACCTTAAATACCCCTGTTACGAATTGGAGCACTCATTCCTACGTAAAGCCGGGGTGTGCGTTTTCGTCAGGGGCGATATATGTTGTCGCCGCCTTCGGGGCCTCGAACAAGGGGACCTGTCACTTCTATGGCTGCGCGTAGACCATGGGGGTCTCACCCGAATCTATGCATGCCTATACAGGTCCCCGAACAGTGAATTGGGGTCTCCTCAGCTTTTCGAGAGCGTCCAAGAGGGGATTGACAAAATATTGGAACAGTACCCGACTGCGGAGGTGGTGGTCCTTAGTGACTTTAACGCTCACCACAAAGAGTGGTTGAAGTCCCGGACCACTGACCTCCCAGGACGAACTGTGTTCAATATGGCCACGGCCTATGGTCTCTCGCAACTGGTTATGCAGCCCACCCGCATTCCAGATATCGAGAGCCATAATCCTTCGTTGCTGGACCTTCTGCTGACTACTCATCCACACGGTTACGGGGTGGTGGTTGATGCCCCGTTAGGGTCCTCTGACCATTGCCTTGTCCGAACTAGAGCCCCTGTTGTGAAACCCGATCGCTCACCTGCGAAAGGGTTTCGCAGAGTCTGGCGATATGAGTCAGCAGATTGGGATGGGTTGCGCGAATTCTTTGCGTCCTATCCATGGGGGCCGCTTTGCTTCTCCTCCAGCGATCCTGACGTTTGTGCGGACTGCATCACGGAAACGGTGCTTCAGGGGATGGAATTATTCATCCCCAATAGCAAGTTACCCGTTGGTGGCCGCAGTCGCCCTTGGTATAACAATGCCCGTAGGGAGGCTGCGAACCTCAAGCAGTCCGCATACTTGGCCTGGAACAGCGCCAGAAAACGTCGGGATCCAAACGTCAATGACGTAAAGAGGGAGTACAATGCGGCTTCCAGGTTCAGCAAAAAGGTTATTGCCGCGGCCAAGGCAGAGCATGTTGCCAGAATTGGCGAGCGACTTCAGGGCCATCCCACTGGGAGTCGAGCCTTTTGGTCGCTCGCCAAGGCTGCTCAAGGCAACTTCTGTCAGTCCAATCTCCCACCACTGCGGAAGTCCTATGACAGTTTGGCCCATAGTGCAAGAGAAAAGGCTGATCTTTTGGCCGATCTCTTTGCCTCGAACTCGACTTTGGACGACGGAGGAGCCACACCACCCACCATCACGCGGTGTGAGAGTTCTCTGCCTGAGATTCGCATCACACAGCGTGCGGTCAGGCGGGAACTCCGACTCCTAGACGTCCACAAGTCGAGTGGGCCGGACGGCATCCCTGCGGTGGTGCTTAAGACGTGCGCCCCTGAGTTGACCCCCGTATTAACGCGCCTTTACCGTCTCTCCTATTCGACCAACAGGGTTCCGTCTTCGTGGAAGGTTGCTCATGTCCACCCGATCCCTAAAAAGGGTGACCGGTCGGACCCGTCAAATTACAGGCCTATCGCGATAACGTCCCTGCTATCTAAGGTGATGGAGCGAGTCGTCAACAGACGGCTCCTACAGTACCTCGAGGAGCACCAGCTGATTAGCGACCGACAGTACGGTTTCCGTCACGGTCGCTCAGCTGGTGATCTTCTTGTGTACTTGACACACCGATGGGCAGAAGCCTTAGATAGCGGGGGAGAGGCTCTAGCTGTGAGCCTCGACATCGCGAAGGCGTTTGATAGGGTCTGGCATAGTGCCCTTCTTTCGAAGCTACCTTCATACGGAATCCCCGAGGGACTCTGCGAGTGGATCGCCAGTTTTTTAGATGGGAGGAGTATCAAAGTCGTCGTCGACGGTGCATGCTCCCAGGGAAGGCCCATCAATGCTGGTGTTCCACAAGGCTCGGTGCTCTCCCCAACGCTGTTCATTCAGCATATCAATGACATGTTGTCTATAGATAACATGCATTGCTATGCAGATGACAGCACGGGTGATGCGCGGTATACCGGCCACCAGAACATCCCTCGGGTCACTGTACAGGAGAAACGGTCAATACTTGTGTCTGAAGTCGAGGCATCTCTAGGGCGAGCCTCCGAATGGGGTGTGAAGAACTTAGTTCAATTCAACCCCTCGAAGACACAAGTATGCGCGTTCACTGCGAAGAAGGACGCATTTGTTATGGCGCCTCAGTTTGAAGGAGTATCTCTCCCGTTGTCCGAAAGTATTGGGATCCTCGGCGTTAATATATCGAGCAAAGTCCAGTTTGGGAGTCATTTGGAGGACAAAGCCAAATTGGCGAGAAAAAAATTGGGTGTCCTGAACAGGGCGAAGCAGTACTTCAAACCTAAACAGCGGCTTGTGCTGTACAAAGCACAGGTCCGGCCGCATTTGGAGTACTGCTCTCACCTCTGGGCGGGAGCTCCCAAGTACCAGCTCGACCCACTTGACTCCCTCCAAAGACGGGCTGTTCGAATCGTCGATGATCCCAATCTGACGGACAACTTGGAATCGTTAGAGCAACGGAGAGACTTTGGGTCACTCTGTGTGCTCTATCGATTGTTCCATGGGGAGTGCTCCGACGAACTCCTTGATTTGGTGCCATCGTCGCCTTTTTACCATCGCACCACTCGACGCCGCTGTAGGCTTCACCCGCACTACCTGGAGCCGATATCGTCTAGAACGGTAAGGTTCCAGCGATCATTCCTCCCACGTACGTGCCGGCTCTGGGGTGAACTTCCTACAGCGGTGTTTCCTGAGCGCTATGACATGTCCTTCTTCAAACGAGGTTTAAAGAGAGCTATCCTCTCAAGGTACGCAGCGGCCTGGCTGTGCCCCTAGCATTGCCAACGTCCATGAGCGGCGGTAACCACTTACCATCAGGTGGGCCGTCTGCTCGTCTGCCACTTTCGGCAATAAAAAAAAAAAAAATTACGAAAAATCACTACAAATTCGGTAGGTAAGGCCCAAACATATTAAAATTCATGAAACATAATCATGTGGAAGTGAAGCAAATCAAATTTTTATATTTTCTATGAACAAGCTCATGGTATAACACAGTGAATTGTCACTGTGTGTGTATTGACACAGTTTATAGTAGGTTTCTGTCAACAAATCACATGAGTAGGTCACGTGATTTTGGTCGGGAACAAATACTTTGTTCACCAAAATAAGTTTTTGTCTACCAATTAATAGGTACAACGTATACCTGAGTACTCGATTTTTAAACCAATTGTGTTTTAAATCAGGATACCTATCAAATTTTGAAAATGTTTACCTATTTGATTTGACAAAACGCATCGCGCTTCATCGGTTTGCGACGGATTCAGGTACCAAGCGTAGGTACGTAAAATATTATGGTAAATAATATATTAAGTATAGAAATTTACATAAAATTTTCCATTAGTTAGGTATCCTAGTAAAGCAACAAAACATTATAACTAAAAATTACACTGTATTCATTGGATTTATCAGTCTCATCTTCAGTAATATTCTTGATGGGTTTGGCTTTAAATTGATTGGAACCTGTTTTAGACTGAATGTCTTCTAAAAGACTAAGTATTTTTTTTGTACTATCTTTTAGTTCCATTACTGAATTCTGAAAAAAAACAAGATTGTATTTATTTTTTCTTATATATCCTTAACGCAGGTAAGTAGTTGGTACCTCCCTACAACATGAAGCGCCACATTTACCTACCTACATGGAGAGAGAGTCGCACGCTTCGTGCGAGAAACCCGTATGATATTATCTTAAGCGATATTCGTAAGACGATCAGTTAAAAATAAAAAAAAACAAATTCAAAGAAATAGATTGTTGTAGATTAAAATCGTATATTTATCAGCTTATCTATTTTCTAACATTCAATAACTTAAGCCGTAAAAATACGTCGTTCTAAGATTCGAGAAAGTTTACCTACGATTCGCAGGCCATCCCATGTATGAGTCAGAATCAGGGTCAAGGTTTACATGGTGACGTCCAATATTCAAAGACTAGGCGATTCTCGCCGTGTCATGGACGATATCGTATGTTTTAGTTTACATATCATATATTATTATCATTTTCTCACTCCATGGAAAAATGGCGCTTTACTATAACTCTACCTGTGTAAAACACATAAGCTAGGTACCTACCCTTAAATAATTCCAAGTCTTTCAAAATTAAAATTACGTACCAATTTAATATGACAATATGGTTCAGTAAATGTTACATTGGTATTCGGATTGTTTAGCACCAGATGACTATCATCACCAATTTTCTTTTTATCACTTGTTGCAGTGGCTCGAGATAAAAAATAAGTTTCATTGACGCTTTCTAACTTGCTGATTGTTTTTCCCAATGGTTGACTGTAACGGAGATCCATTTCTTTTGTTCGATGATATATTTTCTTCTTTACTTCAACATCACCACTTGTAGGTTGCAAGTATTGCGATAAATGGTTGTAGCAAACAAGAAAATCGCCGTTACAGTCATCCATTAACTACTTACTAATTTTAGCCCGAATAGTTTACTGTGTAACTATTTATTCAAGATTAAAATTATAATTGTAATTATCAGGACTCTACATTTCAAACACCCTGGTAATTTTGTAATAAAAACTGTATTACATATTTTATGGACTTCTTTTTATCTAAATAAGTAAGTGGTAGAAAAATACGGATTGTCTACTTGACATCCATCGAAATAGCATCAAAGCAAAGAGGTCACAAAGAGAATACCTATAACCACAGCTGCACAAAATAAATATAATTACATACAGTATTGTATAACTTCGGCCCTCTCCTTGTAATTAGGTACTACAGCCAGCCGCACGATAAGTAAACATCCGATAGGGCTGCCCGCTCACAGTATTTTAATTTCTTTCTAGATAAGTGATTGTATACCATTGAGTTATTATGTACTACGTACTAGAGAAGCTATTTCAAACAAAGATCGCGCTAAACTTAATGACAGCAGGGCTTGCGGGGGGGGCGGCATGTCTCATAGATAACAATCAGTGCGCACAGATGCGACATTTTGTTATTATTCTGCCTACTAAATATTGTGTTTTACAGGGAATAAAACAAATATTTTTAGAAAATAAAAATATTTTAATGTCCTTTAGTTAATTTCTGCCGTTAAGTATAGTATTGAACGGTTTAGTCAGTTTTTGTTTCGTGTTAATTTTTGTGTACTGATTTATTATGGCGCGAATTAAATGGATTCTATGATTTAATGTGGATGGTTGATTCAGTGAATGTTGGTTCAAATTTGTAAATACTTCCTTCCCAATGAAATGCTTCAAGGTGTGTACGGTAAAATAATTGTATGGATAATTACATGGCCGAGGAAATCTTAAATCCAAATAATAATAAAATACATTAATTTTAATGCATTAAATTTTTTAATCATGATAATATTTAAATATTTTATTTTCCTTCATTATAGGTAATTAACATTCTACGACGATAGTGTCAAGTCTGCGCATAGAAATGTTATTACTCTTTGACATTCGCATAAACATGGCCGTCGTCGCGGTAAGCGGTAACTCGTTGGAATTGATAAAATATAAAATAGAATTAGCGGGTTTTAAAGATAATATGTTTTAGTTACTGGTGAAAAGTCACTCCTTGACTTTTACTTTTGTTTCTCGTATTGTTTAAACAGTACCATAATGCACACGAGGGCATATTTTATATTATAAAACTTAGTTGTCAAACGTGTCACGTCGCAGCAAGCGCTGGGCAGAGACTAAATGAGTTGGAGTGCATGCACTCTAACTCGTGTTACAAACAATCTAGTTGACGCGTCTCCTCTAGTACGTAGTACATAATAACTCAATGTTGTATACCTACTTACTATATTTTTTATTTAAAAAAAATAAAATTCGTTTAAAAACATTACTCATTCAGAGTAATTGAAGCCGCCCTGGCTCAGTGACCTTGACTGCTGAGACAGAAGTCGTGGGTTGGATTCCCACCACGAATCTTTATGTGATGAGCATTTAAGATCAAGTGTGACATTTAGGATGAAGTGTTAGGATCAAGTGGGTCACTTTCACTCTTATCACTTTATATTTAGAAATGGTCCATTAATAGTGTGTCATGCAACCAGAGGTTGATGACTACTCATGAAAAAATTTAAGAAAAAAAAATCTTCATTTATTTTAGAGAAATCGAAAAAAATATTAAAACCTTTGAAAATTGACACCCCCTAAGGTATTTTTAACTACAATTACCACAATTTTCCAAATATTTCCGATTCGTTTTTTGTATCGAAAACCTTATTAGTACTGCTATCTACCACAACACTTAAAATGCCCACAATTCTTGTAGTTTTTACGAAATAAACAATCAAAGTTGATATTTTCCCTAAAATTTTGCAAGTTTTTTATTAGGCATTGACTTCATTGACAATCAGAGACTTATTTTATAGAACATTACATTTTATAATATTATTTCGTCCAATCGACACCAGGGGGCATGGTTGCTCCTACGTAAATCACATCAGCAACCCATTAAGTCTCACAGCTGGGCTCGGGGTCCTCTCCTCTAACTAGAGAGCTGAGAGGGTTTAGGCCATAATCCACTCACGCTGACCTAGTACGGGTTGGTGGATCAAATATACTCATAGAATTTCTTCTAGGGTATGTGGGTTTCTTATCGATGTTTTCCTTCACCGTTATCAGATGGTAAGTCACTTGACTAGTAGGTACACATAAATTCCACAAAGTGGAATCCACATTGGTACTGCCGGTCGGGATTGAAGTCGGACCGCGTGATTTGCAAGCCGCGCCGGTCCCTTATCCATTCAGCTACCATCGCCTTACTGTCGTACGTCCTCCTGACACATAAATATTTCGCACTGAGAGTTCGGCTCGTAGTCTCATTTTCATTCTCATAGCGCGTTTCTGAACCAAGTCAAAAAGCCAAATCCGGTGCTCCCGTCCACAGATGACAGAAGTACTCCTTATCGGGCTGGACTTGAGATTTGTACAATAGCAACCATCTCTTTGTTCTGTTGATCACACCATGCTTTTTGGACGCCAACTTGGCCTTAACTTCCAAATGACGTCGGGACTGAACGTAGCTGGAAATGCCGACACCGAGAATAATTATTCATTTATACTGTTTGAGATGGCAAGGGTATGGAGTTTTCTAATCGGTGATCGCACATACTGGCAACTCCCAACCTGAATACCAGTCCCTGAATGAATACCGTGTTGATTAATGCCCCCTTAAGTCTCTCTCAGTGTTGAGTACTCGTCAATTTTATTCGAGGATGAGGGAGTAACTCTTTTGACTAAACGAGGTACTCGTGAGGGACCCCTCGTTTGTGTAACCTAAATTCATATTATGATTTCATATAAATGAGATAGCAGTACCTATATCAGCTGTAATCTTGTAAAACCGACAACTGTGCATAATAAAATTACCTAAATACCTACCTAATGTAAAGGTATCAATAAATGTTTCGAGCTCTCGGTAGTCGATAGTATTACGTTCATGATATCGAGCTTGCGATACGATAACGCACGTTACTTTTACGCATATATTTCGTGATTGGGCTACATCTCTAGACACATCTTTGAGGGTTTTCTCAAAGTGTCAATCCTTGGCCTTGGTGTCAATTATGTCATTACTCATTAATGTCAAACGAACGACCATTTTCAAAATAAATAAATGCTGAAGCTTACAAATAAAAAAATAAGTTATTATACTCATATATTATTAGTTTACGATAATGAATAATCATGGGTCTAAATTAAGTTACGATAGCCCCTGTGACTCTGATAATGATTGGACGAATTCCACTGGTGGCTCTAAATATTCGGACTCTGAAAGGTGCCGTACTTCGATAATAATTTCTAATAAAAAGTAATAATCTGAATACAAAATAGTAAACTTAGCGGTTTTTTATTTTACAGTTCTGTTCCCGATTGGGATTCTGATGTAGGGGACGACGGGGAACTAGTATATATCAAAGCAAAATCTGTAAATGAATCTGTAGAGAATACAAAAACACCACTTTTGGAAAGTTGTGAAACTTTCAAACTTAGAAATAACTTTAAAAGAACCTCTACTAGACGATCAGCTAAAGGTAATTAATATATTAAACATATTTATATATATATGTACACAATTTGTGGTAATCAAGTTTTTAAGCTGTAATAAGTGATTGTACTACTGTAATGAGCAGCACCTAATTTATGTAACTTATAGATTAATTATGTTTGTTATTTTTACGTTCATAGTCTGAATAAATGTATTAAATTAGTTTATCTTAATAATATAATAATAATAATATTCTACCACATTCACACAGCGCCATCTAGTCCCAAAGTAAGCAATTATATTAGCTTGTGTTATGGGTACTAAACAACTGATATACTACTTAAATACATTTTTTTTTTTGTAAATACATACATATTATAGATAAATTACACCCAGACACAGAACAAACCTTTATGCTCATCACACAAAGATTTGTCCTGGGTGGGAATCGAACCCACGACCTCCGGCTTAGCAGTCAGGGTCACTAACCACTAGACCAACAGGCCAGTAAAATCTTGATATTTATTACTTAGAAGAAAAGTGTGCTGCTAAATAATTACTGGTACAGAAAAATGATTTTACTCATGTGTGTATGTGTATTGTAAATCTGGTACAAAAAGCATTAGGTACCATTGAAACACAAAGTAATTACTACTTACAAAATTATTTTTGAACTGATTTGAATTGTTCTATCAATTTCAGGAAGAATTTTCAAAGCTCTTAAATCAAATAAAACAAAAAATGCAGAATCTGATGCGAAAAAAGGGGGTCATGGCATGTCATCCTCAAATACTGTCACAGACAACAGTATACACAATGATGAGAGACATGTTGTTATCCAGGTAATAGCTATCACACCAAAAACATTTCAGTAAAATTCGTGGCTAGGACTTGGAAGCTCAAAATGCTTTTCTTCAATAAAGCTATTAGATCCCAGGAAAAGCCAAGCCTCTAAGTCCTGACTTTACTGGTTTCGAAGATTTATAATCACTAATTTCTTATCATAAATAAAAGTCCATTGGACCATCTGGCTGATATGCTAATTTTAATTTCTTTCATTTCCATCTGGTGTTACGGATTTCTTAATTTTTCTGTTCTTTTCATAAAAATCCTAGGCTCCATTCCAAAAACATTATTTTGAATATGAATTGTGTTATCTTTTAATAAAACATAATCATATACTGAAACATTCTCCATGACATTGCTTATTTTTTATTTTCAGGTCAGCAAAGACATGATATTCAGTAGTGAAAAGAACTGTCCAATAGAAAAACTATTTGGAATGAGCTTAGAAACACATACAGATGGTAAAACCTTAAAGGCGGCAGATTTTTTATCAGAAGCCAGAGCTATTTACACACATAAGATAAAAAAAGGATATTATTTAAAAAAAATAAATAGTATTGATGTAAACTCTTATAATATTAACGATATTCTGCAAAGAGTTGTAGAGGATCATAATAATCCAAAGTTAACATTTCAAGTTCCCACTGAAGAACATGATATAGATATAGAAAAATTATTAAAAGTTAAACATGGTCCTGATGTGCCATTTACACAATTATTAAAAGATTCACATTGTTCAGTTTTGTACATATGCTGCAATGAGATTGAGTATAATAGTAATGATGATAAGGGAGTATTGTACTGTTTTCCGAGACCTTTTAACCAGAACTTCTTGTATAATTCTAGAGGAGCGTATGTCACTTTAAACCACCTTGCTCCTAAATCTTTGGGAACAAGTGAACCAAAAACTTCCACTGTATTACATAATGATACTATGATAAATGTTACGTACACATCACACTATAATGATCTGCTTCTGTTTGCCTGCCCAAATAAAGAAGTAGAGTTGTTTGCGGTTAAGAAGATAATCGCAGATATTGTAAGACTTTTAGAGTTTTTATATGGGTCTTTGAAGTCTTGTTTTACGAAGCCAAATAATGTTGATAAGCTAGACAGTTTGTTCAGTCGGATATTTGTTACATTGATGTTTAGTAAGATTGGACAGGACAGGAATATCAAGACTCTTAAGTCATATTTTGAAACATTGTTGGCTGCCCATTCTGTGACGTTGCCATTGGAAGTAAAGGTGCAGGTTGATGATGCTATCACTGAATTGGAAGCAGCTGATTATAGAGAATGGGTGAATTTATTTTTTTATTAAATTATAAACATTAAAAATGTAAATTAGGTAAGGCCTATGTTGAGCAGTGGACGTCGTTGGGCTGATATGATGATGATGATGAAACATTATCATCTTAATTAAGTTGAACTCATTTAATCATTCAGTTATATATAGAATTCTCCACTGTTTATTACATTATGCAGATGGACTCTGTCATACACTTACAAATTAATGTTTCTGTATATCATTCCAGACCGATGATGTAGAAAACTTCCAAAGATTGTATACTGTAATGGGTTCTTGCTTATATTACTCAGGCCATCTTTTGAGTTCACATTTACAAGATGAAGATTTAAAAGAGATCAATGCATATTTAAAATTGAATGGTATACTCAAACTAACTACGGAAAAAGAAATGGAAAAGCTTGTCATGTGGAGAGAAGTATTTATATATGAGCATAGAAAACAGAATAAAATTGACAGTAGCGAATTTAAGTAAGTAAACCTATAATAAATGTACTTTAACGCCGAGGCGTGGACGCTCACTGTAGGACTAGCCCACAAACTAAAAGCAGCGCAGCGAGCTATGAAACGAGCTACGTTCGGCGTCTCTTTAAAGAATAAAATTCGCAACGCAGTAAAGCGACAAAGAACCAAAGTTACCGACATAGTTCGTCGAATAAGCAAGTTGAAGTGGCAGTGGGCTAGTTACATCTGCAAAACGACCGATGCACGGTGTAGCAAGTGTCTCCTAGAGTGGAGACCGCGATCCGTAGAGTAGGACGCCCAGCTAGGTGGACCGAAGCATAGTGCAATCTTCTTACTTAAATAGTTCTTCGTGAAAGTAATCTGACGGATCATTAAGGACTCCCTTCCTTCCCAAGGGACTACAGTATGGGGTTCTTCAAAAAAGGAGTGAATAGGTTTATTAAGGGTCGGCAACTTGCTCGTGATGCCCCTGGTGTTGCAGGCGCCCATAGGCAACCGTACGTATGTTTTGTATAAAAAAATAATAGGTGTAACACCATAATGTCGGTATACAGTATTGTTTAATAAATACCTTTTTAAAATTAAATTTATATATTATTTTATTAAAAAAAGAATGATACGTTAACTTACAGGGTTGCAGACGGGCGATGGTTTCTCCTTACTGTCGGTAAAGGACATTTTATATTAGCAACTTTAATGGAAGCTGGTGGCTGTACAGAAGATGTATGTATAGCTTTTTTATATATCAAGACTAGCAAACAGGCGTGCGGCCTGCTTCATGGTAAGCGGCTACAGCAGCCTGTGGGCGCCTGGAACGGCGTATGGAGTATTAGGCTCGGCGCAAACGGGCCACCGACCACAACCACCGGTGGCCAGCCTGCTACAGTCACTTCACAAGTTTTTTTATTCACTTTGTATGAATTCGCAGTAGACGTGTAGCCAGTCGCCGCCACGAGTGTATGAGAAATCTATCAAGTAGCCCTCGCTGGCCAGCGGTGGTTGTGGCCGGTGGTCCGTTTGCGCCGAGTCTAATACTAACTGCCTTGGTCGCGCCACAACCTACAATCACACTGGGTGTTTCTACTCACGTGACTTTTTCAATACATTGTAAATGTACCTTATTCTTGGACAGAAACTCTCGATAGTTCAGATTCAAAGCCCAACTTTTAATTTAAATAAAACTTTTGCAGGCCGTTGGTATCACACCTCCATCACCATTCTATGTTGAAGAATGCGAGAGTTGTCTAGAACTCCTGTACGATGTCGGACTTGATAAGTACTTAGCGTCGTGGTTCTGTTCAAATACACAGCCACAGGTTGAGACTTCGCCTGAGTATCTCACGAAGTATGGGCGAAAAATTAGAGATATTAATAGTAAGTTTACACAAATTAACTTTAAACGCCAAGCTCCTAGATGAATGAAAAATATATTGTTTGGGGGACACCGGTGACTCCCATGGCCCTCAAAGATTATCAGAAAATCGGATTCAATTTACATTGCCCCAGAATGGAATGGGACTGAAGTTTCAATTTAGCCTCTTTTCATTCTGCGGCAATATAAAATAAGCCTTATTCAATTTTTAAGACACTCTTCAATGAACTTTTAACTAAATTTTTGACAACAAAATTTTATTTTTCAGCCCTTAAGCCAGACTCAACCCTTAAAACATCCACACTCAAACTATCAAAGATCCAAACAGACAAACGTCGTCACAATTCTTCCGAACAAATAAATGTTGGATCCAGTTCAAACGATATGAACGCTTTGACTAATTATGGCAGCCACCACAGTTTGTACGCTCAGACATACAATACTGCACAGAAGTATAGGCACTCGAGCTTGGATGTCAGTTATTCTGAAGATTCAAATAGCTTAAAAAGCAACAGGTAACAAAACGATTTTTTCTTAATAAGAGATCATAATATATGGAGAATATTTATATGGCCTAATCATATTATAAAATAAAAATTAAACATACAAGTAACGGACTCAAACACCAGACTCGAAAGAAACATCTATAAATATTTGTCTCGGGAAATGGAAGCCACGTCACTCGGCGCGGCGATGTTAGTGGCGAGGCAACCACCTTAATCACTACGCCACGTAACAATCAATAAAAACATTATATGTTTACAGTGAAATAAGTGAAGACCGCGTTCAAGGTAGACGGGCGGACAGGGAACAAAGAAACCGACGCGACTCGTCTGGATCCGACTCAGATTGGGAGAAACTGGTGAGAACAAGGTTTAACATAAAGGCCCGCCAATAGGTGATCATTTGCGTTTAACTGACAGACTTATATCGTCTGGCGAATTATTAATTTGTGGGACCATTTAGAGGCGTGTAATTATTACTTACTGCGATATTACTCTGGGTAAACGGGGGATAGAGACAGACACAATTTACACTTTATTATTTAAGTACTAGTTGCCCGTGGAGTTTGAGTCCCGTGAACACAGAAGCTTTCCCCGTACGATAGTACGTTTTTTTTTTTTTTCAACAAATTTTCAACTCTTAAAAACCTTATAGCTACCTAATTTAAAGTTTTCGTAGCTTTCGTTAAAGTTTTAGACTTTAACGGAAACTTTTTAAATGTATTGTCTATCTGATTACCATGACCCTGAAAATGTTTGTAAGTCACCTAAAAAGCACAGTGTTAATAGATTATTAAATTAAAGATTCCTCACAATTGTATTGATGTTATAATAGAGATTAAAGGTACCGGATAATTTTGTATGAAAGAAAGTTTAAATTACTTTAAATCTGTATTTAAAATGTGATTTCAGGATGGCAGTAGAGCAAGCAGCAATATTGATATGTCTGACATTAGGAAGTCTTTATTGAATGAAATTAATCATGTTACTGTGCAAAGGTAGGAATAGTTGGTAGTCAAACCTCTTTGAATATGTTTAAAAGTACCTATAAGCAATAAAATTGTATTGTTTTTCAGAATAACAGCAGGTGATGAAAATGTACTATTCTATTTTGTGCAGCTAGAATCTGAAAAGGGAATACTCATAGCTCCAGTAAAAAATATCGAAATGCAAGCTAATAACGTTCTTTATTCTTATATAATCAAAACATTCAGGTCTGCGTGTAAACAAATACATGAATTACTGCAACACAGTATTAGGTGAGATATGCTTTAGCGAAAGGCTTTATAATAAGGACCAATTGGTAGATATTATGTTCCCCTTGAAGAGCAGCATTTCAATATAACCACAGCAGTTTGGAAAAAAAAGAAATTAACTGTATTATTTGCTATAATAACTAACAGAAAAACTAAGTTTGTTTAATGTTAAACCATATAGTTATACTATCTTTTAGATATTTATTTTTTTATTATACACCGACGGTGGCAAACAGACGTACAGTCCGCCAGATGGTAAGCGGTTACCGTAGCCTATGGGCGCCTGCAACACCAGGAACATCACGAGCGCGTTGCCGACCCTTAAGAAACCTATTCACTCCTTTTTTGAAGAATCCTATACTGTAGTCCCTTGGAAAAGCCTCGTTATCCTTGCTGCTGGATGTCTGACCTCAGTTAACAAAATGGTACCAAAAAGGTCTTACTTATATGTAAATGGGCAATATACTGAACAGTTTCTCCTACTTATTTTACTAAAGTCTAAATCTTTGGGTAAAAATATTAAACCGTCACCTTGCATTCGTCATCATCATTTCAGCCTATTTATTCTAGCACGCGCCATTTTACCAATTCGTCCATTCATTATATTTTTTACAGATTTAAGAAAAATCACGCCCCATCCAATCCTTTGAACAAGATCCTAGTTGCGGTAAAAGAACATGGAATGTTATTTCAAGTACCCACAGATATTTTAGCACAATGCGGTGTTGCTAAAAAGAACACGGAACCATATCAATTTTGGGTAGTTGGGTAAGAATAATATTTTAAAATTGAATAATAATACTGTTTCGAATTGTGGTATAGTAGGTCTAATTCCCTCCGAAATCTATGGAGGAGACCCGTGCCCAGCAGTGGGACGTTTATGGGTTGAAATGATGAATGATGATGATGAATATTACTATTCAGTGGATAAAAGACTAATGTCTTATAAATCTTATAGGTAACTTACCAAATTTTGACATTAAAAATACGACAGAATTCGGTTCTTTTGTTTACGTTGTTGTGTTGTTTGAAAATGGAATGGATAAATAACCAAAAGCTTTTGTTTTTGTTACATGACAAAGTTTTTCCACTCAGTATGTCCACATTATTATTATTTAAACTAAATACTTATTCTTGTGTGACAGCAGTGAGCAGCGGTATCCAATCGGGTATCTTCGTGTTGCCGACTGCGTCAAAGTGGTATAATTTTATAGAGCTGCTAATCTTAGTGAGGCTCTTTTTTGTATAGTTGACTATATTGATATATTTGCTTTATAACTTTAGAAAAAAATCCATTAAAATTAAAATTCAATAAGATTCATCATTCATTTTGACGTCGCGCATTGATGACAACTGATAATTGTCATCAATGCTTTATTGATGTCACTTGCAAGCAAAAATAGACATTATTGTTTTATGTTAAGCAAACGACATTTACTTTAAGGTAAAGCAATAATTGTACTGTCGACTATACAAAGAAAAAAATTGTAATTGGAGCTCTATGAATATACCTACCCTTTTGACACAGTCAGCAACACGAAGTTACCCGATTGAGTGGCACCGCGGTTCTGCCACCGTGAAATAGGCCTTAAAGTGGGTAATATCTTTGTTACAGACGTGTCTTCAGCGAACCTGAGCCCAGAGAATTATATTTATGCTATCATGAATCTGTACCACAAGATCTGACCGAGGTGGCATATTTGCTTTCTTATTTGGAATAAACAACCCTAGGTTTTATATTAAAATGATAAGCATTACTTTTTTTACACATTTACAATTCCGTCCAATAATGTAATTATATTAATAAAATAATAATAGTAGACGAATATTTCTTTTATTTTTATAACTAATTAATCTACATGTCCTTGTCCTTGTCCCTTGATAAAATGTCACTTTTTTAACTTTGAACCTTAGATTATACAAAGCCTTGAACCTAACTTCCTTAATTTTTAATAAGAACCATCTCAATTAGTTTTTAAACAAACAAAACCGCATGAATTGGTCCATTCGATTAGGAGCTGCTAAGAAATGCTTCAGACATGTCATTCAAACTTATGTCACCCCTCTTTTTGCGTCGGGGGTTAAAATAGAGAGACAAGAAGCGCCATGAAGATACGCTCTTTCCTACAGAACCCTACATTGAGCATGATTTGGATATACACCACTGACCTGTATCTTATCTATACACACACTATTATTGTTTGAGTGGTTTCAGTCTGTTCGGTCGTTTAGTTTAGTCCTAGGTCCTCAATCGTGTATTACTCTATTCTATCAGCCAGCCATAAAGAATTTTGAACTTGGTGCCATTATTTGTCTACCGGAACCAGAAAAGATGCTTCATAAACAATCATTTCATTGTAGATATAATGATAATACCATTATTGATAAAAGAAAGTAAACATTCAAAAAATAAATGTTTAAATGAAAAACATATATTTGGGATATCCCTATTATAATATTTTATTATCAACTTATTCAACTTTGACTATAAATGCTGAACAAATTGAATAAATGAACACCATAGACAAAAAGTTACGTTGCGGTTGTGGTTGTACCGATCAGCGTATCCGTCAAATTGTTTTATTCTAATATGGGCACTACTCCACCGTGATAAAGATTACAATTCATTACACGTCAATGCAGTCAATGTAATATCCATTAGATTATTGGCAGAGCATGTACTTGCATTGGATAAAAAAATTACTTGTTTCCGTTATCCATCGCGTCATTGCATCGTGTGTGCGCATTACCGATTGCAAATAAAGTACAATAATACGTTTTTGCTTGTAGCGTCGCAGTGGTGACTGCGTTCTTCATGGAAAAGACTAATTAATTAAAATTATTCAATGGATTTCTGTGCTTCAGTGTATTGTGCGAGAATATAAACGATGATCACTAAAATGCAATCCCAAGCGAATGTCGACGGGCCTCAATCTGTCACAACGCAGCCACAGCCTCAAATACTTTCTGCTAATGCAGTAAATGCAGTAATACTGAAAATGTCTGATATTCCGCAAATATCTACCGTCGGTGAGAATTTAAAAATACTCTTTGTTTTTAATGTATGTAGCTGCGTTCTATTGGCACTGGAAGTTTTCGAAGCCGTAGGAATTTTCCTTAAGTCCAAATTTGTTCGAATGAGCTTTGTTAGCATTGTGTCCACGCGGATTAACTCCACACGTAAAATGCTTGATTAAAAACGTATAACAGTAGTAAATATCATACTTTAGAGAAAGAATTTCCAATAATTATTGTTATTCCGTGTTAGGTTATGTATGTCATAATAGTGATGATATTTTTTTACGGTAGCATTTATTTTAGAAGTCATCGTAATGTTTATGTCTGATCTAAGTAATGTGAAAATGCAATGTTTATTTGTGCAACGATTATTTTGTCAAAATTTCTCGTTCAAATGACAAGATTTGCTGCAGTAGACTGCTTTTTGAACAAAGGCTATAAGTAAAAACAAACAAAGCAATGAATATAATATTATAATGATTTAAAATGATATTCCTAGGGGAGAGGCCCTGTGCTAAACAAAAAAAAAATAGTATTTTATGAGTAACATGAAGTTACTGCATGCTTTTGTATCTACATCCATAAAAAAATCAAGAAAGACCCAAGAGTTTCTTATAATTTTGTTATACTTACTAAATTACATAAGTAACATATTTACCGCTATTTGAATGTTTTACCAATATAAATGTGAAAGTTAGGATGGATGGATGCAAGGATCGATGTTTGTTACTCAGTCATACCAGAACGGCTGAAGAGATCTGTATGAAATGTGCCACACAAATAAATTATAATCTTGTATAGCACTAAGACTACTATTTGCCAACATACCATGCAGGAGGAGCCGCTGGCGGAAGCTAGTTTGATATATGTGTATAGAGGTGGAGGACATTTTTCTTGAGCGAAAATAATTATACATATTGCTAAATACAAGCTTTCACAAATCATCTATAGCTATTCCTTTTCTTAGGTCTCCTGGAACTTGCGCATAGAGAGTACCAAGCTGGTGACTATGAGAGTGCAGAGTTACATTGTATGCAGTTATGGAGACAAGATATGACCAACACTGGTGTTCTACTTCTGTTGTCTTCTATTCATTTTCAATGTCGGAGGTTGGATAAGTCAGCTCATTTCTCCACATTAGCCATTAAACAGAATCCTCTTTTGGCCGAGGCTTACAGGTAATTGTTGTTTTTAAATTATCTCTAATTATTATTTAAATATATTTTATAGTATTAGTTAGATGGTTTAACAAGTACTTATTCTTGGCACAGTGTTATAAAATTCTGATGAGTCAAAACATTCAAAACGTTAGAGCCTAAGGGAAAGAACCTTAGCCAAGAATGTTGGTTAGTGGTTTGGGATAAGAGGAATCGGGTTTTACAGTTTTTAAAAAGTAATTAATGTAATTATCTTGTCAGTTGATAGGTCTAAATATAACTGGATATTTGATATATAAATGTAGTACTCAAATTTTCTAACTACCCCATTTCTACCTGTGGGTGTCATAAAAGGCGACTAAGGGAGTTAACCATACCAGGAGCACTGCGAGAAAAGGAAAATTCGAAACAAACCCTATACCAAACTGTCTGGCCAGCATGGTATGGTTGGCTAAATTCCCTTCCCAATCTTTGGGGGAGACCCGTGCCAAGTAGTGGGACGTTTATGGGTTAAAATGATAGGGGCTCTATCTATAACCTTTATAATACTGATTGATAACTATTCTACATCCTATTCGCTATAACTATCAATATTTGTAATTGTCTATTACAATAGTTTCTTGTTTGTTTAGTTAACCCTGAGAAATTTCTTTTGTTCTACAGTCCACACAATGAAATCATTCAAGTTCTCACAGCTACAGAATGTTTGATATATTCAAATCATTCTTATGTGCTTATAATATCACACTGAAATAAAATTGAAGTGGAAATGACATTCCTTGATTTAACGCTTTAACCGCCTACGTCAGATAAATGCGACACATATTTTCGTGTCCATTTCTCCAGAGACAATATTTACGACCAAATACTTCCGCTCGTTCAATCGGATTTTATTATTTATTTACACTAGATTCTATCAAAATATATATTGTTTGTATTAGGAAAATATTTAATGTAATAATTTATAATTCTACAGATAATAAGTGTGGCTGTTAAAAGGTTAAACTACAATAATATTGACAAAATTACATTGCATTTCAAATTAAAATGTTTCCTTTTTATTAGAAACATGAGAAAGGAATGTTTCATGATTCATGATGTATCAAAATGTCTTCTAGTAATTTATTTTGTATTGAGAAACACATTAGCAGCTATTTTGGCATGTAAAGATGTGTCCATTACAATATTTTGATGTGTCACTGACAGAAAATTTTGGCACCAAGAAGCTATTAAAATTTGAGCCGTTTTAAAGTTATACAGTGTAGTCACCTCATTTTTTATTTTTCACTACAGAGATGTGATAAATAAAATGTTGTAAAATCATTCCATCATTATTTTTTAAAAATTAAAAAAAAAAAGTGCATCAATGTTTCTTCAGCTATTAGGTATGTTTATTTTTTTAGATTACAGTTAGAATAGTGTTACTATGTAAAAAAGAAAAGAAGAAAGAAAGCAGTCTTGGCCACATTTACGAAGATCTTTAAAATAAATTTATTTGAAACAAACAATAAAATAAATAATATTTTTTTTTTCTCAAAACGTCATTTTCGCATAATGTAACTTTCGCAAAACGTCATTTTTGCAGAATGCCATTCAAGCCATTTTCAATATACTTAATATAGTTTGTCCATTCATCAAATGGAGGGCCTTACCACGCCTTACTGTGTCTAGTTTCCATGTATTCGAACCACATGGCCATTCAAACAGAAATCTTTAGTTGTACAGAGTTTGGATTAAGTTGTGCATACATTTCATATAATGTTTTTGTCCACAGCAATCTTGGCAATGTATATAAGGAGCGTGGCCAGCTTCAAGAGGCGCTGGAGAATTACAGACATGCTGTCCGACTGAAGCCGGACTTCATTGATGGCTATATCAACCTTGCGGCTGCGTTGGTCGCCGCCGGTGATATGGAACAAGCTGTGCAGGCTTACGTCACTGCTCTACAGTACAATCCTGTGAGTTAACTTTATTTATTAACTCAAACAACATAACTCCTTGCTACCATATTATAGACTAGAGTAAATTGTTTGTCATACCTCAATTGATTAAATCAGTATAATCGTTATACTCACACGCAAAACTGAAGCTATCTAGGCTAAAAAGTAGCAGTTGTGAATGGGGTCGTCCATGACTTGTAGAGGGCTCTGGGCAGATTCTCTAATCTGCCCAGAGCATCTTCAATCAAATCAAGCATCAAAAGTCTTGCATGGTTTTTTTAAATTAATATATTTATCGGTAATAAATACCACTTGGTGACAGGAAATCCGTAAAATTATGTCAATTTGGGAATGTGTATTTTGATGACAATATTGAGTTATGAGGCGCAAGGCACTCTTTTCAATCGTCTGACAGTAAAAAATGCGGTAGGTTTAAATTTGATGGTTGGTTATAGCATCATAATGTAATAATTTTAATAAATGGTGGGTATAAAGGCTGTTTCAATTAAAAAATTGCTAGCTTGTGTCACGAACTATTAGTAGGAATGAATGAATTACGCACTTCGTCAACTACAACTAAATACTGAATACTGTTCCGTTATGTATTAGTCGAAATTAAAAATTAAAAATATACCGAGATTGGCATTCATTAATTCTCATCAGCTTTGCTCGTGCCTCTAATAAAAATACGTGACATTGATTTATTATACTGTCACAATATGGATGTTATTTTTTGTCGTATATTTTTGAACCTTCGCAAAATAATGAATAGGTACGTTATAATTTGTTTGTTGACGTTTTATATTTGCTAATTGGCAAATTCCATGTAATCTAATGAATCAGCAGTGTCTGCTGAGTGCTGATAACTCATATTTATAACATTATGATGTTCTAACGATATCTTTATAATGATGAGGGAGTATTTCACAAATAAAATTGTAAAGTTATTTCTTGCCTAGTAATGCCATAATGGTAAATGAATGACCGTTAACAAAAAGTCATTACGTTACGCGTATCCCAGCCCAGCTAATAATTTCTACATGATGACCACGCCTCTGGAAATAGCGTAAAATGACTAAGAAGAGGAATATGTCATACAAATTAAAGACAATTCTACGACGAATTATTGAGAATATTGTCGTAGAGCAACAGGAACGCTCGAGAAAAAGACCACGAGATAAACAGCGCGGCACGACAACAAAAACACTTACTGGACTGTTCGGGAAGAAAAACAATAGATGGACAAGTGCGGCGGTGCAATAACAACAGAAAATTCCGTCATACCGGACGATAACTAAAACTAAACCTTGTGTCTATAGAGTTAAGGTTTAAAGTAGCTTTTATTGCACACGTTTATCGTAAACAAGTCGTTTATCGAAACAAGCTATTATTTTTATCGAGAATGTTCTCTTATACACACATCGGCCGCGATATTCTGGAGGTGTGATTATTGGATATAAATATGGCCGACCTCGCCGGTTCATTTTGAGCTATCGGAGGGATAACTTCTCAGCGAAGAGAGCTATCTACGAGTGGATTAAGGCGGTGTTGTAAGAAACTCGAGTCTTTTTAAAAGAACTCCTGACTGACATCTAAATCCATAGCTGTAGTTTGAAGTAAATAAAATAGCAATGAACAAATTATTGAATCGCTCAAATAGCTTTCGTCGTTCTTACGATTGGTAGAAAAGTTTATAAATATAATGTGAGTAATCTATCCGTTGTTTAGATCCATAGTATCTACAAACTAAGGTTAGTTTTGGTTAGATGGTGCTGTGTAAATTGTTCCGGAATATTTGTTTATTTTATTCATTATAAATAGATGTGTGTTTACTATTTTATTTTGCAGTATAGAACTTTCGCGACAACATCCATCGCAGTAGTAAACTTTCGCTGTAACGTACATCGCGATAATGAACTTTCGCGACAACGTCCGTTGCAATAGTAAACTTTCGCTGTAACGTACATCGCGATATTGAACTTCGCAACTATGAAATACCCTAAAAAAAAAAATTATCTGCTTTGCTGACTGTACTTCAGTGCCTCTAATGAAAAAGATGAGACTTAAGTTTATTAATCAATAGCTTTTATCATGATTAAGAGTGTTTATACTTATGAACGGCAACGTCCCTATTTAATGTCATATTTTATTTTTTTATTTTATTTTATTTATACTTTATTGCACACAAAGAAAAGAAAACATACAAATAGTCTTAAAATCTAAACAAGTATATTCATATTTCGTGGTTTTCAAATTTTTATTAATTAATCGAAGCCTTATTTTAAAAATAATTATGTTCAATTGATACACTTTTTACAATTACGTGAACGTGTATTAAAAAATAAGTGTCGGTAATCGGTATTGCTTACAGTTATTTTACTATTAAAATAGAACTGTAAACGCAATGATTTGTTACCTTTTCCACACTTTTCACATAATTCTAAAAAGTTAGTCAAACATATTTTTTTAATAACAGCTCCAAATAAATAATAAAAATTCAAAACAACGATATATATGACACCAAATTGCGACGTTGCCGTTCATAAGTATAAACACTCTTAATAATGATAAAAGCTATTGATTGTTTTATACCGTTGTTTTCACCTTCATGAAGTATAGATAACAGTCAGTGGTATAGGTATGTTGATTGGGTGGGATTCGCTATGGAGGAAAATTAATTTAATTTGCATTTTATAGTATGTAATGAAAACTAGGCACTGTTATTAACGTGTTTAAGGATACTAGCAATTCTTTAACACTATTTAACACAGTCGGATGTATGTGAATGCAAATGTAGGTATCTACAGGTCCAGTAGTTTTTAAGTTTATTCGTTCCTACAAAAATACAAATCTTCTTTAGGGTTCCGTAGTTCTGACTAGGAACCCTTATAGTTTCGTTATGTCCGTCTGTCTGTCCGAGGTTTTGTTAAGAGACCGTTAGTACTAGAAAGCTGTAATTTAATAGGAGTTAGTTAGGGTTTAGTGAGTTTATTAGGGTAGAGTTTTAAATAGGAGTGTGTAGGTATATCAATTACGTCGACAGTGGTAAAATAATATTTTGGATATTTTTTTTTAGGGTAGCTCCCATACATGTGAAGTGGGGATGAATATTTTTTTTGTCGTCTACCCCATCGTGTTGGGTATCGTTGAATAGGTCTTCTAAAATGACTTGGGGGTTACTAACATTATTTTTCGATTGAATGGTCCATTTACGCAATATTAAACTTTAAAGACCAAATTTTTGTTCCAGTAGGGCGTCCCCCCCCCTCTAAAAGCTAAACTGCTGGCTTGAAAAATCTGGAAAAATTAATTGATTATTAATTATTCCGAATAAAAGTAATCTTTACCATTACTTATATTCAGAATAAAGAACAACCGAATTGTACTATATTGTGATAACGGGCTACTACAGAACCCTACACTGTGCGTGGCCCGACACGCACTTGGCCAGTTTTTCTTTATAATATTAATATAGTAGAAAATATTTCTTTGTAATATTGAATAGGCCTCACCTAATTTACGCCACTGCGAGCGATCCTGTGCCGTATTAGGTTATTGCGTGCTGTGTATTAGGGGAGACCTATGTTCAACAGTGGACGTCATTAGGTTGATATGATATACATACATACATAGCATCTCGCCTTTTTCCCCGAAGGGGTAGGCAGAGGTGTTTCACACCCACATTTCGCCAGCTATGTTTGGTCCCATGATATAGGGGGCGAGCTTATTGTCATCAACCGGGAACATTTGTATACCAAACTCCGGGAAAATCTTAATACTGGAATTTCATGATAGAAAAACCCAATACCATTTTCAGCCAACCCGGGAACTCGGGACCCCCCCTCTTGCACAGCAGTCGTATACACTTCCCGCTGCGCCACCGAGGCAGTTGAGATGATTAGTATAGATATAAAATATGCAACATATCTGCAAGAATAAATATCTTTTAAATTCTTGCTTTTTCAAGAAACTTAAGTGCGTTGCGCAGCTCCGGTAATTTTAAATGCTCACAGGTTAACTGTAACATAATTTACTAGCTTCCGCCCGCTGCTTCGCTCGCGTGGTATGTATTTTATACCTATAAACCTTCCTCTTGATCACTCTATCTATAAAAAAAAAACCGCATCAAAATCCGTTGCGTAGTTTTAAAAAAAAATTTAAATAAAGAATAGACTTTTTTTTTTAAATTTAAGCATACATAGGAATATAAAGACAGAGAAAGCGACTTTGTTTTATACTATGTAGTGATTATCGTAATAACAAAAGAATGGCATAACAAAATTATAATTACTTAAAGGTAGCTTAATTGTCTATTCGTAGGGAAGTAGCTACAATAACTGTTCATATAATTTAAATTCGTCCTCGGTACGGTTACGCAAGGGCATATGGGTGTATAATTGTTTAATTAATTACTATCATTGTCCACACCCATGCAATATGCATAATTTTATACGTGCTATGTACACTAAATAACAGTGGAAACTGGGTAGTACTTATGTGCTATAATTATACATATTGCAGCTTCATTGTATTTATACATTATTAATGCGAATAAACTGCCGCAGTTCAAACGTATTAAGTAATAACTAGATAACATAGTAACGTATCTATGCTGATATTAAAAAGCTGTAGAGTGTGTTTCTTTGTTTGGTTGAACGCTAGGATCTCAGGAACTACTAGTTTGATTAGAAAAAATATTTTTGTGGAATAGCCCATTTATCCAGGAAGGTTATAGGCTATATAACATGACGCTACGGCCAATAGGAGCTGAGCAGTAGCCAAACAAAGCCCACTAGTACATTTTCTAGTTCCATATATTATTATGAATAATGGCATGGATAGCCCTTTCAAACAAACTAAAAATTTCGATGATAATAACACACACTATTATTTTATTTAAATTAAAAAATAGGAAGCGCGAAAGACCCTGTATAATACTTTAATTATTCTGCAATGTTTGCAATGTTGGTTGTGTCGCAATCCAAGCGTTACCTACATGCACTATATTTTATAATATTCCGCATTTTTTCCTACAAATAAGGAAAGTTCTTTTCATGAAATCCATTAAATGGGTAGATAAATCGTTTCGATACTAGGTTTATCTTTTACCTTTTTACACAGAAAACATGGTTGAAAAGAATGCGATACAAGTGAATTTTTTTTTTCCACTAAGCGGTTTGGTGTGCAACCGTTGTGAATCATAAATCGTAGGTAACTACGTTCATACACATTTCAAAATGTTTTATCGTCGACCACTGCTGACGATGTTGTGTACAGGATATTTCGAGTTAGTAAACATTCAACGTATAGGTATAAATCATTAAAATCTTGCTACGGCGAACGCTGAAATCAGCAACCCATTAAGTCCCACTGCTGGGTTCGGGTCTCCTCTCCTCTAACTAGAGAGCTGAGAGGGTTTAGGCCATAATCCACTCACGCTGGCCTAGTGCGGGTTGGTGGATCAAACATACTCATATAATTTCTTCTAGGGTATGTGGATTTCCTCACGATGTTTTCCTTCACCGTTAGCAGATGGTAAATCACTTGACTAGTACATATAAATTCCACAAGGTTGCTGATGTGATAATATAAATAAATAATATAAAAATATGTTTAGTAAGGAAACGTCATCTTTCTCAGTACAAGTGTTTTCGTTCTCTTATTACTAGGTATACACTATATGTACGAAAAATTCCTTCTCTTGTCATACTTACGGCATTGTTAACGTTGGCTCAGGCCAACGTGGCTTGTAACCGTTTACTATTAGGACGAACGCTGGTTTTCAACTTTCTTTTTAGAATATTATGATAAAGATAACATATTTATGTCCTTCGCGTGTTGTCAATTATCATAATATTGTAATAACCCTTTTGGCATTGCCTATTGTTTATACTTGCGTTTATGTATCAAGCCAGTAACATTCCATTATGTGTTTTCCTCGCGAACGATGTTGAATTGTCATCGTTAATAATACATACACTTGGAAAGATGATCTCACCATTTTACTGTATTTTATGAGAAAATTTGCAATTCTGGTGTGTAAATTTTTTACTGTACAAATATAAATATTTTGCTATTTGTCGGTAAAAATATTTGCGTCTAGATATCCTTTATTTAATTTTATATTGTGATGCAAATTGTGGGACATCTGGATTTATGTGATACTATCGTATGACCACATAGTGTAAAAAATAAGATCCGACGCGGCGATGCGACGCGACGTCAACAAAATGTCTGGGAAACACCATTGAATTGCATTCGAAATATCTATTTAATATTATGAAGTCTTTGCTATTGTGTATAAAAGGAAGTAGTTACTCCGGTGCGGTGTAATTTCGTCCAAAAGAATGATCATAAGGTATATAAGAAATAGACAAATAAATAGGTGCACAGTATGGTTTGTCCATTTCATTTCATTTACAGTGACGTCCCTGTCGATGCGTCGTCTCGTGATACGTAGGTATACGAATTCCAGTTGGTTTAAATATTTCCGTATCGTTTTCGTTGTCGGCTTCCAGAATAGTTATGTTTCGTTGTTTTAAACATATATTATGTCTTAGTTAAAATTTTTGTAACCCTTTCTGTTAGCATGCGATGGAAATTCTGTAGCAAGTATTTATTACATATAAAAGTGTTCTTTTCCTTTGGCACTATTGTAAAAATCTATCAGTAGCTATATAATCTTACGCGATATCTTATTCGGTATCGTTCACGGTCACAATAACCTTGGCCATTATTGAATACCTTTGTATTTCATATGACGACACGATATAAAGGAAATGTACGATGATATATATGTAAACAATTTTTAAATATCGTATGTAAACAACAACCCATTAATGTCCTACCTCTAGATAGAGGAGAGGAGATCCGAGCCCATAGATTATAGAGAATTGGGAGTACATAATTAAAATAATTACCTACTTCATTATTGATTTAAAATCAAAAATTACATTAATTATTATTTGACATTGTGACAATGACCGAAGTACCTAATTGGTTTCCATCGGTGATCAAGTCATGTTTATAATCTGTTTTTTTTTACTTGTTTTATTTAGTAAACAATTTTGGCACGACTTGTTAGTTTTAATTGTCATTGAAAATTGTAAAAAAAGATAAGCGTAAGAAAAAGATGTCACGGGAACTATTTTACATGTTAATTAACATTATTTATCTGTCTTTATTTGTGGGACTAGTAGGTATTTACATTACAAAATAGTTATTAAACTAAAACCATAATATAGGAAGATTGTTTAATGCAAGCGGTTTGCCCAAATATTCGCGTGATTAAGCCAGTTGAAGCAAAATTTAATAATGCACAAGGGCAAAATTGAAGGGATTCGATGTACCAATAAATATTTAATTAAATCGTAAGTGTAGTGCTTGTAATAACTATGTAGGTTTTTAATTAGTTTAATAAATACACTCAGTTTTAGCATTTTTACATATCGTAGCCAAGTGCAAATTGGTATTCGTCTTGTACTTATTATTTCATTTTAATTCAATTTTCCAATGCTGCAATGTGAGCATAATTTGAAACTCTTGCTTGTATACTTGGCGCAAGAAGCTTTTAAAAATATATTAATAAACATAAAAACTAAATTTCTGATTGAAATATCTTTTGTTGAGACCTACTAACAGCAGTCAATAGCATCATTATAACTTATATAAAAATGGTTTTATAGGCAGTTAGGATTGTAATCTACCCATTGCACTAGAAATAACTTTTTGATAGCTCATAATAAGTCATAGCTTTCTAGGCTATAATAAAAACTTTGCAATTATTCACTCTAAAGGTGTAATTCCGATCTCCGCAGCAAGCAGCTGTGCTGCCGTTGTATTGCTGCGCAGCAATGCTGCCTGCCCCGCTGATTCCGAGCAAGGCAGTGGTTTGGCAACACTGCATTGCTGCCGGGCTCAGAATGTAATCTCATATAAATCTATAGAGAATATGTTATATGGACCAATGTCGAAGAAGTGCTGCCGAGATCGGAATCATACCTTTAACATTTGTATATTTATTACAAGGCAAAATATAAAGGGATGTTTAACGATTTCAAAAAGGTTTGACTTGAACCTAGTTTGTCATTAAAATATGAAGCTATATAATAGGTTATCTATCAGAATTAGTGACCTAAATTCTATATATAAGTTCTTGTTTCAGGACCTTTACTGCGTTAGGAGCGACTTAGGCAATTTGCTCAAAGCTCTAGGACGGTTGGACGAGGCAAAGGTAAATATAATTTCCGCCCCTACTTTCTGGTTTGCTTCGAAGTTAACAGGATTCTGTACAAGCCTCCTTTGTACTGTACCAAATTAGCGTACTCTCTGCACTGTAAGCGTACACTGCTATTGCGTATGTTATCTTGAATAATGGCTATTTGCGTATAATACTCCACATAATGGCTTCAACAAATTGTTCTTTGCTCACACCATTTTTGTAGATAACTAAATATATTTCGAGGAGTTGTTTCTTGAAGCTGTTATATAACATGGGAATAATATTGGATAGCGTATACTATGGTTTTATTTTAACATTCACTCCAAATTTGTTCCCAATCACATCGTCACGAAATATTATCTCGTATCATTGATGTAAGATAAATTTTTATTTTTATTTTTGAACACCATTTTCGAGTGACAATGACTACACGACGTTGTTTTTACGTAGCATCTCTCATTTTACTTTATTTTACATATTAACCCCTGGAACTCGACACATGCGTCACAGATATAAACTTGAGTTCTCACTCACCAAAAGCATGTATTAGCAAATGTATATGTAAAAGTTTCAGGGTTAGAATATACTGGTGTAATATTTTGTGACAGCACTTATGCGTAAAGAACATCAATTCTGCACACAACATGTATACTAGGCATCGTAACTTTTTAATTTATGAATGTTATAACATGTGGCGTCGCTTATTTATAATGTTGTGTGGAGTATTGATTAGCAAAGGAGAGTATACTAATTCACGTTGTACTATAAAAACGATGCTATCAGTTTACTAAATCCTGTTGTCTTCACTTTATCTAGTCTATAATCCTTTTGCTTGTAGTGATTACTTACTATTACAATGGAGGATCAGAGGAGTCAGTAGTGTTTTCATTTAGCCATATAACGTAGTGAGTTTATGTTTTGTATTATATGATTTGGTCATTCACATGATGCCTGTCGCAATACTCTGCTCGATGACAGCGTGAGACAATGATCCTCAATCATAAATATTTGATTTGCAATAAAATTGTTTAAGAAGACGATCGGGTGAAACAAATTAACTCAAAATCAACTAATTTCTATTATATTTTCACAAGGTATTGTCTGGTAAGGCAAGTGTAGGTGTGACCGCTGCTGTATCTAGCTGGGTTACGGTTGGTACGCAACTCGCATTCCCGCCGCGATGACACCAAACCTGCTGCAGGTAAAGTGGAAAAGGTTTTCAAGAAATAAAAGTATGAACAGGAAATATTGGAACAACTCGTGCTAATTGACTTACCATTGTCGTGTCATCCTCTCCATCATCGGCTAGGAAGTGGAAGCGTTTCACTTGTCCTCGATTCTCTTGTTTTGATATGTAAGCAGGTGCGAATGCACTACGATGGCATTTTGTTTTTCGTTTGCATTTCCTACTGATGTGTGTGGCATTCGGCGTAGTGTCGTGTTATAGGGTGCAATTTGCGTAACGTGAATTATAATAATACGATTGATGTTGGATGTTCGTGGTCTTTATCGCGTATGAATTAAATATGACCGAACACCCAGCATTGCTCGATGCTAAGGTGTAATTATTGATTTTGGCGTAAAAGACATTTCAGAACCATTATAATAAAACATAATTTTGTTCATTATTTAACATTTGCTTTTTCCGTGTGTGTAGGCTTGTTACTTGAAGGCAATTGAAACGAGACCGGACTTTGCGGTCGCGTGGAGTAACTTGGGATGCGTGTTTAATGCTCAGAGTGAAATCTGGTTGGCTATTCACCATTTTGAGAAAGCGGTCGCTCTAGATCCCAATTTCTTGGATGCCTACATTAATTTGGGTAATGTACTCAAAGAAGCAAGAATTTTTGACAGGTCAGTATAAATAGAATAATATCATTTAAAATTTCAGTGAGAAAACCTCATTGTTGTCAGGAGTACTAATTTCAATTTTCCTTTATTAGGGCTGTCGCGGCGTATCTTCGAGCATTAAATTTATCACCGAATAATGCCGTCGTACACGGCAACTTGGCATGTGTTTACTATGAACAAGGATTGATCGATTTAGCTATTGACACATACAGACGTGCTATTGAACTGCAACCAAACTTCCCTGACGCGTATTGCAATTTAGCGAACGCCCTTAAAGAGAAAGGACAAGTCGCGGACGCTGAAGAATGTTACAATACCGCTTTACGACTATGTCCATCACACGCCGACTCCCTCAACAACTTGGCGAATATCAAACGAGAACAAGGCTACATAGAGGAAGCAACTCGTTTATATTTGAAAGCTTTGGAAGTGTTCCCCGAATTTGCGGCGGCTCACAGCAATTTAGCTTCTGTACTACAACAACAAGGGAAACTAAATGAAGCCCTCATGCATTACAAAGAGGCGATACGAATTCAACCAACATTCGCTGATGCGTACAGTAATATGGGTAACACGCTCAAAGAGATGCAAGACGTTGCGGGCGCGTTACAATGTTACACTCGAGCTATACAGATAAATCCTGCCTTTGCTGACGCTCACAGCAACCTTGCTAGCATTCACAAAGATTCAGGAAATATTCCCGAAGCTATCCAATCATACAGAACGGCTTTGAAATTGAAACCGGACTTTCCAGATGCGTACTGCAATTTGGCTCATTGCTTGCAAATCGTGTGCGATTGGACCGATTACGAAGCGCGCATGAAGAAACTTGTCAGCATTGTAGCCGAGCAACTAGATAAGAATAGGCTTCCGTCAGTACATCCTCATCATTCTATGTTGTATCCGCTCACACATGACTTTAGAAAGGCTATCGCGGCACGACATGCCAATTTATGTCTCGAAAAAGTGCAGGTTCTTCACAAAGTACCATACAAATTTCCTCGTGATTTGTCTGGTCGCCTCCGTATCGGTTACGTGAGCAGTGACTTTGGTAACCATCCAACCTCGCATTTGATGCAGTCAGTCCCAGGATTGCATGATCGGGCAAAGGTTGAAATTTTCTGTTACGCGTTGAGTCCGGATGATGGCACAACATTCCGATCTAAAATCGCCAGAGAGGCGGAACATTTCATTGATTTATCACAGATGCCATGTAACGGCAAAGCGGCTGATAAAATCTATGGGGACGGTATTCACATTCTTGTCAATATGAACGGTTACACTAAAGGAGCAAGGAACGAAATATTTGCGCTGCGACCGGCTCCTGTACAAGTTATGTGGCTCGGATACCCGGGGACGAGCGGAGCTAGTTATATGGATTATTTGGTAACAGACGCAGTGACATCTCCTGTGGAATTAGCGAGTCAGTACAGTGAGAAATTGGCTTACATGCCGCAAACGTACTTCGTCGGCGACCACAAGCAAATGTTCCCGCATTTGCAAGAGCGACTGATTCTCAGTGACAAGGTGAAATCTCATAATAACTTAGGAAATCTTGCGGATAACGTGGCTGTGATCAATGCTACTGATTTGTCACCGCTTGTAGAGAATACGGATATTAAAGAAATTAAAGAAATCGTAAGGGCCGCGAGGCCTGTAGAAATTTCCTTGAAAGTTGCTGAACTACCGACTACTACACCTATTGAGACTATGATTGCTTCAGGACAAGTACAGGTAATTACATAATCTTTTTAGAGTAATATTAATATTTGCTACACAATTTTGTTTTTTTCATGGCAAATTTAATTATACTGTTTTATGTATTTTGCAGACATCAGTAAATGGCGTGATCTTACAAAACGGCTTGGCTACCACTCAAACGAATAACAAAGCGGCCACCGGCGAAGAAGTACCACAGTCCATCGTAATTACAACTCGCCAACAATACGGTTTACCGGACGAGGCAGTGGTGTATTGTAACTTCAACCAGTTGTACAAGATCGACCCGTTGACGTTGCATATGTGGGTGTATATTCTGAAACATGTACCGAACAGTGTTCTGTGGCTGTTGAGGTTTCCCGCTGTAGGCGAGCCTAATTTACAAAGCACGGCACAACAATTAGGTAATTTTACGTCATATTATTATAAATATGTTTCACATAAAACATTGCGATAAGATAAGCATTTTAATCAGTGAATCTAATTTTTATATAAACGCAGAATATATCTTTGTGATTAATTTAGTAATTTCTGATTTATATGTAATTACTTTTTCATGGCAGGTCTTCCCCCCGGTCGTATAATCTTCTCAAACGTAGCGGCTAAAGAGGAGCATGTACGTCGCGGACAATTAGCGGACGTGTGTCTCGACACTCCATTGTGTAACGGACACACGACAAGCATGGACATTCTGTGGACTGGCACGCCAGTCGTCACGTTACCTGGAGAGACGCTGGCATCTAGGTTATTATTTTAGTTACTTTTATTATTTAGGTTATTTTTGCGACAGAGTTCGCAATACCGACATACTTACTACGTTCGCAGACTAGGGTTACGGATGTTGGCAATAAATCTGCTAAGTTGAAATGGGAGTGTGCGGGTCACATTACACAAATGCATCCAGATAAGTGGGCACGAGTCGTCACACAATGGGTCCTTGAAAATGGGCATCGCTGCAGAGGTAGGCCTAAGAAACACTTAAATACCTATAAGGAGCACTGGTGGAATAAATAGGGCTAGAGATAGACGACAGTGGAAAGTTAAGGCCTTTGCTCAGCAGTGGAACGATACAGGCTAAATAAAAAAAATGTTGTTGGATGATGGATGTTTGTTACTCAATCACGGCAGAACGGCTAAAAGGATCTATAAAATTTGGCAGACATAGATTATACTCTGGAATAGCACACATACTTAACTTTAAAGTTTATTTAGTAAAAACGTGTAATACTTAAGTCTATACGCCTAAAGATGATTATTCAATGAAAAAATTGTGTTAATGACAGATGATTACTGCTAATTGACGTCTCTCAGTTAGGCTATGTTTAAATGTTGATATTTTACCTGACCAAAACATAAATTTCAACCTTAAAATTAGACTTGATTTTTTGAGATTTCTATTGCTACAAACAATTAACAGTCCCCAGTAATCTTAGCTGGCCCAGTGCATGCTTCAAGGTAACTTTTTGATAAAAATTTACCTGTTTGTAGAATGTTATAAACATTTACACTGGGAGTTGAGCCAACGATCGTTTTCTATAAGTGCGGAATGATGCATAACTAATTTCTATTACTGCATGATTACTATTTAATTTTCCATAAATAGGTACGATGCAAATAGCTGAGGTCAATTAATTATAACCTGTTGGCAGCCATTTATTTAAAGGGATATAAATCTGTTTCAAGAAGTTGTGCTACAATTCATCTGGCATTGATATATAACAGCCCACGCGAGTCTACGTAACTCATAAATAGGCGTTTAATGTGCGAGCCCTAGACTATATTAATTGGGTTTATAATTGTTACAGAGTGGCGGCATCTCAACTGAACACACTCGGCTGTCCGGAGCTGATCGCGAGAACAAGGCAGGAGTACCAAGACATAGCTGTAAGATTAGGAACTGATAGAGAATAGTAAGTATATACTAATGTAATGAAATGACAACGCAAATATTTATATGGGTTACAAATTAACTTCTATATGTTGTAAGCTTAATCTATACTGGCCTGTTGGTCTAGTGTTTAGTGACCCTGACTGCTAAGCCGGAGGTCGTGGGTTCGATCCCCACCCAGGACAAATCTTTGTGTGATGAGCATAAAGGTTTGTTCTGTGTCTGGGTGTAATTTATCTATAATATGTATGTATTTACAAAAAAAAATGTATTTAAGTAGTATATCAGTTATTTAGTACCCATAACACAAGCAAATATAATTGCTTACTTTGGGACTAGATGGCGCTGTGTGAATGTGGTAGAATATTATAATTTATATATTATACTAATATTACAAATCTGAAGTTTGTTTGTTTGGTAGAACGCTAGGATCTCAGGAATTCCTGGTCCGATTTGAATAAAGCATTTTAGTGTTGGATAGCCAATGGGCTATCGAGGTAGATTATAATGATCACGCTACGGCCAACAGGAGCTGAGCAGTGACCAAATAAAGAACGACGGGAGCGAGGCCCCGCGCGACTTCTAATCTAGTAGATAATACGAAAAAAATCAATATTTTTTCTAAATGATAAAATCTCTTGTAGGTAACTTGTCATTGCTAATTTACCTACGAGGGATTTTAGGTTAGATTATTATACGTTTAGGTTACAGATTTGTTTATAGATTTCAGTAGGAACTATCCTTTCTGTTATTTAAGTATTATAAGGTTTGTCTTTAACTGAAGCAAGGGAATATACATTTTAATAATCAATATTATGTGTGTACAATAAATATTTAATAGTGATTTTAATTTTTCTTTGTAGTTTAAAAGCCATTCGTGCAAAAGTATGGACGGCGCGTACGGAGAGTCCGCTGTTCGACTGCAAGGCGTACGCCACGGGCCTAGAGATGTTGTACAACAAGATGTGGAACAGGCACGCGCGGGGTGACCGCCCCGACCACATACAGGCCGGCGACAAATAGACTCTGGTACATACCGGCGATGACATTCAGCGAATAGCTAAGAAACGCCGACAGTGATAGTGACAGTGAAAGTGGAGTTATTACGTTTATCGTCTAGAAATAAACGTTTTAGTGACGATAACGAAGCAGATCGCGGACTGCGTGTGATATTATTGGTATTAGCTCGAAGCTCTGTTTGGTTCCTTTCAGCCGGTGTTCACCTGATTAATTAAAATGTACATATGTACAAACAAATTAATCAGTGTTAACAATTATGCTCGTTAGATGACCGATCAAGTTTTGTATGTGATATAATTTGATCGGTAGTGAGATTTCGTCAAGTCCTTTGGGGATTGATAAGACGATTTCGTAAATAGGGCGCTTATATCTTTGATATACTGTCGGCCATGACCTAACTAATGATAAGTGAACAATAAACATGGGCTCGAAATTAGAACACGAATTAATGTTTCAGGTTTCTTGGTACCTTCCTATCAGTAGTTACGCGGCTTAAAATTATCTAGTTGTATGCTTACAACCGAATCTTGGTTACATGGTTGTTCGAAGAGGCATATGTCTATATTTTTGAAGCAATAATATGTATACAAGTAGACGTTATTGTGGCCTTGGTAGCTCTTACAAATATTTGCAATAATTAGATTAATGTATGTGAATGTGCTAAATAGTTTTATTGCAACAAGCATGCCTATGATGATGTATGAATGAACAACTTCATCCAGTTAATTGAATCTGATTATACTCTTAGACATGAACAAATATTAAAATCACTGAATTTAGCTATGTGTTGTTAATAAGTGATATAAACTTGAAAACTGAAATTATATCAATAAAAATACAATTAATAAACATTCTATTTATTAAAGCTATAAAACAAGATGGAAGTTTACATATTACTGTATATTGCACGAGAGCACATAACAATCGCGTTTGTATTACCATTGCCAAAGTTATGAATAATATTAAAATGTTATTTAAACTGCTGTAGGTTGTAGAGTGTGTTAGTATAAACAGCACTTTACAGTTGCTATTGAGAGTGGACTACGTAAGACTGAATTTCCGAAACATAACAGTGCAGACAGTTATTCATTAGTTCAATTATATAGTTATTGTCGGCTTTAGCTGCCGGTGACTGTCCTAGCATTAAGAGATGTGTGTAATTTACTCATTTGTGATACAAAAATTATGTAAACGTGGCTATGCTTGACGAATGTAGGTTTAAATCATTTACCCAGCGATTGTAATAGTTTAGTAAAATAAAACAGTGACAGCACAATTCAGTTCTAATTAATTTGTAGTTATTGAGTTGTGAATATCGATATTGGACTACGAAATTGTTTCTTATATATTTTGAAATAAACTTTGTTTTTATATGATTGCTTGGTGAACTTTCAAAGATTTTAATTATGCCTTACAATGTTATGAAGACTTACTCATTTTACTTAAGGTGTTTTAACCTTTGAAATTTACTAGTTACTCGTACGTTCTAAAGTAATTGGAAAAGTTAGGAGAAGGCTTTGTAGCAAAATCGTGTGAAGTATGTGTAAGATCTATTTATTTATTTATTACTCATGAAATGATTTGCAAAATAATTAGGTACAAAATAAAACGCCTTCTCCTTCACATTTAACTTTAACTATTTGACTATAATATTCACTAGGTACATACTCTCATTAATTTAATGTGTTTTGGCTTTATAATGTAACTTTACCGATTGTTTTGTCATTTGTCTGCCGTTTTTATGTAAATAGTAATTAAGTTTAGTACACTAAAGAATAAAACAAATTTAAAATCCTGCTTTTCTTTTTACTTTTACCACCACGGTGTATAATGGAATAAAACTCGCATTACACGTGATTTTGCCCTTGCTCCTTCTCAATTGCTATATTAAAATCGTTTCTTTTATTGCCTGAAGTTGTAGACGAGCAGGCGACCCACCTGATGGTAAGTGGTTACCGCCGCTCATGGACGTTGGCAATGTTAGGGGCACAGCCCAGCGCCAGCCGCTGCCTACTTTGAGAGGATAGCTTTCTTTAAAACTCGTTTGAAGAAGGACATGTCATAGCGCTCAGGAAACACCGCTGTAGGAAGTTCACCCTAGAGCCGGCACGTACGTGGGAAGAATGATCGCTGGAACCTTACCGTTTTAGACGATATCGGCTCCAGATAGTGTGGCTGACACTGGCTTGGCCGCCATCGTGAATTTTGATTTTGATAATGCAAAAAAAAATTGTCGCGAATTGGTCGAAATTAGCCGCTAAATATTAGAATTAGAAGAAGCATGAAAGTAGAATAAATGTTGTGGAAATGAGAGCTTTGAGAAGTATGATTGGGGGTAAATTTGGTTATGGAAGAGTGTGATAAGGGAACGTTGTGGCATAAAAAAGATATTGTGACGTGAATAGAGAAAGGAATGTTAAGCTGGTTTGGAAATGTCGAGAGAACGAAGGGTGACAAAACAAATATATTATTATGGAGGTAATTTTGAAGGGTAACGTTGGAAGGGCTTCCCCTTTAGCATTCGCGCACGCCCGCTACATAGAAGAACGTATCAAGACCAAATAGAAGACGTTCTAAAGAAAGGACGGATTAGGAGTGCGAGTGCCCTAAACCGGCCAGAGAATGTATAACAGGAACAAACATGCTTCTGCGGCCTGCAGTACCTTCAACACAGCTGTACGTGTCCCGACTGCATCACTCCACGACGACGGTAAAGGAGATAGTGGAGTTTATCCGAATAATGACTAACTGGACTTAGAGGGTCGAAAAGTTGGAGGCGCGCCATAGCACGAATTTTAATACATTAGTGGTGTGGGTCCCAACTCATCATCTGGAAACATTCCTCAAAGAAGAGTTTTGGCCCAAGGGTGTTATTTATCGTTGTTTTCGCGGCAGATTATCTAACACAGTGCAACGTAACACGATGCCGACATTAAGGTGTGTTTAGAATAAGGTATTTATAACTATGGAATGTAAAAAAAATATTCCGAAATAAATGAATTATTATTATTATAACGAGATTGATGAATGTTAAAGAAGCGAAAGAGACATGTATGTCAGAATCGTAGCAGGTGGAAGGAAATAGTCTCTACCTACCCCTCTGTTGGGAAAGAGGCGTATGTATGTTGCAATCGATCATATCGCAAGGCACAGATCTGTGACATATTGCCATGCATACTTACCTACCTAAACTTATTAATTTAAGTAAACTCGTGGAAGTTTAGTGTAAATCATAGAACTATCGCTTCTACTGCAACAAAAACAAAGTTCATGCTTGTAGAAATTAGTAAAAAAAATTAAATAACTTTTCATTTTGATGTTCGTGTAGGTATTTGCGTGGTTCTTTGTTTATGCGCCCCCTTGTTATTCGGGGCGATAATTACTTGCGTCTGTTTCGTACCACTGTTAAGTGGTCACTACCGGTAGGGGATTGCGTTAGGGTTTGTTCTGGGGTAAGTAAAAGAGGGTGGTGACGTATAATTATGATCATCAATTTTATTATTGGTCATATTTATAATTGGGTAAGTTCGTACCTATAGGTACCACATGGCGTTATGAATTTTGTCATTTCAATTCCACCACATGTTCATCTCACCTTACCGTTATCACCTTACCGTTAATACGGGACAAACTGCTGTGGATTCGATTTCTACTCGGTAGGTACCTAATACCACAATTCTATAACACAATTAAGTATACAACAATTTGACTGGCCTGTTGGTCTAGTGGTTAGTGACCCTGACTGCTAAACCAGAGGTCGTGTGTTCGATCCCCACCCAGGACAAATCTTTGTGTGATGAGCATAATTATTGTTTGTTCTGTGTCTGGGTGTAATTTATCTATAATATGTATGGATTTACAAAAAAAAATGTATTTAAGTAGTATATCAGTTGTTTAGTACCTACCCAGAACACAAGCAAATATAATTGCTTAATTTGGGACTAGATGGCGCTGTGTAAATGTGGTAGATTATTATTATTATTATAACAAAATGCCGTCTCTGTTGCAAAGAGCACTTTTCATGTTTTATGTACATTTTAGGTACCTAGGTATTTTTTAGCAAATACCTAAGTCTATTTCCATGCTAATCTGGGAGTTCAAACAAACATAACTATTAATAGGTGTACGTATCTACGTAATTGAAGCGAGCGTGCGCGAATGCTAAAGCTAAAGTTTCCTGATGCATAAAGCTATTGTTAAACGAGATAATGTATTGCTAATGTAAATTGGTAATGTAATAGCCTCTAAAATCCTTTAATTTGCAAAGATATTTTGCGCGATTTGCTACGAAAGAATACCTAAGCTGTAACGATTTTTTATTATATATCCTGCCTGAATCTGAGTCGTCGGAATGCTCCCACATCGTAAACTTTTTTGAATCATAGAACGAAGTTATTTTACGTTTCTTAAAACAAAAATAACTAGTTATTCAATGGTAGTAAATAGGTTAACTTACAGGAAATCAAAAGCTAAATTTTATTCTATAACTGGGTATCTATTTTGTGACAATAAGTATTTTTAACTTTAAATAAACTGACATTTCCGTTTAAGTTCTGTTAGGTATTATGAAAAGGTTTCATGTTTTTACCTAGGTATCTGTCTTAGAACTACCTACCAAGCATTCATTCTGTCCTCTTCGATCTTAATAGCTTTTTTACAAGGTCTGAGTTCTGATCAAGGACCTATAGCGATAAGTGTAGGTAATTGTCGGATAGTATTACCGAAAACTATTCAATAATAAAATTCATCATCAGCAACCCATTAATGTGCCACTGCTGGTTTCCTTTCATCCGAGAGGGTTTATAGACCAAAATCCACATACGCTGGCCTTATGCGTGTTGGTGGATTAGACATAACTTTATGAATATATGTATATGAATTTCTTCTAGGAAGTGGGTGTCCTCACAATATTTTCCTTAACCGTCAGCAGATCCACATTGGTGCTGCTGGTCGGAATCGAACTCTGACCGCGTGTTTAGCACGCCGCCGCCGCGCCGGTTACTTATCCATTCAGCCATCGTCGCTTCATTCAATAATTAATAGTTTGAAATATATAGAGAGGTACGAACACAGAACCTAATGGACCTAAAACTCTGTTTAGTTCCTAAACCGTCTAGGAATTCTTGATAGAGAAGGTCTTTTTCAAATGTTTCCAAAAAAATATCGTTATTAATTAAGACGTTTTCTAAGTAAATAATTTCACATAACTAAAATAAAAAGAATACAAATATTTTGTTTTTGTTTTAAAAGGGTTCATTTCCGAAAAAATAATGGAAACAAAGTCACGTAACGGTTTCCGTTTTGTACAAAAGTCAAAACTACGAGGGTTACTTATTATGCGGCAATAGAAATGCTGGTGCGGTCCGTTCCCTCCAAGCGGCGCGCATTCATGACATTTCATTGTACGGCAGTCGCGGCCTCGCCACCGCGGGGGGATCGCGTGCCTGCGTTGCCATGCTGTGCCGCACACACACTACTCTATTTACTACTCGCTTCATAATCGTACTCGTTATCGAATAGTTTCTGTGTACTACACGCGTTCGGAACAGCTGAACATGACCGTGCGCGACATACGAACTCGACTTTCATTCATAAAAACTCTATTTTGACAAGTGACAAAAATGATATGGACACAGTGCCGTTTAAAATGATAATTAACGCGATATTCTTTTGTTTAGTGATGGGCGCGGCGCTTACGGAAGCGCCTGACGATGCAGATGTCTGTTTCCGTGTGTCCGGTGAGAATGGTTTGGTGGAGTGCAACGTACGTGCACTGTCGTCCGACAGGGATGTCGTCGGTTCGATGCACTCGGATGGCGCGGAGCGGCTTGCCATCCGCTGCAACCAGGCCCTGCTCGAGAGCTCACTGCGAGATCATCACTTCGGGAGAATGCAAGGTTTGGCGGAAATATCCATATACAACTGCAAAATTCTACGATTGCCAGGCAACGTGTTTGAAGGTCTTCGAGGTCTGAAAACTTTGAAGATTCGCACTATGAATAGCGAATGGGGCAACAATAAAGAACTTGAACTATCTCTAGGAGCTTTTAATGGGCTGAGAGAGCTACACACTTTAGACTTGGCCCACAACAACATCAGAAAGATACCGTCAGACCTGTTTTGCGCCTTGGAAAATATAATTACTCTTAATATAACGCACAACAAAATCAAGTTTGTCGATGAACTCGGTTTCGGTCATAAATGTGGGTCCACATTGCAGAATATAGATTTAAGTTATAACGACATCATGTCGCTGCCAGCGGACTCAGAAATTTTGCATTTGCGACGACTGACTCAGTTATTTCTTCAGAACAATAAAATAAGTGAACTGCCCAGTGAAGTTTTTAGTGATTTACTATCGTTAAAAGTTGTAAATCTTTCCGATAACGCTATTAGTTATTTACCTGAAGGATTATTTTTTAATACTAGAGAAATTCGTGAAATTTATATCCAAAATAATGAACTGGAAACTTTACCGAAGAGAATATTTAATCGGTTGGAACAATTGCTCGTTTTAGATCTTTCGGCGAATAAATTGAGGAGCGACCACATAGAAGATGAAACGTTCGGTGGTCTAATAAGATTAATCGTGCTCGACCTGTCGCACAACACGGTCGCACGGATCACACGCAACATGTTCAAAGACTTGTTCTTTTTACAAATTTTGAATCTATATAATAACTCAGTTGGGTTCATAGAAGATAGTGCTTTTTCTCCGCTTTTTAATCTGCACACATTGAACTTAGGCCAAAACAAGTTGCAAGCTGTTGAAGACCACATATTTAATGGATTGTTCATTTTAAATAAATTAAATTTAAACAATAACATGTTATCTTATGTCAGCGATAATGCATTTAGGAATTGTTCTGATTTAAAAGAATTAGATTTAAGCTCTAATAAGTTAACAAAAGTTCCAGACGCAATTTTGCAATTACCGTTCTTGAAATCGCTGGATTTAGGTGAAAATTTATTAACAGAGATTACGAACAGCTCATTTCTAAACCTATCGCAACTGACCGGGTTACGTTTAATTGACAATCAAATTGGAAACCTTACTGCCGGCATGTTTTGGGGCTTGCCGAGTCTGCAAGTACTCAATATGGCGAAAAATAAAATACAGTCAATTGAGACCGAAACCTTTCAAAAGAATACCCAATTGGAAGCCGTACGATTAGATGGGAACTTCATTTCTGATATAAATGGGGTGTTTGTCGCATTGACCAAATTGCTCTGGTTAAATTTATCTGAAAATCATTTAGTTTGGTTTGATTATGCTTTTGTACCGGGCAGTCTCAAATGGTTGGATATTCACGCTAACTTTATTGAGATTCTAGGTAATTACTATAAAATCCAGAATGGGTTACATGTCAAAACATTAGACGCGAGTCATAATCGATTAGTAACTCTATCTCCGATGTCTATTCCTAATAGCGTTGAGCTTTTGTTTATAAACAATAATTTTATTTCAAGTATCGAGACAGATACGTTCTTAGAAAAGACAAATTTAACTCGAGTTGATATGTATGCCAATGAAATCGAAAGCTTGGACATAAATAGTTTGCGAGTTTCAAGAGTGGTTGATGAACGTGCGTTGCCTGAGTTTTACATTAGCGGTAACCCCTTTCGATGCGATTGCACAATGAAATGGCTTTTGCTCATTAACTCCATTACATCTCGAGAGTATCCGCGGGTAATGGACTTGGAGAATGTAATCTGCAAGGAATCTTACGTACGCGGTGTGAAGTATCTGCCGGTCAGTTCCCTTCACATCAAAGACTTTTTGTGTAAATACGACAGTTACTGCCCTGAGGGTTGTCCTTGTTGCGATTTCAATAACTGTGACTGCAAAACACTGTGCCCAATGAATTGTTCATGTTATCACGACTCGTCCAAAAGCACGAGCGTCGTTGATTGTTCTGTAAAACAATTGAAAACAATACCTCATAACTTTCCTATCGATTCAACTCATATATATTTAGACGGGAATGTTTATAGCGAATTAAACGAATCTGTTTTCGATTCAATGCGCAAAGCCATCGTTGTATACCTAAACTCAAGTAATATTATAAACATAAACAACAATACATTTAACCAACTTAAAGATCTACGTATTCTACATTTAGACAACAACAAACTGAAACAATTACGGGGTCTCGAGTTTTCCAAGCTAAGTAACTTAAAAGAACTGTATCTTCAAAGTAATTTAATTGAGTACATTTCAAATGAAACTTTTTCTCTTTTGGGAGCTCTAGAAGTTTTGCGCCTGGATGGAAACAGACTCGTGAATTACGGTCTGTGGCATTTAGACAATAACAAAAAGTTACAAACGTTGTACATCGGCAGCAACAACTGGTCCTGTGATTGTAAATATTTGCAAGGTTTTCTAACTTATGTCTCGCAGAACGTTGAGAAAATTATCGATGTTCACAGCCTGTGGTGTGTGAATGAGAACATGAACCCGGCAAAGAAGCCATTGAATTTAAATGTGACAGTTTGCAGTGAAATAAGCGATTCGTCGATGATAAGCGCTTTCTTCGTCTCTCACAACTTGCCATTACTGGCCTCGGCTTTGACTGGGTTCATGCTTATTTTATTAATATTAGCTTTAGTATTCACGTTTAGATACGCTTGTAGAATGTGGTTGTATTCAAATTGCGGAATTAAGCTCGCTCCTTTAGCGGGCGCTTTTAAGGATGCCGATAAGCTTTACGACGCATATATTTGTTATAGCCCTAAAGACGAGGAGTTTGTCATAGAATCGCTCGCTCGGGAATTGGAGACCGGTTATCCGTCGTACCATCTCTGCTTACATTACCGAGACGTGCCGCAGTTTGAAGCGACGTACGCACAGTTCCCCGACCTGGTGGTCGAGGCCACCGAAGCGTCGAGGCGTATCATAGTAGTGCTAACAAAGAACTTTATCTCGACGGAGTGGTCACAGATAGAGTTCCGACAAGCGCTACAGAGAGCGTTACGAAAACATCCACATAAATTAATAGTAGTCAGTGTTGGGCTCATCCCACGAGATCCCGAGTTGAAGTCATACTTCAAAACGGGTTTGGAGATAACGTGGAAAGAGAAAAGGTTTTGGGAGAGGTTACGTTATGCGATGCCGTCATCAAAGCGCCACGGACAAAAGTTGAAAAGACTTAATTACGGAAGAAATTCAAACACTTACACCATGGACGCGTCGGTGTTGAATAGTACCTGCCAAACGTTGTGTGGCAAGTCAGCTAACTCGGCGGAGCGCTCGCCTTGCGATCGTCCCTTATCCGAACATATCTATTCCACCATAGATTCCGATTACTCGTCCACAGACTTCCAAGGTCGTCACAATCAACCACAGTCCGTAGTGTTTCAGCACACTGTTCAAACGTACCTGGTATGAAGGACCTCACTAAACGTAAACTCAAAGCGATCTCTCTACAATTGATCTGTACCTAAGCCTTAGTCTTAGCCTTAGGCAAACGCTAACAAATTGTTTTGTTATAGACGAAAATCGTCCGATGTTGTAAATATTTATAGAACTTTATAATCTCTATAGCATACATATGTGTAACTTTTGTACAATAACGATACCAAATTTTCGCATTTGAAAAGGTTTGCTTCTTCATATTTATTACTTTTTTAAATGAAAAAATGTTTTAAGTATTAATCGGAAAGACTGTAAATTATTGTGTAGTTGTAATTCAATTGGCTGATGTTTGTATAGATATGTAATTAAAGAAGTTTACAAACGAAAATTTATTTTAATGTTACTACATCCTTCTTTTGCTCATGATGTCATTGTATGAAGATGTAAAAATACGTGAGTATTGACATTAAAAATACATGCTTTATTCTGTTTCCAATTCAGTTTTTACGACCACGGCCAGAAATGGAGCAGCTGGTCCATGTAAACAGAATAAAAATGAGAGGCAACATGGCCGCCATCTATGCCTTCAAAAGGCAGCTATGTATATAATAAGCCTCACTTGCTTGCATTCACTTTGAAATGCTCATTTCCATTAAAAGTTTTTCTCAATTTTCCTCTTACCGTCGCCCCGTGTCGCTCGGCGTGGTGGCATATCGAGCAATGTGTGCTGTTATTTGTAAAGATTGAATATAAATTAACACAGTTTAATGCGGGAGATTTTGTTAACAAGTTATTAAACATAAAAGAATTTACTTTTTTAATTATGTAAACTTATGTTATTTTTGCATTGTTGGGTTTCTTAACCACGACTACGATGAAAATAGTAAAGTGCATTTTGTTAATAGTGTCAACTAATTTCTTCTTATCCATATATTATTTAAGCCTTTAAAAAGATTCATACAAGTAAATCCACCTTTGTTAAATTCACTGTTCGATAAAATAACGTATGAATAGTGTGAGCCATTACAAAAACAAGCACAATATATTTGGGGTAAAAAAGGTGATTCGATAAATAAAGTTTGGGAATATTTTGAGCAGGAAAAACACGTTACATAATATGTGTAATCTGGTTGCCAATAAATAACAGCACATCTCGGTGAGACGACAACAAAAAACTATATCGATTTTATATTTTTTTGCACCCAACAACGGTTTGTTACAGTTATATACACAACAATTTTATGTACACAAAACGTGATAGTGATTACAATGATGACTACCTACTATGATAAAAATTTAACATTCATTTGAACTAGGTATGTATGTTAGTGTTATGACATACTATATTTTGCGTGTTATTTAAATGTACAATTGTACATATCTACTTATTATTTTTGCTTTACAAATAGGTAAGGTCCTACAATACTATTTCAAATTAAAGAGGGATTTGTAGTAGAGGTATCTAATTATATTTGGCTGCTGTCATGTCATGGAAATATAGGAACAACACAAGGCTCGTACCATGTTACGTGAATATATTAGTTACTGAAGTCGGTAACATAACTATTTACCCGTAAGTGTAAACACGGCTTTTACATCAAAATAACTACACAGTCATTGTTTCAAGAAGGTAGCTGTAAGTTCTTTACAATCTTATTGATGTACTAAAAGTGTATAGATAAGTAAGTAATTATTACTTACTTATCTATACACTTTTAGTTATGCTAATTTACGGGTATTTCAAATATTTTAATTGAAACCTTTAATCGCTTACGTCAGATTAATCCGTCAAATATTTTCACGACCAAATACGCCGGCTCGTTTAATCTTATTTTGTTATTTATTACGCTATATTCTATCATAATAATGTTTATAATAGGCAAATATGTAATTAATACACTTCAACTGATAATAATTCTGGCTGTGAATTATATTAGTTTACTCTTTCAGTAGATAAACACTTTTGAAACGAAGTACCTGCATGTAGACTCGTAAATCAGCTTAAACCATGTAGCTACATTTTTGGCCTAAATATTAATATAAGTATTAGCATAATTTAATAATAATGTCCAGAAGCTTAATGTACATTGTTGGACAGCTGTAAGTGGCAAAAGCGAGGGTCGGAAACGAGTTTTTAAAATCTCTAATTAACGTTAATCAGGGAGGGCGTTCACTTAACGATCCGAATGTGTGACTCGGCTACTTCTGTTTTAATTTACTAAAGTAATGTAAAAGAGTTTTTAATGAAATCTGTTTCAGTAGCATAACCTTTACAGGGTTCGAGTTAAATATTAATTAATTTGGAAAAATTGGATTAAAAGTAAACTAAACACATTGAACTATATAATTACTCAATGTCACATAATTTCGACACACTATCCTCAGTCGTGGATCAGAATTGACTAAAGGACACGTTTGGAAGTAAAGTATGAATTAAATTTTATGATTAAACAAGTCACTCTATCATTATAAATATCTTTAACAAGATTTAAAAACATCACTTAGCCAAAAACCAAAGAAAAGAAAGAAAGAAAATCGATTTATTTTCAGACTCTACTTTACAGAGTACTGCACAATATATAAAAATATATAAAAGAACTATATGAGTCCGAAAAACGGCCCTGTCTCAGCATAATGCTACAACATAAATGTTATAGCGCTGGTTTTCAAACAGAGCCAACAACAAACAAAGCATCATTTACACAAAGTTAATGTCTAATTAATAATTATATAATAAATTAATAAATTATATAATAATAATTAATAATAATATTATAAATTATATAATAAATTAATAATCTATTCTACGTAATCAACTAATCACAGTTAATGATTACGATTCTAAATCAACCTTTTTCCAACATTAGAGATTAGAAAATAGTAAACAAAAATTATTTTACCTAGGTATACTTTATCTAAAATCATGCTTACATTAGAATTCTTAAATTGTCCAACATACGAGTTAAGCTTATAGCTAGGTGGGAGTAAAAAGTACGATGTTTGTCCCAGAGCGGGTATACGAGAAGACTTAGTGTAAGTAGTATTTATCGCTGTTCTAACTTAGAACAGGCTCTTACACTTCCAGTCGATTCTCGACTTTAAACTTCGATTTGTTTGTCTGTTGCAAATTAAGATAGACTTCAGAAGTGTTGGAAGTAATTGCAATGTACATAGTAATTCTATTTCTATTAAGTCACTGTCTAAAACTGAAACATAATAGTAATTTATTAAAACTAACAATTTTTTTTTTTAATTTCTTCCTTTATTAAGTTACAAACTATGTTAGTGAATTAATTCAAATTTAAAGCTCAAAGGCCCAGTTGAATAAAAAGAATATCTACGTATTTTTTTTTTTAATTGTTGTAATAAGTGCAACCAGGTTTTAATCTATAAGTAGATATGTACGTGTTGTATCAGAGTCAATAATACTAGCCTTGGTCAAATACCTTTAGCTATTCATTCATAAACGAGCATTCAACACAAAGCTTTCCTAACACAATTTATCTTATCACTAACAACACCTCGTATCTTGGCGTAGGAAGAATTTGCTTCACAAAGCACTTAGGAATAAGTGTTTTGACTCGTTTCAAAGCCAATTCTTTATGGTTTGGAGAGTAGGTCAAATAGTATCTATGGCTTTCTTGTAGGCGGGTGCTAAACTGTTAATTCGTGTGGGTGTAGGTGTGAAGGGATTGCATTAAGAGATTTGTGCGCAATACGCGGGTTTGTGGTCAGGGACCCTATTCTCTATCAATGTTAACAATGGTTTTATTATAGCGTATAGGTACAATTAAAAAACGCAAATTTTTGGTTATTGTTTGATTATTCTTCATTCCACGTGTGGAGAAATGTTTCAAGTCATCGAAGCTAGCCCGAGAAACCATGGTGACTGTTGAGAGTTGTATATGTGAATATTAGTGCGACCATCTGCGGCACTAAACAATACTATATAATTCTTTAGAGTATGCTATTAGGGTTAAATTAGAAGACTATTGTGTTCGTGATGACGTGATGTGATTCGTGTTTGATGTCGGTCCGGAAAAATAATTTTATTTAAAGTTAAAATAGGTTCAGAATTAGGGCTTTGAAGTTCTTAACGAATAATTTAAACTATACGTTATAAATAAAATGCCCAAATCCGATGATGAATGATCAACACAACTATGCTCAGTAGCTGTAGACAAATAACAGCTATGAAGACGTTTACAGAGCGTAAACTTTCACGCGGTGATAGCCAGCCATGCCGGCTTCCTTAATCAATCTAAAGTCTCGTGACAGTGATCATAACATCGACCACTTTGTGGTCATTGATTTGACAATGGCCTTGTTTTGTACAAGGGTCTTTATTCGTGCTTTCAAGCTTTATTATGGTTCGAAAATAGAAATATGTTTATTCATTTAGTTAAGCGAAACGTGATACCAGCAGTGACCTATTGGTTAAAGGTTGAAAGTGATTGCGTTGAAAGCGTTTGTTTTTCGCGTTACGCTTCGTTCCTTTATTGAATTGATGTTCCGCCCGATATTTATCACGCCTTTTTGTTTTCCAAAGCGTAGGCAGAGGTTACGTTTTAGGTAATTTTTATTACTGTTACAAAATGTAATAATTGAGTGCGAGTTTTTTCTTATTTTAAAAATGTAACCAGTCAAGTTATAAAATGTATTTAAAAAGATAACGTAATTTTGTCGACCATCTTTTATAAAACAAAAGACAATTTATACATAAAGTCGTAACTTTGCATAGAATCTGAACTACATACAATTTTATCTGGGTTCAAGTATCTTGGACCTACGAGTATATGCATTATTTCGGCTTTTCGGTGATGGCTTATACTTAAAACATTTTATTGTTTTCTTATTCTTCTATAAAAGTTATGTTGTAATTCTGTCTACCTCTTAAAGGTTAAAAGGTGTGAGGGTATGTTGGTTATGTTTAAGTTACATTATAATATGTAGTTAGTTTCAATATTTGCATTTTTTTAAATATTTTCATTATTATGTTTTCGCACAAATTTCATCGTTCAATCGCTGAACAAACCGGTACTCTGTATAGAAGTCTCTTAAGATGACAATGTGCGCAGTAAGCTAAAAAAAAACCGGCAACATTAATTTCATAGTCAATTAGTAAGTTACTGGCTAAAATCGTGACAACGGTCACTACTAGGTGAAAGTTGATTTATTGCCGTTTGCATATAAATAATGTAATAAGATAACACTTTAATGGCTATGCTAGCCGATAGTAAAATTTCTATAGTAACTGTATCCCCAGTACCTGTACTGACAGATTAAGAATACATAATGTGACTACCCCATTCTAAACCGTGGATGTCGTACAAGGCGACTAAGGGAGGAAACTTAAACAGACAAGAGCACTGCGAAAAAAGAAAAATTCGATACAAAACCCTATACCAACCCATCTGGACAGCGCAGTATAGTAGGCTAAATTCCCCTTCAAAATGTTTGGAGGAGACCCGTGTCCAGCAGTGGGACATTTATAGGTAGTAATGATGATGATGAACTGTGTCCATAGTTTCTCTTATTGTCAGTCGTTACCAAAGGGTTTTTTTGAGGCTGTAGCATAAAGCTTTTTTAAATTTAATTATATTTTTCACTTTTTTATAAACAGGAACGCCTGCAAGGGAACAAACTGTGTGTCACGGAACTTTAAAAACATACAATTAATGACACAAACTACAACCAGACTAAAAAAAAACATCTATGAATTTCAGAGATGTTTGTTTCGTGTGGGAATCGTACCCAACGAGGGCTCGATACAAACATTAGGCACGCCGCAGCGCCAGTGTTAGTAGCAAGGCAAAAACCATAACCGCTACGTTACATTGACTATCGTTCTCAAAAAACATGTTTTTTTTTTTTTTTTTTTTTTTTTTTTTTTATTGCCGAAAGTGGCAGACGAGCAGACGGCCCACCTGATGGTAAGTGGTTACCGCCGCTCATGGACGTTGGCAATGCTAGGGGCACAGCCAGGCCGCTGCCTACCTTGAGAGGATAGCTCTCTTTAAACCTCGTTTGAAGAAGGACATGTCATAGCGCTCAGGAAACACCGCTGTAGGAAGTTCACCCCAGAGCCGGCACGTACGTGGGAGGAATGATCGCTGGAACCTTACCGTTCTAGACGATATCGGCTCCAGGTAGTGCGGGTGAAGCCTACAGCGGCGTCGAGTGGTGCGATGGTAAAAAGGCGACGATGGCACCAAATCAAGGAGTTCGTCGGAGCACTCCCCATGGAACAATCGATAGAGCACACAGAGTGACCCAAAGTCTCTCCGTTGCTCTAACGATTCCAAGTTGTCCGTCAGATTGGGATCATCGACAATTCGAACAGCCCGTCTTTGGAGGGAGTCAAGTGGGTCGAGCTGGTACTTGGGAGCTCCCGCCCAGAGGTGAGAGCAGTACTCCAAATGCGGCCGGACCTGTGCTTTGTACAGCACAAGCCGCTGTTTAGGTTTGAAGTACTGCTTCGCCCTGTTCAGGACACCCAATTTTTTGCTCGCCAATTTGGCTTTGTCCTCCAAATGACTCCCAAACTGGACTTTGCTCGATATATTAACGCCGAGGATCCCAATACTTTCGGACAACGGGAGAGATACTCCTTCAAACTGAGGCGCCATAACAAATGCGTCCTTCTTCGCAGTGAACGCGCATACTTGTGTCTTCGAGGGGTTGAATTGAACTAAGTTCTTCACACCCCATTCGGAGGCTCGCCCTAGAGATGCCTCGACTTCAGACACAAGTATTGACCGTTTCTCCTGTACAGTGACCCGAGGGATGTTCTGGTGGCCGGTATACCGCGCATCACCCGTGCTGTCATCTGCATAGCAATGCATGGTATCTATAGACAACATGTCATTGATATGCAGAATGAACAGCGTTGGGGAGAGCACCGAGCCTTGTGGAACACCAGCATTGATGGGCCTTCCCTGGGAGCATGCACCGTCGACGACGACTTTGATACTCCTCCCATCTAAAAAACTGGCGATCCACTCGCAGAGTCCCTCGGGGATTCCGTATGAAGGTAGCTTCGAAAGAAGGGCTCTATGCCAGACCCTATCAAACGCCTTCGCGATGTCGAGGCTCACAGCTAGAGCCTCTCCCCCGCTATCTAAGGCTTCTGCCCATCGGTGTGTCAAGTACACAAGAAGATCACCAGCTGAGCGACCGTGACGGAAACCGTACTGTCGGTCGCTAATCAGCTGGTGCTCCTCGAGGTACTGTAGGAGCCGTCTGTTGACGACTCGCTCCATCACCTTAGATAGCAGGGACGTTATCGCGATAGGCCTGTAATTTGACGGGTCCGACCGGTCACCCTTTTTAGGGATCGGGTGGACATGAGCAACCTTCCACGAAGACGGAACCCTGTTGGTCGAATAGGAGAGACGGTAAAGGCGCGTTAATACGGGGGTCAACTCAGGGGCGCACGTCTTAAGCACCACCGCAGGGATGCCGTCCGGCCCACTCGACTTGTGGACGTCTAGGAGTCGGAGTTCCCGCCTGACCGCACGCTGTGTGATGCGAATCTCAGGCAGAGAACTCTCACACCGCGTGATGGTGGGTGGTGTGGCTCCTCCGTCGTCCAAAGTCGAGTTCGAGGCAAAGAGATCGGCCAAAAGATCAGCCTTTTCTCTTGCACTATGGGCCAAACTGTCATCGGACTTCCGCAGTGGTGGGAGATTGGACTGACAGAAGTTGCCTTGAGCAGCCTTGGCGAGCGACCAAAAGGCTCGACTCCCAGTGGGATGGCCCTGAAGTCGCTCGCCAATTCTGGCAACATGCTCTGCCTTGGCCGCGGCAATAACCTTTTTGCTGAACCTGGAAGCCGCATTGTACTCCCTCTTTACGTCATTGACGTTTGGATCCCGACGTTTTCTGGCGCTGTTCCAGGCCAAGTATGCGGACTGCTTGAGGTTCGCAGCCTCCCTACAGGCATTGTTATACCAAGGGCGACTGCGGCCACCAACGGGTAACTTGCTATTGGGGATGAATAATTCCATCCCCTGAAGCACCGTTTCCGTGATGCAGTCCGCACAAACGTCAGGATCGCTGGAGGAGAAGCAAAGCGGCCCCCATGGATAGGACGCAAAGAATTCGCGCAACCCATCCCAATCTGCTGACTCATATCGCCAGACTCTGCGAAACCCTTTCGCAGGTGAGCGATCGGGTTTCACAACAGGGGCTCTAGTTCGGACAAGGCAATGGTCAGAGGACCCTAACGGGGCATCAACCACCACCCCGTAACCGTGTGGATGAGTAGTCAGCAGAAGGTCCAGCAACGAAGGATTATGGCTCTCGATATCTGGAATGCGGGTGGGCTGCATAACCAGTTGCGAGAGACCATAGGCCGTGGCCATATTGAACACAGTTCGTCCTGGGAGGTCAGTGGTCCGGGACTTCAACCACTCTTTGTGGTGAGCGTTAAAGTCACCAAGGACCACCACCTCCGCAGTCGGGTACTGTTCCAATATTTTGTCAATCCCCTCTTGGACGCTCTCGAAAAGCTGAGGAGACCCCAATTCACTGTTCGGGGACCTGTATAGGCATGCATAGATTCGGGTGAGACCCCCATGGTCTACGCGCAGCCATAGAAGTGACAGGTCCCCTTGTTCGAGGCCCCGAAGGCGGCGACAACATATATCGCCCCTGACGAAAACGCACACCCCGGCTTTACGTAGGAATGAGTGCTCCAATTCGTAACCGGGGTATTTAAGGTACGAAATATCATCAGGGGCGGATATTTGTGTCTCCGTTAAAAAGAGCAAGGCAGGCCGTGCTGTCTCAAGGTGGTGATGGACAGCATCGAGGTTACTGTGAAGCCCCCTAACATTGCAAAAGTCCACTAGAAATGTGGAAAGGGGGGAGTCCGCCGTATGGTACTTACTCTTCTTTACTTTTTTTGGCATGGTTTAAAGAGATAATTGGGGGATGGGGTTAAGTGTGGTGGAAGGTCCCTGTGACCCCTAAGGAATAGAAGCGGGGCACAGCACAAGATTGACGTGCGAGTTGTGTGAGAAGCTGACGCGAAGCACGGAAGGGCCCCCGGTGCCCCCCCGCATGCAGTCACCGAGTTCCACTCCGGTATCCCAATCCGGCCCGGCGACTACATGACGGGATTTTCGCCGGTTGGTAGGACAGCCTCCCGGGAGGGATGATGGGATAATTCCGGGTTCGGGTCCCCTACTGACCGGCAGGTGGCCGACGGTAACCATTTCCACCGGGTCTCCCTGGACTCCGCGTCAACCTATCACGCCCAACACGCCAACCCAGACTTCAGCACCGCAAGCCTCCAGCATCACAGAGACCATACATCACACGAGGGAAAGGAGGTTGGAGTGAAAGGACGGTTTTCCCTGCCCTTTAGCCGAAACGCCCGAGGGCTTCACGGCCAAAATGGACAGAGCGGTGGTACCTACCCGTTCGGGCCCGTAAACCCTACCACCAGTGGGAAAGGAAAGGTAGGGAGGGGACATCAGAACCGCTGGGGACGAGAGCGGGGTGCGGTGCTGATCGCTCGAGAAGCCGGGGTCGCATACCCGAATTAACTATTCCGCAACCGGACAGGTCACAGAAAGTTAACCCTCTGGCCAATACAGAAAGTTAACCCTCTGGCCAAACATGTTATTGTAAAGAGACTTATCTTCCTTTGTACAGTTAGTTACTACTACAGCTTTACAATATTAGTATAGATAAAACCACCAAGCGAAGGCGAGGCAGTGAAAACTGCCGCGAATAGTGCTTGTAAGGCACCACTCTCATCGAACAAACTGTTATTGGATTTTTTTGTCAGGAAATTCTCCGTAACCACCCTTTGTGCCAACCGAATAGCGTTGGGCCCCTATTATATGGGAACTAAACATAGTTTGTGGAACTCATGTTCTTATAGCAATCCTGTGGATTTTTCAAGCTAGTTGAATTAATATCATCATCATCATCATTTCAGCCTATTGCAGTCCACTGCTGGACGTAGGCCTCTCCTAACAATTAATATGAATGAATGAATGTAGTTAATGTGAATTTAGCTGAATATTTCTAAATTTTTAGCAGTTTATTTCGTAGAAATTATTATAGTAATTGTAATTCGTATTTTTTTTAGCCTGCGATGGTATCCGAATGGTATTTGCTTGCAAAACATGCACTCCGAGTTTAATAAAGTTTTAAATATTGCTAGAGATAAGTACATAATTATCTCAAAGAAGATTCCTTCTTTGAGCTATGGATAAAACACTTATTTATTATGTTTAACAAAGCATGTTTTTATTGGTGGAGAGTTTCACAGATCCTATAATAAATGAGAAAGTTTGGATAAATGGATTGATGTTAGTTACTCAATCACACCAGAATTTGGCACACTTCACTGGTAGATTATATAATATATGTCTGGAATAAAAAAACTTTATACCAAAATATGTAAGAGTCCCGTGTGATAGATTTGTTTTTGTTTTTTAAAAAGCCAGTGATTGCTGCGGTTACGAAAACCAAATTGAAAAATGGAAAAATTTCACGGAATAGGTTTGTATGGTTATGGCCACCAAATAGAACGCAGGTGGTGCCGCGGCAACAACTACATAGTTTATTTATAACTCTTAGCAATCAATAATTATAGTCAAAAAGAATTCTATAGATAACTAAACTGTGGGCATAACTGAGTACAATAACATTGCATATTTTGCTCACTTCCCCCGTGTCGTGGGAGTATGAAAAATAACAGTTTTTGTGTGACATCTAAGGAAGAAATATACGTAATGGTTAAGTTCGTTTTTATACACACCTCTAGGGGGTCGATTCCGCTAATTTACACACGTCGATAGCAGACCGATGGACCAATCATAGGCCGGCAATATGGTGCGATTGACTTAGTAAGCCAATCACAGCTGTCGAATAAGACCATCGGCTTACGATTGTATTAGCAGACTTGGCCCCTACGAAGTTTAGCATTGTGAAGCATGGTCACCAAATTCGTAATTCAAAGGCTTACTAGTTGGTATCAACATCATCATATCAGCCGCAGGAAGTCGACAGCTGGATAATTGGACATAGGCCTCCTTAAGAAATTTCCAAAAGGACCGGTTGTATGCGGCCTGCATCCAACGCGATCCTGCTGTTTGGATCAGATCATCTGTAGACCTTGTGGGTGGACTGTGTATGTAAGTATGTACTCCTTTACTATTTTACTTATAATAAAAGGCATAGATTAATAGTATATAAACTAAAGTAACGCAATATAAGATAATTACTTCCTTATAACCATTATAGAGATCTCTTGTGTAGAAATAACCTTGGCTGCCAGGTTTTTTATGTAATATCATTATAGCCAGTTACGCACCGCAGCAGATACCTACAAAATTTCAAGTTTAATTGTTTTATACGCATCTTCCCTGCAAAACACAACGTTTCTCAAAAACATATGTTGGTATCGCTGTCTCGACGAATTCTTTGGTAACGCGTTAGATCAGAGGGCCTACTCGATACTTCGACATTTGATTGATTTCGATATCTATTGTTGTCAGATGTTTGAAAATAATAGCGACTATGTTATAAAGTTTTGACAGAGATGTCAAAATTGACTAAGTCGAATGGCCAACGAAAGAAGCTCAGTCACAGTCAAAATTTAATGCAAGTAAGAAACGGCGTTCCTAATCTGCCCTATTTTCATGAAAAGCCTTTCATCAGTTATTTTCAACGTTTGAGAAGTTATATGTCTATTGTATGGACCAGCTAGCTCACTCTTTCTTAGAGAATTCGGCCGTGAAGGCGTTATTCAATTTAAAAGCCAGTTTTCACACAATATAACGCGTTTTCCCACATAAAATCTGTCGTACGTAAAATCTCGTTGACGGCGACGTTTGAACGAACGCATTAGAATTCTATTCACGGTACGCTGAGTATCCATTATAGTACATTTACGACAAATACTTTTTTATTTACATGTAGTTATATTGAATTAAAACGGCCGGATGTTCGCCGCTTCCCTAAATTACATCAACATTATGAAACCTGCAACTCATTGTCAATTTTCTCAGTAAACATGATGCTTACATAAAACATAAAATATCTTTGTCGGTCTCAAGGTGACCTTTGGTTCTGCTCATGGATTTTACTAACAAATGTGTTTGTGTAAAAGATACATTTTAAAGCAACGTAGCAAGATTTTTGTTGATGTGCTGACGTTTTGTCTATGAGCGGTCGGCTCATACTACTTTATTACGTTAGGATAGGTACATCCACAATAAATAAAAACATACTTTAAAATTAGACCACTTTCTAGTTGCACTCAACATTATTCCATACAATTAATAAAAACAAACACCTCTTTATGCAATTACCTACTGCGAAGTATGCAGCATTAATAATTGGCTTATCCGCTTATCATGCAGGATACAATGCCATACTCAATATTAAGATAACCTTATAACAATTTGCATCCTTGTTTACTATACAAAGGAAGTCACTACTTCGTCAACCAATCGATATGAATTGAAGTGCCCGTAAGGATATTGGACCCCTGTGACGTAACCCTCATCCCTCGGGCAGTATCTAAGCCAATATGTGCAGTAAAAGTTGATTACGACATGATTTTTGAACGCTCCCCTAAGGAAAAACATAAAAAATTACATTAGCAAGTATAGTGGCATATGAATTTTATACATCGTTTTATTAAATGTTTTGCTTAATTAAACCGTAGTAGGAAAAATCTGTGAATTGTTAATTTGGCGTGCTCTGAGAGTCCTTCTCGCAGTATTCAAATCCGTTTGGTTGAATTCGACATCGCGTTATTTTTTTTTTAAAAGTTTCAATTGGCCCACTGTCAATTTGAAACATTTGACAACATCGATAAAATCGATGTATATAAAATTACAAGTTGGCTTCTTGAATTGGGCACACGATAAAACTAAGGTAATTTAGCAACCTTATCGAAATCTTTATCGAAAATGCTGTATTATGCTTACCGATTTGTTTGCCTTCTGTTTCTAATATAGAATTAATTACTATAATTTAAATCTAATGGAATAAATAATCTCAGATCTGTCATTGATAAAGTGCTAACAACTACCTATTCATGAAAACAAGAAGAAGAAGAATAATGTTTAATATTATAGGATTATTGATCCGTGATCCGTGCCCAGTAGTGGGATGTTTATGGGTTGAAATTATGATGATGATAAAGTTTTCGCTTTTGTTTTATTAGTCATGAAAAGTCTCATTGAGGCTTTAAGTTTCTCCTGAATATCTATTATTAATCAGTGATTAGCTTCAGATGCTATGATTTTTACTGATAAAGAGAGACAAAGAAATTCGAATTGGATATAATTGGTGAACTAAGTATACCAATGTGGGTGAAAGCTGAGTTTATTAATCTACAATATGTGTTAGTCTCCACGAGTAGTCTCTCCTTTCCTTTAATATATTTGGATGACGTAGTCTCTGAGAATACTTTCGTAAATTGCTGACAGTCATTTAGTTGTTATTGGATTTATTGCTTAGTAATTGAAGAGCCAGACATTTAATAATAGTTATTAACAGTGTCAACCAGTTCGTGTTTTTAGACGAGTAATTATTATTAAGGAATATCAACGCGGTCATACGTCTCTAGTCCCATTGGAAATTTTTGAAGAGAGGCAGGGCACAGCGTGTTACCCTCGTTGAAACTGAGCTACTCGTTCGGCGCTTAAGATGCTCCTGGCATCTGAGATCTCCGTAGGCTACGGTAATCGGGCGGACGTAAGCTTGTTTGTCTACAATGTATGAAAATATTATTATTATTCTTTCAGAAAAGGAACTCAAAGAAAAATTGTCTTCCAATGCCGGCGGCCGAAGGGCCAGGTGTTCATTTTTGCATGAGATCGACTCATAGTTCTTTGAACTGGGTGGCAAAACTATAAAGGTAGTTCCAATCCGTTACTTGTATGAAAGGCAAGTAACGTAAAAGATAAACAAACACATGAGGCATGGCAATGAGTGGCACGCGCGTTTGATGATGTGTATCGTACCCTAAGCAGTTATCTGTTGTAAAACTGCTTGGAAATTTAAGTCTTGTTTCAATTAATTTAAGGTTTAAAGTTTCTTACTGGTATATAGCATCTTAAGACCATTTGTTCCACTACGGATTATGAAGTATGTGAGATAAATACATAGTGCGAAATATGTCCATTCACCTTTTATATTTATTTGAATGGGGCCGTCCATTCAAGTAGTGGTTACGCCGAAGTCGTTTAGAATTACGACGAGCTAACGTTTTAAAAGCTTTGAATGCCGCTAATAATAACTTTCAGTATATTGTTGATTCATAAACATACAGTTATAAAATTACAGTTTTCATTTATTATTCAGTCGCTATTTGACATAAAGAGCACTGCGAGAAAAGGAAAATTCGAAACAAACCCTATACAAACCGGCTGTCCAGCGTTCACATTACCTCCACATTCTTTGGAGGAATCCCGTGCCCAGCAGTGGGACGTTTATGTGATGAGATAATGATAATTGGACATAGACCTCCTCTAATTTCGTGTCAAAGTCAACATTTTTAATCGTGACTTTTCTGCTGATCTTCGTATATCATCACTCACGTCCACCAACAAAAATTGGAATGGCCGTTTTCCAAACACAATATCAATACACATAGTTCATAAACACAACATAACCTTTTATATTTCTGTCGACACGTCAACGATTTGTCATCAAGTTAAATTTTAAGCCCAACTTACCCCTCGTAGGGGTCTATTAAATTTATTGCTTGTAAAACGAGGAGCTAATTTACAGTTACGTTTTATTGTGTTAGCTTAACTAGTTAAAGCGGTGGCGCCATGGGTGTTCCTCCTGTCGACACATAGAAAAGTAAAGCCCTATCCACACTAGATTTTGTTGATAATAATACTTTGTCACGATATCTTATAGGGCAATAGACATGCGCGTCGCTAAACAATCGTAATTTTGATATTGCTCATATCAATGTGAAAATGTTTCATTCGTTAAAGGTCTAAGAGATTCTTTAGTTTTCTTAATTTAGATATTTATTATATTGTCTGTTATTTTCAAGAAGCGCGTTTTAATATTTAGAAAAAGCAGACTACTACACAATTAGTGATTTATTTATGTAGTTTGTAGTTTAATTTAGAGTGCTGTAATCGTTCTTAACTAGTAAGAGGTGTTATTTCATTACTTTTATATAGGTGAATAATTACAAACGTTTTACACACACACTTACATAGATCTAGAAAATAGCGATCTTTTATTATTTTGTTTATCCAACAATGAAATCTGTTCATAAAAAAACAAAACTGATTACAAGCTCCCTTGTGGACGAGTATAAATTGTCAACCAAATTGTGTCGTGTGTATAGGGAATAACTTTATTGACAAACTGCTAAACAAGGGAAACTCGATATACATCGACAAAAACAACTGCTAGGTCGCTTTTTATTAGCCATATGTAATGTGTAATAAAACAGTGGGGTGTGTGTATTTTTACGACTTTCCTTAAAAGAAACACATGAGGTACGTCGCTGGATAATATTTTCTATTATTAGAATAAAGTTTAATAAGTTCTAGTAACACAATTAAGAGAAAGAGTAATGATGTTCACCTTTTGCTCTAAGGTTATATTCTCTTTCCTCTACACTTTAGATTTGCTGTAAGTAAACTCAAATTTGCGTCACGCTCCTATCCTATGTAAACGTATACATGTTTTTCTTTTGTAATAATTTAATATACACAAAAAAGATACATACTATATTTTTTTTTGTGTACGAGTATAATAAAGAATTTTAAATAGTCACTAATATAAAAAGGTTGGATTTCCCGTTCATAAACACCTCAAAACTTTTGGTTATTTCAATTTCTAAGACTATATGAAATGTAGAAAAAGCTTATTTTTCTGGCGCTTTAACTATTAGGCACAGACTTTCTTTAGATAATGTTGGCTTTTGCTGCGAGAAGATTTCCCGGTAACTATGGAAAACAGAGAAAAGTTTAAAATAGCTGATTATTATAATTTAATTACATTGCGATTTTTAGTTTATAATTTAAAAGTATACCTACATTAAATACAGTTAATAAAATAAACAAAGTTTATGATAATACAAGCCCAACAATATTCTCTTGGAGGTTTTGCGTCATCCTCGTACAAACGGAGTTATTTCTGGATAAAAAATCCACAGCATCCAAATTAAAGTCGAGTTTGACCTCTCTCTAAAGCCCTTGAAGAGTCGAGACTGATAAAATCCTTTTACATACTTACACATCCTTTTTATACAAATAACTGGAATACTAAGTACCGTTTCTTAGAATGTCCGGCTACAACTTTGTATTCGACAAGAGGGATACTATTGGAGATGGATTGTGAGCACGTGCCTCTCTGATCAATATGCCAACCTAACCTAACCAAACAATAGCTAAATATGGTTACTGAAACGTAGCTATTTAAATACATATCTAAGTTAAAAACTATGTGTATTTATTTATTAAATGTAATACCTATAGATAATTATGTTTTTAGTTACGACTAGGTAGCTGTTGAGGTGCCGCCGCCGGCGCTGTTTCCCTTGGTGTATATATAAGTATAATATTATGCAGTCTTCTTTATAGTAAGCAGCCTTTGAATGTAAATAATAGGTAACAGACACCTCACTTGAAGGTTGGCAACAAATAAGCAAGCTTTAGATACGGTTAAATTTCTGTGATCTACCGGGGCGGTATAGGCTAGCAGTGTCAAAAACAGTTGAAATTAGCATTTTTCGATAAAAGAGTATACCATAATTTTGGAATGTATTTACAGCATATTGAAGTCCGTGACTAAAATAAACAATGCGTCAGTTATCCAATGAATTCTAATAAAAATTATACGCACAAACCGTAAATATTGCATAGCTCAACTATGAGCAAACGTTATCGACATCTGCTAAATGATTTTCAGCCCTAACTCCTGTGAGTAAGGTGTTAACTTCGTCAGTAGTTTACCAATAAACAGTTGTACGATTTTTGGCACGTGCCTAAACTCGTATTGAATTGATTATTCTCGAGTTTTGCTAGGCTGGCAGCGTGCGAGCGATTGTTGCCGATATTGTACAGCACTTATAAGCACTGGCTTTTAATGGTTGTATATAGTTTTGTTAGTATTCATTGTATATAGTCAACGGTGTATTATATGGTTCGAAATGAATTATGCTGTCTAGTTAGCTGTTATGATGTCATGAACACGAGACATGTCATGAGCACAGACGAGTGACGACCTCTGTCAAGTGCATGTCGAATTGCGCTCAGTGTTGCGTGCTATGATCGATTTATAAATCGTGTAATAAAGTATCAATGTGTTCAATCTTGGTATTCGATATGGTCTAAAGAAATCGTAAAAAACAACTTGTCAATTTTTTCACAACATGTAACTTAATAAACTAAATACCTTATACTTATATTCCACGTCTGGCCTGGCTGTATATCCATTAAACACTGAACCTTTTGGATTTTATTAAATTGTAGGATTTTTGTTGGATATTTTATACAATATAAAATGTCCAATTAAATTAAAAAAAGCAAAAAATCGTTAAATTTAATGAGTGCAATTTGAGTACCTTTTACCCAAATAAGTTGATGATACCGCGCGGGTGGAAACAAGTTGGAAATAATTATATCAAATAAAATAATTTGTTATATAGTTTTAATAGTTAATTTAATTTAAGTAATAAATTAATTAAGGAAAATATATATATCTCAAGTTCTATTTGACAGAAAATATTCGATTAGTTTCAACATAATCTTAATAATTAACAATAGCGTGATACTTTATAATACTTTCTAGTTACGTAGGTTCCTAGGCTGGCCATGACCACACTTACAAGTCACAGCGAACAGCTGCATGTTGACTCATGTTAAACTAGGCCAGACGGCCACTACACTTTAAAAATGCATTCACATGCAAAGTTCTCTTACTTTATACTTACTTACTACATAAAGTAGCACTTACTGTAGCTAATATTTACATGGCATATTTACAAAGCGCTGCTCCGGCTTATTATAATAGTTGGCAAAGACTATAGTTGGCAGCTTTTCACTATAGCAGGTTTTCACAAGACTCGACTTGGAACCTATTGTATTATGGACAGCATTTAGTTTGAAGAAGGTTAGGCATTGTAAGGTGACATTCACACTATTACAAAAGTTATTTATGTATACCTACTTCAAGTTCATTTCGACATTGAACTGTTTTCATCGACTAGCCGCGCATTTACGTATACTCGACTCTAACGTGTATTTAAGGTAAAAAAAAATCCGCCTCTTCTTTAAATCGAAATATTGTAGTTTATTATTAGGCAACTATTATTGTGGTTTATATAGAGACAGTAAATATATCGCTGTAGAACTTAGGAGGTCGACATTCAGTAAATCAAATAAGATCTCAGATCGACGTGACGGCATTAACTCTTATTAGCCTATTAAATTTATACAGGTAGGCAAGTAAGTAAGGAAGGCTTTACAGAGGCTTTTGCTGAGGAGCAGCTGTATATTGCCATTTACATCAGGTATTATCAAGATCAGGTGGAGTAGATAGATTATGTGTTCAGTCCACCTAATCCACACATCGATACTACACAACGTTGTTTACTGCATCATATCTAAATCGATGATCAGTCTACGCCCAAGGCGTTATTGTTCGGTTACAGTGGCTGTACACTGCGTATTGTATGTATGTGTGCCGATTGTAATAGTTGCGATAATATCTTGTTGTACATGTTGGGAAGGGAAGTGTGGTAATTGGTATAGGTCTACTATCCACGCCACTTTATACGCACACTGGTGTCGTTTATGTATGTACGTATGTCAATAAAAATAGGATATATTATGTGCTGTACAGACTACAATCTATGTGTGTGTGAAATTTCATATAGATTCTTTCAGCCGTTCTAGCGTCACTGAGTAACAAACATCTATCCTAAATTCTTAGTTTTCTTCTACAGAGTGGTTCATTGCAAATACTCGAATTATCTACTTGGTTGGTTTATTTCAAGTTGCATACAATTACATAGAGAAATAATGGTCATAGATATGCAGATAATTATTGACGAGCGAGCCTTAAGGGTATCAGTTTCTTGTTTAATATATATTATGACCGAAGAAATAGTTTTTATTTAATAAAAAACAATACCCATCCAGACAGTCGGGTAATTAGTATGGCTCCATGTTACCTATAGATCAAGAGTCACTCACAAATTTTCAAATTGTCGCATGTTGAATTTATTTGCAGTGCTTTGACCTTATAAAACCGTCACATTATACTGTCATTCGGTTGCGTTCAGTCCAAATATGGTGTACAGTTTTTCACATCATAAAAAAATATTATTTTTCACATTATACCACAAAACACAATTTCACAAATAAAGAACACATCAATTTTCTTTAGAAAAAACACCTTCAGCTTTCCTCTTTTTAAATTCTATGGCACCTTTCTATCACAGTATTTTATGACTACCTGACCGTTCAAGACTAAAGAGGCAAGTCTATGAGAACCAGGTTACTGGGCTGGACGTAGGCGATATTTACGACTCACTAGTCGAGTAGTCTTTCAAAGCCCACATGAACTCAGTTTCGTGACTGTACATCTATGGAACAAAATTAGAACTGTCAGCACAGAAATAGAAGGTCATTTATAAAATGTAGTATAAGTTTGTTTTGCTGGTGTTAGATAACTTGGAAGTTGGGTCAAGATAAGAATAACAAAGTCCTATGAAAATTTTGTTATTTTTAGCGTTTGCTAGTGTTAAGAAGATATGAGGGAACAGAACATACATAGGTACATATTTAATCTATTCAAATCTATCTCCCTCGGCAACTTAACTGTAGTCTGATAAAATAACATGCTTTAGATATGAATCCATAATTTTTAAACTTAACATTTACTTATCTATACTAATATTATAAAGCTGTGGAGTTTATTTGTTTGGTTGAACGCGTTAATCTCAGAAACTGCTGGTTCGATTTGTATTATTTTAGTGTTGTATAGTCTATTTATCGAGAAAGGCTATAGGCTATATAGCATCAGCGGTTAATAGGAACTGAGCAGTGGCCAAATAAACTTAATTCTAAATTAATATCTTGCTTATAGTCTTTAATTTATCCTAAAAATGCATTTAATTACTGAAAGAATGATAATATATTATGTACCTAATATGTATGTGTAAATAAACCTTTATTATTATTATTATTATTATTATTATGTGTACCCTAAGGTTGCATATCTTGATCTCTGTTTACTAATAAACAGAGTTCAAGATATTGAATTAACCTTTAAAAGAAACATGCCTTGAATCGCGGTGGACTGCTACAAAATGAGATTTCGCAGACACAAAGCGAACTCAAAACCGATTATATACTAAATAGTAGTTGGCTGTAAATGATTTTACCATCTGTAGTAGTAAATATCAGTACATAAGTGTACATAATTTCGAACAGAGCAACTAGGCGTGCGAAATTTCCTGTTTCACCCACGCGCGCTGCCGACGGAATACATTGTTAATTATATTATTTATGTTAATGTTATTGATAACTGTTACTGTCATGTGTAGGAGCTTCTGAATACTGTTTAAATTTGTAATTAGAAGTATTACTTACCTAATATAACCTTCTTGTACATGAAGGAGTGAATTGGTTTCTTACGGGTCGGCACCGCGCTCGTGATGCCCCTGGTATTGCATGCGCCCATATGCTACGGTAACCGCTTAATATCAGTTGGGCCATACGTCTCTTTGCCACCGCCGTGGTATACTCGTAAAAATAAATAATACCCTGTCTAGACATTGGACACAATGTAAAATAATTTTGCGAAATCTAATGTTAAACGGGTTTTTCGTCGATTTATATCACGTTATTCGGCCCACAGTATGAAGAGACCTCGCTAAATCCCGTCATACATGCTAGGTTGCCTATGCCTGTGCACACAGAGCGTTTTTTAAACAAGCCGTCTCGACGCGCGTTTGTAGTCATACGCACGCGAGTCAGACGCAGTCTGTAGACTTTTGCACACCTGTTTAATTCAAACACGCGTTTGTATCGATACAGACGCCACTTTGTAGTCGTTTATACACACGTATCGATTCAAACGACTACAAACTGGTATGTCGGATAAGAGTGCGCTGGAGACGCGCGTTCCTCGACAGTGCGCTTAAAAAACGTGCCGGTGGTGTCACGCGTTTGAATCGATACAAACACAATCCTAACGCGCGTGTGTATCGATACAAAAAATACAAACGACAACAAATTACATTGTAGGATAAAAGCGCGCCGTCAACGCGCGTTCCTAAACGTATGCACACGCGTTTAGTGTAAATGGGGAATAGTGCAAAGTTTTGCATGTAAATGCAAGTTGTTTTCCAATATACACGCTAGGTATTTCATGATGGTTTAGTATGGAACGTAACTATAACCTTACGTATATGGCCTGCTTAAGGTGCCCATTACACGGCAGATTTTGCTGTATGGTTTACCACAGTCACGGCTGTGATTGACGGATAACCCGTCTGATTGGTTTACATCAATAACCTACAACACACAATATCCTGTGCTGTCTATTGAATTTGAACGAGAAATCTAGAGTAGCAACCTCTACTACTAAATGTTTGAGAGTCGTCAAAATAATATTATTTTCCATAAGTGTAATTTGCAAATTATCGAAATCAAGTTATGATTTCGATAATGGTAGCTGTATTAGATGTAATCATCTGTTGTTAGAGAAGTTTAGGACAATGTCTCTGTCTATATCAATTTGCGTACAAATTTATGCGGAATTTTGGACAGTGGTCAAGGCTGCGTCTCTTAGGATTGTATTGATTATTCCAATCCCGACTGTTGTATTTATAAGTACCTATATTTTAGTCAAGTTGAGACATCTCACTACTGCTGTATTTGGTAGGATATTTAGCCTTATAAGATAATTCGTGATAGTTTATACCGAATGCATAAACAATTACGTAATAAGTATTCTTTACATAATATCATATGCTTTTGCTCTTATTAATGACACTAAGTTATCAAAAAGCAGATAAGTATAATGAATGTGTCAAATGTAAAAAAAAATCAGTGGTAATACTCAGCAAAGAGGCCGAGAGTTTCCCGATTACGTCATTCTTCAAGACTTGTGTGCCGTGTATTTTGTTTCGCCTACCTGTGTGTATAATTCGCAATACCATACCCTTACAAACATAAAACCCAACAATGTTAACGCATACGCATATATGCAACAGTAAGTACAGTAACCGAGAAATATTTTTAAAAATAAAAAAGAATTTTTGTAAGACCTCCCAGGATGTTGAGTATACAGTCTAAAACAATTCTGGGTACACAATTGTTTCGGGTCCCGACATGGCCGGCGTATGCCCGGCATTCTTCACAGCAGAATGTATGGCACTGACGACAAATTGTCTGAACAAACTGGCTGTCTCGCACAACCCTTATGTAATTTGTATTTCTTAATTGAAATAAAAACGTACAGTTTTTACATTTTTTTCGGTGAGTTCTTTATTTAAATAACATGGTATAAAGGTCTGTTTTACATATGATAATTATTTACAACCTTCAAAACTGTACTCAGTACTCTTTTTTCTCATGTAATGTTTATGAATTATGCCTCGTGTCATGTAGTTTTGTTTTGAAATAACAGAAATTAGGTGTACTGTTGAGTGTGAAGCTATGAATACATTAACAGACGACATAATGTGCGTTATTATCTGACATTTAGTATAAAGTTCATGAATCAAGGCAGGGAATAGTTTTCTTTTAGTTTTGACTAAGATTTTTTCGCTAAATTTAAGTGCACTAAATAACAAAAACTTTTTGAATAATTACAAGCAAAACCCAATTATTCAGCATTGCGAAAAACAAGTATAATGATTAAGTAAAAGTCAATTACGGTGTTTTTCGAACTACTGTGACATTAATTGAAGTATAAATATCGCAGAGCACTTTAAAACATGTACCAGGGCATCATGGGTGTGGAGCAATTTGCAAATTCGTTGTGTCAAACATTACTCGCTCGGGAACGAGTGCGGTTTCATAACCGTGCATTGTCAATGAGTGACGTGCCACATTCCTACTGTTCTGACGTCACTCCATCACTTCGTGGTCAAGCTTTGGTTCGGATGGACACGGGAATTGGATTAGGTTTGGCTTTCAGAAAGTGCAGTTTTACAAACCGTTGCAATTAGTCCGACTAATATTAGAAATGCGAAAGTTAGGATGGATGGATGAATGGACGAATATATCGTCCATTCATCCATTCATTTTTTTTTTTTTTTCATAATGACCCCCACATACGCAGTATGTGGTGACATCATGATTTGCTTATGCTAACTTATTCCTATTACTTACAATTTTAACTATTTTGTAACAAAATTCAAAGAATTTTTCTCGGTCTCTACATTTCATTATTTCAGGTAGTTTATTTTTGTCCAATTTTAGATTTCGGGTCATCTCAAGCTCGTACCTATCCCGCATGAATACGGGACATTCCAAAAGAAGATGTTCTACTGTCTCCTCAGTATCCGGCTCACATAAGCAGGATGGGTCCTCCTTGCACTTGAAACGGTTCAAGTACGAGGAGAACCCACCATGCCCTGTGAGAATCTGGGTTAAAGGCCCATCCAATTTAATACTCCTGACCGTGCTGAAGGCTGCAGCGGCGTCCGGAAAAAACATTTTGGTACCCGAGGCTAGCACATTGGTTACTTTTTACTGACTTACTCCAGGCGGATGCTAGTTTTATATAAATGAGGTTTGACGTGATATAAATCTTCAAAAATGTAGGGATAGGGATCACACTAGTAATAAAACAGGTATCAGACGAAATATATCTGTCACGCAATTTCAGCCTTCTGCCTATTACTAGAAGGTCAAAAATTGCTCAGTGTCCGTTGTCACCTTACTACTATTTGTCAGGTTAGTGCGTTGAATTTATTCTTCATTTTGAATTCTATTGACATCAACCTATTGCAGTCGACAGCACTAGCTATGGCTAGGCTTCATCAACTCAACTCTCAACATCAGCCCATGTCCTTCTCAGTTTGAGGCATCTAGTTCCCTTTCCCAGACTGTAGAAACCAGTCGTGGTGGATCATGTCGTAACAAGTTACTCTCTCTAGTGCACAGTGTACCTATACATTTAGTTTCTCTAATGTCAATAGCCACTCAAGAACTCGTATTCTAGCGCTGAAAAGTCACCGGCAAATGCACAAGTCTAGTAAAATAGTGTTTTCATTGTGGTGAACATTGTGTTACTTCAGGCTTCAATTGGAATGGGAAATCTCGATCGGTTACTCGGACTTTATTCTAAATCGAATAAGGGTTATTTACTACATTTGTCCCTATATAAGATTTACTTTTAGAACTTCTGAAACTAGTTCAGATGAAAGCCATAAACCAGAAAACACATTTCTCTTTGATCGACCTGGTTTCCCAGCGTTCAAAGTCTTCAAGGCAACGGCAATTCATCGTTTTTCTTACGACTAGGCCAAAAAGTTTAATATCCATTCCGTAGAAGTTTTTACTTTGGTACTTATTCCCGACCTTGGGAATGATTCAATTTATCCTCCGCCGATTCAGAGTCAGCTGTGGGAAATGGCTATTTTAATGGTATGCCTGTTTGTCCATAGTTAAAAACGGCTATAAGACCCTTAACAGTTTATACTATAGAGCTTTTGTGTTTCGTTGAATTTATTAATGAAATATATTGATGTAATTTAATATTAACAAAGTTTTAATAAATAATTGTTACTTTTGTATAGAAAAGAAGCAAGTCAGTCCACTTGGTTTGACTTATTATTATTATTATTACGGTTAATTGGGCCGGAAGCCACTAGTGGCCTCCTTGCTACCTCGACCAGAGTTGATCTATTGTAGCGCCCCTTTTTGTTTTATAGTTCTCTGCTCATTCCTATAGAGGCTAGGAACTTCCAGATTGTCTGAGCAGAGAGAGACTGTATCTCATCTGGTTGCACCTGGTGCAGTCCTAAAAGGATGCTCCTTTTGTGCATAAGTGGCCCACATGAGCATAGGACATGCATAGCTGTCTCTTCTGACTCTTGGCAGAATCTGCACATTTTGGACTGGCTTAGGTTTAGTTTAAACATATGGTAGTTTAATTTACAGTGACCGGTGAGTATTCTTGTCACTGCCGACGTTTTGTACCTGTTGAGTTGCAACAGCTCTTTGGTATTTTTGTTGTTATAGCCTTTGATAAGTGCTTTAGAGTGGTTTTGTCCTGGGGCAGATTGCCACGCTCTTTGCGCTTTATTTTGGCATAGGTCGTTGAGGAGGGTCTGGACCCTTTGTTTGGGAATTCCACAGAAAGGTTCTGGACCACTCATTGGGTTGTTAGCCCCGTTTCTGGCCAGTGCATCCGCCTTTTCATTCCCCTCTATTCCCGTGTGTCCCGGGACCCATCGAATTATGACTCTGTTGGTTTGACTTGCTTCTTTCCAATAAAATAAAATCGTAACTAACTTTTGTTGTTCTAAAAAAAGTTGTTGGATAATTTTTTGAAATGTGTCGTTTCAAGTAGTCTAGAAAGTTTCGTACATTCAGTGCTTTTAACACGTAAACTATTCGTCGATATCAAGTCTCAAAGGGAACAAAGCGACGGTTGAAAAAACAAAGGTGTGTTCGACCAACAACACTGTTTTCATAGCTGAAGTATTTGTTTGTGTGTAAACAGATAAGGGGGTAATATTCTTTGGAAAGGTTCGTTTTTGCCACTTTTCTTTATAGTGTAAAGTATGAGTGCGTATTATAGCGATTAGTGGAGGGAAATAAATATTATAATAAGTACTAGACCAGCATATTATGAGAAATAGCATTTTCCTATAAAATAGCATTTTCCTATAAACTATTTTCATTTTAATAGTAAGACATGTTTGTGAGATAGGAATCAGTGTAAAAAATTATTTATAGATACATATCAGCTTATTGCAGTCTGCTGCTGGAAATAGGCTTCTCTTATCACGCGTCACAGCGCGCAGTCCTCTGCCTTTCGCCTTCCGCATCCAGTCCGACCCAGCGACCGTTTTTTTGTCTTTGGTCCTGTAGCTGATGATAGAAATAGATCGATGTTGAGCAATAATAAAAAATATTAAATAGAATGGTGATCTGGTTTAATAGCTGTGTATAATTATGACTGCGTAACATTTTAGGAAATAAACGAAAAATTGTGTCCTTCTGTTTTCTAAACCGTAACATCTGCAAATCTGAAAAATATCACAATGATAGCGTAAATATTTCCAACTAAAATTATTTTGAATATGATCAGAGATAGGTACCGTTTTTGAGTAATTGCCAAAAAACTATGCTTCTCAACTTAAGGATGTAAGTGCTATGAAGATACGCTCTTTTGCTGCGGAACCCTATACTGAGCATGGTCCGACATGCTCCTAACCGGTTTTTAAGTCATCATACCTGAAAATATATAGTACCTAACTCGCTTAATCATCCGCTATGTTCCACGCCTCACAACACACGCATGACTATTGCCTTACACAAGGACAGGTGCGGCCTAGACGTTATTTACGAGGGTCCTTCAGTACCCCTACAAGATGACTGTGTTCCATTTTTACAGGATTTATGTTTCACCAGTATTTGCAATATTCTAGTGCTTGAAGCGTGGGTGGATTCAAAAATATTAAATGTTTTTTCAAACCTCTTTTGTGTTCCATATGAATCATTTTTAGGGCTTAGATTCCGAGCTCTCTTAAATATATGTTTCTAAAAGTGCTCAGCAATATAATAGGTTTAATACAAAGTGACTAGAGGTACCTATAATATATAATGTATAAATTTATTAAATAAAATATTTACACATAACTTAAAAACATACACAGCTAACCTATTAAAAGAAAAAAGAACCAGATACTCTATTTACAGGGAATTCTATTTGGAAATTATGTATTAAAATTCAACTGAAAATGGAAAAAGTTGTTGGGTAAATGAAGCCCTTTGTTGGCGTTGTCCAGAAATTCTGTTGATGTCACATATTAATTGTTCTTCTTTAAATTAAAATTAACACGACACGATTAGCAATATTGGATTTCTCTTAAAATTGAAAAGGTTTTTATCTTCTACACCTCGTTGGGTGAATAAGTACCGGTATTGCAAATAATGTTATTAAAAATACATCAATCCATAATATATTTCAATAAATAAGACCGCAGTACATATGTAAAACAAACCAATTTCATAAAATATTTACCGCTCTTATTTTATAAACAAAATGTGTTATTCCTATAGTTCTGTTCGAATAAAAATATTTTATTATGAATGTTAGCTATTATTTGGCTTGACGTCAATACAATCAAACCGTCCAGTCGTGAAAAATCAAAAGCTATGACGAACTCACTGAGTGATGGATATCTAGTTATACATATCACGGATCGTAAAACTTTTTTACGTTATACATTTTCCTTTATGAATATACTATCGGCTGTCGAGCGACAGAAACAATCCATTCAAAAAACCTACAAAATTAAATTAATATACAGCTTTGTGTACACTGAAAAAACAGCATAACACGATCCAACTAAAATAAATTACAATAAGGCAATATACGAAACGTATCCCATATACGATTACACATTTTCAACTATCCTGTTATAAAACATGTCTGGCATTTCAGTCTCGCGCACTCAATGCAAGAATACGTGCCGGCTAAATGAAAAAATACGACTTCCTTCACGCTGCTCGCCTAGTGAGACATAGTTTAGCGAGCACCTAGACAAGGCATTATGTTGTTCAATTTAATAATAAAGGTCTCAGCCAATTTGGCACGGAGCGAGCTGCTAGCAGAGTCGAGGGCCATCGTTCTGTGAGAGTAGTGCAATTTGCCTGCAGCCCGCACCCGGTCCTTCACCGGTCTCTAAGAGCACACCAATTAGACGAGACAAATTTGGATTTATTATTCAGCGTGGGCGCTATTCAATTGGATAATAGACTAAGTTGTTTGTTTCTATCGGTCGCTCACCTACCGGTACCTATGCCTATGTGGAAAAGGAATGGTTATCGATTTGTGAGCGCACGCGGCTTTTACGGACACGCGCTTATTGTAAGTATCGCAAAGACGACGAACACAGACAAGTTTTCTGAGAACTAAAGTAATAGACGACGCAATCGACTGCAAACAACTTGTGTGCGTGTAATTTGCTTGGGTAATACGACCGCTTTCTTATAGATAGGTACGTGTGTCATCGTTAGTGTATCGAGTATAGAAAGACAGGTTTCTTGCGTTCAAACTCTTCCTTTTGTTATTATTCGCATGCAAGAGATAAACTTGTAATGAAAATCACCGCGGTGTAACAGGCTTGTATTATTTAGGTTACAGTTATAATTCACGCATAACGATCCGCAAAACGCCGTCGTATAATCTTTATCCATATTTCATCTACCGATGTCAGCGATTATCCAGTTATCCAACCATACACAGCATCGGAAATCGACGAATCATCTAGTCGAACTTTTGTAAACATTATGCAAAATAACTGTTGGGTGTTATTTAAAGTATAGTGTGCGTGGAACGGTGTTTTGACAAATGGTAAAACTTGCTTTGATATAATCTGTGTACGATCTCAGCAACATGTAATTAGACCGACTGACTAAGCGGAATCTATGGGAGCGTTGCCCGTCTGACCCCGCTCGAGATTTAAGATCCCATTGTGGCGACTTCTTTATTGCACACCACGGTTTAAAGTAATGGTTGGCATTCGTTTTCATGTTATCGGAACACGCTTGTGGCTCCAATAGCTTTTTAGAATTATCAGTCAGAAAATTGAATGTCAAGACTTCGGCAGTAAATAATATTACTCAATACCTCGGAGTGTAAAGTTATCCGCTCGAATGAATCATATGAACCAGAATAAAATTTTGTTTCACATATGAGAACACTGTAGTATTATAAATTTCGGCCCCTCGTCATGTTATGACGTAAAGTGTTTGTAAGGGGCTCGTGTTTACCATATTTTTTGTTATATTCTATTACGCGTCGCCGTTACCAATTAGTTATCTGATGTTAGATCAAATTACATCTCACGTTCGATAGTCGTTGTTGTATTGCATCACTATAGTGTGGTAGCCAAAAACTTGCGAGTCACCATCCCATGCACGAGAACAGTATTCGGAGAATCGATACCGAAGTACGTGAGCAGGGAACCTGTGCATCTATGAGGCAACAGTGCCACACGGTATCACTTGCGCAACCATTTCAATAGTTTTTTTGTTCCAATTAAACACGGTATTGTGTATTAAATCAAGAGTTAATAGAAGTAAAATGACTATTGATACTCTTGAGTAACTACACAACATCATTGTTCAATTAATTTAGCACGACCTTTTTCAGGTTTCATTAATTATTAAATATTATTTTGTTTAATTTCAAATAGAAATTGAAATGGAAGTAAAAGGTTTTATTTAGAAATCTTGTTCTGCTTCAAAATCAATAAGGTTGCAATTAAAATTTTTCGGTAATTATTGTGTTCGTTGAAGCGGCACATTGCGATTGCGTTTTAGCTCTGCGTTTGTTTTACGAAACTCTCGTTACTTTTTTATCGATATTTTATGGCAACGCTAATTAATACTGGTGTTTTGTGATCACTTTTGCTGACCTGTCATGGAGCTTTCAACGCACCTTTTATATAAATTGCCATAATGAAACGGTTAATGGGTAGGAGGGTTTAGAAGCCATCAATTTACCACATTGTGCGCTCGGTTTGAGTGATTCTTACGTTTGGATCAGGGTAACTCGTTGTCATTTTCACTAAAGGAAAGAGCATTTAATCAAGGTGAAGTAGAAATACAATGAAACGAAGAAATTCTAAAATGTGGTATTTTACGACTGCGGACGCCAAAAACTAGCTGGCAAAATATTAAAGGTGTTGTACCTATGTGCAATACAATTTTTTTTTTTTAAGTTGCATAGCATAGTGGCTCCCCCATTTCGCCTGATGGAAATCTGAAAGTATAATCAATGTTTATATTCTTATGAGCCTTTAATTGTAAATTGTTTCTTATGAGTATTTCATTGTACTGCTGGGAAAAGGCATCCAAATAAATGAATAGTTTTAAAATCAAAATTAAAACAAAATAGACATTTGGTTTCTAAACAATAAAATACAAGTAAATCACATGAGTGAGTAAGTATAAATGGCACCTTAGATACAACTTGATTTATGTATTAATGTGACTATAATCAATAATCTATTTACACGAAAATAGTCCCAAACGACAATGTAAACCTAAACTGAAGTCACCGTAATTTCTTTAACTAGATATTATTATGTTTGCTACAAGCCGCAAGTAACCCGAGTACATAATAAACGAAATGAAGGTAACCTTCTCGCTTCCAGAGGGCTGACCTATCGGACTTATTAAAGGGACGTCCCGTTTCCTCTCCTTGATACCATCTTATCTTTCGTCTCAAGATTACTGCAACCTTGCCCCTTCTGATTAAGGGCTAAGCACAGCCCGCTGTAATTTCTATCTTATACCACTTATTTTTAAAGACGTCGTAAAGAGGTTTATGTCCATAATTAAATTCTAATTTGGAGGAATAATGTCAAAAAGTTTCAAGGTTTAGTAGGTCTGTGCTGAATTCGTCACTGTTGTTTGATTCATTTTGAGAATAGAGTTGTTATTAAGAAGAGTATTTGAATATAATTATATTCTGTATTAGAAATACAAATACCTATTGAAAATTAATGACAAGTTTTCGCTGACAAGCCTGCCTTATTATTATTAATATCTTGCTTGGGATGAAGTGGGTATGGCCAGTTTTAACAGTGTCGTTAAGTGGTCAGATCAATACCCTTCCCAAGCACACTCTGGCATAAGATAACGTCGAAGAGACAATTAGCGACCCTCACAGAAGTGACCCAAAGAAACTGTTGGCCCAAACGACGACAGATGTCAATAATTGGGATAAGTGATAGAAAATTACGAAGGAAACACTTTCGAACAAAATTGGTTCAATATTTTAAAGAATAAAAATGTCATTAAAATTCGGTTAGTTTGTGCTCTAAGGCTGTGTTCACACCGTACGTGTTGTCTGCCGTACAATTTCAGAATACATAACCTTGTTAGAGACACAGACAGAGTGCTATGGCGCGTGTTAGGAGTGGCCTGCAATAGGCTGAAATGATGATGATGATGAACATTATTAATTCAGTATTCTTGATTTAATTTATTTACAAAAACAAAAATTGTTTGTTCGGTCATTTTGCCATCAGCTTATGGTAATATAAAATGGAGATTTAATACAATACAATGGTATTACTACCTACTATTGTATGATATTGATGCCACCTAACATTTGACAAAAATATTAAAATTGTCTAAGTTCGATATTCCCAGTAGACCTTCAGTTTACGACTGAATATAATAATATGTACATCTTTATGTCCGTGGCCTTATTTTGGTTCGGCGTCAGTTGAAAACATAATAACATATTATTACGCTATTCTTATTTTTTCTAAACTCGCTCCTACAAGGGCAGTGAGTGATAAAAATATGTGCGTGTTTTTCGACAACTGTAATTACGAATTTTAAAGTGTGTTTAAAATTCCAGAGGTTATTAATGTGCTTTGAAATGAGATATTTATAATGTAAAGCAATTTCATACGTAAAATGAATTGTGTTGGACGTTTTAGCAAATAAAACGTAAGCTTTTGTATCAACAAATATAAAAAAAAATAACAATGAGTTACAGTACTCGGTAAAAGAACAATTTTTTTTTCAGGTTCCACGTCTATTATAGAGTTTTTCTCACAAAGTTGGCAAACACGTTTGACGAAAGAATTGATCGCTTATCTTATAATACGTCATCAAAGAAAGTACACAGTTATTTATGAATACTCTGTAACAGATAAAAAAATGAGGGCTATGATGAACTACATTCATCCATTTAAAACTCCCCAGCAACGTGTAAGTGGATATAAGGGAATAAATAATAAAAAGCAACACAACAGTCAGAAGGCGTTAATTTGTTACTGAGCATGTGTATTGTGTGGGTGCTTGCTTGAGGCATAGATTAATATAACAGGAACAGATGGTAATATTCAAGTTAATTGCACAAGTAAAGTCTCATACACTAGAGTAAGTATATTATTGAATTCAAGAGGGACAACAAACACAAGTTTAGTTTATAGAAAAACGTACGAACCATCAAGATGCAATATTTTGTTGACTCATTCGGATATTATTATATCGTTAAAGAAGAAACACAAAATCGGAATTGTTTATAAAACATTGAAACTAAATGCTTCTAGAGAATTTAAAAACTGTTCACCAATCTGAATTATTGACCTACTCGGAGATTTTGATATATTGGCATTGTTGCCAAATAATTGAAAATGAGAGCGATCATATTTACATTTTCAAACATTTGACAACGATATTTGAATCGACTAATTTATTAAATGTTGATATTGAGAGCAGGGTCTTTGATCGCTAGATAGTTAATTATAGAAAGATTCTATAAAATTGAGGAAAGGGAGCAACGCAATGGTTATCTTGTCGAAAAAAAAAATTAGTTCTTATTCATTTTGACGGCTCCCGTACGGTCAGCACTGATGATAGTAATCTATTTTATACATATGCGTTTTCATGCTTATGAAATCATTGACTTAATAAAACCAGCGTATTTTTCAGCCAGTTTTTTTTTAATAAATCGTATTAAACCATGAAATGTCTTCTATTGGTAAATAAATTTAGTAAAATAACCCTCTCTAATAGAATTGTATTAATGTGGGCCCAAGATGATCGTGAATAACAATAGTTATTTGTGCAACAAGAGAGCAAAGTCGTTTTTTGCTGCAAGTGCTGATTTTGAATCCTGAGCAAGCGAAGGATTCAATGATTGAATCACGAGCGTAGCGAGTGATTCTAAAGTTGAATCCTGAGTGTGGCGAGGGATTCAAAGGCACGAGATGCAAAAAACTTTGCTCTCGTGTAACACACAAAACTTTTCACTTCAGCAGCGAGAACACTTTAGGAGAAAAAATAATAAACAGGAATAGATTGAAATAATAATAATAATATAGTAATATATTAAATAACTATTTATTGTGAATCAAAATAATTAAAATTGTAGGTACCAATTCAATAAAATGGAATAGTTTAAAAGTTAAAAGTAAAATTTTATTTAAGTTAACGCGTGTTCGGAAATAGCAGCCATGATATGTTATTATTCAAATTCTCTCTCTCTTTCTAATGGCGGGAAAGAGATAGAGTGTGAATGTTTCGAATTGTATGATTAACCCAAGGCTGAATAAGATATTCGCGGCTTTGTGAAAAAAAAATTAAAAAGTTACTTTGTCTCACTCAGTGAGCAAAATCGCATTTTGCTCACTGATTTCAGGCAGCAAAACATACATGTTTGAGCTACTGAAGTGAAAAAAATATTATACTATTAAACGCGGTCTAGTTCCTAAGTATTTATACTTAGGAAACAGCTTGTTCAATGTAGTGAGAAAACTGCTTTATGGCTCGTTTACTCGCTTGTCCAAAACAAAACTAAGTACTGAAATTCTGTGCTCCGTTTAGTCCGCTTCCTATTATTCAAAATTCCATTAGTTAGTGTCGAACTTGCACACAGTGAGATAGTACATTTGAACTAGAAGACATATAGCCGCTCTTTTAATACTCCCACTGTTTGCTGTTGACAAATTGTTTCTTCGGAGCTCGTCTAGGACGTAACTGTATGAAGCAAACAGGTAATATGGACGTATTATACAACTGTTAGTACATTTATCTACATGACAAGTTTCTGAAGTATAATATGCTTTTGTCTTTTGTTTTGATTTAATAGCAAAACAGACTTATAAACATTTTAGTATCGTTTTTAGGCTTAGGTTTTTCGAGAAAGGTTTTTTTTATGCATTCCTGAGAAAGTTTCATTTCAATCATAGGCATAATCAAAATAGAAAATAATAATATGTAGAGAAAAAGCTAATGTTAAAATGCGTAATAATCGAAAAACAGATGAACAAATATTTTACATACCTTCTATATGATTATGATATTATATAAAAAAAAACAGTATCATAGTAAGTATAATTTTATATTTAGCTAACAATGAGCAAGATAGAGTTTGCGAAGTGTAGACTTTGCGTAACCATTGTAAAAGAGCCCCTCTCTGCAAAAGAACAAGAGTGAAGTTACTGGCGTCACTTTAAATGGAATGAATGTTTCAATGTGGAAAGGTTACCTTGGCTTTTATGAATGAAATTGCACTCAACAGCATCTAAGTGTGTTAGCTTTTAACGCGATAAGATGCATTATGCTGGAACTTGATATATATATATATGTATGTATACTATTTGTACGCAGAAGTGCAAGTTAAGTAGAATATAGATAAAACAGGTTTTGGTTAATATATATGGGTAGTCAGTTCATTTATTTCTTCAGTAAGGCTATTTTGTTTTGTCCTATGAATATGTTATTCTTCAAACAATTTAATAAGGAGCATTAAAATATAAATTAGCTTATTTTATGTGGTTTATTGTCGTGCTTGTTATTTATTAAATGTGGTGAAATCTTCACCAATGTACAATAAGCTATGTTAAGTAAATCGGTAGACTGCCAAATGAACACCCAAGAATATTTTTTACTGTAAGAACGGATCATATTATCTTTTTAGATAGGTATATAATTTATAGTAGAGAATCTGGTTTAATAAACACAGCCCTTATTCTTTTCTCCGATAAAACAATTTTTTTAATAAGTAATATAATTATTAGACAAATAAAATGATATGGATAATTGACGGCTTCTATGTTGACAAGGCTATTAATTAAAAATTAATTTTTTTTTCTTATTTGTGGTTGGCCACTCATCAACTTAGGTCCACGGAAGTGGAGATCTTGGAAATAGCTAGTTCTATCATCATCATCAATCCATAAACCCATAAACGTCCCATAATGTGGAGGGAATCTAGCATACTACGCTGACCAGACGGGTTGGTATAGGGTTTGTTTCGAATTTTCCTTTTATCGCAGTTCTCTTGTTTGCATAAGGTTACTCTCTTAGTCGCCTTTTACGACTCTTACGGATTGAGATGGGGTAGTGATATTACACTACGCGTATAGCTAGTTCTATATAAGGTAATAAAAATAAAAATAAAAAATGTTTATTCATCTCCACAAATTACATATTCACGTGATACATTGACAAAAAAGTTTGACATAGTTTGTAATTTGTGGGAGATCTGGAGTCTAAACTAAGCCGAAGCCTGTATTTTAGAACTCCAGGCCCCCCATCACAATTTTATTATGCATAGCTTGTCAACGGATGGTGTGTGTGTGTATGTGTGTGTGTGTGTGCGTGTGTGTGTGTGTGTGGGTGCATGTGTGTGTGCTGTTTAAATAGATTTCAAATAGTAGATAAAATAGGGAGGTATCAATTCCTCCTTAACCAGCATCGTCATTGCTATAAATCCTGGTTAACTGAAAGTGTTGAAGTGTTCATCAACTCTTTCATTTGATTGCGTCCCCTACGGCTTTAATAGCTTCATTCTAAACTGGTCAGTGCGCGTCTTTACAATATCTGACCAATAAAAACATTTTCCTTTATAGGTATGTATTGTGTCCTTGTATAGTTATGTATCAGTTCCAAAAATGATCTGCTAATTAAAGGAGAGTCGGATTACCTCGTTTGTAATAACAGACGGCACCTCGACACTTGTGGTTACTTGTGGCGCCATCTACGATCAACCTAATAAGGTCAATGACGTTTCTTGTATTGAGTTTTCTTAAACGTGTCTTATAAAGAAAAAATCTAGCTGAGCTTGCGAGTTGGTTGATTTGGTACGATTATCTGCCACATTTGGTCAATAACAAACTTATGATAGTACTGAATATACAAACAAATAGAATTTTTTTTCAAATGGGTACAAGTATCTAATATTCTAAGACTACTATTTAAAGATTTTTTAAAAAATTTCAATCCTATCATAAGTTACTTGATGTCGGCCGGGGCTTCGCTCCCATCGTTCTTTATTTGGCCACTTCTCAGCTCCTATTGGCTGTAGCGTGATGATATGTTTATAACTTTCCTCGATAATGGGCTATCCAACACTAAAATAATTTTTCAAATCGGTCCAGTAGTTCCTGAGATTAGCGCTTTCAACCAAACAAACCCGTCAGCTTTATAATACATTAGTTAAGTATAATTTACTACCTAAAGTTTAAGAAATTCACCAACATTTTGGTTATTTTGCATCTTTAACGTGTAAGTGTAAGATTTGAAATGGAAATCACATAACTTTTAGGAAACTTAAAAAAAAAGAAAAAAAAAGCACCCTGTAAAATAGGATGTACTCACGTTACTTTACGTTTTATTCAGATAATATATTTTGTCCTATTTGTCTTGGCACCTGGTATAATATGTTCTTCCATAAATTTTTTTAGCTGGAAAATTTAATTTTTTGAATAATGCCAGAAAATCTCTGTACTGTTTTAGCCCAACCCAGTAATCGAACCCAGTCTTGATTTGATTATTTTGCGTTGGTGTTGTTCACTACCGCTGCGCCACACTTGCTATTATAGTCAGATAAATATCTAGTTCTAAGAACGAGGTAAGCACGTATTGATCTCACTGCTCTAAGTTAGAATCTGCATGCCTTTTTAGTAAATGCCATGTGAAATTACCGGCTGTAGCTTGTATTCTCAAATCACAGGACCGCTCATGGACCTTCCGGCAACGAAAGTAGCGCTAGTGTGCTGGGGTCTTACTCTGAATTTTGAAATTCTTGGTCGGTTTTGATGTCGCTGTCAAATGTAAAGAAATTTAGATATGTTCGCTGTACTTTCAAAAATTTGACAGCGACATTAAAACCGATTAATCGAATGTCGAAATTCAGAGCCCATGACATTTTTTTTTTTAAATAGAAACTTAAAGGGACCAATTAAAGTGAAATCAATGTAAACTATAATCATATTTTTACCACATTCACACAGCGACATCTAGTCTCAAATTACGCAATCATATTTGTTTGTGTTATAGGTACTAAACAACTGATATACCACTTAAATACATATTTTTTTATTGTAAATACATACATAAAACATACTATAGATAAATCACACCCTGACACAGAACAAACAATGATGCTCATCACACAAAGATTTGTCCTGGGTGGGAATTGAACCTACGACCTCCGGCTTAGCAGCCAGAGTCACTAACCACTAGGCAAATAGGCCATTTAACTGTAACTGCAGTGTTGAATTGCCTTGGAGCCGCAATGGGAATTGTATACGGCTGCACAAGAGGTCTCGGTTTCGATTTCCGGTTTGGACAAAAATGATATTGATTTTTTCTATTATGATATTTTCAGTACCTATCGTCTCGGAGTTAAAACAAAGCTGGCAAAATGTGTCTGTGATGTATCTCTACCTACCCCTTCTTCTACAAAGGCGTGAAGCTATGTAAGTAAGGTATAACGACATTCAACCTATCCATGATTCACTTATGTTATAACAATAAACAGCAACTTACAAACTTTCGCAATAACACACGAAATTGCCGTGAACATGTATCGCGTAAGTGTATTCAGGTGATACTGGCAGATTGCGAGCTATGTTTAAATTTAGAACGTTTTAGTTTCTACGGCCGATTGGCACGACATGCAAATGCAGTGTTCTTACCCAACTGCACTAAGCAAATTTTTATTACGAGTATTAATGCTGTCGCCCGGTGGTTTCGCTCCCGTTGATATTTGTTTGGCCACTGCTCAGTTCCTATATGTCGAAGCATGAAGTTATATAGCATATAGCTTTCATCGATAAATAGGCTATCCAATACTACAAGAATTTTTCAATTCGGTTCATTAGTTCCTGCGCGCTGAACCAAACAAACTCTTCAGGTTTAAAATATAAGTATACCTAAATTATCGTATTGACTTATTTCAATCAAGTCTTATAAGATTTCCAACTTGAATTAACGACTACCGCTGTATTAAGCGGTAACCGGACCAAAAGTTTTATATTTCAAGAATGAAAATGATCACCCATCTTCAGACAGTCCTTGCTGAATGTTGCTTAACCTGATTATTACGAGTACCTCAGTACCACAATGCCCCAAGCGCCTAGTAAACAAATGAATAAATGCAATTTTTAAGCATGTTTAGTCAACGTTGGCATTCTGCCAGTCAGGCAGGAGGGACACGAAATGTTTTATTTTATATCCACTAATGGCGACAGTATTAAATTATTATATTTCGTTTATGATAGTTGTAAATAGTTGATGACAGCGATAACATTCAAAATATTAATGTTTTATAAGAAAAGTTGTAAAAGTTCGGTGATAGATATAGTTATTGGACACTTTATCCTAATGATGAGCTTGACTTCAAAAGCAGTTTTAAATCGATGGTACATTATTCTAAAATAGTATCTGTTGACATAAGAGGACATTTTTAGCAAAACTATGTGAATGCATCTGTTTAGTCTCTATTAATTTTATAAATAAAAGATATAGCTGCAAATTTCTAGCCAAGTTTCGCGATTTTCCATGAATACATTTTTAAAATTTCTGAATAGGTTTTATTATAAAAACGTTTAAAGTTTAGCGACTAAGTACTAGATCATCATCACCATGTTAGCCCAACGACGTCCACTGCTGAACATGCGTGGAACTCGAAGGGGACTACTAGATACTCATATTTAAATGTTAGCTTGTGACCATGACCATGATCGGTACAGTTCGAACGAAATGAAGGGGCAAATTATGTATTTACGATTCCTTTATTTAAAATACGTGCGGTGGAATAGTATTAATATAACATTTAAATAGGTTTTATTTTGCCAGTGTCTTATTAAAGCATTAAAAAAAAGAGTAGGTGCCTATGCTATTTATTTTTAATCTGTTTTGAGATTTTAGACGGTAATTTTTGTAAGTAGTATATCTAAAGACATAGGCTTCACTCAGAAGTAAAATTAAATGGTTTATAATTTCACGTCTGGGTGACGGCGGCATCTAAACAAGTCATTCGAAATTTTCTATGTAATACAAGTACTTATAAGAACCATATTGTTATTGGCTAATGTTGACAAAGTAACAGCAATGTACAATAATTTATTTTTAAGTTACAAGTTACAGTAAGCCAGCATGGCGGATTTTCATAAATTAAACGAGTTGCATATAAACTTTTTCTAGACCGCATGTTACGAGCCGGAGTTTCGAATTAATTAAAGAAAATGTTCCTTACTAATGAAAATCTACTGTGTTTTTTGTGTTTCATTGCACTGTTACGAAGTTCAACGCATTTAGACTTTCGTAAATTAAACTTAGAAAAGCGTATCAGTTTCTTTCTATCAGCCTCTATCACTAGCCTAATGTTTCTCGCCCGCCGGTGTTTATATGGGAATCAATAAAACAAGGGACTCGCCAAAATGTAAACACGAACACTATCCTTTTCTCTTTCAACACGACACTAACAGACAAGGATAGCAAACGAAATGTAGCGGCGAAATTCATTTGATTATCATTAAGTTAAAACAGGGCATGGCGCCGTTGATCGCGTGACGTCCCACTACGGAATATGCATCCCTGGAGAACGGTTTCCTGTGTTAATCTTTATGGTTAACATAGTTCTTATTATTAGTAAAATAAAGTTCAAAATTGAGTTGTCGTGTTCACCTTTTCCCTTTGTCTTGTATCGTTATCATTATTAAGGTAATGAGTCATTGCGTTAAGTGGGTCTATAAAATGAGTCATGGGACTAGGTTAGGATTTTTATCCGGAGAAAGGCAATTGCAGTATGTTGACACAGCACTGGCTGGGTTTGCGTGGGTGGTACAAAGTGCAATGACCCCGGAAAGGTATCTTTGATATTGTGTTGCGAGTGTGTTGAGAGAATATTTTATGCATGAATTTACCTATAAAAATATTTCAAAATGACGTCACTTTTGCAGATGTTCTAAAACGTCTAATAAGCTGATTAGTAAACAAATAGATAACAGATATTACTAAACATATGATGTCGTTATTATCCCATTAATTTATTTTATTAATTACGTAATTATTCCTAATTAGTCTAGGATAATGTATTTGGCATTGAACACTTTGAAGCGTTATAATTATGATCCAGTATTTTCTACTCAATGTGCGGAACAAAATAACAAAGATAATAACACCTCGATGTCTACACAAGTTCTTTGACTCAAAGTTACTGTGGCGTGCAATACTGAGGTACAACAAATTACTCTAATTACAGCCATAAAAACTAGAGCGTGAATGAGAAACAATACTTTAACGGAATTATTAATTTTACTTAGTCTAACAACAAAACTTTTTTTTTGCTATCAAGGCAATTACGGCAACAGCTTAGATATTATTCATCTGAGCTGTTTTCTACATTACCTTGACAATTTCTATTTCAAAGGAATACAAAACAATAAACACTAATTGGAGGCTTGTGTGATCTAATAGTTAAGTAATCTAATAGTCGATATGCATGAAAGGTAAACCCTTTTCATGCATATCGACAATGCTAAGACATAGTCAAGTCGCTATAAAGTTGCTTAAAATTAATTTTCTCTCTGCCTCAGTGACTTCTCCGTGCTTAGGAAGGCATGTAAAGCCATTGGTACCAGTTATCACTGATGTAGTAGTCGTTCTGGGCGACTTGATAAATTCCAACTAAACTCTGCCTCAAGCCCATACAATACTTGACTGGCCTGTTGGTCTAGTGGTTAGTGACCCTGACTGCTAAGCCGGAGGTCGTGGGTTCGATCCCCACCCAGGACAAATCTTTGTGTGATGAGCATAAAGGTTTGTTATGTGTCTGTAATGTGTGGGTGTAATTTATCTATAATATGTATGTATTTAAAAAAAATGTATTTAATTAGTATATCAGTTGTTTAGTACCCATAACACAAGCAAATATATTTGCTTACTTTGGGACTAGATGGCGCTGTGTGAATGTGGTAGAATATTATTATTATTATTATATTATTATTAATAAAAAAAGTGACTTCCGTCGACTAATACTTATAAAAATAGAAATACAATACTTTTTAAGATCTGTTTTTATAGTTGCGGTATATCTCTTATCTCATTTTATTTTATTCACCTATTTCGTAACGTGTGGCATATGGCTGCAAGCAGCGGCATTGAAACAGACATGCATTTCAATTTAGACATAAATTGCCAATGCGTCACCTGCTGTCAGTATAATATAGCAATTTCTGGCATAATGTAGGTAGTAATCCATATTGATTGCACGTATATCATTGCTGTATCCTATTATAAGTTCTGGAACCGATCAATCGTCTATTGAATTGTCTTGACCAGTTAAATGTTTTGAACAAGCTGATTTTATGATCATGAGAGGTCAAGAACAGTTTCTGTACTTCTTCTATGCCTATACTAATGAAGGTTAACTGTTGTTATTATTTACATTGAGGACGACTATTATGTGTACAATATGCGATAAATAACATTGACCTACTTGTAAAGGTGAGATTACATGGAAACTTGCGCCTTACCCGACATTGAAAATGTCTTTTCACTCTAGTCGAACCAGGGGTTTACTCTGAATTTCGACATTCGAATATTCGATTTTGATATCGCTGTCAAATGTATGAAAGTGACATGACCATATCTAAAGTTGCGCTACAATAGATCAACTCTGGTCGAGGTAGCAAGGAGGCCACTAGTGGCTTCCGGTCCAACTAACCATAATAATATCTAAAGTTCCATACATTTGATAGCGACATCATACCGAACATTCGAATGTCGAAATTTAGAGTAAGCCTCCTGTACATATCTTTCTATACAGTTTCAGTGAAGTCTCTTCTAGCTCCAAGATGGTACAGGCAGCAACAAAAATATAATCGTCAATTCAGTTCTCGTCCTAGTCTAGTAGTTTATGTATGCTTTCGTATACTAAGTTTTGAAATTATAAAGCTAAAGATTTTGTTTGTTTGGTTTGACGAGCTAATCTCAAGAGCTACTGGTCCAATTTAAAAAAAAAAATGTAGTGTTGGATAGCCTTTTAAGAGAGGAAGCCTATAAGCTATATAACATCATACTACGGCCAAAAGAAGCTGAGCAGTAATCTAACAAAGAACGACGGGAATGAAGCCGCGGAAAACAGCTAGTTTGAGATTATGGACGTTACACTGCGTTATATTATTCAAATATACGTCCCATTCATTAAGATGGGTGTCTTTATGATTACTTTATATCTACGTATTGGACCAAAGCTAGTATTTATGCCCATTTGCCCAATTGAGGTTACATCTTTAAAGCTTTTCTTACTTTTAGAAATGGCTTAATTATGTACACGATTAAAGATGCCGTTATTGTCATAGACGCCTACGTAAATGCATATTTGAATCAGTAAAGTGCATTTTGATGGAGAAATGTGGTGGTCAATATAATGCGAGATACATATTCAGTGGAAATATAACGGAGGTTTTACGAGTGCGAGTTAATTGTTAGTGTATGAGAGAATTCACAGTTGGCGATAATAATTTAGATGTTTGTACACGATACAGATATTATTATTATTTTATAGCAGTTATGCAACACCGTTTAAAATAACGGTTCTTATATCAGCAGTAACTAAATTAGTCTTTAATTTTAAAAGTCTTAAATTTTAGACTGACCTGTTGGTCTAGTGGTTAGTGACCCTGACTGCTAAGCCGGAGGTCGTGGGTTCGATCCCCACCCAGGACAAATCTTTGTGTGATGAGCATAAAGGTTTGTTCTGTGTCTGGGTGTAATTTATCTATAATATGTATGTATTTACAAAAAAAAATGTATTTAAGTAGTATATCAGTTGTTTAGTACCCATAACACAAGCAAATATAATTGCTTACTTTGGGACTAGATGGCGCTGTGTGAATGTGGTAGAATATTAGAATATTATTAAAAACATTACAATAGAACTGATTAAAACGTGTGTTTTAATAAAAATGTCATCATCATCATCATCATCAGCAACCCATTAAAAACCGGAGGTCGTGGGTTCGATCCCCACCCAGGACAAATCTTTGTGTGATGAGCATAAAGGTTTGTTCTGTGTCTGGGTGTAATTTTTCTATAATATGAATATATTTACAAAAAAAAATGTATTTAAGTAGTATATCAGTCGTTTAGTACCCATAACACAAGCAAATATAATTGCTTAATGTGGGACTAGATGGCGCTGTGTCTATGTGGTAGAATATTAATGTCCCACCGCTGGGCTCGGGTCTCCTCTCCTCTATATAGTTGAGAGGGTTTAGGCCATAATCCACACACGCTGGCCTAGTGCGGGTTGGTAATATAAATGTTTTTACTGTCAAATTAGCTGAAGATTATTATTATTGATAAAAATATTTTTACTCGCAGTTTATTTTTAAGAATGGCATGTTTTTCCATTTTCATGACCACGTGGTTGTGTTGTGGTTATGGTACGTGTGAATACAGCCTAACTTTTAACATAGTGTGCGGCTTTGTGCCGTCTGTAACCAACGGCTCCCCGCAATCTTCATTATAACTGATATAAAATCTACCACGTATTCTGCTGAGAGCTAAGTTTAATAAGACTATTCTATTATCAAAACTTGATATAACAATAAGTTTCACAATATAACTGATACAACCCGCTGTATTGTCACAGGTATTATCGATGAGAAGTTACGGCCAAGTATCTCGTGTTAGATAATAACACAAGACTAGATAGCGTGAAAGGACTGAATGTAAGACCTTGGCAAAGTCACAAGCTGAAAATGAGATCCAAATGGTTGGTTAGGTTGTGTTTTTATTAGACGTATATTCGGCGGCTTATTGTACGCCAACCGACTTTTTCTTTGAATTTATTATCTTTAACTCTTTCTCCCTAAACATCTAGACATTATTTACGTCAATGAACTGACATTAAATAAATTAAGTGTAGTGTGCGAGTAGACGCTATCCTGCTACATTATCTTTTAAGCTTGAGCATTGAAGTATTGAACCAAACAAAAATATTGATAATATTTTATTGAAATAGGGTAGGTGAATTAGGAGATTATATTGTGATAGCAGCTTACGATTGACTTTTCAAAGTATTTAATTTAAGAATATAGTTTTCATTTTCACTTTGCGCTTATAAAGATGAAGTTTATTCAACGAAGCGTTTATAACTTAAGTTTAATGGAGGTGAAGACGTCATCATTAGCGTTAGCAACAAACAGTTTGCCTAATCAGGAATAAACTTTCCATAAATGTGTACAGAGTTTATATTTTGAAGTTTATACATACAAAGCTTATTACACCCGTTCTGAGGCGATATGTACGTTTGTAGGTACTAGACGGTGGCAAATGATATTCAAGACAGTGAAGAGCCAGATAAACTTGCTTAATAGTTTTGAAGAGAAGATAATATCATGTTGTTTAGATCATTGTATTAGTTCTCTCATCCTATTATTTATGAGTACATATTGCGGCATATATCATAAATTATTATTTAATAAGAGTATTTAAAACTTAATTAAGATTATAATTATACAGCTAAATCTATATAAATAAAAATCTTATCATCATATTAGCCCAATGACGTCCACTGTTGAACATAGGCCTCACCTAATTTCCGCCACAGCGAGCGATTTTAAATAAAATCTAATATTCCTACCTAGGATTTTCTACGTATATTATTTTGGTATATAAATGTGTAAACTTCCTACAGCGGTATGACATGTCCTTCTTCAAACGAGGTTTAAAGAGAGTGATCCTCCCAAGGTAGGCGGCTTGGCTGTGCCCCTAGCATTGCCAACGTCCATGAGCGGCGGTAACCACTTACCATCAGGTGGGCCGTCTGCTCGTCTGCCACTTTAGGCAATAAAAAAAAAGTGTTTTTATAAATTTTATTTATTTTATTGTTTTTTAATTAACATGAAACTATAGTAAAAAATCTAAGCTTTTTTTTTCCTCTACCTTGATGGAGAAATGGCTATACGAACATATGTACGATGAAAAAGTTTTAAGCAAATTTACTTGACTATCGACCTACATAGACCGCCATTGTACTAATTCGAACTGCCTTTCTACTGATAGTGTTCTCCAGAACATCGGTAGTTGGCGCTACTTTACGCCAGCACCGTATTTTCTTAATTTTGTTTTTAAAGGAAGTTTTTTCTAATCATCTAAAGGCAGGCCCCTATAGGCCTCTTACCAGGCATATCCAATTTGCAGTTTATTAGTTTAGCTCATTTTATATGCTAGACTAACACAGCCTGACAGTTAATCCTGTACAGTAACATTTTGAGACTCTTGGTTTCAATGACTTTGAAACTAGATTAATGGATTGCGTAATAAAGTCAGGGCGTTGCTTTTTCATAACGATATATATAGTTTTGTATGTATGTGTTCCTATTCCGTATTAGTTACGTACTAAATGTAGGTACGTCTCTTGGCTACATCCAAGGAGGGTTGCAAAAAGTGCTTAATGACTTTCTCTATAGAGTTTTTGTGACTGGGCAGTCAGTGGACCTTCGACGGGAATGCGTAGCCCATGTATGGAATTTACACATTGCTAAAGATCTTTTTGCGTTGAGTTATATTATATAATGTTAGCGAGGAAATATGCAAAAACGGTAAAAATATAATCTATACCAATTTTATAAGGCTGTAGAGTTTGTATTTTTGGTTGAACGCTAGGATTTCAAGAACTACTACTGGTCCGATTTGAAAAATTCTTTTAGTGTTGGTTAGCCCTTTATCGAGGAAGGTTATAGGCTATATAACGTCACGCTACGGCCAATAGGAGGTGAGCAGTGGCTAAATAAAGAACGACCGGAGCGAAACTCCGCGCGACTTCTAGTATTACATTATATGTATACGTCGAAACATCGAAACCACGGTAGTATTTTAAAAAATACCTCAAGCTCCTTGTATTGTACACCTATTTTTTTAAACTTAGATTCTAAATATTAGACTCTAGACTCTTTCTCAAGACGTTATGACGTATCATCACTTCAGAGAATGTTATATTATGTTTTTAAGCTTTTAAGCCATTATACGTCATCAGAAGGAAAAATATGATTATGATACGAGCAAATTATTATAAAATATTTTTATTTGACCTTAATTAATAGATTACTAAACTACTACTACAATGGTGTTTTTTTGTAGCGACATGAAATTAAGAGAAAGACTTTTTTGCAAAAGTCAAAAATTCAACTTACAATGCTACGAGAAGTGAAACTGTTTGCCAGAGAGCTTGAAACTTCGCTTTCCTTTTGTGTACTTGTCCAATTTGCACGAGAAACCTTCCTTACATGTTTTTTGTTATAGCGGTATGTTAATTATTTTAAGTATTTTGTCGGTGGCCGGCAAAGACTTAGTAAAAGTAAATGTTTGAAAGGCAATGCGAATTTAATGAAATATGCAACCGAACTGCAGCATAAGGTAGATATATTAACAACATTGTACTTGTATACTTTTCGATGGAATGTAGTGCAAATGAGAACTGTAACTAACAAATAAGTTTGTAATGAGTATAAGTGCCGAAGGAATATATTATTTTTATTGAGAATATAATAATATAAGCTTTTGAAAATTTGTATTGTAAGCGTAAAAAATGAGTGAACTGGAGAAAAATAAGAAATACTCTCTAGATTGTTTAGGAATATTAAGTATGACGAAACGTTGCCGATTTTTAAATATAAGAGGTTTTTGGGGTGGACAATAGACATCTACATTTTCAACCTTTTACGTCTGTGCAAGAAAAATTGGCAACAGTTCAAATTAAAATAATATAGCGAAAATGTTTACTAATCAAACAAAACTTATTATTAATCTGTTCCTTTTACGCAAAGAAGCATTCAAATTTTACATAATCGTATAAACATAGAAAACGTTCCTTTTTTGTAGGTACACGCTAAGCTTAATTTATTCCACGAAACAGTTCGGGGTCAACCCTGAACATTACGAATACATTTGTACGTGTATATGTTTGTATAATATCTGAAGGCACATTTTGTCGTGTAATTAATTAGGATTATACTTAGCTGTGCCCCGGTCAGATAAAACTTCGTGAGTTTACTTTAGGGTTGACAAATCCGAGAGATATCCGAAGTTAAATTGTAGAATTAGATAAAGCAATTACGTTGTGACGTGAGGTTGATTTAATAGGACCTTTTGTTGTAAAAACTTTTAAGTCTCTTGCGATGAAGAATATAATTATATTTAGATAAAAATATGAGATTGGGTGTTAAACACTTAGATATAGGATAGCATGTTTTACCGCAGTTCGTTAGCGGTATGAAAAAATACCATTTAGAATGTGCTATAGACATAATTATATCGCGGAAGTACTACCCTCCCACAGAATCTCGATGCTAGTATATATTGTACCCCTGTTAGAAAAAAGCATTATGTGAAAATGAGTTATTACAGCAATTTACATCTTGTGACGAGAGAATTAAGGTTGATAACAGTGAATTGTAATGTCATTTTTTAGTTTTCGGAGGCCCAATTCCTCCTCTCAATATCCTTCGTTTTCTGTTTCCTCCCTAATTCTCTTTTAGTTTTCGGTAGGCTAGGTTGTGTTTCCTTCGCATTGTTTAATTAATTCTAAGAAGACACAGTCATGGCAATTACCACTCACCATCAGATGGGTCCTCTCCCACATCAGGTAATAAAAAAATACAGCTTCGATACACCCGAAAACCTCGCAGCAGGTTATTTAAACTTTCACGTGAACTCCAAAAGCAGAGCTTAAATTTACCGTAAAATATTCGCACAATTATTTAAAACATATCATACAGATTTACCCATTTGTTGACCAAAATCTTTTGTAAGTAACCTTTATAAGCCGGTTTCTCAACGTGTCCGTTCGGTCAGCCCTAAACTCCTAACCGTGTGCCACCCTTAAATCATTCCGGTACTAAAATTTTACCTAATCCTTCCCGTTGACCCACTTCTCTCCGATTGCGGTTGTGTAAGATTACAGATAATATAAAGAACACTTATAACAAAGTTAATTTAATATAAAACGTAGGAAATGTACGATGTGCTGCGTGACTTTATTTTAATGAGGTATTAAATTGTTGTTGGTTTTGAAAGTTCGAAGTTATCTTCGTATTTCTAGCTGTCTGCAAAAGTACTATCTTATTATGTTATCAAAGTTAATTAAATACAATCATAAGCAATGAAATGTAAGGTTTGCTAACTTAATTGGACAGTGGAATACTAGATGTTGATGATAAAATGAGCTGTCATTTAAAAATATTAATACAAAGATTCAAAGGTGGATTGAAAATATTGAAAATATATGGATTAATAATATGGATTGAAAATATATTTCTAGTCGTAATGATTCTTCATAAAATGCTCATTCTAGATTTTAAAGTCAACTTTTTTAAAGAAAATGCTTTAACATTATCATCCAGAAATAAAATCAGCTGATTCGTGACCCACGTAGCTGATATAAAGCTAAGCCTTAATATTGTACCAAAACACGATAACACAATAAACGATGTGTATTACAGATTATTATTTGAACATTGCAAATGTTATTATTCATTTCGGACGCATTCATATAAATCAGATCGCTTAAACGACATCCCATTAGTAGGTAACATATGGCTCTAAAACCACTTCATAAATTCGTTAAATTGCATAATATAATCAGCTCATACGAAACTCCTTGCGTATCTCATACCAAATAATTCACATAATATCTTACGCAAATGTAGAACTCGCTCAATGTTCAAAGAAAATGAACCAATGAACGAAGGGCAAAACGAGGTCGATTATTGAACTTGCCGAAGAAAATGACTGACGGAGACACAAATGAGTCAGTGTCGTAAAATTTAACGTGACACCCAGCACCGCTGATAGTGTCTATGGCAAAAGAAAGTGCCCATAAAGAGAATTGATGAACGCCCCGCAGCGTAATGTCATACTGATGTTGCCAGTCGGTGTGTAGCGAGCCTTATATTGATTTAGAATCGACTATTAGACTTGGCCGTCAGCAATAAAGATACAGTTTGTATTGATAAGACATGTAATGAGATATTTCTTCGCTTTCGCTGAAGAAAGTGAAGGGTGTCATTTGATATCGTTGTATAAATGTTTAGTTTACTGTACTGACACACAATTTTTAATCTTAGGAGTGTGTTATACACTCCTAAGATTAAAAATTTCGTTATCTTTATGAATAACAAAAATATAAATAAGTAGTTTATTAATCTTAGCTACAGTATATTACTATAGTTACGTCAGACTTATCGCCGATTGGTGTAGATTTTGATTATTACTTATCGCTATAATCTGAACTCCTTTTCCGAAACCTAGATAAAGCTGGCTTAAATAGAGGGAGAGGATCGGAAAAGTCCAGATGGCGATGCTTTTGCTCAATAGTGTATCTTTACCATTCATCACCATATCAGCCGTAGGACATCTACAGAAGAGACCATATCATTGAACTTACAGTAAAGGACTCTTCTGTATTTAAACAAACATCGTTTAGTAGTAGTTTAGAATGAAACACCTTATATTATGTAAAAGAAACTAAGTGACTTTGTACATTTTATTCCTTCATTAAAAAAGTTTCCGAAGTATCCCCGTCTAGTTGGACCAGAGAAGTTGGGAATTTCTTGTTTTCTTGACAGTTATGAAGAATATAAATATAATTTATTATTTAGGTTACTTAGAATTTCTATTCCACGTTCAAATGTAAATGATAATAGACAAACAGCTAAAGGTGTTGACCAAAGATCGTAACTTTACCGGTTGAGTTATGGCTTTGAATCTACTCCTTGTTCTAGGTTTATTTAGCTTAGTTTGTGGAGATTTACTGCAGTATTCGTTTAAGTGATATTGTTTACATAATGGTGTAATGGTTGCTTGATCTAAATCGGTTATTATTTGTACTTTAATAAACACAGAACAGAGATAGGTTTAGTAACCTTTCAATCTATGAAAGAAAGTAGGTAACAAATTAAAAAAAAAAATTCTTAGTATTCATTTTTTCTTTAATGCGTATCAAAATAACTGAATCTTTTATTTGACATCCTTTTGTATACTAATTTTTTGTACGGTTGTTGATGAGTATAACTTCTAAAGTATGGATTAGTGTTGTACTATATCTGTAATGTCAAAGTATATTTTTACCCGACTGTCAGGACGGGTATTGTTTTTCGCGCGTATCTTGTATGTTTGTAAATTTCTTTATTCCCACGAATCTTCCAAACGGCTGGATGGATATTGACAATTAGGGTATCGTTAGATTCGTCTAGAAAACCCAAGTGTCTTTAGATAGGTTTTAAGAATAAAAAGACTTAAACGGCGGGCTTTTAACGCCAAATTGTAAGAAGTTCAATTTTTTTTTAACCAAACCTATCGAGTTTGGTATCAAAATAAAGAGAATCAAAAGGAGATTACATATATTCAAAAAGGGATTATACATAATTGAATGGTTCCAAATTGTAAGTAGTTCTATTATTTTTTTAACCAAACCTATCGAGTAGAGTATCAAAATAAAGGGAATCAGATGGAGATTACAAATATTATACATATGTTATGTAATTTAAATTTAATCAAGTATAATAATATTACAATAATTTTACGGTCTTTTTAGTGCGTTGCTCTCTGTTGATTTTTTGCAGTCGGGTTATTAAATTTTTTAAATTCTATTTATTCATTAGAACTGTTTCGGTTATGTTATAAGAGCTGTTACTGCAATTACAATAGATCTAATGTTCGGTTGCAATCGCAATTATACCTAGTTTCTAGTTCCTACCATTCTGATGTTTTACTAATGTATTCATTGTAATGGAGAGAATATACCTCAAACAAGGTAATTTATTCAAAGTAAAACGTTAGCTCAGCAAAAGCACATGCTCTAACTAGCTAAGAAGCTCGGTATGGAGTTATGAACGTTTATTATTAGAATAGAAACTTACAAAATACACGTTTGAATTTACTACATCATCAGCAATTCATTAATGTCTCTATCTAAGGAGCTGGGAGGGTTTTATTTACAACATCATCATCACCATTTCGACCCGTAAACGTCCCACTGCTGGAAAAAATAATGTGGAGGGAATTTAGCCTACTATACCACGCTGGCCAGACGGGTTGTTATAGGGTTTGTTTCGAATTTTGTTTTTCTTGCGATGCTCTTGTCTGCATAAGGTTACTCCCTTAGTCGCCTTTTACGACACCCACGGCTTGAGATGGAGTAGTGATATGTATTCTTAATCTGCTACTACACGGCTGTTTAGGGTACTAAATTTAATCCACAACAATAAACACGCTTTCAAAGGCGAGTTAACCACCGCACACCGGTCTAAAACACGTGTCCATTGAGCTTTATGTCAACGTTATTACTTAAATCACGACATTACCCCAATAAACCTCAGGTCATTGAAGGAATAATGTCCCCGTTGCTTCTTTGTGACCGAAACCTGTTTAGATTCACGTCGATGAAAACACTCCTGTATATCTCTGTTTTCCTGGTACAATGTTTGCCTTAATGTCTCCCCCGGGGCTCAAACGGGAAGGGGAGATTGTCTTTATTATTTGTAATCAGGAATCATACGACGTAAAAGATAAATGATTATTTGTATCGCGTTATTTGTGTTTTTTGTTCATAGTATCAAATCACGTGGTCATTTTTGCCTATGGTTTTTTTTCTATAAAACAATTAGTATAATTCTTGATGGTACCTAACCGTAGTACTGTTTACCTACTATTATAAATTAAAGTTAAAGTGAAATCATTTTTGTGCGCAGTAGATACTGTGTTAAATGTCAACATAGATGAATTAAAATGAAATAGCTAGGCTTGTTATAACGGCTGTACTGCCAGGATTGAACAGAAAAAACAAAACACTACCAAGTTATTATGGCTACGGTGTTTTGGGGGCTTATTTTGAAGTTCGACATTTGAATGTTCGGTTTGATGTCGCTGTCAAATGTTTGAAAGTGACAGTGACCATATCTAAATTTCCTTACATTTGACAGCGAAATCAAAACCCCTGCAGAGTGACGCACTTCTATAGTAGGCTGCTCAATTTAAGAACGACATTCTCGTTTAATTTATATTTATAAATGTTATAACAATTAATTATAACTCTAGTCAAACGAAGTTGTAAATAAGTTGAGCCTCGGAATCCACAGTAATTTACTACGATTGAACTTAATTTATACAGGAAAACGTAATTATATAGCAGAGTGAATAAACGTCAAGCGAGATAACGCGTAACTGATAGAACGCTGTGTAATTATAAATCATTCGGTTTCTGCTCACACCCGAACACTCGCGGCTACGAACACCGCACATCCTACTCATACAAGTAAAAGCAACAACCCTCTATATTTGTGGACTGTACATTAATTAACCTCTCTTACATGAGTCGGGTATGTGTATCGACATGGCCCGTTGTCCCAGATGGCGCATAATCTAAACTCCAAAGCCGTGCAGCGTACGGGTACCTAGTGGGCACTGAGGCCATGCGCGGTGTCCCGTGGCCATAGCAAGCGATGCCCCGACTGAAGCATTTGCATAGAAATTAACCGACCGTCCGCTTAACCGACATTTCACACAGAGTAAATAACTCGGCCGTGCTTACAGAGCAGACACCCTAGAACATTTTAACTGTTTGCAAATCTTTCTTTGCCACCTTGCACCTTTTTCGTTCTTTATTTTTAATCATTCAACAAAAAGCAATGAATGTGTGCGCACACATAAACTTATAAAGTTTTACCATAGAAACAAATTGTAATAAATTTATAGGGTACGACCTAGACAACCACTAACTTATTAAAGAAAAACTTACGTAAAAACAATTTTTTGAAAAAGTAGTACTGACCAGGGGCGAAACCATAGCGTTGTCAAACGTCGATGGGTCAGACATTCTGGTTGCACCAGGGGCGAAACCAGAGCATTAAAAATAACTAATTATTTATTATAAGTTATGAATAAAGTGACAGGCATGCAAATCATGTGGTCCGAGTTCGATTCCGAGCGGCAGTACCAATGTGAAATTCACTTTGTGAAATTTGTATGTACTAGTCTAGTGACTAACGGTGAAGGAAAAATCGTGAGGAAACCCACATAACCTAGAAGAAATTCTATGACTATGTCTGATCCACCAACCCGCACTAGGCCAGCGTGTATGGATTATGGCCTATAATCCTCTCATCTCTCTAGATAGAGGAGAGGAGATCCGAACCCAGCAGTGGGACATTAATGGGTTGCTGATGACTATAAGGTATATTATAGTCTAATCATTCTAAATAACAACTCTAATAAGCTTCTACAGACAATCAAGAGAGAAACGTGCTTGCTTCTTTTCTTTTCAGGGACATTATTGCTAAATTAAATTGGATGAAAACTTACTTGTTCTTTACAAGTCTACTTCCAGTTCTAAGGTACTTTTCATTGCATTATTGATTACTGAAAGCTTAGCGGTGCAATTGTCCGCACAATTCTTCGTCTCTTTTAATTTAAAATACGTAACTGTAAACGGTGCTATCGATCGTTGGTCCATTAATAAATTATCTGTCTGTCGATACGATTAATCTGTCCATAAAACAATATTAAAATATTGAACAAACTTTACGAACGGGGAGTCGTCGCGCCATAACTTTGTAATTGTTTTCATCGTCAGAATATTGAGGTAGAGGGGGTGAATAAAACCAAGGTAAATCAATTATATTTTTTTTATGTCTGCTAGTGTTGATTAGTCTAGATGAATCAGGTTTCAGAAATCGTAGGGGGGCCTTTTGCAGTGAAACTCAAATGGATTTCTAACAAAAAAAAACGAACGTCGCTCACACGTACGTCTTGTAGCCAGAGGGCCCATGTGGCGGTAGCTATTCATAATGGATGGTTATGAAAATGTGCAAAAATGTAAGCATTTAACTGAGAGCTGTTTGCCTCAATAATGGACAAAAGTTCTTTCTTAATAAAATTAAAAAACTATTTTCGTCAAAAGAAAATAAGCTGTCATGTCAGTTGCGGTTTCAGTTCATCACAGCATACCTACGGTTCACATATTTCCTTGCATATCTATATTTAACTCTATACTAATATTATAAAGAGGTAGTTTGTGAGTTTGCGACTTTGTAGGGGGTAATCTCGGGATCTAATGAACCGATTTTCAAATTTCTTTTAATGTTGGATAGCCCATTTATTATTGTGAAACTATAAAGCTGAAAAGTTTGTTTGTTTGGTTGGTCCAATTTTAAAAATCCTTTGCGGTGTTTTTTTTTTTTATTTTTTTTTATTTTACCACATTCACACAGCGCCATCTAGTCCAAAATTAAGCAATTATATTTGCTTGTGTTATGGGTACTAAACAACTGATATACTACTTAAATACATTCTTTTATTTTTTTTGGAAATACATACTTAACTATAATTAAATTACACCCTGTGTGGGTGTAATTTACAGAACAAAACCTTTATGCTCATCACACAAAGATTTGTCCTGGGTGGGGACTGAACCCACGATCTCCGGCTTAGCAGTCAGGGTCACTAACTACTAGACCAACAGGTGTTGGATCGCCCATTAAGAGAGAAATAGGCGTTGCTATAGGCTATATAACATCACGCTACGGTCAATAGGATCTGAGTAGTGCCAAATAAAGAACGACGGAAGTCCCGCGCGACGTCTAGTTGTAAATAAACGAATATCTGCCCATGGAATGTCATTATCGCATTCGCGTAGAGGCATGTACCCGGCCCGTGACCTTCCATGAACAGTATGTTTGTTTATAGGAATGTAAACGGCAAGAGTATACACTAGTGATATAATTATGACAAAGGCGTGCGTAAAACGACCATAGACTAAGCGAACAGTGAGTCGTAATTCATAGTATCTACTTAGTACTCCACGATGATTCCGAGAAGATAACAATAGGTAAACTGTCGTTTGATGGAAATTTGTCTTTCTAAAAATGTATGAGATACCAACACAAATGATGTCCCTGATGAACTCTCGACAATCGGCTTGGTTGATTTTATTAATGTTGTCAAATCTATATATTTATACTAATACTATTATAAATCTGAAGAGTTTGTTTGGTTGAACGCGAAAATCTCAGGAACTACTGAACTGAATTGAAAAATAGCTGAGTCACCAATGAATCACCAATGAAGGCGCTCGTAGTATTGTGGTACTGAGATGTTCGTTACGATCATCGACTTTAAGCAACACTCCGCAAGGTTAGTCAATGATGGGTGACCGTTTGTGGCAATTTCATTCTCGAGCGTCTCCGTGCTTCGGAAGGCACGTAAAGCTGTTGGTCCCGGTTACCACTTAATGTGGTAGTCGTTAAGTCAAGCTGGAAGCCTTCTGGGCGACTTGATAAATTCCAACACCAGGGTCTGCCTCAAGCCCACACGATAAGAAGAAGAACAATGAAATGAAAGGAAAAAAGAAAAAAAAAAGCCTCGGACGACCGACAGCTAGTGTTTGATTATAAATTAGAGCGACACGACAGTTTAAATTTCGAATGTCGATATTCGAAACAGGCGCAAAGTGTCAAACTGCTTATGAGAGGTATTCCATGAAGCACACCTACAGTTCATCACATATTTTATAACTAAATCAATATTGTGTAATTAATTATGCAATTACATAATAAGTAAATTAATTGAGTACAAAGGATTTAAAACAGCATTGTTGCATTAACATGTGTGAGAATGACAGTAGACGTATTAATGAAATATGTATGTGGCAGAAATCATTGTTACCGGTAGGGTTTTCATCACTTTATGATAAGTTAACTTATTGAATTATTTTAAAGGAAAAAGCGACTAACTTTTCCTTATTATTCCATATGTAATAGACACGTGAAAGATTGGTATTCATTATTAAAATAATATTTACATGAATTTCATATTTTCCCGTTACCTTATTTAAATAAAAATAAAAGCTTGAGTTATTTCCTGTATTCACTTACTTTCTTAGTCAGATTGGACAGTTATCTATAGAACTGAATAGAGATCAGGCACAGTAGGCTTGTATTTATAACCCGCATCGGTAATCGAACTCGCAACCTTATGTTCAGCATTCATACTACATAGCTATAAACGTCACCGTGACATAGCGGTTCAAGTCATCACTAACATCGCCGTGCCGAACGACGTAAATTCGATTCTCACATGAGACAAATATTGCAAAATTCATTGATATTAGTGTTTGGGTGTACTTTGTGTCTGTTATTTGTATGATTGCAAATTCCCCGTGACGCAGAGCTTTTCCTGCGTGCAAGCGCAGTCTTTTAAAATAAGGAAAATAAAGAAAAGCTGCTAGATTAACGAGGCAGTTAATATAATATTTAATATAAGTGCGAACCCTAATGGAATGGTGTTGCAAGTGTATGTATGTCGCCATAATGGTTGTGCAACAAAGGTTTTTATACCCGCAGCCTTGATTGCGTCCGGTAATATAAAACATCCTGTAGTTGGAGGACGCTGATGGAAAATGGTCTATATTGCCCCACTTACTGTGTATCTGTATTTGATATTTCGTTACATTTGTAGATAAATTATTTACACGTAATAACTGATGATGACACCTACAGTTGAGCACATAATTATTATTTAGTAGAATAATGTTTTATCGTCACATAAATCAATTCCCTTCACATTGTTTGGAGGAGACCCGTGCCCAGTAGTGGGACGTTTATGGGTTGCAATGATGAAATCAAAAATGATATTATTATAAATTAGGCATTAAATATCGTAAACTATCGATTGATCTTGTTTCTATTTTTTCTTCTGAAATATAATACTGATTTTAAATCTACAGTCTGTCAGCACAGAGTATTAAATTATTAATACTGAAACTTTTTAGTTCAACATGCTGCATCATCTCTTAAATTCTGTTAATATTGAAATGATTAATTAGAACCCACGAGGACCGTAATATTTCACGGAGTTTTTTTAGCCGTGCTATTCTATACATACATTAATAAAAGTAAATTGCTTGAAATCACATTGTAATTAGGTACGCAACAAAGAATGAGAGAATTATGATAATAATGCTTTTTATTTATTCTAAAAAAGGGTAAAACTAAGTCAAGCGTGACTAGGTTATAGTAGATATTTTAGTATTATGGTCACGCACAATGCGTGGCATTTCTTTTCTTCTTGGCTATTTTATTTAAGTTATTGCTTTTTAAAATGTTGCTGAATATATAAGCTCAGTTACATTGTAGATAAATGGTAAACAATGACTCATTCATCAAGTCACGCACCTCTAAAACATAGTCTTAAAAAAAAAATGTAATCCTTTTTCCTATGACTGTACTTTAGAGGAGCGCCCGAGTTGACAACAAAAAAAATATAGGTAAAATCAGAAGGTGTCAACTCTCCCGCACGCTCATATTCCACGCTCGCGAGTTGAGGAATAAATCACAAAAATTGATGTCGGAGTGTTTTTTGTATAGTATTTATCTAAGAGCTGTAGCCAGAGTAAAGCTACATTGCTTAATACATTTAGTGCTTACATTGTATTTTGACATAGTGTGACGATTCAGAGACAGAGGAGGCGAGAATGATATAATTTGGCTACTGGGACAGTGATAATGATTTTTATTACAATCTTTCTAAAGAAGCTAGCGGCCTTTTCATAAGAAAGTGGTAATGATCCTTCACAGACATAGGCATTGGCAATCTTTAAGTATAGTTCATATACTTTGTATGTACTATGTACACCCCAACTTCATAAAATTACTCATGAAAGGTTGTTTTTATTACGTTTCTTATCCGTAAAAACTCTAAAATTGCAGGTATGTATATACATTTAAAAAAAAAGAAACATTTAGTATTTAGAACTTTTACGATATTATGCTTAAAAATATTTTCGTAAACGACCTACGTTGTTCTTGATAAAATATTTTAGAAGTATAATATTTAAATTTCAGGCTGAAACCACAGCTCTCTAGAAAATATATGAGGTAAAAAATACCGAAGAGTTAGGGGTACAGTTTTTAGGATAGCAAAGAGACGGCAAAAGGTTTTTATACTGAATACTTTATAATGTTTGTCTGCACAGCTGGGACTTTAGAAAAGGATTATCTTACCAACATCAATAGTAAAAGATACTGATTATTATTCTGAACTCAAACTAGGTACATTATAATTCAAAAGTTTGAGGCAGTTTTCTACCAGATAACTGTCTGATAAACTGTTTGATATTTAAGTGCCAGATTTTATATGAAAAATATTTACAAATTTGTCAACTAATACATTACGAAACTTATATATTATGAAAGAGGCGAAGCAGGGCCTGAAGGTGATATTTATTGTATACATATTAGTCTCAATAAATTTTGAAGTCGTCGTCCACTTGTGCAAGCAGTAACTCTTTTGGTGCGTATTAATAAGTCGCAAATTTTCTTTCTTTGCGGACTTACTTAGACTAAACTTTTGTCGACAGCACATTGACTACATGTAGCGACAGATTAATAATACATAATGTCACTACCCCATCTCAATCCATGAGTGTCGTAAAAGACGACTAAGGGAGTACCTTATGCAGACAAAAGCACTGCAAGAAAAGAAAAATTTGAATGAAACCTTATACCAATCCGTCTGGCCAGCGTGGTATAGTAGGCTAAATTCCCTACACATTCTTTGTAGAAGACCCGAGCCTAGCAGTGGGACGTATGGGTTGGAAGGATGATATTTACTATATTAAGAGTTGTAAGTGAGACTTGCAATAAAATGTGTAGCTATCATAAATTTGTAACCCTCTTATAAACCTGACTTTGCTGACCTCACAATCGTAGGCGTAATACCATTGGATTATATTAATGTGAATCTCTCGTATTAGACCTCTGGCTGACTGGTTCTTAATAAATTAGAGCTAACATGCCTCGCTTAAGAGGAAAATAACTCTGCAAGCACATATCACCGCCCACTCAAAGGCGGTCCATAAATCAATAGAACTGAATAGCTTCAATGCATAAAGCTATTAATGCTTTTACGTTCCAAGCTCTTTAACGACCACATGCTAGTCATCGTCCTTAGTACTAATTTGATATACTGATTACTTTATCCAAATTACTACAGAAATTTTCTACACTGTGGCCTGCCTATGTGTGTTGATTCACAATATTTGCACGTAAATACGAAGCCCCGGTCCCAATACGTGTTCTGAACCCTTGTATGCAAAACAAATGTAATATTTATGCACCTCCGTTATCAGAAAATCGTCAATCAAAGATAGTTGTTTTGATAAGACCGAATTCTTGTTTATATAGTGCATTTACTTTTGTTGTAACTTTTACTGCACTCGCGTGTTAGACAGAAATAATTTACGCGCAATTGCATAAAATTATAACATGCGTATTAATAAATTATATACAGGTTGTTGACAGGAACAATATGGGAAAGTTAATACCTAATATAGCCTAACACAGCAGCTTTAGAGGTGGAATTGGAGATCTTATACCTTTCATATTAAAAACTAATTTTGAGTAACAAAATCTGTAATAGTCTGTTTTAATGGCATGTTAACTTTTTGGTTTCAATCTCTGGATTGGATCCGGTATATTGTATTATTTATTAAGAGAAAAACTATGTACTTGGTGACTCACGAGTTTTATTTAGGTACCTATCAAGTATACAAGTAAGTAAGGTAAGCTTTTTTTACTAAAAAACACGATTATAGTCATGATTAAAATTATAAGTTATCCAATCATTATTGCTTTACATTCATAGAGTAAAAATATATGGTTAGCATAAATTGTAGTTATTCATTGCGTAGCCTCCAGGAAATGGATTTTGAAACTATCATTAACCAAGAAGTTCCTCCCACGCAGCGAAATGAGACTTTTTTCTAACACTTGATACGCTCGTTTTTTAAGGGGATGGTTCTGCTTGCTCCCTTCGGTCCGTCCCTTTTTAAGTTAACCTTTATCCCCTAAACTTCTTCAAGGATTCATATTACAGAAAGATCCCCAATGAAGTAATGAAATATATCAAGAATTGTTATATATCTAATTGATGGCATTCCATACTTACCTATTTGAACTATCAAAAATGTTATTCAATATTTATTGTATTTTGTTATTTTTAGTTAACATTATAAGCACGCTGAGAACCGTGAAACAATTTCCCATGTAATAGAACAAAATGGAATCCATATTGGTACTGTCGGTCGGGATCGAACTCGGACCGCGTGATTTGTACGCCGGTTCCTTATCCATTCAACCACCATCTCTTCAAAAAGAAAATAGATAAAATTAATTACTCTATCTTATATATTCATTCTCAACCCCGTGCCCAGCAGAGGGACATTTGTGGGTTGAAATGATGATGAATATAAATATTCAAATACGACACGGAACTTCTTCGAAAACTTTGTGGCCTGTGAATAGTTCTACCTAAATTTTAAACATGAAATCAATTCTCTATTAAAAAACAATACCCTTTCTGTCAGTCGGGTAAAAATCTAACTCAATATACAAGTAAAAAGCACCCTGTTGACACAAGTGCATGTATATGAGTATTTAGACGCGATGTAATGAAATACCAGTCAACCCTTAAACGCTAATAAAATACAAACGCCGCATTTATTTACTGTACTCATAAAATATTTTATTGCGCGGTTGAAACAAACATTCAAGAAGACAACACTTTTGTAACCACCCTCACTTTTGTTAGGGACTTTATCGATATTGTCATATCGCATGTATTCTGTATGAGTATGAGTGATACTCATCGCAATATGTACCCGTAAGGTTATTTATATTTAGGTATATTATGCAATAGGCAATTAGTTTGTGGAAAACTTTAAACTGCAGCATGAACGTAGCAGTTGTAACTTTCAGAAGGCGGGGGCGGAGAGGATTCTGAGAGTCCAAAAATGTACAAAGATAATGCTATTTTTAAGTTGGCCATCTAGACCCCCTAGAATTCTGTAGTTGATGGGCACATATGAATGTGCCCATCAACTACAGAATTATTTTCATTCACAGCTTTTAATGTCATTGATATTTTCGAGAAACATATTATTTAGTTATATTATATCGTCGTTAGTGTAGAGACAAGATCTGTTTATAACACATGGTCAATCGACGGAGATTTTTTTGTCGAATTTTGTCGACTTGGTAGACTGTATTTTTTTTTACTAACGCATAAAATCTATGTAAGAAGAACATAGTCATGATTTATGAAAGTAGTTAAAATAAGTTTCAAGCTAAGCTCAAATTTGTGTGCGAAAAATACTGTTACATTAAATAAAGTCTATAGAAAGCATTTATTAAACAATGATAAATAATTAATTAAGTTTCGAAACTGAGCCGATCAACTCGGTATCTAAACGGATTAACCGCTAAAGCCTTCATTTAGCTTTAACGCGTTATCTGAAATAATATCAGAGCCTAATACAAAACCAATTGTCATCAGCAAACTGTATTCACAATCGGACTACGCCCTTTTATCCCACGACTTGGCTATCAAAAGGCAAAAGGTTCAAATAAAGGTTACACTACTAAAGGTCGTGTACCTAAATCTTTTGTAATTTTCATAAAATTTTTAAACGTTGTTATACAAATTACTTAAGTGACCTGTAATGGCTTCTTGACACTATTACATTATAGGGCGTTTACACCAGACGGCGATAAACGGTCAAGCTATTCAGTGGTTATGGTTAGATTTATTTTGAAAGTACATGCATAATTATTACATGGCAGTAGGTATTAGAGGTATCCCGAGTAAGTTGGTAATAATTTAAAAAAAAAAGGTATATAATGGTATTGGCTTAAAATGCATTAGATAAACACTACACTCGATAAACTATGCTAACAGTTAACAAACAATCTTTCTGATAACAAACTACCTTCAAGAAAGGATATTATATAGAATCATTGACATCGAAGATATCTAACTGATTTAAATTTGGATAACAATTTATAGGACGAATATCTGAAATGTCTTTCTATTTTCAGGTGGCTCAATCGGAGTCGAAGTCCTGGCGAAAATATCACTTAGAAGAAATCGATACATTTGAGAATCTATTGTAGCGCGCGGATCCCAGGTTTATGGTTTTATTACACTGATATTGATAGAACTGTTTCAATATGTTTTTATTTTAAAACTTGACGTGATCTGTATGACCTCTTTGACATTTTTCAGTCATACCCAAATATCGTCAACATGACGATAAGAATACTTCATTTCATTTTGCCGGCCCATTGGTCTGGCGTTCCTGCAAAAATGACATCAATGCGCGGGACGGTGATGCTCCAAATAAATTTGTTTCTTTGGAGTGAAGCGGAGTGGGGCGGATCCAAGTGACGTTATAGGTACTAAGGAAAACGCTCGATCAGAAACACTCGGAGCATTTCTTTTATGTAACGCGCCGTCATGTGTTCTTCTATTTTGCACTGATTCTATTTAACGGATTTTACCATAAGGGTCGACATTTGTCATTTAAATAAGAGCTTTAATTCATTTACAATGTTAGTCATTTTATAATGTCATCATGATTACAAGACATGATCAAAAATATTAATTTGCGCTGCTGTTTAACGCAACAAATCCGGGCTTTTATTACCAACTTGCCAGCCTCATAACTCTTCTATACAGCTTGCTAATCAATACATGTTGTCAGACATTTAATAAGTATGGGTCAAATCGTAATTTACCCCGAACAAGTCCACTTGACCGTCTCTAGTTAATGGACCGTATCGTAGTCCAGTAATAACGTAATGGTATAATTATACATAGTTACATAATTCTCTTCAACCATTTCGTTGATTTTATCGTCCTTGTCTCTGTGTAATTCTACTGCAATTTGCTCCTTTATTCAGTTGCTCTTTATAAATATTTTATAGTCACCATCTAATAAATTTGATATGTGCATAACCTACTTCGCTCTAATTGAGAGGACGAAGAAATTAACCCAGAACAATTAAGTGTTCCGTTTGAGTGCGATAACGATAGTAGCGAATTAAATGTTGGTGACATAATTTTATCAAATATTGGCATATGCAACCAACGCAACGTTTGTATTAAAATATTATAATGCACCTTTATCATGAAATGATTCTAGTTTTGTGTGATGTTATAGTATAGTCCTCAATTCAGTGTGTAGTCCGATTTCCATTGTAATCTAACACGACCCAAGATCCACTCTCCAGTTAGAGTCTACTGTAAGGTTTTGCTCGTCCTCCCACTTTTTGATTTGCTTCCCTCTGTTCCATTTTGAGTTATCCGTTTTTTTTTCAATATTGTGTAAAACACTTCAACTAACGTTAGTTGAACACAAATATACCTTTATAATTACTGTAATCAGCGGTAATTGTATCCCTTGGTGATATATGAAAAACAATGCTTCATTGTGAAACCTTTGTTGCTCGAGTAATTGTTTGAGCTGTCTCATTAAGTTCCCGCCACTGGTGGTGTTCATGTTGTTGTTTATTTTTTGCTATATTATTAGCTTGTTTAAATTCAAAACTTACATTTATTTTCTCTAAGAACGTATTTATCGATTTGAACATGGCCCCGGGTCGTATTATATCTTGTAATTAATCGGATCTTGCCACGCGAAATGTTCGTGTTGTAATAAGTTTCTTTTAATGTTTCTGTGCAGTAACAACGCAATGTGATTTTACCGTCCCTAATTTTATATGAAAATTGTATATTTTAAGTGGTCTAAATCGTGTTAATGTAATATAATGTTACTGTAAATGTTCTACTCATTTCTAATAATAAGAGATCTATAAATATACTTCCAATTATTGAAAGCTCTTGGCTTTTTAGCGGAACCTTCGGAGCTTCGGCGGTTCTTTCTGCGGAATCATTGGGACATAAACGATGTTCATATTTCATCACGTTCTAGGTCAACTGGAGCGAGCTAACGATAGCGGCCGAAATAAATTGCTGTTTGATTTATTTTATACGTAGGTATACTTTACTGATACTAGTAATGGTTCGTTTCTCAGTGATTGTTCTTTAAAGAGCTCTATTCGCTCGTAACGGACACTTAACTCACATAAAATGATGGACGTAATGGACTATGTGGGGATGATGCCGAGACTAAGTGCCTTGTGATTTTGTTATGATTTTTATTTAATAATAAATATATAAGTGAAACAATGGATTGAGACTTTGTATTGTATCTACACCATCTGGTAATCTAAGTATTTAGGCATGTTCATTAATTTTTTTTTTCTTTGCACCTTAGATAGATTAAGATTCACAATGTTCTCATATATAAAATTATATGCTGTACGGTGACAATGTTTCAGTTATAATGACTGCTGTAGCACAAGAATTTTAATTCTACTATTTCTCGTGATCTCTTAAATATTTTAAATACGTCTATATTTTCTTTATCATTTTGTCTGAAATTTGACAACCCTTTTTGTATTGACTGATGACAGGTATTTAGAACTTTAAATTATGTTATCTTTAAGCAATTGCTATTTTTATAAAAGCTATGAAAGTCTTTGAATGACGTACGACAATTCCAATTGGCAGTGATTATGGAAAAACAATGATCGCCATTTTCCAGGCTGAACTTTTTGCTATACGAATATCATTGTGAATTTCTAAGGTAATAATGCCATTATCAGCACACTTTGCATATTAAAGTAGTGAATATAAATGCAGTCTGATTCAGGATAATCAAGTTATAAATAGACCGAAATGTTGTTTGAATCGAACGAGTTACAATTAGGGGCAGTGCATGTAATGTTGTGACAGTTCAAATGCATGTTGTGATATCACTTTAGTTGAATAGGTTTTAAATGTAACCGATCACTTCGTATATGTATAATAGTGATTATGTCTCTTTTTTTCACTTCTATACTTTTCTCTAATGGTGAGAAGTATACCCGGTCCTTTTGGAAGGCTTACGTGGGGACAAAGGTCCAACACGCAGAGGCCCTTAAAGAATTTTAATTTAGAATGGGATGAAACGCTTACCGCTGCCATATCACAGCTGCACTATTGTAGTACAGCTATGATTTCTCACTGGTAAGTGTAATGCTATTGTATGATGTTATGGAGTCAAATAAAATAGTATTATTAGCGATACTGAAATTCTGTGGTAAAGAGATTTTTAGAATTATTATTATATTATCTTAGCTTTTAGATGCTTACAGCTGATCGTAGGCGTCGAAAGTTGACCAAAAACCGGTCTTGCCTTACCTATTTGCATTTAGAAGCTGCCAGTGACTTCGATAAGGTCGTATGTTCAAGCTATTACATACAACATTAGAAAATAGGATAGTTTTAAAGAACCTACATAACACATCAGTTTTATTAAAATAATCTTAACTTATGACAATATTTTTAAATTAATAGGTCATATTGAGGGACGTAAGGTTTGATTTAGGTACGTTAAAATGTTATCTTAGTGCATTACTGCAGCACTATTTTTAAAATTTAAATACCTATCATTTTTAATACTATACAATATGATTTTGCCTAAGTGGTTCTATAAAATTAATTGTACCAGTAAAACTAATAAAAAGGTCTCAAGATGCTGATCGTGTGAATGCAGTTTGAATGCGGTCGATGCACTACCACGGATATATTTAAATCGGCATTGCAATTAACGTCTGTAGCGCTCATTACACGTTCGATACTCCGTTCTAATTATATATACGTCTATTATGGGTGCTTTAATAGCTAAGATTGCGTTTCATCTGGTGTTCATGGATATGAACTAGATATGGAAAAGGATTACTTGATAGTTATTTGTTTTGATATTACGTAGATGATTTGTTTATGTTTTTTTATGTAGCGGTGCAGTGGTTAACTCAAAATAATCGATATTAATTCGATTCAAAATATCAGTTTGTAGAATATTATGAATGAAGAAAAACATCGTCAGGAATCGCTAACTTGAATTGGGACAGCATTTCTATGCGAATCATAGCCTCAAGCCTCTCAGCCGTATTGATACGTCACATAAGACCTACTCCCAGCTGTGAGAAATTAATAGGTTCTTATATTTTTTCATATAAATTATCGAAAGAAATAATTTCAAATGAAAATATTGTATCAATCACTTTATCTAAATAAACACTTAAGTCAAATTTAATCGCTTCAGACAATCCCTCTAAATAAAAACATTGGTGACGATCGACGACAATAGAATGTAAATACATATATCTACGCCCCAAATTAAATTTGTTGATTGATAAAAAAAGTATTTTCAAATATGTCTGCGAGTTTTATGTTAGGCGATAAAATAATTTAAAAATTTGACATTCTAGAAGCTGCTGATGTCATTGTTCTTATAAATGTTTTATTAAAAAACTTGGCTCATATAAATGATGTTGCAATTTATTTTTACTCAGTCACCTATCAAATAAACTTTTTTATTTTCGGAATGATAAGAACTCCGATTCATTTTATTGTTTTTGCGCTGTCAGCGGTACCCGTGTATTATTTAAGAACAAGAAAAACAACTGCAATCGGGAATTTTGTTGTACCGTATCCAATACAACAACTTTGTCTTACAAAGCATATTCCAGGTAGGGGAAACAGTCAGTAAATTATGTTTCTGGCAACATAAATTGCCATCCAGTGGCACTGGCAACAAAAGCGTTTGGCATTAAACTGGGGTACAAAATGGCACATTAAAATGTCAAAACGCAACCGTCAGTAAGATGTGACATCACCGGGGCAACGAAAATTTGTAAAACGATGCGTACATACGCGTGATATTTTGACGTGGGGTGAAATATGACGAATCTGTGAGGTGATATACGAGGTTATGCGTAAAATTGATATTAATCAAATTTTCAATCGACGCAAAATAAATTATAAATAAAATAATTATTCTGCTGGGTTTTATCTTGTGGTGCGATTAAAAAGCAGAAAAGCTTTGGAAAGATCTTTTATCTTTTTGTTGTTTCCTTATGTCACCATATTATTATAATTAACTGTCAAGAAAAAAAAAAAATTGTATGTACCTAAAAGCTTTATTGAAAATGTTAAAAATTTAGATAAATTATGACTTTATAACGATTCGAAATTAGAAAATAAGATAAAAACGTACAGTAATAGTTTTAGTTCGTAGAAATATCATTGCCAAAACCATCAGATACTAAAAGTAGATTTCAAAACTTTTATAATATTTTTATCGAGCATTTCCCGTTTGATTTCAGTCCTCATCTTTCGTCTTACTCGCCTTCCTCGAAAGCTCCCTAGTTGGTAAGTCGGATGTTGTGAAACTAGGACAATTCCGTTCTCTACACTTACGTATTATTTCCTTTGACTTTCATGAACCATCCTGTCGAAAATCTCCGAAAGTATAAAGATTTACAACCTTATAGAACAAGTTATCACTAATACCATTGTATTTAGTATTTTATTGGACATTGTCATTTTGTGAAAAACAATTTTTAAATCTGATGATTTTCGTAACACTTTTTTTAAACAGTGTACGTATTCATCAAGTTTTTAACCTAAAATTCAACTTAGTTTCGAAAGAAAAATTTTATGAACATTTAATAAGAGTGCATGTCATTTTAAATGAGCCTCTCGTTTAAATTTGCTGAAATATATTTTATTTCAAATGCTTTTAAAAATGCCTAGTGGCAGGTTTTTAAAGCGCCCGGAGGCCTACGATATGATTAAATACGTACTTGAGGAATGTAGTTTAATATTCTGAAGTAAAAATATTTTCAGAACCAAAAACAGAATATATGTAATTAATGAATCACATACAGCAGTTATTTTTTATCACTCGCACTCATGTTTTTATTTAATAATAATGTTGAATCACGTAAACATCTACGTTAGGCTGCGTTTCCACCAGAGATGTGCGAGGATGCGATGTTTATTATGAACCAATAGAACGTTTCCACCAGAGCTAAGCCGTGAGACGTCAGGTAAATGAAGCGATTCTAGATTAACAGATTACGACTTTTTGTTGTTAACGTGGTACAGTACTAATTTATATTTCGACGAAACTCTCAAATTTCATCATCATCAGCAACCCATTACTGCCCCACTACTAAGCTAGGGTCTATTTAAAGAGCTGAGAGGAGACCTGATCAGTACTCTTCAATTTACAAAAAATTAATTTCATTATATTTAATTTGACATTGTTTATTAGATTTATAACATTTTTATATTAATTTTAACTACTGAATCATATATCCAAATATCCGTAAAACGATTTTGAAATTTACCTTTTAACGAGTAACTTTAGATCCAAGTAAGAATATAGTTATTTAGAGTAATCCTGGCCATTTCACGACGGGGCACTCTTTCTTACAGAATTAGTTGAGAATAAAACTCAATACCGCTTTCAACTTAGTGACACCTGTTTCATCTCAAACTCTGAATAGTGATGATCAAAGGGCCACACAAGGATTTTAGTTCCCATAAAAAGTGTTCCCAATTGTTTAGTCCAAATGTACACCCGGATAGACAATTTATACGTCCGGTGATCTCTCATTAGACATTTCACTTATAGTGATTGAGCTCGGTGATTTTGGTCGGCGGTCTCTTGTGATCTATCAAGTTAATGTTCGTAATGTACTTTTAGTATTTGTTTTTGTTCCTCCTTTTTCCTATTTGTTGATGTGACTTGTGTCCTTTTGTTTTCGCTGATCATCTGCAGTGGTGTGTGTAAAATTATTTATTTGCAAATTGAATTGAAACATCGATCATGTATTCAAATAGTGTACTGTATTGTTTGTATATACATTTTGTTTGATTTGTATTCGGAAGTGGATAAATATAAGCGATATATAAAATATGAATATGATTATTTTAATACATAGAAATATTTTTTTTATCGTGGAAGGGAGCAGACACACCCGTTACGGTTAATAACCAATAGTTACTGATAATAAAATTGTTGCCTATCAACAATTCGGCAATAAAAATGCCTGTGAGCGCTTATAATAACAAACGGATTCCTCATGTGTCCTATCAGTGTCCTATCAGGGCTACACCAAAGCTAGAAGATCGTAGATGTGTTGTAATCATTTGCTGGAGTTTGCACTTGATTTGCTTTATTTCTTTTAATATTTCATATTTTGCTCTCTTATCTTGTCTGTTGTTGACCCTTACCATTCAAGCCGTAACTTTCTAATGAAATATGGGCGAAGACAAAACTTCACGTTAATGTTTAGTCCTTTTATATGTTACAATACGTAAACATGTAATAAAATAGGGTTATATAATTTTTATGAGGCGAAATCTGAACACGAACATAATACATAAATAACTTTTACCCAATTGAACTTCATATTTTGTTGGCTGTTACGTATCAGTGTTAAAGATTCATTCACGCGTCATTTTAATACATAAATCCTTTTGATTCGCGAGTGAAAATGTCCGAGAGTAAATTAACAGAAAGCTGTTTAATCAACAATCGCGTTCTTTCTGCTGTAAATATAAGGTTTTTGTAAATAAAATATGATTTCTTATGTATAAAAAAGCTGATCGAATATCAAATTTGCTGATTGGTTAAGGTGGTCGCCTCGCCACTACATCGTCGTGCTGGGTGACGTGGGTTCGATTCCCACACGAGACAAATATTTGTGTGGTTCATAGATGTTTGTTTCTAGTCTACGTGTACTTTGTGTCCGTTAGTTTCATGTTTGTAAAGCTCCCCGCGACACAGGGGTTGTTCCCTAGTGCGGACTTTGTTTTTTAAAAAAAAACAAAACATAACAAAAAAAACCTATATGTTTGGGGTGCTCATCAGTGCAGTTTTATCGGCACCGATCTTAGTTTATATCTGTTACCGTGGCGTAGCCGTTAACGTGGTCACCTCGGCTGTGCCAAGTGACGTGAGCTCCAATCTTGTCGTATCGCAATTGATAACATAGTAGCGCTACCTGTGAAAAGAAACATAATTAATGACACCTAGAACTGTCTTCTTTGTATTAAGTAAACTTACTAAACAAAAGTAACAGTACTAGAATACGTAAATGTTTCCCTTTAATCGAACGCGGTATATTTCGGGAGTAAAGAAAATGTTCACCTAACATTTAATTTTCTTTGTTCAAGTTTCGCGAACAAATCTTGCTAAATCACAAACAGAAAATGCTACATTATACATTTTTCTCACGTGCTTACAAATTCTATATTTTATCCAACATATATACGAAGTTGAACTTGATTATAAATTACGGGAATTAATGCACGCATGCCTTTGTTTACTGATAAATATCTTCTACTCCCGTTGTTTTGTTTTCGCACGAATGTTCACTGTTCAGTTCGGTAAAGGCTGAGGAAAATTTGCATACTTTTTGTTTTTATTTAAAAAAGAACAGATTTATTTTTAGCGTCTGAGGCCTATATCCAACAGTGCGTACAAGCAGGCCGACATGATTCTGATGAAGGTAATGATGTTATTAGTATTCTACATATCCATAAATCGTCAATTGCGGTTGTTTAAAAGTTTTTTTTTAATTTAAGAGCTCAGCCCTTGTCCGTGGGGTCTTGCTGTTAATGTCCTCTGTCGTCTTTTTTAATCCTTGATACAAATTGACTGCAAATTTCTCTTTAACGTGTAAAAAGATCCAATTCTATCTTAACCTTTCTTATTGCTTCAAAAATTTAACAGAAATTGTTACACTTTTAGTAAAAAATAAAATGAATTCTAGAGGCAATATGCTAGTATACACAATCCTTAAAAAGCATAACGACTATTTTTGAATATTTCAATCGTGAAATGAATCGTTTGTATAGAGAAATAGGTCGTCTGTCTATGAATACATTCGTTTATATGTTACTGCACCTGAACGAAAACATAGCGTTGAAATATTGTCGATACACAACCCATGTTTATTCACATTGTGTGTGATCTTTCCGTCGAGGTTTGAACTTTAGGAAACAGAGAGCTGAGTGCTAGACGTTTGTGTAGTCTTTAATTAATCTTTGTTTATGAAAAGAGAAACATTTTCCGTTTTGTAACTACGACGGGCATAAAGTCTTTTAATTTTAAGCAAATCTGTTTTGGGTATTGAGTCAATTATGGTTGCTTTGATTCGTGGGATAATGTAGCGACTTTGAAAACATTTTAATGCATAATATCAGAGAAAATAACATCATCGTCATTAGCTTATGCCACAGGAACGGAATAGAGCGCCCTCCAAATAAGCACCATTGTCGCGTCTATTTTTCTTTATCGCAAAAATGTTTTAATTTCGTTTAGTAATCCAGCTCAATAATTTTATCCCTAAATAAAAGAAAACTCTCTCTTCTATTAGATATATATCTAACATTTTTTTTTGGCTACTGTAGTTGGTTGGTTTGGTCTTGGGGTGAAACAGCCAATTCAAAAAAGGCCGTTCCGCGATTGACACCGTAGTCCCAAAGTTTCGTGGTCCCAGAGAGGAAATTCCCTATCGCTGTTATAAGATATTAATGATAAATGCAGTCCACTTTATTGAAAAACTATTTTTTGCTAATTGTGTCTAAAAATAATTTAAAGTCGTTAAAGTCAAGGTGAATATGACGTCACGATTTCAAATGCAAAATTGGATTCCGATCATTACATAATGATACACACACACACAAATCTACAAATCCGTATTGTAACACGTCCATATTGCGAGTGTCACGCGAATGATTGATAGTTTCCGTTTCCGTGTACTCTAAATTGGACTAATGTGTGTTTGGTAACACGAACTGGTACAATACGACTGTAGTTTAGATATATTATGAGAGATATCATGTGCTGCATTGGATGTCTCATGTTCGGCTATTGCCAACAGATGGCGGAGAAGATGTGTCTGATTGATATTAATTATTGAGTCATCTCTGTAATGGAAATGGTAATTCCGTAACCCGTGGTTTAGACGTTGCGATTAGACCTAATGACCTTAGTTTTATAGTGCATACAAAGATCTGAGTTTTGAGATTCTTCTACTTAGTCAGGTGTGAAATCATTGTCAAATGTTTGGAAAGGACAGTGATAGTGTTTAAATTTTACTATATTCGCTGTCATTTTAAATGTCGAGATTCTGACAAGTTTCCTATGAATTTGATTATTAATAATTATTATGAACCTTGGAGGTTAACATGACTAAAAAGCAATATGACTGACTCTGTACGCATAGCATGGTTTTTGAAATAATATCTTGGTGATGCTGTTTCGACTCATACTTTTGACGGCCGAAGATGGTGGCTGACAAAATGTTAATTTGGTGTGTGAGTCACAGGCTTTTTGCCAGAAAAAAGCAAATAATTTGTTTATTTTTAAGTAAATTAACTTCATTGGGAATGCCATCTAGTTAATAATCTACATTACCATATACTCATAATACAGTATATTGGTATAAAAATGTTCATACTGAAGCTTTTATAAACTCACGACGTGAACAATTTTCATCGAATAAAGTGTTCAGCTCGCGATATTAGCGTGACCTCTTTATTCCGCGCCGGGCTGATTACTTTGTCCGCACCGTACTGACACGGGTATCTTTATTTAATCCAACGGTTTTTATAGAAATATTAGTTGAATTTGCCCGAAAACTACCGTTTTTGCGAGAGTATTAAAGGGAGTCTCTTCTTAGAGGACGTAAACAGCATGAAAGAAGCTTGTTAACACTGTTGAGCCGATTTGCTTGTGCATTGATATGCATGACAAACGATTAAAAATAAAAATCTTTTGTTTCATTAAAAGTGCTTAAAATAAATAAGTCTAAGTTTCATTCATTTTCTATAAACACTTTAGAAGTTGGTTGCCCATGATCAGTATATTTCAAGTCACTTCTGTATTTTAACGTAGAAAATTTTAATGATATTTTATTTATTTTATGACCTAGCCTTATCGTTGAATAAACCTTGGCCCAGAAATCCTATTGAAAAATGAACAGCACAATTCTCGGTGGCGTGACAGCTTGCCCGAAATGCTTACCAGGGTTTCTCAAGTTGGGGTTCATGTGCCAATTAGGGGTTCGTAATTTGTGTGCCAGCTGGCTGATCAGTTAACCCATAATACTACGTGAAACGATACAGGCGTTTGTTTTTTACCTCTGGTTATAGGTGAGTATTAATTAATATAGGCACGACACAGGCTGTGCATAATGTGGTTGCCACAGTTATTTTTTGCAAAATGTAACTCGACTGCTAAAAATATTGTTCATTGTATTTTTCTCATTATTTACTAAAAAAGTGATTAATAGAATGTTTATTTTGTACTTATTCCTATAATAATAATTGATAGGGATCCGTGACTGCATAAAGTTTATAGAACGCGTGCATAGACTTACTTTTGATGACTTTTGTACAAGAGTTGCTGCAATTTCCACAATGTTTGGCCTAGTTTGGGATCCAGTATTGGTCAATTTATTGTTATAATATATCTAAAATTGTAAAGATCTGAATACTTATGTATAAAACACTGTGTAACTTGGGTGTCAATAAACTATTATTATTATTATAATGTAATTTTTACCCGACTGTCAGGATGGGTATTGTTTTTCGCGCGTATTTTGTATGTTTGTAAATTTCTTTATTCCCACGAATCTTCCAAACGGCTGGATGGATTTTGACATTAGGGTATCGTTAGATTCGTCTAGAAAACCCAAGTGTCCTTAGATAGGTTTTAAGAATAAAAAGATTTAAGCGGCGGGCTTTTGACGCCAAATTGTAAGAAATTCAATTTTTTTTTAACCAAACCTATCGTGTTGGGTATCAAAAGTCGATTTCCAGATAGAGATATTCCAGATATATGAATATAACTAGAAGCAAAATTTCCAGACATATTTCGATCTAGTAAGTTAACTAAATAGCTATATTGATATAAATGTGGAATTTGGTCACAAAGTAATTTTAATTTGTTTCTATTTGTATTACAACATATTTCCAAATACATAGAAGCCGCCAAATCATCTGTTTGTGATTTACTTTATGTTCTACGCCTATGTCTAAAACATAATAGATTTATGTGGCATCGGAAACAATAGTCCTGGCTGTAACGGTTTCATACGAACAACATTTACTATTTCTCGTACATATTAAAGACAATATTTGCCTTAACGATCATTCTCCGAATCGGCTGAGCTAACTTTATGGCATCTATAAACTAACGGTGAAAACATATAACTCATTGTATGTCCGTGTCGTACAAATTCTCGTGTTTCGCGCGAATATAAGTGAAAAATAACTCAGCAGTTTTGTTATGAATATCTATCATATAGGTATGATAGAAATCATATAAAACCGATAATCGTTTGTCCATCTTCCTATTTTTTTAGTAATTTTTTTTATATCTATTCAAGTCAAGACTGAAGTCTTGGCCGATTGAAAAATGCTTTTACAACTTTAAAGAATATTTTGATTGTAAAATTTTATAGGTGTATTGTGTTCATACTCGTATATATTAATAACTCTATAGATGTAAGTAAAAGTGTATTAAGTGAACTTCTTGTAAAATTCGCATGCCTTAAGAAAGGTGATTATGTTGAATTAAACTATAACTATAACTACTGTACCATGTTCATCTTATTAGACCTAGTCTATTTGATATTCTATTTGACTGTAGAAAACTTACTGAAAGAATAATACTCTTACATAAATTCTTGACTTAGCAGTAGTGCTATCAAACCTTATCTTATTTTAGTGCCTCTCTCTCTCTTTCATTCAGTACATGAATCTTTTATGAAATATTACTCTTTCTTTTCATGACGTTTGTTGGCTGCTTATCTTAACTTGTTTAGTGACTTTATGCATTTCTAGTTGTGATGTCGTATTTTAATGATATTGTGAAAGATAAAATAATGCCTTTCAGCTGTATATACCAATTCTGATACTGGTTTGCCTTAGTTACGTGATTGTTAACATATTTATATATCCACAGAAAAAAGAAAGAGGGTTTTTAGCTTGACCCTTATGGAACTTATTTAATAACAATAATTACAAAAGTATGTTATTGTATTACCAACTCTAACTTATTGGAATAGTGGCTGTGATATAAATATAGTTACGATTATATTCATATATTTTAAAGAGTGAAATTTTATCCGAAATTTTGGATCTTGTTGTGCCTTTGTTCCCACTTGTTATACTACAACAGTCCTATGGTAGAACTAATGGGATTTTTTCCTTTGTTCCCACTTGTTCTAACGACTGTAGAACTGTTTAGTAAAACAAGTGGGAACAAAGGAAAAATCCCATAGTTCTAACGTAGAATTGTTAAGTAGAACAAGTGGGAACATTGGTTCTATAGGTTTTCGATTTTGTGGTTTTATGACAAGAACTTCTTAATTGAGATGGAGAGTTTTTTGTAAAACAGTAACATAAATAATTTAATTTATATTAAATCTGTGTACCATAGAATGGTCAATGTTAAGAGCAAGGGTTCTTATCAGGTATCTTACTCAAATGGAATGCAGAATAGGATACCGGTTACAGTTCCACAAATAAATTTATAATTTTACAATCTACTGTCGCCTTGTAACCAACAATTTTGCATAACAGATTTTGTTTATCTATTTGATCTGGGAAATACAAGACCCTTTCCTTGGATGTGCTAATGTTTTGGCTAAAGTAACTTGGGATTTGCTGGAAGGTCATTAAAATTCCGACTGACTGTCTTGGTACTCTTCACACTGAAGGGAGAGAGGGAATACGTGTCTAAACTGTCTTAATTATTTCACGAAACAAACAAGTACATGTCGCTTTACACGGAACTCTGAATACACTGTCAGTAGATACATCGTGAGTTGAGGTATTATTAAGGATAGTTAATAATAGAAGTTTAGATAGAACAAATTAAAAAGGGACATATATTCTGTTTTACGGTGCATTGGAGGTTTTTGGCCTTACGCCACGCTGGCCAGACGGGTTGGTATAGGGTTTTGTTTCGTTAAATTCCCTTCATATTCTCGAAAAATCAATTTAACTGCCACACAGTATGGCAATACATACGGAGCTGGCATTAGTGTTATCCCAATACTATAAATAGCTATATTGAGAGCAATAACAATTAATTAAGGAGCTTATTAGCTAGCGGTCGCTGAGTCGCGGATCATTTGTTATATAGTGATAAATGTATCGTATTGTGGGTTATATACTTACTTATTTAGGATATAGATTCGGAAGTCTCGTTCCTATTTATGAATTTTATTTAGAGTGAGAGTGAGAGAATCGATTGCAAAGTTAAATTATTTGGGTTAATGCTGATTCCCCCCGTTCTTCTTTCCCCCGAAGTGATTTTATTTGAAAAAACGTAATAATTGAATAGAATAATTTCAGTGGGACACAAAAATGGGGGGAATCAGCGCTAACGTAACATTATTATCAATTAGACTGTTTGCTTAAAGAAGATAATATTAAGTAGACACCTCAATTCATGGCAGATCATTTTCCTTCTACGTAGTGTGATTTTTTTAGCGTTATAATTTTATCAGTATTACCAACCAACTCCATAATGAGCCATAATATTGTCCACTAACTGATTCACTGGTCACAATCAATCATCACCGATCTTGACCTTTAACATCTCTTCAAAGTGATCACTTTTAATCACACACCATGCCGATTGGGGTAAGCAGCTATCAAATTGCTCGCATTATATGTCGAAACTCGCATTATACGTGCCATAGTTTACCCACCGTTGCCGGTTAAAGTACATCTCACTGACCGCCAAGTTAGACCAGCTTGACGAACACTGGCTTCCCTCGAGGCGACTGACCCCCTGTAATATATATTCGATATTCCTTATATTTTTTTTAACAAAACATGTTTTTACCGTAGAGCTTTAGGTTTAAGGCATTGGAACAAATCTTTCATGTATCGATTTGCTTTTAGCGTTTCGTTTCGGTCAATAAATAGGAGTTTGTCTAGTCTTTAGGTGAGAAATGGTAATCGCTTTTGGCGCGCAGCCGAGGAAAAAGGACCCACACGTATGTAGTTTAAAAGGACATATGCATCTAGATTTTAGTGTCCATTGTTGCATAGAAGAAAGGATAAACGGAGAAGAGAAATATGTAGAACAATTCGCTAAAGAAAAACTCTTGCATGCGTTAAAAGTAATTCGATGTCTAGGTTGATGCTGCTTCTTGCTGATGAAAGCATAGATGAGAAGCCAGCCGCGGTATCGCATGCATAGTGTTAGTAAAAAATAAGAATGTTAGTGTAAGTCCTTCTTCAAGCTCAAGACTATCTGTGTGCGAAATTTTATGAAGATAAGTTGAGTGGTTATGTCGTTAAAGTGTAAAATATAAACAGGGTTACTTTCGTATTTAAAATATTAATGTTTACTACACATTTCATTTCTTATTGTTTCATCACGCGTGTTGGTAAATTGGGGCCTCGTGGTATTCAGTTTATTGCAGTTTACTGATGTTTTACCGACCCTGATACGTTTTCAAATGTATAACTTTTATGGTTTAGGCACAAAGGGACCTGTCACACAGAACGCGGTTACGCGTTTAGGCGTTTTGCGTTCGCGTTCTGTGTTCGCTGTATTATATTACGTTACAAAGACATACACAAACATGAAGAACTCTGATTACGTCGGTCAAGCAGTACAACGTAATACGTCTGAAGGAACGCATGAACGCGTGAATGAAAGAAAGAAAGAGACATTTATTTCGTTCAAAATTTACCATGACAAAATTTACTTATAAATAAAAAATTATATAAAAAAGATTTTTTAAGGACAAGCTTTCAATTAACAAAAACGTGAACTAAAAGGTAAAAAATAAATTGAAGGGCCGTATTACAAGCCCTTTCATTTGATACCCATATTATGTAGATCGAAGAAAAAAAGGGGGTCCGCCATTTTGGAACGGCGACCATATTGAAATTATTAGAATTTTGATTTTAGAATAGTGTATTGTCACCGAAACTTAAGGTGTATGCCAAATTACAGCTCCATCGGATACCTACAAGTGGTCATAAAATGATTTGCCAGATTTGAAAGTTACATACGTACCTACAGTGCAAGTTAATATAAAGCTTGTAATAAACAAGAATGTGTTCTGTGTGACAGATCCCGAAAACCTAATTCAGCAGACTAATTCATTGATTACCAGACAAAAACAGCAAAGTGCCTATACTATACCTAATAATGAATCAAAAGTAGACAGATCATTCATAATAACTTCAATTCATAAGCGGCGTAGTCTATTCAATCACTTCAGTAAGTACTTGCTAAGAAGCCAGGCCCAAGATTAAGCGACTCATTCACGATTTATATCATGATCGTCGAATTAGCTTTTGTTTTACTCAGTAGCTTCTGTTATCTGTCATCGAAAACGCTTTCACTCAGACAAATAAAGGCTGATTCACACTTATACGAACAATAGCTTTCGAATAAAACGTTGAAACGTGAACACTCGAAATAGAAGATTTATGACCTACTGGAAACGATTTCGCAGATTATTTACTAAACAATAAAAACTTTCCCCAGTAGCATGTGTTGCGTATTCATTTTAAAACATGTTTTTAATACTTTTGGTGTCCAATTATTGTTCTTATTTATTTGAAAAAAAAAAAACAACCAGTTAAAAAATTCTTTAAATCTTTTTATTTCTACTCAAAATTTAAAAAACATGTTGCGATTTATAACAACTGAAGTTAATTAAGGTCTGGAAAGTTTTCATTTTAGCGCCCTATTTTTGTAATATCCATAATGAAAATTGAAAGTGAAATTAGCGAAATTATACCCAAAATCGAGTGAGGCAACACATAACAAAAGTCACTGACATATTAAGGAGATAGAGACCTGATAACTGTGAGAAGGAACTTGAATTTGTTTACATAACGGAATACCTTAAAAATCACGTAAGCTTCAGAGCTTTCGTGATTTTTGACTCAGGTCAATACAGTAGCATTAAGCAAGTATGTTCTTTATAAACTATGTTACTGGATGACACTTAGTGAAGGTATAGGTATAATTAAAATGAATGAATGAAAGGTTGTTGAATAAATCACTGCTTAGTGTAGTAATGAAGAGGAATGGCATCGATATCATAACTGTAATTATATCGATCGTGGCCGTTTTTTCATAAGACTTATAATAGTTAACACAAATTTCGCGATGTGGTTGTTTTACAGCCGACGACGCGCTAAGATTTTTTTTTCCCTTTGACGAGTATTTTCGGCGTTTGAGCGCAATAATTATGTAGACTCTGTTTAATCATACCTACTTGAAATGCGGGACCCACAATAATACGTTAAACTACGAGAATATTAAAAGTGATACTTTAACGATATTCTTAAAAATATCGTCATCATTCTACTCAATAATGTGTGATTCTACTTTAACGTGTCAATTCAATCATTATGCCCTCTTTGTTTCACCAGCCAACAACCGTCCTTGTTCTCGATAGAAAAAATAAATATATAAAAGGTCCGCCACACAACGAGAGATAATCGCTGATGAGATCTGAGCTCGGGATGGCATTGTTTGTAAATGAGAGCAGCGAAAATAAAATAAAAATGAACATTTGATAGTGCTCTCTCGACTCGATTGTTTTGAGTACCGGCGCGCTTTGGATCAGATCGTTATTTGTTTATTCGCAATTATGTTTTAAGTCTCTATTTGCAAGTTGTAAACTGAAGAGAGTAAAGTTTCTTTTTGCAATTGCTTGAGCCAATTACAAGTTTTACTTTGTGTCGTCAACAACTTTTATTATTTTATTGTATAAGTTTATTTAGTACAAGGCCGATATAGATAAATAAATACCTACGTTAGTTTAGGATATTTAGAGTATAGATTTGTTTAAATAAAGCTGACTAAAAGAGCACTTCCACATCGTCATCATCATCAACTTGTTGACGTTGACTGTGAAGACAAAGAACTTACGCAGCTATCGATTCACCTACACACAATGGCGAACGTCACAATCATGTATTGTAATTTTTGACTATCCATAATAACACTTTACTTTTCTGGCAGTTACATGAATTGTATCATGTTTCATGTCTTCCTGAGAATCATTAATTCCAATTATTGCTATTACTATTACAGTGCCCAATGCAAGCTTCTGCGAGTGGCCAAAGGCGTTCAATCGTGACAACCAATGTTTTTTTTTCTGTGGACAAACTGTATTTCAAAACATTGTCACTAAGGGGCATCATTCATATTAGCAATCAAACGCATTTATCCGCTCATAAATCTTGGAATCAGCATTCAGGCGAACCGTTAATTCATCTTCCGTATTCAACAGATTTTTATAATCGCCAAGTTGAATGCTTGTTTCTTTTTCGGTGACGGGAGAATAAATTGAAAAAAATATAAGACACTGTTTATATAACCAACGTTTGAACAAAGATTACATTAAATGAAGAGGTAAATCTTAAGTCGTCGGTCCAACGTCCAACGAGGAAAGTTGCAAAGGGGTTAATGTTTAATTAATGCGAAGTTGTAGAGGAGAAGCAGATCTCTTTATAAGCTGTAAATAGCCGGGGGAGTTCTTCGTGGTTTATTGTCTTATGAGAGCTATCAAGCATGGATTTCAAGTTTCACTGGGGATATCTTGTCTGGAATAAAAAACGGCATCTATCTAGTTTAGGTAAAAATGTGTGAATTGTATATTTTGGAAATAGGTGGTCGTAGTTTTTTATTAGTTTTGATAAAGCACTATATCCATAAATTAGTCTGCTTTTTTAGGAATTTTGCAATGATATTCATGACTGGCCTGTTGGTGTAGTGGTTAGTGACCCTGACTACTAAGCAGGAGGTCGTGGGCTCGATCAACACCCAGGACAAATTATTGTGTGATGAGCATGTAGGTTTGTTCTGTGTCTGGGTGTAATTTATCTATAATATGTATGTATTTACAAAACAATAATGTATTTAAGTAGTATATCAGTTGCTTAGTACCCATAACACAAGCAAATATAATTGCATAATTTGGGACTAGATGACGCTGTGTGAATGTAGAAGAATATTATTATTATTATTATATTGACATACAATATCATCGGAATCTTGCATACAATTTATTTGATTTTGATTATATAATACAACAGCATATTTGTTTTTTCAGTAGCCTCTAAAAATGTTTCTAATCGTATAAATATAGATATAATAAGACTACGATATATAATATCAGTAAATCACTCACATTTAGCAAAAAGACACAATCTATTACAAACAAAATCGATTAACAACTTCACTAGTATTTAACGCGCCGATGTACAACATCAAAAGGTATTTCTCCGATCGATTGACCACGATTATCATTAAATAGTAAACAATGATAGTGCACAGATCAAGTGCGGTGAACGTTGACCGTGGCTGCTGATGCGTGGTGTTCAAGCATCGCGACGGGAATAATGCATGCCTCACTTTGCGGTCGCGTACCCATTGTTATAAATTTCCAATATTGAATTAGGGGACCGGTGTTTTGGTATGAGATAGGTGTGCGGTGAGGAAGAAAGTTGTGAAATTGATTTCGGGTGTAAGGGAAATTGTAAGATATGCTAGGTTTGGGTTATTGAAATATATAGGGTTATTTTATCATGTTATAGGTATAGGTAATTTTAACTTTGTGAAATATATTTTACTCTCTCTAAGTGCAAAGCTTCTGTTTTAAAGAAGGCCTACCTCACCAATCGATTTAGTTATATTTGAAAACCTTATAAAAATCGTTACTAAAATGGAGAGATTTTGATTAGGTCTTCTGGAGTGTGATCGACTTCGGACCTTGGTCGAGCAATAAACGTTGTTGTGTTTTTCTACGAATCCGGATTTTTTTTGGAATCGCTAGAGCAAAGGAGAGACTTTGGGTCACTTTGTGTGCTCTATCAATTGTTCCACGGGAAGTGCTTTTTTTTTTTACTTCACCTACACTACCTGAAGCCGATATCAGCTAGCATGGTAAAGTTTCAGCGATCATTTCTCCACGTACATACGTGTCGGCTCTGCGGTGTACTTTCTGCAGCGGTATTTTCTGAGCACTATAAGATGTCCTTCTTTAAACGAGGTTTAGGGAGAGTTATCCTCTCTAGGTAGGTAAGTGCATGGCTGTGCCCCTAGCGCTTTCCTTCTCCTCCTTATACATATATACATAGCTGCTTCAATGTGAGGGTTTCGTCTCCCCTTTCCTTCAGGGGAAATTAGGTATGATTCTATGCTAGAAAAAACAGTTGTGTATCTTATGTACAGAAGTGTTAGTGGCTACTTCTGTCTATTTTTTATATTTGCTTTTGAGTTACTATTAAAGGCAGTTTTTTCTTGGTATTAAAGCTTTCGAAAGTCATGGAGGAAAATAAAGGATAAAAATATCATATTTTATAGCTATCATTATATTTACAATGCTCAAATAGCATCACTAGAATAGTAGCACAGGGATGGCTGTTAAATTTTTCACTTTTACCGTTTTATGTTTAGTTTTTTTAGTCTATTGTCTACAAAAGTATTAAATTTAGTTATTTAGTTTTAATGTAAGTTAAACCTTTTATATGTCTATCATATATAAGGAAAGATTGCCTAAAAGCATCATCGTTTTCGTGCTATACGAGTATTTTAACGACTGTATACGACATTAATGTTAAATATGGGGTCGTTTACCGTTAATTCGTTTACCCAAAAGTTAGCGTAATGGTGAAATGAATAAAATGAAACCAAATGAATGACTGTATCACCCTCCATCTTACTTCCTTTTAACTATTAATAAATGAAATATATATTCCATTAAGACATAAATAACCGACTTAATAGTTTTGACAAATAGTCGGCTTGTTGAAGCACCAATGCATTTGAGGATAGATATTAATTTGATGCGCTCCATTGAAGAAGTTGAATGTTCAAAGTCGACGACTAACGTTGCATCGCTTTAGCTTTCTAGTAATGGTTCCGTTTATTACTCTCGAGTTATTTATGGAGAATTTCGATTTTATTGAGGAAAATGGATTTGTTTTTTCATTGAAAATGTTCTTGTTAGATGATAATGTTACGCTCTAATCATTACCCAGTGATTTGCAATGATTGCATCTACTTAAATCATTTTTAATTCATTATGCCTCTCCGTGGTGGAAATTAGGTGAGGCCTATGTTCAACAGTGGACGTCATTGGGCTGATATGATGATGATGATGATGCCTCTCCGTTATTGTAAATACTGTGTTAGCCAGTAAGTGGTTGTTATACATGTCATGTAAATGTGTAATAAGGATCCAGTCAAATAGCACCTGCGCGTATCGCACCTAACATATTCCTCGAAGGGCACCTACCAATATTTTTGCAAGACGCTATTCGTAAGAAATGAACCAAATTTTCAAACAAAAATATTGGTTGGTGCTATTTGAGGAATATGTTAGGTGCGACTCGCGTAGGTGCTATTCGACTGGATTCTGTTCGAGGAATGCACCATAAAAGTATTGAATCACACAAATATTAGTTTCATGTGGAAATCGAACCCGCGTCACTTGTCACTTGAAATTAAAACCTCAACTTTATATTCAGCAGTTGCATACCACGACCAATTTGTCGTTTGTTTTTTTACTCAACTGAAGAAAGTCATCTATTTCAAAAGTGTCATAAAGATGGATTTAGACAAGAACGTCCAAACTACCCTTTTTAATTAGCTCGTTCATAGTGATAATCAAAATAGCTTGCTTGAATGTAATTTCACGGAGGTGCCTGTATACCCTTGTCATAGATCGGACAGTTGACACCTGCTATTTACGATCCGATACGGCGTTAAATTAATTTCATTAAGTACGCGTTGCTGCCTCGCTCTTCACTTTAATCCATTTGTATTATAATTGCAGAATTATGCAGTTTTTAATTGCAATTTGGAAACTTATCGAAATCGAGTGTTTGAGTTTTAAAAGTATTTTTTGTTGATTTTAAATTAAATTCTAAATATATACATAGCTGTTGCCCGTTGGATGTTTTTTTGGCCACCACTCAGAACCTATTACTTGTAGCGTGATATTATATAGTATATAGCCTTCCTCTATGGGTTATCCAATACTAAAAGATTGGTTACATTTGGTTGAGTAGGTTCAAGAAATTAGCGTGTTTAACCAAACAAACCAACTCTTCAGCGTTAGTATGTTATGTATAGATTATGTATACCTTTATAAAATCATGCAGATATATTCCCTAGGCTATTACTTCGTATAACAATGGCAATAAAGGCTTGAACACTAGTACGGTAGTGGTAATCTGTCAGCTCATTCCCAACGATGCTATTATGTTGTCTTGTTCATTCACTGTTCAAGGAGATAGATGGCTCGAGCTACGCCTACGCGTATACGTATGTAGTTTATCTTAATCTGAATTGTAAAGAGATTATTCTTTTGTGAAGTTACTAAGATTTGCTTATACTACTTGTATATTAGTTAACTTTTGTAATGTCATTGTATTGAAAGACATGAAGCATATTTATTAGGACGTAAAGGTATTTGTAAACGATTTTTTTTGTCTCTCTGCTATGAATTTCAATATTGACTTATTGGGAGTCGATATCGCTATCAAATCTTTAAAAAATTCAACATTGTCGCTGTCACTTTTAAACAGTGATATTATAGACTCTGACTGAGCCGAAATTCATAGTAGGGTCTCAGGTCATCAGAATATTCAGGACTGCCGGAAGCTACAGAGAATTAGCGGTTATTCCACCAACAAGAGCGTAATTCTTAAATTAAGAGAGAAAGAAAGAAGGGTATTATTATTTTTGACCTTTAAGACGTTTTTGCACTCTTATTTCATGAATATTTTAATCTATGAAATAAGCCTACTTACTGGTAAAGATCTTCGTATTAGAAAAGCATTTTCCGAAGCGAATATTTAACGTTAATATTGGTAAGTACGTTTCCTTCGATGCATTTATGTAGCAAACATCAATGTGATAGAATTAAATCCACACCAACACGAGCGTTCGTTTCCATTTACCGTGCACCAACAAAATATGATAGTATAGCTGTCACGTCTCCCATTCGTCACGGCTCCCCATAAGACTTGGATTTTTGATTTGTTATCCCACCCGACGTTGTCACTGTTATTGATGTGTAGCGAAATTGGAAAGTTCAGAGGCACTTATCTCTCAGATTTAGATAGCGGGGCAATTTATAAAGCGGGTTTTCTTCCCCCAAAGCGCCCTTGACAAGTCTGCCTGCGGCGGTGTCGCTCGCAGCCCAACTCCGGATTATTGAGCCCAATATTACATAAATACCAAATGTGGATAGACAATGATGATACGCTATCTTCGGCATCGGCTTTATTTCATTTCGTTACACGGCAGTCTTTTGTTATTCTGTTTTTGTGTGTCCTTTCTACGAATAAGCGATCGGTAGTATGTAAACAAATCACAATATTGTTCGATTGTAATATTTATTAGGTTTGATTTGAGATAGTAGATTTACGTTGTGTATATTTGTAGTGTATGGGAAAAACGAAACAATTATTTGATTGTAAGATGGATGTATCTATTAATGATTTGAATAGAATTACTATACGATATTATGTGGTTCTTGTGTTAGCAGTAAGTAAATTAATAGTCTTATTTAAAAAATAATGTCCGATTGAAAGCTCAAACTGCAACATCTATAAACCGTTTCTTTATGATTGTAGAATACAAAAGCTACGCAATAACAAAACAAAAACGCATATTAAGATATGTATACGAATCTTGTTACAAAGAAACTCAAAATCGTCAAGATGAATCTTTAGAAAGCTGTGTTATTAAACATAAAATACAATGGGATATAAAAATCTGTTTCAAGTCGTTTCTCGAACCATTTCGAGTGGAGCACCCTCGAGTGGCGTGTCGAATCATCTCTTCAGAATCGATACTTCAGTTTTTCCCACTTTCCTCCTTTTTCGTGAAAAACGTTGGCGTTTCTTGTAGCGACAGCAATGCTCCTTATCTTGAGAGATTAATACCAGGGGTGCAGGTTAGCTGCCCAAATATTTTGTTAACGTTTAACGATAAAAGTGTTTGAAAGCATTTTAGTCCTTTTTTAAGATTGGATTTAATCGATTAGGGTACCGTTTAACGGTAAATGTTTTGTTATCTAAGTAGATTAAATTGGAATTTATATTTAAATCCAGGTTTTATTAGGTGACGATATCTCCTTGTAAAAATACAATCGGATTTAACATAAATCAACCAATTCAACTAAGTAATTAGAATAATTCTCGCGGTGATTATATCAGGTTATTACAAATTTAATGCTATTAATATAAGAGTTATCTATGAAAAATATTCTCTTATTATATCATAGCTTCAAAGAAACAATTACTAAAGTTTTTTGAAGATAGATTCTTCTGGAAATAATAAAAGTTAAAGATAGCTTACGAGACCAAAATAAACTCACCAAATAAAGTAACCAACAAAACAAAGAACTAACAAGTAAATGAAGAAAATAACATGAAACAATTGACCTGGCTATATTCCGTAACTCCAGTCGTAGCTAAAAATGTCTGAATTCAATAACCTGCCTTTAACAATACACCGAAGAGATAAAGGTGTCGAATTCTGGTCGATAGGATTTGGTATTGAGGGATACATCGAGTGGCGAGTAGTGAGGAATGCCTTCAATTTCCACTTATCCGTAGTCGAGAGGATGAATATTTATGACCTCTACTGTAATGTACGATGCGGTGGATACGTCTATAGACGGCTGAAGGTTTCCGAGTATATTTACGAACAAGCAAATAAAGCTTGTCAATAATGTGAGGTGCTTTGTCTGTTTCGGAAAAGTAAATATTGTTGACGGCTTGTACTCTACTCAAACAAAGGAAGTGTTTTTGAAGCCTCTCTTTGTGGCCATGGATTACTTTGATGAGCTGATTTGTAAGGATTTGTACGTGGTTTAGAGATGTTTTTGATATTCTTAGTAAAGAGAAAAAAATAACAGTAGCGTATCATCATTGTCTATCCACATTTGGTATTTATGTAATATAATCCGAGTAGTAATGGATTAATAACACATAATATCACTATCCCATTTCAACCCGTGGGTGCCGTACAAGGCGACTAAGGGATTAACCTTAAGCAACAAGAGCACCGGCGAGAATGCACGAAAAGACTGATGAATGTTGAAGAAGACAAAGATATATGTCAGAAACATAGCAAGTGGAAGGAAATGGTTTCTGCCTAACCCTCTGTTGGGAAAGAGGCGTGATCTATATGTATGTATGTAACAAGAGCACTCCGAGAAAAGGAAAATTCGAAACATAATCCTATAACAACCTGTCTAGCCAGCATGATACAATAGGCTAAATTCCCTCCAAAATGTTTGAAGGAGACTCATGCCCAGTAGTGGGGCATTAATTTACTGGTTGTTATTGATCATTATTGTGTCAAATACGAGTGTATACTAGCTATAAAATGCCAGTGTAAAAACGCGTTTTTCCCTGTTTACTACATTTATTTTAATGTCTGTATCACCAACTGTTTATCTGTTCATAGTTTGTATTAGTTTGTGCAAACTCACGATTGCCCTTGTTATAGCTCGGTCAATAGCTTTATTTGTATTTGGACAATATATATTATTATTATATCGCACTCCATCTTGGAGAACTTAAGTAATAAACGTAACTTATGTTCACTGGTAATGATTAATCAACTAATAGAACCAGATAGTTAGAAAGATTTATTAACTTAGGTATAACTTGAAGAATTTTATGTTTACAACATTAACTGAACCAGCCGTGGGATTGCATTAACGAAACATTCGTCATAAATAGATACATTATTTTTATTAATGTATACATGGTAGCATTCTGTGTAGTGACGGATTAAGAATACATAATGTCACTACCTCATCTCAAGCTGTGGGTGTCGTTAAAGGCTACTAAGGGAGTAGCAGTAACCTTATGCAGACAAAAGCACTGCAAGAAAAACAAAATTTGAAACCCTATGCTAACCCGTCTGACCAGCGTGGCATAGTAGGCTAAATTCCCTCCACAATCTTTGGAGGAGACCCGTGCCCAGCAGTGGGACGTTTATGGGTTGAGATGATGATGATGATACATGGTTGCATACCTTTGGTTTAATTTGTTGGAGTTTTTATATAAAACTGCAAACACAACAACAATATATTATACAATATCGTTATATTGAAATTCACTAATCTTATATCCAATCAGCCCCCCCCCCCTTTTGACTCGTCGGGTCGCTCCCGGAACGTAATTTAACGATGTATTTTTACGGCTTACGTTATTTAATGTTAGAAAATAGTTTACTATATAGAAAATGAAAAACTGATTACTGTATAATTTCTTTCTTCAACTATCTATTTCTCTAACATTATGTTTTTAAACTTTAATTAAAGTGACATTTCCGGCCCAAAATTTTCCGAGAGCTAAGAATCAGGGTGCTGATTTCTCATGAACCTACCTTTCAAAGTGCCCAAGTAATAAGGAAAATATGTAAGAGGAGAGGTACTTCGAATAAAATTACCTTCGTTACAATTCATTATTTTATATTAATTTAAATAATATAACAAATTTAATTAACCACAATTAAACAAAATAATTATGTCCGTCTGGCTCGAGTGCCGATAAACGAATGACCGCTCTCACAGCTGCGTCCGTCTTTTCTACTGCATCGGTAGTGGGGCGCCTTGAAATGAACACCTGTTTTGCACAAACAGATGACGCAATCGAACGATGTTGAGTGTTGCTTTGTTTGATTTATTATTATTTTAACGTTTATAGTATTTGCGCCGACAAATACAGTTTTTAACATGCTTTTACTCTAATATTTTAGTAAACCGTGCCATAATAACCTAATACAAAAGGAATACAAGCAATGTTTGAGTCAACACAAATCCCGAGTTAACCCTCACTTGTATCCTACATCTGGGAAGTCTGTTCATATCGTCCGGTTTAATTACTAAGCTGCCAGCTTCAACACATTGACGACGGCGGCTAGCTTGCAAGTTATAGGTTAGAATGTTTGTATAATGCGCCGTTCAAGTAGAATAGGAAGGTCTATAACTTCGGGTAGGGTTGTAAGTTGTGAATAGGGCAGTCTGTGACCCCATTCTCGGTTATAGGGTTTGTATGTAATTAATATACAAGGGACGGACGTTACGAAGCTTTCACAATAACTTTTTATTTTCTTGATGTCTGTTTCGGTGGCACATCGTTATGTGTATTTTGGCGATTAAAAAGAGTGGTGTGGAAAGGCTCAACCTTGTCAGTGAAATGACTATCAATTGTTGTATAATAACTATCTTAGAATCCCGTCATCAGCCATTGTAAACATTGCCAATAGGACCAAGTAAATCAATGTAATATAGACATTATACGAGTAAGTGTCATTTATAATTTAATAAAAGTATAAATACTGAAAAGGAAAATTCGAATTAAATGCTATACCAACCCGTCTGGCCAGCGTGGTATAGTAGTCTAAATTCCCTTCATATTATTTGGAGGAGACCCGTGCCGAGCAGTGGGACGTTTATGGGTTGAAATGATGATGATACATACTTATGTGTATAATGGTTTAGTTCTATAATTAATATAGCAGCAAGCCTTTTTCCCCGAAGTATATCCCACTTACATTTCGCCAGCTATGTTTGGTACCATAAAATAGGGGGCGAGCCTATTGTCATCAACCGGGAACATTTGTTTTCCAAACTTCAGGAAAATCTGGAACACTGGTATTTTATGATAGAACAACCTAATACCATTTTCATCAAACCCAGGAATGGAACTGACACAGCAATCGAAAACACACCACGCTACGCTACCGATGCAGTATAAATAATGCAGTTTACAAATACCGATAATTTTGCATAAATATTTTTCGCTCAAAGTAAACATTTGAAAGTGAGTGACAACCACATACAAATTTAAACCTGACTGACATGACAAGCCGGTGACAGTGTAGCGCGCTTTTCATCTGTCAATCACAAGTTAGTTCACAGGTTAGGTTCATAACTTTAGTATAGTCGACAATACAATTGCTTTACCACCCTTAGAGTAAATGTCGTTTGCATATCACAAAGCAATAATGTCTATTTTTGCTTGCATGTGACATCAGTACAGTGACAGTTGTCATCAATAATGAGTCTTATTGAATTTTAATTTTGATGGAAGTTTTTGTCAAAAGTGGTAAAGCAAATTTAAGGTTGACTATACAAATACTGTGATATTTACTGCGTTAATTCATACATTCTGTAGTTTTTCGGGTCCCGTACCTCAAAAGGAAAAAAAACGGAACCCTTAATGGATGACTTCGTTGTCCGTCTGTCTGTCTATCTATGTAATACTTTTTTCTATATGACCTGATGATGATTTTGTGTTTTTATGGTAGGCGGAAGGCCTGGGATAAATAAAAATCACAGATGCTAACTTTGAAAGTATCAAATATAATATATATCGGTGATTTTCTGAGGGCTTACTCTGAATTTCTATATTCGAATGTTCGGTATTAATGTCGCTGTCAAATGTATAAAAGTGACAGCGACCATATCTAAATTTCCTTACATTTGACAGCGACATCAAATACGACCAATATAATGTCGAAATTCAGAGTAAACCCCCTGAAATTTACCGTTGAATAAGTTACAAAGACAAAAACAAATAAATATCTCCTAACATTAAACACATATCTTAGAGGACACTGACCTTGATATTTTTGTTTGCTCCTAGTTATTTGTCCGATTTTCCGTAACAAACCAGTAGGCGTAACAAAAGTTTCCTAAAATTCAGGATGACAATACATTTCTTTCAGGATACAGCGGATTGATTATAACAAACTGCCATTCTGTTTACTTTCTGTACCTATTTGTTAATATTTTCTTCTTTTTGTCCGTGCCTTTACGCAACAGAAGATTGAAAATTGAAGTAAGAAATAAAAGTTAGTTGCAGGTGGCACAAAATCTCTCGCTGTGGCTCAAATTAGGTGAAATCCATATCCAAAAGTGGACGTTTTTGCGCAGATATGTTGATGATGAATAAAAGTTGATCATAACCAATAAATAATATTATAGTTGTATAGTACCTATAATATTTATATACATACGGGGCTTGGTCTTGTTATAAACATTTTGAAGTACTTTAATTTTCCGTCAGCTTGCCTGTTAGAATTTCACTCATCCAGAAACATGAGTTTGATAAGTAGTCTTGTTTAGTCATCACAGCTTTCGTTATACCACACCCTTTTCATTACATTAATTAATCTATACATCACTACTTAGTATAAAACAAAGTCGCTTTCTCTGTCTCTTTATCCCTATGTATGCTTAAAGCTTAAAACTACGCAACGGATTTTGATGCGGTTTGTTTTAATAGATAGACTGATTCAAGAGGAAGGTTTAAAGGTATAAAATACATACCACGCGGGCGAAGCAGCGGGCGGAAGCTACATAAAGCATACATATTATAAAGCTGCAGAATTTGTTTGTTTGAACGTGCTAATCTCAGGCACTACTGGTTCAAAATGAAACAATAATATACTTTTGGATAGCCCATTTGTCGAGGAAGGTTATAAGTTATATGACATCATGCTACGACCAATAGGTGATGTGACCACGACAGTAAAGCAACAGCTAGTTTTTAAGGTTAACATGAATTACAGTATTCTGCTGCCAAACTCTGTAGTCAATGAAATCAATAGTGACATTTGTAAACGACTTACTGAGACATCATTGGATCCGAAGGCTGGCAAAGGCCTGGCCTGGAAGGATGGTAAGGGTTAATGAGTTGCCATAGGTCTTTACCTGTGTCTGCCATTCAAAGTGGCAATGTAGCTGTTTATTTAGATAGATAGATAAAATGTTTTTTAGGTAAATTAAATGTTTATTGCCACATCTGAGACTCGTACAAAACAAAAATAAAAATAACACAGTCTGTAACAAAAAGTATAAGACTCAGAATTATATACATATACACATTGAGCAACTAAAAACTAAAACAAAAAACAGACAGAGGAATTATACCTGAATCAGATTGGTTTTTTCGTATTTAATATAATAATTACAACTAACTGTTTGCCATTTACAAAACTTCACTCTGTAAAAGGTAACGTAACCTTGGTTTTATTTTTCCTCCCACGATCTTCATATATAACGTTTCTTTATTACCTTTTGTATAACAAAATACGTAATATATGATTCAGTACGGCGAATATTTCATCACATATCAAATGCTGGAATAACTGTACACGTAATGAAGTCACTGGCTCCGCAGGTGGGTTTCATGAAATTCAGTTATATGTAAATTACCTTAACGCTCATTTTACATTTAATTTATAAATGAAATGCATTATTTTGGGGTACGCTTGCTTCGCTTACTTCGTTAATATACGTACATAGCTATGTTAAAGTCTTACTTTATTAAAATTGTGAATGTCACGTGGAGGGATATTGTACTCTAAAGATTCGACGAAATGTTGGCGTGGAAAAGGAATTTCAAGTGAGTGTTCAATGTAAAGGCCAACATTAAAGAGATTTTAGATCTATAAAGCTGAAGAGTTTGTTTGGTTGAAAGCGCTAATCTCAAGAACTACTAAACCAATTTAACAGCTTATTATTCACTAGCACTTTCACTAGGAACTCGTCTAGAAAATCTTTTAAATACAATAGATTTCCGCACGTAGAATCATTTGCACTTATACACATATACCGTGATTTCGTATTGAATCATAGCTTTATCAAATTAAAAAGTAGCATTATACTACTCTGGAATAATGTAGCTTCCTATTAGTGAAAGAATTTCCAAAAACAGAACAGTAGTTTCTGAGATCTTAGTATAGATAACTTGCTGAACTGCTTCAGAAACAAAACTTGCAAACAATTACCGCTTTTTATCTTCGCTTTATGTAGCGAAACTAAAAGCGAAACTAAATTAATATCGAGCTTACAAATTGACGTTGCGATGTCATAAAACCTCACATCAAAAGCAATCTATGACAATTGCATGCATTTATTATGCATTAATGTTCGCAAATAGCTTACCGATCACAATTTATAATCGTCTACAATTATCAAATGATTATAGTGAAGTAGAGCTCTTAGGTAATTTGTTTCCATGACTTTATTACTAGGTTACATTTAAAATTGTAATTTTTCTATTGGAACTATTATTTTGATAGAAGCGTATGATTAAACAAGCCGGAGGTATTTGGTCATAAATAGGCGGTTCTAAATGAACACGAAAATATTTAAAAGTTAAAAGGTTAAAAGTTGGCAAGTGTCAGTGACAGGCAAGCTTATTTCAATATAAAAACATGAACAGAAACACCTCAAAACCCTGCGGACATTTGAAAAATTAAAGTTTCCTAAGGTCGAGAGAGATTTTTTACAAAAGCACAACCTTTCTGTTATCAGTGATGAAAGTAAAGCACTTGCGCAGTGCTTGAAGACTAAACTTCAAAGGGAACAATAAATCTTCGTAACAGGGGACTTAACATAAAACACAAGTTAAACTCGTCACTGCAAACTGCAGTACAGCGAAGTGTAAAGAAAAAAGACCATTGTCGGACAATCTTTTATTTTTCAACTAAAGGCTGCCTTGCATGAAACGAATCGTTTGTGATCAATATTTTGTATAAAGAATAAGAATGCCCTGATATAATGAGGTTTTGGGATCCAGTTGAAAATACAACCGGTATTGGGAATATAGGCATATTACAATGTTGCCATAATTTAAAAAAAAGCTCCACTATGATTATAGGTGTAAAAAAAGTTATCACAATTATTATAATTTAGTGGAGTATGCAACAAATACGTTTCTATATACCATATTTAGATGGGATCCATAAAATTATTAAAAATCCTACTAATATTATAAATGCGAAAGTTTGTAAGAATGTTTGGATGTTTAGATGTTTGGATGTTTGGATGTTTGTTACCAGTAAACGAAAAAACCACTGAATAGATTTCAATGAAACTTTGCAATAATTTACCTTATACATCAGAATAACATATAGGCTATATTTTATCTAGATATCGCGTAAATTGGCTAAACCATGAGAACAAATGTAAAGTAAGTCGGAGAAAAATCTGCCATCTTATAGCTATTTCTGATTTGTCTACGTAAACCGTTAGTTTTACATAAGGACAATGTATGGAGGAATTGTTACTCTTAAATAGTTATAAAAAAAAGTCCGCGACAGCATATGCCTATCTTTTATGTGGAAGTCGATATAGAGAGAATAGTGAGCAAGAAATACATTTAAATCGGATACTGCATTTAAAGTGAAAAATTTCATGGTATTAAACTAATTCCTAGGAATGTAAATACCTTTATCACTTTTGTCATTTAATGTAGATAATTTTTGTCGTTTACACTAAGTTATTTCGACAAATAGTTTAAAAGTTATTACGATATTAGATGAAATGTATATAATCCCAAAAATCTTATAATAATACTGTATGTCACCCGTGACTTCGCTTACCTGTTATTTTGTTCCTGTGACCACAGCAACTTTTCACTTTTAGAGGGGAAATTTCGGCCAATATTTTCTAAGCACAGATAATTACTTCAGAATAAACATAACCAATATTACGTGATTGATTAGAATATTACTTATCTTTGTAAACATCCATCCCGTGTCTTTTTGGTTAAAATTATCAAATATACAAACAAACATTCATCCCTTCAACTTTGTGTATGTATATTACTATATTTATCAACGTCAGCCCTAATGACAATTCAGTATGACAGATTAAAAAGAAATCAAAGATCTCTTTTTTCTTTTTGCTTACTATACAACCTCATTACTTGAATATATTACTAATTATTCACCAGTAAATTCAAAGAATATATTATGACAATTGTGTAGTAAAATTATCAAATAAAGTAAAATATGAAATAAAATATTTTTTGTAGAAAAGTAAATAAATAATTATATTGCAGTATCAAGGTAGTATAGTAGCAGAATACAAATACCATAGACCTAGGATCCGCGCGCCATTTTTATGTATTCGCGCCATTTATTTTTGGTCTAAAATTTGACATTTGACAGTGAATTATCATTGTATGTATTTATGGTCGCTAAAGTCATAAACTAATAAAAATAAATGGATATTGTAAACTATGAAATAAAATATTTTCGTAGAAAAGTAAATACATTGCAGTATCAAGGTAGTATAGTAGCAGAATACAAAAATACCATAGACCTAGGATCCGCGCGCTTTTTTTTTATAACGATTTTTTTTATTTATGGCGGTACGAAGTACGCCGGGTCAGCTAGTATAATATACATAAATGTCTCGAGATGTTATTTGTAACAAATATAAGAAAGAAAATATATTATATTTATTTATTATCATTTTAAGAGGAAAAAAAGGAAGTTATTAAACGATTTTATTGAGGTAAAATTGCGATGGTGGCCGCATGGATAAGAGTGCCAGGCGTGCTAAACACGTTGTCCGAGTTCGATTCCGAGCGTCAGTACCAATGTGAATTTCACTTTGTGGAATTCATATGTACTAGTCAAGTGACTTACCATACGTTAACGGTGAAAAAACATCGTGAGGAAAGTCACATAATATTATGTACCTTAGAAGCAATTCTCAGTGTATGTCTGATCCACCATTTCCGCATTAGGCCAGTGGAAACCCTAAAACCTAAAACAATCTCAGCTCTCTAGATAGAGGTGCCCGTGCCCAACAGTGGGACATTAATGGGTTGCTACGAATCGGCGTATGAAAAATTACAAAAATTCGCTTCGGACAGCGGCAAATTGTCGGCCTCACGTGGTTTTTCACAGCGGGACACCACTCTCTAGTAGCTAAGGGTAGCGTCAAACTTTTCACTTTAGCTGTATTCGTCGCAGATGCGAATTCACAGTTCAAGCTTTACGAGTGAACTTTGTACTCGCAATGTACTGCCAGGCACGTCATACCTTCTAATCTATATGTATGTACTAGCTGACCCGGCGTACTTCGTACCGCCATAAATAAAAAAAATCGTTATAAAAAAAAAGCGCGCGGATCCTAGGTCTATGGTATTTTTGTATTCTGCTACTATACTACCTTGATACTGCAATGTATTTACTTTTCTACGAAAATATTTTATTTCATAGTTTACAATATCCATTTATTTTTATTAGTTTATGACTTTAGCGACCATAAATACATACAATGATAATTCACTGTCAAATGTCAAATTTTAGACCAAAAATAAATGGCGCGAATACATAAAAATGGCGCGCGGATCCTAGGTCTATGGTATTTGTATTCTGCTACTATACTACCTTGATACTGCAATATAATTATTTATTTACTTTTCTACAAAAAATATTTTATTTCATATTTTACTTTATTTGATAATTTTACTACACAATTGTCATAATATATTCTTTGAATTTACTGGTGAATAATTAGTAATATATTCAAGTAATGAGGTTGTATAGTAAGCAAAAAGAAAAAAGAGATCTTTGATTTCTTTTTAATCTGTCATACTGAATTGTCATTAGGGCTGACGTTGATAAATATAGTAATATACATACACAAAGTTGAAGGGATGAATGTTTGTTTGTATATTTGATAATTTTAACCAAAAAGACACGGGATGGATGTTTACAAAGATAAGTAATATTCTAATCAATCACGTAATATTGGTTATGTTTATTCTGAAGTAATTATCTGTGCTTAGAAAATATTGGCCGAAATTTCCCCTCTAAAAGTGAAAAGTTGCTGTGGTCACAGGAACAAAATAACAGGTAAGCGAAGTCACGGGTGACATACAGTATTATTATAAGATTTTTGGGATTATATACATTTCATCTAATATCGTAATAACTTTTAAACTATTTGTCGAAATAACTTAGTGTAAACGACAAAAATTATCTACATTAAATGACAAAAGTGATAAAGGTATTTACATTCCTAGGAATTAGTTTAATACCATGAAATTTTTCACTTTAAATGCAGTATCCGATTTAAATGTATTTCTTGCTCACTATTCTCTCTATATCGACTTCCACATAAAAGATAGGCATATGCTGTCGCGGACTTTTTTTTATAACTATTTAAGAGTAACAATTCCTCCATACATTGTCCTTATGTAAAACTAACGGTTTACGTAGACAAATCAGAAATAGCTATAAGATGGCAGATTTTTCTCCGACTTACTTTACATTTGTTCTCATGGTTTAGCCAATTTACGCGATATCTAGATAAAATATAGCCTATATGTTATTCTGATGTATAAGGTAAATTATTGCAAAGTTTCATTGAAATCTATTCAGTGGTTTTTTCGTTTACTGGTAACAAACATCCAAACATCCAAACATCTAAACATCCAAACATTCTTACAAACTTTCGCATTTATAATATTAGTAGGATGTAAAGACTAGCCGTGTTTGCAAATTTTTATCTATTCTAATATCTATACTAATATTATAAAGAGGTAAAGTTTGTGACTTTGTGAGTATGTATGTTATCTAATATCTCAGAAACTATTGATCCGATTTTAAAAATTCTTTCACTAATAGAAAGCTACATTATTCCTGAGTAGTACAGGCTAGGCTACATTTTAGTATAGGCTATTTCTTAATTCGGTAAAGTTATGTTTTCTATAAAAAATCACGGCATTGAAGTCAGAAATAAACGACGTTATCAAGTGAAATATCGGTGAGTACCTACTGCCTAAACGGTTTGAAATAAAGATATAAAATATTAAACTTTTTTAGTTTTATAAAAAGCTTTTTTTATATAATAAACTTTTTCTTAGAAAATAAATATCTACCTAAAATGACGCTTGGCGGAAAGTATTATAAAAAAAAGAAGTTCTTTAGTTACACGATCTGCTTCCCAATAACACTATACAGCCGGGCGAAGCTGGGGCGGGTTGCTAGTTATTAATAAATTTATATACTTAGCAGATTTATATATCTTTCCGTGTAGTGACGGATTAAGAATACATAATGTCACTACCCCATGTCAACCCGTGGGTGTCGTAAAAGGCGACTAAGGAAGCTTAATGCAGACAAGAGCACTGCGAAAGGAAAATTCGAAATTATGTTGTATGTGAATTTATGGGTTGTAATGATAAAGAAAAGTGATTTGAAATAATGCAACAAAAGCACTGTCCGTTGTAATTGTTTATGGAAAGTTGAAAATAAAACATTTTACGACACGTGCGTATCTACATAAAAGTTAATATTCTGTGGTTGACCACGTAGAATAACTCAAAAATGTAGTCCATTTATAGCTGTCTGTTTACGAGTTCACGTACACAGTTTAGTAATTAAATGTACAACTGATTATATTACTAAACCATGGTATATAATATTGTAGATATGATACTGAGCTGAGATATTAGTTACCATCATCGAGGCTAAGCTACGTTTGGCAAGGTTAGTCAATAGATGGATGACCGTTTATGACAAAAAATCTTGTTTCTCGAGCATCTGTGTGCTCTAATGGCACTTTCTCTTGGTCCCGGGTAACATTTAATTTGTCGTTAAGCCAAGGTGAAAACCTTCTGTCGCGGACGAATGTTACTGCGCTCCCGTGACCACAGCAGAGCGCGACGAGAGGAACACCTTGGGGTATTAGTGGGTGCGAGCCCCACATAACCCCTCGGTTCTTTCCCCAAGACCGAGGGGTATGCGTCAGGCATTTCCTCAAGTAAAAAAAAAGGTGAAAGCCTTCTGGGCGACTTGATAAATCCCAATACCAGGGTCTGCCACAAGCCCGTACGATACTAATAAAACCATATTATAAGATACATTTTCTGGGCGGCGACTAGGTTTGAAACAATGAGATTCTATTTTTAAAATACTTTCTTGTCTCATCAGGATTTACACAACCAGTGTATTAAACAATCAGAAACATAAAAACACTTTTTTGTTTATTTGGACTACAATATCGAGTCTCAGTTTAATGACACTGCCTCGGGAGTGTAGTGTTACTGCTGGTGAGAAATGGTTGGAGGGTTTTTGAAGATCCCCATTGTGCCTGTGTAATAGTTTAATTAGTTATAAGAAACAAATCAGAGACTCACTTATACCTAAATAGTAGTTTTTTTAAATTAAGTCTTCAATGTCTTCAACTATTGGTAACATTATAAAATATGTTTATCAAATAAATTAACTAATTGTTACATTAATACATTTATGGAACTCTAAGTCTTTAAGGATATATTGTAAATATATTAACATTAATAAGTGACTGTTTGTTTCCTAAAAATAAATAAATAAATAAAAATAAAAATAAGTATATAAGCAGTGCGCGGCGTCCGTTTACCATCAGGCGGAAACTCGACAATAGCTTACTCTACTAAGTACCCAATCAGTCTCAAAGTTAAGCACCAAAACAAACATCGACAACCCTCAAAATACATTGGCGATTAATATTCAAGAACAGAACACCTACTCCATTATTGGAAGTGTCATTTGTCTGGTGGACACCCATCACTAGCCTCGCACTAATTAGAGCTCTCAACTGACTGACAATTCTGAATACTGACTGAGAACCGATGCGATTTGAATATAGAACGGCAAACGAATCATTAGTGACTTTAATGAATATGGTATAATTCTATAAATTTTAATATAATTCGAGAGCTGGAAAACATTTTGGGTTGGCACAATGTAATCTTGTTCAACATTTCTTCTATTATACCCAAATACAAAACTGCAGAGCTGGCTGGAGGTAGCAGGGCTAAATCAATCCTTTTACATATATATCTATACATACAAATAAACAACCTTGGAGTGTCTGTTTGTAATATTAAAATAACCGCTTTTTACTACATTCATATGAATGTATATACGGTACATATACCAAAATAACATTTTTTTCAATTTTTGTCTGTCTATCTGTCTGTGTGTTTGTTCCGGCTTATCTTTGGAATGGCTGGACGGATTTTGACGGGACTTTCACTGGCAGATAGCTGATGTAATAAGGAGTAACTTAGGTCACTTTGAAAAAAGTAATGTTGCTTTTGTTAAACTCCACGCGGACGAAGTCGCGGGCACAGCTAGCCTATACTAATATTATAAAGAGGAAATATTTCTATTTTTGTTTGTACGAATAAACTTAAAAACAACTGGACCGATTTCTTAATCTTATCACGCTACGGCTAATAGGAGCTGAGCAGTAGCCAAATAAAGAATGACAGGAGCCAAGCCCCGCGACTTCTTGTTGAAAAATAAAATTGTCTACCAGTTCTATAATATATTGCTCGTAGCATTCTAGTCAACAGAAGCTAATAGGTACCTAAGATTCATCAATTATGTAATATTCCATTACAATAGGAGTCAACTAATATAAGATACCTCTAGATTGATTCCATTCCCTTATTTTATAATTGGCTTGATTAACGTCAGAAAGAGTGAACATAACAAAATAGGCCCCTTTTTGAGAACTTTGACTGCCCTTGGTCTAGCAGATCTTCGTGGTAATCGTTAAAACCACTCGACGCCTACTGCGATTCTGCTTGATAAGATTAACCTACGGATCTTTCTAAAATTTTCTTCTCAATTAAGACGCTAAGTCAGCTTCAATAATTAACGATCAAGTTATAAAACTTAATACCTTGCTAGTCTAATTACAACTTATTAAAACATGTCGTATGGTTTACAACATGAATACGCACGCCTACTGTAAATTTAATTATAAGCACACATAAATTTCTCAATTATACGCTCGTAAATATGTTTTATAGTTGAAAAAATAATAATGGTTTTTGATGTGCCCTTCATGGCCTGTCTTGCCACCTACTGTTGATGTTAATGTAGAAATAAATATTTAACTTTACAACTGGCTACTTATAGAATTATTTAATTACTACCTCACCGTACAACTGCCAGTTTTATTATTCATAAAAATATTAATTAATATGGCTGGATTTTTATTTCAGGTCATTATTTTTTTTACATTTTTTTTGGGTTCTGTATTGCTATTGGGCAGTTGCTGTGTAGAATGAGAATATTAAAATTGTGTCAAACCTTATTGATGTTTGTGCTTCTATGAGATCTATATTAACAATCTGACGTTGAAGGTCTTTTGATTTTTGAATTGATCTGATTTGAAGACTACAGTGTATGTGGAAGGAAGGTACAATCTTTTAGAATGCATATATGTAGAAAATACCAATGAAGGATAAAATTAAATATATTTTTATTTATTTTAATACAATTTTTGTAACGGAAAACTATACAAAAATAAAACGCTAAATAATAAAAAAATATTGGAGTCACTTCAATTCAAGTCAATGTATATTTTACAATATTTATATTGATATTATTATTATTTTTCAAGTTCTGAAGCAGGTACGGCTTCGACGAATTTGTTCATGTCAGTAACAACGTTGTCTATTAATGTGTTAATCACTGGTTTACCGATAGTTTCCATTAGTTCTTTCCAACTCTCATTCAAAATCGTATTTATCGGGCCAGCTGAAATCAAATAAATGCGTGATTTCTTCTGTAATTGCTCAGCAGTGGGATGATACAAAGTGGTCGCGGACGAATGTTCCTACGCTCCCGTGACCACAGCAGAGCGCGACGAGAGGAACACCTTGGGGTTTTAGTGGGTGCGAGCCCCACATAACCCCTCGGTTCTTTCCCCTAGACCGAGGGGTATGCGTCAGGCATTTCCCCAAGTAAAAAAAAAAATGATAATAATATAACCTTCAGAATTAATATAAGTACATATTCGTAGTTTTTGAGACGTGTCATCCTAAATGAGAATAAATACGTTAGTTTAAGTATCTGTGCACACTGGGAAGATGGAATCATTGTGATATTAGTAATGAATTGTGAAGTCTCATAAGCTGCCAGTGTGCCTATTTAATTCGACTGGCCTGTTGGTCTAGTGGTTAGTGATCCTGACTGCTAAGCCGGAGGTCGTGGGTTCGATCCCCACCCAGGACAAATCTTTGTGTGGTGAGCATAAAGGTTTGTTCTGTGTCTGGGTGTTATTTATCTATAATATGTTTGTATTTACAAAAAAAAAATGTATTTAAGTAGTGATGCTGCATGCACTGTGTGAATGTGGTAGAATATTATTATATTATTATTATTAATATTCTACCACATTCACACAGTGCCATCTAGTCCCAAAGTAAGCAATTATATTTGCTTGTGTTATGGGTACTAAACAACTGATATACCTACTACTTATATACATTTTTTTTGTAAATTTATACATATTATAGATAAATTACACCCAGACACAGAACAAACATTTATGCTCATCACACGAAGATTTGTCCTGGGTGGGGATCGAACCCACGACCTCCGGCTTAGCAGTCAGGGTCACTAATCACTGGACCAACAGGCCAGTCAAATAATAAATAGGCAGTTAGGTGGTCTACCTTGCGTTAAAATAAGGTGATGTAAAATTGTAAAGTTTGAAACACATCCAGAAGTGACCAAAAATCTTAAGCGTTAAGAACTTTTCAAATTATATATAAAATAAATTACCCTTTTCTTCATCTCCGTTGAAGAGATTTTCAAATTTCAAATACGCCCTTTCCTTGAATTCATACGAGCTTTCGTACTTGCCAAGCTTCCAGTGTTTCTGGCCGTCTTTTCCGTCAGCGTAGTCGAGGCCTACTTTTACGGATAGGAACACTTTTTCTGTAAACACATTAAAATCTATAGATAGATCAGATTGGTAGATACATTTTTATCCTGTTTGTCATTCAATTTTCTTTTATTTAATTGCAATAAAAAAAAAATCAAGATTATTTTATAATAATCGACCGTTAAACGACCTTTGAGAATTTTCACGAATGTAAGAACATACCTAATAGGTACCTCATACAGATATAATAAGATCAAACAAAAAGGTCATTGATTGATTGTAGATTACAGTTGAGATTGGTATCTCCACCAATTTCCACTTTCTGGTTAAAATAGTAAGGTTCAAATTTGCTCAGCAGCATTTCTCATCATGTGACTCTTTCTCACGGTGAGTCCGAAATGTAGGTATGCGTCTTAAATAGAGACAAATGAAATACAGTACCTGTCGTGACACTGAAAGGTCCAACACCATCTAGGTTCAATCCGAAGACCTGACCTCCAGCTGTGTATTGACCGGACACGTCAATAGGACATTCACATTCAAAGGACAACCATTTTTCTGTGATGCTACGCCTAATAAAAATATCATATTTAATTTATATGTGTTTTAGATTCATAATCGGTTGAAGGTGATTAGACTGCAGATATCCGTTTTTAGAATATATTATGACGAGTTTGGACTTTTTGGTGGGCTTTTATGTGAAAAAAAAAAGATGTTATGTTTTCAACGCGGTACTGTGGCTAGCCTTTTGGGTACGTTTCCTCAGGAATCTGATCTTAATCAGATATTCTACGTATAGGAATTTCCTGTAAATAGAGTATCTGGTTCTTTTTATTTTAATAGGTTAGCCGTGTATGTTTTTAAGTTATGTGTAAATATTTTATTTAATAAATCCTCATTGTTTATGTGATAAATTTAATCAAACGAATGAAATCTCAATAGATTCAGAACTTCATATTTTAATCGATATAAGTGCCGTTTTCAAAGCTATATAAATATAGCTATAATTTCAGAATTGAATCATAATTACGATAGTCGATGGTTCTTAGAGAAAACTTACTTTTGCAAACACTATACATAAATGCACAATATACACTTTAATAATTTATTATCATTTGCCATAACATCTTATGTGGGCTATTCACTTGGAAAATATTTTGCAAATGAAAATGAAACCTAGTTTATGTAATATAGGGTCGATTTATCTTTGACTTAGATCATTTGATGTAGATGTTTTTTTATGATTATAAAAGTACTTACTCTACATCCAATACTTGGCACTTTCTGGTGCCAGTGACGGTAACACCGTTTAAAACGAGATTCAAACCTCCTTCTTTGACAGTAAAAGTGTTTAAATTTATAGGATCTAGAGGAGTCATGCCTATTTCTGGGAGACCAGAGGTGAAGTGCGGCAAAGCTTTTTGTGATGAAGTTTTCAAACAGGCTTTATCGTTCCATGAGCATTTATCTATGAATGAAACTGGGAAAAAAATAAAAATTTGTTTATTAATTAGTTTATTCATGCAACTGTAATATAATGTAATAATAATAATATACCACATTCACACAGCGCCATCTAGTCCCAAAGTAAGCAATTATATTTGCTTGTATTATGGGTATTAAACAACTGATATACTACTTAAATATTTTTTTTTTGTAAATACATACATGTTCTAGATAAATTACACCCAGACACAGAACAAACCTTTATGCTCATCACACAAATATTTGTCCTGTGTGGGGATCGAACCCACGACCTCCGGCTTAACAGTCAGGGTGACTAACCACTAGACCAACAGGCCAGTCACTGTCATTTTTAATTTGTTTATGTTATATTTTATCCTATCAATAACCGCCATTTGATGGCTCAAAAACTTTATATCGACTATTAGTCGACTAACGGCCGATTTCAATAATCTATCAATTTATGGATTTGGCTACGAAAGTTATAACTTTGACATAAGCTCCATACGAAATATGTCAAAATTCTAGGCCGTAAGTCGATGTCTAAATTATTCATAGTAGGGGCTTTGGTGGGCTGTCTTCAAAATAAAAAAAAATCAAACTTACCGGCAGACGAGTTTGAGGCTACAACCAGATAGCTGAAGCACAATAATAAACACTGTGTCTTAGACATCCTTAAAATATAATCAATGATAAGTATTAAACAACGTCCAGGACAATACTGATGATTATCTGTATCACCAACCGAATATATATACCCCTGAAGCCCTACTACATAATTTAGGCTATACCTAATCTCAATTTGATATTTACCTTAGTATAATAATTTAATGTTCGTTTTTTAGACAGATAATATGTATCCATTGCACTCTATGACTTTGTTTTGTTATTAAAGTACGTACTAATTGGCAGGACGAAGCACTTAATTAAATATAATTAGATATAATTGTTAATTTTATGTTTGCGGCAATATTAAATATGGTTTTAATAAAAATCGTCCTTTGTATCCTTGTGTAATGTTAATCGTGTGATGTTAACATAGTTTTAATTATTTTTTATCTTTGGTGGCTAGTTATGGTAAGAATCTATAGCTTTTAGCAAACTGTGAGTACTACACGATGGTGGTGTGTTTGTAATTTATGTATTTTATTTTTATTTTTTTTCTTTTAAAAGACAACGCCCGCACTAGGGAACAAGCCCTGTGTCGCGGGGAGCTTTACAAACATGAAACTAACGGACACAAAGTACACCCAGACTAGAAACAAATATCTATGAATCACACAAGTATTTGTCTCGTGTGGGAATCGAACCCACGTCACCCAGCACGGCGATGTAGTGGCGAGGCGACCACCTTAACCACTGCGCCATGGTGACAGTCTATGTATGTTACATTTATGCCACGCAGCCGTTACGCTCATGCCACGCAGCCGTCACGCTCAGGCCACGCAGTCACTACGCTCAGGTCACAGTCAGTCAGCGTGCTAACGCCACGACGCAGGTGTCACACTCCGTCATCCACGCCTCCTGTTTGGCAAAATTATACTAAACATGACATGAACGTATTGTCATATTATGAATGTTTCAAACTTCAACAGAAACGAAAACGGGGTTTAATATTATTTTTAGTGTTTCGTGTATATTATACTGCCATGCGTGTCACGTAAAATAGGTGAGGCCTATATCCAGCAGTGGACGTCGTTGGGCTGATATGATAATAATCATGATGATGATGCGTGTCGCGTTGAACAGATTTAGGTCATATAAATAATAAAAAATAATTCAGATATTATAAAAATCAAAATAATCAAAAGTAATCAATTTTATTAAACAGGTAAGTATGTTTTTATTAAATTTAAATTAACCATAACATATTTTTTTATTTTTACTACACTATCATGATGTTATGTCAGTGAATGTCCTTTATATTTTTTGTATTATCTTATTCATTTTAAAATATGGTGATTATGCGAGTAATAAAACATCTGCCAAGTTTAGTGCAAGTTTAACTTATTTTTTTGTAACCAATCTGTCAGATTATAATATTGTCGTTTTGGGTACTTCGCCGTTTGACACCACAAGTTATTGGCACCACGGTTTTTACACAGCAATAGTTAAATCATCCTAGTAAATAATACAAAACATGTTCGCATAGCCTTCTGGATGTAATCGGATCGGGACGGATCGAAAAAATATTGTTCTCCATATTTTGCATAAGTCGTCCACACTTTTAATGTCACCGGCTGGACAGGAGCTTAATCAATTTAATCTGGTACAGCAGTACAGCTACAGTTACTGATGTGTGTGTGAATATTTTTATTATGTATTTAGTGACATTGCAAGACGTTATGTAACAGTAACATTCTGAATTTCGACATTCAATTGATCAGTTTTGATGTCGCTTCCAAATGTAAGAAAATTTAGATATGGTCGCTGTCACTTTTAAACATTTGACAGCCACATCAAAACCAACTAATCAAATGTCGAAATTCAGAGTAAGCCCTCAGACAACAGTTAGTGTTAGTAACAGTTTTCTTAAGACTAAGGTTAGGTGTAAAGTTTGTACGTCCAAAGTTAAGTTTATATTTGATGAGATGATAATATTTGGTGTTGGGCAGAAAATAGCTGTGATGAAATAAATAAAATTTACTTATCTAAAGTAACTAGCTTCTGTCCAGTCGAGAAAAAGTATATAATCTCTATTTTCAATTTTATGATGATTCTTTACGTATAAATTACCTAAATCATGATGACGTATGTTGTATGTAAAAAACTAAACAAAATAAAACCTAAAATGTAAACATCAAAGTGCATAATAATATTCTTACCTCTAGTCTATATAATGTATGTGTTGGTGGCAAGCGTAGGTTACGTCGTAGTTTCGTAATAATCATCTTCGCTTAACTCCAAAACTTCTTGAGTTTTCATCGCATCGTGTACGAGCTCTTTGTTGGCTTTGCGCCATGGCTTTGTACCAGATTGCACCTGATATTTGCTTTATCTTTACAATTAATACCTTCAGTTACTTCGCTTAGTGCATAAAGTGCAGTTTCTAGTACACATATAAACTTTACATTTTGAAGGAAGTTCTTATTTCATTATGACTCTTTCCTTCCGTATATTATACGTGTAGTGAAAGGTTAAGAATACATAATGTCACTTCCCCATCTCAAGCTGTGGGTGTCGTAATAGCCGATTAAGGGAGTAACCTTATGAAAAAAAGAACACTGAGAGAAAAGGGAAATTTGAAACAAACCCTATATCAAACCGTCTGCCCTGCGTGGAATAGTAGGCTAAATTTCCTTCACATTCTTTGGAGGAGACTCGTGCCCAGCAGTGGGACGTTTATGGTTGAAATGATGATGATGATGATTATGTACTACTGTGGTACAATAGTCTTGGTTCGGGTCAGGTAAAAACGATTTTAGAGTTTTCTATCATGAAATTCTGAAAATCAGCTTGAAGTCTGATAATATGCCCGGTTTATGGCAACATTATTATTACATAGGACCTAACATAGCCGGGCAAGTAAAGGTGTGGAAGATCTCTGCTTTCCTTCTATCTCCAGGATAAAAGGCATGTGACGCTATGCTTCAAGTTTTTATCTTATATATAAAACATTACAGGATAGTGAAAAAAATACTTAACTATCACTTTATAGCAGTGGTTCTTAACTTATGCTCCGTGGACCGCTGGAGATCCCTGAGAGTAACAAAAGTGGTCCGCGAAGCGAAACCGCGGACTGGAATTACACTCGGTAGACTTTTAGAGCCAATCACTGATTAAACTTTTTAGTGATCCATGACAAGACACTATATTAGTTAGGTCCCTCACTGCTAAAAGGTAAGGAACCACTGCTCTATAGGTGCAAACCGAAACAGCTTTATGTAAACTTCAGATTTACTCGTTCAACAATAAATTTAATTACAAATTGATTCTAACTTAATCCGAAATTTATTCTAAATCAGTCTTGTCATACTAGCTTCAAAATAGGGTATTGTGAAAGTTTCGATGTGGTACTTACGAAATTCAAGTAGCTTTGTATTACACTTTAATCTATTCATCAATTTCTTTGTTAGTTTAACAAAGTAATTTAGCTTTTGGGAATTCAAGGATTTCTTCTAGTTAGAAGAGATAGGGAACAAAAGATACAATATTATGTAGTATTATGAAATATATATTTTATAGTATTATAAAAAACAATAAATTCTGATAACAGAATTTATTTAAACTAATATTATAAGGCAACATAGCTTTTTTGTTTATTTTGGTTAATTAATTATTTTGGTCATATTAAATAAACATACAAGGGTTTTATAGCTATCATATTATTAGCTGTATAACATAAACATTGTAGGGTTTACCGTATATTGGAATCTTCGAATCTGTCATATATTACAATAACCATTTTTACTAAGTTAATCGACTATCTGCTCTTTATAACATCTTATAGTGTTAAGGTTTTTTTATTTATTTATGTACCTTTTAACAGCGGAATTAAATACCAATTCTATGATATTTGGTAAAATAATTTGTAACGCTTAGTTAGCAAAATAGCAGCACAATTTTTAATACTTTTCTATTCCTATAATCGATTCCATTTTGTCATTTAGACGGCGAACATTCTTAAATAGGTTTTCAAAGACATTGTCGAAGTTAGAGTGAAGTGGAGAAGAAAAATAAGGAAGGCTGTCTCAAAACATAGAAACAGAATAGAAAGAGAACCGAAAAAAGAACCCAGATACAGGTAACGTGATCAAAAGGGAATAAAATACGTTTTTATATGCCTCACGAAAAATAAGGTCATGTGAAAATCTACACGCCCGAATTGAAAACGGGTAATTGAATGGAATTAGTAGGATACGGGTAATAAACTCCGTTTCATTTACTTTGTGGCCTGTAAAAGATACTTTGTTACATTTTGTGAAGTGTAAAATTAAATTTTGTTCACACATTTATTGACATCTTTTATATGACAGTTTTAGGGTCTGTTCAATCAGACCTATTTGGACATCATCAGCAGGCGTTTTTTTTTCAAATAGGTAGAAAGGCTACATACGCGTGGAAATGGCCCGAGCCGACAGCCATTTCATATAGACCGGCTAGAAGAGCATTGTTTTTGAGCGGATGCAATAGGAGCCATTCGCCTGCGCGAGCGCGGAAGAGTACGTCATCAGAGGCAGCTGGTCGGCATCTCTTATTAGGCGCCTTAGGTTTGCTATCAAGCATTGTTAATAACAATGAGCTCCCCCCTATAACATGAGTCCAAACACAGCTGGTAAAATATGCGTGATATGTACCTCCTACCTACGTATTGCTGCAGAAGAAAAGGCGTACTGCTATCATCAATTCTACCCATAAGCGTCTTACTGCTGGGCACGGGTCTCCTCCAAATAATGTGGAGGGAATTTAGCCTATTATATCACGCTGGCCAGACGGGTCCGTATAGGGTGGGTTTCGAATTTTCTCTTTCTTGCAGTGCTCTTGTCTGCATATGATTATTCTTTTGTTGACCTTTTACGACACCCACGGCTAGTGGGGTAGTGACAAGTATTTTTAGTGATGCTATGTTTTATGTTAATTGTCAGTTCTATGATCAGGTAAAAACGTGAAATTTGAATAAATTTTTTTGATCTTTTTCCTTTTTGTCTGTAGGCTAATTTCTTTTTCTTATTTTAAAAGTTCCATTATATGGATGATAGATAATACTTTGTTTAAAAAAAGTGTAATAAATCAAAAGCTTTTGTTCAAAATCCATAACATTCTATATTTAATAAAATTAAAATAAAATTGAAATAATTATTATATGACTACACAATTTCGAGTTCTTCCGCCGGTACAGATAGGAAAAATTTACCTATTATTTCTGTTATTACTTCCTTAAACATAGCTTTGATTACTGGCTCGCCGATTATAGGTGACGTTATCAGTTCCTTCCAACTCTCATTTAATAATTTCTCAACTGGTTCAGCTAAAACAAAAGAGGTATTTTAAGCAACGGCTTTTAATTATGTCATTTTTAGGGTTTCGAAGGTACCGTGGAACCATTTGTCTACCTGCGACTTAATATGAGACAGCCACTTGAAAGCTCTTGAATATTGTATAGTCGAAAAAGAAATTTTGAAAAAGTTTCTCCCTATCACATAAAATGGGAATGAGTTTTCTCTTTGCCTAATTAGAGTCATTACGCCCGGTTCTTAGATCAACGGATCCAGCAACTGCCTGCAGCTCTTCTGATTCTTCTGACTTTGTACTACGCAAACAAGCGATAGTGGCCAAACGGATAACTGACCTGTGTGAAAAACATGCGGTCCGAGTTTGATTCCGACCAGCAGTACCAATGAGGATTTAACTTTGTGGAATTTATATGTACTAGTCACTTGATTTACCATCTGCTGACGGTAAAGGAAAACATCTCAACAGAGTAATTGTAAGTGTATGTGTGGGCGCAACAATGCAGAAGTAGTAATTGGTCGACGCGACGTAGCAAAGAAGCCTCTCATATCTAACCCAAAAATAATAATATAATTATTATATATTGTACTACGCTTGTCAAGTCACGTCTTTTGTAATAAATATTATCAATATAAAATTTTAATACGCACCTTTCGACTTGTCGCCATTGAACAGATTTTCAAATTTGATATCGAATTTAGTAAGAGGTAAATATTTGAAGTCAGAACTGCTAATTTTGTAGTATTGCTTGCCATCTTTGGTGATTGGTTTTAGTTTGATGTTAGCAACCAACTCAACTTTACCTGTAAATAAAAAATATTTTATTTAATATAAGTCTGCGATTTCCCAACCGACATAATGCCTAGGTTAAATTCAAAATAATGGTTGCAATAAAAATTTTGTATTAGGTATTATTAATTAAATTTGAAAGACGAACCGACATACAGATAGATGGACAACGGAGTGATGCAATATGAGTTGCGTTTTTTCCTTTTGAGGTACGGAATCCTAAAAAAAGTGGTATAATAAACATACCGGGTCCAATTCTGAAAGTACCTACGCCCTCGATAACAAGGACGACGAGTTTCCCATCAGCTATGTATTCACCATCTACTTCAATTTCACATTCTGCCGTCAGTGAAGCTGTTGACGCTGCTTGGTCACGTCTGAAAATTAGATTAATTCTCTAGTTAGGAAAACTGTATTCGACAACAGGCTCGTTTTCAATAAAATAACAAACGTCACATTTGCTTTCGTTCTAGGAATGGGACTTTTTGCGCCTAAATCATATAAATATTAGGCAATTTTACTTTTGAATTTATTTAACATTTGAGACATTTAATGAATAACATGTAATAATAGAAAAAAATATACCATGCCAAAACACAGTCATTTCTTTCTTTCTTTAATTTTAATTATAGCTTGAGTAATTTCGACCGAAATACGTTATTTTCTTAGCATATATTATAATTAATCTTATCATTAGCCCATATTATTATATAGATGCTACTTAGTTAACCGTTTACGATAAAGAAATATACTCAAATCCAATAAAAATAATGGTGTAACTGGCGGTGGACACTTTTTTAGGCAAACTAAACGGATCGAGATTTAATTTAATTAGAAATAGTTTTTATCATTCATTAATTTATCAGAAACCTATTATAATTGTCCTACTGCTGGATTGAGGTCGCCTCTCCTCTATCTAGAGTGCTCAGAGGGTTTCGGCTATAATCCACATACGCTGGCCTAGTACGGGTAGGTGGATCAGATTTTTATTACTACGCCTCAATATTTATGTGCCTTAAACACAAGAAAACTTACTCGATTTTCTTAATTATGCATTTTCCAAGACCTTTCACGACTACATTCTTGAAGATGAAGTGCAAGTCTCCATTATTAACTTCAATTGGTTTTTTAATTGTAAGAGGTTCAAGTGGGGCTATTCCGAGTTCCGTTATGCCAGAACCAAAGTAAGGCAAGGCAATATTTCCTGAATTCGTCATACATTCAAAGTCTGTTTGAGTACATGGCTTGATGAATGGGGCTGGAAGAAATTTATTATGTTAATTTATTTGATTAATCAATATTAATATAATATTAATTTATTATTTTAATTTATTATATTAATTAAGATTGCGGGTGGCCGTTGGATGCGGGCGGCACAAAATCGCTCGCTGTGGCGGAAATTAGGTGAGGCCTATGTTTAGCAGTGGACGTCGCTGGGCTGATATGATGATGATGATATTAATTAATTAATTATATTTTATTTTTTTTATTGTTTTTTTTATTTCTAAAAAAGGTCGCTGAGTCTGACTGGATGCGGAAGGCGGAGGACAGAGTGTTATGGAGCAGCAGTGGACTGCAATAGGCTGAAATGATGATGATGAATTTATTTATTTCTTTGATAATGATGATGAATAATTAGATATTTTTGAGGTATTCTGTTAGTTATTGGTATCATGGTTGATTCAGCACTTTTGTTTATTTGCGGTGAAAACTCCGTGGTATTTTCAGTTATAGATAATTGTAAATATTTAATGGATACAGTAAGCTCGGGTTAATTTGGCTTTGTTGGATCACTTTGGCTGTTTGGCTATTCTTAATAAACATCTCGCCATGGCAGTAATCGATTTATTTTAAGTCAGCAAATTACAAAATGCATCTCATAATGTAGCATCTACATAAACTTAACAAGACTACTGCCAGAATTGAATTATCATCCTAAATTCAATTCTGGCACTAGTCCTGTTATATAATTTATGTATACTACGGTATACATGCGTTTTGTAATTTTGAATGTGTTCAACTATTTTTTTTGCTGACTGTACCTATTTACAAACTACTTTCTTAATTATACTTACCAACACCAGCCAGTGATCCAGTCACAAATAAACTGATACAAAAAATTATACACTTCATCTTCATGTAAAACTTGCTTCACAAACGTAAATGGTATAAATACTAACGAATACTCAAACCTAACATCCTATTATATACCATCATTTAAGTTTCTTCTTATTAATGAAAAAATAAAAGATAGTACCTACCTTTTAATTTTTTACTAGTTTTAAATGACACTAGGTCATAATGTTAGGCCAATGAACAGGTAAGTGAACAAGACCAAACTGATCACACTGCCTTCTATTTATTAATCCACTTCTGTAATTCTTAGTAATTTACAAATATACATTAAATTTGTCTGTCCGTCTTTCACATTGCAACGAATCAATTGATAAATGTGGCTTCGAATATAAATAGAATAGATAGAGACTAGCTCAACGGCTCAGTGCAAAATGTATGCGACGGCTGCGCAAGTTGTCTCGGGTTCGTTCCCGGGTCCATTTTAGTAAGGATTTATTTTGTTCGTGTGTTTCCACAGACGTAGTCGCAGGTAGAAGTTGAATCTATAGTATTTTTTTATTCTGTGCCATACAGGTAAAATTATAATTTATTTTTCCAAAGAGCATTAAACTCGCTACTCGCAGGTACTTTAGTAAAACTAATATTTACTCAACAAGAACCTAAGCAATAAGGCAAGCTAAGTGATTTTATGTAAATTATTAAAAAATGGCATGTTTTGCGAATCAACGAACCGAAAATAACAAAGATTCTCTTCGGAGATATAACTTAACCTAGAAGAAATTCTAAGTGTATGCCTGATCCACCAACCCGCGCTAGGCCAGCGTGTGGATTATGGCCTAAACTTTCTCTGCTCTCTAGATATACGAGAGGAGATTCTCTTCGGAGATATCACTCAACCTAGAAGAAATTCTAAGTGTATGCCTGATCCACCAACCCGCGCTAGGCCAGCGTGTGGATTATGGCCTTAACTTTCTCTGCTCTCTAGATATACGAGAGGAGATTCTCTTCGGAGATATCACTCAACCTAGAAGAAATTCTAAGTGTATGCCTGATCCACCAACCCGCACTAGGCCAGCGTGTGGATTATGGCCTAAATTTTCTCTGCTCTCTAGATATACGAGAGGAGATCGGAGCCCAGCAGTGGGACATTAATTGGTTGCTGGTGCTGATGGATTACGTATATCTGATTCAAAAATGATGACCATAAATAAAATGCTACCCAGATGCAATTTTGACCAAAAATCCGTTACCGTTATAAACACATTCTCTCCGTGTAAACAAGATTCGCTTGTTTTTATTTTACAATATTCCTATATCCTGACGCTGGGATAACAGAGTTAAACGAGAATGCACTACCAGTATAACATGATCTCTACCTGTTCCCTTTGTGTTCTAACTACGGGTGAAAGTAGTGGAGGTCTTGTTAATCTGGTAAGAGGATATTGCATTGTGGCTGTATGGCACGTTCGACACACATGCTTGGACTGAGTGCGATGAGTTGATTTTCATACATACCATATGATACCGATTGAACTGGTTCTGTTCTATGCAAAGGTAAAAAAAATATTGCACTATTAAACCTTTATTTTGGGTATAAGTTACTTCATTTTATTCTTTCAATGTGGCGTGTGGGTGTGTGTGGTTTGATTGGGTTTTGAACATAGGTATTTTATACCTATTCATGACCACCGTGCCAATTTGTGATTGCTTTATTTTTGACAGTTCTTTATAAATTGACGTTAGTTAACAAATACAAGACTTACATTATTGGTTGATTTGGGTCCACTCCTATAATTTCAAAATCATAAATATTTAATAAAATATGTTATATTGTTGTCGTATGTTGTCGTTTTTGTTTGGCTTCAAATGGTTTAATTTGACATGTGGAGCATTTTAATGGAGGAAGAAAATGGTGTTTGGAGTTTTTTATTTGTTACCATCATGTGCCAACATTGTGCCTTTTGTCCCAAAGGGGTAGGCAGAGATGCATCAAACCCACATCGTTAAAGAGCGAGTCCATTGTCCTTCTCTGAGATTTTGAGAATTTGGAGATAGAAAATTAAATATCCGATTCAATTCTTGGCCAATCTGTGGATCAAAACCGCGTTTACAAAAACAAGTACAAAGAATAAGCATTTCAGTTTACAAGTATTATCCGATACGCTTAGAAAGCTGGAATGATACTTTTAAAGAGTGCTTTTTCAAAGAAAAATGGAATCCTCGCCTGAAGCAGTATTTGTTAGTGCAGACAAAGAGACTGAAGGTTTAATTGAAACTCGACACTTTTAAATGTGTTAGGTTTGCAAAGAGCACAGGTTGTTTAAATACAGAGTAGCTTAGTAGCGTATTTTATTAGATATCCCTTTAACACTCTTTTGTCACAGCTAAAAGGCATGTAAAGCATGTATATTGCCATAGCAATATTAGTTTAACTGCCTCGGTGACGCAGCGGGAAGTGTATACGACGGAATTCTTGCTCAATAGTGCAAGAAGTCCCGGGTTCGATTCCCAGGTCGGGTGAAAATTGTATTGGTGTTTTCTATCATGAAATTCCAGTATTGAGATTTTCCCGGAGTTTGGTAAACAAATGTTCCCGGTAGATGTCAATAGCCTCGCCCCCTATTTCATGGGACCAAACAGCTGGCGAAATGTGGGGGTGAAACACCTCTGCCTACCTCTTCGGGGAAAAAGGCATAATGCTGTTATGTTAAAATTAATTTAAATCGTCAATATTTGAATCTGGTAGGAAACTAAAAGATTTAGACTATAGTACTTTCATGAGAATATATTTTTAATATAAAGTTAGATTTTTCAGTTTCAAAAAGTCATTTGTGACTCACAAGCTTCACACTATCGACCATGAAATGAAAGAGTATTGGCATACAAACCAGAATAAAGGAATAAAATAATAAACACCACGGAAATAATTTTTAGCGAAATCCATTTTCCAATTTTCCGGCGGCATACTAAAAATTGACATTTACTACCAAACATAAAATTGATCTGGAAGTGAAAATACATCGTACATATTTTATGCGGCACCGAGAGGTCTTGGAAAGGAAATATCATCTATACGACGATGCCACCGGTCGCATCAGCTATTTCATACAAAATTCAACGCGTTACTCAAAGCATCGGGGACTACAGAAGTTAAAAACTTACTATCGACTGCACCTTTGAATTGGCAACATCGATGTGTTTAAACTTAGAACTTATCCTGTCTAACTATAATTTATCTGTAGGAAACATTCATCTACCTATACTGATATATGACTGGCCTGTTGGTCTTGTGGTTAGTGACCCTGATTGCTAAACCGGAGGTCGTGGGCTCGATCCCCACCCAGCATAAATCTTTGTGTGATGAGCATAAAAGTTTGTTCTGTGTTTGGGTGTAATTTATCTATAATATGTATGTATTTAAAAAAAATGTACTTAAGTAGTATATCAGTTGTTTAGTACCCATAACCCAAGCAAATATAATTGCTTACTTTGGGACTAGATGGCGCTGTGTAAATGTGGTAGAATATTAATTTTATTATTATACTAATATTATAAAGCTGAAAAGTTGGTTTGTTTGTTTGGTTGAACGCGATAATCTCAGGCACTAGTGATCCAAATTGAAAAACTGGTTACCGGTACCTATTCTGAACTCAGCAACCTCGATGTGAAACCTACCAACCCAGTCTGACTAGAGAGGTGACAGTGCACCAATATAGGTTGTTAATAGATAAAACATAGTATTTTATAATATTAATAACAACAACATAAGTAAAAATAAAAAAAATCCACTCTCGCTCAAATTGATTCGTATTTGTTATTTATAATTGTATTAGCTTTAGATTGTACACAAACAGATGAAAAGCGTAACTTCTACTAACAGGCTTGTAAACACAACACTTGCAAATCCCAAAAAAAACAAAAGCTTTTTTATGAGCCTTAAAAGGTTCCTAAAATCACTACTGAACGTTTTTTCTTTTACATTGGTTTAAAAGGATTTGCTGTGTAATGTCTAGTGAAAGCGTCGTCACTACTTAGGACTGTCTCACAAATACAACAAAAACGTTTGGAAATCCCTTGTGTAGTTTTTTTTTCTTTCATAAATTTGTATTTTTTATTAGAACACAATATATTGCATTAATTTAAAGTATACTTGTGATTAAGCACACTCAGAATAGTGTTATCTGCAGGTAAGAATGAATTGATCTGTACAACGAAATGTAACACTTCAATGTGTATATGTGTCATTCAAATAGTAAGACCTGTTTTCGAGATATCAGAATATAAATTAATTATAAATTAAATTTAAAAGAGAATTTCGCGTTCATTTTTGAAATGGTTTTTTTTATGAAAATATATGTAATTTACTTATTATTGAAGTAAGAGTGGTGTAGTGCCCCTACACACATTGTTTACAATTCCTAAAATATAAATCTAAAATTTTGAGAACATTGTACCAGTGTACCTAGTAACGTATAAAGCAAGTAAAGTTGGCTTTAGTATCAAAGTTAAAATATCACAACTCAATATCGAATCACCTTAATGCGGTCATCGTCACCACGAAAAGACGTCTCGGTCACAAAAGACAGTGACTACAACTATAAATTATACAATTAGAATATTTTTTATAATGCTCAGTTTATTATACCTATTTAAAATAAATTATCTCATTTGTATTTTTGAGTTATTAACGAACTTACTTATAGGACTGGTACCTACCTGACTATCTCTTATAGATCGGACGGCAGTCAAGGGCAATTCTGTAATTTATTTTGTGTATTCGGGACATTGCACCCGATCTGCATATGCCATAATATAGCACACATGTATCATTTTTATAGTCTTATTGTGCGGTGATTGGCCACAGCCAGGTAGAGGTCAAAGTTGTAAACCAAAGTGATCATTAAGTTTATATTTTGAAAGCCAAAGTTGCATATGGTTAGAATATCTGGAAGTTGGAAAAAGGGGAATTTATGGAGACGGGGTAGGACATCTTTCAGACACACTTTACTCGCAATTTTGACATAAATTGGTCGATTTTGATATTGTTGTGCAAAGTTAGACAATAACGACTATATTTTAAATTGCACACATTTGACAGCGATATCGAAACCGACTTAGTAGACTTCTCGAACTGAACTGGAATGTTGAGTTCAAACTCAACATTCCAGTTCAGTTTTTCGAGACTTACTCAAGTAAGTCTTCTGAACCAATTATAATTGGTTATACATGAACCCTGAGTTTTGTAAAAAATAAATTGATAACCCAATACTATGAATTCTATGCCTATTTTTTTTAAAGACAAGTCCGCATTTGTTACCTTTTGCTTGGATTAATTTGAGAATTGAATTTTTGTAGTTGCTCTTTACGACTTAAGCGCCATTTTCACTAATTACTCCATTTACCCCTAGTAATAAACAATCAATTGGACTACAAAGGGCTCCTTTAAAAAATCTTGGACCACATTATGAATAATCTTTTTCATTACATAATTGCCATCCCGTAAGTAGGTAACTTACCTACTATGTCAGTGTTCAGAACGCTCAGCCAGCACGTTTACCGTGCAGTCCACGTGGCTTGTCCAGCCCGTTTGCATGTTAATGCCACCAGCCAACCGCATAGTATTGTAAACACACTCTGAATCACACTACTCAATACATGCAGATTTGTGATTGTGGTCGTTGTGCTAAACCCCTCAGTAGATACCTTGATGTTAGATTCGGCTTTATTGATGAACATATAATTCAGTTTTATGAGACTACAGACCTTGTGACGAAATTATTATAATAATGACAGTTCAGCATACATAGTGAAACATGACGTGACATAACATAGCCCCGAAGTGGTAGGTAGACGTGCCTGACATCAACATTTCACCAACCCATGATTCAGTTAAATCAAGATTGTTTCAAAACTAATGTAGACCAACTTGAAGAGCACCTTAATAATTAGATTAATATTTTTGATCTAGGTATATTATTATATTTTTAGCTGCTGATGATTTTACATTTATAGGTCATCAGCAACCCATTAAGTCTCACTGCTGGGCTCGGGTCCTCTCCTTTAACTAGAGAGCTGAGAGGATTTAGGCCATAATCCACTCACGCTGGCCTAGTGCGGGTTGGTGGATCAGACATACCCATAAAATTTCTTCTAGGGAATGTAACCCACATTCCCTAGAAGAAATTTTCCTCACGATGTTTTCCTTCACCGTTACATTTATCATCGTTTACATTTATAGGTGTTATACATAATTATACATAACTCATCTTATATTATACATGCATTTACATTCTGCGATGTAATGTGCATGCATCAGCCTGCAATGCATTAAGTATAAAGTGGCAATTAAGTTTCTAAGCGCCCAACTTTGCGCGCAGGCGAATATAGGACCAGAGCAAGAGAATTTTATGACGCTAATAACATTAAAGTTTAGGTATAAAATAAGGTAGATAAAATGTGAATTAAATATCATAACCGATTGTCTAAGATGGGAATTTGTCCGTAATTGTGTCCGGACACATTTCCAAACAAACTTCATGGTAGCAGTATAACGACTGTATGTCTCGACTGGCCTGTTGGTCTAGTGGTTCGATCCCCACCCAGGACAAATCTTTGTGTGATGAGCATAAAGGTTTGTTTTGTGTCTGGGTGAAATTTATCATCAATTTATATGCATGTATTTACAAAAAAAATGTATTTAAGTAGTATATCAGTTGTTTAGTACCCATAACACAAGCAAATATAATTGCTTAATTTGGGACTAAATGGCACTGTGTGAATGTGGTAGAATATTATTATAACAGCTAGCAAAATCTAGATGATGTACCTCGGCACTCCTTTTGGGAAAATGGCGTGATACTATGTTATAAAATTTAATTTTAAAAAGCATTTCATTTAAAAATATATGATAACATAATCTTCTAAATGGTTCCATAACTGTAAAGAAACGCGTTATCTTTATATAAAATTCTGTTTATCTTTATTGCTGTAGCGTTTACGTGGTCTGAGATTCGCATTTAGGTTGTACTCACTAGAACTTTAAGCTTAATAATGTGCTGTACAAAGTTATGAGACTATAATTTATATTTTAACTATTAGCATTCAGATCTCTATATTATATTCGATTATACGCTTTATTTTGTGTGTCGTAAAGATTACATTAAATTATGATTTGTATTTTTTAATATACTTATTAAGTTTTTAATTTTCTACAGTATTTTAATGTAGAATATAATGTGAACATTTGATTTTCAAGTACCTACATTAACATATTTAAAATTTTTATTTTATTTTCTTTATCGAAAGATTATGTCGAGTTTGGAAGCTTTTCGTACTCTATGGTCTCCAATCTACCTGAATGATTTGATATGTATATTTTTTATTACTATTTTAATTCTTTAGACTCAATAGATGCATTTTTAAACAAAGATTAGCTTATCTTTGCCTTTCGCTTCAAGTTTTGCCACTCGTATCTTCCCTATTTACTGCTAGCTCCTATTTTCCCTTGATTAAATTCGTTTGCTGATTCCAAGACTGTTCGATGTACTGAGACCCAATGAGTGTAATTGTTCCACAATTTTCTTAGAACACCGTTACAACTGTATTATTATACAGTAACTAACTATTATATTGCTGCGTGTAGTTCAATTACAAAATGTATTAAGATACTGTTTTTTTTTACAGAGTTAATGCCTATTATGTATGCCATATGTTATGTATGCCCATTCGAGCACGCTTGTCATCTGATCCACTGCCCATAGACATCTGAAACACCGGGGGGTCACAAATGCAAATTATTGCAATCACGAAAAAGATTTACCAAATAGGTGGCCCCATATTGCATTGGAATTCTTTTTATTTATACTCCTAAAAAGTTTTTTATCTATTCAAAAATTCAGCAGATGAGATCTAAAAAAAAAACAACATCTACGAGATACACATATTCGAATAGATTTACATAAAAAAAAATCCCCAGTTCTCTAGTAGAGTGCTATCGATTCATCGCGGGGGGTTGCTAAATACAATGTGTCTTCTTCGCGCTTCCCTCCTCAGTAAATTCCGGTCACGAACGTTAAATAAAATCTATATGCTAGACGTGTTGCGTTGGCATTAGATAAACGCGATAAACACAGATTAGTGTGGCCACGGAATCGTTGTTGACACGTGCTTGCCTTTTTTCGTAAAGGAAATTTTACAGTAGAAAACTTTGGAACTTTTTTGGTACGGGAGTTGAATTAAGGAAATTGAGTTTCAAGTATTTTGTTAATTTTATTCAGTTTTCGTAGTTTATTGTAAAGTTTCATATGCTATAAGGTGTTAAAATAGTGGATTATAAGGGCTTTTAGATCTTAAACAACACTGACGGTGGTCCTAAACCACACTGGCATATGAAAAGAAAAAAATAAATGAATCATTGTAAATGAGTTGGCGGCACAGGACCGTTCGCAGTAGCGTAAATTTGAGGCCTATGTTCAGCAGTGGACGTCGTTGGGCTGATATGATGATGATGAAATGAGTTGATAATTTGAAGGAATAATAAATATTTTACATTTAATTTTATTCAATCCTATATTAAATGTATTTCCTTACAATTTGTGTACATATTGAAATATTGGAATTTTTCGGATACAATTTATTGACCTTTTAAATAATCTAATATCGTCTGTATTTTTGACTCAATTTCAGTGTTTAATAAATATGAAATTTACTATCTATCATAATAACTTAATTTAGGAAACTTAATTACTTTGTACACATTAATTTAGAATAATTAAAATAAATAGCGACAGTGTAAGCCTCAAAATAACTTGTTTCGTATAAATTTGACCTTCATTCAAGTTCAAGGCGACTCGTGTTTGTAATTAAGTGAGGTAATTACGGAGGCTAGCAATCACCACGATAACCCAACTGCAAACAAAGATAAAACGCAGTTTAAAAAATCTATTAAAAACATGTCAAAGTATCTATAAAAATCGATGCTTCTGTCATTAAGGATGTTTTCTAAAGACTTTTTTGTTTGCTCTATATAGTAGTGCTCTATGAAGTACGATCATCCGGGGTGCAAATTGGAAAATTTTACCTAATGTGATAAGTCAGTTCTAACATTTAGTTATGGCTACTACGTACAGTGTCTTATTATTGTAAATTGAACCATTCCCTAGATTGTAGTTAGTTTCGATTTACAAATTTGCAACGAACGCATGGGAAACTTTTGTTGGACTAGAATTAGCTATCTATATAGTCATTTGACAGCTGGAAGCATTAAAACTACGCTGTTAGCATCATCTATGTTACCTAGTTGGATTAACCTATTCAATAACTCCTATGCTACGCCAATGAAACTACTAACTTCAAGAAACATTAAAAATTTGTGCTAATTAAAATAAAATAATTTTATTAAAAAGATTTTATATCTCTCTTGTACCTTAACAACAGTGCATGTGAGTGCATTTCAATGTGAATGTGGTAGAATATTATTATTATTATAACATAGCTAGCAAAATCTAGATGATGTACCTCGGCGCTCCTTTTGGGAAAATGGCGTGATACTATGTTATAAAATTTAATTTTAAAAAGCATTTCATTTAAAAATATATGATAACATAATCTTCTAAATGGTTCCATAACTGTAAAGAAACGCGTTATCTTTATATAAAATTCTGTTTATCTTTATTGCTGTAGCGTTTACGTGGTCTGAGATTCGCATTTAGGTTGTACTCACTAGAACTTTAAGCTTAATAATGTGCTGTACAAAGTTATGAGACTATAATTTATATTTTAACTATTAGCATTCAGATCTCTATATTATATTCGATTATACGCTATTTTGTGTGTCGTAAAGGATAGAATAAATTATGATTTGTATTTTTTAATATACTTATTTAGTTTTTAATTTTCTACAGTATTTTAATGTAGAATATAATGTGAGCATTTGATTTTCAAGTACCTACATTAACATATTTAAAATTTTTATTTTATTTTCTTTATCGAAAGATTATGTCGAGTTTGGAAGCTTTTCGTACTCTATGGTCTCTAATCTACCTCAATGATTTGATATGTATATTTTTTATTACTATTTTAATTCTTTAGACTCAATAGATGCATTTTTAAACAAAGATTAGCTTATCTTTGCCTTTCGCTTCAAGTTTTGCCACTCGTATCTTCCCTATTTACTGCTAGCTCCTATTTTCCCTTGATTAAATTCGTTTGCTGATTCCAAGACTGTTCGATGTACTGAGACCCAATGAGTGTAATTGTTCCACAATTTTCTTAGAACACCGTTACAACTGTATTATTATACAGTAACTAACTATTATATTGCTGCGTGTAGTTCAATTACAAAATGTATTAAGATACTGTTTTTTTTTACAGAGTTAATGCCTATTATGTATGCCATATGTTATGTATGCCCATTCGAGCACGCTTGTCATCTGATCCACTGCCCATAGACATCTGAAACACCGGGGGGTCACAAATGCAAATTATTGCAATCACGAAAAAGATTTACCAAATAGGTGGCCCCATATTGCATTGGAATTCTTTTTATTTATACTCCTAAAAAGTTTTTTATCTATTCAAAAATTCAGCAGATGAGATCTAAAAAAAAAACAACATCTACGAGATACACATATTCGAATAGATTTACATAAAAAAAAATCCCCAGTTCTCTAGTAGAGTGCTATCGATTCATCGCGGGGGGTTGCTAAATACAATGTGTCTTCTTCGCGCTTCCCTCCTCAGTAAATTCCGGTCACGAACGTTAAATAAAATCTATATGCTAGACGTGTTGCGTTGGCATTAGATAAACGCGATAAACACAGATTAGTGTGGCCACGGAATCGTTGTTGACACGTGCTTGCCTTTTTTCGTAAAGGAAATTTTACAGTAGAAAACTTTGGAACTTTTTTGGTACGGGAGTTGAATTAAGGAAATTGAGTTTCAAGTATTTTGTTAATTTTATTCAGTTTTCGTAGTTTATTGTAAAGTTTCATATGCTATAAGGTGTTAAAATAGTGGATTATAAGGGCTTTTAGATCTTAAACAACACTGACGGTGGTCCTAAACCACACTGGCATATGAAAAGAAAAAAATAAATGAATCATTGTAAATGAGTTGGCGGCACAGGACCGTTCGCAGTAGCGTAAATTTGAGGCCTATGTTCAGCAGTGGACGTCGTTGGGCTGATATGATGATGATGAAATGAGTTGATAATTTAAAGGAATAATAAATATTTTACATTTAATTTTATTCAATCCTATATTAAATGTATTTCCTTACAATTTGTGTACATATTGAAATATTGGAATTTTTCGGATACAATTTATTGACCTTTTAAATAATCTAATATCGTCTGTATTTTTGACTCAATTTCAGTGTTTAATAAATATGAAATTTACTATCTATCATAATAACTTAATTTAGGAAACTTAATTACTTTGTACACATTAATTTAGAATAATTAAAATAAATAGCGACAGTGTAAGCCTCAAAATAACTTGTTTCGTATAAATTTGACCTTCATTCAAGTTCAAGGCGACTCGTGTTTGTAATTAAGTGAGGTAATTACGGAGGCTAGCAATCACCACGATAACCCAACTGCAAACAAAGATAAAACGCAGTTTAAAAAATCTATTAAAAACATGTCAAAGTATCTATAAAAATCGATGCTTCTGTCATTAAGGATGTTTTCTAAAGACTTTTTTGTTTGCTCTATATAGTAGTGCTCTATGAAGTACGATCATCCGGGGTGCAAATTGGAAAATTTTACCTAATGTGATAAGTCAGTTCTAACATTTAGTTATGGCTACTACGTACAGTGTCTTATTATTGTAAATTGAACCATTCCCTAGATTGTAGTTAGTTTCGATTTACAAATTTGCAACGAACGCATGGGAAACTTTTGTTGGACTAGAATTAGCTATCTATATAGTCATTTGACAGCTGGAAGCATTAAAACTACGCTGTTAGCATCATCTATGTTACCTAGTTGGATTAACCTATTCAATAACTCCTATGCTACGCCAATGAAACTACTAACTTCAAGAAACATTAAAAATTTGTGCTAATTAAAATAAAATAATTTTATTAAAAAGATTTTATATCTCTCTTGTACCTTAACAACAGTGCATGTGAGTGCATTTCAAGTTCATTACAAAGTTAATATGGACACAAAAATGAAAACGTGAAGTTTGATTGACTAAAATAAATTCTGATATAAATAGGGCACTATAGATATTTAGTGTTCTTATTTAGAACTAGCTGTACCCGTGACTTTGTTCGTGTGTTATTTCATGGTTTTATTATATTAATTTATTTTCATTGAAAAAAGTTTTGCCTCGGTGGCGCAGCGGAATGTGTATATGACTGCTGTGCTAGAGGTCCCGGGTTCGATTCCCGTGTCGGGTGAAAATGGTATTGGGCTTTTTAACATGAAATTCCAGTATTGAGATTTTCCCGGAGTTTGGTAAACAAATGTTCCCGGTAGATGACAAAAGGCTCGCCCCCTATTTCAAGGGACCAAACATAGCTGGCGAAATGTGGGTGCGAAACACCTCTGCCTACCCCTTCGGAGAAAAAGGCTTGATGCTATGTTATGTTATGTTAAAAAAGTTTTCACAAAATCTTTTAAATATAGCACATCCAGTAGAACTAGGGGAGTTTGTGTCATGCCTCCGTCATTAAACTGAAGTACACTTGTCAGTCGATCCCTCACTGCAACGCATTATAATTATTCTCAAAGTTTTCACTAATGTTTAACTTGAGGGAGGTAAGGGTTCCATCAAAGTACTTTTACATAATATATATAGGTACTTATACGTGTAGGTTTTATAGTATAGTCTGGTAAACATAAAAGTGTTTCGTCAGGGGTTACATACATGAGAGATGGTGTATAAGTTTAAACGAACAACATTTCACGTAAAGAAAGGGTGTACAAACCAATTAAGTCTATAAAGCTAGTATACAAGTTTCAATATCTCGGAAGTACCCTAACGGCCAAGGTGACCTTGGAGCGGAGATCAATTGCAGGGTTAGTCCAGCATCTGCCAATTTTTGGTAAACTCCGCGACCAGGTGTTCAGCTCACATTAAATAATCGCTCGTATTAAATAAGTAATCAAATCGGCATGGAGAACATTATTATAATTACAAACCAAATCAAAAAAAGAAATCTTTCCTTAGAAGTCCCAAGGTCGATATTTGCTTGTCAGTGAACTCGTCTTACGAAAATTTGCTAAGTAGGTATATCTTTTTGACTTTGTATGACGTTCTTATGTTTCTTTTGAGAATTTTTTTTTATTTATCGGCTATCTTTAATATATGTATATTTCATGTTTGTTTTATTTCACAATATAATTATATACAATTCATTCATAAATATTTCCATAAATTGCAAAATGAATGTTAAACAGCGGATTTAATTGGGCTGATATTATGATGATTAAAATTACTATTAACTAACACACAGATCTGTCTCGAAACTCTATTGCTACTATTTATACTTATATATGTTTTATTTTGCATTAAATTAGAATTAAATCAGCTGTTTTTATTAACTACGCGGGTCAGTGAACCCGTGTATTTTGTCAGAAATAAGTTGCACTACGTTTTTTTTCAGGAACATCCTTTCATTCAGTAAATACAATTCCAAGACCCTTTGTCTATTTACAACATGACAAAGATGACTAAAGATCCATCTCTTTTCTTATGCAAAAGAGGATATAAACTTATTCAATCCTTTTAGCCCGAATTATCTGGATGACAATACGTACTTTTGTTTCAATATACGACGTTTTCAGAGCAGAAACGACGATAAATTCAAATTAAAGGCTTCATATAATCAAGCTGTTTATTGCGTTCCTGGCCATAAAAAGTTTGTAATGATTACGAAAGTTAAGTGCGTACAGTGTTTTTCGATATACTTTACTACTTGTTATATTAAAATATATGTGTGTTAAAGTGTATTATACACTTATATTTGTATTGTATTATACACTTTAACACGTATATATTTTAAAATTGACAAATTTTGCTCTACCACGTCAGCCAGACGGGTTGGTAAAAGGTTTGTTTAGACTTTTCCTTTTCTTGCAGTGCTCTTGTCTGCATATATAATTAAGTCGCTTTTTATGACATCCACGGGTTGAGATGGGCTAGTGGCATTATGTATGCTTATTCGTCACTAAACGGATCATACAAAAAACTTTTATTTATTTCACTTACATTTATAGACAATTATTGTACTTAGAGTGGAAAATCATTAAACCTTATGTCACAACTCGCATAGTACGTGTCTGTGTAACCACCATCACCCCTCACATTTACGAGAATGCATCTTTAATTATCTCATGTAGACGAGAGGGAATTTCTCAGGAATAGGGAGTATTATACACCTATGTAGGTATATTGTTCTATGCATTCATGGATGAGGGTCTGCTAGTTTTTATATTAAAACTAAAGACTCCCCTCAGCTTTGTAATGATGAGAGAAACTTTGCCGACTATAATAGGAGTCATTTTATGCATCAACACTTACGCTTAACTGGTATGTAGACTTAAATTAATTGTATAATTATTATTTCATAAATCGTGATGGTATTTATTTGCTGATAGCATACCATTATAATTATGCTATTGAAATTTGGAACAAGAAATCACAATAATTCATCATCATCATAGGCCAATAACGTCCACTCCTGGACATAGGCCTCACCTAATTAACACAATAATTGCACCGTAAAAAATACCTATGCTTCATTTTTAAGGACGTTCAATGAAATTGATCTCTATAAAATAGATACATTATTTCAACCTATAATATATCCCCCTCCTGGGCACGGGTTTCCTGCAAAGAATGTGGAGGGAATTTAGCCTACTATACCACGCCAGCCAGACGGGTTGGTATAGGGTACCTAATTGTTTCGAATATTCCTTTTCTTGCAGTGTTCTTGTCTGCATAAGGTTACTCCCTTAGACGCCTTTTACGACACCTACGGGTTGAGATTAGGTAGTGACATTATGTATTCTTAAACCATCACTATACGGATGTACACAAAACCTATATTGTACTATAACTACACATGTATTTAAATACATGCCCAGTATCCCAAAGCTCAACCCTACTATAAACTTCTAGCTACTAGTTAAAATATGAATGGCGGCACGTAGTAACACATCCTTATGAATAGTTACATGACACTGATAGCAGCTCAAAGTTGCTCAACTTTACTCCAGACATCTCTCAGTAGTCAGCAATAGAATATTCATGCCGTATCCGACTTGGCGGTTCGGTCTAATTACATGCACTGCGGTCGTCATTCACAGATGGAAACTTTTACTTAATACCTGTGTGGCTACTATAATTACGAGTAGGTCTATCTGTCTGTATGATGTCTGTGAACTAGCATTCAAGAACCACATTTACTGCAATGTGCAGTGAACTTTTAGAAATGATGCTAGTGGTTTTCATTCATCAGTTCAAAACCGTAAACGTTCCACTACTCAGGCTCCTCCAAAGAATGTGGAGGGAATTTAGCTTACTATACCACGCTGGCTAGACGGGTTGGTATAGGGTTTGTTTCGAAAAGTTGTTTTCATTACATCTACCTAGTAAAATTTTAGGACAAGCTAATTTCAGTTACTCGAAGTAATATACTTTTTTAACACTGTAAGTACGTTCATAAAATAAAATATTATAATAGAAGATATTTGATGATATCTGCATGAATACATTGCGTTGAATTGATCGGAGAAATATAACCCTTTCACTGCATATGGACGTAAAATAGAAGTATCCATAGAATTGTTATGCACAGTTCCTGTACTATCCATTGAGTATCTAAGTGTTGGTAGCTGTGCGCAGAGCTAGCCTTCTCGTTTTCAAATTGATCGAGTATGGGCGTACGAATATCTACTGAAATACGTCTATCGTTGCCAGAGATCCTAGTATAAATTCTTCTTCTTAGAGTGTGGGCTTGAGGCGGAATTTATCAAGTCGACCAGAAGGCTTCCAACTTAACTTAACGACCACATTAAGTGATAACCGGGACTAACGGCTTTACGTGCCTTTTGAAGCACGGAGACGCTCGAGAACGAAATTGCCACAAACGGTCACCCATCATAGACTGACCTTGCCGAGTGTTGCTTAACTTCGATGATAGTAACGAACATCTCAGTACTACAATGCTACAAACGCCTCAATATGAATTTCGATATCGTCTTACTTGGAGTTCGCTGCAGGCGCAACCGTGAGGCACACAATTATTTTGAAATTAATTATCTCTTTCTCTTCTCTAAGGACTCATTATTAATGTTGACTGTACTGATGTCACTTGCAAGCAAAAATAGCCATTATTGTTTTGTGAAATTACTCTAAGGGTGGTAAATCATTTTTATTGGTGACTATACATACTTTAAAAAACTTACATAGTGAAAATTAAAATCAGTTTCCTCTGCATGTTTGTTTAGATCTTTTAAATTACGCAACGGATTTTGATGCGATTTTCACTGATAAATGGATTAATTCATGAATTAAGGTTTAACTTTAAGTATATAATTTATATATAATTTATTTATCTACATACCAGATAGACGAACTCCAGGGTGAAAGCTGGTTCAATATATATTAAAAAGAGTATTCAACATTAGAAATTTATTCAAGGGAATACGAACTAAGTCTAGCACTTGTAATATTGGCAACAGTAAAATAAGTCTTAGTACATATCATAAAATAAGGTAATCTCAGATGTTCATTCTACTGCTGGCGTAGTATATCACTCGCAGTAAATGTCACCTGACGACGTTTTCGTTTTCTAAGTTTATTGGTGCACTTTCGTTTTGAAAATTGAATTTTGATTCATTGATTCTGTCCATTCAATTTCTTTATTATTTTATTTTATACTAATATTTTAGGTTTTCACCTGTGTCAGAGAAACAAACCCGCACCTACCCCCTATTTATATATTATGATAGCATGGGTAATGAATTTAGGTAAAATAATAAAAATATTTTGAATTGTTGTGAGATTGTTGACTGATCCCAAATATTTTCATACCACTCGTAGCCAAATATTTCTCGAATTCCTTTGTGTACCAGACGGTCAAAGATCTCAATTTTGTTCGATATAAAAGTAATTGGAATGAAAACACTATGCTGACGCTATATTCGTTCAATTTGATTTGTTTAAACATGAGCACTACGCGAAGATTAGATATAAAATCGCAGACATTTTTCAGACAAAGTAAACATCTCGACGAATCAGAGTTAAAGTGAAAAATTTCAACGTAAGTCATTTTGTAAGAGAACTTTAAAGGACTAAAAGCAAATTTGCAAGTTTTTCTACTAAATAAATCAAGTGCATTCCCGGTAGAGTGGCGAGGAATGGCTCTTTTATGATGTTCGCTTAAGTGAACGTTTGTAGACGAAGTATTTTCTCACGAAGTAGACGCGAGGTCTTTGGTAGTTGCGCATTCTGGCGTTGCAAGTGTAATTGTGTGACTTGCAAGTAGGCGCGGTCGGGGTACTATTTGTTTGAAACTCGAACGTAAAGTTACAAGTTTTATGCAATATATCTTGTCAAACTAGAATAGTTGTCAGCGTAATAATTAATTTGCAAATGGTAAAGTGTTATATGGTATCCTTTTTCAGAAAAAAAAAACTTTCACACAGATGCCTTTAGTGTATATTTATAAAGTAATTTATCTGTACTATGATAATGAATTATCAATTAAACAAGACAGCACCCTGCTGTCTTATTTAGTCAAAAAACATGGATTCAAACTCATGAGTAGTTATTAGTACCGGTTGTCGCAGTATCAAATTTAATCTCACGTCGTAATGACAAATTGAACGGTAAGGGTATATCTAGACCATATCTTATTACTACAACCAATTAATAGTTCAAATGCTAGGCAGTAGTTTCTTGATACTGTTAATAATTAATTAAAAACTAAATAAAGTACTTTTGTAACTGTTATCAGTAAAGAAGTTTATTCGTCTACTATTATAGGCATTGTAACGAATGATAACAAAGAATAATGCGTCTGAACATTTCCCAGCTAGTACTAATTGTGAAGACGCCCGCATCGAATTAAACAGAAGAAAATAGGAGTCGAAGAATAAGAATGTTAACCACAATAAAGTTGTTCAATAAACTTCAATTTAACTATCGACAGGATAAGTGTGTGAAAACGGCAGACTGCACAAATGGAATTGTTCCATTTAATTGAAACTTAAGGTGAGGTCAGTTAGGGTCAGTACACAATGGTCGGCTGCTGACAAATTCCGAGCAACCGACATTCCACGAATGCCGTCGGAACTCAAACGGCGCGGCTTTTAATTGTGAAACTTAATTGCTTTGCGAAAATTGTTCTAGAACAACGTAATTTTAGTAAGAATAAAATAAAAAGCTTATTTATAGTTTCCCGTTTACCATGCTTAATGTGTAAGTAATGCGAGGAGCAATTTTAAAAATACATTAACCGAAGTACTGTTTTTAGATTAATTACTGATAATTATTTGTACGAACAAACCAGAATATTGCCCAGGGAAAAGGAGTACACGGTTTTTGTAAGTACTTATTAAATAATTATGATTGTTTCTGAGTAAGTATAAATAATAATGTAATATTTATGACTCTATTTTTAAACCAACAGTGACTTTGTGCATCCAACGACCACCCGCAAAAACAGAAGTGGACGTCATCGAGTTGAAATGATGATTTTGATGATGAATCTCCCACTGGATATAGGACGACATTGACGTTCGTTAAAAGCTCTTATCTGCTTTATATGTATGTATACAGTTACGGTTAGCCTATTTTATCCCACTGCTGAGCAAAGGCCTCCCACATGACTTATATACCACTATATCAGTGCCTAGATTGGTCTTTGTGATATATGTCCAGGTCATTAGGCCTATCTATTTTGTGGTCTTCCACTCCACGGACTTGTTGTACATATTAAACATATAAATTTTATATCAGCCATAATTGCAGACATGTATATGTCTGGTGAGCAATTATGGCTGATATGAAATCTTATAGAATCCAGGTGTATCATCAATGCAAATACGTCAAAGAAAACTTTATTCGCTTCTTGCCACATAACGAGGCAACAAAGCTGTTACGAGCCGAGCTGTCGACTTACGTTTGCCGTAAATTGTGAGCTATTCCGTTTTATCTAGATTGAAATCTTTTCTGACGTAGCTTGTTTAGATAGTCTTTTTTTTACCACGGTGGTGTCAAATAAGCACACAGTCCATCTGATGGTAAGCACTTACCGTAGCCCATGGACACATGCAACTCCATGAGCATCACATAAGCGTTTCCGACACTTTAAAAAAGCGATAGTTTCTGAATGGATAAGTGACCGGCGTGCGAAACACGCGGACCGAGTTCGATTCCGACCAGCAGTACCAATGTGGATTTCACTTTGTGGAATTTATATGTAATAGTCAAATGACTTACCATCTGCTAACGGTGAAGGAAAACATCGTGAGGAAAACATACTTTAGAAGAAATTCTATGAGTATGTCTGATCCACCAACCCGCATTAGGCCAGCGTGTGTGGATTATGGCTATATATGGATAAATCCTCTCAGCTCTAGATAGAGGAGAGGAGACCCGAGCCCAGCAGTGGGCATTAATGGGTTGCTGATTATGATGATGAAAACCCTTTTGCTCACCGATGATTCTCAGTTTATTTTTTGCTTTAATTATTAGTACTTAGGTATTAATTATATAATAATAATAATATAATAATATATTAATATTATTAATATTCTACCACATTCACACAGCGCCAACTAGTTCCAAATTAAGCAATTATATTTGCTTGTGTTATGGGTACTAAACAACTGATATACTACATAAATAATATTTTTTTTTGTAACTACATCCATATTATAGATAAATTACACACAAACACAGAACAAACCTTTATGCTCATCACACAAAGATTTGTCCTGGGTGGGGATCGTACCCACGACCTCCGGCTTAGCAGTCAGGGTCACTAACCACTAGACCAATAGGCCAGTCATTAACTTTTATGCACGTAGTATTCTCATAAATATAGCATTATAATAATATGAATGCAAGGCCGTAGACGTTTCAAACAGCTGTCCGGGCAAGGTACGAGTAAAATGAGTTCAGAAAGAAGTTTTATTGCTTGGCGCATTTACTATCAAAAGTAGTGGCTGATATTATAGCAAATCAGCCTCCCAGACAAGTGGCAATCGATTCGATCTGTCTATTTTATCGACCTGTCAAATTAGTACATCGATCTCGTGACATGTCGATAGCTAATGTCAAGGATGTGTTCAAATGTATTGAAGTGACATGTCGTTTAAGCGATTGCCACTTGTCTAGGGGGGCAGGTGATAGAAATAATTAATAAGCCACATATAATTAGAAATATGCAACTCTAAGCATACGTAAAATGAATGCCTACGCCATAAATTTTACTAGTTAGTCCATAGTGATTAAAATTCTTCTTCATCAATTTACATTAACAGAAGTATCGGTAGAAATCTCTTTTCAGTGTCAATTCTGTATAGGTCACTGGGTTTTAGAAATGAAGTTATATATATACTTACAGCGTAGATATTAAGCATTGTAATTTTCTACAGTAAGCTCAAGTTTTGATTTTTAAATCTCTTATACCTTCCGTCAAGAATTCAAGTCGGTTACTGAGCGATCCACCGCAAGCTTGAAGTTCGCTTGAGACGTACCACAGTGCCGACTAAGCGTTTTATCGTTCCGTCGCAGAGCCGAGCTTTCCTCAGCGTTTAAGTATATTCTAGGAAACAACATCCTTCACACTGTTTATAAAGTGTCTGGAGTGATCGAGTGTTTTGCTGTTTTCGCTGCCGCTTTTCCTATACATACTTACAACTCAGCAGACTTATGCTTTCGTCTGGAAAACGTTAACATTGGTTTATTATGGATACATAATGTTGGTTCCAAACGTTGGACCAAATAGGAACCAATATTTGGCTACATCTCTTTAATATAATATGTTGGATCAAATAATGGGGCAAAGTGTGACTTATCGTCGTCATCGAAGGACACTAGGATTTTTCTATATAAGATTAAACTCAAATACGCTCCCAATATAGGGACAGCACTTAAGATATACAGTGTCCAACTGTCCAGGCTGATTCTGGCATTGGTAATCTTCACTAGTGACTGTTATTGTTTACCGATACATGGTGATGATTAGCTCGTGAGCCACGTAACAGACTAAGACAAATCGATTGACGTAAAAATCATTAAAATCGGCCCACGCGTTTGGTCTCTAGTGTGCCACAGAAGAACAAACATACTAATTACATACATATCTACACTAATATTATAACATAACATAGCATCACGCCTTTTTCCCCGAAGGGGTAGGCAGAGATGTTTCACACCCACATTTCGAGAGCTATGTTTGGTCCCATGAAATAGGGGGCGAGCCTATTGTCATCTACCGGGAACATTTGTTTACCAACTCCGGGAAAATATCAATACTAGAATTTCATGATAGAAAAACCCAATACAATTTTCACCCGACCCGGGAATCGAACCCGGGACCTCTTGCACAGCAGTCGTATACACTTTCCACTGCGCCACCGAGGCAGTGCATAATATTATAAAGAAGAAAGATTTGTATTATATTATGTAACGAATAAACTTAAAAACTACTGGATCAATCCGTTAGAAAGCTACATACCTAATCACTGAATAACATAGGCTATATAACACCACGCTACGGCCAATAGGAGCTGAGCAGTGGCCAAATAAAGAACGACGGTAGCAAAGCCCCGCTCCACTTGTAGAAAATATATAGATATATAGGCTGATAAACACAATGAAATTACCCTCCTTAAGTTGCGCAGTCGGGTAAAAGTTTGCTTTTAATCCCGTCTCACTTACTAAAAAATTACGAAACGATAGCAAATTATGAAGCTATTTAAATTAATGGTAATTTAATTTTATCTGCGAATTTATAATTAATGGAGATAGTGACTCGATTTTAAATATACTGAGGCGTTATCTACAATCGCTGCAGCTGTCTAGAATAATTATAGCAAAGAGAAGCCAATCTTAGTCTTTATCTTATATCAAAGACTGGATAATTGCCTAGTCAGTTGATTGTAACTGTTATTGGAGGGAGAAAAATAAGGCATGGTTCTATTATTTAATTTAATCTTTTGAGTTGGAAATAAATAATATATGTAGGTATATTATTATGTATATACATGAGATTTTCTATGATTTTATTATAAAAATATCGGCTTAGTTTGTTGCTGTTGTTTTTATTAGACTGGCCTGTTGGTCTAGTGGTTAGTGACCCTGACTGCTAAGCCGGAGGTCGTGGGTTCGATCCCCACCCAGGGCAAATCTTTGTGTGATGAGCATGAAGGCTTGTTCTGTGTCTGGGTGTAATTTATCTGTAATATGTAAGAATTTACAAAAAAAAATGTATGTAAGTAGTATATCAGTTGTTTAGTACCCATAACACAAGCAAATATAATTGCTTAATTTGGGACTAGATGGCGCTGTGTGAATGTGGTAGAATATTATTATTATTATTATTTCTCTGTTTGTGCCTTTAACAATATGTATGAGTGGCAAGTACACATGGGTCACTTTAATATAGACTAAAACATATCTAATCGTATACTAGAACAATGCAAAAGAAAGCCTACTATTTTTATTTAGATCTAATATATAACATACCTTAACTTTTAAAGTTCTTTTTTGGCACGCGTATTTGGCTAAACCAACCTCGGAAATAACTCAATTTTTTAAAAAAAAAGAGTGACCTGATCCCTTACTTGACAGTTCTTCTTCTTTTCAGAGATACAGACACTTTTTTTAGCTTTGTATGACGTGCATAGGTATCAGTAAGACTTTGACTTTGACTAACCCATGACTGGCTAATTCTCTTTGAAAGTTACTTTAATATTTTGTGTGATAACCGCAGAATCCTCCCGCTCTTTGTCACCACATAATTTCTAACGAGTTGTGGTTTAAACGTTTGTGCGTCATGTGTCGATATAGGTATTTTGAGGTTTTGTTCAACAGCCGTTTTGTGCAAAATTTTATAATGGTATCGTTTTAGTTATAAAACCATAAATTTGGGTTATTGAACATATAAATTCCACAAAGTGGAATCCACATTGGTACTGCCGGTTGGGATCGAACTCGGACCGCGTGATTGGCCCTTTATCTATTCAGCCACCATCGCACCTTCGCATTTAATATAAGTTCGCATAGTATATAATATAAGTTTAATCTTCCATAGACTTCCTCTTTAGTTAAATTTTCCAAGTAAGATAGGACAAAAATGTAGTAAAAATCAAATAAAAAAATTGTATTCATCAGTGTTCCTGTGATTTATTTATTAAGAACTAAAGTACTACGATATTCACCCGAAAGTTTATTACACAATCAAAATATTGAATGTTACAGATCTATCATCATATCGGCCTAGTTCCATCTTAACTTGGTACAGGTCAGCAACTACTTATAATGCATGACCTCTGGGCTATGCGCATACATATCGACGAAAACCAATTTATATCGGATGCAACAATACATTGTTAGGCATAATATTTGCTTCATGTAGGTATTGGATATGTATTTATTTATTTATTTAATACTTCATACAAAATATGTACAGGCGGACTTAATGCCATTAGGCATTCTCTACCAGTCAACCATTTGGGTGATGCAGAGAGTTTGTTGAAGTAGGTGCATAAATAAAAGTAACGAGGCAATTAAGCTAAAATAATAGATATATTCTCAATAAATAATTAAATTTATAATATATAAATATAAAGCTAGGTACTTAAATACATATAAATATATATAAATAAATAATACAACTATAAATATATATGTACTTACATATACTATATTATAATACAATAGAGGTGAATAAACTAAGTAAGAGATGAAAACTGCCAGACTATTCACAACGAAGGAGTTCATGAATCCTCTTCTTAAACGCATAACGGTTAGTGGACATCCTGATTTCAAGAGGCAGGGCGTTCCATAGAAGGATGGATTGTATAGAAAAAGAAGAGTGAATAAAATCAGACGTGTGAGAAGGACATGAAAGAAGGAGGTTATTAGAAGAACGAAGATTTCGGTCATTAACAGAACAGAGATAGGGAAAGTCATGAATTAAGTAGGAAGGCGGAGTAGGAGATGTTAGGATAGAGTAGAGTGTGGTGAGAGCACGCATCTTACGGCGTTGAATAATGGGCAACCATTTTAATTGAGAGCGATAAGTAGACACATGGTCATACTTGCGAAGATTGAAAATAAATCGAATGCAGTTATTTAGAAGACGGTCAAGTTTGTTGAGAAGGTCTGCATTCAGGTCAAAATAACACACATCACCATAGTCGATTTGAGGAAAAATTAAAGTCTGCACAAGCATCACCTTGGTTTTGTACGGAAAGAAGTTTTTAAATCGATAGAGAGCACGTAGGGTACCGGTAACTTTTTGGCTTACATGAGTAACTTGAGCTTGCCAGCATAAAGTGGAGTCTATGTGTAAACCAAGATTCCTGACGGTTGGAGACAATTTTATGATGGAACCATCAAACACAATTGGAGGAAGAGTATCTGTGTCCAACCGGGTCAGAAGCCGTTGGCTACCTACGACGATTGCTTGACACTTCGAGGGATTGACCATTAATCCAAACCTGGCAGACCAATCTTTAATGTAAGCAAGATCCTTATTGACCATGTCAATTGCTGACGACACAGAGTCAATGGTTGCCTGAGAGTATATCTGCAAATCATCGGCGTATAGGTGATACGGACACTGAAGATTCTTGGTAATGAGATTAATGAAAATTGAGAAAAGTAATGGAGAAAGAATACCGCCTTGAGGAACACCAGAGTCAATGTTACACCAGCTAGAAGACGACTCATTGCAACGAACCGATTGCTGACGACCTCGAAGATAACTTGAGAACCATTCCAGAGCTTCAGAGGAGACTACGACATAGGATAGGATGGCGAGTAGGATATCGTGACTGACGGTATCGAAAGCGTTTGAAAAGTCGACCAAAGCCAAGACGGTGACTTTGGTATTCTCCATTCCCTCTCTGATATCGCCAGTCACTCTGAGGAGTGCGGAAACTGTGCTATGACCCGGCTTAAAGCCAGACTGGAAAGGACTCAACAGGTGGTGGGAGTGAATATATTGGGACAGTTGCTTATGCACACAAGCTTCAAGAACTTTGGATAGGAAAGGAAGAATGGATATGGCTCGAAAATGATTTGGAAGAGTAGGATTCTGGATTTTAGGTAGAGGAGTAATGTAAGCACGACGCCACATTGTTGGAAAGGAACCAGAGTATAAGGAAAAGTTGACGATATGGGTGATAGGACTGAGAAGATGAACAAGGATGGTAGTGATCATACGGCGGCTGATGAGGTCACTGCCCATAGCGTTGGATTTAATGGAGAGGATTGTCTTTCTGATCTCTTCTTCAGCAACTGGAGAAAAACAAAACGATTTAATATTGGGGCGGGTTAAACCAGCTACGTAATTAACTGTTTGACAATTGGCTTGGCTATCTAATTGAGGTCTGGAAGAGAAATGTTTATTTATATCATCCAAGCCAATTGTCCCCTGAAAGTTAGTACGACGCTGTTTGCCGATACCCAGAGTCCCTAGGAACTTCCAGATATCAGCAGGGGAAGAAGAAGTGACGTTAATGAGGATATGTCGGCGTTTGGCGTTCCGTATCATCTGATTACACCGATTCCTTGCAGATTTATAGGCTACCCAGTTTTCATCGCACCGATCTCTCTTGTATTTACCAAAAGCCCGGTTCCTACGCCTCATTGCCATCCGCACTCCCTCAGTTATCCAAGGTGCCGGTGGGTGCTTCAGTTTTATTCTCCGTACGGGTGCATGGACATCGTACAACGCTAAGATGGTTTTGTTGAATAAATTTACTTTGTCGTCAATTGTAGATGCCTCAGTTAAATCCGACCAATTTATTAATGAAGCGTCCCTATGTAACTTTTCCACATCCATGCGACCAAAACATCGCATGTGCAGCACTTTAGGAGGGGGCTTAGGAGGCTTAAGGATATATGATAGGAAAATGAGGTCATGACGAGAAAAGGCAGGAGCAGGGGTTTGACCATGGGATGAAACAAGGTTTGGGGCAGAGGTGAGGATGATGTCAAGCCAAGTGTCCTTACCATCAGAATTTTGATGGGTGGCTTGTAGAGGTAAGATATGAAGGCTGGCTGACTCAACGATTTCAAGGAGTTTACGGGAACGACGGGACTGGGAGGGGAGGAGATCGGTGTTGAAATCTCCCATAATGATGTGATGTGAATACTCTGACCCTAAAGATTCCAGAATCATTTCGAAACTGGAGAAGTAATCAACGGTAGGGGGACAATACACAGCACCGAGGACAGTTTTAGTACCTTTAATGTCAACTTCAAGGAAGAGGTACTCCCCGGACTGCGAAGAATCAGATTTAGATGATACAAGAATCTTATATGGAAAGTGACTGCGAAGATAAATAGCGACCCCACCTCCCCTCCTACCGACTCGATCATTCCGTATCAGAATGTAGCCGGGGAGGGGATAGGTGGTAGAGGGAAGGTTTGGTTTGAGCCAACTCTCCGAAACCAGGATGGCATGAACGTTAGCGTTAGAAAATGTTTCGAAGAGGTCACTGTAATGACTTGGTACACTTTGTGCATTGATATGGCACACATTAAAATTATGATTCGAGGTAATATCAAATTGTTGCCTCACAAAATCACCCAATGTCCCAGTCACTGAGGAGAAACTATCATTATTCGATGAATTAGAGTCAATGGCAGATAGAAATTCTTCATCCGAATCATACATAGAAATTTAATAAACTATAAGTAAAAATATAAAGTATAAATATATAAAATTTAATATAAGTAAAATAAAAAGGTATTATGATATATGATAATAATATTAAATTTATAATTACGTTACTTACTTATACGTTGCAACTTTTGTCTCTGCACCACCCACCAGCTGATACACACATAATAAAAGTATTACAAGTGAAAGGAAAAAAAAAAATTAAAAAGTACAAAACAAAACACAAGAAAATGAATGAGTTGAAAAATGAAAGATTTATACAATTAACACATTTTAGAGGTCAACGTCAGTTTTATACCATTTTCTAAACGACATAAATAATTGACACTTTGACAGCTGTTGTCATTTCAAGTTAAGTTTGACAGCATTTAATTGTGTCAAAAGGAAATAAAAAGTTGTAGAAAACGTATTAAAGTTGAGGGTAACAAATAGAAACAAAAGTAAATGAAATAGTTAATAACAATAGCAAGAAGAAGTAATATGAAAAAGCGCAGCTCAAGGCTCGCTACCTATTTTCGTTGTTTAGAGGGCGCGCTCGATGTGCTTGTACTCCCGGCGCCGCTCCTGCCCGCCTGTGAGGATGAATCCGCCTTGGGATACTTCCGGATCAGAGAGCACAGCTCATCTGCTACGGTGACTTTATAGCGTGACCCATTAGCGGCTATGTGAATGACACCGTCTTGGGTCCAGCACGCACGCATGCCAAAATGTTGTTTGGCCTTTGCAAACAAAGCCTGTCTGGACTTTGTCAGAAATTCCCGCACAGAAGCAGACGTGCCCTTAAGCTTTGCTTTGGCACGCCATACAGCTGACCTCTGCTCGACTCCAGTGAACCGGACCAAGATTGGCCGATGATGTTGTTTATGTGAGGCCCCAATCCTGTGGCAGACAGTGATGTTGGATGCTGTGATGTGTTGCAGCTCCATCTTGTGTACAAATCCTAGCACGGTGGCCTTGCAGTCCTCTTTGTCAACCTCTGGCACGCTCAAGAAAAGAAGCGCCTTTCGTCTGTGCCTTGTTTCAGCCACATCGGCCATACGGGAGCACTCGTTGATCTGCTGTCTGAGCAGTTTGAGCATTGTAAAGATAAGCTCTCTGAATGCCCGGAACTCTTCAGCTACCTTTGCAACAGTGTCCTTAGCCGCGCCGCTGGTCTGCAGATGTGCCTCCATTTCTGTGAACTTCTTTAAAACTCGCTCTTCTAAGCTGTCCTGTACTGTCCTTACTTCCTCAATAACTGATTCACATTTGTCTTGATTAGCTGAAGACATTGTTATGTGTTGTGATGTTAAATACTGTAGTGTGTTGAGCTGGCAGGTGGTGTAGGTTATGTAGTACAACTTACATTAAGTAACTATATAGCTCCACAAACGTGAGTACACTTAATTTGTACTGTTATCACTACAAAATATTAATATTTAATGTATATTTAGATTATTTTACTAAAAAAAATAAAATTGAAAATTTGCAATGTGTGTTGACTTTTTCACACCTACCGCCTTTTTTTCTGCGATTGTAAAAAAAATGTACTAAGCATTTTATCAATAAATTATGTCTATATCACAATAATTTTTGATGTTTCTGATGAAAATGTATATACTATTTGTCGTGGACACAAACAAATCGTTTTTACGACTTTCGGTAAAATAAATTTCTTGATTTTGAATAATAGACATTATAACGCTTAGGTATTATGAAATTCGGACTTTTGAAATTCGGAACAAAATATTTCAGACTATTTGGGTGTTCCCAAAGTATTTAGGTTGGTTCTTTTGACTACGCGACAAATCGGCATCTCCAAGTCTTGAACCATGAAATTTAGTTTTTAATATTTGGTAATAAAACACATAAAAGTAATGATTTAATATCTTTCTCTTAAATGTTTATGAACCTTTGTTTTGTCAACTATAGCCAACATAGGTGCTCAAAAGATCTGAATTTGATCCATTGTTAATTCCTTCTTCCTTTTTTCCAACCATTGCATCGATACATCGAAATCGTTATGGTTAAACGATTTAACGATATTTTCAAACATCGAAAACTGAAACACGTTTACTCGTAACATAAACCACATTTACACTTAATCAATTACGACGTACGTATCAAAGAACTACACAAAACGTTATTGGCTGGTATAAATTTCCCCAGTGCATCTAAAAATTTTCATTACATTTGAAGTCACTTGACCGAGGTTCGACGCAAAGGAATCTAACTTTTATTTCTTTACGCTACACTCATACGTACCTACAAACAGAAACAGATTTATAAGGTTCAGATTTCAATGTAGGTATGTAAATACTTGCTTCTTTTTTTAATTCAGTCATAGAACTGACAAAAAACGTAAGTACGGGTATACAAAGAGTAGATACTAATGTATCTTTTATATATCGAGTCTATTGTACTAAGAAGCAAGCAAAGCAAAATGTATTAATGGTAACCCTTCAGAGGAAAGAGCATACGGCTCGACTGATGGCTTGTAACTATCGCAGCAAAGACATTAGCAATGCACGTACTATTTATTATTTCAAATTTTATAAGCTCATTGAGAGAAAAACACCAAAAACCTAAAACAAGAGTCATGGGGCCCGACTGCTAACACAATCGTAACACAATGGTAAGCCGATGATCTCATTTGACAGCTGTGATTGGCTTACTAATTCAATCGCGCCATATTGCCGGCCTTTGATTGGTCGATATTAGTCCATTGGTCTGCTATCGACGTTTGTAATTTAGCAGAATCGGCCCTCTGGATTATTCAGCATAGAGTCGGTAATGTTTCCAATAAAATTCATTCACATCTTATACAGATTCTTCAAATATCACGATTATTATTTTGACAAGATTCATACATCAAGGTATTTAACTGTAAGCTCATTGGTCTTTTATCCTTCAATGACCACAATGAAACCGATGTTCTATCGTTGCGGTCTACAGTCGTTGGTAACTTGTACGTGTGAGTTTAATCTCGCTTTTATCTCTTTAGCGAGGCATTTATTGCGGTCAGAAAGGTTTTCAGATCAAAGGAAGATAGTTTAAAATATCTTGTTACAAGTAGTTGAAAAGTTTCCTTGTTTTATCTGTTTGAGATTAACGGTTTGATGATAGATATTATGGCGTGGCTATTTTAGAATTGGTGGTAAAATATTATGTTCTTAAACAGCGGCATGCAAATCATGCGATCAGAGTTCGATTCCGACCGGCAGTAGCGATGTGGAATTTATAATTTCTATTATGTACTAATCAAGTGACCTATCATCTCCCAACGGTAAAGGTAAATTTCTTGAGAAAATTCACATACCCTAGAAGAAATTCTAAGTGTACGTCTGATCCACCAACCCGCACTAGACCAGCGTGAGTGGATTGGGCCTAAACCTTTTCAGCTCTCTAGGTAGAGGAGAGGAGATTACGTTCTAGATTTTGTTTGAAAGCTAGATCTATAAAACGCGAAGAGATGATTTTAGACTTTATTACGTTTACCTACTCATTGCCATGTCCCCTATATTCTTAATCATATTCAAACAGACTCTTCCTTTAGATGACTGTACGACAATCCTTTGTTTTAAACAAGTAAAGGAAATAGTCATTTTTTACAAATGTCCACTAAGTTGATGACACATTGTCTTCTGCTTCACACTACGACTTATGACGTATACACGTACCTATGTATGGCATAAAGACTTAACTTGAGAATGCATTATTTTCTTTTGTCAAGATAAAACGAATGGAGATTGTTATTCGATACTATAATGTTCGACTCCAATATTATCATTGCCAAATAGCGCGCGGATCCTAGGCCAAAATATAGTTTTTAAAATTGTTATGGTTAATTTAATAATATTATTATAATGTTCGGGATATTTACCATGTCAAAGCGCCATGATCACGGAAGAACTTTTACGTGATGATAGCGCTTGCAACAACGCAAAAATATCGGACATTCACTAAAGATATAAGTAATAGGAGATAAATAAATATCTAGAGTTTATTTATTTCCTGAAATTTGCAATAATAACGTTGTTTAAATAATAATAAAAAAAAATGAAATATCCATAATTTTCAAACATTTGACAGCGATATCAAACAACTAAGTCATCAATATCGATATTGCGAGTACGTTCTTAGTAAATGTAATTTAGAAACGCTTCGTAATGTCACGAAAAACTTTTGACGTGATTTCATATGCGTTATTTTATCAGATATCGAATAAGAGTTTAGTGATACTAATAATATTTTAGATATCTTGTTCTAAGTAAGAAATTCAATGTATATATGACAAGTCCGAGGCGTGTTTACAACTGTCGGCGCCATGTTCACTGTAGTGATTGATCGGAATATATCGAGACAAGACTTAGGGGCTATTATATTATTATTGTATCGAGTTAAATATCATTGTTTTCACGGTTACTTAACGCAGAACCAATCAAATGATTCACTGATCTAGAATGTTGTAAATAAGTTATAAATCTATACTCTATAGTTAATATTATAAAGCGAAAGGGTTTGTTTGTTTGGTTGAACTCAGAAACTACTAGTCCGATTTGAAAAATTCTTTTAATCTTACATAGCCCATTTATTGCGTAAGGCTATAAGCTATATAACATTACGCTACGGTTAATAGGAGCTGAGCAGTTGCCAAATAAAAAACGGCGAAAGCGAACGCACGACTGATTACTATATTTATATTGTTGTGGGGTTATTACGATTAAATTTTTAGTAATTTCTGTTATTTAGATGAGCACCTATTTAATATATAACAAGATGATCGAATTTGTATTATGTTGCGGGTGATTTTCGTTCATATAACTCGAAACTATGATACCTAGTTATTCTATTTAATGTAACATTTTATATTTAAGAATGCACTTAAATACATTGAAAAATGTATATGGATGCTAATGGAAAATTAATTATTAACTAGATTCCTGTCATGCATGTCTGCAGGACTGGATTCCTATCTCCTATCTTTTACCTTCTTATTAATTTACTGAAACCAGGTTTACGTAAGTGATGTATTCTACATGACTTGTGCTGTCAAGATTGACTAAGATTGGCCGTTGAGGACCACGTGCATTGCATTAATGAATTTAATTGTATATAGGGTTATCTACGTTTGCAAAATATGTAATTTTATGAAGTACTACATATAAATGGACTATACTATATGTGTAATACTTTAATTTAGAATTGACTTTATGTCTTAATTAGTTTTAGCTGTCGTCCAGGGCTTCGCTTCCGTGGCTCTTTGTGTGGCCACTGCTCAGCTCCCAATAGCCGTAGCGTGATGCTAATAGCCTTTTTCGATAAATGAGCTATTCAAAACTACTATATCTTTTGAAATCGGACAAGTAATTACTGACATTTATCTTGTCCAGCCAAACAAACAAACTCTTCAACTTTATAATAATAGTATAGATAAGAAAAAATATAGAACTCTTTTTTTTTTTAATAACAACTATCATTTCTCTTTTAAACAAACGAAACATGAGGGAATAAATCTTCCATTACTCACAATAGTTACTGTCAGGATATTCCACAAATCCATTTGTCACGGGCCCTTTAAAGATCTGGGATGTTCACCCCTTTATAAGGACATTTAATACTTGCATTAGAACCAATGAGTGGGATTAGTGTCAACTTTGTTTCTTGTGTGATGTTATAGATAAGGTAGATATAGATAGGATGAACGTTTGTTGAATATTTTTTCTTATATATTTTAGATATTATATCGCTCGCTGTGGCGGAAATTAGGTGAGGCCTATGTTCAGCAGTGGACGTCATTGGGCTGATATGATGATGATGATGATGATATATTTTAGGACGAGTGTAACTCTAGATACATTTTAACTACTTGTAATAAAATATCATACAATTTTAATAATAAATAAACGACTAGTGTTAATTTATGAAATCTATGGAATACCTTCTATAATCTTTACTAATAATTATTATAAGGCTGTAGAGTTTGTTTGTTTGAACGCTAAGATCTTAGGAACTACTGGTCCGATTTCAAAAATTCTTTTAGTGTTGAATAGACCATTTATTGAGGAAGGTTATAGGCTATATATTATTATTATAATATCAATAGGAGCAGTCGCCAAATAAAGAACGACGGGAGCGAAGCCCCGCGCGACTTCTAGTCTTTACTAATCTTATTAAGCAGAAGAGTATGTTTGTTTGGTTAGTTGAAGGAAGGATCTCAGTAACTACTGGTCCGATTTGAAAAATTATTTAAGTGTTGAATAGCCCATTTATTGAAGAAGGCTATAAGCTATATAAAATAACGCTACGGATTATCGGAGCTGAGCAATGGTCAAATAAAGAACGACGGGAGTGAAGATCCGTGCGACTTCTAGTTTAAATATAACAGAGAACTAGGTAACAAAATATTTAAGACTTTAATATTTGGATCAGACGAATCTATATTATAAGCCTTTTATCGCTATCGAGGTCACAGGTGACAACCAAACAGTAGGTTTTCCAATGTGTCTGGAAGCTTGGTGTTCAAAGTGCATAAAGTAGCATAAAATAACCTGGCCATTTTGAAAGGTGCTAGAAATGAAAAAAAATAAAAGTGTAATTGTTGTTACAGTAACTGCTTACCATAAGTCAACGTAAGAGTCAAATAAAGTTTATGGACTTTCTTGATTGTATCTATTTTATACTCTTAGTACATTATCTGGTATCTTCACGCAGTCGCAGCCGTAATCCTTTTAACACCGATGTGAAAGTTGATACACTCATTAATTTTCTGTCTTAGTGCATTTACATAAGGTTCAAAATGATATGCCCAAGTGTATATTTGCAGTTCTGTAGGCCGCAGATGTGCAACCAAGTGTCTGCCTTGATTACACCAACGGAATACGAATCTAATTTGTGTGCTACTATTGGTATCGCATCAGCTGTACTTGTCACAAGATAATGGATTTAACTACGTACGCTGAATGCTTAAATACAGTTTTGTTTTGTGGGGATTTTGGCAAAATGACAATGTAATTACGTTTAGATAAGGTCTTGAATGTTTTATCGCTCGCGTATCTCGGTTTTAGAGTTTATCGCTTTATGAATAATAAAATTGAATCTGTGTTAATATTATTGAATACGTAGAAACTCAAGAAAGGTAGACAATTAAAGTAATTGTAATATTAATTATAATAATAAAATAATAATAAAATAATAATAATATTCTACCACACTCACACAGCGCCATCTAGTCCCAAACTAAGCAATTCGATTTGATTGTGTTATGGGTACTAAACAACTGATACTTAGTTAAATACATTTTTTTTTTGTAAATACATATTATAGATAAATTACACCCAGACACAGAACAAACAATCATGCTCAGCACACAAAGATTTGTCCTGGGTGGGGATCGAACCCACGACCTCCAGCTTAGCAGTCAGGGTCACTAACCACTAGACCAACAGGCCAGTCAAAATTGTAACTATTTTGAATTCAATGGAAACTTTCTACTAATAAAGTCTATTTATTAACATATTTTTTACATTGATTATTTTATTCAAGTTACATAGTTGTATATACACATTACACAACGTATTTTGGGAATGACAACCAATAACAAGACCAATACAAGACTAGCTATTGTCCGGAGCTTCGCCTCCGTGGATCTTTGTTTGGCCACTACTTAGCTCCTTTCGATAGAAGCGCGATGTCACATAGTATTTACCTTCCTTGAAAAATTAGTTATCCAACACAAAAATGTTTATATAAGCGATGGTGGCTGAATGGATAAGGGACCGGCGCGCAAATCACGCGGTCTGAGTTCGATCCCGACCGGCAGTACCAATGTGGTCTCCACTTTGTGGAATTTATATGTACTAGTCAAGTGACTTACCATCTGCTAACGGTGAAGGAAAACATCGTGAGGAAACCCACATACCCTAGAAGAAATTCTATGAGTAGGTCTGATCCACCAACCCGCACAAGGCCAGCGTGAGTGGATTATGGCCTAAACCCTCTCAGCTCTCTAGTTAGAGGAAAAGACCCGATCTCAGCAGTGTGACTTAATAGGTAGCTGATGAACACAAAAATAATTTTACAATTCGGTTCTGTAGTTCTTGATATTAGCGTGTTAAACCAAACATAATTATAAACTCTCGTCATAAAAACAAAAGTATCAGTATACACAAAATTAAATGCTAACAAAACGCCTTTTTAATCGACGAAAATCAAAAGGATGTGGTTCTCAAGTCAGCCCGTATATTTTAATATAATTAGCTAACAAATAATAATCAGTTTTATTCTTACATTTATCTTATTCCGTATACATAATGAACCGATAATGATGACAAAAATCAATATTTCTTTTATCCTGCGATATTGGATCAGCCACAAGCTTAATGAATTATTTATTTCTAATTAGGTATGCGTTTCTCCTACGTTTAACTTGCCGCAGAGTGACTATTCCTTCGGGGAATCTGGATTGGTTTGGAAGCAAATTGGTTTGATGTCAAGGAGAACCTAACTAACAGGAATAGGTCCTTGTATATAGTATTTACTATTCTTGGTCACTGGGTCAATCATTATCATAATTTATAATAATTATCATATTTATAAAAGCCGACAAACAGCCGCTTAAACAACCCTTTTCCAGTGGTATAACATATCTAAGACATTTAAGAACTATTATCAGAAAAATAATATCTACTTTATTTAGTTAAGAACCATTATATTGGCTGAATTATGAAAAAAGGCTTCTGACTTTTCCTTTATTCATATATTATGATAATCTACTAACCGAATGACGAAATTACGAGTAGAGTCCCAGTTTTCAAATGAAATGGTACTACAAATTGATTACACCTAACCTCTATTTGCGATTACAAAATAAGTTTAAATGTTCAAAAATATTAAGCAGGTAAGTAGGGGTAGTTAATATCTTTACTTTGATTTTTATATATAACCAGTTTGATGAATTCCTCCAACAGCACCCAGTCAAATAGCACCTACGTGAATAGCACCTAAAATATTCCTCGAATAGCACCTATCAATAGTTTTGCTAGGGTATTCGTAAAAAATGCACCTAGCAAAACTATTGATAGGTGCTATTCGAGGAATGTGTTATAAAAGAGACATCATTATCCAAAAATATACTCTAGCATAATATAAAATTTGAAACTCTTAATTAAATCTGTTCAAACCCAAATGATAATGATGATGATGAAAACACAAATCGGTACAAAATATTTATTATTTAATGTATATTCATGCTAAGTAATTATTATTATTTCAATTATTAGATTATCCTTGCATTAATAAATTATATGCAAGGATAACCTAGGTTAGTACTTGAAAATACTTTACTATATTTTACTTTACTTTTTACTTTACTTATTAATCATTAATATTTTATTATTCGTTTAGTGTTGTTTTATTATTATTTTTTTCTTTAAAAGATGTACCAAAATATAGATGATAATATGTGATGTTCTTACATAGAGTTAAAACAAAAATAATATTTTAGTATATCTAGTTGGGTGACTGTTTGTGGCAATTTCATTCTCGAGTGTCTCCGTGCCTCGGAAGGCACGTAAAGTTGTTGGTCCCGGTTACCACTTAATTTGGTAGACGTTAAGTCAAGTTGGAAGCCTTCTGGGTGACTTGATAAATTCCAACACCAGGGCCTGCCTCAAGCCCACACGATTAAAAGAAGTATATCTAGCAAAGTTTTAAATAGATAAATAATAATTCTTTATTCACTTTAATAAACACATAGTACATGAAAGTGTTCAAATTTACAGATTCATTTGCATTAGTACTACAATCGTAGCGGCTTGCTGTATTCCTAGCAAGTTTACAAAATAACCAGAAATATAAATAACCAGTTTAGGGCCAGAAAATATACCACTGTCTGATCAACTTAATACTATATAAGTACAGTGTCTAGCACTCCATCACAAAGTAATGTTTTTACAAGGAGACAGGTCCTACTTAAAATACCTCCTCTTTGTTTTCAAGTCACCTTTGAGTTACGAGTTCTCAAAACATTTTAGCAAGTCCTATAAAAACTCGAACCCTAACATCTTTATATAAAATATATTACGAAGTTTTGTATTTTTAGAGACTTAAAGAACCTTTGCAATTTGAAATATAAAATATTTTTTTGTCAAACCAACAGCGGGTTAGATAAAATTTCGCTAGTTTTTGTTGAGTTTCTATGTATGTTATGAAAACTTCAACATTATTTAAATGAAAACTTCACTGCCTCCCATTCCTGGGAACGAATACACCTTCAATTGTTTTTTATATACATCACGACGGTAGTAAACAAATTTACGGCTCGCCTGACGGATAAACGGTTACCGTATCCCCCGTTCCCTCCCCTCCTCCATGAGCTCTGGACACGTCCAGTACTCACCAGCAAGAACAAAACACTACCTAGAAGGAGAAACGAGAAACAAACTACTACTCTTCTGTAGGGTGGAGGTACTTCCCTGGGCGAGTGATTCAATTAAATAAATAATAATAATAATAATATTCTACCACATTTACACAGCGCCATCTAGTCCCAAATTAAGCAATTACATTTGCTTGTGTTATGGGTACTAAACAACTGATATACTACTTAAATACATTTTTTTTTGTAAATACTTACATATTATAGATAAATTACACCCAGACACAGAACAAACCTTTATGCTCATCACACAAAGATTTGTCCTGGGTGGGGATCGAACCCACAACCTCCGGTTTAGCAGTCAGGGTCACTAACCACTAGACCAACAGGCCAGTCCAATTTATAATAAATAAAACAAATAAAAAATGCTTATAATAAATCCTTCATTAAAAGCTTACTTGTTGTATCTGTATGACCAGATGTATGTACTGGCCAGATGAGATGTTATTTTTTTTTTATGAATTCCCTTTTTCTTGCTGGTACATCCTGAGAATGAAAAGAAGTAGTGACTCAAAAATCAAAATTAACCGTCCGAAAAATGAACCCAACTTCAAACTACTATAAAATTTCTACTCAGTAAATTTGTTAGCGAACTAAAAGTTAAATATTTTAGATTGAAATCGTATTAAACTCGTTTGTTATCCCAGTTGTGGTACTCAAATCATCGCTTTGTGAACGGTCGGGGTCTATTAGATTGATTGGCTGTGAAACGAGAGGTCTAATTTGAACCGAATGCGTTTTGTTTGGTGAAACTGAGTTAGCCAAGAGGGTCTGTCGATTCGGAGGGTGGCATTGTTGAGTGTGAATGTGATGAAATTGCAGTGGACGGACACGAAAAAGAATTTTGCATTTTGTCTCTTGTTTACCGAGAGTTTACTACTGTGTTGTTTTTGATTAAAGTCAATCAGATCAGGTTATTCATTTATTGAGATAAACATTATTATTATTACTTCGCCTAGCTAATATTAGAAAAGCAAGTGAGTCGGTAAATAATTGCGCAATATATCTCTCTATCAAAAACAATTGAATTACATTTTACACATTTTGCGTTCAAAAGTTTACACCAAGCCAATTATCAAGCATAGAAAATCAATAATGAAACATTTTTCCTCGTATTTTTGTTTCCTTTTGGACAAAGTCATATTTCGAATAATGTCACCAAAGATACACAATAACAAATAATGAGAAATCTCTGTTTGACATTTGAGATGATTTTCCTTATGTGCCGCATGGAGGAACTAAAATGTTGAAGTTTTATCGTAAAGGTGAAAATCGCATAAACATGATGCCTATTGCGTCAATATATCCTTGTTAATGAGAGATCGGTTTCGCTTTATAATGGTTGATTGCATATGCGGGTATGCTTTGACATTGTATAACACGTTTTTATATACCTACATAATCAGTCTGCCTTTATTAAGTCGTTTTTTGTTGCCGTTTTGGTGTCTTAAAACATTGTTTAATGCTGTAAGCACACACATGGCACTATTTTAATGAATATAATACTTATTTTGTTGCTATGATTTAGAGAAAATAAGTTATTTTTTCCATCTTGCAATTAAAAAATTAACACTCAGCATGGTTCATAGTGAAACCTTTTTCCTTTTAAATTATTTTTTTCATTATCAACAAGGAATTACAATTGTGTTTTACAAAATTATTGTTAATACTTGCTATCATGCTGACTCATACGATCGTTTCTAAACACGTTCAAGAAGTATCTCATAAAATATAGGGTAAAAGCGCTAAATATCGGCCATGTCAACATTTTTTGGCATATAACTGCATGTTTCTTTGATATTCCTGGCCTTTGATACATACTTGGGGTATTTTTATGCTATATGTTAGTTAATTATTCATTATTTCGTCTTAATTTGTTCAATTTATTCCCAGTTATTTTTTTATAATTTTTTTTGTGCAGTTTTTTCAAAAACCCCTTAACCCCGGCCTTTCATGCCAAAAATCGTCCGTTTGGTTGCCTTATATCGGCATATCGTTACTTAGGCTTGGTTCCCAGCAGATTTTTTTCAAAATAGCTAAAAAATGTTAAAAGACTATCAGCTATTAAATAACAGATTTTTTCTTTTGTTTATTGAATATAAAAATGAAAAATTTAAGCCCTCTGGTAATAATAAATCCATATAGCAATTCTAAAGAAGCTATTTTAATTATTGCCGAAAATTTAGGTAATTTCTAAATACTCGCTGATGCGCGAGTAAGAAACACATCTCTCATAAATTGACCGCCATGGCCAGAGCAATAGTTTGTACCTTTTATCCACCACAGCTGGTGAATGTTGGAATAACGAAGAGGCCGAGTTTAGGCAAGGTTCGATTAAAAATGTACCGGCCACCAGGCCGGTTTAACGTTTTTTAGTTCATTTTAATCCCTAACCTCGGCCGGGCTTATATTTAATAAAATAAATAAAATAACAATATTATTTCTTTCTCACACGTTAGTAAATTAATCAAATTAACGATATAAATATTCATTAGATATTGAAATAACAAAAATATGTAAAAAACTTACTTCCCACCCATAGCTGATTCCGTGAATCTGACTACGAAATGTCTCGAAATTCGGGTTTTCGTACAGGACTACAAACATTTTCTCACTGAGCGTCCAAGCGACGTGACAGCAACCATATTTAATAGACTTTTGCTCAAGGAAATAAGGTATCATTTCGCACAAAAATTAGGCTAATAAAGTACTGATTTTAATAATCATTTCAAAAAGAGTGTAAATGGCCGATATTAGGCAGTGGCCGATATTAGGCGACTTTACCCTACTCTTCATTATAGTTCAACAGTTTGCTAAACTACAAGACTCTATCGATTCCGAGTCAATTGCGCTCGTTCTCACTGCAATGAAACTCGACTAGTCAAGTAGTGCTGCAATGTACGTCGTTTGGAAAATCACTGTTCACTTATTTAATCCATTGACTCATTTAACCGGTCGCTGGCTACATTCAAGCTATTTTTCTTGAAGTTAACGGAGGAACATGCAGTTGTTCCATACGGTTAGCTTGGTTAGAGATTCAAGTGGCATGAAAGTATTCGATATATAACATTATGCGGTTTCAAAAAAATATGGAGCGATTGCTGAATTAAAATAGAGTGAATTTAGACATTTTTTTTTATTGGGTGATAATGAATCTATAATTATAAAGCTGAAGAGTTTGTTTGTTTGATTGATTGGGCTAATCTCAGGAACTATTGGTCTGAATAACAACACCCTACGTCCAATAGGAGCTGAGTAGTAACCAAACAAAGATCCACGTGAGCAAAACCGCGGACAACTGCTAGTGAAACATAAAGTCTTAAATATTCATAAATCTAATGAATTAAACCATATATTACTAAACGCAAGGCTTCAATTAGCAGTTGGGTGAGCAACTTAATATTATCTTAGGTCGAAGAAGCCAGTATTATAAAGCCTCAAGGCATGCACGATAGTATGGGCAGAAGTTATTGTTTATTAATTCGTTCTAAGAACTACATTCTTGTCGGTATATATATAGTACTATTCTGTGTGACATGCTCATGCTGGACTCATTATTATCACATTTTTTTCCTCAATTTATGGTGTATCTCTTTGCTTCGAGATCGTTGATAAGTGATAAAAATGCAGTATAAACGGCTGTATCTTTTGATTGCGTTTACTTAGAACTCTGGTTCTTTTATTATGACAACGGATTGCAGACTCGAGTATTTGATATTAGTTTAAGCTTGATACCTGTACACGTTCTTGAGAAAAATATTCTTGACAGACAGACAGACACACGGACAATGGAGTGATCTTATAAGGGTTCAGTTTTTTCCCTTCTGAGGTACGGACCCCTAAAAAGAAGACTTTGGTATCAGTAGGTATCTTTAGCTCTATTAAGTAGGTACTACCTTTATTTTCTAGTTGAGATTTGAAATGAAACGCCTTTGGACCAAATCCACGACGCATACGAGTATAATATATATTCCACGAATTTTAAATTTTGTTTAGTAAATTATTTTATCTTTTCTTATTGGCACATTCTAATTCTAACACTAACAAATGCAACTATTGCCACTCCGTTCGCCATTTTATACCTAGTTGGCCTATAGGCGCCTATAAATATTCAATGTTAATTAATGTATACTATGTCGCAAGCAGGAAAGCACTCTATCATATAAACTTATCGCCAGTGGCCATCTTGAGAATAAAACTTAAACGATACTCGCATATCTGGTTCATAAAGTGCAACTTGGTTGTTTCCTTTTTGTACTTCTCAAGGATGATGCCACTTTTATTGTGTTTCTTCAGTGTTATACAAGAAAACAACTTAAAAACTTTTATATAGCTTATAACATGTGGTAGGAAACTCTATTCTACATCTATGGCAATCGTTTAGTCACAAACTTCTGCATTACATCTGTATGATGTAGATAGGTACTCAAATTTAATTTGAAGATAAATTTTTAATTTCCAACAAATTAAACATATTAAAATGTAAGGCACGCTCTTCTTCACTAATCAGAATGAAAGTTGACAAGTTGTTGTAAGTCTACATTGCATATCAGCAGTCAAATTTATGTATATCATTATCAATGTGCACAGAACTAGGAGTACAAAATTACCAATAGTTCCATAGGTGAACGTTAAAGGTTTGATGAATAAAAAAAGAAAAAATGATGACTCGAAATCGATATTTTTGTCAAAAGTTTCCAAAGGAGCGCCCGCCCGACATTTAAATTTTCTTAATATAATAATAATAATATTCTACCACATTTACAAGGCGCCATCTAGTCCCAAACTAAGCAATTATATTTGTATTTACTACTTAAATACATTTTTTTTGTAAATACATACATATTACACCCAAACACAGAACAAACCTTTATGCTCATCACACAAAGATTTGTCCTGGGTGGGGATCGAACCCACGACCTCCGGTTTAGCAAGCAGGGTCACTAACCACTAGACCAACAGGCCTCTCTATTTTTCACAGAACTATTGAAAACAATTAGCTTAATTTAGGTAGATCAGTCATGCTTCTCTTAAAATACAGTTATTAACTTTAAGTAATCAATCAATTATATTAAAAGCCTCCTAAATGCCTGTTAAATAAAAAGTGGAGTTTAATTAGGGTATATTTCAGTGCACTTTTCTTTAGCTTAATTATCCATTTCTTCGAGCTTTGCATTTAAATGTGGCATAATGGTCAATTAAATTTGTATGCACCGCGTCGTTCGCATACGAAAAATTTTTCTTTGTTTCATTCTCGAATGAAACCCACCCAGTTTTTCTAGAACTCTTATTGTTTATTTTTAATAAGTGGCAAATTGGGATAAGAACGTTCTTATTCTGTTCTAGTTTTTACCTGGGGTGTGATGTAATGTAGATAAGATACATAACTTTTACGTTTATTTTATTATCCTACATATTTAAATTGCCCCTAAAGAAATGGATCGATGCTGCGATGGCCTAAAAAGGCAGCGGTGATCGAATTAATGCAGGGCATTCGTCATCTTGGGGAGGCATATATTTGGCAGTGGACTTCTATAGGCTGATTATAATGAATATGAAACTTGAATGAATATTGAATCATATGTGAATAAAATTATATAAAAAATTAAAAAGATTTTTTAACAAATCGTCCTATGAGCGTTATTGGTTGATTGCAGTTTTGGAGTTAGAAGAAGCACATATCATTTGCTTTTTCTGAAGAGAAGACAAAGGATTTTAATAGTTTCAGTATTTGGAAATAAAATCAAACATGTAATTCTTTGAAGTACAATGTACGGAATTAGGTTGGGATTGAGATTTGAATACGTAATTTGGAAATAATGTAAACATCGGAGCCAAGGATGACGCGACATCGAATCTGAATGGAATGGGAAGTAATATTGGCTGTTTGTGTTGTGTATACAATGTCGGGGGAAATGGGATAAATGTATTGTGGCTGTATCTTTCATTTATTATCATTTAAGCCCATGCTCAAACTGGTAGAAAATGCTAATAGCGATTTCTGGTAGCATGCCTTCGGGAACATCATAGAATCTCTCCAGCCATTGTCAGTTGTATCCACAAATTGAAGACGATTTATTTTATTTACAAATCTGTTATGAAGGACAGAGTCTAGAACTTAGAGATAAAATTATAGTTGCATATTATACGATGGTTTTAAAGTTTACTTACTTAAATTTGTTCCTGTTTTGACAAATTTAAGTAAGTTACCTTGGGGTCCTGGCTTATCATGTCAGTCAAAAGGGCAGATAAATAAATTCTTGAGCACGCTAAAAGCCATGACAGTACACAAAATAAATTGATTGTTACATTGTATAAATGCTGACGCAATTTAAAAATATTTTTATTGTTAGTACAATATTCATGGTTGTCCTTATTCCCAATGGCCAACTTTATAAAGAGCGAAAGCGTTAGAATCTTTTCCCAATCCATCTGTTCTGTTCACAATAAAATATTTCCCTACGTTTCACTCAGTGTGTCAGCCGTTTCCACATTGATTGAAAACCTGTTAATATTCAACTTTCTTTGCTTTTCTTTCCTTTATACAAAGTTTTTTTTTCATAAAAACGTCGAAATGTATGAAAGTACTTTGTGAAATTATAATAAACCGTGTTTGGAATTGGGACTTTATAATATACTGCCTTTTATATTATATCGGTTTGGAATTAATTTGATGATGATGATGATATTTTTTTCAATTTTGCTTAAATAATAATTGCCAACAGCAATAAAGCTTTAATCAGTTCAGAGATTCCAGAGAAAACAGATAAAAAACACGTAACTCTGTGAGAACCAAAATGTTTACAAGAATTCCAACAACAAATTGTTTTCTAAATTGACCTACAATAAAGTACTAATAAAGCTTACACACAAAGACACGGCAGCTAACGTGTTTAATTTGAAAACGCTGAGGTTTGACGTTTGATCTTTGTTCACAATGAAGTGTTGCCTCTCTTGTTCTCTTACTTAATGAGGTAAAGAGCCAAGTCTTCATATTTCGAGTGGTTTCGTTGACAAAGGATCATGTTTACTTTGTAATGAGATAAAATCTTTGTGTTTAAATGAAAATGATGTGGTTCCCCGGTGTACATTTAATAATTGTGTAGTTTTAAGGCAAATTATGTTCATTATATTTAGTTTAGTGGATGGAGTTTCATTTATTTTAACATGGCGCGGTGTTGACCCATCATCATCATATCAGCCCAATGACGTCCACTGTTGAACATAGGCATCACCTAATTTCCGCTACAGCGTTGACTCATGATAACGATAATATTTTTAGTGACATCAAAAAAAGCATGAAGAGGTGGTGCTGACTGGGTAAGTGACTGACATGCAAAACATTAGGTTCAAGTAACATTACGACCTACAGTTGTCTTGTCTTGACTGAAAATTGGATTTAATTTTGTGGAATTTTACTTAATAATGTTATGTACCTACTAGTACTGCGAAGGTGAAGAAAAAACAGTATCGCAGTATTACCCTTTTCAGTTCTCTATTGAGCAATAGCACGTTAATGGGTTAACATTTTGTATTTTTAACCCTAAACTCAAGAATACACATGACATAGGGTCACTAGCAAAGTAATTACGTAAGCCTACAGACTCTTTAAAATTGATGTAAAAGTACAAGTAAAATTTAGAAAAAAAATGTTAGATGCTACCACCTACCTGGCCTGCGAGTACGAGTAGCTATTAAGCACACAAATACAAAAGGTTTAAATACAATTTAGTTTTTTCCTTGTAGATTATCAAAGAGAATCCTGCCCCGTCATGGTCGTAATCCCTTAAAAGGGTACAGGACATCGTTACTTATGTAGATTGCGATCCTATGTCATTTGAAACATGACGATGGGTGCGCCATCTATCGGACAGTGTCACACTTCAAGTCCCGTCTATCCGATATTTTTTTTTGATGTTTCATCAAAGCACTTTGCTTCGAGCGTTACAGAAGCTTTTTGTTTTAATTTTATCTGCGAAACTGAATATAGGGCACATAAAAGAACTCGTTTGAATAAAGAAATGTGATGCCCTATAAAAAAAGATGATTATCTGAAGGCCCGGTTATAGTAAGGTGTGTTTTGGCCTGACTGATAACCACGCGAGCGTTCGAAGGCCTCAATTTTTTCTATCTTTTCTAGCAAAAGTTAAAACAACTTCAGTCAGACTGAAGTTGTTGTGTGTTGTTAAAGTGTGTTGATAACGTTTTAAAAGATAGGTTTTTAAAATATCTAGATATTTTAAAAACCTATCTTTTGGTATATATCTTGTATGGTACCTATGGCCATCGAAACTTAAAGAAAAAAATAGCTATAAAATAACGATTTATATTTAGTAATTACGCTTTAGTCAGCACTAAAACCTATATTATGCGTTATGTCTACATAAAAGAGATAAATAGCATCAAAATCCTTAAAATTACGATAACATTAACAGGGCCTAAAGAACTTTACTTTAACATAGGTACACAAATGGTTAACTAAAGTTATATCGACGTTATACTTTCATTATTATTATTATTTCTCAGCGTGTTATTCAATTAAGAAAATTAAATTCTGGTGTACAGTTTCTAATGATTTAGCTTCACGCTTTTGCTAAATCCAGGTAAGTTACACTCCACTCAGCGGTAGATGGCGCTAGAAGTATTCATTGCATGTTTCAAACTTAATATAAAATAATTTTAGTTTTAAACAAAATATTAAAATCTTATCTAAGCACGATTTGTTTGCGGAAATATCGTAACAAAATTTCGGAATAAAATTAATTAAAATTTGTTTCAAGGAAAAAAATTGTTTATTTATTTATCCTTTTCAATTAATGTATTTTACGAGCAATTATGTAATGTAAGTAACGTTTTTCTAAATTAAATATTTGGAACAAATATACCTTTTATAATTTTGTAATCTTTGTACATAATACTAGAAAGATGGTCTCTACAATTTTGTCAGATTCTTCATAAAATTGCTTTAATTTTTAATTAAGCAGCCAACATTATAAGTTACCTTTACGATACTTTTACAAATCTCCAATTTATATCTTTAATTAGAATACAAAATACCTACCTCAATGAATATTTTTAGATTCTACCACAATTTGGAACGTTTTTTCTAAGCTCGTACAGGTATGTATTTATTAATATCTACCACATTGATCCAGTCATGATAATTTCATAGCTATTTCTTATCTTGCAATTAAACTCAGTTTATAAAAGAAGTTACTTAATACGCGCATATCGAACAACTAATAAAATAAAGCAGATAATTATAAAATAGCACTTTATTTTTAGTTTTTATCATATTTTGTTTCATTCATTCATCGCTACCTGATCATAGAATGATCGGTAAGTCAAACAGATCGGTATACGATTACTAAAACAGTCACGGCCGGAAAAAGTGCCGACAAAGGCAGACGACATCGGGAGACGCGGCGCGCCATGACGACCGGACGTTTTTTCTTGCACGTTGCGATGTATTGGGGCACATGAGCAATAAAGTTGGCTGATGTTTGATCAAATGTTGGGGAGTGTTGGGAATCGTTTCGAAGTTTATGTTTATTTTTGTGAGTTAGTATTTACTATATGAAAGTCATTGTTCAGAAGAAGGACGACACAGAGTAACTGTAGTATTTGCTGTGACAGGTATTGATGGAATAAATTTATTGCTCTAGTAAAGATAAACAGTCACTATTTGGCATTACATATTCGTAAAGAAAAACTAATAAATTAGAATTTTTATATTATAGCTACACAAGATCATAAATTTAACCTTTAAATTTGCACTGTTAGGCCTATTGATATTAATAATTTCATTCGAAAACTATTTTATTTTATTTTGGAATACTTATTGTGTTGTTAGTGAATCTTAAAAATTTTAACAATAAATTTTTTTAGTAATTATATTCGAATAAAACTTTAAGAAAATTCATCATTTTATTCAACCGTATGTCTCGCTTATATAGGCGCCTTGTCTTAAAACACACCTGCTTAGAATCTTGATATTGGATTCCCAGACTTAAGAAACCAGCCAGCAAGACCTTTCATTACTTGCAAATCCTCCTCTTTCTCCTATAAACGAAAAGCTTTTAAGCAAAAGGCACGGTTCTTCTTGTATTGGTTATTTGAAGTGTTAAAAAATGATGGTGAACGAGATATGCATTATTTGATGTATTGTGATTCAGAAACGTGATGTTTATGCAACACGAGTTTGTATAAATCAAAATAATTGATTCTTTTATAACTTTATTTTATGGTTTATAATGAACTTTTGAGTTTATTAAGTGAATAATAACTGGTAGGAAGGCGTTCGGCGTTTTTGATCCTTTCTCTGAAATTTTGAAATTTATTGAGAGTTTTAAGGTGTTAGGGGATGAATTTTTATGGGAATTATAGTTATGAAGCTATGTGTTATATGAATGTGACAAATAAATGGATGGTTGCAGTCAAGAATATTAATAGCAAGTATTAAGTGAAGATACGGACTACACAAATCTCAACTGCGATGTTTGCATAAGTATAGCTTTTTATAAATACCAATCAAATTGACAGGAAATAAGTGTAGTGTTTATTTCAAAGTAACCTATGTTATTAAGTGCATACTTAAGAAAAACAAATTTTGAACACCACATTTGCATAAATGTGGTGTGCAAAATTTGTTTTTCTATCTTTTGATAAGTTTGTGAAAGTGTCTCTTCTACTTTATATTCAACTAGCTGTGCCCACGACTTCATCCGCGTGGACAACTTATCCCGCATTCATGGAGTTTTAATTTTTTTTACGGTACCCTGATATTTATTCAAAACCAAAGTAGCCTAAGTTAGGTACTCCTTGTGACATTAGCTATCCACCAGTGAAAGTCCCGTCGAAATCGGTCCAGCCGTTATTTGTATGTATAGATAAAGTGAAAAAGCCATATTCATCAACTTCATGAGACACACACACACATACACCCAAATATACGAATCCATCCAAACACCTTTAAAATAAAATGAATATTAATTACATGTTATCTAATTTCTTTCTGTTTACGATCCAATGACAATCAAGTTACATGAAAAAAGCACTACCCTTACAACCTTGAAAGGACATTTCCAAGCTTAATGACGCGTAACTGTGAGATGTATTGATTTATACCCCTGGACCTTCCGAAAGAGGCAAAGCAAGGTGTGGTTTGGACGTGAGACAAAAAACAATAATGAAGATAAAACGTCGACATCCACGTGGCAGGTGTTTTGCATGACACTGATATTGATACCGTTCTGAGCCGAGGTTTGATTGAATAAGCTGGTATACAAAGATTATTTTTGTAGATGGGTTGTTTTGATATTTACTGCCTAAACATCGTCATATTATTATATTAAGAGGGGACGCGGTCTGCGAGAAATTTGAAAAGTAGGTATTTGAAGTAGCTATTGCTGTTGCGTTGAGCCTGAGATTTAAATGTGTGAGTGGATGGTCCACATGCGTAGTAGCTCCCTCCCCCCCTCCTCCCCACTAGCATCTTCCCCGCGCCCGTGTACCGGCGAGTCGGCGAATCTACATTTTGCATTTATTTGGTTTTTGAAATTTGGACCGATTTAAGCAAAAGTGATCCAATCAACACAAACCTCATTTTGAGATATTTGACTTTAAAATTCATTGCAGTATTTCTCTGGCTGTCAAAATGAGGTTTATGTTGATTGGATCATTTTTGTTTAAATCGGTCTATTTGATGTCATCGTGTTACTTAGTTACCTACACGTTGTTATTATTGTTTTTACGTGTATGTAAATAATGGAAAAAATCGTAGTACTTACCTTATCTCTATTTAAGATTTATAAAATATTTTATCGCTAACTAAAATGTCCTGAGGGTTCTTTTCGAATTTTAATATAATTTTAGTTTTTATTAATATCATTTTAATGGTAATTAAGATCATTGTGGTATTCGTAAATCAAAGGCACTCCTAATACAGCAAGAGAATAATTATGGTAAAAGAAGAGGTAGCATGAAAACAATTTTCAGAAGAAACTAGATTGTCCGTCAACTTGGTTATTCCTCAACAATAAAAGTTTATAAGCTGCAAGTCTTGATGAACTTGTAAAATATTATGGCTCAATAAATATACAAATAAAATATCGGTATAAAATTTCTGAAAAACTCCCGAAAATGGAATAGAAACTAAAAAAATATGTCTTATTTTGGCAAAATATCGAACCGAGACCAGCAGTGGGACTTAATGGGTTGCTGATGATGATCGAACTTATCTAAACTAGATATTTCTTTTCACGAATGGCCTTTGCTTGAAATAATTTACGGGATCACACAATTTACCCGTAAGCGAAAAGACGGAAATGACGATAGAATAAATGTTCTATTTATTGTTTTAAATTCTTTTTAGGGTTCCATAATCTATACTTCAAAAGGAAAAAAAAACGAATCATTATAGGATCGCTCCGTTGTCCGTCTGTCTATCAAGAATATTTTTCTCAAGAATGCGTAGAGGTATCAATCAATTTTGGGACGAAACCCTAAAAATACTCGGGTCTGCAATCCCTTGGAATATAATGAAAGATCAGAGTTCTAAGTAAATGCAAGATATGAAAAGATACAGCCGTTTATGCTCCATTTTTGCTGCATATCTTGACGATCAAAAAAGTCAAAACCTATAGGGTACTTCCCCTTGACCTAGAATCACGAAATTTGGCAAAAAGCAATATTAAGTTGCACAAGTAAAGCAAAAAGTCCGAAAACCGTAATCGTGTAGTTATATTATTATCACTGAATATATTAAAATTTTATTGGAACGGGTATAAGATGATACACGTAAATAAATTGAATAAGAAAGAGAGTTTATTCCAGACTGATGTGAACTTTACGTGAATGTTTATTGTAACTTATAGCTATCCCGTTACCTTCTAATATCTTACAATTTAATCACAAATAATAATAAAAAATGTATAATCGTACGGAACCCTCGGTGCGCGAATCCAACTCGCATTTTGCCAGCTATTTTAAATAAAATACCCACAACCTACACCTCTCTTGCATTCATTATATTGCGTGTATATAAATATACTTGATAAGACTAGTCTTACTTTTAGAGCAGCTAAATCAAATCGTTGCGACCTGATCTGATAATCTTATTAACTTAATAAAAAAGTCGGAAATTAACCTCACAGTTTCACAATTTAATAAATAAAAACAGTAAATCGTCAACATCGACATTGATGGACATCACTACAGTATCGATAAAAAAAATATCGACAGATACCACTTCCCTAGTCATATACATGTAAGTAACCCCTCATACCTCAAGTCACCCCCGAAGAGTGAGATAAAGACAGCTACAGCTCAGACAGATTTTAAGACAAAAATTTTTACGAAATGGACGTTTCGTATTCCCCTGTTTTCTCCTCGAAAACTGAGCGGATTCAATCCTTTTTTACATGAAAAATTCCAGAAAGAGTATGACTAGGTTCCTATCATTTTTTTTATGGAAATAACTAATAGAATTCCTCTGGTAGTCCTCTAATTACGACATTAAAAATACGGCAATTTTAGCAATATTTGGAGGCTCATATTTTCTTTATTAATAAGTTTTTGAAAAAAAGGAAATGATAGGGACATGCCTAGAGCTGAACTTGAATTTTTGAGCTAAAAAAAATTGCCTTTTATACATTATTCAGGGAGAAAACAGGGGAATACGTTTGTATGAAGAATCGTGCGCCGCGTTCCCTCTTAAAGGAGCTTCGTATCGGATTTTACAGTAGATTTCTTGTGCATTTTTTTCATTGTAATTAGTTACTTTTAAAACTTCTCTTCTTCTAAAACTGTGCAAGTTTACGATTTATAGATTTATTTATTAAAAAGTACAGTTTTAAATTACTTATAGATGTTTAAAATTCAGAATCTTTTTGTGCTTTATTTAATCATTCAAGATAAAACTCGAAAATTTAATTAATGAACGAATTACATTTTTAATCAAGTCAGTTTATTAAGGTCTGCTATTGGTCCTCAATAAGCAGAATGTTAAATATTTTTATTATGTACATCTCCAAATATCCCATTAATTGTAAATATAATCATTTGTAGGCCGAGTTTACCCACCTCTAAGTACCTATACTAATACCTCTCATTTTCGAAATGAATTCTTTATGTAATTTTTATAATAGGTATAATGAAGTACAGTATTATCAATTGTTTTAAAAGATGATTCTAATAAAGTACCAAAACCGAATATAATCGAAGTTTCGTATCTGTTAGCTTACATTTCATACTTAATCTATGACTTCCAAACCACGGAGCAGTTGGCACCTGCGTCTCACCAGCGACGAAATGCCGCGACAAAATGCCGCGACTCCCTTATCTCAGTAGAAGCGTAACAAAACAAATCTTATCTTATGTAAAGAGGACGTTATCGTTCCCTTGGTGTTAATTGTGGTCTAATGTCACCTCTGCTTTTGTTCAATTTCGCGGCGAAGATCCGCCGATAAGGTAAAGCACCGATTTGTTGAAATATGGCAGTATTATGTTAGCGATTATTTTTTAATAGGTTAGTTGTTAATAGAGCTAGAAAGGTTTGTTAATGTTTTTTTCAGATATGTTACTTCAGATGTACTTATTTATGTTATGTAGTCGTGGCCATTCAATACCTTATACATCTGAAGTATCTGTCGTTCTTGGAACTTAATTTTGTAACTATTATTCGGCATCATCAAAATTTAATAGAGCATCAAATTCCAATATTTAATTTCACTTTACAAAGCGAAAAAGGTGTCAAAAGTTTCTTAAAGCCAGTTCGTTGAGCATTGTCTAAACCATTTTAAGTTCAAAAAATATTTTATTTCGGATTCAAAATAAATACTTGAATAGCAACTCTCCTACCCATAACTTATCTTTATCATCAGCCAAGACCATTATGTACAAAGAATATAATAAACTTAACCGCCCTCCTTCGAAGAATTTAAAGTTCTCGCAGAATACTACGTACTATATCATACTTATCCTTAGAATACGTGATATTTCGTCTTAAGGACGACATTAAAGGTTAAAACCGTAACTCGATAACATCTCAGCCGTGATTTAAGACAAGGCTCCAGTGAGAAACCATAAAGATTATCTCACTCCATACTAATGGAGCTGCTAATTAATTATTAAGGGGTAGGTTTACAGTGTTAGTGTTATTTTATATTATGCTTACCTAAAGTTTACTTGAACTAAAGGTTAATGCCTACTTCAGTGGATTTTAATCCTCTATTTCGTTTTATTATCAAGTTCTGATTTTAACAGTACTATTATAATTATTATAAAAGTAGGTACTATTAAAAACAGATTAATTAATCTGTTTTTTTTTTGCTTTAAATTGCCTTTATATTTAGTTAGTTTTTATCGAAGCATTAAAATTTATGACATATTTTACATGTTTATACATTTTAAGTCTTTAGTGACGGATTACGAATACGTAATGTCACTACCCCCATCTGCACCCGTGAGTGTCGTAAAAGACGACTAAGGAAGTACCTTATACAGACAAGAGCACTGCAAGAAAAGGAAAGTCCGCCCCGTCCAGCGTGGTATAGTTGGCTAAATTCCCTCCACATTCTTTGGAGGAGACCCGTGCCCAGCAGCCCACTGCTGGGCACGGGTCTCGTGTGTCACGGGGATGTTTATGAGTTGAAAATGATGATGATGATGAAATTTGAAGTTACATAATATCATCATGCCGTTTAGACTCCGGGCCGGTATTGAGAATTTGAAAACAGACAAATCGAATACCGTTTTTCGTCAAAGCAGGAATCGAACAAGGGACTGGCGCAGTGGTCGTGCGCACCACATAGGTGGTCTAAATTTCAAGTTAAGTTTTTTTATAATTCTACATTAGCAATTACTTTGTAATACTTTTTTATTAATATGACTTTGTATTACTTTTATCTCCTAAAGCAAGACTTTTTAGTCCTAGGTTTTTACTCATCAGAAGCGTTACAAAAAGCCAAATAAATTCACGAGCTTCGTACAAAGTAGCATTTGCTTTATGTAATGTCTTGATCATGTTTTTACATTGTATGTTTATAATTCGTTCATTATCTACCTTCAACTCTCTAACTTGTTAACAACTAGTTAAATATTGCACCTATTTACAGCTATCGTTAATGTTTACATTGTTATTGAGAATTATTATGTTACATTGTAAAATTTAATTGATTTGAGTAGGCGTTTTATATTGGAAGGGAGGTTGTTGCAACGCTGTGATGGAAGATGCAGTTATGATCAAACACTATTAATATTGGTTCTTGTTTTTTTAAGGTGTCAAGAAATTAGGTTCCACAGAGAGAAGAGGCAGTAAACATATTAATATCAATGACGGTATAGTGATTTGGCTTTTAGATAGGTGTAATACGGTTCAAACTTAAATATTCAAATAAGAAATTAATTAATGTTTATAGGTCTTCAGTGAGTTTTCTAATGAGGTTCATAGTTAACGGCCACGTCTTAATACCGTAAGTCAAATTGCATCGCTAAAGTAGCAGTAGACAGGGCAAATTGCTCGTAGAACTGATGGCCGATGGGGGAAACCTATACCAACTCGTCTGACCAGCGTGGTATAGTAGGCTTGAATTTCCTCCATATTCTTTGGAAGAGATCTGTGCCCAGTAGTGGGACATTTATTGATTGAAATAATGATAGCAATTCCATCGATTAACTAACAAGAACAATAGATTATCCACTTAGTGTCATTACTTTGTGTTCATAGTTTATAATAATATGTATTGTGCGTCGTTTGATTTGATGTATCGTACTCAATAAAAAAAAATCTTTCTTTCTTTCTAGTATGGTAAATTAAATTTGAGTACCTACTTGATCAATATTTTTATTGTCCGACGTGGCAGACCAGCATGTGGTCTACCTGATAGTAAGTGGTAACTGCCGTCCATAGACATGCTGTGTTCTATTAGCATTGGTTGCGAAGAAAACACAACCAAGCCGCTTCCTACCGAAATATTTGAATAGATGAAAAAGAAAATAGAGAGAGACAAAAGGCGCTCCAACTCACAAATTTCTTTGTAATGTTGTGTCTACAAAATCCACTCAAACGCAATGTCTAGATACTTCCAATAAAGTTACGACTTTTACGAATATTGCCGCAATAATTTTCTTTTAACAAGCTATTAATGTACGAATATATTGCGATTACAAGCATCACATACATAGATTGTAGCACAAAATACTAAAGCTACTGATGGATAATGGCCAGCTTCAAGATTTATACAAGTAAAGATTTATTGTTGTAATAAAATAAGAATCGACTTCAGATGCTGCTTTAATGAGGGGAATAGCTGAATAACAATTTGAGGATTTATACAATGTTTTCGAAATGAGCATATAATCACAATGATTAGGCACCTACTACTTGTAATCATTAGAGAAGCAGTATTTAAAGCAATAGTTTGTTGAAAAAGTTGTACAAATTGGTTACATAAACGTAGCTGCTTCGTTTAAATCAGTGTTTGTAACATTGGGTTGCCTTTTCATATGAAATTTTTTTTCTAAATGTGGCTTCATTTTGGGAAAGGCCAGTAAAAAAATTTCAAGCAGTCACTTATAAAAGTTTGAGGTTGAAAATTATGATTTATATCAATGCATATTTTAGTCTTTCTAATTAATACTCTTCTATTAAATTAACCTTTCATGGTCGACAATTATAGTCAACTACGTCGTTAATAAACCTATAGGTAATAATATTATACTAAACCATTTATTTGTACTATAGCGTCTATAGCATGTAATCATAAGTAATAATTTAAAATGGTTCAACGAAACTGCTATGAACAATATAAACTTTCATAATTCCGTAATATTTTCAAGATCGGCCGTAAATTCTTGTTGGTGTTAACTTTGTGATTAATTGTCTAAAGAAAATGTTAATGGCTCGGTTTTACGGTTACTCTCTAATTTGATTATACATAACATTAGTCCTCTTGATGCGGACATTTTATTTATAGAGGACATTAAAGTGCTATAAAGCAAAGTCACTGTAAGGTAACGAAAGTTCAGCTCTTTGATAAGTTATTAAAAACTTTATTTTTATTACATTTTTGAAACGTTTATAGGTGAAGTTTACGATGTTATTCATTTAAAAATTCAATGTTGTTTAAACAATTATGCGGTGGAATAAATAGGCCATTTATAAACATGCGTACGGTCCATGGCTCTGCTTTTAATTTCTTAATATCATTCCACGATACTGTTGTAGAATATGGTAATTAAGTTGCTCAAATAAGTGTCTGTACCATAAATGTCTTTATTGGTATAAGTTTTATTCTTTGTTATTAATAAAATAATTTTAGATCCAAGAATATGCTGTGGAGTATTCCGTTTTATTATTTTTATTATATCGATATACCTAAGTTATATTTGTGATGGTTTCAATAAATTTTATTTAAATTTTATGTAAATGAATACTGGAAGATTAACTGGAATATTGGACTACAAAGATCAGCTTATAAAATAAATAAATAAATAACGAAAGCCTTAAAGTGATTAATTAGTGTTTGCTGTACTATTTTTTTGCTTCCTAACTAAAAGAAACAAATTTGAAATGTCTTGGAGAGGCCAATGTCCAACAGTTGACGTCCTTTGGCTGATAAATGATAATAATGCCAAAAAAATAATATACATTAGCTCATATATATACTGCATTGTGTGTGAAAGAAAGAAATCTCGTTCATTTATCTCATCATGAGAAGAAGTAGCAAGAAATTCACGACACTCTTTTTAATTGCCAGATAGTTTTGTATAGCAGCTAGACTTTAGTGAATATCGAAAAATACTGGCAATGCGATACGAAAAAGGATTTATTTGTTACTAGCCTACAACAGGTTCCGTACACTTCTTGGCAGTTAAGTATTTATAGCTCCGACTGCGGTAGACATTGCCTGATGATATATTAGCCAAACGGTTAAAAGAAAAATAAAATGTAGATGAATGAGTATGGACAAGAGAAATATCAAAGCCTTATATGATAATTAATTCATGAAAATATTTTCAAAGGCAAACTTTTTAACACTTTTAATAATGAAGATTTATGACTTTGATTTTTAACTTTCTTGGCCAATGTGGGGCATTATTTATCGCTTTGAACTTTAATATTATTTTACAGCTCATTTTTTGGGGGGTTGGCAGGTTTAAAGTTTTCTAATAAAGGTTATACTATTTTCGGGAGTTATCATAACAGTTTTTTTATTTTATATCAGTACAGCCAATAAATTATAAAACTTTTAATCAAAATCATAATTCATAATCATATTTATTTCCTCGAAACAAGGTGTTTCACAGTTCTTATATTTGGTAATAGTACAACAGATATTTCGCCTACTTAGATCAAAATTATTACAAAATTTATTTATAGCAGAAATATTATTCGGTTAAATAAAAACGAATGCTTAGTTATATATTTAAATTAGCCAAAGTAGATATTATTATAAATATTAATTCAAATTATACATAGGTATCTACTTATTCTAATTTGTCCATTTAATTTACTAACTTACTTTCACCAATTTAACAATAATAACATAAACAACAATATTATAAACATGGATAAATTATCAATCTATTCCTTTAATTATCAAATAATTTCAAAAGGTTTTGACAGAATTGCGTAGGTACGTTACGTACTAAAATATTTTACAACTCAACAGTTGTAAAATATTTTAGTGTTGTTATTCATAACATAGCATTACTCCTTTTTCCCGATAGGCAGAGGTGCAATACACCCATATGCATGATGTTGAAGTGTAATAATCACGAAGCTTTATCCTGAGCAAGGAAGTTATATCTCCTAACTAATTAGGAGATAATTATAACTTCCTTGATCCTAAGATGTTACTCTTAACCTGGACATTGCCTTATGGGAATTCAATTATCACTGTCAAATGTTTTAAAGAGACAGCTGTCAGATTTTTGAAAAATTAAATAAGGTTTATTTAAATTTTCAAAAATCTGAGAGCTAAATCAATCCGATTGTCGATAACAAGATTCCGAGTTTTTTTTTTTGCCTGAAGTGGCAGATGAGATCTTTTTCTTCTTCTAGTGCCATATCCTATTATTAGATGCCGGCGACTATTCTCTGGAAAGACTTCCAGAGAATAGTTGCCCTATTGTTATATTATTATACTCTGCCAGTATGGTAGTGTAAAACCCAGTAAAATTCCACAGATTATCTACTCACGTGTGTCTTCTCCTTCACCTTCCCTTTTATTCATAGGAATGCTTTGTGGATAGTAGAAGTGGTTTATATCTTTTGTATAGCTGTAAGCTGTCTCTTAAAATATTAGCGGTATAACTTAGTTAATTGACCAGGAAACAATTACAAACTTCACTCTTTTCATCTTGTTAATTATCATAATTTTAAGTCATTCATTTTCATTTTCCGCATCACCATCGTCTGCAAAAAGTTCCGTTGAAGCAATTTCCGAGGACAGTAAAAGCACCTTGTTACTTGACACTGCATCGCGTGTGGAGACACCAATTACTCCTCACTCGGTTTGTCTCTTCGCAATTAGAGAAATTCCTAGGCGTCAGCCTGTGGGAGAGTTATTCCGACTCGCTAACATCATTTAAGTAAACTGTATGTCTATAATTACTATTGTTCTTTACTATAGTCACTGTAGTTAAGAAAACAAAATTGACATGCAGTTTTGCACCCTTATATTGCCATGACCCAGTTGCGATACCATGTTCTATTAATGCATATACATGCATTCTAGAACTTTTAGTTGGTATGTCATTATTGCCTTGGAAGATGGGTAGGCCTTTGGTGTGGGACGCGACTTGCGTCGATACCCTTGCGCCATCTCATCTTCCAAATACAGCAAATTGTGCCGGCTCTGCAGCTGCATCTGCCGAAACTTCCAAGCGGCGCAAATACAACAACCTCGCTGGCGAGTATCTATTTGTGCCATTTGGAGTCGAAACACTTGGGCCGTGGGGTTCAAATGCTCGCGCTCTTTTTAAAGAGCTATCCAAGCGTTTGTCCGACGCTTCCCGTGACCAGCAGGCTGGATATTTTCTTGCACAAAGAATAAGCATTGCCATACAACGTGGCAATGCTGCCAGCCTGCTGGGCACTTTTCCAGTAGACAGTGGCAGCGATGCGGAAGTATTTTATGATGCCATTTTTTAATTTTTTCACCACTATTTAATATTTTGTTTTTTGTTCTTAAATGAATTCTTTTATAGTTTAATACTAAATGCAATGAGGCGATTATTTAATTTGTTTAATATTAAATAAATAAATAATGTTTGGACATTCACATACAGCGCCATCCAGTCCCAAACTAAGCTTAAGCTTGTAGTATGGATACCAGACAACTGATATAATTCCTTTTTTGTTCTAACTATAATCATGGTCGTGTATAATAGGCCACGCTCAAACTCGTAGTAGCACCTGTTCCATATTTTCACATGGAAATATTTAGCTACATAGTTCATTTTTTAGTACAACGTTTTAGTGATAGCTTGAGTTTTCGTTTTACTGTAATGAGTAGGTATTTTTAATTGCGAAATTTTATTACCTCCGCACATGACGAGTGGAATTCTAAACTTTTCGTGTCCGTTCTCTGGGTTCACCGTGAACTCGAATGGAAAAATAAGATGACTTTTTTATTATATGTCTGTGGGACTTACTCAGATTTCGATATTCAACTTGCTGTTAAATATTTAGATATTTATGGTCACTTTCAAACAGTCCTCTGCAGCGGTACATCTGTCACCTGCCAAGATCACGATCGTGATTTGAATCGATTATAATATGAATCGATTTTTTTTAAATTTAGTATTGTTATAAGTGTATCTTTTCGATAGAAACACGAGCCGTGGAAAAAAAATTTTTTTTTGCTTTATATCTTAATATGGCTAGATAGCAACCCGCCTCGGCTTTGCCCGGTTGTATAATGTAATTGTATACAATGCTTACTAATACTGATTTATATAAGCTCTTACGCGCATGTATCGTGAGAATATTCGAATTTATTCAAAAAACATTAAAACATGGCTTCACTAAATGTTAAAAAGACGTCAGTCACCTTATTTGTTATTTTATGTTATAACTCTATGTGATACATTGAGGGTGTAATAGACAGTTTGCGTCAATTGAAAAATTAAATTATAATTCTCTTTGAAAACAATTTACAATCACACATAGATCATAGAGCAACAACGAAATCATGAATTTCTCTGCGAACAGAAAGTAAGTGCCAATCTCTTATTTATGAAATATTAATTGAATGAAGATAGTGTCACATTTGGTAAATTATATAATATAATCATTATTTTAGACGCACACGAGTGAGGTATCCACTTATTATTAATAAATACATATTATAGATCACACCTTTTTCCCAACAGAGAGGTAGGCAGAGACTATTTACTTCCACTTGCTACGATTCTGACATACATCTTTGGGAATTATTCCTTATAGATACACTTTCCTCGTAGGTACACTTTTTAAAAATCCCCGCCTTTGTTCCTCGGAGATACACTTTTTTAAATCCTGAACAGTTGTTCCTTTCAGATACACTTTTCGGTATATTCGTGCACAAAATAGATAATTATCGTACTATAAGGCAAATGTATTTACGAGGAACATTTTACCTATAATTAGGTATTCATAAAAAACCTCTATAGTTATCACAGTCAAAGAGGATAATTATTAAAAATAAGTACGTCATAATTGAACTTGTCACATTGTTCTCGGGTTTGTGCAGTATAAAAAATAATTAAGAGGGGACGCGGTCTGCGAGAAATTTGAAAAGTAGGTATTTGAAGTAGCTATTGCTATCGCGTTGAGCCTGAGATTTAAATGTGTGAGTGGATGGTCCACATGCGTAGTAGCCCCCCCCCCCCTCCTCCCCACTAGCATCTTACCCGCGCCCGTGTACCGGCGAGTCGGCGAAGCTACATTTTGTATTTATTTGGTTTTTGAAATTTGGACCGATTTAAGCAAAAATGATCCAATCAACACAAACCTCATTTTTAGATATTTGACTTTAAAATTCATTGCAGTATTTCTCTGGCTGTCAAAATGAGGTTTGTGTTGATTGGATCATTTTTGCTTAAATCGGTCCATTTGATGTCATCGTGTTACTTAGTTACCTACACGTTGTTATTATTGCTTTTACGTGTATGTAAATAATGGAAAAAATCGTAGTAGGTACTTACCTTACCTCTATTTAAGATTTATAAAATATTTTATCGCTAACCTACATATGAATAAAATGTCCTGAGGGTTCTGTTCGAATTATAATATAATTTTAGTTTTTATTAATATCATTGTAATGGTAATTAAGATCATTGTTGTATTCGTAAATCAAAGGCACTCCTAATACAGCAAGAGAATAATTATGGTAAAAGAAGAGGTAGCATGAAAACAATTTTCAGAAGAAACTAGATTGTCCGTCAACTTGGTTATTCGTCAACAACAATAAAAATTTATAAGCTGCAAGTCTTGATGAACTTGTAAAATATTATGGCTCAATAAATATACAAATAAAATATCGGTATAAAATTTCTGAAAAACTCCAGAAAAAACCATAATTGTATAGTTATATTATTATCACTGAATATATTAAAACTTTATTGGACCGGGTATAAGATGATACTCGTAAATAAATTGAATAAGAAAGAGAGTTTATTCCGGACTGATGTGAACTTTACGTGAATGTTTATTGTAACTTATAGCTATCCCGTTACCTTCTAATATCTTACATTTTAATCACAAATAATAAAAAAAATGTATAATTGTACGGAACCTTCGGTGCGCGAATCCAACTCGCATTTTGCCAGCTATTTTAAATAAAATACCCACAACCTACACCTCTCTTGCATCCATTATAATGCGTGTATATGAATATACTTGATAAGACTAGTCTTACTTTTAGAGCAGCTAAATCAAATCGTTGCGACCTGATCTGATAATCTTATTAACTTAATACAAAAGTCAGAAATTAACCTTACAGTTTCACAATTTAATAAATAAAAACAGTAAATCGTCAACATCGACATTGATGGAGATCACTACAGTATCGATAAAAAAAATATCGACAGATACCACTTCCCTAGTCATATACATGTAAGTCACTCCCCTTACCTCAAGTCACCCCCGAAGAGTGCGATAAAGACAGCTACAGCTCAGACAGATTTTAAGACAAAAATTTTGACGAAATGGACGTTTCGTATTCCCCTGTTTTCTCCTCGAAAACTGAGCGGATTCAATCCATTTTTACATGAAAAATTCCAGAAAGAGTATGACTAGGTTCCTATCATTTTTTTTTATGGAAATAACTAATAAAATTCCTCTGGTAGTCCTCTAATTACGACATTAAAAATACGGCAATTTTAGCAATATTTGGAGGCTCATATTTTCTTTTTTAATAAGTTTTTGAAAAAAAGGAAATGATAGGGACATGCCTATAGCTGAAATTGAATTTTTGAGCTAAAAAAAAATTCCTTTTAGACATTATTCAGGGAGAAAACAGGGGAATACGTTTGTATGAAGAATCGTGCGCCGCGTTCCCTCTTAAAAATGAACAATTCGGGGTGTTTGGGAAGTGGAACTGCTCCAGAGCTTGATTTTGTGCTTACTAAAAAAGGAAAGCAAGCTATTATTCGAGCGGGACATCGTTATACATATATTTAAAAAAAAGAACAAAACGAATTCTATCTTGTAGCGTTGCGAAAACAAGGAGTGCAACGCAACGATCACTTTAAATGACGATCAAAAGACTATAATAAGAGAGAAGCCGCATAGCTGTGAACCAGATTTTCAGAAAATGAAGATAGAATTAGCTCTTCATAATTGTAAGCAACAAGTCTGCCAGAACTTCACCTCCATTCCTTCGTTATATGAAGAATGCATGTTGATATTTAAAGACAATAAAGAATTTTTGGATGTTATTCCAGATTTCCGAAATGTTAAGACAGGTCTTTATAATGCTAAGCTTAGATTTTTAAATACGAAAAAAACTGTTTTTAAGAAATTTAGAGATGTCATAATTCCCTCTAAGTTGGCTGAAAATTTTCTTCTATTTGAAGATGGCATAGATGACAAAATTATAGTTTTTATGAGTCAAGAATCAAGAAAAAATATATCGACGATCAAACATGTGTTAGTGGACGGAACTTTTAAGAGTATAGCCAAACCTTTTTATCAACTTTTTACTGTCCACGGTGTTATAAAAAGTAGCGTACACGAAACTGTAATTGTGCCAATAATATTTACTTTCTTACCGAACAAAGAAGAAGCAACATATATAAGACTATTCTCTTTAATCAAGCAATATTTGCCTTTATTTAAGCCTGAAATATTCCAAAGTGACTATGAGAAGGGTGTAATGAATGCCACAAAAGTTGTTTTACCTGGAATCGATGTAAGAGGTTGTCTATTTCATTATACCCACGCATTATGGAAAAAGGCAAAAAGCTTAGGAATTAAAACTAAGGCACAAAAAAAAAATAGTTGCATTATATGCCTCAATACCTTTTTTGCCATTAAATTATTTCCCCGAGGCAATAATGACAATAGAAACAATTTCGATCAATGACGAATTGATCAAAATGTTTTATGACTATTTCGTGAAAGAGTGGATGAGGCCAAATATAATGCCTAGCATAACGACCAACTCTGTCGAAGGTTGGCATAATCGTTTAAATAAAAAAATCGCAGTAAAACATCCAAATTTATATCTATTAATTCAAATATTAAAAAAAGAAAGCATGACTCAAGAGTTTCGTATGGTGCAAGCACAGGTGCATATCGAACGTCGCCCAAGAAAACAACTTGACATTAATGTTGATATACGTGTCAACAAAATGGTCGGAGATTTAATCGACGATAAAATAGATATTGAGCAATGTCTTAGACGTCTTTCATTCATTCGATTTAAAACTAAATCAAATAAATGGTGACGCGTTTATTTTTTGCCCTGTCGACAACACAGCAAAAGGCTATAAAAAATATATAAAAATATGTTTATAACTTAATATTATATTAATACTTGAAAATAAAAGTGTAAGTATTTACAAGGAATAAAAAAACAAATTTAAAACACTTTTTTGTTATCCTGTACTATACGGAAGTGTATCTCTGAGGAACAAAGGCGGGGATTTTAAAAAGTGTACCTACGAGGAAAGTGCACAAAAGTTTCTTAGAATGGATGGATATTTTGTCGCGTCAAGGCGCAGGCTTCTAATAATCTAATTTGAGAGTAAGAGGCAATTCAATTGATGTCAGCAATACAACAATAACAACAATTGTTAGACGCTAATTTATTAATTACTAGCTGTTGCCTGCGACTCCGCTCATATCATTGTCTGCAGAAAAATGAAATACCTATTTGTTTATTAATATTGAATTTATTTGGTCTTTTCAGATTTAAATTCCCGCCGAATTGTGGCTCAGCTGGAAAAACGTGCTCGCCAGGACTTTTTGGCGATAGCAGAGTCGAACGCACAAACAATGCGGGTTTGTTTTCAAGTAAAAGTGCTTAGTTTTATCAGTAAAAGAGATAACTTTAGTTAGGTTTTTTCATTACAGATGCTGGCTACTGCTGCTCAGCAACAGGCAGAGGCATCCCTTCTGTTTGCTCAAACAGCAAAAAAAATAGGCGATGCATTAATTTTATTACTTAATAATAAAAACTAAGTGAAAAGTATTATTTTTTATTTATTTAATAGTATTTTTTTGATAACGAAATTATCAAAAAAATACTATTAACAGTATCGGGTACCAACCCTGTATCGGGTCTCAAAATCGCTATTTGCGATACTTGTGAACTGCGGCCTTTTTCTACGCAGGAAATGGTCGAGTCTGAAGTATGTATAATAATATTATTTATTTAACAAACACTTACACATTAGGTCTTATGGGTTAAATTATATTATAAATGTCTAAATTATGTATAAATGGTATACAAATGTCCAACAACGTAAAAAAAATAAACAAAAATTATACTTAGATAATAAAAATCACTTCAATTCTCTAATTCCTACTTCATTGTTTTTTTTATAATTTAATTTTATACAGAACTAAGTTTTTATGTAACTGGATGCTATCAGTTGTTTATTGGTATGCAGATATGGGAAGCAGTATAAGTCAAAAATCTGTTAGCCGGGTGATATATATCGGCACTATTGCCTTTATATATGAAATTTCCGATGACGCAACAAGAGCCTCAAGTGGCTAAGGCTAAGTTTAGAAATGCATAGGAACAATAGACTGTACTGATGTACTTCCAAGGGCCCGATCCTGCTAACACAATCGTAAGCCGATGGTATCATTAGCCAGCTGTGATTGGCTAAGTCAATCGCGCCATATTGCCGGCCATGATTGGTTGATATTAGTCCATCGGTCAGCTATCGACGTGTGTAATTTAACAAGCTCTCTCTCCAATGATTTGATAAGACATATTCAAACATCTCTACTATTGCTATTCTCACTGCTGCTTCTTCACCCATAGTTATAAAAAATATGTATCAATTGTAAATGTATCAATAAAAATGTTATTTTCGGATGCATCCTGCAATAATCCGCTCCATACTAGGTACAAGAGCTGTAAAACAAATATTATGATATTACCCATATTTACATACTTATAATTATTCTTAAAACGATACTTTCTCACAGGATAGTTTTTAGATAAATCCTATTACAAGATAATTAAGTAACACAAAATGTGTACCCAAAATCACAAAATATGCACTGTCTAATAAAATAATAATTTAAGAAAAATCAATATTTCATTTCGGTAATTTTCAATTCGGCATTCAGATATTATCAAAGAGAGATCAGGCATAGGATGAAGGGATTTTCGTGCTTTTACAAATGCATGAAACATAATAGGTATTACCTCCATCTTCTAGACCGTCGTTCATAAAAAAAAATCGAATGGTCCGGTTTAATTTTTAGAATATGGTTAATTGAATCGGTATAAAATTCGATTTAATACAAGGCCAGCAGTATATGAATCATACATAAGTTGTCTTTGGTGAGACAGAGACCTTAAAACAGATTTGAGCACACCCAAGCAACGTTCTACCGTGTTTCTTGCTGAACAGTAAGTATCTCAATATCGCCGCTCGCGAGTGTCATTTGCCTGATTTTTTATAGGTGGTCAGTAACCAGGGCTCTAAAGGGTATCGTCATCACCTGAAATATAAAAAGTAAAATTAAATATATAGTTGATCTAAGTGGTATTTTGCATATATTTTGTCTAGGGTATAAAACTCACCAAGCAACCATGTTTAACGGTCACCATTATCAAATGACGTTTCAGTGTTGATCGTACTACCGAATTTGCTCAAATACGAGCATCATGGCGAGCTCTTGGCCATCGAGTATTGATATTAAAAATTAATAAGTCTGGATCACGTCATATCTAAAATAAAATAAAACATTTCCTATTTACCTAGATACTATTATTATAAAACTGAACAGTTAGTTTTCAAGAACTACTGCGTCGAATTCAAAAAAAATGCAAAGCTTTTATAACATTGTCACCTGGTGTTGGAGCTCAGTCGGGCGCTGCCCATGGGTGGGTCACTGACGTCGTAAAAGTTTCTGGCGGCTTTCCCCAAAGCCAAATGTTGTTACAGTGCCACAGAGTGGTTTTAGTGACTAATTAAATGGTAATCTAATTAAATAATTGTTTATCTTAGAAATACTGACAAGTAACGTTTCATGAAAAAGTCTTAATATTGGCTCACTGTTTTTACCTGTTAAGTACATGTTTTTTTTTCACCCATATTTATTTTATATGAATTGTACAACCAACTTCGATCAATAATACAACACAGCAAAGCCAACATATAGATCTATTCAGTGAATTTGTTTTAATATCAACCTATTACTAAGTGTAGCAGGTAAACTGTTCATGCTAACCTTCGCGGTAATTTGCAATGTACGACGGTCAAATTACCGCATATTATTATTTATTATGGTTAAGTTTAAATATGCTGCTCGTAGCATCGTGGTACTGAGATATTTATTATGATCATCGAGTTAAGCATGTTCAGTCTATTGATGGGTGACCATTTGAGGCAATTTTATTCTCGAGCGTCTCCGTGCTTCTGAAGTCACGTTAAGCTGTTAAGTCAAGTTCGAAACCTTGTGCGACCATTCATAATTCTACATAAATATTTATGTACTTACTTCTAATTATTTTGTGCAAAAAATTGCTATAGTATTTATATGACAAAATAATGTTCTTCGCGTTAGATAACATCAAAATTCAAAGAATTTGGTACCTCTTTTAAACATAGAAACTTCATTTTCATAATAAGAGGGGCGGAAACTATAAAGCGGAATGGTTTCACCTTTTCCTGTACTCCTGTTTTTTACTCTAACATTTTTGAGTTGCGTTGGTCACAACAAATGTTTTTGAAAGCAAAAGTTTATGTATTTTGTTTATTGTTGAGCTTATTAACAGTTCCTGTTAGCTTGACGTTTATGGAAGCGAGCACTGATTTTGATTTATGTCAGTGTGGTGTTGGTTCTTTGTGTGATTTTTTCTTAATTTTGTTGGTTATTTCATATTGTCTACTGTTTACTTGTAATGAGGTTTTATCTCGGAGTTTAAAAAAGTGAGTCCTAATGTATATTAAAAAACCAATTCATTTTGCCACCAAATAATAGTTAGTACTCATTATTAGTGGACGTCGTTGGGCTGATATGATGATGATGATGATGACTCATTATTATATAACTAGCTGATCCGGTGAACTTCGTACCGCCATATTTTATTTTATTTTTCGAAAATCCTGAAATATAAGTTTTACAATTTCCGTCTATGCTTCACATAAAATCTTCCATTTACAATACGCCCATGAACGGTAATCGAATATAAAGTCAATCTATTCAAACAAAAGATGATAGAACCACTATGTTTTAGTCCACCAGTTTAGTATTTTTATTCCACGACGCGACGGACGGTGGAAAACGAGCCTACAATTACCATAGTCTAAAGCGATGGTAGCCGAACGGATAAGTGACCGACGTACAAGTTATGCGGATCAAGTTCGATTCCTACTGGCAGTACCAATATGAATTTATATCGAATTTTCCTTTTCTTAAACAGACAAGTATTAGTATGAGATGCGTTCCAAAAATGATATTTAAAAAATATATATAAATTATTCATTGAAAATATATAAAATATTCATCACTCTTAAATGCTGTATAAAATAGTATTACAATACGAACAGCGTCATAACAACTAGTATTCTAGTAACCTATTATTTTATGATACGTTGGAACTCTTCTCAAAATGCAAGCAGATAGGGTAATATCCCGCTCTCAATGACCCCAATGACTTTTTAATGCTGAAAATATTCAACTTTTGTTGAAGTAGCTAGTACTGCGCCGGCGTGGAACTATTTAGAACTAATATAATGGTACTGGGATGCCTCTAATTTCACTAGCAAGTTACTTTAGTATATCTTTGTCCATTACGCTGTTATTAATTGCATAGACGTTATTGTGTTAGTCAGCAATCGTTAGCTAACTATACCTACTACTGTTCACACTAAAACTCAAATTGTGTTAAGGATACTTAGACATATAAGTTTACAAGTTACCTTACGTATGATATATATTATTTTATAATCTTTATTTGTGCTCCGAAGTTTTGTGGTCAAATTGTCTAATCCTACCGTGTACACTATTAAATTGATACTTTCTCGATCATCAATTATATATACTTATTTATATTCTTCAGTTATATATACTTATTTATAACGTTCACTGTTGGACAAGGGATTTCTAATAACACCGGTCAGTCAATTTTAGTGATAGTAATTTTGGTCTGACGTCATAATTTTGAAAAATTCAAATAGAATTAAATTTATTATATAACCTGAAGCAATATTCGTTTACCTGACAATTTCACATCGTTCGTTTAATAAAATCACACACTTTTAGTTCGTAATTCTATTGGAAGAGGACAGAACGCCATATTTTCTTGGAAGTTTAATTCCGTAGTCTGCGTCCCACCCACCTGACTCGGCCCGTAATATTGAGAAAGTAAATCATCCGGGCTCGCCTGACCTTTGTGAAAAAATGCTTAAAGTGCTACTGAACGCTGCACGGGGCTTTACTTTGCTGTTCTGCGATGCAATATATAGGTAATTAGATTCTATGTGAAGATATATTGAACAATGTAAGAAGTATCTTTATTTTTGTAAACTGGTTTGAGATTAAGGAGGGTTGGAGTTACCAAGATTTAGTCCACATATTAAGCCGTATGGCTCGAAAATTTGCTTCATCTTTTAGGATGATAGACATAAAAAAACGTATCAATATGTACCTAACTAAGGACTGCTCGCATATATTCTTAAATTAAACGATTTATTCATTGGTTTCAATAATAACTAGTGACTCTGGGCTTCGCACGGTGCAAATCTCCGACTCTCCGTGAATTCCCCAAAAAAAGGTTTTTTATACAATTTATTACAAACACAATAAAAAAGAATTAGACAAATAAGCGCAGCCGTTCTCAATGCCTTTAGTAGTCACATTGGGTCTTTGATTTTTATTTTAATATATACCTATTATACGCTGATGCTGATCAATAGTTTGCGAGCTGGTTTCTCTTGGAAACAACAATTATTTTGGCTCTAAAAATTACAGAAAAGAAATTTAATGTTTTCTTCATAAATAAATGAATTTTAAGTGTGATATCACAAGTTTGTCAGCGAATTTCGTAATTCTCTCAAAAATAAATATCCCTCAAGCCAGTAGCGCCATCTCGTAGCCAGTAGTAGCGCACGCGATCAAATTTATTACTGCCCCGGTGGTGCAGTCAAGAGGCCCTGGGTGTGATTCACTGTACACGCAAAAATAATTTTCCGTCATGAAATTATCAGTTTAATAATGTGTAATTTACGGTCAATGAGAATAGGGTCATCCCCTATAACATAGCACCAGACATAGCTGACAGAATGTAGGTGTGAATAATCTCTGCTTCCCCCATTGGGTGGATAAGGCGTGACGACGTCCTCCAAATATTTTAGAGGGAATTTAGCCTACTATACCACGCTGGCTAGACGGCTCTTGTTGCTTAAGGTTAGTCCCTTGTACGACATCCACGGGATGAAATGAGGTAGTGACATTATGTATTCTTAATCCGTCACTACACGGACGTTACGTATACGTTACTATAAAATCTTGCTTTTAGCTAGCAAATATACTGTCATGAACGATTACTCCTAAGTATATACTATAGTTACGTAGCACAGTAGTGGGTTGCTATTTTTTTAGTTAGTAAAGATTCCAAAACCGTTTATTCTTAATAGCATAGGTACTCTACACTATTTGTGGTTCGTGGTAACTACTGCTCATGGTTATTGCAATGACGCTAAGCTTCTGAAATGAGAGTTTAGAAGGCCTAAGAAATAATGTCCTCATACTGTACATGGGATTTTGAAGTGTCTCAAGACGATTAGGGGATTTAAATTTTCCTGGGAATAAGTATTAGGAATAAGGACATCTTAAATAACGAGTTTCGAGTACTAACTATTATTACAATGGACCTATCGTTGCCCCCTGTGAAACGCCTCAAATCCACCGGTCTTATCTGCCCTTGTCATTTATAACAGAGTATCATAGAATGACGTTTCGAGTGGGGTTCCGCAGGGTATATTCTGAGGGTTAATTTTGAGAGGGTTTGTAATGATTCCGGCTTGCCGGCTTAGTGCATTCTGTAATAAGAATATGTTAGAGTAATTCAAAGGTATTACTTTGGTGTGCACGGTGAACATTAGTTTGGTGAAAGAGATTAGAACAGAAATGAGAATATAAGTTGGCATTTGGGATGCGGTAGTTAAAATGTATGATAGTAACGGTAGGAGTGTTGTACTAATTTTATTAAAAATACTTACATATTTAGTATTATCCTTACATAGTACAATGATTACAATACCACAGGCGTATATGTATTTAGAAATTGTTTTTTTTGGGTTTACTGACTATACTTCACACATTAATAGTTAAAGAGTGAACATTTTAATCATCTACCGTAAACAATAATTGTATTTTGCCACAATAAACCTTTTTGATAACTATATCAATATTTTAGTTGAATAAAACAAAAGGTTCTTCTGAAGTTAAATATCTTCGAAAGTAATTACATATACAGCAATAACACTGAAACTGTTATTGAACAAAGATATTTTATTGTAAATTCGTTTTGTAACTACCTATTATATAAACAAACAACAACAAATTTGTGTAAATAGCCGTTTGAAATACTCAAAACACACCATTATATCAGACACACCTGCTCCAAATACCAAAGGCAATAAACGAGACACTCGAAGCCAATCCCACCAAAATTATCCTTAGCCAAATAAGACCACAAGCCCACAGTAATTAATTCAATTTATTAGCCAATACTGTGCCAAGTGTCTGGAAGTTCCACATATACCTTTCTGAGAAGTGTTTATGAATTATTGTGTCGTACAAGTATTTTAATGTGTTTCCACCATGTGTGATGTATTGGCAGAACAAATATAGATAGAATAAAGGACGTCTGGTCGGTGCAAAGACTGCAAAAGGACATTAGTCATCTGTAATAAGTTCGCACTGGAGATAGCGATTTATAATTGCGGATTTCGAATTTAGTGCGGAATCGCCGTGAGTTGTGTGCGGTCGGTAAGTTTTGTTGTTGGCTATAGATTTTAAAGAAAGAAAAGAGAACAATAAGGATGTCTGAATGATTATGAGTAATTCCTCTTTGGTGAAGAAGATGAACATTTATAATGACATAGTTTAAGAAAATGTTTTTGTTGAAAAAGACGTAAATTAGTTTATTTTTGTACGGCAAAAGTCCTAAATGTCATCTTTAGGATATAAGGAAATAGAGAGTTTGAATAGGGAGTTTTTTTAAGTTTTATATGAAAGATTCATTATTTACTCTAGGTACCTACTACTTGAAAACGTAGTAAAATATTTTTCACACAGTTTAATCTACAATCCGTTGAGTTTTTTGGCAGATATATTTTTTTTTTTAGGGTACCGTAGTTCTGACTAGGAACCCTTATAGTTTCGTTTTGTCCGTCTGTCTGTCTGTCCGAGGTTTTGCTAAGAGACCGTTAGTACTAGAAAGCTGTAATTTTGTACGAGTATGTATATCAATTAAGTTGACAAAGTGGTAAAATAAAATTTTGGAAAATATATGTTTTTAGGGTAGCTCCCATACATGTGAAGGGGATGAATATTTTTTTTGTCGTCTACACCATCGTGTGGGGTATCGTTGAATAGGTAATTTCATGATGATAGTGCATTTCATGAACTTTAAATGAAAAGTATAGCAGTTAAGATAACTTTATTAGTTTAACAGTAATAGTCGTTAAACTTGGGTGTTGGATAATTTTGTACCAAATACAAAATCCTTAGCATTAATCCTTTATAGTGACTAAGATAAAGTAGTTGCTTGTTCATAACGGGTAAAGACACATTTAAAAACAAAATATCAAGTATATAATAAATCATAAGTTTTTCAATACTGCCGCTCGATGGCGCTGTACAAACGGGTTACGTTTTCATTTAGTTGTAACGCAAGCGGTATGAAGATATGCTCTTTTGCTGCGGAACCCTACATTGAGAATGCTCTTAGCCGGTTTTTTTTAATTTACCGAGTTTATGTATTATTGACATTATTAAACTCTATTAACTAAGTTTACTAGTAAATTGTAGATTGAACCCTTTGATTTTACCTTCATAAAATTAATTACAGTAATACCATGAAAGAGGCAGTTGTATGCTCCTAACAAAGTAACAAGCTTTTACTATAATAATTTGAGAAACAATGTAACATTTTATGACAATTAAAATATTCACATATTTATTATTTTGTTTAATATTTCTCCACTCCATGCTAGGGTTAATACACCTATTTGTGTCCAGTTTTATAAAACACTGTACGAGTGGGTACTTAAAAATATTCATGACTGTAAAATATTGGTATACCGCCAAATTGTTCCTGGGTTGTGCACTAAAATTTAGCATACCCTCATTAATGGCTTCCGTTTTAATATCAGCTGACCCTAAACGAAGAAAATTTAATAATTGACCGAAAATTCTTTATACTGTTATCGTAATAGCCTAGGTATGATCACAATGAATATTTTACGACGCTTACATTGAATAATATCATAACTTTGATAAAAAATATTACTTACACAAAATTAACATTGTTTTATTTCTTATAAGTATGTTTTCTATTACCATTTTGGTCAAGTGGTGGTTAAAAAATCAAAAGATGCACGTCATCATGACATGTGTTTATCATCATCTCATATAACAGTTGACTATCGGATAAAAGCATTTGTCATTTTATTAATATACCTTATGTAAGAATAGTTAAGCTTACTTTTACGTATAAAAATATACATTTAGGAGAAAGTTATAATTCGCGCTCTGTGTTTCGTTTGCTTTCCCCGTGGAAGTCATGCGTAATGATATATAATTTATACGTAATATCATTATCCCTGTTATGTTGTTTTCAACTATAGTTTATGTCACTCTTATAATTGCATTCAGTTGATTAAACGAGCAAGAAGCCAAGCTCACTAGTACCAATAGGTATCGTTACTTGTAAAATTCCTCAATGATCAAAATTAAACTTCAAACGATTTCAATCAAAGGCACGATTTCACGTTGAACAATTAAATGTTTTATCAAAGATACTTGTCTATTGGTATTTAATGTAATGATAAATTGGCTGTTACAGTGAATGATTTGTTGTTTTAAAGGACTGAGTACTTTATTTACAATTCAGAAAACCATTACCTGTGTTATATTTGTTTTAATTAGAGGTGGCCTGCATCCTATCAACCGCTATTGTAATGAATAGCATGCTTTATACAAAGAAAACATCTGGGTAAAATGCAGCGTATTGCAATGCGACGATGCACGCCCAGCCCAGTTCGCCGGCGACGGGTCAGATCAGCGAGGAGACTTTCTTCTCTGAGCCGCTCCGCCGCCTCCTTCTGTGAGATGACGTCCTCTCGTCTCCATGTCCACGTCGTCAGAACAAAGCGTCTGCCGTCTAGTTCCCGTCGCTGTCGCCCATGGAGCGTAAGCCTACGTCTCGGCACTGCGTCGCCCCATCTTGGGTACCTGGTGCAATTCTTGGAATGTTTTTAATAGAGGACAGACTTTTGGTTTTGGATATGTTTTGCACAAATGATTTATATTATACTTGCATATTAGGTGCAGCAAGCAAAACAAAATCGTTAATAGCAAAATAATATAATGTACCTACATGGCAAGAAAATAAAGTTAGACAGGCGTTTAAAAAGATAATGATTACAGTTTTAATTAGTATGAATTCGTAAGTAACCTATCTATCTCCATAAAATACTAAGTATTGTTATGATTTTGCAACATGAGAACATACAATATAATTATTATACTTAGTTACTTTGCTTTTTAATTAAAAACCTCATTACAGCCTGTACCTAGTTGTGTATAAACTATACCGTAAGTACCGTTTAAACGGAACGTAACAGTCGTATATCAATACAGTTCAACAGCAACATTTTAAAGCAAATAGAAAACTAATGAGTTGTTACGTCCAACTCACGTGTGTTGGCGTTTGCAAGCCTCTGCAAGTTGGCTTGCAGCAATCACTTACGCCAGTGTAACTGATTGCATGTTGCACGAACACGTTTGTAATGGCCCTTCATTTGTTGACTTGGACGATATGAATGTAGCTGTCTTGTTTTGTGCAAAATATTATTGTTTATTTGGATTTTTGTTGGTGTAATTTTCAGAATTTGTGATGATATGAAGTAACTTGAAGTTTCACGGCACAAGCCGTGAAACTGATAAATAAATAAATTAATCTTAATGATAACAACAAAAAACTAAAATTGCAATATTTTAAATGTGTCTGTATTTTAAAACTTGATAGGTTGTTGATCTCATATACTAATTTTATTCTGGCAATTATTCAGCTAAGCTACATCTTTTAGTTGGTTAGTTCTGTTTCTTTACTACTGATCTAGAAATTCAAGCAAAATAAAAAAAAATCTGATTTTATTTAATAACAGTTTATGTACACAAACATGTACAAAGGCAGACTTATGCTAGAGACATTCTCTACCTGTCAACCAACCTATAGGGTGATGCAGAGATGGGTCGAAGTCTTAATCATTATGATGAAAACACAAAACATTATGAATCATAACAATAGGCATATCATTGTGTTATAATTTTGCACCTATGTAATGTAAAATTTACAATCAGTGCTAATTTGAAAAAAAATGCAGGTAAACTTTTTACAAGCATATCAAATCAATTAACATTACTACTACAAATATTTGAGCAAAAACTCTTGATGACGATGACGAATCAATAAATCAACAGGCATAATCGATTTGTGAAACGATGTAGAATTGTTCAATCGAGTGTACGATTCCAATTTTAGAGATGAGTGCGAGTCATAATAGATCTTTCCAATATATTTTTTTTGATAACTAGGAGTCTTCTAATAACTGGGAGGAATCTGTTAATAGTTAAACTTAAATACGTAGGTATACATACTTACATAGAGATAAACTATTTTCAGGGTTAAGTAAATAAAAACTAAGAAGTAAATAATACGGACGTAGTGTGCTTCATTCATTATATTTTTCGCAAACAGTCCAGGCGTCAAGGTTTTTCCCTAAGAGAAATCTAACTATCATTTGAGCCAATACACACTTGATTTTTTTTTATATAGTTCAATTACTGGAGAATTAAAGGCGTTGATGAGACGCGTACAACTCCGTACCACTAACTTGGAATTCTTTCCAAAATGCTCACGCTACATCACCTTTTATAACAGCGTGGTAAAGGTCAATTTATCTTGTACAATTTCAACATCTGGACGAACTCGTTCAATACAATCATGTTGAACAATTAATGTTGATTTCGATACCGCTATTTGATTTGTATCTCAAGTTAACAGTACAGAGCAGTATGGGAAATGCGCCAATTAAATCGCTGTAGAACTATCAGAACTATCGAACTGTTGGATCAGACTTTGCGGATCTAAAACAATAAATGGTAGATTAATTTGCGTGTAAGCTGCTATTGTTCTTGAGATGAGCCTATAAAGTATGGATTAAATGCTATAGCGTTCAGAAAATACATTTGCTGACAATGAATAGATTAATTACTGCCAATAGCAATCTGCTATTGGTACGTGGTGGCCAATTTCTGGCAAGTGTGTGGCAAGCATTTTTGAATAGTTAAAAAAAAGTTTTTAGTGTAAATACATTGTATGTAGCCATGTAGCCCAGAATTCAACACGTTTTCTTTCTTCTTTGTTCCTGATATATCCTTTAATGTCTATAGATTGTAATTAGTCTAAACATCAAACTGGCTAACAATATTATTTTATGTTAAAAAACGACAACGTAGGTATTTATTACTTGATAAAGAAATACCATCTTACGAGATAATAAAACCATCTAATATCTAAAGGTTTTAGCAAAATCGCTTTTACCAAATTGCCGTGCCGTATAAATTTACTTTATGATAAGCGTTTACGTCCTCCAAAGGTATAATATTAGAGACATAAAGACTAATGACGCAGGCTTCGGTAATGACTGGTGTGAAAACAGATTATTTATGCCAAAACGATTTGTGCTACGCATTTTCCCGGATCAAAGATAGCTGAGTTAATGAGATCTCGATATACCATGTTATTACTCGTCATATTATATGCATTGAATGCAATCACAGTGGCATCAAGCTAATAGGAATATGTAATCAGGATAATTTCCTATTCGACGCTATCAGTATATATATGTACATAGGTAGTAGATAACGAAAAGCGGATAGCCTACTTTTCTAAGTTATTGTATTTTATCATAGAAAATACAAGTTACAAAAAGCATTGACTTTTCAATATTTTAATCTAAATCCATTCATAGTTTGCTAAGTAATCGCGTATCAAACCTCAACTTTCCATTATAGGTGTATTATGTATGGGAAAAAGATTCACTTTTAATAATATTAACAACCCATTTATGTCTCATTGTTGGGAACGGGTCTCCTCTCCTCTATCTGCAGAGCTGAGAAGGTGTAGACCATAATCAAGGCACGCTGGCCTTTCGCGGGTTGGTGGGACAGAACCTTTGAATTTCTTCTAGGGTATGTGGGTTCCCTCACGATGTTTTCCTTCACGGTTAGCAGATGGTAAGTCACTTGACTAATACCTACAAATTACAAATTCCACAAAATGAAATCCACATTGGTACTGCCCGGTTGGATTGGATCAACTCGGATCACGTGTTTAGCACGCTCCGGTCAGTTATCCCTTCGGCCACCATCTCTTTTTATCCCTTATTCACTACAATTCCAATCTACGTGACGTATTATCTTGTTAATATGATTGTGTAAAAACTATATTTATTTACCCGATGTCGTGGTCGTGGTCGTGGTCACTGCCTGACTAATTTATATTAAGGTCTATCCTGTCCTATAGTTTCAATTAGTGTGATGAATCAACAAAACTTATGAGTCTAAAATATAAACAATGCATATAATCAAGTGAAAGCTATAGTCAATGACCCGTGATCATCGATACGTTTCGGTGATGTATGACCGCGTGTGATATACAGAGGCGAACGGGGGGCACGGGTCAAGTTCACTAGTAAGGAAGAGGCTCTACTGGAGCATACATTACTTACAATAATGATCTAAGACGATTATTATTTTAAGTAATGTATTCTCTTAAAGTACACTACTTAAACTCTAAGTAGTGTACTTTAAAATTTAGTAACTTAAATCTTGAAATTTAAATCTTGTTGGAGATGCAAAATATTTTATATAAATTACATACAAGTTTGTCTTTAATTTTTTTGAATTAAAAATCCATTCAGTGCATTATTTGATTTCTGCATCAAAATTGCAAAATTAGTGAAACTAAGTAATAGAAACAATAATTTATTCAAAGAAACTTGAAGATTGATGATGTAGCCTTCCTTTTATCACATATCCGTGAAACAAGCAGAGACTATAAAATTACAATCTGCACAAAATGCAATTTTTATCCATTTATAGCGTGTGAACAAATTCACTGCAATATTTTTCCTCGGTAAAATACTGACTGTAATTTATTTTATTCAGGTTTATCATAAACATTATAAGTAATATGTATTCCTGTACCGAGTATTACTCATCGGGTAACCACACGCGACCTGTCATTGTGTACTTATCGTGATTTGCTGTGGCAATGAATTATTAAAAGGGGAACTGAGCCCAGAACGCCCGCGCCACCGCACCGTCGAGTAAATGATGTTGAAGTCACATGCTAGTGCCAACTTCGAATACTATCCAATATTGGCGTTTATGGATATAGGAAATTTGGAATCGCTTTTGATTTATAGTTGATATTAAGCTGGACTTCTTTATTCAAACAAGATTTAGCTTAGAACTATTTCAAATTAATTTCACATATTATACGACTATTACAAAACAGGTCACTCCAGTGAGAAAACTCTGGCATGGATTAATTATCAGTTCAGTTTTAAAATGTACCTTTCAAAGAAAATGTGTCAAACTTCAACTCTTTAATGATCATGAACATGATCAATCTTAGCAAGAAAAGAAAGAATTGAAGATCATGCCATCATCGAAAAACATGCATTTGGTAAAAATATTTGAATTTTTTTTTTTTTTCATTTCAATTTAGTCCAATAAGTTTTGATAAATACCGTGAACTAACATTTACTTCACTTCCAAAATGGAGTTAATATAAATTTCAGGTCAAATTCTGATTCAGCTGAGTTTATCATTTGACCTGTAGACAAAAAATCTAAGTTATCCCGCCCCATGTTGTTGGTCATCAAACCGTTGTCACACGTATGACGAAGCGACCGTAAATAAACAATACAGGAAGGGTTAAATTCGCGTGAGTTCTTCTCATAAATTTTGATCGTTTAATAATGCACTTTAATTTTGTATGTAGCAGTTGATTTTTATGCAAGAGGGGGAAAAAATATAATTAATAGGCTATTTTGTGTATTATTTATTTATGAATGAAGCTGTGGGTGGAAGCGAGTTTTATATTTAAGTAAGAAAGAAAGAAAGAAATAAAAATATTTTATTTGGTGATCAAAAAACACAATACACAAACAGAACACAGATTAACATTTTATATTAAAGTTACCAAAATAGGCTCCAGTTCAGCTTAAAATACATGGTACAAAAGTGTCATGTGCTGATTTTCAACTAGAGCCTTTTTGACAACGGTGTCGAAAACAGCAGACTAACTACCTACTCGTAAAAAAAAGAAAAAAAAATACAAGGAAAAAAAACAAAAAAGTAAATATTGTTTTTCCAATAACGTTATGAAGCTCTTTTTGTTACTTCATGCGCATTTGGCTGTATGTACACAATTATGAACGCATCTCAACAAATGTTTTCAATCAATGCCAAGTCTACAGATTACGATGACTTATATGAAATGAACTGTATGTGAGTCAAGTATTTCCCATTATCAGAATCTATTGATATTCTTGGTATGTGACCTTCAAGCTTTCAAAATAATAGTAATGCTTTTTACATCATTACCCAATTCAAACACATTAACAAAATAGATAATTAATTTTTAAAAGAAAAATGAGGGTGAATCAAATCAGAAAGAGGATGAACATAACATTGGAAGCTTCTAGGAATAGATTATTAAGTAGGTATATATTTATTATTAGAAAAAAAAGAACAGAAACTGACTTCAAGACTTACACTTATAATTAAACAAAGTTAAACAAGAACGTCTTCAACAAAACTTAAAAGGAACTTTATAGCGAAATGTTAATTTTCCTAAAAAAAAGATTTCATTATTTTTTTTCAAAAACTACTAAATCAATTTCGATTAAATTTATATCGGACCACTTCTGAAATATGACCTACCTATAACTTATATAAAAAATAAAATCATCTAAATCCATTCATAGTTTGCTAAGTAATCGCGTATCAAACCTCAACTTTCCATTATAGGTGTATTATGTACGAAAATAATACACAATTCTCTTTTAAATTTACCAAATTATAATTTAAAATATTCATAACATTGTTTTTAACTGGTTGTGTCTGAAACGTTGTCCATTGTTGTAACAAATATTTAACTAGGTACAAACAAATTAAACAACGTTAATTATAAACACACCGGGAATTTATGTAAAAACTAGAAATTATTAATTGTTGAGCTAAATAAGCTTTTCAGAAAAGTTTTGCAGTAGACCACGAAAATATCTTTTCAGTTATAAATAAATTAAAATAGAACCAAGCATCTTTGTAATAGATACTCGTTGGGATAAAATAAATCTCTATTAATCTAGAAAAGTCTGAAACAGCTAAATATATAAAGACTGTTCGTTTAATATAAATACAGCTTATAACGTTCCTCATAAATAGAGATATAAGTTTATAAAATAAAGTAGTAAAGTAGTAGTAAGTGAAGCTCAAAAACTTAAGCACATATTTCATTTCATAACAAAGCAGTTAAGCACTGAGTATAAAACTAAAAACCAAAAACAAAAATCAACAGTCTTATCAATCAAGATGCAATGGTTAATCTACTGACAAGAATAAAGATAACATCGGCAAAAATCTGAATTCTTGCCGATGATTTCATGTCAATTCAGATTGATCTAAATCTGAATTGACTATATCTTTATAATAGTTATCTTTAAAATTGTTTTTAATAAGGCTCAAGTTTGTTCCACGATTTAAAGTTAAAATACTAGCTTCAAGAGAACTGCTAAAATGAAATAAATGTCTCTAATAACATTTAAGAGGTTGATAACAAAAATATTTGGAAAGGTTGTGACTAGTCCATTTTGGAATAAAATAAAAAGTCCTTGGGGTATTGGAGTAAATTGTTTTATATTAAAATTCATGACAAAGCACATTGAGATAGGTGATGAAAGAATGTATCTACCTGACGTAAAACAGCTTTAGGGTAACACAATAAAATTATGCCAATATGTTATAATACCTGAGAGACCATTGACGAAATTTTCAAAATCGACTTTAGGCCTTTAACCTACATAGAAAAAAATTGAAGTACCTAAGTCAAGAAAAGTATCAACTAGACGCACCAAGTAGGTATTGTCATTTTAATAGGCGTTTCTATTTCAAAGACGCGTAGGTGTTGTTTATAATATTTTAAACATAGTTTTAAGTTTAACTTCATTCAGTACTACGTCATTCTTCTTTATAGTCTTTTCTTGAAATACTGTATTCTTGACTTCTCTCATCAACAAATTTTAATCGTGCCAATATTAAGTACAATCAATTTACAGCCAATCTCTTCGTGCTTGACTGTTTTTTTTTGAGACCTTAATAGCCTCCACGAGCCGAGCAAATTCCTTCTCGTATTTTTTCCTCCTCACTTAGGTCCAATTAGCTTTATCTATCATCGGATTACGTAGTTACAGAACATTCGACCCCTCTAAATTACATTAAAGGGAGCAAAAAATGTGACGAGTCATACTAGAAACGTAGAATTGTCGAGACGTTGCTGGAGCCAGAAAAAAGTTGATTCAATTTTAAATATTTTAATTATTACTCTTCAAACTATTTTTGGAACTATACGACTTGTCAGCGTACTAATTAATTTCAAATATTGAAGTTCTTGCAAGTTGAAGTGGCAGTGACCTCTGTCGGTGCGTAGTTGAAGATTAAAGCTAGCAGTTACTTTTAAATCTAATAGGTGGCGGTACTTGTTGGCTAGTTATGGAATAATCCGAATAATATATTATTTGAATATAAATATAATGAACATATTATTATGTATTTAATTCTAATGCCGATTCTGAGCTACAATAAAGTTTCATTCCAATGTAGATAATTTTTTTAAGGAAATAAGCAGTTACATTATTAAAGTTGAACTCATAGCTGTACCTATTTCCATGAACACCTAAATGGCACGTTTGTGGGTAAACCTTATGTTTTTTTATACGTTCTGATTTTGATTAATATAGTACAATCACAATAATTAATTAATACAATCTTTTAAAGATAATTTAAGTAAATTGTGGCTTACGTATGTTCGTGTCGAGTCACATATTACCTACCCATATGCGAGATAATACCTAAATGATAAGTATTATCGAAACGCTGTATTAGCTACGGTAAGCATTGACTTGGATTCAAAATTTTTCCTTCGAAAAGAAAAATCTGTTAGAACTTTTGTATAACAAACTATAGCAAAGCAACTGTTACAAAATGCCCAATTTACATACAAAATTTCCTACTTCAGTACCGTTTAAGATACAAACTGATTGTGGCTGTCGCTCGTAAAAACATTTCCCCTCGAAAATTTCACCAACAAAACCTCAACTCATTCGTTAGTCGTTTTACAAGAGAACATCTCGATACGTCACGCGAATGGTTTTGGCACGTGTCATTGCGCCCCTCTTTGGTAGCGATAAAATGTTTGCTGTTTACACGATTCCTTGATGAGGTATGGTGCATATTACAGCGAGTTATAGTTGCTTCGTTATAATATTGGTGTTATAGGGTTGAATCACAACAGCGGAGGCAGCATAATCGACGATGCGCTCGGCTGTTACTCTCTAACGTGCTCTAGTAAATGACGGTTCTAAGTAACAGAAAATGATTGCTGAATGATGAATTGCCACTTGTCTAGAGGGGTTGTTTTCCTCACACTAATTTTTTGTAAGCTTTATGTTTATAGTGTTTTTTGCTTTTGGTCACACATCAAACCTAGTTGCATCGTAACCATTCTATGTAATAAGAGCCACATTCATTCTGCATCGTCCGCTGGTTATGGAGCTCCAACCTATTTATTAGTTGAGATTTTTTTCACTGATATCATGACCCCACGGGAATAAATCAGTTTGTTATTGATTGGTAGTTAGTAACGCCCCGGTTAATTCAGTTTGGTTCCTCATTTGAGGGGTTCATGTTACATTAGGATAATGTATGTGAGAGACTTGTTAGGTTTATTTTTATCGCAGAAAAAATACTTGCTGATTTCATTGTGGACCTTACTAACTGCCACACTCAGAGACGTCAATTACCAGTAATCTGTCATTAACACAATTTTTTCATTGAATAATCGTCTTTAGGTGTATAGACTTAAGTATTACACGTTTTTACGAAATAAATAAATAAATAAATAAAAAGCATTTACTTCAGGCAACTTACAAACCCATACATAGGTACTCAAAAAAAATAACATGACACAAATAAATATACAGATACAAATACATACTATAATAATAACAATACAATAAATAAATACAAACACTCTATCGGACAGAGCCAGCAACATGTCTGCTACAGCAATGTCCGATATAGGGACAATCTAGTCGCCCGGCAATCATCTCCAGAACGGTATTGGAGCTGCCCCATACCCTGCGCACCAAGGACGCGCACCGCTTGCGCATAGTGGTATGGAAACAATCGGTGCGCGCCCACGCAAACATGCCAGAGGCACTGCAGAAGCGGGGCAGCCCCAACACCGCTCTGAATGCGTTGTTGTACTGGATACGGAAGGAAATGAACTTTAAAGATAAGTAACGTCTCTGAGTACGGCAGTTAGTACATAATCATCATCATCATATCAGCCCAATAACGTCCACTGTTGAACATAGGCCTCACCAAATTTCCGCCACAGCGTGCGATCTTGTGCCGCCCGCATCCAACGGCCACCCGCAACCTTCACTAGGTCGTCGGTCCATCTGGCGGGGGGCCGTCCCACGCTGCGCTTTACAATTCGTGGCCGCCACTCAAGAACTTTTTTGCCCCATCGGCCATCAGTTCTGCGGGCTATGTGACCTGCCCACTGCCACCTCAGCGATGCGATTCGGTGAGCTATGTCGGCAACTTTTAGTAGTACATAATAATTGTATTAAATATAATGGTGATTTTTTCTAAATTTAGTCAACTAAAAAATATAATAAGCGATAGTTTTTACCGGTAGGACATAAGATCTGAATGCTTGTCTGACCAGTACAGTACTTACTAAAGTGGATCGTTGATCATCATGAGCAAACTCATATAGCGTAACAACATTTCGAAGGGTCTGAGCCACCAAACCGCATTTGGTCTGAACTCTGTTCTTCTGATCAAGAAAAGGTGATTCAATAGTGTGACACTAATCACGAATGGTTCCTATGCACATAATTTATAATGAAAAAAAAAATGTATTGGTAATTGACAACCATTAATTTTAAGACAAAACTTGTTAGAATAACGTTTTCTAGTGTTCATTGTGAAAACTGGTTTCTTTTTAAATTCATACCTATATTATTATGTAATTCTTGATAGTGACCTTAAAAATGTCCTGTGATTTTTGCGTCATTAATTTTACCAGTGATTAAACACTATACCTACAACGTCTTTTCTACAATTTTTAAGCCATGATACTGACTGACCTGTTAGTCTAGTGGTTAGTGACCCTGACTGCTAAGCCGGAGGTCGTGGGTTCGATCCCCACCCAGGACAAATCTTTGTGTGATGAGCATGATTGTTTGTTCTGTGTTTGGGTATAGTTTATCTATAATATGTATGTATTTACAAAAAAAATGTATTAAAGTAGTATGTCAGTTGTTTAGTACCCATAACACAGCTAGGGCGCCAGAGCTATATGCTAGGGGGTGGAAGTGTCATTTTTCAATGGCATAATTACGAGGAAACCCGCTCCGGGTCTCCGCTTGGGACCGGCAATGGCGAAATCAGCCGCCGTACCGCTCGACACCAATAGCCGCGCACTACGGTGTTGCCCTGAGACCCGTGGACTTCGGCCCATGTCGGTTGTGGAAGGCGCCCATCTAGTGTAAGGCGAGTCACCGTCTGCCCAAATCCTCATTTAACATCATATATTCACCGCTGGAGCAGGCATGCAGGCGACGTTAATCCCGTATGCCAGATATCACCATTCCACCAAACTCCCAAACCCATAGCCCAACTTTATTGAACTCCATAATATCATGCAATAGCTCTAAACCTACCGGTGACAGATCATAGCTGTACTACAATAGTGCAGCTGTGATGTGGCGGTGGTAAGTGTCTCATCCCATTCTCAATTAAAATTCTTAAAGGGCCTCTGCGTGTTGGACCTGTGTCCCCGCGTAAGCCTTCCAAAAGGACCAGGTATACTTCTCACCTTAGAGACAAGTATAGCCGTGAGAAAAGAGACATAATAATAATATTCTACCACATTTACACAGCGCCATTTAGTCCCAAAGTAAGCAATTATATTTGCTTGTGTTATGGGTACTAAACAACTGATATTCTACGTATATACATTTTTATTTTTGTAAATACATACATATTATAGATAAATTACACCCAGACACAGAACAAACCTTTATGCTCATCACACAAAGATTTGCTATAAGACCTAGACTTTCCACTTTTTCACAGATAGACATTTTCGACACACCACTTAATTCAAATTCAAATGTTTTATTGCCGCGCTCGCGCGTTCTATTTAACAATACCAATTTGAAATTGTTCTCGTAGTGTATTTGAAATTATTTTATTATATCTAATAGTTGTTACAGTCCACTAGTCTTTCAATCTCATCACCTGAGCTTTGTAGGAGTAGATACACGTAACAGTCGCTACACATACACAACGTAGCCTACACACACTTAAACATTTCACAGCTATATCAAAATCGACTGACATATTATTATTTGACAGCTATATCAAAATCGACTAAATCAACTGTGTGGACTGCAATAGGCTGACTTGTACTTAAAAACACATAAGCTGAGCAACTCTGCATACGTATACCAGCGTTCAAGAATATATATATGCTAATAACTTAGACAATCTACAAAAATTTTTGTTTTTTATTTAAATTTTCAAACTGGTTACTAAAAGACACATGTGAATACACGTGTCGTGATAATTAATAAATTGATTCCTTCAAATTGCATCGAATTTGACTTGCAAATGTTGGTATATAAATATACATATTTATACCTATTATGTATTTATTACTAAGTACTTACTTTATATTTTTTATGTTTGTATCATTGGATTTTTACATTTGTAATATTATTTATTTTTAATTAGGACCAGTAGTTCATGAGTTTATTGCGTTCAATGAAACAAACAGAACCTTATAATATTACTATACCTAGATCTATAAAATATATTGACTGGCCTGTTGGTCTAGTGGCTAGTGACCCTGACTGCTAAGCCGAAGGTCGTGGGTTCGATCCCCACCCAGAACAAATCTTTGTGTGATGAGCATAAAGGTTTGTTCTGTGTCTGGGTGTAATTTATCTATAATATGTATGTATTTACAAAAAAAATGTATTTAAGTAGTATATCAGTTGTTTAGTACCCATAACACAAGCAAATATAATTGCTTACTTTGGGACTAGATGGCGCTGTGTGAATGTGGTAGAATATTATTATTATATTATATTATAAATACATATATTTTTATTAAATATATTTCGATTACGATGCGATAAGTAGTATAAACTTCAATAATGCGATATCAGCACGCATGAGTTTTCACCACTTTTTTCGAATTAATTTTTTAGACTGTCTGCACTAAAATAGTATTAATTTGCACTCAAAAAATATTCGAGGTGAATAAGGAACGAAAAACGGCGAGAAACAGGATTAAAATATTAAATTATATTTGGGTCAAAAAGGAATAAAATGTAGGGCGAACACGGAATTTTTAACGCGGAGCAAACCTTCCATCCTCAGCCTCAACCAACCATCATCAGCAACCCATTAAGTTCCACTGTTGGGCTCGGGTCTCCTCTCCTCTAACTAGAGAGCTGAGAGGGTTCAGGCCATAATCCACTCTCGCTGGCCTAGTGCGGGTTGGTGGATCAGACATACTCATAGATAACTTCTAGGGTATGTGGGTTTCCTCACGATGTTTTCCTTTATCGTTAGCAGATGGTAAGTCACTTGACTAGTACATATAAATTCCACAAAGTGGGATCCACATTGGTCTGCCGGTCGGGATCGAACTCGGTCCGCGTGATTTGCACGCCGGTCCCTTATCCATTCAGCCACCATCGCTTATTCGCTATACCAATGCGGAATACCATTCAAATTAAAACGAACATCATCTTTCTTCTTTCTTTCTTTAACACAATTTATTCTAATAGTGCTTATTTTTTATAAAGTTGTCATTAACCTGAGTATAAAGATATTTATTAAACACGAGGAATTTTCTATTCAAGGTTTGTCCGTAGCAAAAAAAACAAAATATGCCATCAAATTAATTGCTACCAACAGCCGAAGTACCTACTGCGGAAATTCTTGATGTGATAATTAGTAGGCATTCCGAATATTATAACTGTTTAATGATTCACTATTTACCGTTTTTGAACTGTCAATCAGTGAACAGCGTTTTTCGATAAATGCTAAATTATGTGTATGCTTAGATGTTTTTTTGGCAAAGACATACTATTGAGTAGAGCTATTTTCGTACTTATTACTCTGTTCTGTTTATTTTAATATTGTTAAGTACATATCTATTTTATAAATAAAAATAGTACAAACATAGCAAAACCTTGGAAACCGGTTTGAAGGACTTTATTCTAAGTAAAACAATTAGACATCGTGATCGGAAAATTTCAAACGTTATTGAGTTGAGAATTCTTTTACTCGAATGTGTTAGTTTACAATATTTTCATTATTATAAAATACTACCTTCCACCCAAGGCTGCGTTCGCGCATTGTCGGTAAAATGCATCATAATCATCATCATCCATCATAACTGATTCCTAATATTAAAATTACCAAAAATGTAATTGATTGATGATAATTATTTTATTTAAATTACGTTTAATTATTATTATTATTATTATTGGCACAGGACCGTTCGCAGTGGCGTAAATTAGGTGAGGCCTATGTTCAGCAGTGGACGTCGATAGGCTGACATGATGATGATGATGATTATTATTATTATTATTGCATATCTGAATCAGGATAAACTGTTGGAACCTGTAATTATTATGTTAAGAACCTATGTACACAGTTACGCAATAAATTATCTTTATCTTTTATCATCTTTTCAGTCCATAAACGTCCCACTGCTGGGCACGGGTTATAGGGTTCGTTTTGAATTTTCCAGTGCTCTTGTCTGCATAAGATTACTCCCTTAGTCACCTTATAGGACACCTATGGGTTGACATGGGGTAGTGACATTATTCTTAATCTGTTACTACACGGATATATTATGTGCTATTTCGGACTATAATTTATTTTATTTATTTAAAACTTCATACACTAAAGCAATGTATAGGCGGACTTAATGCCTAAGGCATTATCTGCCAGTCTACCTTTGGGTGATGCAGAGATATGTCAAAGTAGGTGCATGTATAGAAATAGTAGGTAGTTATGAATTTTGTAGAATACGTACATAGTATATAAATATACATATAAAATATTAATAAATAATATATATAATATTAATATATAATAAATATTTATATAAATAAATATATATAAGTATGTAGATAAGAATACATGATGCGAGGGATATCTGAGTGTCTAATTTCATAGAGATTGTTTCAGCCGTTCTGTCACTGTATCACACCAACAATTTCCAAGCTTAGTTCCCATGTTATATGGGGCTAGCTTATTCCCATTAACTGGACACATTTTCAGATTCTGCGTTGATACTGAAAATTCTAAGACAAACTCCCACGTACATCATCCCAAAGCCGGCACCTTTGGGATGAATTTCCTGCAGTGGAGTTTTCTAAGTACTATAATGTCCTTCTTTAAAACGAGATTTATTTATTTATATATTTATTTATATATAGGATAAATAAGATTTAAAGAGAGATATCCTGTCAAAGTAGGAACAGCTTGGCAACATTGCCAACATCCATGATCAGGGGTTTCCACTTACCATCAGGTGGACCGACAGCTCATCTGCTACTAAAAAAATAATCCCTATCCTATTTTATTGTCTGGGATCAAACCCAAAACCTCATGCGTTACAGTCACACATACTCCTACTGCGCTACCAGCCATAAAAATATATATCTCTTAACAAAAAGCAAACTAAATCGCCCATAGCTACCTACTTTACATACAATACATGGAATATAGGTATTTCTATATTTGACTGGCCTGATGGTCTAGTGGTTAGTGACCCTGACTGCTAAGCCGATGGTCGTGGGTTCAGCATGATTATTTAATTTTGTTCTGTGTCTGGGTGTAATTTAAGTAGCATATCAGTTGTTTAGTATCCATAACACAAGCATGTATAATTGCTTAATTTGGTACTAGATGGCGCTGCGTGAAATTGGTGAAATATTATAATAATCTATCGGCAAGATAAATTTCATTATCTGAATCAGCTATAAGAAAATGCTATAAAAACACGTATTATGTCAACAGCAAACATAATCTAACAAATATACTTATTTATGAGACATCGAGTCACGTTGCTGCGAGTATTTTATTTAGAACTTATAGTTTTTTAGTGCCCCTTTACGCGTCGACACCTTTTTGGAGTGCTACTAGCCATGTAGCACCGCTTTAAATCAAGCGGTGCTACATGGCTGTAAACTTGGCTTCCACAGAGGTGCCCTTAGTGGATTCGAACCGTGTAGCCGGCTGTTACCAAATTTCATACAAACTACGCGGATGGCAACCAAGCTCCCACCAAGGTCGCTGTGGGAACGCAAGTTTATAACCGTGTAGAACACCTATTATTAATTTAGTTTCACCTGTGGTTTCACGTACATGGTACCTACATATTGGTAATCAAAAAGTCTATCTCCTTTCTTACACTACAACTACATATTTCAATATCAAGGAGCACTGAGATGCAAGCATTCCGATACTGAGATGTCCGTTACGATCCTCGAGGTTAAGCAACACTCGGGAAGGTCAGTTCATGATTGGTGACCGTTTGTGGTAATTTCGTTCTCGATCGTCTCCGTGCTTCGGAAGGCACATAAAGCCGTTGGTCCCGGTTATCACTTAATGTAAAAGTTGAAAGCTTTTTGGGCGACTCAGAAAAAGTTTTAAACCACTATAATTTCATGGCGTATAGTACTATCTTATATGTAGGAAACTTAAGTTTTTTAACGTTGCACAGTTTTTATTGAATCTCATATATGGATCTTAACATCATTTCAAAACAAAGTATTAATTCGCTACTTCAAAGCTGTGATATTGTATAAAAAAGTCACCACATACTATAAATAATATAAGACTTTATAATACCAAGAACTTGTTATAAATCATTAACATATTATACAAATACATGTAAAAATAATCAATAGATATCGATAATGACGCACAAACAGAAACCAGCCGGCGACAGGGTATCTAACAACATAAACTAGTCCAATACGAGTTACACCAGTTTTAGGTAATTTTGGACTATAAAAATCATGCTATGTGCTTCTTCTACTGGGTTTTAAAAAAGCTACTGTTCTACGACTTGATTGGTTTTTGTAAAAAATATTTGTCTTATGACTTTCTAATCTTTACATTATAATTAGTGGTAATGTTAATCTATATGCATGTAGGTATAGCAATGAAAGAAATCATTGTTTGTTTGTTGAACTACACCTAGCCCATGATAGACGAACGAACGATGGGTACTGGCGAACTGAAAGATTACTCATGATTGGTCAAATTCCAAATCGCTGTCAAATGTTTGATAATTTTCATACATTTAAGGGGGTTGAATACTATAAAAAGTTACTATGCTAAACCAATTTAGCTTCTTTTTGCTTCGTTACCGGTGCGGTTAGGAGGAAATGTGTTGGAAAATAACCAATAGCCTTATAGTATTACATCACTCACGTCACAGCTTTTGGTTGGTTACTTCACATCACCTCTTTTCTCGTTTCATTCTTCGCTTTGATAAAGTCCAACCCCGCTAGACAAGTAGCAAATCGCTGATTCTATTCGAAATATTTTAATGTCACTTCCATACATTTGAACACATCACGGACATAAGCTATCGACGTGTCACGTCTAATTTGACATATCGATAGAATAGATTGCCACTTGTCTAAAGGGACAGGCCCTATAGACAAGTGGCTATCTGTTCGATCTATCTATTCTAACGACAAAATCGCCCGCTGTGGCGGAAATTTGGTGCCTATGTCCAGTAATGGGTGTCATTGGGCTGATATAATGATGATGCTTCTATCGACATGTCAGATTAGTACATTGATGACGTGATATCGATAGCTTATGTCAGGGATGTGTTCAAATATATTCAAGTGATATTTATATATTTTGAAGACAATTAGAGAATTTGCCGCTTATCAAAAGGGGCAGCGCAGATTATCTTTTTACATGACATAAACTGTATTCACTGCTCAAACCTTTACGTCAACCCTTTATTCTCCTCCAGCAAAACTTTATTTTCCTAATTTTATTATTTGTACTACATTATATAAGTTTCAAGGTAACAGTGTAAGCAGCTGTCAGCGTGACCTATATACCCAACACAAATCTCTTCCGAACACCAAAGAATTTTCCTTAGTTGACCCTTATAACTTGTACCTTTTCCCTTAGTTAAATCTCGCAACGAGGGAAGATAAATGCACGAAAATATACGACAGTTTCTTTCCGTTTAACTAGCGCATGTTTTATGGAAACATAAGCAACACGTTATTAGATTATACTGTCTCTCCAATTAGATTAGAGTGTTAAATTCAAGAGACCTAATTAGTAGTCTCGTTTCTGTTTGATGACGTCATATGTTGGGGTAATATTAATAATATTCCACCACATTTACACAGCGCCATCTAGTCCCAAAGTAAGCAATTATATTTGCTTGTGTTATGGGTACTAAACAACTGATATACTACTTAAATACATTTTTTTTTTGTAAATACGTACAATGTACATATTATAGATAAATTACACCCAGACACAGAACAAACCTTTATGCTCATCACACAAAGATTTGTCCTGGGTGGGGATCGAACCCACGCCCTCCGGTTTAGCAGTCAGGGTCACTAACCACTAGACCAACAGGCCAGTCAATATTCATATTAATAAGCCATATTCTTGACCTTCGATAGGCTTGGAAACCTCCAACACTAGTATAACCTAGTGATTGGATTTCTTAGTATCCAATCAACAACAACAGTCATGAATCATTAATTAAAAAATACGTATTTGATTTATTTGCAAAATAATAACAGGTAAACACACAAAAGGTTAGTAATTTATTGACATATTATGCATATGGAAAGATTTAAAGTGCAGATTATTCACCTAGAATTAACATTTTATTTTTACCTAAGTGTCATATAAAATGTTTTTACTGGAATGGCCTGGTAAAATGTTTTGGGTATGCATTGTAAGGAAAATTTATTGCAAGGTTATAAATTAGGTACTTAAAATTGACGTAACGCTGAGACACAGACACAGGGTAAGTACACATTGACATATTATTGCGATACTTTGCAGTAACAAATTTACGAGTTGTTTTTCTGCAAAGGAGATGTATGTGGTCAGAATAACATGTGAATTTATTACTATTATGTCTCTTTTTTCACTTCTATACTTCTCTCTAACGGGAGAAGTATACCCGATCCTTTTGAAAAGCGTACGCGGGGATACAGGTCCAACACGCAGAGGCCCTTAAAGAATTTAAATTTAGAATGGAGTGAGACAATTACCGCCGCTATATCATAGCTGTACTATAATATTGTAGTACAATTAATTATGAGCATTATAATAAACACGAAAACGTTAATGACGATTTGGAAGATTATTTGATTTGTTGCTGCTAATAGTTGTGTCACATGGCTGTAGGTACTGATATTATGTACCAGATACAAAATGTCTGCGTTTTTCAAACAAATCAGCAAAATTGTTTACGTATAATTTATTTTGTTAGTTTTTTTTTCTCAAAATTGATGCAAATTTAGATGAAAGGAAGCTTAAATTCATACGTAAATTTACCTTTAAAATTCAGATGGTTTTTGAGAACTGTATATTAGTTCATATTCATTTATTTAAAAATTATTTATATTATTCGCCTACGATGTCAACTTGCATATCATTTTCTTAGGGCTTTATACCCAAATAACAGAAACGGCTGCATACCGTTTTGTCTGTAAATAATCCTATGACATTCACTGCCACCATGTGTTTCTTACATTCACAATGTGTTGACATTTTTATATTCCTTGGCTCCGTGTGAAGAACGAAAATAATTGTGATTTTATGTTTTATTATATTACCAACGCAGTGTTTAGTTTTGATGACAGCTTGATGACGAGATAATTCTTTTTATTGGTCTGAAAGTGATTTTTGAACACACTGACTTTGTTTTTGAATATAATATCTATTTGAAATACCTACCATTCGTAAATCGGAGTATTCATACCAAATATGTATGCAAATTCAAGAAAAAAAGTTTTTAAACGCAAATAATATAAAAATGCCCTTAGTTGCAACCATCAGGAGTACCATAAACCGGCGAGAATGCATGGAAAAACTGATGAATGTTGAAGAAGCTAAAGATGAATGTCAGAATCGTAGCAAGTGGAAGGAAATAGTCTCTGCCTACCCCTCTGTTGGGAAAGAGGCGTGATCTATATGTATGTATGTTGGAACCATTTAAAGTACCTAAACAATGAAGTATCTATTCGAATTACAAGCGTTATTATTCGACTTTAGGAGTTGTAAATATTAAACCATAAAAATTAGGATTCATATTTTTATTATGATATAATTACAGCAAACCAGTGCAAAACATACCACAATATAAATCTTTTATTAGTCACACTGTTAGTAACTATTCCAGGAAAGTTCACGTTCACTGAACGAATATCATAAATATTTCTTAAATATGTATTTATTAATAGGAACATTAATCCAGGGTCAGTTCTGAAGCTGGTACATGTTTGAATAGGTTGTCAATGTTGTCGACGATTACACCAACAATTGCTTTAACAATTGGTGGTCCAACTTCTTTGACGATTTCATTACTGCTGGTAGCGATCAGTTCTCGGGCAGCGCGGCCTGCAGAAAAAATAATAATATAATAATAATAATATTCCACCACATTCACACAGCGCCATCTAGTCCCAAAGTAAGCAATTATATTTGCTTGTGTTATGGGTACTAAACAACTGATATACTACTTAAATATTTTTTTTTTTTTGTAAATACATACATATTATAGATAAATTACACCCAGACACAGAACAAACCTCTATGCTCATCACACAAAGATTTGTCCTGGGTGGGGATCGAACCCACGACCTCCGGCTTAGCAGTCAGGGTCACTAACCACTAGATCAACAGGCCAGTCATTCATTCAGTCATCAAAAAAGGAATATTTTAGTTCAGACTTATTCAAAGTTAACTTCGAATCGGAAGAGTTTCTTGATGACGTGACTCTGCCTTTATTGTAGGTCATCATCATCATTACATCCTATAAACGTCCCACTGCTGGGCACAGGTCTCCTCCAAAGGTTATGAATGGGATTTAGCCTACGTAGGCTAGACGGGTTAGTATAGGGTTTATTTCGAATTTTCCTTTTCTTGCAGTGCTATTGTCTGCATAATTATGGTTAGTCCCTTAGTTACCTTGTACGACACCCATGTTATTGGTAGGTAGGTTCAATAAAAGTGTGATACTATAATATATATTCTGCTTGCCGCAAATAAACAACAATAAACATCTTTTGCGTCCAACTTTTCATATCAAGACAAAAAGTTGCAAATGGGTTTGGCAATGTTATAAATAGAAATAATGATGTTAAAACATACCTAAAAGTTCATTTCCATCAAATAGATTTTCAAGTTCCAAAGTAGATTTCTCTTTTAGATCGTAGGTGTGTTTCCATTCTTTGATGGACCAGTGCTTCTCACCGTCCCTGCCAATGTTGTCACTTAGGTCGATTTCCGTAGAAATTACGATTTTTCCTGAAAATAAAATAAAACAATTAAAAAACTGTATTTAAGATCCTTGTCGTTCTAAAACAACATAGTTTGAATATGTTATTCTATAAATACAGATTTTTATGATTACATTCTTGTTTTGTGTGATAAAATGGATTAAAGTTGTGTTTTTAAGAAAACATCCAAAATATTTATTTATTAACTATTTTTTATATATTATTACTTTACTAACATCAACTTTATAGTATTTCTTTCAACATGAAAATTTTGACTAAATTATGATTTATCTGTCTTCAAACGGTAGGTACTCATTATGTTTATATATTTTTATATATATTTCAGCTTTTATTGGCCGTATTATATATTTTTATGCTTCCTCGATAAAATATTTTTTTAAATCAAATCAGTAGTTTTTGAGATCCTAGCGTTCTACCAAATAAACTCTTCTTTATATATTTTTTTGATCCATATGTAGAAATCATAATTATAATTTTTGTACAAACAAACAAGATTTTTTTTCTTGTATTAATCAAAATTTTCAACTTTATTATTATATCTAATGTATTAATTTGGTAGTCTCCGCCAAATCTAAAATATATGATTATTTATAAGCAAGCAACCGGTCCATTTATGAGGATGTTAATGATTCAAGTAATATTATTTTTAGTTTCCATACGAGTTTATTATTTCTTGATGAACATAAAATTCACAGTTTAACATGGATATGTTAAATGCAGAGTACACTGAAATTTAATATAAGATTAATAAATTATTATTTTGGTAACGAAAAAACAAATAATGTACAACCTGTGAAAGAAAACTTTGATAGTCTTTGATATATTTGAATCGCATTTAAAAAGTATTTTTTTTAAAGAATACTAGCATCCACCCGAGATACGTTGGTAAATAGTACCCTATGTGCTAATTCGGTCTTATATCTGTTTGCCAATATTTCATACAGATCAGATCAGATGTCAGCCGTTTCCATTCCATTCAAACATCCACCTAACTTTCGCATCTATAATATTAGTAAGATAAGATTAATTAGTAGCTTATGCCCGAGACGTTGCCCGCGTCGGATTTGATGAAGATTTCATAAGGTTCCTTTGAGTGGTAAAGTCGTGAAGTCTAAAAAACAAATGAACGAACATACTTTTCGCAGTTAAGTAGGTACCTAATGTTTTAGTTAGAATACCTATTGATATTTTTTGGAAGTAAAGTATTACTGTTAGTTTAAAAATTCAATGGATACGGCAACTGGGACCGTGGTCCGAGTTTATTGCGCTCCCAGTTGACGGAAACCTCGTTTTTCAAACTTAATATGTTTGTTATTAGTAAGTGTCTGTGTAAGTGTACCAAATCAATAAAATCTTATTATTAATACCTATGTATATTTGAATCAATAAACAAATGACCTTTTAGATGGAAATCATTATGATTGTTATTTAAACAACTCGATTTTATAAACCTGCATTGTGTGATGTCATCAAACGGTGTTTACTTTGCTTAAAGCAGATCAACTATTTATTTAGCTAATGAAATGAAATCTCGTTTATTCATCTAGGTTACAAGGTAACACTTATGAAAGTCACAAGAATGTAACAGGTTATCCGAAAAGTAGTGTCAGCAAATTTGCCTACGACCAGTTCGCTGACGGGATGGAGCTATGAGAAGAACTGGCAAGAAACTCACGCCACTCTTTTTAAAAAAATGGATAGTTACAATCTTTTGTAATTTACAATTTGGGTAGCATGTAAAGTGATGCAGCAGAGCACCACACCGTTAGATTAACGAGTTAAAGTAAATGATTACAAAATAAATAATAAACAAAAAGTAAAAAGTTAGGCTCTGTGGTTGCATCACTTTACACATTGCTATGCAGCCGTTATAGCTCATAATAATTGTCATATTTACTATAATTATACTTCAATTTTGGTGATCTTTTTAGGGTTTCGTTTCGTAGCAAAAACAGAACCCTTATAGCGTTATATGTATATTATATGTATATATTCGGTGTATATATATTATTATATATCCACCGCGTGCGGTAGCACTCCCTCTCACGTTCTCACTTTAGTAAATGACGGCTTCAAGTGATAGAACCGGATAGAAACATAGGAAATTGCGATTCCGTGTGGATAGAAGTGGTCCACCCATAAGTCACCAGAAGCTAAAAAATCCTATCTCTTTCTGTGCCCAGAAGGCTTCTAACTTGACTTTACTACTTCCACATTAAGTGATATCTGGGACCATCAGCTTTACGTGCCTTCCGAAGCACGAAGACGCTTGAGAGTTAAATTGCCAAAAATGGTTACCAATCGTGGACTGATCTTGCCGAACGTTGCTTAACCCAGTTCATCATAACGAACACCACAATACTACTAAGTGAGCGCCTGAACTCTAAAATAATATAGGTACCTAATAGTAAATAATCTGTGGGGCCCTTTATTTATTTATTTAGCACAAATACTGTACAGGTTAAACTTAATGCTATATAGCATTTTCTAACAGCTAACCTAGGGTGATGCAGAGATAAGCTGTAGTAGGTGTATTCTGAGGTACAACGGAAATATATTTACTCATACAAAAATAAAGACTATTTATACAAACATACTATTCATACATACTAAATATTATAATATATATATAAATAATACTGTACATAATAGGTATACATAAATAAATATGTATCTCGAATACATTTAACTATAATATATACGAGGATAAAAACATATAAGTATACTACTGGGATTTTGCGACTTTATCGAGTAAAATCTCGCGAACTTTTAATTTAAAAGTGAGTCGATTTGTAGACATCCTGACTTCCAAAGGTAGCTCATTCCAGAGAAGAACGGATTGGACAAAGAAAGAGGAGTGGACAAAATTAGTACTATGAGTAGTTTTTTACTTTAGTTGTAAGCTCTACTCGCTGTGCCATAACTCTCTTGGAATTTCTTATTTGTCATGAATAAAATTTTATTCTATGTGTTTGTACTTACTGAGAATAACATGTGCGTCTCCCTTGCCTTCAATAGGCAAGATAAGCAAATGACCTTTCATTTCATATTTGCCAACGAAGTCCACAGTGCATTGCAGTTTCACGAAAAGTTTAGATTTTGCTGCGTCGCGTCTGAAAAATAAGTTAAATTAGCTTTTGATCTGACTACAAAAATACAATACAGAAGAGTTTTGGAACTTTTTCTTTGAAACTTTTTTTTTGAAAAAAGTTAGTTAAAAAAGAGTTAGTAAAATATAAATAATAAATTATTTATTTCTAATTTTAATCTTTTAATAGCTTCAGTAGGTTTTTTTTCAAAATAAATGAAATTTTTAAATCAATTTTGTTTTCTATTTGTTTCATAATGCTATTTACGATATTTCATTGTCATCATCATGAGGCCGTTGGTGGCAGGCGGCACGTAATCGCTGTGGTGGAAATTAGGTGAGGACCAGCAGTGGACGTCATTGGGCTGATATGATGATGATAATGATTGAGTCTTTTAAAGGTCTGACAATGACAATTGCTAGATTGCCATCATCAAACCTTTAAAATACTTCTCCACTGAAATAGTAACATTACTGACTGTATTTTCTTAACTATGCAGTCCTTAAGGCCTGTTCCACTGATATCCCTTAGTTGCAGTTTAAGACCTGGAGAACTTGCGTCCAAATACTTCATAAAGAATGGCTCCAGTTTTTGTATCCCTAATTCAGGTATGCCAGCAGTGACTATTGGGATAGCATTTTGTGCAGTCTGTTTCATACATTTGCTGTCATCTGACCTGCATGGGGTAATGAAAGGAGCTGTGAAGTAAGAATACGATATTGTTAATTCATCATTATAGATATTTTGAACTCGTCATACATTTTTTTAATATTTAAGCTATGATAATAATATGCGAGATATAAAATACTATTATAGTAATGATAATTATAATTTACACATTATTATATAAAAGTGAATGTGTGTATGTATGGTAACCTGAAATTCTAGAACCGTTGGCCTAATTAATATGAAACTTTGCGCACATATAAAGGAGATATGACCACTCCGACGAAATAAAACTCCAAAAAAATAACCAAAAACAAAATAAGCGCAGGTGGAGCCGAGGGTGAATTTTAGCTAGTAAGTAATAAAATTATAATAATATGTTTTTATTTAAAGTGACTGCTGTAATAGTTCTGCCAGTTTCGTCCGCGTAAATTATAGATTTCAGTGATGACATCATCTTTTCTGAAGGGTTACTAATATTTATATTTCCATTATTAGCTCCTGAACCCTTCTTAACATCGAAAAAGGGATACACTAAATAATTAAGTTATTTTTGTGAAGCCCTCACATACACTTGGTGTTTGGAAAAATGGAAATTAAGGAATAATTGAATATAACATAGTAATGTGCGTAGGTATATTTGTTTCTGCTGAAAAACTGCCTCGGTGGCGCAGCGGGAAGTGTATACGACTGCTGTGCAAGAGGTCCCGGGTTCGATTCCCGGGTCAGGTGAAAATGGTATTGGGTTTTTCTATCATGAAATTCCAGTATTAAGATTTTCTCGGAGTTTGGTAAACAAATGTTCCCGGTTGATGACAATAGGCTCGCCCCCTATTTCATGGGACCAAACATAGCTGGCGAAATGTGGGTGTGAAACACCACTGCCTATCCCTTCGGGGAAAAAGGCGTGATGCTATGTTATGTTATGTTAGATTTGTTTAACTGGCACTGGAAACGCGTTTTAAATGGAAGATTATTAATTATTAAGATGATTATAATTACATACTATTTATCTAAATTGTAAAACACTTAGTAATGCACTTATTTCATAAATTTAAATATATTCTTATGAATAAAATAATTTTACTTAAAGCAATTAGGCAAGTCCTTAACAATATTTTTAAATAAAAGATAAATATTTTTTATGAATATTTTAAAAAATCTTAAGAGAGGAGAAATCTTTTGTTGGCAATTTAGTTGTTACATACTTTTTTTTTCATATCATACACTTAACTAGCATACATTTGTGAATATTATTGTTAAGCAATAAATATTAATTTTAGTTGTAGATAAAAAAAAGTAAAAAAAAAAAATATATGTAAATTAATCAAATTTCAGAAAATAAATTATTTATTTAAAAAATATATATAATAAACCTAATTATGAAAAAATAAATGTAAATATAAAAGAAGACATACCTGCTCCAGCATTTGCAGAATAAACTAAACACACCAAAAGTAAAATTCTCGAAATCATTTTTCAGATATTTTTTTTTCTCACTACAACACAACTGTGTGGTTCCGAGGTATTCCGCGTTATTGTAAGAACAACCAAAGATACACATACATATATAGGATAAATATATATATCTATATATACGTAGTTGACGAAGACAAACAAGTTTCCTACATTATGAACTTGCTTTTTTTAAGACTCTCAGTTTAATAAATAACGAAGGCTTAAGGTACATTGACATTACACCTAGTTTTTATGTATATACTAACTACGTACAGTGTCTTTGCTTGCGTAGTGTCTTAATAAAAGTCTAGATTACTAGAACAATGAAAACTATATAAGGTTTGTTAAATGCTACCACAGTCAAACTGTTTTAATAGTTTTCCAGTATTACGTTTATTTCGTATATAAATACTTTTTCTGAATATGTTAAAAAACAATAAAAAAATCAAACCATAAACAATTGAAGATAAAAAGATATCAGGCACAGTCCGAACCGATCTACTAGACAGAGGTTAGCGCTTCAGAAACAGGCAGGAACCTTCTGTATCGAAGTCGAAGATAGATGCATTTAAAGGTTTAATATCTGAAAACACATAATAAAGTTTCTTATTACGTTAAACAAACGTTTTAACTTTTTAATATTGTTACTATAGTAGCGAACAGTATTGCTTAGTGCTTGGAAAATTTTACGTGTGACATTTTTTGCTGGTTGTATGACATTTATTTAGTTTGTTTAGGTTCAAGTTTGCACTTTGTTTATTTGAACTGTTATAAAGATGGAAAATTATTTCTTGTTCACCAATCAATGACAATAATAAACTATAAGTACTTATGGTAGATGTGTCGAGAAACTCATGCAAACAAGTATTACCTAATTTAAAAAATCCAACTGCCTAAAAGTAACCTTCGACCACTGAATTCGAAAAATACACTGGTGAAAGGCTTAGATACCGAATCACTATTCGGTGATGAATACGAATATAACAACACCTTGCACTTGAAAATCGGTCAAGCTATTTAGGTTACAATATTTAGGTTACAAGAGACAAGTGGAGCCGCGGGCAATAGTTAGTGCATATATAATTGAATTAGGCTATTAATTAGCTTTCATCTGATACCCATATTGCGATAGCACTAAAAAAACGTCTGTTTTGACAGTTTACGTCCGCCATATTGGTTTTTTGTTGACGTCACATAGCCTATGACATTCGGGGGAAAAATACGAATCTAATGACACCTCACACTTTAAAATCAGCCAAGCCGTTTAGGCTACAGAAGGTCACAATGGAACAGACGGGCATGTCTGTTCTATTGCACACACACATACATACATACAATATGTACATACATGCATACATACATACGTGCGAAAAACATTACCCTCCTTTTTTGGCAGTCGGGTAAAAAGAGAGATATCTCTTGTTAAGTTATAAGGTAACTCTTATGAAAGTCTTATATAGTAGAGTATCGTTCAATAAGATGCAATCCGAAAACGATTTTTGTATGACTTAAAATAGCACACCATGACCAAACCGTGGTCCCTTTGGTCTTGGTGTGAAACAGCCAATTCAAAAAAGGCCGTTCCGCGATTGACACCGTAGTCCCAAAGGGGAAAGACCCCCTATATTAGGCGGTGCTATTTTAAGTCATAAAAATTAATGTCAAGAAATTATTGAGAAGGCAGGCAAAAAATATATGAATAATTATTAAATATTCATATATTTTTTTGCCTGTCTGTATTGGAATACAGTTATAACAAAAACCTACCCGCTATAGAAAAACTTAGCTTTTTAAAACTCCCACCTAATTAAACGTCTATCTATACAGTATACTATTAAACCTCAAACCTGTTAGTATAATAACATACTTTGGCAAACTTAGTACCCCTTATTACAAAATATGGACTAAGTATTAAAGCAGGTTTAAATTGACATTAGCCATTGTTTTAGTGTCAAAATTGTCAATTTAAACCTGGTTTAATACTTAGTCCATATTTTGTAATAAGGGGGAATGAGTCAGATTAAGGAATGAGCCTATCGTCATACGGAAACTTCGGTCCGCGAGTCCAACTCGCCCTTGGCCGTTTTTTTTACAAAACAACAAAACAAAATTTTTCAATAACTAATTTTTAATTGATAAGAAAACTTCAGTCTAGAGCAAGTTCTTCCATTGTAATTTTTCTGAAGAAACTGTTCAACCCTTTAACGACACTCTTGACAGCTGAACGAAAAACAGGGTCTCCAAGCTCCTTCACGACTTCATTTGAGCTGCTTTTCATTATTTCCGTTATAGGTTGTTCTGAAAACATAAAAAATATATGATAAAATATTACTTGAAGGCATGAGAGGCATGAGGCATAGAATTAGTATAATTCTATAATTAATTAATTAATTTATTTGTTTTTATAAAATATGTGAGTAAGGTTATTCTTATAACTAAATCACAAAAGCACATCTGTTTCCATACAATTATATTATTTAAAATATGTGTAGGAACCCCTGACTTTGTCAATGTATTCCACAGAATATTGTAAGAGACCTTCCAGACTACTTGGTCTGGAAGTTCGACAAAGCATGATTTGATCAATTGATAGTTTACGGTTTTTAATGCCAAATTTATAATAATTTCATTTTTGTTTTATCTGAAGATAAGACATTATTCTTCTAATGGGACGACTTGATAGTTCACTTAAGAACCAGAATGGCACTTTCTGTCGGCATCCGAGTTATGATGTGATGTTTATGCAGTTGCCAAGGAATTATATTCCGGGATCCCTGGTCCAATTTTTTTTAAACTACTATCAAGCTAATTTTTCGTGAGTAGCTTCATTTCGATGAGACGCCCAACAATTTCGTATTCCAAAAGTTTGATTGTGGTAGCTAACAGACGTAGCAAGGGTAGGTATACCGGACCGGGAAGGAAATACCGGGATAACGTACCACGCAATTTGTAGGACAATATGACTGTTCAATTACATAAATATTAAGTAAGTAACAAAAAAATATGGTCCTACAAAATCAATGGTTTGATCGAAGAATCCCTTTTAACTTTTATCGACAACGAGGTCATCATAAATGATTACTAACCAGCTGGTTTTTTTACTTTAACTTACTACTTAAGTCTGTTTAAAATTTTACTTATAAACTACAAGACCCTAAACTAGAATATATAATAAAATATATTTAAAATAAATATAAATTAAAATAATAATAAAACATTTTTAATAATAATAATTCACGAAATATACTTACTTAAATCTGGATTTTCAGGGACCAAATTTTTAAAATCGACTTCACTTTTCTCTTTCAGATCGTATATGTAATTAAATTTGGGTATGTGAAAGTGTTTCTTGCCATCTTTACCGTCTACTTCTTTGAAGTCGATATCAAGGTCGATAAAAAAGTTAGCTGAAAAAATACAAAAATACAAAATCTCAATACCTATCTATGTTGAATCCTAAAACTTTTTACAAATGATCAGGGAGTATCACAAAGTAACAATATGGCAAAAAAAATGTCAGCCATCATTTTTAGCAAAAGCCCGTCAATATAATCGGGCTTTTGTGGTGATTACTCGAACCATACTCAATTTGGGTTCCGCAGCAAAAGAGCGTATCTTCGTGGCAATTACGTGCTTTTTTATATTGTTCCTGTATTAACATGTATTTTAAGTGGAATTATGTCGCATTTTTCTCAAAAATAACTACCTTTGGGATAAGGAGGGGTCCTAATTTGATAGTTTTATAGCATTCAAATCATGTATAAGCTGTGTCTAAAAGCTTATGAGGAAGATCGTATCGTAGACTGCCACCGCGCTGATATTGTACCTACCTAACTGTATTCATTAGCAACCCATTAAGTTCCAATGCCGGGCTCGGGTCTCCTCTTCTCTAACTAGAGAGCTGAGAGGGTTTAGACCATAATCTACTCACGCTGGCCTAGCGGGTTGGTGGATCAGACATACTCATAGAATTTCTTCTAGGGTATGATAGTTTCCTCACGATGTTTTCCTTCACCGTTACCAGATGGTAAGTCACTTGACTAGTACATATAAATTCCACAAAGTGGAATCCATTGGTACTGCCGGTCGGGATCGAACTCAGACCGTGTGATTTGCACGCCGCGCCGGTCCCTTATCCATTCACTCACCTAACTGTATTAATAGATAATAACGGGTCATACTTACGGAGATTAACGAAAAGATCATCATTTCCACTCATTTTAATGGTTATAATTTCTCCTGATAATTCGTAGTGACTATACAATTTAGCTGGACATGATAATTGCATGTACAGTTTTGACTTAAGCTTTTCACGGCTGAAATCATAAAAAAATAGATCAATGATTGCACAATGGAATTTCTTGATGAAGATGAAGGCACTTTCCCGTGTGACAGTGATGCCGACGAATACTATGACGCCTAGCCCATATCACTATTTTTATTAATATTTATTTTTTTATTTCATCATTTCAACCCAAAAAAGTTCTACTGCTGGGTACGGGTTTTCTTAAAATTTTTCCTTTTCTCGCAGTGCTCTTGTCTGCGTAAGGTTACGTCGTAATCGTCTTTATTATTAGCAACCCATTAATGTCCCACTGCTGGGCTCGGGTCTTCTCTCCTCTATCTAGAGAGCTGAGAGGGTTTTTAGGGCATAATCCCACACACGCTGGCCTAGAGCGGGTTGGTGGATCAGACATACACATCAAATTTCTTCTAGTGTATGTGGGTTTCCTCACGATGTTTTCCTTCACCGCTAGCAGATGGTAAGTCACATGACTAGTACATATAAATTCCACAAAGTGAAATCCACATTGGTACTGCTGGTCGGAATCGAACTCTGACCGCGTGTTTAGCAAGCCGGTCCCTTATCCATTCAGCCACCATCGCAACATAGTTTTAAATAAGTAAGTTTAATTTAGTTTAAAATATTCTACATATTTAGTAAAAAGAAATAACTGAATGTTTCAAAAGAATTCAAAATTGGAATCAATTTTATCGACAGCAAATACACAATACATAAATTGACAGTTCCAATTAAAATACTTACTGTATGGCATTACATTTACAGTCTTTCATGCCAATTATAGTGACGTTTTTTAATAAGAGTTTCAAGTTAGGTTTGCTGGCATCTAAGAAATCGTAGTTTAGAGGATCCAAGGGCTCCACACCAAGTTCAGGAATGCCAAGTGCAAACATCGATAAAGATCTATCTGTGTTTTCTTTTATGCATGCTGCGTCGTCTGCTTTGCATTTAGTGATGAACGGTGCTGGAACATAATATTAATATATGCGAGTGGTTACGCAAAATGGGATCTCAAAGGAAAATAATTGATTTCGAGTAAATCGCGTTTAAAGTAGAGAAAAAGATTAAAATATTAAAAAATATTATTTGTATTACTATATTATTTATAATAAGTATATTATAAATATAATTATTATTATAATATTTATTTATTATAAGGTATAAGATTCGGCATATAAATTAAAAATGTTATTTAAATAATCCAAATAATACTTTTAAGATAAGTGTCGTCGCGTGGGACCGCTAAGTAAATAAAATGAAATCAATAAATAAACACTGCAGGCACTTATGATTTTAAAATATACTTAGATTAGATTATAATTAAAGATTAAAATGTGATCTTATAGTTAGTAAATCTTGCTTTTTTGTGAATGTTGGTTTGGATCAAACAAACATTCGATATTTTGAACACTCGATGTATTGACATAATATGTACGATATTCGATATTAAGAACGTTCGAGTATTTAGACTATCGATGTATAGAGTTCGATCCACAGAACAGGCTTTGTTCGATCAATTGATATTTAATTATTTGGAATTCGATTCGGCGTAGTACACCCAAAAAAGTTTAAGGGCTACTTACCAAGTGTACCTTGACTAAATTTGATGGCATTGCACAAAAATGCTACTAATAAATATTTTATAAGCATTGTCAACATAAATGAGATTTAACTAAAACAAAATTAATGTCAGATTGTTCTCACAAAATACTTAATCCAATTATGACAGCTATACCCGTCTTATATACTTCATAGAACCTCAAACAAAAAGAACATAACAAAGTCTAAAAGCGTACTTGACCTTCAATTTTAATCTATTCAACTAATAACTTTTGTTTTATTTTGGCACCTGATAGGCTAACGTTATAACTCATAATTAGTATAATATTATAATACCAGTGCATGTGCTTGGATGTACGTTCAATAATAAAAAATATTTCGTGCTGGTGTTACCTGATAATAAAATCGAAATGGAAAACTACTATTCTATTGGCCTGTTGGTCTAGTGGTTAGTGACGCTGACTGCTAAGCCGGAGGTCGTGGGTTCGATCCCCACTCAGGACAAATCTTTGTGTGATGAGCCTAAAGATTTGTTCTGTGTCTGGGTGTAATTTATCTATAATATGTATATATTTACAAAAAAAAAAAATTTTTAGTAGTATATCACTTGTTCAGTACCCATAACACAAGCAAATATAATTGCTTACTTTGGGACTAGATGGCGCTGTGTGAATGTTGTAGAATATTATTAATATATTATATTATTTTTATAATATTATATCCTATATTATATTTCTTTTAAAATTAGCATTACATAGTGGCAAACCAAATTAACTATTTCGGTGTTTAATGATGAAAAAATCACCACCCTGCTGCTGTCGGTGAAGCAACACTACGTGTATTATCATCATCATCATATCAGCCCAATGACGTCCACTGCTGGACGTAGGCCTCACCTAACCTCTGCCACAACGAGCGACTTTGTCCCGTCAGCATCCAACGATCACCCGCAACCTGTAACAGGTCGCGTTCGTCGGTCCATCTCGTTGGAGGTCGCCCTATACTGCGCTTTCCAATATATGGCCGCCATTAGACAACTTTTTTTTCCCATCGGCCATCAGTTCTGTGAGCTATGTTTACTTGTTTACAATATGTGTATAAACCCCTGACTTTGTAATTTGATTCCATGATAATTGAAACAAACAAAAAAACTGTACGTTTTGACATAACGCGCACAAACATATTGTACTGTAATTTTCTATAACTACTCAATCTTACCTATCGTATCTAAGAATTTTTTTTTTTAAAGACAACGCCCGCACTAGGGAACAAGCCCTGTGTCGCGGGGAGCTTTACAAACATGAAAGTAACGGACACAAAGTACCCACCTAGACTAGAAACAAATATCTATGAATCACACAAATATTTGTCTCGTGTGGGAATCGAACCCACGTCACCCAGCACGGCGATGTAGTGGCGAGGCGACCACCTTAACCACTGCGCCACGGTGACAGTCAAATTGTTTTTAATCGGTATAAAAAATATAGATGTACCTATTGTTTATGCTTGGGCAGTCTTTAAGATTAAGAACTAAGCCTAGTTTAAAACAAAGCTACAGTAAAGTGTTAACGTATGTTATAGGACTTTTGTCTATCAGAAGACACTTAAATATCGATACTAATTGTTGTGTTATGCACTTGTAGATTATGATTTGTGACTGAAATGTATATTAATCAATCAATCATGTATGGAGTCAAAGTAAATTATTTCCAGCACTATTTTACCCAAGTTTTTGGCGAATAAATGATTTGTATTGATGATAAGAAGAAAATAGTATTTGTAGCAACCATCTTAAGAAGCTTGTTGTTTTACAATTATAGTTTAAGATAATTAGTACCTATTTTCTTTAGTGAAGATGAAGAAAAGTACTTAGTTTGCAGCTATAGTACCTATTTGTGAATATTGCTCTTTGTCGGTATAAGTTTTATATTTTTAAAATTTTGGTATGGAATGAAAACATTCTATTCCTAGTCAGTCATCTTGAGGGAGTAAGGCAATGTCCCAAAAGTTAAAAGAAATATGTCAACAAAGTCTTATAACTAATTCTTCAAATTAGTTATAAGACTTTGTTTAGCAGAGGACCCAAATAGTATTTCCGTTCCCAACAGTTATGTAAAAAAGTACTTGTTATTCAATCTTTGATCATAAATATCTTGAAGATATACTTTAATTATGGTCTCTGCGATATTTGGGCGGTTATGTAAGTAAGCGGAGGTTGATTTGAATTAAAATAAAAACACTTAATTACCAGACTTAGAAAAAAAAATTGTATTAATAAAATTTTAGTAATTATATTTTTCTTTGTTGCTTTGGATTCTCTATTTTATCGTGTACTTTTTACATTTTTATAAAAACAATAGTAAACAATAGTAATGTAATTATTATTATTACATAATATGGAAGTTTTGTTATGTAATCAGCAGCTGTCGTTACCTACACATCATCATATTATCATTTCAACCCATAATCGTCCCACTGCTGGGCACGGGTCTCCAGACTGAAATATAGGGTTTGCTTCGAATTTTCTTTATCTCGCAGTGCTCTTGTTTGCTTAAGGTTACGCCCTTGCTCGCCTTTTACGACACCCACGGGTGGAAATGGGGTGGGTAGTGGCATATCAGTCACCACACGGATTACCTATAAAACCTACACATGATTGTTATTATTTGTTACAAGCAAGCTGTCGGCTGCAGCCCTACTCGCACGCAGTTTGAACAAAATATTGGGAATAATAATAATTATATTGCAATATATTGGCGAAAACTGCATTAAATTGCTTGCAGTCGTTGCGCGTATAAGTACCTAAACATACAGACAAAAACATCTAAGAGTTACCATTACCATGATAATAATTCCGAAGTTCCGGATGAAACATTAAACGTCCATAGTCATAGTCATAATCTTTATTTAAATAATACTTATAAACGTCATACAAATCCAAAAAAGGTGTCAGCCAATTTGCCTTAGGCCAGTTCACTGTCAAGGTTGAGCTCTGAAAAGAACTTTGCTAGAAGTTCATACATTTTATCATATTAAATAATATATATAACGACGCACCAGGTACATCAGGGTTTTAAAAGCTGTGTCGTCAGCTGAGCTGAAGTCACTTATCTCAATAGTCTGATCAGTAATAGCAAATAATGAAACACGCTATTTATGGTAATATGTAACACTTATAATTTGCACACACAATCTTAGGTACATTTACAGCGATACAGTAAAAATAAAAATTGATAGGTACTCACAGGATTTATGTCTTGCCTCGAAGGAGACTTGCCAAAAATAGGCACAACGCCTTTGCCGAACGCATACAAGATGGCGGACGTTATGCAGTCAATACACAATCATAATAATATTTTACAACTATTTTAACACACACTTCCTTAATAATTGTAATTTAATTACGTTAATTCTTCACAACAAATTAACAAGCTGTTTTATATACCTATTCATCATCATTAGCAACACATTAAGTCCCACTGCTGGGCTCGAGTCTCCTCTCTTCTATCTAGAGAGCTGAGAGGGTTTAGGCCATAATCCACACACGCTGGCCTAGTGCGGGTTGGTGGATACCTATTACAACATTTTAATTTTAGTTTAAATAATTAATTTATCAACCAACATTTTTGACTATTACCTAATCTCGAAATAAAGCATTCGATAGATAGATAGATACGAGTAGATTAATACAGAGCAACCAGATAATGAACATTATTCTAGCGTTTCGTTCATTATTCGAATTATTTTGAACTTAACACAAACGTCTTAGAAATCAATTAAATTTGTTCATGCTTATAAATTAAGATGATGAATAAACAATTTTTAATTACTTTAAAATGAATGTTTAGAATTCATTGGTAATAGTTTGTTGTTTCGAACAACAACAATTACAAATACTTACTTTAAACAAGAACTGATAAAACTCACATAAACAATGTAGTAATCATTTAATGATTTTAGTAAATCATTTAAACACATGATTAATGTCAATAAATGGTGAATTAAATTCTTGTTATATCGAATCTTAATCTCAGCTCTCTAGATAAAGGAGAGGAGACCCGAGCCCAGCAGTGGGACTTAATGGGTTGCTGATGAATAAAGAATCGTACGAACTTTCGCCGACATATAATATTCGTGCCCATTATAAAGCCCCTAAAGTCGATCCGTGATTTTATGGTAAACTTCTTTCCCCTTATTACAAAATATGGACTAAGCATTAAACCAGGTTTAAATTGACATAAGCCATTGTTTAAGTGTGAAAGTTGTCATTTTAAACCTGGTTTAATGCTTAGTTCGTGTTTTGTAATTTGGGGGTAAAACAATGGCTTATGTCAATTTAAACCTGGTTTTATAGTTAGTCCATATTTTGTTATAAGGGGGCTTAATTTTACAATAAGTCTGCTAAAAGTAATTACCTTACAAAACTATGATAAACGTTGCAAATTCCGATGCGTTGAGGAAAAGCCCATAAATAACTGGGCACAAAATAATCGCAGTACTTAATTTTGAACTTTGCAAACTACGTCATTAAGTTCGTTGTTACTGGCAGTTGACCTAGCATTTTTAGCGGCACCATGTTAAAGATTAACGGTCAATGTTCGCCAGGTTAACAAAGGGAAGGAAAGTAATAAGTTGTGGCTTGATAATTAAGGTGTAATCAGTAACTAGGAATTCCGGTCGGCCATCATAACGCGGAAATTGGTGCGCTTCCGAGCATGTAGCTTCTGTTCTCATGTATATTTTATTGATTACTATTTGGCCACTGCTCAGCTCCTTTTGACCGTAGCGTGGTTTTATATAGCCCATGTTACCCGGTGATAATGTAGCTTTCTAACGGCAAAATATTTTTTGAAATTGATCCAGTAGTTTTTGAGTTTGTTAGTTAAATACAAAAATACAAATCTTTCCTCTTTATTTTATTAGTATAAATAATATTGTAAATTCTATTAAAAATAAAACATGTATCTCTGTCAGAAATATATTTATATACACTGTGGAGTTATTTATTTATATATTAGGTTTTAGGAAGCGGTTTTCCGTGTAGTGACGGATTAAGAATACATATTATTACTACTCCATTTCTATCCGTAGATGTCGTAAATTGTCTAAAACAAGCATTAGCTTAGTTTGAGACTAGTTGGCGCTGTGTGTGAATGTCCAATCATTAAAAATAGCGACTAAGGGAGTAACCTAAGCAGACAAGAGCACTGCGAGAACAAAAAAAATCGAAACGAAACCCTAGGTATACCAACCCGTCTGGCCAGCGTAGTAATAGTAGGCTAAATTTTCTCAAAATGTTTAGAGGAGACCCATGCCCAGCAGTGGGACATTAAAATTTATGGGTAGTGATGAGATAATGATTTTTTTAATTTAATGTCCATCGGATTACAAACACGTAAATTCGCTGTGATTTATCTCTCTAAATAAAACTGTCTACTTATTCGAAGTTTAAAAACACGACTGCAGTTGCAAAAAAATATATTGGTGAATCAAAAATAGATACTAATTATAATACAAAGTTTTCCTTGCTTATATCATCAAATAAAATTCAAATTATACCATAATATTCATATAAAATAAATTCGTTATTATGTAAATATTATAAAACTATGTTAGTAAACTTCTTAGCACTAAGCCGTCATTGATTTTTGTGGCATTTGATGGACGGGACACCACATTTTGTGGCTTAAAATCTTCCAACATGACAACCTGCAGGTAGCAGTTGGGAACTTGTACCACAAATGCCTTGAAATTGATGGATTTAAAGAAATCTCCTAACTGGAGAGATCCGTGTTCTACACCTGGATGTGATAATGATTACGAATTTTTTTTTCATTTTACTGATTTCATTTTCCCTGACGAATATTTTATAAAGGGCTCACCTAAAGCAAGGTACGTCACCAAATAGATCCTCAAATTGAAGTAAAATAATTACATTGCCATTCTAAATTATATTTACGCATTTTTTTAATGGTAAAATGGACATCAAGGCAGCCGTCTTCCCTCATTTGTATGATAATTAATGTACAAAAAGGCACCAATATAAAAACGGCGTTATACCTAGCAAAATATAAAATACGAAGAAAACCATATCCTATTCATTTTATGTCAACAAACAAGTAGGTAACGATGACTAAGTTCCTAACATGATTCTGTTGAATAGAATATACCATAAAAAGCACCACAAAAACTATTATAGATGTAATATTTTTATTATGTTATTTACAAGAACAAAAAAAGGATAATATCTTTAATATATTCCTATGCTTATAATTTTAATATTTGTTCTATTATTTTCCTGTATGTTATTTTCATTCTAAACTAGCTGACTGATATACTCGTACGTCCTTCGGTCAAAAGCCTTTGATAGCTAAAACGTTTGTATGGGAAAGAACAAGCTTCATTACAAATTCCTCGCAATTTTTGCATATTTTCTCACCGTTTCCGGACTTCCATAAGTATTTCAAAACCATCAGGCGGGCCGTAGGTCTGTTTGCCACCGTCGTGGTTTAAAAAAAAATATCCAAATTGGTCTAGCCATTATCGACTAAAGAACAGCAATTCATTTTTATACAATAATATTATGTATCAAGAAGATTAATTACTGCCTCTATGGCACAGCGTACAAAAAGACAGAAAAATATGTTCCTATATAAATATATTTGGTTAATTTGGGACTAGATGGCACTGTGTAAATGTGTGAAAATATTATATTATTAACTAACGTTTTTGCGCGTTCCGGGAATTGAACTTAGGACTTCTTGAGCAGCAGATATACAACTCTACAATCTTGACTAGTCATACAGTTATACAACCCATATTATTTAATAATATGTAATGTGATAAAATTTGCTAGTTAATAACGGTATTTTACATTCAGTTCTGACACATAGCTACTTAACGGAAAAATGTTTTCAGTTATTTTAGGTATCATGTCAGGTAGATGAGGTTTTTAACATAATGTCAAATGTCAACTTGATGACTATAGTATTGTGTCAAAGACCTGATACATTCCTTTGTTTGATTCGTTCGATGAATCATAATATTTAGCATTAAAAATAAAATTATACAGTTTGTGTTAAGTGACTGATGGGTGCAAAGGGTTACCCAGAATTTTAGAATAGGTACCTCTTTAATATATATATACAGGGTGTATACGACGATACGACATTAAATGAAACCACGTGTAGCATGTGATGTTAGAAGGCTATACCAAAAAAATTAAACAGAAATTTGCAATAGTTTAGACGCAAATGTACTTTCTTTATGTCACAGTTGTTCACAGTTTTAAACAACCTGTAGGTATTTACGTTGATCGTATGTTGTCATTACGTCATTCAATTCATTTAAATATCTCTGACTCTGTTTCGCACTGTTGTTGTCGTAATTTTTTTTTTTTTTTTTTTCTTTTTTTTAAATAATTTATATTAGAATATGTTTATAAGGGTTAACACTGGCTGCCTTGTCATTTAATGTCGTATCGTCGTATACACCCTGTATATGTGACGAATTAAGAATACATAGTGGCACTACTCCATCTCAACCCATGGGTGTCATAAAAAGCGACTAGAGACAAGAGCACTGCGGGAAATTTCAAAATTCGAAACAAACCCTATATCAACCTTTCTGGCCAGCGTGATATAGTAACCACATTCTTTGAAGGTGACACGTGCCCAGCAGTGGGGTTTATGAGTTGAAATGATGATAGGCTAAAATATAAATTAAACATATTAACAAGGTGTTAATTTAAAAAACCAAAAATCCCGACTGCCTAGAAGTTGCCTTCGACAGTCAATTTAAAGTAATGTATTCAAAGAATATCCAGTACATTCTTTAAAAGGTCTATAGGCTTAGATACAGAGATTCTGTGATGAATACGAATATAACAACACCTTGCACTACAAAATCGGTCAAGCTATAATTTAGTTTATAAGAGACAAATGGCGCCGCGGGTAATAGTTAGTGTATATATAATTGAATTAGGCTATTAATTACCTTTCATCTGATACCCATATTGCGATAGCACTAAGAAAACGTCTGTTTTGACAGTTTACGTCCGCCATATTGGTTTTTTGTTGACGTCACATAGCCTATGACACTCAGGGAAAAAATACAAATCTAATGACACCTCATACGTTAAAATCAGCCAAGCCGTTTAGGCTACAGAAGGTCATAATGAAACATACATACATACCTTCAGACGCGTGAAAAACATTACCCTCTTTTTTGGCAGTCGGGTAAAAACGACAGTTGTATAAAAAAACTAATTCTTTTGTTTCAGTTTTATATTTTGTCAGGTTATACTTAATCAATTAATAATTTTTATTTGATGGTTCAGAAACCGGACATGAATCAAAAAAGCCCATCGGATGAAAAATACCAGTTCCTAAAAGTGTAGATCCATAACTTTAAGGCAAATTTAACTAGGTACATACTTCGTCAATCTGATTCAAATTTTACTGTATTTAAATCGATGGATATTTGTAAAAAATATTTAAATGAAAATGAACCCTAAAAACGTAATTTTATGTATTACCAAAATATTTTCTTAAACCTCGGCATTGAAATGTCATGATTAATATATCGCGATTTCCGAATACTTTCATCAGCAACCCATTAAGTTCCACTGCTGGGCACGGGTCTCCTCTCCTCTAACTAGAGAGCTGAGAGGGTTTAGGCCATAATCCACTCACGCTGGCCTAGTGCGGGTTGGTGGATCAGATATACTCATAGAATTTCTTCTAGGGTATGTGGGTTTCCTCACGATGTTTTCCTTCACCGTTCCACATTGGTACTGCCGGTCGGGATCGAACTCGGACCGCGTGATTTGCACGCCGCCGGTTCCTTATTCATTCAGCCACCATCGCTTTTTAATATACTTTCATATATATTTACATACTCTACATATTAACAACCCCTGCAATTGCATGTTGTCTCTGTCCCTGATAGGCAGATGACGTCATGCAACTAAAACGTAAACGTTTGGTGGTGTATAAGCCTTATTCTAGTTGCAAAATGTCATGTGACTCAATCAACTGACCTATGTTTATTTGATATATATTTTTTTATCTGTTACGAGTCTGCTAAATAAATCTACCTATACTTCAATTTTGCATAATTCGTTTAGAGTTTTCCTCATAGAAACTAGAATATACGTTATAGAGATAAAGTTTCGGATCGGGCAAGCAAACAGAAAAAAAACCCGCACTACATGTTTTTGATTCTTTGAAGAAGTCTGCTACATCTACGAGGTATTAAGTTTGCTTTTAAACTTTCTTCTAAATGCTGTGATCACATTTTGAGCTGTAGATCAGTCAAATTTTGACCAAGGTCAGTGTAACGTGGTGAAAACATCAAGTAGAAAAAGAATGGTAATTAATATCAAACGTATGTTCGTGAATATCCTATGCATTATTCCAACACCATAGTTTGCCCGGTCTACTGCACCCCAAGCAACTCTACCAAAACTCAGATAGTTACCTATACCGATTAATATTACTATGAATAGAAACTTAGAAATCAATAGCTTTCACAGCAAACACGCAACGCTTAAAAAAAAAAAATATATTGTATAATTATATCTAAACGTTTAGAAAAATGTGCACCTTCAGATCGTATGCTTATCTTTTATCTCCTATAACATAACGTAACATATATAATTATACCACCTCTGGGGCAGTATCTTCTCATAAAATTAACGGAAACTTGGAGGGCAGATTAGTGTGGCTTTTCAAACACTTGCCATATAAACAAAAAAATGTACTGCAAGTTTAAATGAAGAGCCCACAAACCGCAGGGCAGCTAGTGGCGAGCTGAATGTGAGTGGTGACACTGCGGTCCTGAATGCCCCTGAGAGTCGGTCTAGGCCTCGTCTCCAGCACGTCTTTATTGGCTGACTGGAGTAGATCTCCAAGAGCGAGCACAGGACTCTCAACTCTGGCTTGCCTTAACCAGCTGACCAGAGAGGGGTCGCCAGAGCTATATGCTCGGGGGTGGAAGTGTCATTTTTCAATGGCATAATTACGAGGAAACCCGCTCTGGGTCTCCGCTTGGGACCCACGATGGCGAAATCGGCGCCGCACCGCTCGACACCCCTAGCCGCGCACTACGGTGTTGCCCTGAGACCCGTGGACTTCGGCCCATGTTGGTTGTGGAAGGGGCCCATCTAGTGTAAGGCGAGTCACCGTCTGCCCAAATCCTCATTTAACATCATATATTCACCGCTGTAGGAGGCAAGCAGGCGAAGTTAATCCCGTATGCCAGATATCACCATTCCACCAAACACCCAAACCCATAGCCCAACTTTATTTAACTGCATAATATCATGCAATAGCTCTACACCTACCGGTGACAGATCATAGCTGTACTACAATAGTGCAGCTGTGATGTGGCGGCGCCGGTAAGTGTCTCATCGCATTCTAAATTAAAATTCTTTAAGGGCCTCTGCGTGTTGGACCTGTGTCCCCGCGTAAGCCTTCCAAAAGGACCGGGTATACTTCTCACATTAGAGAGAAGTATACCCGTGAGAAAAGAGACATAATAATTATATTTTACCACATTTACACAGCGCCATCTAGTCCCAAAGCTAGCAATTAAATTTGCTTGTGTTATGGTTACTAAATACTACTTAAATACATTTTCGCTAAAGTGGCAGTGGGCAGGGCATGTGCCCTGCCCACTGCCACTTTATGCGATTCGGTGAGCTATGTCGACTCGTTGTGTGACGTGTCGTTCTATTTACTGTATATATAAATAAATCTATATAATAAAAAAAAACCATAGATTGTTATGGTAGAATGTGTCTGAACTATGATTTTAATACCACCATATAACCCCGCCATATAACTAACACCGCTGTTACCACGTTCCTTAATAATAAATAGGAAATATAAAATGTAATGAAATATATGTATATCATATATTTCATATGTATATCATATATTTCATTACATTTTCAGGTTATATCGGTCGTGGTCACAAGCGGTCGGTCCGGTCAAATCATCATGCATGAGCGCGTGAATTCACGTTCTATATTTGAAATACAAAGTATTGTTATATAATAATAAATAAAAGCACAATCCCGCTTCACATTATTTTAATATAACATAAGAAATTAAATTACAATACTTTATTTTCTCTTACGTACTAAAAGTTCTTCCTATAACGTTTTGGTTAATTTAATCTAAAATTATGTCTTCCAGAGGTACTGCTGCCAAGAATCGTTCAACGTTTTTGAGAATTTTGACGATAATCCCTTTTATGATAGGTGCTCCAATTTCTGTGATGACATCATTGCCGTTGCTAGCGATAAGGTCGTTTGTTGTTTTACCTGAAATTCAACAATTGTATTATGTTTACAGGTTATATGATTTAAGGCCTCGTTTCACCTTTAACATACATTTCTGGTAATAACCTATCGAAATGAAATGAAATGACATCTCGTTTATTCATCTAGGTTACAAATTAAATGTTGTGAAAGTCACAAGTTAAGTAGTGCAACAGGTTGTCCGAAAAATAGTGTTAGCAAATTTGCCTACGACGGGAACTTAGTTGACAGATTTTTGACTTTTTCATAAACACCGTGTACAATATCATAAACACCGTGTACAATAATATTTGTGATAGAAATCGCGCGGGGCTTCACTCCCGTCGTTCTTTATTTGGCCACTGCTTAGCTCCTATTGGCCGTAGCGTAATTTTATATAGCCTATAACCTTCGTCGAAAAATGGGGTATCCAATACTAAAATAATTTTTAAAATCGGTCCAGTAGTTCCTGAGATTCTAGCGTTCAATCAAACAAACTCTTCAGCTTTATAATATTAGTATAGCTTCATACTCGTATATTTGAATTGAATCAGGGTGTACTTTGTATCCGTTTGTAAAGTCCCGCGCGACTCAAGGCCAATACCCATGTTGCGGGAGTTTTCTATAAAGATACCCAGATCGGACACAATATTATAGTGTTAAATACATACGCAGCAATTCATTGTCCGGGAACAAGTTGTCGAACTTGACATCTGACTTCGCTGGTAGTTCGAAGTCGTGCTTCCATGTCTTGACTTTCCAATGTGTAACGCCATCTTTGTCAGTGAAGTTTTCATGATTCACTTCGATGTTAAGTAGGATTTTTTCTGGAATTAAACAAAATAATTGATGTGTGACTGAATGATAAAAAAAGAGTAATAAAATAGGAAGGCAAAATCCGGTTAAAAGTATGTCGGACCATGCTCAATGTACCCTACATCATCAATCAGCATCAAAAGAGTGTATTTAAATATGAAATGAAATGAAATCTCGTTTATTCATCTAGGTTACAAAGTAACACTAATGAAAGTCACAAGTTTAAAATATAACAGGTTATCCGAAAAGTAGTGTCAGCAAATTTGCCTATGACCAGTTCGCTGACGGGGTGGAGCTATGAGAAAAACTGGCAAGAAACTCACCCCATATAATATAATAAAGCATTTTACCCTTATAATTAAATTTATAAATATAAGTCTACTTTTTTATTGCCTGCAGTGACAGAGGAGGAGGCGATTCACCTGATGACTTGTGTAATATTATCACATGAGTAAAGAAACGGAATTTCTAAAGAGTAGTGGTACCTATCGCAGCGCCAATATATTAAGTTTTGCCTCTATTCCATTTTTACTACTCATTTGATATTATCTCTACATAATATTTAAATTGACTGCTGGTAGATGTAATAATCTATAAAAATCAATTGCTGCTCGTTAGTCTCGCTAAAACTCGAGAACGGCTGAACGGATTTATCTTATCTTGGTCTTGAAATGTTCGTGGAGGTCTGGGGAAGGTTTAAAAGGTGAGAAAAATTGCAAAAAAAAAACGATTGAGGCAGTACGAAGTCTGCTAGGTCAGTTAGTATAATATATACTAATTAAATATTATAAGTTTTGCATAAAATGTAGAATAGCGCCATCTAGTTTTTTACCTCTGAACTTATGACGATGATATTTCTCAACTTGTAAGAAAAATAATTGTTGCTATATTTTTAATGAGAGGGGGGAGGGGGGATTTAGGTATCATAATTTGATACACTAAATATATCTGAATAAGTAATAAAATGTTTGAAATACTAACCTAGTTTGACGTGCAGACCACCGTTGCCTTTAATCGGTAAAACGAATAGTTGTCCATCCATTTCGTAGTTTCCTTCAACATTTACATTCGGACACAATACTTTAAAAATCAACTGTTCTTTAGCCTTATTTCGCCTGTAAATGTAAAGACAAAAGGGTTAATTTTAATTGATATCTATTATTTTTACTATTATTATTATAAGCTCGAGTTAACAATAATAATAGTAAAGACACCTCGAGGTGTCGCGATCAAACTATGAAATATAAATATAATGTGAAATGCGTTAATGCACTCTGAGTATGTGTATAATACTGAGAGTGCATTAACACTTTTTAGAAGGGATAAAAATAAGTAAAAATATTAAAAGACCTATTGTTTAAATGACAAAGAAATGCCACTTTCTATAAATTTTAAATTTGACTCATAAATTTATTTTAAGACAGGTTTCAGTTAGTGTTCTGATTCATCATCATCATCATCATTTCAGCCTATTGCAGTCCACTGCTGGCCTCTCACACGCGCCATAGCACTCTGTCCGTGTTCCGATTCATTTCAATAAAATTATTTTATGTGGAATTGATAAATTGGGGAGCTACGAAACAAAAAAATGTACTTATTAAACTCTCTTATTCTGACGCACACTGGTGAAATGAAATGGCACGCATTTGCTGTACATAGAGCGTATAATTATTATACTAATACCCTATTTACAACTGGAATATAATAGGGTTAGACTAGCCGCACTGAATCGCACTTTCCCATGCTCTCTGTCACTTAGAACCGTTTACAAAAGAAACTTAGAACCAGCGTTTAAAAAAAGAATAAGATAGAGGCATAGAAAAGTGAAGGTCGGTACTACCAGACGTATTGACCTTAACCTTAAATGTCTATGTGAGACTTACTTAAGTCTCACATAGACATTTAAGGTTAAGGTCAATACGTCTGGTAGTACCTTATTTTAATCTGACACTTGTCAGATTAAAATAAAAGTTATCTAAACTACCGAAATGAATTTGACAGTTTCTTGTCATTTATTGTTTATTACATTTTCTGCCAGCACGTCGTGAAACATCTCAACTGTATTATTTTAACTAAATTTCGTATTTCCATGCAGCTGCATGTACAAAACATAAAACCTCGCTCCGAAAAAAACATTTTTTCACGATAAATAAACAATCACAAAAAAATATGCAAAATGGCAGTTGACAAACTACTATTTTTTGTGGAAGTGAAATAATAAAAAGGCATCATATTTGCAGTCATACTTGTTTTAAATACAAGGTCAATTTATTCAGATTTTCTGACGTAGTTTTCGAATAATCTTTTTTTTTAAACAACTTCAAAAAAGGAGGAGGTTCTATGTTCGACTGTATGTATTTGTATTTTTTTTAAAGTTTAAAGATTTTTCGAAGATGCCTGAACCAATTTGAATTTTTTTTTTCATTCCCAAAGCATGTTCGTATTTTGAAATTTACAATGCACTGTTGTGTTAGGGGAATTTGTAGTTGCGCTTAAAATAACCCTATAAAATTCTACTTACTTCTTGGTAACAAACTGATACTGTAATTCTTTATAATATACTTAACTTAGGAATCAGGCAGGAGTTGGTCTTACCCGTTCGATAAAGATTGATTTTGATAATCGAGACAAAAGATTTAACATAAGTAAAGCATGTAATAAAATAAAATATTCATTCACTTATGTTCAAGGACACCCAGTTCTAGGTTCTAGTAATTAGATATAATTTTATGATTTAATTAGTACGTTTTAGTTGTCTAGTTATTGTAAAGATTGTGTCAAGTTGGCTTGTCAGAAGACAAAAAAATCGTTCTTGTATAAGAGTCGTATCATACGGCATTGTGTAGAATCGCAGTTGGTATTTAGGCATACCATTTAGGTGTTCATGATTATAAATTATACCTATTTTCTGAGATATTACCTACATGTTTCGAAGGCTAGGCTCTACTTGCACCTTTTTTAACATACAATCATTGTGTACTTGCATATGCCCTGCCATCAAGCGTGGTAATGTGTGAATGAGTAACTTTCTTCGTGAGTCGAACCTTAGATATTCTTTAAAGAATATTCTGTGAATTTAATAGCAGATTTTTTTCTAGATAGCGTAGTTTAAGTTGTATAATATAGTATGTATGTATAATATTTGTTTTATGTGTGTTTGTTTCTTGTTTTGTAAATTACACCGCCCGAACTAAGGAACAAATCCTGTGACGAGGGGGATTTTAGAAACATACAATTTACGGACACAATGTACACCTTAGTCTCGAAACAAATGTCTATATATCGTAAAAATATAGGTAAAAATATATAAGTGTAGGAATCGAACGGCATGGCGATGTTAATGGCAACCTTAACCGCTAGCGCCACGGTGACAGTTTGTTACCGCATCGCGTCATACTGTCTGATGAGACTCTAATAGATTTTATCCTTCCATGCGTGTCACTCGTGATGATGCTTTTAACTACAACTGGTTGGTATTAAATATACAAAATTATTAGCATGTCACTTAAAAATTTAAGAGGAACTAAATCTAATGTTATATTATAAAGTATGTTCGTTTCGTTGAAAGTGCCAATCGAAGGTACTACTGAATCGAATTAAAAAGTTCTTTTTGTGTTGGATAACCTATTTATCGAGGAAGGCTTATAGGCTGGACTTATTATGTCACGCTACGCGCACTCCTATTGCTCGTAATAAATATTTTTTTCTATTTGGACCAGTAGTTCCTGTAGTTTAATGAAAAAACTCTTCAGCTTTATAATATTAGTATATTATATACCCTTCAAACTAGCTCTGTAAACGATAAAAATGGTTTGAGGCAAACCAAAATTTACGTGTTTGCATCAAACCGTTTGACCGTCTCGCTGCTACTAAGCTGTTTTATTGAAATTACAAACAGTGCTCTTGTCTGCTTAAGATTACTTCCTTAGTCGGCTTGTACGAAACCCACGGATTGAAATGTGGTAGTGACATTATGTATTCTTAATCCGTCGCTACACAGACTGTAAATATATATACACTAGGATAATACTTTTTTAACTGCTCAGCATAATTAACTTCTTTATTGGCAGTACAAGAATCTTAATTAAGTATCGTTTTTGAAATTCTTAGTAGTTTTGCTACCTATTACTTACATCCTGATTCTGTAATTATTTTCATTTATGTGATAATGGCCTATTGTTTCAACACTAGGGTGCCTAGTTGCTGTCTCTTTTTTGTATACATAATAGTTTCATTAGCTATTGTTAACGTCACTAACACTAATTGCGATGAGAGGAAAGTAATCAATCAATGTTCACTCAGAACAAACAAAATGGAAACTGTAAATACAATTATTTCAAGTGGATTTTGTCATTTCCAGCAGTGGTTTTTTTTTAATAGAGGTGGCAAACGGCTCATCTGGTGATATGTGATACACCGGGGGGTCACAGAGGCGTTAAAAGATTTTTTGCGAGACGCCCAACGCGTCCGATCGTGAAACGTAAACTACAATTTGTATGAAAACTAAGAATGACGCCATCTAGTTAGAATATTTAGATATTCAATTTCTCCATATAGAAAAAACATAATGTTTTCGTAGAACGCGTTTAGCCACTCGCAAAAAACTGTCAAAAACTGGTAATTTTAAACGTAAGTTATGGCTTTTGAAGTCATCATCTAGTCAAAACGATATCGTCTACACTTCGCGACAATAATATCATCTTTCAAAAATTACTTACGCCGCTCCCACTAACACACAGATAATATTTTCCGTGTAGTGACGGATTAAGAATTCGTAATGTCACTACCCAATTTCATCCAGTGGGTGTCGTAAAAGGTCATTAAGGGAGAAACCTTAAACAGACTGAGAGCACTGCGCGAAAAGGAAAATTCGAAACAAACCCTACACTAACCCGTCTGGCCGTAGGATATATAATAGGCTGAATTCCCTCCAGAATCGTTGGAGGAGACCCGTGCCCAGCAATGGGACGTTTCCGGGTTGTAGTAAATTGTATGTTTGATATGTACAAATAGTTTACAAAATAACAAGGTTCCTGCTATTTTGATTATTGCCATATTCCAGACTAATATTCTACCTGTCTGCCAAATTTCATACTGATCCTTTCACCCACTAAGGAGTGATTGAGTAGGTAATAAACATACATCTATTCCAACTGTCGCATTTGTATTATTAGTAACATAAAAATACTACTCAAAAACAATTTACGTCATTAATAAGTGTCATTCAATAAAATGTAAATAAGGTAAGGTAATCGACTGCTATTCAAGCGTTTAAAGATGCTGTTGAACTTGTACTTAGTACTTAGGTTAAGAGCTCTCAATAACACGAACAGACATTTACTAGAAAAAACATCTTCACATACGTAAATGGCTGTTATGGGTCATTCTGTTGACCTATCATGTCAATCCTATACCTATTATGATAGGGTATTTAGTTTTCCTTATAATTATTTTTAATATAAGAACATTGACTTTGATTGTAGCATAGCATTTACCACTGTTTCACACTTAATATATTATTATCTCGTTAAACGTGCAATTAATATTATACATGCATTTTTTTCCGATGTGCATAATAGCATGCAGACTAACTGATAAAAAGTGGTTACCAGACCTGTCTGTGTTCTTTAAGCATTGGTTGTAAAGACGTCCAAGTCAGGCAGGAAAAAGAGAGGAAAATTTTTGAGGTGAGGAAAGTGTCATTGAAATCATCCAGTTTTATTGCGTCGAAACGATTAAACTATCAAATACATAGTCGTACAACAAAAGCCTCTTCACTTTTACATAGTATATTATTAACATTGCACTTATAAAATCAGCTGTTCCGGTAGTTATACGCTCAAGCACCTGTAGGTACTTGTTCTGCGGAATAAGAAGTTGCTTTGACTGCCTTGTTGTTTTATGTCCACTTATTAGCTGAGCCAGCAGCTTCAAAAACACTGAATCATTTTGTTCCTTTATTTGAAACTAAATACAAAATTTCAGAAATGTTACTTTAAAACTGACAGAGCTTTAAATGTTTCTTAGTCAAATAAAATATTTCTCAACCTATCATGAAAGGCCAAAATGCCAAAATTTCATCTTTGTAGTTGCAGCGATTTAGGCTCTGCGTTAATGAATCAGTCAGTCAGGGCAAGTAATTATTATTTATGCTTTTGATAAAGGAAATAAATACATCTCTGCATCGCCCAAAGGTCGACTAGTAGAGAATGCCTCTGGCATTAAGACCGCCTTTGTAAGGTTCTTTGTGCATAAAGTTGAATAAATAAAATAAATTAACAAACGTAACGTCCAGGAGAAGGAACTTTCTTCTTAACTTTTATCGACATCAAAAGACAACAGATAAATCCTACTTATAAAGTTTGTGAAGACTTTTAAGAAATATAGCTAACATAAACAGAATAGCTAATTAAAATTATAAATGCTAAATTATAAATCGACGGAGGGATATTTTTACTCAATCACGCCAGAATGGTTGAAAAGATCTATATGAAATTTGAAAGACAGATAGATAATAGTCTAGAATCAACATTTTCATAATCATTTCAACCCACAAACGTCCTACTGCTGAGCATGAGACTCCTTCAATTAATGTGGAGGAATTTAGCCTACTATATATACTACGCTGGCCAGACGGGTTGGTATAGGGTTTATTTCAAATTTTCCTTTTTCTTGCAGTGCTCTTGTCTGCAGAAGGTTACTCCCCTAGTCGTCTTTTACGACACCCACTGGTTGAGGTGGGGTAGTGACATTATGACTCTATTCTTAATCCGTCACTACACGGATCAAGCTAGTCATAAGTCTAGAATAGTAGGTTACTTTTAACCAACACATCACCGGCGGAGCCGTGGAGGTAAATATATATATATATATATAGGCTGTAATTTATAACAAAAATACTCGCGGGTGAAACCGAGATCAAAATAAAAGGAGGCAGGTTTCCCTATCTCCCTTGGTACTTACAATGCAAAAATAGGATTACTGATTTGATAACCGAAGCAATATCACTAGCATAAAGATAAATGAAATTAGCTTTGCATTTACCGTAGACAGGCCATGGTTGCACTACAATAGTGTAGCTGTCATAATAATATGACTGCGGTGGGTATCCGTTTTTCATTAAAATTCGTCAAGCACCTCAGAGGATTGGTCTTATATCCCCACATTCACCTTTCAAATGCCCGAATATTCTCTTATTATATTAGAATAATCCGTGTTTTAAAGATAATGAATTAAAATATTATTATGAAAATAAAGCAATAAAATTGGTATTAGTTTAAATATTGATATTTTTCCGTGTATGAAAGATTATAATCAAGTGTAGTAGGTTTAATTGATAGCCTTCAATTTTCCCTATAATATGAAAATTATACATTTTATTAGAGCACCTTGTATGCTATTAGCAGCTATCTAGTTTTCCTTGTAATTTTTCTTAGTCTGTCCTACAATACTGGCTTACAATACAAGTTTATTGAATATATTTTTAAAATATAGCTCTGATTAAATTACAAAAATTTAAAAACCACAAAATATGACTCTAAATTGCGAGGTTGCCGTTCATGCCTATAAATTATCTTGTAAATCTTATAAGTTATACACAAGTAATCTATTAAAAAAAAGAACCAGATACTCTATTTCAAGAAATCCTATAAATAGAATATCTAATTGAGTCTAATTGAGATATCTAATTCCTGAGGAAACGTACCCATTACCGAAAAAAATATTAAATACTTACTTCAATTCTTTGGCTTCGCATTGTTTCAAATTGGTAACTACAATATCTTTAACCTTTAACTTTAGGTTAGAATTAGTAGCATTTATGCGTTTTATTTCTAATGGATCCATTACTCCTAGATTGAACTCAGGGATTCCGGCAGCAAATATCGGGATTGCACTCGACATTGTTTCCTTCAAACATTTTGAGTCGTCCCATTTGCATTTTGTAATTATGTCTGATACTAAAACAAATAAAAATTATAATTTATTCGTTAGTGATAAAGTTTCAATGTACACTTTAATGAAACTTGACAATAACATTATGCCATAATGTATATCAACAGAAAAAGTAAATTAACTAGGTATTTAAAAACTAAAAAACGAAAAAAAACATTAAAATTAACTACTATAAACAAAAAAGTGGTTTAGGCGTCGTTGTACTCATCAGCATCACTGTCAACCGGAAACGTACCCAGAAGGCCGGCGGCATTGCCACGTTGAATGATTCTCTGAGCAAGAAACACGCCAGCCCTTTGGGGGCTTACTCTGAATTTCGACATTCGATTAGTCGGTTTTGATGTCACTGTCAAATGTAAGGAAATTTAGATATTGTCACTGTCACTTACAAGCATTTGACAGCGACATCAATACTGACTTATCAAAAGTCAAAATTCAGAGTAAGCCCATCATCAGGGTTATGAGAATCGGCGTCGTTAGGTCTTTTTATCGCTAACCCCCAGCCAGATCTGCGGTTTGGTATTTGGGTTCAGTTTCAAATAGCTACCCAAAAAATGCCTACCAACTCTAGGTTTATAGTTTAGACTACTAACTTCAACATAGACCGGGATGAAAGTACCTTTCCTGTTTTTACTTCTGCTACACATTAGGAGAAGTATCAGAACAAATTTTATCGTGTGCATCAAATATTTTATTTTTATATTTATTAGTAGGTAGATGTAAATATTTATGAATTTAAGAACTATAAGTTGGTTAAATTTAAAAATATTGGACCCAATAGGTAGCCAGTACAACTTACAGTTAAGTTTAAATTTTTAATTGAACTAATTAAATTAAATGTTTTCTAGAAATAAACGTATTTTAAAAAAATTATGTAAAAAAAAGGAAATGTTTCCTACAAATTTGATACAAATTATAAATCATGCAAATATAATTTAATTGATTAATATTTAACCTCATCTACAAAATATCATCAAGGATTTCATACATTACACAAAAATCATTTTTAACAACAATAAAATAAGGATCATATTACCTAATCTGCTTTCGGTTACATATATGCAGGATAAACACAAGATAAATAACTTCCACATTCTGTTAAAAGATTTGCAACACGACCGAACACAAATGGACTGATGTAGTAGTTTACCGCCAACAAGATTTCAAGGCACTTATATACCTCAACATCTCATTATGTACTTCTATCAGTATCAAAATATAATACATGTTGTGTGACAATTTCTTAGAAGATTAGTTTTTTTTTGTTTTTAGCAGGGTTCAATAAACGTTGGTATTGTTTTTATAGCTTTGCGTGAGGATTATCGATAGGTAGTTTTATTGGCTATTGTATTTTAGATGATTGACAGTTTGTTGTCATTCTCTCTTATGTATAAGTAATTGATTTCGGATAAGACAGCAGAAAAAATGTGTTAGGTTATTTTTAACTCATTTGTTGCACTATATGAGTATTTTTTCAGACCGGTTATGCTATTTATAGTTTTACGCGGATTTTATTTATACTAATACTAATAGTATAAAGCTGGAGAGTTTATTTGTTTGGTTGAACGCTAGGATCTCAGAAACCACTGGTCCGATTTGAAAAATTTTTTTTTTTTGGATAGCCCATTTATTGAGGCAGGTTATATAACATGCACAACACGCTACGGTTAATAGGAGCTGAGCAGTGGCCAAATAAAGAACGACTGGAGCGAAGCCCCGCACGACTTCTAGTTGTTAGATATTTTGATTAAATTACTTATTTAATTAAATAGAATATTAATGAAAACGCACAGCTGGGTATCACTTTTTATTAATTATAATTGTTTTTATTTATCTGCTAAGATGGCTTATTCCCACCCGCTCCACGATTTTGTTCCCAAGCGCTCCATAACTAAAATTAAATATTATTATTATTTTGTAAAATTGTTCCCAAGGGCTCCAAAAACTTATGCAAATTTATTTCTTCAAAATTTGAGTAACTCCTTATTGTACTGTTTATTGTATTGCATGTGCATTTTTTTCAAGGCGATGTTTTCCTAGCGCGGTACTGAAAGACAACTGATACAGGTGTCAACGCGCGTGGTCAGGATATATGAAATTTATGAAAATTGGGCTGGATTCTTTTTTATCTTAATTTTATAATGCGCCTGAGGCATTTGTAATGACAATTTGAGTATAAGTTTCTTAGTATAAATCTTAAAACAATTTTAGTAAAAACATCGCAAACACACAATTTTACAATTAAATATCGAATAATACGATCTATTTCTTACTACAGAACCCTGTTCAGATTCAACAAGCTCTTGACCATTTTTTTGCCATATAATTCTAGACTATGATAATAATTACACAGCCTACGTTTAGGATGATATTATTTTTGTTTTTATTAATAATTGTAATAATCATTATTATAATTATGAATATATATCTAATAATAATATGAGGTAATTGTCTTTGCGTGCAGGTCTCAACACGCATACCTACAAGTTCCAAGATAGTGTTTTTAAATCTTCAATTATATTTTTTTAATGTTGGAGACAAGTTTTTTTTGCTTGTTCTAGTTTTTGTTTCGGCAATTAGCTAACATAATTAACGTGTCATATGTCAACTCTAAATGTCAAGATAATACTAGAGGCAGGCTATGAGCACGACGTAACTAAAAATACATTGCTAGGTAATTTTATTTAATTTATAAATGCGAAAATAATAATAATGTCATTACAACCCTTAAATGAGTCAGGCCCGGGTCGTCACCAGTACATTATTTTAGTTAAAGTACAGACAGAACGAAAAGCAACTATAAATTCCTACTTATATTAAAAGTCCTTATAAATGAAAGTAGGCATATCAAGTGCAATAAATATATAGAGCATAGTCCTTAAATGTCCCACAGCTAGGCTCAAGTCTCCTCCAAACAATTTGTAATTTAGCCTACTATACCAGGCTGGCAAGATGGGTTGGTGTAGGTTTTTGTTTCGAATTTTCCATTTCTCGCAATGTTCTTATCTGCATAAGGGGTACAAGGCCTTAGTCGTCTTGTACGACACCCACAGGTTGAAATGGCGTAGTGACACTATGTAATATTCTTAATCCGTCACTTATAGATACCGAAAATTTAAAGTGTCTGTACATACTTATATTACAAGCAATGCTAACAGTTTATATACATACAGGGTGTATACGACGGTACGACATTAAATGAAACCACGTGTAGCATGTGATGTATGAAGGCTATACCAAAAAAAAATTACAGAAATTTACAATAGTTGAGACGCAAATGTACTTTCTTTATGTCTCAGTTGTTCACAGTTTTAAACAACCTGTAGGTATTTACGTTGATCGTATGTTGTCATTACGTCATTCAATTCATTTAAATATCTCTGACTCTTTGATATTATCTTATCTCTTACTCTGTTCCACACTTTTGTCGTCGTCATGTCGAAAACGTCATCATAGAAAAATAATGTGTAATTTTATATTCTTAAATTTTTCGACTTTAAATAATGTGTAGCTTTTTTTTTATCATTTTTATTAGAATATGTTTATAAGGGTTAACACTGGCTGCCTTATCATTTAATGTCGTATCGTCGTATACACCCTGTATAATAAGCCTATATTTTTACCTAACCCAGGTTTACAACCATAACATACAACAGTCGTACAATTTTCCTCTTCGTCACGAAGGAAGACTCTTTCCACATCTACAGTCTATTTACAACTAATATTACGCTATTAGTATAACATGATTACCGGATAACCTGTGATTATATATAATTACATAATTATCTACATAAAAATAAGTCGTAGAAAATTACTTGCAATCAATTTATATTCCATTACTGTAAATAGGACTTGGTCATCATCTGTGTACGGGTAAAAAGCGCTAATCTCAGGTACTACTGATCCGATTTGAAAAATTCTTATAGTTTTACATAGAGCATTTTTTGAGAAAGACTAGGCTATATAACATGGTATGGCCAATAGGATCTGAGCAGGCAGAGCAGAGCACAAAGTATTTAACCAGTAGTAGCATTCATGTGATTTACCATCTGCTAACGGTGAAGGAAAACATCTGACTACATACACTAGAAGAAATTCTTAGTGTATGTCTGATCCACCAACCCGCATTAGGCCAGCGTGTGTGGATTACGACCTAAACCGTCTCAGCTCTCTAGATAGAAGAGAGGAGACCCGAGCCCAGTAGTGGAACATTAATGGTTGCTGATGATGACGATGATAAGTAGCAGTAAAAGAAAGGACAATACTTGAAACGTGGATTAATTACTGTTTAATTGATATTATAATCAGTCTTCGGGCGAATAGGAACTCAACCATCGCCTTTATTGTCTTCAGTAACTTAGCGGGATAAGTAAAACCTTCGTTGGTTGACAATTTCCCAGGATACGTTTCTTATGATAATGGTGCTGCGGGCATTAACTAAAATAACATTTTAGTAATAATTTATTTATTTACTTCCTTAAAGGTATCTTAAGCATAAAAAATAACAGTGTATACGAGTACAAAAGGAATTCCTTTGTGGGAGACTGGTATCTGAACTAGGTTTCCCTGTCATACAGGCTGCCAGGCCTCATCATCATTTTATCAATCATTTATGTTAATAACTAAAAACGAATCAAATGAATAAATAAATTAAATAAGAAGTGTGTGTGTTTGTGGGTGTCTGTTTAGTTAGGTTAGTGCTTTTTAATATTAAACAGAAGCTGACTAAAATTTAAAGTATGTTTCAAAAGCCAGGTTGTTATTGCTTCTTAACTTTACTTTTAAAAATGTATTAAATATTTTTTAGAATAGAATTTGTAATTATATACTTGCTGTGTGCTTTTTTATTGCATTTATTGCATCTACTAACGGTGAAGGAAAACATCGTGTGAAAAACCACATACCCTAGATGAAACTCTATCTAGGCATGTGTCATCCACTAGCCCGCATTAAACCAGGTGTCTGAATGGTGGCTCAAACCAGTTTTATATTATGAAGTAGAGGAGACCCTTGCTCAATAGCCGGAATGATGGGATACTATTAATAGGTATCAACTACTCGACAACACGTCAAACATGACAGATTATAAAATCTGTTTAACCAACTGACATATTGATTGTAGTGTTGATTAATATATTCTGACTGTTCTTTGAATAAGGAAAATGTATCTTTGCTGTTTTCTTTAGATGCAATTTACCATGAATAAAAACTGTAATTATTATCGATTAAACGGTGTTGCGGACAATGAGTATCCTTAACATTTTATGACATTTTTATGATTTAATATAATATTAATTATGAAACAAATTCTAACATTAGATGAATGATGCATATTGTTTAGGAGGGTTAAGAACAATTATAATCGTTTCTAATCGATGAATCGATTGAAATTTATTATAATCGTAATTACTGATTGTGATTATAAGTTTAATGATTTAAATAATAATTGAAGAAGAATGAATCACGTTAATACGAACTGTGGCTTTATATGATTCGATAAAATTGCTATCAAACTCGACTCTAATTTTGTTGTTGATAAAAATTGGCGCTATTAAGCTAACGAATGAATTCATCATCTTTATAATAATAATAATAATAGCAACTATCAAGTGTATAGTGTAACTTTTGTGAAGTAGATCATGTAACTATAGAACCTCTTTAAATACAATAGCTTTTCGCCCGTAGCGTCATCTTAGGTACACAATTATAAAATATAAGAAAAAATATAAATAGTTTATCATATTACTAAGACATTACATAACCTTGCATACCTTTATGATATTACACATCACACTACATAGCTTATGAATAGGTGAGATAAACGCGTCCCAGCCGCCCGGAAATCTACGCCTTTTATAATAATATATCTACATAAATTCGAGCCGCACTGCGATCGGTACGTGGTGTACCCACGGTTTTTTTTTTCGTAGTAACTTCTGAACTAATCCACCGAATAACATGATGTAAAAAAAGTTAGGTAAACAAAAATTGTCTCCATAAAATTTCCTTATTTATGAAAATGTTACATTTAAGTAATTTCTTTATTTGACCTCAATATAAAATACATCTACATGAACAATTTATAAAAAAAACATTATGCTGATAACCGATCATAATATATGCTAAACTTAAGGTTGTGAAACCCATTAAAATAATGTCTCCAAAACGACAACATTATATATGTTTAGTTTTATAAAAGGCTTGTAGTTTATAAATATTATATAATTAAAGACTGATCATGTCATGACATCTCTTTGTATGTAATACGTACAAAGATCTGGCCAAATACTATCTCTTAAGATACAGGTTTGAGGCAGGGTTTATTATGATTTTAATCTACTATGAGTATGTACTTGAAAATTTAGTTTAACTTAATTTATGGATTAATAAATAAAAAAATAAATAACCAACCAAATAATCGATACGAAACTTTCACTCGCGACACAGTGATTATACCAGGATCTGGTTTCATTTTTCATTCCACTTAGTGAGTGGTTTTCATTCAAAACCTCTAAATGTTAACTCATGGTCTTCAAAGAAAGCTTAAAGTTCGGTTCCCGATACGGGCCTCTGGGTGTGTAAAAAAATCACCCAAGGCATAGACGGCTTCTACTTCTCTCTCGACAATCACAGCTGACATTGGCGCGAGGCACGAGGTGAAATCAATAAAGTTGTCTTCACTATCCCTTGGTAAATTATAATGGGCTATATACACGTTAGGCAGATTGTAGTCTGGAACAGCACATAGGCTATTTTTACTGACACACTAGTGGTGGAGCTGTGAACAAAAAGCTAATTAATAACATGTCATTGTCTTTATATTTATCAACATTTTTAATGCAATAAAGACATAACTCCCAAAAAACAAACTTAATTGAATATAATGTCATTTTTGCAATAAGTGCGAGTATTGTGTTCACATTTTTTGTTTTATCAAAAAACATAGTTACTACATTACATTACATTAATCATCCTTCTGTTTTAGTTTATTATAGTGTAATAGTCTATAGGTAGCGTTTTGAGATATCTATTTGCATTAAGCGCGATCCTTTCGAAACTAGCTTTGAATATAGAGCTTTGTAATTTATTTGCTTCTGCTACCCAGCTATTGTTAGCGCTATCGCGAACTTCGTCACCTGGAAATGAAATAATATTTTGTTATAAATAAAATAAGTAAAAAAAAATAGGTTAATTTGAGAAAAACAATGTATGTAATGTGGCGGCGGCCATCTTGGATATACAATGATACTGAATATATTAACTGTAGTATCATCAAAACTGTGTGTATCAAATTTCACAATACTCTGTCAACAGCAAGAAGGTAAAATTTCAATTAGTAAATTTAACCCAAAGAACAAAAATAATTATACTAAATTTTTGAGAGGACAAAACCTTATAAAATTAAGCTGTCAAACCGTTTGAAATCCATTTTAGTTATATAAACTAATTGAAGAACAAAATGAGTCACCCCCCCTGGGAAAGTACCTCCACCCTACAATAAACCACAGCCACGATAACGTAGATTTGTGTTTCTGGTTTCTGCTTGTGAGTAATGGTATCCAGAGCTCAACCGTCATTTTCTAGAGCGAGAGAAAGACTGGGAGTACGACCACACGAAATCGACAAGTCACTCGGCTTATACTCAATCATTATAAAGTATATGTATGTTATGTAGTATCATTAAGTATCATTGACAGAAAAGGATACGTGAACTGGAAAGTCCGATTCAGTGTGGTTAGATGTGGTCCAACCTTTAACCACCAGAGTGACAGTCGAAATACCAAAAGGATCAACTTAAGGAGGAATACTTCTTAAAGATTCAGAATTTCATACAAATCGTTTAAGCTGTTTACGTGGTAGTTCTAAGAGTATATATATATTTATTTATATACGAGATTTGCTTGTTTAGCAGTATCTGATAGTTATTTTTAAATCTTGCAACTCTTGGTTACCCTGTCCGTAGAATAAGCTTGTGAAGTTAATGAAGATGGTCCCCAAAGCTAATACTGACGTCTCTTCAAAATGCTTGATCTGCTTGTAGTTTTTCATACCCTTGGTGATCGTTCGTATGTCTACATCCACAAACAAGCGGATTGTCTCTGAAAAATAAAATAACATTTTATATTAGAATGATTTATTTAAAAAATAAAAGAAAAAATTATAACTCGTGGGGTTTTTTGTCGTCCATCTATTTTAAAATGCGATTGACAAAATTTTGATATAGAAAGAAAGAAAGCTAGAGAAAATTTCCCGTGACAATCAGCCTCATCAGCGTGGTAACAGTAGACTAAGCTCCCTCCGCTTTGAAATTGATTTAACGTGATCAGCAGATTTATTTTTAGATTTATTATTATATTTATAGTGGAGTGCCTAGAGCGTAAAAAACAAATTCATAAAAACCTCGGATTTCTGTTACAGTGGATGATAGAAAAAATGGAATGTTTAGCTAATAATTATATAGAAAAAAGTTTATCTAATAATTTTGAAAAAAAATAAGATAATTGGGTAACTACAATAATTCACATAGTTTAATACTAAAAGGCTGTAAAACATTTTTTATCATCATCCACTAATGCCGTTAATATAACCAAGACGTTAATATCTTTTGAAACTACAACAACTTGCTGTATCAACTACTATTTTTTCTGCATTTATTTAAGTGCATTTAAAAAGTGTAAGGGTGAATTAAACACCCGTGAATCATGAATAAACGATGATGATAAAAAATGTTTTACAGCCTTTACTGAGTATAAAATACCTATCTAGGTATTTTTTTAATTGAAATATTTACCGTTGGTGGTGTAAAGGTGAAATTAAACGTATACATAATAAATAAAGCTATTTGAAATCAATTTTTTTAATTATATGCTGATTATGAATTTTTGATAATTTTTTGATTAAGTAAATAAAAAAATATCGAAAGCACAAAAAAAATTTGGTAAACTTTGCAAGTTACAGTACATAAAAAAAATGCCACCTCAGACACAAAATTTTGTTTTTTTTTCCTAGGTTAAAACCCCCAGGCGCTCCACTATAAAATGATGATGATTTAATGTTGTTAGTATGTATTTGTGCGGAACATAAAAAGTGTTCTGTAGAATTATAATAATTATACTACTGGAGGTCGTGCGGGGCTTCGCTCTCGTTGTTCTTTATTTGGCCACTGCTCAGCTTCTATTGATCATAGCGTGATATTATATATAGCCTATAACCTTCCTCAATACACATTATCCAACACTAAAAGAATTGCGTTCAACCAAACATACACACTTTTCAGCTTAATAATATTTTTGTTAAAATTCTAAAATCGAATAAATTGTATGGCTCTTGATTATCAAAAAATATCGAATTAGTTATTAACTCTACTTGTCAAGTCATTTTTTTATTATTACCTATATTATTTTCCTTTTGCAATGTTATACTATTTGTCAGACCAGACCAGACCCAGATTTGGGCATGTGTCTATAATTACTGCTACCAAAGAAGGTTCTATTACCGGATGGGTTATAATGGAATTGGGCTTTTCTTGTTGTTTCTTCTGATATTTCCAGTAGAGAGTTTGGAAAAATATTATATTTTTCCACATGAATCGTTCAAATTCGATAGTTGGACAAAACCATTTTTGGATTTTAAATCAGAAAGTAACCTACGTGAATGTATTAAATAATATCCCCGTCTGCGTAGTTCTATGTGTTGCCATAGTCGATCATTGATATCATAAAATCCCTTCATATTGATGCACGGGCAGATCCATTCGATCTGTAAAGTTTCTCCTTCTTCATCATGCGTGTAACTGCAACATGAATGTTTATTCTAATTTTTCTTTTTTTTAATGTTTGACATATATTTATTAAGGGATATTAAAAATATTTACATATCATATCTACAATAAAATAAAATTTACAGCTAGAACTAAGTACTAAACAAAATAAAAATACGAAAATAACTTAAATTAAAATGCGTTAAAGAATTCCTCAGCACCAATGCCGCTGTCCGCCGGAAACGTGCACAGCAGACTGGCAGCATTGCCACGTTGGATGGCAATGCTTATTCTTTGCGCTAAGAAAAAGCCAGCCCGCTGGTCACGTGACGTTTCTGTCAAGCGTTTAGAGAGTTCTTTATAAAGAGCCCGAGCACATGGACCCCATGGTCCAAGCGTTTTGACTCCAAACGGCTCAAATACGTTATACCGATTAGATTGCTGTATTTGCGCCGTTTGAATGTCTCGGCTGAAGCAGCAGCAGCGCCAGCAGCACCTGCTGTGCATGGAAGATGAGATGGTGCAAGGGTATCGACGCACGTTGCGTCCCACACCAAAGGCCTACTCATTTTGCATGGCAGTAGAGACATACCGTCAGGTCTCTTACCATCGTCGCGTACCAATCCATTAGGTTCTAGTACAGCTGGTACACCAGCGGTGACAAGAGGCGACGACTTTTTTTTCTAAAGTTTATAAACCATTGAGCTAAGTAATGAAAAAAAATGTATTTAATTATTAAGTAACGGGTCTATGTCACATAAGTATTATATTTCAAGGAATATCAAATTTGGCGCTCATATGGTGTCATAATTATTACAAGTTGGCAATAACAACTATTTCAATCAATAAGGCTAACTAAATATTGCACTTAAAACTTTTTTATGTGTTTGTGTAACGTAGGGACACTTTGTGAATATTGATGGTAGTATTTTTTCTTGCATTAATTTCTTAATTTGTTTCAGTAAAATTAAATATATATACATACAAAATCATTATTTGTTGTTAAGTTTGTAACATTAGTTGAATACAATCAAAACTCATTCGATAATCTAACGGTGTGGTGTTCTGCTGTGTCACTTTACACGCTACCGAAATTGTCACTTACAGATTAGAAGATTGTTAATAATTATCTATTTATTTATAAGACTAGCGAGAGTTTCTTGCCAGCCTTCTCATAGCTCCACTCCGTCAGCGAAAAATTTGCTGACACAATTTTTCGGATAACCTGTTACCTTCTTAACTTGTGACTTTCATAAGAGTTACTTTGTAACCTAGATAATAGGCCTTCTACACGATCGGAAACCGAAATTTATTACCGACCATGGATACATGTCTTTTAAGGCTAACATAAAAGTAATCAAATTGCATTTTTATCACATCACTTAAATCGTTACTATATAATGCAAAAATTATATTTTACCAACAGTACACATTATAATAATATAATCATAATTAAAGGAAAGATTCCTCGTCAGTTGCAAGTTATTTCGACAGCGTCAGCCACACAGACTTGCAGCCATCTTTCGAGACGTATTAATTATCTGTATTCTTCTCAATATTTACATACTGAAAAGTTGACTTTCCCGATCGTGTAGAAGCGACACTGATCGGTGGTCGAAACCGATCGTGTTGAAGGTGTTTCAATGAACGAGATTTCATTTAATTTCATTTCAAGATTAAAATATTTTTATTGTTTAGTAGATCTGGTTTGCTTAACGTTTTTATATTAATATTTTAGGATCTTATGTTTAGAGAAAAAATATTCTGCAAAAAGCTTAGATTAAGTAGGTACTTACTTTGTCTTTACCACTTCACATTTGCTAAATCCTTTTACAGTAGTATTGTATAGTATGAACCTAAAAACTGGCGTATTTCCTTCTATTACCGGTTGGAACATTGGATCTAGGTTTTCGGAGTAAATTACATTGTTTTCTTTTAGTATTATAGGGTATGCTGCACGTACTGCCTTAAAGACACAAGCATCATTGATAGGCCAGCATATTGGTAATTGTATAGCTATAAAAGGAAACAATTTGAATTAAATATATCAGTGTAAACGATCTTGTACACGACAAGAAAAATCGCAAGGATTAAGAATTCGTGTCGTTTCTACACACGAAACCACTTTTCAATAAGAATTTTGTCGGATTTAGCCTAAATTTTTTCGTTAACGTTAATACAGGTGTTGTCGTGTCTAGCGTAGACAAGATTAATATTGTTACAGCAACAGAGCAAAAATTTTAGTCATTTACTTCCGACACGACACGTATTTTAAAAAAAAATAGTTTAAAACTACATCTATTTTATCATGGTACGTTCTTCTAGGTCTTACCCTTCCAACGTTATCGTTCAAATTCGCCTCATATATTTGTTTTGTTTCAAAAATGTTGTCTGTCTGTTTGTTTGTAAGCTCCGAAACAATCGAACTGATTTCGACGGAACTTTTACTTTTACTTTAAAAAAAATTTGGGCTCAGAATCGTGGGCACGGCTGCTAGTAATTTAAAAAAAGTCACTCACCTGGAATTGATTGAACATAATGAATAGCATATAACAATAGTGTTATTATAGAATACATGACTTATCATAACCGCGGACAACTTACACCTGCCGACACACGTTAACCATGAATGAATGCTTCATCTGAAGTCACAGACTTTATAAATATAGGCTTTACTAGAAGTCGAGCGGGGCTGCGTTCCAATCATTCTTTGTTTGGCCACTGGTCAGCTCCTGTTGGCCGTAGCACGATGCTATATAGCCTATAGCTTTCCTTGATAGATGAATTATTCAACACTAACATATTTTTTTTAATTTGAGCCGTAGTTCCTAAGATTAACGTGTTCAATCAATCAAACAAACAAACAAACTCTTTAGCTTTAGGCATAAGGTTTTTATTTTTTATTATTTTTTTTTCAAATATTTGATCATAATAACTTACTAAATTAATGTATTTTTATAATAGTGTTATAAAATATTTTAAAACTAAATGAAAACTATCTACTTACATATCTACAAATACTATTTACAATACTATAAATAAATAATAATACAAAAAGTAATATGGGCTAGGCGTCAAAGTATTCGTCGGCATCACAAGTGAAAGTGCCCAGAAGGCTAGCAGCATTGCCACGCTGGATGGCAATGCTGGTTCTCTGTGCGAGATAATGTCATTAAGCTGGGGTGCCGGGAAAAACGGCTGGCACTCCTGCTGCAGGACAGGCCATGGTGTCCGAGGCTGTCGACGGCTTCACCACAGTGACAGTGATGCGGATAAATACATGGAGCACCCAAACGTAAAGCAGCAGCAAGGCGGAATGTGGTGTCGTCCAACATAGTGCCTATGTTGGGCGACGGAAGTGCATGCGGCCACAAACTAGACTCCAATTTTCCCACAGCAAGCAGGCGAGCTCGCTCAGCAGCATTGGAAGTAGTGGAAATTATATTATTTCTTATAATGCTGCAGAGTGGCGCGTCCCGCTGCTTCTGAGAAAATGAGTTAGTGGGCAACAAAGTATTTGGGCAAGCCATTTTCCAAGCATTCAAAGCCTCAGTCTTGCACAACACTTCCGAATTAACCAGTGTGAGTTCTAAGATTTTCTTGGTTAAATCTTCAGTGACCGAGGATAAGAAAGCTGGTAAACAAATTTTGCGCACACCGAGGCCACCAAAACGGATCGGTAGCGATCCTTGGAGCCATGTTCGGTCATTCAGAGACAAATTTAAAACTTTGCTTATGGTAATTTTTATAATTTCGTCTAATTTGTCTACTAAAGACTTCCAAAACTGTGATGAACGAAGTGCATGGGTAAATTTTGGGACAAAAAGTAATATATAGTAGTAAAATCTAATAATAGTGAAAGCCGAATGTACATTAATTTTGAATAGGCGATCCGAAACTTCATTCAAATTTTGTATTTTTTCGTCTATAAAGGATTCATAGCCTTCTTCTAAAACTGGGGACCCGAGGAGACATAGATTTTTTTCCCATAATTAATTTTAACATTGGGAGCCAAAGAATTAAATTTAGAAACAACCGAAAGTCTATTGTTAATGTTGTCATTTAAAAAAAAAATCACACTTTGTGGGATTTAAATCTAAACCAATAGATTTTTTTTTAAAGTAGTTAACAGTTAAATTACTGTATTTGTGCCTTTTGAGGGACTCTGCAGCTGCAGCAGCAGCAGCACTAGCACACCCCGCTGTACTCGGAAGGTAATAACATAACATAACATAGCCTTTTTCCCCGAACCCCTACCCCAGGCAGAGGTGTTTCACACCCACATTTCGCCAGCTATGTTTGGTCCCATAAAATAGGGGGCGAGCCTATTGTCATCAACCGGGAAATATGTTTACCAAATTCCGGGAAAATCTTCTTAAATTAATTTCATGATAGAAAAACCCAATACTATTTTCACCGATTATTTTTTTTTTCGGGAGTCGAACCCGGGACCTCTTGCACAGCAGTCGTATACACTTCCCGCTGCGCCACCGAGGCAGGCAGCACTCGGAAGGTGTGATGGCGAAAGGTTATATTATCGACGCAAGTAGCGTCCCATACCAAAGGCCTGCCCATCTTTTAAGGCAGTAATGTCATACCATCAGCTATAATAGTAATTTAGCTTTATAATGATATTAAGGCTGGCCTCTAGGTGGGGGAACGCATGAGCCTTGCCATCCAACGCGGTAATGTGGCTAGCCTTTTGGGTACATTTTCTCAAGAATCTGATCTCAATCAGATATTCTATTTATAGGAATTTTCTGTACATAGAGTATCTGGTTCTTTTGTTTAAATAGGTTAGTTGTATAATAAATTATAAGATATGTGTAAATATTTTATTGAATAAAAATCATATTAGTATAATAATAATAATTATATATTATTTATCGACAAATCATAGCTATACTACAATAGTGCAGCTATGATATGGCACCGGTAAGTGTCTCATCCCATTCTAAATTAAAATTCTTTAAGGTCCTCTACGTGTTGGACATTGTGTCCCCACCGTAAGCCTTCCAAAAGGACCGGGTATACTACTCACCTTAGAGAGAAGTATAGCCGTCAAAAAAGAGACAATAATAAAAATTTTATGTAAATGTACTTTTTTTATATTTATATTTTTAAATATATTTTTTTATATTTATATTTAAAAATGTAAGTTAATGTGAGAATTTAATTAAATAAAGGGATTAATAATATATTGTATTGTGATCCTTACTCTGGAGCCCTAACCGTCGGCACTTTGACCTCTGTTCCCGATTTCGGCGGGCCACCATATTCTTATATTTTTAAATGTATTTTTTTTTATATTCCTATTTTAAAATGTAAGTTAATGTGAGAATTTAATTAAATAAAGGGAATAATAATAATATTCTACCACATTCATTCACACAGCGTCATCTAGTCCCAAATTAAGCAATTATATTTGCTTGTGTTATGAGTACTAAACAACTGATATACTACATAAATACATTTTTTTGCAAATACATACACATTATAGATAAATTACACCCAGACACAGAACAAACCTTCATGCTCATCACACAAAGATTTGTCCTGGGCGGGGATCGACCCCCCGACCTCCGGCTTAGCAGTCAGGGTCACAAACCAATAGACCAATAGGCCCATCAAATTATTATTATCAAAATTTGTAGTTGCAGCCAACATTCTCAAAGGTATGTACTTACGGAAACGTTTTATATGAATCATTAATACATGTTATATTTTGTCAACATTATTTCCGATTCCGTATTCAAATCCTTAGAAGATTGTGATTATATAATTGAGTTTTAGTCAACCGGTTATTTTGACCTAGACTATAATTTATTTTATCATCGATGCCTTTTAGAATACATATAACTATAAATTGACCTGATTTAATGCTTAGTCCGTATTTTGTAATAAGTGGGATAGAGTTTGGTATCAAAATAAAGGGAATAAAATAGAGATTACAAATATATACATAATTATGTTATGTCTTTATATTCAATCAGGAATAATAATTGCAACCATTTTTAGGTCTTTTTAGTTGCTTATCTGTTAATTTTTTGCAGTCGGGTTTTATTTATTTATAAAATTGTTAAAATACCCATCATCATCATCATCATCAGCAACCCATTAAGTCCCACTGCTGGGCTCGGGTCTCCTCTCCTCTAACGAGAGAGCTGCGAGGGTTTAGGCCATAATCCACTCACGCTGGCCTAGTGCGGGTCGGTGGATCAGACATACTCATAGAATTTCTTCTAGTGTATGTGGGTTTCCTCACGATGTTTTCCTTCACCGTTAGCAGATGGTAAGTCATTTGACTAGAACATATAAATTCCACAAAGTGGAATCCACATTGGTACTGCCGGTCGGGATCGAACTCGGACCGCGTGATTTGCACGCCGGTCCCTTATCCATTCAGCCACCATCGCTTTATTTATTTATAAAATTGTTAAAATACCCATAGCTATACGCACTTTAGATAGGCGTACTCAGTAGGTACCTATATATCATCATCATCATTATAGGCCTGAGCTAATTTCCATCACAGGGAGCGATTTTGTGCCGCCCGCATCCAATGGACATTTATGATGATTATAGATGATAATAATTTAATAAACTCATGTAACTTTATTTTTTAAAACATAATAAAACATAGTTACACCATAATTATGGGTTTAAACCTTGCATAAGAGCTGATCGTAATAAGCTGTCATTAAAATACTAATATTTTGAAGTAATAGAATTAAATACAAAAATATTTTAAAGAACAACTTACAACCAAGGTTGATACTTGATAACATAGTTCAGTATCATAATAATTATAAAATCCTTTTATTTTCGAAAGAAAAAAATATACCTACTGTGAAAATGGAAAATAATAATACGTAATGTTTTCTGTTGGTCATACGTGTTTTGACATTGTCATCAGCATCCCATTAAGTCCCACTGCTGGGCACGGGTCTCCTCTCCTCTAACTAGAGAGCTGAGAGAGTTTAGGCCGTAATCCACTCACGCTGGCCTAGTGCGGGTTGGTGGATCAGACATACTCAGAATTTCTTCTAGTGTATGTGGGTTTCCTCACGATGTTTTCCTTCACCTTTAGCAGATGGTAAATCACTTGACTAGTACATATAAATTCCACAAAGTGGAATCCACTTTGGAACTGCTGATTGGGATCGAACTCGGACCACGTGATTTGCACGCCGCCGGTCCCTTATCCATTCAGCCACCATCGCTTTTGACATATATATTGTTACATCTTTTGGACTATCATCATCATCATCATATCAGCCCAACGACGTCCGCTGCTGAACATAGGCCTCACCTAATTTACGCCACTGCGAACGGTCTGGTCTTTTGGACTATAATAACTTTAATTGCTAAATATTATTATTATTATAGGTTTAAGATTTTACCAAAAAAAGATATATTGATACTATAGTTGGTGCTTAGTTAGTATTTTGAACACACTGAACAAATTTAATACTTTGGAATAAACTAATGTCATTCCGAGGACCACTGAAATAAAATTCCAGTGGTCCTCCCTTCTTATTAGTATCTATTAATATGTCATAAAAACAATACCCATCCTGACAGTCGGGTAAAAAACTGAGTACCAAATAACTATTAAACTGAAAGAACGAATCTCCTATTTGTTTTCGTTGCTAAGATACCGCACGCATCTTTTAGGTCATAATAAGACCATGGAAGTTCCAGGTATCGCAATTGCACGTTAAACCTGACTATTTGAGTCCAAGAAAGAATCTTGTAGGCACGTATTTCCCTTGGTTCTTACCAAGGGATTCCGTGCATGAATTTCTGGTCTTCATCAGACCGGTATTGTATGTCTTTTTATAAACCAACCTTTACTGACCATTAGAAACAACAAAAATAAAAAAAATAGCAAAATAGATACAATAATTACAAATAGCAAAATAAATACAATTACAATACAATTATTTAAAAATAAATTTAATATTTTTATCGTAGTCATGACCACCTATATCGTCTGTTTAGGAGCCATAGCACATATGCTATTGGCGAAAGGCGATTTAGTCGCTTTTTAGAAACTAAATGCTGCAACAGAATCTCTAAATTTTAGTAAGCCATGGAACGCAGAGAGTCACCAATACGCGATGCAGCATCAATCTGTATTGACTGTTCTCGATCGCAAAAACCCCGAGGTTTGAAATAGCTTGTGGTACTTATGTACAAAATGTGCAGATTCTGCTAAGAGTCAGAAGAGATTGCAATGCATATCCTCTGCTCATGTGGATCCGACTCATGCACAAAAGAAGCATCTATTTAGGACAGCATCAGGTCCAACCTGATGAGATATAATAATATAATAATCAAAGATAATAATAATAATAACATAATAATAAAGTCCGACGGGACAGCTAGTCATTATACAATCACGTAAAGTAACATACAAGAATATTGTAAATATAAATTAAATCAGAATATGTTTTCTTTTTCTTATCCGTGGAATCTATGCTTTGATGATTTATGTTTAAGATTCTTTGACTCTTCAGTGTAACAAAAAGTGTTTCATAATAAGTCTTTTGTATTGTTTATTTTTATAAAATTTTTCTTGTAATCTTCATTTTGAAGGCAAGAGCCAGAGGTGGTGGAAAGTGATGGTGGGACCAGATCTCCAAACAGCTAGATTTGCCAGTAAACTCCGCCTTGCACCAAACGATAGTGCAGAAAGCCCACTAATCACCTAAAAAGGAGTCACGATTTTCAGCAATGAGAGAATAATTAAGAACAATGTCTTATTCAATAATAAATTTATTTAGAGGTGTAACTTTTAAGTATTTGTTCATATTTTTAATTATTTTTTTTACATTCGCTGTTATGACAGGGCCTTGGAATTCTCTGGCGACTGGTCTCCATTGTGAATTGGCGAATTTTACAGCAGCATCGGCTGGAACAATAGAATAATAAAACTCGTTATTAGGAAGCACAAAATATCATTATTTATAAGTAATTATAGTTGCTCTTATTCATTTCACACGAATCAAAGATGTGATTCCTTTTTACCAAAACTAATTCAATTTGTGAGTTTTTGTAAATGATGAATTCCACCAGCCATTCTTTGTTAGGTTCTAAGAAAAATAAAAGTTCATATTTATTTATTTACTAGCAGTCTTTGCCCCCGTCGTCTTTATTTGGCCACTGCTCTGTCTATATACAGCCTATACCTTAATTGATAAATGGGCTATCCAACAGCAAAACAATTTTTCCAAAATTGGACCATTAGTTCCTGAGATTTCAACCAAACAAACTCTTTGTTTCAAACATTTGTCGAAGTTTGCGACGAAATTTATCAACTTTAGAAACAAGCCCTGTGTCGAAGGTAATATTACAAACATAATAATTACAATGATATAAACTATATTAAACTAAGGTTATCAACTAACTTAAATTAAAAAGAAAGATAAACAATATTTACAACCTAACACAATAAAAAAAAACAAAATATTAAAAAGTGGGGAAATAATTAAAAAATGGCATCATAAAATACTTCATCGCTGCCACTGTCCACCGGAAAAGTGCAAAACATAATATAATGAACGGACAAAATGAACTTGTAATGGACACATAAATAAATATATATAATAAATCACACAAATATTTGTCTTGTGGGAATCGAACCCATGACACTTATGAGGCAATCACCTTAACTGCTACGGCTGTTTGGACTAAAATAAAGATTTTCTTTCCCTTTTGCTAGCAAATTTGTTTGGACTAAAACAATGATTTTCTCAAAGCCCCCAAACAACCGCAAGTTACTAACTTAATGTACTGTCACTAACATAAATATAGTATATTATTAGCCCATTCGACCGCCTTGCCCCAGTTACTGGAGCCGAAAACAGTTGACCCAAATAATCTACCAGCTTAGTTTAAAGGTGAGACGAAAAACAATGGGAATAAAACAAATGAATTTATCTATTAGATAAGAAGAAAAGATTGCACACTATTATATACTATTATATAAAGAGCGTATTTACAAACAGAGTGGCACGTCGGAATTAAGTTCATATTTTGTGGTTTTCAATTTTTATTACGTATCTAATCGAAACAAAATTAAAATATGTTTGCTACACTTTTAAGTATCGCTTACAACAAAATACAAGTAAAATTTTTGAGGTAAACTTCGAAACGACTGTACCGATTTAGACGGATCTTTCACTGGCGGATAAAAATATCAGGGTTCCGTGAAAAAAAATTAAAATCCAATGAAATTGTCCACGCTGGTGGTCACAGCTAGTAATAAAATAACATATTTTTCTACATTACCTAATTCTCTATTGCCTCCATTAAACAGATTCTTGAGTTTAGCAAGCATGCCTCCCCTTAAGTCTCCTTGAGATTGGAAATTCTTGAACTGCAGAAATCTCTGTCCTTTAGTGTTTTCAACTATTTTTATTGTTGTCTCAGTATCAACGTAGTAATCCCCTGGAAATTAAACAACTTTTAATTGGTCTGGGTGAATATAATGAATTGTGATTGTGAATTATGGCCCAAACCCTCTCAGTTCTTTAGATTAAGAAGAGGAGACCCGAGTCCAGCAGTGGGATATTAATAGGTTGCTGATGATGATGATGACAATGATGATGACGATGACGTGTGATGACGGAGATAGAAGACATGTGTCACCATTTCCTCTCATTCCCGTGATGTTGAAAGAGGATTTTAATAGATAGAAGGAAAACTCGAAACAAAATCCTGTACCAACCCGCCTAGGCAGCGTGTAGTAGGCTAACTACCACCTATTTAGCTGAGGCCTATGTCCAGAAGGACGTCATTAGGCTAATATGATGATGATAATGATGACCTACTCTGGTCACGATAGTTTAAATGTTGTTATTATTATATGACAAAACTTACTGGTATCAAGTGTGAATTCGCCTTTTCCTTCGATAGGAACAAGTATAAGATGGCCTGATATGTCGTATGTTCCATACATGAAGAGCCTCGGACAATGCATCTTAAAGTTCATTGTACCATTTTCTAAGGAAATTCTGAAAGAAATTTGTCAATACAAAAATGAAGTACATACTTAAAAATTAAATGGTATAAATATAGTCATCATTCATTGCACTGATCTGTTGTGGCATGAAATAATTGAAATTTGGCATGCAAAATGTCTGTTATGTGTACGACTGATGTGCAACTGGGGACTTACTCGGAATTTCGACATTCGACTTAGTCGGTTTTAATGTTGCTGTCAAATGTATAAAAGTGACAGCGACCATCACACACAGAACCAAATGTCAACAATAATAACAAATTACAAACCAAAGTCCATTCTTAACACAAATAAAAACAAAAATTATAAAATATACAAATATAATTCATGTCAAATAAATGAATTTAGGTCAACGTTTCAATGTCATAAACAATTTAAAGAATAATTATGTATGTATATAGAAAAATATTATATAATAATATGTGTATCGCCTGTTGTCTAGACAATTGGCTTACTTTGAGCTAGATGGTACTGGATTAAAACTCGCTTACAATGATATACTTACTCCGTGTTCAATACGCGACAATCCTCAGAACCGTCTATAGTACTGTTATACAATTTGTATTTTACAATAATGAAGGTTCCTTCTATATACTCTTGAGCCATTGGGTCCAAATTTTCCATGTTTAGTGAAGGACTTCCATGAACAGCCGCTTTGAGTAAGTTGTTACAAAGTCTTAAGATACAATGTTGGTCATTTTTATAGCACGGCTTATTGTCAAAGTCTGTAAAAATATTATTATTTGTTTTTTTTGGTTTCTATCATGAAATTCCAGTATTGAAATTTTCCTGGAGTTTGGTAAACAAATGTTCCCGGTTGATGACAATAGGCTCGCCCCCTATTTCATGGGACCAAACATAGCTGGCGAAATGTGGGTGTGAAACACCTCTGCCTACCCCTTCGGGGAAAAAGGCGTGATGCTATGTTATGTTAATTAACTTTAAAATATTGTACATATTTACTAAGTTGTCATATCTTAAAGAGCTAATGTATGTGAGTTCGTATGTAGAGGGTAATCTTCGAAACTTTCTCAATTTACTCCAATTTTCATGAAATTCCCGTGCTTGTGAATATAAATGAATAGATTTATTAAACAATGTTGCCAATCAAATATGTTAATAAAACATTTTGATAAATCTCTTACATAAGTTTTTACGTAGACTTTAGAATCACTAATTACTCTACAGACATTTTTAAATAATATAGTTTTGGTATACTGTTAATTATATCTCAGCTGTATTATTATAAGAAGGGGAATACTAAAATTGTCTCAATTTTATATCACTGCAGGGAGGAGGGAGCCTGGAGATCTGTCATAGAGGTTTTGAACCCTGTTCAGACTCCAGCTCTCTCAAAAGAACAAATAAATATCTTAGCTTAGATTTCAACCACTTACGGATATCTGTCTGCACACCACCAAGAACACAAATTAAAAATAACGCTCGCCAATACATGTTGAACGTAACTTGTCTTTGGAGAAAATAAAATTTAAGTTATTCACTCTTACTTATAACCTAGGAATAAACCGTAACAAAAACGGGTTTCAAATGTATAACATAAGTAATTATGCATTGAATATGTTGATCTGACTGGTCCAAATTTAACGGTACGCAAAAGTTGAATACAGGTAAATGGGTAAATAGGTTAAGCCATAATAAGTCTACATTTTTTACATAAAAACAACAGCCCGCTTTACGGGGTACTTAGCCATTTGACACCATGAGTTGATGACTGGCCTGTTGGTCTAGTGGTTAGCGACCCTGGCTGCTAAGCCGGTGGTCGTGGGTTCGATCCCCACTCAGGACAAATCGCTGTGTGATGAGCATAAAGGTTTGTTCTGTGTCTGGGTGTAATTTATCTATAATAATATGTATGTATTTACAAAAAAAAATGTATTTAAGTAGTATATCAGTTGTTTAGTACCAATAACACAAGCAAATATAATTGCTTAATTTGGGACTAGATGGTGCTGTATGTGGTCGAATATTTATTTATTTTATTTAATATTGGTACCACGGTGTCAATCGCACAAGGACGTTTCTTCAATTGGCTGTTTAGGACCATGATGTCAATCGACGAATGTCATGTTCGTCTTCGTCGATTTACACCAAGGTTTGAAACAGCGTAGGACTCTTTCTGGCATTGTTAATTAGGATATACATTTATTATTATACGGGTCCAAATCACCATGATGTAAAACGGAGAAGGCAAAAAAGACATTCGTCGTTTTACACAAATTGGTACCTACAATGTTACAAAATTAATATGAAAATGGTCAAAACAGCCAATTCAAAAAAACGTCCTTTAGTGATTGACACCGTGGTGTCAAACGGCGAAGTACCCCCTTTACAGACATATACCTAATTAACGGATACAAAGTACATCTAGACTGAAAACAAAAATCTATGAATCACACAAATATTTGTCTCGTTTGTAAATCGAACCCACGCCATGTTACTAGCGAGGCGACAACCTTAGCTGCTTCGCCACGGTGACAGTCAGCCATTATCTGAATGCGGACTTTTATTTAAGCAAGCGCCTTTTGGTTACTTGTTCACAAGTTGTTTTTCGTAATTTTAGATTATACTTTATTTTGTAGGGTTAATTAAGTGTTAGTGTAATGGTAGCGCCATGAGAGTGTATACTTACTACGACTATTGCGCAACTGCCCTTAATAAGATGCCCGAATAGGTAAAAAAAAATTTTATGTTTTTCTGTTGTAAATAATAAAATATTTCCACATAACTTAAAAATATGTTCTTTTTTTCTTTTTAATTTTAAAAGACAACGCCCGCACTAGGGAACAAGCCCTGTGTCGCGGGGAGCTTTACAAACATGAAACTAACGGACACAAAGTACACCCAGACTAGAAACAAATATCTATGAATCACATAAATATTTGTCTCGTGTGGGAATCGAACCCACGTCACCCAGCACGGCGATGTAGTGGCGAGGCGACCACCTTAACCACTGTGCCACGGTGACAGTCAATATATATATATACACACAGCTAACCTATTAAAAAAAAGAACCAGATACTCTATTTACAGGAAATTCCTATAAATATAATATCTGATTGAGATCAGATTCCTGAGAAACGTATCCAAAAGACTAGCCACATTCACGCGTTGGATAGCAAGGTTATTGCGTTTCTGTTGTTAATTTTTGTGAGTATGAGTATAATATGCTGCTACGTTACGAAGAATTATGTGCCTATCGAAATTTTGAGCATAGGGACTAAACCACTTTCTGATACTAATAAAAAGTTTTTAATAACTGCGGCTTTTGCTGCATAAGCTTTTATTAGCTAACTTTAGGCTAGATGACACTGTTTAAAAAAATATCCCAAATATTTACTTTTCTTCATCATCATTACAACCCGTAAATATCTCACTGCTGGGCACGGTTCTCCTCCAAAGATTTTGGAGGGAATTTAGCCTACTATACCACGCTGGCCAGATGGGTTGGTATAGGGTTTTGTTAGGAATTTTCCTTGTATTTTTCTTTTCTCGCAGTGCTCTAGTCTTTTTAAAGTTTCTCCCTTAGTCGCTTCTTACGACACCCACGAGTTGAAATGATAATTAGCATTAAGCCCGCCTTTTGTACACAAATTTTGTTCAATAAAGTTTCATACAAAAAAAAAAAGAATATGTTTCTTAATCCGTCACTACAATACTATTTGCAAGGTATTATTTGCAATATTTAAACTGATTCAATACGGTTTATTTAGGTAGTGAATCCTACATTGGACTCTTGTTGTTAGTTAATTCAAATTAACTTGTTGATGGAATTTTTAAATGTTTTTATTTACAATTCTTAACTTATAGTTTAGTCTATATATTTTTATAGTAGAATCTAATCAAAGAATATAAAATATGTTATAGTGCCCTCACAAATCTATTAGCAAACTTGTAGATAAACAAACTTTGTAAGTATTTCTTAAATCACGATCAGGCCATCAATACCGTTATTTCCTTTTAACTTCAAAAGATTAATCAATAGATTAGAAGTCAAGTTGCTGACGACAGTTAACTGGGACAAGGTTTTTTATGTTATTTTTATTAGTTACTAAGCTGTTTATTATAGCCTTATTCAAGGTACAAAATTGTGGAATTTAAAGTTTGGTTAACAGTACAATTATAATAATTATATTATTATTTATTTTATTGTACAATTTTGGTAAATTGAAAATGACCTTTAAATTGAAAATTACCTTTAAAAATTGTCATTTAAATTTAAATATTAATATTTATTTTGAGCGAAATATTTTTTAACATTTCACTTAAATTTAATTGCAATTTTTATAATATATTTTAATTTAAACAAGTTTTTATAGGTCATTTAAAATATATTTATTATAAGTTACGTATGTTGTTATTTTAGCACTATAATATATTACAATACTTGAATAGCAAATTACACTTAATGCACATATTTGTAGTACATATCTTCAATAGGTACATGTTTGTGAAAGTTCATCAGATTTTGAATGTATTTTTTCATGAAGGCACCCATTATAGAGTCGCGCGTAATTTTTTCAATTATTCTCACACGATTTTCACCTGAAAAAACACACATCACATCAGCAACCCATGAAGTCCCACTGCTGGGCTCGGGTCTCCTCTCCTCTAACTAGAGAGCTGAGAGGGTTTAGGCCATAATCCACTCACGCTGGCTTAGTGCGGGTTGGTGGATCAGACTCATAGAATTTCTTCTAGGGTATGTGGGATTCCTCACGATGTTTTCCTTCACCGTTAGCAGATGGTAAGTCACTTGATTAGTACATATAAATTCCACAAAGTAGAATCCACATTGGTATGGTCGGGATCGAACTCGGACCGCGTGATTTGGACGCCCGGTCCCTTATCCATTCAGCCACCATCGCTTGTCAAAAAACACATTAGTATGTAATAATTAACGCAATACTTTCGTAAAGTTTGTATGTATATAAAGTAACCAAAAACATACCATTAAACATAAAACTCGTATTTAGGTTAAAATAAATATTTTGACATGATGATGGCAATGTATGTACTATCATCGTGTCATCAATAATCCGTCACTACACAGACAGCATTCTAACTTTCGCATTAATATTATTAAGATTAATAAGATAGTCTGGTACTCGTAAGGTTAATCTATAAGTTAGGATGACTGCTCGCTATAAGGCGCTTATTCTCTATAAAGTTATCAAAAATTTATTTTATCATCTTCATTTCAATCTTAAAGTATTGAAAAAGTAATAAAATATTTACATAATCCATTGTTACTGAATACGAGATTACTATATTCAGGTTGTTTGAGTTCTCCTCTCAAAACCGGCTTTACTGTGTACTTAATTATTTTAAGATGTTCCTTCCCCTTATCATCGTTCACTTTATGTTGTTTGCCTGTAATTGATAGATAGTAGTCATCTGAAAACGAAATATGTTTATTTTTTGTATTTTTTTTTTTACCACATTTACACAGCGCCACCTAGTCCCATATTAAGCAATTATATTTGCTTGTGTTATGGGTACTAAACAACTGATATACTACTTAAATACTTAAAAAAAAATGTAAATACATACATATTATAGAAAATTACACCCAGACACAGAACAAACCTTCATGCTCATCACACAAAGATTTGTCCTGGGTGGGGATCGAACCCACGACCTCCGGCTTAGCAATCAGGGTCACTAACCACTAAGCCAACAGGCCAGTCAAATTCAGTATTGCTTTATAATTAGTCTAATATTGAATTAATAAATTATACCTATTGAAAACTTTATATTAGGTACCTATTTCTGTTCAAACGCAAATAAAAATATTATGCAGATATAATTTCTAAACTTTCTTAAGTTTTAGTTAAGTGTTAGAATGGTTTGCAATGTTGCATTGTTGTTTCACTGGGTTTTCACATGAAATTGCGGAGATGAGGTTTGAGTGAGATTAGATTGTTCAATAAAATATTTACGATATAAAAAAAACCACCCTATTCATAAAAAAATCTTATAAATAAAATTTATTTATGTAATATACATAATTTTTGTTTCTTTAAAAGACAACGCCCGCACTAGGGAACAAGCCCTGGGCCACGGGGAGCTTCACAAACATGAAATTAACGGACACAAAGTACACCCAGACTAGAAACAAATATTTATTTGATTCATAGATATCTATGAATCACACAAATATTTGTCTCGGGTGGGAATCGAACCCACGTCACCCAGCACGGCGATGTAGTGGCGAGGCGACCACCTTAACCACTGCGCCACGGTGACAGTCCTTCTTTCAATTCATTTATTATTTATCTGTACGAGTTAGGTAGGTGTTCTTCGATTTTTACTGCGAAATAAAATGTTAGTCAAATTAAAGATTTGCAACAATATGCTTACTGTAAATTATTTTACAAGTTCCTTGTCCTTCCACTGGTACAGAATCTAAGATTCCGTTCAGGTCATACTCCGCCTCTAGAGTAAGAACTGGGCATTCTAAACCATAGTCGAACAGAGTATAATTACTTTTTCTGGTGTTACTGAAACATGGAAAAGAATAGCGGTCACACATTTTTATTATTAAAATTTCATTTCTGTGGTATTTCATGTCATTTCGTCGTTTCATTAGGTATTTCATTGGTGTTGAAATTCATGTGATTCATTTATTTATGCTAAAATAACATTAATAAAGTGACTAAGTACTCATTTTATGACGTATTTCATAAGAATTTTATTTTAATTTTGGTATAAAGCAAACATTAATAAATAATTCATAGCAAAACGCATTTTTTATAATAACTATATTACCTCTATTTATATTATGCTATTACTGTAAAAAGAGTAACAATTAATTATATGACGTCATGTATTAATTGTCTTAGAATTTATTTTCTTAATATTGTAAAGGACACTACTAAGACAACTGATTATATCTAATAATTTGAATATAAAAGATGTCTGATGTCTATAAAATATTCAAAATCTGTTTTTGTTGTAAGTTAAGTTTTTTGCGTTATTTATAGAATGTTTAATAACAAATAACATTACTTAATAAAAATAATAACCCTTTGTTTGACGTAATTAAACATAAGTAAATAAATTATACTCTAGAACCTACACTGTAGTGTGTACCTGTAGGTGATGAGAACCATCGAAATGTTACAATACAGGTAATTTAATACAATTTTATTACAAACACTATACTTTTATAATTCTTCTTTCTATAATTCTGAAATAAACAAACTAGAATTACTATGTTTATAGCCATTTTGAATCTTCCACCAACCACACACACCCACTCATCCACACTCACACACACCCACACATAGAAACATAGCTCCTTACTTTATAGTCATAACATTATAAAATTAGTTACAACTTAAACCTATCAATTTGAAAAATGTATAATAAAACCTAACATATAGCATCTAACTAAAGAAATGATAAAGCAAAACGCGACACTGAAAATGTGACACGCACGCAACCTGCAACTTGATGGGCCTGGTGACCAGTAGCACAGATATTATATATCTATTTCTGGCACCAGTCCTTCACAAATTTGCACTAGATGCTTCCAATTTGTAATCTAGACTTATTTAGTTATTAAGATGCCTTTTGTGAAGGAAAATAAAGACTTATTTTATTTTATTTTATTTTTATTCTAGAAGTCAGGCTTGGTTCCTGTCGTTCTTTATTTGGCCACTGCTTTGTTCCTATTGGGTTTAGCGTGATGTTATATAGCCTATGACCTTTCTCGATAAATGGGTTATCCAACACTAAAGTCATTTTTGAAATCGGACCATTAGTTCCTGCAATCTTAACGTTCAATTATTCGAAATTGATTTTACTGTAATTTTCGAATATTTCACATCGATATCAAAATTGAACAAATGAACATCAAAATTGCCGATTCCACTTACGAATTAACTTACTTCAACTTTTTAAACAGGCAGTCCTTTAAACCGATTAACGAAGCGTCATTGAGGGTGTAACTGATTGTTGGCAGATCAGCTATGACGGCATCAAGTCTTAAAGGATCTGAAGAGTCCACACCAGGCATACCAATCACAAACCGAGGGTAAACTTTGTCTATCACAGCGTTTATGAGGCATTCTTCGTCATTGTCACATGATTGCTTTTGTAAACCTGTAACTGGGTTGATAATTACGAACATAATGGCTGACCGCTTACACTCTCTATTTGGCTTTTTTATAAAAAAAATTGCATCAATGAGTTAAATCACAATTTAAAAAATGTTGTTGTTTTTCATTTATAACATAAACAAAGTAGTATTAGGATAATTACTCACCTAATGAATATTTAAAAGCAAACAATATAAACAACAAATTTAATAAAATCATTTTGATTATGAACAATAACGGAAATAAAATGACTGACAAATTAAAGAACACATTGTATTTATATTCCACATTTATAGGCGGAAACGTTAGGAAAATTAATAACAATATGACAAAATATTACAATACTAGAAGTCGCGGGGGCTTCGCTCCCTTCGTTCTTTATTTGGCCACTGCTCAGCTCCTATTGGCCGTAGCGTGGTGTTATATAGCCTATGTTATTCAGTTCTAATGTAACTTTCTAATGGCAAAATAATTTTTGAAACCGGTCCATTTGTTTTAAAGTTTATTCGTTACATACAAAAATTCAAATCTTTTGCGTTTTTTTATTATTAGTATAGATATAGATAACAGCTTCTAATGTCTAAACATTTTTTCGTCTTCAATCAAATTCCAATTTTTCAATGTTTTTTATTAGAAACAAGTAGACAAAGGCCACAGGGCCGGCATCCAAAAAGTTAGAGTGACCAGATCCGCAAAGCATTTGGTTGCTGCAGAATCGCTTGAGGTCGATCGTATCAGGCTAAACAGCCCCCTAGATAAGTGGCGCTGATACTAACTATTCAAAATATTTAAAAAACGTCACTTCAATTCTCACCTTATAATATGTTGTCGCTAAGATTCAAAAGCAAGATATTATATTGCATAATTTTTATTGTTTGTTTTCCCAGAGAAAACATTTGTAAGGTTTTTTAGAATAATGAGCTCATTGTTTGTTTTGTGTAATACTTTCAAGAAATGGCCACAAATTAGGAAGCAGTTCCACCTGGCCATGATTTAACGTGATTTACCTGGAAGTGTTTAAATAGACTTCGGACTTAGGTTGGCCGAACCAAAGATAATCAGGCCAGGGTATTTTCTAATGGCTTCGACTTGAAGTGCAAGTGTGGTACTAACCACAGACGATGCCTCACCTAATATCATGCCCTGCGTTCCCCAACAACTGCACGCAGAAGGATGATAGCAACTGACAATGCAGTAGCTGTCGCTAAGTTCTGCGCCGATAGTTTAAACGATTTGCTGTCAACACGATAAAAAGAAGGAAGCAGTAAGCTAGGTAAATAAAATAATAATTATTTAAAAAATTATCACCATAAAGACGTCATACCTATAGAAATATAATATTTGAAAGAACCATTAATTTTGTTCACACAATTATAGTACTTAATTTAAAAATTCTGTTTGACTTGTTTGTATAAGGTAGGTTTTACACGTAGGGCCAACCTAAGCCAATATGGACCACAGCATAAATAAAATATCTTTACTATATTGAACTACTGTTAATTTGTGTAATAACATTATTGAAATTTAGATACACTGTGAACGATATCGGCTCATGTTGGGCCAATATGGAGCGGCATAGTAATTCTAAAAATAGCACCACACATTTCCAATTACGGAACGAAGAACTTATTTTTTCTATATTGTGAGGTTAATTGGTAAATTTGGGACATCAAAATCTCAGTTAATGATTGGTACTGATATTTATGACATAATAAAAATGTTTGGATATTAGGACTGTATTGTGCGTTACATAATTAGTTTAAGGAAAAAACCAGTAGGTAGTACAAAGTTATCAAATTAATTATCTATAAATATTAATTTGTGTATGAGGAAAAGACGTACAAGAACCCGATATATTTTTACACGCTTTTATTAAATGTTTCTGTTTAATAATAAATTGAAAAGAAAATTCTTTTGCTTTTTATACGCATTTTTTTTATGCTAATTTTTTACGCATTTTGTTTATGCTATTATGACTTTATTATCCTTTCTTTGCTCCTCCAGCTAGATGGACCGACGACCTACAAAAAGTCGCTGGGTCTGACTGGATAAGGAAGGCGGAGGACCGAGTGTTATGGAGTTACGTGTTAGGATAGGTCTATGTCCAGCAGTGGCCTGCAATAGGCTGAAATGATAATGAAAATGATGATCCTTTCTTTGAAACTCTAATAGACACCATACTCGGAATAAATTACCTATTTAATTTACGGTTCAAATACCATCGTAGTCTTCTTACCTTTTATAAAATTATATATAATTATTATAATTTTTTTTTTTTTTACCTACCTAATAAATAAATAAAAAATTTAAGATTTATAAAATAACAAACTAAAAATATTTTTTTTTTAACTTAGATTTATATTATGCCCGTGTAGTCTTAGATTACGAATAAACCGCGTTTGGTCTAGCGATTAGTGTTCCGGGTTCTGCGTTTCGCATTCACTGAAATCTATACCATAGATTATCCAATACACACAAAGCAGTTATAACAGCAGCCTTACAGTGTATGCAAGTGTAAACGCGAAATGCAAAATTTGACTGTAGGTGTAAACGCGAAATGCAAAATTTGACTGTAGAACGCAGACGACGCCGGGGCGTGGTGTGTTCAATGCCTAAGGTTTAGTTTATTATAATAATAATAATAATAGTTTATTTCGGACAAACTTATCCATAGCACTTAGAATAAAATAATTACAATTAGAATACATAAATTACAAATAAATTATAAAATTGTTATATAAATATGCATTATAAAAATCATTAAAAATTATTAAAAAATTACAAATTAAAATATAACAATAAAAAAAAAAAAATATTACAGTTTCAGTTGGGCATGCAAGCGTATCCAATGGCGCAACAGTGGCATGTCCCACCTGTCTGCAAACACGTTCAGCATGCTGTTTGGGCTGGACCTAACACGTTTCAACATCGATGCACACTGTTTCCTTATAAGTGCATGAAAGCCATCAGTATGCGCTTCTGCGAACATATTCGATGCGCTGCAGAATCGGGGCAGCCCCAACAGCAACCTAAACGCGTTATTGTATTGAACACGTAAGGCGTTATATGCCGCTAGCGTATAGCTGACCCACAGGCTACACGTGTAAAATGTTTGACAATACGACTTAAAAAGTGTAATTTTTACTTGATTGTTGCAACGTGCAAACCTGCGGGCCAACATATTACACCTGACAGCCAACGCCCTACGTGCCCTTTCCACATCCATGTTGTCCCTGAGATCCTCAGAGACCCAGTGACCCAGATACTTAAAGTTTGCTACTCTCTTTAAAGCAGTACTGGCTAAAGTAACAGTGGGCACTGATAGGTAACTTTTTCTACGCGCCTTAAATACTACTAGTTCACTTTTCTTAGCATTGTATCTGAGCCCGTGGGCCTCCGCGTAAGACTCGCACGTCTGGACCAACCTACGCAAGGCTCCGATCGATGGGCTCAGCAGTACCATATCATCTGCGTAGCTAATATTATTGAGACAAACTCCGTCTATGTAACATCCGACATTGGCACTGCTGAGATACTAACTATTCAAAATATTTAAAAAACGTCACTTCAATTCTCACCTTATAATATGTTGTCGCTAAGATTCAAAAGCAAGATATTATATTGCATAATTTTTATTGTTTGTTTTCCCAGAGAAAACATTTGTAAGGTTTTTTAGAATAATGAGCTCATTGTTTGTTTTGTGTAATACTTTCAAGAAATGGCCACAAATTAGGAAGCAGTTCCACCTGGCCATGATTTAACGTGATTTACCTGGAAGTGTTTAAATAGACTTCGGACTTAGGTTGGCCGAACCAAAGATAATCAGGCCAGGGTATTTTCTAATGGCTTCGACTTGAAGTGCAAGTGTGGTACTAACCACAGACGATGCCTCACCTAATATCATGCCCTGCGTTCCCCAACAACTGCACGCAGAAGGATGATAGCAACTGACAATGCAGTAGCTGTCGCTAAGTTCTGCGCCGATAGTTTAAACGATTTGCTGTCAACACGATAAAAAGAAGGAAGCAGTAAGCTAGGTAAATAAAATAATAATTATTTAAAAAATTATCACCATAAAGACGTCATACCTATAGAAATATAATATTTGAAAGAACCATTAATTTTGTTCACACAATTATAGTACTTAATTTAAAAATTCTGTTTGACTTGTTTGTATAAGGTAGGTTTTACACGTAGGGCCAACCTAAGCCAATATGGACCACAGCATAAATAAAATATCTTTACTATATTGAACTACTGTTAATTTGTGTAATAACATTATTGAAATTTAGATACACTGTGAACGATATCGGCTCATGTTGGGCCAATATGGAGCGGCATAGTAATTCTAAAAATAGCACCACACATTTCCAATTACGGAACGAAGAACTTATTTTTTCTATATTGTGAGGTTAATTGGTAAATTTGGGACATCAAAATCTCAGTTAATGATTGGTACTGATATTTATGACATAATAAAAATGTTTGGATATTAGGACTGTATTGTGCGTTACATAATTAGTTTAAGGAAAAAACCAGTAGGTAGTACAAAGTTATCAAATTAATTATCTATAAATATTAATTTGTGTATGAGGAAAAGACGTACAAGAACCCGATATATTTTTACACGCTTTTATTAAATGTTTCTGTTTAATAATAAATTGAAAAGAAAATTCTTTTGCTTTTTATACGCATTTTTTTTATGCTAATTTTTTACGACATTGGCACTGCTGAGCTCACCTATAAGTTGGTTTATATAAAGGTTGAAGAGCTTGGGCGAGGGAAAAAAAAAAAAAAAAAAAAAAAAAAAAAAAAAAAGGTGAGTCCACCCTGCCTCACCCCGCACTCCAACCTGTTTTTTTTTTTTTTTACTTGGGGAAATGCCTGACGCATACCCCTCGGTCTTGAGGGAAGAACCGAGGGGTTATGTGGGGCTCGCACCCACTAAAACCCCAAGGTGTTCCTCTCGTCGCGCTCTGCTGTGGTCACGGGAGCGCAGGAACATTCGTCCGCGACGTCAGTAGATAAACCTGACCTAAACCCAAACTGTGCATCATGGAGCTTTATGTGCATGCCCAAGTGTTGGTCAAGTAGACTGTCCAATATCTTAGCCACTATTGTTGCTAGTGAGATAGATTGGCCGATAATTTTGCAAATCAAAAGTATCACCAGTTTTATTTTTAATTATTGTAAGGTATCTCAGTATTATAGGGCACTTATCAACATTCCACAAAAATAGTGTCAAATATAAGAAAAACGCAATACGCTTATAAAACAAATATTTTTATTTGCAGATACCTAATCAGAAAAAAACATCTTCAATAGGAACTACTTTCAAATAAGAGTTTACATTTTTGATAAATAATGCCATAAATTTCTCCATGACGGGCTTGCGAAGGGATTCATTCGTTTCTTTTTCATGAGCAGCTGTGTATTCATGTAATGCAGCAGCTGAAAGAGAAACTGTAAAGATACAAAATTACATACTTATCTAAAATAAAAAAGTTTTTTGCTGATACAATGTTGGTGGAATAGATAAGTGATATGTAAATCATGCAATCTGAGTTCAATTTCAACTAGCATGCGACAGCACCAATGTGGATTTCACTTTGTGGAATTTGTAAATAATCATCATCATCATCATCATCAGCAACCCATTAAGTTCCACTGTTGGGCTCGGGTCTCCTCTCCTCTAACTAGAGAGCTGAGAGGGTTTAGGCCATAATCCACTCACGCTGGCCAAGTGTAGGTTGGTGGATCGGACATACTCATAGACTTTCTTCTAGGGGATTAGGATTTCCTCACGATGTTTTCCTTCAACGTTAGCAGATGGTAAGTCACTTGACGTCGTACATATAAATTCCACAAAGTGGAATCCACATTCGTACTGCCGGTAGGGATCGGACTCTAACCACGTGATTTGCACGCTGGTCCCTTATCCATTCAGCCATCATCGCTTTTTTTTATACATATTCATCATCTCATCATCACCTCAACCCATGAACATCCCACTGCTGGGCACGGGTCTCCTCCAAAGAATGTGGAGGGAATTTAGCCTACTATACCACCCTGGCCAGACGGGTTGGTATAGGGTTTGTTTCAAATTTTCCTTTTCTTGCAATGCTCTTGTCTGCATAAGGTTACTCCCTTAGTCGCCTTTTACGACACCCACGGGTAGATATGGGGTAGTGACATTATAATAATATATTCTTAATCCGTCACTACACGGACGATATATATTAATACGTATAAATTGTAGGCGGCACAGGATCTCTCGCTGTGGCGTAAATTAGGTGAGGCTTATGTTCAGAAGTGGACGACGCGCGTCGTTAGGCTGATATGATGATGATGATGATGATGAATATGTAGTAGTCAAGTCATATGACTTACCACCTGCTAACGATGAAGGAAAAACATCGTGAGGAAACCTTCGCTCTTGATTATTCTTATGTTTGAGCTTTGATAATTAAAATAGTCATAATTACGACATCTAACTAACTACTGGCGATCTATAAGCATAGATTATTGCATCTTTATTTAGTCTTTTCTGAATATAAAAACCAGGTTGCCTGGTCGCCGATAGAATGGCCAAAAATATTATTATTAGATGTGCGTCGCGGTGTTAGCTAGCTTTGAACCAAATTTCAAAATTGGTCCGGCCGTTTGTGCGTGAAGCAGTAACAAACATACAAAGACACTCACAAACTTACGTCTTTATTAAATTAGTGTGCAATATAAAATAAGTACTTACATTTTTCTGTGTCACCGTTCGAAAAAATCTTGAAATTGTATGTCACATTCCCTCTCACATTAATATCTAAATCAAAGGTTTTGATTTGCATGTGTAACTTGTTATTTTCATCGAAAGATTGCTCCAGGGTTCCACTGAATAAAAAAACATTGTCATCTGAAAGTAAACACCATAAATTATGATAAAATGTTTTATGATAATATATAAGCAAACATTATTCATTTAATATTTATACGAGCCAAATTGTTTAAAAGTTTTCAACTTATTGATGGTCGTAGCATATTGAAAGGATTATAGACTATAACAGATGTATATTAAAATGTAAAGTAGTTTTTAAAAATCTTTGACTATTGAGTAATCCTATTCATCTGGACATCTAGTAAATAAATAATATATAATTAAGATATGATTTCGTTGTATACTTACAATATTCAACTATGAAGTCACCCTGTTCTTCTATGTGGCTTGTACCAAGTTTACCTTTGATTAAGTATTGACCGTCCATGTTTAGGTGTCTACATGCGACGTGGTAGTTAAAAAAGATCGTATCATTGGGCTCTATTCTGAAATACCAAAAAAAAAATAATTCTAGATATCTATTATTTTCGAGTAACTAGGTCTTACAGAAACACCGCACCGTCTAACTTATACCACATTGCTACTCATATATACCATGCAATATACATATACATCGTGGCGCTTACAGCCAATGGCCCCCGTAACCTTTACTAGATCGTCGGTCCTTCTTGATTCTAGGGGCACCAAATTAAACATATGAGTTTAGTTTTGGACCGCAGTCCCAGTCGCCGGACCATTTAATTTAAATATTGTTATTCTGGCGAGTCAAGTTCGATTGAGCTTGGGGAAGTATCTCCACACTACAGAAGACCGCGACCATAATTTTGACTGGCCTGTTGGTCTAGTGGTTAGTGACCCAGACTGCTAAGCCAGAGGTCGTGGGTTCGATCCCCACCCAGGACAAATCTTTGTGTGATGAGCATAAACGTTTGTTCTGTGTCTGGGTGTAATTTATCTTTAATATGTATGTATTTACAAAAAAAAATGTATTTAAGTATTATATCAGTTGTTTAGTACCCATAACACAAGCAAAATTAATTGCTTACTTTGGGACTAGATGGCGCTGTGTGAATGTGGTAGAATATTATTATTATTATTATAATTGTGGTATTCCCGCCAGATGGACCCACGACCTAGTAAAAGTTGCGTGTAGCCGTTGTTTGCAGGTGGCAAAAACGCTCCCTGTAGCGGCAATTAGGTCAGGTATAATTATGTCCAGCAGTGGACGTCATTGGGCGTCATTGATGAGTAGTGGTGTTCAGAGCTCATTGGGCTTGTCAGTGAACTGGCTTTATGCAAATTTATTGACACCTTTTTTTTTTATTTGTATGACGTTCATAAGTATCATGACATGTATTTGATCCAAATGAAGCAAAGATTATGACTAGGACTATAACTATGGTGTTGCAAGCGTCTATAGGCATCCGCTTACCATCACGCCACCGTCACGTCGTGGTACAAAAAAGTACTTACTTTACTAGTTCAGGATTACAAGTTCTCATTCCATGCAATGTAGCATTACGTACTTTATAGTTTACTGTCTGTAGATTGCCTTCAACCAAATCTACATGTAAAGGGTCTGATGATGGAACACCTTTCAAATCACCGGCAACGCAATTTTGGTAAGTTTTTTGTGCACCTTTTGTGAGACATTCTGAATCTTCTAAAATACAAAATGTATTGCCACCTGAAATTACAAAACAGCGATCTTAGCTAAATAAAGTGTTACCAGGTGAAAAAACAAACAATAGAGTAACATTATTTTTGAGTGTCACAGTGGTATTGCGGTTTAAGTGGTCACCTCGCCACTAACATAGCAGTGTCATGGTTTCGATTCCCACACGAGACAAATATTTGCGTGACTCAAAGATATTTGTTTCTAGTCTGGGTGTATATTGTGTTCGTTAACTTAAATCTATGTTTGTCAAGTCCCCCGCGACGTAGGGCATGTTCTGTAGTGCTGGTGTTACATACAAAATAAACCAAAATAAAATTATAATTAAATTTTTACATCTCATTAATCTAAATCTCAACCTGATATATTTTTTTATAATAACAAGTTTATTTCTAAAAATTATATATTTACTTCTATAAATTTTTTTATGTCCGACTCTAAGGAAACTAAGTGTCCTCTAATGAGCGCCATATCACGCGCTGTCCTATAGCGTCTGTGTACAAGAAAATTCGATGGGTTATTGAACAAAGCTGCAATCGATATAACATAATTTTACAGGAAAAAAGAATTAGTGAAAATCTTGAATAATCACAAAACTACGAGGCGTGTCAAAACGGTTTGTATACCAAAGAGTGAGTTATTTTTTTGGACAGACGTTGTACATTTATGCTTATACTGCTTAGTAAATACATAAAAAAAAAGAAAAAAAATATTGCTCCTAAATTGAAAAGCGTTTCCGTAAGAGTCCATTGTTGTTTTATTCCGGTAAAAAGTGCGAAATCAATCAAACAGCAATAGTCTATTGCAACGTTGTGTGTTAATCTGTAGGATGTATGGCAAATACACTAATAGTGTTTTGCAGTGATGTTACATGAAAATATTTGTACAGCGATCTTTATTGTGAATCGGTATACAAAGTTTATTTCGAGGAACAAAGCCGCAACGGCGGTTACTTGTAGAAGGTTGAACAAAACTTTTATCATTGCACATAACACGATTATTCTAGTAATTTTGTTTAGGGGTACAACGAGGCTATACCTATACCGCTTTTGGTAAATCAGCAAGTTTTTATTATAAAATTCCGCAGATTACGAATCCATCACTATTACGATCCTGTTCCAGGCACCCATCGAAATCATTTTATTTTGAAAGACAACAATAAATACATAAATTTTATGCAAAACATAAATAAATAATGTACCAACATAATTATATCATCATAATGATTATAATTATAGTAAAACAAAGAACTATCTTTAAGTTGATAAAAGCCAAGGATAAGGTAATCGTGTGAAGTCTGTAGTAACTATTATACTGATACTAATTAAAGCTATATATTTATATTATTTTACTAGAAGTCTCGCGGGGCTTCGCTACCGTCGTTCTTTATTTGTCTACTGCTCAGCTCCTATTGGCCGTAGCCTGATGTTATATAGGCTACTAGCTTTTGCCCGCGACTTCGTCCGCGTAGATTTCAATATTACATAGATCTTTGTTTTAAGTGCAATTTATGAATTCCACAACACCCCACTACAGGAGTTGAATTTCATTTTACGTCAATATAGATAACATTTTCGTAATAGCGTCCCTAAAAACCTTGAAAACGACATGCATATCAATTTCTAATAATGATGATGATGATGATGAAAAACAACCCATCAACTCACTTCTTAACTGAAGTTCACATATCACTTGGAAAACAAAGAACTGTCTATTTAATATTTCACCCCCTGAACCCATCCCTATCAAAAATATTAAAAACAAAACTTTAATTCCTATCCCAATACTAATTTGCAAAACGTTAACTTCAAAACAAAGATCTTTTCATACAACGTTTCATCCCCAATTTCACCCTTCAAAAGCCACCCTTGTCAAAAATATTGATGAAGGTATTTTTTATTTTGATAGTAGTACCCCAAAACAAATCTTTAAGTTAAAAAACAAATAAGTTTCATACAATCGTTTTTATCCCTTTTCACCCCCTTAGGGGTTGAATTTAAAAAAACCCTTTCTAAGTACACCTCCAGACATTAGGACAAACACACCCTCCAAATTTCAAGTCGCTACGACCAGCGGTTTAGGCTGTGCGTTGTCTATCAGTCAGTCAGGACAAAGCCTTTTATAATTGTATGGATAACCTTCTTCAATAAATGGGCTATCCAATACTAAAAGAATTTTGAAAATTGGTTCAGTTCCCTACAACGTCACAAACTCATAAACTATGCTTCTTTAAAATATTAATAGATGACTCATTAATTTATTAATAAATTATAATTAAATAAACTAAGTAAATTTACCTTGGTAAAAAACAACTCCAAATATTAAAAGTCGTGTTAAGAGTGCCATTGTTGATAGCTAACTGCCGTTTGAACTTACTAGGTACTATTTTTAAACGACTTCAAAAAAGGAGGAGGTTATATGTTCGACTGTATGTATTTTTTTTTTTTTTTATGTATGTTCATCGATTACTCGGAGATGCCTGAACCGATTTAAAAAATTCTTTTTTTGTTTTAAAGGGTATACTTCCGAATTGGTCCCCTATTCATCACGTCAAGTTCTGATGATGGAATCTCAGGGAAATCGAAGGCAACCCTCAAATTTTATAGGCACATGTTACGTATTTCATATATTTTTTAAAGTTATTCAAGTATTTACGTCTGATAGTCAACATCTCATGTTGATGAGCTGGTGATGGAAGGTATAACTCCTTAACTATTAGGAGTTGGTGGATAATTCTTTCAATATTATAGTTACTTATATACCTATAGTTGTATTCTTGTAGGTTATTCAGGTGAGCTGTCAGTGGAAGGTATAACTCCTTGACTCTTAGGAGTTGGGGGATAATTCTTTCGACATTATAGGTACTTATAAACCTATAGTTGTATTCTTGTAGGTTATTTAGGTGAGCTGTCACTGGAAGGGAAACTTCTTAATGTTTAGGAGTAAGAAGATGATTTCTTTAAATATCACATCCATGTATAAACCTTAAGTTGCTAGTGTTATTTCAAGTGTCTGAGGCAAGAGCTCTTGATTGAAGATAAAGTTGTATAATTCAAAGGAATTCTTAGATGATATTTTAAGTTTTCGATATAGTATCTAACCTGCATTGTATACCTATACTTGTTACCTGTCGAATTTTATAGGAAAGAAGAAAGACATAAAAAGCTGAGAGTTTTGAGATTCCTCTATTCTACAATCAGGTTGTGTTGTTAGAATATTTAAATAGACGTTCCCTTCTATCGAAGATTCTTTATTTCGGTTTTCCGTCTTAGTTTGCCAGCCAGTATTATTAAATCTGCTAGATAAAAAGTACACTAAAAATGGAAAAATAAACTATTTTTAACAAAAAAATATTATAACGACTTCAAATCAGTACTAAAAAGCGAAAAATAAACTGAATTAGATATTTAATTCCAAGCTAAAAAATACCTACCTACCTTTTTAAAGTATAATACCCTATTACTAATCTGTTTGAAGTCGGTGCCAGCCTAATGAGGTTGTATCACTCAGTTTGAGCCGTCCACTAGGTACACGCAAGTGCAAGGTGGTGTGAAGTAGCGAGCGGTAACAGATGTACGTACTAAGTAGTACGTAGCTTAACAAACTCTTTAGGCTTGGCACCGACTTCAAACAGATTAGTAATAGGGTATTATACTTTAAAAAGGTAGGTAGGTATTTTTTAGCTTGGAATTAAATATCTAATTCAGTTTATTTTTCGCTTTTTAGTACTGATTTGAAGTCGTTATAATATTTTTTTGTTAAAAATAGTTTATTATTGTTAACACATAGCTGGGCTTTTGATTTAAAATAAGATAAAATATTTGTATTCTTAGAAACTGTTTAAAATTCAAATGGATAGCAGTAGGTAATAATAATCCATACATCCATAGATATTATAAAAGGCTTTGTCCTGACTGACAGACAACGCACAGCCTAAACCGCTGGTCGTAGCGACTTGAAATTTGGAAGGTGTGTTTGTCCTAATGTCTAGAGGTGTATAATAAAGGGTTTTTTTTTAAATTCTTCTCATTCTAATTCTTCGAAAAGGGATTTAAACGATTGTATGAAACTTCTTTGTTTTTTAACTTATAGATTAGAAAATTTGTTTTGGGATACTACGTACTATCAAAATAAAAAATGCCCTCATCAATATTTTTGACAAGAGTGGCTTTGGAAGGATGAAATTGAGGATGAAACGGTGTATGAAAAGATCTTTGTTTTGAAGTTAACGTTTTGCAAATTAGTATTGGGATAGGAACTTAAAATGTTGTTTTTAATATTTTTGATAGGGATGGGTTCAGGGGGTGAAATATTAAATAGACAAATCTTTGTTTTTCAAGTTATACTTAAGAAAAAATATATTTTGATGCTTTAACCAAAATGAAACATTCTGAATTAAGACAGGGATGCCTTTAGGGGTGGTATTTGACAATACTATGCTATATAACAGCTCTGCCCTGCCAATAGCGTCTATTTTTTTATTATTACGGTTAATTGGGCCGGAAGCCACTAGTGGCCTCCTTGCTACCTCGACCAGAGTTGATCTATTGTAGCGCCCCTTTTTGTTTTATAGTTCTCTGCTTATTCCTATAGAGGCTAGGAACTTCCAGATTGTCTGAGCAGAGAGAGACTGTATCTCATCTGGTTGCACCTGGTGCAGTCCTAAAAGGATGCTCCTTTTGTGCATAAGTGGCCCACATGAGCATAGGACATGCATAGCTGTCTCTTCTGACTCTTGGCAGAATCTGCACATTTTGGATTGGCTTAGGTTAAGTTTAAACATATGGCAGTTTAATTTACAGTGACCGGTGAGTATTCTTGTCACTGCCGACGTTTTGTACCTGTTGAGTTGCAACAGCTCTTTGGTATTTTTGTTGTTATGGCCTTTGATAAGTGCTTTAGAGTGGTTTTGTCCTGGGGCAGATTGCCACGCTCTTTGCGCTTTATTTTGGCATAGGTCGTTGAGGAGGGTCTGGACCCTTTGTTTGGGAATTCCACAGAAAGGTTCTGGACCACTCATTGGGTTGTTAGCCCCGTTTCTGGCCAGTGCATCCGCCTTTTCATTCCCCTCTATTCCCGTGTGTCCCGGGACCCATCGAATTATGACTCTGTTAGATTCCCCTAGGACATTTAAGATCCTCACACAATCTTTAACTAGTTTTGAGTTGAATTCGAAAGAGTTTAACTATAAAACTATACCCACGTGAGCGAAGCCGCGGGCTAAAGCTAGTATAAAATAGTTAAGTAGATGAATAAAGCCTTCATAGATGCTTCAATTTTACCAGGTAAACCAGCAGCAATCTTTGGGTAAATAGCTCTCCTGGATTTAATTAAACATTTTGCATCGTCATAACTGCAAGGCACATTATTTGCACCTGTGAAGTAGGTAATAATAATATGTTTAATGTAAAATATTGAAGCCAGTGAACGTCATTGGCATGATGATGATGAATATAAAATAATACAACTTGTAAGAAAGATGAGGCATGCATCAAACATGACAATTAACTAAACTAATTCTCCCTACAGGTTTTGCCTATTAAAATGTTATTGAAAAAAGTAAGCAACAGACAAACGCGGCAAGGAAAATAGGATTCGGACATAATTTCTTTTAATTCATCATCATCATCAATAATCCATTAAGTTCTACTGTTCGGCACGAGTATCTGATACATCTATCATAGCGATCGGAGCATATTTTTAGCGTTTTAGCAGTTTTTCCTTACCAGCACCAGTACGGCCAGTATCTAACTTTCAGCCTCTTAAATGACGTGTTTCTGGTGATTTTGGAATAGAAGTCGGTTAAGAGACTGATTTTTTATTTTTACTATTTCTCGACTGTTTTTCCAATTGTGTATTACAAATATATATTTTGATGTAGTACTTGTTTCCCACAGTTGATAAAATCATTTTAATTATTTTTGTATGCAAATTACCTTATTTCTTTATATCATATTTACACATAACTTGAAAATAAACACATTTAAAAAAAAAAGAACCAGCTACTCTATTTACAGGAAATTCCTATAAACAGAATATCTGATTGACATCAGATTCCTGAGGAAACGTACCCAAAAGACTAGCCACATTACCGCGTTGGATAGCAAGGCTAATGGGTTGCCCCAGGTAGAGGCCCGCCCTCGCTAGGAGGGAATCGAGTCCGGTCTGCCACCAATGCGACTGTGACGACGACACGGCGCAGCACACGCTGGAGTCTTGTCCGGCGTGGGAAGAGCTGCGTCGTGGCCTCGTCGCAGTCGTTGGAGAGGACCCCTCGCTGCCGGCCGTCATGCAATCCATGGCCGGCAGCGACAGGAGTTGGGAAGCGGTCGCACCCTTCTGCGAGGAGGTCATCTCGCAGAAGGAGGCGGCGGAGTGGCTCCGGGAGGAATCTTTCTTTGCGGAGCCGATCCACCGCCGGCGAACTGGGCGGGGTCAGCGAGCGCATATGCGCCTGATGCCGCCATAGTAAAGGCCGGGTGGGGGATCGGGGTTCACTCCCTCACCCGCTCCTTTCCACGAAGGTCGACAGCGTCTCCGGTGCACCCGGATGCTGTCGTTTGGTGTAGGGCCCGAAAGGGCCCGGTGTCGGTACCCCGTAAGGGGCTGTCGCTGGGTGGGCTGCTGATGATGTAACAAGTTCCAGGGCCCACCCATTACGGCGAAGCGACGGTGCACAGAGGGGTTTTAGTGGAGTATTCCGGTCCCTCAGACTGGCGAGTCCACCAAGCCGCTGCCTATCTTGACAGGATAGCTCTCTTAAAACCTCGTTTCAAAAGAAAATGACATAGCACTCAGAAAACGTGAGAAGTGTAGGTAGTAAGATTAGAGACTACGAAAAGAATTTTCGGCGCTAGTTATTCTGATTTAAATTTTTTTAGTGCGAGCGAAAGTTAATACAAGTCTAAAGGGAATAATACACACACACACATCACTATTGTCTGTGTAGTGACGGATTAAGAAACGTAAGGTCGTTACCCCATTTTAACTCATTGCTGTCGTAAGAGGTGACTAAGGGAGTAACCTCAAGCAGAAAAGAGCACTCTGCGAGAAAAGGAAAATTCGAAATAAAACCCTATACTAACCCGTCTGGCCAGCGTGGTAATAATAGTCTGAATTCCTTTCACAATGTTTGGAGGAGACTCGTGCTCAGCAGTGGCATGTTTGTGGGTATAGTTTAGCTGGAAAACATTCTTGCAGCATATAATAAATATAAATAATTTCACATAAGTTTCAAGTTTCAAAATAGCTGCCATAAAGAAAATTTTTTTGACCATTTATTACCATCTGATTTAGAGAAAAAAAAGGGAAACGGCGTAGCCCTACTAAGTATTTTGCCTATCACTTCTAACCATGCAAATAATTTAATGAAATATTTTCCAATTATCAACTTTCCACAAAAGTACAACACTTACAAAAGTAAACCAGATTTCATTAGATGAAAACTGAAAAGAAGACGTCCCTTCTTATCACTCACGAACACTGACTTGAAAGATTGAATATAAAATAGAATTTAGCAAAGTTTCCATTCAACGTTAAACGTATACAAATTTTGGGCGTTTCGGTCTATCCACGCTGTGGCGAGATAAAAGCAAAGTTTCGAAATGGATTGAGACCGAGTTTTATCAGATTCAGCCAAAATCTGTTCAACGAAACACATTTTAGCAGCGATATCTTTTTGCATGAACTTTCCTCTTTATATGAAGGTTTTAATTAAATTAAGGTGAGGGATTAGACCCCTTGATACAAAATTTTCACACGTTCCTTTCTGTGATTAAAGATTTCATTAGAGTTTACATTTATAAGGGTTTTATGCCAACTGTATCTTTGGTATATCAAGAGGTTGACTAGTTAGTGTGCAATCTTTAGTAGAACTTCAGAAAATACCTTTATTTCGTGTTTATATAACGTTTATTACAAGTTTAGTAATAATATAGAGTAAACTAGCTTAAGTGGCAGTGAGCTGGTGACATCTGCAGAGGGTCCGAAATACAATGGAGCAAGCCTCTCCTAGAATGGAGACCGTGGCTCGGCAAATGTAGAGTAGGACGCCTTCCAGCTAGGTGGACGACCTGGACGAAAAAATCGCTGAGTCTGACTTGATGCGGAAGGCGTAGGACCGAGTATTATGGCGCGTATTTGTAGAAGTCTATGTCCAATAGTGGACTACAATAAGGTGAGATGACGATGAAGCAATAATGTGTGACACCATGTTTATTGAAATGGAATATGATGGTAAATTAGTAGAATGGAACATAAGATACCAAGTGATAAAGACTAGTAGACGGAGTAAAGAATAGAGTAGAAGAAAGATGAATGACAGCAAACTGACTAAACTTAGACATAGAACTGTAAAGGCATCGCTGTTATAGATAGAAAATCATTAAATTTATTTGGCTGTTAGTTGAACTAATCTCGCATTTTGTACTTTTGAAAGAAAATACAAAATATGTAAAAACTTTTTAGTTTCTAGAAAGCAAATAACATAACTTGATTAATTTAAACGTTAAGACGTTTCATTCTGCCACTAAGCCGTTGCCTGAAATGTAGCATTATAATAACAATCTTAGTAGGACATAGCGAGTCACAATCTGACTAAATTGTTAAGCCATAGAAGCCAACGAGGCGTCAAATAATCTTGCCTTTACGCTGCAGATCCGCGGTAAGCTGGGTGCAAAGATGCTTTGAAATAGACGTTTATATAGACTGGTTCGTATTTGTTTCGATCATTAAATTCTGAATGTTTTCGTTATGAAATTTTGTAATCGATTATAATATGTATGTATTTACAAAAAAAAATGTATGTAAGTAGTATGTCAGTTGTTTAGTACCCATAACACAAGCAAATATAATTGCTTAATTTGGGACTAGATGGGCTGTGTAAATGTGGTAGAATATTATAATTATATTATAATTATATTATATTATGATGGGGGAAAAAAATACAGACATAAACTTTTTAATGACGTGCACGACTGCACGTACGTGGTGATGCGTTTCTATTTTTAACCGACTTCCAAACCAAAAGGAGGGAGGTTCTCAATTCGACACGTATGTATGTGACGCAATTTCTCAGCCGATCATGAACTATTTTTGATTATTCTTGTTTTGTTCGGTAGATTCTATTACAGTATTGGTCCCCTATAAATTGTATTGAAATTGATTCAGCAATATTTGAGAATATCAAAAAATACTATTTTTTTCTCATTAATTTGACAACACGACGTTGTTGTAAGGGTCGCCACGGCTGACAGAAGATACGTCGTATATCGTCAATCGTGTTACGCTAGATTAAATAAGTATTATCTAATGTGTAAATAAAATAATATAAATTTCGTAGATTTTCTAATAAAATAAATTGTTTATTTTGTTTTAATTACAATTTAATTAAAAGAAAAAGGTCTAATTTGACCAAATAGTCACGACCGAAAATACGCTCAACGCATCTTTCGTTAGATGTGTAGTGATCCTAGACAGACCTTAGTGCCAATTTATGGTTTGATGAATTCATTAGTGATGGGTAAGGTAGAAAAAATATATAAAATGAGGTCAGAACACTTATGAACATTAAAAATGAATGGGAACAAATACTTTGTTTACCAAAAGTTTTTGTCTACCAATTAATGTTACCCAAAAATATTGTATACCAAAATAGGAAACCTGTACCAAAAACAGTATGCCTAAATTAATAAATTCGCATATCAATTAAATAAGTTTGTGTATCTGATTTAGCAGATGAGTTAGTCAATGGGCGCCTAATTGACTCCAGACTTAAAAATTATTAAGTGACCCAAAAGGGAACAACAAAAATATGACTTAAGCGACGAATTTTTTTGTTAAGGCACGGACAAAATGACGTAATAATCTATGCTAGTTTTTTTTTATTTATTATTAAAAATATCGAAACGACAAAAATTAATATAAGTATAAATTATTGAATAAAATAATTTACATGTTCATAAAACCAATAAGTATAGTAGGTACAACATTAACTGGGGGGAAAATAAAAAAAATGTCATCTTGACGTTTCATCTCAAACACAAAAATAATACTTACTGTTTTTTCTTCTAATTGTCTCGTTTTGATAATTTATTGAATTTAAAAATACTTCTGAAGGGAATGTATGTACCGTAAGCGATGGTGGCTGAATGGATAAAGGACCGGGCGTGCAAATCACGCGGTCCGAGTTCGATCCCGACTGGCAGTACCAATGTGGATTCCACTTTGTGGAATTTAAATGTACTAGTGAAGTGACTTACCATTCAACCTAACGTTGAATGAAAACATCGCGAGGAAACCCACATACCATGATGATGATTATCAGCCTTCTTTCGATTGCGCATTCATGTATTAGGTATCTATTTAGGTTATTTTTGCTTTAGCTGGCACCGACTCGAAAAATAAGTACTTATAAATTGTAAATAGGTATGTGTAAAAATAATTTCCTTTATTGTACATTAATGCACATGCTTTGACATAATTAAATATCATTTTCTACTCTTTTAGTTTAAATTTGTACATGTACCTAAATATGAACTTGAAGTCGGTTTTTATTTTTTTTAAAAAGACTATGTTATATTACACCATGTTTCATCATTTTATTATTTGTCGGTATTTAGTCAGTGTAATTAGTATCAGATTAAATTTCGGACGTATTTAGCGTTTTTGTTATAAAACACGTTATCTACGTATTTATATAATGAATAGGTATACTGTTGAAGTTAGGTTTATTAAAAGTATAAACAATAGCTAATTTTATTATACATATGAAACAAATATACTTACTAAATATGTATTTGTTTTTTACATCTGTACCAATGAATACAATAATATGTAAATAAACTTGAGTGTATTGGCCGGCTATTAAAGTTTGGTGATGGTTTGATGATGAATGATGATGATGATTAGTTTTATAAAATCTTCAAGAATTCAGTCATCAGAGGTCGGCTAAAAATATGGATTTTCGTAAGAGACACAGAACAATAAAACCTATCTCTGTTCTGTGGTAAGAGATATCCTTCTCAATTGTCTTCGGTAGTTTTATTCATTGATGGTCTTTTAATAATATTATTACTTATTTTTTTCATCACCTCACAATTTTAATATAATTTAAAATAAAGAACATATTTTATATCAGAACAATATAATATTATAGTACTTATTATTAAATTGTTGAATAGCGCCATCTATGTCACCTGTATGGAAGCTATAAGCACAAAAGCCTTCTCTTTGACAAATTGTTGCCGAATTGAAACTACTAGTGTAGATCAATAGAATTTGCTGCAAAATTAGTGAGTGGCGTTTGTTATTGTCATCGATATATTACAATAGGTACCTAAAGACAACATTATTATATTATAACATATCTATTGACACAAGTACTTCAATTTATTTCGATAGTGCCTTAATATTATCGAGTAAACTAACAATCCGTCACTTAGATGTTTTTATGAAACTATAGCTCGAACAGAAAGTTTTTTAATTTAAAAATATTCGCATATCATCATCATATCAGCCTAACGACGTCCACTGCTGAACATATACTAGTACATAAATATAAATTTCAACTTGTGTTTTATTGAAAGTTTTTAGGTATGTAATTGTGGATGTACCTATGGCTTGAACCTTTTATGAACTTCCATACTATTGACAATTGGTAATTAGATACTCCTATAATACCTAGTATAATTATGTAGTCTCTATCTAGTACTATAATTCTTGAGAGCATTACCGCTTGCTTGGAGCTTTGCATGTGGTAGTGGTGATACTATTGTACTATTGGAATATTACTAGTATTTAAAAACCGGTAAAGCGCATGTTGGACCATGCTCAATGTAGGGTTCCGCATCAAAAGAGCGCATCTTCACAAGCGCAGTATTTATATAAAACAAAACAAGCAACTACTTTATCTTAGTCACTATAAAGGATTAATGCTAAGGATTTTGTATTTGGTACAAAATTATCCAACACCCAAGTTCAACGACTATTACTGCTAAGCTAATAAAGTTATCTTAACCGCTATAATTTTCATTTAAAATTCATTAAATGCACTATCATCATGAATTTTTCCAGATTTTTCAAGCCAGCAGTTTGGTTTTTGGAGGGGGAACGCCCTACTGCAACAAAAATTTGCTCTTTAAAGTTTAATATGTCGTAAATGGACCATTAAATAAAAAAATTATGTTAGTAACCCCCAACTCATTTTAGAAGACCTATTCAACGATACCCCACACGATGGGGTAGACGACAAAAAAAATATTCATGGCCACTTCACATGTATGGGAGCTACCCTAAAAAAATTAATTTTCCAAAATTTTATTGTACCAATTTGTCGACGTAATTGATATACACATTCCTACAAAATTACAGCTTTCTAGTACTAACCGTCTCTTAGAAAAACCTCGGACTGACAGACAGACGGACATAACGAAACTATAAGGGTTCCTAGTCAGAACTACGGAACCCTAAATAGCAGTACTACTAAGTAATTTTACGATTCTTTAAAGGCTTTAGAAATTTAATAGCAATTTATACAAAAATGTTAGATTAAAATTTGCTTTTTATGCTTTTCGTAATATAGTAAAGTTTTAAGACCATGTTACAATTTTTTCGCATACGAATAGCAATTTTAAACTTATTGAAATTATATATTGTTACTGTCATGGTTTCTGAAGGCGGTATCATCACAAGCCGTCTGAACTATGTAGTGAGACGGTCATCTTGATTGTCTCCTTACATACTTACGTAAAATAATGTGCAATGACCGCGACTAAACTTGGAGAACCTAGATTAATAAGATGATAAAAAGATTTATTTGGATGTTGAAGGTTTTAGTGCTGAGATTGACTGAAGGCTTTATGATAGGTTCAGGTTTCATTTCATAATGTCTGCCTGGTCTAGAAAAGATGAAGGCTAGGCAGAAGTTCGACTCTTAGATCGAGAAAAAATTAGAATTGGAATGGTCGAGATGTACACATACTTAACGCATTCACGTCCTTCAAAAACACATAGTAAAAACCGTTTGTCCTTTTCAAATCAGTTCTTTTTAAAGATAGAATATTCTGGGAAGCTTTTATTCCAACGATTTAAATATTAAATTAAAAGAAATATCATCATCATCATTTCAATCCTTAAACGTCCCACTGCTTGACAGGGGTCTCCTCCAAACTATGTGGCGGGAATTTAGCTTACTATATCACGCTGGCCAGACCATATTCGTAAACAAAAGAAAATCACTAGGGGCAAGAAAGTATACGCTTACTTCAGAAAATTGAATAATAGGTATGCCAACTTTTTAATAAATGGTATACAAAACCAGAGTAGGAAGAAAATACACTTCGAAGTCATTGTACGCGTCAAATCTATTTTTATATAATCTCCAGCTGTTATAAAATTTAGTTTACAATAATATTTATGTAGGATTGCACAATAAAGTTCGGAATCCCATTAAATGTCGCGGCAAAAAGTTTGCGTTTGCGATATGTTGTGTGGCCTGCGCTTGAGCATTGTTTGGTAATCCTTGTGGGCTTGCACAAAAAATGTGGGAACTATAGTGTTGCATTTTAGTGATGTGATCGCTTTTCGATAAACTTATGAGCGCAATATGCGATATTGATTTTTCGAAGCTAGACTTTCGTATTATTTTTTACTATTCGTATCTGTAAATGCGAAAACATCAGAAAGTTATAGTTATTAGATACTATAAGTGATGTAATGAACGACCTCAACTATAATCATATAAATGAGTTACGATATAACGATAAGACAGTTAGTATTAGCCCAGTCTTCATAAAGTACCAGAAAAATATTTATTGAATTACACAATTGTTTCTAGGTTTACCTATTGGTCAAGGAATTGAATACTTTAACAATTATCGTAAACGCAAAGTTCTTTTAAGAGAAGGTTATCGCTTCCTACATCTAAAGTGTTTACTGGTAGTCTTTAAACTACCGATTTGCTGTAAAACTTTGAACCTCCCGGTAATTACTTCGAACAAATGCAATGCAACTAAAGTAATTGCAGTTAGATTGTGTTAGGTTTATATTGTAGCTATAATGTTGTAATGTATGTGTGCAGTTGAATGGTAATACACATTGTAATTTTATAAGTATAGATAATTAAAAAATAGCAAACTTCCACCAAGGTTTTAGTCATGTAAATCATGAGTTCGTAATCAGAAATTATAAATACATTAGCTTATATTAATTATGGCTTTTGAATTAAACAATTAGTACGAATCTTTACATTTTACTTTACTTTTTAGATACAAACGTAATGTATGTATATGCATACTTACACCATATACCAACTCGTCTGGCCAGCGTAGTATAGTTGGCTAAAACCCTCCAGATTTTTTGGAGGAGACTCGTACCTAGCAGTGAGACGTTTATGGTCAGAAAATGAATGCATACTGTACCTGTTAATATATACAATCTAAAAGAAAGACAAAATAAACAATTTCACTTTTAAAATAATGATAAAGATTAATTTCAGTTCTAAAATACGAGTCTTGTGTCGAATAGCAAATTGTTGGTGAAGTTTAATTTAACCAATGTTAGTAACAACTGTTATCTTTATCTCAGATAGGTATTGCTTGTCTATCTCGATAAATATACTAATAAACTCGATAAATTTTCCAACAAAATATCGATAGAATTTGACACGGCAATCACTACCAACCCCTAGCACACTGGGTTGACGGAATAACGACGCGCCTACCTCCGCCTTCCATTCACAAACCACGGTGACAATAGCAAGCAAATAGCCATTATTATCGTTGCAAGGGCCCAGTCTATTAATGCTATAGGCCTACATCCACGTCTATACATCTCGGACGAGGTGATTATTGAGGCCTCGTATTGATATTATGATGAAAGTGGGAATCTTGTACAACTATTCGGATGACGAATATTCTAAGAAATCCTTGCCAATAAGAGTACACAGAGTTCTTTCATAAGTTTTAATTATGCAATGTGTTATTATGTTTTGTACCATTGGGCTGGCTGGATCCTTGGAAAAGACTAACAAAATTAATTTCTGAATCCAAATAAACGTATGTGATCATTTGAATTCAGAAAAATAAGACAATAATAATATAGCATGATAATATATAAATAGTAATAGACATATGCTATCATTCTTCTTAAAGAAAACTCCGGGTTAATTCAACAGTGTCAAATGCGAATGGAAATAAGATTTTCACTATCATGATATAATAAATTACTACCGTCATATATAATATAACACAAACGTTATTTTATAGACAATTTATTCATGGTAAATTGGGCTGAAACCATATTATACTATAAGCGAAAAGAAAAGAAGGTTACAATTATAAACAGTATACAGTAGTTGACCTAGTAAATCATTAACAATACTCACATAATATATCACGCATGAAGTGTCTACTAAACTCACCAAAAGCGCAAAAGTTTAACGTACGATCGATTTGACCACCGCTTGTCTGTGGCAAAAAATATCCCCACGGCAAACGTCCATTATTTCCCGTCATGGTTCTCACAAAAACATTTTTTTCGTACAATTGTGCAATGATCACAACAGACTATAAATAAAACACGCCCACTTTACACTACATTGTGTGGTTGTTCGGAATTCAATATAGCTTTATGAAAATACTGCGTGCAGAGACAAAGGGATCGTATTGGAGTTTCGTCAGAAAACAGTTAGATTAAAGAAAAGGCAAATGCTAAAACTCAATTTTGGAACAGCACCAAATTTAAGCCAATACTATATCCATTTTGGACTTTTTATTATACAATATATTTTTATAATAATGTTATAACATATTTTAAAACTAAATAAAAACTATCTACTTACATATCTACAAATACTAAGTATTTACAATACTATAAATAAACAATAGTACAAGTACAAATACTTGATTACTACAAAAATATGATTAGCAACGCACGTGGGCAAACAGGAAAGGGTTTATTTATTTTGGATGTTTAAAACCGTTTCTGCAAATATTCCAAATTTAAACATTATAATTCTGTAGAATACGTATAAAGCCTGTCTCTTCAGACTTGTACCTCAGGTAGTGAGACATTAGTAACAATTTGTCAAAGGGTCTTCACCAACTAAAAACGAAATTCATTACGCAAACATCTGGCTGGCTCAAGGACCGAATTGTTAACTGCGGTTGGGTCCCAAAGCTTTTCATACTTCGATTAATCCTACGATAAGAGCCGCAAGGACTTACAATGTGTGCCTTACAGATTCCAGATCGAAAGCCGATAAACGCATTTGAGGTAGAAAAATGTTTTTTGAGTAAGTTATCAAGTTATCAGCAATCTCTTTGGTGTTTGTCGGGAGCACGTGTTTTGACTGGTTATTATATTTTTGCACGGGCACGGGCGGCTGTCCTCAATTGTGTAACATTTTTGTGGCGATCTTATCAACGCCATGTCATCTGAGGTTAAGTACTGCAAAACGCGGTAAGAGAAACATACAATTCCGTAACTAAATACACTTGGGAGATAATCCTGCTAAACTGCAGTAAGATAAGAAGGACGGACAATACTAAGAATGCCAAGAATATTAAAATAGATTATATTTTTATTCCAAGCACTATCTTAATTCTTTAATAGACATTATTAGGCCTAATATATTCTATATACTATCTCACATTGTATATATTTTATTATGATACAGTAGTAGAATAAAATACACACCTAGAATATATCAAGTTGAACAACATCTGACATATAACCTCTATACATTAGGCTCCTTATAAATGTGTGTTCTCAGAACGGTGCATAAACACAATAACATTACAGCGCGTAGATTCTCAGATTAATTGCTAACAAGGACACAGGCGTCGTGTGTGGCTGCCCTTTGATGCATCACTGATCAAAATCACGATAATGACCCAAAACTTAGTGAGCGTTATAAAATTCCTCAAAGTTACGTCACGATGTCATTATATACCAGTTCTTTGTTGTCCCACTATGAAACTTGATTATCTAAATGCTTTTGATACAATGAAGGATTAGGGTACTTTCGACTTCCCCTTAATTGTTCCTTGTGACTAAGATGAATAAAGTGCTCACATGTCTTCTTGGCTCTTAGCAGAGATAAATTGGGACTAGGAGTATTTATAACATTAAATAGCTGTGAGAGTATTTTGATCTTCAAACGAAGTTCCGACGTGCAAATTGCGGAACATTCTTCAAAAGCATGTTCTATTTATGTTCAAAAACACGAGTACCAGGAAATTAATTACTATTATTCTCACGGAAATAAATGACTGTCATATTTACGGAAAGCGGAGATTTCGCGAATATAATCATGGGTAAATAATGGATGATCCGATTCGACGTGACATCTTCCTCACTCCACGTGTTGTTTAGGTTATTGTATCTGAAAATACATTTTTTGGTTAAAAGGAGACGTTGAACGTTATTGTGTGAGTCGTGCTGTTGACAGAGTATTTATACAAACAGTCCTGCCTGAAGGCTATTGTGTCCGCGTCCTTTAATCTGCCGAAAACAATTTTGCGCGAATTGTTATACTCAATTGTTGTTTGTTTTATTCAATTGAATGTTCGATTTTAGGAAGTGCTTTGCTTGCTTAACACTTGTTTGAATAGAAAAATATATCACATTCGAAAGTTGCTTCGCCCACCTGGTATATCGGTAAAAAGTAACCAATGATGCTAGATTACAATGTATCTGTGTGTCAAATATCATGCATCTGCAATCACGCCAACACGGCTGAAAGAAGCCGTTTTGCCGTGATTGAGTAACAAACATTCATCCACACATAATCTAACTTTCACAATTACAATATAAATTGCGAGCATACACGTAAGTTTATGCATGAAGGTTTTGACCAAACAGGCACAACCATCATGCAAACCCTAGTGTGTATGGCGTATAACTGTTCAGTTATGGTTGAATAAACATGCATAATGGTCGGCACACACGTTAGGTTATCCATGACGGTTTTGACTTAACATGACAACTGTCATGCCAGCTCTAGCGTGTGTGCCGTAAAACGCAATGCAATTTATCGAATCAAATTATTGTTTTAGCATCACTTAGGAGTAATAATTTAACTATTCACGAAAATATTTTCTTTATTCCTTAACTTGTTAATTGCATAAATCTAGGGCACATTATACGACAACCGTTATAAAACATCATAAAGAAATTTTTATTCGAGAACTAATAAAAATGTTCATTAAACTCATGCATTGGTTATAAACAAATACGTTTATGAGCGTTCCTATTTAATTTTCATTTTCAGTTTGGGTAATGGAACGAAATAATAATTTAGTGTTTATTGTTCCTATTGTTAGTACGGAAATGATACTAAAATGCAAGAATTTGTGTATCGCATCATAATTTGAACTTTTCACTAACATCGTAAAAATAATTTTATGATTATAAGTGCTGTTAATTTATAGGCATTGCATGTGTATGAAACTATGAAACCCCTAAAAAATAACAATCTATATTACTTGAAGGAATATTAGTAGTAGGTAAAAATTTCCATGAGCTTCACCAGGCCACTACCGTTTCGACTTAATTCAATACCTGGCTATTTAGCAAACGCATAATTTGACCTATAAAAGCTCTAGAGTTAATAATTAGCTCATAGAAATTGAACCCTCTAATGAACCGGCCAGTTGCTACTAGAATTAATTGTCATACGTGCTTTGAGTATCAATTGGACCAGTCTAATAGATACACATCGATCTTCTAATCATAATAGTATTCAATTGATAATACTAGTGCGTTAGAGATACAGTTATACTGGTTTATTGCTAACATACTAGCGTTTCATAACGATTGTGCTCATGGTGCCTAATTTGAGAAATAGCAGGTACTATGATTAGACTAAGGATTAAATATGTAATGCATACTTGTCAAGCAATGCTCAGACCTATTATAAAAATATATATATCAACCTAAATCGTCTCATATTATAATATATGAAAATATAGTTGTCAATTTAATTTGTGTATTACTAATAAAAGTTGAACGAAGCGTAATAACAGAAACAAACACTAACTGAATACTGATGTCCAATGACACGTTCGGAGTTGATTAGTTTACGAAGCTCGACTCTCGATTGTTTGGTTTAATTTATTGGAATCAATATAATTGATAATTGAATGCATTTCCATATTCAGTTTAATTGAAATATGATTTCGTTGATGTGTGTTAGTTCTGTTGTATTGACAGTGGGGCCGATCGCGTTTCTTATCCGATCTTAAATAAGTGCAAAAAATGCACTTAAATAAGTGTAAAACTTGATCTAAAATTTTAAGCCCTTATTGGTATTTGCGTTTGTGTTATTTAAGGACGTGACCTTAAATAAGTATGGTTTGACTTAATTAGAGATGGTAGTTTCTTAATTGGTATTGTCTTTCGACTTATTTGACAGTTCTGTGATCTTAGTGCAACCTTAATTTAAGTCGCACCTAATTTGCGTGTACTAAATATTTCACTCATATTTCTTGGCTCAATTAAACACGTATTATTTAAAATATTCCCTTTTCATGCTGTTATTTTACAAAGAAAGTATAATGAAGATCTTCGACGGCAAGTATTACTTTGTTTTAACTTGTTTTATTAATGATCTAACCTCACTTTTGCCGAGTTCTGATTTTGGTCCTTTTTATTTTTTAGATTAAAAAGAAGGCTTATGTATCGGCATATTAGATTTATGTAAACTATATAAATATAACTTGTGAATCTACAAACTGATACTTTGACTTTTACTTTAACATCTAAAAGTAAATAAACAACATGACGTTTATGACACTTTTTCCGATTATAATCTATGGAAGTGTCCTTAAATAAGGTTTTTAGCATTTGGTAGTTTTTTAAGAACGTATCCTTAATTAAGTACTAACACGATCGCATAAATTTAAGAATGTGTCCTTATTTTACAAATTTAAGTTCATCTTTATTTAAGGTTGAAGAGAAACAAAATCGGGCCCAGTAGGTATATGATTGAGTAAGTTGCAAAAGATCGTTTATTACAGCTGGTCGTCTCCATTTAACAGCATCATCATAAGCCTTTTTTGTCCACTGCTGGACTTAAGCCTCACTCAGTCTGTTTCTATAATAAATATAATTCAATATCAAAAAATCCATTAATGTCCCACTGCTAGGCTCGGGTCTCATCTTCTCTATCTAGAGAGCTGAGAGGATTTTTAAGCCATAATCCACACACGCTGGCCTAATACAGGTTGGTAGATTAGATATACCCTTAGAATTTCTTCTAGGGTATGTGGGTTGCTCACTATGTTTTCCTTCACCGTCAGCAGATGGTAGTTCACTTGACTAGTACATATTATAAACTCCATAAAGTGAAATCCACATTGGTACTGCCGGTCGAAATTGAACTCGGACCGCATGATTTGCAGATTGTTAATGGATTGTCGAGCTGAATATTTTAGGGACCTATTAATTTATTTATTTACACTTTATATACACAGAAATGTACAAAGGTGGACATGCCAGAGGCATTTTCTACCAGTCAACCTATAGGGTGATGCAGAGAAGGGTCGAAGTAGGTGCATAAAAAAGAGAAATGGACTTGGGATAAAATTTAAATTAGTAAAAAAATTTACTAATTTTTTATAATATAATAAAATTGTTACAATTGTTTCATTACTTTGAAGAATTTTGTAACGGATATACTTACTTATTTATTCTTAAATGGAATCATCTTTTATTCTAGCTCTACCTTTTTATTTAGCAAACTTTGAAGCCTAATCAAACAAAATCTTGTAAAATTGTACAGATCGTCTTTTCTCAAGTGTGTAAGTTATATGAAAGTTTGTTATATCAATAGTGATTTCTTTGCTTTTAGTTATTGCAGAAGTTATGATTGGTTTTTACGTAGGTAATCAAGTCTGAGTGTTTAACTCGAGGGAGGTTGGGGAAACCTTTCTTACTTGCTATTGTTTTAGTTATTTGATTGCTAGTTTGTTATATTATTATTGAATTGATTTAATTTAAAAGTTTGTTTGTTGTTACGTGTTATTACAACATCTTTTTCATCGTTTATTTAAAGAATACGTACAAGTCAATACATATTGTCAGAATTACATTTTAATAAAATAAGTTCAAAGGCAGATTAATAAAAATTAAAAAAAATCATTTATTGTCAGACACATGGACCATAGTTTGTTAATTCAAAATTTAGTTCATTAAGAGGGAATTATAAAGTGGTGGAATTTTAAATACATTGATAGTTAATAATAGTAACACTGCCCGGAGCTTCACTCCCGTGAATCTTTGTTTCGCCCCTACTCATCTCCTATTGGTTGTAACGTGATGTTATATAGCCTATAGCTTTTTTATCCAAAGAATTTTCAATTTGGTTTAGTAGTACCTGAGATTAACTCGTTTAACCAAACAAACAAATTCTTCATCATTATAATATTAAGTATATAGATTACATAATCATATTTGATTTTTTTTGAGATTTGACCCTTATGATTGACCCTATCGATCGATGCCATAAAAGAACAGGGTGTTATTTGTTTGGATTTTAGCTGGTTCGATTCCCGGGTTTGGCAAGCGAATTTCCGAAAGTATTTAAATGCAGATTTGTTTCTTTTAAAAATTAAAAATAAAGGAATGTTTCCTTTGAGTAAAATTATCTATTTCAAGTATTTAGAGTACTTTCCCTCCAGGTGGCATTACAAAATTCCAGCTTGTATATTATAAAGCAGCTAATTTTCATGAAATGATAAGAGAATTGTATTAGTTAACAAACACAATAATCTGGGAGATGATTGACTTTCTTTTATACACAGTCTTACAGTAAGAACTTACTGCGAATCAAGTTAATGTAATCTTATAAAGTGTTACCTGTTCTTTCCCATCGCAGCGATGATCTGTCTATGTAGAGTATTGTTGGACCATTTTGAAAGGCGCGACCCAAATATTGTTACAATGGACTCAGTGCCTAAGGGACAAAGAGCTGCGTATAATTAATGACTGAGACCACGAAATGTCGTCGTCTTGCGACGGCTATGAGCGGTTGAAGAACTGCGTGAGCTATAGAGAGGTTTCAATATCATTATTAAAATTACGAAGTTTTTTCTGAATATGTCACACTGATGAGCAAGGATTTTTTGCATGGACTTTTACGTCACTTACCTTTTTTGGAATGCCTATTCCTGCCTGTTCAAGTAACCACTCCAGATTAGTTAAGACGTAATTAGCTGTTGTTCGGGGCTTTCTTTGGTGTATCTTTGTTAGGCCGCTGCTCACCTTCTATTGGTTGTAGAGTGACGTTATATAGCCTCTAGCCTTTAATTTTAGCTTAGAAATTTTCAATGAAACCAACGAACTCGTTTCACCAAACAAACTCTTCAGCTTAATAATATTAAGTATAGATTATTATTGTGTAATTTTTCTCTCCCACTGCTTAAACTTCATTATATTTTAAGATATATTTTCATAATAGATTTTATAATACATTCCATAAAAATAATTTTCGCAAATATTTTTAAATTTTCTTTTTTAGGGTTCCGTAGTTCGAACTAGGAAACCTTATAGTTTCGTTATGTCCGTCTGTCTGTCTGTCTGTCTGTCCGAGGTTTTGCTAAAAGACCGTTAGTACTAGAAAGCTGTAATTTTGTAGGAGTGTGTATATTAATTATGTCGACAAAGTGGTAAAATAAAATGTTGGAAAATATTATTTTTAGGGTAGCTCCCATACATGTGAAGTGGGGAAGAATATTTTTTTTGTCGTCTACCCCATCGTATGGGGTATCGTTGAATAGGTCTTTTAAAATGACTTGGGGGTTACTAACATCCATTTACGAAATATTAAACTTTAAAGAGCAAATTTTTGTTCCAGTAGGGCCCCCCCCCCTCTAAAAGCTAAACTGCTGGCTTGAAAAATCTGGAAAAATTCACGATGGTAGTGCATTTCATGAACTTTAAATGAAAGCTATAGCGGTTAAGATAACTTTATTAGTTTAGCAGTAATAGTCGTTGAACTTGGGTGTTGGATAATTTTGTACCAAACACAAAATCCTTAACATTAACTCCTAATATCTTTACCATTACTTATATTCAAAATAAAGAACAACAGAATTGTACCATATTGTGATAACGGGCTACTACGGAACCCTACACTGTGCGTGGCCCGACACGCACTTGGCCAGTTTTTTTTATTATATTTAATTTAGCTACAAAGTTGTTCGAGATATTCTTTATTTATGTTTCATTTTGTATCTATACGAATTTTGGTGCAGTCAATTCATCACACTTTACATTTAAAACTACACACAGGTCTACAATTTTGCCAGCTTTATTACCAAAATTTCAAACTCAATTGTTGATAAAAAATAAATAGTAATATAAATATTAATAACATTAACTTCTCTATACCACTCTTGGTCCACCTCATCCCACACCGAGCGAGGTTCATATCATTAGATTAAGATAAAACTAAAACAATAATCCTTTTCATTTCTACAGTCCTTTATTTCAACCACTATGCGTGTAGACGATGTCTTCATATCTTTAAATGATGAAAAAAATCTGTGTGGGCCGTTCCTTACAACTATCTTTATGTCTTTTGTTGTTGAGTTGCTATTAAACAGAATATAAACTCATGTGCAATGTAATCTTAAGCAGGTGATCCACTAAGAGCTAATTCAGATACTGTAGTTCATCATTTCAACCCATATGTCCCACTACTAGGCACGGGTCTCCTGCAAAGAATGTGGTATTTTTCCTCAGCTGTTGCAAGGGCCTTTGTGAGTTGATGAAATAGGTAGGTATGTATTTCTTTAAAAAAAAAAAAAAAATTGAAAATTTTAAGTCACCCCCGACAAGATCTTGAAACGGCTGCACCAATTTTAATAAACATGTCTAAGAACAATCACTATCATCTCAGCTTTCAAACAAAAAAAAACCGCATCACCATTCGTTTAGGACCTACAATGCCACAGACAGATACACAGACACGTCAAACTTATGGATAAAAATAAAAATAAAAAATATGGATGTATAACATCCATATTTTATCGTCGGGGGTTAAAATTGTATATATAAATACGGACTAAGCATTAAACCAGGTTTAAATTGACAGCTTTGATACTAAAACAATGGCTTATGTCAATTTAAACCTCGTTTAATACTTAGTCCATATTTTGTAATACGGATGGAGTTTCATACAAAGAATTTTCATCTTAAAACTATGCATTCTCGTGAATGAAAAACCTTCTTTAAATATCCACTCTCATTAGCTCGTGTACCTAGCGATAGTAATATTTTTATTACGGTCAGTATTAACCAAGGAGTATTTACGATGATTCTCAGATTATTTTATGCTCCTTCAACGTTTATTATGAATGTGATTTATAGCTTTGAAATGTTTCAGTCAGTTTAAGGCTCCCACCCAAAGAGTTCATTGGAAGTGTTTATTTAGAAACAGACAGGTGCTGTCTGTATTGACTTTAGAAATGACATAGTATCACCCTTTATTGAATTACATGAAGGGGTGGATAGAGGTGCATTACATCAACGTTTTGCCAGTTCATTTTGTGCAGTCTTATGTATTTTTTAAGACTATAGGTTATATAACATCACGCTATAGCCAATAGGAGATGAACAGTAGACAGTTAAAATTCGTAATTTTATAATTCTAGACGTCGCGTGAGGCTTCACTCCCGTCGTTTTTATTTAACCACTGCTCAGCGTCTATTGGTCGTAGCGTAATGTTATATACCCTATTGCCTTTGATAAATGGGCAATCAAACACTAAAATAATTTTTCAAATCGGATCAGTAGTTAAATTACTTTAAAACGGGTCTACGTCACGTATTATATTATAAGGAATAGTAAATACCTTATTTATTTGCCCGACGGTTCGATCGAATTACACCGATCGTGGTCACGGGCTGAGTAGTTACGTTAACTACCAAATAAACAAAAAAACTCTACAGCTACAGCTTACAATATTAAGTATAGATATATTTATTAGGCAAATAAAATCACAAGAATCACTGTCTACTTAATCCATTCGGCTGTGCTAAGGATAGCAGTATTGTAAATCGTTTAGCGTTTATAAATCAACAAACACAAGTAACGATTTCTCATTTAATAAATGAACAAAAATAAAACAAAGAATTTAGAGACAGAACCACAGCAACATCTATTTTGAAACTTTGCTCACAAAATCAAGGCACAAAAACCGCAGACGTCGACACGAAACATCCTTTTAAGTATTCGGAATTGCATGGAGTCTTTTGATTCGCTATTTACCGGAGTTCTCAGTGCGGCTTCTTAATAAAGCAAAGGTGTTTAATTGGCTGACAAACTGCTCGCGAAGTAATTACGTCTTCGCTGGCAACGGTTCAAACAACGCGTCAATCTGGTTGGTAGGGATGCGATCTTGGAATTTTAAAATATTATAAATAAATTATGTTTGAAAACGTTTTTTTTTTTTTAAAAGGCAAAACTTAAAATTGTGTTTGTAACATACACGAATGAAAAATAGATCCTAATCCAGCGCTGAAATGCAACAAGAATATTCTAATCAGTCATTGAAATAAACAATGATACATTCCATTAATCGGAATATATTATTTTACATGATTTCAGTGATGATCCTACTTGAATAATCATTCTGGATATAATGAATTTTTGATGTAATATTATCTTGTCACCTATATGGAAAATGGAGGATCGAGTGTTATGACGTTTGTTAGCAGAAGCCTATGTCTAGTAATGGACTGCAATAGGCTGAAATGATGAAGATTATCTTACCATTGAATGCAGCATAAAGTTTATAATTTATTTATTTTTTTACCTTTCCAGTGCAAAATAAAGGCGTTTATTGTGTTATAATTTATCAAGACATATATTTATTGGCATCCCTACTGTCAGGAGAAATTCGCGAACACTTCAACTGTCAAAGAACGACTTCATACTACGTCCTGTGGTTACTAGCTATTACAGTATGCGCCGTAAGCAATTGCTTTAGTTGCTGACGATGCCCCGCTTCTACATCAATTAGTTTGAGTATCGGAAACGTTTTAATTTAGCAATCTTTTGCGAGTTGAGGAAATTTAAAATGCCATAATTTTACTGCAAATACTGCAATGGGTTGGAAGCCAATATTTTTTTGCACGAATCTATGGTTTGTGTTAGTTTCGGTTTTACAAGTCTATTAAACTTTGACTGTTTTCAATTCATAAGTCTATTTCAAAATTTACTAAAATGCTACGTTTTAGGAATTACATAAAACACATAAGCACCTTATGCAGATAAGAACACTGCGAAAAAAGGAAAATTCGAAACAAACCCTATACCAACCCGTCTGGCCAGCGTGGTATAGTAGTCTAAATTCCCTCCACACTCATTGGAGGAGACCCGTGCCCAGCAGTGGGATGTTTATGGGTTGAAATGATGATGATGATGAAAACACGTAAATCCCAAAGTAGCACATGAAATCAGAAATCATTTTTAAAATATATTAGGTTTATTGTCATCGAGATCATTTTTGACAAGACACTGTTAATGCTTTAGTCAAAAATGTAGTTCTTATTTGTATTAAAATAAGTCAATATTAATAAAGTGAGAGCTGATTATTATTATTATGGTAGAAGCTCGGAGCTACATTCATTTGACACAGTCGATGTCGCATTTCATTGCGCACTGTAATTACTGTGAAACATGTCTGGTATCTCTCGTGGGCCTGTTATTAAACCTTTTCATACTATAGTTAATTTCCGCAGCAAATAGGTCATTTATTCAGTTTCAATAATTAATTTCAGGGCCGATTTTGCCATCGTCAGATAACTTTTACCTGATGAATAAAATTGACGTTTGACTGATTTTGTATAGAAATACTATCTAATATTTTGATTTATTCCTCGGATAAAGTTATCTGGCAATGGAGTAATCGACCCTTTATGATATATTTTGCTTTCAATTTATCTGGTGAATGTTATAAAATATTTTACTTATAATAAACAAACAGTTTTTGATATTATTCAAGGTAAAAAAAAGCAAATGGACGACATTTATGTTTTATAATTTAACTTTTATGTAGGAATTTTAGCAAAAACATCTACTACATTGCTATATATCTATATATATAGATATATAGCAATGATACCCCTGGTGTTGCAGGCGCCCATAGGCTACGGTAACCGCTTACCATCAGGCGGACCGTACGTCTGTTTGCCACCGTCGTGGTATAAAAAAAAAATATATATATATATATATATATCAGCCCAACGATGTCCACTGCTAAACAATGCCTCACCTAATTTCGGCAATTGCTAGAATACAGAGTAATAAATACACTAGTTTAATTTAAAATGCTTAAAATGTACTCAACGTAAACTAAATCTAATTCTATAGTCATAAATTTGCTATTCACACATCAATTTAAACAAAATATCCATTTCAAAATTGGTATTTAGCACTTTAAGTAGTAAGTCAAAATAAAACTTTTTAATGCCTTTTTTGACCGTCCAAAAACACCTGGTGTTAGCTTTTTTATAACACCTGCACTACCGGATGGGTTGGCAACCTTGTAACCCTTTTCACGCTTTTTTGGTCATCTCAGGAAGAACCATGGTGGTCTTAAAAAGAAACCGAAAGGAAGAATCAATTAAATAGCTTGATTGAGATTTAACCTGTTATTTTTTATGTTTTTATTAACTTATTTAATTTATTGTTTTACCTCAAGTCGAAGGTTGAGTAAAAATAGTATTGAGTTTTTTAATCACGAAATTCAGTGATTTTGGAAACAAAAAAAAAATTACGATAATGCCCGGTTTAAGATAATAGGCCCGCCTCCTATCATAATATGAGATCTAACATAGCTGGCAAAATGTGGATGTCATGCACTATCTAGCTCTGCCTATTTCTTTGCGAAAAAAGTCGTGATGCTAAAAAACATTCATAATTATGTTTTTTACCTCAAAAATATGAAGACAATCTGCGGCAGGCTGAAATATCTATTTTAATAATTAAAGCTGAAGAGATTGTTTGGTTTAGTTTTTAGAAACGAATTGAAAAAATTGTGTTGGATAGCCCATTTATCGAAGAAGGCTATAGACTATATAATATCACGCTACGTCCAACAGGCGCTGAGTAGTGGTCAAACGAAGATCCACTGAAGCGAAGTCCCACGCGAAGTCATATTCTCATATCCTCTAAGATAATATCATCGCCTTCATAAGCCTTTCTTGAGTTTCCACTATCTTATACGTCACAAAGCTTAATTTAAGCCACATTAATGTCAGGGTAGGTGTGAGATAAACATAAATAAAATAGGCTTCCTAAATTATTCCATTTTGTTTGCACCTTTTTGTCGGATTAGCATCGAATGTTATATAATATTAAGAGGATTTTCATACTCACACCTCTGACATCCGTAAAGGCGTATGTAACGGGTTTGTTGAATACAACCCTTTTGTTAAAATAAATTACGAGACTCCTACACGTGGTTTGGCTTTGCAAAAATTTAAAAACGTTTTTTATGTTGTTTCAGATTGTGGTTCAGCTGGTGTCAAAGTTTTTTATTGCGTGTTTAAATATCCACAAGTCAGCTTTTGTCAGATTTAGCATTTGGAGTATCATAACAATTCTCGGTGATATTATGATGACCACTACTAAGTAGGTACACTAAATAAACTTACATTCAATATTAAGGAACTTCCTTTGCTTGGTTTAACATTTTATATAAATGCTAAACAAGTAATGGAAAAATTCAAACAATAGGTATTTATAACGATCCACGGTGATAAGTTGCAAAACGTTGTCATGACGTCATCATTTTAACTGGTAATTTAAATAATAAGATAAATTCGATCTCAGGGATGTCCACACTCATAGCTCAGTTGGAAAAGCACTGGACACGGAATGCCAGGGTCGCGGGTTTTGACGCGGTAGGTTTGAATTTTTCCATTATTTGTTTAGAATATATAATTATTATTATTAAACACTAATAAACTACCTTGCAGTGCTCTTGTCAGTAGTATGAGCTTACATTCCCTTAGTCGCCTTTTACGACACCCACGGGGAAACGATTGAAATGGGGTAGTGACATTATGTATTCTTAATCCGCCACTACACGAAAAGGCTTGTCCGTTATTAAATGCAACCTAACATGGTTGTTGAAATATGGGTGTAAAGCACTTCTCCCCACCTCTTCGATTAAAATAGCGTATCTTATGTTATGTTTCTATACAGGCTTTCTGCTCATCTAGACAAATGACAATCGATTCGATCTATCTATTCTATCGATATGTCAAATTAGTACATTGATCACGTGACATATCGATAACTTATGTCAGGGATGTGTACAAATGTATTGAAGTGATATTTAAATATTTTGAATAAAATCAACTATAACCACAGAATCAATATCGTATCTCCTCGTCTTTGCACATTACTATTACTCATACAATATGATTTAGTTCAACAATTACTTTAACGACATAACCTTCTAATGTAGTCTCAGCCTAAAGGCGTGGGTTCCGCATCTGCTTACACAGATTACACCTGTACTAAATCCCTTAATTAATTATAGTACCAACCTGCGACACATGATAACGGAAACGGTGGTTAGTTCCCCATAAGATTTTATTACCGCACTAAAAAGGATTTAATTATATTTTAAGGGTTTTGGACAGGGGTCCAAGATAGGTTAATGTAAATTTTCGGTTTATGATGGCGTGTTAATAGTGCTGAACTCTGTTTTGTTATGCTCTACGATTTTATGGGTAGGGAATTGTTTGATAAAAAGTGGGTGCGTTTTACTTGGGGTGGTTTTATCTTGGATGTGGAAGGTAAGGTAATGCGTTTTGTCATTACTCAACGTGGTGTTATTTACACGAGCGTCCCTATTTTATTTAAATAGTATATAGTGCAAAATATAACAATAATTAATTCAATTATTTCTAGTGAGCTGCAGTCATTTAAAAAACTAAGTCAGATTCGAACTCACACTTTGTTGACCGATTTCTTTCTCTTTTGCTTTTTCACTTTAGCAACCTATCTGATGGAAACTGGTATCCATCGGCCCAGTTTTTCGATAATAACTTAAAATCGATATATCAGATAATTTTAAAAGTATTTTCACTCAGCTTGGTGACTGATTCTATAACCACTACAAATTCTTTAAATGTATTAAACAGTATTTAATATTACACTTTATAATGAAACAAAAGTAACTTCGCAAACATATTAAATTAGGTTTATTTGGACCGCAACAGCGAAAAATATCCGCCGGACTATAAACAGTACTGTTTATAGTTTACGAAAGGTTTCCATAAACACCAATAATGTCAGCTATCGGGTGTGTGGTGCTAACAAGCCATCGGACGAGATCAGTGGACAAACCGTTCTAAGGGTGCGACCAGATAGGGTTTGTGTTTAGTTAACGTTAAATTTGTTAATACCCCGTTTCTAAACCATCAGTTAAAAGTTATTCAACAATTATTAAAGTATACGTATATAAAAGTATAATATAATTAGACTATATAAAAGTAAAACAATAGAACTAGTTTATTCTTACATCTCGCATTTTTACTTTTAGCACTACTAACAACGTTAGGACAAGAAGAAAGTATATTTGTTGGTTTTTTTTGGGGGGGATACAAACTGAGGTTGTGACGAATGAAACAAGATAGTAATAATAAATTAATAGTATTATTTATTTTACTTTGATTAAATTCAGTTTATACAAATTTTCACAATTCCCTATACTTATTGATGAATTTCCTATATCACCGCCCTTACTTACCCACGTAATGAGCGTCGACGGCCGGTCGGTGGCAAAGTGACATATATCACACTAATGTGAATTACTGTTATGATCTTTGCAATAAAGGTGTTTGTTACTTGTTGTCCTTTTTACTCTCTGTGTACAGGAGCGAGATGTCAAATAAAAATATCTTGATAATATAATCTGAATTATTTATCCTGTTTGTGTACCTAATTTTATTAGACTTTTACATGTTTGTTGAAATGCTTATTGAGATATATATTGGCATGTCTACCTTCTTACTTTTTAAATAGTATAAGACGTTTCCCTCTAAAATATACGCTTCAATCTTTTAAACTACGCAACGAATTTTGATACGATTTTCACCAATAGTCAGAGTGAGTCTTAAGAAAGCCTTAAGTAGGTATATAATATTATTATCACCTACAAACAGTTAATGTAAATGGTAGGATGAATAGATGTTTTCATATTTTTTATTCTTTTAATAATACGGCAGCAACAGTCTATGGCTTGTATAAATGATAAAGTGAATTAATACACAATGAAGTTTATGAAACCTGCTACCAATAGGACGGCAGATGTCAACAATAAAGGCAAACTTCCGAAAGAGTTGGAAGGTTGGGAAGTAATATTGTGCTCCCGCGAGTACTGAGTCAATAATAAACAAAAGGGGGTTCTGATACACTTGTAAACTAATAACTCCGCCCCTAGACGTTCGTGACTGTATATTAATAAACAATAGCTTGTGACAATATGCTCCCGTAGGAAACAATTCGGTATTTTGATGGGGTGCCTCTAATTGAATTTTTCGGTTCCAGTTAATGTTTTGTTGAATTCCTGGAGGCGATTTATCATTAAACGCGTGATATAACGTATGGTTTTCATATATAACATAACTTAGAAATCAGCTTTGACCTGTTTCTAAGAAAATTAATAAAACACACATGGATTATTTGTCAACTATATTTTAAAGCATTTGAGTACCATTTTGTATTTAGGTCTGACAAAATATTTGCTTTTATGCTAAAATTTTGTAAAATTTACGCCTCCTCGCTTTTATAAAAATGACCAATGAAATCTACCACATATTGTTGTGCAAATGTTTTTGATTCGTTATTTCAAGATAATTAGCAAAATGTTAATTTGGTTTCAATAACATTAACGTTACTTTTTATACATACATATTAATATATTACGTTTTTAAATATTTATTGTAATAATAACTTAAAAAAAAATTTACAAGCATTATTTCATTACATAAAATTTTATTTTATTGTAATTTATTTTTATTTGCAGTTTTATCAGTTTAGAATCCCAACGACCGGGTATTTTAAACAATTATTCTGTGTTCAAATAGTTTTAATAGATGTAGAACCCTGTAGATATCATATTAGGCTAATTACATCATCTTCATCTTCATCAAAAACCCATAAAACCCTCTATCTAGAGAGCAGCTAAACTTAGTTTCTAATAGTAACACAGCTTAAGAATTTACTGAACTAATCGCCTGTTTTCCGTAAACGCAATAAAAACAAATGAAAAAGTTCTATATTGATGTAAACCTTAACTTGCTACTATTCCTGGTAGATGTTTAATTAAATATGGAATTAGAAACAGTCAAGCTCATAAGAACCTATAAATTGTGTTAAATTATTGGTAACTACTGAATTGAGATTAACTTTGAAGTATATTAATGGACAATTAGAAGTAAGTTATTGGAAATTTGGATGAATAGTTTCAGTAACTATGTTTGCAATATTTTGATTAAGCCTAATTAAGTTAAGAGTGGAAGAACACTTGTAGGTATTAAATAAGAGTTCTAAGTAGCAAGCGCAGTATTTAAATTATAATACACTAGCTTATGTTGTTAGACTATCTTTGTATGAAGTTTTATGAAGATCAGTAGAGTAGTTTCGAAGATTATCTCCTACATCCAAATATATATATTTGGATATTATATATAAATATATATATATATATATATTTATATATAATTATAAACTCACTAATTTATTATAATATTACCTCTTTACAAAATTAGTTAAGTAGTATAGATATTTTTTTTATTTTTTTATTATGTTGCTTACCAACTCATCATCTGTGGTTTGGTGGATAGACCTGTTATTTGATTCGCTTATTACATTTCTTTAAAAGAAACTTCTTTGCATACGATAAAAACTATGGACCAAGCGTTCTAGTTATGTAAATTATTGAATTTTTCATACTACAATGGCCACGTACATTTTTACTAAGCAACTGTTGTACAAACTCAGGAAGACGTAATTTTTTACAAAATTTCTTACAACCAAAACAAACAATGGCGGCGTCTCAATAGGTGCGGCTGAATGAGCTAATTATTTACAATCCGACACGCAACCAGCATTTTGTTCCAAAAAACTGTTACGTGAAATCTCATTTCCTAAGTTTGCTTTGTCCCGACTTAAAAAAAACAAAAGGGTTCCCCTGTGTGTTCTTTAGCCTGATTGATAAGCTATGCTTACTCAGACGTTACACTTTTTTTTTTGGTAAAATGTCAACGGCCGGCGTTGGTCATCCAATATTACGAATAATTATTTTTAAATCGAAATGCTGCGCGCTACCAGCCAGTTGGAATATTCGATAATGATATAAAAGAATAATTTAAAAAGCACGGTATTGTCCCCAGTGGATGCGTTCTGTCGCGTGATCGGCTCGCGTGTCTCATGCCAGCCTCAAATTAAAACCCAACCGATAAGACACCATGCACCTCACGACTGTCGCACGACGCGTCTCTTTTAATTACGCACCCCACACAAAACTTATCTACCCCTTTTAGAATTTACATTTTAAATGCTATTACTCGGCCAATTTGTTTCGAAACCATTTTCTAAAAATGTTGGTCTTTCTAATTAAGAATGTAAATAGAAAATAGAACAGTCAAATAAATATATTCTGCGCCAGAACGTAAAAATGTATTACTTTGATCATTGCTTGTTTTTACAGTGGATATTGCAGATAACTGTTCATTAAAATACTTGTGAATATTTACTGAATAAACAACATCCGACAGAATAAAATTAATGGTATCGATTAGCAAAGGCGTCGTCCTCGAGATCGCGTGCGGGTGATGCGAACTGCGACACCTTCTGGGAGCTGTCTGTGTCAATTTTAATTGGGCCAGTTGTTTTGCTCTCCTTGCGATGCGGGACGTGATTGCTCCACCTTATTTATGTCGGGTCATGGAATTTAATAAAATAGTTTTTGCTTAATATATTTCACTGTGAATTTCGGTGGAATCGAGTATTGCAACTTATGTTCGTTCAGTAATTTACGAGGAAACTTTAGGGTGACAATGACCATCTATTAAGATTTTTTCATCTCGATGGTAACACTTATCTTACTTTTGTTATAAGAGCGAATAAGTAACTAGGTTTACAAAAAAATATCAGCAGTCAAAGTCCAGCAGTTGACGTCCTACAGCAGATATGATGACAATGATGATGTTATGTAGAACTGAAGCATTAGTTTTCAAGCATTTTTAAAAAGCACTTAAGCTCGGATTTGATAATAACATTTCTTAGTTCTCAATGATACATTGTGTTATAAGATTGAGTCCTCAATATCGAATTAAGTATGTAGTGGGTAGTTTGACTACTTTCCATGGACAAATTAAGCAAGTAGGTACCTCTTTTTTGTTTCTTACTTAGAAAAAAGACAACGCCCGCACTAGGGAACAAGCCCTGTGTCGCGGGGAGCTTTACAAACATGAAACTAACGGACACAAAGTACACCCAGACTAGAAACAAATATCTATGAATCACACAAATATTTGTCTCGTGTGGGAATCGAACCCACGTCACCCAACACGGCGATGTAGTGGCGAGGCGACCACTTTAACCACTGCGCCACGGTGACAGTCAAAATATTTTTATATTGCTTCTAATGAATCTATGAATCCCACAAATAATAGGACAAGTGCGGGCATATGACCCACGTCCCTCGGCAAAGCGTTGTTAGTAGCAAAATGACCATTAGACGTTATGCCACAGTGGCAGTCAAAGATTTTCTATTCTTCTATTCTATTCATTCCAAAAGTTTGATTCTTCTCAGCACAAACAAAGACACAGCTTTTAAGGTATTTTAATATACTAAATTATTTATTTATTCAAAATTGTACATTTACAATTGCTCTTAATCTAAGTTTAGTACACATCGTTGTCAACGTTTCCTGACATTATAGCTATATTAATGTGTATTTTCTCGCATTTTAGTTCGTCAACATTTTTCCAGCCAGGTACGAAATATAACATTTCAAATATTACAGCAAGATGATCTCATTTCATGGCGCGTGGTCCATTCAACGGTCGATTACAGAGACGCAAATTGAACCATCTATTCCCGCGGTTCAAGTCTCAATCTGCTATTGTCTGAGAATGTTACCTTAGTGTCATACGTAATGTTCCGTACTTGATGGCCTTTATGGTTTTAAGGTTGCAATTATAGTCTCTTTAGAGTAAGTATTAACAGAACTAAGTCTATGAAATTTATGTAATATCTATTTTAGATGGTCATGTAGTATGATCGAAGTATTGAAGGAATTGGATAAAATATTTTTAAAGATTTTATATAAATCAGAAAAAGTACTTTCAATGAAATTTCTTCTATATTACTGTCTTGACTAACTCCATGGCCTGCACGGCAGTGTACAACGACTACTATGCATATAACCTGGATTCGATTCCTGGGTAAGACAAAAGAAGTGTTGGGATTTTATGTATTGACTCTGAGTTTCAGATCAACTTCTATTTATTACATGTAACATTTCGGGAGAAAAGATGTCCTTTATTCTATTCTATGTTTTTGATATTTTTGCAGTAATAATGCGTTCAGAAATATAAATCACCTATTCTATTACATTTATTCCAATTTCGATAACCAAATTGAAACATTTTGACTAGGGAAAACTTATTCAAGTAACACAATGACATTACCTAGCTTTCATTGAAGCTCACATTGATACTAAAATTAAATGAATTTCATCGACACAAAAGACTGTAGGATCGATTCATTCTAATTTCAGCAGTTGGCTCAATGCAACATTCATTCCGGTAAGTGGCATACGAATCGAGCACCGAACCACTCGGGGGATTCATACAATCGACTTTATCGAGTTGTAAATTTTAGTTTTCTTTTACCTAGAAAGTCTCTGCGGCTGTTATAATATTCTTCGGCTTTATCGGGTTGTAAATTTGAATTTTTTTTACATAGAATGTCCCTGTGGCTGTACTTATGTCTTCGACATTGAATTTTCAACGTAATATTCTACCTTATTACATTTCGCCGACATTGAATTAAATGTCTTATTATTATAGTTTTCTTTTCTTGTTTTAAAAATGTTAGTGTAAAAATATGTTATACAATTTGAATGCCTACATTCTAAGTACAAATGTATAATTTATTATATATGACAATATTATATCTAAACAATAATTTTGAAGACAACATTTTATTATTTTATGTTATGAACTACGTGAGCGCCTACAAAAATTATAATAGACATATTTTTAATACCTACTTTAAGAGTAAATTTTCCAAGTAATTTTTAAATAATAATATATTCATTTAACTAATCAAACTCCCAAAATTAAAAAACAAATAAAACTCAAATACTGGCTGTAAAATCGTATCAGTGATTAAAGAACCAACAAAGATACTTAATAGCATAATACTTCTAAATTGTAAGCTTAATTGTAATAAGAGCATAACATGCGATAGTATTTTGTTTACAAAACGCGTTCTCTAAACAGGTTGCTGTAATGTTTAAGATATTTTAGTGATGCATCTGTCTATTACATCATTCTTAAAGAACTTGTACATTTACCAAATTTAGTTCCAAATTATTACCCAAATATATATTTTTATTACTAAACTTGCTTCCACCAGCGGCTTCATCCTCGTATGTCGTTAGAATTAGAATAATGCATCTTAATATTTGAAAATTTAACTGATATTATTGGTACTTGTTGAGTTGTTGCAATTCATTCCCTCTTTTATTCCCCTAACGGAATTATAACCAGATGACGTAGATTTTTATTTCCCATAGGAAACAGAGCAAATTGTGTTTTAATTTAATGTTATTAATTTTCAACTTTCTAAAACCATATTTGTCCTGGTAAGACGTAATGTTTCTTAGAAGTTTAATTCGTTATATAAAGTATAATGTATAAGAGTCTTTAGGTGTAATTACAAGCAATAACTTCTGAAGCTAATAAAGTTATATGGTTGTAAACAAACTACCAACGGAAGAGTCCTTTAAAAGTGTTCATAATTATAAAATTCCGTCTGAACTCTTCCTAATTTGGTGGTTTTATTTATCGATCATATAATGTTCGAAAGGTACGTTTTAGATAATGTTAATTAGTTAATTTATATTTGTTTCGTGTTCGACACACCACTCATGAACAAATAAAAACGCACCAAACTCGATGCTTTTTTTCTTAGTCAATTTGTCCGATAAAGTATCCAAATACAATTCGTGAATTTCGTGCGTAACAAATGAGACAGTAGTATAATAAAATTTAGTTGTATCCTTAACTGAATAAAAATATAACACAATGAAAGACTCACCGTAACATAAGAGTTTAATTAACAAATCAATGGTCGTGGTGAATGTGATACGAACAAAACGAACAGAATTTATGCAGATTTGTAATTTAAACACGAACATAATTTTGCAGAATCTTGTCTAATGAAAATGATACAAATATAAACGAATATGATGCTATTGCTATTATTGTATTTGAATAGTGACGGATCAAAAATCTATAATGTCACTACCCCATCTCAACCCAAGGGTGTCGTTAAAAGTGACTAAGGGACTTGAGCCTTGGAGCCTTATGCAGACAAGCACTGCAAGAAAATAAAAATTCGAAACAAACCCTATACCAATCCGTTTGGCCAGCGTGGTATAGTAGGCTAAATTCCCTCCGCATTCTTTGGAGGAGATCCAGCAGTGGGACGTTTATGGGTTGAAATGATGATGATGGCGAAGCTATTGTGCAAGTATCAGAGTAATTTAGTAGAATGGTTAAAACAATTAGCAATATTAATACCGTAAAAGAAGCGGATAGCACATTAGATGAATATCAAAATGCCAAATCAAATACAAAACACGAAAAACACAATATTTTCTTTGCAGAACTTCCACACTGTCTTCATCTTTTGAATACAAATATTATTTTCGAAATAAAAATTGCTGCAACTGTTGACAGCATGTCTTCAATAACATATTTATGATCCAAAACGGCACTTGATATACAAATTGATGTGTGCTACAGTGTTGAATGGAGAGGAAACATTAATCATACAAAAGGAAGCTCCGTACTATCGCTGTATGGACTCATCTACAGAATTATGTTGAGAATGCCATTAAGGGATGCCCTTCACCTTACCTTACCTACAGCGTCGCTTGTCACTCAGTACTGTCTTTCAACGCATCATTTTTTGTTGAGTATAAAAATATAAATGTTCATTAGTACGACATCAAAACTGAAGGTGGTTTATTTTACTTGAGAGGTATTAAAAAGACGGCTTATCATTCTAAAAGGATTAATTAGTACTTTTTTGTATTCGTATTTGTTGACAGTGAAGCTATTTGATATAAATTGAAATACCTATATTCTTATTTTGTTTACTAGTAAATATTGATATTCTACAGTAACACTTTAATTCTATCAGTTTCTCAATACATATAGACATCACGTTTTCATTTATTTGAGAATAATTATTCAACTTTTGTATCTTCTTTCATGACAATAAATAACAAACAAGTTACTTACAGAACATTTAAATACCTGGTTAAAAAGAATGAAACATTACATTGATTACGATTATTAAAAAATTTATAGATTAAAATACAAACCCTATACCAACCCGTCTGGCCTATAGAAGGCTAAATATCCTCTACATTCTTTGGAAGAGACCCGTACCCAGCAGTGTGACATTTGTGGGTTGAAATGATAATGATACAGGTCATCAAGGAAATTATAACGGTAGCAGTCTCTGCTAAAATATAACAAAGGAATTATTACACCAAATAATAAGGAAACAACATAACACAAAAAAATATTTAAGTAGTATACAATTCGAGAACAGTGTAATCCATGCCTTACAATAACATAAATGATATAACTATCTGTTCAACCTCCAGCTTCGGTCAACAAATTAAGCTGGCTACACATTGCGTGACGCGACGGACGTGATTAGGGCACGTGCTGCGGACGTGACGTCGATGTAGACACGCCCTCGTGCAACCAGCTTAAATGAGCTGTACTCAAATTTAGAACTGCGATATGATTGGTACGAGGAAAGATTTGATAAAAATAGAACTATGACATAAACAAGAGGGACTTAGGAGTAAGAAAAAAGGGCAAACCTGTTGCTATTCCTTTACTACATTTCTAACTGTTCAATCTGCTTATAAGTTAACTTTAGAATTCAAAATATATTACAGGTAGAATGGAGTCCTTAGAAGCTTTGACACCATTGGCCTTTATCGACTGTACGACGCGGAGTGCTTCGAGGAATTGTTTGACTTGGCGGTATCATCACCCTCTACAGCACCTCTTGACTTCACAGCAAAGTTCATCAGTACTATCTAAAAACCATTTCATGAAGCATAGTTCACTTCTAGTGGTTATTTTTTTTACACATGTTAAGCTTTGGACTGCCTTTTTTTGCATGCCTCACCATTTGGGGAAACAGGATGGCTATGTGGGATTTATACCAACATTTATGCACCGATACTTAGTATTGTAGCATGGACCGCCGGAATCTGATGCGATATCAGCGGCTAACATTTGAACTGCCTGCTTTGGTGTTTCACTCCATGTCCTTCTACAATCTAAATAAGTTTGATTGGCGTCCTTGGACATCAGCAATATCAATATATTGCTAAGGACTTCAGTTACCACTTTTAGGTGAGAAGTCTCTGGCGTATTATGCAAGATAAGTAGGTATGTATATTACCCGCTAACGTGTCCAAAAAAATGTGTAATCAAAATTAAATTTCTTTCAAATAAAAGTTGGACTTAAAAGTTAAATCTCCTCGTAGCTTCGTAATATGCATACGAATAAAAAAATAATTGGTTTAAAGCTTCAATCGTATTCTACTCTATGAAGATTTTCAATTCACTAAATCAATTCTAAGAACCATAGTATTCGGACATTGAACTTTACAAAAAATATGGCACTCGTTCAACCTCTTATTCTAATTGCCACTTAACTATATGTTTAAACTCTGTATGAGAACACATAAGGCTAATAAAGGGGGGCTACTGGCAATCTACACATTCGACTAAAGACCATTTTCTAACAATCGATCGTTTTGGTTACTAGTGAAATACATTTGACATAGGCTCCATACAAAATATTTGTAGTAGTAATGGATTTCGATATCGCTGTCAAATTAATGTTCAAAAGTTAAATCGTATGTCATTTTGAAATATTAAACAGCACCATCGAATCAGTCTCAGTCGATGTCCAGATACAGAGTAAGCCCCAGTTCACGTATTACGGTAAGTTCACAAAAATACAATTAGAACTAAATGTCAACACAGACTCACGGAGGTCGAACGAGAAACGAGATGGGTGTGATATGGCGCAGTACGACAAGACGTGACTATGATCATGATTTATGACTAACGGTACGGTAATGTGTAATGGAATTTGAGTGTTTAACTCTTTAAATTATTTAAAAAAATTCATTTCTATAATTCTTTTGTTAATTGAAGGTAAAATACTAGAAAGTAGGTACATTATTTGGGTCTTTCGTCAATTCATACCTCTAGCTGTTTACCCTACGAGTGAGTGAGAAGAATCTTTTTTGAACTCTTCGTATCGAACTATTTTCCTTTAAACACTGGTGTAAAACGACGAAAAACTCCATTGTTTTCATTTTAACAATTTTATCTTGAAAAAAATATGATAGGTATACAAGGCTGCGTGTCTGGTCAAACATATTCTATTATTTATAAAATATAATTAATTTTTGATACATTCTATTCCCGAATAATTGAATAGAGGTTCAGTAGCTAACAAAACAATGCACTCCTGTCAAAGCAGCGTATCGTCAGATGACGAAACCTTAATGACCTGTTCAATACAATGGATACTTCAGGACACAACGGGTCGTATTGACAAATTTCTCCATCATACTTAAAAGGGGGAAAAGGCAAAAAATGATTCAATTAATCAGATAGTCACGGCGTGACTTTGAAGATCTTCCCGATGTGAATTGACGACATTATTAGTCTTCCCTCGTAACGAGTCATCGGAGGGCGTATTTCAATTTCGTCTAATGCAAATTTAATACGTTCCCCACGACCCCTGAAGGGTTCCAAATCGAGTTTCTTTGTTTTCCTCTACATGTTTCGCCCTTAGCAGAAAAAGTACGATTGTGCCTCCGTTCTTCTTAATTGTTATTCCTTCGGGCTCTAGTGTTAAAGTGTGAGCTATTAATCTTTATTAATTAAAGTTTTTCTTAGGGGAAGTCGTCACATTCTAATTTAAATAAACAGAATGGTAGTATTAGTTATTCTAATTTGATTACAATGTGAGCGAAACTAATTTGAAATTGGATGTAAATGTAAGTACTTACACTACAAAAAACAAAAGGTATGAGTATTTGGACTTAAAATTAGAAAGGGTATGAAGGCTATGAAGAGCTTAATATTTGCCAAGAATAAAGTTTTGCCTATAATATGTAATGAATGTTATAAATAATGCTTTTATTTTAAAAAATAACGTAGTTTTTAACAGATTTAGCTAGAATACAAATTACATTACTAATTAAAAGAAAGCGGTGGCCTCCACAATCTCTATAAAAGCAGAAACATTTTTACCAAGTCTATGCTTAGTACTTACCACAATGGTTTTCATGAATACGAAAGCCAAGGTAACTGTGAATAATATTTCGAATAAAACTGACGAATTGAGATCGTTACATTTGATTATTTTACCTTGTTTATTTTTAAAAGGATCTCTTTAATACATGAAGCAATTACAGAGTTAATCAGGACACCGTAGTTGTAAGAAAATTGGCTCAGTATGCGTGGACTTTCTAGTGGCTTAATAATAATAATCTATGTACGTAATGTGCAAATAAAAGTAAAGTTAAAATATTGATCTAATTTCATGCTATTTTGTTGTCATTGTTTCAAATGAATGAAAATGTTTTAATTTTTTTTTATTTTTTTATGTGCTAAAGTGGCAGACAAGCAGACGGTTTTTTTTCTCAAATTACTGTAGGTAATTAAATTTTGGCTTAAATGGTTACTATGGGAGTATATATTACGTTATTACACTACAGATACATCGGGTTAGTATTATTTATGTAATTTCCTAGAAATTCATACTAAATAAATCAGTCTGGTAATAAAAATAATACTATTTGTGTGATTGTGATTTCCTGAAGTGTATAAGTTGTACTTTTCTAAAGTTTGTAAGTTTTAATTAGATATCTCTATTCTTAAAACAATGTTATCATTGTGTTTAATGTACTCAAAAATATTAATTCAAATCATAATCTATACAGTCACTATTCCTAGTACAGATACAGTAATTTGTCTCTCACTAAAATAAGCATTAAATCTAAATTTAATAATTCACGCAAACATGCAAATTGTAAATATGACATGCATTGCACTATCGATATTAGAGATCAAATACATTGAACAAACAATTGGTACACGCTGACTCGATACCATGTCAATACTATCCCTCTATGTAATTTGAATAGTGTTCATATAACGTATACACGTATTGATGCACACAAAGCAATATAGTTTTATGTGCCGTTATATAAGGTTTAATACATAACAAAAGCTAAAATAATGTTCTTAAAATATTATTTGTAACGTTTTGTACACAGGCTGCACGTCGTACTTTAGGTACTACACTACAACTTTACGTTTGAGCAGACTTTAAGTTGACTTACGAACATGGGAGACCCACATGCGATCTGTCGGGCGTCTTCATTTTGGCCCACGGATCTGGCTCTTATTATGAAAAAAAAGTGAATTGAAATATTTATAACCACCAAGAAAATAATCCATCATTTGTTGTTCATAATTGTCAAAAATTCTAGTGAGGTCTGATATAAATAGTATAAATTATTTTGGAAAAAAAGGTTGGAAAGCTACAAAAGCTTCATCAGAAAAATTATATATACCAAAAGACATGCTGCTGTCATGCTAATGCTGCTACCTTACATTAAGTATTGAAAAACCAACAAAAGTCTACAGATAGTAGTCATAGTGCTTTGAAATCGTTTAGTGGCTTTGTGCTAGTTATAAAAATACATTTTAGTTAAAATATTCATGTCAAGGTGATTTCATTTAAAAGAAGCCAACCAAACATCCAAACTAAGTTTTTGGAAACGTCAATATGCTTGTTATACCTACACTATAAATACTACAGATGAAAATATAAGAAGCTCTTTTACTCGCTTGCCTTATAGCAGGTACATCAATTCTTTTACTACATACATACACAATTTCCAAAGTGTTGACTTCAGTCATGATACATCATGCTGAATGTTAATATAAAATGAAATTTCGTCCAAAAACCATCAAATTCCGTAGTACTATTATGTTGCTCCGTTCAACAACCTTTGAACTATTTTAGCGTCTTTAGCAAACAATATCGAAAACCATAATGCTGTGCCATAAAACTACATTTTATCCAGTACTCAGCGAAGTCATTAATAGTGGAGAATTATTCCCGCTCGCAAGGGTCTATAAATTTCTTAAGCAACTTAGTAAGTTGGTACATTGTATAGAATCGTAACATGGGGTCTTTACCGGAAGAGGGAGATGGTTTGATGCGACGCACTTACGCAGCGTGGTACGATATGTGGATAAATGAATTTTGATCCTTGCTTTACCATTTTGTATTAAACTTTCACTCGCCGGTTCACGCTTGTGTTGTCTCAATAAAACGTTGCGCATGCTCTCATGAGGGCCTAGACTATCTATATGTGAATTTTCATGAAGCTATAAGCCATAGGGACATGACAAACAAACTGAATTGCTTTTACATTAATAATAATATATTATTAATTATCAGAAATGTATCAAGATGTATATAAACTGCATATCACAATAAAAGTAACATAATATTAACATCTTATTCTACTGAAGAGACATAGAGGGTGAGATTATTGTTTAACCTCTTCAATGTTATCATAGGCCATACTCCATCCACAAGGTGGACAGATTATGAGGTAACTTCGTAGTAGGTAGCTATTAAAAGAGATAAGGATAGTATCACCATTTCAACCCATAAACGTCCCACTTCTGGGCACGGGTCTCCTCCAAAGACGTGGAGGGAATTTAGCCTACTAGGTATATCACGCTGGCCAGACGGGTTGGTATAGGGGTTGTTTCGAATTTTCCTTTTCTAGCAGTACTCTTGTCTGCATGGTTAGGGGGGGGAGTATCCCTTAGTCGCCTTTTACGACACCCACGGGTTGAGATGGGGTAGTTACATTATGTAATTCTTAATCCATCACTACACGCAAATCGGTGAATAATATAGTAAGGATAGTATATAAAATATTACTTTTATTCATAAAAAATATTATATTTTTACAGAATAAATTCAAAACATCCTCTCAGCAGGTCAGTTCAAGTTGAAACCCTCAACATTTCATCGTATAACTCAACATGTGTACTAATATCAAACTAACAAACGAAGGTGTTCCACACAATCCAACCCGCACTTAACCCTCAGAACGCTTCGAACACGGATCTTATCTGCATTGTGGCTCTTATTGCGGTCGTATAATGATGTCAACACATTACGGGCGTGTCGTACAAACAGCGGGTACAATAGACCCCAGAATGTTTACTTACGTATATTATATCCTGTATTCTTGAATTTAGATTAAAGTTTTAGGTGATATATTGTGATTTAATGAATTTAGTATTTTCATGTTGATTATATTGATAAAGGTAAGATGGAACGTTATAATCTGATTATTTTATTATGCAAGTCACATTACACTTGCCATTTCCTCTTCAACCGAGGTTTAAAGAGAGCTATCCTCTATCTAGGTAGGCAGCGGTTTTAAACATTTGACAGCAATATCGATTGCGACTAATTTGATATCAACATTTGAAGTAGGTTTATCTTTATTTAATAAGAATTGCAAGTCCAATGACATTAAATAGGTTATAAATACAAACAATGCCTCACACTTAAACATTTAATATGAACAGGCTTATAACTAATAGTGAAAAACTAAATACGATTATTATGTCTAACAATAATCCCAAAACAAGTTATCGTATCCCATTGTATGAAAAACAAAAGAAAGTATTTATTTTCTTTCACGCTACGTAACAATCATAAAAGTAAGATAGCTAAAAGATTAAATCGTTCCCAGGGGATGATTCACCACAAAGTTGTAAATATTTTCTTAAAATATTCTCAAAACAATAGGGCATTCTTAGAAGTGGTAAAAGTGTTAATACAGGGTTCGATAAGCTTTCTACCTGACTAGCGGTGTAATACCGGATGTCATTAATGGAGGGTTAAAGAACGTTATCAGTGAAGGTGATAATGAAAATATTAAGGTTTTGAATAATAGCAATATTGTGTTAAAAGTAATGTAAGAGAGTTCTTGGATTTGATAGTGTTTTTAAGAATTGTGGTTTCAATGAATTTTTTATTGTTGTAAAGGCGTGAGAATTTTACAATGGTAGTATGTAGGATTAATTGGAATACACATTATTAAACGTTTTAAACATACCTACTGTTTATTGAATAATTAATACTGGTATTTACAAAATAACTTTAATTGGTACGCGATATTTTTAAACTGCAATTTGAGAATTCTGATAAAGAGAGGTTATTATTATTATTATTTATTATAAATTTGAAAAGTTATTAAGAATTTTCTGAATTATATTTTTATTATTGTTTAATTTGTTTCCTAGTATCATCACTGAATTAATATGCATGATTTAAAAATACTGCATGTTTTCATGGAAAGGGTTAAAGAATATTTAAAGGTAGAAAATATCAATTCATTAGATCCTACACATATGAAACATAGAATAAATCCCAAAATTTGCATCACTTAATCAAATGCACTGATTTGAACACTGACACCAACATGTGGTGACTCAGCTAAAACTTTCAGATGAGCTTCGGTCGCAATTCACTTGTGGTTCAAAGAGGTGAAGATCGCCCGCATTGTGGTTAGTGGCATGACGTTTCGTAACAAGTAGCTATTACCGTAACTATTCGAAGGAATTCAATTAATTTTGAGAGATATTAAAAGTAACGTTTGTTGTGTTAATTGTTTAGAAAACACTATTTTGTTAAATTTAACTGATATACAGTCATTGCAAACGTACACAACAGTACTATTTTACTATGTAGATAAAATAAATCGTCTTAAATTTTGCAGTGGTATACTTTTATATTTACATAGAATCCTTTTTACACGACTGCCCAAAAAGGGAGTGTTATGTTTTCAGGATAAATTATTATTAATTCCTTATTGAGAAGTTCCTAAAATGTCTGCTCGAAATCTAGATATTGCACTTACTCGATTTGGATATAGTTGTCTAATGTTAAAAATTGCTCACGCACCGGTAAGCGCAGCGTCGTATGTCCACAAGAGGAGGACAAATGATCCCTGAACCGAACTGTCTATACTTTATGTTTTTTAATTATATGTTTCTAAAGTACCCGCGGCACAGGGCTTGTTCCTTAGTGTGGGAGTTGTCTTAAAAAAAAACTGCAGAATTGCGCTGGATATAATATAGCTGCACCGGTCCTATTGGAAATCTCTCGGGGAGGCCTATGTTCAACATTAGACGTCATACGGCTGATATTAATTTAAATCTTCTCAATCATTTTTCAACGTATCGACGTATTTTAAAGGTCAGTGGAATCGTAATGAATAGGGGCCTTAAATGAAGGCATAATACTGACATACTAACTATAAATACTGGGTGGCGCAAAAGTAGTGGCACTAAAGAAAATGCTTTTTTTTTTTTTATTATACATTTTCTGTCATTCTGTTGTTGAAAATTGTGTAGTGAACAAATGTAAAATACACTGAAAATAAACATGGACCGTTTTACTCCCCAAGAACGTGGAATATCAGTGATAAGAACACAACGTGAATTTCGTCGACGATTTCCCCACCGTCCGGCACCGATTGGTCGCACAATTCGACGCTTTGCCACACACCCACTAAAAGTTACTGTATGGTGTGGCATCTGTGTTGACAGAGTGATCGGACCCTATTTTTTCGAAGACGCTGGAGGCAATGCGATAACTGTCACTGGAGAACGCTACAGAACCATGTTACGTGAGTTTTTGATACCCAGTTTGGACGAATTGGGGCTGGAGCACATCTGGTTTCAACAAGACGGCGCTACGGCACACACAGCGCGCGACACTATGGACTTAGTGAGGGACGCTTTTCCAGGCCGAGTTATCTCTCGTTTTGGCGATTTGCCTTGGCCTGCAAGATCACCCGATCTGACCAGTCCAGACTTTTTTCTTTGGGGTTTTTTGAAATCTCGGGTGTATGTGAACAAGCCACAGACTCTCGCAGCTCTAAAAGAAAACATTCGTCAAGAAATAACGAACATATCGCAGGAAGTGTTACGGCAAGTTATGCAAAATGTCATAAATAGGGCTCAAATGTGTATCAACTCTGGAGGTCACCATTTAAAAGACATCATCTTTAAATCCTAATGGTACGAAATTTAATGGCACAAATATACATTTAAAAAAATCTAAATCTAGTTTTCTAATTTAGAAAAAATGTTATAGCTGAACCAAATAGGGTCTTTACTTTTGCGCCACCCGTTATTCTATAATGTCGTTGAAAGTGAAAACAAAATTTGACAATGGCCGTGTTGCCAATGCTTTAATAAATTAAATTAAACAAAATTTGACATATTCTGTGAACTTTACGTGAACTGTTTTTGTTGTTATTAAAAGTGGTTTTTATTAATAGTGATATAGACATTTAAGTTCATTTAACTAAGTATATTTAAATATTATTGTGAAACGTTCGATGGATTTGAATCCAAACGTGATCAGTGTTCTTTTTTTGAAAATACGGCGATGAAACTACGGTGTCATATTTTGGTAAGTTTAGTTCTTAATTTTAAATATTGTATTAGAAATAATGTTTTAATTAGTATAAATATGTTAAACTAATTAGAATAATAAACACATTACACGTGAATTTACTTACTAAATAACATAAAATACATAACCTAACTCTTGACCGGCAGCCGCCATGGAAATTGTTTTTTTTTTGTCAAATAATTAAATACTTATTTTTGTAATTAAAGTACAAGTGTTTGGTGCCAAAATAAGGGCAATTTAATGAACTTTAAAGATAATTATATAAGTTATTTTGAATATAATTCTAATATTTTCAATGTAAAAATCATTTAGTAGCCGCGGGTAGAGGGATACGCGGTATTTCGCCAGGTGGAAAATCATTTTAGAGTTAAAAAAATGTGCAAATTACATTTATCTTGCAACTATTATAAAGTAAATATTATCTAGTTTCTAAAACTACTAAAATTGTATATAGTCATCAAACAAAATATCGAGTAATCATCAAGCGAGCGGGGGCGAGAGCACCGCCCGTGAGAGCCCAGCGCACGCGCGTAAACATCGCCGTGTGAGGATTTTTTAAAATTAATTATAAACTAGCTGACCTGGCAAACTTCGTACTGCCATATTTTATTATTCGTGATAATTTTTGAAAATCACGTAGGCCTGTTTTACTATTTAAGTCCACTTGGGCTTCACACAAAATCTTCCGTTTACAATACACCTATGAACGGTAATCAAATATATCAATATACAATCAATTGTCAATCTATCCATACCAAATATAATATAATCATTACGTATAATCCTTAATTCCATGCTGCATTTTTTAACTTAATTTCCGAATTATTGACCTCAATGTGTCAAACCTATTTTAATGCTTTATTTTTTTTTCTCTAATCTTTAGGAGATTACTGTGACTGACATTTTATTTTCTCTTTAAATTTGTATTCTTCCTAACGAGTTGTCATTATCATGTTCCATTTTCAAATGTTTATAAGGAGATTTAAAACCCAAAATATTAACTTTTACACTTTTTTTTAAATGTTTTCTTACATGCCTTGCCTCGACAATAGGAAATACAAGAAAAAAAATTAGCCAAATTGGTAGAGCCGTTCTCGCGTGAATCCATCATTTACTTTTCGGCGATCCATTTTTGTTTATATAGATATTAGATAATGAAGGTATAAGTGTTTGGTATCAAAAGAAGGGCATTTTATTGTACTTTGTTTATCACTATAAAGACAAAAAAGTCATAAACTCTTTCATATTCTGTGGTAACATTCATCTGTATTTAAGTAGAAATTCGCTTGTGGTAACAGACCGCCCACGTGGCGACTTCGTCCCATTTTGGTTAATGGTATCATTATTACGTCACTGCATGACACTTAAGTAGGAATGAGGATTAATTTTATGAGTTCATTTTGTTATAAACATTGATTAAGGTTCGTTAGATGTCCGCAGGTTCGTTAATGTTGTTATGTTTTACGGTGTAGATACATGCATAGTGATAAAATAGGTTATCTTTCTAATGATACTGAGTTGAATGTGATAGATTTAATCCAAATACAAAACAAATTTGTGACCCATTTTGTAAACTTTATAATTATAAAACTCTTGGAGACATTTATTGTTTTAAAGCCAAATTTTGTACTCAATTGGAAAGATAAATATCACTGTTTGGATACTTAGTACCTTTATTCAAGAGCATAATTAACACTATTATAGTTACTGTTAACTTCGGAATAAGCATCAAATACTAAACCATTGGAATTGTTTTTCAGTTATACATAAGTTTTTTCAATTTAGATGATTGCAGACGCGACATCCTGTAAAAATGTAAAGAACATTTTAAACCTATAAAAGCGAGAATAATAACGTCGAACATAAAGCATACAGAATAGAATTCAACAAGACTTTTCCATTTTTCTCCCGCAGCCTCAACATACAGTTCCCGGCGATAAAAACATTAGGACACAATAAAACATTTGCGAATTTTTCAAATTTCGTTATGAGTGTCGGTGAACATTCGAAAGCGCCTCCCTAATGGCTTTTATGAGCTTGTGGACGTGATTTATGCAAATTATTTTGTGTACAAAAATTCTAAAGTCTATTAAATGTATGCATATAGCGTTCTGATTTATATTACGAGCTATCTTCGTGGTTAACAACGCCATCTAGCGGAAAGTAGAGGAGTTATACAAAGCTCTGATGCCTGGAGAGTAATTTGTTTGGCGCAAATTGGGCAAAGATATGAAACTGTAAATATTTTTAGTGTACCAATATCGTATTTTTAAATAAATTATAATTATATTGGTATTCAGATAAATGTGGAAATATACATAATTTATTACAAGAAGAATAAACAAATATACAATTTAATTTTTTTATTGGACTTTTATTAGCAGTATTAATTTGAACTAGTATCAAAATTGTGAAACATATTTTCTGTTAAAAGTAACATACAAAGTTTACATAACATTAAAACTTAAAATTTTAACACAGCTAATTGACAGGCTTACTCGTATAGTAACCTCAAATGAAATGTAAAAATAAAGATTTTATCAAATTTTCACCCGTAAACTTAGTTTGCCAAGGATCATTATTGTGTACCTGTACTTACACTACCTGTATATGAAGATGAAACCTACCCGTCTGTTATAATTTCTTCATAGGGTTGTATTGTAATTGTATAGTGACAATAAGCTCCTATCTGGACGTCATAAAAAGATTACCTGTTATGCAATGACTTACTTAGGTGTTATTATGAGAAAATTGAAATGCTGTAGAATTACACCTACTTACTACATAAAAATTAAACCACTATAGGCAATTAGTTATCTTAACTTCTAACTCTATCTTACTTATAGTAAGCCAGATATCTTATATTTATTCCTAAATATTTTTATTTTAGCACTTCCTAGTTTTTATCAATGAAAACAACTTCAAAATATATTTTAGTGATACTATTCGCTACTAGATAGCGCTACGTGTTCCCACTACACAAAAGAAGAGCTTACGCAGGGTGCGGGCGGGAGGGGCATAAGTTGCGCGCCCCCACTGCTACTTGCACGCGTCAAGCGCTCCGCTTGACAGTCGCAACGCAACCGCGCCGCGGAAAGGTCGTGCTACACCACGCGCCGGTCTGTACTTCACGCAATAAATATTTAATACACAAAGTGATCTCAAACGGCAAACAACAATTAATGAGTGAAAACTACAAACAATTACGATCGCAGAGGACTTTTACGACAATTTACGTTACGGACTACAGTGCAGTGAAATGCTAGGAAGTTTTTCTTCAGCGCTCGAGTGTACCACGTACTTTGTTTCGGAAATGGTGATATCGACCCACGGGGTGTGTTTATGAGACGTTTTGTGGTGAAATGAAAAATCTGTGATAATGTATACCGCTGTGGCTGTATTTTGTGCGCTAGTGCACGTCGGCTCGACGGTGCTACCCTACGGCTCGGACAAATGCGTTCGAGTCTCAGACCGAGGGTCGGACAGCGGAGTGCTATGCAGGATACGTACCCTCGACGGTGATGGCAGCAGTATCGTGTCAGTCACATCAGACACTAACCGGCTTGCCATCGAATGCAATCATCTACTACTGTTTGAAAGTTCTCTGAGAGCTCACTACTTCAATTTGGTACCCACCCTCTCAGAACTGTCTATAAGTAATTGCAAATTGCTACAGGTACCAGACAACACGTTTACCGAATTGAAGAAGCTAAAGAAGTTAAAGATACGCTCCAAAAACTTCGAGTGGAGCCCTACTAAGAATTTAGACTTATCTCTAAACGCTTTTAATGGATTGTCGGAACTGCAGTCGTTAGATCTCGCTCAGAATAACATAAAATTTGTTCCTTCCGGCGTATTTTGCTCGCTGGAAAATTTGAGCACATTGAATTTGACGCACAATAGAATAAGGACTGTTGGACAACTTGGATTCGGGCAACTCTGTGGATCTAATTTGCACAGCTTGGATTTAAGTTATAATGAAATAAAATCTTTACCCGAGGACACGGAATTATTAAAACTGAGAAGTTTGCAACATTTATATTTGCAACATAATAACATCTCTGACATATCAAATGAAGCTTTCAATGGACTTGTATCAATGAGGGTTTTAAACATATCACATAATCACCTACATACACTGCCTGAAAGCCTTTTTGCCAACGCTAGAGAATTAAGAGAAATATACCTAAATGACAATACTCTCTTTGAACTGGCCCGAGGCATATTTCACCGCCTGGAACAACTTATTGTTTTAGATCTATCTAGTAACCAACTAACAAGTAATCATATTGATGATGGAACATTTTTGGGTTTAATACGCTTGATTGTATTAAATCTGTCTAACAATGCCTTAACTAGAATTGATGGAAAGACTTTCAAAGATTTGTTCTTCTTACAAATACTGAACCTGAAGAACAATACTATTGGTTATATTGAAGAAAATGCATTTTTACCGCTATATAATCTACATACCCTAAATTTAGCTGAGAATCGACTTCATACAATAGATGAGAACTTATTCAACGGGCTGTTTGTATTGAGCAAATTGACTCTCAACAACAATTTGCTTGTAAATATTGACCGCAAAGCTTTCAAAAATTGTTCTGACCTGAAGGAATTGGATTTAAGCTCTAATCAACTCATGGATGTTCCTGAGGCACTATGGGAACTTTCTTTTCTTAAAACACTTGATCTTGGTGAAAATCAAATATCTACCTTCAAAAATGGTTCCTTCAAAAACCTAAACCAATTAACGGGACTAAGACTGATTGATAATCAAATTGGAAATCTTTCCGTCGGAATGTTTTGGGACTTACCGAGCTTACAAGTGCTCAACATTGCTAAAAACAAGATTCAGTCAATCGAGCGGGGAACATTTAGCAGAAATACGCAACTGGAGGCCATACGACTTGACGGGAATTTCCTGTCTGACATCAACGGCGTCTTCTCAACGCTTGCGAGCCTTTTGTGGCTCAATTTATCGGAAAATCATCTAGTGTGGTTCGATTACGCGTTTGTGCCTAGCAATTTAAAGTGGTTAGATATTCACAGCAATTTCATTGAACACTTGGGTAACTATTACAAGTTGCAAGATGAAATCCGTATAAAGACATTGGATGTTAGCCATAACCGTATAGTGGAAATATCGCCCATGGCGATTCCTAATAGTGTTGAACTTTTGTTTATAAATAATAATTATTTGAACAATATTCATGTGAATACGTTTTTCGACAAAAAGAACTTGACGCGTGTGGATATGTATGCTAATGAAATTGTACATTTGGAACTGAATAGTTTGCGTTTATCTCCAGTGCCGGGAAATAAGACTTTACCGGAGTTCTACATCGGTGGCAACCCATTTCAGTGTGATTGTGCTATGGAGTGGTTACCTATCATAAACAATATGACCGCGATGAGACAATACCCGCGAGTGATGGACTTGGAAAATGTTTTGTGTAAAATGACGAACACTCGAAGTGGAACTCATGTGCCCTTAACTAATTTAAAAACTACAGACTTTCTTTGTAAGTATGAGACTCATTGTTTTGCCATCTGTCATTGCTGCGACTACGACGCGTGTGATTGTGAAATGACTTGCCCACAAAATTGCACTTGTTACCACGACCCATTGTGGAATACGAACGTTGTGGACTGTTCTGGACAAGCATCGGTAGAAATTCCTCACAAAATACCAATGGATGCAACTGAAGTTTTCTTGGATGGGAATAATATAAAAGAACTTCAAAATCATGTATTTATTGGACGACAGAAAATGAGATCATTATATGTGAACAATAGTAATGTCGATAGTATTCAAAATAGAACTTTTGCTGGCTTGAATGCTCTCCAGATACTACACTTGGGGAACAATAAGCTCAAAGAACTGAAAGGATATGAATTTCATCAACTAAGTAACTTAAAGGAATTGTTTTTACAAAACAATCTTATCAGTCATATCGCTAACATATCATTTCTCTCTTTAAGATCTCTAGAAGTTTTACGCCTAGATGGTAATAGACTAGTTGATTTCGGTGTATGGACTTTCAATAACAACCCTAATTTGAAAGCTTTGTCACTGGGTAACAACTTATGGTCGTGCAAATGTCGTTACCTACAAGAGTTAACTGCATATTTGGCGGAGAATGCACAAAAAATCATTGACATAACCGACTTATGGTGTTGGAATGGCGACGCGAAGCCGCCACAGAAAAAAGAGCTCAATTTAAACGGTACAGCCTGCAGCGATTATTATGCTGATAATTCAGTCATCGGAAACATGCTTGTGTCGAACTATGTTCCCATGATGGTCTCGACGCTTACCGGGTTTATGTTAATTTTATTGGCTCTCGTCGTACTATTTCTTTTTAGAGATTCTTTAAGAGTGTGGCTGTACACAAACTGTGGTATTAGAGTCTTTTCATTCTCGGGCGCTTTTGAAGAAAGTCAAAAATTATATGACGCATACGTCTGCTACAGCCCAAAAGATGAAGAATCCGTCGTTCAATTGCTAGCGAACGAGTTAGAACGGGAAAATGGGAACCCATCATACCGACTCTGCCTCCATTATAGAGACATTCCACACCACGGAGCTCAATATATGCAGTGCGCGCCGCCTGTAGTCGAGACCGCAGAAGCATCGAAACGAATCATCATCGTACTAACGAGAAATTTCATGCAAACGGAATGGTCTCGATACGAATTCCGACAAGGGTTGCACGATGCGTTGAAAGGGTGTATTTATAAACTAGTACTAATAGAAGAATACTCAGTAGTGGCGGATGCGATGTGCGACCCCGATTTGCGTCCCTACCTAAAAACAGGGTCGCGATTGAGATGGGGTGAGAAAAGGTTTTGGAAGCGGTTGAGGTATATGATGCCGGATATACAGCCAAATCATAAGGCAAGAAATTTGAATACTTATACGTTAGACTCTTCGGTACCTAACCGTGGAGTTCGTACGTTGCCTTTTCCTGAGAGATCTCCGGTATTGAGTGCCTCACAAGGAGCTAGTGCCCCACCTGAGTACTGTAGTGAAGTGAGGCAGTCGCCATCAGCTGTGAGGCAAACACAGGCGGTGGCATATGGGCCGGATGGACGGCCTATCTCAGATCATATATACTCATCCATAGACTCAGATTACTCATCGCTGGAGCACGGCATGGCTCCGGGCAGGCGGCGGGACCTGCGACAATGGCCACCGCCGCCGCCTCTTGTTGACACGGGCAATTCCGTTCAAGCATACCTAGTCTAGAGGGCACTAGCCCACCTTCCAGTCAAAATTGTATATATGTATGTAGTTGTTAGTAGCGCGCTGTAAATATTGTAATTATTAGTGTGTAAGTGCTATACCAAATGTATGTAAGTGAACTATTATTGCCTGTTCGTTATCATGTGTATAGATATTAAAATTTTAAAGACTGCTGTAGTATATGATTGTAAATAGCAAAAACAAGTGATCATTCTATATTATTATCAGTAATATGGTTATTTATACAAATAAAATAAAGTGATGAAGATTTATAATTTAATAATTTTATTTCATATTCCTTAAATTCAAAACACTTATTTGCAATAAATAGCAATAAAGAAAAAAATGTCAAAGTCTTTAGATTATGCTGTAACATGTGCTTAGAATCGATATTTAATAAAATTATTTTTTTGAATCTAAATCTGTTGATATTAATTTGTTCTCTATTATATTTATTGCAAAGAAACACAGACATACATGAAAGTAAACAAATTTCAAAAACTTTACACACCACCACACACAAACAAAATATACACAAAGCTGTTATGATGTTGGAACCTATCCACAATTAACAAATAAACAAAATTGCATATGACAGAAGCATTTAATCATGGTAATGCAAATAAAATTAACATATTTATGAAAATCTGATGAGAGTGGTCATAAAGTACCAATATTATTATAATGGGTCATGATATTATCATCCTTATTACAATACATGTAATATCAGCTGATTGCATTTTGTACATAACTTTCCTTACAATAACTTGAAAACTTGATTTCAAGTTTAATATCATTCAGAATCGTTTGTTAAATTATATTCTGTTAATATTTAACTAGTTATGAAACCATAATAACACTGTGTTTCGTATAATTCAGTCCTAATTATAATACTGCTTTCTGGTTCAATTATTTTTATATTTTCACATGGAGACTAGGCATACCATTAATGCGGCTTGCAGAATTTTGGTTGAAAATAATTTATGGGCGCTGTATTTTTATATTTCAAGAGAGTAGAGCAGGTGAAAAACAGAGCAAATATTACAATAAAGTAGTTTAGATATCAATGTGAATAAATTGTTGACGGTTTTTTTAATAATTTTGTAATAAAACCTACTTTAGTAAAAACTTATTTTTTTTTTGAATATGAATAGAACAGACATTCCTAATTTGTTTTAAGTAGGTAATACATTAATTTTACTTAATATACCTAATTTACAATTGTATCATAGACACAGTTTATTAAAATTGTGGCATCTTTAAACACAGTTTATTAAATGGATATGAATAACATTAATAAATTACTAGATAGACACATAAATTCTATTCAGATCATTTCGTTTATACATAATATGTTTATAAATGATCCTTCTTGAAATGTCTTTAACATGTTGGACGCGTGAGAGAAAATACATAATGCACCATTTCAACTCAATTTACAATATAAATGGGGTTTATAATATAGAATTTATAATATAAATTAGCGTCATATTTTTCTCACATGTATTTAAATGAAGAAATTTCATGGTAGCTCGCGTCGGATTGAAGAGACAATTATGGATATACATTTTGAATATATTGGTATTGGAATAGCAATTTCGGTAGAAAAATATTATATCGTATTTTATTTACATTCTCCAAAGTGAAGAGCATTATATTTAATAGAACAATTTCTTTATTCTATTAAATATAAATTAATTTAGGTATTTATTTTTATTACTAAGATACTAATACTAAGATCAATAGAGAATAGAAGAGGAAAGTTAATTGGTCACTTGATACGACACGACTTCTTTAAAACAATAATTGAAGGAAAAATAGAAGGAAGGAGAGGCAGGGGTAGACCTAGGAGAAGTTTCTTCCAGCAAGTGAAGGAGAAAGTGGGAGTTGTGTCGTATCAAGAAGTGAAAAAAATAGCAGAAAATAGAGAAGAATGGCGATTGCTTCACCGACAAGAGCAAAACTCTTAAATAAGAGAGAGAGAGAGAGATTTAAATTAAATAGGACATAAATTAATTATTTAAAGCATTGATGATAGAGTGCATTTGTGCCCACCGCCATTTATGGGCTCCAATTAGCTAATTAAAATGATGACGTTTGAGTAGCTAAAAAAATTGGTAGTATTCTTTTATAATTTTATGACTTTTGTGGGTCTTATATTAAGTAAATCGTTAATTTTATAATAATTAATAATAATGTAGATTTAAAAAATCTGATACTTCTTATTTTTCACGTATTTTAGTAGATACATACATATTTATATTTCTATGGACAAGTAGTATTATTATTAATTAGCAATTTTTTTTCTGGAATACACGCTTGCCTACCTGTTCTCCAGACTTAAAACTTTATCCATAGAACTTAAAAACTAGGTTGGGTGTCATATAATTCCATGACAGCATAGGGGTAGATAGGACTGTGTTATACCAATGTATCTGGGCCATAATATGTGAATATATGTATATTTCTTACTGATATAGACTCTACTGTTTGAGATTGATAGTGCTAGAATAAAAGCTCAAAGGTTAGGTAGGTGTGTAGGTATATAAAAATTAATAGCTTTATATTTAGGTGTGTACTTTTCTACTTCTTCTTTAGATGCCTCTTCACCACTGAAAGTTCGCCGCCAGCTCAGTAGACTTGTTCCTGTCCTGTGCAATCGAAATAGCTCTATGAAATTCTACTTAAAATATACAAATAATAATTTGCAAGTGGCACAAAGTTGCTCATGATCATCATTTCAGCCTATTGCAGTCCACTGCTGGACGTAGGCCTCTCCTAACACGCGCCATAACACCAGGAAGGTTACCATAACAAAGTTGCTCGCTGTGGCGGAAATTAGGTAAGGCCTATGTGCAGCAATGGACGTCATTGGACTGATGATAATGATGATGAAAGTACCTTACGTAACTATTATTTATTTATAATGCACTTATTCTGACATAATATACCTATCAACCTATTTGACTGGTCTAGTGGTTAGTGACCCTGACTGCTAAGCCGGAGGTCGTGGACACCCAGGACAAATCTTTGTGTGATGAGCATAAAGGTTTGTTCTGTGTCTGGGTGTAATTTATCTATAATATGTATGTATTTACAAAAAAAATGTATTTAAGTTATATTCAGTTGTTTAGTACTCATAACACAAGTAAATATAATTGCTTACTTTGGGACTAGATGGCGCTGTGTGAATGTGGTAGAATATTATATTATTATTATATTATCAGCCTTAGACATTAAATCAGCATAATACATAATTAATGTATCGTGTATGAAGTTTACATAAATAGGTGCGTACGTAAGTACTGTCGTATGAAAGCATAGTTAGAGGGTTTACTTACATTGTAAACATTGTAGCCGCGTTGCACCGGTAGGTCATGCCCATGAATGCTGTTTGTTTCACCGCACAGTGCTGCTCCTTAGACTGCCTCTATTCAATGCAGTATTCCTGTAAAAAGGTAAAATGGTTCCGCAACCTAATATACTTGAGTACTTTTAAATTTACTTTGTTTAACACTAGGGTTAGTGTAATAAGAAGTAAATGCATCTCTGAAATTAAAAGATAGAAGCAAAGACTTTTATACAGCGACTTTTGTCCAACAAAGCATTTAAAATAATTGTAATTTTATAAAATTAAGTTCTGTTTTCGTTTGATAGAAGCATAACATCAAAGCAGTCGTGCTTTGATGGTCAAAATTTGTAACAAATGTGATAACGTAGTCAAAAATTTGAAAATAACCATATTAATATTGACCAATCAAATGTCGAGATTAGGTTCCCTGTTAATAGTTACAAGCTTTAATGCCAAAGATAGGCAAAAGTGACATTGTTGAGTGTTGCAATAGTAATAAAAAAATTAACGTTTTAGTAAAATGACAAAATTAAAAAGAAATTAATTCTTATTATTTATTTATTTCAGAGAAAATATATCTCATTGTTGTTTACCTGAAGGTATACTTATACAAAGGTAACTTAATATATTTCACACAAAACGACGTCAGTTCATTTCCTGATTCCTTGTTTCGTTAAATAAAAGCGAACGTGAAAATATATTATGTACATGTTATTATTCTTAATTTTCTTTTGCTAAAATAAAGAAAGGTAAAACATTGTTGAGATCAAAGAAATGTGAACCTTATTAAAAAGGTCCCGAGGATGATAATCACATGCGGCTAATTATACGTATCCCATTCCTTTGAGAGTTCAATGAGTGGAATTAATGTCACGGTTAGGTTTTGCACTGTGGAAGCATTTTCACACTACATATTTATAGAATACTAAGAAACTAACTACCCCTTGCTTATATACTCATATGTAACATGAGTTTATATAAGGTTCAAAATTGCATAGTAGTATTATTAAAATTGATCATAAAGCTGATTTTCACTGTTAGTGCAAAATGTTCTCACAGACAAACCGTTTAAACGGGTTTGTGAGGCCTTGTATTTATATATAAGTATCTGAAGTAAAAGATTAATAAATTAATAAATAATTATTATGATTTAATATTTCCTCTTTATTCAAATTACATTTTTAAATATACTTATATAAAAAATACATTTAAAAATATAAAAATTCGGAGACCCATCGGTATCGGGTACATGGACCAAGTTACCGGTGGTTAGGGCTCCACAGAGAGGAACCTCATCACAATGCGTGCCGTGTCTGGAAGTACCGTCTCCTAAAAAAATAATAATGTAACTTAATGTACCCATATTCCGCTAATAAAAAAAAAATTAAAAAAAAATATTATTGTTACTTATTGTTCATGGTACATTTTCTATTTAAATATACATCTTTCTCGTAAAAGATTTTGGGACCTATTGTTAATCTAATTAAATAGAGCGTGAGTCTCTCCTATTGTGCTGGATATCAAATATTTTTATTATGAGTAGCACTTATCTTGACACAGATAAATATCACCTTAAACAATTTTAATTCGTATCAAGTATATCATAGAATGGATATAGAGTTATCACGTTATTTAGTATTTTTTTAAATATCATTACTTGTGACTTTCTTTTTATTATAAAACTCGCACCATGTAAATGGCGCCAATGGAATGAGATTGAAAAGAAAGTCCTTTCTTCCATTACTTCTACAATAGCAGGTAATATTCTGTCTTACAAAAGCAATATAAATATTTATTCAAGTCCCGTTAAGTAGTGATACAACCCCTTTCATCATTGATACGTCACAATTTGAAATAGCACAGTTATTTTGTATTTGAGAATTCATTATTAAAATTTGTTCCAGTTAATTTAATTTTGTGTCATATTTCATGGTTTTCATTTTTTATTAATTAATCGTAGCTATATTTTAAAAATAATGTTCAATACACTTTTTAGAATTTGGTGAAAAGTGTGTTTACATATCTATTTATATATTATTATGCAAACTACACATTGGAACTTGCATGCCGTTATTTCCATAGTAAAATAACTATAAGTATAACAGCTACTTACTTTTTAATACATGTTCACGTAATTCTTAAAAGTAACATAACATAAACATAAGTAAGTAAACATAATTATTTTTAAAATATAACTCTGTAAAATAATAATAATTATTATATATATTCAATAATAATTGAAAACCACGACATAAGACGTGAAGCTTAGATATCGTATTATTAAACTTCATGTATTTAAACCTTATTTTTCTAAACAGAATGTAATATGAACTAAATCTTTAAATTTTTCCTTCACCAATAAACCGAAACTAACGATTCAACTGCAACCAATTTCCTTACAAAGTTGAACAAACAGCTATCAAAATTGAATCAAACAGTTTTGAACTATCTTGGCACACACAACACAATAACATATAAACAAACTGAACTAAAGTGACGTATTTCATTGTTATTATGGTACATTATTTACCATAATGGGAAATTCACATTGGCGGTCGGCCAATAAGCTCCAAATATATTACGTTTAATAGAGAAAAACTGTTAAATTTTGGGCAATTATTGAGAAAATTGACTTTTATTAATATTTTCGTCAGCAACAATTATGAATGAATGAATTTATTTTTGAAAAATGCACAATAACTTTTACAATGCCTAATAATTAGTACTTTTTGTTTATTTTGTAACTATTTCTGCCCTAATTTAAATTATGCACTTTAACATTCCTCTACAGCTACAAACCGTTAAGATATTCGGTGATTACAGTAAGTAAAGCTAAACTGGTTTTATTGCTCTTCCTTTATTTAATCCTATAGAGACCTTGCACAACACGTATGGGTAATACTATTCTAAGAAAAGTATAAAGTCAAACTAACATTTTGTATACAAACCAATACTCAAAGCATTCTTAGTCTTTCTGTGACACAAGTGTAATTGAATCTTAACGCCAGTTATCTTAAAAATCTTTCTGAATAAATGTGATTTAATAGATGAACTAAATTATAAAAAATAGTCTAAAAAGAAAAGTAATATGACAAAAATAATGCATACGCATTAGAAATGTTCATCACCATAATATACCTACATACATAATAATTATTATAGACGGTCAATATTGGTATCAAAAGAAGGAAAAAGAAAAGAAAAGATTTTTATTAGTATAGTAAAATATTTCCTTTTCCATAAAAAAAAACACAATTGAGATGCAATGCAAATAAATATTTAAATTTCCTATTCCTAACCTAAATAACATCAAAACATTTATATAAAAAATTTTGTAACAAGAACTAGCATGCAAATAATACTAAACCTAAAACAATTTAAGTCCCAATTTAAATTCAGCTTTCTATGCAATTTATCAGAAATCTAGTGAACACAAATAACGACTGTAAAACAATTTCCACATTATATTAAACAAGAGAGTCTAATATAAATCAATTCTATCCTTGCAATAGACTACGGCTCTAAAGCCACTCTAAATCCAGTCGTACACTGTTTACCGTAATCGGAAATTCACTTTGGCGTGTGTCCAGTAAGCGGTGTATCAACTTAGTATACAACTGGTACAAGATTCGTATCCATTTCGAATGAATAATTGTCTGCACAAGTGCTTTTGTGAGCAGCGTTCTAATAGAAATAAAAATTAAGGAAGCGAAATGGTATGATGGTGTTATATTCGAACAGTTTACGTTCTTTATGACTCTGAGGTTTTGGTATTAATAGGAAGGATGGATGTATGGATAGATGTTTGTTACTCAATCATACCAAAATGGCTAAAAGGATCTGTATGTTTGGCACACAGATAGATTCTGGTTTGGGGTAACTATAATATCTTGGTTTAAAATTGCGTGGCTGTGCCAGACGCGTTTATAAAATAAACATTATAATAAAATATGAGTAACGTTTCAAGGGGACAAAAACTAGACTTCACATCTGAAGCTTAAACTTCCAAGATATTGTCGTTGAGAAAATTAAGAAAGTAAAGCAAATAAATATTCGACTTAACGATTAGGTGAGTTTTTAATTCGACGACTTAAATTAACTGTTTCAAAAACTTTTATCGTCACAACAAAATTCCTAACAGTTGATTGAACTGTAGACTATTTAGGATCTCTTAATAATAATATTATATCAATCACATTCATATCCGCCGCGTTGTTTGAATCTATAGGTAATAAATTAAATCTTCTTTATTACATTAGTCAAATAGTACATTTTATCTTGACAGACTGACTGATTTTTGAACGAATAGCCTGTTTGTTTTGATTGTGCATTGATAGATCAGTGACGTCCAGATAGTAAAGTTAGAATCATCATCGTTATTTTAACCCATAAACGTCCCATTGCTGGGCACGGGTTTCCTCTAAAGAATGTGGAGGGAATGTAGCCTACTATACCACGCTAGGCAGACGGGTTGGTACAGGGTTAGTTTTGATTTTTTCTTTTCTCGCAGTGCTCTTGTCTGCATAAGGTTAACTAATTCCCTTAGTCGGATTTTACGACACCCACGGGTTGAGATGGGGTAATGACATTATGAATTCCTTTTTTTTTTAATTATTATATATTCGTTGTAAATATAGCTTTAAAATGTAAATTATCGCCAAACTGCTTATGCAGTTTGTAGGCGATTCTTAATCATCGTCACTACACGAATTACCAAGAATTTGAAACGACTAAATTACTTACATATTCATTATGTAATTTTTTTGTTTAAAAGCAACACAGGGCATTTTATATAAACTCTCCGCCTTCAAACCTATGAATACTATCTAGTTATTTAAATACAAATAACTAACGGCCAAAAATTCGAAGCGATTGAGGAGCAATACCCTATTTCTTAGTCAAATCAGCTACAGTATGAGCTAATATGGCATTAAACATTCAAGTCCAGAAGTTTGTACTAAGCCGACTAACAAAGGTGACGGCGGTCACGATCCTAAACGGATGTCGCGTCCGGTGCCACGGGCTTATAGAAAAAATAATAGTTATAGCTGATGAATGTGTTATATTACCGGTGTAACTATTACTAGTGGAAGTAGTTTACGGTAGCGTTTCTTGGATTGAAATGACGTCACGGAGAGTAAAAATAGTCCATAATATATCTATTACTAAGCTGAAGAGTTTGTTTTGTTTTTAAACGCATTAATATCAGGTACTACTGATTCGATTAATAAAAAACACCGGCATATTATAATCATTAATGAGACGGGTCGGACAAAAACTAAAGATAATAATTTTTAATTGCATATTAATGATTATAAAATTGTTAAAAACTTAGATGTAGCTCAATCTTTTAATAATTTATTTGTTATCTTACCTTCTAGATTCTTGCCCTGTCATAGCCGAATCCTTAGTTAAGCGCAGTATGAAAGAGTGGACCTATTATGCTTGCAGAATATAGGTAAATGTAATAGTTTCGCAGTTTTTTAGTAAAATTAGCAAAACAATGTTTATAACTAGGGAAGTGCCTGGTGATCTGAGATACAGGCTAATGCCTTTTCAGATACCAGTCCTCTCGCAATTACTCAATTTAATACTGTAATGGTGATTGTGAGATGACAAATAAAGATTATTACTATTTTTATATTTAAGTGTGATGTATTATTGTTAAAGTAATTGAATATATATTCATTTAAGTCCTATTGAGAATTAGTTTTTTTAATTTCTACGTTATTAAGAGTTCAAAATAGCCATTAATCAATCTGTACGTACGAAATATATACCATAAGCAAAGCTCAAGTGTTAATTGTAACAATTTATTAATCCTTACATTCCTTGTTGTTAAGAAGTTGAGCGCAATGAAAGATAATTGGCATAATCAACAGTGTCGACTGTCTGTTTGTAACAGTACTGTAGAATCAACTATGTATGTATGGTGCTGGTTCAAGGCACTGATGTATGAGTCATGATACATTGGTAAAATTAAGAATGTATCACAATACAGCACTTATTTTGACTATTTGGTTGTCAAAAATATTGAATAGAGGTATTGACATAATTTGACTCTGGTTAACGCAGTTTGAGTCGAGGTTCTGGATTCGACCCCAGAGGCTGACAAAACAATATTATGTATTACACAATTTTAACCCCCGATGTAAAAAGAGAAAGTTTTATAAGTTTGACGTGTTTGTGTGTCTATCTTTGTATGGCATCGTAGCTCTTAAACTTTTTGATTCGGGTTTTTTGTTTTATGCTATATTTATTTTAGCTTTGTCGAGGTACACCTCTGCTTACCCCTTCGGAGCAAAAAGTCTTGACGATATATTATTATTATGTTATGTATAGGATTTTAATTCATTGGTAAGAATTAACCAGTCACCTGCTGTTGAAACATTATTTTCATGTTATGCTTTTCAATCTACTGCTACTAGAATGCTGCTATAAGACGAGTATTTAGTTAGATTATAACGGAACCTGTTGCGTAGCATTCTTGTTTAGTTTTAATAAATGGAATAGACATTACTATCAGTTGTTGCACTTATACTGAACTATTTATTAAGTAAAGACATGCTATGTTGCTTGTTATAAATTACATAATTGAGACTTGTATTACGGCTTCGTAATGCTCCCATTTGTTCTTCATCAATAAGTTAAGGACACGTACTCGTATTGTCGAAACGAAATTAACTATGCGTTTGTATTTAAGGAAGTGAGTAAGTACAGTACTATTATGTCTTATCAAAACAACGAAATAGGAACAAAGGACCAATCAAAAGTAATTTAAAAAATAATAAAAATAATTATTTTTTATTAAAGGGCATATAAAAAAAACAAATATTTTAAAAATATTTTACTTTTTGCGATAATTAATTAAAAATAATTATTTAAATAAAATTCTAAGGTAATTTTTTTACAAGAATCAGATAAACAAATAAAATATGTTTTAAAATATTTTACATTTTTCGATCGAATAAAAATGTAAAATATTTTAAAATATTTGTTTAATATCATAAATTAATTCCTTGTGAATAATTTATAGCATTTCATTTGTTAGTAATAATTTCATTTAGATTTTAGCAAATAAAGTTTTTTAAAGTTATTTCTGTTTTCTTATATAAACTTCATGTTTTAATTTATTAAATGTTCTACAAAGAAAGGGACAGAAAGGATGCGATGCTTAAATGCAACAAGTATCCAACGCGTTCTATATCTAATGCCTGCCACACACCATCAAGTATATTTCCACAAACTCAGACTTGTGTAAGTTCGAAACAATATAAATTTGCGCAAACTTTCCACACACATTACGGTAGAGTTACTCAAGTCTGAATTTGTGCAAGTATACTTGAAAGTATATGACATAGGGGTAGTACTAAAGCTTATGGTCTAAACGTTATTAAAAGATTTAAATTGGTTTAAAACTGAAACTGAACACCGTGATCCAATTACGTCACCTCAGTGTCTCTTTTTGTAATTAAAACCTAGATAGAGCTTAGATTAAAAGGACTAGATAGATTTTAGATTTATGCTGCAGTGATCTGAAATGTAAAAACGTTTAGTCAGCATTAGTACCCAAAAGTTTTTAATAAAAATATGGATAGGTAGATATCACCTACCTCTGCTTACCCTTTCGAGGAAAATGACGTATGTCATCATCATAATCATTATCATCATCATCTTTTTTAAATTGTTGTATTGAATAAATCAATCTGTATACATAACATAAAGTGATGTTAAAATATAAAATATGATTTTAGTGTTTTTCTTTAAATTATCAAAAATGGTAACACAAAAAATGCCTTACTACTACTCATCAGGATGATAAATGATTTGCCGCGACAACTACTAACTTTTACAACAACATATTTCATGTCAGTACCTAAAGCCGTGACTGCATTTCTTATTATGATCCTTACCTTACTCGCAATCTCGTTGTCAAACGTTTGAAAATATGAGCGGCCATTTAAATTTTCACAACGATATCGGAATTTACCAATCAAATTATTGTAATCGCAAGTAGGCCCTAAGTAGACAGAGCAATATTACTTATACTAAGAAAGGTATACAATAAATTCAACACAGAATTCACTTTAAAATTCCAACACGTAGGTATTAAAAAGAACAGAGGCTATCAAATAACAGTTTTGTATGAACATGCAGTTAATTCTGCGTGATCGAAACACTATGTCAGAAGTAACAATAAATATTAATGCACAAATAATATCTCTTCGTGTTCTAAGATATTTTGCAATTTGCAGATTTCTGGCTCATAGATATTTTTTATATGTAACTAACACACGGCCATTCAAGTAAAATTAATTTACGTATAAAAATCCACCTTAACCACTAAAAATTTTAAAATTGCTTTTTAAGTCATATTATGTTTGTAAACTAAATCTGGTACAACGTTCGTGATTTTACGACATATTATATTGTCTACTAATAAAAATATATACCATACTAGTGCAGTTATTACAGTTATATACTCAACCCGTGGGTTACTCCCTAGTGGCCTTGTATGACACAAGGCCACTAAGGGAGTAACTTAATGCAGACAAGAACACTGCGAGAAAAGGAAAATTCGTAACAAACTCTATACTAACCCGTCACGCCAGCGTGGTATGGTAGGATAAATTCCCTTCACATTCTTTGGAGGAGACCCGTAAGTACCTAGTAGTGGGAGGTTTATGGGTTGAAATGAGGATGATGAAAACATTTTAAACATGATGCCAAATCAAATGAAATACCTATATATAAATTATTTTTTTAACATAGGCAACCTCTGTTGCAATAAATATGTCAGAAAAAAATATTAATACGTTTAAGTAATAACTATATCAGACTAGGTAACTGGGCAATATTTTTATGTGTCATTGAAATACATAGTTACCAATAAACAGGAAAGAAAACATAACAATAACTTGGAACCTTGCACTAACTGTTAACAATACCAATACAATACTTTACTGTTAAGAACCGTGCAAAATCTCAAAGTACAACTCAAAAGCAATCCCGTTGATTTAATCCGATATTAATTTTCAAATAATTCAAGAACGTTTCGCAAATCAGACTTGATTGAAATTGATGACAATGAATTCAATTTTACTTTGCTTGTTTCTTAGTAATTTGTTAAACGGCCGCATTCTGATGCCTTTGGAATGTTTATGATCATGACCATATTTACAAGTACTTTACTACCATCAATAAGAAACAATGACAAATGCATGAAACTTATGTGACAGAATTTATTTGAAAATTTTTTTGATTAAGTTTCGGATCAGAAATGAATGTGCAAGTTACAAAACAGAATTTAAAAGTAAATGTAAATAATTTGTGGTAATAAACCATAGTTTAAACATATCCTGAATACATACAAGTTGATTAACAGAGTCATTTATAATCGGCATGACAGAGTAATTTCAACTGTTTGCTATTATCAACAAATGTTTGACCAATAAATGGTACAGAAATTTCAGTACTAACAGTACTGCTACGTCTTTATTAGCTTTTTGATTGAGTTACCTTTAGGTTGATAAATGGAAAATGTATGGCCTTTCCCACGTTATAAAATTTAATGTTAAAAGTTATTTTAGGTTAGAGTTTTTAAAGTTTTCCAATTATAAGTTGAGTGTTTTGTAACGTCATGCATACGACAAAACTTGACTATACTTAAATATGACTGTAATTAAACAAGTTGGAGAATTTATTAATTCTCAAAAGATATAAATTAAACGAAATCAAGGACAGAAAAAAACATAAGATCAAGAATAATTATCTTGCTCTTACAGACATCATTGTCCCTGCCAAGAAATATCATCCAATACATTTTTTATTCCCTTGAGCGTAAATTTTACTGATCCATTAAAACGAAGAATATAATTACTACCAGCTTTGAGGATAATGAACATTCATCACTTGCTGCAAAATCTTTGTCAACTCGCCCTACTTACCTGATGGTTGTGTTTTTACGAGTAAACTTGAGATCATTTCTACAGCCGTTAAAACGGTTTTATAGACAGCCTCCATTTAAATTTCTTCCATTTTTTATTAAGGTAAATTCGCTGTAATAAAACAATGTAATGTTTTGTTTGTTTTATGTATTTCATCAATTTAGTTTAATGGTGTGGTTTTTGTTGAGTGTGTTATATTCACTTAGTTCAGGCAATAACTTTCACTAGCTTCAGTGGTTGAACCTGCAAAGTGAAGTAATGGTGTAGTAATTTAATTATTACATACGTAAAAGGATATTTTTTTCTTAAAATAATAAAGTGTACCTATAACATGTTGCCTGAACAAACATCTTTGTAATCATCATCATCATAGTTTTTACCATCAGCTGTTTCAATAATTACATTTTAAAGACAATCAATTGTGATAGACATATATTATATTATCATTGTTTTGCGGTTGTAAACTGTCTGCAACTCAGCGGTCAGCACGTGATATCAATTGTACTCCCACGATCTAGCAGGCCCCATAGATATCATTCTGTTGTTCTAGTGTCATTCACACATCATTCACACCTGTCTTAAAAGTCTCATTCACAATTTTATCAAGACCACACTTTCACTTTGTGGTTTCAGAAATTTAAACCATACGTTATAAACGTTAGTAAATCTGTTACGCTCCAGTAGGAGCATTGATGTAATGTCGTTACTTTCTCTCTATTCAATAAAATGGCGCTCATTACTGAACTTTCCATAATTTTTGGATTTTTTTGGTTCGCAGTGTGACTAAATTGATGTCACGCATTTATTTAAATATCAGGTTGACGGCGGATAGGAAATGAAGCATCATTTTGCCGTAATTTTGTCTGTAGACAAGATTGAGCAGTAAGGTCAAATCAACATTATTTGGCCTTTGATAAAATTCACATATGGCTCAGACAATAAAGCTGTGGATAAAAATTTGTTATCGTTCTGTTTCTGTTGAGTTCGTACTTAAAATCTATAGATATAAAAATACTAGTCATTGAGTAGTTCTAATGATAATAAACTTACCTACATTTAATACAATTACATTACATTTACATTTATTATAATGATACAAAGATATATTATTATATTATGTAAAACCAGTTAATGTTTAAATATCTTAGTAAGTAGTTGATACTCACCTTAAATAGTTTGATGAAATAAACGGTTTCATAAAGTCATAAATATACAAAAGGCCGACCCATAAAATGTCAGAATTTTAAAATTTAATTACGACAGATTCAACAAAAAACAAAATTAATAAAGCTATTATAAACATAGATTTAATCAACAAAGTAGTATTTGCAGCAGAAAATTTAACTTTAAAGATAAATCATTACTTCGCGTAAGTTTCTCAAGCGAATTTGCATGTTAAACAATACGTTTTCCTGTAATAAGCCCACCGCCATTTAAATAAATGTTCTAGAGAAAAAAGTTGAGTCAATTTACTGTGAGGCTTACAAACTGGTTTGTTCACCTTATACCGGAATAGTTATGTCACTTGCCAACTATAAGTAAGACTTTGTACACAACACCATGTCACGACGCGACGCCGACACGACGTCGTAGCGCGCGGATTTTAGGTCTATGCGGTCTATGCCGACGTCATCAAGTGGAGTCGTGGTGCTGTGTGTAGTTTTGACGTACAAATTTACGTTACCGTGTAGTAAAAATGCACAACACGATGCCGCAACGTTATTTGCTGTCTTATCATGAAATCATTTACTGTCTATACTAAAGAGCTTTAAGTCATTTGAATTACGGTCTATTTTTATTTACATATAATATTTAAAAAGAATTAATGCTTTTGAGAATCCTTGTTAAATATAAAATAGATCATAACTCAATGGTTTAAAGTTTTATTTTGAATACCATACAAATTGGCTCTGCTCTTGTGAACGGATATAAACAGAAATGCGTTGAGCGCCGTGTGCATTAATTATGGTCAATATTGAAATTGGTTATCAGTCTATTTGTTATTGAAACACAATATCTTCTCTTACCTTAGCTTTGATGGAGTTTAGACCTAATACTATTACTAAATATTTATTGGATTAACTTTATTTTTATTTAAAATTGTCATTATTCATAACATTGCCCGCTTCGTCATTGTCTAATAGGCATTTGACTTCTGTTTCATGAGGTTATGGGACTAGACAAATTACATTTGGGTTAATTAATTAAAAGGACAGTCTCATATTATCGTGGTATGTTTTTCAGAGCGTTATCAAGGTAAAGAGCGTTTATAACAACAGAGTGGCGACGCGACGTCGCAATTTAGTGTCATATTTCGTGATTTTAAATTTTTATCATTGAATCCGAGCTATAATCTAAAAATATATTTGATAAACTTTTTAGCATAACGTGAAAGCATATAAAATTATTACATATACGGATGCTTACAGTATTTAACTATGAAAATAACGCCCTACAAGTTTCCAATGTAAAAAGTTTGCATATAAATAAAACTGTAAACGCAATGATTTCTTACCTTTTTGGACACTTTTCACCTAATTCTAAAAATTTACATATTAAAACAGAAATACATATAGGTATAATTATATATATTCAGTTAATTGTTTTTTATATGCTATTGATATTACTTATAAAGATATTATTCTAACATCTATACTAAACTTATAAAACTGAAGTGTTAGTTTGGTTCAACGCTAGATTCAGGTACTACTGACCGGAATTGAAAATTTATTTTAGTGTTGGATAGCCCATTTATCGAGAAAAGCTTTAGGCTATATGTATAATATCACGCTTCGACCCATATGAGCTAAGTAGTGACCGACAACAGCTTTAAAAAATATATATTGAAAATACGAAAGAAATGAGACAAAATCTATCGTACATATATTATTTACTCTTTCATTTAATAAAAATACAATCGAATAAAACCGGTAGCGCAAAAATTTTCAGCGCATGATTTTAATACACCTTTTATAACATGCAATAAAATGATTACCACTCGTCACATTATCAACACAAAGGAGTCAGTGGGGCGTGAAACACGTTTCATTTCCAATACTCATACGTTCGACACACGCACCATATGATTCTAAATCAACTTTAACATCCCAACAAGCAGTCTTTTTGCCACGTCGACGTCTAAGTAAAACAATTGACCATAAAATCGTCCGTACGTGTCCCTCACAAAAAGAGAAAGCCTCACTCCGGTCCATTCTAATGTCTCGTTTCTAAGAACATTATGTCTTATTTAAGAGATACGACAAAAAATAAAATAGCTCGCGCCGTGAAAGAATAAGGCGAAATGGGCCATAAACGCTGGTCCATCGTATCTAAAGACAAAAGTCGTAGAGCTACCGGCGCAGAAATATTTGGGATGTTGTAAAATGCGTTTCTAAGTTTATTGCGACATTGTTACACATAACATTTTTTCTCATTCAGCGAGTTTTGACAGCGGAACAATGGTAATTTTAGCTTCTGTTTTATAATGACGAGCTGAGCGACAAAAGCTTTACGATATTTTCGGACGCCCGGCGTTTCGCTTTTGTTTTGATAATATTCACAAAAGGTCTCCTTAAAGTATGATCCTGTAAACATGAAGTTTATTTTAGCGAGATTGTAAATTGCATATTCTTTTATAATTTACGTATACTGTTATGTTAATAAAAGGACATCACCAAGTATCTTTTTGTAAATTACTTATTCCTTTTTGTATTCGTCTGGCACTTATTAAAGAGTATTGACATGGACGCGTGTTATGAATTAGAATCAGTTGCAATGAATAACAGGTTATTAGTTTTTGCATTCATTATCTATACATGTTAAGCAGATCAGAGTGTTGTAATGTATGGCGATACGGTGTTTAATTTTCCCGACTTGAAAGATAGCGCCTCGGATTATGAGACAAAAAAGGGACGTATGGGGTTGTTTAATCAGTTTTTTTACCACTGTCGGCATTACACATGCAGAATCGACAGACCAGAACCCGTGTTCATGCTTGCGACTGCCATTGGCTATAAAAACAGCGGCCGTAGTCAGAACGGTTACAACGCAGAGATGACGTCATTGGTATTTGAGATTTCTTATTTTTTAAATACATTTGTCAAGTTTATTATGCCAGTGACTCTTTAGAATGTCTTTTATTTAATCGTGTATTTAAAATATATTCTCAAGCATTCCAAATTCCGTTTCCATGAAATAGGTGAGGCGTTGAAATACCGGTAATAGTATGTATTTAATGCAAACGAAAAATACAATAAAGTTAAAAATAATATATATTTATTTTGAAAGTCTTAAATAATAAATTACAAAAACCAAACATTGTTGGTACATCGCTTTCCAATATTATTATATCCAACAACTTGTAAATAGAAACAAAAACAGTAATGGCCTACAAAATAAATACAACAACAGAGTGTAATAAAAATATTCCTAACTGCCTAAGCCTAAGTCTTTCAAGAAAATATTCAATATCCACTTTGTAATACCGCTTCTTTCATAGCCACCGAGTTTTATTGCTCAGTAGCGTACATTCGTGACGTCCTGTTTATGGCAAACAGATCCATACCCTCAGAACTATTCGGTAGCTGTCGGTACACATCAAATAAAATTTAATTTGCCCATTGTTTTCTAGGGCCCTTCTTGCTGAAGTAGCAAAAGAATTACTCGTACGTAATAGAATTTTGTAAGTTGTGATGTGTTGACAAAAGAAGAAGAATGCTTGAAAAGACTGATGAATGTTGAAGAAGCCAAAGATGTATGTCAGAATCGTAGTAAGTGTAAGGAAATAGTCTCCGCCTATTGGGAAATAGGCCTGATCTATATGTATGTATGTACTCGTATGTATGATCTACATAATATATCTGTATGAAATTGAATGGCTTTTTGCAACAACTTGAATTAAGTTTAAACTAAAGATCAAATGTTGCCTCGGTGACAAAATCTCACAACATTGTTAGCTTCTATTTATAACAGAGAGGAATGTATGCAGTGCTTTACAAAATATGGGCATATTTACGTAGAAAACATTAAAGTAGTGGCTAGAAACATCATCTACAAAGCTCGCATTGTTTTCGTAAGGAATTTCGATTACGTCATAAGAGAAGAGGACTTCTTAGTACCTACGTAACTCAATTAAAATAGTAAAATGCTTTGATAAGATGATAAACATTTACATAACTTTGTTCATACAGTTATTTATTAGGAAAACGAAAAATACAGTATGAAAACATAATCGTTTTTCTTGCAGATAAAAAGAATAAACAAAAAGACTATAGTTTAATTCTTAAATTCTTCATTTATAACATTAGTCATCATTTGGTTTATCATCATTACAACCCATAACTGTCCCAATGCTGGGCAGGGGTCTCCTCCAAATATTTTGGAGGAAATTTAGCCTACTATATCACGCTGCACAGTCGAGTTGGTATAGGGTTTTGTATCGAATTCGTGCCTCTTCAATCTCGCAGTGCCCTTGTCTGCTTATAGTCCCTTAATCGCCTTGTACGACACCCACGGGTTGAAATGGGGTAGCGACAATATGTATTCTTAATCCGTCACTACACGGAATATATCTGTCATTTGAATTATATTTGACTTAATAATAACGTTATACTAAATTTACATGTTTTCTTGCTTCAACGTTAACGTCGCACTTATCATTAAGCACATGTTGCGGGAAACATTACCAAACAAACACATGTTTATGTCTATTCATTGTTAGTTTATTTGAAAAGTTTGAGCCAATTGTGTCCTACTTTTGTCGTAAATCATTACAGTACTCCTGTTGCTTGGCTTGCTTGCTACCGAACTTTGGCTGTTCGTTTTATGATTCTTTTGTTTAAAACTTTTATTGGCTCTGGCCGTTCCGAAAACTAATTTATTCAGGAGCCTGAACCATCAGCCTTGAAACTTGTGCCTACTTTCGGAAGGTCCTATTCCGCTTTTTACTTTTTACGATTATTTTTTTCTGTTGTCTCAATGTATTGAGTACATTGAGTTGCTTTACGTTTGTTTATTACATTTCTATTGTATCCCCTTTTACAGTTATGTCGTAAATTAAATTTTAAATCTTAGTTTATTAGAATTCTTAACTAAATAACCTAATTATTTACAAGATTAAAATGTTCATAATTTTATGCTGACAAATTTTATTATGGATGTAATCTGAAGTTTATAATTTCGACACATACATAAACATTTCCAACTAAAGTAATGATATTATGCCAGACATGTTAATTTAAAAACATGAATTTTAACTCACGATCTTAAAACTGTCTCAATGTCAATGTTACTACGTGTTATATTAACTTTTTTTCCATTAAGTGAAATGTATAGAGATTCAATTTTCAATATTTTCAATAAACTATACTCGGAATCACCATTGAAGTGGTGTTTTATCTCGAACGAATGCTGTCCAAAACCAATTACCAAGTTGCGTAATAGTTCGAAATTTGTTATCACTTGATATACTGGTGCTAATAAAATTTTATGTCACACTTTCTATAATAACCGTAACGGATAGATAAAGCGTGTTCAATGGGAATGACTCTATTCAACTTTGACATTGTGAAGGTGAAAGCAGTAAGTCAACTCAAATATATTAAATTAGAATCTATTGATTGAAGAGGAGTTAGGTACCTTAAATTTTTTAACAAATTTAAAGACCAATATATTGTAGGTTTATTATTATAATAAATTGTATTTCTGAAAGGAACGAAATGAAATATTTTCTAAATTCAGTTTATTTTTTGGCCTAAACATTAAACGGTAAACTTAAAAGATCAAAAGGCTAAAAATGTAGCTTATTAAATTTATCTTGACTTAGAAGGCAGAAATTATTTATTATTAAAATCTATCAATCAATTAATTAACTGAATACAGACCCAGTTCACATTTGTAACATACTTATACTACGTCACTGTACCTCAACAGCGGCTAACGCCTTTTCATATGTCGATGTCGGCATGAAAATTACCAAGTAATCGTTACAACGTATTTCTTAAAATACCTAATGAGTTTTTAAAGTTATTAAGGCAAATTACCATTGAAGCGATGCGGTACTATGATGTATAATACACTACGAGAGATGTGGGCGTTTGGTTCGAGCCTTCTAAAGAGGCTTCTGTATTGCAGCCGATTAGCTCCATGATTTATTGACGGCAGTTTTTGCTGGTCTCACTGATCTTTAGCGGCCTTGAGTGATTTGTAGGTCTTAATGTGTGAAGTGAGGGTTATTATCCTTTAAATTTTGGCTGGTTTGAGCTGTAGTAAAAACCAAACTATTTTCGATACACACGCAGTAGCAGGTTAATAAATTAAGATTTTTTTTTTACTTTTGCTAATGTGTTATGCTTTCCAACTCCTTTTTTTTTTTTTTTACTTGGGGAAATGCCTGACGCATACCCCTCGGTCTTGGGGGAAGAACCGAGGGGTTATGTGGGGCTCGCACCCACTAAAACCCCAAGGTGTTCCTCTCGTCGCGCTCTGCTGTGGTCACGGGAGCGCAGGAACATTCGTCCGCGACCACAGCGACATGCTTTCCAACTCCTCCGTTTACTTCTGATTAATCTCGTTGCGGGTTCCAAGACAGTAGGTTAGGCATTTCCTGGGACTCCCGAGTGTCAAACCTCAATGTTCGTAAGGGTCATCGCTGTTAATCTTGACTTACAGGAGTTGCAGTGTGCGCATGAGGGTGGAATTGTCCAGTTAATGTATTATTCTATAACATTTAAAACCTGAATTTCTAATGTATACAGATAGTATTGAATTTGGTCTTTGTTGTTTTGCCATTATTTATTTCAGGATATTAATTGTATCCGTGATTTTGTGTAACAATTATTACTGAATAAAAATATTTATAGATAAACGAGATAGCCATATCCTATCATATCATATATATTTTATTCAGTGAGGTGTGTTGGTTTTCCTCATGAGACAAATACTTTGTATCTATTAACTATATGTTTATAAATAACCCCTACGTATAAGATTTTTCTTTTGATTGTGAATTTTACGATAAAGTATTCATTGTACTGTCTATTTTTCTTCCAATTCTATCTATAATTCTAAGGGCAATAAAATGTTATTTTAACAACATCATTAATACTCGTTCCCAGCCTGTAAGCCAAAGTTACAATGAAAAGTTATTCAATATTGTTACAAGTTTGGTTCTTGTTCATTTATAAAGTAACAGGAAACCAAAGTACGAACTAAAAAAACTTTATCGATGATCGTTTAGGCCGAGCGGTACCACCGAAATGGTTATTTAATGTGAAAAAATTATAGAACTCTTTTTATTTGAAGGTTCTGGTTATGACTGACTTAATTACCGGTTTACTATGATTTATTATATAATGCAGGAATAATTTTTGAGGCAGCCCAATGACGTATGACTGCTCTCTCTGAGGAACAGGTTGGGCCGCCGCCGGCGTTACGAACAGTCATAGATCAAGTGAATTGAACGTAGCTATATGGAAATACTACCTAATATTTTTTTAAATAAAGGCCTTCATATGAAACGCTTACATTCAGTAAAGAAGAAGAATTGAAAAAATTGCTCTAGACTTTTTTATTGAAAATATATTTTGATTGGATGATAAAATGTGGCCAAAGTGTTTGCAAGGATCTCTCTCAATCATAATAATATGGTAGGTATTGTGATACCATATTTAGATTCAGACTCTTAATAAAAATCAAAGTCAAATTGAATTCTGATAGTAACTAGCCTCGGTTATTTGTTATTTTGTTAACCAACAGAACAAAAGAAAATTGATTTTCATAGCATCAAAGATTTGCACAGAATTAAGTCGTCTATATTCTCGTAGTGCTTAGGTACAATATAATCCGTGTAGAGACGGATTAAGAGTATAATATATAATGTCACTACCCCATACCAACCCGTGGGTGTCGTAAAAGGCGACTAAGGGAGTAACCTTATACAGAGTACTACGAGAAAAGGAAAATTCGAAGCAAATCCTATACCAACCCGTCTGGCGAGCGTGGTATAATCAACAACCCATTAATGTCCCACTGCTGGGCTCGGGTCTTCTCTCCTCTATCTAGAGAGCTGAAAGGGTTGAGGCCATAATCCACACACGCTGGTCTAATGCGGGTTGGTGGATCAGACATACAGTCAGAGTGTGGTATAGTAGGCTAAATTCCCTCCACATTCTTTGGAGGAGACCCGTAGCCAGCAGTGGGACGTTTATTGGTTAAAATGATGCTGACATACAACATTTCAATGTAAGTACAAATTAAAAAAAAGGATCTTCTTCTGCTTGTGCCATCTTCTATCTAAGACTGGCAACCACTATGGCGACTTGGATCCTCGAAACATCAGCTCTAATAAGAAAATTGAATTTGTGTTCTTTTTAAATCGGCTTATACCTACGTCGATTCGGATGTTTTTCGTTCGCTACTAAATTCGTCTTCTTTCTGGACTCCTTTTGATTTGTATCTTCATCAACATTAAAACAAAAACGCATCACGTCTGCAATGTTGATCTGTGTACCACATTGCTTCGCCTTTCTACTGCGTTGTGCTCTGGTTATAAATAATACTATAATGACAAGGAATTACCGTGTTCCACCACACTACAAGCTATACGTTCCCGTTCTTATACTAGTTCATTATAGTCAAGGTCTGTCTACTTACGGTTTTATAATGCTAGGAATTATTGACGAAGGGAAATTGTGCAGACCTCGTGTTTCTGAGTTTCGATTCAAACGTATGGAACTGTATATAGACATTTAATTATCTGCTATTAATCAATCTTATACGTTATTTACACAAACTAGGTCGCAGGTCGCATAAACGGTGCGGTAATTTAGCTATTTAGTAGCAACCATAACCATATTATTATTATAGTGTTTAGAGGGTTTACTGCTTTCTATACTTACTTGAACGCAACATTTCAGGAGTTTGTTACTATGTGGTAAATATTTTACTATGTAACTTAGTAATTCATATAATTAGTTATTTAAATATACTTAATATATAAGGACAACTATTAGGTCTCTTCAAGGACTTTCAACGGCGACCGATCCAGAAGTAATACTGGCGATCTCAACACTTGATTGGTTGACTTCGATATTGCTGTCAAAAGTTTGAAATTTTAAATATTACATGCTCGATATTATTTTCAAACATTTGAAAATGGTATAGAAATTTTAAATGGACCAATTGAAATTGTCAATAAACACGGACGGACTGTGGCTTTCATCTATTAAGGTCAAAGAGTCCTATATTCAACAGTCGACGTACCTATATTTTTACGTTGCAGACGTGAAAGCGTATGACGCCCTTCGAGTTCAATACAACAACGCGTTCAGAGTGCTGGTGGGGCTGCCCCGTTTCTGTAGCACATCAGGGATGTTTGCAGACGCTAAAGTAGATTGTTTTTATACCATTATGCGAAAGCGATGTGCATCTCTGGTGAGCAGGGTGCGGGGCCGCGCAAACAGCATTCTAAGCATGATAGCAAGCATGTTAGACTGCTCGTATATGAATCGCTGCAGTGCTATCTCTCATGGGATGGTGCTGCTACATTACTTCTTTTATAAATATTCAAATGAATAAAACTTAAGATAAGCTTATTTTCCATTTGTGTGAGTCATTAATATTTAAAACAATAATGACTCACAAAAATTGAAACAGAAATAGTACCCATACTTTATAGTAGCGTTCATGTACATAAAACAACCATTGTTATCACTGCCCCTTCTCCGAAAACTCATTGCATTACATAAATCATTCAGTTATGTGGGTAAATTGCGTAAATAGCTTATATACAACAACATTACAATTCTCACAATTAGAAACAATCACTACGAATATCTCAATACGGTCGAAGCAGAACAGACTCTTATGTACGTCAAACTGAGATGCACAACAACCAATTGTCCATTCCTTGTTGCTCCTCGTATTACATGACGTCAGAAATCTGGTGTGGCAGCACTGCCACACAAGTAGTGATTATTATTTATCGAGCGGAGGGTGGAACATTAAAACAATGTTCTTATAAGAACACGCGTCGTTAATTACAAACAAACATGGCGCTTATGACGGTAGTGCGGGAGTCGGGATGAGGGTCTTAGCAAGCTTGGAACTTAACTATTAATTTATTTATGATCTTATTAAAGTTCTCTACTGAAGGTTGTGAGATGTTATGCATCTAATTATAGATGAAGAAGTTTAAAATAGCAGCGGCTTTTTACTGAGGTATCGATAGGACTGTTTAGAAAGTACGGACATCCAAACTCAAACAAATCACAACATTTTGCGGAGCTCTATGAATTTTAGGAGAATTTTTTTCAAAATTAAAGGCAGATTTTTCTACTTTAAAGCAATGTTTGGCTTATATTTTGTGACTCATTCATAATTAACACCTAATACACTATTCCTATCTATAAGACTAGGCTATGATTCTAAAATAATAACTTGATAGAAACATAAGACGTAATTAAAAGAAATTTAATAAAACCAGGATATAAATTATTGTTAAATTGTTAAGAAATCAAAACCGCAATCTTTAATAAACATTTACTAATTTTTAAATCACTATTCATGGGTACAGTCAGACTGACAACTCCGATGATAAGGATAATGTCAGTAAGATGGATGTGGAGAGAGCGACATGACTGTATTCATTAACACACCTGTTAAGCATCACGTTTATGGTAATGTCTTCTGGATCGTTCATTATAATGGCTGCGAAAGATTCTTGTCCAGATATGATTGATTACAGGTTGTTTAGGTGCAAAAAGGCTTTTACTTAATTAGAGAATTTTTACTGTCTTAAAGTTAAGTTGATCTTCTAAAATCCGTATCAATTTGTTGTCATCGCTATCATATATGCTAGGACAGCAGAATATGAAATCAGAATTTTTGACAGTTTAAAGACGATTTCATAAACAATTACTATAAGTACTAGGTATAAAATAATAAACTTTATATAAATGTGTGAGTGGTTACGCAAAAAAGGACCTCAAGAGAAAATAATTGATTTCAAGTAAATCGCGCTTCAAGTTTTATGAATTTCTTTAAAAATAAACTACGGTTCCAAAAAATATTCTCAATAGACCAAAACAAAACTGAAAGAACACAGAATCAAAATTCATGAAAAAATAAACCGTTTCCAATTCCTTTTTGTTTAACTACTCTCATATAGTTCAAGATCTAAACAAAATTTAAGCGACTTTTATGAGCAAAGCCGTAGGCAAAGCTGATTGATATTTATTATTAGCGTACCACTAAACAACAGAGTACCAAATAATTAAATAATTTCATATCTAATCGATGAGTGAGTACACAGATTATGGCGGTTTTAATGTTTGATCAGTAACATCTGAGATTATCTGTGATTTGTTGGTTTATAGGCTTTAGCAACAGCTAATAAGGGAGCATGTGTTAATTATTGCGAGTTTTGTTTGTTGTGGTGTGGTATTTGGTTGCGAGGCTTGTAATTTCATCAAAGATAATCTTTGTTGAAATAAGTATGAGTAGTTTGAATCAATATTATAAATTGTTGATAAATTCTATGATAAGAATTAATAGATATAGAAATTTGACATACTTTACAATTTTAAGTAACTAAAATTACAAGTACCCTCATGCTATAATTATAGTGTGATAAAGAAGGATTACAGTGTAATGGCCTATTTATTTAATGAAAGTAAAGTCAATAAAAACTCTGTAATATATTATTGATATTTGACTTTATACATAAAACAAACTATAACTTCACACTTTTTGTCCCAAAAGGGGTTAGCAAAACTGTTACGTAATACACCCACATTTTTCCAGCTATGATCCTATGTAATCTATACTAATATTATAAAGCTGAAGAGCTGTTTGGTTGAACGCCTTAATCTCAGAAATGGGTCTGAATTGAATTATCGAGGAACGCTATAGGCTATATTAAATCTGGGAGCTGAGTAACCAAACAAAGATCCACGGAAGAAAAGCTTCAGCTTATATTTGATAAGATATAATTTCTTTTAATTCAACTTTTTCTATAAACCTTAAAATACGATCTAAAACCGATCGAAACTTCAATGCATTACAAAACTTCAAGTTCACTTTAAGCTAACAAGGTCACAAGGTCAAATTACACAACAAAACCTAGAACATAAACACAGTAACTTCGCAACATATTCACTTTCCCATTACCATAAAACCTAACATTCCTATTCCAAACTGATTGAAAAGAAAAGGAAGCTATCGGTAGACGACACTTGATCCCATAAAAACGTAATAGGACACTAAGAAAACTATCAACCCGTAACTAGACATAAACAAGTAACACCGGGATGTTTTATAAGTGCCACCTCAGTCGTTTAAGATCTAATGTCAAATTGACATCTTATAAAGGTGTGTTTTGAATTATGTTAAAGTTTTCTGTGTTAGAATTAAACACAATTTTGCGACAGTTTGACTTATGCGTTAGTATAGTATTTATAATGTTTATATCGTTAAGAACCAAGCGGTCTATTTATTGGACTTTTAATAAATATAAGTTAAGGTTGTGATATCGTACGTGTTATTAATTAAGCGTATTTTTTTTAAAGACAACGCCTGCCTTTGACAATTAACTTAAGGGAAATGTGCCGCAGTACTCAAACTTAGATTAAATTATTTATGGGTTGGACAAATATGTGTCTTATGTGAGTATAATACCCACGAACTCGTATTTAGCAGTCAGACGATTTACATTATTAAGACAGTCAAATACTATCCTACTCGGAATCCCAGCATTTCGAATAGTCGATTTCAATATCATTGCGAAACGTTAGAAAATATTTATTGGCTCGTGTCATTTCCAAACAATTGACAACTATTTCGAAATTGACCAATTGAATATCTAAATCACGCCTGAGTTTATTTAAAAAAAAAGAGATTTTAAATATTCAAATAGTGATATTCAATCATAGAATAGTAGCAAATGTGTTTAACAATACTTAATTTATTTTGTTGAAAGTAAATCGTGTACGTAGACGTGAAATAAAATAGTTGTAGGTGTCAAAGCTTAATAGCTTGCTTTACAACCAACAGTGAAGTCGTTTAAGCTTACACTTCGTATTGCAACCAGATAGCTTACGATTCGCTGTTGATTTATGGTCAGTCAATTTCTTCTTGAATCGAATGGAGAATAGATTGAATTGTAAATATTTTAATCCAGTTTAGTATTAATAATAATAATAATCATTTATTTATAAAGCAACTGAGGCTCAATTACAGAAAAACGTACACACACATATAATACAAAATAAAATGTCATAATATAAATACATAAGATGTCATAAAATTTACAAAAAATAATAATAATAGATAAGTACATTTTAATATAATTCTAAATAAAAATAAAATAGTAAATGTCAATACGTGGATGTAAATTCAAATTAAAATAACAAGCACCAAATTCAAAATCAATTATACATTATTAAAACATAATAAAAATAAAATAAAATTATTATTTGATATAAATTTGTGAGTCCGATTACGTATAGTATAGAGTAAACTAGTAGCGTTGAAAAAATATGGTCATTATCAGTCATTCACTCTTGGCAGAGCAGGTGTGGTTGTTGCAGTGGTGAATTTGATTTGTTTTCTTCATTCTTCTTTTGGTAGTAGGTAGGTAGGTATATTTGAAGATACATTTCCACTTCATCCAGTACTCTTCTTCATCAGAAAAAATGATAGAACAATAAACAATTTCAAACGATTTTTTTTTATGACTGTTTACAATAGTTATCTTTTCTTTGTTTGGATTATATTATACCTACCTATTTTATATAGTAACCTTATGTAGACAAGAGCACTGCAAGAAAAAGAAAATTCGAATCAAATCTATACCAACCCGTCTGGACAGTGTGGTATACTTAGTAGGCTAAACCCCCTCCAGATTCTTTGGAGGAGACCCGTGCTCAGTAGTGGGACGTTTATGGGTTAAAATGATGATTTTATATTCAATATAGGTTTTTTGTGTTTTGTTATGAAAAACAAACCATAAATATGTTAGGTATTTTTTAAATTATATTTAGTTTAATTTAACAATCGTTCAACTTTTTCTTTTTCTATGTAATGGCAGCCTGTAATTAAGATATCACTACACAATGCTATGTAATCTAGCTTTTAAGTTAAAATGTAACGGTGCATACCTGGTTGGTTGTCCAAATAAATAAAATAAAATATCATGCTTTAAAAAAATATCTAAATCGGGGAGAGTTCGAAAGATACGACGCATTTTACGAATAAAAATTACACACACTTCAAACTATGTGTATGCAATAACGTATGTACACATCAACTCTTAACGTTGGAGCAAGGCTATTCTTAACTGCTTTATCACACGATCAGTCAATTAAATGTTAATTAAAATTTACTCTATAATATTTTTTCGTGCAATAGCGACTATAGTCAAATCAACATCAACAAAATGGAAATTATAATCTATATAATTATAAATAGCACCTTCACAGCATCGCCCGAAGAAATAACACCATCTTGTTTCGTATTCACGCCTTGTACACGTTATTTTGCAGACTTTAAATACCACTGCCTAGCAACTTTAAGATAAGGGATCTATGAACATGTAAAAAACCAGTAAATGCGTATTGAATTTACATAAACGGAAAGATCTCGCTTAACGCTTGTACTAAATGCTGTCTACCCTTAAGGGGCAGGTTCAATGACGAGGTAAACAGTTTCTGATCGGAAAAGAATTGCGGCGGCGAGGTACAAAGAGGTTTTAAAAGTAGATTTCTCAGAGTTTAGTGACTAAGCATTTTATCCTTTAATACAGACCTATATACCTATATATATATAGATAGATTTAGATGTACGGTATTGAGGAATACAGATCAAGAAAAACCTCTTGCAAAATAATTGTATAGTCGACCTAAATACTCATTATTAATATTGACGTCGCGAATTGATGACAAATGTCAGTTGCAAGCAAAACTAGACATTATTGTTTTGTGATTTGCATAAGACATTTACTGTAAGGGTGGTAAAGCAATTTTACTGTCGGCTATAATATACTATTATTATGTAAACTTTCATATAAATAAATATACAGGCCGCCAAATAACCCATCTACGATTGGCTGTAAATATCCCCTTAAACATTCTGGAACCACATTATTAATTATATTTGACTTTCTTTTTTTTTTATATATGTTTATAACACGGACTTACAGCATTCAAAACAGTGATTGGTTTACAAACGTTCTACCCTGCTTTCAGCTAGAGTATAGATGAATTTCCATCTCAGGTATGTTCATATTATAATATGTTATATATATATATATATAAATATGTATGTGTATAATGTTTTATAATATCCTTATGGTATCATAAAACACGTACTTCCTTTTTCCTACCCTTTGGGGGTTAATAAATATAATTATGTACGTATCAGCAATTTCCTTTTTTCCTGGTAAGTAATATATAAAGATAATAATTAAAACGTTCAGATAGTATCAGCAGGGACCAATTACGTGTTACATTTACAGATCGCATGTTTAGTGACAGTTTGTTATCGCAAACTTCTACAAGGATAACATAAACCTGTTCTTCATTGACAACTTTTACAACTTGTATCTTTAGATCCGATAACTTTCTCGATATGTTTGTATTATTTGTTATTTATATATAAATTTTCCGTATAGTGACGGATTAAGAATACAATAATGTCACTGCCCCATCTCAGCCCGTGGGTGTCGTAAAAGGTGACTAAGGGAGAAACCTTATGCAGACAAGAGCACTGCAAGAAAAGGAAAATTCCGAACAAACCCTACACCAACACGTTTGGCCAGCGTGGTATAGTAGGCTAAATTTCCTCCACATTTTTTGGAAGAGACCCGTGCCCAGCCGTGGAATATTTATGTGGGTTGAGGTGATATATTATAAATTACAAAAAAAAAACTACGATTAGCTTATGCGTCGTTATGAAATGAACCATTTTCTTATGTTTTTTAAACAAATTGCACACACTATTCTAAAAGAATATATCAGACACGTATCAAGCAGTGTTACGTATCCTTAAACTGCTGAAAAAATCATCTGGCTTTGATTGTAATTATTTTGTATATTTCTGCCATTTCCAGAAACAATTTTAGTCAAGGTTCTTTTATAATTTTCGCTGATAACTTACCGTCTAACTATGTTTAATATGAGTACTAACATAGTAGCCGAAATGTGGAAAGGGTCCTTCTTTAACCTACCCTTACAAGGAAATATAGAGTGACGCTAAAGTATATTGTGGTGTTTGAAAGTAACAAAAAAATGTTTTTCCGAGAAACTACAGTATGGAGTTCTTTAATATAGGATTAACTAGGTTTTTAAGGGTTGGCAACACATTGGTGTTGCAGGCATTCATAAGCTACAGAAACATAAAAACAAATTTTAATTGGCAACATAGAGCTTAATATTGCATGCAGCAATAACAAAATACTACTGAAGCAGTATATTGAATTGATAAACGAAAGATCTTTCCTTATATATTTTGTTGCGGCATCATTTGGTATGTGTATATATTTTGATAAGCTCAAAACTAAGTAGTAATAAAACCAAAAACGACTTGGCTATAAAACATACACATTTCTCACATAAACGGGATCCAAGGCGGATACTACCCGTTATTTGAAATGGACTCGTATGTAAAATGTTTGTGCAAATTGCATAGGTCCACAACTCGACATCATAACGGCTCGTACATTGAGAGCGACAATCCGGAAGACGATTGTGTGGTTAGAAGAGTTATAAAGTAAGTGCTAGTTGTTTGTGATGCGTACCTTTATTAGAGGTGTTGTGAGTTACGAGCGAACCATTATTTTAAGGGACAGTAGGCTGCTGCAGTTTAATATTAACTTTATTTCTTTAAAACTTAAGGTTGAATTTGTTATGACGAACAAAAATTATACATAGTAACTCAGACCAACAAAAAAGTAAAGACAGAGCATCACGAACAATTGCAGTGAAGTCAACTTGACCAAGACATTCCAAATAAACACACAACCTCACGCACACACCTACACTAAAACCGAGACAATTTCTTTTAGTACGTCACGAGTCGTCGCCGCGTCGTAAACAAATAACTAAAATAAAAAAAAGTGATAATGCCTACCTGTGTTGTGAAAGGTTGCAAAAACAACAGTAATATACAAAAGAAATCCCATGGAATCACTTATCACTTGTAAATACTTGAATTTACATCATTTCTTAATTAATGAAACTGTAAATTTAAGGTTACTTTTAGGTTAGTTGGTACCAATACTGCCAACAAAACAAAAATAATAATGTGGCCATAACTATGATTTGATATTTCCCCATTTATTAAACCACAGATTATACTCTTGTCGATTTGTTTTCTTTTGTGAAATTTGTAATGACATTACAAATTCATGATTCGATTTAAAATAATTAAAAAAATAAGATATTAAATAAATAATTAATTAATTTTAAATTTACGAATTTTTAGAATATTTTTTTAAACGATTCAGAACACATAAATCGAAATAATTTAAATTAGTCTCTAATAAATAGTATTCATTGCAAATAAAACGATTTATACTTAGATATAAAAAATAATTTATTTTGACAACAATACTACCTACAGCGTTGTGTCTACAAGGGTAAAAATAGGAATTTTTTTTTTTTCAAAATCAGTGATTTTATTTTATTTTACAAACATCCATCCATACATATTATAAGACTTTGTCCTGACTGACTGACAGACAACGCACAGCCTAAACCGCTGGTCGTAGCGACTTGAAATTTAGAGGGTGTGTTTGTCTTAATGTCTAGAAGTGTACTAGGAAAGGGTTCTTTAAAATTCAACCCCTAAGGGGGTGAAAAGGGATAAAAACGATTGTATGAAACTTCTTTGTTTTTTAACTTATAGGTTTGAAAATTTGTTTTGCGGTACTACTATCAAAATATAAAATACCCTCATCAATGTTTTTCACAAGGGTGGCTTTGGAAGGGTGAAATTGGGCATGAAACGTAATAAAATTGAGAAATTATCTTAATATTTATATGTAACAGGCTGATGTCTGTACATTATAGATCTTAAAGATTAAGTATAGGTCTTTTTAGGGCAACAGGAGCCAAAATTGTCTGTCTGCCTATCCGTCTGTATAAATGTACGGCATGTACGCGTATAATTTCACCTATGATTGATGACCCACAATTTATAAATTATAAATAAATTTCATCAATGTGATGCTAGAGGTCTGATTTAATACAGGCCTGTGGTAAAATATCTGTGAATGTTAAATATGTTATTCCTAATGTTTTATGCGAACCGAATTATGAATGTATGAAGTTTTTATACGCAATAGAAGTCATTCTAAACAATTGAGATACAATACATACACAACAATATCTTACTCGTGCAATATACATACTTATCCCACACACATAAAATATGATTTCCCAAATTATAGGGAAAATGTTTAACAAGTGGCAACCCTGCCAACAAACACATAGACAAACAGGTGGCTTCATTTTGATGTTCGTAATGCTCCGTCTTTACTTTTTTGTTGGTCTGAGCATAGTAAGTACAAAAGATACCGCATGGAGAAGCGGCCAACATAGGAAATTTTATCGCTGAATTCTCAAATGTTTCTGCTATTAAAATTATAGATATTTTGACGTGGTGTTTAAATATTTTTTTGAGAAACAACTAATTATTAATTAATGGCTAGCTACATTAAAATTATCACCACGACAGCTAGTCAGCGCCAGCAGTATGGAAAACCATCAAAAATATAGTCATAGTATGACCTTGACAAATATTACTATATTTGACTGGCCTGTTAGTCTAGTGGTTAGTGACCCTGACTGCTAAGCCGGAGGTCGTGGGTTCGATCCCCACCCAGGACAAATCTTTGTGTGATGAGCATAAAGGTTTGTTCTGTGTCTGGGTGTAATTTATCTATAATATGTATGTATTTACAAAAAAATGTATTTAAGTATTATATCAGTTGTTTAGAACCCATAACACAAGCAAATCTAATTGCTTAGTTTGGGACTAGATGGCACTGTGTGAATGTGGTAGAATATTATTATTATTATTACCATTTTCTGGCCACTGGCAGAGTGGCATAGCATTAATGAAATCAGTCCAGTAGTTTTTAAGTTTATTCGTTACATACAAAAATACAAATCTTTTCGCTTTATAATATTAGTGTAGATGTAGATAACCCAATTAATTGTCACATATCTACACCACACAGCTGTATAGCTGTTATAGAACAAACATTGTTTTACAAACCAATTTAGTTGCGACAAGCTTTGGCCCGTTTCAACGCTGTATGCAATACCAATTCATTTTATTGTACGTAATCGACTGTCTATTGTCTATGTTATTGTCGAATTGCATGTACGAGTATATCACATCAATATGCTAAGGCGTCTAATGGTGTTAAATCTAGAACGTGTCGGGAAAATGATGACGGTAGGATAGGAATGCGACATTAGATTAAATGGGAAGGCATTTTGATGAAGCGTTGAAAGTTTATGATTTTGAAAAAAATACGGATTTGCACTAGAATAAAGTCTATTAACATCATCATCAATACTATACCAACCCATAAATTAACGTCTCACTGCTGGGTGCAGGTCACCTCCAAAAATTTTGGAGGGAATTTAGCCTACTATACTGCCCTACCAAAAAAGAACGGCGTAACTGCATGTTAGCAAACGGGAATTTGTATCTTAATGTAGTAACTTGACAAGCTTTTTCCCGTTGCTTATGTAATGCAACTGCGGCTTCTCTTCTTAGCGAGGCAGTATACTACGTTGGCCAGACTAACTAATTAATGCATGTAAAATGTTTGTAATGTAAAGAAATCACTATCAAAAAGTATTTTAAGATTTAATATTTGTTTGCGTAACTAAAGGATGTCTTGCTGAAAATCAAAATAAATATTTTTTGAATCTGCAACTCGTCCCTGTATCTAATATTACTGACTGTACCCAACGCTGATTAAGTTCCACACAAAATAAAAAAGTGCGACGATTTGCAGAATTAATAATAAGTCATTCATCCTAAATGAACCGTAGTTATGTAGGACCACTTCATGAATTTGAAAATTCATGATAATTCTACGCAATATAAAAACAATAATTTTCTAATACAATTTACTTATTCATATTAAAAAAAAAGAATATTTGATCTGACAAATTGTCACTTACAATAAAATTGGACAAAAGATCTTATGTTCATAGTTATAAAGACTTGGTATTCGTATTATAGATTTGATATACTCAGTATAACGATAGCACGAGCTATGAAACCTTCTTAGAAACACTAACAATAGATTCTAAGAATCATGTAAAGGAATTGGATAGCTACAGAAACGTAAGCTTTTATGTAGATAGCAATTTATGAGGGTAAAATACATGACTATTTTTTTATTACATATCACAATATTACTCTATATCTTTTAGGTTTCCCTGAAAATTAGTAGTTCTTAAATATGAGGTCACGACAACAAAGAAAAAATTTACTTATTTTTTTCTCTCCAATAGTTTGCATGATAACATAACATAGCATCACGCCTTTATCCCCGAAGGGGTAGGCAGAGGTGTTTCACACCCACATTTTGCCAGCTATGTTTGGTCCCATGAAATAGCTTATTGTTTTGTATCATTTATTTCAAGTTTTAACACTCATATTTTGTTAGTAAATACATTTCCTTAAAAATTATGTGTTAGTACTTACATGTAGCCTACAACTATTATTGTCATCAACCGGGGACATTTATTTACCAAATTTCGGGAAAATCTCAATACTGGAATTTCATGTTAGAAAAGCCCAATACCATTTTCACCCAACCAGGAGCCGAACCCGGGATCTCTTGAACAGCAGTCGTATACACTTCCCGTTGCGCCACCGAGGCAGTTGATTTTATCATGCAGTTTGCATGATACAATAATTATAATTTTAGTCGCTGTTGCAAACCACTGTATCTTTGTGGGAGACTAGTGTCTATAGTACTAGTCTTGTAGTAGAAACTAGTACTACCTGTATGACAGATAACAAGCCTATCCATCCAAGATAGAAGATAGAAGATCTAGGTAGATGGAGGTATATGGAAGTTCAGGTTTTATTTCATCTAGCGCATACATTCAAAGTAAATTATTCGACGACTCTTAAGACTTCTTACGACGATTCTTTCGGTTGACTGGCCTGTTGGTCTAGTGGTTAGTGACCCTGACTGCTAAGCCGGAGGTCGTGGGTTCGATCCCCACCCAGGACAAATCTTTGTGTTATGAGCATAAAGGTTTGTTCTGTGTCTGGGTGTAATTTATCTATAATATGTATGTATTTACAAAAAAAAAAGTATATAAGTAGTATATCAGTTGTTTAGTACCCATAACACAAGCAAATCTATTTGCTTACTTTGGGACTAGATGGCGCTGTGTGAATGTGGTAGAATATTATATTATTATATTATATTCTTACCAAAATACCAGTGGTATTGTCAGTCAGAATAGCGCTCTAATTCCATTTTTTACAACTGCAGTCAAAAGATTTTCATACCGTCTAGGTTAATTTTATTTTATTGTCACTGTCGAGATGATTAACGTAAGGTAACTTGTGTACTACGATAAATTACTAGATGAGTGACCATTAGCAAGACACACCCATCTTTGCGGCTTTGCCACAAAGAGCACTTAGGGCATAACTCAACTGTCAAGACTTCTATGTGAATCGATATGGAAATATCTGGATACGATTGCATTGAGTTGGTCAAAGCGTAATAGGATAAATGTAATTTACATTACATACGTTAACATTGAGGAATACTGAAGAAACGAGAGATGTAGTCAGGACTGTAGCAAAAGGAACTAATTAGTCTATCTGCCTACCCCTCTGTTAGGCAGGCGTGTCAGTCTTGATCTAAAGTATTATATTATGTATATTAACATGTATGTGTTTGTATAAAATAGAAGTAAAACATGACACTATGTCAGTAAACAGTATCTAGGTTTGTGGGTCCATCCCCACATTGGGCAAAAATAATATTTAGATTTCGTGTTTCTAGGAACATGGTACAATAGGAATTATTAGTGAAATTAAATGAAATCTAATTTCCTCATCTATGTTATTAAATAACTCTTAAGAAAGTTTTAAGTTTTTTGTTTACCTACGACTTACTAGTCGTAAAAAACCGTGGCCTGATTTTCTATGAGGCAAGAAACTCATACTACGCTTCTTTTTTAGTAGATACTAATCTAGTTATAAAATTCTAGCTTCTTATAAAAGATTTTTACACGTAATTAATGTGTTTTTTAATCCAGAAATCATATATTTACGAGTAAAAGACATACAATGCCCATTCTGTTCAAACTAAGGTCATAAAAATATCGCTATGTATAGTTTTATTTACAATGTAAGCATTTTATGAAAACAGTAACGAAACACCGGGTTATCGTTGCCAAATGGGATGGCATGCGATTATATCACTTCGCGAGAAATCGACCAAATGCGATGTTTGTATACATTGATATGAGACCTCCCACAGAGCTTAAATACATTGTATGTCTATGTCACATTTTAAAGAGAAATTAGGTCATTTATGTAGGTCAGTCAATGCGTGAATCTTTACTGTTATTTTAGGACGTATAAGTACAGAGTGGATAACATATTTTGAATTTGGCATATTTATGTTAACTTTACGGTTTGTTGTACACAGGAGATAACGCTATATTTAATATTACCTTTTCAAGTAAAAAAGTGGTTGGGCTGATATGATGATGATAATGATGAAATGTTGTTATTGTTTATTCCACATCCCATTCGGCCCGATATGTTTGGCCACTATTGCTTTGTGGAAGTATTTTATTATCATAAAGATCAGCTATACACATAAATTTTTACAAAATGGATCGTAAACGAGTCTTCCCGTACCTTCTATGAGTGTGAAGTCCCTGAGAGAATATCATATAGCTAATGGAGCACACTAAATGTTAAAAAAATTGCTCTGAAAATGACTCAAATATGGTCTAGAGTGCTGGATTCACGGGCCATTGATTGTGAGAAAAGACATTCTTAGGAGAATAGGGTAATATAGGATGATGGACGTCATTGTGAAAGCATTATTTGACTTTGGCATAAAAAAGGAGATCTTTTATTTCGATTTTAATAAACAAATCTTAACTAAATTGTTTAGTGTGAGCCATACATCTTCAATTAACACATCGTACAATTAAACTTTTTCTCTATGTACGATACGTATTGTGAAAAGGTACTAAAAAGCCTTTTTGTTATCAAACTAGAACTTAGCTAGTTGTATTTTAAATTGTGTTTATTTCACACTAGCTTCCGTCCGCTGCTTCAGCTGCGTGGTATGTATTTTATACCTATAAACATTCCTCTTGAATCAGTGTATCTATTAAAAAAAACCGCATCAAAATCCATTGCGTAGTTTTAAAGATTTAAGCATACATAGGGATATAGGGACAGAGAAAGCGACTTTGTTTTATACTAAGTAGTGATGATAGCTGCAACTCGTCCCTTATTCCTACGGCCCATTTAGGACGACTGGAAGAAAATCATAATAAATAATATTTTCATTCTGTAACTTTCCACCACTTTTTTTGTGTGGGAATTTATCAACGTTTGGTAACGTCAATAATACATTTTAGATTTTCTGATTTTGTGTAAGTCATCCTGATAAGTCCCATATTAAGCAATTATATTTGCTGGTGTTATGGGTACTAAACAACTGATATACTACTTAAATATATATTTTTTTTGTAAATACATACATATTATAGATAAATTACACCCAGACACAGAACAAACCTTTATGCTCATCACACAAAGATTTGTCCTGGGTGAGGATCGAACCCACGACCTCCGGCTTAGCAGTCAGGGTCACTAACCACTAGATCAACAGGCCCGTCAAATTTAAAAAAAAAAGATATGTTAGGATAAGTTGACGAATTACTCTACATATAGAATGAAAACCAGCTGTTTTGCATATTATAAACATCAAGCTGCATGCTAGTAAGGTGTTAGTTCTAGATGTTAATCTCTAAGAGTTATGATAGCGTTACATGTCTGTACAGCGTACAGATATGATTCATTTAACGACCAGTTCTACCTTATTTTAGTTGCATTGTACTTTACCTGTTATTATAAATTTTGTGTGACTCAGGACTAAACACAGACTGCACAAATGAACAGGGGGCTTACTCTGAATGTCAACATTTGACTTAGTTGGGTTTGATGTCGCTGTCAAATGTTTGAAAGTGACAGCGACCATTTCAAATTTCCTTACATTTGACAGCGACATCAAAACCGACTAAGTTGAATGTCGTAATTCAGAGTAAGCCCCCAGTGTTTATAAATTTACTAAAACTCATTGAATATGTCCAGTAACTTTTTTTTAATGGATAAAACATAGTCACATTTTTTTTAAATCTACATCAAAATTCCTTACATTTAATGTAATGTGTGTATGTAATGTAAATGTTAAGAATTTTTAAGTATTAAAATGGTCACATTCTATGTATCATAAAATATATTTTTTTCTAATAAGTACATAATATTACACTTTACTTTATTTATCTTATTCTTTATTAAGCTTAAGGACACTATACAAAAGATCTGCGAGAAATGTGAAATATTTCTTCTCAAGTAAATACCTTAGAAATTATCGTCACAGTTACTCCAAGCTTCAATGAAGTAACTCTAGATTTAATCCAGCAACCCCACAATTCTTATCATTCAAACTTGAAAGCACGTTCACATTATAATTATAACTTTGCCTTTATCTCTGTAAAGTGATCGTAAGTACAGTAACGACTAATCAATAACCCTCCGGCTTAAATAGGGTTGATATTAAACTACTGCAAACTTTGGAATCCAAATTTATTAACAAACTTTCACGCGTGGATTCTATGTTGTGCTTATATCAAAAGTAGCCTATGTTCCTGTTCAAAGTTCGAACTATCTGTGTGTCGTATTTCATAGAAGTTTAGCCGGGGATACCTAAACCACAATTAATAATAATAATAATATTCTACCACATTCACACAGCGCCATCTAGTCCCAAAGTAAGCAATTATATTTACTTGTGTTATGGGTACTAAACAACTGATATACTACTTAAATACATTTTTTTTTGTAAATACATACATATTATAGATAAATTACACCCAGACAGAACAAACCTTTATGCTCATCACACAAAGATTTGTACTGGGTGGGGATCGAACCCACGACCTCCGGTTTAGCAGTCAGGGTCACTAACCACTAGACCAACAGGCCAATTAACAATATATAATATTATGTTTTCAAAGACATTTTCATTACTTTCTTAGCGAGTTTGCAGTATCACATTTCAAAAATGTTATGGTCTATAAGGTTAGCTGTGAATTCATAAAAATTGCTTATTAGATGTTATTTCTTTATTGACACAGTATACTGGAGTTATGCAAAAAGCAAATTACCAACCAATTACAAAAACATAGAACAAAGTTTTTTAAACTTAAAGTGTGAATGTGTCAACCCTAAGATACTACTCTAGTAGATTGCAAACATAGACTACGCCAATTCCGTTTAATCATAATAGGCGATTCAGAGTAATGCCTTCATCGGGCACCTGCGTCAGCTCTTGGTGGTCCCGTACCTACTCAGGGTTTCTTTGTTATCTGATCCCTTACAGTAGGCATATTAGTTCCGCCTACTATTACACAGGCTATTAAATGTACAAAGTTTATTATACTTTAAAAATTCAAGAAATAGTTTGAGGTTTTTTTATATAAAATAATCTTCAATTGCAGTTGTGATGTGATTCGATAACAATATTAAAATCGATTAAGCTTAGTATCGATATTTTGAGTAAACTCTGAGTTTTTATAACAAGTGAAAATCAATAGTAATCCAAAAATTAAAAGGCTAATATTTTCATCAAGTCATTAATAATAACAATGCGAAAGATCGGATGGATGAATGTTTGTTAGTCAATCACGCCAGAATGGCTGAAAGAATATGTACCACATCATATAATATAGTTGGTTTAAAAATATAAATATTCAGTTCATTTATGAATTAATATCGTATTGACAATTTCTACTGATCAAAAGCAGAAAAAAATAAAGACTATTTTTTATATGTATACCTACAATTTTTAATTAAGCGTCTAGTCCATACTGCTCTAAATCTCGAACGTTTTTATGTCTTTATCTTTAGTTATTCTACTCTTTCAATAAAAATATGTACAAGTAGGCCTAAGACAATGAAATTATTTAGTGTCTTTTAGTGGTGACAACTGCTAATTTGGTTACATTTGTGGGTCACGAAAATTTTTGTTTTGACTGTTGATTCAATTTTCGTCACTTAACATTGTACAAAATACAAATGTGGCCGTAAAAACAATTATTTCACAAGTGTATTTATATAAGATACACTTACAAAAACGTTTTATTTTTGATTACAAGTGAAAAGATATGTGTCATTTTAAAGGCTACAAATCTTTTCGGCGTCACTCACCTAGTGACTACGGCCAGAGTAACTTGGCCGAAATGTCGTCAAATTATGCTACATCTTACTAATCTTTCTTATCCTGAATAATAAAAGTAAATCTCGTTTAAATATAAATACATACTTACATATTAGTATGTTCACCTAAAACTCAAAAACCGTTAGCCTAATTGATAAGAAACTTTGTACAATAAAAAGAGACATGACCACTCCAACGAAAAAAAAAGTACCCAATAAATATCCAGTGGACACGGGAATCAAAATACGCGTGAATGGAGCTGCGGGCGATACAGATAGTAATATTATAAATGTTAGTTAGAATGGATGGATGGGTAGATGGATTTCTATGTGGAAGTTTCTCTAGAGTCACGCCAGAATGACTAAAAGTAGGGCTAGGCACACTAACAGGTTATAGTCTGGAATAGTACTTATATGATACTTTTTACCGACATAATTATAACGTGAGCGCAACAGCGGACAGAAGCAAGTTTAAAATATATGTAAGTAGCTATAATTCTATTGGCTTAATCTCACAACAAGGATCTTCTTAGAAACGAATAAATTATAAAGCCTACACGTCGATCGACCAAAATCAGACAAACGTCTAATTTAATAATAGATGACGTCATAATTCGGTGGGGTATACAGACACAGATTACGGCCGGTAGCCGCGCTTGGGTGGCGCGCGCGGCGGCACGCGAACGATGCGCGAGAAGCGTCGAGTTGGGCCCGCCCTCCTGTGCGGCCGCGTCAAAGATTATGTAGGTAGAAACACTGTGAAAACTTGGTACATGTGTCTTGGTAAAAGTACTCATATGATCCGTAAAAAACAGTAAGAGTTGGACCACATTTAGCCGCACGGAATCACACATACGATCATCATTACAACCCATTAATTAATGTCCTACTGCTGGGTACGCGTCTCCTCCAAACATTTAACCTACTATACCACGCTGACTAGACGGGTTGGTATAGGGCTTTGTTTCAAATCTTCCTTTTCTCGCAGCCCTATTGTTGCTACTACTTAGTAGCCTTGAAAGACACCCACGGTTGAAATGGGGTATATTGACATTTATGTATTCTTAATCCGTCACTACACGGACATAGCACTTTCCTATGCTCTTATCCTTTTCTGTCATTTAAAACCATCATTTACTAGAGTGAGATAGATATTCGGCGGTGTGCGGCCGCATTCCCACTCTCGTTGGGCAACACTAAATGACACTATCTGCGTAGTATGTAATCAGAATTCAGACCTAAAACTAAATTAGCTAAAATCTATTTATTTTTAGCTAAGAACAATTTTATAAAATACTCGTATATGTATGTAGAAATGCAAATACCATATTCAAACGACTATATAAGGTAGTTGTTTTTATCACACTTTAGACACACATACTAAACGTTAATTCTGAATGTACTTACTTGACACTATAATGTGTAATCAATAATATTAACAAAGATGTAAATGTAAACTAGAATTAAAGATTTAACGTTATGATGAACGAAACGTGAAAGAGGATGTTCAATATGTTCATCCTATCCATTCTGCGGATAAACACTATAATCTATGATAGCTCACCGCACACAGGCTGCGCGCATTCCCCCACCATTTGCGCAGACGCAAGAGCTTCATCTACATAATTACTCCAAGCTCATTGGTGACTATTAACCTTATGGTAATTCATGAGTCCAGCGCGGTGTGTTTAATTAATACCGTATCATGTGGGCTGTCAGATAAAACATAATGAAACTTGATGTTCTTTTTTTGTATAAAAAAAATTGAACGCTTTGGGTAAACTTCCTTTTTTGATGTTCAACAGAGGTGAATGAAATTGGTCTAATAAAAACATGTCCACGGCCGTCACGGTTTTGTTTAGTTATTAATTTATTCTAATTTTGACGCTTAGTTTTAATAAACCCCTGGAGATTGTTAGCACTAGATATGAAAAGGCAAACAACACGTCACATTATGTTTACCTATGGGACACATTATTAAAAGTAGCCCTCGTAAAAAAGCCTGACGGTTGAACAAACTTCAGAGTGTAAACATATGGCCCAGCTAGCGGTAGCGCGCAGATCCTAGGTCTATGGGCCTAGCTAACAGTAACGCAGTTAGCATAGTTAAATACACCTATAGTATTAGAGACATCTTTATTACCAGCCTATGCCACTCTCTGTTTAAGACTATTTACAAAAAAAAAACAAAATTTCTGTAGTGCCAACCGAGATATCTTTAGGTACCACTCAACAGTCGTAGTTATTATATTGCAATCAAAATAATCTATCTAATATTTCAAATAATAAAAGTAGACTAAACTAGCCGACTTTATGATGATCAAACAAAACCGTCAATATCTTTTCATCTGAAGAAGAAACTCGAAAGTCCGATCATAGCAGATAACGATTTTAAAACCCAATAGATTTGTAATAAAGATCGGTAGGCAATATTTAACAATCGATACGGGCATTTGCCCACTAAGTAGGTGGCAGCTACGAGTATTAATCGTATATAAATAAGTTTAAATCATTACACATAGACGTTCTAGGATGATAAACATTCTATGAGTCTTCTCGTACTTAAAATGTACATTTAATGCACAATTAAACACTAGAGCTATCTGTTAGATCGATCCGATGTGCAGTGCATTCATATGTTATGTGCATCATCACAAAGTGCACAACGTTTGTTTTGTGCATTATCACTGCTGTTCCGGAATGTTTGATGGGCATACAACTGTAAAATCTATGCTGTTAAGACGTGAATACACTACAAACTCAAGCTATACGTACGATAAAATATGAAAGGATAAAATGATAGGTAATTATGTATAAACACTTTTTTACTTTCGCGTTGTATTCCATCATTGATTAAGTTATTTTAAAACAGGTCTACTTCACGTATTCATTTTCATTCATTCATTACAACGCATAAACGAACCACTGCAGGGCACGGGTCTCTGCCAAAAATTGTGGAGGTGATTTAGCCTGCTATACCACGCTGGCCAGAGGGATTGGTATAGGGTTTGTTTCGAATATTCCTTTTCTCTCAGTGCTCTTGTTTGCGTAAGGTTAGTCAATTAGTCACCTTTTACGACACCTACGGCTTGAGATAGGGTAGTAACATTATGTATTCTTAATCCATCACTACACGTATTCTTATTTAAGGTATACTCGTAGTTTCTTATTGATTTGGCCAATATGGTATTTATTATTTCTGAATCATTAACATAACAAATAATATTATATGATATTTATTTATAATTGAAACAGTTTTAAAGAAAACCTTTATTTTTTATTAAAATTTAAGTAATAATAGTAATTTAAATGTTTGCAATATTATTAATATAATGAATGGTTTTGTTCATAATAATTAATTATTTAGATGATTAAGTGATTTGTTTTAACTAGTTCTAAGTGGGCAAAGATTAGTATAAAATTGTATTACCAATGAAGTACCTAGAACTACAATAAATGCTCTTTGATAATATTATAGTACCTAATTAGCACCTAAGTACGTTTGCATCTAGAGTACGATTGTAAAATCTTTTCACAACATTGAATACGACAACATGAATAAAATTGTCTGTAATTAGATCGTTCCATAGCAAATAAAATTGGTGCACAGAATCGTAAATTCCATGTCATTGAATTTGTGCCTATTGGGTAATATATGTTACGAAATTGATATTTTATAGTGTAGCCCAATCCTAAAATTAATTCTTCACAGGAAAGAGATGAAACGTAGGTCAACACTGGAAACCAAGAATTATTTACCACTACGTATTATTCTTTAGAATTATGACTCTTATATTGAGGTCGATAAGGTTTAAATTTTATTTTTCTTGACGATGAAACTGGATAACACAGGTATGAAGGACTTTTGGTTGGCGTTTTCTGTTTTAATAAGGAATTTAAAGATTCTTTATACTCTAATAACAGTCCAAATTGGGTGTGAACGTTTTTTGTGTATTTATTAATAGTTTTGAGTTATTTATATTACATTTTGTGAGGTCCTCGTGAAATTGTGCTTACTATTAACTTAGGAGTGAGCAAAAAATGTTTGCCGAAACTAATTAGGAAGGCTAAAGAACCTTTCGGCAAATAAACGACGGCTAATAACATATGTTGGCTGTATTTTATGAATGGGAACGAATCATTAAAAGTAAATTAGATTATTTTTATTATCTTGGATTGCGATTTTCTCTACATAATTGAAATTTAATGAATAAGTGCATTGTTTTCGCGAAATGACTTTTTTATTGGCTGCAAATATGAGCTTCTTATCGCCCGCGGCTCTACTCACGTGCTATCTCACCTAACCTGTATGCTATTTCAGACTTTAAACTATCATCATTTCAACCCTTAAATGGAACTTTTAATATAAACGGAACGTTTAGGGGTTGAATTAATGAAAACTGCTGGGCACGACTGTCTTCCAAAGAATATGGAAGGAATGTAGTCTACTATACCACGCTAACCAGACGGGTTGGTTACTCAATCTGAGTACCAGATCCTTTTAGCCGTTCAGGCGTGATTGAGTAGCAAACAACCATCCATCCAGCCATCTTAACTTTCACATTTATAATATGTATCAAATTGTCTACAGATTTGTATTGTAGTGTATGAAAATAATTCATGAAGTAAGCGAGCTTTTGTTTTACTATGTCATCATTGCCTTATTATGATTCGCGATTCCATCAACCAATATTGCTGGTACTTACAATATTAATTCTAAGTATTTGTCACCTGTGGGTGGTAGACCACCATAGAGATTTTATCACGTTACACATCGTTCTCTAAGTAGGTACTCATAGTTAATAATAGTGCCTATTTTATTTTCTTATAAATAAATACCTATTGTCCAGGCTCTAAGCGTGTAGAATTCGGTTTCAGTGACCACACTACAGCAACTGCTCTTCGTGTTTTTATTTTTTGATCTGTTAATTGGGATTTGGGAATAAATTTCGGATAAGTCTTTTTAGTGCTAACTTCATTTAAGTAATCTTACAAAATATACAAATATTAACAAAAATAAGTTTATTTTTAAACATAAGTAATGTGTACAAATTGATGGTATCTCTTACCTTTGCGTAAAATGTGATATTTTTATACCCAGAATGTCTGAGAATAACACAAAAAATAAATTATTTATTCCATTAGACGTGAAAAAATACACAGAAAGTGTTTTAAGTCCTTTGCTTAAAATATTTAGCAAATTTAACGAAACTGAGCTCAGCCATCGACATTGAATTTTTATACAACGAAAACCTTGCATCAGTCAAATTGGTGTTTGAAAGGTGGGCTAGGGTATTGGTGCCTTTGTCGGCACACAAAACGGCACAGGTGTGTAATTTGATAAAGTCGGACCGCCTACAACACGGACCTTTCTTTGAGGGGTGCCCACGCAAGCTTCGGTCTACTTTGGAGTGTTATTTGATGGATGTGGTATTATGGTTTCGTTTGAAATAGTATTTAAAAAATTTTATGTATACAATTTATTATGTTGGTGTAATATTAAACTTTGTTTAATTCTATTTACAGGCTTTTTAACAATTAAATGAAATTAAAACTCGTTTATATAATATATAATAATAAATATAATAAATATCTAGGTTACAAATTAGTAACTCTTATGAAAGTCACAAATTAAGAATGTAACAGGTTATCCGAAAAATAGTGTCAGCAAATTTGCCTACGACTACAAATCCTGCAAGGCACTTTTGAGCCATGTTTGGGTACCGATTGAGCTGATAATTATGGAGTTGGTCTAATCAACCCGTCGCGTATGGTAGTCATAAGGACTCTGTAATAATACGACGCCGACGGTAATCCTAGAAGGACTCTAGTTTATAATTATAATGACTAATCCTAAAGCTCATTTTTTTTTGCTATTAAATTCTCCTAATCTGAATTTTTTTAGATATTTTTATACAAAAATATGTCAATACAGCATCTAGCAATGAAATATCACACGTCTTAACATTGATCATAAACCAGCAGACCAAACAGTGTTATCTTTCCATATTATAACACTATTGTGACAAAAACAACGCATGCTAAAACAAATTTCGAACTCTCGACAACTGCTCCATACAACTGTGCATAATTGCTTCTTAACTCGAAGACTTGTCCAAAAAAATCATTGAACGTTCTTGGATCAAAATTATACAGGTTTAATTAAATCGACATTAATCCAGGACTATTTGGGGATAGAGACGCATTTGATGTCGTGCCTCTGTCATTATGTCGTTACCTTAAGTTTTTGGGCAGACGCTACGGGAATTTTGTACCGGATTCAATGGATTAATATCAGACCTTGTGGTTACGATGTTATGATAGAAAAATTATGTGCAGGTTTGTTGGTGTAATTTGATAGTGAAATTCTTAAAGGTTAGTCACGTGAGAGAGGCATTATTTTGTTAATCATATTACATGTTTAATCAGCTCCCTTAACTTAAAACTTACATAAGTCGTCTTGAAAATACGAGTAGTTGCCATACATACATAGTTTAATATTAATGAAAAATATATATAGTTTAATACATTTTTTTAAAACTAGCAATTATATTAATAATAAGCAATCATTACAACATGAATTAAAAATGGCACATATTACTATTTTTTTAATGAATGGAAATAATACACTCTTGACTCTACCGATGAATAAGGATAAACATTAAATACTATTTGACTGGCCTGTTGGTCTAGTGGTTAGTGACCCTGACTGCTAAGCCGGAGGTCGTGGGTTCGATCCCCACCCAGGACAAATCTTTGTGTGATGAGCATAAAGGTTTGTTCTGTGTCTGGGTGTAATTTATCTATAATATGTATGTATTTACAAAAAAAAAAAAAGTATTTAAGTAGTATATCAGTTGTTTAGTACCCATAACACAAGCAAATATAATTGCTTACTTTGGGACTAGATGGCGCTGTGTGAATGTGGTAGAATATTATTATTATTATGTCTCTTTTTCTCACAGTTATATTTCTCGCTATGGTGAGAAGTATACCCGGTCCTTTTGGAAGGCTTACGCGGGGACACAGGTCCAACACGCAGAGGCCCTTAAAGAATTTTAATTTAGAATGGGATGAGACACTTACCGCCGCCACATCACAGCTGCACTATTGTAGTACAGCTATGATTTGTCAACGGTAAGTGTAAAGCTATTGTATAATGCTATGGAATCAAATAAAGTTGGGTTATGGGTTTGGGTGTTCGGTGGAATTGTGATATCTGGTATACGGTAACAACGTCGCCTGCTTGCCTCCTCCAGCGGTGAATATATGATGATAAATGAGGATTTGGGCAGACGGTGACTCGCCTTACACTAGATGGGCCCCTTACACAACCGACATGGGCCGAAGCCCACGGGTCTCAGGGCAACACCGTAGTGCGCGGCTAGGGGTGTCGAGCGGTGCGGCGCCGATTTCGCCATCGCGGGTCCTAAACGGAGACCCGGAGCGGGTTTCCTCGTAATTATGCCATTGAAAAATGACACTTCCACCCCCGAGCATATAGCTCTGGCGACCCCTCTCTGATCAGCCGGTTAAGGCAAGCCAGAGTTGAGAGTCCTGTGGTCGCTCTTGGTGATCCACTCCAGTCAGCCAACAAAGACGTGCTGGAGACGAGGCCTAGACCGACTCTCTGGGGCATTCAGGACCGCAGTGTCGCCACTCACATTCAGCTCGCCACAAGCTGCCCTGCGGTTTGTGGGCTCTTCATTTAAACTTGCGGTACATTTTTTTGTTTATATGGCAAGTGTTTGAAAAGCCACACTAATCTGCCCTCCAAGTTTGCGTTAATCCTATGAGAAGATAACGACTGCCCCAGAGGGGGTTATTATTATTATTATTATTAATACACTATTTCGTGAATGACACGAGTAAGTCATATTTTAAGTAATGTCTGTTTTTGATAGTCTTTGACAAATAAAAGTAAAGTTGGACTTTACTTTTATTTGTCAAAGGCTTAGAAATTAAATTAATTACAGTAGAAATTTAACCATTAGGTAACTTCTATCCATTCATAAATTAAGCTTTTTATTATCATCATCATTATCTATTTTGCAATTGTTTTTGATGTTTTTTGAGCATCGTATACTGTACGATATAAACCTAAGACTGCAATAAACCACACAATAGCCCTAACAGATCTAAACACAATATTACGATTCACAAATAACAATGTACTTGATATCAAAAATGTTTTGTCGACCAAATCCTGCCTTTGTTATAACCAGTTAGCAGATTTAAAAGGGGTATTAATATTTGAATAATTTATTACAACAATAATTTTGTTCTTAATCCAACCCATTTTTATCATTGAACATAATACTTTAAACATTTGTATTGAAATCCGTGGGCCTAGAGAAATGTTTTGGGAGTTTGCATAACAATAAACTGTTCTGTCCTAGACGTTAAACAACGGCCTTATTTGCATTTTCGCATACCGACTGAATAATTTACTCTTTGAGATTGATCGTTGAATAATAAAGGGTTATGATTTTAACGTCTCAGATAAAGGAAATTTAAAAGCCGATGGAAGAGAGTTTTGACTAATGATAAACAAGTTTTATTTATATAAATGGCAATCTAAGCTTCTAAAAATGAATTTTGGAACGGGCAAAGTTCATAAGTCCATTAAAATTTATAATTATACTTTCCCATAATTATGATAAACTGTCAACACGACTTAGTAAACTTTAAAATATCCTTACAGCTGAACAATATTTTATCTTTTCTTCAAACTTTGTTGCTAATTATTATTGTATGCACAAACCAATATTGAAGTCTATACACATTTGACTGCTTTTAATAAGGACTATAATTTATTGAAGAACGTGTTTTTGCAGCCAATTTATAAAAGTAATGTTTTTTTGTCGGAATTCATCGCATAAAATCTGGCCACATGGACAACAAATAGTAGCAAGAAAAGGACAAAAAGACATAATTAACGCGCCGGGTCACAACAGCCTTTATCAGCATGTTCTTCACACACAAATATTAAACTGTTCTTAATCGTTAAGAAAATAAAGCTGGGAAAACAAACCACTTTGTTTTTATAAGAAAAAAAAAACAGTTTCGGGAATTAAGCAGCCATTAGCAAATCAGTCAACGCAGGTAAAGGCAACTTATTGGAATTGCCCTAAAATTAGACCCATTATTTTAATTATAGAGTAAACAAATTTTGGAACGTTTGGTGCTTTTTAAAATGTAATTATGTATGACTACAAAGATTTTAGGAATGGATTTAAATGTAGAGTATTTAAAGAATTACGAACGACTAGTCAGACGAATGGAATGTTATTATTTGAAGACCAAATTTCATTTCGATTTATACTTTTAATTAATTTTAGCTTTATAAATGGGTATGATAAAATATTTTGTCACTGATAACGCGAGGAGACAATGGAGAGACCGGGATTACCCTCCCCTGCTCTTTCTATAATCTTTTTCTGACAGCCTTCAGTCAAGGCGAACCGCCTTCACATAGGATTAACCACGTCATTGATGTGGAAAGTGATATAAAGCTACAGATCTGTCTTTAATCACCTGCGCTTTTTAAGGATTATATTATTACTGAGAACTCATGGTATTTGGAAATTAGATGAATTAAATTATTGCGTTTAGATACAAGTTGATCATAAATCTAATTTACGGCGATGTTTATTTAAGTCGGTTAAAAATAAATAATGCATTAAATTACTCGTCTTCATTTATTAAATTCACTGTCTTTAAAGATTATCCAACATACAAAGATTCCAATGTAGAATCTAAATCAAAGCGGATTCTATAAAATTTCCTCATAACTCGTCTGTTGCAAAATATGAGGTGCAAATATGAACGCCTTATTTAGTAATGTCGGAAATAAACCAGTTCCCAGTAGCCTGAGAAACTCCTAGTTGCACGCCTCCAGGGATCTAAATCATAAAGATTCATTCTGAACATTGCAGCGATCTGATGAACGAGTGCGGTCCAAACAACCTACTACCGGGTTAACATATCGTGATACCGTACTCGACGGCTCCTCAAGATTGCAGATCTTCCGTCTCGAGTTCTATTACTAGTTGAAGTGAGATAGGTGATAATGTGATTAGTCGAACGATACTTGATAGGCCCGAGGCATTCGATTCTCAACTGCATAAAAACCAGGCGACGGCGACGTCCACGCTACACGCACGCATTCAAAGCTTTGATTACACAACATATTACGCACACACGCGTTGGCTGTGGGATTAACGTCAGACAACCCGTTTCCTGTTACCTGCTCTAGAGCAAAAAGCAGACATCTTTGCTCAGTAATTTAGAATTAATTTCACATTTGAAATCAAACATGGCTTTTATGACTTAAAACCAAATCAAATAGAGAATGTGAAAAGCTTGCACAGAAGATTCAGTCGGGCATTGGAATCGCTCAACCGTTTTGAAGTCTCTATTTCCTAACACCAAAAATGTCTGTAACAAATCCGTACAACGGACGGAATCTACGGGACTTAAAACAAACAATTAATTCGGTTTATTTGAAAAGGAGAGAAAAAAGTGGAGCAATCAAATCGGTGCAGCTACCGTGCGGCAAAAAACTTCGATCTGGGATGTACGCGGTCGATGTAACGGCCGAGGCGGCAGCGATGCCACGTAATAAGGTAGCCGATGAGAACTTAGCAGAACGCTTCCACGTAGGTACGTACCTACATGACTTTCACCGATGACAATGCAGGCGTATATAGGGTAAGGTTGCCTATATTGTACCAGTTAACAAACTTTACAAGCTATCACAAAAACTATTTAACTTAAGAGGATTATATTACTAGAAATAAAAAGGTTGTACTATTGGTGTTCATTTTTTATTACTAGAAAATGAGGAAATTTAAAAAGAAAGACGACAATTCAAGTTTTAAAAAAAGTCTGAAAAAGTACAATTTGGGAAACCGGTTTCCTTAATTGTACTACAGGTATCCTAAATTGTACTTCATGGTCGAAATGAGATTCAAGTGCCTCTTATTATCTGAAATCAGCGTTACCGTTTTAGGTTCATATTTATAAAAAATATTATCCATAAAGGTATTGAATATTGAGTAGTTTAACAGTGTTTGGAATGCCATTTTTTCCGCAGTGTCATAACTAGTCATAAGCCAGTTTTCAAACATCTTTATTGTGGGTCCAAACATAAGCTTTTCCATGTTTAACAAATATATTCATTCACATACTTGTTCAAACTTGATAAAAATCTCTAAAGTGGATTTAGGTAGGTAGGTATATTGAACATGCGTGAACACTCGTGAATTCCCATGGATTTCTTTTCAAACAATCTAAGGCTTTTTCTAAGTCATCTGGCGTCAATATAAATACGTTTAATCCTCTCCAAGCATCTGAAAACATTTCAATCTAGTTAACAATCAAGTTGAAGAACCACCATACACCTCAAATTGTACCGGTACATTTTAGGAGTAACCTACCTGGTACAAGTTAGGCAACACTATGTTTTATTTTTATATGACCCGGCATCATAACCTGGAAATGCTAAACATAAAAGTATATTCTCAAAAAAGTACACTAATATGCCTACTTTCCAAACACATATATAATAGCTGCGGTTTACTTACCGTTGTCACAAGAAATCCTTAGGTAAACATCCATAAAATACGATCAGAACGCTGTAATAATTATTTTTGTTTACTACACTTCACTCTTTTGTGTCATTGAATCCAAAATGGCAGCGATTGCTTCATGTTGGTAGCACTGCTTTTTAGTGTAGCCAATTTAAAACTAAACATTACGGTTTGGTAGATTTTGATGCGGTACAATTTACGAACTGGTCCAATTAGTGCAACTCCACCCTAACAAGTAATTGCTTTATTAATAAAGGGTTAAACATTTTGAAGTTAATAAATTAGGTACATATAATTATTAATGTAAGTCGAACTTCAGAAAGTACAAATTATTGCGCATTTCTTAGACTGAAAGCAAAATCACCATCAGTTTATAGGAACAAATAACAGAAAACATTAATCTTAGGGCGAAATAGGGGGCTTACCCTGAATTTCAACATAAGGAAATTTAGATATGGTCGCTGTCACTTTCAAACATTTGACAGCGACATCAAAACCGACTAATTGAAAGTCACAATTTAGAGTAACCCCCTAGATTTAAAATGGCACAACAGGCACTAAGTATTTACCTAAAAAGTAAAAGCAACCAGATCCGATCAATCACGGAAAGTCGACAGACCAACAATTTCTAATCATGATCGAAAACCATGCATCAGTTGGGATCGCGTAACTAATTCTAGGCAAGGTGACACACTTTCCTAAAGCAGTCCGCCAGGGTACCGTGGCAAACTGACTATGGATTTTCATAAATAACGCATAAGAAAGATTTGAACAATAAATAGCGTAAATTCGTTTCGCTCGAACCAGCTGCGCTAAGGAGCGCGTTGAATCGCGCGATTTGATACGCGCCTCCATCAACTTGGCCTTTGTCAAGGTAAGCTAATAAAGTTTAGCAGATGTGGTCTTCTAAACAAGATAATAATAAATGGAAGCTGCAAGGAGCTTGATGGCTTTTTATTATGTGACGTACAATGATAATTTATTTAAATGTTTTTTTAAGTAATTATCTATGACAAACTTACACAGTCTCGCCAAGAGAAACTCTAATTTAATACAATTCAAATAAATTTCTTGTATCAATGCTGCTGAATTAATTTGAGAATGTTAATATCGTAACTGGCAGTGGCAAGGAGGGAATTTGGTTTCACAAGCTCGTAAAAAGAAGGTCCACTTTATTCAAGCTATCGCTACACGATCGATATCAGACACATATTTAAAAAGTACAACTCGTCCATTAAAAGCATACCGCGAATTCTTTGTGTCCTACAACATTCTGATACGGACAAAGAAACGGACCAGCAGCGTCATTATAGCCTATTGTAACGAATTTAAAAATTTCCAAATGCGAATTCGTCAAACGTAAAACAATTCGATACGCGTTTGAATTTGTTGTTCGGGCTGGTTTCAATTCAATTTCTTCGTCGTCCGAACCACTCGCGTGAATTGGGTCGCGTAAACGGGTCCGCCCTTTTGGGACCAAAACGTTATTTTTTTCACACAGATTGCGCGTTCTTTGATCTCCAGAATGTGTGCGTTAAGCGTTTCCTTCGCTTTGTGCTTGCGCTGTGTGTGTCTTGTACAGACGACGCCTTTCGACAACGACACCCAGCGGGATGTAAAAATCAAGCAACAACGAATCACTATGATTTTCCTCTCACTTTTTAGTTTAGAAGGAGTGAATTTAAAGTTTCACATAAGTTGCAAACAGATTGTATTACCAAAGTTAATTCTGTTTACAGTTCCCTTTTTCATAGTCTTAAGTATAATGACAAAATTTCTTAGCATCAGGTTGATATACCGAAGCGAGAAGCGTGTCAAGAACTTGGAAATTCATTCTTGACACAGTTCAGTGTTATGAACATTACTTCATCCATACCGGGGAGAGTTTAGCACGTCGTAAACTGTAGGATCCATTACGCGGGGGCGCTCGAGATTATTCTCGGCTTACTTTATGAGCTGGCGTTGAACATAGTCCAATATTTTTCAATGGTTTCTACTTTTATTATTCGGGTTTTGCAAGTGAATTGTGAGTGTGAAATATTTAGTTTGTGACGTTCGTGCAGAAAGCTCATTCAGGTCGACAGTGGATGTTTACGAGCGCCCCAAGTCGGAGGTCGTATGGAACTGTTCCTAGCACCTTATAAACTGTTTTCGCTTGTTAAATTGTCAAGAAATGCAGCATTAGAAGCATTTTACATAAAATTTGTCTTTTTGTCATATTCAGGGTATCGTACTCACTAAGGTATACAAAAAAAAAGAAAGTTGGTACAATTTTTTTTTAAATAAAACATTTTTAGGATTTACCAATACTATATTTTTAAATGTTTATAAGATTTAGTATACACTTGCTTGTATTACGTTTGTGTGTAGGATGGTCATAGAAATAGTTTATGGATGTTACACAGCCATGTATAATGTCCTCGAGATATTAAGGTCGTAAATAATTACCAAAACATCGTATCTCACAATTATAATGTGAGGTATGGACATAAAAAAACTAACGTCGGTGGGTTTCACATATTCCCGTGGGGTCCAAAGAGAGCGCACAATATTTTATTGTAAGTAGTGAATGGTCGTTTGAGCGACCAAAATACGCGTCTTTGTTAACTCAGAGGTCCCGTCTTTCAGCTCAGGTGACACCGCAGCGTTACTAATTGGTATTCGATTCGAAAAAAAAACATAATAATTATACCGAAAACGAAACGTTTACACGTAAAAGAACATTCCTTTGTACAATTCTGTTTAGTATTTACCGACAGCACACACGCCGTGCGCTAATTCTTCGCCTCCACGGGGTTAACTTGTTAGAACATACGACAAAAGATGCACCGTTACAAATGTCAGAAGTGTATAAATTAATGGCGACAAGCTTTTATTTGTCCCTTTTGTCTTGAACAAAGTTGCTTTGTCTATTTAGGATATAATAATGGAAGTGTTTAGCGTCAAAGCTTTTGTTGTTTCCAAAAAATAAGTATTGGAGTGATGAATAGATCGCGTGGTGAGCACGACAAGACATTGAACCATGATTTTCCTCGCACATTAGTTTAAATAGTTGAACAGAAAGATTTTGGAACGTGAAGATATTTTACTTAACACAAAAGGCAGATAATGCTTGTTCACGCTAGGATACCTAATGAATTACCGCTAACACGAAAACGCAAGGGAAAGATTTTGTATGAGACTGTATATTTGACTACATAATATATGTTATTAATTGTCAGGCGTTGAAATATGATAAAGTTCATTTTTAAAATATAACTATATATTAACTAAAACTGTTTCAATATTTAGAAACTAATGAAAATGCAGAACCGGTAGCCATCAAACAGACTGCATGAAACGTAAGTAATGATAAACGCCAGTCCAATTACTCGATTGATGGCAGGTAACCAACAAATATGTAGATTACTTGATAATTTTGATTGGTACGGAACAGAAATAGGTAGATCAAACCGACCGGTATAATACTAAGCCATAATGTAAACATCAGATGCGGCGAAAGATCTCAGTTATAATGAAACAGGTCTGAGAGAGGAAATGCGTGCAGTAAATGATAAAGATTTACATACTGCCGTGCTAGCGGCCGCAATCTGGTTCTTATACTCGATATTTGCTAAATAATAGTCGAGTGGAATTGAGTGCATCTGAATTTCTGAACTAGATATTGGTGATTCATTAAGATAAATATCATTTGATTCAAAATAATCATATAGAAATAAGTTAAAATGCGCAAAACCCTTAACTTAATTTTCGGCATTAACTCAAAAGCGGTACAAAAACGGTAACAAAACCGGTATCATGTTTGAATTAATTTTGGTTAGAAGTGTTTTTTTTTTCAGATTTTAGGTTTTACGGTTAAAAAAATAGGGAGAGAGAGAGGGACACAATTTATGCTATTTTGGGAGCATTTATTTCAAAAACTAATTAATACAAAAAAACCTTAGTCACCTTAAAGTGATTTTATAAGCTCTGCCGAGTATAATAATATGTTTGCTGGAAAAAAAAAAATTCAGCTTTTGTTAAGTACATGTATGCCCATCTTAAAACTTTTTATTTTTATTATTTTTACCTACCTAATTTCGAAGCAACCCACACAATACTTCTATTTTCTAAATTTCATCAATAAATAGTTTTTGAGTAAAATGTCTGTGACATACGGACAGATGGACGGACATGATAAAACTATAAGAGTTACGTTTTTGCCATTTTGGCTTCGGAACCCTAAAAAGGGTGTTTATTTTCTTCATAGTGAGAGATAATAACATCCTTCTTGACAACAACATAATCAACATAAAAGTTTTTCATTACAATGGCATTTGACTTAGTAGCTTTCAAATTAACTACAACCAGCTGATACCAAAAACTTAAACAAATTATTAGTAGCCTAATACCATTTAATTTGATATTACTCATAGTTGAAATTTAATAACCACACAACAAATTAACCTAAGAATAAATAATATCCATATGAAACGTTTGAATGAATTCTAGGAACATGGTAATAAATAACAACAATAATAAAGTTTGGAAACATATTTCAGTCGGATAAAGATTAACATTCGAAAACCTATTAATGATTAATTAAGGATTTGGGTTTCGACTGTGGCCTCTATAGGACTTTTAATATCTCTAAATCATCCAAATGAAAAGACATTCCTAGAATCCCTACTAAATTATGTCTCCATACAGTAACCACAGATTTAAATTATATTCTGGCATAGAAGCAATGAATTCCATTACTAATCGGGAACCAATAAATTTCTCATGCAAATTTTGCGCTTTTTCGAATCACCGTTCTCAGAAAGATTTCTGTACAAAAAAATAAATGTTTGAAACAATCGTTTTAGTCATGCAAAGAATTCAACACGATCAGAATCTCAACATTAACAGGAAATAGGATGCATTGGTATAATGCATTCAGGTGTCTAACAAAATTCATGGTAGACGTTTAAAGAATATTTTATAAGCGGAAGAAATGTGGCGCCGAAATGAAAGATTAAACTAGACGGCTTACAAATGTTGTCTACGGATTTTGTGGAACGTGTTAATGAGAGTCAGGACAAAGGATAAAAGCAAGCCTAATACTTCCTGCAACGATAATATTTTAGCACGTCTCGTTAAGCCTCAGATTAGATGGGTGAATGGATAAAGAAAGTCCATACATTTTAATCTCCAGCCATGTATACGCAACGCCTGCAACAATAGAGCTAAACAAAGAAAAATTCTTAAGAAATTATGATAAAAATTTATTCAAATTCACACTTTTTATCGCGATAATCAGATGTTGGTTTCTTTTCCTATTTTTCTTGCTTACTGCTTAGAAAGATAAGCGATACAGAGAGTATGACTCGCGCATTGTAATTACCTTCCATGCGTATAAAATACGGAATATTATCATACCGTTGCCATCGCAAAAAAGCGTTCCAAGCAGAAATTATCATCACTATGAATTAACCGATTTAAAAAGTAATTTCCGGTACCGGGAATCGAACCCGAGCCTCCTGGGTGAGAGCCAGGTATCCTAGCCACTAGACCATACCGGATCTCTTGTAACACTTCCAAATAGTCCAGTATGTTATACCATATTTAGATCAGCTCTGTAAATAACCGTTTTATTTTTATAGATAACAACAACGGTGGGCTTATTTTAATCGACTTCTTCAAGATAATAAGAACAACACTGTATTGTGAAGTAAAATTAGCACTGTGTTCATTTATATTACGTAAAGGATAAAGAGCTTAGTTATCATATCATGAGTGGACCGTTGTGTGAGGTGCAATGTTCGACCACCCACGGTGTTCTATGGACTCCTTCCTATTGTATTCGAATTTTGCCTAATGTAATACAGTGTATGTGGGAATGTACCACGGAAGCCGACTGTGTGATTAAATTAGTGTGAATGACTGATTTTGTTTGACGTTTTTGATGCTAACGCGTTACATTGTGTTGATGCATTCCTTATACGTGAGCTACGTATGATAAATTGGAAATAGATTTTCTATAGCACATATTTAGATTGTTACGTATACGGCTCTATGAGTAATAGCAGTAATTTATTGCAATGCTGCTAGTTGAATTCCTTTGTTACTTGAGAAAAAGCTTATAATTCTGTGCATTATTGTGCTTGCTTGTGAAAAATCTATAAGTGATTTTTTCACAGGGACCTGTATTTACAATTATTTCTCAGTATATCTTTAAATGACGTCTGCTACTTACCAGATGGGCTCTTAATTCTCGCACTATCACAATTAGTTCAACTATAAGACCTTTGGTAGAAACAAGTCCAATTCTACGTGTTAATAATATGAGGATTTCCTGGGGTCTTACCTACTCTGAATTCCAACATTCGACTTAGTCAGTTTTGATGTCGCTGTCAAATGTATGAAAGTGATAGCGAACATATATCTAAATTTCCTTACATTTGACAGCGACATCTAAATCGACTAAGTCGAATGTCGAAATTCAGAGTAAGTCCCTGTGTATCTTTTTCTAATGTCCCATAATATAATTAGGTAGAAAATTACAGTTGGCTATGATTAAGTGTACCTGCAGTAATTGCGTCATTCATTAAACCAGCCATTCAAGAAAAATAAATAAAAACATGAAGAGGAAATTACCCACTAATCCTCAGAAGTGCCATATATGGCGACACCTGTTGGCTTATATGTGAACTAACGGTATAAGCAAGATGTGTTGACTATTGCAATACTGGTAATATTTATATGTATGTATGCTTGTATATGTGAAGACATGTGTTTAGTAATAGTTATAACTTAATGATCATTTCAACCCATTAAGGTCCCACTGCTTGGCACGGGTCTCCTCCAAAGAAAGTGAAGGCAATTTAACCTACTATACCACGCTGGCCAGACGGGTTGGTATATAGGGTTTGTTTCGAATTGTCTCGCAGTGCTCTTGTCTGCATAAGCTTACTACCTTACGACACCTACGGGTTGAGATGGGGTAGTGACTATAACATAATAATATAATATATATATTATCGTCCCATGAAATAGCGAGCGGTATTGTCGTGATCTCATCATAATTATTTTATGCATCTCGTAAATGGTTTTCCTTAGACAAAATTTGTGTCAGTTAATTTAACACTATTTTTTTTTAATCCCCACCACACAGAGCTTGTAAACAAAGAGCATTAAAAATCTTCATTCAGCTTTAATTAATGATAATTGAATTATAATTACGTTATTTACATAGATATGCCCAATAGTACATAATATTACTTACTATGAGCAATAAATCAAATACGCTACTATTTCTCTCAATATAAATAAATCAATGATTTGACTGGCCTGTTGGTCTAGTGGTTAGTGAACCTGACTGCTAAGCCGGAGATCGTGGGTTCGATCCCCCCCCAGGACAAATCTTTGTGTGATGAGCGTAAAGGTTTGTTCTGTGTCTGGGTGTAATTTATCGATTAATATGTATGTATTTACAAAAAAAAATGTATTTAAGTAATATATCAGTTGTTTAGTACCCATAACACAAGCAAATATAATTGCTTACTTTGGGACTAGATGGCGCTGTGTGAATGTGGTAGAATATTATTATTTTTATTATAATGATTACAAAACAGAAACGTTCAGTTGCATAACATTCATTTCGCAACAATTCATTCATGACTACCTCCTTGAGAGATCTATATTAAAAGTGCTTATTAAATTTTATTAGCCTTAATGTATTACTCATACCAATAAACAACATGTGTCGGTACTTAAGACTTAAAACCAGACGGTGTCAATCAATTGAAGCTCAGTAACATAAAGCATATGCTACAGGCGTGAATAACCATGTTACAAGACCCTAAGTACTACGAGTGTGTGTTTTGATAGAACTCGAATTAAACTCACGTTCATTCAAAGTTTGTTGACGTCAATGGGAAAAAATGTTAACGATATTGTTTAGTTATAGATTTTATTTGCTGATAGAGATGGTATCTTAAATACCTAGATAATATTAAGAAATAAAATATTAAAGTTTTAGCTCTATTTCTTTAGTAAATACCATAGTTTGATTTAAGTTCGTGTCTAATACACTTTATTTTATTTTTTATTTTATTTTATTTTGGGAAACAACCAGCTACACAAGCTATTAAGCGCCAATAAGGTATAAAGACAGCTTAATAACAAACCTAGGTTTTCATTAGATAGGGTTATAGAACGCTATGTAAATACACTACAAGTATCGCACTGTTTATTTTACTGCACGCATATTATAAAGTAATTTCCAACAAAAAAAAATAGGCACAATTCTACGGAGCATTGTTTGAATGTAATTTTTCATTTATTTCATTCATTAACGTATGTACATTGTATTTGAACATGTTATTTATATAAGATGATACATAATTATAATAATAATAATCTCGTGAAGGCTGAAAAAGATAAACAAGTTAAATATCTTGATTTAGATCACGAAATTGTCGACATGTGGGATGGGACTCAGCAGTCATTGTACCGATAGTTGTGATAGTTAACTCGAGGCTCTTTGCTACTGCCTATATACTCGTAGTAGCAAAGAGTCTCGACCAACATCTTAAGAGGGCTTATTCCCACGCGCTCCAAATCTATTGTTCTCTAAAATTCATGTCTCCATACATTCATTCCCAGGAGCTCCAAGGATTTTTATTTAAAAATAATAAATAAAGCCACAAGTACCAATTTTATTCACAACAGCTCCAAAATATTCTCTAGGTACTTCGAGATATTGTTCCCAGCAGCTCCAAGAAAAAAGTCAATACTTCAATATAAAAATCGTTACCACGAACTCCAAAGATTTTAAAGTAACGTCAGCAAAAGCATTCCAAATAATTTTTTTTTCTTAATATTTCAATTTTAAAATGTAAATTAATGTGAGAATTAAGCAAATAATAATAATAATTGCATGCAATGGGAAAAAGAATAATAATGGACACTACGCACATTATAATTGTCACACTTAACAAGATAGCAACGGAAACGGACATAATATATTCTGTTGTGCTCTGAGTGAATTCACAAGGATAGCTTTGTTTGTTATTTGTTATAAAAAATAACTGGAATTGAATTAGGTGTTTAGAATTAAGTCAGATGGCTGTACTATCGCATTAGGTTAAGTTCTAGCGTCTCCACCGTCCCCTCCAGTGGGCGCTAGGCAATAGTAGGGTTTTATATGGTCCGGCTGTATGGGGAAGGGCGTGGGGCCCGTAAAATGAAACACATAACTGAACTTCGGTAGTATTATTGAGTGATAGACAAACTGTTATAAACTTATATTTTTAATAATTTAAATAACCAAAAGAGCGTGCACTGCACAAGAAATTAAAAAAGTAATGAGCCCCGAGCCTTCGGCGGATGCTCCGACGAAGACTCGGTTGGAATTTAGGAATTAGGATTTTGAATTTTAAATAGGTAATTAAAAGTAAATTAAAAAGAAATCAAAAGAGATCCAAAAGGTAGTAAAAGGAGGTGCATCCGTGAAGGACGTAGCCTGCAACGGGTGCAACCGTTACAATGTTACCTGTAATGATAGTATATTGTGAAATAAATAAATAACGTTACTACTTACAAATTAATGACTCAACATGTCAACATCACATTGTTTATTAGTACTAGCTGTAAACTTAGAGTACTTTATTTATTGTTTAGAGTGACTTTGTTACCAATAGTACCTATATTTGTATCAGGTAGCCTATAATCGCGACCTATTTATCAAAGTCACATTAGTAGGTGACACAGAGGCGTAAAACATATGGCATATTAGAACAGAACTCACAACATCTCGAACAAACCGTATCATTATTTCGAAATTGAGTGCTAAGTAAATTATATATAAATTAAGGCTCTTTTGGCGACATATGTCGCATGTTTTGCTTTTTCGACGATGTGAATTTTGTGTAATGACGTTCAAATTACCGAGTAAATGAGAATTTGTTCATTTTTTCCCGTTAATCGTGAAAGTCAATATTAATTTGAATGTTAGCTGATTTACACATAACTTTCCTATTTATCTCTCCTACAAAAAAAACGAAATTAACTGAACTAAAAGTATGTCTTTCGACACTATTAAATGTATAACTATTGTATTTACTAAAAAATTGCGATGATAGCTGAATGGATAAGGGAACGGCGCGGCGCGGCGTGCAAATCACGCGGTCCGAGTTCGATCCCGACCAAACCACATACCCTAGAAGAAATTCTATGAGTATGTCTGACTGATCCACCAACCCGCAATAGGCCAGCGTGAGTGGATTAAACTCATCTAACTAGAGAGCTGAGAGGATTTAGGCCAAAGCCTAAACCCTCTCAGCTCTCTAGTTAGAGGAAAGGAGTTCCGAGCCCAGCAGTGGGACTTAATGGGTTGCTAATGCTGTATTTACTACATAATAATATTACTCATAACAGTAAGTAAGCTGTTTTCATTCAATTATATAATCAATGTCTGTGTCAGTAATCGTATTTGTTTATCTTATTGTATTTTGAATATTTATACTTGACCATTGTCCAATAAGATTGAAAATGAACAGTTCCCATCTCAAATTTTCAAACTGACATCATAAACCAATCGCCGTAACGTAAATAATATATCAATAAACATCGAAATACCTTTCTCAGGAAAATAGTATGACCAGCCTTTTAAAGACTGATCTCCCAGCATTTAATTACTGGACCTCACAGCAGTATTATACTTATTCGCGTCGAGATATCCACGTTAATAAATCAAGAAGGATATCGTGTAATGGACACCGCCGTCGTCCCCGAAGAGACATAAATTTGTTTTTGTACTTTTTTTGGTAAATCATTTTGTTGTGGCAACACGAGAGTGAATAATTAGGTTTTGATAGGATTTTTTAGTTGTTTTAGATGAGGTTATGAAATGTAATCTGTTTTGTTATAGCGTTCGTTGTAATTATCGTTTCGCTTACTCGTGTGTACGAAATATCGTATGATATGATACGCTAATGATCTTCACGACTCCCTGCGGTGCGACATTTAGCTCATCAATCTTCTAGTGATATCAATAATAATCTTAAAACGTATTCCCAAACATGACAAGTAAGCTATCCCACTTAATATTCTCCTGTTTTTTTCCGTCTTTAATTTAGTATTAGGTATAATATGTACATAAAAAACTAAATAAAAAAAAAATGGCTCAATTCCCTCCATATTCTTTTGGAGGAGACCCATGCTCAGCAGTTTATTGGTTGAAATGATATACATGAAGGAATAGATTAAATTATGTTATTGTAAGAAAACTACTTTTACATTATCATTTGCTTGATTTTTATTGTTACTGCTAAATTCAGAAAAGTTAAATATTTCACAGAAGATATTTAAGGTGCTGATAACATTATTTTGCTAGAAAAAGATAAAATAACTCCCCTATAAAATACTAATATTTTAATTAAATGTAAGTATAAAATAATTCTTATCTCTCTGTCAGCTGTGCAAGAGCCACGGGTTCGATTCCCGGTCGGGTGAAAATGGTATAGGGTTTTTCTATCACGAAATTCCAGTATTGTGATTTTCCCGGTGGAAATTATTCATGGGAGCAACATAGCAAAATTTGTTTGAAACTTCTTATTTCAAACCCGATCAAGGACGTTGATTTTCCCGGCGTTTGGAAATTATTCACGGAACCAACATAGCAAAATTTGTTTGAAACTTCTTATTTCAAACCAGATCAAGGACGTAGTTTATTTTAAGGTAGTAACACTATCTGTGTAGAAAATCTTGTGTTCATAGAATTAGATCCAGGCGATAGAAACTAGTTGAAGAAATAGGTTTTTATTGCTTCAAGGTAAATATTCAAGGTTTAATGTATAAATCATCATAAATAGGTATTATTATATATTAGAAAACATATTCAAGTAATATAGATTTTTACTATTTATATTCCATTCAAAAATATAAATACATTAGAGAATCATCTATGCAAATAAGGTCTCTCACAATGTTCATCTAAATCACGTTCATTTCAAAAACAATGATAGATAATTATTATTTATTTATAATAAAACAATATAAATGTAGGTAGATATTACCAACGTTTTGTCATTTTCGGCAAATAATACATCAAAGTGAATTATTATAATTTGACTGAATAAATTTGAAAGAACAACAACATTATTATAATTTAGCCAAATTAGAAAGAAAAGAACAAGACATTATCTATTATGAGACTCAGTTTGACTTTATTATCATTTATATTTATTCTGACGAGTAAGATGTCCAAAAAAAAGATATCTTTGGTTATATTAATTTAAATGTAACCTAATATTCTTCGCATTTTTCTTAGAATAGATGCTATCAGGTAGTTTTAATGTTTATCAGTTTAAAATATCATTTTGATTTAATTATTTTCCAGTTTATTATTGCCAAAATTGTTGCTATTGGCATTCCGAAATATATTAGTATGCATTGTTATCAATATTATCATCAAAGATATTTAATCAAGATATCTGGGCTGAATCGATTAGTTACTAATTCTGACAGGCTGAAGGAAACTTTAGTAGACGTTAATATTTTTATATTATAAATTGATTTACTTACAAAAACAAATCTACATGTTCATAAATATTTTATAAGCGCTCTATTTGCTCAACGACACGCAACAAAATCGATAGAACCATTCAGAATAATCACGTTTCTAATAACGGTAAATTTAATCTGACATTGACACTGACTAACCTCATTACTTAAATAATATGTAGTAGAAAACAAAAGACTTTATAACACACAAGTACACTCAATGACTATACCACTCATCATTCTAGAAAATGTCGGGATCGTCTCTCGACTCCAAGAAGATTCCACTTCAGCAACAAAGAGGGTTTATTGTCTGAAAACAAAGCCGTGGTTCAAGGTTTACGGCTTTAAAATAAACGGCAAGGCCAATGTCACGCTGAGTAACTTAAAATTTAGAACTTGAATGCCTTTAAGGCCTAGAATACATAATACAACTTAAAGAGAGATGAGAGTTGCTTGGAAACAATTTTTGATTACAAAATGGCGGCCTCTCGACGTGCCTTTTAAATAAATGAATTAAGTCATTACTTTATTTAAGTATTTGTTTAAGATCGTTAAAATTTAAATAGGAACCATTTATGATTACCATAATATATTCATAGACACACATTTCGCCCAGTTATTAGGCAAGCCGATTCGTATATCGGATAATCTTGTCGCCACGTCTGAGTCTATTGGACTTCAATCCGATCTAATCCGACAATGAACATGATTATTTCACTGCCACACTACCGCTGTCCTAAAGGCCACGGCCTCGTAGTGACAGGGTAGCGTTACAGCGGTATGCCAATTACTAAGGTAACGTGATTCGAACACGCGAACATTCGAGTCAATTTGGTACTTCGAGGACGACTGCTGGCTTCCTATGTTTATGAGCGTGCGCCAACCCGTTTATCTATGCAACGTACTGCTTCCTCTAATGCACGTTTTGTTTGATCATATTTATTGTGCCGCGACTCCGTCCCATTACTTAACGGAGCTTTATATCGTAGTACCGTCTCATTAGAGAATGTATTCGGAGCACTACATTCTCTTTGTATCTAATCTAGTCTCAGTAATTCTCTGATAACGCTTTGAATTGCCTATACGATGTTGCTTCTCGATGATCATTAAATGTAACCATTAGTTATGTCATTACTTTTCTTTCTTCCTGTTGCAGAAATTACGGTAATCTTGATACAGAATCTGTGAGAAATTCTCTCAGTATTTTAAAGTAGTCTCAAGCAATTAAATGTGAGTAGTTACACGTCTTCGGATATCTAGATGTGTAAAAGATAACAGAAACAAAATGAACAAGTTAAAAAAATAATTGAATGTTACAGACAAAATGGACTCCAGAGTTGGGGTATTTAATGTCTTTATAAGTGCCGTCAGACATAAAGTTAATGAAACAGCCATTTTATTGATCTACCTGCGAGTTGACACAAATCCCGCCGCTTTCAACCCTGCATTATGTTTTACTTCAAATTATTTTCCATCTTTCTCTATCACGTTACTTTTTATGAGTAAACAGAAGAGTGGAATCCGAAAACACGCATTAAGTAAGGGACATTTCATTTCGAGAACTGAACCCCAATCATTAGATAAGTCGATGAGAAGTTTTAACATTAATCTACTAGGATACAAAAATATTTCAATTATTTTCCTATTATGCTTTCCATCCCGTATGAGTCATAAATCTATCACAATCTCATTAAAAATAGAATATTGAAGACTTTTTATTAAGGATACCGATTGCAATAGACCCTTGGGCAAAATTAACCTTGAAGGATCCCTACCATCAATATAAGGATCTCAAGGTTACAAATAAATTAAATAATTAAATCTACCCTTTCATACAAAGGTTGGTTTCGTCATAAAACCTCCGCATTATTAATACGGATATCGCTTGACATACATATTTGGTTCACATATTATAATTTTATGTACGGATGGCATGTTGATGTAACATGTAGTGTTTGTAAACAAATATTTACTTATTAGATACATACTGATATATCATCATCAGCAACCCATTAAGTACCACTTCTGGGCTCAGGTCTCCTCTCCTCTAACTAGAGAGCTGAGAGGGTTTAGGCCATAATCCACTCACGCTGGCCTAGTGCGGGTTGGGGCTGATATATATTTTGTTTAATTTTATACAATGACCGTGGGAAAGAGGCTTGCGGTCCGTCTCATGGTAAGCGGTTACCGTAGATTATGAACGCCTGCAACATCAGAGACATCATGGGGTATGTTGGCAACCCTTCAAATTCCCTCCCATCTCAATGAGCTCTGGACACCACGATTCACCAGCAAAATATCACCATTAGTGATATTAAGGCTGCGGTCATCTGAAGGACGGAGGTTCTTCTCAAGACATGGTGCATAGGTTGAGCGGGGATTACCCGTTGTAAATATGAATGCTGAATGGAAATAAATTACTCCTTTGAAAGAATACAAAGCAGTAATGCAATAAAACACCACCAGTAATTTTATTCTCCACTCTGGGAAAGTTTCTGCCCGAGAAAAAGTTTCCTTTGCAGATAAACTTACATAATGGTGGAATATAGATGATTGTGATAAACAATCTCATATTTATAAGTTTTTATTTGCTATGGATATACCTATTTTTAAACCCCGATGCAATCTTAAACGTATGAACTGGTTTAAAAGCAGGGTTTCTAGCGATGGTTCTTAGACGTACATATTTAATCAAAATCGATTCAGCCGTTTCAAGGTCTTTAGCTCCTTTGTTAGGTGCCGTAGAGATCTTAGACGCATAATGAGTATTAACTTAATTGCGTTGGGGTTATTATATTTTTTTTTATGTTACTGTCAACCTGTCTACTATTATGTAACTTTAGTTTATTGATTTGATTTGGAAATATTCGGTTGAGAATAAAAGCCCAGTTGCTTTTAGAAAAACAATTTAGATGGTAACCGCAGATGGTGTGAGAATTATCACGTCACCCTTATATGACATTTCCATAATTTTATCACAATTTATATCGAGATCAACAAGCCATCACCACCCGCATACCAGACAATTGATGCAATCATCGCCAATGAGATTTTGGGGTGCGTAAAACGGAACTGTAATTGCATCGGCCACAACCAAATTATTGTTATAGTAACTATTCAATGATAATTTCATTTCGAAGTCTGCGGGTGAAGTATGGCCAGATGTAATAATTTTGATTTTAGTGACTTAGTATAAGGTAAAATTGTCCCCTGGGTATTTAGATATGGTTTGTTAATTGTAGGATTTATTGATATAGCCTTACCAATACAGGATGATGCACTTGGAATAAAGGTTTTTACACAAAATACTGTGAAATCAACATTTTCTATTGTAAGAATAAAGAAAAATTGTCAAATTTGTGTTGTCAACAACACGTGTTGACAACACAAATTTGACAATTTTTCTTGGTGGCAAAAGTTACTGTAATTACCTGTGTAACAAAAATCAACCACTTACTCTAAAAAATTAGTGACTTTCTGGACAGTTGCTAACAATTGGGAACACTAAAATTGCCAATAATTTCATTTTTTCATTCATCATTCTATATTGACCTCTAAAATAAATGTTCAAAAATAACCTGACAATTTTTTTTCATATTTGACGATGATATTGGTATCGGCTAATCGAAAGTCGATATAAGGAGTAAGGTCCCTGAATTGTACAATATCATTTTAATGTGTTTCGATACATAAGAGCTACAGTCAAACAGCATAATCGTCAGTCAACGATGTCGATTATGAACTTTGTGTAAGTACATTTATAGTGCAATTAATGACGCTATTAATTTTGCTACAACCAATAAACAGACCACATACAGTGCTGTCTATTGTCGTCGTACCATAAAACTGCGTGTACTTTATTGTTTTGATGAAAATGACTATAAATAATATTGGTACCAATATTTTAATAAGCAAATTTATGGAGTCTCTCTATTAGATTATCTTTATAATACTATAATGAAAGATGTAGCCTACCTTTGAATTTGTGTTGGTACGGTTCATCTTAACAAGCCTATTATGTTTTATTATTGGTGTCACATGTCATTATATTTTCGTATTGTAGGTATTATTTATATAGGTTGAGTTATGGTATTGTTTGTTTTTATTATATTATCATAAGCATTTCGTTTGATCGTATTTTATTTGACCCTTGAAAATTCTGCTACGTATTTAGACTGAATTCTAATTATGTACCACAAATTGCAGAAAGCAACAATCAAGGGTAACAGTTTCCTGTCATAATAACTATTATGAATCACATAAATATCTGTCATGGTAATAAAAGATTGATTTGTTTTCGTTAGACGTCCATATCCTTGATAAATAAGCTTTATTCGTGTATAAAGATAAGTAATCTTCATTCAACGACAGACACATAAATCAAAAAGCCGTGAAAACGTCGTCGTAGACTCGTCGACGATAAAGTGCTAGTAACTGGCATTGCAGGAATTGTGTTTTAAAATTCAAACGAGTTTACTGTTATGAAAGTCATTATGAGTGCAATCCTAAATTTGAACGTATGCACGTTCAAACTTATTAAGTACCGTGTATTTTATGAGCGAGTAGAAATCAGTAACGATTTTATAAATGATTGTGTATAAGACGAGACGGTTCTTCGGGGTGTGGTTGGCCCAACCAAACTGGGGGAGCGTCGACAGCGACATTTATTTGTAGCTAACCTCAAAATGTACGTAACTGTCTTGTAAGATTTATTTTCAAACATGCCGTAATCTTTTCTTTCGTGGGCGTAGACGCGTTTGTACGAAGCGAGGAATGGTGAGATACTCACCCTTGTTGTATATTTCGGTTAAAACATCCTTGATAAGCGCGGGTCGGACCTCCATATTCGTCGATAAGGGAAAATATGTTAATTTAGTCGCTACGAGAGAACCGATATAACCTACTAAGTGATTGGATTCGAGATGTGTTGGCGTGTTTAGAATTTGAACTCAGACGGCTTCAAAGATCAGTCCAATGTTTACAAATTGCCCGAAGAAAAAAAACTCGACTCATTCGATTGAGATATTCGTTTTGATTAGGTTCGATTTAAATGAGATTCCTCTTTGAGATGCCTATGGAGTGAAATTGAGTGGAGGGTTTATTAACAGTACCATAAACAATAAAGTTGAATTTATTCACCAACAGAATTAAGGTAACGAAATTAAATAAGAAAACGAGTAATCCAGGAAAATGGGTCAAATTATACGTGAAATAATTTACTAGGAGATGCAGAATATTGTGGAAATGGATGCCCTTTCTCACAATATGGCGCCACTAGAATTTCCATCTTTTATGAAATATTACGGATTACGTAGGCGGTCGTTTCATAAAATCTAATTTTAATTAAAAAATAAGCAAACGGTAATTAATTTCGCCGGTCTCCTCTCTCGGTTACAATGGTGTACAAATTAAACGTTTTGAGTCGTAACGCTCGCGGATAATTCCAGCTTCAACTTTTTCATCTTTATATATTTTATTCTTTGCCATCAAAATCACAATACATAATTTAATTCCTTTGTAACATTTACTCACAATGCCGTTAATATTTTCCTTAGCATAAAATTTATCTTGGAGTTAAAATTAGTTTAAGTAAATATAAAATTGACAAAATGTAGGCAATTAAGTCGTTGCCACCGATAAACTAATTTAGGATTTAATAAAGTTTAAACGGCCCAATTCTCGACGCTCCGAGCGATGTTATTTTATTTGTCAGCATATCGGTCTAAAATAATTAGGATGAAAATTTATTGATGACATCGGAGGGGAAGTGATTTAGAGACTACGATAGCTCGCATTGTTTGAATACAAAGATCCATTCTGCGTTGTCTACAGCTGTTATCACTAATTTTATTGAGTATTATGGAAGTATTTTGATATTGAATATAATGGTCATCACAGACACGCGAGCTATATTTCTATTGGAATATTCAGTATTGGTCAAGTAAGTGTAAGTTTAATATTTTACAAAATTAATTTTAAGAATTAAATTGCTTGGGGAGCATAATGTGCAATAAATAGAGGAAGTCTTACCTCTGATACGATGATAAAATTATAAGTTTGTATACCATCTTGTTAATAGGAAACGTGTCACACCTATACGATATCTATACTTTATAAAGCTGAAGAGTTTAATTGGTTGAGCGCGTTAATCTCAGGTACTGCTAGTCTGATTTGTAATTTTTTGTGTTGGATAGCCTATTTATCGAGGAAGGCCATACGCTATATAACATTACACTACAGCCAATAGGAGCGAAGCCTCGGGCAACAGCTAGTACAAAATAAATTACGACTCAAGTCAATGAAAGCCAACACAAAAGTTAAATTTTACAAGCGGTCACTCGTTTACCAACACGCCTTAGAAATAACCACCACAACACTAGAAAATTGCTCACGATTTTACTTATAAAAGCTACAACAAAATGTTAAAATGAAAGGCCTCCGCCTAATAACCTGCCATGTACATAGCCGTTTACGAAAACAACGGGTAAATATTTCATATAATCGATACATCGGTGACGAGAGTAACAATAATGTGACTAAAATAAAAAGTTGTTCCATAGGTAGTTCATTTTCATGAGTCGTATTTGATTACGTGATTCAGTATGAATTTGTTATTTGAATAAATTAGTTGAGAACGTTATTGATGTTTATTTTGATGTGTGGTGCAAATGAAACGTGGAACTTATTACGGTTTTGGTTTAATGCCGCTGTTTTTACTTATTTAGACATATTGTGTAAAAGATAGTTAAGCAAACATGTAGGTAAGCTGAATTGAATTTTTAAAGTTAAAATAGTGACGGATTAAGAATACATAATGTCAATTACCTAATTTCAACCCGTGTTGTCCTAAAAGGCAAAAAGGCAAAAAGCCTTACGCAGACCTGACGTTGTAGAGGGTAATCGCGGGCCGAACCGATTTAAAAAATATTTTAGTTTTAGTTGGCCCATTTATCAAGGAACGGTATAGGCTATATTTATAAAATCACGCTACAACCAATAGGAGCTGAGCAGTGGCCAAATAAAGAACGACGGGAGCGAAGCTCCGCGTGACGTGAATATAGTTTGTGGTATTGTATTTTTTTTTTTTTTTTAAAGACAACGCCCGCACTAGTGAACAAGCCCTGTGTCGCGGGGAGCTTTACAAACATGAAACTAACGGACACAAAGTGAGTGTGAGTTCTATGTTATTTTTTAATTCAGTGTTATGTCATGTTTTTTCTAAATCAAATCTTCATGCAGTACCTAATACATTATAAAAATAGTTCATGTTAAAAAAAACGATATTCATCCTATTGCTTTTTGTAACCTGGAATATTGAGACTGTAAAGGAAAACTCATAACTTGAAACTAGAAGTAATTTCTTCCACTTAAGCATGTTGTCTTACTTTGAAATGTTCAAACCAAAGTTCAAAAGAATCTTTTAAGATTCCCTGAAAGCAAAGTTGTTCAAGCTCACCACACTAATATAAAGTACATTGAAACAGAAATCTTCTTGTTTACCAGAACACCGTCTGAAGTAATAGTAGCAATTTTATTGGTGTAGATATTTAAGTGCATCTTACTTAATGGCATTTTTGCATTACCAATTGAGGTTTATACCTAATATTAATTTGAAGTAAAATTACTTAATTTTAGTGACTCAGAGATATGTAGTTTATTACTACGATCAATATAATTGTGAACTCTAGTATTAAAGGTAAAAATTTTTCTTTACAGACATGAACAATTTTTAGCACATACGGGTACTTCGCCGGTTATCACCAAGAATTTTTGGCACCACAGTGTTTGAATTGGCTGTTTGGGAGCATTTTCATATTAATTTTGTAACATTGTACCAATTGGTGTAAAACGACGAATATCGTTTTTGCCTTCTTCGTTTCACACCATGGTGATTTGGACCAGTATAATAATAAAATGTTCTACTCAACAATGCCCTAAAGAACGCTGTTTCAAACCTTGGTGTAAATCGACGAAGATAAGACATTCGTCGATTGAGACCATGGTCCTAAACAGCCGATTCAAAAGACGTCCTTGTACGATTGACACCGTGGTGCCAATAACTTGTGGTGTCAAACGGCGAAGTACCGCACACCAGGTATACATTATATACTGCCAGTATGTGTTCCAAAGTTTCGTTTGCTTCGACGTAAGTTCGTTACAAAGAATGTGTGTTTCTTTAGCCGACTTGTTTTACTTGTCGCCTCAATTTAGATTCTTGTTTATCTTAGAAACGTTTTTAAATATGCGTATAACGAATTCTGATTCGGAATTAACTCGTTTCGTCAGCGGATAATGTTGGAATGGGTCGTATCTTTCTTTGGACATTTATTTAGTTCTGTTACATTCTATATCGACATTTTTGTTTATATTAGATTTTTAATAATAATTAATTACAATTTTATTATAATATCGATTGATGTAATTTGATATTTATACAGGCTGTAAAAAGACACTTTTAATAGATGTGAGATGTATGTGAAATATGAAAAACTCAAAAGTCGTCTAGGTAGACTCAAATCATCTTCTAATCTTCTCAAACTAGCTAAATTGTATAACCTAACTATAATACAAGCCAACAATAAATTATCTGTTAAACTAACTGAAAATGTAATAGTTCAAAGTAAATTTTAAACTATACAGTTCGTGTACAAGTTAGAATCTCATTCAAAACTAATGTACTTAGTTCCTTATAAACGGATATAGGGTTGGTAATAATTTATAAGTAAAGTTTTCTTCGTGTGTACAGTGTTTAGGAGAAGAGAATAGAGTGTGCAACTGTGTTTGGGCTCGTGCACTGTAATATTAGCACCTGCGCACTTGGCTAGTCTTTGTTGAGATTAGCTACCGGAGCCAACATTGACGTAGAAGACATTATTATCATTATTTAAAGCAAAATATTAATGATAAATTAAATAAGCTAAATTTTATACAGTTTTGACTTAGTTGGTGTTGCGTTAATACTTCTAAAGTATAGCTGTGGTTTTTCCAGAGAAATGAATACGGAATCACACATTACCAGGTACCAGGTACCTAGAACTAGTGACCTGGCTTCAATGCTGAACTGGACGCCTTTTGGTTGCAGCCGCGAGACACATATTTACTACAGATGTAGTTATGATTTTGTATTTTATGGTATTTTGTTTTGTTTATTTATATATTTAATTGTTTGTACCTATTACTTTTTGTGTGTATCTTTTACATCATTTCCTTGTATCTTTACTCTGTCTCTGTGCTGTACCAATAAATGTTTCTTTTCTTTTCTTTCTTTCTTTTTCATTAAAAAAAGCATTGCAGAGTTAGCACAGCAAAGTGTAGATCGATTTGTTATACCTGTTTCTACCTCTTTACAAACAAGTCGCAATGATGTATCACGTTTCAGTTAGCACTTATACACATAATATTTTCTACAAATTACGTTTTTGCATATTTTATATAATCGACATTATCAATATTGGCTTCGTTCACATTTTTCGATGAACGCACGTAAAATATGATCATGTTGATAGCAATAAAATCACTTCAGCCATGAAATATTTATTAGTCCATATAGCCTGTTTTATTATAAATATTTACAAAAATTATGTGATATAAATGTACTATGCTTCATCAAACAATTATGGGCTTATTGTATTTAGGCATTTTAATTAATTTATGCACTTTTGTTCATTTGCCGAAGCTACCAGTGAAACTAGTTAGTACAGATCCAATACTGTCTAAAAATTATATACCTATTGATTAGTGGTAGTGTAGACCCATTTCAACCTGTGGGTGTCGTAAAAAGCCATTAAGGCATCAACCTTAAGCAAACAAGAGCATTACGAGAAAAGTTACATTCTAAACAAAACCCTACACATCTGGCCAGCAGGTTAAATTCTCTCCAAAAATTGGAAGAGACACATGCCCAGCGGTTGAGGAACGTTTATGGTTTGTAAGAATAGAGAGTCATATATTCACATAATAGATATATTTTTAATAGTCACAGTTAGTAGTGGTATTCAAAGAGCACCACAAAAACAGATTGAAGATTACTTAACTTACTGGGGTAGTATGACACTCACAAGTACTAAGTAAATAGTATTATATAGAAGAAGTTCTTCTATAGAATTATCCATTCATTGGACAAAAATGTAAGACCAGATTATGTACCGTAAAATGGGGTGGATAGAAATCGCGGGGTGATTAGCAACAAAACTAAGAAAGTTTTTTTACTACATTATTTAAACGTTCAAAATTAAAAAAAATCTACTTGAGTATTATTTTAGAAACGGCAACATATTTTTTATGGAATGACAACACTCGGATCACCGTGAAGTTAGCGAAAGTGACATAAAAATACGTTAAAACAACAACCGCGAATTGCGAGCTTTATGAGCTCCTCAAAAGTTCGAAAAAAAAAATATCTTAAACTTAAAAGTGTTCAGTTAAAGTTGTATTCAACTATTCCTAGGATCATCACGATCAAATTTTATATGAAAGTAAGTACAATTTTGATTTAAATTCACTGAAATTGTTGAAAATCTTACAAGGTGGAGATTTTACTTAGATTTGAGGTTAATAGACACGGGAATGGGGCGAATAGATGCATAGTATGGGTTCAATAGATACGTCGTATGGGGTTAATAGAAACGGGAAAGGGTTTAATTGAAACGAAAAAGGGGTGATTGGAAAACGACTAACTAGGGTTGTCACTTAGCTTAGTTATTATTAAGTAAAGGTAAGTAGGTAGGTAGGTACATACTTTCGTAAGTTGCTTAATTAGGTACCTACATAATAAAAGATCTCTTAATATGTGTGTGTGTGTTTGTCTGTTGGTGGCCCCGTAGCTCTTAAACGGGTGAACCGATTTGGATGCGATCTTTTAAAGCAATGTAGCTGTGATTCTTAGACATGCTTTTTTCAAAATCAGTTCAGCCGTTTCAAGATCATTTCAAGATTATAATTTACGTGAATTTGGGAACAGAGTGTAGTAACTTGAAACTATGAAATAATAATTAAATTATTATTTCATATATATATAGGTATAATAGGTATCTACATTATATAATTGATATTTATTTTTTTGTTGTAGGTTTAAAATGCCTCGCGTGTACAAATCTGACCCGCGAGGTAAAAAATATAAAAAAATTGACCCAGCATTAATTCAGCAGGCTGTTGAAATTTATAGAACGACAAAAAAGTCATTTAAGGTTGTAGCTGAGGAGTTTAAAATTGACAAGTCCGTTTTGTATAGACACACTACAAGAACGATGCGAAAACAAGGCGGACAGACAATTTTGTCGGAAGAAGAAGAAATAAATATTATAAATTATATAAACGTATGTGCAGAGTGGGGCTACCCTCTTGATTCTGTAGACTTAAGATACCTAGTGAAGAATTATTTAGAAAAACAAGGAAGAACCGTACTAAAATTTAAAAATAATCTTCCGGGACCCGACTTCGTATTAAGTTTTCTTAAAAGAAACAAAGATATAATATCACAACGAAATTGCCAAAACATTAAAAAGAACCGGGCAGCTGTCTCACCAGACACCATAAAGACGTACTTTCAGGAGTTAAAAGTTTCATTAGCAAATATTGAGGCCGATAATATTATTAATTATGATGAAACTAACCTAAACGACGATCCGGGTCGTAAAAAAATTTTGACTAAACGGGGCACAAAGTACCCTGAGAGGGTAATGAACCACTCGAAGGCTTCAACATCAATAATGATGGCTGCTACCGCCGCCGGTGAATTGTTGCCGCCATATGTTGTATATAAGGCGCAAAACCTGTATGACACATGGACAGAAAACGGGCCATTAGGAACACGATACAATCGTTCGGCAAGCGGATGGTTCGATGCAACCATTTTTGAAGATTGGGTGAAGACGATTGTGTTGCCCTATTTTAGAGGCAAAGAAGGCAAGAAGTGCCTTATAGGTGACAACCTATCCTCCCACCTGTCATTAGACATAATTAAATTATGTCAAGAAGAGGATATATATTTTGTTTTTTTGCCTGCAAATAGCACCCACCTTACGCAGCCACTAGATGTTGCATTTTTTCGACCAATGAAGATTGCGTGGCGCAACATCCTATTAAAATGGAAGAAAACTGATGGAAAGACACAAGCGTGTGTTCCAAAGGGATGCTTTCCTAAACTTTTAAAAAAACTTATAATAGACCTAAGTGAAAATGCTAAAGACAACATTTTGGCTGGTTTTAGAAAAACAGGCATATGGCCTATTGATGAAAATCAGGTTTTAGGTAGATTACCTGAAGATAATGATACTAAAGAAGGTGATGCTGTGGAAAAATCTGTCCTTGATATTTTGAAAGAGATGAGGTATTGTATAATATAATAATAATAACCCAACCCCCTGCTGAGCACGGGTCTCCTCTTCTCTACTGAGATGGCTTAGAAGGTATAGGTCTTAACCCACACATGATGTTTTCCTTCACTATCAGCAGATGGCAAATCATCTGATTAGTAAATTATATTCCACAAAGAGAAATTCACATTGGTACTGCATTTTTTAGGTATGGCACCATGAACATAACGGAATCAAAAAGAAAAAGAAAGTTGGATGTAATTCCTGGAAGAAGTGTCGGCACTGGAACTGATGACTATGTGGATACAGAAGAAGATAATTTAGAAAGTACAAAGAACTGTAAACCTGTTACCACTTCAGTTAACTGTAAAAAGACCAAGAAAGGCAAAGGAAAGGGTAAAAAAACTAAAACACAAGACCTGCAAGACATTACTAACAATGATAAAATAGATACAGAAACAATGCTTAAAAAAGAAGTTGTTGCTATGCAAACACAGTCTAAAACAGATATAATAGATATAGAAACAATGCCTGTAGTGTTCCAAGACATCGGGCTATTTGGTGAAGAAGTTGAGATTCAGGATAGGTCACAAGACGGTTTACAAGAATTAGATAACGCATATTTTAGCAAAAACATAGAATTGACTGATAATACCGCAGATGAGCAATCGCAATCTATAGATTTTCATATTAAAAAGCAGGGAAAGAACATAAAAATTATCGCCAATGAAACATTATCCAAGGAGTATTTTATTACCAATAAAATACCAATACAGTGCAGGCCCGTTTCTATACATGCTCCTTTAGAATATTTAAAGAATAAAATTGACAAAGCAAGCACAAGTTCCTTAAAAATGATAACTTCGCGAAGAGCATCTTATTATAAAAAAGACTCTGACATTCTTCAGGATCTAATGAACGATTCTGATGACTAAAACTATCTGCCTATATAATTTAAGGAAATCGTCTGGACAATGCAAGATTAGTGGAAGCTACGGGAAACACCGTAGCTTCCGATCCCAAGATAATGTCGTAGGGCTAATCACAGACACCCTCTTGATATACAGTGATTTAGTGGTAGGTAGGTATTTAAATTTACCCATACTAGAATTACAATAAATAGATAAATAATATGCACGCCCAACCGAACTTATATACACATCCACACATTTACTTTCATACACTTACACACTCTCACACACTTTCACTCATTTACGCACTTTCAATTTAAAAAATCATAACAATTGTATGTTTAGAGATATATAATTTATATAGATACAAATTAATAAAATTAACATTCTTATAAAAACAATTTTAACTTTCTAATCAGCCGTTTTATTGTACCTACTTGTTATTTATATAAATTCTACGTGATTTTTATAAGACTTTATATAAATAACACGTAGGTACAATAAAACGGCTGATTAGAAAGTTAAAATTGTTTTTATAAGAATGTATATAATTAACACTTGCAGTAAAATGGCTGATTACAAAGTTAAGTTTGTTTTTATAAGAATGTATATAATTAACACTTGCAGTAAAATGGCTGACTACAAAGTTAAGTTTGTTTTTATAAGAATGTATATAATTAACACTTGCAGTAAAACGGCTGATTACAAAGTTAAGTTTGTTTTTATAAGAATGTATATAATTAACACTTGCAGTAAAACGGCTGATTAGAAAGTTAAGTTTATTTTTTATAAGAATTTACATAATTAACACGTAGGTACAATAAAACGGCTGATTAGAAAGTTAAGATTATTTTAATAAGAATTTATATAATTAACATTTGCAATAAAACGGCAGATAAGAAAGTTAAGATTGTTTTTATAAGAATTTATATAATTAAAACTTGCAATAAAACGGCTGATTAGAAAGTTAAGATTGTTTTTATAAGAATTTATATAATTAAAACTTGCAATAAAACGGCAGATAAGAAAGTTAAGATTGTTTTTATAAGAATTTATATAATTAAAACATGCAATAAAACGGCTGATTAGAAAGTTAAGATTGTTTTTAAAAGAATTTATATAATTAACACTTGAAGTAAAACGGCTGATTACAAAGTTAAGTTTGTTTTTATAAGAATTTATATAATTAATACGTGCAATAAAACGGCTGATTAGAAAGTCAAGTTTGTTTTTATTTTTTGTGCCCCAAATAACAAATATATTATAATATTTATATAAATCAATAATATATATAATATACAAATATATATAACATATAAATATTATCTTTAATACACAGTTACCTAGATTAAAAATAGATAAATTAGTTCTTTAAAAAAATATCAAATTGAGAACTTTCTCCTTTTTTAAAGTCGGTTAACGATATTGGAGACAACCCTAGCAAATTTATCTATTCACCCCATATGTCATATCTATTGACCCCGACTCCTTGGTGAATAGAAATCACCCACATTTACTTGTTTTTTGTTCAAATTAAATAATAAATCCAACTTTTGATTATTAGAAAGGTTAAAACTAAGCTTCACTCAGAGTTTAAATGCAAAATGTACACAGAAACAACTCGAAAATCATATTGAAATCGATTCCAAAGTTGCAAATTGTGTCTATCCACCCCATTTTACGGTATACAAAGTAGTTTTTGCTTTGTAAAAATACATTTTTTTCTGTTACCATCATAAATATGGATCCTGGAATATATTTTCCTTTTTTCCAATACGCCATAAAGGAAAGCCTAAGGTCTAATTAAATCCTTCCCTTTATATTCTTTTAGTAACAAAAATCTCATAACAAGATCCAAATCCTGCATGGGATCACACGATTTTTATTTTCCGTTCAGTTGGCGGATTTGCTGGGTCGACGCAAGTTAGCCGTAATAAATATAAAAGTTATAGCTTGCAGGAGCCTTAACCCTTCGCTTAAAGCTTACCACAAGCGGATTACGGTCATTACTCATTCCTACCGTCTAGAGTGCCTCAGGCAGAAATCGAAAAGAGACTGAATGTTAATGTGTACATTTTTTCTTCTCAGATGCTTATTTATGCTGAGAGAAACATTTTGGTCATTGATACATTTAACGCGCACTAAGGCTCTTTATGATACCAGTTTTTTGTTTGCATTTTTGAGGGATAATTTGAAAGAGTTTTCGAAATTAAATGAAGGGTCTCAAATTATTCTCCGTTTTGCTGCATTCCTTGATATAATTTGGACGTGAAGAAGTTATTCGATAATGGAGATTTCATATAAATTACATACATTAACTGCTGTTTCTATCCTAGCATAGTATAATAATAACGTTATACTCCCACCACAGTTAACTTATTCTTCCATATTTTGCACGACTAGGACAAAATATTAGGTGATTATGCCACTAACTTGTGTGTGCGTGTTGAACATTTTTAGACTACTTGAAAGCTAAATAAATGATTTTATTGCAGGTTCCTTTTTACCTTGAAAGTAGCATTAAACTATAGGCTATCCACCCAATGAAACTTCGTACTTTGAGAGTCACCTCATTTTATAGCTCAATCAGTAGGAACTTATCAGTAAAAGTGATTTCCAAAATAACGTCGTGTTTGTGGTTGTCGTGGCATTCTGTGTTAAGAGGTCATAATCAATAGATACAAAACCTTCTAATAGAATGACTCTTAGGGTAAGTGTCTGAGTTTCTTGATGATTTTTTTCATAACCGAAGCCAACGGTAACTCGTTTGATCTGTATAATAAAATCCTTCAAGGTTAAATTTACATTGGCGTTGTCAGATGGAATTGAACTTAGACGTTACAATTTTCATGTCGATCTACCTATTTGGCAATCACCACTCACATCGTGTATAGGTGGCAATAAGTTAAATATAGAACATCTTCTAATCGTAATCACTAGGCTACATTGAACTTTTATAACGTTTTTCTACAATATTTGATTTGACGTTTAAATTTTAGTACAAGATAATTGGATAGCTGGATGCAGGCCGCAAACAATATTGGAAATCTCTTGAGTAGGCCTATGTTCAGCAGTGGACTTGCTGCGGCTGATATGATGATGATGATGACAAGATAATTAAAAAAAAAGAGCTTATTCATCTTCCTTTGATATCAAAATTGAGATTGACGTGGGATGCTTGAAAGTAACTTTAGCTGTTCTTTGAGCAGCATACTGAGTTTATTTATATCTGAAAAACCTTTACACAAAAATTAAGTACACGAGTTATATTACATTATTCCTTATTCGTATTCAAACACAAAATAAAAACCACGTGTATTAATAACGAACCACGTGTATTAGTAGACCGCGAACATGTTTTCCTCATTTCTTCAGAAAATATCCCAAAGGTTTATTGATTGCATGGACCATGTTCTACTTTTATATAGCCTCTAAAAGCGTATAAAACGAAATGTGGGAGTAAAAAGGTCTACTTGGCCTTTGATTGTTTGCTATACGTATTGGTAAAAAAGTTTGCGAGTGGGAAACTTCAAATGATTTTTTGCCTACTATATCTATGATTTATTTATTTTTATTGTGTTAGTTATAATAAAATTTGGGATAAGAAAGAGTAGGATTTAATATTGCAAATACAATATTCCACACATTACTTTTATTTGTCGCTTCATTCAATCAGTTCGGGACGTGAAAAAGTTGACATTAAAAACAACTGGGAAAAATTGAGCGAGAAAAATGACTCAAAAATAAACAACATATTATTTTTTTCGTGTTCCAATGAGTCTTTGTATATTCAATCTCACGGACATGACTCCATTCATATCCTTGCGAAATTATTTCTCATTATAATCAAGTATATTGTTTTACACAATAGTCAAATCTGTGTGGCATTAGAACGAACAAAAGTATGACAGTCGAAAAATTTATGATGTTTATCTTTGACAAAAGGGATGCACAAAAGATTTTTATTTACGGTGTCTTTATTTCTTAAAGAGCCGTAAACAATTGGCAACTTTGACAGACATCACGAAATGACAAAAAGGATTATCGTGTTTCAACAATCTTACTTTTACAAAATATATATTTTGAACTCTATTCGCTTGAAATAAAAGCTACATAAATTTTACAAATTTTAAATCAAGTTTGTCATTCTCATAAGTTTTATATATTTAGCTGCATCCCGCCACTTCTGAATAAACACTAGCTTTTGTGTCGTTTACTTTTTAGACTTGTACTGTCTTGCGGAAGATTTCTGCAAAGCGCTTATATAAACAACTCATTCAACCCGTTGCAAATTGTCTTTTGTTAAAATTCGATTGACAGTTTCTTGCAGCGTTCTTATTAAGTGATTTTTTGTCCGTAAAATAAATAAGGCAAGGAGATTTTTTATAGTATCCTGTTTGTGTGGTTGAATCGTCTGCAACTAGCTATTACAAGCGATTTTGCACCTTATGATATCTGAAACATAATTTTGAAAAAAATACAACGTAACGCTTTAAATTTCTTACGTCATGTACTCTATTTAAAGAGCCCTTTAGTGAAGATACCACGTTAGCCTGTATTTTCATAAGTTGTCCCAGCTTGTTCTTTACATTTAGGAATAAGGTCCAAATTCGAATACAGTTTAAGATAAAGACCCTTAACATGTTCGGATAGAATAATAACAATGTTTTTCTTATGTTTGTCTTTGGAGGAGATTACAAACATGCGCGCACATGGCAAGCTCTTCAATCGATGGTTCCCTCTCATCGTGACATCAAAACTATTTGTCTTTGAAATAACTTGGTGACTTTCTACGGACGGTCTCGCTGCGCGATGAGTTATTGCGTTATCCCCTTGAAACACAAGTCGATGTCTGCAAGTCACGACAGTGTTCATGTATCATGTAAACTAGAAAGAACACCTGTGTTGAGATTTTAGATATTTAAATTTCTTCTACAAATTTCGATTTACTCTTTAAATTTAAACTGCTACAGTGAATGAGCAAGCAAAAATCAGCGAACCGCAAATGTTTTACGTTCATACATTTAAAACAACCGACGATTAAAGCTAACATATAATTGCTTCGTTCTACCGTCAGCTACATTAGTTTGTCGAAACACGTCGCTAAATAAAAATGCATTCTAAAATAAATCGTTGTAAAATTCGCGCCTTAGGCACTGGCCGTTGAGACTCCGAGGCCGGTTATTAAAACGACTACACTATGTCATTATTCTCGAAACAAAAAAAGGAGTGAATCGTAACAGGCGCGCCACATATCATCGGGGGAACTGGCACTTATGCGCGTAGTTTCTATCGTAAATCAAAGATATTAAACGGAATGGCGGAACCTCTTTTGAGTTCACATTATAAATCATAGAGGCGCAAGAAGACCTCTGCCTGCCACCAATAGGGTCTTTGCGAACGTTGTCCACATAAATCGTGTAAGTAATAAAAAATACAAAATGTATGATCATAAACTTACGTTAGTTGTAGTTGCCAATTTTGAATAATAATACGTTATTTCACTGTTTGAATTTAGAATATTATTGGAATGTGATTAAATTAAAATAAGTATAAACATAGTTTTAATAGTAAAAACATAGTTTCTGAAATAAATGAATTAAAGAATTTGGAGATTTAAAAATTATACGCATGAGTGAGTTCCATATCTATAACTACACAACATAATACTAATAGCTACATTCATACAAAACAACTAACACACAAATACTCAACTCTCTAGCTAAATATGATGATTAAACTTTGACAACTCAATTGGTTTTGGACTGTGTGTATTAGTAAAAATAAGCGTGAAGTTAGAAGTTAAACAAAAAACAATCGTATATTTGATCCGCTTTGCTTACGTCATTGATTTGTTTCAGCTGCCTGTGTAGTTTCACCGCGGTAATTTTTAACAACTGCTTCATCAACTCTCGGTTTCATTGATCAAGTTCGGTTTAAAATTGCTTTCTTATTGCACGTTGCCTAAAAGATCCACAGAAAGATAGAATTTTCAATCTCAAAACTTACTTTCTACGTCACGTTCTGCCAACAAAAGGCGATAGTATTGACTTTGTTTGGGCCATACTTATCGTTACGTGAAAAGAGTTACATAAAGATATCATAACTAATATCGCCAGGAAACGTCAAGTCATTGGATATAAAGGTGTTTTGTAGGAACTATAAGGGTTTCTTTCTTTGGATCGTGACGAGATTAAGTTAGATATGGTGCTGTGAGCTGTGTTGTTGCATTTGGTTTGTTGACGGCGATAATTCCAGTTAAAGCGACGACCAAACACGACAAAAACTTTCTGTGTTAGCAATAGCTGTTGGTTTGTTTTATTTCAAACATTTGAATGTTTAGTATCGAGGTTCCCGTAATGCCGATTAGTAAATGTTTTTGTTCAAATTGTAGGTAGCATTTTCAACGTTGGAATTTTTTGCTTCATTCAAAACAAAGATCACGAACGCAGAAAAACTACTATGGACAAAAAGATTACGTAATAAAATGTCTATTTAGTTATAAATTTGATTCGGCTCCTTTAGTTTTACAGCTAATCTCGATTCAAATTTGGAACATCCCACAAATTTACGAAAAGCTTTATTTACAAATGTAGCAGTCATTCGATCAAGTTAAATTGAAAAATATAAACGAGCGTGATGTTCAATGTGTATGTCGCGAAGAAAAAAACAAAAAAAAATGACAGCATCAGCTGTCATTTTTAACGTGCGATAGATGGCGTGGCGGGAACGCTAACACAGATAAATCGGTCGGAAGGCGCCTCGCTACATTGCCTTCCTTAACGACCTTTGCTACGGAATCAGTTTAGGGTTAAAGGTGATTTTCTTCACTTTTGTCAGTGTGTGCGTGGATGTTATGCGGTGTCAAAGGAAGTTTGGGGCATCAAGAGATGATACGAGATTTTAAACGAATATGTTCGAATATACAGGGTATTTGTAAATATTTTAAGGAATCCCTTGTCAGTTATTTCACTTCGGTTCATAATTATACATTATACCAGCTTATTTCATTATTGAACAGACAATTGTATAAAAGGCATATTGTATTGCTTTTCGTTTGCTAAACAATAGTTTTTCAAGTTAATTTGAAAATGGAAAAGCTCAAAGTTTGTGCGTGGTCTCGTTGGATTTTTTAGATTTTTTTTTGAACATGTGGATTGTAGTCTCTGCTTCCGCACAAGACATTCTTGAGCTACAACTGTAATAGCTACACATAGTTTTTAATAAATAAATCAACGAAAAATAAAATACTAAAACTGCTATTTTCAAAAATACTGTAGTCGTCGTCAGTCTGGATCTACGTTAAGATGACCAGACATCGTGATTGATGCATTGATTGCCTATATAGTATACACGTTTACACTATGGGAAGCGGTCTAATCAAAAGGTCTTTAGCATGTTCCAACGTAAGGCCATAAATTAAGCCAAAGACCAAACATTTTTAAAATCGATTACGTCACTCCATAGAGTGAGTCAACGCATAAATAACCGATCACCGTAGTTATAAAGTTGTCACGTGTACATTATGTATAAGATGCAACAATAGAAACATGAGGGCGTTGCTTCGCGTTGTTATAAGTCCGTTACCTAGATTAATGTGCGTGCCACATCGAATGTGAAGAAAGATCTTTGTGGGAACCGCGTTTGGATGTAGAGTAGTGTGAGCCATACTGGTTTGATGAACGAACGATTAATTTGTCTGATAAGTTCTGATTCCTTCAAACATACATAGACCATTCATAAGGTTAGTTATTATTATAAAGAGGAAAGATTTGTGTTTTTGTATGTTTGTTACAAAACACAAACATACAAAAACACAACAAATATGTAATCTGTAACAAATAAACTAAAAATTATTGGACCGATTTAAAAAAATTAAAAAAAACAAAGCTGCTTTATCACTGAGTAACATAGGCTATATAATACCACGCCACGGCAAATAGGAGCTGAGCAGTGGTCAAATAAAGAACGATGGAAGCGAAGCCCCGCTCGACTTCATTTACTATATTAAAAATATATTTAGACTTTCCAGCTTTATGGTTAATTTAGATGACTGTTTTTATGTAGAAAAAAAAAAATATTATGGTTCTACACACTCTTGCTAAGATTATCGTTAAACAGCAATAGTTGACACACAGCAAAATACGCTAATCAAACTAGTTGCTTGTGTGTCACTGCATACCGTAATACTGTCGTCCTTTTGTCTTTGACACTCCCTCACTATTTGATTTATAGATCTGTGCGTTGACTGCTTGTCTCTACCCAGGCTTATTAATGAATTTATTTAAACGCTAATGAACGAGTTACGTTTGGGACAAGTGAAACCAATTTATCTGTATCCGAAATGAAGCGTTATTTTAGGATCATAATTGAACCCCTGATCAGTCGAAAACTTTCCTTTTAGTTCAAAATTTTAAAGTTAAATAAGTATCGTTCATTTATCTTATCGAACTTTCAGATGATCTTTGCGATTTCCAAAATTCATTTCGTCCAATTTGATTTGAGAAAACAATGAAATTAATTATTACTTGATATTTTGAAGAAGTTTGATTTGAATTAGGATGTCGATTCAAATTGAATTATTAATATATCGATTGCAATATGACTTAAAGTCAAATAAGTCAAGGTTTTACGTGTAGAATATTTAGCACTTGTTTCACCACTGGCAAATAAGTGCTAGATAGCCTATGAAACTTACTTGACAGATTTTTGACGTATTTTTCATACAAAATCTGACAAAAAAGTCTAATGTAGTTTATTAGACACTTATTTAAAGGTACAGGAAACAGGAAACAGGCCATTAAAGTTATAAAAAAACTATACTGCCAATTTGAAAAAGGCCCTTGAAATCAAGACAATATGAAAATTACACCACATAAAACGACACATATAATTTAAGACCTCACAAAGAAACCTTACTACAAGTATAACAGCAAGGCTTGAACAGACTAGAGTTTCAATGATAAACGTGCTTCATCAATTTTAAACACACAGCTCAACTTCATACTGCAACGAAGCTCATTCAAAAGGCCGGAGCTTTTTACTAATGCTTTCAGAGCCTTAATTAACATCCTCTCTAGTGAATAGGCAAGAGTACTTAATTCAAGCGAGATACTAGTCAACGTAGACTTAACTGTCGATATAGCTAGCTGAAATATTTGCTATATTTATTTTTTATATATATTTTTTCAGCGTTGGTATGAAAACATTTGTTTGTTTAGCCACTACTCAGCTCCTATTGGTCATTGCGTAATATTATAAAGGTATAGCTATAATCGATAAATAGGCTATCTAACACTAAAATATGTATATTTTTAATTCGGTTCAGTAGTTCCTAAGATTAGCGCTTTCAACGCGCAATTAGAAGTCGTGCGGGGCATCGCTCCTATCTTTCTTTATTTGACCACTGCTTAGTTTCTATTGGCCGTAGCGTGATATTATGTAACGTATGTCTTTCTCGATATATGGGTTATCCATCACAAAACGAATTTTTCAAATCGGATCTGTAGTTTCTGAGATCCTAGCGTTCAAGAAAACAAACTCTTTAACTTTATAACTCACTAAATTCCCTCTATAATGTTTGGAGGAGACCCGTGCCCAGCAGTGGGATATATATGGGTTGTAATGGTTGCTCTGAACTTAATTTAATTCCATCTAATAACGAAGATCGTTACACAAGCGCAAATTCACCGTTTCAGTTACAAACCTTAAATTTAAAACATACCATAGGTATCTTAATACCATGTATGAGAATGCGAGGCAAATTCAATTCTTGGCGCGGAACCATCCACCCGGTGAAGATTTAGGGTTCATTTTAGTCGGTGTAAGTTATTTGCTCATGAACATCTGGGGCGACCAATTTTAGATTGAAATTGTTACCTCGTACAATGAAATTGAAAACTTTGTTCAGCTTTTGTCTTACTGCCAGTTAGATTGTTTCTAGTATTTATTTTAAGACTGTATTCTTCGTACCTTCATTCGCACACGTGATTTTTGCGCTACAATTTGTTTCTGAATTTCACGGCATGTTAGCTTCATTTAGAACTGTTTGAGAATTTATCGCTGTACATTACGTTAGAATGGGCTGTTCTTTAATATTCATGTTTGTGAAAATATTACGTAAAAGCCATAAATTAGAACTAAAGACTTAACTTTAGCATTACTTTAGCAGATGTATTCAGAATTTTATGATTTAATATTCGATTGTGCTTTCTTCCTTTCATTATATGCAAAGCGTTTGGTCACACGTTTATTATTACTAACAGCCGCTTTGACATTCGGCATTACTTACATAACAAGTTTTGCTACTTTGTGGCTGCACATAAATTCCTTTAAAATGAGACATAAATACTCAGCATTTCAAGAAATAAAAGGCCAATATCAAAGAGTTCATTCGGAGAAACCACCATTGAACATAGGTAGTAAGTTGCTTTCGAACGTTGCTTTTTCTTTTTCACCACAGTTGGTGCTTCCTTCCCCGTCGCGCTTCTCTTGATTAATTAAAAATTGAATAGGGCTCTAATAGTCACATTGTGATAACTTGAATAGCTCTTAATGAATTTCCATTCTGCAAAGTGGGTCGTAGTAGGGAAGTCGCGTAATTGGTGGAAAGTCGAGATCGGTGACCGCGGCCTGTTTCAGGACGCTGCATCAATTTTAGGTTTATTGTTTCTATAATTGCTCCAGGGAAATCCGCGACGAGTTGAACTGACTTCACTTAAAACTTTACCCCCAGATACAACTCCGCAGTATTGGCTCTCGTTCAGTTTCATTTGTATTCGACATTTTTGTTTAATCGACTCTGATTGGTTTTCAGTTTAAATGAAATATTCATCATAACAAACCATTCATTGAATTTTCATCTGTTACAATTCTAATAGATGCTTTGACTGAAATCACTGACTTTTGTACTTTTAATCAAAATAAAGTAATATTATTTTTCAATTTATTTTACCTTGGTGTATTTTTTTGATTTTAAATACATGTTTATAAAATATGATGTATATATTTGTAGTTAATAAATTTGCGACGATAGAAGATATGACAATATCAACCTCAATCCGATAGGGTGTGTAAAAATGGTAGTTTTTCAGATGAGTTTTCATAAAGCACTCTTACAAATAAATCACTTGCATTGGCATATTGCAACAAGCATGACTTTGTACTTCATGCTCTCAGCGCTATTAGTTCCTACTAGCATTAGAAATTAATATAATTCCTAGCCATCAGGCAAGAAATTTGCTGTTATAATGCTTTAAAAAAGTTATTATATTCCTCTTGTAGTACAATGATTCTCATGCTTGCATTCATTTGACTTTGGTATTTCTCTCATTTTTTCTTAAATGGCACGACAACAAATGATAAATCGATCTTATATGAAGATCAGCTTTCTCCAAATACATTAGCGATACAAGTATGACTAATACCTACAAATCGAAAACACAACATCTTGTGTCGAAAATGATAAAATCATTACAGGTGATCACTCATTATTTACATCAGAAACATTCCAAACATTTGAGAAGACAAATTATAAACTTTGAACTTTATAATTCTTCACTAAAAATGGAATTACAGATCGGCCCTAAACATCGGTGGCTAATCTTGGAGAAACCTCAATCGTTACATTGACTAATGTGTTCATACGCGTTACTATGCGTTAGATTACTGTTACAACATTTAACTGAGCAGGCACGCTATCAGAAATTTCTACATTAAGACGAAACGACGATAAATCGTGTCCACTTAATATCTGACCGCGATCATTCATTACCGAAGGCATTACCTTAATATATTTTGGTTGAATCGACGTCTCAGTAGATTTCCCTCGAACGGAGATTAGGGACACCCACGTGTTTTATCAATAATCCATTATGCGTACAGCAAACAATGAGGTGTGTTATCAGAAGCGGTGCTATCGAAGGCCGGCATGATGAATAGCCACGGACAGGCATTAGAAAATGTCAATAAATAAAAAGTCAATATCTTTATGCCCATCTCTCTCGTGCGGGCAATCCGAGATGAAATGTTAGCGGTCGTATAGCTCGCTTCACGAGTTAAAGATCGTAGAAATATTTGAGTGTCTGTAATTGGAATCAAAGAAATAATTGGAAGTACTTTTTTGATAGTAGTGTGTGGAAAATCATTAAATATTAACGATAATTGCATACAAACTGTTACGTGACAAATTAATTTGAGCATCTATCGAAATTTGTGGGTATATATGTGGGAGAGGTGGTGAAATTACGGATTATGAACAGATATAATTGTAATTTCTTGTTAGATACTCGACCTCATTGCGTGCTCAACAGATGGTTTTCGTCAGCATAGTCAGATGTTATTATGAAATGACTGTGATTATACGAACAGCAAAGATTCATTTATTAAACGCTTCTAATGACAGTCTGGTGTTTGTCAACAAACTCAACATAATTATCGAATTAATAATTAATATCATTCAAACTAATTGAATTAATTAGTGCCTAGTATAATTTTATTATGCTGATCATATCATTGCTATATGGGAGAATAACATTGAGATACATATCCATATATTTTAAAGTATTGTCTATCAGCTTGATTAAATTATTGATGTGCTTAGATCCATGCGAGTATCACAGTAACAGGTATCTGCGCTGGGTGCATTGTGTATTTTGTATTGAGAGCGATATTGACAGATGCGACAGATACAGAATACTTATCGTATCGGCGTAGTGGATGACTCACTTTACGGTCATGAAGCCTGTAAGCTACCTATATTAATTTAAGGTTAATTAATTCTCCAAATTACTATTCTCTAAATTGCCTGGGATTATATTCTGATCACAAATTCAATATTATACAGCAAAATAGTATCCATAGTAGTGTTTTATAGTGCTCTTATGACACGCTAACATATTATTAAAATGAGTTCTATTGTAAGTACCTATTTCTATTCTGGTACCTTCTCTTAATACTACACAGATCGTTTTTGTCTACCTCTTCGTTATCAAAAACCCATTTCAACATACCAACTCAAGTACAAAATAAAAATGTACTAAGTAGGAACCGGTAGCCGAAGATAAGTGGAGTTATGCTTTCAAGTTCAATACAAACCAACGCGTCCGCTCCTACGCGCTCAATTTGCTCCAACAAACTGGTCGGACTGTTTTCATTTGCACTGTTGTATGATGCGTGTTTAAAATGTTTACCTTTCAACCGGCTATTGGTTGTAATTGTAGCTAGTTTTGTGAGGAAATTGCGTTTGTTTCATATTTAAAGTTGTTTAACTGTTTGCTGATGAAGTTATAAGGTGTCTATCTCATGTGTTATTTTGAGTATTACTTGTTTGATGTTATTAGAGAGTGGAGTATTTGGAAATTTTGAAATAGTAAGCGATTTATGTCTAACATGCAACAACATATTATTATGACTAAACATTGACTGGCCTGTTGGTCGAGTATTTAGTAACCCTGACTGCAAAGCTGGAGGTCGTGGGTTCGATCCCCACCCAGGCCAAATCTTTCTAAAAAATCTTTTTTTTTTAAAAAAGGTTTGTTCTGTGTCTGGGTGTAATTTATCTATAATATAATATGTATGTATTTACAAAAAAAATGTATATAAGTAGTATATCAGTTGTTTAGTACCCATAACACAAGCAAGTATAATTGTATTGGTAGAATATATTACATAGAATAGCATCACGCCTTTTTCTCCGAAAGAGTAGGCTGAGACACCCACATTTTACCAGCTATATTTTTTTTCAGGTATGTACGGTATAGGGCTAAGCCTATTGAATTCCATTTTTGGGATCGAATCTGCGACCTCTTATTATGTAGCAGTCTTACATTTCCACTGCACCCAAATTTCAACACAAGGGTCTTCCTCAAGCCCCTACCCTATAAGTTATATTATTATAATGATGATGAGTGTGAAATAAGAAATTATTAATCATCATTATAAAATAATATAAACAAATTTGAGATAAAACCCTATACCAACCTATCTGGCCAGCGTGGTATTCTAGGCTATAATAAATAGGCTAACGGAGAGCACTACAGCTCTGCTGCATCACTTTACACGCTACTCAAACTGTAAATTACAAAAGATTGTAACTATCCGTTTTATTTAAAAAGAGTGGCGTGAGTTTCTTGCCAGTTCTTCTCATAGCTCCACCCCGTCACCGAACTGGTCGTAGGCAAATTTGCTGACACTACTTTTCGGATAACCTGTTACATTCTTGTGACTTTCATAAGTGTTACCTTGTAACCTAGATGAATAAACGAGATTTCATTTCATATAGTCCCTCCACATTGTTTAGAGGAGACCCGTGCCCAGCAGAGGGATTCTTATGGGTTGAAATCATGATGATGATACACAAAGTAGACAAAAATACATGTGTCAATGGTTTTTATGAGATAAATATATTTAACACCTCACGTGTCTGGTAAAGCAGAACCAATATTACTTGTATTATTACAGTGCTTCTGCTTCTTGGAAGCAATTTGAATACTTACTAATTTATTCACCATTTATATCACTAAAATACACCTCTTAATTCCATCTCAGACAGAAGCAACGGATAACAAAATAATTTAAAACACAAATTACGGTGGATACCGCACGTAATGAACATTAACCCTATCATTACAATTTTATAACTCAATTACAGAAGCACAAACTAACCGAATTGACCGAACTTTTTGACCGGAAACAGAGAATTTCTAACCGAACAACGATATGAAACCGTATCTACTATATTTGACTTAGCCTTCAAATTAGATGAAACTACTAATTTTAAAGCGACCCATTCGATTTAATTTATTTTAGTAGTTTGCCTGTAAGGCCGGATGTGTTTCGAACCGGTGGTTCTTGCTTTTGAAGTAAGCTAAATTAAATTTTGCCGAGAACAATTTCTAAATTAATTCCGGGAAAACTACGCTTGTTCTGAACTCTTGTTCTACTATCGTTGTTATTGCAACTGTAAACGTATTTGGATTTAAATTGTTGGATTATGAAAGCTTGCACTAGTTTATGAAATAAATATTTAACTACTGTTTACAATCATTTCTCGTGGAAATATGAATTTATTAGAACGTTGTTTATTTCTGCAATGTGTTAAATTTATAACAGATACAGTGTAACACTTAAAGTGTTAATAATTATTTAGAAATAGCCAAGTAATAGCGTCGAATAAGAATTTGGAACATCGTGAGGAAACCCACATACCTTAGAAGAAATTCTATGAGTATGTCTGATCCACCAACCTGCACTAGGCCAGCGTGTGTGGATTTTGGCCTAAACCCTATCAGCTCTCTAGTTAGAGGAGAGGAAATCCGAGCCCAGCAGCGGGACGTAATGGGTTGCTGATGCTGATGAGAACATTTATATATTTAATTAAATTAATAATGTCAGTGTAGCAACGGATTAATAGCTGAAGAGTAGTAGTAGAGCACTAATCTCAGGAACTACAGTTCCAATTTGAAAATTCTTTAAGTGTTCATAACTCATATATTGAGGAAGGCTATAGGGTATATAATATCACGCTAAGGCCATATGGAGCCGAACATTGGCCAAACAAAGAACGGCGGGAGCAAAGCCCTGTGCAACAGCTATACTAAAATATTTATTCAAAACTAAGTTAATAAGATACTTATTTTCTTGATTCTTGTGACTTCTTTTTAATCGAAGTTATGATCAAAAGATCTTAATTCTTAGAATTTACCTAAATTGTCAAACTTCTAACTAAGTTAGTTTTACATTTCAGATAAACTTAGGTAATTTGGTTTTATTAGAATATTTAATTTTATCGTTATATATTTATATATAACGTTGACTATAGTCAAGTGACTTACCATCTGCTAACGGTGAAGGAAAACATCGTGAGGAAACCCACATACCTTAGAAGAAATCCTATGAGTATGTCCGATCCACCAACCTGCACTAGGCCAGCGTGAGCTCTCTAGTTAGAGGAGAGGAGACCCGAGCCCAGCAGCGGACTTAATGGGTTGCTGATGCTGATGAGAATATTTATATATTTAGTTAGATTAATACTCTCCGTTTAGTGACGGATTAAGAATACATAATGTCACTACCCCATCTCAACCCGTGGGTGTCGTAAAAGGTGACTAAAGTAGTAATATGTAGACATGAGCACTGCGAGAAAAGGAAAGTTCGAAACAAACCATATACCAACCCGTCCGACCAGTGTGGTATAGTAGGCTAAATTCCCAACAGAATCTTTGGAGGAGACCTGTGCCCAGTAAAACGTTTATATGTTGAAAATAATGATGACGATGAGAAAGAAAGAAGAAAGAAAGAAAAATCATTTATTTCGGCTTAGGGCTTACAAAAACAACACACTGAGAACAAAAAAAAAAGACAAAGAACAATTTAAAAAAATAATAACACAAACATGAGTGAGTGTAGTGGTTTAAGGTATGCTGTTCTGCAAGCCCCACCGAAAAAGGCCGCCATCTCAGCATAGGCTGGGCAAATAGTACCCAGCGGTGATTTTCAGTCGGCAACCGCTATATAGGTGACGCACGGACGAGTGTATGATAAAATATAAATAAATAAATAATTAAAATTAGATTATAGTTAAATGTATAAGAAATGAATGAGCTTAATAATGTGCTAAATTAAGTTTATGGGCAAGTCCACGGACACCCATTCCAACCTAAAACGAATAAACTAATCTACAGTCAAATCATCCAATCAATAAAATCTATTAACCTAAATAATTCTTAAACCCACTTTATTTGATTACACCTAATACAAATAATTGGATCGTTTCAGTCATTATACATGAAATTATTGGTATAATTGACGAACAGATCGCTCCGTCAGGTGTTTACTGTTTATCGAATCCCACGAATATCCGCTAATATCCTCACATAGCGGGGTAAGGGTTAACTGAATGGAATATCGCTGTATCATCGTAATTAATAAGCCACTAACTCTGCAATAATGAATATTAACCCTATTTTCCTGTTGGAGTAAGTGATGTGTTGAGGTTGCAGATATAATTTCTGACGATATAATTCATAATACTTAGTATTTATGTAAATTAAATAAAATTTTATGTCAAAGCTATTAAATTGGATGAAACGCTTTATAAAAATTATAATTGAGAAAGATCATTGAAATTTCGTGTAGTAACGGATTATGATAATGTCACTATCACATCTCAACACATGGGTATCATAAAAGTGTTCATCCTTAATAATAATAATATTCTACCACATTCACACAGCGCCATCTAGTCCCAAAGTAAGCAATTATATTTGCTTGTGTTATGGGTACTAAACAACTGATACTACTTAAATATATTTTTTGTTTTGTAAATACATACATATTATAGATAAATTACACCCAGACACAGAACAAACCTTTATGCTCATCACACAAAGATTTGTCCTGGGTGGGGATCGAACCCACGACCTCCGGCTTAGCAGTCAGGGTCACTAACCAACATAAGACCAACAGGCCAGTCTACACTGACTTAAGAGGAGATACTGTTCCTAGCGGACTCATCAAATTCTTATAGAACATATTTAATGCATAGAGGTAAACTCTTCTTAAAGAGCACCCTATTTTAGAGGTGTTACGATTCATTATCAGGTGAGCCGCTACCTCAGCAGCAATAAGTAAAAAAACCCTATCAAATGATGAGTTTTGAACTAAATAAACGTTTTGTTTTTGTACTTAATTAATACTTTTTTACTTATCTTTCAACGCTCCCAAATGAAGACCTCAATAACCTCGAAATATAATTAAAACAGGATGCATAAAAAATATTCACACTGTCTTGCTCCGGTTGGCTGATTCAGTGGACAATGTTTTGACTTTATTTTAATCGTTCACTTAATTAAGCATATCGGTCTGTGTAAACAAAAAATACACTATAAAACTCTACGGTATATTAGGACATCCGCTGATAATGGTCATTAAAATGCAGCTCTGATTATATAGTCCTTTTTATAGATCAAAGTTGAGATGTTGAGATTATAATAAAAATGATTTTAAAAGATTTGTCATTTCTAAAGTAATTAGTATTTAAAAGTGGTATCTAAAACTATCCAAATGATGCAATTATTTTGAATAAATATCTTATATTTACATTATTACATTACTGGATTACTGTTTTGTTTCTCTAGTATGGTTCAAATGGGATTCAGAACGTTTAACTTACACGTTCAACAAAATATAATTAACAAGAGTTTAATTTAAGACGATTCTTTACGAATAAATATCAGTCAGTATCGCGGGGGATTTTCTACAGGTTTCAAATACAGTATAAGAAATTTTGAATTCAAAATAGAGAAAAATGTTTTTATAATTATTTTTCTTCAATACAGTACTAAAATAAGTAAGAACTTTTCACTACGTAAGACATTCTTACAACAGTGAATGAGCCAACAACAGATCGCGCCATAGAACATTATAATATATGGCCATATGCCGTGTGGTTTCACCTAGAGTTCAGGTGGATAAATCTGTATAGCTTAAAATAAAATGAACATTAACTATTTACTAAACGACTGGTTACTTTTTGCTGGGTTATGATGAATAAGCAACGGGTGGAGTACCTGTCATCGTCACTACATAGTTGAAATTCAATTTGAATTTATTCACAATACTTCAATAAATTTATTTACTTACTATGTTTACAAATACAAAAAATATATCTATTCAAATTTACACAAATATTCCTTCGTTCGGGATCGATCACACTTCATTCGGCACGTCGATGTGAGTAGCCATTTTCCTATTCATAAAATTTTGCACATTTACAACCAAATAAACAAACTCCTAAAACAGAAAACTTCGCGGCTCACTACATCATTACGCCATTACTCAAACACAGTTCAAGTAAGTAGCTTAATAGATGACTCTAATATTCTTATCAATAAAAATCTTCTCATGAAGTATGGCCTACGCAGAGCCACGTCATTTAGATTGTATCCCTTCCCTTGAAACTAATCTGTACTTACGTTCACAATGAAAGGGTTGAATAATGGGGAACTTTTTACTTATATTATTTTTTGTTACCTCAGGGGACAGCGTCTTATGACGGATTGGTCTGTTGTGGGTAAAAAAACGACCCATCGTAGAAGACGTTCTCAGGACTATTGTAAGCATTTGTATTGATATTACGTTTAGGGTTAATAATTAAATTCATATGTAAATAATTTGCGGTTTGAATATCGATATTTATGAGTATGAGTAAATCCCTTCGTGCTTGTGAAGTGATTATTCATGAGTTACAAATAGTAATATAAAAAACATGGAATATTTATTAATGATTACTAACAGTTCCCCTATTTTATTCAAGATTTATGAGAAATAAAATGTGTAAGTAGAAAATAAAATATTTGATGGCACAGAGTTCATGAATAAAATATTTTAAGCTATAACTGAAATTTGTTAAGATAATTTAATTACGAATAAAATTCTTAATCGTATACGCTTTTTATATTTTATGGTTTAAGTGAGTAAGTAGTCCTTGCTCTTATGGTGTATGTATCCAACCAATTTGGAAATTAAGGAATAAAACCCAAGTGTCCTCCCTTCCAAACTTTGAAGAGTCAACTGGGGGAAAAAGATTGATGATACGCATCAACTGTAATCTGGCGATCCATCATTACTTATGGACTAATGCAATGGCTTACAAGTGACATTACCAGGTAGCCAAAGCTCCTATTGGGTTCGCATAGCTATTGGAATTTACCATTATCTAAATTGAAAAGTTCTTAAATCTTATTGATTAGGAGTGGCGTTGGTTCGATTCCACACGAGACAAATATTTGTGCCATCATCATCATCATCACTTTGTGTCCGTTAATTGTATGTTTGTAAAGTCTCCCGCGACACTGGCCTTGTTCTCTCACCTTGTCTTTAAAAAACAATAAAAAGGAAGACTAAATAATTATAAGTTGCATTCGCAGTATTTACAAATAACGACTCAAATTATAATATTTGACATTTTTAAGTAAAATAAACAAAAGCGTTATTATGAATAAATTCGAACAAAAATACATTTGGAGATTACTATTCACAGGACAATCTAATTTACCCAGCATATACTTCATTAAATAATCATTAATCCGTACAAAGCAGGAGTCGATGTCATTGTTTATTGTGTGGAAACGAACGTCGTGATTCAAAAAAAGTTTAAAATGACAGAACATTCCTTGTTTGTGTATGCATACCACACACGGTTCAGTAAGCCGAACGCACTTCTTATAAACATCAAAATAGCTTATGATACGGCTATAGCTAATTTAGGTAGCATTGTGAACCTCACAAGAGGCGCGTTTGAATAAGATTATCACGAGACTAAAACCCGTTGGGAGTCATTGGTCATAAATCATAACCCATAAAACGAGACTGACAATAACCTCTTTTCTTAGCAGCGCTTCCTAGATAATGATGATGCTGTGGAAATTTCAACTTTATTATTATTGGCAGAAGGTGTAAAACATTATTAAATAGCTATCAAAGTTTGTGATGATGCGAGAGATGATAGTTAAAATGACAAGCGAACTTAATATTCCGTTTGATCGGACCAATTGTTGGTATTGTGTTTACTGTCGATTTTTAGAAAGCCAAAGAGCGTGTTGGGCTTAATAAATATACAGTGTTTGGGGTTGGAGGACAAACATCAATCATAAGAGACGTCAGTTCATTTTCGTCTAATCCGTCGATGTTAAATGTGTGGATGATCAATGGAAAATTGTTTATAATGAGCTAAGATTACAAGGAAGTATAAGTCAGTGCTTTTTGCGCAACTATAAACTTAGATTGACAGCCTTTCTGATGGACCTATTGGTGTTAGTTTGTATATAATATGTAATGTCAGATTGTTTATAGCAATTAAGGTAGACACGTACGTGTATTATTATAAATTTATAACATTGAACTTATGATGTAAAAAAATAATTTGATACTATAAATGAAGTGGAATGAATGTGAACACTAAATTCTAACAAGAACCAGTTGCCTATAGAATTCTAACGAGCTACTATAGTATGAGTAATTTTAGTATCAGCGTTAGTAACATTGACATTCAAAATAACAACGAAGTATCACGAACTTATTATAAACCGTATCAAACCAATGTTTGATAACATCCTTCGAACTCTTTTTATTCGGCTTGCATTCTGTGTTCAACTAAATTGGAATTCATGTACGTTATTGTGACCGGGGGAATTAGATCCGCCGCATTCAAAACTCAGACTATCCTATTGAGACCTCTCGGAAGGGAACTGGATCTGATAAGGCAGATCGTCGATAGGGACCCTTTTTCTTTGCGCGACACCTTTGTCATGACAAAGGGGCTGTTTGGCCTCAACTGTGGCATCTGAATAGGCTTGCAATAACGCGTCCTGGCCCGAAGCTCGCATCCCGCGAGATCGGCCGCAGATACTCAACTCTCTAAAGATTTATTAATCTCTCTCGTTCACTGGAACAATGAGCGCTTTTGGTAGGCACCTGGTGTTTTTTTCTCGTCACTGAAGTATGCTCGAGCCCTGTATTCAGTTTTTGCTTGACGCTCAAGTGATGTAAGTGGAGACTCAAGATCGATTGTGGCCATTTTGAGTGTCGCTTCGACTCCGAACTTTAATAGTAACCGGCCAATTTATTGTTATTTTCAACGTATCACATAATTCATTACTATTCTAAATGGTTAACGTTAGAAAACACAAATTATGTAAACACATTAACAACCAGTTCCTCGCATATAAAACTTATTTTTGTTAATCTCTATAGAGATTGATGTTTGACTGATTGTTAGCGAAAACATTAAATTATTTAACAAGTCAATCAAGATTTTATGTTTTGGAATCTTTGAACCGTTACGCGTTAATGTGTTGAAGAATATTTAGTTTCAACAGATTGATAAAAACCCGCCTTGATTTGAGTTTTAATTAATTTTAGTTTTTTATCTAAGAAGTGTCTTATTCCATCATGGACGATATCATGATTATTCTCTTCTTAGAACAAATATAATGTGCCTCACCCAAACTTATCCCAGAGATGTCGTCCGATCAGGTTACGTGTTTAATTTGTCTAGATCGCGTGCAGGGAGACAACGCCAATAAATAATGTTTTTTATCTTGACACCCGGAGGCTCTAGGCAGAAATTCTTACACGTTTATTCGCTGAATCAACTTGGGTTAATCTTATTTGATGTGCATGTATGTTTCTCTAATTATAATGGTAGCGCCTACAATCGATATGATAACATGATAAGGTTAAAATTAGATTTATTTTAAACACAATAAAGTATATTTTTATCAAATTAGTTTTATTTTTACAAAATGTAACTGGAACTAACAGCTCTATAAATATAATTGATAAATTGATTTAATATCGAAGCATTTTTCAAAGTCGTTAATTGTAGTATTGCGACTGCACACAGGCCCGCGAATAAAAATTTAATAGTTCAAATACAATAGGAGAATAATGGGCAAAGCCCCAATAATAAAAATGATAAAGTGCAGAACATTGTTAGTATTTTAGAAGATATTGAAGTATGGAGACTGCAATGTGTGTTGCATAGAGACAACAACAACATCTGCAGAGATCGACGATGCCACATCTTGATAAGGTACCCACATTTTGGCAAATACATCACAGCAGGATGCCGTCACAATATTTTAGTATCTACGACTGTATCTATAGCAGAGAATTGCTTTTTTTGGAATGTCATGGAAATCTATAGTTTCTATGAAAAAAATCCTGATTGCTATATTATGGAGTTTAGGTGGTGCGGTTTATTTATGTGTTATAAGTTAAGGGTCCAAAACTGGCTCCTTGAATTTGCAGGTTTTATTTTTAAATATTTTCATCATCAACAGACTATATAGTTCTTGATCGGAATTTTTATCTATGTACTATTACGAGTATATTACAATTTATCAATACAAGCATCTTTTTAAAATTAAGGTTTAAAAAATAAGTTTAATTGACTGACCTGTTGGTCTAGTGGTTAGTGACCCTGACTGCTAAGCCGGAGGTCGTGGGTTCGATCCCCAACAAGGACAAATCTTTGTGTGATGAACATAAAGGTTTGTTCTGTATATGGGTGTAGTTTAGCTATAATATACATATATTTCCAAAAAAAAATGTATTTATGTAGTATATCAGTTGTTTATAACACAAGCAAATATAATTGCTTACTTTGGGACTAGATGGCGTTGTGTGAATGTGTGTGAATGTGGTAGAATATTATATTATTATTATATTATTTTATTAACTATTTATAATTAGTAATGATAACTTGATTCTGATATAATTTCTTAGTTCCTTTCATTGTATATTATACTCGTTAATGACAATAAAAATGTCCCCACATACGCATTCGTACATCTCAAATCACCACATTCATTGCACAAGTAAAAGTACCTATAAATTATGTAACACGAAACTTTTGTGTTTTGATCACTCCTCTTGTTCCCATGTATTGTATACTAAGGGATGTTGGCTCTTGAAATTCACAAGAAAAAACTATAATTTTGTCCCATAACCTCAATTCTTTGTACCATAAACCGCCCTTTTTGGAATTTATTGTTGTAGAATGATATGATGTCTTTATGTCGTGGTTCTATTGTGATTCACTTATCTGATCGTCTCCCGTATTCTGTGTAAGTAATGGCCTCGATTGTAAAGATTTGGATTTTAATTTTTGTACACAAAAATTGTTTGTCTCCGTGTTTTGAAACTGTTACTAACATCATGGTAACCGATTTACATAAAACTTCAATTGTAAATATCTATTACATTTATAAAATTCTTCGTATAATTTTGTTAGTGTAAAACTTTAAGCCGGTATTTCTTGTTTGTATAAACTTCACATAATACTTCTCCCACAAAAAGATGATGCATGATACTGTATCAATTTTCTTCATAATCACTTCAAACTAAGCATATTCATGCTGTGATTAAATGAGAGTGTTCACATTATATAATAAAATTAAGATATGTGATATTTTTACACTCACATGACACAAAACTTGATTGACTATTTTGATTTGTAAACCGATAAGCAACAAAACCTATTAATTACATACAAGATAGGTATTATAGAATTATTATTTAATATTTAAATCTGGACATCAATAGCTAAACGAAATTTGACTATGTGAAAAAATATCTGTTATAACTAAATATGCTTTTTGATATAATTTCAAATAACCTAGTAATTGCAGACGATAGGAAAGGAAAACAAAACATAGAAACTTTCATTTAACCACAAAAAGAACTAAAATTGTTGGATAGTTTGCGTGGTGCAGTTTTTGTTCGCGAAAAAATATTCGTTTGAATTGAAAAGTCTTTGTTACCATGAAAGCCGAACAATCACAGAGTTTTTGTGGTTTATTTACGGTTATAAAATAATTTTGATGCATTAAAGTTTTTTTGAATAATTTATAACGTAACATTGACACAATGATCCACTAAAACTCTAGCGGTTGTCGCTGCAAACGTTGCAGTCACTGGTTCTAATTTTTGGGCCTGTTTCACCACCTTCAAATAAGTGTTTAATAAACTACCTGAGACTTTTTTGACAGAATTTATATAAAAATACGTCAAAAATCTGTCAAGTAAGTTTCATATACCTAGGCTATCTAGCACTTATGTGCCAGTGGGGAAGCAGGCGCAAAATAAACTTGCTTAGCATTAAGTCTTATGTACAATAAATAATGGGTTATAATTTTTCCAAAAACATCTTAGACTCAAGGCTACAACAGTTTATGTTCCTATCCCGTCGGGAATAATCCACACCGTAGTCTGAAAAGTAAGAAAGATTTGTACTCCTGGTACAGCAAACTCATGAAACTTGAGATCGAGATGAAACGCCGACAATTGTAACACAGGGTACGTGACTTGAACCCGAATGGGCGGTAGAACTTGAGGCACTTTTTCGAAATAAATACTCGTAGCTTCTTAGTGATCCAACGTTGAGAATATACTGTATCTTCTGGTTATCTGATGCACGCATTATGAAGGTCGACTTAAGGCTGGACATAACTTAAAAAGCTTACACTCCTAAGAAATAACTACCAAGTTTATCATAACTCACATCTAAGTCTTATTAGGGTTTCAAATTTCAAATGTAACTTTAAAATTAACCTACCTGCAATGGAAGAATATCGTCCGTAGGTTTCTGTAATGAACCATGATGATAAGTTGTAAAGGATAAATAATCGATCTCAGGGACGTCAACCCGCATGGCTCAGTTGGGAGAGCACTGCACATGGAATGGCAGGGTCACGGGTTCTAGTCCCATTGTGGGTTTGAATTTATCCATTACTTTTCTAGGAATTATATAAAAATGTTAAATCAAAGCAAAGGAAATTGCGTATTTAATTCAAATGTAACTAACCATCGATATAGATAATTTTAAAATAATTTTGGTTACCTTCCTGAAGAATTTTATTCACTGATTCGTTCGATTTACAAAAAAATATCCCGTTTTACTACTTTACCAAATGTTAGCGTCAGGTTTTTGTAACTTTATGGCCCGTATGTTCATCACACCTCGCACCTAGGTGTGTACGATCCATCTGTCGTGTTGGCTTGCGGTGATCGCAAATCCCTCGATTAGTATTCTGCGGTGGCGGTGCCTGTCATCAGTTTATCGAATCTCGTGTTTCCAATATGATTTTTTTTTAAGTGCCAATACCTTTTGTTTACCGTATTTGTGGTTTCTTAGACCAACAAAAAGATTGTAGCTTACACGCACTTAACTTCTGGTTTTTATAATGAAAATTTGCGGTCAAAGGTACCTTGCGCCCAACTGGTACGACATGGCTAATTGATTTTTATTATTCTTTTTTTAGGGTGAAGATGCAAATTATATTACAATTATTTATAAAGAATTGCGGAACTCTGTTTGGAAACGAATCTGCTAAGAATACAGACCAAAACCAATTGGTTAATTAAGTTCAAAGCTTTTAAGCTACGGATGGGTATTATTAGAAACCGGTCTGAATTTTGTTGCTTAGCTATCTTTCCAATGAATGGTTAAACTGGAAGCTAAATGTTCTGTTTAAGCCCAGCTTATCTAGTTTATGTCAGTATGTAGGAATTTTATCCGAACGATTTAAGTGTTTCATTAATTTGAATGCCGATTTTATATAAAGTGGTTAATTAAGGTGTTTTAAACGGTTCCATCAGAATCGATTACCGTAATAGACACGTATATAACGTTCAATGATTATGGTAAAGTGACTATCAAATTGCTCCTTTTATGAACCAGTTCTTTAGATGCAGACAAAACCAAAAAGGCTAGAAAGTTTTTAAGAACGGTAAATAAACTAACCCAGAATGTCAATCTTTTTTAGTAAGACAACTAACCGTGTAGTGACGGATTTAGAATACATAATGTCACCACCCGATCTCAACCCGTGGGTGTCGTAAAAGGCGACTAAGGGAGTAACCATATGCAGACAAGAGCACTGCGAGAAAAGGAAAATTCGAAACAAACCCTATACCAACCCGTCTGGCCAGCGTGGTATAGTAGGCTTAATACCCTCCACATTCTTTGGAGGAGACCCGTGCCCAGCAGTGGGTCGTTTATGGGTTGAAATGATGAAGACAACATCAGCCTTAGGTGACCAGCTATGTGTTGCGAAGAATTTGATAAACATACAGTTAACGGAGACAACTTATACCCAAACTCGAAACAAATATCTATAGTATAGAGCATATAAATAATTTTCACGTGTCAAAATCGAACCCATGATAGTCGGGACGGCGAGGTTAGTGACCAGGTGACCATCTTAACCACTACGCCCCAATGACAGTCAAAAGACCCTAAACACTATAGAAAATCACTGTTCAGCCATAAGCAGCGAGAGGTATGTAAATTGGCACATTTTGCGAGAGGAAAATGTTCAGTGAACTGCAGTGAGCTGATGATGACAGCGAATTGACTGTGATGTTATTCTATAAATTTTAATATGAAAAGTAACAATTCTTTCTTCCAAAATACCAAAAGGCTAGTTTCACTTACAACTCAATGTAGTAAAGAATGTCGTGGATATTATCATAAATGTTGCATTACTGTCTTGCTAATGCTATGTGTTTCATCATTGCTTACCTTTGTTACCAGCACTGATCATGACCAGTAAAATTTATTTGCCGTTACAATACTCTTAAACCACGCGATTGTGAACTTTAAAACTTTAAAGATAAGAGACCAGAAGTAAATATTTCGGGTTTTGGTGTTGGTAAAGATATGGATGGAAACGAATGCATTTGAATAATGTAAACCTGTCTTGCGGAGGCTCCAGAGATGACATGGCATAATATTGAATCGAAGTTGGTGTGCTGTATGGTTGATAATCTTGATAGGCTAGTTAAGTGTGGCGATGCTTGAGTAACATGACTATTTATTTAAAATATTCCAATTGATAGTGTGTTTGAGGCTAAAATAACATATTCATAACAAAAAGAAAATTAAGTTAAATGGGTAAAAAATTTTATAATAAATAAATAAAATTTTAATATCTTTATTTCAGATTTTCATCCATATAAATTGTTTAGAAGTTGGTTATTAACAGAATCTACTAATAGTCTATATTAGTATTGTTAATTTTACTTTTCTGTAAGCAGCAAAACAAAATTGATGTTTTCAATTTCCTACTATATTAAATTTAATTTACCAAACTTTGACCAAGATTTAATACAACATTTCCCTACTTTAATACAACAAGAGTCATGTCCACACTAAACTTAAACGGTACCCCATCCCAGGAGCATACACGTAACAAATTATTCCTCCCACATACTTATGTAAGTGCACCTGAATCAATCAAAACACACGTTCCGCCTTTTGTGTGTGCACATCATGTCTATTGATATCGTGTTTTATGGTCACTGCATGTGACAAACAATGAATTCGACTACCGAATGCGAATCAGGATCGCATGCTAAATGGGCACACCTGTGATATGTGTGTGCTTTCGATGTTAAATCTATTGATTTAGGAATATGATTTCGTGATAACTAAGAAATTATTCTACGTACGTAGTTTTTATAGATAATATCACGCCTATCTTTTATGAGGTAGACAGGGATAACAAAGTGCCAATTTCTGCTATCCAAAAAGGACTTTGTTTCCCTAAATGCATTCGTTCATATCTTTTACATCTATTTTGAGAGATGAACAGCTGAGAAGATAAAATCAAACTGCAGTCATTTTGGTGAATTCACCCTAAAATCGCTATCAAGGGGGACTGTTAAGGGTCATTCACAAAAGTAAAATGTAACTTTCACATCTAATACAGAAAGCTTTTAATTTTGTAATACGATGGAAAAGTAGGTACTAATATTCATTTGTTTTTTCTATTTACTTGTGTTTACAATTTTTTATATCTATAAATCCGTGACGGATTAAGAATACAGTGTTCTACCCATCCCAACTCATGGGTGTCGTAAAAGGCGACTATGGGAGTAGCTTATGCAGACAAGAGCACTGCAAGAAAAGGAAAATTCGAAACAAACTCTATTATACCAACTCGTCTGGCCAGCGTGGTATAGTAGGCTAAATTCCCTCCATATTGCGTGGAGGAGACCTGTGCCTAGCAGTGTGACGTTTATGGGTTGAGATGATGATATATATATAAGGAATAAATATTGTAGATATAGGTATCGGAAAACCAAAACTGGTACCAATACAGTCGTTTCTAATATTAACGCGTTCAACAACAAACAATCAAACAAACCTTTTAGCTTTATAATAATAATTATTAGTATAGATGTCCACTGAATGTTTACTTTGAATATTTAGTTAGTGTTACCAACGTCCATTCCAATTGTAAACTGTATCTGTAAATTTTAAAACTGAACCATTCATTGTAGTAGTAGTAATTCATATAGATGACCACATGGTGAAAAAACCGTGCCCTTGGAGAAATTAAATAGTCACGTTTGATCCATCAACTACACTGGACACGCGTGTATATGAAGGTTTTAAAAGAATAAAATTGTTTTTTTTATAAACTACATACATATTAAAATTGTATTCATTATGTACGAACTATAATAAAAACAATATCAACGCATTTATATTCCACTACTACGCATGGATCTCCTCTTCTCTATCAAGAGAGCTAAGAGGGTTTAGACCACAAATTATCCATACACACTTGCCCAGAGGTGTTCGGTGGATTTCCTTGAAGTTTCCTTCCTATGTTTTCCTCAACCGTTAGCAGATGGTAAGTCATTTGACTAGTGTTAACCACATTGGAATTGCCACCGGTCGAAATCGGTTAGAGTTCGATTTCGACCGCCAGCAATGCCGCATCTTTGTCACTTACCCCATCCTTTGTTGATAGGAACTGCTTAATAATTACACATTAAATTCGTTCAGGAACTACGTTGGCACAGACAGACACACAAACAAACACTCACGTCAAACTTATATCACCCCTCTTGTTACGTCAAGGGTTAAAATATGTATTTAAAAGAAGTAAAATTTGTTTTACTTCTTCTGTGAATGAGTTGCAGTGACTTATTTCTTTGCTAGTTGGATAGTTCGCTCAAGTCACGAGAAATTTATTTAGCTTAAACCTATTTAAAACTTTGAAATTGTGAAGTTGGCCGTTATAAGTGCGACTTTGAGAAATTTAGATTCATCTACTTACCTACCTATTGTATACGACAAAACTTTTACACTTTCGCGACTTGTTCACATATTAAATTATTATAAAACGGGTCTAAGTCACATATTATATTATAAGGAATAGTAAAAGTATTCAAAGTATTTGTAATTTTAGTGCACGTAGCTAAAGTTTTCGTGTTTTGGTAACTCGTTTTCGTATTCTATTTAGATACTGAATCTGTAGATATTGTAGTGAAAAGTTTAAATATAATACGTAGGTAACTACATAAAAATAACTTAAAAACACAAAAAGCTAAATACATTTCATATTTCACTAAGTTATGCTAAATAGCATATTAATTAACTAAATATAAAGATTACATTTGAGTGATCCCTACTTTTTATTTTTAAATTATACCTTTTACCTCTAAAATATTCTTAGTTCATTGGTTTAGTTAATTTTCTGAGTCATTAAACAGTTAATAATAAATTTCAGTAAATTCTTAACTAGAACTAGGTCAGTTTCAGAAACTCTCAGATGTTCTGAAGAAACTATCCATCATTTAGTTCTAAATTACCTTTTTAAGTCGAAAAGTTTGTGTGGTACATTTAAATTGAATTTCATGACTACCCACTAAGCTTTCGTAAACTCGACTGGCACTTACCTTGTTACTAAATTTAATTTTACTTAGCTCAAATCTTATTTAACGCATAGATATTTTGGCAACCATAAGTTTATATTATATGTATATAAAATTATATGTTAAATTCAGGAATTGTGCACAAATACTTGGCAGTGTATCAAATAAAAGCGATGGTGGCTGAATGGATAAGAGACCGGCGTGCAAATCACGCGGTCCGGGTTCGATCCCGACAGTACCAATGTGGATTCCAGTTTGTGGAATTTATATGTACTAGTCAAGTGACTTACCATCTGCTAACGGTGAAGGAAAACATCGCGAGGAAACCCACATACCCTAGAAGAAATTCTATGAGTATTACTTACCCACCAACCCGCACTAGCTCAGCGTGTGTGGATTATGGCCTAAACCCTCTCAGCTCTCTAGATAGAGGAGAGGTGACCTGAGCCCAGCAGTGGGACTTAATGGGTTGCTGATGATGATCAAATAATTTACCATAAAATACTTTCTTAAGTGTACAATTCTGTAATGAAATGATCTGAATTGTATAAACTAATACGTTTCATAAATTTCTCGTTATTGTATACATTTTCAAGTTTTCAATTATTCAGTTTAAATCAACTTCCATACAACCAAATAAAGAAAATAAGAAAATTCTATTATTTGAATTATTAATACTCATTCCAACGGTATTACTAACATAATTATATTGTCACAAGAAATTATTTCATCTCATATATTCAGAGAATGGCTTCTGTAATGTTTGATTTCTTTCTCAGAACGGTAATAAATAAACCTCGAGCCAGTAACAACAGTGAGACGTAATTAAAATTTGTCTTCACATATTTTATTCATAGCATTCCCATGTGAAATATGGAATAAGCGTTAAAAAGATCAAAGCGACACTGAGGGTGACAGAAGTTAGAAAAACTTAGACTCAGTAGGACTGACGTGATGGGGGTTTGACAACCCTATTTTTGTAAGTTCCAAATGTATGCATGAATTTTTTACCTTTTTTCCTAATTATTTTTTTTTATAAAATCGTTTAAAATTATAATTGTCCCTAAAGTTGTGACAAAGGAAGTCAAAGGTCTAAAGACGCTATTGTTTTTCGTTCACGACAATTATCTTGTTTGAGACGATTATGAAAATTTTGAATTGTTAAATCTTCTAATTAACGATGACATCATTTTTGTCTGATCACACAAAAAAAATTTTTAAACGCTTGTTATAAATTGCAAAGTGAATAAGGAAAAGTTTGATAATAATAAATTAATTGTTAATTTCAGGCACGATCTTATAATAGTATTATGGATTCTTTGTTGTTAACTGTTGTATAATGATAATCTTTATGTAAATAAGGTTTCAGCTGTTATACATAAATATTCGAAAAGCTGATAGAAGGAAAAGGGTAACCGTTATTCAAATAGAACGATCATAGATCAGCGGTCTTTTAGCAACTTGTACACTGCAATGCTGTTGCATTACATAAATTACGGAAAAAAGGCATGTCAGAATGACAAAGATCATCTTGGATCTTGGCAAAATTCCTTTTTTTACAAGTTAAAAGTTTTTAAGCAGATATCCTTATATATTGAGATGAAATTTTGCATGCACATATATTATTATGGGAGAGCTTGGGGGAGACCTTTGCCCAGCAGTGGGACAACACAACAAAAAAAATATTGGATGACAATGTAATATTTTTATAAAGGATGATCTGATAATGGAGTTGAAGGTAGCCATAGGAACTCTGTTGTAAAACGACGGAATACCATTGAATTTGGGCTTATTTGATTTCTCTTGAACAGAACTCCAATGTATAATAACCTAACCTAAAAGCTTTTTCTAATCAAAACTTATTACTTTTTAATTGCGTACAGTATTTTCTATGATATGACTAATCTAACATCAAATTTACTATTCTTTCAATTCAATACTTCAAACTACGTCAATAGTGATTGCAATGCCTGAAGCGTCTACGTGTCGACGAGTTTATAGTACGTACGGTAGCTACCGTTTCCAATTATGCTTTCATCAGATGACATTCGATTAAACTATCAGCAAGCGATCTTAGACCACATAACGCAAACGAGATGGTGTCTAGACTAGACCCTTTCTGTCTGTACACGAAGCTATTGTTCTTAGTGGATTGGATAGTATTGTCTCATCGATTGGGCCTATTTATAGGCAAACAACGTCACGTAGATAGGACGCAAGATTAAGAAGATAGCGTAAATCGTCTTAAAGTAAAATATTGTTTTTGGTAAATACTATATTAATGTGACTATTGTGTAATTGTCCGTCTAGTGACGGATTAAGAATACATAATGTCACTACCCCTTTTCAACCCGTGGGTGTTGTAAGGCGACTAAGTTACAAAACTATGTATATATACAGGCTGGCTAGGCGGGTTGGGCCTAGCCAGCCTGGTATAGTAGGTTAAATTGCCTCCAAAATGTTTGGAGAAGACGAGTGCCCAGCAATGAGACATTCATTTATGAGTTGTAATGATGATATTAATAAGAACATTGTAAATAAGTAGTTAATATAAAAAGGTACGTATTGAACTTTTCTGAAGAACTTTAAGTTCTCTTGTGTTCTCATTTCAAACCATCAATAGAAGAAAAGTCTCTATCTGAGCTATATCATGTGGCATGAGACATTCTAACTTCTACAAATAATAATGTTGTCACATTGTAGAAAAGCATTGCGCTGGAGTATTTGCTGCGAAACATCCGAGAATGAATAAGACAGCGACATATTCGGTGAGCAGTCCAAACTCCAGTCTTGTTCTTTTCCAGTCCGCATCTGCAAAAGGAGAATATATATTAAATTTACGTGTCTAACATTTAGATGTAGTTATTTTTCCATAAATTTTGGCATGAAATTTATTGATTTTTACGTAAAGATTTTGTTTAATTGATTCCAGTTCATATTATTTGATTTGGCTTTATTTTTTTTTATAATATCCGCTCTCAACCTAAGACTTGTACCAGCATTAAACCAAAACAAATAATTGTTAGAGTGACTGCGTAACATGTGAGTATTCGACACATGGCAGACATGGGAGGGTCCTCTAAGATTTGTAGTTGTCAACTGAAATAAAGAAACTCCTAAACGGAATCTATTCACAAGTAAGAAGCAAGCTTTCATAGAAACGGTATGTAGCATTTATTATATTCGTTGAACTTTTAATCCTTCCGTTTTATTTATCGCTTTTTTTTAGATAAATTAATATAAGTATTACATACAATGTAATAAATTCGAATCTTATAATTTATGACAAAACTTAGAAGTAAAAATTTGACATTTATTTTCAATAGTCGTTTATTCGTCATTATGAAAAAACATGATAAACTCCTGAATACCAGCAGTGTTAACTACATTATAGGCAATTAATAGACCGAGTATACATTTAAAGGAAAACATTATATTAAAATAATGTCTGCTTATGATAATTACTGATAAATATTTAAAAATTATACTTTATAATTACCATAATAAGATATAATTTCCTTTTAAGACAATTCTGCAATATTGGTTCAATGTGCCCAGTTCTCATTTTAACATAAATATCTACATATTAAACTAAACATTTACGGTATTCTTTAGTACTTTATAATTCAAAGACATAACATTTAAATACGTAGTTCCAAATCAGGCGTATAATATATAATTAAATAAACAAAAATATGAATTGTGAACGTTATAGTGTGTGCTATTGAATATTCAAATACTATCAATAGAGTATCGTGGTCATAATTAATAATTGAGCAGACTTTAATTAGTACGTTTGGATGGAAGGCGTTGACAAGCCAGTTCGTAAATATTCCTATCTGAAATTTATACTCAAGTAGATACTGTTTGAATCCGAATATCCGACCTTCTATTTGATCTTGAAGTAATTAATCTTGAGATAAATAAACACATTGAGACGTAAAATTATTGGTTACATGCTTATATGCCGTTATACTAATATGCATAATATTATACCTTTTGTGTGAACATGAAATACTAGTTACTCATACGATTTTGACAAATTATACGTTTACATAGTGTTTGGCACTTTTTTTACGACCGATGTATCGATCTTTCTTTAATAATGATATGCTTACGAGATAAAATATTGAGATTTTGATTAGATTAGTCATAAAAATGTGAATAAAATACGAATAATACAAGAATACATATTCAAAAGTATTATATAGTTAATATTCTTTTTGAATCATAGTTTAATCTTTGTATAATATTTGTTAAATTCACTCGTGATTAATGTCTGGCATTTGTATATCCCAGCTGTTTAATGTTAGATAGCCAGACAAAGATAAATTTGTCATCTTAAAACTGACTAGATAAGTTATTAAATTGTGAATTTAACCAAGATTCTGTTCGACGTGAGAATTATTTGATTGTATCTCTAAATATATCTTCAAATTTATAAATGTGTTTAGTCGTATAGATTATATAGGCAAAATATTTAATATTACAGAAAACAGAAAAAACATGTAGAAGATACTTTCTACAGGACTCTAAGAGTTTCTTCAAATAAGTAAAGAGCGACTAGTATATTATGATGCAAATTAACTGTATAAAAAGACTTAGAAACATCAGTTTCAAAAATGTTTCTGTTGAACTTACCGTCCAATTAATAACAAGAGGAGAAATATTTGTCAGCATCGGCAACACTGCTGGGCTTCAGTCTCCTTTCCTCTATCTAGAGAGCTGAGAGGGTTAAGGCCATAATCTACACACGCTGGTCTAATGCAGGTTAATAGATGAGACATACACTTAGAATTTCTTATAGGGTATATGGGTTTCCTCGCGATGTTTTCCTTCACCATTAGCAGATGATAAGTCACTTGACTAGTACGTCATATAAATTCCACAAAGTTAAATCCACATTGGTACCTACTACCGGTTGCAATCGAACTCGGACCGCATGATTTGCAGGCTGTTCACTTATCCATTCGGCCACCATCGCTTTATATTTATGTAAGTATGCATATCAATATATATATTAGTCACAAGTATTCCAAGTCTATCAATCTACGATTATGGTGAATAAAATAATTTTGCGGATAATGAATTTCTCTGGTAAGTTTATAATATAATTATATTTCTCCGAAAATGGTATAAAATTCACGTCAAAATTAATATCACAATAAATTCATTCAATATTGTATTAAATTCGGTTCTAGAGTCGGTTCTTATAATAGTAATATCCCGAGTTTGTTTTCTATTCGACGTTAATTCACATTAAGCGTGTGGGCGTTATTACTGCTAGTATTTAAGCACCATACATTTAATTGGCCAATCTTATACGAGTTGCCGCAAAGGTTTTAACTGTAATTTGCTTCGTTGTTTCATTAGTAGTAATAGTATTTGCTGATTAATAATTCTAATCTTTTGAATTTAGTAATTGTTGAGTTTATCTTTAAGTTAAGTTTGAATTAATATTCTTGATTGTTTAGTCTTAATAAAGGGTTAGTCTGAATCATTGATAAAAAATTAGGTTATCTTGCAACAAAAAGTATTGAGCTGATTTATCTTAATGAATGCAAAATTGACGGTCAAAATTAATCGGGTATACTTATGACAAAAACAAATAAGTATATTTTTTTTAGTTAGTTTATAGATTTCGTTTAAGATATTATTAAATTTTGTACAATTAAACTTTTTTGAAACGATTTTTTCTTAGTCCTCGACTTTTTGATTCGAAAGGTGGCCAGTACTTTTTTTAAGGAAGTCATTTGTTTCTCAATACTTGTATTTATATAACGAACGATCTAAATGGTAATGCACTACCTTATCAAAAACTTTATAGCTTTTTCTTGCCATAATTTTATACTTACATAAATTCCAGCTATGTAATCATAAATAAAATTCGGATGGGGACAAGATGAAGTTGTAAGATCAGCAGGGAAGCCGTAAACAGGTATGGTGTAAGACCGGAAAATGTCATGTGGGTGTAGTCACCTGCAGTCAATGAAACCATGTTTATTATTTCGTTGTTTTTGAATACAATTGTATTTTGAATCGGAAATTTGATATAATATGTATTATATTATCTAAGAGTGAGATAGTCTCGTTCGATGATGAGTGGATAGACATTATCACTGCTTTGGAAATAAAATGTATGGCATTCGAATTTGTTTTTGACTACTGGTATTATTTTGGTTGTATTACCAAAGACAATAAAGTTAATAAACTGATTTATATTAAATTCATAATATGTAGTCTTTGTCTGGTTCTTTCTAAGTAGCACTTTGGGGGCTACTCGCATGTCGATACCACTAAAATTTTTGGAAATAATAATAACTGATTCATGAACGTTTCGAAAGCTCAGTTGAGATATGTTTAAATTGAATATACTGGATTTAACTCCATTATATCATGCCCTTATTTGCGCAGTCCCTTATTTCTGACCACCTTTCACCAAATCCACCATCTATTTCGTTTCCCAACAAGACATTATCTGTAATTTTACACTTGACGCAGTAAGTTTCCATTCCTGCTCCAATATCCTCTAACGTATCTATCAAAGAAAGCGGCTTACCTGTCTAGGGGTAATTTCGCCGTCCACTGGTTTCTACTAAAGGGAACAGTAAGTCCGTACTAAGTCTTTGTACAACCTCCCAAGCTTGTAATACTGTTGCTACACATTATATTGTTTGTATAGGTTAACTTATTGGAACTTGGGAATGTTTATTTTAGATAGTAATTTCGGAGGTAAAGTGTTGCCTGATTTTGTTTTTTGGTTCACTATTTGTAAAGTGTAGTAGCTATTTTATTTTAAAGAATCTTGGACCTCCTCGAAATGTTGAGTCCATATTTATAATTTCTTTTTCATCATTTCTATCCATAAACGTCCCACTGCTCCAAAGATTATTGAGGGAATTTAGCCTACTATACCACGCTGGCCAGACGGGTTGGTATAGGGTTTTGTTTCGAATTATCCTTTTCATGTAGTGCTGTTGCCTGTTTAAGATTTTTCCCTTAGTCGACTTTTACGACATCCATAGGTTGAAATGGGGTAGTGCCATTATGTATTTTTAATCCATCACTACACAGACAACTAGGTAGTAGGTAATATACTTACTGCAAATCCGGTTTGCAAACAGTCCAAAAAATAAAAAAGTTAAGCTAAAAGTTAAAAGTAATGATATACTATTACGGTCACCTCAGAAGTGTCATTTAGTTGCTCGTTTTCCCGCATTTACTTTAATGACTTACTGAGGTTGACATACTCGATTTTTTCTAAAAAAAACAATCGTTAAAACACTACGACGTAAAAGGATATCATTTTTATTGCTGCAAGCTTTATAATAAGTAGTAAGATTTTGTAGAGCTGATTTTTTATAACTTTGACCACTAAATTAGAAGACCGAAATTCTTCTTAAGCTGACATTGACGCAACAACCCAAACCTGGCTAATAGGAACTCGTGTATGGCGAGTGACAGAGCTTAATCTGTCGTCGTTGTTTCGTTAAAATATGGCTGCTGTGGCCTGAAACACGCATGCTAAAAGTACGTGTAGATACAGAATGCGACACTGAAAAAGATATATTCTGTAAAAAATATTCAACGTCACGACAATGAAAGGGACTGACAGATGCATGCTGTAAAAATGAGCTTAATTAGTGACGTCATTTATCGTGTTAGTATTGTATTTTTTTTTTGTTTCAAAGTTAAAACCAAACTCATTTATTTAATCACATTATTTGGCTCAGGCTAAGCAACGTTTGGCAAAATTGACTTCCATGGATTGTCACATTTTCATTCACGAGCTATTCCGTGCTTTACAAAGCTCGTAAAGCCAGTGATCCTGATTACCACTTAATGAGGTAGTCGTTTAGTCAAGTTGAAAGCCTTTTGGGTGACTTAACAAATTCTAGCAATGGATCTGCCTGAAGCACAATTAATTAGAAAAAATTGTGTCACTCAAATTTCTTGGTTGCCAGTACACTGACGAAGTCCAGCTTTTGAACGAGGTGGTTAGAAACTCAGTCCAATCTTTTCAATTGCTAGATAATTATATCGTATGTTAATGTTATAGTACTTTAATATTTTGAAAGAAGCTCGTCTAGTTTATGTTTCATGAATAAATATAAGTATTACAAAATATCGAGCATCTGCATCTTAGATATTCCAAATCTTGTATTATTCTATTCACTGCTATATCGATGTTCTATAAACATCTATTCTATATTTATACATACATATATGCAACGTGTGTGTTCTGTCGCAGTGCGGTGCACCTCCACAAACATGATTTAAATCACAAATGATACCGCTTGGTAACTTCCCTAAGTGATTTCTATGTTCGAGTCGATCACTGATTCAAGGAGCAATGTTGATTTAAGTATTTGTTATTTCAAATAAACTGAGACTCGTTCTTTAGAGAAATCTTTAAAATAATACAACATTCTTCACAATTTTATTAACATAGGTACTCAGTTTTAAGTTAGCCTCGACTGCAAAGAAGAAAAATGTTAAGTTTGTGTTCTATGGTTATTTTTGCCATGAAAACAAAAGATTAATAAAGTCCATTTGACACAAATATCCCACTAACCTAGATCGATGCCATCAAAACGCGATATAATTAATTCCAAATGAGTCTGTAGATATAAAACTAAGGCCGCAAGGACGTGATTAAGGATAGCGACCGACCATTTCAGACAGAGGTTAGATTCCATTTAATTTGTTTTGTGTAAAAAAGTAACTATGATTGTTGTATTAGAACAAGCTTATTTAGTAAATAAAATAATGTATTTATAATAACAATAACAAGTACTTTTTACTGATGAAATAATTATAAGTATTGAACCGTCTGGGTTTTTAAACTTTTAGTACCGAATGCATATTGTTAAAGTTCAATTTGATTTTGGAAAACACACACACACACACACACACATATAAGACTTCAAAAAATTATAAATCTACTTACAAAATTAATACAAAAATATATAATAACGTTTTTATTGCTATTTTTTTTATATCCATCAAATTTTTTTTTTTTACTTGGGTAAATGCCTGACGCTTACCCCTCGGTCTTGGGGAAAGAACCGAGGAGTTATGTGGGGCTCGCACCCACTAAAACCCCAAGGTGTTCCTCTCGTCGCGCTCTGCTGTGGTCACGGGAGCGCAGGACCATTTGTCCGCGACACGCAAAAAGAGACCTGTTATAAGTCTTTATGTATCTGTATCGTATCTCCTAAACGAATAGGTTGATTTTGATACCGTTTTTGTCGTTTAAAAGCTGACATGATCGTGATAGTTCTTAGATAGGTTTTATTTAATATCTATACCAACCAATATTACCTAAACAACTTTAACTAGAGCAAAATGCTTGCCATCAACACAGAGCGGGACTTATACTTATAATACAACACTGAATTGTTTTCATATAACATATCTTCGATTAATCAGTATCATCATCACCACACACTATTGTAATTAAAACACTCATGATAAGATCTAAAATAATACCAGGTGTTATAAATATAGGGATGATAGGTTCTGTTTGCAACAATATATAATGACTTTCGTTTTCTCGGGGTCTATTAAAACAATTTAGTTGGACTATTGTTAGGTATAATAGGCAAACCCACGTCGGTGTCCCGTAGCGAATTATAATGAGATAAAACATTATAGCGGAGAACAAATGAAGCTATCATATTTCTATCAACATATGGTTTGACAATGAGTTTTCGCTATACAATTACGAGCCTTTTGTAGTTTTTGCTCATGTGTGGCTCAAATAGTTGATTAATAGGTGACTGTGATTTTTTTTTTAATCTTTTAATTTTGTGATTTTTACCGTTGTTTCTTTTTTTTTTTTTTGCTAAACTGAGAATACAAAATCATTTTAAAGGCAAGCTTGCCGTGTGATTTGTGTACCAATGAAATTTGAGATGTTTTAAAATAATTTCTGAAACAATGTTTTAGCTTAGTATTACTACCCAAGTTGAAAATAAGCCGTCGACTAAAAGTAAATATGTCACAAAGAAAACAATGGTTGGACACGATTGGTATTAAAAATAATCTCAGAAATTTTAAGCCGGTACTTGAAAATGTGCGTCTCATTGCGCGCGGTAGGCATCGTTGGTATTTGTAAAATGGTAGTTATTATGCTTGAACTCGCCCACACGCAACGACGAACGTGTTAAAACGAAGAAAAAATACAAGGAAAAACCAAAATGGTACCAGAAAATCGTGAAGTATATTCTCGAGTAAATCTTCCATTGATTTGTTAAGGGATTTTTTAAATGCCGTAGATACCAAAAATATATTGAAAAATAAATCTGTTTCGAAATTTAACGATTTATAAAAACTGTCCCTTGTGGTCTCTTCACCTTTCGTAGACGACATTTGAAAAGTAATCTATTCCGATAAGCCAACAAGAAGACTGTTCATTTTTATTTTGTCCATTCCCTGAGGCTTAGAACATCTTAGACAAACCGTTCAAGTGTCGCGCTGTTGGCGTTTCGTTTTATTATTTTTATTGCTACATTGGTTTATTTTTATTTCATAAATCAAATAGTAAATCATCCAAACTACTTTAGACCGAAAAAACTTGCACGTCTTTGTTACAAAACTCATTCAAGCATAGTTAACTACAAAGTAAATATTTAAACCTATTTTACAAATACGTTTACGAGTAAATAATTATGTCAATGTTCCCGGTTGATACCAATTGGTTTGCCCGGTATTATATAGCATCTTACATAGCTCACAAAGTATGGGATTGAAGCACCTATGCCTACTCCTTCAGGAAAAAGGCTCTATGTAAGTACAATTATCAAAGTTCCCGCTCGAGCAATTTCCAAAATTTTTTGTATGTTTTCGTTCGTGATGATGAAAGTTCAAGTCAATTTAACATGCACGAGTTGACAGTAAAACGTTCAATAGGTATAACACAGCACAGGTATACAAAAAGTTTCAGTAGTCCTGTACTAAACCGCAAAAAAAGGATCTTGGCTTGCATTTCTTGTAACGTAACTATGAAACAGTGCAGGCAACATCTTGTACCTTGTACCAAACATACAGGGGCATGACGATGCATTCGCCTGCCGCCACAGCCTTAATCTCCCTACGATGCGGCCACGATAACGTTTGTGTGGCGACTACACTTTGTAAATACCTCAGACCAAGTACTGATGTAGAATTGTCTTGAAGAAGATATATGCCTATTGTTTTAATAAAAGTTGATCTTTTGTATTTTGGCACTTTTACGATGCATTATGGTAAGGACATCATTATTATGAACAACCATCGTAAATAACATATATTTTACGTAGATAAGGGATTTCTTTTGCAAATCAAATTTATATAACTTCAATAATTATTATATATATGTGGGATTCTTGAAGAAGACCTCGATGTGTGAAAAAACTTCAGATATAAAATATAGTTTTCGAAACATTAATTAACTCTTTTATGCGTCCTTTCGTTCTGTCGTTCGTCTTTGGTGTGTTCTTCCTCATCCTTCCTTCCGTCTGTCATCATTCATCATTCACTACATAGATAACATACTTCACTTCAGTCATTCCTCTTAACGTTTTATTCCCCTCATCTGTCAATCATAACGTTTCATTCCTACAACTTGGCCGGCTCTTCATGTCATTCATAGAAGCGAGATTTCATTTAATTATTGTTAAAAATAAAATATGTATCTACCTAATAATAAAGATACTAGTTTTTTGTAAAAATTACTAGTTGTTACGATCTAAAATTTCTCACAATTATACCTATTTTACAATCTACAGATAAATAGTTTCATAGAATATAATGTAATGGTTTTGTAACCTTTTCTAGTGACCGGTAGAGCAAATTAGAGTTTCATAGAGATGGGTAAATCATTAGTATAAAATGACATCCTAAGGATTATTGTTTCTTCCATCTTGAGGTTTAAGGTTTCAAATGCCAGTTTGCAATTGGTAAAGCTTGCTTATATGTGTAATTTTTAAATATACCGTATTCCCTCGCAAGACTTCCAACGATAATCAGCCAGACCCTATCAGGGGTTCAAAGAGATTAAATGCCGCAGGGATGACCGAAATGAGACACGCACTCTTCATTCTCTATATCGATGTTTAAGTAAATATTCACCTTAGTAAAGTTAGGGTTTCTTATAACAAAAAAGACAGAAACTTCTATGTTATTCCTAAAAAAAATATTAACATTTAATACAAATTCAAACTTTGTTTAAATTCATAATTTAGCTTACCTTTTCTTTCACACAATAACTGTAAACACAATCAAATAAAATAGAATGTTCCACATCAGCGACAGAATTTTAAGTCCACAGTTTTTTTGTGCGATATCCTGTTATTTTTTACGTAACATCACTAAAGACCCCATTGCATAAAAAACTTGTCTCACAAATTCGTTCAGAACATAAAATACCGTATTATAAAACAAACGGAAGCATTACAACCCCCTTTTAAATATTTAAATGTCCCGAATGACAGAAGTTAAAATTCATTGGATTTCAAAACCAACCCTCTGTCGTCAAATACAGGCATAATGCTTCATTTAATAACAAATTAGATCTCGCCACGTTAATAAAATGACGAATACCTCCTATTTTAAATGGAACGGGAGATTCTTTTGTTTAGATATAACACGAGCTAAAGGATCCGAAAGATTCCTTAATTCACGACGAAGCACATAAATTTAAACGTCGTATAAAAAAGATAAAAACACGTGTGAAGTCCAGTTTGGTTTTAAAAGAATATAGGTTTCGAGACCGTCTTTGTGTTCAACAATATAATTGGGTGGTTGAGGCGATATAAATATTAAAGGAATGCACTGAATGTGGTTTCACTTACAAAGGATTGTGTGGTTGGATTTTGTTTTAGAAAAAATAAGGTTTTTATTTCATAGGTACATAATTGAAACACGCATATTTTTGCGGTATTAAGGTGTCCATTACGATCATCGGAAATAAAACAACGGCTTAAAAATTTTATGCTGCGGTGTTTGTTCGTTTTTGTGTTCAATATCTCTAAGATTCAATTCTCACGTCTTCTCTCATTCGCTCATTGTAATAGTCAGTTAGTAGTTAAGAAAAAAACTAAGCTTTCGATTAAGCTATTTAAATTCCGAAATAATTATATTATTTCAGTATTCGACAAAAATCTGAATGAGATTTTTTTTTTTTTTTTAATAATATTCTACCACATTCACAGAGCGACACCTAGTCCCAAAGTAAGCAATTATATTTAATTTTGCTTGTGTTATGGGTACTAAACAACTGATATAACTACTACTTAAATACATTTTTTTTTTGTAAATACATACATAATTATTATAGATAAATTACACCCAGACACAGAACAAACCTTCATGCTCATCACACAAAGATTTATATTTGCATTCTCACTTATTCCGTTCAAAAATATATATTTGCAACCCTAGACAAATATTTCGGTATTTCTTTAAATTATATACGCCATATTTTTTCCAAATAATTAATTCCAACCCGTATGGTTGAAACAATAGAATATTAACCTCTCAGCATCGTGATAACGAAAGGTCGTTGTAATAACTTTTGCTAAATTTGTGCTGCTTTTGATAATGCTAAATATATTGCCTTCCTTTTATAAACAAATAATTATAATGGAGGTAAACTTTATAATATTTTTTAAAATATAAATTTATACCTATTATCATATTTAATAAATTTCTTATCTATTAGATCTGTCATTAAAATTATGTAATAAGTAATAATTTTATTGAAGTGAAAAAAATAATAACCCAATATTTATTTTTAATTGTTTTTATTTAATTATTTTACCTTAGCAGCTATTGATATAACCTTTCTGTCAAACAAAATGTGACTAAATGTAATTATAACAAACGCACAATCATTTAAAATAATAAATTTTGGTAAGACGGATTTTGGTTTCCGTGCCGTTCAGAAGGTTAATTGAGTATAATGATTTAGTTATCGAAAGTGTTTCAAGAACTTGCAAATATTTCAAACAATATTACAGCTAATTCTATCGACTTCAAGGTTCCTATTAGGAAGTGGAAGGTACCTTACAAAAGTGGGGCTTGGCATTGCTTTATTGCTGTGTCAGAGCCTTTAATTATTACCCCCGTTATCAGGCTAGCGATCTGAGAGGGCACGACGCCTACTTCCTTCAAGCAAGCTTACCGTATGTATTTCAATACGGAATTTGTAATGCTATAGTGGTTGTGTGTTGTGTTCAATGCCAAGAATCGAGATTTCGATGTGAGATCGAATCGTAATACAGTATCTTATTTCAGTTTAACTGATAGCATGTCTATTGATTATTGACTGAACTTTACTTGTATAGAATTAGATATCATAATGTTTTCTTGCCTGCTGATTTTTATTCCTTTATTTGAAATCTTAGCTTAAGTTAAAGAGCAATTATCATTGTACTCTATTATCTGCCTTCTTTTTAACATTTTGATATGACTCGACTCCCAGCATAGCTAACTGCTTCCAAGTTTCTTTTTGAGAGCCGCTCTTAATATTGTGTTCGTTGCTATCATCGAAGTTAAGCAAAATTCAGCAAGGTAAAACCTTAGATAAGTGACCATTTATGACATTTACATTTTCGAGCATCTCCTTGCTTCGGAAGGCATGTAAAGTAAGCTGTTGGCCCCGGTCATCACATGTGGTAATCGTTATGTCAAATTGGAAGCCTCCTAGGAGACTTGATAAATTCCAACACCTAGGTCTGGCTCAAGCTCATACGATGATGTTATAAGTATTAAATTTTTAATAATATAATAATAATATTCTACCACATTCACACAGCGCCATCTAGTCCCGAAGTAAGCAATTATATTTGCTTGTGTTATGGGTACTAAACAACTGATATACTACTTAAATACATTTTTTTTTGTAAATACGTACATATTATAGATAAATTACACCCAGACACAGAACAAACCTTTATGCTCATCACACAAAGATTTGTCCTGGGTGGGGATCGAACCCACAACCTCCGGCTTAGCAGTCAGGGTCACTAACCACTAGACCAACAGGCCAGTCAAATAAAAAAAATAAGAATTTTCCTTTATTTCAGCCACTTTTTTGAGTTTTATAGTACTCTGGCTTTATACTCGTAGTACATAAAAAGGCTCCTTAACATTTTGTTAATATAATGATTTTGTGGTAATAAAATTTTAGTAAATTACAGTAGGAATGGATTAATTTCTTTTTAAATCATTATTATAACAAATAAAGTTTAAATTACTGAAACATTTATTTTCACTGCATGACGCAATACCTAAGGTTTATACAACTGCACTTAATAATCCGTTATAATGAGATTGTAAAATGTATATTTAACAGCTCCGAATGGTAGAGTATTAAAATTAGGAAATTAATTATACCGATTTGATCGGAATTAATTAGCAACTGCATACCGGTATTGAATTACATTTGTTTTTTATGAAAAAACTAACTTTTCTCACGCCCCTGTTTATCTTATTCACACACCAATGTTCTAAGAAATTTAGCATTAAACTGTCCAAACGCTATCGTTTATTCTTTTTACATTAATTTTTAAGGTTGCAGCTGAAGCCCAAAATGAATTTTAATCTTGTACCACAAATTAATAAAGAAACAAAATGGCATAATGTTTTCGAATGGTTATCGGGACATCTTATACGAGATTGTTTGTTTTATTAACGCCTCAGACAAGGTTTATGAGGAGAGGGATCATCATGACGTGAATATTAATTTTAGGGGTACGTTTTGTGGGATAGTTCGCAGATAAGACGGGAGACATGGAGGTAATGTATGGAATGAAGAACATAAAGGGCTGTTTTATCTTGAATCTTTCTTGATTGAATATAAATGATAAATGATATATTTATTTGTTCCAAACATGTGTAAATTACAGGAAATGCTTATAACCTATAATAAGTTCTTGGTTGGTTTTGTTTGTAGTCTCAACATGCTTTGCCATAAACGGCGTACAAAATATGGTGGCTTTATTAACTGAGACAAATAAAATATTAATTACAATTGTTTTCATGCAGTAAAAGTCATTATAATAAAAAAATTAAATTAGAAATTAAAAAAGAAAGAAAATATAAAAATACTTAGTCAATTAGTTTTATATATACCTTCAGCAAATTTAAATTATAAATTGAAATAGAGTTTTTGGTACAAATTTTGTGGAAAGATTTAAATAAATCGTTAAGTTTGCAGGAAATGCTAATAGTAGAACGGAGGCGATACTATATAATTTAATTAGTGATATATTATGCTAAATATTTGTAAAAAATCACAAATTTTAACTAAATTGATAAAATTTTAGGAAATGAGTCACTTTAATACCGGTCTCCTTTTAATGTTTCCTTTAACACAAAATATTCGAGATTCTATTTATGTTATGTGCATATTATTATTAATATTCCATGTGAATTATTATTAGCCGCAAAGTTGTCAAATTTTATTTTAAGAATACTAGTGACCATGTATCTAATGTAGTAAAGACTCACAAATCTACCGGTACATACATTTTGCAAATCCATAACTAGTTTAATAATAATTATTGCAATATAAATATTTAATAACAAAAATGAAACTGAATCAGTTAAATACAGTGATATAAAAATTTGAAAGATTATATTGGTTCATCTGTTTTCACAAAATGAATCTTTAGGATAGTCCTTTATTTTCAATTTCATGCTTATTCTATTTGAATCGTATTCTTATTAATGTATGAAAGTATCTGCTTTATCAAACATTGATTCGCTTCCACCAATAAGTTTATCGACAACATTCCAACTCGATTCAACACTTCTCGTTTGTAGTCACCGTCGCATTCTCACTTTAACCTACAAAACCCACAATATTGCTATTTGTGGTCAGAAACAGTACCATCATAATTCGTGGTATGACCACTTACTGCTCTACTTACCCAATGATGGATAGAAACTAGAATAAATTTAATATTTTAAACTATATATTAAGTCTCAAATGATTTAGTAATGACGTGATTGTTAGACGTTAGTAAATTAATTATAGACAAAACCGACCTCGTGGGTGACCAAGTAGTACTAACAGATATTGATCGCGGCTCGGTGTGTAAAAACAACCTTTCATTACGAACCGGTATAATCTTGCTATGAAAAAGGAAAGTAACTGTTATTTTTGAATATTTATTATTTTATTAAACTATAATAGGTATGCTACAAACCTATATCTAGTTAAACCTAGTATTTATTTGAGCTTTGGTATAATTTTATTTCTCTATTATTTTTACCGATCACTTCTACCTACATTAATAACTATTTTAAATTTTTGAGCTTTACTAAACGTTTGAAAAAGCGAAAGATTTGGATCACGCATCACTTAATCAGATAGGTACACATAATTATTTATTTGATATGCTAATTTACTAATTTAAACATAATGGTTTTTGGTACACGTTTCTTATTTTTGGTATAGGTACGTTGTTTTTTTGTAAAATTCATTGGTAGACAAAAACTTATGTTGGTGAACAAATTATATATTATTATTTGTTCCCAAAGTTAATTCATAGAAGCAAACAGAAAATATATTGCACATGAAAATCTGTTATATTCCCAACAATCCGAACCGATATCTCGACTCCAAAACAAACACGTCCTCAAAACAGAACTTGCAGATAAATTGTTTGCGGAACACTCGAAATCATTCGTTGAGTCGATCAAATCGCCTCGATATCATAAAATATTGTGCCGAAAATCACACTCGCTGACAGAATATTAATTTCAAGTTTATGGTATCTCGCCCCCCCACTGTTTCTTAAACAATACAAATATTTTAACAATACGCCGCGCGATTTTAGGCAATAAATTTTAGTATAACGCTGTTTTATTAAGTGGTTATAATCTTCATAGGCCGCAGTTTTTAAAGTAAAGAATATTTACACTTTGTAACATCGACACATTAATCTCCCACACCGGTTTCTGATTATGTTATAAATTATTATTTATATTAAAATATTGTCTTTTAGGTTTGGCAAGTCATTATAAACTATGATAAATTTGTTCATATTGTTCAAAAATTTGATATTAATCTAGAAGCATATTTTCTACTAATAAGCTTGTCTTAATAAATTATATTAAATTAAATGCCTACACAATACCGAACCTATAACATTTATTAACGGGTACATTACTCACGACGATCCGTTCAACTGAAGCGAGAACAATATTTATTTACCGTTGTATCGCTCATATATCTTGGCAATCGTAGCATGAAGCTTATATCGACGGAAGTACACTCAATATTGTGCTAAAACAAAAGTCACTAGGAACCCGCACATCTATCAGGGGTATCCCGGTAGGACGCAAATAGCCCGTACTGCTAAATCGCCCGGCGTAACGCGTAATATCAATGCCTGCAGCTTCATTGGTGGGACGCTCGATTGCCCGCACGCGTTTGTCGACCTTGCGTGCAATTGTCAAAGATTAGAGAAAATTAGAAAAGGTACAAAAATATTTACAGATTTGTTTGAACATTGATAGTTCACGTATTTAAAATTGTTGATATTGAAATGAGTTAAAGTTTAATTGTTACTTGCAATCATCGCATTTTTTCCCTATAGGTTTAATCTAAGTTAATAATGAAGTCAATAGCCCAATTTCACATTAAATCAGTTGGTAAAATACTCAAAAGCCTAGCACGCTATGATAAATAGAAAAACATCACATCAAAATAGTGCAGCAAATATTTTTGTTTGAAAACAACAGCCGTCTGTTTTTCCTATGTTTTAATCTTTGCCTGCGTCCATCGGTATCGTATATTTTTCAATTCACCACTATTTCCTCAAATTGGCCCCTGCTTTTGTAAATATTATGTTTGGTTCAGCGAATCCCAGACAAAGGAAGTTAATGTTGTGCATCTTTTATTTTAAGCTTGAAATACTACAATGATATTTTTAAAGAAATATTCTTGCTCTACCGGTTTATGAATGGAATGTCGAAGAAATGAAGTAAAAAGTTTAAAAAGAAAAATTGGTAGAATTTGGCTTTGATTAAGTTGTCAAATTATGCCCAAAATTGAACTCTGAACAAGATAAAACAATACATAGTTAGCACATAAAACGTAGAGAATTACCCAAGTTTGTAACAAGGCCCAGACATTCAATTTGGCTTTCTTTTATTTCCCGTCTCTTTGTTTAGATTTCCGTCACGGGGCTAAGAAAAATAGCGAGTCAAACAAAAAGTTTTACCATCGCCAAAGGGCCAGTCAAGCGTGAACCTTCAAAAACAGATAACGGGAGACTGAAAATATCCGGTGTCTTTGAGCCGAGATGCGTAGATATGGTTCAGTCGGTACTGGTCATTGACAACTATCCACTTACACAAGCTATCCATGTTCGATTACAAACACTCATACAATATCAGATTTTGCGATGTCTTATTGCAAGGGTACGGATACGAAAGTGTGAGCTCCATCATTAGGGGTAAGAAAAGTGTGTGTCAACAAACGTTTGCAAAGTTGACATCGCTTGAGGCCAAAAGAAACGTATTGTGACATAGTGCAATTCCTTAACAAGCTGCCTTTGTTCGGCCTAATAACCGCAAGCTTCGTTTTGTCCCAGTTGACCGAGTTAGCGGGGTCTATGGACAAAGACATACCCTATTTTTGCGGTGCACTTATGCAAAAATAAACATGCTCTTCTGAAAAGTCAGTGCAGATTTTGTTTGTGGGCAGGTAACAATTACCTGACTTTTCAGAAGCGGGATATACTGCTTCGATTTAATTCTAGAGCAACATCTAATGCTCAATTTGTAATAATTCGTATCTAGATTTTACTAGGTTTTTACTGTTATTATACGTCAGCACCATCCCACTGTGTTGCAGAGGCGTTATTATATAAATAAATAAATTATAATCATAATATATTTATTTATATAATGATATAAAAATTGTAATTATAATTAACATTTTTATATCATAATGCTTTATTATTAATTAAAAATAATTATCAAAAAGTCATACATGGAGGCTAAGTAATTTTATAATTTTTATTTTTCTCTGTAATCTTTAATTATTGAACTTGTGTATTCAAAGGTATATTCTATGGGTACAAACGTAATTCAAATCCTACATTGTAAATAGTACCTAACTAATAGATACCTCCCTTAGCCCAATAACTTACAATAAATTAGAGGTAAAAAAATGCCTGCGCGGCGGGGTAAGCGTTTTTTGATGCGGTCGCCGGCTTGTTCACTATAGCTACATGATTTCATTAGCGACGTTCTTCATGTACGAAAAAGCGCTTTCGAGATGTAGTTTTTTCGATTACAAATCTGTCATTGGTTTGCAGTGTTTACAATGCCGCCATACATTTTTCATTGATTTCATGGAAGGGAATTTATTTGCTCGTAGTTTTTTTTCGTTTACTCTTTAATATAGTATTGTATATGTAGATATGTTTTTCACTAGATAAATACCTATTGCTTTTCGTAAAAATAATAATTCGCATATTTTATGGTTTTCCCTAGATATTATGCTAAAAAACTACCAATCATTTGTTGAATAGTAGAAAATTGGCCTGCAATTCGAAACAGTATACTTTCCCAACGAATACCAATACTATAAAATTACTGGTAATTGGTAATGTTGCGAAATGCCGTATCCAATTAAAGGTACCGATTTTTTTACGCCGATTCCCGTCGCTGGGCAGCTACAGTTTTTGCTGCGAATGGCCATTGGGTTGTCGAAGTTTTTACTGAACGACGACGACGAATTTTTTGCTGAGTCCGAACTCATCTTGAAACGTCAAGTACCCATATATTTCGGTAGCGACCGTCCATGCTCGTCGTAATTGATTGAATTCGCTGTAAATAAGCTTCATTTTTGTCTGTACTTGTACCTCTTTGTTTATTAAACACATGCTTTGGTAAAATGTTTTTGCTTGTAAAAAAATTTGGTGTGCTGTTTTTGTTTTGTCCCAGATGAAATAAATGTTAAAATTGGAAAGTCACATTGGATCTTATTAATATTTCAACTGTTTACGAAGCTGGGGACAGGACAATGAACTGCGTAGTCTTTAAACTTTTTCTACTCAATTTTATGACTGACAATCAAAGCTAAAAGCCCTCAAACATTCCTTTTAGGTTATTTTATTGTCAGACAACATATCAACTACTTCTATTTATAGTAGGACACATCATTTTTTACCCATTTTTTTTCTATATTTTATGGGTCGAAATAATATTTTGATAAGCGTTTATGGTTGTAAAGAGAGAATGTTTAAATATATTTTTTATCTTTCATTGCAATTTATTAATATCGTGCTTACAGACAGAGTAATATAAAACAAATCAAACGTATTTTAAATGTAAAATAATCGTGATGGGATGGAGAAGTCTGATTCCAAACAAGATAAAGGATACATGGCGATCATAAAAATGATGTAGCGATAAGCGAACCCAATCATCACAGCAGCACGGGAGGCGTTACTCGACACGTAACGTATAACTACTATAAATTGAACCAAGTCAAACATTCAACAATCGCGGTTGCATTGATTCGAATCGAATCATTCAATTAAAACGCCTCAGTACGAACGTCGAAACGACGTTTGAGATCAATATCGCAGTTTTAATAAAACAGATGGAGAACGGGCCTCCATATCCGGAGCTTGCTTATTTTTTTCAAACGAGAAAAAAGTTGGAGCCCCTCGAAAAAGCAAGCAATGATAATAGAAACAACGGGAATGCCGCGTTCTAAAGGGTTATTCGTGTTTTTATTTGCGCCTATATAGAGGTCTTTTTAGAATGCGTTAAAAGGAAACGACTCGAAATCTCCCAACGAGTGCGTGGGTGAAAAAATAATATGGGTGCTCTGTCGCCTAACGTTTATGTTTAGATATTTCTATATCCTGTTACTTGCTTTACATGCTATTGGCATTTGGATACAGCCAGGATACAAACAAGCAATATTGGTGAGACACTTTGCAGGAGCACGCGACCTGATTTTTTTATTATACCGAGTATACCTGATATATTTTACAATGTATATATGGAATAACAATAAATGGCGCAAAATATTGCGCAAATTTTATTGTATGTGTTCTTGTCCACGCAAGTTTGCGTTTTATTTTCGTATAAGCAGCAATATTAAGTGCTGTAATGTTTCTGAAATTTATTTTATGTACTTTTATAATGGTAATATTATGTTTTATTTATTAGGTATACATGGTTCTTTTATTGAAACAATATTTCAATCGAAAATATTATACAAAAGTGTTTCAAGAACAAATAAAAACTATTAAATTTAATGTTTAATTTTAAAGTTAATTCTACCAGTTTTCTCATTTGAGATGCATCTACCAATATACCTTTGAGCTACAAAAAATAATGTCTTCATTGCTTATATTTCGAATAGGATCTTCTAAATAAAAACATAAGTAACGTAACCTGATACTTATGACATTTTGTATCAGAACTTATTTACGATCAACACAATGGCTACCGTCGTTTTTTATAAGAAAGCCAACTTAATTGGTGAGTGATGATCACGCTAGGTGGCGTGACTGGCTGTGGTGACAGTTTGAATTCTTAATTACGTAAAATATAGTAATTGGCGCACCCACTTCAATGGTATTGTTATTTGACTTTGGTTTGAATCCAGAGTAATGACGTCATTAAGTAATTAAGATTCATTTGTGAAGACACTCACAAAATCAACCAATCTACGATCAAACGACGGGTTCAGATTGTGTTACATTTAGAAAGTGACCTTTGATTTTCCAACAGTGTGATTAAGCTCTATTGATTGTAGTTTTTCAATGGTGACTCTTTATCCGTTGTCTGATAACATTTTATCAAATCGTTATTTTTAATCGGGCCTAGAAAATTAAATCATTTAAATTTTATATTATATAGTATGTCTTTTACGATTCGATTAAGAATACAAAATTTCACTACCCCATCTCAACCTGTGATAATGATGATGTCAAATCAAGTTGATGTTAGTTTTAGCCAATGTTCAGCAGTAAATGTCGTTAGTAGAGAGAGAGTGATTTTAAAATAAATTGAGCTAAGTATAATGATGGGACGATTTTTTTAATGAAATGATTGTTGTGGGTTGAGTAAGGAAAAAATAATGAAAAGGATGAGACGTCATAGGATAAATACGGAATAACCCGTTCTATCACTTCTGATATGAATATTATCATTTATATTGTGGATAAGCTTTCTTACTGAAGTGTTTTTCAAGGTTAGGTAGATAGACTAATATATGGGTGAATTCAACAACTAGGCTGCGGCATCGACTTCAAGGTTGTCTGAGTATTATGAAGGTTGTTATTGAAATAATAAATAAGAAATGAGTTAACACAATGTTTCGTTTTTGTTTATGATGTAATGGTTGTACTAATATAAAGTAAGCTTAAAAATGGTATCAATGTGCAGGAAAATAAGTAGAATGAATTACTTTTAATGTATTTAACTAAAGTAACGATCACGTAAATTTAATAAGTCAATAGTACAAAAATGTGTATTTTTATGTTTATAAGCTTAATAAAAATCAATTTTTTTTTATTGCCTGAAGTGCCAGACGAGCAGGCGGCCCATTTTGTACATTATTGTCAATAATTTAATCTCACTAGTGGTAAGTAAATACAATTTAAAAATAGCTATATTCAGATAAAGTGTATCACTTAATTACTTTGAAAGTCAAGGCTTAGAAAATTGCGTAATTTTGAAGCAAATTTAAGATTTAAATCTCCAAACAGTCAGTAGTTTAAAATAACATCACGCACATTAGTCGATTCTACTCAAAGATTAAAAAAATGGATGCGCGAGATAAAAAGGTTATAAATACCAGTTTTGAATATGCTCTTACTGGAATACGATAAGATCTCTTAAGCTTTTTATACTAAAAAGGGGTGTGAGTTAAAAAAAAACATAAAACTAGGGTCCTTGCCCCGTTGACGGCCACAACGAGTTTTATTACATACGACATGTTGACGAATAGGGCGTAAAATGCTACGGTTTTATGTCATAGAGTAGAATTTTAAATAGACCAGACTCAAGTTGACATAATACAAATATTCAAAATAGGCAGGGTGTTTTTCTTATAAGACACTCTGTTTAGACTAACTAACTCTTATATGAATATATTCATTTCATTCGTATAAGAAAAAAATATTTAGAGATATATAGATTATCATTATATTTTTTAGATCTATTCAAATATTCTGTACCGATTTATAAATTTTAATGTACGTTTTAAATAAAATAATACGTATAAGTTTCGTATTTATAACGTTTGTTTCTAATTCAGATGTTTTTTATTTCAATACAGTCTTTCAATTCAATTCATGTCTTTCAATTCATGAATAATTTGGTAATGCTGTATATTACCATTTCAACCCATAAACGTCCCACTGCTGGGCATGGGTCTGCTCCAAAGAATGTGGACGGAATTTAGCCTACTATACCACGCTGGCCATGGGTATAGGGTTTGTTTCGAATTTTCCTATTATTGCAGTGCTCTTGTCTGCCTAAGGTTACTCCCTTAGTCACGTTTTACGACACCCACGGATTGAGATGGGTAGTGACATTATGTATTCTTCACTACACAGAGTATAGCGTATAGGTATTATGCATATTAAAAGCGTAATAAAATCAAGTCTATGAACGATCTTTTATAATTTCTTGATCTATGTCGACCTGGGCACGGCACAGCCCAAAGAATTGCGTGACAAAATAGTACTGCACGCACGCTGTCAAATGATAACTCCATGTCTATCAATTTCCAGAGGAATGGAACACTGTGGTGTGCTTAAACTTTATTATGGCGTTCGTAGATAAGTAGTCCAATTGGATTATTCATTCAGTGACTAATAGGTCACCGCTTTATTTATCCTGAAAAGTAAATATATTGAGGTCAAGCTGAGCTAATAAATTAGTCTCAACAATTCAGAGAACCTAAAATAATAATATATAATAATATTTTACCACATTCACACAACGCCATCTAATTCTAAATTAAGCAATTTGCTTGTATCATGGGTGCAAAATAACTGATATACAAATTAAATACCTTTGTTTTTGTAAATACATACTTGTTAGATAAATTACACCAGCCACAGAACGAATAATCATGCTCATAACACAAAGATTTGTCCTGGGTTGGAATCGAACTCACGATCTCCGGCTTAGCAGTTAGGGTCACTAACGACTAGACCAACAAGCCAGTGGTAAAAAAAATGGTATAATTTATTACTCGTGGTTTTCATTTAGCGTATATATGTGAATTTATGAAAAACCCTGTGAGATTTATGCGCCGGCTAAGTAAGTTTTTTCTCAATTCACGCCTCATTTGTTGATATGTAGCTAAAAACAAAATTGTGACATAACTCTTAAGTATTTATAGCTCTAGAAAAAATATGTATGAACATTAATTTTGTTTGATTCAAGCCGCTAAGCGCTATGTTTTGGCAACGTCTATTAATCTCAAAGTCCTGTGATATTATTTTTTTGTATAAAAAAGTAGTAGGTAGTAAAAAAGTCGTATTTAATGGAAAACTTAATATATATATTTATTTTTGTATAATATACAAAGTGCCTCGAACAGATTTAAAGTAAATTTGTATAAATTTCATTGAATATAAGCATTTACTTTGCGTTGTTTTAATATTTTATATTTATGGCAAATAAGTATCTAATGAAAAAATTTTTACCCGCAATGGGTTTTGCAATCGCGGCCCTTGCATTCCGCTTTCAATGCTCTTCCTACTGAGCCATTAGGACGGATGTCCCTGAAATCATTTTTCCATTACTTGTTCAGCATTTATCTAAAAAGTATAAATTCCCTTGGGCACAGGCGTAAGGGGCATCTAAAGCATGATGAAATGTAGAAAATCAAATAAGTACATTTTATTAAAAGGAAAATACACGACAAAAATAAACCATCAAAAATAGAGTATCCCTAGACATTTTCATAACAACACAGGAAACGAAATTAGTAGCCTCAGAGGGCAATACGTCCTCATCATCATTATTAATGCGAACAAATTAAACGTTGTTCATCCACCACGATTTTTCTCCCTCCCTCACAAATTAACTACAACGAACGGTACTCAGACCAGATTTGAAATTTACATTATATTAATCCTACTATTTAGTGTTTAAGCTGGGAAGTTCAAGGCTTAGGAATGTTTTATATATAATAATATATGTTTCTATATTTAGAATTTTAATTAGGCTCACCGTTAGAAGGTATAATAATAGCAACCAATTAATGTCCCACTGCTGGGCGCCGATGTCCTTCCCTTTATCTAGAGAGTTGAAGGAATTTAGGCAATAATCCACACACGCTGGCCTAGTGCGGGTTGGTAGGTCATACATTAATCGAATATGTGTGTAGCAACCCTAACGTCCAAAGTTTATCTTGCGTGGCATGTCTTCAAGCCTTTCTAACATTGATCCATTACGTTTAGGTATAAAAAATTATGAAAGTCGTAAGGATTAAGTACAATTTCTAATTTCTCAAAACTCATTGCGTTGTCTATTAAGTGAATAGATTTCAGATTTTTTTATAGAAATACAAGAACTAGATGTTGAATTATTAATGTCTGTCCCATTCGAATACCACATTCCAATCGATACTACTGGTATCTGTTTCAACTCATTTTTATTTTCTGTTCCGAACGGATATGTATAGTCAACCATATAATATATTTGCTCTACCACTTTTGACAAAAATGTCACTTGAAGCAAAAATAGACTTTATTGCTTTGTGATATGCAAACGACATTTACTATAAATTTAATGGTGGTAAAGAAATTTTATTGTCTGCTATAAACTCTTTGTCCATGTAGTGACGGATTAAGAATACATATAGTAACTACCCCATCTCAACCCGCGGGTGTCGTAAAAGGCGACTAAGGGAGTAAGGAACCTTATGCATACAAGAGCACTGCGAGAAAAAGAAAATTCGAAACAACCGCTATACCAAACCGTCTAGCCAGCATGTTATAATAGGTTATTCCCTCCACATTCTCGGAAGAGATCCGCGCCCAACAGTAGGACGGTTCATAAACTGTCCTACTGCTGGGCGCGGATCTCTTCCGATAAAAGACTCTTTATATTAAAGTATTTTTGCTGACTGAACCTTACATATTTGAACTTGTTTTGGTATTAGTTGGTATTAGTTTAAACAGTGGTAACATTCACCGATAAAATGCCGCACCCTTTCCATATTACAATGAAAGTTTTATCCCTCCTCTGCTATGTCTAACGACTTTTCAGTTTGTAATACCCACTACAGAGGAAATTAAATTATTATAAAAACAAAAAAGTAAATAATATTTTATTCCAAGATGGTAAATCTGTGCCGTTAATTTCATACGTCCCTGGAGGGTAGCTTCTCTTAATTTGCTTAGGGGAGGTTTTAGGTCTACGTGTTAATGAAAAAGTGTTTTGCATTTAGATGGGAAAACAACAATCTCTAATGGGATATTTGTTATCTTAAAGAATATAAAGATACTGTTTACCTTTGCCAGCAATTTCATTAGATATAAAACAATTTTTTTAAAGGGTTGTAGACATCAAAAGGAATAAAATAAACTTTTGTACGATGACTGTCACGTACCACCCGTCTATCAACCTGTAAGTTTAATTTTTCACAGAGTTGCAAAACGTATAAATTTCAAATTTGGATAAGTGATGAACCGTAGTGACTGTGATAACCTTAACTTCTAAGTATTCGTTTTTATCAAATCAGTTTAATTTATAATTATTATGTATTTCTTTCTTTTTAAAAAATATTAATCTCAATTTGTTTAATATTAAAGTATACTATCAACAATTTCATAAATACTAGAAAGTTCTCTAATATCTATACTTCTTAGTAAAGGACAACTCAAAATCTATATCAGCAAAAGTTTTTCAAAGAGAAGAAAATTTTAATTTCCTTATCCACAGGTTGCGACAGTGTTCCGTAACAACAGCTGTTATGGGTGACAAATCATAAGAAGAAGTGATGTTTCAGAAAATAATTAAGAGATAGGTATTTAATTATTTTTACTTTTACTACCATAACATATTATTTTAAACGAATAGATACCTGAGGCTACTATCAGAAAAGAAAGAAAAAGTTCCAATATTAATAGAGAATTTTAAATATTGTTCAAGCATATAATTGTTACAAAAAATATTCTGTAATATATATGCAGGGTTGCGGGTGGCCGTTGGTTGCAGGTGTCAGTTCGCATTAGCGTAAATTAGGTGAGGCCTATGTTCAGCAGTGGACGTCGTTGGGTTGATATGATGATGATGATATATTTTTTAATTTAATTAATGTAGGTACTATTTTACCTTGCCTAGATATCACGATGTAAAGAGTATATCGTAATATCTCTCTCAAATTCAGCGTTACTATACATTATACTCATAATAACACTAATTAAAATCATAATAATTACAATATCTAATATACAATATTATATATATAAAAATAACGTCATATAGTTTTGTCAAATCACAGTTAATAACATGAGTAAATAATATTAGGCACGTCAAGCATAAGTCAATGGAATCCGTTCAAAAGATTGTAGAATAAATAGTAGATCAATCAACACGATATAAAATATTTTGAAATACGAAACCACTGTTTGGAAAACCTTCAAGTTGAACTCTTTTATACCCCATTGCAAAAATGTGACAAAGAAAGTACTCACATACACATGTGCTAGCAGGTAGTGCGCTTTTGCGGTTTCATTGCGTGCAGGAAATTCGTGAATGAAACGGGTGGGCTCGCGAGATCATTTAGGGGAAGGCTTTTTGTATTCCCACGGTCGCTGCGGCCATTGAAGGGTTAAAGATTGACGTGATGGTGAGTTTTTGTGATTTCTTCATTTATGGGTGAACCGTTTATGAAGCAGAAATAAGGAAATGCGTGGAGTTTGCTTTATAGAGGCATTGGATGGTCAATAAAAGAAGTAATGAAGTTTTATGACTATGAGGCTTGATTATAAGGGCTTAATTTTTTCATACACGAATTACTAGCAGATCATGTTTGTTTTTTTTTTTAAATTATATTATAATCTTGAATGTATAAATGGCGTTTGCACATAAAATTTATGTTAAATGATTTATACGATTGAGTATACCTTTATTTGTCTATAGGTATTGTACACCCGAACCCAGCAGTGGCACATTAATGGGTTGCTGATGATGATGATGATGATCTTCTGTGGCCTAGCAAACAAAAAATATCACAGCTTCCTATCGTAACAGGATTTTAGCTTCGCGAGAATGTGTCGCAAAAACTCTTAATTAGATTATAAAGTCAACGGCGATGCTAGCAGATGGCTTAAGAATCTCTACCGTTTTGATTTCATACAGGTGAATAATTTTATTGTGCTTCATATTACAGTAGAATCCTCTCTCCCCGGTTTCTACAGAATATTATAATTTTAACTTAGTTAAAATATCCTATAAACTTGTTTTGTAATGTAAGCAATTTTCTATTTGAAAATTGTTTTTATTTGTTGATTTTACTTTAGTTTTTATTTAGTTTTACTTTTTGTTGTTATTAGGTACTTGTATCTGAAAGGTATAAACTGGGTAAACTTTGAAGTTAATTTCCATTTTACATTTCTCTGCAAGAAATCTAACATAAATTTGCGTAGAATTTCATCATTATTCCGCTATAATTTGAAATGCGTATTCATAAAATAATTTATGCATTTCAATTCAGCAAGATATCACGGTAAATCTTTAATCATACGTTATAATCTTTATTGACTATAAATTGCGATACATTACGAAAATCATAAAAGTTTAGCAGCCGCTTTCTATCACATTTTTAACGTCACTAAATCTTTTATGAATTATAACAAAAGTTCCGTATTAGAAAAATCGTCACGCGTTCATAATAAAACCCATACAAACATCATTTTTATTGCTAAGCGGTAAAATACACAAATCGCCAAAAAAATCTATGCATGGTAGCTATAAAATATAAGGACAGGGGGCCGATAAAGAAAACGGTATATTAGGTTCTGAAAATAAGGGCTGTGCCACAAATGTAGTACGTTTCGTCTGACTTTTATCGGTCATAAAACGGGATAATGTGTCGGTATAAGCGTATTTCGGAATGGTACAAATTTAGACAGGAGGCGCCGCGCGGCCCGGTACTCGATATTAGCCAATATGTAGCTACACTCAAAGCGAGTGCCCGAAGGACTTTTACACTCTCAGATTGCGATACTGTGGGGCTTGAAATTGAATGGTTATGGAGACGCGAGAAAAATAGAGCATAATAACGCTTGCATGAGCAGCTTTTCTCGCAAAATTCTGTTGAAAACGTTTCATTTTTTTAATTGTTGAAAATAAAAAAGCCGAACGATTCAGTAAGATTGCTTCTGGCAGTATAAAATTCAATGAAGTAGGAAATAGCTATAAATAAAAAAGTTATGACAATTTTTTGAATGACACGATTGCTATAAAACCGAATGGAGATGGTTAAAATGTAGACAGTTGCATTAATTACAAATTTGTCAACCAATTAGATATCAAATCCCAATCAACCGAATATAAATCTCTTCAGGCAATAAAAATCTTACAAATTTACCTATTTTACAACGTACAAATTACTCGTATTTGGTAACAGCAGATGAGGCTATAATACAGAGTGTCACAACACTTCACACCTCACTTGTCGAATCTACAAATAGGTGACGATGGGATATATCTCATTTGATGTTTACTGGTGTAGGTACAATTGAATTATTTATTGATACGATAAAGTTTTCTGGAATATGAATTAGGTAAAGGTAGCAATGAAACAGTAAAGCCAAATGTTTCTTCTATGTTCAATCAAAATTCAATCAAAATTTCTGAATAATATGTCGATAAATTCAAATCAAACAACACCAATGCGATGGTGGCTAAATGGATAAGTGATCGGCGAACAAAACATGCGGTCCGAGTTGCGAACGGCAGTACCAATGTTGATTTTATTATTTTGTGAAATTTATATATACTACTACCTTACCATCCTTATCCTACTACCTTATCACCTTACCATCATACTAACTAAAGGAAATATAATAATATATAAAGCAAATAATAATCCAAAATCCAAGGATTTTTACGTAACAGAAAATTCGTTGTAACAATTTTTTTAATGTGGCGGCGTAGTGTTTGAAAGTAATGAAATCAATAAAAAACAAAATTAAGTGATCCAGTAATTAATTTTAAGTTCTACTACAGGACCACAAATTTATAACTTTTAGGAGGATAATTATTTAAACCACTAACTTTCACTGGAAAAAGAACTATATTCTACTTTCTTTAATATGTAAGTCCTTTAGTGTAAAGAAAAGCCAACCAACATTTCTCTTGACATATACCCATATTACGAGTAGTACATGTACTTACCGAGAGAACAAGTAACAAGTAACACCATGTATAATGTGTACGATTTTCCAAATACCTGCATAAGCTTTGAGGCCTTATTAAGAACACGTATCTAAATCTAATTAACTCAAAGAAAGCCCTATAAATATCAAACTGGCGTAATAAATCATCTTCATTGTTCGTAAGCGAGGTAGTATTGGTCTCATTAAACGTCACAAAACACTTGAGAACTTTGATTTTTCTGCTTGCATTCTTTTAGGATATTTTGCCAATACACGTACTTAGGGCACAATAATTTATGATTAGAACGAACATTGATGAAAATAGGCTTCTAATAACGTAGTGTTTGAACAACCAATCAACATAACTATAGTTATCGTTATTATTGTGTGTTTATTAGGGTTCTGTTTACTTCGCTTTTGCCTCATTTGATTTGTGTAAATGTTTACAATTTATTTAACTTTTAGCGCAACACAAGTTTTGGTTACTTTTCATTGTTAAAAGTATCTTTAATATATTCTGTAACAGCTGAATTTAGAGTAGTTATTTATTATAATTAAAAACAGACTTGATTGTTTATTTATATTTCAAACATGATTTTATCTAATTAAGATTTTTTTATATGCTTTTGGAAATGACTGATTATAAAATATATTATATTTAATGATATGTAACTTAAATAAAAATAACTTACTTAAGGATAACAACTTACTAAATATAAAACAATATTTTAAACTAAATTTAACTAATAATATTTACAAATAACTGCCTCAGTGGCGCAGCGGGAAATGTATACGACTGCTGTTCAAGACGTCCCGGGTTCGAATCCCGGGTCGGGTGAAAATGGTATTGGACTTTTCTAACATGAAATTCCAGTATTGAGATTTTCCCGGAGTTTGGTAAACAAATGATCCCGGTAGATAACAATAGGCTCGCCCCCTATTTCATGGGACCAAACATAGCTGGCAAAATGTGGGTGTGAAACACCTCTGCCTACCCCTTCGGGGAAAGAGGCGTGAGCTATGTATGTATGTATGTATTTACAAATAAAAATGTAAAAAAAAAATTGTTAAAATAAATTGGTATTAATTAAAATAACAAGGTAGGAAGAAGCCTGCACCGGATTTCAAGACTTCAGTGAAAAATTAAATATTATATTAAATTTATTTTTGTGTTATACTTCTATCTAGACAATTTTCAATAACGATATTAATAAAACATGGTATTCGCGCATTCATTATTGTTATTCAATGTACAAGAGCGTCAGAGATAGGAATACAAAGCGACTCTTCATAGTGAACAATGGTATCTAGGCGGGTAGTGAAGTGATGCTTGTTGACTACTCGTTCCTGGACCTAGTTACCATTATTTAATGCTTACGTCATTGCAACATCAATGCAGGAGTCATTAGAATGTTTCTATTAAATTATTAAGACAGGCCTGTTGGTCTAGTGGTTAGTGACCCTGACTGCTAAGCCGGAGGTCGTGGGTTCGATCCCCACCCAGGACAAATCTTTGTGTGATGAACATAAAGGTTTGTTCTGTGTCTGGGTGTAATTTATCTATAATATGTATGTATTTATAAAAAAAAATGTATTTAAGTAGTATATCAGTTGTTTAGTACCCATAACACAAGCAAATATAATTGCTTACTGTGGGACTAGATGGCGCTGTGTGAATGTGGTAGAATATTATTATATTATATTAAATTGTTTACTGATTTGAGATCGTTGGAACTAACAATGTAGGCAAGAATTAATATTTCTTTAATGTTCTACTTCTTGGTGCCTATTAAACTTATTACTAATATATATATTATTATTATTATTATTATATATTGTAATAATATTAATTGTTAAAAATGATACAAGAATCTAGGACGGCTATTTATACAAATAAAGCAAGAGGGGGAAATAGTTAAATAGTTATCTGTAAGTAAACAAGAATGCAATCTTGATAAAAATATAATGTAGATATCAGAAGCTAAAGATTAAAGGTTAAACAAAAGCTATGATTCAAAGAACTTTTATAACTGCCTCGGTGGCGCAGCGAAAAGTGTATACGACTGCTGTGCACGAGGTCCTGGGTTCGTTTCCCGGGTCAGGTGAAAATGCTATTGGGTTTTGTATCATGAAACTCCAGTATTGAAATTTTCCCGGAGTTTGGTAAACAAATGTTCCCAGTTGATGACAATAGGCGCGCCCCTTATTTCATGGGACCAAATATAGCTGGCAAAATGTGGGTGTGAAACACGTCTGCCTACCCCTTCGAGGAAAAAGATTATTGTGAGTATTACACTACCCAAGTTTGTTTTATCGTAAACTATAAACAGTGCTGTAAGCATGCATGGGTCGGCACTTAGGTAAACTCCGCAAGGAAAATCGCACTATTTGCCCGTACTTGTTTATTGATATTTTCGCCGCGGCCCATGTGCCCCGGATTTTCAAGAGTTAGTATGTTTATTTTAAAGTTTAGCTAGTGTAGTGAGAAAAAGCAAATTGCCTTTACCGTATAAAGGGATATCATTTTTAACTAGCTCTGACCGCGACTTTATTCGTAATGTTAACTAAACCAGTTTTTACACGTAAGAGTTTAATCTACGAATTAACCTAAGAATAGTTTATAAGCGTTATTTTAAAACCTAAATTAATATAATAAAATTTAACAAATTTATGTACTTAAAAGTACTAACAACAATTTTAATATGCCGAAATTTAAATCCATTAAGTGAAATAATTTTTACAATAAATATTTCATGACATATTAAACATGATAACTCTCCGTATGAAATGGCGAATACTTGTTGAAGTAACTTATTTGCATATTTTCATACGGTATGAATTAAAATAAATTTATTAAAAGTTTAATTTGAAGTTAGTATATAGACATAAGAATTATCTTTTCCAAAAAAAAAAAAACTTAATAATTTATTATACACGGATTCAACCCTTTAAGCAAAGTTTTATCGATTATGTCTGGTATGGAGTTAAGAGTTAATTTGGACCTAAAAATTTAACAACCATTCTCCGTTGCAGCACGCTACAAAAATGTCAAAATTTTAATGTAGGTTTATTTTACTCTAAATCACACCGCTGAGCCTTGGGGACTTCGTTATATAAAACTCATAGTGTCTAAGAAAATAAAAATACACAGCAACAAGCCAACAATATAGATAGTAATCGGAACAAATACACTCGGCTGAAATCACCCCATAAAATGAGCATTACAAACGTTAGATGCTTTAATGACGTCATATTTTCCACTATGTTTTGCGACAGTCGTTAAATGTTGATATTAGGCATTTCAAACGTTCGCTGGCTGTAATTTGTGAAGCGGAACATAAAATTACGTTAAAAGCCATATCGATTGTGCTATGGTCATTGTGGGGGTTAATTTATCGGTTTGTTTATGATGTCTGTTCGGGATATAGTTGATAGTTTTAGTACCAACCGATCAGTACTTAGCGATAAACGAATTGCGAAAGCTTTTGCTATAAAGTACATTACGATGATATAGAATTAGGACTTGTGGACACTAAATTTAATGCACAAATGGTTTTGTTATGACAATGGACTGTCAGTAAAATTAATGAATTAATGCCTTTTAAGCGTCTTTTTGTTGTTTAATGCATTTAAATCACTTATTTGTATGTTTACACGTAAAGCTTCTATCAGATATGGACAGAGAGTTGCCAATAGTTTCGAATAGCGCAGTGGTGCGTTGTGTTGTTACATAAAATAAATCGATACGTGAGTAAATAGAGTAGGTTTAATAGCAATCAAGTAAACAACTTTTTTCCAAAGGGGTAAGCAGAAGTGCATTACACCCATTTCACCAGCTATGTTTGTTAACATGCAATAGGGGGTAAGCCTATTGCCGTTAACCAGGCACATTTCTTAACTACGTGCTGATACTAAGAATTTCATCATCATCATCATCTCAGCCTATTGCAGTCCACTGCTGGACATAGGCCTCTACCAACACGCGCCATAACACTCGATCCTCCGCCTTCCGCATCCAGTCAGACCCGGCGACCTTTTTCAGGTCATCGGTCCACCTAGCTGGAGGGCGTCCTACTCTACGTTTGCCGAGTCACGGTCTCCACTCTAGGACACGTTTGCTTCAGTCGCGATCTCCACACTCCACTAAGAATTTGAAGATACAAAAATCAAATATCATTTTGAACCTGAGATCTCTTGCAAAGCAGTCGTACACACTCCCATTGTAACATCAAAACCATCCTAAATAAATTCAGATTAAATCCAGGTCAAATAAACAATTGGAAAATTAAACATACCATCAGATTGACAACGAAATGATCCTATTTGGGTTCAGGTTTTTCCTTTTGTAGTATAGAACTCTGTATAAAGGAGCACAAAACAGTTTATGAAAATCTTTCTTCGCAAGTGCAGTACTTACTTAAAGTTTATATTAATTATTTCTATTTTATTTCGTACGCGTATAAATATCAAAGTAATTTCAGTTGCCTGCAATATACTCGTTTTATCTTTGAAACACATTTGTTCACTGGCCCTTATACTGAAACAAATAAAGACATTCATAATGAACTCTAAGTTAAATATATTGCATTTGACCTCAGAATGTTATTAGCATTAAGAATGATGGAGGTCGGAAAAGGGTAATCCTAAGGGAAACAATAGAAGGGACAGTAGGTACCGAAAGTTCTACGGCAGCGGCAACTCTGATTACAATAATTTAGTACCACGTGGTGTGATATTGGAAACTTAATTTGATACTATAATAAACTTGGGTTGAAAATTGGTGGTATGAAAGTTTATTCGATGAGAAATATGAAATTTGTTCGTAGAACTGCTCCGTATTAAATTTCAGTGTTGAAATATTTAACTAAGAGTTATTATTATTTAGTCATGTACTAAGGCGAAATTACTGTCTTTAGAAACGATTAAATATATTTGATATTAAACATATTTTAATGAGACAAGTTTGTAAAGTCCAATGCTATTAATTGTTACTACATTTATCTATGTAGTGACGTATTACATATACATAATTTCACTACCCTATCTCAAACCGTGGCCGCGTGGGTGTCGTAAAAGGTGACTAAGGGAGTGACTAAAACTATTATATTTACAATTGGAGTGGCTAACAAAGGCTTCTGCAACTATTATTTACTTTTTAGATACACGTAACATAGAGGTATGAAACAGGAATTCACGCTTTTGCTTGACAATTCGAGCAAGTGTAACCTAATCGAAACAAAATAAGGTATGTAAAAACCTAATGCATGATCGCGTGATTTTCCTATTCATATGAAATGAATGTATGTATGGACCATCATAATCACTACAACACAAAAATCAAAGATTGTGGAGGGAATTTAGCCTATGCCACGCTGGCTAGACGGATTGGTATAGGGTTTTGTTTCAAATTTTCTTTTTCTTGCAGTGGTCTTGTCTGTTTAGGTTTTATGCCTTAGTCGCCTTTTACAACCCCCACGGGTTGAAATGGGGTAGTGACAATATGTATTCTTAATCCGTCACTATACGGACAATGTATTGGGTATTATTTTTAAAACTTTGCCAATGTATTGCTGGTGAACTATAACAATAAATTTTGTACGTGATAGTGTTGGAGCTTCGCGATTCGACAACAAAGAGCAACTAGAAATCACCATAACAAACAAATCATAAACCAAAACAATGACGGACCGCATCCATCAACTAGAATAGTTGCGCACAACATTCATGTTGAACGTCAACAAATATTTTATGAACATGCAAAATATCTAACGCGTCAATAGCACCCGGCGCCGCAACGATTTAATAGTGCTAATTTATTGGTTAGTTGCTTGACGTGGACTAAATAATTTTGATCGATGATGGCTGTGACTTCCAAAAATATTTTAGTTTAGGTTTAAGATTAAGTTGACTGAAATTAGTAAGGCTAGGCCAGTGTGTGTTGAGTTAAATTCTGATATTAAATTTTATGAGCATTGTATAAGTAAGAAATCTAGTAAAATTAATCGCAATCAATTAACTGAAAAATTTAAAGTAAACGATAAAACAGTAAATATTGATTAAGGGGTCGTTAATATATGTAAACTAGCTTCAAGTTTACCAACAATATGATTACAAGATATTTATGATATATTCAAAACCTATAAACATTTTAGAGAGTAAAAAACATTGGAACTTGAAAGGCCTTAAGCTGCGTTACAAGCAAAACAAATTGTTAATACGGACACGACGTAACAAGCATGTAGGCAAGCCGATACATGGTATTATCTGAGACAATGGACGCCTGATTGGTTTAGTTACACGGAATAGACTTCCGAACCCGACGCGGTACAACGAACGTGACCGTACTACCAGATCAAATTGACACTTTTTTGGACGCTGCACCCTTACCATTTTAACATTTCTACTGACCAAACCTGTACAACAAAATCTGACCCTTATTTTCGAACACTAAACGTAAAAGAAAACAACTTGAATTTAGAAGATGACTAAAGTAATTTTGTCAAAAAGGTGGCAACGCTACCGAGAGGAAAGAAAATTGCCTAGGGGACGTTTTCATAAACTTTTCATAGAATCACGAAGTATTTCTGTACACACACTGAAACAGCTACCTACGTCAAATCCAATTTATAAAAATATTAGTCAAACACTCAGCTGTATATTGTTTATAATAGGGAGCATAAGCTACCATCAATCATTCTTGAATATCAACAAATAATTTATAAAATTTATGCAACTGACTATATCGCGCCAAAGATCTTTCGTACCATCCCAAATGGTATTAAAAGCAATTATGAAACACGCACACATTTCTCTTCTTATCGTAAAGATGTATATCTGTACACAAGGCGTGAGAGTCTTTATAGAAAATAAATTTTAATTGGTGCACACAACTAAGTTTTATAAAACATGTTACAACTTAATCGTCTCAGGATTGGCGGTTAATGAGCGTAAAGATTGTAAACGCATTAACGACGTGGGTAGTCCAAACCCAAAATTGAGTTTGACGATTCCCTAAAACTTAGCCAGAATCAACAGGAAATAGGTAAATCAATTAAAATAATCGTACAAAGCAATCAATCACCCGGCAATCAATGATATACCGTTAGGTTTTTAGCAGTTTATTGATATACACAAGATTTAATGACCAAAGAACTCATGTACACAAAATGTACCTCATTGAAATCACCAAATTTATTATTGAATAAGCATGTTAATTGTTACACTACAAAATAATTTTGAAAACAAAGCAGTACCGATGATATGATTATAAATTTACATACCTCTACAGTATGAAGCTAATGAATTACGTCGGATATATGATAGGAACGATGCGGTCATTTATATGAAACTTAATCGAATAATTGATTATAAGAGTGGAACAATAAAGTGATTAGTTTAACAAAAAGTAAGACAATGAGTTATTATTCATCGAATAGGGTTCTATTGTTGGACTGTAGATAGTACAAGAACAGCTATCTGACAGCTTGGGTCGTTGACCACTCATTCATATCATTTGTTTATACGATCATCGAGCACAGATATTAATCTTCTAACGATGAACAGTCAGATTTTTCAAACAGATATTTAAAGGTTACTTCCTAAATTATATTTATAATTTGTCATTTTGTCTTCTTAAATAAACTTTGGCGTTGATGATAATCTCCAGTTGAATCGTATTTCTGTTGAGATGATCTCTGTCTTTTGTCATTGTTATAGGGCCTTATCTCAATAAGTGCTATTAAGACATAAAATCTCGACAACGGACAATAAAACCTTTTCCAATCAAGTAATTATTTGAATGTATAAAAAGCAACGATTAAGTTTATCATGAAAATAAAAAAGTTTGATGCAAAGTAATAAAACTAAATGCAGTGCTCTAGAATCTCGTTTTATGTCCTCGGGGCAATAGTTAATGTTGAAAGGTACTTAAGAAGTTGAACAAGTAAAAATAAGTCTAGTTGAAATAATTGGTATAGTTGTTTCACTTAATGGCATAAAGTGGTATATCATTAAAATGAAGAAATAAATCTAAAGAAGAGTGTTTTATTCCCACAGACCGTGAAAACGTTGAAAATGTGTTTTAACTTTCATTTTATAATTTTGGAAAGACTATTCGTAAGACTTACAAAGGCCATATAAGTTATTTTATTGAATCTATACTAATATTATAAAACTGAAGAGTTTATTTATTTGTTCGGTTATTTGAACGCTGTAATTACAGGAACCAATGATTCAAAATCTGGATGCGCGATATGGCGCGTGTCAGTAGAGGCCTACTCCCAGCAGTGGACTGTAATAGGCTGAAATGATGATGATGATTCGAATTGAAAAATTCTTCCATTTATGGATAGCCGATTTATCGAAGAAGACTATAAACTATCATCATACTACGTTTAGTAAGAGCCGGGGAGAGACCAAACAAAATCCACTGAAGCGAAGCTGAAAGCATAAAAATTCATAATATTTAATGTTAGGGAACTTTCAACGTGTACAAAATGAATGCCGAGTAAAACCCTTAATAACACGTTTACGATTTAATAAGTTGAAGATGTAAAGCGAGAACACATTTCATATTGACATGAACACACATGTCCTTCGTGCCGAAGCAAACGAGAAAAATATATCAGTATTTAGTCTCACTCTTAATAAGTTGTTGGACGTTAAGCGGATTATTTCTCCGTCGGTAGAAGGCAATAAATTGTGGAATCTTTATAATTTTTACTCGCTAGCCGATTCCTTAGCGTCATAAATTGAATATCGTTAAATATGCAGTGACTTCAAATGTGTGCTTAAGTAGGCATTATTCGAAAAGATAAAGTCGTTAACTTTAGCTTGTTGGCTCGCGTTTACGTAAGTACTGTAGTGGATAGTCATGTCGTATAACTTTACTGCTTATACTGAAATAATCCCTAAAGTACGATTGAAGATACCGAGTTAGGTTTTATTATAACAAAGTGAGATTCAGCGCTGTTGAAATCCTTATAAGTAATAAAATTATGTTTTGTGAAAAGCCTAGCTCAAGTTGAATTGTCCTTTAAGCTTTTGTTCATAAATTCAAATACCAGTGATAATTTGAAGTTATAAAGCTCACTTCTAAATTTGAATTTTGATTTCGTTCATTTATCGATAATGCTTCATTAATTACAGTCTTTATTAATCTTGTCATGCCTGAAAGAAAACTTTTCAAATAAAATGCAAGTTTCAGTTCAAAATCGAGATATTGGACAATTAATAAATGTCATAATGTTACTAGTTTTATTCTTTTTTTTATTAATTGTACCTTCAAATTTATTAAAGTAGAATTAGTTTGATAATGGAAATATTAAAATTAAACTTACAAAGTAATTCATCACAAGACATTAAAAAAATTAAGTCAAACATTTACCTAATTTAGCAAAAAATTATACATTTTCATGCTGATAACGCACAATTATATATAAATAAATATTTGGGACATTTTTTTTCACACCGCCATCTAGCTCGTAAGCTAATATAAGCTTGTTTTATGGGATCTTGACAAATAATAAACATACAATATATATATTACCAAATACATACTTATTATACATAGAAAACGCCCAAACTCCGAAAAAAACATTTGCAGAACATAAAAGTATTTGTTTCGACCAGGGGTTCGAACCTGGGAACTCAGTAACCGCAACTGTATACCGTGTCAGCCACTGCCGTGTAACCACTGCGCCACCAAGGCAGTTAATAATATCTACCAAAATAAATGTCTGAAAAATATCTATTTTCGACCAAAATTTACTAGTAATGTCTTATAATAATAGACATATCTATTAGACAAAACTATTTCGAATTCAAACTCTTATTGGTATCGTGTTGTGCACGTTTGTACGGCGGCTATAAACCCACATGCCTCCTCTAATAGTTGTAAAATGTGTTATGAATGTATACGTCTACCTTCGCTTCCCGCAGAGCTCAGCTTCGCGCCAGCATACGATACCGACTTTATAGCTTAATCTCTTACACGCCATATCAATAAATAAACAGTTACAAAACAAAGTAGATAAAACCCTTCACGATTTTAAAAAAGTAAACAAAAACCAGTGACTTAATTTAGACGTAATTCTATTTTGACATTTTCAGGGATCTAATAAAATTTTATTTCTATTAATATCAGACAATGGTATTTAAATGTTCATTATCACCATGGAATGAGAAAATGGGGATGAAATAAACGTTTTTAGTTGTTATAAAAATTTATTAATGTTATTTAATTTACTCGAAATATTTAATTGGAATTGTTTCAATACGTAGCTATAATATATATATTATAATATTTTACCACATTCACACTATCTAGTCCCAAATTAAGCAATTATATTGGTTTGTGTTATGCGTACTAAACAACTGATAAACTACTTATATACATTTTTTTTGTAAATACATACATATTATAGATTTTATTTACATCCAGACACACAACAAATAATAATGCTCATCACACAAAGATTTGTCCTGGGTGGGAATCGAACCCACGAGCTCCGTCTTAGCAGTCAGGGTTACTAACCACTAGACCAACAGGCAGCATAACAGCTATAGCATATTTATCAATGAAAACCACGTTGGCTCTATAATAAGACAAATCAACTCATCCAATTTTACATCTCTCGTAGGATTAGAGGGGTCGTGATTCATAGCATTATTTATAAACAAAAATAAAAATGTTAGGGCAAGGATATATAAGAGTGACGCTTACAAGAAATCCGACTCGTTTTCCTCTGAAACAATCAATTAAGTGTCATCACATCTTCACTATAAAAGTCATATAAATCGGACTTAGCCGTTCCTGAACTTTGTAGATCTGCCTTCAAAAGCATCTGAATTCCTATTAAAACTAAAATTAATCCTTCACGTTTCTTAAAACGCATCAAGTACGAGTGATGACCCAAAAAGTATACTATGACAGTGTAGTCGACAACTTACAAAGACAAACATTTGTTTTACCGGTCAAAATCTTGAAACAACAAATTTTATACCCTAAGTTAACAGAGATACAGTTTAAAATTAAAGCATCTAGTACTTTATATAGCAGTAGTAAGTTGGTTACGTTAAAGATGTCACTCATTCAAAGTTTAACGATCAAACTAATAGTGTTTTTAAAGCAGTTCCCGAAATCCTTGAAACGTGACTGGAGCGTCAACAAATTTAAAAATGAATCTGTCGGCTTATTTAATAATACCTTTGATGGGTTACTTTGAACTCATGATATGTCGGTGCTTACAATTTGTCCGTATGTTTACAATAATTTAGTTTTATTGAAAGCGTCTGTTTCATGGAGTACTTTACTTGATAGAATTATGTCATTAGGATCATCGTCAAACGTGTTTTTGGTGTAGCTATAATATACTTTAATATTATTTGAAATTAATTCATTATTTTAATGTTTTATTATAAAACAATATGACCTCGAAATTGTTTGATTTGGATAAGTAATTTGATGTGTAAGTAACATTTCAAATTATTGAAAAAGAAATATTATTATTATAAATATAGATACGGGCCTAGCCTAGTTTGGGACCAATGCTATCTCAATGTTGTTCTGTAGAAAATTATCAATAAACGATTATTTGTTTAGGAATTAGGTATATATTTAAACTCACAAAAGCATTATTATATTGTGCTTAAGTGATACGATATGTCACTCATAAAGTGACATAAACTAAATATGACCCTTATTGTTTGCGATGGTTTATAAATCTATTTTTATTTATTTTTGTTTATAAAAAAAAAGAATATACATATAAATATTATTATCAACGAACTCAATTTTCATTTACGATAAATAGAAGAGCTTTTTCTACGAATCGACTAGTATCGGAGAAAGTTCCAAAGCAATTTTCCGCAAACATATTTAGCGAACACATACGGGTGGCATTATAACTTCATTAGAAACCGACCGTGCTCAACGAAGCGTAGATCTGACCACAACTGGATTCACATAATTACGTGTTATTTATTTTTATAACATGTTTTTTGTATTGTTTCAAGAGCTTGCCTTTACGTAAAATTACTTTTACTTAACAAAATAAATTTTTGGTTAGTATCAAACAAAAAAGCAACGAAGCAAAGCATTTTATTTCGCTATAATAATAATATAATAATATTCTACCACATTCACACAGCGCCATCTAGTCCCAAAGTAAGCATTTATATTTGCTTGTGTTATGGGTACTAAACAACTGATATACTACTTAAATACTTTTTTTTTTCTGTAAATACATACATATTATAGATAAATTACACCCAGACACAGAACAAACCTTTATGCTCATCACACAAAGATTTGTCCTGGGTGGGGATCGAACCCACGACCTTCGCTATGTATATCAAATTACAAGTCTTAATAAAAAATCGTTTATTACTACGATTGCAGATATTGACATCCACTACTTTAGGTTGTTGAATCTCATGACAACTTTACTAGATAATTTTGGGTTCACGCAAGTCATTTTTCGGCAGTTCAGCTCAATCGAATAAAATTCTCAAACATATTCTGAGAGTGAATACACAGAAAACTCTTCTGCGGAAAAGCGATAAGTGGTATCATGCTTTCAATTCCAATAAAACTTTTCTATTCAACGAGACTACTGTTTCAATCTACGTAAATCAAACTTCGTGTTTACTTTTATCCGGCTCACTAAGCTTCCTTCTTTTCGCTGATGTGAATTTTGTCCATTGTGAAACCGAAGAAATCTTTGAATGGATGATGCACTTTCTCAATTAGTAGACTTTCTCCTTCATTTTTTTAAACATATTTTTTTTAAATATTGACTTTCTCAACATCATTATATTAGCCCAACAATGCCCACTGCTGGACATAGACCTCACTTAATTTACGCCACCGCGGGCGATCCTGTGCCACGTGCAACTAACGGCTACCCGCAACCTTGACCAGGTTGTCGTTCCATCTCTTGGGAAGGCCGTCCTACGCTGCGCCTTCCAATACAGGGCCGCCACTCGAAAATCTTTTTCCACCATCGGCCATCAGTTCTACGAGCACTTACTTGTGTGATGTGAGTGATGCGATTCGGTGAGCTATACACAATTCAATTCCACATCATTGTACTTGAATTTACGGTTACTTAATGCTGCTACCATTAATTATTATGATAAATAAAATTACTCAAGGGTATTGCATGTTACTTGCTAACCTATAGTCGAAGCGGACGTCCTACCAAGTCGCTTTAAAATTACACTTCTGAAAATTAAATTCAGTCATCGACATTTTTGACACATTACCGAGAAATGAATTTTAATTAAAATTGAAATAGAGAGTAGTAAGATAGTTATTTATATTTCGTTGTTGGGTATTCCAAATTAAAAGTTACTGAATAAACACTTTTTATAGTTATTTTGAAGTATCAGTCACGTAATTAATAAAGTAAACTTCATTTTACTACAAAAATTCAAGTTATTCAATTAACTGAAATAAAAAAAATTGTAAATAAAAAAATACACTGATTGAAATGACGCTTTCTCTTCTCTTTTATTCCACCAATTTCAGATTTTGTGTTGATAGTAAATAAATTTGTAGTATTGGGAATTTTGGGAGCAGTTTCAAACAATTTTAAATATTTTATTTTATCGAATGTTGATCAGCTTGTGCAGTTAACTGCGCAGTTATGTTGATTTGCTAAATTGATTACTTCGTTAGCTGTGATGAAGATGTGTTTTATGGCACGCGTCAAATGCCTTTTTAGTGTTTTTTATGGATATTTTAGATTTCAAACAAAATTCTTAAGAGTCAAGTCGACTAATATAGAAAGTGTTTAATTTTATGTACTGACTCATTTTTACGTATTAAATCTTCTTTGTTAAATTCCAAAAACAGCATCCAAAAATATATAGTAAAATATAAATTAAATCAAATTCCGTGTAGTGATGGATTAAGAATACTTAATGTCACTACACCATTTCAACCCTTGGGTGTCGTAAAAGGTGTCTAAGGGAGTAACCAGAGCACTGTGAGAAAAGGAAAACTCGAAACAAAACCTTATACCAACCAGTCTGGCAAGCGTGGTATAACTGGCTTAATTCCCTCCAAAATGTTTGGCAGAGACCCATGCCCAGCAGTGGGACGTTTATGAGTTGTAATGAAAATTATGGTAAATCAAATTATTTCAACACGGATAGTTTTAACTTTTTTAAATTTTGCCTAATAATAAAGTCGTTATTTATAAACCGTTATTTTAGTTTTACCAACCTCTCACAAAGCGTTTAAATCACTCGATTTCTGTACATTAACCCCATCAAGATTACTAGTAAATCAAATGTTAAACTGGCAAACGTGTACAAATCTATCATTGGATCGTGTACGGCTAGCTGGGAACTTCATTTCACAACGTAATCCGTTCAATTCAAGAGTTAGATGTGAACTTTACTGGCGAGCAAATGAAGTAAATTGGATTTGATTTCCGACTTCGGCTACCGTTTGTGATTCTACAGTCACGAATCTTTCTATCAGCGATTTAGAAGTGTACTCTCATACGTGCACTGGGGCGAGTTCTGATGGGACGATCTTAATGTTATTCCCGTATCGTCTGTAAAAAGTTTACTGTAAAAGAATCGGAATATTAGAAGTTTTAGAATTAAGACTTCAGCCATTATTATATTAGCCCAATGACGTCAACTGCTGGAATACAACACAATTATGCTTCACTTAATTTCTATCACAGCGATTTTGCCACCTGCAAACAACGGCCACATGCAGCCTTAACTAGGTTGTGGTCGTCGTTCATGACCAATGGGGGAAAAGGTTCCAGAGTGGCGGCCATATAATGCGGGCCGTCCCACGGTGTCAACTGGTCCGATTAAAAAAAAAATTTTAATGTTAGATAGTCGATTTATCGAGAAAGGTTATGGGCTAACTAACATCACGCTAAGGCTAATAGTAGCTGAGCAGCCAAATAAAGAACGACGAGAGTGAAGCTCCGCGCGACTTCTAGTCTATTAGAAAATCACTCGTTAATTATAATTATTAATTACTTTTAAGAATCAGTAACATGTTTGCAGTCACCCAGCATGATCTTAATCGGAATTGTATTCAGAAAGCTAAATGAGAATTCCAGCAAAAACCAATGAAACTGCACCTTAAAGTCCAATCTTACCGTCTCGCATTAGCAGTATACCGGTGTAGTATTACCGCTTGAACATTAAACATTGAATGAGTGCATCGATGCATCCGACACGATAAAACGGATCGTGAACGGTGGATTTGCTGCTGATGAGATTAAATCATCGTGTTTGCTATGCAAGTGAGACGATACCTTAATTAATCGATTTTAATTAAAACGAATCATCGTTACTGGGTTAATGTATTCGGGTAGTTTTTGTTTATATTACAGAGTTTATGCATTGAAATGCGGGACCATTGTTTTAGCTCGTACCGTGATATAAATCAAAGCTATTTTAGCCCTGAGGTGTTAGTGAATTTAATATACCTTTATATGTGAAGCGTAGAACTGTTGTTTAATATTCGTAGTTCACTGACTTGCAAGCCAAAAATATATCTCGTTCAAAGTATAATGCATATTTGCAGCAATAACTAAAAATTTGGGGAAGATTGAGTAGTGGCCTAATAACAAACGATGGGAGTGAAACCCCACGCAATTCAAATTTGTCTGTTAGTTGCTTGCATCTAATAAAGGTTACTACATAATTAGGCAATTTTACACTGTTATAAATCATTGTTTTGTTAAAAAACGCCATATTTGGCATTTTGTCAATTGAGTTTGAAATCAATCATAAATATCTTTGTAAGGACTAGGTATATATCGATTGGTGATTGACTGCTTTTTTTTAGATTAGCATTCGTAGCTTTATTAAATAGACAACAGTTTTGTTCCCCGCAGTGAGCAATAACTTTAATTACTGGTTCAATCATGTATTTCTGAATTAGAATATCATATCTTTATAATGATGATGAACGAAGGACTCATAAATAGGCGTTTATGATACGGAATATTAAATTGAGTCTTCATTTAGATCTCAATTATAATAAACATTAAGAAGCCCCCATTAATACCTAACATAAATTTTAATGAACCGTCAAATAGATCATACAGAACCCCTGAGTAAAAATTCTCAGAATTGCTAATTACAAACCTAATTAAACATAGACAGTACAGAATGAAAATCGTTTTACGTGTAACAAGATAGCAGTTAAGGCCTTCGGTCACGTCGGCCTTGCAATTAAGCCGTCGTTTCTTGGTCTTTCATTTGGCTATCACGAGCTCTTAACCTGAATATATCACTAGGAATAGTAATTAAAGGATAGAAAACGACTTTCATACTAATATACGGGTTATAGTGATGAAATGGACGGCGAAATTGAATGTTAGTAATTTTAGACCAACTTCACTTGTATACATTTTACGAGTACTTTTAATTATAGAACGACTTCTTTGTGGAGATTATTAGCTGGATAATACGTAGGAAAAAGGGGGACAGAGCGTCTATCATTTAATACGCTGTGAGAACAAAGCGTTTTCCTTAGTAACACAACTGACGTAGAGGTATTTAATAGCGAGCACGGGAGTCAAAATTCAGAAGATTGTAGTTTCTGTGGTAGTGGAAAAGAGGGTACGAATGTTATCTCCAGCTTAGCCTGAAACAGTTTTGATAAAAGGAAGTTTTAAACCACCGAATTGCTTTGAACGTAAATTTTGTTGTGTCTTTTAAAAACGCTTTAGCTATATTTCGTCTGATGACCTGATGTGGATTAAAATTGATGAAAAATGTGAAAAAATAATGATAGTACTCCGCTTCAGTCGATTATTATTAAACGTATAATAAATGTACGGGTTTGATATTATTCTTGATTTTATTTCTTATAATAATCTAGTTACGTACTTCTATGTACATATTGTAAGTTAGTGTACGTTAGAAAGCTAACAACTTTATTTTTAAGCATAAAAATATTTAACTTAAGATTCTTGTTGCAAATAACATGATATTATAGTTTATTTTATAACAATGTGTAAACAAGCGTCAATGAAATCAACATCAAAACATTATAGACCCCAATATAAACACTAAGACAGGTACATAAATTATGTCCGCTGAACAATAGAGCCGTGTGTCCGCAGCTTTATTCTAAGAGGGTGGACAGACAATAGCTTTCCGGGCAAGTGCGTACTCCGCATTACGTTGTTATGGGCCCTTAACAAATTGTAGGCCCTTTATCGACGAGAAAATTCATGTATCGTCTTACTTTTACTTTATACACAATTGGTTTTATGATGGAATCGTTTGGAGGGTAAGAACTTCTTGATGTGGCAGCATATAGGTTATAGTCGATGACGTGTTTATTGGTTGTACCTTACGTTATACTTGGTAGGAAGTGGAAAAGAATTCCAACTCTTCCATCTTACTCGTACTTTGTTTTGAGATCCAAGACAGAAACTCTTCTCTTGACTCCCGAATATCATCAGCTGAATGTTGGCAAGGATCGTCATTGTTGGTCTTGGCGTACCTTTATGTTATAGTAATAGGTGTGTGAGAGGAATTGTCCCGTTGTTAAATATGCTTAACTTGAAACAGTATGAATATTTCAAGAAAAGATTCAGATAACAATATTACAGTTATTCTTGTGATACAATGTCATGCGATTCAGTTTATTAGCTTTTTTTATAGTAACCAAGCATAGTGGCTCCTTTTCACCTGGTGGAAAACTGAAAAAGGAACCCAAATTGCTTTGCCAGCTGACAGGAGACCAAAGTGTCCTTTAGCCAACTATAAAAAAAGGAAAAAAATACTTACTTGTATCAAGACAGTAAATTCCATATGAATTGACAGCTAGTGAAATATAGATTTACTATTTATACAATATTTTAATACTGTTATTTAATGTGTATTCAAAATTTAATATTTGAATAAAATAAATCCCTCGACGTGTCAATTGAAGGCACTTTCGATTTAAAACCCAGATACGTTCTCACAAAATTATTATTCCATTATTCGAAATTATAATTTTTCTAATGTTTCTAGGGTTTGATTAAAAGTTGTTCAGTAGACTGTGAAATCTTGTCAAGTGTTCGTTCTACAGATAAATGAATTAGAGTAGTTAATAGAAGTAGACAGGCGTGTGATTCGGTTGGCTCAATTCTGTTTTAAAATTTGTATGCTTTAGTTCCATTAACCGAACATTATAAGTTTTATAATATATGTTCCAATGAATTCTTTCCATAATATATTATCGTTAAATCTACAAAATGTTGATTTCAAACAAAAATATAGGTAATACAATAAAAAAGATAAGTTTAACAACGGGGCACATCATCAAGGTAAATCTTGATTGAGACAAAACTATCACTTTTTTATTTAAATGACATAAAATTATGTATGTTAATTGGTTATCAATTTATTGCTTTATTTTGATTAGGTAGATTAGGTATTAATAAGATTCATCACGGTTTGTATTATCATATATTATCTATTATTTATTACGTTAAGTAACTAATAATAAATCATACATTATCATGACAAAATAATTATATATTAAACGACAAACATTTGCTAATAGAACCTGAAATTACTTCGCAAAATAATTAACAAAGTTTGTGTCTTTAAGTATTTTGAATAGTTTAATCGTCGTTTGCTCGCTCAGTGAGACCAAACTTTAACCCGAGCATTCGCCCCAAATGGGTAGCAGTTGTACGTATTCAATTTCATAGTGGTTTTGGTGCTTTTCGTGGGGCGCGTTAGGTAAATTAACGGACGCGTTGGAACACACCATTGCGATGATTAGTATCAATTATACTGTTCGCTGTGGCTTTTATTATTTGGCGTCAGTGTGTGAATGCATTAGTAAGAGTATATTAGTATAAGAATACAGATTTTTATTTACAAGTTTGAGAGCATTGTATGCTTCAGTAAAACTTTAATTCAGTATGTAGATTGCATGCAAAAGTTTCTATCAAAATATAATTAATAGCGCAGCGGTAGTGTACATGGCTGCTGCATAATGGGACCTAAGATCGATTTCCGGGTTGGGCAAAGGGTTTTCTCTCATGAATAGTTTAGTTTGGTTATGTGCTCAATTAAAACAAAAAACAATACCCGTCCTGACAGTCGGGTAAAAAGGCAAGGCTTGCCCTCTCCAACATGGAACCTCTGCTTACCCCTCCAAGAAATTTGGTGATGTTTTGTTATTTTATATTATAATATAACAATGTTCAAGAAAACAGGACTAGACTAATCTTATTTCACATAGGAAAACGAAGTATACATATTTTATATTTCTGAACAAAAATTTCCCAAGTATTTCTTAAAGAATTTTTCTGGCATGGTGATTCAGCTAACCTACATTTTATTTATTCAATCTATCTTGTTCTTAATTGCATAGCCAAAGAAATGGTCTATAAATTTCGAGAGAACTGACTAGAGTTATTTAGTGGGCAATTTCTTGCCAGAAAATTAGTAGAATTACTTTTGACAATACAATCTAATTTTACATCTCTTTATGGCCTTAAATGTCACGGAAGTTTCTGGGAAACGTTTGCTTTTATTAAATCTATCCATATTTTAAGATTAAAAACGATTTTGTTTTAGCTTTTGACGATAACTTCAACGTAGAATAACAGTGGAATGAAAAATAATGTTACATTGTAGATAATCATATTTATTGAATTCATACTTGATATTTCTTTTTTACCCGACTATGCGACTGTCAGGACAGGTATTGTTTTTCGCGCGTATCTTGTATGTTTGTAAATTTCTTTATTCCCACGAATCTTCCAAACGGCTGGATGGATTTCGACAATTAGGGTATCGTAAGATTCGTCTAGAAAACCCAAGTGTCCTTGGATAGGTTTTAAGAATAAAAAGACTTAAACGGCGGGCTTTTGACGCCAAATTGTAAGATGCTAAATTTTTTTTTTAACCAAACCTATCTATTTGTGTATCAAAATAAAAAGAATCAGAAGGAGATTACATATATTCCAAAAGAGATTATACATAATTGAATGGTTCCGAATTGTAAGTAGTTCTATTATTTTTTTTAACTAAAGCTATCTAGTAGAGTATCAAAGTAAAGGGAATCAAATGGAGATTACAAATATATACATTATGTTATGTATTTAAATTTAATCAGGAATAATAATATTACAATAATTTTACGGTCTTTACAGTCGGGTTATTAAATTTTTTTAATTATATTTACATATTGTATACATTATTTCTAAGATTTTTAATAATTTACAAGTTCTAATATAAATTCATGTCCTAGAGGCTGTTTTAGTTAGAGTTAGTACAAAAGTCCTTATAGATCTTTGTCCCTGAAAAACTATGTAATAATGTAGAGTGTTGACATCGTCATTGTCTTGTCAAATGTATAGTTAAAATATCAACTCTAGAAACAAAAGCCAGTGTAACTATCTGATATAAATTCCAAAGTCTAAATGAAGACGCTACGTTACAAAATCTCTGTAAGCATTACAAATAACGACCGCATATGAAAATCGGCTTACAGATGTTATTCAACTATAAATCCACGACCCGATGTCCATCACAACTTCTTGCGCAACAATTACAAATGAATCGGTTCCCGTCATCTCTACTTAGTAATCCGATTATACTAAATATAAATGTAACGGGAATGTATGCCTTCAATATAATATTTGGCTTTTGATTGTATAGTCATTGGCCAAGTTTAGATAGCGATGGTGGCTGAATGGATAAGGAACCGGCGCGGCGTGCAAATCACGCGGTCCGAGTTCGATCCTGACAGGCAGTACCAATGTGGATTCCACTTTGTGGAATTTATATGTACTAGTCAAGTGACTTACCATCTGCTAACGGTGAAGGAAAACATCGTGAGGAAACCCACATACACTAAAATAAATTCTATGTGTAGTATGTCTGATCCACCAACCCGCACTAGGCCAGCGTGAGTGGATTATGACCTAAACCCTCTCAGCTAGTTAGAGGAGAGGAGACCCCAGCCCAGCAGTGGGACTTAATGGGTTGCTGATGAAATGAATGAGGTTTAGATACACTCGCTAGATAAATAAAATGTATACGTATTTAGGAAAATTAGGTTTTGTTGATAATTAATTCATCATTTCAATTCATAAACGTCCCACTGCTGGGCACGGGTCTCCTTCAAACAATGTGGAGGGACTTTAGCCTACTACGCTGGCCAGACGGGTTGGTATAGGGTTTGTTTCAAATTTACCTTTCTTGTAGTGCTCTTGTCTGCTTAAGATTACTCTCTTAGCCACGACCCGAGTTTACGACAATCACGGGTTGAGATGGGGTTGTGACATTATGTATTCTTAATCTAATACTCTAATCACTACACTGATAATTAATTAATAAGATACTATTCAAGAAATACTGTTGCTTTCTATTTTTAATAAAAATAATCAATTTCTAGGCAAGAGACGAAGGCAATGTTTCAAATTCATTAGTTTGTACATAAGTTTCATCTTTATAATTCTTTGAACGTCAAACAAAACCAAAAATATGTTAACAAAATGAAAGTCCAGTTCACTTACCAAGTTGAGACTTGAGAAGAGCAATCAAGAAATAAAACCACACTTTTTAATCGGCAAATTATTCGAATTTTTATTACTATTATTACATTATGCTCCAGCAAAGTATAATCCCGACTGTTTTTAACTCTTTACTATCCGCAGCAAGATCCACATAAATTAAAGCTGTCAAAGAGTGGTTTAATTAGTGTCATGATGTAAAAACATTAAGTGGAAGCATACTACATAACAAACTAACCTATAGTTCCAACATTATAACTGTCAGTATCTAATATCATAGACAGATCTAGTTACCAATTCTCAGTTATGAAAGGCGTTACCCTGTTGCTTCAGAGACACTTGAGTCTCCAATTTGTGGTCGGAATTATTGGCCATTCGAAAAAAAAAATCAATTCGACTTGACAACTGGCCTAATAAGTCTGATGACATTTCTGAATCGCCGACCGCAACGAAACCAGTCCGTAATTAAAATAATTTTGACAACCCATTTAATTCTTAGACGATGCTATAGTGGATATGAATTTTAATTAAAGAGAGAGAGCAATAAGCTTAAATAGAATTGGTCCGTTTAAGAGGTGGCACCGTTTGATTTTGCTTATTTCTTTTGTCGTCAACTCGCGCGCACCCTAAGGTAGTCATAGGAAAAAAGAGGGAAAAAGTATTAAAAATTTTGTTTTTAAGATTGTGTTTTAGAGGTGCACGCGAGTTGACGACAAAAAAAAATAAGTCAGTTTCGTTTCGCAGCTTCTGAAGAATAAGTCGTTTGAATTTTATTACGTCAGGTATCGAACATTATGTCATTAATCTTTCTTAAATATCATCATTATCTTATCATATCAGCCCAATGGCGTCCACTGCTGGACATAGGACTTGCCTTATTTCCACCACAGCGAGCGATTTTGGGCCGCATGCAACTAACATGCTTTTTTTTATTGGCTGAAGTGGCAGACGAGCAGTCGGCCCACCTGATGCTAAGTGGTTATCGCCGCTCATGGTTGGTATACTCTCCAATACTCGAGATATAAATTTCTCTAATAAATAAAAGTCTTATTCTGTTCTTATTACTTTAAATCTAAGCATAGTGCCAATTCCAAAATGTTTCACACGGCTCAAAAGTCACACAACCGCAGATGCACTGATAAACTCCCATCGTATTAGATGAACTGTCAAAATTGTGCTTAATTTGATTCGTTAGTCCAAGTAGAATGGACAGATGTCAGCATAATTAGGCAAATAAAATACAAGTAAAGTTTTATTTTTCTTTAAGAGTATTTATGTAACAAAATTATTATTATTATGTATCACAGATCTATCTTAATTCAAATACATTGATATACTTTAGTAAATACTAAAAAATAAAAGGATTCAAGGTTATTTCAGGAAATTATACTTATAAAAATAAGACTTGCATTATAATGATTCCAAAATATTATTCCAATCAGTTCATAATACTTATCAATCTATCATCGCTCGTATAGATAGAAATTCTACCTTCTATCGACACTTATATTATACCTAAAGAGGAAATATTTGTTATATTAAATTATTTTTTTGAAATAATGTTAAAAATGACTGGACCAATATAAAAAATCTTTTGACGTTATAATGCTACATTATCACTGAGTAATATTGGCTGTATAACATCACGAATCTGCCAATAAGAGATGAGTAGTAGCCACATAAAGAACGACGGGAATTCGTTCCCGTGAGCCCTACGTGACTTCTAGTTTAAAATACAACCTTAACCCCAAAAAAAATTATTAAACAAAAGCAATGCGTAAATATGAATAGTTTAGGCTTCTCGATTATTCTAATTTTAAGCAATGCCTGTGAGTGTGGCTTAGAGTGATATCATTAGAACGTACAAAGCTTGGAGACAAATTAACTTATTGTTGAGGGATTTCCAAATAAAATTATCGTTATGTTGCACACACTGAATACTGAAATAACTACAGTTATTATGAAAGCATTAGTAAGCTTAAACATTCACAATTATGAAACAAGAAAAGCGCTTTAGTGGAATTAGAAAGTTGATATTTTCCTCTACACTTATATGAAATGAATACTAATCTAGGTTTAAAGTATCATAGTACAAAGTTATTTGCGCAATTTTTATTGAATAATTTAACTATTTGAATTAAACAATACTTACTATTACAATGATTGTTTATAAATGACGAAAAATATAAAATGAATTGCACATTCTTTGGAGGTGAGTCGTGCCCAGCGATGGTACGTTTATAAAAATTGTATGCAAATTTATGTAAAGTAGGTATTTAAAAATATTTTTAAACTTAATACAATTTTAAATAAAATATTAAAATAAATATTCAGCTGGAAGTTGCATTTTACCTACACACATTTTATTACTGAAATAAACCGTAAAGTGGGTCGATCATAAATGTGAATCTACTTCAGAGCAGATATTGTGGAATTTAAATGCACTAGAAGCGTCATCACTGGAATCGGTTTGCCAACTTTTTGCAGTACGTCATATAAGTTGTAAATTGGTTTACAGGTACCTATAACTCAAACAGGAACTTTAAGAATATGAAAATCAATTATTATGCTTCTATACTTATAATTAATTATCATGCCATCATTGGTTGCAGGCAGCATAAAACCGCACGCAGTTCCGAAAATTAGGTGAGGCCTATGTTCAGCAGTGGACGTCGTTGGGGTGATCATTGTGTGATGACTTATAGACTAAGTGATGAAATTATGTTTTTTTTTTATCGAAAATCTGAGTAGCGTTTTTTTGTTCCACCTGATGGTAAATGGTTACCGCCGTTATGGACATTGGCAACGTTAGGAGCGAAGCGGAGTAATCCGCTGACTACTTGTAAAGGATAGCTCTCTTTAAACATCGTTTGAAGAAGGACATGTCATAGTGCTCAGGAAACACCGCTGTAAGAAGTTTATCCCAGAGCTCTCTGATTACGTATTACTCTTCTTTACAGCCAGTATGCTTGTTAATTGGAAATAATTCAATTAACAAATTCTGATTACATACCAGCGGAAAACTGCAACACCAATACCAACACAAGCAGACTATTTACCTTCACCAACCATCATTCGTCGCAAACTATGACTGACAGTAAGCTTCATACAGACAAAACGGTCGTGGTAAACACAAATAGACGTTAGGGCCAACGTGCATTTGATCAGCTTGACATAACAAGCCACAAGGGAAAACGATGACAGTACACACTTGCAGTTGTCACAAACATTGGCGTATATTGGACCAACAAGCCTTATTCCCAGTATACTGGACTAAATATAGACATGCATCTTGAAAGCAATGTGTGTAACTATGTTCCTACCTCTGAATAGGTTATTGGAAATTCATATGAGCTATGGTGACAAGTAAATAACGTTCTGAAATAGGTTATTCGATTGCGATCTTAACCAAATAAATGGTTGTTATTGTGCACCTGAATATAGAAATGAGTTGTTACCTTCGATATGGTCTTGCTGAACAAAAGCATTGTAATAATGTCGTCGAAGTATTTAGATCTTATCTAGAAAATTGTTTCATTTATTGTTTTGTTTTATATAACTTCAAAATATTTGCTCATTTTAAGACTTGGCATTAATGTCAGTAAGTTATTTTTAGATTAAAAACAAATAATATTGGTCTAGATAATTTGGTAAAAAAACTTTGGTAACCTGCACAAAAAAAATCATTCTCCCGGTAGACTGTGTACCTACGTGTATTCTTTATATTATAAGTCATTTAAAATTGTAAAAAGATAAGTAACAAAATAAAGAACGATGAGCGAAGAAGCTAAGCCCCGCGGGACTTCTAGTCATTCTTATTTCTAATTATGGGACTAGTATTTACAATTTTAAAACAGTTTTTAATACAAAAAGAGCTGCCACGATTAATAACCAAATCTGACCCTTATGAATAGTCAATGTATACGTGATTATTCTGAGCTTAAGATTAACTGGACTTATGACTACACGAGTACAAGCATGAAACGTGGAACTATGAGATGTTGAACTATTATCACCTTAACACAAACATGTTTGAATTAAGCTCTTACGTTACTTTTCTTGTGTTTATGCCACTTTGTACGGAACTCCCGGATTTTAGGGAACAATCAATCGGTCCAACAATAATTAAAATAATGTATAACTAATTGATTTCTAATTCTGAGAAGATAAAATAATATATCAAATTAATTTATTTCGTGGGCAGGTTATTGTCTGATATCAATCTAAGTATAAATTAATTTAAAATTTGATTAATTAATTCACGATTTTTAATTAAACGGCAACTTTTTAAGCTCTTGTCATGACACACAAAACGCTTGCGTATCTTTCTTGCTTGTGGATTTGTACTCGTAGATAGATTTTTATCCTTAAAATAGTGTCATAAATAGAACTGAGTCACTTTAGGCTTTATTCAGATAATAGGTAATGGTAGGTGCATAAGACTGTATTGGTGCAGAATTTTATTTAATAAATTCTACAGTATAAACCTCCTATATACCTCATACATAACTCAGAACAAACATGCTTTAGAACCTGATCCGCATTGTGCCTAGACTACATTCAACTTCGCCTCAGCACAATAGTCTGTTAACATGTTAAGGACTCCATCATCCGAATTAATCCCACATCGGTGTCGGCATCGCATCAGCACTCGATATTAATAATCGAATACTAGCGTAACCGATATTTCGAATGATGACTGCTGATCCGGCGATTTTGATGAATTTCAGTTGTACTTGTCAATTACAAGTTTGGTACTGACTATGCGATATTCGTATGTTCAATTTGAACAATGTGTTACACTGTAATTGAGTCAAGCTTGCATTTATAAGAATAGTTGAGATATAATGGCTCTATTATAGCATTACGTTACACAATTATGTTCAAATTCAATCGTAATTGACTTTTAAATTATGACTGACGGTCTGCATGTCGTAATAAATATGGTTACTTAAAAACTGTCAATGACCCGTAAAAATTATGTTTAGTCTTTATGTAATAATAAAATTTGTGTTATGCAAGTACAGAAAATAACTGTTTTTGTAATATATTTATTATTAATATATATATTAACGTAACCTTGATAAGCGATGGTGGCCGAACGAATGAGTGACCGGCACGGTGCAAGTCATGCGGTCCGAGTTCGATTCCGGCAGGAAGTACCTATGTGGATTTCACTTTGTGGAATTTATAAGCACTAGTCTAGTGACTTACCATCAGCTGATATTGAAGCAAAACATCGTGAAGAAACCCACATACCCTAGAAATAATTTTAAGTGTATGTGTGGGCGCCCCTGATAGATCAGTAACTGGTCGACGTAATATATTAAAAAAAAATACTAACTGTCCTTATTGAAATATCAAAACTATAAGTTTGAACTTGATTTCACACCAAAACCTTTTTTTTACATAGCATCACGCCTCTTTCCCCGAAGGGATAGACAGAGGTGTATCACACCCACATTCCGCCAGCTATGTTAGGGCGAGCCTATTGTCATCAACCTGGAACGTTTGTTTACCAAACTGCGAGAAAATCTAATTTGCTGGAATTTCATGATAGCAAAAGTCCAATACCGTTTTCACCCGACCTGGAAATCGAACCCGAGAGTCGTATACACTTCCGCTGCGCCACCGAGGCAGTTTTTTTTTTCAAACTTTATTATACCATCCAAATAGTCAATAGTGATAAAACTGCATTTATGTCTGCAAAGACTCTGTGTATCTGGTATCAAATTTCTTTATAGTTTGTAACTCAATATTTGAAAATTTTATTGCTACATCTGAACAAAACAAATACCTCAAGGATATCGGATAAGCCATTAATACTTTACAATCAATCATTACAATTTTATAGCAAGGACGTTATACAGTTTTACAATAATCCAATATCTAACAAGAAAACAGATAAAGTCGCATCAAAGTTCGCTATAAACTACACATACTGATATTTACGACGAACTATAAAGTGATCTTGTAGTTTTAAGTTCAGCATCTCAGCTCACAAATTGCTTTTTATTAGGGAACGAACCGTTTACGACATTTGATATATTATGAGGAGTGAATAAATGTACAAAGTTGAAGGAAGCGTTCGTTGATCATTTTGTTTCTGTTTAACTTTGCTGCATCTTTGTATCCGAAGCGGATAATATGATGTTTTCTACTATACCGCTCATTTGGAGCGACAGAAACACAACTGCAATTTTTTATTTTACACTACGCCAGATTTACTGACTGGTCTGTTGGTCTAGTGGTTAGTGACCCTGACTGCTAAGCCGGAGGTCGTGGGTTCGATCCCCACCCAGGACAAATCTTTGTGTGATGAGCATAAAGGTTTGTTCTGTGTCTGGGTGTAATTTATCTATAATATGTATGTATTTACAAAAATAAAAAGTGTTTAGTCCCATAACACAAGCAAATATAATTGCTTACTTTGTTACTAGATGGCGCTGTGTGAATGAGGTAGAATATTATTATTATTTAAGATTTTTTCGTAACGAAAATTCTAAACAAACCCTATACCAACCCGTCTGGGTAAAATCCCTTCACAATATTTGGAGGTAATTCGTACCCAGCAGTGGGACGATTAAGGGTTGAAAATTAAATGATTATGATGATACCGAGCTGTATAGCTTTCACATTTCGCTAGAAGAGTTTTTTTAACTGTACACAATACAATTTTATTCCAAAACCCGGGCTAATACTAAGAATTTCAAATCATACGTGTTTCATTATTTTTATTTAGGAGATGTATTACAGGAAAGTTTCAGTTAAATCCTACAGAATCATTAACTTATAGTAACACTAGTCTTGGATAATATTCTGATTAATAAGTATACCTAGTGGTCTCTAGAGCTGGGAGGATAATTTTTTCTGTAGTTTATTTATTTATTTATTTATATAATTGCACACTACACTTACAGTTTCCCAATACGTGTAGTAAGCCACAGGTAACACTTTAAACTATAACTAATTTATATATACACATACAGAATAATGATAATTTGTAAGTAAATATGTCGACCTCTGGATACTGAGCAATCAAAGAATTAAGCAGCGTAATCGCCTGCCTAGTAGGTGCATATTGAGCGGTGCACGTTCTTACCATAGGTGCGGCAAGTAAGGGCCGCGAGCGCAACCGAGTGTACTGGTTCGGCGCCGATAACGAGCAGCGCGCCAACGTATTGGCATCATCAACTTTGTTGTTTAACAAAAAATAATAATGTAACATTAAAGTACACTTCCGCCGCAACATAAGAGTGTTGAGACCCACCATACCTGTTACGAACAGAGACGGATATAAGTAATGAGGATAATAGCCATATAACCTTTTATATAAAAACCGAGCAAATTTTCGTTGTACGCGTTCTATCATTGTGCTATATTTGACCTCATGTGGATCCCAGATTATGGAGTTATACTCCAAATGACTGCGAACGAAAGAAAAATATAGCACAACAATAGCGCTCCTGCTCTGAAACGGAGCCGACTGCTTACTTATGGTACACAGGCGCCTTCAACGATTCTTTTATTATGTGTATCCAAATACTTATACTTGACAAATCAGGGCGCTTCTCTGGCGTAGGTGGGATACAATTATATGTCACCTACTCTGCCAGCCAACAAGGATTCCATTATATAAAAGACGTCAAGGTATTTAAAAGTATTAACACAAAAATTATCTTTAATCCAATCCATAAATAACCAAAATAAAGCCTTAAATTGATCAAAAGGAAGCGAACAACGTATCACAAAAAGCACTTTTAAATAAGTTTACACACAAAATGAATGATCATCCATTCAAATATGGAAGTCAAATACAGAGTGATCAAAGTTTTTATCAAATATTATTATCGTGGAAGCCGCGCGTCTAACCCATCTTCGCGACCGCGCCGCTAAATTATATACCAAAGGCCCATGGTACCCTATTACGTAGGAAATGCGCACTAATGCATCTTATTCTCTATTTGTCAAATTATAGACCGCTGCGTGGTAGTAATCTCACGAAATAAGATAATGGCGGTGAGAGTGTGCCGTGAGTGGATTTTGGCTCGTTAAGTGAAGGATATCTGATATTTGCAAAAGGTGAAAGTTCCAGTATTAAGTTACGTTTGATATAATTACTTAATTTCTATTGTACAGTATGTATTGTTACATTATTCATTTCTTTAGGTCGAGTAACGTATGAAATAAATTCTTATACAATGGTTATTGTCCCCTTTGGTGCAACCTCAATAGCTCGTAGCCAAATGAATGACCATTGTAGCATTCGTAAGTAGCATCTATTAAACATTGACCCATATTTTATAAAAAGAACCATTTTATATGTAAAGGAGAAAGGATTTAAATAATAATATAATATTCCTATTTATTTCCGTAATGTCTCATTATTGTCCATTTATGTCCGTAATAGGTTCGCTTAGAGAAGTTCGCTTAAAGCATTCATTGTGTACTACAGTCCATCATAGAAAGGTTGTATACTAAATATTAAATTGTATAGATTATACTTGCATGTGAAAGCTATAAATATTGTAAGACGTGAATAAATAACAAACAATTGAAATTTATATGTAAAGCTTATTCTGGAAACGAATTTCAAAGAATTTTTGATCGCACATTTGTAATAGACGACTAGTTCATAATTATTGTTAAGGTAAATATAATTGAACCTCAATGCAATACACATAAACGATTGTGTCTGACAGTCCTATTACTTATCTAGTTTCCCTTAATTACTTTTAAAAAACGAACGCGACTGTACTACACCCATTAGCATACAAACAGTAGTACCGAAGATATACCGAGATAAATTGTCAAGATAACGCTGCGGTGAAAGAACTACAGGCTGGCGTAATTACTAGTCGGCCGCTTCTAGGTGTAAAAGACCGCGTAAATCGCTTCGCGCGGATAATATTCTCGCCATCATCGCTGAATTATTGTTGCTAGAGATGACATTGTAATAATTTATCATATTTGAATTTTTGAAAAAAGTTTGTGTTGTACTAAAATATATTCATGAAAGATTTCATATAATATGCATTATCGCCAGATTTTTGGTAAGTCTATACTAATTCACTTTATGTGGATCTGGAGCATAATATTGAAAATCTGATACTTGAAGTTTATTTCCACCAAATGATTAGCAGGTAAGTTAAATGTTTAATATATAGTCGCAAGTAGTCATACAACTTATTAAACCAATGACTAAATACTAGTTTTCTAAAGGCAAATATCAGTAATATTTAGCAGTCATACACACAAAGTGAGTAGTCTCAATATCTCCTGAATATATTCAGGAGATATTAATATATATTAATGTCAATACTAATATTATAGTATTAGAGTTTGTGACGTTGCAGGGGGTAATCTCGCGATTTACGGAACAGATTTTCAAAATTCTTTTAGCGTTGGACAGCCCATTTACCAAGCAAGGTTATTATATAGGCTATACAACATCACGCTACGGCCAATAGGAGCTGAGCAGTGTTTAAATAAAGAAACTCGGGAGCGAAGCCCCACGTGACTTTTAGTACAATATAAAATCGCGGTAATATATTTATTGCTAAAGTTTATCAATTTGTTTTTCCTGAAAAAACTAATGATTTTCTCCATTTACTCCAGAGAATGTGGAGGGAATTTAGCCTTCTATACCACGCTGGCCAGACGAGTTGGTATAGGGTTTGTTTCAAATTTTCCTTTTCTCACAGTGCTCTTGTCTGCATGAGGTTACTCCCTTAGTCACCTTTTACGACACCCACGGGTTGAGATGGGGTAGTGACATTATGTATTCTTCATCCATCACTACACGAATATAAAACTAATAATAATTTATAATTACTCCATTATTTATATATTATGTTTGTTAATTATTAAGACTAGAAATTAATTAATGGTTAGCCGGTTCCAGTCGTTTAGTACTCAAAGTTCGTTGGTCATGATTCTCAGGGTTGAGTGCAAACTGTCATAATTTTATGCGGTTTAGAAACGTGGTTGTGAGTTATTATGGTACGGATTTAATTTTATTATCTCAGTAATAACTAAATGGATACCTACGTATATTGGATTCGTTGTAATTTGCTGAAATTGGTGCTTATTAGAAAGTTTTATTTTGTATCTAAGGTGGTATTTTTGACAACTTGTTTATTGTGATTGAAAAGTTATTGTTGCATAAACTATAATAGTGTCATAGAAGTTTGATCATCGAGTGAAAATATTTTTTAATTTACATTCTGATGTTGAATAACTGGGTTCAAAACACTACTTTCTAATAAATCATTCGCAAGAATAATATAACAATATTAACCCCACAGTCGTCGCGCGGATTACAATAGTAATCCACCGTTGCAAAACTGAATATTTCAGAAAAACTACGAATTGGAATTGTTTGTCGCTCCGTGTACTTTATACTGGATAGTTGACGCATGCGCTAAGTGCCGCGCGAGCGCCGATCGCGTGTGGTTGTGTAACAGGAGTCCCGTAAAGTTCGTGGATTACTATTGTAATCCGCGCGGTCACGGAGGTCACGAAGTAAAAGCACTCGTAGATCATGTAATTCATGTCACAAATTCGTTTGCCCTGACCATTCTAACTATGTATGTTCCTCTTGTTTAGAAACCAATGATTAGTTTTATTATTTTATTAAAATTTAATTTTTGATCTCAATTTTAAACTAAAGTGCCATTTTTATGTTAAAATAATGAGAATATTTTTTGACTTTTTTTTTAAGTACTTAGAGTTAATATTTTATGTTGTGTTCATTTAAATAATTAAAAATACTTTATGTTACTTCGTTTTTAAACGGAATAAACCAAATTGATTACTACATTCTAGTTTTATTCTTATTATAAAATGGATTACATATGTAATCCACGCGACCACTTACGTTCCTTTTCCAAGCGCGACGACTGTAGGGTTAAATTATTGATCCGTGTAGTGACGGATTAAGAGATGTCGTAAAAGGCGACTAAGGAAGTAAGCTTAGGCAGACAAGAGCACTGCGAGAAAAGGAAAATTAGAAACAAACCCTATACCAACCCGTCTGGCCAGCGTGGTATAGTAGGCTAAACTACCTTCACATTCTGACATTTATGGGTTGAAATGATGATGATTAAATTATTATTCAAGAGGTCTTCGTCACGTTTTATATTTTAAGGAATATTAAATATACCTTATTTATTTCCCCGACGTTTCGTTTGGTTATGCCATATATATAATATGATTTATGAATACATTTACATTAATGAATAGGCATCAAATTGTATTTGGAACATACAATTCTGAAAAGTAAAACCAAACCGAATAGATACTTTTTACAGTTAATCTATGGGATAATTCGTTATATTATTGTTCACTTATATCGGCGTATAATAGCACATAATAAACAGCTGACACACTTTGTTAGAGATGCCTCATCTAAATTATATTTGAACATAACGGAGTACAAAGGTATCATTATTTGCGCATTATCAAACCGCTAGCAGAAAATTTTGTGTTTCATCACTATAGCAGATAGTAAGTGCATTAACTATGTATATTTACGTCATAAATATATACAGGTTTGGGTTCAAATTAAAGCTCAAATACTAAATAAAGAGTCCTTAAAAAGTATCACACCTATTTGCCAAAAGGAACACACAGAGGAATACCATAAAAACATTTATTCCGCAATAAGTTTCCATGTAAAAGGAGGCGTGCCTATTTTCATTGAAAACCAGTTCGTATAGCTTTTTTTTTAAATGGCAACACCTGAACTAGGGACTCGCTAGCACTGTCTCGCTAGCCTTAAAAACAAACTTTTATCTAGTCCAACATGGCCACAAAGTTTTATATATTTGTCTATGGTAATTGGGCTTCTCCAACATACTTCAACCACTGGACCAAATAAGGTAGTAAAAATCACATACAAGAAAGAATCATATTGAATTTTATCTCTTAGGGGCCATTTTCAGTTTAATAAGTCAGCACTAGTGCGTGCATGAAAAGATATTATCAATACCTGGAATGCTATCATCTAACAACATTTCGCCCGTGGTAGTATTGAACGTGGATGCGGAAGCGTCTATTGAAGAGAGCGCCTTTAGGAACGAGATTAATTATTATTGCAGGAGGAATAAGGAAATACTTATTGTATTATTCATCCGACACTATTTCAGCATAATAATATGATATTTTATGAAAATTACACTTATCTGATTGGTGCTAATATTATAGTGAAACTTGTAGATGTGTTTTGAATTATATTCAAAGTTTATTATATGCCTGACTTCATTTTCTTAAAAATGATTTGTTGATTATTATTTTTAGAGAGATAATACTAGTAGGTATACTTGAGTGTAATAAAATAAAATTTTCAAACACTGATTGCCAATGCTTTTTAAATAGTCCAAAAATAAATAATATATCTAAAAATTTTGTCAACAGACATAATAAGTTGACGTAAAATAGTCAACACGAAGATTAGTTGGAATGATTTTTAATTATAAACTGTTACTAAACGCATGTTTTTACTTCTAAACGAAACAGCTGCAAGAATTCTACAACCATAATAATGTTGACTTTACGAACTTTAAAAACGTACAGCGAGCATTAGAAAGAGCAATCAAAATAAAATTATATTTATTTGAAGTGATAGTCGTGGATTCTGTTCCGGTACTAATGGGAGCCCGGCAGGTGGCGCGAGGTCTTACGCACGAAAAAGAAATAATACAACATGTATTCCGTGACTACTGCGCGGGTTCTGTACACGGTAATAGTGGAATTAAACGAATGTTTTGGTAGAACATTTAATATTTAAGTCATTTATTTGTAATTATAGCTTTAAGGGTTAGTTAAGTGGCATATACGTGGGCTGTGATTATATACTGAACTATTGTAATTTCGTAGGAGGGATCGGCCGTTTATAAAAAATTTGGCATTCCAATATTAATGAAATTCCTTGTTTGATGTTGGAGATACATAAAAAACAATCTATTGTAATTTTCCACACCAATATGGGAAATATTATCACATAATACACTATGTCATTTAGAAGAAATTTAAAGATTTAGATTACCTACGCATTTTTTGAGACATTTAAGTGAGGAATTATATTTTCCATTATATTTTATTTTATTTAACTTAAAAATGTTGTTAAGTAAAGTAGATAAATGAGAATTTTCTGCATTATAATATAGATATAATTATAAAATATATATTTATAAAATATATATTATATAAAATAAAAATTATATTTAAGTATTTTCGAACAATATAATAAACATACTGTATCTACAAGCTCGCAAAATGAAACTTCTGTACTATTTGCTAAGGTCAAACTCGAAAAAACGCTACGCAAATTCAGAAACCCGCCAAATCAAATGAACCACTAAAGGACGGCCAAGCTAATGTAAACAGAACGTAGGCGAAAAATGACACGTCTTGCTCCTCAATAATATAAGGGGAGGGCTACTGTAATGCATGGGGCCGGCAAAGTTTAGTAAGCTTTGTTGTTTATAAAAATCAAAATGATAAAACTTCTCTTTTTTTGTGAAACAAAATGTAGTGATGTATTTGTATATTACATTCTGAGTCTGAAAGCAAATCTATAAGTGATACGATTTGAAAAGTCAGTTTCAAGTGTTTATGTTAATAATTTACATTAAAAAAAAATTGATGCAGTTCAAGAAATTTATATTACTCCTGGAAGTAGACACTCAAGTCTAGTGAGAAAAGCATCATACAAGAATACCTACTTCATTTATTTATTTATAGGTACACTTACAGCAAGACATACAAATGATACAAATTAAAGCACTTGAATTATAAAAAAAATGGCATAATTATGTGCTTGCCAATTAAAAGTGCCGACCGCATTCTCATTATAGGTATAGGGAACATTAAAAATAACTTAAAATAAATTAAAATATGAAATAAAATATATAAAAGTAATAGAACAGGAGTAATAAAAGTAAACAAAAAAAGAAAACAAAATTTATTTTCTGGCGTATTCAATATATTATATTATTTATATTATTATAGGCGTATACTTTCGTTAAAACAATTGTAGGTATTACAAATTTAAAACATCATTGTCAGATATACGTCACAGAAAAGTCGCTTGTTGAATAGCTGACTATTCAGATCTAATACATAAAGGAACCCTAATAAAGTAGTCGTTTCACTCAACGTCCATGCCAAGTGTGACCGATTTGACATAACATCGGTGACACCTGCAGTGTCGTTTGTTTTAACTACAGCTGTCCAATTTATATATACAACAACTATTACAACCGGTATTAGTACATTAATGACAGGAAGATTTATAAAAATATTTTTAATAGTGACTGAGTAAGAAAGAGACAGGTATACTTTATATTTAATAATCTTTCGTATTAACTTTAGAAGCGGAGAAAACATTTAAGCTGTGTTATGTGTTAGAAGTGCCTTAAGTAGTGCTTACTGATATACTGCTGAGAACTTAGCGTAAATGTATGTAAATGAGTTGTATGATATTATATATCCATTAAATTTTAAGATTGTTGCGAGAAATTAGATAATTCTATTGCTATTAGTAGCATAACCTTCAACTTCTTGAAATGTTTAATTTCTCGTTTGGATACAAATCTGATTCGTAATTCTTAAATTAAAATTATGCACTGTTATTTTATTTACGAACTGTTTGTTGGTTTTATAATAATAAACTTTATATATACTTAATAAAAATAATAATGGTCATTTTTCATAGAAAAAATACATTGTCGTAACCAACCTCGATGTATTTAAATTTATAATTATTAATTTCTTAATAATAAAAATCAATAATTAATAATCTGTCTAAAATAATGTCAAGTACGAGTACCTATATAATTGGTCAGCCCCACTTTTAATATTGTAGTTCTGAACTTATCTATAAGTTTTATCACAATATCATTTTCAAACTGACAAGTGTATTTATAGTGTGTCATCATCATCAAATCAGCCCAATGACGCTTACTGCTGGACATACTCGTAAGGCTCACCTAATTTTTGCCACTGCTCTTTTGTGCTATCTGCAACCAACGGCCACCCGCAAACTATTAAATGTGTATCGAATATTATTTAATAAAAACTAAAACTAATTTAAACTACTTCTACTACATAACGGCCCGAAGTATTTTGTGAAATACCCCGTTACACTTATTTCAAACAAATCACCAAAGTTTTAATAAACACAATGAAGCAACTATTTTAAATAGACACTCAAGATTTGAGTATTTTAAAGCCAATAATCATATTTTTTTATACCACGAAGGTTCATTTTATGATGGTGTCGTTATGACAACCATAACATTCAATCAGTCAAGTTCATTATAAACCAACGACGGGGATTAATACTTTGAACGTCACGCTTGCTTGTTTATACAAAATTTATAATAAACATCAAAAATTATGTGCCAGTTTACCATATTAAAATTTTTATGCTTTAAATTAATGACGTAAATTAATGATAGCTAGAAAGGGTCAATTATAGTATTAAGTTTTAACACAAATACTTCTATTCGTATAAAGACTTTTGAATTGGTTGATAGATCTTTTAAAGTTTTGAGATGCTTTTAAAATTTTGTTGCATTATAACTGTGTGTCATATTGAATACATTATTTGTATTGTAACATTTTTAAAACGTAAAATAACGTTATATGAACCATGTAATAGTACCCTACGACAAACAAAGCAATTTTAAACCTACCTAAATTAAATATCTATTGGTTTTAGTCATATTTTAACTTATCACTAAGTATATAAACGAATGTATTCTTGTAAAGGTAGTCTTTACCCAAGTTTTGTGCGTATTATTATATATTATATACACCAATGTTCCTAAATCACTGTATACATAATAATATGTGTATAAATTCAGCTTAATGGTACGACCGACTGTAGATATGGTGCATACCAGCAAATACAGTTAGTGATAACCTATTTTATCAATAGACCCTATTATAATTAATAATCAAAAATAGAATAAGTTCTGTTTTATTGCTTTTATGTTAACTTTAAATGCTATTAACTTTGAGTTCGATAAACATTGACATTTGGTTTTAATGACTGTAAAGATAATATACTTTGATTCCAAAACAAAATAAGCTAGTTTTGATGATGAAACTATCATAACTTGGTTGAATATTGTTGATGATGATTACGATACGGCTAAATAATAAGTATACAAAATTAAGTTAAGGGTTTTAAATATTTCCAAAAGTCATTACAAAAATGATTTTAAACTCTTCTTTAGTATAACTCATTAGCTTCAAATATATTTACTAAAAATTCAACTAGCATAATAAAAAGGCAAAATTAGATGAATTGGCACGTCGTTAGAACCCGACACCTACTTGGCGGTAAAAATATGTCTTATTGCATGCTACCAATTGCAAGAGTCACGCCCTAAACTGAGTTCCCCTTTGGCTCAACGATCGAAAATTATGACCTTTTATGGCGAGTTCATAGAAGTCCGTGGGTACGCACTTTTTCTTTTTGTCAATGGTTTTATTTGGTTCTTTATTTTTGAGGCTGGCTTTTGTGTGACCGCAGTTTTATTGCTTTTTTGACATTTTTGTTTCGAATGGGTTGGTCTTTTTGTTCTTCTTTTATTTTAACGTGTGCACATAACTTATTTGTTACCTCGTAAATCATAGTTCTGAATGGATTTGATTCATTGCTTCCAAAAACCATTAGGTTTTTCAATACTACCCCTAAAATAAAGTAGGTGTTCTAGTTTATCATTACTTTGCTTAGAAATTTCATATTTTCGAGAAAGCATATCCCCAAATTCGCTCCTCTTATCCAAATTGCACACAACCTTAACGATTTAGCTTCACGCCCGCACTCTTGAGACCAACTGGAAAACGCTAACAAGCTATTCATATAGTTTTTTCCGTAAACGAGTTACGCAATATAAAGAAACAGCCCTCTAATGACTAACCTAATTATGCATAATTGGACACTTGGGTGATTTTGTTTGGACAACATTTATTTAGAGGCTAATTTAAAACGCAAAGTCACGAACATTTGCATTTTTGATTTGACTTAATTGTATCGAAACTGGTGTATTTATAATATATTGAAATTTGTGATGTTATGATAACCTGAATAAAAGCGGTATGTTCAAAACTTGTCATACGTGCAAAACAAACAGTAGCATATTAATTAGTTCCAATTTTTAAATTATGTAGTATAGTAATATTTATTTTTAAAGAAAAACTTTCTTCTTCTCTCTCGAAAATCTTATAAAAACAACAAAATTTCTGCAATATGGAACTAGCTCTGTGTGTCGTTAGAGACTTTAGAAACTGACTTTTTAACTTTAACTTTTTTTTTCCTACATGGGGATCGAACACCCAACCTCGTGTTCGGCAATTGTAGACTACGACCACTATATCGATCGCTAAGCCAGTCATTTTGCTAATAACTACATTTTTGTAAGAAAATATTGCATAGTAGAAGATTCATATACAGAAAACAACCCAAACAAAGAAGTAGTAAAGATCTGAATCCGAAACAATTTAGTTAGATATCAAGACATATTGCAAGCCAGCATTGCGGAACACAGCAGATTTATTAACCTCGCCTCGGCTGTGGCAAAATTATCTCTCATCGCTGATATATTAATAATAATGATCCGGTATTAATACGTCTGGCTACGGGTCTAATGGAGTGTGTCGTTGGGCTCTGTACCGTATCGTCTTAGATTTATGTGTAACTACTTAAATAATATGAGAATACCGGAAGTAATGTACATGTATATAACTCATAGGTACCTATGAGTTTACTTTTAACTACTGGTGTTAAAAAATAATATAAATTTGTGGTATGCAATTAAGATTATTCTATGTATCATAACAACATAAACATAATATATTGGAAGTTAAAGGAATACTTTTCGACTGCAATAAACAACTAACACAATGTTTCAAACTATGACTAATGAATATTTTTTCATTATATTAAGTGCTGTAAATTCTAAATTGCAATGTTAAAGAATCCTCACATAACCCACGTGGCTGTAAAACTAATCACACGAGTGCTAACATTGAACTGAATACGGATTACAGTGCCCCAGGTAACCCATAGACATTAAACAAATTGAAAATGTGAATCCTGCAGCCCTTTCGAAATTTTAGTACTGATTGACAATCGCCCTTGCTTATGGAGCCAACTTATATTTCCCATGAGCCTCGGGCTGTTTCATGGTAATCCCCCCTTTGAAACAGTAAACGTATGCCAGTAATTCGAAACTGTTTTGTCCTTCTTTAATGTTGAAGATTTGAAGGGGACAGACACAAAATTGTTACCAGGTAGTGTGTTAGATAATATGGTACGGGGGCTGGCCATACAAACATATTCCCTTGTCTCCCCATACGAGGTGAAGTCAACCCTAAAGTTCTAGGCTCCCCTAATAAGCTGTCGCGTCTCACCTTAGGGTAGTGCGATGTTGCTATAAGCAAAGATCAAGTTACGTGAGATATGATTTGCGATATTGGAGAAGCTCCTAAATAACCTTTTTTTGACGATTATGTATTAGTATAAGTTTAGGGTCAATACCTTCTGTTACTATGAAAATTGAAAATGATAAATATGAGCATTTTGTCCGAATGAGAATCGTTCTCGTTTGCATTAATTTTCGTACAAAATGGATTGGAAGTTTCTAGATTGAAGTCATACTATTTTATCTCCTGGATTATGAGAGAAATAGGTAGTTATTGAAAATTAAAATTACAAAACATTTTTATTTATGATAATCTCAAAATGAGTGTCTCATTAATACAGGTCTGTCCATCATATTTGTGTGAGGAGCGCATGCATAAAACTTATATACGTGGGAATAAATTATAGTAGGTGAAATTACTGTATAACATATCACAAATATGGGTAGATCGTCTGGTCTCTTTAATCTTTGTCACACGTGAGAAGTACGGTCATGTGATTAATGTGAGGGGGGGCGCAGAGACGGACGATAAACGGAGCACCATCTAATCATCAACAAGTTGCAAATTAATATTACCTATTCGTGTTGCTTATGACTGCATGCTTGAGCAAGCAAAGTTATGAATATAAGGATACACTACCAAAGCTATAGATTATTAAAGCAAAAAAATAAAAAGATAAGCTGTTTGGATATAAAAACGACATACCTATAAAAGTAAAATACTTGGCAAACGTTTGACTAAATCTTGATTGTCTTATAACTAAAGAATTTTTTTTTATTGCCTAAAGCGGCAGACGAACAGATGGTAAGTGGTTACCGCCGCTCATGGACGTTGGCAATGCCAGGGGCACAGCCAGGCCGCTGCCTACCTTCTTTCCCTTGTAGAATGGTAAATAGTTAAGTAGAACATCCATGTCTGAAATATAATAGTCTATCAAAATATAATAGTACACTTCATTATAATTAGTCTATCGTCACTTTTAATAAATTAATTTCTGCAACTATGGCCACGTTGGTTAATTATTAGTGTCTTAATTTTTTGTCTATGAACCTTTACTCTTTTTGTTCATGTATTAATTAGTGTGTTAATATTATCTAGTAAAATCTAACCCATTTACGTCATTTTTTGTGCGTCTTCACACGTCTAAATATCTATAGTATTATCTTGGTCATCGCTGTAAGGTAGTCTGACAGCTCGTTCTTGAGAAGGTAACAATGTTACAAGTTGAAACATGTGAGATAGCATCAACAAAAAACAGAAAAGTAGACAAGCCTCTTCCTGTGTTGGGCTCTTTAAATCTGTATGAGAATGCTAAAATAGCTATTTCGCTTCTGTAATAAGGAAAATGTGTAAGGTTAAATGTGCCATACTTTAAGATACCAGATTATTAAACGGGAAATTTTGCGGTACACGGCTTAAATATAACCTCAAAAATGTTTGCGACAAAAATGTAATTACAACAAATTGTGTGGCAAAGAAATTTTATCTGAAATAAAATCGTTCCACATTTAAAGCTTTTAAACGTTTAACACTTAAAAATGTACTTTAACCCTTAGCCACCTAACGTCGGTCACAGTGACTCCAACGGATTTTGTTTTTGGAATAAATACGTTATGACGCGATCTACGCGTGTGTGCGTTCATGTACCTTACCCGTGCGCCCCGGAGTACGCGCCCAGTGCCGGATTGCTTCACACGTGCAAGCGTTAAAAAATTACAGGTAATTATATTTCGCTAGCGGTCCTGGTGACCGACGTTAGGTGGTTACGTATTTCTAATAAAATATTGTTATTTTTGTTGTTTTAGTTATACGAAGGTCTACCATGGCGGAACCGAACGCTAACATTATGAGGTGGTTAGAAGAGTGTAACTCGGATTTGGAAAGTGAATTAAAAGTGCCATAATTGATGAACGAAGATTGTAGCGATGCAGAAGATGTTCCAGTGGATCACTACTTTGAAGGAGAAGTTGAAACTGATTCAGAAATTGATTGTAATGAATCAGAGTGCTCAAATGATGAAAGAAGCGGTGTTGAACTCCTACCAATGGAGGATACGTCATCTGATGATGATGTTCCACTCGCCAGGTACAGATATTATATAAAAAAATGTACGTGAAGTGGCGACAAAAATTGTAAATTTTAACAGTTTGTGATTTTATAACAACTGTGATTCAATTGTGCCATTAATAATTTTAACTGATAGTTTATATATCTAATCAACAAGAAATAAGGATATTTGGTTAAGTTTTAGTGATTGTTCCTTAATTTATCTCACATATTAATTTTAAGTAAATTTTGTTCTAAAATTACAAGTTAGTGATAAATGTTGATTATAAATGTAAATTAAAGTTCCTACACAAATTTTAACAACGTTTTTATAATAAAAATATATTAATTATTATAATCTGTCTTTCATTTGTGTCATTTTTACAATACATTCTTATTAAAAACACAAAATAATGTAAGCGGTCACCATGACCGACGTTAGGTGGTTGTGTAACGCAAAAACACGTTAGGTAGCTAAGGGTTAAGCAATTAAAATATATTACGAACAGAACCTATTAAGAAAAACATATTGACGTGCGAAACAGCAAGCATCGGCAAAACAGTGCACTAAAAACAAATGTCCGCGTAAAGTGCCGGTGAAGGTGCGCGGACGCTGTTCGTTTGACGTTAAAATGCTCTCGCGGTTGCCGTATTAAAATAACGAGCTTCAAGTAAATCGGAGGATTTCTTAGTAAAGTTAACAATCTCACATCGGCAGTGCTTTAGCCAAATACATTTACGATATTAACTTACACAGGAGTTTTAATATTGACGATATTAAATTTCAATCAAGCTGATAATGGGCTATTTAGTAAACGGAACTTTTAGCACTTTGCACTTTTTAATTCAGACTCCTATATGCTTAAGTGTTTATTGTGACGAGCACTTAAACTTCTTACACCTTTTAGATAATTAAGCATTATCATAAGAATTTCATACCTAATGAAACTTATGAATAATTTAAAAAAAAACTTTTTTGCAGATAGATGTGACAAGTATAAATCCGAATAATATGTGGTAAGTATTTAAAATATGTAAATGACAAGTCGTTAATTTAAACAGCGTTGCGGTGTGTATTAATTTAATTTAACCTAATAAAACAACGTTAAAAGCTAACGAAGCATTCGCATATTATAAAACGTTAGAAGTCGCAGAACAAAAAATAACCCGTCCACTTTAAAGAGTTTTGCCTTCATCACAACATCCTGTAACATAAAACATTCTCTTACATAATGAACGGTAATTTATGCGAACAGAAAAGTATCTGTCTTCGGCTTTGAATAATACAACTAGAAAAGAGACCACACAAATGCTATGGATCCGCTCGTTTGCTAGGAAGTTAACTGTAGTGAAGAATGGCAATTCCCCTTTTGTTATGAATATTAATATATACTGAAGTGTTTCACAACATTCTTGATACTTTTGATTATGTTCTAACACGCTTTCTACATTTACTGTAATAAAGTTTTCTGTGATTATAATTGCTTTCTTTGTGCAAATTTAAAGTACTCTGTTTTTAGTATACGTTCTTGTTGTATAAATTTCTTAGACATGAAAAACCATTTATTCCATAGCCCACACTATGAATACGTTTACTAAGTGTATACTTTCATTTCAGTTGAAACTTAATGTTTTAAACAGGTCGTAGATTTGCGATTATTTCATCAAGTCTTTGTGTTCAGAAAGGCAATTCAGCCAATTACCTCTTGCTTGTGTTGTTAAATGGCCTTTGTAAAACATAATATTTCGCCCGCAGAATAGACTATTGTACTGACGCGCTTTGAGCGAGCTATGAGGCAATGCTGACGGGTAGAAGTCCAAGTGCCTTCTTAAAACATAGGCACTGTATTATTTTTTTTGGTATATGCAAATTTTCGACTCAAAATTTTATATGTAAAAATTAAGTTACCTCACTACGAACACTACGAACGAATATAAAGTAAATTTACTCTTTAATAGAATTTGGACCTGGTTCATAATTCTGGATTTCTGGAATTAAAAAATTAAATGCATAATTTATTTTCGTGAGTAAAAAACATCTCTATATTTTCGTTGCATTCTGGTTTACCTTAATTCTCGTCGAGCATACCTAGTCAGAGTTTATGAAGAAGTCATACTGTTTACTTTAAGTACGAGAAGTGTTTCCGCAGAGTATGCAAGCATATTTGCATTTCATTACCGCACCTCAGCTAGTTTACTTTGTTTATAGTACTTCAAATATGTGTCGCTTACTCGCTATATAATTTATTTTGCTGGGCCGTACGAAGATCAAAGAAAAAATATTGTACACATGTCAGCGGAATGCGGTTTCTGTTACGGTATGTTTAGGAATTTTATGTGCTTTAATTTTTGCGAATGTGGTGTCGGGTTTATTGCACGAATTCAGACAAGAATCTTGTTTTATTTTGGCTCGTGTAAATTAAACCAGAGTTGTCTAAGGCGCTTATTATTTCATTGAATTGCAATCAACAAATTGGCGATTAATTTTCATTAAATGTAGTAGCTTAAACGTTTCTAAATTGTCGAATACGAATATTTTAGAGCAGCAAAAAACCTGATGAATTGGTCATAAAACTTGTAAATTAAGAGCGATTGGACGGTGTTACACAAAAAGGATCCAACCCACAAAATGTGACTTTTGAGATATTGAAGTTTGAAGTTTAATTTGTATTTGCGCATTGATGTACTATTATACCGTCTTTGTTTCTTTGGGTAATATGTGTATATATTTATATTAATTTTATAGTCTGAAAAATTAATTAGTATAAGCTTATATTTTTTGAAATATTTCAATAAACAGAGGATTGGATCCTTTTTGCTAAATGTAATTTTTAATTAATGTATGTTCATTTTTAATTTCACAAAAACGATCCAATATGGTATATTGATGTGAGATAATTGATTTAATTAATTATATATACATATATATAGCATAGGTGAGGCCTATGTTCAACAGTGGACGTCATTGGGCTCATATGATGATGATGATGATGATAATATATAGCATACAGCTGCGTTGGAAGATGTTTTTAAGATTCTTGCCTGGGACGGATTTGGCATCAACATAAAGCCGAGTACATCACCCATTTTCGGTTTGCTGACGATATCGTGGCCATGGCAGAATCACTGGAGGACCTAAGCACAATATGCTCGATAGCCTCAATACAGTTTCTCAACGGGTGGGCCTTAAAAAATGAACATGGATAAGACGAAAGTTATGTCTAATCGCTATGTAGTGCACGTCCATATCGCATGCATAAATGGCTAGTACATCACCCACTTTCGGTATGCTGACGATATCGTGGTCATGGCAGAATCACTGGAGGACCTAAGCATAATATGCTTGATAGCCTCAATAGAGCTTCTCAACGGGTGGGCCTTAAAATGACCATGGATAAGACAAAAGTTATGTCTAATCGCCATGTGGTGCACGCCCATATCGCATTCATGCAGCAATATCTCAGCTTTAATCTCGAAGTTGTAGACGAATAGGACCTAGGACAAACGGTCCGGTTAGGTAGGTCCAACTTCGAAAAAGAGGTTAATCGCCGAATCCAAAACTCGGTTGAGCAGCGTTCGGTAAACTACGTACTGTATTCTCGTCCACAATACCCCAGTGTTTGAAGGCGAAGGTTTTCAACCAATGTGTGTTGCCAGTGATGACTTATGGCACTGAGATGTGGCCGCTAACTATGGGGCTCAAGAAAGCTCACTGTCACCCAGCGAGCCATGGAAAGAGTTGTGCTCGGAGTTTCCCTGTGGGATCAAATCCGAAATGAGGAGATCCGCAGGAGAACTAAAGTTGTCGACACGAATTGCATCGCTGAAGTGGCAGTGGGCAGGACATATAGCTCGAAGAACCGATGGCCGAAGGGGGAAAAATGTTCACGAATGGCGGCCAATCGACCCCCCCCCTCCCCATAAGATGGACCGACGATCTGGTCAGGGTTGCGGGGGGTCGTTGGATGCAAGCGGCGCAAAGCCGCTCAATGTGGCGGAAGTTGGGTGAGGCATATGTTCAGCAGTGGACGTCGAAAGGCTGATATGATGATGATGATGATGACGATATATATTTAATTAATAATATCAATATATAACTATATATATACAGAAATAAAAAAAAAGAATCCATTAAAACAATATTTTGGGTTACTTATAAAAAAAAAATATTATTTTAATACGTTGACATAAAATAACTTCTAAATTTATTAAAACCTACTCATGTGGTTAGGATTATTTTTGTTATTTTAATTAGAACCTTATCATAACAAAATCATTTAGCAAAAACGATCCAAACCGCTTGAACCCTTTTTATGATTTTGCAAATGCATTCTTTTTCATTTAAATATAATTTATCAAATACAATCCAAGTAAATTGGATCCTTATTCACATTTTCATTGTAGACTAGTTTCTTTATTTGATAATTTCACTTCAATGATCCAAGGAGGTTGAATCGTTTTTGTGAAAACAAAACCGAAACCCGTCATAGATGTGGGTTGGTACCCCATGTCGATAAAAACGTTAATATTCGTATTTTGATCTGGTTGTTTTTGCTATATGAAAATATAGACCATAAAGACCACTTTGGCGTACTTAACTCATTTTCGACCATCATGTGGGTTGGATCCTTTTTGTGTAACACCGTCCGATTGATCTAAATAAAAATGTATACCTAGTGAAATAACAGATGATATATTATGATTCACAAATAGACTTACAGATACACGGTACAAAATTCACTTAAAGAAAAAAAGATGAAGAAAAAGGGATATCGAAATACACAAAAGAGAACAAAGGGAATTCTTTTTACTTATAACATTATCTCGGTACCCATTCTTGGCAATAAGTTCTGTACTTTATCGATGTACCTAAACTCAGTGACAGTTTTACTTGAAAAGATATAGATAGAAATGAGAAAGAATATTAGAGATTCAATAATCTCGATTACGCAATTCTTATTTTACTTTCAGGCAACGTAGAATCAGTATTAGCATAAGAGCATTTTCAATCGAAATGATCTCTCGAAAGAATTTTCTAGACTTTATAAAAGTGATATTGGATTCTGATATGAATTTATCGAAAACGCTTCAGCAGTGTCAAAGCGGCTCTCTGGTGATATCAAAAAATTATATCAGAACTTTATCGTCAATTTAAAGCTGAATGCGCAATTCCAATGACTGACGACTAATGACAAATCAATGAATTTGACTAATCCAATATTTTTAAAAGTGAATCTGCCGTAAGACCTAATATTGAAAAATAATCCTTCATAAATCATGTTCTAAGTATGTGTTATATAATGAAAATAGATAAAATATTATATTTTGAAGTTCAATATTTAGTACCTACACTAAAAGTTTTTAAAGCATATAAGATCATAACACCACGTATAAAAATTTGCTAGTAAAATTGGAACCAATAAAAACGTCTCACTATTTTATGAGCAAAACAGAATCGCCAATTCCATTTAAAGAAATAAATAAATCACCCCTCTAAATTAATCATCTAAAACGAATCTAAAAAGCTGATACTTGTAACATAAAGCCGTGAAGCAATTATAAAACAATACTGTATCGTATGAGTTGTCAAAACGGACACAGATCCTGTACGGTGAGGGGCTACAGCATCATGGCATAACATTATTTCACGGCTTGTATGTCACGCATGCATATTTCATTGTAGGCTACAACAGTGGGATCTCGTCGTGGGAAATCAAATGCTTGTAGCCCTATGAGTGTATTGAGTAGAGGTGGGAATATGTGATGTAATTATGCGTTATTTATTGGTGTGTGTCGCTTGTGCAAATAAACAACAATATTGATTGTGTATCGAAATAAGTCGTCAGTTTATGGAGGCATGCTTTTGTTAATACTGTTACTAAATAAACTGTGAATACTTTTAAATTGCTTTTAATTTCGCACGATTCGTTTTCTATATTTCGAATTAAATATTTGCTATTTTTTAAACCCTCTCAGCTCTCTATATAGAGGAGAGGAGATCCGAGCCCAGCAATGGGACTTAATAGGTTGCTGATGATTTGTTGTTTTATTTGTTTAGACAATGTCAATATCAACACTTTAATTAAATATATTATATGTGGTTTCAAAGCAATTAAATATATTTTTACATCAATGAAAAAAAATCGGCAGCTAATGATAATTTCAAACATATGATAACGAAACGATTTCGATCAATCGAAAGTCGTATTTAAGTCGTTGTTCGTAAGGTCCTTAATTTGTTTCACAGATCAAACAACAAAATCACTATAAAATAAATTATTTGCAAATTATGAGATGTAGTACTTTTTTTTTTTTTTTTTTTTTTTACTTGGGGAAATGCCTGACGCATACCCCTCGGTCTTGGGGAAAGAACCGAGGGGTTATGTGGGGCTCGCATCCACTAAAATCCCAAGGTGTTCCTCTCGTCGCGCTCTGCTGTGGTCACGGGAGCGCAGGAACATTCGTCCGCGACCACAGCGACGATGGCCCGCTACGGGCCCCCTCTCTGCCGGAGCTTAGCTCCGGCGATGACGTGCGGGAACACGCACACGCCACCAGAAGACGCTCGCGGTCGACTTTCCCCAAAGTCGACCGGTCCTGGCGTGGCGGACGCGCTCAGCCGGGCGCGTCCTCTTCTCGGGCTATTACGGCGGGAGGTCGCGGGCGTAAGCCCGCCTTCTCCCGCCTACCCTTCGACGGCGGATCGGGTCACTGAGGGCATCGTCTTCCCTCTGCCGTTCCGCCTCCTCCTTCTGCCTCATCACCTCTTCGCAGAAGGAGAGCACTGCTCCCCAGTTCGTCTCGCTCTCCAGCATGGCCTTCACCACTGCTGGGAATGAGATGTAGTACTCCATCAACTTCAACCAACGTTGTCGTAGAGTGGCAATCATACCACATGTATATACTTTAGTGTTCCTTTTGACCAGTGAAGCGTTGCACCAAGATGAAGCCACGACATAGAAGACCTGACCTATTTACTGGCGCAGAAGATTTTCAATACACGGGTCAAGAAATATGCTAGATTTAATAAGACTATCTCGCTCTACGTTTCTTTTGTGGTTACAATTACTGTACAACTAGGTTTTTTTTTTAAAGGCACCCGTAATCACAGGGTGTTGAGCCCAATCCTCTGTCGTGGACAGAGACCTTGCATATATCCCTCATTCGTCATCTTGGTCCTTTATTTCAATTTTAAAGAGTTACAATTGAATAGTAAATAGTTAAATCTTACTCAACCTTAATTTATGGTCTTATTTAATTTAATTTTTACTTATAATTCTAGGAATAATGTTACTAAGTACTTTATTTACAATTTTTCTACTAATTCCGTATGATCAGTATATTATATTACATTATTATATAATTATGATTTTATACTTTCTAATCAGTTTTATTCCTTAAAATTACCTTATTCAATATCTTAGTACTTAGTACTAATAGGTTAGGTAATGCCTACTTCTAGCAGTAGACAGAAAAATACTGTAATGATGAAAAAGAAACTGTTAACAGAGGTTTGATTCCTATATAAGACAAATATATTTGACTGTTGACTGCTCAAACAACGATGTGTGTGATTTTGTGTCTGTTTTGTTTTTTTTCAAACATTAGGTTTGGTTTTTAGCTGTGTAACAAGAACAGATCAGAATAACCAACCCTAGAAAAAGAAGTATTAAAATGCAAAATTTGTCAACAGTTTGCTACACAATTCTGAAGCTATCTTTATTTTTGTTTACGACAACATGAACATTATTTTGCAAAACTTAACATTGTATATTCATAATACCACTATTGTCTTTATTATAACTACCAAACTATTGAACTGCAAGCTAAACTATATACCGGCAATGAAGCACAAACCCATTAGTCAATTACCAATCATAGATTAGCACATCAGTGGCTGCGAGATTAATGACCGGCCTGCGTTCAAGTTTACCATGTGTATTCGTGAATACTCTCGAAATTTGCAGCTTGTTGTATTTTGCTTATACGAGTATGTTCCCTGTCTGTGTCTGTGTGTGATGTCATCAATTGTAATAAGATTGCGATAGTTGTTTTATCAAAAATTTCTAGTTAAATTTTAATATTTATGATGAAAAATAAGGTAGTTATCCGTGTAGTGACGGATTAAGAATACATAATGTCACTACCCCATCTTAACCCGTGGGTGTCGTAAAAGACAACTTAGGGAGTAACCTTATGCAGACAATAATGCTGCGAGAAAAGGAAAATTCGAAACAAACTTTATACCAACCCGTCTGACCAGCGTGGTATAGTCGGCTAAATTTCCTTCACAGTATTTGGAGGAGACCCATACTCAGCAGTGGGACGTTTATGGGTTGAAATGATGAAATAAGGTAGTAAAGGTGTACATATTTTAAATTTAGATCACCGTCCTACAGAGATGTTATCAACTCAGTATGTATACAACCTCTCTTTTCTATCTATCACGCAGTAGAATCGTGTCCATGTTCATGCAGGGGGTGAACCCCTGTCAAGGTAGGGTGCTGTTCGTCTAGATAATCCTTCGTGAACACTTTTACTTAGCTATTCACTCGTAGACACCCTTCTGCGACATCTCTTTGCCTTAACTACTTAAATCTTCACCTTAATATTCCTACTATAGAAGCTTACACAAGCACCAAAACAGATTTCACACCGCAGCATATAGCGATAAGGCATAGCCAAACTCCGTAAAAAGAGAAAATGATAATAGGACCTTCCCTCTTCCGACGCGATCAGCCCCAAAGGGTTCTATGAAGAAATGTCAGTAAACAGAATCAATTTCCTGACATCCAAAAACTTTTTGTGATAAGGATATTGCAGTTACAAACTATACGCTTCACATATACAAAGCCTATGTACAAATATGGGAGAAAATTGATGGGAAGTATTCAAGTGGCTCTTTTAGTTCATTTCATATTTGAGATGGGAGAAATGGCATCGTTTACGTCACACAATATACAAGTACTATCTACTCAAGCTCGCACCGTTCCGCTCGCTATATGTACCTTTACAGTATTCAATAAAGTAATAAAATATAGTCTGTTAATTTTTATGCTCAGGTTGCGCGGGTCACTGGAATCATAAACTTCAAATCAATTATCATAGCATTTTTGGCATCGTAACGCAATCTAAACTAATCCACTTTCGCGTGGGCTGACATCATCCCAACACATAAAATCCGTTCGTTGATTAAATTGACTAGCTCTTATTTGATAAAAATATTTTTCTTATAGAAAATATTATGTCAAGTAATACTTTAGAAATTAATATCCAGGCCAATAAACATTGAGTTGGAGTACACTTATGAAGAAATGTAATAAAATTATATATCACGTGAATCGTGATGGAAACGGGTGGTTCCTGTTCAAAGCGGCAACTTTCTTTGATATTACTTTATTTGGTTACGTATATGTGGGCGAGGATATGTAAAGAGGCTTATTGGGATAAGCCTTTGGGTGGATACGATTCTAAGTAAAAGTGAAAAATTATCTTTTACTTATTTGTTACTATCTGGGTCTTTAAATATATAACCAGGGAGCTTACTCTGAATTTCGACATTCGATTGGTCGCTTTTAATGTCGCTGTCAAGAAATTTGATTCCAGATGTAAGGAAATTTAGATATGGTTGCTGTCAATTTCAAACATTTGACAGCGACTTCAAAACCGCCTAATCGAATGTCGAAATTCAGAGTAAGCCCCCAGCTTTTAAATATGGTTCGGACCTTTTTAGACTAATAACGTAAACGTTTATTCGTGATCGAATCAGAAATGAGGAGATCCCTGGAGAACTAAAGTTGCCGACATAGTTGAAGAGGCAGTGGGCAGGCCACATCTTTTGAAAGAATTTTTGAAATCGGTCCGGTAGTTTTAAGTTTATTCGTACATATCGTTTATGAGTACATACAAAAATACAAATCTTTCCACTTTATAACATTAGTGTAGACAACTTAATCTATATCTATCACATGTGTTCCAAATCAAAACAGGTCGCCAGTAGTAAGTTTTTTTAAGTAATTAATGTAAGTACCTACATAATTCATTCAATAACTAATCCATTTTTTTAATCAATACTCTTTAATTGAAAAGCCAATGACAATTTATTTTAAAGCAAAAATAGATTGAGTAAGAAATCGTAATAGCCAATAAAAATAATGTCTACATTTGTATTCCAAACATAAGTTATTTTTGAAGTTCATTATAATTTTACTGGCATTATTCATGAGGTTTATGTCAATTAAATTTGTTAATAGCATTGCATTTAATTATTTGGTTTAGTACTACATTTACGTATCTTGTTTGTGGTGTAGGCGAGCTTTACGAAATGTACCAAATGTTTGATTAAATTTGATGGGATATTTATAAATAATTATTATAATCACTTTCACCAATTTATTATTTGTTCATCTAATAATGTTTTAGTAAGCGGCCAGTATCATTATTGTACAGTTAGCCGTCAGACTAGTGCCCAAATTGAATTTACGATGATACTTCAATTCTGGCACTAGTCTTGTTAAGCAGTTTTTGTATACTACGATAATGCGTTTTGAAATTATGGATATGTTCAGCTACTTTTGTTGCTGATTGTACTTAGATACATAATTATTTGTTTTTTATATTTATGTTAAACTTATATACATAGGTTCAATCCAAATGTTTTTAGTGTGAAAAAAGAAACAATAGCTAGAACCTTCAAACTGGTTGTCAGAACCTAGTATAGAACCACAACAGAAAAGAACTTGAACACAAGCATGCCTTTTTACCCAAAGGGATAGACAGAAATGTATGTAATATGTTTGGTTCTATGAAGTAGGGCGAGATACCATTGTCAACCACCACGAATGTTGGTTTTCTAATCTCCAAGAAAATCACAATGAGAGAATTTCATGATAAAAAAACCCAACAGCATTTTCACCCAATCCGAAAAGTGAATCCAAGACCTCTTAGCCTTCGTATACCAAAATATAAAAACAAATAAATTTCAAGAGGTTCGGATATGTGCTCGCAAATAATACACAAATATTGCCTTAAGTAAGTCATATGATGATATTGCCAAAACTAACCAACTTTTGTGAAACTTACCTTTGTGATTTTAGGGAGACAATCACTGCGCAATTTTCAACATTGTTTTATTTATGTTATGCACAATCCTCATTTGTTTTGCAAATTAATACCCGAACGCACTTACAGTTTGTTAAATGGCTGCGAGCGAAAACAGCTGACGTCTCTCACAAAAGGATTTATGCATAACGATGTTCACTCGTTCCAATTGGTTCGTGTTAATTTTTAACTGTAAATTGACAACCGCTTTGAATACCTTTCTGATCAGTTTTATGTTGATATCAGAACGAGCAATAATAACACCTTTTTCGTTCACATTAAATTCGAGAGAAAAATGTAATAAAATATGCACGATTGTGTTAATTGCCAAAAAACCTATTATTAGTCTGATATTCTTAACGCCAGCAAACTATGCACCACTTTTATAAATAATTATATAGCCGGTTCAAATAACAGATTTTGGGAAATCTTTGGCATGCAAAGTTCGTTATTATTTTTTGTTTTTTTTTTCTGCCTATAGGCGGTGTTATACCGCTACAAATCACAAATTGGTTTAAAAAGAGAATCACTATAAAATGTTTCAAGGACAAATGAATTGAGCACCATAGTTAAAAATTTAACCCACTTCGGGTAAGGAACGAATCGCAAGAAATTGGTATTTAATGCAACTATTCTTTGATCAAGCCTACCAGAACCTGCTTCGAAACTTTACTTTGTCGGCTAAACGTGTAACAAACGGCTTTCAAATAATTTTACAACAAACAAAACGTGTAACCAAGTATTTACCCGTTTTATAGAGGCGTTCAATTGTATACTATATCAAATTGCCGTTGAAAATCTATCGTTGGACTGAATCAAGGCTATTTTTTCTATAGGCTCAATCAAGATCGTTGCGGTCAATTATATGGATTTTTAGTAAGCAAATGTTTTAAACCGGTTCTCAATTAAAAACGATGTTGAACTTCGATAAATTTGTAATTGTTTTATAGATGGCTAATTATTATGAATAACGAATATACGAAATGATGTTATACGCTATTTAGAAATATGAATATGGATGGAGCGTTGAAAGGGTACTGGAATACTTAATTGATGGATATGTAAACAGACAGATGTGACTAAAACTTTCATCATTTTAATTATTCTCCCGTGTGTGGTCGGCGTCTTATACGTTTTCTGTTATTTATAGGAAAAAGTTTGAACTGTAAATCATATGTGTTATTATTGTGGAACTTATTACAACCAGTCATGTAACTTACCACCCCCTGATATCGGTAAAGGAAAACATCGTGACCACATAGCCTAGATTTCTAGAATAAATTCTAAGGGTATCTCCGCATTAGAATATGGCATAAACATTAAACACTCAGCTTTCTGAATATTCCACTGGGACACACTATAACATTAATTGTTTGATATTATTAGTGCTTCATTTCTAGTTTATCTAAAGAGGTCAGTATTGAGTCTAAAAAAATGTAAGCTCACGGAAAATTAAATTGCTTTAAAGTGGTTGCGTTTTTTTATAAATTTTTGAGGCCACAGTAGAAGACATTTATAACAACTATTGTTCGCCGAATGAAACTCGGAAACTTCTTTCAAAATTATAGAAAAAACATCCTTATGCATCATCCAGCAACCCATTAAGTCCCTACTGCTGGGCTCGGGTCTCCTCTCCTCTAACTAGAGAGCTGAGAGGGTTTAGGCCATAATCCACTCACGCTGGCCTAGTGCGGGTTGGTGGATCAGACATACTCGTAGAATTTCTTCTAGGGTATGTGGTTTTTCTCACGATGTTTTCCTTCACCGTTAGCAGATGGTAAGTCACTTGACTAATACATATAAATTCCACAAAGTGGAATCCACATTGGTACTGCCGGTCGGGATCGAACTCGGATCGCATGATTTGCACGCCGGTCCCTTATCAATTCAGCCACCATCGCTTCCTTATGCATGTTCTGATACAATTACAACAAACCAAACATTTGGTTTTCGAATCAATAAAGTTAACAAGGTTTATCGACAGAGACGAACGAATGTGTGAATCTCGACACAATTATATTAATCAGCGCACATTTGTCAATGTGCTGTCGATATGCAATGTGCGGCTGATCGCATCGGGTTTGCGTTAAAACGACCCGATTATGTCAAGTGCCGTTCAAATTTATGTTTTAGTTAGTGCAGCTTTGTGTTTGTCGATGCTCAGGTGGTGTGAATTTAATTTTATTGCTTCATGATGTAAAAATGAATATGTACATAATATCGATTTCTAATATAAAACTAACTATAGCAGAAATTCATTTATAACATAATCAGATTTTAGTTTCATAATAAATTTTGTTCTGTCTGGTACAAGAAAATTCTTGTTTCTTGTATTTTCTAAACAAATATTGAAATATAACTTAAAATAGGAATCCTTAACAATGTTAGTTTTAAAAAAAGTAATTGGAGTAAATCGGATACCTTAATTTTATTAAATAATCAAATGATCAAATCTCTTACCAACAAATAACAAAACTTTATTTTTTTATACGAGACAATAATGTAAATGTCTTTTTATAGTGAATAAATGATCCAAAAACAAAGTATCGAAACTGCGATAAAAGCGAAACAAACAAGTGTTCAAATACAAAACAAGATAACGCCAAATGAGCAATATGTGAACATAAATGTACAATACAACATAATTACAGCCACAATGAACTGTCATATTGAACTGAACTATGTCAATCGGTAGGGTGACATCACCAATAACTGACAGAGGCGGTTAAGTTAAAAGTTGAAGCGATTGTGACCACAAAGATTTTTGATGGAAGTAATTTTAAATGATTGTCTCATTGTAGTGGGAACTTAATCGGCTCAAACGCAATATAACAGTTAGAAAATATATAAGTATTCTTAAAAAAAATCTCTACACGTTTACAAAAAAATTACAAATATTATTTATTATTTATTTATTTGGGAGACCTATATTTCAGGACCTGAATATACCCCTTATTTTAGTGTGTTTTCTTAAGTTTACCTATTTCAGTAGCTAATGACTAATACTTAGATAAAAAAAAAAATGTACCTAAACAAAATAGCGGCATGCTGCCGTTTATAGATTAAGGCACACAGTTGAGAGAATCAGTAAACGGCAAGTAACGTAACTTGAGCCGGTATACATATGGTATTTATTCCATTCCATTCATCCAATAAGGGTTGATATAATTTATGTCATATTCCCGAAATGTTCGCGACACATTCAAGTTCAATGTTGACATTTACATTGAACAATACAGCGTGTTTCATTGTTTCTTGATATTTTGTATTCAAATCAAATGTCGGATAAAAGGTCACTCAATTAGCGATTTGTGCTAAATGTCAGCGTTTCATTTCGGAAAAAACCTTGTAAAAACAAAAATATTAATTTTATATCACTATGTTGATAAGTTTTTACATCTTTAATTGAGATGGCCAATTATTGGGGACCCCACCTTGTTATTAATTATTGCAACTTTGCATACACCCACGCCCAATCATATATTACGAAACTAATTACTTTTTGTTTATGTTATAAAATTAATAGAAAATTTTTTAATGGCGAAATATAAAAAAGTTTCTTATTTTTGCATGCCATTTTGTTAAGCCTGCAAAATTAAGGTTATTTTTTATTTAGCTGTCTTCTTTGTCTAAATTTTGATTAAAACTTTTTCATAAATAACGTATGACACAATATGAAACTAAGTTATTTTATCATCATTCTACCAAAACTCATTTGAAAAATTTCAAATAAAAAGCATCAAATGTTATAAAAATATGTAATATACTTTGTATCCTAAAATAATTTCTTGAACATTGACATACTCGAAATATTAGACAAATTATCTATAGCGTGACGTAATCATCCTGTAGCTACAATACCCCGGTCAACTCAGGCTTGGGCGTAGGTTAATCATTTTATTCAACAGTATACTGTTACTCTGAATTATTATTGACACACCAACTGTTGGGGGACGCGGGCAAATTGAATGTGTGATTGGAAAATCAATACAATATGTAATAATTTGTACGCTTTAGGTATTGTGATTGTATTTCTGTTTCAATACATTAGCACCTATAGCTGCTGATTGCCAAACATTATTTAATTATATACTTGATTGTTTAAACAAATATAGATAGATAAATAAAACGATGTCACTTGTAATGCCACTACCCCATTCCATCCTGTGGGAAGATCACGCATTCTTATATCAAAAATAAAAAAACCAAAGAAAATCTTATTTTCTTTTTCTTTTTTAAATAGATAGGCATTGACTTTCATTTGAAATAAAAGCGAAGATACCACAGGATGAGACAAAAATAGATTCACAATTCTAAGAAGTGAAATGAGGTTTTATTTCTAAGAAAAATCGCACCGCTTTTACGGTTTATCACGTTTTAGCCGCAGGGGCAATAGTAGGTACTTATACTATTTACTAGTGTATAAGCAGCTTCTTTAGTTTATTTATATATATACTAGAAGTCGCGTAGGTCTTCACTCTTGTCGTTATTTATTTAGCCACTGCTCAGCTTCAATAAGCCATAGCGTGATGTTAAATATTCTATATCTTTTCTCAATAAATGGGCTACACATAACTAAAAAATTTTTTTAAATCGGTCCTGTAGTTCCTGAGATCTTAGCGTTCAACCAAACAAATAAACAAACTCTTCTGCTTTGTAATTTTAAAAATAATTATAGATGTTTACAGTATGTAAGGAGTATAATTTCTTCTTCAAAAAGACAATGGGTGTCACCTTTACCTCTTTATTACAAACTATGGAAGTATTAAACCAGGTTTAAATTGACATAAGCCATTGTTTTAGTGTCAAAGTTGTCAATTTAAACCTGGTTTAATGCTTAGTCCGTTTTTGTAATAAGGGTGCGTAAAATTAAATCTGTACCTACCTACTAATTTTAAGACTACAATTTTATTCTTACCAGGGTATCACTCTGAATTTCGACATTCGATTAGTTGGTTTTGATATCGCTGTCTAATGTAACGAAATTTAGGTATCACTTTCAAGCATTTGAGAGCGACATCAATACCGACTAATCAAATGTCGAAATTCAGAGTATGTCCTCAATTACGTTTCATGAATCTACTATAAATAGAAAACTATCGATTATATTCTATCAGCAGGCTTTATTAGCAGAAACCAAGAAAGTGTATAAGTCCTATCTAATTGTCTGCAAACATGTTTCTAACTATTTCCTTCAATGTCCATTTCAGCAGTTCAAGCATCGCAGAACAATGCTGAAACAACCACAGAATGACTACGGCATAGTGAAATGTAAGTACTTGTACTTTATATTAATATCGCCTGGATAACATGTCTTAGAATTGGAACTGATATCTCAAATAAGTAAATAATAGATACTATGCAACTATTGCATACATTAAGATATCCATTACATGATACTGCGAGAAACCTTCAAAGGATTCGTTTGAAAATCGTAATACTTCCGCAAATCATATCAGGGGTTTCGATCGGCTCACGTCGATGGAATGAAATCAATTTCAAAGTTAGTGCGCATCGTCGATCGAGATATCGAGTACCGTTCTTCATTAACTCGATTTTATCGACGGCGATTTTTTAATAATCGGAACTCGTCTCAGATTTTTGACGGGGCGATTAAGATTCTTAACTTACATAGATATATCTGAATATTCTGCGAATTTCTTTACTGATTGCAGGGAAATTATGTCAGCGAAGTTAATCGTTCAAGTTTTTATAGTTTGAATAATTCAAATATAACGGAACTTTGATAAATGGCGAGAGTTGAAGGCTTCGATTGCTAATTATAAACTAACTCGTGGATCGAAGTTGTTAATAGTTATGCTATAAACACTTCACCTAGTGTATAATTTTACAATAAACCGTGTTCCTAAACAATTCAATATCTATTCTAGATATCTGATTCACACTAACAATCGGACTCATTCGAAAGGCTTTGCATTTTATTGTTTTAAAATCAGCTAAGGCCATTATGGAGCGCGCCGTGAGATTTTATCTAAAGCTAAATGTTTCGTGAATAAAATTGGTCGCGCTCGTTCGAATCGGATCTCGATCGCATGGTCGATGTATCGATCGAGTATAGATAGAATCCCCGATCGTATCGGCAGACGATGTTACGTAATTATAGAGTAGTTTTACGGTCATTTTATTCATTCGGTGAAAGTTTGCACATGCATAATTCAACCATGTTTTGAGAAAAACTGTTATAATATTTAAAATTTAACGCATAAAAGTTTAAATACCTCTTAAATACCTCTACATTGTAGTTAGTTTCAATTATTTCCAAAATAAATCGTTGGGTACGATTATTTTAAATAATAAATTAATGTGCTCATAAACTGCCTGCACAGGAATATTCCTAGTGTAGGCACCAAACACCATTGTACATGATTTTTAATCTTAAGAATTATGTAATTGTGTAAAACCTGAATTACTGGACTTCTAATGCTAAAAAGTATTAGTAGCAAGTTAGAGCCGTTGCTCTCCGTATGACACGAACAAAATACTCGTATAGTGTATTTTCTAGTTACCAAGTTTAACTATGTGCATATTTAGTACATAGTTAAACTTGGTAACTAGAAAAGACACAATTATTATTGTTCAGTAGGTAAAGGTAAAATTTACGATGTCAGCATTCACCAATAATTGGATCTCAGTGTCAAAAGATTATCACGAAGCCAAAAATTGTACGTTAAAATTCAAGAATCAAATATTTGACATTTCGATAAAAATAATCCAGTCATCAGAACTTAATCGGCTTAATGGTTGTAATTAAAAAGACATCAATAATGTAAAGGGCCGCCAACGTATCTTAATTTGCTCAATTTTGTGAGTTCGTCACTGGCTGTCGCTAATTTTCCTTTGCCATGTGTTTGTTCACACGACGCTTAACGAGACACGCAAGCTTTGAGGGTACACACATCCTCAGTATTTAATAAATATAATTACTACCTGTTCGATATTTAAATGACTTTGTTTACGTAAAATAAGGATATGTTTCGGGAAGTTAAGTATACGTAATTATAACTTCAGTTTGAGTACAATTATCACATCCAAAGGATAGCCTGATCTGATCAGATCCTGATCAGATTAAGAATCTCATGTGTCTATCCGTAGCCACTGCCCTACGAAAAGCTAAAAAAAGAACCGCGTGGTAGACTATGACGAAGAAGATTATGGAAAACTCCCAAAACAGACGACCTTCAGCAATACAGAAATCTACTGTCATTAGTGTGAGTATCAAGTGATTTTTAAAATGAAATTACTAATATCCAACTCGTCTACGGTACCAATCATAGAGACATCAACGTTGTAGGTTGTTTGTCAAATCGATACCGCTTGACCCGATAGACATTCAGTCGAGATACCGATAATTATCGATACATCCATATATTATTGCCAATTAGTTCTCGTATATCCATGTCCTAACTTGAGAGTGTCATGTAAGGGTTGAGACAGACGGATAGCGAATGACGTGCCTCGCATTTCAAATGGTCCCATTAACTGGCGTCGCTTTGAGATGCAAATTAGATTTTTTCTTTATAAAATCTCTTCATTGAATATTTCAAGCCGCGCCTTGTGGGTGAATTTATTTTCTTCGAATACTGAATGAAACGAAATAAAAGAATCAACAATTTAGATTTCCTCCTTTTAATGCGAAAATTTAATAATGCTTTAATCAAATCGTGAAGTTGTATTATAACATAACAATAAAAATTAATAACCACATGTTGTTACTAAAATAGCCAGGCGATTTGATATTCAAAGCTGTGCTAAAAGTGTACACGAACATGAATAGGGTGAAGGCACCAATGATCGGCCATTGTGTAAGCGAACGCCCCTAGCTTCATGTTGTCACATAATGTCAGTATCGGAAGGGCTCAAAGTGTCACCCCTGCCAGACGAGTGCACTTGCTACACGTTATCCAGATATGTTGTAAATTTGACTCGGTACTTTGAATGACGACTAATTCCATTGTTAACGCTCTGGCATATGGGCGACATGACAAGAGTGGTTTAGCGCGGATTGCCAATATTGAGAGCGGCTGCGCTTCTCTTAAGCCATAATTATTACATACATTAAAATTTGCAGCGAAAAGGAAATAGCTTTTAATTTTATATTCTAAGAGATTGAAAATGTATCGTTATCCTTAATAGTCTATACCAATAATATTATAAAGAGGTAATATGTGTAAGTTTGTGATACTATTATTAGAAATTATTAAAAATTAGAAATTCGTAAGTTGTCACTTTTAATAAAGTTGTTTTAAAATATACAACGACTGTTTTTGTGTCCGTTCAATCCATTTCGGATTTATAAATAACCAAAAACTTTTAACGAAATTACTAAGCTCACTTATAAACGGCCGATAAAACGTTATAAAGTAATTTGATTTTCCACTCCAATCTTCATAACGACACTGATCCAAGTTTAGCCTCAATCCGAGTCTCCTAATTCGAGACAAAATTTTCTCAATTATTAAACAATCTTAAAAATATAAAATAAGCTCGGAAATTTCCAGAATCTTAATATTAAAGCAACATTCGGCCGTAAAATAGCAAACAAAAACACAATTAGGCGTTGCTGGGGGAGTACGCGAATACAATAGCGGTTTGGACGGACCACGCTTGGAGCAGTTACCCTAATTTGTTATTACTGTCAGTAGCTCGGTGAACTTGCGGCTGCCTTATGCTAATAAATGCGTACTCGCCTCGACAATTGACATAACGACTGCGTAATAAGTAAACCTTATGAACTCCATATTTGGTTTACAGAAATAGTTGCGGTATGGGCAAATAAGGATGAATAGCTATATCCATTAAGAACAGAGTGCAAGACTTTTCGGTTTCTGATACTAATTAGTGATTTTAAAATCCAGATAAAAAGCAATAATGATGAAAATCTGTTTAGTCCTTTTATGAATTTATCGCATTCAGACAGACAGATATATAGACATACTTATGTATTATGCAATATTTATTGATAAACTAGTTTTATTGCCTGCCCTCAATAAAACAATTGCAATATCAAGTAGACCTATTCTTGTGAACAAAATAGGACAAAACCTTAAAAGCAAAGGCAACATTTATTTTTATATAAATAATAAATACGAGGAACAACCAATAATACAAATCTACTTACAATACATTAGGTAACTACTTATACCAAATTTTGTTGACATTGTAATTTTTTTTTTGCCAGCAGAATCATTCTTGATGTGGATATGCCCGTTAAAACAGTATTAATCTCAGTCTGTTTCATCTTTTATCGCTCAAGCTTGCTGGTATGTGATACTGAAGCACTATAAATCAAGGCAAAGTACCATTGGGCAGAGATCACAGTATTTTATTGATAGACTTCAGTTGTCTGAAGCGTGTATAAATCAAAAGCAAGCGTGTTTTTGCCACTATATAAATCATAGGGCGTAAATCAAAGTATGAAATTACATTTCACCAAAATCGCATCACCAAAAACTTGTAAACAGATATTTACTGATAATGATTTTTTTATTTAATTTAGGATATACGCTATATCTCTGAAATATCACTAAAATGGCAGTGGGGAACCCACATAGCTCGTAGAACTGATGGCTGATATGGGACAAAAAGGTTCTAATAAAAGTGGTGACCGTTGTTTGCAGACGGTATAAAAAAATGATATCTACATGTGTGTCAAAAAATTGCACATTTTAGTATCTATTTATGCAAACAAAAGAATTTGGGTAGTGAGGGATTAAGAATATAATATATAATGTCACTAACACATCTCAACCCGTGGTGGGTCATAAAAGGCGACTAAGGGAATAACCTAATGCAGACAAGAGCACTGCCAGAAAGGGAAAATTCGAAACAAACCGTATATAAAAAATATACTAACTCTACCTTCTTTATATATCTATGAGACCGCAATTTTTGTAAAGTCCAACATAAATCTATTTGAATTCCGCACTAGGGCTCGTAATAATAATAAACTAAGGCAGGTGCCTAATCATACGAAACTGTTAAATGAAAGTATTTTTTGTGTTGCAGTACGAATATTTAATAAAATCCCTTCAGAAATCAGAGACATACCACAAATAAACATATTTAAGAAAAGACTCCATAAATTAATATCAGAAAAATGCTATTATACACTAAAAGAATTCCTTGAACACAAAATGTTGTAAGCCAATGACTATGTATACATACCTATTTTTATATTAAGATTTAGATTTTTGACATTATTAAATTTAATTAGTTGCAATAATTACCGATTATCTAATTTAAGTTATAATTATTAATATATTATTTTACCTATATTGTAAGCCGCAATGGCAGGGCACAGCTGATCATTAGATTTATATACTTTCAACTGCTACTTACCTGTGTACCACAATAAAGACTTTTGAATTTGAAATTTGAAATATCAACCCGTCTGGCCAGCGTGGTATAGTAGGCTAAATTGCCTCTAAACGCTTTGGAGGAGAACCGTGCTCAGCAGTGAGACTTTTATGGGTTGAATTGATGATGGTGATGATGATTTAATAATATATATTTATGAACTAGTTTCTGTTTTCAAAAATGTTTAAAATCATCACGAAACTAATACTGGTACTTTGCTTGTTAATTTAATTTAAACGTTTGTATCTATCCAACTTTTTAATATTTCCATTTCGCTATGCACACACCTCAATTCCACTTAGTAACATAATAAAACGGAATCAATAGTGCTCTTATACCGTGCCAAGATGTAATAAACGCATGAAAAGTGAATAGAACAAGACCATTTGTCGTACACACTGTACAAGCTCAATTTCTTTAACTGGCTCTTATCACGATCGAGTAAAGTCGAATTTCGTTTGGCTGATACGTCACTTTAATGATAATATGGTGGAACTTGGATGAAATTAATGATGTCGGTATTGCAAATCGTTTGTTTTGCTTCGAAAATGTGTAGCCTGGCAGAAAGTCTCTTGAGATCATATTTCATAGTGTCCTTACCAACTTTATAGTAATGATGTAGCCTTCAAGTAGATGTCTAGATATTGTATCACCTTACATATTGGGTGAGTTTTATTTTTTTGTCATTACAATGTGTAAAGATTAATTTTTTTGATTCTTTCTTTAATAAAATAAAAAATATGATATATTTTTCATTGTGAAACTCTGGCTTCTGTTGCCTTAAATCTCTGCATATACGTAAGGTTGACCTAACTCATACATAACCATACGTGTATGCCCACCATAAGAAGATGACTGGAACTAAACCAAGTTACAGATAATATATATTTTTATTTAATTTTTTTTAAATACGCCGTCATCAAGCATCATCATCTGTCCCACTGCTGGGCTCGGGTCTCCTCCCTCTATCTAGAGAATTGAGAGCATTTAGGCCATAATTCACACACGCTGGCCTAGTGTGGGTTGGTGGATCAGACATACACTTAGAATTTCTTAGGGTATTAGGATTTCCTCACGATGTTTTCCTTCAACGTCAGTGAATGGTGAGTCACATGACTAGTACATATAAATTCCAAAAAGTGAAATCTACATTGGTACTGCCGGTCGGAATCGAACTCGAAGATGATTTGCTTGCCGGTCACTTATCCATTCAGCCACCATCGCTTTTTTCACCTTATCTAGAATGAACACTTTGGGTAGATAATATTATACAAGATTTTTGTGAATTTCCAAGTAAACAACATCCATTACAAATAAAATAAACTACACAACATGCGTCACTATCAAAATTCGTACAAGAACCATTAACAAAAACTGTCCAACTATCACCAATATATATCATTTAGCACACCTTGAAAAGTACGTACTTTTCAACGTTTTCGTGAATTAGTAATGCAGACCCTAAATCAGATGGGGACAGACTGCATTTGCATATGAGTGGGGCGACAAAGAACAAAGGCAAGAGGTTTTTTAGTCGTTTTTAGACCGATACGCTATCGGCAAAGGCTGCGGTATACACTATCTCTGTACTGTAAATCATTTATGTCTCACAAAGAAGGTTTTGGTACCTTATTTTATTCGAAGTGATTTATTAACTTGATGATGTAATAAATAAACTAGTGAAGGGTTAAACTGTGCTAAATACCTGCATACTACATAATGAAAAATAAAAGAAAAAAATCTGTATTATACCTATAACTTAACTATCTTCAACTCTCTAATAAAATTTTCCCAAATCATGGGGCTCTTAAAAAAGAGTGAAATTTTTTTAAGGGTTAGCAATGCAATCGTGATGCCTCTGGTGTTGCTAGCGCCCATAGGCTATGCGCGCTTGTCAACATCAGCGTTTACTATACAAATAAAACTATAACCAAGTCCTAAAATGCAATGCAATTTGTTTAATAATAATATATCACAGGCATGCAATTCATAATTTATTCTTATTTTAAATTCTTTTTTCTCCTCGTTTTGTGAAACGTTTTTGACATAAACATACTACAAGTTATATCGACGACTACAACCCTGGTAAGTACTTTAATCTGAACATTAGGGAAACTATATCTGATTATATATAATACATAATGAGAAGAGGGGATGAGAGCCTCGAGAAACTGGTCATTGTTGGAAACACAGAGGGTAAACGAGCCAGGGGACGTTCACCTACCAGATGGAGCGATGAAATTGTACGCTCACCAACAAACAACTTCTGCTCAGCTGTCCGAACCGCCATGGATAGATGCCGGTGGAGGCAGATCGTCCAAAATAGGGGCAAACCATCCACATCAGATGATGACCACGATCCTCAGCCATGAGAGACCGACGAGAGAGAGATCTGATTGATAAATAATACAGTATCGCCAATGCATTCCAAGTTCCTGGAAGGTATCGTAATATTCGTTCTGATACAATACAATATTAAGCCCTTATCGAGTTGAATTCCAGTCTTGGACTAGAATAAATTTTATGCTGACGTAAACACTCCATATGATTTTAACTGACCTAAATATGGAATTGCAGACCTAAGAAGTTAAGTTCAATGTTAGTTTGACGAGCTTTCTAAGCGAAAATAAAATTATGTATTCTTAATCCGTCACTACATAGATTTTCTTCCTTAGTTTTTTTCTTTCTTTTCCTATTTTCCTTTTTATTTCTATAGGCAACGGTTTGGTTGTGTTTTCTTCGCAACCAATGCTAAAATAACATAGCCATGTCCATGAGCGGGAGTTACCACTTACCATCTGGTGGGCAACGTCTGTCACGTCGACCAATAAAAAAATCCAACTGCTGGGCAAAGGCCTCCCATGATTTCCATAGATAATGGCAAAGGAGATTCAGTCTTGGTGATACGAGTACGCCATCTCGTCGGTGCTCTGCCAAAACGTCGACTGCAGTCTATATTTTAGATTTTTTTGTTTTAAAAACAATTCAATATGGAATAAACAATTAACAAAAATCAAGAAATATAAACAACACAATATAGAAAATCTGAATTCCAATTACGAGGATAGTTAAAGAACAAATTGGTTAGCTTGTTTGTATTCAACGTTTCAATAAAATTATAAACCGTGAAACAATTCTGTTGAAATTTCTATTTGGTAGCTTTTACTTTAATGTATATTTTATGTTATTTGTATTTTATTTTAAATACGTGTTTACGTATTCCAAACACGTATACATTTCTCTTTTAGTGTTTAATTAAAATATTATTAAGTGATAATAAATCAACGCTAGACACTTATATCGACTATTTAAAAAGATTGAAAGCCTTCTACAGGCACATGCCAATAGCCGCACTTTGAATAAATAAAGAGTCTTTTATTTAAAAAAGTTTTTGTTTAAAACAGTCAGACCACGTATAAACGACTCCTAATTGAATTTTAAATCAAAGCTTCTAACTATAATAGGCTAAGAGGCTTACACCACCGCAACTTAAACTGTAGATTTACAATAAATCAGGAGGATCATTTTGTATATTACGTTGCGTATAAAAGTTTATCGCTGAATTAAAATAGAATTTAATTTAAACCTTCAAAAGCAATAAAGTCTTCTTGTAAAACAAATAACTGAAAGGTTTAGTTTAATTTCAAATGTAGTATAAAGTAAAATAGGCGTAGAACATTTTGCCTGTGTGAGTAGACTTAAATTATATGAAAGAGTTGAAAATTAAAAATACTTTTATTAATTCGTTTTAATATTGAATAGAATACGGTTCTCTGTATTTTTTTTAATCTTTATTATGAAAATGTATGTTGATTAAAGTCAGACCCACTACTTAAGCATGTGCCACACGGTTGTAGTTTTGCTTACCAACAGGGCTGACCTTGCGTGCCACGCAGAGTGACGTGGGTTCGATTTTAAATATTCTAAATATTATTATTAAAATTTTGGAAAATTTGTGTGATTCATAAATATTTGTTTCGAGTCTGGGTGTAAGAACTTTGCGTTAGTTAATTGTATCTTTGGAAAGGCGCTAGCCCTAGTGCGGGCGTTGTCTTTTATTAGAACTTAGTGGTTACGATGCAAATTTAATAATAGTCTTGTAACAATGTAGCACATGCTAGTCAGAAAATTGATTTTTCTGCAAGTACACTTAGTATTAATATTTCAATTCTTACACAATAGTAGGTATACCCCTGTCTAATACTAGCGAGATGTTATGAATCGTTATATGGGTATCACGTAGTCAGTTAGCCATGAGGTTTACTTGATACACAATGGCTACATTGTGATGTCAAATCACGAAATGGTGACCGTCCAGTATCATAATGTACCATTGGCCATTGGAACAATAGTTGGTAAGATTACAAACACAGGTTAAGAGATTATTGTAGGAGATATTTAGCTTTTAAATACAGTAAAGCTATTTTTAACCGTGTAGTGACGGATTAAGAATACAAAATGACACTACTAGCATTGTGTATCTGACTAATCGCCAAGTTAGACTGGCTTGACGAACACTAGGTTCCCTCGAGGCATTACATATTACTCGAAATACAAACAGTTTCATAATTACTAAATAAAAGAAAAAAATTAAAATTTATATCACAAAACGACCACAATTGTGACCGCGATCGTGTGACGCAATTAATAACCATCACCAATTACTACGTAATTTTGATTTGCTTTCTATTTATAATAACTTTATTTGCTTTTCAATTGTGATTTTATGATTCAGAAAATTAAAATATTCATGTGATTTGTCTGTCTACTAATTGTAACTAATTCCTTAATAATCGTTTTCTGAACAACTCCCTTAATTATATTTTTCTCAAATCCTAAAATTTCATACAAAGATTTATTATATATAAAATCTTGAAAAAGCCCTTGTGATTTGTAAAGAAAATTAATGTATTTTTTTCAGCTTTCTACTAAATAATACGGAAAAAGTCATACTTAATACAACAATATAATTATTAAATATTTATTTACCATTGAGTAACGTTGTTAAAACAGTTTTATAATTAAAGATTGGATTAATTTACTTAATTCCACCTTCACACTTCAATTGTCATGACATTATTGCCCCACTTTCTTAACAGAATCTCGGTTCATGTCAGTCTTGCCAACTCGCGCCAAGTTACATTCAACTTCAACGATTCGTGTTGCACCCAACACTTGTATTATTAAATGTATTTCAACAATTCTAAAACGATCTCTATTTTATAAGTTATAAAGGTCATATATGTAATTGATAAGTGTAAATATAACGTGGTAGTATTTTGTCCGAGGAAGTGATCCGTCAAAACCGGCGACATAATCAACGCGTGCTACATTATAATGAGGCTTTTAAAAGTTTTTCTGTTTATATTTAACTTTGTTTTGATTTGAAGTCTGTTGTTTCATCACCTTTTTATTCTTTTATGGGTCATATCTTTTATTTGTTTCATTTTTGATGACTGGTTTAACATGTTTGTCTTTTATTGTGACTATTGATCCGTTGACCAACGTTTTTTCTACCGATATTTGATTGATGATATCCTAAATTATCTCCACAAAAATAACAATTTATTTTATTTTTCATTAAAATTTATTATTTCTACTGTTTGGAAAGAATTGAACTTTATATGAAGTTATATTACTTCATATTTATCTGTTAATGTTGTACTTCATATACATACGAGTATGTATCAATTTTCTAGATTAAATAGAAGTTTCACTGACAAATCTAGAATAGAATCTAGTAATTATAGAGATCTTTTAACAAGGTAAGACGATTTAATAACAGTTATAGAATTATTACGGCTCTGTTGTTTTGAATTTAAATTTGACAACCAAACATTTGGTTTAGGCGCATTAGGGCTAATTCTCATTATGGCAACCGACTCGCTAATGGACTACTTCTCATTTGGGCTACTTCTGATTAGGGCTACTTCTCCCTTGGACTACTTCTCACTTGGGCTACTTCTCATTAGGGCTACTTCTCATCAGGGCTACTTCTCAATATTTGGGAATGCTTATTGAAATAAGTACTGTCTTTATGTATATAAACATGTTTATTCATTGATATAAGATCATTGACATTATTTTAAGAATAAATCAATGTAGGTAAGTATACAATATTATAAGTTGGTGTAATTTTTACTTTAGTCTAGTTTGAACTAGCTTTTACCCGCGACTTTGTTAGCGTAGATTTAAATATTTACACAGAAATTTATAAGTACTTTGTTTTAGGTGCAAAACTTGAAATTCCAGGTATCTCCCACTACAAGGACAAAATTTTCTATTCGTTAAGGTTGGTTTTTCAAACACCAAGAAGAACCCATTTACTATTTGCGAAATCATTTTCATATTAAACGTTGAACAAACCTATTAAGTAACGACCGAGTTTTTTAGCGATTTTATCATAATTTCATCCCTTTGACGTTTGAATTTTAAAAAACTGTACTGAGACTACCAATGTTTTTAATGTATTCTTTTATCCAGAATCTTAATCCAATGCAAAGGAAAATAAACTAAAAAAAAATTGATAACTCCAATGTCAATAAAATTCCAATACCTGTTTAGTATCCATTAGCAAAAATTTTTACTTTTCCCTCGCGTCGTTTCTTGTAATTTTTAATTATTTTCGATCTTAGAGAGCTCCTACCTCGTTATTTATTTATTTAATACTTCATACAAAATATGTACAGGTGGACTTAATGCCATTAGGCTTTCTCTGCCAGTCAACCATTTGGGTGATGCAGAGAGTTAGTTGAAGTAGGTGCATAAAGCATCAAGGGGACCGTCAATTTCAATTATTAAATCAACGGACGAGCAAACCTGACTATCTGATGTTTATTAACCGATTTTTTTTCAAAATTAACTTAAATGTTGATTTATTCTTAAAATAATGTCATTGATCTCATTTGAATGAATAAACATGTTTATAATTATACATAAAGACAGTACTTATTTCAATAAGCATTACCAAATATTGAGAAGTAGCCCTGATGAGAAGTAGCCCTAATGAGAAGTAGCCCAAGTGAGAAGTAGTCCAAGGGAGAAGTAGCCCTAATCAGAAGTAGCCCAAATGAGAAGTAGCCATAATGAGAAGTAGTCCATTAGCGAGTCGGTTGCCATAATGAGAATTAGCCCTAATGCGCCTAAACCAAACATTTGGTTGTGTGAGTTGTGTTATCAAATTTATTGATATTCCAGGAATGCTATTATGCACAAAATAAAATTGCATCGACATTATAATCAACCTCTGTGAATATGTATATATATTAAATACAAAAAAAACAATAAACTAAACGTATAAAACTTTAATTTATTAAAAATCATAATAAAAATTAACAAATAAAAATATTTTCTTGCTTCCTTTCTAATATTATTTTAAACTGTCGTTACAAACACTACTACTGCATTAAACATTCAAGCACAAAACATAAAACACACAATTAATAAAAACGATCAATTTATTATAACGTGAAATAAAGCTTAAATAAAATCCAGTTCAATAATAAAGACATTACAAGATTTCTTCGAACAAATGCTATAACGCGACGGTCGGTAATATAGAATTGATACGACGAGCAACAATTAAAATGCAAATAAGCACCAGCTGAGACCGTGTAATGAGAAAAAAAATCACCAAAGCGTATACATATTGAGAGTAATTACCAAAAATCATTTAGTATTTAACTGTATTTGGCAACCAAAAATTTAATAACTAAAATAAGCAATCAAACGGTTGAATTTAGATTGGAATAATATTTTTGTACGAAATCTTGCAAAACGACTTTTTTGGCCAAACTTAGCGGACTTGGCAAGAACTAACTTTTACTCGTAGTAACTAATAAGTACGAGTAGGTAGGTAATTAAATTACCAATTGCTACAGTACGTGTTGATGTTGTTAGAAAATTGTCATTAAAAAAAAACAACCAAACCTAATATAGTTTTATTTTTGGCATCATCATCATCATCATATCAGCCCAATGACGTCTACTGTTGAACATGGGCCTCACCTATTTTACGCCACTGCGAACGGCCATTATTTTTGGCATACTTACTTAAATAAAATTAATAATAAATTTAATTTGATTGTATTCTAATTGTAATAGATCTTATGGTTCATTAAATAATAAACTAAAATTAATAATAAACTAAAATAAATAATAATGACAGCTCAATTTACTTTGTATTAAAAGACTCAATTAAAATTAGTAAACTATATTTTATTTTGACTGATATTTAATTTCATAGAACAAAATAAAATATCAATCATGTATTATAATATTCAAAGCATAAAGCTTTGAAAAAGGTATCTAATGCCATCGACGCGAATTATTTAAAACAACAAGAGAATGCCTTTAAAGAATTTATCTAACGGCTGTTGTAGCGTCAACTAATTTAAAAACCAGTCTCCATAAATACATAATAAAATTTGCTACTGTGAATTATACCATAATTTAGATAAAAAGGTATTTGACATTTTATATGAACCGCGAAATTGATGCGTAACACGACACCTATAAAGACGGTTAAACCATTAACTTCTTAAGTATATTATCCTTTTAATTTGAATATGCTGTTTAATTTATTTGCACCAATCAAGTTTTGTTTCGCAAATAAATTCACACTATACCGTGACTATCAAACAATTAAAAGGTGGTAGAAAAAAAGGACATTAAGTTAATGTGTCTAATAAAATGGCATATTATTACGATACTAGAAAAAAAAACGTTAAATTTATGGATAATCCAGAGGATATACTCAATAACACTTTGAATGTATAATAAACACAATCTAAATCATAATAGAAACATGTTGTTTGTTAACGGTAAAATGATATAAAACGTTTCCTTTCCTTAAATCTATAATAGAAATTCTTTATTTTATTTAAAAGTTACAGACATTAAAAGTTAGACTGGAACCTCCCTTTAAGCAAGACAATGTCTTATGTTGGAAGGCTCCGCTCTTTCATGCTAGTAGATTTAAAATGGGTACTGCATTAGATTTAAAAAATAATTTACCTTTACATTAATTAGAATTACAATTTCAACTACAATTAATTAAATAAAATTCAAATTTAATTAAATTAAGTATAATTAAATTATAAATCATCACATCGTCTTTACTACAACCCAGAAACATCCCACGTGGACACGGGTCTCTTCCAAAAATTTTGAAGGGAATTTAGCCTACTATACCACGCTGGCTAGACGGGTTGGTATAGGGTTTTGTTTCGAATTTTTTTTAAGTCTACAATTCTATTTTCCATAATTACATATTACGACTTATTTACAAAGGGTACACTTAAACTTACCTTCGAAATTTAAATTCCAAATAGACCACTTAATGATTCAAAGTTCTATAGATATCAAATCATAATTCACTAAACAGGTGTTCAGAATTAGTAATGAGTGTTTCCATATCAATTCCTTATCAACTGCGCCCTACCATTGAAACGGTCGCACAATATGTCATAATTATTTAATTAATGCAACCCCATTCTCGGTTATCTGCATTCATAATTCAAGCCACCTACATGAAGAGAATTTCCAAACGATGAGTTTCATGCTGTAGAAATATATTCGTATCATCTCGTTCTACTGTAAGTTTGAAGATTTGATTCAAAGACATGTTGATACTCTGTGTCAAAATTAAAAATTAATTTCATCGATTTGTAAGGGACATGAGCATGTTCGGCGAATAACTTCACCCACGCTCGCCGATCTTAATTATCCGATTGTATGCCTACACTCGTGTCAATTAATTTCCAGTACCATTTCATTTGTTTTTATTGTCGCTTATTTGTTAATAAAAACATCTGTTCTTTGTTCGAGGCGGCATTCTTTTGTTGTTTAAAAAACCGAGCAGGTTTCGTTTTGAATTCTAAAGGTTGTATTGTTTGTGAGCAACATTCTATTAATACTATGTAATTTTTCATTCTCATTCAGTGTTAATAAATCATTACGTAAAAAAACTATTACATCGCTAAAAGGACAGGTATAGTATTAATGGACGTATGTCTTTGTCAACATGCATATTAATTTTTAAGCCAAACGCGATAAGTTTAGCTGTATAACAAAAGTTATAATTATGTTACGTTTAGAATATTATTTTTGATAGCTCTTAGCGAAATAAAAACCTTTTGTGAAATAAATGAAGCATTATGTTTAAAGATATAGAACAGAATTGACAAAGATGAAGAAACAATTTCATATTTAGTTCAATTACAATTTCGCCATTCAAAGTTCAAGATCGGCCGGATGCCCCGAAAGAGTTACCTAATGACACGGTATCGGGCTGCGAAGGGCGCCATTCAAATTCAATCACGGCCTTTGAAACAATTTGTTACAAATGTCAAGATCATAAAGGATCCCACTTTGGTCCGTGCGAACGTCTGACTGAGGGGGAAATCGTGACTCGCTGATCGATCATGGATTTGGCTATTTTCGTAACTAGGACTCTTAATATTTGATTCGGTTATAGCAAAAAACAGCACTTTGTTTTTAAAGTTATCAAAGTCATGAAATGAAATTTCGTTTATTCATCTAGGTTACAAAGTCTCTTATATAAGTCACAAGTTAAGAATGTACCAGGTTATCCGAAAAATAGTGACAGCAAATTTGGCCATCACCAGTTCGCTGACGGGTTTGTTTAGCTTACTGACAAAAAAGGTAGGAGGTTCTGTACTTTCCGTTCTGCTATGATCATGGTGCTTGCAAAAGCGCCGAAATATTGGACATTCAGTTATGATAAAAAACGACATATTAATGTGTGAAGTTTCAAGCGGCTACGGCTAAGGCAGCGGGCGAAGAAAGTATAATATTATTTTCTGAATTACGTCATTATACCAACCCTACCGCTCAATATGTCATAATCATCATCATCATTCCAACTCATAAACGTCCTACTGCTGGGCCCCGTGCCCAAAGAATGTAGAGAAAATTTAGCTTACTAAACCAGGCGGCCCAGATGGGTTATATAGGGTTTGTTTCGCTTTTTACTTTTCTCGCAGTGCTCTTGTCTGCATAAGGTTAACTCCCGGAGTCGCCTTTAACGACACCCGTGGGTTGAGATGGGGTAGTGACATTGTGTATGCTTAACCCATCTCTACACGGACATACAAATCATCATCATCATTAGCAACCCATTAAGTCCTACTGCTAGGTTCGGGTCTCCTCTCCTCTATCTAGAGAGCTGAGAGGGTTTAGGCCATAATCCACTCACCCTGGTCTAATGCGGGTAGGTGGATCATACATTACTAATAGAATTTCTATGTCATTGTATATGTCTTAATTTCTTTTATTCTATGGACATACAATAACGCTAAATATGTAATTAACAAATAGTGTGAATATTTATAATGTAAGTAGTAATTATTTTATTTTTAGCTTCAAACATTTTGTGGTTGAAGTTCACACAAAAAACAAAGCTTTAAAATTTCTATTGAACTCTGTGTCTATAATAAAACCTTATATAATAGCCAGGCCTTGCGGCCATATTTTACGCTGACCTTGCGTATCTATTAGCCGAACAGACAGGTTTGATGTTATCAATAGCATTACGAAGCAATTATAACATTGATACACTTTTTATTAACATAGAAATAAATGTTTAAAAAAGTGGAGATAAAAATAATTATTATCTGTTTTGTTAACTAGAAAATAGATGGTTTAAATCAAATCGTATAAGCTCTGAGAGTAATTGTCGCGATAGTCTGTGGAAGCGCTGGAAATAATGGTTGGCCTCTTAACGAGATAAAATCGTTGTGTCTTGTCGTTTCGCACTGGGCTTGCGATGTTGCAGCCTCTCGGTTATAAATTACCGCTTGAATTGGTTTAATAATGTCTGTTCATGAAACAAAGTTATTTTGTGTATCATTAATGAGCTAAAAAGAATGTTAATTACCATCTGAAAAGAGTACATGATCTTACAACTGTCAAAATTGTGAAAATATTAGGAAGAAAATTGTGATCCTTATTAAGCAACTGGATTTAATTTGTACTGCACTAACAAGCGCAGTGGTAAGAAACTGTTTTCTCGTCCTTCTCCAATGTATTTTGAATAATATAATCCTTGCATATTTGCAAACTGGGAGTCCATTTTTATCCTGCAGATGCAGCACTTCTGAATTCCCGGTAATTGGTTGAACTTATCTACGTCATTACATCTCTGCTCTTCCCTTTTTTGCCGGCTTTATTTCTCTCTCTTCGACCGCCACTTTCGTTTGTTTTTGATTCAATTACTTTTAATGCTCGCTGATCATAATCTAAGGGAATCGCAACGTTGGAGGAATATTGTTAGTACTTAATCTTTTTTGAGCCACCGAGGTCGAGTATTCAATGTCCTAATTTTATATGAAAATTTTAACTGCTACCTCGTAACCTGCTGCAATTTGTTACTTCAACACGATCAAAGTAACCTTTGATTACATACCTTAAGTTTTCCAAACCAATTTCGTACTATATAAAGTTAGCTCTCGTAACCTTCAATGCGATCTAGATAACTATCCATTTTTCTTTACTCAACCTTGTTTATGCGGGTTTAATACGTTATTCTTAAGGACGCGACATTACTCATGCAGTATCGTTGGTCGGATCGGTATTTCACTAAATGAACGCGTCTCAAGAGATATTTATAGCGACGGTGGACATAATTTAATAAACAAAGCAGGGCCGAGCCGACATTTTAATGCCACCCCAGGCATAGGATCTGATAATGGATCATAACTGGTTTTCAGTCTCGGTAGATAGCATTGTAAGGAACAAGTCCTACTTCGTTACAAGCTCCCGGTAAAATGAACAGGGCTTCCAATCGTTAAGCGTAAACTCTATCTGCATTGGTGCTATTAATAATATTATTCACTGCGATATCTGATACGCATTGAAGGCATATATTATTTGTGAACGTGCTGTTTATATTTATTTACTGTATTTTGGAACAAACTGTCCTCTCATTGCATTATATTATTGTTGTAAATTACTTCAAAAATGATTTAACTTTACTTCGCTTTCTGTTCTTGTCTGTCACTCTGTTTTAGTAGCTAAATGTATGTCTGTCTAATTTTGTGTCTTATGCTTTTTGTTATTTTTATTGTGTACGTGTCTTAGATGTGGCAATAAATGATTCATCTATCTATCTATCATTTATATTCAGTAATTGTATGAAAATGGCAAACCGGGAAAACTGCAATAAATAATAAAAGCTTTAACCTCCTGAGACCCAGGACTACTTTTTTCGCACTATGTTCAATTAATTTCTTTTTTATGAATAGTTATAAAGTAGTGACTTAAAAAAAAATATTTAAAAAAATCCCCCCTCCCCGTCTTATATTATGTGCTCATATGAGGTCACTCGGAGTGTTCCTCGTATGATGACATAAGCCATTTGAATTGTTTTTTTTTTGCTTTATGATTATATCTTGAATAAAAGAAGTAATAACAGATTTTTTATATTTATTAAACTTTACCAAAACAAAAATGTCTTATAGCTAGTAACCACAAAAATCAGACTAGGTATCTTACTAATTAAATCTGAAGCTCTAGAAAAAATATGTAAGTAATATTTATTATAGTTTAGCAGTATATATATAATACTTTACGTATGAAAACTTAGGTAACAATTACGTTGCATAGTGTTACATAAATAAACATTACATTTTGTACACTTGGTCCTGCTTTTTTGTTTGCAGCCCGGTAGACGGCATCTGTTTTGAACTGAAGTCTTTATCGGCATGTGAGCGGCTTTTTGAGTCCTTTTACTGTATGATGGAAGTGGAACGATTGCTACCTTCCTTTTTTGTGTTTTGGTTCCAGTATGCCTTCGGATTTTGAATCCGTGCTATCACTTGACTCGTCATTGGCTTCGATAAAATTATGTCTAAGATCATTTTGAACTCTTGCAGTTGCATAATTTTTTTGCGTGCTAATCCTTTCGAAATACATTCTTGGCGATACACAGACCAAGAGTTGGTGACGATTTAGCTAAATCGAACATGTGGAATATAAAACGTACTGTCCACTTTTTCGTTCGAACTCGACATGGACAATCCGATAACACTGGACCTTGATGCTCTTCCTCTGACAATGCCTCACTGTCGGATTTATTTAGCCATTCCAAAATATCCACTTCCATATCTATAAAAAATAACAAAAGTTAAGAACTGATGTCATCAAGTGATGACATTAACTTACCTGAACTAATAACTGATGTCATCAAGCGATGACATTAAATTTGAGGTTATGGCGTTTTCAATAAACTAATGTTTCGATTGAAATGATGGTTTAGAAACATAGGTAAATAGTACCTTTATTAGTTTTATACAGAAAACAATGTAAATGTCGTAAATATGTATGGATTCAACTTGATTGAACTTACCCTACGGCATGATGGCTCCTCTTCCTCACACTGTCCAGGTTGCCATGACAGATGAGCGATCAAAAACCAAGGAAAGTATTTTTTTCTTGTGTTGGCAATCCTGACTACATTGTAAACTGCGGCAAATTTAAATTTGTGCAAATAGGTGACCTCCGTATTTTTTGTAAGTTTATGTCATCATTTGAGTACTCAGGGTCTCAGGAGGTTAATTTGAAATTAATACAACTACCTATTTTTTTTTAAGTAGAAAGGCTTGACTAGTTTTAGTTTTACTCAGTATCTAGTTATTACATAAAATAAATGAAAAACAACAAGCATTGATACAGAATGTTTTGAATAGCTCATTGGGCGCATGACAAATGACTGGCATGTCTCATATCAAGAGATGTGAATCGTACTTATACAAACGAGAAAGTATAAACATTTACATTTGAGACGTCCAACCGCCAACAAAAACGGATCGTGCTTCAATTTTGGTCTTATCTAGAGTTGCCTTTGTTTCCTTGACAGGTGCATTAGTGTGCTATCACACAGCAATTAAATGCATCGATGTTGCTGCATCACGGTGAGTAGGTGTACGAGACTCGTATCATGAGCACCGCCTAGCGTTTCTGCTATCACCAGTTTTTGATCTTTCACGTCGATTTGATTAAGGAATTCCTTTGTTTTGTTATATTGTTTACTGTCTGCGGTTGAATGACTTACAAAACCTAGTCTGATTAGTTTCGGGTTTAGTTGTTTGAACTATCGACTATTTTAGATTCTAGGTTGTGTAATCAACAAAATACCATTGTTTATGACTTTGTTTAGACCGATATCATCGACCATAAAATTGCCCGGGAGCAATATTTTTAGTCGTCTGTTTACCATATCGGAGAATGTAGAAATAGGTTTGGAATTTATGTCGGTTTCTTTGGGATTTTGAACTCACATAATTATTGTGCTTCGGTAGCTAAAGCTATTTGTGTTACTTCAAATTGAATGATAATATTTATTTAATATTCAAGATCCAATACTGATAATAATTCACATTTAATGGTATTTTGGTGATTTAATATTCATTTGCCAAAATATACTAACTGCTTATTTATAGAAATCACTGAAGTTGCTTCTATTTATTTTGTACCTAATAAAAAAAACTTTTGATGTGAATAACTGTATTATTTAATATCTCATCCATTTACTAATAGCAGATTAATAAATTGGAACTGTGTTATTGAAAAATGAGCAATCATTGCGGTAACTGAATGTTGGTATATATTAAAGTTTACAAACGGGTTCTATGTTTTAAATTAGATTAAACAAAATATATCATTTTTAAAAAGCAATTTAGTCTCAAATGTAAACGCAAACACCAGATTAGATGTAAGTCCGCCCGAGGGCTATGAATTCTCCGGTATTCGGGGAGAAATTTATCTATTAAAAGAACATATTTTCACGCACCCAATATTTAGAGTGTGTGTCTTAAAAAACAGTTTTATTACTTTTAAATGGCAGGTAACAGTTCGTTTTAGAAGAGTCGTAAAAACGTTCCTATCATACGCAACTGTCTCATAGAGAGCCGAGTTACTTAGTGTGTGGGACGACCCCAAATTCTCTGATGGCTTTTGTCAAATATTGAATATAAAAGTTCTTTCCGTGACTCATTGAAAGATTTTTATGTTTGAATAGCTCAAATCTATTGGTCAGAAAGTATTAATATTTTATTGATTTGTTTGATTCGAATTATCAGATTTTAAAGCCATAAAAGTTAGAATGAGAGGGGAACTGTCACGCACTCGTTAATGTATTGTATCAGTACAAACAATGGTTTCAAAGTAGGTACTATGCTCCTATCAATGGTCTAGATCTTTTGATTGTTTTCGACTTTGTTTGTGAGTATATTAGCCCAATTGTGGGGCCAATAGTTTTATTGTAATTAAAACTATTGCCCCTAGTCTTAATAAATGAGAATTGGAAGCTCTTTTAATTTATGTAAGTCCTAAGTAATTTTCATTGTCCTTTGTTACTCAAATACGTAATTTTATTTAAAGTTTAGACTTTCTTTATCTTTTTTAAGCTCTAAACACAGATGGTCTAATTAGAAAATCTTCTTTCAAAATGTTTATCCGTACAATTGTATCTAAAATAATATTTACACAATACAACAGCGACACACATAACTTCCGTAGACCGCAATATGGCGCTTGTTTCCGTTACATGAATGGTCAGAGCTAACAAAATATCGAACCTTGCACCGATACATTGTTCGAGACCTACCTTATTTAGAAATAGACACTCGTTGGGATAAACTAACATCTCTAATAATACTTTTTAAGCGTCTACTGTTTAAACTGGAGAATATTTTCTATAGGAAAGTATGATTTATGATTACTAGGTCGTAACAATAGATTCTGATTCTGATTCCTCTATAAAATGAAACCAATTATAGCTGTTTAAAAGTGGATGTGATGAGCTTTCTGCTCTGCCTAACCTCTCTGGAAAATTGGCATGATGATAATGTTATGTTTAAGTAAGAAAATTTCACTGTTAAAAAATATTTAATAATTTAAATTATTGATTTAATTACTAAACATGCTGGCCTATTTGATCAGGTTGCACTTGAACAATATTATGTTTACGCTTGTAAGGTATTTATTAAAATATTTATCCTCCTGTTACGTGAAGAGACCTAAGTGTAGCAGTAAAAAGTCATGGGTTTTCAAAAGTCGTGATAGGATGTAGGTAAAAATTTATTAGTACAACATAAACTTAGAATAAACCTTACATAACCATAAAAGGAACACGATATTTTTTCACACTCTCTCACATTTCTGTCAATTTCTAAGTTACGCGTTTTCCCTCCGCACCCGGCCCATTAAAGGTCAACACAAGTGAGCTATAAATAAGGTATTTAACCCAATGTGTGTGGGCAAGCCTTAACTGGCACGACCATGGGAAAGCCTTCGGTTATTACAATCGCTACCATTTATTTGGTACTGGTTCAACTATTGGGGAGGACAGGTATTTACTTGCCTTGCACGACATAGAATATTGTTTGACCTTTAATACCTTAGCGCGTTCTTGGGAGGTCTGATTTTATTGTAATTAAGGTTATCTTTAAATCTCATTTTGAAACTAGAACAGATTCCTTATTGAATTCCGTTTATATGTTTAACCGACTTGATAAAGCTAAATTTAATTAATATTGTGGATTCACGCTCGTTAATCTATTTAGTTTTTCAATTAGGGATACAAAAAGCAGTATAGCCAAAAGATTGTAATGGAATTGAGATTTAGTAAAAAACATTACTATTAACAGCTTTTAGTACTCAATACGGTTCAAGGAACTCATAAATTTATATTTATTATAATTGTATCTTAATATCATTTTAATAAAATAGGATAAGACATCAGATATTACACCATTTTATAGTTTTTTAATTGAAAATTTTATTAGTATAGTCTCACGGACTTATCACTGTAGTACGATTTAAATATTTAGATTACATTTAACGTAGAGCTATTAGCGTCTGATTAGTTCAATATAGATTTATCTTCTATCGTAAATGGTTATAAAAAGTCCTTATCTAATGTAAAGATTTCATTAAGACGTTATCTTTATTTTATAGCTTTTCATTATAAAGTGTATTAAATGTTTTAAAATTGACAAAATGGCCATTAAAAATATGGTTTCCTCTGTTTTAAATGGTATATCTGACACCTTAGAATCATATTCAATTGCATGTTTAATACAACTAATCAATCCAATAGATAAAATTGCCAATGTCAAAATGTAAATGAGGTATCATTTACCAAAAAAAAACAGAGCACCAAACAGGATATCAGCCAATAACACATTCGTTTGTAGGAACCTAAGCGGTTACCTTAAAATAAATAGTAGGTAAAACACTTCTTTGTATTCTTGACAGAAGTATTCTTGCTCTAGCTAAGTTATAAAACTCATGACAGAAAGTACATAATGCGTGCAATTGCGAAAATAAGCATGCACAGCATATGTAGGTATTAACTTACTTTTTGTAACAGACTCTTCTATACTTAGCTATCACATCAAAATTCTTAATATCAAAATCCGTATTCGTAAATGAAATTCCTAACATCAAAAATCATCAAGTTCTTGTAGTAGTTTCCACAACACTGGTCGAAACAGTAATTCACTAATTTGCAATTCATCTGCTGCGTATTTATCAGTATATCCCAATTTAGATAAACAACAATAGACTGATTAGTAAAGTATTGTTTAACTGTAAATAGAAAACATTTTTTAAATAAAAAAGTTTTGACAAGTTGTATTACAATAGAGTATATTAGCTGACACAAATATTCTTAAGTGATTGATGCGTGGGTTTTCATACGACGTATGCTTTCGCTTAAGCCTAGTGATAAATATATTTTTATGATTTGACGTTTTTCACTCTTTGACTATAATGGATGTAAATAGACGGTGCTAGTGAGGTGCTTGGGGCTAAATAGCTACAAGTCGATCAATTTATGAGGCCTTGGTGAGTATGTTAAACTGACGGTCTTGGTTGTCATAAGAATCTCTATGACTGTCATTATCGGTAGTCAGAGGAATGAAAAATTGTGATAACTGGTTCACTTTGATATTGATTGCGGAAGGCGTTATACGTAAATCGGTACAGCTATTTGGTAGCTATAATCATTTACGACTTTACTAAGTGTAAGTGCGTAGTGATTCGAATTTTAAACACGTCATTTTGAATAAGGCTCACATATTTTTAAAATGCGTAGGATAAATATGTATTCTTAGTTTATGATAAAATCTAAAGATTGTATATAAACCCACGTAACTATGAACTTGGTAAAACAATAAAACCCTTAATAAAGGAAACAAATGAATAAATATACGAAAAAATGGTCTTGACCACACTAAGTGAAAATGGTAACTCGATAAATGCTTGCTTCGGAAACTATAAACAGACGAAAATATGAATCGAGATTACGGTTATACACGAACGTGGCTTAGGTCTATCGCACAGAAAAGATTTATACGTACGTAAGAAATACCTACTTTGTAGGTATTATTTTGTTATTGAAGTTTGGACCATGTTCTGGTTAAATTTAAGATATATTATTAATTGATGTGATGTACATATCTGTAAGACAGAAAATTAGTTTGGAAACAAAAATCTACAACCTTTTGTTTAGTTTAAAGGTTTACTAGCATCAGTAGTATTAAAACGTTAATGACAACGAAATTACACATGAGAAAATGAGCATTTTGAGATTTGAGGTCTAATTTTAGGGTCAAATTAACCAAAATAAAAGAAGGATATTTTATAACACATCAAATTGCGCATTTTTTATGAATTGGATGTGACATATTTTAAAAAAAATGTATTAGTAGATGACAGCTTTTAGTCAAAAACCACACGTCATTATTTCACAGTATCATAATTGGTATGACAATGTTAATACGAAAGTAGAAACGAACCCGACAAAACGAACCGTTAAAATCGCAAATGTGCGCCAATTCTTAGTTGGGTTCACTCGAGCGTGGGTCGACATAAATGGTAGTGCAACGAACATTCTGTACGAACCTATATGAGACACTGCATCATTTGCAATTACATGTTATTGTGCCTTTGTACTATTTTAATGTCCGCCGGTACGCCCCCAGTAAGAATGTGGCATTGTAAGCAAAATAGTTCGCCGTTTATTTCTGTCAATTTGAGTATCAACGTATGAGTAACAAGGCATAATAGGCTTGAATTGGATACTGAATAGTTTATTAGCTAGGGGTTTTATTAGAAGGGAAAGCAGGTGGGTAAGTTTTAAAGAGTACTGTGCAATTTTACACTTAAATTAATAGTTTGATTTGGGAGGTTTCTCTGTCATATAAAAAATGCGCACAGTTGAATTAGCAATTTAATTTCTAGCATTGTCAATTGGATGTCCACCTACAAGGTGGACTGACGACCTAATCTGAACAGCAGGATCGCGCTGGATGCTGGCCATATACAACCCGCCCTATTAGAAATCTCTTGATGTCCAGCAGAGGATGTCCTACTGCTGATATGATGATGATGATTGTCAAATTCTATATTATGAAAGATTGGCTGCAAATCGTCAGCCGCTTTGCATATGAGAAATTTGAAACAGTTCATCCCGATTACAATAAAGTTTATTATATGAAGATGTTGATGATTTTTTTTTAACTTCTTATTTTATCAACTGAGAAAGTGTCATAAAATACGAGTTAAAAGAACGTAGTAAACAACTTTTGAATAATTCGTCCCATTAGAAGAATAATGTCTTATCTTCAGATAAAACAAAAATGAAATTATTATAAAACTATCAATTGATCAAATTTGTATTTTGTAAAATACTGACTAAAGAATAAAATAAAAATTTATCAATCGATAGTTTACGGTTTTTAATGCCAATTTTTTTAATAATTTCATTTTTGTTTTATGTGAAGATAAAACATTATTCTTCTAATGGGACGAATTTATTTATTAAATTGATACTATTTAAATTATAACACGCAATTCTAAAGTTACGAAAGAACGATTGCAACACTTCTAAGGAAATAACGGATTCATCATCATCATTACAACCAATAAACGTCCCACTGCTGGGCACAGGTCTCCTCCAAACATTGTGGAGGGAATTAAGCTTTATACCACGCTGGTCAGACTGGTTGCTATAGGATTTGTTTTAAATTTTCCTTTTCTCGCAGTGCTCTTGTCTGCAGAAAGTTACTCCCTTAGTCGCCTTTTACGACACCCACGGGTTGAAATGGGATTGTGACATTATGTTTTCTTGATCCTTCACTAAACGGATTAATAGATTATCTTGTGGTTGTTCTTGTATCTTGTTATTGTAGTTATTTTTTGCCAGTTAAGTGCCTACACACTTAATCAGACATGCATGAACATGTACTTATATTCGACTGGCCTGTTGGTCTAGTAGTTAGTGACCCTGACTGCTAAGCCAGAGGTCGTGGGTTCGATCCCCACCCAGGACAAATCTTTGTGTGATGAGCATAAAGGTTTGTTCTGTGTCTGGGTGTAATTTATCTATAATATGTATGTATTTACAAAAAAATGTATTTAAGTAGTATATCAGTTGTTTAGTACCCATAACACAAGCAAATACAATTGCTTACTTTGGGACTAGATGGCGCTGTGTGAATGTGGTAGAATATTATTATTATATCAAGTGATAATGATATGTACAAACAAAAAGTTTACATTAATTAATGAGGCTGTTTCACAAAACTAATAGCTCCGTTCCATTAAGTCGTGTGTGGCCATCCTGTAGTAAATAAAACAAAGCTTTTTGCAAACTTCCGTCCGATCATGAAGCTTCATTAAAGTATCAATATACTGCAACATAACAGCCTTTAACCTTTGAGTGGAGACCTGACATTTATACATTCCATTTTGCCGTTCATTCATTAATCACCGAAGACTGTCTGCCTACAGTTAGCGTTGCGTTGTAAAAACATCGATAGATTGTTTTGTATGAAGTAATCACTAACGCAAACGTTCATTAATCCTTTATACAAGCAAGCATACAGCATTAAGTAAATCCTTCAAATAATCCACTACGAAAAGCCGACAAGTCTCTGTCAACACTCGAGGAACGCGATTTCCTTAGCAAGCGTCGAAGTTCTCCACGTATTTACATTTTCACACATAAAGTAAATTCCTCGTATCCAGAAGTTTGAGTGCGGGAAACGAAAATAGCGATTCATCACAAGTTTTAATCTGTTCTAGAGTTTGGCCCACTTGCGGTCATGTAGCTGATATACGGGCGGACAAAACGCCGCGATTCAACTGCCGTCACACCGGCGCGCGACGTCTGATTTTTACGACTGCCAAAAAAGAGGGTAATGTTTTTTAACCTTTTCAATGGGAATGTTAGCTATACTTGACAAGTGAAACGCTGCGCTGACGGATCCCCAGGACAATTTTTTGTGTGATGAGCATAAAGAATTGTTTTGTGTGGTTTTAAACATTTGACGGCGACATCATAATCGACTAATCGAATGTCGAAATTCAGAGTACCTAAGGGAGATGCCATTATGGCGTGGCATTCAAAAGGTATAATAAAAAAAACACATATTATATTACATCTAGTCCCAAATTAAGTAATAATAATATTTGCTTGTTTCATGGGTACTAAACAAGTGATGTAGTACTTAAATAGATTTTTTTTATGAATACATACATATAATTTTAATAAATTACACCCAGACACAGAACAAACAATCATGCGCATCACACAAATATTTGTTCTGGGTGGGAATTGAACCCCACGACCTCTGGCTTAGCAGTCAGGGTTACTAACCACTATGCCAATAGGTCAGTCAAACGTTTTTAATAACGAAACTGTCGGAAATAAGAAGTAAATTTGGTTTAATATATAATTATATTTAAGCTTTCTTTAATTTAGGGTGTGACTTAATATCCATTACTAATCATAAGCATTGGTGTCAAATATTTAAATTCATCTGTACTATTCATTTCATCAGCAATGCATTAATGTCCCACTGCTCGGCTCGCGTCTCCTCTCCTCTATCTGGAGAGCTAAAAGGGATGGTGGATGTTGGTGGATCAGACATACTAATAGAATTTCTTCTACGGTATGTGGGTTTCCTCACGATGTTTTCCTTCACCGTTAGCAGATGGTAAGTCACTTGACTAGTACATATAAATTCCACAAAGTGGAATCCACATTGGTGTTGCCGGTCGGGATCGAACTCGGATCGCGTGATTTGCACGCCGGTCCCTTATCCATTCAGCCACCATCGCATCGTACTATTCATTAATTAAGATAATTATAACCTACAATATTTTGGTAAACAACAATTTATTATAATTCGATGGAAACTGCTAATTAATATCATATAATTATCGATGGAATCCAAATAACACACTATACGCTTTTCTCCTGAGTAAATCAATTATTATTATTGTTATGGGAATCTGTAGATAAATAATACTGCCCACATGCAACCGTAGGTGATTTAATTATGCCAATAGTATCTCAATACTTACGGCATTGGAATTAATAAATACATACATAGCCTCACGCCTTTTTCCCCGAAGGGGTAGGCTGGGGTGTTTCACATCCACTTTTCTAGCTATGTTTGGTCCCATGAAATAGGAAGCGGGCCTATTGTCATCAACCGGGAGCATTTGTTTCCAAATTCCGGGAAAATCTCAATACTGGAATTTCATGATAGATCCTGCATAGAACCCGGGACCTCTTGCACAGGAGTCGTATACACTTCCCGTTGCGCCACCGAGGCAGTTATTTTCTTTGTTTGAACGCGCTAATCTCAGGAACTACTCGTCCGTAAGTAACTAAGTATTGGTCCTAATTGAAAAATTCTTTTAGTATTGGATAGCCCATTTATCGAGGAAGGTTGATCTATAGGCTATATAACATCACGCTACAGCCAATAGGAGCTGAGCAGTGGCCAAACAAAAGCGACGGGCTACTTCTAGTATATAAATATAGCTGTTGCCCGAGGCTTTAGTCCCGTGGATCTTTGTTTGGCTATAACAGATCTCCTTTGTGTCGTAGCGTGATGTTATATAGCCTATAACATTCCTTGATAAATGGGCTATCGAATACTAAAAGAATTTATCAATTCGGACCAATACTTCCCGAGATCCGCGTTCAACCAAACAATAAAAACTCTTCCCCCTTATTACAAAATATGGACTAAGTATTAAACCAGGTTTAAATTAACATAAGCCATTGTTTTAGTGTCAAAGTTGTCAATTTAAACCTGGTTTAATGCTTAGTCTGTGCAGATAAGCTTTATAATATTAGTAGAGATATCTGGCAAATGTGGGTAGTGGTTACATTATCTGTACCTACCTGCTGCTTCGGACCAAAGGCGTTATGCTATGTTTTGTTTAAAGCTTTTCATATCTATAGAATTAAATACACATTTAACAAACCACAAATATTTTCATTAAAACAGTTTTAATATTTATAATCAAACCATTTGAATCTGAAAATAAACAATAAAGTTGCAAGTTTTAGAGCAACACTCAAAAGACAACAGTTATTGTTGTTCAATACAGCCCAAGTAATGCCAAGTATTGAAATCATACCGACTGACAAAGTCTACCTTCATCTCAATAAAATTATTGTTTTAGTGAAATAGAATCCGAGATATTGTTTTGTATTTACAGTAAATTCTAAGGAGGAATTCTAAGGGAATATAATATTTTTAACTTAACAGGATAGCAAGCCGTAATTTGAAACGCACTTACTGTTTATGTCGGGTTATTTAATTCCACTGCAGGGCAGGGGGCCAATTCTGCTAAATCACACACCCATGGAATAATATCGACCAATCACAGGCCGGCAATATGGCGCGATTGACTTATTAAGCCAATCACAGCTGTCGAATGAGACCATCGGCTTACCATTGTGTTACGATTGTTTTAGCAGACTCGCGGGCCCCAGGTCTACGCTTGGTGATATTTACCTATATTTATAACCAAACCATACTATAACTTATTGTAAATCTTCTTCTTCTTATCGTGTGGGCTTGAGGCAGACCCTGGTTGGAATTTATCAAGTCGCCCAGAAGGCTTGTAAACTTGACTTAACGAATACCACATTAAGTGGTAACCGGGCCCAACGGCTTTACGTGCTTTCCGAAGCACGGAGACGCTCGAGAATGAAATTGCCACAAACGGTCACCCATCATGGACTGACCTTGCTGAGTGTTGTTTAACCTCGATCATCGTAACGAACATCTCAGTACCACAATGCTACGAACGATTCGAACTTTAAATAATTTATTTTGATTGAATCACTCGTCTACACCAAACGTGCAATATTTGGACAAAGCTGGTTAGCCGCATACCTCTGCTACAACAGCCAAATTTTCTACGGGAAAATCTTTGCAGCTTAATATGTAAAGCTTGGTTAAAATGCTTTTTAAATGTCAATCAGTTATTTCCTTCATGTTTTGTAGTTTCAAACATTGACATGGAACTTAGTATATTTTTGCCTTGTAGTTGCTATTGCAACTTTTTAAATTCATCATTTCAAGCCATAAAACTCCCACTGCAGGGCATGGGTTTCCTTCTAAGAATGTGGAGGGAATTTAGCCTACTATATAGCCAGACGGGTTTTTATAGAGTTTGTTCGAATTTTCCTTTTCTTGCAGTGCTCTGCCTGCATAAGGTTACTCTCTTAGTCGCCTTTTACGACACCTATCGGTTGAGATGGAGTAGTGACATTATGTATTCTTAATCGGACTAAACGGACAATATGTATCTTTTTACTAATTAATGCTATATACATAATCATTTTTTCTTCAGACTTGTGTAAAGTGAACGCATTTTTTCAATAAAACAATCCTTTGATTTAAACATAATATAATATACATATAATGTAGAAAAATCTGATCAAATTAAATTCAGATTCGTTCAATAAATTCAACTAGGCATGTCATTACATGTACACAATGATTTAAAAATGTTGTGTACAAAAATATTTTCACTATAGAATGGCTATGGAAATTCAAGGAATTCCCAGAGGCTGCATCATTGCAAAAGGGATTAAAAATGAATGTTAGTATTTTATTTATTTGTTTACTTCCATTGCGTGACGACACACAGCACGCGACTCACGATCTGATTTATATTTTCGAGGTTGAAATGCGTGGCTTTTGTTTTCGTGAATGCGTCACCTAATTAGAATTGTGGTTGTATGATGAAAAAAGTTCGGCGAACGATTGTTTGGTATTGAAAAAGTACTAACATTATTTTTATTTTATTTAGTCGTATAATGTGATTACTTTGCGATATAATTTATGTATTATAATCAGTTAAAAGCAAAGAGCACACTTATTCTGTGTTGAACTCAAATTACTCGCAGTACGTCAATGCGATTTCAGTTTTAGTCATGCGTTCACAGGACGTCATTAAGATGCTCAGTTTTCTTCTGTTATTCGGAATCATTAAAATTAGGTGAGGCCTATGTTCAACAGTGGACGTAATTGGGCTGATATGATGATCATGATGATGAATCATTAAAAACTTACATCTTCGTAATATTGAAACAACTAGTCAATTATGTAAGCGTAAATTACTATTATAATGTCATTTACAAATAATGCCAAATTAATTTAGTCACGATCATGACATACGATGATAAATTGTCCACAAATAAACAATTGAATTTGAATGAGCGATTTAATTATAAATGCGAATGTACCATTGATATAATGCAAAATAACATTGCAGTTAACAAAATGTAATTAAAGATTTTTAAATTAATTTTGAATGTTGGTAAAATGCATTGGATGATGGAGTAAGTAACTTATTAATATTGCCATTTATATTCATGTTCATGATGTAGAAAAACGAACATGCAAAAAATAGAAACTTAAGATTCCATGGCAACACTGATTTTACCTGAGTGGTTAGGCAGGAGTTAACCGCAATTAAGAAAGCAAGAGAATCATCACCATTATCATATCAGCCCAATGACGTCTACAGCTGGACATAAGCGTCGCCAAATTAAAAAAACAAACGACTACCCCCAACCCTAACCAGTCGTTGGTCCATCTCATGCAGGGTCGCCCTACGCTACGCAAAAACAAAAACTAAATATTGAAATAATTTTAATTTTGGAAAACAAGAGAATATAAAAATCTTACCTGGTAACCAATCTGGCCAGAGTTTAGCTTATATTCTCGTAGTCTTTGTATATTCTCGTATTCTATCTCTCTATTTTATATTCTCGTAGTCGCTTGTAGTCTCTCTCTTGTAAGAAGAGACCCATTTCAATCAGTTGAATGATCTCTTAAAGTATTTAAATGTATTTCTTAATATGCAATGTATGGACAAAATTCTAATAAAATAGTTTTAGATACAACCAATAATTCTCTGTTCATATTTAGTTAAGAATGTCAACTAAACATTAATATAATATAACACAATACGTTGACAACCTAAAAACTATTTTCCACATCATTTAATACCAGTTTCTCCATTCACGTATATCATTCTATTGTGAACCGTAAAAATATTTCACTCTGCGTCATATAAATAATGTGATGACCCTATTTAGAAGTTTATAACTTGTTTATAGTGAATCAGTTGGTAGTATTAAATCAGTGTTTTATTACCAACAATCCGTTATCCGTCTTTCGAACGGGTATGTATGATACCACATAATAGTTGTGTTTACACTTCCAGCTCGTATATTATCGTCTACCGATGATATCCATCCTGATTATACCCTGTATGTTACTAGAAATATAGCTATCTAAATAACCGACAACATTACACATCCTGTTGTTTTAATAATAATAATCATCTAGTTCTAAATTAAGCAATTATATTTGTTTGTGTTATGGGTACTAAACAACTGATATACTACTAAAATATTTTTTTTTTGTAAATACATACCTACATATTATAGATAAATTACACCCAGACACAGAACAAACAATCATACTCATCATAAAAACATTTGTCCTGGGTAGGGATCGAACCAACGACCTCCGGCTTAGCAGTCAGGGTCACTAACCACTAGACCAACAGGCCAGTCAAGTGTTTATAACAATAACTAAAAACATATTCAATTTCTCATCTTTTCGAATCATAGATCGAAACTAATAAAATAATGACCGCCACACACCTTCAAATATACTTGCACAAACTTAGACTTGAGCAAATATGCAAGTCTACAACAACATAGAATTGCGCAGACTCTCCCACATATATTAAGATCGACTTGTACAAGTCTGAGTTTGTGCAGGTATATTTGAAGGTGTGTGGCGGACCTTATGAAAATTGAATGATTCTAAATTTAAAACATGGATTAGTCAGCATCATCATCATCATTTCAACCTATAAACGTCCAACTGCGGGGCACGGGTCTCGCCTAAAGATTAGTCATGAACTTCATGTGAATGTGGACGTCAAATACCGACGTCTTATAAAAAAGAAATTAATCTTTTACATTTTTCAATCGGTAATTAATTAAACACTTACGAGCACCAAGTAGGTATTACTAAATTATCTCATGTCACATCACTCACGGATCAAGCATGACATCATTCGACACATTACACGACCCCGACAAACAGGTGCTTAACTAATTTCTCTCGCCATCGATGTTATTAAAAATATCCCTTTTAATATTGATGGTCCATTACTGGTAAGCTTCTACGATGTATCGTTTCTTTGTAACAGCACACCGCTACGTCAAATTCTAATTGATGCTGTCAGTCAGTATAAAATAGGCTTTAACAATACTAGAGTTGGTATCCATTTGATCGTCCCCTGGGAACGTTCCCCGCCTTCGATTAACTGTTTTTATTTTGTACCAAGGATGTTTAATGGGAGAAAGTTTAGATGAAATATCTTTATCGATGAGCAACTTCTATGTCATCACTACAGTAAATTTACGCAGTACTAACTTTTGGTATAAGTTACAAAATAAATGGAGTAGTGTGCGTTATATAATTTAAATTTAATTATATGTACAATAGGTAGTTAGTTATAAATAAAACAATATCGAACGGTTGTGCAATTTATAATGATATGATGAACGAAATAAATATTGAGAATTGTTTCACTACTTAGTATAAAACAAAGTCGCTTTCTCTGTCCCTATATCCCTACGTATGCTTAAATCTTTAAAACTACGCAACGGATTTCGATGCCGTGTTTTTTAATAGACAGACTGATCCAAGAGGAAGGTTCCAAGAGGAACTAACCATGTTGTAGAACTGTGTAAATGTAAGAAGAAAAGTTTTGTGAAATGTAAAGAGATTTTTCTCAGGAAAAAATGCAATTCAATACAAAATTAACTTAAGTACTACTACTAGTATTACTTTAAGTAGTATACCAGTTGTTTAGTACCCATAACACAAGCAAATATAATTGCTTAATTTGGGACTAGATGGCGCTGTGTGAATGTGGTAGAATATATTAACTTGTAAGTAAACAATTTTCCTTAAATTTTCACAAAACAACATTCCGACATATTTAACACAAACTGCATCCAAGTTTTACTTACTCTAAAGAATTTTCTAGAACAAATAACTATTATGGTAAATCAATAGTTACTGCATATTACAATCGCTTGCGATTTTCTCCAGGGACGTTTTTCGATTTGCTATAAATCCTGTGTTTAATTGTCCGCGAAATAAAGGGATTAAGCTTAGGAGATTAAATAGACAAATTCTTTTCAATATCCATCTTTTAGTTGTCATTAACATTTTTAAGGTATATTTCTCTTAGACCCTTGGAAATTCAACTAATTTGCTGAAGATAATAAGTTATTTAGTATTTTTTCTCAGTAAATACCAAATACCAGTCCATCTAAAAACAATAAATACATTTACATATTTTTTACACATGCACACATATTTATTGTAAAATGGAAACCAACAATTAATTTTCTTGGATTGAAATGTAGATATTAGTGTTTTTAGTCCAAATCTTAAATATTTAATTTATCGAATAGGTACCTAATGATAAAAATTTCACAAATTCGCAAATATCAGTTTTTACAAAAATTCTGCACTTTAAATTTCAAAAATAAAGTATAATCAAGTAACGTTTTATGTTAATTATGAAACGAATAATTATATAAATTTACCTATTATAATTTATTAATGTATTGCCCAATATGACTTACTCTGCTTTGCCCACGTGGTGTGTCAGTAAAAGTAGCCTATGTACTGTTAGAAAGACTATTTGTGTGCCTTTGATAGATATTTCCATTTCACCCATCCATCCTAACTTTCGCATTTATTAATAAAATTTCGAAGTTATCTATAAACCATTATATTATGGAGAAAGAAAAACAACTATAAGTAAGCGTAGTACAGTAACTGTATTTTAGGAATACGACAGGGCCATGTTAATTGTCAAGCTTTATAAAATTCCCGGCAACATCCCTTTAGGTGGTATCGCAAAAATATTTTACGGCAGCTATAAACCATTTAACTCCTGTTTACGTGTTTTGAAAGCTAAAGCTAATAAGGCCATTAAAATTATACGGGTGAGCCACAACAGGACGTCCATACAGAGATATAACGATTTGGACGTATGTTTTCAAACACCAGGGTCGTATAATTTTATAATACTTGTCAACAATTTTTACTGTGCAGTTATAAAATTTATCGTTTACAATTTTGAACCTTAATATCAAGTAAGATAGGTTTGCTTTACAATTTTGATTTTAAAAGCAGTAACTATAAAGTTGTTCAGTAAGTATACAATCGACACAGGCTTGACCGTCTTTGTGCGGCCTATAAGGTAATCCTTACGAAAGTCAGTTTAAACACGTAGATATTGAAAAAATCTGTTAATATTGAATAATACAAATTTACGATACATTTTATTTTAATAGCGACAACGATAAAATCAAAGAAAAGTTCAGGTTCAAAGTATCCTATTATGATAAAAGTGATTAAACTTAACCATCTATAAAATTACACGTATTTCATATTACATTTTTAAATGGCAGTAAAAGCTGATTGATTCGCTATTCGTACGTACTCGGCATTAAGCGTGATAATAAATAAATTTATTAGCTCTGTAAACTTTTTATAATAACAAATATTTATTAGCCATCGTAAATTATGTGATTAAAGCCCTAACCACCACCCTAACGGCTGTTTGAAATTTTGAATTATTAGGACGAACGATAACTTGCTAAAACTAAAGACCGATGGTGGCCGAATGAATAACTGACTGCCATGCCACCGTGCAAATCAGACGGTCCAAGTTCGATTCCGACCGGCAGTACCAATGTGGATTTCACCTTTTGTAATTTATACGTACTAGTATAGTGACTTACCATCTGCTAAAAACATCGTGAGGAAACCTACACACTCTAGAAAATATTCTAAGAATTCTGATCCATCAACCCGCACTAGGCCAGCGTGTGTGGATTATGACCTATACCCTCTCAGCTTTCTAGATAGAGACCTGAGCCCTGCAGTGGGACATTAATGGATTTCTGATGATGACTCAAAGAGACATAATTATCATCTTCATTATATCAGCCCAATGACGTCCACTGCTTGAGATATGTTCATATGTCTCACCTAATCTCGGCCACAGCGGGCAAGCTAAGCCTATGAGAATGGAAAATAAATCTAAGGAAAACACAAAAAAAATAATTTGTGTTCTGTAGAATCTAAAATAAGAGGTCAGCTTATCTTTGAATTTACAGTTACACTTTTCATTTAATCATAAATATTTTGACCTACATTAAAGATACATAGGTATCACTGATTCTGTAACGCTTCATCAAGAATTAGCATATTAGATTTCACGCTTTGAAAGTTCTCAAGAAACATTTTATAAGCATCACTAATTTCTCCTTTTGAGGGTCCTCTCGTTTGAAACATCTCAATTAGTAAGGCACCATGTACAGTTGACATTTAAATGCCATTTTTATGACTGTGTTTATGCTCCTTACACAATTAGTCCATCTGTTTTGCATAAATGTTTTAAAAATAAGACCCTTTTTCGTTTTATTTAACCGTTAGCAGTCAAATTATTACACGTTGAGTTTTCGTTGCAGGCACACTAAGGGGTCTAATTTTTAGCCTGCTGTGTTTAATGAAATCCTTTTTGGTGATAATAAGTTGCAACTTACGTATGTACCAATTGAGTGTACGACTTTACACATAAGATTTCGTGGGTGAAAATGGCTATTTACAATGGCCAAATACTTGAAATAAAAATTTCTGATTTTAAGTGACTAATTTATACCTAACAGATACAGTTAAACATGTGTTTTTATGGAACTGATTAAATATAAAACTGTATCATTAATATTTGAATATGGTACGGCTCATCTCATTATGCATTCAATTTTAAATATTGTTAATTAAAATGAAAATTATAGCAAGCGATTATCTTTAACTGACTTTGAAAAGGAGGTTCGATGCCAATCAAATCAAAATAGCGGATGATTTTGCCCACAAAGAATAAGAGTGTACAAAACATTCAAAGATTGTGCTTCACAAAGATATCTCACGCATAACAGGTACGTGTGAGATGGTGAAAACTTGAAGTTGAGTTGATACGAAACCATTATGAAATAAAAAGCATTACGATGTTCGCATTAAACGTATTTGATGTTTCAATTCATACCCTCTTAGTACAATTTAATGGATTTGTTTCGTTCTTGCATTGTGTTAAATGAAAATGAAACTTTAACATTTAACATGAGAAAATTTAAGATGAGACGAGAGATGAGAGTTCTGCTTACAAAGTTTAGAAGTACCTACCTATGCTCTTTTGTGTTGATATACTTGGAGAGACAATTTTATTCACGGCTACTTTAAATAAATAGAAAGGCATGTCATTTACTAAAAACGTACACACAATAAACACAGACTACATGGAAGAGAGATGTACATAAGAAGCGATGGTGGCCAAACGGATAAGTATCCTGCGTGCAAACCATGCGGTTCGAGTTCGATTCCGACCGGCATCAGTATCAATGTGGATTTCACTTTGTGGAATTTATATGTACTAGAAACCCACATACTAGTAAAAGTAATTCTAAGTATATGTATGGGCGCTACAATAGATCTGTAACTGGTCGACGTAGCAAAGAAACCTCTATGGCATCTAACCCAAAAATAATAATAAAAAATAGGTACATGACGTATACATACCCTACATTTAAAGGTTTATTTTTGTAAAAATGTAATTTTGGTTCTCATTTTAGATGTTCTTTTTATAATAATTGCTTGTTATTTTCAAAGTAAATCATTCTGAATAGCAAAACATTGTTCATGAGGAAATCAAATTATGTTACGAAAATAAAGACAAGTTAACAAAGATATTTGTTGAACCTTTGTTTTACCTTTAAGGAAGCATTTGGTAATACCCACGCAGTACCCAGACCACGCTTAAACGACCATACTTACCTATAATTACGGCTAATATAAATTTATATGGGCACAAAATTTTCATGCATAGATAATTTATAATAGCTTTTCTAGGAGTGGCATTAGTTTAGTAGAGTTGGCAAAACTTGGCACTTATTGTGAAGAACTTGCCAATATATGCAAAGTTTCTCCAAGTTGTGAATTTGATGTACCGTATTAGTTTCGGTATAGTTGGAAATGTGTGTGATATCTCAGATGCGGAAAGAGAATTTCATCTATCATATCTTGTATAATATAAGTTTGGTTATGTGAGATTTGTCTATTAGAAAGTAAGAAAGAAAAACTTTTTGTGTGCACTTATTACTCCTTGCTTACAATAGAAAATTAAAAATTTTGAATTATTACGACACGAACGATAAGAACGACGGAAGCAAAGCCCCGCTTGACTTCTTGTACCTATACACGTATGGATACGTGTACCTGTATTGTATAATTAAAAATAATATTATTATATTCTTATTAATTTTTCGTGAGTATAACAAACTGTAGATGCCAATGACTTAAAATAGTTAGTATAATTACAAAAGAAAAAAACGCTAATCTGTTTTTTTATTTTCTTAATCGTTAATTTTTTGGTGTGTAATCGAAAAAGCTATCTAATCGATCACGGATTTAATTCGATACTTAAATAGCGAACAAAAAATCGACGCGCGTCTGTCGGTCAATACAGCGATGTTGTGTTACACAACATTTTGCCGTTTCATAGTAAATTAAACATCCGTAAAGTTTAAAGTCATGGGCAGTCATGGTCAATGTACGCCGATAGACGTTTAATACTTATAAAGTTGAAGGCTTTTATGGCACAAGCGAGAGCGGACAGCGTTAGTTTTTATTATTTTTAAAACAAGCACTAAAGAATAAGCCTCATGTCAAAGGGCTTTTACAAACATACAATAAATGGACACAAAGTACACCCAGAATTAAAACAAATATCTATGAATCACACAAATATTATTTGTCTTATGTACAAATCGAACCCACGATACTCAGCAAATGATAGTCAATTACGCGAGAGCATTTATTTAGTTTCAAATCCATAGTATTGCAACATCAAACATGGTTGGCTATTTTGTTTTTGAAGTTTTTTGAATTCAAAAACCAAAATATACGCAAGAGTTGTTACCGTAGAGCCTAAGTTTTCGTTTGAGAGTAAATAAAAATGTAAGTTCTGACAGTTATAGCGCAGAAGTTAATAAAAATAAGCACTATGTTAATCCAAACAATTGCTTAAAAATAAATGAAGTGAAATACTTAACTAAATATGAACTCAATAATAATATTATTATTTAATAATATAAACACGTTAGGGTTAACTAAAAGAAATCAAAAGAAAGTCGACTTCGTGTGCTGTAAAGCGAAATTGTGCCACAAGCATTGCAGAAAAACTTAAACCACAAATCGCTTTAACTAGCTCTTGGTTTAAACCTCACGGCTCGAGTAAAAGAGAAGCAGTGATACGGCTCTCGCATCATCGGTCAATTACAAAAAGGTAATCCCGGGGAGGCACTTAATGAATCATTATGGCCAGCGGCGCGCCAACCAATGTGATGTGTGCACGATTTATAGTCCAGCTTTTAACTGTTCATATTTTATTTTATTTTTATCCGCTACGGCTGGTTCGGTTTCATCAATGGCAATAAATGTGACATTTTTTGGAATAGTCCCTAGAGTCGAATGACGAAGGTTTTTCAGTGTAAATGTAAATACAAAACGTCTATTTGTTTGTGAAGTATTTTTGCTTTGTTGTGTAAAATTACGTAAATTTTATTCATTAGGGGTTTAACTTCAATGTTTGAATAATGTTATCACAATTGATATAGCTTTTTATGGTCTTTTATCTTATTTTAATTTTAGCAGGGAAGGAAACAAAATATCCGTATATACAATTATACATAGATAAAACCTATTCTAATATAGGATATTAGAGTCGGCAACGATGTTTATGAATAAATGAGATAAAGAATCGGAAACAATCTGCATCTTTAATCCTCTGCATAATTAATTATTATTTTATTGATTAGAGCGAGCGGGTTATTTCATGCTAAGTGGTCTTCTTTACTCATGGGTATCTGCAACACGAGGTGAAAGATGATTTAAAAATAATGTTTGTTTTTTAAATGTCCTTAAGTCGTATCGTATCATATCGTGCGGTGATGGTATTATGTGAATTTTTACTAAATGCTGTAATCGATAAAACGAAAACAGCAATAAGGTCTTAGCAATGAGAATTATAAAAATACTTTTAAATACTTTTTTGATCATCAAAGTCCAGATATACAATACTATAGATACATCACAGCCTCAAGCTAGATCGACGTTTGAGCGACTCGAAGTCAAAGGCGACTCGCGTCAACATCAGTCATACAGACCCAGTATGACCTTGCCTTTATGCGTTGTAAGAGGGTCATAGTTGCTCTGTGTCCGTTACACTCTACGCTTAGTTAGACAATGGTCAAGAGCAGTGGTGGAAGTGACCGTGTTTGTTCCGAGACATTGTGCGTTATGCAATAAACTTAATGGTACTGTTATTGTCATGTGGATGTCTAACAATAAAGTACTTTATCTCGTTGACAGCAGTTAGGTAGATCGTATCGGTAGTAATATAAAGACGAGTATTAGGTACGGACTTCACCGAAATGAAGACCACACGAGTAGAGAGGTGTATTGTGTCAGTATTAAAATAAAAATAAAAAAGCCTATATTTTCTTCGTATCACACCAGTGAGTGTTTCCAAATATGTATAGTTAATAGTAACAGGCTCTTACTCTATAATCTGGAACCAAACAGTGCTGGCAAAATAAGTATGTGATGCTCCTCTGCCTACGCTTCCAAAAATAAATATATGACGCTATGTAATATATATGTAATACTAATACTAACCCAAAAAAAATGTTAGTCGCAAGCTTAGGTTGCGACACGATTTTAGACTAGAAAGTTCATTAAACGTATAAATATCGGTACTAAATTACTTATCGTTTTACGATTAGACACGCTCAATCTAGGTAAATATTGTATTTCATTTTTCTAATCTAGGAACATAAAAGTTGATGAAGTCAAAATCATAAACTTAATTATGCCATTGAAATAAACTCATTTTGAATAACTGCAAAGAAATTGCAATTTATACATACAAGAAGATTTAAGAAAAGATTTGAAATAAGTTCTGTTATAATAAATAATAAAAAGTACACCAAAAATATTTAAGCTCTTTTTGAGCAAGTCCCATACGAAGATAAAAGCTTTCGTACTGGCTGAAAAGAGATACCTACAATCATTTTGATTTAATGGAATTGTTTTTTTTTCAAACATCAGAAGCATCAGTTGCCTGCCATAATAATTATTCTACCATGACATTCAAACTCTCCCATACCTCCACAACTAGTGTTTTCCTTATTTTAATTTCATCCATTCATATTGATAAGCGTGATCTTCTGCAAAGTTTAATATTTCCTGGTTATTCAATTTGCGCGGTAATTTATCTCTCTGTGCCCTACCTTTTTAAAATACCCAACATTTTCCTCTTACATTTAGGATATAATTTTAAATATATTTGTAAAGAAGCATGGGAAATTTTGTTAACTCGACGTTTTAACGTTTTGGGAGCAAAAGAGTTCTGAAATCATCGTCTAATTAATAATGTATTAAGCTTTTGAAGAAACTGAGGACGGAGGTAATGAACGTTATAAAAACGGTTAAATATGATTTTGACTTATCTGGCTTGGGTTCCGTTTGATGTCAACCTTTTCGAATCTTTCAAAAAAAATTTCGTTCCATTAGGTATTATTTTTTTACAATTAACGTAATATTTATTTATTTTATAGCATTTGCGTGAGAAATGTATATTTCAATTTTGTTTTGTGATGATCATAAATATCTACTTACACTTTATTTAGTCACAGGCTTTTCAATTAATAGAGAATTACCGTTCTGTCTTCACGAAACTGTTCATCTTATTTACGGAACTAAATACTTTGTATTGAAATATGAAACAACATGCAAGATTACTAAGAAATATAAAATGAGCTTGATGTTTCAATAGAGTATTGAACGCGGAACTCTAAATATCAGAGTCTCGCTTCCGTCCATATAAAAGTAGACTCTAGAGCTTCTGTAATTCAGTTGAATCGTTCTGAGAAAGCCATTTTGTGAAAATATTTACAACACAAACCATACTATAATATTTAGCCCTGACAAAGTTAGCCAATCAATTTTAAGTCTTATTGCTGCCACTACAAGATCATGCAGTAAAATATTAGTTGCAATATTTATTTTGTCTTGTCTTGCCCAGGGGTACAAGCAAATCATTACCACGGATGCTTAAAAGATGTTGTTATAAAACGATTAAAGGGACCTTTTCATACTATGCCAGTGTATAAAACATAACCATTATGAAAATTAGTATAGCTTATAGTTTTGTTTCAATCATAAACAGTAATCGATTTTTGAAACTCTTGCAAATTAGTGTCCATTTTACGATAAGCAGGTAATGTTCAAAATAAATTTAAACTTTTTGATAAGAATTTGATTAAAATTTTAAAACTAGTTAAATGACGTGATGAAAGTATCAACACTTAAGGCGACTAAGGGAGGAAACTTAAACAGCCAAGAGCACTGCAAGAAATGGAAAATTAGAAACAAAACAATCGATTCTTACTACTAATACTTAACTTACCTATAACTTATATGTGTGGATGTAATCTGTAAGTGGAAGTTGGTAAACAAATAAGTAAAAAACACTATGCCAACCAGACGGCCAGCTTGGTATATTAGGCTTAATTCCTTCCACAATCTTTGCAAGAGACCCAGGGCCAGCAGTGGGACGTTTCTGGGTGGTAGTGATGAAGATGTAGTCAATATCTAATAATATTTTATCAAACTATAAACACAGCAAACTAATTTGTGTAGACATGATTTTGATATTATGACGCATCATTTACTGAAACCTTAATAAAAGTATAATATAGAGCTTGCTGGATCATGGTCGTCATCAGCAACCAGTGCTCGTCCACTGCTGGATATAAGTCAATAAAAAAATTTCATACCACTGAGCATAGTTTGTGGGTAGGTAGCACTTGCCAGCCACCCTACGAACATCGTTACTCCAAGTCTGAGGGCGTCTTACATTACTATTGGATATAATATATTTCTAGCGTGTCAGTTAACAACATTACACTTTTTATGATGTATGTAATATGCCCACGATAAAACGGATAATTTTCAAAGTAATTGCATAAATATAAAACTTTATAAAAATAATACCTACTCATTTCCTGATGTTTCGTAATCATGGGATTTCGCCCCGAGCTACTAAATATACGCTACATTTACCATTTTATTTAGACACTTTATATTCAAACGTTTACTTAATAATTTAGTTTATGATAGAGGTCATGGTTAAATGGTCATCCATTAGACATCTTACAAAAATTGTAACGTTAAAAACGAAAATTATGTCTTTATTAGATCCATTACAATTATTATACGCTTAAAATATTTAAGTCAATAATAATAGATAAATTATATTTGAATTATGTAACGTTTTGAAAAGGTGCTATTATTTATAAATAATTTGATTTTAGAAAAAGTGCCTTCGTATATTTTTGTTAATGCATTTAGACATTAAACGACGCAATAAAATAAAAAGCATTCATTAGTTTTAAAAAAAATATTCCATGATATATCTTTATCTACTATTCTAAAATCAAACTCAAATAAACACTCACCTCATTTCATTATGCAAACTTCTTTAATTTTTTTTTAAAGCATTTCAAATATTTGGGCATGTTCTTAATTCAAATAGGATAGCATAAATCTCCTTGAATACAAAGTTCGTTTGTTTGAGTATACGGTTTCTGATTACGGCCTGTGTGGATCGTATTAAAAATAAAACGTTGGAGCCAAACACATGTCATTTGTCAGCGTTTCGCTTACATGACGTGAAGTAATTTACGATATCCTTCAATGTTGCTCTTTAGTCGCAAATGCATTTAAAATATTATGAGACAGAATTAGATGACGCGTTTGAATTTCAAATTTATTTACCTATTTTAAAATATGTTTTTATTTTAAATTCATCAGCTCATACCGTCTTATTTATATTTCAATTTTTGTTTTGAATCAGAATTGTAAATAATACTAAGTAAGTATTAACTATGCTCGTATAAACAAAGAAAAAAACTTCAGATTATGTAATTTAATTTATTTACACATAAAATACTTGTGATAAGCAATAAATAAATAATTAGTAAACCCATTAATTTTTGATTCTCATAACTCGATTTCGAGCTAATTCAAAAGAGGCGACGGTCTTCAACATTAAACGCTTAGCAGGAGCTTTGAACGATTCGTATTAAGATTCCAAGTTAACGCTCTGCAGTCGTTATTCATATGACGGCGTTCAAAATTAGGTCGGATTAGTGATTTAGTGACGTTTTTGTGCTATTTGTTTGGTTTACTGGTATTTGGTTACGTGTCACTGCATCGGGACAGGAAATAAAAAAAATCAAGTTTACCAAATTTTATAAACAGAGTTAAACATTAAATTCTTAAAGGCTGGATTTTTTTGTATCGGCAATTAAAAGTTATGGGGTTTGCAATACATAAATTTGAAGATATGCCTCCAAAAAATGAGATGAACGATCTATCGATTGCCATTCAAAATATTTAAAACAAGAACAAAATAGCAGCAATTACGTTTAATAAAGTATAGTTTTTTGAACGTTCTATTACTGGACGTTTTTTAAGAATGGAATTCGAACAACATTTGATTGGATGAAAATTAACTGTTATTTATTACTGAAGATAATTTCTGGTAAGTGTAAACGGGTTACGTAATAATAAGTCGTAAAAATACTGAATGTTGTACCCGATATTCATCCGAGTATCGTGCTCATAACAGATAACTGGTAATCTTTGTACCATAGTTAACAATCACATTGGACGGACTCCGGCCGGCGTAAATTGTCCCCGCAAGGTTTATACCAGGCACGCATTTAGAAAAATCACTTTTGCCCTTGCGGCTCTGTGCGCGGTTGTACCGACCCAGTTGCTTCGTAAATGCAATTTAATAACTTCTATAGACTACTTATGTGTTCTCGAGAAGCTTTAAGTAATAATTGGGATGCGTGTTCCGTATTTTGCACTTACGATTTTTGTAACGGTATATAAATTTTTGTTAAAAACATCGTAAAATTAAGCAAAAATGTCAGTACTTTTTTCTCAGTTATTATTATTCCGTGTAGTGACGGATTAAGAATACATAATATCCACATTTCATCCCATGGATGTCGTACAAGGCGACTAAGGGTTAACTTACGTTAAGAAATATATATATAAGAAAGAAAATTCGATATAATACCCTATACCAACCCGCCTAGCCCTATATATAAATTCCCTTCACATTCTTTGGAGTGTTGAAATGATGATGATAAATTTCTAAATTCATGCATAGAAAAACACTTAAATTCCGTAACAACCATTTGCAGATCATACAAAGATTTTTTCTAAGGCTACCCTTAGAAGAAATCTTGACTTGGGACATTAGAAACTGCAACCACTGCTGTGCTACCGAGGCAGTCAAGTTTCATTCATTGGCACTTTGAAAAACACGGCTATTAATACGACAGGTGTACAGACTCATGAATTTTTATGTGTCATTAAATTTTGTGGATAATAATAACACGCAGACAGTCAGTAATTTCTTGAAACTCATAATTACCAGTAATAGTTGGATAGTCTTTTGAGAGTACTCAATTAGAGACTTAGTTATTAATATTTGGTAGCGAAGAAAGCCGTCAAAATTGCTTATTTACATTTTGTCTTTCTAATAATATTTTATATCATCATCATCATATTATCAGCCCAACGACGTCCACTGCTGAACATAGGCCTTACCTAATTTACATACTATAGGGTATACTACTTTATATACTACTATATATTATTTTATAAGTGAAGAATTTTTATTTATTTATTATTATATACATCATGTATTGTAGAAAAGCCATTGAGGACGTATCATGACCAAATAAGGGACAGATCAGGGAGTACCCTCAACCAGCGAAAATGCATGAAAAGACTGATCAATGTTGAATAAGCCAAAGATGTATATCAGAATCATAGCAAGTGGAAGGAAATAATCTTTGCCCACCCCTCTGTTGGGAAAGAGGTGTGATCTATATGTGTACCTATATAATTAAACGCACTCCCAGAGCAATTGCCACAAAACCTACCTTAGAACTTTGTCTGCAACTCCAGGTTTGAAACCATTGCAAACAAAAGACTAATAATAACAAAACGTCCTACTTTTAATGAGTTGTACTAATAACTCTGACACTGTGTAAAAATACCGTAAAGTATAAAGAAAGTGTGTTGTAAAGACATAATTGGCCGTTCTCATAAACAATGGTACGGGTGCTAGCGCCTCCAGCAAGGAACAAATGAAGCATGCTCTCACGTATAAAGCAACCAATTTTTCTAGACCTCACAACATACCTTGAAGCACTCCTTGCTATGAACATTTTAAGTCCATTGTGAATGATGATGGAGCTCAAATGAATTTGGCAGTAGCGGTCCTACAACAACAAAATGCCATGTATGAAACAAACATGTTGGAAATTCTGTTCCGCATTAAAAGTACGTCCATGGAAGGGAAGCGTGGATAATAACATATGTTTCATTTGGCCGAAAGGTAAACGTATACGTTAGTGGTTATTGTTCTAGCCATAATTGTAGAGAAATCGTATAAATTTTCTCTGATCATTTACTTCCAACAATTACTAGCTGTTTTTATATTGCTATTCTTAATGTACTTGGGGCTTACTTTGAATTTCGAGATTCGATTAGTTGCTGTCAAATATTTGAAAGTGACAGCGACCATATTTAAATTTCCTAACATTTGACAGCGACATATTAAATATCCAAAATTTTGTAATCCAAATAAATGTATGATGGTACTTTAGTTTGTAGAATAATTCTAGTAATGTACCAATCTAGTATGAATTTAAGCGAAGCCTTTGTCCAGCAGAGGACATCATCAGGTTAATTTGATGATGATGATGACTGTAGTCGATACTAAAATAAAATAGATACATTCACGGAAAGCAATTTATCACAAATATTATAAAATACCTAATATTCTTGAAGATATAGAATAAAACTTGATATAGAATTACTTTAAAGCTACATTTTCTCTATATTTAATTGCTACAATAAGCTGACAGCTTACCCGCTTACCACCAGGATGTGAAAACATATCATAACAAATTCACACATCGCCAAGACCACACAGAAAACAGTTAAACGATGTCGCAATTAACGTTTATAACTGACGTTATTAGGAAATAGCACTAAAATAATAATCACAATAATGTTACATTGTTATGACGTTATGAGCGCTATTAGATGTGCTATTAATTTCAAAGCATTTCCTATGATTAATATTAAATTATTTCGTGGCAAATTGGTAGGTGGTACTTTACATAGGGTATTGAGTAACAACTAGTTCTAAGAAAAATCAATTATATTTTATTGTGTGGAAAACGTGCAATTTAAATTCCTGGAACTGCATTAAAGTATTGTTTCTTGTAAGAGGAGTCCTAGGATAGAGATCGCAACTTGGCAAGCGTAGAATAGGAGTCCTCAGCTAGTTGGACTGAAAAGCTCCAAACCGGGTCAGTTATGGCGGATGTAAGAGAGGCATATGTCCAACAATATAGACTACTGAAATGGTAATGATGAAGAGAGCAGAGCATCAGCACAATGATAATATATATCTATAAATAAATAAAAATTCAAATTCATTATTTAAATCAATAAAATTATAGTAAATATATTATGTTATCTTTCTGTGTCCTACCAATATCTTTCATATTTGTCATAATATAACGTTTATTAATAACTTATAGTTACAACAAAAAATTACGATGCATCAGTAAAACTTAACTTAAAACTTTTAATTTTAAATTTAAAAACATTATTTCTATGTCAAAAAGGCTTAACTTTAAAGTTAACAGCGAAACCCCATTTTCTTTTCCGCACATTTTCATAATAAACAAAGGCTCAAACGAGCCCCTAGACGCTGTTTATTATAGGAGTTACAACTAAACGTAGCGTGATGTCCTCGTTGATGACTATTCACTACTTTTAGACAGCTTTATAACCTTTTTACGCTATATAACAAGGATGTTGCAATGATGCGTCAAAGATTAAAATCTAGATAGGTCAGTGGTCTGAACTTTGGAATATTTTAGTGGCTCCTCAAGCAATGGTCACTTACAATCTAGTCGATATTTAAGTTAATTTTGACGTTTCTCGTAGACTATAAGCAGATAAACTTGATAAACTAAGAGTCTACTATTATAAATTTGGAATTGGGGTTACATATTATAATTTAAGCACTAATTAATATTATTTGCCCATTTATTTAAAGTGTTATTAACCTTAAAATTATAATACGTGACGTAGATACGTTTTGAAATAATTAAATAAATATGTGTACTAGTCATCAAACTTTAAAAATGTTCTACATTTTACATCATTTCGAACGAAGCTAAAATATTTAAACATAGAATTCTAATCCTTTAGAATTTTAAAGTAAAAACATCTATCTCAAGAATACAGCAGCAGCAGCAAGCAGATTTATGTATATTGTTATCTAATTAAAATACAATGAGATATTGTGAATAAATACAAACGCTGCAGGCTTATAAAGATAAACTTCAAAGATATTTTGCGAAACCGAAATTAAGTTATATACCGCAAAATCTAAATTATCTGTCTAAATATTCTTGTATAATTTACCATTTTAAAGATACTATCTTAATTGGACGTAACAAATTTAAATACAAATATTATTTCTCTTAATATTCATAGCAGGTCTATTTTTCCCCGACTGACAGGAAGGGTATTATTTTTCGCGCGTATCTTGTATGTGTGTAAATTTCTTTATTCCCAGGTTTCTTCCAAACGGCTGGATGGATTTCGACAATTAAGGTATCGTTAGACTCTTCTTAAAAACCCAAGTGTCTTCAGATAGGTATTATAAAAAAAAAAATACAAAACGGCGGACTTTTAGCGCCAAATTGTAAGAATCAAATGGAGATTACAAATATATACATGTGTTGTGTATTTAAGTTTAATCAGAAATAATAATTACAACAATTTTTCGCTCTTTTTAGTGCGTTGTTTATCTGTTGATTTTTTGTAGTCGGGTTATTTAATTTTTTTAATTATTAATTTTACAACCACTTATGCCCGATTTTTTAGCCATCAGATTAAAGTTATTAAGTATAATCTGACTGAATATAAAAGTAAAACAGTAGAACTATTTAAGTTATACAACTGTCATTTTTAATTTAAGGTATATTTTATTCTATCAATAACCGCCATTTGACGGCTCAGAAATCGGGCATTAATATTACTAATATTACAAAGTTGAAAGTTAGGATGCATGTTTATTACTATGCAAGACCGGCTGAAAGGATCTATATTAAGTAAGGTATACAGATATATGTCTGGAATAGCTCATAGGCTTTTACTGACATACCACGCGGGGATAGCAAGTGAAATGAAATCTCGTTTATTCATCTAGGTTAAAAGGTAACACTTATGAAAGTCACAAGTTAAGAATGTAACAGGTTATACGAAAGGTAATGTCAGTAAAAAGGCTATTATATTGCCTTAGATAAAGCTAACCTTTACGTCATTCGATGACTTCGATGCCTCAGTAAGCCGTTTTTACACATTGCAATAAAAAATACTTAATAATACTTAGTAGATACCTGGTAAATAAAAAAATATTTAATATATATAACCTAAGTACAAGTTGATGACACTCATTTGAACGTACTCAATTGAACGAAGAAACGTCACTCAATTGAATCGAGTGACGTTTCTCTTTAACTATTACTTGCCTAGTCTTTGCCCAACTAACTTAGTTAAACGCCTCCCGGAGGCCTCATACTGTATCAGTTTAATCTGCAAGAGTAAAATATCACACATCATGTATATTAATGTTCCATGTTTACTGCATGCGTTGTTCCAAATTTATTCATTGCGTGAACGTGTTGAAGGGTTTTTAACAACTTTATTTAAGTGGGAATAAGAGGGATTTGTTGCAGATTAATGTTACGAATTTAGGTGGGATGTGTTGCTTATTTTATGGCTTATTGTTTGGTGTTTTATGCGATGCCAGATAGGATAGGCATTTCTGCGTATTTAGGTAATCTTTGTTCTTTGGATGATTTTATCAGAAAACCGTACCAAGTTTTTTGTTCAAACTAAGCTTCTGTCAAGCTTCTGTCAAACTGTCACGGCAGCCTATAATATATGAACATCTCAATAGTACTTACCTTTATAAGTTTTTACTGGTTGTTGAGGTGAGTTGCTTTTTTTACAACTTCGTTTTGTGACCAAAAATAACCAATTATTACAAAGCATTGCTGTTTATTTCCAAACGTTAAAATGCTTTTTATACATAAAACTAACGAATCCAATCAAAACATTTCATGTGAAACTGAATTTACATAATAAAAAAGCCAACGCAGTACCATTTACAACACTATTTGGACATTTGAAACTGGAAAAGTTAGTAAATTGGTTGCAGTAAATTGAATAAACAACATAAAAATACAATTTCTGAGGGACTACAATGTTATTAATTCAACACTTGAATATTACATAGTTGGAAAGCGTAGTTAGTAGCTAATAAAAGTTTATAATACCACAATGCTTAATTAAAAATATAAAGTCGAATGTTCTAATTAAAAATAAATGAAAGTCCCTCTAATATGGCTTGGTCATAAAATTGGGTTTTATGAAGTCATAGAATATTTGGACTATAGACATGTCTATTTGGTATAAAGTGACGGTTTATTTTGAACGTGGTATGCAGTTTATTGACTGTAAAAGTGTTTAATTGTAACCACAAAACGTAGACAATAAAGCCGAACGATCGGAATTAATTTTAAGTTAAAGATACTTAAGCCAAAAATTAGATAAACTTTTATCACGTTATCACGTCTAAGCTACGGCAGTACAAAAAAAATCGCAGGTGACTTTAATTTTGTTTCATCTTAACCCATACCAAACATTTTTTTTTCGCAGTATTAAATATAGAAGTCGTCGTTCTTTATTTGGCCACTGCTCAGCTCCTATTAGCCGTAGCGTAATATTTTATAGCTTATGTTACTCAGTGATAACGTAGCATTTTAACGGCAAAAGATTTTTTGTAATCGGTCCAGTACTTTTTAAGTTTATTTGTTATATACAAAAATAAAAATCATATACCTATGTTTGCTGATAATGTACCTATGTTTGCCGAACGATGACAAAAGAGTGAGAGACTAGAATAAACAGATACATACACAATTTTATTATATTATTTTATTTAATATAAACTAGTTTTGAAAATTTTAGGAATCGAGCACAATAATGTTTTTTGTTTCGACGAGTAAATTAAATTTTCAATAAGTAAATTAATTTCCAGAAACTAATTAACGAGTGCAAGTATAGTTTAATTAAAACGGCTAATTAAAATGTTGTCAATTAAACAGTCCGCCTTTGTTAAAGTTGTCTTATCAAGGTTAGACATTCGTTAAATGGGCTGACCGCCACATATCCTTGACATAATTATTCTTTCAATCATTCAAATATAGCCTTTGTTACAATGGCATAGAAGTGACACGTGTATGTCAGTTTTTCATACTAACGATGCTACTTCATCTCTTTGCTACCATGCTATTGTTCACCTGACAAGGTTCGCGATAATATTGAAATACCGCACGTGAATAGAACGTCCATTCATCTATCTTTCTATCGCCGCAAATTTATATACATGGATGAATATGACTGCGAGCTAAAGTCAATCATCTTAAATGTTCAATAAAAAGAAAAAATGTGTCGATATTCCTTAGAAAATTATTAGGATCGAATATTAAGATTGATAAAAAAATGTTTTATTGTATCCCAAAGTTTAATCCCTCTTTTTTTTTTATATACTTACTGTGTTACCTCGCTTCTTCTCATGTTTTTACATAAGAAGACGTTCAGTTCTTTTTTTTTTTTTTAAATATCCAAAACGTCTTTTTGCTCCATAAACTACTTCATGAAGTATTTCAAAACCCTTTCTAGAATACTACAAAATATATAAATTGTATGTTGCCTTTTTTATATAATTATTATTCTTAGATTGTTTCCTTCTGATTAAATTACTCAGGTTTTGCATTTGATAACAAGATATCATAAAAAGTTTTCATCAAAAATCATATTAATTAATTTTTTTACCGCATCAACCGTATGTCTCAAACTATTTACAAGAATTTCTCGCAAGCGTATGATTAGCTTATTGTATTCAAGCTACCGTTTCATACTTTGACAAGGCCCGTGTAATAAGCACCATACAAAAAATAATTACAACATTTTTTGATGTGTGTCAGTTATGTGATCGAATAGAAGCTCATAACGCAGCCGATTGGCATTTTCATTGTAAACCAACATTATTAAACGTAAAATATTTAATATTTGAACTGATAATGGATTTTAATTATGTATTGTGAGTTGATTGAATTTTTTTTTTTTTTATTGCCTTTAGTGGCAGACGAGCAAGCGGCCCACCTGGTGGTAAGTGGTTACCGCCGCTCATGGACGTTAGCAATGCCAGGGGCACAGCCAGGCCGCTGCCTACCTTGAGAGGATAGCTCTCTTTAAACCTCGTTTGAAGAAGGACATGTCATAGCGCTCAGGAAACACCGCTGTAGGAAGCTCACCCCAGAGCCTGCACGTACGTGGGAAGAATGATCGCTGGAACCTTACCGTTTTAGACGGTATCGGCTCCAGGTAGTGTGGGTGAAGCCTACAGCGGCGTCGAGTGGTGCGATGATAGAAAGGCGACGATGGCTCCAAATCATGGAGTTCATCGGAGCACTCCCCATGGAATAATCGATAGAGCACGCAGAGTGACCCAAAGTCTCTCCGTTGCTCTAACGATTCCAAGTTGTCCGTCAGATTGGGATCACCGACGATTCGAACAGCCCGCCTTTGGAGGGAGTCAAGTGGGTCGAGCTGGTATTTGGGTGCTCCTGCCCAGAGGTGAGAGCAGTACTCCAGATGCGGCCGAACATGTGCCTTGTATAGCACAAGCCGCTGTTTTGGCTTGAAGTACTGCTTCGCCCTGTTCAGGACACCCAGTTTTTTGCTCGCCAATTTGGCTTTGTCCTCCAAATGACTCCCAAACTGGACTTTGTTCGAGATTTTGACGCCGAGGATCCCAATACTTTCGGACAACGGGAGAGATACTCCTTCAAACTGAGGCGCCATAACAAATGCGTCCTTCTTCGCAGTGAACGCGCATACTTGTGTCTTCGTGGGGTTGAATTGAACCAAGTTCTTCACACCCCATTCGGAGGCTCGCCCTAGAGATGCCTCGACTTCAGACACAAGTATTGACCGTTTCTCCTGTACAGTGACCCGAGGGACGTTCTGGTGGCCGGTATACCGCGCATCACCCGTGCTGTCATCTGCATAGCAATGCATGCTATCTATAGACAACATGTCATTGATATGCAGAATGAACAGCGTTGGGGAGAGCACCGAGCCTTGTGGAACACCAGCATTGATGGGCCATCCCTGGGAGCATGCACCGTCGACGACGACCTTGATGCTCCTCCCATCTAAAAAGCTGGCGATCCACTTGCAGAGTCCCTCGGGGATTCCGTACGATGGTAGCTTCGATAGAAGGGCTCTATGCCAGACCCTGTCAAACGCCTTTGCGATGTCAAGGCTCACAGCGAGAGCCTCTCCCCCGCTATCTAAGGCTTCTGCCCATCGGTGTGTCAAGTACACAAGAAGATCACCGGCTGAGCGACCGTGACGGAAACCGTACTGTCGGTCGCTAATCAGCCGGTGCTCCTCCAGGTACTGTAGGAGCCGTGAGTTGATGACTCGCTCCATCACCTTAGATAGCAGGGACGTTATCGCTATAGGCCTGTAATTTGACGGGTCCGACCGGTCACCCTTTTTAGGGATCGGGTGGACATGAGCAACCTTCCACGAAGACGGAACCCTGTTGGTCGAGTAGGAGAGACGGTAAAGGCGCGTTAATACGGGGGTCAACTCAGGGGCGCACGTCTTAAGTACCACCGCGGGGATGCCGTCCGGCCCACTCGACTTGTGGACGTCTAGGAGTCGGAGTTCCCGCCTGACCGCACGCTGTGTGATGCGAATCTCAGGCAGGGAACTCTCACACCGTGTGATGGTGGGTGGTGTGGCTCCTCCGTCGTCCAAAGTCGAGTTCGAGGCAAAGAGATCGGCCAGAAGATCAGCCTTCTCTTTTGCACTATGGGCCAAACTGTCATCGGACTTCGGCAGTGGTGGGAGATTGGACTGACAGAAGTTGCCTTGAGCAGCCTTGGCGAGCGACCAAAAGGCTCGAATCCCAGTGGGATGGCCTTGAAGTCGCTCGCCAATTCTGGCAACATGTTCTGCCTTGGCTTCGGCAATAGCCTTTTTGCTGAACCTGGAGGCCGCATTGTACTCCCTCCTTACGTCTTTGACGTTTGGATCCCGACGCTTTCTGGCGCTATTCCAGGCCAAGTATGCGAACTGCTTGAGGCTCGCAGCCTCCCTACAGGTATTGTTATACCAAGGGCGACTGCGGCCACCAACGGGCAACATGGCGTCAAATAGATTTGAATTAGTAATTTGATTTGATTACCAATCATGATGTAAAGTATGATTGGAGTATGTATAACAAGGTGATCAGTAGATTTAACTAGTTTTGAAATGTAAAAATAATATCTATTGTGATACAAATAAATCTTCTTTTTGAAAATCACAACTTTGCAATACAAAATAAAATCATTCTTCGTTGTGAAATTTGTAGTTTGTATTTCACTTTTTTACAAAGCCCGTTTTTGGTGTTATTGTTTTTAGGTCTTTATTTATATTTAATAATTATTTATAGGTTTTTAAACCTAGAAATAGTTATTAAATATAACCTATAAACCTGTAAATAGTACCTATAAACCTATAAATAGTTAATAAATATAAATAAAGACCTATTTTTTTTTATTGCCTGAAGTGGCACCTGATGGTAAGTGGTTACCGCCGCTCATGGACGTTGGCAATGTTAGGGGCACAGCCAGGCCGCTGCCTACCTTGAGAGAATAGCTCTCTTTAAACCTCGTTTGAAGAAGGACATGTCATAGCGCTCAGGAAACACCGCTGTGGGAAGTTCACAATAAAGACCTAAAACACAAATAAAGACCTAAAAACAATAACATCAAAAACGGGCTTTGTAAAAAAGCACAAAAGCGTAAACGCTTGTGCTTTTTTTTCAGGATTACATACATGGATGTCTTTTTTTAAATATTTTAATGCGATCTTACATTGGGTTCTAAGGAAATACGAAATAAATCCTTGTTTAAGTTAAACTTACACTTTTTTAAACACTGCACAAGAAACTGCGGATCTTACAAATCCAATTATCATATTAATTCTTTGTTAGGTCCACGTGTCTGTTCATCTTCAAAGTATTCATCAATACACAGAATAATTTACCCACATCGTTCATCGTTCTCAGAAAAATAAAACACGCAAAATTTCACATCTGTTACCAACACCACCAATTACTAGTATGGAAGTATTCATCAAAACATTGTGTCCTCAGTATATCGAGATTTCATAACAATTATGTGGACAAGGCAACGTAGTAGTTCACATAATAGCTGTTATTGCACAGATGTCGATCCTCTGGACAAAACCGGAATAAGCAAATTACCTGTATAATGGTAGCTAGTCTGTAATTAGTCGGACATTTTCTTGAATCACCCAACTGTGGGTCGGTACAGATAGGACGAAAATAGTTTCTACTATTGTTTTCATAGTATTCATATGTTTTGATGGGTAGATTCAATTGTTATATAATATTATATGATTCACTGCGTAATATATGTTTGTGTTTAATGCAAATGGAAATGGTATGTAACTGAATAATTATAGGCCTGATTCTTTCTGAGGTCTGATTCTTTGTTATTGAAAAATTGCTCATGTCTACGAGAATATAAACAAAATTTTTCTCAGATATATATAAAATTGATATTTTTTAGGTATAGGTAATTTAAAGTTTTGTCAAACGTCGATACAGTAAAATGTAAGTAAATAAAAAAGGAAAAACAGAACCATTATAGGATCACTCAGTCAAATATTGCATTGTCATCTAATCTACATATTAATGTAAGTACTTTAAAATTCAGTTGCAAGACTTGATTTTAATAGTTAATAAGAAGCTTGTAAAATGATGTCTCACTGCCATGTCTCATACCTATACGGACCGTGTCTATTTGGTCTACGAAAAATTTGATCTAACTATTATGATAAGGTAAAACATAAAATGAAAACGAAAAACAATTTATATTATAAAGTATAGAAATAAAAACCTAAATGTCACATTTTTAGTAATAGTGTTGTCTTTGACTGTACATTTCATATTTATCAGTCTTACAAATTTGTGCATAACAAAAAATCTATGCAATTAAAACTTCCGTCCGTGGAATACTAAAAGGGTTCAGCAAATTAAGCATTGGTAAAAGTAATGCGTGCGAATGGTTTGTGGGGTGCAAAGTAATTACACAACAAAATAGACAGAAAGTACGAAAGGGACGAATTTAGTAGTGTTTTCATCACGCAAATAGATTGTAGCTGACTGTTTGCTATGATTAATATTATGTGGCTTGTGAACAATAGAGATTTTATTGAGTTTTAGTTTGAAAACAGGTTGCTATACCTACATATCAACATTGTTATAGAGCTTAGTAAAAATCTTTTATAAATTATCGAAAATGTAGGTACCTATCAATATCAGATGTATATACCTAATGACACACACTCAATCATGTCTTATTTGTTTGAAAAGCAAAGGCCATGGTATATAATATTGTGCTACCTGTGTGAAACTGACAACTGCCAGTATTGCTACTTATGATTCTAAAAGTAAATTAATTTATGATTTACTTAAAATGAAAACTACTACTAAAAATTTGCCACAAACTATTTGCCTGGTGAATATTTCCCTATCACAACTGTACGTCTATATTATGTTAAGCTTTATCACACAGGTGTTTATTCTAGACCCGGTGACAGTAGAAGCTTGATTATAGAGGGGAAATATTGTGATTTTGTAAATGACAAATTAATGACGTGTTCTGTGAATGACGGTTTGAATGCATTTGCGATTACGAGGGTGTGAATAAATGAAGTACTATTTAGATACTATGTAAACTTATTTCAAACTGCCAAAATTTGCAAATGTCCTAATTCTATTTATTCCAAGACGAAGAATTATCTATAATTCCTTCTCTCTTCAAAGTGTTTAACTTTAGAATATGAAAATGTTTTTCTTGGATACGTCATCACGTCAGAACTTGGCACGTCTTGTCAGTAAAGGATGTCGGAATTACATTATTGTTGAAAAATCAGGCATACATTGAAGACTGGCCGCCCTGACGGTTTGTTTAGCGACCACAATGCGCCACGCTAACGAGTCGCGCGTCTGAATAAAACATTGCTAAGCTATCGGATTGAGCGATGAGTGAAAGCGTTTTCTTTTTTCCTTCTTTCTTACTAGGAAATATAAACTGTGATCCTGAAGACGAACAGATATGGTAACGTTTCTGTACAACCTCGATATACTGGTGGTCAATTTGGCATCTCTGGAGTGCCTGTAGCACTGCCCATGTTTCCATCAAATCGAAGGCTTTCTCATAGTCCACAAACGCTAAGCATAGTGGCCGGTTATACTCTTTACTCTTCTGTATAACCTGCCGCAGCGTATGTATGTGGTCTATAATGGTAGTCTCTTCGGAAACCGGCTTGTTCGCGAGGTTTGAATTCGCCAAGCCTGCGCTCGAGACGATTTGTAATGATTTGAAAACAGCTTGTACACATGGCTCAGCAGCGTGATAGGCCTGTAATTTTTAAGAAGGATGTTATCACTTTTCTTGAAAACAGTACCGCCACGCCCCTGTGCTTTGCTATTGTGCTGTGTACCTTTAAATCAAAAAAAAAAACGGTCTTAACTGTATGTATTGAACATTAAGATTCTTATTCGCTATTGCTCATAAATCGTTCCACACATTAAACGGCAACGTTTCACTTTGCACAATAGACTCGGTTTGGCGGTAACCTAAATATCGGATTGTGCCACAAGCACTACGAAAATGTCGCTGCTTATTCTATTGAATAAAATACGTGTGACATGTGGTGAGAACTCCTAATAATGATGTATCGGGTTGTAAGTTGTTCTAAACTAAGGCGGTATTCTATTCGTGAATGAGCTAGAGACCTTAATTACTGTATCATTCTCACACTTATTTTTAATGACTTTGAAAAAAGGCTTTTTGTTTTGTATTTTTGTTACTTTTAAACTGTCGTTTTCAGTTAACCGTTAGTTTTCATTTTATTTTTTTTATTTCTAAAATATAAAATTGCAGTTTGGATCTGTGTTTTTGAAATCCAGTTTGGTGGTGGAAAGCCTCAGGAATGCAGTAATATAACTAATTGGCAATTTTCTGGACTAACTCGTATTTTGAATCGGAAAGCGTTCGGAAAGTTTATACCTATAATACAAAAACTTTCAAAAATATTTTAAAGTATTATAATTTGAGGCGTGGAAGTCGAACCATTCTCAACATTTTATCTGCAATCGAATTCAAAACACAATGTTTTTAATTCATACGAGATACACACCTCCTATGCAATTACCAACATAACCACTTTCCCAATGCACCAAAAATACATTGAACTTTAAACAAATTAAAATAAATTACGTCGAAGAAACAACATTCAATAAGAGTCATCAAACCCCTATTACCAGTTTGATTGCACGCAACTAAACTCATAAACGAAGTATACCCTACACCTGTAATGACACAAGACAGGCTGCAGATTAATTTACTCCAAAGGAAATTGAAGCGCGCTCTTAGTATACCAATTACGATCTACATTTTATGAACTATTTTTAACACGACACCTGGCTTCAACTGATAAACAAGTCGAGCTGGTATTCGATGACTACGACATCAACGATTCTGTGACATTGACTTTGTTAGTTAGACGTGACGAGACGATATCGACACGGAATCGATTCTACGTCTCGTTTTGTACACTATTAGATATTTCTTATAATATACTACTATACGTATACAACGGTGTTATTTTTTTAGTAATGGCTGACAAATATGTAGTTGCTGCATATAGAATAGATAATAGTAATGCCAGAGACACAAACAATTACTTAATTTAAACTAATTGACTGTGTTATCCGTTAGAGAGTCTATTATACTACGACACAAATGGATTTCATCAACCTTGTTGGTGCTGTGTAAACGTAAGCGATAAAATAAAGCCTGTTTTCCCAAGGCAGAAGTGCCAGCCATAATATAACAGGAGGCAAATATATTGCCATTAGGCACCCGCGCTCATTCCTAGACAAGACTGAAAAACTCAATATTGTTTTTGCTTAGACCAGGACCTTATCCACAGCAGTTATAAGCCATTACGCCATCAGCAACTTATTCAAAAAGCAATATCATTATACCAGCCTGTGTTTCAATCTTCTACAGGGGAAAAAGATTAATTGATAAAAGCATTCTGTATCTAAGCCTATTCCCAAAATATTATGTTTTGAAACTATACCCCTGAGTACTGTGCCTTTGACAGGTTATCGATACAACAAATATCAATCACGTGTAGACCATTAGAGGGTTAGGTCTAGCTTAGTTTGTTCAACGTACCCAAACGTACCTAATCTCTTGTATCATTGATTTTATGTCAAGATATTAAGTTATCAAAATTAATGCCGTGATTGATGGATTTATTGAGCTATGAAAATCATTTATAGTAAATAATTTAGTATATTATTGAAAAAAGGGAAAGTTTGTGTAAGTTTTTAAATAATTTATATCATGATTTTTTTTTAAAGTGTAAATTCTAATATAAAGGCAGCACAAGGCACGGTGCGACACCGCGCGACCCCAAACCGTACCACCGCCCGCTGCTGCGCCGCGCTGCCGTGTGGACAGGAACACTCTTATCGCTCTCAGTATTACAGGCGTTCATAGGCTGTACTTGACAGATTTTATGTCATTTTATTTAACTATTCCTTCCTTCCTAAAACAGTTTATGAATGTAAAAAAGTGGTTATTAAGTATTTGTCTAATTTAGACTATAAAAACACAGAACTCATAATAACGACTGTTAAATAAATTTTAAAACTAGTGTAGGTAGTTAAACTACTACTGGAAAGAATAATATAAAGAAGTAATTATTAATATTATAAAATAGTAAAAGTATGGCACTGAGTTAAAACACATGACACACACACACACACACGCACGCACGCACGCACACACACATCAGTAAGCTCCTTTCCTTCCACTATATACAATAAATGTATTTCTTAACCTAAACAGAATCTTCCAACCTCGAGCGAGTGTCCTGGAGACCTGAAATACAGGGCTTGCCCTAGTTTAGGCTCCAGTCCACCCTCTAAGTTCCTATACCTGTTTAATCACAATGTTTTCATAATGTCTCTATACTTGTAATAGTGTATAAGTTGTATTTGTACTGGGAAACATGTGTGAAACATTATGTTATGATGGAAATAAATAAATTATTATTATTATTCATTCGAGAAAATGCAGATCAAAATGTTACAACTTAAACAAGAGTTTTAATACATAGTGTCGTCTCGGTGTCGGCTCGCGTTGTTATAAAGACAAACTCAGAAGTCCGTTGATATGACGAGTAGCCGTACTAAAAAACAATCAATGTTACTAGTTAATAGGTGATCGCTGTAATGTTGTTTAACCATTTTAATACAACAGGTGTCTTGGGCAGATTTCTGTGCATCTGTAGTCAACTACATTTTTGTTGTAGCTTTAATTAGATTTAAACGCATGCGCAGCAAACCAGTCAAAGTTGTTTAAAGCAAACAATTTATTTTGCATAGCATTAAAATGACTCAGTCATTTGATTCTTAATAGTATTCAGGGAGCTATTTTTATATTACTTTTCCTATCATTTTATGGTTCCACTTTTGTAGGATGTAAGCGCTTTACTCATAATATTTTACACTCGTAATATTTTATGGCCGTCATGCTATCGTCGATGCGAGTATGGGTAACCAGGTCAGTTTAGAGATTAGAGTCCGTGTAGTGACGGATTAGGAATACGTAATGTCACTACCCCATTTCAACCCGTGGGGTCGTAAACGACTAAAGGAGTAAACTTAAACAGTCAAGAGTTACTACTGCAAGAAAAGGAAAATTCTAGAATTCGTGGTATAGTAGGCTACATTCCCTTCATATTCTTTGGACCCGTGCCCAGCAGTGGGATGTTTATGAGTTGTAACGATGATGATAATAATTTTAAATAGATAAAGGACTTCCAAGGAGTCACGGAACCCGGATTGGATTCATTGGTATCATTTGATTGGTTGAATTGTATTTTATTATTATATACTATATATATTATATTATACATATTTTATTACTTCTTAGATGTTTTTTGACTAAGAAAAAAGTGTGTAGTATTTTCGATAAAAAATTATATTGAATATATTGTATGTAGGTATTACTTGGTGCATATAACACCTAATAGGTCTTTTGCAGTGTATGTGCAAGTGCAAACAGTGTAAATGCTGTCATATTTTTTTTAAATGTCCCTAGTTTTTTTGTACCTTTCTTTATAACTCACTGTTTCTTCTATATATATAACCGAATAAAGTACTTCAATATTTTTTATAATATACGTAGTGTTAGGTGGTACTGGTTCAGAATTTACTTATTTCTTATCGTGTCGTGTAGTCGGGGGTTTGAATTTTTCCATTACTTGTTTAGCATTTATATATAAAAAGAAAAGAAATACTCTTTCTTCTCTCTTAGTTTCATTTAAACTACATAATTATTAAAATCAATCAAAGTCTAGTTCAATGAAGTAATGTTTTTCGCTCTAAAGTTAGGTCTTCTTGATATTTTTGTTGCGTTTTAATTGTAATTGTAGTAGCAACATTGTTTTCTATCTTTACTGTCCTTGATGGCAGCTGACGGACGATGGGTATCCATTGTAATGTATCATAGACTAAGTTTCATAAGACATGAAATTCGTTATTATAATAATTACTCGTATTAGGTTTTTTTATTTGCCTAAATTAACTAAATATATAACTTGTTCAACTTTTGTAAAGTATGTTTCTATTGTATCATAAATATTCTATTAATATAATTTGCTATTTTTGTGAATATATTATTTTAACTATTTGTTTTGAAAATGTACGTAACGACTTTTCTTGACCATTTTATTAAATGCTGTTTAAAAAATCCGCCAATTATTTTTCAAAAGAAAATTCGAGATCAGAATATTTTGGATAACATTTGATGCACCTTAATTATTCCTAACTAACATCAAAGAAACAATATTGTGCGCAAAATTCAATGCCTTCTTTTGATAAAGGTTTGCTATTTTTTTTCCTATAAAATTCCAGTAATTCAAGCGACTGGCGCATCTACGCTATTTAAGTACAATCAACAAGTTCTATATTGAGACTTGTATTTTTTATCAGACTTTTTAGTAACTCTGTCGCGCGCCTTGTCGAGCAATTATTGCAAAACTAGTACCTATTTCAAAAAGTTGTTCGTAATTAACAGGTTGCACACAACATCTGCCAGTATTGAAATAAATGAACACTCTTCGTCATTTACAATATAATCTTTATACCCTGCAACTAAGGTTCAAATTTAATTGCATGCTAGCAACAGAGTGGACTATCGTATGAGTTTTCTGTATTTGGTGATTAACTGGTTTGTATTATTATTTTGCGTCTTTTTGTACTTTTTATAAGATGCAGACTTTATTGCACTGTTTTCGTTCTAATTCAGTTTGTTACAAAATAATGTTCACAGCTGCAGTCTCTCCTAAACATTTGATATTTATGTTCATATTTGACATACTTATTAAAGCATTTCTACCAAAAATATATATTATTATTATTACCTAATGATAATATTGCGTAGATTTTTAAATATGAGCAGGCAACGACCGGAAACCTAAATTATGCAGCTAAATAATATAAATTAGAAAAAAATCAACTTTTTTCGATCGTATAGCAAAAAAAAAACTATTGAAAACTAAATACGTCATCACACAACTACTCCATGTTAGTAAATCAACAAATCAGTATCATACATACACAATTTAAAAAAAAAAACCGTTTGCAAACTCCCATTAAGCCCAACAAAGTGCCGTGGACGTCATAAAATATATTTTCCGATAGTCAAATTGCAGCATCGGCGTCGGCCACAAATCTTTTCCGATAAATTTTGCCCAGTTTTGGTACTGCAAGTTCTCGGTCGAGTCTCGATGCAAAGTCACGTTGTGGCGTTTCGCTTGGATATAATTTAAGTGGTAAACGTTTGTGGACTGCGACTAATATTTGTGTGACAGGTCCTGCATACACTTGCTGGGATGTTAAATCACTATAGTAACTGTATTTTAAGTAATTTAGCATTTATTTTCAGTCGTAGTATTTATCCCAAAAAGGATGTGTAAAAGTAACACAAAAAAAACGTTTAAAAATCGAATAGAAACATCAATCAAGAACAATATTTGATAAGATCATTTAATAATAGCTTATTCATTTTCGGTTTAACTTCAAACAAGGAATTAAAATAGTAGCACTTCTCCCGGATCGCGGTCAAGTCGACGCCGTAAATGCATTTTGTGAATTATGCCCGCTGAATGTGGTGACTGGCCAAATTGTCGATGCTCACCGAATGGACGAATCCTTTACACCTGCGCTCTAGCACACAATACGTATAAATCAGGCGTTTATTAAAATGTTTTGGACTCACACCCTATCGCAGATACACACACGGTTCGTATGGAATGAGTTAATTCGTTTTAGCACTATCGTAAATTTTTTCCTCGTATGACTGTATTTGTTGAATTTTTTCAATATGAATGGAAAATATTCCGGTACGTTTAGTTTAAATCAACTCTGACTGTTAAACGTAATAAAAAGTAATGAGAGAAAAAAAAAGCTACCTACTGCATTTTCAGTTTGAATTTTTGGTACAGATTCGTCCACTGTAGAGTTGAAAAGCCAGTTATACAATTTTGTTTCAAACTGTTTCCTTGCTATTGAATTACATAAAAATATTTAATGACAAAATTAAACAAAATTTAAGTACTTTTACGTTACTCCTTAATCTGTATTACATTATAATACATACGCAAGTTGCTTTCATTTAAATTTCTATGATTATTGTTTTGTTTTCGACAACCTGATTCAGCGCCTTTAAAGAGGATGCATTTCCAGTAATAATATTATGATGATGATTACTTTTGATAAAGTAAAAACACGTAAGTAGTCAAGAGTGTTTGTCTAATTATTTAATAATATTAAATTAATTTGTGAAAAACAGTACAATTTGATGTTGTCCGTTGGCACTCCACTAGGCAAGCCTGTCCTGTGGGTCCATATACATTGCGATTTACAACTTTGTTTTAATTGATTGCTTGGTCGACATTGACAATTTAATTTATACATTTGTAAGTACCTAACTTATTTTGTATGAAGGTATTTTAACTATTAAAATTACACAACTGGAAAATCCTATTACATTTACACTTTGGTATTTTAAATATAGCTAAAGAACTATGCATTAACGGTTCAATCCATTAGTAGATGCATAAGCTAATCTACCGAAGATTGAAAATAATCAGTAGCTATGTAATTTGGTGCAAATACAAATATTAATCAAACATCATCTGACAGGGTAATACTCCCAAAGTAAAGACAAATTATCTAGATATTACAAAAAGCAATCACGTTCAGTTTTGCAATAGATTAAGTTGTATACAAGCAAAACTGATCGGATTATTATGAAAATATTATATTGCATAACTTCATACAACACTACACCGTGCTTTGAGGTGTTTTTTAGTAAAGCGCAACGTACAGGGAAATATTCTAACATGGCTGTGAAGGTCTCAAAGATTGATGCCAGGATTTATTAATACTGACAGTTACTAACAAAATTACCATAAGTTTTTTTGCCATCTATGGCAAAAAAGCATTTCTCTAACATAATACAAAATTAAATGATATACTTACATTCAAAGCCGTTATTTTTTCAGATCTTTTTCATTAAATTAAATAAATAAATAATTATAGTCTTTGTTTATCTTGAGTTAATACTTCAAAGAACAGGCCAATGAGTATAAATATATTATGTTGTTTCGCATACAAGTGGTTCCAACATGAATTTCACGTTGATGTGTTGAGATTTTTCACACACCAAGCAATTTTGGTCTTTGAATCATACGCGTTGGAAGTAATATATAATTATACAATAAATTGGTTTCAATTTGAAAAACGTGTTCAATATTTCCTTTAACATGTTTTAGTATACGCTGTTCTTTATATTCAAAAGTGAGAGGTGACTGTACAATCGCACGGTCGCTGTTTTATTTGTCACGTCTGGTTTGACACCGCTGCCATTTTGAACAAATTCATAGGGTTGATGTTGCTTTTGTGTGCTATTGGTAAAAGAGCATAACGCAAAATGTTTTGTTTTTCCACAGGTTAATTTAGAAGGGTCTCTGACGAAGATTATTATATACGTATTAATTAGGTATATTATTAAGTAAAAATCATTTGAAAAATTACTGCGAAAAGGACTTGGTGATTCGAGTCTGGTAGATATCTAAAAATATTTTAAATAGTATGTACACTTTTGTAATATTAAACACATAAAACAAACAAAATATATTATGGATTTATCATCCACATTATATCCACATTATATTGATAAATGCAAAACTTGGTATACCTACTAAAAATACGAATGAAGAGTATTCTTTCTAAAAATGCATGTCCTCTGCTCATGTGGAGCACTCATGCACAAAAGAAGTGCAGCCTGATGAGATACAAAATCTCTGTGCTCAGAAAATCTGGATGATCCTAATTTCTACAGGACTAACCAGAGAACTATAAATAGCAAGGGCGCTACAAAAGATCAGTCCTGGTCGAGGTAGCAAAAGGAGCTGACGGCTCCAGGCCCAATAGATAATAATAATAAATCTTTCTAAAACTTATAATTGTAACTTACAAATAATTTTGCTATGCTAAGATCGAAAAGAGAAATAAAAAATATCAGCTATATACCAAAAAAACTATAATTATACAATTTTCAGAACAAAATCTAAATATATTTTTATGTTATATCTCAAAGTTTACAGTGCGGCTGTAAATTAATTTAAGTACTTGTTTGAAAATTCACTTACGAACTCTTGCGTGGTGCAGCAAATTCATGTAAAATTCAGAATTTTTAACCTTCTACGCTTTTAGCTGAAAGCCTGAGCGTACAATTTTATTGCTATTGGAACCGTGAGATAGCGCAGTAGAATAGTTTATTCATTTACTAAAATTAACACGTTCGTTTCAAGTTTGATTGCGAAACAGAACAATATAAATCTTTATACAAAATTATTAACTGCTCAGAGTATTTGTTTATTATATAAATTTGTCGTGTAGATAGAGTTATACAACCGGTCTATTGGAATTCTCTTAGAAAGGCCTAGGTTCAACAGTTAACCCATTTAGACCCGCCGTCCTCATTTGGGGACATGTCTTTAACTATCGACATTTTTTAATATTAGTAGACCAGCATTTATTCAGATACGAATTTGTAATGTTAAAGAGTTTTACTTCGTAATAAAAAATATAATTTTGTGAATTATTGGATATAATGGATAAATTTAGTGATTTTATTTACTGCATCACGCAAATATGGACTTCATCTAAGGTAAGTCATGATTTTTATTATTTACACCATGATTTATTATATATTTTTTGTAAATTTTACATCCCTAAAGTAACTACTAGTAAATAATGCTATTTTGTCAGATGTTTTACAGGTTTTGGCTATAAATAAAGGCATTTTAGTATGGTGTCCCCAAATGGGTCCAATGGGCTCATTACTAGTAATACATATAATAAATATAATTATTTTTTCTTTATATTTACAGGTTTAGTTACAGCATAAAAATGATAAAACAATTTTTCAGTGTTCCTAATGACCATCGAGGACTCGAGGAAGCCATTGAAAGTATTTTGAATGAAGAAGATAATCCTGATGTTAGTTATGATCTTGGTGGCCGTTCCTCCACATCCGACTGTTCTTATCGGTGAAGAAGAAGGCGATGAACACTATATTCAGAAGAATAACCTTCCTCGTGATACCGTAGTTTGAGTTGAAGTTTTTGGGTCCCGAAAATACCAGGAATGGGACAGCAGGATGACAAACCGTTACAGAAACATAGGCGAGTTGAAAACCAGACACTATGACTCTCTTTACCCATTGGGAAAGGTAAAAATATATATGCAGGAGCAGAGGGTAGAAAGGTTGACGTTGACATTCCTTATAGCTTCCAAAATTACAACAAAGGTATGGACGGAGTTGGTCAAGCTGACCAATCAAACAGATACAGAATAGCTCTACGAGGCATAAAATGGTGTTGGGAACTGTTTCCTTACATGCTAGATTTAGCTGTAGCAAATGCTTGGCGCCTTCATGCTCTTACCGCTGATAACAGACAAGACCTTCCCTAATTTCGCCGATGTATTGCAAGGTCGTATTTGAGGAGTGTTGGTACTGAGAGAACCGATGGAAGGCCTCGTAAACCATCCTCGGTGGTCCCAGATATCAACCTAGATGGTGTTGGATACTTTCCCCAGATACTACAAAGCCAGCTACGATGCACCGAATGCCACATGAAAGCACGTTGGCAATGTAGAAAATGTATTATTAACATTTTGCATCGAAAATAATTGTTTTGAAATATACCACAAATATGCCCATTGGACCTATTTGAGGACGGTGTTTTTTTTCTCATAAGGAAAAATATTTTAAATTCTTTTTTCTAATATAATGTCTAATTACCCACCACTACACATGATAATAAAGATTTTTTCAAAAAAACATCATTAGTTTGTATTTGGGTCCAAATGGGTTAATGTCCTACTGCTGATATTGTGATGAATTAGACTGTTGTAATTGATATACTTAAAAATTCTAACCAAATAAAGATTTAGCAAGCTGCACTGATAAGCAATGGTGGCTGAATTGATAAGTAGTCGGCATGCAAATCATGCGGTTGAAGTTCAATTCCGACTTACAGGACGACCGACCAATGTGGATTTCACTTTTTTACAATTTATATGTACTAATCAAGTGAATTACCATCTGCAAACTGTGAAGGAAAACATCATCAGGAAACCTACATACCCTAGAAGAAATTCTAGGTGTATGTCTGATCCATCAATCTGCACTAGGCAAGCGTGTGTGGAATTTGGCCTAAACCCTCGCAGCTCTCTAGATAGAGGAGAGAAGACCTGAGCCCAACAGTGGCATATTAATGGGTTGCTGATGACCTTATCTTATCTAATTTTATCGTATGAGCTTGAGGCAGACCCTGATGAAGCTCAATGATAATCAGCAATTGGAGGATTTTTGGTTATCACATGCTACGAAAAAATAATTGTTTCAGACTTATATCACTTCGCTTGTAATATCTCGTAACTTGCTACAACACCAAACCCAATAGATATAGATATTCACGCTTCTCGTTGTTCGACGGCTTTATCAAAACATCTTAGAGTTTTCAAGGAATTCTATTCTACTATTTAAAACGTCAAGATTTTGATCAAAGGTTACATTATCGAGGACAACCGTTTACGTTGCTAAGTCCTATGTTTGATTAGATGTCAAACTAGTTAAGAACTAAGATTAGTGTAAGTTTTGGGCAGTGATAGTTGGTGTGTTCAGCTGTATCCGGCTCAGATTGAATGGTAGTTGCTGTATTTCTTGCTTGATGAAGCTATTTGGTAACTTTGGAAGTATGAGCTATAAGCTCCATAAGGGCATTTATGGTTTATAGATACGTAGGTGGTTGACGTAAATTAATGTAGGTGTTTCAGTGTGTGTGTGTATGTCTGTTGTGAAGGAGGTCCCTGGTTCAATCCCCGGGTTGAGGAAAAAAAAAGGAATTTGGTTTTTCAGTTTTGGGGTTTTGGCGCAAAACATTATATTTGCAAAAAGTCCCTCGGTAATAAAACATCCCATTCACAGAACGTTCTATTCGTAGAACGTCTCGTCTGCACAATTTCCCATTCACAAATTGTCCCATGTAACAGCTGGTAGAAAAAAAAAACAATTGAAATTAAAACAAATAAGAAATATTATGTACTGTTAATGGCCACGCAAAATATTATATAAAACCAAACGTAACAGTTGAAATGTGAGTATGACTCACCTCTGCCTACCCTGCGAAAAAGGCGCGATGCCATGTTACGTTCGCTAACCTAGACTAAAGATTTTGTGATAGGTATAATGTCTAAACATGCACTAAAAATGTTATATAAAATTTATCAGTCTAAAAACTGCTGTTTAAATGCATTTCAGACGGATATAAACTTAAAGATGCCATTCGTCGAGACTGCAGATGCAATTAAAATTCTATAAAGTTCTAATACAGCCTAAATAAGTTCTAAATAAGTTCTATGTCGAATACAACTTAAGCGAACAAAACTCAGTATTCATATTTCACTTAACTTCCACATTATTACAAAACATTTATGCAAGCATGGCATATTAATATTTACGACATCTAATAATAGATACTTGTTCTTATAATTCAGGATACACCGGCTGATATAAATTCACGAAGTCCCGCACCCGGTGCAAGTAGACAATATATGAGGATAATATTTTATAAAGTTTAAAAGCAATATTGAAGCACTCTTTAGGTCCCACAAGAGCCTTGAAGAAGTTTGCCAAATGGAGGGTATACATATTCTAAGTAGTTTATTATAAGTGCATTGTTACCTTAGTACTTTAAGTTGGAGTTTATTAATTGAGTCGGTATTTAACGAGAATTGTTTGTTGAATAAATTTAAGTTGTTAGATATATTATTAGTATCGAGATGCTTCATTAATTATAATATTTAATGGATGAGCTAAGGGCTAAAGGGATTACTTTCAGATATTAATAGTAATTATACTTATTGTTGTTTCATTTCAAGTGGGTAGAAACTATCACTCTTTATTAACATAAATATGCTTAATAATAAGTAAGTATTTATTTTTGTGAGAAAATAAGATACTTTTGTATAAGTTAGAGGGTATTATTAGTTGCAGTATCTAATTCTTAACAATGATTAATATTATATGGCTCGGACTTTAATAAAGCGAAGATAAGTGGATTTATAAAGTGGTAATGATGCAATTTTTTTACTAGTGCTACAGTTACTATCTATATTTTAAAGCTGAAGACTTTGTTTGTTTGGTTGAACGCATTAATCTCAGAAACTACTGGTCTGAATTGAAAAATTCTTTTAGAATTGTATAGCCCATTGATCGAGAAAGGCTATGCTATAAAAATAACATCACCATACGACTTAAAGGAGCCAAGTAGTGGCCAAACAAAAATCTATGGAATCCCCAAGCAAAACATTCAAGTAATTAAATACAAAATTAAAATCATGACTGTTTGTTTCTATAAACTGAAGCAAGACAATCTCTCCCACACACTGGTTACTGTGATTGGCCCCAGGGAAAGCCTTGGAACCCGTAAGGAATATAATCAAAATAAAGATGGAAGAGTTATAAAAAAATTCACTACCCTCCTCCATACTAAAGTGGGAGATTATAATAAATCTAAATATAAAATATCTAAAAAAAGGTATATTAATTCATATTCGCTTGTCTTAGGTTACAACAGAACACAAATGTCGATCGTAGCTTCAAGTAAAGTGTGTAATACCTATGACACAATATTTCTTACAGTTTCAAACAATATTGAGTCGCTCAGACGACGTCCCACAGCGGCAAAGTTGCACGCTCCATTGTGATAAACGCCAAACAAACTTGGCCAAACTCGGCCAAGTTGGCAAATTTCGGGGGAAAGGTGCACTCATATACAAACTCGAGTAAAGTTTTAATTGCACTAGATTGCAGTGTTGCCACACGTTTGTGAAGTTGTGTTATGTTATCAAGGTGCATTTAAAACATACAAGTTTACCGCGTTCCTTTCTGTGGCTTGAGTTTTGTGTCACATTAACAGCAACTTTTTAATAAGATGCTGCTCCTTGTTTATTATTAAGGTAATAACATTAAAAAAAACCGGTCAAGAGCATGTGGGATCTCAATCTCTGGATCACTTATGTCCTTTTGTTTTCGAAGTTTTTCGGCAATCCGGACGTCCATCCGTCCGTGTGACGGACGTTCTGACGGACGGGCGGACAGACGGACATGACAAAACTATAAGAGTTCAGTTTTTGTCATTTTCGCTACTGAACTCTAATAAAATTGTTATAATTTATCACTATCCTTTTGTTAGGAAGTACTATCGGCGTCCTTGATCGTGCAGTCTATTACTGCCGTACCGTAATTCCGGGTTGAGTTGTTTGTAGTTTTGGCAAGTTGTGACCACATGAATTAATTTTAACAAAAACCCCGAGAACTGTATTGACTTGTATAATGTAAACCGCTATCAAAATAAATGACCGCCCATTCGCGTGCAACATTATAAACACGCAACGAAAATTAAATTACTCTCATATATTTTAAATTATTTTTGTCTTGTATTTATTATTTTGACAACTTACATATTAAATTAGCATTGCTGTACCACAAAGAGGTTATGCAAGGAAAAATATTCAAAAGGGTTATAAATAAATCAATAATTTCCAACCACTTCGCGGCGTCATAATGGAATTATTGAAAAATGTGCATTTTAACTCGCACGCTTCATTACGATTCCCGTCATGCAAGGCTCGCATAAATCGAACCTCAAATTCCAATATTGCCGTTAAAGATGTCATAAATTTCACGGCTGGAGTGGCGAGTACTGTCTTATTTTGTTATTATATAATATTACACGATTTATAGTTATTTAATTTTAAAAATAAGCACTAGTTCAGCAAAATTACACATCATCTATTACTTTCGCCTGCTTGAACTATTCACTGATAACTACTACTATACTAATGTCATACAAAATTTCATTCATTTATGTTAATGGTATAATGTAAAATATTATTTATTATGTATTTTTTCTTTTATGCAACAATGTCTTTTTAATGTATGCACATATTTAAATTTGTGATGCAAACAGGTCATACCTGACGACCATACAATATATTTTTATATACCCCTAGGATATAAAATAATTATTTTGTAATATGTACGATTCCCCTTTATTTTTGTTTCTATGATAAATACCACTGTAGGTAATTTTAGAATGGTCAGATCGTGTCTCTAGTTTATTTGACCACCCAATCACAACTTATCAAATGATTTACCTATTACAATTCTTAAAGTTTTTTTAGAAACATAATTAAATATCAATGAAACATTGAGTTTTATCTATCAAAACATCATTGCAACATGACTATTTTTCCAATGGGGTAGGCAGAAGTAATTTTACACACATTTTGCCAGCTGTTTGGTAAAACTAAATTATGGTTTTTAAGAAACGGTGTTGACAATATTCGCATTAAACAAGTAATCAACAGCTCAAAGAAAGTTCTAAAGACAAATTGCATAATAAATTAATCTACTCTTAAGAGCTTAAGATTTATTTATGCAAGTGCTCTATTTAAAGAGGTAGGGGCTATTATGAAATACTAATTTATTCATAACTCGAGACAAAACCTGCTCCTACCTTCATTGAACTAGTTTTATAAATACGTTTAAGACAAACTCAATTAGTGTCATTGTTTATTTGACAGTTGAAAACAATATATTACAATATATTACAACTTGACATACATTTTATTTAAGAACGGTTTTGCTATACAAACAAAAGTTTCATCTTTAAGAGTATACATTCTAGATTTCATCATAAAGGCTGATTATGATGAAACGTTTAAATAAACGTCCGCTGTTGAATAAAAATAAAAATTTAGGTCCATTGAAGGCTTGGACATGTCGAGGGAATGAATGTAGGGAGAGTGGCAAAACAAATATATAAGGCGAATATGAATGGAAACGTTGGAAGGGGAAGACCTAGAAGAACGTACCATGCTCAAATAGGTGACGTTCTAAAGAAGGGACAGATCAGGAGAACCCAAAATCGGCGAAAATGCATGAAAAGACTGATGGAAGGAAATAGTTTATACCTACCCCTCTGTTGCAATAGTTAAAAAGTTTTGTTATACTTAATAGGAACAAAGATTAAATAAAACAAATGTATAATTTATATAGGTATCACTTTTTCCTGCAACAGCAACTAGTTTTATAGGTACGTTTAAAAGACATTTTCTTGGTTACACTGCTACATTACTGTTACATTTCGTATTATTTTGAAATTACATCTTCCAACCAAAACATTTCTCACATTATAGTTTCCCAAAAGCAATCTCGGTAACATCCTTGCTGAACTGCCTTGCGGAATTGCACCAAGACAAATGCGAGGCAGGCTTGTACCGGTAACCGCTCTAGTTCTCAGGCTTTGTCGTCGAGAGCCTTTGTGACTTGACTCTATCTGGATCATGGTGCTACCGACAGTGTATATTGTGTATAAGTTAAAGGAGGGAGCGGCGAAAACGTGTTTTCGACATGTGAATTTCTGTGGAGATGTTAGTTACGCTTTTGTATCAGATTTCTAGAGATTTTGTTTAACTGGTAAAGTATGTTGTTAGTTATAACTAGTTGTTTTGACATTCTTCTAAATTGTTGTGAATTGCCTTAAGTTGTTTTAAATATAGAATAAACTGACTAATCTGGAGCCCGAGTCTGGTAACACAATTGTAACACAATGCTAAGCTGATGGTCTCATTTGACAGCTGTGATTGGCTGACTAAGTCAATCGCGCCATATTACCGGCCTGTGATTGGTTGATCTTAGTCCATTGGTCTGCTATCAACGTGTGAGATTTGGCAGCCCCCTGTAATGACTACTCAAACCATCATCATCATCATCATCATATCAGCCGTAGGAAGTCCACTGCTGAACATAGGCCTCCTCAAGAGATTTCCAATAGGGCCGGTTGTATGAGTCCTGCATGCAGCAAATAATTTAAAAAAAATAAACTACTCAAATAAAATAAATTATTTCAAAATTGACTTTCAAGTTGGAAAGTTGAAAGTTTAATTTAAGTTTAGTTACATTATCCTTAAATATTATTTAGATTTTTTACTATTGTAGATTTTGCTTTCATTCAACAAAATAGAAAGGACAATGTTAGATTGTAATTTGCTTCTCAGTCGAATTCAAATAAATACTAAATAAATCTAACAATATATATTATATTCTATAAAATTTATGACATTATTAACCTGTCATCGTCCTATAGATCAAAAACTTCGCAACAGCTCTACAAACGCCCAGTTCAACGCAACATCTGTGACCTTGCTTTCTAATAAGAACTGATACACTTTTAATGAGCCTATAATATCCAAGGTTTGCATTCGATCGTTAAGATAAAGTTGTTGAATTTTGTTCCTAATTACTGGTCGACTACTTGAGGGTGGCTGATAAAATCTTTCGTTCGGCTTTTGTCGTATCTCACTCGGTCTATTTGTTTGCTGTTATCAGATGGCATTGCGCAACAGATTCCTTTGTTGTTATGTTAGGACTGGTCCAATTAAGTTTTCGTTCCTCCTGGTTAGCATTTGTTTCATTTGTTGAGCTAATTGAATGTTTTCGGATCTGTGTTAGTCAAAATTAAGGGTTAAAATTATACCTAGTTACTATCAAAGTTAAAGAAGATTTCAAAATAAATACAAGTCTAGTATGTTCAGTGTCCAATGACACATTTAATATTTTTTTAAATTACGAATAGTGTGGACAGTGTAAATAAATGCTGTTCTATTGTTCTAATGTCATATTTGATAGCATTGCAACACAGTAACGCCCTTTTTATGACGTTATTACTGCACAGAAATCCATGTCAGACTATAGCAAGTGGTAAAACATGACAACGCAATCAATCGTGAATTTGGTAGATACTATTTATTATAGATACGCATATTTATAGATGCGTATCTATTACTACATCACTAGATTTCTTTTGTATATTTTGTCAAAGTAAATGTCTCAGACTAAGAACAAATTTCCCCTTTGTACTCTTGTTCATCAAGTTGTATTATACTTACAAGTAGAAAGCTGTCAAGAAAACTCGTAAAGTAAAATTGTTTGTACACCATTTACGGTAACATATTTAGCTGTATACCAGAGCAAAACTAACGGTGTACCTGACATTCAAGAAGTCTAGTAACTAGTTTTTCTTACTTATTGTAACTACTTTCCCAGAAAGATAAGAAATAGTTGATACTTCACTTGTTTTAAGACTGGCTCGGTGGCGCAGTGGTTGTGTATACCGTTGCTGTTTCTGAGGTCTCAGGTTCGATCAATGTTAGTATGATGTTCAAATGTTTGTTTCGGAGTTTGGCTGTTTTTTCTTTGTAAAATACTATGTGTATAATTAGATATATATAAGTATGTAAGTTTATCGGTTCTCTAAGTCCCAGAACACAAGCTTATATTAGCTTACTTTGAACTAGATGACACTGTAAAAAAATATTAAATATGGAAATTAAACAAATCTGCAATTTATATGTAGTGAAATTTATAACCATACATTTTCACCAATAAATTTCATACAGATACACATACACACAATATAGGTACAGTGACACACAGACGTGTCAAACTAAAATCAAAATCTGTATCATACTTATTTATTATTCATATTAGGTAGTTGCTACACTATTTATTAGTTACACCAATATAATTAAAACAAAATCTACACCTACATAATATATTATTATGCTGACGTAAAATACGGAGTACTTAGAACATAAATATTCTTTTATAAAAGTCCAAGTGTCGTATAGAACACTTTAGCAACATTGCACTAGTCTCATAACTTACATCGAACCCGTTTCGAGTATAAAATTCCATTGCAATTTGTCACGGCAGAGACAAGGGACCTTAAATTTTAATCATACAGTATATTAAATTTCACCTCTAGGCAAGAACTGTCACAGATATTATAATTACAATTCATAAGTGTAGAATGTCGACCTTTAAAAAATAAAAACTGACATAATAGTCTCACTTACCGTCCTTCATTCTAAGCTGATGAAATAATAACATATTTGGTCGACGCAGTATGTAATTATGAATCTTTACTATGCCCACCAACTGTGTGAAAAGATAATGAAAACAATTAAACAACAAAATAGACGGTCTTTGGGTGGTTGGGGGTTATTCTTAGATAATATGAAGGAGGATAAGAAAGCAATAATTTGTATGAATATGAGAAAGTGATTTGCTACAATATTGAAATTCTATTAAGTTGCCATAGTGCCATTGAGGCAATCGCTGTCACTAGTTATACGTTTTCAGTATCAAATAAAATCATTTTTTTTTTACTGAGATTATCAATTTAATTTTAAATACTTTACACAAGTAATGTTCACCGTACATGGAGTTCGAAGAAGAGAGAGCATAGAGAAGTAATTAAAACTAAACTATCGTAGTCCGTGTCCGTGTAGTGACGGATTAAGAATCCATAATATCACTACACCATTCCAACCCTTGGGTGTCGTAAAAGGCAACCTAACTTTAAGCAGATAAGAACACTTTTACAAAAGGAAAATTAAACAAAACCCTATACCAACCAGTCTGGCCAGCGTGTTATAGTAGGTCAAATTCCCTCTACAATCTTTGGAGGAGACCCGTGCCCAGCAGTGGGACGTTTATGGGTTGAAATGATGCAACTATCGTAAATTGTCAACAACAAGATTAAACAAACAATACTAATATAGAAAGTGCAAATTTTAAAAATGACTTTAAAAATTTCTAAATCAAGATTAGTAATAAAATATCTCACTCCATTTCAAATGATTCATTCAGAACATCTTTCCATAGTAACAATAGAATGAATAATAGATTTCTCTAATCTTGAAACAGAACATATCTATCTTCGTACGTTGTCTCCATTAATTAGTGTTGAAGTGTTCGAGTTTACAAGTAGTGAAATTATTGATTAAGCAGACTATAGTTCGGAAAGTGTCATTAGTAAGCCATTTGTGTCGGTGATAATTTCTATTAGTGAAGTTTTTACTCTTCAATGCCTGGAACATTATTATCCCATTTTTTACTTCACTTAGGCATACCTCGCTATCTGGATATACCTTAATGTAGTGTTTATAGAGGATATACCCTTATTCATTGTAATATTATCAAATTATCTTTTTGTTCTAGAGGACTTATTTTCCAACCAACTTGAAATACCTACCTTCTTTCTGCTGCACTGGTGTTTGTATGGTACCTACGCTATAGGATACGAAAAATTCAGTTATACATTTTATTTCACTTATAGGCACTTTGTATATGGTATACGTGCGATAAAATTGCCAAACACAATATTAAGTTCTTGCAATTTTATCACGAGTCAAAATATAACGGCTGTTTGTTTTGCGCAAAGATCATACTTTGCACGCGATGCATTAGCAAAATCAACTCCCACTGTGCGCCTTTGGACTTTTTTCTTAATTTTCTTATCTTGGTTTTTATAATTCTAAGAAAGAAACGGATGTAATTTGCCTACATTATGGATAATTAATTTAAGTGTTTCTATGGTCCAGGCGGTATTTCCGAGTTGGTATCTTAGTAACACATCTGAATTAGTCAGAACGATTTGTGGTCATATTTTAATGTTTCTCAGAATGCGTATAACATCAAGCATATTACGATCGCTTCGGGCAAAAAGTTGATGGTCTAGTTATGAAGAATGTGAATCATATTTTGGATCAAATGTCCGTGTTTTTTACATCTAAATCTGTATTGACTAGATAACGTTATAATCTGGCACGAAATATAAATGTTAAGTTTTCTCTTCTTTTCTGGTCAGAAGAAATCTAAAGTTACTAAACTGTGAAATTCTAGCCTCGGAAGAAAACCCAGTTTAAAATTTTCTGAAATCAACCAAGAACAAAATTATGCAGAAAAGTTTTCGAAAAAACTACAATACTTCTGTTATACAAATGATGTGCATCCATTATGATATAAGTGCATAATTAAATTGCGAGTTATTACCCAACTTTTGTTTAATTCTGAAATATACATGAACCCAATAAAACATCAACATCTACTACCTAGAAAATATCAAAAGAAGACAAAAAACTTAATTCAGTAAAATAAATAAAACCAAACCCAAGAAAATGTGTAGATGGACTATTATTACATCAACAAGTTTTGAATATTTATTAGAGTATATTGAAATAAATTACTCTTAATGGAACTTTTATCTATAAATTTTATTTCTATCCTCACAGTCCGAGTAATCAATTACAGACAGCCAAAACTCGTATTCATTTCACGTTGATATATTATATTAAATGTAGCTCTTAATCCAACCCATTTTCAATTTAAATAATACCAAATCCAATCTATTCAAAAGCATTTCTGTATTGTAAATTGTAATACAAGTATTTAAAGCCTACACTGCATAAATCTGAGTAGGTTAACCTAACAATACTTAAGCAGACTTCGAGGTATTGCTACGATAACTGTCGTACAAGCTTTTATTCGAATTGTGGCCAACAATACTATAAATCGAGGGCTCGCAAGCGGAAGACATTTCGGTTTAGAAAATATCAGATGGTATATTATTCCTGGCCACGTGGGATGTAAGGTGCATGAGCATTGCTAACGGTGACTTTATAATTTATCCTGAAGAAAACTTTGAGCGGGCTTGGATGATTATGTAGGTAAATTATAATTGATTGTTAAATTTCTATACAACCATCAAAGTTGATGCACTTATTCATAGAATACTACCACGTTTTATTTTATATAATCAGTGTTTGCTGGAACAGCTGGAATTATGCTTCCTTATAGTATTACTTATTTCTAAAATAAATCTCTTAGTTTACTGTAAATCACAGCCTTCATCACGCTTGACATAGTAAAAATTAAATTTACCTTGACATTTTTTATTTTCAAGTATAAAAATAACAGGTAACTTTGGCAAAACAGATGACTAACGTGCTACGGTTACCGTTTAAAATATGTTGTCGGATTTTCTTACTCGTATTAAAAACTGCTTTTTAATAAGAGTATACCTAAATTTAAACAATGCTTACAAAACTTCAATAGGCAGTTTAGTTACCAATACCTTTAGAACAAAAACGCAAAATACCACTTTCTTGTATGTTTTTTTACTACTAAATCCAATCTACAATATTACCAACCACCTAAATCACACATCAAAAATCAATAACCCCATACTACTAAGACGTTCAGAATTAATTGTTATTGACAGCATTTGTAGATGACCATCCATTACAGCGAGCTATCTTCAATCAGACGTCAATACATTACAGACGGTTACAAAGGGACTAATCCATAAATTGCAGAACAACATGACTGTCACACAAAGAACGTGTTTAGTATATCTTCAGATAGTGTAGTGCGTCTGTCTGTGGTTAATTTCTTAGGTCTGTCTTGTAAGGATTATAGTAAGAGATGTTTGTTGGTATTTGGTAAAATGTATACAATATGTTTACAATATGAAAGCATTGTCTATATAATGTCCAGATGACTGCGCATTAGACAAACGTAATTACTGTCATGGCTACTAATTAATAGAGTTGATTTAGTATAATTTTCTTTTTATTTTGATATACATATTTTAAAGTAATGCTGTTCATCAGAGTGTCGGTTTTTTTTACAAGTTCAACATACAACACAATATTAAGTTCCTGTAATTTTATCACGAATCGAAATATAACGGTTGATTGTTTTGCGCAAAGATCATACTTTGCACGCGATGCATTAGCAAAATCAACTCCCACTGTGCGCCTTTGGACTTTTTTCTTAATTTTCTTATCTTGGTTTTTATAATTCTAAGTAAGAAACGGATGTAATTTGTTTTTTTTACAAGTTCACGTATTATTTTATTCAAAGATCAGCGTACAAATATTTCTTTATACATTTCTAAAGGTACAATCATCATCAGCCCACATCCACCCACTGCTGGGTATAGGCCTCTTTTCTACAGCGCCACTTCTCACGGTCCTGTGCTAGCCGCCTCTAATGAGATCCTATGTTCTTGACGATATCGTCTGACCATTGGGCCGGTGGTCTGCCCACTGGCCTGCTAGCTTCTCTAGGCCACCATTCTGTGGCTGCCTTGGTCCACCATCCATCATCCCTTCTTGCCAAGTGTCCTGCCCACCTCCACCTTAACCTTGTCACCCGCTTTCAAGGTACAACAGGTAGGTACATGTAATTTTAACATTAACTGTACATAAAATTATATAATTAGTAACAGTCAAATTTAATAATTAATTATCGCTCAAAATTCATAAATGTTATTACTCAATTAAGTATGAAATTATGGGCTTAATATTATTCAAAAGAAAAATAAAATATATGTTCGAATTATGAAACGAAGCAATGAACAAATAAAAAGCTCATTTATTACCGGCCAGTCCCAACTGAGGTATTATTTGATGTGATTAATTAAAAGTCATAATTAATGAAAGAGCAATATCGTGTGCAAGGTGTGCCTTCACCGTAATGCGTGAAAATAACTGGTGTTATCGTTGCGTGAAAATTGTTCTGTAATACTTCACATGCATTCCAACGTAACAGTTATCCGCTACTGTAACGTTAATTTATATTTTTCCTCTCAGAGATAGCGTATGATAGATTCAAAAATGTATTTAATATTATATTATCTATCGATATTGTTAGAGTTTTATAGCAAACTTAAACAAAGATTGTCTTAAATTTTTAGTTTTGGTAACTTTTTATTTTTGAATAAAAACATGTTTTAGTGTTGTCAGTGCAGATAGTTAGAGTTATAAGATGATTATTTATTTTACTAACTAATATTATTTGTGTTTTTTGAACCTTCAAATTTTCAGATACGACCAAAACACGAACTTTTATAATTTAACTATATTGTTGCAATATTTATATTTATTAGAAGTTAAATCCCTTATTGTTTACATGTCAAACTTAATTCTCATAAGGAAACTTCTAAACATTAATTTTAACATGAAAACAAGCTGTAGAGACTTCTCTTTTAAATCCAAAGCGGACGATTCTTCGGCAAACTTGTAACTCAATCTAACTCTTTAAAGATTCGGAAGCTGATTAGACCTCCGGCAACGCAAAATATTAAACGTAATATGAAAGGAAGCAACAAGTAAAAGTTACTTCTAGTATAAATATTGTCCGTCTCATAAATAAACAAATATACACCGGGTTCTAAGGATGTATTCACATCTGGCAAATGCGCCTCGAATGCGCCGCTTGCAGGCTGCACGCAGTACAGTTGCTGCAATTATTTGTGAACGGAACGCGGTGCGGGAACTTTAAGGGCCTTCCCTCGGTTTTGCACCAAAAACGGCTACTCCTCCTAAACGACTTGTTCGAAAAATTAAAAAAAAATATATTTTGATAATTGATCTATCTACTACATTTTCAACATATGAAATTTTCGTACGACTAATACTTTTGCCTCAAAAAATATTTTAAGTTGAGATATATTTTATCTTAAAATCCCTAAAACTTTAAAACGGCTTTATAGTTTGAAATTATTTTTGCACTGATAAATTGGTGGTAAAATTTACTTTAATCTGAACATAGCATATGTAAATCGATCAATATTTTCTTAAGAAAATAGGCCATAATACGATTTCTGTACGTTAGAAATTCAAAGGTGCTCTGCGCGGGCGCGGGCGGCAGACAGGCGTTAGCCTTCAGACGGGAAGGCTGTGTCGCTCGTTGCTCCATTTTTACTATCGACTGAATATAGTGCTTACAGGTATAATATACACACAAACAGCGAGCGCGGCGGGACGAGTAAATAAATCTAAGGTGTCACGCAGAGCCGTCACGTCTTTCTCGCTGTGTGCCGAAACCTTTTGTGCAAATATTTATGAACTTTAATATTTTTTTTTAAATTTTCTGACGACTACTCCTCCTAACCGTTTAGAAGGAGTAATCTTTTTGCCCCATCGGCCATCAGTTCTGCGAGCTATATTCTCAAACAAAATATTTCAAATGATCCAATAAAATGGTTTACAATTTATAATAGTAGTTTATAACGTAATTACAAAGTAAGTGTTGTAAACAAAACATTAAATTCATCAATGAAAATAGGTAAATATTTTTTTTAATATTTTTTTACAAAAGTAAGTTAAAATAGTTATTTATTTAATTATAATTTACAAGATAAAATAATTATCTTCGATACTAATAATAAATAAGTACCAATAAAACTATGTAAGTACTTACATAAATACCGAAAGCAAAACATTGAAATTAAAAAAATCTCAATACATAAAAATATTGGCAAACAAATAATTGTGTACACGAGTCCTTTAAACTCTCTATACAAAATAAAATACCAATTTTAAAACTGTTATTCCGGAATCGTAGGTAAAAATGCCGAGCTAGAAGCGCATGTCTGCGTTTACGCTTATTCTGTGACCATTGTATTATAGTGTGCGCGAGTTGGCAAAGGAGCGGGGATATGCAGTGAAATAAGCTAAGCTCCACCCATACTCTCAAGGTCATTGGCGACTAGTTACGCCTTAAATGCACTGACGCAGCTCGCGACGCAAGTTTGGCGCACTCGTAGAATATTTGCCAGATCTGGACACAATCTAGTATTGCTGTATTAGATCCATAAAAACGGCTTTAACCTAATAGTGGACTAAAGCTTAAAGAAAAAAAGAAAATAGTTTTAATTAAGAAATCTGGAGTTTTAAGAGCTATTGATTAAATTCTACATTTATGTGACCTTCTTCATTTAGTTTTCTTTTAATCATCATAATATCACTGGTTACATTTTTGTTATACCTAATCTATACACATACAAGTAATGTCAAAATATTTTTTCATATCGACAAAAAAATGAATAGTCAATCCATCATTTTCTAATACTATAACAGGCTGAAATATCCCACCTTTAAACGGCATAATTATTTGAAAACGTTATTAATGATCTTCCAGTAAGGTGCTAAGTTTAAGTGTATTGCCTGTTCACTATCTTGAAGGAATTCCAGATACACTAGAACAATCTGTTTTTGTTACTCACCATATACCTATTATTAACAGCAACAAGAACTTCGACAATAATTATCTTATTTACCAAAGACGCCATTATACCCCGCCATTATGTTTTCAGCTATTATCTATTCGATTGTACATTGTGTAACATCGATATTGGTTTCATAACGTTATACACAAAGTAGATTATATTAACAAACTAAAGATAATTGATATTCTTGTCAATCACAACGAGAATTTTTTTAATAATTAGTTTATCAATCGATCAATAATCGATATCTGATCCTTTCTATTGCGTAAATCGTGGCTTGAGACATATTTTTATTAGAGCTATTGCGACATGTCACCTTCACCATTCAAAGACATCGCAAGTAGATGTTACATTTCTGTAGTTGACATTTTATTAAACGGCTGCGTATTTGCATAAATAGCTGAATGGATTGAAAGGCTGTTCGAAGGTAACCGTGTCAAGTAGATTTGTCTATTGTAATAACAAGCTAAGCCCCTCAATTTTATATGGCCTTAGATCTAATATAGTGATTTGCATACGGTTTCAAATATAAAGAAATGATGCTACTTTTCTACAGACATTGAAAGAATTTATTGTTTAAAAAATTCAATCTATAGGTAGCTTAAATTTTTAAATGTTACCTCATCAGCAACCCATTCCCACTGCTGGGATCAGGTCTCCTTTCCTCTAACTAGAGAGCTGAGAGGGTTTAGGCCTTAATCCACTCACGCTGATCGCTGATCCACCAACTCGCACTAGGCCAGCGGTGAAGGAAAATATCGTGAGTAAACCCACATGGGTTTACTCACGATATTTTCCTTCACCGTTAGCAGATGATAAGTCACTTGACTAGTATATATAAATTCCACAAAGTGGAATCCACATTGGTACTGCCGGTCGGGTTCGAACTGGGACCGCGTGATTTGCACGCCGGTCCCTTATCCATTCAGCCACCATCGCATGCAAATGTTACCTGTGATAACATTATTATTTACCCAAAAAATATTATTGCAAAAATATGATTTTAAAATGATGACTAACGGATACTGAATACTTGGAATGAAATTCTTACAACCTATCATGCTATGCGTTACTTAGTTACAATACATCATGCATTTAATTATTCCAATCATGTAAGTTCTAACCTCACTTATTTTTTAATCATATTAGGACTAAACAAGACCATTAAACAACTAAATAGTATAAGTGATTGTTTTAATGCTTGTTCGCATCATCATTACAACCCATAAATATCCCACTGCTGGGCACGGGTCTCCTCCAAAATTTCTTGTAGGGAATTTAGCCTACTATACCACACTGGCCGAACGGGTTGATAATAGGGTTTTATTTCGAATTTTGCATTTCTAACAGTGCTCTTGTCTGGTTATGGTTACTCCCTTAGTCGCCTTTTACGACACCCACGGTATGAAATGGGGTAGTGACATTGCGTATTCTTAATCCACGTCACTACACGGCTTGTTCGCATAATACGTTAAAACCAGATTTATAATCAAGAGGTTAATAAAGGAAATATAATACAAATCGTTCTTGGATGACAGTCAGATGGAAGTTTCATTAATTTCTTCACCTAACTTAAGATAACTTTAGTCTTAACAAAGTTATACAGCAAGCAGACTGAGTTATGAATTGTAAGCAAATAAGTCTTGTATTTTAAATTTTCAACCTATGTACTATTTAAACATGAAATCGAAATGGGATTAAAGCTAGGTTTCATATAAAACACAACATTTATAAAGTCACGCGGGGCCTCGCTCCCGTCCTTCTTTATTTGGCCACTGCTCAGCTCGTATTGACTGTAGCGTGATGTTATATGGGCTATTCAACCGTAAAATATATTTTTTAAATTGGACCAGTAGTTGTTGAGACCCTGGCGTTCAACTAAACAAACAAACAATCAAAGAAACTCTATAGCTTTATAATATTAGTATGGATAAACACTTAATCTAGAACCATCATTATAGATGCTATTAGCTCTCAGCAATGTTTTAAAAAGTTTCCTCTATTTGTACCTACTACAAATATCATTGACAGATGTATCTCAAGCAATTCACTCACTCATTTAGTATTACGAATTTTGGGATCATTGAGTGAAGTTTAGTGATAATAGTTTTTAATACTTACATCTTTTTATTATGATAAAGTTAAGTGTCAAAAATAGGTACTTACTTAGACAAAACGCCAAGTAATAAATGTTTTCTTAAATTGTTCAAGATGACGTAGAACGTTCTGCCTGGACTAAGGGCTAGTAATGTATAAAATTCTTGACTTGCATGCATTAGGTCACGTAGAAAACTGGTTGAAGGCGCCGCCATAGGTTACGTTACTACGTGAGTGGTGCGCAGTCATTCGATTTCCATCATGCATAATCTTTGAAGTGTACGGGTCAGTGTTTATTTTTGTATTTATTTTCTAGAATGGAGATTTATATTCTGGTATAAAAGAACTGACATACAATCTTGCGTCGTTTTTGGACAATTAATGTGAAACAACAACACGCACATCAAATGTTTCGTATATTTAATTTCATATAGCGATGGTGGCTGAATGGATAAGGGACCGGCGTGCAAATCACGTGGTCCGAGTTCGATCCCAACCGGCAGCACCAATGTGGATTCTGCTTTGTAGAATTTATAATATGTACATTGTACTAGTCAAGTGACTTACCATCTGCTAACGGTAAAAGAAAACATCGTGAGGAAACCCACATACCCTAGAAGAAATTGTATGAGTATGTCTGATCCACCAACCCGCACTAGGCCAGCATGAGTGGATTATGGCCTAAAAACCCTCTCAGCTCTCTAGTTAGAGGCACGGAGTTGGAGACACGAGCCCAGCAGATGCATGACGATTATTTAATATTTAATTTGAAATTATGTAGTATTTAATATTATTTAAATTATTAAACTAAATTATTCGTTATTTTAAAAATATATATAAAAATAGTGTTTTCCCTTAAATTTATTTTTAAACACACACATAGTTAAAAACAAATGACAAGCTGAAAATACTGCAAACATGACATAAAAACTAAAACAAACAATGTTAGTACATTTAACCCACAAGTTAACAAAATAAAGTTAACGGTTGCAATCAAAACACATTCACATGGTGCTCTTATCTTACAACCTTTATATTTCTCTCTTCTCGAACCTGTTCTATGGCCGAGATTAACAATAGCTGCGGGCTGTCCACCTCTTTATTGCCACTTGTGTCTAGGAGTAAGTAAAGAGCTGTCAGCGAGTTATTATTATTTTTTTTATTTAATGAACTTACTTCAAACAATTTTTACAGGGTAATCTAGCTGATAATATTAAATCTTATAAGTAGTAACAAACTATGAACAAAGTTATTCGTGTGAATTCACTCAGTGAACAGCAGAATAAGTCAATCGTGTTTGCGACAAGATTGAATGTTTTGAGTTAATTATCCTTACGATTTTTTTAACTGTGATGTGGTTTCTGTTTGTGACACGCCTAACTGTGAAATTTCTCAGATAAATAGGTAAGTCTAAGAGTTGGAGAAGGACAGTTTTATTAAAAAAACTATTAAAAATACTTAATAAAAATAAGTATAACAATAATTTTAATGATTTCTTTCCGTGAGATAAAAGTGTATCTTTTGAATTTATAATAATTATTGTAATTTTTAATGTAATGCATAATGTTTAAATAGGTATCATAATTGCATATTTTATATTTAGCCCAATATCAAAATTAAAATTGAAATTAATCTGGTACGGGCACCGCGCCGTCCGCTAGCAACTTGTACCAAACTAAAAAGCCGTCCACAAACATTTGGTAGTGTCTTTATGTCCTCACAAATGTCTTAAGCTTTGTAACGTTGCGGCATGTCTTAACGACTTTAAATATCCAAGAGACCACCTCCCAACCGGTGTACATGTCCGTGACAAAATTGAGGTTTTAAAAATTGTGGGAACTTCACATTAAACTGGACATTTTGATGAATTTTATTGCAAATTTTAAGTTCCTGACGCATTAAATACTGAATCATGCGGTTAAGGTGATGTTGAAAACGTTTATGGTGTGGATATTGTGGATAGTGATATTATAAGCTTTCCAAATGACTAACTTAAATTAAGTGATTTATGAATTAAGGAGCTTGCGGTAGAAACATTGATTACTAAATGAGAATTTCATTCAGATTCTCTTTGAATTAAGGCGTTTTATGTATAATTATTAATTACTGTGTGATTCACGGAGTTACTAATAATAAAATGATTCCACTTCATCTTTCTACAAACTATATGATTAGGTAATTAGATATTCAATTTGATAACATACAGAAATAAAAACCAGATTATAATACTCGTATTTAAAATGATAAAAAAATATTCTAAAAAGAATTGTCATAAGTAAAATTAGTTTTTGTGAATGTGAAATTCAGTAAAATATTAAAAAGCTTGACTTATTGAAATTTTCTTGCATTGTGTAATTTAATTTTAAATTTTTATACAAATAAATTCGTGAAATATTTGATATTCTAATCTATTGCAAATTATGACTGGACAACACGATTTCTCTTTAATAACCTAGAACTATGATTAAAGCATTTGTCCTATTAAACTACTGTTTAATCCATTGTTAGGATTTATGATGGTAAATGTAGGGAAAAGTATATTCATTAATCAGCCTAGTTTGTTTTTAATTATTTTAAGAGGGAAATGATAATACTTCAGACAAACTGGCACATTGTGTTTGACCTCTACAGTCACTCATCGTGGTGTATAGTGGTGTATAATGACGTTTTTAGAAAAATATTGCAGTCAAAGACTATGGTTATTCAACTTTGAATACTTGATTTATGTATTTATACTTCTTCTGTCAAACCTATAGATATGAACTGATACATTTATTTTGTTTATTTTTTTATTTGTTTGTATCACAATTAAGATACTAAGTAACATAATTGTGAGTTCAGTTACAACTGCACAATAATCAAAAAATTAAAAGGCTAAAATAATTACGTATAAAGCTAAATTGTATATCATTATAAGTTCTCATATTACTTGTACCAACTTTGTAGGACCGCGAATGACACAGTCAATTCGTTGCGTAAACTGGGGCTTTGCCTAAGGCAGCATTCATTAGTGGGCCAATTACGTTCTTCAAAATGTCGGATGATTACAGAGAGTCTCTGCCGGAGGCTGGACGTCCAACAGATGCCGTTCGCTCTTTGTTTCAACGGCCGTCTTGAAACTGAAATTTTGACAAGCTTTTGAAATACGAGCTTGAAACGAGGACACTACGGAGACAGATGGTGTTCCGCTAAACGGGACCGTACCAATTGTGGGTCTGAAAGACTTAATTGTAGATGTTTTGTTACCCAGAATGTCATTACATTTAGCCTTGTAATTTCCATGAATTTGAATAATTTCTCGGTATTATTTTCAACTGTCATTATGACGCTAAGCGCTAAGGCTCCGTATACACGCTAAGAAAAATCGCCTGTATACCAACGTAAGAATCCGTGTCGTTTCTACACACGAATTGAGTTCATTGCTCTGTCGCTGACCAAGAAAAAATCTTGCCTACGCCAGGCACAACGCGCTCTGTAAAACAATCTCATAGCAAATTGACTCAATTCTTATAGTGTAATAAGAAATTTGTTTTATATGCCAAAGATTCAGTAATATGTCTAAGTATGTACAAAGGCCCTTAGGCCTAATAAATAGCGAGGAACTGTTGCTAGCCTAAGCTAATAATAAAAAATAAAAAAATATTTTGAACATTATATTATTATTTGCTATTGTATTTTATATGCATGAAATAAAAACTTTAACATAATTATAGTTATTACAATATAATTATATAGGTGAAATCACAATAAAAATTATTTCATATTCTTGTGATAGTTTTTCTCTTGTGTACATAATAATTTATACAAACGACTTTGTAATTGATATAAATGAATTTCCTTCTAATAATTTGAAGAGATTTACATAACTTTTGTTAACTTAAATAACAATTAAATTACGTAATATAAATAATAATAATTATAACATCTAGGCTTACGAAAACATTACAACACATAAAATGTAATTAAAAGTACAACCAATTAATAATACATAAGACATTAGTCTGACAGTACGACAAAAGCAAATTAAGAAGCCCGAATTAACGAACATCATTGACCCAGAACTAAGTTCCCATCGAATGTTACTCAAACAGTTAATGAAAGATGATAATTAATTTTAAAGATCGTAACAGTCAGGCCTTTATTCAGTAGCAACGTAATCTATTTCATTCAATACCTTTGAAAGCAAAGTGATTATTATAAGAAATGTCGTAGTTACAAAGAAACCGATAATTTTCCCTCATCAAGTTCCAATAAATGTTGGAAAGGAATTATGCGTAATGCTTCTAATAGGTAACAAGTAAGAGACAGATAGAGTTTTGTGTTTTTGTTCACGTTTTCTTTATCTATTTCAATTCCCAAAACTATAAATTCAGATTTTATATCACAATATAAAATCTGAATTTATAGTTTTGTGAATTGAAATAGATAAAGAAAAGTATTTAGAAGTATTGGAAGAGACTTTTAGTAATAATAGTATTTCAAGCTGTAAGTAACTAGTAAGTAAATATTAGTCATAATAATATTATGTATAATTATGTATTATAGTTTAGTGTGGTCGACGGCCGGTTTATAATAAGCTCTTCTTGTTTAAAATAATGTTTTGGAAATAAACATAAACAAATTGAAAAAATACATAAAAAAAATTTTACGATGTGATTTTTTTTTTTATTGCCTGAAGTGGCAGACGACCAAGCGGCCCACCTGATGATAAGTGGTTACCGCCGCTCATGGACGTTGGCAATGTTAGGGGGAAAATAAATTCAAATGATTAACAAACGGCAATAGTACCTATCAAAATTGTTATTGTAATCGTCAATATATTCTGTAAACCATAATAAACATTTTATCTAATTAGAAGTACAAAATAAACGAAAAAAGCAGTCGCTTTATATTGGCGATGTCTGCCTTAAGACTAAGTATTCAAGACTAACTTAATAAAGCAAGTTTCGCAACTTGAACACAAAGCACTATAGTTTCCTACTTAAAATACTTTTAAGTGTATGCTAAAGTTATTTTCCGACTGTTAAACTATTTTCATAATGTTATAACGTCGTGTTTCATTTTATCAGTGTCTTCGTGTTTAAACACAAAGAATTTGAATAAGTATCTATACAAATAAAGCGTACGGTCCGCCTGATGGTAAGCGGTTACCGTAGCCTATGGGCGCCTGCAACTAATATAATTTAACTTCTAGTATCAAATAAAGTTACTGCAAATTATACATTATATACAATGTATAATAAATTATTTTTCATTATATATAATATCTATAATAAATAAATAAATAATAATTATTTCTTTAGTTCACAACAATAATAAGTTTAATTTTAAAATCGGGTCAAAACATCAGTAAAACTATTAGGTTATATTGCTTTTTGTTTCATTATAAGTGCATGCTGTGATTGTCTCCAATTGGAGGAGCAAAACTTAATTTTTTTATAATAAATATTTGTGGCCTTAAAAGTCATGTATTTAGTCTACCGTGCCACTACTGGGCACGGGTTATCACCAAAGAATGTGGAGGGAATATAACCTACTGTACCACACTGGCCAGACGGGTTGGTGTAGGGTTTGTTTCGAATTCTGACCGATATTCTACAACACCCACGGGTTGAAATGGGAAAGTGACATTATGTATTCTTAATCCGTCACTAAACGGATACCCGTACCAGAGCATAATTGTCATAAGACACAGGTAGCTCGCTGTAAAAATGTATACATATTTCTTTAATGTCCAGGGAACGCACTGTCTCTGAACTTCGATCCATTATCGCAGTCAGTCCAAGCCTATGACGTCAATATTTTTCTAAACAACATCTTCAGTAACACCGCTGCCTTAGTATGACACCTTTCTTGTTTAATCACAGCAAGCACAGAAACCATTACTAAAGATAACACATATTTGTTTACAGATTTCCTTCACTGATCGAACACTTCTATAATATTGACACCTCACACTGAACAAACAGACACTACTAAACTTATGTCAACATGTTCTAATGTTCGGTTATCTTGTTTACTTTTCTTTATTTGGTGTTAAGGGATTTGAGATAACGTGTAATAAGTAAGCTGCCGGTTGCATTTTTTAAGTTAATGTTGTCTATTAATATAGCGAGTTCCAAGATAATTATGCGTGTAGTGACGGATTAAGAATACATAATGTCACTACCCCATGTCAACCCGTGGGTATCGCAAAAGGCGACTAAGGTTGTACTTATGCAGACAAGAGCACTGCGAGAAAAGGAAAATTGGAAACAAACCCTATACCAACCCGTCTGGCCAGCGTAGTATAGTAGGCTAAATTCCCTCCACATTCTTTGGAAGAGACCCGTGCCCAGTAGTGGTGCATTTATGGGTTGAAATGATGATGATGAATTTCCCCTGTTTAAGGTAATCTTGAATAATAAAAAATAAAATTCATTGATAAATAGATAGAATACACTTTATTGTACACTATAAATGTAAATTACAGTAAAAGGACTTAATATAAAAGAAAAAGAAGTGATGTTAGCGATAAGAGCGATTTCTTCCAGACAACCTTTGGATATACTGGACGATGAAGAAAAATCTGTCTGTGATAATAAGGCGCTCGTAGCATTGTGGTACAGAGATGTTCGTTACGATCATCGAGGTTAAGCAACACTCGACAAGGTCGGTTCGTGATGGGTGACCGTTTGTGGCAATTTCATTTTAGAACGTTTCCGTGCTTTGGAAGGCTTATAAAGCCGTTGGTCCTGGTTATCACGTAATATGGTAGTGGAAGCTTTCTAGGTGACTTGATAAATTCCAACACTAGGGTCTGTCTCAAGGCCATACCATAAGAAGAAGATTATAAGTTGCTTACTTTATCATTCAGTAACATCGATAAAAATCACTATTCGCTGATTTAATTATCCTATTCATTCCTTAGAACACTAAACCAAGCTAAATAAGTTACACCAACTATTCTAATACCAGCCTTTACCATTCAATATATTACCTAGAAACCCTGAAATACAACACGGCTTTACCGTGAAATTGTTTTACCATACGCAATAAGCGTCTTTTACAATTTATAAAGGGTAATGTAATAACTAAGGCAACAGCCTACGCCGAGTGAAATCAAATCTGCTTATAATTTAGTGCCACTGAAAACAAGTTAATTGAATAGAAATTTATTGAACGCTATCTGTGTGCTGAGTTGTGTTTACACTTTGTTCAAAACTAGCTTGGGTTATTGGATTTGCTTTGTCATAACATACCACACAATAAAGGTATGTTTTTGTGTTCGTTTGGTGGTGCATGTCAAAATTCCAATCTTTCGCCTAGGTTGGATAAATCTTTTTTTAAAAGAAAACCAAAAATAAGAAAATGTAAATAGCCTTTATTTCCTGAACCTGTTGAACATTTTTAAACTTACAATACTTATAACTAAACTCCTATAATATATACTAAATACAATGACGTTAAATGAAATATCAGCTGCTCAGGTTGTCTTTTGATATATGCCTCTTCTGATTCCCAAAGAACACAATATTAATTATCAACTCAGCCTTGACATTGTGTCTAATATAATGCCTTCTTTTAAAAATCTGTCCAAATATGGGCATTAGGACATTGTCTACACCCATTCAATTAGACCAAAACAAAAATCTAAATAAAGTCAAGTTAAACAACTTAATCGTTTTAAATAATGAAATTTTCCTAGGAAATTTTTAATCAGCCTTTTGTATAACCCTTTTGTGCTGAAACTATAATTCCCTTGTCTAACTCAAACGATTCTAGCGTTCACAATGAACCGTTCAACTTGCAGTAGGCAAGTTTGAGGCACTATCATAATATATTAGAATTCATTGAGCCTTGAGCACTGAAATACAATAGACAGTGTACGTAAAGAGAAAAACAATATTTTACACTTTATTTTCGTTATTATAAATTATATCATCTGATATTATTGACAATAGGTGTTACGTAGATTATGGTGTAATAAATGTTGAATTGGATGACGGAACGGCCTTTGTTCAAGTGAATTATTGTGTGTAAAGATTAATGTTTTATTCGATTAGATTAAAGATTTTATAAGATACATTTCATGGTTCGGTACATACTAATTTACTATCTACGTTTATTTAGTATGTGTAAAACTTAATGAACATCCTGTAAGTAAAGTTAAGAACTCTATACAGACTTCTTGTTTACCCATGCCTCGTTTGAATTGCAGTATTGAATGATACTTATTTAGCCAGCAAATAGGTCTGGTTTTCGAATTGATTGATATTTCTTTATTATATTTATTGTTCTATAAAATTGTAGAAAGGAAACCTACCATATTAGTTCGGAATTGAATGATTGGTTCACTTTAATAGTAAATGATTTTATGAGTTAGACGTACCTACATGAAGTAAACTGATGAGGGCTGAATAAAAAATTAACTTATCTTAGAATCGTACTAAGGGCTTGGGCTTGGCTGAATTTTCGATTGCGATTTCGTTGTCAAATGTTTTAAAATGATATGACCAAACTGAAATTTTCATTTATGAAATCTATGAATAGAATGTCAAGATTGTGTGTATTTTGTCAGTATGTTGTTTTAATCACTAGAAAATTATTACTCTCAATTCATGAATGTAGTATGTGATCGCAAATCTGTTTATAACAGTAACAGCAAGCATCTTTAAAATTCTTCTTCTTCTCGCGTCAACGGCAAATCAAATTGTATCGTCCCTAAACTTAGGCCACGGCTACCGAATTGTCACCATCTTAATAGATCCTCGACATGCAGTTCTTTGGGCACGAACGGCACCATGTCAGATGGATCATCCTTTGAAAAAGGGACACTTTCATTGCAAGTCGAAACCATCAGAAAATCTCCACCTGGACAAAAAATTAAAATATATTACAATTAAAACCGATAATTTATCAGCTCAATAAACTTCGCGGTCAATACCTAGATATTGTGGAATGCTAATCCTAACCTGTCTTAGTATAACATTTGATGCCGTGCAATATATTTTTTATCTTGTAACTTGATACTTAGTTGCAATAGATAACATATTAAATTAATGTTCATATTTCTTAAAATAATGTGTCAAAATAATAATTTAGACATATATTATTAAGTTTTATAATAATATTTTTCACACATTCACACAGTAGCGCCAACCAGTCCCAAATTCAGCAATTATATTTGCTTGGGTTATAGGTATGTTTAGCAACCGATATACCTACTACTTATAATAAATACATTTTTTTTTTGTAGATACATAGGATTATATACTTATAAATTACACCCCAACACAGAACACACAATTATGCTCATCACACAAAGATTTGTCCTGGGTGGAGTCACTAACCACTACGCCAACAGGCCAGTCGTTTTGTGAGATATTTTTTTAAGTAATTTCCGTAAGATTTTCTTTAGTTAAAGGTTAAAAATTTATTGGATACAATATATCAGGAACAAGATTATAATAATATATCTCTTTAATTGAGGTCGTCTGTAGGAGACATAATATAATTACCTCCCAGAGGTGCTTCTTGTTATTTGAACGATTCAATTTTACCGTCTCAATTTTTTTTACTAAGAAAACTTGTAAAGTAAGTGAATAATATAAAAATATTTTGATCGTGAAATATCGTGAGATAATCTACCCACGCACAGTAACAGGTTTCTTCGAAAGCCTAGTTATACATTTAGTGACTAATTAAATAAAGTTGACTTACATTTATGACTAATATGTGTGATATAAGCTATAATTCTGCGGTTTGTATTTTGTAAGGCTTGGTCCAAATTATTTATTGATAGACTTAAAGTTACTAAGTAAAAAGGCAGAGACCATTTCCTTCCACTTGCTACGATTCTGACATACATCTTTGGCTTCTTCAACATTCATCAGTCTTTTTAAGCATTCTCGCCGGTTGAGGGTACTTCTGATCTGTCCCTTCTTTAGAACGTCACCTATTTGGTCATGGCATGGTACGTTCTTCTAGGTCTTCCCCTTCCAACCTATCCTTTCACATTTGCCTTATATATTTGTTTTGTCACTCTTCCTTCATTCATTCTCTCGACATGTCCAAACCAGCTTAACATTTCTTTATTAATATTTGACTGGCCTGTTGGTCTAGTGGTTAGTGACCCTGACTGCTAAGCCGGAGGTCGTGGGTTCGATCCCCACCCAGGACAAATCTTTGTGTGATGAGCATAAAGGTTTGTTCTGTGTCTGGGTGTAATTTATCTATAATATGTATGTATTTACAAAAAAAAAATATTTAAGTAGTATATCAGTTGTTTAGTACCCATAACACAAGCAAATTTAATTGCTTAATTTGGGACTAGATGGCGCTTTGTAAATGTGGTAGAATATTATTATTATTATTCTTTCTCTATTCGTGTCACAACATCTATTTTTAAGCCACACCGCACATAGAATAAGAAATAGTGTAATAAGGATTACACTATTTCTTATTCTATCACTCAAATTTGGCATATATTATCACGGATATATCACTGATGAATTTTACATTCCTATAAAATAATATAATCATTGATATAGTGTAGACCTGTCTTGATAGTGACTAATTTAAGATCCGGTAATATATTTTATGTCAACTTAATCCTGTTTAAGTCAGCAATAAAGTCGTTATCTGAACTTCCATCTGTGACAACTAATTTAGTAAGAAGGATGAGTAATAGGGTCGGACTTTCTTTATTCGATTTAAAGTTGAACTTTCTATTATTCAAGAGGATATTTATGTATACATAATTATAAAGATAATCATGTCTATATGTTCATCATCATAGACGCCCACTGCTAGACAGAGGCTTCAAAACATTGTAAAGAAACTCACATACTCTAAAAGAAATTAAGGATAATAAACTAAGGATATGTTCGAGTCACCAAACCGAATTAGACCAGCATGCGTGGATTATGACCTAAAATCCTCTCAGCTCTCTAGATAGAGACCCGAGCTCAGCAGTGGGATATTAGTGGGTTGCTATTATTAAATAAAATATTCCTTACGTTCATTATCAAACTTTTAATAACATAGGTTTATATTGTATAAAGTGTATCAGCTGTGGAATTATACCAGACTTTCTTAGAGAACTGTTATACGAATAACAAGGTCACTGTCTTTATTTAGGATGGCAACAGACAAGTATTATCACCTTAGTAAATGAAGGCTAGTAAAAGAGTCTTTGAAATTAAATTCGCATAAGTTTCTAATTCTAAAATATAGTTTAGTTAACAACGATGCCGTAACACCAATTTACTAGATTTAAAACCACTAACATTATATTCTACTACAAAATATTCCTTACTAACCTAGACTTAAAACCTATAACATCAATCTAGAATAAACAAGCTACGGCGGCTAATAAAACAGCTGCACCTTAAGTACAGAGTCGAGCCTATTATTGACCTACTGCTGGGCAAAAGGCCACACTCATTGATGTTATTATCGCAACGGGACGTAATTGACGTAATCGCTAGCCTCGGTATCTGCTTAACTATCTAACTATACGAGAGATCTGAGTAACCAGAGGCTTTGTTCATAGGTACAAATTGCCTTCTGTTTGTTTACTAAAATTTAGCATACAATTTTATTATTTACCTGTATTAAGCTGATACAGACATGGAGCGTGCCGTTTCGGACAAATTAATATTGTTTCTATAGAATATGAAAGCTTGTTAGTCTGCGTATGTGCGGCCAACGATAGATATAAATGGGGTATAGAAGAATATTTTTTGTCTGAAACGATAAGTGTCTGAAACGATACGTGTCTGTAAAACGTACCTTTATGTAACATATGGATATTCATTTATAACTTATACCATAAGTTCACTATCATGTTGGCCTGGTAAGCGCAGTATGTCGCTTGCTCATTAGGTTGTTGTCCAATGCGACAAAACCATAATAATATGTTGGCACAAAGCCCGTGGTCTTTTTTCGACGCTTCTTATTTTATTGATTTATGACTTTTAAAATATTAGTCAGAAAAAAGTCTACAATGGTGTTCTACTGGAATACTATTGGTGAACGAAACCAAGTTACCCGCAGTCGTCGGTCACGGCACACTTAATGCAGTCTTAAGGTAGTCATGCGTGAACTTTGTCGATAGTACATAGGCCCTAAAATATGGGTATAGTTGAGTAAGTTGCCTTTATTTGGAACGGCGTTAAACTTGTGCTACTTTAATGATTTCTACTAGAATGGTGTGTCTTACGTATCAGTTCCGCCGATGAGCTGTTCACAATCGTATTACTCTATTTCATTATGTAAATTTTATTACTTTATCTGAGAAAACAGCTACATTAGTCATTAAAGACTTCCAAGAATACATTTGTGTATTCAAATTAATTAGTATTTTTGTGTATTCTTAGGAATTAGTTTTAGGCAAAAAAGACTAGTAGGGTCGGTTACATTTTTCTTGTTACTTTTTGGCTAATTTTATTATTTTATTATCAAATGAGGAGCTGGGGAACTAAAGTTTTTTCAAATTCAGTACTTTAAGACTTTTTTAATTTTAAAGTACTGAATTTGAAAAAGACTACATTAAAAACGCACAAATACATGTAGGTAGTATTTGTGCGATTTGAATGTAGTCTTTTATAAAAGTGCTACTTTTGGTTTTAAATACTTTTAAATTGTTTTTTTTTTTTATTGAAACGGGAGTAGTTCGTTTTTGTAAAACTACAAATTTCAAAAAATATTCTCTATGGCATCGGGTCGCTTTTGATAAAAAAAATATTAATGTGTTAATAGGTATGCACTCATTATATAATATATCCATCACATATTTTGTAATTAACTGCCAGATATAATATAGGCTGCTAAATAATTAATCCCATGTTAGTATATTTTATAGTGTATATATTTCTTGACGTAACTATGCATACCTTGGCTGTTCCTTAACTTAATTTAAATGAATGACTTTAATCATATTCATGATAAGTAGTTATAATTTAAAGCATAGTACAAAAAGGTACCTAATTAACCAGGCTTTCTAGACCAAAAAGTCTTAGGTCCAGAATAAGCACCGTAAACCCTTTACTGGTCGGAAGCTAATAAACCGTAGAGGCTTAAAGTTTTAATTAAAAAGGCCCGGTAATTAGACACGGTCTCTGGATATGTTAATTAATCCAGGGGTTAATTCTTCAAAACAGTGCCATTGTTCCTGGGGCCATAAAAATTGCATACCTTTGGAGAAACATTTGTATGGAGATCCTTAGGGAAACAGAATCTCTGGACGTAATGAAGTAGACAATTTTACATTAAATAAATAAAAATACTGAAGATACACAAAGTTTTACGTTTGCTCTAAACATTTGCTACCATATTTTTAAAGATGATTTAATATTTTCATAATGATGGTATTAATAGAATGCAAATGAACATAAAATATATGGAACACAATCAAAGGCCAATTTTCTGATAACCATTGAAATTGTTTGATTTTTTACAAGTAGCGTTGAAATTATTTTAGATTCAAATTGAATTCAATTTTATTCTTACATGTCTCGGTTCATTTATTATGTAACATAAACATTTAATCTGATCATAATCCAGTTAAACACTATCCTAATTATCAAGAAACAGCATATCCTTTGCTACTTTTCTCAGTTCATTTAAAGGCAGGTCCATAATTACCTTTCGCACTGCATAAAGCACATACAAGATACGGTTGAAGGGACCTGTTATTGAATTTCACATTGTTGTTTATTATTTTTGGTCGTTTGAGCGAAATATTAAGGGTTTTTTTACGAAGCCGATCGATTACTCACCGGGCTTGGTAATTAAGAGCCTTCATAATACCCTGAGAAGAACAATGCACTCACTGTTGCACTCTTCTTTTTGCAATCTTTTGTGTATATTTTTATCCCCAATTAAGGCAAGTTGAGAATTGAATAAGAATAATTGTTTATTTTTATACTATTATAGGGTTAAAGTACTTCTGTGGAAAAATGTGAACTTCAATTTATTTTCATTATGTATTGTTTATTTCAACAGTCAAAAACATTTATAATGTAAATTTGATATTATTTTATTATTGTTAGCGGTGTATAACAATTAAAAATGGATACAGAAATATTAGCAGCTTTTAATTAATATGGGTTTACTTAAAATGCATAATTTTGTTTTACAATTTAAATACAAAATTTAAAGTAATGCGAAAAGTTAAATATGAAAGCATACTACGTACTTAATTTTTACAAACCTTTTGTCTCTTTAGAGAATATTATCTAAGAGGCTATTATAAAAATAATATTCTACATAAACGACTGTGAAGAGAAAATTTTATAAACATTAAGCACCATTAAATATGTATTTAGTACCAAATAAACATGACAATAGCCTCTAAAGGATACTTTCTCAAAATGTCTTTGCTCGACCATTTTGCTTAGCAATTTTTTTGTTTTATTTTAGGCAAGACATTTCATTTTAGGCTGGTTTTTAGTTACATTTTGATGTCAGTTATGTTTTTACTCGCATACTGAAGCTTTTTACTATTATACTAGAAATAGTACTTTTTCTATGCTGACAGATGCACCAGCAAATGAATCACACGTCTGTAGATCGTTCTGTCTGTGTTGATGCTACACAGATGCTAATATGCGTACGCACACAACATTTTAAATGTTGGATATTGAAACATCAAAACCCATTTTATTTATGACTTCCATGGACGCATTTGGTGACGTTTAGTGACTTTCGACCCATAACTTGATGGGATCTGGAAGCAGATTTTTGATCATGGAATTCATACGCACTGTCACAGGATTCGTCATATATCTGTTAATAAGGCATCGCATGATCCGAAACTGGGGTCACACTGTAGCTTTTCCATCCCACGTGATTATGTGGCCCTTATTTTGGGTTTTTGTCGAATTGTACTACGAGCTATTCGCCCAATGGTATGAATCGGGAAGGATCATTGTTAAAGTCGTGTTTTCATACAAGTGAACAATGGAAAATTACATGAAACCGTCAATATCTATAATGAGCAGCTCGAGGTATGAATCATCGAAAGACCCGTATTTTGGGAACCTCTCCTCATAAGTCAGGCTTAAATAGTATATCAGGTTTCTTTTCTTAAAAATTTAGCTATTAATATAATTTTAAGTTATGTTGTAAATATTTTATCAAGAAGATTTATATCCATATTCAATAGAAACCTGATATGAGCACCACATTACCCGAATCTCTAAAGAAGTATCTCAGCAGATAACAATATCGGGGTACGCGTGGGTGTATCTGATCTAATTAATTCGACATTGATTGATACTAATGTACTTGTTACGTCGGTTTAGTGAGTAATTGATTGTCACAACATGATGTATACGCTTATAAAAATCAATATTTAGTTCAACCATTCTTGTTTAGCGGCTTAACTAATTAAAGGTTTGAAGATTATCTTATTAACTAAGTTGTGTCGATGTAGTTGCTAGATGATCGTAAATGTTGTCTCGTTCAATTTTTTTGGTTATTATTTATTAGTATTCGATGTATGAGATGCGATGGTGGCTGAATAGATAAGTGACCGGCGTGTAAATCACGCGGTCCGAGTTCGATCCCGACCGGCAGTACCAATATGAATTCCACTTTGTGGAATTTATATGTCAGTGGCTTACCATCTGCTGACGGTGAAGGAAAACATCGTGAGGAAACCCACATACCATAGAAGTAATTCTAAATGTATGTCTGATCCACCAACCCGCATTAGGCAAGCATGAGTGGATTGTGGCCTAAACCCTCTCAGCTCTCTAGTTAGAGGAGAGAAGATCCGAGCCCAGCTGTGGGACTTAATGGGTTGCTGATGATTCGATGTATTGTTGATTTGAATTACAGCAGAAATTATCATTATTAATTCACATATCTCGGAAGACTAGAAGTTCAGAAATATAGCGGTGTTTATTTTTATCGCTCTACGTGACAGACAAGCAAGTGGCTCACCGGATGACAGCCGCTCATGGGCATAGCTATGTTCTTTTAGCATTGGTTGTGTTTTGGTATGATGCATGTTACTTGCATATACAGAGGGTACTGTAAACTGTTATCGTACATACTCATTTTGAAAATTTTCAGAAATCAAACTTAAATGTTATACTCATTTTTTAAATAAGCTTAACTTTCAAAGAGTTATTTTCAAGTATGACGTACAAATCATAGTCGATTTTATGTTATAGAAGAGAAATATCCATTTCCACCATAACTTCGGTTATGCACGAAAGTTATTATCACAAGTTTTGCATAGCAGCTAGGAATACTAAGGCGTCTTAGCTATACCTGCATTATTCAAGCATAGTCGTAGAACAGATACTATGGGCTTACTACTACAGTTTACGTTAATTAATTTTGAATATTTTGACTGATTGACGTTTGTGCCACTAACTGGCTAGATTTCTATTTAATCTTAACGTAATACAGGGAAAAAAACTGAAAACAAACTATATTATTATACTTACAGCTGATTTCAATGAAATTTTGAGTAAAAATACTCAAAATATTAGGACTCATTCATTGTTTCGTGCCATAACCCTTTCATCCCATGAGACTTTTTATCATTCAGTGATTCTTCACATTGGGACAAAAGCTTTATTCTAAAGTAATGGGACGTTGTAATAATGGAATGATGTTCACTGAGTGAACAGAATAAATTAAAATTCGTCCCATGGAATGAAAATGTCGTGGGACGAAACAGTGAATGAGTCACTTCAGTTAATTTTTGACCCGATAGATGGCGCAATGCTCAAGATATTGGCAAGACTGCCCTGTCTGCAATGCCCATTAGAAAATAAGGCATGAGTAGGTATTATTTATTTATTATTACCAATATTTATATTAAATTTAAAATAACAAAAAGCGCATTATGATAAACTGCGGTTATGTACAGCTAATTAGAAGAATAGAAAGATTTCTATAATGATTGCCGATTAGAATACTGTAGACTTGTAGTATTCATCGTCTCAGGTGGAACAATTGCAAAATGTCCTGTCCCCTTCTAATTCTGAGCACAAGCAGCTGTTATGAAACCGGTCCAAACTGAGTTATTATCAAGTTGTTTTTGGATATAAAGTATGAATAATGTGCTTTGTTTTGAACACAATTTCCATTTAAGTTTATGAACTTGTATGATGACAGATTTGTTGTACTGATAGCTGTTAGTAAATTCTATTTAGCATTTTTATAAAAGTTAGCGAAATATCTTTGAGTATTAAATTAATTATGTACTTGTTGTGCATTGTAATGTACACTTTTGTTGCTCTCACACTGGAATATATTTGCGCTAATCCTGTGGGATCACTAGGACTTAAACTTGAGTTGAGTTGCTGGCCTATGTATTTGTATTTTCATTTTCTACATGTAATATGAAGTACAATAAGGAGTTAAATGAAACGATTATGGAAAAAGTTACATTACAAAAAAACATTGTACTCTTTTGTGTTCAGCAATCAGATAAAATGGATCCTTTTGTTTTAGTCAGTTTAGTCATGCCTTTGGAAGAAACGAGTTAAAATTGTATTATACTCTTTGGTTAGCGTAACTGTTTGTCTCAATGCAAAGTGTTGAAAACAGTAATCACAAACAACCTTAGATGTTAGATGACTTAAGCAATATGACAGTTTCACAGCACATTCCAATTGTGGTGCATTTGTTCGATTCAAATTATAGTACGACATTCCAATCAGATACTTATTGTGTAAAGATATCGAGTACAACATTGATAAAGCCAGTAGCACACCCATAGCTTTATAGCAGAAGCAATCATGATTATGTTGTGTTATTTTTAAGAAAAACTCATGCGCCTTCTAAAATAAATTACAAGTCAGGTACAGAGTGCCATATCGGATTTTAATATCAATGTCAAATTTTCGTAATTACAGTGATATCGAAGTTCTCTAAGTCGAAAGAGTAGGCTCAAAACTTGGTGCTATTTTTAGGTCACATAAAATTTAATATTGAGTTAATCCCACTTGTTACACTCACACACATGGCTTTAATAGTGACTTGATATGTGTGGTCACTGCTTTATGCAATATCATTTAATATATGCCAAACAGTTCTTGCTACCAATGATTTGTGCGTTATATGAGGACGTGCAGCAATGGTGATAATTTTGCATATTTCTCTCCCTATAGTAGTGCGGAAATGGCGTCATGTAGATGTCGAGATACTTCTACTCATAGTTATTTAATACTAAGTAGTCTTTCTAAGAGCAGGGCGTACGGTATACCATTCATCATCATTACAGCCCATAAATTAATGTCCCGCTTCTGGGCACGCATCTCCTTCAAATATTTTGGAGGGATCACATATCTTGACGATCTAAAACGTCTAAACCTAAAGGGTCTAATCCTTCCCATTGACCTAGAACCATGAAATTTGGCAAGAAGCAATATCAAGTTGCACAAGTAAAGGAAAAAATACGAAAACTGTAGAGTAAAACAGTGAGTTTATTCTGGACTGTCGTTACATAAAGATGGTGCCCCCCTTAAGTGAATATTTTTTCCAACATAAAGCTATCCCATTACCTCCTAATATCATACATTTCAATCACAAAAAAATGTATAATTGTACGGAACCCTTAGTGCGCGAGTTCGACTCGCAAGTGGCTGATTTTTTAAACCGATAACTACAATACCCTTGATGGGCAAAGGTCTTTTTAATTATACTTGATAAACTCTTCTATAAACCATTATTAAAATACTATGATACAGAAAATTTCCTCTAATAATTATAATTGATTTAGTGGAGTACAAGGTTGTTTATGAACCAACTTAATATATTATAAGTATAGTGCTGAATTATATTTAAAGGCTGTGTGATAGTTGAATTTACTGTCATTGTCAGTTTGTTCGAATTGTCAGTTTATGTTGCGTCAGAATTTGTCTTTATGCTTGTTTCTGTAACTAACGATCTTATCTAGTTTGTTAAGATATTGTCGTAGATATTTAACTGTTACCATAAAATGTTCTATTCATTTTGACTAGTTCGTAGTTTGTAGATATTATGAGTTACCAAGGTTTCCCTCATAATTTCTCAAGATGAGGTATAATTAAGTTAAACGAAAATTTTATATAACATTTCAGTATTCTTTCTTTGAAGATAAAATCATAAGAAGCGACTAATTTGGCAAAAAAGTACCAACACAATTTCCGGACCGCGTAGAAAAATTAAATTTCTGTCAGAAAACACTAAAAATCTCAGAGAGCTCGACAAACTCAAGTTTAATTTCTTTTTAAAAGATTTTGGCGCGCGGTCTTCATCGAATAGGACGTGCGGACGAGAAGTGAAAATGAAACAATTATGCAAATCGGCAACAAAATAAAACTCATTTTATTAATAATCAAATAACGGGAGTTCGCATTCGCAAATGAAATAAAATTTCGTAAATGGTGGCATTAATTGTCGGGACGCGGGGTGGGGTTTGTCTCCGCGCCTCCCTCCCTTCTGGCTTCTATCAAATAGAAGTTATCTCAAAGGGGAGAAGTTTTAATAAAATTCCGAATGCCTCGGGCAGTTAGATACAGAAAGATTCTTATATACCATATCTCTTAGTTATAAAAGTAGCAACTTAGCTTGAAAGAATCTTACGCTCGAATGGAAGTCTTTGAACGTCTTCAATATTCAAGTTCAGTCATATCCGTGCTGATTTGTTCAATATTCGATCAAATAACTGATTTCGACATTCTGAGACATTTGCGGTTCAATAAGTTTCTTGGAAGAATCTTTTGAATGTGCTAGACAACAAAGGCAACAAACAAAGTTAACTAGAACTTGAATTTGTGATGAACACCGTCATAGTACTTACGTAACAAACAGTGAACAGTTAGAATGTTTCCATGAACCTTGTAGAAATGCGTAGCTCAAAATCGTGGCTTTAATGTTGATATTTATGCCTTTTACCCAACTGCCAAAAAGCAGGTAATATTTTTCGCGCCTATGTATGTTTGTATGTGGGCATTTCTGTTCCATTGTTGCCTTCTGTAGCCTTAAACGGCTTGGCAGATTTTAAGTGTGAGGTATCATTAGATTTGTATTCTTCCCCCGAGTGTCATAGGCTATGTGACGTCATCAAAAAACCAAATGGCGGCCGTAAACTGTCAAAACAGACGTTTTTTTAGTGCTATCGCAATCTATCGTTTTTTTTTTAAATAAACATTTGTTAAAGTTAGAAAAGATTCCCGAAGAGTCTATATCTAAGACAAAACACAAGAACACATATAACTTTTTCCTGTAAGTCGTACATGCTCGTAGAATTGTGGTACTGAGATATTTAAGAATATACTTATCTAAAAATAGCTTCCCAATTGTATGTTCTACTTAAAGACATCTTTACACAGCTCTTTGGCATAAAAATAAGACTAGATCCAATATACATCGTGTTGCCAACAAGGGGTCAATGGCCAATAATGGAAAGACTAAAAAAAACAATTTCAATTGTGATAAAGATTACTTTATTCATTAATAATGTATTTGTGTATTCTTAGAATATTGAACGAAGGAAAAAATAAATTACTTTATTTTCTCGTATCAGCTATTTTTACTGTTTTAATAAGATGTTAACAAATTTGGCTATATTAAATGTATTATTTCTATTTCATTTGGATCATTTGTTTTATTTTAATTAATTCTGTTTCTTTGTCAAATTTAATTAGAATTCTAGTAAATAATGTTATGAGTATTACTAGAAGTCGCGTGGGATTCCGCTCTCATCGTTCTTTATTTGGCCTCTGCTCAACTTCTATTGGTTGTAGCGTGATGTTAGATAGCCTATAGCCTTCCTCGATAAATGGGCTATACAACAATAAAATAATATTTCATATCGGACCAGAAGTTCCCGAGATTCTAGCATTCAACCAAACAAACAAACTCTTCAGCTTTATAATATTAGTATAGATATATAGAAAGAAAGAAAGAAAGAAAAATATTTTATTTTGGTAACCAAAAAACATACACAAACAGAACACAGATTAACATAATTATTTATATTATAGTCACCAAAATAGGCTCCAGTTCAGCTTAAAATACATGGCACAAAAATGCCATGTGCTGATTTTCAACTGGAGCCCTTTTGACAACGGTGTCGAAAACAGCAGACTAATTACTCGTACCTACTCGTAAAAATAAAAAAAATAAAATAAAAAATATATATTCCTATAAAGCATATTCTGATAATCATCACACAGTGAAAGCAGAACACATGATGCTGAACTACCGCCATTAAGGAGGAAGTGTTAAAATATTGTAAATAAAAGTGAGTATTTTTTGTGTAAATAAATAAATAATTAAATTTTGTGTGTCAAGTACCTATCATATTTTGTGTAAGTGTATGTGTAATCTTCTTGTGCAATTATTTACTTTATCTAATGTAGCCAAACATAGAACAAAACAAAGGTGTACTTTGTCCTGGGTGGGAAACGAACCCACGACCTTCGGCTTAGCAGCCAAGGTTACTAACGACCACTGACGACCTTTTTTAGATATAATATAGAAGTATAGATTAGATACCTAATTAGTGTCGTTTTAGAGATACAAAATGAGAAATACTGTTATTTTATAGTCTTACTAGCTTCCGCCCGCTGCTTCGCCCGCGTGGTATGTATTTTATAATAATATAATATAATATAATATATTTTATCTATTAAAAACCGCTTCAAAATCCGTTGCGTAGTTTTAAAGATTTAAGCATACATAGGGAAACGGACAGAGAGCGACAGCGACTTTGTTTTATACTATGTTGTGATGCAGAGTGTCCTGTAAAATATTTAAAGTTATGAAACGAAATTATTTCACAAAAAAAAAGCTTTGAAATAATCAGTGTAAGATATTATAAGTACTACTTTAATTTTAAGACCTATTAAGTAAGAACAAGATTTACCATTTCATGTTAATTATTTATTTAAGAGCCACCAAACAATTATTTATGAAGCGTGTATTAATTAGGCGTATCATATAATAAGCAATACTAATTATTAATATCTTATTTACCTTGAAACGTTTATCGTGAAAATTTTGAGTTCAAAGCGACCATAAGAAATTTCGTTAGACTCAATTAAAACATTAATAGGTAAATATTTCAGGCTTAGGGGGATCGCACACATATTGAAAATGACATACCAAATACGGCTTTAACAATAGACTTGTAATTATTATCTATTACACAAGAAACAAGTGTTTATTTTAAAAAAATAAAAAAAACCCGCTTAATTGCTAAAAAGTAGCCTTGGTCAGTCAATATTATTAATTATTATGTATATTATAACTTTGTGAAAAAAAATACACTCTTCAGCTTTATAATATGTATTAGTAAAGATATAGAGATTCGGGGATACGAATATAATTATAACACCTTGCACTTCAAAATCGGTCAAGCTATTTAGGTTAGAAGAGACAAGTGGAGCCGCGTGTAATAGTTAGTGCATATATAATTGAATTAGGCTATAAATTAGCTTTCATCTGATACCCATATTGTGATAGCACTAAATAAACGTCTGTTTTGACAGTTTACGGCCGCCATATTGATTTTTTGTTGACGTCACATTCATGGCCTATGACACTCGGGGGAATAATACAAATCTAATGAAACCTAACACTTTAAAATCAGCCAAGCCGTTTAGGCTACAGAAGGTCACAATGGAACAGAAATGCCCACATACATACATACATACGCGCGAAAAACATTACCCTCCTTTTTGGCAGTCGAGTAAAAAGCAGTGCTTTGTTCTTTACGAACTTTACTCAATATTTCAGTTTTAATTTCACTAGTTAACAACAAGTATGATATAAACCTGACGATAGAGACAGATCGTCATCAAAATCGTTTTCGTGTAAGATCCACTTTATTTTGGACGCTATTTATGGGCTTTCTAAGGCTTAATTAAGGCTCGTTTGATGTTCAATCTCTTACGGAAAACTCGGTAATTGCTCTACAGTAAGTAAATAGATGAATTTTTTTGCTTGCTTGCCCAAATATACTGTGGTATAGTTTAGAATGTTCTAAAATATTTTAGAAGCTTAATGAGATTGTCGGAAACATGGAACTAATTAAATATGATCATAATTTTAATGTAAATTTCCAATAGTAATTACGAAGTAGTTGCTAAAAATATTGATGAAACTGGGTTTGGATGTTCAAATAACGTATCGTTTTTATTACAACATCATGCCCTGACGTCAGGCACATACCTAACCTACCTATAAAAGTCTATGAAAAATATTCAAAATTTAATCGATTTCTTAACCTCAATATCAAACCGAACACCTCAGTATCACAATGCTGTGTGTGGCACTAGTTTAGATTACTTATTTCCAGTTATGGAATATTTTTTTAACATTATTGTTTTATATAATTATGTAAACCTTTTTCACCAACCACAAACTTATACGAGGAATTACCTATTTTAAAAATAAATACTTCTTACATTTAAAAGTACTATTAATTTATTAATACTTCCTTTTTTTTCAATTATAATTCTCAAATAACCCTTTGTCTTCACAAATAATTCAGAAAAAATATAATTATCAAACAAACTACCCAAGGCCAAGTCAACACGCAATGAGAGTCGGAACAACTAAATTAAAGTCCTAAATAAATATTTAGTCATAATTTAGTTGGCACACACCAACATTCTTCCAGATGGAGTTACAGCGATATATCACTAGAGGCGATATAACCGTGAAATATTTTAAAATATTATAACAATTTACTGCGAATATGAAAAATTCCTCGAATGGGTGCGGAACATAAATTTCCCTGTGACCCATAACGGGGGCTGTGTACTCATAATTCCTTTTTCATTGAGACAAATATTCATATTACCGTGATATTAGAAGTGCGTGCATGCCTCGCATGTAGAAAACACTGACTTACAGAAATACTGAATTCAATTACGGAATTTTTCTTCCAGACAGTCTTTATGTCAATTTAGTTGTGTGAATATGAAGTAGATTTATGAAGTGCTCAATTTTGTTCCATCTGTATAGTATTGATATTAAAAATAAATAATAGTTTATTGCCCAAATATGATACATACTTCTTAGTGATAGATTTATCAACCTTTTGGGAGAAACAAATATTTTCCTTCAGCGCAAATTACTTTCCAAAAGTGAAATTGAATAATTCGTTTGTATTTTATCTATCCTTGCATAGGCTTTTAATCGTGGTTTCACGTGAATTTCCAGTATTAATAAAAGGGTTATTTAAAAAAAAATCAAGTCCTCTTTAGTCTATAAATCTATCTAGAGATCTTTTAATATTTGCTTTTGTAAAACCAATTAAATTATAAAAAGATTTTTTTATATTATGAAGTTATTATTTTTATTAAATTGAATTTTAAAATTTAAATTTGACTGATTTATTTACTAGCCTGTAGACTAATATACTAGAATTTCAGGACAGAAATATCGAACCTGAGACGTTTTGCATAATAGACGTCAATACTCCTGTTACGCTACTGAAGTAAACAATATAATAATGTCCTCAAACCACGCTACCCGCGATAATAGTACTAAGATACGATTTATAATCAAATCCGTCTCCAAAATCCGTAAATTCGACACCATTCATAAGAATTAATCACAGCCAACGTAGCTATGCTCATAAAACTAATTGCTCGTACTGTTATAAGAAAATTCAATGTATAATACCGCGAGATGGAAACGATACTTTAATGCTATGTTCATTTCGCGTTACTTGATTCACGAACGACTCGACGCCTCCCATGGAAACGTGACGTGTATGAATTAAGGAGCTTCCGTGAATTAAGGGTCTATGATGTTCAAGTTTTGGAAGCGTTTATGAAATTTTATCGTACTATTCATTCATAATATTCGCTTATCATTCATCATCATTTCATCCCAGTGCAGAGACGTCCCACTGCACTGGGTTGATTTTTTTTTTTTATACCACGACGGTGGTAAACCGACGTGCGGTCCTCCTGATGGTAAGCGGTTACCGTGGCGTATGGGCGCCTGCAACACCAGAGGCATCACGAGCGCGTTGCCGACCCTTAAGAAACCTATTCTCTCCTTTTTTGAAGAACCCCATACTGTAGTCCTTTGGGAAAACTTCGTTAGAGAGTTCATTCCACAACCTGATAGTTCAAAAACAAATGATGATAAATTATCGCTCAGTAGTTGAAATTTGACCATATTAATATCAAAAATCTATGATGTTATGCTTAACTCTTTTGTCTTGTCTTTTCATAAACATACGTAATTCAATTGTTACACACTACAGGTAATTTGAAGATAAAGTACTTAACCAAAACATCTGCTGCCAAATAATATTATTTACGCAGTATTAAAACATGTCAATACGAATTACTAAAGGCTTTTATAGGATTTAAAGAAGAATGGAAGGTAACATTAATGTGTGGTTTATGCTGTACTAATTTTATTGTTGTTACATACATGAAATATAATTACTCTGAGTGACGGATTAAGAATACATAAAATGTCACTACCTCATCTCAACCCGTGGGTGTTGTAAAAGGTGACTAAGGGAGTTAACCTTATGCAGACAAGAGCACTGCGAGAAAAGAAAAATTTGAAACAAACCCTATACCAGCCAGGCCAGCGTGGTAGTAGGCTAAATTCCTCCACATTATTTGGAGGAGACCCATGCCCAGCAGTGGGATATTTGAGATGAAATGATGATGATGATGATGATGACAATTTCTATCCTTCTAATGTTGCGATTAATATTTTAAAATGTTATCTCATTGTTTCAAGTAAGACGTACATATTCTTTGTTCGAGCTCATTACTTAGTCGTATCACAAATCATAAAAGGTTCTTTACGTGACACATCCAGTTTTGAAACGTCTCCTAACATACGCTCGGTATATAGTAGGGAGGTGTATCCTCATTTTGGAGTCATTACACGAAATAGTATCATCGTATAAAGTCCCAAGGGGAGAGGGAGTGACTTTGTGGCTCCTGTTTATTTATACACAACCATATATATTTTGGTTAATTAAGTTTTTGTGCGGTCGCGGATTACTGACTACGGAGGGGAGTGGAATTGGCGGAGCTAATCGTAATATAGTGCGGGAATGTTTGCTGAAAACGTTAATTAAATAAAGTATGACGATTCTTGACAAGAACGGAAGTACTATATCCTACTACTATTATTGAATTATAATTGCTAAAGTTCGTGATGAAAGTTAGATAGATATTTAATACTTTTTCACACAAAACTTACAAATATTTTGACGTAAAGATCTGGAAATACACCTATTATACCATAATTTTGTTGTGAATCGTATAGGTACGAGTAAAGCTACGAGTACAAATTGGTGTGAAAGTAAAATAGACACGTCGCATCGGTATGTTTGCCGCTTGTCTAAATAACACGAAGAAAATGTTTTATTCTCAACAAACTGTTGGATCTGAGAAAGTTATTTTAATTCCAATTGTATCTAAGAACACTTAAATCAAAGAAGGTGTCAGATAGACACGAATTCTGTCACATAATCACGATCATAATTCTTGACAAACATCGAACAAAATATAATTCTTCACAACCTTATCCAGATAACGCAACGATACTACGGCATTCTTACAATACTAATTCACTGATACCTATTCCCCTCGTTTAATAAATGACACTAATTAATCTCTCTGGCATCTGTCATGTTAAAGAATAGTCAAGAGCCCGAGGCTAAGAGTGCACCCGAAGTAATTGCTGTTGTTCAATCAACAGTCTAAAGCGAAGACCCCGCGCCCTTTTCGACACAGGTAAGATGGTTTTAGAGGAGGAATACACTAATTAAAGTTGAATAGCTATACGAAATGTAAATTGGTAATTTTTTTTGTAAAAAAATTGTATTTAAAAAAAAAATCTTTAGTTTTACAGTATTTATAAATAAACAGTTTTATTTTTTACAACAAGTTTTAATAAAACACACTCTAAAAGTCTAAATATTAATAAAAAAAAACAAAAAACCCTTTCAATAAAATATTATTTAAATAATGAATAATAATGAGAGTGACCATGTTAGTTTAAATAAATAAAAAAAAAAAATAATAATAAATTTTCGAATAATAAGCACCCTTCATCCTCTCTCCTACACTAATGTTGTGCCCAACAGGGCACACAATTGTCACGCACAATCACTACACGGATTATTATGTATTATATCCAATAATTTTGTACATTATAATATGACTTAAATTAACTTAAATTGACTGGCCTGTTGGTCTAGTGGTTAGTGACCCTGACTGCTAAGCCGGAGGTCGTGGGTTCGATCCCCACCCAGGACAAATCTTTGTGTGATGAGCATAAAGGTTTGTTCTAAGTCTGGTTGTAATTTATCTATAATATTATGTATTTTTTTTTTCACATTTTACTTTATTTCATAATTTTATATATTTACAAAAAAAATGTATTTAAGTAGTATATCAGTTGTTTTAGTACCCATAACACAAGCAAATATAATTGCTTAATTTGGGACTAGATGGCGCTGTATAAATGTGGTAGAATATTATTATTATTATTAAAGTCATAGTCATAAGTCTGAAATCCAAACGAAATAAGATTGGTTTACAAGTTTACAGCTTAAATAAAATAAATTACATAATAATAATGCATAATGCATCATACTCTTAAATATAGAACCAACATATAAAACTGGAACACCAACTGACTTTAATTCGTTGCATACGATCAAGCTATTAAAACATCGTAACTGCAACAGTAGTTTAAAGTATGTCATTTACCCGCACATATGACCGGAAACACCTGACGATATTTAAAAACCTGCCATCCGTGCAACATACATTTTGTGTTTTTCTGTCCAAAAATTAAGTGCTTTATGTTTATCTTTTTTTAAACCGGTTTTAATTTTAATAACTATAGGTACCATAATATTATAAAGCTGATGTTTGTCTATTTGATTGAACGCGCTAATCTCTATAGGTATACAATATTTTTTCAATTCCGTTTAGATAGATAGATAGATAAAATATATTTATTCATAAATATTTTACAAATTTTGGTTCGTAGTGTCTTTAAGCCTTATATTAGGTTTATCTAGACACTAGGTTCTCACAAATTTATATAAAATCTAACATGCATCAACATACAACAATAAACAAAACAAAACTATATTAAAATTATGTGGGTCTCAAGTAAACCGCTCACAAATTAAGCGATCACGAACCACCACTGCATAAAACGAGATGTACTACTAACTACTAAACGGAATTGAAAAAATATTTTTTGTTGGATAGCCCATTTATCGAGGAAGGCCATCAAGGCATAATTATCTAACTTGTCTATCCAATCCTGCCATATATTCGTAGTAGTAGGACTTAATATTTCAGTGGGTACTAGCTACCCACAAGTTTGCGACGCATTAAATTATTCATACATTCAATCACTATCCTCTATAAATAGATGAAAAACACCCACGCTTATAACCTACATAGGTGGTGTGCCGCCCGTGAAAGTTTCCGTTCTTGAAAGTCTTTACTACCCACTAGATAAGACTTTTTATTCTGTTACAATGAAAAATAAAATGTGTATTTTTATATTTGTAAAGAAAAAATAATATAGTTGTTCAATATTTTCTATATTTAGTCTATTATTCGTTTATTTAAGTAGAGCTGTTGACGATATTCGTGGTTATAAATGAAAATATAGGAATTTTATTATTTCATCATTCAAAGATAATATAAAAGATATTTGAAATTAAATAAATACTCTAAACCTTGTTTTATCACTGGCTCATAAGTTTTAATCATCATTTCAACCAATGAACGTTCCACTGCTGGGACTGGACTCCTCCAAAGATTGTGAAGGGAATTTAGCCTACTATAGCGCTGGGCAGACTGGTTGGTATAGGAGGTTTGTTTCGAATTTTCCTTTGACAGACAAACTAGCCGTGAAACAGGGCATTAGAATCTTTTTTATACTTTATTGCACACATAAATATACAATATACATATTAAAATAATTTTACAATATAAACAAAAAGCATGTTGAAAGGCGAGTTTAACTTCGAATTGAGTACTATAATATTGAACGTACAGGAAATAAATAGTGTAAAAAAGAGAACATAATGACATAAAGACAGAAAAGTGTTAATATAAAAGAAAGAAGAAAAAAAAAAAATATAAATATTTTCATTTAATAGAACATTAACCTTACAAATCAATCAATCTGCAAATGCCATCAACCACTAGCCCTCGACCCCACACGATCAATTTCAATCTAAAAATAGAAAGTTAAAACACACCGCTACCTAAAAACCTTCATTAAAATAGCTAAACTTCTATCATTATCGTTTTCTATTGACCTACAAGCTTAATAAGCACTTACAGATACGTAAGTCCTTGGCAACATGGCAGTTTGTAACCACAACAGATAATAAGCGACAACTTGTAATCTAAACTTACATCAACGTTACGAAATAATAGAAACAATAGCACAGCTGTAGAAATAACAACATGTTTGAGATGATTTGGTAACCGTAACTAAATTTTGAATAATAAAACATACTTGTATAAGAAGATGTCATGAAAATGGAGCACATGAATCATTTCAATGCGTTGCGCACACTCGATTCGTGTACGTAACTTTATTATTGTGAATATGATGATGATAATGTTGACATCACTTTCGATGAAACGATTATATCTTTACGGTAAATAATAACGTCTGTAAATTGAAAAAAGGAGAAGAAATAGTAAGCGTGTTTAGTCAGTATCTAAATAATTTGCTCAATTTTCTTTACTGTTATCGGAATTTCGATCAGAAGATTCAGCCACGTTCCTTATTGCCTAACATCTCATCTCATAATATTTTGTAATGCAAATTGGTGAGTATGTACAGCAACTGACTGGCTGCTCAGACCACGCAAATGTCTATAATGACTAATATTTCACTTTTATGTCGCTCGAAGCTCGCTATAAAAAACCTAATTATCCCGAGGAAAGTTGCAAGCTCTTGAACGTCGGCTGTGATTACTCGATCATAAACTCGACTCGAATTACTGTTTTTTTATCAAATATTATCAAGTAATCGATACCTTTTGGACGGGCTTCAATTATGGTTATCGTACGTCGAGCCGTCGACAATAGAATGAGACGATAATAAATTTTTGATTTAAAAATCCATTTCATTCATCTATTGTGTGGCGTTGATGGTTAACCGATTATTATCAAAGATAGGTATTTTTTGTAGGCATTACATAATGTAAAAGCCTTATGAAATGAAAGTGGTAAAACGTGCAAGTATGACAAATTGAATTGTCAATGGATGATTGAATGTCAAGAGTAATCCCGTTATGGGTGACTGGTTTATTGTTGATCAGTTCACCAAAAAAGACGACTTCTCACTTATTAAGTCTTGGTTACAATTGGATTTTTAATTTTATCTTTTCTCTAAGTATTATTCAAAAAGTTGTTATTCCAAATCTGAAAGGAGTTTATTGCTTATAAATGTCGGCAGAAACAAAATACTGTAGAAATTGCGATTTTCTGTATAGTTTAGGTCTCCAGTCAAGTTACAGTTTAATATCACTATAAAATGGATACGCTGTAAAACTTTATTAAATACAAAAACAGTTATACCACGAACACACAAACCAAAATAAACACAAAACAAAACGATCATCGAAATGAAATATATACTACGACATCATTTCTGCATTACCATTAGTCGAACTATATATTTGGCGTGCAAACTGTTCGATACACCGTAAATTTAGTCTTTCCGTATCAAATATTACCTCGGGGCAAGCGTGAGGATTACTTTATTCAAAATAATTGAAAGAACTCACATTGTTTTTAATACGTGAATTTTGCTCACGAGTCGTTGGTATCTTAGCATGGGTCGTACTTGGACGTTCAACGTTAAGCCGCTCTCAATTTATTGACAGGACCCATTTAAATCAACCACGGCATTTTGAAACTCTTTAACTTTAAAATATATGAGCAAAGTAATGTTCGCAGCGTGAGTTTGTAATAATAGTGCTTAGTTGGATGCAAATTGATGGTGTGAAAGATGCTCGTAGTGTTTTGGTTTGTTTTGTCATTATGCTAAATTGAGTAAAGTGTGGTCATCCGCATACAATTAAAAGTGTACTGTTTAAATTGAAGTAATTTAAGGAATAAAGGGTAAACTTAGGTAAAAGAAGCTTACACAATTGCACGACATAAAGATAACTTTAACAATATCTAATAGAAAAGAGTCAGTAAAGTATTGAAATTGAAATGTATGTCGAAAAGTTTTAGTTTTTAAAGTTTTTTTTTCTGAAAGGAACACTTATTTTGATTGCGATATTTATTTATCTTTATCACTCGTACCTTCTTAACACACTGTGCAGACGCATCTCAAGTTTTCAACCCATGGGTAAAAGGCAACTAAGGGAGTAACCTTATGCAGACAAGAGCACTGCAAGAAAAGGAAAATTAAAAACAAACCCTATACTAACCTATCTGGCCAGCGTGGTATGGTAGACTAAATTCTCTCAACATTCAGGAGACCCGTGCCCAATAGTGGGACGTTTATGGGTTAAAATAATGATACTAAAAAGGCATTACTTGGTTTTCAATTTTCAACAAAAAATGCTATCTAAAGAATTGCAACACGTTTTGCGCCAACGTCACTCCCGCTTGTCCGCTAAAGTCAGACAAACGTAGTATTTACGATAACACCTCTATACTTTGAGCCTTATTTGGTAAAGTTAGAGCTTATACCGTTATAAAGACCTTATGTAAGCGTAGGTTTTATTTTATGAGAAAATATGTGAAAGGTTTTGTCTGGGTTTATAATTTTATTATAGAAATGAGTACGCCTATTTTATTATTTCTGAGAAGTTTGTGTATACCTCAAAGGTAGTTTTGTTTATAAACAACTAGCTTCCGCCCGCTGTTTCGCCCGCGTGGTATGTATTTTATAGCTATAAACCTTCCTCTTGAATCAGTCTATCTATTAAAAAAAACCGCATCAAAATGCGTAGTTTTAAAGATAATATTTTTTTTTTAGCATACATACATATAGGGACAGAGAAAGCGACTTTGTTTTATACTAAGTAGTGATTTTATTTGTTTTTTTCTTGTTGTATAAGTTCTAAATTAAATAAATCTTTCAGAGCAATAAGAGTACTGAGTACCTAATAAAGACTAATTAAATTAGGTATAAATATTATGTGTATCTACTGCTTTTTGTACTCGAATAATTACTTTGTGAAGTACTTATGTGATAATAATTACGTTTTTAATTAGACCAATTAGGTATGTACTTAACATTTTAATTAATTAAGGTATCGCGTTCCATGACGTAGACGTCTGTAAACCACATAGAAGGTGGGTAACTTATTCAAGTAACTCTGAAACTCATTACCATTATTTTCCCAAGAATTTGCGACCTGATTAACCACTAGGTTAATGAAGCAATCCTTTTTATTTAATAGGCCATTATCATATTATTTTTATTTCCACTTAACACGACATGCACTCGCTATGTTCGGTTAATACTCTCGTTCAATAATAATATTATATTGTTGAAGTCTAAATAACTGTCTACATGCGACCTCTTTAAATTTTTCAGGGTAAACTTTGTACATGCAACATTATGCCAATATTGATAAGACGAATCAATATTCCCACCATCGCGGGCTCGGTAACCTTTTTCACAGCTAAAGCTTAAGCCTGCAAACATGCTTACTGATCTCTTTGTATTTTATCCTTTTATATTATTCAAGGAATATTAAATTTTGCCGCTATACAATAAGGTTGAAATTTGTTTGTATTATTCTTGATCGAAAAGTCGAATATCCTTAAGCTAATATAATATAAGCCCGCGAACAGAGAGTTATCGGATCCACGATTTTTTGGACGCGTTTCGAACGAAAATTAAGGGAGCATTACGACATTTACTGACCTGCCAGTTTAATCAAACTTTCAGCTTTTTATGTGATAAAGTGTGATTTTTTTTTTTATAGAGTGTCGTTCGATATCCGACTAGTATCTTACTTATACCGATTTTCCTTCGTTAATATATCTTAATGAATTCAGTTTTATGATTAAATTTTATTACTTTGAGCTCGTGAAAAAATAGTGATCGGACAGTCCGATTAATTGTGAAGCATTACTTCTGCTGTGTATTCACTTAAACAATATAATATAACTAACATATTCAACCCTTTTAGAGCTCCTTTGCAGCCTAAAGCCAGATTTCACCAAAACGAAGACGTGATGGGAAAATAATTGTTTATTTTATTTAAATTTTAAGTAATTTCTGTTAGACAAAACCAATAGAATTTAATTATTTAAGCATTTGCTCTTCACTATGTTCCCGTGTTTCAATAAAATGTTAAAAATAGGTAGTCTTATATATTGTTTATATCGCATACTCGTATCTTCTGTTCTCATCATATATAATTATCTCCTCCTTGGTGAAGATTATTTTTTAGATTCAGTTAGAGCCAAAATCTAGTGTGCATTTATATAAATAACCTGAGTTAAATTCACTGTATTTAAAGCTAATTATTAAAAATAGAAAAATAAACAAATTCATGAGAGAATTAAGAGCAGCATTTTGGGACTCTAAATGAACTGATTAGCAATAGAAAGAATAGGAATGTATGCATAAAAAAAGATATTTTCATGTAGTTAGCCAACACGAGCCAAAAGTTTCTTCATAAAATTAACGAACGAAACAATTGACGGAATGAAAACTCCCGCAGAAAAATTTACAGCTTTTCATTTTCGAGGCATTGTTTTGATAAAAAAGAATTAAAAGAAGAGGTGAATGGAAATCCTTCCTCTTCAGCCTCCGGCCATCCAATTAGACGCACTTTCCAGTGAAATCAAAAAACGTACAATAGAACCCCCGATATCGCACGTTCAAAATTCATGAGGTACGGGAATAGTTGCAGCGGGAGCCTAATAGTACAACAAAGATGAGTAGATTCATGTTATCTTTAAATTATGATGGGCGAACACGAAGAAATCTCATAATAATTTCCAATTCTAAGGGCCGGTGTTTCAATGTCACCTTATCTCGAATTGATCTAGGCTTGAACATAAGTAGGACTTATGTGTATTTCAATATAGGATTAAAGTTAAGCGGCACCTAAAGTCTATCCTAACTAGCCTTAATCTAAGCGGAGGATTTTTGCCACTTAAGTTCCGATCTGAGATTTGCGTGTGGCTTTATTATTATATGCCAATTTGTTTTTCTTGTTTTCTTGAATAGCACCAATTTTGTAGTAAGGCTAAAAATTGCTAATACCAGAGTATATTGATAAGTTAATGGCTAACAGGTAGTGCCGTAAAACACTATAAAAAAAAATGCCAATATTAGTGCACCAACTTTAGTGCAATGGAGATAAATCTGCTGATGCTGATGCTGAATAGAAAATAAAAAAGCGATGCTAGTACGTGGAAGGCGAAAAAAAACTAATCAGAAATGTCGTAAACTTGATTTTAAAACTCAATAATTTATAACAATAATAATAAATAAAAAAATATTCTACCACATTCACACAGCGCCATCTAGTCCCAAATTAAACAATTATGTTTGTGTTATGGGTACTAAAAAACTGATATACTACTTAAATATATTTTTTTTGTTTTAAATAAATACATATTATAGATAAATTACACCCAGACACAGAACAAACCTTTATGTAAATCACACAAAGATTTGTCCTGGGCGGGGATCGAACCTACGACCTGCGGTTTACCAGTCAGGGTTACTAACCGCTAGACCAATAGGACAGTCAACAAACATCAATGTCAACCAAATGACAACAAAAATCATAAACAAATGACATATTCTTTTTATTATGTTGCAATATTGCGATTTATCTCAGATTAGCTAAGCCGAGGAAGATCCAGATTGAAATACACTACCGTCTTTCAAAAGTGACACTTAGATTAAATGTAGGACTTAACTTAAGCAATAAGATAAGGTGACATTGAAATACCGGCCCTAAGTTGACAAAGCTTAGTGGCTGACGCCAAGTAAACGAATTTAGTCATCAAACGGGACAAATTTGTTAATTTTTTAATCTTACATGATCGTATATTATGCACAGATCCAGAATATTAAAGTATTAAAATATTTTCAACACTTGAAAACTGGATAAACCACGCTATCTATTTACTTGTGGGTATTTTGTTATTAATGAGTCATTACAGAAAAACAATTAAGAAACGTCCGCAGCTGGGCACAGCTTTTCTCCAGTACATAAACAATTTTTATTGTGATTAAGAATATGACAAACTTTGATAAAGAATTTTTTACTAAAAAATTACGATTCAAGCAGTCATGAGTATCGGTTGATGAAATTCCGCTACCACTCAGCCGTGACCCTGTGATGCACACTCGCACGAACTGTTGCTTGGCTTGAAATACAGCACCAATTAAAGTTGACACCCGACGCCTCCGTTCGGTTGCACCTTCAACATTCGATTGGTTCTCACGTGTGTACCTATTTGTTTTGTTTATTGTTTTTCTCACATTGTCTTCGGCAAGTCATTAAATTTATTGTTATCTTAAAATAAATAGGTACTACCAGCATTTAATTTTCAAGATATTACACGTAAATAATCGCTATATAATAATCATTATTTAACCCATAAACTGCCCACTGCTGGGTACGGGTCTCTTCCAAAGAATGAGGAGGGAATTTAACCGACTATACCACGCTGGCCAGACGAGTTGGTATAGGGTTTGTTTCGAATTTTAACCCACGGTTTGAGATGGAGTAGTGACATTATATATTCTTAATCCGTCACAACATGGAATCTTTAGTTAATTAAAATAATTGCGTAGGTACTGTGGCGGAAATTAGGTAAGGCTTATGACCAGCAGTGGACCCTGGACGTCATTGGACTGATATTATGATGATGACGCGTAATTTTTTACATTTTAACCCATTTTAACCCAATGGTCAAAGATTAATTTATATTTAAATAGTTAAGTATAAATTGATTTTAAACAATAATTATACTTTTTTTTTTAGTTATAATTGAACTCAAACTTACTTCTTTCTTGGCTTCACCGCTATTTCAAGATTCTACTTTTTTTAAGAATACCGTACAACTGCTATCAACTTTATGAAGTCTCTCTAAAAGAAGCCCTTTATTTACGGAGAAACTACCTTAGTTCAAGGAGTTCTTTTATGTTTTTGTTTGCAAATACAGACGTTTGGTCTTTTGTTGGCGTTGATTCTATTTTATTTAAAAAATTTTTAGACTATTTTTCACACAGTAAAACTATTTGAGCGCCAACTCGTACAATATCAAGGTTTCCTGTAGAGAAACGCTGATAAGGAAAGTTCTATATCCCGATATTTCAGAGAAAACTAATATCTACCTAAATCTGTTCTACTGGGCGTTAAAATTAAAACGATAATATCTACCGATAAAAAACAAATACTAAAACTACATAAACAAAAAACGTTTTGCATTTTTATGCATATCTCTACATCGAAAACATTGCTAAATGTAAACCTTTATACCATTTATAGCTTTTTAGTTGCATGCATTTTAGCTAGCTCCGTGTTTCGCTGTAATATTTTTAGTAGCTACATGTGATGCACAAATTCACAGTAACGACTCAAGTAGAAAAATTGTTTCGTTTAGTCAGTCGGTTTTTGAAGTTCTTTTTGCCTGTCATATGCAGGATCTGCATGCAAACGTCGCCGCTTTTTAGTTGACATGACACTAGAATAATTTCGCAGAACTGAATTCAGAATTTAATTTAAAAAGACTGCTTTTTCCCGCAAGCTCATTAAAGAGGGTTATTTCTTCTTTTAAAAACATATTTATTTATTTCACACTCGTTCCTATAATTAAATATTTTAACAGATAGTTAATATTAAACTAAACTAAATATTATTATTCTGTAAAGTAACCTTCAAACATTCAATTGAGAATCTGTTCTTAATAAAATATTTTGATATGTCAAATAGCAAATTTTGAATATATATAAATATAGCAGTCTTCATCTCAAATTGAATTCACATCACATTTCAAATTATATCTAATCTCAACGTTAAGAAAATACAACGCAAACCAATTTCAATGCCTAACCGCGTCAAATAATAAGATGCTTCTATGTTTATATTGAAAACTAAGGGTGCTCCACCCTAGGGGTCGCGTGGCGTGTCATAAAGAACGCTTTCATGCAAAGTGGATTTGTAAAAGTTTTCGCTAGAAATAATATTTGAATTTGTAATGACGTCATGGGGTATGTTCGGGGAAGATGGATGTTGTCTGAAGCATACATGCGAACTGAACTGACATTGCACGTTATATTTTAAGCTGTACTTTGGCTCTAAATTAATGTTGAACGTATACATACAATAAATGATTACAAAGACTGAAAATTTTGCTTTTGGTAAAAGGATTTTTTGTTAACTTAGCAGAATGGAAATAAAAGATTTTCATTTAGAATGGAACCTATTTTATATTGTCGAAAGTTTATGTAAAGTCACTGAACTCGTAAAAATAAATGACAAAGCCTGTTATCACTGTTTATTGTGTATTCATTCCAATGCTAACTTTTACGTTTTAGACAGGTTATAAAAAATTTGTTGTATTTATTTTACTATTTGGTAGACTAATACGATAAGCTTACCTTGTTGTAATTTTCTTTTTAACCCTGGTAAAAATAGGGTTGTTGTCGGTGTCGAGTTTGACGTGTCGGTGTGTCTGTCTGTGGCATAGTAGCTCTGAAACGTATGAGCAGAAATGTGAAAAAAATTATCAAGAATAAGTCACCTAGAATTAAGAGTTCATATTATTAGGCCCCGACATGTATATTTTGAATAACATTTTTTTAAGTGCCATTTTATATATTGTTTTGTATCCTACTCTTAATCTTGATATACGATGTCAACTTCGATATCGTATGCAAAAGTTTGAAAGTAAAAATTTGGTCATGTAATTTTTAAATTGACAATAATCGAATATCGAAGTAAGGAGACTTCGACTCCTTACTTCGATATTCGATTATTTTCAATTTAAATTTTCTCTCTTTAGACTCTTTAATAAGAATACTTAAAGAAATCAATCGCCAAAATTCGTGTCAACCACCGCTCTATGGTATACTCCCTCCATAATAGCGCAACAAACTATAAAAACCGTCGTCACTAAGATATTGTCTCACGTGAACCGCTTACAGACACAGCTAGATTTTACGATCGTCGTAACGGCACATATGTATGTTTTATTTAGTTTTATCGTATCAGTTGCCCTTAAGCACGAAGCAGACCTAAAATTATCTTTAACAAAAAGAGGCATATCTATTTTTACCCGACTGCCAAAAAGGAGGGTAATGTTTGTGTAGAAGTATTCGTTGCCAGTCCAAAATCAGAGTAAAGTGCCAATATATTGGAGATTTATGAATCTGAATTGATGAATGTGGTAACAGCCTACTTGGGGATCAGGTATTGTCCCTAGAAACATTATATAAGCAGGCTCATTTTAAAGAATAACATTTATATTTAGAGCAATACTGAAAAAACGTCCGTCCGTGAGTGAACTTGGTCGTAGGCAAATTTGCTGACACTACTTTTCGGATAACCTGTTACATTCTTGTGACTTTCATAAGTGTTACCTTGTAACCTAGATGAATAAACGAGATTTCATTTCATTTCATTTCAAAATAATTTAAAAAAATAATAAAATATCTTCGAAATGTGTGCACAATAAAGTTTCTGCTACGTAATGGATTTATTGGTATCGAATTGGCATAAAATAAAATATACGATAACCGAATAGAAATAGTGTTGGTAAAACCCGACGAGCCTATATTTTTTTCAATACAACAATTTTATTACCATTGCAAATATCATTTTTACGGTTACCTGTCACACGAGCAAGTTCAATATCATATTTCGCAAAAAAAAAATGCATGAAAGTTAATTTTTGTTTCTTGTGTGTTCATTCTTGTTTAATGTGTAACTTCTATTTGATGTTACATTTTAAGTTTTATTTGTACCAAGAGGCGAGACAATTGCATCGAGCTATGCTGCTTTCTATTTTACCTATATGTTTTTGTAAAACTTAGTAAGTCCCATAAAGTATACGAGTCCTAACTTCAAGAAAGCAGGCGACACAGTACAGTAAGAAAAGTGATTTACGGGAACGAATTTTGAGAGAAATTGTAATATGAAGCAAGATACAGAGTAATTCTATTCAGATAAAAATAGTATACTAATTATATTGGGATTTCACAAACTGACTTATTTTTTCAATGATGAATTAGTTATATTTTTCTCACTTTGCTCTATCGAACAATTTCGAAAGCATTACTTTTATAAATGGATTTATTCTATTTTAGAAATGAGGTCATTAACACATTCAAGCCTCCAAAAAAATAAAAACTGTATAGAGAATTATAATTTTACTTACCTATCTCTTATAAGTATATAAAATAGAATTTTCAGTACATTTATACGTAAAATAAAAAATAAACGTTGGCCGTATTATTTTAATTAAATTTACCATATTTCATTGGAGTATTTAACTTGTACGGAATCCAATAAGTACCTATTAATATTAACTAGTCTTACCACATTTGATCTATAATGTCCACTTAATACCTAGTTTATATTCATACTCGTTATCCACTTAAAAGTTTTTTAGTGTTAAATATCATCTACTTAAATGTAACACTCCATCTATTAAACATGTTTTTTTTAACTAGTCACTTATTTAATTCTTTTCATATTTTTTTTTGCCTTCAACAAATCTTTCTTTTTTTTTCGATAGCACCTTCGAACGTAAACAGTTTTATTGCCTTCAAGAACTACTCTGTATAATTACCGGCTTCTTAAATCGATTCGAGACGTAATCTAATATAAAATTAAACACGCAATTTGCTTGCAAACTAGCCAATAACGAGGCCAATCAGCATTGTTAGGGTTAATAAGCTATCTATTGGATTCGATAATAATAGGCTCCCCTCTCGTCAATTTTACAGCAGTAATTTGATAGCTACGAATTTTGTTAAAGAAGATTTTAGGTTAGCCTGATAGGAAATTTGATTTGGATTATTAAATTATACGCAGATCAATATACTTGATCTTATAAATTGAGCTATGGTGTTGTTGTCATGGTTAGAACAATACATTTATAAAACAATTACTATAACAACCAAAATCAGTTGCAATTTGATTAAAGGTAAGAGATACTTCCTGAGATAGGTTGATAGTATGAAATATTTTCGTGACTTATTTACTTATTTTTAGTTTTTTTAACCAAAAAGGTACGATGATTTTGCTATTGCTGGGCAAAGGTCTCCCCGTGGTTATCCATGCATTCTGTATAAAGCTAACTCCATCACAGGTGCTATTATTCTATTTATTATTTAGCTTCATGACACTTGATGTTTCTGTACCATCAATCAATTAATAGCTTGAAAAATGGATTATTTTGTTCAATAATAGTTATTATTTAAATAACAAAACACTCATCAGCACACCTCTTAACAGTTACATCTATAATAAATATATTCTTGATCTAGTTCAATCGTAAATGTGTAGTAAACCTTAGTTCACTTTGTAAACCACCCAATTATTCCCTGGGATCATTACTAACTGATCGCCTAATCCACACAGCTTGTTCGCAAATGCGCACTAATTAAAACTGGAGGTCATACAGTACAGATGTGACAAGATACAATCGACGGTACTCCGGTACGTGACGCGGGCTATCTCGCCACCGGTTTAATTGAACACGGACGGGGCGGTTGACCGGTGTTCGGGTGGGCCATAAGAACAGTGTTGATACAATTTAAAGGGAAAAAGTGTTTCGGTGATGTCATTTAAAAGGGAAAAGTTGTTTCGGTAGTGTCCTTTTTAGGACTATTATACTTTTTCTTTTTATCCGTGTAGTGATGGATTAAGAATACATAATGTCACTACACCATCTCAACCCATGGGTGTCGTAAAAGGTGACTAAGGAAATAACCATAAGCAGACAAAAGCACTGCAAGAAAAGGAAAATTCGAAAGAAACCCTATACCAACCCATACGGCCAGCATGCCATCGTGCACCAGCGTGATATTGTAGACTAAATTCCCTCCACACTATTTCCCTAGTAGATTTTAAATATGTTGTAAAATACTAAGCTCACGTGTTTCCATGATACAACAAGTCAGCGGCGTGGTAGACCATTAAAAAGATGGTGTTATGAAATAGCCAAAGTATATCACCAAAATTAGATCAGTTCAGCGACGGATAGAAAATCATAGGTGAAGTCTTCGCTCAGCAGTTGGATGAGATATGAGATGAGTTGATAGTAACGGTACTTGACAGTACAGACAGTGGTATTTGAAAGTAACTAAGTTGAAAGTTTGACTGCGACAGCGTCAACCATTAGCATCATCAGAGCCGTCAACAATCTTTATAATTTTTTTTTTTATTATATTTATTCAGTTTCAGATACATATTTTTTACATTTTATACATTCAATGACTTACCGTTTTACAGTGTTAATTTAATATCATAATTATTATATTATTAGATGATGATGCCCTGAAGTCGCTACGTGAAATATGAAAAAACACATATACTAAATTACTTATCTAACAATACATATTATTATCACATACCAGATTTAATTATGTAATTATAAAAATAATTCATTTTGTTCACCTAATGTTAACAGATCAAATAATAATAATCTTTGGTAAAATCGCTTGCTTCGTAGCTGTACCGTTAACCGAGCAGTCGAATACAAGTCTATAGTTCTACTAGTTGTTATCAAAACAACCTTTTATAAGAAGTAAGCCGTTTCATTACGTAATAAATAGGGAACACGTATTAGGTTAATAGAACCTTGTATGTAGCTCGAATAGATTACAGATTGTAGTATTGAATAGATTTTGTATAGAAGATATCGAGACTCGGAAAATTGGTATTTTTGTTACGGAAAAGTACTTCTACCTTTTTGGAAGGATATTGGTAAGTATAAAAGATAGTATATATGAGTATTGATTATGAAATAATAAGCGAGGATAATTGAAAATACATCGTATGTTTTCTACCAAACGGTTTATTTTTATTTGATTACGTAATTATTATTCACTATGTACTTTGACTGTCACCGTGGCGCAGTGGTTAAGGTGGTCGCCTCGCCACTACATCGCCGTGCTGGGTGACGTGGGTTCGATTCCCACACGAGACAAATTTGTGTGATTCATAGATATTTGTTTCTAGTCTGGGTGTACTTTGTGTTCGTTAGTTGCATGTTTGTAAAGCTCCCCGCGACACAGGGCTTGTGCCCTAGTGCGGGCGTTGTTTTTAATTAAACAAAAAAAAAAAAAAAGGAATTCCAAGGAATATGGAAAATGAAATCGGTCTCAACTTCTATGAAATTGATGTAAAAAATTTAAACTGTCACATGTAGGACTAGCAAGCTAAATGTACAAAATCATTTTGGAAACAAATGACTATTCGATTGCAAAATGATTTTATAGGTTTAGTTTATTTCATTATTATTATTAATTTTAGTACTATCGTTGACGTAGGTAATATAAAATATAGTTCAGTAATCGAATGCGGACACTAAAGTGCAACTTATATTAAGGTGTAGCCGCCAGCTGTTATTGAATAAGTTTCCTATTTAGATCTAGGTGTGCCATTTATTACCAGTTAAACAACTTATCTTACATGCAATAATAACGTGCGACTTACGCAAAACTTATTGACATAAACTTTCATAGCTTTTTCTTTAATAGAAAGCTTTTCTTGACCGTCATTGTGGTGAAGTTATCGTGCTGAATGTCATGGGTTCGATTCCCACACCAGATAAATATTAAAATTTGTGTGATTCATTAGTATTTAATAACAATAATGCAATAATAATAATATTCTACCACATTCACACAGCGCCATTTAGTCCCAAAGTAAGCAATTATATTTGCTTGTGTTTTAAGTACTAATCAACTGATATATACTTAAATACATTATAGATAAATTACACCCAGACACAGAACAAACCTTTATGCTTATCACACAAAGATTTGTCCTGGGTGGGGATCGAACACACGACATCCGGCTAAGCAGTCAGGGTCACTAACCACTAGACCAACAGGCCAGTCAAATTGTTTCTAGTCCGGATATTTCGTGTCTGTTAATTGTATGTTCATAAAACCCCCGCGACACAGATCTTCTTTTATGGTGAGGGCGATGTATTAAAAAAGATATTGCACAATTTCTCATTAGTAAATTCTCACACAGCCTAACCGATATCGTATTTGATGTTCCGTTCAAAATAAATAACCTGTCACAGCAAAATGGCACGGACAGCACACGAGTTGCGATTGTACGCATGATAATAAAATAATTTGAACCCGACAACTTAGAACCCACCAGTCAATTGTGACCTCTCTCCTCTCAAAACTCTCAAACATCGAACATTCATTATACTAAACCCTAATAAACGATCACGGCTCATTCTTATATAGCTATCAAAATACGGGCCATCATAACGATACATTGCATACGTAGCTTTTTTAATTACTTTCCGTCAATGGACGCACAATCATCAATCAATAAGTCAAAAAGATTGATGAATCGGTACGTAAAATCAATTCACTAGTGATGATGTGTTTTGCTGTTTAATTTGACACTAAATATATTCAATGAGGACGACTAAACGACGTCTGGTAAACGCTTAAACTGATCGTAAATTGATTTTTTCCCTTCGTTATTTGAATAAGCTTTTTAAAGAGATAATGTGACAGTCCATCAGTCGAAACAATCCTCGCTTATCAACAGTCAAATCGCGACTGTCGGTCTGAATGGGCAATGGTACAATGAAGCCCTAAATAACGTCTGTGGACGTCGGTGCGGCGCCTCAGACGACGTCCGAGACCGCGCCGTTCGTATCCGTGGAGAGTGACGGACAATGCCACGGCTCTGACTGCCCTGCCACCAGCATTCATTCAAGCAGCGTGCGGCGGGTAGAAGCGACCGCATCCGCATTTACGGGTTATTCGACTGAGAAAAGATAAAGCTTTTTATGTAGAATTGAAACGTTTCTCTATTAGAATATTTTGTTGAATTTTCAACGTGTTTGTTAGAGTGTACAGGAATTGCATTTAGCTTAGAATAATTTGGACTAGCAAGATTTTGCATTATAGCTTAAATTTAATGCCTCACTAAAATATAATGCAACGGCTTTTGCATAAAAAAAAAATCATTAATGAAACTTTAAGTGCACGGCCAAGCCATATTATTAGATCATTATCAGCAAAGTATATAACAATATTATTTAAATTGAAAACCCCTACACATATTACTTTGTATTTCAGTACCTATTACACGTCATTAAAAATAAATTAATACACATTTTTCGTAGGCTATGCCAACACACAAAAGACTTACTGATAACTCCTACTCAATAATTGCACCTATTTTATATCAGTTCCGTAACTTGGTAAGTAACGAGGGATTTGTTTGGAAACATGTGACGTCATTGTACGCAATTTAACGTCACTTTAATTGACGTGACTGACACGGAAAATGTCGTGTTTGGTATCACAGCATGTTATTAAATGGGCCGCCGGTTTATGATAGAAATTATGTTATATATACCATGTATTATGTGTGACAGGTAAGAGAATCTTATTATATACATACTTAGTAATCATATATTATGCATAGGCAACTCATCATTTTCAAGTAGTACGTAATGTTAAATATGCAGGAATAATATAGTTTTTATGAAAAAATTCGCAATGAGAACACAAATTTATTGTTTTCAAACGAGTAGTGACGCCACGACATCACGTATAATATTTTAATGATATAGTCATTGTGTACCCATCTATAATATATTATGTATGTTAATCTAGTAGGCTAAATTCCCTCCTCATTCTCTGGAGGAGACCCGTGCCCAGCAGTGGGACATTTATAGGTTGAAATGATGATGAATCTATAAGGTATTTATTTTTTCTGGGATCTCTGCAATCCTGAAATAAATAATTTGATTCATTTGATTAATTTGATTAAAATATTATACTTGATATTATGCTTATTAATTTGCTCGACGCAGTCACATCGAATTGCACCGATTCACCGGCTACTATTGTTTTTATGAAAATATGTCAAAATGTATTGATTTCTTGAGAGAGATGCAAGCATTGCTTAAGAACGAATGTGTATTTTACACCTAACCGTATATTATTATATTCTTTAAAAAACACATCAGAAATTTACTTTACTGCAAAGAATATAATAATGTTAATATATAGAAATATATATAGGTTTCCATAATTATAATTATTCACCAAGTTATTTTGTTTAACACCATAACATTAATTCATTGACATTCATTTTCCATTAAACTATAGAAACGTTAACGATAAAAATCGAAATGTAAGCGCCATAGTCGTATTTTACAACAGGTTTTGAGAGACTTAAAAACAAGTAGTGAATATTTACTTCACCTTTTAATATTATTCTGTTAACGGTTCATCCAATGACACCTTATAGTTAGTGAATTTAGACTCTATTATAATTACAGTAAAGTTCACTAGCATTGTATTAAAATTAACTCATATCACCTTTGAAAACTAATGTTATTTTTCTATTATGGTAGTCTTACATCCTTATATATCTTTCCCAAATTTCTGACGACTGACTGACGATCCAAAAACTGCTTAAAGAATACGATAATAGTAGGTAGCTATAGTTAATTATATTCTAGGTTAAAATAATTATAATTAATATCGATATCGATATTTATTCTAGTTCAGTATAGTGATGGCATTTGAGAGCAACCTTATGCAGACAAGAACACTGCGAGAGAAGGAAAATTCGTAAACAAGCCGTCTGGCCAGCGGGGTATAGTAGGCTGAATTCCCTCCACATTCTTTGGAGAAGACTCGTGCCTAGTAGTGGGATGTTTATTGGATCAAATGATGATACAGATGATACTTAAATATACCAGAGAATGAATGAGAGATTTTTTTTTTTTTTTTATAAGACAACGCCCGCACTATGGAACAAGCCCTGTGTCGCGGGGAGCTTTACAAACATATATGAAACTAACGGACACAAAGTACACCCAGACTAGAAACAAATATCTATGAATCACACAAATATTTGTCTCGTGTGGGAATCGAACCCACGTCACCCAGCACGGCGATGTAGTGGCGAGGCGACCACCTTAACCACTGCGCCACGGTGACAGTCGACCTAAATTTTTAACCGTCTTTAAAAGAGGAGGACGTTCTCAATTTGATTTTATTATTGATCGATCAAAAGTTCTATATAATATGATCGTTTACAATATTTCAATATAAATAACAAGTTAAATAAAGCCCCACACGAGCATAAATAACGGAAACATAATTTGTAAAGCGAAACTGGAAGGCGCAGTAGGCAAAGTGCTGTTAACAAGAAATGTCAGGCAACAAAGCAACTGCTCTGAGACATGTCAAGGCGGCGTGATTGCGCCTCGCTGTCTCGACACCCTGAGATATTAGACTTGCAGTGCCTCGGTGCAGTTGCTCGCTTACACAAACCTAACAACTATGGAAGTGGCACAAAATTTACTTTCGATTTTTAATTTTGTTTTTTTGTGATGATCCTGTTGTTGCATAGCCGGTGGTATCTGCTTACCATCAGGAGGGCCAAAAGTTTATTTGCTGCCATCTTGAAATAAAAGCTATTAGGTATTTTACAAGCATTTTATATTTTTTTATATTTTTTATGCTTCGCTTCCACCGTTCTTTATTTGGCCACTGCTCAGCTCCTTTTAGCCGTAGCGTGATGTTATATAGCCTATAACCTTCCTCAGTAAATAGGCTATCCAACACTAAAACATTTTTTTTTAATCGGGCCAGTAGTTTCTGAGATTCTAGTGATTTTGTATCAATCAAATTTAAATGGTAGGTAATACAAAGATCGTATAGAAATACAATTAATTAATTGAATTCATACATAAATGATTTCTCCTGCTGTTTTCTATACCGAGGCCTTTTCTACATTACTATAATTAAGTTTCATCTCTATTTGCTCTTTTTATTAATTCAGTAAATAACAGCTTATAGTTGCTTTCAACGCCAGAGGCATTAATACCTAGTAATTTAGAAACTCATGTCTAGCTAGTACATTATACTAATACCTGTCATTGCCATAATGTTTGCAAACATTATAAAAATATTCGTTTAAGGAAAAAAACATCTGTGTTAATCCAAGGTGTCCGCTACTACCATACCAAACTATATCAAAATTCGTTAAGCAGATTGAGCCTAAAGGAGAAACAAACAACATCATCATCTTTATTGTTCACTTAGAATCTTTTGCCTTAAAATATTAGTATGATTATATTAATATAAAAAATGCACTATTCTTTAAACTTTGTATCCGTGTTCAAACTTTTGAATTCGAGATTGTTTCCCGTCTCCTTCTAGCAGGTTATTAATGTAGTTTTAAAATGTGCACTTGAAATGACTTTATCAGAGTAAAACCGTGGGTAAAGCTTGTCTTTGTGTCTACTAAACCCTTTGGACGCAATTCATGAGGAATTTAAAGATAAAACATTTTACATAAGGATTTAAAATTATTAGGTTCGTGGTTTCAATAGTAAAATATCTTTTTATATGTGATGCTCTTAGTTTTTTAGAATTTGTCTTGGCTTAAAACAACGCTTACTTAAATAAGAAAATAAAAATAATATTTTCATTCCTTTAAAAATGCAGCCATACCTACTGAAAATATTATAATAATAACATTTTACTTCGTTAGTAATACAATGTAAATAGATGCATGCCAAAAGAGAAAATAATTTTAATTCAAACCCTATTAATTACACAGCCTTAGCTTAGCTTAGCTTTATGATCAACTATTTTCTTGTTTTAAGTACATAGTCTTCAGATTGAAATTCTAAGAGTTTGTAATTTCAGCAGTGTTATTAAATTTTTGAGTCAAAAGATACATACTGAACTTAACAACACAAAGAGAAAATAAGAATATAAACTTATTAGCCTTAGGCATCAAAATATTTAATTAAATGAAGTTAGGTTTAAAGAGGTGCGTAAATAAATTTCAACATTTTCATTATATATATCATTTCAACCCTTAAACGTACCACTGCTGGGCATAGGTCTCGTTTTTCGAATTTTGCAGTGTTCTTGTCTGCATTAGGTCCCTTAGTCGCCTTTTACGACACTCACGGGTTGAGAAGGAGTAGTGACATTATGTATTCTTAATCCATCACTACACATACATAATATTTAGAATCTTCTTATTTACAAATATTGAAGATTTCGGTGAAGCCTTCGGTGGTGAAAAAATCTCTAATTTGTTTCTATTATGTTTTGTATTATTTTTGACTTTTCGTCAATCCATATTGAAAAACAAAGTTGTAACCTAAATTGCATACAAAAATGAAGGGAAAATCCATTCGTTATGAGTCGAAGTTTCCTGCCAAATTTTCCCTTCCCTTAAGCAAAATTTATGTGCAAATATTTTGAAAGTCTATACATTAGTTAATGAATGCAGCTCTTGGCAATGTGTACGCAACATCTTTCGTGTCCCTATTCTGATGTCTGGTTATAATAGAAATGTATAATTATTTCACAAATTTTAACTGCAGTGCACATTATTTTACAATAGATCTTAAATAAAAGATGGTTTTTGTATCGTTGAAATTCATCTTCAATTTGTATGTTTTTTAGTAAATTCTAATATAGAATGTTTTTCGACTTGAATGGACAATGTTATTCGTTCCCAGTATTATTCGTCTCATTTCTGGGATTTTTTTTCCCTGTGAATGGAATTTGTATGTCATATAGGATAAAAAATAAATGAAATGCATGCGAAACAAAAGAGCTTCGTAGTTCTCATTACAAAACATAAATAAAAATAGTTTTATTTGCAGATATTGGTAGCAAAGCTGAAAAATTATGTATAAAATATTTCTACTCATCTTAATACAAGATACGCTTCACGCAATCGTTGCAAACTGTCAGAATAAGGGCACAGTTATAATGGATGGCATCGAGACAGTCACTTGACGCACCCCTGCAATACCATTATAGAGCCTTCTTTCTCCCTCTTAGAATAACGATAATTCGTTTATAAAATACCTATCTTTGTGTTATAAACGACTATGAATTTTTACTTAATTTATTATTTTAACCGTTTTGAAGTGAGTAAATTTGCATTGCCTTAGTGAATTAGTAGTGTCTTTAGCGTTATGGTGTTAAGGTGGGGGAAATATTTTTTTAGAGGGATCTTCAAAGGATTTGAGGAGCTGGACAATTTGTGTAATTATATTTAATACTAAATTGGCTTTGTATAAGTCATAACATCAAACAACCTATAACTTGAACTTTTTGGAGACATTCAAACGCAAGGTAAGTTAAACACATCGGGAAGCTTTCTTAATGTTTTATAAGTACAATCTGGTAACCAACTGTAACGGTTGCACTCGTTGCAGGCTACGTCCTTCACGAATGCATCTCTTTTGATCACCTTTTGGATCTCTTTTGATTTCTTTTTAATTTACTTTTAATTATTTAAAATTTAAAATCCTAATTCCTAAATTCCTACCGAGTCTTCGTCGGAGCATCAGCCGAAGGCTCGGGGCTCATTACTATTTTAATTTCTAGTGCAGTGCACGCTATTCTTGTCATTTAAATTAATACTATAAGTTTATAAGATCAGTTCTGTGTTTTATTTTGAGGGCCCCACGCTCTTCCCCATATAGCCGGATCTACTACCATACTCTTGCCTAGCGCCCACTGGAGGGGACGGTGGAGACGCTAGACAACTGGTAACTTTTATAATTAACCTTAAAGTTAAAGTTTTGTTACTATATATAATATAGCAAGTTTAATTATAATATTTCGAAACAGTAACACTAAACAAACTCCTTATAAATACTTAAATAACATTCTTTAAGAACACTTACCCGAAGAAAGAGCTCAACAATCAAAGGAAAGAAACAATTTTAACACAAAAGAATTCCATACAGTCGTGTTACGCTGCAATCATATTTTTATATTTTTTTCTTTTACGTAACTAGGGTATTTTTAACGAGGTTCGCATGTTAATGAATTTATTTAACGCTGTTATTTATTTTCTCACATTTTCTTCAGTACTTTTAGCGCGGTGGTGACCTAAAATGTTGAGAAACACAAGCGAATGTTATGTGGAATTCTGCCAGTTGAATCACTTATAACGTAGACGAGCGGACCCTCTCTATTTTTGTTTTGTTTTGGTTTAAGAGACACTTTCTTTGTTAGGGACAACCTTTGCATTCCTATATATTATTATATAAAATACATTCAGATTCGAAATGATTTAAGAGTAATATTGTGTGTGAATTACACTATTTTTGATTATACAACTACAACTGTGTGAACTTTCCTTTATCTCATTGTAATTTTTTTCCCTCATATAACTTATCACGTGTTAAAAGAGGCTTATGTCCAGCAGTGGATTGCGTTAGGCTGAGGTGATGATGGATAATGTCTTACACATCGTTTACGCTATCAGTACTCTCACGAATTGACATGAATAATTTAAATGTGATGTCATGACGTCATGAGCAGTCTGTCAAAAAATTCTATCCATCCATCTTGGTACAACGACAATGTATTTATATTGTCGTTGTACATACATTGAATCATAAATTGCAATTGTCTACTATTAAAACACAAAATTACGTCATCAAAAGATAAAATAAATAGCTTACCCTACAAAAGTATATAACAAATTCCTGAAGTTTACACAGTTCTGGTTCAACACAATAAAATTAAATCCTAAACACATAACTATGCCACCGTTGAACCAAACATCATAAAGAGTGAACTAATACAAGCTAAGCGTCCGAAACGTCCGTCTGTACTATTTTATAAGCGTCAAGACATGTTTTTTGTAATCCAGATTAGGTTGAAGAAGAATAACGGCCGAGCCTTGGTCAAAGGGAAACGTAAACAGGACTTAACTGGTAAACTCAGCGCTCACAGATGATATATATTTTAGCTTTTTACCAGTCGTTTAAACGAGCTTAATTAGCGTCGTTTAGCATTTTTTCTGTCTCCATTTTTAGGTTTTTAGAGGACAATAAATGGTACATTATAATACTGAGATTGTGATTTTATCGCGACATGTTTTTTTGCTAAAAGTAATAATGTTTTTGATGGAAAGTAGTCGAAGTGTGTTAGAGCTATATGTAGACACTGTTAACACGCAATAGATGTTGGTTTTATTTACGAAATTTGTGTACCGAAGATACTATTTGCAGAAAGACTTAATTCTGGAATAAGGTGTTAACGGGAGAAGAAAGAGTTTCAAAATTTTTTAAATTTTACAATTGTTCACCATTACTGGGAGTCGGTGTTAATAATTATGATAGAATCATAATTATCGACAAATAATTTTAAAATATGACAGTTAATTATATCAAGTGGGTGTCGTAAATGGCGACTAAGGGACCTAACTTTTAACAGACAAGAGCACTCTGAGAAAAGGAAAATTCGAAACTACTAGCCTACTATACAAAATTACCAACCCGTCTGGCCGGCGCGGCGTGGTATAGTAGATTCCCTCCAAAATCTTTAGAGAGACTCGTGTCCAGCAGTGGGACGTAAATGGGTTGAAATGATGATGAATTATATCAAAGGTATCAATGAGCAGCATTGCGAGTACTTGAACCATAATTACAATTAGAATTCCATCATTTTTATCACAATTTAATATCAAAAGCAATGCCCTCAAGTAAGTTTATTAGCAATTGGAAATGTCTGGCTTCTGACAAATACTCCACTATAACCATAACAAAAACCTCGTAATTTCAACTTTCAGGAGTCGTACCATCAAAATGACTGTAACAAATCACTCGGGTCGTTCAACTCGATACAATAAATTTTGTCACCTCGTTACTAAGAACTATGCACTCGCATGATCGGACGACGTTATTGGGGCTGCACAGAATTCGTGTTAAATTATGAACCTTACTTAGTGTTATTGTGGCAGAAACACGCGATGTCGTCTGCAATGCCTTTTGATGAAGTATTTTGAAGTTTAAAGACTCGTAAAGTTCGCTGTTTTGGAAGACGTCTGTAGTAAAATTTTAGTAAGAGTTTATTTGAAGTGTTATTGCAAAGTTGTTGACTCTTTGTAAATGGACGAGACAGAGAATGATCTATTAATGACATGTGACGCTAATAGAACTTATCGCTGCTTGCGATTTTTTTAATAAGAAACAGTACGCATAATTTTCGAGATATGGAGAAATCAAGTCTTGACAGAAATTTAAATAGGTACATTATATATTTTAGAGATATTATTTAGAGTGTACTGACCCTCAATGAAGATTAAAACGTTTAGTACTAAAGTTAAAATGTATTCAGTAACCTGAAACTTTCTCTTTGTGAGTTTCTATCATTGTAATAAAACCGACAGAAATTTTAGAATTAATGTATTTTAGACTAAACATGAATATTACTTTTTAGTCTGATATAAATTAATTGCCGAATATACTACCTATTTATTTAATATCTACAATGTTTTTAGGGTTACTGATAAGGAAAAAAAATACTTGTCTCACTTTGTTCCACCATATGTTTGTCTATCAAGGCCATTTTTCCCAAAGCTTGGAAGTATCAAGTTGCAATTAATGCGTATTTTGTTGTTATAATAAGTACCTACGTCAACAAAAAAAAAACAATTATAAGCTCACGTCTGCACCTAAAATGCAAGGCAGATTGGCACTTAGATGCATTTATAAGTTTGTTTTGAGCAAACATAGCTAAGAACATTAGTCATCGAAAGGGATCCCCTGCGCGCTTGCTGGTCCAATTCTCAAACAAAATAGGCAACGACTTTATTAGATTCACATTCTTGCTTAGTCATGATGACCAAGAAGATATCAACAGAAGTAAGCAAGTTTTCCACTCAGTATTAACCCTGTGAATGCTACGGTGGTTTTCCATCATACGTTATAACGCATATTATCACGTTACTGCAAATAATGCGTTATCCTTTCACATTCTGACGGGGCTAATGACGTTGAAAAATAAGCCAGGCTTAGCCGATGCAAGCGTTACACGGGTTAATATAGTGGGGTGCGGTTCTGATATATCGTGCGTCATATTTTCGACATTATTACGTAAAAGTAACGGTGACTTTTTATTTTGGAAAAAGAACTTACTGTTCCGTATTTTGAATTTCGAAGGGAAGACGTACTTAGATGCATGGCTTCGCAATTTATTATGAATTTTGACGTCCCTAATATGCATAATCTGCTACCGTATTTTGTGTGGGTATTAAGCGAAATAAATAAATTGAGGGTATTCTTCTTCAGATTACGAAGAATAAAAAAATACAGATCCTTATAATATAAATAGTATTTTTTTTTTGCAATTATATCTAATGGTAAGAGGTAGCCGCCACAAATGGATACGACAGTGTTTTTATATCTGCCTACTGAAAAAAAAAAGGGAAATAGAGAGAAAAGGGAAACCTAAAGGGGGTTGACAGGAGGAATTGGGCCCCTGGTGGTTCATACTCGCCGTGCAAGACGCAAAATCATAATTATGTACTGCTTCCTAGGATGGCGCCGCCTTATCCATGCTGGCATGCAAGCATGTTAGTGAGCATTTATATCGTAAAAATGCATTTTTCCCAAGCGATACGAAGAAGTTAATGTCAACTGAATTGCATTCTTTATAAGTAGGTAGGTACCTAACATGACTGGCAAAATTAAGGTGCAACGAACCTCTTAAAAAAAGGCGTGGTGCAGTCTTTGATGTTTTTGATACTATTCGCTGTATAAACATTGTAAAAAGGTTACACAAGCTATGTTTTTCCGAATCTCATCAATTTGATTGCGTATTAATAAATACTATTCGTTGCATAAATAATATTCTGAACATCGTTGAAGCACGTAACAGAGTTTATACAAATAAATATTTTATATTTTTTAAGCCCATGGCCGACACGGAACGCACGGTTGTTCAATCGAAACTGATACATAGAATGTACAATTCAATAAGTAAGGTATGTTGAGTTTATAATATGTTTTATTGTAGGAATGAGAAGAATGAGAAAACGAGGTTAAGGTGGAGGTGGGCAGGACACTTGGCAAGAAGGGATTACGGACGGTGGACTAAGGCAGTCACAGAATGGTGGCCTAGAGAAGCTATCAGGCCATTGGACAGATCACCAGCCCGATGGTCAGACGATATTGTCAAGATCATAGGATCTCATGGGACGCGGCAGGCACAGGACCCTGAGAAGTAGCGCTGTAGAAAAGAGGCCTATAACCAGCAGTGGGGGGATGTGGACAGATGATGATGATAATTGTAGGAATCCTAAACCTGTGCGTAGTGTGCAAAACTATCTTACATAATTATTATTATTAAAGAGAAATTTTATCCACTAACGTGAAGCGAGCGTGCGGAGTTAAGCTACTATTGCAGAGCGGAAATGTCTATAATGACAAGATCTCTAAACTTTACATACAAAATAATAAAATCTATCTTTTTTATTGCCTTAAGTGGCAGACGAGCAGACGGCCCACCTGATGGTAAGTGGTTACCGCAGCTCATGGACGTTGGCAATGCTAGGGGCACAGACCGCTGCCTACTTTGAGAGGATAGCTCTCTTTAAATCTCGTTTGAACAAGGAACTTTTGAATTTTTCACACAAAAACAAACAACTCGTTTCTTTAAATAAAACGTAGATATTTCACCGAATTGAAATAAGTACCTACGTATCAAAAGCTCACTGTAAAACTGCATTCGCAAGTTGGATGCATTATCAGCATTCGGTCTCGTAGTTACGATCTTCACTCGAAGTAGATAAGTGAAAGCATTATTCTGCTGTACTGTTTAAATATCGCAACTAAATTGTTTAGTCCGAATATAATTTTCATTTAACTAAAAAGGTCTGCCTATACTTGGAAATTACAGTAGTTCATAATAAAATTATGCTAAAAATAAAAAAGTCTGTTTTTCTTTGTGAAGAACGATATTTTCTAAAAAAAAATCTAGTTCAGTTAGTATAACTTTTTATATCTCAACGGTGACATACAGATATATGGGCTTGCTTAAGTGTTAACCGTAGTCTATGTGTGCCTGCAACACCAGTATCACGAGCGCGTTGCGACCCTTAAGAAACATTTTTCAAGAGGTTAAAGACTAATTTATTGAAATTGAAATATTTTTTACTTACAATCTCAATATTGGGTTAGGTGAGTTCAAATCGATCAATTGAATACTGAAATCGCGAGTATGGCTGCAGAATACAGTTGCAAAAGCACTGCAATGTTGCGGATTTCGCTACTTGATGCGACACTCTAAAACTGCAAAGTTTAGTCTACACTAAAAGAAACACTCATATAGGTACTTACATGTACAAAAGTTGAGGGTTCGTTTTATTGTGTGTTACTTGTATTGATATCTTAAATTTAGTTGAAACTGGCCATCATTGTTTTATTTTAATCAATTTTTATTTATTTTATTTTATAAAAAGACTTTTTTATTATATTCAATAAATAAATTTATATAATTGTAATTTGCATATTCATTTTACCTACAAATTGCTTTCATAGATAATAATGAATTTTATATATAGTAATAGTTATATTTGTTACGCATGGCTATAGAAAGCACGTATTGGAAAATGTAGCGATGGACGGCTTCCCCACCAGATGGACAGACGACTTAGTAAAAGTTGCGGGTGGCCGTTCATTGTAGGCACACAATCGCTAGCTGTGGCGGAAATTAGGTAAGGACGATGTCCAGCAGTGGACGTCAGTGGGCTGATAAGCTGATGATGATGGCTGTATAATCTGTTCACAAAACTTCGTTGTATAACTTAATTAATAAAACACTAAACATACAATATACCTACTGAATTACCAACTATCTTAAGAGCACACAACATCGCTTATGCATAAGTATGACACGACACACCGAGAAACGATGACTTTTCCTTTATACTAATGGTACAATCAAACAACAATGTTGCAGTTATGGTCACGAGACTTCAAGTTCAGCTTAAAATATAACCATTTGAAACTGCTTTCTCCACGTATTTGTTAACAAATGCAAGGAAATAAACAATTTATGTATGTGCTTATACAGCTTTCAGACACTCAAAATGTTTTAATAAACATTTTGAGTGTTTGAAAGCTGCATATTCACGTTGCATATTTTCATTTTTTTTTATTTTCCAATACACAGAACGGTAAGACCAATATTTAAATCTATACTTCTTACAAATACATTAAAAAAACGAAAACTAATACAAATATATAACTCATGCATTCCAACCGTAACACATTCCTCAGCAAATACATTATTATATATCACATTTCGGGTCCAGGTTCAGAAGAGCGTATAACTAAAGCAGAAGTTTAACTCCAGATATTGATCATCTAAAACAAAGTACAATCAAACCAAGACGATATCAATGTTGCGTCCGGTGACAATTTGGACGCGTCGAAAGCGTAGGAATTAATGACGCTAATAAAATAAATGTGCGACATTCGTTTACACGTCCCTGTGTTTATGTCTCATTTAAGACGACATATACTTTTACAACCGACTCGTAAAACGACCCATGTGGCGTGCTTTATCAAGCGAGACTTTAAGAAGCAATTCTTACGCACCGCCTTAATGACTCGGAAATGACCGACAAAGTGAATTCTCTTTTTAAAGTTACGATTTCATTTTTATTCCATATGTAGATTAGGTCTCGAGAATTCGAATGTCAAAATCGATTGTACGTTAAATTTTGAAATCTTTTTTGGGAGTAATAGGCGGAACCACTCAGCTGATTTGAATAATTCTCAGATCTTTTGGAAGTTTATGTCTTAATAAACTTTTATACTATACATGTTCCCTGTCGGACAAAGCAAAAATTATGTGTTAAAAGATAATAATTTAATTAACATTCATAGCGTTCCAAAATTATAAATACCAAAATGACACAATCGCCAGCACTTAGGTTTTATTATTTATTACTGTTTTTTTTTCGCAAAGATGTGGTACTCTTACGGATAAGCGGTTATATACAAGGTAGAAATTGAATACCTGGAAGTAAAATATTTTAATAATGATTTAAAATATTTTACTTGCAAGTATTCAATTTTGACCTAAACCTTCTATTACCATTTAAAAAATCATGACGTTATATCCACTTTTCTAGAGTTTTAAAGTACTTTTGCTCCGCGACCGCGACCGGTTTTTACTATACATCTTTCATGTCCACCATGTGGTAAAATTTGACATCTAAATTTTTTTTATTTCTCCATAAATTTTCAACGTATCAGCGTATTTTAAAAGTCAGCAGAATGGTAATAAACAGGGGCCTTAAATAAAGGTATAATACTGACAACACTGACACTAAATATTCTATATTGTAGGTTGAGTGAAAACAAAATTTGACATATTCTGTGAACTTTACATGAACTGTTTTTGTTTTTTATTGTGATTAAAAGTGGTTTTTCTCTCGTGTAATAGTGATAAAGATATTTGATTAAGTTCATTTAAGTGTTCCATGGATTTGAATCCAAACGAGTGTTCTTTTTTTGAAAACGGCGATGAAACTTCGGCATCATATTTTGGTAAGGTTAATTGTTAATTTAGAATATTTTAATATTTTGTGATTATAAATGTTGTTTTAATTAGTATTTCTAATAAAAATATAACACATTACACGTGTATTTACTTACTAAATAACATAAAACACAAAAATACATAATCTCACTCTTGGTTGTCGGCCGCTATAGAAAATGTAATTTTTTTTTTGTCGACTTACTAAATACTTCTTTTTTGTTTGGTACCAAAAGAATGATAATTTAATGAACTATAAGATGTATAAATGATTTTGAAATTAATCATAGTATTTTCAATGTAAAAGTCATTTCGCAGCTGTCCCCAGTGGTATTCAGTACGAAATTAATACCTACCTGATTTTTTTTGACAAAAATGTATAAAGATATACTGAGATATACTACTATTGTAGTTTTAACACAAAACTGATTCATTGTTTTGTGTTTTAACAACAAAATATTGACGTAACTGAATAACTCTTGTAGATTATGTCGATGCATGTAACAAAGATACAAGAATCTGTTTACGCAATTACGGCGTCATTATTAGAATCAATTGTATCTTTTGACGTACATACACTTGTAAGAATTTTTCATCACATCAAATATTACACTAACTCTCCTTTGATTCTTTACCATTCCTTATACCTACCTCTGTCAACGTCCCTACAAATCAACAATTTCAAAACAGTCACAATAAATACGTACGGCGATAAAAAAGCTAAACTTTTTCTCATGATTTATACTATACAATTAGTGCGATTTAAGAGAATCACGTTCGTATTAACGAGCTAAATCATCAATTACTACAGTCGTAAATATATCGCCACAGAGAATGTTATTGGACAAGCCCTTAGTACAAAGAAAATAGATTTGTATGTGCTTAACTTAAAAAACATATGTATTGTATTTATGCTTTACATTATTGTTCATATAAGAGCCTGATATTTAAAACAGTAGAAATTATTTACAGATATATTTATATAATCAATATCCAGTTAAAATCTGCAGTTATTGTAATAATTAAATCTTGATTCCATATCATGATAAACTAGATAGGTACATACTTCTATATTCTTCGTTTCTAGAAAAATACAAATATTACGTAATTAATACGAATAGGTACATGACATAATCGGATTTAACTAATTCTTGAAGTTGCATGTGATGATAATTCTATTCAAACAAATATACTTACTAAAATTCTAAAGTTAAATCTAGTTAAATCTAAAAGTGTACACAAAAAACACTTAGAAGATACCTCCATAGCCTCATTCATATGCCTAGCTTATACCAAGCTAACACATTATGCAAAAGGAAACAAATTAGAGAAAGAAAAAAAAAAAATGAAACACAATTTATGGCGGTTGGATGTGAAACGACAAACGATGCAATAAATTAAGTCCGTATACTTTATGTGATTTCGTAAGCTAGTGAAATGTTATAACAGAAATGCAAACTAATAGTATTTAAAACATATTTAATAGACACCACCAAACCGCCATCTTACATCAAAATTAGACAGTTAAAGGTTTAATTAGAAGTCGACTTTCAATTTGGTCGTTATCATTCAAACATTGATATTAAAATCGACTAAGTTGAAATTCAAAAAGTCAAGGTTCTGAATAGGGCCTCTAGAAAGATTAATTGAATACGGGGAAAGATTTTATTAAAAACCAGATTTATTCACAAAGATTACTCGATTTTTATTTTATCCTTCAAAAGAATTTTTCCCAAATCTGTTTTAAAATAAAATTCTAAAAGAAATTTTTTTTCCTTATCAAAAACATTGGACTAAAATAAGACAAAACGGTCTTGTTTTGTATTTGATGTATTTTAATAGGCATGTTTTGTTTATTTACCCAAAGTTATTAAGTAACTTTATTCTTATAATAATATAATCGATAGTTAACGTACGGAACCCATTTGCTATAATTATAATAATAAAATAAAGTAAATTTCGCTGAGACAGATTCATAAACTTGGGTCTCTGTGCTAACACAGTACTAAATTTGACAGCTCATTTTGTAGAAAGTATTCGTAAAATTCAGCTGTTTACGTAACCACCACACGCTACAATCACCAACAATGTATTTATCTCAAGTGAATCGCCAGCCACAAATTATTTAACTTCGGTATAACATCTTACAGAAACAGACACGCGAACTAATGATACTTAATTCGAGCCCTAATGTCGCATTTATTGTGATGAGTAGAAAGGGAGAGCGAATTAAAACAAGTGAACGAAGTACGTAACTGTTATTGACATTATTTTTGATGTTACTGTCACGAGCAAGAGAATCGCTTCTTCACAGATTAGTGCTCTCTGACGCGAAAATGTTGAAATGAGTTTGCGACTTTAAATCGGGTTTATGGACGCTTACCGTCTTGATAAAGTAGGTGCTTAGAATATAAAAAATATTTCAAATGGTTTTTATGTTTTAATTATGTCTGAAATAAGTTTAATTTCTTGTTCATAAGCAGTAAAATTTTAGGATTCAATTTGCTCCGCTATGTCGTTATAGAAGTGAAATTTGAATGAATGATAAATATTATTACGTTTTTTTATTCAAAAATGAAATGAATTTGTGGAAAAGTAAGATCAGCTATACACGGTTAATTTTAGTTTTAGGACCTACTATTTATAATTTTTATGTATAGTCTTAAACTACTCTAGTTAGGTATAATACAACACGTGTAACGTCAATCTGAACTTAGTAAATCCAGATTGATGCTAGACACAGATTGTTTTGTTCTTTTGTTACCAATCCTAATGAATTTATCACTCAAGACGTTAATCGTGTTGACTGATAACGTAACTAAGATTTTCTCTTTCTTTTGTTTCAAATACGTGTTACTTTGTAGTAACAACAAATAATAGGTACTTATAGAGTGCTCACACATTATTAGATACATTTTTACTACTATTATATTATAATAATAATAAAAACATTTATTTCCGACCAAGTCCATAATTATTGTTAGTTACTTATAACTTAAAAAACACTGTTAGTACTAAAAAAGAAAAACGTAATTTTCTAATATACATTATTTCAGTGTGAAGCCGCATCCACCATTATTACATAATTAGTAGGTTCCAATAAAGATTTTTTATAACTAGACTTAGGGCTACCACTGGCAAATAAGTGCTAGATAGCCTGTATAAAACCTAGTAGTATTTTTCATATAAAATCTGTCAAAAAAAGTCTCAGGTAGTTTATGTGGTGAAACAGGCCCTTAGTACAGTGGACGAAATTTAGCTGCGGCGTATTTTTGTTTTATAAATTTTCTTTTAATAAATGCTTTGTACGATATTAGGTATGATTAGAACAATAAACATTAAAAGATTCATTGACATAAATTAAATGTTACGCAACCAAGTATTGAATACATGCAATGTCACTATAATGAAATGTACGTAACCCAATGGTTACTACACAGCTCATACAGTGACTTGATCAGAAAAACGGTCACAAAAAACCCTAACAAACGTTCTTCTAATTCAAAATAGATCACATCATGAGCCAATTTCACCATTACATATTACAAAACTAACACCAATAAGGTTTGAATTATGCAATAAGAGGTAACAAAAGGGTTTAGTTAGCATAGAAAGCAATGAAATAAACAAGTGATCGTGCCGTGTGAAACTTAGAGGCACATCATACTAACGAATAGACTGGCATGATGCTTACAAAGTCAAAAACAATTTTTTTATTTCATTTTGATCACATACGTGATACTTATGAACGTCATACAAAGCCAAAAAAAAGGTGTCGGCAAATTTGCCTACGGCCAGTTTACTGACAAGGTTGCTCTGAGAAGAACTTGGCAAAAAACTCAGGCCACTCTTTTTAAACGCCATAGTAGTTACAATTTCAATTTGGTACTGACAACATTCACACTTCATTTATTTTTGTCTAGTTATTGCCCGCAGCAGCGGCTGCTTGGAATTCGTTCTGGTATCGGTATCCGGTAACTACAAAATTCCTATGTAACTACGTTAGTACATTTTTCCAATTTTCCTACTAATAAAAACCATCGTCATTATTACGTCAACGAGTATTTAAAAATAAATACTAAACAGATCAGCTGTTCTCGAGTTTTGCGCTTAGTAACATAATTCATTTATTTTCATTTGTCACGATAAAGATTACTGATATTATATTTGTAGACTAGATCTTCTTTCAATAGTAAGTCTAAGTCGGATTAGACGTTTGAAGCCCAATACCTACTCAAAAATTTTAGCATTTTTAGTGTTTACTGTCGTCAAAATCTATAGGTATATGTACCTACCTAATCAGAGTTGGTTAAATACAACTTCTGGTTTAATTTTAACTTCTAGTTTAATAAATTCTGGTCAACTGATGCCAATAGTCATACAAATAATTTTTGGTTTATAGACAATTGACGCAACCTGTATTAAATTTGAGGAATTTGGCAACATTGTTGTCGGGTATAAGAGTCGCCCGTATGAAAATTCTCTAAGTGTAAAATGTTGGTTTATCGAGGCATCTAATCTCATGCACAAGCACCGCATTGATATCGCACGATGCTACCTGTAAAAAACTATTGCAAAATACTATTGTTTCAATACGATTTAGTTGCGTGATAATATTGAATGTTTTGTTCGAAAGTATATTTGCATACAATTTACCTGTTGTAAGAAGTTTTATTGCTGTTGAATATCGAAATGCTTTGATAGGCATCTTTGTTGTGATTTCGAATTGAGATGTTAATTTTATGTACCTTGCACAATGTTGTGAACTTTAACTCTTTATAAAATGGGAAGACGGTTTATAAGAATGTCAGCCTTTGTATTGCATGATTTTGTTGTCTACAAGTGGTTGGGTGCTCTTTATAAACAGTTGTCATAATAAACTATTTTTAGCTCGAAGGCGAAGGCGTTAAAATTGTCAATAAACTAAGTAATCATAAAAAGTTTAGGACTCCTATGGTGATTTATTTTAAAGAAAACTTATTTTAAGGTGTCAGCAAATTTAATATGAATCTAATTTTAAATAACACGTAACGAATCTACTTCAAAATTAGTCAGAATTTCAGAAAATTTATTTTACTTTAGAATTGTAACTTGATTATGACTTACATTTATAGATTTAATTATGCTATCAAGTCCACAATATTTGGTTTCTGAAAGTTTATTATTATTAATCTAATTTAATTAAGAACGAATGTTGCAACTGTTTAAAAAGTAAACAAAATAACAGTAGTTTTACAGTAAAAGTTTTTCATATTTTATAAAATATGCTGTAGGCAACATCTGCATAATGGTTTAACTAATTATTACGGATAACCACAATATCGAAGAGTAAAACTCACCAATTCTTAATTAGTTTATTCAATACAACTACGTTGCTACCAATTGTACCGATTGCAAATTAAAACGGTGCACAAAACAATGTACGAGATGTACTGTGAACAGAATAAACACTTATAATGACACACCATTAACACTTACCGATGCATGTTTACAGGGGGGAATAAGTTTGTGTATGACAAACTAAATTATATTGTGAAATGTACGGCTGCTTTTACTGAACAACTTGTTGGGGCCAACATTGTGGTAAAACATTTGTTGGTCCCAACAATTTTTACTAATATTATAATGCAAAAGCAACACTTTGTTTGTTAGTTTTCCTTTACTTAGTCAAAAGATCTACATAAAAGACTTGGAGAGGGGATTGTACTTACTTCACATTTTTTGAAGCCGTGGGCGGTAAATAGTATACTATAAGATGTGATAGATATATTATAAGAGGTTGTAAAAATAGGTTTAATTTTACTGAACATTCATTTTTACATCATCATCATCATATCAGCCCAATGACGTCCACTGCTGTCACTTATATACAAATATCTTACAGTATTGAGAAAGGTTATATCATATAATATGTAGATTTTTTTTATTTCATGCGTCATTTAACGCATAAAATTTAAAAAAAAAAAATCAATGTCATATTATTATCGAATACCTGCAGTTGTCATTTACTTTGGCCAAATAAAATATATTTTAGAAAATATAAGACTCTGACTAACAAAAGGTTATAACCACAAATTCACTGTAAATTTATAGATGAAAAAACACACAAAAAAGAACCTACATGGGCATACAATCATGTACTAGGAACTGTTCCAATTCGAACTAAAACTATGCGCAGCGGAGAAACTCAATCACAGAATCAACAAACCTTTTGTTGAATACCGTAGAGTGTTATTGAATAACAAGAATCTCTAAGTATGTAGTATAAACCGAAGTCACTTTTCTGCTAACTGCTAACTCTGCATAAATCTCTCAAATGGATTTGATCAAATTTTTACACGAAATCAAGCTGATATTAAAAAAGCCAAAGTTATAGTATTATATTTGTTAGCCTTCAAACTCAAACGACTGGACCGATTTTATAAATTTTGGTATGGAGGTAGCTGACAACCCTGGATGAACACTAGGGTATTTTTTAAACCGCGCAGGTAACACTGCGAGCACTACTAGTGTTTATATAAATATTTAGTAAAAACGTAATTGAGTAGCTTCTACCAACATACCATACAGACATTTTATATAAGTAATTAAACAGTTGCAGTTTAACTATGTAGATGTATAAAATGAAATGTTGACAAATGTTTTCGTCTGTGTGTATTAACTTATTAGTTCACCACAACGAACATCAGTCGGAGGTTCCAGACACCTCCAAATTTCAAACAGATAAACTCTATCTTAAGCACTTAAAGGCTAAAATTGAATGACTTTGCCATTGCCAACTGTACACATTAGGCAGTGCACACACGTGTTGTTCCCATTAATGAGATAATTCCTCCGGGGATACGCTAGAAAATGGAATAAATATGGCAACCGAATTGCAAATGTACTTATTTGTATTACAAAGCTAAATGCTGACTATTTCCTTAGTTATTTGGTGGTTTTTGTGTTTGGTAACCCTTCGACATTCATTTTCATGGAATTAAAGATAAACATTTAATGTACTCCTGTTTATACAGCCAGATATCCTTCGGGAGAAATGGCTTAGTATGATCGAAAAACTTCAAAAAAGGAAGGAATTACGTATAGACTGTATTATAACACATGCGATATCTTTGTTTTAATTGAAGTATAAAATATAATGGTTATATCTCATATTTATAATAATATTTTAACATAAGTAGTTACCTATTATACTAATTATCTGTGTATTGACGGATTAAGAATACATAGTGTCACTACCCCATTTGTATCCGTGGGTGTCGTAAAAGGCGAAGAAGAGGAAAATTCGAATTAAACCCTTACCAGCGTGGTACAGTAGGCTAAATTCCCTCCACATTCTTTGTAGGCGACCCGTCCTCAGCAGTGGGACGTTTATGTGTTCAAATGATGATGATTATCTATACGAATAAATAAAATTGGAGTGTCTGTTTGTAATATTAAAATAACAATATTATATACATGTAGTAAATAATAATTTACTACATGCATATGAATGTATATACGGTACATATACCAAAATAACATTTTTTAAATTGTTGTCTGTCTTTCTATCTGTCTGTTTGTTCCGGCTAATCTCTGGAACGGCTGGACCAATTTTGACTGGCAGATAGCTGATGAAATAAGGAGTAACTTAGGCTACTGACTATTTGAGAAAAATTATTATAAAAAAGTAATGTTGCTTTTGTTAAATTCCACGCGGATAAAGTCGCGGGCACAGCTAGTCTATACTAATATTATAAAGCTGAACAGTTTGTTTGAACGCGCAAAACTCATGAACTAACGGTCCGAATCGAAAACTTATTTTAGTGTTGGATAGTCCATTTATCTAAGAAGGCTATATAACATCAAGGCAAAACCAATAAGAGCTGAGTAGGGGCAAAACAAACATTTCACGAAAGCGAACATCTATAATACCACATGAGTAAAAACAACAAAAACATTACTCTCCTTTTTGGCAATCGGGTAAAAATGGTTTTCATTTTCCACTTTTTAATAATATTATAACTTTTATAATGGAAGCCGATGTTAATAGCTTACACCAACCACACGTGCACATAACAAAACACTGGAAATATTCCAGAGTTTTAACTGCATAACTTAACTAAGACTTCATAGTCATTCAGAACCTATATTATTACAAAATATAAATAATGCCTATTATTACATAAAAAAAAACAAAGGAAAACAATATACAGAACTATATTTATCTGCACAACAATTAAAACAACAAAGAAATTAAAGATATACCGTGATATAATGTTGAATGTATAGAGAATATCCGCGGGAATGTCTGCTAACAAAGGGGCATCAGATACTTTTGTATAACTCATGCAAACATGGGTACATTCTTCACGTGAGAAAAAATGGGCTCACGGAAATAACATGCAGTGACAACTGACAACGGCACATTGAATACAGTTCGTATGTGAAAGTACTTTGTGAACTAAACTATCACATGTTTCATGGTACTATTGAAGCGATAATATTATTATATATTACTAAAACACATTTTATTTATTTTACAACGAGTGATATGTTATTTACGAATAACTTTTATTTGGGATGACAATACTATATTATTTTATGAGACTCAATTTTAAATCATTATTTTGTTCTAAAACACAGCAGTTTTATATTCCCATAACAGCATTTGCTATTAAGTAGGCCATGTACTTATTTGAAAACTTAGTTATAATAATATATGCTTACAAACTATATTTTCTGTATATAGTTTACCAATAGCTGGTTAGTATTTTTTATTTTTTTCTTGTAATTACACATTAATTATTTATTAAAGTTCTTGCACAAAAATGTTTGTTCAAAGGCGGACTTGGCAAAGATATCCTCTACCAGTCTACCTAAGGCTGATGGTGAGAGAAAATAGGTAGGTGTGAGTAATCACACCTATTTTCTCTGACTGAATAGTCAAAGTAGAGTAGAAATTTATGATGCTAAAATAAATGAATTGATATTAAAATACCCGTATTTTTCATAATACATAGAATGCATTTATCGTGATCAACTTCGGCTTGAATGACTAATACAAATGTTTATATTATTATGTAATAGGTTCTTCCTAGCTGCGAGTACGATCCGCACTTGTTATGTAATAACATCAAAACAAGTCATTTCCATTACTTATTTTTTACACATAAAAAGTGCTGACATTCCACAATTTCATTTCGTACCCGGATCATGAAAACGGGCGTAAAATGTACTTTTGAATATTCCTTCCACACCTTCCTAAAAAGAAAAACATAATAAAAAACGTTGTTACTAAATTTGAATAATGTATTCGCTCAATGCTATCGTATTTCACACTTCCATTAGTACCCCCCATTTCGCCTGCTCTTATTTATTTGGTATCACTCACCCTTATTGCGGGTTCATAAGGTTCAGAATATGTTGAAATTGGATGGATATGACGTGTATCAAATTATCAGTTAGGTGTTAGAGGGTTATTAGGCTGTCTGCAGTATTTGTTCCCTAATGCAGTTGATCCGCGGTTTGGGGTTGATTAGGGAGGTTGGTGTTCGATAGCGGAAGCAAATTAGATTTGTCATAATATCGCTGTTTATGAAATGGAAATAGGAAATGACTTCACAATTCCATTAGCTATACATAAAACGGTCATTGTCATTTATTTTAATTTCAGCTGTGTATGTAATTTCGTTCACACGCATTATGGTTACACGGGAAAATTAATGGTTGTGATCCTTTTAGAAATCGACATCAAAATCATAATTATTTACATAAATTAAATAGTGTGTTTACAAAAACTAAACACTGGCTTTGTCTAAACCTGTACTAACACCTGTGAGTCTTTGTTACTTTATTAAATAAATTGAAATAAATAAATAAATTTGTCACTTAAACTGCCCAACGATAAAGTCGGCAGATTTGAGAAGCACATTTTGTATATTGGCAATACGCACATAAAAAGAAAATGAAACTGGCAGACAACTATTTATTCTAAAATCTGAAACACTTAACAATAAAAAAAAAAGTACTATAATTAATAATTTTGAGACACAAGGTTTTTAAATAAATATTTTATATTCATAAGGGCATCGATGCAGCAAACTTATTTTCTGGATATTATTATATTATGACCGTCACCCTAATACATCTGCAAGAAATTATGGAGATTAAATTACTAGTAAAAACCACATGGCTAGGTCAAGGTGCTTGTACGAATAATTTTCACCCTTTAATTGAATTTGACTGTTGGTAGTTTCGAGTTTATTAAAGTACTATAATATCTTTACTTTATTAATAAAATAACGCTGAAAATTTTGTTTGTTTTATTGAATGCGCCAATCTCGTGAACTATTGGTTCGAATCAAACAATTATTATTTTAGTGTTGGAAAGCCCGTTTTAATGAAAAGATACCTTGAGCCATTCGCACCTCCAACCACTGTGCTGCGAATAGCCTCATTCACAAATAGTCGCAGTTTTCAAACTTCTTTTCACGACTGAGATAAATTCTTTCAAATTCAGATGCTTAAGCGACAAGCGAAATATGAAAAAATGCTACGACAGCCTTAACTCCGTCCAAAAACGGTCTTGACGATAATAGAACTAGAAAAACCCTACCGAATTCAAGAGCTCAACGCTCACCGAACCGTCTGACAAGTGACATCACAATTAATTTCCAACCCTTTTCATATTCCCTTTCACGGTAAATGGCGCGTGGAAAAACTTCTCAAGTCATCGGGTTATGTTCCAGTTTATCATATTGTAATGCTATTTGTAGGAGTTCTTTGATAGTATTATGTTTATTTGTTCGGAAGCTCTTTCATCGTGCTGATGTTTTGTGTTTATATACAATGTGTCAACACAAAAAGGTTTTCTTTTGAGTCTTATAATACAATTTAGATTTTTCTGAACTTATTGTGGCACCTGCGTAAATAATATAGAATATAATTAGCTGTTCAGGCAATATAACAATAAATCGTTCAATTCATTTATATATTATGTAATTGGGTGTTATTTGTAAAACTATCATTGAGGATTGTAAGGATCTCAAAATCTGAGCTTTAAAATATGATACGTTTAATTATGAAAATTTACAGCAATATAGCATGTTTAAAAGCTTTAAATATGTTATAATATTTAATATTTTTTTAAACTTTTTTATATCCTTTAAGTGAATTTTGTATGATTATTGCTCAAGAACTAATTATTAAATGTAACACAATTGATTTTGTACCACCACTCATTTGCCATTTTGTGCGACAAGCTTTATGTCCAAAATTGGACGTCATTGGGCTGATATGATGATGAAAGACACAATTGGTTTATAAAACGTAGTACATAAGTTGCTACAAATTTTTCGTAAATCTTCTGTCATATCGTTGTACCACCATCTGTGTGTCCCTCAATGTAAACACTGCACCACTTTGAATACTACAAAACCACTACAAACGACACAACACAATCTAATTGGTAACCAACGGTGCGGGCACAGCGTTTGCATAAGCCGGGCGAGTACTAGCCAGCATTATTTTTGCACGTACTCAATTTCTCGCCTCACTGGGTGTCCCAGAGAATAGATATTAATTTACATGAATAAATAAAATTTGCATTAAGAGCGTCCGAGATGAGAAGGCGCAAAGAAAACTGTTACTTGAGTGCACTAAGCTTTCCCTGCGTCATATTCTCATGGTATGCGTAAACATGAACGAAATAAAGTGTCGGTTTTATTTGCTTTAGCTTGTTTGTTCAAAGCGTTTGGTTACACAAATATCGTTTGCAGATATTATATCTACATTTTTCATATCGGTATTTAATATTTTATCTTCGACATGAAAGGTACGGTATATTTTAAGAAAACCCGACAAAGTTGCAATATTTATCTTCAAAAATAAACAATAATAATTATTATGAAATAAAATGTTAATATATTCACCCAGCAGAATAATTTATTTTTGAATTCGAGTGTTTTGATAATAAACGCGCTATTCACAAAAATTGCACCCTATTGGCAAATCCGGTGCACTTCGGTGTACACAATCGCCTCTCTTATTCCGTTTTTCCTTTGGGGATACATCTAATGTATTTCATTTATGCTAATTCTGTTTTTTTTTGTTCACTAATGGAATATTTTAGTATTTTTGTTCAAAATTTGTGAAAATTTAAGATATTATCTTATTGAAAACTAGCTTCACTAGTAGCTAAAATAAAGACTTATTTTATTTAATTATATTTATTTAGCTTCCGCCCGCTGCTTCGCCGGCGTGGTATGTATTTTATACCTATAAACCTTTCTCTTGAATCAGTCTTTCTATTAAAAAAAACCGCATCAAAATCCGTTGCGTAGTTTTAAAGATTTAAGCATACATAGGGATATAGGGACAGAGATTAAATGACAGTTTAGTGTTATAATATTAATTATAATATTAATATATTTATAATATTAAAATCCCACCAAAAATATTTTCAAGTAAAATATTGCGTTGTGTTAGACGAGACCAAATGACACGCACTGTTAAAATGTAATCAGATCTCAATCTCATGTAGAACCAAGCTTCTAACTTTACAGACCTAATTACACAAACTCTCCACCTTAGTCAAAATTATATGGCTTGGCCTATGCACCACATTCACGTGGGCGTAAAGTAAAAAATGTTTCCACTGTTTATTAATTTTCTGTTATACTTACAATAGTTCTTGTAATAACGAAGACCAGGCCAGACATTAAATAATTACTTTTTAATTAGAGTTAATACAATTAAGTATGTATCTACTTTGATTTCTAAACAAATTCAAAGAATTAGTTACGAAATAGGGAACTTTTTTTTTTTGAATAAGCAAATTTATAGTTATTCACAAAAAAAAACTCAAATTCGAAGCTTAGGCAACGATACATAACCTTTTACATAGGTTTATTTTTTAATAGGAAGACAAAATAGAAAGCTACACAATCATGTTAATATTTTCAGAAAACATATTGATGAATAGTAAAAGAAAACCTTTGAAATAGAATCATTCAACCAACGTATAAATAAAATATATTATTTTCGTTTAACGGATGAAAAACATGTTTTAGACTTACGCACGGGTGCCAATGTAAGATTGGTCCAAGTTTAAATTGTTTTTGCGTTTGTATTTTCATAATGTCAGCTCATGCAAATTATAATAATAATAATAATATTCTACCATATTCACACAGCGCCACCTAGTCCCAAAGTAAGCAATTATATTTGCTTGTGTTATGGGTACTAAACAACTGATACACTACTAAAATATATTTTTTTATTTTTTGTAAATACCTACATATTATAGATAAATTACACCCAGACACAGAACAAACCTTTATGCTCATCACACAAAGATTTGTAAAGAAGATTGCTAAAGAACTATGCATTAACGGTTCAACCCATTAGTAGATGCATAAGTTAATCTACCGAAGATTGAAAATAATCAGTAGCTATGTAATTTGGTGCAAATACAAATATTAATCAAACATCATCTGACAGGGTAATACTCCCAAAGTAAAGACAAATTATCTAGATATTACAAAAAGCAATCACGTTCAGTTTTGCAACAGATTAAGTTGTATACTAGCAAAACTGATCGGATTATTATGAAAATATTATATTGCATAACTTCATACAACACTACACCGTGCTTTGAGGTGTATTTTAGTAAAGCGCAACGTACAGGGAAATATTCTAACATGGCTGTGAAGGTCTCAAAGATTGATGCCAGTATTTATTAATACTGACAGTTACTAACAAAATTACCAGAAGTTTTTTTGCCATCTATGGCAAAAAAGCATTTCTCTAACATAATACAAATTATATACATTCAAAGCCGTTATTTTTTCAGATCTTTTTCATTAAATTAAATAAATAATTATAGTCTTTGTTTATCTTGAGTATATACTTCAAAGAATAAAATATTATGAAATAAATATATTATGTTGTTTCGCATACAAGTGGTTCCAACATGAATGTGTTGAGATTTTTCACACCGAGCAATTTTGGTCTTTGAATCATACGCGTTGGACGTAATATATAATTAAACAATAATAATAATAATAATATTCTACCACATTTACACAGCGCCATCTAGTCCCAAAGTAAGCAATTATATTTGCTTGTGTTATGGGTACTAAACAACTGATATACTACTTAAATACTTTTTTTTTTTTTTTGTAAATACATACATATTATAGATAAATTACACCCAGACACAGAACAAACCTTTATGCTCATCACACAAAGATTTGTCCTGGGTGGGGATCGAACCCACGACCTCCGGTTTAGCAGTCAGGGTCACTAACCACTAGACCAACAGGCCAGTCAAATTTAAATAAAAATTTAAATAATAACGTCAAAATAGATAATATTATTAGTATTATTACTACCTTTTGTTTAATTTAGCAACTTTTTTATATAAATAAACAATTTTTATCCTTAAAGACTAATAAATAAATAAGTATAATGTGTGTTTTTCTTTATCAGACTATATTTACTCACTTTTTTCAGTAACAAAATCAACTTATAAATCGAGCCATATTAAACAAAAATCCTTCCTTCCTTTACACTGCGTGTTTCTATGAGATTCTTGGTACATTTTTTTAAGTTTATTATGGCTAGAAGTATTTTATATTTTATTATTATGACCTGGAAACAGTTTGTAAGACAACTAAAAGTGCACAGTGTATATTTCTTTCTTTCCTGTTAAAACCACATGAAAACTAAGGAACTAAACAAAAAGAAATAACCTAATAATAAATTACTCTTTGATAACAGTTTCTAAATACATAAAAGCATGTTATATGAAATTGGTGTTTCGCTTGTAACTTAAACACAGTCGTAATCTGACAGAGTCGAAGGGTTTCAATTTGTCATAAAATTTATCGTCGAGCCTCCGCCACCCGCACAAAGAGATTGGAAAAATTGTTTCCAGCAATTCCCTTATTACATGTCCGAAGAGAAGCCTCGGACGCATTTCACCTTTGACCTTAAGCTAGATAGGATGCCCGGTATATTGAATGTAAAAAAAATTGCTACTGGTACAGTTTACAGCAAAAATAATATTAACTTTTGTTTTAGGATGTTTTTCTTTTTAAAATATTGAGTTTTGTAAGTATTTTACAAATTTAATAAGTTATTTGAAAGTATTTACAAAGGTATCCTCATACGCCCTTTAAAAGTAATTAAAGGCATTTTCTAAAAATAAATTTAACATAATTTTTAATTTACTAATTGGATGGATTCATTGAACGATGTTTATTGGTAATTGTACTTAGCAGTGCTTTGACTCGCGCAGCTAATTCACGACCATTAGTTTCATTTATTACCGACATTGTTTTTACACTCACTTGCTACTTCTAGTAACAAGACAATTTTACAAACAATCGCAAGTCAATGATAAAATACATTAAAAAACAAGAAATACTACATCATCCATGTAGCACAGGCTACTCAAATAAATTAAAACCTATTTTATCTACGGCTAATGCTAAAGCATTTACCTGTTACGAAATCCTTACTTGGCCGATCGTTCCATGTTTTACAGCGGCAATAAAAGTTCTCAGGATATCCGAAGGGAATGAGGGTTCTGAGCCTGCGAAGGCCTGATACGCAGTCTGTCCGTATAAGGTAATCTCCTGTGGTCGCGAATTGCTTTCCAAAATGACACTACAGTGGTGTAATGGAGATTGATTCTTAGTCTTGAGGATATGGATAGTACTTTGGATAGTTTATGGATTTGACTAGGTTGAATTGGTAGGCTTATTCCGCCTGAGTAGGAACCCTTCTAATGACGTCTGCAATTCTATATAATTTATTTTTTGCTTTCTGTAATTTTTTTGTTATAAGAAGTATGTAGTTTTGTTGACGTAGTTGTGCAGATATGACCAAACTTATGGATCGAATATTTGTGTTGATACTAATTGAATAGGATTAAAAGAAAAGTATGTTTTTTGTGGTACATAAATAACTAAATATAATAATATTACAATAATTCTTAGTGTGGTTACACATTCAGAGTTAAATACGCTCGTGTTTGTTTTTACGCGTCCGCTTTCTTTACGAATGCTTCCTTGTCAACCAAATGGGCAAGCTTAATTTCCAAAGTTTGTATCGGCACCACATGTGTAACCGCTTTTATGATCCTTAACACTTATTTTATCAAGTTGCTCTTCTTACTAAAATTCAAATCTGAAAAGTTTCATATAACTACTGACACACAAATATTTCCATGTATTTTGCTTCAAGAACTTTCACAGATGTTGTCAATATAAAACGGATCACATTTAAAAACACATCAAAAGTAAAAGCATCCTCTATATAATTTACCTTTCGATCGTTACTTACATTTTGGTTTAGTCTTCTTCGGCCTCATAACGTTATGTAATCCGAAAACATACGGACGAATAAAACCAATTTTTAAAGGTCCAACTTCTAAAGGATTTGTGACCCACTTACTGGGGTCGAGTTTTCTTTACAAGGTTTCGTATTCCGTCTATCCTTGTGATAGATCGCCCTCTCCGACGTCCAATGTTCAATAAGCTTGAATAATTTGTGCAAAAAATACACGAATAAATACCCTTAAAGCCTTAGAACAAAGAGAGCCGATCCAATTTCGTTCAACGGCCTTTTAATTAAAAAAAAGAATTTGATAATCATTCGAGATAAAGTTTGTTTATATTAATGCTATATTTAGTAAGTGATAATTATACCGTAATTTTAATAATAATATTGCATAACAATATAGGTCTCTTCTTGACTCTATGACTTGTCACTAAAACGAGAAATATACATTTCTAAGCAAAAGAGAGAAAACTTATTTTTAGCATGTTGTTCGTTTAAGATTACATACTTGAGACGAAAAATTGCTAAAATTGCAATAAATTTTACTACACATTTCATGTAAATTTTTTTTGCTTAATAACATTATAGATAATATTTGAGCACAGAGTTATGAGTCGTAATAAATAAAATACACATTGTATTATCAAACTAACCACGTGATCCTCAGCAAAACTAATTTTATTACCTACTCTATATTTATCTCAAGGTATACGAGATTACCTAGTACAAAACCAACTTCTAAACATATGATAAAAACCTTACAAACAACTTTAAAAACACATCAAGCAACGGATCAAAATATGTTAATGCAATACTCCGAGCCAATCCTGGTGTAACATCAACGCCCAAATAATAGCATCCAACGACTAGATATAACCAGGTTTTCTACCTCGTATTTTCCGTATTAAGTATTTTGTTGAAAGCCCTTTCCTTGTTCGACCCCTCTTTATACTGTATCCGATATCATCCCCTCAAAATTATGAAAGTGTATAAACATTTTCACGCCCCTGTCGGGCTCGCCCTCTGATTTCCACATTTCCCGTCTGCAAGTTATTATTATCAAATCAAGCTATAGATACCTGGTTAGATAACGATTGCATGACTACTCATTCCCCCACGGTAATGGAAATATAAGTCTGATATCGAGATTTTCAATCATTGTTTCGATACTGTAATTTTGAGGGGACCGAATTGATATTTCAGAGTTTATAGATTCCATTTTGTTTACGGTGATGTACTTTTTACAACGTGGGAGTTCATTGCTTCTGTTTGATGTACAAGTAATTTTATTTCCCTTCTTATGATCCTTTGAAAACCTGCGTCAAAGGAAATGCCGAGCTAAAAATAAAAAATGATATAATTATCCAATAACACAACAAGAAACATTTTGTCTGTTCCTTCTTAAAAATAACACAACGAGAGTAAAACCAGAGCATTAGGAATATAAAAACTGCCAACAACGTATTCAGCGGAATAAAAAATGTTCATACCAAATCACAAATACAAGTGTATAAACGCTAATGGAAAAGAGTTTTACATTTTAAGCTTTCCAAGTGTGTAGGTACATGTGACAGGAAAGTTTAACTATGATCATAATTCATACTTCACATATTAAGTCGGACTAAGTCAACGTCAAGATTTCGAGTAGGCACTCTGTTTTCAAAGATGAATAAGATTTTTTTTTCAAGAATAATGAATATTTTAACATAAAAACAAGGGATATGAAACACCTATGAAATAGGTTTCTATTTAATAACGAGCTAACTACTAACTAACCGCTTATAATAATGTCAGACTTAGTATACAGATTAACGGGAATAAAAACGGCAAATCTTCACAAAAACCCTCTCAAAATTAATTAACAAAAAGATAAAACTAGCGCAAGAAACACAAATTGTCGCCAACATTACCATCAAAACTCATTTTGTGTACGTGATAACAAAGAACGTCGGCGGATATGCTTCGATTTGCATAATCCGTGCATCAAATTCCGTTAATTTTCTTTTAATGCGACGGCAGCTGCAGGCTATGCAAACACGAACTCTCACGTTAATCGCGTCATGTTTAACGTGAGTTTCGGAAAAGTGGTTGGGGATTAAGGTTTTTACAGATTTCCTTCTCCGTTCCTGTATTTTTTTTTTATTTGTTTATATATGGCTACTGTAAGCTGATTTTAGATACCCTTTTTGTTTACCGTGTGGTTGCTTTGTATAAAAGTTCAAACCATGACTCTAAAGCTACTTATGTGGCTTAGCCATTAACTGCGAGCCAATGTTTTTCATGACAATAGCCAATATTGTAATCACTTTTTGTGTTTTAGATTAAAATATATTATTTGATTTAGGTCTTTTTTTTCTTCGTCATCAAAATAATGCTTGAGGGGCAATAAATCTCTAAGGGCTATATTTTTGTGGGACTTTTCCTGAATCACAGTAGTTTATCTATGATTAAATTTCTTTTATTTTTTACTATTTATTGTTCTATTTATAATTAATTAAAAGCTTTGCAAAACCTACCTTTTTGTTCTAATCTTTTTAATAAAATCTCTTTGGGGCGACCTCAAGAAGCACCTTTGACTGCAATATCAACTGATCGTACGATCAGTCGCTCGCCCAAAGGCTGAGTGTGAGTGAACAAAGTTAGTGAAGGAAGGAAGGACAGACATAAGTTAGAATAGAGAGAAACAGGGTATACAAGCTGTTAGGTAGTACGTTTGGATGTTAATATTCATTACGCACCTCCCCCCAAGGGAACTTTGCTCAGACAAATCGACGGCCTTTGTCGCAAACTCATCACTGTGATGTGAAAATAGCTTAGAAACTAAATTTTAAGTTTGTGTGTGTGTGTAGGTGTTAAATTTGTAGTCTCTTGCTAGAAGAAAATATAGTTATTTATATATGAAGTTCACTTTATTTCATACCACAATAATGGAAATTACATATTTATAAACATAACAATTTGATGTGGTTTATCAGCGAAAAACATGAATTTAAAATTTCTGTGGAGTTATCGGTCGTTTCACCCGCCTATTTTTCGCCCGAGCGGGCGAAACGACCAAGTCCAAATTTTTATAATATTTGATCAGGCTTTTCGCCCGATGGAATTTTTATTACAATTTAGACAGCAAGTTAGAAATAATATGAAACATTTGAGTTTTTGTATTATTTACGTATTAATGCGCATTTTTTTTTTATGCTGTCTGTACATGAAAAGCACTAAAAGTTCCGACGGGCGAATCGCCCGATCAAAAATTATTAAAATTTGGACTTTGTCGTTTCGCCCGCTTGGGCGAAAAACTGGCAGGCGAAACGACCGATAACACTTTCTGTGCCTATAAAATTTTAGTGTGATTAAATTTTTGGCATCTTGAAAACTTTGTCTATGAGGATGGTGGTTTTAACCTATTACACCCAATCATGCTTTCCATGTAGTGTCGCATTAAGAATACATAGCACTAGACTCTTCCTTCCCCCCATTACATAGGATTTGTTGGAGAAATGTGTCTGCCTCTGCCTACCTTTTCAGTGAAAAAGGACTTAAGCTATGTAAATAAAAAACAAATTCAGTCCACACAAACATAACATCCAACATAATTTTGAGTACAGTTCTATCATCGAATATGCACTTGTCCCTTAATGCTGCATAACCAATATTTACTTGTCTCTAGAGGACAGTATTGATGAAATTCACCACAGGCGACAAGTTCGCCGACAATAGTTTCTCATCAGTAACTAGAGACGTGTTTCGAATGATCGGTTATAACTTAGAAATTGAGTTTTCGATAGACAATCGACGATTCTCGATCAAATAAATTTAAACTACCTGTATTTTATTACTATTTTTAAACACATTTTAAACAAATCAGCTAGCAATGAGTGATATGGTTCTTTTATTTCAACTTATTGTTGAACATTGATATCGATTGAAATATTTTTATTTTATTCACCTGTTATAAACCTGTTATTGGCTATACTCACGGTTATGTATTAGTTATAAGCTGCTGATAGTATACGCTGTTGGTTTTCTAAATAAATAAATAAATTCATAAATTTTCAGCTTGTTATCAAAATATTAAATAATGAGTACACAGTCATGTTTTCAGGTTTTAAATGGGCATTGAGGTTTTCGTATATGTATTGATTGATACTTTAAAATTAAAATATTCCGCAGTATTTTGAAAATCATAAAAAATGCTTTTAAATCTTTAAAAATAGAAGACATTAAAGAATCTTTTAAAGTATCTGATAGATCATTCAATAGTCCACAATGTTAGGTACGCAGCTCTGAATTAATATTCATTAGAGTCTTGGTGGTGCGACCGACGACGACGCGACGGGCGGCGACGTAAGCCTCGCGTCTCAAAGCTTCAGTTATACACAAGAACGTGGTACGGGAGAAACTGACAATTGTAATTCACCTTCAACTTTACTTAAACGATTAAAATTACATGACACGTCGTTGTTCAAATCAAACTCTTAATTAAAATCTATTAACATAAATATATGTTTGCTGTCACTTTCCTTTTAACAATTTACAACAATAATGTGTTCAATACACAAGTGCATTTTAAAGAACACAAGAACAAAGTGACTTCCCCTTAATAAAAACTAAGTGAACGCATTCTTAGAATTATGTATTAACAATTTAGATTAAATAAAATTACTCATTAGCCCATAAGCTAGATTGTAATATTTATTAAGATGATTGTAATATATAAGTAAGTCTTATAATAATAAAAAAACTTTAGTTTTTCAGATAGATAAGGGTATTGAGGGAAGATCAACTCACAATATAATGGTCCTCATGAAAAAAAAATCCGCAATCTCAGTCCCATTGTCATCTATGTCGTAAAAAAAGATTTAATACATTTTTTATATAGGACTATAACTGTGAAAAAGAGCAAACTTTTTAATGGCGTTAATTTGTTAAAATTTTTAACGACCTGAATTTTAATGGTTATGAAAAAAATTATGATCAAAAATTGACGTGTTCAACTGACGAGAGTAAAAACTTCATTAAAAATAACTTTGTTCGTAAAAATTATGAATCTGTGAAAAAAACCGGTCCGGACGTAAAAAAATTCTGTTGATTGGATAGTATAGAAACTTTACGGTTTGTCTCAGCATGTTGAGCACACTTGTTTTTTCTTTGTTGCAGAGAATATAATATAAGCATCTTTAAAGAGATCTTTGAAGTAAGGAAAGTAAAAATATTGTATCAGACAGGTAAAGCTCCAACATTGTAGTTCATAATAAATTCTGTCTATTTATTTCTTATACTTAGGTACCAGTGATAATCTAGATTACCTAGATAAAACATGTTTAGTAGGTATATGTACAATATACCTGTACACTAGAACAGCTGTATGGAATATTTAAGCTAATCTAGCAAATATCAATTTCCTTAACCGTTAACTAATTTGACTTCTTAGTCATATTCTTAGCCTTACAGATTTTTTTATGTAAAGAAGTCTAAATGTATACTACAATAATGCCACAACCCAGATCTTTAACGTAATATTTTTTTTATTATATTTCAACAAAAAAAGTAAAAGTAGTATCATATTAGTTTATTAAAAAATCAGTTACAATGTTTTTCTCTCCCAGCCTGGAGATGAGCCTTCAGCACTTGTAATAACACGATATGGGGACGTATAATATGAGATCTCTTTTTGCTAAGGCTTATCTGTTCGCCGCTGCTCCATAGATGTGTTTTATTTTAATTTTCTCTGTTTTCCAACAGTACTGTGTGCGCGGTTTTTTTTAAATAGCATATTTTGTTTTTTTTAGAATTTTTGTAAGCAACTCCCTTTTACAATAAAATGTTTTATTGAGTAAACTTGAATAAAAAAAAATCAATAAGAAAATGCAGAGACGTACCATGATGAAAGTTGGTTGTGACATAAATACTTTTTTAAAGTTTTTTTCAAAGTAAAAGTTCTAAGTGTAATAACGCATAGAGATATTATAATAATTAATTATTTCTTGAATGATAAAACAAGGCAATGTATATTTAATTATTATACATTATAAATAAGTACATATATATTACTATAATGATTAATTTAAGACTTAGTTTACATACAAATACCTAATCCTCTAAAAACCTATCTCTTTTTGCAAATAAATATTTTTATTTTTATAATTATGTAGTGTAAAAAGTTGTAATAAATGCTAGTTCTAGGTATGTGTCAACATTCGCATAAAATAGTTTAGAAAAACCACGTTAAAGTCAGTAAATATGTTAAACTATAGCGTGCGCAGAATTAATTCATACATACCTACCTACTTCAGCTAAAGCTTAGCAAACAATCCATTTCATAGTATTATACGTTTTAAAAAGAAACATTACAGAATATAACCACCACCAAGCATTGTTATGAAATCCAATAGAAAAACTTCGTTGGCTTGAAAAACTTACTCGGAAAACTGAAATTTATGAAACGATTAAACATGCATGAGTGAGCAAATTTATTTCTAGTATTCTTCATGAGTTTGCAACCAATTCGAAAAAGTGCATTCGATACCCAAAAGCATAGGCAATTGCGCTCTTCAAACTCATAAAACTTCAGGCGAACAATATTCAGTACTCCAATTACGGCAAAAGCATTTGAGTGGTCTGGAAGAATATTGCAAAAAAGCGTAGTACGAGGGCTAGAGTAGTCACGAGCCGTTGCAACAGAACCTAATAGGAAACGCGATCGTTGTCTTTAATCGAATCGGTGTGTCTAGAACGCTGCTGAGTTGGATAGCGTAGAAATGGAGTAATACTGAAATTAGTTTTTTTTTAATTTGTAGGAATTGTGTAGAGAACAGTCATTTCCATGCATAGCGTAGGTATATTGGATCCCATATATATTACCTTAAAGAATGTGTAGCAGAAATTAAAAATCTTGTTATCATAATATTATTACTATGCGATACGTGTTACACAGACTCCCACACCCTGTTACATTATTGTCTTTATCTTCTAGTGTTTTATATGTATATTAGTGTTTTCTGTACCTACTTCTCATCAGTTTTATACAATTAAAAGTCTAACTTTTATATTAACAAGTGTTTTGTATATATTCCCATACGAAAATATCAATATATTTTGTTTCTTCAACGATACGAAATTGTGCTTAATTTTCACTGAATCATATCCTCTCAAATAATGAAGTATCACTCACAAAACTAATTCTTGACTGCCACAAACACCATGAGCCTGTGTGGTACAAGTTATATGCTTATTAACAAGAAACAAAGACTGTTAATCTATACACATAATAAATATAATTATGTTGATTTACGGAGCTTTTCCAGAAGAGCAAGGTATTTTTTTAGTGAATTATAGGTGAGCAACAAAGGAGTTGGATTTTTTTTAAAGACAAGTCTCGCCCTTTCTAACAAGACTTGAGTCGCGGGGACTTTACATTTGACTTGATGTTTATTTAACGGATACAAAGTTCAAACAAATATGAAACAAATTTAATATCTTCAAATCTCACAGATATTTTGTCTCACACAGGACTCGAGCCTGTGTCACTCGGCGGCGATATTGGTGACGAGGCGACCACTTGAACCAGAGGTGAATATCTTTTATATTATACAAACTTACTCTATTTTAAATTTTAAGATAATTTTTAGCTATACTAGTTATACTGGTTGACTGGCATGTTGGTCTAGTGGTTAGTGACCCTGACTGCTAAACCGGAGGTCGTGGGTTCGATCCCTACCCAGGACAAATCTTTGTGTGATGAGCATGAAGGTTTGTTCTGTCTGGGGGTAATTTATCTATAATATGTATGTATTTACAAAAAAAAAAAATGTATTTAAGTAGTATATCAGTTGTTTAGTACCCATACCACAAGCAAATATAATTGCTTAATTTGGGACTAGATGGCGCTGTGTAAATGTGGTTGATTATTATATATCTGACTGGCCTGTTGGCGTAGGATAAGATTGTTTGTTCTGTGTCTGGGTGTAATTTATCTATAATAATTAAAAACTTACAAAAAAATTGTCTCTCTCACTTATCCTTTGAACCAAATCCGTAATGAGATTTCCCGTCGCCACTGCTATCCCTGCATTTGATACACCTGCTATAAGCTGCTATAAAAGTGTAATAACACTAATGGCATTCGCATGTCTTTATTTATATAGCATCTCGTAAACGTGACGTTATTTATTAAAGAGTTTCATTGTTTTAATTTTAATGTATACTTTGCAAAAAGTTTTAGCAATAACTCGAAGTGCTTTTTATATTGACTGTGGTCTTCGGTGTTTGTTTTAGTATCTTCGTATCTTTGGTAACTTTAGCTTTAAGGACTATCAACTAAATAATAACTTTTAATCATTTCCATAATATGTTTAAATACAATATACATTTTTAGATTACTGAAATAAATTTATCAGTTCGTTTTTAAATATAAAAATATAAATATAATATCAAATATAAAACAGATAATAATTAAATAATTAAGAAATATAAATTTTATATTAGTTTATAAAAACATATTTTTTATGTGTAAATAATAAAATAAAAATTAAAGTATTTAATATATTTTTTTTTTTTTGCAAAAACAACGCCCGCACTAGGGAACAAGCCCTGTGTCGCGGGGAGCTTTACAAACATGAAACTAACGGACACAAAGTACACCCAGACTAGAAACAAATATCTATGAATCACACAAATATTTGTCTCGTGTGGGAATCGAACCCACGTCACCCAGCACGGCGATGTAGTGGCGAGGCAACCACCTTAACCACTGCGCCACGGTGACAGTCAATATGTCAATATATTAATATTTAGAGTATCTGATTATTTTTTTGAAATAGGTTAGCGGTGTATACTTTTTAAGTTATGTGTAAATATTTTATTGATTAAATGTATTTCGTAGTAATATAAATTTTAGTCAAAAGTTTCTACTATTTGCTAGTTATTAAATATAGAAACAATTTTCCATTATTATGTATAGTTAGTATATAATTACATTACTGATAAAAGCAAACAAAGAAAGAATGAATATATTATGATAATTATTATATCGCATGTAAAAATACATTTTAATGGAAAATTCCATATAAAGACATTTACCATGAGCATGGCGTTGTAGCACGACAACGAATGAGTTTTTCGCATTATTTGTTATACAGAAGTGAAAACAAAAAGTATATACTATCTGCAGTTAATATTATTACTAATTCAAGTTTTACTATGTATATTTAAAAATAATATTTTTATAAACAATAAAAAAAGGATAAAACAATAATATTAAATACAATAATTACACTTTTAGATTACTGATATAAAATTATTAACTCGTTTTATTTAATCAAATATAACAGATAATAATTAAATAATTAAGAAATATTCATTCTATACTAAAGTTTAGAAAAACATAATATTTATGTTTAAAAAACAAAAATAATAAAATAAAATAATTAGTAGTAGTAGTAAAATATAGTAAAAATTTCGTTCCAAAATCTTTGGAGGGACCCGTGCCCAGCAGTGGGACGTTTATCATGATATTAAAGGAAATTTCTAATTTAAATTTGTGCCGTAAGATGTCACCTGTGTGGACATGGGCCTTCCGAATATCGTATACAGCTTGTATTCATCGCGATAATAATAATAATGCTGACAAGTTACACAAGTGCCAGAAGCAAAACGCAGTCTATTGTAAAACAAATGAAACATTACCATCTCTGCTACTACCGCCTTTCAAAGGTACACAACCAATCGTGAATATTTATGAATATTATAATTTGTCGTCGCTAGTTTTACTTCCATTTACCTCCGCTAAGCAGTCTTGTAAAATCATAAAAATATTTATACCCTTTTCCTATGCAACCGATCACGCAAAACATCAACATTCAATTCCAGTATGGATTACGTACAAAAGGAACATTTCATTTGCTTCATAAAATATAGCCATAAAAGGTGGAATCGTTTGTGTCCATCGCATTCAGAGACACGCAATCAATCACACTTATTAGCAAGCGTTGACGGCGGTAGTCACAGAACTTGACTAAATTACAGCTTTGTGTTCGCTGGGAACGTTCAGTGCTGAATATGTGGACACCCATGTTATATGAGTAGTGATATAAATACTCGATAGATTCAAAAGTTTGAATTTGACTGTCACCGTGGCGCAGTGGTTAAAGTGGTCGCCTCGCCACTACATCGCCGTGTTGGGTGACGTGGGTTCGATTTCGAATTTTCCTTTTCTTGCAGTGCTCTTGTCTACATAAGTTTACGCCCTAAGTCGTTTTTTACGACATCCAAGAGTTGAAATGGGGTAGTGACATTAATTACACGGCAAGTCCGTCACTATGAGCGAATTTTTTGTGTTATTATTAAATGATATTTCTGGTGACGTAGCCAGCACCCTCCATACTAATCAAATAAGGTGATCCCTTTTAAGGCTACTGAACACAGCAGACATATTCAGCAACTCTTGAAAGACATGTTGGATACGTCAACAAATCAATTTAGATGAATTTAATGGAGTACCTATACCTAATATGCTTCATAAAAGAAATATGGCAGTAAAAAGACGTCTGCAGAGTTCCAATACTCATAACACTTATTGGTATTCATAAAAGCCATAGATTTAGTATGTACAAGATAAACAATGTCAGATTATAGGCGAGACCAAAACACAATTGAGTGATTGTCAATGTGTGAGTTAAAAATAGTGATTGCAACGGACTGTTGTGCACTATCGATATTCTGTACTTGGGATTATCGAGCTTATGAATTCGGTGTGTAAAGAGCGTCTTGAACTCTTGAATAATGTCGCAACAATTTGTTTTAAGAAGCATTTACAACAAGTTAACTTTTCATGCTATCGGGTAAAATTGTGCTGTTAGGCAATTTTTTTTTTCCAAACCGCTATCTTTTAGTTTTAAGACTAGAATACCTACCATATTGTATATAGCCATAGTAAGAAAGCAAAAAAGAAACGATGGTAGCTGAATGAATAAGGAACCTGCGTGCAAATTACGCGGTCCTAGTTCGAACCCAACGCGGCGGCAGTACCAATGTGCATTCCACTTTGTGGAATTTATATGTACTAGTCAAGTGACTTACCATCTGCTGACGGTGAAGGGAAACATCGTGAGGAAACCCACATATCTACCCTAGAAGCAATTCTATGTGTATGTCTGATCCACCAACCCGCACTAGGCCAGCGTGAGTGGATTATGGCCTAAACCCTCTCAGCTCTCGACATGAGACCCGAGCCCAGCATTGGGGCTTAATGGGCTGCTGAGTAAGAAAGCAGGCCATAAACCTTACTGCCTAAGTTTTTTATGGTCAATGTCATGATGAACTAGAACAATATATCTGATCGATTATATTCTATATAGCTGTACTTAATGATAGAAAATTTATTGGATGGTTTAAAATCACACGATATTTAAACACGTTGTATAACATAATATTTTTTTTTATTCTTTATATTCGGAAAATATTTATATAACAAATAATTGTGAAAATACAGCAAAACTATTTTCAAAATGAAAAATATTATTAAAATCTTTGGGTTGGTTAGCCCATTTATCGAGGAAAGCTTTAACTAATGTTTTATATATATGTAAGTAGTTGAATATTTTTTTAAGGTCCAGTCTGGTCTATTTATAATACGTATCCATTTGTCACGTGACGCTGTTTTCGTTGGAAACCTAAAATAAAAGACAAAAATATCACTAACTTAATGGCTCACCTGACTCACTAAGCTTATATTTTAAGTACTACCTACTGAATTTGTGAGAAACAACTACTTTAAAAATAGGTATTAAAAAACATAGAGAGATGTAAATAAATTAGTGTGCTTCACTCAATTACAATAGTGGTTACCTTAAGGCGTTAACGCACATATTACGATGATTTAAAGAATTGACGGAATAAATACAGTTTTAAAATAAAAATACTATCGACTTTTATCGATACACATGACGTCATCATTTCGTCAAGCCCTATCGTCAACAAACATTTTCCTATTTTACACGAAAAAAGCTTTAATATATCGTATATACATAAAATATTATCAACATAACGAAGAAGAAGCCTAAATGCGTCCAACAAAATAGGTTTTTGCTCAGTTAAAAGCACCAATTTTACAAAATAAGGTTTGCAAAAATTCATTAGATTTTTGTATTTACCTGAGAAACGTGAAATTTCTCTGGGTTATTCATTCTTGTCACGTCACAATTGGTTACGGAACAGACCACCATGATACTGGCACACCCTTTAAGCAATTTATTGCACGATTTGTAAATATTTTAGCAAAATAAGAGTTGACAGTAAAACACGCGAGCCGCTATGGCCCGCTAATTGAAAAAATATTGTCACATCCTATTTTATCTTTCATCTCTTTCACTCTTTTACAGCGTGCATATCAATTTGACCTCTCGTTTCCGCGCTATGTTTGTCTTCTGCGGTAGCGCGCGGATCCTAGGTCTATGATAAAAGCTAGAAGGTTCTTAACTGTAGATCAATATACCGAAGCCTGTAAGCTGTCTGTACCACGCCGGTAGATTCCTTTGTACTCTAGATTACGTTATTTAGGCAACCATTGACATGTAAATCCTCTAGGCTATTAAATTTGCATTCTAATTAAAACAAGACACCCGGTATTGGCTTATTTTGTAAATACTGGCTCCTTGTAAATAAGCTAAGACTGTATACTTAAAGTTTCTGAAATCTCAATGCTTTCGTACTTAAGTCAAAGTACCTTTTACTTTCATAATCAAGAAATGTCAATGATTTATTCAAAATGTCTGGATTGTATCAAATAGTTACTACTTGAAAGTAAATTTTGAGCAACATTTAAATTCGAATTTAAATGTTGCAAAATTTACTTCATTCGAATTTATTTCATTCGAATTCGAAAGAAAATATATTTTGAACGTCTACGCGTATCTTAGAATTATAAAATTGACAAAGCAGTAAGTCAACGGGAAAGTTACCTACTATCGCTATTTTCTTACTGAACTATTAATACAAAATGTTTTAAATAAAACTAAACTAAGTAAGGGTACAAAGAAGGAAATAAAGACACAACTTTAAAAATATACCTATGCTAATATGATGATCGACACAATGCATTTCATAACCCAACGTTGAACTTTGTACGGATCACAAGGAGATACTACAACTGTCAAGTTAACAAGAGTAACAAGGCAATGTTAGCGAGACGCCTCGTTCACGAACACGCCGGCTTGCTATTACATGATCCCGAATCGTACAAGCAGTTTGAAGAAACTGTTACGTAATACTATCTCTTATCGACACAAAATGCTCGAGTTTCTAGTGAATTTTTTTATCTGGAATAAAAACTTGGAAGCTTTGACCTAGTTTTCAGAACCATAACCAATTCTTGGAAATTATTCTACACGAAAGATTATCTAACACTACTCAAAATTTGACATTTTATCATTCAACTAGCTTCCGCCCGCAGCTTGGCCACTGTGCTTTTTCAGATTTATGAGTAAGTCATACATTCACCTAGCCATCCATCCAAACTTTCAAGTTAATAATATTAGTAAAACGCTCAATAAAATATTTCTGAACAACGTGTGACAATGAATTGTTTTGTTTTATAAGTGCTCAACCGCGGTAAATAATTTTATTCCCGCTGACCGGTCCCGTGGCGAGACCCAACGCGTGATAATGCATTATTTATACGCCCTAAGACGACCAAAACGAATGCAGATACTAACGAAAAATAAGATACGGAGGCAGAGTCGCCTTTTGTCTCAACGACAAACGTGCCTTGTGAATAAATAACACAAATAAAAATCCTATAAATATTGAACAACAGTATATTTCACACTTTACCAAGCCACGGTAACTGATATATATTATGACATGGTTATATGTCGATGCAGGTTTTTTGGGTGGCTCATGTTTTCACGAATCTTTGTTTGTAAACGAAGCGAGACAATGCATATTTTTTATTAGTACTTTTTATAATGTAGGCCTGTTTACTTTGGTCATCCAAGTTTGGGTATACTCGCAAAAAGCTTCTGGGAGGTACGTTAAAAGTTGAAATAACGTCTGGTTACAATGCCATACATTGGTGATTACTTTTTCTGAATCAGAAAATGCTGTTATATTTTTTCGAATTCGAAAGTACAAAAAGGACAGAAATATTTTCGATGCTCGAATTTTGGCCGTTAAATGTTTGAAGCAGTGTGGTGAAATAAAAAGTGACGTTTTAGTATGAAGCTTGCTCGTGTAGATTTGTTTAGTTTTCAATCAATATTTCATCGTCAGAGGCAGCCGGTCACCACGTAACGTCAGTGCCTAGCAAACGCGACTAAAGAAATGCATAGAGTGTTCGAACCTCAAGTTGACTACATTACTTAAATAATTGTCACAACGGTAATAATTCCATATTTCCTGTAGGTAAACATAAACAATTTGAAGTAGTTGATTATATTTCCGACATTATATTTCAGATGATGTATTTAAATAATAATTGCATGACTATTACAGAGTAATTAATTCTTTACTGGTATATAAATAACTTAGGGGTGAAGTTATAAGTCAGTAACTATTATTTATTTAAATACAATTGTCTTATTACTTCACCAAAGTATTTGTTTGAGGCATTTTTTACACAGCGTCATCTAGCCCAAAGGAAGCCTATATAAGGTTGTGTTATGGACTTATAAACACACACATATACATACATATTATACATAGAAAACGCCCAAACTCTGAAACAAAAATATGCAGATCATACAAACATTTACTCAAACCCCAGAAACCAAAGACCTCAGAGACCAAAACACGCCGTATTACCACAAAATATGCCGTATTTGACACTGAAAACGAATTTCGCTTTGCGGATTTCCTTTATACTAGATAAACTGATTACCATATTTTCAAAGCAGACAACATCATTGATATTAGCGAGACTTCAGTAGAATTTTAAAAACGTAGCAATTTGATCCACTGCGTTGGAAAAAATCATCCTCAGGTTTGGACACCAGCAAGATCAAGAGTACCTTCCTTGTCTGACTGTCTCCACTTTACTTGGGCCACAAACTCCCAGTAGATCCCAATAGATTGGTCAACTTGCCCACTAGTGTTTATCAATTTCATAAAGGCAGTATAGCATTTTTTTTTTGGTAAAATCTAACGAAAAATCTGGAAATCTCCGAAGTTTTCCTAGTCGTACAGTAAGCATATGAATAGTGGATATAGAGGGTGCAAAACTGCCGGCGCGCAATACCGTTTATAAAGCGTTAATATATAAATCAAAATGCTGTTCACGGTTTTGGCGATATGGAACAATGAACGTTTAAATTTTGCAGTTTTATATGTTTCGATTTTTTTTTTAACATTCAGAGTGAATTTAGACTTAGGTAGTATGCATTTTCAGAGGATTGCCACAACAGTAATACACTTGATGCACCTTTGATATTTGCAGTAGCAAATGTGAACTCGAAGAAAGAAATATAGTGACAACATAACCATACGAACTAATAAGTTTTAATATTATTTTCATACAAACAGCAGCCAATATGGTGATTTTAACTAAAATACCTAATGATACAGTCTATTGCTTTGTTAGTTTAGTATAGTATGAAACTTTTGAAAAGGTGGTTGATATGATAGTTATCTTATTAATACGAATAATTATTAACTGCGCGCAGGATGATCTGATGAGCGCTACTGACGGTGCAGTGGCCGTGGCTAATTTTTGGGCTGATACAATTTAAGACGATTTGCTGTCGACACGATAAGAAGAAGAATACGATTCCTCTTTTATAAGAGACGATTCCCACTCTAGGGAACTAGACCTGCATCACGGGGGACTCTACAAACATACAATTAATTGACTCTAAAAACGCCCACACCAGAAACAAATACGAATCGAACCCACGACACGGCGATGTTAGTCGAGGACGAGGCGACCACTTACCGTTACACCACAGTCACAGTAAATCCACAAGCAATACATTCAAATGTGATCCTTTACTAGTGTTTTGTGTCGGTCAATTATATACCTATTTCTAGAGTATTTCGTGAATGGAAAAGAGTAATAAATGAAAAAGTAATAATAAAAAAAAAGAGTAAACCATGTGTTGGATTAAGAATATATAATGTCACTACCCCATTTCAACCCATGGATATCGTAAAAGGTGACTAAGGAAGTAACCATAATTATGCAGATAAGAGTACTGCAAGAAAAGGAAAATCCGAAACAAACCCTAACCTGGCCAGCGTGGTATATATAGCAGGCTGAATTCCCTCCACATTATTTGGAGGAGACCCATGCTCAGCAGTGGGACGTTTATGGGTGGAAATGATGAGAGTACTTCGCTTACTTACGTTTTAAAGACAAACAATTGAAAAAGTAGGTACTGATATCATTTAACTTATAAATTAAATCAAAAATCTCGTAAACACTAAATATATTATTTGACCTAAATAAATGCATTAACACTGGCTTCTCGATGTAACATTATAACCAAATTATCTTTGCATTTCCATAAATTACCATCCAGTACATTACATACTCAATTGGTAATTGCCTATCGATGCAAATTTTAGTTTGTTACTAGTACAAATAGTATTCCGTGTTGGACTTTCGTTTATTCAGGAAGTATCTGGGCAACTGAGCTTCGCTTGGTATTGTAGTATTTGTGTAATAGCCCTAACAAACAAGAGAGAGAGAGAGAGAGCAATTTTTTGTTTACCCTCAATCGTATTATACTTCATTTTCACTTAAATCGTCAGTGACATACCAGAGCAATTAATTGATTTGAATTTGATAGATAATAATTTCTCTTAAGTGTAACATAGATTGTTTGTTGTAAAGCACCAGTTAATAATAATTATGACATGAAAGAGCAGTTACTTAAAATTACAAAAGCGTTTTAAATTTAAAACAGAAACAAATATTTTTGAACTGTGCATATATTACAGCAACTTTAATCATGTACATACATTTTATCATTTCTTTCTTGGCATAAAGAAAAAGCATTGCCTTTCAACGTGGCAATTGCTATCAGTCTACTGTGCCTAGTAGACTGATAGCAATTGCCACTGACATTGTTCAGTAGACAGTGGCACTTTTTTAATTTACGTATTTATTTTAACACATTACAAAATTATAAATTAACTTACCAAATGTAATGTTAATGTAACTTAATTGAAAATTGAAACAGTTCTGCGAAGCTTCAAATGAAAATCGAAATCGTTCATATTTAAACGTCAAATATAGGCCAATCGTTAAACACCGTCCCCAATCCTCTAGTACGGCATCCTAGCGCATATCCAGACGGAAATTACTCACACTGGCCCCATTATACCGAAGTCATTTGCACGACTTAGGGTGTTAGCCAACTAGGTCTATTCGCGTCCAACAAATAAACTTAAATCCCCAATTCAGCTTAACCCTCCACATACCCACGAATTTACAAGTTACCCTTAATTTCTGATATCATGGTACTACGGACCCGCGTTTTGAGAATTACTGGTATAATCTACGCACGATTGCCCATTATCTCGGTATCCAGTTCTTGGTACAATTGGAGTTTTTGATCCTGTCATAAACCGGGTGTGGACTTAGTTGTTAATTAAGGCCTTAGAAAGGACGCCACCTTTGTTATTGTGAATCGATAGTACTTTGTTACAATGCTTACATTGTTCGTGTTTTGTCCGGGCCTGTCATAAAATTCTAATGTTATTGATTTCGACGAAGAGGCTTTGTGGAACCAATCTAAAACTTTAGTTAGGGAACGAAATAAATGCATTAAACACGCTTTTTATGTACACTGACTTGTGTCCAAAATGGACCAGCATTTAATAAATTAAAAATTGAATGTTTCCCTAAATAGTCCGCAGCTATTGACTGGCGACCTCTTCAATTAGAGCTTCGTAAATACGTCCAGAATTTCAGTTCGAGTTCAATGGATAAAATAGACATTAAATTTAGGTTGAATAGACCTATTCAGAAATACGGTGCGAGATTGAAGAGCACCTTCTGTAAATAAAGATTTTTTCTTTTTATATTATAGTTGTACGTAAAATGTAAAACAAAATGTGTAGCTTTTATACATTCCTAAACTTATTACTTATAGTAGGTATCATGAGAGCATTAAAAAAAATTAACTACAATTATAGTACCGAGTACACAATATCAGAAACGGAATTGAAACTTGCCGTACTACTTTCAAGTCTGTTGTTGATTCTTAAGATCTTTTCACATAGTATTTATTACATACCACCTCCACCTGACGTAAATGATCCCATTAGTGAGTCAAAGTAAGGCTCTGTTCATTCAACCGTCATTCAATAGCCAGATTCTATTCATACTGCTGTATTTGAATGCCGAAACTCAAATACAGGGTCTAGGCGAACCGTTTCTAGACCTGTTTACGTTGCAGTCCATTACCATAATTAAGTACAAACACTGTTGCTGCGGTGACAACTCAAACATTGGGGGGTATTGGTGAAAATTGTACGCAAATAATATCTATCAGGTAGCGTTTGCTTACGGACAACTTCGATGAACGCTCTCTGTGGTTGTAAAATGGCGCTTTTAATGTAAGTCTAATTTGTTACGATTTTATTAATTAATGTATTTTTTTTAATTCATACTATTTCTTACATTTTTTTTAACTACGTACAGCCGTCTCGGTTATCACTTAATGTTGTAGTTTTTAAGTCAAGTTGGAAGCCTTCTGAGCGACATGATAAATTTCAACACCAGGTAGTGCCTCAAGTCTATACGATAAGAAGAAAAAGCTGTGGTAAGTTCACAGATGGACATTGACTTATTTAGCATAATGTTTTAATAATAGTAAATCTAAACCAAAGTAGCAGCATTTTAGTAACCTTATTAACATCAACGTAATGAGGAAATAAATGAAGTCAGTAAATAAAACAGTGGTATCGAATGTGATGTTATTAATGTTATACCAAGTTTTAATGAACGTACGAACGGAATCGGTTAAATAACCTCTTGGTAAATATTTATATTCCATCCAACGATGTCTTCGGGAGTTCGATAGCAGTTAGAATGGTTGTTTATATTCAAATTATTATTGTATGGTTAATATCATAACATCGTTAGTTTTTGTTGACGTCCACATGAATTATTTTATGATAGACGTTTATTTTTACACTAACAGTTTAGGCATAGGAATGAAATTTTCTACTACCATACCTTATCATCTGTTAAGAACATTGATGGTCTGAAATATTTAACTTCAATAGGACTTCCATTACATATGCAATCATAATGAATGAGTAGGTGATATCTTTATCTTTACATCTAGGTATAGTTATAATTTTTTATAATTTTTATAATTTTTTTCAACAACATTTTCACTTTAATGCCTAGACTGGTTTTAATTTTGGTTTTTGACTGGCATTTAGTCTAAGAATGATATGTTACTGTTATCGACAAACAACGAAGCCGCAGGTGGCAGTTACTACTACATAGTGTCTACTAGACAATATATTTTTGCCATTTTTTTCATCACATCCTGTTAAATTTTTTCCATCATTTTGTGCAAAACTTTCACAAACAAACTGTACTAGTATACGACTTTTCAAATTAAAAATTCCAGTACAAGTTACATAAAACTGTGCAACAAAACTCCACAGAACAAATCTCGCAGGTATATCGATCGTACGTCATTGCTGTCCCACTGAACCGATTCTGTTTAATCAACGCCCCCGGATTGGAACTATTGGAACTATTTGAAGTGATTGAAGCGAGAACTCCGGCTGACGAGCAATCTTCAACTAATATCCTTCGCGAGAACTCAATTACAATACGCTAGCGCCTTTAATTTCCTCATGTAGGCAACGTACTTACCTTAGCTTTAAACAATAAGTGGTACTACGTGTTGTCGACTAATCGATTAGCGATATGGTGTCGAGGTACTAAGATTGAAGTGAGTTTTCAGTGAGATTTTCTAGCAACCATCTTATACTTGCCGTCTTAATATTATTTTGGTTTTAGGCTACATAATTTCATTGAAAATTTTATTGTTTAACCTCAACACACTACTTACACATGACTTGTGCAAACACAGCTTGATTAATTTGTTTTAAGGAGTTATTGCACCCTCGGGATGAAATCTGTCTGATGAAATTGATTTGTGTACGCGAAAGTCGTGGGGGGCTTCGCTCCCGTCGCCTTTGTTTGGCCACTGCTTAGCTCCTATTGACCGTAGCGTGATATTATATATCCTATAACCTTCCTCGATAAATAGGCTATCTGACACTAAAATAATGTTCTAATCGGTATAGTAGTTCCTGAGATCCTAGCGTTCAAACAAATAAATTCTTTAGCTTTATAATATAAATACTAATATTATAAAGCTAAAGAATTTATTTGTATAATATATACATATTATATTATCTTTTACGTAATAGAAATATCCCAATCTATATTTTTGATTTTTTTCTTTTGCAAAAACACTTAAAAACAGAATTTGAATTGTAAATTGCATTGCCTTGAAAAATCCAATATAACTAAAGAACCAAGTCCTTATCTTCATCTAGTTTGAACTTCTCTAGGTCTATTAACAATAGAACATTGTTGATATCACAACATCTAGAATGGAATACAATTCAGTTCTAAATATCACCAGTTTTGACTGAATGTTGTCCATATTAGTTAACTTGCCTTGAGCTAGTTTTTATACCTTTGTATATCTGTGTAATGACGGATATACATAATGTCACTACCCCATCTCAACCTGTGGGTGTCGTAATGGGTGACTAAGAGAGTAACCTTATGTAGACAAGTGCACAGCAAGAAAAGGAAAATTTGAAACAAACCCTATGCCAACCCATCTGGCTAGCGTGGTATAACATAACAAAACATAGCATCACGCCTTTTTCCCCGAAGGGGTAGGCAGAGGTGTTTCACACCCACATTTCACCAGCTATGTTTGGTCCCATGAAATAGGGGGCGAGTCTATTGTCATCAACCGGGAACATTTGTTTACTCAAACTCCGGGAAAATCTTAATACTGGAATTTCGTGATAGAAAAACCCAATACCATTTTCTGCCGATCCGGGAATCGAACCCGGGACCTCTTGCACAGCAGTCGTATACACTTCCCGCTGCGCCACCGAGGCAGTCTAGGCTAGCGTGGTATAGTAGGCTAAATTCCCTCCACAATCTTTGGAGGAGACCCGTGCCCAGCAGTGGGACGATTATGGGTTGTAATGATGATGAATTTGATATAGCTAGGTTGTATAATATGAAGATGGAGGACTTTAGAGTGTTTTTATGTTTCTGTTGAAAATTAAGTTGTTATGTTTCATCATAATCATTATCAGCCCAATGACATCCATTGCTAGACATAAAAATAATCGAATTGCCGCCACAGCAAGCGACTTTGTGCCGCCAGCCGTTAGTTGCTAACGGCTACCAGCACCTTACCAGGTTGTCAGTCCATCTAGTCATTATTTTGTTTATGTCTTTAATTTTGTAGATGGTATTTATTATGATACAGGATCGCTCACTGTGGCGTAAATTATATGTCCAGCAGTGGACAGGGTACGACTAAGTAGTCTGTACGACTAATACGGTTTCGTTAAATAGCCAATTTAATTGCGTTACCCTTATTTTTAGACCTGATCTATCAAGTCTAACAAATTAACAAAATACGTCAATCAGTTCTAATACTTATTTTTTCTAATTATTTATTTCTATTTTTATTTCCACAAAAACACCAACCTGATACCAGCACAAACAATTTTCCACCTACACAACGAACTACGTAACTACTAAACCTATATACTTTCAATAAACTGACTTTAGCTCGTATAAAGCCGATCGGGCGATTTGAATAGAACACGGTATCGGCCGTTGTCGCGGCTCCGAATGGGATTGTATCGGCAATAGGCCTCAGGTGGCGATTAGAGCAGATCTCTGACTAGATAGAAGCACGCAACACTATAACCAACTCTACGCTACTATTTAACTTTGGATTGTGTCTAGTTCAAGTTAGATTGCTCTAGGAAGAGCGTTTATGTATCTCGGAGCATAGAACTATAAGTTATGACACCTATTGGATTAAATTCTCATTGGAACGTTATTACTTCTAATGACTATCGTGTGTCTGATTTTATGGAAAGCTGTCTTAAATGTTTATAATAAAATTAAATATAGAATGCTGTCTGCAATTTATTGCAGTTGAACAATAAATACCATTATAGTTGTATATAGAGATCAAGGACAACTTGAAAGCAGAAAGCCTTCCTTGGAATAAGATATTGGACTAAGTTGATTTGCAAAATATGGTCGCTGTCATTTTCAAACTTTTGAAAGTGTTGTCAACGTTTTAGGCCAAGTCGGATGTTTATATTCCGAATGCGAAAACAAAAGGTCTTCCAAGTTTGCTTGTGTTAATGGTCTAAACTGTATTACTTTATAGTAGGTTTTTTACATTAAAAATCTCATTTTTTATCAGGAAAAATATAGTGCAGTCCACAAGTATTTGATAAGAACCTGGATCTAGTATCCATTGTATGTAACAACTACTGCTGAGTTAATGATTTTAATGCTATAACTTCCATTTATTTCACCATCCAATAAAAAACGTATCAGCAGCATATTTTCGAAACACGATCAAAGATAGAACAAACTCGCTTGGAGGCTCGATTAATGTGCATTTTAATTACACTTCCTTGCCTCTGAATTATGCAAAGAGAGTCGTTATTCTTAATGGTACGGATAAAATTGTAAGCTATTATATATTTTACTATTGTGCATCCTTAGATGTTAGATATCAATGTAATGTTGTTCATAACATAACATAGCATCACGCCTTTTTCCCCGAAGGGGTAGGCAGAGGTGTTTCACACCCACATTTCGCCAGCTATGTTTGGTCCCCTGAAATATGGGGCGAGCCTATTGTCATCAACCGGGAACATTTGTTTACCAAACTCCGGGAAAATCTTAATACTGGAATTTCATGATAGAAAGACCCAATACCATTTTCACCTGACCCGGGAATCGAACCCGGGACCGCTTGCACAGCAGTCGTATACACTTCCCGCTGCGCCACCGACCAGTTGCATGTAATATTGTTCAACTTTATTTAATAGGTGGCAAAGTCACACGTTAGGAACGTTGTAGGCTAAATCGTTTAGTGACGGATTAAGAATACAGTCACTCCCCCATTTCAACCCATGGGTGTCTCACAAGGTGACTAAGGGACTAACCTTAAGCAGAAAAGATCAGTTCGAGAAAAGGAAAATTCGATACAAATACCGATTTAATTCGATTTGATACAATAGTACCCGTGCCCAGCAGTGGGATATATATGGGTTGTAGTAATGTGGATGATGATGAAAGTCACACGTTTACTTCGCGTTAAATATAATAAAATTATTATAATAAAAGCAAAAGTTAGGATATTTTGATTTAGATGTTGATGATTAGATGATAGTTGTTGCTCAATCAAGCTGTAGCGGCTTAAAGGATAATAAATCTATAAATTTAATACCTAGATACCTTTAGTTGTATTGGGTCCAATTCGCGTTTGGTCTTAGGTCAAAAAGTGTTCATTTCGCAATTGGTCCAATGTGGGACCAAACGTGACTAAAAGACCCAGATACAATTTAAACTGGAATATGACATAAGTTATTTATTAACAAAGTATTAGGCAGGCAGAGCTGCAGGTGGAAGCTAGTCTAGGATAAATATTAAATATATAATTTTTTAATTATATATAATGACTGGCCTGTTGGTCTAGTGGTTAGTGACCCTGACTAGCTAAGCCGGAGGTCGTGGGTTCGATTCCCACCCAGGACAAATCTTTGTGTGACGAGCATAAAGGTTTGTTCTGTGTCTGGGTGTAATGTATCTATCATATGTATGTATTTACAAAAATAAAAATATTTAAGTAGTATATCAGTTGTTTAGTAACCATAACACAAGCAAATATAATTGCTTAATTTGGGACTAGATGGCGCTGTGTGAATGTGGTAGAATATTATTATTATATTATAATCAATTAGGCTATTATATAATTATTTTATATAAATATGAATTTATTTTATAAAACGGGATAGGTATATTAATAGGTATAAATAATAATATGCAAAAATAGACAGTAATTCAATAAATCCCAATGAGAGGGTGCTCAGATAAACTCATACCACTTCAGTTATTTTCAAAAGCACTTCATAAATGAGGAAATAATTGTTTCCAGAAATAATTATACCTTGCACGTGGAATTATATTCAACAAAATAACAATAAAATCATTTATCGGTAATTTACATTACATCTTTTTAAAAGATTATTTTCATCGTTGTATTTGTACATATTGCCAATTTCAGTTGTTATTCTCATTATTAAAATGTAATTTATCTTAAAAGTCTAAGATGGATTAAAGCTGTTGTTCTCTCGTCTTCGTGGATAACAATTTTTACTAATACAGTATATTATTTGCTGGTTCTAGTAACCAGCAAATAATTATACTGTATTGGACGTCACATGAAATACTAACGTTCAGTATTCTTTATCATTTGACTATCGTAAATTACGGTTTCCCACTTAACGTAAATTAAGCCTGTAAGCAACAACGAAAAATCTTATTTTTACTTTATAGCTCAAAAGAAAAAGCTTTAATACATGAAATCTTTTACGAAATGCTAAGTAAAAGTAAGTACAATAATTTGTGTGTAGGCAACAATCTAAACCACGTAAATCAAAACAAATCTTTAACTGGCAAACAAAATATTTTCACACAAACAAAACAAAAGTTTTAAAAACGACACCGATCCAAATAATAGGACGAGATAATACTCGGGTCGCGTTAGTGAAACATCATCGGCAGTCACGGCACGTCCTATACCAGCCGGTGACACAGCCTCCAGATATAGAGAAAAAATAATACACGAACAACTTTCACAAAAGTGGGCGAAGTCATTTATCAAGCTAGCGTTAAGAACTCTCGACAAGGAGAACTTTTGATACAGGATACGCTGGCGCTAGACATTAATAATAAGGATATCATACTACTCGGAGTGTTTTTAGGATGTTTTCAACGTGTTTTATCACTTAAGCTCGAAAACTTTCCTCTTAACGTCACTGAGTTTTTGCTCCTCTCTCGTGTCAACCGCGACCTAGATAAGGGAGCTAGTAGTTTTTCTTTGATGCATCTCAAATGCTCGGTGTTTTAAGAAAACACTTTTAGCTTCATATCATGTTTCTAGTTTTCCAACGTATTGTGTTTTAAAGTTTTAACATTTAACTACTACAAGATTTACCACCCTTACCCATTACGTAACTTCATAATAGTATCAAAGCTAATATATCGGGAACAAACAACTTCGGTATCTTTATTCCCGGCGTCTGTTTCCAAACTCGAGCCATATTCTGTACGTAACTAACTTCCAGTTAGACCCGTAAACGACTTTACGTGTCGAACAAGGAAATCAAATTATCAACTCCTACCAACTTCGCACCTCTTCCAGTCTGTACGAGATACCGGAATTTGTTGCCCGAAAACGGTCACCCTTCACTATTTGAAAATTCTATACATTTCCTTAGACAAAAATATGTGTAGGGGCACGTGACTCCAAACAAGCTTTATTGGGTATCTTCACCAAAGTATGCGAGTTGGGAATTCAATAAGGGACAGCGAAAGGAATTAAGGGTGGTCGTGGTAACATAACCTGCACTTTGTATCCGATTGTCACTTTGACGTTTCTTTTGTCGAATACAAAAACTCCTCCAAAGTTAACACTTACTTCCAAGCAGTAATTAATTTGTAGGTATACATAATATATAATTTATTTTTTTGCTTCCATAATGTTTAAAGCATTATTAATTACACATTATTTATCATTCGATAGTTTAATATTATATGTATTTTGTTTAAAAAGCTTACGATACGATTTTACAACACATAGCCACTAGATTTCTTTCATAAAGTATTCAATAGCTCATCGGTCATTCAAAGAAAGACACGAGTCTGCATCTATTACCATAATTCCTCAGACGTCGCGCAGGTTTCCTTTTTTAACCCGATGCGGTGGCTCGATTAAGAAAACATTACATAATTGTGCGAGAGCTGTCGGGTGCGCAAGTGGCGCCATACGAGGGAACGTGTAACTATGTGGGGTGGCAAGGTCTGCGGGGGGAGGGCCAGAGGGGCGGCTTTGAACGCCACCACTCTCGCCGAACTGACGGACCGATCGCTTCGTCAGTCGCACACGAACCACGATGAGGTCGGCACGCGCTCGCGTCGCCTCCGATACCAAACGTACGTGCTCCGCGACGTAAACATTAATCTGTGAAGTGACACATTAATAATGTCTCTATAATATTATATAGACTAAAACTCAGTGAACGTTTCCACTTACCGTTTCTATAAAATCGGTATAGACAAATGTGTGTAGAAAATGTTTCAATTGCTGACTCTTTTGTTAGTGACTTTGGGTGTTAATGCGGCTTATGCTCCGAGAGGTGTGGATAACTGCAGCCGCTTGTCAAAAGGTGATGAGGGCACCTTATGCCGGGTGCGAACACTTGACGCTGATGGATCCAGTGTAGCATCTGCATCTTCGGATAATACTAAACGGTTATCTGTGGAATGTAATAAGTTGCTTCTCTTTGAAAGTTATCTTGAAGCCAACTATTTTCAAAGATTTTCATCGCTGGCTGAATTAACACTAGACAACTGCAAACTTTTGCGAATACCCGGCAACGCGTTCGAGGGCTTACGCGAACTGAAAAAGTTGTCGATAAGATCAAAAAACTACGACTGGAGTCCGAACAAGAACTTAGAACTCTCACTTGGAACTTTTAATGGTTTGCGCGAATTACAAACACTAGATCTCGGTGAGAATAATTTAAAAGCAATACCACAGGATGTGTTTTGCCCATTGGGTAATTTGCAAGTGCTAAACGTAACCTTCAATAGGATCAAAAGTGTCAACCGGCTTGGTTTCGGTAAAACCTGCGGCTCCGGTCTGCGAAGTCTAGATTTAAGCAACAATGAACTTAAGTCTCTCTCTGAAGAATCGGAAATTACGGGATTAAAACAGCTTCAAGAGTTGAGGCTTCAACATAATGTTATCACAGACATTTCAGATGAAACATTTAATGGGCTTATTTCGCTCCGAATATTAAATATTTCCTATAATAACCTACAGTTTATACCTGACGGTACATTTGCAAGCACGAAAGAGCTGCGAGAGGTATATTTGAATAATAACTTGTTATCAGAAATAGCCCCTGGCGTGTTTCACCGATTAGAACAGTTGCTTGTCTTAGATTTATCGAATAATCAATTCTCAAGCGCTCACATAGACGGTGGTACATTTTTTGGCCTTATACGTTTAGTCATTCTGAATTTATCCAATAACGCCTTGACGAGGTTAGATGGGAGGACATTCAAGGATTTATTCTTTCTTCAAATTTTAGATTTAAGGAACAATAGCGTAGGCTATATTGAGGAGAATACTTTCCTTCCTTTGTATAATTTACATACATTAAATTTAGCTGAAAACCGCTTGAATACAATAGATGAGTTCCTATTCAATGGATTGTTTGTGCTAAGTAAATTAAATTTGAATAATAACTTGTTAGTAAATATTGATCCGAAGGCATTTAAAAATTGTTCTGACCTAAAAGAATTAGATTTAAGTTCAAACCAGTTACCAGAAGTTCCGAACGCCATCTGGGAATTATCATTACTAAAGACCTTAGATCTTGGTGAGAATCAAATTTCAGATATAAAGAACGGCTCCTTTAAAAACTTAGATCAATTAACCGGTTTACGTCTAATTGACAATCAAATCGGCAACCTTACAGTCGGCATGTTCTTTGATTTACCAAGTTTGCAAGTATTAAATTTGGCTAAAAATAAAGTCTATGCCATTGAAAGAGGCACTTTTATAAATAATAAGCAGTTAGAAGCGATAAGATTAGATGGCAATTTCATATCTGATATCAACGGTGTTTTTTCAACTTTACTGAGTCTATTGTGGCTTAATTTATCGGAGAATCATTTAGTGTGGTTTGATTATGCTTTTATACCTAGTAATCTGAAATGGTTGGACGTACACGAAAATTTCATTGAACATTTAGGTAATTACTATAAACTCCAAGACGAAATTCGTATAAAAACTTTAGACGTAAGCCATAATCGTATCGTAGAAATTTCTCCAATGGCGATTCCAAACAGTGTGGAGTTAATGTTCATAAACAATAACCACATAAACAGTATTCAAGTAAACACGTTTATTGAGAAACGCAATCTCACCCGAGTTGATATTTATGCAAATGAGATATCTCATTTAGATATCAACAGCCTCCGGTTGTCCCCGGTCCCCTTGAACAAGTCGTTGCCTGAGTTCTACATCGGAGGAAATCCGTTTAACTGTGATTGCTCCATGGAATGGCTGCCTTTGATAAACAATATGACTGCAATGAGGCAGCACCCAAGAATAATGGATCTTGAGAATGTGTTGTGCAAAATGACACACACTCGAGGCGTAACACATATCCCATTAAGCAATTTAAAGTCTACAGATTTCTTGTGTACGTACGAGACACATTGTTTCACTCTTTGCCGCTGCTGCGATTACGTAGCTTGCGATTGCCAAATGACATGCCCGAATAATTGTTCATGTTATCATGATCCGACATGGAACAAGAACGTGGTCGATTGTTCAAGCCAACGTGCGATCAAAATACCGGAGAAAATACCCATGGATGCAACTGAGGTATACTTAGATGGGAACGACTTTAAAGAATTGCAAAATTATGCATTCATAGGTAGAAAAAATATGAGATCTCTATATGTTAATTCGAGTGAAGTTGAAACCATACATAATAGGACGTTTGCCGGTTTATCTTCTCTAATTACATTGCATCTCGCTAACAATAAACTAAAGCATTTAAATGGCTACGAGTTCGAACATCTGACGCAGCTTAACGAGCTTTTCTTACAAGACAATTTCATCAGCCATATAGCAAACTCAACATTTATAACATTGAATTCATTAAAAATATTAAGATTAGATGGCAATAGATTAGTAGATTTTAACGTGTGGAGTTTGAATATAAATACTAATCTTAACGCTCTGCATTTAGGCAATAATATGTGGTCTTGCAAATGTAGATATTTACAAAAATTCACATCGTACATATCTGATAACGTTGCTAAAGTTGTTGACATTACCGACGTTTGGTGTTGGAACACTGACCCAAAATCAACACAAAAGAAAGAACTTAATTTGAATGGTACAATATGTAGCGACTATTACGCCGGCGATTCTGTTATAGATAACATGTTGGTCTCAAATTACATGCCCATGATGGTAACTACGCTCTCTGGATTCATGTTGATTATGCTAGTCATCCTTGTGATTTTCTTATTCAGAGACACGATTCGCATATGGTTTTATACAAGCTGTGGTATAAGATTGTTCCCATTCACTGGAGCGTACGACGACACTGATAAATTATACGATGCTTATGTCTGCTACAGCCCAAAGGATGATGATTTTGTTATTCAAACATTAGCCGCTGAATTGGAAAATGGAAACCCTTCGTATCATCTTTGTTTACACTACAGAGACATACCACAACATAACGTAGCTTATATGCAATGTACGCTGCCGCTACCTGAGGCCGCGGAAGCGTCTAAACGCATTATAATCGTACTCACAAGGAATTTTATAGAGACGGAATGGTCGCGTTTTGAATTCCGCCAAGCATTGTACGAAATCTTAAAACCACGAATTTATACTCTAATAATCATAGAAGAAAATTCGGTATTACCAGAAGCTGAATGCGATCCCGATTTGAGGCCATATTTGAAAACGAGTTCAAGGATAAGATGGGGTCAAAACAAATTTTGGCAAAAGTTGCGTTATGCGATGCCGGATCGGAAATATAAATCTAAATCGTCTACTTACAGAAACAATATCAATTCTTATACAATGAGGAGTGGTATGCAAAATGGGACGATGAGGTCGTTTTCCTTTACGGAGAAAATGAGAGGGTCGGCGGATGGCGTGAGCCCTACGCCTGAATTTGTAGAGAATCGTCCACAGCACATTCAAAGTGGTCCATACGGGCCTGACGGCAGGCCGCCTTCGGATCATATATATTCCTCTATAGATTCTGATTATTCCTCATTAGAACTAGGTGCAAACTATCCAAATAGAAGACGAGAGTTTAGGCACTGGCCACCACCGCCACCACTGATAGATACTCAGTCTTCGGGTCAGGCCTATCTTGTCTAGTCTATGCGCTTCTCATTAAACTCATGTAAAATCTTTTAGTCAAAGCTTCATGTGAATAATTGTATTTATCGCAACGCGCGCTTTACCAAATAATTAAGATTGTAATCTATTTTTGTAATTTCTCGCCGTTACAAAGGGCGTTTCGTAATGTTGGTGTAAATACATTCTATAAGACTGCTGTAGAAATATTATGTGAATTTGTACATAGATTGTAAATAAATGTCCATATAAGTCACAAGTATACTATTTATGTATTTTAATAAAGCCATTGTGATAATTTTTGCTATAAGAACTATTTTCATTTCATATCCCTTATCAAAACCATTATAAAAATAGAAACACGCGCATAATATGACTTTTTTTTCAAAACTGATTTTATTTAAATAAATTAAAATCACCACTTTAATAACTAAAATCAGTTTGGTAGATAACTATTTTTGATTAATTTGAATTTTCAAAGTACTCGAAGTTAGAAGAGGTTCAAAAATATATGAAAATTCGAATGAGCTTAAGATTCAATCAACCATGATCACCAAAAAACCTAATAAATTCAATTTTTACTATTTCTACAGATTACACTATTTTCACATGTATTTCAATTGTTTGTCATTATACTTTTGCCTATGCCTTACATACACACAGAACACAGAAAATATAATAGCTAATAAACATGAGATCCCTACGATTGAAATCTTAATAATTTATGAAATATTTCTAAAATTATAAAATAACAAAACAATGGAGTATTAGAAGCGTCAAGAGATCTCAACGGAGGCGTACCTGCAACCAAATCTGGCAAAGCTGGGACTACGTGACGAGAATGCCGCGGTCACCCCCGACCATATCATAATCGCACAGACTCACCTGCTGAATTCTAAAACCTCCTTGTATAAACCTCAAAGAAATTTCGTCCTGGCCATAATCCAATTAATTATACTTTTCTTTTTTCAAAAAATTGCTTTATCAAATTTCATGGTGGCAATATTTTGTTAAAAAGATTTTTTTAGTCATTCTTTTGTTTAATTTTTAGATATGCAAGTAGGTATTACAAATTAGGAATACCTACACCTAAATTTTAATTACCACTTCAGGCCTTAGGACTAGAATGTACTAATATAATTATGTATTAATATACTCTAGGTCGTATAGTAATAACATTATATACAGAACTTTTTTCAGAACCTGCTCCACCACCATACCATTTTAGTAGACTTAAATTTAAGCTTTATAGGTAGTAGTTACTTCTATTTTCTATGGACTAACTAGATCTAGACAAACGAATCAAAGATATAACATTTTTTACCAACAATATCAATCTATCTTTTTCACTCAGTTATATTCATATCTCCTGGTAACTTTCTTACGATTAACAACAGACGTTTATTCTAAAGTAGGTCAAGGTAATGTTAAATATGCAAGATGTCAAGTGACCGAGTTGCTAACTCATCATCTACCACAGTATTAACCTATTAAACTTTGTTATTCATGCTACCCTGGTGTTAATTTTGTATCCATTGTTAATTTCTTTGTTCTTATTCAAAGATAGGCTTCCAGCGTGTTACGAGTACTTTAAAAAAAGGTTCTCATTATATTTAGTGTATTTAAGTCATCTTTTTTAGATTTTATTTAAATAACTAATGTTTAATTAACATGAAAATTATTTAGGTACTGGTGGATTTATTATAATTATTTATCTTTTGCTGAGAAAAAGACCAGCTCAAAATATTTACTAAGAATTAATAATATAAAATCTATAACTTACTTTATTTTGGAAAAAAAAATTAAGCAATATACAATGTCAAGTCAAGATTCTTAAAAATTCATTAGTTAATCTATGATCAATGAATCGGTTTTTGTCTTAGGTGAAGCAAATGTTAGACTTAACTTACTCCTTCGCAAAATGTGGCAGGGAAAAAACTTAAAAATAGAATTTGCCAATTGCTTTTCATGTGCCACACCCACAAAAATACGTCTAATTAACAGTTTATTCTATTGACAAGTGAAAACATAATATATTAATCTAGTAGTTACACTTTCATTAAATTGATTCAGATTAACATTCACTATCTCAGTCTGCACTGGATTAATACAAATGGGTCTAATTGGAGTCAATCCGCCTCAACCCTTAGCAAGACCTGAATATTGGCTGCAATTGACGCAATGAATCTATGACGTCTAGACACGTCATGCTCGTCTAATCTATTAGCGTAAGTGTCTTAAAGTTCTGTCAATGAACAGTTACGTAGCTATTGCATTAATGATGCATATATTTGAAAATAAAAATTCCCTCGGCTGAGAGTAAATGTTATATCATCTTTTTTTATTTCAACCTGTTGTCGTCCACTGCTAGATATAGGCCTCACCTAATTTTTTCCACAGCGTGCGGCTCGGTGCCGCCTATCACCAACGACGACCTTCACCAGGTCATCTGTCTGAAATTGAATATTTAATATAATTATGCAATACAATTTAGGTAATAATATTAGCAACCAATTTCTACAAATGTCACACTGCTAGGATCGTATCTATCTAGAGAGCTGAGAGGGTTATATTCTATATTTCACACACTGGCAATGCGGGTGAATCAGATTAATTTAAGAAAAAAATTAATAAAACACAATCATGACAAACATGCTGGGTTATCCGCTATGCATGATCGTGTGAATTTCCGTTCTAAATTCTAAATATCATATGTCGCTAACGATTAAAAGTAAATATCCACCAAACAATCATGTTATACCTAGTACAACAACATGTCATTGCTACATAGGTGATTCATATTTCTAGCGAAGGAAATAAACGCTTAATATCGATATCAGTATGATCTAACCTTTTCAATCTAATTCAGAACATGGAGTATTGTTACTCAGCTGTTATGATTCATCATACTCCTATCTACATTGTGGTTATCAATTCGATGTGTATCATAGCAAATATTTTTGATGCAAGATGTTTTCATCATTTCAAATAGTTCAACCCATAATCATCCTACTGCTGGGAATGAGTCTCCTCCAAAGGTAGAGGAAGTAAAGTAAGGAAGGAATTTAGCCTACTATATTACGGTGACTAGACGGGTTGGTATAGTGTTTGTTTAGAATTTTCCTTTTCTCACAGTGCTCTTGTCTGCATAAGTACTCTTGGTTGCCTTTTACAACACCCATGGGTTGAAATTGGGGAGTGATATTATGTATTAATCCGTCACTACACGGATATAGAATGAAAGATGTTTTCATAAATAAAATATTGCGTCACTCTGTTTTGTTATTTCCCGTGTAATAGGGGCAAGATAACGCTATTAACTGGATATATATTCTAGTATTAAGAAGTAATGCTAAAAAATCTAATAGCTTTTTTCCCGATCCGGAGAAACAACCTTACACTCTCGCTGCGCTATCAAAGCATGGACACAAACCGAGAACACCATAATTAAAAAGTTGCTAGAAATCACTGAGACTAAGTTCTCTCTACTTTCTAGGATAACAATTCTTCAAAGATATTTACAACTTGTGACTGTTCATCTTTTTATTCTACAACGGTTCGTCCCAATAGTACGAGAAATAGAATTAATTTTTCATTCAGTCATTCGTACCAATATGCATAAAAACATTTCAATAATACTTAGTAATGTAAGGTATCACAAACAAATGGGACGAATCATCGAACGAAAATAAATATATTGATAAAATTCAAGACGAAACAATGAATTAGGCCAACTTGCCAGCAAGAATACAGTGCTACCTACTACGTTATTTAGATTAGTTATTTTTCTAATCGAAAAGTGACGTAGTGACGTAATCACTTCAGATGTTATTAAATTTCAGTGACAATATACTTGACGTTGTTTTGACGTCATTGGAATAGGCGAAATGTCATGTTTGACGTTGGTATCAACGTACAAGCGATTAGAATTCATAATAATATCTGATACACTTTATCTGTTATTTGGGTTACGATATTATATTTTTAATTAAATATTTAATATAATTTTAGTAAATACATATATTATATTCACATTATATGTGCCTATGTTAAAATTATAATCAGATACAGTAGTATCTGCTTACCATCAGGTGGACCGTAAGTCTGTTTGCCAAGTTGGTGATATAAAAAAAAACAACATCTTGTTTGAACCAGGTTACGGCCTATGGACACCGATACCGACAGGATACGGTGGTCCCTTGGGAAAACCTCATTAAATTTTCTACACTCGTTGTAAAAAATTGAACCTAATTAGCTCTACTTCAATTACCTACTAATGACTATTTATTATTTAATCTATAAAATTTAAATTAAGATTACATGTTTTCAAACCAGGAAACCCTAATAGACTACTTCAAATTATTTCCTCATCTTGACTCAATTAGCCATTCACAAAACGTACTGTGCAATGTGTCCTATATCTCTCCGTGGGAATAATTGTGGGAGAGTCGCCGAAGCTCAATGATTTTATGTGTCATTTGTCATACAATGATGGAGGCCATTAACACCCACTCCTTCACTTATTTCATCAATTAGAGTATTCACACCCACTAAGGTTTCTTTATTAACGTTTTGTTTAGTCATTATCAGGTAAGCGAATTGCTAGTGAATTTCATTAGAGAGGTATTTAAGTAAATTTAAAGTATTAACTTCTAATTCAGAAATCAGTTCTACATTAGCTTTTAAGTGATTACTAATTTGCAGTAACTTAATCAACTCTCGATTTATTGTTACTACATAATTCAAATTTGCATCTATTATTTACTTTTCTATAATATAATAATAATAATATAATATTCTACCACATTCACACAGCGCCATCTAGTCCCAAAGTAAGCAATTATATTTGCTTGTGTTATGGGTACTAAACAACTGATATACTACTTAAATATATATATTTTTTTTTTTTTAAATACATACGTATTATAGATAAATTACACCCAGACACAGAACAAACCTTTATGCTCATCACACAAAGAGTTGTTCTGGGTGGGGATCGAACCCACGACCTCCGGCTTAGCAGTCAGGATCACTAACCACTAGACCAACAGGCCAGTCAATTATTGTTCTTAGAATTATGTATTAACAATTTAGATATCTATACTTCTATACTAATATTATAAAGCTGTAGAGTGTGTTTGTTTGGTTCAACGCTAGGATCTCAGGAACTACTGGTCCAATTTGAAAAATATTTTTTAATGTTGGATAAACCATTTATCGAGGAAAGTTATAGGCTATATAACATCACGCTACAGCTAATAGGAACTGAGCGGTAGCCAAAAAAACGACAAGAGCGAAGGCCCACTCGAATTCTAGTAATTAAATAATAATATTCACAGTAAATTAGCATATATCTGTTATACGATGTCTTGTTGGTAGTAGTAGGTACTTAAATTTACTTTGGAAAATACATTAACATCTTCAAACTGGAAATCACCAAAAAACTCAACACACCGGATATCTAAATCCATTGTCTTCCAAACTCCAGTAGCATTACTTCTTAAAAAAAACCTTTTTGAAAGCTCATAAAACACATGGAACGTTATGACTCATTGTTGACTCCCTATTGACATAAATACGGTAGTCATAATAAAACGGTCTTAGAATCGTGACATAAATTCTCCTAAGTACCTTCAAGCTTTTGTTATGTTTTTTGTGCTATAAATATCACGCAAAATGTTTACTTTTGTCTTATTCTAAGTTTTATTATCGTTTTTGTTAGAGACAATAGTTTGTTGATTGACATTCTGTTAACGTACTTCACTTCTTATACACTGCCGTTAAGAGTTTTTATATGCTTCATTTACTGACAATGTGGCTTTGTCACTAAAATTTGTATGCTTTTCAGATGTCTTCGAATTCAATATCTTTTTTCCGTTATTTGAAACGCGATTGATTAATATAGAGCTTTTACGTCATGTTATGAAAATTTGGACATTTAAGTTTTAAGTTTACCAAATAAATATTCAGATTTATGAAGAACATAACTTCTTTTTTTTTAATTTTGATAACTTTTGAATCTCTAACTTATGCGTATGCATATTGTCTAGGTAATTTTATCACTAATTTCGGCTACAAGTTATTTAAAAAATTATGCATAATTATTACAAATATAAAATAGAAATAAAAATTATAGAACTTTGAACCTTATGACCGGATACTAAAAGTTCAAGTCCCAACGCGATCTATGAAACTTTACTCAATTTTAATGAGCAAAGCCAATCGAATCAACATAAACCATCGTTTATCAAGCCTGACAATATATTTTATCGCTCATCCATTTCAGGAGCAATAAACAACTAACCTAATGACCACATTACTTGTAATCTTGTAATCAATCCGCAAAACACTGACCTTTAACTAACATTAACTAACACAATTTGGAATAAGAGTCTCTGCAGATTGGAGTCTTTAAAGTAATTTGTTTAATGAAGCTTTACATGTACTTAAGGTTAAATTGTGGATATTGGGATTTTAACCTGTGGATATTATTATATATAAATATTTATTTATGCATATTTTAAATATATATGTATATAACTTTATTTTTCTTACATTTGTTTAAGACCACTATATTTTGGAATGCACCTACTTACTGTTATCTCTGCATCACCCTAGGTTGACTGTTAGAGAATGCTTGTTAGCATTAAGTCCACCTATTTACATTGTATTTGTGCAAAAGTTTAAATAAATATTAGCAAATCGGGTTAAATTTATAGCCATTGGGATATTTACTTTGTATTAATTAAGCAAATTGTAATGTAATGTCATGTTAAAAAATTTAATGACACATTTTGTATTCGAATTAAATATAAAGCTTTAATGAAATCTGAATCATATTAATATGATAAATGCAAAAGTCAGGATCGCAGCTGTATGGATGGATGTATGATACTAAATTACGCCAGAACGGCTGAAATGATCTTTGTGAAATTTGGTATTCAAATCATTTGTTGTAACTGCCTTGGTGGCGCAGCGGGAAGTATATACGACTGCTGTGCAAGAGGTTCCGGGTTCGATTCCCGGGTCGGGTGAAAATGGTATTGGACTTTTCTAACATGAAATTCCAGTATTGAGATTTTCCCGAAATTTGGTAAACAAATGTTCCCGGTTGATGGCAATAGGCTCGCCCCCTATTTCAAGGGACCAAACATAGCTGGCAAAATGTGGGTGTGAAACACCTCTGCCTACCACTTCGGGGAAAAAGGCGTGATGCATTGTATTTTATGTTCTATGTTGTTGTCTGAACTTTACAAATATAACTACTAAACTAACTCTACAAACTTTTTACTGACATACCACATTTGCGCGGGCAGAGCCACGCGCAGCAGCTAGTTGAATAATATTCTAACAAAATGGTATCTGCAAAGCTCTTTACACTACTATCAATCACGACGTACATTATCCTCATTTAAATACAATATAACCGCTAACGATGTCTCTACGCTATCATTCTAGTATGTTGAAATAATTACCTATACCGGCATTTGATTATTATGAGAATTATATTATCTGCGTGCTTCAATTATATCATTTGAAGAGCTTTAGGCTGTAGATCTTGAGATACAACAAAAGGGGCACCTATAATAATAGACTACTTTTATTGCTAAATTATTTATCTTTGTCTTATCATCATCATCATTTCAACCCATAAACGTCCCACTGCTGGGCACCGGTCTCCATCAAAGATAGTGGAGAGAACTTTGCCTACTATACCACGCTGGCCAGATGGCTTGGTATGGTTTATTTCGAATTTTCCTTTTCTTGCAGTGCTCTCTGCATGAGGTTACTCTCTTAGTCACCTTTTACGACACACACGGGTTGAGATGGGGTAGAGACAATATGTATTCTTAATCCGTCAATACACAAATGTATCTTTGTCTGCGAAACTGTTAATGATAACCGCGGTTATAACAATTTCAGTGAGGAATAAGAAATCAAAATAGCATTATTTAAAATATAAACATACTCAAAACTTTTTGTACAGGTATAGGTATAAATTTAAAAAGTTTCCTGTTAATTTATGCAGCAAAGTTGTGAGTAATTACATGAAGACAGTTTTAGATGAACAAGTAGGTATTTTTATATTTTTGATAAACAAAACGAATACTCAACTACTCGTATCATACTGGGGTTAACTATGAATCTCGACATTCGAATGTTCGGTTTTGAAGTCGCTGTCAAATGTATGAAAGTGACAGCGACCATAATATATAAATTTCGTTACATTTGACAGCGACATCAAAACCGAAAATTTGAATGTCTATAATCATAGTAAGCCCTCTGACACGCTTGTTTGTACTAGAAAGAAATAATCAAATATAAAACTAGACTAGTTTCTCTTTAAAATTCTGTACTTACGAGTATAACATTTACTTTCACTTTAACCAGCATGACTATTACAGTTAACGATGTTGCATTATCAAAAGCAATTGTAACACTGGAGCCATTACCACAAACATCTGAAGATCTCTCTCAGAATACAAACTACGAATTGATTAATGGCTCTAATTTATCAAATAATTGTGGTAAAGACACTAAAAGACGAATATAATTCACCAATTATATCACAATGCTATTGAACATTCTTGTTGAACCTGATTGATTACAGTAAGATAATGGGAATTTGAGAATGCGCAATCTGACTAAATGCTGTTACGCCTGGCTGTTTGTAATTGCCATATCAACAAAGAGCTTCTGTGTGAACGGCATTAATTTCACGTATGAGATACGTTGTAATCATAACATGGATTTCAGATTCGGTAATGCATTCAAATTGAAATTTGATGATAGACTTGTTTATAAATGATTATGACAATAATGTACATTTAAAGCTAACAAATAAAAAACAAAATTAAAAATTTTGAAAAAACCCACGACGATAACATCTATACAAAATAAGAAACGTAACATATAAAAAGGTTTAAATAACTTTATTTTAAATCCCCAACGAAAAGATAATAAGTAGCGTAAAAACAATCCCAAGAAAATCCGTCGGGGGCTGCCATACCCTGACTTGAAATGAACGAAAGTATTGCAGTTTTATGTATTTGATACCTACCTAATTACTAACAATATTTAGTTTACAATATATATTTAATACTAGAAACAGTAATGATATTGGCAGCCCCCGACAAATTTTCTTGGGATGGTTTTTACGCTACTTATTATCTTTTCGTTGGGGATTTAAAATAAAGTTATTTAAACCTTTTTATATGTTACGTTTCTTATTTTGTATAGATGTTATCGTCGTGGGTTTTTTCAAAATTTTTAATTTTGTTTTTTATTTTAAATATTTTCAAAGAGCGCCCTATCTTACTAACTGTAAGTAACTCGTATAAAATTTTAAGAACCTTGACAGATAAATAAAAGTTTTATACAGTTATAGAACAAACACATTTTTTTTTAATTTACTGTTGCAGTAAGTCTTACAACTTGAAATTATCATTTTAATTTTCTTATTTTAAACTTTTTAAGGAGCGCCTTATAAGTAAGCATATCATCCGTAAGCTCTAGAATGAATGGAATTTGCATGGAGCGTCGACTATATTATATATATTTTATTTTTTGTTGACTTATGTGCTCATCCGTCGCACAAAGGTCGCCGGAGCCCCGCTTCGCGGGGCTCCTACTTCTGGGTGGTTTAAAAAAAAAATAACCCTAACCTAACCAGTCCGATTCGGATTGCTCTGAATCGGGGGGTGTTAAGTTTAGCTATCGCACATTGATTGCCGTAGCCGGACTGCCTTCGGCGTTAGCGCAGATTTCCACCTATAATAGCTTGTATCTCGAAAACGGTGAGTGCTATCGCAAAAATGATGAAAATTTGGTTACACTCCGGGCACGGGATACCTATAAGTTAGAATAAATAAGGTAGGTAGGTGTTTATATAACGTCAGTCTGGAATAAACTCTCACTCTTATTAATTTTTTTTAGGCTTATCATTGTATACCTCAGTACTAATATTCAGTGATATAACAACACAAGATCGGTTTTCGGATTTTTTCCTTTACTTGTGCAACTTGTTATTGCTTCTGGCCGAATTTCATGATTCTAGGTCAACGGTAAGTTCCCTATATATTATGATCGTCAAGATAAATCGTCAAAAATCGAGCATAAACAGCTGTATCTTTTGATTGCGTTAACTTAGAATTTTGATTTTTATTTTACGCCAAGGGTTTGCAGACCCAAGTAAATGATATTAAGTTCAGCTTTATACCTCTATGCGTTCTTGAGAAAAATATTCTAGACAGACGGACAGACAGACAGACAGACATACAACGGAGTGATCTTATAAGGGTTCCGTTTTTTTCTTTTGAGGTACAGAACCCTAAAATTGCATAAACGGTCACCCATCTATGAACTGACCTTATCCGAAGTTGCTTAACCTCATGAGTGTAATCAATATCTCAGTACTACAATGCTACGTGTCCCTATACAGTAACAGGTCTAATTATTTTACAGATAACTGTAAACATAAGTTTGCTTAGTCTATTGCAGCGCCCCCTGGCGAAAAAATACAATATCGTGTATCCAAAAGTCATCCTCGATAAATCACAAATACATTACAGAAAACCGTATTGAAATCGGTTTAATCGTTTTAAAGATAGGAGGGCACAAAGGTTTCAACGAAATCAACATAGGTTTGCCTAGTCTATTGCAGCGCCCCCTGGCGAAAAAATACAAAATCTTGAATCCAAAAACAATCCTCAATAAATCACAAATACATTACAGAAAACCGTATCGAAATCAGTCTAATCGTTTTAAAGATAGGAGGGCACAAAGGATTCAACGAAATCAGTGTATTGTAGCGCCCCCTGACGAGCTATTAACATAACACCCATCTAATAACCTGTCCCCAAGAGCCGCACACACTTTACAGAAAACCGCATCTAAATCGGTCAAACCGTTTCCGTGATATAAGGCATTATGTTGGAACACACAAACACACAAACACACAAACTCACAAACACACAGCCTCTCACCCCAAACGCATATACCGTCTCCGTTCCGTCGTGGGTAATGACTACTAAAGATGATTAGTAATCCTAGATCTTAGCAAGTTAACTATATCGGTGCGGCAAATCGTAATTAATATTCGATAACAGAACAAAACATTACAAGATTAATGTAGAAATTTTATATAATATATATATAATAGTTATAGTTTTATAAAGCTGAAGAGTTTATTTGGTTGAGCTCGATGAACTGTTCTAGTCCGATTTGAAAAATTCTAAGCAGTCGTCAAATAAATATCGACAGAAGAGAAGCCCCGCGTGACAGTAATAAAAAATGCATAATTATATGCATTTAGCCGTAGATTACAATTGCTTGCATTTTCAGAGATATTTAAAAAAAAAAGCAATGTAAGTATTATTTTATTTTTCACACTTACGGTTGTTCACTATTTCATACACATATCGATTATATTTTAAATTCAAACACAAAAGAAGACGTTATTTTTTTTTCTGTCGCCATTACAGCAGTTCTCCAAAAATCTTTGAAGATTGTATTTATCCTTAAATGTAACAATACTTTCCAGTTCATTTCTTACTTCATCTATTACCATCTTTCTATAACGTAGTAACTTGTACTTTTCCAACATTTTTTCTTAGAGATAGCTTTATTAACATGAATATGAGACAAGTAACACGAAATATAGATATTTATGTTATATTATGTTTTGAAAAGTGGTAGAAGGTAGTGCTTTTGTAAGAGTTTTACGCTTGTAAAGGTACAGGTAAGAGCTAATACTCGTATAATATTATCTCAAACTAAACTTGCATAATAAATCATTGAATGTTACAAATAAAAACAAACATAAACCTTTCATACTGCATTACCTCGTTTCCAATAATAAGTACTTTACTTTATTGTTTTCTATATTACAACACAATTTCGAGTACAACCCGAACAAATATTTTGAAACATCACCTTCGTCAATAATAGTTACGTACTCCTGACACAAAGCATTACGCGGTCTCATAACGCGCCTGAACTCAATTTGAGCTTCAATATCTTCATTTTCGCTTACGAAATACCCATCTGATTTATTACATATCTATTCATTAGTACTAACTTAAAGTTTAATAACGTCGATTTTAATTACACAATGGCCCAACACTTCATTAAATTGTCACTCACGATGGTTCTTTTCGTAATAAACTCGAATGTGTTATGTAATTGCGTTTTGACATCATTGTGACTTATTGGCTTTTGAAGCAAGTAGTTAAGAAGGGATAGATATTTGGATGTTATGTGGTTTCATTGTTGTTATGTTTGTTCGAATATTGTATTATAGTTACGTAATTCAACAGTACTTTCAGTGTTAGTGTACAGGGTGGAATTTTGTAATGCCACCTGGAGGGAAAGTACTTTAAATACTTGAGATATATAATTTTACTCAAAGGAAACATTCTTCTAATATTAAGAGTACTTTCCCTCCAGGTGGCATTACAGAATTTCACCCTGTATTATGCAAAACTACTAAAGGTAGGTGTTTTCTATTTTTAAAACAATAAGTACTACCTTCTTTTACATTAATATAATTTTGTAAACAAAACGGCATATAGGTATTCTTTCCTATGTGATGTCAAACCATTTCCATAATCGACTCACGAACGAATAACATTGTAACTTAAAACATAGTCGTAAACAACGCCGCGTGTTTTTATTAAAATTCCTTTAATAATTTCGCCTCGTTTAACTCCAAGTGGGTCATGGGACTTGCACATAGTTGGCCACAGCACCACAGGCTTGCCGGTCACTCGCCCGCAAAGGGGGGTATGTGGAGAGATAGAAAATAGTTTTAAAGAGGACTCCATCGGTATTCACTGCGGACGGTGAACGGGAAGCCTGCCCTAGTTCGGATTTCAATTATCCACCTCAACCATTTGTTTTCTGAACGTAAAACGAAACAAACATCGAAGCACGGAATGTGTGACTAGAAAGAGTGCATATTTTGAGTGGGTTTTATTCGACTTTATACGAGCCTCGGTGAGATAAGCGCAGGTATTTGTGTAACCTTTATCGGATAAGCTTATAGTCAACAAAGTTACATAAAATATTTGTTATTGTAGGCACCAATAGCTACAAAAAACAACAAAACAGTTATTTACCTTACGAGTTGAAAGTTTACTCGACACGCGTTTCATGTAGGTAACATATACATTGAAAGTTTAACATACGTTATCAAATATATTTGTATTATTACGAATCAAACTAACATAATTTATCCCAACAGGAATTACAAAAAATACCGTTCAACTATTTTTATCTGTGTACTTTTGTATGCTGGTGTTTTGGCTCTATAATGATCTTTAAAACAACACTGTTGTTGTTTACAAATTAAATGATTTTATATTAGCGCTAGGTGGATTAAGAAATATCCGTGTGACGGATGTGTGACAGATGATATATGATGATGATATGAATACATAATGTCAGTACCCCCATCTTAACCCGTGTGTGTCGTTAAAGGCGACTCACGGCCGATTTCAATAATCTATCTATCTATGGATTTGGCTACTAAAGTTAGAATTTTGACATAAGCTCCATACAAAATATGTCAAAATTCTCATCTCAGGGTACCTTTAGTAGACAAGAACACTGCAAGAATAGGAAAATTCTATACCTATACCAACTCGTCTGGCCCGCGTATAGTAGGCTAAATTCCGTTCACATTATTTTTAATAATAATATAATGATGATGAGATCTGATGCTAGTGCGATCATGCATGCATGATGCTAGTGCGTGATGCTCTTGACATGCTACTATCAGGATGCCATAGATCGTTTTATTGTATGCCACTTAACTCGACAGACTTACTTAGGATAAATACTTTCAATAGTATTACTAAATCTGTAGAAAAAAGTAGGTACATTCCATTTTCAATCCAATAACAATATCACCTCACATTATTCCTCCACATTGTTGGTTAAATAAGCACTGGTATTGTGTGGACAGTATTGTCCATTTGTAGGTGTTAAATATTATTCGTCACTTAATCAGATTATATTTTTTCTATCTACATTCCTTCCAAGAAAACCACGTACTCACTAAATCAATTATTTCACAGTACTTTTTTCAAATAATTCCAGACGAAGCTACGCTCAATTGTCAAACTTGTTTATATAACTTTGAACACACTTGGAATAACAATCCTTTGTTGACGGTTCTTTTGAGCCTCGCCGTGACAAACTCAAAGGATTTGCTCCGAAGCGTGTCCACTTGAGATGAGAACATCTGTTATATTAAATTAAATGTCTTCCGTTGGTGCAGCTAAATATAAATTTATAATGTCAGATGTAAAGGTGTGCTGTTTAATTTGCAATGTGGTGCGATTTGATGCGACTTGAAGTCGGTAAATGTGTATGAGTGGGTATCACAATGCAATGTGTTCACAAATGTATACATTGTGTTTTCACGTGTGAATATCTCGGCTATAAAATGTTATCTACCTACGCCCTGAATATTATGAATTTTATATATTCTGTTTGTTTAGTGAGCTATTTATAATAATCGACTGGCCTGTTGGTCTAGTGGTTAGTGACCCTGACTGCTAAGCCGGAGGTCGTGGGTTCAATCCCCACCCAGGACAAATCTTTGTGTGATGAGCATAAAGGTTTGTTCTGTGTCTGGGTGTTATTTATCTATAATATGTATGTATTTACAAAAAAAAAATGTATTTAAGTAGTATATCAGTTGTTTAGTACCCTTAACACAAGCAAATATAATTGCTTAATTTGGGACTAGATGGCGCTGTGTGAATGTGGTAGAATATTATATTATTATGGTAGAATATTATAATATTAATTATATTACGATCGAATCAAAGTTTAAAGTATAAGTATACAATTTTCACAAACATTATTCTGAATATACAGTCAGATAAAATAAAAGGAAATATTGTACGGGTATCAAGGCGACTAATTAAACAAAACAAACACAGCGAAAATTAGATTCTAATTAAAGGAAATGTTGGAGTTTTCCATTGGCTCGACACAAGCATTCATTAGTAAGTAAACCGTGTCATTTTGCTTTGAACAAGCAGCGAACACTCGAAAACAGCTAATATGTGGCAAAGAATGGAGTACACACGCCATATCACAACCGACCAAATGAAATTTCGCACAAATGAAAATTAGATGGCGAAATAATGTACCCATTTAAGGTGTTCAACTAACCGTGAACGAAAATAATACTAGCTCCCAAGGAAAGCCGAGTAAAAATGATATTATAGTAATTAAGAGCAAACTACCAGAAAATTTTGTCACAAAACAATGTTTTCGGTACAACAACGTCATTAAATAAATACTGCAAACGCAGAGAGACGTCGTACTATTAAACCAAATAAAATTGTTCATTAAATTCGTGATTTATATTTTCGCGGCTTTTATTCATTGCGTTATAAATTCAAGCTCGTTGGAGATTTTACAGCTGAGTCCCGGAGATTTACTGTGAAATACGTCGATTCCATTTCAGATCATCCTTTGAAACCGTTTAACTTAAATAATACAGATTGGTATTTTATTTAGGTGTTGTCGGAAAATCATTGTATTTTGTTCATAATAATTCCCCAAATTGTGACGTCACAATTTGAATATTTCGCCAGTTATGGACATATTCATATTATTAACTAGCTTCCATCCGTGGGTGTTGTCGCCTCTAGTCCTCAGTAAAACTTGAAGGGAACTAACTATTAAGCGAAATATGATGACATGAAAGGTGATGACCTACCTATCTATAAAAGATTCATCAATACAATTCATAATTAGCTGAGTAATAGCGTAACAAACACACAAAAATAAACATAGGTACTGTAAAAGGACCTTTCTTTTGAAGTCGGTTGAAAACTGTCACATAGTTTAACCAGTGATGTATCGTAAAAAAGGCGATTGGTGGATGAAGTAATAAAATATATTTAAAGAAGAATCCTATACAATTTTGGAACTTTCAAGGTTCTAGTAAGTTATCATGAGGCAATATCAATTTAATAAAACACAACAACCCTTGGGTGCTTATCATTTAGGTACTAGTTTTTATTTTCTAGTAAAATCTACTAAAAACCCTAGTAAAAACTGTACGAAGGTAGCCTGAATATTATTGAAGTAATGACACCTGACATTTCAAACAATAAATTATCCTGCTGATGGTTGAACTTTAAAGGGCATAATTTTACGACTTCTACACCTAGTATGCCATAATGGGGGGTTGAAATTCTACGGTTTCAATTTTTTTTATTTATTTAGAAACATTGTCTAAGTTAAGACACAAATAATATAATATATTTCAGTTTATATCGGCTACCATTAATGTTAAATCTTTATTTTGAGAAAAAGTAATTCAAAAGCTTTATAAACGACTAAAGATTAAATTCCCACAGCACACAATACTCTTGAAATCACTAAAAATGATCTCATTAACATATCCATCGTCAAAGCATTCCATTCATTATGACAGAGTAAACACAATATTAACAGGTGTGTTTAAACGATACTATAAGGGCATTATCACACAGAACTGCTATGCTATTTTAAATCAACTAACATTACTTACAATTATTTAGCCTATTGCAGTCCACTGCAGTGTCTTCCGCATCCAGTCCAACCCAGCAACATTTTTCAGATCATCGTCCACCTAGTTGAGGGACATCCAACTATACGCTTGCCGAGTCGCGGTCTTCACTCCAAGAAACGCTTACTCCATTGTCCATTGGTCCTTCTGCAGATATGACCAGCCCATGGCCACTTTAGTTTAATGACTTTATTAGCTATGTCTATAACTTTAGTTCTTTGTCGGATTACTTCCTTACAACCTAGTCACACATAGTTTTTACCATAGTTGGCTTATTCAATCAATTTTGATCAAAAAGTCTGCTTGTGACCAAAGTCGGTGTCTTCTTATTATGTGGGCTTGCGGCAGACCCTGTTGTTGGAAATCGGTGTGATGTCTACATAAACCCATAGTAGGTATATTATTTTCAGACTTAAACAAAATGTCAAAATAAAATGGTAAACTTACGTACAATAGGGTAGGGACCCTATCGTACGGGAATGAGTTGCAAAAGACCACATAATCGCAGTAACAAAGTCATAAAATAACGACCGTCATGTGACGTAGCCCTAAAATAATCATATCAAGATACGGACCTGTCCACGCTTAATAATTTATTACCATCTTCCTCGGTTCCAGGTAGAGAAAGTGTCAAACAAAGGAGGTTGACAATGGGCAAATAAAGGCCATCTCATCGCAAGATATGCTCCATTTTTACACTTCGGACGTCTTTATCTTGGATTAATATTTGTCTTTATAACAGGTTTTATGAAGACGGTTTATGAGTATTACAAATATCATTATTACTTGAAAGAATCTTATTATGTTAACTTTATGTTTGAGCTTTGAGAGCTTTAATCTGACTCAAAATTTTATTACCTGTCTATTAGAGTTTATTGAAATCTTTTCTCAGATTTTGGCATAATGATGCATTGATTTATAAGCAAAAAAGACTATCAACACTTTTAATATCATATTGTTGCTTATTCCATTATCGTCACCAGAAAAAATCCTGTTGAACAAAGGAGCAAGTCCAAAGACTTTCAAAGTGATCAATTTATATAGACTTTACGTCCATCCATCCATCATTTTAGTCCATCTAGTGGACGGGCTTTCCGAATTCCTGATAATATTAGTATCATTTATCTAATTTCTTCAAATTTTAAAAAGACCCTTACTATCGTCCAGACCTGTGTTGCAATGGATTGGATGGACAACACTCAGCACGTCGATGTCAGTGACGAGGCGACTCCCTTAACCGATACGCCACAGTGACAACAATGAAATGTTTTAGCTTTTTGAAAGAGTAAATAATATGTTTGTTGCCTTACAAGAAGTTCTATTTCATGTTTACCTGTTCGACTGTGACTAAAATCGTTAAAGCATACATTTTGGGTGGTATGATCGGAACGAACAATGGTTTTAATTTCGACATAAAAATTAAAATATGAAAAATTCCACTCTTGGACTTCATCATCGTCATCAAGCCATTTAATGTCCAATTCTGTCTGGGCTCGGATCTCTTAGACTTATATTGATATATTTTTTGGCATTTTAAATAAATTACATTTAATTTTGTGTGGAAGCGTTTAAACAGAAACAAAATCATCATCATTATTATCATTTCAACTCATAAACGTCTTACTGCTGGGTACAGACTACAGGTCTCTCCCAAAGAATGTGGAGGGAATTTAGCCTACCTTTTTTTAATTTTTCTTTACTCGAAGTGCTCTTGTCTACATAAGGTATTTCCTTAGTCACCTTTTACGACACCCACGGATTTATATGGGGTAGTGACATTATATATTACATTCTTAATCCGTCACTACACGTATCAAACAGAAACAACATAATGTGATTTAATATAACATGAATATTCCTATTATCTACAGCCAACGCATAAATCCTTAAACCTCTAATAGAGAATCCAAAAATAAACCCGTCTAAGTAATATTTGTTCAGAAAACAAAGCCAGTTTCTTAATGAATAAATTACCAAATATAATATTTGTGTTAGCTTTTAAGGAATCTGTAAATACCAAAACAGAGGTGTTGATGCATTAATGAATGTTATTGTATTTAGAAACAAGAAACTTGCCTGAGAACGAAAAACCTTTTGTGTTCGCAGTAGTTTAACAATCGTTATACACTGCAATGTCATTATTTTAAATATGGACAAAGTTAGTGGGTGTGTCTAGTAATTGTTGTAGCAACATAATTTTATTACTATGGTAATTTTGTCAAGTGTTCACAACGAACAATTTACTTGATTCAAATACAGCAATGAAAGTAAAATAAATTCCCAGACATTAAATAAAACCATAATTTACGTAGACAATCAAACACAACGCTAAATTGTTCGACAAAAACACTACAATGACGAATACAGAACAATTCCTTATTAAAAATGATAATGACTTAGTCAGTAGTCAAAATTTTCTCCACAACAATGAAGACGTTAGTCATTAAAATATGCAGTTATCGTGTGAAAAATCGTTTCCAACGCTTCCATCTGTGTTGAACCCAAACCATGTAATTTAATACTTTCTACTTACTTAAATGCTACATTCACAGAAATAATTACACGCTCTACGCTTATCTGACGAAAGTTTGACAGCTCAATGTGGGTTTGGCAAAACATTACGATGTTACACGGACAGGAATAAAGCTACCGATGAGAAGGAAGCAACCGTTTATAACAGACTTCGTAATGAGACGGGCGACGTGAGTTTTGAAATCCCTGTCGAGAATAAAGTAAAACAGTAAGCAGCTACTTATTGTTTTATTTCATCATCTACTGAACCCTTCCTTGTATCTACCGTGTTATCTGACTTCGGAATATTAATATGCATTTCCTTTACAAAGAAACAACAAGGGTTATTGGGGTATTTCGAAATAATCTCTAAGGTTAATTTAAATTTTAAATACTTGGTTAGAGTTTCGTTTTTGCAAAAATACTTTTTGCAATAATAAAACGAATTATTCGAATGAATTAATACTAAATATACATATAAAAAATAATATTGAAGGTATTTCTCCTATGATTTATACAATATACAATTATATATAATTCAAATTACATACCTACCTATATAATTTTTTCACACAGCGCCGTCTAGTCCCAAATTTAGCAAATATATTTGCTTCTGTTATGGATACTAGACAACTGATATATTTTTTAAAAACATACATATTATAGATACCTAAATTAAATTATAAATTTGGAAATGGCTCTTAAAGTAAGTTTCGGCTCTAAAAATATTTTAAATTAATTGCTTTATAAAAGCTTATGCTTTATAATTCACCTCAAGATGAGTCTATGAGCAAAGGCTAATGCCATAAACATCAAGTTAATCTGTAAAATTAACTAAAATATTAAGTCAATCACTATATAAACACTTTTCACAAAGTTTATAACCCAGTGGGCGTGAACCGTAAAGTAGAGAGACCATTAAAACGGTCGGTAAGAACAAACACAGAGGATTTCCTATCATTCCTTAAGCATGCATATTTTCTACTGCTTATGTAAATTCATTCATAATAAATATTTTGATTCCACCTTAACGAGTAGTTCAACTTCCATCGCTCGTTCGAATCTCGTTAAAACTGAATATAAACTTGTATTTACATAATATTGTTATTTATTGCAGAACCCTTTATTATTCTATGTTAAGTTGCTAAATAAGTTGCTTGATTTCCATGTTCGGGAATGGGAAACCAAGAAGCTGTTGTCATCTTATGCAGAGTTAGTTGTGGCTATACCAACATCATTAATCCCACTAGATGAATTGTATTAGATGTAGCTTAACTTCCTATCTATATTATAATTATATAGATTTATGTCTCGTTTGTCCCAATATTTTGTCCAACATTCCAAAAAAATTGTTACTTCGTCCCATAAGGATATTAAATTCCTTGTTCGTCCCAAATGCCTCTAAGTCTATAAAATACACTAAGCAAACTAAAAATATTTTATATTTAGTGATAAAGTACTAATCATAATTATTAGGATTTTTTTCATGACTAAGGAGTTTGTTTTTGTTACTCTACACAAACAACAAGTGGACAAAGCGAAGTAGGCATAATTATGAACTGGGACAAACCAGGAATATTTCGACGATTAGGACGAACGGAGCATACTAAATGGGACGTTGGTGGAATTTCTTTTATGAAACAAATCTCAGTGGCACCAACTAGGCACAAATTAAAATACCAATTAATTATAATTAAAAAAAATAAACAGAAGAGCGATTATTTTCTATGGTTTTTCTTTATAAACAAATGTTTTTTTAAGTAGTTCAATGAAATCTATACCTTTGCGATGTTTTTTTTATTCATAGTTTAAAAATTGTACAGATGTTTAATTATTCAACTGAAAATATGAATTCCCACTAAAAAGCAAATATTTGCATACGACATAAAATATTTTTATATGCAAAATGGACGTAAAAAATCTTCTCATGAAACATTCGTATCGTTTTGAATAAAAACTTGAATTCGAAATATCACATACGGTCACAAAATAAAAGTAACGAGGCCTTCTTTTGATTGACAGTGGAGCTTGTTACGTTCTCTAATTCAGTGCAAAATGCGTTTTTGTTTTGACAAGTGTGTGAATACCCAGTCTTTATTTTTCTTTGTAAAATCAACATTGTGTGTATAGTTTGCAATAGTCCACTAATATTTATGTCCAGTTAGGTAAATTTTCACATGCCTAGCAGCTGCACTAAACTTTCAAAAGACTTACTCTACTTGTGGTTATTATAAACAGGTAAAAAATATAAAAGAGGAACTCGCGTGTTGAATTTAGTTTTAAGTTTCATTTCTAAGATATCAAAAACTACAAAAAATATACGAAATCAACCAAAAGAGGAGTTAACTCGCAGGCATTCTTTTATTTTTAATGAACAATTCTTGTTCGAAGTTAAAACATGTTCAAAGCATACCGGCCACACCAAATAACATAAATGTTTCATTCCAAATATAACTGGCCGCAATCAAAACAAAACCTCACTATTTCAAATGACTTTATAAGAAACAAACATAAGCCCAGAAGTCCGACGGTGTTTGTCCAATATAATGGTCCCAATGTTTGCGTTGGGTGATTGATGCCAGCCTACGTGGGTTAATGGATCGATATCCGTCCAACTTATCCTTAGACCTCTGGTGCAGTTACTGTTTATTCTGTTTTACCCTTGTTTGTATTGTGTGCTAAAGATTGCTGCTTACAACATTACGGTAAATGTTGCCATAGTTTATTAATGTCCGAATCATAAAATTAATTTGTGCAACGTACTTACATTGAAATGTAACGATAAGTGTATTTTGTAACATTGACAACAATGAAATAGGCGACGACATATTCAGAAGAGTCTTTAATTTAAGTATCTTTTTTCTAAAATGACGTCAGGAAGAAGTAGTTCATTATCATCATCATATCAGCGCAATGACGTCCACTGTTGAAATAGGCCTAACCTAATTTCCGCCACAGCGAGCGATTTTGTGCCGCCCGCATCCAACCAAAGAAGTAGTTACTTCAATTTTAATAAATAATTTAATGAAAAGGATATGCTTCAGATTATAGTATTTTTTTAATTGAATACAAAATTTATAAGGTATTTTAAACTTCGTTGACTAATAATTAAATTATGATATTAAGTCTCAGGCACTGCCCGTTTGTCTCGCTCTCTACACAATGGGCCCGGCACCTGCAAGGTGAAATAAGCTTTTAGTTAATCACAGCGTACTCGTATCTTAATCATAAGATAAAATTGCACAGAAAAAAAACAAAAAAGAAACACGAAAAAATTTATAAAATAGTCATGAGAACCGAAGTTAAGCTTACAAAATAAAAGTGTTGCTTAATCAATTTTACTACGTGACTTTATTCGAATAAAAAGTTATGTAAATACACCCTTGGCTGTTATCAAATATGATAGCCATTGCCTACGCACTCTGGGAGGCAATGGAGACGTCTCGATAGCAATGTAATGACCGCTACATTTTTTATCTATAATCGCAGACAGTTTCTTATACGATTCAAGGATAACATTTCAAGATACGTGGTACGATGACGTGCATCTTTATGGGGCTTTATTCTCTTGATGGTTTTAAGCAAGTTGTCTAATGTTTGCCTTGGACTCAAAAAGGTATTGTGAATCAGTCTTTGTTTACGTGTATAGGTAAACTTGTTTTGATTTCCCAAACGGATAACACTTTGTATTGTTACTTAAATGTTACTGTGGTCGCGTTGGCTTTTATAATATATTATCAAAATATAAAGATATACCAAACTAGTCAGTAAATACCAACATAAATAAAAATAGAAGGATCATGTTATGAATTAATTAAAAATATAAGCGGTTACCGTAGCCTATGGGCGCCTGCAACACCAGGAGCATCACGAGCGCGTTGCCGACCCTTAAGAAACCTATTTATTTTTAAAAACTCAAGTCTGGCCCCCGTATCGAGCGAAAACGTTTTTTCTAGTTTTATGTTTTGAAATTCTCTGTGTCACCCCAGGGTCTGGAAATATGCCCTGTTAATGGCACGAGACTAAATCTGGAGAAATATGGGCGTGATGTATCTCTGCCTATTTGCCCCTTCGTGAATAAGGCGTAATACTATTATACTATTAACATAGGTTCATAATCGATGGTGGCCAAATGGGTAAGTGACCCGCATGTAAATCCTGTGGTCCGAGTTCGATTCCGACCGGGGCAGTACCAATGTGGATTTCACTTTGTGGAATTTTTATGTACAAGTCAAGTGACTTACCATCTTCTAACGGAAAACATTGTAAGGAAACCCATATACTCGTACCCTAGAAGAAATTCTAAGGGTATATCTGATCCACCAACCCGCACTAGACGCCAGCGTGTAGATCATGGCCTAAGCTCTCTAGGTAGGGGAGAGGAGACCCGAGCCCAACAGTGGGACATTAACGGGTTGCTAATGATGAGCGTGATGATTTCTTAAATGTTGGGGAAGCCCGATATATCGCTACAGATACTAGCACATTAACTAAAGAACCTACCTCCACACTATAACAGACTGCACGCAGAACAAATGCTATAGAAATGTTGTGTATAAGAGTGTAGTTAAAACACACCTTTATGTGTTCATCATCATCATCATCATATCAGCCGCAGGAAGTCCACTGCTGAACATAGGTCTCCTCAAGAGATTTCGTCTTATTTATGTGTTACGTTACATTAAATGAACACAAGAATAAGCTATTTTTGTGATCTGATAATTTTCAGTTCTATTTTCGCCTCGGTTTTGTACCTAGCATAGAAAAGACCCTAATATTATTAAGGGACGGTCCAAATTTCAGTTTTATAGTTTTAATTTAGGCAGCTCTTAAAGCACAGGTGAGAAGATTGGATGACGCAATAACCGTCGCGACGAATTTTCATTTACTGTGAACGAGTTAAGTAAATGTGTTCAAAACTGTTATTACGCTAAGAAGTGGAGTCGTATTTGCGGATATCTTCTGATTGCTTTGCATTTTAAAATCTAGTACCCTTACGTAAAAAGGGAATTTGTAGTCACTAGGAGTACACTTCGTTTGAGGTCTTATTTGAAATATGTTGCTTGCATAATATTGTTGTTCATTTTCTAAAACTAGTATATTTTAGTTTAGTTTTTATGTTTATATACCAATATATGCGAAATTTCATTTTTCTCCTACTAATATTATAATTTCAAAAGTTTGGATGGATGGATGGTTTTTTTTTACTCTCTGTCGTCCGATGGCTGAAAATATCTGTATGAAATTTGACACATGGATAGATTACGGTCTGGAATAGCCCATAGGCTACTAACTAAGCCGGGTGGAAGCTATTTTTATGGTTTATTTAACCTTCCTATACCCGCGCCAAATTGTGTGACACCTATACTCGCGTACGGTCTCACAGACCGAACTTTCGAGACGCTATTTCTTGATTTTTTACTGAACTACCCTTAGTAAATATTATTCTTTCTTAAAACTATGGGATGTAATGAAACAATACATATTAATCACTTGCTTATTTATTAATTATTTTACATGCAATCAGTCTTTTAATTAACAGTCTTAAAAATCAACTTTTTTTTCTTATGTTTTACAAAAACAGAATAACTTTTTTTTCCTTCTTAATTACAAAAATAAACTACTAAATATCAAAAGATCACATTAAAAATCACATAAAAATAATATTCTCACTTAATTATCACTAGCATTGTGGCAGTCAGGACATATCATCACTGCGTGTTCTAAACAAAAGTATTTTTTGCATATGGCGCAGTTATATCGGGTTTTGCGGTTTTTTTTTTTGCAGAACAGTATCCACAACGTTCAATTTTATTATTATCAGATGTTGCTGAAGATTCTGGACCATCAAGCTCACATATTTCAGCTAGCCTTAGCTTCATAGTTTTGGGCAAAGATGTGATGAGAGCTCGACGTCTGAGTTGCATATTGATGAGATCGTACGACAAAGCATCAAGAAAGATTCTGCGGTTTACTTTTTTATTCGGATTATTTTCTTGGTATATTAATCTCCATATCTCACCTGCTTCCTTTGGATGTTTGGTCTCACCCCTTGCGCCTGGAAGTTGAACGACTATGTTTCGACTACGTCGCCTTACTTGCGTTGAACTAGGAATTTTATTCCATCTTGTTCGTCCATCTTTTCCTTGGTAAAGATTGGTAAAAATCTTGAGACCGCTTTTGCAACTGACGGCTATCCAACGCATCTAACTCTCTATCGTCATTTTCTTGCTCGGTATCCTGATTTTCTTCTTGCACCTCAAGAAAATCTTCCACCTCGCTATCATTTTCATCGTCATAATCAGTAATTTCGGCTTCTTCTTCCAACGTCGCTCTTATTTGTTCTTCATTCATCTTAATATAATGAAATATAACCTGTAAAATAATAAAGCAGAAAAAAAAATAACATTGCATAGTAAATAACAGAAAAAATAAAGAAAACAATAAAGTAAATACTTACATAAAAAGTTGCACCTGTACCCGCATCGGTCTCACAGACCGATTGGCGCCAAATACGACTACACGTGTGCTCTCCACAGCCGCGTGGAGTGTACTGAGTTGAAGATAGTAACAAATCCGGCAGCTAGCAAAGGACTTGACTTCACAACGTTTTTATTTAAAAAAATAGACATCAAAATGTATATAGTCGGTCTCACAGACCGACGCGCGGGTATAGGAAGGTTAAAAAAGAGCGGCATATTTTCTTTTTTTGTTTCCTTAAACTGGCTTAGAAGTTTCTGCAAATTGAGCATGGGTACATAAAATGATTTTTTAGATATAGGAAGTATTAAAAATGACTAGTTGGTCTCATCTATCTGTAATTGATTTATGTATATCAGAGTACTGTCCTATCTTACCTTTTAATTTAAATAAAGTTCAAAAAGGTCGTAATTCTACGACCAACGTAAGCGAAAAGGTATATTAGTAACAAGGTCTATCAGTTTGAAAGTTAAAGAAAAGTATAGTAGAATTATGTTCAAGTTCGAACTCAAATAAACGAATAACAATGGAGCAAATGTAATTTTGAAGTTGGAACCTATTTGAAACTGCACTTAGTTTGAAAATAATGTCCAAGTATGAAGATAAGATTGTAAGAGGCTGTACAACAAATTGTTTCTAGAATTTACATTTAAATCTGGTTCGGTTAGAGCATTACCTGGCATGGTTTGTTGTGATATCTAGACGTTAATCTTAAGAAAAATGTTTTATTATTACGAGCACTTTCTTTGAAACAAATGCTCGAATATTTATTCACACAAATACTTGGATAATATTGTCAAATAAAATAGTTTAGTAATACTATAAAGTTTAAATGTTTAGTATTGACTACAGAAATAATTAACACTATTTTTGGAGCTTTCGTTTCTGATAAAAAAAGACTAATGTTAATTTAACATTATGAAACTTAGATAATTAGCGTTCACTAACGTCGTTTTTAATTCTTTTTTACAAGCAAAAGTGTGTAAATCTTTTAAATTGAACTTAGGCCTCCCATGGATATGTATGTGTCACATACAAGCTTGTTGTATGTGACACATACATATTCATACCCAGGCAGTACAGTCCCATTCCTTGTTAAATATTTACACATGTATCTAATATCCCTGTGCTCTAATCATCCGCAACCCATTAATGTCTCTCTGCTGAGCTCGAGCCAAATCTCCTATATCCAGAGAGCTGAGAGGGCTTTTAGGCCACAATATACAGACGCTGGCCCAATGCGCTACTCACTAGCAAGAACACAACACTTTACAACAACTTACAAATATTACAACAACATAGATATCTTCTCAATTAAAGCAAGAAATCTTGCGTTTCCGTTCTTCAACTTATCTTTTAAATTATAAGCAATAAGTTACCTCTGAAATTTCACCTCAAGTCATAACTCACGCCGTAAAACGTTAACATTTTCATTTTCTATTTGGAGTAAAAACAAAAGTACCTATCTCTAAAACAATCACGACGGCAAAGAACAAAAAGTCACACTTAATTTGTATCTGCTATGAAGCATCAGAATTAAAAAGTCAACGTCAACAGTACATTGATCCCAAACGGAGAGGCGTCGGACCGCATCCGGCAAATAATTAAAACTTTTACAAGAACCAGTGAAATGTGGAAGAAAGAAATAAATTTTCTACCCGAACGCACACTTTCGTTTTTATCCTTCAAGCTTCTGATTTATATCCAAAACTTATTTGCCGACCTTCCAAACAAATGTCATGCTATATTTTACTTTATTTCTTGGATAATAATTGCCAAATTTCTTCAGAATTAGAATTAACAAATCGCAAAATATAATGGTTAACTTTGGTATTGAAATGTTCAGTTTTTGCTATATACGATTAATCTGTCTTTACTGGCACAATTTCTTCTCATTTGAATTAATTTTCAGCTATCCATATCTCAACTTTTTTGCTTTAATCCGTGTTGTCTGGTAGCTCGATTAAAGAGATAAAAGTTTCATTTTTTAATCATTAAACTCATTAAATTAAAATAAGGAACTGAAAGAGTATTTATTAGGGCGTGAATTTTCTTGAGCAAACCCATAGACGAGATTAGAGCCCAGAGGAAATTACTAAGGAATTACGGTGGTTGGTCTTAGCCGGGTTTAGTCAAAGAGAAGTCGAGATTCAAATAGAAATAGAAATCCTTTGATCTATAAAATATCACTGCCAAGCAATATTGATGAATCGTGAAATGGCGCTGCAATATTACCCCTGCATTAAAATAATATGCAAGGTATAAGCTACGCGAATAAATTTGTATTTAATGAGAGGAATTCTTCCTAATGGATATAAAATTTCACAGGTAAATAGATTTAATATTTGTATCAATATAGAGGATGTTGGTAATTTCCTACGAGTACGTATACGAGTTATTGCTACAGTTTCAAGCTTTCTCTTTGTGCAATTCTTATTATCTTTATGCCTTTGATTGTTTTTATTATTATTTTCTATTAGAATATTATTGCTTTGGGTGTTATAATGTGTAATTATTTTGATATCATTTCTTATATGAATGTAATACTGGTTGTATAACGTTAAATAGTGAGGAATCGAAGATTGTTTAGTTGATGTTTTACCAATGCTCTCAGTATTTACAAATTATATATTTAGAACACGCTTTCTATGTGTAGAAAAGGTAAAGTAAATTGCTATTTGGTTTGGTGAAAAATTAATTAGTGAAAGCTTTTCACTAGATTGTACAAAATAAAATTGTTCCACGTTTTACCTTGACTATAAAAATAAATTCCTTGTTCGTTGTATGTAATATAAAATGTGCGTTCCCATTGAGGGACCATACCCTATTTTTGAACTTTTAAATGTATCAACCTTTAGTAAAAGTTCTCAAACAATTGTAAATTCAGCCAAAAATTTGTAAAAGCTGGCACTCAAAAGTTACAGTCAGTTAAAGGTGGTCCCTCAGTCGTGCATGGCAGGCATTCATATCTCAGAATCTAGATAAAATTTAAAGCTGCTGTAAATGAAAACTGTTAGTAAAAGATTTGTTGAACTAATTTACAAAATATTAACTCTTCTTGTTCACTCAGTAAAAAGAAATAGCATGCAGAAGGTGGTCCCTCAATTGAACACCACTAGTTCACCGTTGGTGGCGACCAAAGTAAAATTCAGATATTTTGAATATGTCTAGCGTTAGTAAAAGTTCTAGAACAATTGTAAATTCAATGTCGAGTTTCTTAAAGAAGCCATTAAAAAGTTACAATCAGTTAAAGATGGTCCCTCAATTGAAACGCTTCTCAAAAGAAAAAGTCAATTTACGTAGCATTCGCACTAGCGAATGCTACGTAAATTGACTTTTTTTTGGTTAAGCTTTACTTTTCATCAAAATAACTATATTTTGATGAAAAGTAAAGCTTAACCTTTAGTAAAAATTTTTACTAAAGACTACTTCAGAAAAAACTAAAAAAAAATGTTGGGTTTTGTAGTTATTAGTAATCTAATTACTGCGAAAAAAACTAAGAGCGAGGTGACCACACGTCTACAAGTTAAATGGATTAATCCTGTAACCTGTAAATCGGCGCTTATATTCGGGTGAAAATAAACATTATTAACTATGATTATAGTGTAGTGATGGATTAAGAATACATAATGTCACTACCCCATCTCAACCCGTGGGTGTAAGGGTGTAAACCTTAAGCAGACAAGAGCACTGCACTATGAGAAAAGGGAGGAGGAGACCCGTGCCCAGCAGTAGGATATTTATGGGTTGTAATGATGATGATGACCATGATTAAAAATAAAAATTGGTAAGTTTGATTGTTGACATTAATTAAAAAAAAAAAAAAATTATTAATGCCACATAAGTAACTTAACATAAAATAGAAATTATAATAATTCTTATGATACAATAACATTTTCCACTTTTAAGCAGCGCTAAAGAGCGTATGTTTATAGCGCTTACGTCCTTTTGTTGAGAAGCGCAGTTTTTTGGATACAATTTAATGGGCCTCTTGGGCTTTTATTATTATATTTTTCTTATAATTAGCGCTGCTTAAAAGTGGAAAATGTTATTGTTGTATGAGTTAATATTTTGTAATTTAGTTCAACAAATCTTTTACTAACAGTCTTCATTTACAGCAGCTTTAAATTTTATCTAGATTCTGAGATATGGATACCTGCCATGCACGACTGAGGGACCACCTTTAACTGACTGTAACTTTTGAGTGCCAGCTTTTACAAATTTTTGGCTGAATTTACAATTGTTTGAGAACTTTTACTAAAGGTTGATACATTTAAAAGTTCAAAAATAGGGTATGGTCCCTCAATGGGAACGCACATTAATATAAATCGTAATTAAATACATAAATCGATTTAAGAGCAACAAAACTCTCAATCAAGTCTTGTAACACTTCAATAAATGTGTAACTTAATTGTAGCCAGTAAATTTTATTTGAGTACACAATAAACTTGATCATTGCTTACTTTTATACGTGGGAAGTTGTGACGTTTTCAGTAGTGATTTAGTTTAGAAACCCATTTCATAAGATGATAATTTTTATATTTTCAAACGTACCTATGGGAAAGGTTATGAACGAAATAATCTTTATGTGATTTAATTCAATTTCAAATCAGGTGTCCATTATGTCCCACTGCTGGGCTCGAGTGTATTTTCCTCTAACTAGAGAGCTAAGAGGGTTTAGGCCATAATCCACACACGCTGGCCTAGTGTGGGTTGGGGGATCAGACATACTCATAGAATTTCTGTTAGGATATGTGGATTTCCTCACGATGTTTTCCTTCACCGTTAGCAGATGGTAAGTCAGTTGACTAGCACATATAAATTCCACAAAGTGGAATCCACATTTGTACTGCCGGCCAGGATCGAATTCGGATCGCGTGATTTGCACGCCGGTCCCTTATCCATTCAGCCACCATCGGTTTTTTTTTAAATTAAAGTTACATGGAAAATTTTGATTAAACTTATATATTTTAGGGCAATTCCTCCTATCTTGCTCGCTTGCTTGTCGGGCATAATAGACAGTAAAAAACCTACTTTTTTTTCAAATAAAAGTACCAGTTTAATTTAACATGATATCTAATAAAGTGGGTAGAATCTTTGTTTTCTTAGTCGGAGCTGCATCTGCGTTTAGCTTTCATCTCTTTATTAATATTATCTTTTCAATATCCGTTTAAAGATTTTCTGAAAAATTGATCAAACATAATTATTTGAACGTTTTATTAGGTTTTTATTTACCAAATAAATACTTTTAACGTAATCCTGGACTATGGACTATAGAAATGTATGTTTTATATCGATTACAATAAAGACCAATACAAGTTACACTATTTCATTTAATATTATAAAATCAATGTAGGCTATATCGTAATTCTATTTGTTTTCCAACAAATAGAATTTATATAGTAATTTATATAATATATTTTTAAGCTTCTTTTTATTACCTAAAGTAATATTTTTGTAAGAGTTAGACGACAATATATTGGCTGAACCGTAATTTAATACTATTCCCGAACACCAATTAGTTTACTGCTTTTTATTTGTGAAATACAGAAAAACAAACACATTTGCGGTTGTGCAATAAAGAAATTCACGGTACATTAACATTACAAACAACGTAAAGGTGCGTACATACAGGATTACGGCTCGGTATCGAATTACAGCCATAATTGGTCGGACCTTCACCGTTGAACGTATAGCTAATGCAACAATTTACGCATCAGCTAATCTGCAAATTGGTGCTGCTTTGTCGGCAGGCTGGCCGTGTCGTCGGCTTGCTGTGTCTGCAACCGGCTTTATACCGGTCCGGATACATTGACGGGAGTTAAGTAGCGGCATTAACTATGTTGCTATTTGTGTAAGTACATTACCACCACTATAAGGTTAAAATTGACTACTGTGAGCGATCTGCGGTACTGAGATGTGTCTTATAAAAATTGAGGTTTAACGACCATCCACATAGTCAGTTCATAGGCTATGACCGTTTGTGTTTCCACAACTGCACTTTATGATTCACAAACATTCGCAGACTCCAGGCTAATACTGAGAATTGAAACGCTAAGTGTACCATTTCTTTTTTTTACCATTTCTTTAACCCGGCATCTCTTGGCCAGTACTTGTACACACTCTCACTCATTTAGAAGAAATTTAATTATAATATGTAGTGAAAAGTATAGTTGCAATGGAGAATAGAATTGAAATGGAACATCTACCAATTGTCTAGACGGGCAGCTAGGCTACAAAGCTTGAGTCAGAATGCTCACTAAGTCCTACGCTTTCAGACTGAACACTGAACTTAATTTGCAGCATTTCTTTATGAATAAAAGCATTGTATAATACAATAATACTGAACATCACTTAGCGCTGCAAATATTGATTGACTTTACAAAGACCGGCACGCGCTTCAAACTAATACAGAGCCATCATTGTTACAATACAAGGAAGGTCTGTTTATCAAACAATGGTATCTGTGTCTTTATTCCGCCTTCATTCTGAAGGCTAAATATATCGTTTTATTGAAAACAATAAGCACGCATTTCTATTAAACATTTCTCTGTTATAATTTGTTCTGCACTTAATGTTGGAATTTGGAAAAGTTGTTTTGAACTATGTAATTCATTCATCATCATCACCGCAGGATGTCTACTGATGAATTTCATTGAATTAGCATTTGAAAATTTGAGCTTCATTAGTAAAACCACAGAACAGAGATTGAGAGGTTTTTTAGAGAAAACTGTTAGCTATGTAAAGTTTCTGCGTATGAAATTTCAAGTATAGTGTGTGTCTAGTGATTTGGGCTGTGCGTGTATATGTCAGTCAGTCAGTTATTCTATAAATTATTATCGAGGCGAACCACATTGTGTAAATACTGTATTACAGATCTTAAACTTATTCTAATATCAAATTCTGGGTAGCAATTCTAGATATAAGTAGGTTCATAGCTAGGTTTCTTTGTACTTAGTATGAAGTTACTTCTTTAGTTAAGTTGATATATCAATCATTCTCTACTATATAATTAATTATAACGTAAAACCAAAATATAAATTTAGATTGTTTTGGATGTTTCAAGTCGCTATTCGTATTAACATATTAGGACCATATCACAACAAGCCACGGGCCGCGGTTTTGTTTGGTCCACTTCCACTGATAATTAATTTAACGCCATGTATGTACTGGTTCATGTTTTTTTGCTATAAATCCTATTTCAGTTGTTTTCTAGCAATGTTATTTAAATGAGATATGATAATATTTGAACGTATAAAATTTTTATTCTTGCGATTTTAGAAAATAAACATGTATATTTTTAGTAGAAAACCAGGTAAGATGTAAAAAATAAAAATTTGATTTTAAAAGCTTTTTGGTGACAATTTGTTCAAAATATAATTTATGATCTTAATGACCTCTATGTCTATATAAGTTATATTGAAAGTTCTGTGTAAACTGTAATAAAAATTTTAAGACATTTTTGATATTTAGAATAGACGTTCAATACAAATCAAAAATACTTCTATAGTTTACGATGCTTATAAAAAATAAAATATTGCACAGTCAGCTGAAGGGGCAACATTCCCCTTTTAAGCCCGAGTACTTCAAACAAAGAGTTTTGCCGAACCTACCCCAGTAGGATTAAGCAAGACGTAGGATGAAACCTTTCTTTGGACAAATAACTTCTTTTAGCAGCGCGTCATGATATCAATTTATGTGATAAGAATGTAAAAGTTGAGATCACACAACATTATTCTTTGTTAATACTAAAGCTGAAACACCCCAAACGTCTTTTTCTTTGCAGAATCAGAATAAAAATCTAAATTTAAAAATAAACCTCACGAAATTATAGCATTTCTCATGCTTATTGATGCCGAGCGCCGTCCGAATATCATTAGTTTATGTACCTATTTAGTACTTACTTATTTATTTGTCGCTGCTGCGGCACAAGGCTTTAGGCGGCTATTAATACACTTCAAACAACGGTGTCCAGCTTTCAAATTTTTTTTATATTTTTGACAAAAAACATAACAGGGTATAAAAACTCTTGGAATCGATTCTGCTATTGAATCTAAACAAACTACATACTAACAACTTTCGGTTTCGTATTAAGTAGTAATAAGGTTGCATGAAAAAAATCATTTTACCATACACTTTAAATTTAGAGAAATATTTGCGATGACAGACTGGTTACGATCATCATCAGCAACCATTAAGTCCCACTGCTGGGCTCGGGTCTCCTCTCCTCTATCTAGAGAGCTGAGAGGGTTTAGGCCATAATCCACTCACGCAGGCCTAGTGCGGGTTGGTGGATCAGACATACTCATAGAATTTCTTCTATGGTATGTAGGTTGCCTCACGATGTTTTCCTTCACCGTTAGCAGATGGTAAGTCACTTGACTAGTACATTATAAATTCCACAAAGTGGAATCCACATTGGTACTGCTGGTCGGGATCGAACTCGGACCGCCTGAATTGCACGCCGGTCCCTTATCCACTCAGCCACCATCGCTTCTTGGTTACGGCGGTTGCACTAATTTATCATATATACAAATTAATATCAGCATTAATAATTTCCCGATGCGCAAGCTATCCACTCCATCAGCTTGAAGAATAATTTAACAAAGTAAAAAAATATCTTATCGTACATTTACTTCATGTATACATAAAATAAAAAGGTAGACATTTAGTAGCTTTGACTTCTCAGGTAAAGATTTTTCTAAAGCCGATTACACCTAAAGTAATACAAAGAACTTTCTTTCTTACGTCATAAAACGTTCTAACTTAGACACACCAAATCCCTGAATCTGTTTTTATCCCTGAAAACAGGATTATAGAGTTTTATACAAACGCAAAATCAAAGTTTATTTTTATAGTCCTAGATAATTTTTTGAGATTTTAACCATCATAAATTCTAAGAATAGCAATACTTTATTTTAGAAGTTATTTAATCTTTCTCTGAACTCAATTAAAATACGTTTAGGATAGCACCTGGTGAGATAAACATCGTAACTATTGTAATTCGAGAATTTTGAGCCTCAATTTTGACAACAAAAAGGCTATAATCGATTTTTGTGAACACAAAAGAAGCATTATATTTGACAAGTCGACTGTACAAATGTTGTTTGTGGTTGAGATTATTTCGGTTGAAATGAATGAAAGCAAAACACGATCCCGTGAATATGTTGGTTGTAATTGAAATACGAACAGCGCCCTCAAGGGTGGTTTTTAATTTTTTGTCCGGGATTCGATAGGTTTGAGTGTCGCTCTGACTCAAGAAATCGATTTAATATCTACAGAATATTTTTTAACTAAAAGGTGAATATTTTCTATTAAGTTTTTTATCTGTAGGTACTGTTATCGTACTTTAGAGTATAAAAGCTTTGTGTGACACTAAGCCACAAAATATTAATAAAAACTACAATACCTAGCACCCGAACATTATTTTAATATTTTTTCCAGCGTTTCGCCTCTCTGGATTCAGATTTTATGTGTCACAATTTAATGTAAAGAGTTAATAAAAACTGTTTTATAATACTGAACATTTATTCCACTGTTTTTACGACATGGTTCGCGTTTTAATAAAATTAGTAAGCTCATCATAAAGCTGTTTCCCTTTGAAAGATGTTCGAAACTTTTTATACCAATAAAAATAACAACACAATCCTTTCCACAATGTATCATAAAAAACATGACCCTTATTGATTAATAGAAGAAACATGGAGCAGAACAGGAAACGTATGGTAATAGAAAAACCCACCCGCAGGCATTCGTCATTAGCCTATTATTCGAAGGGTCCAGTACAAAATAATGATTAATTATTATAATTTAGTCCATGTCATCGCCGGCCCCACCCGACAGTTTAATCTTCCAGGTGCTGTTTATCTGATTGTATCGTGAAAGGGTTTAAATTGGTAGCTAGTAGCTTCAAAACGTTTGACCAACAATGTAGTTTTGATGTAAGTGAAAACATAATTGGTGTTTACGGATGACGTGGTGAAAACAGTCATTGTGTACACGGGAACTAATAGATCGTGTACGTATATTGTTATAGTAGATATCATTATTTTTAAAAAAAATATAATGTGTAACAATAGATGTTAGTTGTTTTTTTTTCTCTTATTTTTTTATGCTGAATGTGTCAGGCATTAGTAACTAGCGTTCCACTTGTTTGCCCAAATTAATAAATGCTAAAGAGAAATTGGTCCTTAAAATCAATACTAGGCTTAAAATAAATCATCAAATTCTGCATCATTAGTGCTAGTGTCAACATTATATAGGATATAATCAAATACCATTATTATATGCGTATAGGCATACGTACGTATGATTACCACCGGCTTCGTGGTATAAAAATACGTGATAGAAATTTATTAATGTCGTGAGTTGACACTTGACCCTTTTATTAGAAAATAATGTTGCTGGTAATAAAACTTACCAGTACTTTACCTAAAAACTGAAATTAACAAAGTTGATGAGCACTCATCGATAGTGTCTTGATTATCAATAACTTAATGATTATCGATATTAATAAAAAACGTTGCAACTATAAACCAACTACAACCGAATAACCTTTTAAAGTCCAGCACAAAAATGGAACGTTTGAACGAACATTTGAATTTGATAGCAATGACAACGGCCACCTGACGACGCAATGAAGCATTACAAAAAGTACGCAACCTAACCCTGAACAATAGGGTGTATGGATGCAACAAAGCGCACACATACATCAAACAACAAAAACATTGCTCTCGACGGTCGTACGAACGAGCGAACACTATCATTTACGCAACGATTTGTCATCGAGATTCGGGGGTAGAGGGGCGGGACATTTTACCAGGGTTCTACCAATGGTTTGAAAGATGTAACCGTAGTTTTCGAAGCAAAAGTATTTTAATTGAGCGTTGTGCAGCTGGTGGTGCAGTCGAATCATGATTGATGATCATTCACTTGTCTAAAACAATACCGAAGATTCTCTACACGAGTTATGCATAATAGACTTATGCTTCTTTGAAATATTTCTACTAACATAAGTTATTAATTAATTTGAAATCGAGAACATTACAAGGGCTTAGAACCATTTGAAAGACAGGTTAAAAGTGGTATCATAATAAATTATGACGTATTAACTCGTCTTACCTAACCTAAATCAAAATGTATAGAATTATACTCAGTACCCCTTGTAATTTTTAAAACTTATGATCTCTTAAACCTTTGGTGTCAAACTGCGGGTTCTTATGGCTTAAATTTCTTTTTTGGAAAAGAAAAAGCTAATAGAAGCAAAACTAGTACCTAATGATCTCAAATGTTTTGAAGGTAAATTAGTTTAATTGACTGATCACAGGAGTAATAATACTGAAAAGGTTAGAAATATCTATCCTAGATAAACCATTAAATCGAATATCGCACCACTAGTAGGTACCTACCCCGGAAACTGGATTAACGGTTGTCAACTTGATGAACGACGTGCGTAAGTTACACGACAATGGAATGTGGGCATCCGTCCCATTTGGCCCGCTATGTCCGATACGCATCGCGAACATTAATTAATTATGAATCGCTTTTGACTTTTTAAAAATACAGTATTATTAAAGGATTTTTTGGCCAGCGGGGAGCATTCTCGCCCTGTGTGCGTTCCTCTATTGTTAGTTCAAAGGAGTTACATTAAACGCCTTTTGTTAGAGTTACGTTTTGTTACGCTTGTCTATCATTATTACGTCTTTGAAATATATTGTTTTCAAAATAATTCTTTTGTGATTGCTTAATTCTGTATTTGAAGCTTTTAGCAAAATGTTGAACATTGGTCATTATTTTTTCATCATTATTTGAATGTTTTGCTAACAAAAATCTTTTCAGTTTTTGTAACGCCATTTTCTCCATATTTTATAAAGGAATGCCAATTTATTAAAATTATGAAAACACTAAATTCCCTCCATATTTTTTGGAGGAGATCCGTGCCCAGCTATGGAACGTTTATGGGTTGAAATGAAAACGCTAAAAAAATATTATGATTCTGCAATTATTCTGTTAAATTTAAGACTACTTTGATTGGAAAATTAAAAAAGTATCTGGCAGTAGTAACAATACAATACAATTAAATAAAGAACGCTGCTATGTTTTTTAGAATACATTTACATTTAAAAATAAAAAAAAAACGGTTAGGAAAAGCTCAATTATATGACTGCTGAACTAAGAATCCTTAGAGTTTCCCTTTGAAATGGACATTGCCCAAGCGCAATAAACATCAATATTACAAGTACAACAACAGTGCCCCAAGCTAATATGGCGGAATATTCTTAAGGCTCGGGTCTCCCTACTACGATTTATTGTTTAATCACAAGCACTCAGCCACCGTAGTATTGCGACGGTAAATTGTGGCAAGCCTGTAGATATAAGATGTTCGCTGGAAACGTTTAGCTTTCGTATTTCTTTATCATCTTAAATACTATCTAAACTAATATTATAAAGCTAAAGAGTTTGTTTTTTTAGTTAATCGCGACAATATACAGAACATCCGAATTAAAAAAATATTTTAGTTTCGGATAGCCCATTTATTGAGAAAGGTTATAGGTTAGATCTTGTTAACAAAAGTCCTCGCAGTGTGCGAGGACTTTTGTTAACAAGATTGGCTACGTTAGCCACATGCGAGCACACCAACGGAGTTGAAGTAGTCGCCGTGACCAAAATCGGTCGAGGAGCATCATCATCATCATAGGTTAGATAACATTACGCTACAACTAACAGGAGCTGAGAAGTAGTGAAATAAACATTCACGGGAGCAGAGAAACGGGACTTAAAAAGAAGAACAAAGTAATATTTTGTGACTACTAAGGCATTATGATATAATATATCTTTTGCTAAAGTCATCAGTTAGGTAAGTAATGCGACTATATTGCAGTTGCCGCAACGTATTAGGAAAGTGCCCATATAAAAAAAAATAGAAGCATAACTTGTGCAATCTTGCGTAGTCAACATAAGTTCCTAAGAGATAATCGCAATACAAGACACAAACTTCTTCTAATATTTGGTTAACTAACTCATACAGCTATATAAAGTTATATAGCCCTTCCCAACCAAAAAGCATTACGTAGATACATAAATTCTTAGTAGAGTGTGAAAGCATAAATATCGTTGTCTCTTCATAAAAGACTATATCTCTGAATTAACACATCACACGCAATATTGTAGTTCGATGTGACGTAATAAACTCTACTATGTTTACACCTTAACAATTTCATCGTAATGAAGTAGGTATGTTATAAACCGTCCCTATCAAATTGAATTTTACCTACTCAACCACTGTGGGGTCCTTTTTTCGTTTTTTTTTTTTGCCCAGCAATATAACCCAGTGGTGCAGCGTCGAATTCCACTGGACAAAAAATGTTGACACCTGAAATTGGAATTCTACGTATACGTCACTATTAATCCTATTACATTGACATATGTCATAGGTTGAGAACATGAAATGGACATCTAAAATGATGCGCTTTATACTAATCGCCTTTATTTTTTTCGACTATTACCAGTAATTTAAATACCCAAATGATTACGATGTGAAATATTTAAAGCTTGCCTTTAACGATAAATGAAAACCTTTTATAGACAGTAAAATATTAAAGTAAAACTTGTAAGCAGACATGAACAATTTTGTTCTTGTCACAATAGTGTGCAATTGTTCTCTTAATGTATTGTTTACCCTTTACAATGTCAATGTGTGCTGTTTAAACTCTAGAATTTGAATTATAAATGAATGAAGAAAAAGTATTAAATAATAAGTAAGCATTGATAAAATAGCCAGTCACAAACATAATCCACAAAATATTCTTGCACACTTCAAGAACAATACCTTTATCTTATCCTTAAAAAGAAAGACATTTCACACTAAATTCAACAAAGCGCAGGTTTAAAAACCCTAGTATATTTGCGTCAGTGACAAAAACTTATTGTAACACAAAATAGCACATCGCTATTGTCTTTTTACAACCTTCCGAGAACTAGAATGAGCTACTAGCGATTGTTTCACCCAGGGGGATCCCCCTGGGTGAAACAATCGCTAGTAGCTGCATTTAATACACCGCCTTTGAGTTTTGGAAGCGTGCCACATTCTGACACAGTACTGTAGAAAACAGTAGCAACTTTTATTGTTGAACTATTGAGATGTTGGCCATGTTTCAGTTACCTGGGTGGCGAAGGATCAATTGCTCTAACGACCCATAAATCGAAGCGTGACGACCGTTTCATTTGTCTTCATTGTCCAGTTGAATGTTGCAGAAGATTGATGTTATTGTACATCATTGTCACGTCAACAATCACATTATTTTCTGATAAATGGATGAATTAACATTCAATCCATTGTGCTTTAATATGAAGTCCCATGTTTTTAAAATTGAAACAAACTCTAATTAAACTAAGAATATAATATTTATTTTGAAAGCTGTGTAGCTTTGGTGCGGCTTTAGCCTCTAATTAGCGTAAATAACAGTTTCAATGGATTTCTTTCAAACAGGTATTTAAAAAGAACTTACTGAGACGTTTTAATTATTTAAATAACAAAATAATTAAGACACTTCAATAATTAAGCCTTTAAATGGGTATACATAGAAAAGATACGACATAAACAAACTGAACGTCTCAATATAAGGAGTTGGAGTAACGTATTAACATAAACATCGATTCGATCGCGTTCCGAACATCTCTCCGGTCACAGTTTGAATACATTACGGCCACGTTGTTTTTTATTGCGTCAATAATTTAAGAATTAAACTGTTCTTACTCTGTTTATTGGTCCTTTTTTCGCTTGTTGTGAGACTAGAAAAGTCGCTCCCCGCGGATGCTCATTCAAAATGAACACGCATAGGAGAGCCCGTTGGTCCTTTGATCGTAAAAATCGATTACTTTATTTTCTTACAAGCTCATCATTAAAGATTAAAATAAAATGTTCACGGTTTTATGACACCCCATACAGCTTCATAGTCCGCACTAGAACTCGATTGAGAGAATAAACATTTTTGATGACTTTTCCATCGTTTGAAAGTACTAGGTGTACTTTAAAAACAAAAGTTTAAGGGTAAAATTAAAAGCCCATTGTCTGTTCGGTTCACGGCCATACAGGACGATAGTCGTTAATGACCCATTAACATTTTGTTTCACACCATCCATTAATACCAAAAGACCTGCTATTAAAAAGGAAACACCGTCACTAATTCCCTCGCGCTCTCACTTAAAACGTTACAACTTTACTGCATTCAAAGATCTGATAAGAAGCTTGCCAACCGAAAAAATAAAACAAAAATGTTGCCATATCACAACGGTAGCTTTAAGAATTTATAGACAAAATATCTCTATTTCGTTTCGGTGCTATCGTATCGGTTTATTTATCAGCGGCATCTAATGATCGGTCACTTTATAATAGGCTGTGAGTGTCAAGTTAATGAGAATATATTCGGACGAGGTACACAATAAATTAGAGAGGTCTCGAATAAAACGGCATATTAATTGGACATTAGTATACGTCAACACCTTGGAGGCTTCGGAGTACGGTGTGGCCGGCAGCACCGATTAAAGTACGTGAAAGTATCTAAGAAGTTATTTGAGTACTATAAAATTAGGTGGGTGTAAATTTTTAACGTTTGCCGGGGGCTATTCCTGGTAATGCGATGTGAATTTAAATTTGTTTTTTAAACGCTTTGAAGTAATTCTGTTTTTTCTGCCAAAGAATTAGGCACGGAAGGTTTTGTGACTTCTATAAGACTTTTAAAGAAACTGGGAGTCTTTATTATATCTCGCTTAATTCCATATTCTCTAACGTAAGGTTTTATGTACATATTACACTTATAAACGTAGGTATTTGAGCAAGGCACATTTTTACATTTTAGTGTTTCCATCATATCTAAAAAATGATACACAACTAACCTATTTAATAAACAGGACCAGTTACTAAGTTAATTCACAGGAAATTCCTGTAAATAGAATATCTGATTGACGTAATTACTGGGCTTTTTCTTTACAGATTTCCATTAAATTACTTAATTTAATTTTACCAACTAAAATGGATAAAAGAATGGATAGAACCAACTTGTATCCATTCTTTTATAAGATAGTAACTAATTTTGAACTAAGTGTATTATAAACTATGATTTATATAAATATAATATATGAACTATCTAAGTAAATCTAGAATTTTGTAATAAGTAATAATTCAATGTAACTTTAAAGGAAGACACTTTTGTCTTAGCAAATTGAATTCCACAAAATCTCTTCGGGAAGATTGACTGACCACAAATTGGGGATTCGTTGTCAAGCGAGATAACATCGGAGGAATCTCATTACAGTAGAACATTCGTCCCGGTTCGGAGTTGCCTTTACATGTTGCGTCCAACTTCGTCTATGGCATCTTCACAGATTTGAAATTGTTTATAGTTTCTGGAATTCAGCCCAATGTCCACTAAAGTCATTATTGTTTAGAACATTCTTGATTTCAAGTTGGAAAATCTCATTAAATTCATTGTGACTAATGGAAAATAAATCAGTGTTAGTTTAATACTTTACTTTCATGTCGTCAATAGATTGAATCAACCACAAACTGTAAAAGCTCCAGCCGGCGGCGAACGGAAAATTAAAAAGCAAAGCGGGGACCGCTTCCTTGCCATTCTTTTTAATTCTCAACGTAGCAATGGACGGTGTGGAATCATTAAAATTTCCACCGTGCCCGCCACCCTTGCAGATTTATTTGATATGGTGTGATAAAGTTACTCGACTTATAGAATTTACAATGAGCTTGCATTAATCACCAGGACAAGTTCTTAACACTTTTTTCATCGTTAATTACTGAAAATATTTGCACACTCATTTTATTTTTTATTATGTTCATTAGCCTTTGTGAGTGCTGGAAAATTATCTCAGGATAGAAGCGGATGATTGATGGCTTGAGCTCATAGATTTTTTCTACAGGTATACAAAAATATGGATGCTTTATATTAAAACTTATGGAATAACAGTTGCGTATATTATACAAAAAATCATATTTAATTAATATTTGGTAAGTCATAAGCTAGATTTTATTGACACAAAGATAATTGAGATATTTCGCTCACATAGATCAAAAATCACTGGGTCACAAAACACCTCAGTAAAAATAACACTAGCCTATAAGTACATAGTATGTTTCAGCATGTGAGCTTCATGAGTTTTTCTATGAATATCATAAGTCTTTAAATAGAAACAGTAATCTAGAATATTCTAACAACACAAGTGAACATTGTGCTATTAGTGTGAATATGAATACAAAGCCAAAAAATAGCAAATATTTTTTGCCGCTTTATACTCTAACTCAAGATATACGAGTATGTTTTTTTCTCGTTAAATATGATATGACTCAGTAGTTACGTGGCCCAGGCGATAAAAACAACGATTTACTATAATATATGAACAGCTGTGAAGAAGAATTACAATAATATATCTCGCTGACTTGGATTAGTGAACTTAATATTTAAATCCCCGAAACATCGTTCTCTCAAATTGGATTTCCAACTTGGGTACTCTATTAAAGTAAAAAAAAGGTTTTAAGTCTATAATCACTTAGTAAAAATCACTGACAAATCCTTCTTTGCGAGATGTTTAATAAAATAAACGTAATACAATTTCCTCATCGAACAAAATTATGACATTAGGTGCAAGAACGCTAGATTAACGGTGATAAATAATATAAAGCCGCTTAGCATATTAAGTGTTAGGATTTAAGGATTTGTTCGTGTAGGTAGGTAATAAGGCAGAATGGTAATAAATTGTGTGCTATTAGTAAAGTAAACGTTTTTACCAAACAAGTATTGCTGACGAGCTCCTAACCGGTTAACAATTCACATGTTTGCCGTTTTTGACATTGTTGATACATAATCTTGCTGTTTATTTTGATGACTTCTATTAATTTTACAATAAATTTTAACCATTGTGACTGTATTGATTTTGGACTTTGTTAAAAAGTTTTGTAGAAATTTTATTCTGGAGCGCGACATGATACTACATCTCACTGAAATTTCGTTCCAGTACCTGAGCTGGGTTAATGCTGATTCCCTTCGTTCTTGTGTCCCCCCGAAGTTATTTTATTTGAAAAAAAAAACGGAATTTTTGAATAGAAAAAATTTCGGTGGGATACAAAAATAGGGGGAAACAAGTACTTCCTATGTATTACTGGTTCACTTATTCACGTTACGAAGTAATTCTGTTTAAAAGAACAGAATCATTATGTTATATGAACAAGTTAGAATTAGAGTTACGTTCAGAGTAAGAAACAAGCAGGACATGACGGGACAGACCAACATAATATCTATATTGGATACTTGTTACATCATCATCATCATTTCAACCCATAAGGGTCTCCTCCAAAGAATGTGAAGGAAGTTTAGCCTACTAAAACACGTTGGCCAGACGGGTTGGTTTTGTTTTCCTTTTCTTGTAGTACTCTTGTTTGCATAAAGTGACTCCCTTAGTCGTTTACGACACCCACGGGTTGAAATGGGGTAGTGACTTTGTGCATTTATAATCCGTCGCTATACGGATGACGGACTACTCACACTACACGGACACTACAAACGCTTAGTGTAAAATCTCACGAGTTTTCTCAAAAGAAAGGATTCTTCGGACATTTAGTTCTTAAACATAATTATGTATTACCACTGGCATAAAATATAATTTATCATAAAAACACAATGATTTAACAACAAAAAAAATATGGTGTGTTAATTATGAAGTCTGATAACATATTTTTTTTTTTAACAAACATATTTTTTAGCTTATTTACTTTTTTTTTAACCGTACCATTTTTTTTAATCAAACATTTGGCTAATTATCTCCTCCAAGAAACTAAAATCCGTCCGAAAGTTATTCCGTTCATTCATTCCTATAACAGTGCATTAACACCCATAAAAATACTTACAAATCATTTAGACTGCTATAAAGTCGTGACTCATACATGTCATAAAAGTGTTGAGTAGATTTTGATGGAACGCCATATAAAAACAAAATCGTAAATATAACAAAGGCATAGGTTAGAAATTTACATTATAATAAAATAGAAGTAGCTTAGTAGAAATAAAAACCGGTCATTTACAAATCATCACGTACATAATAACCATACTTGTAAACAACGTATTGATTTTATGTAAGGATATTGAATGCATTAGCAAACTGTATATGGCGAATTATATTATATTTCATTATTATTATTGACTGGCCTGTTGGTCTAGTGGTTAGTGACCCTGACTGCTAAGCTGGAGGTCGTGGGTTCGATCCCCACCCGGGACAAATCTTTGTGTGATGAGCATAAAGGTTTGTTCTGTGTCTGGGTGTAATTTATCTATAATATGTATGTATTTACATAAAAAAATGTATTTAAGTAGTATATCAGTTGTTTAGTACCCATAACACAAGCAAATATAATTGCTTACTTTGGGACTAGATGGCGCTGTGTGAATGTGGTAGAATATTATTATGCTAACATAAGGCCCAGTTATCCGTGTAGTGCTGGATTAAGAATACATAATTTCACCACCCTATTTCAATTCGTGGCTGTCGTAAAAGACGACTAAGTGAGTACACAAGACTTAGTAAACAAGAGCACTGCCACTGCGAGAAAACGAAAATTCTAAACAAAACCCTGTACCAATCCGTCTGACCAGCGTGGTATAGTAGTTTAAATACCATCCATATTTTTAAGAGAAGATCCGTGCCCCGCAGTGTGACACTTAATGAGTTATAATAATGATGATGATGATAAAGCCCAGTTGCATGAAAAGGCAGAAACATGAAATGTCAATATAGAGAAATACTAGCTTTCACACAGGGCTTCGCTGCAGTCGTTATTTGTTTGGCGACTGCTCAGCTCTTATTGACCGTAGCCTAATGTTATTATTGTCTATAATAATTATATACATATTATATTATTATATCCTCGATAATAAGGCTATCCAACCTTAAAATATTTTTTTAAATCGGACCAGTAGTTCTCTAGGGTTCAATCAAACTCTTCGGCTTAATAATAATATAGATTTATGTCTTTTGACATTTGTAGTGAAACGAAATGTAAATAAAACCTCTACGAATAATTCGACAGGTTGCCATCGAACAGAACATGTTAATTTAACTTGCAACTCTGACGTCCGATACATTCGAGGTCTGTTGATGAACAAGAAAAATAGACACAAGATCGAACAACTGACTGAAACAGCTGATTATATAAAATGAGAATCGGACCAACTATTTGGGTACAATCGATATATTAGTGCATATTTTTCTAATTCTATTCGATGATTTCATTTTCTAGTAATTATACTTCGTAAACACAAAAAAATTCGTCGATATATAATAGTAGGTATATAATATGTTATTATGAGGTATACGCTAAACTATTTGCCAAACGGGAACAAAGCCTTACACCATACAAAGCATTCCTTATTAAATATCATTAATACCGTGAAAGGTTCTCGCGTAGGTGAGTTGAACAAATGCGTTGAATTCTTCTAATTTATTGTTCTCTCAACGTATATAAATTGCCAATTATCTTATGACCAGTTTTAGATATCTCACCAGAGAATCCTTGTTTGGTTATCAAGTTAACATTACTGTATCTCTGAAATTACTGCACCGATTTTCAAGCAATAAACTACGATTGATAAGAAATTTATTCGTGCCTTTAATTAGTTTGAATAAATATAAATATATTCAATATTACACAAGTTACAGTCATGAATACGACTTCTCGAATTGGCAATAATTATGTTTAGATTATGACAATAAAATATCGACAAAACCTGTTTAGACATTTTAGATCTAGATAAGAAATAGTTAATAGCACATAGTGGTACTAATTTATTTTATCTTATAGAATACTTAAGATGTCAAAGGCTGGGAAACGCCCAGTTCTTTGTGTGGATAACTAATAATAAAATATTGCTTTCGTATCATAAAGCCAGTAGCGTTTTGTTTCATTATTCTTTTGCTGGTATTTTGACTGGCCTTAATGCGAAAATATTTATTTATTAAATGTAATTAATTACAAAATGATACTAGACGAATGAATAGCATGTATTCAAATAAGTTTATAGATTATGCTATGCTATGTAAGTACGTGGAAAACACGTTAAAAACTGCATGAGATAAAGTGGTGAGTTGACAATTATTGATTAAAGATACTTGATTAAGGTACTTGTTTAAAAAAAAGATGTTTCAAAAATGTATCTCTATACTAATAACTGTAGCTCTTTTAACTGACATAACTAGTCACTATCTAACGAATATGAAGACTGCACTTTGCACTGCACACCTTAAAAAAATATTACGACATGACAAGCCAAATATGATAAAACTAACCATATTTGGCAGTACCTAACGGATACATTTTTATTTGAATTGAAATTTTAAATAGTTTCAACTTGGAGTCATTATGAATACGTTTTTTATCACTTTGTAAATAAATAGTCTCTATAAAGGCAAGGCCAAACACATCACTAGCAACCCATTAATGGCCCACTGCTGGACTCAGGCCTGGAGTTGTGATGTAGTATGCCATAATTCACACAGACTTCCCTAGTGCGGGTTAGTGGATTTTACATTCACTTAGAACTTCTTTTAGAGTACGTGGGTTTCCTCATGATGTTTTCCTTCACCTTTAGCAGGTGTAAGTCTCTTGGCTATTTACTTGACTACATAATCATATAAATTCCTTAAAGTAAAATTAACATTGGTATCAGCTGAGGTCGGAATTAAACTCGGACCGCATGATTTGCATGCCGGTCACTTATCCAGCCCACCACCATCGCTTATTTAAGCCAAATATAATATACTCATGTGTAAACACACAATTTGGGCGCGATCCAGGAGATAGCAACAATAATGTTTGGCATTAGCGGTTGATATTTTGCTATAATAACTGTAATAGACAGTGGTGCCATCTGTTTGGCAGCTGTAAGTTGACCCAATTTACCCATATAACACGTGTTCTTGTTATGAGAACTAAAAAGTATGGTTTTAATAGTGATATCAGAGTGTAACGAGGGCATTCATGGTTCTAATTTGTTGTTAGTTGAAAAATAACACTATCTGCTTTGTTTTGTGAGATGTTTATTGTAGTGTTTATTTTTGATCGGCTTGTTTTGATGATTATGTTAATGAACTTTGTCTGTTATATTTTGGTTTAGTTATTTAAATGAAAAGAAAAACATACAAGTTCATACAACTGTTGAACTTCACACAGCTACAACATTCAAAGATGACTAAAACATAAATTAATTCGAATCATATTTCAGTTACAAAATATCTTAAACAAATCGCACATTAGAATCTTACACATACATAGTTCATCGCCATTACACTACAATCATAAATAAATCATGCCCGAGAACACTCCAACTTGTCCAACAGATTTATAATTCTAGCTCTTGCATCTTTGAACTGAACACCGAAGGGATTTAATAACATAAATGCTGACACATTTTTTCAATAATTTATGAGAATAAAGTCACACGCGACGAAGTCAGTCCATAATTTATACCGATGTTCGCTAGCCGACAAACTTCGGGACAATAAAGCACTATGCAACGACATTAATTACAAGTTATCGTAAAACATGTAGTGCGCCTTGCCGTTGCGCTACATGTTTCCTGCAATAAACACGGTGTCGCACTGTGTTAGATATTCGCGACTTATGTGTCATATTTGCGAGCCTGGTTGTGATAATACCTAAAATGTTTTATGTGCGCTGGGTCTGAACTTTTATAAGCTTTTCAATTATTTGTATTTTTTGTTATTATTATAGCCTTTTGATTTCATGCATAGAATAAAATACTCTGGGCATTTACGAGTAGGTAAGACATCACATCGCTTAGATTTTAAAGTAAAATACCTACTTAAAAACACAAGATTAATTAGTTATTTGTTTTTATTTATTTAATTTTAAAGAAGGCTTACAGTCTAATACACCATTAGTATACATAATAATTATAATCAGGTTGCTAGCAAGCAACAAGCCTCCACATTTAGTTAATATTTTTAAAAAAGAAGTTTGATATATATTATTAATATAGTACTATTATTAAAAATAAGAAAAAACAGAATGAATAAAAGGTAAAACTAAAACAATAAAAAGAAGCTAGTAAGAATAAAACAAAACAGAAAAAGAGGAAAACTAAAAATATACAGTATAATATTAGGTAGATTAGAAAATATATAATGTGTGAAAATACGATTCCCCATTTTAATCATGTCAGATGTGTACTAGTCGATGCATTATTGAAATATAAATTGGCTAAAAGCCATTTAACAATCATCACACTGGTGCAGAATAAATCAATATCTAAATCTTGTGGAATTTTATTACAACTATATGCACTTCTAATTAAGAAGACGTTACGTCTATAATATGCGACAATTTTATTACATTACCACTATACTAGGCATATTTCTGTGTCACACACAGTACAGAGGCAAATTTTATCATGACTAATCTGCAAATTAACCATGTTTTGCATTTAAATATTCTTTTTTTAGTTAGTTTTTGCTTTCTCAATTAAGAAGAGCTGCACTCTTGTGAGTGAAGTAGTAAACCACAATCTAAAGATCAAAAGAACAACAGATCAAAAAGATGGTACGGGTGTTTTCGTATCAGGAGGTAAAAGAATTGATAGAAGAAACAGAAACATTATTAATTATTTAATAATTTATTCTTACAAATTAAAAAAAAACATTAAGCATGCTCTACCAGTCAACCAATTGGGCGATGCAGAGAGTTAGTTGAAGTAGGTGTATAAATAAAAATAATGCAAGAACTTTATCAAATTTAAGAAGAAAAATCGTTAATATGGAAAATATTGTCCAAGTATGAGACACCTGACTATAACACAAGGTATTCACTATATCGCATACTGTAGCAGGCAAATGGCACCGCATACAGAATACCAAGACTCGATAAATAAGGCACTACGTTGCATGGTCGGGAGCACAAAGGAGTAGATCGGTAATTATGAATAGTTACAAGACACGATACATATTGAGTTATAGCACCTTCTAGAACCTGCTGCACGTAAATCTTAGCAGATGTCGTTTTGTTAACTAAGATAGGTGTTGTACTGGTTTCACACACGTTATTAAGATTTGGTTTAGAGGGAATAAAATATGGCGGATGTAATATCAATAATTATGATGTCAACTCATCATTTCAACCCACAAACGTCTCACTGCTAAGCACGGGTCACCTATAAAGAATGTGGATGGAATTTAGCTAACAAAGTATAATTTTTTTGGGAATTTTCCTTTTCTTGCAGTGCTCTTGTCTGCTTAAGTTTACTCTCTTAGTCGTGTTTTACGACACTCACGGGTTGAGATGGGGTAGTGACATTATTGTATTCTTAATCCGTCACTACACGGATCAAGATGGCAATCAACAAAATTATAGGTAATATTTACATTAAATACATTTTTAATAAAAAATGTATGTAAATGTTAAAAATGTTGTATTGGTTTTTAAAATTAAATTATGTCACGGATAAACATAATCATTCATTCATCGTGGCATTATTTAAAAAAACCAATGGTTACTATAACAATGGGACAGATGCACAAACTACAAGCTAAAACATTCTTTTTGTAAGATTAATTTATTTTAAACATAAGTCATGTTGCATTATGCTGCCATGGGTAGGTTCATCAAGCTCCACGTCTTACAGGGGGCTTGGTGAGGCTGCTTATGGTAGGGTTTTCTATTAGGTAGGTTAGGGACTTACTAACATAATTTTAAGAAATGTGACTTACAAACTATGGGCCATGTGTCTGACAATAGATGATTTTTATTATTTTTTTAGCAAACATAATATATATTCCTAATTGATGTTTTCGGGGACCGAAGTTATCTCGGACCGCTAAAATCTATTAATCGAGCTAAAATTGTTCAATACACGACATTAAAAAAAAGAAAAAAATCTATTGTTCAAGCGCGGTCCGAGTTAATTGCGGGCCCAGTTGCTGGAATCCTCATAAACAATCGTACTAGTAAAAACAATACCTACCTAAATCCTATTTGAAGGATATCAACGCTCAAGGATATCACCGGTAGCAACATGAAATTTAATAACATGTCTAAGTATCTTGAAACATTTAACTTACAAACAAGAACATCCCAAGTAATAACCATTATGCCTACAGTTACGATGTTATAAAACTTAATATTTATTGAAAACAACTACGTTTATGTAGTACTCAAAGTCTAAGTTGCGATAGCTTGTTCTAGCTAAGCTTGTATGATCTAAAAATATTATCTAATACTTACTTGAAATTATGGGATTGAGAATAAAATAGAAGTTCCTGCAATATTACAACACAACATTGTTACGATATTACACATCAAAACAGATAAAACAACAAATAAAATAATATTGTTATGACGTTACACCTTGAGAAACATCCCATTCACCCATTTATCATAGAGCTATTCAAAGAATAGAATAGAATTTAAAACATAGGTAATGGTGATACATAGATGTTGTCATTTTTTATAGTTCGCTATGTTTTACCATTATACATACAAATATAAATTGTTAATTATATTATTCATTAATATAAATTAATTATTGACAACATTAATATAATATAACTATTAAATTACTAAAATACATGCTTATATATTTTAAAAATTAGAAGAACGTTTAACTTGTTAATAGTTGAATTTCATAAAATTTACTAATACCTACTATCGTTCTAAAAATAACTTTACAATTAAATAAAATAAAGTGCTTGTTTGTAATATTCAAATTAATATATTTTTAGAGTAGTTTAGTACATGACATTGTACATTACCTACGTTACATTTTAAGAAAAATACACTTTTAAAATTTTTGTTTGCCTGTCCGTCTGTCTGTTTGTTTGAAGTAACTCCGAAACGCCTGAACCGATTTCGACTTTTACTGGGTGATGGCAAATGTCACAAGTTTTGGAAAAAAATACAAAGGGTTCCGTGCTCACGCAAAAAGTCCCAAGCACAGTTATTCATAAATAATAATAATAATAATATTCTACCACATTCACACAGCGCTATCTAGTCCCAAAGTAAGCAATTATATTTTCTTGTGTTATGAGTACTAAACAACTGATATACTACTTAAATACATTTTTTTTTGTAAATACATACATATTTATAGATAAATTACACCCAGGCACAGAACAAACCTTCATGCTCATCACACAAAGATTTGTCCTGGGCGGGGATCAAACCCACGACCTCCAGCTTAGCAGTCGGGGTTACTAACCACTAGACCAACAGGCCAGTCAAATATATTTAAATAAAAAATTAACAATTTAAAACCGACAAACGGATACATCTTCTACCGTGTCGTAATACATAAATAGCAACTAATTTAGAACGCTGGCGGCTAGATGTCGCCTCCGTTGATTAATCGACTATTAATCTTGGATTATGTCCGCTGTTGTTTCGCCTTTCATTCTAGATTTAGTCGAGCTATCTTTTATAAAAGGTAATAATTTCTAGAAGTTTACGCTAAATAATATAGTCAAAATATGTTTCATATTTATTTTCATGCTACTGTGTTAGTAATCAGGACGGGTGGTGTCAGCTCAAAGTTTATAAAATATGCGCGAGTAGGGCACATTCAGCGTATAAATTTTTCAAATGTGTAAGTATAAGTACACATTCAGTATGAATACCTACTTTTTATTTATAGATATACTATATACTGCGATATGTAGATACTATGAATAAATGAAACCGTCCTTATTAATGGAAATTGAAATGTGGATGTGATGCAAGTCTGACTACACCCTTGGGAATAAAATGTGTGTGACAATACATTATGGTGTTTCTCTTCACCGAATGACGATTAGATTTATGCTTGTTGTATCATTTATAGTCAAATTGAAGCTCTATATAGGACATGCACAAACTGGTTTATGATGCAGAGTGTTATCGTTCATAATGCGGACATAATATATCTCTGATATGATATCCGATTTGCAAATTCAATTTTATCTAACCACAGTATTGATTAAATCGTAGTAAATTTAATTCATAATAGAATTCCAAATATCTACACAGAATATTTTATCAACATTATTTAAAACAGGTGGCCTACCGTCTGTTACCTTTTTTGTAACTCAAAGGTATTTATTTTAAAATGTGAAGACTTTTATTGAGATAAAGTATTTATTTAATATAAATGTCAGGTATTGCTCTCAAATATCTTTGAAATGATAACTTCCAAAATTCTATCTCGAAAATAATTATTAGCACTAGAAGTAAGTCTAGAATACAAGGTAACTAGTAAAAATAAGACATTCCTTACAATATCATAATAACCGCGGTTATTAACTTGCGGACTTTTACGACTACTAAGAATTCATACCAAGACATCAGCGTAATATCACAGTAAAGAAATCGCAAAAACAAAGAAATTAAGCCACGTAAGACCGCTACTCGTTAAATGGTATATTAAAAAAGAAAACTGAACATCAAAAAGGACTATGTTATGCAGAAAGCTGTCAATTTAAATATTCTTTTACAAAATTAAGTCTGGGAAAAGAAAGATTTTTTTGGCATATGCATTTTACTGGAGATAGCTATTCCACATTAACAATGGTTTGATTCACTGTAAATGCTTCTATCAATTCTTATTCAATAGCATTCTATGGAGATAATAAATTAGCTTGAGAGAAACGCTAAGCTATTAGTAGCGCTAACTTTCCTCTTTTAGGCTGCAAGGATAGTGTTTTCAGTTTATATAGGCTGGCAAAAACAACCCATGGTACAGGTATTCTTGTTCGTCGTGTCAATACCTTGTGGTAGGTAATTATTTGCCACCAAATGTGTCGAATGGTAATAAAATTTTACCATAACAGTGGTAATAAAGTTAACACCAAAACGAACATAAATACTCAAACCCCTATATTTAAAGCGGCTTTTTTACGTTCATCAATTGCATCTAATATTAAATCTGAAAGAAGATAATAAAAAGATAATTTGACACCAATTGGCAGTATTTTACATAACGCGATCCAAATTACAAGTTACGCGTAAATAAATGAAAATCTGATTGCATTCGCGGTGGCGGAGGATAATTGAAAAAATGTCTCTTGAATTGTTTGCAACGGGTCTCAAGGCTGTAATAAGATGGGATTATATTCTCTGTTATTTTTGTCGGGCTGAGTATAGGCAGCTCTGGGGATCATTTTGATGATTACTTTTTTAAGAACGTAAGGCTGTGTTTATAGGAACTGATGAAGGTCTTGGAAATTATGTGAAATACGTACTTAGATTGGAGAGTTATGCATTTGTTATATTTTGTATTATATGCTGGCAGAAAGAAACAATCATTTTTAATGGCATATTAATTTGAACTATTTTATTTTCACTTAGAAATTTTTTTATAATCATCCTTTAAAAAATCTGGGTAAATTTTCATAGCCGGCGTTTACAATACTTAAAAAAACAAATCTTAAAAAATGTAAAATTTAATTCTACTGTAGTTCAATAATTATAGAACAGAAGCAATTTACAGACTTAGTGAGATTGACTAAATACTTCTTCAACTATGTCAAAAGTTAAGTAAGTATAAACATAATATCTTAATTATAATAATTCCAATACTAATGATGACGAAGTTCAAAGCTTCGGATGTTAATAATTTTCTAATAAATCTTCCAAAACTATATATTTACCTACTTTAATTTGTGTTCAATATTGATGTTGTCAAGTTAATTGCTGTTTGAAACTTGAGTGGTACTTTCCTTTAATCTTTAGCCCCCTATAATATTTTGAATCAAAATGTTTCAAGCGTTTTCGGCTTAACTTAATAGATAGGAAAAGTTCTATAAATTATAATTTGAGCGTTTAAATATTTCGGGGTAAATGCAGATGTTTACCCTAACTTCCACTAGATGTTTTATAAGCCTGTCTCTATAAAATTCTTCTTCTTTTTTTTGCATGAAAATATTTATTACAGGCTGAAAAACATTTTGAAAAAGTATCATCTCGATTAACAACTCCGGGATTGGTTAGTAGTTAATGCGACCTACTTCACATCACTCGCTCATTACTAAATAATAAATCAGGTCTTGTGTATGTATATTGAAACTAGGTTTCTACGTAAATCGATAAAACGGACAGTATAAGCGATTAAATTATTTTCAGCCTTCATGTTGAATTTTATATTCGTTACGTAGTTATTACGAGTATGTAACTTTACTCTTTAGTACTAGGTATTTCATTTTAATACTTCAAACATTTCTGAACAAGTTCAAGCGAACATATACGGATTATTTATTAACTTGAAATATTAAACTAGGTAATGATTCTTGGAAGTTTGAATGAAAGTGATTACTTCGATTCATAGAAATTGGCACCACTACTCCTAAGATGCTACATACTTTAAACTAAATCTGTTTTCTTGCCAACAACATCTCATTAATACTTTACAACAGTTCTGTCTTCACAGGATCAATATTTACTTCATTATTTTTATAAAATAAAAATATTGCTTCTTAGATAAACACAACAAGGAAATTGCCTGGAATATTCAAAATATTTCTAATATTATGTATCTACATATTATTGATTTAATAAAATCCGTGTTTACACTCCTCTTATTGCTTTTATTGTTGGTATAACCGTGAATAAGTAAATGTTTATCGAAAATCTATCGACGGTCAGCAATTTAATTAAATTGTATTGGATTGTTGATAGTCATAAAATATTGTTATGAACGGAAGAGAGTTTGTTTGCGAAAGTAATAATATCTATCGCAGATAAAATAATTAAACAGTTTGTTGTTTTAAAATTAATAATATATTAATATAGTCATTTATTTTATGCCTTTGAAATTTGATCTAAGCTCGTTCAAGAGTTACGCGCAACAGTCAGTCAGAAATTTTCTTGTATTGAATGTGTTATCAGACGCAATAGGCTGATCGCAAACTGGGCAAGTTTATATAATGGTACTAGACCAATATGTTGTCGATGAAAAGTTGTGAAATGTTTTGTAATTATCATGATTATGATATACAATTATACTATATAAACGATAGTGACGGAATAGATAATTAACCGACGTGCAAGTCATACGGAGCAAGTTCAATTCCGAGTGGCAGTACTAATGTGGGTTTCACTTAGTGGAATTTATATGTACTAGTCGTGTGACTTACCATCTCCTAACATTGCAGATAAACATCGTGAGGAAACCCACATACCCTAGAAGTAATACTAAGTGTATGTCTGATCCACCAACCCGCATTATGGCCTAAAACCCTCTCAGCTAGAGGAGACCATCCCACCCATAGAGGAGAGGAGACCCAGTGCTCAGCAGTGGGACATTATGGGGTGCTGTGATGGTAATTAAATTTTACATTACTATACAGACAGACAGAATGAAAATGAGGACTTCAGGTAAGTATTGATTTAGCTAATAATCAGTATATATTTATTTTGAGGTTCCATTTTCCATTTCACGAACTAGAAGTATGTTACAACAATTTATGTATATATAATACTACACATTATATAAGAAATGTTTGGTACAATATGAAAATACAGAACTATGAAATCTATCAAACCAAATCAAAAGTTTTCAGAACCAATATTATTCCTCAAATGCTAACTAAACCTGAACAATCTGCAAACAATAATGAAATCAAAGTCAGAACTATAAAAGGTAGCTATCCAACCTTCATCAGTGCGACACAATTCAACTTGACAACAGCAATTGCAAATAACGATGCCCCAGATACAACAAGTGCATTCGCATTGGCAATACTAACGTCTTCTATTGTCATCTAACTGGCGACCATTTGCTACAATTAGCTATAGCTGAACAGACTTAACGAGCCAATTGTACGGAACGAGTACCAATAATGAATATTGTTGATCATCTAAACGTTTATCTGGTGGATCTAACTGGTACAGATCGTCGAGATAAAATTAGTTTTCATTATTGTTTGTTTCGTTTTCAATGGGTGTTTGGTCTCTGTTTATGATAATGAATGTAGGTGTATTTTTACGATCTTTATCTACGTTTTCGAGCGCAAAATTAGAAAACTTTTGCGGTTGTATTGTGTTAGCAACGTTTCTATTAGTTACGTATAAACTAGAAGACGCGAGGAGCTTCGCTCTCGTCGTTTTTATTTTACCACTGCTCAGTTCCTATTAATAGCTTATTATATACAGGCTTATAGCCTATAACTTTTCTCGATAAATGGGCTATCCAACACTAAAATATTTTTTTACCATTAGTTTCTGAGATCATAGCATTCAACCAAACGAACAAACAAACTCAGTTTTTTATTATTAGTAATAGATATAAAGCGATGGTGGCTAACCGGATAAATGACCTGCGTGCAATTCCAACCGGCAGTACCAATGTGGATTTCACTTTGTGGAATTCATATATGTAGTAGTCACGTGACTTACCATCTGCTGAAGGTGAAGGAAAACATCGTGAGGAATTCCACATACCCTAGAAGTAATTCTAAGTGTATGTGTGGGCTACAATAGATCAGTAACTAGTCGACGTAGCAAAGAAGCCTCTCATGGCATCTATCCCAGAAATTATAAATATAATTAAATTATAATTGTAAATACATGTAATCAAATTAAAATTAATACTAGTTACATTCATTTTGTAGGTAAATGAAACTCAGCTGCGTTTTCTATTTATACCAAAATAGTTTGTATGTGATCCACGTTCCTAATTATTTCCTACTGATTCAGAGCTCCAATACCTCATTACTACACTGTTATTGGTCCCAAAGTACCATCAAGGTTCCCCGAAACAAATTAAACGCGTCAACAGTACAACAAGTTATCTCCGATCTCGTTTCTAGATTGTAGTCAAGATAAAATTAGTTTTCATTAGAGTTAATTAGAAAGGGTTATGTTTATGACCACCGGCTTCGCTTGTAATGGTTATGTGGATAAGGGACGCTGGCCGTTTTAGGGTTATTTCACCCTTCATTTTGTAGTAAGAAACCTTGAAACTAGAAACTAGGCTTTTTGTAATATGAAAATGGATTTGTTTTGAAGTGAGTAAAATTAACAAGGGATAGTTGAATTTGTTTAAACCAATTACATTTTAGAAAATTAATTTTATTTATAAAGATAGTGAATCGTTAAATGCTAAAGTAACTTTAACTAACCAGCAATTTACAAACTAGATTAAGAAGCGGCCATAAAATGTATTAGTAAAACACTTATAAACACCGACATACTTTAGCTGATATTAAATATTTTAAATTGCTCTGCACAATCTACAGTAAATATTCCTTTATTACCAACTTTTTTTGATAAAAACTTGAAGTAGTAAAATCGGTTACGAGCCCATACGCCCCGCAAGACAGACACAAGCATTGCCCCGTATTACATAAGAAAAGGGGTGTATGGGCTCTAAAAATTTCATAAATTTACATTAATTTATTGACGAATCCAATCTTGCGGAGCATAATATGGGCTTGTAGCTGTACTTTTCATTAATTTAATATATTATATAAGTCCTATATGGACTTCAATGTGTGGATTTCAATATGTAAGTATAGTTTACTAACTTAATTTCAATAGGTATGTATTAAACTAAACATTTTGAAATTTTGTGGACTTAAATAATTATTAAATTAATTAAAAATGATTTATGATCAAGGTAAAAAAAATATTTATAATCATCAATATCATCTTTAGCCGATACACGATTGCTGAAAATAGATCTCTCCAAATTCACGCCAAATTATAAAACATCTTTTTCCCTTTTATAAACCTTACTAGTAGTTGAATATTTCATTCTTCATTTTTGTTTCTCTATTATATTCTTATTTTGTCAATGGATTTATAATAATAATTCACTCTCGTCAAAACAATACGTACTACAATAATATTAAAATGTGTTTTCTATTATCTCAATCCTAAATTATATTACGTCTTCGAACGTAAGTTTGCGAGGAAAAGAATTTTATGCCTCCGTAATTTGCTTGCCAAAAATAAAATCGTAACAAATTTAGTTTCATTTCATTAAATTTGTTGATTGCTTTTTAGATTACGAACTGATTTGGAAATGTAATTAAATTTCTTTGTACAATTTTAAGTATTTCGTTCATCTTTTTTGGTTTTACTTGAATACACTCTACCCTCAACTTACATACACTTTATAATTTTATTCGTGGTCATAGTAATAAATTTATTGCTACAAAATAATATATGACACGTTACACAACTTTTTTAGAATAAGTTACTTATACGTGGATTTCACATAGCGTTACGCTTTTCCCCTGAAGGGGTAAGAAGAAGCGCATCACATTTTTCGCTTGTTCTGTTAGACCCCATGCAATAGGGAGCCAGCCTATTGTTATCAACTGTACTGACTTGCAAACTCCAGGAATACAGAGAATTTTCTGATAAAAAAAATCATAATGCCAATTTCGAACCCGAAACATCATGCGCAGTAGTAGTATACTTTAATAATAATAGAATAAAAAAACTAGAACTAAGGCAGTTTTTATTCTTCAAGAAGTCATTGAGATTCATGAAGAGGTTTTCTCTGTTGGCGTATCACAATAAATTATTATCAATGAGGACAACAAAAACCTTTTTTGACTAGTAGGTAAAAATAATGATGAATAAATATCTGGATCTATGAACACATAAGATAACGGTTCTACAAATACCAATAATATTATAGTTAGAAAGCTAAACATAAAAGCTAATTTACAATACTTTGAAAAATGTTGGGCATAATACGGCCCAACATTAGTTATAACAAAAATAAAACTGTTATTAACAACACATTAATCGAAGCTGTCGTCCAAAATGTTCAGTAACACATTTTACGACCATATATCTAACTGCATCAAAATATTTCACAGAAGCTTAACTATTTATAGCTCTATTAAGAACTGTAACAGTTTGATGACATTAATTAGAGCCACTCTAATCGTTAACCCATTTTCACTGCAGAAGCGGAAGGGTAAAGAACTGAATTCATTATTCCTTTCAAACGAGTCAATTCGAATTTTCTTAAATGCTTTTAGAATTCGTCAATTCCGAGTTTACACAGTTTTGTTCGAGGGTTGTTTTACGAAGTTATTTGTTCTTGAATTAATGTTTTTATGTAATTCACAATTGTATTGGTGTATTTTTATTGGTTTATTATTCTTTTTTTTTGCAATTTAAGTGCATAAACTAGTAGTAGTTGAATTTTATATGCTTAAGTTTATAGCTATGTGGCTCGCTACATATTTACTGCTTGCAAAATATAAGGAGGCAACAGTTTTCTCAAGCTTATTAAAAGACTTAACAGGTTCACTTATCTATGTCGTTGTTAACACATACTTAATTACCTTTAAGTTAACAACGTTGTCAAGTATATCATGTCGTCCTTATCTCGAACAGCCATTAGGGGCTATTATTTGTTGTGTAAGACGACCAAACCAAGGAACGAACGAGTATTATATAGCGTGCAAAGAAAACAATTTAATGGTATATTCCGCGGTGGTCGGCAACTCACTTAACCGTAACCTGAGAGTAAAGCTGTTAGGGTTATGTTTGGTGTAACTAAATATTCTCGACAGAAGCTTGCTCTGTCCCAGTTTATTATTTACGCAGCATCTACAAATATACAACTGTGGTGCATTTCAAAACAATTTCATAAATCATTCAGAACTCATTCAAATCGAATTCAATTATTAAAGATTAACTTTAAAAATTCTCCAAACATATAAAAAAATCCCTTAATTTCAATTTAAATGTTAAGTAGTTCAAGTATTAATTCAATCTATTTAATTGATAAATTTAACGTAGGTATATAGCTGAAGAGTATTTTTAATATCTAAAGCGAGATTTTAAATTATTAATCTAGATCAAAATTACACATCGTTGTAAAAAAGGTCTGAATCATTTTCAGTTAGAAAAGGATTTTCAGTGTTCAAGAGAAGTAAACTTTTGAAATTTCTAATATAAAAAAACTGTAATAAATTATTTAAAAAATATTAAATTTGCAATCATAGAATAACTCAGCCCTAAATCTAATTTAATTTGCGACTGCCACTAAATTGTATAACGGCACAGGGTTGTGACAATTTAGAGCCCATAATTTTATTTTGGCTATCCTAATGTAGTATAATCAAGTTTAAATAGTTTGCTGTTAGACACGCGCCTAGAAGTCACGTGACTTCGCACATTAGAGATAAGCAAACCGCATAAATTGTATATTCTATTAGATTCTACTCACTAATCTTCATTGCTAAGCTCCATCTATAATGTATGAGAGCATAAATTATTTAGCGTGAAATAACCAATCCCTAGAACAATTTTATGCCCATTTGGATTACGTTATGTATTTTTATCAGGGGCCTCACAAGCCCAGGGTCAGAAATCACATCGGTATTGAATTATCATTTGAATATGATATATGGGGTGCTGCTTAAATCCGGGGTGCAGACAATCGCTGTGAAATTGTTTTGGGGTACGTTTGATTAGATAAAGTGAATTATTGCTTCGATCTTTGATACAAAGAAAACGAATGTGTGTTGTTATCGCAACTGTTCGAATATTTTTCTAGAACAATAAAAGTTGATTGTGACGGCTGGGTAATGTTGGAGCGTAAATCATTTTTAGTCTAGCCTTCAGGCGACTTAGATATGCGCTCTGAATTATTAACGATATTAGATTAAAAGTTAACTTATTTACCAAAAAACAAAATTATACAGAAAGAAAATTAGAAATACAAATTATGTTTGAGACACTGTTAAAATTACTAACTCAATAATTTAACAAAATGTAAGCAACTGCTGTATCAAGCTAATAATAACTCTATTTATGTTCTCAAAACAAATATATCTTCGGAAGCCCGACAGTATCCAAACACCAAAAACTAAAGTTTTCCAATAAATTTTAAATTTAGGATATTAAGGAAACAGTGGGGCAAGTTAAAAGCAATTTGTCTCTAAATAGCTCGTCGCGGTAGGCTCATAACAGCTGCGAAGACTCAGCCGAAGCGAACAATTAAAATATCCGACTAATGGAGTCAGAAGAATCCTAAACATGTTAATGAACATGTCGCCTTGTCCTCTATTAGTTCGCACCGCAATTTTGGAAAAAAAGGTCTCATCAATTATCTTTGATAGACGAACTTCCTTTTCCGATTTTAAAATGACCTGTCAGTTTCTCAAATTATTTTTGAAATCCATTTTGAAGCTTTTCATATTACCTAAAATTATTGTAATATTCACGTGCAATATTACAGTTACAATCATTCAATAGAATCAAGGATGATTTCATATAAAAACAAACCCAAACAAAAATACATTAGAGCTTTGACTAAACAAAATTACGGCCTAAAAAAATACCACATAATCCGCAGCAAATTCACGGCACATAGCATTGCAACAATATCATTATACGATACCCATCCACAATAACCTATCTACCGACCACGTGTTGATTTTGGAGCAAACGAGGGTCCTATAGACCTCAACGACAATAATAGAAATATGCAAATAACAGCGGACAGCAGAGATGATATTCAAACAAGATTACGAGTGTAAACGTTGACAGACGAAATGTGAATGTTCATAAATCTAGAGCGGGCCTGGGTAAAGCAAACACTAGTAAAGGGTTATGGGATTTTATAAATTTTAAGTACTCAGGATTTATAACGATTTAGGCAACGAGATATGATATTATAATATTTTATGAAGGATTTATTGTTTTACTTAGCAATATAAATAATGGTAGGTAAATAAACATTTTAAAATATTATAAACATTGTGTACTACAGTACTTTTTATGACGAATACTTGCTCATAATTAATTTTTCTTTTAATTAACTGGATTAAAGTACCACAAGGCTTTATTGGAATTTAAAGTCGGGAATAGTTTAATCTCTCACAGAAGTTTTTACTTATTATTGTTCTTTTAATGTCTCGTGACTCATATTACCTGGGTGACATACCAAGTATAGACACCGTATAGTAGGATGTAGACCAAACAAATACAATTTTTTTATCATTATTAATCTGGAACCACACCAGCAGAATAAAAGCTGATGCGTGTGTATCTTTTGATTTCGAGATTTGGTCAAATCTATTTTTGAAACAGTTTAGTGTGGGTGCCATAACAACATTATTTTGTATTGTTTAGTATTGTTTTTGTTCTATTAGTATTAGTAATTGTTTCCCACTGTCGAGTAGAATTCTTTGAAGAGACGTCGTATGTAAGTGCAGCCAAAGAAGTAAAAAGTTGTCAAATAAACTTTTTATCAACATATAAAATGGTATCAAATTTTAATCACGGCTATGAAAGTAGTAAGGGGTTTTCTGATTAGTCAAAGATTTTGCTGTCTCAGATGTGTAGAATAAATTTGTAATGCTATTCAGCAAGAAAAATAAAATAAAACCTTTGAATATACCAGTAACTGGTTTAATCTTCTTCTAAGCATTGCAATTCAATTTGTACGTAGTAATTCTAAATATACATTCTATTTTTACAGTACCATTATAGCCAGAAATTATGACAAAAGCTTTGTTACTCATACAAAATATCACATCTATAAACAAAGATAGTTAAGCTCAATCCCAGCAAACATAGGATCATTGACTTCAGATGTAATACAGCAGCGGATTTATTCAAAACATATGGTGACAATATGGGAATAAATAATTTTCGGACTTAATACCGTAACAGGGGCATGCAAATACAGGACAGATACGTACAAATAACGTGAGTGTCCCTGCACGAGCTTTAACGCAAATGTATCCATAAGCCGTCCAGAGAGCAGAATCTCTTAATTTACGCCCCAAAGGGATTTGCTAAAGCCAAACATTGTTCGCTAATTATAACGAGACGCATGTGCTCTTTGTCCCACGAGGATCTCCAACTTAACGAGTAACGCTTTAGCCCGTGTGTGAAATATTCAAACTGATTTTTTAAAATGTTTTCACTTCCGAAAAGTTTAGTATAGTTTTTGTTCAGTTCGTAAAACTTTTGCTCTATAAATTTGTTTGAAAAACTGGATCCTCTGCTGCAAAATGCTTGACATATCGATCAGTATTAATTTAAAAATTCATGTAATATTAAATGTAATTCCTAATCGAGAAATCAAATTAAAATTATATATAAAAGTATTAGTAGTCTGGCCGGCGTGGTATAGTAGGCTAAATTCCCTTCACATTGTTTGAAGGAGACCCGTGCCCAGTAGTGGGACGTTTATGGGTTGCAATGATGATGATGATGATGATTAAAGTATTGTGTATTCACGACATGTTCACATAAACATATAATATAGTCATTCAATAAAAGCGATAATGTGATATAGATAAAAAAATCAAGCCTATAGGGCACATTACACATACATTAGCACGTGGCCGAATCGCACCCTGATGTCGCTTCAAAAATTCTATAACCACCTATCAGGCAAACCCATCTACATACAATCCATAATTCAAATGCAAAACTGCAGTCTCCACAAAAATCAGCTTTAAATCTTTGTAATAAGAGCGATAGATGTTGTTCATAATGATAAATACAAGTTTGTTAATGGGGTGAGCTAATCTGTCAGCTGAGCCGCTGGAGATCGTTTAAAAGCTGCGCCCCTTCTTGCTATTGTTTATTTAGGATGGCGATTCGCGGTGAAAGGCCGGTTTTTGAGGCATGCGCTAATGCGATTGTCTGTTGGCCACGAAGTGCTATGAAGAGCAGAATGATATGCTGATAGCACTCAGAAGTGGTCATTGCGGTAATGATGGGGGCGATTGAGATATAATCCGATAAAATAATCGCGAAAAGGGTTTTATGATGTTATAAATGAGGATGTTGACTCTTCCTTTTTAAATAGTATATAACATGTATTTGTATCTGTTTTGAGTTGAGCATATTGTTTGAAGTTGGATTGAGTTTGTTGATTATTATTAGTTTGGTAAATTTCTAATACTTTTATGTGGTTTCCATTTTGTTCGTTCATTGTTTAAATCGATTACGTAACGATTACATATATCTCTAAGAAATGAGGACAACATTTGTTCATAATATTACTTATATTTTTTATTATCTTGTCATGAATAACGTTCATTATTTACCGAAGTAATCATCAGCTGTGTAGTGGGTTGTTAGAACTTCTTTCACAACATAAACATTAAGATCTTGTGTAAGACAGTTTTCAATTACAACTAAATAACAGTGCGAGCGAACTAATTTCATTTGACCTTTTGTAGGTGTTATGATCTCAAAGCTATTAGAAGTGTAGGCTTAGCCCTAATCGTATATCGCTTATGTAAATACAGTAATGTAGGTTAGGCAAAAACAAGCCACTTAATAAGGTTTTTGTAAGTAGGTTTGTCGTTAAACTTAGTTTAATCTAGCGACTTCGCCCACGTGTAATTTTAGCCTAAGTTACTCCTTATTACATCAGCTATCTGCCAGTGACAGTCCCGTCAAAATCCGTCCAGCCGTTCCAGAAATAAGCCGGAACAAACAGACAGACAGAAAAAAATTCTAAAATGTTGTTTTGGTATATGTACCGTATACACATTCATATGCATGTAGTAAAAAGGGTTATTTTAATATTACAAACAGACACTCCAATTTCATTTATTTGTATAGATGTATAGATTATTTATTACCTTTGAAACGCAAACGCATTGGTGTTTAAAAAGCATCGAGAGGCAGAAACGTTGAAGACAATCATTTGTATTATAAAGTAATTTATTATAAATTCTGTAAACAAAAAATTAACAATAACGAGTACGAAGCATCCTATTCGACTTGTATTTTAGCTTAATCAAGCCACAGTTTTCTAAAATTTTTGCACCTACCATGTTCTTCTGTGCATCACTTTAAGGTTCGCTGGCCTTTGCTATTAAGTCCACCTTTGTACCATAGTATTACTTTTAAAATACAATAAAATTAAACACGGATAAGTTGGAAAGGATATTAAATCAAATGAGTGCCATTTCTCATGTGTATCTATTATTTTAATCCCGGGTCAAATCCAGTCGAAGTTAGCCAATCAGGGTACGATCCCTAAAAGCGGACAAAAGCACAATTAAGTACAGCAGGGACCGATAACAAAAGACTGGAGAGCACACAATTTGTTGCAGCCCATCTTTATCTGGCCTACTATTGACCCTTTACCCTAATTCATAGAGTGTTCAACCCTCTTTCTATGACCATGGTAAATTTATTCTTCTATTCAAATATGAGCCTATTGCTGTTCTACACAAAGTTTTGTTCGTTGATTTTTACTCTGTGGTCGATGGGATGAGGAAGCGACAGTGGGTTTCACCAAAAATATATTATTATTCTTCAATGAGAACAAAACATGTGGTCTGAGTTTGCGTATTATCACGCTTTAGCGACATTTTGAGAGTGATTCGCGTATCTTTATTCGAGGGGTGCTGTGCCGCTGCTAATGATACGTCGTTAGTTTCAAAGCGCACGTGTAGTAATGGACTCTAATATTATTAAATTTCATTTACATTTAAATTGGCTCCTTTAGTTAATCCCATATAAGCAGGTTTCTGAGAATGTATTTCACATAATTTTGATTACAAAGAAATGTAATTATGTTGTGGAATTTAAAATGTAAATAACATAATCTATGTCTAATTTATAAAACCGATGGCGTGATACCGATCTTACTATGATACCATACCAATCATAATCTGTAAATTATTAAAGCGATAATCTTTTTTGAATATTTATTTTCAAATTGAACAGAAACTAGGTTGATTTAAAAAAGTTTTAGAAATATACAACAGGGAATAATAATTCACGTGATGAAAATTCCCGATTTTAAATTTGTAATATCATGCAACGTAAAAGTTATAGTTTTTTATATCACGATGGACGGTGGCCCGTAGTTCATATAGTTGCGTACTTTTACCAGATTAAAAGTAAATATTAGAAAAATCTTTGTTATAAAAGAAAAACACTTCGTTAAAATTGATGAACAATATCATTGGAGCATACATAGTCAGAGTGAGCTTTTTTTTCTAAAACGAGCCGTGTCCGTGATGTCACCGTTGCGTTTCACTCCACACCTTTGCATTCGTTCCATCACCACTCATTCCACGTCAACGCATGCACTAATTAGTTGACACCCGACACCGACAGTGGAAACACGTTTCTAGCTCCCATAGGAAACTTTGGCCGCAGAGGGAACAAACCAGGTGTGAAATTGACTGACTGTCGTTTTATTTTAAGAATCTCAATACTTGTTCGTATTAGAATAAATAATAAGAAGATTGAGAAGTTCTGTATATATCTAAGATAAAACGGTATAAAGAAATGAATTTTTTAACAAAATATTTTTCTGATAGCAACAGGACATTATTTCCCTAAACTACCTTTAAATGAATTCCAAGAAAAATAAAAGAATCGTTAGAGCTTTGCAAACTACTGTAACTAACATTTATCGGTCCTAATTAAAGAAACTTGTATAGCATACAAATTAATAAAAGTTTAAACATTACCGAGAAAAGGCCACAGAATTTTCCCGTTGTGAGGTACGAAATAGAACGGAACACAAAGCATCGCTCGTTATAGTGTCGCAATCACAAACTTCGCCCTTTTGTCGGGCTCTGTTCGAAACGCGACCGAATGTACTAATTAGTGTCCCCCGACTTATTTGCTGAGTGCAATAGAAAGTTCTTGAACGGGTCTGGTTGACCTGCGGTTGCAGATGGCGTGTTGGATCGTTCACCTTGCTACTGTCTGGAGTTTGGACTACGGTTTTCCTTTGTTTTGTTTCTGTATTAAGTTAGTTATATTATATTACTAGAAGGTCGTAGCCCAATGATAATAACCTATAACCGGCCTCGATAAATGGGCTATCCAACACTAAAAGTATTTTTCAAATCGGATCAGTAGTTCCTGAGATCCTAGCGTTGAACCAAACAAACTCTTCAACTTTATAATGTTATAGTATAGATAGAAATACATCTCATGAGGGACTACTTGAACTCCTCCTGACTTACTCGTTTTCGGTATCTCATCATAAAAAATTTAAATACTGTCCCAGTAAATTTCAAAACTTTGACACCGATATCGAAATCGACTAAGTCAAAATGTCGAGATTCCGAGTAGGCTCTCTGTACATTGTATTTGGTTTTGTATATTATACAAAAAAATAAATAATTTCCCTCTACAGAGATTGCTGATGTATCATGTTGTTCATAGTATACATTCATACATTCATAGCATTGTTTGAAGGATCATTGATATTTGATATTTATGTTGGTTTAGTATTTTGCTTAGTAACCATAATATGCGTATTAAAAAGTCTACCTATTAAAAAATAAATAAATGAGGGAATTTATAAATAATAATAATATTATTATTATTCATACATCCACAAAAGCTACAAATGAACATGATACATCAGCAATCTCTGTAGACGGAATTTATTTATTTTTTAATTGGTAGACTATTAAAATACAACCATCTAAAATATCAAATACCAATGATCCTTCAAACAATACTATGAATGGCATTGTACAATGAATAAAAATAATGTCTATGTGAATTTCATGCCGCCGTCGTATCGATCAAGAAGCATTAAAAAATAAATTCAACTTTTCCATATAAAGTAGTCCACCATGAGTCTTTACAAGTTGCCAAGACCTATTATTGTCTGAAATTGATAGTTGCCGATAGATTATTGCTTGAAGATCGATGCAGCGTAAAATTGTTCACACTTTGCATACATTATACGCTTTCAACTTTATGATGTGAACGTTGACTTTAATAAACAGCTTTCTTTAAGTTATAGAGATTATTATGCATAAATAAAACAAAGTTATTGTTAAACTAGAATTTATACAAAGCGAATGACAATTTTTGTATGGAATTTCCACAAATATTTAGTACTTTAGTGTTTACAATTTATTGTTTTTTTAGTTTTTACAATTTATTTTTTCTTAATTTGACGTTTCGATGTAAAAAAAACTTCCTAATTTTGTAGTAAGCTACTACAAAATACAATTCCGATTCGAGAGAAAATTCTGTTTTCTATTAATAATAATATGATGAGCAATTCATTTTCTCTCTTTGTGTACTACTAACACTCATAACTAGACATGATTTAAGCGCTATAAACTTTGAACAATCTGGTTTATTAATCTAGCTATGATCAGCTTAAATATTATGATACAAAGACAGATGTAAAACCCGATCTGCTATTTAATCTCACTAAGCCAATTATTGTTGAATCTTAAACAACATGTATGCAAAGTACACAGTTTCAGCGATGGTCACAGCATCGGGTCTCATAATACCTTTGATGTAAGTATTAGCGCATAGAGTCTGTCTGCAAGCTATCTTAACCAATTTACGCTTGCCAGTCAACCAGCTTCAAGCGTTCGAAATTTAAGCATGCAATAACTATAGTAATATTGTTATGTATTTATTGATCAAAATAATCTTTAACAATTGTACTTAGTTATAAATGTTAAAGGTAGTTTAATCTATCTGCCCATGCCCATTTTATTTTGGCTGGTTTGCGGCCTACGTCGTCGTCTACTCCTGTTGTAGATATTACGTATCCAATCTCGCAGCTTTATATTCAGTATACTCCTCTCCATTGCCCTTTGGCAATCATTCAGCTTGGACACACGTCTAGGAGTTTTCATTTTAGGAGGTTATGAACACTAAAATCAAATAAACTTTTATTTGTTAATATGGGTACAGACGTGATCTTGTTCCTACTACAAAGTAGAGGTACAAATGTAACTATCATGTTTTTAGTTTTATTCTCCAACCACTCCTTGTGAACTATAGTAAAATTTTAACTAGCCAAAGAAACCAGCTAACATGGTAGAAGCACCAAGTTAAGTTCAGTTTCGTCTAAACAGCACGCTGCTTGAGTGCCCGTTATTTTTAATGAGAAATAAACTCCAGGCTCTGGTTAGACCGTTTTGCTAACGAAGTCTGCTCCCGAATATCCCACATCGTTCCGCTAGTGTGTAATAAAACGCTCTAATTGAGGACCCTATAGAAAGGGTTTCTTATTTCGCTGAGGTGTTTGGTATAGGGAAAATTGGTCTGGTGACTTATGTATTGTGTGGGTATCTTAGAAGAAACCGTTGGCCAAAACTTTGATTCTTTTCATATCTTTGTTAATTATCCAGTACTCATTATCTTTAAACTTTCAATTTTTATTCAAATTCAATGCTTGTAAACCGAGAGGTTAATTCTTTATTTAATATCTATTTGGTTATAAATCGAATATTTTTAGGGAAACTAAATATCACGTCGTACTTGAAAACTCTTGGGAAGACGCTATATTCAGTATTGGCTCTCTTTCAGCTGATATTATAATGATGAAATAAGTATTGAAATCTATATACAACTAGAATCCACACTTATTATGTTATTATTATTTTTTACAGGTTACCCTGTTAGCGGTCACAGGGTGAGTTTGTCAGTTGGTTTGTTTGTCGATCGGCCACAGTTTAATATTAGGTAATTATATAAATAATTTAACTGGTTTTTTTAGAAAACTGCATCATCATTAACAACCTGCAGACAGTAGACATATTGTATTGTTGTAGATAAGCCTCCCTCCAGGGACGAGTAAAACTACATAATACATAATTATATCATCATTTTAAAGATTTCTAAGAACAAGAATCATTATGATACCAACTCATAAAACACGTACTAAATGTCATTTCATATACAATATTAAATACAACACGACACACGTCTTTGAACTTATAAAACTTAACGCTACGCTTACCGCAATCAATAATGACAGGGTTAAAATTGATCAATTTGAATGACAAATCACAGTTTTGTTCAATTAACCCTTTGTAAAATAAAATTGGTTTATAAAGTAATGACTAGTTACAATGTACCTCGGTCGCAATTGAACGTACGAGTGGTTGTTAATTAGAGGTTGTCCTACGCCGCACAGTTTGCAGTTTTCAATAGAACTTTTAGTTGCAGCCCTCTGATCTATTAGCGCGGTTAAAGTCCTGATTTATTGTTCGTACTATAAATTTTTTCGAATTATTTAGTTGGAATAGTAGCGATTTTTTTTAAACACATCGTTCGTTTTAGATAAAAAGTCTTGTGACGCGGGAGAAAATACGTTACTTACGGACATAAAATATGCATGAATAAGTATTATTGATACAAATATTTCACTCATGTGTGAATCAAACCAACGCCGAAATAAATCAGATAGTTTATACGTAACATTGATATTATGTTAGAGCAAAATGTATTTAACTCAGTAAAAACTAGGGACTGTAACTTTTTTTACATAAAATGAGTACTACCTTTTTTATCGAAATGTCTATTTAGACAGTTTTATTGTATTTTCAGGCACAAAACATTTTGAAAAGCAATGCTTATCAATTGACATCGTGGGCGTTTACTGAGCTATTTCAGGTCATTGAATAAACCTCGATAATAATTTTTGGATTATTGTTTTAAAAGCAAGTTTCTGGTAGCGCTTATTTTAGGATTGTATGAAAATTAATATTTTATTTAAACTCTTTAAAGGTTTAAATAATATTTTTACAAAACTTAAATATTCCATGATTCGTGAAATTGTTGTTTCACAAAAATAATATAATATTCTTCTGATCTCAATCAGATATTCTAATTATAGGAATTTCCTGTAAATAGATCTGGTTCTTTTTTTTAAATAGCTTAGTTGTGTATAATATTTAAGTAATGTGTAAATATATTTTTAAAAATAATATGACGCTAGACTATGAAAAAACTTTCTTTTAAAATATTTCTCTGACAATTCCGATCTATTAACGTAAAACTTTGAAACCGCAGTTTCTTACAATAATTATGTAACAATAAACAACCTGTCTATTGATACACCAACAAGAGCAAAGCTCTATAATGAACAATTACATAATTTATTCGCAATTAATTTCTTAAGTAATTTAGAATCATATGCGTAGTATTACGAGAGCAATTAATTGTATATTAATGAAGTAGACAGTCGTTTGAATAAATGGTCCAAAGTAGAATTTAATTGGTGATTCAGTGGCACGCAACAATTGAAATGAATGTAGGTTAGCTCTCTTGGACTGTTGCCTTAATTGATGTAATGGCTTTGTCTGCAATGTTTAATAGAGGATCTCTTTCTTTGCCTTATAATATTAAATGTATTCGCCTTTTCCTTCGGCATTGAAATAGTGCAGTGCAGGCAAATAATAGTCCTAGCTTAGTGAATCTTTATGTTGTAAATTAAATTTTATTAATTACCGGCTTTTGCCTCCGGCTTGGTTCCCATGATCAAAACTTTCACCCTGTTTATTAGTACTTTTACGTTTTTCAGTGAGTGAGTTTTTCTCATTCATAAGAACCCTCCTCGGACTTCAAGAGTTATTTTTTTACTTTTTGGAATTGGTCTCGCTCAACGTATTTTTTTATTTATTTCGACAAATTAGGTTACCTTATATCTGAGTACACCTAGAAGCTTGCTCTTGATGGTTTTAGGCTTGATGGCTAAATATATGTTATATCTAATAATATAATACATCATTTAATAAATTCATATAGAGACATGCCCAAATGTTAACTTATAGTCCATCAAATCTAAGAACTTTGTTTAAGTGTAACTCACTCAATTTCTATAACCTTTTCCGAAAAGCCATGGATTTATAAAGTTATTTTTATTTTATCACAAAATGTTCAATTCATCACCACTAAATTTAAAATTTTCAAACAAAGCAAAATAACATCTGCCAAACCATACTTCTTAGATATGATGCACTATATTAGCAGGATAGGTTAGGTTGGCCGCTGATGTCATATCAGTTCCGGCGGCCCACCCTTTACGGTGAAGAGTCGGTGCACAGAGGGGTTTTAGTGGGTATTCCAGTATTCCCTTCCGGACTGGCGAGTCCCACATAACCGTCCCGTGTCCCCACACGGGGCGGTATGCGTAATGCATTTCCACTCTTAAAAAAAAAAGCTTATATAGCAATAGGTAATAAAAAAGCAAATAGGTAGGTGATTAAAGTAAGTGAAATCACTGAACCGATATTATTTTGCATTATTATTATTTGAAAACAAACAACATACTCATACGTTCATAATGATACGTTTCAACACTCAGATGTGTCTATCGAACGAGTCGACGCACGCCTATTGTTATTCGTAATAGAAAAAATACAACAGTACTGATTACATAGAATTTTTCATTCCTCTAGACATATAAATGTCAAAATATCGTGTAATCCTATTCAATTATCTTCTAGTGTCTTTATAATAATTGTATTGCAAACTTGATATTTAAATGGGTGCTTGTACAGTTTTACTTTTTTATCGTCTGCGTCAAATTGTGTAATTTTTTTCAACATCAAATTATCATCGACATGAAAGGCTTTTATATTGGTAATGAAGGCGTTAAGTGAAGTGTTTTGAGTTACGAGTGTAAGTTTTGATGAATGAAGAATTATACGAGTTATTCTGGGATACATTGTTTAGCTCTGATAACTTGAAGAAAATCTTAAATGCCAATGTTTCTAGAGTAATTTTTGACATTATTTAAATATGATTGATGAGACAAGGTTTATCGAAAATTTTCGTAATATAATTGAGCGTTCACTGTGTTTAGGTATAAACGGTATAAGGTATAATTAGACCGGTAAATGCATGATTAAAATACGTTTTACTTCTTAAATTCATTTTTAACGTTTAGCAGTAGCTTCTTCTATTAAATGTTATTTAAATAACAAAGCAACCGGCTCAAACATTATATTTTCTAACGCGTCTAATAAAATGTTTGAATTCTACACGGCCATTTTGAATGTCGATATATTTCTTTACTTCACAATGCTATTATTATAAGAAAAATGTTTAATCCATACAATTTTAGCCATAACTGTCGGATTGCATTCTAATGTATAATTTAAAAACATATTATCATTCCTTTTACGGAATGTCATCTACGTATTGACAAGTCTACGTCGACTATCATATATCACAGGAATATTATACCTATTATTGATATGATATACTACAATTTTAGACACTTTAAGCTGTTAGATATTTGTGGGCGGGACTGTGGGACTTTTAAAATATTATTTGCCAACAATCATTATTGATATAGCTGAATTGGAAAAATGTGAAATCTGTGTAGGCGGAGTAAAGCTTTTGATGACCTAGGCAAATACTGTTTAATTGGTAAAAGTAAAAGCTGTCACATTATTGGTGAAAATCGTCAATATAAAACTAAATAAGCTTCATTATTGTCAAGTAAAATGATATGGTAGTAGTATTTCTCTTCTTGGAAAGATTACATTATTTGCATACAACTACTTCGATGGCAGATATCATTAATTGTATAGCCGAAATGTCTCGAATTAAAGTCTTGGGTCACAATTTAGGATTTCAATTTGAATCGTAGCCATTGGATAATGATAACAAACTTTTTAAACTTTTACTGTGTTTTACATACACTTTGATAATAAGTAAATACACTGCATTATAATAAATAAAATCTTTAAGATTAGCCACTGCGACTGTAATTTAGCCAGAAGGACATATTAAGATATTTATTTTTGGTGTGTAAATAAATTGTCAAGTAGCCAACCTGGCGACATAGTTTATCTAAAAGACAGTTAATTACAACTAACTGTTTTTAGGGTTAATGAAAACATCACTAAAAGAACACTGTAATTTTTGAAATTAACATTTTGGTATGTTGGAAGTATGAAAAGATAATTATTCATCTTCAAATCATAATACGACGGTAAATTTCGCTTGAAATCCCTAAAATTTACAACGAAACATTTCTAAATGCTTAATATTCTGTCTAACAAAATTACTGACGAAACAAAAGCTTCACTTGCTTTCTGCAGTAAAGTATTGTGAGTAGTTTGTGACGTACAAATGAACTGTCGGAAAGTCATGATGGACTGCACATTCGTGTAATTGGAAGTTCAGGTTGCGGAGCTCAGTTTAAAGACGTGGTTTTGAATTTTAAAGAAAATGAGTTTGCGGACGGCTATAATACTAAAGCATTTTTTTAAGTACACGTCCTAATGATTTTTCGAGGAAGTGATGAGTCAAGAGATGACAAACAAATGTACGTCATTATCTTACTAATATAAGTGCGAAAGTTTTAGATAAATGTATGGATGGATGTTTGTTATTCAATCACGCGAGAACGGCTGAAATGATCTGTATGAAATTTGACAAACAGACAGATTATAGTCTGGAATAGTACATACATTGTATATCCGACATGCCACACAAGCGGAGCTGAGAGCTGAAGCTAGTGTATATACTACACGTCAGCGGTTTCATAAATACGACGTGACTATTTAGGTGGTTCTGCTTTAAAAAACTATGTTTAATTTCATCTATTTTCTATAATGGACATAGAAATCTATGAAGCTTAACAGTTTTTTTTATTAGCATTATGCTCTAGTTCTTTTTTTTTATCTAAAGTCACACATTTTCTTTGTAAGTAATAATATTGTAGTAACATTACTGGGGCAGCTCAGATTGGCTGCATCATTTGAAGTCTGAAGTGACTGTGTTCTACTTGGAGTACATGCCTCACACTCGGCTATTGTGATTTTGTGGCGAAGTTTTGGATCACAAGAGTCCTTATTGGCATCTAACAGTCTATTGTCTAGACTTCAGGGTCAACCGTCTGGCTGTCCAAGAAAAGCCACTTGAAAATGTTCACAAACACTCGTCACAATAACCTCAAGTAACATTGTTCTATAAAATATAAAGAAAAATGTTATTTCACGGTGACAAGTGAGAGGTTTCATTTCACTGACTTCGGTTGGGTCTAAAACACATTGAACCAAATAAATATAATATATCTAATGTTGTGTTTTAATCGAAAGTCTTATTTTGAAATTGTGTTAGTGTTTATTATAAAATAAAATAACAGACAGAAAAAAATAAAATAAAATAAAAATAAAATGGTGGACAGACGATCTGATCCGAACAGCAAGATCGCGCGTGATGCAGGCCGCATACAACCGGCCCTATTAGAAATCTCTTGAGGAGGCCTATGTCCAGTAGTGGACTTCCTGCGGCTGATATGATGATGATGATAAAATAAAATTATAATTTTAAGCTATTCCCATCAAGAGGTGATGACCCTGAAACTGAAACTGAAAAATATTTTTAACGACCATCATAATCATGCCAAAAACAAAAAATTCACATCAATATTAGCCCATTCATTTAAGAGTTACGATGCCAGAGACATACAAATACATAGACACGCCAAACTTACAACACGCCTCTTTTTGCATCAGGGGTAGCAAATTTAATTAATTTAAAGCGAAAGTGGCCAAATGGATAAGTGACCGGCATGCTAATCATGCGGTCAGAGTTCGAATTCAACGCGGCGATTGCAACCATCGGCTACCAGTGAAGGAAAACATCGTCAGGAAACCTATATATCCTAGAAGTCATTCTAAGTGTGTGTATTGACGCTATAATATTAATAGATCAGTAACTGGTTGACGTAGCAAAAAAGCCTCTCGTGGCACCTAGCCCAAAATAATGATAAAAAAAATAAAAAATCGTTTTTTATCGTTGTATTATTTAAATCCAGCTGAGCGATTACAATAAAATCCAACAAATAATAACTAGTCAAACTTGTAAAGGTTCATCTCAATGCCTTTTTTATAATCACGTTCATTAACTATATTCATACAATTCAGTAAAAATCTCTACCAAAACAAATCTGTGTTCTAACTGAAGAGCCAAAAATTTTATACCAATCAACTAATGCTCCACCACATTTACAGGCGTACTTGTTCGATGAAATTTCTAATCTTCAAGTTTTAAAGAACTTTTTAAAGCAAAGCTATTTTAAGTAGGCCCTTTCTCATGATTCAGTAACACTAGATCAAACAATACATTGTTTGATCTAGTGATACCTATAGTGTGACTTAGACAAACTTGTAGAGGTGACATGTAGTCATCTCCACCAGATTGTCTAGGTTTCTCTTCTAAACCAAATCTTAAATATCTATTGTCTATTTCTGCCAATTTAAGGTTATCTCGGATTGACAGAGACTTGTAATATGTTTGCTCTTTTTCTTTGTCTTCTTATAAATTAAAGTGTTATCTTGAATTTGGCATTAATTTGGATGGGGCATTAATCCTATAATTCGGAGTACTACAATAAGAATTAGTTAAATAAATGAGCAGTTGCTCTTTGTTCGTTCAATTCAATTAACGAATGTGTAGATTTTTATATGAATAAAGTATCAAATAAAGTTACAGATAAATTGTTATTATTGTCAATTTTTTATTTACAGAGTAACCAATAGATGCAGTTCTGTCGCTATGGAAGTCCTTGGAGCAACTGGAATGCTTGTTTGAAGATTAAGTTGAACTACTAGAATTCCATTTTTTAAATTTAGTTTTTCTAAATCTCAGCTCTAAATAGAGAAGGGGTGACCCAGCCCAGCAATGAGACATTAATGGATTGCTGATGATGATGATGAAATCTATAAAATCTAATATTAATATTTTTTTATTCTAAACCCAAGGTTATTCAATCTTAATTAAGTAATTTTGAATAATTACTATACTGAATTATGTAGTAGTATGAAAAAAATGTCAACTAAATGCGCGTTTTAAAAACCAACAATATTAAAGTTTGTATCTAAATATATCGTACAAAAATAAACATTATTATGTTGATATAAAATCCTCATATATATTATTTAGTCCCTTTCAATCTTTTCTTATTTATAAGCGGCCGAAGTAATAAGATTACATGAACCATGATTCTCTGCATTTTTGTGAGCAGAGATCCCATACGAAAAAAGTTTAATATAGAAATTTGATATTACTCATTTTTACTACAATAAATTCTATCCGTCCATCTCATTACTGCCGACCCGACTATAATAAAAACCGGCTTATTTGCAATTTTTACGACAGAACCTCCATTGTTGAAGGTATATAACGAGATATTGAGCCCTTTTGTGTGATAAAGGCAATACTTCAATTTTATAGTTCATAGTTCACACGAGCCCATATTGAAGTGCAGAGAAAAGGGATAAGTATTCGATGATTTACAATAGTCATATAATCTGGATAATCGGCGGTTAGCACTTAAGGATTTGCTTTAAATGCTGCTGGAAGCTGTGAGGTAAGTACATCCCAGAAGAAGATTTAAAATCCAACACAGTTTTTTCTGTCAATATAATTTTCAGAATTTTAATAATCACAATATTGAATTAATAAAGGTCATAGGCATTATCCTATAAAAAGTGTAGAACAAAGCACGCCTATTAAAGTTATAATAGGTTCAAACCTTAAAATAAATTTTAACATTTCTTTTATTTACAAAGTTAAAATTCTTTACATTTTAGGTTAAACTACAATAGTAGGCAGTACAGGTTGAGCAAAAATAAAAATTTGGTTTTTTAACGAAAAATTCGTCAGCAAAAATATGCGCGGTTGATACTAATAAGCTCACCCCTATATACCATCATACCCATTCGAAGAAAAATTCGTGACGATATGTTATGTCACGTTTAATATTTAAAAAACCCTACCTTGGCAATCGGGTAAAAAGCAAAACAATCAAAATAAAAAAAATTGCAGTCTGACCATTACTTACAGTCCAGCGTCCACGCTTTCATTCAAGTCACAGAATATTTATGTTCGCAGGACGTCATCTCAAGGGCTCGGATTATTTATGTTGAAAGGATTTTTTAAACTTTTATTATGTCATCTCCTGATTAGTGGCTCTGAGTTATAGTGCATTCCATACAGAACTATAACTGGAGACGGAGAAGACTTGAGACGATAAATCATAAAGTAACTATTTAGTCCCATTGCCTAAATAAGAATTGTATATGATTGGTTTCGGAATTCTTTACTAAATCTACGTGTAACTTAATTTAGACTTAATAATAATATCTACATCTAGTTATGTACATAATAAATGGTGAATATACGCGTCGTATAGTATTTTTACATACGTCTAAACTTGTTTGTTGTTTTTTTTTTGACTTCTAAAACTAGCTGTGCTTCATGGATCTTTGTTTGGTTACTGCTCAGTTCCTATTGGTTGTAGCGTAATGTTATTTTACCTATAGCCTTTCTCAATAACCATTACTAAAAGAATTTTTCAATTCAGACCAGTACTTTCCGAGATTATCGCGTTCAACTGTAACGGTTGCACCCGTTGCAGGCTACGACCTTCACGAATGCACCTCCTTTTACCACCTTTTGGATCTCTTTTGATTTCTTTTTAATTTACTTTTAATTAGTTAAAACTTCAAAATCCTAAATTCCAACCGAGTCTTCGTCGGAGCATCCGCCGAAGGCTCGGGGCTCATTACTATTTTAATTTCTAGTGCAGTGTACGCTATTCTTGTCATTTAAATTAATACTATAAGTTTATAACAGTTTATCTATCACTCAATAATACTACCGAAGATCAGTCCTGTGTTTTATTTTGAGGGCCTACGCCCTTCCCCATATAGCCGGTTCTATTACCATACTCTTGCCTAGAGCCCACTGGAGGGGACGGTGGAGACGCTAGACAACTAAACAATAATAATTATTTCAGCCTTAAAGATCAATATATTTTGTTACATAAACCAGTCTTTCTAAAAGTGATATGTATAAAGGGCCATCCCAATGTATTCTCCATCGTATACAGCAAACTTATAATATATATCGTCTTGGTGAATTTACGTTTCCTTACCGCCATCTTCCTCCGTGTCTGAGATCACCGACCTAAGCCTCCTCCACTTTGGCCTCGTGTGTATCTTCGATATTGGATTGCTGGATGTTATGACAGACTCCGGCCGCATATTGGTAGCGTACACCTAAATCTTATGCGGCTTGTTACGAATATGTGAATATTGACGAGCTTCTTTGTATTCTGATGTTACTTCACTGTTATATAATCGAAAATGCACGAAGTTTTTTTTTTTTTTAATATTCTACCACATTCGCACAGTGCCATCTAGTCCCAAATTAAGCAATTATATTTGCTTGTGTTATGGGTACTAAACAACTGATATACTACTTAAATACATCTTTTTTTTGTAAATACATACATATTATAGATAAATTACACCCAGACACAGAACAAACCTTTATGCTCATCACACAAAGATTTGTCCTGGGTGGGGATCGAACCCACGACCTCCGGCTTAGCAGTCAGGGTCACTAACCACTAGACCAACAGGCCAGTCGTTTTAATCACAAAAAAGAGTAAAAAGAACACCATAAATCTATTTGCAAAAATTTTATCGTAGATAAAAGTGCCTTAATTTTAATTTATTACCTGAATAAAACTTGTATTGCACCTGAAGTTCTAAAGAGATTGCTCTGCAAAAATCCCAGCTATTTTCAATGACAAAATTTTGAATCGCGCGCTGTAAACAATTTTAACTGCCAGCACATGTCCTCCCGACTAGACAAAATCGTTCTTGCCTGGATCACGTGTTTATAAAATCAAAAAAACCGTCCTTTTGCTATATTGTACACACATCACTCACCGACCACGACACAGTGCTGCTCTTCCATCAATCTTCAAACAATCTAAAAGATACTGCCCAACATACCAAAACAATTCGTTACGTTGATTTTGACAAAATTGAAACAAATCTTCTTCAGACTAGCTTTGATAATGTCTATCGGACACTGGACGTGGATGTTGCCACCAACTTCTTTATAAACACGTTAAACTCAATCATACTGGCTAATACAATTTTAAAAATTGTTCCAAATCGCAAAAGACTAACAAAGCCATGGATGACTTCGGGTCTTCTTAGGTGTTTAAAAAACCGAGACAGTCTGCACCTTAAGTTGAAAAAATCACCACAAAATGATGTACTTATTATAACTTTTAAAAGATACAGAAATTACTGCACCATGTTGATCAAAAAAGCTAAAAGCAATTACGAGAAATCACAAATAACTAATGCACAAAATAACACAAAAAAACTTTGGCAAGCGATTAAAACAATTACCCACACCACGAAACAAAAAATACCTTCCATAGATCTTCTCTCACCTTCAGATCCCAAACGTTCTGTGAACGAAGCCAATACCTATTTTGCTAATATTGGCCGCTCCTTAGCTGAAAAACACCCTACAAATTGTAACAAAAACTCCAAAAGTAAAGACTCTCCATTTGCTAATCACACATTTGTTTTAATAGAAACTGATGAATGGGAAATTGATCAGTTGATACGAAACCTTAGAAGTAACTGTGCAGTTGGATCTGATAATATTTCTGGATCATTTCTTAAAAGGTTTAAAAATATTCTAATTCCTCCAATTACATTTATCTGTAACCTGGCTTTTTCTACGGGAATATTCCCTCAGGCTCTCAAATTGGCAATCGTGCATCCTATCCACAAGGCTGGGGACAGAGATCAGCCGAACAATTATAGACCTATTTCGATCCTACCTACCCTATCGAAAATATTGGAGAGGCTAATGAATAACAGGCTTACCAGTTATCTCGAGAAATATCACATATTAGCACCAACACAATATGGTTTCCGTTCAGGTATCTCAACTAGTAATGCTGTATTAGATCTAACCAACGAAATTATATCTAGGCTAGACCAAAAACAAAAAGTGATTGGAATATTTCTCGATTTAGCAAAGGCCTTCGACACGATTTCTGTTCCCATACTTGTTGATAAACTTGAGAATATCGGCATTAGAGGCAAACAATTAGCCCTTTTCAGTAGTTCTCTCACTGGTAGACGACAATGCCTCCGCATTGGTGATTGGATAAGTGACGAACATCTCATAACATTCGGTGTGCCTCAAGGCAGTATAATCGGTCCTACATTATTTATTATCTACATAAATGACCTATGCTCTCAACAGTTCTCTCACGGTAATATCTTCACCTATGCTGATGACACAGCCTTGATATTTCACGGCACCTCATGGAAGTCTGCATTTGAGTTCGCACAAATAGGTTTTAACGAGGTCACTAACTGGCTGACACAGAACCAGTTAACCCTAAATGTAGAGAAGACTCAATATATGACATTTTCACTGTCAACAAGAGGCTGCTGCCAGGCATCACCAGATAATTGTATCATGGCTCATTCTTGCAACTTACTACCCGACACAACTTGCCACTGCCCTACACTTAATAGCACAAATTGTATTAAATATCTGGGTGTCCAAATTGATAGCGTTCTTTCGTTTCATCCACACGTTGATACCCTTACATCTAGACTTAGGAAATTGATATATGTATTCTACAACTTACGACATATTGCTGAACAAAAAGTAATACGATTAGTCTATTTAGCGCTCTGTCAATCCTTGACTCAATATTGCATTGTTGCATGGGGTGGCTGCACAAAAACCCATCTCCTTAAACTCGAGCGGGCACAAAGGGCCGTACTGAAAGTGGGATGGAAACTTCCTTTCAGACACCCCACAGTTGACCTCTATACAACATGTAATGTTCTCTCTGTACGGGCATTGTTCATCAAAAACGTTGTATTAACGACACATGCGCACACACCATACTTACCGAACAGAGAAAACACGACCAGACGGAAACATGCCATTCTCCCGCCGACGCCTGTCAACACTAGCCTTGCCCAACGGAATTTCCTCTTCTTAAAAAGTTTTCTTTACAATAGAATTAATAAAATAATTTATATCCATCCATTAAGTTATCATGAGTGCAAAAAGAAATTAACAATCTGGCTGTCCGGCAAGAGCTATGATGACTATGAAAGCCTTATCAACATTATTAAGTGATTGTCACGTATATTCTTGCAGTTTCGTTATTGTATTGTATTGTATTACAATTATTTCTAGAGCTTTTATTCAATATAAATACAATATGGCCCACTATATAATATCTAGCTGTTACTTTTAACATAATGAGAATAAATAAATAAATAAAAATAAAAAAATGTAATCAAATAATAATTCATAAAATTTGTAATGTAAGTTACAATATTCAATATTAAATAAATTAATAATAATACAATAAACTCCAATAATAAATCACAAAAAATTATAATGAATAATATTTATAATATTTATTATTACCTACCTAATAATATAAATAAATAAATAATTTTAATCTTTTTTTTTTTCATTGTTGAATAATAAACTAACTGTTGTTTGCATGAATAACATAGTAAATTCGTTCAACAAATTTAATATTTTAACAAAAACAACAACAAATTTAACACATATTTTATACACCAAACAGTTCATTACTTACACCACACGCTCACACATACATACACTCCCTGGTTCGCTTTATACACACACACTATATAAGCTATACACTCTCGCATAAGCATGCAGTGGCACAGCCCGCACACATTCTTACAAAATACCCACACCCTCATACATAACCATTCACACTTTACAATCGTAACTTTAAATAATTTTAACAAACTTTTAATTTACTACCCACTTTAAAATTAATAAATTTAATTGAAATATAAGTATTGGTACTGTATTATTTTAACTTTGTACGTTGATTGTGAGGATGTGTTTCATATGCTAACACAATTCAAAACACTATTTTGTTGTAGGGGGCCTGGAGATTTGTAACACGGGTCTTGAACCCAGTACAGACTCCAGCTCTCATTCTGGGAACATAACCATTTCGAATTGTTTATTTCATAATTTCCTTGTAATAATTAAAAAAAAAAAAAAAAAAAAAAAAAAAAAAAAAAATTAACTTAGGTCGTAATTTCTTATTTCTACAGTCTGAGACACCAGAATTACTAGAATTCTCTCGGCAGAATACAAATGAATTAATAATTTACAAGTTTCTTGAAATTTCGTCAACAAGTACGTACTAAACATAATCATGTTGAAAACTTTAATTACTTAAAACGTCTGTAGCAAACAATAAACTATAACGAACTGAGGTGTTCATTAAAACTTTTACTTGCTTCAATAAACCCGTTGACTCTTAATTCGAGACTTCAAAAAGTATCGCGTTACTATTTAGTACTTACTATTTAGCTCTTAATTAAATTTAATTTGTGAACAAACTGTTGTCATGATGCGGTGCTGTGAGCTGTAAAATAATCTTTATTTTTGTTTAATACAAAAGAAAAATATGAATTGTTTACACTTAAATAATCTACCAGTATAATTAAATCATATAATGGTAAGACAAATATTTATTTCAATTTCATTTAACCTATTTGTTTTAAAATCATAATTATACATTTTCGGCACTTTCGGATTAAAATAAACAAGACAAAGGCCCGATAATTATCAACATTTCCACGTTATATTAATCAAGCGGCATTCAATACCGCGTAATTAAAACAAAACATCAAAAAGGCGGTTTTACTTACTGACTTTACTTTTAAAATTACAATACGAGTTCCGTGTACAAAATTGGGTACGTCAAGCAAAAAATTGAGATCTATTCACGAATTACTCAAATTAGTCATCGCTACGAGCGATCTCATTTCTAGAGTCTCTCATTATAATGTTGTTAAGAACATTCGACTTTGGGTATTATAATAATTTATATTAGCATTTAATTTTACGGGCCAACGATCGCGGTGTCGATGTTGATGTGTTCCCAAACGTTTGACTAACAAATTACTATCTTTTGTTTCACCGTTATGTTGAAACAATTTTAAATTTAGAACCCTTTATATTCGTATCGTGTGACTTTGTATTTTTGACAAAATGGTTTTTTAATTGAAAGTACTCCGACTGAATACATGTTAGCTGGTGTGTTATTAAAGTCTAGTTTAGTATTTGGCAGTAATAAAAAAGTAATAGACTTGGTATTGACCTATGCACCTGCTACAAGCCTACAAGGATAAACGTATGTTAAATCTAGAATATACATGTATAGAAGATAAAATATGACAAATTGAACATATAAGTACCGTGTAACTCAGTGCTGTCATAACTTAGCTGATATTATTATTTTTAGGGTTCCGTAGCCAAATGCCAAAAAACGGAACTCTTATGGATTCGTCATGTTTGTCTGTCTGTCCGTCCGTATGTCACAGGCGTGTCCGTATGTCGTAAGTGGCTGATTTTAATATAGCTATCACATGTCATCGTATGATATGCAATTATGAATCATCAGCGACTTTTTTGTTTTGTTGTCAGGTATCATAAAGCGATTTTTTTTAATACTCAAATTCCGGAGACTAATTATGTGAATTAACCCAAGAAAAATGGTCTTTATACGCTGTTATCGTGTTTGTGATTCATATCAATTCTGAGAAGGTATCACACATTATAATAATAAGCAAAATTATTTTGCTAAATACATCGTTCCACACAATTACGGTAATCAAATAGCGCTTAGGTTACGTTGGTGCAAGATTGACTTCCAAACTGTTGACCTAAACTTAAAAACCTATGACTAAGATACTTCATACATTTAACTTGTAAAGGTTGTTAAACGGTTATTATAACTAATCGAGAAGGGTGTAAGCATGAACCATTATAAAAAGGTACTTAATTCGTATTATAAAGAATTTAGATTCATAAAACGCTTGATGACATAATGGGATAGGTAATTTCGGGGTTCGATACAAACGCTCGATGGCATGTGAAGATCAGCGAAGCTCGTCTCATGAATAAATAATATGGAATCACAATTTGGGGTTGCCATTAAGTAATTATGCCGTTGTTACCATTATGATGTTTTGGAAATGCTTTTAATTTTTTATTGGATCAAATTAACGTGGAGGCCAAGGTGTCTGCACGACGCCAAACGGTCGCCTATTAAATATCAATCAAGTAAGTTTTTTCGCTTTACAAACATTAAAGATGGCTGAGTCAATAAACGTTGATACGATTCACGAGCTTAGTAAAATGTAATTAATCTCCGTATCTGATATTTCAACAGGTTATTTCATTGAAGTATTTTTACGAAGTAATAATATAGGTACTGAACAAAATACATTACTACAGCTTGCAAAGCACCAGAATTACTCTGAAGTATGCCCCTCATCATAATTAGAACCAGACATTGTTTGAAACAAATTATCCTATAATTGTAAGTAATACAAAACAAAAGAAGGTAACAAGATTAAGGCGTCTAATCTTATTAATCTTTGAACTAAAGTAATAAAGGATTCTTTCCCAAGGCCCCAAAGATCCTATAATAAAATTAATTAAACAGAATTTACATAAATTTTAGACGGTTCACAGAGGCGGGTAGGTATAATGATAGTATTTTCGCTCCATATATCTGGTGGATGTCCCAAATAAGTATTTTACTCGGTCGTGAAGAAATGGGCATCGAAATAACCGCTTTTGGTCCAAATCGATGGATGTTTTGGAACATTTACTTGATCACAGTTTTTAACGTACGATCGTTTAGTAAATCGAGCCGTAAGTGAGGGTTTCATTGGTTCTATTAATATGATTTTTTTGCCTCCATTGTTTATTGTTATATCGATATAATGATTGGTTGAAGCATATACTCGTTGTTCTTCGAAAATATCAAGTTTATTTTAGTTTTTATTGTAACTGAAACGCTATCAATTTATTGAATTATAATGTAGGTATGGTATACAAGAAGAGTTATTCTGAATATAGGTTCTGATCATAATCATCATCATCTCAGCCTATTGTAGTCCACTGCTGGACATAGGCCTCTCCCAGCACGCCATCCTGTCTGAATATAGATAACTGAATAAATCTTATTTGATTATGAAAGTATTCTTTTAAACTATATTATTCATTTTAAATATAATATAGGTATTCCTTGTTTCTATTAAGTATCAAATAAATCTGTCACTTGTTCACAATTCGCATGAGACAACAAAAAATATTGGATCTCTGAATCAGACAGACCTGTGAGTAAATTTTCTATTTTATTTTCTATTCAATCCTATCTTTCTATTGTTAAGCACAATCATCTGAAAATCGTATATCGTTGGCACGATAATGATGTCCATGGATCCCCAAATTTGTCCCCTCGTATATGTAGCCTTTGCGTTGACCCATGCAGAAATTTTAACGACCACCTTATCCTGTTTTATTTTTGAGTAGAGACACGTGCCTTTAACGATGTAGTATCTTTAGTATAGCATTTTAAAAGTTAGGTCCACATATATTCGTAGTAATTCTAATTCACAATATGCAACCTTAACATCATAGAAGAAAAGATAGAAGGCATGAGAGGACAAAGTAGATCGAGGAGGACTTTTATTAGACAGATAAAAGAGAAGGTACGGGTGGTATCGTACCAGAAGTTGAAAGAATTAGCAGAAACAAAAGAGGACTGGAATTTACTGCACCGGAAAAAGTGCAGCTTTTAAATGAAGAGAGAAAGAAAAATACTAAACAAGTAATGGAAAAAATCAATCCCATAATGGGAAAACTACTTACACGTGAGAAATTGCACGAACACGTGGATTGGTTGTATATGAGAAGAATATTTTCTTGTTCATGTCCGCTTTAGTGGAATAACCGTAAGATAATCTCATGCACGATCATCATGCAGGGCGGTAAACATAGACACAGATGAAGTATCGATGATAATGTTAAACTGGTGACGAAACACTTCAAACTTATTACTCCACCAACAGAGAACCTCAAACTTGTCTTACTATAACGAGACAGTGTCCAAAGATACATACCAACGTAACAATCAATACTCTACATAATGAGAATTGTAGATGCACGCACACAAGCACGTCGTAGGTATGTCAAGATCGGTATCGTGTATGTTGTCGAAACAAAGGCTGTTTAAAACCGTAATTACTGGCAGTATAAATAATGAAACGGTTACTGAGCCGTGCTTATGCATTATATTGAATATTTTTAAAGGCAATTTCCGGTCCAGCAACGTTGCCAAAACCGCAGTTCATAATGTTTTTATACATTTTGTATGTGTTTTTGTTAAGCAGGATACTTTACATTGTAAGTGGTAGTGATTTAACTCTTATGGTTTTTTAGTGCATGGTAAAGACAAAAATGTAGGTATTGGTGACACTGCCAACCTTCAATAGTTGGACGAAGAAGAATTTTATTATTATTTCTTGGTATGGAGGATGTTACCATCGCTTAGGGAAATATATTTCATTGTTTAGTCTTTAATCTTTAAGGATAGGTAATAATTTAAAGATAGTGTAAAATCTAAAATTATAATATGACGAATAAAAAAGACCATAAAAAGTTGCTTAAAAAACAACTTTTGCATTTTGAAATTAAAAAAGATGTGAAGGAAGAAATAAGTGGACCCATGTCAAATGGACTCATTAATTACATTAAAGTTAATCCGCAACGCATCAATCATTATGGAGCCGTGCGAAGCTAAGCTGAGCCTAAAAGAGAGGCTCGAGTTTAACGTGGACGATAGTCCGCTCCTCGCAGGATAAAATTGTAATCCTTTTAAGTAATGAATACGTACAGAATGTAGACTAATAAAATTTTAGATTAGTTTAAAATATGAATATTAAAATATGGGAGTAAATACATTAAAATGAAAATTATTCATTGCTTTTTTATTTTTTATGCATTTTTAAATTCGGAATTGATAATTTATATATTTATTTATTGCGGTATAAGAAACACACAGTACTATGATAACAATAGTTAAAAAAAAAAATTATCTGTTATCAGCAAAAAATATAGTATTATAAATGATAAGATCATCTGAGATTGAGTTATTGGGATCCAAAAATGTTAAATGCTTATAATATAGTTTGAATGGATCCTAGGTTTGACTCACACGTTTACACGTTAGACACAACGTTTGAATCACAATAATTCAGAAAATTTGCGGTAAATTTAGCTTAACAATGAAAACCTTATGTCTAAAAATTTGGGACAGTTTAGTTATTGACATGGTAAAGCGGTCTTCACGTTGAAATTAAGATTGTCGTATTTAGTCTGTTGTAGCTACCAGCCACGTGTCAAGAACAAAAAGGATTAGCGAATTGTACTGAAATTCAAAATCAAAAATTAAAGGCACACCCTCTCTACCTAACCACACAACAAAGTGAATCCTCCCCAGGCAGGCATAGGGATGCCAGCAGTTTATTAGATCCACATGAATGAATCTTTGGGGTTGCCTTTACATATTATACTATTCTATCTAAGTCATTTCCAATTGTATATAACTGTTCCGAATTCCTTTAAGATTTATCAAAAAGATATACCTACTGTTTGGCAGTAATAAATTACCAAGACATTGGAACATTGATATTAGTGGTAAGTAACACGATATTTTTCGTCATTGTCGCGTTTCTACGGCTTCCTATAACAACCTTGCATTCTTTTAATTCTTTCTTGTCCTACTTTTGTTATTGACCGCATATTAGAGTAATGTTTTTGCTAATTACTAGTCAAAATTTGTTTGTAGGTAGGAAAGCGAAATATTACTGTCACTGGTTTGATGGTAGTTGGAAGATGAAGCCCTTCTTCACTATTAAAATCGGGTAGATATGATTGCAGCCTACAGATAGTTAGGAGATAAAACGTAAATTCTATCCCTTTAATTGTAAGTAAATAAAGCCCAAAAAATAATCTGCGACCCCAAAAAATAATAAGAAAAACTATTGAAATACTTACAAAAATTCGGCATCTCCCCTCTTGATGCACAATCACTTACTAAGGTCATGCTCATAACTGTCGCTGATATACAATCAAATCATACTACAACATTTTTAGAAGATAGTTTTTGTAAAATCAGCCTTAATTAATACACATTACAATTGAAACAATTAAATGACAAAGGAACTCTTTTCGAGCTCTATTTTGAGCGCGACGTTTTTTGATCGCAGTGTATGCGTCTTTAGTTAAAAACTATTTATTTACTCTAAAATAGTCAATGAAAATTATTTTGTACCCATTCAGACGCCTCTAACAAAGTCATTTTCACGGGGCGCTTCTAAAATTTAAGCTATCTATATCAGAACCAAGGGTTCGCTTATCAATCTACATCATGATCCTTCATTATTAAGAGTGATGGCTTCGGGCCGAGTGTAGATTTGTCTGAGGTTTATTTAGCCTTTAACGATAGATGGCCTGTTGGGAAACCTTAGTTGTAGGGGGTAGCTGAATATTTACCCTATGTAGTGCTCAATCAATTTTGACAGGTAACCGTACTATCCATTCATGCGGGGGAATTTTGAAGGGTCTTTTATTTTATCTGAACGTTTTCAATATAATATCTATGGACTTTTTACACATTAACACTTTTCACAAATTATACCCCTAGTTACTGAATCATTATCATCATCATAATTATCAGTCCAATGTCGTCCATTGTTAAACATAGGCCTCACCTAATTTCCGCACACAGCAAGCGATGTAAGTTACTGAATATTTCTATTTTTTTATTCTGAACCTTAAAAATAATGATAATTGCTACAGAAAAATATATATTAATAGCAGTTATGAGGGGCTTCGCTCCCGTAAACCTTTGTTTGACCACTACTCAGCTCGTATCGGGCGTAGCGTGAGCTTATACTCTCACTTTAGGGCTTTTCAAATCTTGAGATTAACGTGTTCAACCAAACAAACAAATAAGCTCTTCAGCTTTAAAATATTTGTATTGATTTTCATCTCATGTAATAAATTCCAAACGGTCTTAAAACGCGTGTAACTCACACATGGTTACTAATAACGAGCAGCCTTAGATAACCTTAACAATTCACTCATAAAGTCTTTACCAATGTTAATGTCTCGATTCTCAACATTGTAACTCGTTTAGAGACAGTCGATATATAAACAATGTCGCACAATTGGTAACACTTCCTACCCGGCCAGAATGTTTACATTATAAGTCCACAAAGGACCTTTTACACTTTTCTTTACGAGCATTCCGTGTTAGAATCTTACGGGCATTTTAAGTGACAATTTATGTGACAATGTTCTACAATATATTAGACTCAGACCACAGCTACGGTTAAAATACAAGAAGCGAACTAACGAGAGAGTATAGAAATGGTTTCGAATAGGTTTAAAGCAAATAAAACTGTTCAGTTGATTGGTAATCCGATAAAGTGGATTATGTTGCTTTTATTCAGCACTGAATAGTGCAATAAGAATCTTTGTAAGGTGTTTACTGTGAATATTAATATTGTATCAAGGTTAATAATATACTGATACGGTTAGATATAATCGGTATTGATGTGAATACAATCCGTTACCATCATGCGAGCTTCGTATTGTTTTATAATAAGTGCCTATGTACTTACAGCCTAAAATGGAACTCATATTTATACAGTTAAGTCCATTTAATATTTCAGCAAAATAATAAATGTCAGGAACTTTATTAATTTAAATTAAAACAACTAAAGTTCACATTAAGACAGCAGAGGCCATGTACCGTTGTAAATAGAAACACCCCGGAGGCCAAGAAACAAATGTGCCTCTCAGACAAAACAAATTAAGACAATTTCAAATTAACAGAGACTGCAAAGTCTGAAATATGTGAGTCGAGAATTGTAGCCACACAACGTTCTCGTATTGCGAGAAACTCACAACCTAACTGCCGTAAAGACAGGTACTATTATTGCACAATACACTTAAATCTCTATTCTGTTTTGTACAGAATAACAAAATGTTGAAGTGAAACCAGCCTTAACTTATAGTACGTCAATTTGGAAGACGAGAAATGTTTATACTGTAAGCTGATAGTGACGTAGTAGTTACGCGCGCACACGGATGGCCCTCGAGAGCTGAAGAACCCCTTTTGCTTGGGCTGAGGCCCCTCAGGCCCCTTCGTAGTAGAGCGGGGTCCCTAATGAGTCGCCGGAGCACTAGAGTTGTAGGTCGTCTTGTGTTAAAACTTAGTCCCCCTGCACTACACAGTTACTTGATGCGGAAAGCGCGGGCGAATTTTTCTTTCGTTTTGTTGCTCCTCCGGAAGCTTTACAGTAAGTCAGATTATATTATTTATTAAAATGATAATGATAATCTCCGCTTACTTAAGAATTTTACCTCGCGGCAAATATTGTTTTTTGAAAGGAGTTTTTGTTAAAGCTAAGTCCGGATTCTGTTTGGACACAAATATTTTTATTATTAACAGAAGATACTCATTATCTCATGCTGTAAGAATTAGCAACCTAAAGCTGCTTCTTTCAAAATACTTTTATAATTCTTTGATACCGTTAATAATGATGATGTAAAATAAAAATCTCACATAACTGATCCTTTGTGTAAGTACAAATGAATAAAAATACGTCTGAATACATCTCATCTCGACGCCATAAACTCATCTGTGCAATAAAATTAAGCCCAGAAACAAATGAGGTCCAATCCACAACAGCAGAAAGCTGCAATAAGAGTACTAAATGACATGAATAACCTTAAGGAGATTGTTCACTGATGTACAAAATATAATTAATATTATTTTAGTGAAAAAAAAGGTAGCAAATCACGGAGCTGTAAAAATAAAACCTTATATAATGCTTTTTGCTACTTAACATCACGTCAGTTCCCCAAAAGGGTAGGCAGAGGTCTCTCACAACCAGAATATAGCTAGCTATTTTTCGTCTCAAGGGGTGATCCTATTAGTATTAACCGGGTACATTTTCAAACTCTGGGCTGATAGCAGGGAATTTAAAGACGAAAAAATCCAATACCATTCTAGTCTGATCCAGGAATCGAACGCAGAACCTTTTGGGTAGCAGTTAGACACACTCCCACTACGACACTGACAATTTCTTTGGTAAAAGGATAGGAGGACTTGCATAGATAGACACACACCACAGAAGCAAAATAAAAAGTAGGGTCAATGGGCGTTATCGCTAAGAGACAAACTTTGGATGCACTGAATGATAAAAATAAATCTGTCAGCAGTTGATGGCGTACTTAAAATAATTTATTCAATATAATATTTAAGAATATATATGAACATAACATAAATATACATACATACAAATAAAAATATTTCGTACTGCAATCAATTGTTACGAAGGCACATGCAATTTAGCTTACGAAGATTCATGCTAATGTATCACCATCTTTAGCGAGCCCGTTCGCAGCCTCATTAGGCCCTTTATTTTGACCCTACGTGGGAGGCGGAGACAAAGGGGTATCCATTTTATTTATTCATAATTTTATTGCGATTGTGACTTTTGTTGAGAGGATAGGATATTAATGAGCAGAAATTAAATTATGTTACAGTTCCTTGTCTAAATTAAAAAAATACAGCAGATATGATGCTCGAGTAATAAAATGAAAGATCATCACATCATCATCTAGTTTTTGACGATGAAGTTTCTAGAAAAAAATACATATAGATGATTTTTTTAAAGCAATGGTCGCTCTAGATGTTACATTTTACAAACATATGGACAACAAGTGCAACTAGACTCGTAACAAATATGATGGAAAAATCGAGGAAATATAATATTATGACTTAAACCCACTCAGCTCTCTAGATAGAGGAGAGAAGACACAAGCCCAGCAGTGGGATAGTGTCTTCTCTCATGATTGATGATGATGTTGCTGATGATAACTGCACGTCGGAATTGAACTCAGACCGCATGATTTGTACGCGCCGGTCACTTATCCATGCCGCCACCATCGCTTATCATACCGACATACTATAATATTATTATTATATTATAAATACTATATGTATATGACTGTCACCGTGGCGCAGTGGTTAAGGTGGTCGCCTCGCCACTACATCGCCGTGCTGGGTGACGTGGGTTCGATTCCCACACGAGACAAATATTTTGTGATGCATAGATATTTGTTTCTAGTCTGGGTGAACTTTGTGTCCGTTAGTTTCATGTTTGTAAAGCTCCCCGCGACACAGGGCTAGTTCCCTAGTGCGGGCGTTGTCTTTAAAAAAAAAAATACAATTAGCTGAGGTAGATACCATTTTTGATCATTTACAGGAGCATAATGTTAGTATGTTTATTCAAAATTAAAATTTGTATTGTGTACATGTTTATCCTGTAGCTGCTTAATTTTTTTTTTCTTTCTTTCTAATACGAAAATTTGTGAGTATGGATAAAATCTCACTAGAAGTAAATGAAAACAGTCGTAGGTGAAACTATTTGTTATTTTCTGATTAGAGACAGTAAAAAACCTGATTTATGAAAATATCGTAGTTTCTTTTTCATCGCAATACTGTAGTGCATAATTTATACTTTATTTGACGAAAGTATCAATATCAGTCATGTCCGAAGCCTAAAATATTGACGCAACAAAACTGTTACAGCTATCCAAAGCTTCAAGATTATCTGTACCGTGTTTATAAAGTATGGATGTACCGATGGACATTTCGAGTCCATTATATTAGCTGATTTATATTCATGGTGGTATTCATTATGGATTCATTACTAGACGTACGTAGGTGGCGATAGATATTTGATACAGATCGATGCGGGGGCGATATGACTTCATTGTTACAGTGCAAGTTCATGGGTAAATGAACTTAGTGTCTTGTTCTGGAATTTATTTGTGTGTACTCGTATTTGTGTCTTTTGTTTATTTCTATTGACTTACATAATTACTTCTCATGCTTACTTTTGTTGCTTAGAAAGAAAACGTCAATGTTCAGGTGCAGGTACCTATTCCTTTCGCCATTCCTTACTTCATATTACTCATGACTATCGATTAACAAGTACTGTTGATATTAGCACAGACATAATTATTATCGTCTGGGGTATTATGCGTATATTATCAGTCCGTGTAGTGACAGATCAAGAATATAATATAATGTCTGTACGCCATTCCAATCTGTGGTTGTCTTACAAGGCGACTAAGGAGCTAAGCAACAAGAGTACTGCGAGAAAATGAAAATTCAAAACAAAACCCTATACCGACCCGTCTAGCCAGTGCAGTGGTAAAGTAGGCTAAATTCCCTTTAGAATGTTTGGAAGAGACTCGTGCTTAGCAGTGGGACATTAATTTATGGGTTGTAATAAAATTATAAAGTAAGAAACATAATGTGAAATTCGTATGAAAAATTCAATACTATACTAAGCATCCGTGATAATTTAGCCAGCCCTACTTAACTAAGAAAAATACTACCTACGGGAAATTTAAAACGGTGTTGTGTACACGACTACAGATACACAACGACTACAGATTCACACACCAACACTCAAGGGAGCGTAGGTGTGTGAATTTTTTGGTTGTTAGAACCTCACTTTACAATTTATGTCTAAAGCTCTCGCAACAGAACAAATGATAGTCGTTAAACTGTTTATGCGATTACTATAAATCTTAGAGCAGTGAGTGCGTGAATGAGTGACCGCTTGGCTTTTGAACAACAGTTTTATTATCTGTTGGAATACTAAAGAGATAACTTAACTATTTAGAAAGTTAAGTTGGTCCTTAGTTAGTCCAAATAAGTAAAATAAACTCAGTTCTCAAAAATGATTTTTACATCCTTGTTGGTGAAGTTCCATTACCAAAAAAGTGGTAAAATAAAATCGTGAAAGGCACAAGTGGTAGAAATTTACCTGGACTGGCAGTACAGGTCAAATTTAAGTCTATTAATTGAAACAACCTTTGAAAACATTTTAATATCAAAAGATTACACGTGGTAAGGCTAGAAAATACTTGACTGCTAGGTACTTCTTCTATGAATGCCATTAGTTTTTTCATCACAACATTTCACTTTTAAAATTCAAACTCGTCAATCATTTGACCTATTTCATGCAAACAAAGCCGTTGTTTTATATAAAAGGAGAAAAATGCGCGCCCAATACGACTCCTCTCATGTTTATGAATACGCAAATATTGGCCTAAATATTCAAACATATTTCGTCCAACATAACGAACGAACAAAACGATAAGGCAGTGATCGCGGCCGCCGATCGAGCACGACCATCAAATGCGTCGTATTCAAAAGTCGTTAAATTCAACCGTGTCCACACATCCTCCCGTACCTAATTGAGACATTTTACACGAAAGGATGTGATTATGGGCGAACATAAAACTCTGTATTATTTCGGTGTGTGTCGAACCCTAAAGCGGAACTTTAAAAATAGAGATTCGAGGGTTACAAATTTCGCGGTCGCTGTGAGCGCACGATTCGTGTAATGTTAATACATGTGTTTGTACTACATTGTAATGAACTTCAAATCGTCGGTTTTATTTTGTCGCGTTTTACTATTAGAATTTGGAATAAGTCGCACGGATTTGTTCTACAAGTCACAAGACTACAGAAGCGTTTGAGAGCTCAATATTATGTACAAGAAAGTTTAACGTAAAAATATACGTGTATGTGCGTTGGTATGCAAATGAAAATATAACTATAATTGGTATTTTGAGAATAACGTACAATCTTTATTTTCACCCATAATCGTCTCACTGCTGGACACTGGTCTCCTCCAAAGAATGTGGAGGGAATTAAGCCTAATATACCACGCTGTCCAGATGACAGACAATCCGTCTGGACAGCGTGGTATAGTAAGCAAAATTCTCTCTACATTCTTTGGAGGAGACCTGTGCCCAGCAGTGAGACGTTTATGGATTGAAATGTTGATAATCATGATGAAGGTAACACCAAAAAATATGACTGCTACCACTTCTGCATACCACTATTGAAGTACTGAGCAAAGGCGTCCCCCAAAACTTTCTATTATTGTCTGTCCATTGCCGTATTATTTAAATTAGATAGGAACACAATAACATTACTTTAAACATATGTTACGAAAGCAATTATTTTAACTACTTCTATTAAAAAAACTAAGAAACATTGGACGTTAAATGGGTTAATTTATTTCTCAGTTTACATCAGTTAACCCGTTACTGCATACGATGTAGGACCCTCATATCAATGACATCGAATGGGTACTGAATAAGTAGCTTAAGAACAAATGGTAGCAGATCGGTATCTCAGTGTGATTGATTTCATTGTCTGTGAACGTAAAACGATGTCTCTAAAAGTAATTCAAATAGAGTTAAATTCAGGTTTTAACTTATGCCCGGTTTCTGAACTGTCAAATGGCGGTTATTGATAGGATAAAATATAACTTAAACAAATTAAAAATAACAGTGGTATGAATAAATTAGTTCTATTGTTTTACTTTTTTAATCAGTCAGGTCATACTTTAATCGATGAATTTGAGGGTTCAGAAACCTAATAGTGTATAGTAATGTTGTATGTATCTGATATATTGCATATTATAAAGGACTTTATTGTTTACTAAATTTGAAAAATTATAGAAATTATGTAATTGTGTATAAAAAATAAATAACTAAGACATTTTGAATAGCTACATTTTGTTGTGCATGAACCTTTTTTTAACTAAAAAGAATTCGTTTTCTTATTTTAATTAACGTTTACACTTTTCATAACAAGCACGTTTTATCGTTATTTTTACTAAGTTAAATAGCTAAAGAGAATCTTTATTATGATTACAGAAATAACTTTAAAATATTTTTGCTGAAACTTAGATAAAACTTTATAGGCGAAGACGAAATAAAAACGTAAAATTTTAAATTCTAAAACTATTTACTATTAAAATAGTGTAGCAATTTAGAGCTTCATTATAGAGCGTAAAATAAAACCATACTTAACTTAAAATATGAAATTAATAGTACCTAAAATGATTTATATTTAAGAGCGTGAATCTTTTATCTTCACTTAAATTTAATCTGGAGAATATCAAAGTGGAACGCTTGGAGACATTCCCAAAATGATCAAACAGTATGATATGACACCGGTAAGATATAACTTCGGCCTAAAACACCGGAGCAAGCGACTCTGGAAGCCTTTGAAACCCGAGACTCGCTCAAAACCAAGTTTAATGAGAAACTATCTGTGAAACTGGAGTCAGAGTACTTTTTTATTTTTAATTAAACGTTTATTGCCAGTAGCGGGAGCTCATCCTTTTGACGTATGCCAGTGTAATTGCGGCTTTCATTAGTGGCAGTTTGCAACTCATATTCGCACGTTTTCGTGTGGAAATTTTGTTAAATTTTAAACCTGTTTTTGCGTATTCCAGTTGCAAACACGGGTGAATTTCACAGTAGAGCTCCCACTAAACGGATATGTTGAACTAAGAACGTTTTGCCTTATAAATACAGGGAGTAGAGAGCTAATTACATGACTTTACAAACAGTGCGAAGGTCGCGTGTAAACTAAAACTAAATATGAATATTTTATGTTGAAATTCTTGTAACACTTAATAACGGTGTTCACACAAACTTGTTTTGAATCTATACTAATATTATAAAACTGAAGAGTTTGTTTTTTTGATTAAACGCGCTAATATCAGTAACTACTGGTTCGATTTAAAAAATCTTTTAGTGTTGGATAGCTCATTTATAGAGGAAGGCTATAGGCTATATAACATAACGCTACGGCTTATAGGAGCTGAGCATTGGTGAAACAAAGAACGACGGGAATGAATCCTCGGGTAACAGCGACTATTCAATTTTGATATTTATTTGACGTGAAACGTATAAAAATAAACAAAAATGATTAAAGAAAACATGTCATAATACTGAATCCCGCAATTAAACCATTAATTATAAAGCCACGTTTCCACGCGGCTAGAATCCGCAAATGAATACCACAGCGAGTGGCTGGCAATTTTTACCTGCATTCGAAAAAAGCAAAACCGCGTCGAGTGCCCTACAGGACAATATCGGGCTTGGTGGCTTGAAGAGGCTTGATTGGACAGTTCCACTCATACGCAAATGTACAGTCATTCTGCCGATTCCTCCCCTACGAACATTGTTAGCGCATTAACTAGTTAATGGAAAGCTTTCATTTTTGTTTTATTTTTAGAAAGGCACGTGTGGGGCTTGTAATTTTTTGTTACATTTTAGTGTTCTGGTTAAGTGGTGGTTTTAGATTTGTTTTATTTTGGATCTAGTTCATGTACTTCATTTTAATACGACAATAAATTGTGATAGCGTAATTTATACTACAGTATATTGATGTATTATAAACACTTATATATACTGCGTATTCAAAAAAAAATATATTGTTGTAATAACCTCAGAAAATAAAACTATTCTTATTTTAAATTTCAAGTTAACTTGGTTTCCGGAGACATTTATTTGGTAGGTTGAAAGACAAAAATAATATAATCGCTGTATATACATTGTATTCCTACTACACTTATCCCAATGAGTTTTACTGTGAGTACTCATTTTATCATGTTAACAATAAATACTGTAATTTAACTGTTTCACTTAGATCCTTGAAAAATTAAATCAATAATAATAATACAACAAATCGAAATGGCAACCGTGTCGGTGGTACCTATTAAAAGGGGCGATTGGGGCGAGATGTTTTTGCACCCATTTGGAACGAGTAGCATATTGGGACGGCACGCGCTTGTCACGTGCAACGATGTGTCCGGGCCTTTATCTCGGCTTGAAATGCGCGTTCACGACTCGACGCTCTCGTGATGAGTTTCTGATTGGATTACGACTGAAATCTGACAAACTTAAGTTTACTGTTTCTAAAATTACGTAGGCCATTTGAGAGTGAGTGACCTTGAGAGAGAAAACTACTGAACGAATTACACTTACACACAATAATTAATAAGACAGCTTTAATTTCAAAGAAGCTAGAACGTTTTTTATATTTTAGGATTTTCACAGGTTATATAGTTACAATTATGTTTATTGGTCCTTATTTTTGTTGCGTTCATAAACAAAACACTATATTTTCTAACAATAAACTCCAGAAACTACTTGACGTGTTCGACAGCATTGTGACACACAATCGCATTGTTCCAATGACACTTACCACCTTTCAAACATTAACACAAACTTTACAACATAGACATGAAATCAGATAGGCAACGAACTTTCATTTCCTCTATGCATATATGATATTAGAAACGTGATTCAAAAGGGCCCGCAAAATTAAATTTGTAAAACTAGGGGAGAGTCCCTTCTGTCAGCATTCAGTTTTGTGTATCAGCACTCTAAAGATTTGTAATGTCTGTTTAGCAGTATTTGGTATATCTAATTGCTGAAGCATTAATCTGTTTAGATGGATCGTGCTGAGATTTCTATTTGTTTGGGCGTAAAATCTATATCTTATATGCGTTTGTCTGATCACTGTTTTGGAAAAATAAAAATATGTGAAAATCCCGAATATGAGAATTTAATTCGACACATTAATCCTGCGAATATTATAAGTGTGAAAGTTTGAATGGATAGATAGATTCATGCATAGATGGGGGGATGTTTGTTACTAATACTTATATAGATTATAGTCAGGCATAGCACATTCAATCCTTTTTACCGAGTCACAAAACAGGTGGTGCCGCGAGTTTAACCCAGTTGTTACTGAAACAAATTTTTGGCTCGTATCTTTCTAATTTTCAGATATTGTTACCTTCATGCCTATAGTAAATGTGTAAAAATAGAAAAAAAAATCAGGGTTATCGGGAAATCTCGGAAAATGTGGATCGTTATAACGATCGGTAGTAATAGGCGGGTAGGTTCACTCATGCTAGTACTATTATTTCGTTAGAGAGACACAATATCTATTTTTGCAAGAAAAAGGCTTTATTCCTTATCTGAAAAAAATTAATTAAGTAATTGGTCTATTTATGTAAGAGTATTGTAAGTCACAAAGCACGGTTTAGGGTGTAAATGAGCTTTGCACTTCAAAAGAGTGAAGTTCGTATGTTTTGACAAAGAGTTCTTTTTGTAAAAAACACAACAAAGCTGAGAATAATTGTTCTCTAGTACTTCTACTAGATAGTCAATTCTGTCTTAGCATGCAATTTCCCTGTAGTTTTTAGGGAACACCATCATTGACCTTACAATTAATTTATTAGGTATGCAGGGTATTTGAAGATATCGCCTTTCATTTTCTTGTCATTAGACACTTGGAGAAGTCGCCAAAATTTATCAGACCGATCCTGTCTGATGAATTTTGGCTATTTCTCCAAGTATGCTTTGATTGATTGTTACGGTAGAATCAACAAAAAGAACAATTACGTCCTATCAATAACTAGAATAGAACTAGAAGGCTCAGGTTGGATATTTTCCTCAATAGGAGGGTCTTCGTTAGTTCGTCTCCTTTTTGCTAAAGAAGAGAAAGGTCCACTGTCGTCATCATTGTCGAACGACATGTATTCTATCTCTGTAAGAGCCCTTAGCTAAAAACCTCAATACTTACACACCCATGAAATGTGTATCAAACCTGAAAAATTGATCAAAATGACAACTTCCTCACAGAATCATCATTTGTGATATTCAGCATTCACGTTATCAAGGGGTAAAATAGTTATATTTCTTGGAAAATTGGATTACATAATCTAATTATTCCATTTCATAAATGATTTCGTTTAGAGACAGTGGTCTTGATACGAAATCTAAATGCATCCCCAAATTACTACCGATCGTTATAACGATCATAAAATTTATAATCATTTTTCAAAAAAAAAAAACAGGAAGCAAGTCTCTTTTTTTCCAAAGATTCATTATAGAGGTTATAAATTTATAAAAATCATACTTCAAATGTGTTTCAATCCGAAATAACTCTATAAAAACTTATTGTTTAGATGACACCTCGAAAGTTAATTTTAAGAAATTAATTCAAGATGCAAATACGCTTATAAATAATAATTTTACTGTAACAAATTACACTCCGAAACACGGTCAAATGCTTATTACACGAATTGGTAAATAAGGATCTAAAACTCTGCTGTCAAAAATATAAATTAATTGATGTTATTTTTTATGTATATTTTTGATCTTTATAAAGATCGGTCGCTGTAAATGGGTTAAGCTAGTAGCTAAGCACTACTACTTTACAATTGAAAAAAAAAAAATCAAAAAGTTTTAATATAAGGTGTACGTAAGAATATTGATTAATTTTGCTCACTGACAATAAATAATGATTTTGAAAACCCGTTTAAAAAAATCCACTTAATTAGAAAAAAATCACTCAAGTTATTAAGTAACGTTATCACAAGCACAATAAAATCTGACATTACAGCGATACACAAGAATTATTACTCTCTACACTAAAGGTATCAAATATTAATAAAACAATTAAAAATCCAATCAAATAATGATTTAAATACGAACACAGAACGTTAAATATAACCAAAATGTCTTAATTTTGAAGACAAGATATTAGTATTATTACATATGATTGGGCTAGAAATTAATAAGCGTTATTTAGTGTGTTGGTTCTGATTGAGTGTAAATATAGACGGGCGTTTCAAACGCAACGTGATTTTTTTTTAATAAAAATAAATACATTTTATTTAATCAGTATTTTATCATCGTCATCATCATCATCAGCCTATATTAGTTTATTGCAGGACGTATGCCTCTCTAATTGCAATTCAGCTTTGTGGTTGGTTAAAAATTCGAAATTTTATTAAATTGAGTGATAATACCTAGGCTTATAATTTATTAAATTGAATGATAATACCTAGGCTTATAACAAAGCTGATAAAAAAGCTAGGATTTTTTTTTTTTTTTAGACCACGACGGTGGCAAACAGACGTACGGTCCGCCTGATGGTAAGCGGTTACCGTAGCCTATGGGCGCCTGCAACACCAGGGGCATCATTATTTGTCTATTAACAAATAATTTAGTGCGGCGGGCGTGTTCTAGACGCTCGTCTGCTCAATACGAAGCCACACATTAATCTGTTTGTCGTAGGCGTGTGGGTCCACGCAGTATTAGCATAAATTCAAAATTACGACCAATTTTCTTGAATTGTTTCTACGACTAGATAGTTAAGAAGTTTAATTTACGTCACATTTTTTTCCGTTTGATTCGGACAAGATTAAAAACTTATTTAATAGCTTTGGCGGCCATTAATATGTGATAGCTAACAGATAGCTCTATTACTCATTGTAAAATATGAATTAGAACAATAATATTATAGAGAATGTGACACTACAAAATTGGATAGCCAATGTGTCTATATACAGTGAGATGAATGATCATTAAATGATCATAAATTTATTAAGAGTGGTCAGCTGAACAACGGTTTTGACTCTGTTTTATCGTACCTACGCAATTTATTTCCGATAATATCTCATTAAAGAAGATACTATCTACTAAGTATTGCCTGCAGCTTTTTAGCCGTAAAATGAGGATTATTATCAATTAGTTTTTAGTAAAAGTTATCCGTGTAGTGACGGATTCAGAATTTGTCACTCACCCATTTCAAACCGTGAATGTCGTAAAAGGCGACTAAGGGAGAAACCTTAAACAGACAAGAGATCTGCGAGAAAAGGAAAATTCGAAACAAAACCCTATACCAACCCGTCTGGCGTCAGCGTGGTTGATAGTAGGTTAAATTATCTCCACAATCTTTAGAAGAGACCCGTGCCCAGCGTTTCTGGGTTGCAGTGTAGCATTTATTAATGACTATTTTGTATACCTACCGTTCTAAATGAAATCATATAATTATTTTCTAACTTCTCTAGACTACTAAAGGACAGGATCCTTTAGTAGTTAGTATATTGTTTATAGTAATGTGACTTCCCATTGAATTGAATAAGAGCTTTCGACCTTTTTAATTAAAATAGCAATCGATGGGGTGTCTGTTTATATAAAAATAATTTATTTATTATTCATAATGTTTCAACTAATCACAGCGGGTTGTTGCTAATATTGTAAATTATGTTGGTAATTAATACGGGTGTGTCCGTTAATGTATCATTCATTAATAAATACAGTAATATTTTGAGATATTTTTTCACACGTTGAATATTTGATAGACCTAAGAGAGTTCAATAACCTGGCCTATAAGCTTCTATATTTGAAATTTGAACATTGACTGTGAGATTAATATAAGTTCAATTCCATAACAAAAATCAGAGAGTGTCAGATCATTGCAGAATAAAATCCGTATCATAGTATTTTCACAATAAATAAAACAAAATTTGAGAGTATTATTAAATACAATGGGTTCTGTTACATAATTCCAAGCAGTACCAAAATTAAACAACAAAAGCACCACAATATATCAGAAGATTACTAAAATGTACATAGACGAAATCTTCGAAATTCCACAAAGCCCTTTTATCGTCACGTTGCTTGCAATCCATTGTGCTGGCGTAATAGCTGTGCTATCACTTAACCTTTCATAATTTACATCGGCACCAATATAGTGTTAAAGCTATATTCGCTTGTCATAACAGTTAAGTGAAATTCACGATCGACCTTAGCAAAGTGCGCCAAATAAAGACTGAACCAACGTTCGACTATAAAAGATGCGCAAGTAACCAAACTATTAGAATATTTGGCAAAATTGCTGGCTAACAGGTGCACCTTAGACTACTCATGGAAAAAATTACGTCATCGTAATTTTTTAATCGTTGTCTATTAGCTAAAATAATGTAAAAAATACTCTTAACAGACTTAAGGTTTATAATTTTATGTTTGTATAATCATTTATTAATGCTGTTAGATATACTTTACATTTAAAATTAATATTTATAACTAAAAAACATAATATTGAAATTAATTATTTTAATGACTACAATATATTAACACTCTTTAAACAATTAATTACAAACAAAAAAACTAAACTAAAACATTAAAATTTATCAATAAAAACCCCAAAAAAGGTTGTTTAGGCATCGTAGTATTCGTCGACTTATGGCTGATGTAGGAGCTAACAATTTACGGCTATTAAAAAAAAAAATCCTAAAAATCTTCCCAAGAAAACTGACTTTCTATTTCTAGTCTTTTTATATCGGAAGTTTATCTCTGCGTCAATACAGCGTATTGTTATAAGTAATAGCTACTAACATAACGAAAAAGAACATTATTATCCTCATCGTTATCATCTCTTCAGTTAATTGAACAATGCCAACCGTAAAAGCATTATAATTTATAAAGAAACAAATAAAATTCAAGTATCAGTGATTGCCTCAACAGCTTTTTACCGACAAAGCCCTGTATGAAGCACATGCCTCATGCATTACTGAAGGGTTATAACCTTTCTGCAAAACTTGTGTCCTGCTGCGATGGCTTATACTGGTCAGTAATCATTAATCAGGATAAATGAATTCTAATTCGTCATTATTAAGATCACTTTGCAATCTTGTTAAACGAACGAATTGTATAGCCGTAAATAGGTGTGTGGATCCATTGTAGCGGTACATCCGTTAAAGAAAATGCGAGTATAAAAATGTATACCTGTGGATTTCCAAGAAAAAAGCAAAAAGAAATGCGGTTTCTACGGATGTTTGTACTGTGTAATATTTTTTTCAAATTCACACAGCGCTATCTAGTCCCAAATAAAGCAATTATATTTGTTTGTATTATGGGTACTAAACAACTAATATACTACTTAAATACATTTTATTAAATACATACTAGGTATTATAATTATATAGATAAATTACACCAAGACATAGAACAAATAATCATTCCCATCACACAAAGTTTTGTTCTGGGTGGGAAGCGAACCCACGACCTCCGGCTTAGCAACAAGTATGTTTTTCATTTGAAAAACTAGACTACAACGTAGACCTGTGTAGACATTATCACGTGAGCTAATGGATACAATGTATAGGAGCTATAATATTCGCAAACTAGTAAACACAATAGTGGTGCATCTCACTTGCCGTCTCACGTTTGATATGACGATATCTATAGGCTAGACTTGACATTTGCAATTATTTTTTATTACATTATGAATTTTAAAGGTTTTGGAAAAAAAATATTATCTTTGAGCTTTCATTAGGTACTTATAAAATGTTAAGTAACTTTTGATAAAAATTCATAATAAAAAGACAGTAAAATAAGTGTAAGGTTCTTACAGTGGTATACATTTATTCCATAAAATATTTACACATAAATTAATAAAAATTACCTATTAAAAAAAATAACCAGATACTCTCTTTACAGGAAATTCCTATAAATAGAATATCTGATTGAGATCAAATTCCTGAGGAAACGTACCCAAAAGGCTAGCCACATTACCGCGTTGAAATAATGTCAGGAAAACAGAGAAATTAAGAGTGTGGAAGATATGGAGGGAGGTCATGACACAGCAGTGGGATAATCTGTGACTGTACACAACTATTATCTTCATCGACTCGGTCAAATCTTCGTTCGGCAAAACTTAATGGTCATTGATTGTTGAAGTCATTGTAAATCTCAGGCAACATCTTGAGATGATTATTTAGAATACTATATAATCGTCGATCAATGTAAGAATAAATATAATAATAATAATATATTCTTACAAAAAATAAAAATAGGCGAGAAACAATATAGTCAGACTTATTTTTATTTTCGTGTCATATATGTGCACACTATAACTACATGCGCCATCAATACAATACCTACTACAAAAAATGTTCCCCTACGAAAATCAAATTTAAAACTGACAACCTTTTTAAAATATGACACAAGATGAAAAGGATAATCATACTCGTAATATTACTCGTACAAAACCTTTTTGGAAAATGAACCAAAAAATACTCAGTCCAATATAAATCTCATTACAAACTGATTAATGGTAATTAGAAAGTATATTTTTAACAGGACTATGAATAACTATCAACGAAGCGAGGCAGTACAGTCGATCGCACGACGGCGACGTCGCGAGTCAGAGGCTACGTACGTCACATCACTCATCGCCCTTTTGCTCTCGACTGTACCGTGCCCTTTGCACTATTACACCTTTCGGACCTTGCTCAAAACTATACCTTAAATTGAATGTGATAGAGCACTATTTGAAATAACAGTTGTACCTTAATGACCTGTTTGCTGGTATTGAAGATTAGACTTTAATATTAAACGTTTACGGTTGTTTTTGTATTATGGTAGAAATAAACACGGTTATACGAAAACCAGCCGCGGTAACGTGTCGGTCTGTAATTCAATAAGGACTACCTAAATTGACTCAGATGCGCTCAGAGTTTGTGGGCTCGCTAATTTGTCGGCAAACATATTGTTAGACGGCCTATGTCTGAATGAATAAATTGTTACTTAATTGAATTGAAGGCTTGAGCACAATAATTTTGCTAAATGAAATATTTTTTGTTTTGTATCGAAAGACTTAAAATTCGTTCGCTATTATCAGGTTCTTTTTAGTATTAAACTAGTCAAGATGTTAGCAAAAGATATATTTTTCTGCCATAAGATTTACTGTGAGTACCTATATAAATAAAACTATAAGAAATAAATGAAATATAAAAAAAAAAAAAATAAGTACCTGCGTGTGTGGATTATGGCCTAAACCCTCACAGCTCTCTAGTTAGAGGAGAGAAGACCCGAGCCCAACAGTGGGACTAAATGGATTGCTGATGAAGCACCTGCCACTTTCACACTGACACTTCAATGAGTAAATACGGTTTTAACATTATACATGTATTCATTATCTTTTAAATACAGATAAGTTTTGATAGGTTTTAAAAAAGCCCACACAAATAATCTTTACGTCCTATTGCTTTGATGAATGCATCGTAAACCCGAAGCTCATAATTTTAGCTCATTTTAAAAACCTAACTTAGCCTATATATTTTTCTTGGAAAGTCCCATCAATCAGTTTTTAGTTTTGAGCATTTAAAGTTACTAATGACGTTAATGCAAATTGGTTTGCCTTTAATTAGAAGTTCCACGTTTTATGATTTATTGTTCGGATGTTTTTAAACGAATCCTCCTTAATTTATGTATGTGCTATACGTTATAATATATCTGCAGGATTCTGTTAATCATCTTCTGCCTTAGGCCGTCACAGGTCACAAAGCAATTAGCTTCCAATTTCAAAAAAAATAATTAGGTATGCTGGGCAATTATTTTTCTTGCGACTGTGAACATTATATATTATATTAATATAAAAAAGTTTTAATATTAGATTATAAACTATTAGAACTAATAGCAACTTTTATGATAACCCATGTTAGCCCACTTCATTTTGTTGTTTTTTTTATAGTTAAGGTTTAAATACATATTTTAAGTAATTTAATTTCGATCGAACCCAAGATGCGCCAGTGAAGCAGTCATGAGCAGATATTTCCAGAATGCATTAGTCCTATGATAGGTTTTCATGTAACTTTTTATAACAATATACTTACTGAAATTGTTTGAAAATTTAGTATTTTTTTTTTTTTTTTTTTTTTTTTTTTTTTTTTTTTTTAAATAAGAGCATAACAATAATTTTGCCTTTGATTTCCTCACTAGGCAAGCCTGTATCGAGGAAATCTGGGTTTTATATTTATCTGATAGGTACTTATATCTAGCTTTGTTTTACTCCCACTTCAACGGACAAATAAATATACGTATTATTCTAAAAGGTATGCTTAAGTCTAAATTATTTGTTTAATTTCGTATGATGCAATAATAAGTTGCGTAAAAATAAAATAAAAAACGGAGAAAGAGAGAAATCTATGACACAATTTTAAGAAGCTCTTCTGTCATTTTGTAATCAATTGTTTTTAGCCATTCACTCACAATACTCTTGGCTTCAGACACAGTCTTATTTTTGATATCACAATACTTGGTGACCCTGTTGTACCCATGCACGCTCACAAAATGACCGAAACGTTGTGCAAACCTAGAGTTTACAGATGGTTTGGTTAATCTGTAAACTCTTCGCTTAGTGAGGGATTCGTGATCATTAGAGGAGATAGTATATTATGTAACAATAAAATCGGGTCAAGTAAGTTTAGGGTGAGCTTATATAACCTATATTATATGGGTTTTAACTGTCTTCCTTATACACATAAAAAGAAAATAAAGGTGGCATCAACAGACAGTGTCAGTTATAATGGTGTCATAACTATACGAGACAGACACTATCAAACGTCACATAAAAATCAAACACTAAAAGATTTACGTTCACAAACTTTGAAATATAATAACTTGTCAGTTAAAATTACTGGACGCGTAATAAATTCATTTTTATAAGTTCACTTTGAAGGAGCCTTTTGAGTATCTGAAACGGTTTTACGATATTTAAAGACGTTATTGATGATCGAAGAGCCAGTTACTGCATTATATTTAAAACATAATTTTTAATTTATTGTGCTTGCATAGCTAAAAAAGAAACACATTTCATTATTTTTCGTTTGTATTTTTCAACAAAACTGTCACTGACAAAGTAGCAAAAATAGATTTTTTTTTTTAAATATGTAGGTAGGTGTGTAATTTAATTTTTAATAAGCAAACTACGTATTTTTATCTCAACTTTTAACATTCAACACTCAGTCACTACAAAAAATTGCTCGAAATATTTTAAAGCCGGCACCTCTTCAAGTCGCCCCTTTTTTCTGTAACCCTAAAACACATGTCAAAACGGACAAGCCCCCGGAAATCAGGATCCCATCTTCCTTGTAATATATCAGACCAAATATTTTGTTTACAAACACTTTTTACCTTGTCCAGTTCCAAATTTCGTAGACCAAACTCAATTTCAATGCGAAATGAACGAAACGACAAAAAATGGCCCAACAACCGAACCGGTGATTTGTGGGCCACATTCGTTGCAGTGACAAGCTTGTCCGGACAGGGCCGCGCCACACTACTCGCTTTCCAAATTACGTTACGAGTATACGCAAACAGGGAACGAGTACGAATAGTGACGTTACTTGTTAAATCCACGTTGAATCCGATTTCGATTGATGTTGATTGAGTTATGCGTTCAGTTGGCGGTGAAAAGAATTTAAAGTGATAGCAATACTATAGTTTTATAAGTTGCCATTTAAATTTCTACTATTGTAATCAAACCCTAACTATATCGAGTAAATAATAAACAACAGAGCTTGCCTTCTGAACAGTTAAAAAAAAATTCAATCAATTTAAAAATGTTTGTTTCGAGTCTGGGTGTACTTTGTATCCGTTAGTTGCATGTTTGTGTTGCTTCCCGCGACACAGGGCTTGTTCCCTAGTGCAGGCGATTAAAAAGAAAAAAATAATCAAATGTGTATTTAGACGTTGTTTTCTAATTAATAACTTGTGAAAAGTAAAATATTATCTTTTGAATAAAACATTTTATTAATATAATACAAACAAAAGTTTATGTTTTGATATCCTTCATCGAAAACTAATCGCGTACTTACGGAAAATAGATAATAATTATTTTACCTTATTTTACCCTAAGTACCATAACTCCTTTAATCTTAAACTACCAGTCGCTACCAATCGCATCCGATCACAAAAAGCAGAAATTACATTATTTAAAAACATAAAATAACAGTTAAAAGAGAAACATATTTATGACACCCTATAAATAAACTTAATCCTGAATGTTGTTATCTTTTTCGCATTACAATAAATTCCGTTACCCGATTTCGTTTTACCCTTCATGTATAAACAAAATTGCTAATTTGTTTACATTTAATTAATTCCGATAAATTGCCAAGAGGAAAAAATGTACCTAATATGTTGCGAGTCCAAAATGTATTTTGGCCCTGCCCTACCGGGTGCTTAGTTAAAAGTATAATAGGTTTCAAGAGGGACTCTTAAGTGGGACATGCAACAACTTTTTTATAGCATCCTTGGGCTCAAACAATGGACACTCATGTTACGAAAAAAGGACCACTGCAGCGGGAGGGTTAATTAGTACTAAATCAAAGCTTCAACATGAACAGCGGATTGGGTATTTAATGCTCAAAGGTTTTGTAAAACTTGAAAAGAGCTTTTGATGTTTCTCAATTGCATTTTCCCCTTTTTTACAAGCTTTAATACTATTTTTCTGTTGATACCTCTTCTATAAAATTAAAATAATAAATAAGGTCTCTGAAAAGACACTTTTCACTTTAGTATGTAAAAAATATTTAATAAATATAAAATGTCGTTGCAGAATGACTGAACCATCATTCCGTATTGAGGGTGTCTCTAATTAATACATATTTAACACATAACTATCGTTATCTCTGATCTGTTTTATAATTACTCAACGAAACTTTCGAAGTAAACTGTGTCCATCACGCCAGTGACAGACAGCTGCTGATAGCCAGACATTATGACAGCTGTCATTTTAGCAAGGGTAAAATGTCTCACGCTTTATAAAGTCTGTTAAGGCTTTCTGTGTGGTAATGACGTCATAAGGAAGGCATTATTACTGTGCTTCAAATGCAATCAAATATGATATTATGGCAAAAGGACAGTATTAGTTTTACTCCACGGCTATTTGTATCAGACTATACATAGGTACCTACTGTGATTGTTCAATGATTAATGATTCCTGTTTTTATATATTGAGAGTTTTTTGTCCCCAAAATTGGCCAGTAATCATTATCATCATCATCATATCAGCCCAATGACGTCCACCTTTGAACCTCAACTAATTTAAAAAAAAAAATATTAAACTTTAAGGTTTTTGTTTTATTTTAAAATAAAATAAACCTTTATTACTATCTGTTTTACAATAATTATTTATTTTTTACAATGTCTAATAATAATATCTAATTTTTAAAGTGTAAATATAAATATAAATGGCTTATTAAATAGAATTGATACTATCAACGAGAATTTTAGTTTCATAATACCTGACTTGATGATGATGATGATGATGACGATTGTTGCATATCGGTGATCGGTTTATTTTAATTACTAACAGTTTATCTTGTGACAAAGGCCTCTTCCAAAGATCGAGTTCATTCCGGGCCAGCAATTTTTTTGACGTCATCCTCCCATCGCTTTGTTTGCCTTCCTTTACTACGTTTTCCATCTCTTGGGTACCATTCCATAACTTAATCCACTTTTCCGTTTTTTCTCTCATTATAAATATGTCTTACAGATTGCCATTTCAGTCCAGTGATAAAGTGCCCCTAAATAAAAAAAAAGTATCTGCATTTTTGCTAATCAAATTTGTTTTTTGTTTTAGGTATGACTCATTTAGTTACAATTTTATGTTTTGGCTAGGTACTACTTATATTGTATCGTAATTCGATTTATTCGTACAAATGATTGTATTAAACATTTATTGATATCTGTTTTACTTAATAAAAAAAAACATACACATTTTACAACAAAAACAACAAAATAAATCTATCTCATATTTGTATTATTTTGTGTCATTTATTAGTGAGTACCACCATACATTTTTTGTCTGAGAGAGTTTTTTTTGCACCCAGTTTTCAAAAATAAATAATTCGAAAAGAACGTGTCACATTTTTAGCAGCAAGTTTCTTTTTTATCTGAAATGGAAACAGAAGCGCGAAAGCTAGACAGAAAACATTAATCAACTTTAACAGGATCCCGTATTCGCTAATGTAAAACAGCTGTAATATTTTTTCTCATATATTTTTATTAAAATGGGGTTGTGTAGACAAAAAACTATGTACCCTCAAACAGTCATATCGCTAAGTACTTTTAAAAGGTGTTTTTATATTGTTGGAAGGAACATAGGACATACTTTTTTACAGAATTCTGTTTCAGTTGGTATGCCGACATCCGCGACTCATAGATTGTATTCAATCATGGCGCCCGCCCGGGAGTGATAAAAAACTCGTGTGAAAATTAACAACACATTCTTACTTGTTCAAAATGTGATGACGGTAAGACTTTGGAAATTTAGATAGAGATGGAATCTTAGTGTTGAGCAAAGCAGGGAAGTTGAACTAGGTGATAAAAGCTTTCTTTGAGAAGCTTTGGTAGGTATAGGATGGAGAAAAGTATATCCAAACATGAAAAAATAGCGTAAAGACATTGAATCCAAAAACCTGCAAGCAAAATCATACATTAAATTAATAATATTTTATAATAATTATAGTGTAAGACGCTATAAGCCCCATAAATAAAATTGTAATAGTTTCGACTGTTATGTACTTAGTTGATTTTCTTTCGGGTATCTTACAAAGCCCTATTATTGATCTAAGGTACTTATTAACACTCGGCATTAAGGCAACCACTAAACATTAAATAATCTATCTGTATCATGTACAAATATGCCATATTTTATATTTTAAACAAAATCATTTTAGTCAATGCTAAAACTATAATAATTATGAGTCTAAACATTAGTATACGTTAGTTATATCCACGGTAACGTCGATGTGTCCACAGCCTCAGAAAAAGTACGTATATGTTACTTTAAGTCTGATGCAATGCAAGTTCTAATGAAAATATAGGAGAAAAGTAGAAATAACGAGCAGCCTTCTGGGTTTAAGATTAGCTTTTTTTATTTTTACCTGCATTAAACAAAGTTTATTCTGTTTTATCTACAACATTGTTTGTTACAAAGAGATATGTATTTTTTTTAGAAGTATGTATTTTTATTTTTTATATAGAGTTGCCTCTCTCTAGATCCGTTTGGTGAAGGATAAAGAATACATAATGTCACTACCCCATCTCAACCCGTGGGTGTCGTGAAAGGCGATTAAGGGAGTTAAACATATGCAGACAAGAGCACTGCAAGAAAAGGAAAGTTCAAAACAAACCCTATACCAACACGTCTGGGCAGCATGGTATAGGTAGTAGGTTAAATTGCCTCCACATTCTTTGGAATGGGACGTTTATGGGTTGAAATGATGATGAGGATAGAGTTTCCTATTAATTGTAAATTAGCAAGTTGATTGCAAGCAAAATGTAAATGTAGTTTATGTAAATTTGAACAATAAACCATTTACCTTATAGACTTTTTTTTTAAATCATAATACCAATGAAATGTTAGCTTTATATTGTTTTTATAAAAAATAAGATGTGGAAAATGGAAAAAATATTCATGAATAAACATAAGAGTTTACATATCACATCGTGTCTCATGTGCAATCCTCGTACGCTGAAATCGGCAAAATGAGGTACAACAATAAACTAGAAAAATAATCCTTACCCATTAAGACAGTGGCGCCATTTTAACCCTTGAAAAATTTGGTCATACTATAATGACCGTACATGACTCATTCCCAACGATTTTATGTCACGGATATACAACTGTCATAATGTAATCCATAAAGACGTCTTGTGGTTTTCTGTCAAGCCAGACGAAGTTTCATTACATGTGCCGCGGCGAACCCTTGTCTGGTCTGACACCTTCTGACTCACTTTACCATGGGCCAAGTAAACTGTACAAATATGTAACATATTTTTTTGGTTTATTTTTAAATCCAAATTATTGTTGTGAAATTCATATTTCGACTGACCTGTTGGTCTAGTGGTTAGTGACCCTGACTGCTAAGCCGGAGGTCGTGGGTTCGATCCCCACCCAGGACAAATCTTTGTGTGATGAGCATAAAGGTTTGTTCTGTCTCTGGGTGTAATTAATTTATCTATAGTATGTATATATTTACAAAAAAAAATATTTAAGTAATATATCAGTTGTTTAGTACCCATAAAACAAGCAAATATAATTGCTTAATTTGGGACTAGATGGCGCTGCGTGAATGTGGTAGAATATTATTATTATTATATTTTTATATGGTTTTAAGTCAACTTCCGAACATAATTAAGTATGAAATAGTATTCAATCACTATTTGTTTCATGTTCTGAGAAAGAGTATGATAATAATAATTTGATATTTCGGATCGTCATATCACACTATTAAGTGGATTAATAGACCAAGCAATAAAAAGGACGACATACTTCTTAACAACCGGTATCCTACAAACATAAGTACTTAGACGACACATCCTACAAAAGGCCATAAAAATATATAACGAGATCACCAGAACGGTTGCTTTATCTAATCTCCCCTTGTTTCCTTCCAGAGTAGCTTAAGTAGCAGCTTCATTAAGAGTTTTAACTATGATAGACGATAATGACAAAAAACAAGTATGGTTATGACGAACAAACTCGAGGGTGCCGTTCTAATAGTAAGTTTTTATGACGTACATTTTTCGTTTATGCCCAGCTTAGCGTGGAAATTAAAAGTTGTTTGTCATGTACGTAAGCGCGTGTATAAGATGAGTTATAACGTGTTTAAAAAGCGACGGATAAATCAACTGGGAATAGTTACAATACCACTGGAGTTCTAACAAATATCATTTGATTCAAAACGCCTTTGATTTTTGCTTCGACAGTATGCTGATCATAAGAATTTTGAAACAAGTCGTTATTTATTTCTGTGTGAAGAAAAAAAGAACTTATGTAAAGAATAAAGTGATGGTGGCTGAATGGATAAGAGATCGGCGTGTTAAACACGCGGTCCGAGTTCGATTCCGACCGGCAGTAGCAATGTGGATTTCACTTTGTGGAATTTATATGTACTAGTCAAGTGACTTACCATCTGCTAACGGTGAAGGAAAACATCGTGAGGAAACCCACTTCACAATAGAAGAAATTCTATGGGTATGTCTGATCCACCAACCCGCACTAGGCCAGCTTGTGTGGATTATGGCCTAAACCCTCTCAGCTCTCTAGTTAGAGGAGAGGAGACCCAAGCCCAGCAGTGGGAAATTAATGGGTTGCTGATGAAATAATAAAATCTACTGATTGTGGAAGTAAGAATTTTCTAGACTCCCTTACAATAGACAAAAGTAACGTTGGCCCTGAACAAAAAAAAGCTGGATCGGATTATAAACTAATTTCTTCCCTATTATTTATTCCATTTAATACCACACAAAACCACTTTAGCCCTCTAAATACTAACTACGAATAAACAGCTGTAACCTGTTTCTTAAGACATAAGACATCCAAAAACATGGCCTTTGAACTAACATAATCAATAACAGCCCAAACTATACAATAATTTTGGAACAGTCGACACCAAAATCCTCGGGACACCTCACGTCGTAAATCGCGAAGAATCCCTAGCATATGATATTAAAATAAATGTTTCCTTTCCTAAAAGGGCACGTATACATTCGTGTCTGAAAACAGGTGGTCCTATTTAAGATAATCCGAGGTAATGTTGCATCTGTCTGTTCGATATTTCACGTCTTTAGTGTCATGCAGTTATGAAATATGCTGGCTTCTTAAGTTTTCTTACTTAAGTACATGTTGAAATAATTGAGCTTTTGCCATTGTTAAAAAAATATATCAAAAACATTTCCGTAATTCAATTTGAAAGGTTTTTGATGTAACATTTTCACTTAATAAATTAAATCAGTATATAATTTACTAATAATAATAAATTGCTAAAAATTAAGAAATTAGATTAAAAGAGATTTCATATTATGAAGATAAAATTTTGGTTATACCACGAAAAAGGACAAATCTATACCTACCAATATCATACAGTTGAAGAATTTACTTGGTTGAACGCGATAGTATCTGATTAAAAAAAATCTTTTGGTATTGGATTGGGCATCAAGGAAGGCTCTATAACATACCGTTGCGGCCAATGGAAGCTGAGCAGTGGTTGAATAAAGTACTACGGGAGCTAGTTGTGTAATTATTTTAAATCAAAGTCAATGTTGTTCTACATTTTGGAACCATAATTAAATTACTAGTAAAACAATAAGAATACAGAATCATAATTAAACTACTAATTTCTAATTAAATAATATTACTTTGAAGGTTAAAAGAAGCTAACGAGCTCTAAAAAACTTCGTATATTTTTTAAAACGCTAAGATCATTTAATTCTGAGCCTAAATTTTAAACTCAATTTATTATAAAATATATTTTTTGTTGCCATTTATTAAATAAACTAATAAAATATATCTACATAGTTACCTTCAAAACTTAATTTGTTATTTTAGACATTAATATCAAGGCAACATTAGTAAGGTGTCCAAGTAAATTAGATTTTCCGTTTCTTCGTTAAAAAAACTATTTATGCCGACAACAGTGTGATTATGTGTTTTTTTTTTTATCTTTTTAATAACATCACATTTGAGATATTAAGGCCGTATCACATTAGCATTTTCACGGCTGTCATTCACAACGACGAACGCGAGATATCAATCTAAAATAAAAAGTTTTGCCTTTGTCTCGCCGAAGTGTGTGTAAGAAATTCTTGAAATATGTATAAGGTTTCTACATATTGAATTATGTCAGTAAGTACTTGTATTGGGTTTGTTTTTGCGCAGCTTGTTTATTTGAGTTTATATTTTTCTTCAAAGTAAATATTTGTAAAGTTTAATGATGTCCTCGATCTCTCTAACTGATTCCAATTAGTTTACTCAGAAGTGTCTTATCTTGTAGGTAGGTACCTAAATTCAGCTTCAATTTTAAAGTTATCTGAACAATATTAGACAACGAGCTGTCGCCTACGGCTTCACCCGTTTAGAATTACCAGTATTATTTTTCTTTTCAAATTTTCACCGCATAAATCTTTGTCTACTTTAAAAAATACTTTAAAATAAGAATTAGGCTAATTGGTCAAGTCGTTCTCAAGTTATAGCATGATCAAGGGTAATAGGGGTTAAAAAAAAACTATTTGTATTTTTTGTGTATAGGATAGAAAATATTTCTACTAGTTAGGAATGTACAGTATGTACTCGTAAATACATTAAATGAACGGGTATAATGTAATTCTTTATTCAAAACATCCCGACCAACCCGGTTTTTTTTTTCTTTTTCATCCTGTAGCGCTAAGAAGTCGCATATGAGATAGCTGCCACCGTGATCGTTAAACAGTGACATATGGCTGTCAGAATTAGTCGGATTAGTGATTTCACGGAGCCCAGCACGGCTCGTATCCAATTACAAGCGACGGAACTCGAAAATTAACGAAAAAAAACAAACATGACAATTGCTTTTTGAAAATGGAACGGAATCCGTTTATGAATGTCAAAATGAATTTGAGATCATGTGAACTGGTATGAAAACAAGGCCTTATGAGTACAAAGTAAATTATAATAACCTTAAAATATTATGTTTACTTTTCTGGATACCAAATCCTTTTTGTGTTATGATTTCAATTATTAGTGTGGTACTGTATACCCATAGTTATGTTTAAAAATAATTAATCTGTGAACCTAGTTTCGCTTCCAGTTTTTCATTTATTCTTGAATCCGAATACTTCAGGAATTATTTCGCTTACAAAAATAAACACATGTTTAATTTCTACTGTTCTTGTGGTATGCTCTTGCGCATATTACTACTACTGACATCTATCGTATGGGTGTAAAATTATAAAAGTTTTTGCTATTCACCGCAAGATGGCAGTTTATTCAAATTTTACAAACTTTGCTAATGAAAACGTAATTTCCCACTCCCATTGAAAATTAATTATTTAAGTGTTTTAAGATAATTCACTAATGGCCATCCATCTTCCGAATCCCTTGTCAACGAAACGCCTTCCACTCATCCCCATTATTAATTCAAAACTTTAATTAAAACAATTCAAAATTATAACTGGAAAATTATGAAATAATTTCGCCCTTTAAGCCGCCTGTCAACTAAACAATTCTGTACAGTCCATCAAAATTAATCTAACCTAATCCGTAGGCTGTCTCAAGTTTAAACAAAGATATTGCAAACTGAATATCAAGTGTAAGGGAAGGATATACGGTACAAAACTACGAATGGTAGCAGTACGTAGATTAATATTAGAAAAAAATCTAAGGAACTAATAATTGTCACACTTTCAGTTTCAAATATTGTATAGAACTAAAATTAATATTTATAACTTTTTGTAATCCATAAAATCAAATAAAATTAGTTTAACGACACCATTTTCATCAATAATCGAGTTTTATAAGGTCAGCATCATGAAATAAAAAAATAATAGTTTTAATACCATCATCATCATCATCATCATCATCTCAACCTATTGCAGTCCACTGCTGGACATAGGCCTCTCCCAACACGCGCCATAACACTCGATCCTCCGCCTTCCGCATCCATAAATAAATACCATATCCAACATCTATATAATAATAATATGTATGTTGTTAGTAACAATAATGACTTAAATCCTGTATTCGTAGAAATCAGCAATTTGCAATATAAATTACAAATTAAAGTCAAAATTACAAATAAAAAACAACAGAATTTCTATAGGCCTTATATATTACTTGCATGCCATATAATTACTAGTGTCGTAAAACTTATTTATATGCGACTAGTATCTTAATGTATTCGGCTATAATTTCATTTAATATTTATCGTTACAATGGTTATTTGGAAATCATTAAACAGTTTAAAAGTATTCTGTATTTTTAGGTATTATAATTTTATAAAATAACAAATAGCCAATTTGCACTATCAGCGTTTTATCCCCAAATTTCAATCCCTATGTTTCTATACAACTAAAATGTACTGTATCTGTTCCCCTTTATAATCGACGCTTATTATTAAGCTATCGCCCTTCTGTTAAACAGTTTATGCGAATAACGTTCAAGCTATCAGTAAACAATACGAAAATTCGATTCAGAATTTACCTATTAACAAGAAAATATATTATACTGAGAGATTTGAATCAGTTTTGAAATCTTACTTTAAAGTTGGAACGGTACATATGCAGTTAGAGTAATTTAAAGTAGGTAATGTTAGGAACATGACTTTTGCTTTAATCGCACTAGAAAAAGCTTAACTGTTTCGCTAAATAAACTGCAAAATGATTATTCATGTAATAAGCGAATAACATATCGTTTGAATCGAGTTTAATTTCGATTAGTTATGATTCTTTTTTGGCAATAATTGCTTATGCCTGGTTAGTTCGTTCATTATCATCCAAGATGATGATTCATCATATCAGCCCTATAAACAGTAGTCATCATATATTATAAACAGTAGCATTAAACAAATTATGTTACATCACAGTTTTGTTCAAATCTTTAGAAGTGAACAAATAAACACATGTTTAATTTCCACTGTTCTTGTGGTATGCTCTTGCGCATATTACTACATGATACTGACATCTATCGTAAGGGTGTAAAACTATAAATGTTTGTTCAAATCTTTAGAAATGAACAAATAGCTACTAGAAAATAAACTTAATAGTTTAGCTAGAATCAATGAATGCCCCATGTTTATGGAACAGTCGTGATAATTGCGGCTGCTTTCTCGGTACATTAATAAAGGATATTGGAGAACTTAGCTTAAAAATACATTTAATAAGAATAAGTGATGAAATAAATTAAGACTTGAATTTTAGAAAGTAATGGTATCTAATCTAATCATTATCAAATTAATGTCAATTTAAAAAATAAATTAAAAATATCTATTCTGTGATCAGTTTTTATTTCTGCGAACAAAATTAAATGACTGGGATTTTGCGTGGTTGCTAAAATTCAGTAAGTAAGTAGTTGTTTCAAAATGTCACGATTTGCTACACGGTTAAAAAACGCGGTGATAATAGTTGATGGTCAATCACATTCATGATTAATATGAAAGTTGCGACCCATAGTTTTGTTTCGTAAACAATTCAGCTTCATAATTATTCAATATATTAAGTACCCGGATCTTCGCTCTCGTGGACCTTTGATTGGTCATAGCTTGATATTATATAGCAAATACTCCTATAGCTTTACTCGATAAATGGGCTATGTAACACTAAAATATTTTTTCATTTCAGTTTAGTAGTTCCAAAGATTAGCGAGTCCGACCAAACAAACTGTTCAGCTTTATAATATTAGTATAATATATTTTAATTAAAATCAAGTTAGATACAATAGAAAAAGCACAAGACATGACATCAATTTCCTAAAGGATCCATAAATCGGAAAACTTTCTAATAACACAAATAGGTACTAAAATATACTGCGTGTCGTATCCATCGATCACATCGATTTTCCTCACCCTCGGTCAGTAAAATCAAAACAGGGAAAAAATAGCTCGTATTTCTTCAATAGTAATAATACTTGGTATTTGACCGTTAAATGTCTTAGGGTCTTCCCCATTCTCGCAAAGGGCAACTGAACGACATGCTAGCTTCGAAATTGCATCGCGTGATTGTAAATTGTTCTAGGCTTCGGCAAATTATTTGAAAACCCCTACCGTTTATTTGTTACAGCTCTTTACTGTGATTTATTGACGTTTTCATGCGATGGAAGCATGTAGCAAATATAAAAATGTTTTTTATTTTTGTGATACGTTACACTTTTGCAATGATTTAAGTTTGAGTGATGAAACTTTTGGCCTTAGTAGAATTATAAATGAAATGTTCATCGAAATAATTCCAAAACATTCTGTTTAATATCTAGTCCTATCAATTGTGCCGAAAGTTTATAAAAATTACACTTAGCTTAACTATACCTAGTTGTCACCTCATAAAACAAAAGCTAACCTTTCTAAATCTAAACACCAGTAGCCAATAACAGTAATACACCGTATAATGCGTGTCGAAGGGAGACGTTTAACAGATCGGTCCAATCGTTTAAGCTTTGTGCCTGCGCTCGCTACACTCCATTACATTAGAAATTATTTTATGAGTATTCTGAAATATTATATTGCTTAAAGCGCTACTAAGCAGCTTACTTATTTCTCTGATTGTTCATGCTTTTGTTTCAGAAATAATCATTTTGGTCTTTAAAAGCTGTGTTATCATCGAAGCTTTTAAGATCCCGAGTGTATACACTTTTGTTTGAAATTACATGTCATGTTCACATGTTAAATAATTTGATATTCTTACCTTCTTTTTCAGGTTTCAGCAGTATTGTTTTTTGTTTGATCCTATATTTCATACTCAAGGTACAACAAACAAGAAAAACAAACAGTAGCCTAATAAGTGACCCTTATCAAAAAAATAGCACCATTACATTAAACGTATTCAGTTGACCTCGATTCCGATTCCACAAAATAGTTGACACTTCATAAAAACCCTATATTTACGCTCAATTTACTATACAGCAAACAGACGACAATAGGAACAAAGGGTCCAACTAAATTCTAACGAGAAAAGAAACCGCAAAACCTATTATTTATCGCCGAAAACCAATCTCATTATTTTTAACGAGCCGGTGGAACGCGTGGCAAAAATCTTCCCAATTTATTGAGAAAAATAAAAATAGCTAAGTGATTACAATGGTGTTGTCCGATGTGAAAATTCCATTTGTGTGGATGGGGACAGTATTTAATGGGTTGGCTATTATTTCGCAATAACTAATCAGTACTGAATATGTCACATGGTTGACACACCCCGACACTGTAATCTCTGGGGTCACTTGCGATGTCAATTGATTTGTACCTTTTTGATACAGAATTCATTCACCAAATATTGTTTTATTTTTGTTGTAGAAGTGAGATTTTACAAGTATATTTAAAGTAATAGCTAAAAATTACTACAAATACAGTTTTAGCTAAATTTCGGTTTACTATCTACTGCTAAGACCTAGGTATTTAATCAGTTATTTTTTCAATTTTGTGAACTTCCCAATGCCACTTTTTTTTTTTTTTTTTTTTTTTTTTTTTTTTTTTTTTTTAAAAAACAACGCCCGCACTAGGGAACAAGCCCTGTGTCGCGGGGAGCTTTACAAACATGAAACTAACGTACACAAAGTACACCCAGACTAGAAACAAATATCTATGAATCACACAAATATTTGTCTCGTGTGGGAATCGAACCCACGTCACCCAGCACGGCGATGTAGTGGCGAGGCGACCACCTTAACCACTGCGCCACGGTGACAGTCAACCACTGTTTCTGGACGCATGAAATTTTGTACAAATGATTTTACAGTGTCCTAAACTTGACTCAAAATAGGGAGTCTTCCACTTTTGGTACCATTTTTTTCAGCACGTAACCTAAGAGGAATCTCTTACAGCAACAATAGGTATATTAAACTCCTTGGGTAAATTTACTGACTACTTTTTTGACTTTGTATGACATTCATAAGTATCATGTATGTGACCTATATGAAATAATGATTAAAATTTGACTATTGACTATTTTACTATTGACTATTGCTGTAAGTGGAATAGCTTAAGTGCTCAAACCAGAGGTGCCGAAAAATGTGTGGTGAATGGAGAATACTCCTTATTATAATAGAAATAAGTTGTAACATAAATGACGAAAAATTTTAGTAATCATTTTAGTAGGTACTCAATATATTTGCTAAACAAACCCACTCAATAAAGCAACACTCATATTCTAAACTAGTGTACAAATGCAAACATAATTATATTGCTGACAAATATTTATGTTTGCATAACGTAACCTAATGGAATTATACAATGTTATTTACGATGTTATTAACAGAGACCGATGAACTGGATTGATTAAATTCGTAACCAAATTGTAACATTTTTGAATGAAAATCATTATTTGCTTTTGTTACAGTTTATTATAATAATTAATTAAATACGAGTAGAACTGCTTACATGTATAACAATCGAGTTCATTAATATATTGGCACGATCAAGGATTCAAAATATTGTGAGCGTTGAAAAGCTCAATAAATACTATAGAACCTATGGATCAAATATATTATTATGTCCTCATGTGAATGGTTCAATAAAATATGCTGTACATTATGCAATAAGTTTGTAGTCACCCTTTTCAACAAAAATATCTAATGATGGTGCCAATATATTAATGAACTCTACTGTATTAGTCATGTGCCCAACATAATGTTGTATACAGATTCTTAGAAGTATGAAAGGTGAAAGGTGTGAGCTACAATGATAAATAAAGTTATTTAATTGAAATTCTCTTAGAAATATAAGGTCAAAAACATTTTACTTTCCCGAACCTGATATTTTACAAACAAAAATAACCACAAGTCAAAAGTAAAACCTCCTTCTGCTAGTAAATAAATCAGTACATCAAAGCCTACCTGAAACTCGATGAAGGGATTCATTCATTCAATAGAGGAAGAAAACGATAACCTCAACCGGATATCCTGTTACGCACTCCAATCAAAGATGGTTGCCAAATTGCACGAAGCTGAGAAAGATCAGTCAGAAAAAGGGTGACAAAACTCCAATTTTCCGGAACGTTCGGGATATAGAAACGGGATGATTGAGTTGTCTGCCCTTAGGAATGCCGCGAACGAGCAAATGTTGCTTGATGCAGTAAGGAAATCATTTATAGGAAGCAGATGGTCTCAAGATAAAATTGGCATGAGCTAGGTACATTGAATATTTTTTTCCCAAAGACCTTGGCTGAATCTATTGCTGAAAAAGAACAAAAAATATATTGAAATAAACTACCAATATAATTTTATTCATGAAAAATCTGTCTCAAGACTAGAATAAACAAAATATAATATTTTAGTACACTTACGAAGCACTATCATCTTTGTATCATGAGATTACAACATAAAGAAAATTATTCCATTACTGAAACTGAGTTAGTAGATTATATTATCCAATATAAGATTAGGGAGCGTGTGAATAACCTAAGGTTTTGGGTAAAACTAACATTTTTATCAAATCCCTGACCTAGAATATAAATCACCGCATTCTTAAACCTTTAGCCAATCGTTTCGTACAACAGAAAAGTAATTCAAGATCTTGACTCATTTCCTAGAACTCTAAATCATTTTATATTTAATTTAGCTTACAAAAGAATTTGAATTTTGATCTTATTTATAATTTTTTTTTTTGTTTTCTAAATCATATGATCTGCAAGTGCCAAAGATTTAGAATTAACGCTGGAAAATGTAGTTATAGACTTTATAGTAAATGATATTCTATCAATAATTTCAAACCAGGAATGTTTTCTGCAAAAGACCAATTACATTAATGACATATTTAGACAAACCATATCTGTTACATTGCTTTCGAACGCTGTTAAAATTTATTAAACCAATATTCGAACGCTGCTCTGAACTTTTATGCTTTAAAAATATCGAATAATTCTCAATAAATGTCATTACCGGTGACGTCGTCGGTACGAGTATCTATATACGTATACAAATAGGTATTGAATGCATGCGAACCGCCGGCCGCGGTGACCACTAACTATGGCCGCCAAAATCACCCCTCACCATTACTTCCCTGTGCCCGTTCATTACCGGAAACCTGGCCGAAAATTCAACTATTCTGTTCTCGGAATATAAAAGACAGGACAGGGGGCTTACACCGAATTTCGACATTCGAAAGTTCGGTTTGATGTCTCTGTTAAATGTAAGGCAATTTAAATTATGGTCGCTGTCACTTTCAAACATTTGACAGCGACATCAAAACCGAACATTCGAATGTCGAAATTCAGAGTAAGCCCCCAGTACAATGTTAAAACTGATACACCTGAGCGGATACCTTATATTTTATTAAATATAAATAAATGTATATTATAATACCAGCGTTAATTAGACAAGAAACGTCTTGCACACATTCCTTCCAACTTGGTTATCAATTATGCCGATGCATTGGATACCAGTAAATATACATTTTTGGTTCTATTTCTTTAGAAAGAAAGAAAGAAAAATATTTTATTATATCCGATAAACACGGCGCACAATACATAAATCTTATAAAATAAAAGATAAAAAAAATAAAATAAGAACACATTATAAACAGTACAGACAGTATTAAATTTTTACAATCTGTGGTGGCTTCTCCCATTCAAATCTGTCAGGCAGATTGACAAATGACAAATGCCTGACTGTGACGTTTACAAGTCACTTGGACTTCTAAACGTCACAATCAGAAATACGTGGCAAAATGACGTATCGCCACGTGCAATGGTGCAATATTTTAAGAAAAACCACCACAGATTCCGGCCAAATGGTTTATTATGTACGCCGCTAGTTACCGTACACAACGGGTTGACACTCAGCATATATATAGCATCTTTGATTAAAATGTTTAAGTTCATTGATGGAAATATTATTTTTTAACACAATTAGTTTCTTTAACTACTAAATCTAAGTTATGCTAGTTGTGAGAAAGGTTTTTCTTTACATCTAATAGCTTACTTTCGTTTTATTATAAAATTGAATATGGATATTCCTGTTGCTATATAATCTACGATCTGATACAAATTCCGTCCGTTTTGCTCGAAAAACTGAGCATTGTGCGAGCGCCCCGCTGTTTGTGCGACCCCTGCAAATGAAAGCGTTAATGAAATCGATTATTATACGATCACCGGTGATAAATCATTATTGTGAATTCATATTGTGGTTAGTAGTACGAAAAAATATAATTATATTCAAAATTTAATTATTACTTTTTTTACTTATGAACATCAACACACGACTACAGAATTCAGAGAATGCTAAATTATTATAATGTAGAAATTAAAAGGCTTCAATGATTTCAATAACTCTATTAAGGCTTTTTTAGGTGGCTTCTTATGACGAGCAAATTTGATTGAAAACTACAGATTCAAGATTAAATTAGGCAACAACAAAAGAGCTGTTTCCTTGAGGATAAAACAGACAATTTTATGGCGAGCTAATTGCCAACCTCCTGATAGTGAAGTAAACTATAAAAGTCTCAGCAATCAAAACAAAAATACCAATGAGAAAAAGCTTCGTATTCTCCGAAATCAACTATCCCTATCCATAAATTAAGATAAAAATGTCACAGTTAAATCATTCCCTCGAAAAGCAATTAAAAATATACCACAGTAAATGCTGAAAAATGTTCAACTATAAAATGTGATTTATAACAACTGCAAAATGATAAACAAAATGTTTGCAAATATTAGTCATGGTGTCTGAGAAAACTCTCAATGAAATTTACGATATTTCAAGAGACGTTGTCATAAATCTTAAATTCTGTGCGGTTGTTGATATATTGGTAAATTTATTATGAACTTGTGAGCATTTCGTTTCCGAATTTATTTGGAATGCGCAATGGTCAACCGCAAAAGTTGCAGCGCTAACATACTCGTATCATGCAATAAATAACCTTATAGCTAGACCATAAGATCCTTACTACAATAGACGTGTTATTTATGTACTTTTAAACGTCCTTTCTATTGAAATTTGTTGAAGTGTAAAGCAAACATGATCACAATAAGAAGGATACGGCTACCAAATGAACACAACAATGCGTCTACATTGAATTTTATAGGGAGATGTAGTTATTCGTATAACATTGAACAGCAATCTTTAAAAATATCGAATTGGACGGATTTCCCTTTTTTTTAATGGAGAAGGCAGATTACACTATATATTAATTTATACTTTATTTTGTAAAATTAAATACTCACCGAAATCTCGGGATGGGAGGCGCTGTAAGCTGAAATAGGTACAGGGCAACCAAGATTAGCAGCAGCTGCTAATAGTAAACGCAACGCTAATAATAATGTTAATTTTTTCTTAATTTTACAAAAAAATAAATTTGAATATAAATCAATATACGTACATAATTATGTATAAATTTAGCAAACTAATAATAAGAATTGTTGTCTTAAACATGTTTTTCTAAGACAATAAAAATTATTATTAAAAAATATTTTTGTAGATTCGTTACACATCCACATTTCAAGTATGTAGGTACTGTTTCAGATTTCACCATAAATAAATACCAAATTATATTAAACCTAATTGTAAGACTATTTTCTAGATATCAGCCTATGTTATATTGTTATTTGTACCTGATGTGAAGTTTGACCTTTATTAAGTAGATAAAGACGATAACCGTATGCACTTTAATGACAATAAAGACGTTGGCTTATCCTTCACCGGAAACCTTAAATCAGAATAACATACCTACTTTTAGTATCTTTAGTTGCGTAAACACCTTCACAATCCCATGAATCACCAATCCCAACAATGAGTCAATGGACCATTTAATGGCCGTAATTTATGACTTTGATTGAGTATCAACGTTTTGTGGCTATTTTTACGATCATTTACCTTCTAAGCCTTATCTAGATATTGCGTGAGTAATTAATATTTTCGTATACATTTCAAAGATCATGCCGATAGTCTAATTTGATGGAAGTGTTAGATTCAATTTTTATTTTAATATCAGTCTTCGTAATTTAAAACTCAATCTGATTGTTCTGAAATTGAATATTTTAATAGAAATCGAAAGTGTCACGGGTGATTTATTTTCATTTTGGCCTTCAGGTTTCGGTTCATTACGAATCTGATAACTTATTAAATTTCACTAAAGACTGAAAAAATATTAGATTAATGTATTCCCCTATAAGGTCGTAGGCACTAGTGTATCAGGTCATTTTTAAAGTATTTAATAGTATCTACCTAAATTTGTAATCACGTGAATCAATTTCAAATATATTTTTCTAGCCTTTATAAAGTTTAATTTCTTTCTGAATTTTGTAAAGTCCCAAAAGGGTCGAAATTGCACAGTAAATTTTTCACCTCTGAACGCAATATGAAAGACACGACCAAAGCAATCTCAGTGAGTAGTCTCGCGATAGAAGTCCCTAGCGTCTTGCAGTTGCAAAGTCAAAGCAGTGATTGTAATCTTACAGTAGTAGACAATATTTCAATATCATTAAATTGGTAACGAAATGGAAAAGTACTTTGTGAGTGTAGGATTGGTATTGTTCCATTATGTATATTTGATATGTACGTAACTGAAATAGTTTTGTGAGATATATATGTGACATCGCATTTGTTTCATCATTTCAACCCATAAACGTCGCACTGTTGGGCACGGGTCTCCTCCAAAGAATGTGGAGAGAATTAAGCATCAGTAGGCAAATTCGAAAAAACCCTTTTTTTTTTTTTTTTTACCATGGGAAATGCCTGACGCATACCCCTCGGTCTTGGGGGAAGAACCGAGGGGTTACGTGGGGCTCGCACCCACTAAAACCCCAAGGTGTTCCTCTCGTCGCGCTCTGCTGTGGTCACGGGAGCGCAGGAACATTCGTCCGCGACCACAGCGACGATGGCCCGCTACGGGCCCCTCTCTGCCGGAGCCTAGCTCCGGCAGTGACGTGCGGGAACACGCACACGCCACCAGAAGACGCTCGCGGTCGACTTTCCCCAAAGTCGACCGGTCCTGGCGTGGCGGACGCGCTCAGCCGGGCGCGTCCTCTTCTCGGGCTATTACGGCGGGAGGTCGCGGGCGTAAGCCCGCCTTCTCCCGCCTACCCTTCGACGGCGGATCGGGTCACTGAGGGCATCGTCTTCCCTCTGCCGTTCCGCCTCCTCCTTCTGCCTCATCACCTCTCAGAAGGAGAGCACTGCTCCCCAGTTCGTCTCGCTCTCCAGCATGGCCTTCACCACTGCTGGGAGCGAGAGATCCTCGCCTATGATCGAGGCCAGTGCAGCGCGCTGACCCGCCCACGCCCCGCACACCTCGAGGGTGTGCTGGGCTGTGTCCTCCGGGGAGCCGCAATGATGACAGATACATTGCGGCTCCCTCCTCGCGACCCGGCACAGGTACCTCCCAAAGCAACCATGCCCCGAGAGCACCTGCGCCAGGCGATAGGTCAGCGCCCCGCGTCTTCTTTCGGCCCATTCTCTGAGAACGGGCCGAATGGCCTCGATCGTGCGGTGACCGGCGCTCGGTTCCGCAAGCCGCTGCTGCCACCCGTGAAACAGGGCCTCTCGAGATCGGCCCCGCAGGTGGCGCAGTTCCTCCAGTGAATTCGAAAAAAAAAAAAAAAAAAAAAAAAAAAAAAAAAAAACCCTATACCAACCCGTCTGGCCAGTGTTAATATTTCATTTCATTTCATTTATTCATTCAAAAAACAATTTTTACATTGTGTGTGAATTCTAGCTGAGAAAAGCTGACACAGTTATTGGATACAGTAACACAAGCAAGATAATTAAAATATAATTCGACAATTTAGTAAGTCAGTAATTGTAAGTTCAATATCATAAATAAATCTAATCAAAACTATTAATAATTAATGTCAAAATTAAAAAGTTAACATGTAAAAATGTCAAAAAATTATGTAATCAATGAAATGTTAAAATGTCAGTAATGTATAAAAATGTCAGTAATATGTAAAAATGTCAGTAATATATAAAAATGTCATCAGAAATAATAATATATTGAATATTTTACATGTCATCAATACTATAGTAGCACTCATGTAACAAGAACAGTTTTAGGTGTTTTAGAAAATTGATTTTATAAAGTGACGCTTTAATTTCTGTAGGCAATTTATTAAATATTTTAATTGACCTATAATAGGTGCTATGTTTTACAACATCCAGGTGGGGTACATGTTTAGTCTGAAGATCTTTTCTCCTGGTACTCTCTCGTTTTTGCCTTTCTTCTTCACTTTCATAGTCATGAATGTGTTTACATAAATGTGTGAGCGATACAAGAATATATAAACTTGGGACTGTCAGTATGTTTAAGTCTTTAAAGTGTGGTCTACATGATTCTTGTTGTTTAATTCCGACTATTGTTCTGATTGCTCTTTTTTGAAGAACAAAGGCCTTGTGAGTATTATACTCGTAGCTTCCTCCCCAGCATAGGATGCTGTATCTCAGCTTTGATTCTACTAATGCAAAGTATACCATTTTTAAGTGTTCAATACTGACCTCATTTCTAAGACTCCTAAGCACATAGCAAGCAGAGCTAATAGATTTTTCCAAGTGTATCAATTCTTTTTTCCAATTTAATTGATCATCTATATGCACTCCCAGAAACTTTACGACCGAGGTTTGGATTACACGTTGGCCGTTTATTTCACAAGTTAAATTGTCACTATTTTTGGCAGTCGAACGGAAAAGTATAGCGTTAGTTTTGCTAGCATTCACTGTAAGGCTATTAACGGTAAACCAGTTGTAGAAGGTTTCCAAGGTAAGATTAACTGTCTCATTTAGACCTATTATATCATTGGCTGATACGACTGCATTTGTGTCGTCGGCGAAAACTACCAATTCAATGCAACCATTAACAGTTTGGACTACATGTTGTATAAGGTCATTAATAAAAGTAATAAACAATAATGGACCAAGAATGGAGCCTTGCGGAACACCAGCCCGAACTTGTATCACTTTGGATGAGTACGTATCCTCAACAAGTATGTTTTTATCAAGAGGGGTAAGGGTCTTTGACACAGCTTTGGTCTCAACGAACATTTTTCTATTTTTTAAATATGATGTAAGAAGTTCTAGAGACTTTCCACGTACACCATAGTGTTCTAGTTTCCCTAACAGTAAGTTATGATCCACTGAGTCAAAAGCGGAGCTAAGGTCGAGGAACAGTCCAGCCACTTTTTGCTTGTTGTTCATTCTGCTCGTGACATCATTTATTAAAGTGTAAATTGCATCTTGTGTTCCAACATTATTTTGGTATCCAAATTGCCTTCTACTCAAAACTTTATTTAAATTGAGATGTCTTAGTAACCTATCTTTGATCAATTTTTCCAAGATCTTTGAAGTGGCAGGCAATAAAGAAATGGGCCTGTACATCTTCGGATCAGATCTTGATCCTTTTTTGTGTACTGGTATTATTTTGGCTATCTTTAGTTGATCTGGGAAATTTCCTTTATCAAAACACTTGTTGAAAAATATACTAAGTGGTGCCGCCATTATGTCTATGTTTTCTTTAATAACAGATATGGGTATGTCATCATAACCACAGAACTTTTTGCACACCATTTTTTTTACAATTTTATGTATCTCTTGAGGAGTTGTCTGGTCAAAGATAAGATCATTTTCTACTTTTTCTGCACTTTTATGTAGTATATCCATAGCTGTTTTGGAAGAGAGAAAAGAAGAAGGTTTTGAATTTAAGTCAAATTGTTTAATGAATACCTCTACGATTTCTGACTGTTCTGTTAAGTATTTGCCTTCAATTTTCAGAACTAATTTGGTTTGTTTGTTAATTCTCTTATTTCTATGTTCATTTATTATTTTCCAGACATCTTTTGAAATGTTCTTAGAATTTGCTATCCTCTTCTGTGTTGCTAACTTTTTGGCCATTTTGATTACTTTTCTGTACAAAGTAACATACCTTTTCCTGTACTTTATCACAGTTTCATTTTGAAGACTACTTTATGGTATAGTTACCACGCTTCCGCACGGGCCAGATGGGTAGGTATAGGCTTTTTTCAAATATTCCTTTTCTCGCAGTGCTCTTGTCTGCATAAGATTATTGAGTACGGGTTGAGATGGGTTAGTGACATTATGTATTCTTAATCCGTTACTATACGGATTTCGGACGGACACATTGGTTTGCTCTGTGTTAATTACATCAAAGATTACAATTTGTTACCTTTATCTTCAAAATATTTGATTAACTAAGTCAGAAACATTTGGACAACCTTCAAACCTGATAGGTAAAGTATGAATTTTCATTACTTACTAATAATCTGAAGAAAAGAATCATCATCGTCATTAACACCCCATTAGTGTGCCATTATCCTCTTCTCTATCTAGAGAGCTGAGAGGAAGAAAAGAATAGATAATAATATAATGAAGATAGGTATTAGCAGGCTAATACCTAGTTTGGAAAGTGCTAGTTACCAGGAACTAGCACTTTCTTAACATCGAACACCTACACAGAAAACATACTTTTAAGAAGAGAAAAGTTTTTATCTAAGAATTTTTTGCAAAACATTTAACAGAACATGCGCTTACAACTTCGCATAAAGAGTCTCCTAACCCTATCACATAAATAGCCTGTTATTGAAAACATACGGAGGAGCTCGGAGTATGGGACATGCCATCGGAACGACAGAACGACTGTCTTCCATTTAATATTCCAACATTTCAGTAGGAGCACAACTGGAGGGGACTGAAAAATTTAATAAGAGTTGGAGAAATGCTTATTTTTTATTGGATAGTCAACTGTGAAGTTTTATAGTTCCTCGTCGATACTTGAACGTAAATTATGGAACGAATGAATGAAATTCAGCGGATTATATTTTAATAGTGTAGAAAGCAGTTAAGCTAAGAATATTGGCAGAACAAAATATTATCATAGCTATCATTTAGATATCTTCTCTTTAATCACTATGCAATTTTACCGGTAAAACTAGACCTTAAAATAAATTGATCATAACGTGATTGCTCAAGATATGCTCAAGGGTAAAGTTGAATACAGAAATTATCACCAATTGGTTGTGTTTCAATCTCCAAATAGGATAAATATTTTTGCGAATTGTGCATAGTTACTATATTATGTTAAAAATATATTTTACAAATATACCACGACGGTGGGAAACAGGCATATGACAGAATTGATTATAATTGCCGTATAAATAACGCTTGCAACACCAGGGACATCTTGAGCGCGTTGCCTACTCTAAAAAATCAAAAGAAGTATCATTGCAGAAGCATTAGAGACATGTATAAGTTCAACAGTGGTCGTCTAAACGTCTTATGTCAGGTCATTAATAAAAAAATGCAAGTTTCATATCATATATGTATAATAATAATAATATTCTACCACATTCACACAGCGCCATCTAGTCCCAAAGTAAGCAATTATATTTGCTTGTGTTATGGGTACTAAACAACTGATATACTACTTAAATACATTTTTTTTGTAAATACATACATATTATAGATAAATTACACCCATGTATGTGATAATAATACGCCATGTATAGTTATCTAAGATGAATATCTTCCTGATCCAAAGTCTCACGACGTTAATACTTACAGACGGAATGTTATACATATATAAAACAATCGATATAAAAGCTGCAGCATTAAATTCTGTTATTTATTATCTGAAGCGTAAGATGTGACTGGATATGAAAGGCTTAATTAAAACATGCCTGCCAGACGGCGGCGTTCTTATAAATTTTAATACAGCGAACACCACAAAGAAATTGCGTTTATTTTAATAAACTAGTCATGCAAGCTTGACTTTAATATTATATTTCCAGTCTTCTTTATTGTTTGCTTATAGAGAGCTTAAAGTTTTGATTAAAATTTATTAAGAACGTAATTAAACGCTATGTAAATTAATTGCTCATATGATCCAAGCGTAAACACTGCCTTCAAATTTAAAGTTCCAAAACTATGACTTGAATCTTGTTTGAAAGCTCGTAATAAGACTGTTACGGTAATATGTTAACAAAATGATGGAATATATAGAGATATATCTCTATATAGTCTGAACTCCTACTTTTAGTAATGATTTTGATACAAATAAGATGTATCGTCCTTCGCAAACAAGAGAACTAAAGAAGCATTATTGCTTCTGTAGCTCTTTCTTTTTAGAGTTCGCAAATGTTTTTTCAGATGTCTTTAAAGAGCTGGAACGATTTAATATACAAATCCTATACGCTGGCCCAAGGCACCTGCCTGGATCCAGGTAGGTGCCTTGGGTAGGATTGTCTGATATTCTTCCATCAGAAAAGATCATTGCCTCGCAGGGTTAATGGGACACTTAATCACAGTGGTGAGACAGAAAATACGTGTTTTGAAAATTCCTTCCAATTACCATCACCCAATTTGAATATCAACACTTACAAGCAAGTAATATTTGATAACCTATTTAAACTGTCTATAAGACATAATGGTACTAACCAAAATACCCGTTCAACTCATAAATAATCCGTCAGTAGCCTCTTATAACACCCAAGGGCCTGAACTGGTCTATCCTTAACTAAGCTATGGGAAACTAAACTAAGACTTATTAATTCATAAAGTATGATTGAGTAACAAGGATCAACAATATTTCATACAATTTCTCAAGGGAGCCATGTGGAGTAACTGGCGTCGTAAGTTTGCTCTGTTTATCAACAAAGTTTCCATCTCTTTTGTTCCGTTGGGGCTGGAACACCCTGATAGATAAAGTAAATTTCTGAAAGTAAAATAACATTTTTGATAATAAAAGCAATGGTGGCTGAACCAGCTGCAGTACCAATGTGGATTTCACTTTGTGGAATTTTATATGTACTAGTCAAGTAACTTACCATCTGCATCGGTGAAGGAAAACATCGGGGGGAAACCCACATACCCTAAAAGCAATTCTAAGTGTATGTCTGATCCAACAACCCGCATTATGCCAGCGTGTGTGGATTATGGCCTAAAAAATCCTCTCATCTCTCTAGATAGAGGAGAGGAGACCCGAGCCCAGCAGTGGGACATTAATGGGTTGCTGATGATGATGATTTGATATATTAATATGTTAGTAAATGAGAACAATCCTTTTCTACAATATTTTTACGACTGTCACCGTGGCGCAGTGGTTAAGGTGGTCGCCTCGCCACTACATCGCCGTGCTGGGTGACGTGGGTTCGATTCCCACACGAGACAAATATTTGTGTGATTCATAGATATTTGTTTCTAGTCTGGGTGTACTTTGTGTCCTTTAGTTTCATGTTTGTAAAGCTCCCCGCGACACAGGGCTCGTTCCCTAGTGCGGGCGTTGTCTTTTTTAAACAAAAAAAAAAAAAAAATTTTATACCACAATTTTGAAAACGAATATTTAATCCACAAACATAATGTACATATACTGATATTGAAGTGATATTTACAATTAGCGATACTATTACTACGCTAATATAATTATTATATTTATTATTACTTATGAACATTAGAAATTTTAATTGAACCCGTAACTAAATAAACCGAATACACGGAAGGCAAACTCAAATATGGGTAACGGAAATTAATGTATTAGCCAAATTCTTGCCTATTATATAATTGCCTCTGAGATAATTACTCAAGTTTCGTCAGTTCAAAGAAAATTACCCTACCCAATTATTATATTGATTACAAGGGTTAACTTAATAGTGATCGGGATGTTCGTCTTGTTGATAGTATTCTGGTGAAAATATTGATAAAGTTGTTTATCGAGTCTTAGTTTGCCCTTTGAAACAAATTAGTTATAATATAATAATCTCAAAGTTACGTCTACTAAGATTCTACAGCTAATCAAGTGGTATACAAGATTATTTAATTGTAAAGATATTAATCAAAATTGAGTTTAGAGGTACGTGGAATATTATTATCAAAAAAAATAGCACAGAATTACACATAGATTTGTATCTATGTGTAATTCTGTGCTATTTTTTTTACATATGCTGCCTCGATGGCGCTGCGAAAAGTGTATACGACTGCTGTGCATGAGGTCCTGGGTTCGATTCCCGGGTCAGGTGAAAATAGTATTGGGTTTTTCTATCATGAAATTTTCTATCGTGAAGTACGGATTTTTCTGAAGTTTGGAAAATATATGTTCCCAGTTGATGACAATAAGCGTGTACGTTGCTACGTCATTTTGACGTCACGTGTACGTTGTCTCTTCATTATCTTTAACCTATAGAATAAAATAAATCTTTATATATAGAATAAAAGAAAATAAAGAAACGGCATTATGTAAGATTAAAAAACACACAAATATTAATCCGTTCTTAAAAACCGGTAGTACCTACTATTGGCTCAACAATCGTTCGATTTCCTAACAAAAATGCACCATGAAACAGTTCAACTATTCAATTGGACATAAATTGAATATTTTATGTTCGTTATTTGAAAAGCTATGTCAAAATAGCCGTAAATCAACACCATGTATGAACGAATATAAATAAAACTTTTTAGCTTGAAACAGAACGGGATCAGCTAAGTTCTATTCGAACAGTAATGAATGCAGAGCATGAAAAAGGCCGGGGTATAGCAAATCGTATAAATCGCGATACGCAAAGGGCGGACGCCTCGTCATTCACTGTCTATCCTTTAGACTTTAATTAACTTTTTGCATACGCATTTAGATGGGTATGAGTTAACACTAACCTGACGAGCATTTGTTAAGAGTAATTGGTTCTGTATTCTTGCCTATGGTTTGTATAGGATACATTGGGCGTGCTGCTTTTAAAATAGAAACGGACTTAGGTACTTGAGATTATATTGACTGTTTTAGTGAAAAACATTAGCGTTGGGTTAAAACTAAAAAAGTCAGATATTGTCTTACCTCAAAAATTAATCAACGCTAGTCTTTAGTTCTTATTTTCTCAGTCACCTTATATACAAGCAAAAAAATAAGACAGTATTGTTTGCTTCTTAACTAATTCAATAATAGAATTGTTTTTTGTGTTCGACTCACAAACAAAACGACTATTTTTGCCATTAACGTATAATAGCAAGAATAGTCGTATTGTGTTTAAAGCATCTCATCATCAGTATCTAGTATTTTTCAAATAGATTAGTATCTATCTCTATATTTTTACAGTATTCTGTAAAGGAAAATCTTTAAACATTTCAAGGCAACTTGTATACCATCTCAAAATTGGGTATCATATTATAAAAGTTTTATTAAAAGTTCTTACATAAATAAATTATGCACTGGTGAGAGAAATTGGCTAAAAACGACGCGACGACGACGGCGGGAGCCGTCTGCCAACTTACATTACTTCTAACGTACTCCGAACACTGGGAATACAGAAAGTTTGTTCAGCCAATGGAAGCTATTTCCTGAATTTGTGACATGGGTGTGTTGCGAGATTAGTTCCGAATTAATAAACTCAATACAATGTTTGATATAGGAGAAAGTTTTGTGTTTATTTGTATTATTCAGTTTGTTCTTTTCGACGATTATTGTTTTCTTTATATACAGTCTTACAACTACTATTTCGTCTTTGTGGAGTAAAAATAGTTACGTCGACATATTGTCGACACATGACAGACGACAGACTACAGATACAATTAACGAGAACATAAACCATTAATATAATTTGAACAAAATTGCAATGGAGCCTATGGACAATATCAAATTTTTATTTTATTATTATTATATTTAGAAGGAAAGAAATAGGTATATTTTATATGCAGTACATTTAGAATGGTAACATAGTAAGTAATAGTATATTTGGTAACATAGTAAGTAACGACTTCGTTTTGTGATCATTTTGTTGCTCAAAAATAAGGCCTAGTTATAGTGTATTATAGAATTTATTTTCCGAAACATATATCATGAATTACAAAATGATTCATTCGTAGGACAAAATTACAGTCACCAAGTGTCGTGACGTCATAGTTTCAGTTTAGAACTGCAACTTGTTTTTGTCACATTCAAATGTGGAACAGTAAACAGAATAATACAGCCAGTTTAAATATGTATTTCCATCATGTTAAAGTTTTCCTTTACTATTGTTGTTTTTATTTAGAATGGTTTTTAGACCTCATTTTGCATATTGAATAAAATTACACGTAACCCTAAAAGGGATCCCTGAAGGGTATTCAGTTGTCTAAACACAGTTTGCGGCTATGATATTAGGTTCTAATGTGATAGGGTGCAAGTTTAGCCCCATTTGTCGGGAACAACGGTCCCAGTCTCAGTGCTTAGGGGATGCTAGTCAATTACTTATGAGAACCCTAACAACGTACACCCCTTCATTGACTTTAACAAATGGGGCGGGTTGATTAACTGATATATAAGGTGCGCTTTGATATCTTGTTGTAGCACATGTTCAAGAACTATACTAATTATCAGTATGCAGAAGTTATTCTGTAATGAATTGTTTGGACTACTACCAGCTGCAGTTTCTTCACGTACGACTAGTAATCGACTTATATAATCGCGATCACCTTGATGGATGCCGGTCAACAATAGTGCGATTTTTAAGGAAGAATACATAAAATAACTTATTAGTCATAATCTTTATTAATTATACTTACCATTGCATTCATTGTTTACAAATAAATATATTTTTTATTTCTAAATTTCATAAATGTTAAATTTCATATACTTCTTTAGCTGCACTGTCGTATAATCTTCTTATATTTAAATGTGGATCAAATAGATCAAATTTTGACTGTCACCGTGGCGCAGTGGTTAAGGTGGTCACCTCGCCACTACATCGCCGTGCTGGATGACGTGGGTTCGATTCCCACACGAGACAAATATTTGTGTGATTCATAGATATTTGTTTCTAGTCTGGGTGTACTTTGTGTCCGTTAGTTTCATGTTTGTAAAGCTCCCCGCGACATAGGGCTTGTTCCCTAGTGCGGGCGTTGTCTTTAAAAAAAAAAAAAAAAAACAAAAAAAAAAAAAATACCTAGATAATACTTATTAACGTCATACAAAACCCAAAAATGGTTTCAACAATATAGCCTAAGGTCAGTTCAATGACAAGGACCTCTGAGAAGAAATTGGCAAGAAACACAAGCCACTTTTTAATCGTCATTGATAGTAGTTAGAATTTCAATTGGTTACAATTTGAAATAGCTCAGAATGGTACAGAACTAAAACACCATACTAAAATAAATTCAATTAAATTTGGATATAAAAAAAAAGAAAAGTACTTACTAACCTAAGGTTACTCCCCTAGTCGCCTTTTACGACACCCACGGGTTGAGATGGGGTAGTGACATTAGTTGTATTGTAGGTATATTATTCTATTAAGAATATTTGCACGCCAAAGGCATCACGAACTTCACTTTTAATTGGTTTTCGTCAAACAGTATGGTATGTGGGATCATCACTTGGTACCAACTGTTAAACTTAGAATAAAAGTCTTGCAGACTCACATAGCACATACTCATACCCACATTAACTCTATGACTTATAACCGAGACAAGAGCAAGACCGCCAATTAAGACGAACTATGATATAGTTTCTCGAGTATGATGAACAATTCTAAAGTCTTGAAATACTCAGCTAAGGGCCTCGGGTCCAACTATTTAAACTTGAAGACCTATTGGCCGTGTAACTTGTGAACTTTGCATACTGTACAATTAATCGGGCTGGCCTTTTGTACGCACTCGTGCTTTTAAAAACATCACTTAAAAAACACTCTTTTAAAACTTAACTGTATCAAAAAATACCTGCCATTTGGACTTCGTGTTTTAACCATCACCCACGAAAACCAAACCAAAAGAACTAATCGGTAACGTAAAGTCATCGAGACTTAATTAAAACATCAACACTAAAATCTTTGAGATCGATAAACGTAACCAAGTTATTTATGGCAATTAAAAAGGTCCAAACTTTGTACAGATGCATTAAACTGATTTTCGATGCTTATTAAGGTAATGTGTTTCAAATGTGAATAAAATTTTGAAAGAATTCTCGTTCAATGTTACGTTAAGGTCTTACAAACTTGATGATAAAATACACAAGGCGCAAACAAATTATGTTGGTATATGAAGGTTATTTCTATTTACTTTATTTAAACAAATGAAGTAGTTTCTATACATTGTTATCATAACATAAAATTTTTTCTTCGAACGTAAGCAGAGTCGCATAACATCAACATTCCAGCTTTGTGTGGCCACATTGTAATAAAGGAAGAACCTTATTTAATTGTATAAAGGCGGAATTCTTGATAAATAAGCTAAAATTCCATTTTTTTTCAAAGACAACGCCCGCACTGATTTACTAGACCTTTAGCCCTTTTTAGAACTTTACAAACATACAATTAATGGATACAAAGTAAACCCAGACTCAAAACAAATATCTATGAATCACACAAATGTTTGCCTCGTGCGAGGATCGAACTCACGCCACTCAGTGTGGCGATGTTAGAGGCGAAGTGACCACTTTAACCGCAACGCCACGGTGAAAGTTAATTGAAAGTTTCCTTCCAAAGAAAACATCAATTAAAATATACTAAGCTCCTTTTTTTAGGATGCTAATATTTAAAGTGATCAAACATCAAACTGAGATAATCTCTACAAGGTGCATAAGACTTTTTGTCCAAACAAATAACTTAATTTAATTCAATAGCTGCCCTTCTTGTTATAAATCAGTACTATCGTCGAAGATCTCTATAGGGCGTTTATAAAAGCCCATAAGTTGTATCGTATCTTAACCTTTAGTGCACAAAGAGTGAATAAATTATGCTTAATTAAGATTGCATTTTGTGTTGACTTTTTAAACACATTTTAAAGATTTTGTTCCCTACCGTTACCTTAGAAATTAAGACGGACATCTTTATTAAAGGATTGGCATTTTTTACTTTGAGATCCGGAACTACCAAAGTGAAAACGAAACGAAAAGTATATTTTAAGTTTGTAAACAACCAATAGGATTTTAAATATTAATATCAAATAATAATAATAAATGTCTGTGTAAGTCCGTGTGCTAGATTAAGAATACATAATGTCACTACTTTTTCAACCCGTGGATGTTATAAAAGGCGACAAAGGGAGTTTTGAAAAGAGCAATGCGAGAAAAAGGAAAATTCGAAACAAACCCTATAACGTCTGACCAGCGTGGTATAGAGGAGACCCGAACCCAGCAGTAGGACGTTTATGGGTTGATATAATGAATGATGTGTTACGCCACATGCCATGAATAATTATATGAAAAGGCCCTGGTGACTTTTAATAAAATAATAGACCAATAACTCATGCACATACCATGTTTTTACAAAAACAATTTTTGAACCAGTTTACTAATATTATTCATAAACATCTAATAAAACACCAATTTGAACACCGAATTCCATCGTTTAAAGCTTGCCATTTAGGGTCTAATATTAACAAGAATTTTTCAATATTAAATCGCGTTATCTTCCTATTGATTAAGGCGGGCATACATCAGGCGTACCCGTCGCGGGCTCTTTGACGGCACCCGGTGTGCTTATTAAACTTATCGATAAGGCCGATTTACACTGATGAGAAGCGAGGTCTTGCATATTAATAGTGGGTGAACTGAATGATAATGGAACGTGTAGTATAGATTGACATAATCAAGTTTGTAAGCGAAGGACGAGATGAGACTATTTTCTTGTTGCTCTACTTGGAGATTGTGAAGAATGTGCTTCTAATAATCATAATGTTTTAAAAACTTAATGAGACGTGATAGCTTTTCACCATACAAAAAAAACTAAAACAAAAAACATTGAGAGCAGATTAAAAAAAACGAAAAAATAAAAAACTGGTATATTTTTGTCAGTCTATAGAAACATAATAAGAATTAACCTATATTTAATTTATTTACTATGCATTCTAGATAATAAAGTTTTTTTTTTAGAGAGACAGATTAATAATAATTTAAAAATAGCAGTATCAATAGCAATAGCAAAAACATAGGAAACCATTCAACTGTATTGCTTTTACACGTTTCACGGAACTTGCGCAGTAGAATATATCATCAAAGTAATTGAGAGATAGTACGTAACTATTTATACGCGTACGAGTATATGTACAAATAGATAAAATGAAAACCCGATACAAATTTGAAAGCTACCCGTGATTGAAACTGCGACCTAGTTTCTCAATATTTTGTTTACAGGCAAACGTCAGTCAGTGCAAAGTTAATATTTATGTTTATTCACTTATCTGTTACCTATTGAAAAAGCTTACCTATTTATTATGGCTATATTAATAATAATTAATTTTAGGTTATAATTATTATATAGCCAATAATTGAAAATGAGAATTGAAGTTGCGACAGTAATATCTGGAATTAGATTTAGCATATTAATGTTTTGTGGGTGCACTTGTGGTTTGTTTAATAGACGATGAAATAACCCGTGCGTCCATTATTAACTTTAAATTACAATTTTATGAAGGGTAAACAATGAAGTGGCTATACAGAATAGTTTTCATAAATGTGGTTATTGGTTTAGAAAATGTATTTGGTATTTATTGTTTATTCATTTAGCACCAGTACAGATATATTTGTATATTTCAATTAAATGTTTTTTATATTGGCTAAATTGTATGCTAAAAAAAAGATTATACATACATCTTATTGTTATATATGTATTTATTAGTTTATTAACAATTTTAAGTCTGTGGGCAAAGAGTTGGATTGAAAACCATTTATCTAAATATGCTTCAGAAAACTAGTCTCAAGCCAATGTTACTTAAGTGTATTGTTAGCCACGTTAAACGTATACTTGACTCTGAAAACACACTATCCAAAGTGTATAATCAACGCCTCGAACTTGCATTAGCTGATGAACTACAGAAAGTTTGATGCGACGATATTATAAATTCAAATTGACTGTAAAAGTCAAATTAAGGTTGTATAAGTCACTTTAAAATTCCAGACAGGATGGATTGATTTGGCGTTTTTTTTTTCTTTTTAATATTCGGAGAAATTCGAAGAAGGTTCAGGAAAGAATTATATACCTAATTGGAAAAAAAAATGCACTCAAGAATAATTATAATTTATGTGCAAGGAAAATGTTTCTGTGGTCATGGAAACTAAGTTTCACGCAGGCGTAGGTGCAGGCGACAGCTAGTACGAATGGCCGCGAAACATATTAATATAACGATTGTGTAGTGCTATTAAATAAATTGTTGCAGCGGCAACGCACTCTACATCCATCTTCCACGTGCCGTTCGACAAACTACTACAGACGAGCGTGTAGATGCTTGCACGATGATCGTGCCGAATTAAGACAATTACATGATCAACGATCATCGTCGATAATATAGAGAAGCCATTAGGTTTGCATGACGGTTTTAACGGTCAGACAAACTCTAGGGTGTATGTGGGAAAAACGTACAGTTATGCTGTCATACACAGTAGGATTTGCCTGTCAGTTATGCATGCAAGTTTAAACCATCAGGCAAACCCTAACGTGTATGTCGGCCAGTAAATAAAGCGTCCCCACCTCTAATAGAGTAACATAGCCCACTGTATCCCACTAGAAACTACTCACAAAAGATGTTTAACACTAGTGAGCCCGCATAATCACGTCTCAGTAACGAGGTCTCACCAAAATAGAGGAATAATTCTTTTACCCTTTGTACTTCTAGCTCTCTCAAATGGATATCCAAAAGCTTTGTAGATGGACTCGGTTCATTCAAATTTAAAGCAATTGTAGTAGACACAAGTAATTTGTACGAAGTTCTATAATATATTTGCATTAATTTTTATTTTATCCCAGCGTTGAGGATTTTTGTTCGACTGTGTGTGAATGTTATGTATCTGTACAATCACAAGTGTACGGGTGACTTTTTATATTTTAAACCCTATCATTCTCTGAATTAAATACTTAACTTCATGGTAATATAATAAACAATGTAGAAAGAAAGGTTCACCACTTATTGATTAGACTTAAAAAAATACGTCAAGACTCTATCAACTGTGAAACAACGACTAATGCTCGCTCAAAAAATAAATAGACATACTTAAACCTTTAAAAATTACTTTTCTTAAAAGCAATTCTCTTTCACATTATTATTACTACGAAAGTGTATCTCATAAACTTTATCATGGAGATAATAAATAATATTTTCCTTTAACAAATTCCAGTTTCGGAAGTTTATTCAGATAGGCAGTGTATCTTAGAAAGTACAAGAAAAGTCCTGACTCAGGGTTCCTTATCGTGAGTATTGCCGCCTCACTGACAGGGGTCTTCATAAAAATTTAATGGCTTTAATCTTTAAAACCCTCCAAAGTTTAGGGCCGATGATAGCCCTAACACGTTTATGAGATCGCGTAAAAGTTCCATGTACTATTTTGTTGCTGTACTTTATTACATGCAAGGAGTTTAACGAGATGTGTGTAACATGGATTATACGCAAGTGTTCTATAAATTTGAGGTAGGTATATGAAGTAATAAAAATGCGACTGCTCTCAGAGTAAATTGAATTAAATTAATTAAAATAGTATTTACAAAATAAATAATTTTGTAGGTATGTTACAATAAATGATAATATCTACTCAAGTCAATGCAAGGAGAACTTAATTGGTTGAGATGATTTCCTAATTTAATTATTGTGTGCAATGGAGCAGAGATTCCAATTTCTAAAAGAAGTATATAATATAAAAAAAGCAATGTAGGTAGTATTAGGGCAGTATTAGGCTAGTGATATATTTGACTGGCCTGTTGGTCTAACTCTAGTGGTTAGTGACTGCTAAACCGGAGGTCGTGGGTTCGTTCCCCACCCAGGACAAATCTTTGTGTGATGAGCATTAAGGTTTATTTTGTGTCTGGGTGTAATTTATCTATAATATGTATGTATTTACAAAAAAAAATGTATTTAAGTAGTATATCAGTTGTTTAGTACCCATAACACAAGCAAAATAATTTCTTAATTTGGGACTAGATGGCGCTGTGTAATTGTGGTAGAATATTATATTATATTATATAATTATTCATAGCAAAGAAATTGAAATTATTTTTTCCGTAAATTATTATTAGCAAAATTTAATAACCTAATGATTGATATAAAAATGTACAGGGCATAACAACCGACAACAGCAATCAACAACTGCAATAAAGAAAAAATCCAACGGCAATGAACAGGAAACTCTTTAACCTGCTACCATATTATGGCAGCTTGTAAACTATACTAGAATTCACAGAACCATAGAAATTCTGTAGTATAATAGGCATTCGGCAGCTCGTTCGTAAGTCCGATACATAATAAGGTTGCGTGTCCACCGTACATAAAGTATCGTTTAGAAATGAAAGCGTGCTTATTGTTTTAAATTGCTGCCCGCCTGCGGTGTGACAGTGGGCGGAATGCGTACTTCTACTGTTATTACTAGTATAAAAAATTACTGAGTTTTGTGGTAGTTTTTAATGTCATACTATTACATATGATTGTTTTATTTGAATTCGTGGATATGTTGAACAGGGTGTCTACACAGGCTTTTGGTATTTTGTACTAATACTTTGTTGCACCATTGACAGATAACTGTCTGGTAAACTATCTAGGACTAATATGACAGATTTTAAATTCAAAATAAGTCAAAATTGTGAAAATTTCATCCGAAACAATGTGGCAACCATTTTACAGTACATGGTTGTCCTGTCCTATTCTTTTGAATCAGATTTTTGAATTATTTTGAATTTAACATCTGTTACTTTCATGTTTTTTAGTTTGTGTTAATCACAAATAACATTATAACACAAGTTTTAAGTTAATTCTAAAATATTAACAATTGGAGAGCTTTTGTACTAGGTGCAGTAACGACAATAAAATAGTCAGGTCACATCTCCACTATATTTCTTGAATTTCAGAGAAACCGTTTCAGATAACACGGAGCTATTAATAACAGCGATTTGGAACAAGAGTCCTGTCACTATTAATCTAAGGCAGTCACGCAAACATTAAAAAATATACTATTTTATAATAATTACCTTAACTTTTATTTCTTAAACATATTTTACATTCCCCCCCCCCTTATTACAAAATACGGACTACGTATTAAACCAGGTTTAAATTGACAACTTTGACACTAAAATAATGGCTTATGTCAATTTAAACCTGGTTTAATACTTATTCCATGTTTTGTAATAAGGGGGATATACTTATACTTGAGCCGTGAACATTTTAATTTGATAGCTTAACTTTTTTCTTTTTTAATGGAGTAGAAAAAAACAAGGATGAGTGTATTCATTGTGTTTCAACATAATATTTAGGTATGTAGAAAATAATATATAAATTAACATAAAGGCAACATCATCATCGTAATTTCATCTCATAAGCGTCCCACTTCTGGGCACGGGTCTCCTCCCAAGATTGTGGAGGTAATTTAGCGTACTACACCACGCTGGTGAGATGGGTTGGTAAAGGGTATGTTTCGAATTTTCCTTTTCTTGCAGTGCTCTTGTCTGAATACGATAACTACCTTAGTTACTCCCATTTACGACACCCACGGGTTGAGATGAGATAGTGACATTATGTATTTTTAATACGTCACTACACGGAGGCTAAAAAGGACACATTAATCTGTTTTATTGCAGGTCTCATAACGCAAGTTAAAGTTTTAAATGAATTTTCATTGTCAAATTATCATAAATGAAATAAGATATACCTTATTATGTAGTGTTAACTACATAGTAAAACTGTGTAAAACTGTTTAAAATGTAAATAAACATGCTAGAATTCATGGTAAGCGAAACTTCAACAACAAAGGGGGGAATTATAATACAAGTAATGCTACAAAAAGCTAAAAGTCTACGAATCACATTTGCATAGGGTTTCGTGTCGTTTGCCTGACAAAGAATGTGGCGTGTTATCTATTGTGTCCACGACAGCTAACTTATTATTTCAACGGTATTTTTTTATTAGAAAAAGGAGCCGTTTACTGCAAAATAAACATCGCTATTGACATATTGCTCTGAGCTTTGCGCCCAACTTTTATGCTTGTACAGAACATTGCACCCTAATTCGTAAATTGAAATTCCATTGCCGGGTTTTCCTATATTTAGGAATTCTTTCGTATAAAAAGAGCAATGTATGCGATACAGTATAAACTGCTACGGTTTTAATTGATTTTTTAATGTTCTCAGTACGGTTGTGGCTCGCGTGCACGTCTTGCGTGATTTGTGCGCCTCGGAATCGCGCGTGACGTTGCTTAGGGAACCTTCCCTCCACAAAAGGGGGAGGTCAACTAGAACCCCGCATACCAGTGGGTGCAACATGTCCGACCCCGTTTCACTATGAAACGACAGTTTTATTTCCCCCTAAGTTGAGACAAGAGCTAGAAATCAGATTTCTTGGTATTTTATTTAGAACGATAAACGCTAGCTTTAAATTAGTTACGGGTTTGTTGTGGTATACACAGTAAAAGTATTTACTTAAGAGTATGAATACATAACAGGTTTGTTGTGAAGACTATATTATTATACCTACATATTATCTTATCATTGAAGCGGTGATAGCTGAAGACATTTTCTAATAATACCTATCATCAGACGACAAAAGTCCTATCAATCTTAAACATTAATAAAAAATACTTAGAAATGGCCCGGATTATTCAACGTTTCTTTTCCGACAGTGTCGCGCCTGGAATTCGTGAAGACAGTTGATTATCGAACCGGGTGCCATAAAAGAGAAATGCTTGGTTTGACGTAGAGTAATAATACTAGATATGTGTAAGATAGTAGTTTTTCTGTAGATAATAATTTTCTAAAAATAGTGCATATAAACCTATTTTTTCACAATCTGAATCATTTATTTATGTGGTAAATATAGCACAAACATACATAATTATTTACAACTAGCTGTGCCCGCGACTGCGTTCGCGTGGACAACTTATCCCGCATTCATGGAGTTTTAATATTTTTTTTACGAAACCCTGATATTTTTTCAAAACCAAAGTAGCCTAAGTTACTTTTTGTGACATTAGCTATCTTCCAGTAAAGTCCCGTCGAAACCGGTCCATCCGTTTAAGAGATTAGCCGGAACAAACAGACAGACAGACAAAAATTTAAAAAAATGTTATTTTGTTTTATGTATTATACATGCATATGCGTGTAGTAGAAAGCGGTTTTTTTAATATTACAAACAGACACTCCAATTTTATTTATTTGTATAGATAACGATCTTAAATAATAACTTCTAGTTCCCTATTCTTTAATATACAAATATAGAATTAAATTACAAATTAAATTAATATCTAAAATTACTTACTAGCATATTTTTTTTTTAATTATGTGGTAATAGCATTGACCAGAGGGCTGGATTACTCTGAATTTCGACATTTGATTAGTCAGTTTTGATGTCGCTGTCAAATGTTTGAAAGTGACAGCAAACATATTTAAATTTCCTTACATTTGACAGCGACATCAAAACCGACCAATCCAATGTCAAAATTCAGAGTAAGCCCCCAGAGCACGTACTCGGAATCGTAACAGTCAATTTTGATATCGTTATCAAGTACACAATGACAGTATAAATTTTCAAACATTGAAATGAAAAGACAAAATTGACTAAGCCTTATTTCGAGACGTCTACTAACACTAGCTTTGTCTTTTATACATAATATACATACATAGAAGATTCAACTTCCAACCAATCCATCCAATCCATTGCACATGTATAGATATGATTACAGAGTTTAGTAGTAGTTACAGACATAAATATCTACCAAAAAGTGTATACAGTAAAATAGAATAAAAGTGTTTCCAGTTTTCTACATCCAGGTATCAACTTTTGAAAAACCTCCGCATAAGCACGAGTAAAAAAGAATGAATATTACAAATGATTCAATTTGGAGCGACATTATTTTTTTGTTGCTCCTTTTGCACCAACCGCGATTTCTTTAGACGATATCACTTATACTTACGTCTCTTTGTGTAATGAGGGCAACGATATTCTGCGGCATTTTAATGGGATGTCTTAAAACCTACGGAAATACTTAAATCTAAAGTGTAAAATTCGCTAAACATAAAAAAAAAAACGTAAAAAAAAAAAAAAAAAAGAAAAGTAAAAGAAAAGTAAACAAGAAAAGAAAGTAAAAAAAAAGTAAAAGAAAGTAAAGAAAGTAAGTAAGAAGTTAAAGTAAAACTAAATACGCTTCACTGCCAAAAAGTTTTATTAAGGCCATATTGTTTGCGAAGTGACGGTTTTATTTAAAGAAAGAAGGTAATACACTAAACGGAACACCTTTATACTGTGTATTATTTTTATTAAATTTTCCATCTTTGAGTGAAATTTGACTGGCCTGTTGGTCTAGTGGTTAGTGACCCTGACTGCTAAACCGGAGGTCGTGGGTTCTCTTTGTGTGATGAGCATAATTGTTTGTTCTGTGTCTGGGTGTAATTTATCTATAATATGTATGTATTTACAAAAAAAAAAAATATTTAAGTAGTCTATCAGTTGTTTAGTACCCATAACACAAGCAAATATAATTGCTTAATTTGGGACTAGATGGCGCTGTGTAAATGTGGTAGAATATTATTATTATTAATGATATAACAAGTAACATTTACGCTATGTATAATCTACATAGCGTAAATGTTACTTGTTACATAATTTCACTCAAAGATGGAAAATTTAATTCATCAAGATAACTACAGACTGTATGTAACGAAAATTGCAAACACCAAAAGTTTTCTTTTATTTCTACACGTAGCTCGATAAAATTTAAAGGATATTTTTAAATTCTTCGACGCGAGGCGATGGTAACTGAATACAAAATTTTCCTAGCACTTACCAAAATCAAGTATTTTATCCTAAATGTGGAAATACTCCAGCGTTTACAAGAATTTTAAGTTCTAATCATGTTTATGTATTTTTAAATCAAGTTTATTTATTTTGGTTTTATTGCATTTTTCTTTAGTGGAGATCAGGCATTTCTTGGAAGAACTGTTTTGTAAGAAATTTGCCATTAGAAAATTTGTTAATAATTATAATCGCTAAAACAGAAAATAAATATGTGTACGAGTATATTATGTAAAATGTAGTTACGCAATTTAGACAGTATGAAAAAATACAACATTTATGAAGAACGTAACTAATAAAATATATATAATCATTTCCTACATCATCAGAAAATAAATGGCACACAAATATATGAAATTGAGCAAAATATAATCAAACTAATTGGTCTTTAAAGAACATAAAATAGTCAAACCTTTTTCATAAGAAATCTAATGAAACTTCCTCATAGATGAAAAGTTATAAGTGTCATTACTAAATCGAAGCCTATAAACTTTGCTACCGCAGAACTTTATTATGAAGAAATCGAATTTCCCTTTGGTCTTATGGTGGTCTCAGAACCGGGCAGCACTTGGCTAAACGCCAACGTTCGAACTAGTGTGGTACTTTTTACATTTAATGCTCTTAAGTTTGATATAGTGGACTGGCCAACTTATGAGGTAGCTGAGATTAATATTGTTTATTTTGCTAAGAGGTTTAGCTCAAATTGCTTTTGCGAAAATGGTAACATGATTTTTAGTTTTCATATAAGTTATTTAGTGGTAAAATGCTGTTTTAAGTTTTGTTAATAACTTTTTGGAATCACAACACACTTCAACATGAATCTATTCAAGTTGTGCGACATATTGAGGCAGAATTAAATTATTTTATGAATGAATGAAGCAAGAGTGACAAATCAAATATTTGAGGCGAATGTGAAAGGAAACGTTGGAAGGGGAAGACCTAGAAGAACGTACCATGACCAAATAGGTGACGTTTTAAAGAAGGGACAGATCAGGAGTACCCTTAACCGGTGAGAATGCATGAAAAGACTGACTGAATGTTGAAGAAGCCAAAGATGTATATCAGAATCGTAGCAAGTGGAAGGAAATATTCTCTGCCTACCCCTCTGTTGCGAAAGAGGCGTGATCTATATGTATGTATGTTTATTTAGGACATCTCGGTGTATTCAGTTACATTATTTAATTTTAAAATTTATAAGAGATACATTTATTAAGTTAGTTAATGTATTAAAATTAACTATTACAACGGTGTTGATTGCAGGTGGCACAGGATCGTTCGCTGTAAATTAAGTGAGACCAATGTCGAGCAGTGAACTTCGGATAATTCCATTTCTGAAGCCACGAGTAAGTATGTAGTACCTATTTGTTTTCAATAGTTGTATATAGGAAATATGTATCTATAAACCTACTCCATAGAAGTTCCTATTAATAAACTGTCATATCATTTCACAACATGTGGATGTTCTTTTTCTAACGAAAAAGGGCGGATTCCATTTCAGTGAAGTCTCTCTCGGCTCTCTTGTAGAGATGAAACGAATATATTCATATTAGGTATGCATATTATAATACGAGCGACCGTATTCATATTAGGATAAAGGAATGTCATATATTAGGTTACTCGATATTAGTCAAGTATTAGCCAGAGACAACGCGACGAGGCGAATACAATAGTATTAGGTAGGTACTTATCATTACGATACGAAGCGCGCCGTGCGTCGTTTCGTTAATCATCGTCGGTCGCCGTATCGTCTTGCTCACTCTCTGTAATCGTCGATATGCGGGAGCGAGATCACTTTGCGCTCTCAAACACATTCATTGCTTGTCGCCACGTACCATCCAATTTGTTTATGTGTGCGTTTACTCTTACGATGGATGTATTTTATATACGTGGCGGGCTTTGTATGAAAGTTACATAAATGATTACTGAATAATAAAAGAGCAATGGAGAACGAGCATATTTGTATTTACGAATATTGGCAATATTACTATTATTGAAACAGGTACATATTATATTATCATCGTAACTGCATAATAGGTTATAGGAATGTCATCTATTAGGTTACTCGATATTAGTCAAGTATTAGCCAGAGACTACGCGAACGAATACTAGATATAGAGCATAATACTAAAACGTTCACTCCTTATCCTATTATCTGACTAATATCGAGTAATAGGTATGGTATTAGAATATGACGAAACTAATATATCCTATATTAGGATTATGCGAAATTGACCCTAATATAACATCTCTACTCTCTTGTAACTCGGGCAGTTACGCATCATTTCCTTGTAAATCATTTTTAATTTCCTCTTGTAATTTCCATCTCCTCCCTGTAGTCCTGTAAATGTCAGTGAATATAGCTTTATTTTCAACTCGTAGCATTCATGAGCAAGTTTTTATTATGCCCATGTCGTTTGTCACGTCGAGACAGAGGGAAGCGTTAATTTGACAAGGGATCTCCTGCCATACTGACCCACTTGTGTGTACTGGATTACTTTATTCTACGTGTTGGCTTGTCACAATTTTTCGAATCGTTATAAATTATATGAATGACATTCCCACGGCTGTTTTTGTAAAGTATGATCAGTTTTTGTTATTCTAAGATTATGATTTTTATAGTCATTGTCATATTTTGAAATAAGTAAGCACTTAGTAAATTGTTTATGTTCTTAGCTACTAAACTTTGCACCATTTATTTATTGTCTATGTCAATAAAAAAAAAAATAAGAAACAAGCCTTGAAGTTAAATAATTCCACATTGCGACCATAACAGCCAGGACCAATTTTGAAAAAGCATTATTACTATATTATTTATCAATCGATCTAAATTTTTGATTAGTCCAGGTTTGTTTGTTGTAGTGCAGGTTTCAAGGTTAAGGTTTATATATTCGATCAAGTGTGAACAAATTTCATTAGAGGAAAAATAAACAAAAATTTAAAAAAGAAATGTTTACACCGAAATAGAATTACATGCAGGCAAACTCGCATTCAAATGTTAGTATAAGTTCACTTTGGTATAATTAACATAAAACGGCATATTTCTAATTTTTACCTAAAATAACGTACTCCAAATCAAAGGAAATGAATCTGTTCCGCTAACTCAGACAGTTTTAAAAGTCGTAAATATTTGAACAGAGCTATTCCCAGCGGCCACCGTATAAATCTGACAGATGAAAAGTTCATAACTAGGAAACTAATTGGTCCCCCATGGTCAGATAGTCATGGTGAATGGTTCCCCATTGGCGAAATAAACCTGTGAATTTGGTCCGAATATTCTGTTAAAACAAACACAACAACGATAGATTGTTATGTTACAACCAGTCAACTATAAATAATAAATTATACATACAAGTATACAATAGCAAGGAGTAACTAATGACTGGCCTGTTGGTCTAGTGGTTAGTGACCCTGACTGCTACGCCGGAGGTCGTAGGTTCGATCCCCACCCAGGACAAATCTTTGTGTGATGAGCATAAAGGTTTGTTCTGTGTCTGGGTGTAATTTATCTATAATATGTATGTATTTACAAAAAAAATATATATATATACATATAATTTAAGTAGTATATCAGTTGTTTAGTACCCATAACACAAGCAGATATAATTGCTTAATTTGGGACTAGATGGCGCTGTGTGAATGTAGTAGATTATTATTATTATTATTATGTCTCTTTTTCACGGCTATACTTCTCTCTAAGGTGAGAAGTATACCCGGTCCTTTTGGAAGGCTTACGCAGGGAAACAGTTCCAACACGCAGAGGCCCTTAAAGAATTTTAATTTAGAATGGGATGAGACACTTACCGCTGCCATATCACAGCTGCACTATTGTAGTACAGCTATGATTTGTCACTGATAAGTATAAAGCTATTGTATGATGTTATGGAGTCATTATTATTATTATTATTAACGTGATTTTTGCTTAAAAATATTATTAACATAGAAATAAAGTTGTTATTGACATACCACGCAAATGAATTCGCAAGCAGAAGCTAGTGTTTCTATAAAATCAATTGACTATAAAATTTCTTGCGTACAAACGTTTCCAACCAACTAAAAATTAAGCACCACTACGCACACGAATTCACTAAATTAAATACAGCCGCCGTCAAGACCATAAAATAGCATCGTTCAAACATCAGCGACTACGAGCACTTTTGGATACCAAAACCAGAATATAATGACACATCTTCCCTCAACTAATGGAAGTTAGTAAGTACCAAAAGCAGGATTACGGGGGTCAAATTAAATCAGACGTGTTGTATTCAAAGAGCGAGTGCGATTTTATGATCCGTGAATATCGCGCAGGCATTTCTAGATGTTCGGATCACATTTTTATTGTTATGGAAATACGAGTTTCCCGTTAGTTGGAAATTTCAAAAGGGTCGATTAGGATGTCTGGTTTTGAAGGTTTCGTACAATACGGAGTCCCCCTTCTTATTTGTAAGATGTGCCCCTCGGTTGAGTTGGGCTGCATTCCTTTCAAGGGTTTTCTGAATTTTTAGCCCCAAGATTTCTTTGTAATATTGGAGTGACTTTTAAAGTTCGCGGTATTGAATTATGGGCCGTACGCTCGATTGGGTTTTTACTACGCCATGAAAATTTCTTTTAACTCGCCCTTGTATGTGTTTGAATGTGTGAAGCCTTAAAGTTTCCCTCAATTTGGAACTCAATAAAATATTTCGATACTCATTGTTAAAATACTTTTTATAAATATAACATCAAGTAACTAAATTAATTTACTGATTTGGCACATTCTCAATGCTCCAATGTAACTCTTATGAGATTCAATAATGAAGCAAATGAAGCCAAGTTCTGGTCACACAAACTACTAGACCCCACTGGTGAAATTTTATTGAATTTTCCGTCCAATATGAGAGTCGAGTCGTTATTGATGGACGTACCGTGACGTGGCACGGGTGCTAAAATGACGCTTTTTGTTAAACTAATAAATTTAAGTTTATAAAGTAAACAATTATATTATAAATAAGCTTTAGCATTAGTTTTTGTTAGTTTAGTTAAGACTTACTGGTTAGTAAAATTAAAGGCACCTTTGCTTTAGTTAATCACTTTAAACAAATGCGAAACAAATTAGGTACTTGTAATGCTATTTACTTTTCATTCTATATTGTTTAACATCATCATCATTATCGTCATATCAGCCCAACGATAATACAAATGGTATTAAATTATTATCTAATTATAAATTATCTAATTCTATAATTTTTTTTTGGATCAGTGTGTCAAATTTTAATATAAAATGGGTTAAATAATATTATTTTTCAATCAAATCCTATTTTATTCCATTATTGATATACATTAATCGTAGAAATACTCGCAATCCCATTCAATCTTTAACTGTTATTCGACGAAACCCAATACAATAGAATTCTTAGAAATAAAGTAACCAATAGCTGAAAAGTTTTCTTTCAACTTTTTATAGAGCCTCCAAAAAGAAACTCAGTAAGACAATTTTCTGAAAATGTTTTTCCCTATCCCTAATTATGTCATAAACATTTTAGGCGTCCAATTGGTGATGGAATATGGAACAATGTTTCATATCAAATTTGGGACAAGTTTGTATCTTTTTAGGATGGGATATCGATCACCTATGACGTAGATATGAGAAAATCGCATAAGTCGTGTAACGTGGATTATTTGATAGATCGATGAGAGTACATGTACGGAATGCCTCAATAACGTGTCCCAGTGAACGGATTGATTGATTGAGGTTGCCAAGATTTTTGTGTCAATAAGAATGTACCTATACAAAATGTATGGATATTAATGCTACCATTTTTGTAAAATAACTTTTATAACAGAAAAGTTCTTTCCTATTCATGCTATAGAAAAGAAAATAAATAAAAGCGTAGGTTATATACGATCACTCAGTTTATTGGGATTTTCTAAGAATTTTTATTTTATTTTTTGTTTATTTATTGAAGTTTAACTTAATTACTAGCATTCATTAAAGATTATTTAAGGTAAAAAATGATTGAAACCTCAAAAGTTTTCTTTAAATATATATTTTCGTAGTCTAAAGCTCCAGCAACCTCAGCTTTCTTTAGTTTCCCGGTAATTTGTTCCCGGTAATACTAGGCTTAAAACGGTATCTTATTATTTTTTTGCCTGCCCCCTAATATAATACTTATATACAGAGTAAAAGCGATGGTGGCTGAATGGATAAGAGACCGGCGTGCTAAGCACGCGGTCCGATTTCGATCCCGACCAGCAGTACCAATGTGGATTTCACTTTGTGGAATTTATACGTACTAGTCATATGACTTACCATCTGCTAACGGTGAAGGAAAACATCGTGAGGAATCCACTTACCCTAGAAAAAATTCTAAGTATGTCTGATCCACCAAGCCGCATTAGGCCAGCGTGTGTGAATTATGGCCTAAAAATCCTCTCAGCTCTCTAGATAGAGGAGAGGAGACCCGAGCCCAGCAGTGGGAGATTAACGGGTTGCTGATGATGATTCATTTAAGCATATTACAAAGATCGCTCGCGGTGGCCTAAATTAGTTGAGGCTTATGTCCAGCAGTGGACTTCTATAATGAATATGAATGAATTATAATTGGGCAGCTATAATGATGATGATGGTAGTTACTGCACACAGTACATTTTTATATAAATGCTAAACAAGTAATGGAAAAATTCAAACCCACGACGGGACATGAACCCGCGACCCTGCCATTCCGTGTGCAGTGCTCTTCCAACTGAGCTACGCGGGTGGACATCCCTGAGATCGAATTTATCCATTACCTGTTAGCATGATGACGTCATGACAACGTTTTTCTACTTATCACCGTGGCTCGTTACAGAAACCTACGGATGATATTCCTCCATTGCAGGTAGGTTAATATCGTAATGAAAGTAGAAATTTAATATTTAATGTAAACACAGTACATTGTTTGGTGACCACATTGATCATGAGTGATCCGGAATAAATAAATTAAAGCACGAATGGAACTAGTTGTTTAAATATTCCAACCTCGAGGGGCAACGTGCAAAACAACGTACTCATGCATTTTTAGTCAACCTTTGTTAAGTATACAATACATAGTCGTGTTTTGAAGTTATAATCATGTTTAGGTCTGGACGATGATGTTTAGAAATCTAAAGCCGGTAATATTATACAAGTTTACCAAAGTTTTGATGTGTAGGTACTTTTGAGAGATTGTTTCATTCGTTTGTAGAGACCCAGCAGGTTATTAATGGCGATTCAAAAAAAAATTAAAAAAATAAAAAGACATATATATAAGGAATAATATATTATTAGACTTTTTACTTCCACACTATAACTTGAAGTAATTAAATTAAATAATTTTTATTTCAGATTATTATACATATTATACACAAACTTACAGCTATTGTTAAGGACAACATAAAATAAACTAAAATATATTTTTAAATAAGACGTGTAATGGGACTCGTCGGTCCTAGGATCTACTTGACTGCATGCAATCGCATCCAGTGCCCCAGGATCGGAGAGTCCCATCGGTCAGCCAACGTCTTTAGGATAGTGTTGGTACTAGTGCGTACACGGTGTCATAGGGAGGTACATCTTTGCCGCGTGATAGCTGAAAAGCTGTCTACATTCGCGTCCCTTCAAGTACCTTATGACTGATAATTTTATTGTAATGTTGCATGAATTTAATTTTAATTATTACTACATATATTTTGTTCTGAATTTTATATAAATTAATTTGCATGCCTTATATGGTAGAACATCATGGTCTAAAACATTGGAACAACAGCCAGCAATGTATTTGTTAAAACTACATAATGTTCAGCAAATAAAGATTTGAGTTTGAGTTTGAGTCCGCAAACATACCGGATGCGCTAAAAAAGCGCGGTAGCCCCAAAAACATCCTAAAGGTGTTGTAATGAATGTAATAATGAGTGAAGCGCGGTAGCCCCAAAAACATCCTAAAGGTGTTGTAATGAATGTAATAATGAGTGAAGCGCGGTAGCCCCAAAACATCCTAAAGGTGTTGTAATGAATGTAATAATGAGTGAAGCGCGGTAGCCCCAAAAACATCCTAAAGGTGTTGTAATGAATGTAATAATGAGTGTAATGAATATACAAAGACAGTTAACATTAAAACTATAAAACCTCAGAAAGTCATATGTAGGGACAAATAAATATTTAAGTACTCCAAATATCCTTAAAAATATACGACAGCACCTAATAATAATCTGGTATATAATATTTTGATATATTTTCACCAGTAAATGTTCCTTGTATCTTAGTATCACATAGAGCCTTTTGACGAGTTCCACTCGACATACTAACTCAATATACAGACATTTTCGTAGAAACGTTACTAAATACATAATTTATTATAGAGACTTGTTGAAACACTTAGGTAACGGTTCAAATCTCGCAGAAAAGCAAGATGAATGTGTGCTGCACATTTTGATGCCTGAAATTGTGAGACGAGGACTGGAGATTGTTTTTAGGGTTCCCTTTCTTGGTATTATAAACATTTAAAATTAAAAATTAAAAACATTTCATTTGCCTGTTGTATTTTTTTTACAACCATTAAAAAATGTTTTTCGTTATATGATCAAAATAAAAAAGTGGGTAAAAAGGAACGTTATTTTCAAAATGGTAACGTTATAAGAAACACGTTGTAGGTACTCCCTTTTATTAGTATTGTGACCTCAATTAACCACATTATGACTTTTGCCCTCATTATTATACTAATATCATTCCAACTTATATTTGCTGTCATTTGTATCATTAGTCTGCACTGTTCTACTACATATGAAACACAAAAAAAACATCAAATTATTTTCTATACGGAACCAACATTTATTTAACAACTAAATTCAAATTTCAAAGTTCACAAGTTTCCAGGCATGCAAATTACAAGCGTACACTTCAAAATACGGTCTTTTCAAAATGAAAAACGGACTAACTTTTGCTTTCTTTTGTAGAGCGCATTGCTACGGTTAAAATGCATCAAACAGGATGGAGTGTACGAAGTTGCCAGTGCACACGACTGAGCAAAATTCAGATTATATTTCAAAGAAAAAATTGGTTTAAATAGTTGATGGGTTTTCGTTATTCTGCGGAGCAGCTGAATTAATGTTGTCTGACTAAGGCAAAAGGGAATATCAGAATATACCTTTCACGTTAATATGCCTTAAATTAAAATAAATAATATAATTTGCGTTTTGACGACAGTTGTACCATGTGATCAATCTCATATAATGGACCCTCCTATTCAAACAAAGTTGCTCTTTCACAGCTTGAATGAATTGCAATTATTAATTTCTACTAATTGACTACGCTGTCTAACCAATAAGCTTATAACCTAATTTGGGTAAACAAACCTAAAGTTAAGTCTTTGCCTAATCTACCCAAAACTGTATTATATTATTATGTATTGTATCCTATTATAATTCGTTTAATTCAGATTACGCGCATTGCTAACAGCGGCATATAATACAAACACCCATTAGAGAGACTAACCAACTCAAGTAACGACCCATTTATATGTAAATTTAACTGTACAAAGATAATTTAAGGGATTTTACTTCTTAAGATATATTTAAGGTCATAAGACTTTATCTCTATAAGGATGATATAATATCTTCTAGCGTTTACAAAACTGAGAATATAGTGATATTACAATGGTTGAATTCAAGTAAAAACGATATATAAACAATACTTATTTAAAATTATAACCAAAAAATATTTTACCTAACTCACTTTTTCATTGCAGTGCACTGCTAGATATTATTTGGATAATATCCTTAGCTTGTATCATCTCAAAGCCAATCAAAGGCCTTTGTTAATAACATCTTGACAAAATCACCAGCAACGATTGCTAAATAAATAATTAATTAAAGTCAATGAATAAATCACTGAAATTACTTTTAGTTTCTATAAAAACTGCAAATAGCAGCAATAGTTAAAGCACCACGTGAAACGTATAAAATAATGTACGTAACATCTGCCAATGAAGCATTTAATCTACTTTTATCAATACATATATTAATATTAAAAGTGTCCGATACGCAATGGTAAACATTTTACTGCTCAATATAACACATGCTAGAAATGCTGTACTTGTCAAACGATTGAGCTGAGCATAAGAAATTATGCATAAAGGAACGGTTAATGATAAAGTTTAACGTTCTGTTTAGATAATTTCGGTCAATCGAATATATACAATTAAACAAACTTTATATTAACACAATATGTAAAAGATGAAACATACCTACTCACATAATTATATCGAAGCTGTTAGAGAACTCAATTCTGAAGCTTACCTTAAATTATTCATTATAATTGTGACTACATGAAGATTGAATAAATAAGATAATGATATATCAAAATAAGTAGTTTTAATAATATAGGAAAAATTTTTGATAATATATATAACAAATAACTCATATTACGTATAATGTGATACACGATATATATATATTATATTTTAATAGATGCCCACTCCATGCATTATATTATTATCTGAGCATTCGATGGTGGCATCTATGTATGTTCCCAAAAAAAACTTCTAATCAAAATATAATGAGGTTCAATACAATCAAGCGAAAAAATACCAGTGTATAACAAACAGGCATTTAAAGCTAAACAAGTTTCAACGTGTCATCAATCATATCATGACAGATTGACAGATGGTGTCATATTTGACAGTAATGAAATTTTACGCCCGCATCGTTGCATTTGCTTCGGTAATTACGTGTTAAACTGGACTGGTTATGATGCCAGATTTTTTATTGATACTGTAAGTGGAATGTCGTTAAGAAAATTGGAGACGGTTGTTTTTGTTTTGGGACGAAGTAATTTGGAGAGTGATGAATTTGCATCGATCCTTGAGGCCGCTTCACCCGTGCGTTAAAACCTGCATGATGAGTTTGGTTAAAAAAATAAACTATAACGGACAATAAAACCTTTAACTTTACAAAAAATATACTTTATTGAATTTCTTAATTTTATTGTTTATGACATAAACAACGCAACAACGCGAATGCAAAAAAATTACAATTGAATTTGAATCAGTCAGTCGCTTTTTTACCTGTTAATATTTACTTATTTTTATTTTCCTCTGGTGGGGTAATAAGACACGTATTAAACATCTTTCAAGCAGAAACGGCATAATGCAGAAGCAACAAAACTTGACATCGAAATGTGGATACGAATAAAGGAGTCGCTCTGTGACAGTCGGAGATTACAAGATATCAAATACAAACTTAAATTTGCTGCTATCGTAAAAAGCCATGAAGCTAATGTAGCTCTTGATTTAAAAACAGTAAGGTTTAAAATTGTGAATGAAGATAGAGCTATAGATGAATGGTAGTTCCGATGTCTTTAGGTGTAAATTATTCAAACGCGGCTCATCCAACGACGCTTGGCTGATTCTACTTTTTTACCGCCGTAAGCCCGTCTTTAAACATAAACGAAGGAATTATTTAGATAGTCCGGATCAAGAATTAAACCACAAGGTGTCACTGTTGAATGCTGATTACGACCCAAATCAAGGTTCTAGAGAATTTTTAAGTGACAGTATCGGAGAGTATGGTCTTTGTTGTGAATTATAAAATGTACTTCAAATGAGAGTTGACTGTATTTTTAACATTCACTTCTTACTTTTTGACATTCGGATTTCCGGGAAAATAAAAACGGTATTTGAATTTTATTATAATCTGGTATCTTTAACAAATTTTGGATGCGAAGGGTATAAAAAGTCTGGTTGCCACCCACGTCCATAAAATTACCTCTTGACTTTCCAGTATTTTATTTCACAAAAGGTTTCTAAAATTATTTCTGTCTTGCTTCAACTATAAGGTAACGCCCTCGCTGTTTGTACTGTTTTAGATATCATAAATTATTATCACATAAATACAATTTTAGCTCTCATTGATATTAAAATAATATCATTGATTTTATTGTAGTTGAATTAGTTATTGCCTCATCACCGTACCGTAAATAGAATCCAGGTCATACCATGCTAACTTCATAAATGCTACTAATAAGTTTGTGCCATTCCCGATATAGCGTTTCAATTATACACTATTATTGCCGTCTAGTACAATTATGGTCGATACATTGAGTATTTGCGACAGCAGTGCAGTGTCGATTGTTACACGAATAAAACAGTATTTCATTTGGGATGATTGACCTCGTTACTTGATTAATTTGTTGGTTATTAACATTGAAAAATTAATAGTGATTTATCAGCAACCCATAAACGTCCCACTGCTGGGCACGGATCTGTTCCAAAGAATGTGAAGCGAATTAGGCCTACTATATTATGCTGCTAGACGGGTTGGTATAAGGTTTGTTTCGAATTTTCCTTTACTCACAATGCATAGGTTACAGTCTTAGACACCTTTTACGACACCCAACAAGTACATATTTAGAATTTATTACTCGGTTACCGTTTGATAACCACCTCAGGTTGCAATAATATCGTAGTTCTCCATATGGGCATCAAAAACCATATATGGGTTGCATCGTGAAACATTATGGAATACTCAGCAACATCATATTGACGCAGAAACGGTAAACTTGTATTAAAAATGGCTACTAAGTTTTTTGTGCTACAAAGTAATTACATTCTTAACCCGTGTAGTGATGAATTAAGAATACATACTGTCACCACCCCATTTCAACCCACGGGTGTTGTAAAGGGTGACTAAGAGACTTATATTATGCAGACAAGAACGTTGCGAGAAAATTCGAAATAAACCCTATACCAACCCGTCTGGCCAGCGTGGTATAGTAGGCTAAATTCCCTCCACATTATTTGGAGGAGACCCCTGCCAAGCAATGGGACGTTTATATTGAAATGATGATGATGAATGACATCTTCTATATTAATTAGGAGGCTCTTTCCTTTTGCTTGAATGCTAAAGAAGTAAATCTCTCGCTGTATAGATTTTTTTATGACTTCGTCGTTAAAGCCAATTAACATAGCTGGCAAAATGCAGGTGTGATTTGGCAATGTACTTTTGCCTACCCAATTAAGCACTCATTACATACTAATCTATATTATCTATCTGACTGGCCTGTTGGTCTAGTGGTTAGTGACCCTGACTGCTAAACCGGAGGTCGTGGGTTCGAACCCCACCCAAGACAAATCTTTGTGTGATGAGCATAAAGGTTTGTCCTGTGTCTGGGTGTAATTTATCTACTATCTATATAAGTAGTATATCAGTTGTTTAGTACCCATAACACAATCAAATATAATTGCTTAATTTGGGACTAGATGGCGCTGTGTAAATGTAGTAGAATATTATTATTATTATGCTATAAACTAAGCACTGTGTCTAATACGTATATTAGGTGAGAGTAACAAAATTTCTTTGAACATGCATTTCAAAGTGAGATTTAGAATTAATTTATTAATCTTTATTTTTTTAATAAGTACGTCCAAATTCCCTCGAAAAATCTTTAGAGACCCGTGCCCCGCATTGGGACGTTTACGGGTTGAAATGATGACGATGATGAAGTACGTCGCTATCAGTAGTATAATAACTATTTACAACTGTACTTCTTAGTGTACAATGTACCACTAGCGTGGAGAGGTGCGCATCGTGACCACACTGCCCATTCGTTGCGCACAAATCGCGCTCATGTCGCGTGTACTTTATGGGACAGCCGGCGGCATCTCACTATGCCCCTGTAGAATACTACTGAGACCTTCTATTTACTAGAATAGACATTTTCAAGATAGTGTTAATTTTCTAAAAATACATCTTCATTTCACCCCATAAACTTCCTGCTGGGCATGGGTCTACTCCAAAGAATGTGGAGGGAATTAAACCCACTATACCACGCTGAGGAAACCCACATACCCTAGAAGAAATTCTTTGAGTATGTCTGATCCACCAACCCGCACTAGGTCAGTGAGAGTGGATTATGGCCTAAACCCTCTCAGCTCTCTAGTTAGAGGAGGGGAGACCCGAGCTCAGCAGTGGGACTTAATGGGTTACTGATGATGATACCACGCTGGCCAGGTGGGTTGGTATAAGAATTGTTTCAAATTTTCCTTTTCTTGAAGTGTTCTTGTCTGTATAAGGTTACGCCCTTAGTCGCCTGCTACGACACCCACGGGTTGAGATGGCTATGTATTCTTAATCCGTCATTATACGGATAATTCTAAAAATACATTTATTTTATTATTTAATAACTTGATGTCGCGCGGGTCTTCGCTACCGTCTTTCTATATTTTTGTCACTGCAATTGCAACCGAAACTTATCTATCTAATTTAAACTTAAATCAAATTTTGCTTTTCCGTAAAATTGATTGATGATGAATATCTCGATTATTTTGTGGCACCGAATATTGTACTAGTTATATACATAAAAACCAAATTCAAATCCAAACAGACATCCTACATTGCGTAACTTGAGTTAGAATTTATACAACTACAATCAAGTGCCTTAAGATTATGGTACGATTCAGACCAACCGGCTCGCGTCGCGCCGCATCGGAACGGAGCCGTCCGCGTGCCGCGGCAGCCGATCGGCTGCCGCGGCATGCGTACGGCTGCCGCGGTAGCCGCACTGCAAGCGCCCAGAAGTGCCGCTCTCTTTGCGCCGCGTAGACGTAAAGTGAAATATTATTTAAAATATCGCTTGAAGAACACAACTTGAATGATTCGCTAGCTGTTGCTGCACCGTAATCTCCGTACGACACACGGCCGACCGGCTCCGAGCGGACCCGACGGCAGCCGGTCGGAGCCGGTCGGAGCCGGTCGGCCGTCGCGCGTCGCGGGGTGCCGACGGAGGTAACTATGCGTAAGTTGCATGCAAATATGAACTGTAATTACTATTGATACATTTCAATGTTCTTTAACGCATTGTAAAATGCCGCCCGGCGCGGGCCGATGCGAGCCGGTTGGTCTGAATCGTACCTAAGGCGGAATATGGCGCGTCTAATATAAAATGTAACACCAAATATGTAACCTGTGTTCGCAATAAATGATTTGAATTTGAACTAACTACGTAATATATTGTATTGGCAGTTGTATCAACACGGTAAAAAGGTAACATATCTGAGGGTCGGTAAAGTAACGAGTAAAGTTTCGCAAAGTTACGTGCCTTTCAAATGTAATTTAGTTTAGTTTGATTTTCAAGATTTACTTTATTAAATAAACTTCTTTAAATCTTTCTTTGAATTACACCGACCTGGGACTCTATTTGCAATCTCGAATACTTTTTTTTTTTTTTTCTTTAGACTATTATTTATTTATTTATTTACACTTTACATACACAGAAATGTACAAAGGCGGACTTAATGCCAGAGGCATTCTCTACCAGTCAACCTATAGGGTGATGCAGAGAAGGGTCGAAGTAGGTGCATAAAAACAAAGAGATTATGATAAATTAAATTAATTACAATTAAACACATAAATATAAATATTATATAAATAAACACAAATACACAAATAATATACATATACATATAAAGATACAATATACATATATACATACATATATATAAAATAATATACATACTATTGTTGTGTTAATTCAGCAATATTTTTTAGTAGTAGATCACGGACTCGCCTCTTAAACACGTCACGGCTAGTAGACTTTCTGATCTCAAGAGGGAGGGCATTCCACAGAAGTATAGATTGTACGAAAAAGGAGGAATGAATGAAATCAGTAGAGTGAGTAGGACAGACTAGAAGAAGATTGTTGGAGGAACGTAGTTCACGTTCATGTACAGTGCACAGGTATTGGAACTGGGAGGCTAAATAATTGGGAGTGTTAGGACACATAAGAATAGAATAGAGAGTAGTGAGGGCGCGTGAACTGCGACGCTGACGAATAGGTAACCAATTGAGTTGGGAGCGAAAAGCAGACACATGGTCATACTTACGAAGATTGAAAATGAATCGAATGCAGTTATTGAGAAGTCGGTCAAGTTTATTAAGGAGATCTGCATTCAGGTCAAAATAGCACACATCACCATAGTCGATTATAGGTATGATCAAAGCCTGCACAAGCATCGTTTTAGTCTGAACAGGAAGGAAGTATCTAAGCCGATACAGAGCACGCAGGGATCCTGTGACTTTCTGGCTGACGTGGGTCACTTGAGCCTGCCAACTTAAGGTGAAATCAAGAAATAGGCCTAGATCCTTCACATGAGAGCTAAGGTTGATGACATTGCCATCGTAAGAGATAGGTGGTATAGCAGTAGTGTCCAATCTGCTGATCATGCGTTGACTACCCACTATTATAGCTTGGCACTTTGATGCATTTACACTAAGGCCAAACATCTCGGACCACTCCTTTATGCGCTCCAGGTCACTATTAATTGAATCCACCGCATCACCCACACAGTCAATACCAGCATGTGAGTAAATCTGCAAGTCATCGGCGTAAAGATGATACGTACATTGAAGTTTATGGGTTATGAGATTGATAAAGATTGAAAAAAGAAGAGGGGATAATATTCCGCCTTGAGGAACGCCACAGTCTATGGCACACCAATCAGATGAAAGGTCATTGATGCGAACTGACTGTTGACGACCTCGAAGATATGTTGAGAACCAATCCAGTGCTTCGGAAGAGATCATAAAGTGGGAAAGGATGGATAGAAGGATGTCGTGACTGACGGTATTAAATGCATTGGAAAAATCAATTAGGGCAAGGACGGTGATGTTAGTCTTTTCCATTGCTACCCCAATATCGCCAGTCACTTTGAGAAGAGTAGAAACAGTGCTGTGGCCTGGCCTAAACCCTGATTGAACAGGACTTAATAGGTTGTGATGGTACACAAACCGGGCAAGCTGTTTATGTACACAGGCCTCCAGCACTTTGGATAGGAAGGGAAGAATGGAAATTGGGCGAAAGTGGGAAGGTAGCGTAGGATTATGAGTTTTAGGTATAGGAATGACGTAGGCTTTTCGCCACAAGGACGGAAAGACACCAGAAAAGAGGGAAAAATTTATGATATGGGAAATGGGCAAAAGTAGATGGTCGAGGATAGTGAGGATCATGCGACGAGTTATCCCATCGCTCCCCACAGCATTAGATTTAATGGAAAGGATTACTTTTTTAATCTCGTCAAAAGTAACTGGAGAAAAATTAAAAGGGTTGTAATTGGATGGAGGCAGGCCAGCAAGATAGTCTGCAGCTTGACAACCTGTTTGGAAATTTATTGTATTGGAGGTAGAGAAATGGCGATTTAAATCTTCCAAACTAGGTGTACCATGCAGACCGACGCTACGCTGCTTGCCGATCCCTAGGGTTCCAAGAAACTTCCAGGTGGCGGCGGGAGAGGAGGGTGTGATGTTACTAAGGATATGTCGGCGTTTCGCATTCCGTATCATCTGGTTACATCGATTCCTTGCAGACTTAAAAAGAGTCCAGTTTTCAGGACAACGGTCCCTCCTAAACTTCCGAAAAGCACGATCCCTGCGCCTCATCGCCATCCTAACTCCTTCAGTTATCCAGGGTGCCGGAGGCCGCTTCAATTTGACCTGTTTTACGGGAGCATGGACGTCATACAGGTTAAGGACAATGTTGTTAAATATATCTACTTTCTCATCAACGGTAGGGGCTGCTATCAAGTCATTCCAGACAATGTTTGAAGCGTCGTTACATAATTTGTCGACATTCATGCGATTGTAACTACGAATGTGCAGGACTTTAGGTGGGGGCTTAGGAATTTTTAGGATGTAGGAGAGGAAAATAAGATCGTGGTGAGAAAAACCGGGAGCAGGAAGTTGACCGTGGGATGAGGCTAAGTTGGGGGAAGAAGTAAGGATTAAGTCGAGCCAAGTGTCCTCTCCGTCAGGATTGTGGTGAGTGGGTTGAAGAGGCAGTACGTGGAGGTTGCTTGACTCGACAATTTCACGGAGTTTATAGGAACGGTGGGAGGGATGAGAAAGAAGGTTGGTATTAAAATCGCCCATGATGATGTGATGTGCATACTCAGACCCTAAAGATTCCAGAATCAATTCGAGACTGGAGAAGTAATCAATAGTGGGGGGACAGTAAACAACACCCAATACAATTTTAGCCCTAATTCTATATCTATTATTCTATATCTATTATTATCTAAACTGCAAAGTTATATTATTCTGAGGCGATGTCCTCTCCAGTAATAATATATCACTGTGTATGTACTCGACACAGTGCACACGCCTCCATTCGTGGTCGCCGTTTTCGGTATCGGGAGGTTACATTGCTTACGAACAGGCATAAAACGGGCGTCACTTTCTTGTTATAGACCGAAGATCTCAACTGCGATAGCGCTGATGTGTGTGGCCGCATTTATTTATCTGATACTGTCGCGACGATATGATACTGCTTCAATGACGCTTTAAAAGGAACTTTTTGTGAAGTTGCTTTATTATTTTTTACTGAAATTGTTACTTGCCAGTAATATAGCACAAATATATTTCAATCCTGAACATAATTCACGTGATTTAAAATAAGAATGAAAATAAAAGACGAGCAGCATATTTTTATAAATAAACAAAGAGCGTACTCGTAGAAATATTTCCGAGCGTAAATACCAATTTGAATTTTCCCGCGTTGTGCATATTAAAACATTTCATTCGCCATTTCAGTAGTTGCTCTACGAGGCGTGCAGAACTCCACGGGAGGTTGGTTGAGTGCACACTACAAAGGTCGACTGTGATGTGTTTTCCTTTTATTTATGTGAACCTGGTGCACTGGGACACACTACTAATACATAACGCTGTACAAACGAATATACTCCTTTTATCCACAGTCATAAAACTTATTTTACTAATGAGAGTTCGACTTGTGATTAGTTTAATAAAGGGAAATTGTATAAAATGTGGACCTATTACATCATATAATTATATATGACGAAGCTATAGGTTCAGTATTGTTTTTAATGACGTCAGTTATGCTGACGTCATCATGTTCATTATTTATACGCTCCATAACAAATGATAAAAAACAGTATTTTATACAGCTGGTGTTGCGTGTTGTTTTGCGCCGATATATAAGATCATATATGAAAGGAAGGCCTTCGTAGCATATAATATTTATTTGTATAGATAATAAAGGTGATTAAAATATTCTTTTTCCCAGCAATTTTACCTCAGGTATTATCTTACAAATAGTGTTATATTAGCTAACAAAATACACCTGGGGTCTCTAAATGATCCCTCATCAGACTGCGGTCGGTTGATTGGTTTCGGAAAGAAATATCTTACAGTCACACTTTCCCGATCGCGTAATATTAGAGTGCAACCTGTCGCTCTGTCAACAGCTGGTGGCGATCTTGATAGTCCCTTATTAGAATTCCCGATACCCTATCGTAATTGCAATAAAATATCTAAACAAACAACTTAACACTTTCCCCTTGCGTCCGAACAAATACACCCTCTCCGCAATATTTCTCCCATTCTCTATCTGAAAAAATCCAATTTCGCATCCGTCTACAACACGTGACGCTCGAAAAAAAAACGCCGCGTCTGACAAAGCCGTCATAAAGTTCCCAAGTAATTCATAAACTGGGAAAGTGCCATTCCGCCTGTGCCCCAACGATTCGTCCTGGACGACAGAGACCTATTAATTTTTACGATCCATTTAATTCTTTAACCTGGCGGAATCGATTTATAACAGTTTTACCGCCGGAGATTTAACTGGAGTTGTAAAGCTTCTGTCGGTGCCTCGAGACAGTATTGCATCGGTATCGGCACGCCATTCAACCACCGGTGGGAAGTACTAATTGGATTTTCTACTTCATTTTGTATTGATAAAATATGCAGCCATTGTATAATCAGATATACGCATCAACTTGGTATTTCTATCTGTTCGAATCAATTAAGTAAACTAACTTCTAATAAGGCGAGTTGATGATGACGAAGGCGACCAATTACTACCTCATTTTGGTATATACCAAAAACTAAAGTTTATCTAACTTACAACTGCCAAAAAATATGAAGCGACTAGCAAACATCTTATAATAATCTAGATGTATAAAAATTCAAACAATTTCTTCAGCATCGTTATAACGAACGGTAGAAAATTGATTTCCAAGCTCAAAGAGTTCCAAAAACTTATTTGTAAAAGTAAATAAAATGGTTACCCGAAGTGTACGCACAAAAAGTAAAACTAATATTATACACGAATGAAAATACATAATATGTTTCGTAAAAAACAGAAACTCAATTTCAACATGAAAAGAAACCTCGTGTGATTTTTGCCCACAAGCAATGTCACAACCCATTTCAACATGAACATGTTGATTAAATCACATATTTATTTCGAAAACTCATGAAACTTGACCTACGTCACGGCTTCAAAAGACCAATCTTCGTATGTGCCGCGAGATTAAAGCAAAAGATAAAAAAGTTTATACAAATACAACTATGTAACAAAGAGAACATGTTTTGAAATGTTATTCATAATAATTAATATATTTTATTTTACAAATCAATTGTTTTTCATAATGGAATTAACGCATCCAAAAGAGGTGAAGTAGTTTAGTAGTTAGAATTTGTTACCCGACTGTCAGGACGGGTATTGTTTTTCACGCGTATCTTGTATGTTTGTAAATTTCTTTATTCCCACAAATCTTCCAAACGGCTCTATGGATCTTGACAATTAGTGTATCGTTAGATTCGTCTAGAAAACCCAAGTGTCTTTAGATAGGTTTTAAGAATAAAAAGACTTAAACGGCCGGCTTTTAACGCCAAATTGTAAGAAGTTCAATTTTTTTTTTAACCAAACCTATCGAGTTGGGTTTCAAAATAAAGAGAAGAATGTTATGTATCTAAATTTAATCAGGTATAATAATATTACAATAATTAGGGTTCCGTAGTCAACTAGGAACCCTTATAGTTTCGCCATGTCTGTCTGTCTGTCTGTCTGTCTGTCTGTCTGTCTGTCCGTCTGTCCGTCTGTCCGTCCTCGCTTAATCTCTGTGACCGTTAGCACTAGAAAGCTGAAATTTGGGACCAATATGTGTATCAATCACGCCGACAAAGTGCTAAAATAAAAATTGGAAAAAAATGTTTTATTAGGGTAGCCCCCCTATATGTAAAGTGGGAAGTGTTTTTTTTTTAATTTTAACCCTAATGTGTGATATATTGTTGGAAAGGTATTTAAAAATGAATAGGGGTTTACTAAAATCATTTTTTGATAATGTCAATAATTTCGGAAATAATCGCTCCAAAAGTAAAAAACAAAGCGTCCCCCCCCTCTAACTTTTGAACCATAAGTTTAGAAAATACGAAAAAAATCTGAAAAGTAGAACTTTATAAGGACTTTCTAGGAAAATTATTTTGAACTTGGATGGAAACAACAGATGGAAACTGCAGTTAACCAATATAATTTGGTCCCTGAATCGTATGAGCGCCTATACAATCCAGAGGTCAAGTTTCATTTGCCCGTATTTTTTTTTTAACTTCGTTTACATAATATTTTATTATAGTGTTCGCGCACGTACCCACTACCGGGAGCTGTTGCAGGAGCGCGGAGCGCTGCTGGATCGCGAACATAATGGATAGTATGGATACCCACCTTTAAACTCATAAGTGGGAACACTTATTGTGACGGACGGGAAACTACGGAACCCTACACTGAGCGTGGCCCGACACGCTCTTGGCCGGTTTTTTTTACTTTTTAGTGCGTTGCTCTCTGTTAATTGTTTGCAGTCATGTTATTAATTTTTTTTTAATTATACTTACTTGTTTGTGCTTGTTATTTTAATTTGAATTTTATATCCACGAATACGTGGATATAAATAAAAATAAAAAATAAAATAGTAAATGTCAATAGACATTTACTATTTTATTTTTTATTTAGAATTATATTATAATGTACTTATCTATTATTATTATTTTTTGTAAATTTTATGACATCTTATATATTTATTATTATGACATTTTATTTTGTATTATATGTGTGTGTACGTTTTTCTGTAATTTAGCCTCAGTTGCTTTATAAATAAATGATTATTATAGTAAAAGTTATATAATTTTGTGATGAATATCGCAATTTAAGTAGCGTGATGTTACTTAAAACTTACAGTAAACCTCAGTTCTTCTTCTATTCGTACATAGTATCATGACATATTTTATTGCTGGTAACCCAGCCAGATATACAGCAAGTTGTTTTCTACCTACCCGACCATAGATAAAATACTAATACAGGTATACCCGACTAACAGCAATAAAATTCATCCTACAGTAAATTTGATTTTATTATGAACTTTATTTTATTATGAACTTAGGACGATTATGTCACTTAATTAACTACAAAATACCTACTTTTAACGCATTTTATGCCATAAGCTCACTAATAAACAACTTAATAAAACAGTACGCCATTACAAAAGTCAACAATGCTTTGAAATAAACACGTAACTAGACGCCGCGCCACGCCATACAGGCGTACATCCACATTAGGTACATTAAGTGCATCGAGGTGCATCGTCCGTTTCGATCATAAATCAATGAGACTGCATTCACTTAGCACAGCCTGTACAGTCAGCTATTAGCACGAACCACTGCTTTCGCGAGCCGTTTCATAATCGGATCATTATTTACAATTAATAGCAACAATGATGCAGATCCGCACTTAATAGGTACTTTTTATTTTTAATACTTTTTATTATTTTATTATTGCACTATATAAGGTAACAAAAGTATAAGAGGAGTGAATGCGCCAAATTAATAATGATCTAATCGATCTAAAGAAGGGACAGGGGGCTTACTCTGAATTTTATTAGTCGATATTGATGTCGCTGTCAAATGCTTGAAATTGACAGCGAAAATATCTAAATTTCCTTACATTTGACAACGACATCAAAACCGACTAATCGAATGTTGAAATTCAGAGTAAGCCCCCAGGTCAAGAATACCCAAAACCGCCTAGCAAGTATAAAAAGATATGATAGGTATTTATGAAAGTTGAAGAAGCAAAAGATAACGTCAAAATCGTAGCTGATAGAAAGAAATAGTCTCTGCCTACTTCTCTGAGAAAAAGGCGTGATCGCTTCATGATAAAGACACTGTTGTATTTTTTAAACCCCTCTACTAATTTCTACTCTCGCACAGAATATCGACGCTAAGGAGCAGTATATTATAAACGATTGCACCTAGCCCATTGAGTGTAGAGCGCCGAAGACCAAATCCCTTTCGGTTTCCCTTTTCTCTTTATTTCCCTGTTCCTTTTCGGTAGACAAGATCTTGGTTGTGCTTTCTTCGCATTGTTTATTAAATTCAAAGAGAACAGAGTCATGTACGCCGCCATTGGTGGCGGTACCACTTCCCAACGCATGGGTTGCTGGTCTGCTACTTCCGGCAATTAAAAAATAAAATATTCTAAGCAAAAAATATCCTAAAATCTACATATTGAATATTTCTTCGTCAGTATTACAACGCACATATTGTAAATAAAACCCTCCGTGAAATTCTGAATAACAACCCCAGCATTTTCCAACACGTATACCCGTTTGATTTTGCCGTCAATCGTTTAACTGTGTAAATTGATGTTATTCGCGCGTGACACGTTTTGATTCTAAATGAATTTTCAAATTCGGCCCTGGGTTTTTTGCAATTGTTCTGAATCCGTGTGTGTGATTGTTTGCTGTTGCAAAATTTTGTTAATTAAATGTTGGTTATACTTTTAAGGGTTACTAATTTGTTTATAAAAGATTTTAAAGTAACTGAAAAAGTTTAGTGCGGCATTCAAGATTTTTCACGTTTACTACGCATACACAAATCACAATTAAATCCAATAAAATATAATTAGTGAATATTTTTTGGGAATAATGGAATAATGTTTACAAAAAAGTACTTACAAAGAAAAATCTTGAAACAAAAAAATATTAATCTTATGGACGATCTTTTTCAACCTGTCAAGAAAAAGGATTTGAAATAAATAAAGAACAACAAATACAAGATATAAAGACGGCCTTGGATAAAAAATACGAAAATATTTCCAAACGTTTCCAAGATGAAAGATAGCGGTGACTAAATACTGACCATTTCTCAAGACCAACCAACAGCTTGAATTTTTATTCGCATAGGCACTTGCGAGTTTGTACGAATGAGATAAAACTTAAATAATTTTTAATTTAGAAAACATTCAATTTCGACTTAGTTAGCATCTGTTACATTAGTATATATTTAAGGGGAACTTTATGCAGTATATTTTATTTCCGTCGTAAAACTATTCTAGTTAAATTAATTTTATAAAAGGAAAAGCTTGTTTGTATCTTTATGGCGTCATAACGGGGCTACTTATAATGCTAGTATTCATGCGGGACAAAGTTGTAAGCTTAATGTTTATTGTCACATTTTTCAGGATGAATACACACTACTATAATTAATTAGAACAGCTATTATGAATGAATGTACCTTAACTAAAATCATTTTGCAGAAGCAATCAAAACAAATTATATCAACAAATATCAACTGACCTAATAAACTAATTTCTATACGCCCAATGTTGATCGTTGATACTAAATCAAAAGTTAACAAACCAAATGACGTCACAACACACAAATTGCTGCTACTATTTTCATAATCAAACTCGAATGTTCGAATCAGCGAGTTTGTGGTGCATGCATTCAAATCATAAATCATCGGGATAGCCTATTACTTTGTGTGCTCAGCCATTAGCTAGTTCCATGAGGCTCCACGCTGATGTAAGCAAGCCCTAACTTGGTTACTTCGATATTGTAAACTTGGGAATACTGATAGCCAAGTTTAAGTTGCAGTAGCTAAGATTATTAGGAGTGTTTGCTCTTGTCTAAGGGTAATTTAATGATGACGTTGTTGACTGGATTCATAATTGGAGCCAATAAAACAACTTATAATTTTTGAATTTAATTACAGATGGATTTAATATTTCTTACAACTTGTAAGATTGATTGCTTCATTTTTTTAGTTTATATAAACAAAACTAACAAAAATTTAGCAGCGTTCGGAATATGATCTATCTCATAGAAATATAATATTGGAGTCCAGATCTGTTGGTTTTTTAATTAATTATATTTTTTTCATTTCTGGTCATCTAACATGGTACCGAAAAATACAGGAATTCATTTCAAAGTCTCAATATCATCCGGTGAGCTAAGTATGAGCTTTTAATTAGCGTTTCTTCATCCTCATGGAACATTTTATGAAAAAAAAGCTATAAACGTAATCGTTATTCTTCTAAATCATCATTATAAGGGTGTTACTCTTAGAGGAAATACTACTGGCAAAATATATATTTTTATATATCACTCTGTTTTTTTAAAGGACCATAGAAGAAAAAAAAAGCAAAATCCTGGATGTAGGTATTATAATAAATTATTATTAATAGGTGTAGTATCATTGAATTTATTATCATGAATTTTGGAAGATCGTTTTTTGACGATATCTATGTTTATCAAGCGATAGTAATAATATTGTCCTTACCAACTAATTTTTATTTGAATAAGTAAGGTATACCAATTTAATCTTTTCTTTGGTACTTTCAAATAAATAAATAAATCGATCTTTTAAGATTTGAATACGATGAATAGAACGTTAGTCACCACGAAATATCAAGCCCATTGTTCAACCGGCAAAAAAATGAAAACAAAACTTGAAAATCGACGACGATCATTTTTTCAAAAATTCATACAACTTTTTGTAAAAAAAATAACCAATGTTCCCGCAGCTCACACTAAAACTATATTCAGACTTTATACGAATATTCGGTCCATTGCATTGGTATCCTATTGTTTAAAACAAAGTAGGAAGTCACAAAGGTCCCTATTGTGCACACACAAGTTATGACTGATGGTGGAAAATCAATTTCCATCGACCATTGACGTCTCACTTGGTCTGCACCCTCCCTCGTACTGCGCACTGATCTAGCTGTTTTTCACCTTCGTTACACACGTCAAAATAACAATAAAATGATAAATGTTGTAACGAATTATTACAGGATATCGTCTAATGTGTATTTAAATACGTTTCGTGGTAAGGGTCGCGGAATAAATATGCGTGACTCTCTCTTACGATTTAATCGCTTACGTAAATTTATTCATTTGAGTACAACCACTTACTAGGGTTACTCAAACGTTGGTTAATAACCCGAGAATATGGTTACTTGAAAGTTTTAATTGTAGAACAATTATCGCTGTTTTAGTGTTACGGGTTTACGATCATAATCGCTATTTCGTGTTTTGATAAAGGGTAGCATTACCGGCAGAGTAAAATGAGTGAAGTTTCAATAAACTATTATATGAAATATACACAGTTATGAAATATTGTTTTGGTTAACTTTTACAGTTCTTAAAACTTGACTGTTTTGAAGATGGTTGTGAGAAATTTAAAAATAAAAAACTAAAATATATTTGAGACAGACGTTTAAAAAACTAAAATGAAAACGACAAGCATCAACACGACCATTGAAATGTTTATCCTTTAACAAAGCGCGTCACATTCCCCGGACGCTGCCACCATTTGTCGCCCTTCTAAGTTTGACACCAAACTTGCTCGTAGGGAAGAAAAAAAGTAAATATTTCACAGGCCCGAGTTGCACCCTTGTTGGTGGAATCACGCGTCGCTTGCGCGTGTTTTCACGAAGATGGATCATTGGTACGCGCGACAAGTGGCGCGATGTACGGGCGGTCAGCAATCAGCGTTTTATTTGATTTGTTTGCGTGTGAACCGTTGCGTGTTTTTAAATAATAACATTTCAAAGGTTTCATATTTCGGATTTATTCTCACAATAAAACACCTTCTTGCCTTTAGAACTAGCCCAATTAATAGTATCCTAGTGTTGTTAAGAAGAATTTTTCTTTTACATGTGAAGCTTTTGCTTTTCTTTAATGTCTTGAAATAATAAAGAACAAAATGAGCATTCATAATGTAAATAATAAAATATGGCCTTAAAAATATTCAAAACAAAGAACCTTTGATAAGCCTAATAAGACAGAACTTACTTAATTGAATAATGATTTTGTTACTTATAGAATTATTCTGGATACCTGGCTATAAAAGTATTGCCAGAAACAATAGTGTAGTTAAGGCAGCTAAGGGAGCTTCAAAGTTGGATTATTGTAACGACATTACTTCGAATATCCAAGACCTAAAAAAAGTACCTTAAACTGAAGGTTAAAATGCTATGGAATAGCTATTGGGTAAAGAATAACAATAGTGCTTTGTTTGATATAAGAAAAGTAGTTTATGAAAAACGCAATTTACAGGTAAATAACAGAAAAGTTCCAGTAATTTTAAATAGACTGACTGGACGTTGTAATGAATCTCATGTACATCTTATTACTAAGGAAGCTAAAAAATGTTCAAGATGTGATGCATTAAGCATAAGCCCCTATTAATTGTTTAGTTGAAATTATCCACATATTGTAGAAAGGAAATCAGTTTAATATAAACGCAACGTTTGAACCGCCCGTCTACGAATTTAGCGCTCCCTCGAAGATGGATCATCGAGACGGCGGGGGGCGAGCGATCGCGATAAACCGTCGCGATATGGAAAACTGCGGAATGTGAACACCTACCGATGCAGCTCCTACATTTGTTTGTGTTCAATGTTGCTTCTCACCTGTAGATACAATGTTTTACAGCATCTATGGCAGGAATAAAGTTTGCTTTGTTTATACTTTACCCTATGTATCTGAATATACAATTTAGGTAGAGATATGTGAACACATTGGAATGTAATATTTCAGTATTGACTGTTCAGAAAGTTGAAAGAAATAACATTGCCGTATATGTATAATGTATAAGCTACAATAGATCGTAATAAAGATATGGATAATATTATAGTGTATAAACCTACGTATTTTCCAGCAATTTGATTCTTTATCCACAGGACTCTTTTACGTCACGTGCCAAAGCAGCAGCTAAGTAGAAATCACTTTGTTGGTGGTCATATAAATATGATTACCATTTCTTAAAACAAAGTAAAACTTATCACTAATATAATCATGACAGAAAAAAGTAAACACCTGTACACAAGTGTAGTGCGGGCACAAAAACCAAAAAGTAACGAAATCGCCAATTTTATAGGATACTGTAAATATTAATATGTCCCTCGCACACTTCAAAACGGTAATAAGGCACGTCCTAAAATAATTTGACAAACCGTGAAAGTAAAATAACTGTACAAAAAATGTACTTGTGGAAAAAGTCGACCCTATCAAGTGTCAACGCAAAGCCCCTTACTGTGAGCTAAGTATAGGAACTTGTTAACATAACTCCGCAATCTAGGTCATCTGTCTCGACATGAAACGTTGAAATAAATAGCCTATTTAACTTGGCGGTACTTTTGTGCTAACCTTGGACTGGTGGTGTACGAGGTTATAACAAAACTTACGATAGTAATTTTCGTTACCCTGTTAACTGAAAATCTTGCGTGATCCAATCAGAAATGAGGGGATCCGCAGGAAAACTAAAGTTGTCGACATAGCTCATAGAATCGTATCGTTGCGTTGGTACAAATTAATTCCACGAAATCAAATCCACATCGAACTGCTGATAGGATTTGAACCCGGACCCCATGTTTTAAATACCAGTCACTATTGTTCTTTTCACAGTAGAATGTAAAAAAAATGCAATGACGAAGTCTTGTTTGAAATCTGATTGTTCTTTTTTTTCTCAGTATATTAGGTATATGTATACTGAGAAAAAAAAGAAACATGTGCAACCAAAGTGCTCAAGTATCTTTTTTTAAAACATTCAGCTCCATTATTTGGTGAGTGCTAAGTTTGTGTCAGACACATATTTTTATGTCACCATCTCACACCACAATAGGGCTTAAGCAAATATTAACATTTACTTAAGGCATTTTATTTTCCCCTCTGCCTATTTTACACCCCACTGTTAAAGTACTTTTATTGAAGTAAACTGAACTCTTATTTTTTTTTTTAATATTTGAGAATATTGGAATTAATCCTCTTCCAATAAAACACTGATCTTCTTTAGATTTTTTTTCTATAAATCCTAAAAATAACATGTTTTAGAAGTAATAAGTACTTTGTTACAAAATAAAAGAATAATAAATAAAATTTTGACATGATTCTAGACCAAATTCCCTCCACATTCTTTGGAGGAGACCCATGCCTGGCAGTGGGATGTTTATGAGTTGAAATGATGATAGACAGAACTGAATTACAAGATTATTGTGATCATACTTTTACAACCATTATTATAATCATTATTTGTATTAAAATGAAGCACACATAGTTTTACGAATTACTTACTGCGCCGTCTATATAAATCCGTATAAACACAATGCTAACACACGTCTTCAAGAAAAGTTTTCCAAATGCCGTTGTACCAAAAGAACACACACTTAAAATGGCATTATCTTCTTATTTTTATATTAAACTTGAACCAGGAGGAAGTCCTGTAATCGCCTTAAGCTTTTCATCATTCAGAGGCAGCTGTCGCCCCCTCCGACATGCTTCCCGATTTTTTGTCAAAACTTTCTAAATTTTATTGCCTTATTGTTTAAAACTCTTATAAAATCTTTCGGGGAAAGACTCTTAAAATAAATAATAGGTAGGTACGTATTTTTTCTGGTCTTTGTTGTTAAAAAAAGATTGGCTTCAAAAATGCCTGTTTATATTGTACAGGAGCGGATCTTTGGCTATTGTATTTATTTTATTCTTTGCAATTTCAAATCATTTATTATGATACATACATAATTATTTTATTTTCTCCTTAATAATGTGTTAGGATGGATGTATGAATCCGTGGAATAACGGATTAATAATACGTAATATCACTACCCCATCTCAACCCATGGGTGTTGTAAAAGGCGACTAAGGGATTAACCTTATGCAGACCTCTTCTCCCACTGCGAGAAAAAGAATATTCGAAACAAATCCATTACCAATCCATCTGGCCAGCGTGGTATAATATTCTAAATTTCCTCCATATTATTTGGAGGGGACCCATGTCCAGTAGTGTGACGTTTATGATGATGATAAGGATGTAATGGATTAACAGTCCATCTTGTTCCACTGGGCTTAGTTAAGTAGGAGTCTCTTCATAAGAAAAGGCATAGTAAGTTATTCCATACTATATCACACCTATATGGTATTCTTTTTATCTTATCGAATGGGCTTGATTACCCTAGTATTGGAATTTATTAAGTTTTAAAATCTTGTTCAGTTTATTTTCACTTATTTATATTTTCATCCAACATTATTATTGACAAAACTAATCTTACTAAAATAACTCTATGTTCCATTTTCAAACGATTACACTCTGTAAATAAAAAATGTAAACCCTTAAAAAGTTAACAACACAACCTCAATAAAATTACAAATGAAGCGAACAATCCTATTCGATTTCCAACTATCGTTATTATACCGATACCCTTTTGCAATCGAATAAACCTTTCATCTTTCGGACGTTTCGATACTGGCATTTTGTATAATGATATTGGCCACTTTTTTACATGCTCCATGCATTCGGTCTTTATTATCTGCGAGAATTTCAATTCGAAGTTTAAATAAAAACATAATTGTTAAATATTCACATACTTCTCTATCTACTAACCGCTGCTCACAAAATGCAATAATGATTGCAATACAGTTTTTGCATAATTATTTTTATTTATGTATTAACCAAATACTACTTTACAAAAATATGTATAAACCTGCATTAGGCCAGTGTGTCACCCAGCTATCTAGATAGACAATAGGAGACCTAAACCCAGCAGTGGGTAATGGATGCTGTTTTATCGATATTTATTTATTTTATTTTCAAAAAATATGTTCATCAGGCTGACCTGATGAACATATTTTTTATTCTTATCCATTCAGCCACCATCGCTGACGATGGTGGCTGAATGGCGTGTTAAACACGCGGTCCGAGTTCGATTCCGACCAGCAGTACCAATGTGGATTTCACTTTGTGGAATTTATATGTACTAGTCATGTGACTTACTATCTGCTAACGGTGAAGGAAAACATCGTGAGGAAACCCACATACTCTAGAAGAAATTCTATGGGTATGTCTGATCCACCAACCCGCACTAGGCTAGCGTGTGTGGATTATGGCCTAAACCCTCTCAGCTCTCTAGATAGAGGAGAGGAGACCCGAGCCCAGCAGTGGGACATTTAATGGGTTGCTGATGAATAATGATGAAAAATGTTCATCAGGTAACACAGACTTTGGACAAGTGAGGCTCTATATTTATCAATAGGGTCATTCAGTATCTACCTAATTGGCAACACCGGTTTTTGTCCAATACGTAACAGAGCTATCTATATTCCGTTAGTAGCTGATAACTTATCTACCAACAAATTGCCCTGTATAATTCATGGAGGTTGCCAGGTGACAGGGGTCCGCAATTCTACCCTAAATTATGTGCATATATTTTTTACATTCTATGTATATCTATTGTAGGAGAAAAAAAAACCCTCATGTTTGTTTGTATTCATTATTTTGAAAGCATTATATTGTCCCTTAGGACATAAAAGGGCCGGTATTTTTGTTGCACGCCGAAGGTAATGAAATGGGATCGATTGTTTATATTCATAATGTTTGTATCGAATATGAGATTGGATCTGGAAATAAGACAACATATTACGTTTTTGAAATGTACATTTACTTGGATGAGTTTGTTTTCGTATATAATGCAAATATTCATAATAAATATATATTCTTATAAAAATGTTGCTATCTGCTTTTAAGAATACGGTTGTAACATTATTATAAAACGCTTTCGCCGTTATGCATTCTCAACGGTTATATAAATAATAAGTATGTGAAGAAGTGGGACTTGCCATCCAATGACTATCTCTTTCATTACACACTCATGTAAAAAAAAAATTGCAATATTTACGAACTTAAAACTCCGCAAAAAGGCAAAAACGAGTATTCAGTACAATCATAACTCATTCATTAATAAAAACCTAAACTTTATTAAATTATTATTACATTTAATCATGAGAAAAGCCCGCAAAAAGATGAGCAAAGAAGGTAACAGGCTTGGCTCACATGTATCTACCTAAAAAGAAAGGTGCGAGAATTTGATATTGCTAAAAAACTTTTTAAATTATTGACATTATACGAACTAAGTTTTCTTATTGGGAATCCCAGACGTTCTCGAACAACTCCCAGTCAATCTGATTTTACTAATTAACTTTAATGATAAAACTGAAAGGCATAAGAAATTTAATATTTAGTTTTCTTCAACAGCTTCTCTCGAGTGACCCACGGAATTATCTGAATAAATTTAATTATACCCTGTGCCACTCTTCAACTATTTCTATGTAAACAACCATATTGACCTGTTGTTTCCTTGCATCTGGAATAAAGAATTGAAATCTCCAGTACATTTCGAAGGGATACCTATACAAGAAAGGAAACGATAAAGTTTCGTTTAATATAATTATTCATAAACAAAAAATATAGTCAAACAACTTTATTTGAAAATAACTTTTTACTAAACTTTTACTTGAATAATTTTTCCAACACGAAAGAATTCAAACTTCGTAAAAAAATTTACAATACAATTATCTCTTTATTAGATCATTGAATTATTGCTGAGTCTTGAGAGTCGACAAAGTACAGTAATTGAAAATTTAGGGAAGTTATTTTTTTTATTGTTGTTTAATATCAAGTGTATTTCAGTACCACTATACTAGACTTCTTATATTCCTAGACTTTAAAATTAAAAAGAAAATCCAGCGTTTTTACGATAGAGGTTTTCTATTCCTATTTTATCCTTATGAAACGAAAAAAAACATATAATAAATATCTCATCATCCATCTTTTCTGTAATTTACTTAACTTACTACTTCCGGAACCATCAAAAAACTTTTCAGTCTTACATTTTTTATTTCATTACCTTGAACAGTCGGTCTTTTATTTTTCCACTAATAAAGGTTTTAGGATTTCTGAAACTGCAACCTTGTGCAAGGTCACATGACACACTAACTTAAATTTATTGAATGTACCTACTTGGTTGTGATCCACATACTCACCGATACTTTTAATCCACGTAAAAATTTGTGATTGCGTTCATAATTCATACTTATTATTAGGTATATAGGTAATTAGAAATTGCACGAGGCTTCGCTCCTGTCTTCTTTATGTGGCCACTGCTTAGCTCCTATTGACCATAGCATGATGTTATATAGCCTATAACGTTCGGCAATTAATGAGCTATTCGAAAGAAAAAGAATTTTTCAAATCGGACCAGTAGTTTTTGAGATTCTAGCGTTCAACCAAACAAACTCTTTATTGTAGACAAAAATTACAAACATTATCACAACACAACAATATTTAAATCGCCATACCTATCATAACTGGAGTTGAGTTGAGGAGAGAGTTCAGATTACACTGGAATAAATTTTCTCTTAAAGCGATACGATTGTACGAAATGTTTTTAATTACATATACATTATACATATTTTCTTTTCCAGATAACAGTATTTTTTTACGTTTTTGACAACTTTTGTGGTTGATTATAGTCTCAAAATGTGGTAGGCGTGCGGTAAGTCTTCGCGTAGCGCGCAATAAAGTTATAGGCGCTGTTCACGATTTATGAGTGGTTTCCGCTGTCTCTGATAATAGCAAAAACTTAATATCTGTGACAATAGTCAGACTCCGTAAAACTTTATTTTGTTCTTGCGAATAATTCTGCCTATCTCAATTCACTTTTACTCACAATAAAGTGTCGTAATTTCTTTGTGAATTTATTTCCTTTTCTTCTTTCACTTTTCGTCATATTTTCGCGATTTGAGATGCTATGAGTCGTTGTCAATATTGATATGTAGGAAAGGAACAAATTGTTACTTTAAGTTATTTCATAACCTCAAACAAAATCATTAAATATTGAAAAAACAGATGGCAACATAATAAAATAAATTGTCAGTTCTCGAGTAGCAGTGAAGAAATCGTACGAGAAAGTTATGGAGATACATCTTTAACGGTCGATAGAGTTTTGAGAGGAAAAGAACTTTAGCCGTGGATAATAAATACTTTTCAGAAGGAAACTATGCAAGATGAGAAAACTTGGACGGGAACTAGCTCCATATTTTAAATAAACGACCGTCACTAATAATGTGCGAAAAATTTCATTTTGAAAAGTTATGTTGTCTGCCAACCTGTGTTGTTATGAAAATGGGACTTGCAAGATACTTGTTGTGTTTTTGATGTCCTATATAATGTGTTTACCTTTAATATAACTTTTATAATATAAACACCTAGAAGCTGCGTGGGTCTTTGCTCCCGTCATTCTATATTTAGCCACTGCTTAGCTCCTATTGGCGGTAGCGTGATGTTATATATATAATCTTTCTCGATAAATGGGCTATCCGACACTAAAAGAATTTTGAAAATCGGTTGAGTAGACCCCGAGATTACCCACGTCACAAACTTTTACCTCTTCATAATATTATTTAGATGATAGTATAAAAATAATTTGTTAACATTCTTAATATACTTGTAATTATGTATTTTAGGCCAATGTCCAGCGATGGACTAATGCAGGCTGAATAATGATGATGATGATGAAGTATTAATAATTAAGGGCTAATATACCATTCTCACCTAATTTCCGTCCCGCCCGCATCCAACGGCCACCCTCAATCTTTACCAGATCGTCGGTAAAGGAAATTCGGAAATTAGGTGAGGCCTATGTTCAGCAGTGGACGTCATTGGGCTGATATGATGATGATACCATTCTGCTTCCTGTACCACGTTATACATGACGTGAAGATTCTAGGATTTATTAATCTCGCTTAGAAACGTATTTGATATTGAAAATCCATCAAAGCGAACACGATAAGTTTAATAGTGCAACATAATACTTAGTAACCTTTCTCTCATATCAGCCAAGCCATAAGCAACGTTTACGTCTAAATACAAGTTCACTGAAGCGAGACTGAAACCTTTATTCGTAGAGAAAACGATTTGATTTATACTTTCAAGACCGCTTTCCATGTGACGGAACATGAGAAAAGCATTTTAATATTATCTCGCTATGTAGAAAACAACGAAAAATCCTTCTTTCCTACACGGAAATACGTTACTTCATATCCCCAGCATAATAAATCTAAAGGGGGAGACACATCTGTCAAAAGTGTAAAATATGTATTTCTTGTAACATTCGCCTTGTCTTTTTAGATTTAAGCAAAAGATGTATTACTATTGCTGTCGATGTCATTTCGGCGTAGATCCTTTAATAATTTCAAAATATTATGACTATTTAAATTACGACTAATATTCAATTCAAATCTATGGTGAATTAATAATAATAATGTTCTTTATTGACATAAAAGTAATTACATTTTTAATACATAGTTAAGTACATTTTAATTTTTATATTATGTTACAATAATCTACATTATATATTTATGACACACTAGCACCTAGACTAGGCCGAGCCTGTATCGTAGATGCTAGCCTCTTCCTAACATATCATTATATAACACTAGTTAGTGAATAAAAAAGCACCACAATTAACCTTATTAATTAATATGTATCTAGTATTAATATATGTAGGTATTTGATTAATTTAAGTATTTTATTGGTATCAGTTAGTATACTTTTATCTTTTTCAATATTCTTACTTGGCACCTACCTCTCCTCATCTCTGCATCACCCAAAGGTTGGCTGGTAGAGAATGCTTTTAGCATTAAGCCCGCCTTTTGTACTTATTTTGTGCAATAAAGTTTTATAAATAAATAAATAAATAAAAAAAACCTTTCCGTTTAAAGTAGAAAATCCACTTATTGACCACCCACACTGCGTTTGCATTGTACACACACACACAGACAAAATTGTTGAGACATTTGATAAATATGTTAATTTTATTATTAAAATAGGATAAGTTGAAATGGTATATATTAAAATAGGATAAGATTGTGTTATTTTGTTACGATACTAACTCGTAAATAAAGTTGGGTGGGTGCCTGGTGATCTGTAGTGCAGGCTCACGCCTATTTCAGACACCAGTCCTCACAATTGTATTGTAAACTAATTAAATGGTAAGACAGATACTATGTAACAACCTACTTATAATTTGTGAGGAAATAAATAATAATATAATAATAATAATAATATTCTACCACATTCACACAGCGCCATCTAGTCCCCAAAGTAATCAATTAATTTGCTTGTGTTATGGGTACTAAACAACTGATATACTACTTAAATAATTTTTTTTTTGTAAATACATACATATAATAGATAAATTACACCCAGACACAGAACAAACCCACATGCTCATCACACAAAGATTTGTCCTGGGTGGGGATCGAACACGACCTCCGGCTTAGCAGTCAGGGTCACTAACCACTAGACCAACAGGCCAGTCAAAAGTATTAAATTATTATTATTATATTGTATTAATGAACTGAATATTTAATTACATTGTATTAATGAGGCGCTCGTAGCATTGTGATACTGAGATGTTCATTACGATCATCGAGGTTAAGCAACACTCGGCAAGGTCAGTCCATGATGGGTGACCGTTTGTGGCAATTTCATTCTCGAGCATCTCCGTGCTTCGGAAGGCACGTAAAGCCGTTGGTCGCGGTTATCACTTAATGTGGTAGTCGTTAAGTCAAGTTGGAAGCCTTCTGGGCGACTTGATAAATTCCAACACCAGGGTCTGTCTCAAGCCCACGCGATAAGAAGAAGAATGAATTAATACTTTGAAAAAAACAATAGTTTCTAAGCCTTTAGTTACTTCGATATTTTAGGCATTATTAATATTAATATTATTATAATATTAATATTCTACCACATTCACACAGCGCCATCTAGTCCCAAAGTAAGCAATTATATTTGCTTGTGTTATGGGTACTAAACAACTGATATACTACTTAAATACATTTTTTTTTTTTTGTAAATACATACATATTATAGATAAATTACACCCAGACACAGAACAAACCTTTATGCTCATCACACAAAGATTTATCCTGGGTGGGGATCGAACCCACGACCTCCGGTTTAGCAGTCAGGGTCACTAACCACTAGACCAACAGGCCAGTCAAAAGTATTAAAGTATTATTATTATATTGTATTAATGGATTGAATATTTTAATTACATTGTATTAATGAGGCGCTCGTAGCATTGTGATATTGAGATGTTCATTACGATCATCGAGGTTAAGCAACACTCGGCAAGGTCAGTCCATGATGGGTGACTGTTTGTGGCAATTTCATTCTCGAGCATCTCCGTGCTTCGGAAGGCACGTAAAGCCGTTGGTCCCGGTTATCACTTAATGTGGTAGTCGTTAAGTCAAGTTGGAAGCCTTCTGGGCGTCTTGATAAATTCCAACACTAGGGTCTGCCTCAAGCCCACGCGATAAGAAAAAGAATGAATTAATACTTTGAAAAAAAAAAAATAGTTTCTAAGCCTTTAGTTACTTCGATATTTTAGGCATGTAAGTACATTCAGATTGGAAGATAATAAAAATAATCTTTACAATTAGCGTTAGAGAAATTTACTGACATGACATGACATGACATACTGGTTTTGCATGACGTTCATAAGTATTATGTATTTTACCCAAACCATTAAATAGATTTCGAATATTGACTTTTGATTTCATACAAACTACAGGGTGCTCATCACCTTACTTCAAGTGCTTACTAACCAACTATTTCTGAACTATTGTATATACAATAGTCTTCTAGTACAATAGTCTTCTAGTACAATAGTCTTCTAGTACAATTGTTTATTACATTCATCGGTATCCGTCACTAGGTTTATGACCTTAACCCAAGTCCGTCTATCAGTGAAATAGATCTGAAGCCACTTGTAAAATGTAAGTGGATTTTTATTGTCAACGTTTTGGAATACAGTTTCTAAGGCAAATTTACTGCAAACATTTATATTTTAGTAGATTAGATTGCTGATATTTATTTGTAATATCTTATAAAGAATAGGTATTTTTTCTTATGCATTTAAGACTAAATCAAAACAAATCAGTTTTATTGTGAATCACAGGTACATAGGATTTTACAATTGGTGCCATGACCCGCCATTAGGGCATACAATATTAATTGTCACTAATAATTACAATTTTCAATGTCCAACAAATTACAAATTGTCTATATAGGCCAGTCAATGAATGATTTTGGAGGGAAATGTCGAAAGCAGAAATTTTAACTTAGGAACTTTGTTTGGACTAGTTAGGAGATAAACATACTAAAAGTCCTTACCTCCCCGAAGTGAGCCCGAGGGGGAGGAGCACAAAGAAGGTCTCGTTTTTTGTTTTTTTGCTTATATCTTGAAAACAGTACGTCGTACGAAATTTTATTGTACTACACAATAAAAGCTGATAAAATTCTCTACAACTTTGGCTTAAACATTTTTAACTATTTCCAATCGTTGCCTACCTATGGGCTTCGAAAAATGGTAGATTTTCAAAAATGTGCTAAATTCTCTAGAACAGGTACCATTTTTTGTTTTCTGCTTACATCTCGAAAACAATGCGTCGTACGAAATTCCATTATATTACATAATGATAGCTGATAAAATTTTCTACAACTTGGGCTTAACACTTTTTACCCAACTACGACGAAGCCAAAAGGAAGGGTAATGGTTTTGGCAGTCTATCCATATTTGTATGTATGTATGCTTCTATGTTTCATCGTAACACCTAAACTAATGAACCGATTGTAATGAATGAGGTATCAATAGATTTGTAATAATAGCCCGGGTGACAATGGCTATATTTTTTTTTTCATAATCTTATATAACGGAATTTAAACATCAGATTCTAACTTCAAAAAAAATTAAACCGAGATAAATATCAAATGTTAGGTATCAGAAGAAAGGTCTTGGCGAGCACATTACAAATATTTCATAATATATATCATATCAGGAAACGGATAATAATTAAATAAAAAAATTAAGTTTAAAAACTATTAGGCCATTCAATGAATGATTGTGGGTGGAAAAGTCGAAAAATCAGAAAGTTTGACTTAAGCACTTTGTTTGAACTAGTTAGGAGATAAACATACTTAAAGTTCTTACCCCTCCGAGGTGAGCCAAGAGGGGGAGGTGGGCACAAAGAATTTATGATTTTTTGGTTTTTGGCTTACATCTCGAAAACGGTGCATCCTACGAAATTTTGTTGTACTACAAAATGAAACCTGATAAAATTTTCTACAACTTTGGCATTCACACTTATCATTTAATTTTGTTTCAAGGTTTGAATCTGAGGTTTAAATACCGTCATATAATATTATGAAAAAAAATATGTAGCCTATCTTATTCGGGCTTCTATTACGAACCTATTGACACCTCATTCATTACAATCGGTTTATTATTTTAGGCGCTACGGTGAAACATAGAAATATACATACATACAAATATGGATAGACTGCCAAAAACATTACCCTTCTTTTTTGCTTTGACGTAGTTGGGTAAAAAGTGATAAGCCCAAGTTGTAGAGAATTTTATCAGCTTTCATTATGTATTACAATGAAATTACGTACGACGCACTGTTTTCGAGATGTAAGCAGAAAATAAAAAATGGTACCTGTTCTAGAGAATTTAACACATTTTTGAAAATCGACTATTTTTCGAAGCTCATGGCTAGGCAATTATTGAAGATAGATAAAAATGTTTAAGCCAATGTTGTAAAGAATTTTATCAGCTTTTATTGTGTAGTACCATAAAATTTCGTACGAAGTACTGTTTTCGAGCTGTAAGCATAAAACCAAAAAACGGGACCTTCTTTGTGCTCCCCCCCCTCGGGCTCACCTCGGGGGGGTAAGGACTTTTAGTATGTTTATCTCCTAACTAGTCCAAACAAAGTACCTGAGTCAAAATTTCTGCTTTCGACATTTCTCTCCACAGTACCTTTTTGAGCACTCATTTACTAGACTAATAATTAAGAATTCAGAATTCTAAGGTTTGTATTTATGGAAAAGTTATGTAAGAGTTTTTGAAAAATGTAAGATTTTATATAATATTATAGTATCTAACGATTGTTTTCACTATTCTCTGCTAGCAAAATTAAAAAACACTACCTTCCTTTTCCATAGTTAGGTAAAAATAAACTTATATAACATGTCTGCACTACAGTCACAAATCTATATCTATGACATATATAGATTTGTATATATATAATTTATAATACTCGTACCCATTAAGCTGAATTAGGTCATATATCCAGCGTAATCGATTCAAATCCGCAACAAGTTCAATACGGTACGGATCCGGAATACCGCTTTGATCACTGGCATCCGCAAATGCCTGCTGAAGGATGGCTGGCCGGTCATGCAGAAGTTATCGCTTATTGAAATCGATCCCGTGACCCCCGGTACTGGGATTTTTCCAGAACTATTGTGTGACGTCACGTCGTTTACATTCTGTTTACATAGAAGATTAAAGTCGTGAGGAGCGAGGATGATGTTAGATAAGTAGTATTGAAAGTATTTTAGTACGTTGGAATGTGGTTGTATTCATAAAAAAACAACCTGTTATTTTCTCTTCAATAATATATTTATTTTATATTAATTATCGATATATATATATATTTCAATATTTTTAAACCAAGGCAGAAAGTTATCACATAGCCAAACTACGCAAGAATATCGATAAAACAGCCGAACTTTACCGATACTACGCTCGGCTGACTCGCATCGTTGTCACCTTTTCAGTTTCGCATCAAAGGCTTCCTTTTGATCGGTTTCCATGCCCCTAATTAGCAGTACCTCGCTCGAGACTCGTTGGACTGTAAGATATTGTTTATTGGTAGTAGATCCACCGCACCGAGCGGCCTATTGGTATGGAAAATTGAGGCAAAATCGCGCACTAAACGCTTGCCCTCGTTTCGTATGAATCTTGAATTATTTCGATATTCCGCTTTACGTGAAGTTTGCCTATTAATTAGGCTCGCGATCAATTTGCCGTAACTATAATGGAATGCAGTTGGCTGGTTTCACAAGGCCGTTTTGCAATTATGAAATTAACATTAGTATTCAAGTGCTTTTCAATATTCGATTTTCAATAATAAAAAATAGCTACTAGTTAATAATAAACCTTTTTTACGTGTCTGCTTGTTATAGAATATTTTATTAATTTCTGTTTTTCAAATTACCACAATCGTTGTCGAAAAAAAAATGGGTTATCACTCCAGTCCTACTGTTTCAATTGATTGTTGAAAAATAATGAAGTAAGTTTTTTGAAAACACCAGCTATTAATCACAAAGTCTCTAAACAAGTAACTAAATCTAGGTACAATAAATCAGTCTTTCAAAGAGATTTTATTTATAAACACCCAGTACCTAAAGCCTTTTTAACTGTGGAGTTTTTGAGTTCTTTTGTTTTCGTTCTTTTAAGGGAATTTTCGAAAACTGGATTTAATCTAATTCATAAGCGGCTAGCAAAAAACATACGTGGTGCGACGTGACTGATGATCACCAGATTTTTTACGTTTATATATTATTGTAATTGAATTTGGAGAAATAAAATGTGAAAATATATTTTAGCGATTATAATTTTATTGGTTAATCTTACATTAACATCATAAGAAATTGTTCTATTGTACAGTTTAATATCATTGCTCGAGGAGTCGCAAGTACAGAAAATAAATAAAAATAATTTCCCTTTCATTGTACCTTACCTTTAAAAATGCATAAAATCATAAACACCGAAGGTCTTTGCAATGTCAATAAAATAAAACCTTTAACCTCTAAAAGAAAGCCATTACCCTTACGCTGTTTATTAGCCCAAGACAGCCAAACTAAAGTATTTTCACTATACTCTACGAAAGAAAATGGCCTGTAAGGTATTAAACTGCAGGCATTCTTACGTTTTGTTTAAGATATTCTCACAAAATAAATAAATTAGCCAAGCCAGAATGCGCCCGTTTGGAAGATATTGCTTATTGGAAACTATTATTTCGTAGTAACTGTGGATATGGGTATCCAACCGTATAATATTTCTATACTTCTGCAGCATTTTTGATGGCCCCCTCAGTTCATATAATAAACACGAAACGACTGCCATTTCGGGAAATTGTTGGGGACAACTACGTTGTGGTTATTTATTTCTGATTATATTGTTAATCATACGAGTACGATGCAATATCACGAAAACTCATATCATATTTTTTGTTAAAATAGGTATTGATATTTTTGCCATTTTTATGGTTGTATAGGTATTTTATTTTATTTTATTTAGCACACCAACAGTTCACAAACATAAATACATTCACAAAAAAAAAACAAACAAAGGTGCCATTATATAGTAAATGCACAGATAAGAGGCATACATGGCATTGAATAACTGTAAACTCAAGTTAATACTCGAGACAACAAACTTAGGTAGGTACCTACTAATAAATTATTACAACATCTTAATCTCATAATATAAAGACTTAAAAGCAGAATATAATATGTATGGTACATAATATTATTGTATATTCATCATATGTCATGACATCATTGTTGAAAATGTATACGTGAAAATTGCTTTAATATCATTAACTCTAACACACAACATATTTATATCGTTGCTCCTAAAAAAATGTTCGTGAAACAATATTCAATATAGTTTTCTTCAAAATTTAATATTAAAAAATGAAATGCAAAACCAGTGTCAGACCTTTTTAATTGTAAAACATGCTAGAGTCTCGAAGTTGGTCCGATAATATCTATGAACCGAGTTGAAATTTAGTTTTGCAGACTGCCAGTATTGATATTCCACGAAGTTTTATCTGCTTTCAAAAGTACGCTCTTTCTATCACGAATGACTATATTTTCTTTTCCTTTTTTGAAAAGTTTAAACGAAGTATTTTCTGGGAAACCGCAACTCTTTTGATAGGTACTAAATAACTAGAACAAATTTTTTTATATTTTACGAGAAATGCAATCTAATTGTTTTTTTTTATTCTTTATGTTTTAAAGAAAAGTCTTAGAAATGTATATTTAAGCATTAAATAAAAAAATATACTCAACCTAATTCAATCACTACATCTGTGTACCGAATAAAGTACATCTTTGCTTTAAAGGTCATACTATAAGCACAGAATTCTTAAAACTTAACGGGACGATATTCATTTATCACGAAGATTTACACACACACATTATGAATAAAAATAAAGCACTTTTTGAAGCGCACATTTTACAAAAATATTTCAGAGGTTGCAGAATTTAAATTGGTACATGGCAACGGTAGCCTTCATCGTTCAATTTTTGATAACGCTCGTAAAAGGCCCAACGTATTTGATAATTCACAGATAGCAATAAATTGTGATCAAGTCACAAAATGTAGTAATAAAATGCCACGTGGTGAGCGGTTTATTGCCAGAAACGGAAATTTAATTAGACACTTTCTATCTTCAGGACCAGGGTGAAAATTTTAGTGGCCAATATTTTTCAATTAAGTATCATAGTAGGCTCTAACGATTGTATTAAAACTGGCGTTTTATAGCGCGCAATGTTGTACGTAAAAGAAAATGGGACAAGTCTTAAATAGTGGCACGTAATTAAGGTAATAATTACTTATACTCGTAGCAATTTGTTTCTTTACGCTACGATTTAGATTTCCCCCACATCTTGCAAAAGTTTGTCTTAAATACTTGACAAAAGTTAAACTGTTTTAACACTTATATCTACTTGAAATTAGGACACAATTTGACATAATTAGCTTCCTTCATGTTTTGTATCTAAATCATTCCTAGAAATTCCCGCCTACATTAAATGTAACAGATCAAAGCTAATGTTTCCTAACGTAGGAGACTCGTGTAACTCCCACCTGAGATATCTATTCCGAGCTTTACACAATGTGATCTTTCTAATTAGACGAAATTTCAACAATATACAAATTGTATCATAAGTACTATATTACATTTTCTTATATATACTTATAGCCAATTATGGGCTTAATTATTTCGTGAAATAAGTAGTAAAAATAAAAGAACTTTTCTATTATGTTTCTTGGTAATATGTTTGTCATTTCTATTTGTCTAAAATACGACATAAAAGAGAGCTCAATCAAAAATATTAATACTTACGTAAAAAATCTAAGCAGAGGAAAATTGCTTTAAAATTATAAGGCTGCCCTGGTATCACCAACTTATATACCCTGTTATAGGTCCTTTGTAGACGTATCTATAGGTTGTTATTCATGAATATATATTTAACCACTTACATCTTTCATAGCCTACTGACGAACTGAAATCCACGAACAGCATATTATATATTGCATATTTTTACATATGAATTTAAATGTAGCGTTGTGAGGGGTAGAGACATCATAACTACTGTGTGACCACGGCAGTCAATCTTGCATTAAATATGATAAAAGTATTTTTTTTTTTTGCTTGGAGCAAAATACGTACGCAGCAATCGTCCACGTGCAGAAAGCCTTATTGTGTACAGGTAGTATTTCGGCCAGTATTGATCGGCTGGCTAGACGATCCGACACGCCGGGGGACCATACTTCTTCAATTATTCAGCTGCCTACTTCCACGGCAAAACTCGTTTGTTACATCTTGAGTGTATTGCTATTCCTCTTTTATGGTATGAGGAAATCATCTGTCCTTGTCGTGTACCAGTCCGACGTTCTCCAAGGGAATGTTAATAAAAATATATTTTACTTTCTAAATTCGGACTGTTTTATTGCAGCAGTGACGTGAGTGAACGAGGAAATGTGGGTTAGGAATTCAAATTTTGTACGTCGCTAACATCATGTGAATTGTTGTCTTTCAGTCATGGTTAATTGAACAGCGAGCTCCGTTCACCTAAAATCAGACATATATTTTTTATAATGTAATCATCACAAAAGTGAAGCAAACGCGCATCGTCTGCGCGTTTCCTTACGCTTTTAACTGTGATAAATATGATGAAGAACAATAATCCCATATCAATCATGATTTAAATAATTTTTCCTTACTTATATTTTGTTACAGAGAAAACAATTTGAAAGCACTGATATCAATTCCACCCCTGCTATAACATTGTTTCTTACCTTTAATAACTATTTCTTAACTACAGTATTTACCCAAAACCACTATCGTAGAAACTCCTAAAAGCCTCTCGGGAACAAATTTTGCTACCGTTCTGCACATAGTGGTAAACGTTTAGCAATAACATAAGCTGTAAGCACCAATAACGATAGGTGAGGGTGGACGTTACAAGTCAATAACCGTTAAATCCGGGCATCTGCATAATACGTGTAAATACCGTTTATGGTGTAATACAATAGCTAGACTGTTTTGATAACTATTTTTTACTACTTACTAACTGGGTTATAATGGACTGAGAGCAAACATAATGAGAAGGGTAATGAGTTGTAAACAGTACTAAAATTCAATATTTATAGTGTAATTCGAGACCTATCAAGAGATCAAAAGGAAGGTAGTGTACAAAGAATATTGGCGATTGCTCTAAACTTTTTAAACTTTTTAAATAAAGAAGATGAATGGTGCGCTCTTTGCATTTTTACTTTCACCCAATAGTGTATTTAATAACGTGGTTTATGAAGTGACATTGTAGCCCTGTAATTCTGCTTTGAATCATAAGTCTTTCAACAATAATTATAAGCCCGAAGTTCGTATTCACACATTTAATGATGATGCTAAAATTACTGTACCTATATAGGTTAATAAGAATGTTATAAAAGTATTCAAACTGCTAATTCATATGCGACAAAACATGAACACAGAACCAGACAACAAAGAATCCAAATAATCACAATGAATACCAAGCCTACGCAGGCAATTTCCAAGCCCTACAGCTAAGGACGCAACAGTAAATTATAAACGCCACATCGCCAGTTAATACTACCGCTCTAAATCTAGGCCATACATTACCCCAATATCGATAGTCCAGGTGGAGCAACCCTAACAAGAATCTAAGGAGGCTGTACGCAATAAATATCAAAAGTCTACAGTCGATCTGTGTAATTCAGAAGCTAATACTGAAGCTTACGTAGTAATATACCATGTTAGATATTACGTGTTCGACCAAAGCAGCCTTGTTCATGGTTAATTAAATACATAGTATAGTAAGGTGAACGTTGTGAATGGTTTTGAAACTTAATAGGGTGTACATAGGCTGTGTAACCTTGAGGGAATGTACATATGAGATAAGGATAGATACGAGACATAATAAGGATTATGTAGTAGTGTTTCCTGTGGGTAGGTGGATAAAGTTTAACGGCTAAAGGTCAAAAAGACACGGAGTATGAGGGATACAATAATTTAAACAATTTTGTATTAACTATGATAAAAACAAGTAAATATAATTTTAAAAATTTAATAACCCGACTGCAAAAAATCAACTGAGAGCAACGCACTAAAAAGACCGTAAAATTATTGTAATATTATTATACCTGATTAAAGTTAAATACATAACATATGTATATATTTGTAAGCTCCATTTGATTCCCTTTATTTTGATACTCTACTCGATAGGTTTGGTTTAAAAAAAAAAACTACTTACAATTTGGAACCATTCAATTATGTACGAGTATAATCTCTTTTTGAATATATGTATTCTCTTTTTGATTCTCTTTATTTTGATACGCAACTCGAAAGGTTTGGTTAAAAAAAATTAACTTCTTACAATTTGGCGTCAAAAGCCCGCCGTTTAAGTCTTTTTATTCTTAAAATCTATCTAAGGACACTTGGGTTTTCTAGACAAATGTAACGATACCCTAATTGTCAAAATCCATCCAGCCGTTTGGAAGATTCGTGGGAATAAAGAAATTTACAAACATACAAGATACGCACGAAAAACAATACCCGTCCTGACAGTCGGGTAATAACAAGTAAAGGGCCTAGTCGGCATCTTGATATTTGACTTGGTCGGTTTTGATATCTCTTATCTTCTAATATTTGACAGCTATATCAAAACCAACTAAGTCGAAGGAAATAAATTCTTGTTTTAGTTAACACAAAGTCAATTATTATTATTGAATTATTCGGTATAATTATTATTTAAGATTTTCACAATTCATATCATCATCTGTTGCAATACACTGCTGGACTGTTTTATAATGCCTTTGCCTTCGCGACTTATCCGGCGACTGGCCTATGTGCTCTAAATCTTTTAAGAATACTTAATCTTACCGATAAGACTTAGTATTTCAAAAGCATAGAAAAGAATATAATAGTGCTATGGGCATAAAATAAAATTGCGATGAACAATTTTACATGCCTAAAATCTCCCATACATTTCGAACAATTTCATCATCAGTATCATCATCATCATATCAGCCCAATGACGTCCACTGTTGAACATATGCCTCACCTAATTTCCGCCACAGCAGCGAGCGATTTTGTGCCGTCCTCATCCAGCGCCACCAGAAAACTTCACAACATTGAAAATGTTTAAAGCCCCAACAGTTTATAACCGTTTTAGAATCTATAAGCTGGTCTAGCATTTCCATCATAACTCAGCGTTTAACAATATGCGCCCTTTCCAAACCAGAGGTAATGTAGCGCATCGGCGCCGCAAAGTGCCGAGTGACATTTTTCAATCGCTTAATGGTGTAGCATTATTGGCTCATGAGGCCGTCTATAGCGGAATAATGCGTTAGGGTGACCAGCATATCAATGCTATGAAGATAGCCCTGATTTGACTACTATTACATTTTCAACTTTTCTTTACTTCTCGCAATGTGGGCTGTGTAAATATATATTTTAAAAGCTAAATGATTTTAAAAGAAAACTGAAAATGTTTTTAGCTAATAAAACTTATTATAACATTTCGGAATATCTGACTGATAAATTTTAAAATGACCATGTATTAACTCAAATTTTATTGACATTATGTATCTTAATTAGATTATTTTAGCTGACATTTAAGAATTTATTATCATTCCTAATTACACCATTGTGACATTGCATGATTTTATTATAATGTATTGTGTTTTAAAAAAATATTTGCATATTCAAACCTGGATAAAATGTGTGTTCTATTTATATTATTGCAACAGTTTTGTACCACATTTTAAGCAAATAAACTGATTGATTGATTGATTGATTAATTGATTAATGTTTGTGTTATTTAATATTCTAAATTTAGAGAAGATTAATACATATCTAGTTTCTCGCTATTTCAATAGTATTCTAATTTATAGAAACTATTACATGTACCTATTGTTACAAATCACTAGCTGTAGCTACCAACAATTTGGTTGAAATGTGATAATTCTAATCTTATCTATTCGATATAATTATAATAATAATATAACTCGTGTTAATGTAGGTAACTGATCGACTTCAGGAACGTTCTGTAATCACCTATTACTATTTATCGCAGTGTTCATAATGTAATCCCTAAGCCAAAACGGATTAATTAAGATTATACATATGTCTTCATTGTTAGTAAGTGTATGCGTACATGATGTTATAATCAATGATTTACTATAGAACTCTAAAATTATACGTGTAGCTACTAATGTTAATGCTGATATTCATGAAGATGCCTACTTATTTGACAAAATAAAATTTCATATTTATGAAAAAGACAGTACTTTGTTATTTATGTTATTTGTTATTTTAAAAAGACAACGCCCGCAATAGGGAACAAGCCCTGTGTCGCGGGGAGCTTTACAAACATGAAACGAACGGACACAAAGTACACCCAGACTAGAAACAAATATCTATGAATCACACAAATATTTGTCTCGTGTGGGAATCGAACCCACGTCACCCAGCACGGCGATGTAGTGGCGAGGCGACCACCTTAACCACTGCGCCACGGTGACTTAGTGTTGTAGACTTAGGTGACTTAGTACTATACCTATTATGTAGTTTCAAATCAATCAAATATGAGAAAGTATAACAGAAAGTGTAAAGTACTTGCTATTAATATCTACTTCGTTTAATTCGTTAAAATACGAGTATAAAACAGAGCTGGACTGAAATAATAAATAAATCGTGGTAAACCTAATAATATTCCGCTGCACAATGCATTGACAGGGTAGTTGGTACGATCGTTTGCAAACCATTTACTACACGAGCGCAAACAAAATACTCCACTATACAATATACAAAATTAACACTAAATTGCCAATTGTTAGCGCTAGTGCAAAATTTACTTTCTATTATTCATGTACGTGAAAATAATTTCAATGTTAATTGCTAACTAATTTGGTTATTAGCCTCATTTGATACGTTTATAGATGCAAGTTTATGGCATGTTTGTCCAGCATTGTTTATACCTGTGTGTGGCAAACTATGTATAAATTAACTACAGACAATATCTTTATTTCTAATTTTAGTCTATTATTTAGCACTAGCGTTGAAAAAACACTTGGTATCTAACTATTTCTATTAAGAATTAGAATTAAAAACAGATATCGTAATTTACATTTTAATCGATGTAAATAGAATTATAAAACTTGACGATAATAATTTACATTTCGGAGATAGCATAAAATAGCACATAAATGACACTTATTGAGGAACAGAAAACGACAGTTAGCTTATCGTCAAAAATTACACTGCTATTAGCCATATCTTGCTGGGCGATTGTCCAATTGCACAAGTTTGTCGATTAAAACACGGGGAAAGTTGAACATTTTGTACAAAACTGGCACCAACAGAAGCCAACTAAGATAAAACTTTTCTAATAGCCAATCAGGGGCTTTACCTCTGTTATTGTGTAATGCTTACGTATATAAATTTCGTCTCTTTAAATATGGCAGCTAGTTATTCCAGTCTCAGGGTGGGAGGCTAAAATGAAGCAGATCACACTGGCGAGTCGGCTCTCTATCTGGTTGTGCTCTGCGCGGGTTTCAGCAATGACGTCATTGAGCACAATTGTGGGTACATAATCAAACGCTAATATTGGTTCCACTGATGCTATTTGGGCTTCCCTGGCTAATGCATTGTGATTGTTCGAAACACAGAAATCTAATTCAATTAGATTAAGTCCGATAGCTTGAGCACACTGATAACTTCCTAATGTGAACGATGGACGCGGTGCGTTGAAATCGCATGTCATGAAATGTACTTGAGCTGTCTGGTTGCCTTTCAGCAAACTCAATGCGCATCTCTGGTAGTGGTTCGCCCAACAGTCATTCACACCGAATTGACAAGTAAGATTCTCATAATATTCTTCACCTACTAGTCCCCAACGAGATTTTCCGTATGGAATGAACTCAATATCGAGAAATTGACCGTATAAACGGTATGTTTCTGCCAGTTGGTCGCGGACAAAACGGACTGTATCGCCACAGCCAGCTGTCGTATAAGCTGAAATTTTTATCTTGCCTTCACCATTGAGTTCTACACTGTTCACTTGGGTTAAAGCCAAAAGGCATGCAATGGTAGCCAATAATTTCTCTGCCATGGCGTCTATCAAAAACTACGCTCACTCACAAACTAACGTATTTGGGGCACTATTGATATACTCTGATATCATGATTTTATTATTTTAATGTGACATTCATGTGTAATCTATGCGATAATAGCGATAACAAGTGATAGATAATCACAAATCGAATTTTTTTTTTATATACCAATAAACAAACGTACATACCTAGTGTACGTGTAACCTTCTCTTCCATGTACCCTAGTTTTTAAGGACAATAATTGTAAAAGGTGATTGGAATCAATAAATACAAAATAAATATTATTATTGAATACTGTTTAGCCACAATAACTATGATTTGTAGGTACCTATAATATTCCAGCTTATGGTTTTATGACAATTAGCTTCATGTTCACTTGAATCATTGTCACTTACTTACGTCATAAAAAATAAGGTTACTACATAATATAGAGATATTTAAAATCCATATATCAAAGTAACTCTACAAACATTTGTTTTATAATAAACTTTAGGATATAAAAACAACTGTAAAACAATTTTGCTTTCGCCCTCTCCCCTTCGAAAGTATTTCAAGGTAATCTTTTAAGACTACATCACAAAAACTCGAACTCTTTAAGCTTGTATATTTTCTTTATGCGTAAAATATGTTTTTGCGGCAGCAAGCTCCCCGCCTAGAATAATAAACAGAACAAACTTATTAACTTTTCTAAGAAGAAATATGTACATGCACCCTTATTGAGGATCCGAAGGTATAAAGTAAATTGCCCCCCTAATTTATTCTAGTTATACTTTTATTCTCATTTTAAAAGAATGTTGCTAATAAATTGCGTCTTAATTACGTTTAAATAACATTTGTAAGACTTAAATTATGCGTGTTCATTCTCTTGAATTTTTATTATATTAGCTTATTAGGAAAATTGTGCTTTATTTGTTACAACATAATGTATTTCTTTGATTGATTGGTGAGAATATTAACTAATTAACATTAGTTTTAACTAATTAACATTAGTTTTTACTAATTAACATTAGTTTTTACTAATTAACTTTAGTTTTTACTAATTAACATTAATTAACCTGGAAAATATTGTACCTATTCTAACTATATCGGTGGCAGCGCAGCGATAGTGTGAGCGGTATTTAAGGTCTTGGGATCGAACCCTGGGTTGGATCAAATATTTGTATGATCTGCAAATGTTTGTTTCAGTGTTTAGGTGTTTTCTATGTATAAAAAGTATATGTTTAGAAAAATATATTATGCATTTGTATCAGTTGTCTAGATTCCAAACCACAAGCTTATATCAGCTTCCTTTGGACTATGTTACCACCGCTGCGCCACCAAAGCAGAATGCAACACTTTTCAGGCAGGGTTAATTAGTTAGTTTAAATAGATTGTAAATAAAAATAAATAATTACAAGTTCATTGTGTTCTATAAATTTTGTTGACCCATCCCACTGCTGGGCTTGGGTCTCCTCTCTTCCTCTAGAGAGCTGAGAGAGTTTAGGCCATAATGCACACCCGTTATTACATATAGTTGTATGTAAAACCTTCTTGCCTGATGCGGAAGTTGGCTCTAGTTCGTGCAATTGTGTAATTTTGATTCTTTCATTGTTTTATAAAACATGTTTGTACTTTAGATTTATAAACAATTTTATTTATTCATCCAAGACTGGCGCGGTGGCTGCCACTTTTGTCTTAAAAAATAACATCATTATTTACCAAACTGACACATTAAAACACCTAGAAGCCCCTAAGGACACTACAAAAAACGGAACCGAACCATCTTAATCTTAATTCATTGCAGAGCAGGTATTCAATTACAGTTAATATGTTTAAAAATGTACGCCTCCCAAGAAGGGTAGCGACCGCAGTATTAATGAAATTGACTTCCCCGGGGAAGATGCGGTACTACCCCGATGGCTGCCCGTTTCTACCCCACAGTACGTGCTCCCCGTTGAATCGTTGCGGTCATACTGAGACAAAGGTATCGATGCCGTATCAAATTAACGAGTTGCCGTCAAATTCCAAGTTTCTGGTATTAATTCTGTGTTGGTAAATAAGAGGGGAGTTAAGATGAAATTGTTCATCGAATTGATATTAGTCGGTCTATGTCGATGGTTTTGTATTTAGTGAAAAAGAGATTACAGCAATATAGAAGACAGGATAATATATCCGTATATCTTTATTACAAATATATTTTTTGATAAGTATTCAGAAACTTTTGCTTTGCTTATCCATGCTGGGTCAATGCTGGTTTTTTCTATGAATACTTAAACAATTTTCCGGTCATAACAAGTTTTAACGCCCCCAGTTACAACAAATAGGAATTAACAAGGGTTATATTTCAAAATGCATGAATTAACAAATGGCTCCATCGCGTGCTCCTCACAGTCGTGCATTCGCAGTAAGTTAATGTACGGCTTATGAAAAACTTTTTCCACCACTCTCACACAATCTGATTTAAACTTTTTACGAGCGACCACGCAATCTCATCAGCTGTGTCGCACACTAGGGAAATGTGTAACACCCCGAAATTTCTCTAATTTTAATTAATTCAAACTGCACACTGAAAGTCAACTCTTAAACACCCCGCCCGACCATAAAGCCGAATCCTGTCTACAAACGACTGTTAGAACTTAACGAGTTCATACATCCCTGTCTACGGTTACAATGGGGCTCATAAAATTAATACCTTACCTCTGAATCGTCGGGCTGCCTCTCTAGATGGTAATTCCCCCTAAATATTTAAGTTTTCTGTGCACCCTTCATCCGCAACAAGATTCAATTTCACGCCCTAAAAAGGGGTCCGCTTTGGGCGATTCTCGGCTCTTCAAATGTCAAGAGCCATGAAAGAATCCAAGTAACAGAGACCTGTATCAATTACTATCGTTCCCATTTCAAGAAACATACTTGATTTTGAAGCTAAAGGCACAAGAGGTCATGCTATAATGGTGAGAACATTGAGCAGAAACTCTTGAAGCATTATCCGGTTGCATACAAAATGGAAATAGCAGAACTCAATTGAATCAATCTTGCGTCAAATTGGCGAAGATTTGAAGGGAAGTTCACATTTTAAGTTCGTTTTCTATTTGAAATATACTGTTTAAAGCGGCTCAGAGGGCGCGGCGTTTACCGTTTCAATATCTATTTAGAATAACATACAGAATAGATTGTACTTTTTTCTTTACTTATTTTTTTACAGAGCTAACATATTAATAATAAAGTTTGTTATTTCTGAAATGTTGTTGATGTAAAATTAACTCAATAAGCGAAAAACATCTCCCTACTTAATTTTGAAAATGAATTGAATGCGTAAATGTATATTTTATAAATATAATTTACCTTTATACCATACGTAATTAAGTTCCTAACTTATATACTATAAGATTTACTCTCCATATCGACACTGATTTTCCTATAACATAACGACTACAAAGTTCATCACTCACTTTAATTTAACACATAATCGTCCCACTGCTGGGCACGGGTCTCCTCCAAAGAATGTAGAGGGAATTTAGGCTATTATAACACGTTGGCCAGACGGGTTGGTATAGGATTTGTTTCAAATTCAAATTCGCAATTCTCTTGTCTGTATAAGATTACTCCTTTAGTCACCTTTTACGACACCCACAGGTTAAGATGGGGAAGTGATAATATGAATTCTAAATCCATCACTACACGGATAAAGTTCATATAAGCTTCATGAAAATTAATATCGAACCAATAAAATAATCAAAATTATATTTATCGTAAACCACAATTCGAAACAGTCTACGAAGTTATAGGTAAAATATACGCTCACTTACTCGAGTTATAAAGCCGTCTAATTGTGATCGAGAAATCGACTCACGTATATCGATATGACCTCTTAAATCACATATAACGCTATCAAACTACATGATTAATTTGATTAGTTACGTGTCTAGCCTTAATGATATCAAGTGTGGCTACATTATTCACGAAGACACACAAAATTAATCAGTTAACCAGTTTATAGTTGATGAATTGGTTTTCATTAACATTTGAACTATTTGTGTCTATATCTTTGAATGTCTATAATTTTGAATGGTTTTTTACTTAATTTCATTTTTCTACTTCTATACGTACTTTTAAAATGTTTGTCTACTAAGATTTAACATATAAATAAATATATTAATATATTTCCATTCCCTCCTTTTGTTAAATTGTACACTTCATATTTTAAACTCTCAACTATATACTTCTTTCCTCCACCATTCTAAAGATTAGAGAACTTAAATAATACGGTAAGAGGTGCACAATTTATAACCACTTTTGCCAGCAGGCTATGGTCGTATGTTAACATATGAATATATATACAAAATTTGTCAAGTTGATGGCAATAGGCTTGTCTTCTATTGAACACAAATTTTCAGACTCTGAGCTGATAATAAGAATATCAAAACAGAAAATCCCAGGAATGACCCAGGAATCTAACCTGGGTCATTACTTTGATACACTCCTAGAATGAATGAATGAAATCTCGTTTATTCATCTAGGTTACAAGGTAACACTTATGAAAGTCACAAGTTAAGAATGTAACAGGTTATCCGAAAAGAAGTGTCAGCAAATTTGCCTACGACCTGTTCGCTCACTGGGTGGAGCTATTAGTAGAACTGGCAAGAAACTCACGCCACTCTTTTTAAAAAAATGGATAGTTACAATCTTTTGTAATTTACAATTTGATTTGATTTAGATATTTATAACTGCTAACATAATGCCAAACTAGGAATGAATACTAGCAGAACCCACTGACATTGTTCTATCGTTTCTTTGAATCCTATTGCAGTACCACCGCTGTAATATTATAACTAATTGGGTTTCATAATCATCCAAGACGCTGCTTCAGCTCAGTAAATACAATATTTAGTCACTGTTACAAACCATTGTATAATCTGTTTGAGAGACCAGTGAGAGTCTGTGCTAGGAGACCTGAAGACAGATTATCAGCCTCTCCAGACTCTAGGTAGGTAGGTGGAGTTATAGTGGATAAATAAAAAAAATTAAATTATAAGAAATAATTTAACCTTAAAATACAAAGAAAAGTAGATTTTACAAAAAAGTAGGTTTTGCAAATAAATATCAAAACAAAATAATTATGAAGTTATCCGGAGAATTATTTTGAAACTGTAAAACTAATTATATTGATCAAAACTTATGTTAAATTGTTAATATAGTCTACCCTTAAGTGAAGCACTCTATGTGCGCAAGTAAGTTGCATGCAAAAGGTCACATATATAAATATTTATAGTACAATCTCTATTATTGATATTGTCCATGTTATGAATTCAAAAATAACGAGTATTCATGGGCACCAATTCTAGCTTCGCATAAAAGGAGATACAAAATGTAGGGCTGGCACATACATTATTTGACGATTTAATATGTTCTTCAAATAATTATTCAATAATTTTCATTAAAGGTCAAACTGGATTGGCATATAAAACATGCAGTTCTAGTTCAATTCCGTCCAGCAGCAGCATCAATGTGGAAAACTTTATCGAATTTATTTATAGGAGAGAATTAGAATTTATATACTAGTAATGTGACTTTTATCTCTGATAACGGGCAAGAAAAACATAATGAGGAAATCCACCTAACCTACAAGAAATTCTAAAGGTTTAATGTCAGATCCACCAACCCACATTAGGCCAGCGTGTGTAGTAGATAGCATTAACCCACTCGGCCCAATAGCTGGAGTGAAAACCCTTGCCCAACAGTGGAACATTAATGGGTTGATATTTCATTATTAGGTCAAATCACTCATGATTATATAACAATTTACTACATTATAATAGGCATGAATCGCATCAGAAGAAGAAGGTACCATATTCTGTTACCATACAGGATAGGCGAGTTGATACAGATTATTATTTCGATTTATCTTTCTCTTGCACTGGTGTACTGATTTGTTCCCCTGGTAACCTCTTACGACATACTGAGAATGAAAATGGATGGTGACATATTGCATTCATTCAGTGAATAAGTTGTACAGAGTAAGCACGGTGAGACCGGTGATTCTAGAAGTTTTCAATATCGTCGGAACTTAGTATAAGTATAGTGTTTGAAAAACTTAACATTATCTTTTGCTATCTGTAACTTTAACTAAATATCGATTAAATTATGAAATGCTGTTACAATTCTTTCTTTTCGTCATCGGAAACGTGAGCACTTGTATAAAAATATTACACCATAATTATTTTTATAGTCCCATTATTACCTGCACCACCTCAGGTTGACTGGCAGAGAATGCCTTTGGCATTAAGTCCGCCTTAATACATAAGTTTTGTGTATTTGAAGCAAATAAATAAATAAATAACGGATTAAATACAATCATCATAATCTAAAAAACCGGTTGAGAGCACGTCGGACCATGCTCAATGTAGGGTTCCACAGCAAAAGATCTTTATAGCGCTTACGTCCTTTTGTAGAGAAGCACAGCCATTTTTGCCCTTTCGACTACGGAACCCTTTCTTATTAATTATATTTTAGGGAAAGAAAAATCAGTCCAAGTAGACTTATGTGAGTCTAGAACCCACAGTCCGCGTCGTGTGTATTTTATGAACATTAATTGAATTATTCATAATATGGTAAAAGGGACTTATGTTATTTGTCATTGCGTCATCAATTACTCACTATACTCCTAATACTGCTCATATCAAATTTATTCCCATTAACTATTGTCACTCTTGTATAATATAGTACTTCTGGGACACACCAATCCTAATTATGCCACCATTAGTCTTATGCCATTCGCATCCAACGCCACTTCGCGACTCTCAGTCTCCCCTCTCAGTACCCCATTATATTTAAGTATGATTGTTGTAATTATAGCTTAGTTTATGTTAAAAAGTGTTCAATTTCTTTATATTAGAATTGCCATGTGTATTATATAACGAACGCTTATAATATCACGCCTCTTTTATTTAAGTAGTGTCTAATATAATGAATGGTGTATTATTTATATTAATTTATTTTAAGCAGACGGTTGCTTCGCAATTTTACAGGGCGTTATTGATATTCATTGGTGAAAATTTACTTTTTTTATTTTGTGGTTTCGCACTACGTCTCCGAAAATACCATCCGCAGTAGACGTACAACTATTTGTATGGTAGTTAACGCTCTAGATTCGATTTTCGCTTTCTTTCTCTTCTTTTATAACCATTTCAGAGGTGTTTTTTTGACGGATCAAAGTAATATTTGTGATCCGTATCCGAACTATCCGCGAAAGGAGCAATAAGACAAAATGAGTATGACATAAAATAGTCCAAAAGTTGTAATTGTTTGCATTTGCAGAGATCGAGCTAGTGCGTAAGCAATATACAAATTCAATATTACATTTTTCTAGATTCTTATTTTCATGGATTTGGATCAGATGCAATGCGAATCCGCTAACAGTTACACAAAAAGTGAAATTCGATCACTCAACCCTTCAATACATGTCCAGAACCGTGTAAGACATTACTAACAACTGTTATTACTAGTTCAATACCTTGTTCAACGTGTAACAGTAATAGCAGATCTCGTCAGACATAGTTAGAGATTACAGGTACGATTATTACTAATACAAATTTATGTAAATAGAATTTGACAAGAAGATATACATATTATATTGAAACTTGTAGTTCCGTCATCAGATGATTTGGATCCTTATATTATTTCAGTACTGATGTATTCATAATAATCATCATCATCATGATTTAAAAACAGTAGACGTCTATTATATAGGCTAGCTATGAATAAAATTAATAAACTCAGTTCTTTGTTACAGATTTCTAAATATTAAAAATTAATTTAGGACGCTTGACAGAAACGTCACGTGACCAGCGGGCTGGCTTTTTCTTAGCGCAAAGAATAAGCATTGCCGTCCAACGTGGCAATGCTGCCAGTCTGCTGGGCACGTTTCCGGCGGACAGCGGCATTGATGCTGAGGAATTCTTTGACGCATTTTAATTTAATTTATTTTGCGTATTTTTATTTTCGTTTTGTTTAGTACTTAGTTTTAGTTGTAAATTTTATTTTATTGTAGATATAATATGTAAATATTTTCAATATCCAATAAATATATTTAGGAGATATTATATAGGTGTACATTTACGAAGGTCCACATGAAATAAAATTTTACGACAGCATAATATGGACTAGACAACCCTATTGTGCTAAAACAGTCTATTAGCATACAAAGAGGGCCCATGCGCTGCCCTGCAGTTGTCGCTGCACTGTGCACTGCTTTGTATTTGGACAACCCTAATAAAATTATTTAAATTGCTCTATTAATTTCTTTCTGAACGTTTATTTTTGTCCATTGTTGCTAGTACCTATATCCTCTAATATCTTTAACAAAAAAAAAAACATTTAATCACGTATTTACGCTGAAGTAGATAACCACAACAACATTTCACTTATAACTGACACTGACTTATACACTGACAATAAAAAGTTTCTTATCTATCCTTTCCATTTAGAGACAAAATTATCTTAATAATGAAACTAATTTTCAAATAAATTACCAATTCCAAGCCCATTAATAACTTTATACAAACCAAAAAGCCTCGAAGAACACCTTCAACAATTAACCGTAAATTGTCACAGAAAATAATCCGGACACCTTTCCCCTAAGAATTTAGTGGCGGACAAGTTTAAGCTTAGGATAGAACGCACGAACTATCTGGAACCTCACATGATCCTTCCATCGAAGCCATAATGGCCACCCGGCTATTAGGCACACGGCCAGGCCAACTTAAGGCCAACTCACTTGAGCTAGTTTAATCCCGGATTGAATGAAGGAGGCTGGAAACTTATTCTTGGAAATACGGAACGATAATAAAGTGATAATTTGTGTTAAGTTAGGTTAGAAATACGTGGGCGATTATTATTTTGCCATAAACTAGTAACTATTAATGGATAATTGGTATTGTGGATATTAAATTCGTTAGTTTCATTTAACAATTAACCATATGAAATATGCAGTAAAACTCTTCTATCTTCAATGACTTTGTTGAAATAGCTAATGATTTTACCGTTTTCAAATACATAGTTGGTACCAAGTGATGATCTGATCCCACATACCATAGATACTTTATTGATTTTTTATCCAAATTTTATTAAATTTTGATTTAGTATGGTGTTGGTTTGTACCTTTCTGTCATATTTCAAAATGTAACCAAATAAAATTGTAACTACTATGGCGATTAAAAAGAGTGGCCTAAGTTTGTAGGACGTTCATAAGTGTCATGTATGTGATCAAAATGAAATAAGAAGATTTGACTTAGCTAGTGTGAATGAAAAGTATTATAGAGGTAAAAGTTAAAAAGGTAGAATGACATAAATACATAGCTAGAATAAATATCATACTCAAGGACCAACTATAATTATCAACTGTATAACTATAATTTCTTGACGACCACTACAATATAATGAACCGTCTTGCCTATTCCTGGTCAAAACATAACTATACCCTTTAATTACAATTGTCTGTCGTTCTACGTTCTCTCCTGAATTCGTTACAAAAGCATTCATCTTCGTACCTAGACCATGCTCATCCATTATGACTAGAACACCTAACGAACACAGTACTAAATTTTGCCTAGTAGCTAGCAGCCGACTGCAAATCTCTTAGATTAAGGACTAAAGTAGAGATTACTTGAACTAGGGCTGTCTGATATCGGCCCATTGACTCCGTAAGCCTTGCCGATTAAGTTAGGGAATTGCTAATATTATAACTGAACTACCATTGATAATTGAGGGTTAAGAGTTGGCTCGGCGTTTGTGTCGTAATAGAATATTTCCATATTATGCTAAGTTTTGCTTGCTAGTCCCCACTAGGTGGGCGAATAAATTTTCCTTCAATTTAATTTTTAATAAAATGTGCATCTCTATTCCTTATTTATTTATTTATTATTATAGAAAAAAATGGTCAATTTAACACGAATAAAGAAATAAAACAACGCATTCAGGAGGTTGATGGGGTTACCCTGGCGCTGTAGCGCATCAGGTATGTTCACGCAGGCGAATGTAGACTGTTTTTATGCCACAATGCGAAAGCGCGCCGCCTCCCTCGTGCGCAGAGTCAGGGAAAGCTCCAACTCCCTCCTGAAAATGATCGCTGACCGGGTAGATTGTACCTATGTAAACAACAGTTGTAGGCTACATGTAAGTACTAACACGTAATGTAATGTAATGTAATAATGTATTTACTAACAAAATATGAGTGTAAACTTAAAATAAATGATACAATACAAAAAAGAAAATAGGTAGATCAATAAAATAATATTACGTGATTATAATATGAAGTAAGCATATTTACGGTCTACGTAATAATTAAGTACATTCATTGATTACTTATCATTTTTAAAAACCTCCCTGATAAAGAAAAAATTACAAGCACTTAGAACCATAAAGTGACAAAACTGTCATCAACTTAACATCCCCATCAACACACATCAGTTCAGGATACTTCTAAACAAACATACGTATCTAATAATTTCCAAGTCTCAACTCAAATTAATTGAATTATGTTGACATTGCCAACAACTCGGCTTAATTACTTGTGCATTTACTCGCATACGGTATCATTCCTTATTCATTAACTGAGAGGAAGAGGCGAACCAATTAAAGTGATCAAATATGAGGGGCCCACTGTTTGCCAAACAGACGGGTTGTGCTTGTGACTTCTCTGGTAAGGACGGTAATGTACAGGATATGGCTCGATAAATATGCAGTAGTAAATCGTCTGGAAATTTTGCGAGTTCTCTCGTATAATCGAACAAATTTGTGTTGTGAGAAACATCAAAGTACGGCTGTCCAATGTTGTTGAGAATTGCAAGGACATCTTTTTTTGCCGGTTTTTTGTAATGGAAATAGCACAATGATGTTCGTTTTCAATAAAGACTTGTTATAAATAAATGTTGTATCTGTAGAGAAACTATGCAGACAAGTGGCAGCAAACATTTTTCTTACATATTATTATGATTTTTATTTCAGCGTCTTCTGAAAAAGAAAATTTCTTAATTCAAGCAGAACACTCTTCATAGAATGTAAAGTAACAAGAAATTATCTTATGAGGTAAGTGCGATGACATCACTTAATATTGTTTAATCATATGATTTTGTGTAAAAAACATTATTTTCTTATCACTTCAAATGAGTTTAGGCATCTCAAACTTTAAGCTAATCATTACAATGTAAAAACAAGTTAATATAAGCGGGTCAATTCATATCTAAGACGCAATTCAGGTAGGATATTTCACCAACTTAGTTGGCAAATGCGCATATAAAATTAAACCATAGGTACTACTAAAGTAAGGCCAACAGAACAGGCAAATGGAAACTGTAACAGGAAAATATTTGGAATCGATGAGCTTCACAAATATGTGATAAAAGTTATAAATTAATTTTTAAAGGACAACATCTAACAAGATGAGACAGACAACATCTAACAAGAGCTGCAGTTAAAAAGTCTTGATAATCGATGTTTCCAATATCCAGACTTTTTATCTGCAACTCTTGAAATTTAACCCAAATAAAGGATTGTTTTAAAGAATGAAGAATAATTTATTTCTGATAAAAACGTGTAAGCATGGTTAGAGGTTATAAAGTTGTTAAAAGTAGTACATCATCATGTTTGACTTAGTTGTATACTAAAATTCACAATATTTTATCTTTCAATGAAATATAGATAATCTACCTTCAAACTACCACAACAATAATGGTATGGTAGTTTGAAGGTAGATTGTTTCTAAACAGAGTGAATTTTTTTAAATAATTTTATTGTAAAATTGATAAGAGAGAAGATAAAAGAGATCATGATGTATTGTATGGTCTGTAATATTTAATACACAATGTAAGTATTCGATTATAATAACTAGCTCTGTCCGTGACTTTGTTTACGTGGACAACTAATCCTATATCCATTGATTTATTTTCCAAAATCAAAGTCGTCTAATTTACTCCAAAGCCCCGTCGTCGGTTCAGTCGTTTCGAATTTCACCTCAAACAAACAGACACTTTCACACAGAACTTTTTAAAACTATGTTTTCGTTTTATGTTACATACTTTCATATGCCCACTCTAAAGTACTTCTTATAAGTTAATAATATTAAACAATTATTTCAAAAACTATTCACTCAAGCATGACTCCACGACTCCTATGTTCAAGAAGTTCCGCACTGAAAGAAGCGTATTGTCAGCTTCGAGAATAACGTCGTAGGCAAACACCTCTAAGTAGCTCCATGAAAATATCGATACAGAACTGCAAAATAATCCCAGAACGAGACATCACCAATCTCTGTGATACGAAACATGAATAATATTTTAAGGAAGAAACTTATGAATGGAATCTGATTTTTAATCAAATTTCTCATTCAACATACTTGTTCATTTAGAACTCTCAGCTTCTTTGAATATGTTTATTCATCCTTTATTAATACTTTTTCTTTTATTGAAACTCTTTCTGGATGTGCTTTTAATGTAATATTTGCTGGTTGTATATATATCTTTTTTGTAATATTTCAAATAACATTTTATATTGTCTTTGTTGCTACGTTGTCATATCGCTCCTTGAATACAAAAGGGCCACAAATCAAAAAAAATTGAAAATCGTTTTATTGCAAAAATGGTACCTAAATCGACTATATTATATAGTAAAAATAAAACACCCATCATTTTAGCTTATATTATGCCTAAATGGCTTGCCGCCCTTTTTGTATTGGAGCATTTTGACAGGTAATGTCAGTGCAAGACAGCCATTTTGTGAGTTGTGCCCTGAAATTAAACGCAAACGCACGTTGGTTGCGTGAAAAAGTGCCACAATCCAAAATATGTCTGTGTTTCATTCAAAACGTCAGGTAAGTCTGATTAGATTTTATAATACAAAAGGTCCATATTTTGGAAAACGTCCGTTTTGCATTCTAATATCAAGTAGTTGTAATTATATTTTGTAATACAACAGTGGCATATTTGAAATGCGTCCCTTTTGCATTGATTTATACTCAAATAAATTATTATTTTTGGCGTGCTAGAATGGAAACCTTAGAAATATGGCCGTTTTGCATGAAAATAAGTGTAATTTTCGTTACATTTTTTGAAATCAAAATTACCATTTTGATGTTAATTTTGTTCTGTTGTTATTATTTTTGTGCTATATAGTTAACAATTTAACTATAAAAACGTACAAAAGTGTTTACTTGTTTTCTACAGGCATCGAGCAAATGTCAAAGCAATTGCTTTTATTATTAAACTAGATCACTGTAGGATTCGTCTATATTTTAAAGGCTTTTAACTTTTTAAATAATATATTATATGGATAGGTTGTTGGTAAATGTTGAATAGGATGTGATAAAATGCATTAACTCATGGTTTTAATGAATGTTGTGTATAAGGCGACATAAATGTGTATGATATTAGATTTTAAAACTGGAAAATTAGTATTGGAATCTTGCGTAGAGCGCCACGTACGAAGATGCGATATCATAATAAGGATTGTATGTATGACTATTTTTGTTAAAAACAACCCTTTAAATTCTCTTTTTAGAGTTCCGTACCTCAAAAGGGAAAAACGGAAACCTTATAAGATCACTCTGTTATCCGTTGGTCTTTCTGTCTGTCCATGTATCAAGAATATTTATTAAAGGAACGCGTAGAGCTATCGAGCTGAAATTAATATCAAATACTCCGGTCTACAATTCCTTGACACAATAAAAAAATCAGAGTTCTAAGTAATAGCAATCATAAGATACAGCCGCTTATGCTTCATTTTTGTCACATAGCTAATTTTATTATCTTAACGATGAAAAAGTCAAAATTTTGAGTGCTTGGCGCTTACCATTGACTTAGAATCATGAAATTTGGTAAGAAACCATATCAGTTGCACAAGTAAAGGAAAAAAATCGAAAACCGTACTCATGTACTTAATTAGTTTATTGGATATAATTAGTATATTGGAAGAGGTACAGAGAGATAAGCCTAAAAAAATTGAGTAAGTGTGAGAGTTTATTCTGGACCTTACTTTCTTGTGGATATTACCTTTACCAGAATATTTATTCTAACATTATTATTGCAATCCCGTTACTAATAATATCTTACATTTAAAGCACAAAAAATCTTGTTGGCATATTATTTGTCTCTTTGGCATTTGCTACAGAGTTTATTTCACTGTTTTCATCCTCTAGTAATCATAGGTTAGGGTCAGGTTGCTATCTGGTATGGAGTTTGTAATAATTATACGTGCTCTATTCATTATGTAAGTAATATGTAATAAATATAAACAAAAATAAAGTTTTTTACCTAAAAAAACAGTTAATATGCAATCCTTAGTATGGCATCGCAACATCATACTCGAACTGTAAGTAAGATTCCAATACAAATTGATGAAAAGATGTTAAGACTAGTCTTAACATCTTTTATCAAACAAATTTATGCCACCTTATACACAACATTCATAGAAAGTATGAGTTAATGCGTCTTAATCATTGATATGATTTATTTATTATTCAACAGTTATAAATACCTAACCATATTATTATAGGTAACACCCACTGTCTTTAGTTAAACAACTTTAAATTAGTGACGAATGCTACAGTGACGGGGCTTCAATTCAGTTTATATAGTATTATTATACTTCTAATCTAATTTTATTCACTAAAGCAATTGCTGTATCATTCTAAAACTATCTGATTTTGTAAGACTGTATATTTGTAATAATAATACACAAAAACAATATACCTACAGTCTTACAAAATCACATAATATTTTGTGCTACTAACGAAGTCTATGCCATTAGAATTGATCTCATATTATGTATAAGTTATTAATGTTAAAGTTTCAGAGACAGAAATGAGTGTCGGCTGTTAATTTAGTTAGGGAATTGATTAATTAATATGTTTTGTATGAATACTTTACTATAAATTATAGTTTTATCTCTTGACTTTTTAAAGAAAACCTCAAATTAATAATATAAAAGGTTTAGAGAGTTGACTGAATAAATAGTCACCTACCAAGTTCATCTAGATTATAGCTATTAATGTTAAGATTATGACTTTTTAAAGTGTTTTATTGTTGTTCATTCACTTACGTTATTACCTTGTGATACGAATTTAACTTTACAAACCTCTTTTTTGCCAAAAAGGTACAAAAACCATTGGTATGTGTAATTTTGTATATATTTTTTGACATAATTCCTATGATATTGATTCAAATTTTGAATGCAAAAAGGACTTTTGTGCTTTTTTATCATAGTGGGTTACAGCTATCACAAAGTCCATATTGTACATAGATAGAGCTAAAAAATACGCTTCTAATGATATATTAACATGTTATATTTAATAAATAAAAATACAAAAAATTAAAAAAAAACTGTTTCAAAATTTTGTTTTAGCCGTCCTGTAAAATTTATGAATTTCGACTTGTGTCGCTTTTGTATTCAAGGAGCGATATATTTTATTTACTTTTTACTTTAGCACCTAATATCTATATTTTAAAATAATAACGCTATTATTATACACATAAATTTATTTACGTAATCACTTTTTGTTTTCTACTTAAAAAATTTGACCAAGTTACTTGAGTATCTATGCATCTACGGAAGTATTTATTTGTAACAATGTTCCACCTTAATATATCATGTCCAAAACTTTTAAATTTATAGGGTCAACCTTCAAGACAAATGTCCAGCTGCAGGAAAACTTAAACCGAAATTCGAAAGAGAATTCATTGGCGGTAAGGTTAATGTACCTGAATTCTACTTTCATGTACAGAAGCTGGGCCCATTATAAAATTATTACAGGAATATCAGCGACCGCAAGCTAACAAATGCACACGGGTTTTCCATTCGCAATATGATTTCATACAGATGGATACCCACAATGACTGAGTAGCAATTAGATTGAGCAAACACATGAAACCGCTCGTATGGAACAATATGAGAAAGGGTGCACAGCCTAACAAACAAAAGCTTTATTGGAGCTTATGCTTGTATTGTAACCTGTGATATTGTATATCAAATTTCTATTCGATTAAAGACCTTATTGCGTGTAATTAAAGGTTAAAGTGGCAATTGGACGGGTGATTACACGCACTGTTGTGCTGAATTGAAAAATAATAAGTTGATCGTTTCCACGTTCATTGGGTTGAGAGCAAAATGTGCACGATTATTTGGTCCGTAATTATTTTGCATACACAAGATAAAAGGTTCTGTTATTGTTTGGAGGACATTTCAACCAATAATATTATAAAGGTTAATCAAAATATTATGAGTTTCAATTTAAATTGAAATAAAATATCAGCGGATGAAATTCTAGACAACGAGGCAAGGTTAAAATTAATAATATAAACTTCAGGCAAGGTAAGGTAAGGCAAAACTTTATTCTAGGATGAGCTTAAAAATATTCGTGGATATTAGTTTATACAAAATTTTATCTAGTTATATCTAGATATAACTAGATAGAATTTTGTATAAACTATAGACTGTATCTGTATTAAACTAATTTACATAATCTTTTGTATATGGTTGCAGTATCGGCAATGTCTGTAATAAATCAAACATAATTGTATTAAAATTTAACGTTACTCATTAACATTATAGAGGTACATTTTGTTGAAAAATTACTGTTTGAATAAACCAAAAGTTTGATTTTATTGTGACTTATTATCACATTGTTTTTAAGTAAATTCAGTAAAAGAACCACGAGTTTTGTGCTTAATTTAGGTGTTTTTATAAAATATATTTATCGTATTAATCTTTTTGATAACTACAATTGAAGTTTTTAATTTTTAACAGCACGCCATAGATTGTGAGTACTATAGGTCGTAGTCGTAGTCTTTACAATAGTGTCACAATTACGGTTGAACACAAAATGAAATCCAAATCCTATTAGAGAATAGAAAAGACTGCAATTTGTATCGCGCCCGCATCTCTGCTGCAGATGAAGCTTCAACAATGAAAGCGACTGTTAAGAACGAATAAAGGCACTAACTGGAGTTAGCACCAAATTAGTGTGAATGAATTCTTAGGGCTTAATCAAAATATCACAGTTATATTTAATTTTGTTAATGATTTTACTAGATATTTCTTTATGCACAGCAGTGATAGTGGTCACGTTTTGATATTTTATATCAAACAATTTTAAGAAGTTTTGTTAGAAATCAATACACACAATTTTTCTTTGAAAGAAAAATTATTTATTTTTCGTTTGCTATGATTGTCAAAAGTCTGTTTGCAGTACAAGGAGGATAGAAGCTGATGATAGCTTTTGTACCAACATTATTATGCTATCATTGAATTGTGTCACAGATCACCGTTCAACGTAATAATATTATTATGTTCTATGACAGATTGGAATTCCAACTCGTTGAGACAACGCCATTATTAAACTATACAAGTTATAATAGTGTTCCACTCTTATAGATTTGCGCTGTTATATTGAACGCTTTCAATTTTTCTTAGTGGGTGTTAACCATTAAATTGGTATTGACTGTTATTGTTCTTATATATCGCATAGGTTATACCACAGCTGATGCATATCTGGATGCAAGTCTGCTAACACAATCGTAAGCCGATGGTCTCATGTGACAGCTGTGATTGGCTTACCAAGTCAATCGCGCCATATTGCCGGCCTGTGATTGGTCTATCGGTCTGCTATCGACAGATAAACTGGAATTCTTCCAAACTGCAATCTTGGGCGAATTCAGTTTTACAGCCATTAATATCTGTCTGAATTAAACAAATTTTATTGTAAAATTAAAGTAAGTAAAACAGTAAACAATTACTATAGACGGTAATTTATTTTTAAGTTAAAAAATATTCAAACAGACAATGTTGTGTACTGAAATCTACATGCCGTATCATAATAATTACACGGTAAGCCTGTATAATTAGGCATGCCTTCGAGGCTACTCATAAATATTAGTTGCTTTCGAAATAACACACTTTGGACCAATAAAAGCCAATGTTGGACATTCAAATAAGGAATTCGGAAATTAAAAATGGTTCTTTTATTAATTTATTATTTTGGTAGAATTGAATGTCACTGTGACGTAGCCGCCAAGGTCACCTTGCCACTAAGCTAAGTGTCACAGGTTTGCACACGAAGAAAATATTTGTTTAATGCAAACAAATTTGTTACGAGTCTGGGTGTACTTTGTCTCTTCAATTGTAAGTTTGATAAGTCCTACATGAAACATGGTCTAATAAAATGAGATTTGTCTTTAAAAAAATTGTACTTGTTTACTCTAAAGGCAAAAGAACATATAACAGTTGGAATAATATCAGCAATTTCTGCAATAAGGCAGTATTTCCGGACAGAAACGATTTAGGGACCTTCAAGAAACGAGCATATCTGTTATTATAAGGTCGGTAAGGCGTCTGTGACCTCCATGGTTGCCGATGTCCACGGGTAGCGGTTTAACATCAGATAACCAGATTACTTGTTTGCTACCTTTTTTATAAAAAAAATATAATCATATCAATTAAATAATAAAAATTCAAAACACGAAATATGATACTAAATTGCGACGTTCCGTTCATGACTATAAACGCTCTTTAAAACGAATAAATTAGTGAGACAGTGGTTGATTTATTTAAAGACCCTGAAGGAAGTAGTGTTTTACAAAATTAATGTTTTGCCAATGTTGGCCAAACATAGTAGAATGCTAGATATGTAGATACTAAAACTGTGTTGTATGTCTTACAGGGAATTAGGCCGACACGTACCTTGAAACCTACAATTAGCTTTGTTTCAAGACAGTAAATTGTTTGTTTAGGTTTACAGCTACAATTGTAAAATAAACTCTAAGTGTCTGTATCATAAATATAAAATTGACTGTCATCGTAGTTTAGCAGTTATGGTGGTCGCCTTGCTACTAACATCACCGTGCCGAGTCGCGTTAAAAACATAATATTATACAAAAATTGAATCTATTAAAAAAATATATTATAAGTTATTCATTTTACTGATTGTTCTCTATTTACTATTTAGTATCTTCTAAGGGTTGCTTAAACCCTGCATCGGATAGCTACGTAAAATAGATATTACGAACAAAATTTTCACTGCACATAGAAGCACGTATGTTCATAGATAAAACTGAGAACGTACTGCTTAATCCCGAGTTAGTTTCGAACAAGAATAAGCTGCACCGAAGTGTATCAATGTAATACAATGTACTCATATGTACTATGTGTTGCAGCGTTTGTATGAATTCCTCGATACCCTTTATCGTCTTATATCTGAAACTGTTCCATTTCATTGTAACTGTATCCGTTATTTAACGACACGATATTTTAAATCAATTAACAAGAAACTAGGCTAGGATAAGTACATAATACTAGATCTTAATATTACTAGGTACTACTCTCCGGCAGAATCACTATATTACAATTAGTACCTAACTAGTTTTATAAAAATAAATAACAATTTCAAACAAATACTAGGTACCTACATATTATTTAGATTAACACTGAGGTGGTTATTTTCATATAACACCAAAGACGACAAAAGCTGGATTTGAAATTGCAATTAGATACAAATCTTTCGACCGAATTCCACACTATTTGGAGGAGACCCGTGCCCAGCAGTGGGACGTTTATGGGTTGAAATGATGACGATGATGATGATCTTCCGACCGCGGCTCCGCTCGTGTAGTATATCGGTAAAAAGCCCTCACGATGTTTTCCTTCACCATTAGCAGATGGTAAGTCACTTGACTAGTACATATAAATTCCACAAAGTGGAATCCACATTGGTACTGCTGATCGGGATCGAACTCGGACTGCGTGATTTGCACACCACCCGGTCGTCCCTTATCCATTCAGCCACCATCGCTTTTTAACAAACATGCATTCATATCTATCTACCCAACTATCCACGACCACGACTATCCACCAAGTAAAATACCACGTTCCATATTCATACATACATACATACTTATAGATCACGCCTCTTTCCCAACAGAGGGGTAGGCAGAGACCATTTCCTTCCACATGCTACGATTCTGACATACATCTTTGGCTTCTTCAACATTCATCAGTCTTTTCAATTCATTCAATTCAATATTCAAATATTATTATTAACTGTAAATTTATAAACCTGCTGTAATTTCAAGATACACTGTACCTTTTCCTCGAAACCTCTTATAAACGGTCAGTACACAAATGTCACGTTCTTGGATAGTGGAAACGTTCCCCAAGCGCATCTCGATAAGTACCGATGGCAGAGATGGTTTCTGTTACACTCAGACAAAATCTAATTTACTTGTCAAAGTTGCACACCACGTCTAGACAAGGACGTGTGATTACATCAGTTTTGTTTTGTTGGCAACTAATTGTTTTTATTTGTGTGGGCTTGTCTTATTATCGAAGTGAAGTTAGAAGACATTGTTAACAAAATTTAGCACTTATTGCAAGTTTGTAAAATTTTGTTATTAATTCTTATTGCTCACATATTGTACCCCGTGTTTGTAAGAACCTACGAGTTTTGTTTTCCGTCACTGAAATTCATAAATTTAGCTGGTTTTTGGACTCAAATCGAGGTTAGGCGTCATGTTTTAATTATTAGTAGAATTACTTAAAAATAGTTTGTAATGTAGGTACCTATTATATGAGTACATGGTCAGTTCACGATGGGTGATTGTTTGTGGCAATATCATTCTAGAGCGTCTCCGTGCTTCGGAAGGCACGTAAAGCCGTTAGTCCCGGTCGTCAACTCAAGTTGGAACCCTTCTGGGTGATTTGATAATATTCCAACACTAGGGACTCAAGCCCATTTGATAAGAAGAAGTACATTTTTCGGGCTTACTAATTCTTATTCCACATTTTCAAACAGAATTTGTGTAGTAAGAAGGTACATAGAAATACACTAATGTTGGTACACACACATGTCAATCGACCGCATCAAAACAGATCAATATTGAAAGCGTTTATGGTCCGCCCCCGCTATCGCAACACGCCTCCGACGTCCCTTCATATCGGTTCTTCGACAAAATAACCAACATCTACAACGATGTTCACGTTTATAGCTATTACATGTGCTTGGTGTTTATGAATACTGTGTGTGGACAGAAAAACGCTTTCAAAAACTGAGGGTAGTAAATTATTTCGGATATAATAGACGGGGTCATCGACCGTTGTAGTACTTAGTTGACGTATCGAACATGCGTCTTTGTTTTTAATAGCCTTGGTATGACGCATATCGTCGGTGTCGATGTATTTGTATATAATGCGTAAACAATAGTAAAATATAACTAAAATTTTGTTTTCGTATAATCATCATCATCAGCAACCCATTAAGTCCCACTGCTGGGCTCGGGTCTCCTCTCCTCTAACTAGAGAGCTGAGAGGGTTTAAGGCCATAATCCACTCATGCTGGCCTAGTGCGGGTTGGTGGATATTAGTTGTTATAATATATATTAACCCAGAAAACATAATTATTATTTAGAACTAGCTTATACTCGCGGCTTTGTTCGCATACATTTCTATATTTGTTTTAAGTGCAAAACTTGATATTTATTTTCAGTTAAACATTACATTGGTTTCTTAAGGGTCGGCAACGAGTTCGTGATGCCCCTGGTATTGCAGGCGCCCATAGGCTACGGTAACCGCTTACCATTAGACGGGCCGTATGTCTGTTTGCCACCGTCGTGGTATAAAAAAAAACATTACATTCCTTAAGCTTGACTTTTCAACCACCATGAAGAACCAAATCTAAACCTATATAACAACAGATCTTCAACAAATAAGTTATTTCTTTGTGGACAGTTCTATTCCAGGACATTTTATTTAGGAAATAAACATTTTCAAGGATCGTTGCATCTGCGGCGTGCAATATTGATTTGCGAGACGAAAGCAGTGAATAGCGGACGGTATGAAAGTGGACTCCTTTGGGGCAAGGGTTATATTCTCAAAACAACGGTTAATACAGGATGTGCGATTAGGCAGTTAAGTGAAATAATTATTAAATTCATCATCATCATAATATCAGCCCAATGACGTCCACTGCTGAATGCCTCACCAAAATTTTTATTTCTATTTTTTTATTAAAAATAATTTAAATACAATAAAAGTGAAATCAACCTTAATTATGTTGTACGAATGAATAGATTTAATTTATATTTCCAGTTAAATTAGTGTCATTATCATCATCATCTTATGAAGTAATAAGTATGCAGTAAAGGTTACTGAATCTATTCTATCTATATTTTAATATTATAAAACTGAAAAGTTTGTTTGTTTGATTAAACGCTAGGATCTAAGGAACTATTGGTCCGATTTCAAATATTATTTTAGTGTTGGATAGCCCATTTATCAAAAAAAGGCTTTAGGCTATTTAATATCACGCTAGCCGTAGCGTAGCGGCCGCAAAAGGAACTGAGCAGTGGCTAAATAAAAGAATGACGGGAGCGAAGTCCTAAATATTTTCTAGCCTTAAATATATCCAACTTGATCCTAGCGTTCAACTAAAGAAACACAAACTCTTCTGTATGATTAAATTATTTTGACGTAATGCTTAATTTTCGCAATTTCAAGAGACATGTTTATATGATGCCTTTTGTTTCTACTACCCAATGATAGTCCTTCAAAGTCATTGGACACCATAATAGGCGGCTCTAAAAGGGGAAGTTTCGACTAAGCTATCACACACTCCATTCGACTATTTCGCTAACACTGGTAGAAGCTACAAGGATTTGCAAGTTCTTTTTACACTTCCGACAATAGAACGTATATAAAACGACACGAGTTTAGAACTTTAAGTGAAAATAGCCAGCTGACGATATTCTCGTATCGGATATTGTTTCTTGAACGATACATTTTGTTTGATACTTTATGAAGTTGCTGTCTTAGAGGAGTTTGTTTTTATTAATGTGATATCCAGTGGTTTAAACTTTGAGCTTTGAACTGCCAGTGGTTAGAAGTTTTCTATTATTCAGAGGATTTCCTTGCGGATAAAGGAAAACTCTACTGATATTTAAGTTTGTAGAAGGTAGGAAATTCTGACACTTTATAATAATGGGTCCAATAATTTCACAACGTATTAAATTATTCCAAAGAAAATATTAACAAAGGTTATATAGTTATCTTGCTTAAATTGCCGATGCTGATGCCTGTAACACCGGGGATTTACTAGCGCGTTGCAGAGTCCGTGAAAAACTTTTAACTCCTTTCTTAAAAGAACTCCATGCAGTATTCCTTTGGGAATACTGCGACAGCAAGCTCACTGTATCTAATCGTATGCACATTATAGAAAGTTCATCGGAAACTACTCTTCACAGTTTCAATACATAGAAATGAGTTTAAGTTTTGAAGGCTATATAGGCTATATAACCTCACGCTACGACTAATAGAAACTGATCAGTGGCGAACAAAAAATGATATACTTGTTCAACTAAATAAACATATTTAAAGGCACCAAAAATCTTTAATACATAAAAGCGAATACCGCAAGCAATAAAAGCTAAAGTAATTTAAAGTTAAATCAAACACGAGGCTAACACAAGTCGACGAGTTCGGACATCGTCAGGGCAACTACTGTCGCGGAATACTGATGGCCCCCCGTGGTCGTATGCATTATGTATCCGCCTAAGCCCGCCCAAATGAATGCAACAGTAAAGAAAAACAACGCACCGAGACAAGACGAACTAAAACTGGAAGCGGCAAAAAGTTAGAAGGCATCTTGTTGCTATTGACGTGCTGTTCTCTTTGAAGGTCTAATTAAGTCGTTGTGTTAATTACTGCAATGTTAAATATCTGAGAGAAAAATACACGATCCGATGCAAAAATACAGGGTGAGTTGCTTGTGCGTCAATTATTATATAAGTTGAGATTAAAAGTTTCACAAATCTTACGCACTTTTTATGTTAACTGATTTTGCGAATATTAGTACACATCACGAAACTTATTTAGCTCGATTTTTTTTAAAGAATTTTAATCAATATAGGTTTTGAGGTTGAGTTTTGAGTTCATTTATTTTAGCAAAAATATTGCTGTATTCTATACAGCAATATTTTTGCTAAAATAAATGAACTCAATTGGAGAAATACTTATTGAAGGGAATAAAATGCTTCACCGACAAGCATAATATATTAATAAACTAAGAAGCACATGTCATTTTTATTATTGAATTAAACTTTTTATTTATACCTGTATTTTCAACTACTGTTTACTATACTCTTGTGTATTAGATACCTACGTTCTATACACCGTAACAATGTAATCCAGTTCTAAAATGCAGTTTATAGTTTGGAAACTAGATTGTATCAGTTAAGAGTATCACATCTAGAATGCAATTGGTTCCATACACATTGTCCCCTACCTTCGTCTGTCGACGTGTATCTGAGGCTAAACGACGGAAATAAAAATCCTATAAATATTGAACAACCATATTTTTCTCACTTTGTCGCGTCGAGAACCCGCCGTGTCGTCCGTTTGTCGCCTTATATGGTCGTTGTAAACCGTACTAAGAGTGTTTGCACACATGACGGTGACTTACGGACGACTACTATTAACCCGTTCCAATACTGCATTCACATTTACTTTATTAACTTGACATATTAGTCAGACATAAATAACAAACCACCTGCTTTCAGAAATGAATTGTTGAATGAAATTTGATTTAACAATATGAATTTCTAAAGTAACTAAGTTCAGAATGGCTTAATATATTCGGTACTTAATAAAGTTTGAAAGTAACCAATTGAAATCGCTCGTAAAATTTTTACGATGTCAACTTAGTGAAATGCAACGGAAAATTTTTGAATTTCGAATTTTATTGGTACTGAAAATTGCATTCCAATCGTAGCAATTCTGGTAGTGTATTTGGTCTCTAAAATTATTTCAGTGTATGCACTGCACACACTGAGGCTACGAATTCGATTTTTAGGGATCCACAGGGGACTGCGTTTGGTTTTATAGGCGATCATTTTCGGGGGATCAGTGGAAAATTGGTTGCCTTTGTATAGGCAAAGGATTTTACAAACGAATGGCACTATATATTACAATATACCTGATCCTACAAGTACTGGGGATGTATTGATGGATGTTTATTGCGAAGATATTCCTATCAATACTCATAACCTTTCTTACAAAAGTTCAACAACCTTTTTTACACCTGAGACCGAAATTGTCTGTCTATATTTTGCTTTATTTAACTCGATCTGTTTATTATTTTATTTAAATTGATTACACAGGCAACCGAACATTGTAGGTTGTTAACCTGCCAACATAAACACTAATTTAAATTACATAGTTTAGCATAATTATACAAAGGTGATTTAGCTACGATAAAGACAAATTTGATTACATTTTAAGTAGATTCAAAAAGTCTGTAGATGGGGATTCATTAACAATAACTAAAAATATGAATAACAGAAGTCGCGTGGGGCTTCGTTCCCGTCGTTTTTATTTGGCCACTGATCAGCTCCTATTGGCCGTAGCGTGATATTATATAGCCTATAATCTTCCTCGATAAATGGGCTACCAAACACTAAAAGAATTTTTCAAATCGGACCAGGCTCCTGAGATCCTAGCGTTCATACAAACACACACTCTACAGCTTTATAATATTAGTATAGATTAAATTAGATTAAATAAAATTGTTTCATTGACAAGCTACTAAAGCTCTAGCTAGCTTCTTTTATATGAATATGAAAATCCTGTTTTTTCCCTATTCTGTGGGATTTTTGAATGAATTTCAATAAAATACGAAACACGACTTCCTTCAATTCTGTTAAAGAATGTTTATGCAAAATTTGAAGTAGATTGGACCTAAGAATCATGTTGTCCCATACAAACTTTGCCCCCCATTTTCACCCTCTTCAGGGTAGAATTTCGGAAAATCCTTTCTTATCGGATGCCTACGTCAAACAAAGAACACTCCCTTCAAGTTTCAGATTTCTACGATCAGTGGTTTAGGCTGTGCGATGATCCGTCATTCAGTCAGTCATTCAGGACAAAGCATTTTATTGTTAGTATATAAATAACTTCTTATTATCTCGTCAGCCAGGACCTTGTATAATAATTATGATTCGTAGAACACTATAAATAGAGGCAAATCTACAAATCATTATCTATATGCCATAAATTCAAAAATAGTGCAAACTTCGTTTCAATACTCCATACGAAGTTATCCAAAGAATAATGAATCGACCACTAATAATGCACACGGTGGTCGTAAATGATAAACTCGTTCTGTGGATTATAACGTAAATTGGAAGTTAGATTGTAAACAAGGGAGGCCAGGTGTTAGGGAGTGTGTGGGATAGGAAGTTACAAGAAGTAGAGTCGAACTAAATCTAAAAAAACTGAACTAATTCTGATTGTTATAATAATGGCTAGCGTATTGTTAATCAAGTTACTTATGGTTTTTTTAACGAAAAACTCATCCTTAATTAGATTAGTATAAAACGTGAAACTATGATCTGAAAAAAAATATTTCAGGAATCTTTACTGATGGAAAAAAAAAACAAAAAACTTTTGCTTTTTATACCTAGACCTACCTCTATATTATATCACGATATTATTATAATTAAATTTAACAGGGTTCACTAAATAACTAATTTCGAATGACACTTCTCAAGAGTTGTTCATATTTTTCAACGATGAGGTAAAACTAAAACAAAACAATCATATATAGTAGCTTGCGCCCGTGGGTCTGCCTGCGTGTTATGTGGGTAAAAGTTACCTAATATGCAATTTCAGTCTATAAATCCACTTGTGAGCTAAATTTCAAATAGATTCTTTCAGCAGTTCTGATGAAATTGAATAACAAACATCCAACTCTTATTTATTTACGGACAAACTAACAGTAACTTTCTTAATTTAAGTATCATAAGTAACAACTTATAAGTGAATGTGCCCTCATACCGTTATCCACAAAATATAATGTTGCAAGTATACATAATAAAAAAAAAATTCATGCAAACTTTCGCATATATTAATAGGTTTATCTTTTCTTTAACAAAATCATGGTTACCGTATATCGCGGCGGTAGTTCTGTAAACATTACGACTTAATCTCGACTAAATTGCCAGTTATCTGCACGGTGCACTGGCTGGCATAATTGCAACTTTTTACTTTACCCGTACCCGTTTTATATGGTTAATTAGATGCGCTGTGAATGAGATAACACGAGCATATCGTTTGTGAATTAATAGCTTAATTATTTCGTGGTTTACGAGTGCCTTTACATTAGTAAGGGATTTTGAAGAGTATAACAGATTTATAACATTTTAATTAAATCCATTGATCTCGTTTTGTAGTACAAATATTTTTATGAAACAACACAAAATTGTGTACATAGTTTTTTTTTACTTATTTACAAAAAATGACCGATACACCATATGTCATCATTATGTGAATAACTTTTTAAGTATATAAACGCCTTTTTATACTTGCAACTATGTCAATATTTAGGTTTTATGGATTTTGTAAGTTTCGCTCGCGTAAAAACATTTTGTTTCGCTAAAAAGCTACAATAAAAAAATTAAGGACTAAATATTAAAATTGCTTATATTTTAGTGCTCTGCTTGCCATCATGGAAAATCAACATTAAATAAATTTTAATACTCAAAGTACCTCTCATTTTAGAAGTGAAATATTATTTTTTCTAAAAAAATGAACCAAAATTTCTCATTAATTTCCTCACGTCAATTTATGAAGTCATCAAAGAAAAAACGCAAATCAAAAATACATTAAGTCTATTTCTACATAAAATTACTGTCACTTTAAAACATACTTACGTTACCGCGAAAGCGAAGTCTAATCAAGCGAACGAGCAAAGAAGGCTTTTTACACTAATGGAAGCTCCCCAGATATGATAACACTTTAGACAATTTTCCAGCAATTCGAAAATCTACTTGCAAAACGTCAACCGTAAAATGGGTTTTTATGTTTTCACATGATGGAAATACGAAACAGAATACGTTTTATTGTTTCGAATTTTCATTATGAAAAAAAAATTGAAAATAAGCTCCAGTTTACTTTTTACGATAATAAATAAAATATTTTAAAATAATTTAGGTGTCTTCTGAAAATCAGTCTCGGAAAACTTTTCAGAAACACTAGTTCTATCTTTACATACCTATACTATAATATATAATGTACTATCCACGTAGTGACGGATTAAGAATACATAATAACATAACATAGCATCACGCCTTTTTCACCGAAGGGGTAGGCAGAGGTGTTTCACACCCACATTTCGCCAGCTATGTTTGGTCCCATGAAATAAGGGGCCAGCCTATTGTCATCTACCGGTAACATTTGTTTACCAAACTCCGGGTAAATCTCAATACTGGAATTTCATGACAGAAAAGCCCAATACCTACTATTTTCACCCATCCCGGGACCTCACCACAGCAGTCCGGTACACTTTCTGCTACGCCACCGAGGTAGAATACATAATTTTTATTTGATAAACGTGATAATATGACTTTTGATACAGAGTTTATCAAGAATCAGTGACCAATGCCAGACTCTTGTCAGCAGAGCGGCAAGATTCAATTAAAGTCATCATCGAATGAGACAATGAAATTTACCACCTGGTGAGTAGTAGTAAAAACACAATGCACCTTTAATATGAAGAATAGGAATCCGTCACGTAAAGGGATGTCATTACTACTACAGGATTATTTTCATTAAATGCATAGTTGTGTTACTGGCATTCGTACGTGGACAGAATGGGCGACTTGTTGTGACTCGCACGTTCCACTGTTTTAATTGTTATGAATCGATGCCGGCTCTTTTAGTTCAATACTTTGTACGTACACACCTTTATCGTTATATTTTGTAGAGAGTAAAATAAAAACTCATTTTCTTTATATTCATAGAAAGTGCATTTACAGTTAACGTTAATGTTTTATCATTGGAAACAATAATGTATATACCTAATTGTTTCCCAGAATATAAAAGATACCGAAGTAGATAATAGTAGATATTAAGATAAAACATACTTCTAAAAACAATATTTATTATCAATGAAATGTAAATAAGACCCAAAAGTAACTGAAACATATTAATTCCCTCTCAGCCTTTATTTGTCCTTTGTATTCGTATCTAAAAATACGGCTTCTTCAAATAAATCCAAATTACATTATATCTTGCTCATTTAAAATGAAATGATAACAAAATATACGGACAAAAAACATTACATCAAAGACCTAACAGAAACAAACACTAATATGACAGCTATAAAAAAGATTCGTTGGAATTTCACCGCAATATATCCGACAAAATTAGGTAGGTCGGTCCTGGTCGGTGACATAACATTGTAGCGTATGACATGGGTCAGCCTCGTTAAATTTGTCCGGTAAATTCAGGTATGCTGCTGGAATGTACTGGGATTTATGTTAGAGAAATGCACTTGAAAAAGATTAGTTAAAATAATAAAATAACGTTTGAAATGAAATGAAATGAAATCTCGTTTATTCATCTAGGTTACAAGGTAACACTTATGAAAGTCACAAGAATGTAACAGGTTATCCGAAAAGTAGTGTCAGCAAATTTGCCTACGACCAGTTCGCTGACGGGGTGGAGCTATGAGAAGAACTGGCAAGAAACTCCCGCCACTCTTTTTAAAAAAAATGGATAGTTACAATCTTTTGTAATATACAATTTGGGTAGTTTCCGATTACACCTAGATAATAATGTTTAACTCGAATACATATTGTGCCCTTATATTTTTTTTAAATTTAGTTTGATGGTATTTAATTAACTGTATTAGCAAAGGATAGAAAAACTACAACATTCAAATTCATATGTTAAAAAATCATACCCTTATACAAAATATCTCTTTGTTCCCAATATACCAGATGATCGAAATACCAGAATGTTATTATACCAGATTCTCATAATACCCGAAAATGTACTGTAACGATCATAAATATAAATACACCTTTCGACATTCGACTAAAAACTGTATGAACATAATAAATATAAATCCTTTAGAATTCAATGTTGTTTGATAATTATGACCGCTTAACGGAAAACTTTATTTAAAGATTTTATTTGTCTCTACTTACTTTAAACATTTACTGAATCAGAATATTTTATACAGCGGTTTTGCAAAACATGCAAATAAAATTATCTCAGTACAATTATACAACTATACTCATATGAGAAACGAATAGGTACCCAAACCGTAACTTACAGTGTATTTGAGTAGGCACGTCAAACAAGCCTACATAGGTACAAATAGAAACAGAAGTGCCAATATTGAATTTCTAGAAACTTCCACAGTTTCAGTATGAAACAGTACCTACTCAATGTTCTTGTATTTCTTTTCCCTTTGAGGCAGTTCGCTTTGTGACCGCCGAAGTCGTATAAATCTGTTTAAAGAACAAAAAGATTTTCCTTTAATTTCTTTGCAGTTCGAATATGGCTTTACAATGTTTCTTGTTCTGGCTTGAAAAGTACCTAACTGAATGCTAGTTATATATTTAATACGGTTTTATAGCAACATTATATCTTAATATATTGGCTTTGATAAAATAGAATGATTGACACCGCCCTCGTAATGGCCCTGGTGTTTGCATTGGGTATACATATACTCCGATAACAGCTTGCCATCAGGCCGTACGTCTATTTATAAAAAAACCACTGTCGTTTTATAAAATAAATCTTTAAACACTATCATTTTTATTAATATTTGAAAACAAACATACATAATTATATATATTTACTACAGCACATTTCTGTAGCAATTCTAAAATGAAATTGCTACAAGTGACTGTAGCAATTTCATTTTAGAATTCGAATCGAAATAAAAACTAACTATCTGCGTAATTCAAAAATCGAATTTTCCGTTCGTTATTCAAAATCCGTGTTATGTTTTTTTAACTGGCCAGCTTGACAAGCGAGCCTGTCATTCGCACGGATAATGACTTGACATTTTAACAGTGGCCACTCCTTAATTACGTGTCAGACGTTTATTAACATAAAAGTCGATAGCATATTTCTGACTGGACAGCTTTGTAGTGCTAGAAAGCTTTATTTTGCAATTTTTTTTTTAAACTGAAATCAAAAAATAGCAACCCATTTTAAAAACTGACATTTACAGTTAAGAATCCCAAAATAAAATTACTCAATATTTACTGTAACTCATTCTTCCCTAATCTATTCATTCACCAACTTGAAAACCATGAAAACTAACATAATTCTACAATTATTGTGTTACAATGCAATTTAATTTGCCCATTCCAAATAACTCTATACGCCATCCTACCAGCTTGTCTCTACGCCCTCAATGGGTATTATTCGATTAGACAGTCTAACTTCACAGTACAAATAAATCCTCCTGCATTATTCGCTTTGGGGCGAGTATTGCAAGGGAATCAAGGTTTAATCCAGTCTGAATTGCTTACCGTCTGCTTGAGGCCCAACCGATTATCTCCAGGATGAGTCTTTAACACCCCGTCGAATATTTAACTTGTTTGTTGTCATTGTTTTGTGTGTCTCTGTTAATAATAATGCGCTGAAGTTTAAAAATAAATACCCTTAAGCTTTTGTTAAAAGGCGAAAATAACATTTACATAAGAATAAAGACGTTTTAAACAGGACACTAAGTTTCAGGTGGTATTGTCGTAGCTCTCACATAAAACTTTATGGACTATTTAAAAGAAACAATGATACTCACTGCTGTGAGAGGAATTCTTACAGACTTTTAAAGAACAGTAAGAAAGGCCAACAATTAATATTATTAAGTTGAGAAAAGAGCACAATTTTATTCCTATGGGATAGAAGAACATACATATGTTGCACTCATACTTTTGGACCAATTTAGAATCATCTATTTCAGTGTCTGTGAATTACATGCCCATCATAAAAACCAAATAAAAACTACATTATGTCATTCTAATTTGTATACGTGTACCTAACATCCAAATAAAAATTAGAAACAAAATTTAAAGGACAACATAAATAATCCATACTTTATTCTTTTATCCTTTACGCATATTTAATATCAATTGCTTAGCTACTAATGCCTCCTTTGTCCCAATCCTGGTTCCGCAAATAAGATTTTCGTTTTGTTTCTTAATTTTACGCGCTAACGCACCCGCTTCAACAGATTTAAACGCTCAGAATGTGGCCTTATAAGCAGCGACTTTCAGTGAACAAGCAAAAAGAATAAAACACTGAAACTTGAACTGAAACAGAAGATTTTGATGTCTTTCATCATTCCGTAAAGAATGGAAAGAAAAATTTAATCATAATTTCTTGAAACAATGACACACTGAATTGAAAGAGATAGTGCCTATTATGAATATTACTGGTGGAACTTTTCAGAATTTTCTTTCTTTTGCCAGTCTACATCCTATTCATATTCAAGATTTTTTTTTAATTTTACATAGATCTGATCTGATAGTCTATTTGACGAATAATTATAAGATTTTATTAATGTGCCGAAAGCGATAAACACATTCGTGTCATCCAAGGAAATTTCCTATATTGAAAGCTATATAAGACAGAATTATTTCTAATGCTAGTAAAAAGCTCTATTGACCAGCAGCAACATAATAGTATAGGTTCTTCTCGAGTTGAACTATTCATTCTGGCTGTCCATTATTATTTAATAATATTGATATCAATGTCTGATGCCTACTCGACAAGCTGACATCGATTTGAAATTGATGTTGCCGTCAAATGTTTGAAAATGACAGCGACTCCTATTTAAAATTAAAAAAATTTCAAACATTTACAAAATCAAATCGAATTTGAGATTTCGAGTATCGACTCGCAGAGGATTTTCTCTCATGATAGATGAATAGCTATTATCCTAATTGAAGATGAACTAAGCGTATATACTTATTTAGACGCACACTTAATTTCGTATATTTTTCTTTTGACAAACGCTTGTTTCAAAGCCGACACGTGGCACAAAGGAGTTCCAAACATTACAAGATGTTCCCGGGTGTCATATTGCGTCACTCGCACGTCACATTCGATTACAAAGGGACAATCCTTGTAACAATAAGTTTATCCGTGACCTTTATCTCCTTTGGCTTTGTTTCTTTATTTGTCCGCTGCGGAAAACTGACGCGTTTGTAACTTGAACGGACAATGAAATATGAACTAGGTTGTTTGGATTCGCTTTTGTTTGTGAATGTTACAGAAGATTAAATTAGAAGACCTTTTATTTACATACATACATATAGCCACGCCTCTTTCCCAACAGAGGGGTAGGCAGAGACCGTTTCCTGCTACGATTCTGACATAAATCTTTGGCTTCTTCTTCTCTTTTTATGCATTCTCATCAGTTTACGGTACTCCTTTTGCGACTAAGGGGGAAAACCAAAACAGACAAGAGCACTGCAAGAAAAGAAAAATTCTAAACAAAATCCTTTACCATTACCAACCCGTCTGGCCAGCGTGGAAGAGTAGGCTAAATTCCGTTCACTATCTTTGAAGGGGACCACAGAACAATGAAAGTAGTACCCATAGACCTAGGATCCGCGCGCTACCGCAGAAGACAAACATAGCGCGGAAACGAGAGGTCAAATTGATATGCACGCTGTCAAAGAGTGAAAGAGATGAAAGATAAAATGGGATGTGCCAATATTTTTTCAATTAGGGGGCCATAGGGGCTCGCGTGTTTTACTGTCAACTCTTATTTTGCTAAAATATTTAAAAATCGTGCAATAAATTGCTTAAAAGGTGTGCCAGTATCATGGTGGTCTGTTCCGTAACCAATTGTGACGTGACAAGAAGGAATAACCCAGAGAAATTTCACGTTTCTTAGGTAAATACAAAAATCTAATGAATTTTTGCAAACCTTATTTTGTGAAATTGGTGCTTTTAACTGAGCAAAAACCTATTTTGTTGGAAGTATTTAGGCTTCTTCTTCGTTATGTTGATAATATTTTATGTATATACGATATATTAAAGCTTTTTTCGTGTAAAATAGGAAAATGTTTGTTGACGATAGGGCTTGACGAAATGATGACGTCATGGGTATCGATAAAAGTCGATAGTATTTTTAAAACTGTAATTATTCCGTCAATTCTTTAAATCATCGTAATATGTGCGTTAACGCCTTAAGGTAACCACTATTGTAATTGAGTGAAGCACACTAACTTATTTACATCTCTCTATGTTTTTTAATACCTAGTTTTAAAGTAGTTGTTTCTCACAAATTCAGTAGATAGTACTTAAAATATAAGCTTAGTGAGTCAGGTGAGCCATTAAGTTAGTGATATTTTTGTCTTTTATTTTAGGTTTCCAACGAAAACAGCGTCACGTGACAAATGGATACGTATTATAAATAGACCAGACTGGACCTCAAAAAAATATTCAACTACTTACATATATATAAAACATTAGTTAAAGCTTTCCTCGATAAATGGGCTAACCAACCCAAAGATTTGCTGTATTTTCACAATTATTTGTTATATAAATGTTTTCCGAATATAAAGAATAAAAAAAAATATTATGTTATACAACGTGTTTAAATATCCTGTGATTGTAAACCATCCAATAAATTTTCTATCATTAAGTACAGCTATATAGAATATAATCGATCAGATATATTGTTCTAGTTCATCATGACATTGACCATAAAAAACTTAGGCAGTAAGGTTTATGGCCTGCTTTCTTACTCTTCAGCAGCCCATTAAGCCCCAATGCTGGGCTCGGGTCTCATCTCGAGAGCTGAGAGGGTTTAGGCCATAATCCACTTACGCTGGCCTAGTGCGGGTTGGTGGATCAGACATACACATAGAATTGCTTCTAGGGTAGATATGTGGGTTTCCTCACGATGTTTCCCTTCACCGTCAGCAGATGGTAAGTCACTTGACTAGTACATATAAATTCCACAAAGTGATATCCACATTGGTACTGCCGGTCGAAATAAAACTCGGACCGCGTGTTTTTAGCACGCCGTTCCCTTATCCATTCAGTCACCATCGCTTCATAATAGTATCTTTTTAATTTAGTGGAATGCACATTGGTACTGCCGCCGCGTTGGGTTCGAACTAGGACCGCGTAATTTGCACGCAGGTTCCTTATTCATTCAGCTACCATCGTTTCTTTTTTGCTTTCTTACTATGGCTATATATATATGGTAGGTATCCTAGTCTTAAAACTAAAAGATAGCGGTTTGTAAAAAAAAAATTGCCTAACAGCACAATTTTACCCGATAGCATGAAAAGTTAACTTGTTGTAAATGCTTCTTAAAACAAATTGTTGCGACATTATTCAAGAGCTCAAGACGCTCAATTACACACCGAATTCATAAGCTCGATAATCCCAAGTGCAGAATATCGATAGTGCACAACAGTCCGTTGTAATCACTATTTTTAACTCACACATTGACAATCACTTAATTGTGCTTTGGTCTCGCCTATAATCTGACATTGTTTATCTTGTACATACTAAATCTATGGTAGTACCTATCTCTGTTCTGTGAAGGAGACCCGTTTCTGCGTTGCGTAGTCATGATATTACGAAGAGAAGCCACTATACTAAGTTTCTATAGTATAATAAAATATGTAAGACACTTAATTTTAACCCAAAAATCTATTGAAATATATTGTGCAAACTCAATACCTCTCAAAAAACATTTCCAGCATATCTTTAAAAGTTCAAAGAGTAAGAAAGTCCCTCGCTAAGTAAATTTCCTTAGCATTTTTTTATTCGTATCTTTAGTTATCGGCGGGGAAGTATTGCTTTTTAATGTAATTTCCGAAACGGAACGCCGCCAGCCGGTTGCCTCCTACGGGAATCACCTAATGGATTTTGTTCATACCTTCTCTACTCGATCTATCAGTTAGACTTCACATTTTAAGTAGTTTTAATTTTTCACTAGTCTCTCTTTTTACGACTACCTACTTAGTAGTATATTCGTTTTTAATCTTAAATGTTTTGAAGGTTTAATAAATATTATTTGTCTCTAAAGACTTATTTTGATGTGCAAATTTTTGCTGAAGGGTTTGTTTGTTTAGTTGAATGCGCTAATCTCAGAAAGTACTGGCCCGATTTAAAAATATATTTTAGTGTTAGATAGCTCATTTATCGCGGAAGGCTTGGTTATATAACAACACGCCAGCAGGATGCGCTGAGCAGTAGCCAAACAAAGAGCGAAGCCCCGGGCATCAGCTTACTTTTACTGACGTACCTACGGGTAATTATTATCAGAAATCTCGGCAATGTATAATTATGAGCAAATTTTATTAATTGACAGATAATATGTGACTGAGAATATGGCTAGTGACACAAAAAAGATTATCTTTAAAAATAAAACGTAATAATAATATAAGATCGTTTGAACTTTGACTGTAAATGATAGTCTCCTTGGCCGTGATTTACATTTACTATTCACTTACTCAAGTCTTATTCAATTTATCACTAAGCCTAATTACAAATCTGATAGGTAAACACATAACAACATCACTAAATTTGTCTTTACAAGTTAATAAAAAGTGAGATCAAATTACTGTCGTATTTACTTTTTATGATAGTCAAGTTAAATGATAAAATAAGCCTCCTCTATATTTCACATGAAATGTAACACAAATTAAATTCTCAAATTTCTGCGAAGAGTGCCAAAAAAACCTTCCTACATTTCATTTTCGAGCTATTCTTATTATTGTGAGGACTTTAAACCGAGACCTAATTTGATCTTACAATTTTCTTGCCGTCGGGCGCTTGGGGCTCAGTGTCAACGTTTCATTTGGATTACATATTACCACGATATACCTTCACCTAGTAACACCCATATGACGTTGTAATAAAGTATGTTTTTGTTTGTTCTTAATTTTGATTTATTGTTGCGGTAAGTCGAAATGCAGTGCAGCGGTCATTCTGCTACAGCCGGGACCAACTTGAACGTCTTCCAAGACTTTGTGTTGTCATTATTAAAGGAAAATGACTATTGTTATGGCTGTTCTGTTTTTATTAAATCTTGGCTTTTTAATATAACTGATGGATGTGTTCAGGCGTTTGTTCGTATAATTGCGTTAAGTTTGGCTTTTGGCATGGTTCAGACACATTAAGAATTAACTTGGTCGTTTTGTTATTTAGACGTTTTTGAATATTGTCTGATTTCAACGTTTGAGAGAGGAGTGAGGTCTGACTCTTGAGACTGGTCAAATTACCTCGCTTACCTATTTAATTTACATGTATACAAATACTTTCATTATTACATCTGTCTTCATCATCATCATATCAGCCCAACGACGTCCACTGCTAAACATAGGCCTCACCTGTCTTACTGATCTTAAATATTAATAACGTCCAGAACTACCGTCAAAATCAAAGACACGAAAGGATCTTGTAGGGGAAGTAAAAGGAACGGTTTTAAGACGCAATCCCTTTGGGAACAAAGGAGACATGAACATGTTTGTTTCCCAATTTTACGCTTTGCCGACTACGACAGAAAAGAATCTACTAGCGAAATGAATTCTCTACTTGCTTCTTCCACGTATTTTAGTTGGTTTAATTGAAAAATTATTCGCTTTAGTTACAAAGGAACGTTACTTGGACAATTTTATTTTCTTGGAGACTATTTTTTTATTTTTAGTTTGAATGTTTTGTTTGTTTCCTTTTATAAAAACTTTAGTTTTAACTTTATTTTTACCGGTAATCTATTTTAACTTGTATTATAACTATATTGTTTACATCTTCTTATTTTGAGAATTTTCTTTTTGCTTCTCAAATCAGTTTATCACAATTAATTAAATTCATTTATTCTCTCAAAAAGGCGTACGACTGAGAAATATTCAACCTTAGTGAGAGCTGGAGTTTGTACTAGATTAAAAACCTTTGTGACAAATCTAGAATCTCTCTATTTTGGTGATCAACAATTATCTCTGTCTAATCATATAATAGCCTGCCTTTATGATTATCAGACACCATCATCATCAGTCTGTAATATAGTCCACTGCTAGACCTTTCCAATTACACGATCTTACTCTGCCAGCGTCATCAATAGTCTTTTCAGGACGGGGAACGTCTATAATAGTATCTAGGTACAATATTTATGTAGGTTGTATTATTCGGATCTAGTTTTGCGTAATTATTAGTAATATTTAAATGTCATTCCAATTGCAATTTAAATTTTCGAAAATTAAATATTACCCAAAATACATTTTGGCAGTTAGCAGTTTATTAATAACAATTTTATAGGAATTTCGTGGTCAGTTAGCGTCTACGGATATAATTTTGAGCTTGATTTTGTAAGTCATTGTAATTCGGCTGCGTTCCCACATTTTTTATTCACTCTTTTTAGGTTTAAATTGGGGATATCTTTCTTAACCTTTTAAAATATTCTTTCTATAAACAAACTTTTAAAGTATTTTGATTACAATTGTGCCTTAAAGACCGTTAAACTTTTCAAAGGGACATTTTTATTGCAAACAATTTCTATACGCAATTATAAAAATAATAAATAAAATATCTTTATTTTTCTTTCCACAACGTTACAATATATAGATATCGCTTAAGTCTTAAGTCTATACATGACCCAACTTTGTGAGAGATTGGTGCCTGAAGTAGGTTTGTTAAAACCTGTATTACAGGTCACCAAGACCCTCTTGCAGCTATAGTACATGTACATAAAAAAGTATTGATGCAAGGCAATCTAATTTAGGTTTAATTTTGTTGGTCTGAGGTCTAATAATAAGTTTTTATAAGACACAGGATTATCCGTATTATATTATTATCTATATCAGTTTAGATTTAATATATACCTAGAAACTTCAAGCCCACTTTCATTAACGAGTTGCGGTGTAAAAATATTCCCTGGTGATGTTGGTAAGAAAGCCTCCTACACTGATTTCCATATAGAGTGACATTTACACTGGCGTGCCTCTCAAAGACACGTCGCTCGCTTTGTGGCTGCTTTCTGCTATACATTGATTTTATTTGCTACGGTATAAGCTTTAGATGCTGCTTGTGTTTTTCTTAGTTTAGTTTGTAGTGCTCATATTATAAGATTTAAGGTAAAGGCACCTATTACGGAGGTAGTCAAAATCGGCTCCTATTACGGTGGTATTTCTATTTTCGAGTTTTATTCCTGTCTTTCTTAGTTTAAGTACACCAAAACAGGACCTACTTATTCTAAATTTATTACTTCATGACATAACTGAAGTTTGCAAGTATAGCACATTGACAACACAACAAGATCAAACAGTTTGTGTAACGGCATCGACGTAAGAGGGGTTTCCATACAAACGCGGAACGACAAAACTAAGTACACTAATATTTAGAAACTAAGTTTTTCGTATTAATAAGCCGTTCAAGTTTGTATATGTGTTATTTATAGCATTTTCTTACTATTACACTAACTATTTAAATAGCTTGTTTTATATTTGCAACTTGTTTTATACCCAAAAAATAAGAAATAAAACACCGCCGTGATAGGATACGAATTTTATAGATTAATCCTAATTCGGTGGTATAACTCCGAAATAGGAAAAGTACTGGGCATGTTTAATTGTTTATAACTTTCAAATTATTAACTTATTGACTTAGTTCCAAGTTTAGTTGAAATAATTATTAATCTCATAAATTAGAAACCATATTCTGCGGTATGTGTGGTAAAAATAGGAAGGTGTATTTTAATTTATCACAAATCATTTATTTTGTATAACTGTTGGCTGAGTTTTACACATCTGAACCAAAAAACTGTTATCTTTTGATTAAGCATTTACACTCTTTTGTTTATCGAAATTTTTAACGGTCAGAATTAGGATTATTAAAAACACGAGTAGTTTTCCTATTACGGTGGTAGTTATTTCCAGGTAACTCTGTGTTAGGTTCTATGATCTCCTATTACGGCCCTATTCATCATGGAACATAAAATTACAAGTTTTAGGGTTTCGTAAATAAATAAATAGTATTATTTATTTTTGTGGATTCTTATTTGATACTTATGCATGTTTTTTTGATAAAACCAGAAGCGATAAAAACTTTTAAATTTATGTTACTTTTACAAGCTTTCTATTAACTTGCAATTACTACTTAATATGTAACATTTGTTTGTTTTTTTTTTTTGTTTCTTTCAATTTAACTCAAAACTACGAGACCGATTTAAAAAATTCTTTAACCGTTTGAAAGATACGTCTTTACCGAGTAACATAGGCTACCTATATTTATTTCTAAAAATATTTTGGGATCCCTACTAAAACTTGTAAAATGTAATCATTTTGTAACTATGTACCAATTTCAAAATGTAAAATCTATATAAATTTTAAAAGCTTGAGGCACTGATATTACTTATATGCCATCTGTTATGTAGGTTTACTATCTCATATTTTACTGAACGTAAAAAGAAAAATCAACGTTATTTTAATTACCTGAAACTCTTTTTAAAACGCGTGTGTGAATGCACGGTTATACTATATTTGTAAATTTTATGAAAACTGAATGAAACATTTATATCATTAAATAAATATTATTTGTACGGAACTTAAATGAATATAATTTCTGACCCTCCGTATTAGGAGCCGTCTACCGCCGTAATAGGCTCTGACCAAAATTTTACCTCCGTATTAGGGAAAATCGACCCGACTATTTAAATATTTTTTTAAAATAAGAAATATCATAAAAAGTAACATAGGCTCAACAGCAATTCAAAATATAAATTCCACTTTTGACGATAAAATTAGTTTACACCTTTAAAAATGCTTAGAAATGCTTATTTTTGTTTCTTACTTTCAAATGTTGCGAAATACCTCCGTAATAGGTGCCTTTACCTTAGTGCTTGTTTTAATTTTTAACAATTACTAAAGCCTTGGTCCTGTCAACACAAAAATGCTCGCAGTGAAGAATACTATATGAGGCTTAATCCAATGTCCAGCAGTCAGCATCATTGGACTGATATGATGGTGAAGGTCAACCGCCTACCTGTTGGTAATATGTGTATATCGTTCCTGCTTTTCCGAGAAGAGAGAACTGTAACAAGATTAATATTAATATTTTGTACCACTTTACTACGGGGATAAGCGGAAAATATATATCTAACTGCTTTAACTTACTTCTGATTAAATTCGTTGCAAGTGCCAAGACAGTATGGTGTCATAGTTCGGTGTTATTATAGCTCATTGATGGGTATATAGAAAGGATTGTCACTATTATTTGCTTGATATTATTCTACCACATTATTATTCTAATATTATTCTAAATTTGATTTTATTGATTTACTATTTATGACCATAAAATATAGTATTTATATTCGAGAGGTATGACAGATAGGTATACAAACAAAGTAACGTCAGAAAAATAATTAAATAATAATTATTTTACTTTTTTAAATTTAACTTTATCTTATTGAATTTGAATTTTTTTTTTCTTCTTTTTAAAAGACAACGCCCGCACTAGGGAACAAGCCCTGTGTCGCGGGGAGCTTTACAAACATGAAACTAACGGACACAAAGTACACCCAGACTAGAAACAAATATCTATGAATCACACAAATATTTGTCTCGTGTGGGAATCGAACCCACGTCACCCAGCACGGCGATGTAGTGGCGAGGCGACCACCTTAACCACTGCGCCACGGTGACAGTCGAATTTCCAACAATAATACTTGATTTTTACTTAAATAAATAAAACCTGAGGTTTTTATCCTGACTGTACAAAATATATTTAAAACTACGTTTCGCCCGACTCAAAAATGTTAATAATAATGAATTTCCTATTTCGACCATGCCACAAATTTCAGCGGCCGAAACGCCTACTAAGCCTTGAAAACGTTATAAATATCTCTAATATCTAAACTAAAACTTAATTATAAATTGTCAATAGTAAACAGGTTACTTGTGATTCACAGAGAAGTTTACAATTTATAAGTTGCAACACATTTGTAGGTAAGTTTGTAATTAGTTATTTCCGCGTTGGGCCCGAAGCGATCGCTTTATACAGGGTGAAGCAATTAACTTCATTGCACTGTCAGCATTGCCACGCACCATACTACTCTAATATGTTTGTACGTAATACTTAGTAATTAGTTTCAAATGTACGTGTTTTGAACTACAAATAAACCGGTACTTTGAAACCAATTTGCGTAGTAGAAAATAGAAAACTTAGTTCAAAGTTAAGGATTTTGAATATTGTAAATATTTAGGGTGGCTTGTTACATAAATTAAGGAAATATTAGTCAAATAAAATAGGGCTTTCGTGACTAGCTAGTATTAATTATATGAACCTGAGTCTAAAATATTATAGGAATGGATAATACTGTTATAATCGTTATCGTTTATCATTATAAAGTCTAGGTTTATGATAAATCACCGTAACCTTTTCTAAGATATTAATAACGTTTATAATGAACTTGAAAAGAATTTCTTATTTTTGAGATGCAATGTCTTGGTAATTTTTTCACATTAATAAAACATTAAAAAACTTTCCTTAGAAATACGTTGCTTACATACTTTAAAACTAAAATTAAAGCTGTAAAGAGGTCCAAAGAGAAGTTTTAATCGCGCACCACAATATTATTATCTCAACTCAACCCATGACGAAATCGTTAAAAAATACAAACTGAAATGAACTAGACCCATATTTTAATTTTATGTAACACCGCAGTACTAGAGGTTTTATGGCTGAATTTGAGTAACAGGCATTAGCGTTAGCGATTAGCGGAGCGACTTCTGAGTAGACCACTTCTATATAAAAACTAATAAAATAAAAATACCCATAAAAATTAAATATAAAATATTATTATTTATAAATATTAAATGAAAAACTTTTAGTGTCATAAGAATAAATTGTGTAAACATATAATTTTAGCATTTTGTTTATTTATTGAAATTAATACAGTAACTATAATTATAAATACACCAACCACTTACATTACTAATAGAATACGATAACGCACAAGATACAATTTCGATTATACAAATAAAATGTATTATTTACAGAATTTACTGATACATTCATTTTTGTTTGCAATAAAACATTATCTTTTTTGTGAAAATATTCCTAAATATCCGCTACCGCTCCTAACTTATACAATGCAAGTAGTGGCAAGCTGCAAGCCAGTACGCAACTTCATAATTACCTATTTCCCATTTCGCCCCAGGCCCGCCGGCTTTACTGTGAGCCTTAATTAACTGCACTATGTTGTAATATACCAAGCTTCAGTTATATTCTAAGGAATATAACAACAAACTCTTGCTGCTCATATGTATGTGAGTAAAGGCGTTGAGTGATGAAAACTTTGCGAGATAAACGGGCGGAATTGAGGTTCCAATTCAGGAGTTATTCGTTCAACTTTATTTTACATTTTATTTTTACATTTTGGGTATATTATATGTAGATAAGGGAACAAATAAGAACAGCCTTTAGAATAAATTAAAGAATTTACAGAATCTTCAGTTCAGTATGTGAATTGCTGTTCTGTTTTTAACATAACTTTTTTTCCTGTTTATTATAAGTATAGTTTTTATAATTAGTAGTAGAAAGATATAATGAATATATAAGAAAAACTATAATTAGTACAGGATTTTAGCAGATTTATAATACTAAACACAAAATTATCGATCGTGTTACGAATTTATTGCTGGTACCATATAACAGGTATGGTTCCTTCAGAACGTTAAAGCTGTGCTACATGGTTATAAACTTGCCTTCCAAAGAGGTGCCCTTGGTGGATTCCAACCGTGTAGCCGGCTGTTGTAAACCAAATTTCATACAAACTACGCGGATAGCAACCAAGTCCCACCAAGGTCACTCTGTTGGAACGCAAGTTTATAACCGTGTAGAACACCTATTAGACTTCAAAAAAATTGTTGATTGTAATTGTATATTGAAAACAATAATTTGATATAATTATGGACTGATTGATTTGATGATAATGACAATAATTTTTCAGTAAAAATAATTTGAAATACATTATTTAATGCGAATATTAATGGCAAGGTTTTCGTTTAAATGTAACCAATCAAACTATAAATTACTCAATTTCTATATTAACCAGAATTTAATAGAAAGTATTTATAGTAGTTCAAACACAGTATAAACTGCACGTTATTATAATGTTGCATTAGGCTAATTGTAATAATTTCAGTCTCTGTGTGCAATTACATTGCGAAGCACTGTGAATGCGACGCGGTGTAAAATTAATTGCGCCAAATTGTTATATATTGTGTTGAGGAAAGTACTGCACGCAATTATGAACTTTAAGTAGTAGTACTTAATATTTATAATTTCATACTTACTTAAAACTTTCAGATATAATTGATGTATGTATGTGAAAATCCATACAATTTGTTTCGAGCTTCTATGAATAAAAGAACCGCGTTGATATAGAGCTAAGAGAAAATTGGGCTAATAGATAAAACTAGTTTTCAACAATCATTATGGTTACAGCTTAAAAGTTTTCCTAAGCTAAGAAAATATTATATTTTTAATTTTTTACACGCATAGTGTGCTTTAGCTAGAAAATATATGTCTTATGTTTTACTATTAACAACCATTGTAATTTTAAAAGAAAAATGTTCTGAAAACATAAAATTAACATTTTCTTACAAGTTTTATTATATCTATCACAATAAAAAAGTTTTAAGCATTACGGCGAGTTTTATGATAAAAACCTTAACAATTTCTACTAGAAGGGTACACTACTTTCCTTTTTATAATGCTCGGGGGATATAACGTCTTTTATGTGTCTAACTGTTACACACCTTTCCAAACTGGTACCAAAAGTAGTTTATACTATTGCTACACAAAGTTAGACTTTATTTACTAAAATGCCAGTTTAAATCGTACATCGCCATTTGATTTTAGTACCATGTAATTCAAATATGTATGTGTAATTTTTGAAAATAAACTATTATTATTTATTTTAATATAATATTATTAATACACTTTGAAATAATCTTGTCTTACTAATATTATAAATGCAAAAGTTAAGTTGAATGGATGGATAAATTTATGTATGGAAGGAGGTTTGTTTGATTTAAATTTTGTTAGGCCTTGTGTGTGCTGTGCACAACCTGGTGTAGACGAGCATCGCGTCGTACGTTAGATAAACTGCTTTATACAAAATATATTTAACGTTTCAAATCCGTGCCCCGTCCGGGCTACGCACACGGTACGCCCCGGGCATGGCCTCTTCTAATATAAATTTTACCTCATGCTACTTAATACCGACACTACACGAGGATGGAGCCGCGGATGGAAGCTAGATAAATATGAAAAAATATTATAAAAGAAAAAGTTATTTAATTTTATGAACTACTCCTCCAAGCCAACCAACACTTTTCATTGTCTTCAAAGTCTACAGGTTTCAATTCTACAAGTATTGTAATTTTGTTCCTTTCCAAGTTGTCAACTGACAGTGTGACACAAGAAATTTTAATTAAACAAGTTCTTTTATATATAGCTAATGATTAAAATAACTTTTTAGTCTTAATTAATAACTTTTTACCTAAGAAGTATTTTTGAAGGCTGTGATGTTCTTAAAACTCTTAATAGTTTAAAAAAACCGCTTGTTACCACAGCCGATGTAACCTGGTCGTAACGTCAAGCAATATAAGATATGTAAATACCTAAAGCATGATCAAAAAGTTAAAATGTAAATATAAATTCAAGCTACTAACTAATAGAATAGCTATCTGCTTGCAGTGGATTAGCTACATTACTACTAAAACAAGACACAACAACTATTAGATTCATAATGAATTTCAAATCATCTCTTTCATCATATCAGCCTAATGACGTCCACTACAGGACATAGGCATCACTTAAATAGGTGGTAGTTAGCCTACTATTACCACGCTGGCCAGACGGGTTGAAACAGGGTTTTTTTTTCAACTCTAGCGCTGGTGTTATGGCGCGTTTTTCCCTTAATCGCGTCTTATGACATCCCGGGAATGAGAGGGAGTGGTGACCCATGTATTCAATATCTCTGTGACCACATGGAGGATATATAGAGGATATCTCTTTCATCGACATCATTATCATCATATCAGCCGAATGATGTCCACTGTTGAACAACGGTCTCACCTAATTTCCCCCACAGCGAGCGATTTTATATATTTGTTTTTTTTTTGTTTTGGATATCACTAATGAGAGAATATTCTGTGCTGAACTTTAAGTTCCCTCTAGCCGATCACATGAACTGTTACAACAAAAATTCTATTTACTAATCCAAGAAACACAATAACCCAGTCAGATATTTAGATACTAATCACGGAATCCATTGAATCACTAACGGCCTCCAATAGTCCCGATTTAGCACACAGAGTACACAAGTCGACTTATAAACGAACCTTTCTTGTTAACAAGTTAAAACAGTGGAGGCCAAAACTTTAATTTAGGGGCACGATATTTGCGAACGGAAACACCCCCGAACCCTCACACCGCCACCCAACTGTCAACTGCAAAGAGCTTTCGTGTAAGGAAATTTAAGGTTGGTCACGCGGACCAGCGACGGCAGTCTAGGGTTCACAACATAGATATACGGATACTAGATTGACTCAGTTGTTTGTGTAGCCGCAATGCACTGTTTTCATTAGTTGCTTGTGAATCGCCGCAAGACAAAGTCCTCAGGGGCAGTGGGTACACTTGCCAAAGGAATTCGTAAGTATGTGACAAGAGTAAATAGAGACCAAGATTCTGTTTGGCTCTGTGCTAATTTAGGAGCTATAATGAAATCATGAGTTCTACGTTTCGTTCAGAATAATTAAATCAAATGACACTTGAAATTTTAACTAAAAATAATCAGTTTTTAATTTAAGTATAGCTTTTACTATCCATCTAAGGATATTTTGGTCTGTTCTGAATAACAAAATAGCCATTTTTGTTGCTATCAACCCTTTGGAACAAAAGCAATCTAATGGTAGATTTTTTGAAATTTTCTTTTGTCTTTTTATTCGTTAATAAACATAATTTTCACATTTGTATATTTATATATTTTCTTTAAATTGAAATAACCGAATATACAACTTTATATTATGCAGCTATAGCAAATAATGAAACAGCTTATGGATAACAGAGGGCGGCGCTGATTTCTGTTTTCTTTTTAGAAGTGCAAATGGGTTCTGCGAGTTTTCACTTAGTACTAATACGGCTTAAGCCCTTTTACTTTACTTTCACAATACTTTCCCAGCGCATTTTTGAGATCTAATGCTGAAGTTTATTCTTTATCATTAATATATTTTATGCAGTATTTTATTTTTCGGCTTTATAATATGACATTAATTAACTATGATTAAATCGTTGATTAAAAAAGCTAAACGCAAGTATAAATGTTTAAATGTTTGTGCAGGATACATTTGTCAAGAAAATTTCACGTTCAAATAGGAACGTAAAATGCTATATTTTACTACCGCAATAAAAAACTTGTTAAAAATACAAATTATCGTATAATTATTTAAGTATATAATTTAAAACACGTCAACACTTTTGAATACAAAACCGAATTAAAATTCTTATGCAATACACGAAACCTGAACATCCACGTATGACATTTCCATTTAACTTGCACATCTTCAATACTTTAGGTTTGGACAAACACGCTATGTTCGCGTCAAACTGTCTCAGCTTTGAGATTCAGGTTTTAAATTAGCGCAGACTGCTCGGAAAACAAGGAGGAAACAGGCCTTAATCTGTTTAGGTCACGCTATGGTAACGTAACGTAAATTGTAATGTTAGTTACAGCTATCGCAATACTGGATGTAAGTGTAACTATACCGCAGTTAGGACGTGGTTTGCGTTTGATGGTAAAAAGCGAGCTTGACTTGATGCATACCTGGTATTAGCACCTAACACGCACTGGTCTTCCTGGTGGGGCATTATGAATATTTGTTAAGAGGATTAATTTATAGTAAAATAAATGTAAGTGTTTTGTGCCTAATCGATAGTGAAGTACGCACTAATTGGCATAACTATAGTACACCTGATGGTTAGTGGCTTTCATTTCCTGGAATCTGTTCCTGATTTGAATACTACATTACAGATTTTTTATCGATATATTGATATTGAATTCATTCAACAAATGAGACTGTAGTATATTTACATTACAAACCAGCCTGCCCTGTGTTTGGTAGCATAAAAAACATCATAATAGAACATTACTTACACTAGCGTTGGAATAAGAGGCTTACTGCCAGTGAAAGAATAATTAAAAATGTCTGTATTAATTTGCTAAAGAAAATATATTGTTTCTCATAAAAACTAATCTTGGCAACAAATAACTCGCTGAAACTTGAAGGCTCGTGGGATGTCCACGAGATTCTGCCTGTCCAATTTGTTTAGTGTATATTTATAAAACATCTTCCATGAGGAAATTAGTTTAACAAATCAACTGATTATAAAAAACCTTTGAGAATAAAAAGATAATTTATTTTTAATCAACGAATAAATGCGTCGGAGTGTATCTGTTGAGGCGATGGCCCTATGTCTTTGAGTATAATGACCCTTCGGTCATTATACTCAAAGACATCGTCTCCTGTACAATCCACACAGCTTCTAGGTTTCCCTGAAATAGGATGTGGCGATCACTATGGCAACACTACCGTAATTGGTTTATTATGGCTTCAGTTTTCGGTAGGGTGTTCGTAGATTCAGTAGGTTCGTCTCTAGTCAGGCTACTTAATAGAAGCATGAATTATCTCACTGTGCCTTACGTCTTTTCTATTTAAAACTATGGAGATTTTGTCAATATATCAAAGAGGTAAAAGGTGCAATTGGACGCAAATTTAATCGGCTATGCTTCGGCCTACATACTAGGGGGAGAATGGTAAGCATATTGTCATTACACGAGCACATTTCCATTTCTTGACTGATACTAAAAGTTCAAAAATAAGATTAGAAAAACCCAATTGTTTTTTTACCGACGCCGACGTCAGCTCTCATACATACGGCTGCTCCACCGAGGCAGTCAGTTTTTCAAAAAATACCGATACAAAAACTGTATAACAAAGTTGTTTAGTAGAAATTCATGCCAATTAATTATACAGTACAATGCAACAATGGTCACAACAGTTCTTAGCAGTACGAAGTGACGCGCGCACGTTTCACAAACGTCCGCAGGCTTGAGAATAATTCTATATATCTTAGATTTGTTGCTTTTGGACAGTCTTAACTTAAACATATTACGCTTCATGCATATAATATATAAGTATAAGTTACTTCGAAAATATAACATATTTAAGGCGGAGGCTATGCAGTGGGTGGACTACGTAGGCATTATTAATTTCACATAAAGATAGTGCACCTACCTATCTACGTGAATATTTATTCCAACTTAAAGCTATCCCGTTACCTACTAATATCTTACATTTCAATCACAAAACAAATATATAAAATTGCATAATCGTATGGAACCCTCGGTGCGCGAGTCCAACTTGCATTTGGCCGGTTTTTTTATAAAGAAAAATTACTACAATTTCATTAACACTTGGTAAATAAAGTACCTCCCAAATATTACTCTTCATGTGACATAATAATATAATGACATAAAGAATATCCAGTTCTTACAATCTAAGTGTTCGAAGTCGGTCTTGGTTATTGTCGCCAGAGTGGCGAGTACAATCGAGTAGTTAATTACGCTAGCTCCCGTAGGAAGGGCTACGTATCGGAGGGTTATAGCCAATTATAAAGTTTGTACTCTAACCACCAATTTCTGTAGACCCCTTCACCCTCTAACGTTTTCATAGTAATAACGCGTCAGAAGAGAACATGAGAAAAATGGTAGAGGTCCGTGTATACTGGTTGAATGTTCGCTCTGTTTGCGTTTAGGTGAAAACCAGATCTGAAAGTTTGTCCTAAACAGTGTTTCATGTTTGCATTTTGTCGCGGGGTGCGAAAAGTGTAGTTACGTAATTTGTGCGAATTTGAGTATAAAGTGAGTTAGTAACTGGGAGTCAGTTTGTAGTATGTTTGTTATAATAATAATTTAGAAAGGGGATGAAATATTGTGTGAGCGTGAATATACTGCATTTTGTACTGTCTCCTATTTTATTTTAGTTAAAAGTTGGAACATAAATACACACTGAACTGTTTTTCATTCTGTATATCAAATTGGTGTAATTATAAAGCTGTAATTTATAGAATATGCAACTTTAAAATTTAGCATTTAGAATTTAATGTATTATTTCTATAATGAAACGTTTTCTTATGTATCATATGAGGTAAAAATAGCTGCTAATAAAAACCTTCCCCTTTTTACTGAGCTTTGGAGATCACGATTAATTCTCCAACCAAAATATAACACTATCAATATAGTTAACGTTCTGAAAAGGACTAAACCAGTATTAAATAAATTGAAGCAAATAAACAAAACAAAATAGAAACCTCTGAAAAAATAGAAACTGTCACCGTGGCGCAGTGGTTAAGGTGGTCGCCTCGTCACTACATCGCCGTGCTGGGTGACGTGGGTTCGATTCCCACACGAGACAAATATTTGTGTGATTCATAGATATTTGTTTCTAGTCTGGGTGTACTTTGTGTCCGTTAGTTTCATGTTTGTAAAGCTCCCCGCGACACAGGGCTTGTTCCATAGTGCGGGCGTTGTCTTTTTAAAAATGAAAATGAAAAAAATGAATGAACCTCTAATTAAAAGAGTCATCAACAACTTTATTAAGGACGTAAACATCTAAGTATACCTTTGAAAACTCAATTAATATGAGAGAAGGTTAATCAAGGACCCATTATAAATATCGGGCCGATAATTACATTTATATAGGGTGGCGACAAAATAAACAGATTACAGTGGGGCATGTAAATATCTTTTGACGTGTGAACACCCTTAATTGGTATCGTATGCTTTTACCTTAACTTTACCTGTAATGACAACGTCTGGTCTCATTATACGGAAGGGTAAGGATTGGTAATTAATAGCTTTGAAATTTAGTTTGGGTGAGGTGACACTATATAATATTATTATCATATGACAAAATTAGAATACCTATTAGTTGGCGATTACCTTGATGGTCGGTTACATGATATCTATATATTTCTGTCCACCTCTGGAACCCTGAAAGTACCTAATTAGTTTGGATATACAAAAAAACAATAAATGAATGAATGATGAATATACCTCTGGGAATAAGCCCTTCTTTTGTACAAAAAAAATGTGCAAAAAGTTTTTAGTTAGTTAATAGATACATGCTTGCAATCTATTTATTTGTTTGTATGGTTGATCGCTAGGATCTCGGGAACTACTACATACTTGTCCGATTTTTTAAATTATTTTAGTATTGGATAGCCCATTTATCGAGGAAAGTTATAGGTTATATAACATCATGCTGCGGTCAATAGGAGTTGAGCAGTAGCAAAATAAAAAACGACGGGAGCGAAGCCGATTGCTAGTACAAAGTAAGTAATAATCACCTGTAATTAATTGACCACCAACATTTACATGAATAATTAACACAACTCCTTGTTTTCTATCTCCATGTACAGTAGAGTTTTGCCACGTATATAACCTTTTCTGTTAGTTTATCGAAAGTGAAAATAGGAAGCTTCTAGAGAGAGGATAGGACTCTCTAGAAGAAAGGAGTTGAGTGTGAACCTTAAGGTGGGCAGGTGGCCCTTGATATTAGCTGTGTGTATTTTTACTACCGTTCGTTATTGTCTTCCGCAGTAAATCCAAATAAACATAAATTCAAAGATATAAAAAGGATTTTAATTCAGAAAAACCTACCCTTCCCAAACTGGGCAGACGCCCCCAAACGTTACAGTACCTACCCACGCTTAATTCTTGAACAAAAGGTGGCAACAATTCTTATTGAACTAACAAGACTGATATTATTAAATAACTGTATCATACAAAGGACGACATTGTTAGCTGTAGAACTTTATTAATATGGCGGTTATTAGTTTCTGCTGTAACCGGTAATATACATCGGTGACGCGTGAATGAAATAGTACGGAGGTTTCAATCAATATAATTTATGTAATAATAGAAAAGTAACGACTGGGAGTTACCAGGACAAATATTTGTGTGATGAGCATGAAGGTTTGTTTTGTGACTATAATATGTATTTAAATTTATGTATCATCATCATCATCATTTCAACCCATAAACATCCCACTACTGGGCATGGGTCTCCTCCAAAGAATGTGAAGGGAATTAAATTTATGTATAATATGCATTTATGTACAAAAAATATATATTTTTGTAGTATATCAGTTGTTTAGTACCCATAACAAAAGCAAATATAATTCTTAATTTGGGACTAGATGGCACTGTGTGAATGTGGTAAAATGTTATTATTATACCATGTAGTGACGGATTAAGAATACATAATATCACTACCCCATTTTAACCCATGGGTGTCGTAAAAGGCGACTAAGGGACTTATGCAGACAAGGGCGCTGCCAGAAAAGGAAAATTCGAAATAACCCCGTCTGGCCAGCGTGGTATAGTAGGTTAAATTACCTCCACATTCTTTGGAGGAGATCCGTGCCCTGCAGACGAGACATTTATGTGTCGTAATGATGTTTATTATTATATACTCGTATTATTACAATATGTTACCCACTGCGATGTTCTGTTACCTCTTGTTGCACCGCTGTGTTAACTTTAGCCAAAAAATCTGTCTATACTTTACTTTAAGCACATTGTTTTTTAAATTTCTTTCGGAAAATATTGGTAATGTTGTGATGCTATTACTTGCAACGATATATAGCTACTTGTACACATATATTATGTACAAACAAACTCGGACCATGAACAATATTTTGTTCGAGTACAAACAAAACAAGCGTCGGACGTACTAACAAATACATTGCACGAGGAAGCTACGGTCACAGTTGATGTAATGTCGGTTCAAATCAATTCATTGGTGCTTTTCTGTAAAGCCCTCGCCACACACACAACGGCACGTGATTGGGTGAACAGCACGTATCGACCGAGTTCACTATCAGAACGCATAGCCTACCTATAAATACTATAAATTTCGACATCGACTTAGAGTCGATTCGATCGGTCAAAATTCATACAATAATATTTTTTTTAAGTCCAATGTTGTTTTCTTTTACATTGATATCACCATCACACATGGACCTAATGATATAAATTCATTAGAAATCCCAAACCGCTACCCAAATAGCAGCGTATAAACCCACAAGCACTAGTAGACAATTGCTTCTAACTTCGAATCCCACTAACCCAGTCAAACAAATCTAAATTGTTAATGAATCCAATCAAAGAGAAAACCGCAACTATATTCATTGCGAAGCTTTACTCTTCCCATAACTGGGACTTTACTGAAATGCGATCAATTAAACTGGAGTACAGCTCAGATCAGTTGAGCCGGCATTAGCTCATCTCTCGGGAAATACGGGTAGTGTTGTGGAAACTTTCCCGCTGAATATTCGCTAACATAACTTAGACAAGGAAGAAGTGATGAGAATAATAAAGTAAGTTTTAGTTAGTGTAGAGAGAAATTGTGTATTCGTAAGTATTTTATACCTATGTGACTAGTTAAATCGTTGTCAATAAAGCGGTTTTAATAGAAACCCATTAATATCCCACTGCTGGGAACGGGTTTCCTTTCCTCTATCTAGAAAACTGAGGGTGTGTATACACACGATGGCTTAATATGGGTTGGTACATGAAACATACACCTACCATTTATTCTTACCTCACGATGTTTCTCCTTCACCGTTAGGCCATGTTAAGTCATACGACATGTGTGTTTTGTTTTGGTATTAATTACCCTTAAAAGCCGTTATCGAAATATTAAATTACTGGTTTATTTATAAAATTACAAATATATTCAAGAATTGTGCGTTTAAGATTAAGTGAATAATTAATAAACGTGTTTCAAAATAGTTCACTAAATATTAGCTTCTAAAGTTACCTCTAAATACTCGGTTAGGCTCTCTCTTGCGCTAATAACTGAATAATTTGGTATAGCAAACTTCCTAAAGGATCGATTGGCCGAAGTCTCAGATTGTTACAAACTATTCCGATTATTAGTAATGGAAAACCAATCGAAAGGGCTCCATCCTGAAAGCAAATTAAGCTTAATTAATGCTTGAGAGTTGATGGGGCATTATGAGAAGTTATTGACGGTACGGCACAAAATTGACGAATATAAATAGCTACGTATCGGTGCTTTGTTAGTAACTGTCTTTGAACATAACGAGAGAGTAATTAATTTGAATATAGAAGGACATAGGTTTTACGTAAAATTTGACTGACCATTGTTAGGTAAACATCTGTAAGTTTGCAATGAACTTTCTTTTATTTATCATCAAATATACAAATGCGTAAGTGCGCTTTCTCTGTTTCAAATATTTGTATTATCTGTCTATAATATAAAAATGAATCGCTAAATGTGTTGGTAAGCGCATAACTCAACAACACCTGGACTAATTTGACCAATTCTTTTTTTTAAATGTTCGTTGAAGTTCATGGATGGTTTTTACGATTTTTTTTTTTTAGTTTTTATGTGGGTAGGTAGGGTAGGTAGGTAGGTAGATAGGTAGGTTAGGTAGGTAGGTAGGTAGGGTAGGTAGGTAGGGTAGGTATGTAGGTAGGTAGGGTAGGTAGGTATACTTTCATAAAATCTAAATTAAGTAGGTGGTACGAAGTTCGCCGGGACAGCTAGTTCATTAATAATTCTTTCAAGTATTCATGTACTTTATAACCGTTAATTGTATGTATATAAAATCCGCCGCGACACAGGTTGATTAAGAAAAAAAAACACACCATATACTGGCTTGCAATCGTCTTAAGAGAAAACTGTTGACGTCAGACGTTTCCCGGGTCGGTATGAAGCGACACTTACTCATTATGTAAAGTCAAAGGAATTAAAAGGCCGACAGTCTTCCAGTCGCAAAGCTGAATAAGTTGAAGCGCGAATATGCACTCTGTTCCACCTCAATGTAAGTTAACTTAGAGCTATGTAAGTGGCGGGTTTTAATTACTACTAGCGGCACAAAATCGCTGGCAGTGGCCGAAATTAGGTGAGGTCTATATCCAGCAGTGGGCGTTGTTGCGCTAATATGATGATGATGATGATGACTACTAGCTCCCACTTGCGGCTCTGCCCTCGTGGTATGCCATTATATAGTAGTCTTACAAAATACAACTTTTGCAAATGGATTCGAATGAAAGAAATGATATAGATTGTTATTAGGTTATAATAATCCTTAACACGAATAAGTCGCGTATATATAATCTGGGTCAATCGGTTTATCTATTTTAATGTTTATTAGTTGAAATGTAAATGCCCACTAACTTAATGGCCCCGAACAAGGAGTTCTTTCACGAGTATGTCTCGACAGTAATGAGCCCTCACACGCCTTTGAAACTAAATATTCCACAAACATTGAGTTTAGTTTCAAAATTTAATTCCAAATTTCCCCTTTGTGATGGCCGTTAGTTTGTAGTTTAAGTTTATATTATCGACGTTTATGGCACGTATGAGCTTTACCAGGAAATTCTCTAAAACGGTCATCAACAGCGACTAATTCTGGATGATCTGCTTCATGACTTGATTGGATTCTATGATCGTCCATCTATCTAAAAAGAGTCACCCCGTACAGTGTCTTATAATAATAATAATAATAATATAATATCATCATCATCAGCAACCCATTTATGTCCCACTGCTGGGCTAAGGTCTCCTCAATAGAGAGCTGAGAGGGTTATTTAAAACAAAAATTATAATAAACATAGTGATGAAATTAGTTTATATAACGAAAATCTTTCGACATTTAGAAGTAACATTAGAAGCGCTGTATACGAACATTAAGTTTCAATTGCAGTGCAGTTTACAATTATTTAAAAGTCATTATGAACAGAATGACATTCTGAAACACAGAAAGTGTATAAAAACGTATCATCGAGATTATGATACGTTTTTCTATAATTTATAAGAAAAAATATTTGTTGAATAAAATATTTTCTCCATATCACTAACAGTTGTCAAGCGCAGGATATATAAATCCTTCTACAAAACCACAGAAATGTTACCTCATGACCTTAACACAGAGAACATTTCCAACGTACACCATCCAGGTGTTACTTTCTATTATTCACATCACTTACGTGCTAAGTGCTTCTCATACAAGCACAACACTTATATTCAGACGTCATAATTCAGTCATGACTTACTTCTCGGTATAAAACTGTAATAAAACTATTTTTACTGAATGTTCCCTACATTTTTCTAGAAAATTCTGAACTTTGCAATGAGTACACGAACTGACTAACAACTTTTCAGCAAACTAGGTTAAAGTATCTTATTTTGGGCACTTAGAAAATATATGTAAGATGAATCGAAAATTTATACTCAAACCTATTTATACTTAAACCTACCTATTGTATTCGAATCAGTAATAAAAGCAAGGAGTAAAAACTAACGCTAACCTAATTATAAAACATTTACATTTTGAAAAAAAGAAGAACAAGAAATACTTTACAAACATTTCAAAATTCTCTATATACTAAAAACAGTTCTAGTAATCCACAAACTTAACGTTAACCCAGTTACTGTCGCCTCAACTCGGAAAAGCTTGAAGAGATCACATCGAACCCCTTCCATTTAGTACGTGCTTAAGTAAAATATTATTAGGTTGGAATCTAGTTAGAAACACGCGCTCCGCCTTGCTGGAACATCACCGGCGGGCGGTTGTGAATCGGCGAACAAGAAGTTATGAAGATTGTCTCTGACGACTCCATTGGTATTATTAAATTGCAATCGGTTCATATGGCCATAATAAAGCTTATGGTTTACTGAGGTCATTGGAAAGAAGAGTTGTACATATTTGCAGTAGAAGGGACATTATCTCTAAAACATAGATTTCATTTTAAGGTAGATAAGGGCTGTGTTCGCAACTATTTTTGCAATAAAAATAATAGCTGAATAATTATAAGTAACTACCTTTTAAATACATTAGGTAGGTGATATAATATTTTAATACATTAAACTTCGATCATAGAGGACGAAAGCAATTTCTTTGAGAGTATCTTATAGTACGGTTTAAATGAACTCTATATATTTTATTTTTATTTCAAAAATAAAGATTCAATTACAGCTCCAAAACAAAATTAAATGAGCGTACAAATAATTTCGTAGCTCTTGCTACGATGACATGCTACGTTGCTACGTCGTAGCCTAAAGGCGTTGTTACACTGTTACTAAATTAGTGAGACGTGGCGTCTTGACCTATTTCAAGGCACACGTTGCCACTTGTTAACTCCGACACTAACGACTTGAAGCCTGTTATATCTACACGTGAGGTAAATAAATAGGGCTCTTATTTAATTTTGTGCTCGCAAGCCTTGCCTACGTCACCTAATGAGGTGATGGAGGTAAATGATGATTTATGGGTAAACGTTATTTTATATAACGTTACTTTATCTTGTTAAAATTAATGTCTCTCTCAAATATGTTAATGGTTATTTATTGTTAACAGTTGTGATCCTTGAAAATAAATATTGTTTTTTATCTCAGAGATTATTTTTAAGCAGGATATACTTATTTACTGCGGTAATTCACGCAATAGGAATTAAATTCAGTGTTCTGCTAATGAAAGCCGGCTCCAAAGTTTTTTGGTCTCACTCGGTCCTCCGCTTTCCTCATTCAGTCCGACCCAGCGACCTTTTTTAGGTCGTCAGTCTACCTAGCTGGTTGCCGTCCTACATAGTTCTTCATACTGGCCATTAAAAAGTGTACTAATTATATACGTATACTTATGTATAGTTCGGGTCGTTAAAGGTCGAACACTGAAACTAATCCTATTTATAGAATGTAGAAAACTATTAATTATTCCAACACGAAGACCGCAATCAAACAGAACTTGGTGAACCATCCGTCCATATTTAACAATAGTTGGAACACTTGATCGACCGAAACCCAATTGTGTGGGAACCCTGAATATATTTAGTCAAGTAGATCACGCATTTACATACGCTATAAGTTCGAGATCCATTGACACGATATCGCATATTGTTCGTTTTATTATATTGTAATATAAATTCATATCTTATTGGCTGACAGTCAGTAAGATATATGAATATTATTATATTCATATCTTACTTACTGGCCTGTTGGTCTAGTGGTTAGTGACCCTGACTGCTAAGCCGGAGGTCGTGGGTTCGATCCCCACCCAGGAAAAATCTTTGTGTGATGAGCATAAAGGTTTGTTCTGTGTCTGGGTGTAATTTATCTATAATATGTAAGTTTTACCAAAAAAAAATGTATTTCAGTAGTATATCAGTTGTCCAGAACCCATAACACAAGCAAATATAATTGCTTACTTTGGGACTAGATGGCACTGTGTGAATTTGGTAGAATATCTTAACCTGTAAGTTCTACGAATCCTCTAAAAGAGTCATATCATTAAATACTTTTGTAATATATACCTTTGAACTTTGCTTAAAATATTAAGACATAAAGCTATAATACTGAAAAATGTTTACTGTTTTATGCAATACTAGACGTCACGCGGGGCTTTGATCCCGTCGTTCTTTATTTGACCACTGCTCAGCTCTTATTAGGTTTAGCTTGGTGATAAATAGCCTATAACTTTCATCAATACATGGGCTATCCAACACTAAAAGAATTTTGAAAATCGGTTCAGTAGATCCCGAGATTAACCCCTACAAAACGTCACAAACTCACAAAATTTACCTCTTTATAATATACGATATAAGATCTCCACAGTTAACAACCTTTTATGTGTTACACCTTACTAGTATAAGTAGTGTTCAAGGAACTTATATCTCCTAACTAACTGAAATGCTTACTTACTTAGAAAAATTAAAAGCTACTCTGTGACTTACGAATTAAGGCTGAAATTTGTTCGTTACAATAATGATAGGAAAAAATTCCTATGAGAGCGAAATATGGAGGGAATCTGTCCCTTTCTCGCAAATGACAGTAATTAACAATGATATGCAGTAGAGAGAGACAATATCCCTACATTTTTTCGATTTTTTCGGAACTCTTTTGACGTGTAGGTAAGCATTCCAGCTAGTTAGAGATATAAGTTCCTTGGTAGTATTAAATACTAAAATAAAGCTAGGTATTATTCATATTTCCCAATGTAATTGGAATAGAACTTTTCTTTAACGTTAACTCCAGCGATTATAAGAAAAAACATATCATTACTTACGTTACAATGTTTTAAATTAAATTTTTCTTAGGTAGGTTGTACGTACAACATTAATTGTAGGCTATGGCGTTCGTGGCTGGCCCTAGTTCTGTGTAAACGAGGGCTAATTAAAGAAGCTAACTAACAATTACTGTACACACAAAAACCTCATGTAACTACAAGTATGAGCCTTGAAGTTTTAAGAAATAGATTTTTAAAGTAATAAATATTGTAATGTTAATATGTTTTTAAGAAAGACTAATTTAATAACGTGTGTTGCGTTGTTAGGAACAAATATCGAAGTTTTCAATGAAACAACTAAATATTTTTAAATATGTAACTTACGTGCTTGTAGTATTAATATATTTCGCTAAGAAATGAAATGAAATCTAGTTTATCCATCTAGATTACAAAGTAACTCTTATGAAAGTCACAACTTAAGAATGTAACAGGCTATCTGAAAAAATAGTGTCAGCAAATTTTCCTACGACCAATTTGTTCACGGGGTGGACCTATGAGAAAAACCTGGCAAAAAAAAACTCACGCTAAAAATAAATATAAATTTTAAATAAAATTAGATAGTTACTTAAGCATATACTAGGCTTATTGTAGGTTTGAAATTTGATAAAAACTTAGAAAGAATTTATATGGTAGATCTACGAGTCGATACTACTTATAATTAATTACGTGTCTGGATTGTTTGTATTTTTTTTTTGTTTTCCAGAAAAGGAAAACTTGAAACTACCTCTGTACCAACTCGTCTGGCCAACGTGGTATAGTAGGCTAAATTCCCTCCACATTATTTGGAGAAGACCCGTGCTAGCAGTGGGATGTTTACGGGTTTAAATGATGATTGATTTTTGTTTTATCTGTTACTATAATTGCCAGTAGGTATTATTTTATATTTATAATAGACCCAAACTAAAACACTAGATCCGTAATACCTGCTACCAACAAACCCTATTCCTATTCATTAGGCTTATAACCGCAATACTTTCATCCACCTGCGTCATATATTTTGTCGAGAAAAATGGATAACTATGTTGCTAGCCATTACTCTAAGTTTATTGCGCCTTGGCAATATATTGCCATCTTTAAGACCAGCTTACACACACTACTATGTAAGCTAAGTATACGATATTAGCACACTACTGACATATTAACAGTAGTTTTTTATGATGATGGATTGGTCTAGATAAAGACTTTATAAGACTAAGCGCCTATTTCACCACTGCCAGTGGCAAATAAATGCTAAATGATGGCCTTTATAAAAATTACTTGACAGATTTTTGACGTATTTTTCATATAAAATCTGTCAAAAACGTCTCTGGTAGTTTATTAGACACTTATTTGAAAGTGGTGAAACAGGCCTAGGCCTAGGTAATAACTGAAATTCAAATTCTTGCTCTGCTATGTATTAGCCAGTATACTCATAACATATTACTTTTACTTTTAATTCTATTGTCAAATAAATTTGAGAAAAATTAAACTTTTGCCAATTTCTTTTAAAATTTAACAATATATCGGTGCTGCAAGCGCCATGATTACAGAAGAACTACTTTCGTGTTCTTTCGTGATCATGCCGCTTGCAATAGCGCCGAAATAACAGACACTCAATAATGATAAAAAATGACATTTTAAATATCAGAAAATTATTATCTTTTAAAATGCCTGCCAAAGCACATCATCATGTTATTAAAACAGTTCTTGTTTTTACTTAAAAACTAATAGATACACAAAATTACATTTATGTAAACTAAGAACAATTATTGTCGCTTAAAACGTTGAATATTTCAGACAAATCAAACACAACTTACATGCTGCAATTTTACACGAAAAAAGAGTTTAATCGTGTTTTATTTTTACATGTAATTAGTGGCACAGAGGGAATTTTCATGGAGTTGTTAGTTGCGCGAAGTTTACGGGAGTACGCGTGTCACGCGGACCGTGCAATGTGTGCCGCCGTGGGTTTTTGTGGCCTTACTAGTGATGGAGAATGTTTATTACAAATTAATTTCAATTTTTTTTTTCCTTCCTTAAACTAAACATATTGATGCAAAAGACTTCATCGTTTGTTATTTTAATTGTCACTTTCCTATGGATCTTGAACTGACAGGATGCAGATTATACCCAGTAATAAGTTTTAGATTACCTATTATTAATTTAACAGCCTTAAATACAATATTTTAAACTAAAATTAAGCTATTTATTTAAAACTAAATAAAAATAAAATTACCTATTTACATAATTACAATAATAATATTGTATTATAATTTATTCATTATTGGTTATAATTCTGTCAGTGCACCAATTTGTATGGGCGGCTTTAACGTTTAAAAATTACCCAAATCGTTAGACTACACGTAAATTTGACCCATTGTATATTCCTAATCTGCGGAGCAAGCATGCAACTCGTCTGATAAAAACAGTCACACTATCATAACACCAAGAGTATTTTCCATGAAAACTAAGAAAAATAAAAATAAAATATTTTCATCACAATTTCTTATTCATATATTATCATTGAATATTTCGTGGTCTAATAAACTTTACAGTCAGCACATCACTATTCCGTTACAATTTGTTTTAGTTTTTGCAAAACAGTTTTCAACATACAGCGCAACGAATGCAGATTGAATTTTCGTAGACAAATAATACGTGTAGAAATGTTAATTTAAACTTGCACAAATGTTATTTCCTTTTCTGTATTGGAAAAAATGGAAACATAAAAAGAAATTTTCAAGCTAATTCTTAGTTAAATTAAGTTTTATGTTTAAAAAAACTATTATATTACTCTCTGACTGTTACTGTGTCGTAGCGTAGCGTAAGGTGGCTGCCTTACTACTGACATCACCGAGTGACGATTGTTAAATTCCCACACGAGACAAATTTAATATTTGTGTGATTCATTGATATCTGTTTTGCATCTGGGTGTACTTTGTGTCTGTTTTATTGTATGTTTGTAAAATCCCCCGCACCACAGGTACATTGGTCCTATGAGTAATGTGGGCTGAATTATGACATTTCAAATAACTTTTTCGATATCTTAATACCATAAATATCATAGTTCCGGAGCACGTTCATCTATAGGTAACGCCAATATTTCGTGTTCAAAAAGACACGTTTGTAGTTTAATTATACTAGAAGCGCTACAAACTGTTTCTGATAACAAGCAACTTTATGAAACACGTTAATATTTCCCTACAGGTACAGTTTATTAGATGCCTCTGGGAAATTATATTTACAATGTACGGAGTAGGTAACATTGTTGATATTAGTTGCGTGGGTTGGTTCTGAACTTAGTATTGTAGTTGTGCACTTAGTCACTCTCTAGTTAACTCGATATCGTCTTGGCTCCTCGACTAAGAGCCGTAGTTATGCATTATAACTAAGCAAACAGACTAAATGTTGTGAAATAAAATACATAAGTAAGTAAATGTGAATCACTTGCTTTTATGACAAACAAAAATGTTGATCTTAAAATTAAATATCTTTAGTGGTACAAATAGAAGCTTTAGCTGCTTTGCAAACCCAAAACTAACCTAAGAAGATAATATTAGGGTTCTACTAAGGGTACATAAATATAAATACTTAATGTATAAGTTTGTATTCAGATTTTTTGGAGGAGGCCCGTGCCCAGCAGTGGGACGTTTATGGGCAGAAAGTGAAATGTATAAGTAGCTACTTCTTCGCTCATACTAATCAATACAAGAAAGATTGTTTTTTGTTTGATTTGATGAAAAAGACGGCTCACACTTTACAAACATACAATTAATGGACACAAATTGCACCCAGACTCGAAACAACTAACTTTCAAAAATCACATAAATATTTGTCTCGTGTATGGTATCAAACCCATGTGACTAGACTTCAATTACACTTTTTTTTTTATTCCTTTTATTTAATTATACAACCAAATCTCACTTTTCCATTCTCAATATTATAATTTTCTATAAAAACATAGTCTAATCTCTAGTGTGACGCTGCGGTGTGACGTCATGTCACCAGTCATTTCAACATGTGACCGCAATATCCTGTCCGATGCAGCTTTCGTACACAAATTAAACCGACATGCCGGCGACGCAGCTAGGAAATTGTCTATAGAATACACACAATCAAATACACATACTGTAGAACTTTTCATTGTTTTGAATTTGAACATAGGTATTGATTTTTGTCTGAAATCAATAACAGTTGACTGTCAATAAAACTAAACTACGCTCTCTTTAGAATACACACAATACACTGCAAAAGTTCACATTTTTTTATTTGAAATACAAAAGGATTTTGACAGTGAGTAATTATTAGTTTTTCAAACTTTCTGAAATTAATAACATATTTAAACTTACTAGACTTAAGATGAGAATGTTCTTTAACAATTCGCAAGTTTATATTATAATTTATAAGTAACATTATTTTCAAGAATAAGAAATCATATTTGTTTTGATAATTATTTGATTATTTAGTTCTCAACGTCAGATAAATGTTGATTGTGCAATGCTTTTGCTAAAGATAATGCCAAGGTATTTTAAATGAATTCATTAATTAAATATTCCATTCCTTCTGGACAATGGTTTCCGCTCCTTAATCAAGAAAATTGGGAGGGTTCAGGCAATAATCCACAGCAATAGCAGCATTTATATAAAATAATCCACATACTTTAGACCAACCTATTATTATCATTATAAATAAATTATCATTTAAATAAATTTTGTTCTTTTTAAATTAAAATTTTCGCTTTTCCATCTCATTGTTTATTAAAATGTTAGAAAAAGCGTTTGCTGCTTTAAATATACGCCAAGAAAGAAACTCAAAGCGCTCCTTGTAATTAAACTTACTTGTACAAATGTCTTTGTTTATTTTTATAATATTTTCTCGCAATTTACATACCGCTCTTGAGAGTTATAAAGTTTATGGATATAGTGACCTGCTGCCAGGAAAAACAGTGCTTGCTTCTTGTTCAAGTTTCTTATAATGAATCCTTGTTTCACTGTTTAATACTAAGAAACGGAACAGTGGGTAACTATTGCAAGGAAGTTTGTTTATTATATATTATTTTATCTCAGTAACTTTGAGTTCAAACAAGGTATCTTTTTGTTGGAGGTTGGATGCCAACCTTATGCAGACAAGAACACTGCGAGAAAAGGAAAATTCGAAACATACCCTATATCAACCCGTCTGGCCAGCGTGGTATAATATGCCAAATTCCCTCCACATTTTTAGGAGGAGACCCGTGTCCAGCAGTGAGTCGTTTATGTGTTGAAATGATGATTTTCTAGAAACTTACTTAATAGCTACAGCTTCAAAATTAATCAATGATTCATAGCGAGTTAGACACGAGACTAATATTTGTTCAAGAAATATCAACATCGAAATAAGTCATAACCAGCCGAACTCGAGAGCACACGTAATTTCCCATGAGCAAATGTGTCGAGACATCACTTCGGTGCTGTCTAATTGATCGTATTCCTGCCACCCTCGAGGGTTTTGCGTCAGAACCTCTAATTATTACGTGTTTCAACCGAAACAATGTAAACTGAACGTTATTAACTTTGACAGCTTTCTTGACAGTTAAGACTGGTTAATGTTCATATTTCCACCTCACAAACCTTTAATGAAGGATATACATACATATTTAATGCGGTGGTGGCTGAATGGATAAGTGACCGGCGTGCTAAACACGCGGTCAGAGTTCGATTTTGACCGGCATATACCAATGTAGATTTCACTTTGTGGAATTTAGATGTGCTAGTCAAATGAGTTACCATCTGCTGACGGAATAGGAAAACATCGTGAGGAAACCCACGTACCCTAGAAAAAATTCTAAGTGTACGTCTGATCCAATAACCCGCACTGGGCCAGCGTGATCATGGGCTAAAAACCCTCTTAGCTCTCTAGACAGAAGAGAGGAGACCCGAAACCAACAGTGGGGCATTAATGGGTTGCTGATAATGATACTTAATTAAATATTGAATAGCTCTTTTAGAAAGTTCATAACAGCACACATCACAAGCTGCGCAAAAGATCTCGGGTTCGATTACCATATCGGGTAAAAATTGTATTGGGTTATTCCTTCACGAAATTTTCAGTATCAACCCGGAGTTTGAAAATAAATGTGCCCGACTCGCCTCCTGTTACATAGGGCCTAACATAGTAAAATGTGCATGTAATGAAACTCTGCCTACACCTTAGAGGACAAAGGCGTAATGATATATATATATCACAGTTGAGATATCTAAGAATTTTTTCGCATTACTCTAGTGAAGATTATTTGGCTATTTTAGTAACAAATTACGTAGGTGCTCCTGTCTAAGAACCAGACAAATAAATTTTTCATACTGGCTACAACACGCCACAAACGCCTAAACACCTTTAACACCGAAACCGCTAGACTGGAACGGAAACGGAAACATTTCCCGTTAACTTTTGTCTGGAGGTCCAAATAAAGTGTTATGTCTCAAAATAAATTTCGCAAAGAAAAGTCAGTTATATATTTCTCCGCTATTACTTTAGGCACACAATGACATTTTGTTACATGTATACTTATTGTGTCTTCAATTCTTTATGAAACAGTAAATCCATTAAAAGGGGAACAAAATAACATCGTAAAAGTTCCGTGCAAAGTCTAAAGAAAGGTAATAAGACAGCTCTCATCTCAGAACCGCCAAGACCCATTCCAGAAGTTTTTCGCATTCGTTCTGCCTTCATTTTATATTCTTAATGGACTCACCTGCGCGTTTACGTAATATTACAGAAATTACGAGTATTTGCTTCCTTTTATTTTAACGTCATTACCGTATATAACGCATAAAAGGATTTTTGGTTTTGTATTACATACAGATCTGAAATGGTAAAGGCAATAAAATATTAAAATAATCTCGCGAACTTTGCATTGAGGATTGCTCAGTTGAGTATAACAGTTTTCTTTAAAAATAAAGCTGTATTTTTTGCGACGTGATCTGAAAGAACTTAGGAATATCAAGGTTTATTTTATAAACTCAGACTAGCGAAAGACTATATATCTGACGAAACAAAGAGGGCTCCCTCTTTGTTTCGTCAGATATATAGTATATTAGTATATTTATGTCAAATGAAAAGACATACAAAGGGCGACCTAAAATCTTTCACGAGAGGCAATAACAAGACATCTTTCGAATCGCATCGTATATGTTCTTTAGCTAAAACCATCCACGGGCTGTGGGAATTTCATGAGCACTTAGTTGTAACGAGTTGCGTAAATAAGACTCCCGTTCGGTAATAAGAGTATGTTCGCACGAGTTACACGTTTTCAGTTGAGTGCCTATTTTATTGTTACTGGTTTTAACAGGGTGTTTAATTAATGAATATACATTTAAAAATCAAAGCTTTCGCAATCATTGATTTATTTCATTAGCGGGAGCTTAATATTAATGTTATTATGGCTATCTTATATAGGGCAGAGATATTTCTCCAGGTGGACGGCTCAGTTTGAGCGGGTGTTACTAGCTCTACCCTACCTCTTAAGAACCGTGTTCGTAATCATTATCTTAGTAATATTATAGATAGCATAGGATGGATGGAAATATGGATGGTTGTTTATTACTCAATTACGCCAGAACGGTTTTTTTTTTGTTCACAAAACTAGATAGGAATGTTATAAATACAAAAGAGAAGTACTTAGAATAAAAAATCAGCGACAATTATATTCCTCTGGATGTGAACATAGCTTGCTCGAGTCGTCGCGTCGTATCAAAATATGTATAGACTTTTATATTAAAAAATTAAAACATGATACCAATTGATTGGTCAAAAGGTCGTTGATCGGTTGAAAGGAACCTTAAGAAATTTTGCACACAGATTGAATATAGACGTGGATGGAAGCTAGTTGTATATAATGATAAATTTAATTTTACATCATTTTTTTAAGTTTGTTATTAAGCTCTTCTAATCGTTCTATAACTTAAATATTTCAAACAGATACCATTCTTAAATAACCTTGAACGTGAGTACTATTTTAATTTGTAATATACTAAAAATAAGAGACTAATTACTTCGTTATCTCATATTGAACACACTGTAGCTAACATTATGCATATAGCCTTACATCGCAGCACTAATATCAGCTCACTCCAAAACGCCTCAAGTTACGAAAGCTCAAACTGTACATAGACGTTATCTATTGTATGAAACAGGCCGTTTACGAGACAAAGTTCTGAGTTTAGATTAAGCGTAACAGAGTCGTAACGGCGAACAACAGGCGCAATTATACAACTAACTCACTCCAAGTCCTCACTACTTCACTCTTTAAACTCCTCAATTAAACGGGAATCGTTTAATGAAAGCAACAACAACAATACTTAATTACGTTTCGAATTGAACAAACTTTCCAAGTGGAATTCAATGAGAGTTGTTTCTTAAGGCTTTAAACGCAGTTTTATTGGAGTCTAGTTTCTTAAATTATGTACATTAATCATGTAATGTCTTTTAGGATAAAGGGGGACGGATGCTTAACTGTCGCAGTTTTTGCATTTGGCAGATTTCAACTTAATAGTAATGAAATTAGAATCTAATTTGCATTGTGGGAATACAATATAAATAAATCTTTAGGCACTCATGTAAAACAAAAATACACTTCCTTCAAAGAAATATAATGTGTTATAATAATACCTACCTACATTTCAGAACACAACATTATCAAGATCTGAATAGAACCCCAAAACCATCTTGTTTTTATTTTCCCTAAAAAGTATGGCATCGCATTTTAAGATATTAAACTTGTTCACATAATATATGCGCCCCCCTGCGCCTATTTCCTTCGGGAGAAGCCTATTTGTATTCACAAGGGAAGAACAGTGAATGCATTCGTCCGTTGCACGCCGGAGATTCGTGACGAATTTTTCATATAAAATTTCATATACGAAAATATTTATATTATTTTTGTTTCGAGCTTGGAACGCTACTGAAATATTTGCCCATGCAAGAATATCGTATGGTTTCTAATATTCGTGAGTAGTGGGATAGTATGTGGCATTTTGTGCATATTTCAGTAACTTATTCGGCTTATTTTGACGAGTCGTCAATACAACTTAGAAACAAAAATCTCTACATTACAATTACTTAAACAACCAAATATTTTTGTACAATCAACATAAAAACTCTTTCTATTCATGTCTATATTGCACACAAAAATGTAAAGGAATGCTTCAACACGGTATCACAAGGTCTCCATTTTTTCTGTGCAACCCTAACCGCTAATAATGCCAGCCCCAGTCCATTGCGTCCGACTTAACGTTCAGCCGAATCTTATTCTGCTATTACGAAGCTATCTTATTATTATATAGAAAGTATATTCGATAAACCTTCTAGTTTCTTATAATTAGATTTAGCCAAGCCTCTATATTTTATTCTTATCGTAATATCTGTAAAGCTCAACATTATATCAGAAAAAGGTATGCAGTATTATTTTAATATCGAGCATAAAAAAAACTTCAAAAGATAATTTCCACTCCCAAAAATATATCGCAAGATGTGTGGGGTTGAAAACAAAGAATAAATAACCACAAAATTTTATTAAGTAGTAAGTTAATCATCAAGTGGACACATAAATCATGAAATAGATAGTGTTATACAAAGAGTGTAAATTATATATGCTTAGAAAGCTAGAATCACTCACAAGAACCAACTACACCACACAAAGAAGTCCCAATATTATTTGGTTCACTGAACATTTTCTCAAACCGTAAACACTATCTAACTTTGATCGTTACCAAGGCATCATAAAACCAGAAGCGTTGAATACATTTCCTTAATTCTATCGAGCGCAATTCCTTCAACATGTCCGAATCGTAAGAGCACACCCTTTCTCATTTTTACGAGGTTCTTTTTCAAATCTTCCCGAGCTTTCACCTCTTCATTTCTTATGGCATACGTATATGGTGTTGGCGTTTTATTACCTCTTGCGAAGAAACTTCCAGAAGCTGTAATAAAAACAATAATTACTTATTGGATTCGTTTAGCACTTAGCATAATGTACTGGTAGATGCTACAGGTTCTATGAAACAGTTTTTACTCAAAAGTAGTCATATATCACACATATTTATGTAAAAAGGTTCTAAGCACCACAAAAACATTACTGTAGGATTGGCACTATATTTTATTTTATTTCGACTTCTACTATGCTTTAATGTGAAAAATGTTGCATTATATTTATTTGTATGTGTAAAAACTTTTTAAAAACGAACTACTAAAAACTTTTACGAAATCCACTTTCGTAAAAATATACATAAATTTTCTTCGTTAGAAGAGTATCTACGTAATCAATTACTTTGAAACACCCTATTTCAAATATGAACAATTACAAAAGAGAAAATATTTAAAGAAACTATAAAAAGTATACACTTAACTGATATATTTTTTCTTCCACCTCGATAACACAGGCAGTGATACGCCGGAATACGACCGCTAGCTGTGGCTCACTGGACTAATGAGTTTTAGCCCTTTCAATCACCTCCCCTTCATGTAAAAAAGATAACCCTTGTAAACGCACTTCGCTGATTAATTACTGACTTGCTTTATCCGCTCGGATGTAGGGTACCAGGAGTATGTGCTTACCCTTATTTTTTATTAAGAGTATCTGTTTGTCTCTCTCTTTCCTTCAAAAAGTAATGATTGATTGAATGTAAAAATGTATTAAGGATAACATGTCGACCCCTTAATGCAAAAAGCTATGTATAAATAATTAAATAATTTACGGTATAATGTTCTAGGTGGCTGAATGGATAAGGGACCGGGTGGCGTGCAAATCACGCGGTCCGAGTTCGATCCCGACCGGCAGTACCAATGTAGATTCCAATTTGTGGAATTTATATGTACTAGTCAAGTGACTTACCATCTGCTAACGGTGAAGGAAAACATCGTGAGGAAACCCACATACCGTAGGAGAAATTCTATGAGTATGTCTGATCCACCAACCCACACTAGGCCAGCGTGAGTGGATTATGACCTAAACCCTCTCTCTAGATAGAGGAGAGAAGATCCGAGCCCAGTAGTGGGACTTAATGGGTTGCTGATGATGATGTAATATTTGTATCTAATTTACAATTATATTTATTTCTTTAATAGATCGATGCGTTGATTATTATGAAAAATATATCAAAATATTTTTTCTTAGTTGTGAAACACTAATAAATTCAGGGATAGTGTAGTACCATTTAAATTACTAATGTAATTCTAAAGCTAAATACACTGTTTACGTAACTTCTAACACGAGCAAACTAGTTTATTTGGTTGAGTTAAACCAGAACACAGGCTACTTAAGTTAAACGCAACTAACCACACTTGCAGTTGGTTGCTTTTTACTCTATCAATTTTGGAAATTTAACGTCGTCGTGCAAAATTAAACAATAATTGGCTTTGTATTCATGAGAAGAAGCGATCTATTTTATAATATTTGTAAATCTAAACTGCGATTAAACGATTTAAAAAAAAAAAATATCATCTTCTACTGTCATATGTAAATATGACAGTAGTAGAAGTAAATTATAATTTAAAAATAATTGTTTCTGTAACACAAAGACTATCCAGTCATTAATCTCATAAGGTGTTAATGTTTATACAATAGAAATGACCTCTTTTGGCACCAATTTTTTCAGCACCTATGATTTGAGCACCTAAGTTATATTCCTCTTCTAGCACCAATAAGTATATTCGGTTAGTCCTCATTAACCACCAAACTAATGTTCCCCTAATATACAGCTGAAGGTTTTTTCTGTATAAATGTTTTGGTACTCCTTCCCTTTGATCCAGAATACAATTACCTAAACACACTCCTTTAGCTTTAGTTAAACGACCAATAAACATTTATACCATCAGTAAAACGATATCAAACGAAAATCAAAGAAAACAATTCAGTTGGGCGTTGTTGAGCAAACTTTGGTGCGTTCCCTAATCTTCTACTTATTGGGGTTAAGCCGATGAAGTCATCAATTTGAATGAAATCTACTCGAGCCCCTCTTCTTGCCGTCTAATCAAAGAGTACCGAGGTTAATACTAGTAATGTTTTACATTCTTGTGACAAACAGAATTTCGACGTTTAGATATATATCATTGTGGGTTTTAAAGAGAAATATATTGTGAAAGTATCTACGTAAGGAAAACCTTAACAATACAAAGTTAAAAATAAAAATACGAGTGATTTTATAAAACTGAAAAGTTTAAACAAGATACAGCAGTCGGGGTCCGTTACACCTATTAAAATTGTAATCTGAAATGACAGTAATGGGATCCAACTGTTGTAACTTTTTTAACTTTGGAGTTTTTTATTCATATTTATAAATGTGATTAGCGAAAGGAGGAAGTGTATACTGGCATTAGAAGAGACTTGTTTTCTAAGGGTGCTCGTCTTTTTTTTTAAGCAACTTGACGTTGGCTTTGTCTTTACCATTCTAAAGTCAAACTAAAAGTTAAACGTGGTAATAGTAACCTTATAATACTTAACTTTAAAGATCGATTGACCCCGGCCACTACTTGGCTGGCTACTTAACCGCAATCCCTCAAATTAGGTCACAAACTAAAATCCTTATAAACAGAAATCCGACAAATAACGCAAGTTTTTGATAAGCTTCCTATGGAAAAGTTTCATTCAGTTTATACTTCGAAATACTTACTCCAAGAAAATAGGACATTGCGCAATTTTTACTCAGCCCTAGTTTTAGACTCTTGCCATTATAATGATATCTCTTCAACATGTTGTGATGGTAAAGTGGAGGTGGGAAGGATGGGAGGGGTGGAGGACGTGTCTATTGCCATAAACCAGATTAATGACGACCTGGATACGATTCGGTGTTGGTCTGGGCGTTTTGGTCTGTCCGTGAATCCTCTCAAGTGCCAGGCGATTATTATCGGTAGTCAGCGACTAAATAGTAGACTCAACACGGATAGCTTGGCACCGGTCATTTTTGATGGAACGATCATTCCGTTCAGCCAAACTGTAAAAGATCTAGGGCTTATTATAGACACGAACTTTAACTGGCAAGCTCAGGCAACCAGTGTCAGCCAAAGAGTTACTGGTACCCTTCGTGCCTTGTATCGCTTGAAGAACTTCCTGCCAGTGAAGACCAAGGTAATGATTGTGCAGTCCCTAATCTTTCCTTTATTCGATTATGGTGATGTGTGTTATTTTGACCTGAATGCAGATCTTCTCAATAAATATGACCGTCTTCTCAATAACTGCATTCGATTCATTTATAACCTTCGTAAATATGATCACGTCTCTTCTTGTCGTTTGGAGTTGAAATGGCTGCCTATACGGCAACGTCGTAATATGCGAGCTCTTACGACTCTTTTCTCAATCCTTCACTCCCCCAATCCACCTAGTTACTTAATTCCCTACTTTCTACCTTTATCCTCTACTCACAACAGAGACCTTCGCTCTTCTAATAACCTTCTTCTTGCCTGTCCTGCTCATACCACTGATTTTGTCCACTCTTCCTTCTTTATACAATCTATTCTCCTCTGGAACGGGCTCCCTCCTGAAGTCAGGATGGCTACAAATCGGTATACGTTTAAAATGAAAGTACGAAGCATTCTTTTCGATAGGCTGGCAGCATCAGCACATCAGTGACTTATTCGTATTTATGTATATATATCATCTATTCCTATATATTTAAATAATATATATATATATATATATATATCTAATTTTTATATAGATATTTAATTTTTATGTTGTTATAGTATATATATGATAGGTATTTATTATATAAATTCAACCTAGCTTCTTCAAATCATTCTCTTCTACTTGCACCTACCATGCTCTTCTCTGCATCACCCTAAGGTTGGCTGGTAGACAATGCCTTTGGCATTAAGCCCACCTTTGTACTACTTATATAGTGCATAAAGTTTAAATAAATAAATAAATAAATAAAGTAATCATTCAGCCGTAATTAATTTTCGTGGTTAATTGTAAAGGAGTGATTATAATAATAGCATGATCGTATTTTGTTTGGTTGGTGATTAGGTAATACTTTATGCCTGCTCTACACATCGGCAGATGCGTCCGCGGACGTTGATAGCACATCAGCAAATTAATAACTACGAGCCAACCACATGTCTGTAGATCGTTCAATCCGATATAGAGATGAAATTCTATTATGCTCTAATATATGGGATTTTGATGCGAATTTCTCAACTATTTATTGCCTAATTATTGTAACGCTGTAAGCGACGTGCTGTCTATCTAGTTCGCACTTGTGATTTCCCTCGAGTACCGTAACTAAATAATTCAAGTCGTCCCATGACCAAACCTTACCTTAGTTACAACGACGAATAATTAATTTACAAGTGCCTGAACAACTTTGGGCTTGACCCACTTGGTTTTACGCGGTTTGTGGCCAATAGTTTACATAAATAGTTATTTTAGAGGACTTCCGAAGTATTTTTGGAATGGGTTTAGAGTTGAGTGCCTATATAGAAGTTCTTCCGTAAGTATAGAATCCATTAGGTTCAGAAAACAACCAAATCAAAACGGATGGATAAGAATGCGCTGAAATATTTTAAGTTAATTAAGTTTTAAAGTACCTAATTGTACAACTTAGCTGATTCTAAGCTTTTACAGAAGAAAGACAGTACTATCTAAACACGCGCAATACCTGCAAAAGTCGCAACACTCTTTAGAGGCCTATCATATAACACAATACGAAATGGCGCGATGCGAATTCGCAACCCAGAAACTGCAATGCAAATTGCTGCGATGCGATTTCGTTCGGGTGACATTCGTCGACCGCACGTAACATCGCAGGAACGTGCGATACGAAACAATTCGCAATTTTTTGCGATGCGTCGTGCGAACTCGTAATTTCTTACGATGCCACGTTGGCGTCGCATCGTAGTTTTGTGTTCGAGTTCTAAATAGTACCTCACGTTATCGATAAAGTAATAAAAAATGAAATATACGTTTCAATAATGTCGATGGTCTACCCTAAACGTTATTATAATTCAAATAAATTTAACAAGGTCCCTTCTATATGTAATTCATACATCAATAACGTGAACGTATTACATACAAATGTGTGTGACTACATCAGGAGATAGTGTTACCATACGTGACGGATGGGCTCGGACAGGTGGCGAATATCTTTCAAATGGAACCCAAATTGTATTCATCGTTTATCATCGGGTACGGAAAGTAAGCTTATGTTATCGTCAAATGCAAAATGTTAAGAAAATAGAGAGAAAACAGAAACTTCTGTATGTTTTTTGCGACAAATGAAGATGAAACGTTTCTAAAAAAATCAATATAACATATGGACGGTCTCATTGCTGTAAGCGGTAAAATTTCTTCCAAAATTCTGTCTTGTAATTAAAATAACATATTATTATAATCTAAAACAAAATTTATTCGAGAGCTTTATTCTTTATAAAAAAACATCAAAATAAGATATTTTGTTTTTAGATCCCTCTTTAATGGAAACTATTTTGTTTGTAACTTCAAAAAATAACCATAAAAATATCCACTTTCAAAATATTTAAATCAAGCTACACTCCCGGGTCAAATAAAATAAAAATGCAAAATCGTAGTAAAATATATCAAACGCATGGTTATTGTACAGAGGTACCGCATGTCATCCCGAACAGTCCCGAATGAAGTCTCAGGTGCAATATTGCATGCACGTATCATGCGTAACGGCGACACAAAGAAATACACGGTACCTTTTAAATTTAGTATGCTTCAAAATGTCACCATTTTACCCCTCCTAGAATGTTATGAATTTTTCCGCAGTCAAAATAAATTTGAAACTTATATTTTGTAATATAACATGTTTATTATTTTTTTCAAGTTCCGTATAAACTGTCAACGAACCTATATAACTAGAATAAGAGCTTAAAATAAAACAATATAACTTTTGTATTTTACATAGTTAAAAATTGTATGTGACATTTAATAAGTATATACTTGATACAAATAAAACTTTCGAAATCCATAAATATGTAAGTGTTGAGGCTATATCGGTTTCAACATACGGCGCGGCGCCACAATAGAACTAAGACCTGGTGTCAGAAGTTCGGCCAAGTTCAACGGACCGTGTGACGATAGGAATCCGTTGAACCCTCACAAGCCATTGATTTTCACGATAAATGTCGCACTAACAATACTTTTTGTACCAGATGTTATTCTAATCCAAGATTGTTTCGAAATAAAGACGTTCGAACCAATCTCAGTAATGTCTTTTTGGTGAAAGGCCCTTTTTTATTAAAAAGACGACTTTCAGTAAGATATTGCTTTTGATTGGCTAGAGTAATAGCATTGACTAAAAAAGTTACAATTTATAAGTACAGAAATTTATGCAATGCTCAAAAATATAGCCAATTAAGATATGATGATGATGATGAAGAGATACATGTAGGTATGTGCCAGTGCAAAGTGATGACTAAAATCTTTATAAGCTTACACACTTAGGATAAATTATAATACGGGTAAGTTAAGATAACTTGTATAAAAATCTATACTAATATTATAATAATAATAATATTCTACCACATTCACACAGCGTCATCTAGTCCCAAAGTAAGCAATATTAATATAGATATTATAATGTTTGTAAGTACAAATGTAGGAGTAATTATCTGTAGTTCAAAATTAATTTTCTGATCTTCATGAAATTCCCATAAATTTATTCTAAGTATTGTAAAAGGATGACATACCACGTGAGAGCAGCCGTTAGTGGAAAGGTATAGGCATTAGAATAACAGACAAAGTAAAAGTATCCTCAGTAGGCTTCTGTTGATTATCCAATTGTTTTCATATTTGAATCGAACTCACAACAAGAATTAGAGAGGTAACCTTACCAACCGTGATATAAACAATATGCTTCGATAGTAAAAACATATAGAATCTGTAGGGTGCATCCTACGGAAGTCATAAAGTCAACAAAGTATAGGGATATAAAACAACCCTTCCGCATCCCGAACCCACTAGAGTGGAAGGGTTAACTAGCTATCAATTTTAACCCACTAAAGTTTAGAAGGAAACTACTTCAACACTAACAATAATTTCAATATTTTGACGTCCGCTCATGGGATGTCTGTCGTAAATATCTGTCAAATAGTTGAATGGTGACCCATTGCAACTTGAGACCACCTACGAGTACTTGCTGTTTAGCTTTAGGGCGTGCCCTCCAGAGGAATTCATGAGCATATCTGAGAACACAATAGCTTTTGCAGTGCACAGAGAAATACAAATGTGTGATCAACATGTAAAAGACTGTTAAATCACTCAGAGGCTGATGCAACAACTGTCCATAGAATGTTAGAATGTTATCAACGTGCAAATATTAGGTATTATCGATAGAAGATCTATAATGAAAGTCAATGACCGTCTTCGGAAGCAAATTAATCTATTATTATCAGTATTGTATAAGCACACTTTGTACCTATGAAATTACAGTATTGTGTTTTGTGGTTCACTTCTATAATCCAAATCTACTAACCACTTGCTATTTTATATAAAAGAAATTTCTGTAACAATAGCATAAGAACTAAGGTCTCACCCACTTCCAGAACAACAACTGCCTAAGAAAACTTAATATTAATATATCTTTTATTTACCTTTATAACGGAATACAAGTAGTACCTCAATACGTAGGATACTTATTTACCTTAGTCTAGCTCTATAATAACATTAATATAACTTAAAGAAATCAAACAAAAGCCCAAATGACTGTAGATTTTTAATATTTTCTAAACTATTATCATTCATATATTCATAACTATATATCACTCTGGAAGAAGTGTAATACCACCCTAAAATAAACGTACCAAAATAGAGTTAATTAATAAAAATAAGTGCAATTTAAGGTACAGTCCAAGTTATCGGCCGGTTAAAAGCGCCATTATAGGCCATTAACCCGGCCGTGTACAAAAAACAAGCTATAAATTAACGTACCACAACGATGTGTCTTTCTCCCCTACTAAATTTCATTGCGAACGATACCGTATTTAGTGTTAGCCCACCGGCCCTATACGACTCCCATTATTGGATTGATGAACCCTTAATAGTAGGGATTTATCTGCGCCATTGTAAATCTCTGGGATACATTTGTACCACATACAAGTACGTATAAGTCAACCGTGACGGGGTTAAATATGTGACACCGTCTTTGAGTTTATTGCGCTGATTTTTTATGGGTCTTAGATTTTTTGCGCATTTTATTTATTTATTTATTCAGAACAAAAGGTTTTACAAGAGAAAAGAGCACTTAATCAATAACATCAAACAAACCTAAATAGTTTCATTAATTATCAGTATTTTATGATGTTTAGGTACTGCCCCCCGATTTTAAGCCGTCGGAAAACTCACTTAGATTAAAAAGTAGATAAGGAAAAGAAAAATTATTTTAAAAATAATATGACAAAAAATAAAATAAAAGCGATGGTGGCTGATTGGATAAGTGACCGGCGCGGCGTGCTAAACACGTGGTCCAAGTTCGATTCCGACCAGCAGTACCAATGTGGATTTCACTTTGTGGAATTTATATGTACTAGTTATGTGATTTACCTTCTGCTAACGGTGAGGAAACCCACATACCCTAGAAGAAATTCTAAGTGTATGTCTGATCCACCAACCCGCATTAGGCCAGCGTGTGTGGATTATGGCCTAAACCCTCTCAGCTCTGGAGGAGACCCGAGCCCAGCAGTGGAACATTAATTGGTCGCTATTATAAAATATGTATGGACATACAATTATTTTATTGGCTACCTCTAGTGATCAAATATAGCTGAAGCTTTGACGTGATATGGTTTTTATGTGAATATCACTTTGTTTATGGATATCTTCTACGACAGCAAATGTAGAATTAGTCAAATCAGATATGGATACTAAAGTTTTCAAGTTTAACACCTTAGTCATACACGACTGTTTCTATCTATATAAAATGAAGAAGAAAAAGAAAAAGTGGATGCAAAGTAAAATATTCACATGATTATGAGTCCATCAACCTACTTCTGACTATAGATCCTTACGACATATCCAACATGTATAATTTATACATAAAAAACAGGCAAAGTGCGAGTCGGACTAGCGCACCGAGGGTTCCGTACGATTATGCAATTTTTTATATTATTTTTGGGAAGATATTAGTAGGTAACGGCATAGATATAACTTAGAATAAATATTTATGTAAAGGTAGGTAGGTGCACCATCTTAACTTAACGTCAGTCCCGAATAAACTCTCACTTTTACAACATTTTTTTAGGCTTACCATTTTATACCCCTTCCGATATAATACTAATATTCAGTGATATAATGACACGAGTGCAGGTTTCGGATTTTTTCCTTTACTTGTGCAACTTGTTATTGCTTCTTACTAAATTTCATGATTCTAGGTCAATAGCATGTAGGTACGCTATTAGTTTTGACTCTTTTGATCGTCAAGATATAAGATAAAAAAATGAAGCATGGCACGGCTGGATTGCGTTTACTTAGAACTCTGATTTAATTTTACTGCAACAAGCGATTGTAGATCCCACGTATTTGATATTAATTTCAGTTTGATATCTAAAAAAAATTGAATTTTCTATACAGACAGACACACAAACAACGGGGTGATCCTATGGGTTCCGTTTTTTCCTTTTGAGATACGGAACCCTAAAAAGGAGTCTGTTTATATAAGGAAATCAAATATTTCGTAAACACGTCTTTTGAAAAATACAAAACAGATTTCAAATAGAGCTCCATGAGTAGGGTTACAATACAAATATGCTAAGTCGAAGATCCGAATAGGACAAAGAGTCGTGACAAAAATAGGAATACCTAAAAAATCATTCTCGTCAAATCCGGGTTCGCCAATAAAATAGGCAACATTGTATAAAAGAAACTCAATTCGTTATATTTGATTTTATATAGGGATCAGTTGGTAGCCATTGAATAAATTTCCGTAACTGGATGTCAGGGCCGTCGAGCCTTTCTATAAATCTCACAAATTATATTCATAGACTGACAAACCGAATTCTGATGGTATCGTGCCACAATGTAACTTTGCCATGAACCTTGAACGCTAGATTCGCAGAGATAACAAACATAATCTGTTCAGTTAAATTATTCGTAACGTCGTTTCTTCAAAAAATATTAACATTTCAATCTCTCGCTCTTGCCATGGCAGGAATAGTCCTTGTAGCTAGGGTTGCCAACAAACAGATTTTCTTTATCCTGAAAAATGTTAAACAATATTTTTTAAATAACAAATTGGATAAGGCTGTCAATTGAATCTGGTGTTAAATAAATTATATAATGGATAACAATAAACTCAAAAATATAAACATTCTGAAATATAATATTTGCAAAAAAGATAAACTTATCTAAATCAATACAAAATTAAATAAAATGCAATACAGTGCATAACATCAAGTCGGATCTAGTGAATTAAATGTAACTACTATTTATCGACATACCACGCGAGTGAAATAACATCCCAACATTTTTCTGTTGTATTGAACGTCATCGTCAGCGTATTACAACCCTATGTTGTTGTAATAGTTTCAAGTTTTAGCTAGCATCAACCGTGTCACGGGTGGTATTATATCTCATTTATATTAACTTTCTTATTAAAAAATATAACTAGAAGTTCCTTGGTTTCGTTACAATGTTATCTATACAAATCTATACATCTATACAAATAAATAAAATTGGTGTGTCTGTTTGTTATATTAAAATAACCGCTTTTTACTACATGCATATGAATGTGTATACGGTACATAATTATACCAAAATAACATTTTTTAAATTTTTGTCTATCTGTCTGTTTGTTCCAGCTAAATCTCTGGAACGGCTGCCACGATTTTGACGAAACTTTCACTGGCATATAGCTGATGTAATAAGGAGTAACTTAGGCTACCTTTATTTTTGAAAAATTCTGAAATTATTATAACAAAGTAATGTTGCATTTGTTAAATTCCTTTTAGCTAGTATACATATACAACGTAGGCGAGAGATCCCTCCCGCTTCCGTAAATTGCTGATATTTTGTTCTTGGTATGTTAATTGTCGGTGTTTTGAAAAAATTTAAAAAAAAATTAAAAATTATTATTATATTATAATTTACAAATATTTTTTTATTTAAAGATGGTGAACATGTGATATTAATTTGATTCATTTACAAATGGTGGGTTTTATAAATGATACTTCAGAATAATAATAATAATATTTTTCCTTGAACTCTAGTTATATATTTAATTTTAGTTTAATATTTCATATAATTTATTCCCCTTTATTCCAGTACACGTTTTTTGAACTCATGTACCAAAACAAAATTAATATGCTTATTGGTTTTAAATAATATATGATTGAAACCGCATTAAACAGATTAATCGAATTGAAACCATTTCAGTAAAACGTTTGCGGTGAATTATTTATTGGGGTATGAATTAATGGGTTATGTGTCTATTAAGATTTGTTTGGTGTTTTAAAATCAAAACAACATTGACAATATTTCCTTTACCAAAATAAGTTCGCTTGATTTTTAATAAATGTTTTATTTATTTGTAATGAAATAATTTATTTATTTATTCATTTACAACTATTTTTACAGATACTTAAACCTAATAAAAATAAAAAAGGCTTCACTAAAATAAAATACTAATTAAGCCAACTTTGTTTTTCTCTGCAACAAAAATCGTTCCATAATCAAATTGAACAACGCAAAATGTTTTGAAAGAGAACAGAGAGAAAAAAGAAAACTTCAACGTCTTAAATTGTATTTAAAGGTTACGTTATCAAAGTTCAGTACACCCAGACAGGGCAGATAACAATAGTGAGTCACTCATGTTTGAAGCAGTAATAAGGCTCTCCCTACACAGTATGCACTAACGAGTAACGACCCCAGCTATAAAAAGTTCACATCACGTGCTACTAACTTTCAGTCGACTTTGTTTACCTATAGTTTGTTTCCAGCCTTATTTGTCTTACCGTCTCTTTGATTTATTTCATGACAACTAACGATAGTATGAAACTACGATAAAAGTTTTTTTGAGTGGTTCTTTGGTTGGATATTTTGTTGGAATAAATAAAATACCTTCCATATAGAAAATAGATTGAGATTTTCCCGACGATCGTTGATGTGATGTCTGGATAATATTTTAATAAATTTGAGGAATTCCAAAACATAACATAGCAACTCGCCTTTTTTCCCGAAAGCTTAAAATGAGGTAACTGTTGACTGGGCTAAAAAAGATTCTAAGACTCAAAATTCTATGCCAAAAATGAGAAATTCAAGACAGATAGAAAAACCAAATATAACTATATCAGCTTTCCCTGACCCCACGATCGAAACCTTGTACACAGCAAGGCAGAATTCGAATACGCTGTCGTTATTGACGATAATATTCTTATTCCTCATCGACGAAGGAAAAAAAGACCCAATAACGAAATGTCAATTTACATATACGGTGTCGTCTTATATTCTCACCCAAAGCGAGAATAGGATAATACAAAATTTACACATTATGAAATAGCGCCAAACAAATACGTTCGTACAAACTCAATTTACCCTTGATCAAACCGGGATACATAAACAACAAGTGAAATATCTCTTATAAAAGTATCAGTTACTTCGGTAACTACATTTTGGTCGGGAAATAAAATTATAGAGTACCTTTTCGACGGAGGAGAGCGTAACACACTTGGATCGCGATCCGCATACTAAATGTGAGGAAGCACCCACGTGAAAGGTTCGTGTACGTATCGATTTCTTGAAATTCCTACCCTAAGCACACGTCCTTGGATAAAATATAAACAAGATTTTTCAAAGTTACCAAAAGAATTTGCAAAATAACAATCTGACGACAAATATTTCATAAAATATTTAGAGAACACAAATTCGTGAAAATCATCAGAAACTACTTAAACGAGGTTACCAATAATCAAATCAAATCAATCTACCAAATAAATATCGGATATCTCAATCCATTGTACCAAGCAAGAAGTATTAATACTGTCGGACCTCTGTTGACATCGTTCCACTTTTTATCCTAAACCACAGAAGTCCGAATACAAAAGAGTAAACAACAAACTCACCCAATTCCAATACGAACTTACTCGATCCGTTGCAAAGGGACTTGTCACATAATCCCTATTAGCTACAAACAAAAACTGTCGCAATGGAAACGTCGAGAACTATGAGAGGAAAAAATAAAAGAGCAAAGTGAAGTCCCATGTCCACGGTGCGTGCTATACCTGAATACAAACGACAAATAACAAAATTGCTGCGGTCGGAACACTCAACCTTAGGGTCAACCCTTTCAAAAGAGTAAAATATAGGCGACAATACTCGCGACTTTATTTGATGGTTTAGGAAAACCTACCGCTTGTGTGCTACCCAAAACATTAAGAAAATCTGGGTGAAACACGTCACAGGATTTAACAAAAATAAGATGTTGAAAATAAGGAGTCCTTTTATCTGGAGTTTCATAGATTTTTGTCATGGTAACAATTCTTTAACATATCATTATTATGATATATCCTTTTCATTCCTAAACCACAGTAGAAAATAAGCGACGAAAATTTACAAAGCAAAAACGTTTTAAGAGTTAAGCCTCGCTTCTGATTGAGTGGGATGAGGTTGAAGGGAAAAGAGCAAAGGTAAATCCCTCCTGTCCAAACAGCACTTAAGTATGTCCACTTAACGTTGGAGAGTACGAATGAAAGAGGCCTGAGACCCAATAGCTGGGACCGGCCAAAGTAAATAGATGAAATTTCTTTTCACTTGACTACTACTAAGTGAATGCCGACTGTGTTAATAAAATAATAGTACCTTCTTATCGGACGTTTAATCTAATGTCCACCTGATATTTCTAAAGGATTGTGCGTGCCTAAGCCAACTAAGTTCTTTAAATGATTTCGTAAATGGGTCCAGACTTTCCTTAGTCTCAAAACTGTACACTTTCCAATAGTAAATTCAATTCAATTGCTTAACTTTGGCTGTTTAATGTTATTTGTTCTTTATTTTGTTCAAAATTAACTAAATAGTTGAATACATACATACAAAACCAAAAATTTACTCTAAAACATATAGTCCCAGAATAAAAATACTGTTATCAGCAAATTACGGAAGAAACGTGTTAGAAACGCGCGCAATTACAACACCTATTGGGATGTTTCTAAGGTCTATAATTGCGTAACGAAATTAATTAACAGTTACATAAACCTTACAACATTCCGTGGTTTCCTTTTCCTTTAATTACACTTTGATTAGAATCATGAATCTTATACGTTTGACCTCCAAATAAATAAGTACCTGCGTAAGGATCGCGTCCTTTTTTCTTCTTAATTAAGGTCGCGTAATTGAATTTACGTAAAGTAAGCGGAACCCGGTAATAGAAAAAATAAAGTTAGGAACGGTAGACAATATACAGAAATTAAGGTGAGGCTATCACCTTGCGCAGAAACGATATTGTATTCATTCAGACGATCGCGTAAAAGAAACAATGTAAGTGAGAGAGAAAATGTTATTGTGGATACGTTTCCAGGGCATTTTTGTAAACCTAGAACCAATTGGCACTAAAAGATAATCGAACTGTCTATGAACCCAAAAGCTAAGTTCAAAGATCAACCATTTTGGAACACTTTTAATCAGTAGATAGTCTATTGAAAGAAAGAAAGAAAGAAAAAATATTTATTCATTAACAATCTATTATAATTAACAATTTAGTATATAGATTACACAACTTAGCAATATGAAGCAAACACTTATTGTATGGTTAAATGAAATAGTCCTTTCTGTTGTTAACTTTTTTAACTACTACCCGCAATGGGTTAATGTTTTATTTTATATTAAATTTTGTTATTTTCATGTAAGTGACAAATGTCTGAATGAAAATAAAGTTCTTTAAACCGAGATTACTTAATGGTGAAAATATACTATCTCTGTGATTTGATTTTACTATTCCAATGTAATATTTATTCTATAATCTTAATCATAATATCGTTAATAGATATATATAAAATATAATTAATTCTTATATGTAAGTAAAGCTGTAACTCAAATGCATTATACATCCATATGCACTCTCAATTCGAGGTAAAATTGTACCTGCATTTAGCCATCACGTCCCAAAACTTAACCTGTGCGAGTTGGGGCGTTTGTTTAACAAGCCTCTATTTACGGTGGGGCTTTCGCCAACTAAATCTTTTGGGAACACAACAAGTAACTGCAGATTGTTAAAAATTGAACTGTTTGAATGCGGATAGGGACAGCCAAGTTCTACCTAGTTTTATTTTTGTTTTAAAACACTCTCTTCTTCAACTACAGATATATTATTTAAAATTCTGTATGAACAGATCGTATTAGTATAGTTTATACTTTGTATATATTCTATATCACGGCATAATGCTAATCCCGTGTCGCATTAAGTCCGTCATTATACATGTATTGTGTATGTTTAAATATATAAGATAGTCCGATTGTAGAAATGCATCAACTCAACAGAAGACCTTATATACTATAACATTTCCCCGGCAGTATTTTTTGTACTGCTGAGTAGTGGTTTTAAAACTCATTAGAAGAACGCAAGATGGCTACTAGAAACATAGGGCCCATACAAATCTACGAACAGACTACTAACTTAAGTATTTATCGTTTACATTTTTACAAATGATTTATTATATAATCTATTAATTGTGTCCGATATACGACATTCATCATCATCATCATATCAGCCCAATGACGTCCACTGCTGAACATTGGCCTCACCTAATTTCCGCCACAGCGAGCGATTTTGTGCCGCCCGCATCCAACGGCCACCTGCAACCTTTACTAGGTCGTCGCCGTCAGTCCATCTGGCGGGGGACCGCCCCACGCTGCGCTTTCCAATACGTGGCCGCCACTCGAGAACTTTTTCGCCTCAACTTTGATACAACAACTTTCATACTACATTATAATAAACAAATTTAATGGTTAGTTTAATTTTACTTTACAAACAATTCAGTCATGTTGAACCACAAACTTGTAAATTAAATTATTGAATTAATTAAATTATGGTAACGCTATTGTTTTCTCGCTATGTGTTATTGTTAATGTATTTGTTAGGTTATTTCTCTAGTAGAAATATGTTATGTTATATAGAGATATCTAGGCGGTAAATACTTACCAGCCATTCTGTTTAGGACCGTTTACATGGTAATTACATGACGGTGTAGATATAATGCTTTAATTACCGTAGGTGCCTCGTGCGAGTTTTATTACAGCTTCACTCCGTCAAAGTATACACAGATTTGTGTGGTACTGAAATCACTCCATCTGGTGGTTACTTTAGGCAACTTTTGTTCTGAGTGTGAATCTTTCCTCTATGTTGTGTATTTTTTACGTGCCGAAAGTTTTTGCAGGTTTAGGTTTTAACGTGAATTGTTCACTCCAAACTGCTTCAATAATTGTGCGAGTGCGACTAGTGCGTGTTACATATTTTGACAGTTTATGAAGTAAAGTAAGCAAACGTGAGGACAGGTTGATTTAAGAATGGACAATCTTCAACTAGAACGAACTTGCGACCTTTATAGGGTGGGATAATAGTGAAAGTATTCGTAAATAAATAAATATCGACATTATTTCTATCCCCTCTCTCTAGTTTTAACTAATTATGTTATTATCGCCTGTATGTATTTATACAGTGCTGACTGACTAATAATTCTAAATTGGACGTCAACTATGAATATACCGAATATACGTCTATAATATGAAGTATTTTGGGGTTCATCACAGTCGACAGTCGATCAACAGTGTTCGTTTCGTATGTTGTACCATTCACATGATGATGTGATGATTCACGGTGTGATCAAGTATCGACTACAAAAGCTGCATTTAACACATACACATCAAATAAATATCCCATTCAAATCGTGAAAATAAAATCCGTAGAAGATTCAATTTAAATATTCACAGACGTGTTTCGGTTTATACCTACATAGTAACGGAAATAAAACCTGAATCGTGTCCAAAGCTGAACATGGCGGACACAATGACATGTCGCCCATGTCGGTGTTTAGTGCGCGGACGTGTCAACGTGTGTCTCATGTTAAATCATACGGTCATGAAATACGCGCCGAGGTAACTTTGATATAGATATGACATTTGATAGAAAATAGTACCTAAAAGTCGTTGTCTTGGCCTTCAGAATACTTTACTTTATTTTTTAAATACTCGTAAACGTGAAAAATCATCTCTGCATCACCCAAAGGTTGGCTGGTAGAGAATGCTATTAGCATTAAGCCCACCTTTTGTTCACATTGTATTTTGTGCAATAAAGTTCTTAAATTAACTCTTAAACTAACTCTTTAGTGTACCTAGGTATTTATTTATTTTTCAGATCATCTGTGCACTTTGTGGTACACCCACAAATTTCAACCATGTAACACAGAAACTCTTACTCCTTAGTGTTTTGTTTTTTTTTACAATTATTCTCAACATACGATAGATAGGTACTTTTAAGAATTTAAAAAAATATTTAAAAATATTATTGATCATAGCACCAGTTCTTGAATTTTGCGAGATTTATCATTATGAAATCTACAATCTGATATAAAAGGCAATGTGTACTATACATACAATCTTATTTATAATTTATTATTTCATGGAAATTAAAAAAAGTTTCGTACCTATTACAAAAATTCCCGCAAAGATTGGTATAGTTTAATAACCTAAATGCAATATAATTATACGATAGTTACTTTATCATTAAATCTACAAAATATATGTATATATAGATACTAGTATTCGATTTTCAACCGCTCATTTAGGTGCTTCAACTTATTACTCGTACTATTAACAGCAATTTCATAAATATAAAATCCTACTAACTTAGTACAGTGAATCCCTCACATTAAATATACATCTATAGTCGGGGTACTCTCTACGCAAGTAAAACCCAACTATGATGTAAAATTGTATATTGTGTAAAGTCTGTTACATACGATACAATAAGGTCGAACACGTGTGCAGTGATTTGAGAAGGCGGAGCGCCGAGGCGGCACGCGAGGCGCGTGAGTTTAAGCGCGTGCGCAAGCATCGGGCGTCCGGGACCAACTTACAAGATGTCCGTTACAATTTGGCGGCACGGCGTACAGTACTAGTGTTGTAGCCGTGCCGGTACACGACGTACTCTAGAAGTGCGGGGAGTAGAATTTAGGGTTGTTACTATATCCTCCCCCTCCAAGTCAGTGGAAGGCTCTGAAACTGGCTTGGCAACCGAAACCTTACGAGGTCTACCTTTCTTCCGAACATGTACGATGGTATCAGAGTCACCGACATACGGTGTTAAGAGACTGGCATGATACTTCCCGCGAGGTTCGTTTTCCTTATCTACTACTTCGTAAGTGGTCGCAGAGACCACTTTACTAACCCAATAGGGTCCCTCTCGTCTTGGGGCGAACTTACTAGTAAAACCTTTCGCTGTTTGACTAAGACGATGGCTCTCTACGAGCACGAGGTCACCCTCCTTATACTTCGTCCTATGACGTCGGTATTTATCTGCGGCGTTCTTACGAATGTCCTGCTGGCGCTCTACTCGCCAGTCCCTAGATTTTAAATCAATCGTGGACATCACACAGTTACTCTTGGTGGAAGATAAAACTTCGTCAATTAATGGCAGCGGATATCTGTCCGTACGCGTCACCGCGTTTAATTTCCGATAATCGACGCAAAATCTAGTCTCACCATTTTTCTTCGGTACTAACACTACCGGAGAAGCCAATTCTGGTTCTGTTTCTTCTATAACCTCTAATTCTAACATTTTATCTATTTCGGCCCTAATAATCTCCTTCTTGGCGGGTGTCACCCGATAAGGAGGTGTTGAGATGGGCATAGCATTCCCTGTATCTATTCTATGCACAGTGGAGGGCATAGGCCCTCCCCCTGCACTAAAGTTATCTGAATTAACTTCTATCAATCCAGTCGACTTGATCCTATCGGCTGGTGGTAGGAGAATGCCCTCGGACTCGCGGAGACCGCAGGTCGAACTGACCGCAACTCGGTCTTCGGGTTCAAATTGTAGCTCGTAAAGCCCTGTACCGTGTAAAGAGAAAGATTTATTTTCGAAATCAAGTATCATGCCAGCGTCCTCTATGAAATTCATACCCAACAAAGAGTGAGTTGCGCCGGGCAAGACCATAAAAAGAGTGCTAATTACTACTCCCTGCACCTTTACATCAACTACAGCTGTTTCTACAATTTGGACCCGTTGGGTTCCGTCTGCAAATTTTAATTCAGCCTCTACAGTACTAAAAACTTGGCCATTGGCCTTTAAGTGTTTGGTTAAACTATCACTAGCCACACACTGTTTTGCACCCGTGTCTAATAAGGCAGTGCCTAGTGCACCGAACACACTTATTTGGAAAATGGGTCGCACTCGCGGACTTAACACACTTATGGAAACCGATTGAAAAGCGGTCGTTGTTGTTGTCTGTGGTGCGGCACGTTTTTCTTTACACTTTGCGCAGTTTGAACGAATCACGCCAGGCGCACCGCATCCGAAACAGGTCACTGACGGACGCAGCTCCATCTGGGCGGCCTCTGGTTCGTTCTTTACAGATTCCACTGTATTCTGCTTACTAACTAGTTTTCGGCAGTCTTCTTTAACATGCCCGAACATTTTACAAAATGTGCACCTTGGGCGATATTTGCTCTGCGGGGCTTTCTCATCTTTGTTTACAGTCGCATTGCTCTGCGGCGGTGGCAGGGCAGTGGCAGGAGCTCTTCTAATTGGTGCGGTAGCGCCCGCTTCCTCTAGAATGTCCTCCACTACTCGAGCCTGTTGTAACAGCTCGGCGAACGAAGCAAAGGAAGTCCTATTAACTCGCTCCCGGATTCTTCGATGGAGCAGGCCGTATACTATGTCTATTTGGACCGGATTTTCAGGCAATGTATTTAATGGTAGTTGGGCAATTAATGCTCTCACCCTACATACAAAGATATCCGTCCTTTCTTCGCCTTGCTCACGACTAAATATTTGTCGGTAAATTCTGTGAGGCGGTAGACGCGGACCGAAAGTTTGTCGCAATAAGTGCATTGCCTCTTGCCAGCTCGTGACTGAATGTTTAACACCCTGCCACCAGGTAGCCGCTAAATCCGTCAGCAGCATTGGCAGGCCTCTCAGTGCCATGTCGTCATGAACACCAACACAGTCTTTATAGATTTGAATGGTATCCACAAATGCGAGTACGTCGCCCGCACCATTAAATCTCGCAGTGCAGTTAGAAAAGTTTGTACTTACAGTCGTCGACGGCGGGGGCGGCGCGCCTTGTGCAGGCGGCTGCGCCCGTAAGGATTGCAACAGGTATACCAATTGTTGGTCCGTCATAATGATGGGTGCGGACATCGGTGGCTGCGGTGTGGCGACGGGCGGAGCATGCCCGTGTTGTAGCGTCTGCGAGTACACAGGCAGCTCACGCCCATACAGCGGTGGTGGTGAAGGGGCAGAGGCGCCGGCGGACGGAGGTCCAGCCAGCGGCGGCGTTGACGATTGCACGTCGACGAGTATCACACCTCCATCAGAAGTAGACGGTATTACACCGTCCAACTGCTCACCAGCCATAGTGGACATGTCTACAGGCTGTTGTGTAGCACGCGAAGCACTATTAGCACGCGAACGTGTTAGCACCATGTCTTTATAAGCCCTATCAACAAAGTTATAACCCACGAGTTGGTAATAGCGAACGTAGGTACTCAAGTTCGTTATTAAGTTCGACAACTGTACTAACTAAACTGTAACTGTACACTATATTAACAACGCGTAAGTACATACGTAAAAGTTCACAAAACTCTCGAATGTTCAATAGTTCAACGAGTTCAACACTTATATTACCTATTTACACTAAATTAACTATAGGTAGGTATAATCTATACACAATTGTTTATGATTACGACTCGTAACGCACTTATCCTAAGTAGACTTAACTATATTTACAATGTTGTAGGTACATAAACCGTAACGAAACTTAGGGAACGTGGGCGTAGTTAGGTAACGTCGCACGGAGAAAAGCCTAAGAAAGTCACTGATTCTTACACTAAACACTATATCTATCTAAGCTAGGATGATTTTAACGTGAATAAAATCGAGAACTAAATCGAGTTCGTAACACTAAACACAGTACACTATAGGTAGATATTGTTCTAGAACTTTATCGAACGATTTTCGTTCCATACAAAATGTTCGAATTGTTTTTAAGTAGGTACTTACACGCCTGTCTGTTCTAGGAATTACATAGGCACTAGAACTAAATCGTGACACTACTAGTTCGTATTCACATAGAAATTTCACGTTAGCAATGTTGTAGGTACATAAAACGTAACGAAACTCCGGGAACGCGGGCGTTGTACCTAACGTCGCACGAAGAAAACCCGAGAAAGTCACTGTTTTCGACACTAAACACTGTTTTCCGAGTTACACTGACACTCACTAACAGTCTTACACAAAAAGAAATGTTCTTTCGACCGTTTTTGATTTAAAACACGGCCGCACGTTGGGACGCCAGATATAGTCGGGGTACTCTCTACGCAAGTAAAACCCAACTATGATGTAAAATTGTATATTGTGTAAAGTCTGTTACATACGATACAATAAGGTCGAACACGTGTGCAGTGATTTGAGAAGGCGGAGCGCCGAGGCGGCACGCGAGGCGCGTGAGTTTAAGCGCGTGCGCAAGCATCGGGCGTCCGGGACCAACTTACAAGATGTCCGTTACAATTTGGCGGCACGGCGTACAGTACTAGTGTTGTAGCCGTGCCGGTACACGACGTACTCTAGAAGTGCGGGGAGTAGAATTTAGGGTTGTTACTATACATCTATTATAATAGAACATTATAAGTAAATCTTGTTCACGAAACATGAATCTCAATATATTATGCACTTGAAAAGTGTACACGGCGAAGTAATTGAAGGGTTGTGAAATGCGCAAAGCGTTTATTACTCTCAAAACTTTTCAATTTGACTCTTTTTACGTTTTAAGTGATCAAATTCAATTATGTTCAAATTTTACAATTCAAATTCAGTAATAAGTTATGACTCATATCTATTGCATCAATGTTTTTTGGCAAATTATTTTTAAGTAATTTCGTATAACTGTTGAAGATTTTTTTGACAGAATTTATGAGGCTGCGCTCTCATAATTTCTAGCTTGAATCAACCTGGTGCCTTAGGCCCTTCGTCCACAAGGATACTCAAGTCGCCGATACCTTACGACTTTAGTCTCTTCGCGACTTCGGCAATACAAACTCGTATACTTCCGTACACAGGTCGCGTCGCGACTTTCGTCGTACGACGTAAGTCGCGCGCTACCTGCCGGCCAATGTCTCCGATACTAATGTCGCCGCGATTTTAAAGATGGCGGAGCAATTTATTATTGAATAGGGTAAGTCCGGGGTAGTTGGGCATAGTTTTTTCTAGGCTCTGTCAGAAATGAATTACATATAATTTTGTTATTATATTTATATCATATAAAACTTTGAAATCGACTATGATATTAAAAACATGAAAGTAACAATTTCTAATGAGATCACCATGACCTTAAAGTTCTAAATTTCTTTATGTTGTAATAGATATAATCGCCACGATAAACCTCATCGACTAACATTTTTGTAATACAAATGCTTAAGTTTAATTAATTAAAGTTCTTAATAATTATTTTCACTAATTGTCTTCGCAGGATTACAAATTAAATATTTTAAAATTCAAATTTTATTTATTTTAGTTGATAGGGCATCTATCGTACTTAGCATTATCAATTCATAGCGGGGCATTTATTTATAGTCAAATAACACTCCTTCTTTGGGCAGTCGTATAATAAATTGTTTTGCAAAGAAGTAAATTTCTGCCAAACGTTATAGTTAGGTTAAATAAATAAAAGAAGAATAAATTATTTCTGATAAACTCGTATTTTAAATACACCATTACAAAAAGTGTGGCGTCTATCCTGGTTTTACTCTATAGTTCATTTTTTTTCTACAGAATGCAAAAAAAAAAAAGTCGCGCGTCGCTAGTGTCACTCGTACACAAGAATACTCAAGTCGCCGATACCTCACGACTTTAGTATCTTCGCGATCCCTGTAATAGAAATTCATAGTCGGCGACGCAAGTCGCGCGCTACCTGCCTGCAAAGATCGCCGATACTAATGTTGCCGCGACTTTAAAGATGGCGGAGCAATTTATTATTGAATATTACATTTTGTTTATGAAGAGAAAAATATATCTGTATATGGCGTGCGCCGCATGCTCAATGCCTCCATTATAATGCGCGTATTATAATAGGGGTCAGTGGTTAACATAAAAACACTTAGGTATTAAATACTCTATAGTGCTCTTCTTGCTTGATTTTTTTTTAATAGTTTTATTTATTTAGTTGGTATTTTAATAGGGAGCGCAAAGAGCGCGAAAATCTATCTGTCCGCGATTTCGAAGATGACAGAGCAATTAATTAATATAAAATTTGTTTTTGAGGTAGAAAAATACCCTTGCCTTTATAATTATAAAATGAAAGAATATTCTAAAAAAGAATTTACAGAAAAGGCTTGGATGTCAGTAGGAAAGGCATTCAATATAACAGGTTGGTAATTTTTCTTGGTAATCCGATAGACTTCCTTTTTTCAAAAGCTAATAATGACTGGAACACAGTCCCCAGCATTAAAACGTAGGTAAATGTCCGTTCACAGCAGAGCCAATTTTGTATAGTATTAAAAATAAAACTGATATGCAATTAAAAATTTTGAACAAGTACTATAGAAATTTGCTTTGCTCTTCGACCCGATCTATGCGAACGGACACTAATCATATCGTCATTGAGGAAAATAATATTTCGTACAGCGCCTATTTCGTACGTATAGTCCGACAAGACATGTCGTGCAATTTAAAAGTAGGAAGTACACAGTTACACACTAGGAACTAACGCTATTATTGTAGGAACAGAGCGTTGTCAGACTATAAGTTGATAATAGTTGATAAATATGAAACTACTGCTTAATCAGGGTTCTTAAATAACGAGTGTTAGTTTTTATACCTCGCATCACACGAATGTTTTAAGACTAAATTATGGGCAATTTCATACACTACTTTATCCATTAAAAAATTTCTTAAAACGCTGAGCGAAAGAACTGTTCTAACTAAAATACTAATAATAAATAGTCTGTTTTTCTTAATACAATTTTTATTTACTTATTACTTAGCTACATATAAAGACATATTCTGTAGCGAACGTGGAAATCTCGTGATTTCATGTATTTCTGTATGAACCCTCTTAACAGTAAAATATACTCTACGTTAATACTCAGTGTTATTGTAGCATTTTACGAGCATAAGAAGAATTTTTAAAATTGGTCTGGACCAATTTTAACTTTCTTTTATATACTTAAAACTAGCTTTTGCCCGCGACTTCGTCCGCGTAGATTTCGATATTATATAGATCTTTGTTTTAAGTACAATTCATGAATTCCACAACACCCCACTACAGAAGTTGAATTTCATTTTACGTCAATATAGATAATATTTTCGTAATCGGCGTCCCTGAAAACCTTGAAAATGACATCCATATCAATTTCTAATAATTTTCACACCTATTTCATCAGTAATCGTAAGTTTTTCAAACACCAAAAAGCTAACTCACTTCATAACTGAAGTTCTAATTGCGTATTATCCGTCCATAAAAACCTAAAAAATAACGATTAAGTAGGTACGTCGTTTTCAAACGTCTATCACAATTGCATCCCCTTTGGGATAGAATTTAAAAAAAAAGCAAGGAACACGTATTTGTGTTTTTGATCACATGTAGGTATAAAGTTCCGAAGTAAAAAGACACTCAATACAATTTCTCCTTACAAACTTATTGTGCCCTCTTTCACCTCTTTAAGGGTTGAATTTGTTTTGTTGAATTAGTCAAAATAAATAACATTTTCGTAATCGGCGTCCTTGAAAACTTCAAAAAAAGACCTTATTACTATTTATTTCCTGATCCTTCCTTCTGATCCTGATACAAACCTATTTGAATAGTTTAATTTCGTGTTTTATTTTTAATAGACAGGGGTAGACTGTATAATGATTGGCACCACCAAAAATTTAAGTAGTTGTCAGATTTTAATGCAATCTTCGTAGAACATTTTAATTAAGTATTCCTTTATTTTAAAATAAAAACGTATTTAATCTGGTGATCATGGTTTTATGAACAAAAAAATTCAAAAATGTTTCGAAAAGTACAGTAATTGAAATCAAAAGTACAGTTATTATCACATAAGTATCACTCACTGGCACTTAATATTAATTAGCATTTTTAGGGGTCCGTAGCCAAAATGGCAAACAGAATTCTTATAGTTGCGTTATGTCCGTCCATCCATCCGTCCGTCCGTTTTTTGTTTTTTTGACTATGTGAATATTCTAATTAAGATATGTTTCATCTTACCTCATGCCATAATAGGGCTTATTAGAACGCGAGGCGACAATCACAGAGAAATGTCCACTACGTTTTAGTGACAATGTCGGTGCGAGTAGCAAGTTTTATTTTTCTAGTATCAGAAAACGTTTTTAAAAGCTACCGTTGAACTCCAATTATATTGACATGGAAGAATAATTTATAACTCTCCTTCGACATTCTGTAAAGCGATAAAAACTTTGCATCTGTTTGTTGCAATTCCTTTGCAGCAACAAACAGTCTGCAATTAATATTTTTTTTCTATATAGGGGTGCACCCAGTATCTTCTATTAAGAGTATGAAGATTTTTTCGCTTTCGGTAATAATAAGCTAAAATTACTGTTTCGTCGTCACTTGTGTCCGACATTTTTTAAACGTCTGTGAGCCGTGTAGCCGCAACACCTATACTATACCCTATACTGGCCAAACAGACGACTCGCGCATACGTGCAGATCGTACGACTTGCGTCGCGTCGCCCCATGTGTGGATCAGGCGACTCGAGTCTCCTTGCGTGGGTGTCAGGCGACTCACGTCTCCTTGTGTACGGATCGTACGCGACAAGAGTCTCGCGACTAAAGTATCCAACATTAGTATCGGCGACTTGCGTATCCTTGTGGACGAAGGGCCGACGTCAATCATTTGCCCGAATATGACCTCAAATTATAAATTAAAGTATGATAGAATTAAGTTTAAAGAAATAACTTTCGAACAAAAATTATTAATTTTAAATGCGCATACAAAATGTCAAATCGTTCGTGTTGAACGATTCGACATTTTGTCGACGTCAATGAAAACTCGTGTTTAATCCTAACTTCTTTTAAAGTCATTTAATTTAAGTTAGAAAAGTCTTTAGCCCCGAGTCATGAACTTAAATAGTTGGAAAACGATTTCAGTTCGTTTTTTCGATACTGAGAAGTAAATCGATAAGTTTTAAACTTGTTTTTCATTTTTCCAGTGACTTGCAAAGAGTGACCGATTAGCTTCTCGTCTAGTCGTCGTGTTATGAACTAACATGTTAACTGGTGTAAGTTATTTTATTATTTGGATACTTAATACTTGACCACTGATTGGCTAGCTAGCGCAGCTAGAGTAGCTATATAGGGTCACCAGCAAAATTGCATGACATACTGAATGGCCCCAGTGCTTTTATTAATAGTTAATAAATCCACTGGCGCCATTCAGCCTATTTTTTAGAAACTTAGTGTATATAGAATTACAAATCCTGTGATGTCTATGCAATTCTGCTACCTCAGTACATCTTGATATACTTTATTTATTCATGAACAATTTTTACATTGTGATTGTACACTGAGATGTATACTGATTGTATCATCATCATCATCATATCAGCCCAACGACGTCCACTGCTGAACATAGGCCTCACCTAATTTACGCCACTGCGAACGGTCCTGTGCCGCCTGCAACCAACGGCCGCCCGCCACCCTGACCAGGTCGTCGGTACATCTGATGGGGGTCCGTCCCACGCTGCGTCTTCCAATACGTGGCCGCCACTCGAGAACCTTTTTCCCCCTGATTGTATACAGAGTAAAAAATAACGGTATTTGGTTTTCCCATATAACTCCCAGTATCTGTCCGGAGTGTGAAATTGTGTTTGGTTATAGCCCTATTATATGAGATCTGAGATATCTAACAAAATGAGGGTGTAACGCAATTTAGTCTTACTTTTGGAGGATATATAAATCGTTTCTAAAATACTGAACAATACGAAATTGTCATCACGTTAGAAATAAAAACTCCTGAAAGATCCAAAACGTGTGACAAAGTTCGAAAGACCTACCCTCATTTTAACTACAAGTCTCATATAATGAACTAAATGAGATTAGATCGCTACCCACCAAAATACGCTTGAAAAATTCTAGGACGATAAAAAGGTCACATACCAACCTTCTGTTTAAAAGTATAAGCTACATAACGAAGTCAGACAACGGATAGGTATAACAAAGGTCTTTAGAATTGTAGTGTTTAATATCTTTACTTATATATACTTACTATAATATATAAAGCCGAAGAGTTTGTTTGGTCAAACTCTATGCAAATTTCAATCAGATTCATATATTTTGATCCTAACAAATAACCCTAAACAATAAATTTGAAAGATTTAATTTTACTTATTATGTATCCAATCTCGACACGATAAAATATTTGTCTACATTTTCAAGGCTATCTAAGCTAGCGAACACATTATATAAATAAATTCAATTATTTCAACTTGAGTGGACAAACAAAAAACAGTCTATGTCCAGTACACAATAGATTAAAAAAAACAAACGGTCAATTTTTACCGTACAATATTCGCCAAGTCTCATATACAGTACGTGGCCAAAATAACCGCTCGGTGTTTCCACAAACGCTTCAATATTTCGCTCATACACGTACATACACATGCTCTGTGTGGGTACTTATGTAATTATTTCCTAAATATTTAGACGGGCGGCGAACCTTCCCCATAAAACTTGGTAAGTTATGGCTGACTCGACTCGTAACGAGAACGCTGTGCCAACCATATTGCGTACGCCTCTGTATTTTTTAAACCTTCATGTTTCTCCCTAATAACTGAAGTCACTTTAATACCAAAGCAGATTTATATTTACTTAGTACATGTAAATGTTAGGTTTATTTTATCGTTTCGCGTTTGTTGGTTTCATGTGAAGCTTTTAGCTTTACTTTTAGCTTTTAGCTTTTTTTTGACTGGCCTGTTGGTCTAATGGTTAGTGACCCTGACTGCTAAACCGGAGGTCGTGGGTTCGATCCCCACCCAAGACAAATCTTTGTGTGATGAGCATGAAGGTTTATTCTGTGTCTGGGTGTAATTTATCTATAATATGTATGTATTTACAAAAAAAAATATATAATTGCTTACTTTGGGACTAGATCGCGCTGTGTGAATGTGGTAGAATATTATTATTATATACGACAGTCATTACCAGGACACTAAAGTTCGCAAAGTTGTGATTTTTTTCTTGAATTTGAAAATAGTAAAAACTATTCATGGACAAAAACGTTGACATATTAGGTACTGGTACTCATCCGTAATATTTTTACAATCACTGTAATGCAATGATGATCTATTATATTCGAGTTGTACTAAATAAGTGCACAAAAATAAGTCTAAAGTAATTGTAAAGGATCCATATAATCCTTTACAATTCGTTTTTTTTTAATACAAATTGTATTTTTATATTAGCCGCCTGAATTCACGCATATAGCAATGCAAATCATTCATTGATCCGAACCCAACGTAATACTACTAAGTTATTTATTTAAGGAGCATGATTTAGATAGGTACCACATATTTTCGACCCGAAGTGAGCATGCATGACAGTAATAGACAGTACATATGACCCACATGAGAATATCACGCGAATATCCGTCGGTGTCTCGCGAACTGCTTTCCATTTCCGCATAACTCACGAACCAATGTTACCGAATGTTTATAATAAGCAACAAATATACGCTACTACTTATAGCTATTATCTTTACCCCTCATTTTCTGTACAATATAATACAAAAGTGTCTAAAAGTAGAGAATACTTTAATCATCTTATGCAAATTTAAAGTGGTAAGTGTGTAGTCTTGCTGACACAGCAATGGTTCAATTACAATGTAGGTAATTCTGATTCCCTCCAAAATGTTTGGACGAGACGCCCAGCATTGGAACATTTATGAGTTTTAATGATGAATTCTGATTCAATCGCTTAATTTTGTAGAAGTAAGTATCGTATTTTTATTAATAAATGCCTAAGAATCAGCATAAAAAGCCACTCGATTTATTTAAAATAAATTCTACCATAACTAGAAAATTAACTTAATAAATTTAGGATTGAAAATAATACAATATTTACATCAAATTAACATTACTCAGAGAGAATATTATAGTCTACACAAAAATACTTTGGCTCCCAAACATACATATTGCAATAAGACGAACTACAACGAATACCATTTTCAAAGAAAACAAACAAAAAAAGATGAGCCGATGAAGTTTGGGTAACATTTTCCAACAATTCGGCACGTGATCACAGTAGCCTCGTCAAGGCTGTAAGTCATACGACGATATTTCGGCAGTCACCACGGCACCTCGTAAAACCATCTCAGTTATGCATGGTCACACGCTGTTGCGGCCACCAGCCCATTTCACGTCGTGTTTACTCTTACATGCAACTGGCGGAATTTCAACTGGAGCCAAAATTACGCTTAAGTGTCGGTTAGTGTTTGACCATAACTTGTTATTTGCAGAAGCACAGGCTCTGGCAGTTTATTCCAAGTTTGTAGGATGTTGTAACTGATTTGCAAGTGACGTAATATGTTTATGCCGTAAAACTTATTTGCAATAAAGGCAAGCCAAGTTTAGACTTTAATTTTTGGCTTTGTATTTAATGGATTTAAGTTTCTAGGCATAGTAAACAAGCTCTTCATTATAAGAGTCATGTCTTTTGTTGTTAAATTAACGATTTTTTGTATATTAGAATTAATTAGACCAAAGATTTACACATAGATATATATATATAGTACCAGTATAGATATAGTTAATGATTACCCGATAACAACCTACTCTATAGGAAAATGTACTTTAACTTAACTACTCATGTGCTTTAACTATGTTTGAATTTACTGTAGTATCCAATTATTGTTCGGATTCCAAGTATGAAGTTTGTCAATTGACCTGTACGACAACGGCTTGTTTGACCTTTGATTCAAACAATTTACGAAAGATAAAAGATGCTCCTAGACCCTGTAGACTTGTAGTCATGAATCTAATGTAACCATTCTGTAGAAAACCTTTTTGCTAGCACATACCGAAATATGAATACACAAAACGTGACTGTGGCTAAAATGGTTTATTGTTCATTTTCCTGAATGTCTAGTAGTAGTTACCTGTAACAAGATCTACCACATTCATATTCAACCCTGCTCGACTCTAATCCATATAATTCGAGATGAAACTATAAAACAGCTACAGAGCATTATTTTTTCATCCCCACCTCAAGTTAGAAATTCCGGACACAGCACTCCACGCCCGCAGAGAGTTGCTACTATTTTTGAAACACAACCACGGCCCTAATTTCGGAGACACCGCGCCGACCGCAAATCGTAAAGTCCGCTAACTTAGTGCAACGGTAACTCGACGTGCCGACGTCACACCGCAACCCACTCTATATAAAGAGGTATATAAAACTGGAGTTTTACCCCGGAATTGTGTTGTAGATTGTTTTAATCTCGCCTCGCGGTCATGATAGCTTTTTTTCGTTTGCAGTTTTTAGGTTAACTATATTCTAAACTCAACGTGCGGCGCAGTTTATGCTGCGGGGAGTTTAAAGTTATTTTTGTTTACAAGCGACATTAAAGGCGATGTAGTGATCATTACAGTCAACATTGTTGTAGAACAAACATTGAATTTACGAAATTGCCGGCATTATACAGTACATATTTGTATAGTTTAGAATTTAAATTGCTGCTGGACGAAATAATGTTACTACAAAATGTGAATAATTTTCTGAATTATTGTGTAGTGGCAATAAATAAACTTTGTTTTATTTGGAAAAATCTGTCTGTTATAAATTGAGCTGGAGTAAGTAAGTATGTCATCATCATCATCGTAATATCAGACCAATGACGTTCACTGCTGGACATAGGCGTAATAGTATATGCTGCACATTTATTGTATACCGCAAAGTGTGCCTTTCGTCACTATTTTATATAACTTTGATTTTAAGGATCTGTGAAATTTTGCATTGATGATCGTTGTATAATACGCTTCTTTATCACGGCAAGACCTGCATAAGTGTTACCACTGCTCCTTGCATTAGCGTATAGGTATTTCTAACATCCCGGCTAAGTATTGTGTGCAATAGAAGAAAGTCGCATATTGTAGCAAAGTATAATAATATCATTTCTTTTTTGTACGTACATACTCTTTGATAAAATAGAACTGTCAGTTAAATCTATCGAGGGCTTGGCTATTTGTGACAAAGTACATAACGACACTATTCGTAGTGTTCGTGTCAATTATACTTAATTCAAATTGAAATAAGGGACGCTATTCACTATCATTAGACCTGAATACTTAATTGAATTAATTTATTGATCTTATCGGCGAATTGTTAAATATAATAAAATTCTTCATTGCTGCTTCCATTATAGTCCTATATATATCGATATGAAGCTCCGGTTTCGATGCCTAAGTCAGGTTAAAAATAAACTGGATATTTAAGTCAAAACTGTTGTCCGTGTTCTTGTTGATAAGCATTGGTCTTTTGGGCTTTGTGTCTACTAACAATACAAGGGAATTGTCTCAAAGACTTTCCACATTTTACCGTATCTATGACATTTTCACTTCGTAAAACAAATTCCTTGAAACTTACACCTACGTCTTTTTGTACTAGATATAATTATACGTCTCTATTATGTATAGAAATTATTCACACATTCTCATGTATGTTTTAAACAGTAGGTAGTAAGTATGTAGTGAAAACACGTAGTAACTTGAAAGAACCTATAAATAGGCAACTAACATTTTCAATAAGGCAGTCCTTTCTAACTTCGTGCTCAAAGTCCATTCTCTCCAAGTTGAGTTGTACAACTGAAATACTTTTGCGAGATTGTTCTCAAGATGCCTGCATGTTTGAGTTTCCTTTATGTACTACAAAATAATACATAACATTTTAGATTATGTATTGTTTAACAAAGTCGTTTGAATTTATGTATCTACTAGCTACGACCCGCGAAGATACTTACAGTTAAAAAAATAGCCTATGTGTAAATCCAGGGTCTAAGCAGCTACCTCTATACAAATTTTTATCAAAATTGGTGAACCTGTTTGAGAGTGAATAAGTAACAAATATATAAAAACACACACACAGACACACTTACAAATTTTCTCCTTTATTTCAGTAGCATTGTAGCCCAAGAAAAAAGTTATACCCACCACCACCATTACCATATATAATAATAAGTATTCAACTTTTATATTATTATCTCAAATAAAAATAAAACTAATTAGCTGCATTACAATAGTGTCATTGTCGTATGGCAGCGGCCTTAACTAGCCTAGACTAGAACTAGACTAAGATACTTATATCTCAACCCATTTTAAATTAACATTCTTTAAGGGCCTCTGCGTGTTGGACCTGTGACCCGGCGTAAGCCTTCCAAAAGGACTGGGTATACCTCTCATCTTAGATAGAAGTATAGCCGTGAAAAAAAGAGAGAAACTAATAAATAAAACCTCGGTACAATCTATGTAACAATGTTATTGCGACACTTATTCAAATTCTAAAACAAGATACTACAAGAATAGTCAACACATGTTCTACTTTTCCTTAGAAAATAGCTGGAACTAAATCTGTATTATTCGTTTCTTCGTCTCGGTGTCACTTTGAGCAAACACATTCTTAGCTACGTGTTCTTTGTATACAAATATAGACTGAAGTTGGAGGTACAATCTCATCAGACATCACCCATTCCTTTAGAACCCTGACTTGAACCTATTTGTAAGCAATAAAGAATGCAAATTGGAGAATCCAATTTGTAGTACAAAACGTTGTGTTTAAATATGCAACAGGGGCTTTGAAAAAATGCTGCAATGCCCTGAAGGGGGCGCACACAGGGGTCACTTTACTGTAGGGGTTGAAAAAACTGGATTTATAGGGTCATTATCATTTATGTGTACGGTATTGATATGCAAATATTATTAGTATTTGTCGCTGGGTTGTAAAGTGTTCGGGATTCATTGTTACATGTAGGTATCTACACTGCTACTCTAGTATTATTCTCTGAAACAGGTTTCAGATTCACACTTACGTCACAGGTGACGTAAGTGTATAAGTCACAGGTTTCCACCTAGTTTAGGAGTCAAAGTTTACCCTAAATTGTAACTATCCTCGCAATATTATAAACACTATGGACAATAAGGACGGTTGTCCTTATGGAATTATATTATTGTAAGCAGGATCTTATACTTATATGAATAAACTTCATTAATATTAAAATAATGTCTTAAACATGTTGAAAAACTTGCTTGTTTTAAAGCAGGTTTATATCATCTTCATATCAGCCCAACGACGTCCACTGCTGAACATAGGCCTCACCTAATTTACGCCACTGCGAACGGTCTAGCTTATAATTTATTCATAAATTATATTTCTATTGCATGGTTTTTTTTTCCAAATTTGTATTTCAGAATCTTTTGAGGATAATGGTGACTTCACAACAAAACATTAGTAAAATCACAACAATTTTGTTCAAGCTCTTTTCATAATTTCAAGTCACCTTTATACACTAGGCTTTGTAAATACCTAACTACACAATGTTTACAAAACTTTAAAACATTATTTATTTTTGGTACAAAGCATTAGTAAAATCACAATTCTTTTGTCATGTATAATTAAAACTCCTCTCATACAGCCAATTCCAAGCACGTAATTCCATTCTAAATCGACATCGGTATTTTTGCACAAATTCCAGTAATTTCCCACTTGGCATGTCACATATCGCATGCAGATTTGATGGACACAGGACAAATGGGTGTCAGCCTTCATGTGACAGAAAATCAATTTAAGTTGAACGACTTGCAAACTGAAGCTTTGTTTGTTAAACAAATGTAAATCAAAATATTTTCATATGCACGTAAATTATACATACCTACATTATGTTTCTGACAATTCAACAGTCAAATTGTTATAAAGAATATTTAAAGAAACAAATAAAGTTCTGTCTTCTCAACTTTTAATCTAATTGGATGGAGATGTTGTTTGGCGAAATTCTCTCAATAAATTTATAGATCAGTGAGTAGAAGACCTAAAAATCAAGGAGATATGCCTATTTAATAGTTATGGAACATTATAACCGTTGGACAATAAACAGAATATATATTCTTCAATTCATTAACTTAATTAAGCATTAAATGACTTTTGAAAATTTAGGAAGCCAAAAACATCCCTGACTGCATAGAGTAGTCCTCGTAAAATAAGACTAGAAAAAATAAATCCCAGAGCCAAAATGGCTTGTAGCCAAATCGTTAGTGGTCATATAAATCGAAGTTGGTGGTTAAGCACCGATACGCAAGCCGAGCAGTTGACAGATGAACGTTGTTTTCTTTTTCTCGCAATGCTTCGACCGCAGCCATATTATCATTTTTATGGTGGCTGGAACTCATTGGGGAGGGAAAGTTTTTGAATGGTTGTGATGCGCTCGTGATGCCTGTAGTGCAAGCGCCTATAAGCTATGGGAATCGCTTACCATCACCATTATTGCCACCAAAGTTATTGTTGTTATAAAAAAGATCCCGTAGCTCTTAGGCAAAATAATGTCGGACGATTTTATTTAACTTAGGGCCGATTTTTCCATCGCCAGATAACTTTATCCGATGAATAAATCTGAATTTTTGACAGTATTTTTATACAAAATCATTCAAACGTCAATTTTATTCTCTAGGTAAGGATTATCTCACGATGGAAAAATTGTCCCTTAATTAATAATCAATATTTAACAGCCTCTAAGTGTACATTATTAATTTACCAAATGTATCACCACTTTGCAAGCGTCTCCGATTACAATATACCTGTATACAAGTATATAATATATAGCGTTACCAGTATATTGATGCATATTTAGTTATGTTGGTTACTAGACGTTCGTTATCCTATCCCATACAGCCCTGTGAGCTATACAAGGCACACTGAGAGGCGAGGGAATTGAGCACCTACCATGTTATGTCTTCCCACTTGTTAATGAACAGTATTTTGTAATTTATCTACAAATTTTATCCATACGTGTGGAGTGTTATTAGTTTTTTCAAGATAATTGTCAAATTTAAAAGGTTCAGACAGAATTTAAGCATCAAAAATTTTTTTTAAAATACATACAGAATGTATTTTTAAAAACATCTTAGAATCTTATAGGTAGTCTTAGAATTCTTATGCGCATATTTTTACACTCATCTAAGTACGTGTCTCATTTTCCTGGATACCCGCTTTATAAGTAAAAATTATATTGTCAATGTCGACCGAGCAAACAATTTTAACAAATTTGTAAATCGCAAATGTACCACAGGACAGGCTTAGCCTAGTGTGGGGCCTATGGACAACATCAAAATTGTAATGTGTTTGGCAATAAATGATTTTATTATTATTATTAAGTATGGAAATATCGAAGTAGTATTAGGTATTATAGTTTTGCTGCTGGACTATATAACACTGGTATAATAACACTCTTTAGATGATAGGTATATTTTTTAAGCTGCCTTAATAATTTACGTGTCTATGTAATTTTGGATAATATCTTGGTAAAAGTCCTAAGTATATATCTTTATACGTTCTTTCTATAAAAATATGAACATATTGTTAAGTAAGAGCAGGTTTAGTAGAACGTAGACACAATAGATTATGCTTCTACGAGTTATAGATATATCGGAAAACACGAGTAACCCATCACTGGAAAAGCTCTCACATTATATATTTAGTATGGCGTGACCCGTATTTGACACACGATCTGGACAAACAAGGAGCCGCTCGTATATCACAAAACAAATAATAAGATCCGAGACTCGGACCCGAACATAATTCTTCAGACACACTAGTGAAGTGAAAGATAAAACAAAAAGAAATAGGTTTATTGTCCCACTGAGATCGAAAGTACGGAATCCTTTTAAGGGCGCGGGAACGAAACTACACCGTTTTGTCAAAACCTTTTCCGCTTTTTCCGGGTCGAACCGGTGAAAATTTGATGCGGTCTGTGCGTTACCACTTAAACCCGCTTCTTGCATTTTGTATACTAATATCGCATTCAGGTGTTGTTTTAAAAGTCTATTTATATGGCTTCTTATTTATTTATTCGTTAAAATAACTTTACTGTTGAGGCAATGTCATTGCAGATAGGTACACAGAATTTTTAAAAATACTCAAGAGAATAAGTTTTTTATTTGCAATTCTTTATTGACACAATCAACCAAGCATTCCGCTACAGGGGGCTTATTCTGTATTTCGACATTCGACTTAGTCGGTTTTGATGTCACTATCTAATATTTGATAGCAATTTTGACAGCGACATCAAAACCGACTAAGTCGAATGTTGAAATTCAGAGTCAATCCCCAGACCAAATTTACACACCGAACCTTTATATATCTACGTACCTAATACTTGCGAAGATACCTAAATGTAGGAAGGGTTTCCTACATTTAGGTATCTAATCTAACTTCAAGATCACCTACCCATAATCTAATCTACTACAAAATCCTTACTTCTGTACCCGAATATTCACATACGTAATTTGATATACAAATAAGATACAAAACTCTTGACAAAGAAACCTTAGCTACAAAGACTACTTATCTGATAATTCATTGGTCCCTCGGTCGGCGCCTTAGTACAAACAAATCAGGATTAAAGGGCCAAGTTCACTTTCATCTCATTAATGTCAGTAGACGCATTTAATTAAAATTCGCCCCTCCTCTCTGACTTTATCTAGGCGGGGTTTTTCGATCTTGTTATTAGCACATTCCTTGCTGAGATAGCGCCTTCACCCCTGAGCAGCAAATTATTCGATGGAATATTAACCTTGTTTTATTTGATAATAGTTATGTTGACAACGGATTATGGGATTTGTCTCTTGTTTGATTTTATAATGGTTTAAGCCGTATTTGAACTATATGTTGGTGAGGAATAAAGGATAACATTAAGATTTTATTGTAGAGTCTAAAAACATTTGCGATTTTATTGATGAAGACACAATACAATAGAAGATTCAAGTGGTAAATAGGTTCGCTTCATACACGCGACAAATATTTGCCAAAACTACTTGTAATTTCCGTAACAGGATATTAGTTGTTTTTGACCAGAGTTGTCCTTTTTAAAAAAGGAGAAATAAAAAGTAAATAAGAATAAATATTTCACTATCGTTGAACACTGAAGGTTGACAGGCCCCACGTCACGTACAAAACTGGTACATAAGGGCTAGTTTATACTAAGACATATGGCATCGCTTAAAAATTGGGGTCGGCATATAATCTGCGGTTACGTTTTCTGTGATTATGCGGGTCTGAGCAAGATTGATGACGTCGACCAACCGACGGATGGCTGCCCGGACTTAGCCCCCAAATCCTACAGATTATGACCCATAAATAGCAATCGTAGCTGTCCTTCGAATAGTGTTTTACGCTGGTCATGCTGCATTCTATAAATTGCTCCAATTTTAACACAATATTTTTATTACAACTCATACAAAAGCATAGTTCCACCTACATGGCAACTACAGATAGTAAATAGTGGAAATATCATTGTATCAAGGTAAATTCAAGTCATAAAGTTAAGCATTTCAATTGGATATTAATGTTGTTATGCAATTAGTACCTATCTTTATGTATGTATGTTAAGACGACATCAGTGCAAAATTACAACTTCTACCTTGTGAATAAAACGTTGAATTCACAAACAAAAAAAAATAAAAGGAAAAGATTTCATGAAATTGTGAATAGCAATTTTGGCATTATAAAGAAAACCACGTACAAGTCTTTTAGCATCAAACAATAAAACTTTTGTGCAAAAGTGTACTGGCATTAATTAGTCTTCAATTTATTATGAAGTCTAATTAGTGCAGGCAAAGTTTTTATTGCGCTTCAGAAGTTAAGAAACTTATTAAAGCTATCAAGTTACTACAAAAGCTGTCGCTATATTTAAACGAGAGACAGTAAACCGTAAGAAGGAATTATATACAATACAAATTCGTGGCGCATTTCAAAAGCCCTATGTGAAGTAGGCTAATAAGAGTAATTTTCTATTTGACATTAGTTCTACGTGTAGCTTGTGCCTGAAGCAGGGTAAGGGAGGGATTACACAAGCCGACTCTTAAGCCTTACAAACGTCGCTCCAAATCGGCATTATTTAGCAACGCGCCGCCGAGCCTCCCTAATTAAGCAATTCCCTAAGTTTTCTTGACATCGTAACTCGAGCATACGTGTGTTCTAAGCAGACAGATTGTTTGGACAGTCGATAGGCAGAAACGGATTTAGAAGGATTTATGAGAACTTTGTTTTGGAGCGCAACATTCGCTTTGATTAATAAAGCATGCATTTTATGAGGAGCGTAGGTACTCGTAATTGAATGAAAATAGATCAAAGGTTATAACTTCGACAGACTTTGTTCGACATTATGTACATAATTATACCTACTGCCTTCCGATGGTTACTTTTGTATGTCGTAGAATGATTTGATAATTCGAATTTTCGCGAAATTCCAAGAGATTTACATAATTAATTAAACATGGATATTTAGACAATTGTGAAAACATGTCTCAATGTTATGAAAAAATATAAGATTTTTGCTTATTAGGGCGGAACCGAAATAGATAAGTTAGATGTATAATAAAAGGATTGCATTAGAGACCCCCCACACTAGCGTCTTGGAACGTCGTCGCCGTGTCAGCGTAACGCCACCGCAACGCCGCGGCGCTGCGGTGGCGTGACGCCAGCTCTGGACGACGACGCTCGAAAGACGCTGGTGTGGGGGTCTCTTAGTTGTATTTTCGGTTCAAATATTTCCAAATCGAAAGGTATCTGGAAAGGATCGCTAGGGAAAGTGTAAAAACCTAACCACTCTTCAAATGCCCAAAGCCCAAGTGGTGCCCAAATGGTGGTCACACTTCACTTGTCATCTGTAACAAATGGTAGATGGATAACGGATAGTCATGTCAAAAAGTGTCGAGGATTGGAACCCTTTAAGACTAAAAGTATTTATGTTTTCTTTGCATGCACATAGTTTTTTTAGACGTAGGTACGTATTGGATATTATTAAAGGTATTTTGCAAGTCTTAGAAATCCTTTTAACAAATAGACATCGCATGCGATATACAGGTACGCGATACCTACGCTGCAGTTGGACAAAATCACGTAGAAAATTGAACAGTGTACACGTGACTGACCAAATAGTTTCAATTGAGTGCGTTGCTAAATTTTATTAGGGAGTAGAGTTCCGTTGATACAAAAACCTATATCAGGGACCTCTCGGCCTCAGGGGTGCGCTTAACCTATTTTCATTTCGTTCGTGTTTTTATTCCCTCAAAGCGATGCGGCGAGAACGATGCGGGCCCGCTGTGGTTTTCAATTTACTAGCTTTCAGCTCTGTGAAGTTTCTTCATCTACTTACGTGGTTTGCTACAATTACTGTGCAGCGGTTTTTGTTTGTTTAATTAGTTTTGAGGCAAAATTTTCTTGTGTGAAACAAACTTCCTTCAGAGGCTCATGGTAATTTTTGCTTCTTTGTTTATGCTGCATGCAGAAAAGTTTATTTGTGAGTTATTCTACCACTTGCTGCTCGTGAGTAAAATTATGGTGCAACTTTTAATTTATTATTGTAATTTAATAAATGTCAAGCAATAAAATCGTTAATTTGTGCTATTGTAATCCTTCTGGTTGTAATCACAGAACATTCGGAATTAGACGGACCTAATAATAACCACACAGAGCAACATCAACAAGGACACTAAATCGAGATAATCTCTATCGAATATCTATTATCCGATGTAAACAGAATGCTTGGGCAATGCCTCTATACAGGCCCGACGATCGATGTAGTGTTTGACAAGCTCTTGTGTGAAGTTTACATTGCGAATATGTATTCCTGTAGGCAATTATGAAGGTACTATCATAAATGCGTGTATGATGAATGTTCCGCTTATTGGATGATATTGGAGCCCCTTAAAAATTGTTATGCTGTACAATAAATTTATTTTGACAAATAGTCAATTAATACAATAATATAGATAAATTTGAGAAGTATTCAAACAAATTATAGAAACAATTTTCACGGTCCTTTCATTCTATGCCTAGTAAATATTGATAACAATCACCCAATTAATATCAAAGAAGATCCGACCACAGTATTGAACATTGAAATCAAAATTGCTAAACCACATTATCACTAATTTTTTCATTAGTCAAAGCAATTCCACGCAAAGGGATGCTCGAGTAACTCAATAACAGACGACAAAAGGCATTTGAGTATAAAATTCGCCAATTATACGCAACCCACTCGCCAGAACACCAATATTCGGAACGGATCACAATTAAATGCCCTCCCAGCAGTCCCAGCCATTTCTTCAAAGTAAAGGGATGATTTTAATTTAAACCTGGCCCTTGGAGCGACGCTCCATATCTCTGGCTATCGTTATTAGCACATTCTAGTGGAGCAGATTTGTACACCCCGTGGTTTGAATGTTGGGACGATGGGACGATGGGGTGGCTTTTGAGAACCACATTAACGATTAGTCCTTTTTATAGCATAATCGTATTCAGTTTTGTAAGGGCAAAGGGACTCGCGTAAATCAAAGAGGGACTTCGTACGGTCGTGTAGGCTACAGGAATTTCGCTCGGACGATTAGCAGTGACTGTCCTACTATAAATTAAATCAAACGGAACGCTGAATCCTTGGGTATTCAAATCGACTAGCTGGAAATATGTATAATTGATAGATATTATAGCTGCCTGACTTAATAGCGTAAGTAATGATTGTGTTATACTGTTATTTTAAAATTCCAAGTTTGGCCCTCGATCGAATGAGGTGTATTATATATATAATATATTGTATTTCTTCAGCGAAAATTTCAATCTTTCTTCACAATAATATATTACAAGTTTCCAGAAAATATCTTCACCCAAAAAAGGTATAAAAATGTTGTTATCTACATCTCATCATTTGGACAACACATCTGATTCTGCATATCCAACTAACATAACACCAAAGTGGAGAGTTCGACAGCCCCAATTGAATTAGAAAAACAAACGTTTCACCCGGGAAACATTCTAAAGCACTTTAACGTTATTATCCCAAGACATCAAGTCACATTAAATTCTTTATTCATTTTATTTTTGCGGGGTCACGGGCTCACGGCCGGAATTCCTGCGATGTCTTTGATCTAAGTCAGACGAAAAAAAAAACATGAACGAAAATGCACTTCAACTGTCTTCATAAAGGGGGGAAAATATAATTTATTCACGAGATAATTTTCTCCTCCCTTTTAAGGATAGACGTCGTTTGAAGTAGGGTGGGCACGAATGAATGTTTGCACTGAGCCGGGCTTAGGCTGCACTATGCTCTCCCGGGAAGACTTTGTCTTGTCTGTTCTGCGCTATTTTTTTATGTATCGCCATTTTAATATTCAAGATCGTAAAACAGTCGTGGTGTTCTGGCCTTTCCGTGTAATTGCACGGGTCAATGGCAGAGTTGGGGGAACGTTAAGAAATATTTTCATCCATTGAATAGTGGTTATGAATAACAATGTTGTAGGGTAATACAAACGAAGTACTCCCACCTAAGAAGTTAGTTATAGTTACTTACATTAGAGCATAGACTTATTCTATGCTCTAATGTAAGCTATGTGGCCATTTTGCGAGCTATGTGGCCTGCCCACTGCCATTTTCGGTGATGCATGCATGAAAAGACTGATGAATGTTGAAGAAGCCAAAGATGTATGTCAGAATCGTAGCAAGTGGAAGGAAATTGTCTCTGCCTATCCTTCTGTTGGGAAAGAGGCGTGATCTATATGTATGGATGTATGTATGTATGTAATTCGGTGATAGCTCACTTTTGGCAACTTTAGTTCTCCTGCGGATTTCATTTCTGATTCGATCACGCAAGAAATTCCAAGCATGTCTCTTTCCATGGTTCGCTGAGTAATAGTGAGCTTTCTAATTGTTGTAAGTTTAAATTAGTGTTACTAACATAGTAAGTGCATGTTTACTATTATATAAGGATCATTTCTGAAACAAAGATTTTTTAATTATAAATTAAACGCGCGAAATAATATTGACAAATATTTTATTTCTCTTTCAAATATAAGCATAACAAAACCAACATTACACTGTTGACTGCAAACAATGTTAATAATATAAAAACAATAAAACGATCAATTATTTAAATTATTTGATCGCTATTTGAACAGCTTCATACAAAATCAACATCCATAGATAATATTTAGCAATAACAGGCAATTGTAAACAGATCTCGCAGTCAAACTAAATTAACATTAATTTTAACGCTATTCCAGAACATTCTACACTATTTGGCACAAATTAGTACCCATATTATAACAGCTACTGGAATTCTAAAGGGTTTTACACACCAAACCCACCGCCCGCTAAAACGATCCGCTGACAACCCGGCGGCCTGTTTGTAAAGGTGGTATTCACTCGCTTACCCTATCAACATGTCTTGTCGAAAATATATACGAGACTTTGGTGTTTACAGACCTTTTAATTTAGGCATAAATACAACACTAAATTGCAAGTACGTAATTTACTACATATACATATTTAACATAACTCATTACATCCAAAAAAAATTGTTCCTAAATACACAAGCGCCTATAGGGATATGGCATCGCGCAACACGAAAATATATTTATGAAAATGAGATAAGCCTCTGCAGCGCAATCCTTAGCAGATTCTGAATGGTCCGAAACGGCATGAAAGGTTTAATAAAAACAAACATTCTTATTGAACTGTTTATCATAACATACGTAATAACGTATAGATTTATATAACATTCTTGTTAAACCTGTGCTTCTATCCTTTTCTGTCACTTAGAACCGTAATTCACTAGAGAGAATTGATGAGAGCCGAGCGCATCGTCGCATCGATTCCGCCGCGTGGATTCGTATTCCTACTCTCTCGCTCTAGTAAATGCAACCCTTATACAACACGTACACACATAAACAGTAATACTTGCAATTAAATTAGCTACAATTTGAAACAGTAATTGTAATAAACAACTAATATTTCTCTTTTTATTATCTAACAATGAATCTAAGACTTACTAACATTGTGCATCGTTGCAATAATTTGACTTTCGATTACACCACATCAAGAAGCTAACATTAACCTTTTGAAGATACTAAAATACGCCCTTATTTTTGTTGTTATAAGACTTATTTTCATTTGACGTCAGTGTCGCCTTATATTTCATTCACAAATTACACCTATACTCGAAACAATATATTCGATAAACATTAGGTCATACTCTTCTTAATTAACATATTTGTTTTAGGCCAACTCTAAAGGCCTGTTACGAAATTCGGTTGCTTTTTTTTCCAATTTTGGACCATCGAATAAATCCCTGCTATTTTGACACAGTTCAATTAGTCTCTTTCACATAGCATGATGCGGTTTTGTTTTTGTTTATTATAAAAAATACGATAAACAATGCAAATTGAAAGAAGTTTTTATCTAACAATTCAAGTCCCAGGGGGTCAAGAAAGACTTTCAAGGGTTCTATGACAACAAACAAAAAAGCGAGCAAATTTATTTATAAAAACGACATAAGTTTCAATATTGAGTAAACAGGGGTTCAGTCTACCAAAAACCAATAAATATGGCAGGTGGTCTACGAAATTAAATAGTTGGAGAACCATTTAGATTAAGTATAATATAATTTTCTGTGATTTTTTTTTCAATAAATAAAATGCTTGAAACAAGACATCAGTACCAAACTTTGCCGCATCATTCTATGCGAAGAGGAATTTAACAGCTGATTCAGGCTAATAAACCAATTTCACCCGTCTGACAATATATCATAAAGTTGAAAATAGAATAAACATTACTTGTCGAATACGTTAAATATCTTATCTAGTTTTCGAATTATTATTCGTCTTATTTTCTCGTTGCACATTTCCATTTCTTATATCGTTAGTTCAAACATTTATACAAAGCTTTATTTTACTTAATTTTAAAATTCGACACATTTGAATTGAAATCCAATGTTAGAATATACTTAATAAGTAAATATAATTGCAATTACATATATAATACTTTATCATAAGCCTAATAAGCTTATAGATAATTAATTTTCAAGGAAGACACAGACAAAATATATATAATATATTTGTTTATTTGTATAAATAAGTATTGTTCATCCTCATCATATGAGACCAATGACGTCCACGGCCGGACACAGATCTTCCTCGGGGTTTCCCTGCGTGATCGAATCAAAAATTAACTAAAGTTGCCGAGATAGCTCACCGAATTGCATCGCTAAAATAGACATTGAACAGGGCACATAACTCATAGAACTGATAGTCGATGGGGGAAAAAGGTAATAAAGAATTCATTTAATCAGATTATAATAAAACGTAGATATAACCAGAACAAGATACAATATTACATAAAAGAATATCAGAGCTAAATTAAGACACAAAACCTGTAGGTATTTTATTCTCATCTTAAGACAAGGGAATTAGTAGAGCTCATGCTGATTATTATAACTATCTTTAAACAAAAGGTTAAATGATAACATTCCACAAATATTTTACAATAGACTTGTGTACTTATTACAACAAACAGTTTTATATTATACAACAAAAATAAAATCTATCTTATCATGTATAAATTCAGTGTATACAAAATAACTATGTTATTCTTCATCTATGGAATATGTCATCATTAAAACAATTTAACGGAAATCAAATCTACAACATTTTTAGAAAATGCTCTCATAAGATGAAACTGGCAGCAGTCAATTTCAAGGCATGAATAATGCAATTGATTTAACTAACATGTTTAACAGCATTATTCATGCATTGAAATCACAGAGACACTCTTATAATTAAATAATAAATAAGTGTATTATTTATTATTTCAAAACAACTTAAAACAAAATCACCTGACTCGCAGGTGAAGTTCAAGGACACGTATAAACGTCAGCTGCACACTACTAACACGTTTGAGTCAATCCAGTCATTGATAGCGTATCTTTTTTATATATAGTAAAAGAAAGTCGCTTCTAATTTATCTGTACGATTAGATGTCCTAAACAAGGAAACAGATTTTGATGCAGTTTTCACCAATAAGATAGAATCATGAAGGTTTAGAAAAATGATTTTATTAGCCACATGCTACGTGGGCGAAGCCGCGGGAGGAAGCTAGTATTTCATAAAAACAACCAATAGTTACCAGTTTTCGTTTTACCATAGCTTTTTTCCACCTTAAATATTTATTAACTGTCAAATATCCCGCTGTCAATATATTGTCATTACCATCAAAGATAATCACATTTAGGCCCTGTTCCACTACTGTGAAACTATTTGAGAGTTAAGGGACAGATTTTATATGAAAATATATGTCAACATCAAGTTTCGGATAGGTAATCTAACATTAATACGACAGTGGTGAAACAGAACTTTGGAATAAAATAGAAAACAAAGTATTTATTCATTTTCTGAATAAAATTACATCAGAAAATACCAATTCCATAATTTTCACTCCAAACACGCAAGTTTCCTTGCCGAATGTAGAAACTAAACTAGTCAAGAGGAGACTAAGCGCGTGGTGTCGGAAGGCCGCGGCCATCTTAATTGCTTCCTCGTGTCGCTGCCATTCTAGTGTGAATTGAGCTTTATAGTGTGACATGTTAATTATTATTTTGGAAATTTTATACATAGTTTGAAACTACATTAATATTTGACACCACTCAGTCTACAGCCCACCAATAAAGTGCACACTATCGCACATACATCACACCAATACATCTATTCGTATTGTTTATCCTTGTGCCTTTAATAAAAAATTTTGTTTACTAAATAAGACACAGGGATAAATAGACTAAACTTCAATGTCCTTATAATTGTTAATTTGACACATTAATTGTCCAGCAATAGTACACTCACTAAAGTATCACTAAATGGCAATGACACTCACTCAAGTATCACTACACGGCAATGACACTCACTAAAGTATCACTACACGGCAATGTCTCAATGTTCTATTTGGTTTGCCTTGTCACAGTCCAAGTAGACAGAAGGCAAGTAAGTTGGAACATCAGTCATCCGCGTCGATCTCATCATCGCTCATCTCCTCCTCGCTCGTGCAGTCAGGTTGGGAGGACTGCGCACTGCAACGCTCGCACCAGCATACGAACAGGTAATTTTGTGCCAGTTCCTGTAAAATTTGTAGTAATAACTTCAGGATACCAATGTATCTTTTAATGAACGTTCAAGGCTCGTGAAACATTCAGTTTCATAATACATCAATGGAAACAGTGCATACCTCATGGCTTTCCAAATTTGAACAACACTTTAAGAACAAAAACATAAAAAATATGTTTTTCATTTAGTTTCCTCTACACAGAACAACGAAATTGGATCGACACACACATTTTTGACGACACCTTTTGTGTGATTTTCCTTAGTGTTACGCAAGTATGTAGGAACACGGCTTTTGCCTTCTCCAAATATCTATCTCTAAATTTCTAATGATTTCGAAAATTTCTTAAATTCTATAAATTGCCACACTCACCCATTATTTACAAAAAAAAAAAAAAATTATACTCACTTTCTGTCTTGAATGCCTCGACCGCTGCAGTGAACATTCATCCAAATAACTGATACAGATCTCATCGCCTGGCATGATCGGTTTCAATGCTTTGAGCTGCACCCTGTGGCTACCATAGGGGAAAGTTGACTCTGCATTGGGAGTACAGCTGTGATTGCATGCGCTTTGTAGCTGGAAGAGGCCTGAACCTTCTGTGTTGAGGAAAGTGCCAGATTCTGGAATGGTAATGCAGTGTATTTGATTGAGGAAATTGTAATTGTACCTCACGAATTCTATAAGGAATAAATTAATATGAATATTTACAGTTTTACAATGTTAAGACAGGATATTATACATAATATTATTATGCAATAGTAAAATATATTTTATTTAGTTAGTCTAGCAGTGTTTCTCAAAGTTGACGATAACACCCCTTGAGCCGGGGCGGTGGCGAGATTCAGTCGTAAGCAGTTTATTTTTTAGAATAACAGATCATTATCACTATCAAATCTGCCCAACGATGTCCACTGCTGGACATAGGCCTCACCTAAAGCATTACTTTCATTTTATATTACACCATTAACAAAAACATAACACATGCATCTTACCTTCTTCCACATACTGATAAAGTTTGTCAATAAACAAATCCAACTGTTGTCTCTCATCATCTGACATAGTGAGCTCTAATACTGCATTCACCCACATGGCCAGCGGACTGGTACCAATACCTTGTCCATTTGTACCCACTAAAGCCATCAGAGTGCAGAACCCTTCTGGAGTTAGGAACTGAAATGTAATAACTCTTTATTAGATACTAAATTGATTAGGCTAAATTCCCTCCAAAATGTCAAGTCCCACTGATGAGTATAGGTTAACGTTAATTTATGGGTTGTAGCCTAGCCTAGCCTAGATACTAAACTGTTTTATTGCCTCAAGTGGCAAATGAGCAAGCAGCCCACCTGATGGAGAATGGCAACCACTGCCCAAAAGAAAAAAACTACTTAGCACACAAACAATGCAAAGAATTTTTCACTGAGATGTTATTGTTATTTCATTGACGACAATGGCATTAAATAAATGTAATGTCGTTCGACTTTGAAAAGTGCTCTGTGCTGTGCTACGCTATATGTGCGCCTACCCTTAAGTCATTTTGTTAACCTCTTTTTCAAAATAGAAGTATACTCTATATCTGACAATAAACAATAAAACTGAACCTTATGCTTCACACTTTTTAGTTTATTTTTGATCATCACTGTATACACAGAAAAGCACTACGTACCTCTTGGATATGGTCACCACTGACAACATTTGCAGTCAACTCTCTAAGTGTATTCAATTGATCAACAAACTGTTCCCCTAACAGTTTGTGTACCAACTCAGCATCTTCATTGACTGTGCGATGACAGAACTGTTTCACTTTAGCTGCGGCTGCCGAAGGGTCAGTACTTTGTTGAATAAAAGCTAGTATTCGAACTAAAAGCATTATACTTGTTGTTTCTGGTGGGTAGTGCATTTGTCTGGAAATATAAGTTATATCTGAATGAAACTGCATTTACCATTGCCTTTACCGTTTTCACTGTTGGCATGTATTTTAAGGTGTCTATTTTATTTTTCTACTGTTCATCATTCCAATCTATTAACATCCCACTGCTGGGCATGGGTCACCTCCAAAGAATGTGGAGGGAATTTAGCTTACTATACCATACTGGCTGGGCGGGTTGGTATACGTTTTATTTCGAATTTTCAAAATAGTCTAAAAGTTGTTTTTACTAAAATAATTTCTTTGATAAAAAAGACATTAAAAGATAGTCAAAATGTCGCTATTGTTTATTCTACATCCATTTCCACCTGAGTATAGTTAACTATTGTAAAATAAGTCACTTACTTCCAAGCTTCAAGGAGCACTACAATTGGATGTTGTGCATCACTAGAATCATGACATAATAATCTATGATATGTCACAAATGCTTTCTGTTTACACCCTTCTGAACAGTACAGAGCTGCACAATGATCACAGTTAGTTATAGACTCAAAGTTGGTTTCAAAGCAGTCCGAGTGTGGTAATACTATATCCGGCTTGCAGGATAATCGCCGCACATTCTGTTCTGGGGTCTCTAGTGGCCTGTAAAAAACAAATAAAACAATATTGAATTCTGACTTCTTGGGTGTTTTAAAAAGCTTTAAAAAAAATTAAAAAACACAGAGGACTAAAACGCAAAAAAAGTTGTATTAATTTATCAGCATTGCTAAACTAAAATTTTCATCGCAGTCTTTCTTCTTCTTCCAGTCAGTGGAATACTTTCTTATTTAAATCCATGCGATGTAAAAAGTCAAATCAATATTAAAAGGCTGCTGATAAACATGTACTACTAAAACGTGTCATTAAAAAAACTATAATATAAAGAACTTATAATGATGATGATGAAAGAGCTTGTTGAACAATAATAATTACGGCACTAAATTGATTTATCTTGAGATGGATCGGTAAACTTACCGCATACAGTAATCACAAGCTAAATATCGGTAGGCAGCATTCCAGGCAAACTGACAGGAAACTAATGGATCTTCCTCCAAAATGACATCTCCTTGACCATATTTCTTGGTTGCGAACAGTGCTTTACCCTAGAAAAGAATAATTATGAGTAAAACGCATCAAACTCTTAGCGGTACCCAGATGAGAACTTTACTTACCTTCTTGCTATTAGACGTTTTCACTTCGAATCCTTCCATAATTGTAGTGTTTGGATGCTTAGGCAAGTATAATTAATCTATTTTATATTAGCTAATAGTTAGCATAAAATACGGGGCAATATTATAGAATATAGTCCCAATACTACAACAATGTTCTTGGAAGTTACAATTTTAGAGGTTAGGCTAAGGGTCAAGGGAGTGTTGTCAGAATGTCAGTGTTGGACATTGACATTAGTTGACGTTGATGACAGCTAGGTCTTGTCTTTGGTCGATAACTTGATAGACCATAGTTTAAATAAACATTTTACGTTCGGATACATCCATTTTTGTATTGGATTATGTAATTTCTGAAAATTGTATTACAGTACTAGTATAAACGTACATATTGGGGTATCTATCTATCCATAAAAAATGCGTATCTAACCTCAATTCCAATTCTGGGACAATATCACAATAATTACTTTTAGGGATGATTTTTAATAGACCGGGCGGCCGTGTTCGTACCGTGCACAACCGTCGTGTAGACGAGCGCGTGTGTTGGCCTGGACGGGACACGGGTCATGCACTGTGTAATATAAACTGCTTCATACAATATGTATTTAACATTTCAAATTCGTGCCCCGTTCAGGCCACGCACACGGCATGCCCCGGGCACGGCCCGGGCCTTGATTCTGACTCATCGGATTGCTCCCGGATCGTAAAGTTTTTCAAATCTTAGAACGACGTATTTTAACAGCTTAAGTTATTAAATGTTAGAACTAGGTCTAGGTAACTACTAGGTCGTCGGTCCATCTGGCGGGGGGCCGCCCCACGCTGCGCTTTCCAATACGTGGCCGCCACTCGAGAACTTTTTTGCCCCATCGGCCATCAGTTCTGCGGGCTATGTGGCCTGCCCACTGCCACTTCAGCGATGCGATTCGGTGTGCTATGTCGGCAACTTTAGTTCTCCTGCGGATCTCCTCATTTCTGATTCGATCACGCAGGGAAACTCCGAGCATAGCTCTTTTATTTAATTAGTTAACCGTATAGAAAATTAAAAACTTATTAATATAGAATTTTTTTTCTACATCCATCTATTTTTAGGGTTCCGTAGTTCTGACTAGGAACCCTTATAGTTTCGTTATGTCCGTCTGTCTGTCTGTCCGAGGTTTTGCTAAGAGACCGTTAGTACTAGAAATCTGTAATTTTGTAGGAGTGTGTATATCAATTACGTCGACAAAGTGGTAAAATAAAATTTTGGAAAATATTTTTTTTTAGGGTAGCTCCCATACATGTGAAGTGGCGATGAATATTTTTTTTGTTATCTACCCCATTGTGTGGGGTATCGTTGAATAGTTCTTCTAAAATGACTTGGGGGTTACTAACATTATTTTTCGATTTAATGGTTCATTTACGAAATATTAAACTTAAAAGAGCAAATTTATGTTCCAGTAGGGCGTCCCCCCCCTTTAAAAGCTAAACTGCTGGCTTGAAAAATCTGGAAAAATTCATGATGATAGTGCATTTTATGAACTTTAAATGAAAACTATAGCGGTTAAGATAACTTTATTAGTTTAGCAGTAACAGTCGTTGAACTTGGGTATTGGATAATTTTGTACCAAATACAAAATCCTTAGCATTAATCCTTTATAGTGACTAAGATAAAGTAGTCGCTTGTTTATAACGGGTAAAGACTTGCATTTAAAAACAAAATATCAAGTAAATAATACATCCATACATATTATAAAAGGCTTTGTCCTGCCTGACAGACTGACTGACTGACAGACAACGCACAGCCTAAACCGCTGGTCGTAGCGACTTGAAATTTGGAGGGTGTATTTGTCCTAATGTCTAGAGGTGTACTAAGAAAGGGTTCTTTAAAATTCAACCCCTAAGGGGTGAAAAGGGATAAAAATTATTGTATGAAACTTCTTTGTTTTTTAACTTAAAGATTTGAAAATTTGTTATGGGGTACTACTATCAAAATAAAAAATACCCTCATCAATATTTTTGACAAGGGTGGCTTTGGAAGGGTGAAATTGGGGATGAAACGTTGTATGAAAAGATCTTTGTTTTGAAGTTAACGAATTGCAAATTAGTATTGGGATAGGAACTTAAAATGTTGTTTTTAATGTTTTTGATAGGGGGTGAAATATTAAATAGACAGTTCTTTGTTTTTTTGGTGTTTGAAAAACTTACCCTAAGGGATGAAATAGGTGTGAAAATTATTAGAAATTGATATGGATGTCGTTTTCAAGGTTTTCAGGGACGCTGATTACGAAAATGTTATCTATATTGACGTAAAATGAAATTCAACTCCTGTAGTGGGGTGTTGTAGAATTCATGAATTGCACTTAAAACAAAGATCTGTGTAATATCGAAATCTACGCGGACGAAGTCGCGGGCAAAAGCTAGTGATATATAAATTTGCTTACTAAGCAATTGAAAAACTTACTTATCTAATTTTTTTTTAAAATAACACCCTGTATTTTTATGGCATAGATCTATAGCTTCAACCATAAGTATTGAATTATCTAACAAATGTGTTAAAATAAATAAGAATAAAACCAAAATTCCACTCTGCATGTGGTCGTTATCCTACCAACAGCGCCACCTATCTCTCTCGAAATGATCCAATCTTTCAAGCTGAAACAATTTAACAGACTCGTGAAATTTCATTAAAATCGGTTGGATTATTTTCTAATACTAGTGTATATATGATGAGCATCGTAGCTCTTTTGCTGCGGAACCCTACATTGAGCATGATCCGACATGCTCTTAACCGGTTTTTAACATTCTGTTTTTTAACTTTAAATAAACTGACAGTTCTGGCAGAAAATATTCCGATAGCTCAACCTCAGGGGGCATGTCATCATAAATCACCCTTAACCTTCGCAAGCTCTTTAGATAGAGAAGAAGAGACCCGAGCCCAGCAGTGTGACCAATCTCTTACAGAGAGCACTCTTATTACATGCGCATTCAAAACCCTCAATCATATCGCAAATAAAATTGATTTCTTCTGCTGTTTACTGAGTCATTAAGTAGGCACAAGATAGGTATTTATAGTAATTTGTTATACTAAGATTATAACTAGATTATGTAGGCTCAACTTTTGTATTAGGGTGTCAAATAGTTATAATAAAGTAATAACATAATATATTTTAGCAGATGGTAAGTCACTTGACTAGTACATTAAATTCCACAAAGTGGAATCCACATTGGTAGTACCGGTGGGATCGAACTCGGACTGCGTGATTTGCACGCCGGTCCCTAACGCATTCAGCCACCATCGCGCGCTTCAAAAAACTATGATTCTTTCTTCTTGATACTATGATGAGGAGGCCAATTTCGAAATGCAGGCTATTATGCCACTACTACCTTCTTCAACTCTAACCAAGTTTAAAGCTTTCTTTATTTAGGTAGCAAGTAGACAGGTATAAAATTGTGTGAAATAACTAGAGTCAATTTAATAAAAATCTTTCCTTATTTTATTTAAAGTAAATATAATGAGACTTGCAATTCAGCTTAATATAAGTAGATATAGCATTTGGTATTTACACTTAAGTATAGAAATAGGGTGCATCGTATGTTTAATTATAATTTTGTACAGATCTTTGCTTGTCTCGATTTATAAGCGTCAATTTGTGCTATAGTATCAAACATAGGTAAAGTCTTTGTTTCTGGTGTAAAGCTCAGGAGTAAAGCGGCTACAACGGCACTCGCAGCGAAGAGAATCGATGGAAGTGATTCTACTTGAGATATCTGAAAAGTAAAACGTTAACATAAAAAATGTAGAATTATAAATATAATCTAAGTATTCCTACTGCCTTTAGAATGACAGAACTGCTGGATTAGAGTTTTACAGCTATTGAAAACTCAACCATGTAAAATGGATACCATTGTGGCAATCTTTTTTTAATCACTGAGCTAAAAAGCAAGAAATAAGAACACTTATTTGCCACAGAATACAGCTGTAATCTTACATATATAAGAGCAAGCAGTAATCTACGAATTAAGCTAGTTGGTAGTTCAAAAGCAATAGTATCTTACAGTACAGGGAATACGTTCTTAATAGGTATAACTGAAATGATAAAAAGTCTTACCAATAGGGGAGTCAAGGGTGCCAACATACTTCCAATCCTGGCAGCAGTATTGCCCCACCCAAGTAAAGTTCCTCTTACACTAGTAGGGAATAGTTCCAAACTGTATGTGTAAATGCCGGTAAAACATATCACCACACCAACTTTGCCGACCAAGAACAGAACTAGTTTCGGCCAGGAATACGCTGAAAAAAAAATGTTTTTAATCGCACATTCTTTCCCTTAATATTTTAAGAAATTTAATAAACCTTACAATATAAACGCTTAAATTACTTTTATAGACATTGATGATCAAAATAGTATCAAATGATTAAAATACTTACTATCAGGAGTGAAGCTCTGAGCAATCAAAAAGATAGCTGACACAAAGTAGCCACACTGTAACGTTATTCTTCTTCCAAATCTATTGAAAGTGTAGTAAGCAATCAGTTCTCCAGGAAACGATGTCAATGCAGATAAGATGAAGTTTGTGTACTTATTCCCAGGCAATAATACGCTGTGTACTAGTGAACCGTAATACAAGAAACTAGAAGTGAAGAAACAGAATGACGCCACAGCAAGACGTATCATTATCTCCTTAGAACCGATTATCACTTTCATGTTTTCCTTCACTTTTTGGTCTTCTACATCAAACAAAGATCGTACTTCATCGTCATTGTAATTATCAATCTCTTTCTCAGCTATATCTATCTTGTTCATCCTTGCTATTGTCTTTAAAGTTATTTTTGCTTCGTCCATCTGACCACGAAGTATTTGCCATCTGGTACTCTCTTTCAGTATTAAGAAAAAGGTTGCGAATAATATCATTGGCGAATAAACAACTATTATCAACCATTTCCAATAATGAAGAGTCATGGCTAAAATAGCGAATACAATTTCTCCAACATAAACTGCGTAAGAGAAAATTACTCCTGCCATCACTCGTTTCGTCCGTCCTCCAACTTCAATCACTGAAAAAAAAACATAAATTTTATTTAAATAGACCATAACAATAATTATATTATTATTGTTAGTCTGGAAAATACCCAAATATATCTACTTAGATATAATACCCGTAAGAATCATTATTATGCGAGATGTGTATGTAAACAATTTTGACTATTGTAACTGGGCATTTTACATATTGCCTTGTTAGAGTTGCTAGGTCACCGGCAGTAGCGCGGTGACAATACATTAGAAAATAAACTCATATGTTTTTATGGTAACCGCTTCGCCGTATAATACGCGTAAAATGTTTTACAGTATTTACAGGAGTTTGTTATACTCGTATTGTCACATTTTGACTCGTCTTAGCCTTCGTTAGAATCTGTGGGGCCTCTGACGGGTTGGCAAAATCTAGATTTTTTAGATTTTAAATTTCAATGTTGCTTATGAATACCTGACTTATTCGTATGCTACGTAGGTACAGTGAATACGATAAATAACATTAAAATGGCATTAAAACATATTATTTGGTAAACTCATGCCTGCTCCACAAGGAATAGGACCTAGCCGGTTCTTTACACATTTAGGAGTGACTATAAAAATATCTGACGTATGTATCTATGTAGAGGCTAAAATTTTATTGCATGGGTACCATTAATTATTCTAAGTATTTCTACCTAATTGATATATTATAGTAGAGACCAATCATCGATATATAAACAAAAGCTTTATCCACTTACGTAACACAACTCCAACAGTATAAAGTCCGGAACCCATCACAGATTCCATGAATTCAAGAAACAGATACGGGTAGTAATCTTTGAGGAAAATCTTGAAAACACCAATAGAAGCTCCAACCGAACATATTATTAGAGTAGGTTTTCTGCCAATTCTGAAAAATAGACGTAAATACGTTATTAAGTTAGATAAATAATATATAATACTAAGTTATGTAAATTTTTAACAATAGAATATTCATCTGCAGTGTAATAGATGAATATACATTTACTCCGGAGATCATAATAGTTTCTTTCAACTAAGTAATCTTAGGCAAAGAAGTCTCTAGAACGCGAACTTTCTTGCTCTACACGTGTCTCATTTTACTGACTGGTGGCAAACATGGACCTACACTTTGTATGTTTTTACCATTGGAGTCTCGACAATTAAGATTAGGGCCTTAAACCTTGCATTTAGGAGGCATTTCACACATCATAATGAAGTGAAAGATGGCATTTAAATAAGCCCAACACTGTACAGCTTGCGTGAACTCTAGACTACGAACCTATACAGGAATTTACTTGTCTTTGTTCTAAATATTTTCATAATGTTGTTACCTAGATGACATCTTATATAAGTAGGTAAAGTACATCATATTTGGGCACGTGCCACTACTTCAAAATGTATGAAATAGTCTATTCAATTGTTTCTACATATGGAAATTTTTGCACGCGCTAATTGACCAAATGTACTATGTAGGATCTTCAAAAATAAACTGCGTAGAAAACAAAAAAGTTAAGAGTAACTATCTAGCTTGTCGATAAAAACTAAAATAATAACTACGTCTGTGTTTACTACTAGGAACACATAATTAAAACAAGATCCATTGGTACTTTACAAGACAATAAAAACTTAGCCAAAGTTGTGTCAAGGTTCCGCTTCATCGAGTGTGTGTGTGTACATAAACACACTCTTCGATTTGTTTTCATGAGTGTTAAATAATTTTCTTTAATGATACAGATACCCAAAATAGGCCACAATTAGGTACCTAGCTATGCTTCATCATCATGGTGTCATTATCTCCATTTTAACGTATAAACGTTCCACTGCTGGGAATGGGTCTCCTCAAAAGAGTGTGGGGATAATTTAGCCTACCATACCACGCTGGCCAGACGGGTTGGTATAGGGTTTGTTTCCAATTTTCCTTTTCTTGCAGTGCTCTTGTCTGGATAAAATTATACTTACTACATAAATTGGTAATTGACAATTTTTCACTACAGGTAAATACTTAGTTTTTTTTAAATCTTCAACACTCAATTAGGTGGGCAGCTATTTATCAACTTCATTTTTTCATTTTTGAGGTTTTTGTCGAATTCTTGTTTATGTAGGTAGGTATCTACCTGAATAAAAGCACATTCGAACTTGGAATAATAAACATTGCCTTGCTCTACTTTTTTTAGTTTTATTACCAATCCATCTATTTCAGAATCAACCTTTCCTATACCAACCTTCGCATTGTACATACAAGTTTAATGATTAAATATCAAAATCTGATTTGAAACTTGAACATTGAACTCCAAAAACGAGTTTTAATTTTGGGTACCTACTTCTAATCTTTAAGAAACTAAAATTCGTTGGAAGCTTATTACATCATACCTATTAAATAATAAATAATAATATTTGTCTTATAGACTTATAGATAGTTTGGATCATAAAAACTGCAGACTAAGTTGCAAAGCGATGCATTTTAGGAAGTTGTATCTAATGCATTGAGAGTGCCAATCGCTAAGAATGGATTTTCGGATTCGCGAAAATGTGCCTGACATTATAGATTGTATTAATCCGTTTGTCTGTTTCCAGATTAGGTAGAGTGCAGACTACTCTGGAGTGCACTAAGCACATAGCAGAGGCGGGTTTAGTTTGTCGTGTGGAGCCTTCCTAATCAAACGAATTGATATCTTATTGTTACCCGACTGTCAGGACGGATATTGTTTTTCGCGCGTATCTTATATGTTTGTAAATTTCTTTATTCCCACGTATCTTCTAAACGGCTGGATGGATTTTGACGTTAGATTCGTCTAGAAAACCCAAGTGTCCTTAGATAGGTTTTAAAAATAAAAAGACTTAAACGGCGGGCTTTTGATGCCGAATTGTAAGAAGTTCAATTTTTTTTTAACCAAACCTATCGAGTTGGGTATCAAAATAAAGAGAATTAAAAGGAGATTACATATATTCAAAAAGAGATTATACATAATTGAATGGTTCCAAATTGTAAGTAGTTGTTCTATTATTATTTTTAACCAAACCTATCGAGTAGAGTATCAAAATAAAGGGAATCAAATGGAGATTACAAATATATACATATGTTATGTATTTAAATTTAATCAGATATAATAATATTACAATAATTTTTCTGTCTTTTTAGTGCGTTGCTCTCTGTTGATTTTTTGCAGTCGGGTTATTAATTTTTTTTAATTATATTTACTTGTTTATGTTTTATAATATTCCTTAGCTCCTATTGGTCGCAGCGTAATTTATGCATGCTACGGTATAATATGTACATGCGTTTTGAAATTATGGAAATGTCTTGTTCAGCTACTTTTGATGCTTACCGTACACGTAGGTATTGTCTGTGCAATTATTTTTTAACTGAAATCCTCTCCAACTCTTTTTGTACCAATTACATGAAAATCACATATTAAGTACCTACGACCGCTACAAATTATAATGTGTGAAGAGAAGCCAATTTTAATCAATAACTTCGTGATTACTTATTACCTACTTATACTCTTTTTTAGCCGAATCTTCAATACACCGTTTCATCTGTAGCTAGCTTAGAATAAATGTATGTAGATATAATGGGAAACATTTTAGAATGACGTCATTATCCCAAATATACTAATATAATGACGAATTCTTCCTGCATGTCGAAATGGTGATGCCGATAGCCGAATTCAGCTACTCGGGGCCCTTTAGAGAATTTATATAACTAGGTGTAAGATAACTGCCAAAACTTGGCACGTGAATACGGATGTATTTGTAGATCGCTTTTCAAAGAAATTTGTAAGTAATTATTTTTAACCTATTCTCTACTATCTCTCAAGACTAGCCATATAATTTTCGTAATGGTATAATATCTATTTTTTTTATTTACTTGTAAGATTTCTAGAATAGGAAACACTTTGACAGCTAAAGCTAAACATAAACTACAAAAATCATAATTGCAAAATTTTTGTTATTTTTGCTTGAAGTTGTTGACCGTGTTATTAATTTATTTATTAGTCATTGGATTGCATAGCTCAAGCTCCTCAACGTTACCTATAATTTATGCAAAACCGTATTATCTAAAAAATATAGATATTTATTAAATAAGTCTGAGAGCTTAAAACGAACAATTTTAAAGGTTAGGTATAATATCCACATTAATCACCTTCGTTGCTAAATTTTCTATTTATTTTTTTTTATTTGAAAACAACATTGACTACATATTTATTATTATCTTTACATTCTAAATGAGCTAAACAGTGTAACGATTTAATTATTAGCTTTTACTTCTGCTATTCTACTTGTTCTTGTTGATTTCAGGTTTTAGACTCAGCCGAGTCTAAAGCAGCGATTCCCAAAGAGGGTTACATAGGAAACTCACCAGGGTTTCACCAAATAATTTAAATACCAACGTTAAATAAAAGTTTTTGTTTCTTTTTTTAAATTACAGCGTCTTTGATTTTTAATCACTTGTTATGGGGTTTCATAAAACAAACAATAGGTATTTGGTGGGTATTCCGTTATCTTAAAAGTTTGGGAACCCCTGGTTTAGAACAGAAACCAACAAGTAGAGCATAACATAGATGACCGTGGGTGGAATCTAGTAAGATTTAACCTGCGGCCATCTTGGTAGATGTGCTAATCCAGACTATAATCACAGAATATACCTGTGTGCAATATATTATTTCAGCGGTTCTGGCGTTATAGAAAAAGAACATTAAAAAAAACACTTTCGCAGTTACAATATTAATAAATGTAGGATGTACAAAACCGCGTAGTGACGAATTGAGAATAATTATATTATAATGTTACTACTCCATCTCGACCCGTGGGTGTCGTAAAAGACAACTAAGACGAAGTAACCTTATGCAGACAAGAGCACTGTGAGAAATGAAGAAAAAATCCTATACCAACACTTCTGGCCAGTCAGAAATAGTAGGCTAAATACCCTCCACTTTCTTTGCAGGAGACCCGTGCCCAGCAGTGGGACGTTTATGGGTTAAAATGATGATGTACAAATAGATTTTTATAGTTTTGGGACCTCGCTTGTGATGTTCTTGGTGTCGCATTATGTTCTTAGGCTACGGGTACTTGCTTACCATTTGGTAGGCTGTAATCTCAGCTTGCATTTTTTAATATACCCACCTCCTAGAAGACGTAGATCAATGAGACTCAAAGAAGTTCTCAGTCTTGTACTTTGCCTACGTGAACAGCGTATTTGCCAATCCTAATACAAAACTGAATTGTCTCAGTTCAGAAGTTGTCAAAAAACTTACTTATCAGCTATCCATCCAGTGAATATCATGGATACAATCATGCCAGCATTGTGTATACCCCCAACTAAGTTTACTTTCAAAGGTTGACACGCCAGGTTCAACTGAAAAAAAAAACAATATTATGAAACCTTAAAACAAAATATAAAAATCAACCAGTTCTTTATAATTCATGAACATTTAGTTAGACAATACATGTTAAAAACAATATCTTAAATAAGACTTAGTTAAATATATTTCCGCGCCTAGAAAACCTTCCGGTTATGTGCCTAGGTTTGTTTTATTAATTATTCGATCTACGGTAATGTACCGAGGATTTATTCATAGCCAAATAGCCGGCGATGTCATCGTTGTCGTGATAATTATAGGTGTAATATTTTTTTGCACAATACTGTAAAAACCTCGCGGATATTACCTTAAATGGAAAAGACAATAATCGTCCTATAGATGACATTTCAATGCACGTATGTTAACATAGTAAGTAATTAGTTACGTGTAAACAACTTTTCAGAAAATTGTAATTGTAAATACTCTAAGTACAATACGAATAAGATCAAGAAATACCTGCAAAGTAATAAATTCAAGATAACATAGCATCTACGAATTCAAACGGAGGGTGTAAACAATTCCCGATGGATCAAAATAGAGAGTGTAAAGTCACCCAGAGTCAGCACCAATAAAATTGTAATCTATCATTTCAATATTAGGCACACATTTGCCACCCAACAGGGTCAAGCGATAAGGCGATAAGAAGTAAGCGGGAGTGGGTAAGAGTGGTTAAAATTCATAAGAAAATTCCTTTTGATTCTAACAGCATTATATGTCTTAACAAAGAAACTAAAAAATATAATTTTCTTTGGAAATAACCAACTATAAATAACGCTGCCTACGCAAAAAAAATTGGCTTCCGCACACAAAGACGTCTCAATGAACTCGAGTCACAACTTTTTTCGAGTTTTCATAGTTCATAGATCAAACAGTATAATAAAATTCATGCGTCAGTTTTCACTTTAAAACATGCCAAAAACTCTAATGTCAAGGCCTTCAAGATCTCCGAAAGTAATTTGAGAATTAAATAAAATTTTGATATTAACATTCTATTGCTCTCATAAATATGCAGTCTCTAGAACTCTTTCAACTCATATAGGTATGTATACATAATAATATGTAGGTATGATTTTCTATTAGCGCCGGCGTTGACACCGTTGCCGCGTTGGTGCCCGCACCTCCAAGTGGTATGTCAATAAAAAGTCGCCTATGTCAATGCTGCCTACAGCTGCGCAAAAAATCTCGACACGACGATACATAACATCGTTTTACCGAGAAATAAGACCAAGTGTAAACATACTACACTATCTATTATGGTGAAGGTATAGAGAAAAGGAAAGTATCTACACTATTTACTTCTATATTCTTTGTTTGTTTGTTGAACGCTAGGATCTCAAGAACTACTTGTCTGATTTGAAAAACTATTTTAGTGTTGGATAGCAAATTTATCTAAGAAAGTTATATGTTATATAACATCACGCTACAGCTAATAGGAGCTCAACAGTGGCTCAATATAAACGACAGGAGCGCAGCCCCGCACGATTTATAGTATTTAAATACGAACCTAGTCAATTCGGTACTTGATTTATTTATTCGCAAAAACTTCTCAATGCTACTCATTCCATAATCAATAAAATATATATGGGTTGCCTTGGATAGAGTTAAAGTAAGCATTATTTGCAACATTGAGTCAGACCTTAAACACATAACGAGTAAATATTGTCTAAAAAACCACAAAATATGTATCTACGTAAGCTTCGTTCACGCCACAATCTGAATAAACACAAATGGAATACTTACTTACTATAAATGGACATAAATCGCCGTTTATTGACAAATGTAAATGTAACAGATAAATAAAGAAATAATATTATTGATAATTCTTACTTAGTTCAATAAAGTTTCACATTATAATGTAATGAGAACAAGCGCAATACATTGAGTCAAGGGAGTTCTTCAAGGACCACAACTAGGACCTCTTATCTCTTAAATGTTTAAGGAAATCTGTATTGATGAAGTTCACATAACAAAATAGTTATGTAATTCTTATTGAGAAAAAAAAACCGGTGCAAATATATTAATTTAAATCTAGATAGGTTTTTTTTAGATAATTTTGACAAACAAATTTGTAAATAATTTTTTATGTCATGTAAACTTAGTTGATCATTTTTATTTAATAATTTAATTATGTTCAAATATGTTTGGTATCTCACGTACATCAAAGTGCATATAATTCACCAAAGACTGTTTTTGCTAAAGATTTTTGATAAATAATTAACCACAGGGGTCGAAACATTAGGAGTAATTAAATCTAGTTATGGAACTATACGTTTTTTGATGACTACTTAGTGTTTGGTTGGTTAATATTAATTTAAATAGGAATATTAGTAGGTACTTAATTTAACTTTCAATGACTTAAAATTTGTTACAGCTTGGCTATTTTTTTTTTGTTTGATTTGTATTAGATACACACAATGCACTATAAATACATAATGAATAGGAATAAAATAACCGACATCAGCCATTGTCAGTTGTTTAATAATAGTACAGTATTGAAAGTAGGCATAAGTACCTATACTACTGAATTGTTTGAAATAAATATTTATATATTTTATGGTTTTATTACCACAACTATTTTGCGTTCTATGAGTTCTCTCACAATCAAATGCGTAAATAAACTATATTTAACTGAATATAAGTGTACTTTAGCATTATATGAGATTGTTGTGTGTTTGTTGCATAGACCCTGAATCCGCTTATTGGTTTGTTGAATCTAAATTAAGAAAGAAATATTATTATCTTAGTTACATTTAAAAAGGCAATTTCCAAGTTAATATGATCACGCAATGTGGTATGGTATAGTAGGCTAAATTCCCTCAACATTCTTTAGAAGAGACCCGTGCCCAGTATTAGTAGTGGGATGTTTATGGGTTGAAATTATGATGATGATGAATGTGACTTCGCCGTTTGATAAAACCACAATTGATATTGTAAATAACCCTATAGGTACAGCCAATACAAATAGGTAATAGACAATATAAATCTTAGGTACTTACTCATAACCATAAGTCATAACACAAAGGTCACACTAACAGTAGAATACAAATAAATTTACCTCAACCATATACTAAGTACTTGGATGTCTAAAGAGTTTATAATCTTTGAAATTTTTTAATGCTAATAATAATTAAGGTACACATACACATACATAATATGTTTAGAATGAACACATTCTCGAGTTTGGGAACTTTGATGTAATATCTGCAGAATAACATTCAGGGCTCTTTATCACACTTACCCAGAAAAAGAGAGATAGCGTAATACTAGTCTTGTGTCGCATCAACGACACTGAATTATTATAGTCTAGAGATCTGTTTGAACGTGATTAAAATGTCAATGACAAGTAAATATAGATGCAATATATAATAGGTTAAGAATAAACATCTTATTTATAACTAATCGTCCGATAGTGTTCTAGCATTCACAGAGGTAGTACATCTACCTCTGTTAATGCTATATGTAGGTAGATACCGTGAAAATGAAAGCCAGTGTTCTTGTTCGTATGGAGGACACGCCCACAATTTGTTGTCCATTCGCCTCCGAAAATAAACAAATTGAAATCTAAATAACGCCATATTTTTGGCGAATATAAAATATGATAATTTTTCAGGTGTATTTATGAAATTATCTATTCTATTATGAAGTTAAAAATAGATCTTATATTAGTATTGTATAGGTCTTGTATAAACACTTGCGAAACAATAAGTAAATTAGTTTCGACGACTTAGTAATGACGACATCGTGTCTACTCGTCAAGCTTGTTTTGCCTGGGGTCTATATTATATTGTAGATAAGTTTTGACCCATCAAGGATATTAAGCTCCAAAGTTAATCGTTAACTTTAACAGGTAGATGACTTTGAAGATTTTGCCTATATTATTTTAACCTTAAATTATATGGCATACATTCATGTACAGATCCAATATTATACAGATAGATAGGTAGCTATTGCCATCGCAGTGGCTTCGCTCGCGAGGATTTTATTTCTATCCCTTAGGGTTGATTTTCCAAAAAAACTGAAACACAACACGTTTTTCAGTTTTTTTTATTAGAAATCAAAAAGCTAAAGACAAAATTTCAAAAATCTAACTTTTAAACTGACAGAGTTTCATATTATAAACTTGCAATTCCTTTTTTCTACCTCAGAGGACAATTTTTCAAAAATTCCTCCTTTAGTGATGCCTAATAAAACTTCAAAGAAGTAAACTACCATAATTACAGCTTTGTAGCCCCAGCGGTTTTGGCTCTACGTTGATGAATCAGTCAGTCGGCAAGTATAATTATATGTATCTAATAGATGTGTACATATCATATAAGTAAAAAAACTAAATGGACAATATCTAGAGCACCAGTTACTGGGCTCAACATCTCGGCACAACCATCAGTCACTAGAACGCTAACGCAAACTTTCAAAAAAACAATAAAGCTACTGAAATTCCTAAAGAAGCTGGGAAGGCAAGAATTGAAGACATTCTGATAGACATTCCCACATACACAAAAAGACATAAGTGTATTTTAGTTACAGGAAGGAACCGAAAACGAACGTACCAAGCTCTAAGATTGGACGGGTATTTTATTGTATAAGTCATGTAGAGTTCTCGGAAGTTTGGAGCCTATTTATTTTCTTGTTTACGAATTAAGCGCCATAAACCAGCTTTTATTTTGTTTGTGCCATCTCAAAATTGCGTTCTATCTATGTAATTTAGCAATCATAATTGAGTAGGTACGTTTTATCGAGGGCAGCTTCGTCTGCCACGCAATTTCAATATATTAATCAAAATACCTGTAATAATATTTTACAACGATCATTAATCACGATACTAGACTTCCTACTTTTTGTTTTGCAGGTATTTAAGCGGATTTGAAACGAGTCTAGATTTCTACTATTTAATATTATTATATGCAGCTTTCGCATCTGAGCAAACTGGCCAGTGTAAATCGAAGTCACATGATTTGAGCGGTGTCACCAATTTTAGATTCTTATGTCTTATATATGTACTCGTACAAAACTAGACTGCAAACATACGAAATTGATGTTGTGTTTTTACTTTTTTGGTAACTCCATACCGTTTTTTTAAATCTATATTTATTTCATTCTAAGTCTGTATTCTATATTTTATACCTAGCAGTAACCTTAGAATTCTAACTACTTATACTCCACGAATTTACATAATAAATTGTTGTAGAAATTTTTTTTTTTTAATTATCGTCACAAAAAAAAAAGATTGATCTCCATTCCTTCTTTTGTTTCTATCAAAATATCCGCAGAAAAATCGTGAACTTTAAATAGTTTAAATTATACCGTTATTTATTATGAATTTAGTACTTTTTTATGGTAATCTAAAAAAGCGTTTGGTGATAAAACGAGAAACAACGTCAAAAACTATTTGGCCATTGAACTGCAGCTTGGTACCTATCGAACTTTAATTAGCTTCCTGCCTAGATGAAGCAAGATAAAGTGATAGGATTAAGTACCTATCTGTATAATATAACTAGCTTTCTCCAACAGATTCTTTTGCGTGTTGTATTGATAAAAAGTAGCACAAGTCATTCACCGGCTCTTCAACAGTCTCTGTGTAAGGAAAAACAGACGGCGACATCGCGACGGAATTCCGTAACTCTGTTTTGCATAAAATATATTCTATGATTAGAAAATTATTTAACGTCATCTGCATACTATGGAGCTAGTACATTTAAACCAGTTCATTACGGATGTTGTGTGTGAAATCTTGGTACCTACCAATTCTTATATCATTGAAAACGTAAAAGTCAAAAGGAGGCCAGTAAGAAAAATAAGGAATGTTTATTAATCCAACTTCATCGTCATCATCATATTAGTCGTAGGAACTCCATTGTTGGCCATAGGCCTCCCCAAAAATACTATATACTACCTACACTCCTGATCAATCCTAGAAACTTGACAATACATTACCCAAGGCCTAAGGTTTTGTAACAAACACCTGAGTAACGCGATAAACGCCTACGACTTTTCGCATATGGCTGCACGTTGAAGCGCTGTAGAACAAAACGCCCTATATCCGATTATAGTCTATGATGGGCGGAATCCAAGTAAAACGCAAAGAGAAAATGGAGAAGATTCTTGAATTGCAGCAGTAGCAATTAGTATGATTATGATAAGATTGTTACGAAGAAACGAATTTAGCAATTGAGTCATCTGCGTCGTTGTCTCGTCCTAAATGTTATGATGGCAATTAAAAAAAGGTTATCTATTTGATTTTTCCTCGATAATAAAGCAGCATTACATCATATATGAAAAGGTCAAAATTTGAATATAAGACAAACCTCAGAGACGATAGAATTATTATTCTCGTAGACCCAGTCGTAGCATTCTTCAATCTCTCCACTGAACGATGTGTTCGTACACGTGAGATTTGTTGAATACATATTGTGTTTGTTCAGCATTGGCTTGTAACATTTCGTGTCTGTATCTTCGGGCCACCAGGAAGGTGTGGCGACCTCCGATTTCACACTCTCGCATTGAGGTACTCGACATCTGTTTTGAAAGACAATAATAGAATTGGATAATTAAGCATATCTACAACTTAAAAGTACTTATGCATATTGATGATGGCAAAATTGAAACAATTTAAGAGAACAATGAGCTCAATTGATACAAACAAAGACGTATTTTGCGTTGAATCAATTGAACGCTGTTCGAAACATTGTGGAATAGCTCTGATAAACTGATTTCATCTGATAAACTGTTTTACAACCGGCATTAAGATATTTTACATAATCATAATTGGGGGCAAATATATATAGCATCAAAGTTCTTTGATTAATTATATTAAGTCAAGGATCATGCAAATCACAATTACGTTAAAAATTTGAAAGAGAATGATTATGGAATTTGTCAATATAAAGAAATCATTATTTTCTTCAATGTTGATTGCTTGTATGATTAAATTATTTTATATTATATCGAAATAGCTAATTACCTCATCCACTCACACGCAGGTGCAAAATGTGTTAAGTACATAATACGAACTAAGTAAGTATTGTAAATGAACACCTTTATTTGTCCGTACGAATAATAATTACCATGCGCAGCTATATTTATAAACTTGAGCAAATTCTATATTAATAAGATTACATTTTTAATGGGCCTTCTGCAACAATTATTTTTTTAACGATTGATTTATTTTGTTGGCTATTAAGCTTGCGTATGATTTACAATACCAGTTTCTATGTCGAGTTCACGGTCAAAACTGATTTTATAATTGTTTTTATTATTTTAATTGCGTCTATAAAATTATGTAACAGTTTTTTTTTTGTTTGATTTATCAATACTTAGATATTGAAAACTTTAGAAGTCAAGAAAATTAATATACCTAACTTGGAATATCTAATATTCTAATTACATTTAATAATTCTCTTGCCTCATCTCAGCAATAAAATATAAATGGCCTACTAAAATATAAAACCTACCTTCTGCTCAGCTCGATTGCTGATCTGTATTTTTTTTACTTTGTTAATAAATTGATAAAAGCTCAGAGATTTTGACTTATTTTTTATCTAATTAAATTGCGGCCAAACCTTTTTTATGGTATAAATTTAAAAAATACACATATAAGAACATAATTATAATATATAAGTACATAATAAATTATTAGGCATTCTGGTTTATCTAGTTCTATATTCAAATAATGAAATAATGTATATATTGCACAGTTAAATTTTCACATGTAAATACCAAAATGTAACTGTGCGAAGGAAAATATTAAAATAATGAAACCAAAAAATATATCTAAAACCCATTGCACGCCATCAATAAACAATAAACACCACTTCCATTCCACTTCAAAAAGCTGTTTAAAAGAAACATGCTTCTACATCCATTAAAAATGTATAGTTTCTCTACATACCTGTAATCAGTGTTTTCGGCAACAAAAACATAGTTCACGTGCGTCATAGAGATCATAAAAAGTGTCAAACAAATCCAAAAATATTGTAACATTTGAAACTTTCCAAATTGTTCGAACTTAGTAAACTCTTCACTTGCTTGTTCATCAACATTTTGATTTTCAGTCATTTTATTTTAATTTATTTTTAAGTCCTTTATCTGATTTTTAGATCGCGCGCGCGGAGAACCGAGTACGATATGCTGCCGCCGGTATGAAACGCCGACACTCCGAGAGCGTACTAATTCGAATAGCGAATTACAGTTATACTCAAACAAACATTTAGGTATAAAGGATTCTCAAACTTTGAGAATTTAATAACGACCAGACAGATCAAGCTCGAGGACGGCTGTTGCCACGAGGACTTCAAGCTCGACTGGACTTATTATTACATAAGCATTTCCTAAAATAAAATTGAACGAACAGATATAATTTGACAAAATTATATCGGTACGATCATTAGTGGATGTTCAATATTGGTAGAATATTCACATTATTATTCCATATAGTTCCACTGGGTTGGAAATTCTAATTGTAGTGAGCTTAAGTCATATATATGTACTTAATTCAAAGCTCATCTCATCCATTTTATTACGTCACCATCAGGCGCCAACCGACTACTTTTCTAATATTGATATTTACATTCCTTGTCTGACCTTACCTACTTGGTAACGATTTTCTTAGTTATTTGTTGGTACTGTTGGTAGGCTTATTTCGAGGTCACATAGGGTATTCTTCTGACAATATCCGAAGATAAATGACATGTTTTGTGGTAATAGAAAAGATTTGACCTAAATCTCTTGCAGAAAATAATATTTGTAAGTTATTATTAGCCAAAAAGAAAAGCAAGTGGGTAGATTTATTTTGAAAAAAATTACCTTTTCGTTAAGTTTTTGATTTGTATTGGATTATGGAGTTCATAGCAATCTTACGGAACTCTTCAAAGATAAAAAGCTCACACAAGTAGATACGTGATTGGGTTTTTTTTTTGGAGGACTCTTTACTTGTACCTACTTCGCGTGTGGATCCCCGGACATAATCCAGGTCCTTTTTTTACTTCTTTTATTTACTGCATTCTTATATTTGTTTTGGGTGGAGGGATAGGGATTTACAATTTGTATAATTTCTTGTTAATTTGTCTTTTTTCTATTTCCTATTTTTATTTACTTTATTAATATAATATCATCATCATCAGTAACCCATTAAGTCCCACTGCTGGGCTCGGGTCTCCTCTCCTCTAACTAGAGAGCTGAGAGGGTTTAGGCTATAATCCACTCACGCTGGCCTAGTGCGGGTTGGTGGATCAGACATACTCATAGAATTTCTTCTAGAGTATGTGGGTTTCCTCACGATGTTTTCCTTCACCGTTAGCAGATGGTAAGTCACTTGACTAGTACATATAAATTCCACAAAGTGGAATCTACATTGGTACTGCCGGTCGGGATTGAACTCGGACCGCGTGATTTGCACGCCGGTTCCTTATCCATTCAGCCACCATCGCATTATTAATACAATATACCTAATATATATATATAAAATTAAAATTTATCCGAACTCTGCACCGACGCGACGTGCAGAGTAGAATACCAATGTACAAAATTTATTTATATCCTTGTGATTCACCACTGCATCCCGGTGCAGAACTCGGCCCGAAACTTGTTACTGGCGGTCAAAAACAACAAAACAAACCACGTTGGGAGGGACAACACATACAAGTACAACCACACATGCTACGTGATTGGGTTCATGTATTGAAGATCAAGGTCACTGACTTATTAAATACTTATACTGGTCAGGGACTTTACAGAAGAGGTGCCATTGAGGAGGTCTGCAGGTTATCATAGACCTCTTCAATGACAGATAGAAGTTGATTTTTCTTTACAACTAATTGACATATTTTTATTGCTAATTTGTGACAGACGATAGGTCACCTGATATTGTGTGTTAATCGCCGTTCAGGGTTGTCGCCAATGCCAGAAATACAACTACGTCTACTAAGTAGTTGATGACATCACTGTAGAGTGTGGCCTACGAAACAAGTCTAAGAAACAGTGACGTAGCTTGCTCTAAATGGATTCTGTACATATCAGCTGTCACTGTGGCGTCGCGGTTAAAATGTCGCCTCACAACTAACATCACCGTGCTGAGTTACGTGAACTCGATTCTTGAACGAGACAAATAGTTGTGTGAATCGAATATACTTTATTGTACTTGCAGTGATAGAAAATTTGTTGCCAGGTGAACAAATTATTTCATTCTTTCCTTAACTAAGAGCAAAACATTTAATTGATGTAGGTAATCAAATATAAACCGCAGACCGCGTGTAACCCATGTACTTTGGTTTGGACAGCTGTCCACTATAGAACACAGCTGTGTTCTATAGTGTTTAAAAAAAAATGTTGGTGTGGGATGCAATAATGCTACTTGTGTTAATAAAGAGAAAATGTGCTTTTCGCTTGCCGTGCAGTTCGGGGAAACGGGGGTCGCTGGAACTATTATAATTATGACATTAGCGACTGTGTTAACACAAACACTTGCGGCAACCAATGCGATCTTTCATTGACTTTCGCCTTTTCTCCAAGTCAAGTCTAGTGGTAATGGTTGTTATGCTTGTGCTGAATTGAACTAGTGAGCACAACAAGAAAAAATCCACCAATTGGTTGAGCCTTTCTCAACTACTTACTTGAGAAAGGCTCAACCAATTGGCAGATTTTTTTGTGACACTCAGTCTTAATTTGTAGCATTCATTTTTATTCTGCAATGCTATATAATATATATTACTTGCTATTATTAAAAAAAATCTAATAAACAGATATTATAATAATATAATTTTCAATTCACATTTCCTCAACAAGACAATTGAACATACCTAATGTTCAATTGTCTGCAACTCTAGATATCCGACTACCTAATTCAATGGATAGTACTTAGGTAGGTTATTACTTACTTGTAAAATATCTATCACAATAAGGGATAATTGTGATGACATGGATCTTACCTTCAAATCGTACTAGAAATACCAACTTAAATTAAATCTGATTATAGCTCATAAACAAACCAATATATTATAAAAAACTTAAAAAGAAGGCTAAGATCTGCAGTACTATTTAATTTTGAACCAACAACCTAAAGTTATTTAAAATATTTTTCAGTGTTTAATTAAAAGTGATAGTTCGTAAATTGTATTTATACAACATTGTTGATACTACGATGAGTCATATTAACAAACATTCAGCCGGTTTAAACACGTCAAAATAAATTATAAATTAATTCATTTTTCTGGTTTGTTTTGTCGAACTATTTACGCAGGCTTAATAAGTAAATAGCGATAGACGGGTACTCGTATATATGTGTAAATTATTGTAAATAGTTCAGTAACCTTATACTACAATTTATTATTTGTTTACAGTAGTTTCTACACTACTCTCGGCGAGAACTTCAGATTTTAAAACAAATAGTCCAACCAGAACAAACAATCTTCTTAGAACTGATTCGCACGAATCTGAAAATGAGTAACTGAAATAAACCTTATACAACTATGAGTTAGACTGCAACTGCTCACTACCTAAGTTCAAGTATTTTCTGTGACCTAGAAAATAGTGGACCTACTCCAAATTTTAGTTAAGAGTTTGGTTGTCAACATCAAACTATCTAATAAACTAATGAGTCTTTCTATTTCTTTGTGCCAAATCAATCAACAAAAACTAGACGGGAGAGAAATCTGGTACTAACGTCTAGATAAGCCAGCCGGATTTAATGTGAATTCTTGGACAAGATGATACCTAGTAAAAATTAATGATGTTGAGACCTCTAATTTATTATGAACTCCCCCTAATAACTTAAATCAACATAGAAAGGAATGAGTATATGCAAATATTAACACCGATTTAGACGCAATTTTTTTGGCATACCAGGAAAACTAAATAACTTATTAGATCAAAGGTGGTTCGTTAGCCAAAGGTGTTGTTGATTAGATTTATAACGAACAGGAAGTACCAGAATTTAACGGCAATTATTATAATTGTTTCATTGCCATACGATGATACATTCTATACATTTCTTAGTATAATTTGATTAAGATCATAATGTGGGAATTTCTAATGCAACGTGATCATAAATGTCAGAGGTCTATGGCATCTAACGTACTTTTTCCAAGGTCGTCATGTTCCCGATTTTACGAGGTAATAACAGGTTTTCGCAGATTAAGTGCCTGTCTAGAGAGCTACGGACCCCTAAGGCTGCTTGACAAGCGCTCTTTCAAAACACTACTACAGCTAAGCTTACGAAATACGAGTATAATTAAATGACTAAAATGTAGGTAGTATTTGCAGTAGAATAATAATTGAATATTAGAAGCTATTATTTGTTTGGCATTGGTTGATTGATTTTATGTTGTTATCATTAGCGGCTAGGTATATTTCAAACTCTAACTTGACGAAATTAGGCGGTGCTGAATCACGGCTGGCCCTGTTACCGAGGCCCCGCCCTGGGCTCCGATTCTGAACAATAGGAAAGTATAGTCAGTTTTTTGAATGTCAAATACATCAGTCAATAAGCCCATTGCAGTACACTGCTAGACTAGGCCTCTCCAAAATAGAAGGTTTTGACCTACTACATACCACGCTGGTCAAACGGGATGGTACTTGGTGGTGGTTTTTAAGTTTTCGTTCTCTTTACACAGCGATTTTATCTGCTTAGTTTATGTCAAATTATAAGTGGATGGTCATCATCATCATCATATCAGCCCAACGACGTCCACTGCTGAACATAGGCCTCACCTAATTTACGCCACTGCGAACGGTCCTGTGCCACCTGCAACAAACGGTCGCCCGCCACCCTGACCAGGTCGTCGGTCCATCTGGTGGGGGGCCGTCCCACGCTGCGCCTTCCAATACGTGGCCGCCACTCGAGAACCTTTTTCCCCCATCGGCCATCAGTTCTACTAGCTATGTGTTTTAGCGATGCGATTCGGTGAGCTATGTCGACAACTTTAGTTCTCCTGCGGATCTCGTCATTTCTGATTCGATCACGCAGGGAAACTCCGAGCATAGCTCTTTCCATGGCTCGCTGAGCGACAGTAAGCTTTCTAATAAGTGGATGGTAGTAGAAAAAAATCTACCCTCTGTACATTATAATAGTACAGTGCGTAAGTACCTAGCTTGCTCTCTATGGATCCTGTATCAGAAATCGTAGAGTCGACGAAGTCGTAAGTTTTATAAAGGTCAAGTGCACTGTGGATATTAGCACACACGTCAGAGGGCCTTTGTTGCTAGGATGCTCCGTATCATTACCTACAAACCGGTCTACAAAGCCTTATGACGAATCAATCGCGCTTTGCACATCGAACGAATCATACTGAAATCTATCACGGGGGGGGGGCTGGTTTCTTACTTTTCATGTAGGCTTTTTAATAAGCAGTCTTCAGACTTTTTATATGTGTATTGTTCTTTTTATTATTCTTTGTGGAATCATCAGGCCTAAATCATTCGCCCAGACGCCCTGTCTTGTGGAGATCTGATGAAATTGTAGTAAGTAGGTACTATGTTTTATAATTGTAATATTATGTGGGTGTAATGTTATGTTTATGGTATTGATAATATTAAGTGCTAATTTTCCTTTCCTTGCTGCATAAGGATACTACCCTTAGTCGCCTTACTACACCCACGGGTTAAGAAAAGAAAAAACTGGCCAAGTGCGTGTCGGGCCACGCACAGTGTAGGGTTCCGTAGTAGCCCGTTATCACAATATAGTACAATTCTGTTGAGGTACTCGAATAAAAACGTAACCCGTTTGTACAGCGCCATCTAGCGGCAGAATTGAAAAACTTATTATTCATTATATACTTGATATTTTGTTTTTTTAAATGCAAGTCTTTACCCGTTATAAACAAGCAACTACTTTATCTTAGTCACTATAAAGGATTAATGCTAAGGATTTTGTATTTGGAAAAAAAATTATCCAATACCCAAGTTCAACGACTATTACTGCTAAACTAACCGCTATAATTTTCATTTAAACTTCATAAAATGCACTATCATCATGAATTTTTCCAGATTTTTCAAGCCAGCAGTTTAGCTTTTAGAGGGGGGGGACGCCCTTCTGGAACAAAAATTTGCTCTTTAATATTTCGTAAATGGACCATTAAATCGAAAAATAATGTTAGTAACCCCCAAGTCGTTTTAGAAGACCTATTCAACGATAACCCACACGATGGGGTAGACGACAAAAAATAATATTCATCCCCACTTCACATGTATGGGAGCTACCCTAAAAAAAATTATTTTCCAAAATTTTATTTTACCACTTTGTCGACGTAATTGATATACACACTCCTACAAAATTACAGCTTTCTAGTACTAACGGTCTCTTAGTAAAACTCGGACAAACAGACAGACGGACATAACGAAACTATAAGGGTTCCTAGTCAGAACTACGGAACCCTAAAAAATCGAAACAAACTCTATAACAATCCGTCTGGTCAGAATGGTATGGTAGGCCAAATTCCCTCCACATTGTTTGGAGGAGACCCGTGCCCAGCAGTAATATATTTATTGATTGAAATGATGATGATATTAAGTTAGGTAATAGGTATTTCGAATGTATTTCTAAGAATACCTTGGATTTCGTCTTTGTGGTATTTCTAGGAATACATTGTATTTATTTGATTTCAATTTATATTATGTAGGCAAATTTCTAAACCACGAGCTGTGCTGTATTATGAGGAAAAATAGTCGTCTATTTGTGTACACCAATCCACCAGAGCGTCATCAACACTTTGGAATCACATAAAGAGATCAATTTTCTTTTAATGTTACTATACTAGGTACTAGTGGTGACTACGTGTTTGTCTCGGTAGACTGAACTGCGACGCACAAGTCTAGTTTGGTAGGTAATTAGAGTTACGTAGTTCTGACTAGGAACCCTTATAGTTTCGTTATGTCCGTCTGTCTGTCTATCTGTCTGTCTGTCCGAGGTTTTACTAAAAGACCGTTAGTAATAGAAAGCTGTAATTTTGTAGGAGTATGTATATCAATTACGACGACAAAGTGGTAAAATAAAATTTTGGAACATATTTTTTTTTAGGGTAGCTCCCATACATGTGAAGTGGGGATGAATATTTTTTTTGTCGTCTACCCCATCGTGTGGGGTATCGTTTAGTAGGTCTTCTAAAATGAATTGGGGGTTACTAACATTATTTTTCGATTTAATGGTCCATTTACGAAATATTAAACTTTAAAGAGCTAATTAAAGTTAAAAGAAAACTAAAGTAGTTGTTTCTTTATAACGGATAAAGACTTGCATTTAAAAACAACATATCAAGTAAATAATAATATATTAATTAGCTTACTCAGCAATTGAAAAACTTACTTATATAAAATTTTAAAAAAAATAACATCCTGTACTTTTATGGCATAGATCTATTCAATCATAAGGATTGAATTATCTAACAAATGTGTTGAAATAAATAAGAACAAAACCTAAATTCCACTCTGTATGTGGTCTTTATCCTACCAACAGCGCCACCTATCTCTCTCGAAATGATCCAATCTTTCAAGCTGAAACAATTTAATAGACTCATGAATTTTCATTAAAATCGATTGAATTATTTTCAAATACTAGTGTATATGAACATCGTAGCTCTTTTGCTGCGAAACCCTACATTTAGCATGATCCGACATGCTCTTAACCGGTTTTTTTTTAGCTTCAATTCGTTGAAAAGAATCGACTGTCATTAGTCTTATGATAATTTTTTATGCATTGGACATTTTCTTAAAAGGAAGATTAACATATTTTAATTTATCCAAGTAACGCACATAATTATTACAAATACTTATTGTTTCCGTCCATAAGTCTTCGCTATTGTAATAATGAACAAAGTTTTAAACATGATTGACAGCGTGCAATCACGCATATAAAACATGGCAGGGTAGTAAGTAATCAGAAAGTGGCAAAACAAGGAGCTCCCAGTTTACATAAGGTATTGAGCTTTACCCGGTCTTGATACAGGGCTGTACCTACCAAGGTACAAGCAATAACAAGTTATAGCTCACGAGATTTTATTTTTATTACTAGAAGCCGCGCAGGACTCAGCTCCCGTCGTTCAATATTTGGCCACTGCTCAGCTCCTATTAGCCGTAGCGTGATATTTTATAACTCATAGCTTTCTTTGATAAATGGGCTATCCAACATCAAAATAATATTTAAAATCGAACCAGTAGTTCCTGACATGCTAGCGTTCAACCAAACAAACTATAGGTACAGCTTTACCTATAATATAAGTATACTCGTAGATAGATATTTGATAATATAGGTGCTTTTTTCCTAGTGAATAATTTCTTTTTTTTTCTATATAAATAAATTAATGCTATATTAAGTTATATTATGAATCAATTAATTATTGTTGTTACAATATTCGAATCATCATCATCATCATATCAGCACAATGACGTCGACTGTTGAACATAGGCCTCACCTAATTTCCGCCATAAAATATTCGAATATTTTATATAAATACTAAACAAGTAATGGAAAAATTCAAACCCATGACGGGACTAAAATTACTCGAATAAATCATAAATGTTATTTTGTAGTTTGTTACAGTCCTCAGTTTTCTAATTTACCTACTAGCTATACCCCTGACTTCATTAGTGTGGACAACTTTTAGAATTCTTATAAATACTAAAATACCTACCTATTACAAAAAATCTGAATAATTCATAATTATAATTATAATAATAAAATTATAAATAAGTATAGTAAAAAGATTCATAAATAGGAGCGGTCCGAGATGGCTACCCTAACAAACGCCAGATGTTGCGGGCATGAAAGAAGAGCAAAACCCTTTATAGTGGTAGTCAGACGACGACCCTTAGATATGCCTGTATCCATCGAAACAAATCAACGTGTATTATAGTGTAAAACGATATATTCCAACTTGTCCATGAGTAAGTTTTATTATATGACAGATTTTATCAAAAGCAATGGAATATTCGGTTTAAATAAAAGTATAAAACTGTTATCTATCTGATGGTTAGCATACATGGCAGAAACAAATTGTCATCTTTGAATTAACAGATATTAATATCTAATAAATTCATCATGCTTGGTTATAATTAGAGGCTTCAGAATGGGGTGATAGGAGTTTAGTCTATCTGGTGGGTGGCCATTCCACTCTACGCCCCACTGTGTCTGGCCAGTGTGGCAACAGTTGGCCAACAACCACCTAAATATGAACCACAAAATAGATTAAAGATTTTCATTTAAAATTTTATAATAAATTTACACCCACAAGATGTAAGTTAGAGGATAGTTATTATTTCAAAACATCTTTGAGCTGTAATGTTAGAATTTATCCCATCTTTCTGGAACCGGTATTTAAGAAATAGATTATAATATTTTTTTGGCAGTCACAATTCTAATCACAATCATTTGTCTTTGTGTATCCGAACGTGTATACGCAAAATGCGTTCTTTCTTTTAATTTTCTGTGGAAGACGCTACGTCAATTTTGGCATTTGGAAATGGCGGTCAACGTTTCACTACAGTAAACAATAATTTTTAAGTTTATAGCTGAAGAATTGTTAAAGATGCATATAAAACAGGTAAAAAATCTCAAATTTACGTTATTGTAAGCATAATAATTCAAATGATTCATATAATTTGTTCTATTATAATATAAAATATCAAAGTGACGCGAATGTACGGTTCTGATTGCTATTATGTTTTCAGGTGATTATCCAAGGATTTAAGAGTTACCGTGAACAAATTGTGGTGGAGCCGTTCGACAAACGACATAATGTTGTGGTTGGTCGTAACGGTTCAGGCAAGAGTAACTTCTTCCATGGTTAGTACATGCACAAAGTAAACATTGACTAAGTTTAACTATACAACTTCATGTGATGGAATACAAATACATTTAAACTTTCTTAATAGTAATAAGTTAGCCACTTATTTAATTCAGTATTCAAAAAGCTTGAGATAAAGCAAAACTTTTATTATTAATTTGTTTAAAAACTATATACTTAAGTATAAAAATGTATTAATTAATTTGGTTTCATTATTTCAGCGATTCAATTTGTACTAAGTGATGAATTCTCACATTTGCGGCCGGAGCAGCGTCTTGCATTGTTGCATGAGGGCACTGGGCCTAGAGTCATATCAGCCTTTGTGGAGATTATTTTTGACAACTCTGATAACAGGATTCCTGTAAGTTAATATCTTAAACTTGTATGTATTAAGTAAATTTTATGATGAACATTAAAACAGTTATACAAAGTTAATTTGATAAATACCGGTGTTGCCTATACAAAAACAAAAACAATTTTGTTACAAGTCTATAGAGACTTTTTGGTTTAAAGAAAGTTAAAATATTTTCAGATTGAGAAAGATGAGATATTCCTCCGACGAGTTATTGGCTCCAAGAAAGACCAGTTCTTCCTCAACAAGAAAGTGGTACCTCGATCTGAGGTACTAAACCTTTTGGAGAGCGCTGGTTTATCAAATTCCAATCCATACTACATTGTCAAACAGGGAAAGGTAAGTTTAAAGTGTATTTTTCTTAGCTACTTTTTTTTTCTTATAGTGCTATTATAGAATTCTTGTACTATATCTGATATTATGACCTAGACAAAATTTTGAAGTAAACTAAAAGTGCATGGTGTATAATAAAATTATTACAAAATTCCAGTGATTGCAGTTTATCACATGTTTATACACAGAGGTGTTGTTTTTAATTTTCAGATTAACCAAATGGCCATAGCCCCGGACTCTCACAGACTGAAGCTATTGAGAGAAGTGGCTGGTACCAGAGTTTATGATGAACGCAGAGAGGAATCTGTTACTATACTTAAGGAGACTGTTGGAAAGGTACATACTATGTTGTTAATTTTGTCTAGACCTTCTAAATTGGAACAGAAAATAAATATGTTTATATTTTTGACATTGTAGTAGTTAAATAGGTTATTAAAAAAATATTTTTAATTTTTGATTCCCTGGTTCTATTAAAAACATCTGAGAGACTGAATTTTGCTTGTCTTGACTGATAATGCAATTTTATTCTGATAATTTTCATCTACCTGTATCTTTAGAGCTGCAACAGACTCTTAGTGTATATGTATATAAATGCCTTGTATAAAACAATTATTCTAAAAAGTATTGTTATAAAAATAGAAACTTTCTAAATATTGTAGGTGGAGAAAATAAATGAATTCCTCCAAACAATAGAGGAGCGTTTGAAGACATTGGAGGAAGAAAAAGAGGAGTTGAAAGAATATCAGAAATGGGACAGAGCCCGCCGTGTGTTGGAGTTTATCATACATGACACAGAACACAGAGAGAATAAGAGGAAACTGGAAGAGGTGAGATGTTGTTATATAATATCTAATATGTCAAAAGTTGTTGCACGTTTACACAGTGCCATCTAGTCCCAAATTAAGCAATTATATTTGCTTGTGTTATGGGTTCTAAATAATTGGTATACTTTCTTTTTTTGGAAATCCACACTACATTATTATTATTATAGATAAATTACACCCAGACAGAACAAACAATCATGCTTATCACACAAAGATTTGTCCAGGGTGGGAATTGAACCCACAACCTCCAGCTTAGCAGTCAGGGTCACTGAACCAGGGAGGCTTTTATGTGGCGGCTACTAGGTAGTGCGGGCTTTGTCTTATTTATAAAAAGAAATGATTAACTAAAATTTAAACACTTCTTAAAATTTAATTATTACAGCTAGAGAAAATGCGTTCAAACAGCGGCAAAGAACAACAACATTACGCAGACTTGGTCAGAGAGGCTCAGGAGCACGTGAGAGAAGCTAACAGGTAAATAAATATAGTATAGCTTATCATCATCATATCAGCAACCTATTAGGTACCACTGCTGGGATTGGGTCTCTTCTCCACTAACTAGAGAACTGAGAAGGTTTAGGCCAGAATCCACTCATGCTAGCTGTATAGCTAACATAAAATATTGTAACTTTCATTAAAATATAAAATTTTATGAATTGTATTTACCATTGCATTATACTAAACTGTTTTACAACAAGTGAAAATCCCCTTTCAAACAAATCTCTGTCAACGGAGACGATTTATCAAAAGTTAATATTGTAATTGTTTATAGAAAACTGAAAGAAGCTCGTAAAGATGTGGCGGCCGCTCGCGAAGAAAAAGATATATTGTCAACGGAACAACAGCAGATGTTGAGAGAGAAGACCAAACTTGAACTGGGCATCAAGGACTTGTCTGACGATGTGGACGGGGACAACAAGTCTAAGGTATATTAGCTATTTTATATTAGCATTTTGAATCAATAATACGGCGCCGCGGCAAATCTCAAAAAAAGAGCGAGTAGAGTTGGACGAATACATAATAATAATAAGATTGGTCCGCATTGGCTATGTATGGAAGTCTGCCCAACAGAGGGACGCCGCAAGCTAACTATAACTTTTTGAATGGCAAACTACCGAAAAATATCTGACCTTTGCTTATGTATTTTTATTTGCAGCAAGAAGAAGAAGAACTCTAACAAAATAAATTGTCGATATATTATCCTATAGCTAAAAATGTCTAAATGTATGTTTTTTAAATCAGCCATTTACTACTTTTATCAGGAAAGAGCAGAAGCAGAATTAGAGCGGCTACGCCAGCAAATCTCAGAGAAAGAACGTGAGTTAGAAGAATTAAAACCTAAATACGAAGAGATGAAAGCTCGAGAGGAAGAGTGCACAAGAGCTTTGGCCCTCAATCAACAGAAGAGGCAGGAGTTGTACGCGAAGCAGGGCAGAGGCACGCAGTTCACTTCGAAGCAAGACAGAGATAGATGGATCGAGAAGGAATTAAAGTATGTTTACTCTTTATGAACAGTTTGGCCTTGAAAATGTCCTTAAAAATAATTATATGCTAAATGATATACCTACATTATATTGTAATTTTGAATCTTCTGTAATTGTTACAAGGGATACAATTGCTTAGAAGCAATTCTTATCTTATGCTTATCCTCATATGAATGTATCATCATCATCATTTATCAACTTTAGGATGTCCATTTTTATTATTAGTAAGTTTATGAATGTCTAAAGTCGACGGTCTTGAAAAGCCTTGACAATCAATGAAATCAAATCTATTTATAACCTTTTTTTTTTAATTCCCAGATCACTAAACAAACAAATAAAAGACAAAAAGGACCACGAGACAAAACTCCGCGACGACTTACGGCGTGACGCGACGAAACTCACAGAGTTAGAGAAGAGAATAGAGGAGACTACCAAAGAGATGGAGAGACAACGCGTCGCTATAGATGAACACAACAAACAGTACTACGAGTGTAAGAAGAAGAAAGATCAAGAACAGAGTGCTAGGAAGTAAGTGATACTATACTACTTGACAGACAACGTAGTAAAACTTAACTTTAAACTAGAGGTAAATGTGTTTTTAGATAAATTACATAATAATATTTAAAAAAGTTGCTTTGCAACTGTTAAAGAGACTTAAATTATATTATTAGTGGGCACGGTGGGCCCGGATAAAGGTTTGGTTTTGTTACATTTTTGTTTTCCACCCTAATTTATATACTACTTAACTTTTTCATAGTTATGTATATGTATTAAATAGATACTTGAATTTAATTTAATATATTTTAAATTGTAGGTATACCCAGTGTTAGTTTATTAGTATTAATGCATGTGTTGTGACACTGTAAAATCTTGTGCAGTTGATTTAATTACACAAGTGAACTATATTTTTACACATAATTAATGTAACAACTTCTAGTTGTCTAAATAAACAATAAATAAATACAACAATAACAAAGTCAACAATATCAATAAAGAAAAATATATATATAAATACATAAATGTTTTATGTTATTTTAGCGAACTTTGGCGTAAAGAGACTTCATTAACACAGAATTTGTCGTCACTGAAGGATGATTTGGCGAAGGCTGATCAAGCACTTCGTTCTATGGCTGGAAAGGTATTTTAAAATGGCTTATCTAATACAAAATTCTAAGCAATAATGAACCTTATATTCATACAAATACATTTACTTTCAGCCCATTTTGAATGGCAGGGATAGTGTACGCAAAGTACTAGAAACATTCCACGATAGAGGAGGTGAATGGGCTAAAATAGCCACTCAGTATTACGGGCCTGTTATTGAGAACTTCACTTGTGATAAGACTATTTATACAGCTGTTGAGGTAAGTTATTAACTCATTACAATATACTCTGTAAGTAATGTTTTGTATTTCAAAGAAATGGAATGGAGCTTGCTAACGTAAGTAGCTAACAAACAAATTAATGATAACAAATATTATATTTATAACGTTTAATTACTTATTAACCTATTTAAAATAAATTCCTCTTTCTGCCACATGGCGCTGAAACTTACTTAATATTTATGTAATTGAACAGTCATATTGTCCTACAAATTGCGTGGTACGTTATCCCGGTATACCCTTGCTACGTCTGTGAGCTACCACAATCAAACTTTTGGAATACGAAATTATTGGGCGTCTCATCGAAATGAAGCTTTAAAAAAAAATTTGGACCAGGGATCCCGGACTATAATTGTTTGGAAGTAACTATTTAAAAATTTCATGAGTTCTGGAATATGAGGAATTGCAATGGCAATTTCGTTAAGCAAATATAATTTTATGAAAACCTAGGTTACCCACATGTGTTTAGGTAGAGTAAAACCTTTTTTGTTATTACATTTATCTAATCAAAGAATAAACCGCATCTTGAACCCAAAAAGTTATTTATTGGCTCGACAGCTCGTGCAGTGGGACTACTAGTGGAGTAGGGCAGGTAGCACGATGACACGTTAAAAACTATAGTGTCGTGGTCCAGTGGCACGAATGTACTGATTTGGTACATAATAGAATTTCTGACGTACCATCGTGTTATCTACCTTGTTGTTAAGCAAATGGTAATAAGGCATTATGTATATTGTAATGTATTATTACTGTTTATTCTGGTGTCCAATCATTTGACAAAAAGCAAATGACAAATTTTCATTTATAAAACAACGTTTGTCAAAATTGTACTTGATAAATTTATCACTTTACAAACTATTGTTTAACAAACTACTCATTTGACAAACTTCATTTCATATAATGGATTATTTTTTAAACATGTAGTAGGCAAAACAACGCGCTGCGGCAGCGGCCGCCGAGTGCCAGAACCGAATTCTATTTATTTCGCTTAGTTAAGGCAGTGTGTATTTTTTACGAATTATTAATCAAATGAACATTATTAAAATAATATTTTAACAAGTGGAATTTTTGCGAAACCTGTATTTTGTCAAACGATTGTTTTCAAAGTAATAATTATGTTTTAGAAATGAAAGTTTGTCAAATGTTTAGTTTTTCTAACGTTGTTTTTAAAATGGTAATTTGTCATACTTTTTTATCAAACAATAGTAAACCGTTTATTCTACATACATTCAGTTCGGCCTTACTAAAGACAAAACTGCTTCGCTGCTTTTTTTTAATTCTATCGACTGTTGGGATTTTGCTAAACATTTTCGATATTGCACAGGTGACGGCCGGGAACCGTCTTTTCCATCACATCGTAGAATCCGACACAGTGGGCACGAAGATTCTCAAGGAGATGAACCGACAAAGTCTCCCTGGTGAAGTGACTTTCATGCCGCTGAACAGATTACAAGTTAGGGACATGGTCTACCCTAGTGACAATGTAAGTTTTATCTAATTATAATATATTGTTTATGGGATTAACTTTTACTCTTTTACCACATTCACACAGCGCCATCTAGTCCCAAATTAAGAAATTATTTTATATATTTGCTTGTGTTATGGGTACTCAACAACTGATATACTACTTAATTTTTTTTTTTTTGTAAATACAAAATATATATAAATTACAACCAGATTGAAGATTTGTCCTGGGTTCAAACCCACGATCTCCGGCTTAGCAGTCAGGGTCACTAACCACTACGCCAACAGGCCAGTCAACAATACTATTATTATGTTCTGTACCAGGGCTTGCCTAGTGGCAGTAAAGTCAATAGTAGAAGTCACCCAGTATATTAGGTCTTCATGGAATACACTTGCAATAAACCATGGTCACTGTTTAGCATTAAGTATCTTGAGATTATGTCCCACTGATGCTGGGCTCGGGTCTCCTCACCTCTATCTAGAGAGCTGAGTTTAAGGCCATATTCCACACATAGCGCCTAGTGCGGGTTGGTGGGTCAGCCATACCCTTAGAATTTCTCCTAGGGTATGTAGCTTCCTCACGATGTTTTCCTTCACCGTGAGCAGATGGTAAGTCACTTGACTAATACATATTAATGCCACAAAGTGAAATGCACATTGATAGTGCCGGTCAGAATCGAACTCGGACCCCGTGTTTGATTATATTATTACACTTCTAATATTATCGTTACTTTCAGAATGCCATAGCCATGGTACAAAAGTTGAAGTACGACAACAAGTACGCGAAGGCGATGAAGTACATATTCGGCAAGACGCTCATTTGTAGGAACTTAGAGTGCGCCACTGAGTTGGGCAAGCAATTCCATCTAGATTGTGTCACATTAGAGGGAGATCAGGTATATATATATTTTATTATTTCTTATATTTAGAACACTTATAATGCCAGTGACGCCAAGATGGCCTCTTTCACTTATCTTTGCTTCACCTCGGGTACGATGTTAAAAATATGTAAGAAAAAATTCTCTAATATTAATAATAATATAATATTCTACCACATTCACACTGCGCCATCTAGTCCCAAATTAAGCAATTATATTTGCTTGTGTTATGGGTACTAAACAACTGAATATACTACATAAATACATTTTTTTTTGTAAATACATACAATATAGATACATTACACCCAGACACAGAACAAACCTTTATGCTCATCACACAAAGATTTGTCCTGGGTGGGGATCGAATCCACGACCTCCGGCTTAGCAGTCAGGGTCACTAACCGCTAGACCAACAGGCCAGTCGTATATTACATTAATATTGACCATGTTTATTAATCAATCCACAATTCCAACAGTGGGTAACAAATATTAAAATGAAGCAAACAAATATAATTAGCTAATAAGGTCTTGGATTACGTCCGAGGATCTGCACGCGGAGGAAACAGAAAGTTTAGTCCAATATAAAAAAAAAAATCCAATAGTGGTATTAAAACTAACATGGATTTCAGTGTTGCCAATTCTAAACTACATTGTGCATCACAGGTATCATCCAAAGGTTCACTTACCGGCGGTTACTTCAACCAGTCGCGCTCTCGTCTAGAGATGCAGAAGACTAGATCTGAGCTCATGGAACAGATCACTACCTTGGAACAAGAACTGAACACGCTTAGACAGGAACTTAACAAGACTGAGACCAGTATTAACTCTATTGTGTCCGAAATGCAGAGGACTGAGACTAAGCAAGGAAAGGCTAAGTATGTGTGGCTTTTATGTTTGTTTAGCTTAGTGTCGTGGCACGTGATAGCCAATCGAAGTTGCTACTGACCTCGGAAAAGATGGCGAGATGAGTTGGACCAATACTTGAAAGAATACTCACCGGTCACTGTAAATTAACCTACCTTATGTTTAAACTAAACCTAAGCCAGTCAAAAATGTCCAGATTTTGCCAAGAGTCAGATGAGACAGCAATGCATGTTCTATGCTCATGTGGGCCACTTATGCACACAAGGAGTCCTTTTAGGACAGCACCAGGTGCAACCAGATGAGATACAGTCTCTCTCTGCTCAGACAATCTGGAAGTTCCTAGCCTCTATAGGACTAAGCAGAGAACTATAAAATAACAAGGGGCGCTACAATAGATCAACTCTGGTCGAGGTAGTAAGGAGGCCATTAGTGGCTTCCGGCCCAACTAATCATAATAATAATAATAATAATACTCGAAAGACTGGACCAGTCTCGCAATGGCTTCGGACCGAACAGTATGGAAGTTATGGGGGGGGCTTTACCTAGCAAATCATACCCCCCCATTTAGTTACAGCATAATGTACTTAAGTGTTTCACAGTAGATTGGGCGAAAAGTATAGTACAGGGAATTTAACAAATATTGTTGAGTCTTGGGTGAGGTGTGTGTAGGCACTTCAATGATTACTTTTATTTGACTTTTACAATTAAAACAGTATAAATGTTGACTAAAAATTATGTAATTGCAACGCTCTCCGCCCACCCTTACCCTACACTCTATTCGATGCGTCAACAAAAAAATTTTCGTCAGTGTTTATTTGTATGGTGTGCAAAAGAAAACATATTAAATTTATGAGTACCTACCTTATTTTTATTTATAAAGAAATATTTGTTGTGTATAAATTAATATAAAAAGCAAAAATGGCGCCGCGCTGATTCTAATCTATTGTGAAGCAACAAAAATACATGATTCAGTGATCAAACTATTTATTTTATGATGTGCCTTTTCAGGGACATCTTTGACAAAGTAAAAGCGGATATTCGTCTAATGAAAGAAGAGCTGGCCTCGATAGAACGGTTCCGCGGTCCGAAGGAACGCTCCTTAGCTCAATGTAGGTCCAGTCTCGAAGCTATGCAAGCTACTAAGGAAGGACTCGAGTCTGAGTTACACCAGGTAATATTAGATTTAACTTAATATACGAAAGTGTATAAAGGTGGACTTAATGCCAAATGCGTTTTCTAGTAAACAAGGAAAATAGATAGTCTATGACGAAACAACCATACTAATAAAATACTGTTTGGGTTTATCATTTATATTCAATTTAACTATTCCTTGGCTAAAAAACTAAAGTGCAAAAATTGTGAAAAAAAAATGTCAAAAAAATTGGATTATGTACCTGTTTTTACATTATGCGAATTTTTTCTTTCTACATAAAGTTTGATTCGCATTGGAGGTAATTCAAAAAGTTAATACGGATTCCTTTGTTTTTTTAATAGAATTATAATATTTTATCGTCATAATCAACATATCAGCCATCATAAAAGTAAAAGAAATAGAGTTACTTTTAGTTCTACTAACTAAAATTCTTAAAACCTAGGAACTAATGGAGCAGCTGTCGACAGCAGATCAAGGTAAAGTGGACGAATTGAACGACGCCATCCGACGTCTCACACAAGAGAACAAAGAAGCGTTTAGTGCTAGGATGAACTTAGAAGCCACGAAGAATAAGCTCGAGAATCTGCTTACTAACAACTTGATCAGGTTTGGTATTAAAATAACTATCTCTAAACTAACAGCTCATTAAATTGTAAGTATTTTAACCTTTCTAAAACAAACTCAAAAATAAACTCTTATCACCACGATAATTCCTGCGGCTGATATGATGATGATGATGATGATGAGTGGCAGACGAGCAAGCGGCCCACTTGGTGTTCAGTGGTGACCGCCGCTCATGAACGTTGGCAATGTCAGGGGCAAAGCCAAGCCTCTCTTTACACCTCATTTGAAGAAGGGGCGCGATGCACATGCGCTCTGGAAACACCGCTGCAGAAAGTTCACCCATTATGCCACCTAAAGATTTTAATTCGTTAACAATTTAATTTACTCAACAGACGTAAAGATGAGTTAGTACAAGCTCTTCAAGAGATATCAGTGGAAGATCGTAAGCGTCGTCTCGCGAACAGCAAGGCTGACCTCTCCGCCACTGAGAAACGTATCAAACAGATCAATAAAGAACTCGAAGAGGTCGAGAGAAAAGTTCATGCCGCTGTCAAAAATGAGAAGGCACTGAAATTGGAGCTTGATAAATGGAGGAATAAGGTAATTAAAATCTATAGTAATACTAGCGGACCCGACAGAAGTTGTCCTGTATGATATACCAATCGATTACATTTTTTAATTTTTATTTGTGAATCTAAACCATCCTCGAATCCACTTAAACACATACACAAAAAAACATTCAAATCGGTTTAGCAGTTTAGGAGGAGTTCACTGTCAACACACGTACACAAGAATTATATATAAAGAGGAAAGATTTGTATTTTTGTATGTAACGAATAAATTTAAAAACTAATGGACCGATTTCAAAATGCTTTTGCCGTTAAAAAGCTACATTATCACTTAGTAACATAGGCTATATAACATCACGCTACGGCCAATAGGAGCTGAGCAGTGGTCAAATAAAGAAAGACGGGAGCGAAGTCCCACGTGACATCTAGCTTTCAGCTTTCTATAATAAGCTGTTGAAAATCACTAACTAAACTTAGGATGTAACTATTGACTTTGTCTAAATAAAATTATCTAAGTTAAGAAGATTGAGTAAATAGATTTGCGAATAGCTTTAAAAAATGTTTTTGTTTTACTTTATTAAAATATACCATATTTTACCCAAATACTAAACATTAATGTTACATTCATACTATTAAATTCTGAATCGAAAACTATGGAGGCTGTGTTATAGCAAACTAATTCCAACAGGAAAAAGAGGCACAAGACAAAATGGAAGAAGATGCGAAAGGTTTAGAAAAGATGGCATCCAAAGAAGTGTTGCTACAGGAGAAAATACAGGAATCTCTGGACAAAATCGCCGCATTGGGAACACTGTCTAACGCTCCCGAACTACACGCCAAGTATCAAAAAATGTCACTCAAACAGGTAATAGAATACAGATATACAAGGACTTAAGTCAGTACAATTTGTCCTACTTACTTGAGAAGAAGCGCCGGGGGAGCGTCTTGCTTAGTTTTAATTGTAAATAATAAAATTACATAGTGTGAAAATCCCGAATATTTAGGTTTAAAAATTTATAAAGTAATATTCAAATGTCGGGTAAAAATTATATTCAAATGTCCAAGTTGTAAGCTCCAAAATCCTTGGTTCACAAATCATGGTTGACATATTTTAGAGATAGCAACCCTATTATGTCCGTAGTTTTCTTTATACAACGCTGTACACAATTCAATTGAAAATGTATAAAATTATTTTAGTGTTGTATTTTTACGTAGTTTTATAATTAAGATATAAATACTGATTTTCCAAACTGTTTTTGTTAAAATAGGATTCACAAAAAAGATGTTATGTTTAAAATTATTTAAAACTATAGATATACTTTTTCGTAGATATTTATAAATATTTTTATACTCAAATTTGTACTATATTTATCTTAGCTTTTCAAAGAACTGGAGAAGGCCAACCAACATCTAAAGAAATACAACCACGTGAACAAGAAAGCTCTCGATCAGTTCATCAGTTTCTCAGAACAAAAGGAGAAGTTATACAAACGGAAAGAAGAACTCGATATAGGGTGAGTACATAATTTATTTTGTATTTAATTTATATAAAATAAAAACATTTTTAGTTCATAGCAGTAAAAGAAACTAAAACAAATTTCTTATTCTAGGTATTAAACATAAGTAAATTAGTATTGATGTTATTTAATAAGTATTTTTATATAATATTTGAGCCCAGCAGTGGGACTTAATGGGTTGCTGATGAATAAGTATTTATAGTTTTACTAAATTAGTTAGCTTGTAAATGTAGCCAGTCCTCTCTTTGTTTAGCTACTTGAAGCCAGTTGACACCTGTGGTCTTTTTAATGTCGTCGTTCCATCTAATGTAAGGTCTTCCTTTTTTTCTTTTGTCATGTGGGCCTTTCCTTGCTGTAACTCTTTGCGTCCACCTCTAGTCTTGGAGGCGAGCGACATTCCCAACCCACTCCCATTTCAAGTGACAGAGAATGTACTAACCCGTCTTTAATCTTGGTAATCTTATTTTTGTGTGTCGAATCTTTTCGATTTTTCTAATTTTTAACATGCTTCAACAAGCCTCGCTCTATTATGCGTTGACATGTTATTATTTCGTTTTTACCCGACTGCCAAAAAGGAGGGTAATGTTTTTAATTTTTTTGCGTAACTTCCAAGTCTGGCACGCGTAAGTTAGACTAGAGATAAGGTAAAAGTTTTAATATTCAGCCGTAGATTTCCTTTGAATAGTTCTCTTAAACTCCAATTTCATGATATCTAGATCATGCGGTCAATCTCTCGCTCATTTCCCTGACGATAAAAGTTATTAGTTTGCCTAGGTATATATATTATTCAGAAATTCTTGGAATTTTGAGATTCTCTGATCATTTTTCAAGGTTATATTTTTGTAATTGTTTCAACTCTTCTTAGTTTGTGGAAGTGTGATTGTTGCTCTAACTGGCCTGTGATCGGATGGATAGTTTATGTTCAGAACATATATATTTTAAAACATATTATGCGTTCTATTAGATAGCACGAATTCATTTCATTCATAGTTTATAGAAAAATACATTTAAAATTGATACCTTAAGTGCGACTTACCTATTTCTTCATAGCATAGTATAGAAAAAATTTACTAAAATAATTTCAATTTGAAGCCGAAGGCTCGTGATGCGGTGATTCATACATGTCATCATTAACTTTATCATTAAACCTTTCAAACTTATTGATTTTCTTTACAATGAATATGTAGATATCTTCAAATGCTTCTGCAGCGTACATATAGTCTAAATGATTATAATCTTTCAAATGTATGGCATCAATAACGTTAGGCAAACGGGCCTCTAAAGTAAGCACGTCAGCGATTGCTGATAACCAATCCTTGCTAGAATAAAACAATACCATTGGCGTGACTATCTTATTTAAGTCATAATCGGGTGGACTTATCTGATTATACACCTTTATATTCTGTTCAAATCCATAATCATATCGACAAAATCGTGCAGAGTTCAATAGTTGCCCGTAGTGAAGGAGCTGAAGTGTCGAGGACCCAGTAGGCGCATGCCCAAATATAACTGGCACTAAAGATTCATTTATTTTACTGCCGTTCCTCAACATAATATATATTATATTATCACAATTCCATGACCAAAATCCGCATAGTATTGGTAATACTTTATTGACCGTCTCCGTCCCTGCGGCGAGTGGATTAAAGTTTTGTAAATATGATGAGAAGTGGTTTACTGTATATGAAAATAGTTTTATGATAGGACTCTCTATGTTAGACATAAACGCTTCTGGCGCTAGAGAGAACATTATTTTGATCTTTTTGTTATATGTCGGTTTCATTGATAGTAATACGTAACCGCATGTGGTGCCTTGCGAATGCCCTACGTAATACAAGCTAATACTATTAGTCTTGTTAAGGATGTAGTCGATCATCGCAGGCAAATCGCGCACCCCAATTTCATCCCATGTAAAGTTCCAGTAAACTGACTGTGTACTTTCTAAAGTTGTATGTTTCATAGAGTGTTTGTTACCTCTAGCATTCCCCATCCAAACGTCGAATCCTGCATCTGCCAACATATACGCCAACGAATATCTAGGACCTTGTAGTACCCAGCAGTCAGAGCTTTCCATCAAACCATGCATTAGGAATACTGAAATTCCATTCGCCTTCTTTTTACCGTGAGGCATCCTATGAATATTTAAAATATAACCATCTTCTGTCGTCACTGTATGTCTCTGAATATCATATCCGTATTTTTTTGCCAACTGCGCGATACTCAATTCAGCGTCTTCGGGTACACCTAAAATGCTTGAAGACATTAAATCCATGAGTGAATTCCAAATTCCTTGGCACTCCACTATAGTAGATAATGCGTATATCAAGAACAATAAATATGTGTACATTTTTATTGTTTCGACGTTATTGTGTCGCGCGCGTTCGCTATGTACTGTACAATATATTTAAAACAAAATTTTATTTGTCATTAAAATGCACTCGGTTTCAATTTAGATTACAAGTGTAAGTTTGTAAGACCTCGGTTCATGCACCCTGTGAACATATTATTAATATTAGTCGAGACAATTATTGCGGTCTTTACAATTAGTCTTAAGGAGGAAACATATTACTGTGTCGCGGCGTGTCGTGGCGCGCCAGAGACGCCCCTGGCGCATATCTGTTTCATACATTTAATATGGTTAAGGGCACATAAGTATGTCGTGGCGCCACGAGACGACACGACACTCATATATATCCTTAACCTTATTAAATGTATAAAACAGATATGCGCCAGGGGCGTCTACGACACAGTAATATGTTTCCGCCTTTACTTGAATTCTGCTAAAACTCCATGTTTAATTAAATAGCACGTAATTTATACACGATTGATATTTCTTCATACCACGTACCAATCGTACATTAATGACGATTAGCGGAATATTAACACGTAAATCACAGCATTATTGTATCGTAAATCAGGTTCTGATTATTGTAGGCATGTTGAGCAACTCTCTGATGGTACTGGGATAGTTTTACTATGCAATATAACACCATATAAACACTATAACATTATAATATAATGAAATTTAACACAGCAGATTTTATTTGCACGTAATCTAAGATGATTGTGTTTACTCTACACAACGAAGTGTACCAAATACTAACAATAATAGTGTATTAATTTGATGCTGCAACTGAGTGTAGTTATTTATTTTTTCATGCAAACATCATTCTTTTGGTATTTTATTATCTAATACTATTCGAATATTATCTCATACTTTTACGATGTTTTCTGTCTGCATTGTTTTCAGTTATGTGAGTGCTAATATAATTGTATCTGTTGTTTCTATACATTTAAGTAAAACATCAGCTCAACTTTATTTGATGAATGGAATTTTTGCGTATGTAATATATATTAGCTTCCACTCGCGATTTCGCCCGCATAGGTATCTCTACTAATATTATAAAGCTAAACAGTTTGTTTGTTTTGTTGAACGCTAGGATCTCAGGAACTAATGGTCCGATTTGAGAAATTATTTTACTGTTAGATAACCCATTTATCGTGAAAGGTTATAAGCTATATAACATTACGCTACGGCCAATAAGAGCTGAGCAGTGGCCAAATGCACACAATAAATACCAAATAGACAAAAAAATAATATATAGAACGACGGAAGCGAAACATCGCGCAACTTCTAGTAAAATTATAAACCAAACCTTCCTCATGAATCACTCTAAGCATTGATGAAAATCTCGCCAAAATCTGTTGCGTCTTTTAGAAGATCTAAGCATTCATACAGAGGCGAGCGACTTAATTTTTGACTATGTAAGGATAAATACTGTGATTTCTGTGTGAACATTTCTTTAGTTTAAAAACGATTGCCTGGTTAAACACATAATTTATTCAGTCATTAGTGACAATTACATTTGCTCTGGTTTACTATTTCGTTAGTAGGTTACTACTTAAGATCACGGGGTTTTTCATTCAAACCATGTCCTTAGCCTAAATGAATTATCTCATTTTAGAACAAGTAATGACAAATAATATACACTATTGACGCAGCACTAGCATTACCGCCAATAACTGATACAATATGGAAATTTCTTTTTTACGTGTAGTGAAGTTTAGTTTGAAAAATAAGTACGAAGTACAGTCAACAAATTTTGCTGAACATATCCATAATTTCAAAACACATGTATACCGTAGCGTACATAAACTACTAAACTAGACTAGTGCCAGAACTATCATCGTAAATTCAATTCTGGCAGACTTGTTAAGTATTTTATAATAATTATTAATAATATAATAATAATAAATCTTTATTGCAACCATAATGTAGTACATAAACTTAGAAACCCTGAACTAGATTAATAAATCTGTATCTCAGGAGAGAGAATGATGAAATGAGATATATTCAGCTACTTTTGTTGCTGACTGTACATTGACATAAAAAACCCAAGACACATTCAGCGACCAAAAATTCCAAAAATGGCGCTTAAAATTCATAGTTTATACAATATTTTAAAATTGCAAAGGTACAGATTATATTTACATACTCGTAATAGCTTACACTATAAATTATAGTAGTAGTTGTAAAGAGTTCTAATGTAGGATTATTTAAGTGTAAGGTTGCTTAACATAATTTATCAGACGAAATAACCAAAGGTGATTTAAAACGTATCCCATAATACGATTATTAAGTGATAAGTGTGCCTGAACTAGATAAACCTGTGTTCTCAGGCAAAATTAGCCTAATGGTTACAGTATTTTTGGAAAATATATACTTTTATATAAAATAGATATATATTTTCACAAAATAGTTTCGCTGCCGTGAGGGGTGAACGTCAAAAATGCTAAAAACCTTAATTATAAATAAGACGACGTGTGACGTTTTACTGAAATAGGTGAATTATAACGGACAAAAATACCTGTTAAAGACGAGATAGATTGACAATCCTGATTGATGATGATATTGGTATTCAATAATCAAGTCCATTTAACTTTACAGAGGCGAAAAAATCCGTGAACTGATCGAGACATTGGAACATAGGAAGCTAGAAGCTATACAGTTCACGTTTAGACAAGTAAGCAAGAACTTCACCGAAGTGTTCAAGAAACTAGTGCCGCAGGGCAGAGGCAGTCTCATCATGAGGGTCGCCACCGAAGATACAGAAGTCATCACTGATGTAAGTGAATACTAAACTGTCTTTTTACCGATAGCCAAAGAGATAACACTCACTTTATTTATTTGTGAGTGATAAACGTATTGGTAAAGTTAAATAGTTCTTTCTAAAGTAATTTATAAAGAGAGTAAGTGTTTCTTGATTTCTTCATTGCTAGAAAAGTAATACAAGATCATGTGCATCCATCTTGGAAGGCTATAACCGAGCTATCATCATCATCATCTCAACCCATAAACGTCCCATTGCTGGGCACGGGTCTCCTCCAAAGAATATGGAGGGAATTTAGCCTACTATACCACGCTGGCCAGACGGGTGACCCTATATCAGGGTCTGTTTCAAATTTTCCTTTTCTCGTAGTGCTCTTGTCTGCATAAGGTTAGTCCCTTAGTCGCCTTTTATGACACCCACGAATTGAGATGGCGTAGACATTATGTATTCTTAATCCGTCACTACACAGACAACTAGAGGGCTGAAGGGTTTAAGCCATAATCCAAACAAGCTGGCCAAATGCGGTTTGGTAGATCAGTGTTGTGAAGGAAATAATTTTAATAATTTCTTATTGTTTTCAGCGGGCAAATGCGGATCAATTCGCAGGCGTCGGCATCAAGGTGTCATTCACAGGCGGGGAGGGTGACATGCGAGAGATGAACCAGCTATCCGGTGGACAGAAGTCGCTTGTCGCACTCGCGCTTATATTCGCCATCCAGAAGTGTGACCCAGCACCTTTCTATCTGTTCGACGAAATTGATCAGGTATGTTAAATCTTCTTCATTAAATGATATCTGTCATGTACAAAACTCTTAGCAAATAGTCTTAGGGCCGGCGCATGGTTATGGTGAAGCGCAGCGCAGAGCATTTTTCATTGTCAAACTATTAACGACATTGTTCTCATTGAAATAACATCCAAAATCAAATAACAAAGTTATTATAAAGAGTGAATTAATAGTTAATTCTTAATGTTATTTTAATTGTGACAAAAATCTTTTACAGGCCTTGGACGCTCAACATCGTAAAGCCATTGCAAACATGATTCACGAACTATCAACATCAGCACAGTTCATCACAACTACCTTCAGGCCGGAGTTATTAGAACACGCACACAAATTCTACGGCGTCAAGTTTAGGAACAAAGTGTCGCACGTTGAATGCGTCACACAAGAAGAAGCCAGAGACTTCGTTGAGGACAGTGCCACACACGCGTAAGACGGTGAAGCTAGTATGAAAGTACATTTTAATTAAATTAATTATTATAGTTCTATGTTATGTTATGTTTGTGGGGGACTTAAGCTGTGTTTCTACCAGAGGTGTGCGAGGATATGTTTGTTATCAACCAATGAAGTGGCTTCATCTGAGGGATGCTAGTTGAATAAAGCGATACTATTGGTTCTTAACAAACACATCCCTCGCTGCGCCTGTACCGTGGAAATGCAGCTCTAACAAGCAAGCACCTGAATTTTATCGTCAAAGTCGCTATAGCTATTAAATAAAAATGAACTCTATTGTCTAAGCAATGAAGACAATTTGATTTGTCGGCTTTAAACGACTTTGGTGTTCAAATTGTTAAATAGAAATGGAAAACTTCTGGAAAGAGATTCGTGTTTGGCTTTAATTCCCTTTAGATCTAAGGAATATAAGTGAACTAATGCTATCACAGTTTAATAGATTAGCCCTGTTTCACCATTGACAGATAAGCATATTGATTGCCTACACTAAATATAGTTGACAGATGTGACTTATATTTCATATAAAATTTCCCTTAAATATAAATATCTAAAACTTAGGTCTTAGATAGTTTAACAGACACTTATCACGTAGGATTACTTTTGTTTGTTGTTCAATAGTTAATGTTCGAATGAACAGATTTCAATGTGCAACTGTTAAAATTGATTACAAAAAGGTTTATTTACACACCAAAAACAAAACACAGCTTAAATATAAAAACATATATCAATGATATGAACTCGGTCGGTGAAATGTTGTGAGTCGGCTGCTTTCGCGTAGATAGTATTGTAATAGAAGAAGGTAGGGGCACAGCACACACGCAATTTTTAGTGTCGGCTATCGGCGATTTAGTCGCTTTTTAGAATTAGCTTCTAAAAAGCGACAGAATATCTAAAACACGCACATATATTAAAATCGCCGATCCGATCCGCCGATGGTCCTTATGGATGGAACACAGGAGGGATGTTACAGATATTAAATTTTCATTCTGGATGTTGGATAATTTATTATTATTTTCTAAAAATAGTATACTTGACTTGTTTACGGTCACGAAATTGAAATTATTTCGGATTATCCAATAGTATCAAATAAATAAATAAGCCTTTTATTCAGACAATTTGCAAATATTACAATTATAAAATTGGTTATTTGTATCCTTATTATAATATTGTTACTTTATAGATTAATTAATTTTAAAACAAATTTAAACACTGACTTCGTAAATTATTTAATTTTGTATAAGTGTGTTGTATAGTGTTAGCGTTTTATAATTTATTATTAAAATTTGTCTGTGCCCCCCTCCCCCTGGCCTCCTCTAGTTCCTGCCATCTGATCCGATAGTATCTGATTAATTGTATAGGTAAAAAAAAAACAAAGGTATTAATTTTATTATTTACTTATGACTTATTAATTGTCATATTTTACTACGTCTTCGCTACCATCCGCAACTATTCGATACTTTTATATTGGTTTCGGTTACGGTTTTTGATACTTAAGTTGTTAACTATTGAACAATAAACAAAACCAAAGTAAGAAATGAAAAATTTTTGAAATAAATGTTTTTTCTTTCTTTCTTTCTTCTTTCTAAATCTCGTTTATTCATCTAGGTTACAAAGTAACACTTATGAAAGTCACAAGAAAGTAATATGTTTTTTGAAAAGTAGTGTCAGCAAATTTGCCTACGACCAGTTCGCTGACGGGGTGGTGCTATGAGAAGAACTGGCAAGAAACTCACGCCACTCTTTTAAAGAAAATAAAAAAATGCCTTACTATACAAAGTTTTAATAATAATAAAAAACTTTTAATCCGCTAGAGTAGTTTTCAAATTAGATAGAACAATGGTAAACCGATTCGTTACAGGATTGCTTCATCAATAAGTTTGGGTGTTATTACTGACGGACGATATAACAAATACGATGTTTTCTAACAATTTTTATATAATATTTAATATTTTATAGTTTCACGGCATCACTCAACAGTGTGATTATATCGATGCAGAGTGCTGCTTATAATAAAAAATTCGATGATAAATACATGACTAGTATTAAAAATTTCTTTGTAACATTGCTTTTTATTGTCTTTCCTTATATTTGATAATTGTGTTTGATGACTAGAATAATTATAATCAATGACGACATCTGCCAGTGATTTCGCTTGCGCGGTATGTTTATAAAGAGCAGCCTTTCATTCTCCGGCCCTCCTTTTCCAATTCACGTTGCTACGTTATAGATAGATTAATAAGTTTCATGACACTGTCTCTTACTTAGTTTATTTTATGAATGTTGTTTATATGTGCGTGGCTGACTCTGGCATGTCCACCGTCAGGGATTTATTATCACAAAAAAATTGTCGACAAATATTAAAATTGGTCGGTTAATTTAATGGTTTAAAAGTTATAAGGATTTATATAAAGTGGCCGATCTGGAGTCACCCCAGGTTGCACACCACATTGCACAAACTAGGGCACCTATCGAGGATTCGTTTTACCCACTTAGTCGCTAATTAGTCAACTACTAAATTTGTCAAGTTAGATGTTTAGTGGGGTCTTATTTTCGAAGATATAATGAGTTCAAGTTTTAGGTTTATAGTCCAAGAGATAGATTGAAGAGCTTGCGAATATATTACCAATATAATTATAGGGAGGGATTGGTTTACTTTTTATTTTTTTTAAATAAAAGGGTATGAAATAAAGACAGACATTAAGAAGTCAGGTATCTTTTATTTATTTACATATTATCCAATTCTCTATTGTTCAATATTGTCGTCTCCTTTGATAAATATTTAAAATACTACTATAATAAATAAATATTTAATATACTACTAAATTTACGCTAGGATATACTGTAATACACGATTAGAATACAAAAATATGGTACAGTCGAGTTCATTAATATATTAGCACCATCAAGGATTCAAAAGATTATGAGCGTTGAAAAGCTCAATAAATACTATAGAATCTATGGATCAAATATGTCCTCATGTGAATGGTTTAATAAAAAAATATGCTGTACATTATGCAATAAGTTGTAGTCACCCTTTTCAACAAAAATATCTAATGATGGTGCCAATATATGAATGAACTCGACTGTACCTACATTTATAACAAAAGTTATATAAAGAGACCGACAATTTTTTTATTTGTATTTTATAGCTGTGTTGCTCTGAGGCATCATTTTTAGGGTACGCAAAAATGACAAAACACCATCTTTATATTTCACTTTAGTCAATACAAATAAATAAAATTGAAGTATCGGTTTGTAATTTCAAATAGTTTTTATGCTCTTACAATATACTAATAATTAAAAAAATAGAATGAATTAAATTATAAAATTAAATATAATTCTGTTCAAACAGCTTCGACTAAAAATCGCAAAACTATATCCGACATTGCCTGCTTTGCATACTACTAATTGAGCATATTTTATTAGGTTTTTAATACTTTATTTTGAAATATAACATGAGTATTTTTTATTTCATTGTTAACTTACACCGTGTATTGCAGTAAGATAAGGTTAAATTTTCAATAGTACCTATTTACAATAGTAGATATGGGTCGGTTTTTCCATCCTCAGTTAAGTCACTTGATAATTACTAACCAATGTTTACTAGCTCTAAATATTTTCAGTTTTATTCATGCAAATTGAAATGACATTTATATGAGGATTTTCCTCGTCAACTTCACTCTGTTAACTGTGACTGATACAATTAATTATCTACATGTTAGAAAGAAACATCACTCGGTATTGACAGATTCAACCTTACTCAACCAATAAATCAGCAGATGTATATCTCACAAAACTGTCTCTCGAAAACTGCTATCTGAGGTTTGAAAAATCAACCCATGAATTAAATTTAAAAAAATTCTGACACCTAAAAAGTTGATATGTAATATTGGTTAAAATTTGGTCTCGTTCATCAGATTGAAAATTAGCAACGATAAATTGGTCGTTTTCTGATGGACATATTACCTATTTCGACCTTATACACCCATTCATACGATACAAATTTCTGTAGACCAATTTTCGATTATTATCGACGAACTAGGAATAAATAACTTAAACGAAAAATCTTACACATCATCTATACAATGGATCTACCATTGTATGAATAATGCGAAAGATTTTTATATTGTAATCTAATTTACATAAATCGTAAATTTACAAATTAATTCATCGTATAATGTTCTTATTTTCAAAAAGATTAACACTATTTGGCGATTATATCGTATGAACGCCTAAAATTTACTTAATGTATGTAGGCAAAATTGTAGTAAAATGTATTTTTCACTTCGTACAACAGTGTCTACAGGTACGTACTTAAGTCAATCAAATCATGAGTATAGTCATGTCATCATGAGTAGGTCACAAATCTTTGTTTATTATAATCTTTAATTCTTTATTAAGTCCTGGAACTTACTAGAATGGAGACCTCAAATTCGAACTAAAACAATATCTATACAATTTGTAGGGATAATGTGCGTTCATTCGTACAGGGGTTGATGTTCAATTTTATAATAATTCTAAAAAGATATAAAAATCTACTTTACGCTGACACTCAAAGAATATCATTTACTCATTCAAAGGCACACATCCACACAATTTATCCAAATTGTCATTAAATTTATTAATACTTGATACCTAACTAATTACATTTAATTTTGATCATATATTTGGTATGAGAATGCTGATTTTAACATTTAACTTCGACCATAACCAACGGAAGTCCTACATCACTTTCGCTTATTATTTGAAACTATTGAGTACAGCTCTGCTATTAATATAAACATTGTATTTAATATGACGCTGGGCTGTAACAGGTACTAATGAGTGGATTATGTTCTAAGTCTTACGAGGTTATCTTTTTTAGGGTTGGACCATATTTGAGCGCACAGAATCGCCCGCAGGTACCTGCGTTTCCTTCTGTGCAGCCCCACGCGGCAAAATCAACGAGGCTCTCGGCTCTCACTCTCTCTCGCTCTAGTAAATGATGGTTCTAAGTAATAGAAGAGGATAGAAGCATAGGAAAGTGCGATTCGGTGCGATTAGATGTAGTACAACCCTTATAGTATATTTTTTATAGCACAGCATATGGCTTCTACGCTTGATGGAAAGATAAAGGAGGAGCCCAGATTATACAGTCAGCTGAGAATGCTATGCATATATATATGCGCAAATTGCTTCTTCACACATCGCTTGATGAAGTTTTAAGTACACGAAACAGTACTTACTATAAGCAAAAATGTAAAATCTATATTGCCAAAGATATACCTATCTTATTTACATAGATACACACAAACACTCAATATCTCATCCTTCATAAAGTTAATAGGAAGATAGTGAATTAAATTATCCGCTATAACTGTCTCAGAGGGACAGCGTACGGTGAGTTCCAATCTCTTTCAAAAACTCCTTGGAGATCTTTCCTTATGTTTGTTGTGAGGTTCTGGAAGCTTCCATCGTGGCCGATGTGTTCTTCGAACACGAATGCCACACCCGCAGTAGTAGTGAAGTAGTCGCCCGACCAGTTGGACGTGCCTATGTATGCGGTACGGTCGGTTACCATGTACTTGTTGTGGTTAACGCGCGCATATGGAATCTTGTCTTGGTCCGGCGTTGAAGGTACTATGAAGCGTTTCTGTATCGATAAAAAATATAAATTAATATATTCATGTTACATATATATAATATCCGTGTAGTGACGGATTAAGAATACATAATTGTCGCTACCCCATCTCAACCAGTGGGTGTCGTAAAAGGCGACTAAGGGAGTAACCTTATACAGACAATAGCACTGCGAGAAAACGAAAATTTGAAACAAACCCTATACCAACCCGTCTGACCAGCGTGGTATAGTAGGCTAAATTCCCTCCACATTCTTTGGAGGAAACCCGTGCCCAGTAGTGGGACGTTTATGGGTTGAGATGATGATATTCATGTTATAGCAAATTATATTTTCACTAGCTATGCCCGCGACTTCATTCTCGTGGACAATTAATCCCGCATTAATTCTTTTTTTATTTCTTCTATTATTCTTTATTCCCTATTTCATGGGACCAAACATAGCTGGCGAAATGTGGGTGTGAAACACTACTGCCTACCCCTTCGGGGAAAAAGACGTGATGTTATGTTTTACGGAACCCTGATAATTTTTCAATCTGTAGAAAAAATAATAATAAAAGTTAGGTATACTAACCACTTGTATATCAACTCTCGGGTACGCGTCTGAGAGATCAGTAAGCGACCTCAGGAAATGGTCTTCAGCCGGTGCTGAATGCTTCCACCAACTGATGAGCAATTTCACCTTTATTTTGTTTTCAAGCGCCACCCTTCTAAGTGCATTGTCTATATTTGGCCAGAACCTGAAAATAAGCATAATACTAAGTGTCTAATGTATGACTAAGTGCAAACTGCGTAGATATTAATTTATAAATGTAAAAGTAAGTTTGTCACGTTTTAACGACTTAACCAATCAACCGATCTTCATGAAATTTCACATAACATTTTCGAAGTCAAGGAGCTGGAGAAGGGATCATACATAAATTATGTCACACGAATTTCCTGATATTTGACCCCCTACCTCGTCTTTACGTAGGTATCACAGCTGGTTAAATTTAATTAGTTAAGACTCCCTCTTCCTAGTATGACGGCACAATACGAGTATTATGCTATTTGACATAAGTTGACATTATTTATTTTCTATTCGGCACGTGGCGCTGCAGCAGAACGAGCGTGATGAACAATTTTTTTAAATTTCATCCAGACAGTTGGTACTACTGTAAGTTTCTAGATAATAGTAAACAGTGACGTCACGTCTCGAGATTTATGACTCCTCTCTTGTTACACAATGTCACACTTCCCACTTCTCACCCCTTAACGTGTGGCGTAATTTATGGATGGCCCCGAAGGACACCAGCTACTTTTTACCAAAAAGCCACACTGATGAAGCCGGTTATAAGAAGCAATAGAAGGTCTTATGGTAGGTATGATACTTACGTCAATTTATGTGTGAACGTGCACATAGGCTCGTAGTCCATTACAGAAATGTAGACGAACTCTTCGGCCGAGTTGATAATATTCACTATTGCGACATCGTCGTTAGTGCGACCGACCGGACTCAGCGGCGGTGGGGAACTCTGTAAGTAAAGTAACATACAATTTAATATAATATAATATAAATATATTGAAATTATAAACCTTTAATTCTCCTTTTTCGAGATACGAGCTATTATAGGTGGAAATCTACGCTAACAGCGAGGGCAGTCTGGCTCCGGTGACCTATGTGCGATAGCTAAATTTAACACCCGGGGGATTCTGAGCAATGCGACTCAGACTGGTTAGGTTAGGGTTATTTTTTTTTCGAAGTAGGACCGGCGACCTATGTCAGACGGCTGGGCACACAAGTCAACAAAAAAATTAAAAAAAAAAAATTATATAGTCGAAACTCCATACAGATTCCGTCCCAAAAAAAAATCGGTTCCTCAAAATTTTTATAACTCAGTTTTTTTTTAAACCTATAATTTTCGTACAACTTGACCTATCCCGTTACCTAATCATTTCTTAAATTTTAATCACAAAAAAATAAATAAAAAAAATTGCATAATTTGTCTGGAACCCTCGATGCGCGAGTCCGACTCGCACTTGACCGGTTTTTTTTTTATTTTCACTCGTTTTGATTACCTGGAATGTGAACATAAAATTTAATTTCTCTGCAAGTTTAGATCATTTTGACGCTGACTGTACCTACCTACTTATTACATTTACGATAACTCAAACGCAGTCCAAACTTAGACCTTTGTATCGTTTCCTAAACATGTAACAGCAGTGAGGAGCTTCAAACTAGTGGTACTAGTATCGATTGACGTTATAGTGCCAAACGACGAAGTCAGACACGCCTACAACCCGATAAACATCCCACTTTGTTACAATACACACACGCGTTGTTAAACTGACGTACTAATTATATAGGTAAGAATTGTTACGATAGCACTGAACTGCTTTGTCTTCTGTTGTTAAGGAAATTGGGTCACGCAAAGAAAGGCTACGCCTACTTTGTTAATGTGCAATTTGTTATGTAAAATACTATGTGGTTAGATTTTCTTGTTTTAGTGGTTTTCACTAAAACTAGTGTAATAAGCGCTTTTCAGATGTTTTACCTTGCCAAATATAGTATTGACTATATTGCTAGATGGGTGTAGGTTTGCCTATTTTCGATATTGACGCCAGTATCGGGTAGAAAAATACGTAAATCTCGATTTGCTAGCTTTCAAGAAATAACAGAAGAGAATAGCTGTCTTGGGTCGTGGTCCACTATATATATCAGCAACCCATTAAGTCCCACTGTTGGGCTCGGGTCTCCTCTCCTCTAACTAGAGAGCTGAGAGGGTTTTAGGCCATAATCCACTCACGCTGGCCTAGTGCGGGTTGGTGGATCAGACATACTCATAGAATTTCTTCTAGGCTATGTGGGTTTCCTCACGATGTTTTCCTTCACCGTTAGCAGATGGTAAGTCACTTGACTAGTACATATAAATTCCACAAAGGAATCCACATTGGTACTGCCGGTCGGGATCGAACTCGAACCGCGTGATTTGCACGCCGGTCTCTTATCCGTTCAGCCACCATCGCTTTACAATTACCTACTATATAACAAATGTATAGCTCCTATAGTCAGAATATTCTTATGACCGAATGAAGGCTTAACAGTTAAAATAACAGTTTAAAAAAAAGTTAAACTAACTAAGTTAAAATAGCACTAGTGAATTAGGTAAGCTCTCACCCCACGTACAAACACACGTAAAGTTAAAAAACCGGCCAAGAGCGTGTCGGGCCACGCTCAGTGTAGGGTTCCGTAGTTTCCCGTCCGTCACAATAAGTGTTCCCACTTATGAGTTTAAAGGAAGTTAAAAAAAAAATACGGGCAAATGAAACTTGACCTCTGGATTGTATAGGCGCTCATACGATTCAGGGACCAAATTATATTGGTTAACTGCAGTTTCCATCTGTTGTTTCCATCCAAGTTCAAAATAATTTTCCTAGAAAGTCCTTATAAAGTTCTACTTTTCAGATTTTTTTCGTATTTTCTAAACTTATGGTTCAAAAGTTAGAGGGGGGGGGACGCTTTGTTTTTTACTTTTGGAGCGATTATTTCCGAAATTATTGACATTATCAAAAAATGATTTTAGTAAACCCCTATTCATTTTTAAATACCTTTCCAACAATATATCACACATTAGGGTTAAAATTAAAAAAAAAAACACTTCCCACTTTACATATAGGGGGGCTACCCTAATAAAACATTTTTTTCCAATTTTTATTTTAGCACTTTGTCGGCGTGATTGATACACATATTGGTCCCAAATTTCAGCTTTCTAGTGCTAACGGTCACAGAGATTAAGCGAGGACGGACAGACAGACAGACAGACATGGCGAAACTATAAGGGTTCCTAGTTGACTACGGAACCCTAAAAAGGCTTAAAAAGGCATGCATTTCTGAAAACACCGGACTTTTCCTAAGAATTAGGTCTATAACAAAACACTAACGCTAACGACACGCGAGCTTGTCTTACATAAAAAACAATACCTACCCATTAAAGGTTTATTAGGTACGCTTAATGTCACGGCAATGAATTATTTCTATAGAAACACTGAATCACGTTTTTGATGGAAATATTACATTTCGAAGGAGCATTTAGTCACGTAATTGTTGAAATTACACACGGTAGGATATAACAAAAACTTTCTCAAGATAACTAATCGAATAATGAGTTCAGAACAATAAGCATGGCACTGTAAAAGTGAAATCGCAATATGTTAAGTGAGCTATGTAGGCATATCTAATTATAAGCATGGCCTGCATGGCATAATGCGCATACATTGACTATTCTTATTATATAGGTACAGGCTCTTTTTAAGTTTTTCGACACCATTTGTTTGTCAGCGTGTATTTTAAAACAACATCTTACAAAGATAAAATATGTTTAACGATGTTTTTATTCTGCTCTCAGATTCTATAGAGTAGGAAGAACTGGAATATTGAGTTGAATGAAAAGTATGTATTTTTTTAATTTAGTAGTCAGAGCTAATAAATTAATGTCTTCATCGTATAACGGGCGTAACTATAGTTTTCACATGGGGTGACCGATAGACTTAAAAAGGGCAATTATAAACTAATTGGACAAAAAAACTACAAAGCAAGCTTTTATCAAGCAAGTGTCAAAGGTCAGGTGCGTAGGGTAAAGCTAATGTTATATAAACAAATTTTTGCCTGACCTTAAAAGAAAGGCCTTGGCAAACAGATTGAAAATTATATAAATATCACGTTTATAAAATGTATTTTTTTAATTTTGTTGCCTGTACTGTAAACGCAATGATTTCTTATGTATTACACACTTTTTACGTAATTCTAAAAAGTGTAAACATATTTATTGAACATACTCTGCGACTCCTAAGTGTAAACGCTCTTAACACACGGGCTAAGGCGCGGGCGGGTGCTTGTACTGAATAAAAACGTGTCGCAAATGCCAACAACAATCTAAACCACTATAATTATCACCACTACTCAAATACTAATGACTGCGTACAAAGAGCGTAGGTAACTTACCAGAACGCATTCCAAAAAAAACTATAAAACAAGCTTCTAGCAAGTGTCAAAGGTCAGGTACGTAGGGTAGAGTTATGTTCTGAGAATGCAAACGACGATTACGAGACACCACTAAAGGTAAGGCTATAAAGTACCTTAAGGGCAGCCTTGACCTACGAAAGCGGACAGCTAACACGACCACTATGTTAACTACTCCTAATACTTCACTTCGAGGAATAATAATGTGATTTAATTTAGTTTACATGGTGTAAAATATTGATAGGATTGCGGCGTTACTCGAACATTTTAATGGTAATTTAAAAAGCTATGAATAAATAGAAAATTTAATGACAATTAAACAGTTCACCGAACAATGAAGTTTATGTTTTTAAAGGACATCTCCCTAGGCAGCAAGCTTAATGTTGTGGGGAACATTACAAACTGAAGTGTTGTTTCATTTGTCGGAATATAATGAAATACGAGTAAATAACTGAAAATCGAAATGAAACTGAAGAACTGAAAAGTCCTAGATTAGTTTATATACTTATAAATAATCACTGAATTTCTCTAAACAGGCAATCTGCAGATCTCAAAACAAGACAAACATTATCGGCAGAATGTTTTTCATATCAAAGCTCTCATTAATAACTTTTACAGCATTGTTAACATCACTTCGATTAGGCTAGAACGTCAAACAAGGAAAATGGATGGTCCATTTCCTAAACCTCCTATAGTTAGCCGTTTTTGACATCGTATCATATAGCTTGGTACGACCACAAACAAAAGCCAAGGTCACGTACGTAAAAGCGTTAAACGTAGGACCACTCCCGATATTGCCAATTTAAACGTTTTAGCGCCATTCGATTTAGCTTTAACGGTTTATCAAATGTGTCAGTTTTGTATGTGGTTTTATGACTCATTCGAAATTTGGATATCGAAACGTAATTTTGATTCATGATAGACAAGTTTTAAACAGACATTTTTTTAATCGACCCTAGGTATAGCAGAGCATTTCTTATTATAGTAGAAGCAAAGAATCACACTAGGGTATGCTGCCCTCAACCGAATAAGACGTATTAACAGTAGCCGTAAGCCAAAACGGCATGTCGGAGGACATAATTATTAGAAACAATAGTTTATACTAAAATAAAAGATTTTAGTTGTATTAAATCACCCATATATTGGTGCGTAACACTTTCTTTTTAAAGTTGTAAGTGGGAGATGTCATAACACCGGTAATGGACATCAATATAGACAGAGACAATGAAGATAAAATTTCCTTTTTCCTCTTAGCTAGATTTCTCTAAAATTACGACAATGAACTCTGAATGAAACGTACAAAATTCAACCATAATGATATACCTTTAAAGTCCAACACAAAAATGAATTGGAACAATAGAAGGCACTGAAACATCGATTACACAATACGTGTAATGTCCCCTCAATCGTTTGATACACAAAGTGATACGGTGGGTGGCACTTTGATTGACACTCCCGAGGGCTGTAAGGATTTCCAATCTTTTGTTTGTCTTTTGTTCGATAAATTACGTTCACTCACTTTAGTGTAGGATTATTTTTGTCAAAGAAATATAGTTTGAAAGACAAAATAAAGTAGAAGAAAAGGGTCTTGTGTGCCAGACGCGATTACAAACATATTAATATTCTATATAATATTCTACCACATTTACACAGCGCCATCTAGTCCCAAAGTAAGCAATTATATTTGCTTGTGTTATGGGTACTAAACAACTGATATACTACTTAAATACATTTTTTTTTTTTTTGTAAATACATACACATTATAGATCAATTACAACCAGGCACAGAACAAACCTTTATGCTCATCACACAAAGATTCGTCCTGGGTGGGGATCGAACCCACGACCTCCGGTTTAGCAGTCAGGGTCACTAACCACTAGACCAACAGGCCAGTCGATTTAATTAACGCTTTGTGTAACGCCAATCCCAACAATCATTAAAATTTGTGGTTCACATAAACATTTGTATCGGCGCGGCGATGACAATATTGGTTTTCGTTTTAAATTGGTTAATAAAATAGTTATCAGTAAATTAATCGGTCTTCGTAAAGCATTTGTGTTTTAGTTTAGTACTTATAGTAAAAGCATAGTGTCCATAGACTGCAATAAATAATTGTACTTCACTCAGTAGAAAGACTTAGTTGAACAATAATATATAACATAGCAATAAACATATAAAATATAGTACAGTCGAACAAAATGTGGCCTGCCACCCTACGGTTGAGGTTCATTTGAACGTCAAGAAACAACAACGTCGATTTCTCCTTGCAATTATATTATGACAGTGACCATTGCTCTCTTTTTTTTTACTCTTAATTACGTCATGCCATGTGTCAAGATTGAATTACCACAGCTAAAAACAAATCACCTCCTTTTATAAGCATTATTTCAATTAAAGTTAGAAAAATCGGCCTTAGCGATAATTAAATCTCAGAAACTTATGTCAAAACTAGTAGGCCACTTTTTTTGCTGATTGTACATACAATTGATTTGTTACGATTGATTTTAAAATTTTTGAAGTCGGATAAAAACAATACTTACAGTGATAAATGCGCCATAGCTATGTTGTGAGTCGGATATGTTGACGGGGTGCTCCATATTGATGTCTGTGTTCAACTCCTCCGGCCACGTATCTGGCACCTTCGCGTCTGGCTCGCCCAGACTCCAATATACCTGTACAAACAATATTCATTCCATATTCAAACAAGAATGTATATTTAGATCCTTTTTTAAGAGGAAAATTTATTGGCTGCAAGACGAAACGATTCGTGACAACATCATAGAAGGCAGATTGCACGAAAGGAAGAAAGAGGTAGACCGAGGAGGTCTTTTATTGAACAGAACTAGGAGGTAAAGGTCCTGTCGTACCAGGAGATGAAAGGATTGGCGTAAGTAAGAGAGGATTGGCATTTACTCCACCGACCAGAGTGCAGTTTTTGACACTTTAAAGACACATGGCTGATAATGTGTATACGCGCATGATCGCTTAAAATGACCAAATATGAAGGAGGCTATTTCTTTATATTTGGTAATTATAAAATTAATTAATCGTCTACGCTACGAAGCGTAGTATATTAAACTATCTTATCTAATGCCGCTACGCCGTAGACGATCGCGATACACACGGGCCGAAATGGATGTAGGATTTGTAAACAAATCACTGAAAAATTGATTTTTAAGATTTAATATTTAACATATTTTCTTATGCCGATATTAGTGGCATTAAGCATTATAAACATTTCAAAATAATTCATATGTAATAATTTAATTGGTTTTATAAAACAGCCATCAACAGATAGTCAAATCTTGACAAAAAACAACAATGTTTAATCTACATCAAATTCGGCCCGAGTATAGGCCACAACTACTATCTCTATACAACTTTATCAATTATTTGGAAGACAGGTTGCTACACACGAGATGTGAACATTTACTAGGTATAAGATAAATCTAGATTCACGTCTAGGAACTTTCTCTTTGAGTCGTCTGGAATATTATTATATGCACATTAACATGAATAGAAATTACTTCTACCTAATTCAATAGATCGTGCAATGGGGAATAAGATATAATTTTGTGAGACGACTTAAAAATATTTATATCCTGAATTGAATTCTATTTTAACAGACTTAAAAAAATTAGGAGTAATACGACAGTTTGAATGAGGTTTTCTGTTATCTAGAATAGGTTTTATTTTCTTTAAAAAAACTTTATTCTTCATAATGACCAAATATGAAGAAATAACCTTTATTAGCATTAGTGAATGTGCGCATACGCCGCAGACGCTTGTTTTCACACTAATAAAGTGAAGTGTGTAAAAGGATATTTTAAAACGTTTCAGGCGTTAAGGTGACGTATGTTAAAGTAACTGTTTAACCAACATAATATAAAAATATATAATAACCATCTAGGGTACGTAATGTGTAACATAGCTGGAGAAATTTTGGTATGATACCTACATTTATGCCTACGCCTCCGGGGCAAGACGTGAAGATAATACAAGTAACGTAAAAAGCAATGAATCGCTAAAATAAACGACAACAAAGAGCTTACAACAAAAACGTAGCAACAAAGTACCCGAAGGTCTTTAACATAGACTTGTAAGTATTCAAACATAACCAACAATGCAGCCCTTACTCATCGACCTTGACAAAGTTTTACGTCGCCATTAATTGTTCAGTTTTGTCAGTATAAATTTAACGTCGAAATTATGACAAGTTTATGATGGTGGGTTGTGGCGAGTCGTACAACCTAGTGCCGGGCTCCATTCAACGGACAGCTTAGAATGTCTTGATGCCAACTTTGTTATCAAAATGTCTTAGTATAAGTTTACCGAATTAGTTGACGGGACAATAACTGCGTGAAATATTGACTCAGATTTTGGTTGGACCAAAGTGTTAAATATTTCTGAAAACAATTAATAGTACCTACCACATCCTTCCTGCACCACCCTTTAGGTTGACTGGTAGATAATGCAGTGTGGCATTATTTCTGCCTTCGTACACGTTTTGACTTTTGTGTATTTTAAGTTTAAATTTATAAAATATACTTACTTATTGTATAATCTGGGCTACCTACGCAATTTGATGCATTTATACAATTTAGGTATAATGCTATACGGAAGATGGTGCCAAAACTGGTGAAATATGATTTATAATTTAACAGCAGTTTTTGTCGCAAATAAATTTCTTATTGTTATTCTTTACGGTATTTTCATACTCGAGTGTCTCCCAATTTCTTAAAGAGATTGTCAGATTCTTGTGGTTCGAGTAGGTCTAATCAAAGAAATACCGCATATTATGAGTGCACATAAATTTTTAAAGACCTATTCATTCAGGGGTCTTAAATTGTGACCGAAGCGTTGTCCGTGCGTGACCGCTGAAAGCCAATATTTATAACCATGTTTACTATTAAAGTCACAACGAACTTAACAATGACATGACTTTCGTGTCATACGCCACCCAGCTAAATAATAAATGGCACGCCTGTCGTGTCATCCGCAACGAATCGGTTAATGTGGAAGTCAGCTTTCTGGGTGACTTGATAAATTTCAACACCAGTGTGCGTCACGCTCACTAGATAAGAAGACTAAATATATTTTTTTTATTAGTCTGAAACTGCTGACACTATCATGTATATTTATGAAGTAGTGATGTTTGTGTTATCAAATATGTTTATGTTTGAGCATCTAAAAAGCAGACGAAATAATTACAAAATAACATTTCCTGTAAATAATACAGCGCAATTCGGTAAGAGTACACCCCGTGTTTACAATCATCTACCATTATATATATGAAAATGCTCTTAAATTATTATATAACGGGTCTACGTCACGTATTATATTTAAGGAATATGAAAATACCTTATTTGTTTGCCCGACGTTTTGAAAACTCAAATTTCTATTAAAGCAATTTCTTATAAATAAAGCTTATTATACTGTAAGAGAGTATCTAGATGATAAAGTGAATACATAATAACACTTAGTTTTATATAATATGACATGCCACAATCAAATTACTATTAATTTACCTTGACTTTGACATAACACAAATTAATTATTGCATTGAGATATGATAAATTTATTTTTTTATTTTATTTAATTGTATTGTTTTCGTAACATAAATTGCATGCTTCAATGGCAGAATATGGCTGCACAAAATGTTTGCTCCCAAACATATATTATAAACACCTGTTAATTACCTACCTATGTATATTCGCAATAAATGATTTGAAATTTGAATTTGAAATATGTACCTAATAATTCCATTTGATAAATTTTTAAACATCAATAATGCATGCACTAAATATAATATTGTTCGGTTATACGTTATACCACAAGGTCCCGACCTTGTGCTTGGCAATGACATAGCTCATGGCGAGTACCTCCAACAATAGCTTTCATCGAATGTCGATTCATTCATTTCCATATTCGCTTTGTCATGTCTAGTGTATTGAATGAATATTCGTTTGTTAGTTAATATCGTTGATAGATTTATTGTACTATTGTACTGTTATATGTTTGGGTGTATTGTACAAACTGGAGTGTTAAAGTTGCTATTACTCATACTTGTGCCAGCATACTGTCTGTCAAATGTTTGACTTGATCGGAGGTACTAGTTCTTCGATGTTTATTTATCTATACTTCTATTATAAAGATGTAATGTTTGTGAGTTTGGGTGTATAAGCTTGGAAACTACTCATCTTCATAAAATTTCTCATAGAGATAGTCTAACATGTGGACAAGGACATATTATATTATAATAATAATAATATTAATAATATTCTACCACATTCACACAACGCCATCTAGTCCCAAATTAAGCAGTTATATTTGCTTGTGTTATGGGTACCAAACAACTGATATACTACTTAAATACATTTTTTTTTTGTAAATACATACATATTATAGATAAATTACACCCAGACACAGAACAAACCTCATTATGCTCATCACACAAAGATTTGTCCTGGGTGGGGAACCCACGACCTCCGGCTTAGCAGTCAGGGTCACTAACCACTAGACCAACAGGCCAGTCTTACTACAGTTACTTTTTACCGACACACGGGCGAAGCCACGTGTATTTATATACCGTCTTTTAAAACTTTACATAATTGTCGACGCCTTAAGAGCGTATTTACAAAAATACAATTACGTGAAAGTGTATTAAAAAGTAAGTACACGTAATGCTTAGGTACAGTTATTTTACTATGAAAATAACGCCCTGCAAGTTTCCAATGTGTTATTTGCATATAAATAGAACTGTAGACGCAACGATTTCTTACCTTTTACACACTTCTATATATTGTAGCAAACATATTTTTACAATATAACTCCAATTAAATAATAAAAATTTAAATCTGCGAAATATGACACTAAATTGCGTCGTTGTTGCCATTCTGTTTGTAAATACGCTCATAAGACGAATTCCTAACGTACCTATTTCTCAACCAAACGTCAGTATAAATTATGTTTTAGAAATGCTTATGTAACTACAACACACCACTCACATATGAACTCCCAAAAAGCAATTAAAACAATTAGTTTAAAACCGAACCTTACCTCTTTAAGAACAGAGTCGAAAATTATAAGGAAACGTGCCGCTGAAAGTGTGTGAGTAAGAAAAATAGCCAACATTGTTTTATACAGGATGGTGTTATATTTTAGCTGTGAAATATTAACACGCCAAGTTAGTAGCGCCGGGGTGCTAATTAAATAATAAAAGCTCTCGCTTTGCAGATGAATGTTGCGTACTTTGTTAGGATTAAAGCTACCTAGAAAATAAATAGGAGTTGGCTCCCAGCATGACGGGACTATTTATAATAATTAGCTAAGCTTATTTTAAAGGTAGATTTTATTATCAAAAGGGAGGTAAAACGTATCCTACTTCCCTACTTACAACAATAATATTATAATTATACAAAAAGACGCGCGGGGCTTCGCTCCCGTCGTTATTTATTTGGCCACTGCTCCGCTCCTATTGACTGTAGCTTGATGTTATATAGCCTTCCTCAACAAATGGCCTATCCAACACAAAATATTTTTTCAATTCGGCCTAGTAGTTCCTGAGAGTAATGCGTTTAACAAAACAAACATACTCTTCAGTTTTATAATATTAGTATATAAATAGTGATTGCCTAAAACAGAGCCATTCAGTAGCTACTTAATTAAAAATAATATAACATGAAAGACTTACATCAAATATTTTCCCCAGGTCTTCAGCGAGACAGGAACAATTCAGTGTGACAATACCCAACTCTTTCACCTGCGAACAAAAGTTACAACATTAACACGCAAGTTAATCATAACACATTTATTTGACTACCTACACGAGTTAGAGAAATATTTACCTACATATAATTAACATAAGGCCCTGTTTCGCCATTCACAGATAAGTATCTGAGAAATGTGATTATTTTGAAATGAATAAAATAAGTAATTACAGATTAATGACACTGATATCGGCCTAAGAAAATATATTTAAAATTAAATCTTAAAATACATTTTGACAGTATGGTGTATATCTGCGGATGGTGAAACAAAAATATGTTCAAGTGTTTAAATTATACAGGTATTAAGTTTATTTTATAAGTATTGCCAGTATATGTAAGGTATGTAGTAGAAAAGTAAATTGAATAAGAATTTCACATCTGACTATGAGATAAAACTGGGATTTAGTTTTATTTGAAATATTTTTTATGCGAGAGTTACTTTAACGCGAACCTTATCAGGTTTTAGCTAAAAACAGTGAATAACAAATTAAAGCTACCTGTGTAAGCGACCGCCAATCCATGTTCGCGCTGCCGATGTAAAAATGTTTTCTGTCAATGATCCAAAACTTTGTATGCAATATACCGCTACCAAACCACTTCGAAAAGTTTAAACTTCTCACCTGAATAAAAAAATATTATTTAAAATTAAAATGGAGTTACACTGTTTTATTTATAAAAACAAATGTGTCATTTTAATTACCTGAGCAGATTTTTTCTTAAGTAAATATTCTGTATCTAAATTAGGAAATTGTTTACTGGGCCAATTTTGAGCAATTTTTATTTCTATTTTTCTTTTTGACCCGGCAGCATATAATGCTTGAAACACTTGTTCTCCCTGAAACAAACAGTCATTAATAAAATAATAAAAAACTCTCTATAGAACCACCCACTTCCACTTTCTTTCCACTTTCAACATAGAAAATCTATGGTTTTTAATTTACTTATTGATTTTCATCATAAGACCGAATATGAAATGAATGGATGGTCAATATAGGTACAATAAACGATAATTATTGTTCTATGGTTAAGTCAAAAAAATAATATACAAACCTCTATAGAGGAATTATGAGGATAATCTTCATTATATCTAAGGTTCCAATAGAATGACGCTATTTCTATTGTGCTTTGAGCTTCATCTATTAAATCCAACCACACGTTTTTAGTTGGCAAATGCGTCATATTAGGAGGGTACATATGCCCTTCTGGTATACTTTCCACTAATGATAACCTGCAAAAAATATATACATTAGTTATAATATTCTCTATAGTCAAAAAAAAATGTGTCTGTTAAATAAGTTTGAACCTCAGTTTCATACAACTAAGATTCAAATTTGTATGGTATTTTATGGGCACCCCAAATCATTTCACTAGACTATGATGGATTGTTTGAAAAGAATAGCAATTTATTTTTCAAAGTTACAAGTTAAAAATATTATTTCTCGTTGCCAAACAAGGTCACAGCGAAAACTGTGGCTAGGGTGATTAATGATCACAGCTATTCTTGTATTTTTATTTTAATATGTTTAATATAATCTGACTATAGTTTTAGCATTTAAACTGGAGGTTTATGTATGATCGATAAAATCTCCCAAGTCTACATTTAACTTGTAAAGGGTTACCTTAATAAAAATAAATCAATTTTATAATGGTACCATGTCTGACTCCGAGGGCACCTTTATTCTCAGTTTTTTTGGTAAATTAAGCATATCTCGCTCCAACTTTCTATATAAGAAATGATATTACTCCGTTCCTCTGTTGCAATATGAAAGAAGGGTAAACAACCAATTTCTATTTTTTAATATTAGTAATGATTGCCTTACCTACACTCGTCTGAGCAATGTAAAGATACTGGTGTACTAGCTGCGTTCATTTGTACAATGTTTGGTTGGTCTAATAGAGGAACCAACACTACAAGTACTATCAATACTATTACTATTGATACTGGGATGCATGACGGACGACACCATATACTGCGTTTCTTCCTTCTGTTGGAAACAGACATATAATAATTATTATACCATTTTTTTATCAAAAATTTGTAGTCAAATAAATATCATTTGATATCTGTTCATGCGGATGTTTTTTATTTGTAGGTATAAAAAAATAAAAATATATTAAGCTTACCACAAAATATCATAATCATTTAGGTTATAATAATGCACATTTCAATATAAATGCCACATTAAAAGACGAATCAGGCATGTGTGCCTTGAGAAAAGAACTATTAAATTATTTTAAATTAGGTATGTATTGAAAAGAAAATTGAATTTGACATTGAGTGACATTATTACAACCAAGGAATTTAAAATAAATATTTATAGAATACTAATATAATAATTCTTTAGTTTAAACTTATTTGTTACTACTCAGTATTACTAGGTTGATTTCATTAATTTAATGTAACACTTATCTGGTCACTGGTTGGTTATCAGGCAACAAATTCTAAAATTAAATTAGGTAGGTAGTACCTAATAAAAAAAAATTAAGAGAAATATATACTACCTATAGGTCCTGGTTTTTTTAAAAAAAGAATAAGTTTATAAAGCTACTATGTAAAAAGTTCTTACTTGTCATTATAACTATTTCCATTCTCATCTCGCATCATGAATATCTGCTCCCACTGCTCCAATTCTTCATCAGACGATGACGCGTTCCCCACACTCCCAGATTCTAGCACAGTCTACAATAATAAAAATAAAATAACTCAACAATTAGAAAAAATATACAGGATACCAATAGAAGTGAAATGCCTGTCAGTAGGTATTTAAAATAATTCGCTAATTACGTCTTGCATACGTTGGTACATATAATTAGATACGTATGAAAATAAAGAAGATATCTGTAAAATTACCGCGAACTTAACAAATTATGATCAAAATTATATTGTTTTAATAAACTTAAACTAACCTTAAAATATTCCAAAATGTATTTGACAAAAGAAATTAAGTAGCCCATTTTGATTAATATAATAATAATTATAATAATCAAGAGCAGTCAAGACACAACCATAATATGGCTAACAGAAACGTAATAATAACATTGATTTATAATTTTAGACAAAGCATGTTTTGTTTTTGTGCCAGTTATTTGACACCAAGCGCAATTTTGACGTTGTTGACAATTTTAAGTACCTACCGACTACCGAAGTACCGAGACACCTCGAAACACGCACTGTTAAACGAAAACAATTTTTAAATTGATCGATCTATTAATTAAGTATTTTATGAAACATGTTGTATTAGTTATTTTATATTTAAAATACAATATTTGTATAAGTAAGTAGGTACGTTAATTTACTTTAATCATAAACTGGATACTGACCATAATAATATCTTCACTAAGTAATCAAACAATTAAATTTAATTACTAAACTAATAAATTCACTGAGCAAACATTTTATAACACAATCACTAAAGCAACACGTAATAAACTGCATTTTTGTTTATCCTGGCGTCCCTTTACAAACCGTGCAGGCGCATTAGTAGCAAAAATATTACTGCAAAGTAGATGACGTCGGCAACCACTGCATTGTGCATGTGCATTTTAAATACTAGGTTAGTATAAACCGTAAAACTATTCAGGGCAGACCAGTTTCAAACATTGTTATTACGACGATACTAGATAAAACAATAATTAGTATGAAATAATATAGTGTTTTATCAGTTGGTTTGGTTTACGACTTGGTATAGTGCAGTTTAGTTTTACTGGTTAATTATAAGTAAATTTGATTGGGATAGTGTTATTTTGTTTTTTTAACCTACCTTCCAATTTACCACTTTTTGTTGAAATACACATTAACAACACATCAGCATAAAAAATTACGTTTCTTGAAACACAATTTACCTACACACTTAAATAAATATAAATAAGTTCCATATCGAATATTTACACCGTAGTGTCGTGTGGCCACGCCAACCCACTAATTTACACTGTGACAAAATATTTTGACCGTGATATAACAGAAAATACACATTATACGCGACATTAAGCTCGACTACGCTGAACTAAATTGCAGGAAAATAACAAACCTTTTGCTAAAGCCCTCAGCGCAAAGGTACTCCGCGCACCACCAATAAATTTAAGTAAGTAAGTGGTTATTACCTACATAGATTGAATTATGTAAAAGCTTTTTATAAGAATAAAAAGCTAAGTGGGTAACTGATTATTTATTATTGATTCTACAAATACGTGTCCATATTGTGAGAATATTTCATGTACCTACAATGACAACTATATCAAGTTGAAAAAAAATGTAGAAAGTGACATCACTATTTTCAGTTGCGTTTAAAACGCGTTTGAAGTTCAATGCATTGACCGGAGGGCGCCATGGTGGCTGTAATGATTTATAATAATACAAATAAACTAACACTCCTTTCCACCTCACCGTAATTTAACTTCCGAAACACCTACCTATATATGAGTAAGTACCTATATAAACATAGCCCGTAAATAACTGAACTTCTTCGTGCTTTGTTTCATTACTTAAATTGGTTGCTAACTACTATTTTCAAATTTTACTTTTTATAGCTACGTACCGTAGCACGAAAACAAAACATTAAACTGGATGTTATATAGTTTGCTTAGGTATAGTTCCGTGGTCATGCTACACTCTACAGCTTTTACCAATTGCTATAGGTCAGTGTTTTTCATTATTTTTGAAAACGCGACCCCTTTATAGGTTAAAAAATTCTCGAGACACCCCTGAAGCCATGGACAGAAAAAGTTAGTAAAAAAAACACTACGTTTATAATGTTCTCTATTTTAGTTTGGTAGGTATATTCATATTCAATATAACACCTACATTCTGCAATAAATCCCGGGAGATTTGTAATCTCTTGCGGCCTCTTTAGGCCGCAAGAGATTACAAATCTCCCGGTCTCTAACGCTTATTCAATCACCACTCAAATTTGTCCAAGGTATTTTTAATAATAATAATATAAGGTGCACCTATTTTACGATTATAGGTTGTATGTACATAGGTAGGTATGGATATTTATGTCAGGAGGGAGTTGGATTAGAGTGGTCTAAACCAATTTTGTATTACATTGCCCAGAGGTACAGGCGCACTCTGCTCTAATGGAATAGAGAGGTATAAAGTGCATTAAGTAACGTGAATGTGATAGATACATACATTTAGATAATACATTTATGTCTTGCATGATTCTGGTATTTATAAAACCTACCTACTATTTTTTATAAACAAGATTGGTCGCCCCATCCTCCCCCAACAGATTTCCTTCTTAATAGCAGGTACCTTGATAAATACCTACCTTCCATGTCCCTACAATAGGTATATTAGTAATGTCAAAGTACCTTGTGATTCATATTTTAACTTAACTCTTTATTTTGCCGCAACAACGCTTGTTTAATTTTAGTCTTTAGGCAAAGGCCTAAATATATATAAACTATCTATATCTTTAACATAATGTTTTTTAACTCTAATTAAACTGACATTTCTGGCCGAAAATATTCCGTCAGCTCAAAATTAGGGGGCAGATAGCGTTGCTTCTTAGACCACCCCTTCTTTCATACCTGGCATCATCAGCATAATTACAACCCATAAACATCCCACTGCTGAGCACGGGTCTCTTCCAAAGACTGTGAAGGGTACTTAGCCTACGATACCACGATGGCCAGACGGGTTGGTATAGGGTTTGTTACGAATTTTCATTTTCTCACAGTGCTCTTGTCTGCTTAATATTACTTCCCTTACTCGCTATAAACGATACCCACGGGTTGAAATGAGGTGTACTGACATTATGTACTCTTAATCCGTCACTACACGGACAAGAGAGACACTAGACAGACTGGCCTGTGGGTCTAGTGGTTAGTGACCCTGACTGCTAAGCCGGAGGTCGTGGGTTCGATCCCCACCCAGAACAAATCTTTGTGTGATGAACATAAAGGTTTGTTCTGTGTCTGGGTGTATTTTATCTATATTATGTATGTATTTACAAAAAAAAATATATTTAAGTAGTTTATCAGTTGTTTAGTACCCATAACACAAGCAAATATAATTGCTTACTTTGGGACTAAATCGCGCTGAGTGAATGTGGTAAAAAAAAAAAAAAATACTTGGGCATAAGTACCTTGCTTATAAATGTAAAATAAGTAATCAGGAATTTAGTTTACAATGTCGCTGTGGTTACATCGCGCGTCGCGTCGATTGCGATAACATCGATCAACACGTAGTACCTACCTACCAATTCGGTCGTTCGGTAGCGCGAAAATAAAAAATCTTTGGAATTTCTTGAAATGTTAGCCTGTTTTAACAACACTATATTTTGTTTATAAGTACGAAACTATGTACAACATAATTAGCCAGCAAAGGTACTGATAGCTGCCTAAAAGTTACCCTAAAGAGCAAAGTTCTATAATATGTAAATAGGAATAATATGCCGTAGTAATTTCAACGCATTAAAAGGGTATAACCATAAAAATATATTAAATAATAAACCTGCGGCAAGCTAAAAGAGATAAACAGTTAAAATGTTTTTGGCTTTAGCCGAGTGTCGATGTCGAAACTTAATGTGTCCTCCTATGTCCTCCTCCTGTCGCTCCTCGGTCTACCTGCCATTTTATCGAGCAATACGCTCGGGTAGGTAGGTACTCTACAAATAAACAGCTGTAGACAATTTCCTCGATTGATACACGGATTGATATTAAAGTATAATCATCTTTCTCAATATTGTTATTCTTGCAAATGCACAAATCAATTTAAAATACCTTCCTGTCTTCAATTTGGTAGACGTTAAAAAAAAATCAGCAAAACAGTCAACTGTGCAGCGTTATTTTATTATTGCAAATTTAAACAAAAATATTTTAAACATATGTGCAACGGACGTATAATAAAAATAAAGTATACAGTCCCTACCTACAGGTGGACGTTAATACTAAACAAGAAAGGACCCATTCGGACAAAGCCATAACAATTGTGAGTACGGTCCGCAAAATAAGGGAGATTCTCCGAGCAAATATTCTCCTTTGTTAATCACGCAAGGCCAGGCCAAGTGGGACCGTGAATTAAAAATAATATAGGAAAATACACATAGTCAAATAGGTTGTCTACAGTCTACACTCATGGGGTATATGCAAATTAATAAAGCGTTTACCGGTTGTTGACATGGATTAAAAAATAAAGTATATACTATACAAATAAGACTGATATAATAAAAAAGTAATAAGGTTAATCTTAATAATAACCTTTTTAGAGAACGCTGTATTAAGTTTACAGACAAAAAGTTTTGTCTATAAGGCTGTGGATTCCATCATTTGTTTTATAAGCACAGTTGAATAAATTTTTAATAACAAAGTACACGTATTTGCTTGCTTCACATCTACATTTCACCAATTGTGTTAAGTTCAATGAGCAGAAACACGTATACTTACACCGTAATTTATTTACCTGGTAATTGTGAAAAGCAAGGTGACATACGAGAAATAAAATCGGTGTAACCCTTAAGTTAAACTTAACTACCTACTTCTAACAAGAGCTTTTTTGTACCTGTCGACATATTATTATTAGTGTTTGTCCTTGTGTTAATGATTCATAAATCACTTTGAAAGTTACTTACATAGAAATAATACCAATGGAGTATCATTAGGTGGAGTGATGATAGTGACTGACTATATTAATTGCTATATTTATGTAGGCGTAGATTTATAAAAAATGAGGATATCCATTAGGGGGGGTATCAGGGGGAAGCAGGGTATCTTTAAGTGAACTGAGCCTTAGTTCATAGTGCCCAATTCTAGTGCAAATGCGTGGAGATGGCCAGCCTAGTCATTGGAATGTATCGTTTTTCATTACTGTTAATTTGAGGCGAACTTAGAGATCCATTAACAGTGGTACAAAATGCCATTAGCAACACGGCGATATGTTCTTCGTCCCAATGAAATCTGGAAATGGCAATTCAGCCACATAACAACATTACCTATATTATCACGCTTTTGTGAAAATATGGATAATTAACTTACTGCTGTATTTTGTGCTGCTTAATTTATGTGAGAAATTCAGCGAATATATACGAGTAGTATGATGTCATGTTATGGCAAAATAAATGAAAATCTTACCCCTATTTTTAATGTTTTGATAGACTCCTTGCGTTACAGCCGAAAGCTTCAGTTTATACGTCTACCGCTGCCGTGGTAATGATCGCTAATGAATGTTTGTAACACAAGACAAATGGATATACAAAAGGTCGTCAACTTTGCGTGCGGGCAACAACTGGGTAAATAAACATTTCGCTCCTTGTATCGATTTTACAAACTGTCTTTGTTCAAATGTTACTATATAACGACCTTTGCGGAATCAATCAAATAATGGTTTCAATAACGCATACTGACAGTAGTTTAACAATGTCATTATTTGAACCTTAATAATCGCTGTTAATAGTAGGTAATACTTATTGGAAAGGGTATAAATAAACTGTCGCAACGACGCCGCATGGTTTAATGTAAAATTGTAGATGGTCCTTTAAACAGTACACAGTCATACATCGGCACGGTAGGAACAACTCAAATTTCAATCGCAATCGATTTTAAATTTTTTTAGGCATACCGGTTCGTGTTTCGTGAAGGGACAGTGATATCGGGTTCGCTGGTTATGACGTTATGGCATGACGACCAGAGGATCAGAATACCCACTAAAACTCTCCTGTGTTCCTTCTCGCTGGAACCTGATATGACATCAGTGACTCATCTAGCGACAGCCCTCAACAAGGCCTTAAAAACCAAAATTCAAGAGTATCACAATTACATTATGTACCTACATCTTTCTACCGTAAGTTTGGAATAGTTCAAAAATATTAATTCAGTTCGATTTATTCTAATATAATCGCATCGATTACCAATCTGACGTTTATTTAAGAAATATTAACATAAATCATCGGTGAAATTTGCACGTGCTGCAGTCGTATACAATTTATATAAATACTAATAATAATTACACATTCATTTTAATTCAAAATGAAATATGAAACAACCCTTTGCCGTTGCCTTTGGGAATGCTTAGGGAAGTAGTGGTTTGAGAAGAAAATAAAAGAAACGAACATAAAGTGAATATCTTTAATTACTGTCAGTGTGTGTTTTGGTACAGTGTAAGTTAATTGATAGAGTTATTTGATACTGTTTGCAATGTATGTTTTAATTAACGCAACATGAATATACTACGTGTAATTTCATTCTTGATAATATTGTAATTATGTATGTTTATTTTTCCTCAATTTACAGCGACGCAACTAATTAAAGTGGTGATTCTTCGTTGTTTAGAAATAGCAGACGGGCCGTATCGTCGAGTTATGTTCTAATTATGTAAGAAGTGGTATCAACAATAGTGTGATTGCTCAGGCCAGTCAGCAATGCCAAGTATAAAGTGATAACGTACAACTACGTAAAAGTTTGAATATATATGAATATATCGCAGACTTAGATAGAGAAATCACTCACCTACAATAAACGGATACCAGATACAGGTTTACTTGCAACAACAAGGTATATTTCGGTCATGCTGATGTTAAGTCCTTGTAAATGTAAGCTCAACAACACTTATAACAAAACTTACGCCATAACGCTTTTTACTACAAATTACAACTAGCTAATTTTAATGGAAAGTAAAATACTTATATAATTTAATTGAATTCAGTCTTTCAGCACAAAATCTTCAGATAAATGAAATTCTTCAAATATTAATACAATGTTAAATTACTAAGACCAAGAACATGGAAGAGAAGATATCATGTTTGCTCGGAGTCAAAGGAAACGTTTGACATGAAACTTGGAAGCGCCCGAGGGAAATGGCCAACAATAACGCAATCTTCAAGATAATATCGATACCTTTGCTTCAGTTGGTTGGAAAAATAACATAAAATTGTCGATTTTCGTTTATTTTCAAAATTAGAATATTTAAATCGGATTAGAGTTGGTACCATTATTCTTGCAAATTACGTATATTACATTCTATTTTTGAAGCCTACAATATATATGGAAATAAGATTAGTGATAAAGTTAAAATGATTAACCTCAAGGTTTTGCAAAGCTGTACGAATTGGTGTACAGATTTTTTTATTCTAGTTGCCATGACAACGAAGTAATAACAAAATTAGGCAAATATTCGAAGTTCAAACCCTCGCCAACGTTCATTTTGCTGATAATGAGCTGTGACCTCGCGTTGTGGTACGAAGTATGTGAAATATGCTTTGTAAACGATATATGTAAATGAAGTAAATGTATGTAAATGAAGGTGCCTTGACAAAGAAAATTAAGGAAATTAATGGCAATCGATAGGTTTGTAAGTTAGGAATGGGTCCCGTTATATTGTTGTATGCTACGAGTATGTAATCTCAAGTGTTAATTAAATCACACCAACAAATTAACAGCGTTCATTTTGTTGTTCGACTAAGTTCAGTGAACTTCAAAGTTGATTGTCTTTGACAAGGTTGCAACAGTTTTGTGTAATAATTATTTGGTAATTTTAAGAAAAAAACTTGTTGATTGAGTGTGTAGTAATTTCATTAGCTTGTAAAAGAACCCTAAACAAACAGCTTAATTTAGTTTGAAAACAAACTGAAAAAGCTGCCGGTTATACATAATAGTTACTTAAATGACGCATTAGTATTAATTGTTAAAAATACTAAAACATAAAAAGGATTATATATTATGTGATATTATATTGGCTGGGTCAAATAAAACTTGGCTAATAGGTGTGGTGCTTAAACAGATTTTTTTCTTTCACAAGGTGAGGTCCAAGAATGCGAAAATGTACTTACACAGATAATTAAGTTATAGCTCGGGCTTCACAAAGAAGGGGTAAGGGAGGTACGAATACCATAGACTGCCCATACATAAAGCAATACGGAAGCTAACACATGGCTTAGTTTTATTATAGCAACAACGAGGGATAATATTTATTAGCAAAATAAATTATATGTTGTATGAAAGTCGTAACACAGTTATACGAGGATTGTAAAATAAAGATAAACGTGAAAAATAAGTGTTATCGGAATATTTATTGCATTCATATGAATCATAAATGTTGGTGGCTCAGTCAGTACTAAAATATGATCGGTTCTCGTATTTTACGCTTCACATGTCCAAGAAAATAAAAAATATGTTATAATTTTTTGTTTAAGTGTATCTTCTTTTTTGTAATGCTAGTATGTATATTAGTAAGTAGCCCATACGGTAAAAATGTTGACTGTCACCGTGGAGTGGTTAAAATGGTCGTTTCGCCACTAACATCGCTATGCCGCTGTGAAGTGGGGTAGATTCCTACACGAGATACAAATACTTAATAATAATAAGAAAGAATGAAATACTATTAGAAACAGATTAGCAGATTAGCACACAAAAACTGACACAACAAAGTAATAACATAATAATGATTTATTTATTCCCCAAATTCTTCGTGTAGTGACGCGATAAGAATACATAATGTCACTAGTCAGTCACTCAACCCATAGTTGTCTAGAAAGGCGACCTTACGCAGACTAGTTACAGTTACATTAACAGGAAAGGAAAATTCGAAACAAACCCTATATCAACCCGTTTGGCCAGAGTGTACTAAACTATACTATAGTATACTATTGTTAAAAGGTGTAGGCTAAATTCCCTCCACATTCTTTAGAGGAGACCCGTGCCCAGCAGTAAGACATTTACGGATTGAAATGATGATGATGAAATTTTGAGATTCGGATATTGTCATACATAACACATAGATAAATCGCTACATACATTTATGCATATACAATTTATATCGGAATCACATTTAGGCACTAGTGAATTTAGTTTTATCAAACATAATAGGTATTTAGCTGACTCTACTCCTATGGGAATAGACGAAAAAATTTACAAAAGAGGCTTAAAACCCTACGTTTACATATACTTATATAACTAGCAGAATGTTTTCTTTTCTTTCATCGGACGTTGTATGTGACATGCGGAAATGTTTTAATGGATCGCTTTTAACAGCGTTTGGTAGCTTCCGACAGATCTAGGTTAAAGCTTTTAAAGCATGCAACTTTGGACGGGAATGTTGACTCGAATCCGCTATTTCGTAAAAATAAACACAGCTGTCAATAGGGTAATCTCCTATTTACTAAGTATATTGGGTGCCCATTTCTGCCTTGCTAAGAAGAAAAGCCGCAGTTGCATTACATGAGGAAAAAACGCTTGTAAAGTTACTATATTTAGATACCATTTCCCGTTTGCTTGACATACAGTTATGCCGTTCTTTTTTGGTAGGGCAGATTTATCCAAACACTTTTGTTGTAGTCGGACGTTTATGGGTTGACACATGTGACCACCCCTTATTACAAGAGACCTAACAAACCTAGAAAATGTGGTCACACTACACCTTTGAAAATAAAAGACATGACGTAATTAATATGTTACTATAGCAGAAAAAAATCCTTAAATTTTTGGATGAAGTTTTCATTACAATATCTGTTCCAAATGAAAACGATAAACTGGACACATTCAGAGCGATAAAACAAATAGAAGTAGTGATCGAAAGAGAAATCTGTAGTCGACAGGACATTTGTTATGAACGAAAAAAGTTTGTTTGTTACAAGTGAGAGGTCAATGAATCTATGTGAAATAAATCATAAAAAGGGGATGAAAGTATATAGATATTAGTATAACTTTGAACTTCTACTCTCAAACAGTTTTAATAATAATAGACTACCGTCTATTAGGTACCCCTAATTTAGATTTAATAAAATCTGCGGTAACAATATTTTTATTTGTTCATGTAGTACCTATCGGTTCCTTCATTATGTTTATACTGTATTGTAACTTGTATGTTCATTATGTGTATATGTACTTATGAATTTATGTATGTAATTTGGTGAAATAAATAAATTATTATTGTTCTATTTCTGTTTTAACCGCATATCGAAATTTTTGCATATGTTCCAATACATCAGTAGTCTGCTCATAGCAAATTCGGTCACTAACCTAATCGTATGATAGTGGGTCGAAATATCAACAAGTCAACGAACTCATAAACCGTTATACTTTCCTTTTTCTCCATTCGAGCGAGAAAACAAACTAAAGCAAACAAGTATTTAACACTAACCCCTTTTATTTATTCATAAATGAAATCTCATCTAAGTTACACAGTAATTCTTATGAAACTCGTAAGTTAACAAGATAATCTGCAGAAATAGTGTCAGCCAATTGCACCACTGATATCGCCAGATAGTAATTTAAATAAATAAATATTTCGGACATAGATTTTTTTTTCTTTTTTTTTACAAGTTTCGTACCCGACTTTCAAAGTAAGCTAATTTATGGTTGTTTCATGGGATCTACATAACTGATAAACATATATACCCTCAAACGGCGATAATGCATGAAAAGACTGATGAATGTTGAAGAAGCCAAAGATGTATGTCAGAATCGTAGCAAGTGGAAGGAAATAGTCTCTGCCTATCCCTCTGTTGGGAAAGAGGCGTGATCTATATGTATATATATATATATAAATATTATACACAGAAATCACCTAAATTCCGTAACAAAATTTGCAGATCATACAAATATTTGTTCCGATCCGGGAATCGAACCAGCGAAAACCTCAATAACTGCAACTTTATACCGTGTCAGGAACCACTGCGCCACCGAGACTAATTATAGCTACCACATTTTGTGAGTTAGAATTTGGGTTGGAGCTCAGAAATCTTAGAATAATTATAATGTAAGAAAAATGTTATTATAAATTATTTTCGCTTTGACGTTTGCTAGATTTTCTATTCAGACGTAAGTAAACAATAACAAGTCTCTTTTTTAAAAAAATAATCCAACTGCAAAATTCAGTGTAAAACGAAATAATAGAGTTTTTTGGATTTAAATCTGATTCTACGTTTAAAAAAAATAACATTACACTAAAAATAATATTCCTCTTTTAAAATAAAGAAACGTAGGCGAACGTGATGGATTATTGTTAATTCAACAATAAATCTATACCTATTATTTAAATGTCCTATTACACAGAAAACCCCAAGGAACCTACAACCTTTTTGTGTAAACCTTTAAAATTTTCCCTCGGTGACATTTGAGACAAGCGACCATCAAATATAAAGAAATAAATTTCGGATGATCAGTCATCGTTAATATTTTATTTGCCACGCTCTTCTCATATTTATACGACTTTTTAGATATAAAAGATGTGTTTTATTTTGATCCTTATATAGTAGTAATATGAGATAATATGGGTAGCCATAAACGTGAGAAATGTCGTTAGGAAATATTAGTAACAGAGAATATGCTTATCTTGATGACGTAGTAACAGTAACTTCAATCTCCATATTTGGCTTTAATAGTATATTGATTGGATTAAATAAATTGTAATTAGATTATGCACGATATACAGCCTTAAATGATGCCTAGTAAGATAACATATTTATTTCGAAATGAAAAGCACGTGACATATTAAATAACATTGCTGATGAAATATGAATATAAAACATCTCCCTAACCTTTTGGAAAAATAAATGACACTATGTTGTGCTGTGAACTGTGGACAGCGCAAAATTTTTGAAACGACTCCCTAGGTTGCCATATATGTATATATGTATATGTCACTGTCATAGAGCTTTATGTCATTGAAACTTTTGAAAATATTGAACAATTGATGTACACACATGTAGTTTAAAGTTTGTTTGTTTGGTTCAAACTAATGGCTCAAGTGTTAATTATTGTGATTAATATTTTTAAAGTATCTTTATGTCAAATTTTACTAAAATCATTTTAGTGGTGTAGCTGTGAAAGCGTAACTAAAAAACCAAAGTAACTTTTGCTTTAAATAAATTAATAAAATTATCTTATCATAATAATCTTTGGCAATCTATACGGGCCTTTATAGGATACATAACCATAGATGAAATATTCATATATACATGCTTATTAATATCCGTAAAAACTTCTTAGTGACCAATCATTTTAAATACATATATTATTATGTTTAACAAGTACGAGTATAATTAAAATATACTTCAAAATTTATAATAAAAAAGATCTTTCTTCAACTATATTACAACCAGAACAAATGAATACCATGCATACACATGATAAAATGTATATATCAAGATTCAATACGTCGTAGCAATACCGTAGCATTGCTACGTATATTGCTACGCACGTAGCAACGTAGCAGTAAAGCGTACCCGGCATCACGAGTAAACGTATGAACGAGCTTTGATAACGCATAGGGGCTTATTTGTTACTATATCTATACAAAGATGTGCGTTTTAAGGTTAAACGAATGTTTGATAGCTATTCGATTGGAAAATCGAGTACTCGAGTTTAGTAATAAAAACAACAAACAAGTTGTTGTGTTATTAGAAGCGAATATTCATATTTCTAAATATAATATTATGGCAAAATTTTGGTAAAATTAAAGAACAATATTTATCCAGGACTAATTTATGTATAGAACTTCAGTTTTAGTTAGTATAAAAGGGGTGGCCCACCTGATTTCTTTTTATGATACTGAACGGAAGGTTTCGCATTAACTAAAAATAGGGTTGTAATACAACTTCACTAGATTTTTCAAATACGAAAATAGGTTGTTTATAACTTGGTAATAAAACACCTGATTCGTAGAACCAAGTCTACTCTTCTATGAAATAAGAATTATAATAACAAGCAATATTACATAATAATAATTTATTTTCGTAAAAGGGTTACGAAATTTAAACATCATAACCTTTACTCATAATCATAGAACGTATTTGTATTGTATCTCTCCTCTATCTAGAGAGCCGTGAGGGTTTTTAAACCATCCACACATGCTAGCCTTAACTTGGTGGACTGATCCACCAACTAACTATATGTCTGAACGTATGTTCAGACATATGAGACATAGTAAGTGTATACTTAGAATTTCTCTGTCAGTATAAAATCAGTCTTCTATGAAATAAGCATTATTATAAGAAGCAATATTACATAATAATAATTTATTTTCGTAAAAGGGTAACGAAATTTAAACATCAAAATATAACCTTAGAACGTATTTGTTTTTTATCTCTCTACTATCTAGAGAGCCGTGAGGGTTTTTAAACCATCCACACATGCTAGCCTTAACTTGGTGGACTGATCCACCAACTAACTATATGTCTGAACGTATGTTCAGACATATGAGACATAGTAAGTGTATACTTAGAATTTCTCTGTCAGTATAAAATCAGTCTTCTATGAAATAAGCATTATAATAAGAAGCAATATTACATAATAATAATTTATTTTCGTAAAAGGGTTACGAAATTTAAACATCAAAATATAACCTTAGAACGTATTTGTTTTTTATCTCTCCTCTATCTAGAGAGCCGAGAGGGTTTTTAAACCATCCACACACGCTAGCTTTAGCTTGGTGGATCAGACATACACTTAGAATTTCTTTGTACCCTACCGTTCAATCCAGTTATGAATCGTAACAAAGTGTTACAATTCATAACTCGATCGTTGGGTATTTTAGTAGCGCAATTACTGGTTGTACATAATTACTATATGGCGTGAGTTTGAGCTCTTATAACTGGCTATGTTCACCACAGCGAATTTCTGATAAATGGCTATAATATAACTTTTAATTTGAAAGGGGCTATAAATGAATAAAGAGCCACGCGAGCGTGTTGAGCTTTGAGACTTGATGTGCATAGTTTCAGTTTAAATTGTTTTAAACTCAGTGATTTTGCTCAGATGTGGTACTTGTAATATCAAATATATAGAGAGACAATGTGAGTCAATGACTTAATATACTCGTAGTTATGATGTTTATCTTATTATTGATTACACAAATAATTGGTTAAATAGCAAATATTTACTAGTAGCACATACTTCAACAGATCTTTTACTTATACTTTATATACTTTCAAAAAATAAAATAGTTCCCCCCCTCTATCTACAAAACCGTAAAACCTAAAAATAAATTCGAGATGTGTCTGAAAACAACCAGATATAAACGTAATTATAACGAACACATAATTATACTATATCAATAAAACACTATTGAAAATTTGAAGTCACCCCCGACAAGAGCTGATGACCTTGAAACGACTGCATCAATTTTAATAAAACGTATCTAAGAACAATCACGATCATGTCAGCTTTTAACAAAAAAAAACCGCATCAAAAACAGCCCATTCGTTTAGGAGCTACGATGCCACAGACAAATACACGGACACACAGACACGCTCTTTTGCCTCGGGGGTTAAAAGCAAACAACTTCATACATTGGCTCTAAACATGCACACGCAATATATGTTCCATAATATTTTTTAAATATAATGCTATTATTGGCCTAACGGCTCCACCAGTATAACATATTATATTGTTGAATTTATTTTTTTGTTTTACCTGTGTGACAAGAGACCTACTATTTAATTACGTGACCAGCGGGCTAATTTTTCTTGGCGCAAAATATAAGCATTGCCATCCTACGTGGCAATACTGCCAGTCTGCTGGGCACGTTTCCGGCGGACAACGGCATCGATGCGAAGGAATTCTTTGACGCATTATTTTCGTATTTTTATTTTTGGTTTGTTTATTACTTAGTTTTAGTTGTAAATATTATTTTCTTGTAGATATTATGTAACTATATAATCATCTACTACGAAGCTCTATCTAATCTAATCGTTAGATACTTTTTTCAATCGAACACAGTGGTTGTCATATAAATTTAAACCTCTTCGTTCCGTCCAGTCCTTTGTAAACGCTACCTAATACGAATTATAATATTAGGCCACGTTCAAGGTTATACCAAACGAGTAGGAGGGTTCGCTTTTATTTTCTTTATTTTATGATATTGCGGGGTTTACGTAAACAAGACAACAAAAACATTTTTAGATACCACAACAAAATATTTTGGAAACACAAGCCAGGTTTGAAATGTGGAAATAGTTACAATAAGTGGTCTCAAAATACTATTCCAAATTGAATTGATAGATTTTGGCATATATTTTATAAAAATCTATATATATTTATTTATGAGACATCTATCTACAAGATAAAACATCAATATCTAATGGCTCTACACTCTACTGCGTGTGTTTTCGCCATATTTCGCCAAAGGCACTTGCACGAGGTCGGGTGAGATAGATAGAGAGCAAATGAGGCGAGACAAGAAGAGAGAAAGCTTGTGTATGTACAATTGTACACTCTGCACTCGATAAGTCTCGCGGTACCTCACCGAGAGTGTACAGGCGTGGTAAAACATCGGCTGTAAGTATAACAAGGCCATTAGTCCAACCTTTACGTTCTTCCTATAATTAATCGTTTAGACACACTATAATCATATAACGATTAAATTTCAAGGACGTAATAAATTATTTTGATTGACATAGAAAAAATAGGTCACTGTTATCAAATAAGCTTACCACAAATTTGTCAGCCTCAGGGTCATAGACACCTCTTAATAATTATATACTTAATAGGGGTTATTTTAAATGCATATTGTTATATTTTATGTTAATTAATTTTGCAATTCACATACTTTTAAAACCAATGATATTTTATGTTAAAAAAGGTGTAGATAGGTTATAAGCGCTCGAAAAGTGGCACACAAAAAATAGACTTATTAGCAAACCTCATCTCAATGTCCCGTTGACCGTTTAATTTCTACTGCATGTGACGACGCATTATAGCAAATTTTGTTGTCTCTATTTAGATCGTGATGATTAAATCATGCTATCTTACTTTCACGACTCATTTAAGGTATTTTGACATTGCATTATTACGATATCTCTGTGTGCGTTTGTGTGCCATTTCCTAAGATCGAACGCTATGTAGGTAACCTATCTACACCTTTTTTAACATACAATATCATTGTTTAAAACACTTTTGATTGATAAGATTTCAGCTGAAAGTCTTGGACATGCTGATCTGTGGTCATTTGAATTCGCTAGCTTCTAGTATTTTTTCTCTTTGTAATTTTCTTTGCCTTTCACCTCTTTTTTTTTTTAAACCTTATAAAATTAATAAAACAACATGGTATTGCCTGAGCTTTAAAAAACAGAATAATGTTTAATATCATAATAAAAACCTATCTCTGTTCTGTGATCATAATAATGGTCATAACTTGCCACAATCTCGGACGGCAAGGTAGATTTATTATTCATGGAGTAATAAACATCTTGTCATTGTCACACTTGTTTGACACACACAAACAAGAATAAATTCTCGATGATATTTTAAAAATGTAGGTAATTTAATGTGATATGGAAAGGAACTATCTCCTGAGATACAGGCTTTTAACCTAGTTCTTAGGCTTCTATATTTAAGTGCCAAATTATGGCTGAATTAAAGATTTATTATTAAAAAAAAACAATTTACTTTATTAATAATAATTATTGTACGAAACCTTTTTAAATTAAAATTCAAAATTCAAAATTTCAATAGAAACTCAACACCGTACAAATTACTTTGTGTAGATAAACAGTTCATTAAATCACCAAGGACTTTTGAGGACCTTGAACAACGCAACGCAGACAGTCTCATACAATTCGACGTAAATTATATTCGACCGTAGTTCGAGAACGTTGTTACATATAATTCAATCGTCTCTGGTAAAATTTTAAGGTCTAGTTTAACAAAAGAAAAATCCTTACTTTTATCGTGATAAGTTAAAGTAGTAAAATCTTGTTAGAACTGACAACATTTCGATAAATGTAAAAGGTATTGAAAATATTTTACACTTATTGAGTAAAATTAATCTACAAGTACTGTCTTGAATTGTAACAACAATCGAAGTGTATAGTAAATTACAATTTGATTTAATTATTTTAATGTTATGATTATAGTCGACTTAACAATAAAATTGAACGTAATATTCGCAATCCATTGTGCTCAAAATACATTGAAACAGTTACCAAGAATAGTAAATCTATTATTTTATTGTTAACTGTGTTGTTTCATGATCTAGTTGGGCTAACTATCGAATGTTAAGTTCTACGTTAATTAGAAATAAACTTGGGAGTTGCGATAACTCAATAGACGAACTATTCAATTTAACTTAGAGTGTACGAACAATAATGCAACACGATACTTTTCATACAGTTGTTGAGTTACTAAGAGATTTTAATATACATATTTTAGATTATCTCCTATCTAAACTTAATATATTAAAAGCTAAACAACTTGACTGTCTAGTTGAACGCTAATATCAGAATGACTGGTCCGAACTGAAAAATCTATCATATAATATAATATTTAGTTAAAATGATTATGCCAATTTAGTCATAAATTTTATTACTCGGAAATCTTTTAATTAATTACATAATTAAAAGTACCTTTAGTGCTATCAGAATAATATGAGTAAGCATTTGACAATATAATCTGCAAATAATAGCTCACTAAAAAACATCCGCCCATCTGAAAGCGCTATTTAATGTTTGACCTTAATAGTCGGCAATCAATTGCAGCTTTCTATGATACAGCTGAACTATATTCCAGAGACGAGCAGTATAGTGGTACAGTTGAAAACAAGTTGAAAAGTTGATACTCTGTCTGAAATAGAACTAAATGTTACACACATTCGATTTTTTTTAAGAAAAGTGGTGCATTCTATTTGCTGACAACAACATATTAACGCTTGTTACAAGTGGAAAATTATTTCCTACAAAATAATCTTTACTGTGTTTATCAATTTTAATAAGTAAATAACTGAGAATTGAGAAATCTATAATTATTTATTAATTTTCTATTATTGTTATGAAATTATAGAAAATAAGCTCCACCTCAATACCTTAGGAAGAAAAGGCATAGAAAAATGTGTCTGTTATCTTCACTTCATTAATCTATGGCTACGACTTCTGTACAACTTGATCATTGTTAAATCCAGCGTCAAGCACAAGTCTACTCAAGAAAAGTATATAAAATAATAGCTTTCATCTAACCTCTCTAGCTAATTCTCTAACTAAACTAACATTTTTTGGGAAGAAGGTAAAATGTAACAAAAATAGCTCCGTGTCGAATATTCCCCGACATCCGTCTCAGAAATAAATTATTACTGGCTAAAATTTCGTAAAGTCTCACTGGCAACATCATTTTAGTTACTTATAAAATAAGCTGAAATAGGACGAACAAGATAAATAGCAATGGGCTCAAATGTTTGCCTTGTAGCTTAATCCTTAGGGAACATACTAAAGAGATCCTTCTAATAAATAATGCTCTTACATCGTAAAGCGAGTGCCTATGTGATAAAATATGTAGAACTTAATAAAAATGTAGTTTTTGAGCGGACTTGAGTTAACATTAGTGTTTTATTTTCTACCTAGCCAGAATATTCTGTTGGCTGGTTGAATAATATATAAATGTACTCCGAATTAAGGTGACATGGGTCAGCCCACTTCAGTTCGAGGCTTATCTCTAGTGGCCAATTAAGAACTGATTAAATAATAAAGAAAATTAACGCAATAAAGAATTAAGTCATTCACTTTGATAAAGGTATCATTACACCACTTCCCCTGAAAGGTTAAGGTGAAAGGTAATCTGAAGGGTAGCTTTAGATGTTGGACTGAATCACAGTCACAATTTGTTTTTACAAACATGTAATGTAATGGTCTTAACAAGGTAACATGCCCATGTTGACCAAACAGAATTCGGTCATGTTCATAATTATAAAACAAATTAATTATATCTGTACATTCTCAAACGCTGAAATAAATATTTTTAAATTTTTCTTGGTTGATGATTTGAATTCTTGTTGCAAATAGACGTAACAAAGCGAGATTTATCTTACATAATCTTGCAATTTGTTTTAAAATGTAAACGAAACATAATTCTAAGAATAAACGTACTTATCTATATCCAAATTCAATTGAATCCTTTTCATAAAAGTTACACGTACACCTTTACAAATACGTGACACCTGACGCCCTAAGGAGTTCTGCTCAGACACAAAAGCATTAAAATTTAGTTCTCAATACGAAGCAGGTGCTCCCCATTGTATTTGCAATTCCAATATACGATACTTCGCCTATAGTGTTATCTCGTATAAAGACATATAATATGCCTACGTACGAGCATATGTTGTAAGTATCCAACGAAAGAGTTTATATATTCGAGCTTCGAATTTTTAGTTTAATGTATTTTTCCCTTTATTAAATTAATTTGTCACATTTACTTATTAAAAAAATACATTTAAAAATATAATAATAATGTGGGGGCCGACGATGCCGACGGTTAGGGCTCCAGAGAAAGGAACCTCCTCACAATACGTGCCGTGTTGAGGAGCACTGCCTTCTATATTAGGCCTTTTATCCAGCTACCTAGCTCGAGCCTCTTAAGATGTTGGTCGAGGCTCTTTGCTACTAGGCCATTGGCTTTTTTTATGGTCCACATCCCACATGTCGACAATCTCGTGGGCTAAATCAAGATATTTGGCTTGTTTCTCTTTTTCAGCCTTCACGAGATTCTCATCTCGCTAACATATTTTTATTATTATTCTACTAATATTATAAATTCGAAACTGTGGATGTATGGATGTTGTTTGTTACTCAATTACGCCAGGACAACTGGCAGGAACTGTAGGCACACCTATATATTATAGTCTACAAAAGCAAATAGCTACTTTTACCTGACACAACACGAATGAAAGCTTGTGCCAAAATAAAGATAACATTTTAAAAAGGATTAAGAATTGCTTAGAGTGAAACTTAGCACAAAAATATACCAACGAAAATAATAATTAATAGTAAAAAAAGTAAAAAATACCTTTTACGTGGACGAAGCCGCTATCAGTACCTACCAGGTTATTAATAATGATTCGACTTCCAAAATATACATTATTAACGTTAATGAGGTACGTGTAAAAATATTATTTTGAAAAAATAAACAATATTTGTTAAACATAATAAGGTCGTAGGTATTTTCCCTAATGGTGCTATGGCGTGAATATCGGCAATTTTATAAGTACTTACTACTAAATTGTTTGGATATCGAACAGACTATGAGTAACATGTGTATTTTCTATTATAGCTAAGTATCTGTAAGACACGAAGCCAAAGTCAAACTTATTCCCCCTTATTACAAATTACGGACTAAACATTAAACCAGGTTTAAATTGACAACTTTGACACTAAAACAATTGCTTATGTCAATTTAAACCTGGTTTTTTATTATTCATTATCTGTCACCGGGGCGAATCGGTTATGGTGATCGCCTCGTCACTAATTTTGACGAGTGACGTGGGTTCGATTCACACACGAGACAAATATTTGTTAGGATAGTGCGGGCGTTGTATTCCTAAAAAGAGGACAATAACTTTTTTATTACATTATATTCTCCTAGTGTACCTTAATCTCTTCTAACAGCAGAAAGATTAAGTCTACCTTAAACAGAGTAGTAAGAGGAGTGTACTATGGGGATCTTGTGTTGACCCACATGAGTAGCGTTTTTGCCTTAATACTGGAATCAAACTCAATAGATCCCGTAATACATATTTTAAATTTTTGACCATGATGCTTTCTCACTAATAGAATTAGATCCTATACAGATTACTTTTTTCGCCCGCTTTGCTATGGAGGGAAGTGGATAATTACTTTCCAACTCCTCCATTTACTTTTGATTAATTTCGTTGAGGGTTCCCCAACGCGGTTAAGCATTCTCTAGGACTTCCGAGTGTCAAAATTGGGTGTTCACAAGGGTCATCGCTGCAGAAGTTGCAGTGGTGGGCGTAATTGTGGGATTGTCCCGTACTATAACCAGAGGTGTTCATGCTAATATTTTCTTTAAATAAACAAGAAGAATGAAGTTACGGCTGAAGTTAGGCCAAAACAAATGTCAAACCTCGATCGCAATCACTTTTGTCTCCCATCAAGACATTTTTGTGACCCTTAAATATCTGCAATTGGTAATATCTATGAACCCATTATGATAGGTACACTAGAGTCTACTATTCAGAGAAATAAATCACGATTATTAAATCATTTATTGTTCGGACTACAATAGTGGGTGTTTAAAGGACATGATTAAGCTTTTGACCCTCTTCTTGCCCTTTGACATGAGCCCTCGACCCCAACTGTCACAAGACGAGGTAGAAAAGGCTTTTAAGTCACCTTACTATGTTTGGCTCTTCACGTTCGGTGACAGCTAAACGTTAATTGTAACGACCTTGAAATAAATAAAACTAAACAATTTCCAATACATGAACTGTGGGTTCAATTCTGATGGGTGGTATCAATATAACGGCCCGTATTGAGTAAAGACTTATCGTAGATATTTATTTGTGTAATTATGCAAAAATACAATACATTTATTTATATAAAACTTAGCTAACAAATCTCATACAGTTTAAATTATATACTAATTGCTCTATGATGTACTTCTCATATATTGCAATCAAATAAACAATCAGCGTCGCATTATACATACCTATGTATATAAAATTAATTTAATTGTCCAGTTCTCCTTATAATACATAAGATACTTAATCGGGTGTTTGTCTGCGATGTTCTCTCTAGCGGACGATATTTATTCTCTAATCATTATTGAAGCAACTAAACTAAGTTTATAATAGTATTTTCAATAACACTTATGCTATATTAAACTATACACTTTATGATTTAATAATAATTCCACAAGAGCACGAAGCACTCAGAGCGCACTGAGAGGGGTTTAAGCTTCGAATATCAAGCACTTATACGTGTGATGTCATTATCTACAAAGCTCTCCAACTTTATGCCGCTCAACGTTTTGAACTGCACTGTGGAAATGAAATCAATATTGAGGTTGGTTTTACATTTTAATACTATTATTATGGAAAAATATAACACTTGTCTTAGATGTGCATCGAACACAACAGACACCCTAATTGACAATTAGGGCCAGGCAGTGGAACCAGTTATACGGAGTTTATAATATAATGCCAGTATTTTATGCATACCCCTTAGGAAGCTTAGGAAGCGCGCCTAAGGAAGGCGCAGCGTGGGACGCCCCCCCCCCCCCCCCCAGATGGACCGACGACCTGGTCAGGATGGCGGGCGGCCGTTGGTTGCAGGCGGCACAGTACCGTTCGCAGTGGCGTAAATTAGGTGAGGCCTATGTTCAGCAGTGGGCGTCGTTGGGCTGATATGATGATAATTTTATGCATTGAATGCATTTAAACTGGTCGAAGTAGCAAAATAGCTACTCATGGGTGCTAGCCTAATAATAATAATAAAAAAATAAGTGGTGCCTAAGAAATTAATAGGTATATAACTTAAGACCAGAATTATTAAAATGAGAAAGAAAAATTCCTAATTCATAGTTCAGTTAATGTGTAATTGTAAAATGTATACCCCTAACACGCGAGCACTCACAGTTAAAATGTAATTTAGCTTATTTTATTGTTCACGCACAATAAAGTTTCAAGTACTTAAAAATACATGCATTAGTTAGTACCTGAAATGACATTAAACATTGTAACAAACAGTAACCAAGTTGGGTTCTTGAACTCAAAATTTTAGGGGATAGGTACTAAAACGAAAATGTATTCGTACTTATTTTAAACGACAGTCAAGCTAGAGCAGCTTAGACACGAAATAGTAAATAATCATATTCAAAAATCGCTCTTCATCATCATCATCATCATATCAGCCCAACGACGCCCACTGCTGAACATAGGCCTCACCTAATTTACGTCACTGCGAACGGTCCTGTGCCGCCTGCTCTTATTGATACTTAATTTAAACTCTATAATATGAAATAATAAATAATACTATAACCGCTGAAGTTAACCTGAATACCTATAATAAAAACTGATTCTTAAATATTTGAGATATTGAACCTTATTATTGTTGCCATATTGAACAGTAAGTGCTGCCACCTACATCTAAGGCCCTTCGTCCACAAGGATACTCAAGTCGCCGATACCTTACGACTTTAGTCTCTTCGCGACTTCGGCAATACAAACTCGTATACTTCCGTACACAGGTCGCGTCGCGACTTTCGTCGTACGACGTAAGTCGCGCGCTACCTGCCGGCCAATGTCTCCGATACTAATGTCGCCGCGATTTTAAAGATGGCGGAGCAATTTATTATTGAATAGGGTAAGTCCGGGGTAGTTGGGCATAGTTTTTTCTAGGCTCTGTCAGAAATGAATTACATATAATTTTGTTATTATATTTATATCATATAAAACTTTGAAATCGACTATGATATTAAAAACATGAAAGTAACAATTTCTAATGAGATCACCATGACCTTAAAGTTCTAAATTTCTTTATGTTGTAATAGATATAATCGCCACGATAAACCTCATCGACTAACATTTTTGTAATACAAATGCTTAAGTTTAATTAATTAAAGTTCTTAATAATTATTTTCACTAATTGTCTTCGCAGGATTACAAATTAAATATTTTAAAATTCAAATTTTATTTATTTTAGTTGATAGGGCATCTATCGTACTTAGCATTATCAATTCATAGCGGGGCATTTATTTATAGTCAAATAACACTCCTTCTTTGGGCAGTCGTATAATAAATTGTTTTGCAAAGAAGTAAATTTCTGCCAAACGTTATAGTTAGGTTAAATAAATAAAAGAAGAATAAATTATTTCTGATAAACTCGTATTTTAAATACACCATTACAAAAAGTGTGGCGTCTATCCTGGTTTTACTCTATAGTTCATTTTTTTTCTACAGTATGTAAAAAAAAAAAATTCGCGCGTCGCTAGTGTCACTCGTACACAAGAATACTCAAGTCGCCGATACCTCACGACTTTAGTATCTTCGCGATCCCTGTAATAGAAATTCATAGTCGGCGACGCAAGTCGCGCGCTACCTGCCTGCAAAGATCGCCGATACTAATGTTGCCGCGACTTTAAAGATGGCGGAGCAATTTATTATTGAATATTACATTTTGTTTATGAAGAGAAAAATATATCTGTATATGGCGTGCGCCGCATGCTCAATGCCTCCATTATAATGCGCGTATTATAATAGAGGTCAGTGGTTAACATAAAAACACTTAGGTATTAAATACTCTATAGTGCTCTTCTTGCTTGATTTTTTTTTTAATAGTTTTATTTATTTAGTTGGTATTTTAATAGGGAGCGCAAAGAGCGCGAAAATCTATCTGTCCGCGATTTCGAAGATGACAGAGCAATTAATTAATATAAAATTTGTTTTTGAGGTAGAAAAATACCCTTGCCTTTATAATTATAAAATGAAAGAATATTCTAAAAAAGAATTTACAGAAAAGGCTTGGATGTCAGTAGGAAAGGCATTCAATATAACAGGTTGGTAATTTTTCTTGGTAATCCGATAGACTTCCTTTTTTCAAAAGCTAATAATGACTGGAACACAGTCCCCAGCATTAAAACGTAGGTAAATGTCCGTTCACAGCAGAGCCAATTTTGTATAGTATTAAAAATAAAACTGATACGCAATTAAAAATTTTGAACAAGTACTATAGAAATTTGCTTTGCTCTTCGACCCGATCTATGCGAACGGACACTAATCATATCGTCATTGAGGAAAATGATATTTCGTACAGCGCCTATTTCGTACGTATAGTCCGACAAGACATGTCGTGCAATTTAAAAGTAGGAAGTACACAGTTACACACTAGGAACTAACGCTATTATTGTAGGAACAGAGCGTTGTCAGACTATAAGTTGATAATAGTTGATAAATATGAAACTACTGCTTAATCAGGGTTCTTAAATAACGAGTGTTAGTTTTTATACCTCGCATCACACGAATGTTTTAAGACTAAATTATGGGCAATTTCATACACTACTTTATCCATTAAAAAATTTCTTAAAACGCTGAGCGAAAGAACTGTTCTAACTAAAATACTAATAATAAATAGTCTGTTTTTCTTAATACAATTTTTATTTACTTATTACTTAGCTACATATAAAGACATATTCTGTAGCGAACGTGGAAATCTCGTGATTTCATGTATTTCTGTATGAACCCTCTTAACAGTAAAATATACTCTACGTTAATACTCAGTGTTATTGTAGAATTTACGAGCATAAGAAGAATTTTTAAAATTGGTCTGGACCAATTTTAACTTTCTTTTATATACTTAAAACTAGCTTTTGCCCGCGACTTCGTCCGCGTAGATTTCGATATTATATAGATCTTTGTTTTAAGTACAATTCATGAATTCCACAACACCCCACTACAGAAGTTGAATTTCATTTTACGTCAATATAGATAATATTTTCGTAATCGGCGTCCCTGAAAACCTTGAAAATGACATCCATATCAATTTCTAATAATTTTCACACCTATTTCATCAGTAATCGTAAGTTTTTCAAACACCAAAAAGCTAACTCACTTCATAACTGAAGTTCTAATTGCGTATTATCCGTCCATAAAAACCTAAAAAATAACGATTAAGTAGGTACGTCGTTTTCAAACGTCTATCACAATTGCATCCCCTTTGGGATAGAATTTAAAAAAAAGCAAGGAACACGTATTTGTGTTTTTGATCACATGTAGGTATAAAGTTCCGAAGTAAAAAGACACTCAATACAATTTCTCCTTACAAACTTATTGTGCCCTCTTTCACCTCTTTAAGGGTTGAATTTGTTTTGTTGAATTAGTCAAAATAAATAACATTTTCGTAATCGGCGTCCTTGAAAACTTCAAAAAAAGACCTTATTACTATTTATTTCCTGATCCTTCCTTCTGATCCTGATACAAACCTATTTGAATAGTTTAATTTCGTGTTTTATTTTTAATAGACAGGGGTAGACTGTATAATGATTGGCACCACCAAAAATTTAAGTAGTTGTCAGATTTTAATGCAATCTTCGTAGAACATTTTAATTAAGTATTCCTTTATTTTAAAATAAAAACGTATTTAATCTGGTGATCATGGTTTTATGAACAAAAAAATTCAAAAATGTTTCGAAAAGTACAGTAATTGAAATCAAAAGTACAGTTATTATCACATAAGTATCACTCACTGGCACTTAATATTAATTAGCATTTTTAGGGGTCCGTAGCCAAAATGGCAAACAGAATTCTTATAGTTGCGTTATGTCCGTCCATCCATCCGTCCGTCCGTTTTTTGTTTTTTTGACTATGTGAATATTCTAATTAAGATATGTTTCATCTTACCTCATGCCATAATAGGGCTTATTAGAACGCGAGGCGACAATCACAGAGAAATGTCCACTACGTTTTAGTGACAATGTCGGTGCGAGTAGCAAGTTTTATTTTTCTAGTATCAGAAAACGTTTTTAAAAGCTACCGTTGAACTCCAATTATATTGACATGGAAGAATAATTTATAACTCTCCTTCGACATTCTGTAAAGCGATAAAAACTTTGCATCTGTTTGTTGCAATTCCTTTGCAGCAACAAACAGTCTGCAATTAATATTTTTTTCTATATAGGGGTGCACCCAGTATCTTCTATTAAGAGTATGAAGATTTTTTCGCTTTCGGTAATAATAAGCTAAAATTACTGTTTCGTCGTCACTTGTGTCCGACATTTTTTAAACGTCTGTGAGCCGTGTAGCCGCAACACCTATACTATACCCTATACTGGCCAAACAGACGACTCGCGCATACGTGCAGATCGTACGACTTGCGTCGCGTCGCCCCATGTGTGGATCAGGCGACTCGAGTCTCCTTGCGTGGGTGTCAGGCGACTCACGTCTCCTTGTGTACGGATCGTACGCGACAAGAGTCTCGCGACTAAAGTATCCAACATTAGTATCGGCGACTTGCGTATCCTTGTGGACGAAGGGCCTAAGGTGCTTATTCGAAAACTTCTTCACAAACATAAGTAACATGTAATATTACGCCGAACTTAGTTGAAGGCCAGCCCATTATGTATGATATTCTCGATCTAATCAGCGAAAACTATGCAGGTAATTTGGTGTGTTTCAGAAAAATTACAAGGTACAATGTATGTATATGAGCGTCAGGACCAGTTTTTGTAGAGACAGCCAAATGCTGCGTTTCTAAAATAAATTTTATAAACACAACTTCAACATACATAACTATAATATAACATGTTACAAGTTTACCTTTGTAATGACCTGTAATACAGGTTGTGCTTCACCTTCATCAGGCACCAGTCTCTCACTTAATTAACTTAATTATAACATCAAACGTAACTGTTACAATAAATTAGCTATAAGTTAACTATTGTGATGAGAAAAATAAATCATTATGTTTATGACTGGACCAGCTGTCGTGAGAGACTCGCTTCCGTCGTTTTTTATTTGTCCACTGCTCAGCTCCTATAAGCCGTAGCATGATGTTATATAGCCTATTGACTTCCTCGATAAATGGGCTATTCAACACTAAAATAATTTTTCAAATCGGACCAGTATTTCCTGAGATTATCGCGTTCAACCAAACAAACAAATTCTTCAGCTTTATGATATTAGTATATAGCATAGGCACATCACATCTAGGTACATTACTACGACTAAATAAGATCTTATGTTACAGAGGCATGTCTATTACCACTTATAGGAAACATTTCCAAACTCCAGGTTTATACTGAGAATTCATAAAAAAAACCCCAATAACGTTTTCACACGACCCGAGAATCAACCAAGGACCCCTTGTGTAGCAGACTGTTAGATCCCGAGAGAGTTAAATTACAAACAATATTACACAGCTGTTAAATTTTCAAAAAACACTTCCAGTCATTATTTTATGGGCGCCATTCTAATTAGCTTATTGGCAAATAAAATCGATGGTTTACGATGTCTGCTAATGTCTTTTAACAATTCATGGAGACCTCATTAAAAATCTAATCATGTAAATTGTGCATATTATAGTTTTCCTTATCGAACATTATACAGACTGTCATTTACTGATGGTTTCTGTGATGAAGCGTATTTTTTTTTTTTAATGTACCTTACTTTATCTGGCATTTTAGTGTGCCTACTATCAACGTAGCACTTATCAAATTATTTTATATGTATTTAGGAACTTATATGTACAACTACTGAAAGAAAATGAAAAGATTATGCCGTTTTTAATTCATAGGCTATGGTAACCGCTTATCATCAGGTGGTTTGTCTGTTTACCACCGTCGCATCGTTGTATAAAACAAATCTTCGTTAAAATTATTTTTTTCAGGATTGATAAGATCACTCTGGACACGGCTGTCATAGGACCGTGAGAAGTGGCGCTGGGGTGAAGAGGCCTATATCCAACAGTGGGTGGATGCGGATGACGACGTTAAAAATAGATTTTTGCAAAATCTTTTCGTAGTTCGTATTGCATTCATATCCAAGACTAGACGGCATATAGTTTCAAATTTTTTCATAATATTATCAACCGTACCACGTCTACTGCTGGACATCTCCAAGAGATCCCCTAGACCGGTCATGTGTGTGTGTTTCAAATGGATTATTCTCAATAGATTTCATTCATAGTTGGTAGACTGCTTCAGTAATAGACAATTGGTAATTTAAAAAGGAAATTTTCTTGGAAGAAACAGTTCTTTGATTTAAAAGAAGGACAATAGCATAATAAGCTCGTTTGCAAACTTAAAATGTGACGTCATTGCCGTTCTTTTGAAAAAAAAAAGCTTTCGTTAAACTCTTTACATTAATGCAAGGAAATGAAGTTTTAACAAAAACGTTTTGTCATCAAATCGAATATTAAACTAACTAAATTCAGTTCAAGTTCACATTATTTATGAGGAAATTAAGGTCATGGATACTGAGAATCGTTTGACAATGACACAAATTATAAATAAAATGATGTCATCAGGACTAATCGACCCAATAAAGGCAATTCGACTAAGTAATAAGGAAAAAATGTAATTTGTTATTTTTATTTTCAAAATGTACCAAGACGTGACAGGACACAAGTAAACTCACTATCAAATAAGCTTTCAATTTGACTGCTAACCTAACTAAGGCGGGTTCGATACCCACCTAGGAAAAATCTTTGTGTGATGAGCATGATTGTTTGTTCTGTGTCTGGGTGTAAGTTATCTATAATATGTTATACAAAAAATTTTATTTAAGTGGTATATCAATTGTTTAGTACCCATATACAAGCAAAAATAATTGCTTAATTTGAGACTAGATTGCGCTGTGTGAATGTGGTAAAAATATTATATTAATCATATTATTATATATTACTTATAAGTAAACGAAAAAACTGAATATTTTCGATCTCTCTCTCAATACGAATATAATAATAAAATAAGTGCTATCTAATCAAATCAAATCCAATCAAATCAAATCCAATCAATCAAATCCAGCGTGGCAATGCTGCCAGTCTGTTGGGCACTTTTCCCACATACAATGGCAGCGATGCGGAGGAATTTTATGATGCCGTATTTTAATTTGTAATTTCCCCCTTTTTATTTTAATGATACGTTTAGGTAGTTTTTATCAAATATTATAAAAGGCTTTGTCCTGGCAGATTGACAGACAACGCACAGCCTAAACCGCTTGTCGTAGCGACTTGAAATTTGGAGGGTGTGTTTGTCCTCATGTCTAGAGATGTACTAAGAAAGGGTTTTTTAAAATTCAACCCCTAAGGTCTTTTTTTGAAGTTTTCAAAGACGCTGATTACGTAAATGTAATTTAATTTGACATAAAATAAAATTCAACCCTTAAAGGAGTGAAAGAGGGGACCAAAGTTTGTATTGAGTGTCTTTTTACTTCGGAACTTTATACATGTGATTAAAAACACAAATACGTGTTCCTTGCTTTTTTTAATTATAACCCTAAGGAAATGAAATTGTGATAAAGAAGTTTGAAAACTAAGTACTTAGTCGTTATTTTTAATTTTTTTATGGACGGATAATACGCAATTAGAACTTCAGATAAGAAGTGAGTTAATGGGTACTTATTGGTGTTTGAGAAACTTACCCTAAGGGATGAAATAGGTGTGAAAATTATAAGAAATTTATGGATGTCATTTTCAAGGTTTTCAGGGACTCTGATTATGAAAATGTTATCTACTTATATTGACGTAAAATTTAATTCAACTCTTGTAGTGGTGTGTTGTGGAATTCAAACAAAGATCTATGTAATATCGAAATCTACGCGGACAAAGTCGTGGGCAAAAGCTAGTCTACTATAAAGTAAGTACTGTAAAGTATGACTGAAAATTTAGTTTCTTAACAATATAACAAAATAATTTTCTATTTGTGATATTTTAAGTAGAGCCTACATACATGCATGAAACTATTACTCGTATAACAAACACTATTATAGATAGGTGCTTGCACAACCAACACGCAAGGGATAATACAACAATTATAGCTACAATTTATTCGTTTTAATGTACTTTGGTGTAATTATTTATTTTAATGGATGTAGAGTGCTTATTAGGTACCTTAATTGTCACGATGTTAATATTATAACAAAAGATTTCTAGAGTTTGTTTTTGCTACAATCAGTACACTAAAATATATAAGAAGACAACTACTGGTTACAGAAATATTTTCTTTCATTCTACACCTTTATTCTCGCAAAATAATATCCATATTATTAGCGATATACTATTAGTTTTATAAAAATTAGTAACTAATGCTTCGTTTTTTAATCTTCTTCTTATCGTGTGGGCTCGAAGCAAACCCTGGTGAGTTGGAATTTATCAAGTCGCCCAGAAGGCTTCCAACTTGACTTAACGACTACCACATGAAGTAGTAACCGGGACCAACGGCTTTACGTGCCTTCCGAAGCACGGAGACACTCGAGAATAAAATTGCCACAAACGGGGACCCATCATGGACTGACCTTGCTAAGTGTTGCTTAACCTCGATGATCGTCAGTACCACATTACAATGCTACGAGCGCCTCTGTCTTTTGTTTTTCATAATTAACAGACGTTAACTAAAATATTATCATCATCACATCGGCCGTAGGAAGTTCACAGTGAACTTCCTAGATGCAAGCCACGTTCTTGAAGATCCAAGAACGTGGCTTGCATCTAGCGTAGGTAATCCTGAGGGTCAGATCTGATAATCTGTCCACCTTTTGCGGAGGGGTCCATAGCTGCGCTTGCTAGTTTTGTTTGTACAGCTCATTTTGTTTACAATATTCACAAAGTATCGGTAAAAATTGTAGGTAAGTAATACTTTAACATTATTTATGGAAATTACTATGAAATAAGTAATTACAATTAACAGCTATTAGTTTCACGACCTTGTGTTCAACCTTTGGCGTTGCCGTGACCCTAAACAAAAGATATTAACTCGCTTGTAAAATGCTAATTTCATTTTAACTGTTAATATTTTGAATGTAATCATAAATTACTTAGTAAGTAATTTATTTGAAAATTCTTAAGAAAGTACGGGACCCCTGGTCCAAATTTTTTTTTTGATTTCTATCAAGCTAATTTTTCGTGAGTAGCTTCATTTCGATAAGACGCCCAACAATTTAGTATTCCAAAAGTTTGATTGTGGTAGCTAACAGACGTAGCACTACCCGGTCCGGTATACCCTATACCGGACCGGGTAGGAAATACCGGGATAACGTACCACGCAATTTGTAGGACAATATGACTGTTCAATTACATAAATATTAAGTAAGTAAAAAAAAAATGGTCCTACAAAATCAATGGTTTGATCAAACCCTTCCAACTTGTATCGATAACGAGGTGAAAAATGATTGCTAACTAGGGGCACCGTCTGTCTCTCCGCACCGCTGCTGCTGCGGGGAAGCTGTCGAGAGTCTTGGACACCACGGCCTGTCATGCAGCAGAAGCGCTGGCCGCATTTCGCGTCATGCCAACCTCAACGACATACTTCGTCGGGCTCTTGTCACCGCAGGAGTGCCAGCCGTTCTAGAACCAAATGGCCTGGCGCGCGACGATGGCAAGAGACCTGATGGTATGTCATTATTGCCTTGGAAGATGGGTAGGCCTTTGGTGTGGGACGCGACTTGCGTCGATACCCTTGCGCCATCTCATCTTCCAAATACAGCAAATTGTGCCGGCGCTGCAGCTGCATCTGCCAAAACTTCCAAGCGGCGCAAATACAACAACCTCGCTGGCGAGTATGTATTTGTGCCGTTTGGAGTCGAAACACTTGGGCCGTGGGGTTCAAATGCTCGTGCTCTTTTTAAAGAGCTATCCAAGCGTTTGTCCGACGCTTCCCGTGACCAGCAGGCTGGATATTTTCTTGCACAAAGAATAAGCATTGCCATACAACGTGGCAATGCTGCCAGCCTGCTGGGCACTTTTCCAGTAGACAGTGGCAGCGATGCGGAAGTATTTTATGATGCCATTTTTTAATTTTTTCACCAATATTTAATATTTTGTTTTTTTTTTTATTGTGTTAGGTTGTAAATATTGTTTATTTTTAATTTAAGTTAGTTGATTACCTTAGTTTAATATAGTTTATAAATAATTAAATAAACACAAACGTCTTAACTATAAAACACTCGAAATAAATTGCTAACTAGCTGATTTTTTTTATTTTTACATTACGTACATTATACTTTTACTCCCAAAACAATGTACGTATGTACCCATTTTCTCATTTTCTTTAGGAATAGTAAAAATAAGCATCTACTATTTAGTTGACGCGAATCAGGCTTATGGAAAAAGAATGACAAAAGAAATAAATATAACGAACGAGCATAAATGGAAATGTTGGTAACGTACGCGCGTAAATATATTTAAAGGAAACTTATAATATGCATCGATGCCGATAACAATAGCCCAAAAGGTACCTAAGTTTGAAAGGAATGTTGGTAATGAGAGATAGAATATTATGTAGGTAATGCATATAAATATGAGAGTATCTATTCACTTTTAAACATTGGTGTTCCATGATATTATTTGAATTATATAACGAAAATCCACGCGATCATGCATCATCATCACATACCTTATTTGCTTAACGATTTGGCCAGCTTACACTGGCCGTGGTCACAGGCTTGTGACGAACACGCACAGATATATTTTTTTATTTCGTCAAGAATCTAAACCCTGACTTTCATCTCGAACAACGTCACAGCAACTTAAATCGTTGTTGCTAGCAAAACGTACGTTTTATATTTTTAAACCACATTATACATAATGTAACTATTATAAAATTGTAACGGGACGATGTTTACATTATAGAATAATTGACTATTGAAAAAACAATAACATAGGACTCTTTTAGAGCAACAGAAGCTAAAACAAATTTTTTGTGTCCTACGTTTGTACGGAGCAGAGCCGCGGCCAACAGCTAGTTTTCAATTAAAAAATTCGTCTAATTTGAAAATTCCATTTCGAAAAATTTACCAATACAAAGTGTCAACACTAGGTGAACTTCTGAATGTTAGACGAATGCGTGCGCGTGGTTTCAAATGTCTTCATTTTATTAAGAATCTATGACAAGCTTAAGTATAGGTTCAAATTTTCGCAATGTGTGTTTAGTCAATAGTAAACATCTATTTCACTCGTACATGTGACATAAATTTAAACATAAACATGACATAGCACCACGCCTTATTCCCCGAAGGGGTAGGTGTTTCACACCCACATTTCGCCAGCTATGTTTGGTCCCATGAAATAGGGGGCGAGCCTATTGTCATCAACCGGGAACATTTGTTTACCAAACTCCAAGAAAATCCCAATACTCATTTCATCCAACCCGGGAATTCAACCCGGGACCTCTTGCACAGCAGTCGTATACACTTCCCGCTGCGCCACCTTATTAAACGTAAAGCTATTTCTTTACCACACAAAGATGTGTGATCCATTAATTCATAGGCTTTTAATAAAAAAAGTTCCAGTAAACGCCTTCTCTAGTACCTACGAGTACCTAACGTTTTCAATGAAGGCCGGTGTTTCCCAGAATGGCTATACAGGCTGTCGGTATTGCATAATATATATTTTGCATAATGCAATGTTCTATTTTGGTACGAGCTCGGTTATAATAGCGTCGTACATTTAAATAGAAAAGCATAGCTCTTGTAAACTGTTTAGACATTTTAAATTGAAACAAAACTAGGCCAGGGATGCACGAATCGATTGATTATTTTCTACTATACTGGAAGAAGGGGTGGGTGGGAGATAAATCAACAGTAATGGCTGGCATCACCAAAAGATAACAACTAAGAAATTCATTATTCCAATAGCCGCGAGTGTTGTTGCTATCTATTAAAAAGCTTTAGTTTCTGTTTAAATTTTATTTGATTTATCGTCAAGAAATCTTGAGTAAAAAATAAGAGAATAAAGATTTTAAATCGGTTATGATTAAAATATTGAAAATCTCCAATAGAAATTCACTTAGTGTTCGTGGTTGCGCAATACCATGCATCGTGACATATCTTTGATATATGACTCCATGAAAACTGCAAAATTGCATATATTGAAGACATGTGTTTCAGTAAGGGTTAACAGATGAGTAACAACTATGTTCTCGTGTTCTTTACTCTAGATATATACAAAATTATACTATCTATCCATCCTACTTAAAATTCAACTCCAAAACATTTTATTGCCACAATACCCCAGATTATGCCAGTACACTCCGTCCAAGTACAATGCCCCGGCTTTGCGTGTGGTCACAAAAGTTCCAACGGTAATAAAGCGCAACAAAAATATAAGATGAGCAAAAGTTTTAATAACTTGGTCGCTTTTATTGAAAGACGAGAAAAAGCAAACACCCTTTTTTCTCTGTAAGGGGTAGGCGAACTCCAGACCTTCTTTTAAGGATATAATATTATTATGCTCCCAGATCTATTTTACTATATTTTATCAGTATAGATTTTATCAGAGATCTTATATTTTATGATAGAACAAATATTTTAAACTGGAATATACTGTAAATATAGTTGAGTACAATTTGTTTTATTTTACTTTATTATGGAAAATGAACAAAAAAAATCAACAGATAAGCAATGCACTAAAAAGACCGAAAAATTGTTGTAATTATTATTCCTGATTAAATTTAAATATAATAATAATAATATAATATTCTACCACATTCACACAGCGCCATCTAGTCCCAAAGTAAGCAATTATATTTGCTTGTGTTATGGGTACTAAACAACTGATATACTACTTAAATACATTTTTTTTTTTGTAAATACATACATATTATAGATAAATTACACCCAGACACAGAACAAATCTTTATGCTCATCACACAAAGATTTGTCCTGGCTGGGGATCGAACCCACGACCTCCGGCTTAGCAGTCAGGGTCACTAACCACTAGACCAACAGGCCAGTCAAAATATATAACTTAATTATGTATTATATTTGTAATCTCCATTTGATTCCCTTTATTTTGATACTCTACTCGATAGGTTTCGTTAAAAAAATAAAATTAACTACTTACAATTAAATTATGTATAATCTGTTTTGAATATATATAATCTCCTCTTGATTCCCTTTATTTTGATAGTCTACTCGATATGTTTGGTTAAAATAAATTCGAACTTCTTATAATTTGGCGCCAAAAGTCCGCCGTTTTGTCTTTTTTTTTTTATATTACCTATCTAAGGACACTTGGGTTTTTGAGAAGAATCTAACGATACCTTAATTGTCCAAATACATCCAGCCGTTTGCAAGAAACGTGGGAATAAAGAAATTTACAAACATACAAGATACGCCCGAACAAAAAACAATACCCGTCCTGTCAGTCGGGTAAATACATTACATGTTATTCATAGATAATGTTCATCATTTTCACTTCAACCCATAAACGTCAAACTGCTGGGCACGGGTCTCGTCCAAAGATTTTGGAGGGTTTTATGGCCTACTATACCATACTGGCCAGACGGGTTGGTATAGGATTTATTTCGAATTTTCCTTTTCCCGCATTTCTCTTGTCTGCGTAAAGTTAGATCCCTTAGACGCTTTTTACGACACCCACGGGTTGAAATGGGGTAGTGACACTATGTAATCTATGTATTCTAAATCCATCACTACACGAACGGTCTTAGATAATCATGTTCATACACAGATTATAAGTAAATGTAATATCAACAACATTTTCCATGAATCAAAACATACAATAGGAAATCAATTAGAAATAGCAATTACTATGTAATGCTAACGAGTATTGTATAGTAGCATAACCTTTCTTTTAAAGCTGTATCCGCTGACTAATAATTCTAGAAAGTTTTGCTTTTAATAACAATTAACTCTGTAGTCGTTATATAAGCGTACCTCAGCATTAAAGTTCACGAACACTTTCAAGAATAATTGCGCACAATAATAATATTTTATGACGTAATAAACAATCATTATAATAAAGGGCAATGCGTGCTAGATTGGTTTTATATTGACTGAATAAATAGCTGAATTTATATAAAGTAAAAACTGAAACTTATGGTAACAAAAGAGTGCCTACACCTAATAAATAACAGTATTTTAACACTCACCAATGTTGAAACACTATCATCTTCATCATTTTAACCCATAAACGTCTCACTACTGGGCACTGGTGATCCAAAGAATGTGGAGGGAATTTAGCCTATTATACCACGCTGGCCAGACGGGTTGGTATGGGGTGTGTTTCGACTTTCCTTTTCTCGCAGCGCTTTTGTCTGCATAAGGCTTACTTAATTGCCTTATGCGATACCCACGGGTTGAGATGTGTTAGTGACATTATATATTCTTAATCCGTCACTACACGATAAATACTATATAAACGTTTAAAATTCTTTTATATTATGATCGTATATACACATATTTGGCACACGGCCGTATACAAGAGCTTCCTTTTGACATACGAGCTTAGAAAAAAAGCTTATATGAAAATGCTTTGCATTGACTTAGTTTAAACCACAGAACAGAGATAGGTTTTGTTTAAACTTATGTCAATGTACTATGCTTTAAAAAAAAACATGTATTAAATATAACTTTATCAATTAGTAGGGTGTTATGCAAGTTATGGAAAATATACTCGTACAGAACTTGCACTTGAAGTTGCTTTTTAACAACAGTTTAGTTCTCATTTAAAACTTTAACATTTCAGAATCCATGCCACCTCCCCTCAACTACTAAATCTATACATTTAATATCATGTTCCGTCTCTATAGAAATAGATACACACATCATCAAATTGGAGTTCAACTTCACCTGTACAGGGAACAAAGTCTTATGCAAATGTGTTAGACGATGGCGCAAGACATTTGCATGTCAATATGCTTTCCCACTACCTATTTAGTTTTACTAGTAGGTATGCAGGTATACCAACTCGTATATTATGTATAATGTAAATTTAACTCTAACTCGCGGGCGAAATTTGATGTTATAAATAATAATATTTATTCTTATATAGCATCAAATTTCGCCCGCGAGTTAGAGTTAAATGTAAAAACATCGATAGGTAAGTACTTCTGGTATAAAATTTTAGTACTACCTAGTTACTTAAAAGGTTTTCCAATTACGATTAGTAATGAAAAACTATTTAAAATTGCCTGTTGTCATAAGTTTTTGACATCTAAATTCTCGATAAAGCCAAGTACGATATTTGTATTAGGTGGACCAATTAGAGTTTTCTCTAGAAGAGTGGTCTGGTCTCTATGAAGTCATTTGAGGGAAGAAGTAATCCTTATGCTTGCAGTAGAATAATAATCATTTTAATCACTGACCTATGTTTATTTATGAAGTTAACGGTTAGCAGTCACTCTATAGTCTCTATATAATAATATTATGTGTTAGAACACAATCTTGCATTGTCTACACGTTACACACAAGATCGAAGAGAGTCCCACCTTTAACGGTAAAGGTCGCTTCTATCTTTACGTGAAATAATAAATATTTATTGTATTGAATGTATCATACAAGCATGCAATGGCATTTAAACACACCGAAAATGTATCTATTTAATATTTCATTACGAACCAGATAATGAACAACAGAAAAGTCCACAAAAGTACCTAGTCTGTGTCCTTTTTCAGGTCTAAGATACTGACTCTACGTATCCACTATGTAAGGATTACTCAAATTTACCACAACAACCAGGATAGCGGAAAAACATTTGTACAAGATTTCGTGGATAAAAAGTACGTCTATGCACCTATGTTATATTTTGTTTTCGTCCAAGACAGAGTTGGATTATTTGTTCGAAAACAGCATTTATAGTATCGTAATTCGTGCTTTCAAACAATTATGCATGTACCAGCGCACATTAACAAAATTGCACCAATCTTTTCGTGGAACCAATGTTAGCTAATGATTACGGATAATTTCAGGTTTAGAATGAAGTTTTTATTGAACAAATTGTACAAAATAGGTTGTACATCTATTATTTTAAACTCGGCCAGTGGTTTTAATGCTATAATTGCGGTTGCATGTCTACAAAAGCAGCATACATTTTAATAGAAATAGCTTGGGTTGACAACCTCATGGAATATTGTGCAAGTGTGCATATTTGTGGAATGTACAATAGACAAGGTAATTGTGTGACTTATTTATATTTATTTCTAAATAGCACCGTCGTGGACAGAACCACAGTTTCACGCGCATGGCATGCCAGTAAAAACTAACCTGTGTCATTTTTCAGGTTCTATTTCATGTATATTATAAAAATTTCATGAAAATCAGTTGAATGTTTAAAAGGTGTGAAATCGTAACAGATACAATTAACAATATTAGTGAGTTCTTTAACGAGAAAATATTATAACGGAACAACGTTCTTCCGTGATCATGCGTTTGCAACAGCTCCGAATCATCGGTCACTCAATAATAATAAAAACGACATGGTAAATATCCCGAAAATTATATAATAAAATTAAATGACACTAATAACTTTTAAAACTAAATCTTAATTAATTAATATCTAAAGAAAAACAATTATTATATTTTAATTTCATACTGAAATTGTGTAACGTAACGATTAAAAGAAACGTTCTTATACTCTCGTAATATAAAAAGATTTTTTAAAACGGTACTTCAACCTTTACATTATTATGTAAAAAGAAAGAATAAAATAAATAAATAAGTATAGGTAAGTTAGCAATTTTAGGTAAATATTTCGTTATAAAATTAGTTACACCAAAGTATTCTGTAAAATATAGTACAAAATAGCGGCCGCGACGTGCTGTAGTGACGAAAGGCGACTTTGAAATTTAAGTTAATTGGCTTGTTGTTAATTGACACTTGGTCAAATAGCACTATTGATATATTATATTGCTTGAATATTTTATGTCTTTAAGAACAGCGCCCTCATTGATTTGAACCGAACTATGAAGTTTTCACAACATACAAATCATCATGCAAAAAACTTTTAATTTTTAGAATCAATAATAGTGCATGATCTACGCCAGGCATAATAGCTACACTTGAGAGAACTTTCAAGCCCCAATGTATTTTTGTTGTATTGTGTGCATCTTATCAAAGTAAATTGTGCTTTCGTGCATCAAACAAACTTATAACAGAATACGTATCAAACAAAACCTCAGTTTAAGTGGATAATTGGAACAAGGCCGAACGTCGAGGCCCGACGGTGTCTGCTGCCACCGCGATGTCTTCCTTCACGTGTAAAATCGATATAGTAGCAACGATCGCATCACCGCACGAAATAATAAAACAAGAATATCAACACTACTTAATATAGTAAACAACTCGCCCACCTCTAAATGAATCAGCTTGCAAATAATTGTTCCCGACGGTCACGATGCACTACGCAGCTTGAACGATATATTTGCACTGTTATTGGATATCGTTTATTACCAATGAACAATGAAAGTGAACTGCACGCTGTACGTGCCCTGCGCGCCTATGCATCTTTTACAATGAAGGCAAGGCCGTAAGTTATTGCTGTAAAAACTCTTTGGTGCGTGGCTTTCTTTTTTTATAATTTCAATAACATTGTTGTAGGGCTAACAAAACAAAACTATTCAAAACTATCTAAATTATATTATCAACACTTATTGACTAATCACAACCATAGTCACATATAGTAGGTACATAATCATACCCACATACAACACACACACACGCGTTATTATTCTAATTCCAATTCCTTACAATCTAGCATTTCTCTTTGCTATATTTATTATCTATCACCTATCTACATCCTAATTTTAACCTAAAGTGTAATTTCTGTGGAAGGGCAGTATGCCCTAATACAAGCAAACTATTTGCTTAAAAGGACATGTCCAATGCAGTGTTTTTAATAAGAAACTTATTATTGAAATAAACTTTTTTCTATTTTTATATATTATTATTTTTAGTTTAATGTGTAGATTAATGTAAATGTATATTTAAGAGGCAAATGTGTAGGTATACATTACACGTGGCATGTATATTTACTTAAAAAGACTTTTAAATAATTAATTTAAAAGTCCACTAGAATCGTCTTACTTACATTAATTAAACTTTGAAGGTTAAAGTCTATTGTAGTTAACCCTTTAGTGTTTGCACTTTGTTTAATTATGCTTTGCAATAATTTTAAACACACCCAACATACAAATGAAGTGCACTACCTCGATATTGTTAATTAAATTTAAACAAGAACAAAGTTTTTCAAAAGTTTACGAAACGAAACATAATAGGTACTTACCGACAATCCGGGATTGCAGCCCGAGGTGATGGAATTCTTCCTGAACTTTGGAACGCAGATCTGCATAGAACTCTTGCCCTTAGGTGGACCAGCACACCCATATTCATCACTTCTGTTATTCCTTGTCAAATTAATGTTGTTGGTATTATTTACTTTGACCAATATATTGCAAGTCTGCGATGCGATTTGGAAGAGGCCTTCTTCTAGATTTCTTTTGTTTTGGTACTGTCGGTTGAAGTGTAGGTAGTCCCACCAGGAAGGCATTTTCTGGAATGAGACGTGTGTAAGTTGCGGAGTTGTCAGGCGTATACGAGAGTGGTGGCGTGCGTCCGACAGCGGCGCGCGGTCCTAGTGGCAAATGGCAATGCCTGCCGGCTTTATGTAAGACTCGTGTGGGCTTGCGCGTTAAACTTTACTTTTTGACTATGTACTGTCGCACAGCAAAGTGTGTGATTTTGTTTTAAATTAAAAGCTTTCTCTAATATGCTTCTTTAAGTTTCCTTCTTGTTTTCCAGTTAAATGTATAGAAATCGCCAGTAATGTTCTATTGCTTGAATGACGCTTACTGTTAATAAATTTTAATTTATCAATGGAGATATCGAGATTTCGTTTGAAAGGTAGAATCAACTATACTTTAATGAGGTAGAACCTTTTTGTACCTTCCTATACATTTAAAGTATTACAATTTTACATACCTACTAATCAGTACGTTTTAAACGTAAAATTTAATACAATTGACATACCTTGGCATTGAACGTAGTGTGTATTAAAGAACAAAATATAGAACAAGGCTCTAATAGTCAACAATATTTTTTTATGAATCGTTTGGTTAACCAAGGAATAGTAGGTCTTCGTCTCATTTGTTGTTCGTTGTATTTATTTCCACAAAAAGAGTTCAATGACCTTTTTTCTAAGCTCGAGGCTACGCGTTGTAACCATATACCAAGCTCTAGTTAAATAGATATATCTTGTTCTGGGTATATCTAAGTATTGATATTTTTATTGCCATTTCAAGACAGCATTGATACACCTAGACGTAGGTAGGTAATTCAATTTATGATACATGTAGGTTTCATAATACAGGTCAAAAACCTTTTGTCGCATCAAAAGTTTACCTAGGTATCATTTCAACGCATAAACGTCCCACTGCTGGGCATGGGTCTCCTCCAAATAATGTGGAGGAAATTCAGCCTACTATAACATGCTGGCCAGACGGGATGGTATAGGGTTTCTTTTAAATTTTCTTTTTCTCGCAGTGCTCTTATCTGCTTACTCCCTTAGTCGCCTTTTACGTCATCCATGGGTTGAGATGGGGTAATGATATTATGTATTTTTAATCCGTCACTACACTGAAGTTTACCTAACTTTTCAAATGACTTTACGTAGGTACACATCTCGCTGTATAATAATGTTGAAAATATATTTCCTTGAGAACGTAACCTGCATAGAACATAATATGATTAGGTACCTAACCGAAATAAAATCCATTGGACGTTTTTACGTTATTCATTTGATAGAACAATTAGTTACTTGGCAGCAAAAAACTACTATACCTATATGTTTTTTGTTTGTATATTTTTATGTTTTTTTTAACATCGCCCGCATTTGGGAACTAGCCCTGTATCGCGGGGGTCTTATATGTTTGTAATGATCCCCACGACACTAAAAAACAGAGTATACATCATCATCATCATATCAGCGATGATGTCTACAGCTGGACATAGGCCTCACCTAGTTTCCGCCATAGCGAGCGATCTTGTGCCTAAAAATGTATATAGGTACTTATAAAATATATTTTTTTAAATTAGGTAGGTACTTGTATTTTTGTACCTGAAATTAAAGTCAACACTCAATAGTCAAGGCTTCGTGGTCACACGTATGTACTTACGCTACGCTTCTGCGTTCGTTAACCCCGACATCAAAACTACTATTAGTTTTCCTTTTGTGAATATTTCTATTTCTTTTTTATTTTTATTTTATTTTTACAACCTAATAAAAAAAAAAAATATATACTTTTTAAAATATACTTTTCAAAAAATCATAATAATATTTTCATTTGCCAGATAATGTGGCTTTAGTGGTTATAAATAATGGTAATGATATAAATTTAATTCCAACAAACTTCTCTCGACGATGATACGTTCCGCAGGTGGATTATTAATTAATTTGCTTTTATTGACTTTTCGACAAACATATGATGGATACATTAGGGAATACCTGAACTTTAGATAAGACACGCAACACCATAAATTAAAGTACCCACCAAGGTTTTAAAACTTCATTCTTTAGGGCGACTTTTCACCTACCTACATTATTAATAAGGTAGTTGGTGGATTAGTGTGTTTGAAATTGAGTTAATCTTTTGATTGACAATAGTACTTTGTGATAGAAGCGTCCGTTGGTCTGTCTGGATTTAAAAAACCTGTTTAAAATACTGTATTTATTGTGTACTAGCTTCCGCCCGCTGTTCGCCCGCGTGGTATGTATTTTATGCCTATAAACCTTCCTCTTGAATCAGTCTATCTATTAAAAAAATCGCATCAAAATCCGTTGCGTAGTTTTAAAGATTTAAGCATACATAAGGATATAGGGACAGAGAAAGCGACTTTGTTTTATATTAAGTAGTGATAATACAATTACATTTGAGTCGAATTGCATGTACCTAAGTAGAATATACATTAACAACACTTTGTATTATAGCTATCTTTTAATTACAACTTTTGTAAAACCAATGAAATTAATAAAAACAAATTATTGATTATTTTGAAATGTTTACAGGTTATTGTCACAGATATCTTTGACTGTCACCGTGGCGCAGTGGTTAAGGTGGTCGCCTCGCCACTACATCGCCGTGCTGGGTGACGTGGGTTCGATTCCCACACGAGACAAATATTTGTGTAATTCATAGATATTTGTTTCTAGTCTGGGTGTACTTTGTGTCCGTTAGTTACATGTTTATAAAGCTCCCCGCGACACAGGGCTTGTTCCCTAGTGCGGGCGTTGTCTTTTTAAAAAAATAAAATAAAAAATATCAGCGTAGGTTTAAATAAATCTTTAAATACTTAGTTTAACGGTGATTTGATTACAAACATTCTACGAGTTCCCGAGTATAGCTATCTACACTTTTGTCAGACAGTACCTAAGAGCGTTAATGGGTTTACATCACAAATTTGACTCGTATACCCCCAAGATACAATTGAGTAGTTCGTTATTTGAAATTTATCATTTTTAATGGTGTTTTTGGATGGCCGTAAAATACTTTGATTCATCATCATCATCATCTCAGTCTATTGCAGTCCACTGCTGGACATGGGCCTCTCCCAACACGCGCCATAACACTCGGTCCTCCGCTTTCCGCTATATACTTTGATTAATTATTTATTAATAAAATTGTAAGCAATCGTATTGAGTACCTGGACATCCTAGAGAGCATATTTTTCACAATTTCTAGGGTTGTTTACTTCTGACAAACTTTAAACCTCTATTTACCGTATGAGTTCTTCACCTAACATAAAAAAACAAAAACGATATTGACATTTTCATAAGCTATATTGTTCTCTAGCCTCCTTCAAAAACACAGTATTTCAAATATTAGCTCATTTGTAATCACGATTTATACATCATTTGATACGACGACTTGAGCAAGTTATGTTCACATCCAGTGGGAAACAATTGTCACCGTTTTTATTTTATGTATTTATCTCTTATATTTAAACATTTGTATATAGTTTTGTCAACCAAATTTTAAAAAATAGGTACCTAACATGTTGCGACAAGTTTCAACACCATCTGTTACCTCAGACCAACGAACTGAAAGTCTGAAATCGTTCTTTTGTTTCGAAATTTGTTCAATGTTCTCGTAAAATTTAGAGTTTTCGCTATAAATTTAGTTTCAATATGTTGCAGTCTATTGACTATAAAAGTTGCATGTGAGCATAAACCATTGTAAAGTTCGAATGCAGAAAGCCAACTTCACAAAATATCAACATGATACAAAAAGTCGAGTTTGCAGAATGTCAACTTTAGGGAAAGCAGAAATTTCAAATATTATTAAAATCGTTATTTCTACACACTTGCTTTTCCTTCTACGTCTAACATTGGCGAAATTGTCAACATCGGCACGCTTGTCTTGAAAAAATTGAATAGAACTTCGCAATAACCTCTCAAAACGTCAATTTCAACATCCTAAAATGTCAACATCCCAAAATGTCAAGTTTAAAAATAAGTCAATATGTTGTAAAAATACCAAATATACGAGTCCTCCCTCTGCGAGACTATCTACAAGACCTCTACGTAACCTCTACGAGTCTACTACGAAACGTCTAAAAAAACTCTACGAGACTTCTGTAACATTACGAGACATCTGCTAAATTTTAACTAAACTTCTGTCTGACTTGATTAATCAAGTCTAGCATATCAAACAGTCTACTTATTTGATTGATTAATCAATAAAATTTTTATATAAATAAAATCTCATTCAATTAAAAGTGTAAAGGAAAATAAATTCTTTAGGTAATTACCCAGCAAGCATCTTACGATTTTTCAACCATCTCATTATCAAACTCATAAGCGTATTTAATAACAATTTCATTGTAGTTGTGACATTTGTTTACGCATACAAACCTACAATAGCTGATCTACGAGTCAAAGATATTTTTTTAAACTTTGCGAAAAAAACAGTATTTTCTTCTCAGGACATTTCCGTAGAATTCGTAGACACCGTAGACTTGTAAAATCCGTAGCTCGTAGCGTATTTTTGATGCGTCGCGTCGCCGCGTCGTAGGCTACGACTCGTAGCATAATACTGTTGGATAAAATAATAATACCAACTTACTGTTTGATTGTGTTCCGAGAATCTTATTTCTATAATATTTATATTTGAATTACAGTAGGCCATACATACAGTAAATCCGGACAAGCGATGGTGGCCGAATGGAATAGTGACCGTCGTGCAAATCATGCGGTCCATGGTCCATTATATTCTACCATATGTTCTACCACATTCACACACAGCGGCATCTAGTCCCACAGTAAGCAATTATATTTGCTTGTGTTATGGGTACTAAACAACTGATATACTACTTAAATACATTTTTTTTTTTGTAAATACATACATATTATAGATAAATTACACCCAGACACAGAACAAACCTTTATGCTCATCACACAAAGATTTGTCCTTGGTGGGGATCGAACCCACGACCTGCAGCTTAGCAGTCAGGGTCACTAACCACTAGACCAACAGGCCAGTCAACCATTCATTTCATTTATTCGAATGTATAATGTACTAGTCAAAAAAACATCGTAAGGAAACTCTCATACCCAAGAAGTAATTCTAAGTGTATGTGTGGGCGCTACAATAGATCAGTTACTACTGGTCGGCGTAGCAAAGGAGCCTCCCATGGCATCTAACCCATAAATTATAATAATACAGAAAGACCAGGAGGTCTTTCTGTATTATTATAATTGATGCAGGAGCATAAGTGAAGTAGGTAAGTAAAATAAATACCTTAACAAAACAGTAATAAAAAAATAAAATAAAAATAAATAAAATACTGGAATAATAATATTATTAAATACTGGACAAATACAATAACAGTGAATAGAAAAAAAAAACATGAGAAAGCAGAATACAGGCATCATCAGTCGCACGTCAACTGCCAGCCGGTTAATATTTAATAATAATAATAATAAGTACCTATGTATGAACACTTAAGTAAACAATACATTCCAAATATTTTTCCTACAAGTACCAAAACGGTAATATAAAAACAGAAATAAAATGACCTTGCATAACCTCACACTGTCATAACATACGTCATAATAACTGTAATTATGTTAGTTACACCTTCCCCTCACTAAAATATTTACCTTTGTTGTGTAAAGTACATGAAAAGCATTCTGTTTGTTCATGACTCAAGGTAAAGTGAGACTCATTCATTATGAATTGAGAGTTACCACAAAAGTCTTTTAAATTGTGTTTTTTTACCTGTGTTTATCTATAGGGACATACACATATATCCCAACTGTCCGTCTGGGGCAGTACCTCCGTCCAACTTAGGAAGCGCTATTAAAGGCGAGCGCACACTTATCCGATCCGAACGCGTCCAACGAATCGAAGTCAGGGAGAGCGCCTCGCACGAATATTATATCCATACCGAAAGAAACGACCGCGCACAAGAAATCATTTCTATTTCTTACACCTGACGCACTTTAGTTCACTTTACTCATTACATATGAATTGTGATGAATTTTGAAGATGTTTTATTGTCAGTGCTTTATTATTCGAAGATGAAGAAAGTGAAATATTTCAAAAGGAAACAAAAATGTGGGTTTATAATAACAACTTTGGAAAGTACGTTCCACACATCATTCACCTACTTATCAATTTTGAAATATTTTTCGAGTCGACCATCACCCGTGCTGTATCTGATGACGTCGTCCAAATTCGGTTCGGTTTTTCGGGTTCTTCCAGATTCGACAGGGTTCAATTCAATTTTAAAATTCGTTTAATTCGAATCGTTCGGCGCGGATAGTGTGCGTTCACCTTTACACTGCATGCTGGTGGGTGAGTAGTGGTGCCCGAGCTCAGTGGGGAGTCCAGGAGTATCGAAGGTTCGGCAACGCGCATGTAATGCTCTCCTGGGGTTAAAACCGCGTGTAACCACTTACCATTAGATGAGCCGTAAGCTTAATCATGCATCAGCTTAAAGGTGCAAAGAAAAATATTTTTCATATCTTTGAATGCAGTTTTACCACATTAATAGGACTAGGTGTAGATGGTCGGTGAACGACCATAGCCATCTCCTAACTAGAGTAACCTTAACCTAACTGCTATTAAGCACTGAACTATTTGAGTAGGTATAACGTGTGGAACCCATCTAAATAAATAGAGTATATTACAGAAAATATACTTAGGTACCTGCTACATTGATATGAAAAATATCTAACATATTTTTAAAAGGTTAATTAACAAACAAAATCGTTTATTGCGAGTATAGACTACTGTAATCAGGGCCCATGACCCTGATTATCTGAACTGTAGGAAAGTTTAATGTAGAAAATAAATGGTTTTAGAAGAAAAATCTCATATTAATTTTCTATACGATAACATAATAATTTCTATCATCATTTAACTTAAACCGTAAATACAGCTTGTGCTAAGATTCAAGTTGATGAAACGAAGAGATTCTGACAGTTCAGAATCAGCCATTAATCTAATAATCATCGGAAAATTTTCGAACGGAAATGTCAGTTTAATGAAAGTTAAAAAACGTAATGTTAAAAAAATGCCTGGATGTAGGAACAAATCTTAATCAGTTTTTAATTTTCTATACGGTAGACTATTTTCTAACATTAAATAACTTAAGCCGTAAAAATACGTCGTACTAAGATTCGAAAAAGTTTACGATCCGGGAGCAATCCGACGACTCAGAATCAGGGGGCCCATATTTTAATACGAATGCTACATAACGGTGATACGCGATGATCAAGTTAGCAGTAATAAATTTGTTAAATCATTTATTAGGTAGGCTACATAAACTATAAACTGCATAGGATCGAGGATACTACCTTGCGGTACTCTTTGGGCTTTTCCCGGATATGATACAAAAGAGGACTCACGCGATTTTTCATCCTATAATGTATAGTAAGAATAATTATTATAATATTCTAAGAGAAGTTATGAAGACAAAAAGTAGAAACGCAAAGAAGAATAAAATTTTTAAATAGCATATTATATTTGCACTTACATCATTGTAACAATAGGATATTAGCTAGATTACAGATTTTTGCTAATACGGTTTTAGGCACTATACTCTGCTAACATGTGTTTATAAGTTATTGTATGTTTTAAGTAATGAATATACAAAATTAGCTATCAAAACATTTAATAATCATCAGTCTTCCACAGATATTTTTCCAATAATAAAATGTGGTAGGTAATTTTTGAGCTATAGTAAAAATCATTTACAACATCCTGTAGAACAACATTGCAGTTATATTGACCAAAGTCATACATCCTGACTTTGTTTCAATTTTGGTTTTTATGACCTAAATATGAGTAGTCCGTTCAGTGTTTTCATTCAGTGTTTTTTAATATTGTAATACAAAACATTATTTACGATTCATTCAAAACATCCCTCATTTCAATATCATCAGAAAGTGATTCTGTATCATCTGGTTCATCTAATAAAGCTTGCAACTGATGAATTGAAGTAACCAAGACATGAAATTGCTTCTTTCTTAAAGCTAAACGGCTTTCCAACTGCTGCTTAGTAGATTCCAAGCTGGCCAGTTCTGTTTTTAAAGTGCTTAACCTCTCTAGAGTCTCTTTTCTATCTGGCTGTTCACTTATGACCTTTGCCAGTACATCATACTCTATACGGTTTTTCCGGACTGTCTTTGCTTGTGCCAGATCTGATTTACTCTTCTCTATATGGCCTTTAGCCACTTCTATACCATTTTCCAATATTTTAGAAAGGGCCTCATAACTTTTTAATTCTGCCGCCATCATTTCCGAGCCTAGTTGTGATTTAGTGACGGCGAATTCGCATTGTGCTAACTGGGCTAACATTCTATCATGAGTTGATTTGCTGTAAAAAAATCCTAAATTAAAATTATGTAATTTATCTTTTTTAGAATTAATAAAGAGAATCAATGTTTATATTAGTACTATGCGATTAGAATAAGTATGGGATTGCACGTGGTAGTATTTGCCGCTAACTTCAGTCGAATGTGCACATTTTTGTACAGCTAGCAGAAACAAAATAGGCAAAAAATTATAACTTGTAAATTAATTAATTTATGTTCTATTCTATTCTATTTTAATTATGTACATTTTCCTTGCACGTTTGACGTATTAGGAAGAATTAGGTTGAAAGAATTAGAACCTGACTAGATTTGCATTATATTTGCCTATTTGTTATAAAATTGAAGTTTGTTTTTTGTTTGGTTGAATGCTAGGATCTCAGGAACTAGGTACTGGTTCAATTTTAAAAATTATTTTAGTGTTATAGGCTATATAATATCATGCTACGGCCAATAATATATTCAATACTCACACATAATTTATTTCAATACTATTAATAAAAACATGTATTACCATTAGCCAATTACCTACTATGTTCATGTAAAATGAGTTTAGTGAACTATGTACCTAAATGTTCTTTCAGATAATAAAGATCTTACAACCGAAAAAGTATGTATGTACCTAATTGTAATGTGTTTCGTTTTTTTCCTTTTTTCTTTGTACACCCTACTTGTAAGGTATGAAGTTGTCTTCAAATGGAAAACAAAATGGCGTCTTGATTTGACAGGCCCATACTTATTCTAATCGCATAATATGGTTCTATAGAGATTATGATTATAAATTCTAACCTCTCTTCGGCTTTTTCATCAGTGCTGTTACACCATTTTATTAAAGTTTTGAGAAGAACATTCAATCTCCTATCATCTCCAGTTCCATCTCCGTCTATCAGAAGTCTTCTACGAATGACATCCTCTAAAAAACAATAAAAAATAATTTAAGTACATTTATTTTCAAAACACTAATTAATAATTTATAGACACAATCATAATTTACCGTCTGCCATAGCAATATACTGTCTGCTTTCCTGTTTAATGTAATATAAATGTATTGGTAAAGTGATGTTAAATTCTTAACCAATATTGATTTAGTATTTTATGCGTTTTGAAGGGAAATTTGTATTTACAATAATATATAATATATTTCACTTCATCTGAGTGTTTAATTCCATCCACAGACTCTCCGTATAGTGTATAATCTATGCACAGACTAATAAGGGATGCTACCACAGACTAATAAGGGATACTATCACAGACTAATAAGGGATACATGATTTGTCTTTGACTAATATTTATCTATGCCTCACTATAACGCATTACGGGACGATATTAGAAAAATTAAAAGCTACTCTGTAACTTACGAAATAATGTTGAAATTTGTTCGTTACAATAATGACAGGAAAAAATTCCTATGAGAGCGAGAAGGAAAACGAAGTATGGGTGGAATCATTTCTTGCAAATGACAGTAATTATACTAATTATAAAAAGCGGGACAATTATATGCATTAGAGAGAGAGACAATATCCCCAGATTTTTTCGATTTTTTCGGAACGCTTTTGAGGTGTATGTAGGTAATCATTCCAGATAATCAGAGATATAAGTTCCTTGCCCACGGAACACTTATACTCTTTTTTTTTTAAGAGGGGAAGGCATTTACGCATACCGCCCCGTGCGGGGACACGGGACGGTTATCTGGGAGTTGTGGGAATCACCGGTCGAGACCGGAATACTCACTAAACTCCTCCGTGCATCAACTCTTCGCATCGGGTAGGCCGCTGGAACTTGATATGGACATATGACATCAGCGGCCTACCCAGAGAACACTAGTCTTATAATATTATACCCTCTTTTTTTTTTTTTACTTTGGGAAATGCCTGATGCACAGTGCCGGTTTTAGCATTACCGGCGCCCCGGGCGAGATTTATACGGCGCCCCCTAACTGCAATTCAAACCCATATAAAAAAAACCGGTCAAGTGCAAGTCGGACTCGCGCACCGAGGGTTCCGTTCTGGAAGGATTTTTTTTTGTGATTAAAATGTATGAATGATTAGGTAACGGGAAAGGTCAAGGAACACAGGAAACAGGAAAATAAAAATTAACATATTTTTACCTCTGGGTGGTTTAAAAAAAAACCCTAACCTAACCAGTCCAAGTCGGATTGTTCTGAATCATGGGATGTGAAATTTAGCTATCGCACAGAGGTCGCCGGAGCCCCGCTTCGCGGGTCTCCTACTTCTGGGTGGTTTGAAAAAAAATTACCCTAACCTAACCAGTCCGAGTCGGATTGGTCTGAATCGGGGGGTGTTAAGTTAAGCTATCGCACATTGATCGTCGTAACCCGACTGTCTTCGCCGTTAGCGCAGATTTCCACCTATAATAGCTCGTATCCCGAAAACGGTGCGTGCTATCGCACAAATAATGATAATTTGGCTACACCCTGACCACGGGATAGCTATAAGTTAGAATAAATAAGGTAGGTAGGTGTTTATATAACGTCAGTCCGGAATAAACTCACTTTTGCTCAATTTTTTTAGGCTTATCATTGTATACCCCAGTACTAATATACAGTGATATAAGGACACGAGATCGCGATCGGTTTTCGGATTTTTTCCTTGTGAAACTTGATATTACTTCTTGCCAAATTTCATGATTCTAGGTCAATGGGAAGTACGCTATAGGTTTTGACTTTTTTGATCGTCTATATGGACGACAAAAATGGAGCAAAAACGGCTGTATCTTTTGATTGCGTTATTTTAGAATTTTGATTTATTTTTTACACCGAGGGTTTATAGACCCGAGTATATGATATTAATTTCAGCTTTATACCTCTACGCGATCTTGAGAAAAAAATTCTTGACAGACGGACAGACAGACAGACAGACGGACAACCGAGTGATGTTATAAGGGTTCCGTTTTTTCCTTTTGAGGTACGGAACCCTAAAAAGGAAAAAGATATATAATGAAATTATCATTTACCAAAAGAAAAATAACCATTTATTAAAAAAAACTCACTAATAAAATTTGACTTTTCTTGCCTTTCTGTCGGCGAACTATTTTATTATTTTATCAAAATCGAGGTTTTCAGCAATTTCTTTCTCGATTGACAAAGTTGCCAAGTTTGTCAATCGGAATTGCGATATTGTCGATCACAGATAGGTTTTTATCAGCTTTCTCTCCCCACTACAAACCGTTACAGGTATAGTTAATACATACATTTGGATACAGTTCTTGTAAGTTGCGTTGATCTTTAATAAAATTTAAAACAAAAACAGGGGTAGCCACATTCTGATCAGGCAAAAAAAGATTTCAGACTTATGAGTTCATCACACAACATACATCCATCTGATTTAGAGTTTACAGTTAATTTCAGACCAATATTCAAAAATTCAATCTTGATTTTTTTTCCGGGGAAACTTTAACTATAATGTTTTTCTCGATGGTCGGGGATTCCCGGTAAAATTAAATGCATGCAGTGCAGTGCTGAAGTGCTCCGATTTGAAGACTGCGTTCCATTCTAGTGTTGCCAACACAACGATTATTCGCTAAATTTAGGGAATTTACGAGTAAGTAGGCCTCACTCAATGAGCAAGAGGAAATAAAGGGGCGCCTGCGGCGCCTTTTTAAATCCGGCGCCCTGGGCGGTCGCCCAACCGCGCCCTACCCTAACGCCGCTACTGCTGATGCATACCCCTCGGTCTTGGGGAAAGAGCCGAGGGGTTATGTGGGGCTCGCACCCACTAAAACCCCAAGGTGTTCCTCTCGTCGCGCTCTGCTGTGGTCACGGGAGCGCAGGAACATTCGTCCGCGACATAATATTATACCCTGCTATAACCTATTAGAGTGAACGCGCACCTGCACTAAGCACTCGCACACGCACTATTCAGTGTTAGTTATTTTATCGTATTACGCATTAATTTAGCCTATGTACTTGAAAAACAAAATTATTTATAAAAATATTTTAAATTAAAAATGAAAATTATTTTAACGTGTTACGTTAAAACCGTAAAACCGTTTAAACCTACCTTAGTATTTATTATTGACTGGCTTAGGCCTCGATAACGTTTTAGAACGCTACTAATAGTTGTCAGATTTTGTTTTGCCTTTCAGGCCGTGTGAAGAAAATTATGGCTATTTATTACAATATTGTAATTACTATCGAGGATTTTATCCAAAACGGAACTATTTTTAGTCAAATCTTCTGAAGGAGTTTAAATTAAGCATGGAAAATCCAACTTTTAGTGATAAAATTGAATCTTACTTTTCGGAGCTAGGGCGATGGCTAGTATTATTGAATCTACAGTATTTACGTATGATTGAGAAAAACATGTCTCTAAATGTTTCCTTTATTTTAGGAGAGTGTGGCGAAGTATACTGCTGGGTCAAGTTATATCATTGCTACTCAGTGGTAAATGCATACTAACTACATTGTTACAAAGTGCTACATGGCAATTTCCTACAACATCTCAACTTGTGGTGCCGTATTTGGCGCTCTTTATATTATTCACTCCATCCCTGCTATGTAACGGACTAGAGAAGTTGTCTAAGTAAGTTCAATTTCAGACAATAACATATCAATAAAACTTCTAAAACAGACTCATTTCCAGCATTGTAAGTATTTACTAATAAACAGTAATCTAAATGTGGCGCTCTTAGTATTGTGGTATTGAGATGTTTGTTGAAACAACATTAAATAATAATGCTTGTATACCATGCCATGAAATTCAGCTTTTAAGATGTAGCAATAAAACACATAAAAATAATTGTTTAATATCTTTGCTGATTTTTATGTAACTGTAACATTGGCTTTCAAAAGGTTTATGAAAATTTTAATTTAAAAAATTTCATTTTAATTTCAGAAGATGGTGGGTGGTGATAATCGCATGTACTTTAGATGTGGAAGCAGGTTGGCTGCTGGTTATGTCACAGAGGTTTACTTCTGTGCTTAGCTGACAGCTGTTAGCCTGCAGTGGTGTAGGGGCAGCACTAGTGGGTGGAGCATGGCGCGGACAAAGGCTAGGAGTAGTCCACGTGGCTGGTGCTACAATGGGACTAATGGCTGTTGTGTGCGTTGTCTGGGCAGACGTGGAGGGTGCTCCTACCGATGGTATGTACTGTAAAAAATTTTTACTGTAAAGAATTTCACATTTTCAAAAAAATATCATTATTGATTTACAAAAGATAATAATTTTACTAGTTTAATAGTAAAATAATCTGATGCCATTGTCATTCTAAGGGTGTTATGGTAATAAATTTTAAAACTTTCAACACCATAGGAGTTACTGGTAACCACCAAACAATGGATCTCATTGTGTCTGAAAACTTGGTGTTCCAATAATTAGTATGATTTGCATAATGAAAAGGTACATTAGTATTATACCTTGTATTTGTAAATCTATAAAACTTCCCACTACGCTATATAAATTCCCTAGCATAAAAATGTTATTCTAGAAAAAAATATAAAAAATGTACCTTTTAGTATATTACATGAAAATGGTATACGGTGAAGGAAAACATTGTGAGTGAGTCTGATCCACCAACCCGCACTAGGCCAGTGTGAGTGGATTATGGCCAAAAACCCTCTCAGCTCTCTAGTTAGATTACAGGAGACCCGAGCCCAGCAGTGGGACTTAATAGGTTGCTGATGATGATTGTATATGAAAATAATTGTAAATATTTCAGGTAAAAACCAACTCGTAGGTGACATGCTCTGCCTCGCAGGGTCACTCCTCTTTGCAATGGTCACTGTACTTCAAGAGATGATGCTAAAGACGCAATCTTGCTCAGACTACCTCGCACTGCTTGGTCTTATCGGCAGCATAGTATCATGCACACAAACATTCTTCCTTGAGTTCAGTGAGCTCATGGCTTTCAACTGGTACGATCTGGATACAATAGTGCAACTGGGAAGCTACTGCTCTATACAGACGATATTTCAGATACTGCAGTGCTTTATGTTAAGAGATGCTGGTTCAATAATACTGCATCTGTCGTTTCTGTCAGCGGATTATTACACTCTCATTGCTGGAATGTATATATTTCAGTTTAAGGTGAGTTAGTTTATTTAATCAAACTATGTTTTAATATGTAGTATACCATGACGGTGGCATCCATAGCCTATGGACGCCTGCAACACCAGGAGCATCGATCATCATCAATTACATATATTAATAGAAAATTCTTTTTTTAAACTTTTATTTCAGATTTTATAACCTGAAACAATTGGGTACAGATTTGGTAGTGTGTTGAAAATAGCTACATTATTATAAAAGTGTCACAGCCATTAATACCCACCTCTAGGAAGTTGAAAGTACCAGCATTCTGACTTTTAGCAAATATTATGTTCTTGTTTGCAACATTGGAACCAACTTACACATATTAGTAAACTTTACAAACGATTTTAAGCATTTGAGAAACAGTGATACCTACCGCGTTGCGTCTTTAAATTGAAACGACAAAAAGGATCCTATATGTAAAAAGCATTAAATATTCTTTCTCTTTCTGTTTACAGTTCCACGCCCTTTACTTCTTGTCGTATATGTTGGCAATGGTAGGCGTGTTCTTATTCAGCGCTCGACCAACGCGGACCCCTCCTCCCGAGCCCGACAGACTGCCCCAGCTCGTCAATGATTCAGCACAGAGTCAAGATAATGTTTCCATGTAAGTAAACTACAAAACTGCCTCGGTGTCGCAGCGGGAAGTGTATACGACTGCTGTGCAAGAGGTTCCGGGTTCGATTCCCAGGTCGGGTGAAAATGGTATTGGGTTTTTCTATCATGAAATTCCAGTATTAAGATTTTCCCGGTTGATGGCAATAGGCTCGCCCCCTATTTCATGGGACCAAACATAGCTGGCGAAATGTGGGTGTGAAACACCTCTGCCTACCCCTTCGGGGTAAAACGCGTGATGCTATGTTATGTTATTTAAACTACATTTTGTTTTATTGCCTCATCTGTCCAGCTTGTGGGTGAACAGACCACATCTGCCTCCAGAGAATAGCATTTTCCTATGCCTCTATCCTTTAGAACCGTCATTTTCTAGAGCGACATAGAGAGAGAATGAGAGTCAACCGCCTCATTGATTCGGCCGCATATCCGCTCTCTTTCTCGCTTTAATAAATGACGGTTCTAAGTGATAGAAAAGAGAGGCTAGAGGCATAGGAAAGTGCAAGTCGGTGCAACCCTTAAGCTGCGCTTGCCGGCTCATGGTCTTCACTCGAAAGCCCATCTGCCATTAATAAAGTTCTACTACTTGTTTTACAGGGAATACACAGTACCAACTCTAGACTGCATACCTATCGAAGGTCTTGAACCACCAATGAGCAGAGATACAACATTTACGTCTTTCCTAGGTGGTCCTCAGATACCTAATGGTACAGTGACATTTGCGCAGAACAACGGGGCACAGATAGCTAAAGAGGCCTGCTAATATAGCCGATTTGCTTAGATATATTTATATATATGTAATGTTAAAGTTATGGAGTGTATGAGAAAGTTTGGAGAGTGATCATTCAAATTTTTTTGCATAATGTCATAACTTTACAACGGCTAGTAGCTGCCCTGACTGGAAACTTAATGTAGTTTGAAGGTAATATCTGAATTTATGTCATACCCTTTTATAAACGTTACTATCAGTTATTCCTCAAAACGTTTGTGAAATTTCAGTACATTTATATTGTATTGCCGTTTTCTAACTCTATCAATAGTCAGAGTTCTTTAAATTCTGGTGAACTATATGTACATTGTTGTATTATTCATGTCATAATTAATTTACAATAGCTTTATGTAAGACAGTCCGCCTTTTAGCCCTATGTCGCAATCATTTTAATCTGAATGACGTAGCACAAACAAATATTATTCATATTGTGACTACATAAACTCATGTTATCATATTTTTTTTTGTGATAATAGTTCTAGTCATCTTTAGAGCTTAGGTACATTTAAAAATACTCATTGGAAGAACAGTAGAACAGTTGAATAAAAAAAAATTATTTCGCTAAAAAAAATATTTCCGAAGTCCGTTTTATTATGAAAGTTGTCAGGCGTGCATGTATATAATGCTTTAGTGTGCGTAAGCGCGGGTGCACTCAGTCACGCAACTCGCAACGCAGTCGACGCTTTTCGGGACACGTTACACACAACGATAGCCAAAAGGACTTCGTGAGATAGAATATCTGTACTTCTTTTTGATGCTTGTATGATTTAGGATTATCCGCGTAGTGATATGTATATAGGCAATAGAATATCTGTATTAAAATTTATTTATTGAAAATTATATTAGATAAAGCTCGTTTTCAAGTTTAGCCCTCTTTTTTTAAATGCAACCCAAAATAGCTCTCTAAACGTGTGTTGCAATGCTAAGTTGTTTTAAATACCGCCTTATTGAAACAAATAATTCCACGCATGTATATTGTAAGTAAACATTTTATTTAAGAAGTAAAATGTAATTGACTGGAAATGCATTGTAATCATTTCAGTATGTATTATCTCACCAAATATTAGTCATAGATACACCAACTATCTAGGTTAACTAGTCATTTAGCATAAAACTAGCACATATAGTTAAAATATATTATAGATTTAGAAATTTACATTATGAAATGCTCCATTTTACTATGCCCTAGCAATAACTGAGTACCTAATGGAAATAACGAAAACTGCCACATATTCGAATTTTTACTCAATTTTTTATCTTCAGTATTAAAAAATAGCAATGTTTGTATGAAATTTTTAATGTAGTTTCTTATAAAAGGAGAGAAAATGTATCGGGATTTTGGAAAAATTAGAACATTTAATATAAAGGCTGACCACTCAAATTGGGCAACCTTTTTTGATAATTCCATTTAGAAGTCCAATAATGTGAGTTATTTATAAAATTATTAGAAAAATATGTTTACGAATAAAAGTCATAAAGCTTTATTCCGTTATTTCTTAGTAAATTGTCACTTTAGGAGAGTATATGAGCACTTACATAAATATTATATAGATATTTCATTCCGTCGATTTTATTAAACAAGTTCCTTTTTCAATCTTAAAAGTATATACTCGTTGATATTACTTTCTCAAATTCTAGCAACGTTATGACGCTCAATTATTAAAAGTAAGTAATAAGGTTTTAATAGTGAAATTAGTCCATTAGATAATTCTATCTGTAATCGGAATGATCACTTTGGAATTGAATATAATATTGTGTACAATATTGTTTTTATAAGAGTTTCTAACAAATAAAGTTATTTCACCAATATGATGGTTGTGTTATGTTAATGATAAAATATTTAAGCTATTTATTAAATTGTTGCAAGTTATTTAAAACGCTGATCACAAGAAAATTATGTAAAATATTTAGTTTCTTTAATGTAACGCAAATAATTTAAATGTGTACTCTAAATTGGGACTTAAATATACAACGTTTTCATGATATTGTTTTATGATATTTAATTTCCTCACCTTTACCATAATTTAATTTCAGTAAGTATAATGGAGTTCAGTTGGATGCGGGCGGCACAAAATCGCTCGTTGTGGCGGAAATTAGGTGAGGCCTATGTTCAGCAGTGGACATCATTGGGCTGATATGATGATGATGATGATGAAGTGTAATAATTTCCCCACTTGCTTGCTAGTTTGAAATTTGAATGTAAAATGTATAACCCTCTTACACCGTCCCGGTCTGCATAGGCCATAAATGTATGTTGCCTACTAACATGTTGGAGGAATCATTAAAATAAGACAAAAAGTGCAATTTTCCTCAATTTTATTCATATACTATTATTGCTTATTTGGAACAGAATATAATAATAATAATAAGAAAACAATTACATAATAATATGTACTTGTTTTGGATGGATTACAATAGCGTATGAGTAGAATGTAAGTAAGTTGGATAAGTAAGAGCTGTGTAAATTAACAGTATGTTCATAACAAGATAATTGGAAGAACGTTTTTATGGAAGATACATTATTTATTTACCAAAAATCCTGTAATATATATTTTGCTAAGTTTAAGTGCAATTTTTGCGAAGTATGTTTCAAAAGCTCTTTCGTATTCGTGTTCAAAATAAGTGTAAATACAGCCTTATTATGAATCAACTACCTATCATCTTGGTCATATAATAAAAAAATAATTATTGCAATATGTCTAGCATTTGACTACACTACAAACAAATGGAAGTGCATTTATGCCGATTTAATAATATAGGCAGAACTTATGGCTTGAAAATTATTGGCTGTAAACCAATATGGCTCTTATACATGTAGGATTAGTGTTTTCAATGGCAAAGTCAGTCAACTTCCTTTCCTTCCACCAGTTTCCAAACATTTTTCAATTTTTTTTGTTTATGATGAAAGTTCAAGTCCATTAACATGCACTATGAACCTGAAACCCTTTCAGCTCTCTAGTTAGAGAGGAGACCCGAGCCTAGCAGTGGGACCTAATGGGTTGCTGATGATGAACATGCACGAGTCGCAGTAAAGCGTTCAATAGTCCTAATAACACAGCACTGGTCTATACAAGTAGATTCAGTACTAAGTATAGCAAATATACAGCAAATGTTTGGAAACTGGTCGAGCGGGAACTTTGCTGCTGTGTCAGTCAAAATCTTAACAGATTTCTAACCGCCCAGGACCCGTCCTGCTAACACAATGGTAAGCCGATGGTCTCATTCGACAGCTGTGATTGGCTTACTAAGTCAATCGCGCCATATTGACAGCCTGTGATTGGTCGATATTGGTCCATCGGTCTGCTATCAACGTGTGTAATTTAGCAGGATCGGGCCCCTGACTATTTGTAATTTAACTCATAAATACCACCTAAGCCAATTAACAATACTTCCATGCCACTTCCATTTTCTTTTCCTGTGAACTATAAATAATAGTAGGGGAGGCAACGATGTTAATGTAAATTTACTCGAGCGCCGTAGAACCTATTGGATTTGAAAATTTAGATGAAGAATACAATTTTTACAATGTTCCCCCTTTCAGCGGCGGAGGAAGCTCCACTCTACCGCTGAAAGGGGACACACGTTTACAGATTTTCAGAATTGTAAAACACACATACGCTCAAATACATATTGTATTTGAGCGTATTAGCTTATTGGTTTAGGTGCCCCAAAATGTCTTGACAACAGTGCTATATTTATCTGTGGGTTTTGTTTGGTGGGAATGGCCATAAAATAATTATTAATGTAAAAAATTACTAAACAATTTTTGTTACTTTGCCTTGCAGTCTTATATAAATATAAAAAATCAACCGCCCTTGATAAAGACTAGGCAACGTTCTTTTTTTTTTTGGAAGTTTGTGACCCTCTTAATCTCTTATGTTACGCTCAAATCGTCAAATTATTGAAATGGACACTTTTCAACTAGTAATTAACCCACCTTCATCTGTCGCGCTCGACTAAATCCACATTTAGAATCGTTGCCTCCCCTACTATGACGCACTATTGTAATCACAAATTCGGCTATTAATTTGTCATTTGTCACTAACATTTTAAAAAACTTTCCCTATAACATTGTATACTAATAAACTGTGAACAATTCAAACTGTTTGTGAAACTGTAAGATAGCTTACCTTGTAGGTAAAGTAACTCGAACGCAAAACTAATATTAATAAAGTATTTACAAGTTACGCTAAGTCTCGTCCTCACTGGCGGAGACTGACTTTCTCGACACCGGAGTGTCGGGTCGAGAATGCCTGGACCCAGATCTGGATCTAGATCCCGACCGCGACCTAGATCTCGACGCACGAGATCCGGATCTACTTCTAGACCCACTTTTAGACCTTGAACGCGATCTGGAGCGGCTTTTGGAGTGAGATCTTGAACGGGATTTGCTTTTGGACCTGTGTGATAAAAACATATCATGAATAAATATAATAAACATACATAGTATCACGCCCTTTTTCCCCGAAAGGGTAGGCAGAGGTGTTTCACATCCTCGTTGCGCCAGCTATGTTTGGTCCCATGAAATAGGGGGCGAGCCTATTGTCATCAACCGGGAACATTTATTTACCAAACTCCGGGAAAATCTTAATACTGGAATTTCATGATAGAAAAACCCAATACCATTTTCACCCGACCCGGGAATCGAACCCGGGACCTTTTGCACAGCAGTCGTATACACTTCCCGCTGCGCCACCGAGGCAGTTTCTTTTAAAATATTATAATAAATATAATTATATTTTAAAAGAAGATGATGATGATGTACCTAATTTAAATAAGAAAAATAATTTGGTGGAACCCTGGTGAGTTTTCTAAGGACTCGTTTAGTTACTTACCTTGAACGACTCTTAGAGCGAGACCTACTTTTGGATCTTGACCTGCTTTTCGATCGCGACTTCGACCTAAAATAATACATATTTTTAAAATTAGTCGTGATTATACCTTGTTGTACAGTTGGACATTTTCTAGATGTTTATACTTTCATTGCCATTTATAACCGATGGGAGGATAGACCTCTCGCAAACTAAGGATATTGTAGTGATTCTTAACACAATCGGCCAAGGTCATCGACCGCATATGTGCATACCTATCGAGCTACAATAACAGATTCTGTTATTGTAGCTCGAAGGAACTTAACTCGCAAACCAGCTGATATGCGTTAACTTTTTCAAAACCAATATAAAGAAGAAAAATAAATATTTTTTGCCATGATTTTCATTCTATTCTGATGATAATACATTTTAAATATAGTTTTGAAAAAAAAATTAAATACCTACTCAGATTTAAAAAAAAAAATTAAGCAATTCTTTTTGCTTTGGTTTAACATTAACATAAATGCTAAAAAGTACTTATACATTTATTAAAATTATAAAAAAATAACCCACAAACGGGACTTGAACCCGTGACCCTGGCATCCATGTCCCGTGCTCTTCCTACTGAGCTATTGTATTGTTTAGTGTTCACTATCAAGTTTAAGATATCGATATATGGCTTCGAATACGAAGTGAAAGTGTCACGAAAGGATTGTTTGCACACCTTGATCGGCTTTTAGATCGTGAACGACTTTTGGATCTCGAACGACTTTTGGATCTCGAACGACTTTTTGATCTCGAACGGCTCTTCGATCTCGATCGACTTTTGGATCTCGAACGGCTCTTCGAACGTGACTTGCTTTTAGATCTGGAGCGACTTTTGACGGACCCTGATCTTGATCTGCTACGTGATTTTGACTTGGACCGTGACCTAGAACAATGTAATAAAATAAAATTAAAACGTATTTAGATTTCCGTGACCACTGGAATTTACTTCTTAATATTTTGAGTTTTAATTTCCCTGCGGTTACAATCTCGACGGACCGCGGATTGCCGCCCGCATCGAATATTTTTATACTGCTGATATCGGTCAAAAATACAAATCCTTCCTCATTATAATATATTATTAGGATAGATTATTATACCTGTCACTATCAGAGGCAGACATGATCCTCTTGCGTCCCTTGTTCGCAGGCGGACTTCGACTACGACTGCCGCTCCCACTTCGACTGCCGCTGCCGCTGCGACTGCGACTGCGCGATTTCCTCGAACCTTTATCAGATTCAGACTCCGAAGTCGATATAGTTTCCTTTGACACGATCTTCGCCCGTTGTTTCGCACTGAGTTTTTCTTCGGCTTGTTTCGCGGCTCTCGCCTTTTCGCGCTTGCCAATGCCCTGTTTATAAAATTGAATTTATTTTGGAGAGAAAATAACGTACTATATTCGATTATCTTACTTATCTGCCAATGGTAATACAGAGCCTTAAACAATGGATTAGTTACTATTTATACATACCTTCTTCCTTCCACGTTTCTTGGGCGGGTCGCTGTCGGAGCCGGAGCCCCTGTTCTCCTTCTCGCGACGTTTGCGCGACTTTCCCTTACTCTTGCCTTCGCCACCCTCGCGCTTACGTTTGCGCTGCTTATCACGACTGTCATCAAACAAAATTGCCTTGATTTGTGTTTTCATTACTAACGGCAACACATTGTGCATAAAAATATAAAAAATATATAAAAATATATAAACACCCAAATATATATTTTTATACACACTTAAGTTTATTTTTGTGCTATTGCTATGTTAATATAACATAAATAACTCAGAAAGGTTTTCCTGAATTTGTCTGCATCTTTCAAACGCTTTGGTTTCCTTTTTTTCGGCATTCGGAAGATGCAAATTTTAACTTGGTTCATAAATAATTGTGACGCTAATTTTACTGCAAAGGTGCCGTGTGTACTGAGTGTATTTCAAATATATGTACTGAGTGTACCTCTAATGTACCTATTGAGTGTACTTCTAATGTACTGAGTGTACCTTTAATGTATTGAGTGTAGTTCTAATATACTGAGTGTACTTCTAATGTGTAGCTTATAAGTGTAGTTCTAATGTACTGGTTGTACTTCTAATGTACTTAGTGTACGGGTTGTACGCACCAAATGCATACGTCAATATTATAGATGTAAATGAAACTGAACACAGTACAGATTGTACCGTGTGTTCTAGGTGTTCCGAATGTCTTTGAATGTAGAAGTACGACGTTTTCTCTTATATAGACGCAAGGAGAGACATTGATAGATAGATTTATCTGCTGAATTGATACGAACGTTACACGCGTCGCACGTACATATTATACGTATACAGTAACTTAACGTAACTTTTTTTTCGTTTTTTTTTTCAGAATTAAGTGAATTGTTTTCAACTATTGGTAACATTATAAAATATGTTTATCAAATAGATCAACTAATTGTTACATAACTACATTTATGGAACTCTAAGTCTTTAAGGATATATTGTAAATCTATTAACATTAATAAGTGACTGTTTGTTTCATAAAAATAAATAAATAAAAAAACTTACGCTTCTCCGTCAGGTCTTGGCCCGTCGCTGCCACTGCCCGAGTCTGACACGTACTCGTCCCGTCTTCTGCCGCGCCCGCCCTTAGGCTTGTGCTCTTGCGGCATGTCGGCGAACAACAGCGCGTTCTTTGTCTTCTCTTTGTACTCTTGTCGCTTTTGTGACATCTCCACGGTGCTTTTGGCTTGTTCTTCTTCGCGACGTTTGCGTTCTTCTTCCTTTGAGGCAAAATATGCATGTTATCTACTTATACAAATAAATAAAATTGGTGTGTCTGTTTGTAACAATAAAATAACCGCTAATACTACATGCATTTGAATGTGTATACGGTACATATACCAAAAATTTTTTTTTACAATTTTTGTGTCTGTCTTTCTGTTTGTTCCAGCCAATCTTTGGAACGGCTGGACCGATTTCGACGGGTCTTTCACTGGCGGATAGCTAATGTCATAAGGAGTACTTTGTCTACTTTGGTTTTGAAAAAATATCAGGGTTCCGTAAAAAAAATTAAAACTCCATGAATGCAGGATAAGTTATCCACGCGAACGAAGTCGCGGGCACAGCTAGTTTCTATATATAAGTTAAGGTAATTTGATTATGATTACGGCGTCATATATTTTATTATTTTTAAAGGAAAGTGTATCGTTTTCAGAAGTCTAAAATTGTTATTCTGGCGTGAAATTTATTCTGTTCTCATTTCATCGTCTATAGGGAATATATTTTTGGAATTTTCTGTGTGAATTAAAGGAAAAATTGTATTGAAACTTTCATAAATAGTTACGAATGTGCGCGTGGTACAGACCTGTTGTCGGCGGAAGGCCTCGCGCTGCTCGCGCTGGCGGTCGCGCAGCGTGACCTCCTCGTCGTGCTGGCGCCGCGCGCGCGCCACGTGCCACTGTGCCTGCGACAGCAGGTCGGCGCACGTGCGCGCCTCGGCCGCGGCGGCGGCGGCGGCGGGCGCGGGCGCGGCGGCGGCGGCGTCCCCCGCGCCCAGGCACGAGAAGTGCCGGTGCGACACGTGCAGCTCGTGCACGGCGCGCAGCACCACGCGCAGGTCCGAACGGTCGTCCTGCAGCAAACAAAAACACATCATTAAAAAAAAAAGAAAATATTTAACCTGCTACAGGATATTTCGTTCATTTCCATTCGATGCCCCAATGAAATGCCTGAACATAAAATGAAACACTTTTTTTATTTTATATGATTACAGTCAGTTTAGCCGAGTGAATGAAAGCTAAAAGTAGTACCTTGAGCACGAGCGCGGCGCGGCGGCGCAGCGTGAGCGCGGTGTTGTAGGCGAGCGCGGCGTCGTGCGGCGCCACGCGGCGCGCACGCAGCAGCGAGGCGCGCGCGGCGCCGGCGCGCCCCGCCAGCGTCTGCGCGCGCGCCACCCATGTGAGCCACTCCACGTCGTGGTGCATGCGGAACTTGCGCACGCAGTTCTCGTACTGACGACAACCACACATTACACCTGACCATTTACTTCTAACAGAACATCGACCATTCGCCATTTTCAACAAACGAACCAAACATTGCTACGAACATTCTAGAAAACGCCTTAGTGAATGCTCTCAAAAAAAATATTCTTCATTCGAAGATTTCTAAGTATGTATAACTCAGTACAAGGAAATGAATTACATATCGACAGTGCATCAATCTCACGGCAAATTTTTGCTTACTATTTCGTCATACTGCGGTACCCTATTGGGAGCACTGACGTTCTATTTGCCCTAACGAAACACTTAAAGTATACTATTGTTTGTGACTATAACTATACTTACCATTTGTATAGCATTAATGTACTGTTTCTGTTCTACGTAAATGTGGGCAATATTCATCCAAACATCAGGAAAGTCCGCCGTGGCTTCGCGCACCTGAGCGAATATGTCGCGAGCTTCGTTGATACAACCCTGTTGAAATCATATAAATACTGATACTTGATAAAACTTATAAAAATAAAATATATGACAATAATTAGGTACAAATACTGTCGCCAATTTATAGTCGTATAATGTAGTTCCCAAGATTACAGCCACGATATTCCTTTAAAAAAATATTTCCAAAAAAAATTTCTAAGTGTAGACATTACTTCAGATTTCAATCTAACCATGACCATTTATTGAGTAACATAATATCGCGCGTTTATACGCGAAATGCAAACATACATATCGTAATAACTTAAACATGAATACTTTATAGATTCATCAAATTCTTCAGTATTTTTCGTGAAAGAGTTTATGTTATAACGTACAAACATCCACATTAAATTTTTTCAAGAAAATAATATCTTGAAATCATTTAGCAGAATGTTATGACAGCCAAACCTTGTCATATGTCATAGTGTATGCCAGATATGTGACAGCCAGTCAAGGTTTGGCATGTGCCAACAAAACGTCTTTAGTTATATTTTTCGAAAATTACCGGATAAGTTTGAGGTAGTGAAGGGTATCTTCATTTATCCGGTAATTTTCGAAAAAAATTCGTTAGAAAGCTATATCAATACTTTTTAAAACAACCGAAACATTGAAATATATAAGCTAAATCAATGTAAGAAACTGAACAACTTAACATAAATTTATAAATTCTATCAACATTTTATGTAATTTGAAAAACAGAGATGACGAACATACAATTTTGGCCACTTAGCTTGTAAAAATATAATTATGAAAAGTTGAATACCAATAGGCTTTAGAAAATTAATATTTTATCTTACCTTATGGGCAAGCACACATCCGATGCCATTGGCTGCCCATATATTCTTGGGATCATTCTTCAATACTTGCTTGTACATTGCAAGCGCACGTTCTTGATGACGTTTCTCTCTATCCTTCTCACGACACGGCTGATGGAGGGTTTGGAGCCAAACATTACCTAGTGTAATAATATGTTTTTAGTTTAATGAAAAGACAAGTATGTAATATACTTATGTCCTAAATCGAATTTTGCAAAATAATCTTACCGAGAGCTATAAGCGAGTATGCGTCATTAGACGTGGACGAATTTTGCAATATCCTCTCGAACTTCTTCTGTCCTGGGCCCCACTCTTGCTGAGCTAAATGCAAGTTACCCAATAATGACCAAGTGTCTGGATGTTCCGTATTGACTTTAAGTGCTTCTTTGAACCAATCCGATGCCTCATAAATTTGACCTTTGTCTCTTGCCATACATCCAAGCCTACAAAGAAAAAGATACAAAAATGTTCAATGTGTGTGAAAATGTGTTCTATTTTAATTGAAATATGCTTTATTTTTCAGCACATCATTTTTTTAGGGCCTGTTTCATAAACCATTTGTGACCTAAGCAACGAATTTTATATGAAAAATAAGTAAACAGTATCAGACACTTGTCTGCCAGTAGTTAAACAAATGAAGCTTACCTCAAATAACAGTCAATGTAGTTAGGATGTTCTTTCAATATATCCTTGTATAATTTCTCTGCCTTGTTATACATACATAAAGCTTCATTCAGTCTAGCTAAGTTGTACATAGTGGTTACTGCTATTGAATTGTAGTATTGGGCGTCCAATGTTTCTGCATCTGCTTTTTCTCTAAAGTTAATATAAAAAAAACATAATCAATAATATAGTATTACTGAGTATAGTATTACTGAGTATAGTATTATGTTGAGTTTGATACTCATCTAGAGGAAGTTAGAAGAAGCTAGAAACATAATTTATAAGTCATTCTAAAGATCAGAAATCAGAAAAAAATTAATATTTAAATAGCGATTGTTGGGTAGTTCTCATTTGTTCTATAGAACTGACGTCACCGGACCAAAAAAGAAAACATTCTCAATGGTTCCATAGAACATTTAGTATCTATTTTTATCAAATTGTTCTATAGAACAAGATAACAAGACTCCTTGATGATTATCAAATTGATTTCTTATAACATGACGTTTTCGCAAATTGTCAAAAATTCGTGTCAAACATGATATGGAACTGTTTCGGAAAAAACGATTCCCAATTTATATTAATGAGTAAATCCGGGTGGAGAGGCTAGTATGCAGTTCTATGGAGAAAATTGAGAATGGTTTTTTCGTTTTTTGTCCGATTCTTATTTTTTTTATTGATTGTATTTTCATTTGTCGGTTGTGACGCCTTTGGCTGCTAAAAGCTTTCTTGCCTCATATTCATTACACTTCTCCACCTTAGGGGTTCTCAACATCTTATTCTTTTGTTTCTCTGGTATAATAACATAATGCTCACCTTTCAAGTGCTTCCTCTAAATAAGTCTTAGCTTCATGTAAATTCCCAAGTCGGTAGTGTAGCGCTGCAACATTATTTAGTATTTCCGCTGGTATATCTGCATTTACCTTCTCTTTGAGAATCTTCATTGCTGTACTATACGCATTCAGAGAGCCCTATAATAACAAAATATTTTGATAACTGTACATTGATGATTGCAAGGGGTTATTTAACTTGAGTCATAAGAAATATTGCCAATCTATCTCACAGGCCAAAATCGCGTACATTCAACGACAGAATGTGGAACTATAAAGTGCCGATTCTTGGAAATCAGTTCTTTACTATTTATGACAGTTACTAGTCATCTGAAAATGTTTGTACGCACCTGCAAGTCATTTTGTTCCAATATTTGAGCCAACTCTATCCAAGCCTCCACGTCATCAGGAAATTGTTCCGTAACTTTCTTGAGATGCTGTCGGGCGATGTCTCGCTTGGATTGAGACGGCGAATTTGCATAGAGTGAGCCTAAGATTTTCATTGTCTCGTAGTTGCCTGGCTGAACTTTTAGAACTTTCTCGAAACATTGGGCTGCCTAAAATAAGAAATGTTTTATTTAATAAGTTGTTTATTGCGACAAAGAGTTGTCTAGTTAATATAAACCACTTTAAAAAAAAGTTATTTACGGATTATAAAATCACTTTCTCAATTATGTAAAATAAAAAAAATTAAATTGTGTATATATAATATACATTTTTTTTTATTATATAAATATTTTTTTTTTAATTAATATTTAATATAAAATGTTACCCCAAACCCAAAAGTTTGCAGTAATTGATTTAACCTAAATATTAAAAGTAAATACTAATAGTTCCTTTAAACAATAGTAACTTACATTTTCTGTATCACCTCTATAAATATACATCTGTCCTAATCCATAGTGTGGTAGCACAAAGTTGGGTGGCGCGAACTGTGTCGCTTGGTAGTAATACTGGAAGGCCTGATCGCAGTCCCCCTGCGCGTGGAAGGCTCGCGCAAGGTGGTGACAGCTCTCGGCGCGCATCGCTTCATTTTCTGTGTTGTGGAATGCGTGTAAAGCTAAATGCTGTACTTTGCTGTAATCCTGGTAAGGTATAGAAAAAAACTTTGAGACTATTGCGACTACATACATTTTAAAATACAAATTCAATAACGTATTTATTATTAATCCTTTAAATATAAAATGCATGTGCATGCTGTAATTAACAATGAAATAAAAAAATATATTTTACATATTTATTTAAATAATAAAATTTTAAAATAAAATTGTTTGACGGGAATTCAGGTGATTGTGCATTAGGTATATAATCTATTTTGCTGGTGATTGAGAACACAATTTAGTTGTTCTGAGCTGTTTCATATTGGAATGATAAATATAGGTAATTTATTTAAAATTTGTATTATTTATTTAAATACGAATGTGGAAGACTAGCATCCGTAAGCGCATTATAACTACCGATACATTTCACTCACCTTTTTAAAGAAGAAATGGTTAGCAAGATGATTCAAAACCATAGGGTTCTTTGGATCAATAGCATAAGCTTTAGACAACATAATGACGGCCATCTTGTTTGATTCATTCTCTTGGAGGTTCAACTTGAGAATGGACAGTCCAACAAGAGCCCCAACACATTGTGGATCTAGTTGGAGAGCTCTCTCAAAAGCCATTCTGTAAAGAAAATATTATATATTTCTTAGATTTTGGGTAATTAATTTATCAGAATATATTATTTATCTATATCCACTAAACTAGTTTGAAAATGACAACCAAAACAATACTTTATTTAAAACTCTGAACAGTACAAAGTAAAATATCAACTTACCTTGCCTTTTCCTGATTATTTAACTTCATAAAACAATGTCCCATTCCCAAACGCAAAGCCGCTGGGCTATCTGGATTTGTTCGAAGAGCTTTCTTGTAAAATGCTAAAGCTCCTCTGTAGTCTTTCCGATTGAACGCAATGCAAGCTTTGCCAAGCAATGAAGGTACATTATTAGGTGACTGGTTGAGTACGAAATTGAATTGTGCATCGGCTTGTTCCATTTTGTCACCCTCGAGAAGGCAGAAGTAGGCTCGGCCAAGTAGATGGTTCTAGAAGAATGTTTAGGGTATTTTATGACTCATGATAACTTTATATGAGTATAGATGACAGATTTATTATCTTCATGTTTCACTCCAGGTTGAAGATAATAGTGATTGAGTTATCGACATACTAATAAAATGGTAAATCAATTACTTACTTGGTCATACATAATGATCTTATCTGCCATAGTATACAGGAGGGTTGCTTTTGTAAATAGTTCCTTTTTCTTATCCTTAGACTTTTCTTTATTGGCCTCCTGTACATAGTATGCGGCCAACATGTCAAGGGCTCGCATCTGATCTCTTTCAAAGTCCCGGTAGTCAATGTTGGCATCTGTACGAGATGACTCCAATATCTTGAGGAAATCATCGATCTTCTTTTGTTTGTAATATGCAAGCTGTAAATAAACATGTTGTTTTCACTGAGTTGTTTTTATTCTTTTGTCACTATTAGAATAGATATTTAGGAACATATTTCTTATATGGTGATTTTAAAGCGCACTGTGAAAATGCTAGTTGAGGCACCTATCCAGCGGTGGAAGATTACAGGCTGAAATTATGTTAAAATTGATAGTATAAAACTTTGGTGAACCAATAACGAAAAGTTCTAAAGTTTTAAGTATATAACAGATTACAGGATAAAATAAATGAATATTATTTATCCAAACTACAATTTAAAATATGTAGTTTTATTAGTAAAATCTAAAACTTTTTTAAATCGCATAAGACACTACTAAAATTCATGCTACGTGTTAGAACGTATAAACAAAACTTTTAAGGTTAAGTTTACTTACGGCAACATTGATCCAAACATTGAGTTGGGATCTTTCTTGCTGTAAAATGCTAAGGACTTCATCTCCCGAGGGTAATTGCTCTGGATCCAGCTCAATCACCTGAATGTTTTAAACAAAAATTTGATTACGACACTGACACTGAAATGCAACTAAAATAGCTAATATTGTAATAAATTACACAATTACCTCATCGGTGCTCATCAACGGGATTTCGAGCGACATTTTGTTGTTTATTTAGAACACCGCACTACATCACAAAAATAATATCTTCCGTGTTATTTGTAAAATACATAAAATATGCGACGCTACTAACTACACAACAGCAGAAGGAAAAATTATCAACTACAGATAAAAAAATCACTGACTTTATTTTATTGTCAGTGAAAAAAAATGCTCAAATACAGATTCCGTATCAGTGCAGTGTTGCCTCCTCTAATAAAATCTATAATCTTTACTTTAATAACAATTTGTTATAAATTGACAAAACTGAAGAAAATGTTAAGAATTTATTTTTTGATTTTCTGCCTCATTTTTGATATTTATTATTTATATTTTCTCTTTAACATGACGTTTTTAAATACTTAACTAGGTACTACTTTAATTACTTCAGATATTGCAGCCTACGGTAAATTATTTTAGTCGATTTCCATTCCTTTCATCCATACCTGCTTGATTTTTGTCTGTGAATATGTCATAAATGATTATGTCAATCAAATCAATGGTTCAGCTGATTGCTGGTTTGGTTTGTTGTGTACCTATAAAAAATATTAAAATTTGAACTATTGTTGATTGAGCACATAGAGTGGACAGAGTGGAGTAAACAAGCTAAATCAGCAAATAATATTCAATCAACGTGGCATATTTTATAAATATATTTTGCATTTAGTTATAGCAAAAGAGTTTGTTTGGTCGTCTTAACTTGTGATCCACAGAATGAAAATGAGTATCGAATTCGAATCGGAAAGAAGAATAACTTTAAAACGGACGAGACCAAATCCTCTTTTTCAGGAATGGCTAGAAGAATTATACAATGAAGCAAAAGAAAGAAAAAGTAAACTAGAACCAATGCTAAAAGAAGCACTGGATTCAATATCAAAATATCCTGCTCCGTTAAAGACAGGTGCGGATTGTATTATATTGAAAGGATTTCAAAAGAAATTATGTCAGCATATTGATGCCCGATTGGCAGTTTATTACTCCAACTTAGCTGTTGCACAGTCTTCAACAACAAGTACTTTTAGTTCTCATTCAAATGGTACAGCATCACCTAGCTCTGATGTAATTCATATAGGTACCTATTTACAACCTCAGAATGATAATCTAAGTAGTTCCGAAGCTACAAATCAAATTAAAAAAGCTACAAATAAAAAATCATCAAGCAATGAGAATAATTTAGCATCTAATTCTCAGAATAATCCAACATTAGATATACAGCTGCCTACTGTTTCTAACTCAGAAATAAATTCGGAACCTATAAGTTGTACAAATAAACAAAGAACTAACAAAAATTACAAACCTGTATTTCGATCTGGTCCATATGCAATATTGAGAACATTGCTTGAACAGCATACCAGTAATCCTTCAGAAAGTTCATTAACCAAAGAGGCTTTAATTGATAAAGCTCAAATATACTGTGATGAGTCCTTTGTAAGGCCTAAACCAGATACTTTTTATACAGCCTGGTCTAGCATGCCCCGTCTTGAGACCAAAGGCTTGGTGGAAAGAGTTGGTGTTGCTAAAAATACTAAATTTAAATTGACTGAGGAGGGTATACAACTTGCCAGAGGTATGTTGAAAGATTATATGAACATGCCTACTGATAATGATATAATTTTTAGAAATGCCCAACCTTCATGTTCCTTTGGAGAAGATAAAGATAGAAACATAGAAAATGATGATAATGAAACCGCTTCTTCACAATCAGCACAGAAAGTTGATGATACTGTAATTGAATTTGAGCCTAGTTCCTTTGATATAATACTGCTTATTGATAAAAATGAAACTGGTGGGTATGTATTTCATCATTATCATTATATATAGCGATTGCATGTTTTTTTCATCAACAGCTACAATTTTAAATTAACTCATACAAATACAGAAAACAGCATGTTTTTGTGTTATATCTGTGGTGAATTTATATCTAAACAGAGGACATTATTTTTGGTTCTATACATATTATAGAAATTCCCAATGAATTTAATTATTTCAGTTATTAAAATTTGAGAGGTCACAATTTAAACATGCAATATATAAATAATTGTTGAGCAAACAACAGCACACATGTGTCTTATCTTGTTTTTTTTTTACAAAAATAACATAATTTAATGCCTTTTTTTACAAAACTAAAGTAGTTTTTGAGTTTATACATTACAAACGTGAGTACTTATATTTTCTCTTTCTAATATTAGTGTAGTTTTATGTAGATAATGTACTGTAAACATATTTATTATTTCTTTCAGGGTATCAAAAAAGAGTGACCCAACAGTGGCTCAATTCAATAAATATTATGATTTGAACCATGAGTACAGGAACTTGAAAGTTGGAGACTTCACTTGGATAGCAAGACATCAAATACACAAAGATCAAGAACTAGTCTTACCATACATTGTAGAAAGGAAAAGGATGGATGATCTCGGAGCCAGTATCAAAGATGGCAGATTCCATGAACAAAAATTCCGTTTACGAAAATGCGGTATTCCGAATGTTATTTACTTAGTGGAGAATTATGGGAAAAATAAGCATGTGGGCTTGCCTATACAGAACTTGCAGCAGGCTTTGGCAAATACAAGAGTTCAGGATGGTTTCAAAGTTCATATCACTGACTCATTAAGGAATTCTGCTAGGTTTTTAACTATGATGACCAGAAGACTTACTATTAGATTTAAGGTAATTGTACAAATTTTTTATGCATGTTATGTATATATATGCTATGTAGCTTGCAGAATGAAGACAATCCTTCAAATAAGAAACGATGGTGGTTTTTGGAATTTATATGTACCTACTAGTTGGTTGACTTACCATCCACTGACTGTGAAGGAAAATATGGTGAGGAAACCCACATACCTAACTCCTTGGAGGAAATAGGTGTGTGAATAATAGTGATCTTTGCTAACTTAATTAGAACCTTTTTTTTCAGGATAAGGCTCTAAAGGGTCGAAATGTTGACGCCGACGATGAACACCTGATGATATTCGATTATTTCAACAAAGCGTCAGTTAAAACTAAAGTATTGACTGTCACAGAAACATTCATCAAACTACTGTTACAATTAAAAGGGGTGTCTGTTGAAAAAGCCCTAGCAATCACTGCCAAGTATAGTACCCCAAAGTCTTTGATTATTGCATATCAAAAATGTGACCCTAATGAAGGGAAAGTTCTTTTGGCGAATTTAAAGTATGGAACTGTTGGTCGCAATGTTGGACCTGTAGCTAGTAGATCTATTTATCAGTTGTTTTCAACTATTGATGCTGAGTAAAGTGTGTACACAAAGTCAAAGTCATCAACTATACATTTGTTAGCAACATTGTTGGTGGGACAGTTTTTATTTTTTTATAAATAAGGTTCTGTTTCTTTGCACGGTCAGTGGCTTTGGTGGATCTACACACACTTTCACGTTATTTTATAGAGTTGAAACTGTGATTTCATTTATTTGTAAATATATAATCATTTATTTATGTTTGTCTGTAATTTAAATCGTTAAGTACAATCTATGTCTAAATAAGTCTATATAATATGATGCAGCCAAATGGTTTAATTTTGCGTTCAATTAACAGGCTAGCCGTTTTACTAAACTGCGACGTTAAACTAGCGGCCTAAATGAAATTTTCCATTCAATTAAACGGCTAGGCAACTGACTTGAATTGATAACTTTTACATATTTGCCTAGTCATTTAAATTTAGTTCCTTTTTCTACAATCTGGCGCTGAAACCAACAAACTATCAAATTGACCGTGCCAAAATGGCGTCGGCAAGCAACAATTTAAAAATTATGGAGGCCATGAGTTTGGACTGCGAAGAACTGCCATGGATTATTTCGATGAGCAAATAATTACTTTTGCTTTTATGAAAACTGAGAGAGGCAATGGCAAGTCAAGTAAACTGTCGGTGTTCAGGGATTACAAAAAAACGTAGTGCCAAAAATATTTTAAAAAGTTCTTTGTTGATCATCGAAATTTAATTTGTTTTAACAAATGACATAACTAACTTTCGAGTTGATCTCATGATTACCAAATAGAAATATATTTTATTATCAATTATTGCCAATTTTATGAATGGCCTAAACGACAGCCAGCCAGTTAATTACCTACATGTTGTATTAGACGTTACGGCTGAATATCATTCAGGGCGTCGCGTCGTCAGTTAAACGGCGCCGTTTAGTTAAAAGGCTAGGCTGTTAATTGAACGGCTAATTAAGAGGGGACGCGGTCTGCGAGAAATTTGAAAAGTAGGTATTTGAAGTAGCTATTGCTGTTGCGTTGAGCCTGAGATTTAAATGTGTGAGTGGATGGTCCACATGCGTAGTAGCTCCCTCCCCCCCTCCTCCCCACTAGCATCTTCCCCGCGCCCGTGTACCGGCGAGTCGGCGAATCTACATTTTGCATTTATTTGGTTTTTGAAATTTGGACCGATTTAAGCAAAAGTGATCCAATCAACACAAACCTCATTTTGAGATATTTGACTTTAAAATTCATTGCAGTATTTCTCTGACTGTCAAAATGAGGTTTATGTTGATTGGATCATTTTTGCTTAAATCGGTCTATTTGATGTCATCGTGTTACTTAGTTACCTACACGTTGTTATTATTGTTTTTACGTGTATGTAAATAATGGAAAAAATCGTAGTACTTACCTTATCTCTATTTAAGATTTATAAAATATTTTATCGCTAACTAAAATGTCCTGAGGGTTCTGTTCGAATTTTAATATAATTTTAGTTTTTATTAATATCATTGTAATGGTAATTAAGAAGAGGTAGCATGAAAACAATTTTCAGAAGAAACTAGATTGTCCTGCTGCTGCAAGTCTTGATGAACTTGTAAAATATTATGGCTCAATAAATATACAAATAAAATATCGGTATAAAATTTCTGAAAAACTCCCGAAAATGGAATAGAAACTAAAAAAATATGTCTTATTTTGGCAAAATATCGAACCGAGACCAGCAGTGGGACTTAATGGGTTGCTGATGATGATCGAACTTATCTAAACTAGATATTTCTTTTCACGAATGGCCTTTGCTTCAAATAATTTACGGGATCACACAATTTACCCGTAAGCGAAAAGACGGAAATGACGATAGAATAAATGTCCTATTTATTGTTTTAACTTCTTTTTAGGGTTCCATAATCTATACTTCAAAAGGAAAAAAAAACGAATCATTATAGGATCGCTCCGTTGTCCGTCTGTCTATCAAGAATATTTTTCTTAAGAATGCGTAGAGGTATCAATCAATTTTGGGACGAAACCCTAAAAATACTCGGGTCTGCAATCCCTTGGAATATAATGAAAGATCAGAGTTCTAAGTAAATGCAAGATATGAAAAGATACAGCCGTTTATGCTCCATTTTTGCTGCATATCTTGACGATCAAAAAAGTCAAAACCTGTAGGGTACTTCCCCTTGACCTAGAATCACGAAATTTGGCAAAAAGCAATATTAAGTTGCACAAGTAAAGCAAAAAGTCCGAAAACCGTAATCGTGTAGTTATACGAGTATTATTATCACTGAATATATTAAAATTTTATTGGAACGGGTATAAGATGATACTCGTAAATAAATTGAATAAGAAAGAGAGTTTATTCCGGACTGATGTGAACTTTACGTGAATGTTTATTGTAACTTATAGCTATCCCGTTACCTTCTAATATCTTACAATTTAATCACAAATAATATAAAAAATGTATAATCGTACGGAACCCTCGGTGCGCGAATCCAACTCGCATTTTGCCAGCTATTTTAAATAAAATACCCACAACCTACACCTCTCTTGCATCCATTATAATGCGTGTATATAAATATACTTGATAAGACTAGTCTTACTTTTAGAGCAGCTAAATCAAATCGTTGCGACCTGATCTGATAATCTTATTAACTTAATAAAAAAGTCGGAAATTAACCTTACAGTTTCACAATTTAATAAATAAAAACAGTAAATCGTCAACATCGACATTGATGGACATCACTACAGTATCGATAAAAAAAATATCGACAGATACCACTTCCCTAGTCATATACATGTAAGTAACCCCCCATACCTCAAGTCACCCCCGAAGAGTGCGATAAAGACAGCTACAGCTCAGACAGATTTTAAGACAAAAATTTTTACGAAATGGACGTTTCGTATTCCCCTGTTTTCTCCTCGAAAACTGAGCGGATTCAATACTTTTTTACATGAAAAATTCCAGAAAGAGTATGACTAGGTTCCTATCATTTTTTTTTATGGAAATAACTAATAGAATTCCTCTGGTAGTCCTCTAATTACGACATTAAAAATACGGCAATTTTAGCAATATTTGGAGGCTCATATTTTCTTTATTAATAAGTTTTTGAAAAATAGGAAATGATAGGGACATGCCTAGAGCTGAACTTGAATTTTTGAGCTAAAAAAAATTGCCTTTTAGACATTATTCAGGGAGAAAACAGGGGAATACGTTTGTATGAAGAATCGTGCGCCGCGTTCCCTCTTAAGCTAGTTGGCTGCGAAATATATACTGTTATATAAACGTATGGCTCCAGTGAGAAGTATTTTATTTTAATCAATGTTTTATGTACTTACATAACTTTTTACGCTAACTACTAGCGGAACTAGAAAGAAGTGACTTCGTAGGTGGTTAGGCATAATTCGCATTTGGACTAAAGTTTATGTATATAAATAAATCTTTCGTAGATTGTGATAATGTTACTGGAGGCAATGTTTATGCTTAAGTATCGAAATTAAATGGAGAATGTAACAGTTTGATTTGATCATTTGGTTCATCTCGGTGGCGCAGCGGTAGCGATACGGTTGCGGTTTTTGAGGTCTCGGGTTCGATCCCCGGGACGGAACAAATATTTGTATGATCAGCAAATGTTTGTTTCGGCGTTTGGGCATTTTCTATGTATATTATGTACGCATTTAAAAAAAAAATATGTTTATTAGTTGCCAAATCAAAAATGTCACGAAATATTATAAAAAATTATGTATTAGGTTATAGTCTACGTCGTTATAGTCTCTATATTTATAGTCGTTATGCATACCCTAACTAGGGTTGCCACCCGTACTATATTATATAGTATCGTGCTATATTTCAGTCTATTGTTATAGAAAAATAATACAGTACGAATAATATTATATTTTCATCGGTAATGCAGTTTTCGCGTTTTTTTAATTAACTGTGACTGGAACGCACCCGCAAAGACTAATATCTAACAAATACTTACACATGAAAAATAAATAATCATCAAAAATATACCTATAGTACTATATTTTTTGCAATGTTTTGAAAAAAATACTATTTTACCTTCAAAAACAGGTGGCAACCCTAACCCTAACTTGCCTAGCCCGAGGCACAAGGTATAGTTTATAAGTGTTATATATTTATTTTTACTAAATCATAAATTACTTGTGTGTGTCTACTTTTTATATATTACTTGCTTATGTCTCCGGCTCCGCCCGCATTCTACATCGGTATAAAGTGGCCTATGTGCTATTCCAGACTAAAATCTATATGTGTGCCAAATTTCATTCAAGTCCTTCTTTCAGCCGTTCTGACGTGATTGAATAACAAAAATCCACCTATATAAATTTCGCATTTTTTCAGCAGTCGTCCTTTGCTCTCGTCTTTCTTTATTTTGGCCACTGCTCAGCTCCTATTGGCCGTAGCGTGATCTGTTCCTATAACCTTCCTCTTTATGTGCTATCCAACACTAAAAGAATTTTTCAAATTGGAGCAGTAGTTCCTGAGATACTAGCGTTCAACTTCAACCAAATAAACAAACAAACTCTTCAGATTTATTTTTTAGTATAGATTATGATATTATTTCCTATTTCTATTGATAAATAACAATTGTATTGTACGTAATTTGTGTATTGTGAAACCGAGTCATGCAGAGTTTTGATTCAGAACCGTCGGAAAGTGCCCTCATCGTAAAATTTTGCGAATCTATGAACGAGGTTTAATTACAGCTCAAGTTATTTAGTGGTATACAATAGGAATCTAATTGTAGTGGGACATGAATGGGTTGCTTTGCTAATAATGATGAATCGTATTATAATTAAAACTGACTGATATGAGATTATTTAGTATCTTTATTTGTAGGTAGTTAGGTACCTAATTGAGCCTTGTTCTCGGACGGATACTTACCGACACTTCTGAATCAGTACCCTGGAGCGGAGATAATGTTAGGTACCGTGTTGTTCGGTGTTTGTTTAACTTTGCTGTTTACATTGACTGTGCAGTGTGCGGTTGTGTGGACCACTTAGTTAAGTACTTAAATTATTAGCCAAAGGTCTAATGTTTATACCTAACAAATTTATAAAAAATCATGCCATAATATTTATAACAAATTGAATCACAAAAAGGGTGGAATCATAAAACATTTTTTTTTATTATTCCTCAGAAAGTGGAAATACTGTATATAGCTTGATATTTAACCTTTTGACCGCCACGTCAAATCGGTATCGCCGTGCCTTGAGCGCCAAGCTTTTAAAATGCAGTACATTTTTGACGTGCCATGCCATCATTGGCGTGGTGAGCACATTTTCATTTTACGTGTATAGACGTCTCTGGCGTTAAATGTTGATTCGTTTTCAGCATATCAGCCCAATTACGCCCACTGCTGGACATAGCTCACCTAATTTTGTTTTTTATCATATACACCACGAATTTTGTTTTTTATCGTAACTACTTGGCCTTTGCTCCAGTGGATCTTTGTGTGGCCACTGCTGCTGTTCCCTGTTATGGCCTAAACCCTCTGTTTTCTAGATAGAGGAAAGGAGACAAGCCCAGCAGTGGGACAGTATAGGGTTGCTAAAATAAGGGACCTCTCCTAAACAGTGTAGTGAAATATACTAATGGACCAATAGTATATTACACTACAGGTCACTTTAAGGGGCCCTGAAAACATGTAAATGGTGTTAACCTTATGACCGCCACGTCAAATCGGCATCTCCGTGCCCTGGATGCCAAGCCATAAAGTTCAGTTTTTAAGATTTGGTAACAAAACACATAAAACTAATGATTTAGTATCTTTATCTTGTATTTTTATGGACCTGAGTTTTGTCATCTATAGACGACATCGGCGCTCAGAGCACGCTTGCGCTTGTCAAGTATAGATGACGTTGGCGTTCAAAAGGTTAAACCCTTCACTGACCCTACATTTTTGGTTTCCGACAGCCCGCCATTTGGATATTGAATAGATCTGATTATGTTTAAAAATAAAATCAATGTATTGTATGTATACCTTTATTTAACATAACCATTGACAGACATGAATAAGTAGCAGTAGTAAGTTTTACAGAAATTTTCATATAGTGGCATGTAAACCTTTCGAATAACTATCCATAAATAGTTCAGATTTAAGAGCACTTTAGGATGGAATCAGCTTATCCCAGTTTACAAATAGCGTGCTATAATCACAAATTAAAAACAAAATATACAGAATTGGTATAAACTTTAACACAAGAACCAGTCACTGAATCCTGATTGGTTGATCATGCGACTCCAACCAATCAGGGTTGGTTCTCACATAGCGGCACGTGTAGGAAATATTACCGTATGAAATTGACATAGCTTCATCCACTGAAGCTAATGCACGCGGCTAAGCAAGACCCAACCTTCACTCGCGCCTTCTTTTTTTAACCTTATAAGTATTATAACTAAATGCAGAGCTCTGTCTGAAAAACATTCCAAAGTCCAAGACTTATCCTGCACAGTACTTCGTGACGTGATAAGGAATCGTGGGTACTGATCCCTGTTGAAAATTGATATAAATGATTCTTATAACCAACACAAGCAGGAGCGAGGGACGTTACGTGACTGTTTCTTGTGTAACGATTATGTGATTTGGCATAAAGAAATTGTTGAAATTCTAATCTAGAGATTCTCAGCGAGGCAAGTTATGAGATTTTGTTAGTATGAGATTCAATAAAACTTGATTATGCCAAACCAATATAGGTACTACTTTAGACCCTTATTTTCATCATCACATTGCGTTTCCTTACAATAACACTTAACATTAATAAATATACTTATAGCTATATCTTTGAAATACAGTGTGTACGAAGCTGTATATAGAAATGTCAATTTTACCAAATGCAGTGTTCAACATTGAAAATCTGAAACATGGCACAGGTTACAAGAACATCAACACTACAACTAAATTGCACTCAAAGATGAATATACATCAGTGGCTTTAAAAGTTTTATTCTACATTGACAAATGCAAGTCTGACAGGCATTATCTCCTACTCATAGAGAAAAAGAGACGGCACGATTGCCTTATAAAATTTGCAAAGTGAAAATGACGCTATAATACTTTTCAATCTCAATAATTCAGCATATAAAATTATAATTTCCAAATTTACAAATCACATATTTTTATAACGAATGTAACAACTCTTTTTCTTCATAAAATTGGTTGAAAAAATAACGTAATACCCACCTAAAATTAAACATGCAATAGAAAAATAAATGCCAAAACATCTACAAGAAATTAAAAACTTACACTATTAGAGAGGAGAAACAAGTTAAATAGTTCGATTTGTAAAATTAGTTCTAATGACCAACCACCAAATATAATTCGGACAAGCTATTTATATTACTAAAGTATCCAAATTAACATGTACAGGAGATTCCAGTTTTAGGCTATTAACTAAATGAGCAATATGCATGCTTAGGCACGTGTCCATTGACTACATAGTAGTGACGTAAAACATTATGTACCTATTTTAGACGAATTAATTAATTAAGAGTTATATCATGACTCGAGATGTTACCTAATGCTCTGGAATCTCTTGTCTATATATACCTGTATTTTTTACTAAAGTGCACTCGAAATTCTTTCAACATGAAAATAAAATAAATCTCCCAGTTATAAAATAAAATCTTATACGTTATTTGGTGCACTTAGAAAGAGAATGTGAACTTAACAAGTAATCTAGAGAGTGTGGTAGTTCCTTTCAGTTTGGTTCTTGTAGTATTTGAAGCCCATGAAACCGATGGCAAGGAGACCCAGAGTCAATATCATGCCGCCGATGAAGCTTGCTCCATCGAATCTGAATTAAGAGAAAGAAATCATTAGATAAAAATATTGGTTACGATCGATATTTTGTTTTTAAAGGGTTCATCAAGGAACTTATATCTCCTAACTAACTGGAATGCTTACGGGACAATATTAGAAAAAAAAAGCTACTCTGTGACTTACGAAATAAGGTTGAAATTTGTTCGTTACAATAATGAGAGGAAAACATTCCTATGAGAGCGAGATATGGATGGAATCTGTCCCTTTCTCGCAAATGACAGTAATTAACAATGATATGCAGTAAAGAGAGACAATATCCCTAGTGGTTTTTTATTTTTATTATCGGAGCTATTTTTTTTTAATGTTATTGATACAACATTGTTTAGGATTACGTGAACTTGTATTAAAAAGTAAGTTTAAGTAATGCTTACAGTTACTTTACTATGAAAAATACGCCCTGCACGTTCCAATGTGTTTTTTGCATATAAATAGAACTGTAAACGCAACGATTTCGTACAAGTACCTTTTACACACCTTTCACCTAATTCTAAAAAGTGTATTGTATTTAAAACAAATAGCTCCAATTAAATAATAAAAATGGAAAACCACGAAATATGACACTAAATTGCCATGTTGCCATTCCTCCGTATGAACGCTCTTAACATGAGTAACATTTTATCCAAATTCATTGCGTTTCGATGATCTAAGAATACCACACATGACGCAGTTAGCAGCGACTTTATTTATATTATTTACCTAATTAACAAAATGATAAAATAAAGATTTGTCTTTAATTTGATGATAGTTATATAACTAATTTCGTTGCCTTACAGGTTTCTTGTTTTTAAACGAGATAATGCTTCGACCGCGCGGTAGTGACGCAATGATTTTTTAATAACCTAACTGGTCACTATTCAAAGTACCATCAATGCATAGTCGCGCAGCGGGTTTCGTTAGAAAGCTAATATTAGCTACTCGAGTTCCGGATCGATATTATGTACTTTTTCCTTCTTAGGCATTGTTTATAGACTAGCTACATACAAGCTGACTTCTGAATATTTAAACGACTTTTTTTTTCAACTAGGCATCAAATTAAACTTACAATTTTCTTAAAAATGTTGAAAACTGTTATTGAGTGGATATCCAATTACGATTCAATTAATTCAGTCGTAAATTAACAGACTTGGGGCCCTGGACTATTTCCATGTGAAATTACATGAAGATCGGTTGAGGTGTGAATGCTAAACATTTAGGTAGGTACATGTAGGTATAACATTAGTAAAGTTTAACCAAAAGATGATTCACAATAAATAAGTACCTAAGTAAATTATGAATATATTTTACAGGTTTTTCTTTTTTCGGCCCAACTGTTGATAAGTAGTAACCCATGGACATGGCTGTGTTCTCTTAGCATGAAACATTGACTAGACAACGCGAAAAAAACACAACCAAGCCGCTGCCTATCGGAAAGGAAAACAAGAAGGATCGTTTTCCTTCTTGTTTTCCTTTCCGATAGGGGATTGGGAGGATGAATTTGCGCTACGGCGCTCGTTAATAATAATACATTCCTAATATAATTGGTTTATTATCTACACTAGCCTGGTCGTGTCACCAGTTAAATTTATAATTTTTCGTTACGCTTCAGCTATGCGTTTTATTCGAATTACTTCGGTATTCTTAAAACTATTCGATATGAGATTGATAACCTATATATAGCCGTTATCGTGTATAGTGCGTCTGTATGTATTGGCATAATGCCAATGTTATCATTACACGGGTTAAGCTTTTTCATTCATTATTTGAGCGCGCGTGGAAGCCGTATTACAAAGGCGTTGGTGTTACTTATATACCTCGCTAGCTATAATATACTGACATATAATTTGAACACATCTCATTCTAGCAACGAATATAGAAAAACAGATGTAAGAACTGTTTCAACCACTAAAGTTATTCATAGTATGGGCATTAAAGAGTAATTTAGTGCATATTCTTGAAGTGTTCATTATTTCGACTATCAAATTGGATTTTTATCCAATTAAAAAAGTTGTACCTAATTGGCGAGAAAACATGGGTGACGATCATGTGACTAAAAAGGTATAGGTAATGGAATAAATAAAATAAAAATAGATCAGCTTTTTTGCCTTTTCTTCACTAAATAACTTAGTCTTATCTACCGTAGGTACACAGAGATGTTACATAACTTTAAAGTTTATTTAGTAAAACGTGTAATACTTAAATCTATATGCCTAAAGACGATTATTCAATGAAAAAATTGATCCTCCAATGGAAGTTGGACACACAACTTCTATCCTTACTTTTGATAATACCTTCTTAGCTTAATTATTATTAACATAAAGTAAGGTAAGAACACTACAAAAAGCGTATAGATTGGTAGGTCGGTTTCAAATCCCTCCAAAATTCCGGACGGATCAACATTTTCCATTATTATTAAACATTAAAATGTTCAATATTTATCAAGATTATTTAGCAAATCTAACAGAATCGACAGTAACAATTAACTCTTACAAAATCAGTGTAATATTTTACGTATTAGGCAACGAACACAAAACTATTGCCTATACGCGTGCATTATGTAGAAATTATAATTTAACACGCGAATATGAAAGTGTTGTTGAATTAAATCACTTTCAAGTATTGCGTTACTTGTCACTAGTTGTTACTGTAGTTTCACGAATTTAAAGAACAAATAAAAAAAAACTTAATAAAAACAAAGTCGGGTTCGTTACAATATATCTAGCTCAAGAAGGGCTGGACCAATTTTTATGTATTAGATTTTTGTATCTTGTCGGAAAATTCACGAAAATAAATTTTTTTTGGAACGGCTTATTTATGTGAGAAGTAATTGATTAATTTTGACGTTTTTTGTCCTACTCGGCCTCGAGAAGCTTCCTCACTTACATTAACGACGAGTCAAAAGCGATAAGAAGTTCGCCGGGTCAGCAAGTATAAAAATAAAATAAATAGGTATATTTATTTAGTACTTACGATCTAGCAGCCTGGACTTTAGGTGCTTCTGATGTGCCAACCACGTCGCTCTTCGGCGTCGTAACGGCTGCCTTGCCTTCCTTGGCTTCAGGCGTGGTCTCATTTTTGACTTTAGTCTCAGGGGTTACTGGCGCAGGCTCAACTTTAGCCTTCGGTGCTTCCGTTGTCTTTTCCTCAGGTTTAGGTTTCTCTTCGGCTATTTTAGGGTCTGTTTTGTTTTCCTTGTCGGTCGCAGCTGGTCCGCTTTTGGTCTCAGTTGGTTTGAGCGCTTGATTTGTAGCGGTTGTATTGTCGACCGCAGCTTCGTTCTTAACCTTAGTTTCATTTGGTATGACCGCAGCTGGGGCTGTTTTATCCGTAGTTTTTGGTTTAACCGCCTCATGCGGAGCTGCTGGTGTTGTGACGGGAGTTGCTTGCGAAGATGGTGACGCTGAAATAACCAATATTCAATTAATTGGATAATAAACCTATTTAAAACTAGATATTTGGACAATCACCCCATTAGACTTCGTTTTCAACGTTTCTCTTAAAAAGCATCTATACAAATAAATAAAATCGAAGTGTCTATTTGTAATATCAAAATAACAGCTTTGTAGAATAGGCTATAGGCTTACGAAAGTACGTTCCATAAAACAAAAACACAATTTTCCAAATTTTTGTCTGTCTGTCTGTTTGAGGTAACTCCGACACGACTGAACCGATTTTGACGGGACTTTAACTAGTGGATATCTAATAGGCATGTAGCATAAGTGGCATGTATACCAACCCGTCTAGCCAGCGTGGTATAGTAGGCTAAATTTCCACCACATTCTTTGGAGAAGACCCGTGCCCAGCAGTGGGCCGTTTATGGGTTGATGTTCGATAAGTGGTATGATCAATTTTATTCTATATTCGAGCCGAAATGGATATAGAATGTTTGTAAACAAATCAAACACACACAAAATTAAATGATATACTCAAGCCCACACGATAAGAAGAAGAATATTTCAATACAATCCTAAAGTTGTTTTTATTAATTTAATTTGTTTTAGAAAAACGACATTAAAAGATAGTCAAAATAATGAATATCATTACTTTGACTATCTTATAATATATCTATAATCTACATTCAATACAGCCCGAGTACCTATAGGCCCTGTCGAGTTGTGTTCAATAAACTTCAATACAGTATTAGTCGTGTTCTAAAGTAAAATCGATTTATAGTTGGCTGATTTCTCTAGGCTATAAAAATAAACACTACACAAAATTAATCAAAGAAAGTCTACATACTGCAGTCATTTCAGTTTATTGCAGGTATTTAATACATACATACATTATTATTTCATTTATATCTTGAAAACAGAAAAGATCTATATTTTTTTAATTAGTTCAATATTTTTTGTCTACGTTTTTAGCACAGTACTCTTGAAAAAAAAAACCGGTTGTCATAAGCATTTGTACTAAAGAGATTTGGTGCTGTGCTTAGTTATGCATAAATAATAATAATAATATGTAGGTAGGAACCAAAATGAATAACACTTGAGTTATTCATATTACGTATAAATTTATCTGATAAAATCATGTGACATTTAAAATAACGATACAGATAAATATCTGATATACGTAGATCATTTGAAATTATTTAGTTACTAAGTCGCGTGGGGTTTCGCTCTCGTCGTTGTTTATTTGGGCACTGCTCAGCTCCTATTGGCCGTAGCGTGATGTTATATAGCCTATAACCTTTTTCGATAAATGGGCTATCCAATACTAAAATATTTTTTTCAAGTCCTAGTTCCTGAGATGCTGAAGATGAACCATGTTTGGTTGAAAGTTAGGATTTTAGGAACAAACCTTTCAACTTTTATAATATTATTATAGATTCTAAATTATTTTATAAACTAACTGTTGTCCATGGCTCCGACCGCGTGGAATTCGGTTCCCATGACCATACATACCTACGTTAGTGGTTTTACGTTTTTAACTTCCACATGGATAATTTAAAAAAAGAATAGGGGAATCGTTTCAGCCTTTCTCGCTTAGCCCTAAGTCATTCATAATTCATTGAAGCTATAGATCATAGAATCTATGTGAGGTGATAAAGCAGATTGTAAATATGTAGACATTTTGTAATAGTCTTTACAATTTACTCTGTATATTAGTATTTTAAACTAGTCATATGACTTACCATTTGCTAACAGTGCAAATCAACATCAAATCAACAAATAAAAAAAAACTGGTTGATAAAATTATAGCTATGGATAAAATTATTTTAGATTTAATTATATTTTATTATGATAAATTTTAATCATTTTTTTCGTTCTTTAAAATCTATAGAATAAAAATTAACAATGCGTGATCTAAAATTTTCACGTGGTAGTCACCATCATCAAAGGCATAAATTTAAAATATACTTCATTTCATTGGACTCTATGTCCATATGAGTACAAATAGGAAAACAAAGTTCGATACTATATTCTATTAATATATGCAGCCCATATGGTAACAACACAAATCGTCCCATTAGAAGAATAATAAATGTTTTATCTTCACATAAAACATAAACGAAATTATTAAAAAATTCGGCATTAAAAACAGTAAACTATCGATTGATACATTTTAATTTTAATCTTTAGTCAGTATTTTACAAAATACAAATTTGATCAATTGATAGTTTACGGTTTTTAATGCCAAATTTATAATAATTTCATTTTTGTTTTATCTGAAGATAAGACATTATTCTTCTAATGGGACGAAATAATTCATGGAAAAAACCAGGAACAAAATTTTAATAATAAATTGATTGATTGACATCCAATGACAAAAAAGACTGACTATACTAATATAAATCTGAAGAGTTTGTTTGATATAACATGCTAATCTCGAACTACTGGGTCCTATTTACCCGACTGTTAGGACGGGTATTGTTTTTCGCGCGTATCTTGTATGTTTGTAAATTTCTTTATTCCCACGATACTTCCAAACGGCTGGATGGATATTGACAATTAGGGTATCGTTAGATTCGTCTAGAAAACCCAAGTGTCCTTAGATAGGTTTTATTTTAATTATAAAAAGACTTAAACGGCGGGCTTTTGACGCCATATTGTAAAGTTCAATTGGGTATCAAAATAAAGAGAATCAAAAGGAGATTACATATATTCAAAAAGAGATTATACATAATTGAATGGTTCCAAATTGTAAGTAGTTCTATTATATTTTTTAACCAAACCTATCGAGTAAAGTATCAAAATAAAGGAAATCAAATGGAGATTACAAATATATACATTATGTTATGTATTTAAATTTAATCAGGTAAAATAATATTACAATAATTATATGGTTTTTTGCAGTTGGGTTATTAATTTTTTTTAATTATATTTACTTGTTGAAAAATTATTTTAATATTGAATAGCCCATTTATCTAGGAAGGCTGTAACATCACACTACAGCCAATAGGAGCTGAGCAGTGGCCAAACAAAGAACGACGGTAGCCCAGTGCAACGGCTAGTATTTTTATATTTCATTTCTCTATTGCAAATAATATTTTTATATTATGGGCAAAGAATTTGCATCCACAAATTACATTATAGAAATAAAAATTGTAATACATCAAATTGGTCATGCCACTTGCTATACTATTTCAATAAAATGTATATATAAACAATACACAAGTGTGATTGGTCAATAAAATTTGTATACATACAACATTCTTTATGGATGTGATGATAGTATTTACAGACAATAACTAAGGTTTTATAACAATATAACATTATATCCATAAAGAGTTATGCAGAAGCATATCACATTAACACACACTCAAACAGATTTACCCACCTATATACAGAAGATTAGCTAACTTGGTTGAGTTCTATATCTTCTGCCCAAATCCAGTAAAATGTTTGTAAACAAACCACTGTCAAATTTGGTTTAAAGTTTTAATTTTAAAATAAATTTTCAAGCAGATATCAGTGGTATTAAGAATTTGGTAACTGCTTATTATAAATATTAAATTGGTTTTACAGAAACAGACATTAAAAGAGTCAAAAGTTGTTTTTGTTTACACTATAGTAGTAGTAGCAGAGTCCAGAGCTCATTGGGGAGGGAAGAGGTTTAAAGCGTTAGCAACACCTTCATGATGCTTTTGGTGTTGTAGTTTCATAGGCTGTGGTGCTTACAATGAAGCAGTCCGTATACTTGTTTGCCATGTATAAAAATAATTAAAGGGGTGTACTGAGAATTTTACAATGGAAGAATGTAATATACTCAGTATCAGTACTGACTCTACGCTCCTATATTCCGACATAGTTATTACTGTTACTGGGCCCAGCAGTTATATAAACTCATATTAGCAACTGAGGTAGCCAATGAGAGTGAATACCCAGTGGCGGATTTACCCTAAGGCCTAGTAGGCCCGGGCCTAAGGCAGCCAGATATTAGGGGTGGCCAATTGTGTCAAAAAATTGAGAAAGGGGCGGCTGGTACATACTACATGGCCTAGGGCCTAGGGCGGCCAAGACTACAAATCCACCACTGTGAATACCGAAGCTTTTTTTTCATTTAGCTGTGATTGCATACAATTAATAATAAATATTAGGGTAGGGATCTCAAAAGAAGCTTGCTATATTATGTCCTACTTTGGTGAGCAGATGACATAATGAAAACAATTTATAACTGGTTTAAACTGCCGTTGTATTATACATTTTTGACTACTTTTAATTTATAATCCATGAAATTCTCTCAGCATCAACAATAGCAGGTTTTACTTTACTTTGTCTGCTTAGTGTCAATTAATATTAGTTTTCATTACTGTAATGTTAATAATTAAAATCATCATCAAACTTGGCTAATTGACTTGTTTTAATAATGTAGTGAGTCTGTGGAATCACAGATAAAGCCACAACTTTTTTAATGCAGTTTGAAATAAATGTAGCATGCTACATGGTTATAAACGTCGTTCAAAATTCAGGGTTACCTCTGTGGAAGACAACTTCCACAGAGGTAACCTTGGTGGATTCCAACTGTCTAGCTGGCTGTTGTAAACCAAATTTCATACAAACTACGCGGACGGCAACCAAGCTCCCACCAAGTTCACTCTGTTGGAACGCAAGTTTATAACCATGTAGAACGGCTAATACTGTGCATTTACAAATTAACCAACAATATGTAATCTAATCTGAGTCAGTGTATAAAACAGCTCAGTGTTTACTGTTTCAATTGAAACCTAAGTTCCGAATCAGACATTAGCAACAATAAAAAGTAACTCTAGCATTGTTTTTACTATTTACAATGATGTTTCTTAAATACAATTTTATTGTTTTTGTTTACAAATTGTAGAATACAATTGATGCACTTGACTACTAGTAAGTTCCAATAATTTCTTATCAACAAGTAAGTGTAAACAATGTAAAGTCAATAGCAACAGTGTTGTTTGTACCTATATTCTTGATTAAAGTTTTAAGGACAATGTAATTTTTGTTCATTAATTTTTTGTTATAGATAAAACAATGTTTTTGTAAGATTTGGCAAAAAACAAACAATTGTTAATTGCTTAGACTTACAAATCTTTCTTTAAACAAAGAACATTGTGCCTAATAATAAAATATTGGACTTTTATCATATCAAATATATGATACGCGCGAAAAACAATACCCTTCCTTGGTAGTTTGGTAAAAAAATTAACAGTCCACAAGACAGACTACTTAATTAGATTACTCAATTACTTACAGCTTCATAAAGTGGTATTATTAATAGCCATAACAGGTTCACGATTCTCTATGTTAAGAATACATTGTGCAATATTAAAAGTGGTTCAACAGCATCTAAGATTTTATTAAATTTTAGGAAGGTAGTTAAGTAGCTCCTGACATGCTATAGAACTCAATCAATTTGCACTTATTGAGGCCAATGGTCAGTAACCAGTGTTATTGAGCTATGTAAGCATTTAATGCACTAATAATGCCGCGTCACATAAAACTTAAGCCACTTTACAGACGCTGGGAATACTTCCTTGACCTTGACTGAACGACGTGGAACAATAATATCGCGCCACTAACATCCTTATATTAGGCCAAATGTATATTTTATGTAGTTTTTATTCTAAATAACGCAATGTAAGATACTACGCATTTCATTTCTGAGAAAATTTATGAAACACATTAATACATAGAAATTGTAATTTCTTACCCTCTGATGGAGCGGCTACGCTGAAGCACACCGATAGTGACAACAAACAAATAAGTATTACACTCTTCATATTGGATTATCGCTAAATATTATCAGTCAATTGAATATTTATCAAAAAATCTCCCTATTACTACGCTTCCACTGATTGCCGACAAGCAAGAGAAAAAACGATTTCTCACATAATAAGATGAAGTGATGTCTCTCGTATAAACACATTTTTAGTCGATTATTGGCTTCGAATCGAGTTATCGTATTCGAGTTAGAGTCTGAAGGATGTCAATTTCAATTTTCAAATTTTTTTAATTATATTTACGTAATTAATTATTTTACAATCAGAATAGGTGATAAGAAGAATCAGAAGAGATCAGAATAAGAAAAATAAAAAAGGGTTGTCGTGAAAAATAAACATAGTCACACTTTGGAAAAAAACCCAGAAGCAATACGTTTCGGAATTATTGTAAATTGTTGTTATTTTTAGTTATAAACCACCTCATAACGGGTTTTTAATGTTTTAATAATTTTATAGGATGTAATATATTATTATTATAATATGTATTATAGGTACCAAGATACAAAGTTCGCGCTCTTTGTGTGCTTCCAAAAATTGAAACATTTAAAAAAATAAATCAGTTTTATAAGTCTACCGTGCTAAAACAGAATTCTATGATCTTCAACTATGATTAAGAATGTATTAGCATTGGAAAGATAGGAAGCGAGATATATACAAAAATACATTATGTGACCGTTGACAAGATTATTGTCGACTTTTGAGCTTTTGAGACAACGTTTAGAATGCGAAAATGAAGCCATAAACAAGTTTGCAGCTTTGTTTATAGCTCACATTCAGAGGTTTGACCTAAGGAACTTAGCTCCTTACTAGCAGATATAAGTTCCTTGGGTTGACATCTAGATTTCGATGTCTGGATGTTGGTTGTAAAATATTTTACGATAATTTTAATCAAGCCTATTAGGTATTATTAGTTTTCTTCAATTACCAAAGTTGTATTATAATTCTAGCATTTTATTTACATTGATCAGGCACTTATATATAAATAATGTATTCAAATAAATTATGTAGGCGCCTGTCATTTTTTAAATCTCAAAACATTGAAGCGTGTGAACTTTCTGATTGACTGTAGTGAAGTAGGTAGGTACTTAATAATAACACTTCTATTGAAAATATGTGTAGTTAAATCGAATGTTAATGCAGTTTCGAAATAAATCATAATTAGGTATAATGGAATTAGACGATGCATAGGGCAGATATGGGCCCTGATTTTATCTCGTCGGATTGCTCTCGGATCGTAAACTTTTTCGAATCTTAAAATGACGTATTCTTACGGCTTAAGTTATTTAATGTAAGAAAATAGTTACCGTATAGAAAATTTAAAACTGATTAATAAGATTTTTCTCTACATCGATCTATTTTTTAGCATTATGAGTGTAGGGGGCTGGTACACACCTTAATTTAATAAAAGATAATTATCGACCTGGAATTTATTTACGATGCAATAGCAAATAGCGGTTGGTAACACTAGACGTACCTAATACAATAAAAACGGACATAATTTAATAAGTATAACTAAATAAACGACGCGGAGAATAGCGACGACGCTAAGTGAATTACACATTGAAATTCACGAGCTGTATATAAAGTGACATTTTCCAACAAACTTATGTACCTACCTATTTACTTGTATCTGTTGATATAGGGCGCGTCCATGTATTACGCTAAAAATGTTGCTTTGCTTTCTTCGTATAATTTGTGCCAGTTCTCCTTGTAAGTACTTGCCACAAAACGTCACCAAAGATAGATAGGTAAGAAAAGAGCCTGCATATGCAAAATTTAAAAGTAAATTAAAAAAATACCTTATAGAATCCTTGCCATAGATAACAATTTATACCTATACCTACAATAGAATTAAATCAATAGATTTTAAACATGTTTATTTAATAATTTCAAATAAAAGTCTAATATCTTTCCAATGTATAAACTCCACTTTCCATGTGTTATATACTTAGTAAGTAAATTATAGATGTAATAAATACATATTGATTTCACAGTCAACTGTATTAAAACACAGTTTTGTGAAACAAGATTCTGTAGATCATAAGGCATACACTGTACTCTTATTAATAAATAAATAAAATAATAATAAATAGTTACATCACTACAACCCAGAAACGTCCCACTGCCGGGCACGGGTCTCCTCTAAAGATTTTGGAAAGAATTTGGCCTATTTTTTAAGTTAGGTACTATTATCTAGTTACATGCATGATAAAAACTCAACATTTATTTCATACAAGTACTTAGGTAGGTACTATGTACATTTTTTTCTTCTCAGCCTATTGCAGCCTACTGTTGGACATAGGCCTCTACTAACACGCGCCATAACATTTGGTCCTCCACCTTCCGTATCCAGTCAGATCTTTTTCAGTCAAATACTTAATTTTATTGTTTCTTATATAGGTACCTACCTATTTATTTCGATTCTAGGTACACAGAACACCTATATTGAGGTGTCTTGTTAAACGTCATTCAAATATCTAAAATTAACAAGTACATAATATTATAATAAAAAAAATTTAATAACCAGACTGCAAAAAATCAACAGAGAGCAACGCACTAAAAGACCGTAAAATTATTGTAATATTATTACACCTGATAAAATTTAAATATACATATAACATAATATGTATATATTTGTAATCTCCATTTGATTCCCTTTATTTTGATACTCTACTCGATAGGTTTGGTTAAAAAAAAATAGAACTACTTACAATTTGTAACCATTCGATTATGTATAATCTCCTTTTGAATATATGTAATCTCCTTTTGATTCTCTTTATTTTGATACCCAAATGGAAAGGTTTGGTTAAAAAAAAAATTGAACTTCTTACAATTTGGTGTCAAAAGCCCGCCGTTTAAGTCTTTTTATTCTTAAAACCTATCTAAGGACACTTGGGTTTTCTAGACGAATCTAACGATAACCTAATTGTCAAAATCCATCCAGCCAGCCGTTTGGAAGACTCGTGGGAATAAATTTACAAACATACAAGATACGCGCGAAAAACAATACCCGTCCTGACAGTCGGGTGAAAAGATGATCTCACTTATAATTTAAAATAACGTAGATAGGTACACCTAATATAAGTAGGTAGGTACACCTAGTTTTCATTTCTCGCAATTCTGGGTGCTAATATAATGCTGTACGAGGTTTGTATGGGCATTATCACAGGTAATACTGCATCTATTCCACCTAAGCCTCTAGGCGCCGGTTTTGATTAATTAAGCTGCTACACTGCCGTGAAATTCACTTCCATTGTTTACCTACTTCGGTGACAATTTGGTAGGATTTAGTAGTAGGTAGGTAGGTACCTACTAGTTAGTAGCCCGTAGGTAAAGCTTTCACATAAAAACTTGATTGATTAGATTTTTTTGGTACTTTTTACTTATACATTTTTTACATATCTATATAGTTCATGATGCTGAAAAGTAAACTAAGCACAGCAGATTATTAACTTTACTAAAATTAACAAACACAAGCTGGTGTGCTAAAATGGAATAAAACTGTTGTGTGTAGGCTTCTATTTAAATTATCTTAATCAATAAAGTTTACTTATCATAAGTGCATGTAAGTATAATGCCCATGCCCCAATTAGTGGATTATTCGACATTAGAAACAAAAAAGAAAAAAAAAAAAGAAAATACGTTTACTAAAGTTAGATTTTGAAGAGTGGGAGGAGAGAAAATAGGTATAAGTTTGCCTCCTACTACTTAGTTTACGAATTAGTTCCTTGGTCAGACAGAACCATTAGGTATTTACTTATTCTGTGAAAGAACTACGTGGAGCTTTATGTTATTATTAAAAACTGTGTTAAAAGAATCATAAATTTATAATGAGAGGGCTTGGTTAAACACAAAAACAACAGAGTTTCACGATCCCTAAAATAACGATCCGTTGAAAAGATTTTGTTTAAAATAAACTTTCAATGGACTTAACAAGTCCGAAATTTTTTGACCCGCTTTTTTAAACTTTGGCTTGGGGAAACTGACAGTAGTACATGGTGTGATGTTAGAAATGCACAATATAAGTTATTTCGTGTAATTAGACCCCTTAGGGCGAGTCGAAGCGCCAATATTTATATGGAATTTGGACGCACTTAGTGTAATAGTGTGTGTTACCACGTGGTACTTATTACTTAGAAATAACTGCGCTGCGACAACGCAACGCACTAATGGGGCCTCGCCCTTAGAGAACGCCGCTCAGCCGAAAAACTATGAGTCTTAGAAAGTACCTACTTAGCTTAATAAAATAGATTAAATAAATTCTCAATAAATCATACTTTTTATTGTTACTGATTTCAAACAATCAATCTTTATAAAAGAAAATCTACAATTGCTAATTCAAAGTCCTCTCGCCGTGCCTCAAGTCAAATAAAAAGTAGGCAGGAAAATTCGGAAGGATGAGTAACTTTCCTTTTTGTAGAGAAAACGAGCAAAGTTTTCAGTGCCTATACCACATCGACACATCAAACGAACCGACGAAGTCAAATTGAATAATAAAATATTCAACCTATTAGACATTTTGCTTCTCTAAGTAGGTCAATTTTATTTCTCTTTACGCTAAACATTAAATGATTTCTTTGAGCAAAATTTGTGTTATTTTTATTATTTTAGTGAACAACGATTTTTTTGTGTTAGGTCCCTTAGTCGACTTTTACTACACCCACGGTTTAAAATAGGGTAGTGAAATTATTTCTAAATCCGCCCCTACACGAACTACTATATTACTTGTACAAAACATCATGCCTTTTCAGTGTTCATCTAAAATGAGTTCATGAGTTTTTACGAGCAGAGATACTAGAAAATAAAATGCAGTTAAACCAAAAACTAAATAACAAATGACTATTTATTTTTATCACATGTACTCTTGCACCTACACCTACATATACTTAGTACAAAGTTTTCCATATAACCAATGAGCACTGAATGGACAGATAAATAGCTATGTTTACTTTTAAAGCGTAGCGAAACGTCAAGCACCATAAGGCATGTAAATACCTAAATAATAATCGCGTAAATACCCGTTTTAAATCAATAACTAAATAGCTATGTTCATGAAAATAATTTCAGTCTTCGTTTTAGTTTAGGTACCTAGTTACCTACCTACGTTGCGCATGAATATATCAGTTTTTATAAAGCAATATAGAAATATAAAATATGTAGTTGACCAACCAAACCACCATAAGGTTTTCATAGTGGTAGAGAATATCAATTCTAAAAAGCTCTTTGCTTATCCTAGAAAAATCTATGTTGGACATGTTGGTATTTATTTTTCTGGCTAGTTAAGCTAAACGTTAATTGACTTTTTAAGAAAAATCACTGTCTTTTTTTGTCAGGTGTAGATTTCTAGTGGAGTTGTTCATTTATTATTCAATTTCAGCCAGAAATCTCACCATGCCTGTAAAGCAAGATCTTTTAGGTTTAATAATGTGTATTGTTTTGGATCTTATCTCACAGTAGCCTCTCTTTTTGAAGACTATTGTTTAGCATATCTCATTTAATTAGAAACATTTGAAATAAATTGGATAATACAGTTATAGGACTAGACAGTTGTAATCGCTATCTCTCTTATCTGAGATAAAACGTATTTCAAAGACGATAAAAGACTTATCTGTCATGTGTAAATGGATTTGAAACAAGTTCAAACGTCTTTTATTTAATTTTGAAGCTTTGAAGGGATACATGCGAATAAGATTTAATTTTATGCTTTTTAAAGTATTGAGAGACTTTTTAGTACTGACTCCAGTTGGTTTTTCGTATTTGTAAGTGTCAAACACACCTTTTAAAAACACTTAAAGGTTAAGGTTTCTAAGAAAGTTTTTTGTATATGTGAAATAAACACCTCGAAAGTAGCATAAAGTGTATCCCCCGTAACCGTAAAACCTAAAATTCTGAAAAAAAAAAAACAAAACGATAAGGCTTAATAAATATACTTCATACCGAAATTATTTTGAACATGATCGGATATGTATCGTTTTTGAGTTATAGCCGAAAACTGCGCTTCTCAACAAAAGGACGTAAGCGCTCTGAAGATACGCTCTTTTGCTGGGGGGGCGGGACCCTACATTGGGCATAGTCAAACATGCTCTTAACCGGTTTTTATCATTAAAACTTTAAGATTAAAAGTTTAGGTAGCAGAACGTTCATTAACAGAAACTAGCAACAATTTTAGATATTTCAATTAAACATGGAATAAATATTTGCGTGATGAATTTAATAGGCGTAGGAGCTTTGGTATTTATTATATCGAGCGAACATATTAGATTCAAACGTAATTTCGTGAAATTCCGAAATACTTTCCGGAGATGCGAGCAAAACTGTTAATCACCTCTTTTTTCTTCCTCGACTAATTAATGAAAGTAAAAAGTGTTTCATCTCACCTGAGACTGTGCTTTCCATTTCGGTAATATACTTTTTATAACTTGTAAACGGGTTTTTTTAGAGATGCCCGTAACTTTTGTTGGCTCTTCAAAGCTGTGTGTTCCACTCGTTCGTTTTGGCATAGCCCGAGTTCTTAATGTAGATGCGAAATGAAAATGCGTTGTTTACACTTTATTTTTTTTTCACATCGTAGGGTAGTGTTCTTCAGATGGTTTTCCATATTTACAAGGTGTTAATTACTTTATCAATTAACAGGTAAAATATTCTTTAAGTATGCTACTTGCTTAAAAAATATAGCACCTTATCAGTGCCCATTATAATTTACGAAAATATGTTTATTTTCTTTAACAAAGAAAACCAGTTAATGTGTCTACATTCAAAGTTTAATGACTCATACTTTCTATATCTATGTCTAAATAGATATGCAGCAGTTCGATAGAGCATTACAAATAGATTATCCGTTTTCTTTAGCGACGCCCTTTTCTTGCGTCTCAGTAAAATAGAAAAGCACATAATTACATACAAGTCAATGATGTTCCTAGGTACGCATTTCTCATCGTCATTACCGAAGCTTCTGCCATTACGTACCTGGATGCTGTATAATACCTTGCGCAAGTTACGTGAGGAACGTCAATTTTTGCATCGGAACGTCGTTGCGGCCGCCGGCGTTTATCGAAATTCCATCACGGATAGGATAGGCGGGAAGGAATCTTCCTGTGCAAATGGAAAATGAACAGTCATAGCAATGTTATAGATATGAGGATATTACTTTCGGATTAATCTTAGTATGCTTGGTAATAATTATTGTGTAGAGCAGTGTATTTAATACGAGAAGATTAGTATCGTTAGATTACATCAATTCTCGTTCTAACGTTACGTAAACGCCTAAGTTTAGATTACTAGCACATCTTCATAATTCTTGTTTACAATATTGGTTAGGTATGTCCAAGGGCGCTAACAGTTAATTAACCTTACTATCAGGTATCCATAAACTGCGATTATTTAATTTTTTGAAATACAAACATCACTTTTTTATGAGAAGAAACTTTCCTAGCTCTTCGCAGTAAGAATAAAGACTAAGTAACTGTATAATAGAGTATGAGCGCTAAAACATTGACCTAATAAGAAAATGGGTGTCGACACCGCTCGCAGCAAAGTGACGCGCTGATAGGATTAAACTGGCAATGTTCTTGAACTTTTAATAATAAACGACGTCATCAGACTTGCCTTAATCTAATGAGGAACGGACATTTTATTTAATAAATTATTTATTATAATGAGCTTAATATAATCCATATGATCCATCCACCAACCCGCACAAGGCCAGCGTTAGTAGATTATGGCCTTAACCCTCTCAGCTAGCTAGCTCTAGAGAGAGAGAAGAGACCCGATCCCAGCAGTGGAACTTAATGGGTTGCTGATGTGATCCATATTATGATAATAATGGACTCATAGCATTTTGTTAATCGTGAATAAAACGAAATATAAAAATATGTATTTTACAATGTACCTATATGCCTCGTGCATAAAAAATGTAAAAACGATGGAATTCTATCATTTCGTGAACGGTGACAGAATATATGGAGGAGGAGATTTGGCCGTGGTCCCTTTAGCATGTCCCATCTTATGAGAAAGTTAAGTTTTGAGTTATTAGTTAGTTAACTCCTCGCTTTTTGTTATCCTGAATCTTTTCTAAAAGCCTACATATTTAATCAATTTTCTGAAATTCGTTTTTACAGTAATCGCTATCTCGCTTTAAAAGATTTGATCTTAGAACTTTGGAAATTAAAAACTCTTTGTTGAATAATACATTTGATCTTAGTTTTAAGTTTATCTAAAGGTTTTGTTCTAGCCTTTGTAAATGTTATTATTGTAAGCTGAAACGACTTTTCAGGGTTTCGTATTTTAATCGTACACGAGTATCAAAATTTCCCTGAATTTATACAAAACCCTAATTGACTTTAACTGGCATTCACCCTCTTTTTGACATACTTAATACATATTTTAAAATATTTTTGTTATCATAGCAGGTGGAATATTCAATTAATATTCATACGAAATTCATGGTTTGAAAAGTCAAATTTGCCATATTTTGAAGTTGCAGTTGCAATAAAAGCTTTGTGAATTTTAAAGACAAAATAGCTGGTGAAAAATATAATTTAAATAAAATTTATTGGAAACACAAACAAATGAATTTGATTTCAAAGGGATTTTTTGTGGTAAAATTCTATTGTTTCTTTGAATTATTTATATATGTCGAAACAAAATACATTACGGAACCAAAGTGAGTTTCAGCTTGTACTTGACGTTTTCTTCATTATATAATTGCGTTGTTCGAATGCCTTAAGAGTTTTGTAATTGCTAGATAATGATCTTATCTCTCTTTTACATTGGATACGCAATATACTTACTAAAATAGCGTTGAATTTCAAAGATCACCTATACTAACAAGTCTCTATTCAAATATACTGTATGAGTAAATTCTTTTAACAAAATTAGAGGAACTCGATTGTAAACACAATAATTATCATATCGCATCCATATGCGAAAGTAAGGCTCAGATTTATTACACTTATAATTGATGAAATGAAAGGCATCCGGACTATTTGTGTAATTAAGGCAGTTCGTAGTCAAACAACGGAAAATTCTCAAACATAATTTGTTTTGTGTTGCTGCTTCGTGTAGAGTTAACTTCGATTGTAACCTGTAGTCTAAGGGTTAATTAATGGAAATACTTAAGGAAGTTATATTAAGAATTTATAAGACAACGTGATAAATTATTGTAACTTTTGTAATATTTTTTGGTTTTTAAACTAGTTTTTAAAAAGTTTTTTAATTTCTAAGACTAATTTGTTAACCAAATTGATTCACTAAGAAAAAGTCATCTAAAAGTAAATAACAAAAATTATATACAAAGATATTTAAGTTATCTTTACTTAATATTTTATAGCTGATAAAGATTTTATTTGGTTGAACGCTAGGATCTCAGAAACTACTGGTCTGATTTGAAAAATTATTTCAGTGTTGGATAGTTCATTAGAGACTATGATCACGCTACGGCTAATGGAAACTGAGCAGTGGCCATATAAGGAACAACGGGAGCGACGATCTAGAGTTATAATACAAGTTTTTTATAAGTGACTAACACAGAGCACAGTAGATATATATGTACCTACCTAGCATCCAACGTATGCGATAACACACCATGTCAGATAACCTGAACTAGTAATAGTACCTATTCAACTCTGTCATAAAATACAGAAATATTTTTTTTATGCCAACATAACAGTATTCAGGAACTACAACTATACGAACAGGCATACTTTTACTGTACCAACAGAATTGCGTACAGTCATGTCATCCAAGCATAAATCAATAGGCTATGAAGTAAAAATATCGTAATAAAGTTTCCAGCTGCCGCCGCTGCGTGGTACCTAATCTATAAAAAAATAATACAATGAATAAGAACGAAAAACGGTTACATTCAAGTTTAAATTGCAAGTAAAACTGTTGTTTTCCATTCCCCCATCGAAACTGATAACTTCGGGTTTTTCGAAATTGAAATTTTGGAGAGAGAAAATTTTAGTTACGATTCGATGCGTGTTTGTGTTTTATGCAAATGGACTACACGGCTGGGTATATCGTGTCAATTTTAAACCGTATTGGATTCGAGTATTGATACAACCGGTGCGGTTGAATATTAAAAGATAAATTCTAATGCAACGTACAATTATTATTACACATGAAAATGCAACATAACACGTAGTTGGTCATCTATAGGTATATCTATCTATATAGATAAAAACCGGTCAAGTCGGACTCGCACACTATGGTTCCTTACGAACATGCAATTTGATAGTATATATTTTTGTGATTGTGTTGTAAAATAATATGTACTAATACGTAACGAGATAGCTATATGTTAGAATAAATTGAATATTCACTTATAGGTGAGTTGTTAAGAACCCTAAAAATTTATGATTAAATGTGTTGCTAATCGTAAAACTCGAAAATTAATAATTTGCTATTTTTTTTAATTATCAAATTTTTAATTAGGTACCTACGTTAAGTCCGTTGGAGGCAAGTTTACTGGTGGACTGTTTCTGTGAACATAGGAAGCGAATTTCACGCAGATGGAGCTGTGGGTAACAGCATACTAGTATAAGGTGATTAAGCTTCAGTCAGCGGATAAAAATGGCGGTATTACCTTAAAATTTTATGAAATGGCGTTAATAGCGTTAAGAGATTTTTTTCAACATGAAATTGGCATTTTCCAGACAACATTTAATACAGATAAATGATAACAGCATTTCATGAAAAGCGACACGTTACTTTATACGTCGTCGTAAATGAAGCGATTCTCTTGGTTCTCGCACATCTCTGGTGGAAACGCAGCCTTATTTTAATGGTATAAATTGTTATCCAAACCGTAAAAACCTTATCCGAAATATCAGTGTCTATATTCCCATAAATATTATATTAATAATTATGTCAATATACGTAAATGTCGCAAAAGATTGAGAGCAAGAATTAAGAGTCAAATATTTAACATTTTATTAAATTTAAAATTGATCCGGCGGCGTCTCACGAGGTTCGTGTGAGGAAATGAGCTCTGTTACATCGCTTCCTACGTTCAACCAGTGTATGCATGAAGACGTCTCATAATTCCTTGGCAATTTCGTTAGGTCTTATGTTATGGAGGCAGTTAGCAGGTATCAAGTATAGGAAAGCGAGAATTATTGCAATAAAGCTAGAATAATAAGCTAGAATTGTAGGAACTGGTTGAAAAGGGGTAGGGTAGAACGATTAGCCTATTTTCTCCAACTATGCTTGATATTAGTCCATTGCGTAATCAATTACTTCATTGTCACTAAAATGAAATACATCACTAATTTTCTAAAAAAAATCTTGTAGAAAAATCTACGTTTACTAGGAAAAAAAATTCACCGTATTATACATTCAAATAATAATGGTAAAATATATATTAAGCAAATAATAATGAGCGAAAACATTCTATTGAATGGACTCACAATATTTCAAAGAAATAAAAACGCGAGTCCGATAGGAAGGACAGTGTCGAGTATGCCTTTACTTCCCATAAAGTAACATTCCTATTCTGTCTGGCGCAGCATGTGGTAATCATAAAACTTAGCCCATTTATTCAAACCGGTCGCTTTGTCCCACGGGCGCATTTCCATACGTGAACACAACTTTTTTATACCCAAAAGTAGCGGAAAAAATGTCCGCAAGTATTGTGGTTCGTCGTCAAATTGATTCCTGGGATTTTGAGCGGTGAATTTTCGCGACGACTATTGAAAATCCATTTGTGCAAAATGTTATGAACATTCTTCAGCTATGACTATCAATTTACACGTTGTGCTTTAGGGAATGATTTAACTTTGAAAGTTTGGCATCGTTTCCTTCAGACCTATCTCCTTAATCATTTTATATTTTGTCTCGTTATATAACTGCTATAGCTAATAAAACTACTTACATTTAAAAATTTTGTACGAGAATCATTGATATAATAATTGTCTCCCCGAGAATATTATAGAAAGAACGATGTCAGATTTTTAATCTAGGTTACAAAGTAAATTCGGTGTCTCGCCGAGAATATTATAGAGAGACCGAAATCTGATTTATTAATCTACCTAGGTTACAAAGTAACTCTTATGAAAGTCAAAAGTTAAGAATGTAACACATAGGTATAATCCGAAAAAGTAGTGATAGTCAATTTGCTTACGACAATTATTATATTTTGTAAGACCGAGACGTCTTGTCTCTGAACTATTTGAACTGTTTCAAACGTAGCCCCAAGAATGTTAGAAATGCAATCTATATTTCACGATCAACTTTCAAGTAGCATAATATTTATAGGTACCTATATATTAATAGAATACTTCAATAGTCAACAATTTTCGTTATCGAGGAGAGTCAAAATTAACTAAATATTTACAGGATTTGCAATTTGGCCGGTTTACCGTGTATTGTAAACAATTTCTAATTAAAATTGTTTAGTGGAACGGTTTCGTAATTACTTAAACTCACGGTCCATTTGTTCGTGATGTTTTGTACATTTATATTAATTACCGGCTACTTCTCTAGAACTAACTAATCGGTGCGCTCGTGTAGGTTTCCTGACAACGGTATGGAATTCTTTTTATTATTTAATACCTAGAATTGAAAAGGTTTCTAAAGAAATTATACTATGAAAATCTTTATTTATTTTCATCATCATCATCATCATCATATCAGCCCAATGACGTCCACTGTTGAATATAGGCCTCCCTTTCTAGCGTCTCCACCGTCCCCTCCGGTGGGCGCTAGGCAGGAATATGGTAGTAGGTAGATCCGGCTATATATGGGGAAGGGCGTGGGGCCCTCTAAATAAAACACAACTGATCTTATAAACTTATAGTATTGATTTAAATGTCAAGAAGAGCGTGCACTGCACAAGAAATTAGAATAGCAATGAGCGTTCAGTCTTCGACGGATGCTCCGACGAAGACTCGGTTCGAATTTGAATTTGAATTAATTTAGGATTTTGAATTTTAAATGATTAAAAGTAAATTAAAAAGAAATCAAAAGAGATCCAAAAGTTTGTCAAAAGAGGTGCAGTCGTACAGGACGTAGCCTGCAACGGGTGCAACCGTTACACCTTTATTTATTTTAATCGTCAAAAAATAATATGTCAACTTTTTAAAATCAGTGTAATAAAAATCACGGTGTCTAACTTTTTTAAATACGGTATGGTATTTTAAATCATTATTTTAAACTTGTCACATTTTCTCGACAACGTAATTAGTTATCTAAGGTTCACGTTATTCGACGGCGTAAAAATGTCTTACAATGTCTTAGTATAATTACTCAAACGCGAAGTTTGAGTTTACTTAGTAATTTTAAGGCGTTATTCTTATTATAATACTACACTGATAATTACCGAGGCTACTTAGAAAGCTATTTATTTATTTCAACTTTATGCACAAAGAATTCTACAAAGGCGGACTTAATGCCAGAGGCGTTCTCTACCAGTCGACCTTTGGGCCATGCAGAGAAGAGAGTTGTAGGTGCAAATGGAAAATAATTAAAAAAATATATTTACTCAAATTAATTTAAATTTAACTTACTCGTATTATTTATAACTGTTAATTATCGAGAAACGAGTAAAATTTATTTTCTTTTAAGAGGATTTTAAACCATATCTTTAAAAAAAATATTAATACTAATTGAAGATAAATTATACGTTACCTCACCTACCCTATAGTATTTAAATATATTTTTCATTATATGAGGCAAGTCATTAGAGTTTCATCTTTGCATTTCAGCTTTAAGAGAGGTATAACTGACCCTCTAAATAAGTACGTTATCTCGCACAGAGAATCAGCATTGCCATCCAGCGTGGCAATGCTGCTAGCTTTCTGGGCACTTTCCCTTGTGACAGTGATGCCGATGAATACTATGACGCCTAGCCCACATTTATATTATTATTTATTTATAGCCTTGTAAAAAGTACTTGTAGATATGTAAGTAGATAGTTTTTATTTAGTTTTAAATATGTAATAACATTATTATAAAATAAATTTTTAAACTACTACGAATGATAGTGCTACGAGAGCTACGAGTTCTACGAAACGCTACATCTGACTACGGCAAACATACGTTTTGAAAACTTGTGAATCAGGTACATTGCTTTGAAACGAGATGAGTTTTGCGGACTACAGTTTGCTTCAAGTTTAAGCGTCGTTTAACATTTAGTTTTGTTAGTTCTAGAAAGCCGAATAGAGACGTGGTTTCTCTTGTATTTTCGCCATGTTTGTGTTATAGAATTATTTTGCTAGTGAGTGGCTACCGAGTTATATACAGAATGGCAATTGTTGGGTGCATTAATTCTGAATGAAAAATATGTATAATTTGTGAACTTCTTTGTTTTATTCTTCGATAGGACAGACATTGGTATTTAATATGGCTATGAAATGTATGTACAGACTGTGAAACAATTACTCGAGAAAATGTACCGAGTTGATTGAGTCGTTGTTTTGGCAGAAGAAAAATGTATAATAAGGTTCCAGTTAGTTTCCATTAAACATGATTCATAAATCTGTCTGTTATATAAATAAAAATTAGTTTTTTGACACATAAAATACAATTTTAGGTATTCAAATGTAGGCACAGTCTTAGGATATTTAAACAAGTATGTACTGACTCCCAAACTAGGTTAAAAGCCTGTCTCTTGGGAGACAGTGTTCAGTCGAACAAAAGGTAGGCATTACTGTTTGTACATAAGGTTGCCGTTTTACCTATATACTTTATTTTAGTGTGTGTGCGTGTGTGAGTGTGTGTTTTTTGTGTTTATGAGTGAGTGTGTTATCTGTGTATGTGATGACGGTGGCAAATAGGCCCATGGTCCACCTTATGGCAAGTGGTTACAGTAACTTATGGACGCTTGCAACACCATAGGTATCATGAACGCGTTGTTTCTTAAAATAAATGTAAACGTTTCTGAATACAATACTCGCTATACTTCTAGTTGCACTTCGCTGCTGTATAACATAATAAATGAACATCGTTAGGGTGTGTGCGGGAGATGGCAGTGATTCGTGTTCGGAAACGCTCGGCCGCCATCCTCCGATACGAACGGACCTAAACACACCTGAATGAAGTTCGTTTACTATGTTATACAGCAGTAGGGTGCAACTTCAGAGCGAAATAGAAATTTGACGAGACCTATTATATACCTTACGTTTGTTAATAAAGTATGAAGAGAATAGACACCAACAATATTTTTTTTATAGACAGTTAAAATAAATCATCCTAGATGGAATAATGCTAGATAGAAAAATAAAAAAATAAAAATGCCATGTCATACCGCTGCTGCAAGATTATGTAATTAAATGGCCAAATGCAACTTTGTTTAATGTAAGACTGACGTGAAAGTTGCAATGTAACCTCTATTTTATGTGGGAAATGAGAATTTCGACATTTTTGTATTACTTTGAAGTACGACCTCCTTAGGATTATATATATAGTTTTGAAAAAATAATTATATAGTTATAATTAAAATAGTTGATGGACCATTGATGTAGCATCCGCGTGCTACTTGATGGAATTAACGCCATAAGGAACATAGGTAATATTAAAACCAAGGAGATTGTAGGTTCCTTATAACTAAGAAGTTTATCTAAGAAATCATAAACTTTTTGCATATTACGCACACAAAAAAATAAAAATGCAAAAGATAAAAATGTCAAAATCATAAAGAAACTATTATACACCATAAATAACACATAGAACCATAGATTATACACTATACGGAGTGCATAGAACCGCATAAAACTAAAATGAACTTCATTTTGAATTTTCTTTGAACTTTAACCAATATCTACTTATAAATCATAGTGTTTATATATTTTATGATGAGGTGCTATTGATGAAAAGTTCACAGTTGCTGAAATGAGAAATCCCATATAAAAAAGGATAATTTATACACAGTTTGCAGCTACAGACTTACAAATAGTGCGCAGCTGTTAGGATTTAAATTAATCAAATACACGAAGATGTTGAAAAGTATGTTTGCTTTGGATAATCCTGACAATTTCATAAGTGTAAGTGCCTTCATTTACTTACTATCTATGCCCTACGCTTTCACCTGAATGAAATTAAAAATACTGAGGACCCACGAGCAACTAAATTTGATACCTGACTTCAAAAACGAGTATATGTATCAAGCTGAAATTAATATCAAATACTTACCTAGAATATTTTAATTCATCATATCAGCCCAACGACGTCCACTGCTGGACATAGGCCTCACCTAATTTACGCCACCTCGAGCGGTCCTGTACCGCCTGCAACCAACGTTTTATTTATTGCGACTTTAAATTCCAGTCTATTAAGAGTCGTCTAAAGAAATTAACGAGGACTAAAAAGGAAGCAACAATTGAAGCAACAGTTGAGGAAGAATTAGAAGAAGATACTGTGGAATGGTCTCTTTCTGAATTTGATATAGGATATATAAAAACTGAACCTAGGGGTATAACATTTCAAAAGGTAGTCTACGGCTTACCACCAATGAATGCATTCAAGTTCGAGATTAGAAGAGCCCGTTGGCTGTGATATACCTACGCGCTTTGTACGTATATACTTTTAGAAAGATGCCATACGAGCGTTGCGTCGATGCTTCGTTGTTATTTCCACCTAGTGCTACATGAGCGCTGTGATCTAGCAACTTAACGCCTTCGATATCAAAGAAAATACTGCGTTGCCGTACAGTCGTCGTAGTCGTACCCCTTTTCGCTTTGTCTCCCTGGTCTCATATAGTCCCTGTCCTTGTGCAGACGTTCCATTGCCGCACGTAGTTTCAACGTGCCATGTTGCTTATAGTTCAGATTTATATATTATGTAGAATGGAATGTCACCGTTTAGTCAACGCAGCGCACAGGCAACGCCCGTGTGACAACTCAAATAAGTACTCTTACATGCATCAACAAGTAGGTATTTAACAACTATATCTTAGCACATGGGTCTGTATATTGCAGTTTTATAGAACTTAATACAAAGTTTAAAACTCTAGGTATAGGTAAATGCAAAAGTAACTATAGGTTAGAAATCGATTTTAAATTATGTAAAAAAATAACTAAAAAGTGAATTTTCTTTTTTTATCTGATTATGTATTGATTTGATTTATATTTTGATTTCTTTGACATGACACAACTTTGAAGTATTCCCTATCGTAAAAAAGGTATCATCAAAATCGGTTCAAATAGAGAAACTGTGAAGACTTTAAACTATTTATTATTTCCATTATTTCTATTGCATTAACGTCAAAATGTGTAAAATAAATGTGTTTGCTAAGTTTTCGTACTTTCACTTTATTTTTTTATATTTTTGAATGAATTGTTAACTATGTAGGTACACAAGTAATCTTAATAAATTTTTGACGTAATTTTAATGTTTTTTAATTATATTTGCTTTTTTAGCCGCATTGTATGCTACCGAAATTGATTTAAAAACTGCCTGCTAGCTTGGTAATGGAATTTGGCTGTGAGAAAAAGCTTATAATACTTATATAGCTCAATCGATTTTGCTAATTTTGGTTTTTAAATATTTTTAGAAGTTATCAGAAGGTTTTAAAAGCGTGCGAACACAAAAAGTACCTCTCAAGGGATAAAACTAAACTCGCTGTGACTAGATCCGTAAGCACACTAAGTACACCAAAAAAATTGTCATAGTATGGTGGTAAAAATATACAATAGTATACCTAGAGCGATAAGAGAATTGCCTATAAATTTATTTAGAAATAAAAAAAATATAATTTAAAAAATCAAAAAACCCGACTGCTTTAAAAACTGAAAAGAAAAAAACAAGCACTTAGATGTCCGGTGGTCTAGAATTCTAAAATATATTATTGAATGAATACTATTGAAGAAAATAAAATATATTCTAATAATGGAACATAACAACTGAACAGTCGGGATCCATTATTCGACAGCCAATCTGATTTGTCAATGGATCCCGACTGTTCAGTTGTTATGTTCCATTATTAGAATATATTTTATTTTCTTCAATAGTATTCATTCAATAATATATTTTAGAATTCTAGACCACCGGACATCTAAGTGCTTGTTTTTTTCTTTTCAGTTTTTAAAGCAGTCGGGTTTTTTGATTTTTTAAATTATATTTTTTTTATTTTATACTTTTTAGTTATGAGTTACCTAGCTAGTTTCAAATAAAAAGTTGACCACATTTTTTTCATCTCTTAATTCTTGTTTATATTTTTGTTTTTAAGATTTTTTTGTTTTATATTTTTATCATTCATTATCTTGATATCCATACATATTATAAAAGGATTTGTCCTGACTGACTGATTGACTGACAGACAACGCACAGCCTAAGCCGCTGGTCGTAGCAACTTGATATTTGGACGGTGTATTTATCCTAATGTCTAGAGGTGTACTAAGAACGGGTTTTTTAAAATTCAACCCCTAAGAGGGTGAAAAGGGATAAAAACGATTATATGAAACTTCTTTGTTTTTTAACTTATAGATTTGAAAATTTGTTTTGAGGTACTACTATCAAAATAAAAAATCCCCTCATCTATATCTTTGACAAGGGTGGCTTTGGATGGGTGAAATTGGGGATAATATTCTACCATATTTACACAGCGCCATCTAGTCCCAAATTAAGCTATTATGCTTGTGTTATGGGTACTAAACAACTGATATACTACTTAAATATATTTTTTTTGTAAATACATACATATTATAGATAGATTACACCCAGACACAGAACAAACCTTTATGCTCATCACACAAAGATTTGTCCTGGGTGGGGATCGAACCCACGACCTCCGGCTTAGCAGTCAGTGTCACTAACCACTAGACCAACAGGCCAGTCTAATGAAAATGGATGAAAAGTTGTATGAAAATATCTTTGTTTTGAAGTTAACGTTTTGCAAATTAGTATTACGATATGAACTTAAAATGTTGTTTAAATTTTTTTGATAGGGATGGGGGTTCAGGGGGTGAAATATTAAATAGATAGTTCTTTGTTTTTCAAGTAATAGTTAAGAAAAAATATATTTGGATGCTTTAACCAAAATGAAACATTCTGTATTAAATATTATTGACAGGGATGCCTATCAAAGAACATCGTTTACAAAAAAGTGCTGTGAACAGCTCTGCCCTGCCAATAACGTCTAACTATAAAACTATATCCATGCGAGCGAAGCCGCGGTCAAAAGCTAGTATTAAATATTGTATTTATTGATTTTTTTATTTCTTTTACTGTTTTTTTTAATATATGATAAGATAATGAATAAATAAACATCCGGGCAAAATATCAAGTTAATACACGCAACTCTTTAAGCTGTGTGACATAAGTCAGTCAATGTTATTGTTATGCGATGGCAAATTTCGCAATCTCGTCATTTCATTGAGAGGGTTGATATCATGAGGATTGTTTAGTAGCCTGCGGTGGTCCAAACTACTAATAATTAAACCAAAAAAGACGAAGAAAAGACCTAACCCGGCTCAAGGCTATGTAGGCTTGGCCTTTAGCAAAAAATGCGCGAACTGAGATCGACAACGGCTCAATTCAAAGTTGTCCCTTGCAACTTGTGTACAGTTACACCCCAACACAAAATTAAAGATAACATTTTTCTTTCAATTTCGCGTTGAAGATGTCGATCTTTGGTCGAATCGTCTTCTTCTGCTCTAAAAGGGACATGGGTTACTAACAGAGTGTAATAATAAGCTTCTGGATCTGCACAAACAGTATAATATCTAGTCCGTAATACAACAGGACGATTTCTAGCTTTATATATATGATAATTTTAATAATGTGATAAATATTATAAATATATAAAAATAACAAAAATGTGATCAAAAACACAAATACGTGTTCCTTGCTTTTTTTAAATTCTATCCCAAAGGGGATGAAATTGTGATAAAGACGTTGGAAAACTAAGTACTTAGTCGTTATATATATTATAATATTATAAATGTGTAATTTTTCTTGTTAAAGAAATTAATAATATTCTTTATATTCGTATTTAAAATACATAGTGCCAAAGACTGATGAAGTACCAACAATAGTAAAGTTTACCCTATTTCAAAAAATTTTGAAGTGTTTAATAACCATAGTTACGAAAACTATACTACGTAAAATGAAAATCCTGTTTTTCTCTATCCTGTGGAATTTTTAAATGAATTTCAATAAAATACGAAACACATCTACCATCAATTCTGTTAAAGAATATTTATGCAAAATTTGAAGTAGACTGGACCTAGGAATCACGTTGTCCCATACAAACTTTGCCCCCCATTTTCAGCCCCTTAGGGGTAAAATTTTGGAAAATCCTTTTTTATCGGATGTCTACGTCAAACAAAGAACACACCCTCCAAGTTTCAGATATCTACGATCAGCGGTTTAGGTGTGCGTTGATCCGTCATTCAGTCAGTCATTCAGGACAAAGCATTTTATATGTATAGATAAGTAGGTACCTACCTATATATAGTTTTTCGACTGAAGTTGAGTACTAAATCGTTTGAAGTTGGAGATGGGCGATCGTGTCAGATATTAGATACTTTAGGTAGTCCAATATACCTACTAGATACTTAAGTATATGTCCATCCACATTCACACGCACAGTCATACGAAGTTTTCGTCTTTTCATCGTAAATTTCTACTGTCTAAAAACCTACATGCGAGAATGGTTGTTACGCAACTTTAAATCGATGTAGATCCTAAACGGTGAGTCAAATCGAAAAATGTTGAAAGTAAACTAAAAATGATTTTTAAATACCTATTCAACGATACCCCACTTGACATAGTTTGTTGACTTTCATTTTTTTCATTTTCACAATATGGCGTCCAGTAGTCGCCATATTGAATTTTCACTAAAGTCATGTCTTTAGTGACACTCGCCGGACTAATAGGAATCGATTGACGTGCGAATCATAAAAATCGGCCCAGGGGTTTGGTCTGTATAGTGCTTCAAAGGAACATACAAACATACATACATAGGCTGATAAACACATTACCACTCCTTTGCGTTGCGCAGTCGGGTAAAAAACTAATTGATTGGCTTGTGGAAGGGTGTTTTTATTCCATTAATGAGTTTTTGACACACAAAGTATGACATTTTAACTAAATTATTTATTTAATAACATTATTTTTATATTAATTTGATTTATTGTTTACGAACTTTATTTATTTATGTGTGTGTTGACATTTTTATTTTTGTGTATGTATTAATAATAATGAGCGTAATAATGATTATGTGTATTTAGATTTGTAACAATGTGATTAAGTAAAATAATGTTCTTATTATAACTTAATGCCTGTAAGAACAATAAAATTTGCGTGCCACCAGACAAGCGAAACATGATGTTTCTTATTTGACTGCTTAAAAACAACACTGTCGACTATGTTTTGAGCAAATAAAAAAATTGAATTTTGAATTTTGAATAAAGGTAAAGAAAATATAAAGAAATTGCAAGGAAAGTTATTTTTCCAAGAAACTGTTTGTACCTGTCAAATAGAATGAATATCCCAAGGAACTTATATCTCTGAGATGTAAGTGCCTAGGAATGTCCTTAGAAAAAATTACAAAAAGGAACTATTAATGAAATTTCAATATAAAATTAAAAAATATAATACGATTAGCTGTCAGTCAAATCTTTTCAAAAAATATAGAAAATTAAATTAAAATAGTTTTAACATGTAGTTCGAATAATCAGAAATTGGAGATCAATAATTCCATCATGTTATTTATTGTTTCAAGGCATTACAATACTCATGGTCGAATTATTTAATTGTAATTTTATTTACTTACATGGGCGTATTGTAAACGGAAGATTTCCTATCCTTTTCTGTAATTATGAGTATGTATCGTGTGAAGAAGGCATAAATAGTAAAACTCGTCTTTCAAATTTTTCGAAAATATTAACTAAAAAAAAATATGGCGGTATGAAGTTCGCTGGGTCAATTAGTTTAAAATTACATTTTGTTTGCACTTTAGTCGTTATAGATAATGTTTAGTCATTCATTTATATTTAAATAAAAAAACAAGCTAAAACTCGTGCATGCACATAACATGTAAGCCTTTACATAACAAAGTAAAAGATTTCACACAAAGCATTTTTAATAAAAAATGGGACAAAACCAAGTAACTTCGTGAGTGACACTACAAACATCTCAAAGCCGTCCTTTAAGCCTCCCGTATGTATGTGAAGTAAGTACATACAAGATTAATGTAAGGGTTCCATATATCTACGGTGTAACATGATTTTCGGCTCATGAACAGATTTATCAGCAAGTTTAGTAATTTTAATGGCAAATATATAACTTTTTTATTACTTGTGTTGTTAAATAGCAATGTTGTTGGAGAGCAGTAATATATTATATATTATAGAAGAGCACATTTGAGGTTGTTGACCTTAGTGTTGTGATACAGCTGGTGAGTAGTGAGTCATTGGGGAGGTAGGAGGGTTCTAAAGGATCGACAACGCGCATATTATATGATGCCTATGGTGTTGCCAGCATTGATAGATTCTTGTAACCGTTGCCATCAGCCGGACCTTGTTTGCCACCATCATGGTATAAAAAACAGGACAAATGCGAGTCGGACTCGCGCACTGAGGGTTCCGTGCGATTATTTCCTTTACTTGTGCAACTTGATATTGGGTCTTGTCAAATTTCATGATTCTAGATCAACGGGAAGCATCCAAGAGTAAAAAAGATTTTGAAAACGTAGTTTTACAACTGTTCAATCAAGTAAGTAATAAAATATTTGTGCTCTATTCCTATTTTAATTTAAGAACAGTATAAAATACGTCAGGTGGTCAGGGTGGCGGGCGGCACAGGACTGTTCGCAGTGGCGTAAATTAGGTGAGGCCTATGTTCAGCAGTGGGCGTTGTTGGGCTGATATGATGATGATGATAAAATACGTGTTCAATAGACTGAAACTGTATACCCAAGATAAACAGTTAATAAACTTGCAAAACTGAGAAAGGAAATCTGCTACTAACGTAGTAAAGTATTTAAATAACAGCTGGTGGACGTTAGGTATATAAAGGTGGCACACATCCTAACTTATAGCTATCCCGTTGCCTACTTATTTCTAACATTTCAATGACAAAAAAATATATTAAAAAATTGCATAATCGCACGGAGCCCTCGGTGTGCGAGTCCAACTTGCACTTGCCCGGTGTTGTTCCTATACAGCGCAGGCCATATTAAGAATGAAGCGACATGAAATCCGTGTGGCATGGTTCACGCAGCTGCTTTTAGACAAGCTTTTGATTCATATACTTCGGAGCTTCGTCCACAGAGAATATAAGCAATGCATTTTAGCTATATACAAGCGATGGTGGCTGAATGGATAAGGGTCCGGCGTGGAAATCACGCGGTCCGAGTTCGATCCCGACCGGCAGTACCAATGTGGATTCCACTTTATGGAATTTGTATGTACTAGTCAAGTGACTTACCATCTGCTAACGGAAAACCTCCTGAGGTAACCCACATACACTAGAAGAAATTCTTTGAGTATGTCTGACCCACCAACCCAGTGCGGGTTGGTGGGTCAGACATACTCAAAGAAGGCCAGCGTGAGTGGATTATGGTCTAAACCCTCTCAGCTCTCTAGTTAGAGGAGAGGAGACCCGAGCCCAGCAGTAACGCAACTAAAACGCCGTCGTAGGTATTATAGAACTGATAACAAACTCTTATATATTATAAGTCAAGAAGATCATAATAAAATTAAGAAACCAAAAAGTTGTTGCTGAACTTTTTCTAGATTTGATTTTCTTTTCAGTCAATGATATTGTTATATTACTCTTTGGTCAATGATATAGAAAATTGTGGTGACGGTAACAATAAATATGGCAGTAAATTTCTGTATATAAAATAAACAGTGAAATAGTAAAACAGTGAAATAGTAAAACAGTGAAATAGTAAAAAAATGGCTAAACCACCGTCTGATGATTTGCAAGCAAGTTATTATTTTTACAGTACTATTTTGGCATTAAAGCTTGTGGCTTTAGGTGCCTTGGCAGCTATTGATCCAACCTGCTTTCCATGCAAGATCTGCCGTAAGAGTGTCAGTGACTTGAAACACCTCGCACCATTCTGGTTGATATCAAGTTTTTACATAATGACGGAGCCTGACGAAACTAACATGAAAATGATACTGCGAACATACGCCATAGCCAGATTGATAATCGCCATGGACTATTTGAAAAAGTTACCAAAACCGGTGATACAAACTGCTATGGCTTTATCGTTTGCTGTGACTGGCTATATGGCCACTTGGGTGGCATATTTTTACAGAGAAGCAATGTAAAACTACAGTATGAACGCATTATGAAAAATTGAAATGGATTTCAGTCCCAATAATAAAAGTATAATATTGTAAAATGTAAATTCAGGACTTAGCAGTCATAATCATACAAGTGAATTGCAAATGTTGTATTTCTTTATTAATATGGTTTCAACTTTAGCCAACATCTCTGAAGTGTGACAGTAATTTAAGAGCGTGTATACCAACAGTGTTGCAACATTGAAAATATTTTGTAGATTCCAATTTTCATTATTTATTAATCGGAGCTATATGTATTTTAAAATGCTTAATATATTTTTTAGAATGACGTAAAAGTGTATTAAATATATTTTTAAAATATAGCTCCGATTATGTAACAAAAATTGACAACCACGAAATATGACACTACATTGTCGTTACCACTTTTTTGGTATAAACTCTCTTAAGTTATTCTAAGTCATAAATCACAATGTACCCCGAATTAATTAAACTGATATAACTGAAAGTAGATTGGTGAAAGTTGTTGTTAGGGTGAAAGCTATTTCTCTTAGTTAACTCTTTTATCTCCAAAACAAAATATAAAACAAATATGTTCCGATTATTATTCTATTTTTGTGTAATTTTTTGTCATTATTATTTATATTAATTTTTGAAAAATTATTGATTCATAATAATTTGTTGTTTTTTTTGTTCCTAATTTTAAGTTAACATGATAAAAAGTTTAAAGAAGCCTAATGGTGCATCCCTGCTGAACTGGCCAGTTCAGCAGGCAGTCCAAAACAAGTGTGTCTCCTTGTTTTGGATCAAGGCTCATCCTGAATTGGAAGGGAACGAACGTGCGGATAAACTTGCCAAGGAGGCTGCCATCGGGTCGCAGGATAAACTGGATTATGACCTCTGCCCTGTCTTATTCGTCAATCATGCTATTGCCGAGTGGGACAGACGGTCTGGCAACATCGGCTCAAGGACTAAATTGTTATTCTCTACGGCAACGGCGGCGTACGGTACAGTCCGTAAACTTAATCACACGGGCACTACAACACAAATACTGACGGGACACGGTGGATTCTCCTCATACTTGAACCGCTTCAGGTGCATGGGGAGTCCAACGTGTGCACAGAGAACATTTGTATATAGGAGAACATGTGCCTGCGACCAGCAACAACAAGAAACGGTGGATCACAAGTCATGCTGACGCAGTGCCCAATTTTCGCAAATGAAAGGCTGAATAATGCTCATGCTTTGACATAATTAAAATGTTATGTACTAGTGGGACAAATCAGTACCATTTGTACCATCAATGGTACTGTCTAATGGTACAGGTGGTCCGGCGGGGTTTGAGCAGGAAGTGGGCACAGAGGTGACTGCCAACAACTTTGCTTCTCTAATTAAAAATACAGGACTAGATTTTTAGATTATTGCGTTAAAATTGGAAATGAATAAGTAGGAATATGAGTAAGTGAGCTATGAATATTTTATACTAGCAAACAGAATTAATATTAGTATAGTAATGTAAATATTAGTTAGTAAAGTACCTAGGTAATATGACTTATCCTCACTCACCATATCTCGATATTCCATATACAAAAAAATAAAAATAAAAAAAAAGAATATGTAAGAGATAAATGTAAAGTCCTTGTCTCATGAGAGGGGTATGGCACTACAGCCTGCGATGGCGGGTGTATTTATAAAATAATAAAAAAATGGTGCATCTACAGCGCAGTTACTTTTTGTGGAGCAACTTTTCCAAGTGTTCGAGGATAACATCCGATAGCAAAAAGTTATTTGTTGTTTTAATATATAATAAGATATGTTGCCATGTTAGGTAAAGTTGCGTCAACATGTGGTAACTTTAATATTATAGGAAACACGTTGTCGCAATAATCATTTCTTCATCTTCCATGTTCCACGTGATTTTTGAGCAAGAGTATGCTATGCAACTCGCTAGTTACTATAAGTTATTGGCGGTATGGATGCGATTATTCAACAAAAAGTAACAAGCAGTCGCAAAAGTTGAAGAAATGTTTGTTTAATGTTATCGTGTTGCATTCTGTTGCTCCACAAAAAAGTAACTGCGGTGAGCATGCACCATCAAGTATGGATGATGCATGTTACTAGTCCTGTCAGATTGCCACTCAGGTTGATGCTCTCTGACAATGGCTTATAAGTGAGGAATAATTCTAGAGTTTATCTCCGTTTGCACATAGGCACAAAAACATTTTCTGTGCAGTTTTCTACTTTTTGTGCATACCCATCAGCTGCCGTGATTGAAATTCTGCTTGGAGCTAGTCTCTTTACGTAATATATATTTTAATCTATATAAATTATATATTTTAATCTATATAAATAAAAACGAATCGCCGAAATGTATGTAATGGATTCACGTAAGAACGGCTCGATCGTTTTGGCTAACTCTTTTTTAGGGTTCCGTAGTTCTGACTAGGAACCCTTATAGTTTCGTTATGTCCGTCTGTCTGTCTGTCTGTCTGTCCGAGGTTTTGCTAAGAGACCGTTAGTACTAGAAATCTGTAATTTTGTAGGAGTGTGTATATCAATTACGTCGACAAAGTGGTAAAATAAAATTTTGGAAAATATTTTTTTTTAGGGTAGCTCCCATACATGTGAAGTGGCGATGAATATTTTTTTTGTTGTCTACCCCATTGTGTGGGGTATCGTTGAATAGGTCTTCTAAAATGACTTGGGGGTTACTAACATCATTTTTCGATTTAATGGTCCATTTACGAAATATTAAACTTAAAAGAGCAAATTTTTGTTCCAGTAGGGCGTCCCCCCCTCTAAAAGCTAAACTGCTGGCTTGAAAAATCTGGAAAAATTCATGATGATAGTGCATTTTATGAACTTTAAATGAAAACTATAGCGGTTAAGATAACTTTATTAGTTTAGCACTAATAGTCGTTGAACTTGGGTGTTGGATAATTTTGTACCAAATACAAAATCCTTAGCATTAATCCTTTATAGTGACTAAGATAAAGTAGTTGCTTGATTATAACGGGTAAAGACTTGCATTTAAAAACAAAATATCAAGTAAATAATACATCCATACATATTATAAAAGGCTTTGTCCTGCCTTACTGACTGACTGACTGACAGACAACGCACAGCCTAAACCGCTGGTCGTAGCTACTTGAAATTTGGAGGGTGTACTTGTCCTAATGTCTAGAGGTGTACTAAGAAAGGGTTTTTTAAAATTCAATCCCTAAGGGGTGAAAAGGGATAAAAACGATTGTATGAAACTTCTTTGTTTTTTAACTTAAAGATTTGAAAATTTGTTATGGGGTACTCTACTATCAAAATAAAAAATACCCTCATCAATATTTTTGACAACGGTGGCTTTGGAAGGGTGAAATTGGGGATGAAACGTTGTATGAAAAGATCTTTGTTTTGAAGTTAACGTTTTACAAAATAGTATTGGGATAGGAACTTAAAATGTTGTTTTTAATGTTTTTGATAGGGGGTGAAATATTAAATAGACAGTTCTTTGTTTTTCAAGTTATATGTTTGGTAATACGCAATTAGAACTTCAGTTAAGATGTGAGTTAATGGGTTGTTTTTGGTGTTTGAAAAACTTACCCTAAGGGATGAAATAGGTGTGAAAATTATTAGAAATTGATATGGATGTCGTTTTCAAAGTTTTCAGGGACGCTGATTACGAAAATGTTATCTATATTGACGTAAAATGAAATTCAACTCCTGTAGTGGGGTGTTGTAGAATTCATGAATTGCACTTAAAACAAAGATCTATGTAATATCGAAATCTACGCGGACGAAGTCGCGGGCAAAAGCTAGTGATATATAAATTTGCTTACTAAGCAATTGAAAAACTTACTTATCTAAAATTAAAAAAAAATTACACCCTGTACTTTTATGGCATAGATCTATAGGTTCAACCATAAGTATTGAATTATCTAACAAATGTGTTAAAATAAATAAGAATAAAACCAAAATTCCACTCTGTATGTGGCCGTTATCCTACTAACAGCGCCACCTATCTCTCTCGAAATGATCCAATCTTTCAAGCTGAAACAATTTAACAGACTCATGAAATTTCATTAAAATCGTTTGGATTATTTTCAAATACTAGTGTAGGTATATATGATGAACATCGTAGCTCTTTTGCTACGGAACCCTACATTGAGCATGATCCGACATGCTCTTAACCGGTTTTTTGTTGTATTAACTGTTGTTAGGCAAGGTGGTATGTAAAAAATATACAAAAAAAATTGTGTAAAATTTAAAATATTGGGTTTTAGTCTCTCTAAAAAAATTCAAAATGAAATATGACAACTCTTTAGATACAACTAAAAAGAGGCCATATTTAAAAAGAATATAAAATAACTGCCAGTCAAATCTAAAAAATATAGATTTTTTTGTAAGTATAATGCTACCCCATATGTTTAGCCAAGCCAAGCCAAGCGATGCCATGCCACGGCAGCTGTGCGGCAACACTGCCAGCTAAGCCAGCCAGTATAGAAATATACGTATAATACTCTTTACAGCGAGTGACGGGAAGACGTCACATTCGACAACTCTGTGATCGAGAACAATCTAGAACAGCCGGTGCGCGCGAGAATTAAATGAATCTCGGTTCAACTGTAACTATTTACAATTATAACCTCCTCCTTTTTTGAAGTCGTTTAAAAACCAGTTCTGATTTGTGTCAGCCTAATTATTATCTTCTGTTTTATAAGGATTGATTAAAATAGGCTTAACATGCATATAGTTCCGATATAAAAAATTGAAGGTCAATAATTCGGAAAAATGGGATAAAAATATCATCAAAATTATTGACAGTATGGTTCAGGGTTGTTGCAAGTATTCGCATCTGCATCCACAAAATGATGTATGTATCTGTATCTGCATCCGCAATATTTATTATTGCGGATGGAGAAAAAAACTAAGAAGAAAAAGAAAATGTTTGTCTACTGTCTTATTATGTTATTTCTTCACCTTTATAGTCATTACATACTATATTATACAGTTGTCTGTCTGTCTGCCTGAACGCACTAGCTACATTATCTCAACGCGACTTCTTTTACGCGACGGATAAAACCTCCGACACAATGATTTCTATGAAATTGTTAGTGCGAGTCGAAGTTATTTCTTATAGAAATATGTTAAGAGTCCCATCCGCGGATGTGAGCTTTCAGATATTCAACTCCGCATCTGCATCCGCCGATGTAAAAAAAAGCATCCGCAAGATCCCTTATAAGGATTAAAACATAGTGCTTACCTATACTGCCGTGCTAAACAAAAACGTCATAATTACATTTCGTAAGTCTTTGGAAAATGGTTCTAAGATTGATGTATTTAGACACATTTTTCTTTAAACTTAGGCATGCAATCAAACTGTTTTTAAACGACTTCCAAAAAGGAGGAGGTTATATGTTCGACTGTATGTATTTTTTTTTTTTTTATGTATGTTCAACGATTACTCGGAGATGCCTGAACCGATTTAAAAAATTCTTCTTTTGTTTGAAAGGGTATACTTCCGAATTGGTCCCCTATTCATCACGTCAAGTTCTGATGATGGAATCTCAGGGAAATCGAAGGCAACCCTCAAATTTTATAGGCACATGTCACGTGTTTCATATATTTTTTAAAGTTATTCAAGTATTTACGTCTGATAGTCAACATCTCATGTTGATGAGCTGGTGATGGAAGGTATAACTCCTTAACTGTTAGGAGTTGGAGGATAATTCTTTCGACATTATAGGTTCTTATAAACCAATAGTTGTATTCTTGTAGGTTATTTAGGTGAGCTGATACTGGAAGGTATAACTCCTTAACTATTAGGAGTTGGAGGATAATTCTTTCAATATTATAGGTACTTATAAACCTATAGTTGTATTCTTGTAGGTTATTCAGGTGAGCTGTCAGTGGAAGGTATAACTCCTTGACTCTTAGGAGTTGGAGGATAATTCTTTCAATATTATAGATACTTATAAACCTATAGTTGTATTCTTGTAGGTTATTCAGGTGAGCTGTCAGTGGAAGGTATAACTCCTTGACTCTTAGGAGTTGGAGGATAATTCTTTCAATATTATAGATACTTATAAACCTATAGTTGTATTCTTGTAGGTTATTTAGGTGAGTTGTCACTGGAAGGGAAACTTCTTAATGTTTAGGAGTAAGAAGATGATTTCTTTAAATATCACATCCATGTATAAACCTTAAGTTGTGTTATTTCAAGTGTCTGAGGTGAGAGCTCTTGATGGAAGAGAAAGTTAAAGTTATATAATTCAAAGGAATTTTAGATGATATTTTAAGTTTTCCATATAGTATCTAACCTGCATTGTATACCTATACTTGTTACCTGTCGCATTTTATAGGAAAAAAGAAAGACATAAAAAGCTGAGAGTTTTGAGATTCCTCTATTCTACAATCAGGTTGTGTTGTTAGAATATTTAAATAGACGTGCCCTTCTATCGAAGATTCTTTATTTCGGTTTTCCGTCTTAGTTTGCCAGCCAGTATTATTAAATCTGCTAGATAAAAAGTACACTAAAAATGGAAAAATAAACTATTTTTAACAAAAAAATATTAAAACGACTTCAAATCAGTACTAAAAAGCGAAAAATAAACTGAATTAGATATTTAATTCCAAGCTAAAAAATACCTACCTACCCGTTTAAAGTATAATACCCTATTACTAATCTGTTTGAAGTCGGTGCCAGCCTAATGAGGTTGTATCACTCAGTTTGGGCCGTCCACTAGGTACGATCACACGCAAGTGCGAGGTGGTGTGAAGTAGCGAGCGGTAACAGATGTACGTACTAAGTAGTACATAGCTTAACAAACTCTTTAGGCTTGGCACCGACTTCAAACAGATTAGTAATAGGGTATTATACTTTAAACGGGTAGGTAGGTATTTTTTAGCTTGGAATTAAATATCTAATTCAGTTTATTTTTCGCTTTTTAGTACTGATTTGAAGTCGTTTTAATATTTTTTTGTTAAAAATAGTTTATTCATTGGTAAGGCAGTATATTTATCTTTGGTATGGCTGGATTGGTGACATTATATTCGATTACCGTTCATGGGCATATTGTAAACGGTAGATTTTAGACATAAATAGTTAAACACGTCTATCAGGAGTTTAAAAAAAATGTACACGAAAAATAAAATATGGCGGTATGAAGTTCACCGGGTCAGTTAGTTTACAATAATATCAGTCTTGATTTTTATATAATTATGTTACTCAGGCAGGACACTATAACAATAGCTTTTGTAAGCAACCAGACCATTCAACATGCGTTTATACTAATGACATCTGTCTGGGGGCATGTTTGGCCCCTACGATTGGTCTGCTTGCTTACAAAAACTACTGTTAAGGAGGGAATTTAGCCTTCTATACCACGCTGGACAGACGGGTTGATATAGGGTTTGTTTAGAATTTTCCTGTTCTTGTAGTGCTCTTGTCTGCATATCTACATAAGGTTACTACCTTGATTGCTTTTAAGACACCCACGGGTAGAATTGGGGTATCCATTTTTTTTTAAAAGAGTGGCGTGAGTAAGATACTCACGCCACTCTTTGCCACGCCAGTTCTTCTCAAAGCTCCACCCTGTCAGCGAAGTGGTCGTAGGCAAATATGCTGAAACTACTTTTCGGATAACCTGTTACATTCTTGTGACTTTCATGAGTGTTACCTTGTAACCTAGACAAATAAACGAGATTTCATTGCATTTCATTCAGTGATATTATGTATTCTTAATCCGTCACTACACGGACAATATAATATATTATACATAAACATATTATCTATCTTTAAACATAAATTAATAAATAATAAAAATAATATATAATAAATAAATAAAAAAAATATTTATTTATTATTTATTATTTTTTCATTAAATTAATTTCCTTCTCAACTCAGTGAAAAGCATTCGCCACGTCTTTGCTGAATCAAACAAGTTGTTATTTGATTTTTAGTACATTTTATAAAGCTGAACGATAGTGACAAATTACATAGAGAGTCATATACAGTGTTATTAAATAGGACAGAACTAACGCAAAATCTGCAAATACTGTTGGTAGAGAGGTTGACCAATATCCTAGTAGGGTTACAAATCTGGATATAGTATGCATCCTGAATAGTGATATCCCGTTGCCAATGTGGGGATTTGTTGTCACGTAAAACGCCCCAATTATCCAAAAGGGTGCCAAATATTTCAGCTCTATAAAGTAGGCTCTTCTGATTGGTGTACAGTTTGAAAAATATTCTTCATATAACCACGACGAAGCAGCGATAGGACTCAATATTAACAGTTTCAAAACTAGAATGGCTGCGTGAATCATATACGTTTCCGTTAACGGGCTATCCAAAATAATTGTTACGGTCATATAAACTAAAAGTCACTTCACTGCAGTTATTTTAATTTTAAATAAGTTATATTTAGCGCATGATTGTCTTGGCTTTATTAAAATTCAGCTTCCAAGTTTCCATGAATTTTTTTACGTTGCACCCAAAGAGAATATAGCCAGTGCTTATCGAACCATTAAATTTAAGAGTAGTAGCCCAATAGTAGGACGTTTATGGGTATATGCATCATCATCATCATCATGAAATGATGATGATGATGAAACTCAAGAGAATATACCCCAGAGAATATAACCACTACGTTTTAGAACAAACTTTGATCCAAAGATTATAGAATTATAACCACAGACCTAATAGTAGAACACTAGTGTATAACCAATTTACTTAAATCAAAGAGAATCACTACATTTTTTTATGGTGTTTATGGTAGAGGTACTTACGTCCAAGAAACTGCGATCTTCTTGACTACGTTAATAGTAACATCTAGCTTACCTTACACAAAACCTTACATGTCAAAAAGAGACAACATGTTGTTTATTATTGCTATTACGATTTTAATAATATTTGCATAAGCCCTTGTTGCTGCACTGCATGCACAAGTCGTGTCAGACTACGACGTATCTTCCATCAGGTGTCAAAGGAGTCTAATTAATATTTTTTGTATATAAAATGTAATGGTTATATTCTCTTTGCTGGTATTTAGTTTGGTAAAATATAGTAGTTTTTAGCGGTAGCGCGCGGATCCTAGGTCTATGATTTGACTACAGAGCGTAGGTCTCGACAAAGTTCTAGTTCGCTTTAAAGTTCCACCCCGCTGCTGTTTAACATAGTAAATTAACTTCATTCGTGTGTGTTGGGGTCCGTTTGTATCGCGGCATGGCAGCCTGAGCGTTTCCTAACACGAAGCATCGGTCCCATCCACCGCACACACCCCAACGAAGTTAATTTACTATATTAAACAGCAGCGGGATTCAATTTCAGAGCGAACTAGAAATTTGTCGAGACCAAAGCATTTTTATATAGCAGAAGGTTTTACCAGTGTATAATCTATGGTTTTACCGTTTTATTCTTTTTGACGTTTTAGTTATATTCTAAAACATAGTGGTTATATTCAGTTATATTAAATCGCAGTGGTTATATTCTCTTGGGTTATATTGTTATATTCTCTTTGGTGAATACTGTTGTTGTTAAAAATGGCCTAAAAAGCAGTAAGCATAATACCTACACAAAATACCTACACAAAATCCTACACATCTGAAAAAATGAGGCTGGAACTATCACCTCGTTTATTACAAAGTTATGCTCTATATTCCGCTTTAATAGCCCTACGATTTTTAATTTCTATACCATTGGTTTCGGTGCTGAAACAACCAAGAAGTCTTCACCGGGCAAATATCAGTGAATTGAAGAGTTTGATACCGTTTTGGGTTGTGTCTGTATTATACATAATAACTCATCCTAATACACTCATTATGGGGTTATTATTACGGGTCTACTTCATAGCAAGGTTTGTAACACTTCTGCGATACTTACATGCAGTCCCAAGATCTTATGGAAGAGCAGCTTACATCGTATCATTCTTAGTGGTATCTTATATGGCTTGCAGTGTTATAAAGTCACATATAAATGCTTTTTAATTGGTAGAAATCGATTGTTCCATAAAATATTTGCTTGCTCACAGATAAGACTTTATATTTATGAGGTACTAGCTGTCCCGGCGAACTTCGTACCACCTACTTAATTTATGATTTTATGAAAGTATACATATATATATATAGTATATATATATATATATATAGGGTAGGTAACCCTACCTACCTACCTACCTATCTACTCTACTTACCTTTGACTGGCCTGTTGGTCTAGTGGTTAGTGACTCTGACTGCTAAGCCAGAGGTCGTGGGTTCGATCCCCACCCAGGACAAAACTTTGTGTGATGAGCATTAAGGTTTGTTCTGTGTCTGGGTGTAATTTATCTATAATATGTATGTGTTTACAAAAAAAACTACCTAACCTACCTACTAACTACAAAAAACAAAAAAAAAAAAAAACGTAAAAACAATCCTTGAACTTCAACGAACATTTAAAAAAGTTGAGTTATACTTACCAACATACAGCGATTCATTTTTATATTATAGAAGATTATTTATAAATATAGTATCCTGCGTTAATATGAGAATGAAATGAAAGTTGTTGAATTATCATCATCAGCAACTCATTAATGTCCCACCGCTGGGCTCGGGTCTCCTCTCGTCTATCTAGTTGTTGAATAAAAATAATTTAATTTTCATCTTTACAGTAGCAATGATATTATTTAACATAATATAAATGGAATCTCTACTGACCGAATAGTATTGAAGTCATAGGGGCAGGCCTTTGCTCTGCAGTGGGATGATACAGGTTAACTGTAACTGTTAATGGAACTTGCCTCCCTGAGGTACGATTCAGACCAACCGGCTCGCGTCGCGCCGCATCGGAACGGAGCCGTACGATAGCCGCGGCAGCCGTACGCGTGCCGCGGCAGCCGAACGCGTCCGTCGGAGCCGTACCGCTACCGCGGCATGCGTACGGCTGCCCCGGCACCCGTACGGCTACCGCGGCAGCCGACAGCGTCCGCACAATCATATGTCTGAACTAAAGAAATTAGTTTTTCTTCCGTATCCATTTTTTACTTGTAAACTGTCGCTTGAAGAACACAACTTGAATGATTCGCTAGCTGTTGCTGCACCGTAATCTCCGTACGACACACGGCCGACCGGCTCCGAACGGACCTGACGGCAGCCGATTGGATGCCGACGGCGTCTTCAGAGCCGGTCGGAGCCGGTCGAAGCCGGTCGGAGCCGGTCGGAGCCAGACGGAGCCGGTCGGCCGTCGCGACGCGTCGCGGGATGCCGACGGAGGTAACTATGCGTAAGTTGCATGAAAATATGAACTGTAATTACTGTTGATACATTTCAATGTTCTTTACCGCATTGTAAAACGCCGCACGGTCCGGCCCGATGCGAGCCGGTTGGTCTGAATCGTACCTGATTCTGACTCGTCGGGTCATAAGTCATAAGTCATTTATTTCTATACAATATACATTGTGTTGAAAATACATATTATTAAGCAAAAATTAAAAATTATATTACAAAAAATAATTAATGAAAATAATACGTTGCACATTTTTAAAATAATAATTCAATAATAATAAATAGGTAATAAAAAGGACCGTTCGCAGTGGCGTAAATTAGGTGAGGCCTATGTTCAGCAGTGGACGTCGTTGGGCTGATATGATGATGATGATGAAATAGGTAATAAATTCAAATATAAAATTAACTGGATACAATGTATAAATTATATTAAATCTGGCTTTTGTCATTTATGAACTCATCGACACTATAGTAACCTTTCTCCATTAAATATATTTTCAGCTTGTTTTTGAAAATATTTGTACTGTGTATTATTTTGCTCCTTTTTTAGGTTGCTCCCGGATCGTAAACTTTTACGAATCTTAGTACAACGTATTTTTACGGCTTTATTTTTTAATGTTAGAAAATACTCTAACGTATAGAAATAGAAAATTAAAAACTGATTAATTTAAGGTTTTTTCCTACAACCATTTATTTATCTAACAATGATGACAATAATGACATTAACATTTCGGGCCGAAAATTTTCCGACATCCCAGAATCAGGGGACTGTACTGCTTCAAAACCACCATTCAATTATAACTATATCTATAATAAACGCCAAATGTAGGAAATTATGAATTATATCTTTAAATTTAGATTTTTAATCTGATTGTGCAAATAAAAAGACGTTTGGGGTGATTCAGTTTTAGTATTAACAAAGAATCACGTTGTATATATAAAAAAAAAATTTGGAGTCTCAATCATTTAGACGCAGAATGTGTATTTGTGGACTACAAAATATTTGTGTCTTATGTGGCAATCGAACCTAAATCCCTTGTTAGCATTCACGAATAAAACCGCAACGGTTACAAAGTATATTTCAATGTAAAAAGTTCCTATGAAGTTCAGGCTCGGCAACAGCTGCTTCACCCATTTAGAATCAGCATTACCATCAAAGCGACGTTCAAAACGCGCCTCTAGAACATTCGGCGTTAGCCTCATCATACCCGTATGACTTTTATCGACCCTTTAAGATTACTACTGAAACTTGGTTGGTAATTTCGATGCTGTTATGAACCTCTTTATGGTTTGTACGTGACTTCTGGTATTTTGTTGAATTTGGAAACGAGTAGAGTCTTGAAGATGTTCTAATGAAACTACCATAAATTATAGAGCCGTACTACACGGCAGGCGCTGATGATGATTCGTGTTTCCTTGCAATGCCCGGCGTAACCTGATACGTACAGTATTTCACGGCCTGTTGTCCCTGTACGATGGATCATCCATTTGGGGACTGTTGCGTATAATATATACTTAGGTGTATCCTTGAGTTTTTTAAGTAACACATCAGCCTGGAATCTGGAAATCTTCCAGATAATAAGTAATCAGCTTGTCCCTTATTACATGAGACTTAACAAAGCTGACAATATGAAGCTAAGGATCGTCCGCGGGTTTGAAAACTTAACCTCTGGTATCTGGAGGCGGCATACAAAATTGTACCCGTCGTTTCTGGCAAAATGCGTAAAATTAGAGTCAGTATTCTTGTGACGGATACGGGACACCACAAACAACGGTGTATGTTCCGTACATACACCGCGCACAGTTGTTTGTGGTGTCTCGTATCCGGCCTAAAACGGTTGAGAGGTTAAAAAACAGAAATAGCTTCCAGGTGCGAAGATAAAGCGACCAAGTTGTATCTCGTTACCACCAACATGTTGTGCATGGTGCCAGGAATTATCCTGTTCAATTCTGTCCAATTTGTTTGTTGATTTATTTTACTTCATATAATCACAGATTTCATAGTAGAATCTATAGTAGAACAGCGATAGCAATGTATCCTTGCGAGACGGCATCAGAAGATAAACTCGTTTGAGTATCCCTAACTTTAAATGTCAGTTAAATATTTATACTTTTACAAGTTTTTATTCATCATCATCATCATGATCATCATATCAGCAGCAGAGAGTCCTATGCAGGACATAGGCCCCCTCAAGAGATTTCCAATAGGGCCGGTTGTATGCGGCCTGCATCCAGCGCGATCCTGCTATTCGGATCAGATCAAGTTTTTATTAAGATATATTTATTTTATTTTATTTAAACTTTATGCACATTGGTACATGGGCGGACTTAATGCTGTAGGCGTTTTCTACCAGTCTACCTTGGATGAGATATAGGTACATACTCGTACCTATCTTTATATAGGTACAGGATGGAATTTTGTAATGCCACCTAGTATAGTTGGATGCGGGCGGCACAAAATCGCTGCGGCGGAAATTAGATGGGGCCTATGTTCAACAGTGGACGTCATGGGGCTGATGATGATAGTTAAAAGTTGATTTTTCATCATCATCATCATCATCTCAGCCTATTGCAGTCCACTGCTGGACATAGGCCTCTCCCAACACGCGCCATAACACTCGATCCTCCGCCTTCCGCATCCAGTCAGACCCGGCGACCTTTTTCAGGTCATCGGTCAACCTAGCTGGAGGGCGTCCTACTCTACGTTTGCCGAGTCGCGGTCTCCACTCTAGGACACGTTTGCTCCATCGTCCATCGGTCCTTCTGCAGATGTGACCAGCCCACTGCCACTTCAGCTTGCTTATTCGACGAGCTATGTCGGTAACTTTGGTCCTTTGTCGGATTACTTCGTTGCGAATTTTATCCTTCAAAGAGACGCCGAGCATAGCTCGTTCCATAGCTCGCTGCGCGACTTTTAGTTTGTGGGCTAGTCCTACTACTAGAAATTTCCTTTGAGAAAAGTTATAATCTATCTCCAGTATTTTGAGTACTTTCGCTCCAGCGGGCATTACAAAATTCCACTCTGTGTATAACTGATTGACACCCGGTAATATACTTTTATTGGCCAGTAAAAATGTTTTTTCATAACTGTAGCACTTTAATTCAATAACATTCCCAAAAAGTGGGGCAGTTACATATCGAGATCCAAATTGACACTCAGTGACACTTTGAGATCTTTATTATATCAATCTAAGAACCCGGTAGCTGGTTAGACCTGACCCCTCGGGTCATATTGGCCGTTAGATAAAATCGAATGGAACATATTTCACTGTCAATCCGTATTGGACCTTTTATGAACTTCGTATATCTCAACTTTTCTATAGATAGAACCTTAAGTTAGAATACTTATGGAGGCATATTGATGGCTCTATATGTTGACTGATTGATGGGTATATTGACTGATTGATGGGAATGTTGATTGGAAGAGTTTTAGGTTTTAAAGTCGCTACTATGATATTAATTGAATTACTTATTGTCTTTTCGTTCTGTTAATTCTTTTAGTTCTAAGGTAAACTCTAAAGAAGTGTTATTTAATCAAATTTGTTTTTTCAATAATTAAGTATTTGACCTATTTTAAACATTATAATATTTTGACACAATTTAATATTTTCACACATTCACACAGCGCCATCTAAATTAAGCAATTATATTTGCTTGTGTTAAGGCTACTAAACAACTCATATATTCTACTTAAATAAATTTTTTTTCGTAAATACATACATATTATAGATAAATTACACCCAGACACAGAACAAACAATCATGTTTATCACACGAAGATTTGTTCTGTTAGGAAATCGAACCGACGACCACCGGCTTAGTCAGGGTCGCTAACCACTACGCCTACAGGCCATATATATAAAAATGTCTCATCGTGATTTGTTATAGTTTGCCACTATACATGAATTGTACAACAACAGAATGTACAAGATATTACTGATAACCAAAATATTATTAGCCAAGCTTTTACAAACCAGTAACACTTAGTACTAAAACCAACTATTACAAACAGCCGGTTATTTCTGTGCATAACATCAAAAGCAGCTATTTAAATTCAAGCACCCAACGGCATCTCTCCGGTCGCGTTTCGAAGCCGAAAACAACGCTATTAAGACGAGTTTGTTTCTAATGGGGGTGTTTGAGACAATCGAATCGTTTGAATGCTACACACTAGTCGTTACTAAATATCTACCGGTTACAAGGATTCTCTCTATTCTATTGGTTGTTAAGAGGTGAAACTCATTTAATATAATAGTTTCCACCCGACGAGGCATCAGTCACGTCGAACGTCAGTAAATAAACTACCTGTGTGCCACATTTCCAGGGGTGGACCGTGAGTTTGTGGGGCCCTAGGCTGATATTACTCGCCCCTAGAGGACCTGTCTGAATTATCAATTAACTGTCATTAAAATAAACCGTTTTTTAGGGTTCCGTAGCCAAAATGGCAAAACGGAACTATTATGTTTGTCCGTCCGTATTTCAGTGGCATTTTACTCGAAAACTAATCGATGTATATCAGTGTTATTTGGAGAATAGGTGTGTTGTGTGGGCCACTAAGTTATATTGAGATTTTGCTGCTACATTGAGTATGGTCCAACATGCTCTTAACCGATTTTTTTAAATTCACAATGTCTTTTATTGAGGCTGGGGGCCCCTTATCTCCGGGGGCCCCGGGCTGCAGCTCCTATAGTCCTATAGCCTAAATAGATCCGCCCCTGCAAATTTCATATCATCATCATTACAACCCATAAACGGGGGAAGTTTGGCTGGACACGGGTCACACAAAGATAGTGAAGGGAATTTAGCCTAGTGCCCAACAGTGGGATATTTAATTTTATGGGTTGAGATGATGATGATATCACGCTGACCAGACGAGTGGGCATAAGGTTTGTTTCGAATTTTTCTTTTCTCACAGTGTTCTTCTGTGCTTATAGTCAATCTTTAGTAGCCTTTTACGACACCCACGGATTGAAATGAGAGTCAACTTATGAGCGCGTAAATTGTTGACAACAATATGGAAACTTTGCTTGTACTTACTGATATTATTGACTTTTTTTTTAGATTTATTATTATTAAGAGACACACATTTAAAAAATATATAAGTACTGTAATTTGAAGTGTGGGTAAAAGTGATCCGTGTCTAAGTTTGCCAATTTACTCTATTGTGTAGTACATAAATATCTTACGTTGAACTCGCATATTTGCCTCAATACTTGACCTAAGTTAAGTTTCCGAGGTCGACCCCCTGCCAGCGCCACGCGCCCAGCGTGCCGGACAAAACACCCGGCTTGGTCGACAACATCCTTTCACGAATTGGATAGAAAATGTTGTTTCCGTGAAATAAAAGTGCAGTAAATAAGCTAGCTCACAAGTCTACTTAATACGTTGACACTCTCACAACATACTATTGCTTGGTAACAGTTTATTATCAAAATGTTTTCGGAAGTTTGAGCGATTTATTTGTCTTAAATGTTGAGTTTTAAAGTTATTATAGAAGAAAGAAAGAAAAACATTTATTCACCCCAGTCAATGTGACATTAGTAGGAACAAATTACTTAAGATTAAGAAAAAAGAAAAAGATATAACTAATCATTGTACCAAATGCATGTCACATCTGCGGGAATTTGGACTCTGCTGCATATGTTAAATTTTTGCTTATTATTATTTTCTCATATCCAAATTTTATTGAATTTGATTTAGTATGGTGTTTTGGTTCTGTACCTTTCTGTGATATTTCAAACTGTAACCAATTAAAATTATAACAACTATGGCGATTAAAACGAGTGGCCTGAGTTTCTTGCCAAGTTCTTCTCAGAGCTCAACCTTGTCAGTGAACTGGCCGTAGGCAAATTTACTGACACCTTTTTTGGCTTTGTATGACGTTCATAAGTATCATGTATGCGATCCAAATGAATAAAAAGATTTGACTTTGACTTTGAATGCTGCGGCGCCAGCAACTAACAGCTACTGGACACTCATTATCATTTTATAACGTAAAATCAATGAATATACCTACATATATTATTTTATAGGTAGGTAATGGTATAGTTGCAGGCAGCCCGAGATCGCCTGCTGTTAAAATTAGGTGAAGTCTATGTCCAGCAGTGGACGTCATGGGGCCTGGTATGATGATGATGAATATGATGATATAGGTAATTTGCATTGAACCTGAATTAAATTGCAAAATAAATGTAGTGACTTTTAGTTTAATTTTGCATACTCTGTCAAAAATCTCTAGTCACGCCACGACCGACCTATATTGCTTCAGAGATGGACTATAAAGGATAAATTATCCTCGTTCTTCTAACCCCAAACTTAGTATCATCATCATGGTTATTTTGTAGGTTGGAGACCCCATAGAATAGTCAACCGACCCACTATTTAGTCTATTTCAAGGTTCCGCTTTTTACTGTAAGGGATTTTAACGAAGTAAAACAGAGTTTCCTTTCTTAAAACAAAATACTCAACGACCAACTTAAATACCCTTCATATGTAACAACATTTCGTTTATTATGTAACACTACTAGGTCTATATTTTATAACAGTAGTACTATCGGGAAAAAAAATGTAACAGGCAAGTCTTACTATCAGTAAGTCTAATGGGATAAATATTCCCAACAGTACTACTGGGAAACGGGGAAAATTTTAGATTTTACTTGCTTTATTCCTAAGATGCTATTGGTCGAGGTGAGTTTAAGACTATTAAAATTCTAAACAGATAAAATGAACCATTACTTACGAGTTTTGTTATTAAAAAGTTACACCATATTATCCCTCGTAGACCTAATGATTTTGTTAACTTTAATAGTCTTTAGCCTTCGGAAATATGTAGATGATGGAACCTGAAGTTATTACATTTTATGTTAAAGATGATTTGAACAGGATTTCAGTAAATATATTAATTATTTCATTCGATTTGGGCTCCCACTTCAATTACTTACAGCTAATGCTTAGTGTTATGTGTTTCAAAACATGTTTAATGACTGACAAATTAAAGTGCAGACGTAATTCCAGAAATTAATAAAAAATAATATTTTTGACACGTATTCATTCATATACGCATAAAGAAGGCAGAAAGAGGGATACCAGCAAATCAAAATACACAAATTACTCTAAAATTATATAAAACAATGAAGTACAACATCTATTATCTTACGTAAGACTATCACTCAAAATAAGTCATAATGTCTGAACATTTTATTCATAGCAGATGCTACTCATCCCAATACCCAGTCAAGTCGCGCAAAATCAATCAATCACGCAAGTTAGATCGTATCGTTATAGATGATTGTGCTCTAGCTATGTTCCATGTTGTATAACGTCTCAACATTTTGATTTAGTCATAATAATATTTCAATTTATAATTGTTTACCAATATCACCTATGTTTTACTAATGTTTCGGATAACGACGTTGTTTATGGAATTCTTACTTATTTAATCTTTTGGTATATGATTGGGTTACCGAAACTCATCGATACTTCATGTAATAACGATGTATTAAAAGGTGACATTATTATATTAAGCCTTATGTTTCAAACGGTGTTAACATTTTATATTACCAAGGTAAGAGAAATTTAGGATAAGAAAATCCTATACTGGCATTCACGTGGACTATTTTAATTAGCATCAAACATCCCGATGTTGTATAAAAATGGCTATAACTCGGTGTGTATCTTTTAAACCAAACTGCCTTTCGTTTGTAAAAAAACATGAACAGAACAACACAACGTGTTCCAGGAAGTACCAACGGACCCAAAACCAGATAATCCAAAAAAGAAAAAATAAGTGACGTCACACGAAAATAGTGAAGCACTTTGTCACAATTTTCGTCGCTGCCGACTTAAACTCAACGGAGTGTGAAACAGAGTACACGTCGATGTTCTACTAAGGTCACAAGTCAAGCGTGAAAATCACATTCGAAACTCTCCAAGGATTTAGCTTTGAGTATTAGCGGTTGCTGTTACATGTGATAAGGAAGGAGTATATGATGTCATTCAAACGTCTTCTCGAATTGTTCCTTGGCTCAAGTAAAGGATTCATTCAAATTGAATTAAGTATTGGATTTGGGAATATATTTGCTTCAGTTGATCTTAATGATTAAATTATATCTCTCTAGAGTAATAGGTAGAAATTGTGTGTGGAAAATAAAATTTTGATTATATTTTAAAATTATCTTCCTACTTTGTACCATGAGGAGTTTATTATAAGAGTTAAAATAACTTAAAAATATATTTACGGCTCTTCTTTCCATCATTTTGATTGGCCTGTAGGTCTAGTGGTTAGTGACCCTGACTGCTAAGCCGGAGTTCGTGGGTTCGATCCCCACCCAGGACAAATCTTTATGTGATGAGCTTGATTGTTTGTTCTGAATCTGGGTGTAATTTATCTATAATATTATTATGTATGTATTTACAAAAAAAATGTATTTAAGTAGTGTATCAGTTTTTTAGTACCCATAACACAAGCAAATATAATTGCTTAATTTGGGACTAGATGGCGCTGTGTAAATGTGGTGAAAATATTATCACATCAGAAGGGTTGGTTAGTTGTTGTGTGTAAATTTTGAAGGTTGCGTGCTTGTCTCTAAAAACTTTTATTCATGATTATTTAAAGAAAAGTATCTTTAATGGTATAAAACTTAGTTGCATTCAGTGTCTAACTGTCTATACATCTCTTTACTCATCCCAAAACACTCAACAGATTTTGATGCGATTTTCGCCTTTAGTTAGATAATTTTTCACAGTATGTTTATTTATCGACATACCACGCGAGCAAAGCCACGCGTGGAAACTAGTATGAATATAAAGGTGTATGAAAGAATGAATATCAATATCATTCAAAGAACAAATTCTACGAAAGTGCAAAATATGGCCATTTCGAATCATATAATATGACCAACACGTACGAAGTTTTAGCAGTAAATTCGAATAAAGGTGTCGTCAATAAATCGATTCAGAGTGCAATCGGGTGGAGAGCGTCTGGTGAGTTTACAAGAATCTGCACTTGGCACAAAATATTGTCAGAATTCAATTTAAAACTAAAACAGGTCTCTAGAAATGTACCGTTTAGTATAAATTCTTTGAGACACGTTATAATCACGACTCGACTGTACTCCGAGGAAACATAAACTGAGAATTAAAAGCCCCTAGTACGAATTCTCAATGCTCAATTTTCATATATTTACAAAATGTTGGAGATAAGGTCATTAGAGATGAGAGTTTGATAAAGTATAAGTGAAATGTTACTGCTAAGAACTTTCAACGGAATCTGTTAAGCTTGTTTAATATTCAAGGAACGTAGCTAAAATGGTCCTTGCGTTCTTTGAAATGAATATAAAATAATTTTAAGTGTTTATTACAGTTGCCGGAATGAAAATGCGTGTATAGCCAGAGGTTAATAATATCTTAAAGTTTTTAAGTGCTTTTCAGTAAACAAGATTTCTTAAAAAGTTTCATTCCGTAATAGTATTTCTAAATCAGGATTCCTTAATCCTATGCTCTGAAGAAAGGCAGTTATAAGGAAAATAAAATGTTATTTTTAAATAATATGCTATTTCCTAGATCTAACTTGACCTAATTGATATGCACTATGACGGCATTGGTGGCTTTATTAGGGTCTTAACACAAGATAAACATTAATCTAGAGGAGAGGTTTGTGTGGTCATGGTGCATACGATGGATGATCATCCAATCACAAAACCTGGGCGCTATTGTCAAATTGTGTTATCCGATTAGCCATTTTGTTTCCAAAATTCTACTTTTTTGTTTTTTCATTTATGTTATATGTTTTTGTTTAAATTTCCATAATAATTTTCCCAATTCTAATACTTATAATTTTTAAAACCAATATTATAATTTTTTAAGAACAATAATTCTTAATATATTATGTGTTCAATTTAATGTGGATCGTAAATGCGGTGTTAGCCAGTAAGTGGTTGTTACACATGTAAATGTATCAACTACCGTAAATAAGTTTTACAATGTACTGTGTAAACAATCGTTGGTTAACCTTATAAATAAATAAATAAATGTTGTTTTCATGTACAAAATTGCTTTCCACTTTTCATTTTTCTTTCTTGTTAACCCCCATAATTGAATTTAAGCTCGCATCATCATATTCATATTGTTTTATAGTAATAATAATTTTAAACGGCCAGTCATAACTCAATAGTTCTAAAATTTAAGTCGACATGTTTCTAAAGATTTACCTACAATATTTTATTAAATTATAATTATAGTCGACATAACAAACTAATTAGAAAATTAATTTATTGCAAGGAGTTCTAAAGTACATAGATATTATCTAAATGATATATTGCTCAATATGTTTGTAAATTAATAAATTATACTTGATGACGTAGGAACATGACTTCGAAATTATTTATTGGTTTTTCGAACTAAGAGATGTTGCGCATACTTGAGTGATTTTTACTCAAATTTCGATTTGGAAGGCTATCTTACAAGATACAGGTGTTTTCATATTTAAAGGCGAGGAGGTATTACCGTTTACCTATTTATTTCTACAACATTGACTAGCCTTTCGTTATCATAAAATGATTTTATTATCATTGTATAATTATTATACTCAAATCAATAATTTAATATAATTACATCAACAAATCCATTCGCTACACAAAGTTATCTTCTTATTAGCTCATGTTATGGCTATTGTTTTCATCATCATATCAGCCCGAAGATATTCACTGCTGGACATAAACCTCACCTAATTTTAGCCACAGCGAGCGATTTAATTAGCGATTTCCATCTTTATTGTGATTTATTACCTTAGCCTTTATTGTGAAGTAATTAGAGACTAAATTCGGTTGTCATACAGTTAGTAAAAATAAATCTGACGTAAACTTTATTGCGACGATAAACATAAACCAGTTGAAGTAAAAATGTAGTGTTTTCCCGCTGCAGGCGACAGAATGGGACACAAAGTATCGGTGTTCCTGAAACTGGATTAACCAATATAAACCTTAAGGACATCGCTACGGAACTTCTGTATTTATTTCACGACTTCCTACACGAGTTACTTTCACCTTTTTAGGGTTCCGTAGTCAACTAGGAACCCTTATAGTTTCGCCATGTCTGTCTGTCTGTCTGTCCGTCCTCGCTTAATCTCTGTGACCGTTAGCACTAGAAAGCTGAAATTTGGGACCAATATGTGTATCAATCACGCCGACAAAGTGCTAAAATAAAAATTGGAAAAAAATGTTTTATTAGGGTAGCCCCCCTATATGTAAAGTGGGAAGTGTTTTTTTTTTTTAATTTTAACCCTAATGTATGATATATTGTTGGAAAGGTATTTAAAAATGAATAGGGGTTTACTAAAATCATTTTTTGATAATGTCAATAATTTCGGAAATAATCGCTCCAAAAGTAAAAAACAAAGCGTCCCCCCCCCTCTAACTTTTGAACCATAAGTTTAGAAAATACGAAAAAAATCTGAAAAGTAGAACTTTATAAGGACTTTCTAGGAAAATTATTTTGAACTTGGATGGAAACAACAGATGGAAACTGCAGTTAACCAATATAATTTGGTCCCTGAATCGTATGAGCGCCTATACAATCCAGAGGTCAAGTTTCATTTGCCCGTATTTTTTTTTTAACTTCGTTTACATAATATTTTATTATCCTGAACGTATCTTTTTTTAGGGTTCCGTAGTCAACTAGGAACCCTTATAATCGCGATCGCGAACATAATGGATAGTATGGATACCCACCTTTAAACTCATAAGTGGGAACACTTATTGTGACGGACGGGAAACTACGGAACCCTACACTGAGCGTGGCCCGACACGCTCTTGGCCGGTTTTTATTATTTTTATTATCTGTTACCTGGTTTCGGCAAACCTTTGCCAATTTAATCTTTGCTTATTTCTTTGAGAGAGGCTGAAGACAGTTCAAAGATGAAATATTAACATCATAATTGTATTATGGTTTCTTCATATCGATGAAGACTTCCAAACTCATCTCTTTCGGTTAGACATATTTGTTATTTAACTTATTAAGTAAAATATTTTTATCGTATAACAACTTGGAAACAAACTCAAAGTTATGTTTATATTTTTTCGTGTTGCTATATATGGTTAAATTCGTTTATTGAGTAGGGAGAACATCAACCCCAATATCTTGTGGAACTGATTGATGGAGATGGATCAACATCCAACTAACAGTATCTATTTAGAACTATATTTTGTGTCGGAACTGTAAGTTTGTATTGTTCTATTTTTTAGTAATTTCGAATGTAAAACCTATATAAAATGTTCTATTTTCATTTTAGTCCTGCGTTTTTTTTTTATTGAAGCCATTTCTTCGTTGAAAAGCGCACCGGGTGTGATTGTGCGTCCAGCAAAATGTATTTTTATTCGAAAATTATTCTAGGTATACGATTTTCACCAAAATAAATGCTACAAAAATAGTTAGATAGAAAGTAACTACAAATTTCAAACACGCATTTTAGAATATTTTCAATAGACTAGTTTTGTAAAAAAGTTCGTGTATTTACTGTTTGCCTTTTTATTTATTTTTACTGAAACTGTTGCCTGCGGCTCAGTCTGTGCCAATTCGGTGCCCATGAGAAAAAATAGTTAGAATATTTAGTTACAGTTAAAGTTTTTCAAAAATATATATTTATGAAAAAATTCAAAAAGTCATAAACCAATTCTAATTGAATATAATATGTCTCAAGCTTATAAAGTTGAGTGTAATATAATTTGGTGATGTAAACGCATGGCTTTACTTTTTTTGCAATCATTTAAGTACGAAATAGATAAATTACTGTGATTTACAACTGAACCTTTCCATTTGACACCTCGCATTCATCAGCCATCGTGAAGTTTAACCTTAACTTTAGAATGACTTGATGTTTATTGATATCGGCTAAATGAAATTGGAGTACCTGTTTGTAATATTAAAATAACCGCTTTTTACTACATGCATATGAATGTATGTACGGTATATATACCAAAATTACATTTTTTACAATTTTTGTCTGTCTCTCTGTCTGTTTGTTCCGGCTTGTCTCTAGAACGGCTGGACCGATTTTGACAGGACTTTCACTGGTAGATGGCTGATGTAATAAGGAGTAACTTAGACTACTTTTATTCTAAAATTCAAAATTAAGTAAAGTTGTATTTGTTAAATTCCACGCGGGCGAAGTCGCGGGTACAGCTAGTTAGCATAGGTGTAAAAAAAGGTGTCAAGATACCAAAGATTGTACTTGGGATAATTGCCAAGATCTTTTAATTATGAAAATTATTCCAACAAAGCTGCCAAATGTTATCACTTGGCAGACTGTGCTAAGGAGACACTTTCTTTTCGATAACACTTAAACATTTTCGAGCAAATGGAATATAGCGAAAATAATAGCAGGTATTTGCAGAAGAATAATATCGCTGGTATATTTATTTCTCAGGTATTATTTGCCAAGTAGTATCATCTGAAATGATTTGTGTGTCTAGACTGGTCTAAATTTAATTTTCATTTTTATTACATTGAGGTAAAATAGAGACATTCCTTGGTAAAACCTTATCGGCTGTAAATGTAAATATAAATAAGACTTTTTTTATTGTAACATCTTGCCTACAATTGTATGTATGCATATGTTTCAGCAAATAAAAATCTATCTATTTATCTTTGAAAATACGTCGTTTGCTTTTAAATATTTACAATAAAGTGCAAACTCGAGTGAACCGTTTTATTCGGTTTTTAGTTAATTACAAAGCGGACAATGGTTGCTTTAATTACTGCCTTTTCAATATACGATGATCGTTGACTGTCTTCATTTTATAATAATGACTAGCTTCCGCCCGCTGCTTCGCCCGCGTGGTTTGTATTTTATCCCTATAAACCTTTCTTCTTCAATCACTCTATCTATTAAAAAAAACCGCTTCAAAATCCGTTGCGTAGTTTTAAAGATTTAAGCATACATAGGGACGGACAGACAGTGACAGCGACTTTGTTTTTAAACGACTTCAAAAAAGGAGGAGGTTATATGTTCGACTGTATGTATTTTTTTTTTTTTTTATGTATGTTCAACGATTACTCGGAGATGCCTGAACCGATTTAAAAAAATCTTTTTTTGTTTGAAAGGGTATACTTCCGAATTGGTCCCCTATTCATCACGTCAAGTTCTGATGATGGAATCTCAGGGAAATCGAAGGCAACCCTCAAATTTTATAGGCACATGTTACGTGTTTCATATATGTTTTAAAGTTATTCAAGTATTTACGTCTGATAGTCAACATCTCATGTTGATGAGCTGTTGATGGAAGGTATAACTCCTTAACTGTTAGGAGTTGGAGGATAATTCTTTCGACATTATAGGTTCTTATAAACCAATAGTTGTATTCTTGTATGTTATTTAGGTGAGCTGATACTGGAAGGTATAACTCCTTAACTGTTAGGAGTTGGAGGATAATTCTTTCGACATTATAGGTACTTATAAACCTATAGTTGTATTCTTGTAGGTTATTCAGGTGAGCTGTCACTGAAAGGTATAACTCCTTAACTATTAGGAGTTGGAGGATAATTCTTTCAACATTATAGGTACTTATAAACCTATAGTTGTATTCTTGTAGGTTATTTAGGTGAGCTGTCAGTGGAAGGGAAACTTCTTAATGTTTAGGAGTAAGAAGATGATTTCTTTAAATATCACATCCATGTATAAACCTTAAGTTGTGTTATTGCAAGTGTCTGAGGTGAGAGCTCTTGATGGAAGATAAAGTTGTATAATTCAAAGGAATTCTTAGTTGATATTTTAAGTTTTCGATATAGTATCTAACCTGCATTGTATACCTAGACTTGTTACCTGTCGCATTTTATAGGAAATTTAAAAGAAATATATAAAAAGCTGAGAGTTTTGAGATTCCTCTATTCTACAATCAGGTTGTGTTGTTAGAATATTTAAATAGACGTTCCTTTCTATCGAAGATTCTTTATTTCGGTTTTCCGTCTTAGTTTGCTAGCCAGTATTATTAAATCTGCTAGATAAAAAGTACACTAAAAATGGAAAAATAAACTATTTTTAACAAAAAAATATTAAAACGACTTCAAATCAGTACTAAAAAGCGAAAAATAAACTGAATTAGATATTTAATTCCAAGCTAAAAAATACCTACCTACCTGTTTAAAGTATAATACCCTATTACTAATCTGTTTGAAGTCGGTGCCAGCCTAATGAGGTTGTATCACTCAGTTTGAGCCGTCCACTAGGTACGATCACACGCAAGTGCGAGGTAATGTGAAGTAGCGAGCGGTAACAGATGTACGTACTAAGTAGTACGTAGCTTAACAAACTTTTTAGGCTTGGCACCGACTTCAAACAGATTAGTAATAGGGTATTATACTTTAAACAGGTAGGTAGGTATTTTTTAGCTTGGAATTAAATATCTAATTCAGTTTATTTTTCGCTTTTTAGTACTGATTTGAAGTCGTTTTAATATTTTTTTGTTAAAAATAGTTTATATACTATTTTATATTAGTGGTAGGCAGCTGGAACTGGAATTGTTCCAAGCTTAATAAGAGTTCTTTAGATCTCATAATTATTTGACTTTGAATTAGGTGACGTTCTAAAGAAGGGTCAGATCAGGAATACCCTCCACCGGCGAGAATGCATGAAACGACTGATGAATGTCGAAGAAGCCAAAGATGTATGTCAGAATCGTAGCAAGTGGAAGGAAATAGTCTCTACCTACCCTCTGTTGGAAAAGAGGCGTGATCTATATGTATGTAGTCAAAGTCAAATCTTTTTATTTCATTTGGATCACATACATGATACTTATGAACGTCATACAAAGCCAAAAAAAGGTGTCAGTAAATTTACGGCCAGTTCACTGACAGGTTTGAGCTCTGAGAAGAACTTGGCAAGAAACTCAGGCCACTCTTTTTAATCGCCATAGTTGTTACAATTTTTATTGGTTGTATGTAATAATTATTTGAGTTTGAAACTATATTTGTACCTGTCAAGATTATCTTAACATTTTTATTACAGTCGTATATTTTTGTTACTTAAGGAAAATATTTTGCTTACTCAACGACTAAATAAGGAGTTATAAGTAGGTACTTCATAGTGCGATGTTTGAAAGAATATTTATTTTTTCTTTGTATTTTTATATTTTATCGCGTTCATTTCCTCATTATTTTGCTATCATGTTCACGCATCAAGAAGTATATCACCTCGTTGAAAGATTTACGACAGAAGTCAGTGAATCATATCCATTGCGTAGTGGCCCAAGAGGGTCTTATCATCAAGTCTGTGCAAGCGAGCGATGTTCATATAAATCGTCCAATTAATCAAGGGAAGTGTAAACTGATTTGGGATTGGGTTTAGACGTGCGACCGAGCAATCTACGAAGTGATTCGGCCTGCTGCTTCATTTATAAATAGTCTTGGGTCTACTCCCGTCTTACTGAATCAAGTTGGATCCAAAAGTTTGTATAAATACTTGTAAAACTTTCTGTAGCTTTGCGAGAGTTTAGATAGAATAAACGAGAGATCGAAGGAGCATGTTTTGGTTTAGATTGTAATCAGTTAGATGTTTATGTGAATGCTTTCAACTGTTTAACAATACAAAACTTAAAACAAATACTTCTTGTCATTGCGATAAAAATTAAATTCGGCCTCATAATTATTATGAGGCCGAATTTATTAATATTAATGCTTCCTGTTAAATAGTTTTTATTCTCAATACTCAATCATTTATTGCTTTCATTCTATTTTGTTTCATCTGATGTCAGGATTGATCATCATCATTGCTGAATGAATTTAAGTAAGGTATAAAGTTTAAAGTCACTTATCAAATAACGCGTTAACAACAACATTGTACACGAAGTATTAACAGATTATACGCAGGGACACAATATGCTACATCAGCCTTTGTTTGATTTAAGCGGAAACCTAAGCAGACATCATTAATGTATACAGATTACAATTTCATAGAGGCAGAACATTTCCCAATTCACAGTAGAGACCGTGGAAGACTCTGACGAACCGTAACGAACAATCAGTGGAGGATATTGTTGTAATTACGTACATATTCCAGTGAATAGATCATATGTATGTATGCTGTGTTATTGTGGTTTGTTGACACTAAGTACTTAACATCACTTTATACAAATATAACTTTAGGTATTTGCGTTATAGGCGAGAAACGAAGCAATATCACTCAACACGAGACACGGTTATACTCTGAGCGTTTCATAATACATAGTATAGATTAACAATCGAGGAATGACTACAGAAGCAAAATAATTAATTTTAATTTAAAATTTCCACCCTCAATTTGGCCCGCCTTTGCAGAGGAAATAAAAGCATTTTCCCAAGTTTTTATTTTAATAGAGTTAAATCAACAGTGTTTATAACTATTCTAAATTTCATGTCGATAGATAAGTAGGTTCCAAGATATAAAGTTGTGATACATGGACAGACAGCGAGAACATAAGGGTTCCTTTTGTACCTTTTAAAGGAATTCTAAAAACATACATTAACAGTTTAATAAACCAAGTCTAAATATTTTGAAGAACAAGGACAATCAGTCCAGTGCAAGCCATACGTGTGCAATAAGTTCCTTGTAGCATGAAATCTTTAATAGTAAACTTGTATCTAACTCTTTATTAAAGAAGTATTCTATAGCTACAAACAGAATACGGCTAAATAAAACAGCGATGGAATAATAAAAGTCAGGTGGAGTCAAAATTCGCGGCACAATGTAGCAATGTTACGAGACTCGTTGTTTGACTTGAAAATTTAATAACGATCTTGTACGAAATTGGTACAGAAGTGGAATGAAAGAGATTCTTTTGTTTCAAATGAGTAGGCAACGTAATTGGCTCAGAGCTGGCTCAGAGATTGTTCAATTCTTTTGATGTGTATGCTTATCATGAGAGGTTAAAAATTGATTGTGTTCGCTTTTTTAGTGAAATATATGTACCTAGCAACTTAATATTATGGTGTATATAAGAAGGATAGGACACTGCACTGTGAGTAACCCGTCAGAGAAAGTATCTAAGTAAGACTATAATACCGTTTCTCAGGACTATTGAAATTTATTGCCAGAGTAACATTTTAGAGGAAGAAGGAATTGCTCCGTTTACAGTAGATGAAAATTTACTCAAATACCGACATCAAGTGGTTTATTTTAAACATCATCAAAGTCCCTGGATTTAATCAATAGTACCGCTAGATCGAAATGGTATTATATTTTACTTTCAAGAAGTTGTATCTACATTGGGCACAAAAATGTATTGACATGGCAATAAACAAATTTTGACAGCAACTAGATAAATTATATTTTTTCTGAAAAGGGAGTTTAAGTGGACCCCCTTGTATCTTGCTGCTATCGCCCATGATTATATTCGGATTCGCTTTACATACCATTTTTCTGTCCTACCTAATAAAATGGTTTATTTTTATACATTGTATATTTTTTCAAATACTCATATATCTCAAATCCTCATTCCCCAGAGGAAATACAAAGCCCGTTCGTCACAAGAACCTTGAAAGCCGAAAATGTTCGAAAGCCGAGTTGAATGTGGTCAGTTAACCGTTACACAGAATATAATCCCATTGATAACGTCACGCATGTGGCCATTGTCTGCAAAAACCTGACCTTTGTGTCCCGGAACAGAGGTAACATACTTCATTCGAGGCTAACGAGCGCTGCCTTCCTGTGTTCCAGGTTCCCTCACTACATCCAATTATCTCCTTTATATTGTTGTTACTTTTGAGATACTGATTCTTAGAATATACTTCGTTTTGTGCACCATTAACCAGTTACCAGTAAGAAGTGAAATTGATTTGATTTATATTAAGACTTAAGTTATAGTTCATATACTCGTAGTTTATCAGACTGCGTATAATATGCGGTTCAGTGTTAACTAAACTTTAAATACTAACAGATCGTTTTTTTTTTTTCTAAGATAAGTACTTATATTCTAGAAGAATATTTATTAACATTTAAGTTATTTATGTCAATCATAACTTTTACCTGGATAATTATTATACAGTTAACTTTCGCAGGAGTAGTTAAATTTATCAATTGATAACACGAGAAACGGGAACAACAAATAATAAAAATTCAAAAAAAGAGTTGTATGAAAATTTGTATTAAAAAGCCTTCAGTTGCGCGATCACCATGGTACAACATTAGACATGAACTCGGCTGTACTTTATTAATTTAACCCAAGCAATTCAAAAACCGTCAAAACATGGTCCCTGTATTCAGAAGTTGGCAAATTGATATAGTTTATAAACGAACAGCCTTAATTGATGACGAAAGGGATCCATCCGACCCCCAGGATCAGACGAACGAAGCCGTGAAGAATATAAAGTAGGTTTCACTTATTTACTCAAGGGCTTGCCATGATAGCTTATGTTCGTGACTGCGTTTGATTGAAAGATATACTTAGGATAATGTAGGGATATTGCTGACGTTTTGTATTTGCGTAAGCATTTCTTCTGAGTACCTACTCGCTACCTATTTTCCTGACTGGCAGTTTGCGTAGTTTTCGAAATAGTTACTCAAAATTTTTTTGCCAAAAGCATTTAACCGTCCAAAATTAGAGGAACTAAACCGGCACCTTTGTCTTCTTACTGTGTAAAGCTGTAAGTAGATGCTGTGGTTAAATTAAACGTCGGTACTAATTAGACGAATTAGGGTGGAACCAAAATAATACCGTACCCAGTTTAATTTCCTACGTTCGAGTTATATGGAGCAGGGTAATTCTAAAGTGAGTTTATGCTTCAAGTGTTGAGTAGTACCGCTTTAATAATATGGGATTCTATGGGTGTTCATTTGAGTACTTTGAGTGAGTTAAAGGGAATATACGATGGGGAAATATTTGTTGATACCGGATTTAACTGGTTTAATAATAAGGTTATCCCCTTACTACGTTTGTAATGTGTTGATAGAATATAGGAGAGGTTTTCAGCTCTCACGTTATCGATGACTGTGTTCTAATACATGAATGCTTTCCAATACAAACGTTTCATTTAGAAAGTAGGCAGTTTCTTAGTTGTTTGCTTGCTAAAGATGCAACAGAGACGGCACAAAACAGAGATAGATTATCAACAACATTCAAATTTTTCTGTTTCGGAGAGTACAGTAAAGCTGAATAGGACCTGATTGTGATTATATTTAGGTCTGAGCATCCGATTAAAATATTTGACGAGGGTTCCCTTTCAACAACATCACTCATATTATGTTGTTCAGCGATAATTCGAACATTTTTTTCACTTCTTATGTCATACAAAGAAAAATAATCTAAAGTGAACTTTATGTTGTTGGTATTGAGAAGGCGTTTCACTAAAGTGTGTTTTTATGCTGTACGGAAATAAGAGGGATTTTATCCGTGTAGTGATAAAGAATACATAATATCACTACGCCATTTCAACCCGTATGTGTCGTGTAAGGCGACTAAGGGACGACAAGAGCTCTGGCAGAAAAGGAAAATTTGTAAAAGAAACCCTATACCAACCCGTCTAGCCAGATTAGTATAGTAGGCTAAATTCCCTCCAAAATGTTTGGAGGAGACCCGTTTGCCCCATTGTTGCTGGCAATGGGACGTTTATGTCTTGAAAGGATGATAAGATCAATTTTTATTTTTCCTTCATACCTTCTAATCTTTAGCTTTAAATTGACGTACTTTCTATAGGACATAATGACGTTTTTTTAGATGGTGGGTTAAATATGGATCAGTGTTTTTATTATAAACATTTTTATTTATTATTTTATTTATACTGAGGGACCTATAGTTGGACAAGTTAGGATGTGTGACAGATCTTTGCTCTTTTTACACGTTGATTAAAGTTTATGTTCTTTTTAGGGTTCCGTAGTTCTGACTAGGAACCCTTATAGTTTCGTTATGTCCGTCTGTCTGTCTGTCTGTCCGAGGTTTTGCTAAGAGACCGTTAGTACTAGAAATCTGTAATTTTGTAGGAGTGTGTATATCAATTACGTCGACAAAGTGGTAAAATAAAATTTTGGAAAATATTTTTTTTTAGGGTAGCTCCCATACATGTGAAGTGGCGATGAATATTTTTTTTGTTGTCTACCCCATTGTGTGGGGTATCGTTAAATAGGTCTTCTAAAATGACTTGGGGGTTACTAACATTATTTTTCGATTTAATGGTCCTTATACGAAATATTAAACTTAAAAGAGCAAATTTTTGTTCTAGTAGGGCGTCCCCCCCCTCTAAAAGCTAAACTGCTGGCTTGAAAAATCTGGAAAAATTCATGATGATAGTGCATTTTATGAACTTTAAATGAAAACTATAGCGGTTAAGATAACTTTATTAGTTTAGCAGTAATAGTCGTTGAACTTGGGTGTTGGATAATTTTGTACCAAATACAAAATCCTTAGCATTAATCCTTTATAGTGACTAAGATAAAGTAGTTGCTTGTTTATAACGGGTAAAGACTTGCATTTAAAAACAAAATATCAAGTAAATAATACATCCATACATATTATAAAAGGCTTTGTCCTGACTGACTGACAGACAACGCACAGCCTAAACCGCTGGTCGTAGCGACTTGAAATTTGGAGGGTGTATTTGTCCTAATGTCTAGAGGTGTACTCTTTCTCTTTCTTTTTTTTTTTCTCTTTTTTTAAAGACAACGCCCGCACTAGGGAACGAGCCCTGTGTCGCGGGGAGCTTTACAAACATGAAACTAACGGACACAAAGTACACCCAGACTAGAAACAAATATCTATGAATCACACAAATATTTGTCTCGTGTGGAATCGAACCCACGTCACCCAGCACGGCGATGTAGTGGCGAGGCGACCACCTTAACCACTGCGCCACGGTGACAGTCAACGTACTAAGAAAGGATTTTTTAAAATTCAACCCCTAAGGGGGTGAAAAGGGATAAAAACGATTGTATGAAACTTCTTTGTTTTTTAACTTAAAGATTTGAAAATTTGTTATGGGGTACTACTATCAAAATAAAAAATACCCTCATCAATATTTTTGACAACATTTTGGCTTTGGAAGGGTGAAATTGGGGATGAAACGTTGCATGAAAAGATCTTTGTTTTGAAGTTAACGTTTTGCAAATTAGTATTGGGGTAGGAACTTAAAATGTTGTTTTTAATGTTTTTGATAGGGGGTGAAATATTAAATAGACAGTTCTTTGTTTTTCAAGTTAATATATATGTTTGGTAATACGCAATTAGAACTTCAGTTAAGATGTGAGTTAATGGGTTGTTTTTGGTGTTTGAAAAACTTACCCTAAGGGATGAAATAGGTGTGAAAATTATTAGAAATTGATATGGATGTCGTTTTCAAGGTTTTCAGGGACGCTGATTACGAAAATGTTATCTATATTGACGTAAAATTAAATTCAACTCCTGTAGTGGGGTGTTGTAGAATTCATGAATTGCACTTAAAACAAAGATCTATGTAATATCGAAATCTACGCGGACGAAGTCGCGGGCAAAAGCTAGTGATATATAAATTTGCTTACTAAGCAATTGAAAAACTTACTTATCTAAAATTTAAAAAAAATAACGCCCTGTACTTTTATGGCAGGTTCAACCATAAGTATTGAATTATCTAACAAATGTGTTAAAATAAATAAGAATAAAACCAAAATTCCACTCTGTATGTGGTCGTTATCCTACCAACAGCGCCACCTATCTCTCTCGAAATGATCCAATCTTTCAAGCTGAAACAATTTAACAGACTCATGAAATTTCATTAAAATCGGTTGGATTATTTTCAAATACTAGTGTATATAATATATGATGAACATCGTAGCTCTTTTGCTGCGGAACCCTACATTGAGCATGATCCGACATGCTCTTAACCGGTTTTTAATATTTGAACTATTATTTTAATTTTTTTAGCATATATTTTAGTTTAGTTTAGCAGTATAGTGCAAATGGCCCAAAAAATTGTTCTGGAATGTACGGGCGAAGATCAAATCTTTACAGAAATATATGCTTTTTGCATGCTTTGCGTTATAAATACTAATTTGCACTTCATACTGAGGTCAGACATTTTCTTCTAAATTAAATACCCCAAGTTCAATTCGTTCTGCAAAATGTTAAAAAAGTTGTTTAGATACCTAACAACAATGTGTTTTAGTATTGGAGGAAAATTGGTAATGAAAGAGTCAAGCACCAATATCTTATTATAGCCAACTAACTCTAAAGGGAATGCAACTCGTGCTTAAAGTTTACGGTTTCCGACTACTAAGTCAGGTAAAAACTACTTACTTTGTATCCACATCAGCTCACGAGCGCCCCGAGTGCTTTAGTAGTCATTATTCTTTAGTAATCTCGTTCCAATGTATATAGTGTATCCTTTTAAAATAATATTTTAGTTACGGGAAAATCAGCTATATGGTAGCGGTGTGGTCTTGGAATATAAAAATATGTATTTAGGGTTTGTTAATTTTTCTGTACCTTGAGGTATTTCTTTTGTGGTTAGGTACCATTGTGCGTTGATGGTAAGCGGTAACCTTAGTCTGTGGACGCCTGCAATACCAGGGGCATCATGAGCGCCGTTGCCAAGCCATTAAAAACCTATTCACTCTTTTTTGGAGGAAAAGAGAACGATGGAAGCATATTTGAAGACCACTATTCATAGGGTCTCAACCCTCCTATGAACTGGAAATATCTCCTTTGAAGGATAATATCTATTCTGTGACAACTGCAATGTTTAGAATAGAGAATATAACTTTTTGTCTATTCAGCTTTATAAAGGCTCGTGTTTAGTTTTCAGTAATGTGTGCTAGAACTAGCACAATGAAAACGCCTAGTCTAGTATAATATTGTATATCCAGTTTAGTAACATTATTTTGTAAAAATGAAAGGAGAAAGGAATTAATTGTATGAAGCTTTTTGTTTTTTTATACATTTCATTTATATGCACAATATATATTGCAAGCATTCAATCTGTTTCATGATAGGCAGTAATTAACTTTAATATTCTTTGGATAGGTAATGGCAGATATTACCTTATATATTGCCACACTCTATCTAGATTTTTTTTGGAAATCTATGTCCCTTATAACGTATCTATCCTACCAATTAGCAATCCTGCCTGTGGCAACAATTAGGACGAATTGGGTCTTTTCCCGAAGGTGTGGACACAGGAGTGAAAATAATTTACCTGTTAAGCCCGGTCATTTTTAATATTAAACACATTTGTGTTTTTGTGTTCTTGTTAACCTTTTACGTTATGTAACTTAAGGATATTCGAATGATTCAGTAAAAGCAGTAGTTACTTGACGAATATCTTTGGCATACAAATTGTAAGTAGAACAAGCGCTATTCTGAAATATAAACCTGTGTAATACCGGAATTCTCCGTAAAGGTAACTACAATGTTTTATGGGCACCAACATTTGAATGTCGATAAAAACTCTTTGTTCAGTTTATTATCATAACGTAATATAGATGATAAATGTTATACCTGAGACAGTGGGGCAGGGGAGAAGGGGGTAATCGAACGTATAGCCGATATCGTCCTTGATAGACAGAGCGGCGACTTCATATAAGTGCTACATAATGTTTATTATGATGAAGTGATTAATTTGGAGCTAGTGATTTAGATGAATGAGCTATTAAAATATATTGGATAATATGTTTATTGAGGTGTACATTTTCTGATTCGCAATCACGGCTTACGATTGGATTATTTGTTATTAGAGATTTTGGGGCATTTTACGGATCCCAGCTCTTGATAGATCTAAGATGCAGTGGTAATGAAAACTCAAGTCATCCGCTTGGAAATGGTGAAGTTTAAAATGGCGACGTTTTTATTTATCTCTTGGTTAAACGGTTACATTTAAGGCTTACAAAAAGTAAAATTATGTTTACATTTTTTAAGATGAAGTGCGCTAACGCTACTATATAGTTTTCAAATAAAACTTATATACATATAAATTTTAATTCAAGCTATCTATAACTCACTAAAAGAGATTTCAAACTGCTCGACAATAAGTTGCATACTGTCGTCACAACATAACCAGGTCAGAAGTGTTAAGTTACTTTATAAGAGCCATTAATCAAATTGAACCACTTTATCGAGTACTTTGGAAAAATGTTTCGATATCTGATAGTTTCTGCTTCACCACTGTCTAGTATAATGAAGTATTTTGTAGCTTTCGTTCACAAAATCGTTTACTGCGGCGGAAATTAGGTGAGACCTATGTCCAGCAGTAGACGTCTTTGGGCTGATATGATGGTGATGATGGTGAATATTATTTCAGTCACTTGAGGCACGCACCCACACAATATGCACCATCATGTCACAGTATCTAAAATGTATTCTACAGGATATTTAGATCCAAGACTTTACAATGCAAACAATTTCAATAGACAACATATTGCCATTCCGCTCACACATATTATCTTCATGTATTATTAGAAAGGAACAATATTGGATACAGGAATTGTTTGGAGAGTAAGCGTCCGCTTGTGGGCGTGGTTGTCGATGAGACGGAAGCTCAGAACTTGACTACGTAGTGTGTCATCAGTGTGACAATATATTAATAACGTAATGGAGTGTGTATGAAATATTCAACGCGTTGGTTCATATCTTCGCTAAAAGGAACATAAATCTAAGTTGTAGTGTGTAGTGGTCGCTATATTTTCGGACCAATACGTGTCGAAGGGGAAGTGAATAGTTAGTCACTTTTCTGTTTTATTTATGGGCACTTTTATTTCATTAAGTTATTGAGATGCTAATATAATAGGTTTTTATTGTGTTTTAACTAGTTTTTAGTTAGTTTTTTTGTATTTTTAGAGCTTATGTTCAACGCGTTGGTTCATGTATATCTCACAAATACCTCGTTGGAGAATAAGAAATTGATGCTGGAAACTGGGTTGGTCTTTTTCTATCAACGCGTGTTTGAAAGACGTGGATCGACACGCAGCGCGTGCAAATCATACTTAGACGAATATATGAGAGCGTTCATGTAGAAATACATGGACACAATATGAAGAGCCCATCAATGCTATGCGTTACTTTACATTCTGTTTCCCTAACGAGCACTTTGCCTGTACCGTATTTTGTCACCGTTCAGGCTGTGTTTCATGTCTCCGATATCTATAGTTGTTTCTGTTATAACTTCTCATCAGACGGAGTACTAGATTTTTAAAATGTAATAGTCTTCGCCCGCACGAGGGATCAAGTTCCACGTTGGGGAGGATTTTACAATGGTACATGGCGGACACAAACTACACCCACACTGAAAACAAATATCTATGAATCCCACAATTTGTATATTTTAGGAATAGAACCCCTGTCGGCACGGTGATGTTAGTGGCGAGGCGATCAACTTAACCGCTACGCCACAGTGTGACTTATTCACCAACTCGACCATGACAATCTCGTCCATGTGGCCAAGTCGGGCAGATTCAATATTAATTATTTTTTTTTTGTGCATATCGGCCGAATCACGTGGTCCTTGAAGTGACAGACAATCGACGTAGTGGATATGCCTTCGGTCGAGATGCAACAACTTCCCAACTCGACCACCGACTTAATGAATAACGGTGTCAGTCTGCTAAACAAGTTGTCTGCCAGACAAACTCACTGGAGCTGAATATTCCTGTTCACAGTACACTGAACAAAAATCTTCAGGATAATTCCCGAACATATCTTTTTGACATAAACCAAGTGAGCCTATAGTTACGAAACAAAAATAAAGTCGTTAAGAGCTTATAAGTACCAAGTATGTTAAGTCTTTTGTATCATGTTCTACATTTCAGCATTGAGCGCGCGTAGTGTGGTTCTATTTTTATCTTTTCTTGTTTAAAAAGTACTTGACAGAGTAACTTGACCTTTTTGCTTACCTACTTAAGCTTATAAAGTAATTTGAATACAAAGTCTGGTAGTTATTTTCTTGCTAAAAACAAGGCAAGTGCCCATCATAACAATGATCGTCATCTGATGTATTCACGTGAGAACGGCTCGGCCGATTTAGTTAATTCTTATTTTTTTGTATTTGCATTTGTCGAGGCAAGGCATGTATGTTAGAATTCATACAAAAAATGGAGCTTAAATTTAAAATTTTGGATTTTAAATCTCCATATAAACATTTGAAAATGGAACATTATCACGTAAAATACTGCTATATTATTACGAAGTTCGCCGGGTCAGCTAGTAATATTATAAATGTGAACTGCTATCTGGGTACTGCTTATCTGCGGATTTAAAGGCGTGAGGCTATGTTTTGTATACGATTTTTGTCACAACGCGTCAATGAGATTATGACAACACTAATTATTTTAATAAACGTTCATACATCCTTATAAGTGTGGACGAGTGAAAATCTTTGGAATATTGTCTCCTTCATATTCATGGAACAAGTTATTATTAAGTACAACAATGGTAAATATACGCGTGCGTCTTCTTTCAAAGCCTCTAATTAAATCACTTTTGTTAATTAATTCTGTCTCAGTATGGATGGAAACTTTGGCGAAATTATCAAGATTTTGTCATAATTTAATTACATTATCTACGTATATTTAAAAGTATGGGTAATGAAGTAAGAATTTGTGATAATTTATTATGTATATTTTATTCATAAAAGATGAAAAATATTACGTTTCGTAGGATAGACTACCGTTATGTCATGAAAGCAATGAGAAACTGTCAATTGATTCATGTGGCAATGATGATAGACTAGAGTTGATAAAGATAATGATTAAATGTGGCAACCACAATATGGGCACTAGAAAAATACAAATTCAGAAAGCAAATTTAAGGAAAGAGAGCTGATAAGGTCAGTATCTGCTCTTTGTTTTAGAGTGCTGAATAGTACCTGGTTCTAAAAGTCTATCTGCCATAATTATCCAGATAATATTATAAACATCAATAATATGGTATCATGTTTCCAAACCAATAAACATAACATAACATAGCATCACGCCTTTTTCCCCGAAGGGGTAGGCAGAGGTGTTATGTTGTGTGTTATGTAAACCAATAAATCGATTACTAAGTTGTTTCTTTTATATCTATACAAATAATAAAACTATAATGTATAGAAATAGATCCAGATGTGGCCCAGTGAATATAATCTGTGACAGTTGTAAACGTTCCCACGGGGATGTCTAAGTGAATGCCAAGTATACGGTTTCTGTAGATCTTAATAAAGTTAAGACAATCTATTTTCATCTGAATGTTATTTAATATTTTATTCAGAGCTTAACGAGGTATAGTCGACAATAAAATTGCTTTACCACCCTTAGAGTAAAGTCGTTTGTATATCACAAAACAATAATGTCTATTTTTGCTTGCAAGTGACATCAGTTCAGTGAGTTGTCATCAATAATAAGACTTATTGTATTTAAATTTTGATGGAAATTTTTGTCAAACAAATATATGGTCGACTATACAATGAATTTTAATGTTGCGAGTGTTTAGGGAAGTATGTGCAGTAGAATTTTTGGCGATTTTCTTGGTGCAGTTAGCCATAATGTTCTTGTTAATAGCGTGTTAATTTACAGTTTTTATAAATCTCTTATGTTTTAAAAAGATTCCAAATGTTATGATAAAAATAAAGTGAATATACCTAAATATAAAAATTGAATACAGAATTAAACAAAAATTAAAAATGATTGTAAACAATATAAAAAGATCCTTCAGCTTGGAATTGAAAACGGTATAAAATAAGCTCTTCACATAGTGAACAAGCCAGAGTAATTGCATTGAAATTTTCTGATTTAACAATAGGAATGCATCCACACATTTGAGTGTAACTGGGACAATATTCAAGTAGCGTATCGCATTCGTATCTTACTATTCAAGCATTGAATTATTCAACCATTCTGAAGGCTGCCATTTTGAAGTTATATTCATTGCACTGATTAAATCTAGTCGAAGTTTGACAGTTTCATTTACTTGTTTGCACTTGTCTTTGTTCGTTTAACACAATAATAATAAAACTAACTACGAGTACCTATCGTATTAATCAGGATTTTATAACATCTGAATTCGTGTTTTGTTAATTAAACTGAAATAGTTCGAAATTTTACCAGGAATTTCTTGAGTTTCAACCAATATCGGAGCAATATGAATAGGGGTTTCGTTAATCGAATTAAAATAGTTCTAAATAATTTGACTTTAATTCGTGGTTGTCGGGTAATTTCATTTGTTTATAATATTTAGTCATTAATGTTTGAAAAGGTCTTCATTTTATTTCAATTGCTATTTTAAAGTAGTTTCCACCAAACTTGTAATGAAAGGCCCTTTATTAATGGCAAAGTACATTTTGTTTTCAAATAATGATTCCAGGTTAACCAGGGAGATATATGTATAATTATTTTTTTAGCGTTAAATAATTATCCTGCATACGTGTGATACAATGAACATACGATCAACTACCTGCTGCGTATTTTCCGAGTACATAGACATGACTTTCTCAATCGGTGATTGAGAGCGCAATAACCACACCACAACCACATCGCAATCATAACGCAACCACGACGCAACCACAATGCAACTACGCGGTCGGGCGCTAATTTGTATGAAAATCATTAGTTCAGTTCTCACAGGCCACATATTTTTAACGTCATTATAGACCACGTGTATAGTACCTACCAAATCGCAGCTACGTCACAATTACAACGTAACCAAATCCACATTATGTGGTTATTAGAACCGCAAAAAGTCGCAGCGACTCTATTCACACGTAACCACAGCGTGACCCCATTTTGTCGCAACGGTGGTGTGGTGAGGCTGTGGTAAGTACGTGTGTACAGAGCCATACTATCCTTGAGATATTTGAAAAAAGAATCGCATAGTCCTTTTTTTTTTTTATTATTATTATTTTTTTTTTTGCTTGGGGAAATGCCTGACGCATATCCCTCGGTCTTGGAATCGCATAGTCCTTAGGACAACTTAATAAATTGGAGATAATCTCTATAGAGATGATATCTTTATTGCGTGAAAATGTCCTCGTAGGCGGAGTCGATATCGCTGTCTAATAGTCGCTGTCACTTGCAAACTTTTGAAAGCAATATCGAATACAACTTGAATATCGAGATTCTCATGATACTGAGAATTTCGTCACTGAAAAACCCAATAACGTTTATCTATACTAACATTATAAAGCTGAAAAGTTTGTTTGTTTCGTTGAAAGCACTAATCTCAGGAACTACTGAACTGAAATAAATTTCTTTTTGTGTTGGATAGTCTATTTGTCGAAAAAGACTATAGGCTATTTAACATCACGCTACGACTAATAGGAGCTGAGCAATGGCCAAACTAAAATCCACGGGAGCAAATCCCGGGGAACAGCTAATATCTTAAAATAATATATTTCAATGAACTATGTGTATGTAATATGTAAAGTAAGTAGTCCGAGAGTGTCTATTGATCTGTATTCTGATTATGTATTAGCCGTCGGCTGTTTTGATGATTTCAAAGGGAATATTTACTTTTTCCAATGTTGTGCGATTATTTTGGAGTCGGTTCTGACTTTTATTCTATTTATTTTCGTGTGTTCTTTTGTCTTCTGTTTTTATAAGTATAGAACAGCAAAAATTTTAATAAACAGTATTTATTTCTAAAATACCTATCTGTTCTGTGTTTATTTACTTGTGTAGTTATTGTACACGCAATATAGTGACTGCATAAGTTTTTTTATTTTCATTAGTTAAGTTAGAATTATATAAGGGACAAAATTGTCCGTGTAGTGCCGGATTAAGAACACATAATGTTACTACCCTATTTCAACCCGTGGGTGTAAAAGGCGACTAATGGATTATCTATAAGAACTGCGAGAAAAGGAAAATTCGTGCACCAGCGTTGTATAGGCTAAATTCCCTCCACTATCTTTGGAGGAGACGCGTGCCAAGCAGTGGAACGTTTATGGGTAGTAAATGATGTTAACTACAAAACCACTATATAATTTCTTTCTAGTTATTTAACAGTTTAATATCTGTAAAATAGGTACATGCAACATTACCTAAATAAAAATCATTCATGTGTTGCTAAAAATTGTATTGAGAGAAATGATATTTGGGACAAGGTAACTATGATTTTTCGTGTAATTACAGTTATTACGTTTTTCAGGGGCTTTAAGGTCCTATTAATCCAAAAAAATATAACCATAAAATAGTTGCCACAACTTTATTTTGAGAATCAGACCAAGTTTATGAATAAAGACAAGGTAACACGTTTCAGAGTTCATATTTTTTAAGCGTGTTGATAGAAAATACGGCCTTTGTACAAAACGGTGATAGTTCACCGGTAATGGGCAGCACCTGTCGTTTGCCGCCGCCTATTAACCCAACCTAATATATCAGCTAAAAGAGGACACAACGCAATTTATGAAATTACGCTATAAAATTCTTTCTTAGTTGCGTAGAAAGACTACTATAGTACTTAAATTGTTATAATGTAGTTCTATTTTAATAAGAGTTTCGTATTACCTTCTAAGAATGAAAAACAAATACAGCAATGAACGTTTTAATAATTTAGCTTTAAAGTCTGTTTAATACTGTTATATGTAAGTAAAATTATACATATTTCGTGTAAAGTTTATTGTAAGAGTTATGTCTTTGAAGAAACACGCGTTTTAGGCACTGAAGCTTATAACATTTACAAAATAATTATTAGACAAAGATCTTAATTTTGCTTAATCAGGGCAAAACATTTATAAATGAGCTTTATTTCATTTAAGTAAGTAATCTCGAATTGTAAAATGAGGTGAGATTTCATTTATATTCTTAAGTAGAGTTATTTTATTTTATTTTTATTTTATTTGGAAAACATACAGTGAAATATAATAAATGTTACAACTCATTATAAAACTGAACAGCTAAATGGTGCTTCCATTTAGCTGTTTTAGTTGACGAAAGAAAAAGAAATTGAAATAAATCGAAGCAACTCGACACCAGGTTCAAAGTTTTCCAGTGCCGAGATTACGAATAAATCCTACCTAGATAGTTCGCTTTTTCCTGTAATTTATTAAAATAAAAATAATGAGATTAATAATATAAAAAAAAAAATAATTGTATGGCCTATTATCAATATCATACAAAGTGATATTCGATTCCGACCTTCAGTACCAATGTGGATTTCACTTTGTGGAATTTATTTGTACTAGTCAAGTGACTTACCATCTGATGCATCTAAATGTAGCTAATGATAAAGGAAAACAACGTGCGGAAAACTATAATACCTATCCTAGAACAAATTCTAAGTATATGTCTGATTCACCAATTCGCACTAGGTCAGCGTGTGTGGAGTATGGTCTAAACGCTCTCGGCTCACTAAATAGAGGAGAGGAGATCCGAGTTCAACAGTGGGACATTAATGGAATGCTGATGATAAGAAGTGGTCTCACCACTCTGTTGGATAAGTATTGTATGTGTATGTGCATAATTGCTGTCCAAAACCAGTACTATTACTTATTCTGTATCAAAACAGGCAATTATTTCCAAACGTTGCATATTTAATTTATATGAAACGTGACTGTAAAATGAATACTGCAATCTGTTGGATCTAATAAAATATAATGTTTTGTAATTTCCAGCCAATTTGTGACAGCATTCACGCTGTCGTGGTTAATGAAACAAATTTACAAGCTAATGTGAAATTGTATACAAAACGAATATGTCTATAATTACATTGTATTTGTTACAATGTGTATTCAAAATTAATGTTATATTAAAGATTGTTATCCACATATTATTATATTATTGAGTGGACCAAACACGGTTTATACGATTTAATTAAAATGATGTTGCGATAAGCACATTGCAATTAATACTAAGTACACCATTCGTTGTGAAATTTACTGTGGAATGACAGAAAATACTAAAATAATATGGAACAAGCTCTTCTTTACGGAAAATAATATTAAAGTAATTTAACAATGATTATTTATTATTTATGACTAAGTATATAAAACCTAATTTCGTATGACAATTATTATAACAGAATACATTCGCTCATTTGTCATTTATTTATTCGCTAATCCACATAATGTAATTAAAATGTTAAAGAATTTGCACTATAGTGAATTAAAATTTCTTTTTCAAAAATTGTTTATTCAATTTAAACCTATTTAATATGCCATTTAGGGCGTATCTCTCTGAGTTTTATCATCACGTAGAGATTTACAGGTCAAATGGCCTATTATGCATTAAAAAAATATGCAATCCACAAATTTTACGTTTGTTTATGTCAGAGTGTCTGGAGGGCGTGACAGGTTAATGATTTTATTGTTTGTGATGCCTTTTGTAATTACCTTAATTGTGACAGCTGGGTCATCTAGGTCGATTAAAAACTGTATAAATATAGGCAGGTAAGTGTTCGTATTATTGTGTGCGAGAGATGAATAATATGTGACGCTCACTTCAATAAAGTCTATTATGTCGAGATAAGTATTACAAAGTTTCCGTTTAGTGACGGATTAAGAATACATAATGTCACTACCCCATCTCAATAAAATATGACAAGAGCACTGCGAGCATTGTCGAAGATTATTAGAGGAGCTAACAAAAAGCGAAGATGACCTTGAGATCCTTAAACAAACCTTCGTTAATATTGTAGCTAAGAAACATCTCGATCACGTCATCTTTCAAACAAAAAAAACTTCAATAAAACCAGCCCACTCATTTAGGCGCTATGATGCCACAAACACGTCACAATAATAACACCCCTTTTTTGGTCGGTGGTTAAAAGTGAAATGTTACTGGCAGCAACAAAGTGTAGCTGTCTGAGATACGAGAAACTAAGCAGAAAGATTCCCTTTGTACCATTTAATTCCTTCCTACTCACCAGCACAACAATAAAACGTATCTAGTTAAACATCTATGAAATCAGTGTTAAGTTGACCGAAAGAAACTGCTTATTGCGTTGTCTTACAATCTCGGGGTTTAATCTAAAAAGTTTCAAAAGTAGCCTGTTTGTTTTAATTTTACGGAAACAATTGCTTTAAAAGTGTTCTGAAATAAATTTTGGAGGTGTTATGCTCGCGATCCGAAGGGTTTCGATTGATTTGGATTATTATGTTTAAATTTATTTAGTATAGCAAGGCATATAATACAAATATAATCTGTGTCAACGTATGTTTACAAAATAATTTGATGCTTTTTTATATTATTTTTGCCGAGTCACATACTATTTAGCTGGCAGCTATATTTTTAAGAAGAAATATGACTACAGCCTCATTTTTAATATACTATTGTTCGTAGGATATTTTAAGCACGAACACTAAAATGTCTAAGCCAAGATTTATAAGTTACAAGACTTCTCCATTATTATCCATTTGTTAAAATATGAAACGTAAGTAAGTTGTGGCTACTTGCCAATATTTCTCTAGATTAACAATCGGCTTATCGCAGTTACTTCTGCTTACTTACTATAAGTATTGATTTTTCTGTAAATTTTAGAAATTTAATAAACTGTTTCAACTAAACATTCGACAAAACATAGTTTTGGATAAGTACAATTCGGACCCTAGCTAACACCTAATCATTAATTCTAAAGAATGGGCAACGGTATCAATCAAGATAATTTAACAACGGGATTAACGTGAATTTTCTACGGGAGCTAGAATTTACTAATAATCGGTGACTGGATCTAATGGATGACCCCTGCCCAAACCTCGCTCATAAACCTTTAATAAATGAAACAAAGATTGATTGATGAATAATCCTTTATTTTCTAAAACATAAAATTCAAGGATCGTACCATATTACGCGACCCTTATAATCCCTTATCATCTAACTTAAGTTTCAGAATAATTAAACAATACTCACAAAGCACAGTTCTTATTAAAGAGACATAAGGTACAAAATGAAAGGCTCGTATATCACAGATTTTATTGAGAGTCAATGAATGGAGGCATTCGCTAGCAATTTGCTTCGACATCGAATACCTAAATAATTAATTTCATTGGCATTTGAAATGAAAGAACCTTCATTTGCACTTTACTTCGTCAGTAGGCATTGGACTGAATTAAATTTACATTCGATTTAAAAGAAACTAAGAAAACAGTGAATGGCATTTTGAGGGATTAATCTTAATGTAGGTATAGTTAAAGTAACCTAAAAGCTTTTAAATATTTGAAAACTTAATGAAATACAAAAGAGTTTCAGAGTTATCAATGTTGAAATAACAAAGATTGTGCTGTGCTCTTTTTGAAGCACTTAGGTACCGTCAGCGTTAAACGTAGCTATTATTTAAATTATATTATTATCCGTAATATGCGTCAATGCGTCCTACCTGTCATAACGTACGTAACTCACATACTTAAAGTCGCTCAACGAGCTATGGAACGAGCTATGCTCGGCGTCTCTTTGAAGGACAAACTTCGTAACGAGGTAATCCGACAAAGGACCAAAGTTACCGACATAGCTCGTAGAATAAGCAATTTGAAGTGGCAGTGGGCTGGTCATATCTGCAGAAGGACCGATGGATGGTCAAGTAAGCGTGTCTTAGAGTAGAGACTGCGACTCGGCAAGCGTAGAGTAGGACGCCCTCCAGCTAGATGGTCCGACGACCTAAAAAAGGGTCTGACTGGATGTGGAAGGCAGAGGACCGATTGCTATGGCGCATCTTAGGAGAAGCCTACGTCCAGCAGTGGACTGTAATAGGTTGAAATGATGATTATCCATAAAATACATCAACAAAAAGTGAGCGTGTCTTGTTTAGTAGTGATGTCCATATTTATTTATTAAAAAATCTTATTTCACAGCGAATGTGTACAAAAGGCAGCCTTAATGCTAAAAGCATTCTCTACCAGCCAACTTTTGCTTGGTACAGACATGAAAACAGGTAGATGCCAAGTAATCCATCTTGCTGTAAAAATTGTACTGAGTATTTTGAGCCTCACACAAAATTATAATATTATCTTATAAGCCGACATTGATTTCAAGTTTCACAACATTATTATTATATTTTCTTCGCTAATTCCTTATTTTGTTTCGGTTTTGAAGTCAGTTTAATTTTATAATATTTCTTTTTTTTTTCTGAGTTCAATTTGTCCCTTGAATCGTAAGCTGGCCATATACAGTTTACCATTACAGGTAAAATAAAATAAGAGAAAACATAATATTATTTGTACACGATGGTAAAAATAATTGAAATATTCAGCAATTTATGTTGTCAACCGTACTTTCAAATGGAAATAACAATAGTTTGATTTGATTGAAAGGGGCTTTGAAATTTTAAAACTAAATGATTGATGTTGAAAATATTTTACTCACTCAAATATACATTTCTAATATTGACTATTTCACTAATTGGATAAGACGATGTTGGCAACCAATCATTCAGCAACGGGCAATTAGTGACTGTTTACAGTCGCTGTCGAGGCGATGTAAGCAACACTTCATTGGCAATAGGCTAGAACAATACTAGTTTCCGCTCTAGGCTTTGTCCGCGTGGTATGCCAGTAAAAATAGCCTATTTTATTTTCCTTTATGTGAAATTTCATAAATATTGAATGATTAGTTTGAAATTTTACCCTCCATACCGAAACTAACAATAAAAAACACCCATCTTGTTTTAAAGCTGATTTTTTTTCAGAAGACGGTAAAAGAACCTATCAAATGTTAAGTAACTACTAGCTTCCATGGACAACAACAATTTAAATAGACAGCAATTTGAGATAGACAGCAGATAGCTCTTACAATGTCTACACAGCAATTTCGACTTACCCCAATGAACTCCAGAGTTCATTATTCAAAAAAAACTTTATTTTCTAAAATTTGATGTATAAAATAAAGGTAAATATTGTGTAAAAATCACTTTGTGAATGCATTATATTTTATCTGTTATAAATATGTCCCATTATTTAAAATTTAGTAGAAAAAATGTCAAAACTGTCTGATGGTGATAAATTAATTGACGTGTATTTTGTGATCGTATTTTAATAGGTATTTCATTTACATATGATGAGATTATGTTTCTAAAGCTGATAGTAACATAAAATTCTCTTGATTTATTCATAAATTATTTAAAAGGTAAGTTGATTCAAATAAAATGTATTTATATTGTGTCAAAATATGATTTAAAACATAATAAAGTAGCTAAACAAGAAATGGCTGGAAATGATGTTATATTAAAATGCATAACTTAAATGTATACAAGTTATTTTGGATCTAAAATTTATTCTAATTTTCAACAAACCACAACAGACTTCAGTTTTCATACTTTGAGAACAGTTACTTTCTTATGTACTAAGTGCAGTAACTAGTAGCAGATTCAGCTTAGATTTAAACGTTGGCAAGTTAGAAAACAATCATTTTTATGTTTCAATTGAAAAATTAAATTGCTTAAGATTTTTATTTAAGTTGGGTTTTCGAAATAGGTTAACATTCGCATAAGAAACATTAAAAAAAGTGTAATTACGTTGGGGTTTATGCATTTTACAATCCGTGTAGTGAAGGATTAAGAATACATAATGTCACTACCCCATTTCAACCCGTGGGTGTCGTAAGTGCGACTAAGGGACTTAACCTTAAGCAGAAAAGAGCACTGCGAGAAAAGGAAAATTCCAAACAAACCCTATACTAACCAGCCCGACCAGCGTGGTATAGTAGGCTAAATTCCCTCCATATCGTTTGGAGGAGACCCGTGCCCAGTAGTAGGACATTTATCGGTTGAAATAATTATACATTTGAAGTTGGTACTAACGTGATCCCACTACATACTCGTATTATTATGTATCAACGTATTTCATCCTATCAGAATATTCAAATGGTTAATGTGGCGAATGATGGAGCGACAGACGTACAACTTAATCCTAACTTTAGTGAGACATCTGCTATGGCTTATTGATATTAGTTGATTTACCACAATAATAGGAACGCCAATAATCGGGACAGTGTTGTATAATATTGATTTAGATATTCCGGGAATGTTTCACTGAAATGTAGTGAGAAATGTGCTTCGGAATGTGTTGTTAAGGGTTACTGCGTCTGCTATTGTGCTAAAATTGATCACATTAAAAAGATTGTTAGTGTACATAATTATTGTTTTATATTTCTTTTTTTTTTTTGGCGACTGACTTGTTATAAAAATGGCGATCGTTTTAATATGTATATTAAGTATTTCGTACCCTTCTAACCCTTTAACCGCCTACGTCGGATTAAACCAATATTTTCGTGCTCATTTCGCCTGAATCGTATATTTACGACCAAATACCCCGGCTCGTTTAATATCCTTTTGTTATTATTTAATAACGCTTTATTATGTCAAAATAATACTTATTAGACAAACAGTTAATTATGTAACCATTTTTATAGGTTATCTTATTCAGAAAATAATAATTGTATTGTTGGTTGGGCTGTGCAACATGGTGTTTAGTGCAGTTCAACTGATAAAATAAGTCTGGCTTTTAAAAGATATTCAGTGACAAACTTCTAATGAATCCAATGGGATGGCAAACCAAACAAAATTACACCACTAGGTGGACTTTGTATTCATATAATTAATATCCGATTAAAAAAATGTGATGCAAAGAAAGTATGAAAAACACTTTAATTTTTTTTTTGCAAATGAAATTTTATATCTAAAATGATGTACCTAATCGAAAAATCATTAGATTTTTAGCGTTTCCTACTAAACTAGTATTACCAATACAAGATATTATAAGTAGCAACAAAAGATTGTACTAGATAAACTAAACGTTTTATATTAAAAAAAAAAAAGATTCTACACAAATTTACACTTATTCCAAAATCTGAAACAAACAAAAGGTCAGTAGGTATATAAATCACAATGACAACCCGAATGATGGAACTTTGTGTTAGCAAGAAAAAGCTTTCATACAAACACACGGGGCCCATTACAGCACACAGCCGGTGTTAGTGCCTTAATTATGACCCATTTACTAGGAGACCTTAGTAAATAAGGGTGCGGTTAATAGGACTCTTATATTTGCTTTCTTCTTGGAGAAAACGATTTGCTGCGTCATAACGTTTCGGTAAATAAAATCGTCAAATATTAGGTGATAGGAAAGTTTGGTGGATCAGTCTTATTTAAATCAGGAATTTTATGTTCGATACCTTTAGTCGTTTGATATAATAAACTAGAAATCACGTGGGGCTTCACTCCCGTACTTCTTTATTTGGCTACTGCTCAGCTCCTATTGGCTGTAGCGTGCTGTTATATAGTCTATGTTACCCGTGATACCGTGCTTTCTACGGGAAAATAATTTTAGAAATCGGTCCAACAGTTTTTAAGTTTTTTCGTTACATACAAAAAATACAAATCTTTCCTCTTTATAATATAAGTATCATCATCATCATCATCATCATATCAGCCCAATGACGTCCACTGTTGAACATAGGCCTCACCTAATTTCCGCCACAACGAGCGATTTTGTGCCTTTATGCTCATCACACAAAGATTTGTCCTGGGTGGGGATCGAACCCACGACCTCCGACTTAGCAGTCACGGTCACAAACCACTAGACCAACAGGCCAGTCAAGTAGTATGCCACTTAGTATATAACAGTAAGCATAATAACTTGTAATACATAAATACAAAATTGATTCGTTATCAACATGTGGACGTCGTGAAATGTAAACGTCAACGGGCTCAGAAAATCTTTGACGAAGTTTCTTCTAAACGTCTTGTAAATAAATATAAATGTTACTTCTTAGTTCATTAGTTGAAATTGCTTGGCGATTCGTTTTCCTATCGAGTTCCTTTTTTACTTAGCACATTTAAAATTTAATTTGTAATGCGATAAAGCGGAGTGGAAAAACATTTTCGTTTTTAAATTAAAGGGGAGTTTGGGATTCCAAAGCAATTGGATGACCCTTTTTCTGTAAAGAATGCTTGAAGTATTTAATTAATTGGTTTTAGGTGTTTATTATTATTTTTTAAATGGTTTCGTTGAGTTTAAAACGTTTTGCGCTATTGGTCGATGAGCTTGTCCTGCAGGGATAGGTGACACAAATTTATTTATTTTGTTATTTAATATAAAAGATGCTCATTTATTATTATTATTTATGAACTTTAGGACAATTTTTTGTTAATAAAGTCATAATTGTATCAGCCCTATGACGTCCACTGCTGGACGTAGGCCTCACCTAATTTCCACTAAGGCGAGCAATTTTCTGCCGCCCGCAACCAACAGTTACGCGCACAGAACAGAGATAGGTTTTTTTGTTACGCGCAACCTTTACTAGGTCGTTGGTCCATCTGGCGGGGGCCCTATAATAAAGTCATATCGTCATGTAAATAAATAATCTTTAACATTATAGTTTGCAAAACGAAAGCACAGTTTGTTGTCAATTTCTACACTGAAAGAAATCCAACACGGTTGACAATTTCGACAGAATCGTGCATTATCCAAAGTCATTCACACACACTTATTCTTTCTGGCCTTAATCAAAATGGAATTAAGACAACATTCCGTTTCCTGCATTCTATTTCAGCGCGTTTCTTTCGCATCGTTTCTAACGTATTTGTACTTACCACAAATGTCCTAGATTGCTAGGAATATCCGATTTCGAATATTGGATGTGAATGTTATCCATTTCCTTAATGGAAGTGAATTTTAGAGATACCTATCAGTTTTGGTGAGAAAATTGGTTATGGATGTTTTAATGTTGGGTATTTCTAAATTGATGTAGTAATTTTTCAATAATAATAATAGTAGCGATGGTGGCCGAATGGAAAAGTGGCCGGCATGGAAGCATGCGGTCAGGGTTCGACTCCGACCGACCCTGACTACGACTACGGATATGACTACGGAGTCGAACCCTGACCGCATAAATTCCACAACGTGATATCCACATTGGTACTGACCAATGTGGATATCACGTTGTGGAATTTATAAGTACTAGTCAAATAACTTACCATCTGCTTACGGTGAAGGAAACATCGTGCAGAAACCCACATATCCTAGAAGAAATTCTACGAGTATGTTTGATCCACCAATCCGCACTAGGCTAGATAGAGGAGAGCAGACCTGAGCCGAACATTAACTGGCATGTTTTGTAAATGTTTGGGAAATGTGGCCGGTTTCCCTTGTTACATAACTTGGACCTAACATAGCTGACGAAATGTGAGTGTGATGCACGTCTGTCTACCTCTTCGGGGTTATAAAAGGCGTGAAGATACTACCTATTACAAACTCCAGCTTTCACTAAGTTTTAATAATTTATACTTGTAATTACATTATATCAACACACCATTGTATGTGTATGCTTTGCGAGAGAATTAAACGCGTATTATTAGTATTATATTTTTTGTTGCTTTAATTAACCCACCGGGTTTTTTTCCAGGTGTTGATCCCAATGATCCCTATATTTTTTACTAAATTCCCAACCAAAATGATCATTAGTATTCGTCCTACACTCGCTATAAAGGTTACCGTACAAATACACAAATAAACAAACGTAGTAACAGTCAGCCCAGTTCCCCACTGTAGGCTGTAGGCTAGCCACGTTCTTAATTTCCTACTCTTTACAATACACGACCCAAAACTCATTAACGTTCTACGAGTGTAAGGGAACTTTTTCTCATCGGCAAACATTGCTAGCCAGTTGATTCTAAGTGATTAGACTTTATTCATAAAGTTATGTTCCTGAACAAATCGTGGAACATTAAGGGCTAATCTTCTCAGGGACTAAAATGAACATTCGTGTAGTGACAGACTAAGAATACACAATGCCACTACTCCATCTTAACCTTAAGCAGACAAGAGTACTTAAAGAAAAGGAAAAATCGAAACAAACCCTTAAACCAATCCGTCTGGCTAACGTGGTATAGTAGGCTAATTTCTCTCCACATTCTTTGGAGCAGACCCGTGCCCAGCAGTGGGACGTTTGTGGATTAAAATGATGATGATGATGAATGAACTTTTAAATTTTGTGTAAAACCTAACCCCTTACTACTAGTAAGTAGTTTTTCGACAACATGTAAGTAACTTTTGTGTATAAAATAACAATATTTAGAAATTAATTTCTTTTTTTCTTTTTATGAAACAACTTTTTGCAGTTAAACATTTTAAATTCGGGAACAAATCTAGTATTAAATTTTCCTGTTTATGAAAGAAAAATTAAGACATATACAAAAGAAAACGATTTTATCTGGTAGATTATTTTGTTTATTTGGCGTTCCGCATTTAGATTTTAGATCTGATCAATCATATATATGGAGTGATGGATGAAGCCACAGCGATACATCTTTCCTTGTTCTCAATAAACAATAAATGTATTTTGCCTTGATCCCTCCCGCCATGCCTACTTATTTTTAGCTTAAATTTATACATGCACACAAATTTAATACCCAATAGTATTGTATTGCAGTGTTTAGGCGGAGCTTTTTAAATTTGTGTTTTACACAATGCCACTAAAAATTTTAATTAGTAATTCTGTACAATCCTGAGTTCTGTTTTTAACGAAAAGTATAAAACTAATTAAATTTTAGAACCATTGTGTATTACGAAAAAAAAAACACAATCAACTGCTTTGATCATGTAAGGTCGGAATAGAATAATATATACTAAATAAAATAAGTTTATTTCTAAAGCAATTGTATTATGTTGGTAGATATTATGTTAGTAGAGCGAATATAATACCGGAATATAATACATAGATGCTTCCCATTTTATGCATTCAACATATATATATGGCGAAAAATAATAATATAAAAATAATAATAATAATAAATTAATAACAATATGGCGCCCATAGGCTACGGTGACCGCTTACCGTCAGGCGGACCGTACATCTGTTTGCCACTATGTCTGATCCACCAAACCGCATTAGGCTAGCGATAGAATATTGCCATTAAACGGGCATTTTTCAGATTCCAGGCTGTTACTTTTGCATGACTCGTGTATCGAACCTGGGAACCTCTTCCGCAGTCGTACAAACTTCTGTTGCGCCACCGATGCAGATTTTTAAATGACACTCACGATAAGGCTTTCATTGATATGCAGAAGCGTTTCGGGTTGTATTACGTCTGATAAATATCTTATTTATATGTCTTCATAAAACTTTTATTTCTTTGTTTTGCCAAGTACTTGTTCTAACAAACGATGTGATGTTTATCACAGAATACTCAAAGATGTGTCCAACACAATATAGGGAATTCTATGAATGTAATCCATTAAGATCCGTAGGGATACACAAGAAAGTTCGCCCAAATGTTCAACTCTATGTAAATATTTAGACCTTGTTTGAGAACTTTGTAAATTTTATTTCTCCATACCAAATTGTCTACAAAATATTTCGTTAAAGATTTTATAACAAAATCATCGTGATAATTTAACTTAAAACAAGTTGAAGATCTAAAATCTTGAACAGTTGTAAATGTAAAGATAAATTCAGTTGGTGTAATTTAGACTGTCTACAGTTTGTCAGTCGGCTGTATAAATAATGTTAGACAATTATCCCTTAAAATGGAGAACAAAGTGGCGTAGTTATGAACTTGGGCGAGACTATCACTTCATAAACTAACAATTTAACAAACATTTTGAACTAGACTTTAGTCAGTCAGCTTTATATAATATTACGTAAGTTAATAGATACTTAGTTGCTGACTACAATTTCCAATTTGATGTTAGACTACTTTTTTGTCATTTATAACTGTTATTATTTACTACAGTAAGTTAGAGAGTGTGAGCAGAGCGTTTTGTCAATTTCACTGTGCGGTCTCACGCTCGCTTTCTTTATCGTTCAGTAAATTAAGGTTCTATTCTATGCGAGTCAAATAAGTATGGGCAGTTAAAACAAGACGCCATTTTATTTTCCATTTGAAGATAACTTCATACCAAGCCATACAAGTAGGGTGTACAAAAAACGAAACTACATTTCAAGTACCTACAAAGTAACAGAAAAGAATAGAAGAATAGGAAAGTACGACTCGTTGCAGAAGAACCTTATATTAATTGTTTCAAATGATCATCATTAATATGTTTACATTAATTTTTCCGTGTAGTGACGGATTAAGAATACATAACGTCATTACCCCATCTCAACACGTGGATGTCGTAAAAGACGACTAAGGGAGTACCTTAAGCAGGCAAGAGCACTACAAGAAAAGGAAAATTCGAAACAAACCCTATACCAACCGTCTAGACAGCGTGATATACTTAGTGGGCTAAATTCCCTCCACAATCTTTGGAGGAGACCCGTGCCTAGCAGTGGGATGTGTATAAGTTGAAATGATGATAATGATATTAAATAACTTAGTTAAAGATTTTAGAGTTTAAGAAATTTATATTCTTTAATTTTTTTTAGCATCTAGAGATTTTAATAACAAAACACATTTCCACACACTCGTTTAGATTACCTGTTCTATTGTATCAAAAATAATTATTAACTCAAATATTAGTGGCGATACAGAAACCAAATGTACTTTTCTGAAAAAATAAATTTATACATGGCAACATTTACATAGAGAGTTGAACCTGGTTCTATAATTGATTGGATCCATGACACTCACAATCGAAAATGAATATTAAATGCTAAAATCAAAATTGAAATTTTTATTTTCTCTTCTTTGTACAGCGAATCAAATTGAGTATTAATTAAAGGGGTTTGTTATTCTGTTGAAATAATTAGAAGTATTTATCGTTCAAATTTTCAGTTTGATTTTTATTTGTCATTTTATTTTGGGTGCCTCATTTCCAATATTTTATTTTATGTATTTTATTTATAAATTACTAAAAATCATTATCAGAAACCCATTATTTTCTCATTGCTGGGTTCGTGCCTCTAGCTAGAGAACGAAGAAGGTTTAGATCATAATTCACACACGTCTAGTTCTACTATAAATACTTTATTTTAAAAAACAAAAAAAAAACAAATGAATTATTATTTTCTAATATCATGTTACTTCAATGTAGGTATTGTATTATTTTGATTCATTGATTCAACTACAGGTGACCGACCCAAGGGATTGTGTTGCATACAATTTGACGCTGACAATAAGCATCTTATCTCTATTTATGTTTGTTCGCTTTACATAAATTTATGTTATAAAGTGAAACCGTAAACTAAGCTTAAATATTGCTTACCAACTTAACTCCCACACGTATATTTACTCGTATGAACTGTCGAAAGTGACCTTTGATTGAATATCGACCACTTACATATTAGCTATATAAGCTTCAACTTTGGTCAAACTATATTAAGGCGAAAATGCACACACTATCACATCGAAGCATTATTGCTTGCATGCCAAATATAAACTTTGTTATTCAGGGATGGTGAAGAATTATAGAATTCTTATTTAACACATACATTTATGTATTTAAATTTACTGGTTTAACATTCAATAAGGTGTTAGACAGAATATGTAATTGTGTAGCATCCCTATGTCTGTTTAATCTATAAGTTCTGATTGTTTTTTTAGGTTTACAATGTTGGGAATAACCTGAATCCTGCCTGTGCCTGCCTTATAATAATTTATTTATGCAAAAACTGGCAGGTAAGTATTCAAACTTTAATTTCTTTTTATTACCTCCTTTATTCAATTTTTATATAAGTTGATTCACCAAGGTATCGTTTTGCGCTAGATATTTAAATTCTCGGTAATGTGAGTTCCCATTTAGAGCGGGCGCGCATTTCATGCAGTTATTGCATTTTTAACGCAGCGTGCTCGTACCGATTGCTAAGTGATCTCATTAGAACGATAGAATATGTATTGCGTTTGATTTCTACGTTTATCTTCGTATTACTTTCACATTGTGAATATCACACTGTTATTATAGGGTAAAAATGTTCGCAATTACTGTAAAAAAAATATCATCTCTCAAATAGTGTAAGGTCCCATGTAGTTAGAGTAGGAGGCGAGAATTTCACGGCAGAAAGACCATCAACGTCTCAAGATTAATACAACATAATATACACAATATAGGTAAATATATTCTAAAACTTGTACAATATTTATTAAAGAAATTATTTTAAGATGCCAAAGTAAAACTCAGGTATAAACATTTCGAATGATACGTATATTAGTGTATTTCATCAGTTTATTGCATTAATATAGAATCGTTAACAAGGTACATGAGGGGCAGATATACATTATAATGATTTAATATAATTACACTTTAGTTTTGCATAAAGATTAAAAAGTCAATTTCACTTAAAAATTTAATATCAGTTTCATTGTTGTATACACAGCGTTTTAATTAAACTGCAGTTTCATCAGAAAATGTCAATAAAATGTCGCATAATATTTTTTAACTTTAAAGTTAAAAGCATTTTTTAACAGAGAGCGCGGTTTCATGAAAAATTCTATATAATAAAAAGAGTGAACCACTAAATAAATTTTTAATCGGTTCACTATATACCTATATTATATATTCAAGGTTTCAGTATAATGTAATTAACGTGGTAAACCATTATAGCACAATATATAAATATTAACAATATCAAGAATAAGATTTGTTCATCGACATTATAGGTGATTATGTTTTATAATAGAATTTATATTGTCAATACCCCATTACAACCCGTAGCTGTCGTAAAAGGCGACTAAGGAATCTAACTTTAAGCAGACAAGAGCACTGCGAGAAAAGAAAAACAAAACTCTATACCAACCCGTCTAGCCAGCGTGGTATCATCAGCAACCATTAAGTCCCACTGCTGGGATCAGACATACCTACTCATAGAATTTCTTCTAGGGTATGTGGGTTTCCTCACGATGTTTTTCTTCACCGTTAGCAGGTAAGTCACTCGGTACACTTGGTACTGCCGGTCGGGATCGAACTCGGACCGCGTGATTTGCACGCCGGTCCCTTATCCATTCATGGTATAAGTATTAGGCCAAATTCCCTCCAAAATCTTGGGAGGAGATCCGCGCTTAGCAGTGTGGCCTTTATTGGTTGAAATGATGATGCGAATTTGTTGCACTAGTTTCCACTGTTTCTACTACTGGCGTCACTGCCGATTCTTGAGAATTATCAGTAGACTAAAACTATAGAGTCATCTAGTTCATTACGAATAGGGTCTTCTGAAGTGTAAATAAACTTTCTTAATCAGTTTTCTCAGTTATAGCGGAAAGCTTCACGAGATTACCTATTCAAATTGTAGAAGAAATATCTTAATGCTAACGTTCTTTGAGATAAAATACATAACTCAAATAAATGCCTCGAAATTCTAACTTTAAACAGTTATGCCAACATTTCAACAAACTCAATCATTACCGAGCAAAATACGTGAAACTTTCACAACTTGTTAACAGCTATATTTACACAGGTTAATGAACTTTTTAGATACGGATGACACGAGGAAAAAAGTTTTTCCAGCTGTGCTCAACTCAACACCTTTGACGTCATACTGTAGGAGCGGAAGGTTAGTGTAATTAAATGCCACGTCTGTATTCTATAACGTTTTAATTAGAAGCTTATTTCATTACCTTCTAGTATTTTCATTACTATATAAGTATTAGAAAATTTTACTACATAAAAAAAAACTTGCATTTAAACTACAAATGCAGGTTTTGTTTTTACCCGACTGCGCAACGCAAAGGAGTGGTAATGTGTTTATCAGCCTATGTATGTATGTTTGTATGTTCCTTTGAAGCACTATACAGACCAAACGCCTGGGCCGATTTTTATGATTCGCACGTCAATCGATTCCTATTAGTCCGGCGAGTGTCACTAAAGACATGACTTTAGTGAAAATTCAATATGGCGACTACTGGACGCCATATTGTGAAAATGAAAAAAATTAAAGTCAACAAACTATGTCAAGTGGGGTATCGTTGAATAGGTATTTAAAAATTATTTTTAGTTTACTTTCAACATTTTTCGATTTGACTCACCGTTTAGGATCTATATCGATTTAAAGTTGCGTAACAACCATTCTCGCATGTAGGTTTTTAGACAGTAGAAATTTACGATGAAAAGACGAAAACTTCGTATGACTGTGCGTGTGAGTGTGGATGGACATATACTTAAGTATCTAGTAGGTATATTGGACTACCTAAAGTATCTAATATCTGACACGATCGCCCATCTCCAACTTCAAACGATTTAGTACTCAACTTCAGTCGAAAAACTATATATAGGTAGGTACCTACTTATCTATACATATAAAATGCTTTGTCCTGAATGACTGACTGAATGACGGATCAACGCACACCTAAACCGCTGATCGTAGATATCTGAAACTTGGAGGGTGTGTTCTTTGTTTGACGTAGACATCCGATAAAAAAGGATTTTCCTAAATTTTACCCCTAAGGGGCTGAAAATGGGGGGCAAAGTTTGTATGGGACAACGTGATTCCTAGGTCCAGTCTACTTCAAATTTTGCATAAATATTCTTTAACAGAATTGATGGTAGATGTGTTTCGTATTTTATTGAAATTCATTTAAAAATTCCACAGGATAGAGAAAAACAGGATTTTCATTTTACGTAGTATAGTTTTCGTAACTATGGTTATTAAAAACTTCAAAATTTTGGCATGTTCAATTTTGAAATAGGGTAAACTATACTATTGTTGGTACTTCATCAGTCTTTGGCACTATGTATTTTAAATGCGAATATAAAGAATATTATTAATTGCTTTAACAAGAAAAATTACACATTTATAATATTATAATATATATAACGACTAAGTACTTAGTTTTCCAACGTCTTTATCACAATTTCATCCCTTTGGGATAGAATTTAAAAAAAGCAAGGAACACGTATTTGTGTTTTTGATCACATTTTTGTTATTTTTATATATTTATAATATTTATCACATTATTAAAATTATCATATATATAAAGCTAGAAATCGTCCTGTTGTTTTACGGACTAGATATTATACTGTTTGTGCAGATCCAGAAGCTTATTATTACACTCTGTTAGTAACCCATGTCCCTTTTAGAGCAGAAGAAGACGATTCGACCAAAGATCGACATCTTCAACGCGAAATTGAAAGAAAAATGTTATCTTTAATTTTGTGTTGGGGTGTAACTGTACACAAGTTGCAAGGGACAACTTTGAATCGAGCCGTTGTCGATCTCAGTTCGCGCATTTTTTGCTAAAGGCCAAGCCTACGTAGCCTTGAGCCGGGTTAGGTCTTTTCTTCGTCTTTTTGGTTTAATTATTAGCAGTTTAGACCACCGCAGGCTACTAAACAATCCTCATGATATCAACCCTCTCAATGAAATGACGAGATTGCGAAATTTGCCATCGCATAACAATAACATTGACTGACTTATGTCAGACAGCTTAAAGAGTTGCGTGTATTAACTTGATATTTTGCCCGGATGTTTATTTATTCATTATCTTATCATATATTAAAAAAATCAGTAAAAGAAATAAAAAAATCAATTAATACAATATTTAATACTAGCTTTTGCCCGCGGCTTCGCTCGCATGGATATAGTTTTATAGTTAGACGCTATTGGCAGGGCAGAGCTGTTCACAGCCCTTTTTTGTAAACGATGTTCTTTGATAGGCATCCCTGTCAATAATATTTAATACAGAATGTTTCATTTTGGTTAAAGCATCCAAATATATTTTTCTTAACTATTACTTGAAAAACAAAGAACTATCTATTTAATATTTCACCCCTGAACTCCCATCCCTATCAAAAAAATTAAAAACAACATTTTAAGTTCATATCGTAATACTAATTTGCAAAACGTTAACTTCAAAACAAAGATTTTTTCATACAACGTTTCATCCATTTTCATTAGACTGGCCGGTTGGTCTAGTGGTTAGTGACACTGACTGCTAAGCCGGAGGTCGTGGGTTCGATCCCCACCCAGGACAAATCTTTGTGTGATGAGCATAAAGGTTTGTTCTGTGTCTGGGTGTAATCTATCTATAATATATGTATGTATGTATATATGTATGTATTTACAAAAAAAAAATATTTATGTAGTATATCAGTTGTTTAGTACCCATAACACAAGCATAATTGCTAAATTTGGGACTAGATGGCGCTGTGTAAATATGGTAGAATATTATCCCCAATTTCACCCATCCAAAGCCACCCTTGTCAAAGATATAGATGAGGGGATTTTTTATTTTGATAGTAGTTCCTCAAAACAAATTTTCAAATCTATAAGTTAAAAAACAAAGAAGTTTTATATCCCTTTTCATCCTCTTAGGGGTTGAATTTTAAAAAACCCGTTCTTAGTACACCTCTAGACATTAGGATAAACACACCGTCCAAATATCAAGTTGCTACGACCAGCGGCTTAGGCTGTGCGTTGTCTGTCAGTCAATCAGTCAGTCAGGACAAATCCTTTTATAATATGTATGGATATCAAGATAATTAATGATAAAAATATCTTAAAAACAAAAATATAAACAAGAATTAAGAGATGAAAAAAATGTGGTCAACTTTTTATTTGAAACTAGCTAGGTAACTCATAACTAAAAAGTATAAAATAAAAAAAATATAATTTAAAAAATCAAAAAACCCGACTGCTTTAAAAACTGAAAAGAAAAAAACAAGCACTTAGATGTTCGGTGGTCTAGAATTCTAAAATATATTATTGAATGAATACTATTGAAGAAAATAAAATATATTCTATTAATGGAACATAACAACTGAACAGTCGGGATCCATTATTCGACAGCCAATCTAATTTGTCAATGGATCCCGACTGTTCAGTTGTTATGTTCCATTATTAGAATATATTTTATTTTCTTCAATAGTATTCATTCAATAATATATTTTAGAATTCTAGACCACCGAACATCTAAGTGCTTGTTTTTTTCTTTTCAGTTTTTAAAGCAGTCGGGTTTTTTGATTTTTTAAATTATATTTTTTTTTTGTGAAGCTATTTCAACAAAACGAAATAATTTTACAAAATGTATTAAGGTAGAATAATTGTGACTATAAAGTTGTTCTACTGATAACTCGAATTATACAAACTACTCACGAGAAACTCAACACTACCCAAGTAGTATTGGCACGTGTTTTTTCACAATGGAAATAAAGCTTCAACTATAACAACTTTCAGATGACCTCTAGGAATCCCTATACAACATTTTAATAATTGTATACCTACCAAACATGCTAACTCATAAAACGTCAGCCTCGGTGGCCTTTTTTGTTGTTATTTCATCAAACCCCGTTTAAGTCTACGAGGTCGTTGCTAAGCAAAATGTCCGGATCCAATTTGTTTGACAATAAGAAGTTCAGAAGAAATCGATAGACCCTGTAGTCACTGGGTGATAGCAATTTGCGGCCGCCGAGTGCCTATTATGAATCCGTAATAAGGCCATCGTCGATCTTTGAATTACAATTGACTAAAAGTCCCTTTTTTCTGTGTAAGTCTCGGGGTGTTAAGTAATTTTCGTTTAGCTACACATCAAAGTACGTAAGTACTGACTTGTACTCTTCAACAAAGTGAAAGTTGTTATTGTAAAATTACATTACGTTTTTCTTATTGTGTTTTCAGATCTTTTATAAAACTGGGTTTTATAACCTCGGACCGATTCAAATTTTCTTGACAAAATTAAAAATAACTTAGTCCTTAACTTAAAAGAAGTATAGTCAACCATATAATATATCTGCATTTCCACTTATGACAAAAAAATCCATCCAAATTAAAATTCAATAAGACCTAATTTTGACGTCGCGCATTGATGACAACTGTCTCTGTTCTGATGTCGATTGCAAGCAAAAATGGACATTATTGTTTTGTGATATGCAAACGACATTTACTCTAAGAATTGTAAAGCATTTTTATTGTCGACTTATATAGAACGTTTTTACATCGTGAATTATTGCTATCATTCAAATGACACAGTCTTGTACGAACCATTAAACCGCCAGTTAATGTCGGACATGTCATGTCCCTAAATGCACTATAAAGAACTAAAGATAGAATTTACGAGCATTAGCCTTGTGCCCACTAAAACCCTTCAGCCATTAGATCAATGAGCCATTCGAGATACTTCCTCCATACATTTTGATATAAGTCCCACATTTCGCCCATTATTCGCTCACGGATGGATCAAGCGCTCGTTAAAAGCACTTTTACTTCGCACTATTGGCTGTGACGCAATTTATTTGGAAAATTCACCTCTCCTATCCGCCTTTTGACTCGCAACGAACCAACTTTATTAAAATTTCAGTTAAACTCGGCTACGTACCAAAAAAGCGCTTCAACTGTGAAATTATTTCGTTTGAAACATTAAGCAGTTTAGTTTTATGGATCGCTCTGTAATATCTCTAGCTATTGGGGCTTTTAAAGCTAATTGTTCCTTAATCATGAAATATATGGACAAATGAAGTGGTGGAAACAGAGTGAGAACTGAAATACTTAGGAAACGGAATTTTTCCTGAATTCAACAGCCTTATTTTAATATTTATGTAGGTTTAACAATACTTCAAAGACGCTATGTCTACGGACCGAACAGTATGGGAGTCATAGGGGTCTTTTGCCTTGCAGTGGTATCCCGCTTAGCTTTCTACTGCTGCTAACTGCAACTGTAGGTATACAAATGTGGCCAAAATTTGTTTAATATGCATTCGTAAAATAAATATGAAACTAAAAATGCGAACACATCGTTTATGAAAATTACATGACTAACTGTATGCATTGTACAAAACAATGATACAGTACCTAGGTATATACAAACTGTTCAAACATTGCATACATATCAGTCATACGTTTTAGTTTAATAGGATTCGATCAAACATCGTAATCGATAGAATACGTGTCCTATCCTTCGTTTGTGTCTAATCCTTTCATTCAGTGTATGTTCGTCATATTAACTGTGAACGGGGGTGACACAGGCGTAGAGCTCGATTAGCTATTGTTTCATTTTACAATAGGCAACGCTATTGTATTGATCGCAGCGGGTACACTCCGCTCCACGATCTAGACTTCTTGTTACGATTAATTGAGTAGGTGTTATTTTGATTTGAATAGCTGCTGAATGCTGATACTAGAACAATTTTATAGTTACAAACTTACACAAAGCAGTCATATTAATTGCGAAACTTTTGAGAAATATGATAATACTCGAAATAGAATTAATTGAAATATTCTCGAATACAATACTGAAATACATGTTTTCTGTCTCAGTCTTTGTGTCTACTACTAGTAATTTTATAAGACATTTAATTTTATTTTGGAATCTAAATTTATAAAAACAATTATGTGATTACCAATCATTTACTATGATTAGTTGACTGTCATTATTTTTATAACGGCCACCAAGAACATTTACCAATTTTCTTACATTTTATAAATATAATAATATTAATAAAAACAATACTAAGTATATGGTACATTGGATTTAATGTTGACCCATTTTCCATCCCGTTATCTCATTTACCCGTCAGCTCAAATGCTCATCCGTTTTACGACGAATGTGATCATTCCATTAGCAGAATAGTTCTCCAACACATTTTGAAATAAAACTTTTCACCAAGCCATGCTTGGTTTTATTTTTCCAGTTGTTGTTCGATGTCATTTTCGATATGGTTTCTGAGTACGTGTCCCTATTCTGTAAACGAAGAGTAATTTCCGTTGTACATGTGTGCGCTGTGTTGTGTACGTTGTGAATGGAAGCTTTTTGAATGGGAATAGAAGTTCTGCTTACTGGACAGGTATAGTTGAAATGTGCCTTTTTAGGCTACGTATTTTTAGAAAGTTTATTCTACAGTACAAAACATGTTGTCGGGTTATAGGCAGAAAACATACAGGATAAATAGGATTTGATAGGAAACAGTTTTCCTTTTCTTCCATCAGGCATAATATATAGTGCAGTAATTATTTGTTTGACAAACGTATGTTATATATTTGTTTTAATGTAAATACTAGCCTCGATAGAGCTTCCCAACCGGTGTGCCTCAAAATGAACATGGACAAGACGAAAATTATGTCTAATCGCCATGTAGCGCCCGCCCCTATTACTGTGGGGAGCTCTTATCTCGAAGTTGTTGACGAATATATATACCTAGGACAAACGGTCCGGTTAGGTAGGTCCAACTTCGAGAAAGAGGTTAACCGCCGAATCCAACTCGGTTGGGCAGCGTTCGGGAAACTACGCGCTATCTTCTCGTCCACAATACCCCAATGTTTGAAGACAAAAGTCTTCAACCAATGTGTGTTGCCAGTGATGACTTATGGTACTGAGACGTGGCCGCTAACTATGGGGCTCATTAGAAAGCTCACTGTCGCTCAGCGAGCCATGGAAAGGGCTATGCTTGGAGTTTCCCTGCGTGATCGAATCAGAAATGAGGAGATCCGCAGGAGAACTAAAGTTGCCGACATAGCTCACCGAATCGCATCGCTGAAGTGGCAGTGGGCAGGCCACATAGCCCGCAGAACTGATGGCCGATGGGGAAAAAAAGTTCTCGAGTGGCGGCCACGTACTGGAAAGCGCAGCGTGGGGCGGCCCCCCGCCAGATGGACCGACGATCTGGTAAAGATTGCGGGTGGCCGTTGGATGCGGGCGGCACAAAATCGCTCGCTGTGGCGGAAATTAGGTGAGGCCTATGTTCAGCAGTGGACGTCATTGAGCTGATATGATGATGATGATGATGATGATGTAAATACTAATCGTTATCAATTTAATCATCATCATCATCATCATTTCAACCCATAAACGTCCCACTGCTGGGCACAGATCTCCTCCAAATAATGTGGAGGGAATTTAGCCTATAATACCACGCTGCTGGCAAGCCGGGTTGTTATAGGGTTTGTTTCAAATTTTCCTTTTCTTGCAGTGCTCTTGTCTGCCTACACGTGGCTGTCGTAAAAGGTGAATAGGGGTAACCCTATTCACCTTTTACGACACCTGCTGAGATGGAGTAGTGACATTATGTATTCTTAATCCGTCACTACACAGATAATATAATATTAGTTACATTAATACAAACGTTCCACACACATGCCGCTAAGTGAAATACAAGAAATTATTTACAATTTGTAAGTTGAAGCAATATAACATAGCGAAACTAATAAGGGGTGTTTAAATTTTTCTCACGAACATTTAACGAATGTTTACGACGCAGTAAATAGCATTACATTCCAAAAAGAAACTATATTGCAAGAACAAAATATTGTCGTATTTTTTCGTTAATGTTTATTTTGGTATAGCGATATTTGATTATTTCATTAAGACCTTTCAATCCCTCGTCAACGTCGGAGTTACCTGTACCAATCAAAGTCTTATCTGTACAAATTATTGATCTCTTTAGTGCAAATTTAATCACGGCTAGCTAGGGTGATTTGGGCTAATCTATCGATTATCTCGTCTATTTAACACTGCGGCTTCGATTAATAAGCTTGTGCTTGATTTGCGTAGTGACTGTTTAATCGGGATTGATGGGTTTAGAATTGAAGCGAGGATAGTTTTGATACATTATATAATTTAAATATGTCTATCTTTAAATTAGTGAATAAAATACCTCACTTGTGTTAAGCTCTTATTACTAAGTCACTTGTAAGGCTACGTACATAAACTTTACTTACAGTGATTCAAAGAGATAAATTTAACGAGCCAACTATAAAAAACGGTATTTATAGTATTGCGGTACTGAGATCATCGAGGTTAAGCAACACTCGGCAAGGTCAGTCCAAGATGGGTGACCGTTTGTGGCAATTTCAAAGCCCACACGTGAAGAAGAAGACTATGAAAAACGATTTCAATACAGAAAGTAAATAATACCATTCTTTTCAAAAGATTTGGATCATGGAAACCATTTTTTAGAGGAGAACCATTTGATTTGTGACGTGGTGGACTTCAGATATTCTTATGATGACAGCTGTAGAATTATTTTCTCCCACACTGCTAGTACTGCGATTCATTCATGGTAGCAAGGCGTAGGTTCCCCAAGCATCCCGGCTTCGTCTATACACTTCAATAACTTTCTATTGGGTTGGTTATGAGCTTGTTGTGAATACGCAACGTAATAGAATACAATTTAGCTTTATCTGGGTTTTGTACGAGAAATGTCCGAGTTAAACGAGCTCTAACAAGACTAATCTGGGTACTGCAGTAATAGTTTTATGTAAAACCTTGTAATCAATCTGACTTGATAATGTCACGCAGAGAAGAGCTCCGTAGCTGAGTCTATTAAACAGAATTAACCATATCCCGACGGTAGCAAGCGGTGAAACTGGTAAACGAATACATCACCAGTTTTAATTTGCATCGTATAAAGTCTATTGTAACTCATATTATTATGTGGATCTACATACAGAAAGTAAAGTAGTGGTTATGATAGTCGTCTCATTACAGACGCACCACAAACATTTTATACGAATATTTGTGATACTCATAATTGTGTATGAGTTTCTGTGAAGTACGGACATAATTGTTTGATTTATTTATTTATTTATTTATTAATAGGACAACTTATAAAACATACACTTTGGAAAAGATCACACAATGTTCTAAGAGGCTCAAACAATAGTGGTGTTTCAATTACAAGTTGCCACAATGTTATTGAAATATTTTTTAAGAAACATGTAATTTTATATTATCACATAAAACTAAGTTGGTACCAAATAACTTATTAATTGGAGCAAAAATTGATAGCAGAATAAATTTTATTGTATCCGTGTAGTAACGGATTGAGAATACATAATGTCACTACCCCATCTCAATCCGTGCGTGTCCTAAAAGGCGACTAAGAGAGTAACCTAATGCAGACAAGAGCACTGCGAGAAACGGAAAATTCGAAACAAACCAATACCAACCCGTCTGGCCAGTGTGGTATAGTAGGCTAAATGCCTTAAAGAGGGCTTCTTTAGAGGAGACCCATGCCCAGCAGTGGGACGTTTATGGTCAACAATGATGATGATAATAAATTATAATTGTTTCGCCTTAGTGTTTATGAGGGGTTGGTACTCTTGTGCTCTAGATTAGGTATGCTCGACTCGTAAATTACTTACTAAAAGTTTCGATGGGCACGCAATTTTTCCTATTTTACGAGTCTAGCATAGTTGAACTAGAGCATAGGGGGACAAACACTTTATGAGCATTTACAGGTACCATATGTCACCTACATAATCTCTTGATTCTGGACTTGATTGTCGGGTCAAACAAAACAGTATGGGCGTGATACAGCTCTACGTATCCCTTCTGGGAAATTGGAGCCAAATAATTTATGTAATGACTCATAACAGTTATAGAATAGAATCTAGATTTATCTGAGTTTTGTAATAAAAATATCCGACTAAGGCAAGCTCTAACAAGTTTCAATCTTTCATCACAATACATATCCCCAACAATGCGAACAATATATGAGACTTTGTACATGTTGACGTATCTAATCTCCTCAGTCCATTGTGTAATTACTTGAGAGCACAACAAAGACATGATCTAATTAATCTAATACAGTCTATACTCAGTTGTAGATGTCTGTAACCGTATTAAGTAGTGATCTATATTGACTAAGATTTGTGATGTGATTTAAATGAAATGTTTTATACTATTTTATACTTTACTTATGTCGTATATCAGTATAATATTGCAAATGGTGTTCTCCATGTTTTATCACTATGGATTTAATGAAGATCGGATGAGTAGTTTCGAAAATTACTTTCTATATCAAAACTCACAAATTTACCAACATTAATACAAATATTATATAGAGGTACTATATAATATTTGTATAGATGTATTGAAATTTCATCACCGACAAGCAAAGAAGACCTTTTTATAGAGAAGACTTTTTATGCATCATCACTTCAACCCACAAGCGTCCCACTAGTGGGCACCGGTCTCCTCGGATTGTGATATTTAGCCTACTATACTATGCTGGCCAGACAGATTTGTTTAGTTTTTTATTTTCTTGCATAACTTACTTTATAATAAATAAACTTACCTCTGTCCGAGTGACCCCTGGGAACATGTTGTGTTAATCGAAGACAGAGCTGTGTTGCAAATTTGATAAGATTCACCCAGTAGCTTTTGTGGGAAAAGCGGTGTCACCACAGCATGCAGCAACGGGTCGAGCACTTTTCTCCAACTCCGAGTCGAGGCCTCAATTCTACGCCACGCTCATGACGAGACTGTTGAAGTGAAGACGAAGCTGAAGACTATTACATAAAATTTCTAAACAAAGCATCATCACAACTTTATGTTTTCAAGTTAAAGTATCAACTATTCATTAACACTACCAAAAGCTTTTCTTTTCTAGAATGTTGATGTGCCTTTATTTCAGCGTCACCATCAATTTGTGACGCCAATGCCGTTTTCTTGTTTCACTTGCAAAAAGTCAATAGCGAGACAACCTGAAAAATAGCAAGTGTTTATTACTTTGACATTTAATTAAAGAACTTAGTCTCAAAGTCAGTCGCAAAAGCTATATTTAGTTTATCTTTCACCCTCCAATTCTCTAAATTCAAACTTTTGGTATTTATTAGAAACTTCAAGCTATAACAACCATAAATAAACTTGACACGTTTAAAACCGTTTTATTTTGTTACTTAAATTGTGTGTTAAGTTGAGAAACATGAGGAAACTCCTCACCTTTCAAGATTACGAGAATTTACGAGTTTAGTTCACGGGTCTCGAATAACATTCACCCTTCACCCTCGATCAAGCTTTACGATTCAAACAGGTATACAATCTTATTTTTTAGTATATTTGAGGTAATGTACAGAACTACAAAAATAAAGTAAGCCTTTTCTCGCTTCGTCAAGAAATTATTGTACTAGATCTCATAGTTTTGATAGTCTACGAACGTGTTACTATCGCTGTTGGCTGCTTTTTATTTTTGCTACTTTATTGTATTGTGCAACTTTTTCCACGTTCAGTATCAGTGTTTTCTTTGCTAGGGATATGGGTTAGTGTTATTGTGTGTCATTGAAGAAAAGTCCTTTTATTTTGTTTTCTGTTTGGTATGATAACGTCAAGTAGCACTATTGTGTACCTCCAAAATTGTAAATCTAATGAAGATTGGATGCATAAGTCAAAGTAACTTATTATATTGCCAGCACACATTGCCTTCTCATGTTTGTCATCGGGTAAGTTTAGTTTGTTGTGTGTCTATTTTATGATATCTTTAACTACTTCAATTTCGTATTAAGTTTACACACCTACGCTTCTATACGAGAGAAAATGTTGAAATATTGCAAAATCAAAATAAAAGGTAGGTATTTCGTATAGTTTGTCTATTACATACATATAGATCACACGCCTCTTTTTTCAACAGAGGGGTAGGCATAGACTATTTCCGTCCACTTGCTACGATTCTGACATACATCTTTGGCTTCTTCAACATTCATCAGTCTTATAATATGCTACGAAATATCAAAGTGCCTACTCGTAATGCCCAAAGTCTTAACAAAGATGGTTTTAACTTACAGCAGATACGATAAAACGTCGCCGACGCGTGAACAGCAAAATGACCAAACCCACAACAAGAGGGCCTTCTTTCCAATACCTAAGAGCAATTTATTGTTAGGCAATACATCTTGAGTGTGCTCAAGACGGGAAAGGTTCAGAAAGGGTAAGATTCTTAGTATAACTGACAAATTTATGTATGTCATCCATATCTCGGTATATATTTGCTCCCAGAACCAAATGTACAGGTAAGCATTTTTTTGTCGACGGCAAACATAAATTTGGCGTTCAATACATTGAAGAATGCGAGTCGTTCCGTCAATGTTACTGTATTGAATATTTTTCTCTACATTTTGTTAACATAGTCAAAATATTTGTAATACTAACAAAAATATTTAGTATTTTACACGTAAAACTGAGTACAAAAGGAAAATTTTACAAACGAACAGAATTTATGGTTTTCAGAATACTTTACAATAATAATATGAACTTGAAACAACTATCTCCTCTATCTTTGTAGCGACGGATTGAGAATACATTCACTACCCCATCTCAACCAGAGAGTGTCGTAAAAGGTGATCAAAAGAGTAAGGTTACTCTTTTGATTCTGATCTTCTTTGATGCAGACAAGAGTACTGCGAGAAAAGGAAAATTCGAACCAAACCCTATACCAATCCTACTATACCACGCTGGCCAGACGCCAGCGTGGTATAGTAGGCTAAATTCCCTCCACATTCTTTGGAGGAGAACTATGCCCAACAGTGCGACGTTTATGGGTTGAAATGATTATGATGATGAAATTTTACACACGTTAAAAACCAATGCCATGAAAAGATCAACCAACAACAAACATAAAAATAAATCCAAGCTGTACATTTCTAAGATATTTTTCACTGAATATCTATAAGAACTTTTTGTTCCCCTTAACCCATTATGTTTTCCTCACAAATCTCAAAGGGTTTTAAATCAAATAAAAGCCAAACATTTATATATTTTATCACAAAGTTTGCGAGAACATGGGAGGATGAACGAAGTACCGTTTGACAAATGGACATTAGAGTGAGATTGATAGGTTCTTTGTTTTGGTCTTCTGAGTATCAGACCCTTATAAAGTATGTATTTGGTTTTCTAAACGTTCTAATGTCTTTTGAACATGTGGTTCAAGATATATGAAGGCTTTTAAATACTTTTACCAGGATCTACAATCGTCATTATTCTTAATTTTTCTAGAGATTTAGAAGATGTTTAGGGCTATCATGAGCTCGTCTGATGTAAACGTGCTCAGGTAAATGGCTTAATAAATCTAACTAATTGAGTTATTGATCTGACGTGGTCTTCGTTGATCGTCAGTTTTAATATTTAGTTAGGTATGCGAACTAATCGAAGACGTAGATATTCATCATCATCATCATTTTAACCCATAAACGTCCCACTGCTGGGCACGGGTCTCCTCCAAAGATAGTGGAGGGAATTTAGCCTAAGATACCACACTGGCCAAACGGGTTGGTATAGGGTTTGTTTCGAATTTTCCTTTTCTAGCAGTGCTGTTGTCTGCATAAAGTCCCTTAGTCGCCTTTTACGACACCCACAGGTTGAAATGGGGTAGTGACATATTACGTATTCTTAATCCGTCACTACACGGACCGTACCGTGGACGTAGATATTAATAGATATAAAATTAAACACATCGACTGTATTATACCTACAATACCAATAAAGACACCTTAATCTTCATAACAGTCAAAGAAAAGTATAGAAACTGTCGAAAAAAGTATATCAGAGGAGGTAAACCTCTCTTGATATATTTTTGAAATAATTTTATGTAAATTTCTACTCACATCAAAGAGAATTTGTAACAATGTTTTTAAGCATCCATCCGTTTCTTCCCACGTAAATTATGTAAAGGAAAACATTTATTTACATAAATACTCGATGTAATATACTCTCATAATAATGAAGTTAGGCAAATAATTTTCATCTTCGCTGTGAAATACATCAATTTATTGATACGCTTCGTTATATTAGTATTGTATAACATATGAATACATATTATAATCTAAACAAAGGTAATATTTCATTATCTAAAGTTTTAATATTGCTTCTCATTAAAACATTGATAAACCCAATATGAATTAATTATTCTCTTTCAATTTCAATCCTAATTTTTTTTAAGTCTATGATGTAATAAGATCTATTTGTATTTCATCATTAACTCAATAAGTAAGTAACATTCTTCTCAATTTTTTGGAAAAATAATAACGCAAACATAATTTTGCGACTGAAAATAACGTTATTATCGCCTTCACACTTTACAGTGTAAATCAAAAGGCAATTTAATAATTTAAAACCTTTGAAGATACCATCCTGTATAATGGGCATAACTTATAAGTGGTTCGGTAATACGAAAACTTGCCTTTGACCCCAAAGGAACGTTTATTAAATTATAAAACTTTGTTCACCAATACTTTGAGTGCTTATAAAATGCATTAAACTTGTATTCCCCAGGAATCAATCACGAAGCCACTTCAACGAAATAATCGAGGCTACTTCACCAACAAGTGATTGGGAAGTTTCACTTAAGTAACGACTAGTTTAATCAATTTACAACATGGCCATCAAACTTGTCTCCCACGGGCTCTCGTAATGTTACCATCTAGAATATGTTCAAAATTAGGACAACATTATTTCGGGTGGCGCTGTATGTAGTCAAGATATTCAATTTTTATTTTTTATAGTTTTTTAAACCTCTCTCTGACTATCGTACTCATTCGTTGCAGCACGTTGTTCATGTAATATGATGTTCTGTAATCCACCATTTTTAATTTGGGAATAATTATTTGTGGATTACTTTTGTTCACAAAGCAATTGCTATTGTCTTTCACTTGATATAGAGACTCCTGAAGAAAAAAAATCTTGTGGTAAATTTTATAATAATGGATGGACAGATGCGGGTGGCACAAAATCGCTCGCTGTGGCGGAAATTAGGCGAGGCCTATATTCAGCAGTGGACGTCATAGGGTTGATATGATTATGATGAAATAAATAATATGGTTGTGAAAACCTTTATGTATTTATAAAGAAAGTTTCACAAAGAATATGAAAATGAAATATTAGAATGTCCTGCAAATTCACATTTCTACGAAGCACTACTCTCTATTGATTGCTTTCATAACCCTTGTCACATCTTTACGATATCAGGTACCTAGTCATTAATTAATTCTTAGTGCTTCAAACTTGTTACAGTGATGGAGTAGGTAAATATCGAATAATATTCAATACCTATTCAAGAGTTTCTCCAAACTCGTCACATTGTTTCTCTGAATTTGGATTGGAATTTTCGGCTTCATATTAATATAATACCCTATATAACATCGTTATTATTAAATATTCATTTTGTTGGGGATTTCAACTTGGGATTAAAGTTTTATATATGATAAAGTTGACAGCTAATACAAAAATCACCACGTAGTGAGCAGTTTCTGCAACTTGAAGTCGTCCGGAGCGCTAGGAATCAAGTTGTTGCTACTTACTTGAATCAAATTCTCTCATTACTTTGATTTTTCCTTAACTTACCGTAGAAGTATGTTGAGACTTTATTTGATCACTGACGTAGTAATTCTAAACGAGTATTTCCAAACTGCAGCGAACTGTACTTACAGAGAAAAATGTTATAGCAAGTTAGATAGTTCTTCTAATGTGAGTTTGGGTACGTCGCCCTTATCAAGCTTCTAGCCCAACAGACTATTTTGGTCACGGAACTTTAAGCTTGCTCCTTTCCGGGTAACTTGTGAAAAGTGATGTCATCATTCGTTGACCGTAACCATTCTCTGTGAAGCATTGGGATGTTTATCTCTATTCATCATTCTTGAGTACTAAAAACATCCTGCTTATATTTTTCTGTTATATTTTGGCCCTAATAAATTGTCTCAGTCAAATGTTAAGAATTAAGTGACAGATATGGAACTTGGTCACAATAAGAAGGCAACATAATTATTATTATGTTATGTTATGTCACCGCGTAGTGACGGATTAAAAATACTTAATGTCACTACGCCATCTCAACCCGTGGGTGTCGTAAAGGCGACTAAGGGAGAGACGTTATGTAAACAAGAGCACTGCAAGAAATGGAAAATTCGAAACAAACCCTATACGAACCCGTCTGGCCAGCGTGATATAGTAGACTAAATTCCCTCCACATTCTTTGGAGACCCGTGCCCAGTAGTGGGAAGTTTGTTGGTTGAAATGATGATGATGTCCAGCAGTGGACGTAGTTGGGCTGATATGATGATGATGATGATGGTTGTTAAGAACGTAAAATTCATATTGTGGAATAGGCCCAAAGTCCAAATCATTCGAAGGGCTCTTCAAGATAAGTAGTGTGAAACAGGCATAAGATTTTACAGGATTGACATCATCATCAGCAATCCATTAAGTCCCATTATGGTTGACAACGAGTGAACAATTATAAGCGTCGACAGGTTACGATAACTACTTACATTATTTAAGTTGTACACTTTTACTACGTTGCTTGTATAGATAAACAACATTCTAACATTGTTTAGCTTAATTTGTAGAAAAACAACGAAAAAGTAAGAAACTAAAGTCTTTCCCCCAAGTTTTCTTTACATTTTGTACAAGACAACAGATTTAATACTGTGAGCTTGCAATATCGCTCGCCGGGTGGTTAGTTAAAGGTAAACTCCGTATTCTGCGCTTAGTCTTGACGCTTCGTGAATCAGCCCCAAGCGCTTACTTTGTTTGTATACTGCAGTTCATGTTTGTAATCTTGTCGAACTTCAGTGTATATCGAGTTGTTAACGGAGATTGCTGAATATCAAAATGAAATTCTTGATATTACTCTGAAGAGCTTTTATAAGCATGTTTTTGTAAAATGAAGTAAGTATTTACTAAATTTTTGTTGAATATTTTCCCCATTGATGAATACATGACTGGAACTAGAGTGTATTTATAAGTAAATGTTATTTAAAGGTGCTGCTTTATAAAAGGTAATCATGAGATTAAAATTATTGATGAAATATTTTTATATTTAATACAAAATAATTATGTTATTTGAAGATAAAATGTGCGATTAAAAAAATCTTTTTGTTTTAAATTTCATCTACAATGCAATTTAAAACAAGGTCTCATTTAATTTCTTCGTACTTTCAATTTGCTTCACAGACTGTACATCGCTTTGTTCTTGACAGATTCTTATTGCAAGTTAAGGAATGTAAAGTAACGTCCATTCTGCATTAGATTATCTTGGTGGCGCAGTTGGACTGACTACATAAAAAAGGACTACATAAATTAAAAACGATTTAGGTGTTCTACCTAGAATTCATATTCTTACCTACCACGGGATTGAATATTTTAGCAAAAGGCTAACATATGAAGTAAAACTTTCGATTAGCCTTTGTGTAAAGCGGAAAGTTTTCTGCGGAAGAAACTTTAAGAATCTCACGGTATAATGAGGTATAATAATATAGTTATGCAGTCCATTTTTATATTACTTTATAAGTGTTGTAAGACCAGATTTATCAAAGGATATTGCTACAAAGTAAAACAAACAACTTTACAAGCTATGCAGTGAGGTTGAAAAATGTTAGTTAAATAGGCAAAAAGTTGAAGACATTTACAAATTGCTTCGGTGTATTCACCCGGCACGGACAAAGGCTGCCAACTCCTTTCTGTTAGAACAAATTCTATTTTTTGACCCTCAATAACACTTTGGTTATTTGAGCGAACAAATTTCAAAGACTTTGTTCTGTTTAAGACGGAGATTGTAATCACTGCTCAGTTTTGATTTAAAAATAAATTGTTTGGTATCAAAAATTTTTCATAGTGAAAATCAATCTTATCTTCAATATTGTTTAAATTTTATCGCAAGGCAGTTTAAATTATAAAATCAAATATTATGATGACGGATTAGGATGGCTAAGTAACAGATTGTGATTTCCTTTATTTCGAATGTTGTTCTTTAGATTCATGACTAAAATTTCATGTTCATAAAAAAAACATACATAATTATGTAAATTCTTTTCAGGTTAAATTCAAAATGAAAACGAACTATGCTCCTTCAAATTTACGCTACTGATGATTGTTACATCAAACATTATTGTACCTTATCTTTAATCTTAAGAATTATGTAATAGTGTACTATTTATGCTGAATAAACAATTTATTTATTTATTTTATAATTATTCTACTTTAAGCAGTTGTACATAAACGTAACATTTAACTACATATGAAAATTTAAGTTCATGTAAACATTAGGTTCCGTTTGCACTTACTCTTGTCTTCAAACCGTCATATTATCGTAAAACAATCTGTTGTAGGTACTAGCCTGGAGTTAGCATAGAAATTTTTCACATTAAAGATTCATAAAAATTAATTCCCCTGTGGCAACATACCGTCTTTAACTTTTACGTAAATCTTAAATTGAATTCAAATTTAAAGTGCCTACATGAGTTAAGTGCTGAATGAGATGATAGATGAATAATGCTGTTGGAAACTTAACCAGTAAAATAGTAGTTACTGAGAATTCAAACTGACTTTACATATTAAACATAGTTTTATTAAATAAAGGCTTGGCTCTGTACAAATTTACATAATTGTTTAAAAGCCCTTTTGATTACTAGCTTGCTAATGCAGCTATTTCGAAATGTTAGACTAGTTCTATTGTTATTCGGTACAAAGCTCAGCAAGACCTTTATTGGATGAAATTTACAAGTTCATTTTAAATTGCAGTTCTGGAAATACGCCAATAACGCAATCTTAGGTTTGAAAATTACCAATATCTCTACTCCACTGAATTATAAGTGATTTATGGTGCTTTAAAGTAAAAATAATTTAATGTATTGTTTAAAATAACAATAATTTAGTAAACATGTTTTCGATTTCGAGAAACTTTTTTCGATTAAAGTTATAAGCAGTACAACATCACGCTACAGCCCATAAAAGCTGAGCAGTGGGCAAATATAGAACGACGGGAGCGAAGCTCCGCGCGACTTCTAAATAATTATAGAAGTCGCGCTTCTTTTGGCCGTAGCGTGATTAGCCTATAATCTTCCTCAATAAATAGGCTATCAAACACTATAAGAATTTTTCAAATCGGACCAGTAGTTCAACCAACCAAACAATCTCTTCAGTTTTATAATATTATATTATTAGTATAGATAAATCACGTCAAATTAAATACCACGCGAGTGGAGCTGCGGGCTTAGATTATTTAGATTAGCTAGTCGTGAATGTAAACGTTAATATAATATATATATAATATACGCGAGAGCTCTCTTAGATATACGAGAAGATAATAATATTTTATTAAAATACTTCATAGCTATACGAACTCCGACACGTGTATCGGATATATTTACAGGAGTACTTTGTATTGAAAGTCCTTCAATTGTTCAGAGAACGCTAAAAGAGCAAAATCATAATATATTCATGACCGAGTTTCCATGTATTGAAGATATATTTAATCGAGTAGGTAATTGGACGTCAGGATTTACAGCACAGATATATATGGAATAGATCACGCAAGTCTCATCGTCTGTATAGAAACCAAGCGTGCCATTATTTTTCCACCTACTATGACGTCACATGAGCGATTTAGTGATGGGAACTCTCCATCCGCGCGTAAACGATTCAAAAAGTCGTCGTTTAGCCGCGTCCCAATCCCAATCGATCCCGTAATCGATTTTTGCAAGATTAATCTAATTTTCTTTTTGGCGCACTACGTGGTAAACGTTCGTGTACTGTAAGATTTTGTTCTATATTCTGTACAAATAAAAAAGAAATAAAAAAGATTTTTAATAATTATTATTGAAAACAAAGCAAATGAATAACAAAGTATAAACAAACACACATAAACATATACATACATAAACATACATGAACAAAGTCACTATACAAATAGAAACATGCAGTAAAAAAAATATTTACATGTTACAAAATACCCAACGCGAACATTTTCTCATTCCTCTGTTTTGAAAATCAATCAGAATTCAGAATCGAAAACTCGCTGTACAATACAACACTATTTGCTATATTTGACAGAAAAATGAGAGAAGCGACCGTACCACGAAGCTCAGCGACAGGTGAAAATATCGATAATTTTAATATTCATTACGTGTTTAACAGACATGCCACACAACACGGCTTTGTAAATAAATGCGGCAATGAATTACGAATTATGCTATACGCTCTCAGTCGCCTAGTTTTCAGTGTAAAACCACAATAAACGTAAAATAATTGAATTTGCAATTAAAACACACACAATTTAATAATAAAATGACTTACCGATGAAAGGAAACGTCTCCATTACCTCGTCCCAATTTTTTTGTGCTGTTTTTGCAGCTCAGTACGGCACAAGTAGGCATTTTTGAGTTTTAGTTCGACGTAAGGCATCGAGAACGTTCCAGTGAGGAATGAATTAAAAGACGAAGAACTATGTCCATTGGACACACATTTTACACGCGAGGTACATACACTTGCGTGATCTATTCCATATATATCTGTGATTTACAGTATAAAAAGTGTGCGGTTTTGCGTTTGAGCTTTTTATTATGTTGTAATGTTTGTATGTTCTCTTCAAATCCTGCAATTGAATTTTAAAATAGTATATTTCAACTGGTTGAGTTGAAATTTTGCATGCATAATTATATAAATTTGATGAAAATGCAATATTTGTATGCAATAATGATGGAGGATTGGCAGGTGGCCATGGGTATTTTGTTATAAAACGACGGTGTATTGTCTGTCTTGAAGAGAACTCCCAATCTATAGTAGCCGAACATAAAATTTGTATGAAAAGAATTTTCTTAAAGTCTATTTTTATTACTGTTTACATAAAAAATGTTAATTTTAACAAGTTATTGTTGGTAACAAAATTTAAATGAATTGAGAGATTCTTTCAATGAAGAATTCAACAATTTTATAAATTTTAGTTTTATTAATAGAAATTTTTCCGAGATACTAGATCGATCAGAAAACTCATAAATATTAGTGGCGAGGAAGGATCACACCTGCGGCGCGCGGCGCTCTGTGTAAAATACCGGCGACGTTTCACCACAAACTCGTTTATTTTCCTAAAGTGATCACACGCCAACAACGTAAATTCTCACTAAAATATATCTTCGCCTAGCTACTATTTAAACGTAGTCTTTAGACAGAACGATGTATTGCAAATTATAGTTAACTTTATACCGAATAAATAACTTCAGAGTTGAATTGATGAGAATTCAGAATTTATTGGCACAAATTGAAATTGTGGGGTTGAACTGTTGAATTCGCGTTTGAAACGACGCCACCGCCGGCATCGCATTGAATGTTAACATAATTGTACATTAAGTTTACATTCAATTCCTATGTTATCTACAAATTTTTAGTCTAATGCAATGATGATATACATCCAACTGAAAACCGGGTGAAAGCAACTATACGACACCCATTAATTACTATTGACAATTATAGTAAACTTAAAGTTTCAATCCTTAAGTTAGGGTCATGTAATGTCATGAAAACAATTAGCTTACCCGGCAAACATTGTTCTGCCATACATATATATTTTTATTATTATAATCGCGATGACAAAAAAAAAACTTTATACCATTTCTCATATCTACCAAATATACAAAAAATATATATTAAAATCGTTCTGTTTCGGGGGACTACGAACAATATGAGTAACGAAATTTTTATATATTACATTAAAATAAAAATATTACCATTGCATCACACCTTTTAACTAGGAGAGATAGACAGAGGACAAAAAAGACCATTTTTGACCGACGAGGCGATCAAACTCAGAACCATTTGCACAACAGTCAGTCATGCTCCTTCTTGGCCACCTAGACAGTTATTATTATTCATCTTAGACATTATATTAAAAAAAAATCTGAATAAAACTTCTAAAACATACGCTTAAAATATTCATAATTCAGTGTTATTTGCATAATTGTTCAAGTTCAGTCAGTTATGCTAATAAGCTTATTTTTAACTTATATTAGAATTAAAAAAGGTTTTCATAAAGACAGCCATGAACGTTACGAACAAACGCTTATTACATTGCTTTAGCTGAGCTAAGCCGAATAATATACTGCTCTCATAAAATGCACGCCTTATTTGCAGGCAGTGCATAATAGACTGTAAATTTCAGTAAAGGGCCACATGCACAGTAAAGTTCAGAAGGAAATATGACTTCGAATACATTATTCATTCTTTAAAACGACGACGTTGAACGGTTTATGCTATGTCATTTACCCAGACATTTTACTTTGAATCCAGGTAGTCGAAAATAAATGAAAGATTTTTTATTACATAAATATAAAATTTATATTTATTAATCATCATAGGTAATATAACTCAGTAATCATGTATTAGCTAATAACATTATCTTCTCCTAATGTTCTTTAAAATTTTACTTTTATTTTCTTTAAAACACGTCATGTTATTCTGTTTATATGCCGTGACCAACGTTGTGGGTTGCACATTTGTATAATGTATTTATATTATAATTTAGCTCATAAGATCTAATGTGTAACTGTTTGTTGATCCTTAATAAATAAATAAAATAATCATCATCAGCAACCCATTTAGTCCCACTGCTGGACTCGGATCTCTTCTCCTCTAACTAGAGAGCTGAGAGGGTTAGACAGGTTTAGGCCATAATCCACACACGCTGGCCTAGTGCGGGTTGGTGGATCAGACATAACAATAGAATTTCTTCTAGGGTATGTCGGTTTCCTCACGATGTGTTCCTTTACCGTTAGCAGATGGTAAGTCACTTGACTAGTACATATAAATTCCACAAAGTGGAATCCACATTGGTACTGCCGGTCGGGATCGAACTCGGACCGCATGATTTGCACACCGGTCCCTTATCCATTCAGCCACCATCGTTTATATTCGCTTATATATGTATAAGGAAATATAATTCTTTATATTTGTCTTTAACTATAATGTATCTATACCGCCTGTGATACAGAATGACTTATCCTAGTATAGGCATACTTTTGTATTTTAATGCCTTTCCATCAATTTGTACACTTGAATAAACAATTTTTTTTTAATAAACATCATCCTAATTTCACCAGTTATGTTTGGTTCTTTGGTGGCCAGTGTGTTTTCAAAGTTCATCTAAGCGTAAAAATAATTTTTGAATAGCACTTCTATTATGTTAAGACAATTAATGTGTTCTGTAATGTGGTCCAAAAATAAACATTACCTATGTCAAGTCCAGTTACTAAATTGTTTGGAACCAAATAAAAGACAATTAAAACAAAACTCAGCATTGTTTGGCAATTCGTAATCTGCGTGTTATTATTCGAGGCGTTCAACCCTTTTCAACCAAGTTACGAAATTTCTGTTTATAGGGGAGCCTTTTTGACTTCCACCATGATGGTGTTCAAACCACAGAGAGGACCTATCTCAGTTTGACACAGTTTCTAATAAAATTGGTCTTTACTGTTAAACTTTCGCACTGCATGATATTAATTTATATTATAAAACGGAAATTCACGCAATTATGTTTTAGGTGTTTTACGGCCGGTGTAACCTGGTCAAAAAGTCAAGAGAAATAAGGTATGTAAATACCTAAAACGGTGAAGGAAAACATCGTAAGGAAACCCACATTAGAAAAAATTCTATGATTATGTTTGATCCACCAACCCGCACTTGGCCAGCGAGAGTGGATTATGGTCTAAATCCTCTCAACTCTCTAATTAGAGGAGAGGAGACCCGAGCCCAGCAGTGGGACTTAATGGGTTGCTGATGATGATGATGATGATGAAATACCTAAAACATAATCTCATAAATTGCTGTTTCATAATATAAATTAAAATTGATCTTGTTTGTCACTTCTGTGGAAAATTTAAATAATGAAGATGAATCTTCATTAATTCATGGAATTATCTTCACCAAAACTCAAAATTGTTTATTACTTTATTTAAGTTTGAGTAGTTTTATCATTATTTATGTTAGAGAGATAAAGATCAATCAAATCAGCCTAATACAATCTACTGCTGGACAAAGATGAAGTTTGTACCTAGAAAAGACGTAAAAAAAAACTTTTAAAATTATTCCGAGGTGCAAGTTTATATTCCGCTTCAGCAACAAAAAAATTCACCTTGATCCGGACCATCAATAATAATTTATTGCCGTCGTAACTCATGCTGCATAGTTTATTTTCCTCGAACGACCACGATTGTGCATTTTTATTACCATTCTAATAGAACCACACTCCTAACTGCACTGATTCGATCCTATAAATATTCTTAATCGATTCTTCCGTCGGAACCCACTCTCATAAAGTGCATAAGAACTATAGCGTGCTCAGGTCCTATATCGATTAGTTATTCGAACGCTAAATGGTACATTTCATTACTTGTTTGCGCTTCAATCTCGCGGTTGTTGAACTTCATTAAACTGTCTGAAGTTTTTAACAGTTTTTTCTATTTTATTATCATGGGTGTTTAGTAGATTTTATGTTTTGTTGCTCCTGATAATATATTTTTAAGCTTTCTTAGAGACTTAATGTGTCTAGAAGATAACAAAATAACTTTAAAAATACATTTTGTATTTTCAAAGAATCTTTAAACGTATGAAAACATTTGTAAAAGATTTACACTAACTTGTAAATTCTGTAAAGTAATTTCAATTTGTGTATCTAATACAACCAATAGCATTAAGTTTTGTGAGTGCGATAACTGTATTTAGTACCATAATAATCCAATTTCTATCAATAGCATACACTGATTACACTGAAGCTTTCTTCAAAGCACTTTCTTTTATAATGAAGATATTTGAGAAGTTTTACAAAACTCAAGATTTTCATAAGGGTCTTAGAAACGCTGTTTAGCAATCGTATAAAAAGCTTTGACGGCCCACAGATTTTATACTCGTATAAGGGCAGTTTTTGATTGTTGTTTCCACTTGAAAGTTACTGACGGAAATATCAACAGTGTTAAAAGTAAGTCAATAAATGTATAGAGGGGTTGGCTGGCTGGATTTTTCTATTTAACTAAGCAGCTTAATTCCAACTGTGCTTTCATGAATGGTTGTAGTTTGCTATAATGCTTCAAAAAAGGAGTGAATAGGTTTCTTAAGCGTCGGCAACGCGCTCGTGATGCAGGCGCCCATAGGCTACGGTAACCGCTTACCATCAGGCGGACCGTACGTCTGTTTGCCACCGTCGTGGTATAAAAAAAAATAACAAAAAAAAAAATCGATTGTTATTACCATTATTTTCCACTTTATTATGAACCTCAATTACAATAACAGTACTTACAAATTTTATTTAGTGATAAGTGTGTAGGTAACATTGAAACCTCTAATTAACGACACTGACAAATTCGTTCTCTGTAACTAGTTATTGCTAGGGTGGCAATTTCCAATTGTCATCACTTCATTTAGCTTACGTTTGAGCTAAGTTTTATCAAGATCGTTTATACTTCATATGATTATGGGTAATTTAGATTAAAATTATGTTTTCATCATTACAATCCATAAATTAATGTCAACATTTTGGAGGGAATTTAGCCTATTATACCACGGTGGCTAGACGAGTTGGTTTCGAATTTTCTTAGTCCCTTAGTCGCCTTGTACGACACCCACGGGTTAAAATGGGGTAGTGACATTATGTATTCTTAATCCGTCACTAAACGGACAAATTTTGTTTTACTATGCAATTAATTTTAAAAGTACCATAATTATTAAATTACATAAAATATCTTTGATTTTGACCTTTCCTTGTACCAATAGTACAATGGTATAAATCCTGTATTATGATCGTAACTTTAGTAAACAATATCAAAACTCTGTTTCAAAACCATGACCCACTTTCATTGTTGGTACCTGTTGCTTTATTGTCGTTTGATATTTCAAACAGTTTCAAACGATTGTGTTTTTGACTCAACTTTTTCTAAAATTCAATGTTTCCTCGACGCCTTTAAAACAAATTACTTTAAATTGTGCGTCGTCATCTTTCGCGACCCGAAATTACAAAGTAATACTTGGATAAATTATAAGAAAGCAGAAACTCGAAATTTAATTACACTTTCTTTAGGTAATAACGAAGGGTGTTTTTATTTTGAAAGTACCTCATTTTATTTATGCGAATACACATTATAAAGAAAAACGGTAATTTTTTTCTTTTATTTTTTGACGAGGATTGCTTTTACTGTAAAAGACAAGCTAGAAGCTTAATAGCGTACACTTAAAATAGCCCATTTGCTCTTATTGTTTAAAAAATAAAGCATTTCCGTTGCCAGCCAGGATGCTGGTCAAAGATTTAAAAAAATACCCTAATAAGACCTTTGCAGGATAAAATTACTGAAATCCGATTTTCAACTTTGCTATTGAATGCGGGTATTGCGTTATCCATTCAAAAGTTGACTACAAGTTTTGAGGTAAAAGTAGTAAATTATTAATTTATGTTTTTCTAGATTGATCAAATTAATTTAAAAAGCAATGGACAATCTTCCTTTGTGAGCAAGTTGGGCGTAATCAACATTTTATTCGAGACCAGTGTCTACAAAAATCCAGGTCAACTTAAAATAATGAATTTCTATTTTCATCAACCTTTACCTTTTCCCAAACTCTATACAATACAACAAAGAGAGGAATTCTAGGAGAACTTCATAAATATTTCACAATTTCCCATTTGATTGACAGGTTCCTCGAAATATTTAATTTTTCGTTCAATTGACGTTGAAACTTACGGCACTGTAATAAATTTAGTGACGTACACAAATGAAATTTATATAAGACTTATTTTCGTGCCCGTTATTGAATTTTACTTTGATCTTTTCATAAATTAAAATAAAACAAAACAGGAAGTAGGTAATAAACTTGTTGCGTGGCAATTTCATATAATATATTATTTAACTAGACGTTGCGCGGGGCTTCGCTCCCGTCGTTCTTTATTTGGCCACTGCTTAGCTCTTGTTAGCCGCAGCGTAATGTTATATAGCTCATAACATTCCTCGATAAATAGGCTATCCAACACATAAATTCCAATTGGACCAGTAGTTCCTGAGATTCTAGCGTTCAATTAAACAAACAAACTCTACAGATTTATAATATTAGTATAAATAAAGTAGTCATATTCATATTTCCGTAATAAGTCATATTTCCGATTTGGAATTATCATAACAGAACATGTGTGACATAAATGAATTGAACAAGTGGCAAAAAAGTGATAAAGACAAAGAAAAGACACAAAATAAAATTAAACCCTTGTAGTGTATATTTCCACTTAAAACAAAGTACCTACTAATAAAACTCTGTGTATATTATGTCGAAATCTACCCGGACGAAGTCGCGGGCTAAAGCTTCGTCTTAGATTTAATCAACAAAAAATATAATAATAAATAATAATAATATTCTACGTCATTCACACAGCGCCATCGAGTCTCAAAGTAAGCAATTATATTTGCTTGTGTTATGGGTACTAAACAACTGATATACTACTTAAATAATTTTTTTTTTTTAGTTAATACATACATATTATAGGTAAATTACACCCAGACACAGAACAAACCTTTATGCTCATCACACAAATATTTGTTCCGGGTGGGATCGAACCCACGACCTCCGGCTTAGCAGTCAGGGTCACTAACCACTAGATCAACAGGCCAGTCAATTAAACCCTTGTAGTGTATATCCACTGATTTCCCCTTAAAACAAAGTACCTACTAATAAAAATCTGTGTATACTCGTATGTCAAAATCTACGCGGACGATGTCGTGGGCTAAAGCTTCGTCTTAGATTTAATCAACAAAAAATATAATTACTTATTATTGTTCGTTTCATGAAATATTATGTTTACATAAATACGTGGTGTAGAATATAACCATTGCTTATAAAAGCCCGCAAATATTCAGGTATTGCTTGTATTTGGTACCAACCACCATTTGAGTGATTTTATGAGTTTTTTGTTTGTATAGCCGACATAATGTGTTCCCAGATATTCCGAGTGTGTTCACTGTGTGTAAATGTTTCACTTGTCACAGCCTTTATGTCGCCGGTATGATTTACAATTACAAGTAATGTGACAGAAAATATTGATATTGTTTCGTAAAAACTGTTACCTTTTTCGAGATTGTCGAAGTAAATTGTTTCTATAACTGCCTCATTGGCGCAGCGGGAAGTGTATACGACTGCTGTGCAAGAGGTCCCGGGTACGATTCCCGGGTCGGGTGAAAATGGTATTGGGTTTTTCTATCATGAAATTCCAGTATTAAGATTTTCCCGGAGTTTGGTAAACAAATGTTCCCGGTTGATGACAATAGGCTCGCCCCCTATTTCATGGGACCAAACATAGCTGGCGAAATGTGAGTGTGAAACACCTCTGCCTAGCCCTTCGGGGAAAAAGGCGTGATGCTATGTTATGTTATGTTATGTTATGATTTATATGAAATTCTTCAAATGAATTTGAAAGATGCAGAAGTTTCTCGTGTTCTTTGTGTGGTGACGGAGATAGAAGAGAGAGATAGAATACCTAAAGTCACCACTCTCTCTCATTCCCGGCATGTCGTAAGAGGTGACCGCCATTACACCACTAGAGAAGGAAACCTCGAAACAAAACCCTGTACCAACCCGTCTGGCTAGCGTGGTAACAGTAGGCTAACTACCACCTAGGCTGCGGGTGGGGGATCATAATTCATTTATTCAGCAGCAATATAAGTTCACAGTTTAACACCAAATCACTTATAAGCTATGTCAATATGATACTAAATTAGTTACAATAGAATATAAATACGAATTAAATTAATACAATGAAATAAGAATTAAATTTATACAATAGAATAAAAATTAAATTAAATTATGTAATTGCAATAAGATTATTTTTGAAACATTATAAGAAAATGAAATCGGGATCGATTGGGGTTCATTCCCTCACCCGCACCCTCCCGCGTAGGCCGACAGCGTCCTCGGTGCACCCGGACGCTGTCGCTCGGTGTTGGTGCCCCATTGGGGGCTTTCGCTGGGTAGGCTGCTGCCCCCTAATTCTGAGCTGTCGGAAAATTTTCGGCCAGAAATGTCAGTGTAATTAAAGTTAAAAAACATAATGTTAAAGAAATAAATGGTTATAGGAAAAAATCTTAAGTTAATCAGTTTTTAATTTTCTATACGGTAGACTATTTTCTAAAATTATACGTCGTACTAAGATTCGAAAAAGTTTGCGATCCGAGAGCAATCCGACGAGTCAGAATCAGGGGGCAGATGTCATATCAAGTTCCTTCGACCCACATGTCACAGCGAAGAGACGGTGTACAGAGGGGTTTAGTGGGTATTTCGGTTCCTACAGGCGAGTCCCACATAACCGTCCTGTGTCCCCGCACGGGGCGATATGCGTTAACGCATTCCCCTCTTAAAAAAAAAGGCTAACCACCACCTATGTAGGTGAGGCCTATGTCCAGCAGTGGACGTTGTTGGGCTGATATGAGTAGTTTTGTCTAGTGGTTAGTGATCCTGACTTCTAAGCCGGAGGTCGTGGGTTCAATCCCCACCCAGGACAAATCTTTGTGTGATGAGCATAAAGGTTTGTTCTGTGACTGGGTGTAATTTATCTATAATATGTATGTATTTACAAAAAAAAATGTATTTAAGTAGTATATCAGTTGTTTAGTACCCATAACACAAGCAAATATAATTGCTTACTTTGGGACTAGATGGCGCTGTTTGAATGTGGTAGAATATTATTAATATTCGTACTGATACCTACCTAAAAACTGAATAGATATCACAAAAAATGATAATTGCGGCCTTTTGTCTTATATTTTCTTTGTCATGATATTTAATGAAAAAAAAACCAGTTTGCGTCCTTCTCATAAAAAATAATGACGTAATATCGACGATATTAAAAATGTTTCTTATTACTAGCACTGTTTTAGTACATTCTTTTTCTTTTAACTTCAAAGGCTGGATTCCGTAATTACAATATCAAAAAACAGGATAGCCAATAAAAAGTCTAAACTGGACGTGAAGAAAACTTTTGTTGGACATCTTAACACAATCATACCATAAAGGACTTGCTTTTTTAACTTAATGTACAAAACAATATGCAAAATAAAATGATTTTTTTAAGTAAAACTAAAGTTAGGGGTAAAACTAAACTTTATAATTAATAAAGCATGAGAAGCTATCTAACAATGTAAGTATACGAAACAGATAGATGACAAACATTTAATATGGCCTGAGTTCCGTGTAGTGACGGATTAAGAATACACAATGTGACTACTCCATAATAATATCAACCCGTGGGTGTCGTAAAAGGGAACTAAGGGAGTAACCTTATACAGACAAGAGCACTGCGAGGAAAGGAAAATTGGAAAGAAACCTTAAACCAACCCGTCTACGTCTGGGTGATATAGTAGGCTAAATTCCCTCCACATTCTTTGGAGGAGACCCGTGCCCAGTAGTGGAATTTTGTATGGGTTCGAATGATGAGGTTATAGAATCTAATAAATTTGAGCTATGATTTTGACTGTTTGTTATATACCCATTAGGAATAAAAACGGCATATGCACTAGATACGATTCTTATACATTCGATATTGGCAATAAATTTACCTAAAATGTATGTTTCAGGGCCCAATTTTGCGACATAAATGATAACCAACATCAATCCCACAAATATATCATCTCTACATCCAATATTTTGTCATCACTTCAATATTCTGGAATCAATAACTCATTGGTAATTCCGCATTCATAAATTGCAACATGTTTTACGACATCCGACATGTTTCAATGCCATATGGAACATTATAGATGGCTAAAACATTATGGTTCAACGCAATAATTCGAATTTGATTAGGTATGGAGGGAAAAAATTGTGTTTTCGTCTTTATTTTTATTAATAAGAAGTTTTAGCGTATACAAGAACCGTTAAATCGTCGCAAAATTAAAATATAATTTTTAATAATCGTCTTTCAATTTTGCCCATAATTTTGCAAGCTACCTTTTTTGTTTTATCTCTTTCCTTGCAATGAGAAAAGTTTGCTACAAGTAGATGGATAAGCCATCACCTTATAGCAAACTTTAGATTTACACGGAATAATATGCTTCTAGAGTTTACAAAGAGAGAAAATATTGAAAGTCGATTTCTTAGCGCGAGTAGGTCAGCTTTTTAAAATCTTGCCGTGTTTTTCCTCCAAATGTCCCTCGCGACAGTTTTTTGGCAAATTTATTTCTTGCACGCTTACATTAAAAGTCTTTTGGGTGCTATTTATCTTCGCGGTTCGGTGCGTGTGAGAATTGAAGTAAATACCTGACATTGTGTGTGCTTAATGTCAAAGAAAATTCCGTTTCATCTGTTAACTTATTTGAAGTGTGATGAAGATTTAAGGTTCATTTTCAGTCAACATAAAATTTATCATATTAAACTTTAAATTTAAATTAAGATTCATCTAAATCAACATTGACATATATATTCGATTGCGTTTTCTTTTGCATAAATTATGTTTTTGCTCTTTTAAAATATAAAATTAATACCACATTAAAATGGTGTTTTCAAAAGTCATTCATTACTGAATGAAGTATCTTTACTGTTCATCGCGCATTAAGATATCTGCTCACTAAGGTCGAGCTCATTTCCTTCATTCCTCTCCTGTTACGTCCGGCCATCCCTTTAAAAGGCGTTTAGTATCCTCCTCTGGATCCTTCGTCGCTTTTAAACTGTCATTGTGATGACGCTACGAAATTGGAGTTAATTTTGTGGTTATTTTAACTGAAGTAATTGTGTGCTCAGTGTAATTGTCTACCTGTCTAATTATATAAGTGTTTTGAATATTAATCGTTGATTACTTGGCACAATTGGTTATTTAGTTTTCATGTTAGCGACTATTTTAAAAAAAACCTACGTTTCTCCATTTGGTTTTAATAGGTCAATACAATTGATGTCCATGTGTTGGTATGTATTAGATATAATATTTATATCGTGAATTATGACTGAATAGGAGAGTTTTATTAAGTTCACCTTTTCTACATTCTACCCTCAAAAATAGTGACATCTAACTGTAATGATAAAGTTACAGTACTCGTTGTGGAGCGTAATAGCTGCGTAATAGGTTTCTTCAAACTTTTCTTATGCAACGCGGTAATAGAAACCACCATTTATAAATTCACATTTGGCCTTGACACAGTAGGAAGAAACAGTGTGTAGTCCATACACTATGATAAGGATTGTCCGCTATGGTTATGAGACCTCTTAATACAAGAAAACTTACTTAAGAGCAAATGGAGACGGAATATTTACAACAGCAATATTTGTAAATATATTTTTGTACCATGTTAAGTATGCTTATTAAAAGAATTTATGTTTATTGTTGTTGGAATAGAATAATACAATTTCTGCTTGTAGTATACAAACATGTTGTTGTTTAAGTAGGTTATGTTTAAGTGTAGGGAACTATATAGTCCTCATAACTTTTTGTCTTTCGTTGTTTCGGTCCATAAATATAGCTTCGTATTCTTTTCCTCAAGGGCATAGGAAAAGATGAAAGTATTATGGAGTTTCCTAATTTTTTATTCCAATTTCGTATTTTATGTAAGCTTTACCTTATTTTGAACGTTGCTAATTTTAAATCATATTAACGTAACATTTTTGCTTATGATGATGTAATGGTATTTATAGAAAGAAGAGAGCTATGAAATGAATTTGTTGAAAATAACATTTTATTTCAATATAAAGACCCTGTAACTGACATTATAACTAAATTAAATTGGACAACAATAAAAAATAAACAAAAATGTAACTGTTTACGTTTCCGCTTTTAAACTCACCATTCAATAACATATTAACGTCTCGATGGCAACTCAAGAACGATTTTCAAGGGAAATATGTTCCTCTATTCCACGTTCGCAATAAACAAAGGCGTTAAGGGCAATAAATCTCGAAAACTTCCAACGTATGTGCTTTAAGTTATCTTTAGTATAGCATGTGCATACTGAACGTCTGTAATTTTATCCGAAAATTGCTGTTTAAATTCAACAATCTTTGCTTTATGACTCTTGTTGTTATTTACTTCTATCTTAAGGGATTTTCCTTGGATTGTTCGCGTATTTCTAAGATAGCCCGAACTTCTATGTGTGATTATAGGGTTGTAGTAATCTATTGATGTTCGTCTGTCAACATTAATTTAACAGGAACATTTTCTACCATGTGTTTTTAATTTATTGGATATCATTTGGTAGTACAGCTTGGAACGGTGAGGTATAGAAAGATTAGCCATCTGCATAAGAATATCCACATAGAACAGAACAACAAAAACTTACTTCTATAACACAATTTGAATAATAAATTTTATGTATAATTTATTCGGAGTGCATAATTATGTATATTTTTAAATAAATAAAAAAAAAGGTAAAAACGGTCTATATATTCGATTAGTATCAGTAGGATTACTCTGGAACTCACGAGTGTTATACGAGAAGCTCATTATTTGTAAGGGTTCACAGTTTCAAACCGTTATTTCTGATTTAACGTAAAATATAATATTATTGTATAAATGTAACTTTTAAATGGAGTGTCTTTACTTTCTGTAATTTAATCATGAAATTGAAATTGACTGGCCTGTTGACCAGGTGGTTAATGACCCTGACTGCTAAGCCGGGGAACCTGGGTTCGATTTCCACCCATGAAAAATCTTTGTGTGATGTTTGTTCTGTCTGGGTGTAATTTAACTATATTACAAAAAAAATGTATTTAAGTATTATATCAGTTGTTTAGTACCCATAACACAAGCAAATATAATTACTTAATTTGGGACTAGATGGCGTGGTGTGAATGTAGTGAAATATCTTTTTGATTTCTTTCAAACATGATTAACTAACTACATTTATTGTTGCATTAAAATGAAATGTTATTTTAATATTATTCATGTACGAGTATTTAACAGTAAGCTATCTCTATATGCAAACAATATTATGTAATTTGAAACTAATTGTAATTCCATACGGCGCCCGCGGCGTAACACAACACGAATGCCACGACATCTGTTGGTATAAATAAGTAGTTGATAATAGTATTAACGTTGATTAATATTAGATTAGTATGCAGAATATGCTAATAGCTACGATTCAGACCAACCGGCTCGCATCGGCCCGCGCCGGGCGGCATTTTACAATGCGTTAAAGAACATTGAAATGTATCAACAGTAATTACAGTTCATATTTTATATATACTCCAGAGATTGTCAGAGAAGCCTACACAGTTTTGTACTTGTTTAAATTTAAGATATTGCTTCAGACAAATGTCTTAATGGAACAACGAATATTCTGGTACATTAATTTATATGTATTTAAATCAAATTGTATTAGGTCGCCAGTTATCAATGCTTTTATTTGACTTTATACATTTAAAAATGAATCCTCAAGTTACAACAAAGATTATTAATTCAAAAACAAACATCGAAAAGCTCTTCCTGAATAAATCAGATTTTAAAACAGACAAAACAATACGAAATTGAGAAAGTTTAAAACAAATCTTAGTATAAAATAAGTCTGAGTAAAATCGCAAAACGAACAACTCCGAAGTTTGGAAATAGATCAAAATAAAATTGCTACTACTTCCTCTCAGGACGGTCACCGGCTTTGTTTGTAGACGATATTTGCTGAGCTTGCGAATCTGATTTTATTATTTACGGACGGTATTATTTGCCAGAAGTGAATTATTATCGAAACAGATATATTTTATGTAAAGAAATACTGCTATTATCAGTTTAATAACAATACCACTGCATATAATAGTCCGTGTAGTGACAGATTAAGAATACATAATGTAACTACCCCATTTCTATCTGTGGGTGTCGTAAAAGGCTACTAAAGGTTATAACTCCTTAAGCAGACAAGAGCACGAGCAAGAGCGAGGTAAAATCATAGGCTAAATTTCCTCCACATTATTTGGAGATTCGTGCCCAGCAGTGGAACGTTTATGGGTTGAAATGATGATGATGATAAAAAATACCACTATGTATGACAGTTGACTCAAATTTTAGTTTTTAGTGTATTCAATGATATTATGTTTCATTGAGTGTAGCACTAGCGGTAGGCATTTGAATAAGGTATTACACGATTTCATTCTTAATATCAAACACGTGTATTTTCTACATAAGGTGAATTTGTTACATAATTAAAATTTCTTTTACTCGCATTTACTTGTATGTATAAAACAAAATCTGATTACAGTACCAGCCTGGGCGTCATTTGAGTTTCCGTCTCTTTGAAGTGAATTATCGCTTTGATATATTAGGAAAAACGTTCAAAATATTTACAGATTAAAACGTAATTTTCTTCAACTCATGCGAATGTTATCACCTATCTGCCTGTCGGCAGTTATAATCCATAGCACTAACTCATCATTAATATCCTACTGCTGGGCTCGGGTCTCCTCTCCTCTATCTATAGAGCAGAGAGGGTTTAGTCCATAATCCACACACGCTGGCCTAATGCCGGTTGGTGGATCAGACATACACTTAGAATTTCTTCTAGTGTATATGGGTTTCCACACGATGTTTTCCTTCGCCGTTAGCAGATGGTAGGTCACATGAATAGTACATAATATAAATACCACAAAGTGAAATCCACATTGGTACTGCTGGTCGGAATCGAATTCGGACCGCGTGTTTAGCACGCCGGTCACTTATCTATTCAGCCACCATCGCTTTTATAGCACTGATATATAGCACTGATTACTAATTATAAACAAAAAGTTACATAATAAAATTCGTTAGGTACATATGCAGCACCGGCTTGCTTGAACAAACTACCTACTACATGTTCAATTAACAAAGTTGTAATACACTACGTGTCTTGTGGGTTGCACAACATAAGTTTTCAGCTCAGCATTTGCTAATGCCGGTTGTCGCAGGCAGACTATCAACTGGAATTCTTTACGTGACATTAGGGTATACGTGAGTTTGTCGAGGCGCATATTACATATTATTATGATTTGTAAGCCTCCTAATCTCTCGGTACTAAATGTATGTTTGGTAACAAATAGAACGTCTGATATAAAAGGACGTATACGTATTCTATATATGAATATTTTTTCATTCGGATCAAGGCTTAGTAGATGAATGACGTGATCAATATTGTAAGGACGTGATGTTTTTATCAACAATGTGAAGATGAAACGAGACTATTTCGTTGCGTTCCGTGCGGTTGCCTTCAAACGTAAAGGTATATTTATATAAAGTAGTAGGTAGGGTGGAGTTGCACTAATTGGACCAGTTCGTAAATTGTACCGCATCAAAATCTACCAAACCGTAATGTTTAGTTTTAAATTGGCTACACTAAAAAGCAGTGCTACCAACATGAAGCAATCGCTGCCATTTTGGATTCAATGACACAAAAGAGTGAAGTGTAGTAAACAAAAATAATTATTACAGCGTTCTGATCGTATTTTATGGATGTTTACCTAAGGATTTCTTGTGACAACGGTAAGTAAACCGCAGCTATTATATATGTGTTTGGAAAGTAGGCATATTAGTGTACTTTTTTGAGAATATACTTTTATGTTTAGCATTTCCAGGTTATGATGCCGGGTCACATAAAAATAAAACATAGTGTTGCCTAACTTGTACCAGGTAGGTTACTCCTAAAATGTACCGGTACAATTTGAGGTGTATGGTGGTTCTTCAACTTGATTGTTAACTAGATTGAAATGTTTTCAGATGCTTGGAGAGGATTAAACGTATTTATATTGACGCCAGATGACTTAGAAAAAGCCTTAGATTGTTTGAAAAGAAATCCATGGGAATTCACGAGTGTTCACGCATGTTCAATATACCTACCTACCTAAATCCACTTTAGAGATTTTTATCAAGTTTGAACAAGTATGTGAATGAATATACCATATTCAAGGGTAGGCTAACTGTTTTTCACGATGAACTTGAACAAGAGCTTGTGTCACATTTGTTAAACATGGAAAAGCTTATTTTTGGACCCACAATAAAGATGTTTGAAAACTGGCTTATGACTAGTTATGACACTGCGGAAAAAATGGCATTCCAAACACTGTTAAACTACTCAATATTCAATACCTTTATGGATAATATTTTTTATAAATATGAACCTAAAACGGTAACGCTGATTTCAGATAATAAGAGGCACTTGAATCTCATTTCGACCATGAAGTACAATTTAGGATACCTGTAGTACAATTAAGGAAACCGGTTTCCCAAATTGTACTTTTTCAGACTTTTTTTAAAACTTGAATTGTCGTCTTTCTTTTTAAATTTCCTCATTTTCTAGTAATAAAAAATGAACACCAATAGTACAACCTTTTTATTTCTAGTAATATAATCCTCTTAAGTTAAATAGTTTTTGTGATAGCTTGTAAAGTTTGTTAACTGGTACAATATAGGCAACCTTACCCTAATATAGATATTGCTTTTTATTAGGGTATATAATATATATAGAAAGGTATGGCCATATTTTTGAAAATGAAGAATAGAGCTAGTGAAGGCGGTTTTTTTCTACAAAGATACAAAAGAAAATATAGAAATTTACTAAAAAAAATTTTTATCTAATATCTAAACAGTCAAAAAGCACAGCACGCGTATATATTTTAATCTGTTTTAACGAACAATTAGGCTAGAATCCATTACAGTATTCTGGTAAAATCAGATACTCTTTTCCGTATTGTCCTACTTGCAAAACATAAACTTTCTTTTAAGTATCATAACCATTAAATGCACCTTAATCTGTTTTTCTTTTCTCACCTCATTTGAATCCAATGGCTATTCATTCCAAGTTTCAGTATTTATTTTGTTTTTTTTTGGAAACTGGATAAAATTAGCATAGAGATTGCTTTTTAGTGAGACTTTTTGCTTTAAAATTTATTAACTTTGATTATCCAAAATGTTAAAGTGATATTGAACTAATTACCAGAAAAGTATAATAAATTTGTGTAAATGATAGTCGTGTTGACTAAACTATTGTGTAATATTGCACAGAAAGCTTGTGTATTGGTAAAATAAAACGCTTTAAAATTTTAACATAGGGCTCACCTAATTTCCGCCACAGCAACAGTGGACGTCATTGGGCTGATATAATGATGATCATCATCATATCAGCCCAACGACATTCACTGCTAGCATTTGTCTATATAAATTTCAGACATATTCTTATCCTATCATTATGATTAGTTATGCACATAAAAGAATCTTTGCATTTTTCAATGTATAAATAATATAAAATATTTCAATTTTTGTTTTAAAAATAATGTAGGCCATCTGAACTAAGAAGAAAATTTCAAACTTCCGCATTATCGCGTGGGGAATCGCTTTAAGAAAAAAAAATTTACAAATTATTTTGAAAGGAAGAAATGGTATGAAATTTTATAAGGTTTATCGTGAATTTGTTTCATAGATCGACTGTTGTTAGCAATTTAATTTTTTACAATTGGCAATTAAAACATTGATAATAAAATAATTTAACTAATAAGTTTGTACTTATAATAAATCAAACAAACCTTTGTTTTTATAAAATAATGCCATTAGTACAACAACTCACCTCATCCAATTAGCTATAAATCGACATAATACAATTATAAAGAATGAAAAAACCTTTTTCATTTTCATTTTCCAACACGAAAAATAATTTAATTTTATTAATTCTACGATATGAAATTACTAATATAAAATATTTTTGAAGTAGCTTTTGAATTCAATAACTTGTATTAATAAAAGTGAGAATTAAATTAGATAAAAATTTTCTATTGTATTTATTTTGATTCTCTTGGTAACCGAAGACTTCTTTTGATTATAACTGTGTCACTTGAACCTTGGATAAGATATTCTTATAAAAAAACCGATTACGTGCAAGTCGGACTCACGCGCACTGGGGGTTCCGTACGAATATGCAATATTTTATAATGTTTTTTGTGATTGAAGTGTATGATGTTTGTAGGTAACGGGATAGCTATAAGTTGGAATAAATATTAATTTATAGGTAGGTAGGTGAACAATCTCTTAATGTCAGTCCGGAATAAACTTTCACTCTTAATCTTATTTTTTATTTACGTTTCCCATTGTTTTTTTTTGTAGTTACGTCATTAATATATTTGAGGGGTAATAAACCCCTCAAATAGGTATATGAGTGAGGTTACTACAAATTTACGATTTTTGGATATTTTCAACTTGATATTTATTGCTTATTGCTAAATTTCATGATTCTAAATCAAGGGAAAGTACTATGTAGTTACTGATACTACTACTAATAGTATAGGTTTATCTAAACGCAATCAAACGACGATCGACAAAACATACGACAAAATAGAGTATAAACGGCTGTATCTCTTGATTCCGTTTCCTAGAACTCTGATTATTAAACCGTTTCAAGGGATTGCAGACCCAAGTATTTGATATTAATTTCAGCTTGATACCTTCAAGCGTTCGTGAGAAAATGGGCCTAGACGTCTGGACCTCTCCGTTGTCCGTCCGTCTGTTTGTCTAAACAGACGGACGTACGACGGAGAGGTCCTATAAGAGTTCTTGAAGTATGAAATCCTAAAAAGAAATCTATTATCTAAACGTTCAAAGCCTTGTGATATTTTATATATTGTCGTTCCCCAAATGAATATATTAGTGTTTATCACTTCGTGTTTAGTTATTTAGAGATGGACGAGAACATTTTGCATACTAATTATGATGGCTGGATACCGTTGAAGTTTCGAAGTCAGCCTTGCTAATTATTCCACCCAGTGAGTCAACAGTGCCAACTGCATCAGAAGAGCATCTTTATTGGACATTACAATCATGTTTTAATTTATTTACTGTAATTGGAATACGTAATATATTATAACAAGTATATTAAAAAATTAAAATGCAAAAAGTCAACAGATAAGCAACGCACTACAAATACCGAAAAATGGTTGTAATTATTCTTCCTGATTAAATTTAAATACATAACATAATATGTATACATATATTTGTAATCTCCATTTGATTCCCTTCATTTTGATAACCTCCTCAATACGTTTGGTTACTTGGTACTTATAATTTGGCGCCCAAAGTTAACCGTCGTTTTTTTTTTATTAAAACCTATATACCTATATATAAGGACACTTGGGTTTTTGAGAAGAATCTAACGATACCTTAATTGTTGAAATCCATCCAGCCTTCCCTTCCAGGCAGTCGGGTAAAAATAGTTAGAAGATTAAAAAAAAAATTAAGTAGAACATACAAGTAAATATGGTACTTAGCGTTAAACAGTAGCTTATTTGTCAGTTCAGTGGTTTTTGTATTTTAAACTAAGTATTCTTACAACAACAGCAATCTCAAATTTATCTAGATAGCTGAGAGGGTTAAGTCCGTAACCCACACGTCACGTTGGCCTAATGCGGATTGGTGGATCAGATATACCCTTGGAATTTCTTCTTGGTTATGACGGCTTTCTCACGAAGATTTTCCTTTATCGTTTGCAGATGATAAGTCTCGTGACTAGCACATAATAATATAAATTCTACAAAGTGAACTCCACTTAGGTACTGGCGCCGGTAGGAATCGAACTCGGACCGCACGATTTGCATGCCAGCTAGCTGTATGAGTATATTCTTATATTAACAAAGTTTAAAACAAGACATGGACGTCCTCATGAAATATAACATTATAATTTGTATAATTTTGACTCGATGTGTCGTTGCAATTCTCTCTAATTAATCTTACAGTGAAACGTCTGTTACGAGTTCTTCACAAAGTTAATTTTTGCTCAACGTACAAACGTTAACTCGGAAACAACTTCAGTCTTTTTAAACTACTTTAATTATCATGTAAAGGTGAAGCTACGGAGCTAGTCTTCTCTCTTAGCTCAAATTATAAACTAGTATATACGCGGAGAAACTACGGCAGCTCTCATTACCGAACATCTGCACATCTTACTCTTATTGAAGTAATTTTATTATAAAATACTTTCTCTCTCTCTGTAGTTCACTCAGAGTTTGAAGGTAGGAAGTGCACTTTGCTGAGTAATAATTAATAAATTTAATCTTTTCTCTGAAAACGGTTTGCTTGTTCAAAGGTCTCCAAGGAAATTTACCTCAAGTTTTTAAAACTTGGAGTAGTGTGGGAGTAGTGGTGGTGATTTAAGTTGACACTATTTTACCGCGTCGGAATTTGCCGTTTTCGATAAAACCTTATTACATTTTGTCTTAAATATTAAGAAATCCTCCGCTTTGATATGATAGTGATAATATCTTTCTAAAAACTTCGTATTACTTCTGATTAAAGTTCGTTGCGGGTCTTATGTCAGTAGATTAGGCTCTCTATAAGACTTCTGAGTATCATAGCTCGCTGTTTGCAAGAGTTCACCATTGTTATTACTGGCTTAGAGGAGTCACGGTAATAGGTACAGTAGTGATTTTCTCTTAATTTAAGAATGAGGCATTACTGAAGCATTCATGTAGATCGTAATAAAGCTCGTAGGGTAATAAATTTCATCAGTAAATTATATAAAGGGTGAGAGAAAGTATTGCTAATCTAAGTACTAAAGTTATTAATTGTGTTGGTAATTTGCGAGCATTGTAGCTGGCTGTCAAATATCAGTGTAATAAAATTTTATGTGTATCAGGTGAGGATGCCATAATATCGTCAACATACTTTACGTTAGGTCGAAAATATAAATTTGACAAGTGAAACGGGTGCCGTCTGTCGTGAAAACTAGGAATAAGGGCACGATATGGAAAAGGATGAAATTGATTATCCTACATACAATTACAAGATGGAAGAAATAAATTTAATAGTAGAAGAGTTCATAAAAACAACGCAGACACCATTGAAATGGTGTGTTACCGTATAATGTACCGAAATAGTGAAATAGTCAGTCAAGTCGTGAGCTTTACGCTGCACGGTCGTTTCAATACTTGCTCCTAGTTGTGTTAGTTAACTAAACCACTGTTTCTCAAATTTTCTGCAACGCCTATTAAACGCACCATGGATACCTACAAATGTGGAATTTGCTCTGAATTACTTTCTGAAGGTGCCCATTGCACAGGTTGCAACCAAGATCTACACTATCATTGTGGAGGAGTTACGGAAGCCAGCTATCGTAAATTTGGCGAAAAGAAAAAACTTACTTGGCGCTGCTCGAAGTGCAAACTAGCTGGTCTTGATCAACCGTCCTCGCCACTTATTGGACCAGAATCAATTCTACTCAAGGAAATCAGAGCTATCGGGGACAAATTGGCGCCACTGGAATGCCTAAAGGATGAGGTCTCTGGGTTGAGAAATGAGTTTGCAGAGTTAAAAACTTCATTAAAAGAGACGAACAAGGAACTTAAAGAATTTAATAACCGAATTAAAGACATTGAACAACGCCTTGTACAGGTGGAGAAAGTTCAGAGTCAGGTTGATCTTTTGCAAACTCGAGTGGAAGAATTAGAAGAAGAAACGAGTGCTGGTGAACAATGGGCAAGGATGAACAATGTGGAGATAAAAGGTATACCCCAAACTAACACCGAAAATTTGTTCGAAATTCTCTTTAAAATTGGATCACAAATACAGTACCCGATAAATAAGACTCAAATCAATTTTATTACGAGAGTACAGACTCGAGAAAAAGGTCATATCAAACCGATTATTGCTTGTTTCTGCAATCGATACGTCAAAGAAGATTTCATAGCTGCTGCGAGACATGCTTCTAAGACAAGCCCACTGTTGCCGGGCTGTTTAGCGTTATCGGGCAATAACAAGATCTATATTAACGACCACCTCACTGCGCGAAATAAACTTCTTTTGGCAAATACGAAGAAAATCGTGGCGGAGAAGGATTTTCGCTATGTATGGGTCAAGCATGCCAAGATTCACGTAAGGAAGACCGACACTTCACACGTTATAGTCGTGAAATCGGAAAAGGATTTTGCCAAATTGGTCTAATTATAAGTGTTTTCTTGTTTTTCTACTTCAAATTGCCATATTATAATTACGTTAATTTAGTTACATTGTTGAAGTTTGAGAATTGTTGGTTGAAGTGTGCTACTCTTGTTTTCCAACAGTTTGATATTCGTTGCACAGTGTATTCTAATATATTTTTTAAATATTACTCGTGTACAATTTCAAATTATTATTCAATATTAAACCTTATACCCTATAGAATTAAGTTTAGTTTGCCGTACATTACATTATCTCTTATGACTAATAGTTGTATAGCGATATCGAGTAAGCATTGTATTGTTTCTATTCATAAGTCATTGGCGACGTATATTCAAAGTTGGATAATTGATGGTCACTGTGTCTCTGCGTGTTGCATAAATTCTTATAGTGTTCAGTATACTGATACCCTCATTTATTTATATTATTGCAATCCACATAATGTTTCTTGTCATAATTTTACCATTATAATGAGTCTGTTAATATTACATTTACGGTACATATATCGCAATTTTAAATATATTCTTAGCAAAATAGTTATTGTGAAGCCAAGAAATGATTCCTCTTAATATATATTATCAGAACGTGCGGGGCTTGCGTACCAAGACCAACAGTTTGTTGCGGAACATTACTTTAAACAATTATGACATTATTGTATTAGTGGAGACTTGGTTAGTGGATAGTGTGTGTAATAGTGAATTGTTAGACCGTCGGTATCTCGTATGGAGACGCGACCGTGATTATGATCGTACGGGACAAACCAAGGGTGGTGGTGTTTTAATTGCGGTACGGAAGGATTTGGTCGCTGTTGAAAAGTGTGACTGGCGCAGCTCGGCGGAAGACATTTGGGTCACTGTTACCTTGAAAAAGTTGCGACCTTCAGTAACATACAACGTGCATATATGTGCCCTTTACCTCTGTAAGGAAAACTCAGGTAACTCATACAATATTCAATTGCAAAACTTTACTAATAATCTTAATAACGTGATACTATCCCATTTGCTTGATAAATTTATTATATTAGGAGATTTTAACTTTGGTAACCAATTAAATTGGACAATAGATGTTGATAGTGATAATTTGCTACCAACAAATTTTACATGTCAATATATAATGGACTTTGTCGACACAATGACTACTTGTAGTTTGTCACAATTCAGTAATATCCGAAATATTAATAATAGACTGTTAGATTTAGCTTTTTCTAACGGCCCAATAACTGTTAGCGAATGTGACGAGCCTCTGGCGGTGCCAGTTGACTTGCACCATAAACCTTTGAGCATTCAGGCGGAATTCGTTGAGATTCATAAATTTCAGGAAAAACAATCAATAAAATATTTATTTCATAAAGGTGATTACGAGGCCATTAAATCTGTATTGGATGAGGTGAACTGGTACGATTTCCTTAACACCGATACATTAGATCGCGCGGTCGAACTTTTTTACAGTAAGTTATACGAAGTGAGAGATAAATATATACCCATTAAATCTATAAGGCAGTCGTCACACCCTGCATGGTATAATTCAGCTTTAGTAAAAATGTTAAAAGAAAAACGTAAATATCACCATAAATACAAACTATATGGAAATCAGAGCGACTACCTATCGTTTTCTTTGCTACGTAAGAGGGCTGTTGAGTTGGAAGAGGAATGTTTTAATATATATATACAAAAAATTGAGTCCACCATTGCAGACGATCCTAGGGCGTTCTGGTCGTATATTAAATGTAAGAAAAACACCTCAACGTTCCCTAATGAGATGCGGTACAAAGATATTTCAGCTAGTAATGGGGTGGACATTAGTAATTTGTTTGCAACATACTTTAAATCAACCTTTCAACACCCTTGTACTGAAACATCTGACCTACAACAACTTGTTCATATTGATAATAGTACAAATCATATTGGCTCCGTATATGTATCTGTTGATAATGTCCTGTCGTTGCTGAAGGGTTTAGATCTCTCCAAATCTGGTGGCCCAGACTTTATACCACCAATGTTCATAGTCAAACTCGCTACCAGTTTAGCTATACCTATATGTTTACTTTTCAAACGGTCATTAACAGAGGGTCTGGTTCCTCAAATCTGGAAATCTGCATTTGTAACGCCAGTGTTAAAGTCAGGTGACATTTCCAATGTAGAAAACTATAGACCTATATCGAAATTATGCCTGTTCGCAAAAATATTTGAACGCATTATCTACAAGGAAGTTTATATAGCGGTTCAGAACAGTATTGGTGAGGAACAACATGGTTTTCTCCGTAGGCGTTCCACTACTTCTAATCTAATCTTGGCACATAATTTTATATCAAGGGGTATGGAGCAAGGATCACAGGTAGACGTTATCTACACCGACTACGCGAAATGTTTTGATCGAATTGACCACCAAATACTGTTACGGAAACTGCTGGCGGCCGGGATACATGGTAGTCTGTACCGTTGGTTCTGTTCATATATAGACAATCGTACGCAGGCTGTTGCTCTGCAAGGTTATACGTCTAGTTGGTGTACTATTCCATCGGGTGTTCCCCAAGGATCACTATTAGGACCATTGTTATTCACTTTATTTGTCACAGATATAAAACTATGTTTCAAAAATTCTTATATACTACTATATGCAGACGATATGAAAATCCTTAAACAGATACGTAGCCACTCAGACACTGAACAACTACAATGCGACCTAAACAACTTTGTAGACTATTGCACGCAGAACAAACTTAACCTTAACATATCAAAATGTTCACACATATCATTTACGCGACAAAAATCTGTTATAGACTCTAGATATCACTTAAATAATCAAATTATTAAGAAAGTCAGTCATATTAAAGACCTGGGAGTTATTTTTGACAATAAACTTCTATTTGATAAGCACATTGATTACATCACAAAGAGAGCCTCTAAATCACTTGGTTTTGTACTAAGAGAATCTGCGTCGTTTAAATCATTAAAAACTGTCAAAATATTGTATTGTTCTTATGTACGCAGCCACCTGGAGTACGCAAGCCAAGTCTGGAATCCGCAGTACCAAATTTATATATCTAGAGTCGAGGGTATACAACGTAAGTTTATGCGTTATTTAGACTATAGGGCTTGTCAACTATCTGTAGACTATATTGCTCGGTGCAAACGGTATCATTTCTTGCCGTTAGAATACAGGCGGATTATCAGTGACATCAGTTACTTGATTAGCGTCGCTAATGGCTTTGTAGATTGTCCAGAACTATTATCGAATATTTTACTTCGTGCCAACCCATTAGGACTTAGGCAGCGTCCTCTGTTGGACGTACCATCAACCACAACAAGATATAGAGATAATTCGTTCTTTTTACGCTGTGCAACAAGTTTTAATCAATTTTCCAAGAAACTTAGTTTGGATCTATTTTGTACCACTTCTAGTACTACTAAGCTACTTTTAAGTAAGGAATTTTTCACATAGAATCAACAAATTTAGGCTGAACTTTGGCAAATATTAATAATCATTAGTACTTCCATGCTACATAAATATCTACTTATTGTAAAAAAAAAAAAAAAAGAGAACCTACATTACTGGTGCAAGAATATTTATATACACGAACTCAATATGTGAAAGCTTGTTATTAGCAATTTAAGTTACTTATTTATAACCACACATGTATCCTATTAGTCTGTAAGCTTTCTGAACAGAAATAAATAAATAAATAAATATCCATACATTCAAAATTTATTTGATTAGTTATTACTTCCCTTAAAACAAAAACTCTACGAGCTGCAACGAGGTTTTATATGTTTTGTACTAAGGCGTTATTGTGGCCAATAACCTGACCGTATAATTGAGGCCAATGTTCTTAATTGGGGTAAAATATAAAGTTTATTATTAACATTTAAAATTATTCTTTGAATAATTATAATTATAGACATCGCAAAGCAAAGAGCGCATTCACAGAATTGGTGAACAAATTGCGGTTGTGTCCACTTTTTGGTTATAAAGTTCAAATAAAATTATCAAAAAGTTCATTCCGAAAATAAATTTTATAATCAATCAATCAGCTTACCAGGCAGTTTATTGTTACAATTCTTTGTGAAAATTGATGGCAGTGGATATATCGCCAGTGCTGTTATGCACTCACTCAATATTTATGAAAACTCGAATAAAATTGAAAATGTTCAAACTCACTTTGATTGATTACAGAGAACAATGAAAACACAAGAGGAATATAAACAAAATAACAATTATCTCTATTACTTTGATATGTTTTAATCAATTGAGGATCCGGTCTGCTTAATGGAGTTTCCAATCAAGATTCATTTGTTTTTGAATTTGAAAGTGATGTTTGTAAAACGGTTGTTTATCTGTTCCGCGTCCATTTAAATCCAAAGGCCCGGAATTAAGCGCATGAGACCATTTGCCTGATGATGGTTTGACGTCCACGTGTATAAAATTTGATGTCGTGAAATAAATATTGATGGGACGATTCCATTCGTATTGATTATCTCGCTACTGAAAGGTACTTCATGTTTTTTTTCCGTTTTCGTAGCACATTCATGTTTTATTTTACATTACTTCCTTTATTCGTTTTATGGATTTTTTATGATAACCCATAGCAATACAGCTTTATTAACTCTTACAGAGGGATAACATTTACTAAGTAATTTGATAAGGTACCTTGTTAGATCAATAAAGATAAAAATGTAAAAATAAAAATTCAACTGCTAAAGATTAAAATAGATGTTTGTATTTTGCATTTTATTTTAGCCTTTAATTAAGGCAGCACTTTATCATGTAATCCCGTAGCAAGTGTTTTCTAAGATAATTATATAAGTAGGTATATGCTTTGTTGGTTGTCCTTGTATAATTAAATTTGAGGTATTCCATGAAGCACACCCAAACGAAGCACACCCAGACGAAGCACACCTAAAGTATTCCATTTAGCACACCCGTAGGTGGGCTTCAAATAAAAATTTAAAATAATTAATTTCTTCTATCGACATTTTTATTTCTTAGTCTCCGCACTATGCGAGTGATATTCGTAGGTGTGCTTCGTGGAATAGGAAATTAATTATTTTTAATTTTTGTTTGAAGCCCACCTACGGGTGTGCTAAGTGGAATACTTTAGGTGTGCTTCGTCTGGGTGTGCTTCATGGAATACCTCTTAAATTTTATTCTATGTTTTGGTAAAGCAGATCAAGTTATCGTTAAGATTTGATTCAATCAGTAAACGTACATTTATGCGTGACCAGCGGGATGGCTTTTTCTTGGCGCAAAGAATAAGCATTGCCGTCCAACGTGGCAATGCTGCCAGTCTGCTGGGCACGTTTTCGGCCGACAGCGGCATTGATGCTGAGGAATTCTTTGACGCATTTTAATTTAAGTTATTTTCGTATTTTTTTGTTTAGTACTTAGTTTTAGTTGTAAATTTTATTTTATTGTAGACATTAAGTATGTAAATATTCTCGATATCCAATAAATACATTTATTATATTTATTTAATGAATACAAGTGGAGTACTGGTATGCTGATACAAGACACAATAAGTAATAGTAATCGACACCAGGTGGGCTTTGGTCAAAACAGAATAGTAATTTAACCCGTAAATACATGAGAAGTTACCTCCCAGTAACTCTATGCCAAATTTATTGAATTAATTGTTGACTGTAAATTATTGTTTACCATTAATTGATAAAGTTTAGTACTACCTACTTCATTCAATAAATTAATTAAATTAAAGTAAATTTAATTCAGTTACCGCAGACACTTAAATCAATACCACTCGAAACGGACAAAACGAGGGCTCAATAACTTTTTCATTCGTGTTCAACAAATGCTTTTGGGTATTATGTGTTTTATTAAATTTAGTGGGGGATTACGTTCCAACTTAAATGTGCAGAGTAAACTTTGTTGAGAGCTTGTGAAGCGCCATCTGGTGGTACAAGTTCCGAACTCACACTGAGGGAGAGTAAAGAATAGCTCACAGTTGCACGGAACTGTGCAAGTCTAATCAACGTAGCAATTTTAATCTTTTAAGTACTAATTTATCAAAAAATATTTCCGTTAGTTTAATTATAAGAGGCCTTGGAACTGGATTTTAATAATAAGCGTATTTTGTACCGACTTTAATAATAAAAAAAATGATAATTTAATAGACTGAGGTAATACAGAAACGTCAATATATTTTTTTATCTAGGTCACAAAAATAAATCTCAAATTCTCCTAATTTTTGTCGAATCTTAAATTTAAAAAATTTAAAAGCTTGTTTAAAAAAAAATCATTTAAAGTTGCACATAATGTCACATATTGGAAATGAACAATAAGCTATAACGGCTGCGCAGTGCGAGCGCACCTTAAATTTAATTTTTTCGCCTTTGCTCTTTGAATTACAGTTGGCACATTATGTTAGCTTGGCTTGAATGCACAGGGGTCAACTCTTGGGTACATTCAATTCAGTCTAGTATATCATGACTTTTAGATTATATTATTAGTTACGAGTAAATTGGGAGAAAATGAGTTTTGTAAGTTCAATTTGGAAACTTGGGCTTGTACAATGAAAAAATTAAAGAATGAAATATTTGTACGCTGTACAACGTCGAGCTATTAATTAAAAAGAAATCACGCGGACTTCACTCTTGTAGTTCTTTATTTGGCTACTGCTCTGCTCTTATTGGTCGTAGTGTGATGTTATATAGCCTATGTTACTCAGTGATAATGTAGCTTTCTAAGTGTGAAATAATTTTTGAAATCGATTCAGTAGTTTTTAAGTTTATTCGTTACATACAAAAATACTAATCTTTCCTCTTTATATTATTTGTATAATAGACAAAGAGGCTTATATTGACATAATATGAACAACTGTAAAAAAGCGAAGGTGGCTGAATGGATAAGGGACCGGAGGCGTGCAAATCACGCGATCCGAGTTCGATCCCGACCGGCAGTAACAATGTGGATTTCACTTTGTGAAATTTATATGTACTAGTCAAGTGACTTACCATCTGCTAACGGTGAAGGAAAAACATCGTGAGGAAACCCACATACCCTAGAAGAAATTCTATGAGTATGTCTGATCCACCAACCCGCTCTAGGCCAGTGTAAGTGGATTATGGCCTAAACCCTCTCAGCTCTCTAGTTAGAGGAGAGGAGACCCGAGCCCAGCAGTGGGACTTAATGGGTTGCTGATGATGAACAACTGTAAGGCCGAGATTGCTCCGCCTGGCTCTCATTCAATTATCCCAACAATTTATGAAAATTCCTATTTTCGAAGTTCTTCCATGGACAATTTATACAAATATTCTTGTCAAATGTATAAAAAATATTTTTTCTTCGAATTGCTTGTACTAAGTTACTTTAGATAAGCTAGCGGTGGCTTAAATTACCACAATGACCACAGCAGAGCGCGACGAGAGGAACACCTTGGGGTTTTAGTGGTGCGAGCCCCACATAACCCCTCGGTTCTTTCCCCAAGACCGAGGGGTATGCGCCAGGCATTTCGCCAAGTAAAAAAAAAAAAGGTGAGGCCTATGTCCAGCTGTGGACGTCGTCCGGCTGATAATATGACGTAGATAATTAAGTTATTTTCGAAATACCAATATATTTATAGCATATACAGACGACAACAACTTATAATAATAAAATTTACTTTTACTAAATTAGCAATCACAATTATTATAATTCTATTCTATAAGAGACTGGGTAGTGATATAGAGATAAGAAGGATTTCATTTAAATATTTTAAGCGTTCATTAAAAATAAAATAGTCGTTAGTTCAAATTACGTTGATGAGATACTTACAACTTTACTTTTATGTGCACCAGTGTGCTAAGATATTGTTTTGAAAAGCCACAGTTACCGAGGCTTTAGATTTTAGATAGATCTGCTCGTTTATAGAGCTCAGACTGTCTTATTAGTGTGGACCTAACCACAGTCACCGTACTTTAAGTAAGTAGTCGTGTGGAGAAATTAATTATGTAGTTTGTTATCTAGAGTTTGCTCTTCAAGTTATCTACAAGTTAATAGTCTCTATACAGCGACTATTATTACAAATAGACTATATAGACATTCTTAACATAAACATAACATAGCATCACGCCTTTTTTCCCGAAGCGGTAGGCAGAGGTGTTTCACACTCACATTTCGCCAGTTATGTTTGCTCCCATGAAATAGGGGGCGAGCCTATTGTAATTAACCGGGAACATTTGTTTACCAAACTCTGGGAAAATCTTAGTACTGGAATTTCATGATATAAAAACCCAATACCATTTTCACCCAACCCGGGAGTCGAACCCAGGACCTCTTGCACAGCAGTCGTATACACTTCCCGCTGCGCCACCGGGGCAGTTTAATAGACATTTATTAGTCACTTTAAAGTTGTTATTATATTTGGCAATTTTTATAAAGCTGATATAATGTTTGTATTGATACTTTAATATAAATTATCCGTGTAGTGACGGATTAAGAATACATAATGTCACTACCCCATTTCAACCCGTGGGTGTCGTAAAAGTCAACTAAGGAAGTAACCTTATGCAGACAAGAGCACTGCGAGAAAAGGAAAATTCGAAACAAACCCTATACCAACCCATCTAACCAGCGTGGTTAGTAGGCTAAATTCCCTCCACTTTCTCTGGAGGAGACCCGTGCCCAGCAGTGGGACGTTTATGGGTTGAAATGATGATGATGATGATGATTTAATATAAAACTCACAATATTAAATTTGGCCACTAAGATGCACTTGAAATTCCAAGCATAATTTGTATATTTTTATAAACAACTTCTGAAAAAAGTCCTACTTTTACAAACCCGAAATCTGGTCTTTAAAAGTGGCCTACTATGACCATTATGTCTACGAAAAATATTGATGTTATTATTTATAGCCTACCTAAACGAACTTACATTGTTTAGATTTATACTTTACTCAATGAAACATTTAATATACTCAAAGAAGCGAGTATTAAATTTATAATTATGAAAACTCCTCATATTCCAGTTTAATTATTACATTCACTAAATTTAGGACATCATTAGAGAAAACGTGAGACACGGAACAATAGCAATTTCAGCTTTGAATTTGTCACGAAAAGCTGTTTGAGCCAAAGTGACTGGCATTCCAGTCTTATGTTTCTCACAGAGTGCATTATACTCAATGTGTTACACTAGAAGATGGTCCCGGTAAGGTTATCTACGACCTAATTCCAGCCGGATTAGTTTTGCTAGATGGCTAATATTGTAGTGGAGATAATGTTACACTCGGTCTATGCATATGAGCTTGTAATGCTGTGCTAAGTTTATGATGACAGTTTGGTAGGTTCAGAAACGTTGTGTTATATATAATCATATTTTAGTATTTCCTTATTTTTTTTGTACAAAATTTAATGCCTACTTAAGTATTAAAACTATAAATACACATAATTTAAAAAAAAAAAAATCTAAAACGTAAAATTAAACAATAAAAAAAAACCCCAGAAAAACTTGTTTAGGCATCGTAATATTCGTCAGCATCACTATCAACCTGAAACGTACCCAAAAGGCTGGCGGTATTGCCACGTTGAATGGCAATGCTAATTCTCTGAGCGTGAAATACACCAGCCCCCACGTCAAGCGTCGATAAGCCTTTTTGCCAGGTTTTTAAACAAACACTAGCACTCGGACCCCAAGTACCAAAAGTCTCCACCCCAAACGGCTCAAAAATATAATTACCAATTAAATTTTGGTATGTTTGCCGTTTGAGGGTCTCTGCAGCTGCAGCAACAGCGCCAGCACAACTCGCTGGGCTTGGAACATGTGATGGCGCAAGGGTGTCGACACAATGTTGCGTCCCACACCAAAGGCCTACCCAACTTCCAAGGTAATAATTTCAAACCATCAGGTCTCTTCCCAACGTCACGTGACAAGCCATTTGGTTCAAGAATAGCTGAAACGCCAGCGGTGACAAGAGCTCGGCGATAGTGATAGTGTCATTTAATTGGGCATGCCGTGGTATACGACCTGCCCTCCTGCTGCAGGATAGGCCATGGTCATTACCTTATTATATGGTCATGACCATTTGGCTACATTTTCATCAAAACTCATTTTATTACGAAGATCAAACATTTAATTTTTTTACTTTTCTATCTTCATACTTTGAGTATAATAATCGCTACTTACAAGGTACTTATTTTTTTTAAATATGTCTTTATTGTAACCAAAAATTTTAGTAGACTCTAAATAAATGACTTTGATCTTACAATTTCTTTAAAAAATATGTTCAGTCCTTAATAACGTTTATAATTTCGTTTCAAAAATAAAAACATGTCTTCATTCTAACAAATTAATGTCAACATTGCTATTTGCCCTTCCACGTTTGCCTTTCCCCTTTTCGATGACGTCACAAGAAATAATTTCTGCTCTGGCTTTCAAAATCCGGCTGTACAGTCTCGAATATATCTCAGTAAAGATTTTCTCAAATAAAAGGCGTTGAATAAGTTGGAACTTTGCACCTCTCGGTTTCAACTTTCTCGGCAATGTATTCGTCAAAATTCCTTTGTAAGTGAGGTTAGATTGAAGTTCGCAGTAGATTGAATTTTTAGAAACAATTTAAAGTTGCAAAAGGACCGGCAGGCATGATAGTCAGGCAAATACAAAACAAAATTAGCTAAGGCCAATTTTTGTGAACGTTTGAAAAATATAATTGTTTAGGTATCAATTTTAGGTATCAATTTTTAAATTCTGCGGGTACGCAGAATCGATTTGAATTCTATATAACTTCACAGATCGTTTAAAAATTATACGTAGTCTATTATATTTTTGAGTTTATAAATTTTCCTGTTATTTAAATCAAAAGAAAATCATTTTACTTCAAACATTATACATTCCAAATTCTCGGCAACATTGCTCCTAGTGGTTCTTTCATTAGCATGAATCCAGCAGACATTTTCGGAAATTAAACGTTGATTAGGGAGCAAATGAAAACCACTGACCTAATGAGGCGTCGAAATTAGAAACCTAACCAAAAGGTGATAAATCAAATGGTACAGGAACCTTTTGATGTAGAATATCTAATTTTAATCAATTACGGCAAAGTAATCGATGATAATAAGGTATAAATTATCTATCTTTTGTTCACAGTTTAACTTAATAAAATGTCGAAAGAAGAAATATAATTCTGCCCCAAATATTTTATTCGAAATAATCAACAATAAAATTATTTGATTTCTTAAAAATAAAGTCAATAAAATAAACCTCGCTTTATATGAGCACAAAGACCTGATAAAGTTAAAGAAATTATGATACTTCAGTCTCCTTAGATAAAGTACTTATTACATAATTATTGAAGCTTCTAAAATTACGTTAATCGTGCTTAAACTTTTCTCGTAAATAGACGGTACCTTCATCAGTCAGTTAAATTAATACAGAACAAAAATGCTAAATTAGAATATATAAGAAATGTTATTGCAATCATAATTTCTCTTTATTTATTTAAAGTATATTTACACGTTTCTGTCAAAATTTTCTTGATAAGTTTTAAAACAGATATAAGCTACAGTTTTAAACGTAATATGAACCTTTTAAAATTTCAGATCTAATTTTCTTCCACATGAATACGATACGATGTTAGGTCAGTCTCTAGAGTGAACTCAAACCGAAGATTCATAACGTGCGGATGATTGCAGATTTAGAACTGAAATGAATTTCCATTTTACGTTGCGTTTGTTGGTTAGTAACAAATCCATGAATGATTGGACTCAAATTGGGTGACATTTTTTTTAGATGGGGAAATGTATTACCGTCTATGTTTTGAGTCAGGAGACTGTGATAAGAAATTTTTAGGTAGGATGGTAAGTAAGGCGAAATACTCGCCCAAACTCCTTGAGCACTCATACTGCCCCTTTAAGAGGGGAACACCAGAACTGGATACAACAATACTGCCCTACCAAAGAAGAACGGCTTATCTGAATATCAAGCGCACGGGAAATTGTATCTAATATAGTAACTGTACATGCGTTTTTCCCGTAGCTAATGTAATGCAATTGCGACTTTTCTTCTTAGCGAGACAGAATAGCGAATCGAATTGCGGTACTTATGTCAAGCAGTGAATTAATTTATTCAACCCTGAATATTAAAATAATTGATTAAAAGTATAATTAATGGAATAGTATTCTAGTGATATTACATTATGTTTTTTTTTTATTATGTTTTTAGAATGTATACAGTCGTGATACTTTCAAGTATCCAATACAATGGGTTAACACAAAACCTGTATTGGAGTAACCTTTAAAAGTCTTAACTGCCTGTAAGAAATTATCCAAATGATAAGACATAAGCTGAATGGTGCTAAGTCTAAAAGTCATAATGTCTCAGTGGCATGGTAAGACTTTTAGACTTAGCACTCATGAAAATATATTTTAAATTAAATCCTAAAACCCAATTTGACAGTGATGTGACAAAATAATCTTTGTGTGAGCATGATTGTTTGTTCTGTGATTTATCAATAATGTATGTATTTACAAAAAGAAATGTTTCTAAGTCGTATATCAGTTGTTTAGTACCCATAACACAAGCAAATATGGCGCTGTGTAAATTGTGTGAAAATATAATTATTATTTGTTCACCAACATTCTAAATTAATTTCAGTCCGAGTATAGGTACTTATGTTTTTCCTGTACTGTGATCGCGGTGGCCTAGCAACCAGACTAGCTAATTATTTTTCATAACATAACATAGCATCACGCCTTTTTCCCCGAAGGGGTAGGCAGTGTTTCACACCCACATTTCGCCAGCTATGTTTGGTCCCATGAAATAGGGGGCGAGCCTATTGTCATCAACCAGGAACATTTGTTTACCAAATTCAGGGAAAAACTTAATACTGGAATTTCATGATAGAAAAACCCAATACCATTTTCGCCCGACCCGGGAATCGAACCCGGGACCTCTTGCACAGTAGTCGTATACACTTCCCGCTGCGCCACCGAGGCAGTTAGTAGTAATTATTTCTCTTATTGTTTTATCTTAAGTCTTAGAGTTATATTATTTGTTCGTGGATCTGGTACACATTAATATCCTCCCCAGTAATGTATCACGAAATTAGTATTGCGAATTCATATTAGCGTATTTTGTTTTTTTTTCTTTGTGTTTGCTAGTAACAATAATAATATTCCAACATATTACTTTTTCTTGCTATTTGAAAAACATCTCTAAATAAATAAAACATGTTTTGAAAAATTAAGGCCATTGTGCTTCATGAATAAGTTTTCAATAAAAAAAAATAATAACTACTAATTCAAAAAAATAAAATCTGTTTAATTTTTATCCCTTTTTAAATCGGTTAAATATAGTAGAGATTTGCACAATATTGTATGAGATGGTTGCTCTTTTGACATAATTTATTGAGGATTACGATGCAGGCTTTTACAACGAGAAAATAATTACATATATGGGTTGCTCATTTTGACGTTCTAGTAACTTAACTATCTCTTTCCACGTATTATTATTTGTGGCGTCATTAATTGTCTTTAATATTTATAAAGCTGAAGAGAGTTGTTTGGTTGAACGCGCTAATTTAAGGAACTACTGGCTGGCCTGTTGGTCTAGTGGTTAGTGACCCTGACTGCTAAGCCGGAGGTCGTGGGTTCGATCCCCACCCAGGACAAATCTTTGTGTGATGAGCATAAAGGTTTGTTCTGTGTCTGGGTGTAATTTATCTATAATATGTATGTATTATTATATATTTATTAAAAAAAAAAAAAAAAGTATATAAAGTATATCAGTTGTTTAGTACCCATAACACAAGAAAATATAATGTCTTACTTTGGGACTAGATGGCGCTGTGTGATTGTGGTAGAATATTACTGGTAAAGAAGTGAAAAAAATTGGTTGGTTTTGAATAGCCTCTTTATCGAGGAAGGGTATTAGCTATATGACATCACGCTACGGTTAATAGAAGCTAAGCAGTGGTCAAACAAAGAACGAAGGAAGCGAAGCCCTAGGCAACAGATAGTACGCGATATATGCCTATTATTCTTACAAGGCTTAGCAACAATTTATTGAAATTGATATCGTGTATGCATACTGCTGGAAATGGGCTTTCGCTTTATTTTCACACTTTTAGGTCAATGGCCAATCAGCAAAAGATTTTGTAAGTTTTGTCCAGCTTGTCCTCTCTCTTATAACTTTACTAAGAATATTTGTTCAATAAAATTTTAATACATTAAATTTAGATTCATAAACATTTCATATAAAGTTGAATGGTTTCGCAAATATAAATTAGTTATAATGAATCTGAAACTAAAGTAAGCCATTAGAGCCAATTGTAATTTAAATAAATTGCTCAATCGACCGATCAAAGTTGAACTCCTTTGAAAATGTTACTTAAATTTTCTAAATTGTTCTATATAACTTGGTATTTCATAATGATCGCATTTGCCTATTCATTTGTCAAATACCATCTGTCTAATCTGTTAGGTTCCCATTAAGTTGGATAATATCAAAATCCTGTAATGAAATAACGCTGAAATGTGATTAATATAAACCTTCATTTAATTAAAAATTCATCAAGCTTTTTGATAGAAGAAAAAGATAGAATTTGTAGATTCAAATTGGTGACCTATTTAGATTTCACGTAGGTGTAGGTGTGAAATCTAGTTACATTAGTTTTCCATTAAATGAGGTGTTTATATCAGGCATATAGTAGATATAATTAATGCCATCTGGTTGCTAGGTAACTATTTCATTTAATAATTACTTGATCTCTTCATTCCAATTTTGAATTTAGATAATAGTTCTAAAAAAATGTCATCATCATCATCATCCTTTTATGGGTTGGAATGATTCCAACCTATAAAAGGCCTTCTGCTGAGCACCGGCCTCCTCCAAATGTGGGGGGAATTCAACCTACTATACAACGCTGGCTAGCTGGGTTGGTACAGGGTTTTCTGCATAAGGTACTCCCTTAGTCGCCTTTTAAGACACCCACGGGTTAAAATGGGGTAGTGACATTATGTATCCGTACGGAAAAATGTATTTTGCAATACGACAAATAGAAATGATTTATGTCTTTATCGACTTCTTATCGTATGGGCTTGAGGCAAACCCTGGTTTTGGAATTTATTAACTCAATTACTGGTAGCAATTAGAAAGAAAAAGTGTGAATTGATTTCTCAGAATTATTTACTTTTGTTGGATAATATTGCGCTCAATGCTTGTGCGCATTTAATCGAAAGTATTCACTATAGTAAATGTAATTCATCATTATCATTCAGTCTCACTGCTGGGCTCGGGTCTCATTTCCTCTAACTAGAGAGCTGAGAGGGTTTAGGCCGTAATCCACTCACGCTGGCTTAGTGCGGGTTGGTGTATCAGATATACTCAGAATTACTTCTAGGGTATGTGGGTTTTTTTTTTTGATAAAGCACACGATGTTTTCCTTCTCCGTTAGCAGATGGTAAGTCACTTGACTAGTACATATAAAGTGTTATCAACATTGGTACTGCCGGTGGGGATTGACATCGGACCGTGATTTGCACGCCGGTCCCTTATCCATTCAGCCACCATACTGTTAAACGATAGAAATGTAATAAATAGAAATGTAATTAGTATAACAAATTCGAATAAAAATAAAATACTAGTCGTTAATATCACTTTAGGGTCTAGATAAGCCTCCGATTCGTTGTAGGCGAAAGAGTAAACACTTTATTTATTGTTGTTTTTACTAAATAATAAATAGATAAGGATAATTAAATTGTTGGCAACATTGCTTAATTACTTGTTTATGTAAGCAAATTAATGGTCTGTTAATTATTTTCAGTGTTGTTTATGTTTTTTTATGAAATGCTATTTTGATAGCAAATTTTGAATGGTGGTTTACAATACGTCGTTATTAAAATAAAGTTGTTATTTTTATATCTATATTAAATGTACTGATTAAATATTTACCTAATGTAACACTTTCCCTCAGTTACTGTTTGAGCTAAGGTACTATAAGCATACCTATATCTTGTAGTGGAATCAAAACAAGCTCAAATGTACTGTTGACCTCCAAAAAGATGTAAGTCAATTTGAACTCTATGTAAATTTTAAGTGAGGAAGGCTTGAATTTGTCTTTGAACAAGTTCTAAAGATATCTCAAGTTACAAATCATAAAAAGACACACTCAGTGAATGTCGCTGACAGATCATTAAAACTTAAAAATATTTTTGGAAATCAAAATATTATTATGTTGTGAAAAGTAACTAAAAGTGGACTTAGAAGTTAATTATTCTCTAAAAATAATTTAAAAAAGGTTTTATAACAATTGGTTCTATAAAAACTTATTGCTGCCATTCACACCTAAGCCTTTACTTAAAAATTAAAGTTATTATCTAAAGAAACTTTATAAAATCCTTCAGATTGACATATCTATTTAATTTGAAGAAAATATTTAGATCTATGCTAAAGGGTTAGTTAAAAATTATTGTCATTTTCTTGAAACCCTTAATTTTCAGATTTACAATACAAATACATTTTGAGACGTTGATATATAAAGAAAATTGCAACCTGAAAGCACAAAAAAAAACAAAAATCTTTTAAATTTTGAAGAAAAGAGAAGTCCTTGTTTCATATTACCACGATATTTTATTTATGGCGTAATATTACAGGGAACACAATTGCCTATTAATTATATTGTAATTATTACAATGGCGTCCTAAAACGTAACCTACCTATACCTCTTATTCAAACTATCGCATTAATTTGAATAATTATGATTTAAACACCTTAACAGCGATTCAACAGGCAATAAATATAAAATAATTAATGCTACAAGTTTAAAGCGACTGTTATTTAACACAATAACGAAACTAAAAGCTTTGCCGATATAGATCTTAGAATTAAAAAGGTCGACCATTAGCTAAGAATAATATTATTTTATCAGATACTTAGTGCGTGCTTTTTAAAGCCTTGATTTATATCGAAATACTTATATATCATTATATATTGAAGTAAAGTACTACCGTAAGCGATTTCAGTCGCTTAAATTAAAGTAAAAGAATACTTTACATATTTTTTCCTTCCATTTCTCTACAGTTCTTTATACCTACTCTCGAATTCTTACTTCTTTCCTCTACCACTATATTTATTGCTGTTAGAGAACTCAAATATGAGTTAAGCTTGCCTGTGTACATTGCATACATACTTGTTTAGATTTTAAGATTATTTGTATGTTTTCTTTTCTTTACTGTCGCGACTCAGATTCTCTGAGTTATACTTGTTTTTGCTACCGAGAGACGAATAAAAGCTGGAAGTTTCATATTAAATTATAAATCGATTCTAAATAATGTTATATGGCCGTCGTCATGATCGATATATCGTATATGTATATATAAAGGACGAACACTATGAAATTTTCGTCTAATTTCGAGATTGTGTTTTATTGGGCTTACAATTGATCCCAAATTTCATCGAAAACTAGAAATTTGCCTTCTTTATAAGCTATTGTAAATACTACCTATTATATTTTTTTATTACTTCAGCAACCCCGTAATGTCCTACTGCTGGGTTCGGGTCTCCTCTCCTCTATTTATTTTTATTTTTTTAATACCACGACGGTGGCAAACAGACGTTCGGTTCTCCTGATGGTAAGCGGTTACCGGAGCCTATGGGCGCCTGCAACACCAGGGGGATCACAAGCGCATTGCCGACCCTTAAGAAACCTAAAATTAAAATAAATATTTGAAATTATAAGATAGAATGAATTACGCGACGTAAAAATAAAATTGATTGTGTTGTTTACATGAATAAACAAATTACCAGTACCCATAAACGACTATTTAAAGAGCTGAGAAGGTTTAGGCCTAGTGCGAGTTGGTGGATTTGACATACACACATAGAATTTCTTCTAGGGTAGGTTATGTTATTTATAGTGTAGGTTTCCTCACGGTGCAATGTTTTCCTTCGTAGTAAGCTGATGGTAATTCACTTGACTAGTACATATAAATTTCACAAAGTGAAATCCACATTTTGTACTGCCATGCCGCTCGGAATCGAACACAGACAGCATTTTTTGCATGCAGGTCGCTTATTCATTCGGTCACTATTACATTTTTATTACTTAGTACTAAAAAAAAACAGTACTCAATTTCTTTTTGCTCGCTAATCGTATAATGTAGCAATGCCTTATCAAGAAAGAAAGTAGGTTCCACAATAAAATTCTTTGACATTTTCGGTTAACAACTGAATTATACACAGCTATATTTTATGGTGCTGGTATTAGAAGTCGAATAAATAAAAGGTAATAACAGGCAATAAGGCCTTATTGTAATGCAGTGCTGATAAGCTGTAATGAGTAGGTTATTTGTTTGAATTCTAACCAATCGTTACTATACGTTTGAATAATGATATCAGACGTCTCTGTCTTACGTAGTTAGGTGTTTAGTTTGTTTAGATTAGGTGAAAAAGTTGTGTGCGTGTAGCATGAAAATTGACTTCATGTTTGTACTAGGTATTGCATGTCAATCGCGTCAAGGCGACTAAGAGAGTAACCGTGTACGTTACCCCAGCTGGAAAGTAGCCCCTAGGGTGATATGAGTAGAATAAGTAATTAGTTCTCAATCTGCTGTGTGCGCCGAATAAAAAATTGGTGCCTATTGTTGTTTTGGAAAAAAACGGAAAAACCGTTTTCTGCTGGGGTAACGCTGTTCTAGCAGGAAAATTCTAAACGAGTGGTCGGAGAGAGAAATATTGTCTGTCAGTAGAGAGCTTATATTTGTGATAGCAGTTGTGCCGAAAATATAATTAGTGGGTCTTCAGGATTTCAAGACATTGCATTTCCTGCTAGGGTAACGTTTTGCAGAATCGTGTACCTCTAAGACCAATATATGTGCGCCTACAGAATAAAAATGGACCAGTAGGACTTGATTTGTGACAATTAGTGACAGAATTAGATTTAAGAAAATATTTACAGTTGTGTCCAGCAGTGGGTCGTTTATGGGTTAAAATGATGAGTAATCGTTACATGTGAAACCTACTATAATGGTACTTTGTTCATTCATGTAAAATTAACATCATTTTTATTTTTACGTCGAGTAATTCTACTTTACAATTTCAAATTTATTTATTTTAAGGTTATAATTGATGATGATGGGCACCGTCGCCGAGGTAGGCCTTACAAACGCTGGTGTGACGACTTTGATACCTTCGACAGGGAATGGTGGAATAAGGCTGGAGATAGACAGCAGTGGAAGGTTCAGGGGAGGCCTTTGCACAGCAGTGGGATAACACAGGCTAATAAAAAAAAAAGTTATAATTTTAGACTAAGAACTTACATATATAAGTAGGTAGGCATATTAAGTAAGTATTGAAATTATAGTAATAATTAAGGAGTTATGTAGTATTTTAAATTCTAAGGAAGCTAAGGAAATGGTGTAAATAGTTCAACAAATCTTTGAAATTAATTTTGAAACTATTTGACAACGAATAAAACGAAGTTGATTAAATTTATACGCAAAGTTAATTCGATCAATTAAATGTCGAGAATGTGAGTACGTACTTAGGTTTTCACTACATAGTATTAAACAGAGTCTGTCTCTCAGTCTCGTTTTCATGTTATCATCAGCAACCCATTAATATCCCACTGCTGGGCTCGGGTCTCCTCTTCTCTATCTAGAGAGCTGAGAGGGTTTAGGCCATAATCCACACACGCTGGCCTAGTGCGGGTTGGTGGATCAGAAATACTCATAGAATTTCTTCTAGGGTATGTGGGTTTCTTCACGATGTTTTTCTTCACCGTTAGGTGATGGTAAGTCACATTACTAGTACATATAAATTCCACAAAATGAAATCCACATTGGTACCTGGTCGGAATTGAACTCGGACCGCGCATTTAGCACGTCGATCACTTATCCATTGAGCCACCATCGCTTCATCAATTTTCATGTGGTTTTTACTAAAAGATGATATGATTCATGAGAAAGGTTTCAGTATATAATCTGGTTACCTATATACCACGCGGACGAAACCGTGTGCAGAAGCTAATGTCTTTTTAAAATCTGATTAGTTCACTTATTGTATCATTTTACTCACAACCACCAGAAGATAAGTAACAAAGAAGCAATCTGGTGGTTGAAACCGGCTGTGAATCATACAGACAGGATTTATGATACTTGAAATGTAATAGCTGAGAGTTATTGCTTAATAATTTAATGCTTTTTCGTACTAAAGATACGGAACAGTCGGAATTTTATTCAAAGATTAGTTATACCTATTTGAATTTCATTATGTGGCGACAGAGTTTTATGATAAATTATTATTTCTGCAATGCCTTAAAAAACTGTCTTGTACTTAATTTATTTATATGTGCCTTAAATTTTTGATGTTTTTTTGAAGCTAAGTAACTGGCATACAATTTTCTAGCAACAACGGCAAATTAAATATCATAAGGCGTTGAAAAGTTCAACATATAAAACTTTTTGAAGTATCAACGAAAATAGCAACTAACGTAGTTATCACAAACAGTGTTAGAATACAGAAGTACATTCATATAGAAAATCTCACGCTTTATTCTCATGGGGGTAGTCAACATTGGGAACATCACGCGCCAACAAAATCCCTTTCGTTTTTTCCATAGTCATACATTTTGATACTGTGCCTTGGCAATAAAATATTGGAGATGTTTTTATGTATCTTACGTTTTTGTGATGTCAGTTCACGTGGAGTTATTGTTGAATATAAAAAAAAAGAAACTGGATATTTTATTGTATTTGAATGTTTTTTATTCCAAAATATAAATAAAAGACCGTTTTTGGTTTAATATTTATTAATTGTGGTATCGCTATTCCTTTTAATTTTGAATTAAGTAATTTTCATAAAGAAAATTAGTAGCAATAAAATACATTTTATAGTATAATTTCCATTTTGAATTTGGTATTTATGTTTTTATCGCTATGAATTTCCGATTTCAAAATTTTTACGTAAACGTGTCCTCTATAAGCTTTTAAAAAGTAGATTCTCGTTTACATAAATTAAGATGCATAATAACAATTTAGTATTGTTTTTGATTACAGAGTTAAAAGTATTACAAAAGCTACGTAAGTGAACATCAAAGCAACTATTTAAACCTTAAACGCTTATAACGTTCCACCGGACATTGTTCCTCTTCCTCTTTATAACTAATATTAAAACTGAGCAAGACTAAACTGACAATTAAATAGAAATTATATTTATAGCGCTTTTGACTCGTAAAAGACGTATTTGGATACATTTATTTATACACATTTCTGTACATTTTAGGTGTAAATGATTTTGTTTCTAATTAGCATTCTAAAAAAGTCATTAGCACTGTTTGTGAGATATCAGTGTACAAATATGTTTATGTATTTACATAGAAGAATTGCTTGTAGTATTAGATAAAACAACTTTAACATAAAAGAAAATACACAGAAAAACTCAATTATATTCGTCCCTTCAAATCATCAGAGGTTATATTTAGTAGGCATTTTCCTCGAAATCTCGTTTCCTTATCTCTTTGAAACAAAATGTTCGTAAAACCGTTTGTTTATAGTCTTTGGTGTATTTAATTATACGGCAGATGATGCTAGAGGGATTTGGGAGTTGTTACTCTGAATAAAATATGAATTGAGTATGAAACCAACCGTTTTAAATATAGGATTATGAATTAAATATTGAAATTATGTAATAGAACAACTGTTCCTAGGGGATGCTGCTGCGTTTTCTGTAAAAGACGTAGATTAAGATCTTATTGCTAATCTATGGAAGAAGACATTGGTTGTTAAAGGTCGTTAATAGAATATACATATTGCTAAAATAAATACTATGTACGCTGTTCTAGTGAAAAGCTGTTTATAAGTCTGAATGCACAATAAGATGTACTTCAAGTATGGTATAAATAAAGATTGTTTTATTAAAATCATTCAAGGTCAATGTGTCTAATTTTAGTAGGTATATATATCCTGACAATCTGTAAAGACGAATAATTACTGGTAAGATTGAAAGAAATCGACCGAACGGTCACAGGGCCGAAGCCCAAGAAGATAGAGCGACTAGATGCACGAGGCAGTGGGCTGTGGTGGAATTGAACCCCTCAGAATGACCGAGGACTGGGACACATGGAGAAAGGCACTAAATAACTTGACTGACGGAGGGGGTCAAAATCCTCAGCATTGAGGGAACGACTTAAAAGAGATATATTTTTAGAAACTCATTAAAAAGTAATTTTTCTAAATGAATTTAAATAAATGTTATGGAGATGATCCGTGCCCAACAGTGTGACATAGCTTCTTAATTAGAATATTGACGACGTTTTAGACAATTATACCAATCTACTTTAACGTAAATTTCACTTACAGTTTCAATTTACTAATATACTGCCTATACTTGTGTGTTTGACAACAGTTTAGAGTTGTTAGACCTCAAATCACACACAGAAACCACCAAATGGTTTTGTGACTTGGAGCAAATTGGCCGCAACAGTTGTCGCCTTAACGGCTAGGTATATCACAACTGGCATATTGACGAGATTCTATGTTCTGCGTAAGAGACAAATAATTGTCATATTGTCTAATGATTGAATAAACCTTCAAGGTTAATTTATGACGTGGTTTACATTATTAATGAGTACCTATGTTGCAAAGTAAGAATTCTGTCACCTGTTTTTCTGAATAAATTAGGTAATAGAAAAAAATAATAGAGAAAAATATATCAAGATATCGAGTTCAAATTGATAAGATTAGCTATCACTACAATTAAATCTTGGAAGTCTCAAGTTTCGAGTATCATGGTTTAAGCTCGTTTAGAGAATAATATAATAAATCGTTGTGCTAGGAGCCAAGAGGATTCTTAGAGTAGTAAATCAGTTAACCACTAGACCAACAGTTTTATAATATAAGTGTAGACGCTTATAAATTTCACGAATAGTTGACAAATAAGTAGTAAAGTATAATAAAATACGGTCAACGCCTCATTCCAGTTTAATAAACTATCTCTCACGGTGTGGGTAGTCCCTCATTATTTAGGATCGTGGTTGCTGCGTGTTTGCTTCTGCCATTAATTGTTTCACTTGATTTATTAATGCATTGGTTTAGTTTCAAATGACTAAAATAATTACTAACAAGTAAATATAATTAAAAAAATTAACCCGACTGCAAAAAATCAACAGAGAGCAACGCACTAAAAAGACCGAAAAAACATATGTATATAATTTGTAATCTCCATTTGATTCCCTTTATTTTGATACTCTACTCGATAGGTTTGGTTAAAAAAAATAATAGAACTATTTCCAATTTGGAACCATTTAATTATGTATAATCTCTTTTTGAATAGGTATATGTAATCTCCTTTTGATTCTCTTTATTTTGATACCGAAATCGATAGGTTTGGTTAAAAAAAAGAATTGAACTTCTTACAACTAATTTAGCGTCAAAAGCCCGCCGTTTAAGTTTTTTTATTTTTAAAACCTATCTAAGGACACTTGGATTTTCTAGACGAATCTAACGATACTCTAATTGTCAAAATTCATCCAACCGTTTGGAAGATTCGTGGGAATAAAGAAATTTACAAACATAAAAGATACGCGCGAAAAACAATACTTTTCATTCCACAGTGATGCTGAGGCTTATAAGAATGAACACCATTACAGCTGAATAGAGAAATGTTATATGATATACGTAAGTTACTTACGTGTAGTTAAGTTAAGTGATCTTCTAAATTTTTATATTAAAGTGCAGATGGCGATTACCAAGTCTATTGCTTGCTCATAAGTCATAACACTTATCTTCTCTTTTCGTTTTGTCACCATCTAGGTGGTGTCCCCTTTAGGCTTCCTCTCCATTAACGCGCTGCGAGGCCACTCTAAGTTTTCCTATTGGTTAATATTTCTCCGTTTTTCTGGGCCGCAGCCTCGCTTCTCAATGAAAATGAAAATATAACAATTTTATAACACCATTCTTACGTCACTGTGGGTTCCTGTAGCAATTGTCAGCAGAAGCGATGGTTAGTGTGGATGTGAACTACCTCTATCTACCTCTTTAGAGAAAAAGGCGTGACGCTATTTTTATATAATGTCGCCACAGTAGTGCACAAAGCTCTTCGATAATAGATTTAACATAACATAACAGCATCACGCCTTTTTCCCCGAAGGGGTAGGCAGAGGTGTTTCACACCCATATTTCGCGAGCTATGTTTGGTCCCATGAATTAGGGGGCGAGCCTATTGTCATCAACCGGGAACATTTGTTTACCATACCGGGAAAATCTCAATACTAGAATTTCATGATAGAACCATTTTTCACCCGGGACCTCTTTGCACAGCAGTCGTAGCTTCCTGCTGCGCCACCGAAGTAGTTATAATAATAGATTTTATACATCGAAATAAAATATTAATAATTAATTAATTAATAGTAATTGTCTTTGCCTCTTTACTAGGATTTGTCAAATTAACTACCAGAAAGCAATTCAAATACTCATTAAACTATATACACACCTGGAGAGAGTCTTACGAGTAATATGAAACTAATTTCCTCCTTGTCTTCATTGTATCCTTTTGATATTGAGCTTGAGTTAGTTAAGGCAGTGAAAACGTTTTCCTTTATCAATCATTTGACGTAATTTAATACGTAAGGATTAACATGAGTTAATAGCTTTGTGTTTACTATTAGATGTTATAATCAAATATTATTATAAGATAGTTCTATACAGAGAACAATGAAAGTGGTTTTACTTTCATATATTCTGTGGTTCTGTTCTTTATTACGAATAAATGTAGTGAATAAAACTTAAAGAAACTGTAACTATCATGGAGAGGCTTATGTCCAGCAGTAGTTGTTCTACGCCTGATATGATGATGGTCTAATAGGGTCAGTTCACACCGACCGGCTTGGCGCGACCGGCCACTCTTCTTGTCACACAGACCGGCGCGAGTTATACGCCTGCAACTGGCCGGAGTCGGTCGTCTGCGTGAATACGAAAGAGTACGTCATCAGAAACATCCTTATTATTTCAATCTAACCGCATTCGGTTTGCTCTTAAGCATTTTCAAAAATAAAATAAGTGACAGGTAAAAATAAACCTTATTACAATGATTAAAAATTTTTTTTTTAACGTAATATAAATCTTGTCTCCACTCCGAGCCCGACTGTGTGAACGGACCCTTAGAGATAAAATTATATTTTTATGTTTATTTTTTATATAAATTTATACACTGCTATTTATTTATTTATCAGAGGAATTACTTAAAATTTTATATTTATTCAGGTATAAGGTGTTTGCAATCCTCGTTGCAAATATAGTAGACCTTTACTGCCCCCATAATGATAGTCCATGAAACAAAGCCCGGTCACCCTTACATAAATTAATTATATAACAAGCGTATATCGTTAGTAAAACACATAAATTATTATTATACCTACATCTTTTCAAGGATTACAGAAAGCGTAGAAAGGCGTGACTTATAAATCAACTGCCAATGACAAATGAAATTACTTACGACCTTAGATCGTCGTTCGTAGGTATTATACTGAGAAAGTCAGACGCGTATATCATTCGCTTTAGCAAATTGTATTGAAATGTCACAATTGCATTGTGCTATATCGTCTAAATTTATTGACAAAGAATATTGGTGTGCAAAATGGATCAAGTAAATTAAGAAGTAATGAACCACTCCACTACACCACAACCACATAAGTATATACTAGAAGACATTGTATGAGTATATCTGATCCAGTAACCCACACTAGGCCAGCGTGAGTGGATTATGGTCTAAACCCTCTTAGCTCTCTAGTTAGTATGTATTTGTATGGTTGCTGCTGAACCACTATATACGCTTCGATATCGCAGGTCTAGCATTCAACCTCCCCCCCCCCCCCGGTTTTTCAAAGCATTTAGTAAAGTAAAATATCTGATTTTTTATATCAGTCCGTGAAATCGAATGATTTAAAACAGGAGACCTAAAAATTTGAAAAGATGTGGGAGTGATATTCTTCTGGTTCCCTTCTTTCTCTTCTTCTTCTACGAAATAAGGCGTACCTATTCTTTTAGGCTATACACTGTAAAAGTATAATTATGCATACAAGATAAGTGGAATCCGAATAGATTTTTTTTCGACACATTTTCTATGAAACATAGCTCAAATCTCAACTGTAGTCGCTGGACCGTGGTTTGAATATAGAATGTGACTTTTATCAAATCTATGACATAGTGTCTATATTCTTTTATTTATTTACAACTTATCTGATAATTTTGATTTCCGTAATATAGAAAGTAACATATCCCGGATAAAATAAAACAAAGAAACATTAAATACAATGTTCACATTAGCAACATATCACTTGGAAAAACTCCATATTACTGTAAAGCAAGCCATTACAATTCGTGGCACGTACAAAATCACTTAATTCATTCTGAAGGGCTATCTTTTCAGCGGAGTTGTTTAGCCCTGGAGGAAATATCTTGTTTGCTATTTGTGCCATTTGCACAAGATAATTTTATGACTGTTCATGTCATTATATAATAGGGTTATACTTAAAATTATATAAAACGTAATCATTATCATCATCAGCAACCCATTAATATCCCACTGCTGGGCTCGGGTCTCCTCTCCTCTAAATAGAGAGCTGAGAGGGTTTACGCCATAATCCACTCACGCTGGCCTAGTGCGGGTTGGTGGATCAGACATACTCATAGAATTTCTTCTAGGGTATGTGGGTTTCCTCACGATGTTTTCCATCACCGTTAGTAGATGGTAAGTCACATGACTAGTACATATAAATTCCATAAAGTGATATCCACATTGGTACTGCTGGTCGGAATCGGACTCGGACCGCGTGTATAGCACGCCGGTCTCTTACCCATTCAGCCGCCATCGCTTTTATAAAACCTAATACATTATTATTTCTATTTATTGTCCTTAAGACAATAGTTGTCCTTTATATACTTCAACCATCAGCGTCATGCTTGCTAATCAAAATATCATGAATCCTACGTAATTCTGTGTCACTTAACTGTAAAGTGACCAGCCAATCTTCGCTAGTTATGGACATCACAGAATCCAAAGAATGGTCAGTTTCAATATATGTGTAACACAGATTATAAAATATCACTAGGGTGATTTGACATTTAAATTCCAAAATCATTGCTGAGGGTCGTGACTTCCACGAATTACTTTTCGAAGTAGGTGAATTTATTTTATTTTTGGTGATAATACGGGATTAGTAGTCCTCACGAACGAAGTCGCGGGCGCAGCTACTAGTATAATATAACAGCATGTTTTTTTGTATACCACGACGCTGGCAAACAGACGATTGGCATGGCATGTATAATACATGAAAACTCAGATCTCTTATACAATACCAGTATATTATATTCTCTATTCATATTCATTCAGCAATTTTATACCAACCCATATTTAATCTGTGCATGTCAGAATACAACCTCAGCTATTATTCTTGACGGCATATGAAAATTAACGAATTTTGAGAAGGGTTCAAGGTGCGCATTAATTAATCCCAACATTGACCTGACTTGGTGACTGTTCAGTAGACAACATAACTAGTTATAAAATTTCCAATCATAATATATACAACAAATTGTTGGTTGACAAATTTCCATACCAAACCATTTTAGGGTTCCATACCAAAAAGGTACAAAAGGAACCTTTATGATCTCGCTCTGTTCGTCTGTCTGCCTGTCACACGTTTATATATCAGAATCTACTTAATAAATAATAAATAAAAATAAAAAAGCCTTTTATTTCTTGATGATGAATAATGAAAAAAGAAATGAAATGAAAAAATATTTATTTGTTCAATCATTATTGAACAAATAAATATTTTTTAATAGAATAATAATAATAATTAACATTAATTTCACTGTTACTCTCTTGCAATTAAACAATTAAAATCTAATTAAAAAGAAAAATATGCGAGTAAAATTAATAATTAGAATATAAATTAAAAAAAATTAAGTTAAAAATAGGTAGATTAAATTTAAAATAGAATTAAAAAAAAAATTAAGTTAAAAGTAAAGTTCTTGAATAAAGTAAATTAAAAACTACAGAATCTACTTATGCTATCGTTATTTGGAATAGTTATAAACATTGTTGATCCAACTCTAGACGCTTATATTTTCTTTTCAAAAGCGTTCCAAATGGGGGTCGAATTTTTAAATTGTCACAATTAGATCAAGTGGGGTATTAAATGAAAGTGCTTTATTTTTACAGTCCTAACCTTTTATTATTCATATATATTTTAATTGGTAAAATTGGCATAGGGAAAAATTTATTTATGTTAAGAATACATAATGTCACGACCCCATTTCAACCTGGCCGGTGTCATACAAGGCAAGGGTCAAACTTAAAGCAACAAGAGCACTTCGACTATGGGAAAACAAAACCCCATATCAACCAGTCTAGCCAGCGTGGTATAGTAGGCTAAATTCCCTCCAAATTTTCGGAGGAGACCCATGCCCAGCAGTGGGTTATTAATTTATGAGTTATAATGATGATTATGATGATATATACTCGTATAGTCACTGTTTAGTAAGCATTTTCCCTAAAATATTTATCATCAACAAACAACCTGTTTGGAAGCAAATGAGTTGTATTAATAAAAGGGCAATTTCCGTAGTGGTACTTCGTAGATACTGAGAGAGATAGTAGAAAGAAAAATAGCAATAATTTTGTGTGTATTTACGAGAAATGAGAAATATTAATGTAATAAACAATAGTATTCAATTAACCTCTTGGCAAGATTTGACGTTTTTGCAATAAATGCTACACATACATTCTCAGGAACTACTGGTCCAATTTAAAAAATTCAGTGTTGGATAATCGAGGAAGGTTATAGGCTATATAATATCACGCTACGGCCAATGGAGCTGAGCAGTGGCCAAATAAAGAACGACGGGAGCCCGCCAAGTGTGTCATTTTTAGAGAAATAAAATTATTTCGAATTAAATTGCACAATTTAAAAGTACGACTATCTTTTTTTTTGAAAAGTAATATCATATTCTGACCACAGCCAAAAAAGGGTATTTTTGTACTTTACTTTTATTAGCTTACTTTTATTTTAGTATTTGTAACATTAATAACAATCCACTGTGTGACCTAGGCCTAGACCTGCCTTGATAAGTGCCTGTCAGTTTTGTGTTCAGTTGGTCTAACAAATAATCGTTAACAATAACTCTGCTGCATCATTCTACACGCTACCCAAATTGTAAATTACAAAAGATTGTAACTATTCATTTTTTTTAAAAAGAGTTGCGTGTATTTCTTGCCAGTTCTTCTCATAGCTCCACCCCGTCAGCGAACTGGTCGTAGGCAAATTTGCTGACACTACTTTTCGGATAACCTGTACATTCTTATCTTGTGACTTTCATAAGTGTTACCTTGTAATCTAGATGAATAAACGAGATTTCATTTCCTTTGGTCGCATCCGACTTTACACCCACAACCTTATTTAATAAATTTTCGTCCTTTTTCAACTTGGAAACAGTCCTTTGTGTACAAAAACGTCAAGTTTATTGAAGTAATGTGTTATACGGCATATTATTATTCGTCAGAATGAAGGGTCCGACAGTTTTGTGTCGACAGGATATTTTTGATTATACTTTTGTTGAGTTCTAGAACTTGTTTGCACAAGACAGTTCTTTTGTAAGAAATTGAAAAAGTTACTTCCTGTATATACAAATATGGTATTTGATATAAGTGTATAATGGAAGCGCTGTAGACTTAGTAGATATATAAAGTATTGGATATCGTTGCGAGTTTCTGAGAAATTAAAGACTACGTGAACATGAAATTAAAATCTTGAAAACTTGCGAAGTTTTAAGAATTTCAGTAGTAAAAAGTAGTTTTAAATATAGGTGTTATATAATATATTAACTATAACGAAATGTTTTTTTTAGTTTTCTAGGTTTAAAAAGCTTTTGGTATAATTAGGAATTGACATAGATTGAAGTTCTAGTAGGTTATCTTTCATTATTATAATGATTCTGCCAAATGCAGCCGTCAAAATATTTTTCACACAAAATTATCAACAGGAATACTGCCTAGTATTTGAATTATTCTTCCCACGTATATACATGCTGGCTCGGGAATGAACATCCTGCAGTAGTGTTTCTTAAGCGCTATAACAAGTTCTTCTTTAAAGGAGATTTAAAGAGATCTACCCTCTCAAAGTAGGCAGCTGCTTGCTTATATCCCTATATTAGCCCCTAGTGTTTACCACTAACCATCAGATGGACAACTTGTACGTCCGCCACAAAATTACATTTTAAAAAAATGTGAGTCAATGCAGTATGGCTTCCACACGACTTTTGGTATCAGATCACCTGTCCAACTTCGCCTTAAGTACTGAAATATTGATGTTGTCATGCAACCCTTTCAGTACTTAACACTCTGTTTGTTCTGACAGATTGATTTTTGGACAATTAATTAACGTGTCACTTTTGATAAAATAATCTGGGCACTTTAAAATATGATCAAACGTCTCGTTTAAATATTTGTGATTTAAACGACGTGATAGCAGATGGGTTATTCGGGCAATATTCGTTTTAGCGTGTTTCATTTATTTTAATTAAATACTAGAAGTCAAGTGGGCTTCATTCCCATCGTTCTTTATTAAATTTGGCCATTACTTGGCTCCTATTGGCCATTGCATGATATTATATAGCCTATAAACTTCCTCGATAAATGGACAATCCAACAATAAAAGAACTTTTTCAAATCAGACCATTATTTCCTGAGATTCTAGCGCTCAACCCAACAAACAAGAAACAAACTCTTCAGCTTTATAAAACTGAAGAGTTTGTTTTATAATATTAGTTGATTAAATAGTATAGATATTATATGTATTATAATATTAGTAGAATACATACTATAGATATTATACTAGAAGTTACGCGGGTTTCGCTTCCGTCGTTTTTTATTTGTTTACTATAATTCAGCTCCGTTTGGCTGTAGCGTGAAGTAAATTTCATGTTAATGATTTTCATATAAGTTGCCAAGACACTTGCATAGCTTCACTGTCACATCCACCAAATTTCGTCATGATATGATTTACAACTTTCGGATATTATTATTTGATGTTTAGATAATTATATCAAAATAAAGAAAGTTAGATTGTTTACAAATTATTCAAAATAGTATCTTCAATTTGGAAGTTTTAGTGAGCCCTTCAATTACCAGTGATAAGAAAATTTAAAAACTAATTTAGGAGTGACAGACAACTTGAAAAAAGGTATGCCGAAGTTCATGAAGATTAAAATTATTTTCATTATAAGTTTTTATATTACCTTAATTCGTATGATTTGCATAGTTTGTTAGTCACTACACCTCGTAAATTAATTTTAAACTAACTTGTTTTGATTGTACGGTGGGCTATTCATCACAAATTCATGACTGAAGAGAGATCAAACACAGCATCATGCTCGGTTTTATTTGTTTAATGCGGTAGGTACTGAAGTCTAACTTAACTTTAATTTATAATTTTGACTTGAATTATAACTTAATATCTTAAGTCCACAGTAATCCTTTATCGCGTTCAGACTTGGCTTTAAGTTTCATCTCATTCCAGGTCTTACCGATGTTCTTCACCTCGTCTGACCGTGCGTCTCCACTTCTGTTTGGACGGTCACGCTTGCTTAAGGATGTGATCGGAGTTTCTTCGGAGGGCGTGGCCAATCCACTTCCACTTACGATGCTTTATCTACGGGGCGATTAGATCAAATTATAGTTTTGGGCTTCATGATCATCATCAAATCAGCTCAACGACGTCCACTGCTGGACATGGGCCTCACCTAATTTACGCCACCGCGAACGGTCCTGTGCCGCCTGCAACCAACACGGCCAAAAGCAAACTTGACCAAGTCGTCGGTCCATCTGCTGGGTGGCCTACACTGCGCCTTGCAATACGTGGCCGCACTCGAGATCCTTATTACTTTATTTTGGGCTCGTAAAGATAAATTTCTTAATAAAAATGTTTTAGCCCACCCAAAATCTAATAATATATTGTGCCTGAAAAAATCTTATAAATTGTAAGTTCTAAATTGTTCATTATTTCGTAGATATTTATAATAACGTTTCTTTCTTCGATACAACAAATCGGATTACGCCAACCGAAATATAGAACACAAATAATGATATTACGTTAAAATGTCTGACATGATCAAAAGGCACGCTCGCTAAATAGGAGCCATATTAAGTTATTAGCATTACTTTTTTAACAAACGGCGCCTTTAGAGAAAGGAATTAGATGTAGTATATCGAGACGGAAAATGGTATCTTAAGTCAAATGACATAAGGTTAAATATTGCTCAGCAGAATTTTTTAATTCATTTCTTTGGTCTCCTGAGTTGACTTCCTTTTAAAGATTTTATTCGATTATTTTTATTTATTCGTAGCAGGAGGTTACAGTAGGTTTCAGACGTTATATTTACTTTCGTGAAAATTTAAAATATATTTTCTTTATCTAATTCCTCAGTTGTGAGAGACTAAAATTAATAAACAAGTAATAAACTGCACTTAAACTTAGTATAATACAATTATTTAGGTTCACAATTTTTATAGCGTGTGAGGATTGCTAGCCTACGATGCTAGATTCCTCGAGTTACTATAACCAGTATAATTATTATTATATGAAGAAATAATACATAAATAAATATATTCAGTTTAGTTTACTCTTGTCCTTAGAATCAACAAACAAACTAATAGTTTCGTCAGTTCAAGTTACGACAAAGCTTAATTATGTTGACATTATGAAACATGTTATTTGATGTTTATTACAAACATATTTACCATGTGCGCAAAGGAGAGAAATGGAATATGAACTATGTGAAATTCTATCCATACTGATTACTAGATGACTGGCCTGTTGGCTTAGTGGTTAGTGATACTGACTGCAAGGGTGCGAGGGTTCGATTCCCATCCAAAACAAATCTTTGTGTGTTGAACATAACTGTTTGTTTGCCTTCGGCTTTGGCTCGGTGTCTTCGTGTAATTTATCTTTTATATGTAAAAATTAAAAAAAAGTATAGTAGTTTATCAGTTGTTTAGTACCCATAAACAAGCAAATGTAATTGCTTAATTTAGAACTAGATGGCGCTGTGTGAACGAGGTAAAATATTATTATATTTTACTATAAAAGTTCTATAGTAAAAGTTCTATGGGTTACAGACTGTTGGCGGGGACGAGATTATCTACGTAAATATTATTTATTACGATCTTTCTATGTTCCGATTGCCATCCTCAAAAACGTATTACCACTAGGTACAACTAAAAATTCAAATAGGCTGTAACTTGAACGACCTTAACTTGTAAATTATCGCTGACTCGTCTAAAATTTAACAGTTCACTATCAGCTGTTGCTTGATTTGTGTTAATATTAGGCAAAGTGCGAGCGTGTAGAATTTCCACGCCATTACCACCAACTAGATCAAGGGTTTTGAATTACGGATTAGTATATTCTGGAAGCCGCTTCCCTGTTCTCTGTTTAAGATGAATATCGGTTTCAATGCCGCCAGCCTGCTGGAAAAAAATTATTATGCAATATTTTAATTTGTTTTTCTATTTTAATTGTTTCGTCACTTTTTTAGAATGATGAACAGTAAACAGTGGACTGTGCGGTCGCCAACACATCTCCACCAACTTTTAGTACCAAGGGAACTTAATACTCAATGTACTGGAAGTGATACAGTTACTAAGGGCAGTTTAGCAAATGTTACTGATGATGATGATGAATTTTAGTTTATAAATTGTTAATATTATTATAAAATATCTGGTTAAAGACATTTATTTCTCATAAAGAACAGGATACAAGTTCACTTACATGAGAAACTTAATGTATAATTAAACTTAAATATTAATGTTTGTTAGTCGATGGTTTTAGAGCTAGAGGTCAGTAACAGTAGTAGTAGTAATTAAATTAAATGTAAATGTATAAAAGGTAGGTACAATTGTATCAGAATTTAATTATTGAAATCGGTCCAGTAGTCTTTAAATTTACTCGTTACATAGCGAAATATAAGTTTTTCCTCTTTATAATGTAAATAGTAAAAATCAAGTTATATATGTAGGTATATATATATAGGTAAGATTATTATTTTTATTTTAAAATTAAAATATCGGGTTTTTTCTAATAAAAAGCATTAAGATTTGTTGATTTCATACTTGGCTAAATACTCTTGTTTCGTGATGTTTAAATGGTTTAAAGGCGATCGACCAGATTTGAATATAACACCAGTTGAATAAGTAGCAGCAATTTAATAACAACAAAAATATTCGGTAAGATAAAAATCATCACATCACACAAAATTTAGTTTACAATTTCTACTGCAGGATACACAACTTTTGTATTAAGTTTAGAATTAAATTAGAATTTAATAAGTATACTGAGTGTTATGAGACGCTTATGTCCAGCATTGGACTGCATTAGCCTGGATTGAATTATAAAATATTGTAACCTCGATATGTACAAAAACACTTTTATTTGTATATGTACCTAATTATTGTGTGTATATATTACATTCCTGATGGCTGTCTGTAGTCATCGTAATAAGTATAATTACGTATTACGATGACTACAGACAGCCATCAGGAATGTGAGAACAGTAATATAAACCTCTTTCTCTTTAGCATTTGCTAAACTGCCCTAAGTAACTGTGTCACTTCCAGTACATTGATTTTTAAGTTTCCTTGGAACTAAAATTTGGTGGAGATGTGTTGGCGACCGCACAGTCCACTGTTTACTGTTCATTATTGAACAAGCACTGGATATTCTTGAGTATCTAGTAATTGTTCTAATTTAAATCTACTAGGCTTCATATAGCTTAAACAACAAGTAAGCTTGGGCATAGAAATGCTTAAACACTACGCTTAAAAGAGGTTCATTTTATCGATAATTATTTCATCATTAAAATACATCACTAAATCGACTCAAATTTTATTGTACTTACTGGTTTTTACAGTAATGGGTAATGTACTTACAATATCGACACATAAAGTTTTTCAATTTCAAGTTATGAAACATTGTAATAATCATCATCATAATTATCATTATCAGCTAGATGGTCCGACGACCTAAAAAAGGTCGCTGGGTCTGACTGGATGCGGAAGGCGGAGGACAGAGTGCTATGGCGCGTTTTAGGAGAGGCCTACATCCAGCAGTGGACTGCAATAGACTGAAATGATGAAATGATGAATTATCAACCCAACGACGTCCATTGCTGGACATAGGCCTTGTAATAATAAAATATATAAAATACAAGTATTCTTACTTGTACGGAGACTAGATCCTACATCAAATTAATATTAAAGGTAATATTTAAAGTGTTAAATCTTAAAAATTCCGCTAATTTACTGTCGCAGTTTACAACGTAATTCTTGTATCCGCGTAGTGTTGCTTCATTGTAGACGATTTAATTATAAAATAATGATATAAACCTAACCTTTTAAGTTCTTATTAGTAATTGGAATGAATTGTCTATATCACATGCTCATAAAGGCCATATACAGGAAAACCTATTTTCCTTAAACGTTATTGTTAGCTAACTATTAATGAATATATTACTGCATAGTTTAAATCATCTTATTATATAATTATATATAGTAGAATAATTGTCATCATAACACCATGAAACAGTTGATTATTAAGTACTAGAAGTCCCACGGGGCTTCGCTCCCGACGTTCTTTATTTTGCCACTGGACAGCTCCTATTGCCTGTGGCGTGTTGTTATATACCTTATAACCTTTCTCAATAAATGGACTATCCAATACTAAACAATTTTTCAAATCGGACCGGTACTTCCTGAGATCCTAACGTTCAAACAAACAAACACACTACAGCTTTTTAGAGCTTTATAATATTGGTATAGATAAGTATTTTAAATAATAATCAAATAGGTAGTAATATATTATGTTTGCTAAACCAACGTTGTCTTGCTAATATTTATTTTTCAAAATTGACACAAGTGTAAATAATTTGAACTATCATCATCATATCAGCCCAATGACGTCCACTGTTGAACGCCGGTCAGAACTTCAAAGTCCAAGCGTGGCGGACAAATTTATTTGGTCTGTGAAAATGAGAATGAAATTTACTATGTCAAATAAATCGTTTACAGAAATTCGTATTCAGAACCAAAAGAATCATGCATGTATTTTTTACATTTCGTCATAATTAACACAATTATTTCAAATAAACTCTAGGATACATTATTTAAATTATTTACAAAATTACAGTTAATTACAGGTCTGTCTGCATTAACAATATAAAAAGATGATGCTATGTATAAGAAGAGATTAGGGAAGTTTAACAGTATATAATACACATCATCATCATAGTTACTGGTAGTAACTATTTCTTCCCTCAGTGACAATGTAGGTACTGATTTTGAATTCTAAAGGCGTTGCTTTTGGGTCTTGAGCAGTAAACATGATTGACCCTTCCAAGGGTTAAATCCCAGTTGACCGAAAGCTTTTTATACAACTTCTCATTTTGGCCTTTATCACATACCGATCAAATACGGGTATTGTACCTAATCCTGTGAGCTCTTGGTTTGTGGCAAAAATATCCCAAGAGTATATTTGAAAAATAACATTGGTGACGCACCTAAGTCTGCATGGTAAACATCAAAAATATGTATAAATTAAGTTTTAAATAATTTAATTGTTTTAAGCTTCAGTATGACAGCTGATTGTACAGTAATCTCCAAAAGCCATATTATATATATATAAATATTTCAAGCATTTATGAGTTTTGTTCCATTATCATCATGAAATTACTACTGTCCACTATTTTTCTTGACAATTTCTTTTTTCTAAAACTATATAAAAACCATAAACTAAAGGAGCAGCATTGTATATAGTGCTACCTCTTTGGGAACACTTAACAGGAAGGCTCAAATTGTATTGGATGAAAAAGGTAGGATCTATAGAAAGTTGCCTCTCTGACTTGTTCAATGTATTGTGAAGAACAGATCGACCTATTGGAAATTCCATCATGTGCACATTGCGTTTAGCTTTGTGAATTATTGAGTTACAGTTTCCTGATTCAGTGTAATTATTTATAAAACATTCAAATCTTATAAAACATGCAATTTGCCTGATAGCTTTGAATTTTGTATCACTATAGCAATAAAAATTATGTAGGTTTTTTTTTCTTTAAAGTTTCTGAGTTATTACACACACACACATAAATAATATAAACTAATAAAAGTTGTGGTGATTCCGGAGAGCATTATTCATTTTATTTACACAACTATTATTTCTTCCAAAACACATAAATTAAAGAATTTCTTTTAATACATTCACTCACATGAAATAATGGCTACTTAGCACATTACCTCGCGATTGTACTTCGCACAGTTGTTCTCGATTGTCCCTGAATTATTTATTTATTACTAATAGAAATAAATGGTTCACATTGCTACGTTTCGCAGTCCCTTGCTTGCTCCTTTCCCGTTTACTGAATCACAACGGATTTTTTCGTCAATAGTTATGAAACATTAATGAGTCAGAAGGGTTTCGTAACGGTCGAGGAGTTTATTTTTGAAGAAGAGATTCATTTGTCTCGTAGAATATTTATTGTATATATTATATAAGATACTAGCTTTTGCCCGCGACTTCGTTCGCGTAGATTTCGATATATAGACCTTTGTTTTAAGTGCAATTCATGAATAATCATGTACCTATCACCCAATTACAGGAGTTGAATTTCAGTTTACGTCAAAATAGACAACATTTTCGTAATCAGGCTCCTAGAAAACCTTGAAAATGATATCCATATCGATTTCTAATAATTTTCACACCCATTTCATCCCTAAGGGTAAGTTTTTCAAACACCAAAAATTACCCATAAACTCACTTCTGAACTGAAGTTCTAATTGAGATTATCCGTCCATAGAAACCTAAAAAATAACGACTAAGTACTTAGTTTTTAAACGCCTTTATCACAATTTCATCCCCTTTGGCATATAATTTAAAATAATAAGCAAGGAACACGTATTTGTGTTTTTGATCACATGTATAAAGTTCCGAAGTAAAAAGACGCTAATACAATTTCTCCATACAACCTTTGGTCCCCTCTTTCACCCCTTTATGGGTTGAATTTTATTTTATGCCCAAATAAATAACATTTAGGTAATCAGCGTCCTTGAAAACTTAAAAAAAAGATCTAATTACTATTTATTTCCTGATTATTGACCTTTAATTTCTGAGACACTATATGTCAAACCTTTTTGAATAGTTTAATTTCGTGTATTATTTTTAATGGATAGGGGTAGACTGTATAATGATTGGCACCCGGATATCTACAAAGCATGAATTGTTAAAAAAACATTTATTTTAAAGTAGAAATATATTTAATCGGATGATCATGGTTTTAGAAACAAAAAAAAATCAAAAAATCACTAATGTTTCGAAAATTACAGTGCCATTGATCCGTCAGTCTGTCATTCAGGACAAATTTATATGTATAGATTATACTGGTAAGCGAATTATAAGCAAGTTTCATCTCATCACGTTGTCAAAGTGACAAAATAAGATTTTAATATTTAGACACTGAACAGTTTTGTATTTCGTAATAGAAATAAAAATATTATAGATGAAATCGCAATAAATAATTACCAAAACCATGTTTAATTATGTAATTTTACCATATATATTGTGTGAAAGCAAAGTGGGTTTATTTATGTTTACAAAAATTATCAACACATTTAACTTTTGTTCATATTGTTCTAGTATTGACACTTGGGACCTTTAAAATCCTAGGACCGACTTGTCGTAATCTTATCTGCTATGATATTTATAGATATTTAGATAATTATATAAATATATTTATGTAATTAATATAAGTGTATTTATATAATTATCTATAAATATCATATGATATTTATAGATAACTATATAAATATATCTATTATATAATTATATAAATATATTTATTATTCGAAAGATTCCTGTAGATGTAAATATTAGTCCACCACATTCACAGTATAAACCTGCTAGTATAATTATGTAAATGGTCTTCATTCATGCGTTTTGATATTATATTTGCTTCGATATCATGCAGTTCGAAATATGATTTATTTTGGAAAATTATGTGACCTAAATTAAAATTTGAAATTAAATTACCTAGATACAGAGATAGACAAGTGCTTTTATTATTGTGGTTACAGTGTCAGTCATAAGGAAACTCTTGCAACGGTATAACGTTTTTCTTGAATTAATTGTTTATTTTGTTCGCGTTTTAATACCATCATTTGTCATGGCATACTATGGAAATACGTTCAGTGATGATAAAAATGGGCAATGGTTAACATCTAATTCTTTTGGCCCATCACATTCAAAAAGTAATCCAAGTTTCAAAGATTTCACAGAATTTCATAAAAGTGTTACTAGTGGTATCAAATATACGACAATTTTTATTATTGTTATGTCCATAATTTCTCTACTTGTCGGATTATTTACAACATATAAAATATACAAAACGTGCAAAAAAGCTCAGCGCTCAACTATAATGAACGCAAATATGAATCTAAACGTTGGACTTGGAATATCATCAGACAGGAATCGTTTGGAATATGTCAACGAAGTAAAAATGCAAGATAACAATCAATCCGAACCTCCAGAAGCTGCCCAAAATTTGCAACAATCAAATTCACAATCTACAAATTTAAGAGGAAATAATTTTATGGCAAATCTTGTCACGTGCAATCCACTCCAGGATACAACTCACAGGTGTACGTGTACAATGAGTGATAAATTGGAAACTTCGAAAATTACTCAAAATTGTCAGCCACAATTCAAAATTCCAAGGCCTTGTTTAGTTAATCTCGACAAAGAAAACAGAACAAAAATAAAACAAAATGATGAATCTGGAATACAAAGGACTGATGTTGACGTGAACTTTAAAGTTGATGTAGCAATATGCCATGATCCTCGTTTATATGAGAAAAATAAGAAAAGGAATTCTCTTTAAAGACAGTGTCGACAATATACGTATTTATACATATACCTTCTACCTCTACATTGTATCTTCTCTTGATAACTATCTTCATCTGAGGTAGGCTCATGTGATTAAGATACTTCGAAAAAAGTAACACAAAAGTAAGCTTAGATTTATATTTTATTTATTTAATTAGAATAATTATAAGTGATCGGGAAGTCCCAGCAACTCATGTTTATGTAATGGTGGCTTTGTGTCTTAAAAAAAAACGAATACACACATTATAAAATCTCATTTGTTCCCGACAATGTCATTTTAGTGTTTTGTGACTGCAAAAAGATTGTAATGCGCCTACAACCTGTTTGATTAAACGAGAGTGTAGCTATTTTGGCCTAAATTTAATGATACTGAAGATAAGAATAAGTAGTTTTCAATAAGTATTTTTTATATTTATTATTAACGTAATTATTATTATTAACACCTAAGCTATGATAATAATCTTTCTTTGTAAATACTTGTTGAAAAGTGTTCTCATATATCCGTAGTATTTACTTCAATGTACCTAACTAAAGATGTGCGTCATTGTGGTATGATTCTGTTGTTTGTGTAAAATATTGGAAGCCACAAAAGAAAACGCCTTATGTCAAGTAGGTAATGATGTCTGGATGTCATGAGTATATTTTATTTTAGTATCCCTGTTTTCTTGTGTTAGTTGCAATAATTCTTAGTACAAACAATGCTGGGTTTATTCGTAAATATCCCAAGTATAAATATATAGAATCATAGTTTTAAGTTTCGTATAAGAACGCTGTATATTTTTATATAACTTAATATGTCACTAAAATGAAAAATGGGTTGTATTGATGATAAGAAATCTAATGATTGCCCATAAGCGTCCCACTGGGCACAGGTCCTCCAAAGATGGTGGAGGGAATTTAGCCTACTCATACCACGCTGGTCAGACAGGTTGGTATAGAGTTTTGTTTCGAATTTTACTTTTCTCGCATTAAAATAATGAGAAAAAATTAAATAGGAAAATCAATTGCTCCGCATCACTACGGCTCTCCAACGAACACGTGCCCAATTTGACACAATTTAAAATACCTATAAGTACGCCTTTATAGTGTTAAAGCCTCCAGGTATCAATCAGGTACAAATCAGGTAATTAATAATTAAAATATATTTTAATAACTTATGATAAGCAAAAGTGTTTTATTCATTTGGCCTCTATTCAAAATATTTGAAATTTGAAACAAAGGCAAAATGTCGCTAGGTTCATTATAACGTTATTGCTAAAAACTTTCTTCCTACTAAATGCTACAATATTCCCACTGTTCCTTTTGTTTTGAAACATTTGTGTATTATCATGTTTGCCCCAAGTTTTGGCAACAAAAGAGTTCAAATGGATGCCCATCTAAATTCTCATTACACTAACATTACACATTTAACAATTTAAGCGAGAATTGTTGTTATTTTTATAGTTGTAACGCCTATTTTCCTTAATCTTAGTAAGAAAACAATGAATAGTTTGATGTTTAACATAAAAGTAATATAGTAAATGTATTTAAACATTATGTTTTTCTATTGATGTAAGGTAAACAAACAGGAAAATACTTATATAATTATAAAATATCTACCACGAAGTGTATCGTAGATGTAAGTATAAACATACTTACGTCATATAAAATAATATTTTTTTTCTCTGGAGACGGTAAGTTGAGGGATACAATTATTTAGCTCTATATTTTGACATTTGGACATAATTTAAGTTTTTACCGACTGATACCTACTTACTTTATTTCTTAACTTAAAAATCCAACATCAAAAAGATCTTTATTACAATTAATTACTATTGAATGAGTCACACCGACTCCGCAAAAAAACAGTACATTCAGATTCCTACGTCTGTATTGAACAATTTTGATTTTATGTTTATTGACTTAGGGTTCAAATTACAAAGTACCTAGTGTAGCTTAACTTAGACTTTATACATTCTTTGACTTAATATTATTCTAAAAAAATTACGATAATTGTTTTTATTAACGTGAGGAAAGTCTTCGACTTCGATGCGTCCTACCTGTCATGACTTACGGTGCCGAGACGTGGACACTCACTCTAGGACTAGCCCACAAACTTAAAGTCGCTCAACGAGCTATGGAACGAGCTATGCTCGGCGTCTCTTTGAAGGACAAACTTCGTAATGAGGTAATCCGATAAAGAACCAAAGTTACCGACATAGCTCGTAGAATAAGTTAGTTGAAGTGGCAGTGGGCTGGTCATATCTGCAGAAGGACCGATGGACGGTGGAGCAAGCGTGTCCTAGAGTGGAGACCGCGACTCGGCAAACGTAGAGTAGGACGCCCTCCAGCTAGATGGTCCGACGATCTAAAAAAGGTTGCTGGGTCTGACTGGATGCGGAAGGCGGAGGACAGAGTGTTATGGCGCGTGTTAGGAGAGGCCTACGTCCAGCAGTGGACTGCAATAGGCTGAAATGATGATGAAATGATGAAACGTGGGGCATAGCCCTTGGTGTGTATATTATTTGAAACATAAACAAGGTTTGTGTTTTCGTAAAAAAAACTAGAATGTTTCAAATATAAAACTCAAATTAGGTGATTGTTAAATTAAATTAATTTTATATTATTAGCTACGATTCAGACCAACCGGCTCGCATCGGCCCGCGCCGGGCGGCATTTTACAATGCGTTAAAGAACATTGAAATGTATCAACAGTAATTTACAGTTCATATTTGCATGCAACTTACGCATAGTTACCTCCGTCGGCATCCCGCGACGCGTCGTGACGGCCGACCGGCTCCGACCGTAAGTTGCATGCAAATATGAACTGTAATTACTGTTGATACATTTCAATGTTCTTTAACGCATTGTAAAATGCCGCCCGGCGCGGGCCGATGCGAGCCGGTTGGTCTGAATCGTAGCTAAGATTGCTCTTTATGATTTATGAGAAGAGGTTAGTGTCAACAAATTTGGATATCGCTGGTTTTTGTAAGCAGATCATTTATCTAGTTTTAATTGGTGGTCCGCAGATTAAATTCATTAGATTTGAATAATAAAGGATACTGATTAATGGCTTTGTAGATATTACAAAGCTTCTTTAAGATTTCTTTGATAATTTTATTAGAAAAGAAAACAAGCAATTTTGTTCTCAGTTATAATATTACCATTACAACTAAAGGCGCCTTTTGTTTTCCTTTTGTTAGAAAAGTTTCAGTTCAATTTCAAAATTAATTAATTTGTGAGGCGCATTGAATTTTAATAACAATAGTTAATTTTTAATCAGTATGTACCTACTAAAGTAAAAAGTTTACATTTGAATCAAATTAACAGATTTAAGAATAGCTCTTTTAATACTAATTTGAAGTTGCGCTATTAAATGGAAAATATTAAAACGGATTAGTGCTGTTTGTGAAAAAAGATACCTATGTTACAAAACTGTTAAATTGTAGCAATAATTATGTACCTATAATATTATGCATATAAACATCATATATTTAAATTGAAATGAAAACCTAAGTGTATGTACGAGCAAAGAATTTTGTTCTAGTACCGATCCTTGTATTGAGTTTAACAGGTTTTGAGAGCTGTTATAAATCAAATTTCTATTCGACCTTTCCTTGAAAAGGTGATGGGATTATATAAAAAAAAATAACATAAACAAAATATTAATTTAAAAAAACAAACTGATGATGAACATAGATAAATAGACATCGATTAATCAAGATCAATCTCACTCCATGAACAATTATAAAAAAAAAAAGGTTTATCACGTTAGAAAGGCAATCTAAGAGGTGATGCCGTTAAAAAAACATTGACGGTAAAAATTATATACCAATAAATCTTCTATTAGGGAAACAGAAAGTCTAGTGCGGCAATTACTTCGATCCAAACAAATCCCTTTCGCCTCATACACATTAATTAATTAATATGGCATGAATATTTGTGCCGCATGCCGGCGACTTTTACTTTGACTTTCTATATTGATAATAAATTATCTACTGCTTATGAACTACACAATCGATATGCGAAAAGAAATGACATACTCATAAGTTTTATTTTTCAATAATCCCTGTACGATTTTCGAACTGAGTACACGTATTTTTTAAATTTATGATTTTTTTTTGTCACCGAAATCGATGACAATATGATTCTTTAAACCAGACATTCGTATCTCATAAAGTTTTAGACTTGCCCATACTGATTGATCTAAACGTTACACCCTGTATATTTATATATTATCTGGATTTTTTTGAATTATTTTCTTAATTTTAAATTCTTTCATAATTTTGAATTATTTCAGAATATAAAATTGTTAATATTATCTGTAGTGTTACTGCAAAAATTGAGAATTCTTGCAACAAACTGTTTTTTACTTGTGTAAGTATTATGGCCATATTTATACGTGGAAGAATAAACGATTCCTATAATTATGATAAATTTTTCTCATTAAATTCGAAATGAACTGATTTATTATTATTGTTTCACTCATTCCAATTTTTTTATGTTTTTACGACCAATTGCATTAATTGGTTGCATTAAAATTCTATTAAAAAAATAATTTCGCATCGACAGAGAAACATAAGGTTTTATGTTTTGTAATAAAAAAGTAAAAGGTAAGTATTCGATTATAAAATAGAAAACACCTTGAAATTCATAACATATTTACAAATTAAATGTTTAAAGTAACATATCATGACTTACGACAGCATTGAAGTGACTCAGTATGATAGATTTCTATATCCTTATCTAGTGTCGTATAATAAATACTTAAGTATTATGACGATCATTTTCCAGGTAATATTTTTAAATGAATAACTTCAACTTATCAGTCATACTATCCTTCCTCCATATTTTGTTTTTAATAGCCTTTAATAATTCTATTTGACAAATATAATAATTAAATATTTGATTTTTCTTACATAACTTATGTAGAGACCGTTATTTTAACTAATACTGTACTACAAGAGATGGAGAGGGCGAAGAGAAAAAAGGTTTTTGAATGTAGAAAAAAAAACAAAGCTAAAAAATAAATAAATCTCCCTTTTGTAATAATTACAACTGGACTATATCTGTAATTTCAAACCTTTGAATAACTTTTTTGGCTAATAACGTCAACAAAAAGTAAATTTGTAAATCGGTGATTAAACAGAATATTATGTAAATATATTATTACCTAAATATATCCAAACACCCGGTTCTTTACCTAGACCTAGTAAACATAGATATGGAATATTATGATAATAATGTAATGGGATCAAACCCGTATATACAGCTCTCATTGCTGTCAAATGCCTATATGGAAAGTATCCAACCGAATTCTAGATTTAATCATTCAAAACGAGGCAAGAGGCTGTGATAACGGTTGAACATTTACTTAAGCAATTAAAATATGTAAAAGATGTTCACAGTCTTCTTAAGGTTATGAAAATTTATTTGTTTCTCACTTCTTGCTCGTGTTCAACCCCGAACCGGATCCTTTCAGACGGGTATTTAATTTCCTATTCGTTTCCCTGGAATTTGTCTGAGTAATTTTGAAGTGTTGGTAATCGAGACCTCCGGTTCGAATATATTCGTAAATTTGATTTATCTAAAAAGGCGTTTGTTATTGCTATTCCTTTATTTACTTCTAGCTAAAAGTATGTAGTAAGTTAAAAGTTTGTTTATACATTACTTCTCCTATTTATTGGTTCAGCTTGTGTTTTTTTTTTATTTTGTGGCTTATTTTACAAAGCTGTTGATCTTGGTCTAGTAAAGTTTTATGACCAACGACTCTGACTTTATTTTGACGGCGTCTTTCTATACAATTATTTTATTGTGGTTTTAGTGAATGTGTGCGTGAAATTGCAGTAGTGGGTGTGAGGGTGAGACTGTCCCATAGGTTCGCATTAATTCAATAGTAAAAGAGTATTTAATAAGTAAATGCATTACAAAATTCAATAAATAAAAAAAAATATTATTGATTTATTTATACTCGTAGGTACCTATTTATATTAAAATTCATAATTATTGCACATAATAATTATTGTTATTCGCCGCACAGCAGAATTATTAAACCTAACACTTAACAGTAGTTCTGAGACTAACTTCAAAGTCAAAACTTAAGCTTGAATATTTAATTTCATAACTTGTACGTTTTACTTAGTGTTCCCTATCTCTTTGGGACCTAACATCACGAATAAGAAAGTACAATGTTTAGAACTGTAAACTGTCTCTAACTTGGTGATAACAGCTTAGTACTTCTCTCTATGTCATAACTTATTTCTAAACCCTTGAGACTCGTTTGTTCTCGACAAATTCATTGGAGGACAAAGTCTTGTACTGGACTTTGTCTGTTATGTAACATGGTAACTAGCTCCTGTTACGAGTTTACGAACAAAATGTAGTTATCCTAATTAAGCCCTTTTATGTTATTAGCAATTTTTTTTGTTCTTGTCTATGTGTTGTTGTTAAACTCACAATATCTGCCGTACTCAGAGACGTTACTTAACTTTAAAGTTTATTTAGTAAAAACGTGTAATACTTAAGTCAATGCGCCTAAAGACGATTATTCAATGAAAAAATTGTGTTAATGACAGATTACTGCTAATTGATGTGTCTAAGTGCGGCAGTAAATCCTATTACTCCATTAGAACAAAACGTTGTCAAAAATATCTTGTACAAAATATCAATAAAACTCTAAAACTGGTCTGTTCGTAGTAAGTTCGGCAGAACTGATTTGTATTATATAAGTAAAGGTATACTTTATGTAAATTAGCTGCATTAGCTTTTAATTAAAATGATTATTTATTCAAGTTTTTTTTTATCATTCTTAGGAAGAATGTGGAATTGTTTAGGCTATATTTAAAAAAAAAAACGTGTTTCAGTGTTTTTGGAAATCAACTTATAAGGGATTTGAAGGGATTATAATATCATCGCAACCAAAGCCACTGGGAATAGCTAGTACCTGATAAAAGATGAATATTGCTTAACAACAAGTAAACATAACAACAATAAACAGCTAACATTTAATCTAACGAAACATTTTGGTTTTACCGTAGAAAAAATAACAGGATAAAAGATTGCTATGGATTTTACGCATTCTAATAAAATTACTTTGATCACGATTAAAAATGTATTATAAATGGTTTATTATAAACGTTGGATTAAACCCATAGTTATGAGCAAAGGTATTCCCAGGAGGCCATTTGTGACCCCTAAACTGTTGTTTCAAAGTCATGATACGTTACACGTGTGGTTCCAGTGACCTTGCAAACAATTAGCTGTAGTAATGCAAAATATGTATGATGTATGATGAAGAATATTTTGACGTCATTAATACATACTGTGTAATGATATTTATAGAGTTTTTTCTCAGAATATCTATTTATGTATAATGATTTGACATACTAGATTACTCGGGATTTCATAATTTTATATAGGGCGTTTCAATGAAAAATCCTTATAATTTCCTATCATTCATGAAAATAAGACAATTATGATTAAGAGTAGAAGTAATAAGAGTTTTATATATTTAAAGGCAATATTCAAAATATCTTGGTTTCTGTTAAATAGGGAAGCGAAAAGTGATTTCATTCGCAACACCTTTTAATACGGCATTAAATCGTGGGATCAGTCAAGGTTCAAGCTATTACTGGTTGAACTAGGTGATAATATCAGAAAAACATAATAATAATAATATTCTACCACATTCACACAGCGCCATCTAGTCCCAAAGTAAGTAATTATATTGCTTGTGTTATGGGTACCAAACAACTGATATACTACTTAAATATTTTTTTTTGTAAATACATCATCATCATCATCTCAGCCTATTGCAGTCCACTGCTGGACATAGGCCTCTCCTAACACGCGCCATAACACTCGATCCTCCATCGCAGTCAGACCCGGCGAATATATACATATTGATACATATTATAGATAAATTACACCCAGGCACAGAACAAACCTTTATGCTCATCACACAAAGATTTGTCATGGGTAGGGATCGAACCCACGACCTCCGGCTTAGCAGTCAGGGTCACTAAACACTAGACCAACAGGCCAGTCAAAATCTTCTTCTTCTTTTTCGTTTTCGTCGGCATCTTCATAAATAAAGGTCAAGTCTAGTTTGAAATGTTGGTCACTCGTTCTTGGTGCTCTTCCATTTGATTATGTCATCCGCGGTTTTAATAACACCGAAGAATATATCCACATCAAATTAACATTAAACTATGCATTAAATTTCTTTTGCAGTAAGCCAGCCTAACACAAACAACAAAACGACTGTGCAATATCACAATATTTTAACTGTATCTACCTAGCTACTCTAACCCTGATATAATCTTCTAATTAGAAGAAATATACACACACAACACAATTTATTATTTATAAATGAAGAGCAACTTTACGGTGCCATTGAAAAAGATGTATGTTAATTTTATTACTTCTGGTTCGATCTTTGTTTAATGACATGTAATATTTACACAACTATAGTAATAACTACAGTTCTTAGTTAGGTCAATATTCTTACTCAAGTATTAACGCACGCGATTCACGAGTTGCACAATATGTGGAAAATATGAAATGGATAGCCTCATAAAGCACGAGTAGAGAAAAGAGAAACGATAAATAAAATAATAATATAATATTTTCTAATTCTAATAAGTTCAACGACGCTCAATCTCAAAATTCGATTGTTCTATCTATCGTATATTGTTGTCAAATGTTTGAAAATGAAATCAACCGTCAACGACCACTTTTAACTTTGAAATATTATCCTGAATTTTAAGGACATTTGATTGGTTCTCCCACATCATCCGATCAGTTGGACTAAACACTGTATCCAAGTTTAGTGTTCATAGACAAAAGTAACAACTTCATACACAAAAAGTTAACCACATGAAACTTGAACTTCAAACTTATCGAAACTTGTAACAAAAACCATGTAATCACGAGATGCATCTATATTTAGTAACAAATTAGATGAAACATAGGAATACATTTACCGCAAAAGCAGACGTAACAATCAACTACAAAGTGAAACCTCAGAGACGTAAACGTCAATGAAATTCTTCTTTTGATGACGTCATGAATATTTGTTTGACGTAAACTTACGCCTCACAAGTCACAACACAAGCGTCAGTAAGTTAATACTGCTCAAGAGTAAGGTAATAAGACTTTGGAATGAGATATTATGCAACTTAATGATAAGAGTAATGTCAAACTAAAGTTATAAATTCTTTCATATCAGATGGCCTACTTTGAATGTCAACATCGACTTGTCAAATCTATGAAAATTAACAATGATATGTACAAATATTTAGATATTATGACTTACGACAGAAAATAAGTTTTAGTATACTTAAACATAACAATATATTATGATTGACGTATTCTATCAAAATCCATTGACGTTGTACTTACCGCTATCTTTTTCCTCCTCGGTGTGAGCCGTTGTTGACATTATAGGTATAGCGTCAAACTAGCATCTTTCCGAATAACATCCCATGCAGTAAAAACAATAGTCACGCGTCAGTATTTGCGGTTTCTTGTTGGATAACACAACCACGTCATTAACTTCTTAGATTAGTACAAAATTTAGGATTTCATACCGTAAAAGGAACAAAATAAAATCCTTCACTCCATTTTTACCCGAAAAATGTTAATCCCAACCAGCTAAAGTAGTTTTATTTAGCATGTTCATAGATTTAGAATTAATATAATCATAATAAAATCTCTTTAATATCTTTGCCATATAAGGTACGATTCAGACCAACCGGCTCGCGTCGCGCCGCATCGGAGCGGAGCCGCGTGCCGCGGCAGCCGAACGCGTCCGTCGGAGCCGTACCGCTACCGCGGCATGCGTACGGCTGCCGCGGTAGCCGTACGGGTGCCGCGGCAGCCGACAGCGTCCGCACAATCATATGTCTGAACTAAAGAAATTAGTTTTTCTTCCGTATCCATTTTTTACTTGTAAACTGTCGCTTGAAGAACACAACTTGAATGATTCGCTAGCTGTTGCTGTACCGTAATCTCCGTACGACACACGGCCGACCGGCTCCGAACGGACCAGACGGCAGCCGATTGGATGCCGACGGCATCTTCGGAGCCGGTCGGAGCCTGTCGGAGCCGGTCGGAGCCGGTCGGAGCCGGACGGAGCCGGTCGGCCGTCGCGACGCGTCGCGGGATGCTGACGGAGGTAACTATGCGTAAGTTGCATGCAAATATGAACTGTAATTACTGTTGATACATTTCATGTTCTTTACCGCATTGTAAAACGCCGCACGGCCCGGCCCGATGCGAGCCGGTTGGTCTGAATCGTACCTTAGACAGAACTTTCTCATATGGAACACTTGAATTTTAAAAGCTTAAACTAAACTTGCCTAACAAGTAATATTAGCGAAATGACCAACACAGTTACGTAAACGGTTACTACGCGAATTACGTCATCAACCTACCTAAGATAACACCACTATTCAGTTATAAATTTTCACTTAAACTATTCACAAAACGAAGTCATCCACGCATAAAATAATTCCTTAACGAAATAACTTAAGTGGCATAAGTTATTCGGCCCAAAATTAACGAGTACCACAAAATTCGATAACATAATTCGAAGCAACAAAACTGCTTCAAAATCTAATTGTCCTAAACAATTTTAGTTTACAAGGGTCAAACAACGAACTACCTTTAGGATGAGCGCATTACTATAAAGCTACGAGTTCACGTCAGGTTGCCTCATGGGATTAAGGGATAATGGTATGTGGTCTAAGGAAATGGAACTGAAGAAATTTATTACGCTATATTGGAAAACCGTTTTAGATATACTTGGATCTAATTTTAATATTCAAATTGTCGCTGAATTCAATTCTTTCAGAATAGAAGCAATATAGAATTTCATCAGGTTTTTGTTTCCAGGCGAAGTAAAATTCCTTTTTTTATGAACAATGGAAATTAGATATAGAAAGCAGGAAATTTAAAAGAAAAGTTCTTTTATTTTATAGATTTTTGTTAGTTTTGCTGTTATATTTGAGATTTCATTTTAAAACAAACGTTTACTGTTGTACTTTTACATATTTTTGATGCTCCAGGCATCGAAAAGTTGTGTCGACTAGTGTGACCCTTTAAATGGTTCAAAGGAGAACTAAAAAACTTGAGCATAGGGAAGGAACATTATTGTAATTACATCAGTGAAATAATTTGCATTTTCCTTCTGTTGTCGTATTCTCAAGGCAGTGGCTGAAGGAATCAAAATATTTTTGGGTGGTATAGTAGGTTAAATTCCCTTCACGTTCTTTAGAGGAAACCCATGCCCAGCAATGGGACGTTTATGAGTTGAAATGATTTTCTGGAATATGTAAAATTTCAAAGAAACGTTGCATGTGTCATATCTTAATTTTAGTTTAACTCCACTTGTTAAAATTATATATTCTGCATAAGTAGCCACTTAATCTTTAGTAATCAAAGTGTCGTTTGAAACTTTCAAACTTTATGAAGTAGTATTAGTGGCATAATGGCAAAGTTTAACAGTTTAGTGCACGGACGTTTCAGTTATTTGGCAAAGTTCCAAATACGAGTGCACAAATGCAATTTTAATAAATTAAAACTATCAAAAGATACATTTTCTGTGCACATTCATTGATAGTTCATGTATAAAGTAAGTGCAGTGGGTGATGGGTATGAAAACGTCATAACCACCACATATTAATTGGAGTATTATATTACGTAGAATGAAATAAAATCTGTAAAGATTCTTGTGTGTGTGTAATTTATGAAATTTATTCCATGTAAATGTGTGAATTTTACTTTTGAAGTTTAATGAAGTATTTTTTTCTAATTCTTTTCCCCCGAAAGGATAATAGGATTGAATCACTCCAACATTTCGTCAGTTACATTTGGTCCCATGTTTCCAAATGAGTTCAGAGTCCAACCCGGAGGTTAAATCCCTTGAACAGCAGTCGTACACTCCCACTGCACCACACCGGTGCAGTTTTTTTTCAAAGATCGAAAATAAAAATAAACTTCAAAGATATTTAATCAAACATAACATGTACAATACTTTTATAATACATTCACTGGAACCCACACTAGGAAAACTTGTGTCGTGGGGTCCAGTCTCTTTCTTATTTTACAACATTATTCAGTCTCAAGTAGGTGTAGTGTTTGGTGACAACATCTTACCACACTCTGACTGCGTAAAATACCTTGGTTTTCACCTTGATAGACGTCTCACATGGAAACATCACATAAAAGCAAAAAGAGACCAAGTTGGCCACCAGTTTCGTAATGTGTATTGACTCATGGGAAGAAACTCTATACTGTCAATAGATAACAAGCTTCTGATTTACAATTCGGTGTTGAAACCAATTTGGACCTACGGAATCCAGTGTTGCAAGTGATCACGTATTGGAAAGCGCAGCGTAGAACGGTACACATAATCGCTCGCAGTGCAGTGGTGTAAATTAGGTGAAACCTATGTCCAGCAGTGGACATCATTGAACTGATAATTTTGATGATAATGAATTATATTATCATAATTTATTTCAGCGAAAATTGGGCAACCATCACTCACACACAACACATCACATCATTTTTAATATTATAAAAAAAAAATATATCCTTTATTGTCGAAACATATTTTGATTAGAAGTATTATTCACACTCTATCACTATATCAATATTGTTCATATGTAATAACAAAGTCGTGAGCCACGATTTCATAATTTAATATTCATAGTTTAAAACACTTTATTGCCATGACTGTTTGTTTTTGAGTGTACGAATGTGTTTTTCTGAGACCAACAAAGAATATTTTTGTGTGAAAATCAAAGATTAATGAGCCTCGATTAATAAGCGTCATAATGTTCGCACAATCGAAATAGGAAATGTTGATATGCCTTACCTTTCTTAAAACGTGAATATACTTAAAACTTGATTAGCAACAACTGAGCCATTTTTTAAGGTCAACATCAAAGGCCAATGTTCTGTAGCACATTTTAATTTAATTTAAACTCGTTCGGAGTAGATAGTTCAACAGAAAAAAAGATATTATTAACAATAAAGGCTCAGTTACAATGAAACGGTCCTTTTGTTTTATGTTGATGAGACAGAAACGAATAAGTTTTCTTTGATTGTGCTCAGTAACAAATTTCTAGAAAGGAGTTTTGATGTTTTTTCCCTCCTTATTTATCCATTACTGCGCACAAAAGTATTTTTCAAGTGAAAATTGGAAGAGCTGGTTTTTTATTGTTTTTTCAATTATGCTATGAAACTGTAAAATACAGCTCGACTGATGTTAAATTGCAATTACACATTTTTTACGCTTTCAGAGTGAGAGATATAAAAAACGTAAATTAGCTTGTTTTTATAAAAGAATACAATTAACAAGGAATCCATCTAAGAATTTCATACTTGTAAATTTTCAAAACTATGACTAATATTGGAAAAAGTAATAATTGCTAACTTTGTTTGGAATAATTGATCGGTTATTTGAACCGCAAAGAAAATAAAAGCCGCGGTGACATGAATTGGTCATTACTTTTCTTTAACAGTAAATATACCATTTGTCATAAAACAAATTCAAGTGAACTATGAGTACTATTTAAAAAAAAAAAAGATCTTAGAAAGGTCCTAAGACTGTTTTAGAGAATAGTTTTTTTATTATCTGATAAAATAAAACAAAAGAGTATTAGATACTGCCATATCAATTTAAATAATTGGCCTACCAAATATGATAAGTTGCTCCAGTTCCTTTCTAAACCTCGAATGGCGGAACTCAAGAAATGTAGGTAATAAATATAAAATGATTCAATAGAATGAATCTAAGAAACAAGCATTCATACGTATCTGTTGACTGTTCGACTCATGTCAATAGAATGTGGACAATTTCATAATTTGAGTTAAATCATAGTATTTGAAGGTTGGTCCAACTTCGAGGTCAGTGTCACACGGATACAGAATTTTATGTAATGGGTCTGGCAGTTGTTCTCATGGTGTTTTATGCTTTTAAAAGAAATGAGAATGCCTCACTTTCTTATTATATTTATAATTTTTTTATTCATAATTTGTGAAGGCTAGCTATAAAAAAAAAATGTTTAACATTAGTGTGTAAATGCTTGATAGTCATTCCTTTAAATGTAAAATGTACTCATAATAATAAATATGTGCTTGTTGTGGCAACTTTAAAATATTATGCAACCGAACAGAATCTTGCATTGTAGCTAATTAATGTATTGTTGTGTACTAGTTGTAGTTAATAAATAAAAAAAAATGTAAAAAAATGAGAAAATTGTCACCATTATAAAATCTTGGCGTTAAATTTAAAAAAGAAATAAGCAAAAAGTGGAAGCCTGTTTTAAACACATGAATAAAAATTAATTTTACATTTATGTATAATTAATTCAGAAGGTATGTTTTTATCACTATCTTTGGATCTGAGCTGCATCGAGGACAGATTACAGGTATTATACAAGCTTCGTTACATATTATTATTGTTAAGTTTATTGACTTCATGCAGACGATATACACCGTGCACTTTAGCCACCTTACAAAAATGTTCAGGGTCATAGAATCAAATATACAAAACATCTTTAAACAGAAAATAAATCTTCCTTTACACGGCTCGAGTTTCTATTGTGATTCTCGGTACAGTTTTGTTTTGTTTATATTAGTTTTTGTTAATTATGGCTAGATGTATTATATATCTAATTAGTTATATAGACCTATTCAAAGGTTTTAAGACGACTAAAAGTGCAACAGTTCCTTTAGACAAGTGGCAATCGATTCGGTCTATCTATTCTATCTCGGTAGCGCACGGATCCTAGGTCTATGATTTTATCGACATGTCAAATTAAAACATTGATCACGTGACATGTATAAAGGTTATGTCAGAGATGTGTTCAAATGTATTGAATAGACATTTAAATATTTCGAATAGAATAAGCGATTCGCCACTCGTGAGTCGCTGACTTCGTAATTGGTTCCGGTAGCCCACTCTAAAGCGTGTTGGTGCATAGGGGGGTTTTAACCTTTTGAGCGCCACGTCAAATCGGTATCGCCGTGTGTCAAACTTTTAAAATACAGTACATTTTTGACGTGCCATGCCGTCATTGGCATGGTGAGCACATTTTCATTTTACGTGTAAAGACGTCTCTGGCGTTTAAAGGGTTAATGGGTATTCTAGCCCTTTGCCATCTCCTAATCAGCGACACCCACATAACCATTTCTATTCCCCCAATGGGTTGCCATGTGTAATTTTGCCCAACTTAAAGAAATAAAGGTCCTGATCGATAGATTTATCTTTTTGTTATTTTTGCGTTGGGTCTTACAGTTACCGTATTTTCATCACATTACTATATGTGGTGCAAGTATACAGTACCGATGAAGCAACTATTGATCAAGATCTTTTCCTCTAACGGTACTTTAATGATCCACCTTACCATACGTGTATATTTTATGTACCATTAAATTGCATAAGGTGATTCAGTGCAACAAAAAATATTGAAAGATGATAAATTATGTTCTTATAAAAAATATAATTAATTCTCAATCCAAAATTTTAATTACAATATCTTTTCGACAAATCTTCAAAATTTCTTTGTCTGAGCAACCCTTTAAAATGATAATTGCTTTTTTGTTTTCATGGTACAACGAATTTATATGTGCAAATTTACGTGTGATGCAGAAATGCTTGAATAAATCAATGATTCTGAAACAAGTAGTAAGTACTATAATATATACCTAACTCATACTAAACTAATATACTAACTTTTAATAAATAGACCATTTATTAAAAGTTAGTACATTGTGAAAAATATTGTGAATTTACAAATTATATATATGTCGGAGAAACACCAGTCCTCTCGACATCGTCATTAGTGGTAACAAGTCTAGTGGGCGTCGTCATAGGGTTATATGCCGGCACAAAACAAAGTGTTCACTGTATATCACAATATTTATTGACAATTTACACAATAGTAACTTTTAATCAATATTAAACGTTTAATTCGAGCAGCGGGTTCAAGGTACCGATCTAACACACACTAATAACTATGTACACTCAGTATTCAGTATCTGCACCATAATAACAACACTTTAATAATGATCCTCCACCTCGATCAACTCACTCTTTTATACTCTAGCTCGGCAAAATGTTAAGATGGCGCCTCGACCCCGCTCGAGGCCTACCCTCTGCTCTGACAAAAATGTAAAATAATAAAGTGTCTTCGAAAAATGACTTTTAAATTAAATAGAATTAACATAATAGAAAATAAACCCTAAATAATTAAATTCATTAAAATTAAGATTTAAGAAGATATTATCTAAACTAAATAGCGTCTACATGTAAACAGCAATCAACTTCACTCCGAATACTTCCTCCGACACGGCCGTCCTGACGTATCACACGTCCTCGTGTGATGTTGAAGGGTGAGCATCATCATGATCTGTAATTAAAAAAAAACAAATGTTAAGTAACATGGTTCGGCCACTCCTGACCAAGTAGAATATGGTCCTTAGCATCTTCTACTCAAATATAGTCTGATAACAAACGCCTATTCTCAACCTCTACATTATTTAGCATTGAATTTTTGTGTAATAAATTGTCTCCACGTCGCTTATAAAACTGATGACATATTTATGAAATAGCCTCCTCGCTATTTATTATTTACTTGGCCAACTCGCCATTCATAGTTCATAAAGGCCACCTCGCCTTTTCACACCTTTTGACACCTTCACCACAGCACAATTAAGATCAGTACCACACTTTTGACTCCTTATTCTTCGAACAGACTGATACTTTCATTAAACGAACTACATTTATTATCTAACTAAACCAAATATCTTACCGGCGTTATCATCAGATAAACATGGATCCAGCTCAGTAGGAATATATGATTGGGGGAGTGGACGTAAGCGTTCTCTTGAATATTTGTAAGTGCGATTAGCGTTCAAACTCTTAAGATGATACCTGTCACTGTCAAGTACCTCAATAACCTCATAAGGTCCTTTGTATTTAGGATCCAATTTGGTTTGATTCCGTTCATGATTTTCGACCAAGACATAATCACCTACCGAAAATCTAGTCACATTTGCTTTATTTTTATCGAATCGTGCTTTATCAAGTTGTGCATTATTTTTTATTAATCTGTCAGCTTGTTCCCTAATTTCTTCTAAATTTATCTCTACCTCATGATCGTCAATAGTTAATAAATTTAGGGGTCTAGCTACTCTACCAATTAACAATTCTATTGGACTCGCCTTAGTTACCCTATGAATCGTACTATTTATAACAAGTTGGACATCATCTAACGCATCTTGCCAAGATCTATTTGGACTGGCCTCTACAACAGTCAACATATTTTTGAGGGTGCTCATAACTCTCTCTACTTGACCATTAGCGCGACAGGAACCGGTTGCTATCAAATGTAACTGAATATTGTGATTATTACAAAAATCTTTAAAGTCCTTATTCGCGAAACATCTACCTTGATCTGCTACTACACGGACGGGCGTTCCGAAAAGCGATATAGATGTTTTAAGTGCGTTAATGGCACTCTCGGCATTAATTCTCAGAGAATGTCTAAGTAACACGTATTTAGTGAAAGCGTCTATGAGCACGAAAACGTATTCTTTTTGTTCATTTTTGCCACTGAGCTTTCCTGTGGCGTCTATATGAATAGTATGCATAGGAATACTAACTTTTGGTATAGGGTGTAACTCTATTTGCTGTTTTCCACTACTTGATTTAGCCAGTTTACAAGTTATGCAATTATCAACAAATTTTCTAACATACTTTGACATATTAGGAAACCAATAATGTTGGTATGCCTTCTCTAGGGTTTTATCCCATCCCATGTGAACTATCGACTCATGAATATGATTTATTACCGACCAACGAAACGCCCTAGGAACCATAGGTAGCCAAATGTTACGGTTATTTCTTTGAATTTTTCTATAGAGTACATTCGATCGCAATTCATAAATTTTACAGCTTTCTAAGTCAAGATCATCGTTTTCAAGCTTTTGAATAATTTGGTAGCATTCTGGGTCTAATCGTTGCTCTGCTTGTAACCAGTTTGGAGATAACTCAGTAATATTGACACGCTTTTGCTCTATACGATTTACTATATCTAAAACATTGGGTTTATTGACCGAACTGCCTAATTCAGGTAGATGATTTCTAGAGAAAAAGTCAACGTGGGCCATTCTTTTACCTTCTCTATACTGTATGTCAAAATCAAAAGCTTGAAGGAATGCCCACCACCTATGCACTCGAGGTGTTAAATCTATTTTAGTTCTAGATGCTTTTAAGGAGTTACAATCAGTAACGACTGTAAAAGTCCTACCGTACAAATAATGGCGAAAGTGTTTAACTGAATTAACGACTGCCAGGGTCTCTAATTCGTATGAGTGGTAGCGAGACTCTACGTCAGTAGTTCTTTTACTGTAGTACTCTACCGGATGTAACTTTTCTGAAGCTCTTTGAAAGAGGATCGCACCATAACCGTCACTGCTAGCGTCCGTATGTAATTCTATGGGTAGTTCGGGATCAAAAAGCATTAAAACTGGGGATGACGTTAATATCGTGATTATTTCTTGTCTTATCTTTTCTAATTCATTTGTCCAAACAATTTTAGAATTATTGTTAGCTAAAAGACGATAGAGCGGAGCCATCTTAAGCGAAAAGTTACTAACAAATTGCCTAAAGTAAGATGCTAGCCCTAGAAATTGTCTCAATTGCGTAATAGTATTTGGTGGTGAGGAGTTAGATAATGCTACTATCTTACGAGGATTGGGCCTTATTTTGCCCTCCGATATTTGGTAACCTAGAAATTGAACTTCTTTTTTAAGGAAAGAACACTTTTTTAGGTTAAACGAGAAACCAGCCTCACTTAGAGCTTTCAATACCGTACGTAGCCTTTCTAAACCTTGACTAATATTTAACGCCGGAATTATCAAATCATCCATGTATACTATTGCATAGGAATGTGCCAGATCTCCCAAAGCTGTATTAATTGCTCTCTGATAGACAGCAGGGGCGTTGCGAAGGCCAAAAGGCATAGCAGTAAACTCATAATGAGCGTCAGGAGTGATAAAAGCTGTTTTTTCTATCGAATTTGAGTCCACATTTATAGGAATTTGATAAAAACCACTAGCCATATCAAGACAAGAGTAGAGACGCGCGCCCGCTAACCTTTGTACTTGGTCGCCTATAAGAGGCAAGGGATAACGATCAGGAACGGTATTTATATTGAGCTCCCTATAGTCTACGCACATTCTATCTGTGCCATCTCGTTTTTTCACTAATAGTATGGGACTAGAAAAAGGTGACTTGCTAGGTCTAATAACTCCGGCCGCTAATAATTCACTACACTTATTTCGTACTATCGTTAATTCATCAGGGCTCAAGCGATAAGGCCTACGTTGCACGATTTTACAAGGATCTACAAGATTAATTTCTAATTCACCTGTCGTTACTCTACTGGTGGGCGTGCCTTCAACAAAGGAGCCCTTAAAGTAGTTAAGGAGATCTAGTAATTGAGGCTTGAAGTTATCTAAAATATCGGTATCTATACTGTCGAAATCAGACGTAATCTGGCCTATGTCGCAAACATTGATAAGAGAAGACTTTTTTATTATACTGAGTTTATCACTCGATATATGCACAGAAAACCCTAGAGCTAATAAATCACGCCCAATCAAAATGTCATTACTTAAGAAATCATCGGGTATAATGTGGAATAAAATTTGTACTTCATGGCCATAAAGTGTAACCTGAGAGAGAACTTGTAAATCACACAACACGCTAGATTTTCCTACACCTACCAGAGTAACAATTGAATGTTGTAACCTACCAACTAGTTTACGCGAAATACTTTTTTTTACAAGGGAACAATCAGCACCGGAATCAAAGCAAAATGAAAACTGCTCACCAAATTGAGTGATCGTGCCAGTGACAGGCCTCACACCGCATACGTCCACTCGTTTCACTGCGCTGGTTGAGGCGGCGGGTAGTGCGCTGCCGCTGGTAGCCGGCACCGATTTTGGACACCGTGATGCTATGTGACCCTCAGCGGCACACTTGTAGCACGTTACTGGGGGCCTCGGCACGGCCACGGCCGTGTTGGAGCGATCGGAAGTTGAAGTTGTTTGCTGCATGTCATGCTTACGGCTGGAACATTCATAAGATTTGTGACCAAGTTTCCCACATGCATAACATTTTATAGAAGTGAGATTTGATCTAGGGCGTTTGTTATCCTGTGCAGTACTAGCAGAACTCTTCATAATTTCGTTATAACTGCGTTTACGATACGAATATGCCATAAGTTCACGTTGCATTTTAGTGCGGGTAGTTATTTCTTCAGAAAAGATATTTCGTTGCAAGCGTGGTTCAATTTGCCCCATGTGTGCAAGTATTACAGACACAGCTATTTCTTCCTTTTCCAAATTACTCCACCGTGACATGAGTGCAGTAAATAAGCGACTTGCATATGCAGCGAGGCATTCACCGTCTGATGGTTTACCACTTAACATCTTTAAAACTGTTGCCGCACATGTTTCTAACGTATCAAAACGAGATAGGAAAACATCTTTAAATTCTACCCACGTCATATTAGGAAAAACTATTTGAGAAAACCATGTCGCGGCTGTACCTTTCATGGCCTTACTAAGCATAATAATTAATTTACTTCCCTGTATATCATGCCCTGATAAACAGATGTCCGCAGTCGCCAACCAGGCCCGGGCATCCGTGTCTGCATTTTCAGGTTGGAATTCGGGCAGCGTGATTTTGTTGTCTTCGCTAGCCGCCGGGCTGCGAAGCGCTTCAACAAGCAGTCGCATGCTATTTTGTTGCGCCTCGAATAGCGCGCGCCAACCATCGTTCGCGTCAATCGATCTGCCCACGTTTTGTGCCTGCATCGATCCCACTTCTGATGTCGGAGAAACACCAGTCCTCTCGACATCGTCATTAGTGGTAACAAGTCTAGTGGGCGTCGTCATAGGGTTATATGCCGGCACAAAACAAAGTGTTCACTGTATATCACAATATTTATTGACAATTTACACAATAGTAACTTTTAATCAATATTAAACGTTTAATTCGAGCAGCGGGTTCAAGGTACCGATCTAACACACACTAATAACTATGTACACTCAGTATTCAGTATCTGCACCATAATAACAACACTTTAATAATGATCCTCCACCTCGATCAACTCACTCTTTTATACTCTAGCTCGGCAAAATGTTAAGATGGCGCCTCGACCCCGCTCGAGGCCTACCCTCTGCTCTGACAAAAATGTAAAATAATAAAGTGTCTTCGAAAAATGACTTTTAAATTAAATAGAATTAACATAATAGAAAATAAACCCTAAATAATTAAATTCATTAAAATTAAGATTTAAGAAGATATTATCTAAACTAAATAGCGTCTACATGTAAACAGCAATCAACTTCACTCCGAATACTTCCTCCGACATATAATTTAAAATGCACGTTGTATTAGATCGCATCAAATCAATTATAAAACTCATCGATATAAAATTTTGCAGTAATTTAATTACAGTACTTTTAGTGTACAAACACAAAAAGCTAGATCCTTGGACCACGTAACGTGTTCACCAAAACTAGCATTTCTATTATAATTAGACAATATAAAAAACTACACGTTCTCTTGCTTACTGGTACTAGAAAACAAAATAGTCTTAACATTCTAAATGAGCCATCCTTAGAAATTTCAATAAAAAAATATTTATTAAGAATTATAGCATTGAGGATCAACGCAGATTAAATGACACAATATTTTGACATCGAACCGCCGGTCAAGAGCCGGTCAAGGTTTCATCGATATGACATACATAAAACATCGAAATTCATAAGTCAAGAACCTATGGATGATTGCATCACATCAATACACTTATAATTTTTTGACCCTGAATAACTTAATTTTTTTCTTAGAAGCTCAGTTTTTCTTATTTATTTAATAGTATACTGAACAAAAGTAGTACTCTCGATATCGAAAACTGGTCATAGTGCTACCTGATACAATAGGTACCTACTAATAAAAAAATCAATCTATACTATATAGCGTCTAAAATATGTCAGGTAAGTTGTCTTCGACCCAACGTTCATAGTTTTACTCATATCAAACTATTAGCTTTAATAGAACATTTTAGAACTTAGGTACAAAATACTCTGATAATAAGAGAAAGATGACAAAAAAGATGTATCGAAGATAGAAAGAAGAGAAAAGGTTAGGTTTTACAATTAACACCATTGAAGTCCATACCAACTAAACATCTGTATATTTTTAAGTTTTGTTTAGGTATATTTATTAGTTGAACTCTCTTGTTACTTTTTTATTTTACTTCTACAAATTCTCTGCATCACCCAATGGTTCACTGGTAGAAAATGCCTAAGGCATTAAGTCCGCCTGTACAAAATTAATTTGTATGAAGTTAAATAAATAAATATTTTGAATTAAATAATTGCTAAGACCTTTGATTTTTATTAATTGTTATGACCCTTGATATTTGTTCCCAGAAAACCGCAAAACAATAATTTATATCCGATATCAGCGATTTCTCAAACATACATCATTTGATTAAATATCTTACTTCAATCACATAAATAAGAAGATGATAATTATTATGCTATTAGTTTCTAATAATATGTTAAGTGCTATAAGTAGGTATTACTGTATGGTCCAAGATACCGGTCTGTGGGACTTAACCATCAAAGATGTTTTATTCTGCAATTAAGTCAATAATTAGATTATAGTTTAGCAGTAGATATCGACAGAAGATTTATATAATAGGGAAGTTAAGTTTCGCAATTGGTCATTATTGAAGCTTGTCATAAAATTATCATACGGAGACATGAATTACCTTCTAAGCTAAACATACACTCAAACCTATAATAGAAGAAAGAAAGAAAGAAAAAGATTTTATTTGTCTTGATTAGACATGTATATAATAGTTTAAATAAAAAATAAAAATTCCCGCTATCAGTAAACTATACTATATTACACATAAATAAGAACCTGGTACTTTTTGCAATACAAAATTTTATTATGTTTCAATTGTAACACACAAAAACACAAGTGTCAGACATGATCAAAGTATGACATAAAATCGGGCAAATAACAAAATTTCCAAAACGATCATAGAAGCCTGGTTTGCCTGTTTATTACATTCGGTAACAACTAAACCCATTTTGCGTAGATAAATAATTGGAAAACAAATAGGTACCATTGTGATGAATCATTATCAACAAAAGCTGAAGGAAAGTAAGCCCTAATACATCTGACTATATATATTGCAGAATATCACACCGAGTTTCATTCAAGCGCGAATAAAAACGCGCGTCACTTAAAACTGACAGACGGAACCTGTTCGTTCATTTGTTTACAACCAGTCGCTACGCAAGGCCGTATCGAAAATGTGCAAAACAACGTTTGTGATAATTTTATTGTGCGTGATAAATCTCGCGGAGTTGAGAAGGATATACTATCCTAATCCTTGTGACTCTACCGCGATTGTGTTTCCGGGTCCCACAAACGCTAAGAATCAGGCACCTTGTGAAAATGAAGTGGAACCTGAGGAACAGGACCTGAGAGAAATTATTGATGTAAGGTTTTTGGGAAGTGAACCTATTACTGAGCCCCCGCCACCACCTGTAGTGGACACAGGGTTTATATTTCCCGACGACTAAGCTTCATTCATGAAGCCAAATGTTAGTGACAAGATTATTTAACATGTGTTTGAAATGTGACGTGTGATGAAGATTTAGTGCCATAAAAAGAGTACTCGTAGTATTTATATTAATATAAGTTTAAATCAACAGTGACTAGATAGTTTTAAGTGTATGACCATGAACAAAAATCGTATTTGCTATGACATATTAGAACATTGTTTATACATAAGGTGTGCCACAAATCACTTAACTTATTATAGGCGACTATTTTGTTTGGGTTGAGTAGGGTTAGCATATATTTATGTGATTTAAAGATGACAAAATAGGATGTCCTTGTTAAAATATTATGGTTATTTTAATAGAATGTTAGCTTTCTTAACAGTTAATATAATCATTTCCGTATGTATACCGTATGCAAATCTTAAATAATTTTAAATATCTTCTCATCTTTATGTGATAAATATATTCTCATAACGATTACATACCTACCATTAGTATTCATAATTTAGAAAATAATATTAAGGATAATAATTTAGAATTCCGTCCAACTTTTGACTTAAATATTTTTTTATACATTTTAATTTTATAAAATATTGCTAATTAATGTAAGCCCTTATAAAACACAAGTCCCATGTAAACGAAACTGCTCGTTATATGGAAATCAAATTATTATTCTCTACCATTAATTATTCTCGAATTCTCGACATGATTTTACATTATATCGTGGCACAGGGGTTAACTAAACATGCACTTAATTAGCACTATTCGAATAACAAAGATTTCATGCTAAGATAGTAAGTTAAAAACAAAGTTTTGATGAGATTAGTTTTTTCTGACCGAACAAAACATATCGTTACAATGTCCATATTACTCGTACTTGGATTGTTTTTGTTTAATTTGCGAGTACTTATGAATTATATAAAATTAAATGTAATAGCTGATGATGAAACAGGCTATAGATTTATATGTTACAGTTGCATTTTACAATTTTGGGGATTATTTATTGCAGAAAAGTGATAAAATGAATGGTTGTATGTTGAAAAGTGTCCATATTATATACACTTTTCAACATATAACATAGAGTTTCGTAAAACAGATTTATACTTATATAATAAAAGATGAAGGAAGGTACGTGCCGTTAAATAATAAGAAATTATAGCAAATGAATTATAACGCTATTTAGAAATATAGGCGCAATTTCTTTAGTGTATAAAACTATAAACTCGAACTACATGTTATAAGATTGATTATAAATGCATTTTATTAAAAGTAACTTATTGATAGGCAATGTTTATAATCATTATAATTTACACACTGACATACATCACGGGTTGAAATGGGGCAGTCACATTATCTATTCTAAATCCGTCACTAGACAGACTCTGTTAATATTAACTTATTATGAAATTTTAAATCTGGTACCTTATAATATATCCCATAGTATTACACACTTTATAAAACTGGTTCTAATTTATGTAGAATCAATATTATTTAAAAACAGGGGGCTTACTCTGAATTTCGACATTCGATTAGTCGGTTTTGATGTCGCTGTCAAATGTAAGGAAATTTAGATACATACAGTCGCTGTAATTTTCAAATTATTATTTGATAGCGACAACAAAACCGACTAAGTCAAATGTCAAAATTCAAAGAAAGTTCCCTAGTTGCAAAGTTATATTATGAATGTATTAGACTTCTTATTGTACATTAATTGACTAAAAGTATTATAACCTTAGCTCTATGACATCATAACAGTATGTTATGATAATGTACTGAATATGTTACCTTTTAAATTTAAGTTCTTTTGTAATTTAAAAAGTTTCCCTGTATTTATAAAACAAATAAATGACGACTGATATTGTAATTACCTAATAAAATATTTTGCATAATGATTTTATACTTATTGCTCTATTTGATCATATTGTCAATTATTATTAAACGTATTGAGTATTGAGTATTGAGTATTACGATTAACTACATTATCTGCCGCACCCAGAGACGTTTCTTAACTTTAAAGTTTATTTAGTAAAAACGTGTAATACTTAAGTCAATGCGCCTAAAGACAATTATTCAATGAAAAAATTGTGTTAACCTTTTGACCGCCACGTCAAATCGGTATTGCCTTAAGAGCCAAGCTTTTAAAATAGTTTACATACAGTTTACATTACAGTTTACATTTTGCTGACACAACATTTCGGATAACCTGTTACATTCTTGTGACTTTCATAAGTGTTACCTTGTAACCTAGATGAATAAACGAGATTTCATTTCATTTCATTTCAATACAGTACATTTTTGACGTGCCATGCCCTCATTCTTTTTATTTTACGTGTATAGACGTCTCTGGAGTTCAAAGGGTTAAAGACATAAATATTACTGCAAATTAACGTCTCTGAGTGCGGAAGTAATTATGTAGGTACATTTAAAAATGTATTTAAATAGTATATCAGTCGTTTAGTACCCTTAATACAAGCAAATATAATTGATTAATTTGGGACTAGATGGCGCTGTGTGAATGTGGTGAAATTATTTTTATTATTATAACCTTGATTTTGAAACACACATTATATCAAAAATAATTAAAATAACTAGCACTTGGCACCTATTGTCCCTCATACTAGCCCTCATCCGCACCTACTTAGAATATTGAAAACGATCGGCACTGAACCGATTCCGTGTAACTTATCACTATAGCGAACCAATTTCTTAGGAAGTTGATCAAATGGAGCCGGCCCTTAGTATACTGTTCACGGTTTACTGGTTTTATTGTTTTGTTCGAACATAAACGTATTTCATGGAGGACATGGAATGGAGAACTTTAGTTATTACTTATAAATGACGGGAAGGTAATATAAAAATGCATTTAATATATTATGGACATTTTCTATATAAGTACAGTATATCCACCCATCATAGACTGACCTTACCGAACGTTGCTTAACCTCAAAGATTAACAACATTACAGTATCACAATGCACGAGGTGTATGTAGTATCGACGATACGTGATGATGATCAGCAACCCATGAAGTCCCACTGCTGGGCTCGGGTCTCCTTTCCTCTAACTAGAGAGCTGAGAGGACTTAGGCCATAATCCACTCATGCTGGCCTAGCGCGGGTTGGTGGAGTGGATATGTAGTATAGTTATTATGAATAAATTATTTCATTTTCCTTGATAATTAAATTTTATGATACATAACTACACTTGAGTAGCTCATTGACCCGAATGTATTCAATATACAACCGTGTCGAATAACAGATTTTTTTATTAAAAATTTTCAAACCAATTAGATGATTTAAATTCCGAAGCACGAATTTAAATTCAAAAACACGTTGTCGGTACCGGATTTCGAAAAATATTTTTTAAAATAAAAAGAGAAGTTTTGAACGTCACAAAAATGATATACATACCAAAAGACGTATCCTCTCGCACTCGAAAATGAAACAAAAATATTTCTTGTATTCTCTTTTCCTAACATTCAAAACCTACGTAAATTTGAAACTTAAACGAAGTACAGCAGTTCGGAATAAACTCTTGCTATGTAACTATGCGTATCATTTAACTACCCCTGAAACATATTACAGTGGTAACTACAAATTTACGGATTTCGTATTTTTATCTTTACAATTGTGGTACTTGAAATAGCTTTTTGTCAAATTTCATGATTCTAGATCAACGGGAAGTACAACTATTGGTTTTAATTTCCTTGCGATTGTCACAATTTGCGGCAAAAACGGGTGAATTTTTAGTTTACTTATAGCTCAGTTTTTATCAAAGCTCCAAATTATTGTTATAATTATTTAGCTTAATGCTTTGACGTGTGCCTGAGAAAATGGGTCTTGACAGGTGGACAGACAGTCAGACAGGCAGGTATACCACTTTTTTTTTTAAATTATATTTACGAATGATTATGAAGATGGATTTTTAGGCGGAATAAGCGAGGATGGACTTACGATGTTTTTGCTCAAAAGATTGTAAATGTTAGATTTGTCAAGAACATTTAGCGGTAATTTATAAACTATAACTTCAAGTCTGTTCCAATTCACTTACTGCATCACAAGTTTCCCAAGGAGCCAGCGGACGGCCGTCACTGTTTGTTGACTAACTTCAATGCTGGCCACCAACTTCTACATAGCATAAACAACTTTGGCTGCAACTGGCTAACGGCTTATAATACAAATTATTACAAACTTTTGAATTTACATTACTAGTGGTAATTAAAATTGTTAAAAATTAATTGTGTGGAACTAGAACAAAATAAAAGAAGAAAAATGGGGACGAAATGATGACTATAATAATGGACGGTAATGGTAGTGGACTACTATTTTTTTATTTATTAATAATATTCACACAGCGCCATCTAGTCCCAAATTAAGCAATTATATTTGCTTGTATTATGGGTACTAGACAATGAATATACTACTTAAATACATTTTTATATGTATACCTAAATTATTATAGATAAATTACACCCAAACACAGAACAAACAATCATGCTCATCACACAAAGAGTTGTTCTGAGTGAGGATCGAACCCACGACCTCCGGCTTAGCAATCATGGTCACTAACCACTACGCCAACAGGCCCCTAATTAGGATGAAAAAATGGAATCACATAAATTTTATTTGTATGTTTTCTATTTATAGGGGTAGCTTCATCATGCAGCTGCATATCATGAATGTTAAAAATTCAATGGCTTTTCTAGGGAATGAATATTATTATTTTTGAGTATCAGAAATGTGGTGAGTTCCAAAATTAATTTTGGGGTAAATTTACGTTTTATTTGCATCCGCAATACTTATTGTCTTGGTTCATTTTAATTTTCTTTTAACTTTATTCCATACCAAAACACTACAAATACTCAAATCTCCTAAACTAGAAAGCTAACTAAGACAAACACTGAGTAAACTTCTAAGCGATAAGCAAAACAGTCTGAAGGATGTTTGACGTAATTACTTGAGACGTTGAGCTTTCCATCGAACTTAGTCTGAGAAATTCACGCATTAAAGTAGTCTGAACAACGACGTTTAAATTCATCAGGCCTTGTTGCATTTTGAACGATATTTTTGATTTTCAAGCTTGAAAATGAAATAATGATTATTCAATTGTTATTTTAAAAAGTTTCACGGTTAGTATGATGTTTAATAATATAAAGAAAGGTAGGAATAGGACAAGGACCAGGTTTTTCTTTAATATTTTATTTTATTGAATATCCTATTGTAAACGGCTGGAGCTACGGAACCACTAGTACTAATTAGTTACTCGGGACTACCCGAGCTACTACTAACTATAGTAGTAGCGAAAAATAGTAATCTCCAGAACTCATTTAGGTGAAAAAGAAAATTGGTATGGCGGCAGTATAAAGGGATACTATTGCTGCTAATTCTATTTAATACCGAAGTTAGTGGAATTTTATGTTTCCACCATTTGATTCTTGAAATCAGTCATTTAAAATTGTATTCTAATAATAATGACTGCGTGTTTCCACAATTTTCCGAAAGCAAATACTAATTTACTTTAAAAAAAATCAAAAATATCAAAATCCATTATGTAGGTATCATCATTATGTAGGTATACTTTGTACTAACTGGTTTGGTACCATCAAATTAATAATCCGGTTGTCAAAATTTCGCGTAACATTTAATAACCTTGCCTTTTTTATTTGAGATATTTCCTTGCTTAAGTTTTTGCAAGTATTTTGGTTTTTTGGACTCTCAAAAAAAATAATAAAGTAAGAGCGATAAGATGATTTTATTGATAGAACATTTCAATAAAAAAATCATCATCATCATCATCAGCAACCCATTAAGTCGCACTGCTGAGCTCGGGTCTCCTGTCCTCCAACTGGAGAGCTGAGAGGGCTTTAGGCCATAATCCACTCACGCTGGCCTAGTGCGGGTTGATGGATCAGACATATTCATAGAATTTCTTCTAGGGTATGTGGGTTTCCTCACGATGTTTTCCTTCACCGTTAGAAGATGGTAAATCACTTGACTAGTACATATAAATTCCACAAAGTGGAATTCACATTGGCATACAACATACAATAAAAAAATGAGTCGTTAAAATTATTTTTTTCATTTTATTTTTCGGGGTACATAACTAAAGAACAATAACAATATGATACAAAGTGCCAATTAAAGGTCTTCACTTTTGTTATTATTTTAACACTTGACTCTAAACAAAATAGGTTCCTTGAGTACAGTACATGTCCTTAATAATATTTAAGTCAGAATCATTAAATAAATGCAGATCCGTTTGCAGACTGAGTTTGCAGATTACTATTATTAAGGAAAAATGCGATCAAAAAATATTGAATAAAATTATATTTATTGCCTTTCGGAAGTTTGCTATCAAAACCTGTTGATTTTTGATTTAGACTTTCTTTTGGCTCAAGTTTTTATAGGTAGGTACTTTAAAAATCAGTATAGATAATACAACTATTATATTTTGCCTACAGTACACATTATATAATTAAGTATATAAGAATTTATAAAATGAGGAATTTGATAACAGTCGAAATATATATTATGTTGGTACTTTTTGAACTTTGTCACTGTCACATCAATTTTCAATGTGAGACACTAAAGTTAGTCGTTGTAATTTGAATTTTGTACACTTCATAACATGTTCTATATTTACAGGTTTATTGCATTTGGTCGCATAAGTCGTTGAAAACAATTTTGAGTCTTTTCAGGTGTGCCGGAAGTTTGCAATGTCCAAATCGTAATCGGTTTATAGTGGTGATAAAATTTCTGCAGTCTGCTTGTTTAAATTTGTTTTATAGTGTTACTAGCAGGGCTCCGCAGTGTTACCTGCGCTAAAAAAAATCCTTATGTGTAAATCCAGGGTAGCTACCTCTATACAAAATTATCTCCAGCTGTTTGAGCGTGAAGGAGTAACAAACACACACTCACAAACATTCACCTTTATAATATTAGTGTTATTAATTTCATCAAAAGGGTGTAACATACGTTCTTTTGTCGTGGAACCCTACATTGAGCATGGTCTGGCATGCTCTTAACCGGTTTTTTATCATATATTTTAGTTTATAATGCCAATATCCATAGGTTTTATAAAAAAGAAACTCTCTGCAGGTGAACGGAGAATCTATAATTCCTGATATCCCGATTTAGATTGCTATAAATGTCTTTATTGTGTAAGAGACGGATTAAATCTCGTTTATTCATCTAGGTTACAAGGTTATTATATTTACCTATTGAATGTCCAAAAAGTAATATTCAAGTTTCCAATTACTGCAGATGTGAATAACAAGTAATTTGGCACAAATATTTTACCTATTTATGTTGAAGCACCGATGCGATAGCAAATTTGAGGAAAATGTTGTAGTTTATGAAGTAATACTTCATAAACTACAACATTGAATATTATAGCTTATATGATATAATATTTCATTATAAAATATAATTGTTTACCTAACATATCAAGTACGATAATACATACGTTATGCCTAAAATCCAACTGTAGTTAAGAATGGTATCATTTCAACGCATGAATGTTCCATTGCTGGGCACGGCTCTCTTCTAAAGAATGTTGGAGTTCTTGCAGTGGTCTTGTCTGTATAGTCGCCATTTACGACACTCACGGGTTGATATGTCATTGTATTCTTAATCCGTCACTACAAGGAACAATTAATACTCGTATAAATTTGATAATTATTGAATTGATGATTATTTGAATAACCGTTGTGTGGCAATATTTGTGACAGGCGCAATCTTTCAAGCTCACATGTAAACAATCGCTATGAAGACTCTTTTTAGTTTAAAATGTCTCAAATAGTATATTTTTATATTACTCTCCGACTTTTCTTTACATATTAGTTTTATGGCTTACCTACTGTTAGTTTTGTGCTCTTATTTGGAGTGGGGTGAGGACCTGGTAATCTGTAATACAGGTATTTCTATGCCTAACTTAGACACCAGCTCCTTATATATTGTAGACTATTTTTTTTTCATTTTTCATCAGCGACCCATTAATGTCCCACTACTGGGCTCGGGTCTCCTATCTTCTATCTAGAGCTGAGAGGGTTTAGACCATAATCCATACACACTGGCCTAATGCGGGTTGGTGGATCAGACATACACTTAGAATTTCTTCTAGGGTATGTGGGTTTCCTCACGATGTTTTCCTTCACCGTCAGCAGATGATAAGTCACATGACTAGTACATATAAATTCCACAAAGTGAAATCCACATTGGTACTGCTGGTCGGAATCGAACTCGGACCGCGTGTTTAGCACGCCGGTCACTTATCCATTCAGACACCATCGCCTTGTGTTGTAGACTATGCTTAAATGGATATCTGTGAATATCTGTAACTGACCTTAAAATGTCTATTTTTGTGAGGGAAATTAAATATATTATTAAAAAAAAACCGGTCAACTGCGAGTCGGACTCGAAAATGAGACAATTTTCACCACTGGTAGTCGGTAAAGGAATACTGTCGTATTATTTGGTCACCGGTAGTCAGTTGGAAAATAGCAGTGCCCAGTCACCACTGGTGGTGGAAATTAGATGGTCAGATGGTCCGGAGCGCGCGTTTGAAGGTTCCACACAAACATGCATTTTTTTTAATTTTATGCAAGATAAATAGCTAACAGGATAGTTAGGTATTGACTTATTTGATCGTCTACATATAATTATGCGACAAAAACGGAGCATAAATGGCTGGCTTATACCAAGGGATTGCAGACTCGAGTATTTGATATTAATTTCAGCTTGATACTTAAATGCGTTATTGAGACAAATATTCTTGAGAGACGGACAGACGGAAGGACGGATAACGGAGTGATGCTATTATATAAGGGTTCTGTTTTATTCTTTTTGATGTATGGAACTCTAAAACACTCTAATTAAAAAGAAATCAACTTTTCATTGACATACATATAAGATTTATGTATTTAAATTAGCAAATTCTGCTTAGACCTACAAGTTTTCATAATAATATGTTTATTACGACGACAGGGAAGTGACGTAACGCTGACAACGCTTTTTAGGTAGTAACGCGTTACGAGACAACCTTTTGCTGAATGAAAATTATAAATGACGGCATACCAGTACAAGTAATTAATAACTGAGCGCCTACGTATATTATGACTCAACATTACTTTAATGTGCTAAAAACTAAACTTAACATATTCTCAAAAGTATCAAAATTCAAAACTGTAGCGACGTGACGTCATGTTACTATGATGAATAACTTCCCACACTTTTCAGACTATGTTATTGAGTTTAGTTTTCGGCACATTAAAGTGATGTAAAGTTACAATCAGGTACGTTGTAACTTCATATTACTTTAATGTGCTGACTTTAAGAGTACGCGAAGGTAGAATTCATTTATGTTAATTTTTACGCTCTACAATTAACTTGGCAGAAGCTGATACACCAGGATAGCTAAGGAAATGCAAACTATCGCATACCTGTTTCCGCAGCATACTAGGAATGAAAGGCCTTGAATACGATGTACTGACGTCGCAGTACAAATAGGTACGACTTCTGGGTATTTGAACCTTCTCTAACTTCAATGATGATCCTTCCTGTATTATTTTTTTTTAGTTCAGGATCTGAGGCTTGTGATTCTGCTATCAACTCGGAATGACTGGCATTTGGATTTCATCCACACGAGATAAGGTGTCAGCGGCGACATTATCTTTACCAATATATTAATGAACTCGACTATACTTTTTTATATTCTGCGTTGATGGTTGGTTGCAGGCGGCACAGAACCGCTCGTGGTGGCGTACATTAGGTGAGGCCTATGTCCAGCAGTGGACGTCGTGGGGCTGATATTATGATGATGGTTGATCTTATTAGATCAAAAATAGTCTATTGGGACATTAAGTATTACGGGCAATTTGCAAAAGCATACAATTTTTATATAGCTATACCATTGATAGGTTGAATATTTGTATTTCAATAGGTTATAGATAAAAATAATTTTCAAATTTTAAAATATAAATTAATGTCTATAGCAGCCGTGCTGGGGCAAGGGCCCGTATTACAGCTGCTATATCTTTCCCTCTTACAATACAATTTAATAAATTTAAGTGTACCTACATGTACACTAAACTCAATAAAAAAACGCTACAATAAATAATACTTTGTTACTGGCTACATTAACAACACTATACATACTTACATGGATAGCTAGAAATAAGAAATAGGAATAAATTATAGTAATTAGATATAAAATGTATTGAATAAAAAATATAAACAGTTATTTGTCTCTCTTGAAAACTAGTCAAAATTGACTTGCGCGGTATTGTTGTATAAGGGAACGTTGTGGCTTAAAAATAGATGTTGTGACAATAATAGAGAAAGGAATGTTAAGCTGGTTTGGACATGTCCAGAGAATGAATGAAGGAAGAGTGACAAAACAAATATATGAGGCGAATGTGAAAGAAAACCAAATAGGTGATAGGTGATAAAGAAGATACAGATCAGGAGTTTCCTCAACCGGCGAGAATGCATGAAAAGACTGATGCTCAAAGATGTGTGTCAGAAACGTAGCAAGTGGAAGGAAATGGTCTCTGCCTACCCCTCTGTTAGGAAAGAGGCGTGATCTATATGTATGTATGTATGTATGTTGTATAAGCGACGATATTATGTATCCCATAAGGGACTAAAAGTTATACGTGGCTTCGCTCCCGTCGTTATTTATTTGGCCACTGCTCAGCTTCTATTGACCGTATGATGTTATATAACCTTCTTCGATAAATGGGCTATCCAACACTAAAAGAATTTTTAAAATTGGACCAGTAGTTCTTGAGATCCTAGCGTTCAACTAAACAACAAACTGTTCAGCTTTATAATAGGTATTAGGATATATATAATATCCTCTATGGTGGTAATATAATAAGTAGACACTATATTTCTGTCTATTGACATAAAGAATGAGGACTACGTACTTTCTGAAGCTAACTTCTTAAATTCAATTAATTACACTTAGAAGAAGAAAGTTAAGAGCAAAGCATTCCTCCTATCTTCAAATAACAACAAGATTTCATTATCAATTTGAAATTGTTACGTATTTGAAAATAAATTAATATTCTAAGCCTCACCAAGTACGGATGGCAGCTAAATAGATTAATAAAGGGCATCTCTTTTGATTCATTGACACGAACTCAATTATCATTTTGTTTTTGAATTTATCCGCTTGAATTTATACAAATTAACTATGAAATTGAATTAAACAATTTGAAATTCAAGTCACCATAACTCTTGGTTGGCGATAACGTTTTCAAACGCTGCGAGTTAACAAGAGTAAACGTTTTGCACATGGTGGTATAATTATAAAACTTAGAAGTATTAGAGTGGCTTAAGCGCCTGGTTTATATTTTATCTCATATCACACTACATCATAATTATATCTACCTACTTATTATATTTTTCGTACGTAACTCTTCTAATTTTCCTTTATGTAAGAGTTTAACTCCTGTCAGTCCGAGCAAGAGTCAGTGTTCTCTGTTTTCTGCCTTATATAAGTATAAAATAAAATAAAAAATCATGTTATAAATAACACTTAAAATCACTGGCCTGTTGGTCTAGTGGTTAGTGACCCTGACTGCTAAGCCGGAGGTCGTGGGTTCGATCCCCACCCAGGACAAATCTTTGTGTGACGAACATAAAGGTTTGTTCTGTGTCTGGGTGTAATTTATCTATAATATGTATGTATTTACAAAAAAAAAGTATTTAAGTAGTATATCAGTTGTTTAGGACCCATAACACAAGCAAATATAATTGCTTACTGTGGAACTAGATGGCGCTGTGTGAATGTGGTAGAATATTATTATTTTATTATAATATTATAACATCAAATGAACTTACAATAGACTCTCTAATCCCTATACATTGCGCAGCCTTGCTTGATAAATGAATTAGAGCTATCCGACACATAAAGAATTAGGTAATCAAATCGGACCAATAGTTCCTGAGATCGTAGCGTTCAATCAAACATTCAAACTCTACAGCTTTATATTATTAGTAAAGGTAGTAGTAATATATACTTAATATAGACTTAATAATGATTATTTATTTACTATGCTTTATTTTATAAATGGGCCAAATCAGTTTATCTGAATATCGGTTAAACTGATAGTATCCGAGCTTGGCGTAGACTGGCCATAAATAATTCAACTCAAGTAAGGCCACGGATATTGTAGCAAATGTATAATCAAAGTTGAGATAATATAATTAATATTCGTAATAAGTTCACTTGTTATCAATATTACTTTCATTATTAAATTAACCAGCTTGGGTATGAGCGGCCTTTACCCGGCTTAAAATCAAGTTATTTTGCCCCAAGTACCGAACCGATCATTACTTCTGCCTTATTAAATATTATGTCATTGTTATTTCTACAAGCGCTTTCATTAAATAGAACATTTGGCATTCAAGGTGTTCGAGTGCATATATGATAGCAAAACTAATTACTAGTCGTAGAAAAAAAAAATGCTGTTATTTTTTTTGTAGGCGCTTGAATATTCTAAATAGTTTAACAAGTAAATATAATTAAAAAAAATTAATAACCCGACTTCAAAATATCAACAGAGAGCACCGCACTTAAATTATTGTAATAATATTATACCCGATTAAATATAAATACATAACATATGTATATATTTGTAATCTCCATTTGATTCCCTTTATTTTGATACTCTACTCGATAGGTTTGGTTAAAAAAAATAATAGAACTACTTACAATTTGGAACCATTCAATTATGTATAATCTCTTTTTGAATATTTGTAATCTCCTTTTGATTCTCTTTATTTTGATACCCAACTCGATAGGTTTGGTTAAAAAAAAATTGAACTTCTTTCTCTTCTTCTTTAGGCCACAGAAATTAGTTCTAAGTCAGTCAATATCAAGAATTCTATGCATTGGATGTTTGCACAATGCTGCACGCTGTTGACCTCTACAAGTCTTGGTGTACCTCCATGCAATCGCGCTATGATTTAACTTTTTATGTAATCAAATTTCAAGCTTCACAATGCAGACTCTGAAACATCCTGGAAGAGAGTCAACATTACTGTACTTAATAAATTATAAAACCATTTTGTTTACTAATTTATCTAATTTCATTGCACAATATCTATAAGAATCAACAATAAAAGAAAGGTATTTTTTAATTAATTAACATATTTTAATCTTTTAAGTAAATAAAGTAGCATCATCTTACAGAAAATGAAATGAGAGAGAGAGTTGAAAAGTTTCGCTAAACCTTTCAGTTCGTATTACTGAAAATGGAATCCGGCTTAAATTTGAGTTCGACTTGAATTTCATTTCCTAGCATCGAACAAAATGTAGAACAGTGAAAGTACTACATTTAATGAAATCTTTATTCGCGCCGTACTATTTCAAATAAACATTAAAACTATAATTATACGTAAAATAAGGGCATAAGAGTATTCTAACTAATATTATAGATGCTTTTTCTCCCTATTTCTTCTTCGGTATGTAGTGACTAGTAGTTTTCCGTGTAGTGACGGATTAAGTATACATAATGTCACTACCCCATCTCAACCCGTGGGTATCGTAAAAGGCAACTAAGGGAGTAATCTTATGCAAACAAGAGCACTGCGAGAAAAAGAAAATTGGAAACAAACCCTATACTACCCGACTGGCCAGCGTGGTATAGTAGGTTAAATCATAGATTCTAGCGCGCGGATCCTAGGTCTATGGGCTAAATTCCCTCCACATTCTTTGGAGGAGATCCGTGCCCAGCAGTGGGACGTTTATGGGTTGTAATGGTGATGATAAAGTAGGATAAATTCAAGAATTGATTTCCTTTTTAACCTTAGAAACCTACTCGTTAAATCTTACATCTAATTTACTTTAATCTTTAATCGAATATACTAACTTGTAGCTATCTATTTATCTAGCGATAGTTACATCTATAACTCACAGTAGTTGAATCTGCACATCATAATAAATAAACCACACAATAAACGGTATCTGGCAGTAACGTGGACGCCTTGCTATCTCATTCTCACTCCAAAATATTTGAAAAAAAAAAACACAATTAAAAATACAATAACATGGCGTGTTTGCAAACATCTGCGTCACGTCAGCAACAGGCGTTATTTTTTGTGTTGTTTGGGGCTTATGTTTAGTTTATAATGTTCTCAGTTACCTGGTGACTACTAAAGTTAATTTACAAATACTACACTTAACATTATTAGACACTTCTTATGTTACTACCTTATTATTGTATTAACTGTTATTGGAATTGATCGTTCTTTTCCTGGTATAAAATCAAGTTATCTTTTCACCCGGCTCCCCCTAAGTGCCGAACCGATCATTATTTCTGCTCTATTAAACACAATATATTATTTCTACAAGCGATTCTCAGTCAAGGGGAGAAGATTTTGTCATTTATGAGACGCTTGAGGTACATACACGATTACGAGATAAATGTTTTATGTTAGAGTATACAGTCCATAATTATGAACGATTTGAGCACAAGGGCTTGTATCGTTTAACGTTAGTTTTTTTTTAGTCAACCTCTGTTGTCAAAATCTGTTGCTATGACGGCATGCCTAATAGTGGAGTGAAGGACGTAGGCCTCAAATCAGCCAAACTAAAATAGGGATGGGCGAGACATGTGTGCAGGATGCATCAAAATAGGTGGGCCCAGATCTTAACGCATTGGCTACCGGAAGACGGATGTCGTCGAAAGCGCTGGCGAGGCGATCTGGACTCATTTGACAAGGACTGGAGGATCAAAACATCCAATAGAAAAGAATGGTAGAGCTTGGGGAGACCTTTGCCCAGCAGTGAGACAACACAGGTTGACTAACGTTAGTTTACACTTTATTATATCGATTTTTTTAACAATATGAGTAGATGCTTGATAGGTTTGGGGATAGGTAGTTATAAAAAATATGGTAGATACGAAGACTAGCGAATGCTTGTGTCGGGTGGTTTGTTTAAAATGATTGACACCTCAAATTGGTATTTGAGGTCAATCAATCATTTTAAACAATTTCATTGAAACATCCCAATGATAAAAAATAGATAATAAAAAATACTAAATGCAACATACAAAAAAAAAATATAAAACAATAGCATACTGTCAAGAAACGCATACGATTTCTGGACAGAAAAACACACAGACAGACAACGAAATGAAAGGGTTCCGTTTTTTTATAAAAGGTACGTAATCCTAATAATTAAATAGTATTCATTGATCTCGTATTCCAAAATAATATAGTGTATTAGTACCAATACACTAATAACAGTATTTCATCTTTCTGGTGTACACCAGAAAGATGAAATACTGATTATAGAGAACACTTGGATGAATGAAGAGCGTAGCGACAGTATAAGTATAAACACTAAACACTAATTGCTTCTTTAAGCTTACTGCTGTCATTGAAGTACGTATCTATTCATTCTTCTGAGAAAGCTTTTTCGTAATATTTATGTAAATCAATTTACATAGGTATTTGCCAGTATTCTGAATGTGAATTATTTCAAGAAGAAAGTCAATCTTTCTGATTGTAGCTGGGAAAAACTGATGTTGTAATTTATGTGGTGTCTGAACTTATAGGAGACGCTGTGACCTTAATAAACTATTAATAAAATATGTACATAATTTTATACCTTATTTAAAGCACACTTTTATGAAAAATATTTTTTATAAAAATCTTTAAAGACTTTGAAATTATGTTAAAAAGAGCCATCAAAAACTAATTTGAATAATTGTTCAGTGAAAATCTAGTTTGAAGAGGTAATTTTAATTCTAAGTATAAAACAAACTGAAGAGCCTGAGCTTTTTATGAGAATCTCAATAAAATCCTTGAATCAAAAGTAAAGGTTAAAAGTGAATCTACCATAGACCTAGGATCCGCGCGCTACCGATCTACATTAAAATATAATACCAAAACAAGTAAGTCCTAATTTAGTCTGTAAGAGTTTATTTACTTTATTTATTTCATATTTATCATTGCTGTAGTGTTTACAAGTATAACAAGATTTTATAATATATTGCCTTTGCCATATAAACATTAAGTTTTTAATATCTTTTGATGTTCGAACACCTGGTTTGTTCATGAACGATTTATGTTTATGTAATAACTGATAAAATTTACATTTTACTTTCATATTATAAATTAATTCTTTCAAACAGCATCTGGCATCACTTTAAACATCGGTGCTATCGTACAATGAATCTCTTTGTATACTAAATACTGTAATGTGTATAATAATTCTGAATAGAAAAATATATTGGGTACTTTGTAGCAGTTGCCACTTACTCGTATCATCGGGGGCAATAAAAAAGTTCATATCAATTTTAAAACGACTATAGTCGTTTTAAAATCTAGTAAACTAACAAATCTTTTTGTGGGTATTGAAAGGATATTGGACCATAATTGATAATATTTATAGCATGTTAAATATAGCTTCTCCTTCTCTTCCCTATAAATGCGATAGATCAAATAACATACATACATATACATAGCATCACGCTTTTTCCCCCGAAGGGGTAGGCAGAAGTGTTTCACACCCACATTTCGCCAGCCATGTATGGTCCCATCAAATAGGGGGCGAGCCTATTGTCATTAACAGGGAACATTTGTTTACCAAACTCCGGGAAAATCTTAATAATGGAATTTCATGATAGAAAAACCCAATATTATTTTCACCCGACCCGGGAATCGAACCCGGGACCTCTTGCACAGCAGTCGTATACACTTCCCGCTGCGCCACCGAGGCAGTTCAAACAACGTGCTGATTTTATGACTTAAGTTAAAATAAGGAGTTGTACATGTAACATGATTAAATAGGTTTAATAATTCTTATGTTTTAGAATAATGTGTTACGTTGCAATGTGAGTTTGATGGCAATCTCTTTATTCCCACGACCTAAAGCAGTGAGACAATAGTAGTAAAAAGTAATAAATAGTTTTTTATGTTAATGTAATTTATTAAATGTAATCTTATTTAACCAACAAAAGCCTCCGTGGCTCTGACTGCTGAGACAGAGCTCGTTGGTTCGATTCCCATCCAAAATAAATCTTTGTGTGATGAGCACAACTATTTGTTCTGTTTCTTGGTGATCTTTAATATGTACGGATTTACAAAAAAAAAAAAAAATCATTACAGTTGTCTAGTATCCATATTCCAAGCATTAGCTTAGTTTGGGACTAGATGGCGCAGTGTGTGAATGTCCAAATATTATTATTATTATTTAAAATGTTTACCAAGCGATGTAATTTGCTAATATCAAACAATTACATACATAACAATAATAGGCACATTAATTACTAGCTTACAGCTTTATTTTCATGATTTAATTTTATTCGCGTAAATTATATTTTTTGGGTTCCGTTTCTGTCTCGAAAAAAAAACATAAATATTATGTTCACCTGAACCTTCATAAGATCACTACACTGTGGACCAGTTTTTTTTTCTTTTTAGAAGAAAACGCTCGCAAGCTAAAAAGCCCGGTGTCGCGGGGCACTCTATAAACATACAAATAACGGACATTAAGTACACCCAGACTCGAAACAAATTTCTATGAATCGCACAAATATTGAATATGTCTCGTGTTGGATTCGAATTCACGTAAACTCAAAACCCATGAGTACAATCCGTTGACCTAGTTATGTGATGCAAAATGAAATGGTTACGCCTTTATTCTCCAAAAGGTAAGCCGTGGCGAGCCTATTGGCTTTCCAGACTCGGGTTGATACTAAGAATTTCATGATAGAAAAATCAAATAAGGTTTTTTTTCCGGGTTCAAACTACTTCAAACCCAAGGTCTATTGCGATCAGTAGAACATACTTCTTCTGTACCATCTTGGCAGTTTATCATTTCAACCCATAAAGCTCCTCCAAAGATGTGTGAAAGAAAATATGGAGGGAATTTAGATTATATACCACGCTGGCCGGGTATAGTAAGCTAAATTCCCTCCAGACGGGTTGATAAAGATAAAGATAAAGATAAAGATCATTTATTGCGTAACTGTGTACATAGGTTGTTAACATAATAATTACAGGTTCCAACAGTTTATCCTGAGTCAGATATGCAATAATTATAATAATTAAACGTAGATAAATACAATAATTATAAATTATCAGCAATCAATTAAATTTTTAGTAATTTTAATATTAGGAATCAGCAATCAAAATAATTAATAAGACGTAATAAATAAGTACAAGTAGATCAATTGGATTACATGATGTCGTAGTTGGTAATTTGGTATAGGGTTTGTTTCAAATTTTATTTTTCTCACAGTGTTTTTGTCTGTTTTAATCTTAAACTTTAAGGTTTCTCCCTTTGTCACCTTTTACGACACCCACGGATTTGTATGGGGTGTGACATTATGTATTCTTAATCCGCCCCTACACGGATACATACCTACATTTATTGCAGTGAAAATATCTAATATCTATATATCGCCTGAGATTTGATTTTTTAAGTAAATTTCCTTTACTAACATCTCATCATCATCATCATCATCATATCAGCCCATTGCAGTCCACTGACATTTGCAGCACATAAAATAAGATAACCTAAACTTTTAGGTGATTTGCTCCATTAAATAAAAAAACTGGCCAAGTGCGTGTCGGGCCACGCACAGTGTAGGGTTCCGTAGTAGCCCGTTATCACAATACAATTCTGTTGAGGTACTCGAATGAAAACGTAACCCGTTTGTACAGCGCCATCTAGCGGCATTATTGAAAACCTTATGATTTATTATATACTTGATATTTTGTTTTTAAATGCAAGTCTTTACCCGTTATAAACAAGCAACTACTTTATCTTAGTCACTTTAAAGGATTAATGCTATTGATTTTGTATTTGGTACAAAATTAACCAACACCCAAGTTCAACTAATAAAGTTATCTTAACCGCTATAATTTTCATTTAAAGTTCATGAAATGCACTATCATCATAAATTTTTCCTTTAAAGAAAAATTTGCTCTTTAAAGTTTAATACTTCCTAAATGGACCATTAAATCGAAAAATAATGTTAGTAACTCCCAAGTCATTTTAGAAGACCTATTCAACGATACCCCACTCGATGGGGTAGACGACAAAAAAAAAATTCATCCCCACTTCACATGTATGGGAGCTACCCTAAAAAAAAATATTTTCCAAAATTTTATTTTACCACTTTGTCGACGTAATTGATATACACACTCCTACAAAATTACAGCTTTCTAGTACTAACGATCTCTTAGCAAAACCTCGGACAGACAGACAGACGGACATAACGAAACTATAAGGGTTCCTAGTCAGAACTACGGAACCCTAACTAGTCAGAACTACGGAACCCTAAAAAAGAAGCTCTAATTTGATTTTGACGTCATAAATGGTGGGAAAGTCACAGTAATATGAGAGGAGATTTGGGTAAATTGTACCTGTAAAGGTTATTGTTATAGGTAAATATCATCATTACAACCCAAAACACACAAACACACTCATATGAATACATGTGTACTCTCAGACAATATCAAATTAATAATATAAATAAAATAGAAGATAACAATCACATAGTACTTACTTAACATAATGTACCTTTAAGTTTTTAGTTTTTACGTCCATGCCAAGGTAATTATACTTTTATTATTTTATAGAGCGTGAGCGGTAGGGCGTAGCAACCTCTGCTCAAACCGAACCATCCAACTGGGAAAAATGCCCCAGTGTTACAAGCATCCATAGGCTTGGTAACCGCATATCATCAGGTGAACCGTATATTTGTATGCCATGACCGTGTAATAAAAAAAAAACTTTTGAATTGTCACTGACGGTGATAATGAAAACTAAATGTTATCAGAAAATAGTTGTCATTTTTAATAGGAAGCCACCTTGTTCTGTGTGTTTAGAAGCGCCTACACAAATATTTACCACAATGTTCAATGCGTCAACTTTGCTGTGTAAGTGACATCGCGGCCATTGACTTGTCGAGACTCATTGTGAGAACGTTATTACAAGCACATTCTTTTATAAATCGTCTTTTTACTATCTAAACCACCTGAAAATCCTAGACACTGTTGTATACTCACAAAAGTTTCATAAGAATTCTTCTTCAAATTTTCTTCGATCATTTATGATTCCTATGATTATTAAAAAACATCTGGGGATGTAGATTAGACTTCAAGTACATATTTTCCTTATATAATATAATATGTATATTTTTTTTACATCGGCTTTTCTTGAAAGATAAACTACATCAACAATATCATCAATCAGACTATAATAATAGTTTCTTGCTCAGCGCGTCGAATGCAATTTAATTCAAAAAATTAAAAAAAAATAATTAAATTCATGTTCTCTCTATATAAAAGCTCTCATATATTCACATTCGTTAGATTTAAATACATAATGAGTTTCCGAAACGAGTTAATGGTGCAACTCAATCCAGCCAGACTCTCTTAGTGCATGTAATTGCACCCGTTGAAATAACCGTTAGAGATAATTGTATCTAAAAAAAGTTTTCTATAGGTATTTTGGGTGCTATTACCCCTATTGTCCTCAAGTTTGTTTGGATTGTTTGGAAAATTGTAGGTATTAAATGTTTTTTTTATAATAATTTATTTTTATATATATACGTTAGACTAGCACAGTCAGACCAGTCAGCGTTTTAGAAGAGGCGTAAGTAGTTTATTTATTATTTTATGTTTTATTTTATCTGTTTGATTATTTTTTTATGCCACGAAAAAAATCGTGAAAATGATGGAAGACGAATGGATATCGGACTGGCATGCAAATTATGCGGTCCGAGTTCGACTCTGTCCCAACTTTTTTGAGGATTTTTTATGTTACTACTAATCTAACATTTAGTAGAGGAAAAACATAGAAGATTGACTCGTCAGCCTTCTATGTTAGGCAGTTAATCTTATAATTTTTTTTTTTTTATATATTTCTTTATTTTTCTATAGGTAATATTATATTAATAAATTCCAACAACGTGTAAAGTAAAACAATTCACATAATGTATAAAATAAAATTTATGATGCAAAATAAGCCATTTATGATGAACTTTTTGAACTTTAGGTAGTCATAACTTATGAACGGATAGGCATTTTTATAAAAAAATCTTTGAGTACCTAGTAAGTCTTAGAATATTAAGCTCCCGTTAAAAATGTGTACCGTTTGCTTGAACACCCAGCCTAAATTAGTAAATTTAACATCGTTGAACTGTCGATTCCGGTTGATAATAGTCAATAAGTATTAAGAATTCTATTATTTCAGCCCTTAAATTCAAATACTATGTTTATAAACCTAAAATATGTTAAAAATATAATAAAAATCTTTTAAAATGAATGAAACTTAACCTATACATTACTCAAATTATTTAAACAATAGAATTTTATTAAAATAATAAAAATCTGCATGCTAAAAGTATATTTTTAATTGTTAATTTATTTTCAGAAAATGTTAATCGCAGCTACAGGCTTCAAGTTCTTAGAAAGGCTACAAGCGGCATTACAGTTGTTAACTGTTTTGAATCTGACGACCTACTTGTGGCCACATCATGCTATGGTTGAAGGTACAATACTTAAACATTTAAAAAAATACTTTAAATCTTTTTCTAAGAAATAATCAACATTACTAGACAATAGAGCAGTGGCCACTGCTCTTCTTCTGTTTTTGGTTTAACCTTTTTGTTCAGATAACCATCCACATTTACTTCATAAGGAGCACTTTGTCAACCCTATACAATGCACCATTTACGCTGTGTTTTCTTACTATTATAATAATAATATAATATTCTACCACATTCACACAGCGCCATCTAGTCCCAAAGTAAGCAATTATATTTGCTTGTGTTATGGGTACTAAACAACTGATATACTACTTAAATACATTTTTTTATTTGTAAATACTTATTATTATAGATAATTTCCACCCAGACATAGAACAAACCTTTATGCTCATCACACAAAGATTTGTCCTGGGTGGGGATCGAACCCACGACCTCCGGCTTAGCAGTCAGGGTCACTAACCACTAGACCAACAGGCCAGTCCTTACCAGTATTACCACAGTATTATCATCTATACAGTAGTAGTTTAAATAAGTCTCTGTAATTCCTAAAATACAAATATCTGACAGCAATATCGACTCCAAATTATCGAATCGTTATTATGATTAGTTGAAAAAGTGTTGTGTTAGGGACTTATTGACAAATAAATGTTTTCAGATGGCGCTAGTTTTGACTTTATTGTAGTCGGAGCTGGAACAGCCGGTAGTGTTATCGCTAACAGACTGTCTGAAATTGAGAATATCAACGTACTTCTCATTGAGGCTGGTGGTGACCCTCCTTTTGAGTCTGATGTAAGTATATGGTTGCGAATTATTACTCAGAAAATAAATTAATGTTGTACCTATATATTTTTTCAACTAGATACCTACTTTTTCGAATTATAGTGGCAACATATCGAAAAAACAAAACAGATCAATGATCTCATCTGATTATTTTTTCTTCTGAAATACACTATTGTATATATGCATTCTTTCCGTTTACAATTCTTATTCAAATATCTTATTTTAGTGTGGAAAAAACCCCAAAAATAATCACGTCTCTTACAGATGCCTGGCTTACCCCTTTTAATGAAAAGATCTCGTTATGACTGGAACTACACATCAGAAAACAATGGTTACGACGATGTCTGCCATCTCCAACCTGATTTTGTTATGACAACTGGAAAAATGCTAGGTGGAACCAGTTCTCTCAACTATATGATTTATCACAGGGGCCAACCACGTGATTATGATTCTTGGGCTGAAATATCAAAAGATGACACTTGGAAATGGGATAACGTTAAACCATACTTTATAAAGAGTACGAGATTACAAGATCAGGAATTGCTTGCATCGCCGGACAAAGAGTTTTACGGAACTAATGGATATGTAGGAATCACTAGAGATCACCGTGAGTCGATAGACAATTTTCTAAAAGCCCACCGAGAATTAGGAAATGAAATAGTTTTAGATTTCAATGAACACCATCCTTTGGGATTTTCGGCACAAACAGTAACAATATCTGGCAAATCACGACACGGCTCTGCATATGCATACTTATCAACTGCCAGTAACCGTAAAAATCTTTTTGTAATGAAAAATACTTTGGCCACCAAAATCATATTTGATGGAGACAAAAGAGCTGTAGGAGTTGAAATAAGGTCCCAAGATGACAAAACTTTGAGTTTGAAGGCAACTAAAGAAGTCATTGTATCAGCAGGAACATTCAATACCCCTAAATTGCTTATGTTATCGGGTGTTGGACCAGAAGAACATCTTAAAAGTAAAAACATCGGAGTAGTGTCCAATTTACCTGTTGGCGAAAATCTACAGGAACACTTTAGCGTGGTTATCATACATAGCTTAGAAGATACGGTAGAACCCTTCTTGAACCCAAACCCGTACCAATTACCTGGAGCTTCATACACCGGATTTGTTTCTCTAGATAAAACTAGCAACTATCCTGATTATCAAGTCATTTCATTTTTGGGTGCATCAGAACTAATGTTACTTTATTGTTCGTTTGCGTTTAGATTTACAAATGAAATTTGTGATGCAATGTTTAAAACCGGCAATAGACATGTACAAGCATTTAACGAAGTCCTCAATATTAATCCACTTTCACGAGGCAAAGTGTTGTTGAAGAGTACTGATCCTTTAGATGCCCCTCTTGTTTACAATGGATTTTTCTCAAACAAAGAAGACGTGGAGAAATTAATTGATTATGTACAAGATTTTTCAGCTATAATGAATACAACTTATTATAGAAGTGTCAATGCTAAAATGGTAGATGCGTATCCCAAATGTAATGAATTTGAACAAGGTAGTCGAGATTACTGGCGTTGTTATGTCACGTGTGTATCTTCTGGTCTGAGTCATCTTACTAGCACTTGTCCTATGGGTACTGTTTTAGATGGACGATTACGAGTGAAAGGTGTGAAAGGTTTACGTGTGGCTGATGCAAGTATAATGCCAAAAATCACAAGAGGAAATCCATATGGACCAGTATTAATGATTGGAGAAAAAGCTGCTGACTTCATTAAAGAAGACTATAAGTTGTAACGTTGATATTATTAAATTGTTTTCTTTTTTCTTTGTTTCAAATAAATTAATATATTTCTAGTGAATATTTTTTTGTTTTCATCATTGTATATAATCTCGATTCTTACTGCATTTATATGTGACGTTTCTACTGTAGAGTTTAGTCGACTGTTATCCAAAACGATCTTGTTTGAACGGGTCGGGCAAAGAAACAGCTATTAGGTTTTCCGGTTAGCAGTTAGAAATCAGAAACCTTTAGGGGCGAGATAAACATTATATATATATATGCTCGCTTTACATATACATAAAAAAAAAATATATTATTGCAATTTCACAAATAACAGCTAGGTTTACAATTGGAAATCGCCTTTTAAGCAAGGGGTTGCTTGTGTTAGGCGACTCCGCTACAATATATATAGCGAGCAATTGAGGATTTTCAAATCAGACACTTTTTCGAAGATGGTTACATATTTTCCCATTTCCATGAGTCATCTTGTCTGACTTCAGCCCAAGAATCCTTAGTGAGAAGTTGACCTTTATTGTATAACTATAATTTAGAGAACTAGTTCCATCCAGCATTTTACCAAACGTAAATTCTGAATAAGGTGTGATATGGCAGACATCTTCATATCCATTGTATAAGGTTGTATAATTCCAATCGTACTGAGTCCTTTTCATTAAGGTAAACCTTGCATCTGTAATGGAGAGAGTCTATGATTTTATCTTCATTCAATATAATACATTTTGATTTCCGAATTGAAATGAACTAAGTTTAAGTATAAAATTAGCAATATGGTAAGTAGTTTATAATAAAGATTTTTTACATCAGATTCAAATGGAGGATTGCCACCAGCCTCGATAAGCAGAACATTGATATGCTCAATCTCTGATAGTCTGTTAGCGATTAGATTTCCAGCAGTGCCAGCACCTATCACAATGAATTCAAAGCCATCGAAGTATAGCCATCAAATCATACATTTTCCATTAAGCCATCGGAAAATGTAGATTAATTAAAATATTAAGAGGGTTTATGCTTAGGAGTGACCGTCACAATTTAGTGTCATATTCCGTGGTTTTCAATTTTTATTAATCATAGCTATGTATATTTTAAAAATATGTTTGATACACTTTTTAGAATTAGGTGAAAAGGTAAGAAATCATTGCGTTTACAGAAAAGGCAATATTTATTCTAGTTATATACTACGTTTTTACCGTTTACGATTGCTTGATTAGGCCACAAATATGTAGTTAGATGCAATACTGACAACGTTTGAAGATTTTTCAAGAACTTGAAACCTAAAGACGCGCCACCATCATGATCTATATATATATATATATATAAGAACCAATTTATTTTAAGTTCATTGTAATTGGTACAGAACAAAGGGAATTGTGATAACGCACATGGTGGCAAAAAGACCGCGCAGCCGCCGCCAGTGCACACCGTAGCATGACCGTAGCTGGCCGCCGTGAATCGAACAAACCAGTTTGGATACAACAACACAGACGGGTGCGGTCCTTTTGCGCAGCCTCTAAAATAAGGAGCGAGCCATATTTTCATTAACCGGGCACGTTACCGGTCTGATTTTAAATTTAATAAGAGGGTACAATAACTGAATAGGTATATACTATTTTTTACTATACTTACGACGATTTTTTCTGAGGTTGAAATAATATTTAAGTTATACAGAAACTAATGGTTATTTTGAAAAGAAAATTTGGATATAAATAATGAATATTAATTTATGAATATAAATTATTTAATATTTTTTATTTATTCTTTATTTACAAAAAGAAACGAGAAACAATGACGTCAAAATTTTCTCAACTATTGTTATACGTATTCACTGATCAAATGAAAGATATATTATGTATTTTTTTTGCTATTTAGAATACGATTCCCACCATTTTTTAGTTTTAATTTTATTTGGATTACTTGATTATCTAATTTTGTTTTAACATTTATTATTCTAGTCAAAGTTAATTAATGCATGTGCTCAGTTTCAGTGAGAAATGTACCCTACCTACATTTCATAACAAAAAGAGTTTAATGAAATCTGTAACATTAATCCGGTATTTAAGGAGCACAGATCTACTTGACGTACCTGAAACATGAAATTTGGCATTTAGACAGATTGCTTTTACAATCTGGAATAGTATGTAGGCAACTTTTTTCCGACATACTATTAGGGTGGAGCTGCAGGTGGAAGTTAGTTTTAATTTAATCTTATTTATTAATTGTTAAATCTATATTTAAGCTTGGCTTAAATATAAATTATTGGAATTTGTGTTGATGGATGAGAAAAGTAAATCTTCAGAGAATTCAAACAGGATATAAAGATAAACTTTTCGTTTTCACCTTAGGTTACTAAACGATGAACAGCCACAGTTTTCCTCAAACATTTTATGCAACGGTTCTATTTCTTTTTTTTTATCTTCCCAGCCGACTCAGTTTATTGATGGCCGCTATTCCACCATTACTGCTGTTGAGGTTTTGTGCTGCAAAACTTTATGGGATTTGTTGCAGTACTTTGTTTCTTTTTTGTGATAGCTGTTACACTATTTGCTTGAAGAAGTGTTTACATAATATATTTTCTGTTTATTATTTTCTAAGAAAATAGCCTTGAAACAGAAAGTTGATATGGTGTATGGTAATGAGAAACAGCTGTATAATATTTCGGTAAAAATATGCAATTCGGAGGGATAGGAAAACAAGGTAAATGGATGCTGATTTGAATGCGACGGGTTGTTGTTTATTATCTACATAAAGTATGAAAATGGATTTAACCCATTGTTGTGTTGAAGCGTAATATTACCTTATTGGAACAAGTAGGATTTACAACATTTTTCTATTAACGTACGCGTATAAAAAAATATGTTTGTTAGATTTCAATATTTTAGCTATTATGTGCATATATTGCATATATTACACAGTTATAAAAATCTAAAACTGATATTTACGATTGAATAAAGGGTTGGACCACATCGATACATAATTGGTGTCCTTCCCGTCATTTTAACGTAAGCGACAGAAATCAAATTTTACAGAAGTAGGGTTTTAAAAAATATTTTTCTACTGAAATGTTCTGTATCTTTTGAATTATTGTATTTTTGCGTGAAATGTTACTAAGGATTGGCTTGTTACCGTTAAAAATCTCAATTTCGATAAAAGTGTCACTTACGATATCGGCGGGAACTAGATGTGGTCCTGCCTTTAATTCCTCTTCTTTCCTACATTTTTCTGTGCCCTACAGGCTAATATGGCGTGCAATCAACATCATCATCATTTCAACCTATAAACGTCCCACTGCTGGGTGCGGGTTTCCTCCAAAGAATGTGGAGGGAATTTAGCCTATCATACTACGCTGGCCAGACAGGTTGGTATAGGGCTTGCTTCGAATTTTCCTTTTCTCGCAGTGCTTTTGTCTGCATAAGGTTACTCCCTTAGTCGCATTGTACGACACCCATAATTGAGTTGGGGTAGTAACATTTGGTATTCTTAATCCGTCACTACATGAATATCTTTATATATATAATTTTTCTGTACGTGTGTTGACAATGAACTCCTCCTAAACAGCTGAACCGATTTGAATGATTTTTTGTGTATGTGTTCAAGTGGATTCGAGGATGGTTTAGATTCACAAATAAACCAACGTCTGTCGGAACCGCTAGTATTAATATATAATAGTGTGTAATATTTGGTGTCTTACCAAAAATAAGTAGATATTTGCAATTAGTCGAAACACTAATCTGTAACCACTCCAATTTGATAATAATACCAATGGCCTATTTATACAAATTAGTTGTAATCCTACATAACATTATTCTTTTCAAATGGCTGCTTAGACCGTTTGAGTAATTTCGTAAGCCGAACAGTCGTTCATTTTATTCGGATCAAATTAAACTCTTGTAATTGCCATTCATTTTGTCTTTTTAGTATACGTTTTTAGATCGTACCTTTCATGTAAATAAGGCTAGGTTTTGGCTGAGAGGGCCTAAAGACTATTAAGCAATTTTTAACTTTTGTTTGTAATCTAGGGGCCTACTCTGAATTTTGACATTCGATTAGTCGGTTTTAATGTCGCTGTCAAATGATTGAAAGTGACAGCTACCATATCTAAATTTCCTTACAATTTGACAGCGACATCAAAACCGACCAATCGAATGTCGAATTTCAGAGTAAGGCCCTATTTGCTTTAATAAGTTCAAAATTAGACCTGACTTAATTGCAGTACTATCGTACCTACTGCTCTGATGACAGGCTGCAAATGTAAAAAACTGCAAGAATGCATGCAACTCTGTTATTTATTCTATACGTGTGTGTGTGTACAATGCTAATTTAAATAATAAGTTTTTATGTCAAATTTAATTATACAAAAGTATGTAATACTATATCAATTTATCTTTTATAATAGCCTAGGATATCTTTTGATTAAAACAGACGACGTAAATTAATATTCGAGACCGCCACGTCAAATCGGTATCGCCGTGCCTTGTGCGCCAAGCTTTTAAAATACAGTACATTTTTGACGTGCCATGCCGTCATTGGCGTGGTGAGCACATTTTTATTTTACGTGTATAGACGTCTCTGGCGTTCAAAGGGTTAAGGTAAATGAGAGGCGATCTCGGTCACAATATAATCAACGCTTATTTGCATATTTACCTGTTCTTTGTTTAGTTTTTAGGATGATGTTTGGGTCACAACGATATTAAACAGCGTGAATATTGGCTAAAACGCTACAAATAATATTAAATTTTAATCATAGTGTAAGTTGAATTCGTACTAAGTAAGTAGTTTAGTTATTATTTTTGTAGGCAGAAAAGATCGCAGACCACTAAGGGTAAATTATTATAAAGATCAGCAATATAGCAACCCACTTGAATTTGAGAGTTCTATTGTCAAAATGCATCGATATCACTTTCCACTTTTTGGTAGAACCCTACTATCAACATGGAATACAATACAAGCTATCGAGAATTTGACTGCGATCTTATACAATCTGCAGACAGATGTTGCCAATTCAGTCTGCTCATTTTTCATGCCCATTGCCAAAAAAGAGTATAATGTTTTGTTAGATTTTTTTTTATTTTAACGAAAAAATAATATGGAATGTTTAAATTCTATTTGTTAAATTAATGTTAATTATTTTTAGACAAGAATCTACATAATAAAATGTAACATTACTATAGTACCTAAATTAAAAAATAATAAATGTCGATGGGATACAAATACCATCCTCACAATTTTTTTTGGTTTAAAATTATCTCATTCGAATGAAAAATTATGTTAACGTCCGCGTTTTCTCGAGAAATGGGACAATAATTGTTTTATTTGTAGTGAATTAATGAAACGCGAAAGTTTACAATTTAGAAACTTGCCTGCAGTAGAAGTAAACATTTACTTACCGAACCACAGTGGTTGTACTAAAACCAGTTAAAACATGAGCCATATTTAGCGTATGCTACGTGATAGAGAGCTTTAGATATACATATAAGCAATTCGCAAGACGCGATGTAATCATTAAGATTTTTACATTGAGATTCGTTAAAACATTGATTTTGTTATTTAACTATTCAAAAATTTGTGGTCGATATTTTTTGATGATTAATTAAATGAATACGTAGTACAAAGTCGTTAAATCCGAGTATATAATATACTTACTTACTCGAATTCTACTAAAAGTTCAAGTAAACTCAATAGATTAGTCGATGTAGTAGCGCAAGTTCAGTTGTTATCGCCTTTAATAGTTTGAGCTTGCTAGTTCTGTAATCGAGATGCGGTTTCAACTTCGCAGCTTTCGTTCGCTAGTTTTCAGTTTTGCTCCTATACTAGAAAATGCGCATCTTTTGTTTTATTCGAAGATTGTGATAAGTAACTTACCTATGTGTTTAAAATTTACTCGGTGCAGTGAATTATTGCAATATACAACTAATCATAATGTTTTTTAAGTTTAAAGTGCAAAGACGGCGGCGTGCGATTATTTACGTTAGAAGTTTACAATGGTTTTATAAGCAAAAGGGTAAATTTAATAAAATCCTTCTAAATCATGCCAGTGACCCATCGTAAATAAATTTGACACATCTGTGTCGAAAATAAAGTAAGGGGCTGCTTTATGATACCTAATAAAGAAATATGTTTGACTTTTCTGTGTCTGTTCCTTTAATATTCGAGAACAAAGAAATTGCATTATTCGGCTTTGATATAGGTATACTGTCAAATTATAATTACATTTTCAGAAAATGGTTAATGTAAAATCAGTCATATTTATTACACATTACAAATCACTTTTAAAAAACATAACTAAAATAAAGCAATAAAACTTTTTCACTTCACTACTGACGACACAATATAATTGTGTGATAAATTGACCTCTTTTTGAGCGCCGCCGTCGCCGCGCCTTTTTATTGCATAGTGTGCGTCTTGACTTTTTTATAAGTCAATTATTTTTGGTCTTTAATTCTAGATAAAGCAGTTAAAACTCAATAATGACTATTGTAAGTAATAAAACTGTAACCAACACAGTAACAAAATGCAAGTACATCTATATCAACGTATAGATGAAAATCACAAATTAAATTGATCTCTTTTGTCTGCAACACCATCTTTAATTGGAATCTATCCAGTCATTATCTTAATTTTACTAACTACTTACTTATTGTAAAAAAAACATGTATTTAAGTAGTATATCAGTTGTTTAGTACCCATAACACAAGCAAATATAATTGCTTACTTTGGGACTAGATGGCGCTGTGTGAATGTAGTAGAATATTATTATTATTTTGGGAAACTTTATTTTTTCTCAGCTTTTAGGCTGGTATTTACTACATTTACGGGTTTTAACCAAGTAAATGCAGCGTGTAGTGTGTGATGTCTAGGTTGTAAGTATCTGCGGTGATATGTCGTTTTCATCTATTTGCAAAAAAATTTTAACAATTCTACATGTATTTAAAATAGCGGCTTTCTGAAGTTTGGTATAAATAGTGTCTGGTAATTCTAATAATTTTAGGCTGTGATGGAGATGTTTGGGGATGATACCTGTTGTTGAAAGTACAATATTATTATTATTAATATTATTGTTTGTAGTTACATGGGTACATAGATGTTAGGTAGGTTTTCATCAAAGTAATAACAGATTGACGTGACCAAAACTACATTTTATATTTTAGTGTAAAGCTCATTATTACAAAATATGGAGTTACAATTACTCCTTCGCTTCTACACTTATTGTGTTATGAGCAGACATTTGTCTCTAAAGCTAAGAGTTACAAACTCATGAATATTTTAACACAAGTATATTGAAGTACTGTCAAACATTATTATGTTCGTATAACGATATTCAAGTATTATGTAAACGAAAGCGTGTGATGTCAAAATAAGGCAGACTGTCTAATGCGCAATTTGTTAGGTGAAATTAATGTTTTATGAGATTTTTGTTCAGAAAGGTTGTATTCTTTAGAACAAGGAAAGTAAGTAAAGCACTTTTTTGTAATGAAGAGATTGTTCTGAATAAAGAATGAGTTGTTTGTGTTGTTTGTCAAACTGAGACTTTATTTTACAACACTTTTATTTTAAGAAAGGTGTTAATATTTTAGTGGTTATTTTATGCTTTATCCGGGTCAGTGAAGTAAAGCAAGCTGTGTTAACTATTATTTTTACATTATTTAGAAAAAGTTACGTGGGGTAATACTTCTAGAATGTAATCATCATCATCATATCAGGCCAACGACGTCCACAGCTGGACACATAGGCCTCACCTAATTCACGTCACCGCCATCGGTTCTGTACCGCCAGCAACCAACGACCGTCCGCAACCTTGACCAGGTCGTCGGTCCATCTGGTCGGGGGCCGTCCCACGCTGCGCCTTCTTCTTCTTTCACTTGAGAAACATTTTCCCCTATCGGCCATCAGTTCTACGAGCTTTGTGCCCTGCCCACTGCCACTTCAGCGATATGATTCGATAAGCTGTGTCCACAATTACTGTCAACATAATAAAAGTGCAAGAATGTTTAGTTGTAACATTAAAGAATATAATTTTTTAAAGAAATTATTTTTAAATTACTACTACTACTTTTGTTTTAGTATGAATTAATCGATTAATATATTCGTTCGCAAAATAAATATGAATACCTAAAGTTGTTTTACCTATAACCTAATAGAATATAAAGTTGGTTATTTAACCCGAGCTTTCACACGATTTAGCAGATATTCCAAAACAGGCAGGATTTCTGGTTGGAATGCGGCACTCTAAGATGAAACTTATTCAAAACCCACTGAATAAATAAAGATGGTACGCCCACTCGGGAAAGATTTAGAGGGTCAAATTGAAAATATGCTATAAATTTAAATGAAAGATTTATATTTTATTTATTTTGAATTAGAAAATGTGTAAATGAGGAACAAGGTTGTTGAGAGACCATGAATTAATTTCATCTTAATCTCTCATTCCAAATACCATAATTATTCTTTCTTGGTTCCTACACCGGAAAAACGGATAAGTTATAAATATTATACAATATAATTTTTTGATTTCTTATGTCTACTTTAAATTAATAAACTTACTAACAATTTTAAAACTGGTAAAGAGCTTAGTATGAGATATAAAAGATTTACAATATATTTATATACATATATAATATAGAGATATAATATAAAGTTATACCTTGTATTTTTCCGCATGTACGGGCAAAAGTTTTGTTTATAAGTTGAAATATCATGTAATATGAATAAATAAATTAATAGCAGCTGCTGTTTCTGAATCTCAAAAATTACATACAACCACAATCATAAAAGGTCAAATAAGTATTTTGGTATGCTAAAGTCCTACATGAATCTAAATTAGAATGCAGTCTACCCTAATCGATTAACTCTACCCCTTTTTGTTAGCCCAATCTTTTTTATATTACCATTCTTTCGATTCTCGATTTCTGAAATTCGTATTTTTGTTCTTCGTAATATTTATGGTGCCCGGAAATATAACGGTTATAAGGGAAAAGAATATTTCGATTATTGTGTCTGTACGGTATTATGTTTTTATAGAAGTCATAAGGATAACGGAAGAGGAATAAACGTGAATAATATAATATTGGATCGTATGATGCTGTACTTTTATGTTTAGAAAAAATTACCTCGTTCTGTTTTATTCGACTTCGTGTTTCGTTTGTAAGTGTACTTTTGTATGTAAAGTATTGTTTTGATGTGGGATTGAATCTTCACTGCATTCTGTGGATAAAACACTTACCTAAACGATTACAGGGCTTTCTCAATTAGGATAATTATAATAAAATATTTCCCACATTCTTGACGAAAACAAATTAAAGTTTTTTTTTTCTCATATCCAAATTTTATTGAATTTGATTTAGTATGGTGTTTTGGTTCTGTACCTTTCTGTGATATTTCAAATTGTAAGCAATTGAAATTGAACTACTATGGCGATTAAAAACAGTGGCTTGAGTTTCTTGCCAAATTCTTCTCAGAGCTCAACCTTGTCAGTGAACCGGCCGTAGGCGAAATTTGCTGACACCTTTTTTTTGGCTTTGTATCACGTTCAAAATCATGTATGTGATCAAAATGAAATAAAAAGATTTGACTTTGACTTCTATTTTAAATTGCATGCTGTGCAATTATAGTCTTTATTTTATTTTGCAAAACGTAGTTTCAAATATTTTCAATTACCATATTAAAAACGATACAAGTAAATATGTGTATAGCTTCCTGCACGTAATTTTAAAAAATAATTGATACATGTCATAATTAATTCATCTTTCATTCACAAAATTACTTTCAAGCTATTAGCAAACTTTCATTTAATTATTCAATCTAGGATTCGAAACCAGAGCTGCAAACAGATGCAAAACTCTTTAAACGAGCTACAAATAAAATTATTGTCTCAGACATTTTCTCGTACTAAGCTGCGAACTTTCTTGTACTATTCACAAAACTTTAACAAAATGGGGTATTCAACTTATGATACTAGTTATTTAATTATTTTCTTTCGTCTAAAAAATGAAACACTAAAGTAAATTCAAAATTTTATTACAATAAAGAAACAAATCTTTGAAGTCTAATATCCCTTTTAAATAAGGGCTCAAATTATTTTAAAAGGGATATACAATCGTCAAAATAATATATTTTTTCTAATGATTGAAATATCTTTAACATCTATAGTTCTACTAAATAAAGTATTCCAGTACGAACAGTTAATGTTACTTTAACTTACAAATATATTGTTATACTTATATACAACGGACCAAGATATGTATGTACATATAATAAGATTACATTTGAAAGATTTCGTTGGTTATCAATGATTCACTCAAAATTCGGTCAATTCACAAAATATTATTTACACACATAGAAATCTAAACGTGCTATGCACTATTCAACCTTTAAATATTTACATTTCACTACTCTACAGTATTTGAAAGATGTATCATCTATTATTATTATTATTATAATTTCATTAACCTTGTTGTATACGAGAAACATACATTGAGATTCTTATTTATTCATTTATGTTATATTATATTAGGTATAATATGTACGTCGAATTTATTCACTTAAGGTTACCATAACTATTGTAACTCACTACGAATAATTCAAAACCTTTGAGCAAATCAGTGTTATTAATTAATTACAAGCATAAAACTCTACGAAAATTTAGTCTTTGGCACGTTTATGGTTTCATACAAAGTAGCTTTTTGAATGCTCTTCTGAAATCCATATTAAATATGGTGTATATTAAAGGATTGAGTGCCGAGTTTATGTAGCCCAGCCAAGTGATAAAGTTGATGAATTTATTGGACAAACAGCAACTAACACAGAAGGGAATGATGAGATAAATCACAAAGAAAGGTAGCCAGCAGAACACAAATACTCCCATTATAATGCCAAGTGTTCTAGCGGCGCGACGTTCACGTGTCAGAGATATTCGCTGTTTTTCTTCGATAAATTGGTATACCGTATTTTGCTGAGGAGGCTTAGGTCGCTTATGAGGTTTAACTGCTTTCTCAGTTTCATTAACTTCTATCAAATCATCTTCGTGAGTTTCTTTAGAATTACTTTCCGAAGACGTTTTGTTTTCCAAGTTATCTGCCATATCTGTGACTGAGTTTTCATTAGATAATATCGGTATTATTAATTTATTCTGACATTTATCATCTTTGCTCCAGTACCGTTTCTTTGGTTTTTTCTTTGGTGTCAATTTTCTAGTTCTCTTTTTCTTTTCTGAGTCTGAGACTAAGCGAGTGACTCCCTGGTGCTCGTTGTGGTTTGCCTCTGAACTGACGGAGTCTTGATCATGTTGATCATTGTCCTTATTCGCATATCTGTTTTGACCACTGGAAATAGTACTTATTTTAGTGGCCTTAGCGCGATCTCTTAATCTCTTTTTTGTAGCCAAATATATCTCAAAATAAACAACAGCCATTATAACTAATGGAATGTAAAAGGACCCGGACGAGGAGAAGACCACAAAACCAGGCTCAGAGGTTAAACGACAGGGTGTATCTGGCTCAAAAACTTCTGGCCAGTCGTTCCATCCAAGTAACGGTGGAGAGCTAATAACTAGTGACAGAATCCAGACTCCTCCAATCATAAGAAGCACTCTTTCTAAAGTTCTCTTTTGTGCATAATTTATAGGATCCGTGATCGCCCAATATCTGTCTAATGCGATCGCACATAAATTTAAAATGGACGAAGTACAACACATTATATCGCATGTAAGCCACATTTTGCATACATATATCCCGAACACCCATTGTCCAAGGATAGAATATGCCACGTTCAATGGCAGCACCAATATTGCTACTGTCAAATCTGCAACGGCGAGCGATACTATGAAGAAGTTTTGAACGATCCTCAGGGGTTTGTAAGTAAATACGCTCAAGATCACTAGAATGTTTCCAACTATCGTTGAAATGATTATGAGTGTAAGGACTATTGCCGTACATATTGCCTCCCATTCCGGTACAGCTAGCGTTATTCCAAAGCTACTTGGATATTTAGGATCATCGATGACAGCACAAGCATCACTATCGTCTTCAATAATGTCTTCAGTATAATTTATTGATGTAAAGTTGGTGTCGACATGTGTTGCTGTTTGCCCCATTTTGATGAATATTTTTGCTACATTTCACGTCGTACTATTGAGGGACGTGAGTCGTGAAAATTTTTCAAAGCATTTTGCGAGCAGTTGTCTGTAATTTTTCTTCTGCGAGTCGATCGCGGTTTCCGTATTCATTCTTTCATACTCCAGTTTTCTGAAACAATAAACAACCCTTTTAATACTTAATGGTATTGTATCGATAATTTTTCCTTGTCGAGTGTGGTAATGGCTGTGAGTAAAGTAAGGTAAATTACCTTCTGCTAGAAATCTTTGCTAGGAAGTCCCATTTGTGTGACTTGTTCATTTTTTGATGCGTAAACGAATCTGTAACAAAAGAAAATATATATCAGAGTCAGTCAGGTATGAAAAGAAATATCTTTTACCAGGCTGTAAGTAACATTAGAGGGTGCAATCGCGTTATGCGATCTCGGGGAGCATTTATCAGATAGATATATCATCATGTGAAGAATGTTGGCAAAACATAAGTCAAAGAATGACGTCACGAAATAATGATATTTTGATATTATTCTACCACATTTTTGTAAACTCTACTTTGAAGGTACATATTAGTACGTTAAAGTTTTCAAAAAATTAAATAATTATGTTTCGTTGAAAACTTACGGGTTTCAAAGTTTACTTTATACCCTGCATAATTAAATATATCCTAAATTTGGATTATAAAACACATGATAATTGGACTATACTGTGAACGTAACAATTATGAAAATGATATAATCATATAATCGTTGTCTGCTAATAAAATTTTAACTTAACATATTTTACCTAAGAACACATACATATACATATTGAAATAATATTATACGAAATCTATGAACAACTCGAAGCGCCTTTAAGAAAAAGTGTTTCTTTTGCATACTTATTTAGGTAAGAAGCTTAACTAAAACAATTTATTCAATCTCATGCGATCTCACGCATCGATAGTTTGTACGATTGAAACTACAGAATAGTAATAACTGAGTAGGAGAACGATATCTTATTGGTTATTTATATTGTATTTGTTGCACCAAGAACTTGCAGAATAATTTAAAATATAGAAACGAATGCAATATAATAACAGAAAGTAGTTATAGTCGTTAAATGATGCTGGCCGAATGCGACTTTCCTATTCAAGAGGTATACAACCCGCAGTAACAATGTGATCTTTGTGATATTCTTATAATACTCATTTGACTTGTCATCTACTAACAGTGAAGAAAAACATCGTCAGGAAACTTATATACTCTTGATGCCGGTCTAAGGATAAGGATACGTCTGGGCCTCCACTATCCCGTTTGGGCCAGCGTGTGTAAGTTTGGGCCAGCGTGTGTAAATTGTGCAGACTGCAATAGTAATAGAACGTCACGACAACAAAAAACTACGATACGAAAGCAAAGGTGACGTATCTTCTTTCTTTTGGTCGCATCTTCTTGATCGTGGAGTTGGGGCTTAAGAAATCCGATTTATTTTAATTCTTACATAACATCCTCCAGAATTTATAGCTATCGGCCTTTTGAATATAAATCTATTGGAATCACAAGGTAATGAGAATGTGTTTCAAGGTGATACGCAGAAGATTTAAATAGGCACCGCAAGCAAAAATGTAAGTTGATCTTGCAAATCTAATTTAAAATTAAAAAGTCAAACGATTCACTGGCTGAAGCTTCGAAATTGAAAAACTTGGGTTAAGACTTTTCACTATTCAATAAAGAATTTAATTGAATTGTGATAGAAAAAGCGTAAAAATAGGTCAACTGTAGATAGTAGATACAACTGTTCAAAGAAGAGAATTTAGACTGGCCTGTTGGTCTAGTGGTTAGTGACCCTGACTGCTAAGCCGGAGGTCGTGGGTTCGATCCCCACCCAGGACAAATCTTTGTGTGATGAGCATGAATGTTTGTTCTGTGTCTGGGTGTAATTTATCTATAATATATGTATGTATTTAAGTAGTATATCAGTTGTTTAGTACTCATAACACAAGCATACATAATTGCTTGATTTGGGACTAGATGGCGCTGTGTGAATGTGGTGAAATATTATTATTATTATTATCTATTATTTGGAATCCAAAGTTCTTACTACATAACAACTTTCTAATAGCTTGGTTGAACTCTAAATATGTTAAAAATGGGTGAAAGTAGATATATTGTTTTAAACGCTCTATATCCATCTACATCATCATCATCATCATCATTTCAACCCATAAAGGTCCCACTGCTGGGCACGGGTCTCCTGTAAAGAATGTGGAGGGAATTTAGCCCACTATACCACGTTTGCCAGTCGGGTTAGTATAGAGTTTGTTTCAAATTTTCCTTTTCTCGCAGTGCTCTTGTCTGCATAAGATTACTCCCATAGTCACCTTTTACAACACCCATGGGTTCTACATCATACAAAATATCAAAAATAAATTGACATGATTTATAAACATATCATCTTTCAATTTAAGTGGAAAGTATGCAATGACGTTAAAATCATCATCATCATATCAGCCCAACGACGTCCACTGTTGAACATAGGCCTCACCTAATTTCCGCCACAGCGAGCGATTTTGTGCCGCCCACAATATTATACTTATAAAATATTTTGTTTATAGATAAAATAAAGTAATAAATATATTTAAATTTCAAATTTATATGACAAATACTAATTTCGTATTGTGGTAGGTCACCGAATTATACTATATTTCAATGTAAAAATCTATCATCTTCTTGAACGGTTCGCACTATTAACCCGAATAGCTTTCAATGCTAATGAAAAACTTGTGCAATCCGATTTTAAAGTAAACTTTCAATTCTATCTCGATATTTTCCTTCCTTTTAAAATTTCAACACAGGTAAAAGCTTCTTGAGAAGTGAAGTGACGCTCGATACGTATAGATGGAACCAATTTTGAAGATACAACTATACAATACTCTTTGCCAGTAGAAAACTTCACAAATAGTACGGAAAATTGTCACTGGCATTATTTGTTCCTATAAAAGCAGCTTAGGAGAAAGTCTTCTCTTCCTCTCTGACGTCAAAGTGGTTTTTCAAGGAGCCTTGAACACATAACTACCTACTTAGGTAGTTTTTGTTCTACAGCCGATTTTCTGTAAAGTTTCAGCCGAGCAATGGACATCATTGATATTTGTCTATAGAATTTATATATACGTCTATACCTAAAACAAGCCTCTTTTATTTTTGGTTCTGGTATAAAATTATAAATATTTGACTTACATCTTCAATTATTCAAATTAAACAAAGACTTAAAATATAAAATCATTTATAATTTAAATGATTTCATATTTGATTCTTGACAGAATTGAACTATCCTTGCCAGCGGAACAAAATTTTCTAAATTCAATATCTATTCAAATATCGAGGTTTGAACGAATTTCAATAACACTTTCATAACCAGATGCGATGGCTTGCTCGACAGCCTGTCTTGCGCAGAGAGGTCGCGAATACAAAATGATTATAGTTCCAACTTTATTGTTATAAGAAATCGAAATGCGGAAGTCGTCATTTTGATTAAGAATACCGGTAGGTATTGTTCAACGAACAACCAAATACTTTGGGTAACGCTATAAGTTTGAAACCATTCGGTTTGTTACACAGTAAATGTAAAATCCGATTTCTCTCAGGATTTTGTTAAGAGTTGATGATGCCTCTTGGAATTCGAATCAACTTTTTACGTAGTTATTTTAGTTAAAATTTTGGTTGAACATGAGTAAATTTTAAATAAGTTTTGTGTTTGAAATTCATTTAATGTATGAATTATCTAATAATATAATTTCAAAATCAGTTTCGAAACTCGTTACGCTTACGTTAGCGTTTACGCTAATTTCAAAGAGAGTTTACTACTGGGGAGTTCTGAGATTTTTCTCTACAATATTTTTATGTTCCAATTACAGGGCTACAAGTTACAGTTATGATTTCATGAGTTCCTTTCTGAAGCTGACGATTAAATGAAGTTTAAAAATTCAAATAAGTGAATTCCTCAAAATTGGTTTATTTGATAATTTGTATAATATAACAGAACACAATTACAGCTCAGCTAAATGTTGAAAGTGATATTGTAATCACAAAAATCAACAATCGTAAAGGAACGTCCCAAGAGTTTACACAAAAGCTGTATCAACAGGAATAGACGATGATATATTAAGAGAATTATTCAAGCACTCAATAAATTATTCACTCGAGAGAATATCCGATGTTTCTCCGTCCCTATATCCCATGTTAGGAAATATGTAAAATTTACGCTTTTCGTACCCTACCCAGATATCGCTAGCATAGCAAATATTGGAGCACAGTTTGTGATTATTATTTTGCATATTTTTACTAGGTATTTTGTTATACTATTTAAAATAATATTATTATTTGATATATTAACTATATAAAATAATAATTTCCATATCTTCGCAATTAAAAACCGCTGTAACAGATGTGTTTTTAATTGCGAAGATTTGAAAATTATTATTTGTGCTAAGAGATGTATTAGCACAGCAGCTGTATGTGGTGCGCTACAAATACACTTTACATAAAACAAACTAACCGCTGAATAAACTAATTACAATTTAAATAAGACTGAAACAAAAGTTTAGGCACTCTAAAGTTTAAATTAAAGAAGAACACTAGATCTAAATCAATGAACAAAGAACTTGTTAACTTTTAAAGTTAAAGACGATAAAGAAGACAGATAGTTGCTAATTGCTAGTTTATGTTAATTTCTATTTGAAACGTTTGCAATAGTCTGGTTTTATAAGAATATCAAAAGAAAATCTAAGTTTTATTTTTCTTTGGTTTGAGGATTTGTTTGGTACCGACACAAAGTAATTTACTTATAAACTTTAATTTAATATTATAAATAAATAAATTAATGGAAATTACTTATAAACTGTCAATGGGATTCACGCTATCATGACATCACCTTGTGGCGGTCTGTGGTTTGATGTTGTTTGGGCGCAGTAAATTAAAGTCGAATGCCAGGAGAATAATGAACATTTATTTCTAGGTCGTCAGTCTTATATAGAAAAAGTCTTACAAAAATTAACAAATTATCGGGTACATATAAGAATTTAAATCAAAAACCAAAATACAAAAGTACAATCTACAGGTACATTATAATATTTCTGCCACGCACCCATCTCGCTCTCACGTGCGCGCGCCGTATATCGCCGCTCACTCTCGAGGTATAAAAGGAATTTGTTCAGCAGTGCGACATTAAGTTAGGCGCCAGCGCACGTCGCTCGGAGGCGCGTCGACAGCTGTTATCTATGACGTAACTATATTGGAATGTCCCATAACCTCACCAGTCCGCATATTATTATGCCAAAAGTTAATATAACTAGCCCCTTTAGACAAGTGGTGAATTCGCTGATTATATTCGCAATATTTAAAGCCACTTCAATACATTTGAACCCATCCCTGACATAAGCCATCGACATGTCACGATATTAATGTACTATTCTGACATGTCGCTGGAATGAATACGAGTAGATCGATATACAATAGATTTTCACTTGTCTAACCCTCCTGGTCGAAGCGTCTAACAAAATTGTATGTAAATGCAGCGTGAAATCCCTATATTGATGTCTGACGATATATTGACAATATAGTTCTATCAACAATGCATAACGTTATACTGCCGAGCCAAGGATTTTTCTCAGGAAGAGAATATTAGGGTATTCTGTATTGGAATTCTTAGCATTAGTACAGAGTCTGGAAACGCAATCTGCGAATATGAAGCGAACCTATTGCCACTAACCGGGCAATAGCAGTGATAGGTGAAGTGTGGGTATTAAGGACTATTGAAGGACTATGCTTATCCCTTGCGGGATGAATTGCACTGTGTGCGTGTGTGTGTGTGTGTGTCCGTGTGTGTGTGTCCGTGTGTGTGTGTGTGTGTGTGTATTGTACTGTAATTGTCTACTACTCCTAGAAATAAAAACAAACCAGGATACATTGTTTTACTCTATCAACACATCGGAATTCGCCTTTATTTTAATTTTGTAATTATAGTTGTATCCTCATAAGTCACATCACGCTGTGACAATATAATGTTTCGGGCTTTGTAATATTTTAATGCAGTCTTAGATAAACTTGTTAGGAACTACAAACTAACAAAGCCATTAGTATAACAACCGCGACTCTCACGGGAATACAGTCAAATTACGCAACGCATTAGCATAGTGAACCTGCGTAAAGTAAAAGTTTCTGTTAATTTAAAAAAAGTTTGATCCATTTCATCTATATAAACTATGTAAAATAAAATTTATTTTACCTAATTTTATTTAAGCAATTTAATTATTTCTCTGTTTAAATGTAAAGAAAAAAAAGAATCCAAACAATTGGTCTAGCAAAACATACAACCGACGATTTATTATAATAATTTATAAATTTTTAACTGACGCAGAGTTACGAAAGCAAATTTTACGAAAGAGGATAAAAAATTATGAACAATTTTATTTTCATTGAGGACGTTCTCTTCAATTTTTATTTTTACAATTAAAAGCTTTTATACGGTTATAAATCGAAATTAAAAATACTTACGTATGGTTGTGACATGAAACGTAATGAGTTGTTCAATTGAGAAACCACTAGACCGTTTTATAAGTTCCCTTGTAAAACTGTGATAAATTGCCCCAGGAATTTTTGTGCAAGCATTTTCTCTATTGCAATTAACAGCATTGCAAATAAATGTTTTTGACATTTTACTTATTTAATTATTTATTTATCTTCCAATTTATAGTTTATATATTATGTAGTGTGCAAAAGCTGTACCACGAAGACCTCGCGGGGTTTATATCTAGGTATCAGCGAGTCGTTAGATACATAGTTTAATACAATGTATTTGTATGTGTCTAATTGGTGGCAATAAACAATGTCATTATTTATTGCCACCAATCAGACAATTATATGAAAGGAAAATCATCAAAATTTATGAAAGTAAGTGGCTTTTCAAATTACTTTTGAACTCCTTAATGTTGTTCTTGTACAATTTATACTATTATTATATACTTGAATTATTTATATTAATTATAAAATTTAATATTGAATTAGGAAAGCGGTATCTTATAAATTTTGTTAGAAACTTGGATATTCTTTAGAAACTTTAAATCCTTAATACATTAACAAAAGCATCCTTTATAATAGATTTGTACAAAGATTGTTTGAACAGAGTCTGGTTACATCATTAATCAACTTTCAAACAAAACATTACTCTGCTAGGAAGTTGTGGAAACAAGACATTTGAAAACATGTTAAAAGTTAAGTGCGTCTGTGGCCTTAGGCTGAGTATTGTTAATATTATTTGTTCAACGATACTTGGGTTAGTACCTACCTATTAGTATAATGTGTTGATCAATGATGAATGAATAGTGTGTTGTTTTGAACGATGTCTTCGTGAATTAATCAATCTTCTGGTAAAGTCAGCTGTCTAGACATATTAGTCTTAAAAATTTAGTAGCTTTAATACCTTGTCTTTTGGTTATTTATTTATTGGAAAACCAACCACTTTACAGAAAATAATAATGTGGTAAGATAAACTTAAGTGAACAGTGAATTATAGGTTTGTTCGATATGGTGGTCGAATGGTTACCTTTTAGTATTCTATTTTATCTTATTTATTAGAAAACTTTCTTTGAGATGAATTAAACTCATGTTGTAAAAGCAAGATCATTATTGTGTTTTTTATAAATACACAAAAAATACAGATACATTATGGTAATAGATTTACAAATCAAAGGTACAAACGCCTCAGACGTCTTACAAAAACATTATTCGCTTTCTAAAAATGGAATCTTCTTAAATCGATTTCTTTTATATGAAACCTAAGCACGAATATTAAGAGGATTATTATAAGTAGATGATTGTAATAAAAATGTATAGAACGAAAATTTTGTTCGTTAAAGCTTTTGTGATTGGTAAGATATTTGCTTTATTGTAAATTGTTACTTAAAAAAATTTGATGAATTAAAAGTGTACTTCATTTTATCTTTTGGGGATAAAAGCCTGACGCTATATTCATATACTAGCTTCCGCCTGTAGCCTCCCGTGGTATGTCAGTAAAAAGTAGATTCCAGACTTCAGTCTAACTGTCTATGCCAAATTTGATACATATTTACAAAAATCCATTCCTTAGATCCCGACTTTCTTATTTATAATATTAGTGAGATTTCTCATCTGCATCACAGCCCAATAACGTCCACTGCTGGACATAGGCCTCATCTAATTTCCGTCAATGTATGTATTGCATATAATGCATATAAATAAAACCTATATATCACTTGTTTAGTACCCCTTAACACAAGCAAATATAAGCGCTTAATTTGCAATTAGATGGCGCTGTGTGAATATGTGAAAATATTATTATTAAATCATTATCCACGTGAATGAAGTCGCGTGTAGTGATAAATATAATTTTCAATACAGATTGTTATTTCTATCTTAGCTGTGATAAAGCCATTGTTGTCACGTTTTATAATTTAATTCCCGCAACGTTCACAACTCAAAGGGTTTAATCTATTTAATCTACCCACATGCGATTACTGATACATATTGTTTATAATTACATTAACATAATGATAAAAGCCATTCGAAAACAGACTTTAAGCAAATTTATTTAGGGTTCAACAAACCGTATTGAATTAACATTATTATTGTGGTATTAATTCCCTTCGGTTTGGTTGAATGGTGCTTTTTAATTGGCAGTGAAAATTAACTATCGAAGGTTGAAGTTAACTTCATTAAATTAATATTAATTAATCAGCTCAAAGTCAAGTATTAAATTAAGTATGACTTCAGTATAAGTATATAAGCATTCAGTATAATATACATATTTATGAGAGAGTGGAGCTAATAATTTCAAATGTAATTAAAATAAGGACTTAAACACGATATTACGCCTTGGTCCCCAAGGGGGTAGAGTTACGCAACTCTTATATTTCCACTTAAATCCGATATTACATCTTACCTCAAATTACAAATAGTAAGGGGTAAATCTATATCAAAGACTCCATCAGTATTACAAAAAAAAAAATTAACGTATGACATGACGCAATGATCAAAGACTTAAGATCATTCAAATAACAGTCGAACTTCATCCCTGTAGTGTCAGTGAGGCTGTTTTCCAATTCTACAGCACCGCGCGTTTTCTCCCAAATTAGTAGGTAAAGCTGAATCACAGACACATTGCACCTTATGTTTGGTCCTATGTTATAAGTGAGCCTTATGGCATTTATCGGGCACATTTCTCTTGATCCTATTCCAATTTCGGGGCAGAAAAACCCAATACAAACAAATTTTGCCCGAGCTGGGGATCGAACCTGGAAAACTGGGGCCAGAAAATGATGTCACCTAATGCGAGACCAAGGCAGTACTTAATAGAAGTTTTTATAGTTCTTATTTATGACTATCTATATAATTATATTAAACATTTTAATGTTATTATTAACCAGGCATGTTTGACGATAGCTCGCAAATCAAGTCAAATAAAAAATCTAAATATTAATTTCATGACATACTCTTTAATCTCTCTTTAATCGACTGGCCTGTTGGTCTAGTGGTTAGTGACCCTGACTGCTAAAGCCGGAGGTCGTGGGTTCGATCCCCACCCAGGACAAGTCTTTGTGTGATGAGCATAAATGTTTGTTCTGTGTCTGGGTGTAATTTATCTATAATATGTATGTATTTACAAAAAAAAAAAATGTATTTAAGTAGTATATCAGTCGTTTAGTACCCATAATACAAGCAAATACAATTGCTTACTTTGGGACTAGATGGCGCTGTGTGAATGTAGTAGAATATTATTAGAATATTATTATTTAAACAATTTTGAAGGAATCAGCATAAAATTGTTTCGCAACCTTACAATGTTCTTCAAAACAATTTTGTTTCTCAAACCGTCATCCGTTATTCTATATTATGTTTAGGCTTCTAATTTCTTCTGAGTACATTTAATTAAACGCCGCGGTTTGTACTTAACGGCTCCATCATCTTGCGTCACAGCTATTTTTGGTTCACATTAACCGTAGAAGCTCTTTGATGTCTTTAAAGTTGATTATGTTCATGTTTAAAATATCAATTTTGTTTATCTAGAAATATATTACTCATATCAAATGTAGTATTTTGGTCGTGCTAAAACGACTTTACTATCATTCATTTTATTCGTGGACAACATTCCATAATATTAAAACATTATATTTTAATTATCCGAATCGTAAAACATTAATTGCATTACATTTTACTATTGTTTGGAGTGTACATTTTGGTGCCCAAACTAATGAGTTTTAATTATAATACAAAATTGCCGCCAGTTCCAAATTCGAAATTATTTATGAATAAATAATTGCCCATTTAATCATTTTAACCTATTTGGATTAAAATTCTACCCGAACCATTTGCATATTATTGCATTTATATTATAATTAATAAATTGTTAATAGAATTATAATTTCACCCGTTATAATGAAAATCAATTTAGTCATGTTCGTAGAGCCTCTACGAAGCTACGACGTAGTATATCACTCATTTGAATACCTCAAATTTCGTGATGATCGATTGATTGAAACAAACTAATGCTCTTTCATATTCTTAATACTATAGTTAAATTAGAATTATTTTAATGTGTTTTTCTTAAAAAATAAAAATAAAATAAATAGAAGTTGATACACGTCATAGGAATAAAGTAATTCCTTTAATTAGATAGCCTTTACTATCTTTGTAAATCAGAATTATTATAAATAGTTCCTCCCTTTTCTTGAATACTAGGGGTATTAAATTCAAAAGATCATCTTATGATATATACTCGAGCTATCGTTCTCCAAGTTTCCAAAGTAATAAACTAAGTTCAGAACTAGAAGGATTCTTAATGCCATGCGAGACGGAACGAATTCACTTAAAGATAGTTCTAAAAGTCTCACCTACTTAACAGACAAAAAGCGTTATACATAGCATCATAGCATCACGCCTTTTTCCCCTAAGAGGTAGGCAGAGGTGTTTCACACCCACATTTCGCCAGCTATGTTTGGTCCCATGAAATATGGGGCGAGCTTATTGTCATCAACCGGGAACATTTGTTTACCAAACTCCGGGAAAATCTCAATACTGGAATTTCATGTTAGAAATCCCCAATACCATTTTCACACGACCCGGGAATCGAACCCGGGACCTCTTGCACAGCAGTCGTATACACTTTCCACTGCGCCACCGAGGCAGTTATATATAAAAAGCGTTATGTCGCTTATATATTGACTACAACAGCTGAAAAACATAATATTTTCTGTATGACATATAAATATACAGTTGAAATTTGGCATAAAGATTTATAATACGTCAATGCTTATTTGATAAGGCTTTATTGACATACTTCTTATCTCCTTTGTCTCCTATGTATGTCTTCTCTCCACTATACTGATAGGATGTGAGGCCATAATCACACTTTGGCCTTAAAATTATTCTAGACTATGTCAAATTTTTTAGGCCTATGTTCAACAGTGGACGTCATTGAGCTGATATGATGATGATGATGTCAGTTTTCTCAAGATGACTTCCTTCACCATTAACAGAATGATGGTCACATGATAAGAAATCCAAATTGGTCGAGAGATCTAAATCACTAAGCAAACAAATAAATAACTCGTTATTGTGTAGTTGTTCATTGCGATACGAAATCGTTCATATATACTCAAAGTTATCAAAGTAGCGATTATCATAAAATATACTATGACTAATCGTAATAAATTGCTAATATCACAAAATTTTATTCATACATTTCAACTGAACAGACGTTTGATAAAACTGAACAAATAGAAGTAACGAAACGTTTGAGCACTGTTACAATATTTACAAAGATAATTCTGTATCGCTTTTCAAATAGAACTAGCTCCTTTATAGAGTAGCAACAGTTTCTAATGTAAGCATGACAACCTGCATACCGTATTTTCTATTTAAATAGTCATTTCGTAGCAAAGCTTTATAGTTATTTGCACATAGATATATTATGCAGGTATTTGGTTTTAAGACATAACTAAAATACTTTTTTCCACGAAGAGGTACGCAGAGGTGCATCTCTCATATTTCTTTTCCATTTATGTTTCCCATTTAAGGTGAGACAATTTCCATTAAGCACTATTACAATCTCCGGGCTAGTACTTAGAATGACATGAAAACAATACTCATTTAGATTCAACATCATCACTCATCAACAACCCATAACTGTCAGCAGTCAGGTTCGAGTCTCCTCTGTTTTATCTAGAAAGCCGAGAGGGTTCAAGCCATAATCCACACACGCTGGTCTAGTGCGGGTTAGTAGATCAGACATACACCGGTTAGAAATTATTCTAAGTCACTTGACTAGAACATGAAAATTCCCCATTGTCTTGTACTGCCAGTCGAAAATCGAACTCAGACCGCATGATTTGCATGCCAGTCACTCACCGATCAGAGATAGGTTTCCGTGACTTATCTATTCGGCCACTATCGCTTATACGATTTAGATTACTTTAAAGTAGTATGGAAGCGAAACAGTGGGTGCAGACAATTCCATTAAAAGTGTTTAATGAGTGTTATATTGAAAATGCAAAAATTTAGCAATCAATTTAAAACAATGTTTTATATACCAATGAATAACACAATTATCAAACTATTTATATTACTACCTCTATTATTATGTAGTCTAATGTAATATAATTAATTATTTGCCAAATTATGTTTTGTAATTACATCTTTGATTACCCAACTTATTTTTAAAGTTTTATTTAATTCGAAGATATCTTTTAACGAAATATTATATGAAATATTACATTTCGTTAAAATATATACTTACTGCGATATCCGTTTGGAGATAAGTTAAAAAGAAATGAAATTTTGAGGTAATAGATATTACTAATGCAAATGTGTGTCTATTTTTTATATTTCTTTTATGTTTCAAAAAGCAACAAATCATGAAATTTTTATGTAAACGAAAAGCTATCGAACACGAGAGTGAAGGTATAACATATTCTGATATTGTGTTATTATTTGTTCTAAGCTGCAGAGTTGAATCCAAGCAAGCAAAGCTGCGGATGAAAACTAGTCTTGATAATTATATCGATTAGCAACATGTGGCGGTGTCAACACACTGTGGTAGATATTCAATAGAGTATCACCCACAGTGTGATATTTGTGGTGATACAATAAAGTGAGACTTGATGGACAATGGGTCCCTGAAACAAACAACATTTAATTCGTGCGAGACTCATGCCACACCAGCACTGACGTGTGTCGTCATGATTGAAGTCTGACGCTTGATTTCCGAACGATTTCACACAGAATTGACGTGGATAAAACCGCAGAGCTTTCAGCTATTTGATGCAAGAACGACAGGCTTTTATAAAGTCAGTCGATTATTTTATGAATGATGAAATTTTTATAAAACACAGGCAACTGCCAGGGGTTTTGCTCACGTGGATTTTTGTTTCAACACTACTCAGCTCCTGTTGGACGTAGCGTGACGTAATACACCCTTCCTCGATAAATGGGCTATCCAACACTAAATTTATTTTTCAATTCGAAGAGACTTTTCAAGTAGTTCCTAAAATTAGCTTCAGCTTTATAATATTAATATATAAGGATTTGTACATAATAAATAGATAAAATTCTGTCGCACTCAGAGACGTCAATTAGCAGTAATCTGTCATTAACACAATATTTTCATTGAATTATCGTCTTTAGGCGTATAGACTTAAGTATTACACGTTTTTTACTAAATAAACTTTAAAGTTAAGTACTGAACGGTACGTAAAGTACGGCAGCAAGAGTTGCGTTCTAAATTAAAGTTGTACAGTCGAGTTCATTAATATATTGGCACCATCATTAGATATTTTTGTTGAAAAGGGTGACTACAACTTATTGCATAATGTACATCATATTTTATTGAACCATTCACATGAGGACATATATTTCATCCATAGATTCTATAGTATTTATTGAGCTTTTCAACGCTCACAATATTTTGAATCCTTGATGGTGCCAATATATTAATGAACTCGACTGTACATCAGTATTATAACAATTCTCATCGCCTAAATTGTTGGAAACAAATGTAACTGTATTTTAATTTAATCTCACAACCCAGGTGTTTCTAATAATACACGTAAATAAACATCTTTTGTTGGAGTAAAATTAAATTCTTTGTTGGAAAAGAAAATAACGCGTTGCATCCTTGTTTGCATATTACGATTTTTACTACTTTCCATTTAAATATTACAATGCAACATTGCACACTATCTTCTTAAACTTTTATTATCTAACAGTAACAACTATTACTATTCACTACAAAAGACTAGCCAGCTTACTCCCGTACTCAGAGACTTTAAAGTTTATTTAGTAAAAACGTGTAATACTTAAGTCTATAGGCCTAAAGACGATTATTCAATGAAAAAAATATGTTAATGACAGATCTATGCTAATTGACATAATAATAATAATAATAATAATAATAATATAATAATATCCACCAATATATCAACCCATAAATGTGAAAAATGGCCCGAACTTTTCTTAGTAAGCATATCTAAAGTGCTAAAAGATCCATTTTAGCTGGTGTTGTACGCAAACAACGTAGCCGCAACAGGCACAAAAAAAATTGATACTTATTTATTTTAAGACTGCGGTTTTCTGTCTGCTTGACTAATGATACAGTGTTAAACTAAAGTCTAAGCGGCAATTATTACTTGTCTCTCTCCAAGAATAATGTATATGTGAAATATATAATTGCACACTGAAAAATGTTAAGTTATTTAGATTCTTGTATGCTTCTGTGAGAGACTGTAATGTACACTGAAATTCGTCCTTTGAGTTAAATTAAATTGCATAGCTTCTAGCATAGTTATTTTTAACTCTAAGCATTATTATTATTATGGTTAGTTGGACCGGAAGCCATTAGTGGCCTCTATATATATTTTTTAGTGTTGAATAGCCACATACAGCCAGATATTACATCTTGCTACGGCCAATAGGATCTGAGTAGTGGCCAAATAAAAAACGATGGGAGCGAAGCCTCGCGTGACTTTTAATTTCAAATATTTTTGATGCAGTTTCTACTACGCCAAATTTAATGATGTTTAACAATGAAAATAATAATGTTGAATATAATATATAAATAAATCTTGATAAAAATTCAAATCAAGCTTGACCAGATTTTAAATTAGAATTCATCATAGAATATTATATTATTAATTGATGGCGGCACAAAATTGCTCGCTGTGAAAATTAAATGAGACCTTTGTCCAGCAGTGAGTGTCAGTGAGCTGATGTTTTAATTAAACCACGAAAACATGATTCAAATATAGTTATTTTTCTGTTTGCCCATTTCTGAAGTAAATAATTCACCTGGTGAACTTTGTGCAACTTTAAATTCAAATTTATTATTATTCGAATGCGTTTCCACTATATTATACATCTGTCGTAAGCATTCCAGCTACATTTAATTGAAAGTAATAAAATAAAGAGCACGTTTAATCTTCAACGTAAAACCCGACACCTTGTAACCTTTTAGTAAACGAGATCAGCAAAAAATGCACACTATATTGTGAAAACAAAAGCGCATCCGCCGAGACTAATGGCTGACCCAACTCGTCCGGGAAAAACATTACCCTCCTTTTTGGCAGTCGGGTAAAAAATAAGAGGATGACCCGAGTTATGTTTGAAGTTTTTTAATCTTGTGGTGGTGTTTTCCCTTGGGAATTGAACTCTGTTATACAATTTCATAGGCTAGAATAAATTCCCTCCACATTCTTTAGGAGAGATCCGCTCCGAACAATGGAACGTTTATGGGTTGAAATAATGATACAATGTTACTTAGACATATTATGTAAGTATGAAGGAGTTGAGTTACCTGAGTATTGAAAAATTTGTACTACAAATCTCTTGATTTTGGTTTACTTTACGTGTACATTTTTTATACAAACCAGCACAAAGAAAACTATGTACCCGATGAGCTACTGTCCTTTCGATTCGACTATTAATTTTCAATTAAAATAATCACTTTTTACCCGACTGTCAGGACGGGTATTGTTTTTCGCGCGTATCTTGTATGTTTGTAAATTTCTTTATTCCCACGAATCTTCCAAACGGCTGGATGGCTTTTGACAATTAGGGTATCGTTAGATTCATCTAGAAAAGCCAAGTGTCCTTAGATTGGTTTTAAGAATAAAAAGGCTTAAACGGCGGGCTTTTGACGCCAAATTGTAAGAAGTTCAATTTTTTTTTAAATGAAATGAAAGTTGTAAGTAGTTCTATTATTTTTTTTTACCAAACCTATCGAATAGAGTATCAAAATAAAGGTGATCAAATGGAGATTACAAATATATACATATTATCTTATGTACCTATTTAAATTTAATCAGGAATAATAATATTACAATAATTTTTCGTTCTTTTTAGTGCGTTGCTCTCTGTTGACTTTTTGCAGTCGGGTTATTAATTTTTTAAAATTATATTTACTTGTTATACATATGAATATGTTTAGTAAAAATTAATAGTGCTTACGCTAACGTGAAATATAAAAAATATGTTTTTCAATAGATATATTTCATATTATCAATTTTCAGAAACGAACGTTTTATTGTTTAGGAAATAATATAACAACCCGAATATATTTTACAAAATTACGTTTAGTTTTTTTCATATTCAGCAGTCCTAGTATCTACCTAAAACTTGCTAAATAGTGTGCTAATGAAAGTAGCTTTTAATTATATACCTTTGAGGATACTAAAACTGTCGTAAAACTGTTATTCGTCTGTTAACTAGACCAAACATTGTCTCTGCCCTTGAAACCCACTTATAGTCTTATAATGAACCCCACTAGCTATAACCACCCATGACACTATAATTTACCTTCGCATACAGCCTGCAATGAACCCTATTCATCACCCGCTGACAACATCACATAAATAAACTTTTATGGCATCATTCCACCATTATATCCACAATATTTGCTTACAAACGCCGTTAAAGGTAATTCAGTTAAATTCCTATTGAATAAGTTATAGCGGGGTAGTCATTTGTACCATGCTTCCACTACCAATGGGTCCCTGGACTTAGATAACGGAAGCTGACCATACATCCAACCAACACAATAGCCCCTTTTATATCGTCGTTTTAATAACAACAGTTACGGTGCAGATAAAATTATTTATGTTAGCATTATTCAGTATTATTTATAAACTAATATCACCCTTATTCTCAAGGCATTAAGTTTGCTTTTGAATAAAACTCGTTGGGTAAGCACTTTGATTATTTAACGGAACCGTTGACCGTTTCAGCGATGCCTTATTGGAATTTTGTTTAGACAGATATGTTTCTTTGAAATTTTATTTTCGTGGAAGTAAATGATAATACAAATGGTTGTAAATAATTTTCTTTCATTCTTTATTCCTTTTCACTTTACGTTCTTTGTTATATGAAAATAAACTTGTATTTTCTCTTTAAATTGCGTACAATATTGAATTTTCCTTTAGTAAAAGAATATCCGTACGGACAGCTGCACTGTTGAACAACTTTCATATTGATTTTAAAATGTGGTATTGATTTAAAACGGCAGCATTGGTCTTTCTTTGAATTATTTTTCAAACTACAATTTCAATTCCAATACAACAGCACCGTGAAAGTCGTATATTGTTATTGTAATTTGTCCAGTCAAGTCAAGTCCAATGTCCAGCAGTGGACGTTATTGGGCTAATATGATGTCAAATAATACATATACGCTACAAGTACTTCAATTAGCTTTAAAAAGTTTAAGCTCTGAACTATAGAAAATTATAATTTAACAGTAAAAATAAAAGCTCTCTAGTCGCCATTCAAATTCAAATTCAAATTCAAATCATTTATTTGTAAAAAATGTGGTATTACATCGGTGTTACATTGTTATAGTATGTCCAGCACATTTGCCATCTTCTCATTCATGGCATACAAATATTTCAATTTATTATTATATAAAGTACATTGTTTTAAACAGAATTATATTGAACACATTTATAAAAATAAATTAAATAATAATAGATATAAAATAAATAATATAAAATTCTAAGGCAATATTTAAAACCTGTAATTAAGGTATTCTTTTACTGAATAGAAACATTTTTCAGCAAGCCATTTATATAGTAATGATTTAAATTTATTGATGGGTAAGTCCCGAGAATCATGTGGAAGGTGGTTGAAAATACGAACTGCCATTGCGTAACTATTACGACTACATACATCTGTCCTTATTGGAGGCAATACATAGTTGTTCGGATATCGTGTATGGAACTGGAGCACATCTTTCTTACTACTAAACAATTTGCTATTATTCTTAACAAAAATACATATTTCGAAAATATAAAGACTTGGTAATGTTAATAAAGAAAGTCTTTGGAACAGAGGCTTACAGGATACCCAGGGGGCGACGTTGCAAATGGCTCTTATACAATGTTTTTGTGCTATGAATGCTCTATTTATATTTACGGCGTTTCCCCACAGCACCCAGCACCCAGCAGCATTAAAGAGTGTTCATAAATTTTATGCAATCGATATACATATAAAATGGCTGAAACGCATTGAATTCTTAATGCTGGCCACTTAAACTAAACGACCTCGCTTATTAGTAATGTTAACGTTAAATTTTTTATGGGCTATATTTTTAAGCTATATTCCGTGTAGTGACAGATTAAAAATACATAATGTCACTAGCCATCTCATCTCGTGGGTGTCGTAAGTGGTGACAATGAAAGTAACCTTATGCAATAAAAGTACATAATATATATTACATTCTAAGGTTTTTTTGTTATTATTACTTTCCTCCTAATTTGGTTTACCTTGTAACCTATATCAGTAATTAAATTTCAAGATCCGCAGTCTAAAGTAAAATATATTTTTAAGTAGCTAACTGTGAAACAAATGAATAATTAGTTTCTCTTAAAATTTATGATTGATGACATTGTAATATATATTGTAAGCACTTACTCTAAATGATTGGAGAATGTATTTTTTATTTAAATTATTTTTTAAATCGCAAGGTCATTAATTAACCCGCTGTCAGAGATTTTAAGCATCGGTTTTGACATGGTTCACTGAGCCCTTGACTTGACTCAACACTTGAATTATCGTACTGAGTTCCAAATACTAATTGACTGTCATCAACTCGAATTCAACGTACGCTTTGCGACAGGTAGAGCTATTTTATTTGTAATATCTAAATAATAAATATCAATCGATTAATTTTCCACTGTTGAGCAAGGGTCTCCTTTCTTCTTTAGAAAACGTTTTTCTATCTAGCGAGAGCTGAGATCCACACACACTGGCACTTGAATATTATTGATACCAGCCAGTAAAGGTACATCAAAAATACCTACATGTTTGTGTATAACATAATTTAAAGTAGAAAATAAGGATGCATGACATCATCATTTCAACCCATAAACGTCCCACTGCTGGGCACGGGTCTTCTCCAAAGAATGTGGAGGGAATTTAGCCTACTATACCATGCTGGCCAGACGGGTTGGTAAAGGGTTTGTTTCAAATTTTCCTTTTCTTGCTTGTGCTTGTCTGCATTTAGTCACTGACTCGCTTTTTACGACACCCATGGGTTGAGATGCGGTAGTGACATAATGTATTCTAAATCCGTCACTACATGGCCAGTAGTATTATTTAATTAACTTCACATCACATGTTTGACTACAATATATTTTTTCGATTTCGAAACAACACTTACGAAAAATAGTTACAAGACTTTTCTGACACTGAATTTTTACTCACTCAGAATTTTGTTGGGCATCTATGTACAATGTACATTGTACATGGATGGAGTTTCAGTAGTAACCGTAGTCAAAATTAGTTGACGAGCATCATCACCGTCGTTAATGTATCATAAGCACATTTACAATGATTTTATATTCTGACTATAACTGATATTACAATATGATATCTTATCTGTGTTATTAGTTATCTTATATAAACTTCAACTACGAAATTATATTCTAGTCTCATATAATACGAGTTAACTAAATATGAAACCTGAAACTCCACAAGCATATTAATTAACTTCTCAGCGTTTAATAAAAACATTCCTAAAACTTTATACGTTTATTAAGAAGGTAAGAAAGCCTTTGTTCATATGAAAATATTAATAAACGCTTAGGATATAAGATTTTCATGTTTTTTATATACTTATACAGTATGGTAATGCCCTCCCGACCAATTTCAGTCACGGTGACTGCTTCAACTACATTGTTGTTAACGTTCATGTGCTCGCTTTACGCTAACGTAGGCAATATTTTTACAAAGATCCTCAAATATTGCAGGCATGTGAGAACGCTGTTGATACAGTAATAATTGAGTGAGTGTCAAGGCTTTTCTTGGCTGTCAGCACACCGTTGGCGTTGAGCTTTAAACCCTATACACTAGCAACAAACTAGAGCAATAATTTATGTCATAAATACGTCATTAAAAGAAACGGAATAATAAAAATCACAAAGACATATGTCTAAGGAAATGTTAAATTTATTATATGGTTTAAATCACAGTAAAATTGTTAAATTCAGTTAAATACCCTAAAATGAATTTCTTAATTAATGATTTTAAGGAAAAACAGTAAACACGTATAACGTTCTCGGAACGTCACGGAATTTAAAGGTATACATGGATATTTAATACATGTTCGTATAAGCATCCATCACATAAGTCACAGTACAAAAGCTTTTTATAAAAAGATAAATGATAAGATTTTAATGTCAGCATCATATTATGCAGGTTTTGCCTGTAATCCAACCTATTTCCGCGAAATAAATTGAAGGAATTAACTTTATCCGTTCTCGTGTCCCATATCAATTTGTCACCAGTCAAAAATGAGGAGATTTAGCATTTTTTATGTAGCAACCAGATTTTACTATTTTTCTTTTCTTTTTTTAAAGACAACGCTCGCGCTGTGGTATGTGCAACTATCGTTTAGAAATATAGAATTGTCAGACATAAAATACACCCAGACTCGTAACAACATCATTTCAACCCATAAAAGTCCCACTGATGGGCACGGGTCGCTTCGAAAGAATGTGTAGGGAATTTAACCTATTATACCACGCTGGCCTTACAGTTTGGTATAGGGTTTGTTTCGAATTTTCCTTTTCTTACAATGCTCTTTTCTGTATAAGGTTACTTCAATAATCTAGCTATCTATGGATTTGGCTACTAAAGTTAGAATTTTGACATAAGCTCCATACAAAATGTGTCAAAATTCTCGTCGCCTTTAGACGTCACCCACGAGTTAAGATGGGGTAAATTTATTCTTAATCCGTTACTAAACGGATAACAAATATCTATGAATCACACAAATATTTTTCTCGTGTGAGAATAGATCTGACGTCACTCGGCACGGTGACACGGTGTCATGGTGACAGTCATTGATTGAGACTGAATGCCAAATATGAGTCGTAAGGTAATACGTTAGTCTATGGATAGAAATAATGATCAAAACAATTGTTATTGCTTACGTCATGTACAGGTTGTTATTTATGTTTTATATTTGTTTTTGTGGCGGTTTCTGTTGTGTCGTAAATAGATAGTTGATTTATAATTTTTATTTGGGTGAATATTGATATTTTATTGTTTTGGTTTTGCTCACGCAGATGTCCTGTAATTGGCTGCTTGCTGAAATTATTGTTAAATAACAATAATAATTGGGGAAACATAGTGATTGAAGATAGAATAGTAAGGATTTGATAATTTTACAGCAAAGACAACATAATATATTGCCAGTATTTTATATAATTACTAGAAGTCCCGTGGGGCTTTACTCCTGTCGTTCTTTGTTTGGCTACTGCTCAGCTCTTATTGGCCGTAGCGTGATGTTACATAGCCTATAACCTTCCTCGATAAATGGGCTATTCAACCCTAAAATAATTTATCAAATCGGACCAGTAGTTTCTGAGATCCTAGCGTTAAACCAAACAAACAAACTCTACAGATTTTTAATATTAGTATAGATTATGATTGTAACTAACATATAATTAGATCGAATAAGACCTCGGCAAACTTACCAACAGTGATAACTTTCTTTACATTATTGCCGGTAACTCCAAAATTCTCCACGCTCCGTGCTTTTAATCCTACAAAAGTGTTTCCTTCCATAAAAAGTAAAACGTCTATATTTCAGAGCTCACCCTGTTCGGTAGTTTATCGTGGGTGTTATTCAAGAATTTTTTAAATTTCTTAGCTAAGACAATATTGAAATGAGGTTCAATATAAACGAAATTTAGCATAGGGAGGAGACAAGTGTTGGAGTGGGAGGTTTCTGAGTTGATGATAATGATTAAATCTGTATGCCAAATGTCATATATGTAGATCCTTTCAGACGTTCTGGCGTTATTGAGAAACAAACATCCATCAATAGGTATATTTATCCATCCTAAATTTCGCATTGATAATACTTGTAACATAATACGTGTAATAATGATTCTATAATTTTAGGTAAATATGAGCTTTATATCTCATAACATAACATAACATAGTATCACGCCTTTTTCCCCGAAGGGGTAGGCAGAGGTGTTTCACACACACATTTCGCCAGCTATGTTTGGTCACATGAAATAGGGGGCGAGCCTATTGTCATCAACCGGGAACATTTTTTTATCAAACTCCGGGAAAACCTTAATACTGGAATTTCATGATATAAAAACCCAATACCATTTTCACCCGACCCGGGAATGGAAACCGGGACCTCTTGCACAGCAGTCGTATACACTTCCCGCTGCGCCACCGATGCAGTTTATTTTAAGCTTTATATCTCAGCTGAATAAATAACGATGTACTGATGAGTATGATTGTTAATCTAAGTAAATATTACGCTCCGATGATAAATACATGTCATGTTAGAAGCTTAATATATTTGGTAATGAAATATTATGTTTTAAATACCACATGTATGTGTATGTATTAAGACATGCTTTTCCCCAAGCATGTGTTAATACATACACAAAATAAGCTAAATTAATCAATTTATACTAACTTTTCCGGCATAACTGTGTCTCATTTAATATTTTATTCTGTGGTAAAGTGTTGCATATCTTAATAATAAAGGTTCTCATGATTTTCGTTAAGTGAAGGCATATTAAAACAAAACAATAATTAATTAGTATTACTTGAAGGTTTACCAATACAAGCAAACTTGCGAAATATATTTAGTAAAACCTAGTGTCATCGCCAAGATATGAAATTTTCCCTAAAAAACGGTGCCACAAACTTTAAGAACATTTTTACATGCATTTTGATATATGAAACTCATATCACAAGCCGAAGTTAAACCGATAACTTTTCAACAAAGCGCTCAAACAAACTCGCAAAATTTGATTCACTTCGCCAAATGAAACCCGTTTTCTGTCACTTTCATTAATCTGCCGCCTCTGCCTACAAGAGATTAAGGCTGTGGAATTTTTTGAGAGCCAACGACTGGCAGTTAGCCTTTGACATCAGACGGCATTTTTAATTTGGTCAGAACGCTTAGTTCGTTACCAAACGGTCGTCATCATCACTGCATAGCGAACTGTTTGCTGTAAAAGTTTCGCCCAATAGCATTTTATAACCAATCCATGCATCATATTCGTGTAATAACGGGTTAAGAATACTTAATGTTAGTACCCAGTTGAAAACCAGCGCTTGGCTATCTGCTTAGCATAAGCTGAACTGGTCACCAATTTGGCGCAACCGTGAGGCACACATTGTGTTGATATACATTTTATTTAGTTTTTAATTATGTCTCCTATGTTTTATAATATATCTCTCTTGTAGCGGTTGTACCAAATAAATTTATTTTTCTTTCTTTCTTTCTTTTACCCAATTTCAACCCGTGGGTGTCTTAAAAGCCGACTAAGGGAGAAACCTTAAACAGGCAAGAGCACAGCGAGAAAAGAAAAATTCGAAACAAAACCCTATACCAACCCGTCTGGCCAGCGTGGTATTGTAGGCTAATCCCTCCACAATCTTTGGAGGAGACCCATGCCCAGCAGTGGGACATTTATGGGTTGGAATGATGATGATGATGAATAAAATTTCATAACTTTATTAATAGTTTATAGATTTATTATATGAAGTCAAAAATAATTTCATAAATGTGTTGAATACAATTTATTTAAAACTACCTTCTGCCCGCGGGTCTACCTGCGAGGTGTGGGTATAAAGTAGCCTATGTGTTATTCAAGACTATAATCTATTCGTGTGCTAAATTTCATACAGTTCCTTTCAGCAGTTCTAGCGTGATTATTTAACAAATATCCACCTAAACATCCACCATCCATCTATCGTAACTTTCGTATTTATAATAATAATAATATTAGCAACAGATACAATAAAATAAATTTACCTGTCGATATACATAGTAAGTGGGCAGAGCCGCGGGTGAAATCTATCAATATACAAATAAAACTCGTTCCTTATCAAACAAACCTAATCTTCTATGATACAGGAGATACAAAAAAATGTAATCATATCTAACCTAAAAGATAGATAAGAGACCGGCATTGCAATCCAAATTTATAATGTACTAGTCAAATAACTTATCATCTGCTAACGGTAAAGGAAAACATCGTGAGGAAACCCACATACGCTAAAAGAAATTTTAAGTGTATGTCGGATCCACCAACCCGCACTAGGCCAGCGTGTATGGATTAAGGCCTGAACCTTCTCAGCTCTCTAGATAGAGGAGAGAAGAGCCGAGCCCAGCAGTGAAACATTAATCAGTTGCTGATGGTGATGATGATGATGATTCAACCTTTAAAGATTAAAGTGTATAACTTCTTGCTTCCCTTTCCCCACGATTGATATCAATGATCCAATTTGTTCTCTCCTTCAATAACGATTAAAGCCTCAATGCGAACCTTTGATCAATGACTACTGAACCATAATGTTAGGCTATTTGTAATTGATTAACATTAATTGATCTTTAGTTTCCTTATAACTATCATTCATTTGTAAACTCAATGGATTCTGTTAAAGTAAGCGTAAATGATTGAATGAGAGTAATGAAAGGAGTCTGTATGTTTAGTGGTCTACCGAGTAAAGATCTTTTCGTCACTTATTTATATAGTACTTATTTTAAGAGCTTAGTTATTAAAACGGTCTTCAAAAAAGAAGGATGTTCTTAATTTGATTGCATTTTTTAATGTTGTGTAATAAATAAGTGCGTGGTGTGACCCCATTTCGGTTTTATGGTGTAAAGATGAACTCCCTGTCGATGGCATGCTGTGCGATGATAAAAAGATTATATGTGTATGTTTGGAATAGCATATCGGTTCCTTTTTACCGATAAAACATGCAGGCGAAGCCGCAAGTTATAAATAAATAAATCATAGTAGTCTCATAACCATTCCAATTAATCAACCAGCCGAAAATCAACTAAAAAAACATCAAACTTAATTACATGTTCTCGTATAAGGTAACCCTACTTAGTAATACAACCACGAGTCAACCCTTGACGATTGAATTTCATTAATTAGCAGTTTGATTATATTAGATATGTTTGGCTTGTACGGTCACAGTGAATTCACATTTGAAACTTTGACAATTTGTACACTTGACTACTGCAAAACGGTGCGTTTATTTTAATGTGCTCGTTCTATATATGTTTTTATGAGTTTGCCTCGTGTAATGGATGTTATAAACTTAGGGAGCTTGTAATGGAGCGTGGTACAGATTATTGGCGATTTTATCAGTTTTATGTGTATTAATTTCTAAATTAAGTACGTGATTCATTCAAATAATATTTATGTTACAAACTTTAAAAATAAAACAACAGTTCATGGTTCCAAGAGGATTCAAGAGTTTGGAATGCCGACCGTACATGTTACGTTTATTTGAGAGATGCAGATGTGCCTTCGCAAGCAGGCGAGTACAATGAGAGCAAACCTAAGACCAGACCAAATAAAATAATATTTTTTCTAGTGGCAGTGGTACGGCAGATTGGAACGTCATAATAATATACACGTAACCACAGAACAGAGATAGGTTTTTACACGTAACGTGACGCGGTTGACCAGGTAACTTACTCTGAATATCGACTTCTGACTTAGTCGGTTTTGATGTCCCTGTCATATGTTTGAAAGTGACAGCGACCATAATATATCTAAATTGCCTTACAAGGCAAATGTCGAAATTCAGACTAAGCCCCCAGTGCACACCTGTGCAAGCAGATTTCTCCGGTAAACCGGAACGTATGTGGCCTACTTAAGACTAGGTACTGCGAAACTGCAACAACAACTACCACTGATGTTTTCAAGATTAGAAAGATTAAATAAATACGTACTGGCCTGTTGGTCTAGTGTTTAGTGACCCTGACTGCTAAGCCGGAGGTCGTGGGTTCGATCCCCACTCAGGACAAATCTTTGTGTGATGAGCATAAAGGTTTGTTCTGTGTCTGGGTGTAATTTATCTATAATATGTATGTATTTACAAAAAAAAATGTATTTAAGTCAGTTAGTTAATCAGTTGTTTAGTACCCATAACACAAGCAAATATAATTGCTTACTTTGGGACTAGATGGCGCTGTTTAAATGTGGTAGAATATTATATTATTATTACGTCTATAGATTAAAATACGTCTAACGTCTAATGATGATAGTGTTGTAATCTACTATATTATTAGACATAATGGATATCCCATTACTAGGCTCGGATCTCTTATCACAAGACTAAATTATTTTAATAGGTAGACAGGTCGGTTTTATGTTTTTCATGAGTACATCGTAACTTTTCCCCTAGTCGTGGAAAAAAGATTATTACTCCAATATTACTCGTAGACAACTACTCATTAGGATAACGCAAATAATCTCATAGCAATGTCAAGCAAATATAAGTCAAACGTATTAGTCATAATCTCATACTATTATGAGGTAAACAAAGCCGTAATATTCTGTCTGGAACGCTTGCAATACGCCTATCTTTTATTCTCCCTGACACGAAATTTTCTCGTCAAAATATGAAGTCATTGTATTGGTGTTTAGTATGGTTCTCGTAGCGTTTCCGATCATTTATCATGGCGTTATTGTTAGTGTGCATGGCATCGAGGAGCGCTTAAGCACGGTACACTGAGGCCTCTTGACCCTTAGAAATATAAATGAGTGCTATAATGTATGAAATGTCAAGTAAAATTGATTAGTTGTTGGTTTTGTTTGTACTAAAGACATAAGATATTTTACACACAAATTTAAAACAAAATAAAATATTTTGATCAAATTTCACTATCACTATCAATGAGGTACTCGTAGCATTATAGTACTGACATATTCGTTACGTTCATCGAAGTTAGCCAACGTTCGGCAAGTCAGTTTGTGATGAGTGACAGTTTGTGGCAATTTATTTCTCGAGCGTCTCCGTGCGTATATGCATATTACTAGTATATATTATTATAAATTACACTCAGTGAAATCCACGTGTCGCGGTTCTGAGTCTACCTCGGACCGCATGATTTGCATGGCGGTCACTTATCCATTCGGCCATCATCGCATATTGAACTATAATATTATATACTTTCTTACTATAATTTGTGCTAAATGTGAATTGAACGTCACATATATAGAGCGTTATTGTAATACTAAACGGCAATCATTCAATCACAAACCCGATGCCTGCCGGCTACCTGCGAAATTGTTGTGATAGTTCTTTTGTGTTTTATTTTTTGTACTAAAACAACACACGCAAAATCCAATTTTATTATCCCTCGCTATTTTCTTTGTATAGACGAATCAGCATTGCTAATGAATAAAATATTATTGTGTAATGTTACGTAGTATAAACTTTTTTTATAATAAAAACAAACTGAAGCCTTGTTTTCTTTTTATCAACTGGGTAGCTCTTTAACTTAGAGATAAAATATATGACGTTTGATAGGTTGGTAGCTGAAACATCATTACTCATAGTAAATCCTGACAAGCTTTGTCTTCAAATAAAGCTAGACGTTTCTCTTATATAAAATCTAAGCAAGTCTCGGACATTTTGCATCCTATTCGAGCTCGTGAAAATACGTTCCAAAGTAGTCGTAAAACTATTTGTTTGGTAGTCTATGCATTAGATCCGATTTTCGTCATCCAAGATTCCAAGGGAGAATCTCTGCGTACGATGTATGCAAAAAAGGTGACAGTGAATTGCTTGAATTTGTTAAAAAATTTTTTTAACAAATTCAGTTATTATATGAAGTTTTTTATTTTTTTATTTCTACAAACTTGTTTTAAATAATATTAAATAATATTATTCTAAACCGTTAGCCAATCTAATGTAATAATAAAGGAACATGTAATCCTTCGTTCATTTACATTCATTTTAAATTGCCTGTGATCGCGTTTCGTATAAAACAAGACATATATGCTGTCATGTTATTATTGTCGTCAAAGCGTTATAAAGTCAAGGTCTTTCTTTATTAATGTATGTCTATTTTGTAATATACAGACGTAAGCCTTCCAGACACGTCGAGGTTTAGCCGAGTTCTGGATAATTGGTAGGAAAACGTGTTGGTACTAATTGATATGTTATAAATAATATCAGTAAATTTTGAAGAGCAATATTTTTTTGCTCTTTTCCGTAATAAATAAAAATCACTCTTTATTATCAAAATACAATAGCACGTTGGGAATTCCCGCAACTAAACGGTTTAGGATTGCTTCATCAATTTCGTTGTGTTGCTCGTTCACAAAATTAAGTGAAGTAGAAGAAAACTTTTCCTTATTGAGGAAATTCCATCCTGTCGAGTTAAACCTCTAAAACTACTTTAAACAAGAATGTAATCTTTGAACCCAAAATCCCGTACATTCCATCCAAACACCTAAACAAGAAAATCCGGCGTTACTCTGCTGAACGCATCATTACTCGATCGCGAGCATTGAACGAGCAGAATAAATTCATTTATTCTCGTTCATTCAATATCTGTGACGTCACTACACTGGTCTCTGCGAGTACATTTCTATTATGTCGGTGCAAAGAGGTAATTATACGTGTCACTGCGTCTAGTTGGCTTCCATTGTGTGGTAAAGACTTATTATCAAAGAAGATTAACGGGAATGTATGTATGGGAAATAGTTGAGTGTTTATAAAAGGGTTTGTTCTTTCTTTGTTATGACAGCAGAATAATATGTTTAATAATACGAGTAATAATGTTTGGATATTCAACGTTGCTCCAAAGTTGTTTAGGCGTATTTCTTACTATGTCTCATAGGACAACTTGACACTTCACTTGTTGAGTGATAATATTTACGTTTTAAAGTGAGTTTTCGAATGGAATAATTACAACCAAGATCAATACCTGACGCCAATTTATAGTTTACAAAAAATTTTAAACGGATAATTCGATCTCTCGTCCACTCATCTGAATTTTAATCTATACATATTATAAAAGGCTTTGTCCTGACTGACTGACTGACCGACAGACAACGCACAGCCTAAACCGCTGGTCGTACCAACTTGAAATTTGGAGGGTGTGTTTGTCCTAATGTCTAGAGGTGTACTAAGAAAGGGTTTTTTAAAATTCAACCCCTAAGGGGGTGAAAAGGGATTGTATGAAACTTCTTTGTTTTTTAACTTAAAAATTTGTTTTGGGGTACTAAAACTATCATAATAAAAAATACCCTTATCAATATTTTTGACAAGGGTGGCTTTGGAAGGGTGAAATTAGGGATGAAATGTTGTATGAAAAGATCTTTGTTTTGAAGTTACCGTTTTGCAAATTAGTATTGGGATAGGAATTTAAAATGTTGTTTTTAATATTTTTGATAGGAATGGGTTCAAGGGGTGAAATATTAAATAGACAGTTCTTTGTTTTTCAAGTTATATGTGAACTTCAGTTAAGAAGTGAGTTGATGGGTTGTTTTTAGTGTTTAAAAAACTTACCTTAAGGGACCTAAGGGATGAAATAGGTGTGAAAATTATTAGAAATTGATACGGATGTCGTTTTCAAGGTTTTCAGGGACGCTGATTACGAAAATGTTATCTATATTGACGTAAAATGAAATTTAACTCCTGTAGTGGGGTGTTGTGGTATTCATGAATTGCACTTAAAACAAATATCTATGTAATATTGAAATCTACGACGAAGTCGCGGGCAAAAGCTAGTTAAATATAAGATTAAAATGATTGCTAAAAGTTTAATAGAAAACTACAATATTAAACCCAGTGTACTGTATATTTTAATTAAATTATTTTTCTTTTAAACACTCAAAAATATATTTCAATGTAATGCTGCTGAACTATCTTTAGTCATCATTCTCTATGGGTGAGATTCACAGACCGTACTTTGACTTTACTTTGAGGGAAAGTTCAACTTTCAACCAAAATTATGTTTCACAGTCCTGTCAAACCCTTACTTTACTTTCCGAAACCATACTTTGCTTAGTAAAGGCGAAGTCGACGATATTGGCGACTTTGGCCGCAAAGTATGCTTTGCATTAATATACGGACAATTATTGTAGACCTGTACCTTATCAATGTTTTCTACAAATCAAACGACATTTTATTTTAGTCGGGTTATACGTTCCTTTCATAGTGATTTGACGTATGACGTTGTTGTTTATATCTATGGACATGTAGTAGTACATATCAGTCAACAAATATTGCCTTTCGTTCCACACTAATCCTTTGGAGTAAATATATTAATACTATAAATTCACAATTATTCATAATAAAAATCTTAATGGGGTCCTTTTATAATATAATTCTCGTCCGTCATATATTGCTAAAATATTTTTAATTAAAACATGCCATAATAAACAATTTTGTTCATCATTTTAAAATAAAAACTATGCGTGTAACGTAACAATCTCTGTCTCTGCACGTGCTTTGCTTTGGGTTCATACTTTGCTTAGGAAAGTCACGAAATTGTCCATGAATTTCAAAATACGTAAAGTAAACTTCGGCGTTCAAAGTATACTTTGGGAAGACGCCTTTATTGTAAAGTAAAGTCACGACTATGAATCTCGCCCTATGAATCAAAGTTACAGCCTAGACATACAAATTGGAAAAATAATACCTTTGACATAAAAGTAAGCTCTATAATGCGAGCCAGGTACGTAGGACGGCTATCTACTAAGTTAAATAAAAAAGCGGGTAATCTACCGAAGGGATTTCCCTGAGGTATAGTGATGTTGAAGGTGACAGTGAGATGTTTTAGCGCAAATTTAGAAGTTTCTGATGCTTGACGATGTTGTAAGCGATTCTATTGAACACAAAATTGAAGTGCTTTTCGAAATTTATTTTTGTTTTTATGAAAATTTTGGCCAGCTTAGTAACAGTAGATCCATGCGGTCTTGGGAGACAAACCCAACAATCACTTGATGGGTTATTAATAAATACGAAAAAACACACTAAAGCGCGATATTTACTTAGATTTTAATTATTATTAAATATTCGATTTGAATTATAAAACAGGAATTCACGTGATTACGTATAATGTATTTACATACCTTATTTTTTCGAGCATGTTACACTGTTCTGCATCAAAAGCTGACAAAAAGTCTGCTTGCGACAGTAATATCATGCAACGCGGAAGTTTCAAAGTAAATTTGAAATTTATGTGATCATATTCTCTATTTCATTTAGATTTTAATTTTATTAATTTTTTTTCTATTATATAGAACTAACTTACAACTACCTTCATGTGACGCATGTTAGTTATAAAACGGGATCACGAAGGTTATAATAATACCTAAATATGATTATTTAAATGTTTTAGACGAGCCGCATACACATAACAGTTTATTTAAATTTTCGTTTTGCGATGTACCGTGGATAACAATTTTGTTGTCTTTTTTATTGCGAGTACCACACGCGATGGTAGCTCTATTTTGTTACATAGGCGTGTACGGTAGTTAGAAAAACTTTTTTCATAAAAATTAAACTACATGTTGTTACACAGTTGATACACTATACGTACACCATACGAAGGTTTTTGACAACTTAATTACAAAACTATTTTAGTGTCCATTAAAGCTTAAATTGAGGCCATGAGAGCTAGAGTGGCCTAACTGCAATTTTTTCAATACTGATTTTATTTACACCAGTTTTATAAAATAAAATCAGTATTGAAAAAAATGCAGTTAGGCCACTCTGGCTCTCATGGCCTCTGAGCCCATGAGAGCTAGAGTGGCCTAACCGCAATTTTTCTCAATACTAGTTTAGTTTAAAAAAATTCAGTTAAGCTTCTCTGGCTTTCATGGCCTCAATTTCATTTTTTATTTTACAATTTGACTGTTAATTTACTCTGTAAATTTTTCAAGGTTTTCTAACACTATATTATTATGTATATTACTTGTGATAGTCTTAGCCCTGAAAATAAACACGTTGGTTAGGTTAACACGAAGCAAAAATTATTATGTCAACTTTTACCTCAATTTAAGCATTAAATTCATTAACTTAGCCTAGTTTAGCTTAGTTATTCAGGAAACTAGATTATCTATGTCAATCAATCATTGAAATAATTTAGTTTTCTATGCAAAATTGTTTAATTCATATCCATATTAAAGCAGACCCATATATAAACCAAGAAAATGATTCAGTAAGGTAACAGAAAGTTATGTATTAATTATTGCCAGTTAGTTGTGCTCATGGCCAACGTGCGGACTGCGGTATGTCCATTTGATATTAAATATTAAGTTTGACCCGCCATTTAGTCATTTACTTGTTCCCTTTTCCTTCCTTGATTACTCTTTGAGTCTGTTTTAATTCAGTTTGTTGGGTAGCCTTTATCTTTTGAAAGGCACACTTTTGGATTATTTTTTTATTCTTTCCTGTTTCTTTTTATTGCTTTTTTGTTTTAAACTAAGAAGACATTCGTTAGGGTTCTACACAAAAGAGTGCATGTCAATTGAGTAAGATAATAAAATTATTCCAAATAGAAATACATGCCAGTTTACTTGCTTAAAACAGGTTGACATACATAAATACGAATAAAATTTATAAATAAAACCACTGGCTAGGTTAGCATGTTGTTGTTGTGTTGGCAAGGGTTTGTTTTGAATTTTCCTTTTCTCCGTGTAGTGACGGATTAAGAATAGATAATGTGGGTACACCCCGTGGGCTTCGTAAAAGGCGACTTAAGTAAGCAACCTTATGCAGACAAGAGCACTGTAAAAAAAGGAAAATTCTAAACAACCCTATACCAACCCGTCTGGCCAGCGTGATATAATAGTAGATTAAATTACCTCCACATTCTTCTGAGGAGAACCGTGCCCAGCATTGGGACGTTTATGGGTTGAAATGATGAACCAACTTAAATTTCCACTGATATATTTGTAATCTTGACTTATAATAAGATATTAGGACACCTAATATTATTTTTAGACTGGCCTGTTGGCGTAGTGGTTAGTGACCCTGACTGCTAAGCTGGAGGTCGTAGGTTCGATTCCCACCCAGGACAAATCTTTGTGTGATGAGCATGATTGTGATTGTTTGTTCTGTATCTGGGTGTAATTTTATCTATAATTATTGTATTTTACTTGTCTAGTACCCATGACACAAGCAAACATAGGTAAATAAATTTAAAGTATTTTTTTTTAAGTGTGAAAATATTATTTTTATTTCCTCTTTATTTAAATAACATAACATAAAATAGCATCACGCCTTTTTCCCCGAAGGGGTAGGCAGAGGTGTTTCACACCCACATTTCGCCAGCTATGTTTGGTCCCATGAAATAGGGGGCGAGCCTATTGTCATCTACCGGGAACATTTGTATACCAAACTCCGGGAAAATCTCAATACTGGAATTTCATGTTAGAAAAGTCCAATACCATTTTCACCCGACCCAGGAATCGAATCCGGGACCTCTTGCACAGCAGTCGTATTAAATACACTTCCCGCTGCGCCACCGAGGCAGTTTTTAGACATTTAAATATTTTATTATTATTATTAGCGAGTTGTTTACTAGGTCTGATGTTGAGCCTGGAACCACAGAATAATAGTGAAAATGTGTTTAATATTATTTTATTATTATTTATTATTTTTATATATTCAGGAGTACCTATACATAATGCCTCCCTTGCAAAACAACAACATTGGCTATGAATAAGAATAAGAATAAGAATATGTTTATTACCATAAGTATTACATACAACATTATGTTAAAATAAAATAGAAATAAACAATGGAAATAACAATGTTAGCATTGAACATAATGTTTGATTACCGAAACTCCCCACACTAGGCAAAGCCTGTCCCGTGGGAAGCTTCGAGCAATTGTCAATCGAGTTTAGTATGCATATTTATGCATACTGCAGCATTGTATATGAAATACAAGTACACTATTTAAAAAATATAAAAATTATACTTATTATGTAGTATCTATTCATAGACTAATGAAAAATAAATTGAAAATAAAATATGGACTATGGACCGAATACCATAAAATACATGAGTAAAGGCCGTTGCTCAGAAGTGTGACGTAATTTACTGGACATCAGTGTATCAAAACATGTATGTACATTGTTATAAAAAAAAATGGCATGTAGTAAAATCAAGAAATATACCAAATTTCTCGAATATTTTTTGAAATTACCAGTTAAACAATCCCTCCCTAAAGACGGTTATGAATGCACAAAAATTAATTAAGTCAGAAGCCACCCAAAGGTGCTATAAGCTCAAAATTCCGTATAATTACGGTAAAATAAAAAAGGTTGGATGGCTATTGTGAAATGCCTCACGTACGTTGAGAAAAACCTCAATTCTAATTCGAACCATTTGCTATCCTGTCCTCGTGATATTCGCATTAAATGCCATTATAATCTCATTAAACTAAATACCTTGCCCCATGAAACGCGTGCCCTCAGCTCAGAATATGCTGTCCCCGTTTATAAATGTCGTAAAAGATGACCTTATTAATACCTTTTTTACTGTCAAGTACTAAAACTCAAAAGGACCAAACCTTGTGCTACAATCGTAATAATGTAGTGTACCTACTTAAGAACACAAGAATAAAGTGTCTTCATATTAATAGAGACTATAAGATTAGTGTTAATGGACACAATCTTAGATTAGTTTACGTATTAAATTAAGTCAAATTAAAATTACTTATTAGTCCGTATATAGACTAGATCGTAATTATAGTGATGTTCTATTAAAAAGGTAATGTTTAAAAAAAAAAAGTACTAAAACTATTAGTTTACACTTATAATAATATATACACGTATAATAAACACCTTAACGATGAGTCGATTTCCGTGACCTTCCGAGGTCACGGGAATCGAATTCCATGCGGGTGAAACCGCAGGCATCAGCAAACAGCTAATGAAAATAAATAAAATCTATACTAATATAATAAGGAGGAAAGATTTGTATTTTTGAATATAACGAATAAACTTATAAAATTTCAACCAATTTCACTAAGTAACATGGGCTATATTTATAACACCACGCCAAGGCCAATAGTAGCTGAGCAGTATCCAAACAAATAACGATGGAAACGAAGTCCCCGCGCGACTTCTAGTAGTTGATAAAGCAATTGCAAGCTTATTGATTGTAGTTATGATAGGAAATACAATATCAATAACCGTCGGTCTTCAACTAATTCCAATAAGGAGCAATTTTATGATAAGAAAATTGAATTAACATCGATATGTTGAGTCAACATGAAACAATTTTCAAGGTTTAAAAGGTTCTAACAAATGCATGTAATCACTTCGTTAAATGAGATCTAAAATTGCTATAGAATCATTGATACAAGCTGAAATACACCTAAAATTCGCCAAATTAAGATTCAATATCCTGTACCATACCACCGTGCAATAAATTAAACAATTAAGTTTCATTATTGAAACGAGTGCCTAAAGTAATTAAAATTTGCTTTCATTTTACGACATAATGCGTGTTTTCACGTAAATTAGTTTATTAATTAATACACATATTTCATGTACGGTACAAATAAGGCCTACACATACACGTTCCAGAGAGAAGATATCAGTAATTAGTTGAACGTCTAATGCAATTTGATAAACTTAACTTAAGGGTTTCTTTTATTCAAGCTCAAATTCTGAACTGTCATAATTAAATTTGATCTCAGAATGGTGTACATTACTAGTTGAATAATGGACTTAGATGGATTTAGCTATTCATAACCAATTATATTATATAATTTTGAATAGATAGATGTCAATTCTTTTTTATGTTAAAATAGTGATTTATATTTTATCTTGATATATCTTTACTAATATAACAAAGAGGAAATGTTTGTGAGTTTTGATGTAAGACATAGGTAGGTTTCGAAACTATATATCTAAAAAAATCTTTCACCTGTAAAATGCTACGCTATCACTGCTGTGTGATTTAGATTATCAAAATAATATATCTATGTATTAGTAATTAATAATTAGTATATTTATAGCACACCAACAACTGATATTCTTCTAATATCTAAATCCATCCTAAGGTTGCCTGGAAGAGATTGCTACAAGCGATAAGACCGCCCGTTGTACTATGTATGGTAAAATTTAATAATGTTGTTAAAAACACACCATACAGGCTATACCGCGGCCGAAAGCTTGTCAAGTAATAATTAATACTTATTATTGAGTGAAGAAGAAGAAAAAGAAAGAAGAGCTTGTTGAGTGCGCTCAGGAGCTACTAAACCGAATTGTAAAATTGTTTTGTGTTGTATAGCCCATTTATTGAGGAAGGCTATAGGCTAAATAACATCACGCTACGACCAATAAGACCTGAGTAGAGATCAAACATAGGTCAATGGAAGCGAATCGCCGGGCAACAGTTAGTATTATTACAAAAGTATTTCGATCCACCGGTTAATATAACCGAATAAATAATACATATATAACCGGCCATGACCGTGGAAATGGGCCTTTAGAATAATTATACGTATTAGGTACTTATCTTGAGAGAACCTTTTGGTTTTGACAGTTATTGGAACAAAATGCCACGACTTTATTCCGTGACGTAATTAGCGCTGCGTTAATTACCATTTAAAATATACTGTATTAATTGACTGTTAATTGACAGCAACCTAATAATGTCTCACTGCTGGGCTCGGATCCTCTCCTCTATCTAGAGAGCTGTGAGGGTTTAGGCCATAACCCACACACACAGGCTTAATGCGGTTTGGTAGATCAAAGTAACATACTCATAGAATTTCTACTACGGTAGGTAGGTGGTAATATGTATTGAACTATGTATCTATATTTATCTATTAAGATTAAGAATACATAATGTCACTACCCCATCTCAACCTGTGAGTGACGTAAAAGGCGACTAAGGGAGCAGTAACCTTATGCGGACAAGAAAGCAGTGCGCAAGAAAAGGAAAATTCGAAACAAACCCTATACCAACCCGTCTGGCCAGCGTGGTATAGTAGGCTAAATTCCCTCCACATTCTTTGGAGGAGACCCGTGCCCAGCAGGGACGTTTATGGGTTATAATGATGATGTATCTATATACGACTCGCTGATACCCAGATAGACCCTGTGAGGTCTTCGTGGTACAGCCTTCGCATACTACATAATATATTTTAAAAAAATCTTTTGAGTTTTGTATTGTTTCTGTAGGGGTATTTTTCTGTTATACATACTCGATTTGCCTTTATTTTGTAAATAAATCCAAATAGTAGATACTATATTTTTCAAGGTGAAAAACCTTAAAGGATCGTACAGCATTATTTTATTCACGTTTTATTACTCTTTTATCGCCTTTCAATAAGTAACTGCTGACAAATTGAAGGTAGGCTTTTATTTTATATCTCTTAACGAAAAAGGTGTTCTTTTTATAGACTTTTGGAAGCAGTTAACTATTTATAAGGTGGTGTTGACATCTGGAATTACTTTGTTTAGTTATATTACATTTACGAGTTCGATGAACTACGGCTTTTGATGTAAGTATTTTTTATCTTTTCCTAATGCTTTTTTGTGATTTTGTATGAGATAGATAAAGTAATGGATCGTTGTATCAGTTTGATTTGCTATATCAAACATAAAGGAATGATAGCCGAACAATAATGTTTGCAAAGACTAAACTCACTTTACTGAATAACCAAATTCTGCGTATTGTAGCAAAGTTTACAAACTAATAATAATAATAATAAAGGTTTATTTGTCACTATAAATATCAGTTACAAAATTGAACTTAGACTAAGAGATGTTTATACATCTCTATCTCTATATATGATAAACTATCAAATATTCAACTCACCGACATTCATACAACAAATTCGTAGTTGGATTAACATTCCATAGGTCATTAACTTAAAAATATTTCTCTATTTCACCACTTATTTCTTCACGAGCATAAATTTATTGACAGCTTCATACAAAAATATTATTATTTTCAAATAATCGTATAAACAACTCACAATTACGAAAACAACAAAAAAAATCCAAATAATTCATAAAACAATAATTCATATGGTCACAATAAAAAAAATACATTAGTAATATAACTAAAACAGGCCACATTACCGCTTCAGACGGTAATAAAAGAAGGTTATATATAGGCTTACGTAGACACGCAGTCGATAATTGCAATCCCTTTCAAACGAACCAACAAAACCAAAGAATAGGCTCTCAATCTCGCCCGGCCTTACGAAAGATCCTTGGGAGAACGTCGAAAGCAGACTGTTTACTTCAACAATAGTTAGACCTAGACTATTCAGTTCAGCTTTGATAAATAGTATATCTATTGGTAGATAAAAACGCTAATGTAAACTTTAGGTACGCTCGATCACTGTCAGAGGGTGTATACACGTGAATGTTTTGAAAGGATACCTAGTAGCTAAACATCTGGCGTTTTAAGTAATTTTAATATTGCTTTTTAACGATTTTTATATTGAAGTATTGACTTTTTTCTTGGAGCTGCTGGGAACAATATCTCAAAGTACCTAGAGAATATTTTGGAGCTGTTGGGAATAAAATAGGTACTTGTGCCTTTATTTATTATTTTAAAATAAAAATCCTTGGAGCTCCTGGGAATGAATGTATGGAGAAATAAATTTTAGAGAACAAAAGATTTGGAGCGCGTGGGAATAAGCCCTTCATATTTTCTAAAAAATTGCCTTTTAAAATACAAATAATCACAGTAATTAAGACTTTCAATAATAATTATCACTAAAACATAAAGATTGTTTTCGTGAGATTGTACAGAACTTACCATAAACAATTAAAAACTTCTCGTTCAATTATCACAACAAAAACCACATAGAAAGATATATAATAATGCATTAAACTTTCTGTTCAATATTATTGGGTTTCCGCGATTACCTCACCAACAAAAATTACTTTACTTTAGCTATTTACTTTTTCAAATACGAGTATGTGCGTTGGTTAAAACGTCTTTCATTAAAAAACGAGTCTCATGCACGATTTTATTTCATTACTTATTGGTAAGGACATATTTTATTCTAAATGATTATATGCAACTCATTTAAATAAATATATTATTATAACACATATTATAATGTTTACGTTTCTAAAAATTGAGTAGAAAAAGAATTTTCTTTTTGCTTTTAAATAGATTTGGATTCGAAATAAATATTTTTGTTTGCTTTTCAAAAAAATGGCCTATTTAAGAATATTTGTTCATTGCGCAAAATGTAACGTTATATATATAATACTAAATTAAATACGGTAAGTATTTATTTTAGTATTTTTATGTAAAGTATAAAAAGTTAAATCTATCTCTTGAAGGGGCCTATATATATTCAGCAATGGACGTCCTGCGAGTGATATGATGATGATGACACGTTTACACTATTTGAAGCCTTCGTGGATCAGTGGTTAGTGACACTGACTGCGGCAGAGGTCGTGGGTTCGATTCCACCCAAGACAAATCTTTGTGTGATGTGCACAATTATTAGTTCTGTTTCTGGGTGTAATGTATCTATAATATAGCATTCCAGAAATATTACAGCAAGTGCGTTAAAATTAAACATTACATCAAAATTAATCATGTGTATGGATTTTTAAGAAAAAAGTCGATATGGAAGCTATTGAAACAGAACTTCAAAAAGTTAACTGGGCTGTGGTGATTGAAAAGTTATGTCCCACAGAAGCTGCTAAAACTTTCGCTGGTATTCTCTCCACTATTATAGACAAATATTCAAAATCAGTAAAATTTAGTAAACGTATACATATATTAAAACCCTGGATGACTGAAGGATTGATTAGATGTTCAAAACATAAAGATAAGCTTCATTCCGATGTAAAAAAGAAACCACAGGATGAAACTCAAAAACTCATCTACACACGTTATAGAAACTTCTATCAAAATTTAATAAGAAAATTAAAACAACAATATGAAAGGGAAGAATTGGAAAGAAATAAAAGAAACCCAAGAAAATTATGGGGCGCAATAAAAAGGATTTCTAACATGAATACGACAAAAACATCTACGTGTAATTTAATTAAAATCAAAGATAATGAAATGGAATCTTTAGACTATTGCAACAGTTTCTTTGCAACATCAGGAAAGCGGCTTGCCAGCCTAACATTGGAGCGAATGAATCAAACACAGGAATCTCTCGCTGCTAAAGTTAGACTGACTGTCTCACCGCCAAACTCCTTTTTTATGAACCCTACAAACACAGCTGAAGTCGAAAGTCTCATAATACAACTTAATAATGATAGTGCCCCGGGCTTAGATGGATTTACTAACCTTTTAATAAAAAGAATAAAAAATTACATAGTAGAACCACTGACATACATATTTAACCTAAGTATGGCTACAGGAAAGTTCCCGGATATTTGGAAAGTAGCTGCTATAACTCCCATCCATAAAGGAGGTGCTACTGATGATCCCAATAACTTCAGACCTATCTCATTGCTCAGTGTTTTTTCAAAACTCTTAGAAAAAATTATAAATAAACAGTTGGTGGACTTTCTTGAAAGCCAAAACCTTTTATCCAACCAACAATTTGGCTTTCGCCGGGGCAGGTCTACTGAGCATGCCGTAACTTTACTCACCAGTATAATAAGTAAACACCTTGATGAGGGAATGGCTTGTATCGGAGTATTCCTGGACCTAGCGAAAGCATTCGACACTGTATCAATACCAATACTATTAAGGAAACTTGAAATTATTGGGATCAGAGGAATATCTCTTGAATGGTTCCGTAGCTACTTAATTAGTCGGACACAATGCACAAGAGTGGATACCTACAAGAGTCACGAACATGAAGTCGATTTTGGGGTGCCACAAGGCAGCATTTTAGGCCCTACGCTTTTTCTGGCGTACATAAATGACCTTGCCTCTAACTGTCCCCAAAACGCGGACCTTATAAATTATGCCGACGATACCGTGATTCTATTTTCAGAAAAATCTTGGGCATCCACAATATCTACAGCCAGTGTAGGACTTAGCCACGTGTGGGAGTGGTTAGATAATAACTTACTGTTTCTAAACGAATCTACAACTAAATACATCTGTTTCCATAAAACTGCTATCTCATCTCCATCGCCAGACTTGACATTGACAATCCACAAATGTTTTGCAGAACTAGATGCGCCGCTAGGTACAAGCCGTACAAGTTGCTCTTGTGGCGCAATAAAACGTACCAATAGCTTAAAATATTTGGGTATTATTATAGATGAAAAACTTTCCTTTAGGGAGCATATCGAGGCAACTTCTGCCAGAACTAGAAAACTAATTTTTACAATGAAACAGCTACGGAATGTAGCCCCGGTATGCTTACTAAAGTCGGTATATTTGACACTAGGTCAATCTCTCTTAGAGTACTGTATTTTAGCTTGGGGTGGTACTGCTGCATCTCATATGATAACACTCGAAAGAGCCCAGCGAGCTGTATTGAAAACTATACTAAGTAAATCCTTCAGATACCCAACCATTAATCTCTTTGAAGAGATGAAGGTTCTTAGTGTTAGGCGAATCTTTATAAAGAAAATCACGCTCATGACACACAAGGAAGTTTTAAATTCAAATAACTACGAGGACATGACCAAGCGACGCGTATTCTGTTTACCAACATCGAGAGTCAAAACAATATTTGCAATGAGATTCTGCCATTATCTTAAGCCATTTATATATAATAAATTAAATAAAATGTGTCATTTGCATACTTTGTCATACCAACAGGCAAAATCAAAACTAATTAAGGTACTACTAGGCTGGACTTATGACAAAACAGAAGACCTTTTTAAAAGATTAGTGTAACTTAATGCACAATCTTAGAATTAATATTTATTAATTTTTTTCTTTTTTGGAATTTTTGTTTAAATATAATAATATTATCTCAGAAGTAGTAAAAGTATAGTTTTATTAAGTGATTTGTTTTTATTTTTATGTTTTAATTTTATTTTCAATTTATTTTTCATTAGTCTATGAATAGATACTACATAATAAGTATAATTTTTATATTTTTTAAATAGTGTACTTGTATTTCATATACAATGCTGCAGTATGCATAAATATGCATACTAAACTCGATTGACAATTGCTCGAAGCTTCCCACGGGACAGGCTTTGCCTAGTGTGGAGAGTTTCGGTAATCAAACATTATGTTCAATGCTAACATTGTTATTTCCATGGTTTATTTCTATTTTATTTTAACATAATGTTGTATGTAATACTTATGGTAATAAACATATTCTTATTCTATTCTTATTCTTATTTCAACACTTTTATTGATGCTAGTTACTATACAATAACTTGTATAAATGCCGGCGTTTGATTTGAAAAGGGAAACACTTCTGTTTTATGGTGTCTTCGCAGCTGTCATTTGCCTATATATAATATAATAATACATATATGGTGTTGTATGCATATTATTGTGTGAATTGTTACTTAGGACGTAGGTATTATTATTAAATAAAAAATTGTCATTATAATAACAATAGTGTGTTATAATAATACCTATCATAACTCTTTGATATTGATCATTTCTGTGTTCAATAATAACAGCAACCTATTTAATGTCTCACTGCTAGACTTGGGTCACCTCTCCTAGAGAGCTGAGAGGATTTAAGCTATAATCCACACACGCCAGCATTATGCGGGTTGGTGGATAAGACATACTCATAAAATTTCTTCTAGAGTTTGTGAGTTTCCTCCCGATGTTTTTCCTTCATCGTTCGCAGCCCAGAGTGCACCCGAGCCCAGAAGTGGGACTTTAATAGGCTGCGGGTGATTCATTTGAGCTTCTTTAGACTGAATACTACGATAGTCGAAACATTTCCACAAATCTTTTCCTATCTGTCCTTGTATTCCTGTATCCAAATTCTTTTGGCGATACTAGAAGGAATAAATACAGCTTTGTATCAAAGCCTTAACTCACAGCAGGAATGGCCTGGCTATCTTCCAATGTTTTACGAGTTAGGCCATCGATAACCGCTAGATTGCAGGATTGAAAAAGATTTGCATTTTAAGCAAACGTTATTTTTAAAGTTTAGACCTGGATTTATGTTCGCCTAACTAATTTACGAGAAGAGGTTTCCCGAGATTGTTTGGCTAATGCAGCCACGAACTGAATGTAATGCTATGTAAGCACTAAAGCAACTTAGCTAGATTTAATCCTCATCACTACAACCCAGAAAGGCACGGGTCTCCTCCAAAGATTTTGGAGGGAATTTAGCCTACTATTATGTACCACGCTACCAGACGGGTTGGTATAGGGTTTTGTTTCGAATTTTCCTTTTCTTGCTTTGATCTTGTCTGTTTAAGGTTTCTTAGTCGCCTTTTACGTAACTCACGGGTTGAAATGGGGTATTGTCATTATTTATTCTTAATCCGTCACTACGCGGACTAGAGATGTAATCTTATAAGTGCAATATTCAGAGATTCGCGGTGTCATTTATTTATTTGCTCAGTCTACAAATCCTAATGCTTAAAGTTAAAGTTTTTAGATATATATTTAATTAAAAGCTGATTTTAATGTTGGGATCTGTCAACTGAAAATATATCGTTAAATATTTTTAGTACAAGGTATATGACTATGGTGGGATAAGCAAAATGTAAATAAAGACACTCAACTTCTAAATGCCTATAAAATAAAATTAAACTGAGCACAACCTACAAAACACAAGCGGCCTAAATAATGAAGAATATTGCGATTTAAAGGAGAAAAAGTCTGTAATATGATTTGCATACGTACGCGTAGAATAAAATTATCATCTGACGGCAGTCAACGTCGGTCTAAAGCATAAGCATTACAGTGTACCACACAAGATCCGCCCTTTGAATATGCGAATTGTGTGACATGAATTCATCTCTGTGTTGCAGACTGTATGTGTATAAAAGACAGAGTTTTTATGTAAGAAACTTGGGCCTAAATGCCAATATTGTGTGTTAACGTGTGAACGTATTGAGGGAATTTATTTTCTTTTCGTTTCTGCAATGTGGGTGATGGCCGGATTAGAAGGGTCTGGGAATTCGTACGTGTATCAAAACAGCTTATATTGGTGAGGTATAAAATATGAGACGTGCTAAATCCTAAGCAATGTTGGATTAAATAAGACCTACTTTGGCTTATTCCAATACATCTCTATTATGTATACGGATATTTACTTGTCTATAATCTACTTGAAAATAACTAGAATGTTTGTTTTAAACTTATAGTTAGCATTGAAGCAAAACAAATTCTACTTTATATATTATTCATAGAGCTGATTCTTGTTCAGTTTAGTTAACTAAAAAGGCGCAGGTAGGAGAATTTTAATACAAGCCAATTTCAGCATTCATGAATTCAGTCTTAATTCTAAAAAGTCTTAAATCTTAATTTTAATCTTAAAACTGTTTTATTTTACCACTCATTTGATATCATTCAAACTAAAACATAGATATAGCGCACAAATTGTATTTTATATGTATAACTTATGATGCTACTGTCCTCAAAATAAGAGATCTGTGAAATTTAAATACAAGAATATTCATATTTCTTTTAACATTCTCAATGTATGTAATCCAATGTATGTAATATTTATTTTATTTTATTTTATTCAATTTTATTATATTTAATTTTGTTTAATTTTATTATTTTGTTTTATTATTTTATTTTTATTTTATTATTATTTTGAATGTATGGAATTATTTCTGCAATAAATGAATTATTATTATTATTATTTCAACACACTGTCGGCAGTCTGACAGAGACAGCTTTTGTCTCTATTGATTAATTCCGTAAATTTAACTAAATTATCTGTGTAATGACCGTATTTTAAAGTGTTATCTAATAGTTTTCTAATAACATGCATTAGGTAAATACTAAGATATTTGTACGGTTGGCAACTCCAACTAAACTTAGTGCCAGGAGTCCCACGCCAATATTGTAATGTAATTACTAGAATGCCAACCTACATTCGATAGGATTACAGAGCCGATGCCATTGTGGAACTATCCCATCTATTTTATTTGACTGGCCTGTTGGTCTAGTGGTTAGTGACCCTGACTGCTAAGCCGAAGGTCGTGGGTTCGATCCCCACCCAGGACAAAACTTTGTGTGATGAGCATAAAGGTTTGTTCTGTGTCTGGGTGTAATTTATATATAATATGTATGTATTTACAAAAAAAAAAAAAGTATTTAAGTAGTATATCAGTTGTTTAGTACCCATAACACAAGCAAATATAATTGCTTACTTTGGGACTAGATGGCGCTGTGTAAATGTGGTAGAATATTAGAATATTATTATTTGTCACACATTTTATTGAAGGGTTTACTTTTATAGAAGCCAAAAGATATAGGTAGGAAGGGAATCAATTTCTAACGTAGATAAAATCTATCAGGAATGGAAATCAGACCGTAATCACGTGGATAAAGTGTATTGGTGCTCGTAAAACCTATTTTATTTTATAAATAAATAACTATTTAACAACAGCAGTGTATTAGGATCGTTAAAATTTAAAACTTGTGATAAAAGATTATGCGATGGTGGCTGAATGGATAAGGCACCGGTGTGTAAATCACGCGGTCCGAGTTCGATCCCGGTCGGCAGTACCAATGTGGATTCCAAACTGTGGAATTTATATTATGTACTAGTCAAGTGACTTACCATCTGCCACCATCCGGTGAAGGAAATCATCGTGAGTGTTTGGGAAATTGATTTGAGAGCGAAAGGGATGGACTGTATTAAACCACTCACTGGAATCCGCAACTCACATTATATGCAGAAAATAAAGTGAAAGTACGGAAAAGTGAGGAAACCCACATACCCTAGAAGAAATTCTATGAGTATGTCTGATCCACCAACCCGCACCAGGCCAGCATTAAAGCAGTGTTAAAGTTGTGAATCAAAATATTGACTTTATTTTTGTAAATATTTATGACGCAATGTATGTAAAATATCTTTGATAAACTAATTACCACACTCAGAGACGTCAGTTAATTAGCATTAATCTGTCATTAACACAATTTTTTCATTGAATAATCGTCTTTAGGCGTATAGACTTAAGATTACACGTTTTTACTAAGTAAACTTTAAAGTAACGTCTCTGAGTACGGGAGTTAATGACTATTAATGACTGGCCTGTTGGTCTAGTGGTTAGTGACCCTGACTGCTAAGCCGGAGGTCGTGGGTTCGATACCCACTCAGGACAAATCTTTGTGTGATGAGCATAAAGGTTTGTTCTGTGTCTGGGTGTAATTTATCTATAAAATGTGTGTATTTACAAAAAAAAAATATTTAAGTAGTATATCAGTTGTTTAGTACCCATAACACAAGCAAATATAATGGCTTACTTTGGGACTAGATGGCGCTGTGTGAATGTGGTAGAATATTATTATTTTATTAATATGATAAACTAACTTTGCCTACTTCTACACTACTCCTAATTCTGTATTATATTTATCTGATATTCGGTTTTCATTACAGCGTTTTAAGAAAAATCTTTGAATTATTTATTTTGTTTAAGGAATAATGAGTAGTAAAAACCCTTGCAAATAAACATCTGGTTACACTCACATACTTTACAATCCTAATAGTACACAAAACATGAATGTTTCAAAGCTGAGTGCACACTGGCCCACTCAAATTAGTTCAACGTCTACGTGACGAGAGTAGAAACCAACCGTTTACTAACAAACCTCACGTTTTTCTCAAGTCAAGTAAAATAACAAGAACAAACCTAGCATTACAGTAAGTGAATCTAGAAATTTACTGTTCAGTAATGTAATTTTTAATTTTGTTCAGGTATTTATTAGAAATACAACCTGAATAATAATAGACCAAACTTTTTCATATTTGCGTTATTGAGTCAGTAATGAAGCGATCCGTAAAAGAACCAAAATTTCTGCCATTAATAATAATAATATTTTTACCACATTCACATAGCGCCTTCTAGTCCCAAATTAAGAAATTATATTTGCTTGTGTAATGAGTACTAAACAACCGATATTTTTTTTGTAAATATATACATATTATAGATAAATTTCACCCAGACACGGAACAAATAATCATGCTCATCACACAAAGAGTTGTTCTGGGTGGGAATCGAACCCACGACCACCGGCTTAACAGTCACTAACCACTAGACCAACAGGCCAGTCAAAGCCTATCGGATAAGCAAGTTGAAGTGGCAGTGGACAGGTCACATAGCACGCAGCACTAATGGAGGCGTAAAGTTCTCGACCCATAAGGAGGACAGTTGAACTGATTCGTACCGTATGATAGAGCTGCATGCAAACTATTCCATTACTGAGTACATTAGTGACAAACATAAGTGACACAATTATAATTTTCATTCATATTGAAGCACAATTTGGTGTTTATGTATCTTGTATTTATTGTTTTTCTTTGACATTGTAATTCAAATAAACTTTCAATTTAATCTTGACATTGTATTTAATTTTGACATTATTATTGTATAAGTTAACATTGTATTTAATTTCGGCATTATTTAAAAAAAAAAATTGACATTGTGTCTAATTTTAATTTTTAACGTTATTATTTAAAAATTTGCATTGTTATTATTTTGACATACTTATTGTTAGTTAACATTTTTGACATTTCAATTAATGTGATTCTAAATTTTAATTTAACCTTTATTATTATATATATTTGTACACCTTAAATGGTAGGACATAGTGCTCTCTATATTCTTGTCTGTAATATCTTTTGTAAATTACCTATGTTCCACAATAAATGACTGATTGATTGAAACTATCGGCAATCTCTAAGGGAGGCTTACGAGTATGTCTGTGATACCCTACAGATGTTACGATGATGATAATTTAGCTTTTTAAATATCTTCATAATAAGTTACAACAAAAAGATGAAAGTGACATAAAGCTTCATCGTATAAGAAATCTAGTGTTAAGAAACTTTTTTGTGTGTGTGAGTGAATTCATATCAAAAATTCAAATGCAGAAAGCAGAGAATATACAACAGTAGACAGTTCTCCATCGACATAGTGATTCGAAAAATGAATAAATAAAAGAGTAAAGAAAAAAGAACTGTCGTTTTTATGTCAAAAAAGTTTAAAGAACGCCTCTGCCCGTTGTGAGACAGTACAATAATAATAACATTTAACAGTGAGAATGCCTATTTATGTGATGTAGTCAGTTCAAAGCCTGGTATATAACGTAAATAAGGTGTACAATACATGAAATGTCTATTTGAATGTAAAGTTATTAGAAACTGTTCTTGAAAAACAAAACAAAAATCAAAATTGTGCGTGTTATTTATTGTAAGTCGAAAATAATTGACTCTCTGATGCTTCTTTTGTTTTTTAATGAGAAAAAGTAATTGAATATTTTCATTGTAATTTTCTGTGCAAACAAATTAAATGAATGGACATAGTATGGTAAAACATTAATTAGGAAATTATTAGTGCTATCGTTAACTCACATTTCGATTTCGACATTATATTTATTACAGAAAACGTCCCATTAAGTAATGTTTAAATACAACACTACGTATGTCTTTATGCCATGTATGGATGGATGTATGGATAAGTACTTAAGCCTTGGCGAGAAGCAGTTGGCAGCGAGCCTTATAGACTCTAATATGTCACATCTGGGATCTCAGCCAAACCAAGAAAACCATTTTTAACATGTTTTATTTTGAATACTGCATACTGAAAGTTGGATATTCAATTAGTAAAGTTTTTATACTGGCATGAGGCGACTGCAGATGTTTTGTTCAGCGAAATATAAGTTTATTTTTAATACAACGAAGCAAACCTCGTATCGCGAGGCCTTTACAAACATTAAATTAACGGGCACAAAGTATCAAAGTCACCCTAGTTGACTGTACAAGTGTACACCCAGACTCGACACAAATATCTATGAATCACACAAATATTTGTCTCGTCTGGGTATCGAATCCACGTCACTCGGCACGGCGATATTAGTAGTAAGGTGGCGACCACCGTAACAGTCATCATCAGCAACCCATTAAGTCCAACTGTTGGGCTCGGGTCTCCTCTCCTCTAACTAGAGAGCTGAGAGGGTTTATGCCATAATCCATTCACGCTGGCCTAGTGCTGGTTGGTGGATCAGACATACCATAGAATTTCTTCAAGGGCATGTGGGTTTCCTCACGATGTTTTCCTTCACCGTTAGCAGATGGTAAGCCACTTGACTAGTACATATAAATTCCACAAAGTGGAATCCACACTGGTACTGCCGGTCAGGATCGAACTCGAACCGCGTGATTTACACGCCGGTCCTATATCCATTCAGCCACCATCGGTTCAGAAATGGTAACAGTCAATAAAAATAAATTATCGTGGACGCCAGTGTTCAAAAACACTTTGCTTACAGACAAAAGCTATAAAAAGCACGGCTAAGAAACTACGTTACACCTTAGGCATTACTCACTTCCATTTCGATTTATATATCTAACTGCTGCACTCAGAGACGTCAATTAGCAGTAATCTGTCATGAACACAATTTTTTCACTGAATAATCGTCTTTAAGCGTATCGACTTAAGTATTACACTTTTTTACTAAATAACCTTTAATAACTTTAATGGTTATTTAGTAACGTCGCTGAGTAGGGCAGTTAGGTTCTTTGAAGTAACATGCCGTTGCTAAGACCCCGTACCTATCTTTTTCTTCGGCGTGGCAATTACAAACACAACAAATAAGGATTAGTCAAATAACCTACAGGTATTCTGAAGTGTTGTCCAAAATAAGCAATTTATTTATATTCTATTCAGCTTGGCAGTGCAACATCCTGCTATAAATTAAATACTTTTTAGTACTTATTAGACATTTTGTGGTTCCATTCCGAACCGAAATCAAAAATCCGAATGAAATTCAGCAAAATTAAGTTTCCATTTACAATTCGTAGATAAAATTCATTGACGATTTAGCGAGACTGCTCTCCACATCTGTCGATTAATAGCAGGGTGGTCATCAGTGAGCTACAAATCCGGGCAATCATTGCCGACAGCGTGTAGAGATGTGTTCACAAGGGCAAAAAGATATTTTTTATGACTTAAAAAGAATTCAATACTTCTCTGAGCTCTCTAGATATTATTACTGTAAGTTAAAGAAACTCACAACACCAGATACTTTACTGCACATTACCTCCATTTATGAAACGTCATTACTAAATGTATGAAGATATATATACTATAGTAGTTATTCTAACAGGAAAAAGGCCTATTCGCAGTGATTTTAATCGATTTAGTGAAAAATTTTACTGCTTCCTAACTTTTTACCCGACTGACAGGAAGGGTATTGTTTTTCGTACGTATCTTGTATGTTTGTAAATTTCTTTATTCCCACGTTTCTTCCAAACGGCTGGATGGATTTTGACAATTAAGGTATCGTTAGATTCTTCTCAAAAACCCAAGTGTCCTTAAATAGGTATTAATAAAAACAAAACGGCGGACTTTTGGCGCAAAATTGTAAGCAGTTCATTTTTTTTTAACCAAATCTATGGAGTAGGATATCAAAATAAAGAGAATCAAATGGAGATTACGAATATATACATATGTTAAATTATATTTAAATTTAATCAGGAATAATAATGACAACCATTTTTTGCAGTCGGGTTATTTTAATTTTCTAATTAATTACTTGTTTTAATTTACTCATTAAATACAGTAAATGTTATATTATTATTATTAATTTTTTATTTTTAAGAACATTATTCTCATGATTCCCAAAATATGACATAAGCTTACTCAGATTAGGTAGGATATATCTTTCATCAATAGATGGCGTTATATAACCCTAAAATATTACAACCCTACACTTTTCGGGAACTATTCTTAGAGCACAAGTTTTTAGTATCACCTGGGCCATAAATTCGCAGTTATGTCGTTTAAATCCCTTCTTAATCGTTTACGACATCTATTAATCGGATGATTTGAAGGTTTATTGCCAGCGGCCGATATTTTGGGCGAAGATGGTTATGCTGAGTTATTGTTTGTTTTAACACTTTATTACACACAAGAAAATAATAGATACAATTACAATATATACAAAAAGCATGTACAAAGGCGAGCTTCACTCAGAATTGAGTTCTCTTACAGCAAATCTTAGAGTGTAGAGGAGATAAGCGTAAAGAAGAGAGCATGAATGAAGTGTACAACTAAAGAGAGAAATAAAGAGGATGAAAGTAAAATAGAACGAAAAATAGAGGAAAGGATTATTATATTATTGTGGTACGTACACCACTATGCTATATATATATTAAATAGACATACATAAACATACATATACAATATACCTACTAGTTAATAATTAATTAGTTAAGAGTTAATAATTATTTTATGATCAATTCTAAAAATATTTACTTTGGGACTGTTATCTTTATGGCGTTGGAAAACAGTTTAATGTGTTTAAGTGCCGCGCCTGTTACAAGGGATTTCAATTTATTCTATAACCTCGTTTCAATTAAAAACAATTCTGTGCATAATAGTTGACATGAACTTTGGAGCAAAATATACATTCTGTATATGATATGCCCTAGTACTAACCAAATCGATATAAAATATACATATGCTAAGAACCTTATTTAATATTGTAATAAAAACTAAGGAAACAGTCAAGAAAATAAATTTTAATTAATTCAAACCCACGTCGCGACGGGACTTGAACCCGCGACCCTGCCATTCCGTGTGCATTGCTCTTCCATCTGAGCTACGCGGGTGGACGTCCCTGAGGTTTATCCATTACCTGTTAACATGATGACGTCATGACAACGTCATCCCGTCGTGGGTTTGAATTTTTCCATTACTTGTTTAGCATTTATATAAAATGTTAAAACAAAGCGATGGAAATTGCTTAATATTTAATGTAAATATTCTTCTTCTCAGTCAATGTCGCATCTTGATTTCCCGTTTGTTACCCACTGTAGTATCTGCATCGATGAAGTAGATATATGGCCCTTTTTATTCTAGTGACCATAAGAAGAAAGTACGTGGACACTTTCGATTCTATCAGACATGAAAATTGAATCTCTCAAAGCACCAAACTGCTGCCGTCAAAACATCTAAATCGAACGTCAACCCGAGAAAGCAATTGATTTCTCTCTCACAGTCATAAATAAAAAGGCCCTGTGGACGAGTCCCAATATACCAATTTGTATTACGCCCCTTCAATAAGTGTTGGAGTGCCACGCGTTTATCTAGAATAATCTAGATTTGAAAATTGGTATTAATGTTTCGGTAAAGTTAAGCAATCAAATCTCATGTTGAATTTAAATTGATTGTTTCTAAGCTTATTTCGTTGTTCTGAAGGCCACTCTGTTTACTTTTTTTACTACATTTTTTTTATTAATTTGATAAAATGTCAAGCTATAAATGTAAAATGTTGTAGGTATGACAATGTTATAATACGTTACTGATTTTTTACTTTGAAGGTCTATAGCAAATTTATTTCTTAGTTCATATGGACCAAAATTGAAAGTCATTATTTTATAAATTGATAATTTTGTAATAAAAATACTTTAATAAACGTTAAATTGTATGTACCATGTACAGAAGTGAACAGCTGCGGGCAATAACAATTTATAATACGACGGAAAATTTAATTGTCGATACAAATGTAATATTTTCTGTGGTTATAGAAAATAGTGGCGCTATTTATAAATATTTTATATCGGTTACTATTTCACCAATGACATCGTAGTAGTTCTGAAATTAATTCAATTGTTTCCAACGTGCAACAAAGAAAACAAAAAAAAATTTTTTTTTAATAAAAAAGAAATAAGTAGTTAAATTTATTATCAGGCTAAAATTGTATATGTATGTTACGTATACATTGCAATAAATAAATAAAGATTCCTTCAGTACGGATGGCTTACTTTGAATCCTTCAGTACGGATGGCTTACTTTGAATCTCGACTCCGATTTAGTAGGTTTCGATATTACTGTCAAAATAAATGTTTGAAAATGACAGCGATTATACTATTACTTTTTAGGGTTCCGTAGTTCTGACTAGGAACCCTTATAGTTTCGTTATGTCCGTCTGTCTGTCTGTCTGTCTGTCCGAGGTTTTGCTAAGAGACCGTTAGTACTAGAAAGCTGTAATTTTGTAGGAGTATGTATATCAATTACGTCGACAAAGTGGTAAAATAAAATTTTGGAAAATATTTTTTTTTAGTGTAGCTCCCATACATGTGAAGTGGCGATGAATATTTTTTTTGTCGTCTACCCCAACGTGTGGGGTATTGTTGAATAGGTCTTCTAAAATGACTTGGGGGTTACTAACATTATTTTTCGATTTAATGGTCCATTTACGAAATATTAAACTTTAAAGAGCAAATTTTTGTTCCAGTAGGGCGTCCCCCCCCCTCTAAAAGCTAAACTGCTGGCTTGAAAAATCTGGAAAAATTCATGATGATAGTGCATTTCATGAACTTTAAATGAAAACTATAGCGGTTAAGATAACTTTATTAGTTTAGCAGTAATAGTCGTTGAACTTGGGTGTTGGATAATTTTGTACCAAATACAAAATCCTTAGCATTAACTCCTAATATCTTTACCATCCTACTAATATTATAAATGCGAAAGTTTATAAAAATGTTTGGATGTTTGTTACGTGTAAACGAAAAAACCACTGAATAGATTTCAATGAAACTTTGCAGTAATGTACCTTATACATCAGAATAACATATAGGCTATATTTTATACAGATATCATGTAAATTGGCTAAACTATAAGAACAAATGTAAAGTAAGTCGGAGAAAAATCTGCCATCTTATAGCTATTTCTGCTTCCTCTACCTAAACCGTTAGTGTTACATGAGGACAATGTATGGAGAAATTGTTACATTTTAATAGTTCTAGTGAGCCAGAAATATATTTAAATCGGAAACTGCATTTAAAGTGAAAAATTTCATGGCTTTTTTTTTTTTTTTATTGCCTGTAGTGGCAGACGAGCAAGCGGCCCACCTGATGGTAAGTGGTTACCGCCGCTATTAAACTAATTCCTAGAAATGTAAATAATTATACCTTTATCACTTTTGTCATTTAATGTAGATAAATTTTGTCGTGTGTTGATATTAAATGAAATGTATGTCACCCGTGACTTCGCTTATCTGTTATATTTTGTGTTAATATTGTAATGTACGCGGACGAAGTCGCGGGTATAAGCTAGTTACTTATATTCAGAAAAAGAACAACAGAATTGTACTATATTGTGATAACGGGCTACTACGGAACCCTACACTGTGCGTGGCCCGACACGCACTTGGCCAGTTTTTTTTATAATATACACTTGAGAGCAATATCGACTCTTACTAAGTTGACGTCGAGATTGCGAGTAAGCTCGCTGTGTCACCATGCATTTCACGACTCATTGCCAAATTGATGTAACATCACAAGCTACTATCAGAAGATCTTATCAACGACGACTTGCAGGTAACTTCCAATTTTCACCACAAACGCATAGAAATTGACGTTACGACAAGAACCCAGCAGTTGCAAATTCACGTTACGATTTATAGATGAAATGAATCGTTAAATTATTAATCCATCCAAGACTGAAATATTTTGCAGCAAAGAGCTCCTAAAATATTAGTTAGAATCACAAAACGGTTACCTATCTTACACGTAAATCTACGAAGGATATTTATCCTCGGTAATTGCAAAAACACTACGGCGCCTTTGCCTACAAAACATTTATTTTAATCAGGGTAACGAGAAATCTTATCACACACATGCGATTTATTTTTAAGCCTTTATCACACTGATTTATTCTGAAAGTATTTACGAGGTCGTTATTTTAATCTGGATCCGCGATACAATCGGTATTGTGGTGAGATTGATACGTGCACAATGTTTACACTTAAAAACTGTTGAAAAAAAAATAATTATTACATTTTTTAGGTTTGTTAATAATTAATTTTGAGTTCCAACAGAGGTGACCTTGGTAGCTTGGATGCCATCCGCGTAGTTTGTATGAAATTTGGATTATATCTGCCGGCTACATCTCATATCTCATAGCATCTCATGATTACATATAAGGTCACCATTGTTGGGCATAGGCCTGTCCTAATACCAGCCTTAAATTCACTTACATAAAACATTATTATTTGTAACACAAACTCAAAATGATCTATAACAATATAATTAAAAATTCAATAGTAACGTGACAAAAAAGTAATAACGCTGAAGAGCTTTTTTATCCCAAACTGACCTTTTTTATTCAAATTTAAGTATTAGAAAGTGTATTAAACTACAAAAGATAAAAAAGTGACACGTTACTTAACTTATTTCCCTATAGGAGGTTAGTATTAAGACAGTTTACTTCCGTGATAAATGACATTTAATTTACTCAATGGAGGCTTTTTTTTTTAAGTAATACAAGATTTTTTTTTTTTTTCTTTTTTAAAACAAAACAACCGCTTTAAGGAACAAGCCCTGCGTCACGGGGGACTATTAAACATACAATTAATAGACATAAAGTGCACCCAGACCTGAAACAAATATTTATAAAGAGTATCACACATAATTAGATTTGATTAGAACCCACGACACTGTAACCGCTACGCCATACATTATCATCATCATTTAAGAAAGAAATAAAGAAGGATAGGAATTTTCCTTTTCTCGCAGTGCTCTTGTCTGCATAAGTTACTCTCTTAGTTGCCTTTTACGACACGGGTTGAGATGAGGTAGTGACATTATGTATTCTTAATCCGTCACTACACGGATAATTATAGCCATAAATTCTAATATAATTTAATTACTAGATTTTGCTTTTTCTAGTTTATAGCTAGTTTTATTTTTTCAATAATAATGTGGTTTTCTTATAATTCTAATAAAATAACAAGTAAACAACTACAGAAATTCAATTCACCTAGTCCTATTTTTAGAACCACTCAAATTTTCCTTAATACAGTCTTTGAGATCCAATGTAATCAGAAAACAGGTTTCAATGTGTGAAAAGAAATGTGAAGTATAAAAGTGAATTATTATTGGTCGTCTTGGTTCAACCCTCAATGCCATTGTAAGAAATTGCCGTCAATAGGATTAAGCATTAAGTAATCTGTCATTGAAACGAATACCTATGAAGTTCACTAGTAAATCCTGGCCATTTGAAACGCCTTTGTAGCTTATTGAAGTCTAGATAGGCATGAAAAAAGTATTATTGATACTTTTGCCTTTTCATATAATGAGAAATGTGATTGAACGCCGGTGTCTGACCTAGTAATCCGTCTTTATGTGTTCAGCCTATTTATACCTTTGGATATTAACAATCAGATCAATATAACACTTTATATGTATGTATACACTGTCAAGGAAAACGATGGTGGCTGAATGGATAAGGGACCGCGGTCGGAGTTCGATCCCGACCGGCAGTACCAATGTAGATTCCACTTTGTGGAATTTATATGTACTAGTCAAGTGACTTACGATCTGCTAGTGGTGAAGGAAAACATCGAGAGGAAACCCACATACTCTAGAAAAAATTCTATGAGTATGTCTGATCCACCAACCCGCACTAGGCCAGCGTGTGCGGATTATGGCCCGCCTTAAACCCTCTCAGCTCCCTAGTTAGACGAGAGGAGACCCGAGCCTAGCAGTGGGACTTAATGGGTTGCTGATGATGCCTATCAAGGCATATTTTGATGACAAACTTTCTTGACTATTTTATTATTTGACATTACCTTTTTATTGTATTTTGCACTCAATGACATTAACATAATTATTAACTAGACATTTAAATATATTTACATAATCATTATTATTATTATTAGGTTTAAAGATACTTTATTTCTCAAAAGAACTACAGTTCGCTTAGATGAGATTTACATGATATTTACTTAAGTAAATTTAACAAATTTTGTATGCATTAGACATAATATAAAGCAAAAGCAAAAAAATATTACCATCATAAACATTTTTGCATGCTGAAAAGCGTGATGGTGGAACTGTTTCTATTATTTGCAATAAGAGCTTATGCAATGTTTCTATTATTTGCAGTAAGACCTTATGTAACCTATTATATATTTCGCAAAATAAAATTGATATGATTGTATTTGATATCACCAAGTTTTACACTAGCTCAGCCTTTATTTTATACTAGTTGTCGCCCGGCTTCGTTTCTATCGTTATTTTTTTGGCAATTGCTCAGCTCTGCTTTTTCAAATCGGACCTGAGATTAGCGCGTTCAAACCAAACAAACTCTTCAGCTTTATAGTATTAAGTATCATCATCATTCATTATCAATTTAATCCATAAACGTCCCACTGCTGGGCACGGATCTCCTCCAAAGAATGTAGAGGGAATTTAGCCTACTATACCATGCTGGCCAGACTGGTTGGTATAGGATTTGTTTCGAATTTTTCTTTTCTTGCAGTGCTCTTGTCTGCATAAGATTACTCCCTTAGTCACCTTTTATAACACCCACAGGTTGAGATGGGGTAGTGACATTATGTATTATTAATCCGTCACTACAGATGATTTTAGTATTAAGTATAGGTATAAAAAATCCAACTATTTGACTATTATATTTTACTTGAAGAGTGACTAAAAATAAACAGGTTCATGTATAAAACATTAAGTTTATATATGTTAAGTAAGTCACGAAATTTCTAGATTACTTTGGTGAGTACTAAAAGCTTTCACATACATTATAACAATGCACGAGGGAAGAATAGTCCTAGCTTTAATCTAGCCGACACAATTAACTTAATTACGAGCTATTCTAAAACTCAATGTAGCTCAAAATATAGTACCTAGGTCAAAGAATTAGATTTGTGATAATTCAGTTTACGAGGTCATAGACAACAGTATAATTCCTCGGCGATAAGCGTTTTAATAAAAGGTCCAGTTTATGCAAGGACGCGCCAGTAAGGATTATGATGAGTTGGTTCTGTCTGATATACGTATCAACCCCTTCCATTTGTTTGGTGGAATTTTCATGGTGCCGAAAACACTTAATTTATGAATTATGGTTAAATGGGCCGTACAGATAAAATATAAAATGGAAGAGGGTAATTAATTTTGAGTTAAATATATCTTGGGGTTAATTAATCTATGTTATTAGTGAGTCTGGTAATATTGCTTAACTTTAGAATTAATTAAAGTTGCGTTAATTTTATCAGTCATAATCTATACCTACCTACTAATATTGCTTTAGAACCCTCTACATAAAATATTGGTGGAGTCACTTTATTAAAAAAACTAACTGCGATATTATCAACTACTTGCATTTACCTGGGGCTTCGCTGCAGTCGTTCTTCTTTTAGTCACTGATCAACTCCTATTGGCTGTAGCGTGATCTTATGTAACCTATAGAAGGCCTCAATAAGCAGGCTATCCAAAACTAGAACAATTTTTCAAATCGGACCGGTAGTTCCGTAGATAAGCGCGTTGAACCAAATAAACAAAGAAACTCTTCAGTTTTATAATATAAATATAGATAAGATAATAATATATTCAACAGATTAAAATTTAAAATTAGTGTAAACTAACTTGACACACTCAATTGTTTTTGAATTATTTAAATCCAACTGAAACTTTAACAAATTATTTATTATACCTCCATAAATTAACCAATGGTTTCATTTCAATAATAATTAATAAACTACCAAATGTATACTGTATGGGATCGAAAGTAATTAGACAAAGTTTACGAATATGAATAAACATTAGCTAAAATAGTCTATTGAATAGAATCTCGAACAATTATTAAAATTTTCGAATCTCCCAACAGAATGAGTAATTAACGAAGTTGAATAGGAAGTTTGAGCTAACGTAGCTGTTGTAGTAATCGAAAATAATTTCATCATAAAGCCAATTAAGTTAGAAATGTCCTTAACAAACATTCTAGAGTCTTTCAACGAAATAATTCATTTCATTATCTTTGAACTTTATTTGAGACTTTGCTACCTTGAAATTCATAATTGACGATAACTGGATTGCGTTTGATACTGGTAAAGCGTTGGTAAACGTTTGAAGTTTATAAAATGTATTTATATGACAACTTATTTTGATGAGTGATGTTTATGTAGATAGGTACGATTTCTCATTAGCACATTATTTATATACCTTATTGTCCCACTGCCCAGCAGTGGGATAATAAGGGGTTGCTGATAATGATGACATAATTTATTCTTTATTCTTTTAAATAGAACTCATTCTCTACTTCACCGACACAGAAATTATAACCAAATTTTGATTGAATGTAAAATATCTGTAGGATATATCAATTGAAGTATTGTCCCACTCATTATACTGAAAGACGACTAAATCATTTTCGAATTAGTCGTCTGTCGACCTGAGATAGATAAAAATTACATTTTTAAACATAAATTGCTCGAGTCCCAATCTAGTTCTGTGTGTCATCTTGAGTCTAAATCTTTCTGTCAGAGTTTCTACTAAACTTTTTTTACACTTTATACGTAAATGTTCACATTAGCTAATTGAACGCCTTAGAGGTTGAAATGGTTTCCGTCCCTTAGCAATCAAGTGAGCTGCAGAAAATGTTTCTTTTACATATAAATGACTCAGCCGCCTTTGTTTACTTTCTAAGACAATGAGGAAGTGTGCCCTTTTTTCTAGAGTTTGTTTTCAGAGCTTAAAGATTTCTAAATCAAAGTAAATTAGAGCTTTAAAATTCTAAAATATTCTTAGGAAGGAAAATTACTTGAAGTGCCAAGTATACATTTAACCCGATAAAAACTTGGTACACTTTGTGTACCAAGTTTTTATCGCGTTAAAGATATTCCTCTATAATAAAGGGAATTTCTCTCTAATAAAGGGAATTCCTCCCTGTGTTTATTTTGAGAGATTTAAATCAAAATTTAATTTTAGGATATTTTTCTTTCTAACAGCATAATTTATCTTTCTAAGGAAGGAAATTTGGAAACATTGCCTTGTAACAAAACTTCTTTATTATATTAGCAAAAGCGTAAGAAACAAGTTTATAACCAAGTAAAGATTAAATATAGGTACTAACAATAAAATTGCACAGTGTAAGAATTCATAGGAAACCACAGTAAAGACATAACAGTTCTCTCAGTACACGGCAAACTTGGTGAAAGTTTCTCTATGAAAGACGCAGATGAACAAAATAGATCGTTCAATAAATTCGTCGAAGCGTTCTGAATTGATGGTAATTTAACATTGTTATAGAAACTTGCGTGAGTGGCGCACATGATAATATATCATATCATCATTCTTTTTCTTTGAAGGGTTGGCAAGGGTGTATGACATTTTCATTTAGCTGAAATTCCCGAACATTTTTTTTCTCAAATATTTGTGAATTTGGGCGTAGTACTCTTATATGGAAAAGCGATGGTGGCTGAATGGATAAGAGACCGGCGTGCTAAACACACGGTCCGAGTTCGATTCCGACCAACAGTACCAATGTGGATTTCACTTTGTGGAATTTATATGTACTAGTCATGTGATTTACCATTTGCTAACGGTGAAGGAAAACATCGTGAGGAAACCCACATACCCTAGAAGAAATTCTAAGTGTATGCCTGATCCACCAACCCGCATTAGGCCAGCGTGTGTGGATTATGGCCTAAAAACCCTCTCTGCTCTCTAGATAGAGGAGAGGAGACCCGAGCCCAGCAGTGGGACATTAATGGGTTGCTGATGATGATGATGATGACTCTTAGGTATATGAAAGTTGGTTAACTGATGCGAACATAGTATTATTTTAAGAAAGACAGATATTACTAAATTTTAAACAACAACAATTCAGTTGTCAATATCAACTTTATTTGGGTGTAAAATGAACATATTATTTATATTAAAAATATTTTGTTGTTTTTCTCAATGTTTATTTTCATTTCGCAAAACCATGAATACATTCTTCACAATTCAATTGTACAATTAAAATGAGTGCTGCACTGTAAAATTTTACATTTGATGCTGATTTTGCAGCTTTCGAAACTTTTCGTATTTCAAAATATTTTGAGCACTTTGTAGTTTGTAGTGTTCTCGACAATGAATTTTCGAAAATAACGTTGTAATGGAATTTTAAAAGTAGGTAATGTTCATGCAGCTGAATCATGTTTTTCAAGAGCTCTTTGCCAACGACCCACCTGGCGGTAATTTGTAGAGCACTGCCTATGAATATCAACAAAGGAGGTAAACCTAAACTTAAATCATTGTGCGCCTAAATGTATCTAGTACTAGCTATCCCGGCGAACTTCGTACCACCTACTTAATTTATGATTTTTTTTTTCATTTTTTTTTCATTTTCCTTTATTGGGACAAAAAACAGTTACACGTTCCTTATTACTATACATAATATAATTTAGTAACTTAAATTAGGTAAACGTATAACCCACACCATTGTCCACAGAATTAGTACATATAAGCAGAAAAGCAGAAAAATATTTTATTGCGCGAACTGAAGCTAAATTTAGAATTTAAGTTTTAGTAACATTTAGTCTTAAAATCTCAATTGCCAATGATTTAAATTTCTCTTTAGACAAAACAAAGATATCTAGGTCAGTAAATTAATTTTATGAAAGTATACCTACATACCTAGCCTACATACCTACCTACACTCTACATATTTACCTACCTACCTACCCTACCCTACCTACCTATCTACCCTACCTACTCTACACACCTACCTACATAAAAATTAAAAAAAAAATAAAAAAATTGAGTTCAGCGCTTACCAACACATTTAGCGATTCATTTTTATATTATAGATTAATGGGTATATACAAAACGTTTAGGTACTGGAAACCTTGACATTTGATTTAAAAACTGCTGTCGTTTTGAAAATCATAATTAGGTAATAAGTGTAGTTTAAATATTTTTGGAATTATAAATTAAGGATATATTGTTGTCCATGTAGTGATGGATTAAGAATACTTCTTGTCACAACCCTATTCCAACCCGTGAGTGTCGTAAAAGGCGAGGGGAAGGGAGTAACCTTTAGTAGTCAAGAGCAAGAAAAGTAAAATTCTAAACAAACCATACCAACCCGTCTGGCCAGTGTGGTATAGCAGGCTAAATTCCGTTCACAATCTTTGGAGGAGACCCATGCCCAGCAGTGGGACGTTTATCGGTTGAAATGATGATGACGAATAATATAGTCTCTATCATTTTCAAACATTTCTAACGAGATCAAAATCGACTAAGTCTTGTAATGAAATATCGATTAGATGTCTATTCGATATTTTTTTTTTTTCTAGCATGGTACATAGGCTGCTATTCCGCGCACACCTGTGCACTACGTGTATATCCTTCGTACTTGGTTGACCTCCATTAAGATGGCGGCCATGGCCAAAATCGGCTTGGAGAACATTATTAATGTCTAACATTAATAACGAGGGCTGTGGCACCTTATACACAATTTAAATCTTACTCTCGGTACCGTATATAACTAATAATAATATGGACATGTACCCTAAATAAATAATTTGAGTATTATTCGGTTTTGTATACTTATAATGAACTAGAAGTCGCGTGGGGTTTCGCTCCCGTCGTTCTTTATTTGGCCACTGCTCAGCTCGTATTAGCCGTAGCGTGATGCTATATAGCCTACGTTACTCAGTGTTAATGTAGCTTTCTAACGGCTAAAGAATTTTTGAAATCGATTCAGTAGTTTTTAAGTTTATTCGTTACATATTATATATTTAACTTATTTATAATATATATTTAGATATTTAGATATATAGGTATGTATGTGTGTTTTATTATTAATATAAATTTAGTTCTTTATTATTTATTTGTATGTTAGGTATATTAAATATGTTACTTTTGTATTTTCCTACATCACCCAAGGTAGACTGGTAGAGAATGCCTACGGCATTAAGTCCGTCCAAGTACCAATGTGCATAAAGTTTTTACTTAATAAATAATATACTGTAACTTCATTGTATACTATAACTCGTTAAAACAGTAGGTATGTAATAAGACAATTGATTTGGGTTTCTATTGTATGTACTAGTCACGAACAAAGTCAGATAATACAAAACAAAAGGCTCACTTTTGCCAAATAACAATGAGAATTAATATTAACAGCTTAAGATGTGTTGACACCAAGTCGTTACTGAATTATTGTCGCACAACTTAACTGTTGTATTCAACTTTTTTCTTATTTGTCTGAGGCACAAGCTGTTGTGATGATATTCTCCAATTATATACTCGATCTTTGTGGGAATTACGGCAACCGTAAAAGTTGCGTAATATTTTTTATGCATATTTTTATTGATACATTTAAAAAAAGGTTTGTTTACATTTGGATGTTTATGTAAAATAACTATTTTACGAGACTGTATGCAAAACGCAACCTCAAGGTTTATGGCAACCTAATCTATAGAACTCTCTTTCTCTCTCAACCTATTTTTCCACAATATATGCAACGGAAATCCACGTGATCAATGCTCATGTTTGCATAAGGTTACTCCCATGGGGTAAAGACTTTATGTATTCTTAATCTGTCACTACACGGACGTATATAAATTTGCAATGAGTGATTACATTAACTCTTATCCTCAATACATATAAGAAAGTTTTAAAGGTAACAGGATTTTTCCACAAAATAAAAATATAAAAATGATTAAATACAAATTAGTTGCTGTCAAAATAATGATAGAATGTATTTATTTAACATAACCCTTATAACTTGTACCGTACCCTAACAGTTTATTATATGGACGTAGCGGCATTTGTCTAAGGACTAATTTCCTTTAGCAAGGACACAAGATCGATGCGTTTACTTACTCACGATCATTTTTAAGAGAGAAATATTTGTGAGATAATGACGCGCATAATTTTCTTCCCCCTTAAGTGTTGTCGGGAAATATGTTGCTAATAACTTGAAATGTAACCCTGTTGATAGTTGTTGGCTTTGGCCTGACAAAAACTTCTTTAACAAATTATTTAGAATTTTTGTCTGTCTGTATGTTTGCACGCGCATCACTCAAAAACTACCGCATGGAATTGAATGTGGTTTTCACCAATGTATTGCTAAAGTTCTAACTTAAAATATAGGCTACTTTTACAGACATACCACGCAGGTGGAGCCGCGGGGGAAAGCTAGTTGTAAATATTTTACGAAACTTAACTTTAATACCTATATAAAGGAATTCTATCAGACACCATACAATTTCGGATATAGTAAAGTTCAACAAACACTAACACAAAGCGATTGACTTACAAAGTGAAATACCTCAATTTCCAATCAAGTGTGAATAAACCACACCTTTCACAGGGTTGGCTATAATCGACAGTTTTGGCTTTCATACGAAACCTTGTAATTTGGGACTGGAGAGTGTTTCACATTAACTTCGATGGAAATGGATTAAGTACACAGTCATGTGCAGGTATGTCTTTAATTTCGTATTGCAAGCAAATTGAATAACTCGGTTTAGCTCGGGTCTTCTTAATATTGTTTTGAATTTTTAATACTATGTGTTATTAAAATTATTTAAGTAGCAAGAAAACTTTATAAAAACATTGAACTATATACCTCATATTATAATTATAGTTAGATAGCACTAAATCGTTAAACTAATATGAATGTGAATTTGAACTTAATTATAATTAAATACATTCCAATTTAGATTAACAATGATTCCTAATGCTACCTTTCTTAAATTAACTATATCGCTTAGTTTATATAGGAATCGATACCAAAGAAAAGTTGTCGATTCTTTTATTAGCAGCACTAAAGTCACCATCCACCAGCCAGAGCAAAACTGTGATTGGATTTTTATTGCTTAGGTCCTTAACTTTTAGACAAAACAAACAAGCCTAGCCTAGATAACACGTTTATGTATTCTGTTCGACCAAGGCCACACTTTGTTTTGAAAGAAAATAAGGTATCCGTTTTAAGGATATCTAGAAATAGAACAATACGTACGTATGTTTCTGATATATACTCGTAAACAATCAATGAACACTCGTATATTATGTAATGGAGCCATTTAAGTTTTCATAGACTTTTATGCCAATTAAGCTTTTATTTTGCACGTATATTATATAAACACTGACTGTCACCATGGCGCAGTGGTTAAATTGGTTGCCTCGCCACTACATCGCCGTGTTGGGTGACGTGGGTTCGATTCCCACACGAGACAAATATTTGTATGATTCATAGATATTTGTTTCTAGTCTGGGTGTACTTTGTGTCCGTTAGTTTCATGTTTGTAAAGCTCCCCGCGACACAGGGCTTGTTCCATAGAGCGGGCGTTGTCTTTAAAAAAAAAAAAAAAACCCTGGGTTATCACTACTTAGTATAAAATAAAGTCGCTTTCTCTGTCCCTATATCCCTATGTATGCTTAAATCTTTAAAACTACGCAACGGATTTTGATGCGGCTTTTTTAATAGATAGACTGATTCAAGAGGTAGGTTAATAGGTATAAAATACATACCACACGGGCGAAGCAGCGGGCGGAAGCTAGTTTTTATGATAAAGTGAAATAATTTTTAAATATAAGAAATATAATCTGTCTCAGTTTTTGACTTAAATAAAAACGAAAGTGCCAATTTCATGACATTAGTCTTTCTGTTAGTAAGTTATTTTTTTATTGTGATTAGCCTGACTCTCAAATTTTCATTAATTATATTAAAATAGATCCAGTAACTAACTCAGAGTATTTCAATCAATCAAAGAAACTTTTGAATTATCAGCAATCGTTTTTATCTTAGACTTGATTAATTTCTGATAACTGTTCAGAGTAATTTGTTTAATTTGCAATCGTTCAGACAGAATAAGGATAATTCAAGTAGCATTTTGTTTTGAAATCTAAATTAAAATGAGAAAATAAAGAGTTTGTGGGATTTTGCTACCCGATTTCACCTAATTAATCTATGACATAAACCTGCATTAGAAAAAAGAAATCTTTGAACAAAAATTTAGCAAAACCCACGTCACAGCTACAAACCCAAAAGATCAGCCCGGAGTCTGGAAAAATGCTGAGTTAAAACAAATAACTAATACCATTTTTGCCTAACCTAGGAATCAAATCTGGGACCTTCTACACAGCAGTTGTACTCCTACTGCGCCATCGATACACGCTTTAATATAAACTATTTCAACATTATGTATATTATGTTACCGGAAATGTATGAAATCTAGGATTTGTAAACAAATCCTAGGACATTTATACAGTTCCAAAGCTATTTAGTAAATGTATAAAATATTGTTTCAAAAACTATTTAATACATATAGATATGCTGGGAAATGTGTACATTTCCTAGCAATTGTATAGAATTCCAATATCTTATTAGGAAATGTATAAAAATAATGCTTTCTGTAATAAAACACGTTGTTAAAATGAGAATAATAATTTATATTAAAGCACTCGTTGAGACAATCAGGTAACAATCATACCGTAAAATATAATATCTTCAAAATAACCTTGACCTTACCAGTCAGAGTCGGATTGCTCTGAATCGGGGGGTGGTAAGTTTAGCTATCGCGCATAGGTCGCCAGAGCCCCGTTTCGCGGGGCTCCTACTTCTGGGTGGTTTAGAAAAAAAAATAACCCTAACCTAACCAGTCCGAGTCGGATTGGTCTGAATCGGGGGGTTTTAAGTTTAATATCCTCCCCTCGCCCCGCTATCTCCGCGTTCCCATTGATATCTTAAATGTTTTACATTTCCGATTGCTATTTAGGTATGTATAGATTTCCTAGGAAATGTGTCTAATATAATATATTTTACACATTTCCGTGCGATTTTAGGAATTACATACATTTCCTAGGAATTGTATACAATGACGGATTACATACATTTCCGTTAACATATATACCTATATGTTTACGTAAGTATATAATTATTATTATTTTTTAAGACAACGCGAATTTCCAATGCGTGGCCGCGACTCGTGGCTTATTTTCAACAGTGGACATCATTGGGCATGATGATAATTCTGCACCTTATTTGTATTTATTTATATTACTAGAACTTTTCGATAGTTTTAACTATAGTTAAGTAAAAAACATGTAAACAAATCGGAACCAAAATGTAAGAAAACAGTTACCACATTTCTATTTAAAGTTTGTGAACTGTTTATCCAGCTGCTGGAAAATCTAAGCGTATTCTGTTTTTCTTTTAGCAATGCACCCGCTCGGTGTAATCGGATTGAAAATGTTTGCAGGCAAATTCTCAGACTGCTTGAATTTTGATTGTTCATGCGAACTACTTCGGTCACTGGTTAATATAATTTAGGCTACGGTTTTATTTAAACAACATCCACAAATTTATGGCACGTAATTTGAAATTAAATTCATGTTTGTGCTTTATGCTAAATTTTTAAATTCTACGAATCGGCTTGAGGCAAATCCTTGATAATTTTATTGAAATACCCAAAAAGTTTTCAACTTAATCGTTTGTACTGTTCTTTGTGTAATTAAAAAACAGTCGATCGTGAATAAGTTGTTGTTATGATAGTGAAACATATACACATTGTATGGTCAAAATTAAATTTCTGAGATAAATGCGATCAACAAACAAACTCTTCGCATTTATAAAATTATTGTAAATTGCAAATCAATGTTCATAAAACGCGACTTTATCTCCTAACAATAAGTTATTACAGTATATTGAGCTTCCCGAAGTCAGTAAAATAAAACGTTCGTTCATTCTAATATTTATTCTAACTAAAAGAAAGGGTCCATTGAAGATTTATCTTCATTTTGCACTGTTTTTTAACGGTCGGGGTCCCTTGGAATTAGGGCCACAACTCACCAAGTCAATTATTAATTGTCGGGTCTCTCCCTTCCTTGTAATATAGGTGCAGTATAATTTATTACTTTAAAATGGATATTGAACTTTGGGAGAAGCGTTTGCATTGAAGCGAGGCATTCGAATAAGCTATTATACTTTTTACTATAGTGTAGGTTTGTACGCCTTTCTGTTAAATAATGTGTCAATCTGTAAAAGGAAAAAGCTAGAAAAATCGGTTCCAAAATGACTCTCAATATAGTATTACTAGCTTATGCTGGCTGATTTTCCCGCGTGATGTTAAGGCTAAACATCCTTCTTCTTGTCTTAGACATCTCCGTGTGAAATTTCATAAAGATTGGTTGAGTAGTTTCAGAGATTATCTCCTACATACAAACATTACATATCTATATAATATTATTAGTAAGAATTTTAGATGTTTTTTTGTTGCATTGTCTGCCACTGATAATGATAAAATCATCCTTATAACTCCTAATTACGTCACTGCCTACACCTTAAAAATACGTTTGCCTACGTGGTTAGAAAAAGGTGGGATACTATTAATAAATAATTAATATCAACCTAAAAAACCTTTAATCCAAAACCAGTCATAAACAAAGCCTAATTTGAAACTGTGTCTACCTACCCATTATATTCACAATACATTACTGAGCGCGTTCCGCCGTTTGTCACTGCCATGGCTCCAGCCTACCAATTTTGAGCGCTGATAATTTAACCATCTACCCTAGTGACGTCACATGGTTATCCGAGTATAACTGGTGCGACGGACCGTGAAAATTATCGAATTTGTTTATGTAAAATCTAAAGAGGCAATGAAGTGATTGGTGTAAATGAGTTTGATAAGGTGTAGGCGTGTTTTTAAATGAAGAATTCTTTATTTTACGTAAATTAATCTACGTAAATAAACATTTTTTTATCAATCCAATTACTTAGAGTTCGTAAACAAAATCTTTTCAAAAAGATTTTCTATCCAATTATAAAAACAATCATCGCCGTGGCTATTAGGTAAATAGGTTTAATTTTTCTAAATGATTCTACTTTAAACTACTTTTATTTTAAACTACGTTTGAGAATTAAAAAGAGCGATAAAGCATGAAAATGGTTACTGATATTACACAATAGAAATAGGAAATTCACCTGAACCATAATGATAGTAGATACAAAGTTAGTTGCGACACACGGATATACAAGTTCCTATCTGTTTTCACTCATATAGGACACTGCAAGCAACAACTATGTTGAACATAATGTATTGTCTTCTATACACTGTACGTTCTACCATAGATAAGAGACACTTTTTTTTGACTGACCTGTTGGTCTAGTGGTCAGTGACCTCAGGGTCACTGACCACTAGACCAAGCCACTAGACCTACCTCCGGCTTAGCAGTCAGCTGCTAAGCCAGAGGTCGTGGGTTCGATCCCCACCCAGGACAAATCTTTGTGTGATGAGCAAAAAGGTTTGTTCTGTGTCTGGGTGTAATTTATGTATAATATGTATAAATTTACAAAAAAAAAATGTATTTAAGTAGTATATCAGTTGTTTAGTACCCATAACACAAGAAAATATAATTGCTTACTTTGGGACTAGATGGCGTTGTGTGAATGTGGTAGAATATTATTATATACTACTATGAATTTGAATATCGACTCGTGGTCAATATCACTGTTAAGTATTTGAAAATTACAGCGACCATATTTAAATTTTCAAACATTATCTGCTAGCTATAGGTTCTTCTTATCTTCCTATCGTGTGGGCTTGAGACAGACCCTGGTGTTGTAATTAATCAAGTCGCCCAGAAGGCTTCCAACTTGACTTAACGACAACCACATTAAGTGATAACCGAGTCCAACGGCTTTACATGCCTTCCGAAGCACGGAGACGCTCGTGAATGAAATTGCCACAAACGGTCACCCATCATGGGCTGACCTTGCCGAGTGTTGCTTAACCTCGATGATCGTAATGAACATCTTAGTACCACAGTGCTACAAGCGCCTCTATCTAATGCTATAGGTATTGACTCCGACTAAATCTATCACGAAATTCATAGTAGGGTTTAAGGTTGCTGCTTTATTAATTATACTATAAAGAAGTACCATTATGTTTTTGATCCCTGGATATACGTAAATTTACGAATCACGAAACACCATTAATTTGATTAAAAAATTACAAAACTGAGCCAAATCTACTCTAACTAGTAATTGTATGCTTGAACAACTTTAAAAGATATCAAGCCAAGCAGTAATAAAGAAAAAAATCACTATAAATATTTGTAAAAAATATTTATTTTAAATTATTTTTAAGGATACATTTATACAATAAAATTTTATGTACATATAGTTAATTGAATTAAAAAAAATATGTAAAATTAAATTCCAGTTTAATAGGTAATAATAGTAAACCGTGTTGTAAAACGAGAAAACATCCTTAAACTTTATTTGAAGTAAATGCCTTTTCTTACAATATTCCCAGGGTTCTGCACTTATTGCTTTGCTAACTCAATTTTTTCAGCAATATCCTAGTAAAATAGATTACGCCTTCGATGTTATAAATACAATAAAAACTGAACGTAGATTTATCTTTTTTTTCTTTTTCTTTCTGTTACTTAGTCTTTCAAATCTAAGCACATATTTTTAAAGACGTAGGTATGTGATTAGATGATTTTTTCTTAATTAATTTATTTGGTAGCAAATTTTCATTCTGTTTTAAATATATTATATTTTTTTGATAAGAATGACAATTGTAGAAACTGAGCCAAACATGACCATCAACAACAGAAGCTTTGCTGCGGGCAGTGAAAATTTAACAAAAAAAGACAAAAATATTACAAAAACATGTCTATTTTTGTTCTCTGTTACTTTTTACTTACTTTCAATTACCTCGGAGAAAAATATATTTGGTTATTCGGAATTAAGAAATGTAGCCAGTGATTGATTGGTTCGCCCCCTATCACATGGGAAATGTGTGGACAAATTCAACTATAGCGTTAATTTATTTATTTATTTACAGTGTGCCTGGTTCTTTATATCATGATAGAAAAATAGAAAATACATAAGCTATATACATAATTATGTCAAGCAAATGTAGGAGCTACTTAGTTTTACATAACAATGAAAAAACACAAGTTTGTATCAATACACAAAAAATAAACATAGAAAATTTTATTCTCAAGAAAACATACAAGAAAGCTTATATAACACTAAACAACATCGTATAAAATAAGATAGGTACGATAAGTTTTTCTCCTAAAAAGTAATAGGATAAAAGAAAACTTTTTCGTTTGTAAGAAAACCTCAGCATTCATTTAGTGGTAGGCTATAAAATGTACCAGCTAAAATAAACTAGGCGTTATGTTTACAACAGTACTTTATTTGTCATTTAGTGAGTGATGACCCTCACTTTATAGATGCCTAATAAACAGAGGGCAGAGTTTCATCGCTTACACCAGGGCTGTCCAACACAAATACGATCCCGAGTCGATATAAATCAATAAATAGATTTGCGTACAGCAAAAACATCAACAAATTGAAGAGAAACTAAAAATTATTTAAAAACTGTTAGTTGTTTATAAAAACTGTTATTATTATTATTTAAATGTATTAATACTTAGTTATAAAAAATCTTATCACCATACGAAGATAATACTTCATTAATTTATTTGTTATATCATAAATATAAATAAATTTTCGTCATCGTCATCAAAATTACGTACTTGCTACTAAATTAATTTCATAGTTTTGACAGATCAAAACATACTGCATACATTTTAATATAAGCCGCGGGCCGTGGCTTGGACAGCTCTGAACTACATAAATTTCGTGTTTGGTAGGGTTGCCACTAAAACAAACTTATGGTGTGTCATTATTGTTTTTATGTTTACACTATGTAAAGGATCAAATGACCACTTTTATGACAAATATTTAGCTGTGGAATAAATATTATATCGATAGTAATAAAATTAACTTCACTTTTTTCATAGACTTATACTGAATAAGTCTATGAAAAAACTTATCGCAAACTATTGGAATGCTATAAATTTTGTTATAACCAATAGCAGACTAACATTCAGGCCACTTAATCTATAGTAGTTATTGCCGCTCATTTCATAAATACTTTATGCAAATGCTATGTGCTAAATAAAATATATAAATGTGCTAACAATTGACGAGTTCTTAAAACAACAAAACTACATTTATTATTGACCTCTCTGTTCTGTGCTAGTACCTTACCTAGTTAATTCCAAAAAGTGAAATCCACATTGGTACTGCCGATCGAAATCAAATATTTTGCGTTTTATTCTGTCATCATACTAATTACAAGACTGTTGTTTAGTAAATAAACTATTTCCAAATCCTGTGTATTTTAAGTGCTTTAGTATTTTATCTTATCTTTGCACCTAAGAGATTAGCAATCTTTAGGGAGTAGTATATACATCAATAATACGTTATCTTAAAGCTAAAAGCACTCTATTTTATCAAAAAAGTATTTTCTTCAAGATATCGCAAAGTCACACATCACATAGGTTGATATAAATTTAGATAAATTCAGATAAACATTGATAAATGTCAAATAAACTATTATTAGATTATTTTTTTATTAAGGTTTCATATTTGGGTATTATAGACCAGTGTCTTTGTCAAAACGAATCAAATCAAATGACCTCAAAATTTTATGGGATACCAACGTTTTATCACCGTGTTCCCAGGGCCACCCTACGACACCATCATCAGATTAGCTCCATTTCATTATAATATTGCATTATATCCTAATTTACATAATATGCTTGCAAAACTTCAGTAAATCGGAAACCGATAAGAGGGTCAAATTCGAATTCCAAAATTTGGCGTAAATAGACAAACATAGGTACATCCAATTAATTAAATACTTTTAATTAGAAACGTGCAGGAAAGGGAAAAAATTAAAAATAAAAAATTCTTACATAAATATCTTAATATTTTGGGACCTTTTTTCTATACAGCGCCTCTAGCCCGAAGTAAGCTAATAGAAGCTTGTGTTATGGGATCTAAATAACTGATAAACACAGTCACATTTTGTATATTTCTATAAGAAACACCCATATTCCGTTTCCAAAATCCGGGCTGATACTGAGTTCTTCAAGATAAAAACCTTTTACCATTATATATAAATATATAATCTAACCTCTAACGCAGCAGTCATACACAATTTTCACTGAACCACCGATGAGGTTTTCAGTTAGCTGACTAACCTTTTTGCCTACTGTAATTGAGTCAGACATGGTGATATTATGAACTAATGGAAATTTTATACTAGTATCATCAATCACGTCGACTGTTGGACATCGGCCTCACCTAATTTCCACCCAAGCGAGCGACTTCATGCTTATGTGAGTTGAAAATTTGCATACCTTAACCCTTAGCTTAACTGTAGACGGACATTAAAATGCATCATATTGACAGAAACCATCTTTTGGTCACGCAAATGTCATTTCCATACGTTTTATTATCGGATCAATTTTGTAGCGATAGTCGATTGCCTGTATAAAGTACATTTGAGAAACATTTTATTATACTATAAACTGAATTCAGTTATGTAACTTTGTTGGTCGTCTTGTTGATATACGATTATCGATCTAAGCTCTCAAGTTAAAGCCCTAACCGGCAGGATTTTTTTATCAAATAATGGGCACTAAAAATTCTGCCTAAAAATAAAGGCCTATTATAATATTAGTGTTGTAGCCTTAAGTACCTACTCCGTTTCTGAATAATTTTGCTATCCAAAAATACATTGGAATTGTTGGTATCTTATTTAAAATGGTTTCATACCAAGACGGCACGGTACAACAAAAATATATTTTTTTTTTTCTTTATTCTTCCACATTTACACAGCGCCATCTAGTCCCAAATTAAGCAATTATATTTGCTTGTGTTATGGGTACTAAACAACTGATATACTACTTAACCTTTCGTGAACCACGTGCATAAAAAGTACATGCCAAACCACGTGGGGTCTCTCGGACCCATATATTTATATGGACATTGAATGTGTAATTTGACATTATTTGATAATTTCATGTAAACATATTCTTTGTTATTTATTTTTAGGTAATAATAAAATAAAAGAGTTAGAAATAAAAAATATTTTAATATCTTATAAAAAAGAAACCAAACATAGTAATCTTTTATAACAAAAATTTGAACTTTTCTTTGGCGTAACTTCCGCTTTAAAATATTATGAAAAACAATAACATATATATTATATTCTTATAAATAACATTATAAAGCACATATAAAGATACTAAGAAAACCTAATATAATCACTCTTCATGAGATCCAGGTTCGTTATAGTCAGTGCAATTTTTACAGTAAAAGTGAGCATGTTCTAAGCATATACGTACTCCGCATCGCTCACAACTGTATTTAGTTTTCCTATCTTTCTTTTTGTCACAATCTGAATATAATGTTTTAGATCTCGGTATCTTTGCTGGTGGTTCAGGAGGTATTTCACTGAGCAATTCATGTAAGCGCTTACGAGTATCATTCAGCATACGTGGATTATTTTTCCGATTTCTCAAATGGTCGTCTATCAAAGCCATTCCCAATTTTCGAATGAAGTTTCTTCTATGATCAGTCTTTCCTAATTCTATTCCATTATTTAACATCTTAAAATCATAGCATTGATGCCTGCATGGTTTAATATTGAAAAAAAAATAGTAAGTGGCCAGCGCTTACAATTACGAGACACGTCATAATTATGTTCTAGCGAGTTTGTCCACAACATCGACTCCACTCTTCGTCTTATTGTAAAGGTCATAGAAGGTTTTTGTTTGGTTCCTGTATCTTCATCTATTTCTTGGTCATGATGTAGAGACGACATAACATATACGTGCTTGCGTGGCTTCACTTCCAGGTAAAAACGGTTCATCTAGATCGCTATCAATTTCATCCAAAAGAGCTGATGATATTTCACTTTCATTCATTCGGCGACCCATTTCAGTTTTTATACCGGTTATTATAACAATAACAAACAAATTAATAAAACAATACACACAAATAATTAAGAAAAATAGTATTTTATAAAGAAGCATTACTTACTTTTTATACGACGTCCCGAACTACGTGGGGTTTGTGGGACCCGAACGCACTTTGCGCACGTGTATCGGCTGCGTTGGCGACGCAAATACTAAAAGATTGTCACCAAGTGGTTTGACAACGTCACATCTCCAGCTACTCAAACCGCCGAAAAAGCCGCGAAAATTTTGAAACAGTTACAACGATTTTTGTGTCACGGGGGTCTATTAAACCCCACGTGGTTCACGAAAGGTTAAACACATTTTTTTTTTGTAAATACATACATATTATAGATAAATTACACCCAGACACAGAACAAACCTTTATGCTCATCACACAAAGATTGGTCCTGGGTGGGGATCGAACCCACGACCTCCGGTTTAGCAGTCAGGGTCACTAACCACTAGACCAACAGGCCAGTATTATAACTATCTGTAACCCATTAATGACCCAATGCTCCTCGGGTTTCTCTGTTCTCTCGCTAAAGAGCTGAGTAATATTCCCATGTTTCTTATTTAAGCAAAAATTTCATGAATATAGCAAAAAACAAATCAGACACACCGTTTTCAAATAATCTTGGTGACATGTATAAATTTATATAAAACACTACAAGTCGAGCGGGGCTTCGCCATAGTTCTATATTTGGCCGTTGCTCAGCTCCTATTGGCCATAGAGTGATGTTATAAAACTTTTAACAACAATAAAATATTTTTTCAAATCGGACCAGGGTCCGAATTCTGACTCGTCGGATTGTTTCCGGATTATAAACTTTTTGGAATCTTGGCTTATGCTTAATAGTTTATCATAAAATTAAAGCTGATTAGTATTCGCTTTTTCTACAACCATTTATTGTTTAACATTATGTAAATATTTTTAACTTTAAATAAACTGACATTTACAGCTGAAAACTTTCCGACCGCTCAGAATCAGGGCCCAGCAGTCCTTGAGATCCTAGCGTTCAACCAAACAACAAACTCATCAGCTTTATAATATTAGTATAGATATTCTACTAAACAATATATACACGTTGAGCATGTACTAAAAATAACTACGAAACTATCTGAAGACTTACAGTATCGTATAAAAATAAGTCGATAAATGAGCTCTAAAATATAAATTTAGTGGCAACAAGCGCTTATAGCTCTATTATTTTATTTTTCATCGTCGTTATGAAGAATGAAGATTGAGTAGTAATAGCTTGGTTACTATCTAGAAGTATGATATAAAAATGAAAAATGTTACCCTTGAACGTGGATGTTTTAGATTTTAGAAGGACTTAGATATTTTGTCTATACTAATATTATAAAGCTGACTTTGTTTCTTTGGTTTGCCGCGCTTATCTCAAGAACTACTGAACCGAATTGAAAAATTATTTTAGTGTGGGATAACCCATGTCTAACAAAGCTATAGGCTATATAACATCATTTTATATAAATGCTAAACAAGTAATGGAAAAATCCAAACCCACGACGGGACTTGAACCCGCGACCCTGCCGTTCCGTGTGCAGTGCTCTGCCTACTGAGAGACGCAGGTGGACGTCCCTGAGATCGAATTTATCCATTACCTGTTAACATGATGACGTCATGACAACGTAACAATAATATAACATCATGCTACAAAGAATACGAGATGAGTAGTCACCAAACATAAATCCACAAAACCGAAGTTCCAAACAACAGCTGGATTTCGGTATAGTGACTTTTTTTTCTTTGAATGCCATTGACTAAAAATTAATACTAAATTCTTGGATGATTTTATACTAGCTTTTTTATAAAGTAAAGAATATATAACAGAGAATGATCGATTTTCACGTTACTAGTGCGTATTGACTAGAAATAGATGAAACAGCTCAAACAAGCTGCACACGGCATACTGGTTAAGAGACCACCAAACCACTGCGTGCACCCGAACAGTCGCATCCAATTTCAGAATGCTACAAAGTACAAATTGTGCACTGTGCATCTCTTGTCTATCGAATCAAAATAGAATTCAGCAAACCATGTTTTGTAACGCTGTATATTTTTAATACAATAGAAAACCTAAAACTGGTCAAAGTAAGAGCAACAGAAAAACAAAACTGAATAACAAGTAAATATAATTAGAAAGTTAAAATAACCCGACTGCATAAAATCAACAGATAAGCAACGCACTAAGAAGGCCGAAAAATTGTTGTAATATTATTCATGATTAAATTTAAATACATAACATATGTACCTATATATTTGTAATCTCCATTTGATTTCATTTATATTGATATTTTACTTGATCGGTTTGGTTAAAAAAAAATAACTACTTACAATATACATAATTGAATGAATTATGTATAATCTCTTTGTGAATATAATGTAATCTCCTTTTGATTCCCTTTATTTTGATACCCTATTCGATACGTTTGGTTAAAAAAAAATTAACTTGTAACAATTTGGCGCCAAAAGTCCACCGTTTTGGACAGTTGGGTTTTTGAGAAGAATCTAACGATACCTTAATTGTCGAAATCCATCCAGCCGTTTGGAAGAAACGTGGAAATAAAGATACGCGCGAAAAACAATACCCAATCCTGTCAGTCGGATAAAAAACGCTGAGCTCGCAAACTAAGAAATAAATCTTTTCCCTTATTTCTCATTGCAGTTTTCAGAAAACTTCATAATAAATCCAATTTTTAACTTAATATATCACGATATATAAAACCGATAACTGATATGTATAAATATGAAACATAGAAGATGTTAACTTATCCAGACCTTAAACTTAACGTCCCTGGAACTATATGCGGATGACTAAATATACGTTCGGTCTAGTAAGCTTCATATTTAGGCCCAGCATATTGCTACCGGTCTAGATAATCTCAGTAAACCCATCACTGTTTATCATTCTATCAATTTTCATTATATGCTTACAAATTATCATGATAATTATTATTATATATTATAATCGTTTTTATTGTTGTTTAACGGGTCTATGTCAACTATTATAATTTAAAGAATCGAGTCAATCCATGATCACGATTGGAGTTATATCGAAACCTCGGATAAATAAATAACGTACCTATTTACTATAACATAAAGTATAAAACGGATTTACCGTTTCATAATAATAAAATATGTATAGTAGTCGCGGTTTTATCGTCAGTCTATCCGAGACTGTGGTTAGGCCTTCCTAAATTAGTGTCATTAAGCTTTATTCAAAGTTTAAGAGTCAAATTAAACCTTATTTTGAATATTCAATTACTAACGAACTATTTAGTAAAAAATCTATCATAGTCTATCATCATCATCATCATCATATCAGCCCAATGACGTCAACTGCTGGACATAGGCCTCACCTAATTTCCGCCACAACGAGCGATTTTGTACCGCCCGCATGCAATGATCCAAAAAATGTCTATATTCAAATAAAAATAATTATGTACAAGGCTAAGACGTAATTTAGCAAATTTGCATAATAACATAACTTAAGAGCGTATTTACAAACAGAGCGGTAACGTTGCAATTTAGTGTTATATTTCGTGGTTTTCAATTTTAATTGTTTAATCGAAGCTATATTTTAAAAATATGTGTACTACACTTTTTAGAATTGCATAATATGGGTGTGAAACAGCTCTGCCTACCCCTTCTGGAAAAAGGCGCGATGCTATATTATGTTATGTAAAATTGTATGAAAAAGTAAGTATTCATAATGCTTAGAGTTATTTTACTATGAAAATAACGCCCTTCAAGTTTCCAATGTGCTATTTGCATCAAATGTATTTGCAGTTTGTCATACACAATATTAATATTTAAAATAATATCAAAACTTGCTGAGACGTAAGTAATATTAATGAACTTCATATTGCTGACATTAATAAGTAAATAATTGTGAACAGTAACACAATGGATGATTTTAAATTAAATGAACCGATTTCCATTTGTCCACTCTGTTACGCACAGAAATTAACATTGAATCAAATATTCCATTTCCCCTAATGTCCTTGGTGTCGAATGAATTTGCCATGATCTTTTATGAGTATCGTCAAAGAGCACATGCGCTCAATTGCATAAAATATCATTATCATTCTCATTCTCATATCATCATCAATATCATTCATAGGTTTCCATTTTAATCTTTTATGAGTAAGTTCAGTTGTAATTTATTTTTAGCGTAAATGTAATCATTTATTTATTATTTATTGTTACTAGAGATCGTTTTAAGTTTAGAAACATCATCGTAAAAAAAAAGTTTATTAAACTAAATTTTTGGTATTATTTTTTTTCATGATAATTTATTTGAAACATCATTATATTATATAAAAATAAATCTACTAAGTAAATCAATTTCTTATGTAAATATAATGTGTGTAATATAACATATTAATTTATAAAAAAAATATACTAAATCGCCTACTGTATTCTAGACGTGTAAAAAATACTGAAATGAAGAAAACACAAATTTAAGCCTATTAATACCTAGAAAAAAAGCTTTTAAGCTTGCATTACGACTACATTACTTGATGCTTCATAAAGTACACGTACACACACACACTTACACACATACGTACAGAAATAGGACTTAAATAACACACGAACATAAAATCGTTAGTGAGTCGAACCGTAAACCGACTTGGAAATAATTCACTCGAACTAAAACATTGCCTAACTTAAGTCGGTCTCAGGCAATTTGCTTTCCCCAGAATTAAGAAAATTTGCCCATATATTCTCTTAACGTCTAAGATTTTATATTGAAGTCGATATAAAACCATTTATTACAGTAATTGAGAACTTAGATCATGTTTTAAGATTTATAAGATAAAGCTAAACTAAATGGTGATAATTATAAAAAATATAGCACAATTTCTTCTCAATGAATCTATCTATTCTCAATGAAAAATGTTTAAAATAAAAAAAAACAGCCTAAGTACGATTTTAACATTCAAACCAATTTGATTATTTTCATAAAGTAATTTATTAACTATATATTCCCTCATCCCACTACATTTGCCTACTCTATACGTGCCTAAGCTCCTGAGTGTATCACCCAAAGGTTGGCTGCTAGATAATTTTAAAGCCTTAAAGCTAGATAATTAAGGCTACCCTGAACATTGTGCATGAAATGTTAAGTACTATTTTTTTCTTTTGCAAAAACTTTTATTTTTAAGTAAGTCCTAAAAACTTTATAAGTCATCTGAAAAATAAAAAAAAAACTTTTTTCACTTACCTAAATAATATTTTCTTCTAATATTAACGTTCTCATTGTTTATTTGTCTATGGCAACAATTCACATTTTACACTGCATAAAACGATATTTCGAATTATTTCAAACAAAAAGTCATAGTTTTCAAATAATATTAAACTTTTCAATAGTCTTAAAGTTTTAAACTTATAATTTTACAAGTTTATAGTTACTATGAGCCACAACCACTTCTCAAACATTTAGTTCAAAGTTAGATTTTCTTTCGTAATCTCGTAGCGAGAACGACGGCTGTCGTAGCGGGTGCGCTTCGTAGCGACCGACTATCAACTGCCGCTACGAGCCCTCTACGCCGTAGTACACTTACGCGGGTGCTATGACAGTATTCTAAAGGCCACGTTACATTCCTCTGTTCATTCGCTCGATGTTGGCTGATCAATTTGCTAAATATGATTTTGATTACTTATATTTTATTTTGAAATTGCTTTTGTTTGATTGCTTCATTCGTTTTTTATTATAAGAGATCAAACAAATTAATGAATATTTGATTTTAGAAACACTATGAAATAGATGTTTTATTTGTATCATTGGAAATTCAGTGCAATGAAAATTTAAAAAAAATATTTTTTGTTCTTAGAACTTTTTGTGTTTTAGAAATGTGTTATAGGACCATTACATTGTCATGTGTATGAATACCTAATATTTTTAAAGTATCAGGAAGCGAAATTTTTCATATTGACAAAACTATAGTGATGTGATTTTATTATTAAAAAGTGATCTTTAGCAGGGATGAGTAGGAATTAATTTGAATAGGAAAAATGTATAATTATTTAATTTTAAGAGATATTTTCTTTGATATGCCAAAATGCCTTCCACACCAACTTATTGTACGGTTTCGCACACTTGAACAGATTGGTTTTAGTGGAGTGTTTAGAGAAAGATCACAGCACGTTTGCATTTAGTTTATTTCGTAGTTAAGTCACACGTAAATTGACTGATAACTAATCTTTACTCTAATGGTAGTTGTTTGTCACACTGTCTAATGCACACTGACTAAAATATATTAATTTTAATAATTATATTTGAATTCCATATTCGACATTTCCATTTCGACTGGCCTGTTGGTCTAGTGGTAAGTGACCCTGACTGCTAAGCCGGAGGTCGTGGGTTCGATCCCCATCCAGGACAAATATTTGTGTGATGAGCATAAAGGTTTGTTTTGTGTCTGGGTGTAATTTATCTATATTATGTATGTATTTACAAAAAAAAAATGTATTTAAGAAGTATATCAGTTGTTTAGTACCCATAACACAAGTAAATATAATTGCTTACTTTGGAACTAGATGGCGCTGTGTATGTAAATAGAGTATCTGGTTCTTTTTAAAAAAATAATAATAATAATATTCTTCCACATTCACACAGCGCCATCTAGTCCCAAAGTAAGCAATTATATTTGCTTGTGTTATGGGTACTAAACAACTGATATGCTACTTAAATATTTTTATTTTTTGTAAATACATACATATTATAGATACATTAGACACAGAACAAACCTTCATGCTCATCACACAAAGATTTGTCCTGGGTGGGGATCGAACCCACGACCTCCGGCTTAGCAGTCAGGGTCACTAACCACTAGACCAACAGGCCAGTCAAATAGGTCAGCTGTGTATATTTTTAAGTTATGTGTTAATATTTTAATGAATAAATGTATCTATACTAATATTATAAAGCTGTAGAGTTTGTTTGGTTGTACGCAAGGATCTCAGGAACTGCTGGTCCAATTTGAAAAAATATTTTAGTGTTGAATACCCCGTTTATCGTGGAAGGTTATAGACTACATATAACATCACGCAAGACGAATAGGAGCTGAGCAGGCCAAATAAAGAACGACGGGTACGAAGCCCCGCGCGTTTACTAATGTAACAATAATCCAAAAATATTGTAGTTATTATTACAAGGGGAAAAATTTAAACAAATCTAATAAAAGATCTGTCTGTGACACCAGAGATTAAAAATGAGGTTTTAAATTGCTCGGCGAGGCTTTATTATAAGAGGTTTGTAACTGACGGTCATAGAGCAAAGACTTTCACATTTTAAATTTAAATAAAAATGAATAATTAAATATGTTGCTAAGCACAGGCAGTTCTCTTTTAAATGTTCTTTGAAATCTGGGAAAGGTTTTTTTAGGTGAAAAACGTAAAAAATATTTTTCATTTTCCTATTGAAACTGAGTTTAGCTGTCAATAACTATTGACAGACCGGCGGTAGTACGCAAACAACAGTTCTGTAGGATCAACTATGTAGTTAAATTTACTTACTTTTCACAATAGAAAGATGATAAATGAGAAAAAATACTCGAAATAATACCCTTTATGGTAATTTCTTATCTTCTTATCTTCTTATGTAAAAAGACAACGCCCGCACTAGGGAACAAGCCCTGTGTCGCGGGGAGCTTTACAAACATGAAACTAACGGACACAAAGTACACCCAGACTAGAAACAAATATCTATGAATCACACAAATATTTGTCTCGTGTGGGAATCGAACCCACGTCACCCAACACGGCGATGTAGTGGCGAGGCGACCACTTTAACCACTGCGCCACGGTGACAGTAAGGTATCCATTGTAAGGTAACAGTTCTTTATTTTTTTAGTTAACTGCTAAAACTGCTTAAGCATAACACATATTCCTATTATGATCAATACTAGATTACATTCTAGATATTTCTTAATTAATTTTGATGCTGGTTTCAATAGGTATTATTTTTGTGGTTTGATAAATTAAAACAAAACCACAATAATTATAATGAAGTCCACATTGTGTATAATTTAATTAAATTTGTACAAAATATCTGAGATATAAACATAAAAATAAATTTATTATAAAAAATAAATAAATAAAAATCTAATACAACAAACGAAAGAGCGTTTGTTGACCGAATCTGAATTTCTATACTAATATTATAAAGAGGAAAAATTTGTATTTAAGTATGTAAAAAATAAACTTAAAAACTTAATAGACCGATTTCAAAAATTCTTTTGCCATTACAAAGCTACATTATCACCGAGTAACATAGGCTATATAACACCACGCTACGGTCAATAGGAGCTGAGCAGTGTCCAAACAAAGAACGACCCGTAGCCCCGCGCGACTTCTAGTAATTAATAAAGCTGAGTTGAGAGCTGAGCTAAGTGGAACTAGTCTCTGCCTGCTCCTCTGTTGGGAAAGATTCGTGATCTATATTGTATTAATTAAAATCGTACATAACGTATTTATTGGTAGTAAGTTAAGTTTAAGTGAGTACGTATTAAAAAGGTCTTGTGTTTCAAAGTCTAAAATACGAGAACTTCGTGTTACTGCTTTTCAGAGGCACTTTGCAAGATTACCTTCAGGTAGACAAAGCTGTTTGTGTAGATACACAACTTCCTAATGTTTTGGGAACGTTATGAGTTCAGTTTTTTTAGATTCACGTAATATGACACTGTATATACTACTTCATTATCCTATAATATACCTTGCAACACTTACCTAATGTAATCTCTGTATCAGATAGCAGATTGGTAAATAATAAACTCTCCCTCAAGGTGGATTTAACATATATACATATGTATAGATCACGCCTCTTTCCCAACAGAGTGGTAGGCAGAGACTATTTTCTTCCACTTGCTATGATTCTGACTTACATACATCTTTAGCTTCTTCATCATCATCATCAGCAACCCACTAAGTCCCACTGCTGGGCTCGGGCTCCTCTCCTCTAACTAGAGAGCTGAGAGGGTTTAGGCCATAATCCACTCACGCTGGCCTAGTGCGGGTTGGTGGATCAGACATACTCATAGAATTTATTCTAGGGTATGTGAGATTCCTCACGATGTTTTCTTTCACCGTTAGCAGACGGTAATTCACTTGACTAGTACCTACATATAAATTCCACAAAGTGTAATCCACGTTGGTACTGGCAGCGGTCGGGATCGAACTCGGACCGCGTGATTTGCACGCCGGACCCTTATCCATTCAGCCACCATCGCTTTTTGGCTTCTTCAATATTCATCAATCTTTTCATGCATTCTCGCCGGTTGAGGGTACTCCTGATCTGTCCCTTCTTTAGAACGTCACCTATTAGTCATGACAAGTTCTACTAGGTCTTCCCCTTCTAACGTTTCCTTTCACATTGTAGATTTAACGTTGAGAAGAAAAATTAATAGGATTCGTACATATTTGTTGGGGCAGAATACGTGTACATTAAAGTCGACAGGTATTTATGTAGCTACTAGATAACAGAATAGAGCTGAGAGATAGTAGATACTAAGAATCTTGACATTAGACTTAGGTGAAGTAAACCTAGGCCCTAATTGAAATATGAAGTTAAAATATAGATGTTTATAAAAAAAACCAGCCAAATGCGACTCGGACTCGCGCACCGAGGGTTCCGTTCGATTATGCAATTATTTTTTGGGATAGAAATGTAAGAAATAAGTAGGTACGGCTATAATTTAGAATAAAAATTCATGGTAAGGTACATCATCTTTATGTAACATCAATCCGGAATAAACTTACACTCTTAAGGTAATTTTCCACTAGAGTGGCGAGACGAGACGAGGCGAGTAGAGAATTGAAATCGTACTGATCCTTTTCCACTTAAAAATAGCCATCGTGAGCTCGCGTGCGACCGCCGACCTCTAGTAGAAAAGGCTTTTACACGGTAATAAGTAGCAACGAACAACAATAAGCTTCTCGCGAGAAGCGTGTTTCTGTTGCAAAGTTAATTTATAGTCGATATCGGAGGCATTTAGGAGGATTTTACACAAATAAATATTTCAATTCACGCCTCGCATATTCTTGTCAATCCACACTGTTTCCACCAAAGATGCGCTGGAAGAGGATTGAAAATTTGCCATACAAATTTCAATTCTCTCCTCGCCTCGCCTCGCCTCGCCACTCTGGTGGAAAATCACCTTTACCCTTTTTTTGTCTAATTTACTCGTTTTGTTTGATTTGTTATAAATCGTTGTTTTTTATTGTCATTGTAATAATTGTTTTGTATGTTTTCTGAGCCGTCAAACGTGGGTTATTGTGAATGGTATCTCTTTAAATATAACACTCACTTTTGTTCTAAGTTACAGTAACTTCAACAATACCAAGTATCATACTACTTCTAAAATCGTAACAATTAACACGGCATTTGACTACATAACCCGCTGCGGACAATAGTACTTAGCTTTACCAAGGCGATGACTGATCACTAAGATTAAATCGTCAACCGGGACTTCACCAGCTTCATTATAACTTTCTGTTAGCGACTACGTGACGGGAAACTAATCGTCGGCATCTTTACGCTTATCGACGTGGGATATTCACAAACTTGGGACTTGGTTTCTGAATAATAACGAATACTAACTCGATTGATGTAGGCTATCACCTGAGGTTTATTTTAAGACATAACTGTCTTCATTATTAAAGTAGTTGTTCGCCTAAGAAAAATTGGGATAGAAGATTGGAAAAATTGGGAGGAATTATATTTCACCGACATTTCATGCAGGCGAAGCTGCAGGCGAAGCCGCAGGCGAAAGCTAGTTAAAAAATAATCTATACTATCTATCTATACTAATATTAAAAAGCTGAAGAGTTTGTTTGTTTGGTTGAAGGATCTCAGGAATTACTAGTCATATTTGAAAGTTTTTTTAGTGTTAGTCCATTTATTGATTGGCTATATAACATCACGCTACTACCAATAGGAGTTGCGTAGTGGCCAAATAAAGAACGATGAGAGTGCCCCACCCGATTTGTAGTACTAATCTATCTGAGTAATTTTGTTAGCAGCTTTAAACTTCATACAACAGGCATGTATGAAATACTTTGCCTTTGCCTGTTATATGAAGTGTTAAAGCGTTATTTTAAGTATGCTTCATAACGATTCTTTTTCAAGCTCGAAACAGTTAAAAATTTCTCAGATTACGAAAGCCTTAAAATTATTTTAACACTTACACAGACGACAGACACGACTGAAGTAAGCGAGTTTGATGTTTTAATGATAAAACTTTTTATTGAGTCGTTTGAGTGATGTTTCATGTTTTTTTTTTGTTTTTTGTTGGTCACGTTTTTTATGAGACGAGTAAGCATTTGAAAGTTGAATGATAATAAGAAAATATCTTCATAAAAACGCATGATTTTGCATTGAGCTTCTGGTTTTAGTAGTCCACGCGAATATTCGTAATACCTGCCGCAAACAATACTAATGATGTTATCAGTTCATAATATTGTTACACTCGCAGACTTTGACCCAATGCGAGTGGAGACGTCTGATATATGCTAAGTAATGTGTAGTAGTGTTAGTCAAAGTTCGTCATAAGAAATTTACTCTTAGTTCGCAAGTATTTCCAAATGATCATTATCATATCAGCCCAAAGACTTCCACAGCTGGACATGGGTCTTTCTTAATTTTCACCACTTTCAAGTATTGAATTTTTAATAATATAGTATCATAAAATTTGCTCGTAAAGGGTCTCTTATTTCTTTAATTTCAGTATCGTAATCTCATTACGCACTTGTGCGTTATGGTAATGTAAAACACACGGTTTATCAAGATACTCCGTCTAAAACGAACGGTACTTTTTTAAATCTTAGCAAAGACTTATGTCAGACAATTAACTTTGGCAGATAAAATATAATAAATAAACATTTAATTCTTTAATTTAATTTATTTTGACCATAAATTACAACTGTAACAAAACACAAAAATATTAATTTACTTTATTAGTAATAATGGCTGGTTTCGAGCCTTTGCCTTAAAAAAAAAGCGCTGATGCGCGCGCATCGCTAATTCGTGACAAGTAAAATTATTCCGCGCGCTTTATCTTTTCGCTGTATTGTTTTTTTCTAACTGCTTTAACAAGTGATTAAAAAGTCCGAGTTTTATTTATTTGCTCGCAAATATGTTATAAAACGTGGTATGACATACGTGCGCTTTGATAATTACAGCCTCTGCTTTCTTGTAATATCGCCTCGGCTGTAATTTTCAACTTACCGCACTTATATCATAATGTACTATTACCGTTGTCTTTCAACAGGTAGGTACTTTTTTACGTAATATCAGATCCACAATAAAGATACTTTAGTCATTACCAAATAACAATAACAGTTAATGTATTCTAATTTCACGGAATAGATATATTCAATTTGAGGTACCTGTCAAGTAGATAATTTACGAAGTTAGGTACTTTTTGCTCAAGTGATATTTACTTTTATGAAACAATATATCTATGAACAAAAAGCACTTTACATCTCAAGAATTTATGTCAAAATATATTCTGTAAGATAATATAGAAGGTTCTAGAATTACAGCGTTGCTGTACGTTACCCTGCATACTTAATATAATACCAACAATTCGAGTTCCACGTACCTGAGCTTTTATCTAAGATTATATTTTATCTCTTAGACAAATAAAATAGGAAAAACTTTGTTTTTTTATACAATGATGTTCCTCGGCAAATTTTTTTTTTAATAATTTTGTAGAAAACAATTGTTGTTTTTTTGATAATTTATTATTAACATTATGATTTTTTATTTTGAATTTATTTTTACATTTAAAACAAAGAAACGACAATGCCAAGTAAGAAAACAAAATAATCTAAAATTATTAGCGACGATAGGAGTCACTTTTCATTAATTAAAATATTATAATAATTTTATTAAGACAACAGACTTCCTATTAGCAGCCAACCTGGGACCAACCGCCTAACCCTTCGATGAAAAGGTACGATGCTATGTTAATAATTAAACTGCATTAAAACTCCACTACAATATAGGATCAAATTTCTTATACACTGGAATAAAAGAAACACTTATCTATTATTAATTATTTTCTTTACCTAAAAGGCAACTTGAAAATACATCTGAAAGGAATAAAGTTTGAAGTTGTTTTTGCTTTTGTATGTAAATCAGTTTGACTTGTGGCAATCGACCTTGATGTCAATCTCAGACCGTTGAAAAGTTCCGTCGCCGGGTGAAGTCTTATCATTTACTATTAAACTTACCTTTCTGAACTTTGTACAGGTTGAGTTTGACATATACAGGTGTAATCTTCAAAATTAGATAACTTTTAGAGCGGAAACTATAGTGTTGTACAACATGAGGGCAAGTTTGTAGGATACATCGAATTGATTTGTCGGCAGTTGCCCAAGTTTTATAGTGTGCACATTTATATCTTCAAAATGATTAAGTATGTAACTAAGCTATCAACCAATGGAAAATCCGTGATGGATTTATTGTAAAACTGCAGGCATCTATTGGCTACGATACCTTTATTGATAGCCAATACTTTTACTTATGCTATTTTTCATTTTTTTTTCATCAGCAACCCATTAATGTCCCACTGCTGGGCTCGGGTCTCCTCTCGTCTAACTAGAGAGCTGAGAGGGTTTAGACCATAATCCACTCACGCTGGCCTAGTGCGGGTTGGTGGATTATACATACTCATAGAATTTCTTCTAGGGTATGTGGGTTTCCTCACGATGTTTTCCTTCACCGTTAGCAGATGGTAAGTCACTTGACTATTAATTCCACAAAATGGAATCCACATTGGTTCTGCCGGTCGGGATCGAACTCGGTCCGCATGATTTGCACGCCGGTCACTTATCCATTCAGCCATCATCATTTTTTTTACTTATGCTACTTAATAATAAAAATATGTCTTATTTATCATTACTATATTGCGTAGGCATTACCACCACCACAGCTACACATTACCACTCGAACGAATTGCTACAAAGGTACAGTCGAGTTCATTAATATATTGGCACCATCAAGGATTCAAAATATTGTGAGCGTTGAAAAGCTCAATAAATACTATAGAACCTATGGATCAAATATATGTCCTCATGTGAATGGTTCAATAATTAATATGCTGTACATTATGCAATAAGTTGTAGTCACCCTTTTCAACAAAAATATCTAATAATGGTGCCAATATAATATTAATGAACTCGACTGTACATAAATGTTAAAAATAAATAAACCTCAAGAAATGCTGCGAAATTTTCGTAAATATATAGTACAAAAGCTATCCAATCAAATGGAGCCACAGTGCCATTTTTACACAGAGTATTCTCTAAAAATAAATCAGACAAACATGACAGGTGCCGACACTGCTATGAATAATAGATTCTCGATTTATTTTAGTTATTGTTTTCTCAAATAAAAATGATACTTAACTGTCTCGATTGCTGAGATGAATGAACTGTTTTGAATCACAATATGTCATAAGTCATGCTGAGTGCAAAATAGAACGAACCCTATCAGATATGGTTCAACATTATTTTACGTTTATTATGCTGTAAGAGTTCAGAATTCGAATAACCACCTTGCTGGGAAAGCCATGAGCAAAGGGAAAAAAGAGGACATGTGTTTTTACGTGCGCGCTACTAATAAGTTAAATGATTCTGATATCTCATATTTTTGGTTGATATTAGTATGACATTAAGTTTATTTAAATCTGTAAACATGTAGCAGGCATGTCTCAAAAGTGATTCATCTTTTTATAGCACTTCCATACAAAACATTTTTTATACAGCAGTAGAAAATACTGTTAGTTAGAGTTAATTATTTTTATTACAACAGTAAAAGTTCAAAGTATTTATAAATTGCACTATTAATATCATACCTACCTTTTTCATAAATAGCTTACAGGCAAGCATTGTCTTAAGTTTAATTTTGTACATATTTCAGATAAAATCAGTCATTTAACAGACTACAAAATAAAATTCATCAATTGAAATTCCCGTTACTTACGTACTACTACGTACTTACGTTTTGAAAAACTTTGTTTTTTTATACAATGATGTTCCTCGGCAAATTTTTTTTTTAATAATTTTGTAGAAAACAATTGTTGTTTTTTTGATAATTTATTATTAACATTATGATTTTTTATTTTGAATTTATTTTTACATTTAAAACAAAGAAACGACAATGCCAAGTAAGAAAACAAAATAATCTAAAATTATTAGCGACGATAGGAGTCACTTTTCATTAATTAAAATATTATAATAATTTTATTAAGACAACAGACTTCCTATTAGCAGCCAACCTGGGACCAACCGCCTAACCCTTCGATGAAAAGGTACGATGCTATGTTAATAATTAAACTGCATTAAAACTCCACTACAATATAGGATCAAATTTCTTATACACTGGAATAAAAGAAACACTTATCTATTATTAATTATTTTCTTTACCTAAAAGGCAACTTGAAAATACATCTGAAAGGAATAAAGTTTGAAGTTGTTTTTGCTTTTGTATGTAAATCAGTTTGACTTGTGGCAATCGACCTTGATGTCAATCTCAGACCGTTGAAAAGTTCCGTCGCCGGGTGAAGTCTTATCATTTACTATTAAACTTACCTTTCTGAACTTTGTACAGGTTGAGTTTGACATATACAGGTGTAATCTTCAAAATTAGATAACTTTTAGAGCGGAAACTATAGTGTTGTACAACATGAGGGCAAGTTTGTAGGATACATCGAATTGATTTGTCGGCAGTTGCCCAAGTTTTATAGTGTGCACATTTATATCTTCAAAATGATTAAGTATGTAACTAAGCTATCAACCAATGGAAAATCCGTGATGGATTTATTGTAAAACTGCAGGCATCTATTGGCTACGATACCTTTATTGATAGCCAATACTTTTACTTATGCTATTTTTCATTTTTTTTTCATCAGCAACCCATTAATGTCCCACTGCTGGGCTCGGGTCTCCTCTCGTCTAACTAGAGAGCTGAGAGGGTTTAGACCATAATCCACTCACGCTGGCCTAGTGCGGGTTGGTGGATTATACATACTCATAGAATTTCTTCTAGGGTATGTGGGTTTCCTCACGATGTTTTCCTTCACCGTTAGCAGATGGTAAGTCACTTGACTATTAATTCCACAAAATGGAATCCACATTGGTTCTGCCGGTCGGGATCGAACTCGGTCCGCATGATTTGCACGCCGGTCACTTATCCATTCAGCCATCATCATTTTTTTTACTTATGCTACTTAATAATAAAAATATGTCTTATTTATCATTACTATATTGCGTAGGCATTACCACCACCACAGCTACACATTACCACTCGAACGAATTGCTACAAAGGTACAGTCGAGTTCATTAATATATTGGCACCATCAAGGATTCAAAATATTGTGAGCGTTGAAAAGCTCAATAAATACTATAGAACCTATGGATCAAATATATGTCCTCATGTGAATGGTTCAATAATTAATATGCTGTACATTATGCAATAAGTTGTAGTCACCCTTTTCAACAAAAATATCTAATAATGGTGCCAATATAATATTAATGAACTCGACTGTACATAAATGTTAAAAATAAATAAACCTCAAGAAATGCTGCGAAATTTTCGTAAATATATAGTACAAAAGCTATCCAATCAAATGGAGCCACAGTGCCATTTTTACACAGAGTATTCTCTAAAAATAAATCAGACAAACATGACAGGTGCCGACACTGCTATGAATAATAGATTCTCGATTTATTTTAGTTATTGTTTTCTCAAATAAAAATGATACTTAACTGTCTCGATTGCTGAGATGAATGAACTGTTTTGAATCACAATATGTCATAAGTCATGCTGAGTGCAAAATAGAACGAACCCTATCAGATATGGTTCAACATTATTTTACGTTTATTATGCTGTAAGAGTTCAGAATTCGAATAACCACCTTGCTGGGAAAGCCATGAGCAAAGGGAAAAAAGAGGACATGTGTTTTTACGTGCGCGCTACTAATAAGTTAAATGATTCTGATATCTCATATTTTTGGTTGATATTAGTATGACATTAAGTTTATTTAAATCTGTAAACATGTAGCAGGCATGTCTCAAAAGTGATTCATCCTTTTATAGGACTTCCATACAAAACATTTTTTATACAGCAGTAGAAAATACTGTTAGTTAGAGTTAATTATTTTTATTACAACAGTAAAAGTTCAAAGTATTTATAAATTGCACTATTAATATCATACCTACCTTTTTCATAAATAGCTTACAGGCAAGCATTGTCTTAAGTTTAATTTTGTACATATTTCAGATAAAATCAGTCATTTAACAGACTACAAAATAAAATTCATCAATTGAAATTCCCGTTACTGTCCGCAATGTATGAATAAAAGAAGAAAACAATAGAATACATAATATTATTATATTTAACAAAATAAATTCCCAAACAAAAGTTGCAAACAAAACATTATACGTAATCAAACAACACACAAAAATAATGATTACCTTTTGAAATTTGATGTGGTACAGATAAGTACAAATAATACAATGAATGTTTTTGTAACATGAGCCACTGTATATATTCGGGAGTATTGTTTGGAAATATATATTGTTCATCACATTGACGGTATTTATAAATCTGTATGGAAGAGAAAAATAAGAAAACATCTGAAATATCGTTCGATTGTATCTTAAATGTTAACAATTATAAGGTTCAGAATTATAATATAGGGAATAATTATAAATACATCTATATTTTGTTCTAGCAGTGGTAATTTATTATTTTAGGCTCAGCAGACGTGGTTCAATCAATTGCGTCACCTATTGGTTACTTTATTTTGAACTTTTCATGGCACAAAGTAATATAGGAAAAGAGGAAAATTTTTTTTTTGTTCTAAAATGATAATGTCCTCACATAGACAAAGTACATCTAGTCTCATCAGTAAATAAATAATACAAATGTTTTTATTGTGTGGGTATCGGACCCACGTCTTTCGGCACGGCCACCTCCAAGTGTGTGACGAGTCTAATTTAACTGCTAAACCACATTGACAGCCAAAAGTAATATAAATATTAAAATAAAAACATAATATAAATTTTCTAATATTTTGTTCACGGCATACATTTTGTTTACTCGACAAGAAAATTCAATACACTTTGACATAAGCAGTATTTGTACAACACCTTAATTTATCAAGTCGTAAAGGGAAATCCAATGTACGCTCTTTGACTCTTTGATGAATCAGAACATCTCATTAAATTTAATGGTCTGTTGTTCAGTTTATTTGCCACTGTGAATTTGTGGATTGTAAATATCGTATGTAAAATTTCTATATGAAACTTTTTAACGAAATCAAAATGTTATAAGTACTAGTAGTAATATTATGAATAAATAAGACGACTTCGTTTATCTGATGCATTAATTTTAACACAGTAGTATAATAAAATTAAATGGTACTTCGGGATACCTTCTTGCTGTATTTGAATAATTTTACTAATTACTGCAAAATGTTCCTCTCAGATTTTCATGTGGCATATTGAAGTACCATTAATTGTGTAAGATTGTTTAGTATTGTAAGCCAGAACGGCTCAAAGGATCTACATAGATGAAAGACACAGAGATAGATCGTGGTTTGAAATAGGACATAGACTATTTTGTACCGACTTACCATGTGGGCGGAGCCAAGTGCGAAAGTTTTAGATAGAATTAAGAATACATAATGTCACTACCCCATCTTAACCAGTGGGTGTCGTAAAAGGCGACTAAGGGAGTAATCTTATCCAGACAAGAGCACTGCAACAAAAGGAAAATTCGAAAAAACCCTATACCAACCCGTCTGGCCAGCGTGGTATAGTAGGCTAAATTTCCTTCACAATCTTTGGAGGAGACCCGTGCCCAGCAGTGGGACGTTAATGGGTTGAAATGATAATTATGTTTACACAATAAACATAATAAACTGTACAATGAAATTATAGAAATAGCGACAATCCTTTTTGTCCATCACAACGTATTTCCTTGAATCAGTTTAGTTGCACCTTCATTAAAAGTAGATACATCTGTTATTTTCTCACGATACGGCCTACTTGTGACGTCATAAGGGAATCCACAACCAGGTCACGCTTCACGCGACAATCACTCACATACATAGTAGTCATATATGACGAGTGATGTAGCGGAATAAAACTGTCTTTTGTGTAATAGTAGCCACGTCAGGGTTATGCTTTTATCCCTTAAAGGGTAGGCAAAGGTATGTGGCATCCGCGCTTAAGAGACTCGTTGAAATAGTGGCCATGACTGTATCTAAGTAGACTGATAGTCCTTTTCACATGGCATAATGTGGTGAAATTGGATTTGATTTCTTTCAAGCAATTTATTTATCAAAAAAAAAAATTAGTATGACAGCGCGGGAACGCGGCAAGCGTTATGGGCACCTTTGCGCCGAGAGCAAACAGGGATGGGTTAATAATTTAAATTGTGTTAATTTAATTTAAAGATATAAAATTATGTATGTAATTATGATTTTTAATCCGTGTAGTGAGAGATTAAGAATACATAATGGCACTGCATTCATTCATTCATTCATCAAATCTCAACCCGTGAGTGTCGTAAAACATGACAGAGGTACCTTATGTAGACAAAAGCATTGCAAAAAAAAGAAAATTCGAAACAAATCCTATACCAACCCGTCTGGCCAGCGTGATATAGTAGGCTAAATTCCCTCCACATTCTTTGGAGGAGACCCGTGAATAGCAGTGGAAGGTTTATGGGTTGAAATGATAATTCATCCAGTCCATATTGGTAAATTACAGATTTTTTATAATAACAACCATGTTAAATATTAACTTTAAAGCTATAAAAATACAATATTTAACGGTTCAATCATGAACTATCATAATTATAAAACGTTTTAACCCTGCCAATAAGAGAATCTCAAACACTACACACAACAAATTCTATTAATGGATTCCTTTTCAAATTTGTTTCGTGAAATGCCACAATAATAATATGAAGATAATAATAATATTCCAAAGAGCTTTATCTACATTATAATCCCCGGAATTTTCACGTTTTTCACTTAGGTAAAGTGTTTTCATGACGCACTATTCACTCAGGGCAAAGCACTATTGTAATAATATTGTTGGTTATTGAAAAAGCCAGTGCCTTTTCAATAAATTGTCATACGAAAACGAAAAGTTAGAGTAAATATTACCTATCTTCAAAGGATTGGGAAGAAAGAAAATAGTGGTCTGGAAAGTTCTCCAAGTAACGAGTTTATATCTAAAATATATATTTATTGTGGGTGATAGTATGATGATGATAACCTTACAACATTTTACTGTATTTTGAGTGGTATTTATATTATTATAAAGACTGAAACACGTTAACAATTACAATTAGCCACATTTTATTATCCAATTTGTTTTCCACCCTTTTTTATTTCAAATGTTTTTCTGTTCCTAGATTGTAAATATGTTATTAAGTTTTAAATCTTAGTTTTAATTGGGTTAAATAATAGATGTAATATACTGTAACATAATAAATTGTATATCACATTTATAATTCATAAATGTTTTTGTAAATCGTAATAAATTCAGCATGACAACACTGCAAATATTTTCATTGAAAAAACATTTACTGTATTCACTGACCGAATATCAGTTTGTTTTTATTTACTATACAACATGCACTTGTCTGCTTTCATCGCATTTACTGAATGTAAACATTTTAAAATGCATTTTGTATTATATATCATACATGTTCAGACACCCTTATGGACCTGACTACACCAAAAAGCAGCAGAATGTTCATATTTTAGCACATCTATTTGTCGCAGAAACCCCGGACGCATCGAAAGCGACTCAACTTGGAGGGTCGTGACCACAATCGGTGCAATTCGATCAAAACGTCGGGCAAATAAATAAAGGTTTTATTATTCCTAAAAATATAATACATGACGTAAACTCGTTTCACAACATTTGAATTCATGTTCTTTCATCTCCACTATTAAAGAGTTCGGGCTTAATTATTTATATCATCACGAGAAACAGCTTACACACAGTTAGGCACGCTACATAATATAATAATTATGTCAATACGCGTTGTTATGATAGCTATGGGCATTTATGTATATAATCCGTGTACAGTATACCCAAAGAGAAATATGAAAGAATTTGCCGATAAAACATAACATAGTAATTAATTTATCTAATTAAACGTTGTCTGTTCGGTTCAGTTTTCCTGCTTTCACTATTTTCTTTGTTTATTTGCGATAGTAATTAGTCGTGCCCGAAAGCCGGGTTCTTCTTGATTAATATATTTTCGATATTTTGACAAGTATAAGCTTCTTAGCAAACTGTTGGAGAAAATATCGTCTAAGTAATTTACTGTTACGTAATTGATACAGAACCTTTTAACCCTAACTAACTGTATACAGTGAACTGGTAATGTTACCAAATTTTAAACTGTTGAAAATCTTTGTTTTTTAAACATATCTATTTCTAAAATACCTAAACCTAAGAGACTCTTTTAACCCTGTAATATCACAGTATATCATCAGTCACCATAAACTCATAACTAATTCAGAACTGCTTTGTTTTAATTCCATTTACATGTACCTGACGGAGATTTTATCTTCACGTTCTGGCTTTAAAATAGTGTTTAAACATTTACGTGAGCAGTTCAGAAATTTCGATAAAGTACTAAATCCGGTGGCCTCATTTGCTTAGCCCTTTCAGACTATAAGTAAGCCTGTTTAGCGGTCCCTAAATATAGAGTATATTGTCTAGTGTTAAAGGTTACTTGGGATATATTTGAAGCTACAAAATCAAGGGTCACCTTGGCTCTCCTAGATAAATGGGCTCAGTGAAGAAGAATAATTGTCTACTGTATTCTTGATTTACACCATTTTACATTCTACATATTTCGGTTTACTTAGTGGACTCTTCTAGTCGAAATAGAAAATTATAACTCTGACTTTAGATATAATAATATATCATCGAATCAGGACTAAATATATACCACAGAGTTGCTGAAGATAACTTTGTAAGTAAAAAAATTTATTTTTAATCTTATATGATTAAGAAATTATCATATTTTGTATAGAGCAGACATATAGGATTGATGATAATATTTTGTGACTTATACATACATTGTTTGTTACCTGTTAAGATTGATTGATTGATTATCTAATTGATTCATAAGTTACTTAAGTTAACTTTTCAAACTAAATTGAAGATTGGTTATCAGCATCTACAACCCAGACGCGTTCCACTGCTGAGCACGGGTCTCCTTCAAAGAATGTGGAGGGAATTTAGCCTACTATACCACGCTGGCCAGACGGGTTGGTAATAGGGTTTTGATTTGAATTTTACTTTTCTCGCAGTGCTGTTGTCTGCTTAAGGTCAGGTTAAAATGAGGTAGTGACATTATGTATTCTTAATCTGTCACTACACAAATAACATTATGTTTTTTATTAATAATTAAAGATTATCATATATGTTTGTGTTTATGTTGTGTGATTTCGTGATCAAATATCATGATATCATACAAAAATCTAAATATCATCAGTATTTGTTTTACAGTTATATAATTAGTTACCCTCAAAGTGTCATTAGAACAAAACGTTTTTAAGCGATGGCACGTACTGGAGATCACTGCGTTTAATTACAGTCTGTACCGAGGAATGGAAGCCAAATAAATGCTTTTGTATTGTATAGTTAGAAGTCGTCATTCTAATTATATGTTTATTTCTATAGTAACACGGCACAATTTTGATAAAAGGTATTTTGTAAACACTGTATCTAAAACGATCACATACAATTTAGCTTTCAAAATGAGGTTCATAAGGAATCTCGTGCATAAGACGACCATAACTACAAACAATGATCACAGCAATCAGGTAAACGATAGAAGCCGGTACAATTTTCCTACAGATATAAACTTTTGTAAAACTTGAAAAACCAGCACACGTTATTTGTTCTCATTGTATAATATTCGAACGATTTACAGTTTCAGAGACGCTATAATCAATTGCGAGATTTACTTAATCTGGGTCGATATCACTCTCAAATTTTCAGGCTGCTGTGACACAGTATTAACTAGTACAGCAGTCAACGACGACCTCTTAATTTGATACTACTACTTATATACTATAGAAATAGTGAAACTACAATATTTAATAAATAAATATTATATATATTATATATTTGTTTTTTTTTATTGCTACTTGCGTTGACACACTGGCGGCATCTCATCTTTCACGGACTGGTATTAAAGCGGGTTCTGCTGCCAATTCTGCAGAGTGCCTCAAGAGGCGTAAATATGAAAGTCTTGGTGAGACTTACATTTTTGAGCCTTTTGGGGTTGAAACTCTTGGACCTTGGGGGCCAAACGCTCACAAATTTTATCGTGAAATTTGTAAGCGTGTTTCTGAGGTATCACATGATCCAAGGGCTGGCCTTTACCTGGGGCAACGCATTAGCCTTGCTATCCAACGCGGTAATGTGGCTAGCCTTTTGGGTACGTTTCCTCAGGAATCTGATCTTAATCAGATATTCTATTTATAGGAATTCCCTGTAAATAGAGTATCTGGTTCTTTTTTCTTTTAATAGGTTAGCTGTGTATGTTTTTAAGTTATGTGTAAATATTTTACGAATAAGTCCTCTAAAAGCTGTTGTTTTGATATTTTTTACCTACAAATAAGAATAATATATAATAAATTATATATTTATTTTCTCAATGTCCGATTGTTTTAACTTGAAGGTTGTCAATTTATATTTTAGCAGTAAATGCTTTCTCCCACGGATTTGGCTACAAGATCCACAATAACACATTCGGGATTATAACAGTCTATCTTAATTTCTAGTTCTTCAACTACCTCTACAAAAATGTACGTTGAATCATAGTTTCTTTTCTAATTGAAATAACACCAAACGAGTACACTTTTTTCAAATAAAAATATTTTACTCATTCAGGTCATCTGGATCTGAATTTATGAACGTTATCCTAAGCCAAAAAGGAATGACTATTTCTCTAAGGCCAGTTTGTTGCCAATGTTTTATTATTTAAAACTTAAAAGTATAGTAATGATTATTTTCACCGCATTTCAATCAGTTATTTAACAACAGGTCATAAAAAAGTATATAAAATATACCAGATTCCCATTGCGTTTTCCATTTAACTTGAATACAGTGAACCGGGGATAGATTTACGTAGACAATAGCACCTTCCACCGTCCGCTGCAATCAAGATTAAAGTGTCTGTATCCCGCTTTTTGATTTATTGTGCTGCAAAATAAAAGTCCCGTCCGTATGTTTCATATTCTGACGGGTAATTGAAGAATGAACTTGGTCGGATAGCTCTTTTGAAAATCAAAATCTGATATTGTGGAGATTAACCAACAACCATGGCGTGGTTTCTATAAATAATAAAGAAATAATGTTTGTTTTTTATATATATAATAATTTGTAAATGAAAATAATCTGAAAATGAAAATAAGATAATACTGAATTTTCAAGCATCATGATATTAACATATTAAATATCAGTCTTTTGCTACTTCTATGATCGTGTAGCATGTGTATCTCAACTCGCAATAACAAGCAGCCGCTAAGTGTGTAAAATTCCTATTTGAGTTTTTACAACTTTGTAACTCTTTTTTTTTTATTAAGTATTAGGACACTTCACGTCGAAGTAGGCTTCGATCATACATTTTACGTCCAGATAGCATACAAAATAAAATAAAACAAAGGATGTATGTATATTATTAGGATTTTTACGACGGTTCATGGGAAGCGTCCCATAATGTACCTTTTTTATTACAAACATGAAAATAAAATATCTTATTATCGTATACAAAACAGATATTTTATTTTTATGGGTTCACAATTTACTTTTCGTTGCGATTTCAGTATTTTTCATTAATGTAAATCAGGGATTATCACCACATGGTGCCCCGAGACAGCAAGTCGACGGCGTGGCAGAAAACCTAAAAGATCTAGACCAAAAATGTATCACCAAGACTGAACCTCTTTAGCCACTGATACAAAAGCATGGAAATGATGGGGGAGTAGTCAGTGGGATTAAGTAGGCTGACAGTAATTCAGGTTTTTATAAATAATTTAACAAGGAGTTTAAGTGAGGTCATTATTGTGTATGAGCAGATGCTCATACACAATAATGACCTCACTTAAATTTGATATTTGATAAATAAGTAGATACTTATTTATAATTATATCAAATTAATAACACAAACACATCCAATTAATGCCAATTAATTATTAACAGGCTTAACTTTACATTTACTTTATATTTAGTCACAGTCTGGTTAATACTACCAAACACTATATTTTGGTTCTACCGAACTTGCAATATGTAAGTTTTAAATATCAACAATTTGTTTTAGACATTCTAGTGGTTAGTGACCCTGACTGTTAAGCCGGAGGTCGTGGGTTCGATCCCCACCCAGGACAAATCTTTGTGTGATGAGCTTAAAGGTTTGTTCTGTGCTGTGTAAATGTGGTAGAATATTATTATTATATGAATATTCAAGTCATACTTTTGCATCTTTAAGATAACAACAAGCTGTGTGAAATGAACATTTCCATGTGTAAGCGTTATATATCCTCGTATTATGACATCAGCAGCTAAATAATCTGTATAAGTCTTATACGAGTGAAATATCTTCACATGCACACTGAGCTGGCAACGAATAATGTTGCATATATTCTGACAATAGGATTTAGTGGCTTGATGCTTATTCTCTGCTTTCTCATTCGTTACTCGACTGTAACAAAACAGGAAAATTGTGAATCTACTTCATATAACTTGATGATGCTGTTAGTGCTCACAATAATAATGAAAAGCTGGGATAAAATCGTCGATTTGTGAAGCACATTTTTTTTTTCTTTCTTACAAAAACATTTATTCAATAAAATATTTAGACATAACTTAAAAATAAAGAACCAAATATCAAGATTCATTAACAGGAAATTCCTATAAATAGAATATCTGATTAAGATCAAATTCCTGAGGAAACGTACCCAAGAGGCTCATTACCGCGTTATGTATATATTTAGATATATATATGTTTGTATGTTTATGAGTCTTTACTTTATGTTTATGCGTTATTTTATTATAGTTTATACTAACCACAATATCCATAGAACATAGACTCTTCTAACTAAGTATAATTGTATTATATTTAAAAAAAAAATGGACTTCGTTTTTATTTGCTACTAGCTGACTCAACGAACTTTGTACCGCCATATTTTTTTATTATTCGTGTTAATGTTCAATTTTCAAATGTTTATAAGTATGGAGATTTTAAAATCCAAAATATTAATTTTTTCACTCATTTTTTTGTATAATTTATTACATACATGCCTTGCCTCGACAATAGCTAATACAACAAAAAAAAATATTAGCCAAATCGGTGGAGAAATTCTCACGTGAACCCATCACATACTTTTCGGCGATCCATTTTAATTTACATACATGAAAATCTTAAATATACCATCAGACACTTTATAAATAAAACTTGTCTTTTATAACTTAGGTACTGTTGTATATTTATTTATAAGTGCTGATATATATTTCTTTACTTAAGCCATAAGCCGCCTTATAAAATATAAATTGTATTACTATTATGTGGTCGATTTATATAAACACTATCCTAGTCAATCACACAGGATCTACCGTTACAAATGTATTAGAAATATTCAGTTCTATATTCGTACATATATGGAAAGTAAACACTAACAAGAAAACAACTTAAGAAAAAGCAAAAGAGACCTTCAATATAATCACCTTCTTGTTCTGCATAATTATTTTCAAATAACAGTTGTACAAACTAGTTCCAACTTTGGTAATCTTTATCTTAATACGTAACAAAAATCAGTTCCAACTATAATAAAATTCGCATTCCAACACCGAAAACTGCGGAGAAGTGGCGAAACTTTTAGTGGGGGTATAAACAAAGTTTTGGAGGGTTCCGACGACAATAATAATGGCTTTATTTGCCTACTTCCTTGTTATCATCTCGAGTTACTGGTAACCCAGTTTCAACGACCTATTTCTGATAATTATACTGAATACTTATAAATTCGAACGTTCAATCGGCAGATATTATGTTCCTTATTAAAGCTGTCTACATAATACCCTCAAAAATAAATCTATCTATATATATCTTTATCTCATTGGAGAAGGAAGGGGTTTGTAGGGTTGGAAATGCGTTCAATATGCTTCTGAAATTGCAGGCAATCGCCGGCATGGTATAAAAAAAAAATTTGTAGTTGGGTTTATAAGATTTTTTTGCAGGACAATCAATTCTTAATAAATTATCTACAGGAATTATGAGATATTTAAATTTATTAAAATCAATCTAATTATTCATTGAATCGACTCAAATTTTGCAATGGAATTCAGACAAGTTATATCTGGTCAGCTATTTAAATAAAAGAGTGCTTTTTATACAATAAACTAAAATATGTAATCTTAACAAGTGTCGTACGTATTACTGATCTGAATTCCTGTTTAGTCAGTTAGAAGTAACTTCTAATCCAAAATTCATCATCAACCCTTTATAATATTATTTTTTAAATAAGGTTGCGTTTAAAAGGCGTTTAGCCTTGAGAGAAATTTAATGAACGTCAATGGGTACTGTCCGGGTCAAGAGATCATTACACTGTTTACATCAAAATTCGGATTCTTTAATCTTAACCGAAGTGGTCGTGAGAGTTCTTGTAAAGGACTGGCCACTCAAAAGACGAACCTGAAACTTTTTGCCGATTTTAGGAAAATCACAAGAAATTCGCATCTGGCAATTATTTGTTGGATACCGTAAGGACCTAACTACGTGGAAATCCGTTCAAAATATTATTCTGAAAATTGGTTTCAATAAATGACCTATATCGTTTTATGTGAACTAGATGTTATTTCAATTTCAGCGAGTAGAAATATTTATAAAACAAAAATACATCGCAGATAAAATACGTTATTAAGGCAATGGCAAGTTACAATGGCTTGAGCTAATTTGCTATTTCCTATACAATAATTTCAATCGAAAAAGACAAGGTTCTATATCTTACTAAAGTAGTGGTATGTTTACTGTCTTTTCTGAAGATATTAATGATTGTTTTCTCAAATATATCAAAGGTAAAAAATATGTAGGTATAAGAAACTATGCAATTTGGTGTTGCAGGTGCCCATAGGCTATCCCATAGGGTCCATAGGGTAACCGCTTACCATCAGACGGACCGTACGTCTCTTTGCCACCGTCGTGGTATAAAAAAAAAACTATTTTTTTATTTTTTTTTCATTGATACGAGTACGGCTAAAAATTGGAATACCTTATAAAAAAGAAGACAACTACCATAAGCCAACTTATTAAACAATGATGTTGAATTACTTGCCTTTAACCAACATAATTGGGTACTTGATCATACCTTTTGTATAGCAAAAGTATATCCATTAATGCTATTGATAGGCAATTTACTAAGAAAATCATATATGCTCTGATATCATGTATTAAAGATACTTGAGTTAATGATAGTAGTTTAGACAAATTTCAAAGAAGCCCGCAAACTCATAAATATAAATAGCTTTAGAATCTCTTTGTCATAGTATAACTAAGATATATGAGGGAAAAAGGCTAAGATGACTAAGAATTAAATGTGATATGTTCGTATTGCGAAGCTTATTTGAGAATTTATATTGTTTGAAGTTAAGTGACTATGTTCGAATGAACTCCTCCAAAGAATGTGGAGGACTTAGCTTACTATACATACGCTGGCCATATGGCCATATTGGTATAGGGTTTGTTTCGATTTTCTTGCAGTGCTCTTCTCTGCATAAGGTTCTGTGTCCTTAGTCACCTTTTACGGCACCCACGGGTTGAGATGGGGTAGTGACATTATGTATTCTTAATCCGTCACTACACGGAATTCTATGCCGCCTGTAACGAACAAAAACAATGTATACAAAGTAAATACAGTATCTTTACCTATTTTATTACGTAATTGATGTTACGACATGGTCAGAAGTATATTGTTTTAACAATAACTTCGTAAAACATATTTTACGAAGTTGTTTATTGAAATAATAGAACTGAAATTTTTTAAATAATATGTATATTTGAATAAGAAGTTGGGCTCAGAAGTCGCTCGTTCACAGATTTATTACTTGATGCTTAAACCTGAAACAATAATATTAAATATTGTGTGTGTATGTCAAATCATAATTTTATTAGATATTCTCAGTAACTATTTTTTTAAGTTTCTTTAATGAAAGCAAATATAAAACTAATAAAAATAAATGCAATTTTATAGAGCAAAAAAGTAATTTTCTCGCATTATTTGATATTGAAATTTAACTGTGATACCATAGAGACCTTTTAAGAAAAATAAGTCATTAAAATTATAAGCTTAGTGAAAGTCACTAAGTTAGTGACTTATTTTTCTGACTTTCTTACTAAGGGCTACTCATTTAATAAAGTTCTAAGAAGAACAACATTACTATATTATTAGCCGTCGAAAATCAATCAGTATAATTAACAGCGGCAATCTTAATTCCCTGGTAGTGTAGCTCGCGTGATTCCGACATAATGGCAGCATTAACAGAATGAATCCAGTGAGTTGCTAATCGCTATCGAAGTGAGAGAATCATTTGTTTTGCTGCCGCTTTTCAAATTACGTCCATTTTTCCGCTAGAGCCGGTAAGTGGTATTGTTATTCTTATCATCAAAAAACACTAGGAATTTACTGTGGAACAGTGAAGCACACATAATGTTTGTTAGAATATAATATTATAATATTCTACCACATTCACATAGCGCCATCTAGTCCCAAAGTAAGACATTCTATTTGCTTGTGTTATGGGTACTAAACAACTGATATACTGCTTAAATACATTTCTTTTTTTGTAAATATATACATATTACAGATAAATTACACCCAGACACAGAACAAACCTTCATGCTCATCACACAAAGATTTGTCCTGGGTGGAGATCGAACCCACGACCAACAGGCCAGTCTCAGCCAGAATCTTTAACAGTTCTCTGGTTTAAGATATTTTATTTCTCAAAACGAATACAAGGCATTCACTTACATGAGAAAATAACTTATTTCTAGCAAACATATCACTAATATAATTAATAAGTAAGAATACAAAATGCTTAAATTGTTTTAACACTTTCAAAAGAAGAATAAACAAAAAAGGTGGGTAATATTAAGAACTCCACACCGTATCGAGTCAACGCTGCGCTGCCGCTGTATGAACTACACAAATATATATAATAACAGTTAACACACCTTCCAACGGATTTAGATGCGGTTTTCATCAGCGACTAGATATTTTTTCACAAAATGTTAATGTAATTGTAATAAAATATAATTAAGTACTTTGTACCAGTAAAATATAATTTATTTGTGCTTGACAGTAAACTTATATCTTTTTCGTAGAAGAGACTAATACTCAGCAGTGAACAGTAATGGGTTTTGAAGTATTTTTATTCCATTTTTGTGGTTTTAAATAAAATCTTTTAAACTCACTAAGTTTATACTAAGTTTTTAAAGAACTGAACTATATTATTACTAACTCAAGTCAGCTCATTCCAAAATAATATCCCAGAATATAAATAATTCTGTGTTTTGACTGGCCTGTTGGTCTAGTGGTTAGTGACCCTGACTGCTAAGCCGGAGGTCGTGGGTTCGATCCCCACCCAGAACAAATCTTTGTGTGATGAGCATAAAGGTTTATTCTGTGTCTGGGTGTAATTTATCTATAATATGTATGTATTTACAAAAAAAAATGTATTTAAGTAGTATATCAGTTGTTTAGTACCCATAACACAAGCAAATATAATTGCTTACTTTGGGACTAGATGGCGCTGTGTGAATGTGGTAAAAAAAAAATATCTGTTACTAAGATCCAAACCCTTAAATGTAATTCTCTTAAATGTAGTTCTCTTAAATGTAGTCTTATTTCGCACTTACTTAAATGTAGTTAACTAAAGTAGTTAAGTTCTAATTAAGAAAAAGGTAAGTACAAAAATATAATTTAAAATTGATTCAGAAATTATCAGGAACCTCATTATTATGCAAAGGAAAAATAAACAAGGATCAGCAAGCGCGACCTTACGAGTTCGTTAAAATCTAATCATGGTGCCCAGCCAGTGGTTACGGGATTACTCTTTGTTACACAGGTGGCAGAGAATGATGAATTGTGAAGAATTGCGCGGGATAATGGATCGCATATTATGAAAAGGTAATTATTAAAAAGGTATACTTTATAAACTGTTAGTGGACAATGATTGATAAGTAAAATTTTCATTATTTTAAATGTGTTTAAATTGACGTAGTTTTTATTGTGTTTTATTTACACCATCAATATTTTAAATGTAGCGCCTGTATTTAGTCCTACAACATATAATTTGCGCGTACAAATTATAAAATTATGCTAGAGACTAATCCAAGACTATTCCAATAATTGCAATGAAACATATTTAAAGACATCATGACAGTTATTTCATCTGAAAGTCCGTTTGCTTCATGAAAACTGGGACAATCATTATGTAATACAAGTTGCAAGCTTCAATGTAATCTTAATAAAAAAATAAAAATAAAAATCATTTATTATCAGACCACAGATCCATAGTGTTAGTAACAATATAACTTATAGACTATGTTAGTATAATGAAAATAAAAAGTAACAAAAATATAAAAAAGTTAGTACCCCCCCAGTTAGTAGACAGGCTCACCGAACCTTTTTAACATGCAGTTCGGTGAATCTGCCAACCAGGACTGAATCAGGGCGTTCACCAATCATCCTCAGGACTCGGTTCGAGCTCCGTCGCACCCTGTTCACCAGCGAGGCAGTCTTCTTTCGCATTACTGCGTAAAAGTCATCCACGCTGGCATCGGCAAACATGCCCGAAGCACTACAGTAACGTGGGAGCCGGAACAGAGCCCTGAAGATGTTGTTGTATTGAACGCGTAGGGCATTGTAGGATTTTTGTGTAAAGCTGGCCCACAGGCTACTCGAGTAAAATACCTGGCAATATGCTTTAAAAAGCGTGATCTTGACTTCGGCTGTACATCGAGCAAACCTATGTGCCAGCATGTTACCACGTACCGACAATGCCCTACGCTCCCTCTCTATGTCTAAATCATCACACATATTTTCAGTGACAATATGTCCTAAATATTTAAACTGTGTAACACGGTTCAAAGCAACTGCGTTAAGAGTGAGTGGTGGAATAGTGGACGGCCCTTTGTTGTGACATTTAAATAACATGAACTCACTCTTTTTCACATTGTACTTCAAACCGTGCAACACAGCATAGGACTCACATATCCTTAGCAACTTTCTAAGCCCCCCAATTGAAGGGCTCAGCAACACCATGTCGTCTGCATAACTAAGATAATTTACACACACATCATCCACAAAGCAGCAGACATGTGTGCTGCTAAGCTCCTCAACTAGGTCATTGACATAAATGTTAAAGAGACGAGGGGATGTCAATCCTCCCTGTCTCACTCCACATTTCATATAATACTCATCAGAATATGAGTTTCCCCATCTTACAACATTGATCTGATTGCTGTACCAATAGGAAAATATTGTGATAATATCAGGAGACACACCAGCTTCTCCTAGCTTTGTCCACAGCTTATTATAACAAACCATATCAAAAGCTTTGGACAAATCCAAGAAACACGCATAAACGGGAGTTTTCCTTTTTACATAGTAGTGTACCGTATGCTTTAAGGCTAATATTGCACTTTCTGTAGAGAGCCCTGCCCGAAAGCCAAATTGTGTGTCATGCAATGCCACCCTGTCAAGCTGCTTGTTCAGTAATCCATCCAAAACCTTTGCCATAATCGTGGCTAAGGAGATTGGTCTATAATTTAATTTATCTGACGTGTCTCCAGTAGGATTTTTTACGATTGGTACCTCAATAGTCTTCATAAGTTCCTTAGGTAAGTAAGAATGACGTAAACAAAGAGTAAACAACAAGCCCAATACCCTACAGAGATGAGGTCCAGCATGCTGCAAATGCTCGATGCTGAGTCCATCATGGCCAGGTGATTTACCTCGTTTCATATTCTTTACAATAGTCAATACGTCTTTGGCAGAAAATCTAATAGGCTGACCATGACCAAACTCAGCACCGCGCACTGCCTGCACACTAGATTGTACTATAAAGCTGTCCTTAAAAATATTTGCTATTTTCCCTGGGTCACTAACCCCATCAACACTTACAGGGAGTCTTATTTTACTATTTAATTTCTTAGTTCCTTTCCAGAACTTGCTAAACTTTTTTGCCGAGTGCTGTGAGGCCAGAATGTCCATTTTAATTTGTTCTTGATTATTTATACAATATTTCAATCTCGATTTAAATACCTTCCTACTTTCACACATTTTTTCAAAGATTGGCCCTCTGTTGGGCTTTCCATACTGAACATAGAGTTGAAAATCAGCTCTAGCCTGTTTATGTGCTTCCTTAACATGCTTATTCCAGCCGTGCACAATTTTAAATTTAGTTGGCTTTACTGACTTTCTACAACTTATTATTGATGCATGACTTAGAACATGTACAATGTCATGATAAAGTTTTTCAAGCACTTGTCTATGTTCCAGGTCATTACACATCCCATCTGCACAGTTACACAGTTCACTAGGAAGATGTATGCACCTTAAACCATTATTACATAATTGATAATATTCATCAATTTCATCTGCTTCTCTCATACCCCAAACAATATTTTTACACACAGAATTATTACTTATTTCCAACTTAGACTTAATTATCCCTAGATTACAAGTTATTTCCAGTGGAAAGTGGTCCGACCAATATACATCATAATGAACCTTGGCACTCAGCACCGACTGCCATGCTGACTCAGTGACCAGACAGTGATCCAGCCAGCTTTTGCACCCATTTGCCTCACTCAAAAATGTATAGGTATCCGAAGAAATGCCTATCTTTAACATATCTGCACAAACCCACTCACTTTCTGAGCAAAAATCTAACATTTCACTACCAAACAAGGCTGTTGGATGGGCATTCATATCCCCCAAGATAAATACCTGTTCCACATTGTTGTCCTGAATAACAGCGCTAATTTCACCGAGAACTTGTGTAAATTCTGGGAGGTTAGCCTGACAGTCCGTCGGCATATATACACTAAAGAACAAAATTTCACGATTTTCACTTATTATTGCTTTTATCGCTACAATCCGATCACTCGCGCACCTAATTATCGAGACATTACTAAAAGCACTTTTGCGCCACATTAATGCAACGCCCCCGAAAGGCCTGCCCCGCTGAACGCCAATCGTTGTGTCCATAGATGATTTCGCCGTATAACTGAAGTCTTCATTTATATCTCCAAGTGAAGATAAGTCATGCGAATACAGCCAAGTTTCTTGTAGCGCCAACACATCTGTTTGTTTACATAGGCTTCTCACACATTCGATACCTTTCTTGACGTTTTTACAGTTAAACGATATTAATCTGGTTTGATCCATTGGTATTTGGTATATTTGGACAAGAAACAGGTTTTCCTGTCACCTCCATCGAACCGTATTGTCTAAAATGTATAAACTTCCTAAATGTAATTCCGTCTGGCCACAGGCTATCATTCAAAAATGTATCAATTTTCATTTTAGACACATAAATTTTAAAGGAATTATACAACCTCTCCTTTTTCATTATAATTTTCTCAGGGCTAACCTCCTCCTGGGTTTTTTTCAGGATGTAGTCACGAATGTCATTTTCCGATGTGTCCTTGTTTACATTGGAAATAAATAAGGGAATCTTTATTTCCGCCGCCTTAAAGTTCGTCCCCGGTTGACTTACTGCCTTTCCTTTCTTACTTTCAAATCTGTTTCTATATCTCTTTCGTTGAACAACTGTCCAACCTCCATCCTTCTGTTTATTTTGCAAAAAATTTCCACCTTTTCTTGCAATATCCGCCATCGTTTTGTCAGTGTCAATGTGATCTGTCACTGTCACTGTCATTGCGCATTTTAGTTGTGAGCGCTCCAAAGGTGTAAGCGAGACAGAGTTATCTTCTATTTTACTCGCGCGAGAGCGAGACAACACATCTACCATTCGCTCGCTGCCACTGCTACCGTCACCCGGACCGTTATCGTTTAATTCCATATTTTCCATAATGTCGGTATTCAATAAATGAGATAATCCAACCGGCCCACTTTCGCAAAAATATGCTCCTCTTTTTTGCGTGTTAACATAATTAGGACAATCCGTTAAAGACGAGAACTTTAAGTTTGCCATCTCTTTTCTTACATCCTGCAGCTGATCAGCACTCACATATTCACACTTTATCTTGTCAATATCACTTCGTAGCAGTACGATATCCTTCAATAATTTCGTAACGTCTATGTGGTCAAACGATACTGGCGGAAGTTTTTGTAGGTCCCGTGCCACAAAAATAGGGATCAATTCCGGGTCTATTTCTTTGAAAAGAGAGACAATGTCTTCCAGATCGCGTTGTTTCTTTCCATCCTTTCGTCTCGATTTTAGCCGTTGCGAAGTCGTAACGGATTCAAAAAGTAGTTTCTTAGCTTCTTGTACATCCAGCTCCGAGAAAGCTGATACACAAATTCTAATTATAGATTCCGTGTCCATCACGTCATGTTTGTTTTGAATAAATGACAAAACCTCACTAATAATAATGTTACAATTCGAACACTTTAACTTATTAGACTCCATTTTACTTTACACACCCGCACGTCACAGCAGCGCAAGCGAGACTGAATATAATAATAATATTCTTTATTTAATATAATAATAATATTCTTTATTGAAATAACAGTGCTTATATTTTTTATACATACGTTTTATGTTTTGTTTTTATAACAAGTTACCATAATCTATTTATAACACACTAGCCGGCCAAGCCTAGTTTAGCATACATATTTTAAAGACGACACGGTATTTCACCACTTGTAAACATTTTGTAACACAAGCTACTTTAGTAATATTATCCAGCCAACCGAGGTGATTGATCAAACGTATACCCAAATGTACTCTGTACAAGTGTACACCCGTCCTTTATGCACTTAGTTTTATCTATCATTCTCTTAATGAAGATCCAAATTTTGTTACTAGACTTGCCAATTAGAAAGTTCTGTGCTAAACTAAGCCTTGTAATAAAAGGCTAGGCTAGGTTATAACTTCGTAGTACTTCGACCGGGCCATAAATTGTTTGATGTTTAACGTTAACTTAGAGTAATTCTTGATTAAGAGTTGATTTTGTATAGAATTAAGATACCTATTCACTGAGGCGTTATTGTGTTTTGTTTTAATGCATTCGTCATCGCAGGGTGTTGCGCCATTTATTTATTTACTTTAATTACAACGGTATAAGGTACCAATTACAATAATTAAAGATAATGCAAAGAATAAAAAAGATACTTAAAACACAAATTACACACAACAAAAATAAAACAAAAAAACAGCAAGATTCAAGGGCACCACATTCATACTTCAATCTCGCAATACGACAGACATACAGATAATATCTTCGACCATCCGTCCACAAACAAGTCAAACTCTGGGCTAGAATCCAGGAGCCTGTTGAGTGCACTAAGTGTGCGAGGTTTGGGTGACTGAGCACGCGCTACTGTGCGACTGCCATATCCCTGTCATGAGACAAGGACCTTTCACTCATCTTTTAGATATTCTTCTTCTTTTTTTTTGATATGGGATGCCGGGATATAGGGAGTACGGGAATAAGACCATACTACCTAGGACATAATTATGTTGAGGGCAGGTCATAACTTTTTTTTAACGTAGTTCAGATACATGAGGAAAAACTGTACAATTTTGTATGTACAAGTATGAATTTTCATGTACACTAGAATTTCCAAGACGGTTATATGTTTAACCTGATGACATACAGTCCTGGTTGTAACCAGAGTTAGTCGTGTATGAACTGCTTTAGATTATGATAAACAAGACCTACCAAAACCTTACATTGACATTGAAACTTGAAATTGTCAAGTCTATTGCCTTACCTTTGATGACTTCTATGTTAGCGCAACTATTTAAATTCAATAAACAGAGCGCATCAAAGCACAAACAATTCGATTAGGGTAAGCTGTTTCAAATGTTTCTGAATATGCTCAACAAGTTTGCTTCCGAATACGAATTGGGGTACATCTTCAGTGTATACCACTGAGTTATACTATTATGAAATAATTTTATAACAGTTCTAAGTCTAGAATTGGACTAAATAGAGGCTCTCAATGACAAAAGCTTATTATCCTCAACCAATATAATATAATAGCTATACCTTGAACTAGCGATAAAAAAATAATAGCTTAGTATCCTCAAGTAACGAGCCAATATAATATATTATACTCAAGGTATAGCTTATTATCCTCAGCCAATTCAAAAAAGGCCGTTCCGCGATTGACACCGTAGTCCCAAAGTTTCGTGGTTCCAAAGGGGAAAGACCCATAGCTGTGCCTGTATATATAATTACTAGAAGTCACGTCAGGCTTCGTTACCACGTTCTTTATTTGACCATTGCTCAGTTTGTATTGGTCGTAGCGTGATATAGCCTATAATCTTCCTCGATAAATGGAATATAACACTAAACTAATTTTTCTAATCGGATCAGTAGTTTCTGAGATCCTAGCGTTCAACCAAACAAACTCTAAAGCTGTATCAATTAGTATATATAATAGTAATAGAGTATAGATAGATAATAATAATAGTATTTATAAGCTAGACTTTCCCGGTATAGATCAATCTAAATGACTAGTAACTAAAAGTCCGAACTCAAATTCGAATCAGAACTTTCTAATAGCTAAATGACTACACCGTCTTGGCATATTGTACAATAACTGAGAAATATCAGGGGTCATTCTGCTTATTTAGTAATATTAGTAATTTCAATCAATCATCAGAACTCAAATAAAAAAAAAATCTAAAAAATTAAAAATGGCTAAATATCCTCCACATTTCTTGGAGGAGACCCGTGCCTAGTAGTGGGACATTTATGGGTTGAGATGATGATCAGAACACAAAGGTAGAACAGTTATATCTCAGCCTAAAAAACCTATCAGTCTTTTTTGCACACACAAACCCCTAAAATAGTCAAACAGTGTGACCACGCCTTTTATACTTGAGACGGAGCTAGGCAAAGTTTTGATCCGAAGCCAGCACTTGATACTGCATAGCGAACGATCAGATTTTGTAGTGATTGTGCAATCTGAATGGTCAAGTGGTCACTCGAATTTTCCAGCATTTGATTGTGCTTATTCTCTTATAAGGACTCGTTCAGGGAGAAGCGGAACGTTAAAGCATCACAAAAGTTTGTAGAACTATATGAACCAACGTCGCATCTAAATAGATGCGAATTTAGCTCATATTTCAATACAATTACAATATTAAATTGAATGCAATACGACGCTGCGGGCACCGTGCACTGAATGAACCCTGGTTGAAATGGTATAATATGAATGAAAACGGTCGAGAGATTCAAGACACTACCGATACTAGAACAAATAGAAATTCAAACTCAGTTTGACATTTTGTTTAGGTAGTCTATAAATCCTAATTTAAATCGTAGACAAGTCCGCTATGCACAATTTTGATAGCGAAATTTTTATTTTATGCTGAAAAAGTATTAAGATTTTTTTTAAAATCGTATTTCAACTACTTAGTCGAATAACATTTGAAAATTTAGTATACCATTGTACAACAAACTTTGAGACTGTCTTGATGAAGATGAAACAAAGGAATGCTCACATAAGAGTATAACACACAAAATATAGAAGTTTTCAATGAGAGTTGAGCTCTGACGTCACTGCATGCTTCAGTTTGTTTCAAGACCATAGGTATATAAAACATTTTCTAAAAACTTTAAAATCGCAGTGTCATGTATATAATTATGTAGGTTCGTTTCGTCGTCGGTAGATCATAATCACTCATCGAAGTTAAACAATGTTTAGCAAGATCAATCCATAGATGGGTGACTGTTTGTATCATTTTAATTCTCGAGCGTCTCCGTGCTTTGGAAAGCATAGTAAAGCAGATGGACACGGCGACACCTAATTTAGTAATCGTTAAATCAAGTTGGAAGCCTTTTGGGCGACTTGATAAATTGCAACACCAACGTCTAACTCAAACCCATAGATAAGAAAAAGAATTTAAGACACACAGTATTCGGCAAAGAGAATAGAATAGTTGATAGTGGATTATTAATAAAAATTACGCCAATATCCCGTCAATCAAATACCTAATATTTGTTCCTAATAATAATACCTCGCTTGACGTTGCATTAACCACAGCTAATTTGGTGTTTACATGCCAATCGAACACAATGTTTGTTTCATATAGGTACGCAATTACTTTGTGTCACAATGGAATTTCAAATTCGACTGTAATTTAGTTATTCTATCATATTGATTGTAAAAATAACATAATATACTGGTATGAATATCTCGGTACCGAATATAACTGATGATATTAAATCACCAACAATAGCTGGTGATTTAATATCGTTAAAAATGCAATAGAAATTAAGAGAATAAAACAAAAATTTAAAAACAAGTTTACAATCGCCGTGTCATGAATATATGTAAGTTCGTTCGTTTCATGTAGGTCATAATCGCTCATCGCAGTTAAGCAATGTTTAGCAAGGTCAATCCATAGATGGGTGACCGTTTGTAGCATTTTGATTCTCGAGCGTCTCTGTGCTTTGGAAAGCATATAAGTCCCTGTAGTGATGGATTAAGAATACATTATGTCACTACCCCATCTCAACCCGTGGGTGTCGTACAAGGCAACTAAAGGAGTAAATTAAAGCAGATAAGAACACTACAAGAAAAGGAAACTTCAACACAAAACCCTACACCAACTCGTCTGGCCAGCGTGGTGTAGTAGGCTAAATTCCCTCCAAAATTTTTGGAGGAGACCAGCCAGCTGTCGGGCATTTATGGGTTGTAATGATGATTAAAAAAAAAGAATCTCCAAAATTGAGAATACTGTTTTACCGTTCCGTGGGTTGAAACGTCACAAGAATATTCAACACCTGTAACTGTGTATAATAAGCATTAATAAAACCAATGTGCATGCTGCATGCAAAGAAAGACATTTTGTTCAGGTACTTTAACTTTTCATCTCTCTCTATCTCTTGATAAATTGGAGATTTAGATGAGAGATTTAGATTAAAATTGTTACGATTTTTTATACCAGGACGGTGACAAACATACGTACGGTCCGACTGATGGTAAGCGGTTACCGTAGCCTATGGGCGCCTGCAACACCAGAGGCATCACGAGCACGTTGCCGACATACAATTTATCATAAATTATTTCCAAAAAACAAATTTAAAACCATTAAAAAGTAAATAATTGTTACTGCTAAAGTCTAGAAACTTTATTTATAATAGTAATTACGAAAACTTTGAATACTAGACATTCGAACTTTACCAATTGTCTGGAGTAATCATTAGTTATTAATATAATAGATAAGTTGTAACTATACCTCTAACACAATTTTATAGACCAATATCAATGTATTACAATCAATGAAGTTAGTAGAAAACGAATTATTTAGTTATCTACTCAGGTACTAAACAGGTACAGAATTATTTTCTAAAAAGTTAACCTATTCTAACGTTGTTTGTTTTACTTTCTTTGTCTGTAGGTATAATATATATATATATATATCACATAATATAACATATAATTAACAAGTTAACAAGTTATACAAGACACAGTTAAACTACAATAAAACAGAATACAGTTAGGACTTTTTTATTTGTTTCAATATTGAAAACAAAAAAAAAGTATTTCATTCATAGAGTCGTTAGTAAAAACATCATCATCGCTAGGCTAATACTAATCATCTATTCTATCTAAAACTAACGTGTATAATATAATTTTGTAAAGACAGAAACACTGCCCCTTCACTTTCGATTAATTATTAAGCTTGCGTGTTTCAGGTCTCCTTGTAAGTTCTATAACATAGAATTACTGAAGTAATGTTGAATAGTTGTTAAATACACGTCAGACAATGTCCATCAGAATGACAAATTAATCGTTTGAACATTTGATATAAATAGTTTTTGTGTCAAATTGTACTAAAAACTAAATTATAAAATTGGAAGCCCTTTTGTGCATATCATCTCTTATGGAAACGAGTAACAATAGCGTAATAATAGCGTAGAAATTAGAAATTCAAAATTTTTTCTAATTCGAAAATCTGTATGTACTAGTGCATATAGCTTGAAGATTGAAAATAGGAGAGATTTTTGTCTAGCAATGGGACATTCATTGGTAAATAATATTATACCAATAACATTCAACCAGCATTCTACGTTTATATAATATTATATAATTTTTTTTTTTTTTTTATTTGTTAAAAAGACAGAAAAGAGAATTATTGACTAGTACAAATTTCTATTAGTAATATAACGTTAAACTCGTAATCAAAGCCTGCTGAAATCTCAATACTGACTTAGTCGGATTCAATATCGCTGACATTAATGTCGAAAATTTTAATATGGTTGATGTCACCTTCAAACATTTGGTAGCAATGTCGACTCCGACTAAATCAAAATGATAGTTGCTTATTATGCCCTAAAAACTATTTGAAAGTCAGTCGCACAGTCCTATTGTTAACTGTATGTTGAATAGAAACTTCCTCCTTTGACGTGACGATTCTATGGATCTTTTGTTTTACACTCGCTTGTTCACGCTAAAACACTGTTTGTCTTTTGCTACGGCACTGTATAATGACGTCATAAACTTGTTCCTTTAAACTTATGTATGTCAACAGAAGTATATTTTCGTGAGACAAGTTGTTAGTTTTGTTTGTTTTCGGCATTTGATGTTTCACTTGTTTTAGTACCTATGTATTGTTAAATAAATGTTGAAGGAGTGTGTTTCTCTGTGTTAGTTGTAAGGAGTTTGTGTTGATAGTTAATTAGACAATTATAATTAAACTTAGTTTAAGAGAAACATATTTTGAATCGTAGTCCTTCTATATAAGTGACAAAAAAAGGTATTTTATTTCTCCATAAGATCTGATCAAATGTTTTGATGTGAATGCTTATAACGGTTCTTTATATTGTATTTATCAATTATATAGGAACACCATTTCATTGTCACAAATTCTTTATGATCATTAAATGTCACATATTACGATTCTTCGTTAGTCGATTACAATAGAAGTGAAAAAGATGCCTCACAATCTCTGTTATTTTTAACAATGATTACATTTGTCCCGGAAAATGAAACGTAAAAGGAGAAACTCCAATAATTCGCATGAGAAAACTCTATCTTAGAAGCGAACATCTTCTACGATTGAATGAAATATACAATTAACAGTGCTTTATTAAAGATGTTCAAGCTTATTTCGTTTGTATATAAATGAAAAAAATACATGAATTCAAAGTATTTTTACCCATCTACGGCGAAGCCAAAAGGAAGAGTAATGATTTTGGCATATATATGTATGTTTCTATGTACCTTGGCGCCTAAATTACTGAACTGATATTAATGAATGAGGTGTCAATAGATTCGTAATAATGGCCAGGGGGACATAGATTATATAAATTTTATCAGAAATGTGATGGAATTTAAACCTCAGATTATAACCTCGGAAAAATTAAACTACATCACATGTTTGATATCAAAAGAAAGTTCTTGATCTACATACTTTTTATATATTATAACCGGTCACTTAGGTAAGCGAAGTTGGGACTGCCGACCGGGTTTCGGTTTAGGGAACCATCATCAGGGCGAGTGCGTAACTTTCGCCGCCGCGTAGCGCCGCGTGTGTGACCCATATAATATTAAAAAATAAAATGAGACCTAGCCAAATTAGGTAGCTTATATTGCTAATAAGACAATTATTTATTACTAAACGAATTAATGGTAAATTATTACTAAATACTAACTCCATAATTTAATACTATTAGTAAGCAGATACATAATATTCACACCCAAGTTAATAAATAGCATCAATTACAAAACCAAATTAGATACAAGCCACATGTTTACTTTGAAGTAAGTTTCATAGTAATTTGTTGTAATAATAATGTGTGTGTTATGTGTCATCTGAAAGTTTCTAAATTTAAATGAATAACTTATGTAACTCTAGCAGAACTGTCGTTACAATTCGTGAATTAAAATCCCTTCTCTTAATGAACATTTTGTTTGATAACGGAAAAAATATAAGATACTAGAAGTCGCGCGGGGCTACGCTCCCGTCGTTCTTTATTTGGCCACTGCTCAGCTCCTATTGGCCGTAGCGTGGTGTTATATAGCTTATGTTACTCAGTGATAATGTAGCTTTCTAACGGCAAAAGCATTTTTGAAATCGGTCCAGTAGTTTTAAGTTTATATATTTCTTATAAGTAAATGCAAATCTTTCCTCTTTATATTGTTAGTATAAATAAATTCCACCATCCATTTGCCACCATGAAGCTTAATAACACAGTAAACATTATAACTAATTATTTAACTGTAATTCACGTGGTGATATATATTATATCATATTTATATATATATTGCTAAACAATGTGTTCACAAAATGTTTTTACCGTTTTCTAATACATAGTTGGTACCAAGTGATGATCCCACATACCATACTTCTTGACGAAAACAAATTAAAGTTTGATTGCTCATTATTACTATTATTATTTTCTCATATCCAAATTTTATTGAATTTGATTTAGTATTTTTGTGTTTTGGTTCTGTACTTTCTGTGATATTTCAAACTGTAACCAATTAAAATTGTAACAACTATGGCGATTGAAAAGAGTAGCCTGAGTTTCTTGCCAAGTTCTTCTCAGAACACCTTCTCAGTGAACTGGCCGTAGGCAAGTTTACTGACACATTTTCTGGCTTTGTATAACGTTCATAAGTATCATGTATGTGATCCAAATGAAATAAAAAGATTTGACTTTGACTTTGACAAATTTTCACAAAATATTTTTATAAATATTATAATATATTATATAAAAAAATTGTGTCACACGTAAATCTCATTCCTTTTTTCCCTTTTTAAGATTGCCTTACAAAAAGGATTAAACCCTTGCGGAACCCTCCGTCCGTCAAGTCAAGTACTTATCCATAAGCATCCCACTTGTAGCCTGCATTATTCAAACGCTAAACTATAGATATACCATCCCATATAATATAATTCCACTAGAATTACAAAGTACACTCACCAACTTACCTCATAGTTCAATCCGCATAATTCACGTCGGCACTAATATACGTCACAACTTGACAGGAAATTATAAGTTTGCCCATAGTTAAGGTGTCTTACATCGTTATGGAATACGTAGCCCAGGTATTAAGTGGAGTTACGTAAGGGTTATGGTTCGAAGACATAGGCCCATTGATATTGATGGTCATTCCATAGGGTGAGAACATTTATAATTCATTCAACATTGTCGTAATGGACGGTTACTGAGAGATATTAGTGAAGGTACATTTACATACAAAATTTATGTTACAGTGAAAGTTTTCAGTATGCATATTAGACTGTTCAAAGCCGACATTATAATTTCGTATTTTGACAAAAGTTATCCGAATTTATATATTATATTAATTCGTTAGCAAAAGTGTACCGTTTTTTATAATATTGCAATGCAATGTTTAGTTGTTCATATCTATGAATTTATAATCTATGTTATGGGGTTTTAAATCCAGATATTTTTATCAATCGGGAGGAAGAGTAACGTATTTCTTTATTAGGTTTTTTATAATAGGTTTCGCAATGTTTGACTGGCCTGTTGGTCTAGTGGTTAGTAACCCTGACTGCTAAACCGGAGGTCGTGGGTTCGATCCCCACCCAGGACAGATCTTTGTGTGATGAGCATAAAAGTTTGTTCTGTGTCTGGGTGTAATTTATCTTTAATATGTATGTAATTACAAAAAAAATGTATTTAAGTAGTGTATCAGTTGTTTAGTACCCATAACACAAGCAAATATAATTGCTTAATTTGGGACTAGATGGTGCTGTGTAAGTGTGGTAGAATATTATTATATTATTTAGTTTTTCATCCATCCATCCATCCATCCATAAAAGTCACCGAATATAGGTCATAACATATGACCTATATTCGATGACTTTTCACAACGCAATAAAATTGACCATTTAGATTCTATGTATTCCAATCAATATCATCAAAAAACAACCCTTTAGTGTCGCACTGCACTCCTAATGAGGCTAACTAGTTAGGTATATAAAATAAAGATATTACCTACTGTTACCAAACTTGCCAGAGGCTTAGTACATGTTTTCCTTCTCATTAATAACTAACACTAATTTAGGGTCAAAATTCTGGTACCAACCAGCTTCGTAATACAATGTATATAAATCTATAGACTAGAGGGTTATGTCTAAATAATATATGCTAATAGGACATTGTGTGTGGACGTGTATCGTCTATTCACCATGTTCTATTAAATCTCATTTACATGGGATCCAAACTTCGAAAGGGAGGGTAGTCTGCGTACATAAATGAACACAATTGTCTATTATATGCCCTAACTTGAGGTACGGCTATGTTTACCTGTCTATAACCTTTATAGACATAGGAACACTATGATCAATTATACTATTGATAAATCTATCTATTGTTTGACTGTAACGCCTCTATTATGTTATCAGTATAGTAAAGTAAGAGATTTGGCTTCTAAATGAATGATAGGTGTAAACGCGTAAAGAAATAAGCACAAAACAAGCCCAGCCTCCTGATTCTGAGCTTTCGGAATATTTTCGGCCAGAACTGTCAGTTTATTTAAAGTTAAAACAGAATGTTAAAAAAATAGATGGATGTAGAAAAAAATCGTATATTAATCAGTTTTAAATTTTCTATACGGTAAACTAATTTCTAACACTTAATAACTTAAGCTGTAAAAATACGTCATTCTAAGATTCGAAAAAGTTTACGATCCGGGAGCAATCCGATGAGTCAGAATCAGACCCCTGAAGGCTTACTCGGAATCTAGACGGTCGATTTTGATATCGCTTCTGTCAAATAAGAAAAATTGAGTAAGAGATTTTACAAACATACACCTAAAGTACCTAGATACAAAATAAAATTGGAGAAAGAACAAATATTTGTGAGTTGCACAAATATTTGTTCTATGTTAAGATCAGCAGTAGGTATAATACAAACACTAGATCTATAAGTTATTTAATGTTAATGTATCCAGCAGGGGGCTTACTATGAATGTTGACTTTCAATTGTTCGGTTTTTTTTTTTTTTATACCACGACTGTGGCAAACAGACGTACGGTCCGCCTGATGGTAAGCGGTTACCGTAGCCTATGGGCGCCTGCAACACCAGGGGCATTACGAGCGCGTTGCCGACCCTTAAGAAACCTATTCACTCCTTTAGGTTATGGATATCGCTCTCAAATGTAGTGAAAGCGACCATATTATTATCGAAATTTCCTTACATTTGACAGCGACATCAAAACCGAACATTCGAATGTCATAGTTAGCCCCCAGTAAGTGCAAGAGAAATAAGATTTGACATAAACAAATTCTGTATTACTTTTAATTACAAAAAGTTTTATAATCAAAAATTTGCTCAATAAGCATTTATTAACCGACGCTCGGCTTAAGATGAATGAAAACAAGGAACGTTTTGATTAAAATGAAGTTCAAAGGCTTAACCCGTCTCGGTTTGAGGAGTACTCAGCGAGTGTCGATTTTAAGCTTCGGTGAACTGGTTTTGGTCTATTGTTATTACAAACTTCTGTCTTACTTTGTTGTGTGTTTGTCAACAAATCTTGAATCGTTTTAAACGTATTCTCATGAAGATCAAATAACTTTATATAATATTAAACTAAATCTCGCCTGCTAATTTGCTTTTGTGACACAATGGAATTATATAATAATATTCTACCACATTCACACAGCGCCATCTAGTCCCAAATGAAGCAATTATATTTGCTTGTGTTATGGTTACTAAACAACTGATATACTACTTAAATACATTTTTTTTTTGTAAATACATACATATTATAGATAAATTACACCCAGACACAGAAAAATCCTTTATGCTCATCACACAAAGATTTGTCCTGTGTGGGGATCGAACCCACGATCTCCAGTTTAGCAGTCAGGGTCACTAACCACTAGACCAACAGGCCAGTCTGAATTATTATTGAATGTATTATTAGAATTTACTAAAGCTAAAGCAGGAGTCAGTCTCGTGTGTGTCTTAAAAGACGACTAAGGGAGTAACCTCATACAGACAAGAGCACTGCAAGAAAAGGAAAATTCGAAACAAACCATATACCAACCCGTCTGTCATCGTGGTATAGTAGGCTAGATTCCCTCCACAATCTTTGGAGGCGATTCGTGCCCAGCAGTGGAAGTGGTTTGAAATGATAAGGTGGTCTTCCCTTCCATCTCAGCGCAAAAAACACATTGGTTCGTTTTATACGTGAGAGATTGATAAGTAAAGATACACAGTTTGGTACTTTAACTATGAGATAGCGAAAATAGTTTCCATTTAAAATCACCATCTAACGTAAGTGTACAAGTTATCTTTCATATAATTACTACGTCAGAGCTATTCACAGAGTAGGTTATGACGATGGTAGAACTTGTACTTGATACGTTACGCTAGTTAAAACTTTGCCACAGAGTTCTTTACTGTTTGTTTGTACCTTATACCGTGTAATAAATATGTTCGCCAATTTATTACGTGTTTAGTTTCAAAGTATTTTATTGAGATATCTATCTATAGTTATCAATGTAATTCGATCGATTGATATATATCATCGTTAAATCTTACTAGTAGTACGAATGTTAAGATTGGAGGTAGGATTTTGTCAATCATGCAAGAATGGCTGAAAATATGATAAATAAAATATGAATATGAAATTTGGCACGCAGATAGATTACAGTATGAAATAGCACATAGGCTGCTTTTTACCAAAATAGCGCGACAACAGCTGTAGGCGCTGTAGTTTAGTTGAAAAATCAATGGCATTGTTTTTATTATCTATTCACGTGTCTTTCCAGAAACGTACCACTATTGAGACCCCTCCAAATTAGAGACGATACGAAAAGACAACAGATGCGTTATGTCCGGTCAGGGTTACTCGCGTTAAAATATAATATAAACATAAATTGGTAATAAATATTGCTATTCTATGGTTGTTTACAACATATTATTATATCTTTTCTTATCTTAAATTCAAACGCGGTATATTGGGTATTCAGTGCCTAACCTTTCTAATTCTATGTTTTCATATTACACCTACTCTTTCAAATTTAATAACAATTTTGTGACTTGATTGATTTAAATTAAAGTAAATTATTTTAGGTTATAAACACAAAGTTAGCTAATAGCACTAACTGTAATGTAATGTCAAAGAAGCCAAGCCTACAAAGATGCCTGAGTACAAAGCCTTCTTGTGTGATCTAAGGCAGACTCTATACGTAATTACACTGTGACTGTTCCTTTGCACGAAACCTTGAGTTTATCTTACCGACCTTTCCATTGACCTACTTTAAATAACCAACTCCTTTTTTCATTAACTTGATTCATTTATGACGTTATGTGTCAAGGTGAAGAAGTTGCAGACACTCCTTGAGTTGTTAAAGAGTATCTAATTTACGTTTAAATCGAATCATCTGTTAATATTGTAATAATACCATCTTTCAGTTTCATAATCGATTAATTATCAGAAATTTATAAATTATGTGTTGTTTAATTTGTTCGATTGACGTCATGGTACTGTTTGCGACCGAGAATTTGGTTATGAATTTGTGATCTCAGTTTTTTGAATTCATCCCTCAACCAATCGAATATTGATATTGCAGGTACCCAAAGGTGTGTGCTTTATGTAACCACACAACCGTTCACAGTTACTTTTTGCAAATCGTTGCCCTATATAGCTAAACTATTGAATGACTGTCATCGTGGCGTAGTGATTAAGGTGGTTGTCTCGATATTTATATCTTGTTTAGGTTTAATTTGTGTCCATTAAATGTATGCTTGTGAAGTCCCCCGTGACATAGGGTTTGTTCCCTAGCGCGGACGTTTTCTTTAAAAAAAAAAAATACTTATTTTTGAAATATAATTATTTTTAGTACTTACCCTAAAAAAAATATTTATAAACATTACCTAAATTATTTTATTTTTTTATGTTAATTGTTACAATTATAATCTGTCTAAAAATTTCATTGTAGTTCCTAGAATTTCATGGTTAGATATGATATAGGGTACTAGAGGCAGAGGAATATTATTTTAGGCTATATTGTAATTACGAGTATAATTAATTATTACCAACGTGAGGTCGCAGTCGGCAGGTTTGAGTTTTATATAATTAATCGCTCGGAACATTGTGGAGCAACGTTCTGTCTCCAGTTGTCCATACAATGACAGCGAACACTGCCTCACAAGGGAATAATTCTGCATATTACGTATAGTAGCTTGTGTGTCGCATCGTACGTTTTAGTAAGTTATAAGTACTAAACTTCTAGAATATTTAGGTTTCAAACAATTTAGATAAAACCCCGCACTAAAATGGTAAAAGACATCTCAAGCATTAAGTCTAGATATATTCATTATTTATATGAAGTTATGACAAAAACGAAAAGCATAAAAAACGATCATTTGAATTTTAAGAAAAATAGGGCACAGTGGGTAACAAACTAAGCCGTCCATTTTTCCGGAGCAAAAAACTATCGTTATGTCCCTGCTAGTGAGAGCCCAGTGGAGGGGGAAAGGTGTGAAGGCTCCGCAATAAGCATGTGATGCTACTGGTGTTGCAGACGTATAGGCTATGGTAACCGGTTACCGACGGGTTGTACGACTGTTTGCCACTGTTTGTATAAAAAAAATCGATTACCGAATGCCTAAATTTTAATTTCAGTAATCGTATTGTAATCGAGCTTTATATGCCCGTATATCACATACAAAGATCCGCACAAAATCAAATATTTTTACTATTATTACCTAACTTTTCGGCAGTTAGGAAGTAACTATATAGCAATAATAATAAGAAATATGAAGTTAAACTCACAAGTACACTAAAATTTACATTAAAACAATATTAAGACATGCGCAACTATAATATATCCGTTTCGTTGTCACACACACATATATCTAAGTAGCTCATCTTATATCGTAAGTGTCGCTTAAGGGAAATAGGATCCTGATGTCTCTCTATGATAACCTCAATGTAATCTGTTCAACGCATTTGCTTCAAATAATGTGAACACATGTCTGTATAATCTGACTTTATCTTAACTGGGTTTAGAAAAACTGAAGCAATGTTTCCGCGTTATAGGCTCCTTTTATACAAGAGGACTATTTTGATGGACTATTATGTAAATAGACCATACACAACTTCTACCCTCATACTGTAGATTTTTACGTAAATGTTATTAGTGTATGTTTGCTGGTGGCAGTTTAGATTCTATTTTGATAGCGTATGTCTTTAAAAGTAACTGTAAGATGTAGAACCAAGCTAAACGTATACATTTATATGTATAAACCATTTTCAGTAACTTTAGAGGTTTATATTCAAATCAAGACATTTATGGAGAAAAAGTTGTTTTATTTTATGTTAAATGTGTCAGAAATCTATAAAACGATTCGAGGTTTCAGTATAAAAATACATAGGTATTTTTGAAATGGTTAAAAATAGTGAATAAAGATAGTAGTTAGTAAGTACATTCATCATTCATTCATTCATTCACAGTCATTAGTACGTTAGTACGTATACAATATTTGTCCTACACTAAGTTTTATACTAATAAGAATTGTAAGATAAAAATTGAGCTTACGGTATAGGGCAAGTTATGTTCAGAAATACAAAGAAATCTCAAGTGTACAAAACTTTACTTGCGCAAATATGAAATGTAACACGAGGATACTTGTTTAATTCTCAAAAGTCAAAGTTACAAAAGTAGTTTTAAAATGTAGTATAACAAATTCAGACATAATAAAATATTATGATAACGACGTCTTCTCCGAGACAAAGATGAAGTTTTAGTGACGATCACAAACACGTCCAAGTCCATAAATTGTGACGGACACTTTTATTTATCTTTATTGAAGCGAGTCACTCGTAAAAGTTTTAGGAGCTATTTCACTAGCGTCTGTTTAATCCTAGACAAGCTGTTTTTCTATTTTACATAATAACCTAGAAGAAATATTATATTTATGAACGTTCACAGAGGATGGGATCACGTGTGTGGACACAATCAATTTTCATGATACTTTTTGTGGAAAGAGTGAAAAAAAAAAAAAGAGTGCAAAACTATCACGAAAATTGAAACCTTTCTTATATTTATCAACAATATATACAAGTACTTCAACAAGCAGGTCTCATATGGGTGGCTGCTTGAATGATCACCAGTACAAAGAGATGGCAAGAAGTCGTGAGGCGTATCATATTTACCCCACCAAATAACTACAATACGTCGACCACAACCCCCGGGCAAGAGCATAACGAGTAGAAAAAAGAATTCGACAAGATGTTGGAAAAAGGGATCATTTATTATCACAATTTCGGTAAAATGGGGATCAAAATAAATAAAATATTTCGAATTTATATCTTCGAAACCACGTCAACAGCATATAAACATAAAAGTTCGTTATACAATGGTTTACACTAAGGATTTTTTTTCTGAAATTAATGACATCATAACAAAAGAGCTTAAAAAGGTTGTGTCAAAATTAATTGAACATATTGTTAAAAGGTAGTGTTTTCAGAAATAAGTATCTTTTATTGTTTATCAAGGAAATTTAAATATTTCAGGTTTTCATATTGTCGGTAGCAAAGCTATTAGTAATTGTGAGTTAAATTTACTCAACAATTACTAATTCATAATTAATTTTATTATAGAAAAGTTTAAGAGAAAGTTACTGTACCTATATTATTATGTAGATTTTATTTAGTATGAAGTCTGCTAAGTCAGCTTGTGATCACCGGTCTATCATTAATCTTTTAGAAGACACCTACATCGTACACCTACGTACTTAGTTTACGATTCATCAGCATGAGTTATCACACGTATATGAGAACGTGACATTAACATAATATATAATAATATACTCCTACCATAACTACAACATTCGGTAAATACCACCCACACATCACTGACAGCAAACATGTGGTGACTCGATATTGTTTGATAAAGTTCCTTAAGATAAAACAGCATTGTTAGATATTGTGCTCATAGAACAACTTCGTATGGTGTTCTGGTTATAATCATCTTGCTGATGATTATAGTCATTAAGTCCCACTGCTGGGCTTGGGTCTCCTCTCCTCTAACTAGAGAGCTGAAAGGGTTTTTAGGCCATAATCCACTCACGCTGGCCTAGTGTGGGTTGGTGGATGATTCTGGTTATATAAAATATTTATATAGATCATAAATTTAAAAAAAAAATATATAAAAACTAGCTGTTGCCCTGTTGAGCTTCATTCTCGTGTATCTTTGTGTACCACTACTCACCTACTATATTTTAAAAAGCCTACAGCCTTCCTCAATAAATAGGCTATCCACCATTAAAAGAACTTTTCAACTTGAATCAGTAGTTTCTGAGATTAGCGCCGTTAACCAAACAAACAATCGAACAAATATTTTCAGCTTTATAATTATTAGTACAGACTTAAAAAATAACTTTATGAAACATTTGTAACTATGAATTATAATAAAATTTAGATAAGAAATAATTATCTAATTCAGGAAAGCATTACAAATATTTATAAGTTTTTTCTGTTTCTGTATAATCATAACAAATTTGATATTTTTATCTAATAATTTGTTTCATTTATTCATGAAGTCATGTAAGTAAAATTTTATTTCTTTGAAGCCCAACGTATATTTTATGGATACTAAGACACGTGTATTTTCGTCAAAAGACAAGGAAAAAACAAGAGTAATCGTATTTCCTTATTACCCTTCGCAGCTTATATATAAAAATATTATAAATAAGTTTTCAGTTTTAGCTCAAATTGTAATTGAAATAATGCTGTTACATTTATTACACAAGTTAAATGTTAAAAATCTACATTTAACTTATGTAATCCAAAGGTAAGCAAAGGTCTTTCGCCATGTCTTCCATAATGTTCAGTCATCCGTAGTAGTAACTCGTCTAACCCTCTTTTCCGAAGTCTGTCGCGGCAACAATACAATTAATATCAAAAAACTAATTTGATGAAACGAAGACATCCTTGACTGACCTCAAAAGGACTGGATGTTCTTTGAAGAAATCATTTCCAATTAAGAAGTACTGGTTGCTGCGGTAAACATGGTTGCAACTGAAAGCGTGAACGAATCGTTTGTTATTTAGAAGACTCGATCACTCCTCGGCTTTGGATGTGTGGCCATTAAAATAACAGTTTTTAACAATCACGTCCACAATTTTAAAATGACACTTATTATCTCTATAAATAAGAATAATTTTCATTTAACAACACAATATGTAAAAAAATAGATCTCTCTACAACCTATAAAAAATATTTAGGTCTCCCAAGAACTTTAGTAAGGTCGTTACTAGAAAGAGTGTCTGAAGCAGCGATCGTAGGTTCTTATCAAATTTGGTTAGGTAGAGAGAGGTACACGAATAGTGAAAGATGAGCGTAGTGTACACGGAAAGGGATCTCTTAAACTTGCTCCTGTTATCGCAAGTACTACTACAAGATGGACCGACCTGCACGGTGAATCCATGACTGCTAAGATATTCGTCTCTCTTATCACACGCGAAAAAAATAGTCATTTCATCACATTTAATGCATCAAATACTAAAAAACAAGCATGTTTATTTATGTTTATAATTATACCTACATTTGTAAAGTTCATTAAAAAAGAGAATATCTGCCAAAGTAAAAATAAAAACTGTTACAAAAATAAGTGCTATCTCCTAGCCAGTAATGGAGACTTCGAATTATTGTATATTGCCAGTACTAATATATTTATAATGACAACCAGAGTCCCTACTCTCAATCCAATTGGTCGGTTTCAATATTGTTGTCAAATAATAGATTTTTTTTATTTGATTATGTCATTTTCAAACATTTGATGGTGTCAAAATTCACTAATTAAATATTTAGATGGCGAGTAGGTTTGTTGGTAAATCTACACTAATATTAAAAAAATATTTTACTTCTTATTTTATTAACATGGTTTGCTCAGAGCCTATAATATGTATACATATTACAAGTATGGCTTTCTTATTAATTAAACATAAGGTCTCGTATATTTGCCAATTAGGAGCTACCTATTCATTTTAGAATTTGCACAGTTTGAAATTAAATAGCACTAATTAATATATCAATAATTGCTGACACAATATCTTACATACAAAAATTATGTAAATTAAAATGCTTTATAGCCACACTCGTATGCCATAAGTAAATGACGTAAGAGCTCGGCTTTTGTTCCTCCAGGAATTGTTACTGACTGATTGCAAACCCCGCTGAACCGACTAAGTACATTTACACATATTGTACAACTCAATCGTATGTAAATCAATGTACAACCAGCACCAGAAGACATTCAGTATAAGAAAATACATTAAAGATAAAAATGTAATATTCAAAACTATTCTAAGTAATTATTATCAAAGTTTTCAGTAAAACGTGTCTATCTTTTTTCTTCATTAAAAGCTGTGCTACATGGTTATAAACTTGCCTTCCACAGAGGGGCCCTTGGTGGATTCCTACCGTGTAGCCGGCTGTTGTAAACCAAATTTCATACAAACTACGCGCATAGCAACCAAGCTCCCACCAAGGTCACTTTGTTGGAACACAAGTTTATAACCGTGTAGAACACCTATTACTAATATTAAATTTTATTCCATACAGAGTGCGTATTTACAACAGTAAACAAACTATCTCATATTCTTGAGAGAAACTAGACAAGAAGCAATTACCTTGTACTAATTATCTGTTACAATAACAAGCTTACTCTTATGTATTACAGTAATTAATGGTTTAGACTTTAGAATGATTAACTAGGCAGGTAATTGAAAACAGAATATATTATGTAATTATCTGTCAAAATAAAATAACAATTTTAGATTTACCACTTACCAATTTTTTATTTCGGCAACGAATTGATCGAAGTCGATATCGAACAATGATATAGTCGATATCAATTTTTTAAAAAGACTGCAACCATAATAAAATTTCATAAAACTATTTTCTTTTCTTCTGCGAACTATATACGTCACAAACTAATGTTTCACTCCATAACATACTATCAAAACATAGCAGAAATTATACATACCTTCAAGGAAAAGCATCATTGAATCAGCATCAGCAACCCATTAATGTCCCACTGCTGGGTTCGGGTCTCCTCTCCTCTATCTAGAGAGCTGAGAGGGTTTAGGCCATAATCTACACACGCTGGCCTAATGCGGATTGGTGGATCAGACATACACTTAGAATTTCTTCTAATTTATGTGGGTTTCCTCACGATGTTTTTCCTTCATCCCTAGCAGATGGTAAGTTTCATGACTAGTATATATAAATTCAACAAAGTGAAATCCACATTGGTACTGCTGGTCGGAATCGAACTCGGACCGCGTGTTTAACACGCTGCTGATCTCTTATCCATTTAGCCACCATCACTAGCAAGCAAAAACAAAAGCATTATGCAATGTTATTTCGTTATGAAATGAAAATTACATGTGTTTTTGTTTACCTTTGATCCCTGTATCACGTTCCACACATGCACAGTACAGTACTTTATACACGTATGTAATCCGAGTAGCCCTTGAGACAGTGTAGGAAACATTATTTGGGTCACGACGTGCCCGACTCACTAAGAACCTCGTCTGGGAATTTTTGACTAAGGCATTGTTTTATTTATCTACCTTACAACGCGCGTTGTGATTTCCTGCCTTACTGTTACGGGCGTCTATAGCTACAGAATATCAATACCTTTTCGACTTAGTCCGATTGATACCGTTGTAATATCATGGATAGGAGTGAAAAATACAACAAAATCGATGTGTCATTTTCGGGGTTTTCAGGGACGTTGATTAAGAAAATGTTATCTATTTTAGAATTGTATCTATAATAATAATATTCTGTGTAGTGACGGATTAAGAATACACAAGGTCACTACCCCATCTCAACTCATGGGTGTCGTAAAAGGCGACTAAAGCTGTAACCTTATGCAGACAAGAGCTCTGCAAGAAAAGAAAAAATCGAAATAAACCCTATACCAATCCGTCTGGACAGCGTGGTATAGTAGGCTAAATTCCCTACATATTCTTTGGAGGAGACCCGTGCCCAGCAGTGGGACATTTAAGAGTTGAAATTATCAAAATGATGATGAATAAATATGTACGTATATACAAAAAAAAACACAAGTATAACAGTTGTTGAGTACCCATAACACAATCAAATATAATTGCTTAATTTTGGACTAAGTGGCACAGTGTGAATGTGTGAAAAAGTTAGAAAAAAAAATGGCGCTACCCCTGTAGTGGGGTGATACCCAGCAATCCAAAATTTACACTTAAAACAAAGTACCTACTAGTAAATCTCGAAATCTACGCAGATGAAGTCGCAGGCAAAAGCTAGTATCCTAATAAAATAGAGTGTAAAGTAGCAATTCACTTTCGTCAAGATAATATTAGACGAAAAAGTCACCAGTAAATGAATACAGAACGAAAGGTTTGCTCAATATTTATTTTATATCTAGGCCACAGTTTCTCAGTTTAACATAAAGCTTTTACGAGCCGAGAACTTGTGATAAAATTACGACTTAGTTTTATTTATGTGAGGGATAATGAATCATTGTTTTACTGACATTATTTCGTAGCTTTACTTTAGGTTTATGATTTATCAGTTTATTAAGTTTCCGTCAAATAAATCTTCGTTTTGTTCTTTACGTGTACAATTACATATAGACATAGACAAGCGAATATTATGGGAATATAGCTTTATATTTTTTTATGTCTATAAAATTGACTTAAGGGTGGACACATAAATTCTTCATCTGCCCCCTGATTTTGTCTCGTCGGATCGCTCCCGGATCGTAATTTTTTTCGAATATAAGAACGACGCATATTTACGGCTTACGTTATTTAATGTTAGAAAATACATAGTTTACTGTTTAGAAAATTAAAAACTGATAGTGTATAATTTCTTTCTTCAACTACCTATTTCTCTAACATTATGTTTTTTAACTTTAATTAAAGTGACATTTCCGGCCGAAAATTTTCCGACAGCTCAGAATCAGGGGGCCAATAAAAACAGGTTCATCATTATCATAATATCAGCCCAATGACATCTACTGCTGGATATTAGGCCTCACCTAACTTCTATTAGTAGTGCCTTTTACAAAAAAAAAAACATTTAGGTAGGAAACTATTTTACCAACCTAAAATATTGAGGTGCTAACCAAATTTATTTTTATGAACCAATGCTCGGAACATCTAATATACTAATGTAACTCATTTATAATTTATCAAAGTTTGGCAGTAAGGGGGAAAAACCGGAAAATCAAAGTCAATAATAAATTGCAAAAATGTGTAATGGCCTGGCAAGTATGATAGGTAGAAACATCTATCTTATGATTGTTTGAATTATGAACTAATAGTGCAACAAGAATATAACCAATAGTGTCGGAAACTTTTGTAGTAATACAAAAGTTTCCGACACTATTGATTATATTATTAGTGAGTAAAATATTAGTTGTTTTATTCACTTTTGGAAATTTAGTTTTCATTACCACTTTCAATCTTTTTCTTTCACTATGTAGAATTAAAAATTGAATTTAAAAAATATAAAACATTTAAAAATGTAAATATAAAATATAATTTATCATAATTTCTTGGTTGGTTTCTTTTTATTAAGTTCTTAATACGCTGCCGGGCTTTTGTATTTTTTTTATTTAATGTTCTTAATTTTTTCCAATATTTGACCACGGAACTTACGCGCGACGACTATTTTGACAATTTAGCTTTCTCATAAACTGAATCACAATGTAAAATGTAAATTCTTTATTTAAATAAGAGAGCCCTCCTTTAAACAAAGGTTCAATAATACAACAAAGTGAAAAACATTCATTGTAAAAGCTACTTAGGAGGCTCAAATTACTTTATCTTTTGGCCTCATGAAAAGATAGGCAAGCTGCCTACCATCCCTGTAAATAAATATACAATAGGCATTTGACAGAGAATAATCGCCAGCTACAGAATCAATACAACAACAATAGGGGCTATTCTTCAAGATTTTTAAGGGCTTCAACCTTTGTATTGAAGAACCTTGTGTCTATTGTTATTTCCCTATATTTAGAAAATTGGGAAATTGTAACACTCTTCTCGAATATCGTTTATTTTAATGAAAGAGAATTACTCTCGATGTTGAGCAAAATGGCATGGCTGTGTACCCGTTGGACCCCCAAGCGGCTATTACTTTTAACATTACTTGTTGGTATTGTTTATTATGAAATGATTCATCACCAGGCTGTGCTAGTCCACTGCTGGACATAAGGCTTCTCAAACTGCATACCACTGAGCATTATTTGCAAAAAAATTCATCATCATCATTTCAGCCTATTGCAGTCCATTGCTGGACGAAGGCCTCTCCTAACACGCGCCATAGCACTCTGTCCTCCGCCTTCCGCATCCAGTCGGACCCAGCGACCGTTTTTAGGGCGTCGGATCATCTAGCTGGAGGGTGTCCTACTCTACGCTTGCCGAGTCGCGGTCTCCACTCTAGGACACGCAAAAAGAATACCAAAAAATATTAAAGATCACATGATGACGAAATGATGATAAAATAAGTGACTTATTCAACGTTAATTAAAATTTGTTTCCCTTTCAATATTCAATATTCTGTATATTTTTTCTTGCATTCTATTTCATAGTTATTAAGGTTTCATTTACTCTGTTTCTTAAATAAGCTGATCAAGTCAATAACTTTGAATATCGCGTAATGTTTACAATGTAGATTTAAATCAGCAGATGTCAGTATTGCCTAAACTATCACATAGTCCAAGCTGTGTCTACATTGTAAATTAGATTAGGACAATTAATGACCCTGTTAACAGGTACAAGATTAGTAATAGCATTCCGTGTAATAGGTGTATCATAATATAATAGAATTTGAACCTGTCAACAGTGAAGCGTTATGTAACTGAATTACAACAAATTTATTTTCTTAAGAGTTTTAACTGATATTCCAGGCAAAACTACTTTTGACTGGTTAAGAGTTTTGACTGTAACATAGGTATTTAGGTACATCACCATCTCGCCTTTTGCAGTACACTGCTGGACACAGACCTCTCCTAATACTCGATCCTCCGCCTGCCGCATCCAGTCAGACCCAGCGACCTTTTTCAGGTTGTCGGTCGACCTGGCTGGGGGGCGTCCTACTCTGCGTTTGTCGAGTCGCGGTCTCCACTCTAGGACACGTAGATACATATGTTATCCCATAGTTTACCATGTCGGGCTGCAATTCTATGTTTTAACCTGGAACTTGGAACCTGGAACAAAGAAATTAATTCACACGATTTAATTTCTTTGTTGCGTATACAAACACCATGACAGAATTTATATTACGGTTAGCACGGATTTTCTTGTACATTAGTTGTTCTGCACGTGTCATCTACTCTTATCGTATTAATTGCAACCAGTATACACAGACACTCCAATTTCCGAAACCCAAAGATTGTATTACTATCCAAACTCATATTACTGGTGTCCTCATTAGTTTGGCTGCAGAGGTCAACAGTTCTAAGTAAATAGGTCCAAGCTATCGGCAATAAGGACCGACCCCATAGGCATTATGTGTTATTGTTATTATCAACTTGGGGAACGCAGTAACATTACTGAACTAAATCCTATAAGCTGAATGTTGCGGCAGTTGAGGTTTTATATAAATCGGACGAACCTTATCAGGACATAGCCAGTAGCGAATATTGAGCACATGTGACGCATCAGAGTAGCTATGTACTAGACTTAATTAGGATAATTTGGACTTTCAGCTAGAGGCCTAAACGAGGGCTTAACGAGTTTAGCATTCATTTTAATGCATGCTAATTTTTCATATACGAAATTATTCGGTCTGTTTTCTACTCATAGCTAAGAGAGAATTATTAATTTAAAAAAATGATATAGCGAGACTATGTGATAATTTATTTTATTTTAATAGTTCTTAACTATATAATATATATATTACTATTTAATTTTTTGTTTTTATTACATTTATCATAACTTTCATCAAATTATGTATTCATTGTAGCTTTAGGCAAATTGCTGAAACAATTTTTTAGACTACCTTTAATATTCTTATCTTCTGACTTTCATTGTGATTTATTTTGTATTTTTTATCTTTTTTTTTTTTGTAGATTCTCCACTAAAAAATATCTAAAATAATCTAATAATCTAATCGCGTTTGTGTAGGAATGCGATTTAATTTGAATAGGTTCTAAAATCCAGTCAGACTCACAAAATTTGACAGAATCTCAATATATTGCTAAGCTTAGCTCGATGTTTTTAGAATAAATTGTTGTCAAGATTATAAATTAAAATATACCGCCATATGGTTCCTACCTCGTTTATAGAACAAATTACACCATAAAACTGATAAGGTTCTTCAATAACGTCTTTCTGAACAAATTAATTGGTAATAGTTGCGTGACAAACAGTGATTTCGTACATTTTCGTGTCCATTTAATCCTTTAAATGACGGATAATCACTCTAAATAGAAAAATATTTAGTTTTTGAACGATTCAACGGTGATTATATTATTATTAGAAGATATAAAAATAAATGCTTATATTGCCAAAGAAAACGATTTAGACCAGTTTGTAGATGTCATAGAAGAAATAACTGTACATTTTGTGCCCTATGCCCCGGAGTATATTACTCTTAGAAAACTGTCAAGAAACTTAAGCCTCTCTAGATGAACGATATTGTGGGAGCTACAATAATATCTGGGGCATGAAAATAAATAATAATAATAATATTCTACCACATTCACACAGCGCCATCTAGTCCCAAAGTAAGCAATTAACAACTACTAAACAACTGATATACTACTTAAATACATTTTTTTTTTAAATACATACATATTATAAATAACTTTACACCCAGACACAGAACAAACCTTTATGTTCATCGCACAAAGATTTGTCCTGGGTGGGGATCGAACCCACGACCTCCAGCTTAGCAGTCAGGGTCACTAACCACTAGACCAACAGGCCAGTCAAAGTCAGGCCAGCAAATCTGAAGTACTTATATTCAATAATCGTAAGAACTTGTACACATACGTTACGTACGCACCCTCAACTAAAAGCAAAATCGTTGCCGAGTATCTAAAAATTATTCTAATTTTGTACTAAGCAAATTAAAAAAAAACATGTCATCGATCTAATTTTAGACAGGCAATTTGGCGGTACGGTCATCATAGATTAATTCCCTTCATTCAGAGCATACAAACACAAGTCCATAGTTTTCCCTAAATAAATCATATTAGAGAACCATCTTCATCCCATGCCACCCACGTGAACTTCAAAACGCGTATAAATTATAACATTCGTAGTTTTTACTACACTACTCAGCTCCTTTCCGTGACAGTCTGATGATATACGAGGGGTACAACATAGATAAGGTTTAGACCCACATAACAGATGAGTTCTATCAAATAGACATTATGGTTTCTGGTGGATCGTTTGCTTGTGGATGGATGTTCTCCTTAATAATCAGCAACCCATTAATGTCCCACTGCTGGGCTCGGGTCTCCTTTCCTTTATCTAGAGAGCTGAGAGCGTTTAGGCCATAATCCACACACGCTGGCCTAGTGCGGGTTGGTGGATCAGACATACCCATAGAATTTCTTCTAGAGTATGTGGGTTTCCTCACGATGTTTTCCTTCACCGTTAGCAGATGGTAAGTCACTTGACTAGTACATATAAATTCCACAAAGTGAAATCCACATTGGTACTGCTGGTCGGAATCGAACTCGAACCGCGTGTTTAACACGCCGGTCTCTTATCCATTCAGCCACCATCGCTTTTTGTTCTCCTTAGATTGTGTTTATGCGTATGTAATGACTTTCTTATATTGTAAGATAATTGTTCGTGGACGGCTTTATTCACAAACGCTTAACTATAATAACAAGAATTAATTTAAAAACCAAAAAACCCGACTGCCTCAAAGTAGCCTTCGACAGTCAATTTAAAGCAATGAATTCGAAGATTACACTGGCAAAAGAGATTCGGTGATGAATACAAATATAACAACACCTTGGACTTCAAAATCGGTCAACCTATTTAGGTTAAAACAGACAAGTGGAGCCGCGGGCAATAGTTAGTGCATATATAATTGAATTAGGCTGTTAATTAGCTTTCATCTGATACTCACATTGCGATAGCACTAAAAAAACGTCTGTTTTGTCTTACGTCTGCCATATTGGTTCTTTGTTGACGTCACTTAGCCTATGACATTCGGGGGAAAAATACAAATCTAATGACACCTTACACTTTAAAATCAGCCAAGCCGTTTAGGCTACGGAAGGTCTCAATCGAACAGACATGCCTACATACATACATACGTGTGAAAAACATTACCCTCCCTTTTGGCAGTCGGGTAATAACGCATCAACAAAAGACATGACCGTAAGTACTCTCTGTTTACAATAGATCTACGATACATCACATCTACCGTAATAATTATGTTTCTCAACGATGGTAAACATACCTACTTTGAATACCTTTATCAACATTTTCGTGTACCAATCTCGGTCAAAATGAAAACCATAGTGTAAGTTGTCTTTAGAACATTTTTATAAGCAATGCAAAAACCCTGTCTTCAAATTAATAAGAAATATTCAATTATAATAACGATAATTATTTTATCACCCACCCCTCCAAAACATGTTATTCCCACAATGTAATTGACATCAACGTCATCAATAATTCAATGCAAATTGAATTCCACGTCTGCGAACATTGTTCTCGCATTTTCTTCCAAGCTCAAAACTTTGTACGAAAATTCGCCATAATAATTTATCTTAAACTTTCCCCCTTGTCGTGTTTTGTGGTAAAATGTGGCGAGGTACCTTACACATTTTTAATTTTGAACAAAAATGATAAAAGAATTGCTTGAACTTTGACAATATGCGCCGGGTTAGTATTAAGTTAGGATAACAGGCACTATAAGGCCTTATGCTCTTAACAAATATCTAATAACAATATGTTTTGTACATGTAAATTGCCTATTACGGAGTATAAAAATTTATATGTAGTTTGAAGAACCATGGTTTGAGCATATAAACGGTTATATTACTTGAAGTATATTGTGACTATTATAAAAATACTTCAGAAATAAGTTGTGTATAATAATTTGTGTTGTATTATTCAGTTTCTAGTTTTTCAAGTAAGTTTACGATATAATTATGTAGCGTGACAAGTTTCTTCAGCTTTATTTATTTAATTATTCAAAATTATATAACAATATTATGAAAACTAATTACAAATACAAATAAACCAAAAATATAGAACTACCTTTAAATAGGTACCTTTAAATATATACATATTCTCTTAATTGCGTCGGTAAAATAAAACCATTTCTTCTTTTTACATCATCACTATAAAATATTCAAACCGTTCAAAGCCCATCATGAAGATATCTCAGAGACATCATTATTATTTATTAAGTAAATCTCTCTAAAGGACATTTTGATTCGACTGTGTCAACGCTATCATATTAATGCGCTATGTATCTTTATACTTGTGTGAGTAAGAAGGATTTTTCCTACCCCAAAGTATCCCAGGAGTCTCTTGAATTTTAATGTGAGGTGTCTTTAGATCATCCTTGATCTCTTCAGCGCAGTGAAGTTCGTACGAACACATGTAAACCCATAATAGATGGCTAACATTTGCATCTTTAAACTTTTCCGATAGACATTTCATTTTATATAGGGTGATGCTTCAGCATTGCAAGTATCAATAATCATGGTAACTGCTTGCCATTATGCGTACCTGCCAGTATTAGCTACGTGTGAATTCCATTATGATATTAAAATCTATAAGACTTCTTTTATATTGAAAATATATGTGTCAATGAACATTTTTTTCTATCCTATGTATACCTAATTGTATTTAGACTATATAATATATAACCTCTAGGTTGATTCAACTACAGGTATCACAATATATTATATAATCTAAATACATTATAGTCTAAATTGGATCTATCCAATGGTAATAAAATATCAGATGAATTTATTGGTTCGTTAGAAATAGCTTTCTTTTTTAATAAATAGAATGATGGAAATAATCTCAACAAAAAATGATAAAAATCTCCGTCCATCGAATTTTCCATTATAAAAATATTAATAGCTTTGTTGATGGAAATGTAATGGGATGAAAGACAAATAAAGAATGGATTAGCTGACTAAATTGGGTTATTATGGTTTTTAATGGCTTTTCAGTTTGTTATTTTATGAACTTTGAGGAAAACATTATGCCATCAACGTCATGGCTATGGTTTTTGTTACGAATTAACATTAATATATTTAGACGCCATCTTTTGCGAAGTATAATAGACTTGTTATGCAGTAATTTTTTTTCGCGATAGCCACTGTTTTAGGACTTCAGCTATGTATATTATTATACTAAATTTAATGTTATTTACTTAAATCGCGGTACAAAATAACTGTTAAAAAGTTAAAAGTAAAAAAAAACAAGTTATTAAAAAAAAGTGTCAGTGAATTTGTCTATGACTAGTACGCTTACACGGTAGAGCAATCTTTTGCCTCCACCGGCGTATATCCATGGAGATTCGAACAGCCGAGCAAAAGTTGGTTATTGGTGAGACTACTATTTGATCGTCCATCTTGGGGAACGTCCCCTGGCTCGTATACTCTCCGTACTCAGAATATCACACTATACTGAAAAGAATAATTTACATATCATATTGTATTTTTAAATAATATTAATAGAAACACCAATAATTCAAACACCAAAATATTAAACTACGAAATCAAGATTCTTGCTGTAAATCTTACAATAATTAAAATTCAAACTATTTGAAGTTTACTACGCTGAATATTGGTTAAGTGCTAAAATATAATCGCTCACACCCATTCCTTAATTGAGTTTTCAAGCAATACATAGGTACATTAGAAAACTCATTTACTTGGTAGAATAAAGCCACCTAGGTTGCCTTTCATCGTTCTACTTATTACTCTTCGTAGTTACTTAATGAGTTACGCTTCGAATGAACTCTTAAGGCATTCATCTCGCTTCCAAGATTACTTCGAAATATGTCTTTGATTATGGGATAGATATATTAATATTAGTTCAGCTTGCTTTACTTTCATGTTTAGTGAGATTAGTTGGACAAAGCCATAGAAAGCTTTTCAATGCTCTTTGAAAGTAAAAGACAGTATTTACATTAAATATTAAACAGTTTCCTTTGCTTTGATTTAACATTTTAACAGGTAATGGATTAATTCAAAATCAGGTACATCTAGGTACATCTTTTTGGTTCTGTACCTTTCTGTGATATTCAAAACTGTAACCAATTAAAATTGTAACAACTATGGCGATTAAAAAGAGTGGCCTGAGTTTCTTGCCAAGTTTTTCTCAGCGCTCAACCTTGTAGGTAAATTTACTGACACCTTTTTTTTGGCTTTGTATGACGTTCATAAGTATCATATAGACGTTCATATATCATAAAGACATGTACATGAAAAACGACAATAAACACCTACGAGGTCATCCACTAAAACTTTGGGAAAATACATCAAATAAGAAACCAATGAAACACTTCCTGCCTAACAGAGTCGTGAAGGCATGGAACAGACTACCGGAAAGTGTTGTCATGGCTCCCACTTTAAACGCATTCAAGAACAGATTGGATAAAGAAAACATCTCCAAGCTATTTGATACACACGCATCAGCTAACTAGCTGCTAGTGTGCTATACCAATAATAATAATAATCATGTATGTGATTTAAATGAAATATAAAGATTTGACTTTGACTTTGACCGCGTAGCTCAGTTGGAAAAACACGGAATGCCAAAGTTGCGGGTTCAAGCCCCGTTGTGGGTTTGAATTTTTCCATTATTTGTTTAGCATTTATATAAAAGATAGTATACCGGATAGCAACAAGATAGCAAATATCATTACTACTTATTGCCATAATTATTTTATAAGGATGTGCAACAACATGAAATAGGTTTGGGATATGAAAAAACTATAAAACAAACAAACTATATAAAAAACTCCGATGGTGGATCTAAATTTTATATATTTTTCCTATTTCATACATTGGCGCTGAAATAGATTCTGGATCTTGAAATTGCGAGTAGACTCTCTAAACGGTCTTAAATATAGAAGTAGATGGTCCGTTTAATCAATCGAATTTGGAAGGTTTCATTTAACTAGTTGTGAAAGCTCTAGGGAAAAGGCTCAAATGAGTCATGAGCATCGAGCATAACGTATCTACGGTATTTTACTTAAAATCTCGGAGTAACGTGGCCCGCCTACAAATCGTCGCCAAGGGATCTATTCTCAAAGTTCGGCAGCCAATGGGAGTTTAGAGGAAAAACAAGGGTTTCGTAATGAATTTAGTTGGGACGGCTGTTTCTCGTGTATGCGTGTAGTTTAATTTGAAGGTTAAGTCTTAGTTTTTGTGGACAATTTTATTGGTGTGAAAAGAAATTAAAATACCTACTATATTTATAAGATGTGCTATGCAGATTTGGCGGTAGTTACAAAATTACATACATATGTGGATATACTTATAAAAAGTATAACAATGGTTATCAAGGAAATAATTATTTATACGTAACTTATCTAAGATTACAATACACTATTTACAAGTATATTACTTAGTATTTTTTCTGAAGTTTGCTGGGTTATTTATTTATAATAAGGTACACTTACAGCAAGATACAAATGTACAAATATAAGTTCTTCGCTCCCGTCACGTCGTTCTTTATTTGGCCACTGCTCAGCTAATATTGGCCGTAACGTAATATTATATAACCTATAATCTTCCTCAATAAATGGGCTATCCAACACTAAAATAATTTTTCAAATCGGACCAGTAGTTCCTGAGAGCGTAGCGTTCAACCAAAAAACATACAAAAAAACTCTTCAACTTCATAATAAAACTTCAACTTCATAGTATAAATTAAATCAAAAAGAAAGGAAGATAATTGTATTTATAAACGATGATTAAAATGAAACCTAAAATAAAAACAGCACTTGGAATAGGATATAATTAATACGTAACACCACTTAGTTGAACAAACATGTTGGTGTGCGCCCGCATATGAAAGCAACTTAAATCTTAAGCTTTTAATGGATCTCTGTCCATTTAGAACTCGTTTCTAAAAATATTTCATTAACACTGTTTTATGAAATATATTGGTTTTCGCATATTTTTTGAGATCATAACGTGAACGTAACAAGGCATCGTTCCTTATTGCCCCGAAGGCGTACACAGAAATCATCAACATAAAATCACATCTTTATTTTTGCAACTATTCATATATATTACAGATAGCTTATTTTTCTGTTATATTTCTTTAGCTTATATATTATTTTCTATAGAAAATCCCCAAACACATTTTTATTTGACCAAAATATCTAGCCCAGAATTTTTGGGTTCGTATATTCTCTTGATCCACTGATTCATTATAAACATAAGATCATCGTCTATAAATCAGAATACTGGTAAAGCAGTAAACAAAAATACAAGTGAGTTTGCAATTCAAATATAAAAAAATAATGATAGAAAGATACAACTTTAATTTAAAAACACAAATAAAAGACACCTTCTGTGTGTTGTGATCTGAATGATAAAATACTATTTTTTCGTGTACCTACGTCATTCCGGAAAAAGCCGCTTTCATGGTCCATAGACGGAGAATGGTTTGACATAAGTAACCTTTCGTATATCCGACATGTTGACTAAAGGTCTAAGGACAATTTGTAAACAAACAAACAATATAGGCCAGTTACTTATATATAAATATTATGTACTGCAGCATTATGTTGTAAACGTGAACAAGTGATGGTGGCTGAATAGACAAATGGGAGCGGCATGCATATTTGCGGTCTGAGTTCGATTCCAACGCGGCGGCAGTACAAATGTGGATTTCACTTTGTGGAATTTATTTGTGTACTAGTTATTTGACTTCTAATTATGAAGAAAACATCACGAAAAAACTCTTTACGAGTAATCTAAGGCTATGTTTCATCCACCAACTCGCATTTGGCCAATGTGAGTGAATTATGGCCTTGACCCTCTTAATTCTCTAGATAGAGGAAAGGAGACATTTGCCAAGCAGTGGGACATTAATGAATTGCCATCATATTTATATTGTTAAAACAGCACAGAATATAAATTAATTAATATATATCTACTTAATAAGAAACTTGAACATTTATTGTGCACTTTCCATCAACATAAACCTTGTAGTAAGAACAAATGGTTCCTGGCGCCAAAAAGTTTCCCAAACACTTCCAAAAGATAACCCCTACCAACAATTAACGTCGGCATCGCTTACAAATAATATATCTCTTGGTAATTATCTTTTCTACGCCATTCAAACTCATGAGGAACAATAAAAATATGCCATAAATACTGAAACTACGGCCGTTAACAAAGATTAGAGCGAGACAAACTTATGGCGACGATGAATCGAGTTGTTCAAGGAGCATATTGAGAATATTGGAGGATTTTTTCACTGTCTTAGTGGCATATAAGTGGTTATTGTTGAGCACGAGAAAAATGCGACACGGAGACGTTTTCGCTTGTTATGCACAGAGGTATAGAACGTCTCGTCTCCACTGTCCGTCAGTCAAGAATATTTTTCTCAAGGACTCATAGAGGTATCAAGCTGAAATTAATATCAAATACTAATCGGATAGTCCTATTCGAGTATAGTTACACTGAAATATATTGGCGGGAGTATAAAATGATAAGCGTTAAAAATTAGAAAGCTTTATTCTAACTTATAACTTTTCTATTCAATACGACTTGTCTTACCATATAAAAAAAAATATCCTCCTTTTTTCGGAGTGTGGTAAAAATGCATGTTCGTATGGAACCCTCAGTGCGTGATTCCGGGCAAGTATATAATGTAAAGTCTCCATGACCACATAATGTCCGGAACACTGTACCCTTGATAAGAGTGGTCAATGGTCATCGCAAATCCTAATATATGTATATAGGTTTTTCAAGCCCGATTTTTGACAACGTAGTTATATTCTTATTTTCGTAACCCTTTTAAATCCATATCATTAGGCACATCGTTTTATGTATTTTCCTTCGTCGGATGCCAACTTGTTAAGCAACAATCTTATTATATAAAAAACGTTATGAAAATGTTATAGCTATTTGCATAACGTATTTTTATCTCCAATTTCTTTGCCAATAAGTTTACAAGTACAAATGGAATAAAAATCATACACAATACAAACTTTTCCGCTTCTCTAATAAGCTTTGAAGAAGTATTTCAAAATTTCTATAGAAAATGCATAAATCTTTTAGTAAAGTAGAACGCAGCTGTACAAATAAAAATAATTGAGTTTCATTTGTTCTTCTTACTACTGCTTATAATTATTCTCAATAAAACTAAAAAGGCAACTTTGCATAGAATGGAGGATTATTTGTAGATGGATAATAAATCTGCATTTTAATTCAGGTAATTTGTACCACGAAGATTTACTCGGAGCTTCGTAATTTGTTTTAGAATTGGTTTACACAAAAAATAAATATATCAAGGCAAAAACTTACGCTTCGTGAAATAAGTTTTTATAATATATAAAATTCAAGTGCTTCTACTGAATACCTTTTTAAATTTATACAGCAAATATGATATATATATGAAAATAACAAACTTTTAAATTCAAATAATTTATTTGTCGAATATAATAATATGTATAAAAAACAAAATTAAAAATTTTGAAAAAACCCACGACGATAACATCTGTACAAAATAAGAAACGTAACATATAAAAAGGTTTAAATAACTTTATTTTAAATCCCCGACGAAAAGATAATAAGTAGCGTAAAAACAATCCCAAGAAAATCCGTCGGGGGCTGCCATACCCTGACTTGAAATGAACGAAAGTATTGCAGTTTTATGTATTTGATACCTACCTAATTGTTAACAATATTTAGTTTACAATATATATTTAATACTAGAAACAGTAATGATATTGGCAGCCCCCGACGAATTTTCTTGGGATTATTTTTACGCTACTTATTATCTTTTCGTCGGGGATTTAAAATAAAGTTATTTAAACCTTTTTATATGTTACGTTTCTTATTTTGTACAGATGTTATCGTCGTGGGTTTTTTCAAAATTTTTAATTTTGTTTTTTATTTTAAATATTTTCAAAGAGCGCCCTATCTTACTAACTGTAAGTAACTCGTATAAAATTTTAAGAACCTTGACAGATAAATAAAAGTTTTATACTAAGTTATAGAACAAATATATTTTTTCCTCCTGGTCCTGTATGGATAGCTAGCACTTTTGTTTTGTTTTTTTTGTTATATCTCTCAATTATAAAAACTTTCCAACTTTAAAAACAAAGCCTAGATCCAGAACAACCAAAGTATAAAACGTTGACCAAGTCTAACCAACAACTATAGTAAGACCTTCCATCGTGTAATGAGAGTGAATTAAGCTATTCTAAGAGATCAATATAAAGTGGTGTTATGAGGAAAACTGAGGCCCAAGTAGTGGAAATAACAAATGACGTGAAAAATCATCGACGATGGAACCAGTCACGTTTTGCAAATAGCGATGTGGATTATGTATGGAATAGGGAAACTTAACATTAGCATACGTTTTACTGATTGTTTTATTTCCTTTTATACGAATAAGCTATATTAACATAAATCAGAAATGTGATTATAAAATATGGTTACTATAGTTTGACTTAACGACTATTATGCGATCATTCGCAACAGGACCGCCTCATTAATAAGCAGAGCCTGGGTTAGCACCAACAGCATTCTTAACACATTGACGGTGAAACAGGATGCACCTGTGTGGAGGCATTATGTTAAGTTAAATGTAAATACTGTGTACTTTTCTAATTTATAAATTTATTACTAACGCTTAGATTAAGATATTACTAACCATTGGGCCTCTGTTGCCAATAAATAAACGTTTTATTATTATTATTATATTATTATTAACACGAAAGAATGACGGAAAATTATTTTTTAGGTATTAAGTTGTCCGTCTGTCTGTTAGTCTGTCTAACCGTCTGTTAGTTCTATTCCTGATTTTCTTCCAGTCATTTGAATTGCTATCACGTCGTTCTACGATACACAACTATTTAAACAAATACGTATAAGATATCCATACAGTGCATTAGTTAATGTTAGGTTCGTCAGCCCTATTATTAGAAAAATATTATTGTAAAAAATCAAACCGTAGTAATACATAGGTACCATAAAAAATAATTAATAAGGTGGAACAAAGTTCTTCGAAATATGAATACCTATAATTTTATCGATAAGAATGAAAATTATGAACCTAAAAAAGAATACGGAAAATGAAATAACCAAAAACAAAAGTTTTATTGGAAAAAGTCGTGCGATCCTTGAAAGGAATTTTCCTCATTTAGATACGAAATATTCTCTCATTTTCTTGAAATTTGTATTGTATCGAACCTTTCGTATTGATGGATGAGGAAAATGGTATTGGTAAAATTTAAAATATTAAAAACTCATTTTCGACTATAAAAAATGGCAACATTTTTGTAGGTAATTTTTCAACAAAAGAAGAACGATAATAATCAATTTTTCCACATCTTCGCAAACTTTCGCATTCTCAATTCTTCCATAAAGTAATAGGTTTTATTATGACACATGTTATTAATTTTCAACAGAATATTGAAGTAACTATTTTCAACCATTTAATAAGTACTTACAGTATGATGGACAACTCTTGTTCATCGGTTTACATGCAATTCATTAGTAGACCAATGTAATTAATTGTGACGATCAAAACATAGTTAACAGAGCCTCGGTTCGCGTGAAATCATTTGCAATAATAGCAATTAATTATAAAAAGCTTCAATTTATTGGGTGAATTCTTTAGCTTCAATTAATTTTACTTCTGATTACTTTTATTGATCTGTTGTTATTATATTCATCATTATTTCAACCCATAAACGTCAGACTGCTGGGCACTGATCTCCTCCAAATAATGAAAAAAATCAATGCATTAGGATTCTGCATGTTAAACAGATGTTCCTATTCAAATAAATAGTTCTCAATGTTTCTAGAGGATGTCATATCTGCACGTAGTTTGAAAGGAACGGTGTTTGATGTAAAGCTGACGCGTTGAATGCAGACCTTGTGCACTGGAAACTGTAGAAATCTTGGAGATACGAAATGTGTGGCGTCGCTATATTACATGTGTGTATTTCGGGGAGAATTTTTGGTAAAAATATTAAAGTACTTTAATGCATTTCATTGATGGTTTTCCTAGAAAAGAAAAAAGGTTGCGGTAACTTGTTATGATAATATAACGATTATACCCAATAATTAAGTAAGAATCCTCTTTAAGATGCAAGCGTTTGGCTATACGGCCAGCATCCAGCCCTAACATTAAATGTCGAGATAATATAGCCCATTTCTTTATTAATAGATCTGTTACCAAAAGAAGTTTTGATTACTTAACAGTTTTTATTATTTGTTAAAGTTATTTTATAATGTTAGTTTAAAGTTACATACCATTCTACAAGAATAAAGATTTATAATAAACTAACACCTGTTCAGAGAAAACTGTTTTTTTTTCCAATTTATTAGAGCCTCTGAATTTATTTATAATATTGAATACATCAATACTAGAATTGCCGTTTACTGGTTTGTGCAGGGTTTGTTTCAAATTTCATTTTTCTTGCAGTGGTCTTGTCTGCTTAAGGTTGCTCCCTTAGTCGCCTTTTACGACACCCACGGGCTGAAATGGGGTAGTGACATTAGATATATTATGTATTCTTAATTCACTACACGGACACGTATATATAAAATATGATAAATAATTTCATGTTCTACAATAACCTAATTCTTTGCATCTCAAGTCCAACGCCTGACATTTTATTAGTTCATAATGTTGGTAGGTATATTTGCAGCCATGTATTACTGCGAAGAGATAAATGTGAGGAGTTTGGATGAGTTGCTATCGGGACGTGAATCGAAGACGTGACTTGGAATGTCAAGTTTTCCTTTCAGCAGTAAGTACACGTGTAAAGAATTTATATGTAAGAATACCTGTTACAATAGAGTATGAAAATAAATTCGTTATTTGGCAAGTTATTATATGCCTATTCCATTGACGGTTTGATACAGGTGATGTTCGCTATGTGGTTTACCAAAGTAATTATTTTGTGGGCCTGATTGTTTTTGTCATAATTTTTTTTTTAAATAATATTAGAGCTCAGTCAATTGTTTTTTTTTTTTTATACTGTTTCGTATGTTTTATACGAAGTAGTTCACACATGGCTATACTCGGGACGTATCCGGACCATATGGCGTTCGGATTTTCTTAGAACATGACCCTGTTACCTCCCAGGCAGTGCCCTAACATGATTGTGTGAATCGACTAAAATCAACGTCCTCTATAGCTTCTATACTACAAGACTGAAATAGTTTGACAACAACAAGTTATTGTACTTTCTCTATCTATTTAATTTTAAATACTTACCATCATCAATTATATGTACGTAGAAAACTGTTTTGTTTCCACGAAAACAATTAATTCGTTTGTAAGTCTCCTTACTACAAATTAAACATAAAAGAAAATTGTTCAATTAAATTCCTTTAGCATTCAAATATTATATTCCCAGAAGCTACATTATTCAAAATAAAAATAAGGTGTCTTTATGAGATAAAAATTATGTAAGGCGTTTGTGTTGACAGATAGCAATTATTACCTGACGACCGAGAACGAATGAATAAGAGAATGGACTGAGGAATATGAATGAAAGATCTACCGATGGTGTTTGACCTTTACCGAATTAGGTTTGTCGTATACTTACCGTTTTGAACTAAAGTCATAAATAAGAGCAACATTTAATTGTGTAAGATGATAGACAGAACTAACGCTCCACCTGAAAAAATAGGAAGTAGTAACCATAATCTATGGATATGGCCACAAAAAAAAATACATCAACATTAGGTTCCACATTCAACGTAATTGATAACTGTTTGCTTTGTACGATTTTGGTTGAAACAGAAGTTGCTATACGATACTGAAGTGGCAAACAAGTAATAATATAGTAGTTACTTACAATGTGAGGAGTATTCATACTCGTTTTAAATTTGATAATGATATCTGTGTAAAACACTAAGTTCTAGATAATTACGCACCTACAAAAGCAGAAATCTACAAAGGCTATTTAGTTACAGTATTTTATGTAATATAGGTGCTTTTTCGTCGTACTTCCATATGAAATCCCTCCGTACCATTTCTTCCTAAACGCAAACTGTATTATTCCAACAGAAATCTACCACATAATTGATGAAATCTTTGAAATATACGATTTATATGCGTATCCTAATACGTAGTGAGCGATCATCTTTAAACCCAACGATTCAAATAATCTGGCCACCTTCAGCGTTGAATACTTGGGTCCCATTAAATTATGTAAACTGGAACGCTCTGAGTCCCCCAACCTTCCAACTTTGCTATACATTTGAATTTGGGTGAACGCTTTTAAGAACTTGTTTTCAACAAATCGTTTTGTGGTTTCGTATATTATTTTTATGAGATTTCAATCTTTATCGTTTTTGTGTGCACTCTGACTTATCTGTATTCAGTTCGCTTGTAAAGAAGTTCAGGAACACTCTTTATTTTTTTGAAAATAACACATTTATGTAGAGTATCTGCTGAATACAAAGACAAAATAATGTTTGGCAGAATAGTTACATAAATAGCGGAATTCTGCTGTCAATTTCATAAGGATTCAGTGTTCGGCAAGCAGTTCCGACAGAACAGAGAGAAACTGCAAAATAATTTAAATGATATCTTGTTTACCTACCTATTCACAAATAAAGTTTGATTAATTGGTTCATTAATAAAATACCTAGTGAAAAACTAAAGATTAATCTTCAAATTTATAGTTAGTTAAATATTTTGCTAGATTTAAAACAGTTAACTTTGACAAAATATTATGTTGTATAAAATGTTAAGTATTTATCAAAGTTATCAAAATATAAACTATTAAAGTTGGTAAAATGAGTGTAAAAGTATTTGTTTTCCTTGTTTTGTTTTTAAAACAACAGTAAAACTCTATATTTCAAGAAAGAAGACTAAAAACCCTCCGTTATTATCAATATAGAAATGTTTTTAATTAAACCGTATGCTCTGAAAATTATTCACATAGATTAATTTACACACTGCAAAAGTTGTTAACTATCAACTTTTGCAGTGTGTGAACGAAATTTATTAGCATTAATTTGCATGAATTATTGCAATAGCTACATTTAATGACAAATATTTTATGAGACTCTTATAGTATTAACACCTCATAAATAGCCACTTTGATCTGCAAATTTGGACGATTAAAGAATATTAAAAAAGAAAATTAGTTATGTATTTTTGAGTGCCGTAATAGTAGGCAAAATAATGAGATTATATTTGTCAACTAATAATATATAGAATGGTCTTTTATTTTCATGTCCTGTTATCGTTAAATAATTCCTTGAAGTATTTTCTATCCTGAATTACAAAACTACGTATCCAAGTGTTTCATTTAATTGTTAAATGAAGCACTAGGTTAAAATATGCACTAAATTTCTCAGAATAAAGCGATGTAGGTATCTTCTATTATTTTATAATGAGAGACGTTTAAACCACAATTACGTCTTGTCACAAATTATGCTCTTACAATGATAATAATTATAATACAATTTTGAATTAATTATAACAAAGCTTTGAAACATTTGTACCCATTATTTGAAATAGAAGTTTCTGTAAAGAAAATTCAAACAATGAATTAAATCATATCAAGTTTAACCCACACTACACGAACAACTTGTATCGCAGAATTAATCCGAACAATTTACATAGTAATTGGGAGTGGACCAAAATGTTAGACCCCTTTGCGGCCCAACATGGGACCGCCAACATTTGCATTTAGCTGGATGTATATTCAATCAATTTTGGAATTAACATCCATTTTAAGACACGTATTCAATTTTTTTTTTATAATATTAATATTTCTAGAATAATGGTTTTCATTGTTTGCTAATTCAATAACAATTTGCTGTATCAAACATTCTTTAGATATATTTTTACGACTAGTTATTGAGAGAATTGGTTAGTGATTTTCATTAGTTGAACACACTAATGTAATACGTAAACATCAACTACCTAAATGTTGTTTCATTTTCAATTACCACCACATCTTAAAAAATATAGAAAAAGTAAATATTCAGTTGATTTCGATTGTTACAAGCCATTGCATCTAGTAGGCGTTGATTTTAAGACTTTTTTGTCAACAAACTGATGACAAAATGGTAACTGTCTCTCAAATTCAAATTTACATGAAATATATAAAGGAAATCACCTCACATAAATTATGTAGTTTACCTGGGGTTATTTCCTGGAGCTCACTCAACACAAAATCTAAGTGACAACTTCCCCGTGCAGACTACTTACAATGCACATTGAAAGTGGGTGTCAAGCTCAGTAAGTCAGTCTCGCATCGAATTGATCGTTAAAATGTGATTGACAAGAAAGTATCTAGAGATTCTATAATGTGTCGAATCTAGTGTAGAAAGAGTCTTGAAATAAATAAATAAAATTATTTGGCCTGTTGGCCTAGTGGTTAGTGACCCTGACTGCTAAGCCGGAGGTCGTGGGTTCGATCCCCACCCAGGATAAAACTTTGTGTGATGAGCATAAAGGTTTGTTCTGTGTCTGGGTGTAATTTATCTATAATATGTATGTATTTTTATTTGAAGACAAAAGTCTTCAACCAATGTGTGTTGCCAGTGATGACTTATGGTACTGAGACATGGCCGCTAACGATGGGGCTCATTGAAAAGCTCACTGTCGCTCAGCGAGCCATGGAAAGAGCTATGCTCGGATTTTCCCTGCGTGATCGAATCAGAAGTGAGGAGATCCGCAGGAGAACTAAAGTTGCCGACATAGCTCACCGAATCGCATCGCTGAAGTGACAGTGGGCAGGCCACATAGCCCGCAGAACTAATGGCCGATGGGGCAAAAAGGTTCTCGAGTGGCGGCCACGTATTGGAAAGCGCAGATGGACCGACGACCTAGTAAAGGTTGCGGGTGGCCGTTGGATGCGAGCGGCACAAAATCGCTCGCTGTGGCGAAAATTTGGTGAGGCCTATGTTCAACAGTGGACGTCATTGGGCTGATATGATGATGATGATGTATGTATTTACAAAAAAAAATGTATTTAAGTAGTATATCAGTTGTTTAGTACCCATAACACAAGCAAATATAATTTCTTACTTGGGGACTAGATGGCGCTGTGTGAATGTGGTAGAATATTATATTATTATTATTATTTACCGAAAACTTATTTAATGCCAAGATATACTTAATAACATCAGGCAAAGTAGTCAATGTGGTCATGTTTAAAAAGTAGAGATTAAATTAAAAAGGGATAATTCAACCTTTTTTTCATTGCTGCGACTCAACGTTTTGTCTGAGAACTAAACAACATGACTGCACCTGCTCCACTCGATCTCTCAACAAGCGAGTCTTATAAAAGTCATTAAGGATCGCATTTTTAATTAAGCTAAACCCTTGTTATTTAAATGTGAGTCCCCTAATTTTAGATCCCCTTGACCTTTCTTAATATTCTTAAAATACTTAGTCTTCAAATGACTTAAGTAAGGAGACAGACGAGACGATCCCTCAAAACATGATTCCTTAATCAAATTCAAGCGAGATCGCTGCCTTCGATCCACCAAATGTTCGGTGTTACGGAATACTCCGGCTAAGCATTTACATAATAGTTCGAACTCAATGTAAATTCGGCTTAATCATCTGGGAAAATACGATGTCGCAATTTGAGTTAATAATTTCAGTTGTTTTTGTCTATGTGCCAAATACAGGAATTCATACTGTTGAAATAGTTCCGCCAGTTTTGTAACATAAATTAGGTCGCCTAGTTTGGATATTTTCCATTTATGTACATTCCAAGATAATATCGCTAAAATAATACGGTTAGTTTGAAAACGGTTCTGCCCTTTTACGAGTATTCTTGATAAGTTTTATTGCTATTGAAACAGGACGATATTTTTGTCTTGTTAGCCAATAATATGGTTGGATGTTTGCCTTAATATAATGTATGAATATATGTGTCTGAATATAAATCAAATTGTTGTTGACGATTGCGTTTAGTAAAAGAAGAGTATTCTATAAGAATTATTCATAAATCTATTGCGAATTATGTTTCCAGTGACTTGCGTGAGGGACGATTCGAACATAATAAAATGTTAAAAAAAGGAAATTGCTTATTATTTAATTTAAATAATAAAAGCTAATATTAAAATAAATTCTTTTTCTTGTAATTTTTTACTTTTCTGATTTTCAAGTAAGTATCATCATAATTATATCAGTCCAACGACGTTCACTGCTGAACATAGGCCTCATCTAATTTACGCCAACCTACCGCCTGCAAACTGGGACGGCCACGTATTGGAAGGCGTAGCGCGGAACGGCCCCTCACCAGATGGACCGACGACCTGGTCGAGGTTGCCGGCGGCCGTTGGTTACAAGCACAATATAGGTGTACTCGTATACAATCAGAAAAAAAAATATAAATGCTCCTTTTTCTTTTTTTTAAGTTCAAACCCTTGATCAGTTTAAAAATCCACAACAATATAACATAACAACATAACAACAATACGATGATAAGCTCATATTTGATTTCATAAATAAATTTATCGCCCAAGTCTATTGAAGTATCAATATGCAACACTCAGCTCAGCTCTTTGTACTACAAAGACAATAGAACCAATGCATTGCAACCTTCCTATATCTTCTATTGTATTCCCTAAGCCGCTAACCCAATTTATATTCATCAAAGCTAACCCAGTTGAATAGAATATTGGTTTTGAAACAGTCGCATCAAAATTGCACCGCCACGCATTCGATCGGGACGTTTCCATGTACTCATGTGAAGCTGTTCTTTTGGGAAACTCGAGAACAGAATCGATTCCTCATTATTCTGTTTTTCAATCTTCATCATTACAATGCATAAACGTCCGCTGCTAGGCACGGGGCCCTTCCAAGCATTTTAGAGTAAGTTTAGCCAACTATACCATTGGGGGGTTTGCGTTTTAGGTTGGTATAAGGTTTTGTCCGAATGTACAGGAAGGGACACAATTTATGCTACTTTGGAAGCGATTATTTCAGAAAATATTCACTCAATCAAAAATCTTTATAAAGATGACTTAGACCTTATAGTGTTTTTAAAAGATCTGTCGAAATATATGCAATTCATAAATTTTTGTTGTTACATGTATGGAGTGTCTCCATTAAAAATATTTATTTTTATTATTTAACTACTAAACCTAGTAGGGGCCTATACAAGACACCTATTCTCCAAATTGCATCGATATACATTGAATAGTTGTCGAGTAAAATGCCTGTGACACACGGACGGACAGACGGATGGACGGATACGAGTATGACGAAACTATAAGGGTTCCGTTTTGCCATTTTAGCTACGGAACCCAAAAAACCAGTATTATTAAGGTACAGGACAATTGACAATTGTGGCGGAAATTAGGTGAGGCTTATGTTCAGCAGTGGACGTCATTGGGCTGATATGATGATGATGATGATGACAGGACAATTTACTGCTTTTGACTAAATTTGCCACAGTACGATGTAGTATGTATAAAGACTGGACGAACTATTGTTAGGTTTATGTGTCCAGAAATTCTGAGTATCGGCTCGTATTCTATACTCGTACTCCAGGTATACGGCAATAGCTTGCTCCCGATCATATGGAATCTAACAATGACATATCTCACGACATTTTGAAGTGAAGCATCTCCTGCCTTTGAGAATATAAGACATGATACTGTGCAGTGCGGAAATATTTTATAGTACTATAAAATATATCTGCAGGTTTCCAAACGAATGGGCAGGATTTGGGAAGTCCCTTTCATAGAGTATGAACGTAAAGTAGCAGTATCCATATTGTTGCGTTTTTTTAGGTGAGCGCAAAGTGCCGGAGGCCCAATAACCCTTTTCTTTCTTTCCATTGTAATCCCAACTTTCATTTTTCCTTATGGTTGACAGAGGGCAGCTTTTGTATTCTTAACATTGTTACTGCAGCGCTTAGCTGTAAGCATATAGCATATATAGATTTTTTATGTTATAAAAAGTTAAACAAATCGATTCTCGTTGTAATTTAGTCTAAAGGTTAAATATTTCGTCTAAGTGGTTAAAAGATATCCTCATTACTGATAAAATAAGTGTAAGCTATTATTAAGCTCTAAAAACTACTGGTCACAAACAGAAACAACAAAAATAAAAATAAGACTATTAAGTTATTTTTAAAAATAAATTCAGTCCTTGTTTATTCTTTAACTTTCAGCTTTACAAATATAAAAGCATGTTTCATCTAAACATATTCATTTTGTATTTACTTTTGTTATGAAATATAATAAATATCGTACTAGTTATTCAAATACCTTTTATTCCAAATTGTATTTGACAATCCCACGAGAGATCGGATGCGTACAATATTCTATACAACCATTTTTAGGAGTGACTGAACAAGATACATTTACATGAGTACATTACAGTAAATACATAGATTTTATGAGTAGTTTGGTCTTTTTTTAGTAGGTATATGCCTCCTCTTCGGTGAATAAGGTGTGACGTTATCTTATATTTGAATGTTTTTACCAATCATTGTCATCATCATCATATCAGCCCAATTACGTCCACTGCTAGACTTAGGCTTCATCTAATTTCCAACGCAGCGGGTGGCCTTGTGCAGCCTGTATCCAACAACCACCCGCAACCCTGAGGGCCGGCGGCGGCGCGGCGCACATAATATGACGAAGAGCAGCGCAAAGCATTTTTCATTATAAAACGATTAACGAAATTATTCTCATTGAAATAACATCCAAAATCAAGTGACACAACTATTCATTCTTCAGTAATTAATAGTGTTAATTTTGGTTATTATTACAAAGATACCAATGTCGTTAATCGTTTGACAGTGAAAAATGTTATACGATGTTCTTCGCCATATATGCGCCGGCTTTACCAGGCCATACCAGTATTGGTGACTTAATATAATAACATACCATGTAATTAAAATAATGATGACGTCAATACCACGTCGCAATCATTAAGGTCATATGTCGCAGTAATGAATATAAAACAAAAACAAAACTACCACGCCCACGCTCAACAAAATAAAAATATTTGTACGTTCACGTTCATACAAACTTGTACTGAAAAAAGTATTGTGTTTGTCTGTGCAACGTTACATTTGACGTCATTATCAGACTCGTTATCGCATGCACGATATCATTTTGTACATACGTCAAATTAAAAAGATCTCTTTTGAATATTTATTGTTAAAATATTTTAAACATATTTTTAAACATAGTTATCTCTATTGTGATTCGAAATCAAATAAACATGGACTTTTGTTATTTATATACACCTAAATAACGATAATAAAAATGTAATGACAAACACAGCCATTATGTTATATAATATATTATTCGTCTCAATAAGTCATAATTATTTTATCCTAACTAGCACCAATTATTATGAATGGTAATCGTAAAACCGAATCGAGTAATTTCGCCATGATGCTTATTATAAAAACAGTTTAAGTACCTAATATTATCCTCAGTGTAGTGACGGATTAAGAATACATTATGTCGCTACCCCATCTCAACCCGTGGGTGTCGTAAAAAGCGTCTAAGGGTAACCTTTTGCAGATAAGAGCACTGCGAGTAAAGGAAAATTCTAAACATACCCGATACCAACCCATCTGGCCCGCGTGGTATAGTAGGCTAAATTCCCTCCACATTCTTTGAAGGAAACCCGTGGCCAGCAGTGGGAGGTTTATGTGTTGAAATGATGAAGCTGATGACCTAATATTATTATTATACTATTTACAAACTAACAGTGTTATTGTTATGTCCCTAATGAACGTTTGATTCTTGCATTTTGAAGGGTATTCAATGGATAGCCATGTTATTGTGATAATAATACATTTAATTTTATCCTAGAGAAGTTTCCCATTTCATTTCTAGAACAAAATGACAACTACCGTAGTTATTACAAGTTCCCTCACGCATTGCGCTTACACGTGCCACTGCAAAACAAAAACAAAAGAAAACAAAATTTTCCCAACAAAATATTATTTCATAGTGACGGAAGAAGTTTCATTTACATATTTCTTTTACGGCCTGGGAGGCTGCCAGCCTTATAAAATAGAGAATGAATAACTGGCAAAACATAATGGTTACGAACATTCTGTTTTGCGATTTATCTTTTGAAAACTCATTTTGGAAAGATTTTGCTGTTAAAAATTTGAAAGTTTGTTTTAACCTTTTCTCTTTCAATTTTATTATTCTTTGGTCATAGATGAACACTAACTGATCTAAGGTACGAAGTTTTTTACATTTGGATCTCTGCTAATGATTAAGGATTCACTGAATCAGAAGATTTTTTAAAGGCCTTACATACATACAATGGGCATATTATGTTTTTGATTTTGAGAACTTAACTACACAAGTAACGTTACAAATACGCTACAAGGAGTTAAAAATAAAATATGTATCTATATTAATTATTTAGATTTATGTCTGACTGTGACTGTCACCGTGGCGCAGTGGTTAAGATGGTCGAATCGCCACTACATCGCCGTGCTGGGTGACGTGGGTTCGATTCCCACACGAGACAAATATTTGTGTGATTCATAGATATTTGTTTCTAGTCTGGGTGTACTTTGTGTCCGTTAGTTTCATGTTTGTAAAGCTCCCCGAGACACAGGGCTTGTTCCCTAGTGCGGGAGTTGTCTTTAAAAAATAAAAAAAAATGTATATTCAAGCTAACTTTGTCTCCCGCACAATAACCTGTAGTATGATAAAACATTACAAAGAAAAATTATAGCATTTTACTTTCAAGGTCTCCAACTATTTCAAACAAGAAATAAATTCACTGATCCGTTTTAATGTGAAAGAAGAACGAACATCCATACAATTATATTTTTCTTTCAACTTTCAACAATTTGCACATAGAAAAAACATGACGTTGTGTTTGAAAAAAAACTATCTCATATTAAAAAAAATAAAGTTCGACGTTTACTAAATTCAAAATCAAATTGTTATAAACTAGTTTTGTTTCATCAATTTCCCCATAACTTAACATTAACAATTGCTTTGAAAATTAAATCAAAGTAAACGTTAAACACGTGATCAGTGGCTATTATTCACCGACAGAGTGCTGGTTTAATCAACAGCCGTGCGCTTGATAGCTCGCATATTTCATAAATAGGCCTTTTGTAATACTGGCTATGAGTTTCATGGATGCCTGCGATACATAGAATCATCCGAATCGTGGCTCGTTATTTCATTTATGCGTTAATTAGAATGCAAGTGGTTATTCAAATAGTGTTCGGTTTTAATTGGGTTTTGCTTTTACATAGATACGCTGTTGGATATAATATATTATGAATTATGTTTTGCTATCTCATTTCAAAGTCAAAAGTAAATCGGCACTTTATTGCATTCGCTTTTAAGGTACCGACGCGTCAACAAGGTTAATTGGAACTTCAACAGTAGACTTAATCGATTTTAATATCGTTTGTTATTTTCAAACATTTGGCAGCGGTATTGAAATCGACTAAGTGGAACTTGGAGATTCCTAGTAGGTCCTAAGGAGTAATTTTATACTGCTAAAGTGCAAACTATTTTTCATCTCACTTCATTACTTAATATTTTAATTAAGCGCTTCTAAAGAATATAAAACTATTTTTAAATATTTATAATGTTGAATGATTAATGGTAATTTGTCATACAGGTCTCCTAGTACAGACACCAGTCTCCCACACAGATTACACAAGAATTGTAACTGAGACAAATATTGTACTTACTTATATACATGTTAACTGTGTGAGAGAGAAAATAAATCGATTTTTTTTTATTTCGACCTGGTTAGTGAAGCATCTGACCGAACATAATTTTCCCAAAATAATAAATTATATTAGAGTATTTCAAGCTAGCATAGCACGAATAAACATCCTTCCTTCAGATGGAACAGGTTGGAATTTAAATAGCACAAGATATAGGTATACGTTTTTATGATCACAAAATTCAATGAGGCTCAAAGTAAATTTTATCGGTAAATGCAAGGAAGTTGTCCCTAGTCTTTTAAGTTGATGAATTTCCCCCGCACAAAAAACTAATTTCACATTTTGACAGGCAAAATCAGCCCTCACGCCCGAATTGGGGAACACAAATCACTTTCGTAGTTGATTATTACATTTCGCAATGAAATTATTCTCGATTGTACAATAACTGTATTTTCAATGTTCTCGTGAGGGAGTTTTATTATTTTAGGTACATATTTATTTATTAAATGTTATTTAAAGTCACTCATCAAAATATTAAAACACAGATATTAAACAAACAAGAATCAAAATGTAATCTGCTCCACTATGCAGGATCGCTCGCTGTCGCGTAAATTAGGCGAAGCTTTAATTTTTAAACGACTTCATTATTATAACCTGTTGTTGAATGTCAATAATTTTATTTATTGACATTCAACAACAGGTTTTACAGTTTTTTATATTTTTCATACCTACCTACGTACAAAGTTTGTTTTCTTGGAGAATACAAAACAATAATAATTTATTGTAATGATGATGGTGACAATGATGTCAAGCAGTGGACGTTGTTGGGCTGAGAGGATGATGATGATGATGCATATATTATTAATATTATAGTACTAAAATTATGTAAACAGTATTGATCGCTCGTGTTGCATCGTTGTTTACGTCCAATGTTACAATATACATATCGCTCCTTGAATACAAAAGGGCCACAAATCAAAAAAAATTGAAAATCGTTTTATTGCAAAAATGGTACCTAAATCAACTATATTTTATAGTAAGAATAAAACACCCATCATTTTAGCTTATTTTATGACCAAAATGGCTTACCGCCCTTTTTGTATTGGAGCACTTTGACAGGTAATGTCAGTGCAAGACAGCCATTTTGTGAGTTGTGCCCCGAAATTAAACGCAAACGCACGTCGGTTGCATGAAAAAGTGCCACAATCCAAAATATGTCTGTGTTAAATTCAAAATGTCAGATAAGTCTGATTAGATTTTATAATACAAAAGGGCCATATTTTGGAAAACGTCCGTTTTGCATTCTAACATCAAGTAGTTGTAATCATATTTTGTAATTCAACAGTGGCATATTTGAAATGCGTCCCTTTTGCATTGAATTATACTCAAATAAATTATTATTTTTAGAATGCTAGAATGAAAACCTTAGAAATATGGCCGTGTTGCATGAAAATAATTTTGATTATCGTTAAATTTTTTGAAATCAAAACTACCATTTTGATGTTAATTTTGTTCTGTTGTTATTATTTCAGTGATTTTTAACTATAAAAACGTACAAAAGTGTTTAACTTGTTTTCTACAGGCATGGAGCAAATGTCAAAGCAATTGCTCTTATGATTAAACTAGATCATTGTAGGATTCGTCTATGTTTTAAAGGTTTTTAACTTTTTGAATAATATGGGTAGGTTGTTAGTAAATGTTGAATAGGATGTGATAAAACACATTGACCCATAGTTTTAATGAATGTTGTGTATAAAGCGACATAGGTTTGTTTGATATTAGATGTTAAAACTGGTAAATTAGTATTAAGATCTTGCGTATAGCGCAAGTACGTATGTATGACTGTTTTTTGTTAAAAAAAAAAACCTTTATATTCTCTTTTTAGGGTTCCGTACCTCAAAAGAAAAAACGGAAACCTTATAAGATCACTCTGTTATCCGTTGGTCTGTCTGTTTGTCCATGTATCAAGAATATTTTTCACAAGAACGCGTAAAGGTATCAAACTGAAATTAATATCAAATACTCCGGTCTACAATCCCTTGACACAATAAAAAATCAGAGTTCTAAGTAAAAGCAATCATAAGATATAGCCGCTTATGCTTCATTTTTGTCGCATAGCTAATTTTATTATCTTGACCTAGAATCATGAAATTTGGTAAGAAGCAATATCAGTTGGACAAGTAAAGGTAAAAAATTGAAAACCGTACTCATGTAATTAGTATATTGGATGTAATTAGTATAATTATATTAGTATATTGGAAGAGATACAGAGTGATAAGGTGAGACTGGACTGCCGTTACATGAAAATGGTTCACCTACCTACGTTCACGAGAATATTTCTAACATTATTATTGCAATCCCATTACCTACTAATACGTCGTTACCTGTAAATGTAAGTTGCTACTAGTTCTTGCTTTCCCATTCGAGATACTTTCGCTGCCTGCAATCTAGTTCTTGAATTGGGCTGTTTAGTGAACAAATAATAATATAGGGTGTTAGGGGATACGTTTCTAAGCAAATAAAATAACACAATCATACAGCTATGCATTTTGCTACAGAGTTTATTTCACTATTTTCATCCTCTAGTAATCATAGGTTAGGGTCAGGTTGCTGTCTGGTAAGGAGTTTGTATCTGAAGAATCAATGAGTAGCGCCTCTGGTTGACTGAGTGCTGAAGTATAAGAGTATGACATCGCAACATCATACTTGCACTCTAAGTAAGATTCCAATACAAATTTGCCAGTCTTAACAGCTTTTATCAAACAAAGAAACAAGAAACTATGAGTTAATGCGTCTTAATCATATCATATTCAACATTTATAAATACCTAACCATATTTTTATAGGTAATACCCACTGTCTTTAGTTAAAAAACTTTAAATTAGTGACGAATGCTACAGTGACGGGGCTTCAATTCAGTTTACATAGTATTATTAATCTAATTTAATCACTAAAGCAATTGCTGTATCATTCTAAAACTATGTGATTTTGTAAGACTGTATATTTGTAATAATATTACACAGTAACAATATACCCACAGTCTTACAAAATCACATAATATTTTGTGCTAATAACGAAGTCTGCCATTAGAATTGATCTCATATTACTTAAAGTTTCAGATACAGAAATGAGTGTCGGCTGTTAATTTTCTTAGGGAATTGATTAATTAATGTTTTTTATAAATACTTTGATATAAATTATTGTTTTATCTCTTGATTTTTTAAGGAAATCCGCAAATTAATAATATAAAAATTTTAGAGAATTGACTGAATAATAGTCACGTACCAAGTTGATCTAGCTATTAATATTAAGTTATGACTTGTTACAGTGTTTTATTGTTGTTCATTCACTTACGTTATTACCTTGTGATACGAATTTAACTTTTTAAACATCTTTTTTGCCAAAAAGGTACCAATAAACTATTGGTATGTGTAATTTTGTATATATTTTTTGACATAATTCCTATGATATTGATTCAAATTTTGAATGCAAAAGGGACTTTTGTGCTTTTTTATCATAGTGGGTAACAGCTATCACAAAGTCCATATTGCACATAGATAGAGCTAAAAAATACGCTTCTAATGATATATTAATATCTTATATTTAATAAATAAAAATATAAAAAATTAACAAAAAACTGTTTCAAAAATTTGTTTTGGCCGTCCTGTAAAATTTATGAATTTCGACTTGTGTCGCTTTTGTATTCAAGGAGCGATATTTCCAATATTTTCCAATAGTACCTCCCAGTAAATCTATCGCTAGAGTACAACTGGAATAATCTAAACAACTATTGGAATGAACAGCGACACTTTTCAATTACTGGATAGACCGGCAACCCAGAAAAACTGAGCTCAGTGATTCTTTTCACAATATCGTGATTAAATGATCGAATTTTCTTAAATTCTTTGTGAAATGTTTGAAAGTAGCACCAAACATGTTTAAATTTTCAACCATTTGATAGCGATATCGAAATCAAGATTGCGAGTAGACATTAATATAACGTATTCATCATTCAAAAATACAAACGAAGTAGTAACAAATTAAACACTACAAAAATACCACAGTCTAAATTATTGTCCTCTTTGTTCGTAAAATCATAGAGTAAGGAGACTAAAATATGCTTTAGTTAGCTTTTTCTTTTATTACCGACACATTTGTAGAACATTATTGTGACTTTTTTATCGTCTACGATTATAAAAACAAGCTGTTCACGTGAGATGATCTTGTTCTACGTGTTTTCGGTTATCTTGGGAATCATAAAACCTATTTGATGGAGTTTCAAAGCTATAAAACTTCACGTGTGACAAACTTTGTGAAGTTTAGAATAAATTTTATGTAGAACACGTTGCAAACTTTTGAAATTCAGCATACGTTTTATTTCTTTGTAGAAGTATTTTGATCACTAAAACTAAAGCTTGAAATAATCTTTGATGGTGGTCAATCAACTTGAACTGAAAGGAGATATTTGTTAACTCGGCGGTCTGTCAAATGTTATACAATTTTCAGGATTATGTTTAGTTTGATATAAACAATACGGTATTTATATTATCGTCATTGCATAAATTCATACATTCAATATTTTTACGCTCAAGTTATTTAATTTAAGAAAATAGTATACTTACTACATGATTATTTTCTTTTTCTACCACTATCTAATTATTATTATTCTTTTTTTATTGCATAAAGTGGCAGACGAGCAGCTGCAGACGGCCCACTGTATTTGTAATGTTTTTTTTTTTTTTAATCTTTATTTGTTTAGGGGTTTTATTACTAAGTAATATGTCACCCCCATCGTACCTTCTACATGTTATCTCTACTTACATACTAAGAGATACCTCACTGCTGTATAAATATAGCAAATAAGTCAGATGCAATATCTGAAGTCGGGCTCGCTAATATACTAGTGAACACTCCGACGTCGTTCATGTTTAGGTCATATTTAGATTTGTAATGTTATGTATTTATAAATGTAAATAAACCGGCTTTTGCGGCCGAAAATCCGATAGCTCAGAAACAGGGTAGTTATACCGAGCGGGGCATGACTCGTTGTAAACAGTTGTAGGTATTGTGGAGTATTAAAAATAAAATACACTAAAACAGGCACTAATTATTCTTAGATTGAAACTATGTGGATCAAACAAGCATTATGTTTAAATAGCGTGAATAGAATTGTAGTTTGAGGATTGAAACAACAACACTGTAGCGCCTCATAGAAATTATAATCAAGTTTGATTTTAGAAATCATTTCTCAGACATATTGCAAAGATATGCAAATATGTGCTAGGAACTAACATCAAGTCGTGCTTGTTTCGGCGCATAATACCTACTTTCAGGCGTCGTTGACATAAATAAGGTTGTTTCCATTGTCGCATACGTGAATTTATTTATTTTAATTTTAATATTTCAATTTTTTTTTTATTTTGCGTTAAAATTTAGGAATAATTTCCATGCAATTGGAGACGCCGTTTTGTATTCATACATCATCATCATCACTATAATCTAGAAACGTCCCACTACTGGGCACGTGTCCCTTCCTACTATACCACGCTGGCCAAACGGGTTGGTATAGGGTTTTGTTTCGAATTTTCCTTTTCTTGCAATTGCTCTTGTCTGTTTAGGTTTTCTCCCTTAGTCGCCTTTTACGATACCCACGGGTTGAAATGGGTAGTGATATTACGTATTCTTAAGCCATCGATTGCTATTGTCATTAACCGGACATATTTCCAAACGTGAGGCTGTTACTGAGTATTTCATCACATCAAACGCCAGTACCGTTTTTGCCTGACTTGGAAATCGGACCACTTGCACAGCAGTGCAACACACTGAACATTTTCTTAAGAATAATAAAACCAGGTGCTTTTATGAATATACGTGTATAAGCCAATTTGCAAACGTTTAGAGCATAATGTTTGTATTACATTATTGGAGATAAACAATAGAAAATGAGGTAAACATTATCATTCGAGTTATCTAATCGCGCGTCTGTTTGTCTGTTATTTGAAGCAGTCTGTAAACGTACTCGTGCTTTTATTGTATGCTGACACAGATAAATGTATGTTTGCTAAGTCGGCTGTAAGAGTAGTTACCTATTTCAATAAGATCAAAGAAGATAATCGAAATTGGTTATTGTTTACTCGATATGTTAAGCCTGTTTTGATATACGAAACTCGGTTCTTACGACCACTATCTTAAAAAATTTCTAAAGCACCTACCAAATGGATAGTTTTTTGTGCAACTTTGTCACCATAAATCTATATTTGCTAAATTCTTTGCGGTAATAAAAACATTACTAAGTCTTTATTTTAACAAAAAAAATTACAAACTATTTCCAGCATGGCCGATACTATCTATATGTCGCAGCCAACTGGTTAAATCAGCCATTCAATTAACTGCCTAGGTGTTTAACTAAACGGCGGCGTTCGTAGTAAAATGACTAGAAAGTTAATTGAATGGCTGATTTATACATGGTGGCGACATATACATAAATTGGTACTCTTCATCTTCTACGATTGTATAGTGCGTTCAGTGAATAGAATATATGATAGTAAGTAATTCTTTAGGAGTTCATTGTCCAATATAGTACCTATCTAAAACGTATTTGTGGTTAACTGATAAACCTCCAAGAATGCAAGTATCTACTAATAATATAATATTGACGATAACACCCAATGATAATCGTGAACAATGAGATTCATATAACCAGTCAGATTACTTACATGATATAAGTTTGTATTTGTTATATAGTCGTCAAATCGAACTAGGTAATGAGCGAACCAATTTTATATTATTATATTTAGGTAAGCATGATTATTCTATGTAAGGTACTAAAAAAAAAATTAAAATGTTTTATATGATCTCACAGTTTTGGTGCACAATATTATGCATCAGCCCCAGATAGTTATAAAAACACTTATATTTGGGCTACCTCGCTTCTTACAATTTACAATTTTACAAAAACCGAGCAAAACATTAACCATTAACTCTCTTGTCTTTTATCCTACAGCCGTCAACAATCTAAGCAAAAATATATTTTTTAAATTACACTTACATATTATAATGATTTGTTTCTAAATCTAAATCTAAATGATGCAACGAAAACACTCTCAAGAAAACGTATCGCTGTCTCCGTCAAGATATTCAGTGCATCTCTTTGTTCCACCGCCTCTTGAAGACGGATCCTTGTCGAGCCATCAGTGACGTAAACATTTTCAAGCCCGACCGCACACTTAACACTCATTTACGAGAACTGTGGTTTGTACACTAAGAAAATACGAGAGCATTTTGATGAAGAAGAATTTGATTGTTCTAGAATAGTCTTTATCGACTGGACTGGACTAAACCTTGGTAATAAAAGCGAGCGATATTCATAAAATTTTCTGTCATAATTAGCAAAAACCTGGCTGGCATCTAGATTCATACTTTGTGGAATTTGGCGCCATCCCAACGTATTTGCCCCTTCACAGAAAAAGTTAATAAACTCGCTTACTTTTTTGCTCAACCTATGTGAGTTTAATTTGCATTCATACACAGATTCATACATAGACGTCTTGTAATTAAAGCCACTCTACACTGTCTTTCCTGGAAGGCTGGCTACGAGTAGTCTAAGCCAGCAATTTTTAACAGATCCTCAACCCAACTAGTAAGAATGTTCTTGACAAAAACAATAAGTACTGTCATAATTAGCGAAAACCTGGCAACCTGATACCTCATGATCGTGATTTTTGCCTGTACACCAGAATCACAACGGTACCTAAATACCCGAAACACATATTTTAGTGAGATTAAACAACATTAATTTTAAAAATAATAATAGATATCTTAATTTTCGAGAACCTTCCTGAGTTATGTAGCACATGATATTTTTGTCTGAATTAATTATACGGAAATCGATTATCTCAACGTAATCAACTAAATATAGGTTACTGCCGTTAGCTTATGTTTTTATCATTACTGTGTCAATGTTAAGGATTATTTTGTAACCTAATTACGTTCATCACGATGATTATAAAGTAAATATCGTGTATATCATTAGTTTGTTAATTCTTCGAATGATGTGTTTGTACGATCTAGGGGGCTTGGTCAATATTTTTATTTGTTTTATGATTTGAACAATTTAAAGTTGAGTGGTTAAAAAAGAAGAGGAAATATGTTGACCACCTGATACCTCATGATTTATAAATAACATCACAGAAGGAAAAATTGAAGGAAAGAGAGGAAGATGTAGACCGAGTTGGATTTTGATCAAGGAGAGATACGGGTGGTGTCGTATCAGGAGGTAAAGCGAAACAAAAACAAGTATTTACTACACCGACAAGAGTGTAACGCTTAAATTAAGAAAGAAAAAGACAGAGATAATGATTATGATGTCGTTTATGAGATTAAATATGAACAACATTTTTATTACAATTATTATTTTTATTCCATGTGTTTCGAATTTACGTAGAGATTATTTCCGCATTATGATTTTAAAAACCTGTGAAGAACAGATAAAATATATGATTGTTGGAACAGTGCATGGAAACAAGATAAAATAAACTTCAATGTTTTAAAACGAGGTCCATAAACTTTTGTACATAATTACATGTGATAATTCTTATTACGTTTGTATTTGACGTATATCAATATTGTCCCACTTTAAAATTGCAATCTGTTTTGTTAATTGTATTTCAATAAATTCAACAATATAGATTAATAAATTATTTATAATTATATTCAGGACTCATTAGGAAAATTTGATTTGCACCGAATAGTGAGAACTTTGTATCATTAGTTGTGTATTAGAAATTGTCGTCTCTCAGCGCGATGCTGTGGCTCCAATAAGGTAATTTAAAAAAAGAAAAAAATTATAAAAGACTCAAATAGGAGTGTGTAATGTATTTCGTTATATGCTCACTAAACTACGGAGCCACCACCAGCTATCTCCACATCACGTCAGCAGTAAACATCAAAGCGTTCATATCTATTACATAAAGACAAGCCGTCTAGAACAGTAATTAACATATTGACAACCTCGTCCACTGAGTGACATGCTGAGAAAGCTTTAACGTGCTCACGAATGATGAGTATTTACTGTCATTAATCAATAATGTTCAGTTTAATTTATCTGTCGAATAAGTCACGTTTGGATAGTTACAGCGTTTTCAAATTTATGTGTTTTACGCACTTATTTGAAATGCTCAATGTATTGGGGTTGCTATTTTAAAATTCTTAGTAGGCATATAGCCCGGAAACCAAGCCCTGATTAATGACAATAGCACCGTATTACAAGGAGCCAAACATAACGTAAATATGTAAAGTCAAAACCGATAGGATACTTCCCGTTGACCAAGACCCACGAAATTTGGCAAGAAGCAATATCAAGTTGCACAAGACAAAAAAAAAAAATCAAGGCAAGGAAAAAAAAATCCGAAAACCGATCTCGTGTAGTTATATCTCTGAATTATAAGTACAACACAAACATTTGAGTAAGAGTAAGAGTTTGTGCCTACCTTTACGTATATTCTAACTTATATCTATCCCGTTACCAACTAATATCATATATTATATTTGGTCAACCCTCAGTGCACGAATCCGACTCGCACTTGGCCGGTATTTATTCTCTAGTAGATCAAGAATATCAATGAAATCCTATGTTTCATTATTAGGTACTCTAAACAAACATTACCTTATTCACTGACTAATAAACAAATATACAGACAAATAGTCAGTGTCTGTAGATACATAGGTTATCGTAAGTACAGAGCAGGGGGCCTATACGACCTAAACAGGGGGTCTATAATGTTATCGACTGCATTAAGTAATGCGAAAGACGTTGTATGCAAATAAGACGTTCTTTGAAGTAGTGAATTGGTAAACAATTTGTAAATTGATTAAATTTATGAAGATGCGCTTTGGACGTCAATTTCATTTAAGGTTTAACGGAATTGTATTACTTTTTGCTTGGTATGCATTAAAATGGCTGCCAATATTGTAGTAAATAAAAATACTTTTTTAAATGTGTGTTTTATGTTTTTTGAATGTAGGTTTCTTAAGGGTCGGGGTGGGAATGGGAAAGGATGCCCCTGGTGTTGCAGGCGCCCATAGGCTACGGTAACCGCTTACCATTAGACGGGCCGGTGGCAAACAGACGTACGGTAACGTCTGTTTGCCATCGTCGTGGTATAAAAAAACATGTTTTTAGACCTAAAATCCCGGAACACTTTGCATAGATAATAAGATCGATACCTTAAGACACTAAAAGGGTTTACACAGTATCTAGACATTCGATTTCTTTTCGATTTTAATATAGTGACAGTAACAACGATCATGACTATTTAAATATCAATATGCAGTAAATTAGGTGAGGCGTATGTCCAGATGATGGTTGTATGATGATGATGATGATGCAGTAAATTAGCAACACTTCGTCCATTTCAAATTTAATATGATTAAATTTAGACATTGCGATAGTCTCTGATATAACAAAACAGATGAAATATTTACATGGGCAGAAACAATAATCATCATTATCATCAATTCAACCCATACACGTCCAACTGCTGGGCGCGGGTCTCCTCCAAAGAATATGGAGGGAATTTAGCCCACTATAACACACTGGCCGGGGGGCGACGAGACGGATTGGTATAGGGTTTGTTTCGAATTTTCCTTTTCTCGCAGTGCTTTTGTCTGTATAAGGTGTGTGTAAGTAGTCGCCTTTTACGACACCCACGGGTTGAGATGGGGTAGTGACATTATGTATTCTTTATCCGTCACTACACGGATAATAATACGTATTTATATCTAACACGAATAATTAATGTAATAATGAATAATTTCCATTAATTAACCATTGATATCCAAGCCTTTTTTTTTTTTTTTACTTGGGGAAATGCCTGACGCATACCCCTCGGTCTTGGGGAAAGAACCGAGGGGTTATGTGGGGCTCGCACCCACTAAAGACCCAAGGTGTTCCTCTCGTCGCGCTCTGCTGTGGTCACGGGAGCGCAGGAACATTCGTCCGCGACAATTGATATCCAAGCCTAGGTTATCTTTACAGACATACAGGAGGTGCTAAATCTTTTCCCATATAGTTGACCACGACAACAATATCTGAACTATTTTCTTCAGCTAATTAGATACAATTATGCTAATTACTTCACTGGTACTTGTTTAGTGTTTTGAACTTGATAACCTGAGAATCATACGATACTGCATACATACCAAGGAGGGGGGTAAGTGGTACTTAGAGTACCCTTATGTATATACCTATTATCTCAGTTTTATCTACAAAGTACCAATTTCTCTACTACCTCTTAAAATATTACTTGAGTATTGGCTGTATTGTTATTCATCATCAGCAACCCATTAAGTCCCACTACTGGGCAAGGGTCTCCTCCAAAGAGAAGGGAATTTAGCCTTCTATACCACTCTGGTTGGTATAAAGTTTTGTATCGTATTTTCCTTTCCTCGAAGTGCTCTTGTCTGCATAAGGTTACTACCCTTAGCCGACACCCACGGGTTGAGATGACATGACATTATTTATTCCTATTTCGTCACTACACGAATTAAGAATACATAATTTAGATTTTTTTTTAAATAAGACGTAAAATTTAAGAATTAAAATTGTATCAGGATCTGATATGAAATCTAATGAATATTACAAGCTGCAATAGCTTAGTGGCCTGGAAAGGATATAAACTTGATTTTAAGCTTAACATATAACCAGCCAGAACAATAGTAATAAAAATAAATTAACAGTGCAATTAAATTTCGTACAATACTGCTAAGTACACTACGCCTCTCTGGCTTAATATAAAAATATTGTCTCAATCCTCTTATTTCCATAATTTAAAATCAGGTGTGACTGTGTAATTGTGATAAAGGATTTATGAATATTATGAGGTCCTTACTTGGTTATATTTAAAACAAACTCTTCCATTTCCTCTTGATAAATACATTTCTTATGCAAACAGTACACTGGATCAACTAACTTTATAATATTCTGAGTAAAAAGTTTATATTTTCACTGAACATAAATATTCAAGTCTACTTTCATTTGTTTAACATTTACTCTGGAGTCGACGTTGAATTATTGAATGCTTAAAATTGATTAAACCCATTTAGATTGAACAGTAAAGTATTATAGTTAGCAATACCTTTCACGAAAACTAAGTACATTGTAATAACTACTGCGAAGATTGAGAGTATAAATTCAAAATAAGGTCACACACACTAAGATAGAAAATAAAAGAAAATATTCAATTATATAACATATATTAATTATATTTGTACATTTTGGTGTTTGCTTCTCACAACTTAACTCACACAACAATCACTGGAACTTATAAACAATACTTAAATATAATTATTCTAAAGAACTATCACAGTCGAAAGCGAAGAAGAATATATCTCTTCCTACGAGTACCTCTCCCGTACCTTAGCGAACATTTCTGCACTGTCAGCGTTGTTAACTCCCTCGGTCTTCCCGAAGAATGTCATCCTGGTGGTCTTAACAAGGCCCTTGTTGGCCTCGGCCGACTTCCTCCAGTAAACTGTCTGGACTGCGTTCCTGCCCGCGATGTACCGGGTCGCACTGCCGATGAGTTGGCGTTTGTCCATCTCCGAAGATTAAAATTTGGAGTAGACAAAGTAAGCAACACAGCTTTGCGCTGTTAAATGTTTATAAATGTTGAGTAAAACTTTAGACGTGTTTAGCAGATGAGTGCTGAGTAGTTAATGAGTGATATTGTGGAGCCGGTTCGTTCTTATATATAGTGGAGGCACGTGCGGCGCATCTGACTGATAAAGGTACCACAACACGTTCTGTTGTAAACTAAGCATATCAGTATCGGTGACACACTTGTGTGTGTAAACTTTGCACTTAGCGAATGCGTGCCGTCAAACATAGACTTGACTATTAAGGAAGCAATGCAGTTGTACATTACTCGAGTGACATACATTGCGTATTAAGAAGATAAAATTATATATAACATTGGTATGTTACCAGCAATGGAAAGATTTTTGTATCAAGTAGTTGTTTAGTTATTCATTCTTTTCATAGTCTTTTTATGGTGGATATTATTATATTTGAACAAAGTTTTTGTTTGTTTTAGTTATTTGTTCTTAACAAATAGAGAATGCTAGACAAATTTAGTGCAATAAAAGTAATTCTTGTTTATTGTTCTCGGAAAATGAAGGCTAATATTTGTTTTATCAGGTTTCTTGTAAGCCCAGACATCAATTGGAGTCGTGTATCACGCTGGATAAGTTGGTTTATTTGTAAATACCAACAGATAGTTCAGAACATTCTTACTTCAACAGTTATTAGCAGATGGTTAGCCTTATTTGTTATTTTCGCATATAGAGATATTATTATGTGATACCTAGTACCTTTTTGGGATAATTAAAACAAATCACTAAATACCTAATTTGCTAGTAATTGCAATGCAATTTAAAATAAAATTATTAGTTCAATGCAATGCTTGATAATGAGCGACTCTTTTATTTGTCGTTTTTCTATTGTACTGTTTAGTTATAACACTTATAAAGGTTGATGTTGCGATACGCCTCTTCGCGGGCGTATTTATTGTAGAAAAGTGATAAAATGAATAATAATTGTTTTAAGTGAAAAAGTTTCTACGTTGAGAGACAATAGTGCCAACAGGTAACCAAGAAATTCAAGTTCCAGAAAAACTTTAATATCCTAGTCATATTATACATATACATATTACATCACGCCTTTTTCCCCGAAGGAGTAGGCAGAATGTTTCACACCCACATGTCGCCAGCTATGTTTGGTTCCATGAAATAGGGGGCGATCCTATTGTCATCAACCGGGAAAATTTGTTTACCAAACTCCGGGAAAATCTCAATACTACAATTTCATGATAGAAAAGCCCAATACCATTTTCACCCGACCCGGGAATCGAACCCGGGACCTCTTACACAGCAGTCTGTATACACACCCTGGCAGTTTAAAACCCTAGTCTAGGATACACAATAGAGATAACACATTTTAGATGCAAAATACTTCATTGCTGAGTCACAAATACGTTTATTATAGGGAAGTATTTAATTACCATTAATAAAGTTGCAAGACATATTTTATTCCATTGATTGGTCATATACCTACTGTGGATGGACTTTGCACGTTGTACTTTATACGTTGTTTATAAATAAACTCTGTATTTTATTAGAAATAATTGTTGCGGAGGATGCTCGGGATCCTACTGGGGCATGTGTTTCATGCAATTTAATTCACAACTACAACAATTCACACACATGTCATATTTGGTACAATTCATATTTGTAAGTAAAACTAATTCTACGTGTTGGTAAGCTTACAAACTAAATAACATTACTCTAGATTAGGTATTGTGCAATGTATGTCACACAGAAGTGATTCATCCCATTCTAAATTAAAATTCCATAACGGCCTCTACGTGTTCGAACTTGGACTTGTGTCCCCGACTAAGCCTTCGAAAAGGACGGGTATCGGGTCACCTAAGATAGAAGTATAGCCGTGAAGAAAGAGACAACATACAACACATTTTACTGCGATATTTCTCTATTGCAGAACTTTTGTATTTAGAATAAAAAAACGTTTGCTGGTCCTATAACTACTCTTACAATTTAATTATTTTTATTTTATTTTTATCCTCAAGCAAATTGTTGTCCCATTTACCAACTTCGGACAGTAATGACGTCAGAGATTTGTCCTGAATATTTATTGGCAAATGTTATCAGTAATAACAATAGTCATCTGCAATGTTTGCGGCGCAGTTTTACCGTAAACATACATAGATAAAAACTATAACTTTGACGTCATAGTTCATGTTGTAATTATGAATGATTAATAATATAATTATTTATTAATTATTATTTATTTTAAATAATGGTGATTTATCAACGAGTGTTAAAGATTTGTATAATTTATTTATTTTTTATCTGTAGTGTATTAAATGTTGAAAATTTTAACTAAAATTATAGACAATAACTACTTAATAAAAAAATTATTGTCAGTAAAACTTACCATTATAAAAAATACTTAGATTTAAAAATTTAATTACATATTTTTTTTCAAAATTAAATTTTTTGTGATTATTGTTAAATTTAATACCTATCCTATTAATTAAACCAGTACTGTTTCTAATAATAAATGGGCTTTTTATTACGCAATAATAGCAAAATTCTGTTATTTATTGCCTGAACAAAGCGTTAAGTCAAATCGCCGACTTCAAAATATCATGATCATTAAGAAGATTGTTCTTAATTCCTTGTCATTTAACAAGTCTGTTTTCTTTGATGCCATTTAAGTTCGTAACATCAACAATAATAATAGAATTCAATCAAATGAATTGTCCAAAACATGGAATTCTTGGACCCAAATTTAATACTTCAATCTACACAGAATAAAGACGTTTAAATTTTTGATTACAAAGTTATTTAATATTAATATAATTAGATGTTGTATCTCCAGGTCGTAAATATCTATGTAATTACCAAATTTTATCAAATTCAGTCAAATATTTTAGTCTGAAATTGTATCAGATGGATAGATAGACAAGAGAAGTTACTCACCCATAAAAAATAAGGATTTTATATATTATGTACATTTTGTATGGAAATTCACTATTCTTCCTTGAGTCACTTTGTAAGTAGGTAATCTTTAATTGGACGTAATATATTAATTACCAAAGGCTAGAAATTACGAACTCCCTATCAAGTACCTATTCCATGATAACAAACATAAATTTCCATGTTGAACTTGTACATACCACTGATGTAAGAATCAAGACTATTGTCTTGGTAGACAAATGTCAAAGGGCTACTTGATAACTTTTAACAATACACCTAATAAAGGGCTTCATAGTAATAGATAAGAAGATATAGTCACAAAGTCTAATGGAATTAAACTGAAAAGAGTTACTTGCGATGATCCATTTTAACGTTTTTGGAAGGTAGGTGTAGGTAACTTTTAAGGAACTTTTAAATAGTAAACACCTTTTTCTTGCTGTCATTGGGCTTAATAATCTTAAAATAAAGATTTATTTTTTCCGGTTAATATCATAATATCAATTCATCATATCAGTCGTAGGACGGCTAATATCAATTAAAGGTGAAAAAAAATATCTTGAAGAATTCTGATTTCCTAATAGTAATTCTAAGGATATATCTGACCCACTGACCCTTATTTTTGGTGGGTGTGTGGTTTGTGGTCTAAACCCTCAAAACCTCTCTTTATAGAGGAGATAAAACCCTTGCATTTAGGACATTATTGGGTCTGCATTAAAATATAATGAACTTAATTTTTTTGGGATTACTCTAATTTCAAAAGTTGTTTGTAAAGTGATTTTATCTTTCTAATTACGTGTCAATTTAGGTTACAAAAAAAAAACAATTTGTTTAATCATTGCATGTAGACTCGTAGGTAAAAACTTATATAAAAAGAAACCCGTCACAATAACTTCAGAGACTTGTATGTCAACAAAGGTCAATTGAACTACATTGGATTTATCACTGAACCAGCGAGTGGCCAAACACGTGGAGTGCAACAGTCTTTGAACCATTGACTTCATCATGGAAAAATACATACTTTGAATTAACGGTTAATTTAAAAACTCGGAGTATAAAATAATGTAGGTCGTCTTGTTAAACTAAAAGTAATATTTTTCATCATGAAACACTGATCCGGTGTTTATTATGAAAATTCCAACCAATTTTTTTTATTAAATACCGAACTCTTGAAAACTTCAAAATGTTATATTTTTTATACTTATAGGTACCGTGAGGTCGGGTTACTTTGGCTCTCTCATTACAAGCCGGAGTTTTAGATACCATTTCTGGCCCTTAGTTTTGGAAGGATGAACAAATTTAAATGTAGGTAATATTGTATTATATATTATTGTGTTAGTATATACTACTAATGTAGTTACGGTTTTTTGTTGTTGTTATTGATTATGTTATCTTTTGCCCACCTAATGTAGTAACTACATAAAGATCTGAGCTTTTGGATGGAAGCTACCACCAAGAGCAATCATGGTTCATGTTCAAATTTGTTCGAGCAATACATTGCAATTTAATTCTATTCTTTTTAAAATATTAGCTTAAAATGTTCTCATTTAATGTTGTTCGGTTAATGTCCTATGCCAATTAAATTCGAGCTAATAATAATCTGACATTAGTCATGAGCGGTAGGTACTTATCATTTCTCTCAAAGCTTAATTAGTACGTGAAGTGACACGGTGTCAATATTAATGACATGGTCGGTGCGTTTGATTGTCTGTTGTATATAACTAAAATAAAAAGCTCTCATCTTAACCCATAAACGTCCCACTGCTGGGCACGGGTTTCCTCCAAAGAATGTGGAGGGAATTTAGCCTACTATGCCATGCAGGCCAGACGGATTGGTAGGTATAGGGTTTGTTTCGAATTTGCCTTTTCTCGCAGTGCTCTTGTCTGCTTAAGGTGCTTCCTTTTGGCTTCACCGTAGTCGGGTAAAAACAAGGATTTTATTAAGAAGTAAATTAACCTTTCATTTATACTAAACAAGTTTCTCCTTTCGTCTTCGCTTGTATATTATCGATAAGCATAACATGTTAGTCACCCTTCCTTTATCTATTGAAACAAACAGAATTATGATACCATACCATTCATTACAATCTAATCAACATAGAAAACAGTGCATTCCCAATGATCCACTCAAAGGAATTACATTGTGAGTTATTGAAAACACTGCGATCCATTTACAATAATTATTATAATGGTTAGTCAATAATATTACTCGTAATATTGGTAAAAATAGTTTTATATGTAGTTAGTCATTCATTAATGTGCTCTTTCCTCTTTCGGCGTTAATTAGAAATCATTAGAACACTCATTTTAATTCAGAATAATTATGTTTTTGTTTGTTTAGTCGGTGAATGACTTCAGTTAATAAACATTGCAGTTCATGAAAATGATTTGAACTAATCATTTGTTGAATAGAACATATGACTGCCTATATAGTTTCTTAGAGTAAGTATAAACACCTAGGTACCTTTATATGTCAGTATTGTCATAAAAAATGCGATGGTGGCTGAATGGATAAGGGACCGGCGTGCAAATCACGCGGTCCGAGTTCGATCCCCACCGGCAGTACCAATGTGGATTCCACTTTGTGGAATTTATATGTACTAGTCAAGTGACTTACCATCTGCTAACGGTGAAGGAAAACATCGTGAGGAAACCCACATACCCTAGAAGTAATTCTATGAGTATGTCTGATCCACCGGGTTGGTGGATCAGACATACTCATAGAATTACTTCTAGGGTATGTGCACTAGGCACTAGGCCAGCGTGAGTGGATTATGGCCTAAACTCTCTCAGCTCTCTAGTTATAGGAGAGGAGACCCGATCCCAGCAGTGGGACTTAATGGGTTGCTGATGATGATGATGATTGTCATAAAATGTCTTTTTTAAGATTATTATCTCTTTTTTTTTAATTTTAATTTACGATCAATTTGTAAAACATCTTAAACTTTATTTAAACTCGTGATAAAATCTATTGACTTTGACATAAGCGCATTTATTTACAGAAACGTCATTATATTTACCTATGCAACCAACGGAGGTGTGGCAGCATAATTGTCATACAAACAAGTATTGCGTCGTTACCGTCAAACTAAAATAAATACAAAACTCTCAATAACAATAACAAGTGATATTTATTTGAGACGCACTATTGTAAACCTGCTCTCCTTGATTGTTTAACGTAAGTCTCCTGAAAGACGAATTTCATAGAAAATCTATGAAAACATAAAAACATCCCATCAATATCGGCCCATTTTCTTAGCTACGATGCCACCAACAGACACACAGACACAGACACGTGAAACTTATAACCCCCCTTTTTTGCGTCGGGAAATAAAAAAATAAACATAATTTTTAGTTTCGAACCGACTTTTTCTTATATTAAAAGTTAGATATATTATTATCCTATCCTATACCACACTACTATATATCGATGTCGTATTCGACCGATCACATTATAAATTTTGTTTTAACTGGCCAGTACCTTATGAAAACGCTAGTACCATATTTTAACTGAAAAAAAGAGGATTAAATCTTGTGATTTAACAGAACAAAAGTTATAATTAATTCTCAGCTTTAAACCCTAGTCCTAATTTCCATATAACTTATTATTTTTAGTATGAAAATATAATTTGAATGTTCATAATTTTAATACGAGTCAACACAAAAACCAAGTCGTTATTTAAAGAGTGACTGTACGCCAAAGTCATAATTTTATACCGTCGAACAATAAAACTGTCTGAGCCAAATTTTAAGCCTCTCGTAACTATGTACATAATTTGTTAATTTAGCCAATTACATAACAATTTTTACAATGTACTTAAACAAAAACGGTAATGCTGAACAAATAAATGTATTTACATACCACATTATGTTATAGTCAAACACACAAATTGTTTGTTTTTTAATAAACATCGTGTATGATATCCGTGTTGTTTACTCTACTGTGTATTACCTATTTAATTAATATGCTAGATAAAAGTAATGTTTACTTTACATATTAACCGACATTGATATTCGCAGTGATAATTATGTACATAATAATATATAATTATCATATCAGCCCAACAAAAAAAATGTTCAGCAGTGGACGTTCTTGGCCTAATTTACGCCACTGCAACCAATATATAATTTAACAGAGGGCCCTGTTACAGCAATATTAAGCCAATATCTAGCAATTTTTAGGAATAGTATTACCGAGTGTTGATTGCTGCTAGTTAATAACTTATGCAGCTGAAATCGGAGGAAAGAGGATGTCGCTATTTTGATAGTAGGGAGGGGAGAGTTCCCTATTGTACCTATTGATAATTACGATGTTTGATGTTGAATCGTTGTCATATTTTTGAATATTACAGCGACCATATTTTTTATTTTTTTAAATTGTATACTTAGCAATATCGAAATCAAATAATAGGCAAAATCGGAGATAAAATACTAAGAAAGTTCCTGTAGAGTCTTATTCTACCTTTTTCTCGTTGGTCCTAATATTTTGTCCCATTTTCCAAAATTCAATGAAAAAATATTTTTTTTGGGATATAGGACAAAATATTGGAACACAAGGAATAAACCTCTTACAATTATTTATGATATTATCTGAAATGTAGAATCTTTTGAATGTCAAAACCACATAGACCGGCAAATAAAAACGCGACTTATGATTAAAGTATTAAACTATTGTCTTGTTTGTGTCTGTATTGACTATTGAGGTCTCTTGTTAGTGAAAAAAAAACCTTAACTGATAACATTCGCTTCAAAAACTTCCCAATCGCAATTAATCACCGGCATTAATTTCTCTACATACTAGACGAGGTCAGTATCCGTGCACCTAAGATAAAAATATTCTGACGTAACCGAACTTAGGAATGAGTTGAACGTAATTTGACGAAAACAATGATAAAAGTGTTGTTTTGATTGAATTGGAATCATTATGATTATTCAACTCTAATATTATCTCACTTGTTTAATTGTTTGTTATGGTCGTGTGTGTAATTTAAGTTCTACTTAATACGTAGAAATGATATCAGCTCAGCCAAATTTTATTACGTCTAGGTGTGTCTTGTTTTGTTTATATTGTAGCTACTTGATAATTTGGATCATTGATCATTTGTTTTATTAAAGTATTTTCATCGATCTGGGGCTATCAATGTCCTATTCTTTACCTGTATTATATTATCTGTTGTAAATATTATGACACTGAACAGCTATCTATTTATAGATACATAGAGACAGATCACGTTTTAAAAATAAACTTATTTATTGTCACAACCAATTTGTACAATTGCAACTATTATTTCAATTTGACGTAACATATTATTGCTTATTTAACATTTAGTATCTAACTTCTAATTTGGATACTGGTTTATAAACAACAATATTATTGATTTCCAATGAAGTCGTTAATTCATTTATTTGGTGTTTTATCTTGATCATGTTGATACATAAGCTAGTTATTTACTAGCTCGTGCCCGCAGCTCTACCCGCATAAGGTAGATTAAAGTCTATAGTAGCAAATAAGCATATGCTACTATAGACTTTAATCTATCCGTGTGCCTAATTTCACACAGATACGCTTTTTAGAGCTAATTGCAGCGACAGAATCTCTAAAACACACGATTGCAACGCAGAGAGTCGCCAAAACGCAATGCATCATCAATTGTCGTCGTAAAATTGCCGATCAGCGATGCTATAAATAGCGTGTTTTCTATGGCCCTTGGCCTATGTGCTTACGTGGGCAATAAAAATTGCTCAACTACGAGCAATGATTTTTGATTGCGTCGTGTCAAAATATCAAGAAATTTCCAACAAAGGCAACAACACACCTATCTCTGTTCTGTGGGCAACAAGCATTCAGCCCAATGATGTCCACTGTCGAACATAGCCTCACCTAATTTCCGCCACAGCGAGCGACAAACATTAATTTGGCAAAACGTTTTGCAATATTTAGGAGGTGCAACTTTAAGAAACTAGACAATACTTTCCTACACGAGCAATTCAGTTAAAAAGTTATCGAAAGAAAAAACACATAAAAATATTAAATTTGTGGAAAACCCAACAGTGAAAGCTTATAGACAAAGAAAAGTTTTGTACGTAGTTCGCACTGTACTCTTAGACAAATGTAAGGCATCTAACCATTTTGCCACACAAGTAATTACGTCACCAGCAGACTGCAATGACCATTAATCTACTTTCATGAACCTAATCACCACTAGTTACAGTAACATTTACTTTAATCTCTATATATTTAAACTTTAGACTTCTGCGAATTGTTACACATATTATACGTATCCATTATATCGCTCGCAGCTTCGTCCATGTGACTTACAGAAAGTCATTATCAAAATTAATTATACTTTGTGTCATTCTTGAACTATTCTTGTAATTGTTATAAATCGTTACGGTATAGAGGTTAAGCATCGTTCGGAAAGGTCAATCCATAAATGGGTGACCATTTCCAAGCGTCTCCGTACTTTGGAAGGCATGTTAATACGTTGGTCCCTGTAATCGTTAAGTCAAGTAGAAAGCCTACTGGCTGACTTGATAAATAGCAACAACAGGAAGTAGAACAAGAAATTCTGTTTCATATATACCCGACTGATGTTTTACTAAGTGAAATTAAGACGAAGTGGAATGCCGCACAGAAGAACAAAATACAGTGTCTTTAATAAAGCTTCCAACAAAATATACGCCGACATAAAGTAATATTTTTCTTTGAATGTTTCACTGAAAACTGTTTAAAATAAATGTCTCTGTAAACAAAACACAAATAGATTGTTATGAAGTAGAATAAACAATTAAATAGTATTATTTTTGCAAAAACAAGCTGCCGGTTGGGATGATATAAAAGCCTTTTTTGTCCGTGTTTTGTGTAATGCTTATCTTAATCTGAGAATGTCTATAGAAGAAAATATTTAAGTTTGTGATTCTTAGCCACAAAGCTTCGATGACGAGATAGGACAAGGAATAATCAAGTAATCTAGAGGCTTACTCTGAATTATCACATTCGATTGGTCGGTTTTTTTGTCGCTGTCAAATGTAAGGAAATTTAGATATGGTCGCTATCATTTTCAAAATTTGAGAGCGTCATCAAAACCGACTAATCGAATGTCGAAATTCAGAGTAAACTCCCTACTTAGTTTTTGTTAAAAGTATAAACAATAATAATTAATTAATTATATCATTGATATACCTATTATATGACATAATTATGGTAATTATATAATGTTTGAATTGAGTAACATAATATAAATAAACTATACAGTACCTATTTTGTATAACGACTGTAGAAACCAAAACAATATTTTATCTAGAAATGTTGTCATAATTAGTGTTGTTTAATGCAATCTTTTTTTAAACTGTTTTAAGTTCAACGATCGCAAATAAATATTTAAAAATAAACACTATTGCTAATTAACAAAATTAACCGTAGCTATCTTTTAAAAATATTTTACTGTGTTTTTGACTTCTAGCCTTGTTTATGTCGTAAAATTTATCATAATAATCATTATGGAAGCTGACTTATTTAAATTCGCATAAAATTACACGAAGCATTGTTTATTTTACTTTCAGTTTGCTTCCAACAGTGCAAAGGAACTATATACTTGACTGGCCTGTTGGTCTAGTGGTTAGTGACCCTGACTGCTAAGCCGGAGGTCGTGGGTTCGATCCCCACCCAGGATAAATCTTTGTGTGATGAGCATAAAGGTTTGTTCTGTGTCTGGGTGTAATTTATCTATAATGTGTATGTATTTACAAAAAAAAAATGTATTTAAGTAGTATATCAGTTGTTTAGTACCCATAACACAAGCAAATATAATTGCTTAATTTGGGACTAGATGGCGCTGTGTGAATGTGGTAGAATATTATTATTATTATTATTATATTATATAGCTTAGCTGAAACGAAACAAAATTGACCTCATAGAAAGCATGTTTAATTTGCCAATCAATCAAGACATTCGCAGGCACAATGAAGCAGCCTACAAAATTAAAATCATGAGAATAAGTGTTTTATTCCTCTCTGTTACTAGGACAAGCTTAAACACTATATAGCATACCTAGTAAATTCCTGACTTTAACCTGTTTAGAACTAAAATCGTAATTTTAGCCATATAAACACATTTTTTTTTAAATATTTTTACCAATGAATATTAATGTTGTTTCATTATCGTTTGTTAATGCACCCATGTAATGGAATTTTTCACCGTAACAAAAAACATTTTCAAGATTGTATTAGTGTATACAGATGTCAGGAATTGCCGTGAAATAGTAATATAATGCCGAAATAAGTCAACGTTTCCGCTTTTATTTTCGCGTTTACCAGAACCCTGACGTCAATAAAATTTGCAAGAGTAGACTTTATCAACCTTTTCCTCTGTGAACGTTTTTAAAGTGCGCTAAAGTTATATCTCTCCATTAATAAAATTATAGTAAATAAATGTAAGTAGGCCGCCAACTCACAATTTCAATACCTATTCTATTAAGTACCTAGCAGAAAATGACATGACCAAATTTCAATTATGAAACATTTGACAAGGATTTTGAAATCAAACAACCGAATGTCAAGATTTCGAGTAGCACTCGTTATGATGTTTTAATGCTTTTCTCAAATCACAGATCATTTTGTGTGAAGTGTATATTATGTATTGAAAAAATTAGTTTATAAATTAGCGTTTTCAAAAATACGAACTCTTCAACTATATAACATCTAGACTTATGTAGAACATATAAAATTAAGGATAAAAGGCCAATAGGGGACCTTTAAGAAGTAAGTATAGGTACTAAAATTAAAAACATCAAAATATTTAATTTAGAAAACAAAACTCGTATAATTCCACAGTTATATTCCATAGCCATAATCATTCAGGTTAAAAGTCTCAAACATTGCATCATGTTTGTACCCAAAGATTGTGAATGTACTAATTCCATACGAATTAAAGTACATCAGTAATTTTTCCATTACTCACAATGAGGTATCTCAAATTCGAATTAATGTACGTACAAGTTTCCATTATTTACAATGGTTGAACTGTATTACGCGGTACGTTATCGAACAATTAATAAAAAGTCACATTAGTTAAGTACTTAGTAGACTTATCGTGTAATGAAAAATAAATCAAAATAATTCTGGGCAACTCCACACCGGAGTTATTGCATTACTAAAGGCCGTGTCTAGCATGAAGTATTGATCACTCGGTGCACCAATAACAAAATTTTTCATTAAAAACCAAAATTTTGTAATAAAGCTATAGTGGGAATAAAACACTTGGCACAGTGATATTGATAGCAAAGCAACCATTTTAACCTCAACAGCATAGTCATCAGCTACCCATTAAGTCCCACTGCTGGGCTCGGGTCTCCTTTCCTCTAACTAGAGAGAGCTGAGAGGGTTTAGGCCATAATCCACTCACGCTGTTCTTGTGCGGGTTGGTAGATCAGACATACTCATAGAATTTCTTCTAGGGTATGTGGGATTCCTCACGATGTTTTCTTTCACCGTTAGCACATGGTAAGTCACTTGACTAGTACATTTAAATTCCACAAAGTGTAATTCACATTGGTACTGCCGGTCGGGATCGAACTCGGATCGCGTGATTTGCCCGCCGCCGGTCCCTTATCCATTCAGCCACCGTCGCTTTCTACAGCATAGTGACAGTCAGTAATAAATATAATACATTAATTTGACAAGCTGATACGATCCCAAACAGATATTTCACATAACAACACTAAATCATTTTGTATTATCAGTGGAAACTTTAGAAAAATATCCATATTACCGCAGTATAAACATGCATACCTCTCGTGGCCACTCAGTGAGCTCATTACTTACAACCACGTGCGATCGAACGTGGACCCATAACGTGTCTGGGCGATGACACGCACACCGTTATGATGCACACAGATATACGAAAGGCATAAGTACTAGCTTTTATAGACCACTTATATATAACCTTTTTAAACTCTATTAAACACAAAGAGTATAATTAGTAATGAAAATATATCAGAGATTTCAAGTAGTTGCCAGAATTCGGCTCGGTCAGATACTAAAAATTCAAAACTTAAAAATAATTCTGAAGTTTTAATAGTAGGTACGTAGCTATATTTATTCCTTCAAAACTCATAATCTTAACTATCTATGTACAAAATATACCCGATACGTATAATTCAGTGCCGTATTTTTTTATAAAAATTAAATCATAATGTAACCGAAATCATATGTGATACTGAATAATTTCTTCGAAATGGCGATTCAGTCTCGAACAAATAAATATTTATATATAAATATAATTATATTTTTTTTACCTATATAAAAAACATTTATTCAATAAAATATTTCCACATAACTTAAAAATATACAGAGCTAACTAATAAAAAAAAGAACCAGACTCTATTTTCTCTTATAATATTTATTTAAACATACGGTAACTACATTATTTTGTAATGGAAATAGAAGTATCTAATACATGTGATAAACTCTACTAATAACCAAACACCCTCACATAAATAAAATCATTCATACATGTAATAATGTACGCGTATGTAGGCGTTTGTTATAGTGAAGTGTTCAATTGCAGTATCTACCCACACAAACATGGATATCAACATGTATACACCACGTGGAGTAATCCTTATCCTGTTTACCTCATGTAATAGTTCAATTTATGGCCGAAATTTGATAATACCGAAATGAGATTAGTCAAACGCGATCTATGGAAAAAAATCCAAATAAATAAGGTATTAACTATTAAATATATATTAATATACTTATCTATACATCTATATACAAATAAATAAAATTGGTGTGTCTGTTTGTAATAATAAAATAAACGCTTTTTACTACATGCATTTGAATGTGTATTCGGTATACCAAAATAGTTTTTTTTTTCAATTTTTGTCTGTCTTTCTGTCTGTCTGTTTGTTCCAGCTAATCTTCGGAACAGCTGGACCGATGGGACTTTCACTGGCAGATAGCTAATGTCACAAGGAGTAACTTAGGCTACTTTGGTTTTGAAAAAATATCAGGGTTCCGTAAAAAAAAATTAAAACTATGAATGCGGGATAAGTTATCCACGCAAACGAAGTAGCGGGCACAAACTAGTTAACATATATAAACTAACATTATAAAGCGGAAGAGTTTGTTCGGTCGGACACTAAAAAACTGCTTATCGATTGTCAAGTAGGAGTACCTACTTGACAATCGATAAGCAGTTTTTTATAAAATATGGAGTACCATATTTTATACATGTTCAGTAATATAGAAATTCCATTTCTTTCCGAGATTGTTTCAATTACTTGAGACACATTTAAAACGATGACTCATTTACATTTAAGTATATAGGATATAATTATACCTAAAATATTTGTCTCTTTGAATATTTCAAAATCATATTTTTGTCAATACATCGTGAGGGCAATAAATTGCAAAGAAATCCACCTGAAGGGCATTTAAATAAGTCGCTGTAATTTTCAAACATTTGACAATCGTATCAAAATCAACTATGTTGATTGTCGACATTTCGAGTTGGCCCTATGGTCGCTTTTTTGCATTTTACGGTTTTCTCTCTCTCTCTCTGTGCATTTACAGTGTTTTAGATATCTATTTAAGCTATAACGATAGTTTTAAGTTCAGATTTCTAATAACTAGTTCTACCCTGTTCAGATAAGATATATTTTAGTTGAATCTGTCTCATAATAAAGATTACATCAAATACTTATAGCAACAGGCTTCGACAACTCTTATATAATCCACATACATTAAAATATCGCATGATACATTTTATGGGGCTTCTAAACAAAGTTAGAAACAATTTCCTTATAGCACTACCTAACTTTATAATATTGATACAGTGTAACAATGTAAGGCCAAGGTATTACGATGTCGCGCCACGCTGTCTACAAGGTATTGCCGGCATTATATTGTAGCGTAAAAAATGGCCGTGTTTTATTAAGATTGCGCTATTTATACCGGCTCCACATGTTGGGCCAACATAAGCCGATGTAAGCCACAGTATACTTGAATTATGTATAAAAGATTGTACTACTGTCAATTTGCGTGAGATTATTTTTGTAACATGGATATCCTGTGGATGATATTAGCACATTTTGCCCATTCAGTACGGCATTTGTCTGTTAGTTCTACTTAGTAATGTAAGAGCTTGTTTCATGTGAAGTGAAATCTATTTAATGCCCTTCAATTGAATGCAATATACGTAGCACTGAAGTCCGTCTTGTTGGTAAAAGAGCTGCAGACAAGCCTTATGCTCAGTATCGGCTCCAAGTCTGGGAATTTTCTCGGTTAATATCAATAAATAATTATTTTAGTTTTGGAAAACGATGTATGATCGAGGTGATCGAGGTATATAACGTCGCTACGGTCAATAGGATCTGAGCATTTCTCAAACAAAGAACGATGGAAGCGAAACCCCGGGCAACAGTTAGTGTTGAATAAACCTCCAAATATAAAGACAATTTCAGTTATTACGCAAAGCACTTAGCGACTTTTATACATTACATACCACTCAACAAGACTCTCCTGAACTAAGAAGAGACTACACACAGGACTTCCTAACTTCAGCCAAACTTCAAGAACAATAACTTGCTAGCCTTGTACATGAATAACATACTCTAAGTCTACCAAAAGCCTTTGTGTGGTTTCCGAAGAGCCGCTTCATTGTTCAATACGCTTGACCTAGAAATACTCGATGCGGCCGCTCTTGACATTGTGTTCATTAAACGTTTATATTAGCGTCATATAAAATTAATAATATAATACATACTAGGTGTTATATTTATAGGCCCTAAGGCTAGATTTTGGCTGTCAATAAATACATGTATTTTCATTGTCAAATTACGTATTGCAATATGTTGGAGCACAGATTGCTGTGCTCCAACATATTGCAATACGTAATTTCTAGATTTTATTGCAGTAAGCACCGAGTGCACCCATTGTGGTTCAATGTCCTTTAACGTAGAGAGTCCTATTTATAAATGTGATACGAGTTCAGATTACACGAAATATACGAGTATATATTTACTTTGCATTAATAATTCTTGTATTTCATAAATTCGTATATAATTTTACACACTGGCATCATGGAAACGGATGATTTTATGCTGTCATTAGTGTTCTTATTCAAATTTGTCTTTGTCTACCTTTACTAGAAAAAAATTGAATTATCCATAAAAATGAAACTCTTCTAAAGTCTGTCTTGGAGAATTTTGATAAGACATTTCCCGGCAATGATGTTTGTCACGTGATGCTCGAATAACAGATATTTTCTAATACAGAATAATGTTTATAAAACATTTTCGTCAAATCCATATTTTTATGACTAGCCTCTTTGATTCAGCGTTATAGTTATCAAGATTTAGGTTGTTTAAGATGGTGCAAACTCTATAAATATTTATACAATGCACCTGTAAAGAATCATAATAAAATACCAGTACTTAGTATATTTTCTACAATACAATACTACGCTCTCTCATAAAAAAAAAAATATTTTCATCATCATAAGCAACTCGTCCCACTGCTGGGCTCTGGTCTCTTCTCCATTATCTAGAAAGCTGAGAGGGTTTGGCCATAATCCACACACGCTGGTCTAGTCTGGGTTGGTGGATCAGACATACACTTAGAAATTATTCTAGAGTATATGGGTTTCCTCACGACGTTTTCCTTAACCGTTAGCAGATGGTAAGTCAGTTGACTAGAACATATAAATTCCACAAAGTGCAATCCACATTTGGTACCGCTTGGAATCGAACTCAGACTGCATAATTTTCATGCCGCGCCGGTCACTTATCCATTTGGCCACCATCACTTACCCTAATATTATTTAAAGAAAAACTTGTAATCTGTAAATAAGCTAAGCCTATAGCTTACTTACGTTAGTGTAACGTCACTAGAAGTGTATGGGTCATTAAACATGTCGTTAATAGTATCACAAGTTTATCGAACTTATTCTAATATACCTAAGTAAATACTAGCTATCAGTGTAAGGTCGTTTCAGTTTGATTGTACTTAGATATATTATGTTTACATTATGACAAATTTCGTCAATGAATAGTGTTAATTAATTTAGCAAAGTTTAACGCAATGTTACGTAAGTAATCATCGTCATCATCATCATTCCAGCCCACAAACGTCCCACTGCTGGGCACGGGTCTCCTCTACAGAAAGTAGGAACAACTAACAACCCTATACCAACCACGCTGGCCAGACGGGTTGGTATAGGGCTTTGTTTCAAATTTTCCTTTTATCGCAGCGCTCTTGTCTACATAATAATATGGTTACTCCCTCAGTCGCCTTTTACGACACCCACGGGTTGAGATGGGGTAATGACATAATGTATTTTTAATCCATACCTACACGGAGTAAGTAATACTTTGCATTAAAATAATAATAAGAAATCAGTTTTATGGCAATAGGGCGGCAAATAGGCAAATAGGACCTGAGCAGTGGCCAAATAAAGCACGACGGGAACGACACCCCGCGCTACTTTTAGTATATTCTAAGAAAATCGGTGGAGCACTACATATTAATAAGTTGCTGTAAATATTTTTCATGAATGACATGGACGTAGGTATATGACGTCATATTAGCTGCGCGTAAGTGCGTCTATCTATACGTAAACATAGTATTACGCACTATCTAATATTTGTTTTACAGCAACTATTATTTAAAAAAAAACTTGTTAAGCTTATTTTATATTTACTGTCTTACGTCAACAGTAGTGCATGGGTCATTTGACATATCGGCGATAGTATCACAAGTTCACATACAAACAAACATAAATAATCTCACATTAAATATGCAGTTCTTTGAACTTTTGGCGAGTAGTTATAACGATTTTTAAAATTGTGTTTTTCCTTCTTTATCTGTTGCCCTTGATGGAGAGAGGAGATGGAGTCTTTCAGACCTTGCAAAGTTCAACCAAGTAATATTGTGTGGATCCAGCATTAAATAAAACCTGCCGGATTACCAAAAAGCTAGATGCTATACGGTATCTGTGTTTTGGCCACTGTGTGCTTTCGCTTGAATCACTTCAGGACAACAGTCCAACTGTATAGAGTATGTAATACATACTGTATTACTCTCTCTTTTTAATAAAAGATGGACCGGTAATAATTTTCTCTTACGCGCGGGTGGAGCTGGAATACTACTACTAGAGATCACAGGATTTTCAAAAATAATTTCTTAGTGTGCAGGACGCATCCAAATAGGTGGACCCAGATCGTAACAAATCGAAGTTTTTAGTATATACATTATATATAGTGTTTAGTATATACATAGAGACCATAACAATAAAGCCACTTTAAAGGGAATGTAAAAATCCTGTATTTTCTCTATCCCGTGAGTATTATGAAAAATACTTTCTTAGTGCGCGCTTATCCTACAAAAGGAATCTGTGTATGAAATTGTATGTTTCTAAACGATTTAGGCTATGTGTTGATAAACTAGTCAGTCAATCAACTTCTTCTTTTTTTATTATGTGGCTACTGAATTATTTATATTTTAAATATTTATATTTTAAACTCTTTTTTATTATTTTACTAGCTTCCGCCCGCTGCTTCGCCCGCGTGGTATGTATTTTATACCTATAAACCTTCCTCTTGAATCAGTCTATCTATTAAAAAAACCACATCAAAATCCATTGCGTAGTTTTAAAGATTTAAGCATACATAGGGACGGACAGACAGCGACAGCGACTTTGTTTTATACTATGTCATGAAATACGTTAACGTTTAAATTCGTTAACTCTTATCTGGGTAGTAAGCTCTTTAGGGATGCTTAAAATGCTTTTTAATTAAGAAATCTTTTCATAACTTCTTATTTTAAATAAAATGTGAAAGTATTTTTTTAAAATTTATCTTAAGCTGAAATTTCGATCTGGGTTTAAAAAACTAATTAAATGAAAACCTATAGCTTTAATATTAGTCTGAAGTAAATGGATTTTAAGTTCATAAAATATGATTGTTTTCGGTAAAATGTTACAATTGCGTGCTAACCAACTCAATAAATACAAGTTTTTAATTACAAAATAATTTATTTTTGCGCACTCGAATACAATTTTATGAGTAAAATTATTCGGAGCACGGCTTCAGAAAAACTTTAACAATTTATTATTTAATTTAGTATCTAAAATAATTATGTATTGGGTACTTATCCAAGCCCTACGCCAGAAGCTTTAAGATATAAATTCATTTTTATCTGACATCTCGTATTCATAGAGTCCCCAAGAGACGATCATTATCGTAGAAATGTGAGGTGTTGGTATTCATAAATTTCTAATAATCCACAAAATTTCGAAGTTATTTAGTAATTTCCAATTGCGAAATACTTTTTCAAACAAAAATGATGTATAGCTAAATCAATATCGTCACTGAATATTTGTAAAACCTTTCAAGTTAACACCGTATTTGTTAGGTCGGTAAATTATTTAATTCAGTTTTGTGACGTGGAAGCGTTTTTGATCTCCTGTTTAGTTTCGACTGTTTATCACATGTCTTTGATTGTCATACTTACCAAACTGTCTGTGCTTGTTGTATCGTTTTAGTCGGGTTATTGACATCCCTCAAATATTATAAAGGAGAATGCTTAACCTGGAGTTACGAGATAACCAAAATATTCTGATTTTGAAACAATTAAGTTCACAACTTTAAAAAAATCTGTCTCATTTTCCACTGCACTGAAATAAGAAATGATTTTGTCATAGATAAAAATTCGCTTCGAGTTACAGTGTAAGAATAAGCAGATTAATTTAAATTGTTTATGAATGATAAAAAAACCTATGAATGTATGTACAGAAGAGTAAAAGAATCGTATGTCCCAAAGAAGGGGGCGAGTCTTTTAACATCACACGGGCACATATTTGTCGACCGAAGAAATACGGTATTTTAATTACTAACGGTAATAAAATAATAATAATAATAAAATAATAATAATAATAAAATAATAATAATATGTAATCTGATCCGAATAGCAGGATCGCGCTGGATGCAGGCCGCAAACAACCGGCCCTATTGGAAATCTCTTGAGGAGGCCTATAGATGTCAATATTTCTATCAAACTATAGCAAAACAATAGTTAACCTTATAAACACGTGTGTTAAAATACACATCGTAAAAATATAACTTCTATGATAACATTTCTAAGAAAATTTACATACAAGTAGGTTAGTTTTGTTAGTATGCTGTAGTTAAACATTCATTTATGCTTCTAAGGAAAGGCTACATGGATTATTGTTGTTTGTGGGGAAATACATTTGAATGTTAGGAAACTCGATGATGAGGATGCTATACATGTATTTTATTTGTCAATTAATAATAATAATAATAAAGTATTTATTTCTCTCTCACAAACATTATGATAACATAGTTTTTAACATAATCAAAAATATCATTTACTTGTGAAAAACTGGTGTCTGTAATTAAATTAACTCATTGCCTCGGTGGCAGCGGCAGTCTGTAATACTGCTACACATAAGATTGATCCTCGAATCGGCAAAAATGTTCTTGATATTCACAGCTTCAGGCCGCAGTCTGGCGATGTGGCCGTTTCATAGCTTTAGGCTTGCCCCATATTACACGGGATCTAATATAACCGACGAAATTTAGAGGTAATGGATCTGTGCCTACCCCTTAGGGAAAAAAGCATGATGACAGGGTATATTTTATATTCATACCAAGTAAAACATGTCTGTGTAGTGATGGATTAAGAATACATAATGTCACTACCCCATCTCAACCCATGGGTGTCGTAATAGGCGACTAAGCAAGTGAGCACTATTAGAAAAAGAAAGTTCGAAACAAAACCTGTCTAGCCAGCGTGGTATAGTACGCTAAATTCTCTCAATCAAATAGAACTTTAATTATAACCCAATTCCTTTAAAATGTAATGTTATAAAATTTTCCATTTCACCAAATCAACCTTGATTGCCCGTAACGACCAAAGCAAATCGTGACAAAAAAAAAGTATGAATAAATCACTGATGACATTTGAAATATTCCTTAATGTGGACACTCAAATCATTATGCAGTCGTATGTATCAGGTCATTAACACAGATAATGGTCTTCAGATGACTGGAATAGTTATACACTTTAATGTACTAACCAAAATGACTAATTGATAAACGATTTCTTCCAGCCATAGTCACGCTACTTTAGTCATAATACTTGTGTGAAAATTTCACTATGTTTACTCGTGATCATCTAGTTGTACTAATTACACAGTTCTGGGATTTCCCTGTGTAAACATATAAAACAAATAGACGGAGGAAAATGTTTGTATGACTGTATTTCACCGATCATGCATTTATTTCATGATATTTTATTTTAAAGTATACCGTTAGGTACTTATACCTGGTTTTCCTTCACCTAAAATGTTATGTTAGCATGGTATTAGGTGTTTGAAAACATTTTTGTTACAATTATTTGCCGGGCATTTCCTTAAATTTAGTAACACACTTACATTTTTGTGATGTACTCATAATTTCAATACTTGTAATGGGCGAAAATAGTTTGAGTCAATCATGTGCTAGTTGTCTAAAAGGAAGAACAAATAATTTACAATCATGAAGTAATTGCTCGAAATAGATACTTTTTTATTCTTGTTTTCCTTATTTTATGACTTAATTTATAAATAAAACATTTTTAAATTCGCCTTTTACTTGCAATGCGAAAGTGTTTCATTTGTAAAACAACTATGTTTACTTTCCTAATACTAATATTAGCTCAGATTATCTCAAGGTTAATGACCCATGTTTGTTCGCCGTCTACTACATACCTAGTCTTGGTCTATATCAATTATGAATTCTTAAGCACATAGAAAATGATAGTCATGCGATTTTCTCAATTTGTGATATATATTATATAATTTGCAGATGATGTTCTTATACACTTTTTTTCATGATTATTATAACACAAATTTTGGAATTGTCTCTTGATGCAAGTTTTACGAGTCTTATCTTGCGACTTCGCAGAAAACAATAACCAACATCTCATGTGGCATCTAGATACAGTAGAGTTTTGCCATGTTACCTTTTCTGTTAATTTGGCAAACCTCTTTATGCTCGCGCTGTCACTTTTGAATTTGTGATCAGAACTGAAAATAAGAAGCTTCTAGAGAGAGGATTGGACTCTCTAGAAGAGAGGAGTTGATTGTGAATTTAGTGTGGGCAAATGGCCCTTGAGTTTAATAAAGTCTATTTTTACGACTGATCTTGTTTGTCACACGCGCAAACAGCTGATAAAGAATAATATAAATATTTTTGCTGAGTTTAAATTCATATATTGAAAAACCTCTATCTTCCCATACTGGGAATATGCCCCGAACGTTACAGTACATATCCCAGGACACAGGGCTCCTTGTGAAAATGGTAAAAATTGGTAGTCTGAACAAGGCAAATGCCGAACTAATTTACACATAACAAAAAAAGCGATGGTAGTCGAATGGATAAATGTTTATGTACTTTAATATTAAGATTATTAAAGTTCTATTTGTTATTTTCATTATTACATCTCCTCTAACTATGCACCTACTTGTTCTCATCTCTGCATCACCTAAAGGTTAGCTGGTAGAGAATGCTTTTAGCACTAAGCCCTCCTTTTGTATATTTACTTTGTATTTTGTGCAATAAAGTTTTAAAATAAATAAATAAGTGTACCTGCAAAGAAACCATGCGGTCCTAGTTCGATTTCGACCGGGCGGCAGTACCTATGTGGATTCCACGTGTGTCTGATCTACCAATCCACACTAGGCCAGCGTGTGTGCATTATGGCCTAAACCCTCTCAGCTCTCTTGTTAGAGGAGAGGAGACCCGAGGCCAGCAGTGGGACAATCATGAGTTGCTGATGATGATGTCCGTGTAGTGACGGATTAAGAATACATAATGTCACTACCCCATTTCAACCCGTGGGTGTCGTAAAGCGACTAAGGGATTAACCTAAACTGCTGCTGAGCACTGCAAGAAAAGGAAAATTCGAAACAAAACCCTATACCATCTCGTCTAGCCAACGTGATATAGTAGGCTAAATTCCCTCCAAACATTTTGGAGGGCACGGGCCCAACAGTGGGATATTAATTTATGGATTGTAATGATTACGATGACGAACACATAAATACAGTTTAATAATAGGACAATCTATTGTCAATAAAAACGCTTATTATTAAATGTCGGGTGATATGTTGAAGTGCTGGAGCTTTAAACCAACAACATTATCATCATATTAGCCATAGGATGTTCTTTGTTAGACAAAGGCTAGTCAAGAGATTTCCAGTAGGACCGGTAAATCAACATAGTACTAGTAAATAAGGTAAATAACTACAAAGTTTGTAGAAACAGCAGTCCACTGTTGTAAGCCATATCTATTCTTCACTACATAGTATAAAACAAAGTCACTTTCTCTGTCCCTATGTATGCTTAAATCTTTAAAACTACGCAACGGATTTTGATGCGGTTTTTTTTAATAGATAGAGTGATTTTTTGACTGTCACCGTGGCGCAGTGATTAAGGTGGTCGCCTCGCCACTACATCGCCGTGCTGGGTGACGTGGGTTCGATTCCCACACGAGACAAATATTTGTGTGATTCATAGATATTTGTTTCTAGTCTGGGTGTACTTTGTGTCCGTTAGTTTCATGTTTGTAAAGCTCCCCGCGACACAGGGCTTGTTCCCTAGTGCGGGCGTTGTTGTTTTTAAGATAAAAAAAAAAAAAAAAAAAAAAAAAAAATTCAAGAGGAAGGTTTGTAGGTATAAAATACATACCACGCGGGCGAAGCGGGTGGAAGCTAGTATATTATAAAGCTATAGAGTTTGTTTGGTTGAACGCTACGATCTCAGGAACTACTATTCCGATCTGATGTTGGATAGCCCATTTATCGAGGAAGGTTATATGATATATAATATCAAGCTTCGTCCAAAAGGAGCTGGGCAATGGCCAAATAAATAACGACGGGAGCAAAGCCCCGCGCGCCTTCTACTACGCTAAATGACCTTGACATGTATAATTAATTATGATTTTATAACATTTGCTAAATTAACTTAAAATTAGTATATGATTCATTATTTAATAAGTATTACTCCATTTTTGAAACTATGTATATTTGAATGACATAAAATGTTATAGTGAGATAAATGTAACTGGATGTAATTCGTTTTTTTGTCTCAATAAACAATTATTATTATTATTACTCAATGATACAAAGAGAACATTGACCGCGGGCACAGCTCACCAAAATTTCCCGCGAGTGTCGTAACGTAACTACAATACCTACATAATTATTCACGATATGCAAAACTGTCGTTATGGACGCGGTTCACGCAGTGTTATTCATATCATAATTATGATACCAACTCGCATTACGCCATCGTGTCTGGATTAGGACCTAAAATCATAGTTACTTGAATAAATTATTATTTATTATTATAAAAGCTTTTCCACTTTCTAGATAGAGGACAGTTAACCCTTTCACAGTGGTAACTACATAAATAGGTTGCTATTATTTTATTATAAAATGAAACCCATGAATTCTGGTGAAGAACTAATACAATAATAATTACAGGTCTTCATAGGCTACGGCAATAGCTTACCATCAGGCGGGCCGTACGCCTGTTTGCCATCACCGCCTTGGTATAAAAACATATCTGTTATAATAAAATTAATCATCTTCATCCTCAGTTAAACGCGACATCTTCAGTTCAGTTAAGGGTATAGGTCTATTATATTCTTAAAATTTGACAACAAAACTATAGGAACAGTACAGTTGAGATATTTCGTGTACATACGATAAATACGTGTCTATTGACAATCATCGTCTTTGGTATTATTTGGCATTAGATTTAATATCGTATCTATATCTATATTACGTATCTATATTTGTTTATCATCTCCTGTTCAGTCGCCTATTCTTTTTCATTGCAAATTGACGTGCATCACTGTAACTCACCCAAATTTCCACGCAATCCAATGAATGGTACACCAAGGGATATGTTACAATGAAAACGACATTCATTTATTCAAATTAAAGATAACAAATTGTGTTTGTTTATCATTACTCACATTCATTCATTCATTCATATCATTCGTAAAACGGTTATATGTTTTGAACACATTGTTGCTGTTAATATTATTCAACGTAAGTATTACACCTTCTCAACAAATTACCGTTTTTGTATGAATAATAAATCTCTTTCTAACGCAAAAGCAACGAAAAATCCTACTACTAGTCCCAAGAATTTTCTTTACCTTGAGTGAAGCAAAAAAGGGTCGATTTCTTCGCGCGAAAACATTTAGGAAAAAAATATACTATTTCTCTTAAAATAAACCACTGTCAGGGGCTAGAATGAACCAATTAATTCTCTATGTAGAAACAAATTGCCACTTTGCATTTCTTACGACGTCATTACTGCACTAACAGTTATTTTAGCGCCCGCTGGAGCGCGGTATTCGACGTTTTGTAAATATTTTTTTGTTTAAAGAAATACGAAGAATTTTAAAAAGCAGTTATTTTAAATTACAGTTTAAGGTTGACAAATTGCCAGTGATATTTGGGTATGACATGTCCAAATGGAGCTCTCAGGTAAGTATTAAAATTGTTACTATTGTTTGAATATTATGGGCTCGCTGGCTTAGCAGTGAGACAATAATGGGTTGCGGATGATGATGATGGGCTTTGAACTGAAAGTATGGAAGACCTAGTAGTAGTAGTAGCCTAGTTCTAGTTGAAAGTTATTAGGTACAACTATATTATGTAATATCAGCTATGTTCTTCAACTTTAAATTAAAAAATATTAACCCATACTGTCATATTTTATGTTTATAACAAACTTTAACTTCGCTCCCTTCGTTCTTTATTTGGCCACTGCTCCTATTGGCCATAGCGGGATGTTATATTGCCTATAACCTTTCTCAATAAATGGGCTTTCAACACTGAGTAGATCCCGAGATAACCCCCTACAATATCACAAACTTTACATCTTTATAATACTAGTATAGATAATAATAATATAATGAAATTATTTTATTGAATCAATTTTCGGTAGATATCGCGAAAATATTCATTTATTTAATCATAACATTCATTTAATCGCTCGCTGTGGCGGAAATTAGGTGAGGTCTATGTTGAACAGTGGACGTCGTTGGGCTGGTTGATGATGATCGCAAAAACAGTTCTTTACTAAAACTGCTCAATTAGGATGAAATATACAACTTTTTAGATGGTATTTGTATTTCATCTCCCCAATTTCCTGAGCCAGAGTTGACGGCCACTCTGACTCTGTAATATGAAATATTATTATTTTTCTACAGCCTGTTATCTAACCTCCCATTTACTCAAAGTACGGTAAGTGCTAACGCGAGCCTATTCCCATAAGAAAACAAAATGGCTCCATAATTCTTAATTCACTTATTCACATGCTTCTAATGGCCGTTTTCTTTTAGAGGTAACACATGGTGCGTGTCCAGTATATTGCAGTTGTTTTGGTAAGCTTTCAAGATTATAGCTGGTTCATGCTATATTCATTTTGTGGTTCATGGAGTGTTAAGGGTACATCATTCGCCTTAATATTGGTCTGATGCACGATACCTCTGTACTACATCGCTTCTAAGGCTGATATAATAGAGCGTAATGGACTTTGCTCAGACTTCACTCCAACTAAACTTTGCTCAGCCTAATCTGAGCCAAAGCATTGATTTGGAATCTATAGACAATGTCATTACTTAGCCCGCGTACGAGTAGATGTTTCATTTCATGCATCATCTTTTGCTGAATTCTTTGTAAAATAAAAGATAAAAGGAATGATACAATACTTTTTGTAATTTATAATGGTCAAAAAACTCCGTTTTCTTAAAATTACTAGATTAAATTTTGTTGTCTAATATTGGTTAAATGTAATAAATATTAAGTTAGAAAGGAATTGAGTAAAGGATCGCTAATGACAGCTGTTCAATGTTCAATTAATGTTATGCGACAAAGTTCAATAGTCATTTTAAAATTATGACATTATTTGTAGGTACACCATTATTTTTTACAGTACCTATAATAGCAAAAGATTTCGATTCAAAAAAAAAATAGATTCGTAAGTCGTCGATTTTGAGAACTTTGACTTTGCTTAGCTTGGGCTTGGATAAAGTCAAAGTTTGCACTATAAATACCGATTTTGTCTAATCTGAAAAGTTTAGTCAGAGCAAAGTCCAAGTACGCTCTATAGATTTGTCTATGTGGTCGTATGGATAAGTGACCGGCATGCAAATCATGCGGTCGGGGATTGATTCCGACTGACAGTACCAATGTGGATTTCACGTTGTGGAATTTTCATGTACTTACTGGTCAAGTTACTTACCATCTGTTGGAGGTGAAGGAAAACATCGTGAGGAAACCCTAACATCATCAGATCAGCTCAAGGATGACTGCTGGGCATAGGCCTCACCTATAGAAGACTATTTTCTACATATTCATTGCAAACTTCACTACAATCTATGCACTTGGCATTGAGGCGTTATTTAGGTGTTTTGACAACTGCACAATATTATTCATGAACAGAGCTCTTAAAAGAGAAAACGAAATAAATATAACAAAATAATGGAGCTGCATGGAATGCATATCTGAAAGTTGCCATGCAATGGATTCAGTGCAGGGACCGACGGAAATTGGTATAGTGAGTGCATTTGTTGGATTCCATTGTTACCTATCGTGACGTACACGTGTGGTGTAAAATTAAGATGATAGCGATATAAAACAAGCCTTATCATAGATATAATGTTACAAAATGAAAAACATTATCCTCCTTTTTGGCAGTCGGGTAATAAAGTGCTTTATGGCTGTGTCACGTAAAGGAACGTACTTACAAATGCCTATAGAATTTTTTCATCTTACTAATATTATAAATGCAAGAGTTAGGATGGATGTTTTTGATCAATCACGTTAGAACGTCTGTATGCATCTGTTTGAAACTTGGCACACCGATAATTTAAAGTCTAGAATAGGACATATACGACTTTTTACGACGATATATCACGCGGCATTTGAATTTTTATATAAAACATAATATTAGAAACAATTTTGAGATCTGAAGTCCGTGTCTGCAATGAATCGTGCGTAATCAGTAAAGCACATAAATTATCCATAGTATACCAGTTGAAAATCGGCGTAAATAATCACGCGCGATTGCTTTTGCAACAATTCAGGCGTAAAATCATGTAATGCTCTATCAGGCAGATAAAGAATGTGCCTATAGATTCTCTACATTGTGTTTTAATAAATATGACCCTTTTATTTTAGTGAAAATATAGATTTGTTTCGTGTCGCCCGCATCCAACGGCCAGCCGCAACCTTTACTAGGTCATCGATCCATCTGCTGAGCCGCCCGACGCTGCGCTTTCCAATACGTGGCCGCCAGTCGAGAACTTTTTTGTCCTAGCTGTGGCGGAAATTAGATGAGGCCTATATTCAGCAGTGGACGTAATGGGCTGATATGATGATGATGATAGGTTTGTTGTTTATAATGGGTGATACGAGTAATCTCCACCCTATATAATAATATTATGTATAAATAATCTAGGAATAGGGTTTCAGCAAATATCAGTACTCAACAAACGAGTCGCGGTAACGATTACAATAGGTACAGCCCACATTAACTTAAGCACGTGGTAATACAATGCGAGTGTCGTTTATGAATTGTGGACGCGACAACTACGTCATCATCATCATCATCATCAACATCATCTCAGCCTATTGCAGTCCACTGCTGGACATAGGCCTCTCTCAACAGGCGCCATAACTCTCGGTCCTCCGACTCCCGCATACAGTCAGACCAGGCGACCTTTTTCAGACAACTACGTGCTAATACGGAAATGTAAATAGTTGTCATGTACTGCGTCCTTACTTGCGATTTCGACATTGGATCAGGACATTTTGATATCACTATCAAATGTTTAAAAATTTTAATATGAGGGTTACCAATTTCGAAACATTACAGGTCCTCTGAATTCTACGCATCTCGGCTCGGGCACGTCGCTTTTCAGTTTCATCACGCCTGTCGTGCCGTCGCGCGTCGGGGCCTCTTTCGCTTATAACTTACAACTTCAAGGTAAATCGTTCCGCCTCTAAAAGCGTAGAGGTCCGCGCTACGACTTAAGTAACATTTTTATTGGTCTCCCACATACCTAAGTGCCAAGGTGCAAACAGTTCATTTGCATCCTAACTGCACACTTTATAGGTATATTGTTAGCTTGTATTTTCTACTAAATTGTCGTTTAAATAGGATTCATCTTATAAATTTGAATTGGCTTCTTTGTTTAATTTGTGTTATGACAACCAAACATACGAAGGTACTAGGTACGCTTCTAACATAGGAGCAGGACTTACGTAGACTATAATAATATATAACCAGATGAAGTAATGTGGGTGTCATACACAATGCTCATCTGCCTCCTCTAAGGCTTATTTAAAAATTATTATTATATTATTATTAATTTATCAAGTCGCCCAGAGGTTTCCAACTTGACTTAACGACTAGCACATTAAGTGACAATCGGGGCCAACGGCTTTACATGCCTTCCGAAGCACGGAAACGCTCGAGAATGAAATTGCCACCAACGGTCGCCCATCATGGGCTGACCTTGCTGAATGTTGCTTAACCTCGATGATCGTAACGAACATTTCACTACCACAATGCTACGAGTGACCTGTACTATATTATTATCTCACGTTAGTTTTAATAATATTATTGTTTATTGTAGTTCTACGATGCCACTCAGCATAGAATTAAACCAGAAACATTTTGTGTCATCATCATCATCATCATTTCAGCCTATTGCAGTCCACTGCTGGACGTAGGCCTCTCCTAACACGCGCCATAACACTCTGTCCTCCGCCTTCCGCATCCAGTCAGACCCAGCGACCTTTTTTAGGTCGTCGGACCATCTAGCTGGAGGGCGTCCTACTCTACGTTTGCCGAGTCGCGGTCTCCACTCTAGGACACGCTTGCTCCACCGTCCATCGGTCCTTCTGCAGATATGACCAGCCCACTGCCACTTCAACTTACTTATTCTACGAGCTATGTCGGTAACTTTGGTTCTTTGTCGGATTACCTCATTACGAAGTTTGTCCTTCAAAGAGACGCCGAGCATAGCTCGTTCCATAGCTCGTTGAGCGACTTTAAGTTTGTAGGCTAGTCCAACAGTGAGTGTCCATGTCTCATTTTGTGTGGCCATGCCAAAATCCTTTTTTATTTTTCTGAATTACACGGATAAAAATGTGAATACTTATTGAGTAGCAATATATAATGTTATCTAAGATAACCGTTTATTTTTACATGTGAAATTTCCTCGTGCGTGGAGAAAAAGTGAGTTTATTTAGTTGTGGAATGTCTAAGATTTTCCATTAAGATCTTTCTTGCATTCAGTCAAAATATTTATATACACACATTAATGAATAGTTTATTAATCTGGTAACTTTACGAAAGGATTATTTTCTTAATAGTTGCGAAAAATACGATAATTATGAATGGTTTGGATTTTGGGCCAAATATTCCAATCATAAGAAATAGTTTTCGCTATTAACACACAAACTTGCAGCTTGTAAATTTAGAGAAAAACGATCTAAAACTTGTTATTTTAAATAACACGGTCTCGTAGTTCATATCACATATTTGTCAATCCAAATCACTTGTCTCAATTTGTGCCTACAATACATATTATGCATAACCCACAATTGCTTTAAGCGGAACTATTAACAATCTTAGACCAGATTCAAATCCTCACAAACAAATACATACTACTTTTTTAAACAAACAAAAAATTGCAAGGTACTCTCTCTCTATAATGGCTTGCTCTTTAGTCGGTAATAACTGTGCTGTGAAATCTTTGTTAGGTACTAGACACAAACTACTGTTCGTTGAGAGATGGCTCTAGTTTTAAACTTTTTTAAATGAACTGGCGGTAACGCTTTTAAGGCACTGGCTGAATGCGGAATTTTGTTAAGAATTTTGTTTTGATACAAAAACAGCTTGTTGCTGGCAGTTTGATGAAGTTAAAAATGCTAATTATGCTTTCCCTTGGGTCATGCTAGTTAAATCTTGGGCAGCAGTAATAGATATTGATACCGGCGTCAAAAAAGGCTCTTGTTGGAAACCAGCGCATGACACTTCTGTGCTATGCATTTAAGCTGAACTAGAGCCTATTTTTGTGACTATATTTTATTATTATAAAAAACTGTGTTCTGTCTGTGTCTTGTGTTTCACCAAATGTTTTTTTCTTTATTTCTTTCATATTTTTCCTTTTTAAATAAATTGAAGTCATGGTAGCACAAGAAACGAAACCTCCAATAAGCTCTGTATTGCTGGATTACCATTAAACAATCTATGTATAAAGACAGACTTAGTCTTCAAAGAGTGGTCACAGCTACAAATATAATAATATGTAGGTATATCTTAACTAAACCGTTGCAAAGACGACTACTCTGAAACTACGTAATACAATATACCATCGTCGGTAGCCGCAACAATTACGAGACGGTTATTATATATCACCATCATTTCCTCAAACAAAAGGAGGCCCTTCCAATCTTGTTTATCCAGGTATAAGGGAGGTTTAACAATTCTTAGCAGTATCGAAAAACGAGCAAATAGGATTATCGTCCTTAAGACTTCCTTATTCAAAGGAAATCACGGTGAATTCGTATTTGTATCCATTTGGAGTTATCTATCATATCATTTATTCGTTTTGGTAATTATTAAACCGTAACTATTTGGTTATTATAAATATTCCGTGAAAATCAAAATCCCCCTAAAATGTCACAAACAAACAATGTTATAAACTTACCTGTTTATATTTTTTTTATTTTTATTAAACCTGTGTTGTCCCACTGCTGGGCAAAGGTCTCCTCCGAGCTCTCCCAATGTTTTCTATTCGATGTTTTGATCCTCCAGTCCTTGTCAAATGAGTCCAGATCGTCTCGCCAGCGCTTTCGTGGATAGTAACATTAGTATAGAATACCATATTATACCGTTTTTATTGCTATCACTACAACAATGTACTTATCTTTTCTTTTTTAAACCAACGAAATGAAGGTGTTTTTCAAGTGTAAAAAACACTTCTATAAAATAATCATGATTGATTCTTCTTTGGAAAAAAAAATGTTTAAACATATAAAATCACTGGTACACAAACTCCAACACGAGCGAAACATTACGTAAGCCTTTAAAATGTGTAATAAAAACCGATTATATATAAAGTAAAAGAACATAAAGCATCCATTACTAATACAAACAAATTACAAGGTACACATATAAATTAAAAGATTTAGATTAAAGGGATCCTTTTTCAGTGTAAACATGGGATTGAAAGCAGAACGTGTTTAGATACACATACGTAAGGGCCAACATCCATCACAAACTGTTTTTTATCGTACACTGTCTCGTGGCACAGTTGAAAATAAATACGATTGCTGATCAAGAAGATTTGGGTTCAATTCTCGGGTCGAGCGAATATAGTAGTGAATTTTTCTATCATGAAATTCTCAGTCCCAGCCCGGAGTTTGCAAGCAATCGTGGCCGCTTGATGGCAACTGGCTTCATCATTACAACCCATAAATTAATGTCCCACTGCTGGGCACCGGTCTCCTTCAAACATTTTGGAAGGAATTTAGGCTACTATACCACGCTGGCTAGACGATTTGAATTTTCCTTTTCTCGCAGTGCTCTGGTTGCTTAAGGTTAAGTCCCTTAGTCCCTGTTGCAATGGGGTAGTGACATTGTGTATCCTTAATTCCTCAGTACACGGGCTTAGCCCCTATTAAATGTGACCTAATTCTTGGCTAAATATGAGTGTGATGCACTTCTGCCTACCCCTTCTGGGAAAAGACGTAGCGTGGTATTATGTTACTGACTTCTATACGCCGCATTGTTTGTGGCGTTGATCAAAAGTAGTTTTTATCAGTCTGCGGTCATCCACCTATTTCTATGCAAAATCAAAATCACGTAATTTTTTACGAACGGCTTGCGGACGGAACGTACTAACGGAGATAATGATTACATTTCCTTATGGTTACCATGCTGGCTTTAACCATGGTTTTAGTTGTGCTGAATCCTGAAGCAAAGTTAGTAACTTTGCTGCTCCTAGATGGGTAGAATACGGGAAACGGGCAATGCAAAGTACATGCATTAACGATATGGTCAAGATTTTTGTTGAATTTTTACCTTGTCACAACATGAAAGAAAGCCAACCTTACACTTCCACCGCAGCAGTATGATGGTCTTGATGATGCATAGTTCCTACTATGTCAAATCCGTCCATTGTATACATAAATATAATTATCAGTAGGTATAATTATGATAGTAGCCATGATAATATGGTTCATATTTAAAATAAGCAATAAATAGTAATAGTTTATTATGCGTTCTTCCCAACACTAAAAATGTAACTAAAAGTGTACTCTTGTTAGAGCAGATCGTTACTAAGTAAATGTTTGACTTTCATGACTGTGACCTAAATAATTTAAATTTTAAATCGTTTAATCTTGGAGTGTAGTTGAAGCTCGAAGTCACGGATCAAATACTTGATAAATACAAAATACGAGGAACAAACGAGCTGCTTGTTATTTTTCTTCGGTCATGTTAGACTGAATCATTGAATACATTCTCTCAAATGTCTCTAATTGAATCATACAATTGTATTATTTATTTTTAAAGAATAACTTACTAAATACGTACAATATTTTAAACTAAATTTAACATAAGTTGTACTTATTTAAAACTAAATAAAAAATATTAACATAACAATTATGTGGGCTAGGCGTCCTAGTATTCGTCGGCATCACTATCACGAGAAAGTGCATAAAGCATACAATTGAAATAAAAATCCGATTTTTATTTATCCCACTTGAAAGAAGAAAGATAGAAAGACATAAAATATGTACATTATAAACAAACAACAGCAGCGTAGGACGGCCCCCCACCAGATGGACCGACGACTTGGTCCAGGTTGCTGGCGGCCGTTGGTTGCAGGAGGCACAGGATCGCTCGCTGTGGCGTAAATTAGGTAAGGCCGATGTCCAGTAGTTGACGTTGTTAGGCTGTTATGATGATGATGAAACAAACAACTTATAAAAAGCCAAACTGCCTCATATTACGTGCCCTTTGATTTTTTTGATTTATTGTAGTGTTGTCTAGGCCTAGAGATTCTTCTTATTTAGGTAGGATATAAAAGTTTAGACGTCATAATATATAATTCCTATCTACTCACTGGATGCCATACCGTATTTTCCAGAAGCGCTACATTCCCATACAATTTTTACAGGGATTATGGTTTGGGTATAAAAAATATTCAATTTCCTGACCCGTATCGATGTTCAGCAAAATCGGATGATGATACCAAACAATTGTTTTTAGAACTTAACCGTCCGGTTCATGTTACATTCGTTATTCGATTTAACCTCTCATTTGGCAGATATTTCAATTTCCCAAATTGAATCTTTCATTACTTTGCGTTCGAAATGAATTAAGGATTAACAAAAATGAAATGCCGTTTTTGTTGCTTTTAACGGAAATTGAATTGAATTTTTAAATTTATTTATTTTATTTATTTTCCACGCTTACATCTATCATTACAGGTACCAATACCCAATACAATAGTGTAACAAACTAACAACATGTGTAATATTTATTAATTTTCTTAAACTATGTATAACATGTAGCATATAAAGTTGCCTTTGTGAACTCACTCAGTGCACAACCAAACAAGTCTATGTGAGCAGCCACCAGGTTGAGAGTGCGCAGTGCACGTGGTAGTGGCGCTAAGTTCAGTAGGTTTGTGCGCCCGCGCGGCACCGCCAGCAGCGGCGGCGCCCAACGTCGCCACACATACCTGTCCGGGACATTCAGACCGAGGAGCCCTAATATGTTGGGATTGTGTATGACCCCTCTAATAATTTTAAATAAATACAGTGCAAGTGCTAGCTCTCTTCTCACACCCAGCTCATTGTAACCAACCATACCTAACACAAATAGGGTTGGATACATGAGCGGGTAAAATGGATAAACCCCGTACATACGTAAATATAAGAACCTAACAAATTTGTTCTGTACTCGCTCCAACATGAGACTATATTTAGTCTCATGTGGAGCCCAGATAACTGCGTTAAATTCTAATTGACTCCTTACTAAAGCATTATATAAGGCGACTATAGCTTTAATGTTTGTAAAAGAGTTTACAGTTCGAAGTATAAAACCTAGATTTCTGTATGCTCTTTTACAACATCTCACTATATGATCACGAAACGTAAGCTCTGAATTGAGACTAATACCTAAGTCCCTAACCTCCGTGACCCTGACCATTGGGACCCCATCCAAATTATAATTATGTACAATGGGGTTACGTGAGCGCGAGAAGGTGATTGTTACGCATTTCTGGGTGTTAAATTGCAAACAGTTTTCCCTACTCCATGTCGCCACACTGTCTATGTCCTCCTGTAAGCGCCTACAGTCATCACCATTTGCTACAGTAAGACACAACTTGAGGTCGTCTGCAAACAACAAGCAATTTGAGTGTTTTACAACCTTAGGCAAATCATTGATCAAGATCAGGAACTGCAGCGGACCAATATTACTGCCCTGGCTCACACCAGACCAGGTAAAATATGGGTTTGATGTGTATCCTGCATAGTCCACATATTGCTGCCTATCTCTCATGTAACTGCCGAAGAACTGCAGTAAATGCGGGGTAAAGCCAACGCTTGCCAACTTCATTAGCAACACGTCATTATTGACTAAGTCAAATGCTTTTTTGTAATCGAAGTAGGCAGCGTCCGCCTGTCCCCCACTATCCACCGCAGGCAGCACCTGTATCATGTGCTCAAGTAAATTGCTTGTTGTGCTTTTCTGTGGCTGAAACCCATGTTGGGCGTTGGAGAGTTGTGACCGAACTTGTGTGTATACGCTCTTATAAATGGCAGACTCAAATACCTTTGCTAGCGACGACAGTACAGCTATCGGTCTGTACTCGTCTACTTTATTTCCCGATCCACCTTTGGGTACTGGAACGACGCGCGTTATTTTCCACCTCTCTGGGAACACAGCTGTTTGTAGGCATATGTTGAATATATAAAGTAGCGGCTCAATCAGTGCTAACCTACAGTCCCTAAATATGAAGGGTGGAATCCCGTCGGGTCCAGCAGAGCGTTTAGGCTTAAGCTGTTCAAGAGCGCGCTGCACGTCCTTTGGCTGTAACTGGTCTAAATGAATACGCGCCGCCCCATTCTCACTACCCGCTCCCATTACCGCCGCGCCAACATTCAGTTCCGCCCGATTCGTACTATAAACCGAATGGAAGTACTTTGCAAACTCTGTCGCACACTGCTCATCGTTCAGTATTTCCCCATCTTTAACTATTTGTTTTGGAACTCTGCCAACTCTTTTGGTGTTCACATAATTCCAAAAAGATTTTGGGTCTTTTTGCAGTTGGTCTTGAACACGCTGCCTTTGCTCGGCTTCTGCAAGCACTATCAGTTTTTTAACTTTAGTCCTACACAGAGCGAACGCCTCGTAATGAGCCCTATTCTTACTCCTCTTATATTTTTTGTGTAAGGTTGCTTTTAACCGTATGTTGCGAATTATTTCTAAAGTATAAAACTCAGGATAAACGTATCTCGAGCTTACACTACTTCGCTTTTTTCTTGGTACACAGTTATCTATTATGTCATTAATTATTTCATAAAAATAATTCAAACTCGCCTCTAAATCTAAGTTGTAAATAGGACTCCAGTCTATTGACGCTAAAGATGCATAAAGTCAAAAGTAAATGTTATCATAGCATCTTTTTTCAATATATACATGATATGTACATATTGAATAAAGTTTCAACTTAAGGTATAACATAAAACAACCACCCTTTTGGACATTTCTTTACCAAACATACAAGTTTCTTGACAATGTTACGACCGCAAGCAAGCTAGGTAAGGACAAGAAACAGAATGCATGAGCTAGCAATCAAATATCTCCAAAATTTTCATCTTAAAAAAATCCTTCCATCTAAAAAAAACTGTTTGGTCATAGGGAACAGATATTTCTATGCTATCTATGCAAACCTTTCAGTACCTACTTGATCCTTTCAATGTTATGAAAGTAACGTAAAAAAGTACATTTTGTCACTGTCATATCGTCGGTCGCGATCACAGATGTTACTAACACCATAGATGCCGTGGTTTGTTTGTATGCCATTATTCCACGACAAAACGGCAAAATTGATTGAAATGATTTTTCACATAGGAAGAGGAAGGTTGGGAAGAGACATAGACTTATTATACTGAGAATATTTTATTCATGGTTTCAATATTATCCTTGTTTACTATTTCTATTCTGGGTGGAAGATCCCTCTAGTAGCGATGATGTTACCTGAAACAATATCACTAATTTCAATAGAAAATCAACGTAGCGTTACGCCTTTTCTTCCTGAGGGGTAGGCAGAGTGTATCACACCAACACTTCGCCAGCTATGCTAATTTCCATGTAATAGGGGTGTAAAAATATAATATAATAATATATTAATATTCTACCACATTCACACAGCGCCATCTAGTCCCAAAGTAAGCAATTATATTGGCTTGTGTTATGGGTACTAAACAACTGATATACTTCTTGAATACATTTTTTTTTTGTAAATACATACATATTATAGATAAATTACACCCAGACACAGAACAAACCTTTATGCTCATCACACAAAGATTTGTCCTGGGTGGGGATCGAACCCACGACCTCCGGCTTAGCAGTCAGGGTCACTAACCACTAGACCAACAGGCCAGTCAAATTGATGCCCGATTGATGGCAATAGGCTAACCCTATTGCCATCAATCGGGCATATTATTCAAGGACATCAATTCGGCAATATGCCCGATTGATGGCAATAGGCTCACCCTATTGCCATCAATCGGGCATATTTTTTAGGGTTTCGTAACTCAAAAAGAAAAAACGGAACTCTTATAGGATTACTCCGTTGTCCGTCTGTCTGTCTATCAAGAATATTTTACTCAAAAACGCGTAAAGGTGTCGAGCTTGGTGCAATAAAAAAAAGAGTTCTAAGTAAACGCAATCAAAAGATACAACAATACAAAGTCCAACTAATAGGATTAGATTCTACTTTACTGATCAAAAGGAATTCATTTTAATTTACTTTCATTAACCATCATCGGAACGTCATATGTAAATTTTATTAAGCAAGAAACATAATAAAGACGCTATGTCTACTGATCATGGTTTAATTTTCTTTGAAAAATATGAACCTTTTAAATTTCAGCTGGCGTAGGCATTATGAAATTAAAAGAGCTTAACGGTGCGTAGTAATTGGAAACCAGTAAAGATAACGAAAAGAACAGACGGTTATACTTTCACAATTATTAAAAGATTAAATCTAGGAATAAGGGTCGTAATGCTGATGACAATTTATTATCTTGATAGGTTTATCAAGATAATTGTCATCAACATTACAACCCATAAATATTCACTGGCACTCTGTCACCAGGACAATCCAAAATTATCCGAGTCGTACCAGTACTCTTCAAAGATTTCAGTAATGGACGATTATCGTCACCAGGAACAAACCTTCGAACCATCCATTTTACTTCAGGATCAGACTGTTTCAAAATTTCTTGCAATCTTATGAGACCTGAAATTTTCAATCATTTGCAACTTGAAAAATACAGTGAAGAACGTAAATTCAAACCAGAGTCGATTTACGACAAATTAACCTGCTAAGACCAGAAAATTAACTCATCTGTTAAAAGTAATCTTGACTTATTAATCCTACTGGGAACGAGTCTCCTCCAAACATTGTGAAGGGCCGAAGAATTTAGCCTACCATACCACACTCTGGCTAGACGGGTGGGTTTTGTATCAAATCTTCCTTTTCTCGCAGTACTCTTGTCTGCTTAAGCTTACTCCTTAGTCGCTTTGTACGACATCCACGGATTGAAATGGGATTATTATGTATGTTATGTTATTAAAATAAGAGAAATAAGAATATAATTTTAATATGGCTACGATCATTTATATGTTGCCCAATTTGAGCGGGGATTCCTCTTCTCGTTAATATGTAAAACTCCATTGTCATAATGAACTTACACGCATATGTCTTCATAGAATTTCACTATGTGTCAGTTTTACCTTGAAAGAAAGTACACTCAACAAACGATATACGATTTCAATTTACGTTACGTCAAACATGGATGAAAACTTTGGAAAGATAGAATAAATTCGTGCATACCTTGTAATTTGAATTGTGAATTTGAAATAGGATTGGATGCTGAATCATCGCGGACTGCTGTTAGCAAAACTGACATTTTAAAAGAATTATGTTCAATGTATTTTTGTTTCTTTTAGTATTCTTTGAAAAATCACTTGGCTTGCTATTTTATTTCATAAACAGAAATAGTAAAACCGACCATGATGATATTTTATTATGCCATGCCACCTAGTTGATCACCCAAGTACATTATAAACCCTCACTTCAGACCATTATACATATTTATACATAGTGTAAATGTAGAATAATAATTATGTAACTAAGTAAATTTCAAAATTCTATCCATTAATAAATTGAAAGCTTATTCACAAAAAGTTTGAAACAATACCAAGGATATTGTTATCATTAATTACTTTAAAGGAATTTGCCGTGAAATAGGTTAAACATAGTAAAATATTATGTTCTATGAAGCGCATGAGCTCGTTTCTCACAATTGACTATTAACATGATAAACAACCCTCATGACTTTCTAATGGAATTTCGGAAACATTACCTCTATTCTAAAGTTAAGTTTCTATACAAACAACTCTAATTTATTATCCTCATAGGGAAAATGTAATTGTTTAATTAAATTGCTTGAAAGGCAAATTATTTCGTCTTGAGAATTTGCAAATAAGGTGTTGTCTTCAAATCGGCAGATGCAAAGTTTAAATGTTTAGGAGGAAAAGCCACACATTTTAAGGTAATTATTGATAAAGCTCCGATTTAAGCAACGTAGGTATTCGGTTTTTTTAGTGCCGTACTGAATTGTAAAAGCTTCAAATATATGTCTAGAATGTTCAACAATGCGTTGAGTTATAGTCACAGCCCTAGCTGAGAATAGAATAGCACTCCCTGAACAGTGATGTATACTTTGATATGAGTAATTAAGTGCTGTTTGTTGAATAACTAATAACTATGAGGACTGCTCTCAGGGGAGTTTAATGGTGCCTCTGATAATACAGCCATAGTAGCCGCGTACTCACCTGCAACAATATAATGAATAGCAATGCTAATTATAAATAAATAAAATTAGAAAAAAATATTACTAATTATATTAATAATTGCATTAATTAGATCATATAATTATGATAACGAAATATCTCACAAATATTGTTTCAAATAAAAACAACTCTAACGTGGAAACAATAGATACGAAAACAATATTGATAACAAGAACAGTGTGAAATATAGCAAATGTTTTACCTCACGATGTTTTGACAGAAATGAACTTAAGTCACCGCGCAGCTCCAAAGATATCGTAATGAATAACATTATTTGGTGTGATCGCGCAATAAATATAAATAAGAAATGATTACACCACGCTGAAAGCAATGACATATGAAATATTGTGTTTACTTTGTTGGATTCGGGTCACTGTGACAAACCTATGTAGGAAATCGATTGCCTGAATAAATTTTCTCCCGAGGCCAAACGGATACGAAACTGATAATATCATTGAGCAAATTTGTCTGGATAAGCCATGTTTTGGTCTAGGGAAGAGATAAGTAATATTTCTTCCGAATTCAGCCTTAGATCCTTTCGTATACATGTAGCCATACGGTAAAACACACACAGGAATAATAGTAGATTCATGGGAATTTCATGTTTGTAAATATAATCGAATTATAATTTGACAACGATGTCGACCTCAACCAGTCGCAAGACAAGATTATAAATAGGGTCCTTTCCTATATTTTATCATAAAATATGTTTTTTCAATAACTAGATACTAATTTATTACGTTTTATTAAATTAGTTTTACGTATCTATCTTTGAAAAAAGCCAAGGCATTTTGTAATTTTAAATGCATGCATGATTTGATTCTAGTTAGAGTTTCAATAAAACCGATTTTATTAGGCATTTGAGAAAAAGAACTATAATGTAATTAATGGCATATTTAGGTTTACTGAAAAAATCTGGAGTTTATTAAGAATATTACTCTAGTATGAAGTCTATTGTAGCTACAATAGCTTCCGAAAGGTCCTGAATTTCTGTCAAAGTAAAATATTGTGAGGAAATAATATATTCTCACCGTACATCACCCTTTTGAGCGCCAACGGGATTCAGTGGAATATCTGAATGAAATAAAAAGATTTATATAGAAATGTGAAGAAATTGTAGCCGTCGGCGTTTTTACTTTACGAGCGAGTTCTGAATTGAATATTATACTCAGCTAAATACCTATTTCAATCCCGCGGTTTTGCTCCCGTAAACTAGAATGAATATAATGGATAACCGTATAGAGAATTTCTTATCTAAATACGCATTTTCGAAGACAATACATATTACAAATTGTTAGGAAGTCATATATTGTACAAAGAAGAAATCTTTGAAGAGTTTAGTAACATAATTAATGTTTTATTACTAAATAATATTTTTTATTAAATAAATGACATAATTATTATAAAAGATTGTAATTCAATTGACATGTGAATGCTCTATAGGTCCGATCTTGTATTTATGTTTATATAATGTTATTAAGTAAATTGAAAATGTTAAATATTGTAATGTTTAATTTATAATATTTAAAACCTACTTAATGTTCAACAAATAAAGATTTGAGGTAACTAAGTACTCTTTAAATGTACCTACAATCATTTTTATATCACTTTAAAAACTATTCAACAAAAATATATAAAAAAAACTTATAAAAATGCACAAGTAAAATTAATTCATTCAATAGCTTGGACTATTCTAAAACCTTAGTATTAAGTAACTTCTCTCTTTTAAAGTTCTGGTACATATAAAACTTAATTTAACTTTCCGTATGTACGTTAAAGGATTTTTCCGCGTGTATGAGAAATAGGGGAATTATACGGACCACCAGATTCCATTAAGCAGGCCGGTCGCGGTTCGCTGAATATCTCTGTAGTACTGTTACAAATTTAATATTCCTACAAGTTTACTACAAAGACTTTGTTCTCTGAAATTGGAAAAATAAGTAAGTTTATTTTTTCATTATTTTCTCATTTCGGTAAACAATACTTTGTTTGTTTAGTTTTACGTCGAGATTGGCAATTAAGTATTATGTTTGTGAAATAATAGGAAATAACCTTTTAATGAGAGTTCAAGGTTAATTCGACTAATATATATACTATTTGGTCTAGTCAATCTAGTGGTAATCTGGCTGCTAAACATCAGGGTAATGTTTATAACGCCCTCTCTGGCTTGTTTTGAGCCTTTGGCTTCAATATTTATCCGGAATGCGTTTCTGTGAATTACGCGAGCTCGGAAATTAGTTTCCACGTAAATCTAAATCCAAAAGAAAAAATGGCAATATGTGGGAACACACAAACACACAAACTCTAACCCCAAACGCATAATTACCGTGTCCTTTCCGTCGTGGGTAAAAATAAACTCGGTAGACAAATTACTATTCTACATTTTGATTTAAATTTATTTCGGCATTCTATACACAGGTTTTCATTTAAACTTTAAAAATAATAATATAATATAATAATAATAATAATATTCTACCACATTCACACAGCGCCATCTTGTCCCAAAGTAAGCAATTATATTTGCTTGTGTTATGGGTACTAAACAACTGATATACTACTTAAATACATTTTTTTTTTGTAAATGCATACATATTATAGATAAATTACACCCAGACACAGAACAAACCTTTATGCTCATCACACAAAGATTTGTCCTGGGTGGGGATCGAACCCACGACCTCCGGCTTAGCAGTCAGGGACACTAACCACTAGACAAACAGGCCAGTCAAAATAAATCAGTAATTACTTCTAAAATATAAGTAGAAATGCACCGAATGGTCACTATAATTTATACCCAGAAACTTACGAATAGCAAACATCAGCTTCGAAACCCAGTTCACACTAATGGTGCAAATGGTCAAGCACTTAATTATACTAAAGTTGGGAGAGGTAACAGTTTGAACATTTCCAACACACGATCTAACCGAAGTTGTGAAGTGCTCGAAAGTTCAGATTAAAATAAAGTTTGAACATTTGGCAACCCATCAAGCTGGTTGCTGGACTGACTTAAGTGAAAGGAATAGGTTGCGAAAGTTTCCAGAGAGCAATAATATAACTTAAACAGAAAATACGTATAATCCTTAAGGCCCTTGTCCAGCAGTGAACGCCATTGGGCTGATATGATGATGGTTGGTTTTCCTGCTGGAAATTTCTACTAGCAGAAGAGGGGGGAGGAAGGAAAAATAGTCTCCACTATTGCTAGCATTACAATATCATCATCTCAAAATACTAGCAGACAATGTAACACTTTGTCAAATAAAATCTTTTAGTTTTTAACATATTCGTGTATCCTCAACAGAATAGCAACAAAGATGTACAATCTGTGTTATACGAAGACAACCTTGTATCGGGAAACATCGATGGAGCATTGAAATATATCGATGCATACGAACTCATGAATATATGTAACCAAGAAACTACAGGGAAATCAAATCGAGAACGCTACGATGATGATTGGTTTGAAATAAACGAAATATTTGACCACACTTAACTACTAGATGTATCAAACAAAATGTGTATCTAAGAGAAAAGACACTATGAAATCTTCTAACCCAAGAGACATGTAGTAGGCTCTTATCACGCGTAAGGCTAGAAACGCACTACCAGAGTTCATCGCGCGAAATAACAACATACCTACATATTATTTAAATTTTATTGATTTAAATTGTTTATCAGTTATCTAGATCCCATAACACAAACTTATATTAGCTTACTTTGGGTTAGTTGGCGCTGTGTAAAAAATGGCTTCGTAATTGGGCTCATTTTACCGCAAAAAAATTGGTTATTAAATTATGACATTATGCGGCAATGCTTTTGTTCCGCACAGCGAAAAACTCTTAGCACCTGGTCTTACAACTGACAATCGTGTATCCTCATGTAGGAGAAGATGAAACAGTTAAAATGACGTAAACTGTCGTCCACTTAATAATTATTTATCATAATGACCATCACAGTATTGGAATGCTATAAGAATTTCCTAGTCTCGACTGTAACGAATAGCGTCGAAAGGCGCTATCACTATATTATTCACATTCGCGTTTTTGTCAGCTCTTCTTGTTTGATTCTAGATCGTTTATGTACCTATTGTTTGAATTCTCATTGTCGCAAATAATATTCCACATAGCTGCATTCTAGTTCAATATTCCGTATGTATTTGTATTATCTTTCATCGCAAAGATTCCTTTGTTCAGTGAAAATGACGAATGTTTTCCTTTTCAAACATAAAGCGAGCAGATTTAAAAGGAAATGCTGCATGTACCGCTCCACTGTGTTGTGACTTGTGAATTATATTCATTGTATTCAAAGTGTTTGTAGTAAATTATTTTAGGAGAAGTTGATTGTTTCTTCTCACGATGGTGATGTGTCACGTTTTGGTATTTATGTGGTTTTTGTGCAGTGACTAGCTTTAATATTTTATTCAAATTATTTATTTCGGACAGTATCCATATAGTGTTAGTAACAATTTTCTTAAAAATAAGCTCCGTATACAAAATGTGATTATTCATAATTCTTCTTACTTATTCATATTCCATAACAATATGAATAATCAATTTCATAAATTAAGTAATATTATTATTCAATCAAATTAATGATTTATAAAGTCAACTATAAAAGAGTCATCTATAAGAAACATGTTTAGAGGGCTTACTGAACCGACTATATTTAAATTTTGACGTGATCAAAGTCATCATCGTCAACCTGAACTGTTATCAAGTTCACATTTGAAATTCATAGTCAAATGTCCTCTTTAAAAATACTTAGGGTCCATAATCACGTGCAAAATCGGTGTTAACGACAAACTTAGGAGAGATTTTCCAGCTTTTTAGTGCACTATAGTGCACACATTGTCCACACAGCACTAACGACAATGTGGAAATTATGCATACAGTATAAGAATAGAATAACTTCAATGCAGAAGCAGTGAGAGCAAGCAAGTTGGACACTTGGTATACTAAAGGCAAAAGCCTTAACCAGCCTTAGCCTATACCAGGTGTCCAGAAAAACGGTTCACCTTTTAAATGGTTAAAATAACATATTTTTCACCTCACAAGAGATTTCACATCGCACAAAATTATTTCCTCCACTTGTAATAGAATAACTGACTACATTACGTTTGTTTAATTTCCATACAACAAAAAGCTAAGAAAGATTTTTTCAACATTTATTTGACGTAGGGCACCATAATTTCAAAATCAGTTAGAGCGATCATTTTATGTCATTGTACATTTTGTTTATCAGTACAAAATCAAAATCAACCTTACGATTTTAATACCCATACTTGGTTCATTTTCCTCAAATCTATGAATATTTAACGTAAAGCACAGATTCTGCCTTGCTCTGAGTATATCATGTCCATAACCTTATAGTTCACGCTCAATGCACTTCACACGACACCGCGACGTGCTTCGCTTATAGCCACAAGACAATGCAATTTCGAGCTTTCAACACATATTCGGTTTCACTTTATCAAATAAACCAGGGCAGCGGGTAAGGAACTATTCTGCTAGCATTGAGCAGCTGGATAAATTTTTAGGAAACAAAATTAAATTATGAACAACGACATTTATTATTATTTTTGGGTTACAACAACGTAGCAAAGAAGACTCTTATGGCATACCATTAGAGTCTTCTTTGCTACGTCGACCAGTTAGTTACCTATAATTGTAGCGCCCACATATTCACTTAGAATTATTTCTAGGTTATGCAGGGTTCCTCATGATGTTTTTTCTTCGCCGTCAGCAGATGGTAAGTCACTTTATACATAAATTCCACAAAGTGAGATCCATATTGATACTGCCGGACGGAATTAAAACACTAGCTTTCATCTGATATTGTTCGAGTATTATGTCGGTGAAAGATAGCTTATGTCCTTTTTCAAATCCTAAACTTTCTATGTGAATTTTTAAGCGCCACAAATAAATAAACGGAATTACTTTCACAGTTATTATTATGGATAGATGGATGGAGGATAGATAGCAAATCATATTCGACATCAATTACATTTTTCGCTTCATCATATCAACCCAATGACGTCCACTGCTAGACATAGGCCTTTCCAAATTTCCACCACAGCGAATCAAATATTTTCGGCTTTACCTGTTCTTAATTTGTATAGTAAAGTCAACTTTTCAGCGCTGCAAAAAAGAACCTGGAGTCAGTAAAAAATGTAGATTATTTAGTATAACTTAAGAGTGTTAGTTTCTTACAAAAGAAAAAATCCTGCCGACACGTGGTATAAAGTTATATTTACTCAAGGAATAACTAAGAAAGCAAGTAGACCAAATTATAGAAACTTTAAAGTTATAAAATAGTTTTACTATCAGAAAGTGTTTATTTCAAAATACACATTTATACTGTAAGTAATTTTAATATTTTTCAAATAGCCTATATATTATGAACTTCTTAATGTTCTTTTGGATTTGCCGTGATTTGCAGTGGCCGTGGCTTAGTTTTAGGCTAATACAATTAATGATTTGCTGTCTGCACGATAAGAAGAAGAACGACGAACTGCCTCGGTGGCGCAGCGGGAAGTGTATACGACTGCTGTGCAAGAGGTCCCGGGTTCGATTCCCGGGTCGGGTGAAAATGGTATTGGCTTTTCTATCACATAATAAGATTTTCCCGGAGTTTGATAAAACAAATGTTCCCGGTTGATGACAATAGGCTCGCCCCCTATTTCATGGGACTAAACATAGCTCGTTAAATGTGGGTGTGATACACCTCTACCTACCCCTTCGGGGAAAAATGGCGTGATGCTATGTATGTACGACGAACGATTTGTTGATATAAATATGATTATATGCCAAATATGATTGTGTAGTAATGAACATACTACAATAAATGCGCTAATTCATTTGTTTTATTGCCATACTTACTTGTTTGTTCCAATGTGTCAAATTTGTCCTAATAATGTTACAGATTTGGTTGTATTCGGTATGGCTTATGAATATTGAAGAGGAATCTGTCCGGTAGATTTATCGTTGTCGTACGTAAATAAGAGATATTTTATCGTGACGTATGTGTATTACGGGGTTTTGTTAGAGATAAGGATGGTTTGTAGGCGTTATGATTTTGTCTTTTTAAAGTTATAATTTGTTTCAAGTAAGTATTACTATTCACGTTATTTTATTCCATTTTATTTTATTTTTTATTCTAAATTTTAATATCAGCTTCTAGATATTTTTAATATTTTTTAAGTTTGCATACAAAGTATATATATAAAATACTTTTAAATAAACTAAATCAATCACCTTCACTATTTGCTGTATAACAATTGGCTTTTTCAATAAAAAAATTCTAAGTCAAAATAACAAGTGTTGATAAAAATATAGGTACTGTTCTTCTTAGCTTCTAGCTTCTTAATTCAACACCACAAAATCTATATTACATACAAAGCATCACTTTGATTCCAAAAAGGAGTAAGCAGAGGTGAAAGCACCCACATTTCGGCAGCTAAGTTAGATCTCATATAAAAGGGGCGAGCCTAATGCAGAATAATGCAAAATTGTAGTTTTAAATCAATCTCCGCCCACGTTGACACATTCAGGCGTCATGTAATCCTCAGATCTCTTATTTTCGGTCACCCGTCTCCCAATTCGTATTCAATACTGTGAAAGGTTTTACTTTTTCTCAATGTAGTGCCACATTAAGAATAAAGAGAATTCACAGAACATAATAAATGAATCTATTTTATTATTTTATGTCCCAACAAAACAAGCTTTATTTAGTTAAGATCACGAAAATCAAAACAAAGCCCTTGTATGAATGAATGAATATGAATGTTTTACTTACATTTAGTGATATAACTACACAAGTACGGTTTTCGGATTTTTTTCCTTGTGCAACTTGATATTCTTCTTGCCAAATTTCATGATTCTAGGTCCGCTGGAAGTACCTTCCCTATAGGTTTACTCTTAGAATTTTTTCTGGGCTATGTGGGTTTCTTCACGATGTTTTCCTTCGCCGTTAGTAAATTTTAAGTCACTTGACTCGTACATATAAAAAACACAAAGTGAAATCTACACGCGTACCGATCAGAATCGAACTCGGACCGCGTGATTTGCATAGCGGTCACTATCGTTTAAAATCTAATTACCTAAATAAAACACCACAGTAACTTTGCTTACATTATAACTTTTTGATACTACAAGCCACTTCTTGAATAAATTATTGTTCAAGTTATTCAAGAATTGGCTCTTTCTATTCGTATTCAGAATCTAAGATTATTGCAAGCATAATATGTACTGTGTATATATTATATTATGTTGGTACTTCACTACATTATGTGACTCAGTTTTGTCAGCTAGGAGTTATAGAACTTTTTGTCTACTATTACTCCTTTTATTACAGTACTAGCTGTCCCGGCGAACTTCGTACCACCTACTTAATTTATGATTTTATGAAAGTATATCTACCTACCTACCCTACCTACTTACCTACCTACCTACCTACCTACCTACCCTACCTACCCTACCTGCCCTACCTACCCTACCTACCTACCTACCCTACCTACCCTACCTACCTACCTACCCTACCTACCAACCTACATAAAAAATATAAAAAAAAAAACGCAAAAACCATTCTTGAACTTCAACGAACATTTTAAAAAAAGAATTGACCAAATTGGTCCAGGCGTTGTTGAGTTATGCGCTTACCAACACATTTAGAGACTCATTTTTATATTATAGATTTTTCAACTTTTCTTTGTTCCAATATTATTTACTTATCTCTTTTTAGCAAATGCTCTGTTTACCGAAATGATACCAATGGTTGCGCATATTTAAAACTAAATAATAATAAAACTATTATTTATTTACATAATTACAAGTACTATTTACAAAGCTATAAATAAATAATAATATAAATAGTAATGTGGGCTAGGCGTCATAGTATTCGTCGGCATCACTGTCACAAGGGAAAGTGCCCAGAAGGCTAGCAGCATTACTATAATATTAACGTTTTTATAGCCTATACAAAGACTGTGGTCGCCTCGCCACTAACACCGCCGTGCCAAGTGAAGGGTTCGATTCCTACACGAGACAATTATATTATTTGTGTGATTCATAGGTATTTGTTTTGAGTCTGGGAGTAGGTACTTTGTGTCCATTAATGGTAGGTTTGTAAAATTACGTGCGAGGCAAAGCAAGTTCCCTAGTACGGGCGTTATCTTTATTAAAAAAAAGGAGGTGGTGCAACACATTCGGTGGTCGATTTTGCTTATTTACACACGTCGACAGCAGACCGATGGACCAATCACAAGCCAGCAATATGGTGCGATTGATTTAGTAAGCCAATCACAGCTGTTGATTAAGACCACCGGCTTACGATTATGTTACGATTGTGTTAGTAGACTTGGCCTCCTGTTTATTTCTTATTAATATTGACTAAGTATTAAAGAAGCTACAAGAATAAACAGTTATATATATTACGGTCATAAACGCGTGTAATAAACAATTATTAAGGCTTAAACAACATAAACTTGGACTACATATCCTTATTTCTACAATCCAAGTTAAACATCATAAAGTTTAATTATTCGAGGCGAATATTTTCTAAGGGTTTTAGGGCTACTTGACCTAAAAGTAATTATGTTGTTTTATGTATGAATATTAAAGCGCTTATAAATATTGTATACAGTACCTTTCGAATAATAAAGGTATAAAATTCATTAGCAGTTTATTTCAGTAATTTCGTACGCCCGTAGTCTTAATTGCGCGCAATTATATGATTGCTTCTGAATTAATTTATTTCGTAATAAATAACTTAATTTAGGTAGTTTGTAAAACGAGATACAGATATATATTTTTATTGTTATTTTACGATTATTTGTTGAGAATAAGGATTCCTAAACAGATCTTACTAAATAATTTAATTTTATTCTGTTGCTATCAGCAGCCCAACTGACTAAATACGTTCACCCTTGAGAAGACTGGAGCCGTAATAACACTATAAGACCTTGTTAATTAATATAATCGTATTTTTTTAGTAATAAAATGATCAAACTTTTTATGTAGTATATAACATGCACGATACAAGCCTTTGATGTTTATGAAATTCATAAAAATCTAGGAGTACGATAATACTTCACGTCTGCCCCCTAAACAAGTGGTAAATTCACTGATTCTATTTGAAATATTTAAATATCAGTTTTATACATTTGACCACATCCTTACATAAACTATCGTCATATCGCGTGATATATGTATATTAATCTGACATGTCGTTAGAATAGATAAATCGAACAGAGTGCCACTTGCCTAGACTTGTTTGACACTGAAAATGTAAAGTTAAGACATATCCTTAAACTGTTCCGTAACATTAAGTTTAATAACCACTGTTGTGGTCACTCTGAGTAGGTACAACAAAACAAATTTAGTAGGTAACTGTTAAACTTAGTTTAATAACTAAAAACCGGTTAAGAGCATGTCGGACCATGCTCAATGTAGGGTTCCGCATCAAAAGAGCGTATCTTCACACCGCTTATGTCCTTTTGCTGAGAAGCGCAGTATTTATAGAAAACAAAACAAGCAACTACTTTAACTTAGTCACTATAAAGAATTAATTCTAAGGATTTTGTATTTGGTACAAAATTATCCAACACCCAAGTTCAACGACTATTACTGCTAAACTAATAAAGATATCTTAACCGCTATAATGTTCATTTAAAGTTCATGAAATGCACTATCATCACGAATTTTTCCAGATTTTTTAAACCAGCAGTTTAGATTTTAGAGGGGGGAGACGCTCTACTGGAACAAAAATTTGCTCTTTAAAGATAATATTTCGTAAATGGACCATTAAATTGAAAAATAATGGTAGTAACTCCCAAGTCATTTTAGAAGACTTATTCAACGATACCCCACACGATGGGGTAAACGACAAAAAAAATATTCGTCCCCACTTCACATGTATGGGAGAGCTACGCAAAAAAAAACATTTTTTAAAGTTTTATTTTACCAATTTGTCGACGTAATTGATATACACACTCCTACAAAATTACAGCTTTCTAGTACTAACGGTCTCTTAGTAAAACCTCGGACAGACAGACAGACAGACGGACATAACGAAACTATAAGGGTTCCTAGTCAGAACTACGGAACCCTAAAAAGCAATTATTTTACGTTTAAGATGACATTTCAAAACTTTTATAGTTAAGTAGTTTGAAATGGTTTCATTTTAAACAGCAAACACTTGAAACTATAAAATTATAACATTAGTCTTTATAAAAAGAACTATAAAATTAGTCTTTATAAAAAGGATCCGAAAATTGAAAAAGTTTATGACGAATAAGAAATTTACAAGCAAGTTTAACGAAGTAAGATTTTTCGTCAAGTGCTTTTTTTATTGACAGTTAAGTAATTTTATTACCAATAAAATATATTTTGTCATTTTTCGGCTTTTATTCGGGTAGTATGTAGCTTAAAAATGTCGACTCTTTACTGTTAAAATGCTTCATTGACTGCTTTCTTTTAAAAACCTCATATTTTACCGATAGAACTACGATTAAAAATCACTGTTCTTCTACGGTTTTCAGTCGTTACACCAGAGACATATTCAACCCATATTCAACCAATCATAAAATGAAATTACTGCATTGAAAATCAAAGCTCTCAGAAGCATAACGGTTTCCACTGTATTATGAAGCTCCTCCTCAATGGTATTATGGAGTAGCACAAGAATCATTGCCTCTACATGATTTAATAAAAATCTTTATTATCATATTTCAAAAAAATAATCATAGTTGGTACTTACTTTGAAAGAAAAATAATTTGATCATAAAACTTTTTGTTGTTCATAGTAGAAAACAATAAAAAAACAAATAAAACTCACTTCAAATTACCAAGTGAATAGTACCATAATCACTGCGACTTGCCCTGTCTCAATTTATAAAACTTTTCCTCTTAAAGGTCAGGAGTGAGTCTGACCTTTCTTAAATACAGTTGGGATACCAAGATGGATTGCATCTCGGAATCGATGAGAGGATGCTGTCAGAGTCGAGAATATTACGAATAAAAGTTGTTAAAGAAGCAGTAATATCAGTAGCGTCGAATCCCAAAAGACAACTCGGTCTCTTATAAACATACTCTCTCTTATAAAAATATGAAATTGATGTCTGAGAGTAATATTATCAGTTATTTGTAATTCCAACAGAATATATTTCAAAATCACTAATATTTTAATTTCTACTCTATTAGCTTACGTAACTTTGTAACAAAGCAGAACATGCTGTCCCACAAGCAAATATAAGCTAGCCTCTAGCCTCAGCCATTAATTAAATAAGTTGGTCAGGTAAGGACATAAAAGTTTGCTACAAACCGAATATTTCATCAAGTGTACATTTTTAACGAGGTATCACATGGGTGCTTGAAATTTAATTTTAATATTCATCCATCAGGATTTCCTGTCAGAGAAAACGTTTTTCAAGTTAGACGAGGGGTTTCTAAAGCTTATTATAAGTGAAAAAGACAAAGTCGAGTATACCAGGGAATGAATATTGTAGACTGAAAGTAGCTGACGTCATTTTATAAAGACAGTGGCAAATAAGTTTGTTACAACTATAATTCTTTGACAAGAACTAATTCCCTTTAAAGGTGTCCAAAGTGCGTAGTGGTATGTAGTCTGGAGGCTTACTCAGAATTTCGACATTCCATTAGTTGGTTTTTATGTCGCTGTCAAATATAAGGAAATTTTGATATGGTCGCTGTCACTTTCAAAAAACCCACTAATCGAATGTCGAAATTCAAAATAAGCCATCTGTGCCCATAGTAGTAGTGTGCAGTGCGTGTTTAAGTTTTGAGCTTTTTAAGCTATTATAACTCTTATTAAGCTTTGCTTCTTTTAAGAAATGGTATTTTTGAGATTTTCAGAACTATGAAAACGGACTAATTGGGTAATATACCAATTAGTTCGTTTTCAAGCTGTTAGGCATTTTACAAATCGGGCCTTCATTAACTAAGTCGTTTCGTTAGTGGAAAATTGTACACAAAATCGAGACATTGTTTGATGCCGCCTTAAGAAACAAAAACAACAACATCAAAGTCTATATACATAATCAGCACAGCAAATCTTTACCAGTCAACAATCTCAAAGAATCTCTAAGTCAAGACTATTCATTCTTTATTCAAAACCTACTTTGCACAATACTCTCGGATTTCAACTCTATTTACTGCTACATTAATTTTTCTTAGGTTCTATAAAGCTTTGTCGGTATCCTTGGATTTCCCCAATAACGTATCTTATCACTTAAAAAGACTCCAAATATAGACTTTTCTATCGCTTGCTGAAATGACTTTAAGGCTTTTTATGAGGCTATCTATCTATATCAAGGTTGCTTAAACTATAAGTAATGGTGAACATAAAGTAAATGTACGATCAAGAGCCCATAATATGTAATCATTATAAGTTTTTAGTTGCAGAGCGTTTGCTTTGCGAACAAATAAAGATGCATGGTGTTGGAAAAAAACTGTAGACTATGATTTCTTCTGCAAAAGTAATAGTTACTTATTTAAGTTTATTGTTTATATATTTATAAATTTAGTTAGAATCTAGGATTATTGTCCTTTTCCTAATCATACACCGAAATCAGGCCGTTTCCTAGTGGCCAATCGTTGCCAACCAGTTAGGCCATATCGCACAGGATATGATCTCTATTATATGGAAATTATTTAGGTAACCTTATGCAGATAAGAGCTCCGCGAGAAAAGGAAAATTCTAAACAAAACCCATACCAAAAAATATATCAACCCGTCTGTTCAGCGTGGTATAGTAGGCTAAATTCCCTGCAAAATGTTTGGAGGCGACCCGTGCCTAGCAGTAGGACGTTTATGGGTTGATGATGATGATGAGGATACGGAAATTTTCACAAAAACACGTTTTGGTTCTTCACATCAGCAACCCATTAAGTACCATTGCTGGGGTCGGGATCCTCTCCTCTAACTAGAGAGCTGAGAGGGTTTAGGCCATAATCCACTCACGCTGGCCTAGTGCGGGTTGGTGGATTAGACATACTCATAGAATTTCTTCTAGGTTTCCTCACGATGTTTTCCTTCACCGTTAGCAGATAGTAAGTCACATGACTAGTACATATAAATTCCACAAAGTGGAATCCACATTGGTACTGCCGGTAAGAATGGAACTCGGCCCGCGTGATTTGCACGCCGTGCCGATCTCTTATCCAATCAGGCACCATCGCTTTTTTAGTTTTGGTTCTTATACCTATGAAAAAGTCAAGGAAATAACCAAAAATGTATAGGTATCTCATTCACAAACTTATTAACCACTAGCATTTTTTCTGTGCAAAGGCACAGAAAAAATACATATAGGAATATTCCAGCTAAGTTATTTCAAACATTTCTCATATTAAAAGCACATGGGTTCACTAAAAAATTCTTTACTCAAAAGAAAAACAATATCGCATACCTATCATAAAATCTCATAGCCTTTTGAGTCAGAAAAGAAATAAGTGTAAGTAATAAATTGGAGTCATCTGGTTGACTTGCAATGTAAAGAATGTTGACCAGAACTTTTATAATATCAAATACTTCAAAAATATCTTATTTTTCACTCATTGAAAATGTCAGGATTATCCTTGTATTGATTTATTGGATAGATTGTTTTAAAACTTATACTACTTTTTATATACAACATACGTTGTTTGGTAAAATTGAAGCAATAGGTTTTATTGCACAAGATTTCGCATTGCCCTTTTCTCTTTTTTATTTGATTGGTATCATATACATTACGGGCAATATCTTACATCAATGTAATAGAACGTTTTCGATATATATTTTCGTATCTTTAATCATAACTAGGGTTATATGAATATGGGAGGTTAAAGTAGAAATAACAGAAGCGCAAATAAAGCATGTAATTATTGATTCCAAATACGCAGTATACAAGTCACAATTGTACGAGAAAGGAGTTTGATTCCCGGGTTGAGTAAAATTGGTATGGAGTTTCTCTGTCATAAAATTTCAGTATAAGCATAAGTTTAACGGAGTACCTGTTTAATGGTCATAAGATAGCCTTCTATCCTTCTGTCTTGACAGACTTAACAGAGCTGACATAGTATGTGTGTGACTCTTTCTACCTACAGAGATAAAAGGGAGACGTTGCGTTTTTTTACGAAATAAAACGCAAAAAAAAATGTTGATACACATATCCTTTTACGGAAGTAACTTTTACGGATACTTTTTTCAACCACGGTTATTCGCTCCCAGCACAAGCGAACACCGTTGCAATAATTCCACCCTTTTCTCACAAACGGCCAACTGACAACGGTTTAAAGTGTAACTGTGCCGGTTATTGTATCACGTACCCTTTTATGATGTCCCAAAACATTTCAGTCCCCTACAGAGCAGTAATGAGGACCTTTTTCTCCGAACATTTGCAAGCGAACCATAATCCTCGCCTATATTACTGCAGACGCTTAGCGTTATAAAAGAGTTTGCGGGTCAATTGTAAAACCTGTGGGTCTATTGAGAAGTTTAGGGGAAGCTAACTAGCAGAGCTAAATTGACTACATATGTGTATATTTCCTTTATTAAAATAATTTCGCCAATTACTGTTTCAAATTTCGGAATTGTCGAAATTTATAGAATAGTCAATGTAGTGTAGTACTTATTTTAAATTAGTTTTTTCTGTCAGATCAGAATGTTAAACTGTTATGTCAAATAAAAGTTTTTTTATTTATTTTTTATTAAGAGAGTTTTTACGTGTTCATTCACTCATAGATATGCTGGTTGCACTACGAGCACCTACTGACTCTCACCGTGGTGTAGTGGTTAAGGTGGTCACCCCTAAGATCACCGTGCTGTGTGTCGTGGGTTCGATTCCCACGCGAGACAAATGTTCTTGTGATTCATACTATTTGTGTCCGTTAATTGTATGGAACTAAGGACCAAAGTTGTTATCTCACTGATATAACACTATCTCTATTTTGCGAGTTTACCCCTTCCCAAAAAATACAAACACAAACTCAATTTTATTATAAAAGAAATAAAATTACACATAGCTCTTCGTAAAAATAATGGCCACTATAAATTAAACACATTATATAATATTTCAACTGAAGTTATAATTTCGAAAGTTATAGCAGTTAAATAGTTGGTAATGGCAATAAAAAGGTTCTAAAGACTCTAAAGATTATGGATCGCTATAATAGTGCTGATTATAAAGTGGGGTTTCATTCTCTAGTGTTTTACTTGACTTACGACACTCATACATTTATAATATTATTTTCATTGTTAGAAAAATAAATTCGTTTTTCAAATAGCTTTTTTTATTTATAACCAGCTATATCACATCTAATTCACAGACTGATCCACAAATATATTTTAAAAAAAAAGTATTTAGGTAGTAGGAGTTATATCAAGTAATGACATCATCAATATGGAAATCTGGTGTCCTTAAAACAGACTTGCTCATATAGTTGAGGCACCATTCTCCCACAATATATTATGTAAAAATATTTCTAAGTAGTGATGTGCAATTGTATAAATCGTTCCATGCAGCGGAAATTAAATTTAATTACAAAAAAAAACTACAACCTCTATATATAGAGGTCGTATACACATCAAGCGCGTAAATAATACAGGAATTTTTCGTTATCGTCAACAGTCTATCGCGATTCACTACAGGACATGGAAATAACTAATAAAATATTAATTTCATATAAACTGTTATACGACGTTATTCTTTGTATAAACTAAAGCTGAAACACCCCAAACGTCTTTTTATTAGCAGAATTAGAATAAAAAATCTAAATTTAAAAAGAATTAAACCTCACAAAGTATATATATTATATCAGAACAATGAAGTCTACTGCTGAACATAGGCCTCACCATGTACCTGCAGCAATTAATAAATAATTATACTATATACTTATTTATTAATTGCTGCAAGTAACCAGTAGACGATGCGGCACAAGGCGTTAGACGGCCGGTGTCCAGCCTTAAAAAAATCAATTCCTACATTTTTGACAAAAAATATAACATGGTATAAAAACTATTGGAATTAATGAAGGACTGGCCTGTTGGTCTAGTGGTTAGTGACCCTGACTGCTTAGCCGGAGGTCGTGGGTTCGATCCCCACCCAGGACAAATCTTTGTGTGATGAGCATAAAGGTTTGTTCTGTGTCTGGGTGTAATTTATCTATAATATGTATGTATTTACAAAAAAAAATGTATTTAAGTAGTAAATCAGTTGTTTAGTACCCATAACACAAGCAAATACAATTGCTTACTTTGGGACTAGATGGCGCTGTGTGAATGTAGTAGAATATTATATTATATTATAATGCTACTGATTCTGAAAAAACTACTTTCAGGTTTCGCATTAAGTAGGAATAAAGGTTATACTTACCCATAACTAGGAAGTAACCACAAGCACCAATTAATATTCGTGTACTAAGCACGTATCGTAAATGTTACGAAACTATAAGCACTCCCGATATTACCAAACATATATCCGAACTGTCGTTATAACATTACTGTTATTATGCTAATTTTACCACAAAAGGTGTGTCGATAAAGGTTCACGATGGTTGACTTCGGAATTTCAAATTACAAAATCAACGTAACAAGCGCTTCTCCTTAATGCTCTGGTGGGAATATTGATTTTGATTGTTTGAATCGGACGGTTTCCTGATTGCAGGCTTTGTTATTTTATTTTATAGAAGGCAACGATTTGATATCTTTGTTTGATGGTTAATTGTAAGTTTCATCAGTATCATTATCTGCCTGTACTAGTCCATGTACAAAGATTATAAAGTATATACGTCTGCACACCTACGTATAAATAATACCTAGTTAATTCAATTTTGAAATTCCAATCGTATTGTCTTAAAGGTATGAGACGCGCCTTATAAGACTCTCTAACCTAATTACACATTGAGTATTTTTTTTGAATACAATACTATTATTAAATTAATTATCACAATTATTCAGCAATATAGGCACATTCAGGGAAAGCCGAAATTCCAGGAAGCAAATATCGACTATACAAATATATAATAATATAGCTTCGAATACTGTTAAGTTTCAACTTGGAGGCATAAAATTATAAAGTAATATTCAACTACTTTAGATTTCTATATCAGCACATTTTCGGTTCGGTAACCATTTGAAAGAGAGTTAAAATAAGAATCGGGAATTCATACCTACAATCATACTTTAGACATTGACCCGGCCGCGGTCACGAGTAGACTGTTGAGACAATGTAATTTTTTTGCGCCATCTAGCGTTAAATATGCTAATAATTATAAACTTGTGTTATGGGATACATATATATTTCTAAATACATAGGTACATTATATACATAGTAATACAGCCAATCAAACACACACACCACATACACACACAAAAAATGTTATATGTGTGTGTGTGTTTGTTGTTGTATTTGCAGATCATACAAATATTATACCCGAACCGAGGATCGAATCATAGCGATGTCATGGTTTCGTTGTTGAGATAGTTTCAGCCAAATCTACAGATCTAAAGATGCAACCTGGCAAAATATGGTATGTATACCTAACGCATGATCGCGTGGATCGTTCCTAAATTTCTAATATAATGCAACGAGAAATTTTAAAAGTAAATATACTTCTACTTATTCTTAATTAAATACCTCCTCCATTAAATTTCAAAGGTAGGTCTTAACACATCCAGGCACGGTATTACCGAGTGTCCCGTTCCGTTTGGTAATTACATTAACATATCGACACAGGTGCCAACATAACCTGAACAGACTCAGAATGAACCAACATTTCTATGTATCGAGTTTCTAAATGAATTTAAAAAGTTACAGAAAAGGCCTTTTAGGAAACCTGAAAATGGTAAAAAGAAAATATTTGAAAATGGTAAAAAGAAAATAGGCTGCTTTTTAGATAAGGTAAAAGGTTTTTGTATTTAATTATATTATGTAAGTAAGGTGAGCTAGGCTAGGCCAAGTATTGGAAAGTGCAGCATAGGGCGCCCCCCACCAGATGGACCGACGACCTAGTAAAGATTGCGGGTGGCCGTTGGTTGCAAGTGACACAAAATCGCTCGAGTGGCGGAAATTAGGTAAGACCTATGTCCAGCAGTGGGCGTCATTGGGCTAATAAGATGAAGGTGAGCTAGGTAAACCTACGAACCAAGGCTAAACACAACTGAAAATACAAGCTGCTGTCTGTGTGTCAAACTGTGTCACGCGGTGCTCTCTCATGTCCCTCAGGCATGTGTGATAGTATATTTAGCTAGGTGCTTTCTACAAGTGGATGAAATAATGACCCTGTCATTGATTGTAGGTGGTATTAGGTGAGGGCCATGTCCAGCAATGGACGTCATTGAGCTGATATATTTATAATGATTGTACAAGTCTGTTCCACCCATCAGCTTTTAAGACTTAAATCCCGTAAAGATAATACACATTAAGTCAAATGACTACATTTTCAACATCTTGCTACTATGTAGTCGACAAAACAAAATGAGCAATGTTACTCACTTTATTGCCTTCAAGAAGAGGCCAGTAAGGGATCGTCCATAGTTATTACTTAAACGAAGTTCTACATAATCGTAAACGCTCCAAACTAGTAATTGTTCAAACCACTTTTAATTTTTCTCCATATTATTAGAAATTGCGGTAAGAGAAAATGATAAAATATGTTTTGATATATTTTCTCTTGAGTCTTGATTATATACAACATTCGAACTCAATAAATAGCCTATTGGCTATATTACATTTCAAACTCTCTTTTTCTCCAACCTACTGACACATATGAGATCAATGCAATAATACAGAACCTTAAGAATGAAAGCGCTCCTGGCATTGATAACTACGGGACTCCATTGATCAAAGCCATACTGCCTTATATTTTAAATCCGTTTACTCACATTTGCAACCTAAGTATGTCAACGGGAGTGTTTCCCGACTCATGGAAAACGGCATTAATATCTCCCATCTACAAATCTGGACAAAAAGAGTGTCCTGGAAACTATAGACCCATCGCTTTACTTAAAATATTTTCAAAAGTGTTAGAGAAAATTGTTAACAAACGTCTAGTCAACTTTTTAGAAACAAATAACTTGTTGGCAGACAGACAATTTGGATTTAGACAAGGTAAGAGTACAGAAAACGCTGTAGAACTCCTCACTAATATAATTACGTCACACGTCGATCAAGGACGTCGTTGCCTTGGCGTTTTTGTCGATCTCACCAAGGCTTTTGACACCGTCTCAATACCAATACTTTTAAGAAAGATGGAACTCAAGGGTATAAGAGGGATTGCTTTAGATTGGTTTAGCAGCTACTTAACTAAGAGAAGACAGCGGCTGAAAGTTGTGGATCGGGTCAGCGATGAACAGAATATCTGTTTTGGCGTCCCGCAAGGAAGTCTCTTAGGACCAACACTATTCACTATCTACATAGATGATATTCTACGTAAAGATATTCCGAATACTGATCTCGTCTGCTACGCCGATGACACGGCCATCCTGTTTCACGAGACTAACTGGAATAAACTCTATAGTCAAGTGGAATGGGGTATGACCAAAATTACATCATGGCTAGACTCAAACCTACTCACCCTAAACCCGTCCAAAACCAAATACATCGTTTTCAGAAAAACTTGTGCCACAAATATACCTAACCGGACAGTCAAACTTCACGACCATGCTTGCCGCAGCTCACAAATATCTAGCGAATGCCAATGTAATGAGATTGAGAAAGTGGATCAACTGAAATATCTAGGCATTATAATTGACCAACATCTGTCATTCAGACAACAGATATCTGAACTATCTAAACGTACTCGGAAACAAATTTACGTAATGAAACTTATCCGCGACTGTGCACCTGTTTCAATTAGGATGCTCATTTATTCGGCACTTTGTCAATCTTTGTTGCAATACTGTATTACGGTTTGGGGCGGAGCAGCCAGCGCACACATGATAGAACTGGAAAGAGCTCAACGGGCTGTCATAAAAGTCATGCTTTTCAAACCGTTTCTCTATCCAACACAACTCCTTTATTCGGAGGCTGATCTCTTAAGCGTACGCAAACTCTATATCTCAACAGTAGCTTATAAGATTCACCAAAAAACCTTAAAAAGAAGCGACCTTGACTCATTACAAAAGAAAAGAAAATTTAAAATTCCACCCATCTCCGTAAATTCCCGTTTTGCCCAGCGGTTACCTAATTTTCTTCACACACATATCTACAATAAACTTAATTCTGCTATGGACATAAAACACATAAAATATTATAATTTTAAGAAATATATTAAACCAAAATTGATTGACATGTCATACACTGAAACCGAACAGTACTTCTTCAAAATCCTATGTTAAAATCATTCTAGAGGATAGTATCTACACAACATAACACACACACTCACACACACGCACACACACACACTCAAAGCTATGCTATAAATAATATGTATATTTTTTTTATTTTTTTATAGAAGTAATTTTAGTTTTTATACTACTAAAGTTTAAGTTTAATGTTTCTGTTTCAAAATTCTACGATTTGTCTCTTAGTAATTAATGTATAAGCTTAAATATTGTGTCATAATTAAAATAAACCAAATTATTAAAATGATAATCAACGTCTGTGAACTGTCACGATTCTATTGTATCAGATCTATTGTGATAATTCTGTGTTCGGTGCCCAAGATACAGGCCTAGCCTAGTTTGGGACCAATGTAATATTATTATTGTTCTGTACAAAATTTGGCAATAAACGATTATTATTATTATTATTATATTTAAAACAATGATAAAATTTTACTTCAATCAAAATCTTGGTATTGTTTTCTTGAAATACAAAGAAAATTCTTTTTAGCTGAGAAGAATATTTATCAGGTACTCGTTACGTCTCAGTTCGATGAATGATGATGGGAGGAATCAATTTGCTTTTTCTTAGAAATAGGCATTAAATATCTCGTTTGTAATTTGGTTTCAGAAAACAAAACTATAAAGAAAAACAAAGTACTTAACTAGATTTACTAAACTTTTAATCTACAAGCATTAGATAAACACAAATTCAGTTACAATTTCCATTCAGGAAAAGCTTGTTTCTTACAATTTACTTACGGAACAATAACTTTAATTTTTATGATATTAAACCGGACTCCCTTAAAACGGAAAACGTTAATTGACAAAAAAGTTACAAAAGTAACAATCGCAGTAAAAGTTTTGGTCCATAAAATTGCGACTTAAGACTACCCTAAGGTGGCCAACTTTTGAAATTATTAACCAGGGACTTAATGCTCAAATATCTAGACTAAAATTTTCAACAAAAAATACAACAATCAAATTGAATTGCGAAACAAGAGCCAAAGTTTGCTAACAGAGGAAATATGTCTGATATGCTGAAAGAAAAACTTGGTGTAACGGCTGTTTGGTGTTCATTGTCTGTGCAATTTATGTTTCACGAATTGGCAATTAACGTACGTACATAATGCAAAGTAACTTTATTTCTTACAGTTTTGAAAGTTAAATGGAATGGCAAGAAAAGAAAATGGTTTAAAAAATGTGGCGTTTGTCAAAAATGCTAGTTGATGGACTGCGTAGCTTCAATATATAAACTAACTAACTATATACCATAACTAACTAATAAACTGCGTGTTCAACCTGTGTCCCGCGTAAGCCTTCCAAAAGTACTAGGTATACTTCTCACTTTAGAGAGAAATATAGCCGTGAGTAAAAGAAACATAATTCCAATAGTACTTACCCAAATCATTATGTATGTGGAGAAAGAATTTAATCAGAGGCCACACCTCTGATTAAATTCTTTCTCCACATATGGCCCGATATGGCAACTTTTTACTTAAAGTTAGTTGGACGTATGTTGAATTTCATTTTAAAAATAGTAGTGAGTACAAGTAAAAGAACCAAAACAAGAATGTAATTTAATAATGCAATATTAATATTCTATAACATTCTTAAAAAAAATAAAAAGCTTCTATGTGTGGCACTTTTGTGACATTACCTCATTACTCTTGTAAGTGTCATCTTGTCATCCCGTAAGTATTTCCACCATTTACCCTGCTCCCTAACTAATATCATAATGCTTTTCCCATTCCGCAGACATTTTTGTGGGAACATACCGCAAAGGTCCCTACTCCAATTTTATTTGAGGACAGTTTTAATACTGAATATTTGGTATTTTCCTCAATTCGCTTTCTTGGGGAGTCTTGAGCGCTTCATAAGAGAACATTACGGAATGCTGCCTATTATTTCTGTTCACGTTCTATAATAATACGTAATATGTATGAGATGATGTCCTCCTAGGTTTTTTATGTACGAAAATCGTCAGAACTTTCTGCAAACCCTACAAGATACACTATACGTGAGAGCCGTTACTTGCCGACGTGAGAAAACCTTAGTGCTGCACTAGTAACGACTCGACATAATGGTTCCTCAAGAGAATAGAATTGTAAAACAAGTACCGAGATTTCCCGCTCACCATTTATTTTAAACGAAAATGCATTCAGTTGTTACCAGAAGTACCTAGACGGGTACTTCTGGTAACAACAAATATGTATATGTACTGTATGCAAATATGTACTGTTTTTTCAAACGTTTATGTGTATAAATAAATACAGAAGAAAAACTCTATCTATTGTCCCAGTTACATAAAATGGTCAGCAAGAAACTCGGAACTAAAAACAAATTTATAATAACTCGGCTTTAAACTACAGAATTTGAGTAGACTCGGAAATACTTACCATTTCTGAGACCACATTGCTGTCTCAGAAATGGTAAGTATTTCTTAGAATCGTAACCACAAGACTTGCGTCTTGTGGTTACGATTCTTAAAGGAGACCATTCATTTAATTTGTTTCATCAAAGTATTTTCTAATTAGATATAATTTTTTTTAGTTCTATGACTGCGAGGTTTCCTAAATAAAAAAAGTCTGACAATTATACACTTTTACCTAAAATCGAATAAACACACTACTATTTAGATAGTAGTGTGTTAACTTAACACCCCCATTAGAACCATAATCATATTGTAATATCTCTTTCATCATTCACTCTCCACCTTGCTCAAATCTAAGCCACAATTATGTGACGTCAAACTACATTAGTATTCCTTCGACGTGCCATTCGGGATATTAGAAGCCGAGAGGTGTAATGTACTTGTAACTACCGCAGTTACACTGAGGGTTTAATAGCTCTGTTTCGGGATGGATGATTTCAAAATAACACTTTCTCAGAAGTTGCTTGGTAACAAAAATATGGTTTTGTTTAAGGGGTACTAATATGTTATGCGTATGTACAGCCCCCTGATTCTGAGCTGTCAGAATATTTTCGGCCAGAACTGTCTGTTTATTTAAAGTAAAAAAACAGAATGTCAAATAAATAGAGGAATGTAGAAAAAATCCTATATTAATCAGTTTTTACATACTTTTCTATACGGTAAACTAATTTCTAATACTTCATAACTTAAGCTGTAAAATTACGTCGTTCTAAGATTCGAAAAAGTTTACGATCCGAGAGCAATCCGATGAGTCAGAATCAGGGCCCAGAACAAAGAAAGAGGTTTACTTTCAGATTATGTTCTGTGGTAAGTTGGTACTTACAAGAGTGTGTGTTCTTTATAGAACCTCTCCACATTGGCCATGATAGATGTCAACTCACATCTTGCAGACTGGAACAGTTTGTGATGATCAAGAGTGATCACTGTGATGGTGGCAATCATAGCTCATTTCGTACTCAGTAGACTTGGTTCGACTTCGCTTTGACTATCGACGGAAACAGAGAAAATATATAGGCTACTGTATATTTCTGAAATAACTATATAATAATTATTTACATTACAGTCAACAATGAGAACATTCGTTTAAAATTCGGGAGTACAAATACAATTCTCATAGCTCAAGTATATTTATTCCTACACCTGAGGGTGTATAATACACCGAAGCCTATTATATCAGCGATACAAAAAGAATGTAAACATATTCGTTTTAAACCACAACATAATTAATAAAAGCTCAAATTGTTTTCATAAACGAGCTCGTGAAACATTTACACCGTACCTTTATAATCTGGGTATGTATGTACTGAGTAATTCCCCCTTCGAACGTTAATAAACTGACACCGTTTACAATAAAGCAATTGAATATTACATGATAATAACCACTTTGCGATGGTGGCTGAATGGATACGGTACCGGCGTGCAAATCACGCGGTCCGAGTTCGATCCCCACCGGCAGTACCAATGTGGATTCCACTTTGTGGAATTTATATGTACTTGTCATATGACTTACCATCTGCTAACGGTGAAGAAAAACATTGTGAGGAAACCCGCATACCCTAGAAGAAATTCTATGAGTATGTCTGATCCACCAACCCGCACTAGGCCAGCGTGAGTGGATTATGGCCTAAACCCTCTCAGTTCTCTAGTTCGAGGAGAGGAGACCCGAGCCCAGCAGTGGGACTTAATGGGTTGCTGATGAATGATGAGCCACATTGATTTAATGTTTTACCTTGGGTTAAGTACTGGCCAATTGTAATTAGAGTTTCATCCTTCTAGGTTTATTACTAGAGGTGTTGTAGTATTGAACGTTATACAATTAGAATGCGGGTTAGTTAATTAAGTATCTTATTTGTCTAGCAGTCATAGTGCATCGACTGCTGAACCTAAATTATAACTGAACATAAATATGTAATTGATTTAAAACGAGACTACGTCACGAATATTAATTTTAATCATTAATAAATATCTTATTTATTTGCTCGGCGGTTTAGATCCAATTCCATCAATCGTGGTCATTAGCTGATTCTTTTAAGTTGTTCTAAGGCTGTGTTATTATTATTATTTATTTATTTATTAATTAGAGTACATTGTATGCCTTATAATTTAAAAATCTTGTTTCACAAAATTGTATTTTAGTACAGTTTGACTGTGAAATCAGAATGTATTTATCACATCTATAATTTACTTACTAAGTAGTCAAGTACTAGGTATTAGGATAAAAAAACATGAAAAATGAAGTTTATACATTGTAAAAATATATAGACTTTTGATTAAAATTATTGAATAAACATGTTTAAATTATATTGTAGGTATAGGTGTAAATTGTTATCTATGGCAAGGATTCTATAAAATATTTTTTTACTTTACTTTTAAATTTTGAATATGCAGGCTCTTTTCTTATGTCTATAGGTAAACTATTTAATAAGTATGGGATACGTTTTTTCAGTGTTCTATTTTATAATATTGTGTGTTTGTATCGCGATATAACTATGGTTTCTTTATGAATATGGGCGTGCTTTTAATCATTCAATCATATTGTATAACATTTTAAGAGGAAGAGTTCACATAACTTTGATAATTATCAATTTATAACTAGTTTATGATAATACTACTGTAATCCAATCTAATTTCAATAATTCCTAGAATCATTTTTCAAGCATTTTTTTTCCAAACAAGAATACGTCTAACTTAATTTTGTCTGACACAATCAGACTACCATAGTAAAGCTGAGCCATAAGAAAGTCAGGATAAGTTGGTGCCTTAATCAAGTCGTTATGGAGTAACAGATGACTGTGAAACTTTGGAACGGGCTTAACGTCACTGAAAAGGATGGGGGCCACTTTTCATGTCAATTGTATTAGACAAGTTCCTTGAAAATACTTATATTATTCTCAATTGAGTCTTGTGTAGCAAAATGATGTAATATTTGCTTTGTATTTAACACTTTCATCTTTAACTATCCAGACGTTACCGATAAAGATTTTTTATATCTCAGACCTCTATAGAAAGAATTGTATCTAAAATTTATTGGATACAATAAAACCATGTTTCGAAAGAGTTTGTGTGATAATAAAACAAACATTTAGCTCAAATAACATTTTGTTAACAGTGATATATTCGACACGCAATACAACAGCATATATATGCCGTCTAATCTCCACAAGTCGTGTAATAAATTAAACGAAATTAAACGCTTACAATGCCTACGGCTAGCCTTTTAGAAAAATAATTGTATGTGACCATAAAAGCTAATTTCAAAATATTTTTATTCGACAACATTCCAATCCTTTGGAATATGAAACCGCTGTATTTTAAACGGGATTAAAATTACTTATCCCGCTCAATTTAGGAACAGAAAATCCTTTCGCGAGTTTTAAATAAAATGTAATTAAAATTTATACGTATTTACATTTGGAGGCCAACAAATGGAATTTTTTCCTGAATTGACCAACGTAGCTACCGTTAATTGCCCGTGCAATTTATTTTGTCACCCGACATTTATGACTTTATTCAAAAGATTTTGTTATTAATTACTCTTTTATATAATTTTATTATTATTTTTAAGATATAAAGACTTATGTTGTATATGTATAAAAGTTTACTTTAAAAGTCTTATGAGTAAATTTTATTCAAAACAACTGTGACACAAATTTTACAAAACCCTAGCACTAAAATTTTATTAAAAAGTGTTTAACTTTCAAGTTCAAGCTACAATAACTAAATAAAAAGCTATAAAACATAAAAGTTTAAAATCTTTGGTAGAGAATATTACGAAAAACATAGTATTGTAGTGTAAAGTTTACAAAATTTTCATTTGATTCATATATATATATTATTATATCGCATAGTCGAAGAGATGTAGAAAGTAGCGAAATAATATTTTAAAAGTAAATCCTAAATGAATTTGTTTCGAGTCTGGGTGTACTTTGAGTCTGTTAAATATTTTAAAGTCTCCCGCGTCACAGGCCTTGTTCCCGAGAGCGGGCATTGAAAATAAAATATTCTTGAAAATGAAAAAAGATGAATTAGTTTTTCAAACATTGACAGCGATATCGAACTCGATTAAACTGAATCTAGAGGTTCCTATTAGGTTTTGAGTTTTCATTGCCGCTATGACAAAGTTACAATAGATATAGTGAACAGATCTACAATATCATCATCTCACCCTATTGCATCCCACTGCCGGACATCAGCCTCTCTTAACACGCACTATAACACTCGGATCTCCACCTTCCGCATCCAGTCAGACCCGGCGATCTTTTCCAGGTCGTTGGTCCACAGACATTACAATTAAATATATAAATAAAAATAAATATAATTCCTCTCAATTCGAAATTAAATCCAGAATCTCTCTCCTTGCTATTAAATACTAAATCCAAACTCTTACGCAAAATTCATAAAATTGTTTTGTTCTCAATTTAATATACCGTTGGGACAACTACTTAAAAGTTATACAAGTTCTTTCACAATCTAATTATAGTTGCAAAGTTTCGGTAATATTAAAATAAATATATCTTTGTCGGCGAATTTAGTCACTTTAGCGTTTGGTGGTTATTATCATTACTTGAAATATCAAGTTACAGATGGAATTCATTTAGAACTCATTTTAAATGCTGAGGACACATAGTAATAAAGATTTTTATTATTATCTCTGTTGAAAGCGAAAATTTAAATTCGTTTTATCTAACAATTTGTTTTTGGGTTTATAACTTCATATAATGGAAAAAAAAAACCCTATGTAGTAAAAATACAGAGCAGCTTTAACAAAAATATTACTTTAAAGAGTACTTCCCAACAAATTGTAAACAAAGTTACGTTAAAAACAAACAACAAGCCACTCCAATAATGGGGCATTATTGGAGTGGCTTGTTTGTTTGTGTGTGTGTGTAAACTTTACAAATACCACTAACTGACTTTCAGTATTTTAAAAATGTAACGGCTCTTCTGAAAAATTAAATATTCACAGCAGGTGTGCCCATTTCGATACAGCGTCGAAGTTTCTCAATTACATTTTGTCTGTCGGCAGTTTTTGTCAACATTTTTACTTTTATCGTGGTCAAAGCGACACGGCACAGTACAGGCACAGTCGGCCGATGCGGTATCGATACGGCACACAAATTGGCGAAAGCCACGTACGTAGATGGTTACACCTGTGACCTAATTGGGACATCGGAACCACCTAACGCTTAGGTACAATTTCCTAGAACTAGTTTTTGAAATTAAATCAACAATATTATTTGATATAATAATATCTTTGATATATTATTTGATATATGCATAAAATATCAGAAAAATATGTTACTAACGCGCAAAAAGTCATACTCAATAGCAAATGATTCATACAACAACAAAAATCAAAAAATCAAAAATCATTTATTCGCCAAAAAAAAAACATGGGTAAAAAAGGACCTATAAACAAAAATATTTTATTTAATACACTATTTTATTGTGTACATGTTTATCCTGTAGCCGATTTAAAATAGATGTTTTTTTTTTCTTTCTTTCTTATTGTTTTAAAGGTAAAGTATATTTTTTCATTTTATCAGTCTTAGATATCATCATTTTATCAGCCTTAGAATGTCCACTGTTGGACATAGGCATAAAAGGAAATCAATATTCATAAAAAATAAACTAAGCATGTATTAATTATCCATTTTTTAGTTCATATTTTGTAATAAGGAGGTTCTATGTTCATAATGTATAATATTTTATTTCGCCACTAATTACTTCATAATTTTATTTATGGTAGGCTAACTGGAGTAGTTCACGCCGATTTTGATATCGTTCTAATGTTCGAAAATGAAACCAAACATTGTTGTGTGTGAAAATGTTCCAAAATTTCATAATCATATCGACATTATTAGCTAAGTTGAATGTTGAGATTCCCAAATTAGTTTCATAATCGTGGCATTATTGCTTACTTTGTCTCTCGGTATATATCTATGAGCCTTTATTGCTTGATAATAAACGAATTATTATTATATTATTAAATAATCTGAGCTTACAGAGAGAATTGTAAGTGTCCATATTTTATTAATCAGGTACCTACTTCTATATTTATCAAAAATCTCTAGCCCTCATCTACTTCGTTCCCAGTATCCCTGCTTAGCATAAATTTAATATAAGATTAGAGTAATAGAATTACTACTTTGCTGTAAGAACTAAATGTCACAAGTAATCGCAAATTGAGATATTTAGGTCTACTAACCTATACATTAAGTATTAAACCAGGTTTAAATATAAGCCAAGTGTCGAAGTTGACAATTTAAACCTGGTTTAATGCTTCTAGTATTCTAGTAGTTGTCCCTTGATTCTAGTAGTTTAATAACTAAAGAAACTAAAGAAAAGAGTTTTAAGTTAAAGGGTAATTGTAACCTTTACTCACGCAATAAAATCAAAAAAGAACTAGTGAATACTGTCATTAGGTTTTGACTTTGTAGTGGGACTTCAACGTAAAGTAAACGAAAATAAGCATATTCAGGCGTTATGTTTCAAAAGGTATAGTACAGAAAAAGATTTTATTAGAAGTTATAAAATATGTTTGTATTTTTTTTAAACCTTTGCATTCTCAGGTTGCCTTGGGGAACAAATCACTCACAGTATTCACAGGGCAAACGAAAGGATAATTCGAAACCAATCAATTAACTAGTATCCTTATCTGTGAGGTTTATCGGATTGATTTATTTATTGGGTATTTTAATAACAGTGATACATTATAGTCTTATTAATGTTTACCGTCGACAATCTACATCTACACTAATATTAAAAACAGGAAAGAATTGTATTTTTGTATATAACGAATAAACTTAAAACTAATGCATCGATTTCAAAAAATTTATTGCCGTTAGTAAGCTACATTATCACTGAGTAACATAGGCTATATAACACCACGCTACGGCCAATAGGAGCTGAGCAGTGGCCAAATAAAGAACGAAGGGTGCGAAGCCCTGTGCGACTTATAGTAATATAATCTTTTTTTTAGGTTGCTTCTCTAATCCTGTGAAGTTAGTTAGTGTATTGGTGCTAATCAATGTCTGCAGAGATCCTCAATGTGAAGAAATTTTATCCTTGCATTGAAAAGGAATCAAGAACACGACACCACCAGTTGCTATTGGAAGCATCTAATTTCGACGTTAGTAGATATACATATTCAACAGCAGCATATGAATTGGCTCCAATATTAATCTCCGTGATTGGAATTCTCATAAGGAAAAGTATGCAAATTGGTTTAATAAGACCGACCCAGGCTTACTCGACATTGGTATTCATAGTGGAACTTTCATTACATAGCTTTAGTTGAAGGAAGTAAAAACAAGCCACTGGAGATTATTTTTACACAAACTAACCAGTTGAGTGCCAACGTGCCAATAATATTAGATCCTTGACCATTTTGTAATCAAGTAGATGAAGACTTTGGTTTTATCTTACTTTACAAATTCTTTCACAAGTCGAAGTAAGTTTCCTTGTTGAAGGTCGATTGCTATTTGATCTGAATGTTCTACTTTGTTGAAAAAATAGACATTTCCTTATTTATAAAATTCCCTTCTACCAAGAAGAGTGAAGATATTGACGAAAACCTGCTAATACTAATCGATGCAATGTGTCCTGAGGATTCGTGTGTCCAAATGCAATAATCATCATTATCATCACGTACATAGTCTTCACCTTATTTCTGCCTGCAACCAACACGAACAACCGTCATGGGTAAATCTGGTGGTCCCACTCTGCGCTTTTCAATACGTGTGGTCACCACTCGAAAACCTTTTTCCATTCCTTTTTCAAACGCAATAGGAACTATTTTTGGGACCGATTCCAACACATATTTTATCTGATGTAGCAGATTTAGTTGTCACTAAGCTTGCTGTAGCTAAGTTTATTCAAAAGTTCGATATTACTTGATGACTTTCATAGGTAGGATATGTAGTTGATGTAGTAGGTGAATTTAATTCAAAGAAGAAAATATCAATATAAATAGGTATAACATAATACTATGATATAATAATCCCTACATTTTTATCTCCTTTGATTCCGGTAGCAGTTTAATTTGTTTTGTTTTTTTTTAAGATAACACCACTTGACTTTTGTTCTATCAAAGTATTGACCCGAACAGTGACCTCGCGTACAATGACCAAGGATTTACTTTATTACTAACAAGAAGATCGTATGCTGTTGATCCAACAAAATATGTTATAGGTATTAACTAAAAATGTACATTCGTACTTTTATAGCCCTTATTGCTATGTACTTAAAGCCTAGTTAGCTTTATTCCATGTTTAGTTTAGTTACTTATCTTTTGTTGGTTCAATTCAATTTAATTATTATTACGTAATCTTGGACTATATATTTTTAGTTTAATTGAAAGTATAAGCGTCTTATTGATTTAAATTTTATGTTTGTACTTTTTGCATGAATATATAATTTAAAAATATATTTTTGACAGCATCCTATCACTCTTTTATCATCATTTCAGCCTATTGCAGTCCACTGCTGGACGTAGACCTCTCGATAGCACTCTGTCCTCCGCCTTCCGCATCCAGTTAGACCCAGTGACCTTTTTTAGGTATCACTTCCTACCACTCTTTAGTAGCTTATAAAATACCTCGATTTAAAATTTATTCTTTAGCCTTTGAAGTAAGATTTTAATGTATCATGAAGCCTATACCTAAATATTGTATTCTATAAAATGAAGTAATAAACTGTTAATTAAACCAGACGTAATTTTAAAAGAGCCGAAAATACACCAACACTTTTATATTTTTATTTCTACTTTTAAAAGTAAAAGTTTTCATCCCAACGTGAGCCGCCGATCTTCATTGTTTACTTTTTCAGCTTTTAGGATGTTCCCAACGGATATTAAAATACGATGTAAAAATAGATCTGTAATCACATTGCTTTATAGTTAAAGTTTTTGTTACTTTTTTATAAAAAAATGAAGCATTGGAACACGAAAGTAACAAAGACTGGTCGGCAATGGCTATAGACCTAAAAGTATATAGTCATTTGAGGAGGCCTTCGCCCACAAGTGGATGATACAGGCCAACTTTAACTGTTGTAATAGTATTCATAATATTATAACATTAATAAAATCTCCATACTAAATTCAAAATGATTGTATAAAACGCTCTCTATCAAACGTTATTTACTGCCTGAGTAGTCTGCGAATGGCCCAAGTGTATATAACAAAAAATAACACGTGTTTTAGAGACATTTTATTTTCTAGACGCGCATTATAGACTAAAAATATTTACTCCAGAATATATAAAAAAGCAAATCGTACTCAGTGGCGTGCAATTGGAGAGGCCTATGTCCAGCAGTGGACTAGTACAGGCTGATGATGATGATGATGATGATATAAAAAATCGCTCGCTGTGGCGTGAAACTTTAGTAAAATATCTACTTGGGCAATTACAAAGTAGAAGTAGTTTTTTTACTGTTTATACACCTAAATCTCTAAATAGTACAAAATGAAGACGCTGTACGCGTCTGTCTGTATATCTGCTAACTCTTCCTAAACCACTCATCGGATTTTGATGCGGTTTTCACTTTACGGGGAAAATCTATACGGAATTTTTAAATATATTTTTACCTATATACAACGCGGGCAAGGCCGCGGGCGGAAGCTCCTATGTATACTGTAACCTTTATTACAACTAAGATAATAACTCTAATTTCCACACCACATCATAAACCTCCGTCACAAAACATCCTCGTACAGATAGTAATTTTATTACTTACTTAGTTGTTTATATACTACAATGTTCCTCGCTAATAAACAGTTACCAAGATATAAATGTGTGCTAATAAAACTAATTCTAGAACGAATTAAAGCTAACAAATGTACTGCAGATGTATTTAATCCTTATTGTTTTGGCTTTTAGGGAGCAAAGCTGTACAGAACACCCTTCTAATGTAGTAAATAGAATTATGATATTAAATTATATCGCAATAATCTTACGCGGAAAAAAAAATATGCTTATATATTTTGGTACCTAATTTTTTATCTATATAAAAAAAATATTTAAAAAAAGAATATAAATCATTTTATAATCATTTGGGACTTATTTCATAATCATTAATTCAAGCTAACCGATCATCCAATTAATTTAAATGCACTGCGAATAACAGACGTCCTCCGACATTCAGTTTATCACTTTAGTTCAACCAGTCTAAATCGTTTACACGTGGTTAAATTGAAAATCCAATTCGTTTAAGGCCCGCATACACTATCAAACGCTTGAGTAAACACTATGTTTGTGCTCTATCACGATTTCGCAAACAGCTACGTTGTGCAGCTAAGCTTATTTCTTCTTCTCCTCATAAAGTAGGTTCTGGAAGTTTTAGTGAAAATATAGAAATTATCATCTTGTCAATATACAGGGTGCAAATTTGTAATGCCACCTGGAGGGTAAGTACTTTAAATATTGGAGATAGATCATTTTACTCAAAGGAAACATTCTTCTTTTTGGAGTTTAGTTGGTTCAAATTCCGGGTGTGGCAAACGAATTTCTGAAAAAATATTGAATGCAGCTTTGTTTCTTTTTAAAAATAAAGCAATGTTTCAGCATTTAGAGTACCTTCCCTCCAAGTAGCATTACAGAATTCCACTCTGTATATGGGTATGTTGATAACTAAATGTGTTTGCTATTATCTGAAAACCAAAACTTTAATCCAAAATTCATTACACTACAAACATACAAAATGGCTATACCATAACGTTCCTAGAAGATTGAAATAGGAAACTCGTAATAGCCAGAGCCTAAATAAATAGCCTATTGTAGCGATATGAAGGCCTCCAAGAGTTTCCTATTAAAATTGGGATGGACCATTTGAATATAAATTATACGTAAAGAATTATTATTATGCATATAAAATTTTAGGACAAATATTTTGCAAAACCAATTACTTTGAAAATATTTACAGATATATATCCAAGGGTTAAGGAAAAGTTAACTATGCATGCTTCGTGAAGAGATAGTTGGATGTTATTTTATGATATTACTAGCACTTAGTAGCTTTTTTATAGACTTAGTTGACATAAAAATATGCTACTTAGGTGACTCATAACTTTGAAAGGTATTTGTGTATCCATCAAGAAATAGACGCTTGTCGGACACACCCTTCAAGTCTAAAATAGTCTGTAAATTGTTTTGACTAAGACAATAAAAAGCCATTAACTGTCTCCAACAAACTGTTTTCTTAAGTAACCAGACATCTTAATTTTTTCTAACCTAATAATCACGAAAACCTTTTAACACTAGCTCTGATAGAGAAGCAAACATAAACAAATAAATTCGAACAATTTATTTTCTATTTCCGAAAAGAAACAAAAATGCCTAGCCTAAGTTGGTGCTTGACTTTTTTCGACGATATAATACCAATTTTATGTTTATTTGTTAGAGTGTCAAGAATTGATATGAGAATGTTTGTCCAATTGATTTAAAAGCTCAAGACTAGGTCTTTGTATTCTGTTCTTGTATTTTACTAGTTTATTGTACAAACCTTGAAGAAAAACTTTCTGTAGTGGAACGTGTTTGTAACAAAATCATATTTATGGTCAGTAAATTTAACATAGCACATCAATTCTTGAATGATAGGTTAATTGTTGAGAACCTGATCCGTTATTTTAATTTAAATTACATATAAGTAATGTGTTTTGATACAATATAATTATATAGGTATATTATATTACTAGCATCCTAGGGCGATGAGTAGGGATATTTTTTTCTCTTTAAAAAGACAACGCCCGCACTAGGGAATAAGCCCTGTGTCGCGGGGAGCTTTACAAACATGAAACTAACGGACACAAAGTACACCCAGACTAGAAACAAATATCTATGAATCACAAAAATATTTGTCTCATGTGGGAATCGAACCCACGTCACCCAGCACGGCGATGTAGTGGCGAGGCGACCACCTTAACCACTGCGCCACGGTGACATTCAAGATATGGTTTTTATTGATGACGAGCCGGGATCGTGACGAGCCGGGCCTGACTCTACCTGTCGTATGTAAAACACGTGTTTTTGTACTTTATTTAATATCCATACGTAATATCTTACCTATACTTCACTACTTAGTATAAAACAAAGTCGCTTTCTCTGTCCCTATATCCCTATGTATGCTTAAATCTTTAAAACTACGCAACGGATTTTGATGCGGTTTTTTTTAATAGATAGACTGATTCAAGAGGAAGGTTTATAGGTATAAAATACATACCACGCGGGCGAAGCAGCGGGCGGAAGCTAGTATATTACAAAGCTGAAAAGTTTGTTTATTTAGTTTGAACGCGCTAATAATAAAAAAAATACTTTAGTGTCAGATTGTCCATTTTATGAGGAATCGAACAAGCTGAGGAGAATTTATAGTAGATAAGCAGTGGCCCAACAAAGAACGAGGGGAGCGAAATCCCGGGCAATTGCTAGTTTTTGATAAAAATATACATAAGAAGAAAATGAGTGACAAAAGTTTTAGTACAAACGTAACTCAAATGCAGACAAACAAATATTTATAGTAGGTGTTTCACCTACGTGCATATTATGAGCATATCATTTTAATTCGTCGACAAAAAAGCGTTCTAGTGAAACAAAGCACTTTCAGCGCGAGTACATTAAATATACTTTTAAATTCCAGTCATGTGCATGCACTAATTTTAACCATCAGCCGAACCAAAAATCGACAATGTGTTTAGAATTTTAATGCCTTGAGCAAGCCAGACGAACAAAACAGCATTATATTAAAAATTAAACCTGCAACATTTACTAGCATACACATATTTGTTTTTTATTGCAATTTGTGGAGACAGTACAATACCTACATAAGAACCACTGAATAAATAATTTTAAATCATAATTCAGTCGTAGGTATGCGGGTATACAAAGCGTAATTAAAATATGTAGTAGGTAAGTATTAGCTGCGACACATTTCAACAACAAAAAATATTATTACTGTGCCTCAGAGAACTTTAAAACAACTCTTAGAAAAATATATTTTTTTTAAATCAAATCAATTATTTTTCAGGATATAATTTCCAATTAATAAATACCTTATAGAATAACACATTTTAAGAATATATCATTATAAAATTACTTCACATTATACTTCACTGCGCATTCTGGTGGTATTTATTCCTGGAAGCAACCGAACTCCTCTGGCGAAAAGTTCTCATGGAAATGAGAGTACTTACAATTTTTGTACCGAGTTGGGATCAGTTTAACCAACTTAATGATATTGGAAAAGTAGCAGCGTTCGTAGTAAAATACTTAGTAAACAATCATCATCATCTTATCAACCCAACGATGTCCACTGCCGGACACAGGCCTCACCTAATTTACAATTCTATTATTCTATTAGTTATTTACGACAAATGTCCATTCTTCCAAACTCGCCTCCGGTTTGATGTAGCTTTGATTCTCATTAAATTTTCACCAACTTCCGAATGATTTGACTGATTTTTACACAAAAGTAAATTCACAAAGCACCAAGAACAAAATCTTCTATTTAATTAAAGTACAATCCCTGGAAACAATATTCCGCGTCAGTAATCGTTATTTCGTTTATTGTTGAATATTAAAATATGAAAATTGCGGCAGCGTCCGCCATATTTTACAAGATCTTAACTTTTGATTAAAGTATTCTGTTATTGTTTACCTTATTAATTACTATGAAACCGAACTCATAAAAAGAGAATTAGTAATAGGTATATATAATATATAAAGAATTTAAGCAATATCTAAATTCCATTTACAGTCATTGCGTCGTATTAGATGCAGGCCAACTTTCGATATTCGATTGGTAGATTTCGAATTTGCGAGTAGGGTCCTCATCACAAGAGGAAGATAATTAGCCAACTTTTTTAAGAAGGTACACAACAGTGTTATTATAACTGCTGATTTCTGTAAGGTGACGATACTTCTGCAGACGGGCGGCTAGTTTGGCCGAGGGTTACCAGTCGTGAACCTATTTTTACCAGTTAGTCAGACGGGTTGCTATAGGCTGATAGATTCTTGTGATATTATGTTTCCTTAATCTTCATTTACAATAGATCAAAAAGAGTAGTACCTAACCCACTAATGCCTGGTTTCTGAACCGGTAAATAGCGGTGATTAATAGGATAAAATTAAAAACATAAATAAATAATTAAATATAGATAAAATTGAACAAATTAAAAATGTCAGTTTTATGAATAAACTAGCTAACTTTAATCGATGAATAACTTTAATCTGAGGGCTCAGGCACTGGGCATAAAGTGGCCAATTTACTTCAATACTTACTGATAGATAATCGAACCCATATGTGGGCTGTTTGTTTGACCTTTGATGACGCTGGAGGCGTTGTCATCTTCCCAGTTGTCTTCGTGTCACTTAATAAGCTGGCCAAATATTTGTCATGTTAATTGATTTATTTCCCATACTTTGTAACTCATGCGAATAGAGAAAACGGTCAATAATCAACCCTATGCTGTACCTAACCATAAAGTTTTAGATTTTTTCGACAGTTATAAAGTAGATGTTTGACCAATCCAAGTGATGGATATAATAAAAATTAAAATATTTTATAACAATCATTTTATTTCTATAATTTGTCCTTATTTTACACATTCATTTTATTTTATTTTATTTGGAGAAATACCGGAAAATATAAATTTTTATTGCACTTTTTGCCGTAATTAGATACGTATAAATCGTTTTAATTTTTAATAACCTACCTTAGATATATGATACCTATTATAATTATCAAACAAACACATATTACAATACATGATATTTCGCTACTCTCTTTATCATTCTCTCTGAAGTGTTTCAGTACTTTATAACTTATTACCTTAATATAAGTTTCAATTTACGTTGTTTTTACGTTGTTGTTTATTTATTTATATATTTTTTACATAAAAAATATACTTATTACATCCAAGGTCCGTTTATTACTTTAAAATATCACTGCATTGTTACATGTTAATGTAAACATCAAGGAATCGCCGCGTCGTCGCCCGCCCGCGGTCACCGCAGCCGCGCACACTTATATACAGGGTGTATACGACGATACGACATTAAATGAAACCACGTGTAGTATGTGATGTTAGAAGGCTATACCAAAAAAATTAAACAGAAATTTGCAATAGTTTAGACGCAAATGTACTTTCTTTATGTCACAGTTGTTCACAGTTTTAAACAACCTGTAGGTATTTACGTTGATCGTATGTTGTCATTACGTCATTCAATTCATTTAAATATCTCTGACTCTTTCATATTATCTTATCTCTTACTCTGTTCCGCACTGTTGTCGTCGTCGAATGTGTAGCTTTGATTTTTTTTTTTTTTTTTTTTTTCTTTTTTTTTTTAATAATTTATATTAGAATATGTTTATAAGGGTTAACACTGGCTGCCTTGTCATTTAATGTCGTATCGTCGTATACACCCTGTATATCTTATAAACAGTATAGATAAATTTAAAATGATCATACAAATGAGGTGAGATTTACGTTGATAAATTTAATATCTACCATGCCTTACCTTGCCATCTTGCCTTGGCACGTGTGTGCTTCATTTTTTTACAAATAAATCTATAAGTTTAAACCTAAGTCGTTTGCGTTTCGGCTTAGCTAGTCAATTGATTGGTACAGATTCATGAAGCCAGGTTCTCTTGCCTTCATTGAACTCAGCTGCAGTATGGTCCGTGCCTTCAAGTATCCATTTGGTAGTCAGCAGACCTTCAACTCCCACTGGGCCTAAAAATTACAATAGTGTTATTATTATTACCTATTTCTATTGCATAGATACATAACCTGGGACCTGAGAGCTACGTGCAATCTTGTCATCAATATTTTTTGTGAAATATTTATTTATTTTTTATTTATTTATTTAAACCTTACAACTATTTTCAGATACTTAAATCTAATACAATAATTGTAGAACCTTGTAGACCTTAAATCTATCTTATATCTACTTAATCTATCAAAACTATAAACTACTTCCTAAACATACAACACAATATGTTGCCTTCGTGAAGTCGTTCAGTCGCACGAGAATATATCTATTCGGTCAGCGACCATGTTGAGTGTACGCAGTGCCCGCGTCATAGGCGCACGTTGGAGCAGGTTGGTGCGCGCCAATATAACATAGACCATAGCTCAACGTCTTAAAGTTTTATTTTGAATACTATACAAATTGGCTCCCTATCATTTTCAAACATATTAAAAATCGAACTATCAATCGATTCGTAGATATAGAGTACGGTTCCTGTTTCATATCGGTAAATTTTATATTACCAAGTAAACTATCCTTGTCTATTTAGAATTGTTCTAAACTGAAAATCCTACAATAACTCCAAATAGGCAAGCAAGGTGATTGAATTAAAGCACTGCAGTTCTCCAACTGCCCAAAATCTGTATATCAGTAATCAATATAGGTCTCTAATCTTTGAAAAAATAAAAGATGGCTGACATGATAAATGAATTGATTTCCACCCGCGTGCTAGTTGGTAAAAAGTAGCCTATGTACTATTCTATCTATCTGGATGCCTTATTTCGTACAGATCCTTTAAGCCATTTTGGTGTTATTGACCAACAAACATCCATCTTAGCTTTCGCATTTATATAATATTAGTAAGATTAAGGAAATCCGTACCTCTAGCATGAATCCTGGCAGTGGAAATGCCGACTTCAGCTCCAAGTCCAAAACGGAATCCGTCAGCGAAGCGAGACGACACGTTGTGGAAAACGCATGCACTGTCAACGGTATTCAAAAAGTGTTTCGCGGTGTTCTCTGAAAAAATAATTTATTAAAATACAAAAATTCGTCGTCTCCTACCCTCTAGATGCACAATCACGTACTATAGTCACGCTCAAAACCCAAATCTATATAATATTTGTTACTTGTTAAATTAGGTACTTCCAAAATCCGATTGCACTCACTGCATTCGATTAAACACACTTAGTTTTAGGATTCAAGCAGGTATTCATGTAACTACCAATGATAGTACCTATCCATGTAGCTACCTATACACCGTTCACTTTAAGTTGTCTTACAAACTTTGTCTGAGGTCATAGTAATCAGATAAACATTACATCTAGCTATCATAAACAAAAAAATAATAATAATAAAATTACAATTATCGATTTAATGAGCCTAAAATCTTTGTAAGTCGAATAAAAGTTCACAGTATAACCGAGGCAACATTCAAATGTCCTACTAACTACTAGTTTGATTAGTCCATCAACAATATAATATGCATATAAACCTAATAATTATACTCATTCATTGATGCATAATACATAACATAGTGAACATACACTGCATGCATAACGATGAGATTAGATCCAAATTAATCACAATCAACGCATGAACAATATGGTACATACATAATAATATTTATAGTCATATTCAATTCCAATTATGTGTTGATTACTCTTGACATATATTATATACAATATTTTAAACTAAATTTATACAATATTATTTACAAATAGAAACTACCTATCATTAAAATAAAAAGGGGAGGGGATTATAAATTAAAATAAGGCATCATAAAATTCCTCCGCATCGCTGCCATTGTCTGTAGGAAAAGTGCCCAACAGACTGGCAGCATTGCCACGCTGGATGACAATGCTTATTCATAGATGTTATATGATAATAATATTTAAAGACGTTTGTTTTATGATAATATTTTATACTCTTCGTATTTTGGCCAAAGTTTCAAACCATACCCGATACAATAACATTATATCGGAACTGTAAAATTGATATTATTGTTTGTTATAGTCTAAGAGCGCGTGTACACGTTAAGAAACCTCGCTGTGTCTATGTAAAGATATCGTAAAAGAATTTAGCCTACTATGGCTGGCTAGACGGGTTGGTATAGGTTTTTTTTCTAATTTTCCTTTTCTTGCAGTTCTCTTGTTGCTTAAAGCTTAGTCTGTCAGTCGCCTTGTATGTACGACACCCATAGGTTGAGATGGGGTAGTGACATTATGTATTCTTAATCCGTCACAACACGGAATAATATGATGTTATATAAAAACTTGTATTACAGTTTTATAAAGCTGGTTGAACCCTTTATCACACTCGACAAATCAAAATTAAATAGTGTTTTATATAGGTCAAAGTCAACAGATGCGGAATCATGAACGTTATTTGTTTTACATACAAGTGTATACAACTACTAATAGTCTCATAATAAACAGTATCTATTTTGATATCAAACACTTTATTCAAAATATTTTCCATTACATCAATAAACAATATTATTATATCACTCAACCACAAGTTCAAGTACATATCTAATAAACAGACAATAATGAATTGAGATAAGTGCACAATATATAGATAACAATGGCTTCCTAAAACATTATAATACTACCTCTATATATCACGCGTCAATAAACTGTTAGACCTGCAATTAACCTGTTTGCCATGAGACTATTATTATTATCACAACTATGTGTTTCCTTATTTACTCTTAGCACTAGTTTTAACATAATTTATACAAATGACTCACCATTTTCCGTGACGATAACATCGGTGTGAGAGCTTCCAAATTTGTGTATATGGTCTACAGCTTCATCCATATCTTTCACAATCTCAATGCAACACTCCAAAGCTCCATATTCATGTTTCATACTTCTAGCAGCAGGAGGGCCAAAAGTCAACTGACTAGCGAGTCTTGGACCAGCATGAATCTTCACACCTTCTGCCTTTAACATATTACAGATATCAGAAAAGAGAGTTCCATTCATATGTTCTTCTTGAAGAAGCAGAGTTTCCATAGCATTACACGCAGCTGGGTAATCACATTTAGCATCACGTACGATCTTCAATGCTTTGATAGGATCAGCTTCTTTATCCACGTACACATGGCAGATACCCTCAGCATGACCCAGAACTGGAATGTGCTGCGACTGTTTTTGGATATTTCTTACTAGATCAGACGAGCCACGTGGAATAATCAAATCTATATGTTTTTCCATCGCTAAAAGATCACTAATCTCGTCTCTAGTAGACACTAAAGATATAGCATCATCAGCGCCAAATGCTTTAAGTGATTCTTTGACCAAGCCCATTAGAGCCTTGTTTGAATGAGCAGCTTCCTTTCCTCCTTTTAGAAGTAGGCCATTAGCTGAAGCCATAGCTAGAGCGGCTACTTGTGGTAAGGAATCTGGCCTAGATTCAAATATGACTAAAAGTACACCAATAGGAACTGTAACTTGTCGCAGATGTAAATTCTCTGCTAATTTTGTTTTCCTCAAAACTCGACCAACATTATCGTAACTGGAGTCAGCAATTTGTTTTAATCCTATAGCCAAAGTTTTTAATTTGCTGGGACTTAATGATAATCTGCTTAGCAAAGGCGCAGCAAGTCCGCCCTTTGTTGCTTCTTCTAAATCTTTTGAATTAGCTTCTAGAATTAAATCTTGTTTTTCTATTAATGATTCAGCTAGAGAATGGATAGCTAAGGCTCTGTCACCAGGTGATAATTTTTGAAGCACTCTGCTACCAGTTCTTGCTGCAAAAAGAAATTAGAACAATATTTAAAAACAATTATAACAACAACACTTACGCTAGTAATATCTCTTTCGCTTTGGTAAACGTCATATCATATCAGCTCAATGACATCTACTGCTGGACATAGGCCTCACCTAATTTCCGCAACAGCAAGCGATTTTGTGCCGGCCACAACCAACAGCCACCCAAACAAAAAAATACTTAACAACGATGGTAAAAATATATTTAAAAAATATATATACGTATACATACCGTTTTCAGCTAAAACATCAACTGAAGTAGTGGTAAGAGTGGTGGACGGGCAATCAGTAAAGAATGTGCCAACTTTTCTGCCACTAATGATAGTCTTGATAGCTTTCTCTTGCATACCATTGCAGATAACAACACTCACGCCACGAGCCATTGCCCATGTAGCTGCGTTTACTTTGGAATCCATACCACCTGTACCCACCTATAATGATATCATTTGTTACATTCTTTTGGAAAAATAAGATTATTTTGTATTTTAAATAAATAGATTTACCAAAACAAAATATGTATTACCCTTTTCTACTTACATTTATCCTAATTTGAATGATTTCATTATACATTTCTTGAGAATTGAATATTTTGTTTTCTATTACAAAATGTATAAAATAAAAAATTGCTCTTATTTTGCAGGACACATCTAAATCTTCTTTCCTTTATTTATATTTAAGGTCTCGTATAAAAATAAAGAACATCGCTGGTGTGGCTTGTAGTAATAACATCACTCAAATCATAACATTATGCAGACGCGGCAAGCTTGGTCTGACTTTTTCGTTGAGAAAGATTGATACTAACATTTAATAGTACCTTGGTTACTTATAAAACTTACTTTAGATTTCTGTCCAAACTTTACTTGATCTTGTGCTGAATAAGTGTGCATCATGCGCGCACCATCTTCCCATGGAGGCTTGTTATAAATCCCGTCGACGTCTGACATCATAATCAGTAAGTCTGATTGTATCTCTGCGGCCAGCAAGGCTGATAAACTGTCATTGTCCTTAATGCCCAACCCCTGAACATGAAAAGAGTTTTTACAAAAATGTTGCAAACGCAGCGAAGATCCTTTCTTAAAACTAAGCTACGATTCAGACCAACCGGCTCGCATCGGCCCGCGCCGGGCGGCATTTTACAATGCGTTAAAGAACATTGAAATGTATCAACAGTAATTACAGTTCATATTTGCATGCAACTTACGGTCGGAGCCGGTCGGCCGTCGCGACGCGTCGCGGGATGCCGACGGAGGTAACTATGCGTAAGTTGCATGCAAATATGAACTGTAATTACTGTTGATACATTTCAATGTTCTTTAACGCATTGTAAAATGCTGCCCGGCGCGGGCCGATGCGAGCCGGTTGGTCTGAATCGTAGCTAAGGCTTCTCGGTGGAGGAAAACAATTTGTAATTACAAACGTTGATTGGGGTGGATGCCGGATGGGTTGTTATATTTAATTCAGTGGAAGTAAGTATTATTTAAGCCAATTAAATTAAGAAAAAGTTTATTTCGCGGTGAACAAATATAATTATTGTGAGTTATTGTTACCACTCAGGTATAACGACGTTTTTATTGTCACCAGGCATTTGTCTTGTTATTACAGAACAGAGATAGGTTTTTTAGCCATTCCCACTTTGTCGTAATGACATTTTATCGCTCTACGAAGTAATTTTTGATATATATTTTCGGGCTGAATTTTGCCGTGTTACGCCATATTGAGAATTAGCGGTTAGTGATGTGATATTTTTCAAAAGGATTATATATAATTCCACTGTTCCAAGTAAATATGAGTAGTGAAAGTTATGTGATGGAATGAAAATAGTATTACTTAAAAGAAAATATGAGTTGTTACAGCGTGTACTAATGGTTTCGACGTCTTTGTAGCTTCGGAAAAATAAGCCATATAATATTTTTTCGACTCACAACACACGGCAAATACAAATTATAACTTGTTTTCGTTGAGCGTTTCATTGACATGAATATATTTTTTCGCATTTCTGAACAAAATAAAAATAATATTCCCAAAGATCATATTTTCTCTTCAAATAATCATATTTTTTTATGTGCCCTCAAAGTAAATTTTGCTTTCATAGTTTTTTGTTAAGGTTGATAATCGCTTACCTTTTTGCCCGTTCCTGGTACAACAGTGTCATCATGTATGTACATGGGTGGGCTGACAGCATCGTTAGTGTTCACAATAGGCACTATGTTCAGCGATATCAATTCTGATAATGTGCAGAATAAGTTCTTTCTTGTTTCCTCGTTATAAAAATCTGGTTTTGTTACGAGAACCTGTAAATAACATTTTATTGTTACACAAGGAATATTTCTCAGATTATCTTATTGTCATAACTCATAATGTACTAAGTCTGGAAGAAATCGCTTTTTACGATAGAACCACCATTTGCCTTGAATGTACATTTGTGGTGTGCAATAAAGTATACATCGTATTGTATTCTAAATCATAAACTTTCGTTGGTCGTCTTGTTTACATTGATTGTATTTGTGGATAAAGCGTAAAAGAAGAAAATAAATAAGGTTTCTATTATTTTCTATTAAATATAGCGTTCCAATAATCTCATCATTTCCTTATTTTAATAAGTCATAAAATAAGACAATAATCTTTTTTCTACACTTATACTGCTAAACTAACATTGATGAAGTTCTTTGTCTTGGAACACTGTAAACTCAAATCGTTAAATCATAATGTTTTGAAAAACAAAACGTAACAAAAGTCAACAAAGTTAATTATTCAGTAACATTAGAATCGTTATCGATACCGCTATATTTCTGAATTGACGTGAGAGATTCCATTTAGATTCGAATAGATATGGGGATTAGTTGCGCTATTTGTGTGTAGGATGGTTCCCATTTAGGTTATCGATTAACTACAAAGCTTTTGTTGTATATACGATAAGCTTTAAGTTCTTTAATTATACTTGCAACAGATTTGATATGGCAATGCCGTTTTCGCATACGAATATTTGCTGTTCTTATAAGTAATTTAATGAAACTTTCAATTAATATAGCTGATACGTTAACCAACATTTGACCCTGACTGCTAAGCCGTAGGTCGTGGGTTCGATTCCCACTCAGGAAAAATCTATGTGTGTTGAATATGATTGTTTGTTCTGTGTCTGGGTGTAATCTATCTATAATATGTATGTATTTACAAACAGTACAGGCTACCATAACACAAGCAAATATAACTGCTTAATTTGGGACTAGATGGCGCTGTGTGAATGTGGCAAAATATAATTATATTATTATTTAGGTTATAATGAATTCTGTTAGAATAAAAAAATAATGTGCTAGTCATATGACAAACATGAAACCTACGAATACCTACCTAGGAAGTACTAGGAACAATTCTAAGTGTAAATCTGACCTACCAACTCGTATAAGCCACCATGTGTAGATTGTCATTATTATTACCCTTTAGCTCTTTTCATAGAGGATAGAGGATAGGAAACTGGGTTAATCAAGTTATGTAATAATATCAAGTGAATATCTCTCCCGTATTATAATTCCACAAACCCTTTCTTGTTTCAAAACAAAATGCGCTACCAATAAAGTTACCATCACATAAATTTTCTTCACAAGACTTACAAAATTACAACTGGAAGAAGAAAGATTTAATTAAATTATTTCGGAGTCTCATAACTCTTAGCTGGTTGCAGTTTGCACTGAACCCAGTCCGCGGGGATTTTTGCGGGACCGACACAAATCTTGTGAGATTACACGGTATAAACTATAAACCAGTCTAGGCGTTATAAATGGGTATACTATATTGAGAACTATTGTGCAATAGAATTTCAATATATTTGACTTTGTATTGCAAGCACTTATAGCTTAGAAATTGAAAAAAGCACAGAACAGAGATAGGTTTTCTGAAAAAAGAAATGAATGAGTCAATCTACAGAGATTTATATGCAGATACATTTATATTATGGGTGTGCTCAATACTGTGGATATTGTCAGCCACAAAGTACAAAATTGATTCACAATTTCATATATTTAATAAATCATAGTCTTTTTAGGGTTACGTACCAAAAAGGTAAAAAAACCCATAAGGTCTTGCTCTGTCCGTCCGTCTGTCAAAGTGTTATATCTCGGAATAATGCTACGGATATGAAATTTAGAACAAGTTTAAACACTGCTGGTACAATAATAATAAGATTAAACAAGTAACACATTCTAAAATTTATTTTGATTTATTTTTACGCCCAACAGTTTTTGAGTTAGAATTGTTTTTGATGAGAATAATGAAAATAATTCCAGTTACCTATTACATGTTTATGTAAATATTACAGGAAATTAAAACAATGTTTCTAACTAGCACACTTTTTTTGTAATCACCAAAACTACCTAAATTTGTTTACTAAACTTTTTGTTTGATATCTTGGTTTTGCCATGAAAATACTTTCCCATATTACATGATAATTGGAAACCCTCGGCGCCCGAGTTTGACTTGCACTTGACCAGTTTTTATACCATAACAATGGCAAACAGACGTATGCCCTGCTTGATACTAAGCAGTCACCCTGTATCCAATTTAATGGACGTGTTGCAACCCAGGGGCATCACGAGCTCTTTATCGACTCATTGATAACGATTTTGGGATTTAGGTATATAAACAAATTAAAAAGAAAAAACACAAACATCACAAAACTTCGATTGCACACGCTTCATTGAATGTCTTCGTTTAAAACAATCATCTCTACACACATAGCTAGATCAAAAACACTAAGTCAAGCATGACTTAATATTCGAATCAGAGAAGTGCCTTTGATTTGAACATAGTTAACCCTTGTCAAACAAATCCATTTGAAACTATAAGGTCATGTGCAAACTACTTTGACGATGTTAAGACCACAAAACAAACGAGACAGACCCAGAACCCATATTATTTTGTCCATAGGTTGACCATAGTTGGACCAACGAACATTTAGCCTCAACACGGAACAATTATAATGACAAACCAAACTTTGTTTCCACTTTAGTTCGCTTGTTCTATTTTAGGACAGTTAAGGAAGTTTGGAATGTGGTTCAGTTTATTTAATAACATTTACAGCAAATAATATTATCGTCGTCCTTTTGTGGTTGAATTTCACAATACCTACTACAGTGCCTACCGTTTGTGTTAAATAGGAATTAAGTCAGCAAAAACGCTGTAACTGATTAAGTTACATAAAGCTTGTAATGATAACTTTAGGCAAAATTTGACTTAGAAACACCCGTTATGCAATCAAGAGTTTTACGTCTTACGTTGATCCGGGCATTTGTATACGACTAAAAGTCACGCGGACCTTTGCGCCCGTCATTCTTTATTTGCCGTGGTGCTATATAGGCTATGTTACTCAGTAATAATGTAGCTTTCTAACGGCAAAAGAATTTTTGAAATCGATCCAGTAGTTTTTAAGTTTATTTGTTACATACAAAAATACAATGTTTCCTCTTTATATCATCATCTATTTAATATATAAAAGTATAAAAATATTAAATAGATGAACATTGGATCTAGAAAAATTCTGCATAGGCAGGGAATCCATATTGGTGCTAATAGTAGTACCTAGTAGGTACCGTATGGGCTTGAGATAGACTCTGGTACTGAAAATACCTATATACATGACGTCAAATAACCGACACAAAAATCCAAAGTAAAGAACAGGATCCTCAGAATTGAGGAAAATAACGCAAGGCAAAGCACTGTGATTAGTATGGATTATGTTTGTGTATGTCGTAACACCAAGATGCCTTTTTATTAGTAAAACTTTATAGTGTTTATATACTATCCTAAAGTAGCTGAAATTGTACAGAGTCAAGGGCTACGCTTTAATTTTTTCTCCCACTTTATTTTTTATTTAAGTAGCCCAGTTATAAAAAATGTCGTTTCACAAAATGTATTTCTTTTTACGTCTATGGTAATGAATGGTGCACATTTGCGTAGGTATCAGAATTAATTAATAAATTATTTTTATTTCACCCGCGCTCGACAAAACAGACGCCACGGTGCTTGTGTTTCATAAAATATGCATTTTTATTCGAACAACAAATATTTTTGCGCATAATTTTGCATTAAAATATGAGTCTGCTTTGTAGAAAGGGTGAAAATGTTTGATACGAACGTTGAGTGTAGTTGTAGTGATGTGTTTGAGCACTCTTATGGTTTTATTGTGAGTTTTTTATTACACATACGAGTACTATGCATGATTCAAATATAAACTTGATTATAAATATCATTAACCGGGCACTGTTCCAGACGTCTGATGCTGACACTGAGAATTTCAAGACAGACAAATTTAATACCATTATGCCCGACCCAGGAATAGAACAACGGTGTCAACCTTGTCAGTGAACTGACACCAGGCAAATTTGCTGACATGTTTTTTGGCTTTGTATGACGTTCATAAGTGTCATGCGTGTGATCTATTGATATAAAAGATTTGACTATTGACTGTTGGACTTCTCGTGTAGCAGCACTGTACTATTCTATCACGCTCTCACGGCGACGAAGCAGTCAATTGACAAATGACTGGCCTGTTGGTCTAGTGGTTAGTGACCCTGACTGCTAAGCCGGAGGTCATGGGTTCGATCCCCAGCCAGGACAAATTTTGGTGTGAAAAGCATAAAGGTTTGTTCTGCGTCTGGGTGTATTTATCTATAATATGTATGTTTTTACAAAAAAAAAAAGTATTTAAGTATCAGTTGTTTAGTACCCATAACACAAGCAAATATAATTGCTTACTTTGGGACTAGATGGCGCTGTGTGAATGTGGTAGAATATTATTATTATTAATTAGTCGTCTATTTCTAGAATGTAGTTATAACATGATGGAGTGTTTTCAGTAAAAAATTAAGAAAGTACCTATCTCTATTATAGTATTATGACAATACTATTATACTGGCTAACGACCAGTGCTGAAGACTAAATATAACAATATACACACAAACAGCTAAAATTGCGTTCTTCCACAAAAAATACCTAAAAATCTTCAATATTCCGTCGGAATAAATATACTGTAGTGCTGTTTAGCCAGTTCAATGAATTCTGAAATGCCCAATATTGTATTTGACTATTGAAATGTTATTGAAACTCAGCGTCCGTTGAAAATACGAATATTTATATACAAAGTTGGAGAGCATTAAAATTGAAAAGTTCAAAGTCATTTGTTATTATTGTTTACCCGCAGTCGACTGGACAGTTCAAGTAGCAAATATTATATTTGTCTGTGATTGCTTTGGGTTGACTTGTTTATCAAGACAAATACATAAATATAGTTATGGAGTGCTCCATTGAGACAAGTATTTTCTCTTTTTATGACGGTTACGAACTTTTACTAAGGTTCAATAACTCGTTACAGTACAAGACATGAGTACAATCAAAATAAAGTCCAATTTTCAATAAAATGTAATACCTCTCAGATGTTTTTTACGCTAATGGAAGTTAAGCAACTTTTGGCAAGTCTACCACACACACAAACACACAAGTCTTCGAGCTTTAGGGGGCTTGTAAAGCCGTTGGTCCCTGTTACCACTTTGTGTGATAGTTCTTTAGCCAAGTTGAAATTTATCTGGGTGACGTCATTATTTCATTTCAACCCATAAACGTATTACTACTGGGCACGGGTCTCCTCTAAATAATTTGGAGAGTATTTAGCCTACTAGCTGGCCTTGATATAGGGTTTGTTTCGAATTTTCCTTTTCTCGCGGTGGTCTTGTCTGAATAAGGTTACTCTTAGTTGCCTTTTACGACATCCACGAGTTGAGATGGGGTAGTAGACAATACGTATTCTTAAACTGTCACTACACGGATACTCGTATTTAGTAGAAGGGTACGACTAAATAAATAGGACTAGGGACTTAATAAATTCCTACACCAGAGTCTGTCTCAAGCCAATAGGACAAGAAAAAGACTGCAATATAGGTACTAAAGTTCTACCACATAATCAGGACCATTGACAATCTATAACAACTTATTTAATTTTTTTAATTAAATTATAATTTTCGACTGGCCTGTTGGTCTAGTGGTTAGTGACCCTGACTGCAAAGCCGGAGGTCGTGGGTTCGATCCCCACCCAGGACAAAACTTTGTGTGATGAGTATCAAGGTTTGTTCTGTGTCTGGGTGTAATTTATTTATAATATGTATGTATTAAAAAGAAATGTATTTAAGTAGTATATCAGTTGTTTAGTACCCATAACACAAGCAAATATAATTGCTTACTTTGGGACTAGATGGCGCTGTGTGAATGTGGTAGAATATTAAAAAATATATAATACTGTACTTGCGTATACTAAATACAAGTATCTAAGAAGTTAAACCATCCAATAAATTTGTAGTCGATAAATAGTTAAACACTCGGCCCTTATACATATTCAAAAGTAAGATCTTATGCATTCTGTTAGCGTTCGATAAATATCTTAGCAATAGATTTATAGTCAAAACATTGAGATTCTTAGGTCTTAAGATTTACAACGTATTAAAGTACTAGGGACTTAAATACTAAGTCAAATCTGTTTAACTAAGCTCTAATGTATATATTTTGCTATATATAAGCTTATAGGCTTAATTTTGTTGATAAAACCGTATTTACAGCGACCATATTTGTGTTTCAAATCGTCCCTAAAATTGTTTTTTAACAACAATCTTAACTTAGGACAGAAAATTATTTAAAAAAAAATATTACATTTTACATTATCTGTCTCTATTTCAATTTAAACCCTTTATCGAATGTATTATTACTTTTAAGAGCAAGAGCACTGCAAAGAAGGAAAATTCGAAACAAACCCTATACCAACCTGTCTGGCCAGCGTGGTATAATAGGCTAAATTCCCTCCACTTTTTTTGGAGCCCGTGCCCGGCTGTTACGGGACGTTTATGGGTTGAAATGATGATGATGAATGATGACTCGTATACATAACCTTCTGCAGGCATGATTCAAAAAGATCACCTAATAAACTGAACAGAACGAACACATTTTCTGTTTGACATACTAGTAATAGTGATAGCATAGATACGTACATAATACAGATGTTAAAGTTAATAATTATTATAAGATCAGCTATGTCCCGCCCTTTAGGAATACAATATTTATAAAAAAACACTTTGCAAACGTAACAACTCATTACGGTATATTAAATAACTCACCTGAGCAATTTTAACGTTATACTGCGAAAACATAGCATCGTACATGGACATGAGTTCTGATTGTCCCACTGCGGCGGCTGCCCTCGGGTCCAGAATACTCCCCGCATCCTGTAACAAAACACGAGATAATAGCTACGTCACGCAGTAATTATAACATAACATGAGAGTTTATGTGCACGTAACATGTTTAGGTATGGTAATGTATTCCACATTACTACCTTTATTTCTACCATAGTAATAATACTCGGCTAAGCATTTTGTATTTTTGAAAACATATACGTAGTAATTGAGATTGCTTAACTTTTGTTTAAGCGATGGTAGCTGAATGGATAAGGGACCGGCGCGGCGTGCAAATCACGCGGTCCCAGTTCGATCCCGAACGGCAGTACCAATGTGGATTCCACTTTGTGGAATTTATATGTACTAGTCAAGTGACTTACCACCTGCTAACGGTGAAGGAAAACATCGTGAGGAAACCCACATACCCTAGAAGAAATTCTATGAGTATGTCTGATCCACCAACCCGCACTAGGCCAGCGTGAGTGGATTATGGCCTAAACCCTATCAGCTCTCTAGTTAGAGGAGAGGAGACCCGAGCCCAGCAGTGGGACTTGATGGGTTGCTGATGATGATGCTGATGAACTTTTGTTTACACAACAACTTTCAATAGAGGGCGTCGAACAGCTGAGATGATTATGTTGATTTTGATAGCATAACGCAGCATCGCCTCTTTTTCTCTGAAACCCCTACACCGCCGGTAATATCCAATAAGATAGATTACAATATTAACTATTACATAATTATAAGAATATTTCGTCCCAGGCAATACACTTACTTACTTATTAAAATCTTATTAGTTCATGAACTTAATTAGCTCATCACATTGCATTGGCTTAGTCATAAAAATATTTATTACGTCAATAAATATTATGTCAGATAAAAACAAATAACAACTAGTGTTTTAAATATAATCAATATCTCAATTGATATTTTAATCGCCTATCAACTAACCTCTCTCGTATGGTCGCTTGGAGACAAAGTTTCTCTCATTGACAGCGACATGAGAAGTTCTTGGGTCAGCTTCTGTCTGCCGAAGGCCACCGCTCCACTCGTCACCATGATACATTCTCGGCCTTCGTGATGACATTCTGCTACCTGCAAATATCAACCTTATTGCTATAAACATTTAGTTTATTTTATCATTTGAAATAATCATGTGGAGCGCCATGTGAAAGCATATTTTTGTGTAGAATCGAAAATGTATCTTATATAGTATATGCGTAAGGTATGTTTTGGCTTCAAGGATCAGATAGGTACGTTTTGAGTAAAGGTGTTTTTGAGAAGTAATCCATCGATAAAGACTTCCTATACGTAGTGTACTAAGTTTAGGATTTAGTGACAATCCGATTTTCTTGAGTGTTTTGTGTAGTTCTAACTGAAAGGGTCTATGGGTACTCTATTGAACCGATGTGCCTCGATTGTAACTTTGGTTACGTTCCACGTAATAAAAAGAAAAAATTGTACATTTTTATCTTGAAAAATATCAAAATAAAAGTCTACAGCCGCCCGTAGCGTAAATTGAAAAAGTGCCCACTAAATACACAGTAAATAATAAATTAGTGGCAAAGAGAACATCTAAGTAAGTCTTATCGCTGCTGAGCAAAGATACTCTAAAGATAATACTGGGATTAAAAATGCTTTTTAACACTTGAACGAAACAATCTAAACACAGATAGTAATTGTAAAAGATTCAGTTTGAATCCAAAGAGATTATATGACAGCCTCAGCTCTTTTATTAAACTCTGAAACCAGACAATAAAGCCTAAGTATTAGATGTGATTCTTCAAAAGGATTTTAGGTATTTATTTTCAAGTAAACAAAAGTAAGTACTAGAAAGTCTATGTTATTTTTGTATGACGAAAACAGATTTAAAATGTTTTTTTGTCTTCATTAAAAAAAATATTTAAATTTACGGTCTTTAATTTATGTCTGTATAAATAAAAATTAACGACTAAATGTATCGGTAGGTTCAAAACCTGAGGGCAACTGGATGAATTCAGCATTTTTATAAGCCTCCATTTTGTAAATCTTAAAAGCTCAGACAATTTGCACTAAGTACATATATGTATATTTATACCTATATATTTATTATAAATCTTTGATCTTTTACTCATGAATTACTCCGTTCAGTGGTGAAAACCGTATCAAAATTCATTTAATAATTTTTGAGTTTATAGCGTTCATAAAGAGATGCGTCGCGTCGGGGCCATTGAAAAATATGAATATGGCAGGTGGCACAAAATCGCTCGCTGTGGCAAATTAGATGAGATCTTTGTCCATTAGTAGACGTCATTGGGCTGATATATGATAATGGCACTATGTCCTCTGGTTTATATAATTTAAATAACTGTTTTAGTCACCTGTTCGACAATAGATGCAAGTCTTCCCAAAGCCAATCCATTGCCATCCTCTCTAGTAATGACAGCACTGCCAAGTTTGACGACTAATCTTCTAGCATACTTCAACTGTGATCTATCTGTAAATGTTCTCTGCTTCCTCTCAGTACTTGCTAAGTTGCGCTTGTCTACATTCACACCCTAGAACAAAATAATAATTAGAAAACATTCTTGGACTTATCAAAACTAATAATATGTTCTTAAAATCAAAAGGTTTACTAGTAGCTATTGAAGAGTTGCTTTTTCTCTTTTTTAAATAAGTCTACGTCCGCACTATGTTTGTGTGTGTGTAATCCCTATGCCGTGTGGAACTTACAATTAACAGACACAAAGTACACCCACACTCGAAACAAATATCAATGAATCACAAAAATATTTATCCCGTGTAGGAATCAAACCGAGTATCGTGTACTCGGCACGATGAAATCAGTGGCACGGTAAAATCCTGTAACTGTGTGTAGATCAAACGATTATGGACTTAATTGCAACACGAAAAGATTGATTATAGTTTAAAGAAGCAACCTGTTTAACATCATAAATATTACTTTGTACGTAAACAACAAAACAACATTAATTACAATTTAAAAGATCACCATTTATATAAAGTTTTTTAATTTTAAAAAGGATATGAATCATAAAAGAAATTTTCGGTTGTCTTGCAAGTATGCAAATATAAAGCTTTAAAAACTTCACAAGTGCGTATTTTTTTAATAAATTCACTGCTTCCTTGGTCTTGTGATCAATCTTCATATAGAACTTTTTTTAAAGGAAGTGAGTTATCGATGTTTTGAGTTTATTTTATTTAAAAATGGCTTGAATTATATTTTTAAAACTTTGTATAATAAAATTGTGCTATTTTCTTCTTATATTCTGTTAGGTTCCCTAAAAAGCGTATTTTTTATGTAAATAAAATTTAGTTAGTAATTTATTTAGTTTCTAGAAACAAATTCATATTAATTTGTGGCTAAGTATTAAAAAATTCTGTACCAGATTAAAGATCTACAAAAATTTCATGCTTCTAAAATAAAATCTCTTTCAAAGGATCTGTAAATCTTTGGAGGATAGAAAAGAAATTAGTATAAGAAAAACGCTAATATTTAATTACACATTATTAAATCAAAAACTGTAGGTAGTGTGTACAAATCTTTATACCGACTGTAATTGATATAGAAAAGACCTTGTATCAAGACCACAAAGGAGTATCAATACTCATTTATGAACATCATATAACGTTGTTTATAAATGTTCTACAGATACTAAGTAGGTACTGTAATATATACTGTTTGTAAAAATGCTATATTTTCTTGCTATATTGCCTAAGTATTGTGTTGCAAGCACACTAGGGTTGTCAGAGAATTATACAATAAAATAACTCAAGGTATATTTTGTAATAAAAAATATGGGCATCATAAAAGGCGAGTAACCTTATGCAGGGAAGAACACTGCGAGAAAAGGAAAATTCGAAACACCAACCAATACCAACCCGTTTGGCCAGAGTGGGATAGTAGGCTAAATTGCCCCCACATTCTTTGGAGGAGACCCGTTCCCGGCGTAGGACGTTTGGGTGTTGAAATGATAATGTCACATATATGTATATATATATATGGCTAGCTACTTACTTCGAAATAGTATGCTACAAAAGGAATCTGTGAACGAAATTTCAAGCTTCTAGACCCGGTGGTTTATACTGTGCGTTGGTAAATCAGTCAGTCAGTTTTTCTTTTTATATTTATAGATTAGGAGTGAATGTCTCTGAGTACGATGGTTGAAATTTGCTTTGAAGATAGTTACGTGACGAGAACAAAATATAAACTAATTTTGAATCACAACTGCAATACCAGTAATCCACCTCAAATGCAGTTTAAATTCAACCAAATCAGGTTAATATTAGTATGCAATGTCTGTACCCCGCTAGTTTGAAATCAACGCTGTTTGCTATTAACATGACGCGGGTAGCTGGTTTAGTGCACTAGTAATTACCGAAGTCTGTGGAATATCTCACAGTGCAATTTGCAAAGGAAGACAGATTACTAAAAGGATTTATTTAAACTTTTGATATATTGTATTAAATATTAAGCTTTAATTTGGCCGAATATCTCAGAATGCATTCAGAATTCATCCCGGCAGCAGAACCTTAACCTTGGACCCTGAAAATGCTCTGTTTTGTCAAAGAGCTGATTTTCGTAGTCCCATAGGTATATATATTTCTTTTCTAGTGCAATAAGCGCCCTGAGTGAATAATCAAAACTTTCAGGTCAAGCAATACGGACCAGGCAGTGGTACGCATGCATTTTTGCACGACAAAAACTTATGGAAAAATGTTATCACGTTCATTAATAAAGGTTCGCCATCACTGCTTCATACATAATTTGAACATGATCCATCACATATTACGAGTTGTGATTAAAATCTAAACCAATACAGGCATAGCCCTAACTGATAAAATAGATTAAATAGCTAGGTTTTATAAAGCCTTTATAAGCCTTTATAAGGCTAGCAGAGCGATACCCCAAATAAATCTGCTCCAATTAAACAAAAAATATAGACTTGAGACAGTGTTTCTAAGAACTCTTAATACTAAAATATTAATGCTGTGTCTATTTGCCCAATAAAAGCACGTAATGGGTTGTTGGTGATTGATTGATCGAGACACCAAACAAATTATATCATCTCTATTGGCAATTAATTGTCTATCGGGTGCTTCAAATTTTTCCTTGACTGTAAACTCTGACAAGTTTATAAAATACACTCATAGTAGCGCCACTGTCTTTGCAGCGGCCTAATAAGTGTTCATACTTTATGTAGTTCTATTTTTTGCCACTAGTAAAGTTAAGTTAGTCGAATTGCCCGTGAAGTAATTTAAACAATTGAAGTGCTCTTGAACGTGATTGATAAGGCATTGGTAATAAACTAATAAAATATATGATTGTATTTCTGTTCTCACTATTTACTCAATAATTTAAAATCAAAAATCAACAAGCTTATTTAGAGTAGTAAAGACTTTTTCATGTAAAAATCGGTTTTTCATGTCAGAGAATCTACACGGAATCTCGACATACGATTGGGTCAATTTCAATATCGCTGTTAAATATCTAAAAATGTCAAACTGTCGAATATCGAGCAAGTACTCTAATTTATATTGAAACTCCACCGAGTCTTTGTCTCCTTGTAATGAGTGGGCGTACATAATATACCTATGTTCTTATCACAATTATTGAAACACATCGCGTCTTTTGTTGTTTTCGCTTTGCTGAAATCCAGGATCCTTCTTCGACAACAGTATCGACCTCAATCGGTCGAATGTCAAGATTACATATTATACCCCCTTATTACAAAATATGGACTAAGCATTAAAAAAGGTTTAAATTGACAACTTTGACACAATAACAATGGCTTATGTCAATTTAAACCTTGTTTAATACTTAGGCCATATTTTTTAATAAAGGTATTAGGGTCTATTCGGAATTTCGACATCGACTTAGACAGAATCAATATTGCTGTCAAATGTTTCAAACATTTGACAACAAGATTGACTTGATCAATCGAGTGTCAAGATTGCAAATAGGGTTCCTCCTTGTAATAAACACACTAATGCATATAATTAGCTTAAAGAATTTTCCTACGCCATTAAACCGAGTGATTATCTAACATGTAGTAATGTTGTTTACATTCCTCAGTTAATTTATAGTTTAAATAAATAAGATAAGAGTACAAGATAATGATACACTTGATATTCTTACTCTAACAAAGTCTAGAGAACGGGGAAATAAAACGTTTAGACGTATTTGAACTAAACGATAACTTTAAATATACAGTTCTTCCGTATTGTCTCGTCTAAAATAAATAATAAACAGAGTAATTAAGATATTTTTATGGTTGAAGCGGTTAAATTACCCCTCACCACTAATATCGCCGCACCGAGTGACGTGAGTTCGATTCCCACACGCGACAAATATTTGTCTGATTCTTAGATATTTGTTTCGAGTCTAGGTGTACTTTTTGTCCGTTAGTTGAATGTTTGTAAAGTCCCCCGAGACACAGGTCTTGCTCCAAAGCGAGCGTTCTCTTTAGTTAAAAAAAAATGGTTTATTCCATTTTGCATCCAGGTGAAAAAAAATTAACAGCTATCTAAACACACATACACCAAATGCCTTTAATAGCCAGAGAAGTATCACAGGGGCATCCCAATTATATTCCACCGGCTTTGTGTGTATGCATATTCGCAGAGATCTCATTGATACTGAGAATTTCATGACAGAAACTCAATAATTATTACTACCCGACGATGGTTAGTTATGCACCAACGCAGACAAGGTGCTTCGGTCAGACACAGTTTTTATTGCCGTGCTGTCGTGTGCGCAGCCAAGCTCAGAAGTCGTATACAGTGTTGCTGCCCCACTGAGGCCATTTATAACCTAATAATATATGACCTAATATGATAGTTCGTGTTATGACCGAGTAAGAAAGTAATATGTCTCCGCTCTTTATTATTTCAAGATGTCATATAAGCTAGGGAAACAAATCACAACACATTAATGTAAGAAAGAATAACTCCAAATAAAATCTAAGGGCTTCTAGTACCAAATATGTCTTTTCTGCATGGAAATAGTTGACTAACTCCTTGTGTTTTTTGTGTGACTAAAGTTAAGCGAATACGAATCGCACATGGCCGTCTTTCTTATAATATTACTAGCTTCCACCCGCTGCTTTTTATACCTATAAACCTTCCTCTTGAATCAGTCTATCTATTAAAAAAACCGCATCAAAATCCGTTGCGAAGATTTAAAGATTTAAGCATACATAGGGATAAAGGGACAGAGAAAGCGACTTTGTTTTATTTTAGTGATAATTAATTAGGTGTTGCCCGGAGCTGCGCTCTTGTGGCTCTTTGTTTGGCCACTGCTCAGCTCCAGGACGCCTCTAGCCTTCCTCAATAAATGGACTATCTAACAATAAAACAATTTTTCAAATCGGACCAATAGTAACAATTCCAGAGATTAGCGTGATCAACCAAATAAACACTGGCCTGTTGGTCTAGTGGTTAATGACCCTGATTGCTAAACCGGAGGTCGTAGGTTCGATCCCCACCCAGGACAAATCTTTGTGTGATGAGCATAAAGGTTTGTTCTGTGTCTGGGTGTAATTTATCTATAATACGTATGTATTAAAAAAAATGTATTTAAGTAGTATATCAGTTATTTAGTACCCATAACACAAGCAAATATAATTGCTTAATTTGGGACTAGATGGCGCTGTGTAAATGTGGTAGAATATTATATTATTATTATTAAAGAAACAAACTCTTCAGCTCTATAATACTAGTATAGATGTATCCATTATGTTATCAATACCATTCAGAATTTCTTCATTTATTACGTGTCATCTCAGTTTAGATTAGAAAACTCATATAACTTTATCTATTAAACAACTAATTCAACCATAATTTTACACAATATCGACATTATCTAGTTAGTACCCGTTGTACACGAACGAGTGAGCTGACCATCGCAGCGGGGGAGAACTCTATTTAGAAATAAATTGAAAACCCACTTACCACCCTGTGAAACATGATATACGAACAGTAATTGCATAAAATATACAAAAGAAGTTCTAAGCGAATTATTTTTATAAATAATTGCCGGAATAATATAAACTTTCTATTTAATTCTCTTATTTAAATCGACTTAAAACCTTATGATGATAAGCAATGGTGGCTGAATGGATAAGTGACCAGGGCGTGCTAAACACGCGTTCCGTGATCGATTCCGACCAGCAGTACCAATATGGGTTTCACTTTGTGGAATTTATATGTACTATTCATATGACTTACCATCTGCTAACGGTGAAGGAAAACATCGTGAAGAAACCCACATACACTCGAAGAAATTCTAAGTGTATGTCTGATACACCAACCCGCATTAGGCCAGCGTGTGTGGATTATGGTCTAAACTCTAAACCCTACTCAGCTCTCTAGATAGAGAAGAGGAGACCCGAGCCCAGCAGTGGGACATTAATGGGTTGCTGATGATGTAAACCTTATGAGAAGGCCTGTTAGAATAGGGTGTTACAAATTTCACCCGTAGTGGATTCATACGAAATAACAAAAATCAATATCATACACCTCTATTTAATAAATTATTATTATAATTATGCCAATGTTTTGTCTGGCCTCTTTTTATGTAAACACTTTTTTTTAATTTTAGGCTGAATTTATGTATAACAATGTTTTTAGTACAAAAATTCTCGCAGCCTTAAATCTCAAATAGCAATAAAAAATATAATCTTCCAAAACAAGCTAAAACCATTATAGTATTTTATTTTTGGACATTTTCTACAATAATAAAGTCATATAAAATAATACAAATGTTATTTATGTTAGAGATTAATCGCAATAAAACTGTGCTTCACCGTCGCATTACAAGATTATTACGAACATAAATTGCTTTTTATTAATATGAATAATCTAGTAAATTTTAGTACAAATCTTATCCAATTGGTACTTTAATAAAATACTTGAAAAAGATTATTTCGTGTTTAATTAATAAATATAAAATAATATTCGTAGATTTTAATTTATCGTTCCCATAAATCTCTAAACCATAATATTTACGATTTATGACTAAGTTTATATTCAATATATCAATTACGATAAGAATGTATTGATTCCAAGCCTATATTCTGACAATACATTAGTGATATAATTGATTAAAAGAAGGTATTGTGTATATAGTATGTCTATTCGCATTGGTTATTATACGGCTACTAAAATTTGAAAGGATTTTTACTCCTCAGAAATACAGATTTTTTTCAACAGAGACCCTATTCGCGATTTCGAAGTTCTATTGGTCGATTTTGATACGTTATCAAATGTCGAAATCCTAGGTAAACATTTATAAAATCTAATACTACAAAGGGACAGTCCTTTTAAGGGCAAGACTACATACATGACCTTAGGTACAAAAAAATAAGAACTCACCTGCAATTTTTTAGCCCTCTCTATGGCCGATCTATCCCAGCCGATAACAGTAAAACTCCTCGTGCCGTGCCCTAACTTTATGACACTTTTACTTAAACGAAACATGTTTTAACTACAAGACTACTTTTTGCACTTATATTAATCAGCGAACTACAAAACCATCGCGGCCAAACACTTAAGACTGTATGCAGATAACTGGAACACTATCATTGACGATAACAACAACTTTATTATACAGACAAACAATGAATTACAGGGATTATACTTTACTACTAACTACTCATTACCGGTTATGTATTACCATTAGTATCTAACATTTAGGCTTAATTATATATGTACATATTATGATATACTATTTAAGAGATAAATATCAGACGGCTGGCGCATGCCTGAAGAGCTGTGGGCCTAAATTGCCACTCTGTGATTACAAATCAACGTCGCGTCTGACCTCGGATAAGGGAGCGAGATGATTTGGCCCAATGCTCTAAAAACTAGTTTGCAACGGCTACTGACCGCACAGTATGGAAGTCATGGGAAGGGGGCCTTTGTCCAGCAATGGAATGACACAGACGAGCTGTAACTGTATGTGGATTTTAGCTGAATAAAACCTATGAGCTCAAATGATATACGAGAGAAAACGTTTGCCAAGCAATCGGACATTAAAGAATGGTTTGCTATTAAATATAACCACGAAGAAAAAATAAAGAAACGTATGTTTATTTTTCATAAATTACCATAACACAAAAAAAAGTGATTGAAAATAGAATTTGAAAAAAGCATTTGTATGCCGTGGCCGGTAAAAGAGGTTGGCACTCAGTCTAATACTAAATAACTATTATTATTAATCTAACACATATTCTCTTTTCAAAGAATATTAAAAAAATTGTTACACATAGGTATTTAATTAATTGGCACTACGATTCACATTACTTTTTTCATCTACGATGACTGCACGTACAATTCTAACGTCCCTGTCTTTACTTAGTTTGATAAATAAACCTTGTTCTATAATCCCGTATTTGTTCGTTTTATTATAATAACGATGTCAGACGTATGTTAATTAACACTGTTATACCTTTGTTCCTTGTTTAAATACTGAATGGTTTTCCTTAATACGCTAAAGTACATTGATGATATGGGTGAAGTTTGAATTCATAAAATGCAGACATGAATAATTATGTTGTTATTTTTTAAGCATACGTGATATGGCATCTCTTTCATACATTACTAGTTAAGCCTGCAATTTTGCTTTCGTCACGTACAAAAATACATTTTTGGAATAAATAATGGCTGAAGTAAATTGATACCCTAACTTGATGGTCCAACTATTCCAACACAAAAATACGACGTTGATGAGTTGCAATATGAAAGAATATTTCGCACAACTTTATTATATTATTAATAAATATACTATTGGTAATTCGTAATTTATAAACCACACACACAACACACAAGTTCATCATAGTGTAAGTAATATCACGTAATAATTTATCATTATAAACTATTGGTACCTACTAGTCACTCACACCTCTTTTCCAACATAGGGGTAGGCAGAGACTATTTCCAATAAAATTCTGACATACATCTTTGTCTTCTTCAACATTCATCAATCTTTATAACTAGTCACTAAGTTAGGCTGAGGTTTATCACTGCAACATATTATTATTTTTATCCAGTCATATAGTTTGAGTCCATCAGGAATATTAATCTAAACCATCAGAGTTACAAAGACACCAGTATATAAATATAAATAATAAATACGTCTATCTCTCGATAATGTAATCGAGTGATAGACGTGTTACGTGTCACAATATTAATAATTTATATTGTGAAACAAAATATTTACTACAAGTACTTACAAACAGTATCAAGGCATTCTGTGGCAATAATCCTTTTATTTATACAGCAAAACACTATCTATAACAATAGGTATATTTATTATAGGTACAACATTACATAGCCACGGAAAATTCGCATGTAAAATACATAAGTTTAGACTTGTTATTGTTTGCATTTAGAATGCACTTGAATCGTTTTTATTTAGCTAGGTTATATGAAGTAGGTATTATGGATATTAATTAACATCAGTACTCTACTCATCAGGATATTATTTCTTTGTAAAGAATATTTGGGTATAAAGAAACAACAATTTCATATGTGTAGATAATATTCCTGTTATCTACATAATATTATATTACTTAAAATATAAAATGAAAACAAGAGAATTATGTTTACATTGAAATTATGTCTCTAAAAACAATTGATTAAAAAGGTTATTGGCTTTTAATTTATCTTAAAGTCGGGGCCGTTTAAGTTTAATTATAATTAAATTAATCACTATACAACTAAAGTAGACTATTAATGATATTAATATTTACTAAATATAGGTATTCCACGATAATATTTATACTATTTTAGGCATACACCTTGGGGATGATTTTGCAATGGGAATAGGTTGCATGGTTGCAGGCAATTAATATATTTAAATTAAAAAAACGTTATAAGAAAATCGTACATCTTATTGACGATATTTTGAAGAAGCATGCAAAACGCGCAAGTATCAAAATAAGTACTAGAATATATTAATCATTCTAATCTAAAAAACTTTAAAATAAATTACCTATACGAAACATGAAGCAGATTTAAATAAAATATTATTATTACTTGCCAACCAATACTTATTTTAGATAGAAAATGTTTAAAACGATGCCAGTTCCTAACTAAATCTCCGATGCAGTAACAGTTTAGAGCTGCCGATAAACAAACTTGTATTGCAGAAGTTGATGCCAATGCACCGCGTGCCGACCGCAAACAAACAATGTATGGAGGCATATTGTAATACTTGTTTGGCTAACCTCTCGAATATTTCTTAGAAAACTTTAGTAATAAAGACTGTAATAGCTTAAAATAGTGTTGTATGCCAACTTAGTGGCCAGACGCCGAATGTACTGTAAGTAACTTGGCAAAGTATATATCTATGTACATATTGTACATTACAGGTACAGTACATTGATTACATAAAGTTTTGATCTCATTTTAATCGTGAATGTAAAGTTATGAAGTTATTAATTATTGCCAATTCTTGCAGACCTTTTTTAGGCTACATGGTAACGTAATAAGTGAGTAAATAACATGTTTTATAAGCAGCAAAGTTGTAAATGTGGAAGAGAAAATTAAACAGTAGGTTTAATTTTCTCTTCCACATTTCAAAACGACGCCAGATCAGCGAACGTGAAAATCGTGAGATTTAAAAATTTGTAAAAATTAACCTTTGTACCTCTTTGTAAGAGATGTAAATGCCGACAAGTTAATCTAAATAGAAGATGTCGAAAGAATCTTTGTTTCCTAAAAATAGTAGGTATTTATATACAAGGTAAAAGTACCTTGTATATAAATACCTATATTTTTGAACTTTGTACAACTGCTATCAAACGACAGAGCAGTTGTACAAAGTTTACTTTTAAGCTAAATTTTATATTGATTTTGTAACGTAGTACAATATAATAATGCCTAGCCTAGCCTAATTACAATACGGGTGTAATAGTGTAATGTAATAGTGTCATTATAATGACTACTCCGTTTATACGAGTTGCAGCATCATCAGCTTAACGCTATCCACTGCAATCACCTCTCAAATTCACGCTACCTATCACGATCGGCTTCCCTAATCCACTTTTCACCAGGGAATTTAAAAAAAAACTTACGCTCAAAGTAATTCCATGTACAGAAAAACGTCTTTGAAAACTGTTCAACACCTGTCCAACCCCACTCGCGCCGCGTAACAATAAGGACTTATAACACATTTTTAGCTAAAGTTCTAAAAACAACTTTACTGTAGTTATTATAAATATTCACACATAATGGTATTGTTACATCAGTATGATAGCAATAATGGGTGAGTACTGAGCGCCGCTCACTGTACAGATAGTTACAATAAATTGTGTGTGTACGTCACTGATAAATATTAGTGATTGCGGAATACATGCGGATGCAGTTCTATTTAACTAACATAATTAATTAATAGTTCTATTTGTTTGAGATAGTAAGTACTTGCTTTTAACTTCATTCTAGATTGGCGTGAGTTTCTTGCCAGTTCTACTCATAGCTCCACCCCGCCAGCGAACTGGCCGTGGGCAAATTTGCTGACACTACTTTTCGAATAATCTGTTATATTCTTAACTTGTGACTTTCATAAGTGTTACTTTGGAATAAACGAGATTTCATTTAATTTCGATTGAACGATCGATTATTATTATTATGTCTCTTTTTTCACGGCTATACTTCTCTCTAAAGTGAGAAGTATACCCGGTCTTTTTGGAAGGCTTACGCGGGGACACAGGTCCAACACGCAGAGGCCCTTAAAGAATTTTAATATAGAATGGGATGAGACATTTACCGCTGCCATATCACAGCTGCACTATTGTAGTACAGCTATGATTTGTCACTGATAAGTGTAAAGCTATTGAATGATGTTATGGAGTCAAATAAAATTGGGCTATGGGCTTATTATTATTATTATAAAGCTGAAGAGTTTGTATGATGGGTAAACGCACTAATCTCAGGTACTAATAATCCGATTTGAAATTCTGGTAGTATTGAATAGCCCATTTACCGAGGAAGGCTATATAACATCACGCTACGGCGAATAGAAGCTGAGCAGTGGTCAAATAAAGAATAACGGGAGTGAAGCTCCACATGACATCTAAGTGGAGGTCTAATTAAACATTATGTTGAAAGTTTGTTTAATGATATAGGTAGCGTTAAATTTACCTACGATTTAAACATAACAGCCTGTAGATATCAATCTTTTATTGTGTATTCTTATTTTAGAAGTGTAAATAAATTGGTCAAAAGGCGGTTGGATCTCATTTTAACAGCAAATTGTTATCATAAACTGTTTGTTAAGATATTTTCTTTCTAAAGATATCTAATTAGGTAGCTATACCAAATGAATTATTTTAAGAATCGTTGTAACTGTTGAAAGAATCTTTATCTTTTAGTTTAAACAGGCAAAAAAATATATCGCACGATAAAAAAAAAATATCGTGAGATTTTGATTCTGAGTTGGCCCTTTGATCGAATACACAAACACACTGACTCCACATTTAGTTCTAAATAATTACGTATGAAAAAGACACGTCAACAATTAAATGTTACTGTATAACAAAAACACTAATTAGAATTGTAAACAAAAAACACTTCTAAAATTTAATTAGTTTATATTAATGCACAAAGCATCTCTCAGCTGAAGTAATTAGGATTCTTTGAGTAGCCTTCTAGGAAATATCTCTTTGAGCAATAAACGAGCAACTCGAGTCAAACTGGACTCTTTATCGCAACGTCAAATATTGCACGTTTCTGAAATGAATTTACCTACTCATTAAGACTACCTTTCCACCAAAGCTTTGTAATAACTACGCTAAGGTTTATTTTTGCTTGCACTGCGCATACGATTCTTGTAGCTTACCACTTTCGAACAATTGACAGCGACATCAAAACCGAACACACATTCATGGTAAGACCCCTGGTTACTTTGTCATTGGGAGTGCTCTGAGTATCTGACAGTCAGGGACCCTTGACATCCGATTGGTCGATGTGATATCGTTGTTCTTTCAAACATTTGACAACGATATCAAAACTGCAAGTAAGCTTCAGTATGCAATAGGTACACTTAATAATATGTCTTCAGAAGCGCGGCATCCATATAATGCCATGTACTTTAGTTGCAGGTATTGTTAATTTATAATATAATTTGCTCATAATTATTAGACCAGCCAAGTCAGTACCACACTGGTTGTAATCTTGCGTTCCAACAGAGGACTTGTATGTAATCATGAGATGCCATCCATCTAGCTACGAGATGTAAATCAAACTTCATACAAACTACGCGGATGGCAATGGCAAGCTCCCACCAAAGTCATCTCTGTTGGAACGCGGATTTTTAATGTCTGCAGTAATAGGCAAAGTCAACATTCTGTGAAGCAAATCTATCTATGCCCTAATAGTCAAATTTCAAAGCCAAATCGACGCAATGATATTGGCACTCACTCTTGTTATACCAAACGGTTGGCTTTAACAAACTAATTTAATTATGCCCTTGTACACACAAGCGGTTGAGTCAATACGTTACTCAAATACGCAATTAAGTGAATACACTGTATTATCCTACTAATATTATAAATGCGAAAGTTGGTATGCGATGTATAGATGTTTGTTGCTCAATCACGCCAGAACGGCTGAAACAATCTGTATGAAATTTGAAACAGTGATAGATTGTAGCCTAGAATAGCACGTAATCTACTTTTTACCGACATACAACGTGGGTAAAGCAGCGGTAGCTGAATTGAGCGACGTCTTTAAAAAAGAGAACATAATTTTTATACTGTTTGTAGAAGCCATACTCAAAGCAAGTTTAACTTTATTTCTAACGACCTCCCCCAAAAAGTGACACCGGACTCTAATTGTCTGCAGCATCAGCAGTTTCTACACATCACGTTTCATATTTGATACTGTCGGCCTGCTCTTATCCGGTACGTGACAGTGTGTGTGCCAAATTATAGAAATTCACACAAACTTTTCTTGCTTACACAAAAAGGATATAATATTATCTGCCAGTGTAATAGACTTGATTGCCATTTTATTTAGGGATTCGTTATAATTAGTGTTTTTATGAATTTATTTCTATTGGTATTATTATTCTTCGTCTAATCGAATGGACTTGAAGCAGGCCCTGGCGTTGGAATTTATCAAATCACCCAAAAAGCTTCCAACTGGACTTAACGACTACCACATTAAGTGATAACTGGCACCAACAGCTTTACGATTAACTTAAGTTAACTTAACTTATTAAGTTAACTTCTCAACGTTATTTACTCAACCGATTTTTAAATATCATTGAGTCCAAGAGCTGAAGAAAGACATAGGCTACTTTTTCTGGTTATCCGTGTAGTGACGGATTAAGAATACATAGTGTCACTACCCCATCTCAACCCGTGGGAGTCATAAAAGGTAACTTAGGCAGTAACCTCATGTAGACAAGAGCACTTCGAGAAAAGGAAAATTTAAAACAAACCCTATAGGTACCAACCCGTCTGGCCAGCAGCGTGGTATAATAAGCTAAATTCCCAGTTAGACGTTTATGAGTTGAAATGACTGTTTGTGACGTGACGTGTGTGAAACCGCAGGGAGATGTTAGTATGTATACAAATGAGACGTAATTGCTATTAATAGTATTGCATCAATTGACAGTTCACATTACAAACAGTACGGTGCATGCAAACCTTGATGCAAAAGCAGTTTAATTATCACGTGTCATAGATTAAAATATTGTAATCAGATGTGAAGCGATGGTAGCCGAATGGATAAGTGAACAACACGCAAGTCATGCAGTCTGGGTTCGATTCCGACCGGCAGTACCAATGTGGATTTCACTTTGTGGAATTTATATGTAGGTACTAGTCAAGTGGCTTATCATCTGATAGAACGGAACGGTAAGGAAAACATCATCGTGAAGAAACCCACAAATCCTAGATGTAACTCAAGAGAATTAATGGGACTACAATATATCAATAAAGTCGACGTAGTATAATTAGATGTGCCTTAGATAACTTTCAATGCATCTATGGCTCAGCGGTAGTGTGTACGACTGTTCAAGTGGTCTAACATAGCTCGTGAAATATGTATGTGATATGCCTCTAACTACGCCAGGGAATAAATGTATGATCTCTAGAGACCCAATTGAGAGACACTATATTTCCAAATAAATCGGTTCAGCTGCTTATGGAAATTTCAGAGACATACATACGACTGAAAAACATCAAAATCCGTTCAGCCGTCCTGGGAATGATGTGGTGACGAATTAAGAATACATAATGTCACTACTCCATCTCACCCCGTGGGTGTTGTAAAAGGCGACTGAGGAGTAACCATATGCAGACAAAAGCACTGCGAGAAAAGGAAAATTCGAAACAAACCCTATACCAAACCGTCTGGCCAGCGTGGTATAGTAGGCTAAATTCCCTCCACATTCTTTGGAGGAGACCCGTGCCCAGCAGTAGGACGTTTATGGGTTGACATGATGATGATAACTTACCAAATTAAAAGTATATACATAATTAAAAATCCAAATGATTGCAAGTAGGTATAAAAGTAAGTTGGTGTCACAACTGCACATAATTGCACTGTGGTTTTATCTGCACGTGCGTGTTTAATGCTACGCAAATAGTAGGTACTGACTGACTTACTGGTACTGCGTTATTCAACACTAGTTATTTAATTAATAAAATAACTTTATAGCTAACTGACTTCGGTATGAGGAAGGGTATTTTATAACGTAATTTAGGTACGTAGGTCTCTAACTAGGCGGCTGCAAAATATTACTTTATTTTATAAAGATTTTAAATAAATAAATAGACCGTTACCTGAATGATCTTGCAATTGAGGTGACCAGTTAGTCCGAGGGCCTATTCATTCTATGCAAATAACTTAAGAGCTATTCGCATGAAGCGTGCAAGAAACTCGCTCCGTTTAATAATAATAAGAAACTATGTATACTTACCTATTATATGAAATAATTTTCAAGTTAATGATAACTACAAAACAAAATGTTTAGGTTATGATTTTTTTAATGATTCATTATTTTTCCCTGCAAAACAATTTGGAGAAAAGCAGGTTTGTGATGTCGCAATCGTTTAAAAATCACGTTTCAAATATTACCAGACAGACATTTTAGAGATTAACAGATTTCTTAAATGTTCTTTCCAAATATTGAAGGCAAGATGGTGGATCAGGAGGTTTTTACTGACATTCTGGCTATGTACAATCCTTTTAACAGCGTTAACTTGAACGGAATTTGTAAACGCTTTTCTCAAAACAAACAGTTCACTATTGCAAAAGCCATGTTGGGACTAGCTGTACAAACATCAATTTATTTCTTAGTACTAGTGCGGAATTTGCCTGCTGTTTTGCTTTCGGGGCGGCTTTTTATCATAATATGTTAAGGGGAAATAACATTTCAAAATAAATAGTTAAATAATGCATTAAAAACTTTCCACAATAAATCTCAGCAATAATTTAGGAAGGTACTCATAGATTATATACTCCTATATTATATACTCATACTTTAAATGAAACAGCAACTTTCATTGATTATTAAATCGACTGAAATGAGTGTTCGCAAACCTATCTCTGTTCTGTGGTTCGTATACAGCGTGCGTTGGGATGGTTCTATAAAAAAAATATCTAGAAAACACGTGTGGCAATCGGGGACTGCCGCGGTAAAGCTAGCAGAGCAATTTATATCAACTTATGCAATTATAATATTTTTATATTATTATTATAATTGCATAATATTTTTATTTACTTTCTCACAAACAGCTGCTTACGTATTCGTCAGATTTCGGAGCAGCTCGTCTCGATCCGTGCGAGCTTCGTAAAATCTACACGCATACGTCTAGTCGCACGCACACAAACACCGTGCCGAAGTCTGCTGAACTGAAATGACGTTAGACGAGGGTGTTAGGTTTATTTTCGTTACGGAATTTCTTGATTCGGTCGCAGCGCTCAAAGTTATGCAATAGCTTAAAAGCATCCTACACTAAAATTATTTTACAAATCGGACCAGTAGTTTCTGAAAGCTAACCAAACTAATAAACTCTTTAGCCTTATAATATTAATCTGATGATATTATAAAAAATAGATCATTAACACTTATTATGAAACATTCAGTAGGTGGTATCAGGTATGTGATAAAATAAAGAGCCTTTACCTTTCTACCACACAAAAATCTATGTGTCCTTTCTTTGTAGCTACTGTCTTCCGTCTTCAATATCTACAGCATTAAATGTTAAGCTTCGACGACATTCACGACGAAGTTTGCAATTGGCGAGCCAAAGTACGTTGTATGAGCAACGGCTGTGAGCGAAATTTACGAGAGTGCACCTATTGCCTTAGAGCTTATTGAATATTGAAAGGGAAAATCCTTTATTTGAAAAGTTTGTTCACTGACATTGATAAAATCTTAGGTTTTATTAATGGATAAGGTTTAACTGTGAGCAACCCAAAAAAGGTAAATGTTCACCAAAAGCTGATAGGTACTCTATTTTATACTAAAACGTTACCGTTTTATTTTATGCTCAGCTACATAATATGAGATAACACCGATACGGATTTAGATATAGAATAAAATAAAAACAATCAATAGGAAAACTAAACGACGACGTACGTCTTCGTTTAGTTTAATGTTCGGTTCGTTTAATGAAAACTTTTTGATAAGACTGTTTTTATCATGACATTAACTGTCAGCAATAAAATGACTTTTGCGCTAGTGTTCTACTATTAGGTCTGTGGTCTTTTGTAAATAGGTAAACATAATAACATAATAAACAAGTCCTTAATTTCAATAAACTATGTAGATCTCTGTAAATATAAAAACAAAATCATGACTTTACTTCATAACTAAAAAAAGGAATTTATTATGAAATAGAATTAAAAATTAAATAAAAGTTCGCAATTCAAGTAGGTAAGTATCTACGACGTATCAAAACCTAAATATACTACATACCTACACAAATATACACTATAATATATTATGTATCTGCAGGCAGAATAGAATGAGTCAAGTAAATTTAATGATCCTGTGGTCCAAGGACAAAAATCTATACTATAAACCTGAAGATTTTGTTTACCTACCTACTAGTTGGAATAGAAATCTTTTTTTAGTGTTGGATAGTCTATTTATCGAGGAAGGCTATAGACTATATAACATAACGCTGCGGTCAATAGGAGCTGAGTAGTAGGCATACTAAGATCCAAGGGCGTCAAGCCCCTACAAAAACACTTCCTAGGTAGAGGTCTCGTCAAACTTCTAGTTCGCTCTGAAGTTGCACCCGTTGCTGTTTAACATAGTAAACGAACTTCGTTGGGGTGTGTGCGGGGATAAGTAGCGGTGCTTCGTGTTTGGGAACGCTCGGGCTGCCATCCCGCGATAAAAATGGACCTTAACACACCCAAACATTTCATTTACTATATTAAACAACAGCGTGGTGCAACTTCAGAACGAATCAGAAGATTGACGAAACCAATAGTTGGTAGGTGTAATCCTAATTTATTTTGATTTGGACTAAAAATAATGACTTGGTGTACAAGACACTATCCTTACATCAATTAGTTGTTCAAAAGGTTAAAAAGTTAATTAAAAAATATTTTAATCAGGAATAAGCTCACGACTCGATTTTCATCGGTGACATCAAGAGATGTAGGAACTCACAAGTAAAAGTGCATAGTTAGCCCTCAAGATAGGTACCAATTTTCGTCATGGGATTCAAGTGCACTTGCGGTTCTCCGTTCTCGTGTAGAAGAACCAAGAGAAACAAAAAATGTAAAGCAAAACAAAACAGAAATGACTACAACACAGTACTTAACAATTGGTGCCAACAAAAAAATAATAATTTTATACGTAGTTACTTTAAATTCCGTAAGTATATTTTTTAAATAGCTGCATTAATACAGCAGCGAACTAATAAAATATAAGACCGCCCAGAAGACTTAAGGTGAGGCCTATATTCCTCATATGTGTGTGATGACTATAAAGCTAATGTTTTACCTACAACATGCGTGCCATGTGTGTGCATTGTCGATCTTGAAAATAATCTTCAATTCATTTCTCGTACCAATTTTCTTTGCAAAATACAGGGAGCAATTGAAAATATTGGAAAATATTGTTAAGACTACCAGTAAAGCAATAAATATACCTACATACATATAATATCCTAATAATATAACAAAACTGCAGTGTGGATAGCCAAGTCCAAATTCGATCCGATTAGCTCGTGGAAGATACCTTACAATAGGACTGAGCATTCTCAATTTTGGGAAAATAAATCATAACATTTTAGACAATTAAATTTTTATATGCCTGTGAGGTTAGTGAGATAGGTACGTAGACAAAATTTTAACTAAACTAGATATTATTTTGGTAAGGGGTTGTTGTCGTAAAATAATCTATCGTTCAAGAGTTTTTTCAGCCACCCATATGAGCCCCATTGGAACAGATTTCTTCGCAGGAAGCGATTTTCAACCAAACATTAATCGTCAAAGGGTATGTTGGGGATCAGCTGGTAAGTACTCCGAAAATATAATTCTGAAAATCAAAACGAGTAGCATGCGATGAAATTTATTCTGTGTCTAGGTACCAAACCTACAATATAATTATTTTTATTATTTAACTACTAAACATAGTAGCGGCCCACACAAGACTAGGTGTCTTGTGTGGGCCGCTACTGGTTCTCAAATTTCATCGATATACCTCGAGTAGTTTTTGAGAAAATACCTGTGACATACGGAAGGACTGATGGCCGGATCGTCGGACATGACGAAACTATAAGGGTTCCGTTTTTGCCATTTTGGCTACGGAACCGTAAAATCATCCAAACTTAGGGTTTTCAATTCAATCCAATTTATTAAACTCAATTTATTTAAAAAAGACATAGGTAATATCACAGAAATAATTATGGCCCATAACAAACACCCTTTAATTCAGAAAATAATGTTTAATTTTCTCATTAAACTCGATTGCAATAGTAGGTATACCAAGGAACATAATATCGTAAATATGAATATAAACTATTTTAAGTTATGAGGCGTTAATTACCTCGGATACCTTAAAGCAGTTTATAATGAATCGTTTTATTTCCAAAATCAACCACACAAATTTATTTATAAAAATTAGATATGTACCTAGTATAGTTATCGCGTTAATATGTTAAGCGCAGGCCTTACTGCCAGCTAGCTAACGAACGCGGGTAACAGCGTTGGCTAAACCTGCATGCTGAACTATAATGATATGGGTTCACAGCGAAAATTTGCTAGCGAGCGGGCTAACTGGGTAATCATTGTTTTTCCTCTTTAAATACCTACCTACCTAGTTCACACCGCCAGCTAGCAAGCGAGCTACACGAGAGAAATTATAATCCAAATGAAACTTTTTACTAAATCACAGCATTGCCTACGTTTTATCAATAAATACATTTAAAAAATTTGGGTGTGATATTCCTCTAACCATGCTAGGGAATAAACGTATGATGATATAGGTAGGCAGCGGCTTGGCTGTGCCCTTAACATTGCCAACGTCCATGAGCGGCGGTAACCACTTACCATCAGGTGGGCCGCTAGCTCGTCTGCCACAACAGGCAATAAAATAAAAAAACTAAAGACCCAATCGAAACACACTATTTTTTTAAATAAATCGGTTCAGCCGTCCTGGGAGGATGTCATCGTCCACACATAGAGAATCGCGCGGTGCGAGATTTTCACGAATTTTATTTCCTTAACTTCTAGGAAGAAACAAGAGAAGCAAAAAATGTAAAGCAAAACAAAACAGAAATGACTACAACACAATACACAATTGGTGCCAACCAGAAAAAAATAATTGTATACGTAATTATTTTAAATTCCGTAAGTACATTTTTTACATAGCTGCATTAATACAGCAGCGAACTAATAAAATATAAGGCCTATATTCCTCAGTAAATTTGATGACTATAAAGCTAATGTTTTACCCATTAGCGCGCGGATCCTAGGTCTATGGTTTTACCTACAACATGCGTGCCATGTGTGTGCATTGACGATCTTGAAAATAATCTTCAATTCGCTTCTTGTACCTACCAATTTTCTTTGCAAAATACAGGCAGCAATTGACAATGTTGTACTTAAGACTACCAGTAAAGCAATAAATATACATATAATATCATAATAATATAACAAAACTACAGTTTTGTTAGTGTGGATAGCCAAGGCCATATTCGATCCGATCAGCTCTTGGAAGATACCTTACAACAGGACTGAGCATTCTCAATTTTGGGAAAATAAATCATAGCATTTTAGACAATTTTATTTGCCTGTGAGGTTAGTGAGATAGGTACGTAGACTTATTTATAACTAAACTAGATATAATTTTGGTAAGTAGTTGTTGTCGTAAAATAATCTATCGTTCTATAGCTATAACATGAGTTGGATTAATCTAATATTTCAGAATGTAAAGACATGATGTACCACTGCTGTCCGAACAAGGACTTCATCCGCAACACAGTGCTTATCCTCGTTGTGGCAGGGGGAATTCTATTAGCAATAGGATAAAATAAACATGAAACAAATGTACTGAATAACTTACAGACAAATAGACAATAATATTGTAAATATGTACGAATTAAATGAAATAAAATGTGATTTCGTTTATTTGTTTTTATTTTATTAAACTTCTTGCACAATTGTTTGTACAAGGCGGACTTATTGCCAGAGGCATTCTCTATCAGTCTACCTTAGGGTGATGTAGAGATAGTACAAGATCCCATTAAAAAATTATGAAAAAAATAAAAGGTATGGACTCCAATCTCATTCCACCATGCTGGAAGTCTCTCCAGCAAAAAATTTTGCGGACGATAAAATATTATACGGGCGCGATTCAACTATGCAACCTATTTGCAATAAGTTAATGTGAATATTATCTATATCACTAATAAATAACAGATGAGGATATATATATATTTCTTAATGGGATATAAGAGTAAGAGAAAATAGGTAGTGCATTCAGTCAAAGTACCAAGATAAGAAATTATTTTCTATATTAAGTTACACAAATACAAATGTATAGAGAACGTGGGGTACTAGTGACCTTACGACTAACGATGGTAACTTGTGATTGCCAGTTTAGAGTGGAATCAATCTGCAACCCTAAATCCAGATGCAGCACATCTTTACTAAATTTGATATCTGAGCCATTAAACATTACAGGTGGAAATGTAGTGACGTCTAATCTACTTATTACTCGTGAACTCTCTATCACATTGACATTTCAAAGGGTTCACGTCCAAGCCGAATCTGGTCGACTAATTCCTTATAGCTAGTAGTTAGTTTATTCATCTAGGTTACAAAGTAAGTCTAATGAAAATCACAAGTTAAGAATGTAGGTACGGGTTCTCCATCAAATTACAGGCCTATCGCGATAACGTCACTACCATCTAAGGTGATGGAGGGAGTCATCAACAGAAGGCTCCTACAATACCTCGAGGAGCACCAGGTGATTAGCAACCGATAGTACGGTTTCCGTCACGGTCGCTCTGCCAGTGATCTTCTTGTGTACTTAACACACCGATGGGCAGAAGCCTTATTTAGCGGGGGAGAGGCTCTTGCTGTGAGCCTTGACATCGCGAAGGCGTTTGACAGGGTTTGGCATAGAGCCCTTCTATCGAAGCTACCAACATACAGAATCCCTGAGGGACTCTGCAAATGGATCGCCAGCTTTTTAGATGGGAGGAGCATCAAGGTCGTTGTCGACGGTGCATGCTCCCAAGGAAATATGCTAGTGTTCCATAAAACTCGGTGCTCTCCCCAACTCTGTTCATTCTGTAGGTATAATCAACCGCCTTGATAAAGATCAGGCAACGTGCTTTCTTTTGCAAGTTTGTGATCCAATCATTTATGTCAGATTCAGTCAGATTATTGAAATGGCCTTTTTTCAAATAGTAATTTTAACCCACCTTACCCATTGACCATACCATAATCTGTCGCGCTAGAGTAAATCCTTGTATTTAGCATCGTTGCCTCCCCAACAAAACAAAACTTTTCATCATTCACCTATTACAAAAGACATTTAATTGTTGACGGTTAATGACATTTACTGTCAACATTAAAGTCTTTTGTGGTATTTTGTAGTCTAGTGTTCTACTATTAGGTCTGTGTTTGTAGTATGTAGGGACGCTAGTGTTCTACTATTAGGTCTGTGTATGTAGGTTAGCGGTAGCGCGCGGATCCTAGGTTTATGGGTATCTACGAATAATAATTAATGGGTATATTAAATCTACTTAAGTAGGTAGGTACAAGAAGCTCTATTAAACTGATGATGTGTTTTGAAATTGCATTAAATATAAAATAAAAGTTGGCAATTCAAGTAAGTATCTATATAAGTATCTAGACTTAAATATTCTACATACCTACACAAATATAATATATACTTACCATTTATCTATCTGCAGGCAGAATAGAATGAGTCAAGTAATGATCCTGTATGCAAACGATAAAAATCTATAAGTAGGTACTAATATTATAAACCTGAAGAGTTTATTTGGTTGGTTGGATGCGCTAATCCCAGGGACACCTGGTCACACACTGGTTGGAACTGAAAAAATCTTTTGGAGTTGGATAGCCTATTTATTGAGGAAGGCTATAGAGTATATAACATCATGCTACGATCAATAGGAGCTGAGTAGTGGACAAACAAGGATCCACAGTACCTGATTTTAATTGAAAGTAGAGGTAATATTAATAATATCTGTAGATTCTGATTTTATTTTTAATTCATCCTCTTATACACCCGTTGGCTACCAAATTTATTCATAACCATATAGATCACGCCTCTTTCCCAACAGCAGAACAGGCAGAAATTATTTCCTTCCATTTGCTACGATTCTGACATACATCTTTGGCTTCTTCAACATTCATCGGTCTTTTCATGCATTCTTGTCGGTTTAAGGTACTCGTGAACTATCCTACCTTCTTTAGAACGTTGCCTATTTGGTCACGGTACCCAATAGGCGACGTACCAGGGCTAAATTTATGTAATACATGTATACATTATATTATAATCCAATAAGGGGTTGATGTGATGGACCCTATCATATGCCATCATGTAACTTTTTGTCACCAGGCATGCCGAAGTCTAAAAGAACGGAAAGAAACAAAGAAAATAAAGCAAATCAAAACAAAAATGACACAAAAGTTAAAAAAAGAACTAATAGTATGCGTGATTACTATGAAAGCCGTAAGTATATTTTTTACATAGCTGTATTAATAGAGCAACGAACTATTGTGTTGTAAAACCGCCCAAGTCTTCGGGTGAGGCCTATCATCATCATCATCAGTAACCCATTAATGTCCCACTGCTGGGCTCGGGTCTCCTCTCCTCTAACTAGAGAGCTGAGAGGGTTTAGGCCATAATCCACACACCACACGCTGGCCTAGTGCGGGTTGGTGGATCAGACATACTCATAGAATTTCTTCTAGAGTATGTGGGTTTCCTCACGATGTTTTCCTTCACCGTTAGCAGATGGTAAGTCACATGACTAGTACATATAAATGATATAGGTGAGGCCTATATTTCTCAGTAAATGTGTGTAATGCGATGACTATGAAGATGATGTTTTTACCTACAATTATGTGCCATGTGTGTGCATTGTCGATCTTGACGATAATCTTTAGTTTGCCTCTTGGAAAACTAAATGTTCTTTGCAAAATACAAGGAGCAATTAAAAATATTGTACCTACGAGTAAAGCTATATACCTAAAACACATAATTCAGTACAAGAGAACTGCAGTGTGGATAGCCTTGAGGAAGATTGCCCACGCCCATCTTCGACCCGATTAGCTAAATAGCTCGTGGAAGGTATCTACAATAGACCTCACTCTTAATTTTGGGAGAATAAATCATAACAGTTTAGATAAATTTATTTGACGGTGAGGTTAGTAAGATACTCGTATGTACGTAGACTTATGTGTAATTAAAAGAGGTCTTATTTTGGTAAAGGGTTATTGTAAAATAAACTATCGTTCAAGAGTGTTTTCAGCGCCCCTTTTCATCGAAAAGGATTTCTTATCTGAAAAAAATTTTCAACATGGAATGTTTTCAAAGAATAGTGCTATTAACAACTTTCTGCAAGCAATAATTTTAACCCTGAAGTGGTCGCCCTTTGTAAAGATACGTAAGTGGGTGCGATTTCATATTATGTAGTCTATTTTAAAATAAGAAAAAGGTTGTTCATTTTTTTTACTTAATATTAATTAAATGAAAAAATTATCAGTTCTCACTATTTAGCAAACAAAAACAAATAAACCATTAGAGGTTTAGTTGTTTTTCTTTGCTAAATATTATATATTTATAATTTTATTTTAAAGACGTAGGTATCTATATTAAATACTGGCCAAGTGCGTGTCGGGCCACGCACATTGTAGAGTTCCGTAGTAGCCCGTTATATTATTTTGTTTTTAAATGCAAGTCTTTACCCGTTATAAACAAGCAACTACTTTATCTTAGTCATTATAGAGGATTAATGCTAAGGATTTTGTATTTGGTACAAAATTATCCAACACCCAAGTTCAACGACTATTACTGCTAAACTAATCAAGCTATCTTAACCGCTATAATTTAAAGTTCATGAAATGCACTATCATCATGAATTTTTCCAGATTTTTCAAGCCAGTAGTTTAGCTTTTAGAGGAGGGGACGCCCTACTGGAACAAAAATTTGCTCTTTAAAGTTTAATATTTCGTAAATGGACCATTAAATCGAAAAATAATGTTAGTAACCCCCAAGTCATTTTAGAAGACTTATTCAACGATACCCCACACAATAGGGTAGACGATAAAAAAATATTCATCCCCACTTCACATGTATGGGAGCTACACTAAAAAAAAATATTTTACAAAATTTTATTTTACCACTTTGTCGACGTAATTGATATACACACTCCTACAAAATTATAGCTTTCTAGTACTAACGGTCTCTTAGCAAAACCTCGGACAGACAGACAAACAGACAGACAGACAGACAGACGGACATAACGAAACTATAAGGGTTACTAGTCAGAACTAGGGAACCCTAAAAACTTATAAATAACTAGATATTTTTTGTTAAAAACGATACCTGATTTATTATAATTGAAAGTAGAGGTAATAAAAACTGTTGATTCTGATTTTATTTTTATTCATCCTCTTACTTAAACTTCTTAGCTACCAAATTTATATAGGTACTTGTACTTATATGTATAGTTATGTAAACATTAGAATAATATTAAAGTCTGTATCGGAGATGTTATAAAACCAAGGTTTCCTAAACCATACGCAAAATTATGTTAAGATCTTTTTTTTGCAAAATATATGTAGGTAACGATATAATCAAGGTATATTATATATACTCGTACCTTGTATATTTTGCATATATTTTTTTATAAATAAATTTGAATTTAATTAAGACGTTGACCATACATATCTAGTATCTTTTTGTCACCAGGCACCCCAGAGGTTAGAAGAAACAAGATAAAAAAAATATATAAAATATATAAAGCAAAACGAAAGCTCATAGCTGGTAAATGACTGTCTTTGTATTATTATTATCTACATTTCACAACATGTTACATAGCTGGCTCAGTCATCACATGAAGTAGTCAGTACATGAAAATACTGTCATTAACACACAGTGTGTTATATTATAAAATACGTGTATACTATCACTGGAAATTTGTCAATATATACCTTAGCTTTAATTAATATAGTGTGGACAGTATTTTCATGATAAGCTTATAAGCTTATCATGAAAATACTGTCCTCACTATATTATAAAATACGTGTTTATACTATCACTGGAAATTTGTCAATACATACCTTAGCTTTAACACGTTCGCGGACACGCCGGTCATAGCATTTATGACTGACGTGCGCAGAATGACGCGCCGGCTATACCCTTCAATATTTTTTTGAACTTTACTGCGACACATGCTATAGCAGCCGAATTTTGATACTACTACCATACAATTAACTATCAAGTGTCCCCAAATACAAGTTATGAACTTGACAAGTGTCAATTTTAATATATTTTTACACATTCAATACTAGTCGCGTACGTCACTTTTGTGTGCGCACTCACACAGACGCACCTGTCATAGCAGCGGCCATTGTATGGCGATTTGTTCACTTGGCCGGCAAGCGCCGCGGAGTGAAGGTGTAGTGAGAGTGTCTTTCGCGCGCTTTCGGATCAACGTAGTTAGCGTCATTTAATTTTGTTTTTCTCAATAAATATAATTATATTACTATTTATATTTAAATAAAAACACTTTATGACATTACAATTAACAATATTATAAATATATACGTAAAATTTTACCAATAGTTTCGTAATAAAAGCCAGGAAAGATACCTTCTCGTATTTTATCGTACATTTTGACTTTCTAACGTAGGTATCTAGTCTAATGTTTGTAAAATGAATAAAGATCGGACCAGCTTCTCTACCATAAGTTCCCTTGTCACTAGTAAAGTATATGTTAAATTTTTCAGATGTCTCGGCAAGGCCCGAGTGGAAGTAAACGAAAGATCAATGATCCATACGAACTAGAAAACGAACGCATTACAAAATTGTTTACCTAATGATCTTTCCTCAGAAGAGCTATCTGACGGTTCAGAGGCTCCAGAAACTAACATATTATATATATATAACTACATTTATTTATGATTGCCAGTGAAGTAAAGGCTCAAGCAGATAAAGGTTATAGCCGATGCGATCTATTTGTGTATATGTAATGTCCGTTCCCATGGCACAGAGTCTAAAGCAGATGAAGGCTATGACCGGTGCAGTCATTTTTAAAATACCTATAATGAACTACCAATGACGGCACGGCTATCGCATTGCATACAAAAATGGAGTGACAAAGTAGCGTTACAAAGTGTCCGCGAACGTGTTAATTAATATAGTGTGGACAGTATTTTCATGATAAGCTTATAAGCTTATCATGAAAATACTGTCCACACTATATTATAAAATACGTGTTTATACTATCACTGGAAATTTGTCAATACATACCTTAGCTTTAATTAATACTCGTATACTTACAAGAAAAATACATTACTTTTTCAACTCATAAATTATTCACACAAACACTCACAGTATGCCTCGAGTATTCAACTATTTGATTTACAATATACACACTTTAACACATTATTACATCTACACGAAATATACAAAATTCTCACTCTACTAATGTTTTCATTAATATTATGGATTTTTATTTCATTATATCATATTCATTAATATTAGGTATATTCACTTCTGAATATGAAAAACTATAAGTACTTTGTATACACATTAAGCATTAAACTATTACTATCATATTATACTTTGTCAAAAAAAAACAATAGCAACTGAGTATCCCCCGTCTAACATTAAGCATCGCAGAATAATATTATATACTACACAGCTTATCATGTATTTACGTAATTGCTATATATTTATTAATGATGTGACGACTATTCTATTACCAAATAAATCAAATGGATAAAATCCTACAAACTCTAACTGAGATAGATGATTTTGAAGTCGCACGAACATGTCAGTGCGACCCAACGGAATTGCATATAAACATCTATAAACAAAAATGACTTGACCATTATTGCACAAAATATAAGGAGCATATATCGTAATTTCGATGACTTCTCTATCTTACTATACACTCTTAAAAATGAAACAGACGTTCTTATTTTAACCGAATGTAGATTACATCCTAACAAACCCATGTCTCAACTAAATAACTATTTATCCTTCTATACTAAACGAAAACTAAACCAGAATGATGGAGTAGTTGTTTACTTAAAAAAACTTTAAAACCAAAAATTTAAGAATTAACCTTAACACATGCTTCGGGACTCCAGCTAGAAATACATAATAATACTTTCCTATGTATCTATCGCTCACCATCCAACACCAATACAGACGGCTTCATAGACTCTCTCAGTATCGTTGACCAAAACTTAACCTGGTACCCCAACTTAGAGCAGATCACTAGTAGGGTCAGAAAACTGAGCTGGATATTCAGAATTCTGAGACATATTGTCCCAAGGAGTGTACTCACAAACAAAAACAACCCTAGACAGCTACTTAACGAAATTTACATAGCCTTGGTACAGTCTGTCTTGGCGTACTGTATCCCAATATGGGGAGGTGCAGCTAAAACAAAATTTATAGTTCTGGAACGGGCTCAACGTGCTTTACTAAAACAAATGTACTTTTTGAGCATTACATATCCTACAGAAATGTTATATCAAATCAGTGGTTTACTGTCTGTGAGAAAATTATATATAACTAAAACTATTTTGAAAAAACACAAGACTATTCTATATATGATCATAATATAACCCGGAAGAGAAGAAAAGATTTAATAGCGATAATACCAAAAACTAGAACTAAGCTAGCTAGCATGCAATATAACAAACGATCAGCCCAACTATACAACAAATTAAACAAAGAAATATACATTTGTAACTTAAAACTTCATGATTGTAAAGAAATAATAACTGGATAAAACCACTCACCTACGAGAATTGAGGCAATGCTGAATTGACATTATATAAATATATCACGCAGATACATACACACACACACACACACACACACACACACACACACACACACACGGAGGTTCCAATCACTACCTAGTATATGAGAACACTTGTTAAAAATAATAAAAATAAATATTTTTTTAAAGATAATGAAAAACAACAGAAGGGAGATAAAAAAGATAAAGCAAAACAAAACGAAGGAGATAAAAAAGATAAAGTAAATCAAAACGAGGGAGATAAAAAAGATAAAGTAAATCAAAACGAGGGAGATAAAAAAGATAAAGCAAAACAAAAGAAGGAAGATAAAAAAGATAAAACAAAACAAAAGAAGAAAGATAAAAAAGATAAAGCAAAACAAAACATGAAAAACAAAGAATATAAAGCAAATAAAGCAAAACAAGACAAAAATAACTTCTACACAAAACTTAACAATTGGCACCAAAAACAAAAAACGAATAGTATGCGTGATTACTATAGAGTCCGTAAGTATATTTTTTACATAGCTGGATTATTAGAGCAACGAACTAATAATAATAAAAAGTCTTTGGGTAAGGCCATTTCTCAGTTAATGTGTGCAGGGCGATGACTATGAAGATAATGCTTTTAAACTATAACATACGTGCATTGTCGATCTTGAAAATAATCTTCAATTCGTTTCTTGGAAAATCCATTGTTCTTTGCAAAATACAGGGAGCAATTAAAGAACTGTAGCTTTGGGGAAATTGCCCCCCAGGTCCTACTTCGATTAGCCGATTAACTCGTGGAAGGTACATTATAACGGGACTGAGCAGTGAGCACTCTTAATTTTGGGAAACAAAATCATAGCATCAGCAACCAATTAAGTCCCACTGCTGGGCTCAGGTCTCCTCTCCTCAAACTAGATAGATGGGAGGGTTTAAGCCATAATCCACTCACGCTGGTCTAGTGGGGGTTGGTGGATCAAATATGAAATCATATTGGAAATCATAGCATTTTCGATTATTTGTCTGTGAGGTTAGTGAGATAGGTAAGTACGTAGACTTATTTATAACTAAACTAGTATACAGGGTGTATACGACGGTACGACATTAAATGAAACCACGTGTAGCATGTGATGTTAGAAGGCTATACCAAAAAAATTAAACAGAAATTTGCAATAGTTTAGACGCAAATGTACTTTCTTTATGTCACAGTTGTTCACAGTTTTAAACAACCTGTAGGTATTTACGTTGATCGTATGTTGTCATTATGTCATTCAATTCATTTAAATATCTCTAACTCTTTCATATTATCTTATCTCTTACTCTGTTCCGCACTTTTGTCGTCGTCATGTCGAAAACGGCATGATAGAAAAATAATATGTAGTTTTATATTTTTAAATTTTTCGACTTTAAATAATGTGTAGCTTTGTTTTTTTTTTTTTTTTTAATAATTTTTATTAGAATAATATGTTTATAAGGGTTAACACTGGTTGCCTTTTCATTTAATGTCGTATCGTCGTATACACCCTGTATATTATTTAGTTAAAAGGTTACTGTCATAAAACAAAGTATCGTTCAAGAGTGTTTCCAGCGCCCATTGTCATCAAGAATTTCTTCTCTGAAAGCAATTTTCAACTTGCAATGTTTTCAATACTATTTATATAGCCCGCCATTGGACTTTCATTTAGTTAAGAAATGTATAGCTATAACACGAGTAAAAATGGATTAATCTAATATTTCAGGATATCCTCACTGCCATTCGTACATGTACTGCATCCGCGACACAGTGCTTATCCTCGCTGTGGCAGGGGTACTTCTGTTGACATTATAACATGAAATAAATGTACTTGTAACTATAACTCGAACTATAAACTAGACAAATAAAAAATAATATTGTAAATACCTACGCATTTTATTCCTACCTAAATACTGGCCCCTTTTTTTACTTTGCAGATATTTTCGTTGCAATGAAGAAGCAGAATGCAGTAAGGTTTCATAATCTTTTCTTTTGCACTGCAGACCTCTATATTTTTTCTAAAGAGGGTTCATAAAGAGGAATGCCAATGTCGCAATTTAGTGTCATATTTCGTGGTTTTCGATTTTCATTATTCATTCGGAGCTGTTATAATAAAATGTTTACAATACTCTTTTTAAAATTAGTCAGTGGAAAAATAAAGATTTTCGAAAGTTAATATCTTATATCATATTTCAGAAAGTCACGGTCTGATGTACCACGGCTGTCCGAACAAGGACTTCATCCGCATCAGTGTATATCATCGCTGTAGTAGGGGGAGTTCTGTTAGCACTATTACACAAACAGCAATAACCTACATACAAATAAACATTAAAATTAGATATAGTGGCCCAGTTTTTTTTTTCAGATATTTTTAGTTCAGTTGTAGCAGGTTTGGATTAAAACAAAGTTGTAAAAGTCTACAATATTATAATAATATTTAAAACGTACTTAGAACGTAATTAGTTACACATAATAAATTTCAAAAAATATTTATAACCAAAATTCGTTGTAATATCACTTTTCTATACAACAATTTAAGGTTGAATTTTAGTTTTTATGTAACAAAGTACGAAAATACTGTACATTACTTTCATAATTCTTGTAATATCTTATTAATTCTAAATAGGAATAATCTCATAAATTATGCAACAACCTCCATCATTTTGGTATATCTCGAGGGAGCTTTGAACTATGCCTATTATAATTATAATTAAGCTATAATGGCTGAGGCACTGTAGTAACTCGATCTACCCCCAACACATAATGTGGTTGGCCAATCATAATATTTTAACAACAATAAGTTTCTGAACTAATTTATAGACAAAGGTCCAACATTCTAGCCGATTTTAAGAACAATGTTCACTAAACAAAACGCTGCCAACTTATAGGTGTGAGTAAAATAAATAACACTTCTACCCAAAAAGATATGAATTGAATAAAATAAAAAAAATATGCCCTTTAAAAGTAAAATAAAGTAATTATCCTCGTCGAAACAAAAGTTCCCTGTAATTTGTTTCTATTAAAAACATCAAATCAACAAGGTTTAACGTAATATTTGTGAACAATCAAAATTAACTTTTGGTTTTCTTCGTGCAAAACATAATCGTGAATCAAAACATCTGGCCTTGTTAAAACCACTGGCAGATAAGTGTCTGATACTCGTAAATAATTAATATTATATTATGTGACAGTGTTTCACATATCTATCAAAAATCTGTCACTTAAGTTTTAGATAGGCTATCCGACACTTATCCTCAGCTATTTAGGGACTTCATTCTATACAAATATAAAACTTCAATGTCTCCTAATTTAGATCAACAATCTACTTCACCATAAATGCTCAAGCATCAAAAAAATCTACAATTCAGTCTCTCGAATTTCAAAAACCTGTTCTGTCAAATTCTCGTTCCGCACCAACGCTTTCTTTTCAACTGTTTCACCCGAACATACAAAGGAATTCGCACCCCGCTTTCTATTCGGACTTTTATCGATATTCACATTGATAGTCGATAACGGCGACCTCATAGGTGACTCTCGATCTACTGCCAAATTACTTTTCGATAACGTCAAATCAGTTGGAACGTTACCGTCTAAACAATAGAGTAGCGAATCAGTTATTTTATCATCGGTATCATTCGATTTATTAAGTATCGATAAATCGATTGGAGTCGCTGTTAATACTGATCTGCTTAGAAGATACTCTCTGAATGGTTCTGTAAGTGTTTTTGTTTTTTTGTCGCAAGATATCGTGAATTTCGGTAGTACTTCTTCGCTTCCACATAATGTTGTGTTCAAGTCTTCTACTATGTTCGGTCGTTCGTGACTGAGTATGAACCGTGTGTTCTGAGATCTGAGGGGGCTTACGTCACCGATTGAGAGCGACCGAGCATCGAACGGGTTTCGAGGTAGAGAGGCGCTTGCAGAATGATTTGATCTGTGAAAAATAAATCTCAGTGAGAGGCTGTCACTAAATCTATACAAATAAATTTGAAGTGTCTTGTGTTTGAATTATCAATTTTTTTTAGAATAGGCATATGCAATTATGTACCTACGGTTTTTATAGAAAAAAGGCACACTAACATTTTTGTTTGTTTATTTGAGCAACTTCGAAACGGCTGGAATGATTTCGACAGGTTGCTCTTAACTGGATGTTGATAACTTAGGCTATTTTAAATTGGAATGGAAGTTTTATGAATTTTCCAGAGCAGTAAGTAACACGTCTAGTGGTAAAATTATATATAAAAAATTCACTCATAGAAATATAAGCTTTATAATAATAAACACAAGATAAAAATTGTCAAGTGTTGGACGAAAAAGGAACCCAAAAAAAATTAAAACTGGTGTCACAATGACATTTTATTATTTTAAACGATTAAAATACGATTAAAAAATTTATAAAAAAATTTTTAATTAAAATAAATGTTATTATTACCTTTCACAAGAGAACGTAGATCTAGTGACGTCATTGTCATCGTCTGACGACACGAAATCGCTATCGTTTTTCGGTGACATCGACCGGTACATTCCATTTGATTTGGTCGTTTCGTTCTTTTTATCTATTATCTCTATATTTTCTATATTCTCCACTGTCTCGGGCATACTGTCGCGTTGTTCCGATGTTATTATTAGAGGCTTCCGTGATCGAGGTGTCATTATTGATTCCTGTGGAGGTTTAATAGACATCTTAGTGAGAGATATGATTCGTGTGGATAATATTTCTGAATATTGAAATTGGCCGTGTATTAAATAATAATAGTAATATTTTGTTTTTAAAATGTATTGCCTCGCAATTAATAGTTTAAAATTTTGACTGTATCTCTGCACAGTGTTTTGTGAAGCCCGATTTTCGGACATCCCATTATTATTGAAAAACCTGACGGAAATGATCATTTAAATGCACGATTTCGTATCCCCATTTAGCTACCAAGTCTAGTTTCTGAGTTAAAAATTTTTGAAAATCGTAATTTTTCCATCCGGTTATTAAGAAAAAAATTAATTACGCTTAAACTAAGCGTGATACGAAATAATGATGTTAAGTACATTGATGGCGCATCTTATGGCAAGTATTTCAGTCCATAAATGAACCTCGCACCATTGTTAGATCGAGATTTATACGAGTTTTTCGGTTTTTAATTTTTCTTAATTTTCTCGAAAATCCCACCGTTTTGGGAAAAGTTATCTATACAGAAATAATTCTATTTACTTCCCCAATGCACCACAAAATTATGACATCCCAAATCCATGGGACTCAGAAGTTATTCCAGTTTAACTATTTTTGTTAGGGTTGTCAATTTTTTTAATCCTTATTTTGTGTAATAAATTTTTCGTAAAAGTAAAAGTTCCGTAGTCAGAATGACAAACAGAACGTAAACCAGTTTATTGGCAGCCTACCGAGACCTTTCAAAAATATTTATTTATTATTATTTGTTAAAAACTCTATACTTAAGTATATCGTTGTACAAAGATGGACTTAATGCCTTACGCATTTTCTACCAGTCGACCTTATGGTAGTCCAGAAACAACATACAACTTAAAAGAGAAAAACAGGAATATAATATACCTAATTGATAAATACATATATAATAATATAAACAATAAAGTTAAGAGAAATATCAAGTTAAAAGTTCCCTTCAGGTTTACTACATTTGTTTGTTTGTAGGTAGAATTCGAAATAAATAGCAAATAAAGTTTGGATAGCTGGTGGTCAAATTAAAATATTTATGGGAGTTTTAGCCAGTAGAAACTGTCACCGCCTTCACCGCGTGGAGGTACTCCCAGCTTATGTTATTGCTATTGCATTATGTGGATTTTGCGTGTCATTTAGCAGTATTTAGTACGTACTACAAACATACTTAAATAACACAAAATGCCTGAATATGCTTTTTAACGTACATCGATGAATAATATTTTATTTAGATACCAAGCTGTTATCCTGGCTTCTTCACGTCAGATAATATCCAAACTACCGATTTTAATACAAGGTAGATATATTTTTTGGCAAAGTTATATAAAATCCGGATATATATAATTATCTGAGATTTTGACAGCCCTAACGACGTAAAATCCGGATTAAACTTAAAATCGTTGTGGTTTCCAAGTCCCATGGAATTGGGTTGTGAAATTTATGTGGTGTGTTGGAGAAGTTATCCAAATAATGTGGGTGTAAATAACTTTTCCCAAAATTGAGGGATTTTCGAGAAAATTAAGATAAACTAAAAATCGAAAAACACGTATATATCTGGATCAAGGAAAGTTACGAGGTTCATTTATGCACTAAAATACTTGGCATAAGATGCGCCATCAATGTACCTAACATCGTTATTTCTATGATGCATATTTTAAATGTAATTATTTTTTTTCTGAAAATCGAAATAAAATTTGGTCGATTTTCAAAAAATTATAATTCAAAAACTAGACTTGGTAGCTAAATGGGGATACAAAATCTTGCTTTTAAATGATCATTTCTGTCAGGTTTTTCAATAATAATGGGATGTCCGAAAATCGGGCTTCACAAAACACTGTGCTCTGGTAACAATTTAGGGTCTGTTCACACAAACTGGTTTGGAGAGCATCGGCCGGCGCCCTTCTTTTCTCACATACCGGCGCGTGTTATACGCTTGGAACTGGACGGAGCCGACAACCGTTTCATATAGACAGGTTGAAAGACCGGATTAACTGGGTCCGTAAGTCCATCAGTCTGTCTTCACTCAAAGTTTGGTGTTTTGGATTGAAGTATTGAAATGATACTGACCGTTAAAACTCACTCTAATATAGCTTGCTGAACGGTTAAATGTCAGAAATAATACAAAAATAGTGAAAGAGAAGAAAAAACTAATTCTATAATGTAACATGAAAAGCTTTAAACACATTGAAAAGCAAAGGAAAAAACATCAAATGAAACATGCAAACATGCCAATGAACAAACCTGCATAGCCTTAGATAACTTTTGTGTGGACTTCGTAATAGGCGACATAGAGGCTCTTCGGAAATTCATTGTGTAAGGCGTAGTGCATTCTTCATCAAACACTGCATCGGAAATGCCTGGCGTACTAGTCAAGTAATTCTTCATATCCGTCTCTATAGCTATCCTTCTTGGTGTATCTCTGATAGGACTCCTTTCTTTGCTATGATCCTGGTACGACACATCGTTTTCAGATCCCGTATCTTGGTCCTCAAAACACGATACGCACGTCGGCGTACCCCTTATCGTACCATGCCGTTTCTGATACTTCTTATTTATCGTATGACTATTCATTATTTTCGATCTAAACAACCTATTCCCACGTTTTTTCTTAGGCGTCTCATCATTAGTATCTAGCAAGCTCAAATTAGGTTCCGATACAAACTTCGGACTCATTTTGCGAGGGCTATTCAACGCACCTTCAGATAAAGTGCTCTCATTACTCGCGTCCGATTCATAATCATCGTCTAAAGATTCTGTACTTGCGATTTTGTTCGCTAAGTTCTTTAACACAATGTTTTTATGAGATACATCGACTTTACTGTCGTCTGTGAACCTGAGTTTTGCTTTGCCGCTTTTCTGTAAGCGTTAAGTATGGTAGAAAGTTAGGGAGAGGATAGACACACAGAGTTAATATACACAATGCACAGACAATGTTAGTTACATAAACATACATGCTTCAGTTTGACGGAAGGTACCTTTAGAGCCTAGAAAAATTAAAGAAGCTAAAAAGCAGCCGGAATTAAACCATAAACGTAAAATGTGTATTTTAAGTAGTAATAATAGAAATAAGATATTATCCATTGCAAAAGATACATATCCTAATATGGAGATATGCCATTATATTTCACCTAATTGTGGTATTATAAATCTCATCAATAATATTCAAATAAAACTTAAAAATTATACAAGCGATGATTATTGTATAATTATGATTGGGCACGAGGACTTCCAAAAAACTAATAATTATATTAATATTATAATAAAACTTCGAAAAATATTGTCAGATTTGAAACACACTAATATAATTTTGTGTTTACCTACTTATAAATTCGACTACTATAGCCTGATGTTTAATTGGAGAGTAGAGACATTTAATAATCTTCTTTATCTTGACATCCTTACACACCAATACGCCACCTTATTTGACTCAAATTTAGACCTGTCGTGCGACTACACCATGTTCTCAAAATATAAAGGAATTATTAATAATTACGGAATTAAAAATATTATTGACAATTTAAAATATTATATTGATGACTCTTTTAATAATTTATTATTAAATGTCTCTGAAAAAGATAATATAAAGAATTGCAAGAATCGTGACCAAGTGAATAATGCACATTTTTTTCGAATGTAAATACCTATACATATTACATCAGAATATAGCTGGACTATTCTCTAAATCAAACGCCCTCTCTATTTCTCTCAATGAGCTATCTGATATAAAGAAACCCGTAGACGTATTGTGTATTACTGAGCATTTTATGCTGTCAGGCTATGAGACACTGTTAGATATACCAAACTATTATTTAGGTGCCTGTTACTGTAGGAAAAATAGCAAAAGAGGCGGAGCGTGCATACTATTAAAATCAGGTCTTAATTGTAAGGAACTACCAGAGGTTGCTAAACTTGCACAAATGAGTATCTTTGAATGTTGTGCAGTAGAACTACTGGAACATAAAATAGCGATAGTCTGTATCTACAGAACACCGAATTCAGGCAACCTAAATTCATTCTTTCAAAAACTGGAACAGTTATTGTTATTATTGTGTAAAAAAAAAATTAAAAATATTGTTATAGCTGGCGATTTTAATATCGATATTATGAAACAGAATAATGTAACGGCTGAATTCAAATGCCTTCTGACAAGTTCTAATTTAAAATTGGCGATCGAACAACCAACAAGGTTAAAAAGTCAAACCTGCATTGACAATCTAGCTCATAACTTTAGCGGACCATGCAAGGCGGAAATAATAGAGTTTGCCCTATCCGATCACACAGCTCAATTATTGAAATGTCACGTTAAACAAAAGTGTGTTCTAAAACATTGGCGTAAGAGACAACGTGACTACTCTAAGGAAAATATATTAAAATTTAGGGATTGTCTTCAAAATTTATCCTTTGCAGCAATCTATGAAATAGATGACGCGAATAAAGCCTACGATATGTTTATAAATGAATTTAAATTATTTTATGATCTTTGCTTCCCAAATCGTATAATCACGATTAATGCCAATAAGAAACCACCATGGATATCGCGCGGAATAAAAATCTGTAGTAAAAGAAAACGGCATCTCTTATGGGTCTATCGCTCTAATCGTACTCAAGGGAATTACTTAAAGTTTAAGGCATATAATAAACAGTTTAAAAAAGTCGTAACCCTGACCAAACGAGCCCAAAACTGTCACAAAATTAAAACCGCCGACAATAAAATAAAAAGTACATGGCAAATCATAAATAATAAAAAGTGCAATTTACCTACAAATGACATAGAGCAAATAAAACTTGATAATAATATCATTACCGATCCTTTGACCATAGCAAACACTTTCAATGATTATTTCATTGACAAAGTTATACCATTACAAAATTACGGCACGAAGGTCACGTCTCTCATAAACACTAGGAAAGACTCAATGTTTATGTACCCAAGTACACCTATTGATATTCTAAACATAATAATAGGTCTCAAAAATACTAACAGCGTCGGTCAAGATGAGATAGCCACAAAAGTAATTAAATCAGTACGACATTTGATATGCCATCACCTTAGCTATATCTTAAATTTATGTATAGGTCACGGTGTCTACCCTGAAAGCCTAAAAATGACAATAATTAAACCACTACATAAAAAAGAAAGCAAGAATGAAATTAAAAACTATAGGCCTATCGCGTTAATACCGATTATATCGAAAGTTTTTGAAAGATACATTTACAACCAAATATATACATATTTTGAGAAAAAATCTCTACTGTGCCACCAACAAAAAGGGTTTAGGCAAAATGTGACTATCAACATGGCTATATATGACTATTTACTGAATATAATGACAAATATTGACAAACGGACACCTGTATGTACTATATATTGCGACATGACTGCTGCTTTTGACTATGTAGATTTCAATATTCTAAAAGACAAGCTAGAGTGCTACGGTATAAGGGGAAACATCTTAAAACTACTAGAATCCTATTTGGCAAACAGGAAACAGATAACTATGACCTCTAGGCTTAATAAAACAACAAAAACAGAGGTATTATATAAATCTGGGGAGCGCCTAATTAAGTTTGGTGTACCACAGGGCAGCGTGATCGGACCTCTATTGTTTATAATTTACATAAATGACTTGCCTTACTGTACCGATCAACCAATGACTCTTTTTGCTGACGACAGTACATTGACAATTACATGTAAAAATCCTGACTCTTACCAAACTGACATTAATAATACTTTGACATCAATAATTTCGTGGTTAAATAATAATAATCTAATAATTAATCTGAACAAAACAAAAATAATGCATTTTAGTCAGCGTGTAGACACACCATCAGGCATGCGGATAAAATATAATAATATATCAATAGATGAAGTAGACAGCACTAAATTTCTTGGGCTCACAATAGACAAAAAATTGAATTGGAAAAACCACATTGAAAATCTTTGTAATAGACTAAGCAAATCTTCTTATGCTCTACATAAATTAGCTCCAACGGTGAACGTAGATACACTCCTTACTGCGTATCACGGCTTAGTGGTCTCACTTTTAAGATATGGCATAATTTTTTGGGGCAATTCTACAGATAAAACTTCAGTATTTAAACTCCAAAAACGATGCATCCGCTCTATGTTTGGCCTGCAAGTTACAGATAGTTGTCAACCATTATTTAGAAGTTATGGCATTTTAACGCTGCCGTCGCTATATATTCTGGAAATATGTGTGTTCGTAAAAACGAATCCAAATTTATTTCCACTATTATCTGACACTGTACAACGTAACAGACGAGACAATAATCGGCTGCGTATGCACAGCGCCAATACTGCTCTCGTGGGTAATAGCGTATTTTGTATGGCACCTAAAATTTTCAATAAGCTTCCCAAACATCTGAAAACATTAAATCTATTTTCTTTTAAGAGCAAACTTAAAGAAATGTTAGTAGAAAAGTGTTATTATAATATTATTGACTACTTGAATGATACATTATTAACTTGACATTTGATTTTTAATTATTACCCTTATATTATCTATTTACATTTACTGACATTTCATTAACATTGCGACATTCCTGAATCAATTGTATTGACTATTTAAACCTTAATTTTTTTTTTTTTTTTTAAATTCTTCTTTCTTTGATTAATTTGAATGTAAATCATTTTGTACGCCATCCAAGGCAAAGCATGTTGATACACTATTTTAATATTAAGAACTAGTTTTAGGATGTCTCCTGTAAACTAACACATGTTTTATACAAATAAATATTATTATTATTATTATTATTATTATTATTTAGAGCAGCCATATTCAACCTTATTTCTAAGGGCCATAAAGACGTCTAAAATATACGTTTATACATTAAAAAAATAAAAATGTTGGGCCACTTAAGCAAGTGACCCGTGAGCCGCTAGTTCTTGAGTATAGCTACTTTAAAGTGACGTCAAAAGCTTTCCATCTTCAAAACATTAGAACTGTTATATTGTCAAGTATATTCATAGAAAGTGACAGAACAAAAGAAGATCTTACCTCATCTATAACATTAATACTAGATCCAGAACCTTTCTTTGGTGTTTTATTGAGTAAGCCTTTGTTGAAAATATGCCTCTTTATAGAATCACCGAAGCTTTTAGAGCCGGCGACTTTACCTGTTCTCTGTATTTGTATAGGTGTGCCTGAAAATGTACATAGATGATAAACTTTGATAGTTAAGCCACCTTGGTCGACAAATGATAATGCAGAACGCATTCGAAAGTAATTACATTTTCGTATGTTTATTCTAAAGGAATTCATTATGTTGTGAATGTATTAATCTGGAAACAGTTGGCGAGTAAATGTTCTTAAAAGGCGACACACAAAAGTTTCATCCCCTTAACCGCCCCCTTCGGCCTGTTAGGAGGACTGATTCCTATATTGTACTGATCTCACAATGAACAAATATCAAAATCATCTTTTCCCAAAATTACTGATTTTCTAAATGTCTTTGTTTTGGAATCCTACATCGGATAAATCCGACACATATTTTCGTGTTTTTTTCCAGAGAGATTTCTCCAGAGAGAATATTTACGACCAAATACTTCCGCTCGTTCAATCGGATTTTGCTATTTATTTACGCTAGATTCTATCGAAATATGTATTGTTTATATTAGGAAAATATTTAATGTAATCATTTATAAATAAATACACTTCTACAGATGATAAGTCTGGCGGTTAAAAGGTTAAAGCATGTGTTTACTGTCTGACTGTCTTATTGGTGCAATTGCAATGTGGACAAATTCAACAACTCAGGTGTTACTTGAATATTATAAATGAGTAATAATTTGTAGTAAATTGATGGTCTACAGATCTCCCGCTATTACAATGTCGCTAGAGTGAGGCGATTCAAGCTTTCTGGTCCCAAATCTTCAGGTCACAATAACTACACACACACGCCGAGAGGTCCATCTTCCTCCTGAACAGTGCAGTAAATCCCCGACATGTTTTTGTTACTGTGCTGCGATGTTTATCGAGTGCTTCTCTTATATTTGCTAGCCGGTTCCTACTAGTGTCTGAACCTAAAAGAGAAGTTAAGCAGAATATACTCTAATAATAAACTTACCATATCCATTCTGTCTGTTAAAGTGTTTGATAAGCCTCCGCTTGTGTTGTGAGTCTGGTAACGCTTGTATGTGCGCATACAGTTGTGCCAACGCCGTGTCGGTAGGGTTCGTTTCGTTTTCAACGCGAGTTCGATTCCGATCCACGAATGTGTACACTGTGTTCGCTGCAGTCCTGAAATATATAGACTGTGAAATAGTAGTTGCATTACTAGAGTATTAAAAAAAATACACTAGCGATTGAAATCTAAGTTAGGGACCACATCTCAGCCGACGAAAAGAACGACATAACTGCATGTCATGGCGCATGGGAAATAATATCTAACGGTAGTTACAATACGTCAGTCTTTCCCGTAGCTTATGTAAAACAACTGCGCCTTTTTTTCTTAGAATGGCAGATCTAGTAGCACTGAATCGCATTTTCCTATGCTTCAATCCTGTTCTGACTCTTAGAACCATCATTATAGAGCGAGATAGAGAGTGAGAACCGAGCGCATCATGGGTTCGGCGTCATGCTTAAATGTCAACATAAATAATAATATTAATACCAAATAGTTCGTATTTCAACAATTGTCTGACTACGAACTCAAATATGAAATACACACAGTTATCGTCTAAATAGCAGCTCATTCTACAGGACGCGTCATGAGTTATGAATGAGCGCTATGTTTTAGTGGTGAGGGTGTATACTGTACTTTTCAACTCGACAAATGTGTGCTAAGCGCGGGCGTTTAGCAGCGATTGATTGTCCAATCGCGCGCAAGAGCAGGCTCGGCGCGTGTTCCCCCGCCCCCTACCTCAACCTTGTTACCAAACAGACCCAAAAATGCGTTCTACACAAGTAAGGGCAGCGCTCATAACTCGTGACGCGACCTATACATTTTTTTTTTTTTTTAAAGACAACGCCCGCACTACATACATACATTACAAACATGAAACTAACGGACACAAAGTACACCCAGACTAGAAACAAATATCTATGAATCACACAAATATTTGTCTCGTGTGGGAATCGAACCCACGTCACCCAGCACGGCGATGTAGTGGATGTAGTGGCGAGGCGACCACCTTAACCACTGCGCCACGGTGACAGTCAAAGAACGTTACAACAATGTCAATCAGTACACTCACTTATCAGTAATACTCTCGTCTAAATCAACATCAGGCGACATAGCTCTGCGTTTCTCCCTCACAGTGAAGTAAGCCGCGGCATCAGTAGTCAACTGTGTTGGCGCATCGAACAACCGCGATGATTGACGAATCATGAAGCTGATCACTGGTGACAGAGCTATTGAATCTGCGTGGAACGTTTCTGGTGATAACTGGAATTGAAAAAAAAAAAAAAAATTTAGCTCGTCTCTAATTCCCATTTTAATTTTACATCTATTTTTACAGACATCTATAAAAATAGATATAAAATATAAAAACGTAACAAAATAATAATATATTAACATCATTGTAAAAACAATGGTAATATCCAATACAAAAATACAAATTTAATTAATAAATTAAATATTATTATGAATATATGACGGTTTCTGATGCCATACTATACTATTCCTCTTAATATACAGTTCATCCTAGCTGTTTAGTGCATTATATTTAAATTGGGGGATATACAATAGGATTTAATTCTGCTCTTTTAAACTATATCACTAATATGGTTTAAAATAAAATTCTATATAAATTTTGCCAATTTACCATGACTAATATCTAACAAATGTTTCTTAATTTTCGAGTTGACATCTATAGCTTTTATGGCCAGCATGGTATAGTAGGATAAATTCCCTCCACATTCTTTGGAGTACACCCATGCCCAGCAGTGGGACGTTTATGGGTTCAAATGATGATCTATGGTATGATCAAAAGTAAGCTGATTATCTAACCTACATATCAAATCACTCATTGGTAAAAACATATTCACCCTCAAGGTACAACATGGATTTGGCAAAGAGAGGCAGAAAAGGCTCTTGTCCTTGCCATGGCTCTTGAATTTGATATTCTGAAAAAAAGTGCATGTTTCGCTACTCAGCACTCTTCACTCAAAGTAGTCTATATTAATATTATAAAGAAGAAAGTTTTGTATTTTTGTATGTAACAAATAAAAAATACTGCGGGACAGATTTCAAAAATTCTTTTGTAAGATAGCTACGTTATCATTGAGTAACATAGGCTATATATAACACCACGCTGCGGCCAATAGGAGCTGACCAGCATAAAGAATAACGGGAGCGAGCCCCGCGCGACTTCTAGTTACTAATAAAATATGCAGATATTTGTCCTTTTTCATTTGTTTACATAAAGGTAAGTCTCTAATATATATGATATAGTAGACTATTAGTAGCCCACATTATTTGGAGGAGACCCGTGCCCAGCAGTGGGATGTTTATGGGTTGAAATGATGATGATGATAAAGTAACTAAGGCGTAATTTTTTCACTAATGCATATAATTCAAAATTCCTCCATGACTTTCTTATCAATCTAAATCCTATGAGTAGAGATAGCTACTTGTACTGCGACCTAATACGATCTCAATATCAAAAATAAATATTGAATTACGTAATGCTCCTTCACGATTTCCTTTTTAGTAGGAGCATCATCAGTAGGCGTAATTAGAAGAAGAGTTAAAAAAACTTACCTTTCTTGGACATAATAAATGAGGAGTAAACATGGTAGCTAAAGTATCAGGCGACATTCTATTTGACCCTTCATTATCTGCTACCAAACGTAACAACCGCAATAATCTCTGCAGAAAACTCCTGTGAGATGGAGTTAACAACAGTAGCAGCAGTTGGAGAGCTGTGAGGAGTTTTACTTCTGATGATTCTGCATTTGGAGGGTATTGAGCTGAAGAATAAATGGTACAGATTTAATAGACATAATTTACTTGAGTACATCATATTTTAATAACCATAATGACTTACTGGATTCTTTACTAAATAATAATAACTTTATAACAAAAAAATAAAATGAAGAAAGTAAATTATCTAAAAAGAAAAATATAAAATATACTTTTTAAATCCTGAGATTTTATTTTATTTTTTCTAAGAAACATGGCTAATTATAATTATATTACATCTGGCTACATACTGAATCATAAAATCAGTGGCTCAATTGCCATGTGTGTAGCAAGCGAATTTAAATGTAGAATGCAGTTTTTTTTCTTTTTAAAATAAAAATTTGATCTATAATTCAGTATTTAGAGTACTTTCCCTGCAGGTGGCATTACAAAATTCCAGCCTGTAAGTAATTATTATGTAGAAATAGCAAAAGGGTTTACGTAGGTAATTAACCATTTTATTATTATGATTTAAATTATTTTAATAAAATTATGACAACACTCACCAGCTAAAGTACAATAAGTCTGATAATACTGATCCATTAAAAGTGGTTGTGGTAACTCAGCTATAAACCCTTTCAGAACTGAAGCACAGTCATGGACTGTGAACTTTCCATCGTCCAGACCAAGACTGGAGCCATTAAGAAGTAGGCTCTTTAGTTCTTGTTGCCGAGATAGGGAACCGGTTCGCCGGAAAATACCTTCTTGTGTCACATCTGTAAAGTAGTGTTACTTATAAACTAAGTAGGCCCCTGATGATGAAATGATATGAAATAATATATTTCCATGTTTATACGAAATGTTAGCTTGGACCAGCATGTTTGGCCAATAGGGTCAGACGAAATGTTTACAAAATTCATATTAATAAATTATACAATTAAATAATTCACATTAAACAATTAATTACACACATGTCATTTTCTGCACTTATTAAAATTCGTCTATTATGATTTACATTATTTTAGTAATATAATAATATTGTTAGAAATATTGGGTGGATAGAAAATCCTGAACTGAATAAAAACATTTCGTTTTTAACAGAGAATGCAGCTTACGTTTGAACTGATATGAATAAGTAATATTAAAACATTAAACATTTTATATATATATATTCCTATATATATATATTAAATTTTTAACGTTTTGTTTTTGAGGAGCTGAACAGTGTCCAAACAAAAGCGATGGGAGTGAAGCCCCGCGCAACTTCTAGTTTAAAATAAATATTGTTATAAAAGTGTGTACCTATATAAAATCATAAATTACAATTTATTAAAACAGTAAAAGTACTTACTATCAGGCTTAGAGAGAAAATCTATGAGCTCATTGACTCTTAATATACCTTCTTCTGTTATAGAGTTTGCCTCAATGCAGTTCTTAGTAGTAACATTAATTTGACTAGAATTTGAACTGGAACTTTTGGCTTTCTTATGGAAGTTCCATCGGAACTGCTTTGGTTTATCAGTTGAACAATCAACACTGGAAAGAGAAGAAAATGGAGGCATTTAAAAACCTACTAAATTTCTAAGTCAATTGGAAACAATTTGTTATAAAAACATTACAGATAGTTGAGGCAAATAAAATAACACTGCCTGATGATCAAGATCAAATAATTAATGTTTCAATAAAGCGGAATTAGTCGACAATTGTTTAACAATAGCAGAAACAGCGAAACGGAAATGCAAACAAAGGTTACAACGGATTTAATTTTCATACTTACTCGTCAGAATTAATATCTACAACAAACGATAAATGCATGCGCACTAAAGTAAAAAACTGCTCTAAATTCTCTTTCCGCAATCTTTCTATTAATGTTAGGTCCGTGGAAGTCATTTTTAAAACAGCTTATGAAGAAACATAAAAAACTACTACAATACACTATTGTATATACACATAATATTAATTAATAAAGCGACGAAGAGTTGTACTATATTATTTTGGCACAAGTAAAAAGCATTATGTTACGAAATATTTAAATTTCATTGAAGAAATAATCACAATTTACATTGTTTCAAATGTCACTTTCACACAACGGAAAAACGAATCCGTTCTAAAATGTGACAAGGTAGTGGTCTAGTCCAAGGAACTTGAGATAGGTATAAGCACGCGGTACAGAAGTTCCGTGGCCGCCGTGGTCTACTCTAGTTCTATTTGTTTGTATTTAAAATGATAGAAACAAGATAATTTAAAATTGTTACTTTTATTCTATTGCATTTTTTGCACAGTACATAAGTTGATACGACTAAAGTATTTTTTAATTATTAAGAAGCCACTCAATTTGAAATTAAGTTTCAGAACGCCTAATATTTTAATGTGATGAAAATAAGAGCAAAGGTAACCTACACAGAATCAAGGAACCAAATTAATTAATTTTACAAGATTAAATTTTACAAATTAAAAACAATGGCGAATTTTCATATTATGCGTTCCGATTGACGTCCGAAGTCCATTATGAGAGTACGTCACTTCCTTCACCTTGACAGGTCGCTAGATGTCGCTTACTTCCGCTTCCTAGACGCGCCTACAGCGCCACCTATCTCTTCCGGTTAACAATTAAATGCCTTACCAAACTCAAGCCGCCATTTGATCATTGTTGCGTCGTTTTTCAAACCGAGCAAACGGTCGTTACGGAAAAATTCTATAATTTAATTATTAGAATATTAGATTAAATTCTAAATTTATGTCGCTAGTTTTAAATTATTTTAATTAACTTTCGAGATTGAAGTAGAAAGTAATTTCAAACAGTTTAGTTTGTCTTTCGCTGCCTTGAGCTCTTAAGTGTAAAAATGAGTGATAAAGAGGTTATCGCGCCTACTGAAAAAACTTTTACAAGTGATGTGAGTGATAGTTCATCGGACTGTTCGTCAGATCAAGAGGAACCACCTAGGAAACGTCAAAAGCGTTCCAGTTCGCGGGATCTAGACGAAAGGTTTGACTTATTGTCACAGCAATTGGTGAGTCATGTGAACAATATTTTAACTGCATCACTTTCAAACGTGCAAATGCAATTATCTAATATGAACGGCATGCCACATACATCGAATTCGTTGGATAGTTCACTGCCAATATCTAGTGAGCAGTTTTTATGTGCACCTAAATTAGATGCGGGAAGTATCGTCAATTTGAACGTTTCGGTTAAAGAACCGACGGTACCAATGGCAAAGCAAACACGTGTCGACAAAATTAAGGTTATGCAAAGATTTGAATCTCCCGATTGGAACGCGGTTCGATACACAGAAGTTCAGAAAAAGTACGTGGCCTTTCCGGCTTTTACTGAACTAAGAGTAAATGAGGAGTTTCGGCGTCTGGAAGATCCTTTAACTCCTTTACGATGGTTTCAAATGGAACGTAGTTTTGCAGCGTTGTCTAATGCATTCTTAGCCCAAAATGAAGCGGTGAATTCGGCTTTGCAATGTCTTGTTGATTGGTCTGCCTCTGCGGATACTCAACTTAATGCGTCCTCTATTTATGAAAAGTTAAACCAGTTATTTGGTAATGAATCTGAATATAAGATTGTATCACATGACATACTGCAGATAATTTGTGGGAAACGAGCCGAAGTGTTAGAATTGCGCCGTAGGGATATCGTTAAAAAATTAAAAGATAAATATATGAAAGAAGATATAGGTAAAATACCTCCTTCTTGTGAGTACATGTTTGAGCCTGGCCAGTTATCAACATATTTACAGAAAATTGGTGGGATAGATAAATTACAAAAGCAAACCTCATCTTCTACCCGCATCCGCGCAAAATCACCGGAACCCTCAACTTCTTTTGCTAACGCCAAGCCGTTTCGAGGTCGGCCAAATAACAATCACAAATCTAAACAGGCCGAAAATAAAGATTCTGAGCGATTTAATTCCAATAATTCATCAACTAGAAAAAAGGGGGGGAGAAAATTTAAAACAGAGGGTAGAAGATCGGGGTATAAAAATAAATGACTCGACAGGGTTTTCCGGCGGTTGTCTGAGACGCTTTCAAAGCACTTGGGCTCTTTTCAATCCACCCAGATCAATATGGAAGTTAATAACAGGTCTCAGAATACCATTCAACAAGACGCCGCCATTAGTTCTTCCAACTTTAGATGTTTTAGCAAAGTATCAAACCCCGACATCACAATTAATGTTAACCGAAATTCAGAATTTAATTCAGTTAAAAGTCTTGGAGCCAGCTCCTCTGACGCCGTCTTTTATCTCTCCTCTATTCATAATCCCCAAATCCAACGGAAAAAGTCGAACCATATTCAATCTCAAGGCATTAAATCAGTATATGAAGCCGAAGCATTTCCATCTCTTCCATCATCACCAAGTGCCCAATTTTCTACAAAAAGGAGATTGGATGGTGAAACTGGACTTAAGTCAGGCCTATTATCACCTGCCGGTAAAAGATCAACACAGAAGGTTTCTCCGGATCAGCTATCAAGGTCAACTGCTACAGATGACGTGTCTGCCGTTCGGCCTAGCAGCAGCGCCGCGGATTTTTGCCTCGGTAACGAACTGGACTGCAGAAATACTTCGCAAGAAAGGTCTGCGGCTAGTGGTGTATCTGGACGATTATTTCATAATACATCAGGACAAAAATACACTAACAGCTCAGGTCGGAATCGCAATACAGTTTTTGACCAGCCTGGGTTTCTGCGTCAATATGGAAAAATCGGTAACCACACCAACGAAGTTAATCGATTTTCTAGGAGTGGTATGGGACACCAAGTTCAATACGAAGTCCCTTCCCTCGGACAAGATACAACGAATACGTCAGATGTTGCGAGTACGAATCGCGGCCGGCAGTTGGAACCTAAAACAGGCACAACGCCTAATAGGTCATCTCAACTTTGCAACTTTCATCTCCCCCCGGGGAAGGTTGCATTGCCGATTACTGCAGCGACACAGCAACAAACTCAGGAAGTGTCCAAGAGCGCAGATTCGGTACCCAGAAGAGGTACATTCAGAACTGAACTGGTGGTTGGAAAATATCAGTCAGAAGTCAGCAATTCATCCCCAGAGAATGCCCACCAACTATGTCATCACGGACGCGTCGGACATTCAATGGGGGACTCTTGTGAACAACGAAATGATAAAAGGCCGATGGGAGCATCATCAGACCAAATGGCATTGCAATCTGAAGGAAATGTTTGCTGTGATAGCTGCTATATCATCCAAAGCAAGGTATCTCCAAAATTCAACAGTGATTCTTCAGAGCGACAACAAAACAGTAGTGGCCTACATAAAAAACGAAGGAGGGACACGATCACGTCAACTGCTGGAGTTGACCCAACAACTGCTGAACCTGGTGGACCATCTCAACATTGTGCTTCGCCCGCACCACCTCCCAGGGCTGTTCAATACCGAAGCCGATCACCTGTCACGAAATCGCGCTGCCGCCGAGTGGCATCTAACAGACGAAGGAACATCGAGACTGTTCAGCATGTGGGGCACACCAGATCTAGACCTGTTCGCGTCACAGACAGCACATGTCGTAGCAAACTATGTTACGCTAGACTTATCAGACTCGAACGCCTACTTTCACGACGCGTTCAGCAGATCCTGGCATTACCAACTTGCATGGCTGTTCCCGCCGCCCAGCCTACTACCCCGTGTATTGGATCACCTAAATTCAGCCTCGGGTCGGTACATTCTAATAGCACCCAAGTGGAAGAAGCCCTTTTGGAGACCAGATCTGAAGAACCGCGCTCTGAAGCGTCCCGTGAAGCTCAGAGATCTGAAAAAGTCGCTGATAGACACAGTGACAATGCTACCACCGCCACAGATCAGCAAGTTACACTTGGAAGCCTGGCTCATTTCGGGTGGGATGCCCTGACAGATACTTGGACGCAGCAGGAGAAACAATTGTTATCATCGTGCTGGAGACAATCTACTATAAAGACTTATGCCCCTATTTGGAGTAGATGGGTGAGTTTTTGCCAAAAGAATAGCATTAATTTTCGTTACCCAGATACATCAAATGTAGCTAGGTACCTCGGATATTTATTTTTGACAGAGGGTCTCTCTTACCGAACAATTCTCGTTCATAAATCTGTTATTGCATCCGTTTGCGAAACGATATCTGATATTAAAATTTCAGCTAATCCAATTGTAAAACACATATTGAAAGCTATTTCTTTGGCAAAACCTACGCCTCCTAAATTACCGATTTGGGATGCAAGGATTTTAATTAGCTGGTTAAAAAAGTACAAGATTAATTGGACGGTGTTACACAAAAAGGATCCAACCCACAAAATGTGACTTTTGAGATATTGAAGTTTGAAGTTTAATTTGTAATTGCACATTGATGTACTATTATACCGTCTTTGTTTGTTTGGGTAATATGTGTATATATTTATATTAATTTTATAGTCTGAAGAATTAATTAGTATAAGCTTATATTTTTTGAAATATTTCAATAAACAGAGGGTTGGATCCTTTTTGCTAAATGTAATTTTTAATTAATGTATGTTCATTTTTCATTTCACAAAAACGATCCAATACAGTATATTGATGTGAGATAATTGATTTAATTAATTATATATACATATATATAGCATAGGTGAGGCCTATGCTCAACAGTGGACGTCATTGGGCTTATATTATGATGATGATGATGATAATATATATTATACAGCTGCGTTGGAAGATGTTTTTAAGCTTCTGGACTGGGATGGATTTGGCATCAACATAAATGGCGAGTATATCACCCACTTTCGTTATGCTGACGATATCGTGGTCATGGCAGAATCACTGGAGGACCTAAGCACAATATGCTCGATAGTCTCAATAGAGCTTCACAACGGGTGGGCCTTAAAAAATGAACATGGATAAGACGAAAGTTATGTCTAATCGCCATGTAGTGCACGCCCATATCGTATGCATAAATGGCGAGTATATCACCCACTTTCGGTATGCTGACGATATCGTGGTTATGGCAGAATCACTGGAGGACTTAAGCATAATATGCTCGATAGCATCAATAGAGCTTCTCAACGGGTGGGCATTAAAATGACCATGGATAAGACGAAAGTTATATCTAATCGCCATGTAGTGGACGCCCATATCGCATGCATAAGCAATATCTCAGCTTTAATCTCGAAGTTGTTGACTAATAGGACCTAGGACAAACGGTCCGGTTAGGTAGGTCGAACTTCGAAAAAGAGGTTAATCGGCGAATCCAAAACTCGGTTGGGCAGCGTTCGATAAACTACGTACTGTATTGTCGTCCACAATACCCCAGTGATTGAAGACGAAGGTTTTCAACCAATGTGTGTTCCCATTTGCCAGTGATGACTTATGGCACTGAGACGTGGCCGCTAACTATGAGGCTCATTAGAAAGCTCACTGTCACCCAGCGAGCCATGGAAAGAGCTGTGCTCGGAGTTTCCCTGTGGGATCGAATCCAAAATGAGGAGATCCGCAGAAGAATTAAAGTTGTCGACATGAATTGCATCGCTGAAGTGGCAGTGGGCAGGACATATAGTTTGAAGAACCGATGGCCGATGGGGGAAAAAGGTTCTCGAATATGGATCATAAGATCATAAGATGGACCAACGATCTGGTCAGGGTTGCTGGGGGTCGTTGGATGCAGGCGGCGCAAAGCCGCTCAATGTGGCGGAAGTTGGGTGAAGCATATGTCCAGCAGTGGACATCGATAGGATGATATGATGATGATGATGATGATGATATATAATATATATATATATATATATAGGCACTGAAAAGTAGTAAGTAGCAGGCACTAAAAAGTTCGTGTTGAATTTTAACTGCGTATTAAAAATCGCTCGTTGTGGCGGAAATTAGGTGAGGCCTATGTTCAGCAGTGGACGTCATTGGGCTGATATGATGATGATGGTTAAAAAAAATGTGAAAAAAATATTTTGGACTAGGTACTTAAAAAAAAAGAATATATTTTATTATTTTAAAACGTTGACATAAAATAACTTCTAAATTTATCAAAACCTACTCATGTGGTTAGGATTATTTTTGTTATTTTAATTAGAACCTTATCATAACAAAATCATTTAGCAAAAACGATCCAAACCGCTTGAAACCTTTTTGTGATTTTGCAAATGCATTCTTTTTCATTTAAATATAATTTAACAAATACAATCCAAGTAAATTGGATCCTTATTAACATTTTCATTGTAGACTAGTTTCTTTATTTGATAATTTCACTTCAATGATCCAAGGAGGTTGAATCGTTTTTGTGAAAACAAAACCGAAACCCGTCATAGATGTGGGTTGGTACCCCATGTCGATAAAAACGTTAATATTCGTATTTTGATCTGGTTGTTTTTGCTATATGAAAATATAGACCATAAAGACCACTTTGGCGTACTTAACTCATTTTCGACCATCATGTGGGTTGGATCCTTTTTGTGTAACACCGTCCAATTTGAAGAGTTTATATCAAGTATCCAGACACACTGCGACTATTTTATTATTATCTTCGGGTCGTAGAGTACACGATCTTACTCTTTTGCATATTGATAAGCAACATTTTATAGATAACACTGTTTCTATTACCTTGCATCCCGTTTTCGGGTCGAAAACTGACTCATCTTCATATCAACAGTCTAGTTGGACATTTGTATCTGCTCCTGATAAAAATATTGATGCAGTATATTGGTTACGCACTTTAGTCAATATGACACAAGGAACTCGGGGAAATATTACTAATTTATTTTTAGCAACTAAAAACCCTACAAGGCCAGCTACTGCAGCCATGATTGGTGGTTGGATTAAGCGGCTTCTGGCTGATGCTGGTATTCATGCATCAGCTGGAAGTTGTAGATCAGCGGTCTCATCTTTAAACTGGATAGAAAATTACCATATTAATGATATCTTAGCTAAAGCAAATTGGCAACAAGAGGGCACTTTTAGGAAGTTTTACCTGAAACAAATCAGTAATCCTAATAGGGTAATAACATCAGAAAAATCTCTTTCACAATATTTTCAACCGGATTAATAGTATTTTTATAGCACTATTGCTATAATAGTGTAGTCGATTTATAAGCAATTACAATACATTTAAAATTACATTATACATGTTATTATGTTTAATCTCATGGTTGATTTATATGCACCTTGGTATTGACCATGCACATTGGTGCATTTAAGTGTATATTATACATATTATTATGTCCAATCACATTGTTGCGTTTTAATTTACCTAATATATTACCAAAAATACAGGCCACCAGGAGATAACAAACACTCTCTCATAATGGACTTCGGACGTCAATCGGAACGCATAATATAAAAATTTTACCTTCAAATAAAATTTGTATTATGCTTCCATAGACGTCCGAAGTCCCAGAAATTTCTTCCTGGTGCTAGGTCATTATGAGCCGAACAATGATCAAATGGCGGCTTGAGTTTGGTAAGGCATTTAATTGTTAACCGGAAGAGATAGGTGGCGCTGTAGGCGCGTCTAGGAAGCGGAAGTAAGCGACATCTAGCGACCTGTCAAGGTGAAGGAAGTGACGTACTCTCATAATGGACTTCGGACGTCTATGGAAGCATAATACAAATTTTATTTGAAGGTAAAATTTTTATATTATTTATAAAGCATAAAGTCAATTTTCAACTTTTTTTTTTAGTTTGTAGGCATATAAGGGCTTATTACACTACACCGCACCGTATTCAGGGTTCCACGTGGGGTTCCTATAAGGCAGAGGCCACAGAACACTTATACTCTGACAGGGCAGGGGTTCCCAAACTCATTTTGTCTACTGCCCTGCCCACTTTGAGAATAAATTATATTATTTTTCAGCGCCCCCAGTTATTCACCTACTTAAAAATTACTATTACTTCAAATTAAATTAATTAATTATTTTGAGCTTTATTTATGAACACCCAAATTGGGTTATTTTACAAAAACTTGTTGAAACATGATTGCTAGTGATCTATTATCTACGAAAATTACCTATCTAGGAATACAAATAACTATTAAAATGCGAAAGTGTGTCTGTTGACTTTGAAAATCGTACTGTTGAGGGCCATCCATCAATTTAATGGGGAGCATGCCTATTATCATCAACTGACCACATTTGTTTCGTTTCTAAACTCTAGGTTAATTCTGAAAATTTCAAAACTTGAGTTCTATTTTTGCCTGACCTGGGAACCTCTTGTATTTTTTTTCATAACAGGTACAGCCTATACTATTGCCCAGTATCCACTTGACATTGAGTTCCAGTACACCCTGTATTTTGGTTAGTTTAGTATATGAATACATTAAATTATACATGAAGCACAGAAGTAGGCTAGGCCTATGTACAGCAATGGTCTTCATTTGGTCATTTAATATGAAATACTATTAAATCAGTTGCATGAACACAAAAACAATAAAAGAAAGTGATAGATATATTTTTAATACATAATTACAGTCTTAGCATAGAGATAAATATGCATGAGGAACATTTAAAACATATCATCATGTCCCATTTCAGCTAGTAAATTGAGCCCCCTTTCTTTCAAAGCTTTTGATAGTAGCTTCTGCTGTTCAATCTTGGCGTCCTGTTCCCGTCGCTGAGCATCAAGAATATCATCGACAGACACTTCTGTTAGAGGCAAATTGTCTTCTTTATCTTTGTCCTGAAAACATTGTATTTTATTCATGTAGGTACTATGTCAAGTTGATATCCATACTAATATTATATATCGACTGGCCTGTTGGTCTAGTGGTTAGTGACCCTTACTGCTAAGCCGGAGGTCGTGGGTTCGATCCCCACCCAGGATAAATCTTTGTGTGATGAGCATAAAGGTTTGTTCTGTGTCTGGGTGTAATTTATCTATAATATGTATGTATTTACAAAAAAAAATGTATTTAAGTAGTATATCAGTTGTTTAGTACCCATAACACAAGCAAATATAATTGCTTACTTTGGGACTAGATGGCGCTGTGTGAATGTGGTAGAATATTATTATTATTATAAAGCTGAGGAGTTTATTTGGTTGAACAGGCTAATCTCTGGAACTGCTTGTTCGAATTCTCTCGAATCTTTAGTGTTGGAAGTTTATAGGATATATAACATCACGCTGATCACACTACGACCAATAGGTGCGGAGTAGTGACCAAACAAAGACCCACAGGAGTGAAGCTTCAGGCAACAGCTTATTATGAATTATGTGAGTCTTTAAAATAAAGTCTTTAAAGGAGAGATAGCCAAAATGATAATTTAAGAGATGACTCACAATTTCACCAAGAAGAACGACGTTCTCCCCTCTAACGATGAATATACCTCTGGGAATGTCACCATACTCTCTACCAACATGAATCCTCTCAATTGTCTTGTGTAGTACTAAATTTGCAAACTGATCAACGCAGCGTAGATATCCAATTAGAGTTCGTCCATCCCGCAGCAGCACCATAAGTTTCTCTTAATGAAACAAGAATTGTTTTGATAAAAAATAAATATACAAGTGTGCTTAGTAAGTAATGTTTTGACACATACTGTCCAGTTCATCTAGTAAATGTGCGGTGCCCGCTAAAGGATTTACATTGCCAGACATTGCGCTGTATAATTTAAGTAAATAGATAAGTACTTTTTAAGTGAATTATACTAAAAAGCTTGTTTAAATTTTCAGATTCAATCAAATGACAACAGCTTTCAGTCAGCGGCATTGATGACGTAGGAAAATGACATTAGTGACAATTAATCAGCTTATTTAATATTTTTATAATTTTTATTTACAGCTGATCTAAAAAAAATGTAGTCATGTGTCGTGTCAATATTTCTAAATTAAATTAATTGAAATCGTTACGTATTCTTGAGCAAACAAAGAGGCAATATCGCAATTTAGTGTTAAAATTCGTGATTTTCAATTTTTATTATTTAATCGGTTTTATCGGTTTATATAGCAGTAATGTATTCTAAAACATATTTTTATTAAAAATAAAAATTTAAAACCACGAAATATGACACTAAATTGCGACGTGCGTTTCCACAATGTTTGTAAGTACGCTCATAAAAGTTGACTGTCTATCTATATTTTCGCTAACACCCAATCAGATTGTACTCTGTAATAAGAGTACCTATTTAACTTTGGTATTAAAAACTAAACATTTATAATAAATAAATGACAAATAAACGTTATCAATAAATTAAATTAAATTAGAAATTAGGTTGAACATAGAGGCCTATCTTCTATGTTCAACAGTGGACTTTGAGTTGATATTATTATGATGATGATAATGATGAAACGTTATAAATTTTGTCTTTGTCTCATAAATGAACAATATTTCTTTTCGGTTTCGTTCTGGAGTAGCTATTTTTGATTTGCATTCATTTGCAGTAGGGAGCTAGTTTCCTGAGCATTTTAAGGTGGTTTGATTAAATATTTGAAGCAAACCACCTTCTTATTTAATTTATTAATATTTATTGTTAAACCATTTGTTTGTAATAATAACCAACACAATGCAATAACTTCAGTTCAAAAATTTTATGAAAATATTTTAAAACATTGTATTGGATTCAAAATCATTATTTACAGATACAATATTACTAATCGACTATGAATGTGATAGTCAGACACTATACATCTCTGTCATTGAAACCAAAGAGATTAAAGAATAAAATCAGTGTTCTGTGCATAGATTATACACTGTGCTCTACTCTACCTACGTTTTAATTGAAATGAAGCATTCACATTTTTCAGACAATTTTTAATTGCACACATAAATTCGTGAAAACAATATTGAAGTATACAGATTGTGCTATGTTCAGTGTTATACAATTCAAAGAAGTGTTTTTATTTTCAAAAGTTTCTAAGGGGGAAAATGGAACAAGACGACGAGATCAAATCCGGTTGTTTATTATTTCCGCCTGCCGGAGGGAATGTATTTAGCAAATTCCCCAAAAAGGTACATTATTTTAAATGTTAATACACACATAGTAACTACAATTTCTTATTACGTTTGGTTAAACACGCATTGACGTAATATCACATGTTATATGATTACAATTCATAATCAAACAAGTTTGTCTTGGGGTAATGACTCAATTCTGTAATGTCTCAGTATTATGTCGAGCTACCGATCTGCGAGAAGATTTCTGCTCAGCTCTGGAATGTTATTGACCCAAAAGAAATAATTTCTTTATTTTACCTTTTTGATAATTTATTGATTCTTGCCTCAGTTATTTTTATAAAAGTTAGTATTTCAACATAATCAAATATCATATTACCTAATACATAAAGGTACTGTAGTTGTTCATAAAATAATAAATTATTGTTTTACAGCCTCTTCCTTTGTATATGCTTTGTTCAGTGGATAATAATAGGCATTAGAAGGAACAAAGAGAGGATAATAAAATCACTTTTATTGTACTGTATATTCATCCTGATTTGGTATATTTTTCCTATTGTGTAGGTAATTAATTATTGTTTTATATAGTATTTTCTTAATGAAGAAGGCATTTTATTTTGCTGAATGTATGTACATTTTTTTTTTTTCCTCTGTATTGCAATCTGTCCAGGAGACATTCAGCAATATTTTTTAATAAGGAAGGGCGGTATGTGAGGTAAATGTCCAGTGACATTTCCTCATTATTGCTAGCCTATAGTAGGTCTTGTGGTACTCTTAATTTTATTCTCCGACCACTGGGAGATATTTCTCCCTGGGATATTATTTATGTAACTATCCATTTTTTTAAAAAGAGTGGCGTGAGTTTCTTGCCAGTTCTTCTTATAGCTCCACCCCGTCAGCGAACTGGTCGTAGGCAAATTTGCTGACACTACTTTTCGGATAACCTGTTACATTCTTGTGACTTTCATAAGTGTTACCTTGTAACCTAGATGAATAAACGAGATTTCATTTCATTTCATTTCGTCCATAAGATTATGAGCCAGTATGTTTGGATGCAGTTGTAGTCTTTCTTTGTATGTTTTGGCTTTTGATTTTATTTCTTCCTTCACAGTTTTGATTTCAAGGTCGTGGTGAAGTCTCTCATTGGTGACATACTATGGTGCATCTACTATTATTCTCAACATTTTTGATTGAAACCTTTGTTATAGGAGTTCTATGTTTGAGTGAGCAGCTGTACCCCATAGTTGTATTCCATAGGTCCATATTGGTTTTAGTATACACTTGTATAATAAAAGTTTATTTTCTATTGAGACATGATTGTTTCTTTTCATCAGCCAGTACATTTTGCGTAGCTGTTGGCCCAGTGTACCATGTACATTATACGTTGAAATATGATTGATAAATGTTGGAATATATCACTATGTCTCCATATTATACAGAGGAGGCATGGCATACACACATGAAAATAGATATCATTAATAATTTATTATTATACTTTTATCTTACCTCTGCCTGCCCTACATTCCGACCACCTCACATATTAAGTAGTAGCTGTTGCCTGTGGTTTTCATTCAGTCATTCTTTGTTTGGCCACTGCTCAGCTCGTATTGACGGTGGAGTGAATGAGCTATCCAACTCTAAAAGAATTTTTCAAATTGAACCAGGAGTTCCTTACATTATAGCTTAGCTTACTATGGTTTAAAATATAATATTAGATAGATAATTACTATTTTCTTGCTAATTTTTCTTTAATTTTCTTTTTTACAGAAAAACTGGCAGTTAAAACACTGCATCCTATTCACGGCCAGCAAACGTGGAATCGAGCGTCTAGAAATATATGATAATAAAGATGAAGTGACATCTGGTGCTATACCCAAAATTGTTACTTTGGAAAATTGTGTAAAAATATCACATTCTAGTCCAACCACAATAACAATACTTACTAAGTCATGCACACAACAAATCAGTACACAGACAGAAGCAGAGACTTTAGAATGGGTGACCGCTTTGCAGTCCGTAGCATTCAGGGGTAGAGATTCAAGTCTTTTAGGTTGTGATGAAGACAACGACTTATATTGCTCAACAGTAGAAGGTGTGTTCTCAGTAAAAATGTGCCCATCTGATGCCTCAACAAGATGCGGTTTTGAGCCTATTAGATATCTTCTTTTGCTCACATCAAATGCAATAGAATTAAGAGATGTAAATGATGACAAATTGTATGCTACTTGGCCATACAGGTACATAAGACGTTATGGTTACAGACAGGGTAAATTCACATTTGAAGCAGGGAGAAAATGTGATACTGGAGAAGGAATCTTCCATTTAGAACATCCTAACCAATCAGAAATATTCAAGTGTCTGTCTCTAAAAATGAAAACTATGAAGCAAATGATTGGTAATGATCTGAACAGTCCTGAACACAGTGAATTTAATATACAACCAAGTCCTAATTTGTTCCCGGGTTCCAGAAGTCCATTAGTTGCAGCAAGGCCTGATGACCTGAACCTAAGCACTTTATCCTTCAAGACTGCTTCAACTTCCAGTCAGCAAAGTATCTGTATGGAAAAGGACTCAGCACCACTCTTGATGCCAAAACCAGCATTGAAACCGAAACCTTTAAAACCACCTCGGAAAATTTTAAATTTCTCAAAAAGTAAAGATCATTCCATTTCAAATGACGAACCTATTATAGATTTTGGAAGACATAAGAAAATTGATAATTATGAGCCTATAGAACATCAAAGGGAACCGAGTCCACCTGAAGCAGTGCCGTACGATAAAGTGGAAGTGAGAAATGAGGCTTGGAAAACATTAGGTATTGATACACCTGATCATACGGAATTTACACCCAATTTGGGTGATAACCCTTACTGTATTAAACTTATATCTAGATCTCAAGACAATTTGAATACCACAGGCCCAGAAGCTTCACGAATTATTTTACTTCCAAGTCCGGTGGTGGATCCAGAGGATGAAAATTATGACAGATTGCAGTATTTTGGATCAACAAGTAAATTGAACAAATCTTCACAATATAAAAAGATAGAGGCAAGGCCAACAACATTAGCTCTCAATGAGCCCAAGAACAAGGATACTTGGAATGACTATGATGAGGTTGAGAATGTGATACAGACTGCAAGATTAGCTGATGATTCCCATCTTGGTTATGGTATGATACGGAAACCTAATACACCTGGACCTCAAGTCCCAACAGCTGCCCAAGTCCAAGTTCTGCAAAACCAAGTAGGTTTGGAAGAAATCAATCATAGTAATACCAACAATAATGATTATGCTATTGTAAGCCGTCCAAAAAGAGTATAAATTGTATAAAATATCATTATTCATAAAGAAAATATTGTTAAGACTGAAATTTTGTCAGTGATTGTTTACTCAATTACTTTTATAATAGGCTAAGATTAATATTTTTTGTATAATTTTAATTTACTAGATCTATGGAAAGTAATAGATTTACGTAGATGTCAAAAATGATTTTATAATAATCACTTTCCCAATATTTTGTGTTGGTCTAATAAATATCTAGTTCAAGTGCAAAACCTATTTAAGAGCGTATTTACAGACAGAGTGGCAACCTCACAATTTAGTTTCATATTTCGTTGTTTTCAATTTTTATTATTTAATTTATATTTTAAAAATAATTATGTTTGCTACAGTTTTTAGAATAGGTTAAAAGTGTGTAAATAATAAAAATTTAAAACCACGAAATATGACACTAAATTACGACATTACCAGTCTGTAAATACACTCTTAAAAAATTCTACAAAAATCATACTTATTAAGACAACCTTCCAAATGAGACTTCTGCATTCCTTACATAAATTATTTTCCAAAAATGTTTAAAAACATGTATATTCATTTTGTATAATGCAATTAATGCACAAATATATTAGTATAAGTACCTATTTATAAGAGATTATGAAATGTATTACATTATGTGATTATATTGTGCCTTATTTTTTGTTTTATATTGTTCAGTAGCTCAAAATAATTATGCATGGAGATGTATAATAAATCTGGATATCAATTTTACATGTCATTGTATTTTAGTAAAAGTAAAGAAGAGATGATGTCCAAGTATTAAAACAATACATTTTAGATTATTCTTGATGGTGCCATTTGTTTAGTCAGCAATTCTGCAGTCAATGAGATCTCTTAAATGTTCCAAATACATATAAAAATTATGAATGATTATTGAATCTCATTTGTTGCATCATTCTCAATGTCATTAAATGGATAATCTCTATATATAATTATTCAGAGTTCAGAATTGATTACCAACAGTAACTGGTGCCAATTAAAAATAAATGTAACTTTTTTCTGCTAAATGAATTAAAGTTTAAGTAGAAGTAGTGGTAAATATTGATAATTTAGGATGGATAGCAGTATTCATGTTATTAAATTAGAATGCACATCAAGGATGGGCATTCGTTTTTTTTTTTATTAGTAAATTAAGTTAACAGTATGAAATCATTCCATTTTTAAATTTTTATAACTTTTTAATGTTATGAATGAAAAATGAAGCTTTGCAACATAGACATACTGTTTCAATTTTATAATATAGGTTTGCCATATTTTTTATTTGTAATCTCTTGTATTATAAATGAGAATAAATCATGTAACCTTTTTATTGCATTTTATTTGAGTTTTTTAGTGAATTAAAGTGAACATATTATTTAATGATAAGTATACAATAACAAATTAATTTTATATCACATTTCTACAATCATATACTCTAAAATAACAAATAAATTTATATCATACACCCTAAACTTTTAATACAGTCTATTTGATCACTCGGCTTTCTCATTTAAAAGTACTGTTTCTTTAATTTTCTCATTTCCTTTCAATATTTCTGATGCAATAAACTCAATGTCTGATGATAAAATTTTCTGTACAGTTTCGCCCTTCTCAGCCATTATATCTTCTATATTCTTCTTGCCATTCATGTCAGTAAACCAATTTAAGTTATCGGCTATTAAATGTTTGTTATCACAACCTTCACAGATGACTATAACAACACCTTTGTAGTAAGCTTGCTTTGATATTAGTTTATTATTTCTTGTGTTACATTTTTTGCATGTGAACATCAGCTGAAATTTTCCTTCTTCCTTCTTCAGTTCAGTATTAAGTTGAATTTCGTTAAACTTTGCCGTTGATGTACTGAAATTTCTCGGCGACTGGACTTTGGGTGTTGAAGTAGAGATAGGCACTGGTACCACTAATCTTCTTCCGAAATATGAGTTCCCATTACTAGGGAAAAATACGACATTATTTAGTAAACGTGGTTTGTGATATTTAACCACAAAATCTATTAAAGTTTTGTGAGACATTTAAAATTCCTTTTTTCAGCCCACACAAGCGCACACTTTTCGGATGAAATGTCCAGCGGTCCCCGTATGTTATGTTTATACTATCGATTGCACCACTTTTCATCAACTTCTAGTAGATAATATGTAGGTACCTACTTTGTCAAAACACCTTTTAGGTGAAAATAAGAAATGAAAATAACCTTCATAAAACTACTGTCAAGTGTCAGATGTCTTTGACTGTCAATCAGTGTCAAACTGTCAAATGGTCAAGTGGAAGAGGAGGTTAAATTAATAATAGTATTCACAGAGTACATTATGATAGTATTGTACAACCAATGATACGAAACTTTTCAATAAAAATTGCCTATATATTAAATAATGCTTAAAAAAAAATTGTCATTATTGACAACAAATGCTTTACAGACGAATACGTTCGCCAACTCATATGACGACAAATAAAAAAATATTTTATATAACCTCAAAAGAATAATAAAGTTGTTTAGTTATTGTCCAAAATTGTAACAAGTAACTTTTATCTCTAAGATTGCCTATTAATAGTGTTGGAATTATGTTTCATTTCACATACTAGAAAGATTAATTTGTATAAAACTATTGAAATTACACAACAAAAATGGAACCTGTGTGGTATAGACCGGATTTAGCAGAAGCGATAATTAAAAACGATTCAAATATATTTGATCGTACAGTGGATGTTGTAACCGGTAAGTGAATAATTAAATTCTATTTAGATGTATGTATGTATGTACATTCAACTACATATATACTACTAACTGGCATTTTAATTCATAGGAATCTAATGTGTTCTGTGTTAATATTGCATGTTTTTCCAATGAATTTTTAAATTAAAACAGTTTTGTTATCATATATAAAACTGTATTAATTATACAATGTGATGATTTTAGGACCACCCTAAAATCATAACCTTATACTAAAATTATCTTTATTCAAATAGGTAATGTTTTTCTAATATATACTTAACTTCAACCTTATCAGTTCAGTAAGTAGGTAGTTACTTCAACTTGATGATAACACTTAATGACTTTCCACCTTGAACTTATTTTTTTGTTTAATTATGAAATTAAAGTTATTTTACAAAATTATATAGATAGATTTAAGGTTTACAAGGTTCTACAAGTATTGTATTAGGTTTAAGTGTCTGTAAAAATGGTTGTAAGTAAGTTTTAAATAAATAAATATTGTTTTTCAGATATAGTTACAGGGAAAATAGAAATGACTAAATTTGTAGAAAACATGGAGGCTGTATTAACTCATACAGAGGCAGAGAACAGAGAGAAAGGGATGCGATTTTACACAAAGTTATTAAAAGAACTACCAAAAAATTTCTTAGAAGATTTACAAGTACGATTTATATCTAGATTCTACACGGACCGCTTAAAAGACCACCATAGTATCATTCCATCAGTTTTGTCTGGTTATCTGGCAATAATTGAAATGACGAATTACAATATAAGCCACAGTGGAGATTTTGTGGCTTCGCTGTTCAGAGAAGTTTCTTGTCAGTCACAGTTACGTCAAGATAGATATAATATTTATTTGATAATTAAGAAATTGACGGAAAAGGATCCTGAGTGTAAGCATTCAATTTATAATAATTTATATTATAACGAATTATTTTAAAAGAAAATGGTACACTATTCTGGCTACTGCAACCCTCACATAATTTCAACCCATAAACATTCCGCTGCTGGGCACGGGCCTCTTCCAAAGAATGTGGGAGGAATTTAGCCTGCTATACTACACTGGCCAGGCGGATAGGTATAGGTTTTGTTTCGAATTCTCCTTTTCTTGCAGTGCTCTTGTCTGCATAAGATTACTCTCTTAGTAGCCTTTTACAACACCCACAGGTTGAGATTAGATAGGTTAGTGACATTATGTATTCTTAATCCGTTACTACACTCACTTATTCTATACAAAACAAAACAATATCTTGTTATAGTCGTTGGACATACACAGGATGTCCCATAATATAAAATATAATGTAAAGTGAGAACCGGGGTAATGGCGAGTGTGACTACTCTTAAAAAAAATTGGTTTTTAATTTTTTACCACAAAATGAAACCTATTTGTCTTGAATGAAAAAATAACTAAATTTTTTTTCTAATTGTTTCTTTCTAAAGTTTTTGATAATGTTCCATTGAATCATTCATGAATTTGTTTGCCTTTTTTTTCTTTTCATTGTAAAATTGTAAATTTATAATTTCTGTATCTAAGCAACAGTACAATTACGAATTTAAACAATTTTCTTAATTAAAATAGAGGATCTTCGACAATAAATAAGAAAATCTTTTAAACTTTCGCAACTTGTACACATCATCATATCATCATATCAGCCCAAAGACGTCCACTGTTGAACATAGGCCTCACCTAATCTCACACTCATCACAGTGAGCGATTTTGTGCCGCCCGCATCCACATATTAAATTATTATTATAAATTGGTCTATGTCACATATTATATTTAAGGATATCTTTTATTAATAAATAAGGTATATCAAATTCCTTAAATATAATACGTGAATCAGACCCATTATAATTAATAATTTAATAAATAAATAAGAAATTTGAAATAGAATTAAAAAACTTCGCCTGTTCTGTTTCCTGCCTGACGTTATATTACGGTACACCCCGGTGTTGCAGGAGTCTATCAAAGCTACGGTAACCACTTGCTATCATTTAACCGATTGCCATCAGTCGGACCGTACATTCATACACTAGAATATGATTCAGCACTATAATAAAAATAAATATGTTACAGTTTGTAAACAACTGGGCCCAGATCTTGTATATGGAATGATATCTGCAATGGACGGCGAGCGTGACCCTCGCAATCTTCTATTCTTATTCAACTTCCTTCCCCACTTTATGAAAATAGTTCCTGTGGGCCACTTAGCTGAGGAAATGTTTGACGTCATATCATGCTACTATCCTATTGACTTCCATCCATCACCTGATGATCCAGCAGCTGTATCAAGAGAAGATCTAGCTTATGCACTATGCCCATGTCTTTGTGCTATACCAGAGTTTGGTGAACAATGCCTTGTATTGTTAATTGAGAAATTGGATTCGAATCTAAGATTGGCGAAACTTGATTCATTGAGGTTGTTGGTGAGTATACTTTCCTTTATGAAGAATAAAAGTTTGGCTGCATTAATTGTTGATTGGTGTTGTGACTTCAGTTTTGCCAAAATCTATTTTGCTGTTTTGTCCGATTAGACTAATTGCTGACAAGAACAGTAAAGGAAACAGTAGTTTTTAATTCATCTTTTTGAATATTTGCTCTCTATTTGGTTATAAAACTTTAGTCATTATTAATTTGTAATATTTTTGGAATACTTAATTAATGACAGGTTTATTAACATTATGTAATTACCATTTCCAGGCCAAGTCTTGCAAAACATTTACGGCTGAGACTTACGTTCCATTTGTAAAAGCATTATGGTCTTCCATTAGCAGAGAAATCCACAAAACAGATGACGAAATAAAAATGGCAAGCCATGAGGCCCTTTCAGCTTTGGTTGCTAAATTGTCGACCTTGTCCAAAACTGATCAATCATTCGAAAATTTAATCAAAACTATTCTTATCACCAATCAGACGGCTATCGCTGAGGCCAAAACCGTAGCACAATTTGTCCAAACCTGTAAAGTACTTCTAACTACCGCAAATGCTTCAAAAGAATCGTGTGTGGAAGTTACAAAATGTATGGTACCTGCTATTATAACTTATTATGAATTCAAAACGACACCTAAATTTCAAATTGCTAGTTTAGATTTTCTTGGGGACATGTATGATTTGGTCATGCATTGGAAAGTGTATGATTTGGTTCAAGAACAAATGGAAGAAATTCCGAAGTTGTGCCTTGTGGTTGTAAGCAAACCTATAAAAGATTTTCAAATAGCTGGCTTCAAAACTTTGATTAGGGTAAAGGAGGTTTTAAAGAGTGATCTTGTGTTGCCATTCGTTGAGATTCTTATACATAATGTGCAACAGTGTCAAGACATTGATATACTTGGTGTTAGTGTGGAAACCATTCATGCTATTGCGAGGAAATATCCCGAATTAATAATGAACTTGGTGGTCAAAGGAAGTTGTAAATTGGATAATTTTGACATCGACAAAGTAGCATTACAAAAACGGTTGCATCTGCTCACTAACTTAGCAAGCATAGATGAATTTACTAAAGTCATTATAGAAGATATATTGAAAATAATATCAGCATACCATAAAGAGACTAATCTTGTTGTAGAAGCACTTAACGAATCTATGTCATTAGCGAATTTTTATACCAGAGAAAAGGTATCGCAAATTGAAAGCGATCATGGTCTTATAGAGCCTATATTGGCATGGTTATACAAAGAAATTTCTGAGAAAAACGTCGATGTTTTAATGCATGGTTTTACATTAGTTGCGAATGCTGTTAGTAGCTTGTCTGCTGAGAGGCAACTGGGGATTTTAACTAAACATACTTCGGAGATTTTAGTAAAATGTAAAACGGATAATATTAACTTCTTGATTATAGAAAGTTTATATTCACCCTTACATCAGAATGTTTACACAGACAGATTTGAGGAGATTATGGCACTGGCTATGGATCTATCTCTGAGTGCTCAGAATGAACTAGTGAGGTCTAAAGCTTGCACGATGATTGCTCATTTTCTAAATAAAGTAGAGTTTGGGCAGAAGTTTGAACTGTTATATGAAATGCTGAAGGTTCATTTGTCGTCTTGTAATCGGGCGGATGAAAATTTGTGTCCAAGGTTAATACTGTTATATGGCTGGTTGTCTAAAGCATTGATAATGAGAGGAACTGATATGTATACGTTTTGGTTGCAAAAGGTATGTATCTGCAATATCTAATCGATTTTCATATTATCATAAGGGCTACCTTAAATTGTGTTTGGGGTCTAGGTGTAATTTATCTATCAAACTATTATATTTACAAAAAAAATAATATTTAAGTAGTATATCAGTTGTTTAGTACCCATAACACAAGCAAATAATTGCTTACTTTGGCACTAGATGGCGCTGTGTGAATGTGGTAGAATATTATTATACAAAAAATCCTCAGTTCAAAACGCTACCTAATGGGTTCTAATGACATGTCCTTCTTCAAATAAGGTTCTCCTCTCAATTTAGGCAGTGGCTTGGCTGTGCCCTAACATTGCCAATGTTCATGAATATCAGTTACCACGGCGGGCCGATTATTCGTCGGACACTTCAGGCAATCTTCTTATCGTGCGGGAACCTGGTGTTGTAATTAATCAAGTCGCCCAGAAGGCTTCCAACTTGACTTAACGACTACCACATTAAGTGACTACCGGAACCAACGGCTTCAAGTGTGTGGCGAGGCACAGAGACGCTCGAGAATTAAATTGCTATAATTGGTCACCCATCATGGGCTGGCCTTGTTGTCTTGCCAATGTTATACAATGTTACTAGCGGACTCGACAGACGTTTTCCTACATGATATACCAATCGATTGCATTTTTTTTTTATTTGTGAATCTAAACCATCCTCGAATCCACTTGAACTAGGGTTCATGATTTCTCGGGCTTTTCAATTTCTCGGGTCTCGAGAATTCTCGAGGCTAATTTCTCGGGTCTTCTCGGGTTGTCGAGAAATTTACATTTACGTACGTTTTCTCATATTATATGGTTCCAATAACTACAAAAAATTCAGTGGTTTTCCTCTCAAATAAAACTATCAAATTAATTATAAAGCTTTTATTGATATTGCCTGAAGTGGCAGACGAGCAAGCGGCCCACCTGATGGTAAGTGATTACCGCCGCTCATGGACGTTGGCAATGTTAGGGGCACAGCCAAGCCGCTGCCTACCTTTGGAGAATAGCTCTCTTTAAACCTCGTTTGAAGAAGGACATGTCATAGCGCTCAGGAAACACCGCTGTGGGAAGTTCACCCCAGAGCCTGCACGTACGTGGGAGGAATGATCGCTGGAACCTTACCGTTTTTGACGGTATGGGCTCCAGGTAGTGCGGGTGAAGCCTACAGCGGCGTCGAGTGGTGCGATGATAGAAAGGCGACGTTGGCACCAAATCTAGAAGTTCATCGGAGCACTCCCCATGAAATAATCGATAGAGCACGCAGAGTGACCCAAAGTCTCTCCGTTGCTCTAACGATTCTAAGTTGTCCGTCAGATTGGGATCACCGACGATTCGAACAGCCCACCTTTGGAGGGAGTCAAGTGGGTCGAGCTGGTATTTGGGAGCTCCTGCCCAGAGGTGAGAGCAGTACTCCAGATGCGGCCGAATCTGTGCTTTATACAGCACAAGCCGCTGCTTAGGTTTGAAGTACTGCTTCGCTCTGTTCAGGACACCCAATTTTTTGCTCGCCAATTTGGCTTTGTCCTCCAAGTGACTCCCAAACTGGACTTTGCTCGAGATATTAACGCCGAGGATCCCAATACTTTTGGACAACGGGAGAGATACTCCTTCAAACTGAGGCGCCATAACAAAATTCAAAAACATTAATCTTATGAATAAGCTAATTAACTTTTTTTAACAAAATACAGAAATAATATTATTCAGACTCATAATTATAATGACAGCACTATTTTTGGCTAGTTAGACAGAGACAGGGTAAAATCTATAACAAACGCAATTATGTAATAAGAACTTGGAGTAATATGTGATACACACACACACAACTGGCAATATTAGTCTCACAAATTTAAAATGACACATTAATTAATTTCAAATTACTTACATAAGAAAAACATATCAGAATAATTAAAAACTAAGCTTGTGTGTTGTTGTTTTACAAAAATAGGAAATATAATTAGACTAAGTAGTATAATTAATGTATCGTTAGTTATTTTATGTAGGTTAAGTTTGGCTAAAAATAATAGAAAAGAACAGATAGGTACTAGTAAAATTTAAGATCATATTTAGATTATATTATTGATAAAAATAATATGAAAAATAAAGCCACGATGTGTCAACAAAAGTGAAAAGACTTACCTGTTTGATTTCAATTTACTATATTTACAACTATACTCTGCTAGAGTCGAAACACGAAAGAACATGTAAAAACGACGCCGCAGAGCGCTTGCAGCGAGATCAAAGGGTGCCGCTGCGCTTTGGCCCGCGCCACCACGCAACACAACAAACGGTGATTTAATTTCTGTATAGGTACATGATTTCTCGAGTTCTCGACTTTTCTCGAGCTTGATTTCCCGGGAACAAAGCCCAACGATTTCCCGGGAATTCTCGGCTCGAGAATTCCCGGGAATAAACCCTAACTTGAACACATACATAAGCGACGCGAGCCTTATCAAGAGGCTTATAACCTCATTTGTATTTGTTTATGGTTTGGTTTATATATATTTTTATATATCACTATTCGTCAGTACGTACCTATGTAAAACAGCGAGCCTACGTACTCCGCAAGCCCAAAATTCATTCAAATCGATTCAGCCGTTTAGGAGGAGTTCACTGTCAACACACGTACAGAAGAATTATATATATAAAGATTATATATCTCACGTTTTATAATATAATATTCTACCACATTTACACAGCGCCATCTAGTCCCAAATTAAGCAATTATATTTGCTTGTGTTATGGGTACTAAACAACTGATATACTACTTAAATACATTTTTTTTTGTAAATACATACATATTATAGAGAAATTACACCCAGACACAGAACAAACCTTTATGCTCATCACACAAAGATTTGTCCTGGGCGGGGATCGAACCCACGACCACCGGCTTAGCAGTCAGGGTCACTAACCACTGGACCAACAGGCCAGTCAACTTTCAGTCAGTTTTGCATTCGCAGTGTTAAGGAGACGTGAATACTAACAATTTTTATATTATTACAGATAATAAGTATACTCGAAATACCTCAATACTGCAACCATGCATCCAAAGCCATCCAAGTCATAATGTCGGAGTCGCCAGACGCCTTAAGCTCTAAATACCACTGTAGAGTAAGTCTCCTATACAAGCAGAGAATGTTCGTATCGTTTCTCAAATCGACAAGTAAATTCGCGACCATAACTCCGGAGGTAAAACTGGATTATTTCATGAGTTGGGCTTATATATTAGAAAAGACACCGAAGGCTGTAATAAGTAACGAAGCTTTTTATGTAAGTTTATATCTTTTGGTCATTTTTCACATAGATAACTTTTTAATATTACATAACGGGTCACTTCTTTGACTGTCACCGTGGCGCAGTGGTTAAGGTGGTCGCCTCGCCACTACATCGCCGTGTTGGGTGACGTGGGTTCGATTCCCACATGAGACAAATATTTGTGTGATTCATAGATATTTGTTTCTAGTCTGGGTGTACTTTGTGTCCGTTAGTTTCATGTTTGTAAAGCTCCCCGCGACACAGGGCTTGTTCCCTAGTGCGGGCGTTGTCTTTTAAAATCAATGACTTCTGTAAGGAAGTCGGTACTGCCGACCAGCCCCCTGATTCTGACTCGTCGGATTGCTCCCGGATCGTAAACTTTTCAGATCTTAGTACGATGTATTTCTACGGCTTATGTTGTTTAATGTTGTAAAGTTGTCTACAGTGTATAAAATTAAAAACTGATTAATATAAGATTTTTTCCTATAACCATCTATTTCTTTAACATAATGTTTCTTAACTATAATTAAACTGACATTTCCTGCCGAAAATATTCCGACAGCTCAGAATCAGGGGACAGGTTTCAGTTCCGTAAGGGAACCATTTTGAAGGTCAGTGCCCAACTTTACCCATATAATAATATTAAGGTGGATATTGGTTGGTTGTGGACGCGTATTCAATTAGTTGATTAAATGTTGATGATTTTTTTTTAAATCTTTGTTCTTATCGTGTTGGCTTGAGGCAGACCCTAGTGTGGAATGTATCAAGTCGCCTAAAAGGCTTCCAACTTGACGTAACGACTGCCACATTTAAGTGATAACTGGGACCAACGGCTTTACGTGCCTTCCGAAGCACGGTATAGCATTGCCATCCAGCGTGGCAATGCTGCCAGTCTGTTGGGCACTTTTCCCACAGACAATAGCAGCGATGCGGAGGAATTTTATGATGCCGTATTATAATTTGTAATTTCCTCCCCCTTTTTTATTTTAATGATACATTTAGTTAGTTTTTATTTGTAAATATTATTTTTAAATTTAGTTTAATATTATAATTTTCTGTAAATAAAAAATAGATCAAATAAATATATTTGAAAATAATGACTAAATAGTTCTGTTTTATATTTCAGGTAATATCAATAATGATTGATTCATTAGAATTTGATAACATACACTTGCTTCTTGTGTCCCTAGATGGACTGTCGTATCTAATCAAAAGTCAACCACTGGTATTTAATAGCTTACAAACGGTTCTGCCTAGGCTGGTCAAACTAACTACATACTTCAAGTCTATGGTGAGTTACTTTTATATTAATTTTAGTCTTCTTTAACAGTTGGGAATGTGCTAGATTCTAGTGTCGACGTTTTCAAATCGTTCTGAAGAAATTTCAAATTAATTTAATGATAACTATATTAATATGAAAATGAATAATATATCATTTCAGGTGGATGTTCCAATACGTATCTTCTCTATATTTTGTTGGCGCTTTTGTCTCTAAACATAGACACTTTTTACATAGAACAATTCATTTTATCACTAAACTTTTTACAATAAATAATCTAAGTAAGTTTTCTATTTACTGATCTGTGCAGTGACGGATTATGAATACATAATATCACTACCCCATCTCAACCCACGGAGGTCGTAAAAGGCGACTTTCGGAGTAACCTCATGCAGACAAGAGCACTGCAAGAAAAGCATAATTCGAAACAAACCCTATACCAACCCGTCTGGCCAGCGTGCTATAGTAGGTTAAATTCTATCTACATTGTCTGGAAAAGAACCGTGCATGAACGCCCCGTGCATGAACGCCCACTCTGCTGGAGTGGGCGTTCATGGGTTGAAATGATGATAGATTTTTTGGTCATAACTTGCCTATGTTCAGAGACAATAGCGCCAAGTAAATGTATGGTTTAGGTCTGGAGGCGTATTGGAACATCCACCTTAAAGTAATAACCGGAAATCCGGTAGGTGGCGCTTCAATAGATTTAAGAATGGGGCAGTCTCTTGTAATTATATTTTTGTTTCTTGTAGGATGTAAGAATAAAAAGCCTGGAGTGCCTTTACGAGATAGCGAACACATTCCGAACCTCTTTACTTTTACCATTCAAGCAAGACGTATTATTGGACCTAGCGATATCTCTCGGTGACAAAAAGAGGCTAGTACGCAACATGGCTGTTCGCGCGCGAACGCGTTGGTTCCTTGTTGGCGCCCCGGGTGAAGATAAAGTAAATTAGATCAATGGAAATTAATATGCAAAGTAAAAATAGACTGCTATTATTATTTTAATAATTCAAAAGATTAAAAAATGTAAACGCACCTTTTATTTCAATTAAGTGTTTACAAACTGACGTGTTTTCAATGCTCATAGTACACTGTCCGTGTGTAGGTAAAATCAATTAAATCAAATAGTAACATTTTGTGATTCATCTGTCTTGAAATTTCCATCTTCTACATATTATTCTAAGGTTCAATATTGCCTAGTAGCGTTTTTCACTTACAACTCTTGACCACTGTTAGGCTGTGTTTCCACCAGAGATGAATGGTAAATAATTGTTTCATTTACCTGACGTCAGTTAAATGGAGCAATTCTATTGCTTCATTATAAACATCACATCCTCGCTCATTTCTGGTGGAAACGCAGCTTTAGAGCCGGTGCATTGTAACGGTTGCACCCGTTGCAGGCTACGTCCTGCACGACTGCACCTCTTTTGACCAACTTTTGGATCTCTTTTGATTTCTTTTTAATTTACTTTTAATAATTTAAAATTCAAAATCCTAAATTAATTCAAATTCGAACCGAGTCTTCGTCGGACCACCCGTCGAAGACTAAAGGCTCACTATTATTCCGATTTCTTGTACAGTGCACGCACTTCTTGACATTTAAAATTAATACTATCAGTACGTATTTATCAGTTGTGTTTTATTGTGAGGGCCCCACGCCCTTCCCCATATATTATAGCCGGATCCTACTACCATATTCTTGCCTAGCGCCCACTGGAGGGGACGGTGGAGACGCTAGACTAGAAATGGCGAAGCGCAGCGCAGAGCATTTTGGACGTTATTTCAATGATAACAATGTTGATAATAGTTTGACAGTGAAAAATGCTCTGCGCCTCGCTTCGCCATATCTGCGCCGGCCCTTAGTGGGATATTCTGATTTTAATATACATACGGTCTCACAAAAGCGTTGAAATACGTCAGTGTGAAAATGCTGTTGGTAAATCAGAGTTGTCTTTGCTTACTACTTAATATATTTACAACATTTTGCAGCATAATGATAAGTTAAGTAAATTGTTACAAATGTGTATAATAGGTAATATTCAAATAAATGTATAAATTTTAATAAATTGTTTATGTAAGTCACAGCTCCTACAAATAATCTTATTGTTTTATTGTATACAATATCGCTCCTTCTGGCAGAAATTATATGAGGCATGTCCAGCAGTGGACGTCGTTGGGTTGATCAAGGAACTTATATCTGTAACTAGCTGGAATGCTTACCTACACCTCAAAAGCGTTCAGAAAAAATCTAGGGATATTGTCTCTTTCTATTGCATATCATTGTCCCGCTTTTTTTTATTACTGTCATTTGCGAGAAAGGGAGAGATTCATCCATATCTCGCTCTCATAGGAATTTTTTCCTCTCATTATTGTAACGAACAAATTTCAAATAAGTCACAGAGTAGCTTTTAATTTTGTAATATCGTCCCGTAAGTATTCAAGTTAGTTAGGAGATATAAGTTTCTTGGGGTTGATATGATGATGATTGTATTCAATTGCGTGGCGTTTTACCATTCTTTTGGCAACTAGATTGTTAATTGTGAATATTAGATTAGTCGGGTTTTACAGAAGATCTGAATAAAAATCTACTAAAACATGTATAAATTGTTGCTATTTTTGTTGATATTGAAACTGTTTTGTTGCTATATTGTATACTGAAATAAACTGTACATTATACAGTACAAGAGACTTTTAATTTCATCCACTTGGAACGAATTACTTACCGTTTTAAACCACGATCGATGGTGGAAAATATGTACTTAGACGGCCCGCCTGCACTAGTAGCTGGTAGCATTGCCTAAGATTGCCTGAATCGTCAGAAGCATCACATGCATTTTGCAAACCCTTAATTAAAAACATTTTAAAGAACATACCTACTACATATTTTTAAGTATCTACATAAAAATCTAGCCAGAGCATTTTGGCGAAGAAGTCTTAATCAAGTTACTGAACTCGATAACATTAATATAAATTCGACTTCTTCACAAAAAAATCGATAAACGTTTCGATCATATCGAGTTCAAGGAAATGAGAACGATTATCCTTACAATTTGTTACGTATTTCACTCTGTGTAATATCACAATATAATTACATACAATACTGTAACTTCGTACAAACTGTTAGTTACAATACTATATGTAATTTATTCAGAATCTAGGTTACAAAGTATTTTTATAATAATGTTATTACATATTTTAAAACGAAATAAAAACTATCTACTTACAGTCCATATCTACAAATACTATTTACAATACTATAAATAAATTATATATTATTGTAATTATATTTATACTGTGGTAATACCGTTTGATAGGCAGACCACAGATACTTAATATCTGAGGTCTGTTCCACTAGTTCAGAGACAAATGGAGATTTTTAATATTCTTTCCCATTACATAGTAACAGGTCTTAAAGTAGATATGCACCTATCTAAATTCTTTGTAGAAGCAAAATGAATTTCTTTTATCTCCCTTTTCCACTCAATGTAAGTAGATAGTTAGGTATATACAATGTCGTCGTCTCCATTAATGTAAAATAAACCCAGCTGCCCCATACATAAACTTGCTCATAAAATTTTATGCATTATGTATAGATACCTAATGCTATTTTTACTGTCATTTATATGAAGAGTAATATCACCCAAACAAAGTCGAGGTGTGTCGCTAGTCCTATATCTATTTATCTATCGTCAATCGTATTTTGATCCAGCAGACAGTTCAATAAATATTCATATTGAGGGGCCGACTACACCCCGGCGTCACCCCTTTCCAAATACGTTTTAACAAAGTCTACCAGTCTGCTATTTTTAGAGAAATATTTGTATTAGGTACATATATCAAATTAAGGGGTAGACCCCACAGTATGGAAGTCCATGACCACGACCTGGTAAAGGTTGCGGTGGTCGTTAGTGCAGGTGGCACAAACTCGCTCTCTGTGGCGGAAATTTGGTGACGCCTATGTCCAGCTGTGGGCGTCTTTGGGCTACACAACGATAATGAAAATTATGTAGAAGTAGAAATAACCATAACATCTAATAATGTAATGATAATACCATCTTTGTAACCCATGTTTGCAGTAAATGATTTTGGAATTTGGATAATTATTTAAGTACCTACATTTTTCGCAAGTGCGTACTAGATAAACAAGAACGAAATAAATATTTCAACTCCAAATCTGCAAGAGTAAGCTACGATTCAGACCAACCGGCTCGCATCGGCCCGCGCCGGGCGGCATTTTACAATGCGTTAAAGAACATTGAAATGTATCAACAGTAATTACAGTTCATATTTGCATGCAACTTACGCATAGTTACCTCCGTCGGCATCCCGCGACGCGTCGCGACGGCCGACCGGCTCCGACCGTAAATTGCATGCAAATATGAACTGTAATTACTGTTGATACATTTCAATGTTCTTTAACGCATTGTAAAATGCCGCCCGGCGCGGGCCGATGCGAGCCGGTTGGTCTGAATCGTAGCTAACACAACCTCAGTCCTGCCACTTATAAGTAGGTAGGTACCTAAAAACAAACCTTTCGAAAGAAAATCATAAAATCTTTAATTAAAAATGTAAAAACATTACAAGGTAACGTAGGATTAGTCGAACAAATCTCTGGCCACTAACAATTTGATCCGAATTTGCATAATCTCTTATCGCATTGCGAGCGTTTGCACCACTTTAAATGGTAATGAAGGGTTGTCTGTCCTAAACCGGGAGTTTTTAAACGACACTAGTGTGGGTGTTACTGTTGAATTATTAAGATATGAATGTTTTAGTGGTGACTGGTGATTTTCGTTTAAAGTGAATACTTAGTTCAAGTGGACAGTGTGAAAAATGTGAGATCGTTGGAGAGTGAGACAAAGGTGTCTGCCAGTGAGTTGAGGTAGGTACCTACGTATCTTTGATCATATTTAGTTCACGGAATCACATAATAGGTTACCTACCTTGTTACGTTTTTAGTAGGTATGTACAGCCCCTCTAGACAAGTGTTTATTCGATCTATCTAATAAATAAAGGTATATTATGTATATCGACATGTCAAATTAGTAGAATGTAATCAGCGATTAGCCACTTGTCTAAATTAGATACCTACCTATTAACAGCCATTATTTTCAAATGTCGAAACATAAGATAAACAGCGACATCGAAATGGACAGTCAAATATTATATATCTATAATTAGAGATGTGTAACTTAGGAGTGATTGATACAAAAGATGTACCTACCTAATCTTTCAAAATACGTAATCACTCTTTAAATCTTTGGTTTTGAAAATACATCTTTACTTCATTACATTATGATTGATTTTAGTCAGATGGAATGATGCCTGATGGAAACAAACAAATACGTAGATGTAAAGGGGGACAATAGATACAGGATATTGTGAAATTTTACACGACACTTGAATAAATTTTTTTAAAATTACATACTGTATTTTACGGCTATATCAAGTGTGAATCAATGAAAGAATCAATAGATATTTGCGTTATTTGATCAATTGAAATAATCGTGTCATGTCGTGTCAAAACCAAAGATTTAGAGGAGTTAAAGATTTAAAAGAGTGATATACGATATGTATCTTTCGAAGGAAAAGATTTATACATCACTGATTTGATAGATGATTTAGTTTGCACATCACTAATGTTTATATTCCGAGTGTCTACTCGGAATAAGATACTTATCTAAACTTTAGTACATATCTACCTATTATGTGTATATACAACGTATCTACCCACATATCCCCCTAAACAAAACAACATAAATTAACCATTTTTATCTGAACGAACATCAATCTTACATTGCTAAACGCCTGACGGACTATGCAAATTTAAATTGAATCATCAGGGGCCGGGATTTGTTCGCTTAATCCCTATGAAGGTCCGTTTGGCCAACATTCGTATATTCGTTTGTATTATCCGTCTAGGGACTCATCTTCGGACTAACGCCGTGCCACTTTGAATACAAATCGTGTGTAACCGGCTTAGTGGAACGCTCTGGAAGAAATTAGGCTAGCTCAGATTTAGCTCCGACTTAATCTGATTTGACTGTAAATTGGTTGACTAGGTACTGAAGATTTTGATTATATTTGCATAGAAGTTTTTTTAATTTGTTATTACGTACCTACCTATTTAACGCTTGTGCCTGAGCAGACGAATATTGACTCGTTAATTCTGATTTTTAGCGTGGCTGAAACAAATAGTATGGAAGTAAATAAAATATGCATATTATTTTGATACTATTTATATAAAAACACTTTCTAATCGCATTTTATCAACTTAAAACGCAATTAGAAAGTCTTCTTATCATTAACGTAGCCCGTGTTACTCGTATTTCGTAATTTAACTAGAAATTAAGCTAAAGTAACAACTTTTCCTTAATCTGTCTCGACCATTTCTTGTAACGTATATTTTAATCCCGACTCCTAAACAAAACTAACACAACGACGGTTTAAAACTAGTGTATGTATTATACTAAGCGGAGTTAGTCCAGTAATCCAGGGACACGGTTTTGCCGACCCAATGAACAATATCACTGCAACTATATTCTAGTTAACAGTAACCTTATTTGGTACGTTAGTTTCATTTTTGCTAAGTCAATGCGAGGGGTGCGCGTTTAAGCGATTTTGTTGTTGTTAAAGTTAGCCTTTAGCTTAGCTCAGTGTTTATTGTTAGGTGAAAAGCTTAGATGCTTTTATGTTTTAGCATTTAGAATTCTACCTGTCCGGCTATCAATACCTACAATGCAAAAAATCTATATAGTATAAGCCACATCTCATATTATGCTGCAGGATACAATTAAAAAAGCCTAACCAATTTCAATTTGGAAAGTGAAAGACGAAATTTTGTAAGTAGGTACTTACGAGAGAGACAATATAAACTTATGCCTTGCTTAGTAGGTACCCAAATAATAATTTTCCTTTAAAAAAGGTTCGTAGTTCAACCAATGTAATTTTTGAAATTAGAATGTTAATCTAAAGGAATGACACTGGTATGATAACATTAAGATGCCATTAAGTTATTATTTTTTAGTTTCTTTTTTATATTTAATGGCTATCTACAGATTTTATTTGACACTTTTAGCCAGTAAATGATTAAAAAGTGGTTTTTAACAAAAAGTTTTTATTGCACGCAGTTCTATCTTTAATAAGTTTCAATTTAATTTTCATTTGTCTTTTCGAACACTTTGTAAAAAAAAATGTCTACGACATGGGATTGATTCCTGTGTAAAAAAAGTAATTGTGTTCTCCACATATTATTATAATCTCGATTACTCCATCTTTTTTTAGTTTCAATTTAGTTTTTAGTTTTACTACTATATATAGAGGCTACTCCACTAAATACGTACGGGTACTGCGGGCACAGTATGGCGGACGGTAATAAAGAAAATCCCCTTTTCATCGTTCTTTATGCGTCTGCCGGCAGTGCCGGCACGCAATATCGTTAATGTTTGGCTCCCAACCCAGCCGCTGTCTCGGTTGTTAATTAAATTCGACTATTATTTAGTCTGTTGTTCTACGGAATGAACTAGTATCTAGTTGTTTGTAAAAGTGTATTCAAGCAATATAGGTTCTAGTAGTATACTGGAGCTAATGTTAAAAAGTTGAAAATAATATGTCAACATATTTTTAGATTGTTTAGTTATGCGTGAATTTTCTACAGTCCTCAGAGACACTGCTGAACACTGTTCCCCGCGTATGTAATTACATTGAAATACTATAACAGTGAAATTATTTCAATGACAGTACTATGTGAAACAGTTAAAGCTGTATAAAACAGTAACTGTGGGACCGTTGCGTGCACCTCTCACTTCGACCGGTCATTGTCTATTGTACTGTATTGTGTCTGAATCTTTTAAATAAATCATTTCTGGTCTATTGTAAAGAGGTTAAGCTGGTCGCTTCACCACAAACATCGCCGTGCCGATCGTCGTGGGTTTGATTCCCACACGGGAAAATATTTGTATGTTCATATTTGTTTCGTATCTTGTCGTAGGTACTTTGTATACGTTCGTTATATGGTTGTAAAGTTTCTGGCGACACGGCTTGACGCTTAATGCAGTCGTTTAGCTTTTATCTTTAAAAAAAACAAATATGCGAAAATAATACAAAACTTAGTGTAGACTTAAATATAGGTGGCAACAGCATGCATCTTGCGTGGCATACTTTAAAATATTTAACTGATAAGAACAGTTTTTTCTTATTGCAATAATGATACAGTTACAGTATAATTTAGTTAATAGTTAGGATAAACAAACATTTTAAGGTTTCCTACTTTAAAAATGTTTTCACATCCACCTTTTTGTATAGGAAAAAAATAACAAAAATATTTTCTAATCCCAGAATATCGGTATAAAATAGAACTAGAATCAGTCGTATAACGTGTAGGTAAGAGAACGTATCAGTAGTATCAGTAATCCGGTTTGTGTGTAATCTGCGTATCTCTTGCGCTCGAAGCGTCGGCGTCGCGTCGGTGCGAGGATTAGTCCGGCTCGTTTGTCCATTCTAAGTACGGATGTGTTTGGACAGGGCTGCTGTTGCTATACAGACGGACTAACAGACTATAGTGTACTGTATTAGGAAATAGAATGAAAAAGTAGTTACGAAAGAGAGACGTATGTATTAAAAAAAAGGGCAAATAGTATTCGATTTTTTTTTTATCTTGAAACTGCGTTTTTTCAACAAATTTTAAAGAATTGTTTGTTAAGAATTATATGTTGGCTTTTTACCATTTAAAATTATAATAATAATAAACTTTTTATTTCGAACACAGGATTCATATCATGTTAGTAACAATATACTTAGGACTATGTAAGTAAACAGATGAATTAAATTTAAAAACACAACAATTATTTTGTGACCTATTGTACGGTGGACATGCATCTACGTATACAATGGCCCAAAATAGGCGAGTCATACCTCGCGGCAATCATTCTTAGAATGCTGTTGGAGCTTGTCCGAACCCTGCAGAGCAAGGAGGCGGTTTTTTTGCGCCATATCGCAAAGAAATCGTTTGTATAATAATATGCGCGTGGATTCTAGGTCTATGAATCTTGCAGACTGATATGACATGTAATGAATAATATATTTCTTCACTTTATTATATTGAGCCATAAAAGACAAATTTCTTGTTTAACATTACCAACTTAAGATTTACAGCATATTTTTGTAATTTGTCAATGGTTTGCACAAGATTTTCACCATTATCTAAAATATTAATTAATTAATTATACATTTTCATGCTAATTATAATTGTACTTATAATATAACACACAGCTTCTAAGAATCTATGTACATTAAATTCATACAGTTTTATTACAAATAAGATTGTCAAAAACAGCTTGCATTCTTGCCCAAATAAAAATTATATTCTCAAGTGGCAATCCTCACAGGGCTCATTCTTAAAAAGAAATACTTTTTTAAAATTTAGAACACAAAGGAGGAACTTAAACTCACGAAATGTTTTCTACTTTCGTACAATACGCATAAAGGAAACAAGAGAACAATGAATTTGCTACGGCACGGCTACGGGCAGTAGCTCCCTTGCTACGAATGCTACAAGCCGCTACGAAATAAAATTGTGTTTTGAACGGCGTAGCTCGTAGCCTTGCCTTATTTCAAGAGATTTTTGCTTGACTTCTATACTACTTTATGATGTGAAGTTGTTTTGATACTACTGGGAATTGTGATGTTCTTTTTATTATAATTATTTATTTATCAAGGAGTTCTAGTACAACAAAAGTCTCATTAGACTTAAGCTCTTTCATTTATTGAGGTTTATTTTACATTTGGACACTGGCAGTTATGGTGAATAAAAGAAACGCTAAGGTTTTATTTAAAAAACAAAATACGACACTCAAAGTCAGAAGAAATTATAAAGCCAATTTCTTTGTCTTATTGAACGTTATGTTTGGTTAGTAAACAATCATTTACTTTGCCTATTTAATAATTTTTGTTACATTGTTCGAATAATATTTATCAAATATCCTCCTTTCTATTATTTGGTTGAGAAACAATATTAAATAGTAGTTTGTATATATGAATCATATTTATTAGTTAGCGCCGTGGCATCACTCGCTGCCCATATAATCAGAAACTAATTCGTTGCTTACTAGCAACAGAAAAGACGGACAAATTAACACATCAATACCGCAATTGAAACAAAAAGAATTGGTTTTCTAAATCAAAATTTGTAAGGTAGGTATAATTTACCAACAATTGTTATGAATCTCGTGAATTTTCTTTTCTAATACTTAGGTTTTGATTTACTGCACCAGACACATAATGCCAGGGTCGCGGGTTCAAGTCCGTTGTGGGTTTGAATTTTTCCATTACTTGTTTAGCATTTATATAAAATGTTAAACAAAAGCAAAGGAAATTGCACAATATTTAATATTATAAATAACACGTGAGGTGGAATTCAATCAATTTTATTAAAAAAAATATCGTTTTTATAACATTCACTGAATTACAGCGTGCAAATCACGCGATCCGAGTTCGATCCCGACCGGCACTACCAATGTGGATTCTACTTTGTGGAATTAATATGCACTAGTCAAGTGACTTACCATCTGCTAACGGTGAAGAAAAACATCGTGAGGAAACCCACACACCTTAGAAGAAATTCTATGAGTATGTCTGATCCACCAACCCGCACTAAGCCAGCGTGAGTGGATTATGGCCTAAACCCTCTCAGCTCTCTAGTTAGAGGAGAGGGGACCTGAGCCCAGCCACTGCTGGTCTCGGGTCTCCTCTCTTCTATTTTCTTTTCGGGGTTTGTGTTCCTCTTTTCTGGTCTATGTCCCACTGGATATTAAAGGGTTGCTGCTGATGAACATTCAATTTATTTTCCAAAAGCAAACCTAAACGAAATCACAATTAAAACGTTATTTCGAGTTTCATTGTAGAGACAGCATCTAATGTGGTGGTACATGGCTTACGTCACATATGTCAGGGATAATTGCAATTCTTGGCAATGGTTGCGATGTGCAGTAAAATGTTGAGTGCAACTGTGTTGCTTTTACTGTTGCTGCAATGTTATTGGAGCGTTAATTTTGTATGAGAATGTTGAAATCTTACTGTTTCAGGAAATTGGAGCAAAAGTTAATTCATGTTTCGACCAAGTTTAGAATATTTCTTCCTACATTTGTAGAAGACAAAGTGAGTGTTGTCAGACAAAGTCAATAAAATAAGTTGCTTACTGACTGCAAGAAAGTGATTTCTTGCAGTCAGTAAGCAACTTATTTCTCCATTACGTCAAAATTCTTTATGATCCATTCATAATTTAGCCATGATAGCGTTGCAAACAAACAAATTCATTATCACATATACAATTAGTTAAGTTAGGATATTGTTTTGTATCATCACACTTTTTCCAAGCCAGCAGGCTAAGCACAGCTCCAAGTAGCAATAACAGTGAATAATTGGATGTGGTTTGGAATATAGCCAACACGCTGGGTCTCTTCCAAACAACTTCCATTTGTAACACGTAAGGTTTACAATCACAAATATGTGTGAGTTCTTATAACTTCGTTACCTCTGTACAACGAAAGTCTGAGAACAACCTAATAAAGAGCAGCAGAACGATGATGCTCGATTATTTTTTATATGCCTTTCACACACATTCAAGTGAGATTGCACAAAATATACTTGATCTATTGTATTTGTAACATAATATGTGGGATAAGTTTGCGCAAATCTTATTAGGTATGACTTGATTAAGTTTAAGTATATGCAAAGATTATCAATTTGCCGTGGCGAGTGTGGCCGGAATAACATATTTTTAACTATCTAAACGATCTTTAATAAATAAATACGTAGATACCTGAATATCTACGTATTTATTTATTAAAGATTTATAGTATTTACATGAAGTATTTAATAGCTAAATTACTTTTATAAAAAAAAAAGATTTTGAATTCATAATAATCGCATAGCAATTTCTATGACACTGCAATGATTGGTATAATTCTCTTGCTCAAAGAAATCGTATAGGAATTTCAATTGTTTTTAACAAATCAAGCACACAAACAAATCGAGTTGATCTAATGAGATAAGTTGTAACTAAGCAATTACAAAATTCGTCGGCAAGCGGCAGCGCGTCATAAACGTGGATGCCTCGAATTGCTGTCATTTCACCTACAAAGGAGTATCCACCCCGTTCCCTCCTTGAGGAATGCATTAACAAAATGGCCGATGGGCGATGACAAACATTCGTACTAACGACCTTAGCGTTTGTTACTCAAATTACTCGAAATTGCCCATTAGCTATTCATTGCGACTCTCTTCTACAGTTTACCCCTTTATCACATTAGTAATATGGGTTAAATTGAAGTAATATACATTTAAAGTTGGCTTGTATAAATCACAAGAGTTTTAGCAAATTTGGTGTTTTTGTATAACCACTTTCTCTGAAATACGTGATATTTATATATTTCTAAAGTTAACAATAAGTCTTGCTATGAATATCATTAATCTAACTTTTATAAAACAAACTCAATAACTATGTAGGTACTAAAATAAAATAGTTTAGTTAAACAGGGTAAGATAAAATATTGTATTGAAAAAATATATTTTTAATATCACTTTAAATTATATTATAATAACAATTTTTAAACATACAACTTGATTTGAGATATCCTTAACAATGATACAAATGAATCTACAATTAATCATTACTATTTAATTTGTCAAGACATTTTGCAAAGAATTTCATATCAAAGACGAAAATTTTTAATTTTCAAAACTGTTTTACGAGCAGGCATTCTTTATCCATCAATCTCATACAACAACAACGGTCTATTCCCTCTAAACAGACAATAAACAAAGCAAAGTGCATTATGTCAAGAGTTTACGAGTGAATTAGGGAAAACTTCATTTAGTGCATAAACAATAATGTGAACCTGCTCGGTGCATGTCATAAGTTCTAATTATTTACCACTAGAACTCGTGTTAGAATCATTCTCTCTTCCATTGGTACTTATGTGGCGGGACTCAGTAATAAATAGGCTGTTAGTCAAATATGACACTTAGCAATTAATTATCTTATATCAAGTAACACAAAGTGTACTTTTACTTAATCTAGGTTGATTGGCAATTCAAAATTCATATCTTACTTAATAAAAATATACATTTAACCTATTTGTCTCAAGACTTTTTACTAAATTCTGGTATAATGCATTTATCAGTATCTCATCAGTATCTCGAGAAGTTCCTCAAGGAAGAATTCTGGCCGATGGGTGTTGTGTACAGACGTTTTCGTGGAAGATTGCACAACACCGCTCAGCGAAACACGACGCCGAAATAAATTGTGTACCCATCTATAATAAATATATGTATGTTATTCTTTAAGGTATTTATCTATGGGATCTATGCAATCCCGAAATAAATGGATTACTATTATTATTATTATTATTATTAATCGGAACTTAGTAAAACTAAGGAATCACACAGTTTAATTCGAAATACAAATTAACATTTTGCCAACCTGCTTTATTTAATTACATTTAAAGAACTAAATCCACAACAAAGCACCCGAATTTCTAAGGTTAACAGCAATACCTTGTTAACGACAATATGACAACAAGGTACGTCCCGCAACCTTACAACAAGCCGTTAGTTGGAAAGCATTTCCACGTACTAAGCAACAAAAGCGTTCACATTTTAAAACGAGATTAGTTAACATAGTAAGGCGAACTCGTCTATTTGTCGGTAGTGCTAATAAAGACTGCACATACGTGCTATGAAGGCGCAGTGTGCTAAAATGTTGCATACAAAATTTAGGTGATGTGAAACACTGGTCATATTTATGCGATTCCATATGCGTACTTCTTACCTAGATCGACATCTTTGGAGTTAGCTCGATAGTTCCAAGGCCAAAAAAGGCCGGTAACGTATCTGGGATTCCCCTGGTGTTGAAAATGTCTATGGGTTAAGGAGACCACTTACTATCAGGTGACTTACTTACTCGTTTGCCCCCTCTATAAACATTATGCATTATTTATCGTTTCTCAAGAGCCGTGACATTAGTAGCCAAATTGACATAATATGACATTTCCTATTTAAAAATTACAGCATGAGAGGACAAGAAAGACAATGAGATTACTTGGGTTTAAAAAAACTGTTTATTTCCTATCTTAAATATTCAGTTATTGTATTATTTTGAATAAAAAGAAAGAAACAAACTTAATTATTCAAAAAGTATAGAATAACAGTATTATTATTGAAATCACAAATTGGAATAAAACAATAATAAAATTTCGCAAAATCTTAATTTAAATAGCATCACAACAACTAATAACAATAACACTGAACATAACAATAACAGTTAAAACAAAAACCGTCTTACAATAAAACCAGGTTTAAGAGCTGTTTAGTTAAACGTCCTGTAAATCTTTGCTGTCTCATTCATTTCTAAGTGGCCCGTTTGAAAGTTAAATCTAACTATAAACTGGATTTAAAATGGAATAAAGGTTAAAATTGCTTGGATATAGCCGATAAAGGTGCACATTATTATCTATTTTACCTACATATTGATTAGCATCAGGTAGGCTGTAGGAGCTGGGGCTTGAGGGCCTTTTCTACATTTGATAACATATCATATTCGACCATCTAGATTCCTAGTAGGCTGATATTCTGGTTTTAAAAATAAAAATATATATATTATAAATATATTAGAACAAATACAAAATCTAGATTTTTTAAATGGGTGATAGTTAACACGAAGCGCCATTTTATCGTTCCCAACACATTGTGCAGACAGTGTGATGAGCATCGTAACTTACGGTTGCGTTCCAATCCAACAATAACTCGCGATATAAATCACCCGTGCACCCGTCTATTGTATTTCTACTCTATTGTATTTGACGCATCCCTGTTTATATGAGGCACCCACCAATTATATTTAATAAGAAATATTAGGGCCAGGGGAGAGCACAGCCCGCAAAACATCAGATTTGAGGAGAAATATTGCTATAAACGGAATTCACGCGATCATGATATTACGTGACCAATCAGCTTGTGACCACGGCATGTATGACCTGGTCAAAATGTGGCAAGTTAAGGTTAAAATATGTTGTAAATACCTAATGTATTATCGCGTGTATTCACATTATAATAATAATATAATATTTTACCACAATCACACGGCGCCATCTAGTCCCAAAGTAAGCAATTATATTTGCTTGTGTTATGGGTACTAAACAACTGATATACTACTTAAATACATTTTTTTTTGTAAATACATACATATTATAGATAAATTACACCCAGACACAGAACAAACCTTTATGCTCATCACACAAAGATTTGTCCTGGGTGGGGATCGAACCCACGACCTTCGGCTTAGCAGTCAGGGTCACTAGCCACTAGACCAACAGGCCAGTCAGTATAAGTTTATTATTATTATAATTTTAAATGGTAAAAAGCCAACATATAATTCTTAACAAACAATTCTTTAAAATTTGATGAAAAAACGCAGTTTCAAGATAAAAAAAATCGAATACTATTTGCCCTAATACATAAGTCTCTCATTCGTAACTACTTTTTCATTCTATTTCCTAATACTAACACTATAGTCTGTAAGTCCGTCTGTATAGCAACAGCAGCCCTGTCCAAACATATCCGTACTTAGAATGGACAAACGAGCCACGACCTCCGGCTTAGCAGTCAGGGTCACTAACCACTAGACCAACAGGCCAGTTAAAACAGTCAAAACATTGGATTTATATTGGAAAAATAATAAAAAATATTGTAGTTTTTGCCTTTTTTAGCTGCGTTTATAATTAGGTAATTAGATTGTTATTTCTGTTATCGAATAGAATTATATTAGTAAAAAATCTGTTAACATTTAGAATCCACAGAGTATAAACAATATAATACCTATACGATGATTTAGATAGTTAACAGGGCAGTATTGAAATAACAGCTTAATATTAAATCAAAACGTCCGCAATAAGTTCATACCTCTATATGTATATAAGCAATAAATCTAAATTTTGTAATCCAATTAACATATGGGATATAGGCCGTCGCCGAACAATCACACAACCCTAAACTTAAACTTGTATCGGGATTGGACCAATCAACCGGGCTTATAGAGATTGTAAAATAATTAAGATATCACACATTGGCAGGGTTGGGCTATAAATCGAGTACTTCGAACCGCTGATAGCACCCCGACACTCCTTAATTTAGGGGTGTCCCGCAAACTGGATAAATCTGGATCGCTTGCGAAACCTATGAATACATTACCATAATGATAACTTGCGTTTTGCCGGTGGAGTTTTACTTACCTTAGAGGTTTTTTACATTAGAGGTGAGATTTAAAAGGACATGTATAAATTAATGATTGTATTGATCATTCTATTTTCGCACGGAACAAAAATGACAAAGTTAGAGTGTATTTAAAAAACTTTATAATGAATATTATATTATTATACGAAACAAAAAAATATTTGTAAAAACATTTCATAGATATTTAATTCGAATCTGGGACTACTTTGTGCCCGTTAATTCTATGTTTGTAAAGTCCTTCGTGATACAAGGCGCGTTCTCTAGTGTGTGGGTTGTCTTTTAACTAATGATAAACTATGAATGAATTTTGTTCAAATGTAATTCCATTTTTTAAAGATAATTTTTCATATTGATATCTCGTGTGGGAAACGAAACCACAACATTGGATAACGGCGTTGTTAGTTGCGAGTCAACCATCTTTACTGCGCCGCAATGACGTTCATCAAATAAATAATTTATTGATTGTTAACTAACTACTTAAATTTACACTTATTTTATTCACCTACAATAGATTAAGCCATAATGAAAAAATCTCGGACCTTGGCAGTGTTATATCACTGTTGGGGAGTAGTAACTATTAATTATCACTGGAGCTAAAAAGAGGAAAAGTTTAAAAGTCCAATCAACAAATTAAATGCTAACTTATATGCATCACTAGAGATGATAAACAAATTATATTAATTTGTGTACAGTCAGAAATAACCATAACTGCAGAAAGAATAATAAATAATATAATTAAAACTATGCAGAGAAAATTATCTGTTAGTAGGAAATTTTGTCCCAACTTTATATTTCTATCTTTTTCTTTCAATATATATTTCTTCAGTGTAAGAAAAGGACGTAAGATGTTTTATAATAAAACGTTTGTATGCAGAACTGGTGTCGCATAACGATGTAGGATGTTAAAAAAGGAATTAATATGCGCTCTGTGTCTCAAGCACAATATCATCAGCCATTAGTGTGAATGGAAAAATAATAATGTAAAACGTATAAAAAAAATCTGAATTCATGTGAAATGCAAGATGATGCATTGTTTTATTAGATGATGATGAATTTTTGCACTTTATTGTCAGCATCAAAATAGTTTTTATGATGAATAATAAACTACTAAGTGGGTGTAATTTATTTGTTGCCGAAACTTTGGTGTTTTATGGTTGACTTAATTCGGTTTCTTTAATTTGATTGGAAACCTTTTTAATATACACGCCGCACGATATTTATTGGCCGGAAAAATCTGTTTACTTAAAGTTAAAAATACTTAATGTTAAAAAATAAATGGTTGTAGAAAATAATATAAAATTAATATTTTTTTTATTTTCTATACAGTAAGAAAAGATTCAAAAAGATTACGATTCGGGAATAATCCGGGGAGTCAGAATCTGGCCCCTGAATGGCCGTATGAAGTTTCTAAAGCTGTTACTTTCCAATACCAGCAACATTCATTCTGTTGCGTCGCCTATATTTCGAATGTTCACAAACCGTTACAAAACATTTTAAAACGAAGAAAATCTCATTACTACAGACGTTACAGACGTTTGTCTTGGCTCTCTTAAGCACTCTTTTGTCTTTAAAGTGCATTTGCTATGAAAGTTCTTTCGTAGATTCGTTTTAACTGGTGCCTTTTGTTGAATTAGTAATCTTTTAATGTAGATAATTTTGTGTTTGAGTGTCTATTGGCATCTTTATTATCAATTTTATATAGAAACAATAGTATACCGGATTAAAAATTTTGTCGGAGTAATAAGTTCTATTTAATTTTGTGTTTGTATTACGCCGAAGTAGCATCGCCGTCGCGTTGTTGTCGAGTTGCTGTCTCGTTAAACTCGTGTGACAGTACATATTCTGCTGTGAAAGAAAAAAGAGCTGTAAGCTTTTATCTGAAGATTCTATTGACAATCGGGGATAATTCCAGACTTCGTGTTGATTTTCTCTGCAGTTGGACTTAGTAGGTACGATGCATTCGAACAGCGCACTGTCTGTAAATATAGTTAATTTTTACTCCTCCTTACTTTTGAATATGGTGATGATAGACTAAATAATATCTTGTGAAGAGAGATGCCTATCTATTATGTATAGTTAACGTTGTTAATGATATCAATATAATTATATCGTACTAATAATAATAGAAAATAGTTGTTAGTAAAAAAAAAGCTACTGGGCTATTTTGAACCTAAAAATAATAGATAGAAGATAAAAAATGCCAGTCAGACAAATCTGATCTTAAACCTGTTTTACTCTGACAGTGCGATGTCTCCATTACAATACGCTGTAATTCGAACATAATTGAAGTCTGTAGAATTCAGCATGTTACTTTGTAGTTAATGATAAGGATCAATATACATTCAGCGCGTGTTTTATAGCAAACTAGCTCTTAAGGATCACACAACTCGTTTTCCACTAGAGAGTACAATTACAATTTACTAGATTAGTGCAACATAAACAGAGATAAAAACTCCGAACCAATTACGTTTAGTAATTTCATTGCGCGCGTTCTTAAATAACTTATGCTCCGTTTGCTATAAATGTTCTAATGGGAATTAATTGTCACTTGAATGGCTACTGTTAATGGTTGCTCGGTAATCTAATCTGATACTATTAAATGAGCTATAGGTACTTAATATTTGTATAAATGTATTCTGATATCAGCTCTAAAGGTATCCATGAAAATTGTTTATCTATAAATGTCACTTTTAAGTTTAAGGCGTAACTAGTCGCCAATGACCTTGAGAGTATGGGTGGAGCTTAGCTTATTTCACTGCATATCCCCGCTCCTTTGCCAACTCGCGCACACTATAATACAATGGTCACAGAATAAGCGTAAACGCAGACATGCGCTTCTAGCTCGGCATTTTTACCTACGATTCCGGAATAACAGTTTTAAAATTGGTATTTTATTTTGTATAGAGAGTTTAAAGGACTCGTGTACACAATTATTTGTTTGCCAATATTTTTATGTATTGAAATTTTTTTAATTTCAATGTTTTGCTTTCGGTATTTATGTAAGTACTTACATAGTTTTATTGGTACTTATTTATTATTAGTATCGAAGATAATTATTTTATCTTGTAAATTATAATTAAATAAATAACTATTTTAACTTACTTTTGTATTAAAAAAAATATTTACCTATTTTCATTGATGAATTTAATGTTTTGTTTACAACACTTACTTTGTAATTACGTTATAAACTACTATTATAAATTGTAAACCATTTTATTGGATCATTTGAAATATTTTGTTTGAGAATATAGCTCGCAGAACTGATGGCCGATGGGGCAAAAAGATTACTCCTTCTAAACGGTTAGGAGGAGTAGTCGTCAGAAAATTAAAAAAAAAATATTAAAGTTCATAAATATTTGCACAAAAGGTTTCGGCACACAGCGAGAAAGACGTGACGGCTCTGCGTGACACCTTAGATTTATTTACTCGTCCCGCCGCGCTCGCTGTTTGTGTGTATATTATACCTGTAAGCACTATATTCAGTCGATAGTAAAAATGGAGCAACGAGCGACACAGCCTTCCCGTCTGAAGGCTAACGCCTGTCTGCCGCCCGCGCCCGCGCAGAGCACCTTTGAATTTCTAACGTACAGAAATCGTATTATGGCCTATTTTCTTAAGAAAATATTGATCGATTTACATATGCTATGTTCAGATTAAAGTAAATTTTACCACCAATTTATCAGTGTAAAAATAATTTCAAACTATAAAGCCGTTTTAAAGTTTTAGGGATTTTAAGATAAAATATATCTCAACTTAAAATATTTTATGAGGCAAAAGTATTAGTCGTACGAAAATTTCATATGTTGAAAATGTAGTAGATAGATCAATTATCAAAATATATTTTTTTCAAATTTTTCGAACAAGTCGTTTAGGAGGAGTAGGCTTCAGAAAAAAGCCGTTTTTGGTGCAAAACCGAGGGAAGGCCCTTAAGGAAATGTAACTTGAAAAGAGACTTCCCTGCGAAAAAACGTTGAAAATAACTTTACTCAACGCCTTTACGTCGAATTTCGGAGTAATTGCATTGGTACTGTCACTTGAAGAGTGAAGTTTGGTCTCCCAGGTATTACTTGCATATTAGGTATTCAGGACGTAGTCAGCTATGTTACTTCGAATAGCAATAATAATTTGATTAATATTATGGACGAATACATATGTACAATAAAAACATACCACTGTCTATAACTAGCAGAGTTGGTAAATATAATATGTATATATTCGTTCAGAAATTTATTCGATACGGTATTTAGTACGAGTAACCCATATTGAACAGAATCAATCAGTCTAGTTTAATACGTCAACGTGAATCGATTTAAAATATCGACTTGGCATCGATTTTAAAAATTGATATATCCCAGTTGCTTATTCCAATTGTCTGTCGTTTGAACGCGGCTCGAATTTTATAGGCTATTTGGTCGGCTCAGCACGCCTCGTTCGATGTAACTAGCTCGGAACACATTTATTTAATTGCTCTCATTGAGAATCGATATTATTTGTACTGTAATAACAGTTAAAGTACTTGTGGTGTTTTGATAAACTATTGTGTTTGATTGTGCGCCGCAATTTGCGGTTTCGATGTTAATTTGGCAAATGGTTGGTAAATAAGGCAACTGGTATTAAACAGTTATTGTTAGTTTTCGTTGGTTACGATATATTATAGGATATTATATTGTTATTTTGGCCGGTAAAATTGGAGCAGTTTGACCAGAAAGTTACTGAAGCGTTTTTACTTGCGAAATGCTTTTACAACTGTTTGTAGAAGCATGTGTTGTCTGCAGCAAGGTTTACGCAAGTACAACATTTTGTTTTTACATGACTGTCTAAAAACAGGAGTATTATATTTTCAGGATTCATTTATGTGTGTATGTGCGTTTTTATAATCCACCATAACTTTAAAAAGTAAAATGATTGTACAAGCTAAACTTACCTTACCTTACCTACCTTACTATCATTTCTTATGTTTTACAATAAAAAAGAATAGGTACTGTCTAGCAGTTGTGAACTTAGCTTTTCTAGTACAATTTCATTTTTGTATCGAACTTCAGTAAAATCTGAGTAAAATTATATTAGTCTCAAATATATATGAAGAAAGAACATAATTGTTGCTTATTATACGTGCCTCAAAAATATAAAAAGGAAAGTGTGATAAAATATAAGCAAACTCGTTATACGAATACGATTTCCACGAAGTCCATTGAAAACTGTACAACAAAATCTGCAGTGCGCTAAAAGTTTGTTCGGAAAACATTTAATCTGTGTCATTGCGAGAAATTTACACTACGCCAAGTTTGTTAACTAAACATGTAGGGTGGAATTTATGTTGGAAACAAAGGCCATTTAGTTGGCGTCAGGTAACGTTTCACGGCAGTTTTCATAGTTGCCAACAATGTAAGCGTTGAAATGCGATATGTTGGGAAGGGTTCATTCTCGTGAGGCGATTTTGTTTTGGCTTCGAAAGTGTATGTTATAGAAAATATACAGAGGCATAGATATATTGTGGATACGTAATATGTCGGGAAGGAGTTTTTCTCACCAGGCGATATGTTAGTGAGTTGCAATTGTACAAGAATACATTCAATTGACTAACAAATAAGTAAGTATTGTCGACCATACATTTCCTTTACCAGTTTTAACAAAAAAAATCATCTAAATTAAAATTCAATTAGACGATTATTACGTCGCGCGTTGATGACAACTGTCACTGTGCTAATGTCACTTGCAAGTTAAAATTGACATTATTGTTTTGTGATAATACAAACGACATTTACACACTTACACTTACACTATACATGATATAACTGAAATAAAATAATTATTTTTATGAGTAATGTTACGAGATATTTAGATTAGGCCAACTGCACTAGTACTTCTTCGCTAGAGATGATTGCCGCCACAATAATAATAATGTCTCGGTTTTGTAACATAAACCAAATTAGGTCCCACTGCTGGGCGCTGGCCTTCCTCTTCTCTGATGTTATAATAATAATACAACACAAATAATATGGCACAAAATATTAGCGTAGTCCGAATATACCCTATACCTGTCTGTTGTTTGTGAATGAAGCATCAGTAGAATAAATGTGAGCGTTTGTGAGAAACTTAAACTAAACAAATGAGTAGTTTGTTATGTTTGCATTTCATTTCTGTGTTTAAACATTATTTTGATATGAAGTTTGTTTGTAGGACGCAACTTTACAGTACTGTTGTTAATTATACTGTACACATAATGTCAAGAACAAATCTGCTTTAATATTATGACACACTAGTTTTCAGCTGCGGCTCTGTCCACGTGTTTATATAAGTAGTTTTTAAAGTTCCCATGATGATTTCATCATCATCACTGCGACCCATAAGTTAATATCTCACTGCTAGGCATGGGTCTCCTCCAAAGATTTTGGAAGGAATTTAGCCTACTATACCACGCTGGCTAGACGGGATGGTATAGGGTTTTTTTTAAGTAACTTTTTTCGCAGTGTAATTGTGTGTTTACCGCCGTTATTCCCTTAGTCACCTTTTAAGACACCCACGCACGGGTTGAAATAGGGTAGTAACACGTAAGAACACGTATCGCTGTAAATAATATGTAATATTGAAATAGCAAATAGAGTGGCTGATGGCCTACTCAATCTCAAAGTCAATTTAGTCGAATGGAACTTAATGATAGCGACCATATTTAAATTTTCCAGCAGCTGACAGCGATATTAAATCCGACAATGTCGATGTCGAGATTCTAGTAGGTTTACTTTTAACGAAACTGTAGTTTCAATCTCGAAAACACAAGTTATGTTAACGAACTCACAAATCACAATGTTTTGTGAGTTCGTTATTATGCAATATGCGATGTCGTAGAACACCATACAAGTTACGTAAGTCAAGTTGGACGTCTGTTCGTTTTAAATTTACATACGTTCTACGTTCCACGGCTTATACTAATGAATGTTTTATACTTTGATGAGAATGCGATGAGTTTCGACTTGTTAGTTTAGTATTAAGATGAATTCTACGTGTTTTTTAATGCATGTAACATGGATTTTTTCAGTTTATGGGTTGTAAAGAATATATAATTCATGATAAAAATGTTAAAAAGAATCCTATACAAATATATTTTTTTTAGAAAAATAAGAAAAATTAAATACTAGGCAGGCTTTGAAATTCTTTTCTATTCCTTTTTAAGCTAACCAGTAAAAACATAACATAACATAGCATCACGCCTTTTTCCCCGAAGGGGTAGGCAGAGGTATTTCACACCCACATTTCGCCAGCTATGTTTGGTCCCATGAAATAGGGGGCGAGCATATTGTCATCAACCGGGAACATTTGTTTACCAAACTCCGGGAAAATCCCAATACTGGAATTTCATGATAGAAAAACCCAATACCATTTTTCAATCCGGGAATCGAACCCGGGACCTCTTGCACAGCAGTCGTAGTAGCAATACACTTCCCGTTGCGCCACCGAGGCAGTTACCAACAGCAGCGAGGCATTTGCAGAGACCAGTAAAAATATATAAAGATATACTGTTTAAGTTTTTATCGACTTAAAAGGCTCAATGTCTCGTTACTTTTAACAGCTAAAAAAAGCTGCAAATCCATCGTTAATATACCTGTTACTATTAATATTTATAAAGCTAAGCTAACCTTACCTTTCATAATAATATGTTTCGTTTTCATACCCCAAACTTCACTTCAAAAAGGTCCAAATTACATGCATTACTTGTTTATGAACTTTCATCCAACATTCTCCGCATAATTTTCAAAATATATAAGCAAATTGAAAGTTAAAATAACTGCGGAGTGTAGACGTTGTCCTTTTAGAGAAATCAGAGGGGAAGTAATAATATAATCATAATAACTCCCCCATCTTAATATAAGCCATCTGACATGTCTTTGATCCGTACAAAATATAATACGGTTGGCACTGACAAACAATTAGTTTTGTATATACTTATAGGGTGTACATAAAATAATGAGGCCACATTCATCATTATCCATACATATTATAAAAGGCTTTGTCCTGACTGACTGACTGACAGACAACGCACAGCCTAAACCGCTGGACGTAGCGACTTGAAATTTGGAGGATGTGTTTGTCCTAATGTTTAGAGGTGTACTAAGAAAGGGTTTTTTAAAATTCAACCCCTAAGGGGGTGAAAAGGGATAAATACGATTGTATGAAACTTCTTTGTTTTTTAAGTTATAGATTTGAAAATTTGTTTTGGGGTACTACTATCAAAATAAAAAATACCCTCATCAATATTTTTGACAACGGTGGCTTTGGAAGGGTGAAATTGGGGATGAAACGTTGTATTAAAAGATCTTTGTTTTGAAGTTAACGTTTTGCAAATTTGTATTGGGATAGGATCTCAAAATGTAACAACATTTGGTGAAATATAACAATAAAAACTTGCCCTAAGGGATGAAATACATACATACATACATATCACGCCTTTTTCCCGAAGGCTACCCCTTCGCAGAGGTGTTTCGCACCCACATTTCGCCTGCTATGTTTGGTCCCATGAAATAGGTTGATGAAATAGTTGTGAAAATTATTAGAAATTGATATGGATGTCATTTTTGAGGTTTTCAGGGAAGCTGATTATATAATTAATATTATCTTTAATGACGTAAAATTAAATTCAACTCCTGTAGTGGGGTGTTGAGGAATTAATGAATAGCACTTAAAACAAAGACCTATGTAATATCGAAATCTATGCGGAGGAAGTCGCGGGCAAGAGCTAGTGACCTATAAATTAATGTCCCACTAATGGGCACCGGTCTCAGTCTCCTCCAAATATTTTGGAGAGAATTTAGCCTATCGTACCATCAGCTGGCTAGACGGGTTGCTATTTGGTTTTATTTCGAATTTTGCTTTTTCCGCAGTGCTTTGCTTCAGTTTAGTTCCTTAGTCACCTTGTACGACACCCAAGTGATGGGTTCGATTCCCGCTTGCGCAAATATTTGTGTGATTCAAAAATCTCTGTTTCGAGTCTGGGTGTACTTTGTATCCGTAAATTGTATATTTATAAAGTCCTCTGTGAGGCAGGGCTTGATCCATAGAGGGGGAGTTGTATTAAAAAATATATATATATATTTAGCTTATTTCAGCTGATTATTTAAACAGATACCTATATACAGTAGTACAGATATATTTTAACCTCCTAAGACCCAACGACCTCATAAGAAGACATAATCAAAGTAGTGCTTACAACCCGGGCTTTGAAACGTCACTCTGAAATTCCCACCCAATGACCTCACCTGATGACATATTCAACTTACGAAGATATTTCAAAATTCGCGGATTTAGGTCGCGTTATTTTACTCTCACGTCATTGGCTATTAGATGCTCGTGTGAGATTTAATGGTTGGATCGATGAACCAATAACGAGGTAGAGAATTATTCACTCGGAGTTGGTCATCATGGCGGGTCAACGTAATCGAGGTAAGTTTAATTGCTTATTATCGCTTGAATCTCTTTACTGATTGTTATTATCTATATCTGTTTTAAAAATTTAAGATGTTGTCATATTGGATACAAATAATATTTCAATAAAAACACTGGTAACTAGGGAGAAAACTTTGATTATATTTTTATGTGTTCGTCTGATCACTATGGGTTTTACTTTCACTTTTAGCCTAATTTTGTTTGTCATCATCTGATAACATTGGAACGTAATTCACTGAAAAATTTCATTACTAAATTGCTAGATTTGTGTATAATCATTTTATGATCGCCTTTTCGCAGCATTTCAAGAGGACATGATCATCGAGTATTTATCTCTATCTGATTGCGAAGACTACTAAAGACTTGGGTGATCCTGCTTTCACTCCTGGATCAAATCATGACACCAGTGAATCTGAATCAGAATCATCGAAAGAAGTATCTATACCTGAGATCAGTCATTATTTCAGCTTCTTGCAGTCCACTGCTGGACATAGACCTCTCCTAACACGTGCCATAACACTCGGTCCTCCGCCTTCCGCATCCAGTCAGACCTAACGACCTGTTTTAGGTCGTCGGTCCACTTAGCTGGAGGGTATCCTACTCTAAGCTTGCTGAGTCGCGGTCTCCACTTATGGACACGCTTGCTCCATCTTGCATCGGTCCTTCTGCAGATATGACCAGCCCACTGCCACTTCAGCTTACTTATTTTACGAGCTATGACGGTACCTTTGGTTCTTTGTCGGATTACCTCGTTAGGAATTTTATGCATCAAAGAGACGTCGACAATAGCTCGTTTCATTGCTGGCTGAGTGATTTTAAGTTTGTGGGCTAGTCCTACAGTAAGAGTCCACGTCTCAGCACCGTATGCCATAACAGGTAGGACGCATTGATTGAAGACTTAGGTCTTCAAGCATTGTGGTAGAGACGAAGATAAAACCCGACGTACTTTGTCATACAATGCACAACCCAGCTGGATCCTGCGGTCGATTTCTTATTCAAAGTTGTTTCTGCCGAGTTGATTATAATCTCATTCAGTGTAACATGTGGCCTGGAGCTGGAGAGAAGCCAAACCCAGAGGACTCGGGTTTGGCTTCTCTAGGCAATATTCCTAGAGAAGCCAAACCCAGAGGAGCTAAAGGCTTTCGTCATGTTTAATCCTAACGGTCTCGTAGGAAGTAGACTTTGATATTTATCAAGCGATACCACTTACCCAAGTTTCGAGGGCTCTGGTTTCGGATTAGGCGAAAAAGCAGTTTTATCAGAAGCAGATAATCCAGTGCCAAGAACGAGAGAACTCCTTGTCCGTTGGATTGGATGTACTAGTATAAAAACTGCCATACCCTATACTTTTTCAGTATATCGGCCGTCTAGTTGTACGCAATTAGGTATAACTCTAGCATGAGTGCTGATGAGGCGATCACATGAGTTGAAAATGATAATAAAGAGTGATTTTAGATATAATTGATTGTTTCTGTTGAACATCATTTCACGAACTTGTAAACTAATATTAAACCAATGGGATTACTTGATCACAAACAAATGAAAAGAGATTTTGCAACTAAAACCTAATGTGATCACACGAGAACAAAAAAAAACGGTGTTTTCTTTGCGGGACTTCATTCTTTACCATATATATTACGTGAAAAAAATACCTCACATGTATTTTTTCACTGTATATTCATTTTATTCAACTTTATTGTTCTGGGCTGCAGCTGCTATAGGGAATATGTCATCAAATGGAGACAATGGGTAGTAATTAATACTAAACGTTTTTTGGCTTGGGTCTTACGAGGTTAATAAAATTAATCAGCCTGCATCAATAATTAAGAACTATAATAATAATAATAATAATATAATATTCTACCACATTCACACAGCGCCATCTAGTCCCAAAGTAAGCAATTATATTTGCTTGTGTTATGGATACTAAACAACTGATATACTATTTAAATACTTTTTTTGTAAAGACATACATATTATAACTATAATTCCTCTTTACGGATTTCGCTTATCAAAATATTAAAATCTCCCATAAAATGATTAAAAATGTACCCACAGGATATAACGCGGTTTTATTGACTGCTGCTGGTAATAAAGTTGCACCCTGTATATAATATTTGTGCCTCACAGGGGATGAACACAGCAGGGGTTAGCTTCACACAAACATTCTCGACCTTTTCTTACTAAATCATCACGTTAAATATTGGAATCTTTATAGCTTTACCTGGGAACTAATAAAATAACACTTGGCGATATTATTTTTAGAGTATACATCATTATGAGCATATGGGCGAGAGCTTATGTCAGACTAGCAAATTTATATTTGTACATTGTGCGGTTAGTCCGGGATCCCTGGTCCAAATTTTTTTTTATTGCTATCAAGCAAATTTTTTGTGAGTAGCTTCATTTCCATGAGACGCCCAACAATTTCGTATTCCAAAAGTAATTGAACAGTCATATTGTCCTACAAATTGCGTGGTACGTTATCCCGGTATTTCCTTCCCGGTCCGGTATACCCTTGCTACGTCTGTTAGCTACCACAATCAAACTTTTGGAATACGAAATTGTTGGGCGTCTCATCGAAATGAAGCTACTCACGAGAAATAGCTTGATAGTAATAAAAAAATAATTTGGACCAGGGATCCCGGACTAGGTAGCACAGTGTATAAATATTATTATGTGAAACCATATAAACTAAATACTATTTTACAAAGGTATCTATTTGTCTTTGAAAGTTGCTAACTTTTTTTTCCGTGTAGGCATGTAGTGAGGGATTAAGAATACATAATGCATAACTACCCCACCTAAACGCGTGGGTGTCGTAAAAGGCAATTAAAGGAAGCATTCTTATGCAGACAAGAGCACAGCGAGAAAAGTCAAATCTTATACCAACGCGTTTGGCCAGCGTGGTATAGTAGGCTAAATTCTCTCCACATTCTCTGAAGGAGACCCGTGCCCAACAGTGGGACATAAGGTTCAAATGATGAACTCTCTGAATTCTCCTTTATACATTCTTAAACCTCACAATCAATATGTAATGCAAATTAAAACGGTTGTTCATAATTTATGTGGTTAAGAGTGGTAGAATATACCTACACACTACAACCGTATCCAATAATGAAGGCCAAATATTCATAAGTATAGTATTATAATAATATAATCTGTAGTCTTAGCAACAAAATACAAATACATACCATCTTCTAAATTAATTTTCTTTGATACCAATATGTATTACACGAAAATATTCAAAAGAAAAGCCAAAAGCAACGAAATTAAACACAACATTCACGGTACACATTTCTCGTTCACGTATTCTGAAATTTAGCATCGTATTCCTTCCGAACATCTCCCTAGATTGGGGTACGTTGCTTAAGGCAGCTTAACAGAATCCCTTGAAACAAGGAGGGTGACTACGGACTATATCTCCCCGATAAAGGCCCCGTGTTGTTTTGTTCTAAACGCTCGAATATGCCTCTTTATAATTTGGTCGCTCGGAAAATTTTAATTTGGTTCCGGATGTAATATAATTTGGGTGTAAAGGTGTTTTTATTCGAAAGATTATCCCCGCTTATGTATTAAAATGAAGAGATTGTGATATGTGGGTGGATTGTTTTGTGTTTGTTGGTATTGTAATTAGTTATATGTGTTGAGTGCTTTTTACAAAGAAATATTATTAATGTGAATTGACTGGCCTGTTGGTCTAGTGGTTAGTGGCCCTGACTGCTAAGCCGGAGGTCGTGGGTTCGATCCCCACCCAGGACAAATCTTTGTGTGATGAGCATGAAGGTGTGTTCTGTGTCTGGGTGTAATTTATCTATAATATGTATGTATTTACAAAAAAAAATGTATTTAAGTAGTATATCAGTTGTTTAGTACCCATAACACAAGCAAATATAATTGCTTACTTTGGGACTAGATGGCGCTGTGTGAATGTGGTGGAATATTATTATTATTATATAATGTACTGTTGGTGTCGGTACGAAATTTATCTTAATCTGTAGTGTAAGAAGCTGATAGCGTTATTTATCGGGACAATCCCACGCTCCTGCCCCCTACTGCAGCTAGTTTAAAATAAGTTTTTTTATAATTTGGAATTTTCTGAAAACATAGCATCAAGGGCTATGAGGAGTTTTTGACTTTCAGGCTCTAAGTGGATGGCACTACATCTTCCTATTTGAATATAATTTATACACTCCAAATGTCACCCCTTCCTAGAACCAACTATTTGCTGTATTGTATTCCAAGTGGTCATACCTTACTTTAAACAAAACATGCACTATGAATAAATCTAGCAACCCGTCCAGCTTCACACTGGTGCAGTTTTGTAATGACAAAGCCATCGAGAGACATATTTTTATCTGACTTAATCCACACAGATCCTCATAGCTCAACCAATTTATACGATATTATTATTTTAAAACACAAACATTCCTCGTGAATTAAACTTTCATTGGTGAGAACCTAACCTTTTTGAGTTTATCGCGTTCAGAGATACAGGCAGACCCGGCGCAGAGACTTTATTTATATGTTGTGTGTGTCTCTGGCATTGCCCCTGCGGCTGGTACAATTTATCACCAGTTGGGCTACTTGCACTTCTCTCACCATAGACAATAAAAAATAATGGTGTATGTAATAGATATATATACGTGTGTAGGTATACTCGTATAGCACAAAAAATAATCTCCATAATATCACTGCGTGTCAATGCCTCATTTGATTTTTACGATTTGACATACGCGGACGTATAAAACGCTCCAAGAGATTTTGTCCATGATAATGTCAAATTACACGGGCCTTTTGCAAATAAAATCGTAAAAGTTGATAGCTCGATACATCGAATGATCCTCCTATATATTTATAGTAGATTTTTTCAATACAGTTCGGTGCACGACGAGAAAGCCTACTTACGAAGGCATGAGAACTTGAGCCTTCGGTTTGGGAGTGTTTGAAATTGGAAATTGTTATCATACGTTTTCCCCCATTCTCCCCACAGATCCGTGTATTTACGGATTTGATATTTACTTTGTTTTATTTTGACGCATTTTGACGTCGTAAAGTAGGTGTTATGGTTTCATAGCATATAAATGGAATGTCTTTTGCTGGTTGGATCTTAGAGAAGAAAGGTGTAGAGAGATTATACGCAAAAATTTAATAGAAGAAGTGCTAAAATTGATATGCAACTGAATGTTGTTGTTTTTAAATCAAGTCTCTTGTTACTAAATGGAAAAAAGAATTAAAGAAAGAAAAAATATTTATTCTGTTCCCACAATACATATTTAACTAGAAGAAAAATGTTAAAATAATGCGGAGAAACTGAATTTAGACATAACTAATACAGAATAGCTACTAAAAATCAATTTCTTACTGCATATTACAATTTTAAATTATAATATTATGTATGTGCGAGACAAAAATGGTCTTAACTCAGCAATACACCTGCCTTGAAATAGATCAAGGCAGCGCTGGTATTCTGCTAAGACCAAATGAGTGAGATGGACGGACGTCCACTGTCAACTATAAATGTTATGAGAAAAGAGTGTTACAATTTGGCTTTATATATTTTATTATAATTTTCATCTAAAATAGGATGCTAGACAGTAGGATAACCCTTATATTCTCCTCTAAACTTCAGGAGAGTGGACAGTGGACATTGTACTGCGATAAAGTGTATGTGCACTACGTAATATCTTTGATTCCACTGTTATCGTCTGTCTGTGACACTTCCCATCATCTGGGTATCAGTTCTCCTTGTCCGTCTCCTCTATTCAGACCGGTATTGGGCGATTTCTGGTGTTATGGCCTTTTGTGCAAAGTCTTTTTGAACTGTTGTTAGTCAAATGGCGACGTGTCTTCCTCGTCTCAATCTCTTAGGTTGCATACACGTTTTATTTTACTCTTTGTTGTCTATTTGTTCTGACTTTTGTAATATAATAAAATAATTTTTGCTGCAGGATAATATGGTACTTATTGTTTAACTACACAGAGTATATTTTTGTCTTTGTATGTTTCAGTAAACGATGTCCAGTTTTTCTGCTTCAACGCACGGCTAGTATTAAATATTGTTTCATAAAATCGAAGCCCTTTATCTACAAACGTTTATACATTTTTCTATCCGAAACATCCTCTTCCTTCAAACATGCATTTCTCTTTGTCCTTACCGACCCTTTGCACGATTATATCAGGCGCAGACATTAAATACAGTGAAACATAAAAATATGTCTGCAAAGTACAGCAAACATAAAAAGTCTTTAAGCGGGGTCGTTGTCCGCGGCACATCAAAAGGAGTTGCGCCATACACGCCGTGTCCGACCGCATGTACACTTTTTAGACGCACAATTAGGCCTCTTCTGCTTTTGACATTTCCCCTACTACGAGTATGTGCATATAGAAAAAAATATGAGTGAGTTTATTTCACTAACTTATTGGAGACACTTTTTAATAAGACATGACTACAAGGACTTATTTATAACATAGTGTAATGCTTTTTGTTTCCGAAGAAGTAAGCAGAGCTGCAATACACAAATGTTTTTGTCTGCTATTGTTAGATCCCATATAATATAAGGACGCGAACCTATTGCCACGAATCAAGATTGATAATGAGGATCATCATCTTTATGATCATTATTTCAACCCATAAACAGCCCACTGCTGGGCACGGGACCCCTCCAAAGCATGTGGAGGGAATTTAGCCTACTATACCACAATGCCCAGATGGGTGGGAATTTTCCTTTTCTTGCGGTGGTCTTGTCTGCATAATGTCGTCTTTTACGACACCCACGGGTTGGGTTATTGGATGGGGTACCTAGTGACATTATGGGGCATAAATTCGTCACTACAGAGAACATGAGGATATCGTGATAGAAATACCCAATACTGTCTTTGATATTACAGTACTTAGATATACACTCCCGCTACTCACAATGGCAGCTGATGTTTATTCTACTAATATTATAAATGCGAAAGTATGCGAAATGCGAAAATTTGGTTAAAATTAAAACATCGCCAAATAAAAAAAAATACAAAAGCAAAAAATCCTTTTGCATTTTTATTTTATGTAGGTACCTACTTTTAAAACTTGTACTTGATGAATTATAGCTTAATTTTTCCTCTCTCCTACGTTTGCCTTACCCGACAGGGTCCATAACATGTTCTTATTGACCGACTTCAAAAAAGGAGGAGGCTCAATTGTATTTTTTTATATAAAACATCTTTGTAACTTTATGATGTGCTATAAACGTATTGAATATTGAGTAATTACTACCCCAAGCAAATTTAATAGCACAGATGTTAGTTGTATTCTAATGGCCAATACTGTCATCGTTAAGAACTAAATCATTGCAAGAAGCTAATACTAAATTTGGAAGCAGATTGGTTAATAATTACGGAGTTAACTGTTGGCAAAATGATTTGTATCAATATCTGAGTTAGTTTAAAGTCATTAGTAGGTCACTGGATATACATAATCTATACAGGGTGTATACAACGATACGACATTAAATAAAACCACGTGTAGCATGTGATGTTAGAAGGCTTTACCAAAACAATTGAACAGAAATTTGCAATAGTTTAGACGAAAATGTACTTTCTTTATGTCACAGTTTTAAACAACCTGTAGGTATTTACGTTGATCGTATGTTGTCATTACGTCATTCAATTCATTTTAGTATCTCTGACTCTTTCATATTATCTTATCTCTTACTCTGTACCGCACTTTTGTCGTCGTCATGTCGAAAACGTCATGATAGAAAAATAATGTGTAGTTTTATATTCTTAAATTGTTCGACTTTAAATAATGTGTAGGTTTTTTTTTCTTTTTTTTTAATATTTTTTATTAGAATATGTTTATAAGGGTTAACACTGGCTGCCTTATCATTTAATGTCGTATCGTCGTATACATTGTATAGTATTTATAGAGAGTTATTTATAGTAACCACATTAAAGTACCAATGAGGGGCACGCCATTTATTATCAATAAAACTAAGGGGGTTGTGGGACATAATGCACACATTAGGTCAAGGAGATTTATTAAAATGTCACGCATTGTATATAACAAAATTAAAACAATATTTTTAATAAATCTTTCGAGATAGCATTTCTGAAGTTATTTATTTTAAGATAGACACATTTGCAACTTTTTTTCTTTAAACAAAAATAGAGTAATTCGAAAGAGTCAACATTGTCTATTGTATATAACTGAATTTATTGATAAAAATATCTAGCTCATTTTTATTGTAATTTTAACTTTTTACCATCTGAAAAACTTAATGACCCCATATAAAACATGTATCTTTAATTGTTATCGATTTTATTCGATATAGTTTATGTCCATATCGTTTAAAAAATTGCAAAATTAAATATATAATGTAGCTCCTCTAGGTATCTTCCGTCTTCTCACATGTTCCAGTAGTAGTGGTGACGTAGTTTGTACGTTCGAGGGTGTGCGTCTTGTGAGGGCGCGTAACTTTACGGATTTATATGTACAACGTACCCTCATCTCCCCTCACAAGTTGCGGCTTTATTAAAAATTAGCGGACGACTTACTCTACAACATTGTTTCATTATTCATTGAGATTTTTATGACGTTATAATAAAATAAAACGGTAGAATATTTTCTTGGCTTATTAAAACAGTAAAAATTCTGCTAATATTACAAGTATAAATGCGAAAAATATGATGTTATAGGGGGTAATCTCGAGATCTACTGAACCGATTTTCATAATTCTATTAGTGTTTTATAGCCCTTTTATCGAGGAAGGTTATAGGCTATATATATAACATCACGCTACGCCCAATAGGAGCTGAGCAGTGGCCAAATAAAGAACGACGCGAGCGAAGCCCCGCGCAAGTAATTTATAATTATCTTCTACAGATTTAGTATCTAGTTCTCACTGTATCAAAGTCTTGAAATTACACGTCTTATAACGAAATTGTAAATCTTGGCAGCTGTAAGATGTTCATAAATTTTTCAACGCTAAAGTCTAATTTGCGCGAAAATCTAATTTACGTACAACGTACGTCTATTACTGATGTAAAGTGTAAAGTCCCAGCTCGACGTAATTGTAGAGTAAGATGTTAGTAAGGTTTTAAAACAATTTTAATATATCATTCTCTTGAGTCTGTTCTATATTAAGGACATTACACAATGAATTTATTTTTGACGAATCTATGCCAATATTGGCACTCTCGCGGTGACATAAATTAAGTGAGGCCCATATCCAGCAGTGGACATCGTTGTGCTGATATGATGATAATGATGATGCCAAATTTTATAAAGCTGAAGAGTTTATTTGTTTTGCTTATCACAGACACAACTGGTTTGATTTTTTTTTTTTAAATTTGGTAACCCCTTTAACGAGAAAGGCTATTTATATAAACCTCCTCGTTAAAGGGGTCATCCAAAATTTTTTTTTTGAGTGTTTTCATTATATTCGTGTGCCCCGTCATACATTTTATAGAACAACAAATAAGAAGCTTAGAGAATATTTCTTTGTCCTGTAATGAATAATGTTACTATGCAATTTTGATTTAATGAGAATTAGGCTTTGTTATGCTTTACCATGATTTTATCTCGGTACAACCAATAGCAGCTAAGTATTGGCCAAACAAAGCGAAGCCCCATGCAACAGTTAGTATAGTTATATAACTAATATGTCAAACAAGCACATCTGAACCATTGCTTCCAGATAATAAGTGAAACAGCAAATATATTATGTACTTGGGAAGGGAGCTAAAATAATGCCTGCGGAAAAGTGTCCGAAACAGATAGCCCTTGTTATCACAGAAGATACATAGATTACGGGGGAACTGTGTGTGTATACCTTTATAGTATTGTCTGAAGGGTTCATTTCTGAATAAATATTAGCTTCAGAAATGTCATAGCAAACATGATTGGAAGTTATATAAAAAATATTTTGGTAGAATTTATGGTGAATATCAACTTTTAAAACAATAATAAATTTTTTAATTAGAATTTTAATTAAAATGTGCAAATTAAAACATAACTTAATTTTCACGGTGAAAGCATGAAAAACAAATTTATGCCTTACAAGAACAGTCGATTAGATTGCAGAATTCAGTAAGTCGTTAACCTCCCAGACGATGTTGCCAGATGAAAAATTAATATATGAGAGCCCGCTTTGAAGTTACCTTCAGTAATAGACTTTCGTACAAAATGTGTTTTCTAAATTCAAATCTCGTGTGGCCCGACTCAGTTTCTGGCCATTATTTTTCTATGTAAAAAAATCCATCCAGAAATTCTTAAATATATTGTAGTCTAGAAAAGCCTTAACATTTATAAGATATTTTGTTTTTCTTGAAACAAAACAGTTAATAAGTTAAACAGATTGTAAAACACAAAATTAAAGTGTCACGAATTTTTGTTTTTCTTTGAAAGTTTGGCAAAGTAGTTAATTTTAGGCCACAAGCGTCTTCGTGAAATAACCTGGCTTTCATAATTAACCAAAAAATAAAATATTGATAAAGACTATGTATTGTTAAGATGATGATTTTAATAAAGTTTATATCTTAATAATAATCCAGTTATTTTATATATTGAATATTATTATCCTATACGATATATTTTTTCGTTTTAAAGTGCTAAAAAGTGATTTGTCTTTTAATTGACAACTACAGTAGACTAATTTTTAATTGATAACTTGTCAATGCGTTCAAAGGGAAATCTGCTTTCCAAAATACTTCGTTATCGGTAAAAAGGAACTTCACATTTAAAAGTCAAACGCTTTGAACAAACGGTCAGACATTTCCACGTACATTTTAAGCTCACAAAAAAAGAAAACTTATTTTTTAATATTCTTCACAAAGGGAGATTAGAGGGCTACAGCTTGAGTGTTTTCATTAAATTCATGTCCCCCGTCATACATTTTATAGAACAACAAATAAGAAGCTTAGAGAATATTTCTTTGTCCTGTAATGAATAATGTTACTATGCAATTTTGATTTAATGAGAATTAGGCTTTGTTATCCTTTTCTTTTGTTACAGTGTTCAAGAGCTTACGTTTTAAAGGGGCTAGTTATTGTGTTTTGAATTTTATAAGCAGTTTATAAAATATAAAAGTTTGTGTAAACACAGTTAAAATCCTTTACTAAAACGCTCAAAAACTTTTATATGAAAACGTCTATGTTATCACCAGTAACTTACATGCATAAAATTGCAGCAAGCCTGAACATATTTTTACGTTTTTAAAAGGAAAATTAACCTCATAAAAGACCACTTTGAATATGTTATTAAAAGTATAATAAGTATTAATATTACCTCGTAATTTATTTTGGTATCTTACACTAACTTGTTCCTTTGTTACGTTTGACGAAATATAAGAATGAAACTTAAAAGTTAAGTTTATAATAATCTGAAAACGAATTAGAATTTTTACGAACGCAAAAAAGATTGAATGGAAAATTTAAATGAAATTTTTCAAAAGTTTTTGATTATTTCGTGATTACATTCGCGGGGGACTTTTTAACTAGACTAACTTGATTAGATGACTAAGATTACCGACAAAGATGAGTTGGAGCTAAAAAAATGCTCTACAAAATTTTAATTTTGATACAAAAATTGCTTTCTTTTAGTAGTCTGGCTTCATCATGTAATTGTTTTTTTCTTATTTAGCAAAACAGAAACAGTACCTCTTGTCTACCTAACTTAAAAAGTTTGGAAACTGCAATCTATTAAATTTGTTTGATGCATGAAGTATAGCTTTTCAATACCAAAGGCAAAGTGGGGTGCTTATATTGTAAAACCACTCGATATACATGTCCCGTTTCAAACTAATAAAAACCTATGGGAACGAGGTCTCTAGGGGAGCCTCCCCGGAGAACATAAAAAGGCAAGTTTCGTATATGCCATCTACATGAAAGTTCCTTTATATTTTGAGTGATTGATTCGCGTAAGTATTTTCAGTATACAATGGTAGGGTGTGGCTATACACAACAACTCTATATGAATTTTCACAATGGGACACTATTCTTTAACATTTTTAAAAATAGTCTTTTTATAGAGAAGTTGGTTAAAAAGCTTTTTACTTTATTCGCTTTTTGATAAAAAGAGGTTTATAACCTGTTACGTCGATGTAGTAACGGATAAGTCTATTCATAAGGCTTTGTTGTAGACTTTAAGTCGATATTATTCTCGCATCTCATCATGTAAATAATTTATCAAGACACTTTTGGTTTATCGTTTTATGATACCGAAAATCTTATTAAGATATATCGCACAAAAATAATAGATTTTGCCCATCCAAATTAATTGTAAAAGCTTATTTATTTTTTTAAGTTTAAATTTAAACTCAAAATGATCGAAATCTTTATTATTTTGCAAACTTACTTATGATAATTACTAATCTATACCTGCAAAATAATCCTTTTATAAAATTTTATAAACTCTCATCTTTCTCTTTTTCTTTTTGTTTCTTTTGCATAATAAATAATACGATTAGGTTATAATGCTTTTGAAACATACCGTATGATACCGAAAAGTAAATAAAATAGTAGGTGTACAAATTTTGTCCAAAGTACAATACAAAACACAGATATAAACAGTAAGTTTTTTCAAACACAACAAAACCTCTCCCCTATTTGCTACTGGACATTAAACATAAACAGAAACATGCTATTCCCTAACATGACGTACGCGCAAAAAAAAGTCAAAAAAGTTTTTACATGCATTGTCGACTCCCCTAAAAGGTTGGCTGTATTGAAGGCTGCAGTCAATAGATAAGTATTTCATATGCTGAATGAAGGCATGCATCAGTAAAACTGAAAGTTAGTATGTAGTTCTATGTACGTGTGGAATGTAAAACGTTTGAACGTGTTCCTACGTTAGGCTTTGTTTACACCGCCTGTGCCTATGCGAAGTTTGCGAGGGTGGGACTTTTGTTTTTTAGTTATTGTTGTTTTCTTGTTACTGTAGGGTTTTGTATTAGTTTAAAAAAATACTAATATCTAGTATTGCTTCAAGGTATGCTTGCATGCTAACGTGAATGAGCCGGCGAAATATGACACTTGTTCCTCTGCCACTTCACACAATAAAAAAAAAAACAAATGTCAATAACAACTTGAGTGTATTTTAAGTATTCGTATGCATCAGCAACTCATTAATGTCCCAATGCTGGGCTCGGGTCTCTATTTAAGTTTATTATTTATAATTCCATCTTAGAAAAAACAATTTTCCAAATATATTGTCATTTACTAATACAATCGTTACGTAATTTCAACTAAATATAAATATATTCGACAAACAAATTATGTTATGCCTAATATCAAATAAAAAAATTATGGTCATAATATATAAACATGCATATGAGAATAACCTCCACTTGTATAAGTTATGAAAAGCAAAAACGAGATTCAATTATAAAAAAAAAACTTTTTACATACGAGCGTTTGAAACTTTCTCTGTGTGGTGTAATAGGTTCTCGTCTGAAGCGGGGTCAGTAGCGGTCGTTATTTATATTTCCCGTCCGTACTGCCGGTTATTTTATGTACTCGAATATTTTATATCGGTGGGATCGCGGTTGATCGCTGGATTTTATTAAACTGCTTTCAACCGCTTCTAGTGTACACTTTTTATACATACTCTTATCTGATCGATGTTGATCTGATTTGAATCTGTTTTTTTTAAAGCATTTAACTTTATTTCACAAAAAATTAAGTTAGATGAGATTTGTTGTATGGGTTGATATTCTACTTAACCTACTTCTTACAATAGTACTACAAAGTATAATTTTAGATCTCAGATTCGATTATTAATTGGTGTTATTTAGAAATAATGGTAAGTGTCACAAAACGTGTTGAAATACTGGCATAATCATTTACTGTATACATATAATATGTATATCTATATGTTACTGTGTATATACATATATAACCACATCTCGACGAATATCGATTGATCGTTACTTAGCAACGAGTCCCTCACATTGTATCAACTACTAAACAGTTATTCTTGTATATTACAACTAATTGTTTGTAGTTCCTTAAACTATAAAGGCCTTTGACGTATTGAGATATTCAAGGAAAACGGTACAGAGTAGGAGAGCCCCTTGCAATCGATCTGTTGTGACAAGGGCCTACCTCTATTATGTGATTAGTGTCGAACAGACCGGCATGAACTCGGACGAACCTGTTTACGTTCTATTTATAAAATTACGTGAGGTAAAAGTTATTTAGGCCCAAAATAAATGATCTGTTGGTTTATTCTATTATACTCGTGTACGTGGGCTGAATGATCAATTTGTAATGTAAACAGACATCTTTTGTACCTATGGTTCACAATGTGCTGAAAGGAAACGCTCATTGAGCGTACAAGTAGCTCACGTATTGTGGTCACTGTAAAATATTTACGGCGCAAAACTCGTTTTTTGCGCCGTAAATACCCGGCTCTTGACTTTTTTTTTTATACCACGACGTTGGCAAACAGACGTACGGTCCGCCTGATGGTAAGCGGTTACCGTCTAGCGTCTCCACTATCCCCTCCAGTGGGCGCTAGGCAAGAGTATAGGAGTAGATCCGGCTATATGGGGAAGAGCGTGGGGCCCTCAAAATAAAACACAGAACTAATCTTCGGTAGTATTAATTGGGTGTTACTATAAACTGTTATAAACTTATAGTATTAATTTAAATGACCAGAATAGCGTGCACTGCACTAGAAATTAAAATTGTAATGAGACTCGAGAGACTAATGAGACTCAAGTCTTCGGCGGAATTTAAGAATTTGTATTAATTTAGGATTTTGAATATTAAATTATTAAGTAAAAGTAATTTAAAAAGTAATCAAAGAGATCCAAAAGGTGGTCAAAAGAGGTGCATTCGTGCAGGACGTAGCTTGCAACGGGTGCAACCGTTACAACCGTTACAACGCGTTGTGGCTATTAAAAAAAGACTAGCATTCGTGTTCATGCCTGAGAATGCGTTGAGGTAATGAAGAAAGGCCATGACAATGAAAGAAGTAGATACGATTTTATGAAATCACCTGGTACACAAGTTGTACACTAAAAATGTCGATACACAGATAAAATAAGTGTTTGTACACCGTCGACTAATATTTTCCCAAAATAATAATGTACTTTGTCTGTATGTGTCTTTCTTGTGTGTGTGTTTAATTCCCTGCAATACATAAGTCTAGCTTTATAATGTTGGACTTCCACATCTTTAAAAATAAAATATTAATATGTTTGTGTGTGTTCAAAGTTTTGCTTTACGATCTTTTCAGTTTGTGTGATTACTTTCATACGATTTCTTGTCTCTCTGTTGTTCAGTTTACTTCTATTTCAAAACTTTTTCTTTATACTTGAGGAGTTTTCAATTCATGTGTGTTTGTTCTGACAGTTCTCTTAAACGGTACGAATTTGTTTTGTGTTTGACTGGAAAGTTGGTAGACTGTTGAATTAAATTTATTTGTGGTTAAAAGAAAAGTTACAGAGTGGGTTGTATCGTTCTGAGATATTATACTACATTTACGAAATAGTGGAAAAGGCGAAGGCCCTGGGCTGTTTTGCCCAGTTAATTTTTTTAATGAAAGTTTGTAATTAAGTATTTCATCTGGTTTTAACATTTTGAAGCTGAAAACAGTGTTACAATTTTTCTTTCTGCTTCGCCAAGTCGGGTAATAAAATTAGTGTAATATTTTTAGGTTTATTGTTTGTATTTATATATTTCTTAGGCCAATATCACTTTTCTGATTGATTTTGTTAGTATTCTCATATTTTTTCAAGGACATTAGATAAAAACTCTGAGTAATTGTTATTTTAAATATATCAACATTTGTGACCAATACGGTCCGTGCGACAAAAATCCTGAATAGTATTGACGAAAAATAATTTATTTATAAAATAAAAAACTATCTTAAAGTGAGTAAACACTAGAAAATTTATATGATTATGAATATCGAATATCTTTCGAATGTTGAACGATTAGAATATCGAACTTTTTCATGTGAAACTTTGATGTTCACAAGACCAGTAAATGCTCTATTATAAGTATATTCATCCTAACCCAACACCCACAGCCATAAACAATTGAAACAAGACTTAATTTTGTCTTCTACGTTTAATATACTCGTACTAACCCTTTAAATTCAACTGAACAGCCTGTATATATTAACATGTTTGACCCAACCTTTAATTCTCAATTGAAAATAAACCCTTGTCCTGGAATTTATTTAATCACAACAATATCTTGAATAGTTTAAGAAGAATGTGTAATGTAAACACTTCATATACTTTTAGTTTTAATACCATTATATAAAATGGAGTAATGGTCGGAATTTTTAATATCTAGGACCCAGTGACGGGGACAATATGACAATAGCCTGACATGTTAGGAATCCCTATTGTTGACGTTTTCAGTCTGACGAATACCATACACATTCGATTTTAATATTGAACTTTGTGCATTGAATATAAGGTCGATTGTTCCATGGTTTTGTAAATAAGTTTTTGATTCAGAGGTTTCCAAGGGTACGGGTTTTCGATGGTTGGTATTGTTAGGGTACTATTGGAGGCTCTTTAGTTATGGGTCCTCTCCAATTACTGGGAGACGAACAGTGAGTTTATACTATTATATTCGGTGGGTATTTTGGTTATGTAACTTGTAGTGAATAGAATTTCTATCTTCAATATTTACGGGTAAATTACCAGCTAGAATACGTGTAATTTTCAATGTCGTATTCAATTCTAACCAAAATGCTATATTATCTTTAAAATTTTTGGTTTCTGGAAAAATGTGTATATTTTTTTAACTTTTTTTTTAGTCCACCTGTGTTGTCCCACTGCTGGGCAAAGGTCTCCCCCAAGCTTTCTCCATTTAACTTATTCTATATTACTATTTAAACTTTATAATCTGTTTATTTTGTCACTAAGTGAAAACAAAATGTGTTACATAAATCAACTGTAGAACATTTGTATAGATTTCCAATAATAATATTTGAATCTACTAAATATCACCCATCGACTGTTGGCAAAACATCGATTAATCGAAATTAGGCTGCTCTATAACTTTTATTTTCTCATTAAATACTTATAAAACCATTCCAAACGAAGCATGAATAGTTAAAAGACAATGTTATTGCTGGGGCACGTGAAAATAAACAATAAAACAAAACGAGGAACGTTCCTCCCGTACTGTTTAATACAGTTAAATGTGCCCCACGAACTTTAAACTCGATACAGAAGTTTATTCGACGCAGTGGTCATAAGCGTGTGACATACGGACCGGGGTATCTGCCAACTTTTTTTTATATTTCTATTATTATCTACCGATGGGTTTCCTTTGCATGCTATGTCGATGAAAACAAACCTTTTACCTTCATATCATAAAGCATCTAGTCTAATTGGCTGTAAATAAAAACAAAAAGTTATTTTCGCATTTGATAATTGTGTTTTCATGACGTACATCATTATATCAGCCCAATGACGTCAACTGCTCATAGGTCTCACCTTATTTCTGTCACAACGAGCGATTTTGTGCCGCCCGCATCCAACGGCCACCCGCAACCCTTGCCAGGTCGTCGGTCTATCTGGTGGGGGGCCGCCCCACGCTGCGCTTTCCAATACGTGGCCGCCACTCGAGAACTTTTTTGCCCCATCGGCCATCAGTTCTGCGAGCTATGTGGCCTGCCTACTGCCACTTCAGCGATGCGATTCGGTGAGCTATGTCGGCAACTTTAGTTCTCCAGCGGATCTCCTCAATTACATACATACATATATGAAATTCTATTGTATGTGTGATGTGAAAATCTGCTAGTGTTTGTAGAGTAAAGCCACTATGTAACTCAGTTTTCTTTTTCAATGTAGGGATTTCGTTACAGTAAGTCATTAATCAAATGGATGTTTAATACCTGTAAAATTTAAAACAGTAAGTAAATAGTAGTTAATTTTCAAATTGTATTAATAACGTAATACACTATAGCTATCAATCATAGGAGGACCTTAATTATTCGAATTTCTTAGTTCAATTTCGAACTCACGTGATACTAATTAAAATATTTGCCAAACTGGTGGTATGTATGTATCAATGGTAATCCTAGAGACAGACGTTCCAACGAATTCAAAAGCGTCTCCTGAATGAGTCCATGCATCGATGCTCGTTATACAATCAGTGGAGTACCTCTATTCACAGCAATAGCTTTATAGGATTCACCTTATTATAGTGCAGTACTTCAGGTGAGATGATTTTAATTACGAACTGTATGCTTACAATGTTGGATATGGCTGTATTGGTGATCAATCACGTCAGTTTAGATTGGCCGCTGTCATTTTCATAGGAACGTGAGTGGGTGTCACGTAGAGAATATTGATGAGTGGTTTATATTATTCTGTGTTGTTTTAATTAGGTATAAATATTGTTTAGGAAATACTAAAGCAAATTATTGTTTTATATACTTACCTTTTAATTTTTTATTATTTTGATTTTGTACTATTATCTGTATAGTGACGGATATCCGTGTAGTGATGGATTAAAATACATAATGTCACTGCCCCATCTCAATCCTTGGGTGTTGTACGAGACGACTGAGGAACAAGAGCACTGTGAGAAAAGGAAAATTCGAAACAAAAGTCTGGCCATCCTGGTATAGTAGGCTAAATTCCCTCCACATTCTCTGGAGGAGGCTCGTGCCCAGCAGACGTTTATGGGTTGAAATGATGATGATCACCATTCTATGATATTTCAAACTGTAACCAATTGCAATTGTAACTACTTTGGCTTTTAAAAATAGTGTTCTCTTCTCAAGGCTTAACCTTGAGAATAAGAAGGCTAAAAAAGGTCAAACAGAGAAGTAACTAACGTCTATTTATTATAAGAAATTCGACAAACAAAGTTGTTATTCTACCTCTCTATAGAAGAGGGTATTAATAAAGTCATCAGACACTTCTCACTTAATAATGAAGTGTGCCTACCAAACATTTTCCCTTTAGCCTGTCAATACACAAAACCTTGACTAATTAAAGTTCGTTCCACTACAACAAAGTCACTCAAAGTCAATAGCAATTCTCACTTAACAAATAGAAGCTAAGATTACCGTTGAAGCTAATTAATGCTTTAAGGACGTTGAATTATATTAACTGGAGAAGACATTGCTGATAACGCAATGGGTCAGAAAAAGAAAGAAGAAGCTTCAATAAACTACAGAGATCTGAGTCTATGTAGTTTTCTTAAGCTTCACTTCATCATCATCATATTATCAGCCCAACGACGTCCACTGCTGCACATAGGCCTCACCTAATTTACGCTACCGTGAGCGATCCTATGTCGCCTGTAATTACTATTTACGGAAATATATTATAACCACATGCAGTGTACATACACATATTTGTATCATAAAAGGGTCAAAGAAGAAGATCATTTGGCGACTGCTTTCTTTTCTTATTTTTTCTTATTTAAAAAAAAAAAAAAAAAACAACGCCCGCACTAGGGAACAAGCCTTGTGTCGCGGGGAGCTTTACAAACATGAAACTAACGGACACAAAGTACACCCAGACTAGAAACAAATATGTATGAATCACACAAATATTTGTCTCGTGTGGGAATCGAACCCACGTCACCCAGCACGGCGATGTAGTGGCGAGGCGACCACCTTAACCACTGCGCCACGGTGACAGTCAAAGGTGCCTTCTGTCCAGTATAATTTTTCGGTTTTACTTGTTATTCTTGGCTATGTATGTTTATGAAACGTTGCATACCCAAGTCGTGTTGACAGCTGATGTCAGTTCCAGTATAGAAACCAATTCGATGTTCACAAAAGCAGATGGATTTTGTGGCGCCAAAAACTCATTTCACCGTCTATTTTACATTTCTAATACGTAGTGGGTCGAGCGCAATCTGGTCCGTAATTAATGAGACGAAGGATAATTAAATCCGAATTGCGAGAACGAAAACACTGCGGTTGTTTTTTAAGATAAGTTTCTTTCTAGAATTTACTTTTAAAATTATACGCCACTTGGGATAATTAAGGAATTGGATAGTTTGGTCGTTAATCCGCTTCGAGTTTTATAAAGTTTAAATTTTTGCTTTAAAATCTATTTAAGTACCAAACTGCTAAAAAGCAACTTGAAAAGAAATAACTTTGCAGGATGTGATTGTCTTAAAAAGTGTATCACAAATTCTGCTTTATTTTGTTTTGTTTTTTTTTTTATTAATTTAATTTTCTTTTACTATGTAAAGTTGTGGAGAAGCAGAGCCTCCTAACACAGACCGTATTTGCCTAAAAGGTGACTCCAATCACTACCATAAGAAAAGTTTTGGTTGAACAAATAAATATTTTTTTTATTTTTCATCCATTTGTTAGCCTTGAATAGAAAGTAGGCGCAATATACTTGGTACTGGTAAAAGTAATAAATACTTCAATATGGTTTAGTAACACCATGATCAAGATATGTGTTACACATTATTCACTTTAATACCATTAAGCTTATCGCAGCTTTCTGCTGGTCCCAGGAGAAAACAGTACGAAGCAGCAAAAATATATTTAAAAACGAGATAGTTGCGAATAAATTAAAACTCGACTTTTAAGTTTGCAATACAAAGAACGTGGAATACTGACCTATTTCGCTGACACTACAACGCTTTTCAGTAAAGTAAATTACTTTCCGTTGAGCGCGGTGGATACAATTATTTTAGTTCTTTGCTCACGAGGAGGGTGATTCAATTTTTTTAATATCGTTGCTCACAGAACAGAGATAGGTTTTTTTTGCTGCATCAAAGAGAACAACCCTAGCTAAACCTGCTGAAAAAAATTAGAGAGGTTTGCAGAAAATTATTTATGATCTATGTCTATGTTAAAAAAATACCTTGGCTTTGGTAATACATTTTAGATGAATACGTATCAAATAGTTCTGTTGTAGTTCAATTAAAAGAGCTGGACACGAAATGGCAGCAATTCAACAATTATTTCTTCTATTCGTTTAGAATTTCAGAACTATATAATATCTATTATGTAACGTGAATATGATAACCTGTTTCCACTGAATTTGCCATAGAAAATACGGTCCCTGATTTGAATAAAAGCGGCCGTAAACTATGCTTAGTGCCATAAGCTCCTTCAAAAAATAATATGTTCAGGATAAATTCGCTTCGTTGCCTTTTTATCTTGAACAGTTACATCGAAAACCTTTTCCTAGTTTACACGATTTATTTGCTTTTTTCACATTGGATAAAACCGTACGGCTTTGGCCAATTGAAAAAAGGGACAAGATGGGTATAATGCGGCACTGGCTGAGTACCGATGTTAATCGGATCTAGTTAAGGATAGTACGCTAACAGGCTGGAACGATTCTAGCTGATCGAGCCCAGAGCTAGATGTAATGATTAGATTGAATTTAGAAGTTAAAGGAATTTATATTTCTTCATGAGTGATGATCATTTTGTAGGTGTGTTTAGTATACCTAGATATATTTCATCAATATCATTATTATTACGGCCAGTGGATTGTATAGGGTTTGTTACGAATTTTATTTTCTCGCTGTTTACCGCGTTGGATAGCAAAGCTAATGCGTTGCCCCAGGTAGAGGCCAGCCCTTGGGTCATGTGATACCTCAGAGATACGCTTACAAACTTCAAGATAAAATTTGTGAGCATTTGGCCCCCAAGGTCCAAGAGTTTCAACCCCAAAAGGCTCAAAAATGTAAGTCTCACCAAGACTTTCATATTTACGTTTGTTATGGGTACTACTTAAATACATTTTTTTTTGTAAATACATACATATTATAGATAAATTACACCCAGACACAGAACAAACCTTTATGCTCATCACACATAGATTTGTTTGGGGGGGATCGAACCCACGACCTCCGGCTTAGCAGTCAGGGTCACTAACTACTAGACCAACAGGCCCGTCATATTAGTAGAATATTAGTATAGATGATTAATAACTATTTAATAACAATAATTGTATTGCTTTCATTAAACAGTAATTCACGGCCGATGGGAAATTACTAGCACTAATGTGTAACATGACAGAGCTAATAACGACAAGTAATTATTATTGTCTAGATAGATCTTGCTACGTTGTTTGGTTTGAAAGATAAAAGTTAAGCGAGTTTGGTTTGTTGTTTGTAAGAATTTTGGTCGGCAATATATTTTATGGTCTCGGTGGTGCTGCCTGCATGTATACGATTGCCGTGTAAGAGGACACGAGTTCGAACCCTGGGTCGCGCGGACAAACTATAAATATAATTTATTATAATATTAAATATCTTGAGAGAATGAATGAAGGAAGAGTGGCAAAACAAATATATGAGGCGAATGTAAACGTACCATGACCAAATAGGTGACGTTCTAAAGAAGGGACAGATCAGGAGTACCCTCAACCGGCGAGAATGCATGAAAAGACTGATGAATGTTGAAGAAGCCAAAGATGTATGTCAGAATCGTAGCAAGTGGAAGGAAATGGTCTCTGCCTACCCCTCTTTTGAGAAAGAGGCGTGATCTCTATGTATGTATGTATTAAATATTTTTTTGTAAAGAAGAAACCTTTTTTTTGAGAGTGTAGAGAGTACCTAAATTTTATCCAAATTTAAAATATTAAGGAGGCTAGTAACTGTGACTAGTTATACTAATGTTTTATCGTTGAAGACAACCTACGAATTTTAATTATTGTATTTAATAAGCGAAAGAACCTACTTAGTGTTTTATATATTTTAACTGCCTCGATGGCGCAGCAGGAAGTGTATACGACTGCTGTGCAAGAGGTCCCGGGTTCGATTCCCGGCTCGGGTGAAAATGGTATTGGGTGTTTCTATCGTGAAATTCCATTATTAAGATTTTCCCGGAGTTTGGTAAACAGGTTCCCGGTTGATGACAATAGGCTCGCCCCCTATTTCATGTGACCAAACATAGCTGGAGTGAAATGTGGGTGTGAAACACCTCTGCCTACCCCTTCAGGGAAAAAGGCGTGATGCTATGTTATGTTATGTTATGTAGTGCTTTATAATTTATTTAATTTAAAGTGGTTGATTTGCCAATAAATAAATAAAATATTAAATAAATGATATTTGATCGAAATACCTGCATTTCACAGAAGATTGGTTAATACGACGGTTTGTGTACGTTGTACGACTGTTTCTGACATTTCGTATTCCAATTTGCCCGTGGTAATACTACCTGAAACCATTATAGTAGAATTTAGTACGTTTAATACCATTCAGTAATTGTTAGGTACAGTTTAGTTACCAACATATCGATAAACAATGTGCTTTACGTACCTGCTACTATTAAATTTACTCATTCAAGCTAATTGGGCTTGGTCGTGCAAATATGTTACAACAATCAACCGGTTAAAATCGAATTATTCGAGCAAATTTATGTCTTATTGTACTATAGATAGAATAGACAATTTATTTTTCAGTTTGTTGTGAAGTTGTAGAAGTGAATTTATTATTGTTTTGGGATATTTTATGTAAGAAAAGTAGGTTTGTTTTGTCTGCGTGTAAATCTGTACCAATCACTAGATTTGAAAAACACACAATTAATAAATTACTTTGTTAATGTGTATACCAATAATTTTAAATTGCGAATCACAGCCAATTTTTCTGAAAATTATTCTTAAAAAAATAAGATTTACACTGCGTTGCACAGTTCCATCTAAAGCAAATACTCAAACTAAATACATCATTGCCTATTTTTCATTCTAAACAAATTAGAGTTCTCCGTTTACATGCACCAAGAATAATTCTATTACAGTACGAGTGAACTTATGGCAGCCGTAACGTAATGGCTAGGAATAGGAAGACGCAGTTCGGTACGCACCAATACGTCAACTTTGACATTTATCTAATATAGTGAAAATGTGCATAGTTCAGCCTAAAGAGGGTACTCGAATCACACAAATCATAACGTAACTTTTATTGCCGAACAAGACACAGTTCTCCGTTTACATGCACCAAGAACAAGTCTATTACAGTACGAGTGAACTTATGGCAGACGTAACGTTACGGCTAGGAAGACGCAGTACCGTACGCAGCGATACGTCAACTTTGACGTTTATCCAATATAGTACGTGCCTCCCGCGGCCTGATCTAATCGCCGACTCTGTCCTACGTTTATTTATTCGTCAGACTGTACGAGTATGTAATCACAATTTGTTCACGTCAATACTGAATTGTAGCAATCTGTATTGTGGTGGAAGTTATAAGGTTTGTCGATGGTCAAGCCGAAAAAGTTGTTTATGGGTAGTACAATTTTTGGGTATAAAAATTAAGGCTCATTTCTACAATGTTAGTATAAGGCAAAAATATGTGGCTATCTCTGTGTTACTAACAAATCAAATATAACAGAAATATAATTTATTTGCTGCTGGATTCTATTTAAAATAGCATCACAATATGTAACGAAATAATGAATGCTTGCGTACTTTTTGCAATAATTAATGTTAACTTTTTACAGCAATTTAGCAGTAAAAAGTTCATAGATATTATGTTAAGTATCTCTTAACATATCTACCAACTTTTTACAGCCAAACAAAAAAAAGTTTATATCTTTTGAGTTATTACTGTCATAGAATATAACGGGTCACTTAATTTTATTGTTTTTATTTACTTTTACCTAAGATGTTTATATCAATTGAATTTTAAAGTTTAGTTTAAATTAGAACAATATCTGATTAGTTGAAACTATATTTTTATTTAATAATGAATCAAATATCAAAATTACATAATATTACTTTTGCAAAACAAAATAATATACACTCGTTGTCCTTAATTATCAGAACTGCTAAACACTACACCTCAAAAACAATGAATTTCTGTAGATTTACAGGCTCCAGCTGCATTCAATCACCCTCAAACAGCGCTCACCTTTATGTGTTTATCACCAGTCCCCGTCAAACTCAAAGCGATAAATCTGAAGGAATGACTCGACCACTCGGCTGCCCAAATATTTGTAAAGCGTTGCCAGTCGATTTCGTCGCACTGCCGATGACAGGGGCCTGTTTTATGGCATTCTCAAAAGAGAGTACGGCTGTAAATCATGAACAGATTTTTTGGGGCGTCCGTTAAGATAGCTATTCGGATGCCTGTGTGATCGCGGCTTTATGGTCGTGTGTATAGGTATGTATATTTTATAGAGGTAGCCTGTCTAAAACAGGGGCACTTTAGACCCAGGCTTTATAAGAAATATTAGGTGTGCTTAAATTTTTGTTTCGTGTTATGGATTTATTTTCAATAATGACTACCTCACATCACAATGTAATGTCGAAGGATGAAAAACTAGTAATATGAAGTCATTTATTATGACAAAATAGAATAATCATAACAAATTGTAGTTGAGTTGTCTTTGTGACAATTTCATGTCTTTGTTACCTACAATAACATTTTTTTTTAATGTTTAAAACAGGGATTAGAAATCTAAAATGGCTGCGATATTATATCTAGAAGCTTCTAAAATAAAATACAGCACAGCCTGTATACGTGTATATAGGTACATATATTTTTCTTAGACAGGTTTATGTCAATATTTCATGCTTGACTTTTCGGGATGGTTTCCGTAAGCTAGCCATTTGGAAGCCAATGTGTTCTGCACGTTACGAGCTTGCAAGTTTGCATACTATGAGCACATAAGTTAGCTTAGATATTTTAGAGAGGTGAAAATATTTTCTGTTTCATATTTTAGTACACAAAAGTTTCAATGTGTTTATCAGTTTTGAAAAGGATAATTATGGTATTTTTTTTTTAAATTTATTTAGTTTAGTCACTTTTTCGCACCACCACTATTTTAAAATCGTATGCAATAACTAAGAAATATAGAAATTTTCTAGGAAATGTCTGCCCTGTCAGACTGTATTTCGCTTAGTTTAGGGTTAAAACTAAGCGAAATACAGTCTGACAGGGCATGTGACGTCAAGGTAATAACGCATTAATAAAAAAGTCTTGATATTGTATCAAACTTTGTTGAAGGATTACTGATTAAAATAATGAATACCAATGCAATCAAAGGAAAAGTGTCTGAGTTTTAGCCAAAATTTTTCTTTCTTTTATAAGTGACAAACAATATTTTAAAATTCTAACGCAGCACCTATTTTAAGCAATTCAAAGTAAATATTTGAGCTTTTTTCCGTAAAAATCTTCCCCGTTTGAATATTTGATCAGAAAGCCTTCATAGAAGGCATGTTTAGTAAAATATCTTATTTTACTGTACACCGTGTACTCGTAAGGGTTCTGTGAGGATTATTTGACTGCTTTTAATATTTACATATTTTATGATAAAAATCTTGTGGATATTATTATGTAATGCGATTTAAAATATTTTTGTGTGAATATTTTTTGTATTTTGTTTGGGTTCAACGATTGGTTGCAAATATGCCCGTATATTTGTATTTCTATTGCTAGTCATACTTGAATTTTAATATTGGACTGACGACTGAGGATGTTTGTTTTGCATATTGTAGGTCTAGTTGTTTTTAAATGTAAGCATATTTTTTTATATTGTATAGTAAATAACCGAGTTTTTGAGGTACAGTAAAATCGTATTTTAACGTATAACCATGCTTATATATTATATAATCACGATCGAATACTTTCGACTTGAGGCACTAAGGTATGTCGGACGAGAAGCTGAGATTCGGCGATTGACCTCTGCTTTGAAACTGCATTTATCTAGCTGGACTTTTTGTCCCAGGTACACGTACGAATCAACAACTTCAACATTATAATATTAATAAAATAAAACTTAATTCTATTTTTTGCCAACCCGTGGATTTATAGCGCATACACACTTGCGCTGCGCTATCGAGACAGTCACTAGAATTACACTACCTAATACAATTTGATGTAATAAGACTGATAAGAGTGAAGAAGTTAGTATTGTTTACTTCCATCACTATAGTTATTGCAATCATGAACAATCTTCATCCAAACAGACATTAGATAGAGTTCCCGTGAGTTTCTAATCAGTGTTCATGAGCAATACAATACAAGTATAATAATTACTTGTTTATCTATAGCTATGTTGGTACTATTCATGTAAGTAATCAGGAGTACTGTTGCAACGATCTCCGATATTACATTGTCCAAGGTTTGCACAGAGTAGATTGTTGTGAACAGGTACTAAGTTTGAGTAAATGAACGCTTTGATATAATTAAATGTATTTTGATTTGACATGCATATTTATCTGATCATTTCTTGGTTTATTTATTTCTGTGTTAACACTCATAATTTGGCAAATTTTTGACGGGTTTGTCCATATTAATGATAGAAATTAAATTATAATACTTAAATTAATTATATAGATGCACACTTCTACCACTATTTAAGAGTACGTATTTTTAGTAATGATTTTGAATGTAAATTGAATACCATGTCATTCATTCATTCAGTGTGATCTCTGTATGCACACTACTCTTTACGTGCATCGATCGCGTGTCGGGGCCGTTGATGTTTCATGGACAATTTACGTTGTGCCCCTTCGTTGTACAATATTGTCGCCTACCTTGTACCCTGTACACCAATGTAACGAGGATTATGCTATGGCGGACGACTGGAGGACTTAGGGTTACCCAACAACCGAATCTGAAGGAAAATTAGAAATTTTTTCATTATACTATTTAAATAAATTTTTGTATTTTTGGTCGATAAACAATTTTTATATAGTTCAATTCTTTATTTTTTTTTTTAGCTTATTTTACAAGTAAATAACAATGTAAGTGCAACTTTACTTATAAACTATACATGAAAAACCAACGTACATTGTCGTTTACATTGATTATAAACATAAGGAAATATTTATAGTTCACCAAAAGTTTCACATTTCACGCATAATAACAATTACGCAAAATTATAAAAACGTTTATTAAATATATATAATGACAGACTATTATCCTCACTATGATAAAATAAAGAAATGATTAAAAAAAAATTTTTTAATGTGTTTCAATTGCACGGTAACCCTACCGAACTAAGCTTTGTAAGGAAACGTTGGGAGAGATCTGAATGTGCTGTGTTGATGGTGTTTTGTTCTAGAATGTAAGGAACAAGCCTGTCAGGTGACTGTGATGGGCTTACATAGCAGAGAACACAGTTTAACAGCCTTTGTGTAGCAGTTCCTTTATATTGGTTAGCTTGTAATTTTGCAGTATTCATACATATTAATAAAACAAAACTAAGCTCGTAAAAACAATGGTGGTTGAATGGATAAGGGACCGGCGTGTAAATCACGCGGTTCGAGTTCGATCCCAACCGGCAGTACCAATGTGGATTCCACTTTGTGGAATTTATATGTACTAGTCAAATGACTTACCATCTGCTAACGGTGAAGGAAAACATCGTGAGGAAACCAACATACCCTAGAAGAAATTCTATGAGTATGTCTGATCCATCCATAGCATGAGCGAGCGCGCTACCGTTTGAAGCAGACACGTTAAAGATTACTCCGTAAACTTATTTAGTTTAAACCGGTAAAAAGTCATCAAACATTACATAACTTCATACCAATTTCAAGTGGATAAAACAAGCTTTACAGTGGTGAAAACCGTGTCAAGAAATTCACAAGGACGGCGAAGTTATGAACATAAACAATTTTTAATTTTTTTTTTTTTTAATGAAAATGAGTTAATCTCTTTATTGCAATAATGAAAATAATTAAATTAAACATCTACTTACATAAAACTATATATACAATTAAATACAAACAAAAAAAGGAAACTAAAACGAAAACTTAAACAATAAAAAAAAAAAAAAATCAAATAACTCAAAGAAAACTTGTTTAGGCATCGTAATATTCGTCAGCATCACTGTCAACCGGAAACGTACCCAAAAGGCTGGCGGCATTGCCACGTTGAATGGCAATGCTAATTCTCTGAGCGAGAAACACACCAGCCCTCTGATCACGTGAAGCGTCGATAAGCCTTTTTGCCAGATCTTTAAACAAAGACCTAGCACTCGGACCCCACGTACCTAAAGTCTCGACCCCAAACGGCTCAAAAATATAATTACCAATTAAATTATGGTATTTTCGCCGTTTGAGGGTCTCTGCAGCTGCAGCAGCAGCGCCAGCACAACCCGCTGAGCTTGAAACATGGGATGGCGCAAGGGTGTCGACACATGTTGCGTCCCACACCAAAGGCCTACCCATCTTCCAGGGTAATAATGTCAAACCATCAGGTCTCTTCCCATCGTCACGTGCCAAGCCATTCGGTTCAAGAATAGCTGGAACGCCAGCGGTGACAAGAGCTCGGCGGATAATGTCATTTAAATGGGCATGCCGTGGTATACGACCTGCGCTCCTGCTACAGGATAGGCCATGGTGACCGAGGCTATCGACGGTCTCCCCACAGTGACAATGATGCGGAGAAACACACGGTGCACCTAAACGAAGACAAGTGGCAAGACGAAATGTTGTATCGTCCAACATTGTGCCTATGTTGGGCGACGGGAGTGCTTGAAGCCATTGACCAGATTCCCATTCGCCCACAGCAAGCAAACGCGCACGTTCAGCAGCAGTAGAAGCTGAAGAAATAAGATTTTTTCTTCTCATACTGCTGAGTGGCCCGTCCCACAGCTTCTGGGAGAATAGGTTGGTCGGCAAATCAGTACCTGGACAAGCCATTTTCCAAGCGTTCACAGCCTCGGTCTTACACAGCACTTCAGAGTTAAACAGTGTAGGTTCTAAAATTTTCCTGACTAACTCATCGGTGCTGTGGACAGAAGACAGAAACGCTGGTAGACTTACATCTGAAATTTTGCGAACGCCGAGCCCCCCAAAACGAATTGGGAGAGACGCCTGGAGCCAGACTCGGTCGTTCAAAGCCACATTTAAAACTTTGCTCAGAGTAAATTGGATAATTTTGTCCATTTTGTCTAATAGAGGTGTGTTTTGCCAAAACTGTGTTGATCTTAGGGCGTGAGTAAATTTTGGTACAAAAAGACAGTATCTAATAATGGTATAAGCCGAATGTGTGTTAATATTTAAAAGACGTTCAGAAACTTCATTAAAATTTTGAATTTTTTCTTCAACAAAAGAATTGTAAGATTGTTCAAGAACGGGGGACCCAAGGAGGCGGAAATTACTTTTTTCAATAATTTTGATGCCAGGTGCCAAACAATCAAATTTAGAAATTACCGAAAGTCTATCATTAACATTTTCATTTAAAAAAATTTCACACTTGTTTGTGTTTAATTTTAATCCAATAGATTCAAATTTGGATTTTAAAAGGGCCAAATCTTGAAAAACTGTATCTACGTCACCTCCGAGAGTCCCGTCGTCTAGATACCAAATGTTAAATTTTGAATTTAGCTGCCGAATAATTGGATTTATAGCTAGACTAAAAATGACAGGTCCAAGAGGGTCACCTTGTTGACATCCCACTGCCGAATCCAACACGTTGTCCTTGTAAATTAATTTTGAAGTGTTCCTGTAACATTGCCAAAGGTATTTGTAAATTTTGGGAGTTTCTAATTTTACTTGTTCTAACAAGGTGTCCCTGTGTACTGAGTTGAAGGCATTCATCAAATCAACCTTCAGAATGACCTCTCCTTCACCACAACCAAGGTAGGTAGAGAGAGCGTGTACGGCAGCCTCACAGCCCCCCTTTGAGCCGAAGCCCAACTGTAGGGGCTGGAATTTGGAAGTAAGTTCTTCACAATAAAATCTGCAGCAAATTTTGGCTGCCAAACGCCTGTACGTGCTCCCCACGGCAATGGGACGAATACCACCATCTTTTTTCTTCAGTGCACATAGGTTTGCACCATACAGAATATCGATGATGGCTTCGTCCACATTCCCGGAGAGCATCAAGTTGATTAGTCCAGTCAGCTCCTTTAGGAGCGCATCACCGGCCTCCCCAGCACTTGGACAAACTAAATCTTTCAAGTGTTGGGGAGTCAAACCATCGAGGCCACCAGCAGAGCCAGTCCGAAAGGAGCCGACTGCGGCTATCACTTCCTTGGGAGTGGCACTAATACTCTCCAGATCATTATCTGGAGGATCTGGGAAGGACAGATCAATCGTAGGCGCAGGATGCTTGCTTTTCAGACCTTCGAGGGTGTCTGGAGAGCAAGGCGCAACTACATCAGTACTAAATAATAACCTGGAGGCTCCCCTTATGTCACCTTCCCTTAACTTCGATTCCACATAATGGTATAATGTCCTATTATTATTATTTGATGGTAATTTTGCGTCAGAATTGTTTGCCGAAATTTTACAGTTATGTTTAATTTGGGAGGTTATAGATTTTTTTGAAGTCTGATCGTTGGAAATGTGTAAAATCTTGTAAGGAAAGGTAAACAGTTGTTCCCAAGCCGACTTCGAGTTCTCCCGTATAACAAGCCCTATGCATTTAGATAAACTATGTGCTACTGATGGTCTCGCACCCCGGGGAACTCGCTTCAAAATCGGAACTGAATTTTTTAAATTTGCTAGATGTTGCCAAAAGGGAATACCAAAAGAATGAGACTGTGGTGAAAGAATAGTGGGGCTGGAAAGAACATCTTGGCTTTTATGAATTTTGCCAATATGTACTTTCAAGCCTCTTTCGCCTTTAAAAAATCGAGCTTGGGGACAGTAAGGGCAACTTACCAATGATGTAGTTGGTTGATTTGCACTCACATTTGTACAACCACTTGCACAGTCTTGTGACATAAAACAAACAGAACGTATACTTATAAACTAAAACTTAAAAACAAACAATGTAAAAGAAATATCATAGAAAATAAGTAGCGCTGACAACTACTGTCAGCGTCCTGCCTGCGCACGGCGGGCGCCGCGGCGGCTTCGGTACGGTCATCCAAAAAGATTTTAATGTATATAAGAGTATTTTTATTATTGTATACCCAGTGGGTATTTTCCACCCAACGGGGGCCTGGGGTGGTTGTGGTGCTTGCTGAGGTTTTCTTCTTTTCGTCGCGTTTTGGAAGCCAATATATATATAATATAATAATATAGCCAATATATAATATAAGTTTATTCTTCTTTTTTCTGTAATTCTTTATTTGAGCCTTGATCTCTGTGACGTTTATCGAGTTTACACCAAGACTAAACACGTAGTAAAGGCACTTCGATAACTTTTCCTTTAACTTTATAGATCTTTCTTTCTGCTTCTCATATGTAGGTATATACATAACATAAATAACTATTTTTAAATTAAATACAATATTACTAGGGAGTCAAGAGATTTGACGTTACGTTCCGTTCATAATATGAACATACTATACTATTTTTAATACTTCAAAATTCAAGCACACCAAACTAGTCATCGCTGTGTGAATCATCGAAGCTGCTACGCTCCCATTGGCGGTGAGTCAGAAGAATATCGTCTGAGCAGATTACCTAATATGGTCACAAACTTTACTTCAAACTTATTCTAAGAAACTACATAATACACAGAAATTTCGACATCTTTCGCAGCGTACAAATAGCTACGTTGGCGAAACCTCTACATTGCGCTCCGTGAGGACCAAGTTCGAATCCGACTCGATCAACGATAAACTTTTTGTGACTTTTTATGATTTTTCTTATCCAAATTGAATTCTATATTTTACTATTTTTTTATTATTTTCTTCGTATATATATTAAATTATTATTTCATTTGTATTAAATATTTTACAATCATAAATATGAGTAGAGATAGTTCTATTTCGAACTCACAAGATTTAAATGAAAATGTAACACTAAGAAAGCAATATGTTATTAATGTCAGCACTGAAAACTCATTTGAATCTTTGTCAGTAACTGAAGATGAGGATGATGGAAATTATTCATCTATTACTCCTAACACTAGACATAATAGAAGTTTTCCTAATTTGCACTCTGATACAACTGAAAGATTAGAGGAATTGGAAATATTAATGAAGGTATTACAAGAGAAATTAGCTTCAGCTGAAAATGAAATCGTTAATTTGTTGTCTGAAAACATTTCATTAAAGCAAACAATAAATGGTAATGAAAGAACAATAAAAAATTTAAAGAAGATTTGCAATTCAACGCCTAAAAGGAGTTCTTTGAATAAAAGAAAAAGCTTAAACTTTTCTACTAGTGTTGATCAGAATGTAAAAAAATCATTTAACGAGGAAATACTAGGAGTAAACAAAACAGAATGCAAAATGAATATAAATAACATTTCTTCAATTCCGGATATGACAAACACTAATCAATCAACCTTAATTAATAACAAAATAAACACGAAGAAAAGAAAATTATGTATTTTAACCAACAGGAGCAGAAAAGGAAAATTGCAAGACATTGAAAAGATCTTTGGAGATCATTTTGATTATTGCCGTTACGTTGGACAAAATTACAGCTTAAAGTGCTTATTGACAAATATTAAAAGTAAATTATTAAATTTTGACATGAATGACTATTGTGTAATAATGATTGGCGAAAAGGACTTTAGGAATGTAGAAAATTACTTAGAATTAGTTTATAATATTAGAGAATGTCTACAGGATATAACTTATACAAACGTCATTATTTGTTCACCCACGTATATACTAGGAGCGCCTATTTATAATTATAAAGTTGAATTATTTAATCATCTACTATTCTTAGATATACTAAATCATAATTATGCATACTCTTTTGACACAAATCAAGATCTTCAATATAATATGTTTTCGAATAAATCGGGAATGGTTACTAATTATGGACTTCAAAATATTTATAGGAACATTATGGATAGAATTTTAGTCGACTTGTCCATTTATCCATACCAGAAGTATAATAGTTCTTTATCTGATAGCTCTTTAACTGACACCCGAGATACAAATAAACAAACACATAATAAACAAATTAATATAGATGAATCAGACATGTTTTTTCGTAAATAATAAAATATTAATTTTACATCAAAACATAAATGGCTTGCTCAGTAAATCTGATAATTTATTGACACACTTAAATGATCTATGGAATGAAAGAAAACCGATAGATATTGTTACTATTACTGAACATAATATAAAAAATGGTGACGAGGACCTCTTATACATACCAAACTATACATTAGCGTCTATTTTTAGTAGAAATAATAGAAACGGAGGGGCGTGTATTATAGTTAGAAACAATATCCCCTATAAGGTACTAGATGTTCTGACATGTAGTATTTCAAATATTGTTGAGTGTTGCGGTATACAACTAACAGACACCCAAATAATCATTATTTGTATATATAGAGTTCCCAATGAAACTAATGAAGCTATGAATTTGTTTTTTATAATTCTCAACAAACTACTGTGCATGTTTTTAAAAAAATGTAGTAACAAAATAATAATCACTGGCGATTTTAACATAAATATTTTAAAAAAGTCTCACAGGACTGTACAATTAGAAAACTTACTTCTTAGTTATAATTTAATAGTGGAAATACGACAAACAACAAGATTATGTAGCGGTACATGCATTGACAATTTTTTCCATAATATTCAGCACACAAATTCATCAATTCTAGACTGGGCTCTCTCAGATCATACAGCACAATTATTAGAGTGTCCAATTAAAAAAGTAAAGCCTCTATTAAATCATTGGTTTATTCATAGAAGACAATATAGTAGAGAAAACATTGAAAAATTTAAATCTTGCCTCAAAAGTCTCAGTTTCTGTGAAACCATGCTTTCGAATAACCCTGAAAAAGCTTTTGGTTATTTTTATGATACATTTACTCTATTTTATAAACTATGTTTTCCCATAATTAAAATAAAGATATCAAGTCATAAAAAACCAGCTTGGCTCACAAATGGCATAAAAAAGTGTTGTAAGAAAAAAAGAGAGTTGCTCTGGCAATATCGTCGAAATCCTAATCTAACTAATAAAAATAAACTTAAACATCATTCATTACGTTTAAAAAATATATTAAAATTAACACAAAAATCTCAAAATGACTATCAAATAAGAACAGCAGCAAATAAATCAAGGGCGACATGGAATATTATAAATAGAAATAAAATAAATCAACCTAAAACTAATATCACAAAAGTAAGGGTGAATCAAAAGGATATATGTAACCCAAAGGAAATTGCACAAGCTTTTAATAATTTTTACACCGATCTCGTACAACCAATTAAAGTGAATGACAATACTAAACGCTTATTACCATTTAGCAATCCAAACTCAATTTTCTTAGCGCCAACAACTCCTTATGAGATCTACGGCTTAATAAAGACACTAAGAAATACGCAAAGCACGGGTTATGATGATATAAACAGCATTATAGTAAAAGAGGTTTCCGGTATCATTGCTCCCGTCCTCAGTCATATTATTAATCTGTGTATGGAACATGGAATCTTTCCTGACTGTTTGAAAACATCAATTATTAAACCACTTTTTAAAAAAGGTCAAAAAGACGATATGAACTGCTATAGACCTATTGCGCTAACTTCTGTTTTTTCTAAAATTATTGAAAAGTATATCCATAAATGTCTTTATGATTTTTTTGAATGTAATAATTTATTTGTAATAGAACAAAAAGGTTTTAGAAAAAATATGTCAATCGATATAGCTATTTATGACTTGATTAAGAAAATTATGTATAATGTCGATCACAAAATACCTGTATCTGCCTTATACATGGATATGACCAAAGCTTTTGATCATGTGGATCATAACAAGCTTTTAGTGAAACTTGATGCGTATGGAATAAGAGATAAGGCCTTAAAATTAATAAGCACATATTTAAGTAACAGAAAACAAATTACACAATTAACTAGTATATGTCCTAAATCAAAAACTGAAATAGTTTACAGTTCAGATCCTAGATATGTGAGATACGGTGTGCCTCAAGGAAGCGTGCTAGGTCCTCTACTCTTCCTCATTTACATTAATGATTTGCCAAAAAATATAAACACACCTATGGTGCTATTTGCTGATGACTGTACCCTGATATTTTCTATGATTGCACACAATGATATTAATAAATATGAAAATGACATAAATAAATCAATTAAAAATGTAATAGAATGGCTAAAGTGTAACAATTTAAAAATAAACTTAGAAAAGACCAAATTAGTACAATACAAGCAACGAACAAAAACATTAGATTTAGATATAAATTACGCAGGTCAACAAATTACTGAAAGCCATACCCAAAAATTTTTAGGTTTATGGATTGATAATGACATGTCGTGGAGAACGTGTTATAAAATAATAATAATTTTGATTTTATTATGCAATAATAATTAATTTCATTACATTATAATTAAAATTAATTCAATAATTTATCTTACAAAACATCTATTGTTGATTTGATTGGCAAACACGTGTTGTTTGTACGTCACAACAGCAGGTGTTCTTTGAGAGATAAGAACATCTGTTACTAGTGGTGGGGCGGTGACAAATAAATACGACAGAAACGCTTGGAACAGGGCCATTCTCGATTGTACCGTTGACTGGAGCAGACCTGACAACTGTTTAGGAGTTAAGTACTATTTTAAGTATTATTTATACGCTTTATGATATGATGATGATGATATATTATAATTTTAAATTTAAATAATTATTTAACAAGTATTCAGTTGGTTTTATTATGTGCTATTATACTATGGTAAAATAATAGTTGGTATAAAAACAATATTGCTGTTTAGTTTATTATGAATATAAAAGTTAATAAATATACTACTACTTATTATCTATCTACTCTAGTTTTATTTTTAACGTAGTATAACAACAGTTATATAGGGCAACTTGATAAAGTTTATGTATTGTCGAACTAACCCTAAGTATAAATACATCTATTATCGCTATATAAATATACTGGTTTTATCTATATACATACTGTTTTATTTTAAATCTAACATCAGAAGTGGGATACACTATGTCCATAAACTAATACATTGAATTGAAAGTTTTAGAATGGGTCCTACAATCTTCGAAGATCTTCCTGAGGCGATCCGCGAGGGGAGCCATCATTTCTTTGATGACGACGTGTCACTTCGGTCTTTGATCCGGCGTCAATCGACTTCAGCGCGAACGGCTGGTGTCTCAACATCGAGGAGCTGTTCGGAGAATACGAATGGAGCAGCTTCAAAACTGTAGCAAAAAATGGTAAGGCCCTAAGGGGCTCTGCTTTAATTTGCTTAGTCTTGGGACTACTGAATATAGAACTTGGAAGAATTTTCGTTTATATCTTAGATATTTTATAATACAAATGTTTTGTATACGGAATATAACTTAACTTAACTTAAATATTAGAATGGCCTCCATCAATATTATTTATGTGAAAAATTATTCGTAAATCTTAAATTATATAAAACAGAGCAAAAATAACATTAGTAAATACGTCGGTACAAACGTAGAATTCTGACGAAAGAAAATGTTATTGTTTGTCAAATCGGGACATGTTAAAATGAGGGTAATTTATTTGGGGGACCAAAATTCAATCATATACTTATAACTTTCTTTTTTTCTTCTCTCTTTAACCGATACAAAAACTGTACTTAATAGATTTTTCATATTTCATCTGGACTATATACATAGTGTCGTTTACTGAGTTCAGTGAAGGTTATATTATATACTAATCGTTGTTCAAATCACTAAACTCCTAATACAGAAGAAAATACTAAGAAATGCCATTACGTTACTCGATTCTTATTTCGTAATAATTCCCATTATGGAAATTAATCTCAGTAGATTTACTAAACATAGAAGCTGACCAATAAATGTTAGACTGTCTTATTAACGTTTCACAAAACCAAACGTAAAGAAATTTATTTAAAGAAACATATTAAATTCGTCTATTCTGTCTAGTAATCGTTTTGCAATACGAGAAATAGGTAATTGAAAAAAAAAACACAAGGTAAACATATCGGCTTTGTGAATTATTTGATGAAAACGGGATTATCAAAAATGATAGATAAATAGAAAAATATTGTTATTGATATTGTATTAAGAATAAACTAATGTTTCATTTGTATAAGTTGTGATTGCAAAAATTAGAATTTAAAGTAAAAACCGCTAGTCTTCAGTCTACTTGGTGCTAGTCTGTCTCACCAGCAACGGGTGGAGAGGGTTATCATGTATAGACACCTGGCAAAACAAAACTAAGAAACATTTTAAATTTTAATCGGTTGATATTTAAAATACTTATTTACGTGACAATGCTTTTATAATTATTTTTTTATCACCTTATAATAATTTATTGTACTCCGGGAGCAAATTACTTGTCAGTCTGCTCGTAATAGAAATAAATATAATTATAGGGCTATGTTAATTTTTGTAAGTTATGGTAATTCTGAAGTTGCCTCACAACCAGTTTAATTAGTTATTTGACCTAAAACTTGTGTTTTAAATTACATAATCAATAATATTTGTTCCTAAATAAATAATTTGATTACGAAATAAAATTCAATAGGTGACCTAATATTAATTCAGAATTTTTGGTCTTCCAATAATTTGTATTGGGTTTCGTTATAATAACAGATGTGTCAGATTGGCCGAACGGATTGTGGAAAGTACAACTACAGAGCTCTACGGGTTTTACACCAATTCGTTTACTTATTGGTTGTAATACTAATATTCCTTCCGTACAAGCTCCAATTTTGTCAATTGATTGTTATTTTTGTATTAGGATAAAATAAAATATGTTACAAATATGCTATATACTATCTATTAATTTTTTTGGTATATTAGGTATATTAGGGGCTGTTTTTACAAAAGACACACACACATATTTAATGGTTTTACCGCTGGTCGGCTTCTGATCAGATATTAACCTGAATATCATACTGCGGCGGGTGATAGGGTTAATATGTCATGGTCAGAAGTCACAAAAAGAAATACCGCTGGTCGATCTTTGCCCTGATACTTCACTGAAATTCACACTGCAGCGGGTGATAGGTGCTTGTATGCCAAGGCCAAAGATCAAAAAAAAAAATACTGCTGGTTAATTAAAAGTTAATGCAGCAGGTAATAATAAAAAAAAATATACTGCTGGTTAATTAAATATTAATGCAGCAGGTAACAAACAAAAAAAAAACAAAATACAGACTAGTATAAAAGGTAGGTACTTCGAGAGCGAAGTACTTGTCAGTCTGGCCGTGATAGATTATTCGAAATATTTTGTCTAAATATTGAAACAAATATTCAAATAAGAGAAACAGAAACGTTTAAATATGTGTGTGTCATTTGTAAGTACCTATTTATTCCTGTAGTAAGTCTATTTACCTGTGTTATGAATCTGGCTAGATTCTAAATCATTGATAATTTATAGGTTAAATTTAAATATCAATTATTGTATAGCTAATTACTATAAATGGCAATTACTGAAATAAATAGTATTTAAATGTTGTCAACAAGTAACGGAAATTGAAATCTTCAAAAAGTCTTAAAGTCTTCTTTTAAAGTCTTCGTTTTATAACTGTCATTAGAATTTCTGGTTGATCATTTTAGAAATTCTATAATTATTGTATTGTTAATTTAACTACTAATACTTTAAATATTTTTAGAATAGAAGTATTGTTTCCTGTTACTAAGTTTGTAATTAATCAATCGTTTGACTTATGTCAGTACAATTTAAGGTATAAAAGACAAACACAGTGAGTGTTCGAACACTACTTGTTTGGCTGCTGACAGGATCACATCAATTCATTTGGTATTGGGCCTGTGCCTGTGGTTTCACCTGTGGCCGTGCCTATGGTTTCACCTGTGGCTGTGCCTGTGGTTTTACCTGTGGCTGTACCTGTGGTTTCACCTAGTGGCGGTACGTTCATACAAGCCCAAAAGCCCGGCTTGCCCTACTAAAATGCTCGATCAAAAATATCGAATTCAAACCATTATCTATTTTAAAATTCGCGCGCTTATTTCCTCTTATGCGCGAGCGAGAGCAGTGACTCAGTGAGTGATGAAGCATCAAGCGAGAACGAGAGAGAACAACTTTTTTTTCTATCTCGCTCACCCGCACTGGCTTGTTATGAGGCTTTTGACCAACGACGGATCTCTCTTTCTAACCTATAGAGAAACTGTCGATTATTGAAATATAACTAGGTTAATTTATATATCAATCAGTATGAAATTATAAGCCGGGCTTTATGTATGAAGTTGTCGACTATGGAAGTGAAATGCCGCGGCCGCGCATGCGTACTCGCGTCTACTAACTTCACTCAGTTCATTTGTTTGACAGGACGAAAAGTTTTGGTTTTAATGTTTACTTACTTTAAAAATTGTTAATTTTAAAGTGATTCTTTTGTATTTAGTGACATACAACAATGCAAGTAATAATTATTGTTCCTTGTGAGGATTAAAATGTGTTCAACTTTTGATGGGCGAAGAAAAGGTAAAATTTTTGAACTTTGTTCTTTGTTTATATTTGATTTTATTAATGAGAATAACCTCGAAGTTGCCTTGCCCGAGTTTATAAAGTTAACATTATCTTGTTGTAACTATTACGGCTATGTAGTTCTTCGCTGAACGCGCATTTTCATTACTTATCTAAGAAATAATATATCAATGATGCTATTGAAAAGCAGTTGTTGGCAGAATTGAAACGTTCACCAACATCTTATTCTTACGTAATTAAGTCATTTCTCAAGAAAGACAGACGATTCAATTTAGAATATAAATAATAGGTAGTCTTATAGGTAGGTAGTCTTATAGGTAGGTAGGTACCTTTCTTATAGTCAGGCAAAGGTCAACTACCTACCTACTTACTTAGCTATCTTCGTTTACTCACTCTAGCTTTTTAAAGCCACCGAAGGTATGCAATGCTGATTGTTTATTAGGTATATTCAATCAAGCACTAGCATAGGTACCTTCAATGTGCTTTGGCGGAGTGGCGCGCGGCGCGCGGCGCGACCCTCTATCAACATGTAAGAGAAATTGAACAAAATCCATAAAAAAACATTACACCCATCGCCTTTCCAGCGCAGTCAGGTTTGTTTACTTTTCATTTTATTGTATTTAAGTACAAAAATAGCCTTCTGTCTATTCTGGAGTAGTCGGGTAAAAAGCATAGGTAGGTAGGTATATCGGGCTTGCCTTATCCTTAAACCCTAGGCACGCCACTGGTTTCACCTGTGGCTGTGCCTGTGGTTTTACCTGTGGCTGTGCCTGTGGTTTCACCTGTGACTGTGCCTGTGGTTTCACCTGTGGCTGTGTCTGTGGTTTCACCTGTGGCTGTGCCTATGGTTTCGGCTGTCCATGTGGTTTCGGCTGTGCTAGTGGTTCTACCAATGCCGGTCCCATTGATCATATGGCTGTGCCTGTGTTTATAGGCAACCAATAATTATCTGTCGCCACATGTATTAAATAAAATAAACAAACATCAATTATATTGTAAGTTCTGTAATGCCTAAACGTATTGGATATGGATGTATGTATATATGTTTCCAAAAATCCAAGGTATTTATATTGTACTCCGAGAACGTAGTACGTTTCAGAATGGCCGTGTTATAAAATAATAATAATTTTGATTTTATTATGCAATAATAATTAATTTCATTACATTATAATTAAAATTAATTCAATAATTTATCTTACAAAACATCTATTGTTGATTTGATTGGCAAACACGTGTTGTTTGTACGTCACAACAGCAGGTGTTCTTTGAGAGATAAGAACATCTGTTACTAGTGGTGGGGCGGTGACAAATAAATACGACAGAAACGCTTGGAACAGGGCCATTCTCGATTGTACCGTTGACTGGAGCAGACCTGACAACTGTTTAGGAGTTAAGTACTATTTTAAGTATTATTTATACGCTTTATGATATGATGATGATGATATATTATAATTTTAAATTTAAATAATTATTTAACAAGTATTCAGTTGGTTTTATTATGTGCTATTATACTATGGTAAAATAATAGTTGGTATAAAAACAATATTGCTGTTTAGTTTATTATGAATATAAAAGTTAATAAATATACTACTACTTATTATCTATCTACTCTAGTTTTATTTTTAACGTAGTATAACAACAGTTATATAGGGCAACTTGATAAAGTTTATGTATTGTCGAACTAACCCTAAGTATAAATACATCTATTATCGCTATATAAATATACTGGTTTTATCTATATACATACTGTTTTATTTTAAATCTAACAGCATACCGACCAGCTGTGTAAAAAACTTAATAAGTTCTCGTATGCACTATATATGCTATCAAAAGTTGTAAATCAAAATGCTGTATTGATTGCTTACAATGCTTATGTCTCAGCAGCATTGAGGTATGGCATTATTTTTTGGGGGAATTCTGTTGATAGTGGGGAAGTTTTTAAAGCACAAAAGAAATGCGTCAGAGCTGTTTGTAAGTTACGATTACCTGAAAGCTGTCAGCCACATTTCAAAAAATTAAATATTTTAACACTACCATCACTTTACATCTATGAGTTAGCTATTTTTGTTAAATCACATCCAGAAATGTATCAAAATCTATCTCGCAAAAGACAGTGTAATAAAATACATGTTCCACCTCATAATACAGCATTATATAATAAAAATGTATTAGGTATGGCTCCTAAAATATATAACAGGATTCCAAAGGACATAAGAAATTTAAACGACATTAATATATTCAAACGTATACTGAGGACATACCTAATAACAAAGACATATTATTCTGTGAATGATTTTTTGACTGACATATCTAATAAGTAATTGAATGAATATGACATTATAAATTGTATATTTTTAATTTAAATTGTATTAGTCTGTATTTATATTGTATATGTATGAGTAGTAACTCACTTAAAAATTTGCACACCAGAAATGGTAGTATACAGTGAAACCAATTCTAACTATTATAATATCTATGTAACCTGTATGACGCAAATAAATGATTTTGATTTGATTTGATTTGATTTGATTTCCACCAACCCGCACTAGGCCAGCGTGAGTGGATTTTGGCCTAAACCCTCTCAGCTCTCTAGTTAGAGGAGAGGAGACCCGATCCCAGCAGTGAGACTTAATGGGTTGCCGATGATGAAGCTCGTAGAATAGGTAAGCTGAAGTAATAGAGTACTTATTATAGCTGCAGAAGGATAGATGCGCGATGGTGCAAGCGTGTCCTGGAGTGAAAAGATCGCTACCAAGAACTTTAAGGTTAATTTAAAGGAACCAGTAGTAAAATACACTTTTACATTCTTCAGCCAGCCTAAAACTACAAGTACAACATGCAAACAAGCTCCAGTAATTACACTAAAGCATCTTAACGATAATATTCTAGCACAATTGTAACTTACACGATGCATTAATAACTATATACACATAAACTATAAGCTTCAAGTTTGTTTGACCACGTTGCAGGCTCTTAGCCTGTTTATGGCTACAGAGTACAAACTTACGAACAAACTTGTGTGAATTACTTAACATCGGTGTCGCATATATCTGTGTCCTAGATAATGGAGTGTAGCTTTAGTTATTGAAACCTTTATGTTATATATATTGAAGAAGGTAAGTAGTTATATTTAAGTTTATTGTTTATTCGTATATAACGCACTACCTTTCCGGAGATAAAATATATATAAATTTTAAAAGCTTGAGGCACTGAAATGGGATGGGAGTAAACCTGCAAAACAGATGGCATATAACGTCAGTGCCTCAAGCTTTTAAAATTTTTATATATTTTAAATTTTGAAAAGATCTATGTTTATATACGGCCCTTAAATTTATTTTTTACCTAGTTCACGTTTTTGTTTATTGAAAGCTTGTAAAAATTAAAAAATCCTTAAAAAATCTGTTTTTTCATATATTTATATAACTATTCAAAATGAATTGGTATAATATACTGCCATAATTAAAATAATAATAAGTATTTTTATTCAGTAAATGTCGTGCTTCCATAGTCCTAATTATGCTACAGCTATGAATGCTACGGTTACTGTAGCATGTAGTATTCGTAGCAGTTTGTGCTACGCCACACACAATGAATGCTATAAAGGTTTCATGTTCGTAGACATAGCATCACGCCTTTATCCCCGAAGGGGTAAGCAGAGGTGTTTCACACCCACATTTCGCCAGCTATGTTTGGTCCCATGAAATAGGGGGCGAGCCTATTGTCATCAACCGGGAACATTTGTTTACCAATTATGTTCGTAGACCCCTTTGATTAACGTTTCCATGTATGTTGAAACTTAATATATGTATCAGTACTATGAGAGTCAAATAAATATGGGACTGTCAAGACAAGACGCCATTTTTTTTCCCATTTGAAGACAACTTCATACCCTACAAGTAGGGTGAAGTGTACAAAAAACGAAACATATTACAAGTACATACATATTTTTCAGTTTGCAGATCTTTATTTTCTGAATAAGTAGTGGTATTAAGTAATAACAACAACAATAAACTATAACAAAAAAAATCAATAACAATTAAATTCACACTTGTAACAAAATAACTTAGCGAAACAAAACATTTTATTTGCCCATTTTAATTCTGCTAGCTGTACAAAATTGTGGACATTCGACTGAAGTTTGCGGCAAATCTAGTATATTCTGCTATAAGCACTAAAAGCTACGATATAAATACTACTTACTATTCGATTTTTCTGTTAAAAATCTTTAGGGCCAGATACAATAACATAATATACAAAGCAAAGCAATTAGTAATAAAGTGTCTGGCGGTCTGGCACGGGGCCAATGAGACCTGCCGTCTGCTTCTGCCAATTGTGGCTGAATGAGTCTCTTACTTTATGTGCACTGTTCGTAAACTGCGAAGCGATCGTGGCGCTTACATTATGCATCGGTTGTTCAGACTTTGGATATTTTGAGGTTTTCGGCCCCGTCTGGATGGACTTTAATAAGATTGTCGTCAACTTTGAATATCTCTTTTTGTTTTTGAATGTTTTTTCTGAAGATTAAAAGAAATACGATTGACATACGGAGCGATGATTTGCGAAAATTGAATGGATATTATGAATTAAGAATATGGTGTGGTCACAATTCAAAATTATATAAATAATAATAATAATATTCTACCACATTCACACAGCGCCATCTAGTCCCAAATTAAGCAATTATATTTGATTATGGGTACTAAACAACTGATATACTACTTAAATACATTTTTTTTTGTAAATATATACGTATTATAGATAAATTACATCCAGACACAGAACAAACCTTTATGCTCCTCACACAAAGATTTGTCCTGAGTGGGGATCGAACCCACGACCTCCGGCTTAGCAGTCAGGGTCACTAACCACTAGACCAACAGGCCATACAAATACAACTACAAGCACACTTTTTATACATATTTTGCCTTGGTCAAAAACCTCTAGGGGTTTATCCGACCGTGGCGAGCCGTTTTATCTTTGTGTACATTAAATTTGGAGGTAATAATGCTTAAATTTATACTTAAACTTTCTTTCATTCTCTCTATACATCACTTGTAACTCTTACCACCTATAAATAATAATATATAAAGGATAAAGGTTTGTTCTGTTTATATTTATTAAGTATGTATTTATATAAAAGAATGTATTTAAGTAGTATATCAGTTGTTTAGTACCCATAACACAAGCAAATATAATTGCTTAATTTGGGACTAGATGGCGCTGTGTGAATGTGGTAGAATATTATTATAAAAAACAGCAGCACCATTTTAATAGAACATGTCTATGTCTAAGAACCTTCGTGATCATATCGACTTTCATACAAAAAAAACCGTTTCAAAATCGGTCATTCGTTTAGGAGCTACGATGGTACAGTCGAGTTCATTAATATATTGGCACCATCAAGGATTCAAAATATTGTGAGCGTTGAATAGCTTAATAAATACTATAGAACCAATGGATCAAAATATATGTCCTCATGTGAATGGTTTAATAAAATATGCTGTACATTATGCAATAAGTTGTAGTCACCTTTTTCAACAAAAATATCTAATGATGCCAATATATTAATGAACTCGACTGTACAAAGATGTCTCTCATAGACACGCGGATTTCACCCTTTTTTTCTGCGTCGGGAGTTGAAAAACTATTCTATCAGTATATCTAAATTCAAACAGTAACAAAAAAAACAAGCTCTACATTTAACCTACGCGGTATATATTCAGTCGTAAAACTACACGAACGAATGGAATCGACACTCGATATCTGAACTTTTTTGAGCGCCCAGCCCACGGGCATATTACACACAACCACTATAACCAACCATTTATTTGTACAAGAATTTTCGTGTTTGCTCAGTTTTATAGTTAAAAATACGTAAGCTTTCGCGACCACTATATATTATATGAAACATATTTTATGGAATCGTAAATACATATCTTATTTAATTTTAATTGGTCACCACCAGCTCAATTCAATCGAGACGTCACGTCAGGTAATTAAATTAAATAAGGTCCATACTATTCCTTAAAATATAAATCGTGACATATACCTGGTTACTAAGCTTTGTAGTTTATATAAAACAACGCAAACTAATATATATTATTATATTGTAAAATTTTGCATATAAAACTACTTTAATAATTCGAGCCATATTTAAAATGAATCACTTGTACGTTTCTAATGTTTTAGAAATCTCAACTAATTCGAGTACTCAAGATTTCGTTTCATGAAACATATATTTCCTAGCGAACACACCATTGATATACTACTAAACAAATAAATAACAAAATATTGTAAAGGATTACATTAGCACTGTATGGCCAGACACATAAAGTACGATAATAATTTAGTGTTCTGGGCGCCCGCCAAATTAGGATTTTTGTTGGCTAGACTATTGGTAAACACTGTACCAAAAATGCTATAGATCACTGGTGGCCAACCTTTTTTTATTGGAGGTGCAATTTTATAAAGAAAAAATTTCACATTCGGGTGCCAGCACTAGAACGAAAAAAAATTGAACGATACATAATAATAATATTTCATCACATTCACACAACGCCATCTAGTCCCAAATTAAGCATTATATTTGCTTGTGTTATGGGTACTAAACAACTTATATAATATTTAAATACATTTTTTTTTGTAAATACATACATATTATAGATAAATTACACCCAGACACAGAACAAACAATCATGCTCATCACACAAAGAATTGTCCTGGGTGGGGATCGAACCCACGACCTCCAGCTTAGCAGTCAGGGTCACTAACCACCAGACCAACAGGCCAGTCATGAATGAATCATTGATTAATTTGGTGACTCCATTTATAGTTAGCAATGCAGGGCCGTCCTATAAAGATTGTTTTTTTGCCAGAAAATATTGTATCATGTATAAATATTTGATAAAATTTGCTATGTTTATTGAATGAGTGCAGCTGTTTTACCGTAACCATACAAAACCTTTTAAAAATTCTCAATTCTCAATTCTCAATTCAATTCTCAATTCTTTATTGCTTTCCACAATGTTTTGTAAGGTGTTACAAGTATATACATTGTATCAATTATGGACCCTGTCGGGCACAACATTACCGTAGGAGAGAGGGTGAATTATTTATAATAGCATAGTAATTAATTCTCATTAACATACTTTCGAATTACCCATTGCATAATTAAAAAATATATACAGCATTTTATGAAAGAAATCAATACTTGTAGAACGCCTCTGCATACTAATCTGCTTGGTTGACTGTAAGACATAAATTAATTTTGTTTACAATTGGGCCGCAAGTAAACGCCTGGTAGGCCGCATACGACCCGCAGGCCGCGCCTTGGCCATCCATGTCATAGATATTTGAAGCTAGTTTTGATTGTGTTTACTGAGTTTAGAGAGATAAATTATATAGAACTACTAGCTATAAGATCTAATAGACTACAAGCACTACATTGTTCTTTTGATAGTCGATTAGATTTAATTTATAGCCTTTATTAACACTTCACAATATAACTAGTAAATTGGTAGAAAATTACGTTAATATAAAACCTTATTATACAAATCACAATTTCTTAATGTAACACAGGCGATCGAGTAAGTCTCTGATTCATATTACCCACAGCCAGATAAGAAAATTACTTTATCGATTCTGTACTCATAGCTATAAATCTATTCTTATACAATCTATATATATACGAGTAATACTTAATCTTCAAACAGCTTATACTTAACTACAAAGTACAAATTATGAATACAAGTTATGAATTCATAACTGCCTTATTTTTGCTTAAAATATGGCCATAACAAAACGAAACAAAGAAAGGCCGGATAATAAATAAAAGAATAAAATATGTTCAGTCCATTATGACAGCTAAGTGTGCATCCGGATTACATTAAGTCACGGGAAACAAATGTCAGTGGCGTAGCGTAAGTTTTAATTGCCTTCGTGGATCGTAGACGGGGCCTTAATTAAAATATTACTTTGGAGACAAAGAGGAATGCCGAAAAGATTAGCGGTTTGTTCAGAAAGTGCTCCCGGTAAGGTAGGGCAGTTCGACCCTGTTGTGTGATTGTGTTCGAAGTATGGTGATGATAAAATACAATGGTATATTTATTTTGGCAACTTCCACACTAGGGATCAAGTTTTTTTCTCACCAAGTAATTTACAAACATACGTAATATTATCGGATACAAAGTGGACCTAAATTCGAAATAAAATAAGAACACTCAAATATACCCACAAACAAAAATGTAATTTACATTTTAGTTTACAAAACCAAGGATAGTCAAAACCAATATAGTTACAAATAAACTATTGTTTGTTGAAATAATACTTTATTTACAAGTATACAAGCGTTTAAATTGTAATAAGAGTTCAATTGTAATTACAGTAATGTGAGTACAAACGGCTGTCAAGTCAAGAAAAATGTTTGCACAGAAACAAGTTTACGCAATTCTCAGCTCCGATTGTTTACGTGTTTCGAACATTTTATATTTCTGACCACATTATAACATTTTTAATTTTAAGAATATTTGTCCTGTAGGTATTTAGTATAATAGAATAATTCATAATTTAATTATTTTGTGTTCGTAAAAATATAACAACATATTTATTATCTCTACTGAAGTCATTATAATTTTAGAATTTGTCACCATTGTTATAAAGAAGCAGAATTTCATTCACAGAACAGAGATAGGTCTTTTTAGATTTCATTATTCCACCCCATGTCCTACTGCTGGGCACGGGTCTCCTCCTAACATTTTGGAGGGTATTTAGCCAGACGGTTTGGTACAGGATTTTGTATCGAATTTTCCTTTTCTTGCAGTGCTCTTGTCTACCTTAGTCGCCTTGTAAGACACCACGGGTGGGCCACCAGGACACACGGGTTGAAATGGAGTACTGGCATTATGTATTCTTAATCCGTCACTACACGGACATCTCAATGTCAATGTTTGTCACCACAGAACAGAGATAGGTTTTTTTTTGTCACAATATAATTTAAAGTGACATTCTGGTTTAAGATATTTATTTCTCAAAAAGAATACAAGGCATTCACTTACATGAGAAAGTAACTTATTTCTAGCAAACATATCACTAATATAATTCATAAGTAAGAATACTAAAATGCTTAAATTGTTTTCTCACTTACAAAAGAATAATAAACAATAAAAAAGGTTGGTAATATTAAGAACTCCACACCGGGTCGAGTCACATTGCACAGCGATATCGACTCCAACTAAGAGGATATCCAAATTCTTAGTAGCCTCTCTGTATTATCTAGAACAGCCTTTTTCTGTATTGAGTATTTTACGTTAACAGCGTTTCAATCCACTAAAATACTACTGCTATATTATCAAATCAGAAGTATATCATACCCAAATTTCGCCAGTTGCTTCGTAATTTCAATATGTTCTATGTTTCACTTACAAAGATACACTAGAAAGTAGGTAGGTACTTCATTATTTAGCGCCATATTGAATTACATAGCGAGGAAGGCACGCCTATAAATTTGCACGTCGTGATAGTAATTCACGTCAACCTTACTGATTTATAAAGCTTTGCCTTAGTTTTTTGTCCTGTGCTTTAGTTGATCTGCTGTTTTGTTTTCCTTTCGTAGTTATTTTTATTAAGTTTTCGTTAAGGCGATTTTCAGCTCAGTTCTCTGGATATATAGAGGAAAGGAGACCTGAGCCCAGTAGTTAATTGAACATTAACGGACATTAATGGAAAAAACCTAAATTCTTTCTTCTTGAAAAAATGTAAAAGTTTTTCTATCAAGCGAAATTGAATCTGGCTATGTAGAAAGCTAAAACGAAGGAGGACTAAACTCTTTTTCCATTCTCGCTATTCAATATTACCTATTGACATTCTAGCTATGATTATACGAAACGGATATCTTAAAAAAATTAATTTTTTTTAGTATTTTTTAAACATTTAAAAGCATTTAATTCCTTTCCTCTCGGTCTGTTCTTGTTCCTACCCGCTTTGATTCATAATTTTTGTTGCTGACTGTACAAGTGCGAAGGAAAATAAAATGAACCTCAAACGTATCGTCCCAACATTTACAAGCACCACAAGGTTACAATAATAATTGGATCTTGCGAAATGGTGATCTGACTTTAGATAACGTTCCCTCAAAATATTTTCTCTCCAAACAATATGAGTGCAAACCTTTTTACAATAATTTATTTCTATCTGCACATTGAACGTCGTCGATTGGCACTCTTATAAGCGCAAACGTACAATTTCTATTCGACACCAATCGCCTTCGACGATATCTATTGGAATAAAATGCTGTGGAGACACGGTTTTCGTTCTACGTGTTCGTTGTTTTTCGTTTCTTTGTTTGGTATGAGTGTTTATGTGGAGATAGGGAGATTATACATAGAAATAGAATTATCTTTGTAGTTCAGAAAGCCTCATGAAAGAGCGTAACGTGGTCAATACTTATTGATAAATTTTGACTTGACTGGCCTGTTGGTCTAGTGGTTAGTGACCCTGACTGCTAAGCCGGAGGTCGTGGGTTCGATCCCCACCCAGGACAAATCTTTGTGTGATGAGCATAAAGGTTTGTTCTGTGTCTGGGTGTAATTTATCTATAATACGTATGTATTTACAAAAAAAAAATGTATTTAAGTAGTATATCAGTTGTTTAGTACCCATAACACAAGCAAATATAATTGCTTACTTTGGGACTAGATGGCGCTGTGTGAATGTGGTAGAATATTATTATATTATTATTATAAATGCGTATCTAATACCTACATATTTAATTTAATTTTGAAAATTTCTTAAATTCATATTATCAATTTAATTCAAATTCTGGCTTTTAGTTGCAACGTTTAAGGCTGAGACACTCATATCAGTGAATCCAGAGTTCTGGCACAGAACCGCCATCGTGATAAATTTTTTTTTAAACATTCTTTATGAATGCATCCACACCAGTCAGTGTCAGTGTCGTCACAGTGACGACGACATTTTTGACGAATTGCGAGCGCCGCAGAGGATTCCTAGTTTTTGCAGTAGATTATTGAATTCAATTTGAAAACATTAAAAATATTTTTTTTCATCAATAATTAATTGTTTGCAAAATGTCATGGATTCTCCTTCATCATCATATTTTCAACCCATAAACGTCCCACTGCTGGGCACGGGTCTCCCACAAAGAATGTGAAGGGTTTGTTTCGAATTTTGTTTTTCTTGCAGTACTCTTATCTGCATAAGGATTCTCCTTCTATTTTCTTTATTGCCACACTTCATGTAGCTATTTTCTTCTCTTTCTTCGATACTGCTCTTCTTCATCTCAAGAAATGGCTAACATCGCTAGTTCCGTATTATTCAAGAGGGTCATAAGTACTACCCACTTCGCACATGAAGACTGTATGACTGAAGATTCGTTAAGAACAGAATACTGACATGTGTAATTTGAAGCACCGCCGCATCACTGTAGCTCTGATACAGACCTATACTATATACATACTATATAGGTATATACTATAGTACAGACTCATTGCCGGAACTGTAATTTCACATGTGTGTTTAGGTCTTTATACATTTTCATCCATGTCATCTTGGCTGAATGGATAAGTGACCGGCGTGCTATACTATGACTTCGATTCCAAACAGCAGTACTAATGTGGATTTCACTTTGTGGAATTCATATATGTGGGAGTGGTGGTGGAATAACAAGCAAAAATAGGTTACCAAGTATATTTTCAACAAAATTGCACAACATAAATAAAAGCACATTCTAAAACTTTAATATTAAAGTGTTAATATTTTACACCAATTTATGAATTAAAACATATTTTAACACAATGACACATTATTAATACAGAGCATAATAATAAAGGTAACATACCTGACAGTTCAGAGCACCGTAATGCCGTGTCCGTCTTCGGACAACTTCTGATCTGTCGATAGACAGCGCGCTCCTTTTATAGTGCGAGTGGGTCGTATAGTGGGGGAAACGAGTAGTCAATTACAATACTTTTATAGATTGCAATTTGATTAAATTAATACCAAATATTTATTAAAAATTGTTTAAAATATACTCTCCCACATATATACTAGTCATGTGACTTACCATCTGCTAACGGTGAAGGTAAACATCATGAGGAAACCCCTAAAAACCCTAGCAGAAATTCTATATGTATGTCAGATTCACCCTTCATTAGGCCCACGTGTGTGGATTATGGTCTAAAAACCCTCTCAGCTCTATAGATAAGGGAAACCCGAGCCCAACAGTGGGACATTAATGGGTTGCTGATGATCCATATGGTCAAACCTTACATATAAAACTCTGTAAACTATAGACTAATCATTTAATCTATGAAACTTTCAAATGTCACTTGACACATACGTACGTCGGGCATACATTACGTCATTTATCTCAAAGCTCGAAAAATTGTCCTGTATTTATTTGCAATGTGATTTGTAAAAAACAAACCTAATTACTGATGCGTAAACAAATATTTGTTTACAAATCACATGTTCATCATCACTACAAACCAGAAACGTTGAAATCACATGTATTTACAAAATAAACTATGAAGTATATACCTAAGAGGTGGAATGGTATCAATTTCATCCGAATAGGTGCAAGAGCCTATACTCGTAAGTAAACTTTCAAGTACTTTTTCATAAAGAACATAATATACTTTAGATATTATAATATAATAATAATATTCTACCACATTCACACAGCGCCATCTAGTCCCAAAGTAAGCAATTATATTTGCTTGTGTTATGGGTACTAAACAACTGATATACTACTTAAATACTTTTTTTTTTGTAAATACATACATATTATAGATAAATTACACTCAGACACAGAACAAACCTTTATGCTCATCACACAAAGATTTGTCCTGGGTGGGGATCGAACCCACGACCTCAGGCTTAGCAGTCAGGGTCACTAACCACTAGACCAACAGGCCAGTCGCCAAATATCTGTAGAGTGGAGGTACTTCACCAGGCTGGCTGCTCAAATTAGGCGGGGGTTATCAGCTGTGCCCTACCTCTCTTGTTATACTAACATTTCGTATACTACTGTTGCCGTCGCGTAGTGGTTAAGATGGTCACCTCCCCACATCGTGGGTTCGATTCCCAATTTCGAGACAAATATTTGTGTCATTCAAAGATATTTGTTTCGAGTCTGGGTGTACTATTACGGCTAAGGAGCCGTAATTGACGCAGAGCGAGCTGGTGGAGTGGAGAAACGGAGAAATATTAACCAATAGGAATATGTATGAAGCCTCCATGGCTCAGTGGGTAGTGAGTTCTTCACAGACAGACCGCTAGACCGACGGATAACGGAGTGATCCTATAAGGGATCCGTTATTTCCTTTAGAGGTACGGAACCCTAAAAACAGTATTAAATTAGTTTTTGATTTTATATAAGAACTCGGGACTAGACGTCTATGAACCATGTCATTGTATATAACATAACATAGCATCACGCCTTTTTCCCCGAAGGGGTAGGCAGAGGTGTTTCACACCCACATTTCGCCAGCTATGTTTGGTCCCATGAAATACCAAACTCCGGGAAAATCTCAATACTGGAATTTCATGATAGAAAAACCCAATACAATTTACACCCGACCCGGGAATCGAACCCGGGACCTCTTGCACAGCAGTCATATACACTTTCCACTGCGCCACCGAGGCAGTTATTATTATTATGATGCATATTTCTAATAAATCTGCTGAAGTTGTTTGCATTTCATAATTTAATAATAACTTTTCATTTTTGTTGCAGAAATTGTAGACCGGAACGATTCTCAAATGCCAGAACAGCATTCGGAATCACTATATATTTATTGGTACAGATTCTCTTACCAAGGTAGTGGTGGTAATAAAGATTGCAACGAGTCCGGAGCTATTAGAGGTTCTGGTGGCATATTTGGTAAGCGAGAAGCAGCGTTTGAAGCAGAATACTTCTACAAAAAACAGAGAGAGCTTCTAAAACAACTTAAAGATCAATTGAGAAAACGAAAATTTCTTGAGGGTTATAAAAAAAAGCAACAAAAAGATGAACAGTCCAAGGAGTGTGAGTGAAAGTCTGCCTTGAAATCCGTTTCGTCTGAATATTTCACGTAATCGAACTTTTATAGAAATATAGCAAAGAGAATTTGTGTAATAGTATTTTGTGTTGCATTACAGTTAACATGTTCAGTATTGTGACACTGGACATTCTGACATAATTTTACATATTGTTGAAAATTTAAAACAAAACTTACATATTCATTAATCATAAGACATATTAGATTTTATAAGCTTCATTGTGTATAGGTTTTTACCAATTCGGCTCTGATATGTAGGTACAAAAAGAACAAAAATTAGAAAGTAGCGTTTATGAAATAAATAAAATGTATAGTTAAAATACATTACATTGCTGTCTAGTAAAAGTAAACCTTGAATGTATTTGACTAAATCATATTATAGCTAATTTATTGATTGAATTGCTCTTTCTAGTTATAAATATTTCTAAGGTAGATACGTCACAAAATACAACAAAACAATTTGTTCAAAAAACCAAGTTTTTTCCATTTTTAGGGTACCGTACCAAAAAGGTACAACAAGAATCCTTATGGTCCCGTATTGTCCGTCCATCTGTCACAGTGTTATATCTCGGAATCTACTTAAGAAATTGTCATGAAATTTGGCATTATTTTTAAAAACACTGCTTATCCAATAGTTATAAAATTTAAAAACTAAAAATCTTACATAAAATAAAACGATGTTTCTAATTAGCATACTTTTTTGCAATCACCAAAACCGCCCGACCGCATAACTAAATTTATTTGCTAAACAAAACATCATGCTTGACATTATATTTTTTTTACCATAATTTAAACCCATAAACGTTCCACTGCTGGACACGGGTCTAATCTTGAGAAGGGATTTTAGCATACTATTATATCACGCTGGCCAGACAGGTTGGTATAGGGTTCGTTTCGAATTCCTTTTCTTGCAGTTCTCTTGTCTGCATAAGGTTACTCCCTTAGTCACCTTTTACGACACCCACGGTTTTAAATTGGGTAGTGACATTATGTATTTTTAATCCGTCATTACACGGATTACAATTGGTCAACTTGATCATAATAATACTTTGCTTATAATACCTGATAGTACGGAACCCTCGGTGCGCGAGGCTGATTCGCACTTGACCGGTAAAAGCACGGTAAATTCTGGCATAAGTTTTGTTTAAAACGCATGTTTAAAATTAAATATTTTATTTATACAATTATGACATATATTTAAAAAAATCGATGTACATTTATTTTGACTTTACGATTGATTAAACCTTATTTGTTTGTAATTAATTGTATAAGCTGCAAAGTCCAACCAGTGTTCTAGGGTGACCTTGATGGACATTATTCAGTTCAAAATTAGATTCTGTTTTTTGTTATTTTTCAACAAACTCAAATACGTTGTAGAATTTTATGACATGTTAAATAGATATCTAATGTATTATACAAGTTTAAAAATTCCGAACCAGATGTTTTTATATTATAAATCTATTAAAAATAAAAACTTAAAATTTAATGGTGTCCTTTCTTTAGTATTAACAGTTATGTCGAGTTTCAAATATGGACTGCGTCTTTAAAGTTTGTATAGCTTTGTAGTAAACATGCTTTTAAACTATTTCAAGAGAGATAGGGTATAGTGGACGACCCTCGCTCAAACTGAGCCAGCTGGAAAAGTACCTCTGCCATCCAGAAGACAGGCAGACTACCACGGTAGTGTTGTTTCTGCTGGTAAGGCTGGTAGCTTGGTAGCTTGTTCCTGATGCTCCTGGTTTTCATAGGCTACGGTAACCGCTTATATATAAATAAATACACAATTTCGATCTTAGATAACCTTCACGCATAGACAAGCATTTCTATAACTAACTCATTACAATTTAGAGGGCGTTTTAACAGTGTTAATTATACCGAGTGAATTCAATCATAGGATAAAATCATTCAATTATGAAATGAAATCGAGTGATATTAAAATTATTTGATATCATTCGATTAAACTGTTCTTCCATATGAATGCACACTTATTTGGAATCGTGTTATAATACGCTTTTGCGACTTAACGTCACACACGAGATAGCAGGAACGTATTACTGGGATAATTTCGTACCTGTTGGTCTAGTGGTTAGGTGATCCTGACTGCTAAGCCATTCGATTCCCACCTCAGACAAATCTTTGTGTGATGAGCATGATTGTTTGTCCCGTGTCTGGGTGTAATTTATCTATAATATGTACTCGGTATGTATTTACGAAAAAAAAACTATTTATGTAGTATATCAGTGGTTTAGTACCCATAACACAAGCAAATATAATTGCTTAATTTAGGACTAGATGGCGCTGTGTGAATGTCATGGTGAAATATTAAAAAAACATCTATAATGTATGTACCTATTTGCGAAAAAAGAATGTATACTTATAAGTGGTCTTTTGAACTAACTGTGTTTATGCATGCATGCAAATATGAACTGTAATTACTGTTGATACATTTCAATGTTCTTTAACGCATTGTAAAATGCCGCCCGGCGCGGGCCGATGCGAGCCGGTTGGTCTGAATCGTAGCTAAAGGTTCTTGACGATAATTGTGTGGTTCGCTTTGGCTTGTTGTGTATACATATATGATATTATTATGTTTAGTGGAATGGTAAGTCGTCTAATGTGAAATGGCAGCATTAATATATCACACCGAAACATTCACATAAGTATATGGCCTAACAAGATAACTAATGTTCATTAATTAACATTAGAACTTCATACATGGGTACAAAGCAGGAGGCGAGATCTCTCTGATTAGATATAATATTATAATAATTATGTTACGTCATTGAGTAAGTGAGTAACAGCATTAAACGCATGTATTAATTATGTAGGCAATGTTATTATTTCTCACACTATGCTAGGTTTAATATATAAACGTTGATAGACTTAGTTTAAACAATATAGTGACATAATTTAATTTGAAATATTGCAGGTGACATTAGGGATTATGTATCATAGGGACATTAGGATGTCTGAAATTAAAAGACTATATAAGAGCCTGTGCTCACCGCGTCTTTTAAACTTACCAACAAAGCGCGTTGCTATCGAGTAAAAAAATATACAGACGCATTATCAGCGCGTTGCGCGTTGTATCGATTCAAACACGCGACACCGGCTCGTTTTATATGCGTACCTTAGAGAAATGCGCGTCGACGGCGAGCATTAAATTGTGTCTGTATCGCTATATACGCACATTAGCGAATGCACGCGAAATACACGCGCGTATGTATTGATTTAAACGCCTGTTTGAATTCTACAGGATCTTCTGAAGTCTACAGGCTGCGTCTGACTCGCGTGCGTATCACGTCTGTATCACTACAAACGCGCGTAGACGCGACGAGGCGGTTAAAAAGCGCGGTGTGTACAGTCTCTTATTTCTTTTACAAATGTAATCCCCAGTACCAAGTTAAAATCGACTCTGATCCCAATTAAGTAAAGTGCTAACAAAAGTCAGAGACTGAAATAATCTTAAACTAGACACAGCCAAGTTTCAACAAACTATAAACAAATTGGAATGGTAATGTTCTAGTATTTTCGAATCAGCACAATGAGTTACATTGTGCTGATTCACTTCTTAATTGTTTTGTTGACATTATTTAGATACTTCTGAAGGCACCTTCTCGCAATGAATTTTACGAAACGCAGCACCGACGTTGTCTTATAATTTACGTAAATTCATTTTCACAACAGAGTTCGGTATGGCTAGATGAGTTTAAAATAAAATATAAGACTTAGAGAGAAGTTTCTCAAAAAAATTGTGTCATGTAATAGCTATCTTTTATATTTTTTGAGTCTACTATTTATTTCGGGTTCTATCTGATTTAGAATTATATTTAAGTATATTATTTTAGGCACTGATGTACCTATATATGGAAAGCGTTCGTTAAATTAATTAGAAAATGCCTTGCCTGCAGATTTTCTGCTGCTGGGCAAGAGACCCCTCCAAACATTGTGGAGGGAATTTAGCGTACTATAATAGCACGCTGGCCAAACGGGTTGGTTCCTTTTTTCGCAGTGCTCTTGTCTGCATAAGGTTACTCCCTCAGTCGCTTTTTACGACACCCAAGGCTTGAAATGGGGTAGTGACATTATGTATTTTTAATCTGTCACACGGATAATTATGTATTGTATTGTATATTTCTTTGTATTACGAGTACTAGTTGAAAAGTGTGCGTTGTTATATAAACCTCTATTAATAATAATGCGAACATTTTCTCTTTGACGTGCGTTGAATTTTTTGAGAGTCAAAAAACAAACGAGTACTCGTTTTAAACAGGTTTTTTTTTTGTCAAAAAGCTTTGTGTGATGTTATTTTTGAACTCAACACAAACAAAGTGGAATTTAAATATCACGTTTTTTGTCAATAATCAAACGTGTTTGAGGTATTCAGCTGCAGGCTGGGGGCTGTTTTGTTCTGTTTGACATCGTATATATTAGATCTAGAATCAATAAAAGGATTCGAACAATAGTATGCGTTAATGAAAGTTATTGTGTAAAATGCAAAGCAAGAAAGTTTTATTGAATACATGGATTTTTGTCTACATAGTTTTTTCTTGAGCTTACCACAACATACTTAAATAGGTAGATGAAACCTGTAGTACCTATGGAACACATTATCGCGACAAATTATAATCTATAGGAATCTCCAACCATCCAACCAGACAAGCGATGGTTGCTGAACGTATAATTAATTATTGACGGCGTGCAGATCGAGTTTGATTCCAACTGGCAGTACCAATTTGGATTTCACCAATGTGGAATTTATGTGTACTAGTCAAGTGACTTATCATCTGCTGTCCGTGAAGGAAAACATCGTGAGGAATTTATGCATATGTGTGGGCGCTACAATAGATCAGTAGTAACTGATCGACGTAGCAAAGAAGTCTCTACACCATCTAACCCAAAAATAATAATGAATAATCTCCAACCATTTAACTAGTAGGTACTATTAAATAATATTTGTCTCGTTTGTGAATAGAACTCACGATTGTGGATGTTAGTGAGGAGGGTGACCACGTTACGTCACCGGGACACCCACTCACTCAGAATAAATAACATCTTTTTAAATGCTATTTATATTGTTTTATTATTTTTATTAAGTCTTCACTCTATTCTTTATACAGTCTATACAAAAACTAAATTTATGAGCACACAGTCGAAGACTCAACGGTTGACAACTCGACGTAATTAATTAAGGCGCTCGAGCCATTGTTCTTTGTTTTGATAAAATAAAGGGTTTAGGTGCCACTTCTGTTCCGGGTTGCGTTTTTTCGTTGATTATTATGTTTGAACTGACTTTTTACAGTTTCTTTTATGACTGGCCTGTTGGTCTAGTAGTTAGTGACCCTGACTGCTAAGCCGGAGGTCGTGGGTTCGATCCCCACCCAGGACAAATCTTTGTGTGATGAACATAAAGGTTTGTTCTATGTCTGGGTGTAATTTATCTATAATATGTATATATTTACAAAAAAAAAATGTATTTAAGTAGTAAATCAGTTGTATAGTACCCATAACACAAGCAAATATAATTGCTTAATTTGGGACTAGATGGCACTGTGTGAATGTGGTAGAAAATTATATATATATATATATATATATATATATAATATATTATATTATTGTTATTTTACAGTCTCTGTTCTCTATCTGTAGCTCAACCATGCGTTTTCCATTAGAGTTTCTAACAATGACTTTCGACCAGAAATTATATATAATAAGTAACAAATTATTATAAGATGATGTAAGGTTGTATTAGAAACAAGATTTTTGTATAATATAATCGCCGCTTATTTTACATCAAAAATTCATTGTAGGTATTTTTCTCGTAATCCTCAATTTATTTCAATAAGATTTAAGGATTTTATACAAGGAGAGCACGCCTAAAAGCTTTTCGGGTCATTAAACTATTATGGAAGGAAACTACATTCCATTAATTTTATTATACTGAGATTTAAGTAACGGACTATGCCGTGAAAATGTTCACCCAATAGATTCATAGAATTAGTGTAATAATGTTTTATTAGTGCCATTCATTCGTTCAGTAACCAGAGTAATTACGTACCAATACTCTCCACGCCCGATCGTTACGTATTCTATAGAGAATTTTATGCTTGGTAATCTATTGCCTCTGTTTAATACTGCCTATATTTGGCGTATTTGATCATACGAGTACTTTTGCATTTAAAGCTGATTTTAAAACAAAATAAACTTGACCTTATTGTTAAATAAATTAGGTTGATTTTGGCTGATTTAGTATTAATGTTTGTGAAGATTTATGTGGCTTAATCTATCATAGAAGTCCAAATACTACTTATACATTTCATTTATTTATTGTAGTATAAGTTTAGAACGATCTTGGGCTAGAAGGTGATCAACTATCTTGAAAAGATCATAGGAAGCACCTGGATGTGAAATGTTGATGACCATGCCACGTCAAACTGCGTGCACTTTAACCGGTGTGAGTCAAAATAGTCTTTTAGTTAGGTATTAATAACAGATATTAAGAATTACTTTCCAAAAAACATAACGTATTAAAAAATAACTGTTACGCATACCGGCGCATTATTACACATTCCGATAGGACACGTAACCGGGGGAATTTTCGTATTTTCCGGAAAACCTACTTTATATTAAGTCGTAAATTTGAACGAACGGTCGCACGAGCCAATTTCCAACACTTATTTGTCGCACCCATAATGGGTACGGCGTACGTATCCTGTGCTGTAGGAAACTGAGAAAGTTGAACTTTGTGGAAAGAACCATGCGTTTAATATTTTAAATATTGGCTCTATTCTTCTTGTTATCGTATGGGCTGGAGGCAGACCCTGGTGTTGGAATTTATTCTGTCGCCCAGAAGGCTTCCAACTTGACTTAAAAAGTAAACTACCACATAAGTGATAACTGGGACCAACGGCTTTACGTGTGTTTCGATGCATGGAGACGCTCGAGAATGAAATTGCCACAAACGGTTACCCATCATGGAATGACCTCAGTACCACAATGCTACGAACGCCTTTCTTCTCTCTAATTTTACGGCCATTTTAATTTTATTTCATTTTTTAAGTTGCCAATGGCTTGGCATGGATTTTTGTCACATAACAACCGACTATCAGTTGTTGCATAAGCTACCTTTGCACTTTAATAAATATTTACAAACACATCTATGAAATTAAACCATATCTATACTTATTATAAAGATGAAGAGTTTGTTTATTTGTCTGTCAATATAATCTCAGAAAGTACTGGTATGGTTTGAAAAAAAAAAATGTTGGATTCATTGAGGAAGGCTATAGGCTTTATAACATCACGCTACAGCCAAAAGGAGCTATTTATAAAATATATTTATTCATCATCATTTCAAACCAAAGCCGTACCCAGCAGTGGGACGTATATCCCACTGCTGGGTACGGCCAATATATTTTATTGAGGCAAATTAATCATTTGCTTTTCAGCTTCTACAATTTAATTTTGCGTATTAGCCTTCATCATCATCATATCAGCCCAACGACGTCCAAAACTGGACATGGGCCTCACCGACCGCACCGACCACCGACCACACGAGCGGTCCTGTGCCGCCTCCAACCAACGGCCATCCGCAACTATGACCAGGTCATCGGTCCATCTGGTGTGGGGCCGTCCTACGGTGCGCTTTCCAATACGTGGTCATATGAAACCCTAAATTGTTTATTATAAACTAATATAATATAAAAACCATTAAATAATTATTCTGTCACTTTAATATTTTATTATATAAAGAAAAGTAAACTTAATTTGCGGGTACTTGATAAGCAATTCAGTAAATACATATTGATACAGTTCGAAACCTAAAAGTGTTTTACTAAATGAACGTTGTGTATGCATTGAATTTTAAGCAGCTTGCGAATAAATCAAATTTAGGGCTTGGGTTTTATGGTAATCTAATCAATGGTTCTATTTTATTTTGGCAACACTGAAGGCTAAAACTACGACGTGGACATACATTTTAAATAGCTTAAGTTACCAATATACAGAGTAGAATTTTGTAATGCCACCTGAAGGGAAATTACTTTAAATACTTGAGATTGATCATTTTATTCAAAAGAAACATTCCTTTATTTTTAAAATGAAACAGAACTGCTTTTAACGTTTTCCGGAAATTTGCTTGCCATACCCAGGAATCGAACCAGCTAAAATTCCAAAAAATAACACCCTGTTCTTTTATGACGTTCATCGATAGGGTTAATCATAAGGATGGAATCTCTCTAACTAACGTGGTAAATTACTAAAATGCCACCCTGTATACTATCATCATCATCATTTCAACCTATAAAAGGTATAGGTAGTAGACTAAATTCCCTCCACATTCTTTGGAAGAGACCCAAGCCCAGCAGTGGGCCGTTTATGGGTTGAAATGACAATGTCACAAATATTTATCTCGTCTGAGAATCAATACACTAGTATAGCGCCCACGCACATTTAGAATTTCTTCTAGGGTATGTGGGTTTGTGCCGCCCGCATCCAACGGCCACCCGCAACCTATACCAGGTCGTCGGTCCATCTGGCGGGGGGCCGCCCCACGCTGCGATTTCCAATACGTGGCCGTCACTCGAGAACTTTTTTGCCCCATCGGCCATCAGTTCTGCGAGCTATGTGGCCTGCCTACTGCCACTTCAGCGATGCGATTCGGTGAGCTATGTCGGCAACTTTAGTTCTCCTGCGGATCTTCTCATTTCATTTCGCTCGTTGTGGCGGAAATTAGGTGAGGCCTATATTCAGCAGTGGACGTCATTGGGCTGATATGATGATGATGATGATGATGTGGGTTTACTCACAACGTTTTCCTTTACCATCAGCAGATACATGGATGGTAAGTACATAAGTACATATACATTCCGCCAACTTAAATCCACATAGGTAAGTACTGCCGGACGGAATCGAATGCTTACCGCAGATTTGCATTTGCACTTATTCATTCGACGACCATCACTTTTTTGACAACCTAACCAACCCAACCAAATGAGCTCTTTCAAATCAGTTAAGGCCTACTCCATCATTGATTTCATTTCTATTAAGTTTACTATTTACTATTTGTACACGTAATACACCTAATAATTTATTTTACTTTTTTATGTGAAATGGGTGATGTGAAGGGTTTAGCAGCTGTAACACAGGTTTTTTAACCTAGCACGGCTGCTAAAGATATATGTTTTCATGTATGTATTGCAATATTATTTAGTATTTGAGTACCTAATTTATGTTCTACCTTGTACCTTATTGTAATAATTGCCATTGGGGCTAATTCAATAAAATATTTACACATAACTTAAAAACATACACAGCTAACCTATTAAAAGAAAAAAGAAGCAGATACTCTATTTACAGGAAATTCCTATAAATAGAATATCTGATTAAGATCAGATTTCTGAGGAAACGTACCCAAAAGGCTCGACGAACACGGTAGCTACATTACCGCGTTGGATAGTAAGGCTAATGCGTTGCCCCAGGTAGAGGCCAGCCCTTGGATCATGTGATACCTCAGAAACACGCTTACAAATTTCACGATAAAATTTGTGAGCGTTTGGCCCCCAAGGTCCAAGAGTGGTGCTAATAAATATTATTACTATTATTATTTATTATTGAAGATTCGGCTATAAAGATTTTGTTTTTTAACGTAAACTAAAGTTACTGAACTTAAGAAGGAAGAAAATATAATTTAAGCTATTTTTGAACTGAACGTGACACGAATGAACAATGTCGCTTTATAAATTCACTTTATTTACACAACAATTTCTTTTCTTAGTAAAATATCACTTTATTTTTTAGACTGTGTAATGAAATCCTAATTTAACACGCCAGCAGCGACACACGAATACCCAGTTTAACCTTCGCAATGAGTATACGTGACGACGCCTTTATGACACGACAAAATTTATTGGAAAACGTGGTTTTCTAAACACAACTATATTCCAATTACGGCGAGTTGGCCCTTTTCTTCTATACAATAGTTTTACACAGTAGAACTCAATTTGAACACTGTGTCGTCTGTGAATGTATCAGAGATGTGACTATGAAGTATATTATATACACACACACACATTTTCAAAGAATATTTTGTTTTAAAGCGTCAATAATAAAAGTGTTTTTGTTGTAACGGAAATATTTTTGTGAATGTTTTTAAACTGATTAAAAATTCTTGTACCATTTGTTCTTCTAACAACGGTCAAAACTGTTAGCTCAACTATGACCCTAAAGTTATGTTAAGTATATTAAAAAATGAATATAGCATTTTGCTTACTGGAATTTGGATGAAATTTTGTTTATTTCAATAATTATGATGAAAATTTAATTAAATCTTTAAAAAAACTAATGAATAGCACGATAAATTTATATTACGTATTTTTTGTGAGTCTAGCGTACTTTTCCTTATAAACATTCGAAACTTTACTATCTTCAATTATATTTCTACCGCAATATGCCCAATTTATTACAACTGGGGTAAAAATTACAGCAAGCAGTCTAACCGAAGTACCTAAATATAAAACAAATGTACCAAAAGCACAGATTGAAAACCATGACCTTACTTTAACCTACTCCCTAAATGCTACTTTAGGCACGTCGTTCATAATTTTCTACGAAAAAAGACATCGCAATGTGTGGCCATAAAATCCCTGGGGCCAAGAAAATAGCGGGACGAACACGCGCCCGCTAACTCGACGCTACACGGTTTCCCACTTTGCGACTCGTAAATGCGTCTTTTGTTAACACGCCTAATGTACCAGTTAGCCTCCGAAATTGTTATCATACGTGTAATGTGCAAACGTTTTTTACTAAGGTGCTCTTTGTTTCGTGTGCTGATTTATATGATTTATATTGATGCTAATATATAAATTATTTTATTACGCTTTATTCCATTTCATTGCGATATTTATTAGTGAGTTAAGGTATATATAGGTTAGCTTTTGCGATACGTATTTAAGTTATATAAGGTCATAATATAAAATGCACAGAGTGCACTAGGCCTAACTCTTTAAGAAAAATATTTCGTGATTGATGGGTATGGGCTATACTTCCGAAAACCTATATTGAAAAAAAAAAATGGGCGTGATTTATTTTTGCCTATTGTTTTGGAGAAAAAGACATGACGCAATGTTACCTTATATTAGCTTTTTGTTAAACCCTACTAATGTATTAATTGCGATAGTTAGGATGGTTGGATGGATGGATATAATTATGTTTGTCAATTACGCCATACCGGCTGAAAGGAATTGTATATTTCACACCCAGATAGACTGTGTGCTTTTTAAGCCAGTAGACTTAAAAACAATTTTTATACAAGCTCATTTAAGTATTTCTGTTGGACAAATGTCTCAGAATATATTAGTAGTAGATGACTTATGACTTGTTTCTTGAATTGATTGAATGATTTTTGACTTGTTACAATTATTTATGTAGTAGCTACTTGATTATTTATTTGACTTGCATAATGTCGTTTCAATCACAGAACAGAGATAGGGTTTTTAGAGGATTTTTTCTTATTGTTATAATGTTCTATGTTAAAAAAATATTTCAGACACATTGTTATTATTACTAAAATAAATGAGTGAATTTAATGAATATAGTTTAGTAGGTAATAACTATTATCGAATTTCGAACACTGGATGAATAATTTTAACTAAAAATAAAACATGTATAAATCAAACAAAGCCGTCTAATCAATCTAATGACATCAATCATACAGACCATTAGGGCACCATCACCTTACAAACACCCATGGGGGTTTTACAAACGTTGACGGTGGCCCGCATTAAAACTCCATTAATGTAATGCATAACCCATGTTTCTATTTTATAACCATAACTTAAAGTTAAGCTAGAGTGCAGGGGTATATTTTTATCACTATGCACATTTTAAATAGATGTTTTATATAAGGTGTTTATAAGTATAAACCTAGTTACAAAGATTTTGACTGTCACCGTGGCGCAGTGGTTAAAGTGATCGCCTCGCCACTACATCGCCGTGTTGGGTGACGTGGGTTCGATTCCCACACGAGACAAATATTTGTGTGATTCATAGATATTTGTTTCTAGTCTGGGTGTACTTTGTGTCCGTTAGTTTCATGTTTATTATGCGAGCGTTGTCTTTTTAAAAAAAAAAAAAATAATAAAAATAAAAAAGATAACGTAAAGTCTTTATTTTGTACGACATGTGTACTATCTTGCATCTTCTTCTACTTATCATATATAGATGCGGAGAAGCAACTTATTTAGCCACATAAGGCATACACATACAAGTACCTAGATATTAAAAATCGAAAGAAAATAACAAACACTATGAAAGTACCAAGATTCAAAAAAAACTTATTGAATGAATTCCTCTACGCACTATCCGTCCAGGATGTCAGTGCGAACAAGATGCACGACGCGAAACAATAGTGCGTAAGATTGCTGGACCGTGATGGACTCGCACTATTGTTGTTCAGCAAGCACGGACGGAAATTTCATATGTATAGTGTGAAGAGGCTTTTAGACATATTGTCATAATCTATTAGTGAAATGTAATTAAAATAACAAGAGGCCACTCAAAACCTCGACATTGCACTTAATCGATATATCAAATGTTTAAAAAAAAATATTTGCCAACGATGTCAAAATCGACTAAGTGCAATGTAATGACTCCGAGTACGTCCTTAGCATTCAGATTACGAATATTATTATATTTTCGAAATAACAAGCTTTTGAAACTGTGGGTAGTGTGGGTCTTATGAGTTTCAACCCCATATGGAATGCATTTTTCTTTACGATGCACTAATACTGTCTGGATGTAATTTATGTAGTAAGAATATAACCTGATATTTTTTTAAGCTGTTTGCTAAATCTATAATTTCTATATTAGTCAAATATATTACTTTATCTAAATGAGAAAACATATTTATAAGAAAATCCTCACTAATAGTAATGAAAAGATTGAATGGCGCAAACTTAGGCGAGCAGTTGCTACGTTATTTATTGCCCCAGTAACGAGTTGCCAAGGAGTTGTGCCGGGATCATTAATAAGTTTACCCCACCGAAGCAAAAAGGTCGGAACTACCTCAACACTGAGGAACTTTACAACCTTTCCTATTTCAACACATTCCCGATCGGAGCGTTCGGTATTTAAGTTAAAAAGGTCGTAAGTGTTAACGTTCAGGAAGAAATTGGGACTTTTTGGTTGTAGAGAAGTTGGTTGGCTGCAGCCTTGTGATCTAATCAGTTCCAAAGACTGATAGCCAGCATTAATACTAGGCAGGAACTGATTGGATCAACTGATTGACTATTTAGGGATGCTCTAAGTTATGTCTTCGAATTACGTATAAAGGGCTGGGAGATTTATAAATTATGTATATAGATTTAGTTCAATGGTCTTTTAGGGAAATGTAAATTATTTTATTTTTGTTTATCATCATCAAGTTTATCACAGGATATATTGACACTGAAGAGAGAATTTTTTTGGTGACAATAATGGGACATCACCTTTTAGACTTCAGACAGAACAATTATTTAATTTTAACGCAAGCGATGGAGTGATGTCAGATTGGTCTTTTACAAGTTTTGGCAATAATTGATAACAAAGAATACGATTAAAATAATGCTTGTAGGTTGATCAAAATATATTTTATTGGAAGCTAAATCAATACGATATTTATAAAATTCTACTTCAACAGGTGAATTGAGTTTTACTCAATATTTTTAGATATACGAGTATTTCTTCAGTTTCAAATACAAATATTAAATCATAAATATATCAAATAAGTTTCTCATGAATATAATCTATACAGAAATACGAAACCAATATAAATCAAAGCCAGTTCATACATAACAATGCAAAGGTCAAAAGTTCTCAAACTTTTTCAAATATCGAACTTGTATTGAACGAGACAGGCCATCTATAAATTGAAAATAACTTTGGCAATAAAGAAAAGAGACGAAAATACTTTTTTTTAGTCTTTCAATCAACGAATTTTACGCCTATATGAGGCAAAATATTGTATTATACCTACCTTAATAAATTGTGGTATGTGTTCAAATAACCCTTTTTTATATTATCTAGAATTTATATCTGATATTGTAATAAGAATTATCTATCCGTGTGTGACGGATTAAGAATACATAATGTCCCTAGCCTATCTCAACCTGTGGGTGTCGTAAAAGGTGACCAAGGGAGTTAACCTTACACAGGCAAGAGTACTGTAAGAAAAGGAAAATTCGAAAATAACCCTATACCAACACGTCTGGCCAGCGTGGTATAGTAGGCCAAAGTCCCTCCACATTCCTTGGAGGAGACCCGTGCCCAGCAGTGGGACGTTTATGGGTTGAAATTATGATCGTTTAGGAATAAAGTAGGACAGTGCATAAGCTGTATTTCCAAACTTGAGTAAGTATAAATGAGAAAACTAAATAAGATATGAATATAAACAGATATGTGTAGGTTTAATTTTTTAAATTTTAATTCGGACTAGCAAAATTTAATTTTCATCATTGGAAAGAAAATTTGGAAATGAATATTTCATAAATTGTTTCCTTTGGTAGTGACACGAGAAAACTGCTTTTCCAATACATGAATAGCACCAACGAAATACTTTAAAACTTGACAAAGTTCGCCATGTTTTGAAACCATTGGACTGTTTCAGTTACAAATATTGATGCTAGGGTTGCTAGTCTCAAATTGAATATACCTAGAAGTAAGGAATTTTGATTTATATTGGAAATATTATATGGACATAAATGATAATATGAAGTTTTGAGAAAAAATATTTAATAAGAATTGACTGGCCTGTTGGTCTAGTGGTTAGTGACCCTGACTGCTAAGCTGGAGGTCGTGGGTTCGATCCCCATCCAGGACAAATCTTTGTGTGATGATCATAAAGGTTTGTTCTGTGTCTGGGTGTAATTTATCTATAATATGTATGTATTTACAAAAAAAATGTATTTAAGTAGTATATCAGTTGTTTAGTACCCATAACACAAGCAAATATAATTGCTTAATTTAGGATTAGATAGCGCTGTGTGAATGTGGTAGATATATATGTAGATAATATTGTTATTATTATAAGTAATATTTCATTGATGTTAAATTCAATAGTAATAATAAATTAGTATTCAAATTAAATGTATGTATGCCTACAACGGGCTCAGAAAATTAGGTAGGTACACATAAGAGATGTAATTATTGAACATTTTCAGTTAAGTGCTCTTATATTCGAATACGGAATGTCACTTTGTAAACATGAAACTTTATATTTATTATAAGTGAAATTTCTCCACATTAAATTTTCTTCACATTAACTGTCAAATTTAATCAAAGATGAAACGAATGGTTCTCCTCAAACCTTTATCTTATATATTAATTTGGTACCTATTTTGTTTTTCTAGTCAGCTGGCATAAACGATATAAATATATTGTATATAACTTGAACACTTTATAGTTATAATTTACAAAAAAATGGAGAAGTCAAGCGTTTTTATTGAATTTGTGTTATATCCATTTAAATATACGAAGTACCTAAATTTTCTTTAAGATTCCTCAGATTTGGGAACCCTATGGAACTGATCGAAATCTAGATTAGCCTGAGGGTATCGTGAAATTAAGTCCTCTTTGTTTGAATTCACCTGTTTGAAATTCGAATGCTCTAGCATAGGTAACTCCCCGGAATTTGATTTGGGAAGTCAATTACTTTTGTACAGATTGCAAAGGATTTTAGATAAAGGTGGATTTTTTTTTTGTTTCTCGTCAATTACAGCGCCAGCGTTCCAAATTAAAATATTGTTTGTACTTTTTAAAATGTTTTATTTAATTTACAATGGCCAGGATTTCGGACAATGAACCTCGTAAAATAGAATTTAGACCAGTGTTTTGTTCGCATTAGTTCAACAAGTTTTCGATTCATAGTGACGTCGAAACAGATTGAATAATTGACATGTTTGTTAAGTTATGTAACATTGCTTTTGAAATTGATTGATTGGGTTTGTTGCTCCATGAACGTAATATATACTACCTATTGAGGTTTAACCAAACAATGGTTCTAATTAGCCAGTTTTAATTGATGAATTTAGTTTAAAAAAAAGTTGTTTGCAGCCAGAATTGCTAGCAGTTATGCCAATTTATATCTATATAGTGTCTAATTATTTTCCATCTAATTTCTTAGTAACTTTGTTTCTGTCAGCGATTCGCCCGGCGCGGCGGCGCACGGCGTTAGCAAATCGTCTCTGAGGCAGACCTCGGAAGATGGTGAGATGAGTTTGGCAAAAATTCCGAAGAATACCCCGCATTGGTTGTAAACTGAATAGTATGGAAGTCATGCGAGGAGGTTTGCACAGCATTGGAATTAAGCTGGCTGATAAATCTCCATAAAGATCATGACCGTACAAATCAACAGAATTATGTTTATTGAATCCCCTTATTTATCTGATTCTTCAATTCAAATATTGTATTTCAATATATTCTGAAGCAATTAAATAATTCGTTTGTCTGATAAAAGGGTAAACCTTATAAAAATGTTTTTCATCGTTCTCACCGAATATTTATTTTATTCATTTAACACTTTCATTGAGTTAAAGTATTTGAGTTTCATTTATTTTTCTCTTTCAGCCAACTTAATTAAGGGATACTACAAATATTTCTTTAAGGCATTATAATAATTGGTTTTATAAATTGTTGCAATTTTTATCAATTGAAAATAGCCTTTTAGGTTTGTTCTAATGCAGTGATTTTCAATTCATAGAGTTGATTTATTGTACCAACTCTGCTCTAAGAATCGCAGGCGCCCCCCTTTCAATAATCGTATGTATAATTGTTTTGTGTTCTTTAGCTCGTAAGTTGTACTTGTATGATTTTTGTTCAGTGTTAATTTAGTGGCATACCACCCGGCTCTGTCTGAAAACCAGCGCTATAACATTTATGTTATAGCATTATGCTGAGACAGGGCCGTTTTTCAGAATAACAAAGGTCTTATTTAATGTTTATGTTTGTACTGTACTATGTAAATTACCTAAGTCTGAAAACAAAACAATTTTCTTTTTTTCTTTCAAAAATAAGTTCAAAAAGCGCAGAACAAATGAAACTATACATTGAACAATATGGTAGCTATTATGTTTAATATCATAAAATAATTCAATTATAATCTCCAATGCCGCGGACTAACTGTCCATCGCTATCTATAAATTAAAGCACTCAAGCAGAAAGCTCTTTCATTAAAAAATTAGCCAACCAGACCCTTAACTGACGAGCTATATTGTAATATAAGCTATAAGATATACTTATTAAAAAATACCTGACCATGTCTAGCTCAATTTCATCTTGTCTACGCACGGCTTAACGCCAAAGAAGCCAGCCGCCATTAAAATAGCCTTCAGAGGTTTTTCTCCATGAGACGTACGCTTCGACCACTCTGCTGGCCCTAATCGTATCACACATGGTTAATTATGCATATCCGTTAAAGTTGTGGTGCAAATCAAAAGAGAATGCGACCAAACTTGCGTTCTATTAGGAATCTATGTAGTTTTGTTATCTTCATCATTGTGTCGACACGGGTCTCCGGAGATGTCCTTTTTTCTTGTCTTATTTTTTTTTTCTTTCACATTCACACAGCGCCATCTAGTCCCAAATTAAGCAATTATATTTGCTTGTGTTATGGGTACTAAAGAATTGGTATATTACTTAAATACTTTTTTTTTACACCCAGACATAGGACAAACCTTTATGTTCATCACACAAAGATTTGTCCTGGGTGGGGATCGAATCCACGACCTCAGGCGTAGCAGTCAGGGTCACTAACCACTAGACCAACAGGCCAGTCAAAACTTACAAACAAAATTTTGATTTTGGTGAAGTCCTCCCTGATATTACCAATGGCCTTATGAGGTGGTTATGGCCATTACGTGAGCTACAACACTGTTTCTTCTATTTTCATTTTTAGTTTATATTAACTACAGTCGCTATAAAAAGAAATTACGTAATAGTATCGCCGTAATCGCTGTTAAAATGTGTTTGTACTACAAAACAAACCGGTACATAGGATTATCAAGGGCTACCCACGTGGAATCAGGAAATTAATTATGAGAAAAACGTCGACTAGATTATAAGGGTTCACAGTATTTAGAGAGGTTTCCTTTCCTTAGTTGATACAGGGTAAGGTGCTGTTAATTCAGGGATTAATCCCAATTTATGGATATTGGATGGGATTTCGTTTGTAAAATATTTTTTTCTATTTATTGAAGAATTAATTGTAACTCTGTATAAGTTTCAATGTGAAATATAAAGCATCGCGCCTTTTTCCTCAAAGGAGTAGGCACGAATATATCACACCCAAATTTCGCTGGCAAGTTTAGTCCTATGTTGTCTATTGTCAGCAAACGGAGACATTTACTTTCCAAGCTCCGAGAAAATCTTAATACTGGGATTTCATTATTGAAAAACCCAATACCATTTTCACCCAACCAGGGAATCGAACCCGGGATCTCTTGCACAGCAGTCGTATACTCTTCCCACTAACAAGGCAGTGCGAAAGATATCTGAAAATTTATTTTTTTACTTAATCGATAATTTTAATCTACGCAGTGTGATATTCTGTTGCATCTAACCAGATTGTAACACCCTTGTAGGTTAGGCTCTCACAAAATATTGTTACCATGGTGATTAAAACTCCCTCATTAAAGCTCTCTACTCTGACATTATAAGAATTATTTTGTAACCTAGATTTTTATTATAAAAGTAGATTTGGGAAACATTCAGGGATATAGTACTTAGTCTAAAAACAAAATCATGATTATATTATCCACTTAAGTTTTCACAGAAAAGTCAAAGTCAAATCTTTTTATTCATTTGGATCACATACATGATACTTTTAAACGTCATACAAAGCAAAAAAAAAAGGTGTCAGTAAATTTGCCTACGGCCAGTTCACTGACAAGGTTGAGCTCTGAGAAGAACTTGGCAAGAAACTCAGGCTTTATTCAATATTGATTAATCAAGAGATATATATCTTAATGAAATTTTATTTCATTTCAATATCTCCTTTGTCCTCGCTTCGTTCTCACTTCAGTATAGTTTACGCTATTTAGAATTACTGTATTAATGTATTACCCACTAGGAATACGAGTTCGTATTATTGTCACAGGAATATACAATGACTATTCCGATCACATGTCCTGACTAGATAGTCAGCATCTACTTAGCAAGTTTGACACAAAGCAGTCTAATATACTACGTGACGTCATTGAGGATGCTACATTCAAAGCCTTAGCTCGATGAAAATTAACTATTCAAACAGATTATTCAAGTACCTGTATTTAGCTCAATGTGATTTGTGGATACACTCAGCGTTACCAATACGTAGTACATATATACCTACATGTAGAAGCACTCACATTGAAAGATAAAAAATCCCACAAACACACACTTACACACACACTTTTGTGTCTCTTGCATCATGTATTTTTATTTTATTTTGTTTTTATTTTATTTTATCTTCTTCTTTTTGTCAAAAAATGTTGTCAAAAAAGACTTGTAATAATAAGTACTTCTGTAATGATTTCCGGAAGAGCGAAGTTCACCTAGCACAGGCATAATTATTTTCTTAAAAGGTGACTTCAAAAACTTGTGTAATATTGTACTTTAGTTATTGCAAATAAATTATTCTTATTCTTATTGTTCTTACTGATGGGTCCGCCGCGGCGCCGATGGCTTTGTAGATCTACACAAATAAATTTAATTGCCGCACTCAGAGACGTCAGTTAGCAGTAATCTGTCACTAACACAATTTTTTCATTAAATAATCGTCTTTAGGCGTATTAAGTTTCCGAGTATGGCAGTAAGTGTCTGTTTGTCATATCAAAATAAAAGCTTGTTAGAGAAGGCAAATGAAAGCATGTACTTACGTTACTTTTAATAAAAACAAACTTTGTAAAATATTTGTCGGTCTGTTTGTTTGAGGTAAACTTCGAAACTACTGAACTGATCTCAACGGGCACACATAGCGCCATCTAGTCCCAAACTAAGCTAATGCTTGTAATATGGATACTGGACAACTGATATAATACTGAAATAACTTTTTTTTGTAGATACATAAATATAATAATTGAATTATTTTAATTTAACGATAATCACGCTAGTCGGTCTCCGATTACCACATCACACATCAAACTATAGGAACAAACATACATACAACATTATGCCTGCGTGTGAGTGACACTCGGTGACGTCACGTAATACATTGAATGTGTCAGCTTCGTTGTGGCGAACAATATTAACCGACGTGCTCGCGTATTGCTGACGTAGCCCGTTTTTATTATGAAATATGTCGATAATAGTGTCCGATATATGTAATTCATTGGTGTATGTGTGTGGTAAAAGGTTGAGGATATATGGAGCATCCAGATAATATATGTATCTAGCTTTAATTTGTAAGGATACTTTTTTGAAAGTGATACTGGCAGTCAGCCCCTTGAGTCTGAGCTGTCGGAAAATTTTCGGCCAGAAATATCAGTTTAATTAAAGTTAAAAAACATAACGTTAAAGAAATACATATATGGTTGTAGGAAAAAATCTGAAATAAATCAGTTTTTAATTTTCTATACGGTAGACTATTTTTAACATTAAAAAAATACATTGTACCTACACATTTTATGACAAATAAATTATCTTTATCTTTATCTACGTCGTAGTAAGATTCGAAAACGTTTACGATCCGGGAGCAATCCAACGAGTCAGAATCAGGGGGCAGCTTAATATTAACAAAGTTTTCAACCATGCTTAGACAAATATTATGGTTTTATCTGATGATTGGGCCAACATTTATCTACTCGTAGATTATTTGAATTTTCAATTTCAGTTTCAATGGTGAAGGATGCTAGTAGTACCCATGAATCTCCCACTGTTGGGCACGGGTCTCCAATTTGACTGGCCTGTTGGTCTAGTGGTTAGTGACCCTGACTGCTAAACCGGAGGTCGTGGGTTCGATCCCCACCCAGGACAAATCTTTGTGTGATGAAAGGTTTTTTCTGTGTCTGGGTGTAATTTATCTATAATATGTATGTATTTACAAAAAAAAATGTATTTAAGTAGTGTATCAGTTGTTTAGTACCCATAACACAAGCAAATATAATAGCTTAATTTGGGACTAGATGGCGCTGTGTAAATGTAGTAGAATATTATTATTATTATATTATTATTTAGTTGTATGTATATTTAAAACTAAGTTCCGCCCGCGGCACCACCCCCATGGTATGTCAGTAAAAAGTAGCCTATATACAATTACAGATTAAGTATAATTTTTCTCTTTGCCATATTTAAATCATCAGATCTTTTCAGTTGTTTTGGCATGATTAATTAACTAACACACATTAGATTTGTTTTTTTTTTCAATATTGTTTGATTAGTCTTTGAAAATATTGATATTACTAATACTTAGCTCACAACATTCTTGTGTAATATAAATTCATCGAATGCGAAAGTTTAAAGTAAAGTTTCTTGCCAAGTTCTTCTCAGAGCTCAACCTTGTCAGTGAGCTGGCCGTAGGAAAATTTTCTGAAACCTTTTTTTGGCTTTGTATAACATTCATAAGTATCATGTATGTGATCTATATGAAATAAAATTGAAGTTTTGAAAACATTTTAGTTTAAAGTAGAAGCGTTTTTAAACGCACTCATTTACCTGTATTATATAAAATAATAGCAACAACAATTTTTCCACTGTTTTGTTTCGGTCCTTATTATGAAATATATAAATCGCTTTATACTATTGTAAACGTTGACAATTCAATATTTTACGGTTTTAATCTAAGCACCAAATACCATTCAGTTACGATTTATTTTACGCATCAAAGCGAACGAGGCGCAATTAATTGTGTAAAATGTCTTTTACGATAGCAGTAAAATACTGGGATGTGAATAGGACGTTTCTTCCGAATTATACATATTATCTCGGGTCGCCTATGTATATTTATGTAGGTTGACTTGTAAATTATTGCAAAGATATAGGTACTTAGTTGGAGAAACATACTATCGTAATGGGAAGGATGCTGTACTACCGTAAGAGGAAATGATAATTCTTACGATTTTAATCTAAGGCACAACAAACGTAAAAAGAACTAGCATTATGTCGAACAGTTACTAATCAGTAATTCAGGAAAGATAAAATAAATAGGTTTGACTGTCACCGTGGCGCAGTGGTTAAGGTGGTCGCCTCGCCACTACATCGCCGTATACGATTCCCACACGAGACAAATATTTGTGTAATTCATAGATATTTGTTTCTAGTCTGGGTGTACTTTGTGTCCGTTAGTTGCATGTTTGTAAAGCTCCCCGCGACACAGGGCTTGTTCCATAGTGCGGGCGTTGTCTTAAAAAAAAAAAGAAAGAAAAAGAAAGGTACATCATTATCATCATATAAGCCCAACGTAGTCTATATAAATATAATAGGTACATTATTTCAATATAATACAAGTACATGACAGAACGTATAGTTTTTAGTAATTTGTGAAAACAAAACCTTCGAATACCCATTACTTGCCATCTATTAAATGAACTGTAGAATCATATGGGTTCGATCCCCACCCAGGACATGTGATGAGCATAAAGGTTTGTTCTGTGTCTGGGTGTAATTTATCTATTATAATTATGTATGTATTTACAATAGAAAATGTATTTAAGTAGTATATCAGTTGTTTAGTACCCATAACACAAGCAAATATAATTGCTTACTTTGGGACTAGATGGCGCTGTGTGAATGTGGTAGAATATTATTTCTTTTTGCTAGTAATCAAAATAATCATTTTAGTAAAAATATATTATTTTCTCGCAATTAGAGGGTTGGAGGTCGCAATAAAAAATCACAAAACGCGCATAATTACAGCCATGTAAAAATAATACCTGCCTTCACGTACTAAAACACTGCAAATTCATTGGTATACAGAGAAAGAAAGGATCAACAGGGGGGATTAAGTCATTGTTTAGAACAAGGAAAACACGCCAATCATACGGCCGCTTGTTTATTAAGAGGCCTTCACTGTTTAATCAACGCGAAAAATGCTTAATTAAATTCTTGCAAGGCCCGCAAGGTGTATTACTAGGGTAACCAACTTAGGGATAAAAGGTACCTTTTTCATAGTTATGTGTAGGGTGTAAGCGGTAAAGATGCACGAAGGTTTATACGAAAGAATGTCCTGTATTCCTCTTTATTTAGTAAGATTTTTGTTCTAAACAATGATAATTACATAATTATGTTATGGACAGAAGCGTAGTGTCACCTAAGTAGAATTACAAATACAAAGTGGGTAAAGTGGTGATCACATACCATTCTTAGTTTGACTAAGTATAGTGTTTTGGTTTATCAAATCGTAACTGGCAATTATAAAATGAGACCTCAGTTTCTTGTCAGCTCTTTTCAAGGATAAACTGGCACTTAACAACAGTATAGTAAATTGTGCTTTATTAAGTGACATTTTGTCAGGATTGTCCTATGTAAAACAAAATGATAGCCACCTTAAGAAAAAGAAGTTTTTCTTAATTTAACCCAAAACTGAGGCGTGTTTAAATCTTGCATGTTATAACCTAACAAAATTACTTAAAAAAATCTTTCTTCTCTCCGTAAAGAGTGAGTTTACACTGATTAACTCCTTCACATTTTTTCTCAAAATTAAGTTGAAATATTTTTAATGAAATTTCTCTAAAAATGTTGAGCAAAAAAGTGGATTGCAAAGTTTTATGGTCCGGGTTTTTAGTATAACATAGTTTATTTCATTAATTTATCTTGGCACAAGAGCAACAGTTTCTTTATATGAAAAATTAGACTTTTTAGCGTAGTACCTTCTAGGTTTCATATTGAACTATGTTTTAAAAAGTAAAAGTTACATAGATATTTGAAAAAAAATGTTTTTTTTTTATCTGCATCATCTGATGATATTTTTTATTAATTTGTCATCAATATTGTCTCTAAAAAAGGCAGTAAGTATAAACAATTTTCCGCCAAAAAATAATCCTCTACTCATAAATCACACGCTACTGACTCAATTTATTACAGTTTGTTCCTAATCTTTAAGTTTTTGCTCCATTGCTTGGAAACTGTCTCCCTCATGATTAATAAATTATTTTATCAATTACAACATATTTATTTATGATCTTATATTTATTTTTTAACAAAAAATATTTTAAATTATTTGAGTAAGTGTACAAGAGCTGTTAATAAAACAAATCGATTTCAGCTCAGCGCGTCACAATTTTGAAATTCAAATACGTCACAGTGTGCAGGATTCAATCGTCATCTGAATGTCTGAGTGTCAAAATTATTTCCATTGAATTACGATTTGTTTCCGTCAAATTAAATCACGGTCTTTCATCGTTAAGATATTTGTAATTCAAAGTGCGAATTGAAAACAGAGACTTTTTGTTTCATTAAAAAGTTTAGAGAGAGTTTTGTTTATTAGATTTTCTACCACCTAGTATTTAATTGTAAAATAGCACCTAAACATCTAAACAACCTAAATTGAATATTATATTGTTTAGTTTCAGAATTTTATTACAATAGATGTACATATTGTTGTTGTCTGTTATCTGCTCAAATATTGGTTCAATACTGCCGAACTAATGTGGGCTTACCACAAGATGTTATTGAAAAGAAATTGTTTAGCGAAATATTCTCACAACACGTCCAACTTTGGTAATTAGGAACTTTGATACGCAACTATTTGTTAGCTAATGTTTATTTATATTGTTTTGGTAAACGTTTATGTTACATTATTGGCGTAAAATATTTGATAAATAAATATTATTTTGATAGTAAAAATTCAGGCAATCCTTACTAATATTATATTATGAATGAGAAAGTAACTGTGCCTTTTAATAAACGAGCAAGGCCCGATCCTGCTAAATTACAGACGTTGAACGCAGCCCGATGGACTAATATAGACCAATCACAGGCCGGCAATATGGCGCGATTGACTTGGTAAGCCAATCATAGCTGACGAATGAGACCATCGGTATACATCAGTATACATAAAGTTCATAATTCTTTTGAGGGACTCGGTATAAGATTTTATAACAAAATTCCCGAAGACATTATAAATTTACCCTTACTTAAATTCAAAACCATTGTTAAAGATCATCTTATTCGTATTATACAATTAATGAGTTTTTAGATGATAAAATGTTATTATTGATTTGATATATCTTGTTTGTGTAGAATGACACTTGTGACGTGGGGGCACGTTGTGAATATTTGTCAGTTTTCTCGTGCATTTCCTTTATTTTTTTAATAACATTTTTTTTATTTTTTATTATGTTATGTTTTTACAAAATTAAAACTATATTTATCCACAGACTGCCCCTAACGGCTGCATAGCAATGTGTAAAGTGATGCAACCGCAGAGCCGGACTTTTTACTTTTTGTTTATTATTTATTTTGTAAACATTCATCTTAATTCGTTAATCTAACGTTGTGGTGCTCTGCTGCATCAATATACACGCTACCCAAATTGTAAATTACAAAAGATTGTAACTATCCATTTTTTAAAAAGAGTGGCATGAGTTTCTTGCCAGTTCTTCTCATAGCTCCACCCCGTCAGCGAACTGGTCGTAGGCAAATTTGCTGACACAACTTTTCGGATAACCTGTTACATTCTTGTGACTTTCATAAGTGTTACCTTGTAACCTAGATGAATAAAGGAGATTTCATTTCATTTCATTTCACCATTGTGTTAGCAGAATCGGGTCCCAGTTGCTTGTTCACAACGCGTTCTCTAATTCGTTACTCAAACGATTTTCATGCCATCTGACATAGAGAAAAGGCAATTTGAAAAGGACCCATTTTTACCGAAATACCATGTGAGCAATGTAAAATTTAAAGTAAAAGATTAGAAATATTTAAACTCTGTTACTATTACATACTTAAGACGAAGAGAGTCATATAAAAAGCATAAGAATATTTTGTTCTGGTATTCATTTTATTTGGAGGAGACCCGTGAACTATCATTTTAATCCGTAAACGTCCCACTGCTCGACCTTTGCGGGTTGAAATGATGATTCAAAAAGAAAGGTATCGCATTTACCTGGACACCTAGTATAGACTATTGTGATATTTCAACTAGAAAAATATACTGGAAAAAAAGTCATACATAACATAAAAACATCGTATAAAAGTATGGGAAATGAAAAAAAATTGTACGTAACAGCATCCATAGCAAGGCATCGAAAACATAAATTTTATCATGTTCATCGCGGATAAATAAAGTGAATGGGGGGAAATGAGCCGATTTTTATGTATATACATTACACGCGGTGAAACAGCCTGTGACATAACGTGTAACTACGGCTTCGTGTATTTGGCGTTTTACCCTTATATAACTTGTTTTTTAAAAATAGCTATCGTCGTTGCGAAAAGAACCCTTTAACGTAGACGTTATGTAATTTCTGGCATATTTTACAATTAAATTCTCTTGGAAAAAGTAAACCAGTTATTTGCAGAGCATAAAATTATATATTAATTAAAACGCAGCTAGTTAAGAACTAAGTAGTTTTATAACGAAACAAAAAAAAAATTAATAATAAATAAAATCTCCATTTAATTCAAAATGACCAAAAAAAAAAAAATTATATTCAATTCAACAAGTTTATTTCGGAAATTTATCCATGCCAATACAAAACGCAATAGAATAATAATTTAAAATTACAATAACATTAAATTGGACAAAATAATATTTATAACTCATAACTAACTCAATTTAATAATAAAATATTTTCCTAATGAGTTCTATCATTCACATCTATTACGAAAGTATATAAAATTCTAAATGTATCTGTGACTAAAACCCTATCTCAATTGCACTATGTCCAACAGTGGACGAACATGATATCTTTATTGATATACTACGGCAGTAAAATACTGGCAAAAATTTCCTATAAACAACCCCAAAATACAGTAAAATAAACTACTATAAACTTTCCAAGCGCCGCGCCGCGTCGTCGCTATACAATAACTTGTAGTTCCAACCTTCCATCCCTGTTACTTCTATCATATTTTCCTTGTAAACTCTAGTGTGATGTACACAGAGCCGTTTGTTTTATCCGAAAGCAATAATACACAAACAATGAAGCTTAGCGACGGTAGTTTATGACGTCATATATTCTCGTAGAGTGTTCTGCTATCAAGTGATGGTGTGATACAAAATATTGGCGTGTAGCGATTTAGGAAATATTACTTTACAATAAGGCATAGTTTGCTATAGCAACAATATTCGATTTGTTTTGTATTAAGTTCATAATTATTCTAATGACATTTAGAGCTAAGGTTTTAATACTTAATCATGAATACAAAATACAGACTGTCAATTAGGGGGCTTACTCTGAATTTCGACATTCGATTGATCGGTTTTGATGTCGTTGTCAAATGTAAGGAAATTTAGATATGGTCGCTGTCACTTTCAAACAATTGACAGTGACATCAACACCGACTAATCGAATGTCGAAATTTGTCTTTTGTCTTTGTCTTTTAAATAGACAACGCCCGCACTAGGGAACAATCCCTGTGTCGCGGGGAGCTTTACAAACATGGAACTAACGAAATACAGGGTAAGCCCACAGGTACATAGTTCTGAATTTGAAACAAAAGTGTGACGTATTATTTGTGTGCAAGTTAAGGGTGTCTAAATATTTACTGGGTATTTAACTTCTATAATAATGTTTGAATTATCTTCAAGCGTTTATCTCCCCGCTAGCCGCTCTAGCCAATATGACGTTTCGTAGTCCTTGCCAAAGTCTTACGCTGGGGATTGTCTGAGCAATGTTGCAACTGGAAACAGTCACCTAATTGCTTGCGTGTAATCGTATGAAATTATTCGGAATGTCGCGTCACTGCAACGGCCATAAACAGTCTGCAAATCAGCTCAGAATAGTAACTTTAGATATTTCTTCTCGCTCCATCTTATACCTTACACTAGAAAACATTATGTGAAAAACAATTTAATGTGTTTTACAACTATTCTTCCTAGTAACATGATTTTTCATTACTGCAGAATACCTTTCCCGTGTCATAACTTAATAAAATACTCGATCAAGAGTTTCCACAAAATTTTATGTTATTTTTTTTAAAAGTTTAGAGAGAGTTTTGTTTATTAGATTTACTACTACCTAGTATTTAATTGTAAAATAGCACCTAAACATCTAAACAACCTAAATTGAATATTATATTGTTTAGTTTCAGAATTTTATTACAATAGATGTACATATTGTTGTTGTCTGTTATCTGCTCAAATATTGGTTCAATACTGCCAAACTAATGTGGGCTTACCACAAGATGTTATTGAAAAGAAATTGTTTAGCGAAATATTCTCACAACACGTCCAACTTTGGTAATTAGGAACTTTGATACGCAACTATTTGTTAGCTAATGTTTATTTATATTGTTTTGGTAAACGTTTTTGTTACATTATTGGCGTAAAATATTTGATAAATAAATATTATTTTGATAGTAAAAATTCGGGCAATCCTTACTAATATTATATTATGAATGAGAAAGTAACTGTGCCTTTTAATAAACGAGCAAGGCCCGATCCTGCTAAATTACAGACGTTGAACGCAGCCCAATGGACTAATATAGACCAAACACAGGCCGGCAATATGGCGCGATTGACTTGGTAAGCCAATCATAGCTGTCGAATGAGACCATCGGTATACATCAGTATACATAAAGTTCATAATTCTTTTAAGGGACTCAGTGTAAGATTTTATAACAAAATTCCCGAAGACATTATAAATTTACCCTTACTTAAATTCAAAACCATTGTTAAAGATCATCTTATTCGTATTATACAATTAATGAGTTTTTAGATGATAAAATGTCTTGGGAATAATGTTATTATTGATTTGATATAATATCTTGTTTGTGTAGAATGACACTTGTGACGTGGGGGCACGTTGTGAATATTTGTCAGTTTTCTCGTGCATTTCCTTTATTTTTTTAATAACATTTTTTTTTTTATTATGTTATGTTTTTACAAAATTAAAACTATATTTATCCACAGACTGCCCCTAACGGCTGCATAGCAATGTGTAAAGTGATGCAACCGCAGAGCCGGACTTTTTACTTTTTGTTTATTATTTATTTTGTAAACATTCATCTTAATTCGTTAATCTAACGTTGTGGTGCTCTGCTGCATCACTTTACACGCTACCCAAATTGTAAATTACAAAAGATTGTAACGATCCATTTTTTTTAAAAAGAGTGGCGTGAGTTTCTTGCCAGTTCTTCTCATAGCTCCACCCCGGCCCCGTCAGCGAACTGGTCGTAGGCAAATTTGCTGACTCTACTTTTCGGATAACCTGTTACATTCTTGTGACTTTCATAAGTGTTGTTACCTTGTAACCTAGATGAATAAAGGAGATTTCAGTTCATTTCATTTCACCATTGTGTTAGCAGGATCGGGTCCCAGTTGCTTGTTCACAACGCGTTCTCTATTTCGTTACTCAAACGATTTTCATGCCATCTGACATAGAGAAAAGGCGATTTGAAAAAGACCCATTTTTACTGAAATACCATGTGAGCAATGTAAAATTTAAAGTAAAAGATTATAAATATTTAAACTCTGCTACTATTACATACTTAAGACGAAGAGAGTCATATAAAAAGCATAAGAATATTTTGTTCTGGTATTCATTTTATTTGGAGAAGACCCGTGAACTATCATTTCCATCCGTAAACGTCCCACTGCTGTGGACCTTTACGGGTTGAAATGATGATTCAAGAAGAAAGGTATCGCATTTACCTGGACACCTAGTATATACTATTGTGTTATTTCAACTAGAAATACCATGTGAGCAATGTAAAATTTAAAGTAAAAGATTAGAAATATTTAAACTCTGCTACTATTACATACTTAAGACGAAGAGAGTCATATAAAAAGCATAAGAATATTTTGTTCTGGTATTCATTTTATTTGGAGAAGGCCCGTGAACTATCATTTCCATCCGTAAACGTCCCACTGCTGTGGACCTTTACGGGTTGAAATGATGATTCAAGAAGAAAGGTATCGCATTTACCTGGACACCTAGTATATACTATTGTGTTATTTCAACTAGAAATACCATGTGAGCAATGTAAAATTTAAAGTAAAAGATTAGAAATATTTAAACTCTGCTACTATTACATACTTAAGACGAAGAGAGTCATATAAAAAGCATAAGAATATTTTGTTCTGGTATTCATTTTATTTGGAGAAGACCCGTGAACTATCATTTCCATCCGTAAACGTCCCACTGCTGTGGACCTTTACGGGTTGAAATGATGATTCAAGAAGAAAGGTATCGCATTTACCTGGACACCTAGTATATACTATTGTGTTATTTCAACTAGAAAAATATACTGGAAAAAAGTCATACATAACATAAAAACATCGTATAATCGTATGGGAAATGAAAAAAAATTGTACGTAACAGCATCCATAGCAAGGCATCGAAAACATAAATTTTATCATGTTCATCGCGGATAAATAAAGTGAATGGGGGGAAATGAGCCGATTTTTATGTATATACATTACACGCGGTGAAACAGCCTGTGACATAACGTGTAACTACGGCTTCGTGTATTTGGCGTTTTACCCTTATATAACTTGTTTTTTAAAGATAGCTATCGTCACTGCGAAAAGAACCCTTTAACGTAGACGTTATGTAATTTTTGGCATATTTTACAATTAAATTCCCTTCGAAAAAGTAAACCAGTTATTTGCAGAGCATAAAATTATATATTAATTAAAACGCAGCTAGTTACAAACTAAGTACTTTTACAACGAAACAAAAAAAAACTTAATAATAAATAAAATCTCCATTAAATTCAAAATGACCATCTGTGGATTATTCAATTAAAAAAATATATATATTCAATTCAATACGTTTATTTTGGAAATTTATCCATGCCATCTCACAAAATACAAAACGTAATAGAATAATAATTTAAAATTACAATAACATTAAATTGGACAAAATAATATTTATAACTCATAACTAACTCAATTTAATAATAAAATATTTTCCTAATGAGTTTCAATTCACATCTATTACGAAAGTATATAACATTCTAAATGTATAGATTATGATCTAAAACCCTATCTCTATTGCACTATGTCCAACAGTGGACGAACTTAAGGTAATTATGATATCTTTATTGATATACTACGGCAGTAAAATACTGGCAAAAATTTCCTATAAACAACCCCAGAATACAGTAAAATAAACTACTAACTTTCCAAGCGCCGCGCCGAGTCGTCGCTATACAATAACTTGTAGTTCCAACCTTCCATCCCTGTTACTTCTATCATATTTTCCTTGTAAACTCTAGTGTGATGTACACAGAGCCGTTTGTTTTATCCGAAAGCAATAATACACAAACAATGAAGCTTAGCGACGGTAGTTTATGACGTCATATATTCTCGTAGAGTGTTCTGCTATCAACTGATGGTGTGATACAAAATATTGGCGTGTAGCGATTTAGGAGATATTACTTTACAATAAGGCATAGTTTGCTATAGCAACAATATTCGATTTGTTTTGTATTAAGTTCATAATTATTCTAATGACATTTAGAGCTAAGGTTTTAATACTTAATCATGAATGCAAAATACAGACTGTCAATTAGGGGGCTTACTCTGAATTTCGACATTCGATTGGTCGGTTTTGATGTCGTTGTCAAATGTAAGGAAATTTAGATATGGTCGATGTCACTTTCAAACATTTGACAGTGACATCAACACAGACTAATCGAATGTCGAAATACAGAGTAAGCTCCAGGTACCTACATAGTTTTGAATTTGAAACAAAAGAGTGACATATTATTTGTGTGCAAGTTAAGGGTGTCTAAATATTTACTGGGTTTATAGCTTCTATAGTAATGTTTGAATTATCTTCAAGCGTTTATCTCCCCGCTAGCCGCTCTAGCCAATATGACGTTTCGTCGTCCTTGCCAAAGTCTTACGCTGGGGATTGTCTGAGCAATGTTGCAACTGGAAACAGTCACCTAATTGCTTGCGTGTAATCGTATGAAATTATTCGGAATGTTGCGTCACTGCAGCGGCCATAAACAGTCTGCAAATCAGCTCAGAACCTTTAGATATTCTTTCTCGCTTCATCTTATACCTTACACAAGAAAACATTATGTGAAAAACAATTTAATGTGTTTTACAACTATCCTTCCTAGTAACATGATTTTTCATTACTGCAGAATACCTTTCCCGTGTCATAACTTAATAAAATACTCGATCAAGGGCTTCCACAAAATTTTATGTTATTTTTTATGGTTACGTTCAAGATTTACTACTTTAATATACATTCTTTGTTTCGTTATTTTTCAATTAAGTTGGAGGAGAGTTTTTAGCTGATCCAAAAATACATAGAAAATAACAGCTTAATAAATAAGCCGTGAAAGCCTATAGGGAATAAGGAAATGAGAAAGAAATATTATTATATCCTGTTAATGGATCTGTTTATTACATAATGAAGCTACTGGATTTGAGAACAGAAAGTAAGTCCTCAACTTTAAAAGTGAAAAGGTGTAAGTACTATATTTTTTTTATATAGTATTCTACTGGATTTTCCAATACTTTCTTCAACAATAAAGTCGAATGTCTGGAGTCTAGACAACGTTTTTAGCATGTTTAGTAGGCTAACATTTTTTGTATCTTGTTTTTGGCAGGCATTCTATATTTTTTGCACTTCATTCTTTTTCTCAACTTAAAACATTATTTGAGTCGTCTATAGCTTTTTTAGAAATTAAAATATCAAAAGTTAAACAATCCTTAGTAGTCTTCCAGACTATTCTACTTAACATCCTAGCAGAAGACTGTTAACAGTTTATTGACCGATAGTATAAATACGTATGATGATAATGATTTCGTTGCGCCTTAAATAAGTTTAATTGGGTACCCGATTATCGGTAAACGTAGTTGGTTCAGTGTACGTGATAGTAGCCATCACGTACACGATCAAAATCTGGGCTAATTGCAACATGTTATCTGAGAAGGCTCTTATGCGCAATTTTTTAACCATCAAATAAAAAATATTGATATGTTAAATTTTAAAATAATAAATTAAAAAATTACAGTTGTATGTTTAAAGTAATTCTATTGTTTTACTTTTATGTTCAGTCAGGTTATTCTTTAACCGATGAATAACTTATTTTATGGTTCAACATTTTATTTTATTTTATTATTGCATTAGTAGTATAAATATATAGATACTCTATAACAATATGAATCAAAAATCGGGCTTTGTATAGAATTATCTTTGTTACACAAAGTTCTAACTTCATTGGCACTTGGCAGCAATAATTAAACCTTTAATCTATATTTTTATACCCATAGCTTGTCTACTTACATATAACCGGGCACACATTTCGGCACGTTACACCACATAATAAAGGGATCATAAAATCTCCGAGTGAACAATGTTATCAATGCAAAGTATCGTGTAACAGGCGCCATCCTAAATTTTCGTGCTGTCGTTCAGGTGGGAGGCACAATGAGAGAAATGAATACGAATGGACGAGTTTTTAGATATCTTTGTATTTGTTTATTGATAAACACAGTGACGTTATCTGGGGACTTACTCTGAATTTCGACATTTGATTATTCGGTTTTGATGTCGCTGTCAAATGTTTGAAAGTGACAGCCACTATATCTAAATTTCCTTACATATGACAGCGACATCAAAACCGACCAATCAAATGTCGAATTTCAGAGTCAAATTTCCCCTGACTCGTAGATCGTACGCAGAAGCTCTTGCGAACTATAATTTCAGAACAAAAATCTCTTGGGAAACTTAAGCAATCTAAGTCAATTTCTAGTCTCTAACTTGTAAATCAAACAATAGCAAAAAACTAGTTCGTTGCCAAAAAAACTTTTATCTTTATATCAATATTGCGGGTTTCATCCCAATATTATTTATTCCATTAAAATAATTTCAAATTTGAAAGAGGTGAGTCGAGTTCAAATTCAAAAGTTCTCTCTTTCTAGTTCAACAAACTCAATGCTATCACAATTTCATGAATTCAAATGTTATATTAAAAGTTACACAACAGTCGAGCTCTATTGTTTTACTTAGAGTCTTTACGAGAATGTTTCGTTGTACAATTCCAAATGGAGTTATTTTTAATTCACCCTTTCGAAACACTGTCGCTTAATTAAAATAACACTAACATTCACAGTATATTTAATGTTTGCTTCGTTTATTTTTCTAGGATTCATTATGGTAATGTTCGTGTGTGAATACATTTTGTTGCTGCATTTATTCTCTCAATGGTAGACACTATGTTATGATATCGTCCTTGTCGAGCTTTGAAAGTATTTTAATATGACATTGTGTCTACGTACATACTGTATTTATTTTACATATTAATTAGTTATAACATTAATTAAAGGTTTTTTGATTTTCACTGATGTCTCCAAGTAAGATCATTGGTTGTCTCTTGTTTCTTCTAAAGTTCGTACTATTAACCGATTTTATTAAAATAATTAGATAAAATCATTGTTGGTAATAATTACAAGGTACGAGATAATTATAATAATAATTTACTATAGTAATTATATCTGGAAAGAGAGAAAAATAAGTCCACACTTTGTAATCCATATTCAGTCGTTTGATAATTTTAATGAAACCAAATTTTATAATGCCAAAAAAAAAACAAAAGTGATTCAGGTCCATTGTGGCTAAGATTTTCAATTAAAATGGCTTTAGCATATCCTTGTTTCCGTGTAGTGACAGATTAAGAATATATAATGTCACTACCCCATGTCAACCCGTGGGTGTCGTAAAAGGCGACCTAAATGGTAGCCCCATGCAGACAAGAGCATTACGAGAAAAGGAAAATTTGAAACAAACCCTATACCAACCCATCTGGCCAGCGTGGTATAGTAGGCTAAATTCCCTCCACATTCCTGACCCGTGCCCAGCAATGGGACGTTTATGGGTTGAAATGATGATATCCTTGTTAATTTTTTAGGTAACACAGTCTCTTATATCGTAGGCATTGACAATCAAACTCATTGTGCCCCCAACTTTGACTAACAAACAGCAACTTTAGGGGCGGTTTACGTTACACTTAATTGTTCGTAAAACAAAAGTTTCCGCAGCCGATAACGTACGGAGGGGTGCCCGATATAACTTACAAGTTCTTAGGGTACGATGTTGAACACTGTTGAACCCACTTGTAGGGGACGAGCGTGTAATTACGACAAGATACAAGTAACAAGTTTCAATATCGATTGGATAGCTTTGGCTAAGAAATTTGGATTTGAAATTCTTGGATGCAAACGTAAGTCAACACTGTATAAAGTGCACCAAACCTGGCATGTTTTTAATATGCGTTAAACATTCAACATGACATCTCAAAGAACTTATGATAATTTCATACGATTAACTTTAAAGAATACGTTTTAGAAATCCACACGTAGACGGTCATCGAATGTATTTAAAACCTTTTAGTAATATCATGAGGAATTTGCTTCATAGTACCTACAGGTCTTGTCTTACCTCTCTTTCTAGCTAGGTATTCTGTATCCTAGATAGAATCCGTGTTTCTTTTTCCTATCTATTATGAATGATAGAAAAAATGAAAAATTACAAAACCTGTAAACGAGTGTAAGATTTCGGAAGAATCGTCTTCAGAAATCTTATTTTATCTTATGGTTCTGTATTTAGTTTTAATCATCGAATATAATAATATCTAAACTAATATTATAAAGTTTTAGAGTTTGTTTGTTTGATTAAACGCTAGGGTCTCAGGAACTACTGCTCCAAATTGAAAACTTATTTTGGTGTTGGATAGCTCATTTATCGAGGCAGGTTATAAGCTATATAACATTACGCTAAGACTAATAGGAGATGAGCAATAGATAAATAAAGAACGACGGGATCGAAGCGAAGAATACCTACAATTCTAGAGTGGCTGTAGTTAAAAGTGCAATGTTAATTCTCATTAGGAGAGAAGGAAGGCAATTAATATCCTTCATGTTTTTCTCACCAGCAACTGGGATAACGTTTCTGATAAGTAATTTAGCCGTTTTCCTGCTCAAGGGATTTCTGGAGCACAGCCTGATATGGAAAAGATCATGGTAAAAAGGAAAGAGGAAAATTACAAGCTCAGAAACTCACGGTTATTTATGTGAAAAACATAACATGAACATGTTTTTGGTTACTCAACATGCAATAATATATCTAAAACTATAAGACCTCTTTTTGTATAATTCAATATGCAATTTTATCTTCAAAACGCTAACGATTAAAAATTTGTATTTTTATAGATCCATATTTTCTTTTGTACCTATATAGTCAAATGGGTAAACGGAGTCTATCGACAGAGGGCTCACAAAGTGTACATACCAAAGTGTTCCTCAAGCGATTATTGCACGAGGTACGTATGTCTGTAGCAGTAATACCTTTTCAACTATTTTCTCTTTGATGAGATTCTACAGGGTGGAATTTTGTAATGCCACCTGGAGGGAAAGCACTCTACATTTGATCATTTGATCCTTATGATTGACCCTATCGATTGATGCCATGTGTGGCAAACGAATTTCCGAAAATATTTAAATGCAGATTTGTTTCTTTTTAAAAATAAAGGAATGTTTCCTTTGAGTAAAATTATCTATCTCAAATATTTAGAGCACTTTCCCTCCAGGTGGCATTACAAAATTCCACCCTGTATAGTATATACCTATTTCCTTGGTTATAGGTACATATTATTTAATGGAAAAATTTGATCCTCCGATGAAACCTGGGTAGCGCGCAATGTCTGTGACGACAGCAAGTAGACATGTAATAGACGGGCAATTTCGGGACAAGTAGTTGTGTAGTGTAGTTAGAATAACACTTTAACAGAATGGCAAGGTATCGGATTAATAGAATAAAACAAAGTCGCTGTTACTGTCTGTCCGTCCCTTTGTATACTTAAATCTTTAAAATTACACTACGGATTTTGAAGCGGTTTTTTTAATAGATAGAATGATTCAAGAGGAAGGTTTTTAGGTATAAAATACACACCACGCGGGTGAAGCAGCGGTTGGGAATTAGTCTAAAATATTTAAGTAGAGAACATTCGAAGTATATACTTGTATTGTATATATTTAGCATCGCAAATAATCCATACCCAAGCCAATACCTAATTTATAATTCAGTGTATCAAATCTTTACGGCACACAAGGTGAGCAGTCCGTAAAGTTCGTTCCTCGGCTATCATCGAAATCAACCGTTTACCGTTTATGGCTAAACTTGGCTCACATGAGTTATGTTATGCCAAATGTTTGCCAAAATAGCGCACGGAGCCGTAAACTTCACGGCATTGTCGTATATGACTGTAGGTCTTTTATATTAGACGACACGATAACGATTCAGTATCGATTCTTAAATTCATCATTGATGTTTTCTTAACTTGAAAATGTTTTAAGAATAGCACGGAATATTTGTCTCGACTTTGAAGCCTCAAAATTGAACAGAAGCCTTAATAGAATTAAAAATATTATATAGATTAATCTGTCGGTATGTTGTCGTATAGTGTAAAAGTTTTTCTACTAAAATGTAATTGGAGTCCAAAACCAGTTGCTTTGAGTACCAATAACGCACATGTGGGACCTGAAGGTATTTGTACAAAATATTCTATTTCTCAGCAGGTGCTGCTAAACCAAGGCAAGGTTATGGGTGAATTTTAAATATCATAGAATTTGGTAAATTTTCTTCTATACTAATGAGTGTTTGTAGTTGTAGCTCAATGCAATGAGAGATTTAAGTTATATGTCACGAAAAATTAGCTTAAATGAAATGTTGGAACTTTATTTTGTATTAAACTTACTACACGTCCAGAATTTAATCAAAAACTTAAGATTTTGTTTTATGGCACCCATTTTAATAACGTAAAATTGTTTGTTTTGTGAAGAACTACATGGTACCAATTATACCTATTGTCTTTGTCTCGATCACGACATCAATTAATAAGTATAGCTCGATTAAATTTTTAAACATTACAAACATTATATAGACTGGCCTGTTGGTCTAGTGGTTAGTGACCCTGACTGCTAAGCCGGAGGTCGTGGGTTCGATCCCCACCCAGGACAAATCTTTGTGTGATGAGCATGATTGTTTGTTCTGTGTCTGGGTGTAATTTATCTATAATATGTATGTATTTACAAAAAAAAAATGTATATAAGTAGTATATCAGTTGTCTAGTACCCATAACACAAGCAAAATATAATTGCTTAATTTGGAACTAGATGGCGCTATGTGAATGTAGTAGAATATTATATTATATTATTATGTCTCTACGAGGATAGAAGACTCCCATACAACAAATTGGTGTAGTAAACGATTATGTCACTACTAGAATGTCTACGGTATCGGCAAAAATTGAAGTTTTGTAGTGTGCAAAACCCATACATTTATTTCAAGTACCATAACAGTCATGACAGTATGATTCAAAAATTGTTATAGCCATGGCAAACAGAGTATTTTTATTACCGCCGCCGACTATTGCATATTTTATGGGAGCAACCTGTTACGGTAGTTTATTTTTTAGTGTAGCAACAAATATAAAGTAGTAATGGTATTAAAATTTAATAAAATGTTAGATGATTGTTGCAATGATAAAATATATAAATGGGTGGGAGTTTTATTAATTTTTTTTATGAATACCTCTGCCTATTTAAGCATCTCGCTAAAGCTACCACTTTAACTTTTACTGGTAATAAATACTCATAAGCATAATTTATCGTGTTTAAATTAGGAACGATCAAATACATTATTTAATGTAATAAATAAATAAAAACATTTATTTGTCAGAATATTGTTGCAGTGGTGTTACAAGTAATAAAGAGTTCATATTATTCTGCTGTTTCCACCATACAAATATTTATTTTGAATTTATTATGCACTCAACTGTAATAAAATGTCATCATGTAAAAAAATAAAAAATCGACTTAATATAATGTCAAAATAAAATAAAAGAATTATAAGCCATATCATCAGTTATCAAATTTATCAATTAAAAAGTCAGTAATAGAATAATAACTTTTGTGTATTAAAATGGCAAACAATTTGTTCTTAAATGTAACCAAGTTATATGTTATGTAAGTAAAAAGAGTATACTCAAAGTTTTAAAAATCAATTAATTAAATTAGTTTCGAAATCATTGTCATATAGTAAAAAATATAGCTACATTTTTCCACAAATACATACATATATCTATTTAAAGATTGATATTTAAAAGTCGAATATTTATCATAGTTTCAGTGGGTCCTAGACAGACTTTGTATTGGTAGAATAGGAATTTTCGATATTACATTTTAAGCCCGCGTGTATTTATTCAATCTAACTTATATGTCATTTTCGTAGAAAAATCACTCGTAAAATGTAAATAGAAACAGAATGTTCTTATATTTTAATACAAAAATATTTTATTAAAAGATAAAGATATTTTACGATCCACGGAGCGCCAATCTCAGTATAGGGCATTCGTTATTTGAATAATAAACAGCTGAAACTTCAGCCGTTACAAAACTTATTTCAATTCTATCTACGTGCTTCAGAAATTCTCAATTCTCCAGATTCAAATCCAATTTTAATTTGAAAAATAAATTAATCCTCTTTGCAAACCTCAAAGGCTCTTTAAAACCCAATTATTTATATAGTTATTACAATAAATTGTATAAATTAACTGTTCTAAACAAAATTATATATTTTTTTGACTAGTTAGTAAATATTCATAGTCATTATCTTTAGAAAGTTCTGAAGAGTCGTGGATTGTTATAGGTTTATTCGGTTAAGTGACAAAGTCACATTTGTGAATGTCAAAGGTTTCTGATGCTATATTACCATGCAAGAAATTGAAGCTGTTTAGACAAAAGTTGCACATGTTTGGAAAAAATCTAATTTGAATTATATAAAAAGTAAGTACGTACTAGTATTACTTTTGAATATCTTCTTAAATTTATTTGTTTCATTTATGGAACGGTCTAGTATGGCGATTGTGATTGACAATTAATTAGAAGTAAATTAAAAGTAGCCGATGCTTATACATTAAGAAAATTTATAACGGAGAGGAAGTTAAAGAGATGTGCTTGGAACGGAGCAATTGTCGCTCTATATATAGTATATCTAATACAATTACCCCAAAATAATGTAATTAAGTGACCGGCATGCAAATCATGTGGTCCGAGTTCGATTTTGATCGGCAGCACCAATATGGGTTTTACTTTGTGGAATTTATATGTCTCTACTAGTCAAGTGACTTACCATTTGCTAACGGTGAAGGAAAACATCTTGAGGAAACCCACATAACCTAGAATAAAATTCGAAGTATATTTCTAATCCTACAGCAATAGCTGGCCCGTGTGTGGATTATGGCCTGTACCCTCTCAGCTCTCTAGATAGAGAAGAGGAGACCCGAGCCCAGCATTGGGACATTAATAGACATTATTTTTTTAAATCGCATTTGAGATTTAACCTGGAAAATCTTTAAAACTTTGTTTCAGCCTATTATCTAGAGAAATATCTTAACTCTGTTTTCAAATTATTTTATTATAGTAAATTGATTGTAAATGTATTAAATGTTATAATGATTTCGTTTTTTAAGTTTCAAGTCTCTTATTATATTTTTTAAGAACGTTCTTATTAATTTTGAGAATAAATATACAAGAACGCTATAATGAAGAGAGTTGTAAGTTATACATTCATTCACAACTTGTGACAAAGGTTTTAAGGTTAATTGATCATGTTACTATAGTTACAATGAAAAATGAGTATTCCCTATTGCTTTTAATTTGTTAAGCGCTGTGTCGTACAAATTCTCAATAATAACCTCTCATCGCTATCGGCGTAGTGGGCATCCTTAATTAATTGAACCTATCTAGACCCTTCGTTGGGAAATCAACCTTTTTATTTGTTCCACATTCTTCATAAACACAGTAAATTCAACTCTAATTCAAAGGAAATAAGTTCAAAGTCAAAATGCAGTACGGCGCTTTTAATTTGCAATTTTCCGGCTTACTATTTCTGTGGGATTAAGCTAGATACGGATAGAATCTTTAATTTCCTTAGGGCGTTACTGTCGGGTAGATGATATTCGGATCCTCGGAGGACGTACGATTGGATATTATATACATTTTTATAGATGTCATTCTCTTGATGTGCCATAATATTGGATGCTGGAATGTGCCATTATAGCAGACGTGAGATGAATAAGTGTGTGATGTTTGACTATTCAGTTATGTTTAGTTGTGGAACTTTTTCGACATGTTTTTGTGCCGGCGTAGATATTTCTGAGACGATTAAATATATGAGGCGAATGTGAAAGGAAACGTTGGAAGGAGAAGACCTAGAAGAACGTACCATGACGTTCTAAAGAAGGGACAGATCAGGAGTACCCTCAACCGGCGAGAATGCATGAAAAAGACTGGTGAATGTTGAAGAAGACAAAGACGTATGTCAGAATCGTAGCAAGTGGAAGGAAATGGTCTCTGCCTACCCCTCTGTTGGGAAAAGGGCGTGATCTTTATGTATGTATGTATGTATATTTACGTGATAGACGTGGACATTTACGGTAGACGTAGAACTTAGTAGTAGTCGCTTAGTAGTAAAGATATAGAACGAGCTATGCCCGGCGTCTCTTTGAAGTATAAAATTCATAACAAAGTAATCGGAAAATGACGAAGAACCAGCATTACCGACACACAAATAGCTCGTATAATAAATAACAATAATCATGATCAGTTTTAATTTATTTTTTTAATGTTTACTTTAATCATAGTACGTGTAGTGACGATATTCAACCCATGGGTGTCATAAAAGGCGACTAAGGGTGTAACCAACAGACAAGAGCACTGTGAGAAAAGGAAAATTCAAAAAAACCTCTATACCAACCCGTCTGTCTATTTTATTGGATGTGTATAGATACATCCGATAAAATATTTAAAAGAGAACTTCTTCAAAATTATTCATGTATAATTTTATTCAGTCAAATTTCAATATAAAATTAATTATTGCGAAATTCGATAAACTTCATCATTAATAACACCATTAAATGAGTTAGTACCGAGTCGTCACCTGTTCCGCTTCGTCATCAAAAATTTTGCCCATACTAAAAATCCCGACTCGTCACTGTTTAAAAATATATAAATTTTTATTAAATATTCATGTCCCGAATCGTCACCATTGAAAATTTTCTAAATAAACGGTACAGTTTGCAAGAAAAGTTTATGTGGGTAGAGGTACTAGGTACGTTAAATAAAATAGTGGTTTGATTTTAGTAAGAATTAAATTTGAAAGTAATCAATTACTTGCATATAAATAAAAAAGTATAGGTAGAATATAAATTTACAGACGCTCAAAAAATACCTTGAACATTATGCCACCAAAGTCCTCCCATGGAGGAACACAGGGCAATGGTGGTGAGGTGTAACATGCTAGCTCGCAGGTTTGCACGCTGATGTAAAGAAGTTAAAATTACACTATTCAAGGCATACCTACTGCCAGAACTTCTACACGAGCAGAACATCGCTCGGGTCACTGTACAGGAGAAACGGTCAATACTTGTGTCTGAAGTCGAGGCATCTCTAGGGCGGGCCTCCGAATGGGGTGTGAAGAACTTAGTTCAATTCAACCCCTCGAAGACACAAGTATGCGCGTTCACTGCGAAGAAGGACGCATTTGTTATGGCGCCTCAGTTTGAAGGAGTATCTCTCCCATTGTCCGAAAGTATTGGGATCCTCGGCGTTAATATATCGAGCAAAGTCCAGTTTGGGAGTCATTTGGAGGACAAAGCTGAATTGGCGAGCAAAAAATTGGGTGTCCTGAACAGGGCGAAGCAGTACTTCAAACCTAAACAGCGGCTTGTGCTGTACAAAGCACAGGTCCGGCCGCATTTGGAGTACTGCTCTCACCTCTGGGCGGGAGCTCCCAAGTACCAGCTCGACCCACTTGACTCCCTCCAAAGACGGGCTGTTCGAATCGTCGATGATCCCAATCTGACGGACAACTTGGAATCGTTAGAGCAACGGAGAGACTTTGGGTCACTCTGTGTGCTCTATCGATTGTTCCATGGGGAGTGCTCCGAAGAACTCCTTGATTTGGTGCCATCGTCGCCTTTTTACCATCGCACCACTCGACGCCGCTGTAGGCTTCACCCGCACTACCTGGAGCCGATATCGTCTAGAACGGTAAGGTTCCAGCGATCATTCCTCCCACGTACGTGCCGGCTCTGGGGTGAACTTCCTACAGCGGTGTTTCCTGAGCGCTATGACATGTCCTTCTTCAAACGAGGTTTAAAGAGAGCTATCCTCTCAAGGTAGGCAGCGGCCTGGCTGTGCCCCTAGCATTGCCAACGTCCATGAGCGGCGGTAACCACTTACCATCAGGTGGGCCGTCTGCTCGTCTGCCACTTTCGGCAATAAAAAAAAAAAAAAAACGAGCAGCCTGCGGGCTATACGCAGAAAACGTTAAATGCCCTGCGTGTTCAATATAAAAATGCTTTTAGAATGCTGTTGGGGATGCCGCCCTTTTGCAGAGCATCCAACATGTTCGCAGAAGCGAGGGTTGGTGGGTTTTATGCAGTCAGGTGAAAAACATCGGTCTCGTTATTGTACCGGATTCGCGGCAGCCCCAAAGAGATAAAGCTGAGTGGTATCAGTCACCCGTAACGACGCACATTGATGATGATGATGTCTTATATGCCGATTTCGGCTACGGCGACTACTACTGCGCATTGTCAATTGAGCCTGATACTGCAGTAACAATCAGATGCGCGTGAAATATTATTTTGCATAGGCTATTGCGCTAAAACAGATGCACTCTCTTGTCTAAAACCCCACAGAGCCCAATGGAACGGTAACCGCTACAATTAGAGTGGAGCTGGATGCAGTGTACTGCAGCGACGCTAACTTATCGCGCTAGGCCGTACACTAGACCATATTATATTACATAAATGTGAATAAAAGAGAAAATAATTATAAAATAGATCTTAGAAATGCAATTTGACGTGTGAGGCACATTATTAGTAAAGTGAAGCCTTGCTTACATGGTCCCTTTCACAAATTAAATAATTGAAAATTAATTAATTAATGATTTTAGTAAAGTGAAGCCTTGCTTACATGGTCCCTTTCACAAATTAAATAATTGAAAATTAATTAATTAATGATTTGATGAATTTAATAATTATTTATTTTTTATGTAAACTGTATGCATTCTTACTAACAATAGATTTTGAAGTTAAAACTGACTACTAACATTTTTGGACCTAGTTGTCGTAAATAAAGACATTTATTATTATTCAATTATCACAGTTAGGTAGATTCTTAAATTCTTGTGCTTAAATTGTTACATATTTCAGTTAAGAGGCGATTTATATTATTATCTAGTTTACCGACATTGTGCACTTAATATGCCTACCTTAGTTTATAAGGACTTTTAATATAAGTAGGAATTTATAGTTGCTTTTCGTTCTGCCTGTACTTTGACTAAAATAATGTACTGGTGACGAGCCGGGACATGATTTTTTAAAATAAATGATACGGGGACGAGACGGGATATGTTTTTTATTGATGACGAGCCGGGATCGTGACGAGCCGGGCCTGACTCCATTAAATCTTGTATGAAGTTTCATGATGCATGCAATTAGTGGGAAACTCATATTAATACCATAATACTCAATAATAACTTTATAAGTAAAGCTTGTATTCCCTTTTAAATGAAACTTTTATCATGCACATATATCGTAATTTAACGCTCATTTAACGTTCTGAACATTATGGTTGTCTACATACATTGATAATTTTAAATTTGGTGTTTATAAGATAAGATAAGATAAGAAGAAACTAGCCTATCTCGTAATTTATATTCTGGACTATCTCCATGTTAACTTTCATGAAGATTGTTTGAAAACATAAAACATAAACAAACTTTCAAATGGATTCTAGACATTCAAGCCTTCAGCAAAATAAAAAAAAATTGTTTATGATTATATTTCTTTTTTCAAAAAAATATGTGTCAGACAAATTTCTATGATAAGAAAGTTTCATTAAAATCAGTAGCAAATGTTACAAATTCACAATTCACTATTACTTAACAACGTAACAAGCTTCAAAATACATTCATTTTAATTTCACAGCTTTAAAAACTTTTTGTAACGGTCTAAATGTTTTTCTCATTATCCATAAAGTATACGTAAGTAAAGAAAAAAACGGCAAAAAGTTTGTTTTACTAGCCTTTGTCAGAATAAGTTTTAACCCCAATTTGTGTAAATCATTGAACAAAATATGGTAGGGAAAAAGGTAAATAGACGAAGTGAGCGTTGTGGAGAGCGGACAAACTTTTTAATACGCCGTATTGTACCGAATACTATGTCCTTCATTTTTAGAAACCCCTACTATTGTGAAAATATCGCAAAAAATACACTGTGTGCACAGATAAAATACTGTAGAACAATCGATAATGGGGGTCTGTTTTTATGATGGTAACATTGTTTACAATATATATTTTTTATGTTGGCAAATGTGTGAAATACAACCTGTGAAATAAAAACGATTTTATTATCGCTTATCTAAATCGGCGAAAATCTTTGTCTTCGTGACCGTACAACTTATTAAAAAAACTCGTTTACCAATATTCTGACTGAAAATATTGATTTTCACGTAATTTATCATTATATTTTGTTCCAATAAATTAATCCATTTTATTTTATAAAAATCTTTAACCATTAGCATCGCAATATCATTTAAAATTTAACGCTAAGCGTATTTATTATTAATACAAGAAAACAAAATTAAATACATAAATTTAAATCTCTGAAAATAAGCGAGTACTTTAATGCTATCAACGTTAAAAGGTTTTAAAGTTAAGCCTAAATAAGAAGATTAAATATTACAACAAGGATTGCATTATGAAAAACTATGTCAAAAAATCAAATCTATAAAATATTAGACTACATTCATGTTGTTGTAAAATATACTTTATTTAGAATGATTTAAAGTTCAATAAAGTAATGTATTATAACTGTATGTAAGCAACAAGTCTCCTTATAAAGTAATCGGTGTCGACGGTCGGTACTTTGAGAACGGTGTAAGTATGGAGCGGCTATAAACCAATCAATCAAGAAATTTAACGACCAATATTTCAGTATCAATTGAAACAAGCAAGCGCTCAAATAGATATCTGTTTGAGGCTCATTTGTTATCTGTATTAGATTAGACATAACGGCGAAAGTATGGTTTTAATATCTTATTAGCTGTTCTGCCTGCGTGGTATGCGATTGCACAGATAATAATTTGCTCTTAGTCATTAGGTATAAATATACCTAATCACTAAGGGCAAATTATGCTGCTTTTAAATAAAAATAATTAAAATTTTATTTTTTTATTTATTTTAATGAATTAGTCCAGCTGTTTCTGGGTTATGCATTGAGCAGATCATTTCTTTATTCGCTTTTATTAATATAAATAACACACCATCATGCTATTTTTCAACGAAGTAATAGGTGTATCGTAGCCAGATTTCGCATCATAGGTAACTTAGATTCCTAGTTACAGCGAGTCTCTTCTTTATTCAGTAGAATTCCCGACTCCTTTGAAGATTCTCAAGCAGTGGGCTAATAGAAGAACGTGATCACGCGAAGCGGTCGTTCGTTCGCGCGAATAAACGATCGATGTATGCAGCAGCGCAGCGGGCCCCCTTTTTTTGGTATCGATGCTAAGTATTGACGTCAACATATACAATAAGATCACTTCCCACTCGCGCAAACGAACGATAATCGCGTCGCGCGATCGCATTCTATTTAGAGACCCTTACAACTATTAGTTTTACAAAGATCCTTGTTATTTATCACATGTTATGTCATCGACAAAATATCGAGAACCTACAGTTGTGGTCCGTACAAAACTTTTCTAAGGAGCTCCAAAATACATGGGGTGCTGTCACAGCGAATAAGTTTCGTTCATTGTCAGTGTTCCCCCAATTTTTCGAGAGTGTAAGCCGTCATGTTTATACCGGCTTGTTATTTTTGTGACCGAGTTTACGTAAAGCTCAGTTTCTCTATAGTTCTGACCACTTGACTACCTTATTGAAGTTATGGATGTTTGTAACGGGGTTGTTACAAATTCGAGGTTATAAAGCTTAAGAGTTTGTTTAGTTGAAGGTGCCAATCTCAGGAACTATTTTATACTGAATCAAATCGAAAAAATCTTTTAGTGTGGATAGCCCATTTATCGAGGAAATATCCTACTACAAGTCGCGCGGGGCTTCGCTCTCGTCGTTCTTTATTTAGCCACTGCTCAGTTCCTGTTGGCCGTAGCGTGATGTTATATAGCCTGGATAAAGCTTCGATAAATGGGCTATCCAAAACTAAAAGATTTTTCAAATCGATCCAGTAGTTCCTGAGATCCTAGCGTTCAAACAAACATACTCCACAGCTTTATAATATTAGTATAGATAAAACATCACACTATGACCAATAGGAATTGAGTAGTCGGTAAACAAAAACCCACGGCAGCTAAGCTCTAGGCAACACCTAGTAATTAAACAAATTAATAACCAAGACTGAATCAGCCATACTATTTCAATAGAAGCACATACAATAAATTCTTCAAGCACCACAGGTAATCCACAGCTGTCAATTGTACGTACAATTTATTACCAGATAAGCAATATGGCGTAATTCCCCTTGGTACCGTTAGTTGAACAGTCTGTTATGGCATACTATTTATAGCATATAGCTATATCTATACTAGATTATGTGGTAGATTAAATGTTTTGTGCGATATAGAGACATTTATTCAGTTAAGAATATTTGGGACATTTTTTTACACAGCGTCATCTAGCTTAAAGAAAGCTAATAATAAGCTTATGTCATCTAGGCAACTGATAAATATAATACATATTTTTTATTTATTTCTAAATAAATATATATATATACATATATAATATTAAACAAAGGAAAACACTCAAACTCCGAAACAAACATTTGTAACATACCTAAATAAATTTTTTTGTTCCGACCCGGAGATCAAATCGGAACCTCAAAAAACGCAACCGTATATTTTACTACCGCTACACCACTGAGACATCAATATATGCCAAGGTAGGAGAAATTCATTAATATCACTAAAAACCGGCCAAGAGCGTGTCGGGCCACGCTCAGTGTAGGGTTCCGTAGTTTCCCGTCCGTTAGACGTGCCAGAAGTTTTCGATGGTAATTTTGAATTGCGAGAACCTATTTTAATAATTATTTTTTTGTTTGAAAAAAGATACGTTCAGGATAATAAAATATTATGTAAACGAAGTTAAAAAAAAAAATACGGGCAAATGAAACTTGACCTCTGGATTGTATAGGCGCTCATACGATTCAGGGACCAAATTATATTGGTTAACTGCAGTTTCCATCTGTTGTTTCCATCCAAGTTCAAAATAATTTTCCTAGAAAGTCCTTATAAAGTTCTACTTTTCAGATTTTTTTCGTATTTTCTAAACTTATGGTTCAAAAGTTAGAGGGGGGGGGACGCTTTGTTTTTTACTTTTGGAGCGATTATTTCCGAAATTATTGACATTATCAAAAAATGATTTTAGTAAACCCCTATTCATTTTTAAATACCTTTCCAACAATATATCACACATTAGGGTTAAAATTAAAAAAAAAAACACTTCCCACTTTACATATAGGGGGGCTACCCTAATAAAACATTTTTTTCCAATTTTTATTTTAGCACTTTGTCGGCGTGATTGATACACATATTGGTCCCAAATTTCAGCTTTCTAGTGCTAACGGTCACAGAGATTAAGCGAGGACGGACAGACAGACAGACAGACATGGCGAAACTATAAGGGTTCCTAGTTGACTACGGAACCCTAAAAATGAGGCTGCTTGAGAGCTTACTCGGAATATCGACATTCGATATCGTAGTCGGCCAATCGAATATCGAAATTTTGATTAGGGTCTCTGATGTTAAACAGTTAATAAGTAGTCTAGAATATGCTTACATTTATAACAATATGGCTAAAGTTAAAACAGTCTGAGGAGAAACATTTCCTACTGTCAGAGTTAGAGAGCAAAGAGTTTCTTTAAGAAATTCTTAATAATAACCGTAAGAATGTTTTAAAATAAGAGTCGTTTAATTATGCATGTGTTTCTGTTTTCAAAAATGTTTCCTTTAACGCAACGTACGATTTTTACTCGAAACATTAAACGCAACCCTCACACACTATAAATAAATATAAAACTTATCTACAAAATGGTATGTAAACAAATTCTAACATCGTAATACACCCGAAAATTGTTGTTTACATAAACTTTCACACAATTCACACGAAGGGGAACTACCGACTATAAATTTTCATAAAAAACCATTTCGTTTCCTGAAGCTTTCAAACAAATGTTTACAGACCATTGATCACGCACCCCTTCAAAAAGCGGATGTGAGAAATAAAAAACGTTTACTTAATTTTTTAGGATACGAACTAGTACAAAGTTTTAGGTTTATATTCTAGTACAGTCGCGTTCATTAATATATTGACTGGCCTGTTGGTCTAGTGGTTAGTGACCCTGACTGCTAAGCCAGAGGTCGTGAGTTCGATCCCCACCCAGGACAAATCTTTGTGTGATGAGCATGAAGGTTTGTTCTGTGTCTGGGTGTAATTTATCTATAATATGTATGTATTTACAAAAAAAAAATGTATTTAAGTAGTATATCAGTTGTTTAGTACCCATAACACAAGCAAATATAATTGCTTACTTTGGGACTAGATGGCGCTGTGTGAATTTGGTAGAATATTCATTAGATATTTTTGTTGAAAAGGGTGACTACAACTTATTGCATAATGTACAGCATATTTTATTGAACCATTCACATGAGGACATATATTTGATCCATAGGTTCTATAGTATTGATTGAGCTTTTCAACGCTCACAATATTTTGAATCCTTGATGGTGCCAATATATTAATGAACACGACTGTACAATTAACCGTTTGTTCTCTTCATAGAAATATTTTATGTCCACGTGATATTGAAGTCTTTATAAGTTTTAATTGGTAGTACTTACTTCATACTTATTACATTGGCCAGTGACCTTTGACTAGAATTATAGCTACATTAGCTATATATTATACCTGAAATATCGACTAGCCTTAAACACCAATAAATAGGCACTTTGTCAATACCACATACACACCAATAAATAAGCACTTTGTCAATACCTCGACAAAGTAAGCATGCCTCAAAGCTCTTTTAAAACCGTAAGTATTTGTAAAACAGCTTACTGTCAAAGTATTCAATCAAAAAATCTAGAACTGCAAAAAGGATTTCAAAGGAATCTATCAAAAAGTTCAATTTCTTTAATCCGTTTAATTCTACAGCCAAGTGAAAAATATTTTAGAAGGCATTTTCACAGTGTCGACTAAACGTCTAGTCGAAGAAAGATGGTGATGTATATCTTTCCAATAATCAGTGGAGGAGTGGAGGGGTAGCGTACCCGACGGAAATTGGATCAGAGGCACAAATTAAGTTTAACCCTGGCGAGAGGGATTTTAAAGAATATACCGCTTGATATTTTACACTAACTTTTTTAGTGTTCCGTCTGTGAAATGGGTGAACGTAGGCTCACAGGGTTTATTGTGAAAAAAGGATTGAAACATTTATTTATACTTTTTGGTTAACTCGTTCTGTGTTTCTTATCTATATCAGTTCCAAATCATGGTCGATCAGTGGTTGAATATTAAGTAATTGTTTTGAAATCAATTTTTTTTTTATTGCCTAAAGTGGCAGACGAGCAAGCGGCTCACCTGATGGTAAGTGGTTACCGCTGCTCATGAACGTTAGCAATGCTAGGGGCACAGCCAAGCCGCTGCCTACCTTGAGAAAATTATTAATATATTATTATTATTATTATTCTATTATTACTATTATACTGAAAAACAAAAGGGTCCCTTGCTAATAGGCCTGTACATAATGATTTTAAAATTAATTTGTCTTATTATGGTAGGTGTCAACTCACACCTAACCATTTTATTCGGCATAAATTATACTTGAACGATGAAGTTGATTGAAGGCTGTTCTGATTATAATTCAAAAAACTCGGTTCATTTTCACCGAATCGATTTGTTACGATCGACGCAATTTGTTCGTATTAATTTATTTTTTATCAGTATGAGTACATACAAAAAGTTATATTATATTTTATATCTCTAAATAATTATTATTACCAACATATTCCGACTTTAAGATTCCTCATTGCCCGAAAACGACCCACTGACGACCATATAAGTTATTTAGTTTATGATATGGTGAGAAATTAATATGAGTTTAATATGATATAATAGAGACCAGGGCCGTCAGAAATAACTTATTTTCTGATGAATAAAATGTGTGGTAAATGTTGTGTTTATAATTTACTTAGGATAGGTATATTATGCTTGTGTCGCGTCAGTTTACAGATAATGAACTAACACAATCTGTACCCACGTTTGTCAGGGCTTTTACGAGTATTTAGGTTCAATAAGTAGTAAGTAATAGTGAATAACTAGGATAATACTATTGAATCAAGTGCATTTCGACGACGACTATTCCCAATTTCATGACATAAATAAAGAAAATTATGTATAATATGCATAAATAATATTATACATTTCATAGCACAAAACTTATCAATACTTACTTTATTCCTTCATAATTCATATCTACTATTGTTTGCCGAGGAAATATCCGGCGAACATTTTATGATACTCGTAAAAAAAGCTATTACGGAACAGTAATCCAGTTCTCATAGTTACTGTCGTTATATTCTTGTTTTAGGCGTTTCTGTGAATGGCCACTTCTAAATAGGGTTGTTAAGTACTTAATAAGATTAATAGAAAATGGTCCAATAATGTTATTAATGGAGTAATTGCATTACTAATGTACTTTGTTTGAACATAACTTGTACAAATGTTCTTGTTTATTCTCGATAGAATGAGTTAAGTTTTAGATATGTCTACTCTTATTTGATTTATTTTGTTATAACATAAAATTAAATAAGTGGTCTCGACATTATATCCCATAATTTTAGAATGTTAGTTTTAATTGCATGCAGTTTTATTTTCTTCTATTAAATTAATTACAGGCATTATTATTCAAAGTATTATGATACTCAAATGTATGTATTTTATCTTTTAAATTGAAATTTTAATCGAAAGCGCAGCTGATGGTGGCTGAATGGATAAGGGCCGGCGTGCAAATCACGCGGTCCGAGTTCGATCCCGACCGCCAGTACCAATGTGGGTTTCACTTTGAGGAATTTATAGTCAAGTGACTTACCATCTGCTAATGGTGAAGGAAAACATCGTAAGGAAACGTGGGTTCTTCTAGGGTATGTGGATACCCTAGAAGAAATTCTATGAGTATGTCTGATCCACCAACCCGCACTATGCCAGCGTGAGTGGATTATGGCCTAAAACCCTCTCAGCTCTTTAGTTAGAGAAGAGGAGACCCAAGCCCAGCAGTGGGACTAAATGGGTTGCTGATGATGATCTTTTAAATGAAAGTAAAATACTTAGGTTTAAATTCCAAGGGTATGTCTGATCTTACAACCCGCATTAGCCCAGCTTTATAGAGTTATGTCGGCAACTTCAGTTCTCCTGCGGATCTCCTCATTTCTGATTCGATCACGCAGGGAAACAAAATGTGGAATTTATATGTACTAATATTATGTATGTGACTCACCATCTGCTGACAGTGTAGAAAAACATTATGAGGAAACTCACATACCATAGAAGAAAATCTAAGTGTATGTCTGGTCGCTACATTAGATCAGCAAGTGGTCGACGTAACAAAGAAGCTGCTAAAAGCACATAAAAAAATATTCACTTTAACGTGAAAAAGAACAACGTCTCAAATTACAACACAGCTAATACAATCAGTCAAATGTACATTCCGACATGAGCACAAAACATTGATCCCCGTCACAAATGGTTGGCATTGATATTACCATAACACTTCCAATGCAATACAGCCCCTGTATACACTCGTACAAACGAGGGTTACAGATACTCATGTAGATTATTTTTTTATTGATCACTTGTTGATTTGTTTTGTGATGGATCGGTGAATGGTTCATTGCGTTCTTATTGTATTCATTCAAATTTATTTTTGAAATAATAACTAATCTACTGAAGACTGCGGCAGGCGCCAAGAACTAGGGTGTTTGATATACCATCATCGCGCACTAACCTGCAGAAATTTGCACCAATAGAAAGGGCTTTAAATATTATTAATGAGGTTGGCCAACGCATAGACATTCATGTCTGTTCCTTGGCGGAATTTGAGAAGGTGACACTAGATTGTCTTAGTTATAAGTTTAATTTTTAGTTTTGCTTTCTGTTGCTGCATTACTGTATTGGGTCTTACCTGTAAAAACAATAAATAAATAAAAGTAAATCCTTAAATTGCACGGATAGGTTTACTAACATTGAAAATAATATGAGGTGAGTTCGTGAAGCATTTGCCATTCTTATTAAATTTTTGCTTTGTTTTTCACTTCTTGATACAACACGACTCCCACTTTTCCCTTTACTTCCTGGATAAAACTTCTCCTAGGTCGATTAGGTGAATTATCACTGGGGAAATTTAGGTGTGATAAAGATAACTTGGTCTACCCCTTCAGGGAAAAAGTTGTGATGCTACATTATGTTTAAGATCAAATGATAAATAAAATAGAAATAGTACATAGTCGTAATAATAATGACATATCAATGATATTCCTATTAACACACCTAGAGATAATATTACAAGTTAATAAATTCAGTAAGTAACTGCACATTTAGTTCACTGGCCGAGATAGTCATTGGACCTATGGAAATGTTGAGGTTTTACTTCACAATACATTTATTTATTTCAAGTATATTGTATAAATACTTTTTCGTTTCAATGTTTATATAGTATGTATGTTGTCTGTTTAAAACAAAAAGGAAGCCTTATTGTTGCAGAAAAACAAAATAATTTCATCACTATTATATCAAGAAAATATGTATGTGTATCCGTGTTCCTTAAATACTAAAGAAAAATGTTCGAGCATAAGGGCCAGACAACAGTCACCTTCCGAGCCTGAGGAAGTAATTTGCTGTACCTTTATTACCATCCCTATTTACCCAACAAAAGCTTTCTAATTTTTTTTGTGAACCTTATGTTTAACAGAATATGGGTCATTATTGAAATAGTATTGCTTGAACAGATGCAATTGTAATCTTGGTAAAGATCCAGTCCAAACGTTATGGAGTGTTACCGACTGGTATAAAACATAACTGAAAGAGGATTTTCGTTATTACGCACACGTATTCGGTTGGGTATATGCCAAGCAATTTTGAATTTTATAGCTTCAGCTGGCTATAGAAATCGTAATAAATATTGCTTGCAGATAGCAGCGGTTTATTAAAACTTACGATATTGGGGTTCTGTTCATTTGGTTTTTGATAAAAGTAAATAAAAAAATATGATGTAATAGACTTTTATTCAATATTAGATAGGTATACTATAAATACAAAACTAATTGTGTTCCCTAGTTTCACCATCACAAATAGCTTTTGGGTTGTCTTGAGATATTTTATAACCTAACCTAGACTTTAACTATAAAAAGGCCATTTAAACCAAATGATTCCTTTAAATCAAGCTACGATATTATTATCAATCGCTGAGGTTTAGGTTATCATCATTGCAGTAGCTGTCTATAACATCCAAAAATACATTTATTTCGCCCATACAATTCATGAAACCACGACAAGCTTAACCGAACAATAGCGTTTAGGTAGATCTTCTTGAAACTTCAAAGAAATGTTTGACGAACTTTGTTTAGCGTTCCACTTTCTGAAGTACTTCGAACTACACCTGTGCAGTGTTAACCGGTTGTACCGGTCTAATCCGGTAAACAAGCTAACACGTAACCGGATCGATCTCGTTTGAACTGGATTACCACGATGGCCGCGTTGCGACTGCGACAAATTGACTTACATAGCACCTACAAATTTAATACACAGTGAGTAGAAAAGTGGTAGAGGAATAAAAGTGAAAAACCGGTCAAGTGCGAGTCAGACTCGCGCGCCGAGATTTCCGAACTATCAAGGATTATGGCAAAGTATTATTATAGCAAAAAAAAAAACACTATGTCAAACTTAATGTTTACCAAACAAAATATTTAGTTATTCGGCACTGTTAAGTAATTACAAAATAAGTATGTTAGTTACAAACATCTTTTTAATTTGCCTGTAAAAATAAAAAAGTAATGTTTTAGAATGTGAAAACAAGGTCCTTTTCTTTGATACCCATTCTCAACAAAAATTTCAAACCTCATTTTGACCGCTTTTGCGCTTTTTTGCCAAATAAAGAACGAAGGGAGCCAAGCCCTTCTAGTAGCATAAATATTGTTATTGTGATTGTCAGTTTTGTTGACTTCTCTTTCGAACAAAAAGTTCTTTAAAGTCACATCTGTTCTTTCTTTACTCTATAATTGATTTCAATAGTACAACGTGCATGTCCACGCCCGTGTAACGGTGTCCAAGCAATTTGTAACCCAATGTACATTGGAGGTACTGTGCATTATCCAAACTAGGCTATATAGCGCACAAGATACGTGCCTCGATTGTCAATAAGACTTATATTGACGTGGCTGTTTTAAAACTCTTATGTACTGGGAAATGGACTGTGCGGTGTGCGGTTTGTAGAAAATAGGTTATGATAGTTTCGAATTTAACTTAAATATATAGTTGCATGTTCGTGAATTATTTCACAATAGAGTGTTAGTATTATTTACGAGAGCTTCTTAAACGTGTTCTGGTGAACGTAACTTAAAAAATTCAATAACAGCTTATTGCACACTGTTGTCTTAATGTTAATTCTTAAAGGTATACACATCTTCACTCGAGCTACTCAATACGATTTTATAATTTCTGCTATATCTTTTTTCGCATAATATCAATAAATATTCCTCAATTTACAAGTGACTAATGTCCGGTTTCTGTACCATCAAATAAAAGTTATTAAAGGATAAAATACAACTTAGATAAATTAAAAATGACAGCTGTATGAATGAACTAGTTCTATTGTTCTACTTTTATATTCAGTCAGGTTATACTTTAATCGATTAATGACTCTTATTTGATGGTTCTGAAAATTGTTAGAGTGATACACTCTATAAGTTACAAGTACTGGCTGTATTGTTTTTTAGATGATTAAATATTAGACTGCGTTGCCAGATAGGTATGTGCGAGAATAGGTAACGAGGATGTGTTTCTAAGATCAGAAGAAGAGCAATACTAACTTAATTTTTATTGTTTCTTTACTACACATCCCATTTGCCATGTATCCTCAAACATCTCTGGTGTAAACGTAGCCTTAGTGTCTCACATTTATACATTTACTTGATTCATCATCATCATCATATCAGCCCAATGACGTCCACTGCTGAACATAGGCCTCACCTAATTTCCGCCACAACGAGCGATTTTGTGCCGCCCGCATCCATTTACTTGATTACTATCTTTTTATTTAACCCTTCAAAATGTCTAAATAAATTTAAATATATCCGTTGTAGCCTTTAATCAAACCTTGTTGTAATTATAGCACCCTTCAATACTTTTAGTCTATAAAGTTTTAAACAGAAATAAAGAATAATACGATTTGAAATATTAAGTTTATTTACAAGTTTAGACAAAAGGCTAGGCGCTCAACATCGTTTCTTAGAAACAATTAATTGTTTTGCGTAAAAACCTAATACGATTTTCGAGATTGCTTTACTTTGATGACCTCTAGACAAATCTGCTTTGATTTTTCGCTCAATAACACCTCTGATTTTGTTTTGAAAGAGTTTTGGTGAACAAAACAATTTTATTATTCTAACTCAACTCGTTCTGTTATTATAAGATTTTAACAATTTATAAGTATAACCGTGTATTCTGAAGAGTGAAGCAAGCTTCTTAAGTTAAAAACTATCAGTTCTATTTTCATTACAAAATTCATACATACATATAGATCACGCCTCTTTCCCAACAGAGGGGTAGGCAGAGACCATTTCCTTCCACTTGCTACGATTCTGTAATATCTTTAATCCGTATATTTTAAATAATATTCTAAAATTGTACAAACTTATTTTATGTTTACTACGTGAATTTTGGTTAGAGTGGCGGGCGGCCGTTGGTTGCAGGCGGCACAGGACCGTTTGCAGTGGCGTAAATTAGGTGAGGCCTATGTTCAGCAGTGGACGTCGTTGGGCTGATATGATGATGATGATGATGATGACGTGAATTTTAGACAGGACCGCAACATAGATAACAAAACTTTGAGCTCAAATCACTGAAATATTTTTAAACCAACAACACGTAGGTCATATAATATGCAATATGACGTCAACCGTAGCTTTACAACATACCTCATCTACTGCCGCACTTAGTGAATAGCTGAAGAGATCTTTTGTGACCTTCAAACTGCGCCACAGGCAGTTCTCTATGATGGAATTTTTAATAACGTAACGAGTGGCTTGTTTCATGTTATGACAATTTTCGTATATTGCTGCAGCAGAATAGACATTGCTGGTTAAATTGAGGCCTTTTAATTGACTATGAATTTTGATGCGGCTATGATGATTCTGTGTTGATCTGTTGTGGTTATGTTGCTGAAACTGTGGATGTTTTCTGTCATACTGTTCTATTAAAGCATTTGTTGACTATTATTTAGTAACGTGTAATAACAGTGCAAATTTTCGAATCTCTGCGTCAACAATTTCCGAACGGTATTCAACCGATTTCCATAAAAATTTAGGTATCTGTTTGGTTAGTTCCAGTTTGAAAAAAACTTTTGTACTCGATTGGTGGTGCCGTTGGTAGAACAACATTTAGCGTGCCCATTAGTTTCTGTATGGAAGCCAGAAGTTTGAAATATGTTGAAATAGCGCTATGCAATTTTTGTTATTTGTAGTTTTACTAAGCTAGTGCTTTTTATTGACATTTTTAAGCCCAAATTTCACAGTCGTGACTTAACTTTGCAAATTAGACTTCCCAAAGTAAATTTCAAATCACAGACTGTGCTTTACCTTTAATAAGTAACCAAAGGATTTGGAAAGAAAAGTAAGAGTTTGACGGGATTATGAAACTTCATATTGGTTGAAAGTTGATCTTTCCTTCAAAGTAAAGTCAACGTGCAGTCTATAAATCTGGGTCTAAGTACTATAAAAATGAGAATAGAAATTAAAATAAACTTTAAGTAGAATGTCAAAAATATCAGTACAAAATTATTCATGTCAGCAAAAGCAACCAAAAGTACGCAATTATAAACGCGTCTCCCAATTAATACAATTTCAAATCAATTGCATATTTTAATTCAATTTGGTGCTCCATGCATAAAATGATAGGAAACAAAAACGTGACATAATCGGCCATATTGATTTCATTTCGAACAAATTAATTTACGCGATATATTTGGTAATGTTTGCATCTACACTGCAGCGTATCAAAAATTTAGTTTTGAACCTGTCTTGTTTAAACCAACTGGTAAACGTCCTACTGCTGGGCAGGATACCCGATCCTTTAAAGAATGTGAAGGGAATTTAGCCTACTATACCACGGTGACCAAACTGGTAGGTATAGAGTTTATTTCGAATTTTCCTTTTCGCGCAGTGCTCTTGTCTGCATAAGGTACTCCCTTAGTCGCCTTTAACGACACCCTTGTGTTGAGTTGGATTATGTAGCAATCTGTCACTACCCGGATAATTATATAAGTGTATTATTGTCAGGCAAAGGTTGTAATTTAATTAAATATAATAATATTAATTACTTATCTACGTATTTATCCAAACAGAATATTTATTCATAACAAAGTTAATTTATTATTTTGAGATATTTCGCGGGTACAGTGATCTATATTTTCTCTTCCTTATTAAATCAAAGAAAGATATGCGCTCGTCTAAAATAAAGACGTTAAGGTAGTAACACACTGAACTTTCTGAGGTAAGTGTCATTTAAAAGATGTTCCTAAGTATAGAAAAAAATTGAAATCTTAAAATAAAAATCTTATATTCTTATGTGAAGTTAAAAACTTTGACTTGCTTAACTTAATATCCCAAGTTCCCTGAATGAGACAGAGGGCGTTGGCACAGTAATCCTCTGTCACGTTCGGTCTTGGCCTTCACGTTTTATCTCACTCCAGGTCTTCCCGATGTTCTACGCCTCGTCTGCCACTGTAACGTCTTCTGGTCTGTAGTTCGGCCACGCTTTGGAGGGTGTGGCCTATCTATTTCCACTTGTGTGTACTTTCGAAATACGTTAATAGGTATAGATATCTTTTAGTAGACATTGCATTACATTTATTACTGAAGTTTAGACAGTCATCATAAGCTAAAGTTAAATCTGGTAATATTTATTCTTTGAAATTAACTACAGTGCTTTGTCATAATCCTGCTTGTGGTATTTGACAGAAGGAAATCAAAACTACAAAAAACTGCTCATATTAATTCAATTCACAAGTTGGTTATTTAATCAGTGTTAGTTATTGATGCTCTCTTATTTCAAAATATTAGAAGGCCTGCTCGGAATTTTGACCTTTGATTGTTTGAAAATTTATATTAAAATATGGTCACTGTCATTTTAATTCACAATTAGACAATGGTATCAAATAAAATAATAGAATTGACTAAGCCGTATGTCGAGATTCCGTCAAAATTAATATTATTTCCCTCTTAGTGTAGCTCACTCCTTCAGCATCGTATTACATCGTAATAGGAAAACATTTTTGTTTGATGTTTGTTATACTTAATGTTGATTCCCCTTTCTCAGTCTGTCTGTTTATTTGATATATAGAGGTTTTATTAATATTTTCCTACTGTTTCCTTTGTGTGAGAATCAAACAGCGTTGTGAAGGTGGGATAATAACATAATATATATTATGTTTGTTCTACATTATATTCTAAATGTTGACTAGACTAGTATGATGCGATTTTGTTATTTAACAAAGTGCGATGCTTCTATCGACTAAGAGAAGTGGAACTCAAAAATATTCCACTTTAGATTCAGTCAAATATTTCAGTAAGGTATAGGAGAAACTATGGAATGACGACGTAATAAAGGTTGCGGGTGGCCGTTGGATGCGGGCGGCACAAAATTGCTCGCAGTGGTGGAAATTAGGTGAGACCTATGTTCAATAGTGGACGTCATTGGTCTGATATGATAATGGAGATAGGATAAACGTATGATGTCCACTCACAAGGTGGACAGATGATCTGTGCCGAACCGCAGGATCGCGTTTGAAGCATATAACTGCCCCTATTGGCAATCTCACGGGAGGCCTTTGTCCAATAATGGATGTTCTACGGCTGAAGTAATGACGTTGATGATGATAGGATACAAATTATACAATACCTAAAGAAACGTAATTTACGCAATAAAAAGGAAAAGGTATGATAATTCTTATTCGTTTTTAGCCTCCTCGGGATTGAGTGAATTGTATGAGGGATTTAGGTGTTTTGCTTTTGGTTTCACCACTTTCACTCTATTGACACTTAAAAGTGTAAATGTTACGTTTATAATAAAATTTATCATTGACGAATAAAGTGGGTATCTATCAAATGTTTTTCCACTATGGGTCTGTTACCTACTATGTTTTTACCCGACTGCAAAAAAGGAGGGTAACGTTTTTATAATATTATTTATTTATTTATTTTAATCACAAAATGCAGTTACATCCTTCTGTATTAACAAGGCAGTTTTATTTATGTACAAAAAGATATTAATATATACTGTTAGATATATATATTATGTGATATAGTTGTGCAAACAAGTGGCAACATTAATTTTCAGATGTTTGTAATGATAACACATTATTATGCTGAAATATATTGTATATTTTTACTTGTGGATCTTGACTACTTATTCATAAAATTAATTCTGTTTCGGATAATCTCAATTAATTTCATTCACACGAATATTACTACACACACACGCACACACAACACACACACACACATGCACACATGCACACACATGTCATTGCAAGATTATGAATGTATGAATATATTATAACAATAGGAGGTGATGTCGAGAGATTGGCAGAGAGTGGTTTGAAAGCCTATGTTACTCTTTCTAACGGCAAAATATTACAAATCATTCCTCTTTATACTATTAGTAACGACTGTCACCGTGGCGCAGTGGTTAAAGTGGTCGCCTCGCCACTACATCGCCGTGTTGGGTGACGTGGGTTCGATTCCCACACGAGACAAATATTTGTGTGATTCATAGATATTTGTTTCTAGTCTGGGTGTACTTTGTGTCCGTTAGTTTCATGTTTGTAAAGCTCCCCGCGACACAGGGCTTGTTCCCTAGTGCGGGCGTTGTCTTTTTTAAAAAATGAAAAAAATGAAAGTATAGATATAAATTTACATTAAATATTAAGTAATTTCCTTTGCTTTGGTTTAACATTTTTATATAAATGCTAAACAAGTAATGGAAAAATTCAAACCCACGACGGGACTTGAACCCACGACCCTGCCATTCCGTGTGCAGTGATCTAGATATAGATTATTCATATATACATAGCTTTTAAATACCTATAGACAAATATCTATTCACAAAAAATGATAACCAGTCAAGTGCAAACAAGAAAGTTTAACATTCAATACGAAATTCATGATTAAAAACGTAATATCAACATCCAGGCGTGTTTTGTTACAAACAGAAGAAAGGCCGCCAACAATAGGGGAGTTCTATTAGCCAAGATTACCCTACGAGTTTCGTATATCAAAGGGTTCTGTTAACTTCTGTTACAAAGGGGAACTCTAATATTCTTTAGTCAGTTAAGGTTTCATAAAATCTGCATTGTTACCTATTTTGATTTTGAATATAAATTGAGAATATGTTTTTATATTTTTGAATCGACCATGCATTATGATCACGAAAGTATTAATCTATACTATAATATTATAATAATATTCTACCACGCTCACACAGCGCCATCTAGTCCCAAATTAAGCAATTATATTTGCTTGTGTTATGGGTACTAAATAACTGATATACTACATAAATACATTTTTTTTGTAAGTAAATACATCAATATTATAAATAAATTACACCCAGATACAGAACAAACAATCATGCTCATCGCACAAAAAATTGTCCTGGGTGGGGATCGAACCCACGACCTCTGGCTTAGCAGTCAGGGTCGCTAACCACTAGACCAACAGGCCAGTCAAATTTAATTATGAAGCTGAAGAGTTTGTTTGCTTGAATGAACGCGGTAATCCCAGGAACTACTAGTCCTATTTAGTTGTATAACATCACCCTATGGCCAATAGGAGCTGGGTAGTTACCTAACAAAGAACGACAGGAGCAAAGCCCCGGGCAATCAAATAGCTATAAATAATATACTAGTTGGAAAAAGATAGGTAGATAATAGAATAGGTATATTATGTCAATATCTGATACAGAATGTCTAGTACAGTACATATAAACCTTTGGTATCCAAAACTAAGAGTGATTTTTAACACAAAGTGAAGGTTCAGTGAAATATTAAAGTGCATAATGTACTTTAATGTTATTATAGACCTATTTGTATTAGATATTGAGTTAATAGCATAAGACCAGTCAGTGATAGCGTAGTAAGTATAGGCTCGAATCTACTTTCTTTAAATTTTTTCACTAAGTTTGTGAATATTTTATTCCTAACAAAATTTTTGTCTTCCTATAAATAACTCAGAAACAAGTAATTTCAATCTTCATTAATCAGTCTTAAAACAAACTTTATTTAATTTGCTCTAATACAAGAAGTAAATCGCAAAAATGCACAACCCTTCAACCGCCGTGGGCGAAAAGCTCCCTTAAAATATCGCGTTACTAAGATTGTGTTTCGTAGAATCAACAGTTACCGAAGCCGTGCAACGCGCCAACGTCAGAACTCTAAGAATTATGAAATAGTTAGGGATTAACTTAATTGGTGGGTAGTACAGCTTCGCCTGGAATATTCTTTGAGAAAGGGTTGTCACTTTTATCCATTTCATTACATTTATATTGCATTTAATTAACAGAGAAAACACTGGCTGACGACTATTCATAGATACCGTTTAAGATTCATAATGCTTAAACGATGCTTGCTGCTGTAAAAAAAAATCACAGAGACGTTTTTTATTTTATCATCATCATCATCAGCAACCCATTAAGTTCCACTGCTGGGATCGGGTCTCCTCTCCTTTAACTAGAGAGCTGAGAGGGTTTAGGCCATAATCCACTCACGCTGGCCTAGTGCGGGTTGGTGGATCAGACATACTCATAGAATTTCTTCTAGGGTATGTGGGTTTCCTCACGATGTTTTCCTTCACCGTTAGCAGATGGTAAGTCACATGACTAGTACACATAAATTCCACAAAGTGGAATCCACATTGGTACTGCCGGTTGGGATCGAACTCGAACCGCGTGATTTACACGCCGCCCGGTCCCTTATCCATTCAGCCACCATCGCTCGCTTTTATAATTTTATAAATATTAAACATAAAAAAAACGTGATAAGTAAAAACCCAGTTTACATTTTTTATTGTGACACTTTAAACTCTAGGCTAGCAAAGACTGTCACAAGTTCGCCAACCCTAGGTTCACGTTGGTAATAACAAAGTTCCGTTAGTTTCGACTAGTGAAAAATTTACCCCCACCAGTTCGAGGTTATATTAAATTCTGAGGAAATCGAGATATTTTGCAGTGGTAACTGCAAACTTAAACTAATTTATTTAAGGATCAGTTTATAATAACTAATGAAAGGTATTTGGAACCTTCTGCTATTATGGTTTAGATTTTGACGATAATTATGACATGTATTTGATTGTATACAGCAGAAAGAATTCAAAGCTACTGCAGGAAAATAATGAGGTCATTCTACTTTATCTCTCTGTATACTTTAAATCAGTGTTTTTTAACTAATTTTTATTTTGTAAAAAATAAGAGTTACAAATTAATGTACCTAATTTTAAAGAAGTTTCTTTGTGTTATGACTCTAACAAAAACGCTCATGACGCGCGAAGTTCGCAATAATAAGGTGACATAGCGAAATTCGCTCAAGGCGCATTTTCGGTCTTGAAGCGGAACACGCAAAAAATAATATTTTTCTACCTATTCTAACTAGGTAAAAGACAGATGTACTCATTAATCTAGCAAAGTAAACTAACATCTGAAACCGCCTACATATTTCTCGAATGAGACATTATAAAATATTTCCCCGTTCGCATCGTCACATCTACTAATTGGCTTCAATAGCAAAAACTCGCAATAATTCGCGACGCATTTTTCGTCTAATCGTCGCAATGGACCATTTAGTTAGTCGCACGGTTAACTTATGTGCGGGGGGTTAATCGCGGGTGTAATTTCAAATGACGCCGACATAGGCGCGGCATTCCGGAATAATCTTGTGATACGTTATTCTGATAGTAGTAGTTAAAATATCGAGGGATATTTGTGGGATAAATTGGGTGTTAGTTATTATTGATTATAAAACTCTAACTCACAAAATTAAAAATTACTTTAGTTAATCTCGAAGCTACTCATTCAATCTTCATGAAATTTCACATAGAGTTAGTCTAAGATGTGATAAAGGCTATTTATTACCCACGACGGAACGGAGACGGTATATGCGTTTGGGGTGAGAGGCTGTGTGTTTGTGTGTTTGTGTGTTTGTGTGTTCCAACATAATGCCTTATATCACGGAAACGGTTTGACCGATTTAGATGCGGTTTTCTGTAAAGTGTGTGCGGCTCTGGAGGACAGGTTATTAGATAGGTGTTATGTTAATAGCTCGCCAGGGGGCGCTACAATACACTGATTTCGTTGAATCCTTTGTGCCCTCCTATCTTTAAAACGATTAGACTGATTTCGATACGGTTTTCTGTAATGTATTTGTGATTTATCGAGGATTGTTTTTGGATTCAAGATTTTGTATTTTTTCACCAGGGGGCGCTGTAATAGACTAGGCAAACTTATGTTGATTTCGTTGAAACCTTTGGGCCCTCCTATCTTTAAAACGATTAAACCGATTTCGATACGGTTTTCTGTAATGTATTTGTGATTTATCGAGGATGACTTTTGGATACACGATATTGTATTTTTTCGCCAGGGGGCGCTGCAATAGACTAAGCAAACTTATGTTTACAGTTATCTGTAAAATAATTAGACCTGTTACTGTATAGGGACACGTAGCATAGTAGTACTGAGATATTGATTACACTCATGAGGTTAAGCAACTTCGGATAAGGTCAGTTCATAGATGGGTGACCGTTTATGCAATTTTAGGGTTCTGTACCTCAAAAGAAAGAAAACAGAACTCTTATAGGATCACTCCGTTGTATGTCTGTCTGTATGTCTGTCTGTCCGTCTGTCTAGAATATTTTTCTCAAGAACGCATAGAGGTATAAAGCTGAAATTAATATCATTTACTTGGGTCTGCAAACCCTCGGCGTAAAATATAAATCAAAATTCTAAGTTAACGCAATCAAAAGACACAGCTGTTTATGTTCCATTTTTGACGATTTATCTTGACGATCATAATCTATAGGGAACTTACCGTTGACCTAGAATCATGAAATTTGGCCAGAAGCAATAACAAGTTGCACAAATAAAGGAAAAAAATCCGAAAACCGATCTCGTGTTGTTATATCACTGAATATTAGTACTGAGGTATACAATGATAAGCCTAAAAAAATTAGTAAGTCCAGACTGACATTATATAAACACCTACCTACCTTATTTATTCTAACTTATAGATATCCCGTGCTCGAGGTGTAACCAAATTTTCATCATTTTTGCGATAGCACGCACCGTTTTCGAGATACAAGCTATTATAGGTGGAAATCTGCGCTAACGCCGAAGGCAGTCCGGCTACGGCAATTAATGTGCGATAGCTAAACTTAACACCCCCCGATTCAGAGCAATCCGAATCGGACTGGTTAGGTTAGGGTTATTTTTTTTTTTCAAACCACCCAAAAGTAGGAGCCCCGCGAAGCGGGGCTCCGGCAACCTTTGTGCGACGGATGAGCACACAAGTCAACAAAAAATTTAATATATATAATAAAGTCGAAGCTCCATGCAAATTCCATTCATTCTAGAGCTTACATGGTAAGATAAGGCGCTCCTTAAAAAGTTTAAAATAAGAAAATTAAAATGATAATTTCAAGTTATAAGACTTACTGCAACAGTAAATTAAAAAAAAATGTGTTTGTTCTATAACTTAGTATAAAACTTTTATTTATCTGTCAAGGTTCTTAAAATTTTATACGAGTTACTTACAGTTAGTAAGATAGGGCGCTCTTTGAAAATATTTAAAATAAAAAACAAAATTAAAAATTTTGAAAAAACCCACGACGATAACATATAAAAAGGTTTAAATAACTTTATTTTAAATCCCCGACGAAAAGATAATAAGTAGCGTAAAAACAATCCCAAGAAAATTCGTCGGGGGCTGCCAATATCATTACTGTTTCTAGTATTAAATATATATAGTAAACTAAATATTGTTAATAATTAGGTAGGTATCAAATACATAAAACTGCAATACTTTCGTTAATTTCAAGTCAGGGTATGGCAGCCCCCGACGGATTTTCTTGGGATTGTTTTTACGCTACTTATTATCTTTTCGTCGGGGATTTAAAATAAAGTTATTTAAACCTTTTTATATGTTATCGTCGTGGGTTTTTTCAAAATTTTTAATTTTGTTTTTTATCAACATATCAAGCAGCATGGTATAATTCAAAGTTATGTTAATTTTAATTACATCGCTTAGTCAGATTAAGTGATATATTTTAATTAAACATGTTTTAAATACGAATAGTGACAACAGTTGTACTTATAGATAAATAGTGTACTGTAACAATACAGTCAAGACTACAATATAGACATTCGACTTAGTTCATTTTGCATTGCTGTCATTAAAAATTAGAACACCATATTTTATTTCGCTGTAATTTTCAAACATAAATTAATGACGATAAAATTGACTTCAGTCGAATGTCAAGATTTTTATTTTTTGTCAATAACTCAGCTCTTCATTAAATATCGTCTACTTACAAAATAATATCTCGGTTCGTTGTCCGTTACGGCATCTGTCGGAAATACTTCCATCATCAAAGTACATAGCTTGCCCCGTCACTGACCGCGGCACTCTTACATTGAATACTTGCCATATTTCTCTTATCGTTAAATATACAGCTACCCACACATTTAACGAGTTAAACTAACCCTCGCTTGATTTGCAATTTTAGATGACGTATGGTTTAAAATGACTTAATCTTTGAGAATTATCTAGTGTAGAGAGTAAAAATTTTATGCATATTTTTTTTTTTCATTTAATATAGTACCTATTTACACAATGAATATGCGAAGGTTTGTAAGTAAGATATTATTATCGAATTTAATATAAGTTAAAATCGAAGTAATCGAAAAGTTAAAAACTTCTAACTATTAACTTTATTTCTTTAGTAAATAATAATGCATAAAAATATATTATTTACATCGCAACCTAACTACCTAAATCACTACTTAGTATAAAACCAAGTCGCTTTCTCTGTCCCTATATCCCTATGTATGCTTAAATCTTTAAAACTACGCAACGGATTTTGATGCGGTTTCTTTTAATAGATAGACTGATTCAAGAGGAAGGTTTATAGGTATAAAACACATACCACGTGGGCAAAGCAGCGGGCGGAAGCTAGTATAGTATAATGTAGAAACTTAAATGATCAATAAATGAGATTCCGAGTAGGCTTTTTAATATGAATCTTTATTTCTATCAAATTATTGCATACGATGACAACACTTTAAATAATTTTTGAAACATCTGACAGCGATATAGCGATATTAACTCCGACAATAAGTCCTGTCCTAACTCGATATCGAAATTCATAGTAGAGTTTCTGAAGGAATAGGAAAAAGGAGGTATTCCTCGAAGCGCTACCATTTTGAGGCGCTCCTGATGAGGCGCTCCTTTTTTATTCCTCGGAGCGCGCCTTTTAGTAGCGCTCCCGATAACAATCAAAAAGGGAACGCTACTAAAAGGAGCGCTCCGAGGAATAAAAAAGGAGCACCTCATCAGGAGCGCCTCAAAATGGTAGCGCTTCGAGGAATACATCGGAAAAAGAGCACCTAAATTAATTTCACATAATGTACGTGTATATTATTTAATACCTATAACATTCGTCTCATGTCTACGTGTTATGTGGAGTCAACCTTAAAAAGGTCGGCGCCTTATTGATTGAAGGTGGCGGACGGTTACACCAATAATGAAGGGTAGATAGGTATAATGTGTTGGGTACTGGACGGGTCATGCCAGGTCACCTTGTGTATTGTGTTTGGGTTGATATTATATTGTGCCTATTAGGTACGTATTTTGGCTGGCCGTATAATAATATTCTATTCTAATATAATAATAATATTCTACTACATTTACACAGCGCCATCTAGTCCCAAATTAAGCAATTATATTTGCTTGTGTTATGGGTACTAAACAACTAATATACTACTTAAATAATTTTTTTTTTTTGTAAATAATAATAATATTCTGCCACATTTACACAGCGCCATCTAGTCCCAAAGTAAGCAATTATATTTGCTTGTGTTATGGGTACTAAACAACTGATATACTACTTAAATACATTTTTTTTGTAAATACATACATATTATAGATAAATTACACCCAGACACAGAACAAACCTTTATGCTCATCACACAAAGACTTGTCCTCGGTGGGGATCGAACCCACGACCTCCGGTTTAGCAGTCAGGGTCGTTAGTGACCCTGACTGCTAGACTAGACCAACAGGCCAGTCGTATCAAGTTGAACTATAAACAAGTAAATATAATTTAAAAAAATTATTTTATTGTAATATTATTATAGGTACTTGATTAAATTTAAATACATAACATATGTATATATTTGTAATCTCCAGCTGATTCCCTTTATTTTGATACTCTACTCGATAGGTTTGGTTAAAAAAAAAATAGAACCACTTACAATTTGGAACCATTTAATAGGTTCACAAATTTAATATAATAATTGTTAATATTTATTGAACAGTCTTATGTACACTATTTTAAACTAAAATTAAGCTACTTATATATCTACAACTTCTATTTACAATACTATAAATAAATAACAATACAAATGGTAATGTGGGCTAGGCGTCAAAGTATTCATCGGCATCACTGTCACAAGGGAAAGTGCCCAGAAGGCTAGCAGCATTGCCACGCTGGATGGCAATGCTGATTCTCTGTGCGAGATAAAAACCAGCCCTCTGGTCACGTGAAGTGTCGATTAACCGCGTCGCTAGTTCATTATAAACGCGGAGAGCACTCGGACCCCATGAGCCTAATGTTTCGACCCCAAACGGCTCAAATAAGTAATTATCAGCTAAATTACTGTATTTGCGCCGTTTAAGGGACTCTGCAGCTGCAGCAGCAGCACTAGTACAACCCGCTGTACTCGGAAGGTGTGATGGCGCAAGGGTATCGACGCAGGTAGCGTCCCACACCAAAGGCCTGCCCATCTTCCAAGGCAGTAACGTCATACCATCAGGTCTCTTCCCATCGTCACGTGCCAAACCTTGAGGTTCTAATAAGGATGGAACGCCAACGCTGACAAGAGCACGACGGATAATGTCATTAAGCTGAGCGTGTCGGGAAAAACGGCCGGCACTCCTGCTGCAGGACAAGCCATGGTGTCCGAGGCTGTCGACGGCTTCACCGCAGTGACAGTGATGCGGAGAAATACATGGAGCACCCAAACGTAAAGCAGCAGCAAGGCGGAATGTGGTGTCGTCCAACATAGTGCCTATGTTGGGCGACGGAAGTGCATGCAGCCACAAACCAGACTCCCATTTTCCCACAGCAAGCAGGCGAGCGCGCTCAGCAGCACTGGAAGCAGTGGAAATTATATTATTTTTTAAAATGTTGCAGAGCGGCGCGTCCCACTGCTTCTGAGAAAATGGGTTAGTGGGTAACAAAGTATTTGGGCAAGCCATTTTCCAGGCATTCAAAGACACTTGGGTTTTCTAGACGAATCAAACGATACCCTAATTGTCAAAATCCATCCAGCTGTTTGGAAGATTCGTGGAAATAAAGAAATTTACAAACATACAAGATACGCGCGAAAAACAATACCCGTCCTGACAGTCGGGTAAAAACTCGTCACCCCTTTTTTGTAGGCATAATATTTCTAAATTTTTCCAGCTATATTTGAAGCATCTATTCCAATTAACCGGGCACGTTTTTCATCATGGTCTACTTGGTTTATACTAAGAAATGTATATAAAAAAGCCTATATCATTTTGCTCTATCCGCGAATCAAACCAAGAAACTTTTGAGTAGCAGTGGAATACACCCCAGCAGTGTAACGATAAGGCAAGACAGTTTATTTAGTTGAACTATAACTTGATTTTAAAAATGTCTAAGAAGTTTGAGGTGAAAGTTATTCAAATGTCCACTAATAAGAAAGTTGCTCTATTGCAAATAAAACGATTCAGCCCCCTGATTCTGAACTGTCGGAATATTTTCGGCCAGAACTGTCAGTTTATTTAAAGTTAAAAAACAGAATGTTAAAAATATAGATGGATGTAGAGAAAAATCTTATATTAATCAGTTTTTTATTTTCTATACGGTAAACTTATTTTTAACACTTAATAACTTAAGCTGTAAAAATACGTCGTACTAAGATTCGAAAAAGTTTACGATCCGGGAGCAATCCGATGAGTCAGAATCATGGCCCTGATTAGCTTTAAAGACCATTGAAGTGTTATAATTCGACCAAGATGTTTAAAGACTGATCCCGCTTCCAAATAGTAGTTACCATATCGGAGGAGCTTGAAATCGTTAATTTTGACCAATTAGTTCCTACTGCGGCTTGACGACATCACAGAAAGGCTCAAACAGATTTGTTGTAGCCACGCTTTGTGCCTTTTAACTAATAGACGTGGCTGCTCCTTATACGGAATACTAGTCAACATCAAAGTGACGATTCGTTTAAGAGTCAAAACAAATCGTATTCTCAGTGGAAAAAAGACGTCAAATGAAAAACATCTATATTAGAATTTGTACCTTATGGGTATAATAATTAGGTAAATAATTGCAAATTTTGTCGGTGTGAACAGTACCTACGCAGAATAAACTTATATTTGTTAGTTCTTGAACCATGACTGCGTTTATTGATAGTACAAAGACGTGTTTATTTTGGAAGACAGCTTTTAAAAGTTATTTTGTGTTTATGAGTGCCTTAGTTCAGTCGACCAAATACACATAACTGAAGGAAAAGAATCGGTTAACTAGGTACTTTTTAATGTGCCATTTAACAAGTAAGCAAGTATTTATTAATGTATGTACCATGTGACAAGTGATTGCCTGGTTTAAACGCCTAAGTTACAAAAGTAAAAGTCATTTCATGCATTGTAAAGCAACATTAAATTGCGATAATATATATAAATATAAAATTCAATACAAACAAGCACGATCAGAATACATCGATGATAAAAACCTAAAGTGAAGAATCTTAAATTACATATTATAAAAAAAAAAAATAATATATCACCTAATAAATAATAAAAAAATATACAAAAAAAATATTATATTTTGTTTTTTCTTGCAATATTACATTTTGATTTTATGTAAGTACCTACTTAAAAAAATATTTTAATGCATGATCTCACCTACGTTTGCCTTATCCGACAGGGTCCATAATATGTTTCAAATAACATCTAAAATACTTTATAGTGTGCAATAAACGTATTGAGTATTTAGTATTGAAAAAGAGAAAACAACACAATAGGTACTCTCATATAAGTTTCCAAAAAATCGAAGAGCAACCTTCATATCCCAAAAATATTGGAATAAAACAATGGTCGTATATGTAAAAGCAAATAAATCTTCACCGACCGGCATGTTTGGTGTGGCCATAAAATAACCTCATGGTTTCCGACACTGGTCGGCTGAGTCTAGCAGGCTAATATAAATTCCTCTCTCTTGTTCGCCGACATATTGAAAAATAAGTTACACGAATTTGTTTTTACCTTCATAGTTTTGTTAAGATGTGTATGAAAATTGGTTTTTGACATTTCTTTGTTTAATGTGTGTATAGTTTGAATTGAATTATAATATTATGTTGTTAAAATTCCTGTGTCAGAAATTAATCGTTAATCGTATCGTTCGTAGAACGTCCGTTAAACTCTGAAATATTATACAGTTAAATATTAGTTGCGAAATTATAGAAAAAAGCACGCATAATAGATGTTTTATTTTTTAATATTACATCAATTTAATTATCAATTTAATCGATACACAATTTATACATACCGTAAAGTCGGGTTACTTTGTCTATAGAAAGTAGCTTTACTCACAACTTTGGTTCACTAATTTTGCGCAAAAAATGTCCCTTTAATTCGTGCATTCTACCCTTCAATCAATAATACAAATTCTACCTGAACTAGACGCCAGTAATGCTGTCTAACAACTCCAGCTTAAAATAAATCTATTACTGCCATGGCGAGTGTTTAATTTTTATTTGAGCCGAAGTTACCTTCTAGAGCCAAAATAAACCGACTATATTTATTTAGTCTTTATTGTACACCACATACCACACGTAAATACAGAGATAACGATCACAACTTAACAAAACGTAGGCACAATGGGCGGTCATCTCTACATTAGGGATCATCATCATCACCATCATAAGTAACCCTTTATTGTCCCACAGCTGGGCTCAGATATTGAAGAAAAAATAATATGGGGAGTCTTTTTAAGCGCCACAGAAGCCAAAACAATATTTTTTACGACAGCTAGTAAAAAAATACAAGCAGACAAACGTAGGTAGGTCGTAGGTAAACCGGCAGCTGAGGTATATTTTTCTCGGCTTAAGTTATTGTGGGTATAACAATTTCACAGCGTGACTCCTGCATACATCCGACTTCAAAGTTAGTTTCATAGGTAACTCAGTGGGAGGCACTGCGCCTCTTTACCGCAAAAGGGAAAATAAGTTCATCTTATTTACTGAATAAATCATTGCATAATAGCGCGCAGAGTGTTAAGAAAGATAGCAAAAATTGTAAAAAAACCTAATGTAATAAAATAAATAATAGTAATTAATAATAATAATAATATTCTACCACATTCACACAGCGCCATCTAGTCCCAAAGTTAGCAATTATATTTGCTTGTGTTAGGGGTACTAAACAACTGATATACTACTTAAATATTTTTTTTTTTTGTAAATACATACATATTATAGATAAATTACACCCAGACACAGAACAAACCTTTATGCTCATCACACAAAGATTTGTCCTGGGTGGGGATCGAACCCACGACCTCCGGTTTAGCAGTCAGGGTCACTAACCACTAGACCAACAGGCCAGTTTATTAATACTAATCTATTAATATCCCACTCCCAAGCAAAGGTCTCTTCTATCAAGAGAGCCGCTGTTGTGCATGTCAGTCACAAAAAAATGCAATTTGAATTTGTATTAAAATAAAATGTAGAGTACTTTTTCATTGTTTAATATCTTTCATACACCGTAAATTGAAATCAGAAGCACCACGACGACTTTGAGAAACCTTTTTCTATCCAGTATCGCCAACACACCGTTACACAATACGTCTACATGAATATCTAACAAGTGCTAAATAAACAAATTCACGGATCGCCCCTCTGAAACCCTAAACGTTACGCACCGTGCAATCTCTGTAAGTAATTGCACTTCCCCCTCATAAACCAGTCTTGCAAGTAAAATGATATCGAGCCTAACTGGTGGTTAAGAAAGCTGATAGGCAAATCTGATACCACTTTTTAATTAGGGGAGACTTCGCGATTTTTAAATTAATTTTCATAATAAATTGACTTGCTTAAAAATATGTTTTATGGCAATAATTAATGTCTAAAGTCTTAGGATAATTAAATTTAAACCAACAGTTTTTAATTTATTTACTTATTAAATTGACTAAAGTAAAATCTATTATTTAAAAAAATATACTTTCTTAATCCGTAGCACTCATGTAAAAGGGTAAAATTGTTTTGTTTCATGAAAGTCATTTACGACCCTTTAAAGAGTATGGCAAAATAAAAATCTTCACTATAATCCAATGCTATGGACCCCAAACCCAAAAAAATCACACTTGAGAAAAAAAACGACATTCAAAATACGTATTCTATTTGTAACTTGGTAATATATAATGGCGATAATAATTCTCAATAATAATATAATTTACGTCAATAGACATTGTGATAAAAACATTATAATGATTTATTTATTGGTAAACATAGAAACTGCATTATAAAGCCAATCTAAAAACAGCTGTTACAATATAACAAGACAATACTGCCGACGAGACTAACTATATAAAGTGAAGGAACTACAGATAGTCATGATATAGTCTTGTATTTTACTAACAAAATGCGAACAATAATTTTAATAAAGTTTGTTTTGAGTGCGGTGAGTGACTTGTGAAATAGCAATCAAAATTTATAAGTACAACTAAATTTAACCCACCAAACAAGTTAGGTTACAACATTGATCAGGCGTTAATAAATAGACATGTATAGTATACACGATAGGGTATACATTGTATACCCTAGCGTGTAGAGCGTCCTTTAGTTATTATAGCAGTGGATATCGCTTTTGGAAACTGACTTTTGTCAATCTCTTTACATAAATATAATGTGATCAAAGGCTACGACATCAATGCGTTGCCAAAACTACTTTATTTTGCGATAATTATTAAGTAATAATGAATAACTTAATTGTTAATGGGATACGTGTCTATTCAGCGGTGTCTTTAGAACTAGTAAAGGTGGTATAAAACAATATAATGTCATACAATAAAAAAAAAAAATTAATCACTAATTTTTTTTTTTTATTTATTATACAATAAACTACAAGCACACTTTCAACAACATATTTTGCCTTGGTCAAAAACTTCTGGAGGTTTATCCGACCGTGGCAAGCCGCTTTATCCTTTGTACATTAAAGTTGAAGGTAATAATGCTTACATTTATATTTAAACTTTCTTTCATTCTCTCTATAAGTACAACACTTGTAACTCCTCTGGAAGCCCGTTTACGAAGAATGGCACCGTGTATTGAGTTACTCTTGTTCCGTAAACATTGTTGTGTTTTGGTAGTGAATTATTTTTTTTTTTATAAGTCACAGATCTCAAAAAGTCGGGTCTACTTTTTTTATTAATAGGCCTATTGATCCGTGAGTGTAAAAAATTTAACCTTATTATATATATTCATAACATTACAGTGTTTAAAAAGGTCGTCGTTATTATCCTTAAATTTTTGTTTTATGTGCTTAGGAACAATCGTTTTTAATATTCTCAATTGTAAATTGTAACTAATTAATCTGCCAAATACGTATGGTAAGTTCGTCCATAGCTACTGAGCCCGTAGCTGACCACCGAGTCTGCAAGGGCCAAATATAGGATTCTTAGTGTTTTATATGGCAATTTGTACTTTAGTATGCTAAGTTTATCTAGAACAGATCTAAATTTGTTGCACACATATTCTTTGTGCGGACCCCAGCAAAGATGGCTGTCAACCACTTAGCCAATATACATATGTTGTTCGACTACTTCCAATATTGGACAGTTGCTATATAAACTAATTATGATAAAATGTGTGAATATATAAACAGTCATAACAGTAGGTAGTTGCAAACTACATTATTAAACAGGTTTTGTTTACAAAAAAAAATAAACAATAAAATGATATTCTTATTTTAATCTTACATACATATTGAAGAAAATTGTATGTGGATATAAGTATATAATAATAATAATAATAATAATATTTATTTATTTCTCTCGTTCACAAAGGTAAGTAAACTTATAAAATAGGTACAATCCAGGTTCAGTAATATAAGTAATTATAGTAATTATGTTTATTTTTTAATTTCAGGTTATCTGTAGTCACGCAGCGCCAGACTGTACGTATGAATTGAATTAGGTATATTGAATTTATATAGAGACCAAAATTTAATATAATTGATTTAAGACGCACACTCAGTGATCAAAAAACGGTGTTCAAAATAGAGCTCACAAAGAGTTTTAAATTGTTACTCAATTGTTTGGCTGTCGTGAGGTGTGAATGATAAAAGCAATTGTAAGGTGTAATAAATGAGACTGATTTTACAAAAACTATTATATAAAAGTGTAATTATAATTTGACGGCGGCAGTTTTGGGCGTGACTTTAGTATGTGATTGTGTGAGTGAACAACCGAATTTTTGTTAATCAATACAAAATTGAAAAAATATTACCATTTAATTACTAAAATCTCATTTTTGAAGTTTACTCAATATATTCTTATATCTAACAATTCATTATTTTTCCAGTTTTTTCCTCACTAACAAGCCCAAGTGAGTATTTTTAATATACTTATTACAACAACTGCTTGTAGAGGTATACTTGAAAGATGTCCCCACCCAAATAGCAAATATACGATACGAGGGTGTAAAAATTAATAGTCTTTACCGACAATTCAAACAACTACTTATAACAACAAATCCTAATGTAAGCACACTTGTCAGACAGCTTAAAACAGGGTTATGATTTATAATATTTCACTTTTTTTTGCATTTTTATTCGATTCGCAGATATTATAATAATAGGATCGAATGTGACAAACACATTGATCCCTTACAGCCTGATTTGTGGTTTATTAAATAGTTAATTAGAACTTATTATATCCTTTGAGAAATCAGTGGCTTGAAATTTATGAGTATAATTACATTTTAAAAATCTAATGTGGGTGGGTGGGTGGAGGATTCCTAGCCATTGAAATTTTTCAAACTATAAGCTAATATGACCATTAATTTTACTACGTATGATAGGAAAACTCTCCGCCTCTGTATCGATATCAGCGCTGAATCAGCCTGTCGCGTATGGAAGCTTAGACCTCAACTGTGAAGGATTGGCCTGTACGAAATTTGCCAAATTGCGCATCTCACGTGGTAAAGGTAATTAAATAAATCTAGTTTGTTTTAATACATTCTGTAGCGAGTGCTTACGGTGTGGTATTTTTACATTTTTGTTAAAGTAATGAGGTTTTTCTATGTGATTGCTTTATCATAATCATTATCTTTACCATCATCCTCATCATGTGGTCATGACGGTATGGTGACGTAACTACTAACGTCATCATAAGAATCAGAAGTAAGATCTGACATTATTATAACCCTGTTAGTAGAAACTAATGAAAGAATTCAGACCGTTAAATTAACTTATTCTTTAGTTTATTTTATTCCTTTTTATTTAGTCTAGTGGAGAGGTTAATACTTTAAAATGACACATTACTTACCTAAATAAATTATGTAAATATGTCTATGCCTTTACAGAACCTGACCTAGTTATAGAGGACACAATCCAAACACAAACAACTGGCGCCCCAATTTCAACAACTAAAGCGTCAACATCTACTGAAACGCCTACGACAACTACAGGCGGTTCAACGAAAACGACAACAAAGTTGACTATTAACAAACCAACTAAAAGGACTCCTTTTGTATTTACAACATCCAAAACATCAAAAACTAAAACAACAACAAAATTTCCCAAACGTAAAACAAAAACCCCATTAAACACAACAACAATAAAAACTTCCACAAATACCTCAACAAACACACCTATTTATACAAGAACAACACCTTCTCCCACAAATACTACAATAGCACCATCTACTAATACAACAGCAACTTCTCCAAATACCACAAGAACATGTCTCCCTAGTACATCAACAATTTTATCTCCCAATTCTATAAAAAATCCTCTTTCTAATGCAACAACAACTTCTCCTTCAAATATAATAACGGTACCAACTATAAATACAACAACAAAACCTCTTACAAATACTGTAATAACTTCTCCAAATACGACAGAATCAAGTTCTTCTCCAAACACTACTAGTAGCCCTCTTTTAAATATAACACCCATATTATCGCTTAACAATTTCACAACAATACCTCAATTAATTACAACAACAATTCTTCCATCAACTACAACAACGGTCAATCCAACTACAAACACGACAACACTATCCCCTAGAAATACAACTACAACACCTCTTTCTAATACAACATCAGTTCCTTCAAATACCACAACAATCACTCCTTCAAATAATACATTAAGCCCACTTTTAATCACAACTACAAGGTCTCTGCCTTTAAATAGAACGACAATACCTCCTACAAATTTAACACTAATACCTTTTACAAAAGCAACAACAATAGTTCCTTCAATTACAACAACGATGCCTCCTACAAATGCAACAACAACTCCATCAATTACAACAACAACACCGCCTGAAACAATAACAATACCTACTTCAAACACAGTAACGACAACAAGCACAGATACTACTAACACTATAGCTTCTATAGTAGAGACAACTGCTTTACCTACTACCCAAGTTGCACAAGGTACTACAGCTACCCCTCTTAGAGAATTACCAGAATCAACTAACCTTCTTTCAGAAGAGACTATTCCTTGTGCAGTCACAACTATACCTCCATCGGTAACAACTGTTCTTCCCACACAGTCTACTAGCCCTAACCCTCCTATAGAAGAGACTATTCCATCTACAGACACGATTACTCTTTCCACAGAAACAACTATTCTTCCAAAAGAAACAACTATCTCTCTCCCAGAAGAGACCATTCCATCTACAGACACTACTGCTCCTTCTACAGAAACTACTAATCCTCCTACAGACACAACTACTTCACCTATAGAACAAACAATTCCGTCAACAGACACGAGTACTCCATCTACAGAAACTACTAATCCTCCTACAGAAACAACTACTTCGCCTATAGAAGAAACAATTCCGTCAACAGACACAAGTACTCTATCTACAGAAACTACTAATACTCCTACAGTAAGCAGCTCTCCTTTCACAGAAGAAACTATTCCTTGTACAGACACGATTACTCCTTCTTCAGCAACTACTAATCCTCTAACAGAAACAAGCACACCTCTTACAGAATCGACAACGCCTCCTACAGAAACGTCAATTCCTTTTATAGAAACGATTATTCCACCTCTACTCAGACCAAAGACTGCCCCTGTATGCTTACAAATTATATGATAACTAGGAACTAAGTAGGTTTAAAGGTCGCGTTGGCATCTATTATGTAAATAATTCGTTTTGAGTCCCATTAAATTGTTATTATGTGTTAACCTCTTTATTAATTTTATAATTATTACTGATTAATGTGAGTAAGAAGTATGATGTTTGAAATATTTTGTTGTTTTTTTAAACATCGTTTTGTCTTGGATGAATGTATACGACTCGAAACCGGGATAAGGCATGTTATTATTATTGTATTTGGATGTTTCTTTGATAAAGTTTTCAGTATCAGTCTGAAGTCTGATATTGAGCCTTTTATTTAATTACAGAAAACTTACATAGCTGTGAAATGTAAAGCGTCATTTACACGAAGTGAATTTATCGCCTCGAACGTACGATATCGTACTTATGCGAAAATAAAAAGTCATACAAAAAATAGAAAATAAAAAGAATACTTGACGTAGAATATGACATATTCGTAGGCGAGTTTTTGGTTCCATGTAAACGTGTGAAGAGATTATTATCAAATACCATAGTTGCATTTGAGTTTCTCACCCTAAGCGTGCGAGAAACTCTCTCTATGTAAATGTGCCTTAAGGTTGATGCAAACATCCTTTAACAAAATATTAATGTCTGCACTTTAGTGGTAATTTCAGTTCAAAACTGTTCAAACGATCTTCATGGAATTTCACATAGTGATAGTCTAAAACCTGGACAACGACAAAGGCTACTTTTTACAGACAGCACAGAGGCGAAACCGTGGTTAAAATCTAATGGTTAAAATTAAAGATCTTAATCTTAGAATGTCCCAATATATTATAACTAGCAATAATTTAATTTTGTGAATGCGACCCTCGGTTCAGACGTTGGTACTTTATATACATTACTTACGTATAATTACATTAGTACTAGGAATTATGATGACAGCTAAAGGCCTAGAACACATTAACTATGTAGACGAACTAAACTATTATTATACTATTATTGTTATTTATCTACACTTCACGTGACCAGAGGGCTGGTTTTTATCTCGCACAGAGAATCAGCATTGCCATCCAGCGTGGCAATGCTGCTAGCCTTCTGGGCACTTTCCCTTGTGACAGTGATGCCGATGAATACTTTGACGCCTAGCCCACATTACCATTTGTATTATTATTTATTTATAGTATTGTAAATAGAAGTTGTAGATATGTAAGTAAATAGTTAATAATGTTATAATTATAAATAATTTAATGTTATAAATAAATAAATTAATAACTAAATAGATATGTCAAAATGAGTAGATACTTGGAATTTTGATATTCGATTTACGACCGATTTCAATAATCTATCTATCTATGGATTTGGCTACTAAAGTTAGAATTTTGACATATTTTGTATGGAGCTTATGTGTATAGAGCTTATGTGAGCTGTTTCAGTAGATATATTGACTGTTCTCATTATATTGGATCAATTTATTGGAAAGAAAACGAAATGTAATATTTAAGGTCGTTCCAAATCTGTTTGTACTGTACCTATACAATATTAATGATAGCACGATGTTTTTATAACATATTTCTTGCTGTATAGAAAGTGTAGAGACTATAACAAAGTAGAATAGTGAAGCAAAATAAATCTACTATAAATATTTGTACTAAATCTATAAAAAAAGTCTACGAAACTTTAGAAAATCTTTTTTAAACGAAAACATACTCAGTGTACTACGTATTTGAATCAGAAAAAATATTATACAGCGAAATCTGTAACCACAATATAGCCGTACATTATGAATGCCACAGCTTTATAATAACTACCCGATAACAATAGGTCGGTCGCCATATTGGTCGTTCAATACACACACAATATGTCTGCCCCCTAAGAGCAAAACTCATACGGTAAACGGATTCAATTTCATCAGGTAGGTACATAAATTAATTTACTATCGTCTCCTAAATAGACAGTCTGGTATATTTAGTAGTGTCAGGACTATCCAATTATAAGGGGTCTAATAAAGGAATAATAAGAGACGTAAACGGGCCATAGCACATATTAATTTTAGTATTGGCGATTTAGTCGCTTTTTAGAAGCTAAATGCAGTGACAAAATCTCTAAAACTCGCGGTTTTAATACTGCAATGGAACGCAGAAAACAACAAAAAACGAATGCTGTCGAAAGCGGAATAGACTTATACAAGTACATACAGCAACAGAGTTAAGTATGCAGTCGATATATGTAATTATGTACCTAAACCATTGTGAAATGCTGACGAACAAATATAAATTTTCAAATATATGACATCGATTTCGAAATCGACTATACGAATGTCGAGATTGCAAGTTGGTTCTCAGTGTACGCTAGAGTTATTATTTATAAAAAATAGAGTGTACAAAGCACCGCGTCTCAATAAACGAGTCCTAAGAAGTTTAGACTGTAAAGTGCATCCGTGTCTCGTTACTTGAATGGCACACTTCTTCAAGTAAATACATAAAGTTTACACAAAAAGTTTTAGTTGACTACTTTCCTGAAATACTCTGAGAGGTGACGACTTTGAAACTTTAGGCACTGTTTATCTTTTACGATCGGTGCCGAAGAATTTTCTAGTTGACTTTTTGTTAGTAACATAGCTTAGTTGTATTAACAACATGTGAACAACAACCCTGTTAAACTTTATAAATGTTTGTTATTATTACAATATTATCCTTCTATAGTTATTTTTATTTATTTTTATTATGACATGTTGGACATGTTGCTGGCTCTGGTTCATTTTCCCAAAACAATGAACTGAATATTATTTCGATGCCATAATAATATCTATTCTTGTCTATTCATAAAAATTAGCAAACATTTCGACCAAATATTTCTTATATGTTGAGCTAATAAACAAAATTATCTATAACACAAAAGTCAGTGAGACATCAAACCAAGTCAGTGATATTTGTTCCATAAAACATGATAGATAGTAGTATAAATGAGGCATCAACCAACACGATAACAACAGGAAAACTAGCAACACATCATTTTCTACATCGACCAGTCGGGCGTAACTCATTTACACAAAAATAACAAGAAAAGAGATCAATGTACGAATTGTATGAGAAAATATTTGAGCTCGGCTTTTGTAATATTTTGTGTGTTCATTTCAATTTGTTTTCTATTATATTCTTTTCTGTGTGTTTAAGATTACATATATTTTTAGACTACGTCCTTATTCAAGAGGTCGTTTGTAGTATTTGATGGTGAGTCCACGGTGCGTGTTGGGTTAACTCCGGCTTTGCGGATCTTATATAATTGTTTTGAGTACAGGTACTTCTTGTGTTTATAAAGTTCCCTGATACACCGGGCTCATTTCTTGTTCGGGGGTTTTATTAAAAGTACATTTTCAAGACGTGCAGTCCCATTCATATCGGCATGCAAGCATGTCAACGAGGCATCACTATCGTAGATTGTCTTTAAGAGAATCTATTTAAAGTAGGCTTAAACTTGTAGTAACTTTCGTGCCAAGCGCTTGTTATTTTTGTAATAATATTTTAGAAGTTTTAATTCTACAATCATAATTATATTAATATAATTACACCTTAACTATAGTAATATAAAATCTAAACCCTTCTTCACTCGTTCAAACTTAAACAAACTTACTTATTCAGGAGAAACAAGAATATATTCATACTAATTCCAATAATGATACACATATATAAACAACACTGCAAACGACTTAATACCACCTCCACGGCGCTTCCTCGGATCTGGTGCGTGAACTACTGATATTTCACATCATTACCCACCGTGATGCGCACAGTTTTTTTTTCTGGTCGTTTCCTCCCCTACGAGCTGAGTAAATAGCTATGTACATATCCATTACCAAAGATTGGTTAGGTTTAAGGTACGGATAGTAAAAACAAAAAGTAAATCAAAATAAAAAAATGTCATGTACTTTAATAATAATAATTGGATTCTGTTCCCGATGCCAGCGGGTCTGCAAATTTTCATATAATATAATACTAATATATTTAAAAACATATTTTTTTTGAGATTAAGTTTAATTAATAGAATAATAAAATAATTGTTTTTACAAATTACAATTTTGGTTATATTTTTTTCCCTACTGACATGATACTAATAATATATTATAATGATATAAGATATTAGTACCTACTGTTTCCATACTAAGCGTTCGCTTGTTACTTCTTACAGTTTGTCATATTTGTATTATTTATGACGTTTATTAGTAAAGACTAGTCTGCCTCTGTGGCTCAGCGGGAGTGAATACAATTGTAGGGAAATAGGTTCCGAGCTCCTTTCCTTGCTCGGACAAAAGCAGTATTGGGTTATTCGGTCGTAAAATTCTCATTATCAGCCCGAAGTTAGGAATTGTACCCGGTTAATGGGAATAGATTTAGCCCCAATTAAATGGGATTTAACATAGCTGTCGAAATGTGGTTATGATGCACCTCTGCGTACCCCTTCGGTGAAAAAGGCGTAACGCTATATTTATGTTTACGTGTGTTTAAGATTTATCTAATGCACAAGTCTCTTTGAACATTTTTAGAACTGACAGAGCACTTCAGAGCAGTCACATATTGCGAATGCATCCTACACAGTTCTTTACTCTAATAGCTTCTCCATAAGCGCTTCGCTATCGCATTACCACGTACTATTGATACTCAAAGCATATCCAACTACGACACATAGCCGCGCTCGTATAATCCGACAGCGAAATGACTGGCTGCCTCTCTCGCTGGTTTCAAACCGAGATTCGACACCGATAACAACACTATTTACTCAAATTTGGAATGCACTAGTAGCTTACTCTACTTTCTTATGCTTCGTTTGATTTACGTAGTTTGGAGATGTAGGTTTAAAGATATCTTCTAAACATCATTATTTGGTTTTTTAATTCTTGTCTGTATGTTTGTACGGGCACGAAATTGAATGCAGTTTTCACCAATGTATTTCTAGAGGTATAACTTATAATATATCATCATCATCATCAGCAACCCATTAAGTCCCGCTGCTAGGCTCGGCTTTATGTTTGTTTTGTATTTTCCGAACGAAAATATCTTATTTCTACTGTTTTACGCGAATCTAATTATGCAAACAGAGCAGTGAATGACTCTTGGTTCTCAATAAAAACATAAATGTCACTCAATTGAGCACAATACAGTAAAAATTTATAAACGTTACATCAGCGGTAACTTAACCACAATCAGATTTAATAATAATAATGGCATCTGAAAAGAAATATTTGTTTAGTACTACTATGGAATGCCTTAAATATATGAATAAGTTCATATCAATAAAATAACGCACAGATATTGCATAAATAAAATTTAAGCTAATTTTAGGTTGCGAGAAGAATAATCAATATTTTTTTTTGCATAGCTTTAACAAAAATAAAATTCGAAGAAATACGTGTACAATACATATTTCAAAACTGTGTATAAACCTATAATGCTATATTCTAAAAAGCTCTTATCAAAAATGTTTTATTCGTATGTGAAAGATTGACGTTACGAAACTTATATTGACATGGGTATGCTTAGATCAAAATTCTCCTAAGTATTTTCCTTTCATATCCAGATATTGATGATAGTTGTCATCGCTAAAACCTAAAGACGAAACCATAATATATTATCTTGTAAATAAGAAAAACGATATCCGTTTCACCTGCGGCCTGACTACAAGAATACATTGGATTAGATCTGACATTTGCTTTATTCTATCATCACTCTACTTGATGGTCGATCGATCTTTGAAGTACTTTATATTTAGTTTGATTTATTGACATATTTGTCAAATAATATGTAAACAGCACTCAGTATAAATAACAAAGTTTTACTTTCATAAGAAGTTTTGCGACCCAACAGGAGCGTAGGTACAACGGGGACAAGTTAGTAAAAACGGTATTGAGTATTTCTGAAACGAAATTAGGAATTGTGCCCGGTTAATAACAACAGGCGTGCCTCTTAGGTCCGTTTTTATGTGCAGACATTAAACGTGTCAGACTCGTTCCGTGGCAGACAAAATAAATAAAATTATTTAATTATCTCAAGTTACACACAATTATTTGGCATAGCTATAGAATTTGACAGCCCGTGTCTGCCGGGTGTTTGCGCGGCCGTGTTACATACATGTGTGTACTATAATATTTTTTTGTCTGACACACGATGTCTGTTGATATAAATGTAGCCTTATACGTGGGATCTAACATAGTTGGCGAAACACATTTCACTTCATTCACAAATGTGATGCACTTGTGCCTACCAAATTCGGGGAAAAAGGCGTGATTTATGTGACGTATGTGATGCTATGTATATCTAGATTTATATATGTAGCATAATGAACTTTATCACGGTTTCATTGACTCTGAGCGTGTTTGTGATGTCACATATCCGCATCGCGCATAATCCGACGTGGGATTGACTGTTGGCCTCCAGGGCCTTCTCTAGACGAGCCATGCTGTTGTTAACACGATACAGTAACAGTCTACCCCTATGGGAAATTGGCGTGAATATTTTTTACGGTTTACCAGCAAAATCTAGATACAACCTTGGTATATTACCTGTAATCGAGAAAGAAAGAAAGAAAAGATCTTTATTTGTTTGCACACAACATTTGTAGGTGTTTGTATTCTTCTCCAGTTATTTGAACAATAATCTTCGCTGAGTCCTTGCCACAATGTATTTCCGTGTTCAATAATTAATTGATTTACACAAATAGCCATAATTAAAAAATAAATTATAGGAAGACAATAATATTACGATATATTTTCCATAATAATCTTCGAGCGACCACAGACGGTGCAAATCTACATTGCTATTAAGTAACCAAAATAGGTGAAATATAGCAAGCCTTATTATTATATAGCGTGCCGAAAAAACTAACGAGGTTTCCCCAAGGGACGACAGTATGAGGTTTTTCAAAGAAAGAGCTCGTTCCAACCCTTAAGAAACCTATTCACAAGGTTTCTTAAGGGTTGGAACGAGCTCGTGGTGCCTCTGGTGTTGCAGGCGCCCATAGGCTACGGTAACCGGTTACCATCAGGCGGACCGTACGTATGTTTCTCACCGTTTTGGTATAAATAAAACAATGTTTGGTTTTACAGATCGTATCATAATATTATTGGGTACTATAAACATTCGTAGAAATACAGCAGATATTGTAAGTAAACGCTAACAAATTTATTGAAACAAGACAAAATCAACGGAATTCTTCAACCGAAATGAACCTTATTAACTTTCCACTGGCATTGAATGCGGTCCATTAGTTCAATACGACGTTAATTGAAAATGAATTACAAAATTCAATTTACTCTATAAAGAAAAGTAGAAATCGGAAATGCTTTATGATTTAAACAAATGTAGGCACAATTTTAAAATAAAACGGTCAGGCAAACTGTGACTCGTATTTTCAGATATAATATAAAATATATAAACTTGCTGAGCGATTTTAATGTCAGCTGTAAATGTTAATTTGTTGGCAAAACTTCAATAATTTCGTTAACGTCCGCTTTTGATAGGAAAGTACTTCGTACTGTTTCGACAAAACAATTTTAACTTCATTTAATTTTAGTTAATTGAATCGTATTTTACAATTCTTAATCACGTCAATATTTGTCTAATGCAAATATACCACGACAATCAGCATAGCCAATGTCTCTACATTAGTGTCGCTTTGTCTAGTCAACTTTTTCCTTTGTATTGATTCCCTATTAATAGAATATGTCAAGCAGCCCAGAAGGCTTCCAATAGCGTAACGACTACATTAAATGGCCTTCAACGTTCAAGCATGGAAACGTTCGAGATTCAAAATGATCAACTATTTCAATGACTGTACAAGAACATTGAGCGAACATTTCAGTACCGTAATATCATAAGCACTAAGATATGATTTTACCTAACCAATATGACAATAACAATCTGTATTTTTTTTTAAATCTTATTAATGTTGAATCCGCAGTGACTAAAACTATTCCAAAAAATCAAAAAGGGAGTCAAATCTTCTACAGCAGGTATGTATTAGGAAACTTATATAACCTATTCGCATTTGTCGCCCATATTATTGCATCGGAGCTCGTCGAAGACGGCTGAATCGCATTTAACGCATCGGAAGTGGACTTAATGCAGCTCCACCCTAACACTGCCGCCCTGTGTAGAAACGGACTCCCCAATGTAATTCATTCGGAGGTTGTATTTATACTACGTTCAGTGAAAACTTCGATATCGCGATTCAGGATTTTTACAATATTTCATTAATATTATTATTCAATCACATAGATTTACATATACTAAAGGTAAATATGATAAAATTTTGTTCTAATATAGCCGTTTTCATATAAAGAAACGCGATTTTCAAAATTGACGTAGGACAGATAGATGTCATAACCATAAGTGCGAGAGAGAGAGGAAATAGGGGGATGAAAATTTTCGTTACAGTAGCGCCATCTAGTATAAAGCTTGGTGAAGCAAGGGGGTGAGACTCCTTCCGTCGAAGGGTTGGGGGTAGTACAGACAACACCCCAATAATACTGCACTTTATTGAAACTTAGTTGATGTCCTACAAATTGAATGTCGATCATATTTAACTTTGTTGTTACGTAATAATTATTTTCAGTGTTCATTCTATAGAAGTAGATATTTTTATCGGAAAATTGATTATTCTCATAAATAAAAACGTACATTTATTGTTTAATGTTGATTAGAAAGTAGTACAGACCTACACTTTTCTTTTCCGTTTAACTGCCACCTCTAAGTCTCTATACATTTCGTTTTTAGGTTTGTATTTATAGTTTTGTTATTTATATTCGTCCGTTTGTATGTCAAAAAAATCGATCAAGTGTGAGTCGGACTCAATCCTGAGGGTTTGGTAGAAACACACAGATTTTTTGCGATTGATAAGTTCGAATACCTATTCACGTAATATAGGTAGGTAGAGTAGGTGCATCATTTTTATGTTCGTTAGTCAGGTTCCGTTTTTTTTTTGAGGTACGGAATCCTAAAAAAAGTGCTTTTCAACAATAGAATAGTGAAGCAAATAAATGCTTGAACGTGAATCTGATGTAAGCGCCGTGAAGATACGCTCTTTTACTGCTTTTAACCGGTTTTTTTATTGCCACTTACAAACATAATTTAATGCAAGCTTACCATGAACTTAATCCTTTTCTTTAGCAACGTCAGATTATTTTTTTTATAGTATTATAATTTTATCAGCCGTCTGTGTAGTGACGGATTAAGAATACATAATGTCACTACCCCAACCTGTGGGTGTCGTAAAAGACGACAAAGGGACTAAATACTGCAAGAAAAGGAAAATTCAATCATTTTATTTTTAATAGAGAAAGAAATTGAAATTGTACATTATCTACTGCCCACAACAAAAGAGGTGGTCAAGAAATGCAACAAAGTTCTTGTGCTCTTTTGAAGTCGGTTACAAAAAAAACTGGCCAAGTGCGTGTCCGGCCACGCACAGTGTAGGGTTCCATAGTAGCCCGTTATCACAATATAGTACAATTCTGTTGTTCTTTATTCTGAATATAAGTAATGGTAAAGATTTTAGGAGTTAATGCTAAGGATTTTGTATTTAGTACAAAAATATCCAACACCCAAGTTCAACGACTATTACTGCTAAACTAATAAAGTTATCTTAACCGCTATAGTTTTCATTTAAAGTTCATGAAATGTACTATCATCATGAATGGTTCAGTCTATGCTATGGGTGAACCAAAAATTATGTTTTCTGCAATAGTCTGAGACGGATTTCTGTGCAATAACATCGTCACAAGGAGGGCGTTACTATGCTACCAAATAATATGACATTATATAACAATAGGATAGCATTTAGTTATAATTTCGTTATATTCATCCGTCTGTCTGTCTGTATGTCAAAAAAATCGATCAAGTGCGAGTCGGACTCACGTCCGTCAGCTATTCTGGTTTTCTTTCTTTCAAGATATTTGAAGTCGACTTCTATTATAAACAATACTTGTTATAGTTTATAATTATTATTATTTTTGTCACAATTAAATTCCTTATTAATTCATTTTGTTTCAATAGTATAATTCTATGCATTTACATCTAATATTTAAAATTTATTTCCAAAATCTTATTAAAATAAAACGACTAAGTACATACGTCTAATCAGATCTTTCTAAATTGCGACGATATCCAGACTTAAACAAATTCAACTGAGGAAAATGTCTTCATGTAATTTGCAAAAGCTTGAAAGATAACTAGAAAAGTTGTACAAGAGAAAAAATAAAAGACATCGTTGGGAACCAACGGATAAGGTCGAGTTATTAACACCGACGGTAACGACTGCGCGGTCAGTTCTGCTAACACTTATAGTAATTGTAGGGGGTTAAGAAAAAGGATTTTAGTATATCGTGTGCAACTAGGAAGATTAGACAGAATTGCTGATTTAATTTATCAGTTTAAATTGGCATGCGAAATTCTTTTTTGGCAATGGGATTTAAACTAGTAGCTCCATTAAATAGCTAACCTGTGAGTAATGTCTTAATTTGCCTTCTTATTTTCGGTGAAGTTTCACTATCATCATTTCAACCCATAAAAGTCCCACGGCTGGGCTCGGTCCTATTATATATATTGTGGCCGGCGTGGTATAGGCTAAATTCCCTCCACATTGGAGGAGACCCGTGCCCAGCAGTAAGACGTTTATGGGTTGAAATGATGATGATGATGATGTTATAGGCTTGTTTTTTGTCATTTAAACTCCATAGACTTTTCGGTCCATGCCTTTATTTGAGTTTCTTTTCTTGTAAACATGTTAATATTTTTACTCTTTTTTCAATATGATTGCTATTTCTTGGCTATTTTACCTAGGTTTACTATATTATTTATATTATTATACCCTAGGTTATTTCGATATATTATATAGAATTTCTTTGTAAACAGCTAACTGTTGAGAGCCAAGCACGGCTCAGTAGTTCTAGCTTGTTACCAGTCAATATTTTACGTGGGAGCAACGGACCAAAGTGGTTTGTTCCGCTACGAACTTTCCAATAAGACTTCATTCGTCTAACCTAAAACTTTGTATAAGGTCGCTCGTAATTGATAGCCTTTGAAGACCTATTTTAGGTGGTCTTATTTTTTAATTCGACATAGGCAATAAGCATAGACACAATAGAGATATTTTTACTAAAAGTATTTTATTTGAAGAGGGTTATGTTCCACTATTATTTTCTGATCCAAAGGACGATGAAAGATAATAAAATAGTCACGAGACATTTTATTATAATGTTCCATAATAATAAATATATCATATATTTGTTTCATATTATTTAAGTTTCATAATAAATGTCAAGTGGGAAATATAAGCTAGTCCTAAGTAGAACTTACTGTCTCAAGAGAGAATGAATAGATTCTAAAATTTTCATATTATTTTGTTTCATAATATTTAGTTTCTTAAGTGAAGGTTAATCCGAAACGCCTACGTATTTCTAAATAAATACGGGCTCAAATTGTTTTATTGATATTGCCAGAAAGTTACTACTCCAGTGACAATACACACGAATGTCAAAGTCACCTTACTAGGAAAGCGCCAGGTCTAAAAGTAAAACTTTTGTGAACAGAGCACTTGACAAGGAAATAAGTTACAAAATAACTAGACTGAAACTCGAAAGAATCCCTTTATAACTTTTAAAACTTAATATTTATGTAGAGCAAGATTTCTAGCTGAAATTCGAGCAGTTTGATTGGAAAATAAATATCTAGGCTACAAGAATACATAGGATTCTACGACTTTATTACCTCGAGGAAAAGATCAACTTTTAATGTATGTGTTAGTTATAATACTTCTTAGATAACAGAATCTGATAATTATAGGGGAATAAGTATTGAAATATTAGTTACTTGTTTGCTAGCGTAGCATGATATAAAAAAAAACTTTTATAGGTTATACATTATAAAACTGATGAGTTTATTTGATTGATTGAACGCTCGGATATCAGGAACTACTGATCTGATTTGAAAAAATCTTTTAGTGTTGGATAGCGCATTGAAGAAGCTTATAGGGTATACAAAATCACGCTACGCAAAATAGGAGCTGAGCAGTGGCCAAATTAAGAACGATATGAGCGAAGCCCCGCGTGGCTTCTAGTCTTAGTATACCTATAGTACAAGCTTTTAGTGATTTACAGGTCGAATAACACGGCGCCCATAAGAATGTCTTCTTTCTTGACTCAGATCACGCAGTGGAAAAACCCGACAATATTGATTTTCATGGGTTTCCCTAAACTTACTCGTTTAAAGATATCTTATACGATGTGATCATATTGCCGCAAAGTTTAATTTATTATCATGTGATTTTTGATTTGCTTCTTAAAATTAGGTTGTCGTGACATTGACAAAATGGATAAACGTAGGTTTTCGGTCTACAACTAAAATAAAAAGAAGTTCATAACCTTGCATGGTCATAAATACACAAATAGTCTATTTAATTTACCTTCTAAACAAAGAGTGTAAAATAACAAACATTTTTTTATATTTTTTTATTCTGACAACAAATAGTCATTTACAAAAATATGGTTTTTACAATTTGAGATATTATGCTATATACCTTAAAGTGCCAATATATGTTATACAGATAGTAAATATACTAGAGAACTTCAATGATGCAGTAGAACTTAATTATAAAAGACCCACACTAATAAATAAATGCAGAGTGCAGTTATGTTTTACAATAACAAAAAGCTAAATAGAAAATATATACCTATATAAATAAGTAAGTAGTAGTGACAGTAATGTAGTAATAAGGATCATATTACAAATTATCATACTTAATTTAATCAGTACATAGAGTTATTAATTTCTGCCTTACAAAATTATGAGACAAGTGAAATAAGTCAATATTGCTAAATTCTTTATTCAACATCTTCTTTAAACTTACTTAACGCCTTACGTAATTCAGTCACGAAGTTACAAATAACTAAACACCCTGTGCTACGTTCAAGCTTGAGTGGCATATGAATTAAAAGATAAATGCTCCGAATTTTCAATCCGAACCCTTGAGTGGAGCTTGTGAGTGATAGATACGTGCGGATCGGGGATATGAAACGCCTATCTGATACATAACAATGAGGGATCTGAAAACCTAGCAAGGGCTCATGTGTTACGACGCTTTCATGATCAGAAATGTCGTAATGAACGGAATTTACAAAATTTATTATCTATATTGTTAATAATAAAAGCGATGGTGGCAGAATCGATAAGGGACTGGAATGCAAATCATGCGGTCGAAATTCAATTCCAACCGGCATGCGGCAGTACTAATATGGATTTCCCTTTGTGGAATTTATATGTACTAGTCAAGTCACTTACCATCTTATAACGGCGAAGGAAAAAAAAACGTAAGGAAACCCACAGGATTGAAACCCACATACTCTAGAAGTAATTCCAAGTGTATGTCTGATCCACCGACCCGCATTAAGCCAGCGTGCGTGAATTATGGCCTTTATTAAACTCTCTCGGTATTCTTGATAGTAGAGAGGAGAGCCGAGCACAGCATAAATGTGGATGAATAAAAAAACAATTTTAATAGACTAGCATTTAAGCAAGTACTCCTAAGGAACCCCTTGTCTAAATCTAAGTAAATAACTAAGAAAAGTTAAAGGGAAAATAATAAAAAAACTGTCTTACTCCTTTTATATTAATGGCTTTTACATTTGAAAAAATCTTTGTACCTTTAACTTGTCTTATATTTTTGTCAACGAATGACAACGTCCTATATCTCACATTCAGTCTTGTCACATTATCCCATGCTAGGTTTGATGAGCCTTGATACATAGCAATGAGGACCCTCTTTTCAGGATTTCACTCCATTTTACGAGAGCATGTATTACGCTCGAAATGTTTTAGTAAAATAGCCTGTAAAGTGTAGATTACTTGGTCTAGATTTTTTGGAAGGGCAAAAAGGTTTTATGCATGTTTTACGTTTGTAGCTAAGTAAAACCTAGCTCTATTCAGTAGAATTCTAAGAAAATAATTCAGTAGGAGAGTAAACGTGTCATGAAGTAATGTAGTATTATTATTTTTTGTTGGACTAGAAGCTGTCAGCGGACTCTTAGCTGCCTCGACCAGGATTGATCTAGTGTAGCGTCCTTGTTAATTAATTAATAGCTCTCTACTTAGTCCTGTAGAATCTATAGGAGCAGCCAGATTTTCTGAACAGAGAGAGAGTCAGGTCAGATAACAAGTTGCATCTGGTGCTGTCCTAAATGGATGCTTCTTTTGTGCATTGCAGACTCTTCTGCCTCTTGGCAGAATCTGTACATTTTTTTTTTCGCCGATGTTTTATAACTACATAGTTAAAGCAGCTCTTTGGTACCTTTAAGTAATGTAGTAGAATAGTTGTACTATAATTCGCAATATATTACGTGTAAAATATTGTCCAGAGCTCATTGGAAAGGGAAAGGGTTTTAAAAGGTCAGCTACGTGCATGTAACGCTCTTAGTGATGCATACTTCTATAGGCTACGGTAACCGCTTACCATTGTGAACTGTTAGCTTGTTTGCCACCATCGTAGTATAAAACAAGAGATTGTATACCCAATAAAATTTTCTCTTGGTAAAAAATTACAATGAATGATAAGACTTCAATATTTAACAAAAACAAACAAAACATGAATATAACGGGTCTGCTAACGCAAGCACTTCCTAAATTACAAAACGAAAATCACTTATCGAGTTACCTGAATTCCATTGCAATTCAGAGATCTTTATTTCTTTTGTACGTGTCTAAAAGGGGCGATTTAAAAATTCAATATACGGAAACAGGTTGCGAATGGGAAGTCAATACGTACTATTAGCCTGTTAATGCTATTTTGTGAGTTTAACTGGACGTTTTGTAAACCCTATTATGTACACGAGGGAAAACAATGTTTTCGGTGAAATGTGAAATAATGGAACAAAAAATATTTGAATTCTTTAGCATACATTATTTTTTACAAAATTGATAATATGTCTGTTAAATAAATTATACGTAGATCATCATTTCATAAACGTCCCACTGCTGGGAATGGGTCTTCTCCAAAGAATGTGGAGAGATTTTAGCCTCACTGTTCATACGGGTTTATAGGGTTTGTTTCAAATTTTCCTTAGTCACCTTTTATGACACCCACAAGTTGAGATGGGGTAGTGACATTATGTATTCTTAATCCGTCACTACACGGAGATATCACATAGAGCTTATTTTTTTACAACTTTCGCTACGTTAAGTCAGCCATAAGACAAGCCTGTTGACATTGATTTCTAATAAATGAAATGTCATGTATTCTCAGTAAGCAAAATAATGAGTATACAAGGAACACATTCGTATTTATAAGATTAAAAACAAACAATTTATGTTTTTAATCTTATAAATACGAATGTGTGTTTTGTGTTTGTGCGTCATTCTTTTACGTTGCCACAGAGTGGCGGATTAGGGTGAATTTATTGAACAGGGCTGAAGCAAGGCTGATATATAAGCATAACTTATCCTACTGCAGCAATGGCGTAACGTCGAAGGTTCAATTCTCAGATCGGGTAAAAAAGTTTAAAGAGATTTTTTTGTTTTAAAATTCTATCAGCTCGGTGCGCGTTGTTTCAAAATATTGCAAGAGACCAAAATGCCTGACAAAATCTGATTTTGCTCTACCTTTTCGGGTAAAAAGGCGTGATTTATATTATTTTCTGTTATTATCATCATCACACCAGCTCAATGGCGTCCACTGCTGGACAACGCTGCTATAAGAGCAGCATCGTATTATAATTTATTCCAATAATAAATCAGCCCAGTAAGGGCCATAGAACACACGAAAGAGTATTATGTGTTGGCATCAGCGAGCGGTCGGCGATTTAAGCCCGGTTCCTGAACCATCGAGTAAAAGTTATGATATAAGATAAAATATAAGTTCTATTGTTTTACTTTTATATTCAGTCAGGTTATACTTTTATCGATGAAAAATTCGTCGCTTTTAGAATTAAGTGCTGCGACAGAATGCCTGTGATGGAACATAGCAAGTCGCCAATACGCGATGTAGTTGCAAAATCGTCGATAAAGTCGATGGTAAAAGTATGCCCTAAGTCATACGGACGAAGGCGCCTGTGGCACCTACAGAGTCTTCAATAACATTAAGAACATCTATAAAGTATATATGTTTTATATAGGCACATTACAGATGGTTGAGTGCAGTACAAAGGTGGATAATTGTAAAATACCTTCGTCGTGTAGTGCTTTAATTCGCCAAGGTGGCCAATTTCCTCGCACCGTCGCGTCGCCTCACTTCCGTGGCTCACCGTGTTGTTTTCGTTACAAGTTACAAGAGAAAAGCGTCTAACACAAAAAATTGGATTTTAAATAAAGGTTAAGGTCATATCGCTTAGAGTGTGTGTGATTTTGATGGTTTTTCATAAATTTGTTTCCAAACATTTATTTAATTATAATACATAATATATTGTCTGTAAAGGTTGCAGGCGGCACAGGACCGTTCGCAGTGGCGTAAATTAGGTGAGGCCTATGTTCAGCAGTGGACGTCGTTGGGCTGATATGATGAAAGGTTGTGGGTGGCCATTGGATGCGGGCGGCACAAAATCGCTCGCTGTGGCGGAAATTAGGTGAGGCCTATGTTCAACAGTGGACGTCATTGGGCTGATATGATGATGATGATGATGACATATTGTCTTTACAGGAAACCTAATGCGACAAAACGATACATAAATAAGATACAAATTATATATCTATCTATCTATAAACCTAATAGTTACACACAATCTTCATAGTAACTCCTGCAAATTCACTCAGAGAGCAACTGAAATTGTCTATGACTAGTGGTACCTCATTGAGCGTCAGCAAGGCACCCGACAGAGGGGGTTTTAGTAGTACTAAGTACTTTTTCCTGTCTTTCGTTACCTCTAATAGACACAGCCTCTTACGTTTCTGTATATAATAGCCGGTAATAACATCATTATTCACCAAAACAAAAATTACAGCCACCGCTCTAATCTTGTAATATACAACGACGACCAGCTGACAGGGGCTACAAGAAATTGAAGCAGTCCACCCACCCGTTTCGGACGGACATGCTCCTAACTACGTGAAGCTTGCCTCCAATTCCTAATGTTAGGACAGATACTTGTACTGACTGTCGTTTCTCTATATTAGTTTCAACTCCATGTAAGTTTGATTGTGGGAGATTCTATAGACATTTTTAAAATGCATAAAAATTTTGCAGGGTGGTATTGGGTTTATTGACTATTTTATGCCAACTCTGTGTATTTTTTTACTTGTCTTAAACACAAATATCTAATATCCTAGTTTATACTTATGTTTAATATTATAAAGCTATTTGTTTGTTTACTTCAACGAGAGTTTGTTTAGTTAGTACTGATCAGATTTGAAAAATTCTTTTAGGAATTGGATTGCCCATATTGAAGACTTTAGGCTGTATAACATTACGCTACGGCTAATAGGAGCTGAGCAGTGGCCAAATAAAGAATGACACGCAACATCTAGTAATACATATAACATGCAACATATTTCAAATTTTTCGTAAATAACTGATTATTGTAATCATTATGTTACGAATACGCATATACTATGTTTTTCAGTTTCAACGAGATTTAGAAACTTTAATATGAATTGACCATGGAACTGTTTTCATATTAACACCAATCATGCAATTTTCACTATCAAAATATAGATCAAAACATATTGAAACGACAGCGAACATTTATAACACAAGTTTGCACTGCAACCACGTTACAAAGTTTGAAAAGTTATGAGCCACGGTCCCTGCGAGGCAGCCCGTGTTTATTCATCTTGTGACATGTCTCTCAACAACTGTGACTGATGGTGTGTCTGTCCTTTCAGTTGGAGGTGGAAAGATGACGGCTTCAGACATTTCTCTTATTTTGAGATAAGTGTGAATGCTTACCATATTCCTACTATATTGTGGTGTATCAAAATGAATATCATTTGGAGATCTATTTTATTTTCTATTTAGAATGTTTGTGTTTCTGTATTTAAGTTCTCTTTTCATTCATAAGTTCTCTTTAACATTTACCAATATAATAAATCAAATTATTTTTATAAGTTGATTTAAGAAAAACACATAAGTCATAAGTCATAAATCATTTATTGCAGAAAATGTGGTACAAAATAGATGATATATAAATAAAAGTTCTATACACATTTTGTTATAAATCAACATGCAACATTAACATTATTCCTATAAAAATTAAATTTGAATTCAGAGAGTTGTTAATTTCTTTCGCTTATTTTATACCGGCTAACTATGCACAAAGATTGCCATATTGATAGGTGCAGAGAAGGAATAGTCACAAAATATGATAAAATAAAACCAGAAAATAATTTTAGGTCCTTGGATAACAATTCGTCTAAAAACAGCAAAATTTAGTGTGCCAACGTCTTATGATAACATTATTATAAATATTATCATGTACATACATAAACAGCAAAGTTGCCAACGTGTAATAAATTGTGGTTACCGTAATGCTTAATTTTATGTACAGCCTTAGTACAAGAAATCTAGAAGGTTACCTATTAGTAAGGATCTTGAGAAGGCTTGCGAAAACGTAACCATTAATTACACTAATGTTCCTAATGTTACTTATACTGTGAGATTTACTCGGTAGATTACACACAAATTTGTGGAATATTACTGGATTAAGCAATTATAATATATGCTGATGTTGGAAACTTTGTGTTTATTTGATGACGGTATAATTGTAGGTACTAATGATGTTAATGTTAAACTTTGTCATATTTTTTTGTAAGTTTTATTCATATCTCAATCTAAACTTTTTGTATGAATCATTGCTTGCAAACTTTACGACCTATATACGAGTTAAATGTATGCCATTTGGACTGAAACGCATAACACGGTGATAAATGCTAAGCAAGGCGAAACCTTTTAAAAGTTGAGCGTGAAAAATTGGCGGTCTCAGCGCGGCGGGTGTCGTCGCGGCTAATTTGTGGACATCGATCACATCGGCACGAACACAGATGTGGCTGCACTGGAAGCGTCGAATTTTTGATGATGTTTGTCTACAATTATTATTATCAAAGGATCTTCATCTGGTTTAATATAGGACATTGACATATAAAAGAAAGGCTCAGAGCCTCTTTCACGAATGGCATTATGTAAAAAATATAGCAAAATTATGTTAACTAAGTTCCAACAGGTTATGAGATACTTATCTGACCGTGGTCGTGCGGTTTTCTATAATCAATTATTTCTAATAATACCATTACTCAAATATAGCTAGCTTCGAATTTCAAACACAAAATGACTGTCACCATGGCGCAGTGGTTAAGGTGGTCGCCTCGCCACTACATCGCCGTGCTGGGTGACGTGGGTTCGATTCCCACACGAGACAAATATTTGTGTAATTCACAGATATTTGTTTCTAGTCTGGGTGTACTTTGTGTCCGTTAGTTTCATGTTTGTAAAGCTCCCCGCGACACAGGGCTTGTTCCCTAGTATATTTTTTATAAACAAAAAAAAAAAAACAGCATGTACAAGTAGTAAATAGTTACGAACATATATTGTTTTACAAGACATACGTTTACAAGGTGTATGCATTTTGAGTGAATTATTTAAGAAATAAACTGCTGACATGATACAAATTACAATTTGATGAATGTACGTACCTATCGTATGAATTCGTATGGCGAGCCTCGTACAATTTGTATAGATTTTGGTGACTATTCCAGTATCTTTACATCAACAATGTGGTATTCATACTTCGGCGTGGCGTTTGCCAATTTCAATTCAAATTGCGTGGAGTGGATTTCCACTCTCCTCTTTCAGGTTTTCAGAGTAATTAACACTCTGCGTATATTGGAATAAAATCACAAACATATTTTTATTAAAATGGTTTTGAATCGGGATCGGGAATGAAATATGACGAAATGTTAGTATTTACCTACTTCATTTTCTTTTTCATGTAGGTACTTATTTAGTCGAACGTCGAGTCGTCGTCTATCGGGTTTATTCTGCCATCGCAATTATAAAATGCAGTAAAAGATATTTTTCCAAATTTCTGTTTTCATTGAAAATAAGTTTTGAAACACATCTATTCTATCTTTCTATTCTATATTCTATCTATTGGTAAATCGAAAATATTAAATTTTCTTTTGGAAATTAATAAAAACGTAAGCAATCCGGGAGGATATATTATTATATTAGTAACTACATTTATTATAAAACGTATGCCGCGACATTCGCGGTGTATTTTTTAGCACCAAAGTACACCTATATCTTGCAGTTTAGAAACTTTTGCCATGTCATTGGCAATAACTACCCTGAATGATAAATTCTTCTAGATTGGCATGATTAAATTACCGGTACAGCAACCAAAGCATAACTATAATGGACTGGCCAAGTGAAGGGATGAATTGATGTATGAATGAATGTTGCTAATATTGAATGATTGAACATATTATAATGTTCTAGTAAACAATCAAGCTTCGATATTGCTTTACTGCCAGACTTTCAACGATGAACAAAAATATTTTGATAAAACCGACTCTCAGAGAAATTCAAATATAAAGGTCGACCTTCCAAGCCGTAAAAACTTAAAGACTATTGTTTGGTTGATAGTTGGAAAAGTCGTTTTTAAAAAATATATTTTATTTTATAGAACTATATAAAAATAAACTTCAATCAAACAATATCAAAAGAAATTCATTGAATGGAAACCATCAAACACAAGCAGTCCCAAAACAAAGCACTCCAATGTCAACCAACTTTTATATCCAACGAACCACAAAATAAATGGTAGTTACAAAATTAACATAAAGGCTAACATAATTACGACTAATCCCTCTGGAGCCACAAAAAAGCCGAATGTTACCAATGTTTTCAATGTGGCCAATGTTGCCAGTGGTTTTGAAACAAGCAACTCTGATTTTAAATAGGCCATCATTAGCCATTGAATCAACATTAGGGCTCGTTTAAATAGAATGCGGACTAGCTGAATGAGTTGGGTTTACAGGTTAGACTTCTGCTTTTATGTGAATAGGTACTTAGAGGTAAAGCTTTGGCTTACCTGCTATGTTTTGATGAGCAGTGAAATTAGTTTCATTTTGAATGAAAGTTTACTAATTATTTTAAGTGACGTAGTATTTTGTTCATATAAACACCGTGTAGTGAAAAATCACGAATACATATTGTTACTATCCCATTTCGACCCGTGGGTGTCGTAAAAATAGACTAAGGGAGAAACTTTAAACTGAGAAAAAAATAGCACTGAGAGAAAAATTCGAAACAAAACCCTATACCCACCTATCTGGCCAGCGTAGTATAGTAGGCTTAATTAGCTCCACAATCTTTAGAGGAGACCCGTGCCCAGCAGTGGGACGTCTCTGGGTTGTAGTGATGATGATAATACACCGTGTATTTTTTGTCAACATACAAACTTTGTCTAATGTCATAGTGACAGATTAATTTATTATTACACTTAATAATATATAGCTATATTAAACAAAAAGAAAAACACGCAGTGTAAACGATAATATACTTTTTTTTTTTTTAAATAAGGCTAGACTTATTTTTAGTATCTTAAAATACATCTAGCCATATTAAAAAAATATCTGACTTACGGTCATAGTAATGATTTGTAAAATTACCAGTTTGTAAAATGACTAAAAGTGGATGGTTTAAACTTAATAGAGATAGATCACTGATATTGTATACAAGACCGCCAAGCTAAAATGGACGGAGATGAACATGTCTGGCACATATTCGACAATCTGTGGGCTAAAATTAACCCCTCTTGGTGCCCTGCGTCAGCAAATCGGCGCCGTGGCTCTCTTTGAAAAATATCGTGAGATGAGTTAGACAAATACCCCGAGGACTGGCCCCCATTAGCTAACCGAAGAGGATAGAACTCATGGGAATAGCTGTGCTCAGCAGTGGAATCACGCAGACTAATTGTAACTGTAATGCTATCAAAATACATAATGGGAAAATTTATCACATTAATGACTTTATTATATATTCTGATATTTTTACAAAACATTTGTTAATTAGTCAAGCAGCTACAAAGCAACAAGCAGCAGTCCTGTTTTAAATTTAACAAAATATTTCCAGGTTGATAAACTTAATGTAAATTTCCCTTAACCATGAAACAAGTCTTTCATGGGGTGTAAAGGCGACAGTGTTAGCGTCGGGCCGTCGGGTGCAAAGGTGAGTAAATGTAATAAATTAATTAATATATTTGGAAACTGTAAAAGCACTTAGTACAAACTTAAGTTTCTCAATTAAATTTTAAAGTTAAATCAAGTAAGCGTCTTATTTGTTTAAGGCAAAGATTTATGTTATGCAAAATTTTAAACTTCAACTTCGACAATAACATTAAGATAACATTGCACTTACAAAAATCACTATAATTATAGTGTCTTTGTTTTTTAATTTCTTAGCAATTAGTCTCTTTAGACCTCTTTGCCTACCTATGTAGGCATCAATTCTATTTGGAAGTGAATGCGCCAAGTTTATTCGTTTATTCAAAATTTATGTTTAACATCTTAATGCTGAGACTAACAAAAAGAAAGTTAGCATTCGTATGTGCTCAAATGAAAGGAATATGTTGTTATGCTTTGAAACTAAATACAAACTTGCTAAGTTCGTACTTACTTAGGTAAAACTCTGTGGGAGGTGTTAGGGTTTACAACTACTATGTTTAAACAAGTATAATAAACTTATTCTAGAATTATAATGAGGCCATATCTCTTTAGACAACAAGTTTGGTGACGAAGCAACTTGGACGTTAAAGTTTTACCTTCATGCTGACTATGGAACAAGCAACCGTAAACATAAATACAATAAGGCTGAAAACTAGGCCAAAACCAAACTGAGCCTGAACAAAAACTAAGTAAATAAAGCCTCTCAACTCAAGGAGTAAACAGCCTTTGAAAAAAGACAATCCAAGTTTGACGTCGAAAACTTTTTTAATATTCTCAACGCTCAATGTGATCTCGCCCCTAAAAATTTCCTATTCGTAAGAGGCCTTCCCAAATGTAATTTTGCATGAAAGAAATGACAAAGTTCCGCCAAGTTAGTGGACATCTTTCAATCTCACTGTTACGATTAAAATGAGGGTGTCTTTGATGAGTTTTTATTTGATTTTAATAGGTTTATTTCTATGTGCAACGTTTGTCTTTTTTTTTTCTATTTTGCGTAAACAGATGTATGCTATAATAAAGGTTCTGTTCATGCTTTGGTAATGCCAGTTACCGTATCTGACGAACTTCTACAAATTCGAATTTCAATTGTTTTAAATCATACTGTTTGATTATTTAAATTTTCACTGGTATAGCTTTGTGTATGTTATGCATCAACTCTTCAGCTTATATTTTATAGTAGCTAACTTAATAATATTTTATATTTATTTAGTTTTGTTTAATAACTCTCAAACGCATTCTACATTACTGACATACAGGTTTTCTACTTTTATTTCATTGTTAGCGCCCCTCATCTCATAAAATATCCAACCTCAACAATTTTTACGAACTATTTGTCCCTAAACTTATAGTCTTGTAATCCTACAATCAACATATAAATACGGCTCAAAAATTCCCCTAAACACGGCTCAGGAATGATTCGGACACAAAAAAGTCATAATTCCACTCATTACGGGGAGGGATCGACTATTGTGAACGAGGGATATAATCCGGCGAACACAATGCCTCCTAAATGAAGCCTACTCTTCCGTACAAAATTAGGGCCGTATGCTTTCCCTCTACAAAATTCACGTGTCGTGAAAATTTTTAGGCTTTAAATGGCTTTTCTTTTTTGTTTTGGATACAACGGCTTTAATTTATTTATTATTCGTACTTTTTATTTCATTTTACTTTGGAGCTTGTCGGATAATACGAGTACATTATCTAAAAATGTACTCTGAAGATAATCGAGTTTTGTTAGTAATTTGTCTAAAAACAAATGAACTAAAAATCCATTGTTACATTAAGTATATCTGAAACATTAATTTAAAGCCTATGAATTTCTATTTTAAGAACAATGGATGCAAATTTTAAAATTCTCCACAAGTCCTGCATATTTTTGATTAAAAAATACAATATTAATACACTTGTTGTATCCCTATTCTCATGCTGCAGACTCGGGTATGCATGTAAATTGGTCGTCACACGGGAACCAGACTAACGGCGTGCAATGAATGCAAATGTCGCTGTCTCAAAGGAAACAAGCTCTTATAAAGCCGAAAATTATTATTTACATATTATATTACAATGCTGACGTGAATTTTGAAGATGCATTAAGGCAACTGCATAACTGATGAATAAGCAAAAGAATAGTATGGTGTTTGGTTAGATATTTTTAACCGTGCGTTGTTAGGTAGATTTTTTGTGCCCACGCGTTGTTCGTTCAAGCATTCTTCAAACAGTTTGGGATCTAACCTGAAGGGTTTAGTAATTCGGTACATTAATTTGCTCTGAAATTATTTTTTGAACAATTTCAATTTTTTGTTAGGGTTAAGTTATTTAAAGGTTGTTAAAAAATGTAGCATCATCATCATATCAGCCCAATGACGTCCACTGTTGAATATAGTAATTTAAAGGTTGTTAAACACTTTAGCATGTATGTGTTAGAAAGTTAATTTTAATAACTTCTGACAAAAAAAATTATATTAAAGTAATTTGATTGATTCGCTTTACCAAAAATTTTTCAATGTAGTATTATGTTTTCAGATCGACACTTTTTGAAACCTTATCAAAATAATCTAATCAGAAATTGGCAAGTTCTATACAATAAAAGGGGAAGCCTTTCTTCGGCTGTAAAACCAAACTGCGGTCACCAACATCAATAAACCTTTCAAGTAAATGTTTACGCGTGGCCGCGCTCGCTTCCGAACTTTGTTCGCTTCTTTAAATAAAATGGGCCCTACGAAAGATGAGGGTACGACTGTTGTGACCCGAGAATTGGTAACCGACATTAATTTACACGATAACTCCTTTAATTCCACCGCAGAAATGTGTGCTTAGGTAAAACGTTCCGAGTTTATTATTCGAAATTTAAATTTCTTATTTCTCTTTTCGGGTTATTAGGTTTTAAGGTTTACTTATTAATGGAAAAAGGTTTTATTACGACCCAGGTTTAGTGAAAACCGATTTGGAGCTTAAAATATTTCAGACCCATCTATTAACAAATTCAAAGACATACCTAAGTATCGTTTAATGCTATTGACCTTGTGAAGGTAGATTAGGTTAGATACAGGCACAGGGTAAAATGGATTGTGTTAAGGTGCTTCTATATAAATGGTTGTGTGTAATTTATAGCATTTTGTGTCTACCTTAGTTTTGGGTGGGATTACAAAATTGTTAGTATGATTACCTGGACTTGAGCAGAAGATGTAAACATTTCATTACAAGTTTGAATAGTGAACTAATTACATGTTCCTTTAATCGGATCTTAAAATACATTGTATTATACAGCTTAAGACTGAACGAATGTGACATTTTTGCTCTCATTGTATCACTTAAATTTAATTTTCTTTTAAACACGTATCATTTTACGACACAAAAGTATTTGCCCAACAAACGAGGTGTAGTGAAACTTTGCCGTACCCAAACAAAATATCAAAATAAAATGTCATATTTCCACTTCTGCGGTACAGCAAAAAAGCAAAAAGACCTGCTGTAAAGGACAAAACTTTGTCTGTCATCCGTTTCGTAGTACACAATAAAAAAATGCCCCCCGAGGGTTTTGCTTCGACGATTTTTATGATGAAAAATGACCGTTGTCCTTTCACTTAAACATTGATTGTAGACCGAAAACATTTGTTCATTAGATGCTTGACTTGGGGTCGATATTTGCGATGCTCCCTTTTGATGTTTGCTTGGGACATCTCAAGAGGATCGTAAGTCAAAAAAGGTTGTTTGGTCGCTTATAGAATTTGCCGCGATTTTTTTGAGTTTGGCATTAAAGAATCATAATCGGTTGAGGGAGTAATATCGTCGAGCAAGATTTAATAAATACCAGATTATGGGTGAGTGGGTACAGCTATTGATTAAGTTTTAGTGATGTTGCTTAGGTACTTGTTTCTATATACCTACTTATTTACGTACCATGACTATAGGGCACGTTCTAAAGAAAGGACAGATCAGGAGTATGTATGAATAGATTGGTGAATGTTGAAGAATCGAAAAATGTATGTCAGAATCGTAGCAAGTGGAAGGAAATAGTCTCTGCCTACTCTCTGTTGGGAAAAAGGCTGGATCTATATGTAAGTATGTATGTATTTGTAGACTTAATAATAAAATCTTTTACTTAATAAAGATGGCCTGTTGGTCTAGTGGTTAGTGACCCTGACTGCTAAGTCGGAGGTCGTGGGTTCGATCCCCACCCAGGACAAATCTTTGTGTGATGAGCATGAAGGTTTTGTTCTGTGTCTGGATATAATTTATCTATAATATGTATGTATTTACAAAAAAAATATGTATTTAGTACCCATAACATAAGCAAATATAATTGCTTACTTTGGGACTAGATGGCGCTGTGTGATTGTGGTAGAATATTATTATTATTATTTTAGTAGAAGTGCCTCGTGCTTGGCCGGTCCATTCATGCTGGCGTGTAAGCATGCCAGATGCTTGCATGCCAGCATGAATGGGCCGGCATGGCCGGAGAAGTAGAAGAAGCGAAACGTTGGAGTCCCAATTCCACTCCATTTTCCTTTTTCTGCCATGTCCCGTAGGCAGAACCTTGTCTCACAAAACTGTATTGTATTACAATTTGTTAATATTTTTTAATTAAAAATAAAATTAAAGAAATGTATTATATACATATATGATTTAATTTAAATATGTTATTAAAACGTCGAACATCTAAAATAAAGGTTTACCGAGTTTCAGTTGATTAACTTGGAATATGAAGTGTTATTTAATAATAGATAATTTATTATATCAGTAACTAATAACTTCTTCAATATCGCCTTTATATTCGAGACTATAATTACTAGAACAATCTGGTTAATAGTTAAATTGTGTTAATCTAGTGAAAGTTTGGATTTGATTTTAGATAGGCTTAGTAATTTTAATAGAATTTGTTTTGTAAATTAGTTAAGTCAGACTTGACAATATTAGGAAATGTAATGGAATTTAATTTATTTATTCTATCTACACTAATATTATAAAGCTGAAGGGATTTGTTTGGTTGAACTCAAGGATCGCAGGAACGACTGGTCGATAGTCTATGTGGTATTCTAGACTATAATCTATGTACCAAATTTCCATACATATTATTAAGTACATCAATACATCCATTCTAACTTCGCATTTATTATAACAAACTTTGAATTTCATCCTTTCCTCATAATTAAACTAAAATATTTATTCCCTTCATTATTAGTTGTTACTCTGTTTATATCAACGACGAAATCTAAATTAGTATAAAATAGATATTCCCAAACTAACGTATTATTTTATAATCCCGTGATACAATTATACACAAGAAAACACTGTAATTTTAGGAACCATCCATTACGATTCTAAATAAATTATTGAACTTGAATAAATAAATAATTTCACAGAATACACTTATAATTTAGTGAGTAGTTTATTATCATTTACATTATAAGAAATTATTCAACAGGTTTCTATAGAAATGTACAAGACTAAGTGCTCTATGAATAATGTAAGGAGACATCACAAAATATGGTATTGTAGAACTAATTGGGCACCAAAAGCGATATTACCATAATAAGTGACAGAACCTTATTCTAAACACAGTTTATCGAACTACAGTTAGTTCTGTCGGTACGAATATTTATTGCGTTCCGGTGGTTGGTTAAACTATTCATTTACAAACAACGAATTTAATTTTATTTATTGACTGCGGTTTTCTTTACCTAATTATATTTTTAATTCATGAAATACCTAAATATGACATTTCAAAATTTATTCCACGTGGAGGAAATAAATTTGTCATTTGTGGAATCATTTGTGGAATGAACCACATGAAATACATTGACAAGAAAATATATTTTGAAATTATTGCATGGCTTTGAGTTGTAATTTTTTAAAGAGTAATTTTTAACCAATGTTTGGCAGACAGACACAAAACTAGAACAAGCATTTGTAGGTTGTTCAAATATTTGTTCTATTTAGGTATCGAACCTATGTACCTAGGTATACAACCTCTTGGTTATCAGACGTATACCATTAAATCAACGCCGCGCTAAATAGACACATCTTTATACGTATTTAACTGCCGCATTCAGAGAATCAATTAGCACTAATCTGTCATTAACACAGTTTTTCCATTGAATTATCGTCTTTAGACGTATCGATTTAAGTATTACACGTTTTTCTAAATAAACTTTATTCTGAGTACGGCAGTAAGTTCCCAGGCTACTAGACCGCAACATCTTTGTCTGCGCAACTATATTTCAATGATCACTTTCATAGGTACTTAGCTGTTGTTACTTATACTATAACATAGTCATTGAAATCTAAAGCCTTTGAAGTTGATATTCAATCGGTAGTATCATTATCGCTTCTATTATTTATCTTTGTCAATGGAGAGCTTGATTGGAAGGGCATGCGTTAAACTATCGTTTGACAATATTTCTACACGTGTACGTTTTGCTATTGTTCATAATAATGCTTTCACAGGTGTATTACTTAGATTTTGAGTTAATTAATTTGGATGGTATACTTTCTCTATTCCTCGGTACTCGTTCTTTGTCTATCACAGAATACATACATGACCACAGACTAAAATTGGTCAGTTTCCGTTTTGTTTGTTCTCTCTGTACACTACTTTAAATCTCATTTTGTTTTCTCTTCTTCTTGTCTTCTTTAGTCTTTTATGTTTTTTTTTATATTTAAGTTATTAGTTTCATTACGGGTAATATAGTTTAGTTTACTGGTGGCGGGACTTTTCATTTTAAACTGTTATTTAATGTTTAATCAAGACAAATAAAATGTTTTTCTTTCTTTCTAATATCATCAGCAACCCAGTAATGTCCCACTGCTGGGCTCGGGTCTTCTTTTCTCTATCTAGAGAGCTGAGAGAGTTTTGGCCATAACCCTCACACGCTGGCCTAATGCGGGTTGGTGGATCAGACATAGACTAAGTATTTATTCTAGGGTATGTGGGTTTTCTCACGATGTTTTCTATCACCAGCAGATGGTAAGTCACGTCAAAGAGAGATTACATTGGTACAGTCGGTCGAAATCGAACTCGGATCGCAATATTTGCATCATCATCATCATCAGCAACCCATTAATGTCCACTATTTGCATGCCGGTCTCTTATCTATTCAGCCACAATCGCTTGATAATGTAATATTTTGTTTTTTCAATATGTGGCTACCACTTGAGAAGCTTTTTCTCCCATCGGCCATCAGTTCTACATGCAACGTAACCTGACATTGGCATTTTAGCGACACCATACGGATATATATATCTAACAGCGTAAATTATAATATAAATTCAAATGAAAGACGACAAGAATGAAGACAGACGTCTCAGTAAAAGAAGTATTTTTTCTTATGTCAACTTTACAATCCGATCAATACGACGTTACGTTACAAAGATCAACAAATTAATATTCAACCAATGAATTTATTCAGTGAGTCCCGGTTGATTTGGAATCCAATTTTAGGTTATTTAAATAGTCCTCCCTTAGGAGTGGGTCGAAATTAGAGGAGACGTTTGCACGTTTTCCTGAAGCGTGCTTAAATACGTAGGCAAATGTAATTACTTTCAAACGCTAGGGCTACCAAATAGCCTTGCAATGTATGTTATCGAGTTAGTTGTGACTATTTAGTCCCAAGAGTTCATTGAATTAGGAGAAGTTTGTGATAAAATAACATTTAATTGTTAATATTTATTATATACTGAGAAGAAAAACCCGTCACACTTTTTCAGAGTAAGTAACACCTACATAATCAACTCTATTTAATTGTTTTCAAACGAGTCTTTGCCACGTGACAAAAACTCGTTTCGCTCTTTCGTCTCCACAAACTTTTTAAATTTAAAACATGAAAAAGGCTAAACCTGTACATCAGTATACTGGTCCAGAAGCTTTCAGATGAAATACTGATACATTTCTAGACTTTTCTATAATAGCAGTGGAAAGTAACACATAAACATCATAGCAGCCCAACGACGTCCACTATTGAACATAGGTCTCACCTAATTTACGCCACTTGACATAAATGTTATATTATATCATGCTTTCCAAAGTCACTCAAATGGCGTAAATTAGGTGAGACCTGTGTTCAGCAGTGGACGTCGTTGGGCTGATACCCGGGACCTTTTGTGCGTGTCATACACACTCACTGCACCATCAAGGCAGTCTACTTGTATAACAATAGTTACCTTTTAAAGTTTATATTGTTTAGTAACATAGTTGACAACCCTACGCACTAAGAATGTGAGGATGTCGCCCTCTCGATGAGTTACTCTCTTGATTTAATCAGTCAAATTCTGAGATTTGCACAGTACGCATTGTGTAACTCGTACCCTATTATATTCTTTGTGCAGCATATCATTACACTAGTGTTATGTACTGAGTTTTTATTTATTAATTCTTAAACTACTGTAATTGAAATGGAAAGCTTTTGAAAATTAAAATAAAACAGAATTGTGCTGGTATCTACACTTATAAAAATACGCTAATAAGTTTGTATGTGATTTGGTCTAAGGAAATTTGGCCGTCACATTTTTTTCGGAATAACTGTATATTATTAAATTATGACATTTTTATATTATTTTCTAACGTAGATGAATAATCTCCTTTTTGAAAAAAATACAGGGGAAATAACTTTTTTAAGTTAAAGAGGTAAATTTATATAGAAATTTCGAATTCCAAAGCTTCTGATTGTGTTGATGGCATGATCAATATAAATTATATCACTGTATCCTAAATTACTTTGTTGATTATATACAGGTGAATACATAACCATATAGTATAAAATGTGAAGGAGTTTCAAATATAAAATCGCTAACTACTTAAATAATAGCTGTGAGGTTTCCACTAACTAGTTTATCCAACCAATTTACTATCCCATATTAACTTTCGTGATCTAATTGAATAACAAAATATTTGAAGTTGGAATTTACACAGAATTTAGACTAAATACCGGTTCAATTATAATTTAGGCGTTCTCGATGTTTAAAGTCAATAATGCGGTTGTCTCTATCCTACCTAGGCAGCGTACAAGATCTACATCAGGTTTACCTTTTAATTTATAGAGGATAAGCGTTCAAATTCTTGCTAATTCTTTTGCTACATAAATATTTTCAATACGATCGTAGACTGTTAAAAGTGAACAAATATTTGGCTATAGCATTAAACATGAAGCTAATCCGAAAAATATATTATCATCTTTCAGCTCCAAGCGCATAGAGCAAATAATGCTTTAAAATATTATGAATCGTACAAAGGCTATAAACAGCTTACTATTTGGAGATGCAAATAAAAGAAAAATCACATAAATTGTGTGTGTTTATCAGACTTCGTATATGGTTCCGTAGAATATGTTCGATTAAATGTAATTAATTAGTCTAACTCCAACTGAGTAGTGCTCTGCTAGTGATGTTATATTAAGGTAACATTTTCATATTCCTGTAATTTTATTTTTTAACATATAAATATACATTTACCATTTAGGATACCTAAATTACTTTGTAGAACTGAGAATGTGTTTTAATTTTTACAACAAAATCCATTTCTCTAAAATAAATTGGCCAAGAATTTCTCACATACCTACATAGTTATCACATGTTTAGGTGAGGCAAAACAAAACACATATCGTTTACTGTTGGATATAGTTGCAGCAGTCGACGTCATTGGGCTGCTTTATGGATGATGGTGATGTCTTTTAACCCACAACAATAATACAGTTACAACATAATAATATACGGCGCTTATAGTCGAGTCACACAAAATTAAGAAAATAATTTAGGTAGGTACATAATATCACCACATAATTTTTTTATGTTTAACTTTAGTTAGTAAATGGAAGTTTAAATTTTTACCATAGGCCAAAGGAACCCTGAAAATGTGGCGCAAAATAAAACTCTTAAAGTGATGTTTATCCTTGAATTATAATCCTTAAAGTACAGCCATGATTTGTGACGATTTTAAACCGGCTTTATTATGAATCGTGTTTCCTTTTAGTTTTTTTTTCTTTTTGTAAACAGTATATTTTATTCTTACTCAGTTCACGTTTTGAATAATTCTAAATTTATGTTTACTGCTTTTCATTGTTTCCAATAAAAATATTTAAAATCAATAGGTTACGAGTATTAATAAGTTTCTCAATCAAGTTCTAATTTCTAGATATATTATGATAACACTATGCGAATGATTAACTGTCTACTATGGGGAAGAAACATCTAGAAGAAACCGATAAGTTTTAGAAGAATATTGATGGGTTGAAATGATCTGCACCAATGTAAATCGCTTTGGTGCAGGTTATGTGCAGAATCTTCTTTCTTGATAGAGTAGACCATTGTCCAATAGTAAGCCCCGAGTAACAGTTGGTTTATTAAATATTATGACGTAATATACTTTAATAAGAAAAGCTCTTTAAATTACTTAACGAAAACCGACAAACTCAGTAATCTATTTTAAGTGAACCAAGAAATTCAGTTATTAATTATGACAAAGGATCTTTGATCTTTTAAATTGATCTCACCGCCTCTTCATTAAAATTTTTAGGTTGGTTGAAAAAATGGAAGCGAAGCCTGTGAAAATTAAGGAGCATTTAATTTTACTCGTCCATTTTTTGATATGGTGATGATTGACTGAAATATTCTATTGTCCTGTTATTTAACTAATATCTAGTAAAAAAACTATTTTAGTCAGCAATTATTTACAGAAACCTGCATCATCCTTATAAATTAAATGAGGTAAGAGGAACACTCTTAAAATACAAAATGAAGTCAAATGCTTTGGTGTTAAGAACTACCCTTGCTTATTAAGGACGACTGAAATATTCATAAATATTCATGCCTATATGTCAAACATGTTAAACATTTTGAAATTTCAGTTAAAATTAGAGACTCACAGTAAACTTTCATAAACTTAAAGTATTATCACGTGTGTACGGTGAAGGCGTGTGTGTGCCCTAAAAGTACTTCTAAGTGTATGTCTGATCCACAAAGCCAGCGTGTGTGGATACAAGTATAACCCCTTTCAGCTCTCTTGATGAAGGAGAGGAGTGCAGTGGGACATTATTGCGTTGCTGATGATGAACATGTTTTTCTCCAGGTACAAGTATGATACACAAGCTAGAAATAGCTAAACACTAATGTTTATTACTTCCTATCCAATCAAATTTTGCTCTTATCCCAACATAACCAAGACACTGTTCTACATTAATATAATAGTTTATTTCCAAAAACTTGAATCGCAGTTTCAACTCTGAGAGACTTTAGATAACTTCAAAGGATTGGACATCTAATATTAATTCAAAAGTGGAAACTTGAATCAAACCGCTACTGGCTGAATTCGCTTCATGTTTGGGACTAGTTACAAATGCACTTAACTGATTGCACTATCTAGTGTAACATTCAGGAGCATTTCTTCCTTTGCAAATGCTTCCTAATTCTATATTACCTGATGTTTGAGGGTGCATCACTAATGTTGTTCTTTTTAGAAAAAGGTTGGCACGGATGTAAGAAGCTAAAGACTTGATTTATCTCAGGCGTTTAGAAACTAAAATTGTTTTCAAAGATTTTGTTTTTGTGTAAAACTATTTAGGGCATGTTGGAGTTTATAGTGGGGCCACTGGCCACTGAGCATTCTTTAAGACAATTCACATGCATTTGTTGATTGATAACCTAGGCGTCAGATGTCTTTCAGGTTTTAAATGTTTATTATCTCTGATGTAAATAAATATACTTTATATTAGTAACAATATACGTGACATGTTTATTCTTGTTATACTAATAATATTGCTTTTTTAATTTATTTCTCATCAGTTATTTAGAAAATATATTTTTTTTGTAAAATGCCTATCGATCAATATTGTGTTATTTATGAGTTTTATTAGTTCAACCAAACAGATGTCAAAATGCCAAATAGACTCTCAGGTCCTCTATTCTTCCTACATTGATGTCCATACAAGACATGCGTTTACGACAGCCATAAACATGGGCAGGGGGGGTACTAAAATAAAAATAAATATTTTAATTCACAAGGGCGCAGACGAGATTCCCTCCTCAGTCGACTCGTAACATAAATTCGTATGAAGCATTACGAAAATGGACTGTAACTTAATTTTAAGAAGAAAATCTCTTACTTTTTACTTGTTTAGAGAAAGTTCTAGCATTTTATATTTTGTTTTAGCCTTGGCCATCGCATTAAAAGCTCAGCTCTTTGTGGCTACAAGATAACGGTCTTAATATTTGACATTAATTACACCACGACCAATGTAATTTGACCTCTTTTGTCTTCATATATTATATAATATAATTAAATGTTTTATTTCAGTTGAAACATAATTTAAGCAGCAGAATCTAAACTAGTTAAGATACGTTATTATAATGTTATATTATACTAGAAATCCGCGCAGAGATATAAAAAAAATCATAATTATATTTATATGTGCAAAAAAACAAGAACGAGCTATTTTACGTAAAAAAAATTGACCATCAGTCAGTCAAGATGTTCTCAAGTAATAATCTTCTTAAATAATTTTATTTACTCTTTATTTTATTAACATATAGGTATTTAATAAATTAAATTAAACCTCTACAAGTTATCGTGTATCTTTGAACCTTGTTCAAATCATCCAAATCAAATTTCGTACATCCATCACTACAGTTTGAGATCTACTTTAAAACGATAAAATCGGCAAATGAGAAATGCCTCTTCGTCTTTGTTTCAATCAAAAATCTGTTCTAAAAGAGAGAGTAACTTTAAATCAAAGTGTCCAATATTTCATTTCTCCTTGTTCACTGATATCCACCTACTCCGTAAGTTAGCTTGTTGTAAGTTATTTATTACTGAGAAATATCGTTTCTTCTTTTAGAAATCTAGTTCATAAAGTACAGAAGTATACTCGATAAAAAAAAATTGTGTTTTTTCAGAAAAAAATTGTCAATGTTGTTATTGGCAAAGGGACATTCTTTATCGACATCTTTAAAGAATTTTACTCAAGTGTGTATAATGCTTCAGAGAGGATAAAAGTCAATACTCCTAGATTCTCTTTCCCTAACGAGCTCTGGTGATCACTGTGGTCTGTATTATGGATGTGATTTTCTGATTATTTCTACAATAATCAGTAGTATCTCACAGACCAATCGCGTAAGATCTCAGATTTTTAATGTAAAACAAAATATAAAAGGGAAAAGGGCAGAATTTGAACCCCATGAATAAATATGTCATTTTGTGGCGATCGAACCCATAACTTGAGATATCTAGCCATATCTACTAAACCAATAAAGTAATCCACATAAGAAACATAAATAAACTTTAGAAACAGCAACTCCAACTACCAGGCAAACAGAACCATAGTAGAAGTTTCAATCAATCAAAATCAATCAATCAAAATATATTTATTGCGAATATAGGTAACATAATTATGTAGTTGTAATACAGTTTTTTCAGGGCGCCATATTCTGCATTTAAGCTTGCAATATATTATTTATCAATTATAATTAATTATTACAAATTCATTTTTTTATTATACACATTATTTATCATTTTCATTAGTGATTAGTAATATAGAATGTCATAAAAATAAATAATAATAAAATGTCAAAATTTCAATGTCAAAATATTAATAAGAAATAACACATACACCATTTTATAGCCATTAACAGATAAAATTAATTAATAAAAGTAAGTAAAATAAAAGTTTAAAAATCTTATTCGGAAACACTATACGTTCATGTTATGCGGTGCAATAAACATAGTTTAAGTTGAAACTTGGGCAACAGCCCGTTGTACGGACCGCATTAACAACAATCCTAGAACACTAACATGCCTCTATAACAATAAACATCTCAGTTCTCGTTTTGTTTTCGTACAACAATTCTTATTTAAGAAAAGTTCCTTTCACGATTCTGTTTTGGTGTTGTTAGACAACGGTTTTGATTAAGAATACTGTGGATTTAAAATGTATGTACACGTATTTCGTAAGTAATATTTTTTTGAACTTGTAACTTAATCATAAATATAGTAAATAGTAGTTTACAAGACTTATTAAATAGGGATAGGGAATTTTAGCGCTTGAAGTGGACTTCGATTTCTATGGCTATCATGAGTAAAGTAGGTAATTTTAGATTTACTTGTGTGAATAAAGTGATTTAGTTACTTAGAATTCTTGTTGTTTATTTAAGATTAATGAAAGGCAATATTGTTGTCTTCAATTATACTTTAAAAATAAACAAACTTTACTTCTCGTTACACTCAGAAAAACGTGGAAACCTTATAAACGCTCATGTTTAAAGACGATTGTCCAAACTTTGTAAAAAAAAAACAAACAAGGAAAATATCCGAATCAAAACAAATTAGGGTAAAAACCGGCAAAAACCATAAGAATTACCAACGTGTCACGCGAAGCGGTCACGTGGGTCCTCAATGGGCCCAATTAGAGTGGCTGTATGAAAGGGAGGGCCCAGGCCTATTTGTTCCGTTCTGGTGAGCAATTAACGAGCCACGTGGCGATACATTATGCACTGAGAAAGATGGCATCCGACGCTTTGTAAGCACTGAATTTGGGTCAACCACAAAGTCGACAGAAATAGAACCTTTGAAACCTTCTACGTTGCGGGACGGGCAATTTTCGTGTTGGTTTTGAATGGAAGAAAGTAAACGGGTCAGATGTTTGCTGTAAATGGGTAGCTTTGCCAAATTAGTATGATGTTGTGCTTCACAGTTTCTCATTTCTGTCCTCTAGCTCGTATCTTACCCCTGTCGAGGCCAAAAGTTACAGCATTTGAAAGGATGAATTAACTAAACATAAGTAAGCACGATTAACATTGTTTAGTTTTCATTAAGTGCTTATGTTACCATAAAAACAGTTCATAGCTTTCACCCTTTAAATCGCCTCAATAGTCGTTTTCCTTTCAAAGACCATTCGTTGGCATTTAGCCAAATGACCGGCAACAAGCATTGATTTAGAAATTCAAGTATTTCATTTTTTTCCTACAAAGATAAACTAAAGAGTAAAGATTGAAATTTTTCATAAATTCCTAAAAAATATTGCCGCACACCGTCATAATCAAATATCCCAAACTCGCGTCAAATTGAAAAAGTTACAAAAATTACATCCCATCATTGGGGGGTTCAATAAACTTTTTTCGGCCAATTTTTTACGGGTATGCGTTGGAATTGGTAAAATGTGTATACCCTGAAGTACAATTGTAGAATTGCTCTCGTCTTTGACGGCTTATAACCCTCATATTTCATCTTCGATCGGTCGGACCGCTTGAGAAAATTCGTTTGGGTGTACTCTTCCGAAAACGTTTGTTTTGTGAGGTTCTATATCACAATGTATTGTGTGAGGTCTTCAAGGGCAAATGGGCCTTTGGATTCATTTCGGAGGTTGTGTGATTGTTTTTACAAACATACGTAAAAATCGGAAGAGATTAATAAATTATTACTATATTATTTCACACACATAGACAGCACAAGCGAAAACCGCGATGACGTCAGTGCCTACACTTAAAAGCTTGGGTTCTGTAGTTCTACCACGCCCGTCATATGAGACCTCTTTTAAAGTTCTTGTCTGCGGCTTAAAGTAAGCTGAAGAACACAACAGATTTCGTAAGTACCGTACAAATCCAGCCCTTCTGTAAATCGCACATAAGGGTACTTCAGTCTAGTGTCATAAGAGTGCTTGGGTTTTAAACGTGATACTTGATACGATGTTGCTGAAGAGTTGTTTATTAAATACTTTGAGTAAATATTCATTGTAGAACTGGTTTCAAACTTTAATATTGTTGAACTTAGGTGTGAATAAAAGGGAATCATTCTGAAGATTTAGAGTACTGTTGATAATTCAGTTGAAAATAACATTTTAAAAAAATTCTAGTTTTAGTTCTAGCTATTATTCGCAGTTCAAAAACTCTAAAAAAACAAAAGCTAAGTAAGAAAAAGAAAAGTATTGTTAATCTTCACTCACCGATAAATAAAACTCCAAATTATTTAGTTTCCGCAACTTTCACACCTTCTAAAACCTTTTCGAGATCTTTCCCCATGGATTACAAGTTTGACACGTCGACTTTTTGTGTCCCCTCTGTTGTGTTTATGATTTAGTATGCAGTGCGTATGCTGACCTATATATCTTCAGCTGGTCAGGTCACGGCTGCATATATTAATGGCATCATGTTTTCTGTTTCTAAAATAGAAATTTCATCGTGAAATTGTTAGATACTCAGGTTGGTATTTAAAATTAAGACCAAGGGGATTTACTCCAAAACTTGACAATTGATTTAGTCGATTTTGATATCTTTGTCAAATGTTTGAAAATCTAAGTTTGGTAATTGCACCTTTTCATTTGTCATTTTTAACATTACAAATGTCATGTCAAGATTCCACGTAGGTCCTTGTGGTCAGCCTACGAAGTAATAATAATTGTAAGTAGGTATGACTATGTGATTTAGTCAATACAAACCTACACAATACTTCAATTTGTTCAATAACTTAGTTAAACAAAAAAGTCAACAGTAAAATATTAATATAAAATTGTATTGTTATATCAAAAATAGAGGATCCCAATACTTATTTTGTTATAAAATAACAGTGTTAGTAGATAAATATAAAAACAGTTTACTATTTGTTCCAATACAATCGTATTGCCAAACTATTCGTATCAATAAAGAATAAAACCAATAGACAGCTCATAGTTGATAACGAAACACAAGAGAGCCTATCAAGAGTTCAATCATATTGTTAGACAGGTCCCTGAAGTCCATTGTACAGGCACGAATCGCGTTTGATAAAATTCGGTAGTATTGTAAAATAAAATAAATAAACTTGCATTTAACAAATCTGTGAACAATACTTCCTATTGTTCACAGATCTGTGAATAAAACCTCCGTTATTAGTTCGGCATGTTCTGGTCAAGGGAAACCTTTGTATGGTGCGAACAATAACTTATTTTTTTTGTTCTGTTTTACAAGACTTCTTCTTCAGATGTATTAAATATGAGTAGTGATATTTAAGTAATATATTTTACTAGGTACATGAAATTATATCATTTCAATTCATTCGTTTGTAAGAAACAATAGAAAATGTAACGGAAAAACGTCTGTATTCTACGAACTAAAACGTTAGTAAAACTTGGCAACTACAACATCAATTTTAATTTAATTTTCTTACTCTAAGCTCTATTGTCTGCAGTTGTTTGAACCCCATCGCGACATAATTACAATTGGAATTCGTCCCTGTGTCAATGGCCAGGGATATTTAAGCACTATCTGAAGAACAAACCCAATTTATATTAAAGGAATCAACGGGGAGTCCTTTCGATTTGATTATAAACGACTAATTTAAGGGACTCCATTAGATTTCAAATATTATAAGCGGTGAACAAAGAATCGACTTAATTAATTTCTTCTTTCATTCTGCCTCCAGTTGTGATTACCCTCGTTTGTTTTTTATAGCTGAGCTGTTAATATTATTTTTTTGGATGGAGAAGGGTTAAGTCTCGTTCGGGTTATTTTCCTCGTCCATTTTTTTGTGAAAATACAATGGTTTTTACTTTGGAAGTGACAGTGGTGTCAGCGTAATCTTAAGACGATCATCTCAATTGTCACGTTTGAGGGGTGGAAGATTGATTGATTATGCCATATAATGAAGGGACAATCAAAATAATACATCACCGTTTCTCTCTAACAGTTCTTTTGTTGTTTGTTGTATAAATGTATTTTATTTTCTTTGTTTTGTATTATACACTGAACAAGTTATAATTGCATACTCTCTTCCAAGTGATGACCCTTGGGATTGTATATTTTGAGACAATATTACGAATACAATATGACGGATTTTACAAGGAAGTAAATTGGTATTCATTTGGATTTATTATCTATACTTCTTTACTATACTATATATATTAATCATCCGTGATAGCGTTGTAGGCGCCCAAACGCTACGGTAACCGCAGGCGAGCCGTAGGCCTGTTTACCATTGTCATTGAAATATTTTTGTGGGTTTGTGTTAGGATGTAAAGCCTTTAATCAAGTAGAATGATCCAATAGAATGAAGGGAAGCTGTGGGTGTAAGTCAAATAGAAGAAAGTAAAAGTTTTCCATCATTCAATCTGCAATTGCTTTTCATCACCAGTTTTTGAGTGGTAATATCAAAAACTTCTCCATGTGTAGGTAAATTATCTTCAACGAAAATAAGAATATCTAAGAGAAAATCCCAATAAACGATTCCTTATCAACGAGTCGAACCTCATAAATACTTACCGAACTCCAAACAATTCACGTCCTTCATTAGTACTTTCGTACAATTTTATTCTCTTGTAACTCGACATTCAATTAACTTAATAGGCACATGCCAGTCACAGTTGTTAGCCAATTAACTAATGAAGTACCGGAGAGAATCCGTCGACGGATTTCTATGATGTCATCTCACAGTAAAAAGGGATTTAAAGTAGGACACGGAATTGTATTAGTGCAAGCGAATTCTGAATTCGAAATGCATTGTGCTTGCCTGTTCTTGACGTGATTGAGTGGCATTCACTAAATGTATGTAGGTTTGCCGTATTTTCCGTTGTAGCTGGAATTTCGTAGTTTATTTTATGGTATTAAAATATGACAGACATTTGTTCGTGTCAATTTTGTACCTTTTATTTATTTCCTTTTCATTAATCTACGTCATCAACATAAACGAAGAAACTAATTGATATTCAGAGACGCCACAAATACGCAAGGAATTCTAAGTTTTACATATTCAACAAGTAAGTTGATATAAGCTCTAAAATTAATAAACTAACTAAGTACATAATGTACCAAAATTTTAATTTGGTCGGCCTAGTAGATTTGGAGCAAATAGTATATTGAACAAACAAATAGAAAGAGTTCTGTTTTTCTTTTAAATATATATATGGAAATAAAAAGCAAACAAAAAACAAGAAGACAATCTACAAACTCTAGAAAAATTCCTAAAAGTATGTCTGATCATCAACACGCATTAGGCCTGCATGTGCAAATTGTGGCCCTACCATTTCAGCTTTCTGGACAGAGTAGAGAAGATCATTGCCTAACGGTTAGCTATTATAATTATTGATGACATATAAAAACCCAAAATCAATGATAAAGTTAGACGAAACAATACGCTAATACACACAGAAACAAAAAACAATACAAGTTCGTTTTTCAACGTTAGCTGCAACTTGACTTGTAAGCTGGCAAGTAACAAGGAATGTCCATGTCACAGTGCACTGCCGACGCTTAATGAGCACAGTTGTTACCAACGAGAACGAGTTCTGTAGGGACGTCAGTTGTAATACTCAATTGGTTATCGATATGTGAATTGAGTTATTTCACATAACAAATTCTAGCATTGCAGAAACATTAAAGTAGACAGCATACTATAATTTGATTCTTTAATCGATTAATATTTAGAATTAAGATATCGCTAAAAATACTAATGATAGCTTATATTGTATATCTAAGCTCTCCACTTTCTTCTTTTTTAACATCATTCAGTGTATTTGGTTTATTCTTAAGGTTGACTTGCCTGTTATTTGTGTAGATTGTACATTTTTAAATGTGTGCTCTGTTTCTTTTTGTGTGCAGTAAAGTAGATTTAAGATTAAAACATGTAATTTTTCTAGTGATAGTACAGTGATTGGCCTCTAATAGTGAGAGAGTCTAGAGAATCTAGATAGTTTTTGCAATATTAGCGGTGGTGCCCAATACCTATAATAATATACTCTTTAGATTAGGTTTTCCATAATTTTTATTTAGTTATCCTAATATTATATCACTGTGTTTTTATCGATATTTATTTCATTTACAACACTATGTGAACAGAACTGCTCAATAACTGTCACGGTGAGTGTTCCACCACAATTCGAAGGTGACCTCAATGCTCGTTTGGTTCATCGAGTGCTTGTTACATTAACTCATACCGACTACGTGCTTCCCTATTGATTTTGTTAACTGTATCTATTATGAAAGGTGTTTCTAAAAAATGTTTTATGTAGACAAGAAGGATTCCACTTTATGTGCAAGCTATAGAAATTAGTTTTAGGCTTACTAGCAGTTGATAACACCGGTTGATGACATTAGATTCACCCCCTGTTTCATGGGACTAAACGTAGCTGGCGAAATGTGGGTTTGATTCTCCTCTGCCTACTCCTTCGTCGAAAAAGCTGTAATGCTGTGTATGTATGTACCTATGTAAAAGTTTAATAGTTGGAAGGAAAAGCAAGCAATTCAGAATCGTAACAGGTGAAAGAAAATGGTTTCTGCATACAAAAGTGATATAATTGATCTGGGCCACAAAATTTGTGCACATTATACCTTTCCCAAAGGAAGAACGTTATGATATAATTATATAAGAAAGTATGTAAATATCAAATATGAAAACATTTAAATTTTCAAGTCTTATAAACTCCATAGATTATATCTCCAATTTTTCTTTCACTACGAAACCCTCGTAATAAACCTCATACTTTATCCTCACTCGGTTTCACTTAGCCAGGTAAAGATTTGTTCATTATATATTCATTATCGCAGGGGGAGCCGCCAGTTGCCGTCTCCACGAAATTCATACAAGCCTATTTATCACTTTCGGATAAATGAGCATTTGGGTCCTTCGTAGTTCGTTGGTTTCCCTCCCTATTGTAGTATAGGAGCAGGGATCTTGAACACAATGAGTTTACATTAATTTATAGGTTTAATAGTTTTTTTTTTTTATACCACAACGGTGGCAAACAGACGTACGGTCCTGGCCTGATGGTAAGCGGTAATATCACTCAGTACTTATGTTGACATTCCTGGTTTAAATTCGGAATTTTTTTATCAAATAACAACCCCAAATTACGAAAAAGTTTATGAAAGTAGAAGAAAGGAATATTTTTGTAGATGTGTTTTCCTAAAATATCGTTTTATTGGTTTCGTGAAGCCTTAATATTGATATCAAGAACAAAAAACTTCATTAAGAGTATAAACGCCTACGTTATCTCAGAATGTGTCTACACGATTTGACTTGGATATAAAATCTTCATGATTGATAAAAGAAAATGCTTATTTGATTCGATATTATTTTGATCCTCACCATAAATTGCGAACCATTTTAACATCATTGTGTGACTATCTTTAGAAATAATATTATTTTAATAATATGTTCAAGGCTTTCCTTGTATTAAAAATAACCCTTTACCAATATAGAGTAAAAGTTTTGAATTGCGGAGACGATTTACAAACATTTTTTTAATAGTTTTTGTCACGAACTTATTTCATGAAACTATTTTTTGATGATTGATTTCTTTTATGAAAATCTGCAATGGACTTAACCTAAATCTAGATATTACAGTTATATATTACGCATAAGACTATATGAAAAGTCGTTTAAAGACTGATCGCGACGAGATAGATGAACAAACAAACACACTGCCAAACACACACTGCCTTTTCTATTTCGTAAGCCCTTATCGATGTCCTTGTTCCTTATTGATGTCCATCAATGAGAATAAGGAGAAGGCAATCCTTCTCAAGAAGAAGTTCTAAGCTCCCGTTCTATGATTGTTGGCAGCACAACATCTATCAGTGTGCGGTGTGTGCTGCAAGCCATCAGTCAACAGCCCCCGATTTGAAACTAGATAACACGAAACATTGAGATGTACATCTCTAGGATATTGCATATTTCTGCTCCGTGTGTATCACATTTTGTCGTATTATAAATTCAAGACGTGGGGTGAAAAGGATTTGCTTTATCTTGTCTTGTGAACATTAGTTTAATACTTTTACTCAAAGGTTCCGAAGTTTATCTCACTACCTTTATGTATATAATACATAATATAATACACTTAACATTTTACCAATATGTATTGTATTTTTAAATCTGCCAGATTTTCTTAAATTTAATTACAAAATAATTGAAACGTCAACATGCATTACAGTCTAATATTTATATAAAATAACATTTTTCGTGTTAAAAATATTTGGAATCAGATCTGTACAACCAACAATATGAAGTCTTGAGCTGAAAACCTGAACAAGTAGATAGATAACACCTACTTATATAAATTTTATTCAACAGAAGGTTGCTATTAAAATATTCAGCCAACCCTTCTATTAAAATAAAAAAAAAAATCTAGAGAGATTAAGTAAAACAACCGAAGAGACAAATATAATAAAATATCACTTACACTGATGAGACTATTGCGTGTTTTTAGAAGTATAAATTATCTCCAATGACATTTTCAGAGTTAACGCTAAGTGTTTTTAAATTATCTGTATTTTGAACTATGTTTAAATAGATATGAGCCTTTTGTACATTTAATATATCGAGAAGTATGTAAATTTAATATTTAATTCATATTTAAATATCTGTCAACTATACTGTTTTCGAAGAAAATTCCATTTCAAATAAAGCTCTCATTGATATGATATTACTTTAACTTTTTCGACTTATTTGTTTTTATGAAGACTTCATAAAGCTTTCAATGAACTGACTTATACATAAAATAAAGAAGAAATTGTGAGTGTTTTAGATTGAGTATGTTTTATTATTTTGTGACTTGTATTCACTAATTTAAGTAGAAAAGAAAAATATATTCAATAACTTTACCTGTATACTAATATTAAGAGTTAAGAAAAAAAAAATAGATTCTTAGAACATGAAAGATTAGAACCTTGTTAATTTTATCTTTTTAACAAACGATTACTTAATTGACATTTTAAATGTTAAATATTAAAATACCTATTTTATTAATTGGTTATTTTATTAGAGATTAGACTTCTGTTACAGAATATCTTAGTTTATTATAATAACTCAGAAATTTGTATTCTTTTTATTTTAAGTTATTATAACTCAATTGGAATTTTAAATAACGTTACCTTATTTTATATTAATCAGCAAAGTCCTGAAAAAGGAAAGGTTCCGGAGTGGTCATCCCAAAACCAGCAAGAATGTATGAAAAGATTCATGAACGTTGATGAAGCTAAATTTGTACGAGAATGTCAGTATCGTAACAGGTTCTAAAAAGTTTGAATAATTAAATAATGCTTTTTTGCCGAGAGTATAAAAAATGTTTACCCTATTTAATGCGCGTCTATTTATTTATTAGTACATACGCGTATACGCCTTTTATAGTCTAGTAAAGTAACAAACAATTCCCTTCATTATCCCATCTTCGCACCCTTTACTCCCAATCGTCGCCCCATGAAAATGTTTGAAGTACGTAAAATTGCGAAGTTCACCGACCTGTCTCTAAATTTCGGTGGCCTGATCATTAATCATGATTTAAATTGTTTGACACTTTCATGTGCATTTGCATTTATAAAGTGGAATTTAGATAATGAAGTTAATGAGGACTGATGTTTACTTAACAAAGGTATGGGTATGTTTTCACTGATGTTTGTACATGAGCTAGTGGGCTACCTGATTTTGTTTTAACTGCAAGTGTAAGTTACCCAGACATCGTTTTCTGGCACTATAAGAGGGGGGGTTCCCTATGCCAGCACAATGATTCCCTTTTCCTTAGATCATTTGTCTGCGTATTGCCTATCATCCATTCCTAAGATGTTATAGGTAGGTATATATTTAGGTAGACCTAATAATCAATAAATTATGTATGAATGTATATAACCAGAAAGTGTTTTGATAGTGAAAATTTAATAAAAATTAAAGGCAATAGATTCTTAAGGACATACTCGTAGCTCACATTATGTTAATTAATGCTTGAATTTTAATCCTTAACTATTGAATTATTTATATATAAATAGTATAATATTTTGTTGAATAAATGTTTTTATCCTATTTATTCTAAAAAAAAACAAATACATCAATATTTTTATAATATTCGAATTTATAAAAAATATCCACATAATATTAACGACCGAATACGGCCACAATCCGTATCAGTGGTAGCCGAACGCACTTACATAAAACATTTCGGTCAAATTAATAACAATTTATACCAGTTGGGACTGAAAACCGGTTAGGGCCAAGTAAGGCCAACCGGATAACAATTTACACTAATCGGTAATGGCACCAGGGCTTCGTAACGCGGTCAAACTATTACTCTTCTTATCATGTAACAACCCTACTATCACATAATATTTTTCTTAAAGAAGGTTTTTTCAATCAAATTTAAAAAATTAATTCAATCAGATATTAGTATAGGAAATAATAATATTCTAATAATAATATTCTACCACATTTACACAGTGCCATCTAGTCCCAAAGTAAGCAATTATATTTGCTTGTGTTATGGGTACTAAACAACTGATATACTACTTAAATATTTTTTTGTTGTTGTAAATACATTCATATTATAGATAAATTACAACCAGACACAGAACAAATCTTTATGCTCATCACACAAAGATTTGTCCTGGGTGGGGATCGAACCCACGACCTCCGGTTTAGCAGTCAGGGTCACTATAATATATACACTATAAATATGACATACATGTTAACCCTCTTATCTATATCTATACTAATATTATAAAGAGGAAAGAATTGTATTTTTGTATGTGAAGAATAAACTTAAAAACGACTGAACCGAAAAATTCTCTTGCCGTTAGAAAGCTACATTAACACTAAGTAACATAGGCTATATAATATAACGCGGCTAATAGGAGCTGAGCAGTGGCTAAATAAAGAACGACGGGGGCGAAGCCACGCGCGAAATCTGACTTATATATGTTTAACGAGAAAACAACCAGAATATTGCGTCATGTGTCTCATCATCTAAATATAATTTGTTTACGATGATATCTATGATATACTAGAGTATTAAAATTCACCCTCAAGTAATCATTCATTCATAATTCCTACGTACGATTAGCGCCCCCTGCCGGTAATTTACTAACACTTAGGCCCCCAGATTTAACCGTTTTCGTTACGTCATTTGTCATCATTAAAATTTATTATTCTCTACCTCTTCGTTATTAATTGCACATTAATTATGATTTAAAGTGCTACATTGTGGTTGATAAATTTACCACAACTACCTACTTATTGATGAATACTGTTTATAATGAAAAATTAAAAATACTTTGTGACTGTAGTTCCAACCGCGTAACCAAGGCAATTACTTTTCTTAAAAGAAAGGAATTCAAACTGTATTATGTATGTCCCATATTGCAAAGCAAGTCTCTAGCAACAGATGCTTTGTTTCATATAATTCCCATAAAAAAACTTTGAAAGTGTCTTACATAACAAAATACATTTAACATCACGCCTTTCCCCCTGAAAGGGTAGGCAGAGGTGCATCATACGCACATATCACCATCTATGTTAGGTTCCATGTTAGAACCCATCGCTATCAATCAGGCACATTTGCATCTAAACTCCGGGCATGTGAAGTCATGATAGAATAACCATACCGTACCGTACATAGTTCAACCCGGGAATCAAATCCGGAGCCAGCGAGGTAATTTCTCATACAATCTGAATAATACATTCATTGTATAGATAGGATACATTCATTGTATCTGATTAATGGGTAGTATTTATGCAGGAAATAGTAAATTGTCCTGAACTAAATTGAACACAGATTTAGTTCTTACAACTACTAGTTTAATCAAATGAAATTTTGCTTCACTCTGAAAATTTTACTATCCACGGTACTGTGAATTTCAATGCCTGAGAACGGACACACAAATCCCTATTGATTTCACACTCGCTTGTCCGATTTTTTATTCCCTTTGACAGCCACCACAAAACTCGAGTTCATCATTAAGTTGAAAACAAATAAAATTCAACTTTATATCCTTTTCATTCAGGTCGCTTTTCGAAAACATTTGTGGTTAAATCTCAGGTGTTTACGGTGAAAAGAAATGATAATGAACTCCTTTCAGTTTACTGTATAGATGTCATCTCTTTGGAGGTTGAATACGAATGAGTTAAAACCTTTTTGGATTTTCAGTGACATGTCCTATGTGTTTAGTGCCCATTCATTCTTGATGAGATATTGCAAAGCTAAAACTGTTGGTGAAATATTTACGTATAAAGCAATCAACGGTACTGAGTTATGTATGTTAAGTACTTTAATATTATTTGCAACTTTCATGTGTCAATTATTATATATTACTATTATTATTAAATTTATTATACATTAAACTACTACTACTACTTTTTACACATATTATGCCTTGGTCAAAAACCTCTAGGGGTTTATCCGACCGTGGCGAATCGCTTTATCCTTTGTACATTAAATTTGGAGGTAATAATGCTTACATTTATACTTAAACTTTCTTTCATTCTCTCTATACAACACTTGTAATTCTTCTGGAAGCCCGTTTATGAAGAATGTTATTAATTTTTTTATTAAAAAGTCTATTTTCACGTTGATTGTTTTGAAGTTAACGTTTGCGAGAGTTATTTGATTAAAGCAGGTTCTTTTTCTTGGGGTCGTAAAAGGCGACTCTGTGATCTTATATAGACAAGAGCACAGCAAGAAAACGAAAATTCGAAACAAACCTTATACCAACCCGTCTGGCCAGCATGACATAGTAGGCTAAATTCCCTCCACATTATTTGGAGGAGACTCGTGCCACGTGGGACGTATACGGCTTGAAATGATGATGCTCCCTTAGTCGCCTTTAAGAACATTCATGGGTTGAGATGGGGTAGTGACATTATGTATTCTTAATCCGTCACCACACAGAAGACTATTTTGTTATTTTAGAACCAATAACTTCCCTAGAGAAGTATACACACAGAAGATATGTATAGATTTAGATACAATAGAACAATAATTCAATATAGTTTACATGACAATGAAACGGATATCGCATACGATGACGTCATCGATCAACGGTACCTAATCAATTTGATTGCAAGTCACTAATTATCAATACTGTGTCTTGTAATATAAGTAGCTTTGTAATAACAATAATACATGTATAACTATTGATTAGCAAACAGCTACAAGTTAATTATCATTGCGACTGTACATTGCATTATACCTACTGGCCTTTATTAAAAACTTTTTCATATCAGGCTACCTTAATACGATTTTTAAACAAAAGTAAGTATTTCAGTTATGACTGACTAGAAGCAACGCAGGGTAGTGATACTGAATAAAACTTCAAACATACTCGTATAAGTCGATTTTATTGTACACTCAGTACAAGCCGAGTTTTAAATTGTTATATTTATTTTAATTGCAGTCCCACATATAACATAATTAAATTAACACTCATCCAAGTCAAGTCAATCCAAGTCATTCAGAGATTTTAGTGGCAAGGCGACCAACTTAACCGCTACGCCGCGATGACAGTTGATCGAGTTCGATAATATGATCCCAAATTCCATCAACAATCTATTATTACATATTAGCATACAAAAGTCTAAGTTTTGCTCACTTTTTCATAACGCACATAAATCTTGTTGGGTTGACAGGCTTCCAGGTGCAACCCCAGGCTGAATACAAATGATAATGAACATGAGCCTCCGGCGGGCGTGTATACGCACTAGGAGAGAGTGCCGTTGACGGGTGATCGTTCAGATTATTCTTGTGTTAGACAGTAGATTCATTTGTAATTCCTTAACTACCTAAACCACTACCACCATCTAACCTGAACCACTTATGTGTTTGAAAGGATTTTGTGCGTAATTACGCGTGCAAATTCGATATGAAAATTTTAAATAAATACGCGCAACAAATTATTAAAACAGATTACAATAGCTTAAATTTTATGATTAAAAAAAAGTCAAAATTTAATCTAAACGAATTTACACAAATTTTCAGTTAAAATATATAAGTATATTGGTTACAACCAAAAACAATATATTATTAATTATCTAACGTCTACTCTCTTTGTGTACTAAGAATTTAAAATTTAAAAGAAAATACAGCTATCAGCGTTTTTCACAACAGTGCGTAATATTTTTATTTATGTTTGTTTTGGAAAACGAAAATATAATATCCTAATGAAGTGTTATGTTTTGCATTCAGATGAGTCGGTTATGAATGAAAAACTCAAGATTGTTATGATCGTCACGCTTGGACCCAGGAAGGGGTGGGCGCACGATGGATACCTTTGGGTTCAATGACCTACTCTTTCATGAAAAGTTGATATTACTTTGGATCAGCCAAAAGAGGAGTGTTTTTAGCAAACCAGAAGATTTTTATAAATTATTACTTTTACGCATGTGTATTTAATATAAAGCATTTTTTATGTTCATTTCAATGACAAGTTAAATAAGTGATGCTCTCTCAAAAAAAACTATTATGATGATGATGATAATGACATTGGTATAACGAATCAAACTGGACAAAACTAAAAAAGCTGGCACATATCATTACCCATAAATGGAAATGTATGAAAATTATGCCGCCTTTTGAAGCCTTTTTCGAGCAGTATACAGGAAAAGTAACAACAATATAATTACGGTCTTGGATTCGAAGCCTGCCTTAGTAAGGCACTAACGCAGGTTTCATCCAAGACCGTATTTGTTGCACATATATTAATAATGTTAATACTTATGTACAGTACCAATGTGGATTCCACTTTGTGGTATTTATATGTACTAGTCAAGTGACTTACCATCTGCTAACGGTGAAGGAAAACATCGTGAGGAAACCCACATACCCTAGAAGAAATTCTATGAGAATGTCTGATCCACCAACCCGCACTAGGTCAGCGTAAGTGGATTATGGCCTAAACCCTCTCACCTCTAGTTAGAGGAGACCCGAGCCCAGCAGTGGGACTTAATGGATTGCTGATGAATGAAATACTTATGTAAGAAAATAACTCAAACGTATGGCAAATATCCATAATAGTTCGATACATGAGATCATTAATTAAACACAGAACGTAACAGATAATTTTACTCTGATCAGTCCATGACGAATTTAATAGTGACCCATTTAACGAATGGATTGAGTTTATTCATCATTTATTGAATTGTTTTGCCTCATCTGACGCGTATCCACAATTTGTATCGAGATAATTAATTTTATGTTGCTTTATGAGGTATTTTAATGAGCTTGTTTAATGACTTACTTAACTCAGTTATTGCGAGTTGAATATTTTTTTCGAGAATTGAAATGTGTTGGGTTTTGCTACGAGAAATGAGACTTTTACAATCTCACACAACCAAATAAATTTTTCTCATTTATTTTCAATAAAGAAGAAAATATATATATATATTTTTATATCACGTCGGTGGCAAACAGACGTACGGTCCGCCTGATGGTAAGCGGTTACCGTAGCCTATGGGCGCCTGCAACACCAGGGGCATCACGAGCGCGTTGCCGACCCTTAAGAAACCTATTCACTCCTTTTTTGAAGAACCCCAATTTGGTTGTGTGTTCCACAAACCAGTTCTAAAAATAAATAACTAAACCAAGTATCTACACATAATAATCACACCCAGATTGGTGTGATTATTCACAGTATATTGAACAGGTATGACCTTGGCGATAAATTTATTCGAATATATCGATCGAACGAATAGATTTTCACATGAAAATTGTGTGAATAGAATCCATAATACTCATGTGCAATATATATATATATGATACATACGGCTTAATAGAATCAAAGACAACGCAAAAAATCATACGCTTGTCACATTTATGAAGCAGCACTTACAAAACTAGACCAAAAACTTAGCATCACAATATAAACACATTGAATTAATACAACATAAGTAAAGGATAAGACAATGCTTTTTGCCGTCATAATCAGTACTCTTCCTACTTCTATATTACTCGTGTAACTTATAATAATGTTCATATTATACAATGAAGGCTTCATACAAAGTAAAATAGCTTTCAGTAATAAAGCTGTCAAGATTCTATTTAACATAGTATACGTAAAAACGGAAGATTTGTAACCTATTCATAGTCAAACTACTGAATAAATATGAACATTATCATTACCATACATATAATGTTTTAACCTAACAATTGTGTTGAACATTTAATTTAATATCGCATGAACTAACGAAAACAATAGTCAATAAACAACTGTATGAAAGACAAACGCAGGTAAGTCTGGAAAGGGGATACAAACTTAATTCTACTAACAATTTTGATAACATTGAATCTTAAATCAAAATACATAAGGTTGAAAATAAATTTAAATAAAGGTGGACTATAATAATGTTTGTTTAAAGTAACGTAAGCCGCTTTTGATTTGTGGGCAAGAATGACACAGCCTTGTTTATGATTTCCTCAGAAATAAAAGTATGTTTTCCACTGCGGCGAAGGTATAAAGCTTTTTGAGTTTGTTGTTTATTTATGATTGTAAGACCACCTGTTCTTTGAGTTATGTTTTTAAATGCTTACTTTTGGTATTTTACTTTACATACTATATATCTATCAAGATAGTAGCTTCATTTTGGAACATAGAATCACGTTTTCTTCTCAAAAGGCAGAAGTTAATTTAACCCGATTCGCCAGTTATACATATTTGTGTCATTATAGTTGTGGCAAAAACTTAAAGACACGTTCAATTCGACTTATTACTTACGCTATTTATTTGACTACAAATATTACGATTCACAAACGTTAATTTTCATGCCATCTATAAGTTATTCTAATTGAAAAAACCGGGTAATATGCAACGAAAATTATGTCTGCTTCATATAGACTTTGTGTATTAAATGACGGTAAATTATAAAAAGCTAGATGCTTTTTTATTCCTGTTTTATGTTTTTATGAAACCCTGAACAATAACATTAAAACTTATCTAACCGTTCACGTTATCTTTGGGTCAAACACATACGAAAACAAAAAACAAAAGTTGAAGAGTATTAAATAATTCAAACGAAATAAAAGACTTACGAACTGTACCGAACTGGGTCAGTTGTGTGGACGGTTGGTGACAAACGATCAAACAATTAGTGATACCGTGTGATTGAATTAGTGGCTAGAACAAAGTTTAAAACTTTGCGAATGAATGGACGGTGTTGTAGTATTTTTGTTACAGTCTTTTATTTATTTTTTGTACTTTAAAACACGTTGCGGGCCAGCATGGCAGTGCCAGCTGACATGATACATCGGTTTCCTATCAGCTGCCAGTGCAATTGGGGCTCCTTTTTTGGCTTTATTTTATAATGTATTATTGTTCACACACAATGTAAAAATTGTTTTTCGACGAAATAAATGAAATGAAATGAAATTTCCATTAGGCGAATAGGTGCTATAGTGGCTCCACTTTTCAGCTTATATAAAAAAAAACTTTATAAATATTAAGTACCAAAAATGATATAATGCCAGAGGCTTCATCTATTGATCAATCTATGTATATATGTAATAATATATTATTTACTTCATCTGGCAGACTACAAAAAATATATTTTTAACCTGCGGGCAACTTTACACCAAGCAAAAGTTCTAGACAATAAGTATTAAGTCAAAACAAGCCATATAGTTTTCTATTATATTTTAGAATATTTTTCCAAGAAGAATATAAAATATTGCACCAATATTTTTGCAAACACTTACCAAACTTCAGCAGCTAGCGCATATTGAATACTACACAACTTGCAGCAAAATAAATTTCCAATAAAATTGGCAACTACAGTTTCAATTCAAACTACAATACAACCACAGAATGTTATCGTGAAATCTTATCCGGCTACCTGCCAACTCATATCAACTCTAACCCCCATCGTATTTTGATAAGGGGTTTCCCTGAAATTAATCAGACTCTAGGCTACAACAGTAACCCAATTATATGGGCCTTTGGTAAACGTCATCAACATTCAATGGCTGTCAGTTTCCAGGAGGACACTGACAGATGTATTAAAATATAGGTAAAGACGTATTGTATTGGATTGTATGGCCAGAATTATAATTAGGTAAGCTTTTGAATGAGTCAGTTAGTTTAACTATCGATACTTTGTGGTGAAGAAAAGACGATAGTTTTCAATATCAGAAATCTGATAATTTTAATAATGGAATATATATTATAAATGTAACGCCACATCTTTTACCCCAGAAGGGTGAACGCAAATACGTATTTCAGATACATACTAGGAATCTCAAGGCAGAAAAACCCAATACCACATTTTTCCGACTTGAGGATCGAACTCGAAACTTTTTGCGAGACAGTTCAGTCGAAGTAGTTTGGATTGTCGACGATGCCAATACATTCATGCATACTATAGAAGAGCGAAGCCACCTAATATACGCATTCTCTGCTTAAAAGAAAGCTCTAATCCAAACATTATATAAACACTTTTTGGTAATGAAATAAAACATTTTGTATTTGTAATACTTTGAATACATGACAATGTACTTATTTACAGTTTAATTGTGTTAGTCATGCGACGAAATGTATGCGTCAAGTTAAGTTACGAATATTTGCCCACACAAACAAACGAGTATTCATATTCGTATTTATCTAACTATTCCATATTCGTTACGACAAACACCATATTTGATTGTCTAATAATTCATATCACACGTTTCTCTAGAATTGCTCCCTTCCTCTATGTTATTGCATTAGACAACTCCCCTCAAATTGTGCGTAGATAATATCCTTACGTGTATTTGTAAGAGGATTTGCATTTCTTATCTGAAGCGTTTGAGTCACATGCAGGTTCTTGTATATGTTACAGTCAAAACTCTTAACCAGCCAAAAGTAGTTTTGACTAGCTATATAATAATAGTAATAATAATATTCAACCACATTCACAAAGCGCCATCTAGTCCCAAATTAAGCAATTATATTTGCTTGTGTTATGGGTACTAAACAACTGATATATTACTTATATTTTTTTTTTTGTAAATACATACATATTATAGATAAATTACACCTAGACACAGAACAAACCTTCATGCTCATCACACAAAGATTTATTTTGTCCTGGGTGGGATCGAACCCAAGACCTCCGGCTTAGCTAGACCAACAGGCCAGTCAAAACTCTTAGCGCTTGTTTAACCACTGGCAAATAAGTACTAGATAGCCTATATAAAACTTACTTGACAGATTTTTCATATAAAATCGGTCAAAAAACTCTCAGGTAGTTTATTAGACACTTATTTAAAGGTGGTGCAACAGGCCCTTAAGAAATTAAAAAGGTTGGAACCAACTATTTTTAATATACATTATAATTATTTTAAAAACTAACTTAACCTAACACAACCAGTTTTAAAAACTCGTTTAGTACCGACCTCTTTACTTTTTTAAGAGTATTGACTGATATAGCCAGTCAAAACTACTTTTGACTGCTTAAGTGGTTTGACTGTAACATATAAACTGAAATGTACATTATCGTTTAGGTATATAGGGGAACTTTTAGGTACAAGGGAGAAAAGAAATAAGAGTTCCGCTTAACGTTAATAAATTATTTGTTTTTCTGTTTTGTATTACTTACTTTTATAGTTTTTAGAAAGTTATAATAAATATTTCTTGACAACAAAAACAGTAGTTATCCATTAAATTTTGTTATCATGGAATGCCTTATTACCTTAGTCGAAATTTCAGTTTCTTTGTTTTGTGATATCTTAATGTATTTTAAATGAGGTGTATGATTTCTTATAAAACTTTGAAAAAGGCCACATGTAATTTGGGGAGTGAAATATCTTTTCAATATCGATTTAAAATGTACACTCGTGTAATTTTAACCATTTAATTTTTTTTTTATTTTTACCTTTTGTTTCTCTATAGCTAATTGAGAATGTAGCACATCTGTAGTATGAAAAATCAGCCTAATTTCAAAGTTATTACAGATAATTGCTCTTATAATACTATCAAATTTACAAGTTATAATCTAACAACCGCCTCAGGGAAGTGAGTTGCAGCAGTCTTGGTCGTTCAACTAAACATACACACAAATATTTATGCACAGCAGTGTACTCACCCCTACTTGCCTTGCGAATTTGTGCCACAAGTTGACAACGTGGACAGAATTATTCTGACTGCATAATGACATGAAAATATGATAGCAAACGAGCCTTTGCACGTCATATGACTTGCATGCTACGTCGCTACTAGCGAAAGTAGTATACTACTGTATCTCATAAAGCAGGTTTTTTTATCGTAACATCAACGATCAAACTTGTAAAGAAGATGTCTGTGCTAAATTTAGATATAATTTTAGACAAAGATTGTTTTTTTATTGTAAAAGACAACTCAAATTACACACACATAGTACACTCAGATTTATAACAAATACTTATGTATGACTTTCACAAATATTTGTCTCGTGTGGAAATCTAAACCACAACAGTCGGCACGGCAACCACAGAGTGACAAGGAAACTTTCTGCAGGGAGGTTTCCTTAGCGCTATGACATGACCTTCTTCGAATGAGTTTTAAAGAGAGCTATCCTCTCGAGGTAGGCAGTGGCTTGTCTGTGCACCTAACATTGCCAACGTCCATGAGCGACGATAACCTCTTACCATCCGTGGTAGGTGGGCCGTCAGCTCTGCCATTCCAGGCAATAATAATTAAAAAAAAAATTCGGTCGACATAAACTATATCGACATAACTATAAAAAACATATCAGTTTAAGTTATTTTGTATGATATTCTGTTCAAGCCCCACAAACTAATTTTATACCACGACGGTGGCAAACAGACGTACGGTCCGCCTGATGGTAAGCGGTTACCGTAGCCTATGGGCGCCTGCAACACCAGGGGCATCACGAGCGCGTTGCCGACCCTTAAGAAACCTATTCACTCCTTTTTTGAAGAACCAAAAAAAAATTGTAAAAAACCATTGTAAAACGTCCAACAAACGGATGATTAATTGGTATTTTGTCTACGCCTCATCCTGCCAGTAACTGTATCCTCCAGGACAACTAACGAAGAGATAACGATCAATTCATCGGAATCTTTCCATTCTTAATTAATTCCAAGCAATAATAGTACTAAACTAACATTGAGACGTCCTTTTACTAGAGCGACCATCAACTTGATTGGAATCGGACAAAGCGATGTATTTGAGAACCTTTAATTGGCACATTTCTTCGCCGCTTTAAGTGATTAAATCGTGCGATATATTTTTTCTCCATAATTCTTTTATAGCGTCAAGTGAATTACCGAGAGTGTTATTATTTTTTTTGCTTAATACAATTTTTTTTTTCTAAATAATATTATAAGTAGATTGATAGTTGTTGACAGTATCATTTAGGAAGTTGTTAATCTGTGAGTCTCACAAATAATGTCAAAAATTGACAAACCTATATTTTAATTGGTAAAAAGGGTTAATAAATGTGGCCTCAAAAAGAAATACGTAATGGCTGGAATATGCTGCATATAGGTACTGTTTTGTATCATGGCAACACCTTGGCTAATTCATTACATAAAAAATATATTTATTAAATTTCAACGAAAAAATATAATAAATATATAATATGTATGTTACACACAAATATGTTTTTGAGAAACAGACAAAAAAGTAACCTCTTCAAATGGTATCTTGGAAACGTAATAATATATTATACCTATATATGTAAAGGCTGAATCTAACCATCCGATAGAATGTTCTGGAGCAAAATAATTAGGAAAGCCGACCCTACTGAGCCGAGCATGGAAATAAGATTGATGATTGCCAGAGACAAGTGTATTATAAAGGATTTGTCCACACCGAGATTTGTCCCCAGCGATTTGTGAATACAAATATGGTTTAAAAGTGATGTGCTTTAGAGCCATATCAGGCTCTACAACTGTATTAAATATAGGTACTTCGTAATGTTTTATTTGGAAAATTTTCTATGGTGCAAATCTAATATATACAAATAACCGCTAAATCATCAAGCTCATCTAGAAAAAGAGGGAATTCGTTGAAATATAAAAAAGCGGCATCTCGCCTTTAGATGCACAATCACGTACTAAAGTCACGCGCAAAACTGTCACAGATATATTTATTGTCAAATATTTTTAGAAAATAGTTTCTTTAAAATAATACTATTTAATAACATTACAAGTGCTTTTAAAAAACATTACTTATAAAGCAATAAAACTTTTTGATGTTCATTCCTTACGACAGCGAAACAGTTATGTGACAATGGAATTTTTTTGAGCTCTATTTTTCGCCATTTTTTATAATTTAGTGAGGGAATTACACTTTAAGTCAAACCGTACTTCACAGTTGTTGCAGCGATTCCAATATAAACTTTGCTGCTGCAAAATTGCAAAAGACCTTTACCGTGGTTATTACTTACCGTAATATAGACAGCTAGTATATTTCTTACTTTGACTAATAAAAAATCTTGACGTAGGTTAACTTGAAAGAAATTTATTTATTTTAAACTTAACTTTAAACTTTACGTACACTATAATATAGGTGTATATAGGTGGACTTAATGTGAAAGGCATAGTATACCAATCTACATTTGCAGAGATCTGCATAACCCAAATGTAGATTCTGTGTAGTCACATCTGTGACGAAGTTAGTGTACGAGTGATGTTTCGAAAGATTATAAATATTCTTTTAAATTATTTTGAACATAAGCGTCATGCTTGTTGTCCTGAAGGCAGATGCGTATCGCACCAACATTTTGCCAGCTATGTTTCGTCTCATATAATTTTATGGCAGTGAGTCTTTGCCATTTGCCGGGTACATTTCCAGGCTACGGGATGATATTGAGAATTTCAAGACAGAGAAACTTTAAATATTTTTTAGTCACTAAACGAACCCGGGATCTCTTTTACACTAAGCCACCGAGGCTCTTATTTAAGACATTCTAAAGATGGACAATGACCGGACAGGAATGGGGTTGATTGCATTGTTGTGATATAATTAACAGTACATTTTGTAGAAACAGAGGGTGAACTTCTAAAGGGTTGTTGAATGAAGGGCGATGTCCCTCTGTTTATTTATTAAGTAATCACGTCGCTAGTAATTGGTGATTACCAATTCAATTAGCCTTTATTGACATCATTGTTTCCTTATCGTTGATAGTTATTAAGATGGTACAAAGTTTTGTTTATTAGGTGCTAGTTAGAAAAAAAATCATGGCTCTATACAAGTTGCATTCGCGTGCAAATGAAAATAATTGTCTGCAATATTTGACCAAAAAAACTAATCTGTGGAAACAGATGCATTGACAAGTTAATAACCAAAATTTTTAAGGTGCTTCAAAAGGGTAAAAACTTGTGCAATCATATAATTGTTAGTATATAAAAATTATTATAAATTATTTATATTATATAAAAATTAACATTTTCGGTTAGAATTTATAGATGAACTATTTTCAATTGCAATTTACACATTCAAGAAATTTTAAAATTAGAATACAATGATTTTGGCAGTACCACCAACTGTACGTAGCAATAAATCGTGGTTTTAAATTGAATTTAAATTTGTACAATAATCCGGTGTCTTATTGTCACCCTACACAGGCAATTTCTGCGAAGTTTCGTCATGTATCTCAGCGGCGGAAGTTTTCGTTACAGTGGCCAAGCCATGAATAACGTTCGATCGGCCACAGGAAGCGACTTCCGGCCCCTCTATCGCCCCTTATCTTTTGCATTCAATACCGGACAACTTTGGATCGCTTCGAAATTTAAAACTTGAACTGGCCAGTTCGTGGATGTTCTTCCTTTTTTTTTAAGTTTGTCAGAATGTTGTTCTTATTTCAAAGTTTGTCGGTTGTAAAATTATACGTAACTGTTTGGAGATCTCAGTGAATTAATACAACAAAAATAAAAACATAAAAGTTAGTTATATGTTAATTTTGTTGTTTTTTTGTGAATTATGAGCCCTAGATGTACTTAAAAAATACGATAAAATGAATTAAATTCAAAACTTGTTACTTTGATTGAAGAGACATTTTTAAAGAACGTATAGGTATCTACTTCAGATTCTCTTTAGTATATGAAATTTAACATCAAAATATTTTTTTTTTTTTTTTAAAGACAACGCCCGCACTAGGGAACAAGCCCTGTGTCACGGGGAGCTTTACAAACATGAAACTAACGGATACAAAGTACACCCAGACTAGAAACAAATATCTATGAATCACACAAATATATGTCTCGTGTAGGAATCGAACCCACGTCACCCAGCACGGCGATGTAGTGGGGAGGCGACCACCTTAACCACTGCGCCACGATGACAGTCATTAAATAGAACTAGAAACTTAGTGTGTGTGTGATTCAGGTACTACTTTAAAATTTATTCAATACATTTCTAAATGCATCCTGTAACAAAGAATCGATTCTCAATTTTATCATCGCATCCTATTAATCACATCCCTTCAAATCGTATGCTAAACAAAAGCTTGAACCCTTTGAAAAGTTAATTTATTCACAATTCGAAACGACACTCGATACAGGAGACCTTTTGTAAAACTCTTGGCATTGGCGCTAACATAGGAAATTAAAGATTCTATCTACGTAACGAACTCGTCTTGGCATACTATTAAACAGAACAAAACTTACTTATATTATGCCACAAACGACTATGAACCGTATAGAAAAGACATTAAAGATGGATTTACTTTAATAGTAGTTGTAAATTGTTCAGATGCGTTCACTAGTAAAAACTTGAGCTGTACTAGGTATTAATGTTGCCTACTCGTCTAGATTAAGTCTTTATTTCCTGACACTAAGCGTTCATGCTTCAATATATTTATTGCTGCGTATTTTGTATCATTAAATAGTTATTAAGGTGCCATTTAGACTTTCTTTAGCGATCCACTAACTTGTAATATGCCAGCGCGTGTGGATTATGGCCTAGACCCTCTGAGATTTCTAGACAGAGGAGAAGAGACCCATGCCCGGCAGTGGGACAGTAATGAGTTCCTATCAATTTTAGCACTCGTTGCGCAAACTGATAATAAAGACAGTACGTATAACAATAACTTAGTTTAGTGGCAGACTTAAATCTTACGCTTGTACTAGAAATTAATACCCTTACCATAATAGTGTTAGAGTTCACATCCTATGACAAACAATCAGACATAATATTCTTACGCCACGTGAAGGTTTAATTCGTATATACAATTTTAAATTACGAATTCTATGGAATTTTATCCAATGTCGGTTCAGATTACCGATATGCTTCATTGATTTAATTAAAATGTAACATTCAAGTTTGAGTTATCTAGGGAGCGAATTTTGGTCAGCAAAATTAAACTGAATATATATTTGGTTCTTATCTTTACGCTCTAGTTCACTTGAGAGGTTATGTTAAACGATAACGGTAGATATCGGTGCACTGATGTTCAACTAGTAAACGAAGGTAGTTTGATAACTAATGCAGGTGAAACACAAGTTAATTTTACATAGTAAGTTTTCTTAAGGAAAAAAAAGATTCTGGATAGTTAGTTTGAAATGTCTTAGCCAACTGTTACTATAATAATTATAACTTAGACAGGCCACATCCTTTGTTACTACACTGACAGAAGGTTGCTTGATCAATATATATTCAGTACCGCGTATGGAGTCAAGTCATGGATTGTTTCTGTTTGCTGATAAATAGTAGTTAATCTTGTCTGAATGTATGAAGTATTGCGAGTGGACAGAGCGAAAGTATGTTATTTTATATTTTAGTGTACAATCAGTGTAATTTACTGTTATCGTTCTGATAAATAAAAAAGTTTAGATACATACACTAAAAAGTTGTATTCCATTGATTTTAAATTCTACACCATTGGATTATAAGTACCTTTAATGATGGCTGTAGGTACGGAAATAAAAAAAAATCATAAAAAAATATTGATCAATAAGTTCGGGTACCCACCCTCTTATTCCTTACATTCTTCTTGCTACTATTAACACAATAATGATAATAACACTACTATTATACCCTAATTTAACTCTTTTAAGCCAAAATCATGAATTACAATACGACCTTTACTAAGGAAGTTACATAGCTTCTCTATTCACATCCAAGGCACGATTTCCATAGAAAATGCTCGCACAAATTTGCCTCAACCATTATCCACGTTTCCACACCCTGTCCCTTCAACTGCCAGTTTATTATATTCGCCATAGTCATAATTTCCTGCTAAAAACATCTCCGTATCGTCAGCGTAATTACTGACCCAATTTGTTGGATGGTGGAAAAATATGCCAACGAGCTTAGTCTTAGATAAATGTATGTATGTGTTTTATGAAACAGACTGGTTAATTACTCAGGATGAAAAAGTGTGCAAAAATATTATTATTTTGTGGACATTTTTGTGTATGCTAAAATATTTTTGATTTTAATTTTGGTTGATTTTAAAATCTGCATAGAATTATGTAACAGCGATGGTGGCTGAATGGATAAGGGACCGGCGTGCAAATCACCCGGTCCGAGTTCGATCCCGACCGGCAGTACCAATGTGGATTCCACTTTGTGGAATGTCATGTCAAGTCATGTGACTTACCATCAGCTAACGGTGAAGGAAATCATCGTGAGGAAACCCACATACCATAGAAGAAATTTTATGTGTATGTCTGATCCACCAACCCGCACTAGGCCAGCGTGATTGGATTATGGCCAAAACCCTCTCAGTTCTCTAGTTAGAGGAGAGGAGACCCGAGCCCAGCAGTGGGAGTTAATGGGTTGCTGATGATAGAACTATGTGTATCAAAGAATTTGTTGACTTGTTAAATCAAACATGGTAAAATTAAACTGACCAATCGCAAGTGGCATCAAGGAGGTACCTACATAATTGTTATGATAGTTTTTGAAATGACCTAATAACAGTAATAAAAAAAAATCACAAAGATCACTGAAAATTATGTTTGGGTTATTAAAAAAAACAAAATTATATATAGTTATAACTGGTGACCATCGCCAATGAGCATCGGCAATGTTATATACATAATATATCCAATATTTTTTGATTGTATGAGGATTTATACCTACGTTTATATACTATATCTTCTAATGAGCAACAAAGAAGAACTCATACATATATTCATGTCTCAAATAAACCACAAATACAGTGAAACTTCAAGTAGGTTACAAACACGTAAAATATGTGTTCGTGTTATCCCTTCTGACTACGTAATGGTCTATCTGTTCATATTCGTATCAACAATAACACTTACTTTCTCATAAAATATTCATACTTCAATACCTTATATACCTATACCTTATCCGTAAGTTAATATATATTATTAAGACGAAACTAGAACCTTATTTAACCTTTCCACGCTCTGAAAATCCTATACCTCCCATACATATTCATGTAAACTTTTCATATAAAAGTCAAGCAAATTTTCCTTTGCGTTATGGGCGAAAAAAAGTGAGTTTTTGACGGTTACCGTGGAAATTGTAACAAAAATACGTTACATTTTATTCCTCGGAGTGGAGAACCTATTAAAAGTTGGGAGGTTAATGTTGTGTTAGAATGGGGCAATTATCCTTCACAAATGAAGATACTTTTTTTTAAAGCGGCAATTTCATTTTATAAGGATGAGTGTATTCTGAGTCGGAGTTATTCAGGTGGGTTATGTCGCTTTAAAAGTTTGTCTTTAAGCTGTTTTTTATAAGAACTTCTATCCTGTATTAATTTGGAGCTATTTCAAGTTGGCCTTATTTTAACGGATTTACCGAACATTCGAATGTCGAAATTCAGAGTAAGTCCCCAGTGGTGGTTTTAGAAGGTATTCATTAGAAAAGAGGTAGAAAACAAGAAATAATACAGAATATTAAAAAAAAATCTCCAGCAACATAAAATTTTTCTCGTTATCAAGTAATATAAAGCAAGACTAACAATATTAATTTCGATTGGTAAAGAAGCCACTGCAGTACATTCATTAACTTTCATTCTATACTCTTGGGGTGTAGCTTCAGTGAACAGTCGAGTTAACAAATTGCTTTTAAAACTGGTAACGTTAGATAATAACAGGCTACGAGCAACAATTGTACCAGTGGAATAGTTTGGTACTGACCTACTTTCTAAATAATTCTTTTAACTTAGTACGAGTATCTTTGCTATTTAATATAGTTATACTTTTAATAGCGGCAGAACGTTTTGCTTCTGTAAGAACTCTTTTCAAAACTTTTATGAATTCGTGTACAGTTTTGCTAGTATAGTAACGTAATGTAATGTAACGTAGAAGAAGGATTTGATTCTTTCAAGGAATCCAACATGTGAAAGTTTTAGTTATTAATGTAAGGTTGTTTCTTTTACTCCATCATACTTACTCCATTAGACTTAATTTATAATAATAATAATATAGTTTATTTCTCCTCACAAAAAGACTTACATACTGAAAACAATTTTACCAAGATAATTCTTGCTGAACAAGTCTATTTTGGTGAGGAGCTGGTGTCTAGAGTTAGGTTTTACCCTGTCATTCCGATCACCATAACCACCATAACTAGTAAGTATAAATGGTACAAGTTTTATCTCAACAAATTAAATAACGGGTATTTATTTAATTTGTTGAGGTTAATTAACAGGTACCTAAGTTTTCTTTCATCATCATCATGATCGTTTCAACCCATTAACGTCCCACTGCTATACACGGGTCTTCTCCAAATAATGTGAAGGAAATTTATACCACGCTGGCTAAACGGGTTGGTATACAGTTTATTTCGAATTTTCCTTTTCTCGCAGTGCTCTTGTCTGGATAAGGTTATGGCCATAGCCGCCTTTTACGACACTCACGAGTTGAGATGGGGTAGTAACATTATGTATTCTTAATCCGTCACTACACGATTATTTATTTATTAATAGTTTATATTATAATAGCTACTAGCTCATGCAGCTTAAACATCAGTAAAACAATTATTAAATTGATGAAAAGCACTTTCGTGCGATCGTATGACTTCCTATACAAAGAATACTACGATCTGTGTCCGATACTTACGATGCTGATATGTGAATGCCTCCTATCAACAAAGTCGGATTATAAGTTAGTATTATTAAGGTTTCCAAAGGAGTGGGCAGAGGTGTATCATACCTAAATTTCACTGGCTAAATACCGTTTTTGGCCAACAGAGGAATCGAGCCCGGTATCTAATACGAGGCAGTCGAACACACAACTAAGACTGTTTTTGATTAGACTAGATGTCCCGCGAGTCTACGCTCCCATCGTTCTTTGTTTGGCCACTACACAGCTCCTATTTGTCAAAGCGTGATGTTATATAGACTTCCTCGATCGGCTATCTAACACAAAAAGAAATTTTCAACTCCGTTCAGTAGTTCCGAAGATTTTAATCATTTTTCATTGTTGAACCAAAAAAGACAAAGTCACTTCAGCTTTATAATATTAGTATAGATTGAGAAAACTTTAATATAGGTACATAAAACAACAAAGTTAATACAGAGACAACATAGTTTCAACAGTTAAAAGCCCCAACATGCAACGCTGTCCAGTTACTGCAAAGCACCAGTACTATTTTACTTTGTGATCCAACCTCTAGACAACAACTTTATTTTACGACCGCCACGGAAAAATGTTGCCTCGGAATTCACGTCCATAAGTCACAAGATTGACCCATTTAAACCGGCCATCTTCTCTCCCCGTCAAACGAAGAGCAATAAAAAGTAAAATAAAACAACAGTCCACTTTTATTCAAGATGTTTTATTACTGAAATCAGAATAATTTACATTGTAAAAAATACACATATTCCGATAAGTATTATGCTAAGATTAACACTTCAGCTTAAACGTTTGGCTCTATTTTACACTTTATCTATAGTTTTATTTATAATCTAGATTTTTTCTATGATGGGGAGACCGATTCACACATTTAAATACTTGGACACGGTACAAGACGTTCATCGCTTGATGTGCACCACATTTTTTCTAGATAAAACAACTTAACATCACTCACAACTTCAACTTAAGTCTTCACTAATATAGTTGAATCCCTGCTGACTTAGGTATGTGAAAAAATAATTTGATGAATGCAGTACTAAATAAGTAGTGAGTTAAGGATGAATTACATTTGTTAAAAAAAACACATTTGTTACTCTATTTGACTACGTATTTGTAAATTCTGTGTCAGATAGACTGAAATAATGACCAACTTTAAGTTATTATGGAGAACGTTGTATAACACTTGCTTCAAGCAATGTTAGCTCAAGGTGACTTAATTACAATTTTGATGTGTGAATAGATCTCCCAAAAACTGTTAGTTCAAATTAGTCTAACTTAGTTCTTTGGCTTCAAAGCAAATTACTTAACTGACTCTAAAAATGCAAACCTCGACTTTTGTTGTAATAGAAATGCAATTAATTTGCATTTCTACAAAGAAACAAAGCAAAGCGGCTTTTCTTTTATTTTTTATTTTCAATGTATGCACAAATACGAATAGAATTTGGTTTTATAAACTTGCGTTGTCCGCTTCATTTCCAGGATAGCACTATGCAACATCTACTAAGCACAGTTTTTTTATTAAGTATAAATTACAATCAAATAAAATTCATAGTCTCACAGAAGGCTTTGTGATTTTTATTATTAACTTACCTAGGTACAGACTTAATTTTAATACTTATTAGCTGATAGAAATATAAAGACTTCTTCGTACTCACTGCTAAGGGACGATTTTGTTGTTAGCGTAAATACAGTTTTTTGCGTTGAGTTTGAGTTATGTTGACAGATTATTTTGAAAAAAAAACAGTAGTATGTCACAAGTACTGATTTCACACTTTCTACAAAACGTCCCTAAGAAGTCTAAATATTCGTGTTAATTAAATGTTTTTACACTTATTTGTATGAAAAATAAAAGCTGCATCTTTGGATCCATTTAACACTAAAATAAAGACTACATTTTTATTGAATTACTGTCACAATGTGAAACACTTAAGTAAACGATATGTATTTCTTTCAACTATTATTAAATCCCGAAGTATTGTCAGGGAGCTATGAGTAAACATAGTGAAAACTGTTTTAGAACTTGGATAATAATTATAAATAAAAATTCATTACTCCTCTATTACTTTCAATATCATAAGACACGACATCATTTTGTACTAGAGCAAAATCTATAATAAATATACTTCTAAAATAATTTCTTTTGACTTTATAAGATATTGAAAAGCATGATTTCTATTGGAAGTAAATAGTATAAGTAATACGCGAAAGCATTTCCCAAATAATTCAGATACAAAAACGTCACGTGACTTCTCTTATTCTAATCTTAGTCACACCTAACGATAATTGACCAATAAACGAAATCGAAAGAAGCGTAATTAGGTACAGCGATAATGAACCGAACACTATCTATTTATTTCCAACATTGACAGTCATCTCTTACTATTTTTATTTTATACAACATTTTTATTATATTTTACACGCCACTTTACAGCCAAAATAAATCCAAATGCGAAATAATCATGGAATTGAAACAAATATATTTTGGACGGACAGACAAAGATGCTAAAAATAAACAGTCATTATAAATATTTAATTTACGAAGGTTCAAAATATTATTTAGTATTAGAATCTGGCCACTAATAGAATAATTGTGCCTCTTGCATAACGCCAACTCCGTATATTGGAGCCAATTAATTATTCAACATTGGCCACAATACTAGCAATACAGGGTAAACTACTCAAGTTATCACAATATAGTACGGCTACAAATAGGGTTAACCAATTAAACTTAAGTATGAAATTCACAAATATTGTAGATAATTTTAATTTGAGCTCTAACATCAAATCATTACCAATACAACTGCCTCCAACACACGGATCCAAAAAAGATAAATTAATTCAAATATCGAAATCAAAATTCGAAAGAAGAATTACGTAAGGTTATTTCGCCAGTCCTCGTGCGGCTGTTGCGATGTGCAGTTGGTCGCACACCATCGTGAGAGAGCTGTGGGAGGACAAGGTGCTCCTCCAGGTCGCTGACGTCGTATTATTCGGCGCGTACGCATTGCTGAGCCAACGCACCCGCCGTCACTACGGCATGGACTCCATTCTCCCCATTCTGATACCCGGCAATCGAGCAGCCCTGAAAAAAAATGTAGATGAGAATCTGTCCTATTAAAGGGTGAATTCAAGTTAGAACAAGTTTTTTTTCCCTGTTTTTAGTATTTTGGTTTTAGTAAGCAAATTAATGAGTGCGAACTTTAAACTGAACAAAAGAATTTTCGTCAAATATTTTTTAGTCAATACAAACGACCACCCATCAAGAGTTGTGAAATACGAAGTAGAGTGTTCCGGATCATAAATGGTTGTAGCCTAAAAGAGTCTCAAGAACTCTTAGATGTTTAATGATCTGAAAATATAAGTACCAAAACGACTTGGGTCTTATGGAAAAACATAGGAAACATTAAGGCACCGAGTCCCAGAATTAAGTTAATGGACTAACTAAGAAGGTCACTTTATGAGGACCGTCTATACGAACCTTAAGGGTCAACATAGTAATTCCTTTTATGTTACTCTCAGCTGGTTTCCTGTACAGACCTACTTTATAGTCTACCGAAGGAAGCTGATGTTTTGCTCGAACACTTAATACCTTTCTCTGAAATTTTACGATGTTTCATTTTCTTTATTTACGACGGGTACTTTAGTGTCGGACTGAATTATCAGATCCTTCATTTAGTTTCTTATTTTATTATCATTAAGGTTTTTAGGTTCAACATTGAAGAATTTTTAAAATAAATAATATGACAAAGTTCAATAAATTTTATAATGGTTTGGTTGTCAAAACTAAGGGGTCTGCTAGTACCTAATTGAGGAATTTCCTAAATTTATAAGTAGATGTAGCATCCTTAAAATGACCGTGGACCAAGGAATATGGCAGATAATAACATTACCTATAGAGGTAGTAACGATCCTCAAGATTAAGGAAACAATTAAGGAGGAAGATAGGGTGAAAGCACTCACTAGCTCTTTTCCGCTTCCTCCTCTCAGCCGGATCAGTGTTGTCTGCGCGGAGCTTGCGTCGTCGCCTCGCCCTGTACCTACGGGCCAAGCTTCGAAGAGCCGATCTCTCGCTGGCGGCGGGACCCGCAGTTGGGAGCTCGTTCGCCGATCGAGGCTCTTCGGTCGTACTCGATGTCGTGTTTGTCCTAAAGCAGGTATAGTATTTTGAAAAAAAATTAAATGATATTTTGATCTTAGGTTGATCATAAACAAAACATAATAAAATGAATCTAAATAAAACAATACTCACAATGAATAATAAGAATATGCCCCATTAGGTGTGGTCAGTGATCCCTCGGAGTATATTCTGGGCGCTTGTTCAGCCCTCTCCACTTCTTCAGCAATCGACAGCGCTCTGTTGCCATCTAGAACGTCTATGTTGTTGTGATTTAACTTATCCAGTTGAAGAACGTCGTATCTTCTATCATCGCTGCTGCGGTGGAAAACTTCTGATAGTTCATATTCTCGTAACTGTTGGAGAGAAATTTGATCAACAACGTAGTCATTATCGTTACCTTGTCAATGTCGCGTCGTCAGCACATTGGAATCAATGTTAATCATTAAAAAAACTTCATTAATTAAGCACATAATTATGACACATAGGACTATAAATAAGCTGCGAAACCTTGTACCTACATTAAATTTTATTTACTTTATATTTTATCAACTTGTCACATAAAATTATAAATTCATTTTGAACCATTTCAAAGACTATATTCACTTCATGGACTTTTAGTTTGAGCTACCGAATCTCAGATGCATGGCAATTACTTCATATTAGACGCACCAAAGACTTAATAGTTACAAAGTAGAGATGAATTTAACATTGGAAACTAATGAGACATTTCAACTGATGTGTAAGGAGACAAACCGTCAGAACTAATGGGCTTGCTTTGACAAATGAGGTGGTATTAGTCTTAATGACGCACTCACTTGTCACATAACATGTAATATTTAAGTTCGTGTATGTATGTTCCTTTATTTTATGTAAACATGACTTGAAAATAATGAGATGAACTGATATGACACGTTGAACGGATAACATGTGAGTTAAAAACTATTTATTTCCCTAATTCGACAATTTGAATTTAATTTCAAATAACAATATCAGTAGAGAAATACAAAACACTGGCCTTCTGGATAAGTGGCAAAACGAAACGAATCTATTCCATTCATTTTCCACATAATTACCGTATAATACTTTTTAATCATAAGACTAAAATAAACACTATTTATCTGCATTTATATCTACAGACACTGACCGTGTCAGACAAGATAGTTAAATAATACATATTAATACCTTTATAAACTGAAACGTAGCAATTGGCGGCAGTCTTCTTAAATGTGGATAAAAGAAAGACCCTGCTGGATGCGAAGGGTATTTCGACGTGATGCGATACGCTACTCCTTGAGGAGCTGTTGGCCAATTTGGTGCTGTGAATGTGAATCCATTGTCTGTGCCCGCGTCTAAAGGATCCACCTAAGAACAAACCAGATAGTATTAAGTATTTAAATTTAAAAAATTAAACGCACGAATGAAGGGAATGATTATCCTGAATTTTATCAATAGGGAAAAAAAACAAGTGTGAATTATCTTAAAATCCACTATGAATTGATTTAGTGTTAAAATTATCATGATGATAAAATATAAGTTATTTATAAAAAAACAGTACGCTAACCATGAAATAGATAAAATTTGAAAGCACAAAATCTAATTAAATTTCTCTATAAAAATTAATACAATTCGAACTTTATAACATATTATTGTCAAATATATTTTAACGATGCGACGGGCGCCTAACATCAAATTTGGATTTCATTTCATGATACTTTTATACTATACCTATATAATATCCATACTTACCTCAATTGTAATGCTATCAAGCCAATTCCCATCAACGCAGAGATCGAAACTGTCCACTCCTATAAACCAATCAGGAGAAGGAATCATCCGCGCCATCACCGACACCTGTGAAAGACATTACTTTTGAAATTGCGACGGTAACATTTTTAACACACATTGTAGTTAACGATGTTCCATCTCTTTTCAACAGCTGTATATAGAGTGAGAGGATAAACACTCATTTAGTAGTAAACGTATTTCTTTTTATTAATACACAAGGAAAGAGCGATGGGACATTGTTGTTAAGCTCTTCTTACAATTTATACAGTTGGATGATTTCGTAAAATATCACCTGTTCGAAAAACAAAACAGAACATTTTCAACTGCGTCCCAATTCATTTAGATCAATATTGCTGCATCTCTTTCTAATGGCAGGGAAGAAAAAGAGATGGTATTTTATTGCGTGTGCGGGCAACTTATGAAGTCGATTTTTAATTTCGGGCGCGTTACAATTTAAAAAATATATTTTCACGAATAAATATTGCCACAATAATTTTGCCAATTGTGAAAATTTGGTAGGTTACCAAATTTAAATATAAAATATAATCTGTTTTAGTAACAGAAATTTAAAGAGAAAAAGAAATTGTTTCATTTTCACGTTTCGGCCTATACTGTGAGCATCTTTGTTTCGAAAAGGAAAGAAAAATAGTATTCAAACGTCCGAAATACAAACACGAACGTAGGTTATACCAATTTTTGTACCAATAAAACGGAGCGTGTGACATTGGGACTAGATACGAACCCATGTAAATACAAACTTGTTTTACCAATATGAATTTTTATATCCTTCCAATTCTGTTTTGCGTTTGCTGGTTTTTCCTATTCCTATAGTTTATTAAACCAAAATGCTTTGAACTAATTCAAGTTACATTTTTTGTCTTCTCATCAAATCATCTCAATCTTCAGTTTAAAATATATAAAATATTTGATATTCTCTTCCAGCAATACAATATCAAACTGGCAAATTCTTTCTTCTTCGGTTGTCAATCGTTTCCGGGCTGGCTCTTTTCTCTTCTATTCATTCTAGCATTATTTGTTTCAAAACTACTCTATCGGGAGGTGAATGTATTCACAAAAGAAGATATGAACGGACATTAATAAGGGAGAGCCTGTTCCCTCCAACCGGGCACATTTCCTAATTTCGAATATGATAACAGAAAAAAACCACACTTTCGAGGAGTCTGTACATTTCCATTGCAGTTAATTCAGTAAATTTAAGTTTAAATATTTCATTATAACAATAAATATCAACAATAAATAAATACAATGTAAACATTTAAAGCTATTAGAGCCATTTACTTTGCATCTTAATATAGCCATCTTCTACCAACCGTGAATCGGGGAAGAGAACACAAAGTAAACAGTTTCGATAAAATATCTGGGTCAATATTTACCGAAATAATGGTCCCATAAAAATTAAGAGGAGGTAATTAAGTTGTAAGTGTTGTAACAGAGTTACCTTTTTAAAGAGCAACGTAATTTTAATTTATGGAAGTTCTTAATGTGTGTGACTTTGTTGCCTGTTTAGATCTTCTACAGATACAAAAGGACTAATCCCAGTTCACAAAAGTTCAATAACTGCAATCAAATTATAACGAACATGTCTATGACCACCAGTTCCAAAGCACATACACGTACGTATAAACTTTTTAACTATTAAACTCGTACTAACTAAAATACTCGCCACTCGAATAGAGTACTGGCGCAATGTGAACGAGCCACGAGTGACGTAATCACCTCACGTAGCACGCGTCGCGATTCATTTCCTTAATTATTTAACTTAATTCATGTGAAAAGCACTACCTCTCTAGTTAAAAGCTTGTTTATGCTCGCTGCTGTGGCAGAAATTAGGTGAAGCCTATGTCCATCCACTGATGATTGGACTGATGACGATGATAGTTTTAATATATGTCTTTTTTCTTCTTTCTTCTTTGCAAAATTTGCGTTGTCTATTTCATTAAGTAAATCAGTTTATGTTCATATTGTGTTTTATTACGTTCGTAATATATTACGCAATCATTGTGAATATTTAATTTCAAAATTGGAATATTCGTAACGTTAACCAATGACTGATTACCTAACAATTTACGTAAATTAATAAATTCTGTTATCAATTACATATAGCGTTTAACGACTAAATAATTGTAATTAGGGTGGGCAATAAAACGCTTTCGATTCTCGATCCGATAAAGCTCTTTTATTACTCGTTTACTCGTTTTGAGTACTCGGTTCTTTTATTTATTCGTATTCGTAATTGCTGTTTGTTCTGGAGTCATTAATTAGTGATGAAATACGATATTTTTTGGTATTGTTAGTTGTTTCACGAGTGCAAATCGAACGGCACGATGGTTTGTTTTGAGCAGGTAAAACTTTTGATCATTTTTTATCAAGACGCATTTGAGATTTGGTTTTATAATATTTCACGTATTCTAAGTCTTTTCTTAAATTATTTTACAATATTATTTAGTCTATTGTTAGGACAAGTGAAAGTTATGCTTTTTTGTTTTCTGATATTATGCTTAAGGACAATGATTTAATTTCAAAATGCACAACATTTATTGTTTAACGTTCATTTTGACTGGGTATCATGCCCAGTGTTCTATTTTGTTACTATTAATCTTTATCATCTTTTGTATAGTCAAATTTACTCCACACTACTGGAATCATCCAGCAATATATACATTAGTGTGGACTAATCAACGATATACGATTAAGTACGTACATTGAAAAATAGTACCTATCCTTAAGATGGACATTTTTTTTTGACAAAAACCTTTATAAACAACAAGTTGCTGCCAGAGGCTTTGCTCGCGTCGTTCTTTATTTGGCCACTGCTCAGCTCCTATTAGCCGGAGCCTATAGCCTTCCTCGATAAATGGGCTATCCATCACTAAAATATTTTTTCGAATCGGTTCAGTAGATTTTCTAGATTAGCCACTACAACAACTAACTCCAACTATTTTATTTAACGTACCTGGTACCTCTACCCACATAAACTTTTCTTGCAAACTGTACCGTTTATTTAGAACATTTTCAATGGTGACGATTCGGGACATGAATATTTAATAAAAATGTATATATTTTTAAACAGTGACGAGTCGGGATTTTTAGTATGTGCAAAATTTTTGATGACGAAGCGGAACAGTGACGACTCGGTACTAACTCAAATTCACAACGTCACAAACTTTACCTCTTTATAATATTAGTCTATAGACCGCGTAGCTTTCAAGGGCTGACAGACTACATATATATTCTTCACGGAGCTCTGACTTAATTGTGATATATGACGACAAATGTGCCCTAGTCTTCTTTTATCTAGTAGATATGTTGGGGTTAGCTTTCAGTTTCACTCTATCTGTTGATTATGATTAATGTATGTACACGAGAAAATGTTTTGACATATTAGGTAGTGTTAACCGCTTTTTACGGGAAAGAAATTGACAAATAAGTTTTATTTTGGCTTACGTCATAAATTCGAGATTAAAATAAATTTATTCAAAAGATCTGTTATATTTAAGATGCATTTACATGGAGAGAGTTTCTCGCGTGTTTAGGACGAGAAACTCGAATGCGATTTTCGTATTCGATAAAATAGTCTTCATACGTTTACTTGGAACCAAAACCTCGCCTGCAAGTATGTCATTTTCTATGTCAAGTATTCAATGACAAGTTGAGTTTTTTTACGTGATGATTTTTTTTATTCTCGCAAACGATAATCATACGTAGGGGGTAAAAAATTCACCTCGTAGAAATGACATTTTAGAGATATTAGATAAATAAATTCATTCATTCATTCAAATGTAACAAACTGTCCATAAGACTAGATAATTGACTACGAACGCAGATTACCATTTTATAATGTCTTTCGAAGCTTTGAATGTACGGAATAAGCCTTTTGGCATCATAAAAGCCAAAAGGATTACATTAACATATTATGCATGCACCACTTGAAACGATAATTGCACAAAATATAATACCTACATTGACTGCCCATCGATACGCCACGCAGAATCCTTATCACGAAATTGCGTTGTCGGTCCATGGTTTTCATTGCAGAGTTATAGGGGTTTCATCTTTATTGCAATGCGTTTTGAATGTTGCCAACAAATATAACACTTTTAATAATTATTATTATATCAACTGCCTCGATGGCGCAGCGGGAAGTGTATACGACTGCTGTGCAAGAGGTCCCGGGTTTGATTCCCGGGTCGGGTGAAAATGGTATTGGGTTTTTCTATCATGAAATTCCACGGAGTTTGGTAAACAAATGTTCCCGGTTGATGACAATAGGCTCGCCCCCTATTTCATGGGACTAAACATAGCTGGCGAAATGTGGGTGTGAAACACCTCTGCCTACCCCTTCGGGGAAAAAGTCGTGATGCTATGTATGTATTATATTAAATAAACAGTACCTAAATAGAGAATTTTGCTGAATTCAGACTGTATTTGCGGTAGTATTTTTTAATTACTAGATTTTTTCGTTTTAAGCATTACACCTCCATTATAAAAATTAAAACAACAAAACTTAACACCGACGAACAAGATAATAAAATATAAATTTAACTTTATTAAAGCGCAGCGTCACGCGTTTGTTGATAAGTCATGTAATCAATTAATACTATGCAGGTATATTATCTTATTCAGACTCGAGACGCATTAGTATAAGTCTCAAAGCGTGGAACATGATCAAAGTACTTCATTCATTGAAATCTAGACCCTGACTACGATCAGGACTGAGTCGGATAATGTATGATAATTCTAAAATCTTTTAAACTTTCGCGACTTGTACACATATTAAATTATTATATAACGGGTCTACGTCACGTATTATATTTAAGGAATATGAAAATACCTTATTTGTTTGCCCGACGTTTCGGTCGAATTACACCGACCGTGGTCACGGGCTGACTCCCGTCAGCCCGTGACAACGACGTGAACAAATAAGGTATTTTCATATTCCTTAAATATAATACGTGACGTAGACCCGTTACGTTATATAATAATTTAATATATGATAATTCTGTTTCTTTAGCCTAAACTGATAAACTATTTTTTATAGAAAATACACATCTTAATTTTATTTTAGTTCATTACTTAACTTAAAATAAGGTTGAACTCTCTCAACATATTTAAGCTGCTTCTAAATTCTATAACAATCTAATTTTACATATAACTCACCCTTGAATGGTTTCCATCGACAAAGAACTCTGCTTCGGTCCTCCCTACGCCCTGCCCCACTGCGGGAGCGCCGAATACGTCTAGCGTTCCCGGAGCAGAACCGAGCGCATCCGATCTCCCAGATTCGGCGAACTGCCGAACCGAAGCCGAAACTCTTCGGCCTAAGCGGAAAAGCACGTTGGAGCGGTCGTGTGACACACCTGGAAACAAGATATACAGTGTTGACTTTTTTTTGGATAATTACCTACTACGTTTGAATTTTTTTTTAATATTTTTAAAATAGTTTATTGAGATACGAATAAAATCGTTATTTACTTGGCATAGATGTTTCAATGATGATAGATGTATGAAATAAAATTAAAGAACAACGAACGTAACTGAATAGTTCTATTACGATTATTATTGTTCATAATTTTAAACTTGTGTTATTGCATACTAGTTTTCAATGTAGCGATTTTATTGCTAATATAAAAAAAGTTTTAGAAATTAAGTGCTGTTACCATGTACCTATTCTAAACCACAACATAAACCAATATTTGTATCTATATTATTTTGAAAGCTTTTGAACTTTAAGACCCATAAAAATTAAATCCGTGCCAACAAATATTTACGATACCCCGAATTTCACGGTACGGTGTACTTAATGAACTTTTATTAAATCTCAGATAAACTGCGAAGGGTACAAAAAAGGGTAACAAATTACTTCACAAACAGCGGCTTATAAAAATATTACCATCAGTTTCTTTCGCATCTTCACCGAAAGTCCCTCTCACCCGGCAAATAATTCATTTTAATTTAAGTATTTTATCTTTTAATTTTGGATGAGGGTGGTAACTAAAGAATTATTCTTTACTGAATTAAATTAATAAAAACTAAAAGAATGATCACTAAGTACTTTGAACTATTTAGTTTATTAAATTAACTTAAACTGATACTAAAGTATAGCCAGATTTTTCTATGCAGAAAATCAATAAACGATAAAACTAAAGCAGTATGTAGTTACAATAAGCTTATACTGTAAGAACGAATCTAAGAGATTCGTTTAGATATTATTATGTTAAAATTTGGCAATAAAATGTATGTCGATCGTAGCGTCGCGTCGTAGTCGTGTAGCAGGTGACAATTGGACGATGGTATATAATATTATTACTTTTGTGAATTAAAATTAAAAAAAGACAACCCTATTGTTTGTATGTATTTCTTTAAGAAAACAAACTAGGTACTTAATTGTAATTTGTTACAAAAACAATAAGTTAATTAAAATGTTTTAAAATAATGCAAATAACAATTAAACACGTCGGCACTGAAATAAAAAATAATGTTTTAAGAGCCAATTTGTTTTTCGATTAATCTTCAAAAGCACTTTAAATAGTACTTCCACAATTACAAGATCGTATGAGTCAGTGAACAAGACGACAAAATAAAACAATGAAAAAAAAAACAACCTTGTTCTCGTTTTAAAGGTGAATTGCTAACAAACGTGAACTCTGTTTTTCTTACGTATTTTCCAAGAATCGAATTTGCTTATCAAAACTTGTATTTTTAATACTACATCATTTTATATAAAATACGTCCATCAGTCAACGACTCTTCTATACCCAGAATACACTGATATAAGACTCACATGATGCCGAATGTTTTACATAACATGACGTGATTCATTTCGCATATTAATGTCATAAATTCAAAGTTTGTGACATTAAATTATGTAGTTATTTTTTTATTGGCACTCGTTATAACGTATTTTAAAAGGGACAAGAAATTACTACATACAAAACTATCACCACGTTTTTGTTGGCTTTTACTTGTTGGCTTTCCATTAAGCCAATAGGAGTCACTGTGATATTATGAGCTATGTAAAATAAATACCATTATAATACATTATATACATTTGTGAAACAATTCAGTTCAATGATCTAGTTAATATATTTAGTAAAATGCTATGAAAATTATTTTCTGTTTAACATTATTACATTTGAATTTAATGTTATTGGTAAGCATAATAATATTAACAGCTCAAAAACTAATCTTCTAATTTTAAAATAACCAAAGCCTGCCTTGTAGCTTTGTATCAGAAATTTGTAGTTCCCGGAACTATTAGGTACAGGTCCCAAACCACTAAGGTTATTTTACAGTCACAGAAATAAATATTGAACACAATATAGTGTTGACAACTTTACGAGTATTGAACTAACTTTTCCGTGATACATTTTTCGTTTTTAGTCGAAAACGTGCCGGCCCATTTCTGGGGATCCCGAAGTTATTACACAATAAATAGAATCTTTCCTGTTTTTGTTTTTCTTTTGCTGTTTATTATTGTATGTACAATAGTATTCGAATAGTAACTTTGTTCAGAGATTTTGTCCCTTTTCTGAGCATCTATAAAAAAATATAAATTTGTATTTGAAAATCTTTATTAATAAACAGTAGATTGCTTAATGTACTTAAAATATCTCATAATTAAGCCATAATGTTTAGTCAAACGAAGTTTTGTGCGCAGCTAGTTTTATAACCGTGAACAAATAAATACGACTTACTTACCATGAAGTGAACGCCTCGCGTAAACCCACAATCGTCAAAGTCAATGAGGCGAAAAGTTCAAAACTTCGCGCAAGCAATCTCTTACAGAATTTTGAATAAGCCAAGCCAATTCCACGGGACGCATCGTAAATGTTGTTAACGTGTGATTCATACAGAGATATCGGAGTAGTGAACTCCGTTGCCAGTTGGCAAGAGCGCAGAGCTGATAAACACTGCAGTGTATGAGTATATTATTGTTGTATGTATGTATGTGTATGTACATATTTATGTGTTGTCACTGGGAGACAGGTGTATTTCTATCTAGTGTTAGTCATTCGGGTATTTTTTGATAGGACCGGGTTGATAATTTCGATTTCATATTGAACATTATTTTAGCACGATTGTCTTTGGGGAGATGAGTCAGTATGATCTACTTAAATGTTTTGTCGTATTTATAATTTATTTCGTTGCTTGGTGTTATATGAATAGCCTATAACCTTTCTCTATAAATGAGCTATCAAACACTAAAATAATTTTTCAATTCGGACTAGTAGGATCAAAAGGCATTGTGGTGCCATATCCAAGTCCTTATTATCCCAAGTTTCATTTTACGAGTCACAAGGGAACTGATGGGAGAGGTCTTACCGTGACCACAGAACATAAAAACATACATAAAACCTTTTTGCTGAACACAATACTATCCAATTCAATAACACTAAAATTTTGTAGCACAAGATTAAATTTCAATTTATAATATCGCTCTAGTATGAAGCTTAATAATATTGTATATCATATTGTGGTGTGGGTAACCTAATTGAAATTTTTGAGCTTACACCCTTGGGTATACATGAAGATATGAAATGCCGAGGCGAAACTTTTTCGTTAAACACAATTCTTAGTTTTTGTTTGAAAATGTATCTTATTTTGATGAAAATACGGGTGAGTCTTGTACGTAGAAATCTATTTATTTATTTCATCTAGTTACATACACATTTTGATATACATATTCTTAAAAGAAATGAAATATTGATCACATGATTGAAAATCCAAGGCTGTTACTGGACTTATTAAAAGCAAAGAGGAGAGAAATGAGGTGTAAATGTGCGTTATGATGATTTATCAATGTGATATATTACAATAATATTTATCGCCTAAAATGTACATATTAAACTACATCAGGTAAGGTGATAAAATGTGTGTTCATTTTTAAATAAAATTAACTATAAAGAGTTCAATATTTAACATAGTCCTGCTTGCATAATACGAAGTAAACACTGACCTAACGATGGCAATTACTAATTAAACCATTAGCTTAAGGTGGGCTTGTCCTGCCCACCTTAAGCTAATGGTTTCGTTATGTCTAGTGCCTGGTCTTTAGTAACCAATTTTTCTTTTAAGTTACAAATATACTTGACTGTAAAAGCAGTATTAATTTCTTTCTTTACTTTCGACCCGAAGAATTAATATTTACCGTCGTAGATTCTTCCTAATAAAGTGTGTTAATAAAATATCAGAATATTTTTCTAAGACACAATAGCTTATAAGCAGAAAGTTTAATGATAATTTTATATTAAAATTTTGGTTGTTCATTATACATTTGCGAGTGTTTGCTGACAGTCTAGTTGATTTTCTTGTAATAAGGCTAATTTTGCCTTATTTTGACTCTAAGAAATTATTACATTTGAAGACTTTTGGTACATATCTGAGTACACGATACATACACACTAGCTTTTGAAAACAGACTTGAGTTTTTGAAATGAAATGAAATCTCGTTTATTCATCTAGTTTACAAAGTAACTCTTATGAAAGTCACAAGTTAACAATCTAACATGTTATCCGAAAAACAGTGTCAACGTTTTATTAATTGATTAGTAAGTTATCTGTGAGCAAATATAAAAAAAAAATCTGTTTAGCATTTCTCGATTATAATTAAATCATTTTTCACTCTCGTCAGAAAGTGTGGAAAAGTAAAACCGGGGAATCAGGAGGCATTAAGATGTGCATTCAGTGCCTTATTGTCAAACTGGCCTCTACACACACATGAACAGGTATAATAGTATAAATTTACTGCCACGACATTGAACAGTTTTAGCTCTACGAAACGGTAAAAGATATTCATCAATGAAACTATATCGTATTTACTATCTCTGGCACTACTACGTTTTAGGTTTTGAGGCCAAGGGGATGAATGGCTGTTATTGCCATATCTAATCTAGACGTAAACTACTGCGACTAACCAAGTGTACCGAAGTGTTAAAGTTAACCTCATTTATCCTGTATATTGGAGCACTAAATCATTTATTGATGAGCTAACTATCTAAACTTGTAGGACTGTCTCTAACGGGTGATTAGAGTACCTTTACTGGAGTAGCATCGAAAATATTCCTACATTTAAATTAAATAATTATAAAAAATTTGATTTTAAAAATTGAAAAAAGCTGCAAGATTTAATTTAGCGACGGGTATTTTTATTTAAAGAAAATAAGGTTGAAGGAATATAAATCAGACAAAAACATATTTATTTGCAAATAGAATAAAAAAAGTCAAATGAAATTAGAAATTGATGGAATTTATGTTAATCTAGTTCCAGTAACAAATTGATTCTATTTCTGGAAAGTTCCAACGATTATGTTTATTACTGTCATTCCAATCACTCGATTAGGCTCTTAAACGACCTATCTTTATTACATTAGTTTGCAAGTTTCGTTACAAAACGACAAATATATATAAAATCAAACATTAACCTAAATAAACATCGTTTTGTTAATGAGATAGGTACTTCGTATCATTGTAGGGTAGAACTATCGGCAGTGGGGTAGTCCAAATCCCATCATAATATTATTTTATAGTTATTTCTTCCACAGTTCATGCACTTACGTGTGAAAATGTTATGCTCCTTTTGGGTTTCGATAATAGTAGAATATGGAGCTACTTAGGAAATATTTGTAATGAGGATTGAGTATTTAATCCTATTTTTGTTTTGGAATGGACTCGCTGGGCATATGATTATTGTTATGTGGATCTACGTTCATAGATTTTATAATCCCTTTCTTAAGATTAATGTAATGTAAAATTCTAAAACCCGAATGTGATGGACTTGAATATTTTGATTATTAAATTAAAAAAAAACTGTTGACTGAAGTCCTCCAACTAAACAGTTTATTTTTATCTTCACATAATTTTCATTTTTGCAAAAAAAATATTCTGAAGATCATTCAAAAAAAGTGTATAAAATATTATCAAACTCTTTTTGTCCCACAACTAGGCGGTCTCGTCTATCAAAGAACGCAGAGGACAAAATTAAAATCAAATACAGGAATATTCTACAATTAAAACACGATAATGAATGAGTTATCCTATACCAAGTGTAGTATTTATTTATTATATAACCTTAGTTACACCACTACTTGACCTAGAAACACAACATGTTCACAGCTGTCGATTTATCTTGTATCGCTTCAATTATTTGCGACTCACCTGTGGGAGCTTGCCAAGCGTGAGTAATGAGCGAGTGAGCGCCACACTGACACGTTATGTTATTTTGGAGGTTGGACGATATTACTACGGGACTTGAGTATTTGCTTGTATTACGTCATAAAATTTGATGCGTCTGTTTGTACTGAGGTTTCGTCTTTAATGAAAAGTGCAAGACTTATTTTTAGACTTACCTATCATATTTTAAAGCTGAAGAGTTTGTTTGTTTGATTATCTGAAAGTTAGGATCTCAAGAATTACTGGCCCGATTTGAAAAATTAATTTAGTGTTGGATAGTCCATTTATCGAGAAAGGTTATAGGCTATATAACATCAGGCTTCGGATAATAGGAGCTGAGCAGTAGCCAAAAAAAGAACGACGGGAGCGACATAGCCTATAACCTATCTCGATAAATGGGCTATCCAACACTAAAACAATTTTTCAAATCGGCCTAGTAGTTCCTGAGTTAATAGCGTTCAACCAAACAAACTCTACAGCTTTATAATAATACTAGCTTTTGCCCGCGACTTCGTCCGCATAGATTTCGATATTACATAGGTCTTTGTTTTAAGTGCAATTCATGAATTCCACAACACCCCACTACTGGAGTTGTATTTCATTTTACGTCAATATAGATAACATTTTCGTAATCAGCGTCCCTGAAAACCTTGAAAACGGCATCCATATCAATTAGGACAAACACACCCTCCAAATTTCAAGTCGCTACGACCAGCGGTTTAGGCTGTGCGTTGTCTATCAGTCAGTCAGGACAAAGCCTTTTATAATATGTATGGATTAGTATAGATACAACGCTCGCAGTGCTCTTGTCTGCTAGGTTGAAATGGAATCATCATCATCATCATCATTTCAACCCATAAATGTCCCACTGCTGGGCATAGGTCTCCTCGAAAGAATGTGGAGGGAATTTAGCCTACAATGGAATACCTAGTGATATTATCATATACGTATGTGGGTGTGACATACGGGGACAATAAACTACCTCTATCCTAGAGGACCTAGACATAGATCCTATGCATCACTATGTCAGTATGGGTCTCACCTTACACGCCAAGTAAGCAACAAAAAATGGCGGAAATTAGGTGAGGCCTATGTTCAACAGTGGACGTCATTGGGCTGATATGATGATAATGATGAAGCAACAAAAATCTCTACATGCAAAGCTTAAATTGACATTAGTATATAGTATATACCTAAAATAGTGAACCTCTACTAATCAACGAACTATGAAAAAAATTTGTAAAATGGCCACGTTACGTGCCGACAAAGAATCTTACATAAGTGAAGTTATAAAGAAACTATTCACTACTACTTTTTTTAATCAAATACCTAAATAATTGTTGTATTCTATTGGTTCAGCAATTTATACTAATGTAATTACTCGAAGTAAAGGTAAATTCTGCAGTGAATGAGAGGAAATATATAACAGTTTTCAAGATGAATGGAGTCACGTGGGTCTCAGCATTCATTCAAGTCCTAATTACAGTTTCCCATTACGTCCGCATCATGAAATACTCAAAACCTTTGATCTACAAAACTTCTTAATGTATATAAGGGTGACTTCTCATTGAAGAGTGTATGAAGAAGACTTATGTGCCTTTTGCAGGAATTATTATTTTTGAGGATGTTCATTTATGAATTAAAACGATTTCTAGAACTATAGTATTTTGAAATCATTATTTCTTGATACCTTTAAGTATTTGTGACCGAAATCATAAGAAAAAATTACAAAGTACTTTTAGTAGTTTGAATTTTAATAATCGGAAACCACGCCTCGGAAACTGCCTCGGTGGCGCAGCGGGAAGTGTATACGACTGCTGTGCAAGAGGTCCCGGGTTCGATTCCCGGGTCGGGTGAAAATGGTATTGGGTTTTTATATCATTAAATTCCAGTATTAAAATTTTCCCGGAGTTTGGTAAACTAATGTTCCCGGTTGATGACAATAGGCTCGCCCCCTATTTCATGGGACCAAACATAGCTGGCGAAATGTGGGTGTGAAACACCTCTGCCTACCCCTTCGGGTAAAAAGGCGTGATGCTATGTTATGTTATGGAAACCACGAATTGTTGGTCAAATAAGTAATATTAAGCTTAAATAACAATAATATCTAAAATACAATGGTTAAACAAAAGATTTCAGTCCTTACAAAGAAATATATAAATACCTAGACCTCGCACGGCCACTGCTCAGCTCCTAATGAGCGTAGCGTGATGTGATATAGCCTATAACCTTCCTTGATAAATGGGCTATCCAACACTAAAAGTAAATTAAATTATACACACGTAATTTAAATGATATCAACCCGTAATTGCCTTTTCGTTGATTTTGCTGCAATTAATTGTTTTCCTAATGCCTCGACCTTCCTCACTGAATAAATAATGAACTGTCATTCCTTTATTATGAAGTTACAAGGTCGATGACGTGGCTTTTGGTATCCTTTTGATTAATGTTAAGGTAAAAATAATAAGTATATATCAAAAGGAAATAATATGTTAAGCAACATAAGAATTTATGAAATATTCCGTATTTTGTATTGAGAAATGTTTCTGAGAAAACGTTATTAGAAATGGATACAGGGATATTAGTTTTCATGGACAATATTCATAAAGGTTTCATAAAATAAAATAACATACAGAGAATTTTGAAACAGAAGAGAGAGTTAGAGGATTATTTTCAATAATTAAGTTCTTATTACTAAGTATATATTAGTTAATTACATATATTTATTAATTTTAAATATATATATTTAATTTATACATATATTAATAATACATTAAATAAAAAATATAATTAACTAGCAACATTTGATTACAGATAGACTGTGATTAGTTATACTGCTACCGTCTACTGAGACAGCTTGTAGGAGGCCCCCAAATTGTAATACTTATAATAATGTTTACGTTCCATTAGGTCTATTTGTAATAATGAAGGCAAGCTTCCAATTTGCTAGATGGATGGAATCATGTAATAAAAAAAAATGATTTTTTCTACGTATAAAAATCTCGCTGTGGCGGAAATTAGGTGAGGCCTATGTCCAAAATTGACGTCATTGGGCTGATACGACGATGATGATAAAAAAATTTAGACAGTCACGAGTAATAACTAGTAACATATTACACTAAAAAAATTAAAGTCTAGATATCATTTAAGCTTTTGGCCTTTAAATAAAAAGTCTGGTCAAAAAACATAAAAAATATTTTAGTCCACAAAAGAATTATTGGGTCCTCATATCGATCTCGCTCTCCTAAAGGACATTAAATTGTGCGTAAAAGATATAAATCAAATACGAACGATTTATTTCTCCTCCTGAAAATGATTTTGGCCATCCCAGGCGAAGATTAGTGGGCATTTGCGGGTTTTTATCTTGAGTAAAGTTTAATTTAGAGATGGGATTGCTATAATTAAATGGCTTTGCGTGAAATATCCAGGTGCTTAACGTACTTAGGTATATGCTCGTTTATTTAAATGTAGGTTTGTGATAACGTAACATTTAAATTTGGGTTTCGTATTCGGTTTGTGAATTGATATTTGTTTATGCTCGTACGAAACTAACACTATTTAAGTCTATAAAACATTTTGAATTTTTAAACAAAGTCAAGGCTCAGCTTTTGGTTAGCTATATTAGCATAAAGTCATATACAAATACTTTCAAACAAAGTTACTACTGTCAGACAAACATTACTTAGAATTTTATTTATAAATTCATAAGCATCTTACTCTAAATTTATAAGTAATTAAGTCGTCAACTTTTCTTTAACTTCTTGTATTTGTAATTATGTACTTCGAATAATTTGTACTAGTTCTTGTTGAACAATGAATGGTTTTGTTTTTGATATATTTGTCAATTTATATGTTAATATAATTATAATTTAGTTTAACAGAGTTCCCTCAATTGGGAAGCGAAGGTAAAAGCCTATTGATTATAATATGTAATTTTAGCAAGATTTATTGAGATTTCAACTTAAAGCTCTGTCTGGCTCCAATTTATATTTTCTCATACTCATATTTAACATATCATTGACTCAAATACATTTTCGTTACATAGGTTTTTATACTTCACCACAACAATCGTAGGATACTAGTTAAAATTAATTACATTTATCATGTCTATAAGATATTTTTTTAAATGAGTAGATTTAGAATCCAAAATTTATTTTAAAATTTTAGCCAATTTTCAAATAATTCCTTAGCTTATTATTTAAATTTAAAAAATACTCAGAATGGATTTCACCAATCCGTCATAAGTAACCTAGAATAATATATCAGACAGCTATTATTCCAGGTTTAAAGGTAAGGTATAAAATATTGATGAAAGTTATTTTGTATTAAATTCCATAATTTTAGTGTTAACATATTTCATCTAAAAACAAAACTCTTAGCTAATCTTCTGATCTTGTGTATAATCCGTTAAATGAAAGTACCATCGAAAAGTTGTTAGGGATTATCCGAAAATTATGTTCATGAATAAGTACTTCCATTAAAATACCTAATCCGAAAGGCCTAAATTTGCAGACTTTTGTTAATTTTTTACTTAGCTTGTAGCACATTCATTTAGGTTAAACTTTATTTTGTTTGAATCTACACCTAATTCTTGATAATAATTATGTTATGTTTTAAACGATCCATGCTCAAATGCTCAAAGCTTGCTGTGTTAGTTTGCGCCTAGTAAGGTTAATATTAATAAATAAATAATTATATTCATTTTTTATACAGTGCCATCTAGCTAGTGAGCTAATTTAAGTTTATGTTATGGGATATGGACAAATGGATCATACAAATATTTTTTCCGAGCCGGGGATCGAACCCAAGGCCTCAGGCACCGGAACCGTCTTATATAGAAACTACCGCTGGGCCACCGAGGCAGTCGAGGTATTCAACCGCAACTGACTTTTGCTCGCTATCTCTACAAGAAACATAGCTCGACTTTATTTCTTTGAATCGGTAGGCAGAGATGTATTACACCTACATTTTGCCACCACACACCCCTTTAATACTCATACAACCCAGCACCCATTGCTTGTTTTCAATTAGAAAGAAAAAATATTTATTTTATTCTCACAATACATACCCTAGAAAAAATGTTAATATCAATGCAGTGAAACTTAATTTAATACATATTATGGTCTTATTTTTGCCTGAAGTGGCAGACAAGCAGCCGGCCCACCTGATGTAAGCGGTTAAAATAGGGTACAGCCAAGCCGATGCCTAACTAGGAAAGCTCTCTTTAAACCTCATTTGAAGAAGGACATGTCATAGCGCTACGGAAAAACCGCTGCAAGAAGTTCACCCCAGAGCCGGCATGTACGTGGGAGGAATGATCGCTGGAACCTTACTTTGCTAGACAATATCGGCTACGGGTTGTGTGTGTGTGAAGTTTGGAACGTAATTTGAATATTCGAAAGACCTATTGTGTATTTTAAGCTCTCTGCTTTCTACATATTTAAATACATTTTACAATACTTTTTCACATGTTCTCTTTGTTTCTAATAATAAAGTAATGTCTTAAAATTTATATGGACTAATTATTTTGTAAGAGTAAAACGGTGGCTAGACTGTTAGAGCTTAGGACGAGGTGAAATTATTTAATGGAATAAAGCTTCGGCCTGAAAAATAAGCTTGAATAATGTCATTTGAGGCTGAGAGGCGTCTACTAAATGTATTAACATAATTCTGAAACATGGTCGCCTTTTCTGTTAAAGATAAGTTGAATTATTGTTAATTTCGTTTCGTTTATCTTTCTTCCATTAAATTGTCAAATGCCGAATAGTCTTACTGTCAATATTCGATTGAATAATGCCATTATCGCTCAAAAACGATCTAACAACTAAGTAACTCTGTTGAGGGGCTACTTGGAATCAACATTTATATGACATCTACATGACTTCACACACAAGTCACTGTAAGCCTGATATCGGAGCAGCCCCCAACTACCTGTAACACGGGTTAATTCCTAGCTTAGGCGAGATTGTTTCCCAGTAGCGGATATGGCTAGCAAACTGTACAATTAAAACCGAGCTTTAGTAAGAAACTATATACATATTATTATATTGTCACTGTTTTATGAAATAAATATAATATACACCTTCGTTTTTAGTTCAATAATACTAGAGTCGAATTTTGAGTATCATGTTTACGTCTAAAAACATGTTAGGTATAGAATAGTCGTCCAACAACTGTAGTAAAATTTGGTAGCAAAATAGCTTTAATGGGTCAAGATCAGTTTAATGACATCGAACTCACTTATTACCACTAAGCTATGTATGCGCATCGTCGAGAGTTATGCGTTATGCTCTAAAAACTCTCTGTTCTCTCAAATTCGTTACGAGAAAGTTAAATATGGACACAACAGTTGTCTAAATATCTATACTAGACACAGACACACCTTTTATATCAGACTCAGCCCGTTTAATTTAATGGTTATATAAGCGATCTCTTTCACTTAAAATAACTAGATATCTAAATAAATGTCTAATATAAACACTTATACTTTACACCTGAGCCCTTTCATCAATATAAGGCCTAAAACTTCCTCAGCTCCCTCAATTGCCTCATTGCAGGAAATTACTCTCAGTAATTAAGGGATGCTCATCACAACATCAAAGCTTCTCAAATTTATGAGACTCATCAAACCGGATCAACAACTTGTCTTTTGTGTCGATGCTGGAGTTCTAACAAGTATTTTAATTTGAATTTAATTAAATTTCATTTCAATAAATATGCAAGTAACGCTTCTTTGTGCGTATATAAGAATACTAATTTTCTGTCGAGCTTTTGTTGGGACATCACTCATAAAGACTGAAGATTTAGATTTTAGATTGATTATCATTATTATTAAATAAGCAATAATATATAATAAGTAATAAGTGTTGTCCGTGTAGTGACGGATTTAGAATACATAATGACACTACCCCATTTCAACTCGTGGGTGTCGTAAAAGACGACTAAAGGACCTAACTTTAAACAGACAAGAGCACTGCGAGAAAAAGAAAATTCAAAACAAAACTCTATACCAACCCGTCTGGCCAGCGTGGTATTGTAGGCCAAATTCCCTCCAAAACCTTTAGATTGGAGGGACCCGTGCCCAGCAGTGGGACGTTTATGGGTTGAAATGATGATGATGATTAAATAAGTATAATTATGCAATATTAATCGATATTAGTATAACTTTAAGAAGTACATTCCATTAATTTAATATCTAAAACAATTGATATCTAATTATGTTTATTACAAAGTCAATGTCAATCTTAATCGTAATTTTGATATTTAATTTTATATATTAAACTGTCAATGATATTATTATAAATATTTTGCATGCATCGTTGTACCAGTGTTTTCTGAAAAAAAAAACTATTTCATTTGAATTTTTTAAATATCAATTGAAATAATTCCTTTTTATATAATGTTGTGTTTAATTTAGACGAGAAATTTTCCACTAAATACATCTATTTAATTATTTCTGCATCACCATACGGTCGTCTGGTTGAAACCGCCTTTGTGCATGTTTTTTGCATTAAGTTATTACTATAAATAAATAAATTTGTTTTATATTTCACAGAGTATTAAAATGCGTTCCGTTCTAAAATCAAAGCTAGACGGAAAAAATAAATCCGTGATTATACGTAATATAGTTTGCGTGTTATTTGAATAATTATCATGTTTGCTATACAGTACGTTAGTCTAAAGTAGACAATGGACAAATTGACAATAAAAATAATTATTATCATCAGTGACACGAACTGCCGGTAAATTAATATGGTCACGATATAATGGTATAATAAACGGAAAAATATGATGATGCCGTAGATTAAGTTTTTGTTTTTATTAATACCTTGATATTATTAACACGTTAGTTTATTACGGAAAAGTAATGGCGGGCTTATAAAATAACTATACAAGAACTTTAGGTCTCATAGTTTGTCTGTTTAAACTCTTTGGAGGCAACTAAGTAAGGTTGGTTGGCTGGATAAACAAGAAGGACGCTTACGCTTTGCAGTCGTCAAGTGGATGCTGGAATCTATGATTTTATTAGCAGTTCCACCATTGGTAGAAGTGGCAGCACTAAAAATAATTGTATATGAAAATAGTAAAAAAACATTGTATGTAATAATAATATAATAATGATAATGTTTGGACATTTAGTCCCAAACTAAGGTAATGCTTGTAATATGGATACTAGAGAACTGTTAAATTACTTAAATAACTTTTCTTTTGTAAATACATATATGTTATAGATACATAACACTCAAAAACAGAACAAATAATTGTGTTCATCACACTAAGATTTATTCTGGGTGGGAATCGAACCTGCGACATCTGTCTCAGCAATCAGAGTCACTAACTTTCATAATATGAAAATACCATACATATTAATAAGTCTAAAGTTGTAATGTGACTTTATTAAAATAAAAATGCACAGTTTAAAACGTAATATTTACAAATTAGACGCCATGTTTTTATTTATAATAAATATCTTTTGTCAATAATTTGGCAGACATAATGAAGGATTATATTACGGCCTCGACACCTTAAACCGTTGAATTTATTTAAGCTAACATTGATTAGTTTAGTCATTAGTATGAACTTTATTAATATTCAATTTAATAATTTTGAACTCAACTTTATAATCCTTAAAAGATTCAAGTTTTAAGTTAGAAGAAAGTTACAGAGATTTAGAATATTATTTTATTTGTTGTATTTTAAACATAAATTAAATTACATTTTTTTGAGAGGATAGCTCTCAATAAAGCTCGTTTGAGAAAAACATGTCAGGTCACTCAAGAAACACCACTGAACTTTCAGATATTTAGAACATAAGTTATACTTTATAATAATTAAGTTACGTTTAAAGAACTTTTGTACCTATATTTTTATAAATAAACTGATTCTGATTAACTAATATTGTCTTACAAAAATGTAATTATTATACAACTAAATTAAAAAGACTCAGTTTATCTATGTCAAATAGCTTTAATTTCTATCACCGTTATTTAAGCCAAGTAGCACTTCGCTGTAATATAATAGGGTTGTATCTGGCTTGTTTCCTGCTCCTGTCGATAGAAATCCAGAGCCATTTTTGGCAAAGTGCCCACGGCCCAACTCAGGCCAGGTTTGTGTCAAAATTAATGTTCTCTTAGCTACATTTTGAATACCACCCTGTCACATATAAATGAATTCTATTAATCGTATAGTCTTTTTTCCGTTAATGAAATCCATTATCATATTTCTCTAGTGAAATATGTGGTAATTTAGTTTGATTGAGGTAATAAACGGGGTTTTCTTCTGTATGTTATAAATATATTTTATTTAATTGATGGTTGCGAGAAATATGTGAGAACCTATCTCTATTTTGAAAATTTTTGTTCTTTAAGATATATTCTATTTTATTGATATACAAGTGTAACTCTTACAATTAAAGGTGAGTATTTCGCAATTCAAACTTGATTTTGAACTAGGTTTGACAGTCAAACTTCTCAATCTAAGATCCGATTATGAAGTATTTGCACCCAGGCGGGTACAATATAAACATAAGATTATTTTAAATTAATCATAATCTTACCAGGATTTAAACAACCCACTTGCAATTTACTTTTAAACACAATATGTGATATAAAATATATTTTATCCATTAAACAGATGTGTGCAAATCATTTGTAAACAGATCTTCTACTATCTAAGATTACCATTGAACCAGATGTCATAATGTTTGATGTGCACGATGCAGCTGTCTTCATCCACAGTCTAGATCAATTGATGCTAATTGACATGGAACGAGAGGGCCGACATTGTACTGTTTCGCTTTCCGGTTAATCTTAATCTTAATTATAAAGGCTTGTTAATAGATAGTATCAAAAATAACGTGATCAAAAATGTAAAGCTGTGTGTGTGTAAAGCTGATATACATTTTTATAAGAACACATTCTTATAAAAATTTATATCAGCTCGAACCTGTCAGACATTCATTTTCAGACGAGACTGTAAAATTTACATAAGACATGATGAATTTTTGATAATTTTAAGGAAAGTTACAATGTGTTACTTATATTGAAATTTTGTTTAATAATGTATACTTATAGTACTTATTCCTTTTATTGCAAGCACCTAGTAATAACAAGTCACCAATAAAAGATATTTCATTATATGAATGGAACCTTAAAATATAACAATGTTATTTTTAATTAACAGGCTGCAGTATTAATTCAATGAATCATACGCAATGATATCATTTGTTTTGCATTGGCACACGGTGCGGTTAGCCACTCAGTTTCTTGGAACAACGATACCTCCATTAGGAACAATATACTACACCGAAAGAGGTTAACTACTAACGTTTGTATTTTTAAACTGTGGTTTTTAGAAACACATTTCTGAACCGAGAAATACATTAGTGGGTGACGTATTTAGAGTGATAACTTTTGGTTTTTACACGTAGAAAAATATGTTGAGCCATTTGGAATTTCTTTTTATTATATACGAATATTAGTTTTTACGTTTCACTCTGACATAATAATGGTTATTTATTATTGCATATACTGTTTTAAAGATGATAAACCTCATAAAAGTCCCGTCTAATAAGTAGTCGTTTTTTAACTTCTTCCACTTTGCAACACACGAGATGACATAGCGAATGCATCTCGCAGGTAGTTTATTTCATCATCATCACTATTTCAACCTATAAACTTCCCACTGCTGGGCACGGGTCTCCTCAAAATAATGTGGATGGAATTTAGCCTACTATACCACACTGGCCAGATGGATTGGTATAGGGTTTATTTCGAATTTTTCTTTTCTTGCAGTGCTCTTGTTTGCATAAGGTCTTCCCTCCCCTTTTGTCTTTTGTCCCTTAGTCACCTTTCACGACACTCACGGGTTGAAATGGGGTAGTGATAGGTATTATGTATTCTTAAACTATCACTATACGGATATTATTAGAGTTTATTTAGATAATATGACTGTCACCGTGGCGCAGTGGTTAAGGTGGTCGCCTCGCCACTACATCGCCGTGCTGGGTGACGTGGGTTCGATTCCCACACGAGACAAATATTTGTGTGATTCATAGATATTTGTTTCTAGTCTGGGTGTACTTTGTGTCCGTTAGTTTCATGTTTGTAAAGCTCCCCGCGACACAGGGCTTGTTCCCTAGTGCGGGCGTTGTCTTTTAAAAAAAAAAATATATATTTAATTATTATTTTCAGTGCTGTATCTACAAAAAAATAAAAAGTACTTAAAAATACGCACAAACAATGTTTATAAGATCTTTGTAAAATTTTCCACCTTTTAGTCGTACAATCTGAAAAGTTTGGCCATTACAGTAACTAGTTAAGTTGAGTAAGAATGTAAATTTATGAATGCATAATTTATTCATTGTCGGCTATTGCGCACAAATTCACACAATGGTGAAAATTTATTCGTCTGCTACGAAAACTTTGAGTGTCCCGTCTGTTAAATGAAGAGAGAAGACTTCAATTATTTTTCTCTTTCGTCTTTTGTGATTCGAATTTGCGAAACTAATTGGACAGATGTTCAATCACGATCGGATGGTTTGAACTAACTGCTATTGTTTAGAAATCAAATTTAAAATTCAGTGTTTTTACGTTTATGTGTATTTTTATGTTTGTACGTTTGTCTTCTCTTATCTAGTGGGCTTGACGCAGACTCTGATGTTGGAATTTATCAAGTCGTCCAGAAGGTTTCCAACTTGACTTAACGACTACCATTAGTGATTACCGGAACCAACGGCTTTACGTGCCTTCCGTGAGACGTTCGAAAATGAAATTGCCCCAAACGGTCACCCATCTCTGGACTGACCTTACCGAACTTTGCTTAACCTATATCCTTCTTCGATAAATGGACTATCCAATACTAAAAGATTTTTTCAGTTCGGTTGTATAGTTCCTGAGATTAGCGCGTTGAACCAAACATACTCATAGACTCTTTAGCTTTATAACATTCAAAGTCAAAGTCAAAAGTCATTTATTTGTAATCATAAGGAAATTCTATTGACATTTTTTATTTTGTACCATTATCCTTCCAAAGGGCTACCTTGATATAAATAAATTAAGATCTAAAATGTGAGTATCTAATAATAAAAAACCGGCCAAGAGCGTGTCGGGCCACGCTCAGTGTAGGGTTCCGTAGTTTCCCGTCCGTCACAATAAGTGTTCCCACTTATGAGTTCCATATGAGAAAAAAATACGGGCAAATGAAACTTGACCTCTGGATTGTATAGGCGCTCATACGATTCAGGGACCAAATTATATTGGTTAACTGCAGTTTCCATCTGTTGTTTCCATCCAAGTTCAAAATAATTTTCCTAGAAAGTCCTTATAAAGTTCTACTTTTCAGATTTTTTTCGTATTTTCTAAACTTATGGTTCAAAAGTTAGAGGGGGGGGGACGCTTTGTTTTTTACTTTTGGAGCGATTATTTCCGAAATTATTGACATTATCAAAAAATGATTTTAGTAAACCCCTATTCATTTTTAAATACCTTTCCAACAATATATCACACATTAGGGTTAAAATTAAAAAAAAAAACACTTCCCACTTTACATATAGGGGGGCTACCCTAATAAAACATTTTTTTCCAATTTTTATTTTAGCACTTTGTCGGCGTGATTGATACACATATTGGTCCCAAATTTCAGCTTTCTAGTGCTAACGGTCACAGAGATTAAGCGAGGACGGACAGACGGACAGACAGACATGGCGAAACTATAAGGGTTCCTAGTTGACTACGGAACCCTAAAAATGATCAATTAAAGCAAAGCTATAATCATGGATTCATTGTGAGTTTCTGATAATCGCAATGACAAATATTTTAGGTAAATATTTTGTGAAACAATAAAAATGTTTCTGATGCACATAAAATATATTTTTTGACATTTTTGTAACTACGAGTATAATCCCAACTTTTCCCTCAATATCGGATATAACTTATTTTAATTACCGCCATTTTAATTCGAAACATCGTCAGTGATGTCCAATGGAGTGTTCAGACGAGTGATATCGATAAAATATGATAAATGGATGGCATTCCATTTAATTGGAACATTTTTATTAAAAGAACTGCTATCTTTTCTGTACACTTGTAATAAAAATACTATTTGTAACTGTCTCTGTGTAGTTGATTTATGAATAAAGTTTTTAACTCGTAACTTTATAACGAGTGACTGCCGCAAACTACGTATATTTTATTGTTGTGGTATTTATTCTCAACAACGCCGTTTTATGATTCTATACCGCACGTATTTTTATCATTTTACATAGCTAAAGGCACTATACGATGACTCATGTATGTTTATGATTTCTTTTATACTTATACACAGACTGAAACTTTATTAGCAGATTAATAGCTATTCTATTTAGCGGTGATGCTGGAACTAAGTTTTCCAAGTAGAAAATATGGGAGTGGGTGGGTCATTTTTCAAGCATCTCTTCAGATAAATGGTCAGAAGTCAACACACAGTGAATCCCTGAAGATGGCTAGACGTTAGTCTTGTGCTAACAAAAACAGGAGTGCAATGTTATAGGAGAGGTCTTTGCTGAGCGGGGGCTCGATACAGGCTGACAAAAAATAACTAGCTTGAAAACTAATATAATACTGCAATGCAAATATTAAACCGAGTACCAGTAGTAGCAGTATAATGTTATAACTAAGAGGTAAAGTATGTGCTAGATTGATTAATGGCCATATTATAGACTGTCTGAAAAATAATTGCTCCAGCCTAAATAATTTTGAAAAAGATCTAAAAAAATCTGAAATACAAAGTTTTTTTACAGTAACATAGTTTATGAGGGTAATTTTAAACTCTATATTTTTTATTATCTTTAAACCATATTTCATAATGTTTACATGATTAAACTACATAGCAATGCAGTATGTAAACCTAAATATATCACATGAATACATTGAAAAATAAATGCAGTAAATTTGAATATTCATTAAAGCATGTTTGCTTTGAAAAAAAAATTAATTGGCAATGAAGATTTAGAGATCTGAAGATCAAAACATATATTAGGTAGAAAAAATCATGTTCGTAGCTTTCATGAAAAAGTGGTCTCTACAATTTAAATTACTTTAAATAAAACTCTTTGCCAAGCCTTTGTATCATTCCATACGTAATTTTTTATAGATCTCTATTTGTATGGTCTCGGCTGAAATTGGTACAACAAAATAGACTTACCGTAAACCTTCGACCACTGCGCAGGCGGTCTCCAATCCGGGTAATGTTTCGGGAACTTTTCTCTCGTCCAGTACGTATGCAACACCATCCGGTACACGGTCATTTTGTCCGGATTACACACATCCGTGTCAGCCGTCGCTGCGGCGAGCGCGGCCAACAACACTAGTAACAACCGCATTTCGATATCGACACTTGCACTTCACTAAGGCATAGTGGGCTGATGTCACAACATTGCACCTTTGTACCTGTGGAAAAAAAAACATCAGGTTACAACTTCGCACGAAATTTTATTTACTTGTATAACTTGTATGTTTATGCATGGGTCCTTAAACAATCAATTATTTTCTGGTTAAAATCAACTCATTGCTATTATTTACTGTTAATATAATTATATATAGATACAACAAAATTACAAAGACTACCGTCATAGTTATATTATAATATTCTACCACATTCACACAGCGCCACCTAGTTCCAAATTAAGCAATTATATTTGCTTATGTTATGGGTACTAAACAACTGATATACTACTTAAATACATTTTTTTTGTAAAAACATACATAATTTAAGTATAGATAAATTACACCCACACACACACAGAACAAACCTTCATGCTCATCACACAAAGATTTGTCTTGGGTGCGGATCGAACCCACGACCTCCGGCTTCCGGCAGTCAGGGTCACTAATCACTAAACCAACAGGCCAGTCGAATGTTATCCAGTAGCACTTCAATATCAAACCTTAGATAAAATGAATGTCTACAGTAAAAAAAATATAATTACACAGTGACAGTCTTTTATACAAAATTATATATTTAATTGTTTTAATTAGTTTAATTAAATGTAAAAACTAATGCCACGCGTATTCCGACCCAATCAACGTAATGAATAATGATCAAATACAATGGCGGACAATGAATAAATGTACAGCTAATTCGTAATGATATTTCTATACTATATTTGACGACACATAATCAATATTTTGATCTATTGTAATATTACAACAATAAACAATGCATTTAAAGAATTCTTTAATAAAAAACTATTGATATAACTAATGGATCATGCTGACTAAAGGTTTGTTTAACTTCTTTGAAATTCCAATTGTATGGGTCTTTCAGTCAATTGAGACAACTGCATTATCAATGATTAGGTAGAGATGTCACTGTGTATTTGTGTAGTGACGGATTAAGAATACATAATGTCACTACCCTTGAAAGTAACTGTATGCAGAAGAGCACTGCGAGAAAATGAAAATTCGAAACAATCCCTATACCAAACTGTCTGGCCAGCGTGGTATAGTAGGCTAAATTCCCTCCATTTCCTATTCTTTAGAGGAGACCCATGCCCAGCAGTGGGACGTTTATGGGCTGAAATGATGATAAGGTAGAGATGTCACCTAGGGCAATCTAATCGATCTATCCATTCTAATGACATATCAAATTAGTATATTGATCACATGATATGATGACAGTTTCTATAGCAGATTGACTAGGGGGCTGATATGTTAACTTATATGAAAGGAATGCAATACCAGTATAATAATTCATTGCCATAACCACTCCATACTTTTTTTTTTTTTTTTTTATACAGAACCACCAACGTTGTCGGTGCCTGTCTTTGCTACTCTTTCATTCCATTTCTCGCATCTATTCCTCTCGCACTTTTATCCCGCATACTATTTATTTCTTTCATCCATCGTCTTTTGCTACTTTATTGGGTGGGATTCCCACCTGGTCTATCTCTAGTCTATCTCTTATTTCTTTTCCATACTAGTTCCAGAGTTAATTAAAATAGTTTGTTTGTAGACTAGCACATTAATCTTTAGAGGATTAAACAATTTTCAGGTAGGATGCTATTTTAATTCAGACGTTATTGCAACACAATCTGATGCGTAAGATTTACGATGTACCAATGAATGAAGCTCACAGTAAAGTTGTCTAAGAGGCAGGTCGTTCACCTGTCCATCTATTTCTGTCTCTTTTGAGGTGAAATATAACGCTAAGACTTTTGACGTGCTTCCAAGAATTGAAGACACTTGATTTATCTCATCTGTCTCTGATGATTAGAATCTACTATGAAAATACGTGTTTATAAAATAAATTAAGATGTCTATCAAATAAGTGTTCCAAGTAAATTAAATTACAAAATTGCGGGGTATCGACCATTTAACTCACAGGTCAGCTGATTGTCACCGGGAATTCTGATACTAATTAGAAGAAAACCGGTTACGAGCATATCGAACCACGCTCAATGTAGGAGAAAAAGAAAAGAGTGTATCTTCATAGTGTTTACATTTATTTTACTACTGGGTAGCGCAGTTTTTCGGAAATAATTATAAAATAGTTTAACCTATCATGTTCAAAATATTTTAGTTGGAAGCATTTATAACGAGATATTATTGTAATTTTTTTTTCAGATTTTCGTATATTACGATTTTTTTTCTATTTTTTTTAAAACATTTTCAAAACTCCCGGAAATCTTGCCAGGCAACCCCATTTTTAATGCACCAAATGACTATATCATAATGGTTTAAACCCATACTGGTAAAAACCTACATTTCATGTAGTAAATATTGTAATGACGCCAGCCTTTTCCAACTCAACTTGAGTCCCAAACAAATCATTAGAATCAAAGCATTACATAACAGGGTTTAACGAAGCAAACATTCAATTGGCACGCCATTCACATAAGTCAATACGTTACGAATATACTGATATTTTTTACCAAAGCTCTCGTTAGAACCCACAAAACTGGAATCCTATATATAGACCGTATTTGTTAAAAACAAACGTTGACAAAATAATACCACACGTGGTTGAACTGAGTTGGAAATACTATACACGTTTCATAACTGCACTTTGCTTTGAAGTAATGTCTTTTAAAATATTAAAAATATTCCGCTTGGGTGGTACAGTTTTGTGATTTTGAATATAAAAGTGGACCGCATTGGGCGAAATATTACAATGTGAAGAGCGCTGGTGTGGCGACCTAGATGCTTGGAAGAAGTATTGGATTAAGGCCCTGTACTAAGCCAATGTTGAGCTAATCCAGGTGGTGAAGCAGGGAAGCTGAAGCACGTGCCCCCCACGCCTTTCAACAATTCATCCCAAAGAACAAACTCGCATTCACGTCAACCAGCAAAAAATATATTACTTTACGATCTAAATATAGCAAACTGCGCGACGAAAACATTTTCTAAGGGTCATCTTTGTGACCTTTTTTTTACGAAACTATTATACTTACATGAAATATTTTTAGGTAAGTCTTTTCTTTGGATTCTCGACTTTGTCCAATTTAATTTTCTGGTTTGTAGTATATACCGATACGACAAACTGCGCGACGAAAAATTGAGAGATTTTCGGTGTTTACCTTTAGACAGCGCCTTAATATTACAATGGACTACCTAAACTGGAAAATTGTGGATAGAGACATTCTAAACAGAGTGACAATATAGGCTAAAATATTGTTGAAAGTTTGACTTCTTCTTTTAAGTAACGTACCACAAATGTTTTAAAATATTTTAACCCTCTAAGGGTTAAGCATAAATAAGTTTTAATTAGCTAAGCTAAACTTTTAGATTTGGTTCTCATCAAAACAAATCGAACAAGCCCTAACTCGATGAATATATCACACAATAACAGAGTGCTTATGACCACCTTCCAACTCCATCGTCAGACCCTGGATACCATATAATAATATAATAATAATAATAATATTCTCTTAACCCTCTCAGCTCTCTAGTTAGAGGAGAGGAGACCCGAGCCCAGCAGTGGTACTTAATGGGTTGCTGATGATGATGATGATGATGAATAATATTCTACCACATTCACACAGCGTCATCTAGTCCCAAAGTAAGCAATTATATTTGCTTGTGTTATGGGTACTAAACTACTGATATACTACATAAATACATTTTTTTTTTGTAAATACATACATATTATAGATAAAGTACTTATCAAAACGATTCAAACGAATCCAAACTGGATAGTGTTGCGTCGTTTTACTAAAAAGTTCTGATGGCCACCTTCCAGCTCATCAGATCAGCTCCATGTCATTATAATATTGCATTGTCACGCAATACACACATGCAAAATTTCAGGTCGATTGGAAACCGATTGTGTTAGTAATTGTGTGTTAATTTTCAAAATTTGTTTTCACAGATAACGGGACAAGTAACTAATAAAGCTTGAAAAATAAAAGTAAACAATGTTGGTCTATAACAAAAACTCACCATTGTAAGCAGTAATTAATTACCAAGTTAGTTGTGTGCCTTAAATAGATTACGATACTGTTCCGTAAGTGTTGTAACAGGCGACTGAAGGATTCTGTCAGCACTTAGTCTTGTACGTAATAACATCCACCAAAGTACAAGTTTACCTCTAACGACGCCAAACTTTCGGCACTTCCTTACAATGGATTATTGTTACATGTGCCCCATTAATCCCTTACTAAACGACTAAACAAACACACTATGGATGGAGCAAATTATACCTTCTTGATTTAATTTCATCCGCCAAAAGAGATTTTTTAATACTTATATCTGAAATTTTAACTAAATCTCAACTGGCTGCCAATCTTTACAAGTCTGATTTGGAATCCATGCACAAAAAGAAGAATAAATATTGAAATCGTATTGTAAACTAAAGCAAACTGAGCTTATAAAAACTATAGACGTAGCGTCGTACGACATAAGCCGAGTAAAAATTGCAACCTCCGAGTTATCATATTGAACCATCATAAATATTCCGTGGCAGGCCCGTGGGACCGCGCTCATGAAGGGTGTCAGCCTCTTTTTGCCAATATTTTGCCAATATTTCAAAAAAGAACGTGTGCTGACGTCGTGTCACGTCAGGGAACCTCTCTTTATTTCGAAGCTCAACGCATCCGTTATGCGTTCCGCGTTTAAAATGAGAGAGGCTACGAGCAAGGCCTTGTTTAACATGAGTCGTGTTATAGGAACCGTTCACACAGAAAATGAAACAGAGAAAAATAAGAATTGAAAAGCTATAAAAGTCGATGCTGCAGAGAGACAATTGACAAAATCTCTTTACATTTCTAGACTTGACTTAGTACTATTGACAACAGTAAACAGATCTGATCAATATGTATGTTCCTCATTTGAAGTGCCGAGATCGAGAAGCACGACATCACTCAATGAACGTAAATTTTGATTTACTGAACTTGTCCTGAAACTAATTGCTGTTCTAGTTACAATACTATTGTTGACATCATCATGTATTTCTGTTGTTATACTTACTATATTTATTCAACAGAAGTTTATAGCAATAAGTGTAATGAAATAATATATTTACAAACTTAGCTTAGATGTAAAAAAAATGTTAAGAATCCAGAGAATTATTAAAATTAATTTGTCTCATATAGAAATATCATGCTATCGTTTTCAATAATCAAGACCAAATTGTAATGGCAATTTCCCTGCAGACTTTGCAGCGTTTTATCTTCTACAACACATCGAAAATTTAACCTGACGTAATTGCAATAGAGCACAAAACAGAATAGCCGTTCATTTCAAACATACATACATTTTATTGGATATCATGTACAAACTACTGATGTAGCAACATTAATAAGGGTAGTTGTACGAATATGTGCTGCGGAGTCTCGGGCTCTAACTACATCAGCTTTACATTATGTCTTATGTAAACTTGACACGGAAACGCTTTTGCTGCTGAAGTAAGTTCTAAACTATCTCGAAGTTTATACGTTGTTACTATATAATTTTCAGTCTTTCAAAGAATTTCTTAGCTACGTCATAATAATGAATTTCAAAGTATGTGAAGACTGAAGACATTTACCATTATTCATTTCGTTAACTGGTAACATTATTTTAATCTTATTAATGGGTGATGGACAAATACTAAATCTGTAGAAAAGTGACAGTTTAAATTTAATACATAATATTGTAATAAGATAATGGAGATATTTATTTTTCTGGAATATTCGAGAACACACAAACACACACCTCTAACCCTAAACGCATAATAATATGTCTTCTTCGTTTCATCATGGGTAAAAAAATGCATTGGAGCACGTTGCAATTAAGCGGATAAAATTTTCAATGAATTTGCAAAACTATACACTAAAATCTCATATGCCTTTCGATATATTTTAAGGGCTTTTATTGAGCGGACGTTAGCAGTTTCAAAGGAATTAACGTGCGTGATACGAATAAATTTAGTGGGTGGTTGTAAAATATGGGTGTTTTATTGAATTCAATGAAAGTGCTTAGTATTTAACGGACTAGGGGAGTTTATTTGTTAGGGAGCTCGTATTTTGTGTTTATTACTAAGGTTTATAGTTTACTCTTGAAGGATTTAAGCTCTCTATTTTAGAGAGCTTACAAGTGTATTACTTTGCAGTAACACCGTGTAAATGTATCAATAAATTTAATGGTATTTGGTATCGTTTTAATATCGTTAAATACAATTATTTGACACTATTTTGTGGTCGTTATCATCTATTCTACGGATGAAAGTATGAATTCGTGGTAACCTGTTAATGGTTCTTACGAGACTTTGACATTGAGAAAGTCCCTGAAGAGTGTTCAGAAACTTTTCCTCTAAGTATTTCTTTGAAACTTTTTGGGGTGTCAAGATTCGGTAATCTATTGATGTATGTATATAAAAGTAATCTTCTGATTATGTAGTGTTAACATAAAGTAAATAAATGACTAAACTAGGCTAGACTAGGCTTAATGTTATCAAATCATCATCATCATCATATCAGCCCAATGACGTCCACTGCTGAACATAGGCCTCACCTAATTTCCGCCACAGCGAGCGATTTAAGCGATGTTATCAAATAAAGTAATAAAATAAAATATCCGTTAAATTGTAAAAAAAATAATTGTAGAGAGAACGCTTGATGAAGTAGTGTACCAAATGGTATGGTATGATAGAAGGACACAACGAAAACGGGTAAAACACAATTAAATCTATTTATAATGTATCGTTGTTGAGACAAAACTATTAATCAATACGAACAGTGAACGTCGCAATAGATGAGAATAACTAATTATATAAAAGCTTTCTGATGTACCTCCATGAGAGACAGTTATTGTTAGTGCTGAAGCTAAAATAATTAATTGGTATTTTGTTGGCGTAGGCGAGGCCCAAATTGTCGGTACCTACAAGACAGTATTTGGTGCTAAATAATATTTATGAAACTTCTTGACAGTTTCAATTTAAATCAAATGTATTTTGCATTGGCTGAAACAGCTAACTTTGGAATGGCTACTGAAAAAAAGAATAAAAACTACTTAATTTTACTAAGTTAAGTACTGTCATTATTTGTATTTTTTTAAATGAATGAAAAAAGAAGATATATTTTGTGGATCTTGGTAATATCAAAATTATATCGCATAAAATAAGAAGTAAATAATTAAAAAAATTAAAATAACTCGACTGCAAAAAATCAACAGATAAGCAAAAAAGACCGAAAAATGGTAATTATTATTCCTGATTAAATTTAAATACTTACATATCATATTATATATTATGTATATTTGTAATTTCCATTTGATTCCCTTTATTTTATACCCTACTCGATACGATTGGTAAAAAAAAATTATTACTTACAATTTAGCGCCAAAAGTCCGCCGTTTTGGTTTTTTTTTTTCAAAATACCTATCTTAGGACACTTGGGTTTTTGAGAAGAATCATACGATACCTTAATTGTCAGAATTTGGAAGAAACGTGGGAATGCAGAAATTTACAAACATACAAGATACGCGCGAAAAACAATACCCTTCCAGGCAGTCCGGTAAAAATTCAGGTATGCATAAATAATAAAGTACTTTATAACTAATTTGAATTAGGAACAAAGCTGTTTCTGTCTTAACAGATTTAACCATATAGACGCTTTTAGCACTTTATTTTACTTAGATGTTGTTGTGGGCAGTTATAATAATTTAAACTATTTAAGGGTAACTTTGAGAGTAGTATCAACTTAACGACCATCCTAAGATAATAAAGAAGTCCTAACTTTGCAGTTGGTCTAAAATATCATCACACTTGAGTCAAAGAATATTTATAGAGAATATTTACTTTAAACGACTTCAAAAGACAGCTTTTGACATTTAGGATTAAGTGTTTTATACTTTGTGAATTGACTGCCAATAGGTTAGTGGAATTGTGGACGAACTGGATGACTGCTGTGTAAGAGACCCTATGTGCGGGTCGACCAAAAACGATATTGGGAGTTTCCTTCATAATGTTCTCTCTCCTAAACCCTCACAGCTCTTTTGATAGAGGAAAGGAGACCTGAGCCCAACAGTGGAACATTAATGGGTTGCCGATAATTATGATGATTTTCTCTCTCTCAGCCGAGAGCCTAATGGCCTACTCTGACATGGTAGTCAGAGTCGATATCGCTATTTGAAAATTTAAATATGGACGCTGAATTTTCAAACATTTAACAGGGATATCGAATCCGGATAAGTTGAAATCGAGATACCGAGTAGGCGCTCTGGAAATACCATGTTAATGACAATTATAGTCTCGCCCTTAACATGGGACCTATTTTGTATAATTTAATGTAACTACATACCTCTGGCTACTGCTTTAGGTGTGTAAAACATAACTCTATGCACTTAACAAATTCTATTTAGAAGCACTATTCAGCAAAAAAGCATGTAATATTGTAACGTCTTAATCTTTAAATTTTAAAGAGCACGAGAGCTCTCAGTACAGTCTTGTTGGGGAATATTTTCCCTACTCTATTTTGTGTGACGTTTTAACGTGACAAAGACTTTTCACGCTCGCTGCCTAAGTCACTTACTTGTTGAAGGCTTTTTTCAGGGGCTTCGTTAAGTAATCAGCTTGATACTAATGGTGACAAAGCTCTTTTGTGGGTTTTTTGTTCAACTTCTACATCTTAACAAGTAGTTTTAAGGGTAGGAATCGTTCTTGAGTATCTAATTAACTGCTTTTTGGCTGTGGTTCAATTTAATTAAAAAGAGATTATTCTTTGAATTGGCAATACAAGAAATTTAAGCACACAGAAACTAATAACATTAAATTGGTTAACATGATTTTTTCCTAACAGACCCCATGACTTTGTACCCGTGGGGTCCGATGGGAATCCAAAATAATTTCAAGCAATCAATAATTTCAATATAGTATATCGCTTTTTTTTATTACTATAAAAAATTAGCTTTTAGTAAATTGACATTGACACTAGACAAATGACTTTCTCTCTCGCCTAAACTCTTGTTCAAGTTAACTGAACTTCCCCTTCTGTTGTTTTTCAACACACAATCCCCCAGAGACCTGTAACTCGATTAAGTTATTGTTTTATGTCCGATCGTCTGGTTATTGGAGTTTTTCAAGTGTTGATACTTTGTTACTGCGAGAGTTCATTGAACTTTTGTATCGATGAGTAACGCAGTAGAATACTATTGTTATTAGTGTTCCACAATTGCGTGATTTAGTTTCATTTATTGATGTTTGAGAACATTATTTATTGATGAAGTTGAATTGAACAGATTTTTTTTTAGAGTAGAATAATTATTAAATTCAAGAATATCGTACAAATACTAGTCTTCACATATTTTTATTCTACCGACAGTCGGTGTAAAAACATTGTATATGAATTTAGAAAAAAATATTAAAATAATAGATGATTCTTATTCTATTTTCTTTAAAAGTTTAGTTGGCAGGTAATAGATACCGTTAAAATTCTAACAAACTCCGAACTCAAAGAGAAAATGAATTTCGCCAAAAAGTACTTCATTGGGGTACAAGAAGCCAAAGTTACCCTACAGCATTTCGTTGCCACCCTACTTCTGATGAAGTTTTAATAATTCACAGCCTTCCAAAACTGTTGGTTTGTTAAGTTGAGCAAGTCAACCAGTGGTCTCCTTAAAATGTTAATTATAGGAGTCTATAGCAAAATTTTCTAGCTCTCGGAAAATAAATTTCTTGTGCGTATTCTGGTTTATTTAAGACATTGTTATATAACAATTTAAGTTCCAAAGATTTATTGTTATCAATTTCAATATTTTAAAAGAAAATTATGTAAATAAGTATGACTGTCAAAAATACGATAAAAAGGAGAACGTAAATATTGTCTTGTTTTCGTTCAGGATCATTGATATAAAAAAATTCGGCTTCTCACCCCTAGATGCACATTAGGGCGGAACACTTTAGTATGGAAAAAAAAATTTTCCTTCATTTCGAATTGTAATACCAGGGAAAAGTTGCCTTATATAATTATAAATAACACCTCTTAATTTGAAAGTTCTAGCTTGACAGCTTGAGCCCCCGCCAGACACTTGAAATTTCATTTTAAACATTTTTATAGGCGTTTTGTATAGAATACCCTCTAAAAAAATAATAAGTAAATACAATATGATAAGACTGTTAAGATTAAAATAATGCTATATTTCAATTTATAGAACCATTTATTTGAAAATTAAACACAGCTTAAGAAAGTTATGAGAGTATGAAAACGTCACTTTTTGTAGGAAAAATCTATTTTTGGCATGAACTTTCTAGATGTTAATTTGGACTTCATGAATCCCTGTCTTCTATTCTTGTTACGTCTACTTAAGAACTGCTTCTGTTACAATCTTTCCACTCCCTGAGTTTAGCAAGATAGTCTCATAAACTCCAAAACAGCATCACTTCCAATTTCTATTAGATAGTAATTGCTCTTCGGAAATATTCATCAATATTGGAGGCTTGTATATTTTTTGTTGCCAGTGAATCAATTCTGTGTAAGAACTTGCATTTATGGTCACTTTTGGTATCTAAAACATTCGCGAATGCGATTTTATACCTACTTGACGAGCCTTTAAAATGTGTCTTGCGTGGAGATCTCTTATCTTCTTCTGTGAATCTTTTATCATCTCAACCAGAAGTTTTCTGGATGAGCTAAGTGACAGTTTCGAATAAAAACAGAGTCAACTATTGCTAATAACTCTACAGACAAATATCTAGTTCTGTTAAAAGTTCCCATAAATGTTTTGAATCATCTTTGCAGGATGAATATGTTTTGATAGGAAACCAGAGAGCAGCGTATAATTTTACGACAAACATTGCTTAAATCACAAGATTTTCTTGGAAGTTTTCCGTAGATATATCTAACGAAGTGTGTGATTAGCTTTTGTCAACCAGTGAGCATGGGATAACTAACCTGGGCTTCTAATTAATAAATTAGGGAGGCAAGATCCATTTATGACAACAGTAGTAATCTCTTGTAAATATTTTTGGTCTGTACTGAGATCTGTTGATATTTATGGATATAGCTCACTTGCTAGCTTCTCAAAGTGGTCCTAGGGCAGCGCCTCGCATTTTTTTACCGTATGTTTTGCCTATTTGCAAGTGATCTAGGTCCTGCAGTCGGGCCATCCAAATAGGTAACGCCTCAAAGTTATCTCATTGGCGTGTAAGAGGTAAATTATTTATTCTAATGGTCGAGATTGTCTATTTTTCAAAAAACAAATCACGTGTCTTATTTTCCCCATATTTGTATTTGTTCCATTACAGCCTATAGCCATTAAACATTCGGGTGATACCTTTTCAGTCGTTAAAAAAATGTGGATAGCTCTCTTTATATTTTTGCACTACCAGGGGCGAAAATCACCTACCCAACAGGAACAGAGTCTGGTTCTTATATAATCGTAATATATTCCACTTGTAAAATTACTCTAAACCTTTATTATCCTTTTAAAACAATTTGAGTTTCGTAGTTGAGTCCGTGCCGTTTTTTCCTCACTACGTCCTGCACTTTGCATCTCTGTCACAGCACTAAAGCATATTAAAATAATGCAATATTTGATTGCAATACTTAAATAACTATATTTGCACATGTTTCTGACTAAAAGAAACCTATTTTAATAAATTATGTACTATTTAGCATACCGCACAAATAGGCTCTAAATATATATTTTTTTTAGTTTTCGATGTCTCGGCGGGGGCTTTTAACGTTGTCTGATATTTTTTATATTTTTATTGGAGGTAGTCGATGGCAATTGGCAACATAATACAACTATTACAAATCAAAATTCGAAAAAAAAAAATTTCGTTCCGCCCTAATGCACATACGTCATACACGTACTAAAGTCAAGCTCAAAACTGTCGCCGGTATACTGTCTAATTATAATTACATTTTTAGAAATAGTTTTTATAAATTTAGCCTTATTTAATACGCATTACAATTCTTTAAAAAAAAAACTACTTATTTAAAGCAATAAAACTTTTTGACGTTCACACTTCCCGACGACGGACGTGAAACAATTGTGTGACAGTATTGAAATCTTTTTGAGCTCTATTTTGAGCGCCATTTTGTGATCGCTGATCGTGCGTCTTTGGTTTTTTATAAGTCAATGTTCTAAATTCAAAAACTTTCTTTATATATTAAATTTCAAAAAACATTTTTATTTAGGACAAATTAATAAAATAGATACTTGTTTCGATAAATAATCGAGTGTCCATCCTTTATATGAACCTTTTTTCCCACACGTCGGATCGTAATCGATACTTTGTATCAAGTTTCAATCTCCTTTATTTTCCAGTTTTGATACCTTCTTATCAACCTTACCTAGATAAATCGAGTGACCCATCTTAGTGACAGATGGTCGAGAACACTGATTTATTGGACCATTCTACGATTACAAAAAATACTTTGTTACTTAACATAAATTTAGGTACCTATATAAACCTTGGAGTACACATTTAGAGGTATGAGTTTCTGATTTGTGTGGAGATAAATTTTACTGAGTCACTGATTCTGACTCATTAAATAATATTCCACAGCATAACATTCTTTGGGTAATAAATTAAGACAGGGATTTTCTTTATTTTTTCACTGGATATAGATAGACTATGTTATGTTCCCATGTTCAGCAGTGGACGTCACTGCGCTGATATGATGATGAAGATGATAGATAGATAGACTTCCATGTAAGCTGTCAACTAGTATACAAAAAAAACATGTAATTAGTTAAGATCTGGAGAACGTTATGAGCTGCATAATTACTTAAATTATTATGTTAACACTTTAGATTATGAAAATTATGTGACCATTTCTTTTACCTCATATAAAAAAACTGTCACGAGACACACATCTTTAAATAGGACTACCTCGGTGGTATAGCGAGGATGTTAATGATTGATGCGTGAAAAGTGTTGGCTTCAATACCCAGGTTAAGTAAAATGATATTGAGCTTTTCTGTCAAAAAATTTATAGAATTCACCCGGAGTCTAAAATTGTTCCCAACTAATGGCAATATGCTCGGACTATTTTACAAAGGACATTATCATCATTCCATCATCATAGCAGCTCAATGACATCTACTGCTAGACATATGCCTCACTTAATCGCCCCCACAGTGAGCGATTTTGTGCCACCTACCACCCGCAACCTTTACTAGGTCGTCGGTCAATTTGATAGGCGACCATCCCACGCTGCACTTCCAAATACGCGGCCGCCACTCAAGACTTTTTAGGCCCTAACATAGATGCCAAAATGTAGATAAAATACACCACTATTTAAGTATTTGGAGAATGAAGGCTACGTTTAGGCGTAAAATTAATAACGGCTAAGCAACTATAGTGAAATTAATTGTGTCTCCTCATTGTTTGTTCAAGAGTTCCCTGTCTGACCTAAATCAACTGTAATATCGAATGTATTAAGCAATAGCTATATAGACCAGCTGTCAATGGTAAAAGCTCCGTCATGTTTATTAGAGGAAAATAATTTGATTTCCCATCGGACCTCAGGTAGCCGACCGTGTTGTAGAATGAATAATTTACTAACAGTAATTTACTTTATCAATATTATTTCTACGGCAGTTTATATTTGAATATGAATAATATTAGAGAACTGTTAGGTGTAATAGATTTGAGGGAAGGACTTTGCTAATGCAAGATTTGAACGTTGACATTTTGAAGTGGTAAAATTTAATTTATGTTAGTTGAAAATGTCATTTAAATCTGGCTCAGTAGAAGCAGTTGAGGGAAAATAATACATGAAATAGCAAACAAATTAATGTATATAACAATCATAACATAAGTAATACCCATAAATAAACAGTCGAAGATCAAAAACCGTGCAGGCACATATTTTCAATCGCTAAACTTGAAAGACAACGCCCGCACTAAGTAGCAAGTTTTCTCTCTCAAAGGGGCTCGTATCGTACTTCAAAGATTAAAATACCCAAGGTACATGCAAAATTAAAGTAAATATAAAAATTTATCGGCTGCACAAATAATTGTTTGTCCTTTATGATAAATATGATGTCCTATATTATGATCGAACCTACCACCTCACGTTCCGCAGTCGCAAAACACTACTACTATACGTTGCCACTGCGAAATTCGCAGAAAATAAGTCACAAAACATAGTGACAGTTCTACTGAATATTCAAATGAAGTAAACACTGTCGGCTGCGTGAGTTCGAATTGGAGCAAGTATAACAAGTTGTCAGTTGAAACTGACCTCTCACTGACTTGTTGACCCGGTGGAATATAATGAGCATTACAGAATATCTGGTACTCTTCTGTTAATATTATGAAAAGTTTTATTATTGCTTAAGTTTTCATGTTAGGATTGACAGCTGAAATGTGTATTTACTGTCCCATAGGTGAGCTATGAGACTTTTTTATTAACTATTTACGAGTACGTAGGTTCTGAGTTAGGGGCATGACTGGCAGTTACCATTTATAATTATAATTAATAGCAATAAAAATAAACAATTGTTTGTAGAACTTACGTATTCGTAAAATAGCAGAATAAATACCTTTACATATTTTGGTTCAACGTAGAATCTTCTAATTTATCATCAATAATATTAATCACAGAAGAACTGACATTTAATTCAATATCCACTCATTTCTTTATTGTGTCAAACCAAAAATAAATACCTTACGTATTTTTAAACGAAGTTCATAATTTAAAAAAGCCCTCCCACTCAAGTTATTCTCGATACTTGAATAAACAAATACAATCGGAATACGTTCATTCAAATATATGATGGATGTTAAAATATCAAAGAGTTTCCCTCTGATCGATTTGTGTCGCACCGAAAATAGATATTTCACGGAAATCAAATATTTCGCAATCGTTGATAAAACAACTAAGAATATTGACTCATAAAGTATTTTATAACACTTCTTATCTTTATTTTTTAAAGCACTGATATTTTTCAGATCACTTTTCCTACCACAAAAGCTAAAATTATTTTAATATTAATTTGTGTTATGAGATATTTGTTGGTTGGTTGGCGAATCCTTCAGTTTCCCAAGAATTAACTTTTTTATTCACTTAGATAGACTTTTAAAGTAACTTAGCTAAAGGTATGCAGAAAAATACGGGAAAATTTGCCAAACCAAAACAATAAACCCACCTTTGTACTTCAACCGTTCAAAAATCGAAAACTAGACAAACAGTCAGTTATTTTCCCGCCTCTATTTGTAGACGTAACTCAAAGACGCAACCCACGCGTTAGAGCTATTCATTCAGTGGAAAGTGGGCTCATGAATAAATTATTACACCAGTTGAACTGTATTTCAGAACGGAACGCTGAGAAACGTATTGAAATATACGAAGATTCTTTTCTTGAATGACAACGTTTTTCTTTTTAATACTACGTTGAGTTGTAAGTTTCGGTAATCGATTTGGATGTGTTCTTTTTTATAAATACGGCTAACACTGGCCTAATGTTACCATAATAAAACTGAACTTTATCTATACCTGTTTTAAAATTTTTACACGACTTCAAAGTCATGTAATTCAATAAAAATTACCTATGTTTTTATTGCATTACTAGTATTTATATGAAAATAATATAGTCACTAAAAAGTCTGTTTAATTTTTTTATATAATTTAATACTATTTTCATAGCGAAAACAAATATTATTTCACTTCAGTTACAAACAAATCATAAATCATACTGTGGAAATGTGATGAAATTTCATACAAGCGTTTCACACAGTCACATCTCCAGTGTGGTCTACAACAAAAACAGAGGTGCTATGACACAACATTTTTCAATAAAAATACATGAAAATTCATCGACCTTGTGTCAAAGTTATGACACAGTGACACAGAAACTCTACCGTTTATTTCAGACGTTCTCAGAAAACGTAATTATTACGTACCACGGAACCGCAGTATTAACACTCAACACTGCTATTTATTTTTAACCCTCACAATGTATTTTCGCGGGTGAAATTGTATATTTTTACTTTAATTACACGTGGAAGTAAATTTTAGTAAAAAAAAAATTGTAAACGTAAGTATTTTTGTCATTTATCCATCATTTTCTTTCTATTTATCAATTTCTATTTATCGTATTTTCTTCATACGAAATATGTAGGATGACTCAGTAAAATATTAGTCATAATATAATGATTATGTACTTGCAAGTAAATAACAAAATAATTTCACTTTAACATTATGTAAATAATATTAACATTTCTGTGTAAACAATTCCTTCGGCACCATCGTTTGAAATAATTAAAGCTCTCGGGTTCATCACAATTAACCCAAGTAAATTTACTACTACATAAAACCAATTTAGAACTAATTCTAGTTGGAACACGAAACATTATTGACTGGAATTCAATTTGTGAACTGATAAATTTATCTTGGTCGTTCAGAAACCCGCGGTGGCCGCTTGTCAACGTTCGATGACCTATTTCAAGTCTATTTTGGGGTGAGCACGAATATCGAGCGAGATCACTTGGCTGTAAGAGTAGTTTCCTACGCCTAAAAAAGATATGTGACACATACAATGCTAAGATTTTTTATCTGTCAAAGTAAAATGAAAATAATTTGGCGTAATTATTTTAGAACAGATATGAAATATGCGTGGAAATAAAGAATTTTACTCAAGAATTTTTATTAAAAGAATTTAACTTTAACTTTAAAATGCGACAAACTTCATTTGCTGCCTTCTAAAAGTAAAATAAAACTGTTGTCTAATGTGTTAAACTTAATTGTACGTACTTCAAAAAAGCAACAGTTAGATAGTTGGCAAAAAAAAGAAAAAAAGAACAGTTCACACTCCATGAAATATTTGATCTGTATTAACGGAGGTGGACACGCGCAGTTAAACATCAACGATTTACATTCGGTGGTCGTGAGTTATTACTGCAGAAATATATTATGGAGTGTCTAGTGAAATAGGTTAACAACTGTACCGCAGTTTTGGCTAGCCATTTTTGGGGATGAGTGTACCTGGCTGTATTGGATGCGGTGGATATATTTAATTGCTTTCTCTTTTTTTCAATAATGATTTATTGACATTCGATTTATTCAGTACAAAAATTACAGCGATCATTTATCCAAATTTAAATATAGTCTTTGTCATTTTCAAATATTTGACAATGATAATCTAACTGGCAAGTCTAATCGACATTTGACTTCGAGCTTCTTGAGAACACCAGAATGCCTATTTGGAATCTCGGTAGATTCTGTAGAGGCATTTTGATGTTATATAGAAGCTTGTAGGTTCCGGTGTCCCAATGTCTCACGTACCTATAGTATTTGTTTAAAAGTATTGACATTATTTTGATTAAATTTGTTGGGTATATAGAAAAGATAAGAAATGTCACGGAAGTGAAGATCTGGTTATGTAAAGATAGTCACAGAGGTTAGATTTCCGTGTCAGTCAAAATGTAATTGAATGTAGAAAGTTATTGTAGAAACTTACTCATAAGAAGTATCTGGTGAAACATAGCGATAGTAAAATTCTGCCTACTGCTTCCGAGAAACAGCCGTGATCTAATTTTAATAATCAAAATATTTCAAAGATTATTACATCCAGTCGATTAATTTTCAATAGATAGATAAGTATAACCAATTTCATATTTCTCAATAAGTTCCAATATAAGATTACTATCTCTTTATATTGGTGAAACATTCCGTGAACGTATTCAATGTTCTGACCATCCAATACATTACGTCACAGATAAAATCGCAGTTACGATCTCCAGATATAATGGACAGCCAACTAAAAGGGTTTCCTTTATGAATGCGAAATAAAATCGTTCAAGCTTTGCTTCAGGTAAAAACGTGAGGTGTTACTATAATTTTTACCCGTATTTTGACTGAAATTCAGTGATTAAAATAGTCTATGTCCTTCTCCAAATTTTGTATACGTATATTTTACGTAAAGATAATATAACGTAAGGAGTGGGTGATCCTTGAAAGCATGACAAACAAAACAACAAATTCAATTAAATTATTTGCGATAATGGGTATTATTGTGTTACAATAGTACGTTAAAAGGTTCTTCACATTCGGCCTAAAGGTATGCAAATATTTATCACAATTATACAATACTTAATTAAAATATATGAGACAACATCACACAATTGCACAATGTCAAATTTATTATTGAATTAATTAATTTGGTAAAATGCAGAGAAATAGAACAATAAATTAAACAATACAATGAAAAAATCCCCCGCACCAGGGAGCAAGCCCCGTGTCGCGGGAACTTTACAAACATACAATTAACGGACATAAAGTACACCCAGACTTGAAAGATCTATGAATCACACAAATGTTTGTCTCGTATGGGAATCGAAGTCAGTGCGGCGATGTTATTGGTGAGGCAAACCTTAACCGCTACGCCACAGTGACAGGGAATTAGGTTGATATTATATTAATTTGTTGGTAGTTAAAAATTTAAATTTTATTTTCAATGAAATAATGCTCGGCGACGGAGTAATATTAAAGCAAAGGTCTATGGTATAATTATTATATTAGTCGCACTGTGCCATATCTGCCATATTCCATCTCAGATTAATTTTCATCTCACGTTCCTATCTTCCATCGAAATTTAGTTGTAACTCTTGATTCTAAAGCTACAAAAATATTACGTACAAGCGCTGCGAGTGCTGAAACCTTAAATTGATATTTTTTCCGTGCGCTTCACATTTCCCGGTACGTTTTACAGCTAAAGTCACTTTCAATTTTCAACGTAAAGCGCTTTATAGCTTGCTGGAAGCGTGACAGGCATAAAACCTCTGGAGAAAAAGCCTCAACTTGTCTCTATCTATGTAGAAGTCGCGAGAGATTTACCGATTTCCTGATACTAATCACACGCGAGTTTCAACTTTGTTTCCAAACATATAAGGTGTAAAACCGCTTAGTGACGGGTATACTTATACAATTTTGTAATCTTTCATTTTTTTTTCTGGACAGATGTTAGGTACCTAGATGTAAGCGAGATGTAAAAGGCTTCGTTTTATTTTTATGAGTTTTGTAAATTAAGTGCTGTATAATATGACGTTTTCGTGACGTTGCTTTATCTATTAAGTAAAACATTATAATAATATAGCGATGGTGGCTGAATGGATAAGAGACCGGCGTGCAAACACGCGGTCCGAGTTCTATTCCGATCAGCAGTACCAATGTGGATTTCACTTTGTGAAATTTATATGTACTAGTCATATAACGTACCATCTGCTAACGGTGAAGGATAACATCGTGAGGAAATCCACATACGCTAGAAGAAATTCTATGTGTATGTCTGATCCACCAACCCGCATTAGGACAGCGTGCGTGGATTACGGCCTAAAACCCTCTCAGCTCTCAGAATAGAGGAGAGGAGACCCGAGCCCAGCAGTGGGACAATAATGGGTTGCTGATGACGATGATGACTCGTATTATTAGAAGTCGCGCGCGGTTTTCCTCCCATCTGTCTTTGTTTGGTCACTGCTCAGCTTCTATAAGTCGTGGCGTGATGTTATATAGCCTATAGCCTTCCTCAATAAATGGGCTATCCAACACAAAAATAACTTTACGAATCGGAACAGTGGTTCTTACAAGCACGTTCAATCAAACGAACAAACAAACAGCTTTACAATATTAGTATTGATATGGCACAAGGTGAGAACGGTTGACTTTGTCAAAAGTTGAAACTATAAATTATTGCTTCAAACGAAAGTTAAATAGTTATATTTTGACTGGCCTGTTGGTCTAGTAGTTAGTGACCCGTACTGCTAAGCCGGAGGTCGTGGGTTCGATCCCCACCCAGGACAAATCTTTGTGTGATGAGCATAAAGGTTTGTTCTGTGTCTGGGTGTAATTTATCTATAATATGTAAGTATTTACAAAAAAAAATGTATTTAAGTAGTATATCAGTTGTTTAGTACCCATAACACAAGCAAATGTAATTGCATACTTTGGAACTAGATGGCGCTGTGTGAATGTGGTAGCATATTATATTTAGGAATATTAAAATATGTGAAATAATATTTTTCTTTCCTTATATGAAAAAAATATTTTGGTAAATTATTTATTGAAAAATTAAATTGTACATGCTTTACTGGTACAGCAGATTATAAAACCGACGCTGTGTTTATGTTTTCATCTTCTATGCAGCACAAGTGTCTATAGGTAGGTACATAAAACATTTCAACAAAATCTCGACTACCATTGTCCACCTGTATCTAAAGCCTACCGTAATGAGCGTTATCTCTCCTCTGATCCTGACGCATCCATCTATCCTCGGCCTTTCATATTTCTACCATGTAGCGTAATAATTATTATTTTAATGGAACCTCTCAAACTAAAAGAGAGAAATGTTCACAAATTCAAAGTAATCGTCAAAAGAGTGTTTTATGCACCAATAAATCAACTCTATTGATATCTCAGGGTATTAAAACCAAGGGTGTGCAACAATAAAATTCCACTCGACTTGCGTTTCTCGCAAAGAAAATTACGTTGATAATAATTCAACGAGTACCCCCCCTAAATCACTGCGTATGCCAGAGGCTAATGGGAAACTGGCTGAATTTAAACATTTTGTTCGCAATTGAAAAAAAAAACTTCAACCATCATAAATTCTGTCCGCCTAAACGGTGGAAATGAAAAGTGCTGCTTTTGTGTTGCCATTGGATATGTTTTTTCGAATGAATATATCAATATTTGAGTACTGTTTGCCCTTCATTAAGCAATTTGTTTGTATGTTATTTAAAAACGTTTAGTTTAGAAAAAAATGTTGATATATTTTAAAGGCATTCCGAATGCGATATGTAGTTTGTATATAAAATAAAATCAAAACATTACCTTTGATATGAATCAACCTATATTCTGCAAACTGTGGGTTCTGTACGAACCGTACCTACATAATTATTTAAATTATAAATCATCATCATCATCATTTCAACCCATAAATGTCCCACTGCTGGGCAAGGGTCTCCTCCAAAGAATGTGGAGGGAATTTAGCCTATTATATCACGCTGGCCAGACGGGTTGGTATAGGATTTGTTTCGAATTTTCCTTTTCTTGCAGTGTTCTTGTCTACATACAGTATAAATAAATCAGAAATATAATACTTATTTTTTTCATTGATTGCACCTACTTGAAAACGGTAACAAGTGGAAATTTTACTTATGTTATAATAATTACAAAAATTTCGTTTTTAGACAGACACTCACTTCTGGCTTTTTGGTTACATTCAAAACAGTTACTTTTTAACTTAAATGAATAAGTTTTGAGACCCTTATCAGCCGGTGGCAGCAAAAAATACAGTATTCAAAACATGACCGGCGGTTTTTGAACGAATGATAAAAATGTACTGTTCTCGCAAGTATCAACATTACGAACAAATTGCGCGTTTCCGGACAATTCACGTAATTGCAGCAATTCTCCTTTATTACATTAAATTGTTCGCAGCGCTAAAGCTTTCTTTTTGTGGTTACTTCGTAAATTATATTAAGTTATTTCTTTGATAACTATTTTAATCGACGTGAATGAAAGTAAAAATATAGTTATTAAATTTATAACATCATTATTTTACATACACATACATAATATACTTGTAGTTGACAATAACATTTATAGCAATAAATTATTGTGAATGCATATTTTAAGCTCCGTTTCACTATGTCTGATACTATACAAACTTTGTTGACGGATTTTTGACATATTACACATGTCATCAAAAAAATCGAAACACCTTGCAATTTGATGTTTCGGAAGGATTTTCAGAAAAATATTTATTTTTAGGAATAAATATTAATTATAGTTTAGTAGGGGGTAGCATGACGTTTGTAAATCCAAATCATAATGTTCACTGCTTCCATCCGGTTTTTTATCGATCGGATGAGAGTCACTATTAAATGTTGTGGAATATTATCCCATTCTTCTTAAATTGCATTTTGCAACTGGCCAAGAGAGAGGCAGGATCTCTTGCTCGAATTCGTCTTTTTAATTCATCCCATAGGTGTTCAATGGGATTCATGTCAGGGCTCCTTGCTGGCCATTCCATAACAGAGATACCAATCAATAGTGTTCCGATTTTTTTGATGAGAAGTATATAATATATTTTCTATAAAATCTAAAAAACTCAAGTATAATCAGCCAATGATATACTAAAATAATAACTTGGAAAACAAGCATTTGTGTCCAAGTCGAGTTCAAATATTATTAGAAATAGATTGAATTTGGAGCTACAAATATAGGAATTAATAGAAGCCCCGCGCAACGGCAAGTTTGAAGATAAAACACAAAATTTTCATTAGCACTTGGATGTTTTTGTTATTTTCAATTATGTAAGTATTTATTTATGTACAGTAGCTAAAATTTAGGTATTAATGAGGCTAGTACCTCGCCAACTTTGTTTAACATAAACAAATTATTACTCTCTAAGAATCGCAATTCTACACAAGGAGTTTCAGGCACATGATTAATATTTAAACGCTTCTAAGAACTCTGTTTTCAATTAAATCCAAGTCGGCCGTTCAAAGTTTACATATTAAAAGAAAATTTACTTTACTTTTAAAATATAAATTATGTTTTATTTATTTTGCCATAATACAAAGTTATTTCATAAAATATGCGTTTAGATGAAGCTCCAAATATCTACGCCATGTTTGACTGATTTAATATGTTTATAAGTCAACCTTTTCCATGTAAATGTAGTCTTTATACGGTCTTCAACATAAATACTAAATTTGCATAAATTTATTTTTAAGCCGCACTTACTTTCAAGTTGATGTTCTGATAATTTGTTCGTGAACAATTCACTGAATGTCAACGACATGATATGAGTGTCGTGGTGCTTGTTTTAAAATTATCACTGCATTGAAATGTTAAATACGTTATTATAAAGTTATCTTTAATCTTATATTCAGCACTGACTTTGCTGTCATGTTGTTTTATATAACATAACATAGCATCACGCCTTTTTGCCCAAAGGAGTAGGCAGAGGTGTTTAACACCCAACATTTCGCCAGCTATGTTAGGTCCCATGAAATAGGGGGCGAGCCTATTGTCATCAACCGGGTACATTTGTTTACCAAACTGCGGGAAAATCTCAATACTGGAATTTCATGTTAGAAAAGCCCAATACCATTTTCACCCGACCCGGAAAACGAACCCGGGACCTCTTGCACAGCAGTCGTATATGTTATATATGCTACACAATATTATAAAATTTGTTGGAAGGAATCCGTTCCCATGTACTTAATTATGACGTAATACCCTATATTAGAAGATCTATGAAGCCTAAAGAGTAGAGTTTAGCTTTTATTGCTCTTTTACAGAATCTTGTAATCTATACAACCGCATCCACTATAACTGGCTACAGGGGCCTTACTCTGAATTACGACATTCGATTATTCGGTTGTGACGTCACTGTCAAATGTAAGAAAATTTAGCTATGGTCGCTGTCACTTTCAAGCTTTTGACAGCGACATTAAACCGATTAATTGAATGTTGAAATTCAGAGTAAAGCTCCAGGGACCACTCATAGTAAACCCCTCGATTTCAGAAATCGCCTAGATTGTGGTAATTTTGTATGGAGTCTCAAGCTGTAGTTCATGTTTCCAGTCGAAGGACGCCTGATTGCAGCTTGGATATTGTGGTAAATACTAACCTACAGCCTAACCGCAAGCTTGTATATCATTGTATTGTTTTACAAAAATAGGGCTTAATAAAATGAACTAACTTCGAGCGTGACTCAAGAAAACACATTATGATAAATTATAACCTATATCACTTCCTGACCTTCTAACTATTCAGCGAAATGTAACATAACAAATACGTATTAATATTGTTTACAACAAGATTTCAGCGCGTCTTAAATACTAACTCAAAGATGTCTACCACGTCTCGAGTTATTACCCCTCGGGTCTTTCCTCTTTGGGACCACGAAACTTTGGGACTACGGTGCCGTCGCGCGGAACGGCCTTTTTTGAATTGGCTGTTTCACCCCAAGACCAAACCGTGGTCCTAATCAGGAATTCAAAATGAGACCTCCGCGATTCACCCCAAGCTAATAAAAATGATAAAACGATGATTTGATGAATAAATTTTATTACACTCATGTGATGATTAAAGATATTATCAAATTATAAAATGGAAATAATATCTTGCAATTAAGTAAGCCACTAGCTCATCCACTTATGTATAATTTTATTTATTAATAATTTTTACAATAACAATTATTTCAATAAAAATAAACAAATTGTTGGCTGGCAACATGGAATTTTAAAAATGATTCATAAATACAAAACGTCAGGCACAACCGCAAACGAACCATTTGTTTATCCCTAACGATAACAGATATGTGAGTGACATGTTTGTGAAAACGTAATTATAAACGTACATACAATACGTGAGGCGACTTAATTGTGAACAAACAATATAACGTCATAATACGTCTTTTTCTCTGATGTTGTGTGAATGTCCAACATTCACACAGCGCCATCTAGTCCCAAACTAAGCTAATGCTTGATTATGGATACTAGACAACTGATAAAATACTTAAATAACTATTTTTAAATTATTATTCTAAAATGCACTAAAAACAGATCAGAGATACTAGGATTTTCTTTTGTTTGTTTAAAAAAAAAACCTTTGCCATTTTTGCCCTTCCTGAATCGGACTGAGGATCTCTTGCACTGCGCAGTAGTACACTTAGCAAGATATCTCTTGACTTTGAGAGCCAGTTAATATACAAATTGTAAACTTTAGGTACCTTATACAATATTTACATTAAACACCAGCTATCGCCCGGGGTTTCGCTCCCGTGTATCTTAGTTTGGCCTATTCAACACTAAAATAATTTTTCAATTCGGTTCAGCAGTTCCAGAGATTAGCGCTTACAACCAAACAAACTGTTGAGCTTTTTAACATAAGTATATTACCGTCTTAAAGGGTTCCGAAAGAATATTTGGTATGAAAGAACATAGTGATATGATTCACTTGTAGAATGTCCGTGCCGAAATCTATCCATGTATACTAATAATTCATCAGGCTAATGAAAATATGCAACGACACAATACTATAGGTTATTCATGAACTTCCCAATATTCTTTGACTGAACGATAATAAATAATGAATGAACACACACTCAATAGGCACGATAACATTCTCATATCGCTCATAATGAACTACTCACACACATAAACCTTATATAAACAAAATAAACCGTAGCTATGTGAGATATCGTCGCTTATACAACAATACCGCGCAAGTCAATTTTGACTGGTTTTCAGGAGAGACAAATAACTGTTTATATCTTATTAAATACATTAATGTTTAATGAAGGCAAAAATAGATTTAAATTATTTGTTAAAGACAAAAAAAATATTTTTGCATTCATTAAAGATTAACGATGTATTGAATAGAATATAAATAGTTATTTGTCTCTTCTGAAAACCATTCAAAATTGACTTGCGCGGTATTGTTGTATAAGCGACGATATGACACAATACGAAAAGGGTAGAAGGGCCTATAATAATAATAGATTCCGACGCGTTACGGCGTAGCTCCGTAGAATAAACAAGTGCTACGGAAATTTGTAGGCTTAGGCAGAGAGCTCCGTAGGTAAGAGAAGTTTATTTAATAAAAGTGTATTTCGTCTGTTCCCTTTGAAAATGTAATTTATATGGATAAAAATGTAAGAGTATTACTGAGTGCTTTGAACATCTCTCAGAAAGAATGGAATAAGTATCATTTAAACAATGTTGGGTTAATGTGATTGTTAGCGTTTCTTTGAGATGAGGGAATATTTTTGCTTTTATTAAGGTCATGTCAAACACTCGTACTTATGTTTTGAAGGATATGAGATATATGTTTTCACTTATGCCTATAGTTAGTATAGGAATTGTATGACAGATTTTTTGATTCGAACTTCTGAGCGAGTAATCTTGCTATATAGGTAATTCATCAACATTTAAACCCATAAAAGTCCCACTGCTGGGCACGGATCTCCTCGAAAGAATGTTTAAAGACTTTAGCCTACTATACCACGCTGGCCAGACGGGTTGGTATAGGGTTTGTTTCGAATTTTTCTTTTCTCGCAGTGCTCTTGTCTGCATATAAGGTTACACCTTTAGTCGCCTTGTACGACACCCGTGGATTGAGATGGGGTAGTGACATTATGTATTCTTAATCTGTCACTATACGGATGATATAGATAATTACTCTTAGTCATTTATCATCATAACAACCCATAAATTAGTATCCCTCTGCTAGACACGGGTCTCTTCCAAACATTTTGGAGAGAATTTAGCATACTATACCACACAGGCTAGACGTGTTCAGAATTTTCCTTTTCTCGCAGTAGTCCTGTTGCTTAAGGTTATCTTAAGCTACCTTAGTCGTCTTGTATACCCACAAGTTGAAATGGGGTAGTGAAATTATGTGTTCTTAATCCGTCACTATATAATAATAATATAATATTCGACCACATTAACTCAGCGCCATCTAGTCCCAAAGTAAGCAATTATATTTGCTTGTGGTATGGGTACTAAACAACTGATATACTACTTAAATATTTTTTTTTTTTGTAAATACATACATATTATAGATAAATTACACCCAGACACAGAACAAACCATCATGTTCATCACACAAAGATTTGTCCTGGGTGGGCATCGAACCCACGACTTCTGGCTTTGCAGTCAGGGTCACTATCCACTAGACCAACAGGCCAGTCCATATAATTCTATTTAATTAATTTATTGTCTGTGTTAATTTAGTTTCATCAAATGAACAGTATTATCTAGGCACGCTATTTTAGGGTAAAGAAAAACTATAATAGTTGATAGAGAAATGGTCTTGAAAATAATAGGATGAAGTAATGCATTCGTTTGTTTTTAAAAACAACGTTCGCAATACGGTGATCCATTTTGAGGATTTTATCTTTAAAAACAAATGAATAATGCAAGAGTTGATACTTTTGTGTCGCGAGGTAATTAACAAACATACAATATACGATCAAAAATTTGTCTATTATGGTATTGACAACTGGTGAGAAAACCATAATAATAAGCAACCCATTACTATCCTACTGCTGGGCACGGCTTCTGTCGTCTGTCTAGGAAGCTATAGTTTTCCCACTACGCTACCTAGGCAGTTGTATGATTTGTATGAGTTGACTGTGTACCGACAGAATAAATTATTTTTGCCCATAAATACTCTACATAATTGAAAATAGGCTAGGAATCACTAACACAAATTACAGTACAATTTTATTCAAATATTATTTTGTTCAAATTAAATGAACACATATTATAATTTTCATTGAAATATTCGTACAATAAATACTGGTACAAAATAAATTAAAAGTCATATCTGAAAACGGTCACAGGGGGCTTTCTCTGAATTCGACATTCGATTAATCGGTTTTGATGTCGCTGTCAAATGTTTAAACGTGACAGTGACCATATCTATATTTCCTTATATTTCACAGCGACATCAAAACCATCCAATTGAATGTCGAAATTCAGAGCAAGCCCCCAGACTACAAAAGCTGCGTCTACGTACTAATAAATAACGCCTAGATTATAATAGTATTGATAGAAGCACACTTTCAGTCTCACTCAAAAATTATACAGTGGAAATCCCAGTTAGTTAGTTGCAATAAACTCGCCTCCTATTTGGGCCAAGGGACTTAACATAGCTGGTGAAATATTTCCTGATTATATCTCTGCCTACCCCTTCGGGAAAAAAGGCGTGACACTATAAACATATGTTGCATGTTCCACTATCACTATATGTCTCTATGTTTATGTGAAAACCGAAACCAGGACAAGACATAAAAACAACATTTAATCTAAAAGACAAGTTTTGCTCTGTATTCTATAACGATCGTGTTTCAGAAAAAGTTTTTATAACTTGGATTGTGGATTGGAATTATTTTATTATTATTATTATATTATATGTATTGCATGCCGTACGGTAGATAGTGGCGAACTTATTATTCTAAATGTAAACAGCTGTTGTATTACCCATTATCGCAACAAATGACATTTGATTTGATTTTGATGATTTAACTATACTAATTCACGCACATGACATCAAAACACAGACATACATTGGGCCGCTTAAATATTTTTACCTCGTGGGACTCATCCACAATAACCACCTGAGTTATTAGAAAACACAATATGCAGTCATTTTTTTTTTGTGGATTGTATGAATCGTATCAAGACAAGTCATGTTTATTGATTGTTAAAATATAAAATGATAATACTTGGGTTATACCATAATTTTTCATGCCATTATAACTAATAACTAGTTGCTAAATACCCAATTTAAAAAAAATGAAACATTCAGCATGTTTTTCTCACAGAAAAATAACAAAAGTTTAACTAAAAGTTTCATAAATTAGATGATGTCGAAAGAATTTCTATAAAAATGTACATGAATAAATCATGAAATGTTTTTAAAATATGTCCTAGCATTTTATATATAAACTAGTGAGAACGCGATTTCGAGAATTAAAATAAAAGAAAACCAAATGGTTATCACACATGCAAATATTTATCCAACGTGTACGTGTTCACGCATTTACTAAAAATGTAAATGAATTAGTCACACTATTTAATCGAGTAGAAATTAATTACATTATTATTATCTGACATCAAAATACACACACTTGTGAACCTGCCTTCAAAGCTCATAAATAAAAATATACTCATAAAAACAATCTCATACATTTTGTTGTCAGCGGTACACGTAGCCCAGTTCACGTCTTATCTGCTACGAAAATTGTACTACGGCTGCTCAACAAATTCGCAGATCACATTTAGATCTAGCGATATAAATACCGGCAATAGAAAAAATATTTAAAAATGGATACAACTAAAAATTAATAGGCTAATAAAATAAATAGCAGTTAAACTAATAATGTATGACATAAACCGGATTAAAGATAATCATAAGCCACGTTATCTACCTGGAATTGGCACTGAAAACGTTGCACTCACCGTGTTTGCAACGGTTACATTATACACTCAAATCCTTTCCACACAAAGTTTAATTAGAGACACAGTCTATGCCAGTGTTACGACGTACGGTGCCGTTAAAACAGAGTTTTCATCAAATTTTCATTAATATCCCGGTGAAAACACGCCTGTATCGTGTCTGTAGGAGACCGGCTGACGGGCGGCGCGACCACACTTCGCGAGCTCGCGGACAAAACTAGGAGCTCACAGTGTATGCTCCAAGCCCGAATCGAGCTAAAGAGAGACCGAGTCATTTGCGTGAAAGAGATGGATGAACATGCAGAGGTGCGCAGGAAAGAATTAGATGTTTATTTGGGCTACTGGTAATGGGATAACAGAAGCTTGTGCGTGCTTTTCTAGTTTCAAGTGTGAGTCTCTCAAGATTACCTGAACACGATACGTGGATTACATACATGTTATCCTAGTTCTAACTTTATTTTTTGGCAAAACTTCTTTATTTTTTTTTAATAATTAAATAAAATATATTATTTTATTGGTATGATTTAATTTTAATGGTAAGTCTAGTGTTTTCATTTAATTTTCTATGATAAAACAAATCAATCAATAAATATTATTATTAAATGTAAGTAGTAATTACGCTCTTTTTGCACAAATTCGATATAAATATATGCGTTCTTGATATTTCATAAAACGTATCCAAATCACTCATTAATAAAAATCTATTTTAAACAAATGCTTTAACAAGTATAGCACAATATTGTAAAATAAGTACTTACCTGTCATTAATGATGAAATAGTGTGGCCAAACACTAATACCCTTAAAATTAATTATAATTGCAGACGTAAAAGAAATAAACGCAAGGAAACAGGCAATAAAAAAATATTTTTTAAATTTCGAATTACTTTGACAGATATATGAGAACGTTAACATAAAATGGCTGACAGTTGATTCGTGTAGGGATTTAAGTGGTCGGATTATGATCTTCGGTTGATTTGAAGTTAGAGTTCGGTTGGGGATACGTTGACTAATGTTATTTCTTCATCCGTATTCCATTCGTGTCAGGGAAATGTTAGGCATATTTTTAAAACTCCCTATTATTTATTACTTTATTTCAGAAGCTTACCAAAACATTGACGTTTTTGGATGACCTATTTTGATATTTGTTTTGCCATAACTTACACACAGTGACATATATAAAATATTTGTTGTGGTTTGTTTGATGTATAAATATATTACTGTTGATTCTTCTTTGTTACTTTTATAGTTTTGTTATTTATATCTAATGTAAGTTAATTCATTACTTTCAAATAAAAATTATTCTTGGAATCGGCAGCGATTGATTTTAAATTGAAAATAATTCAAGACGGGCGTTGTGCCGATGTTTTTTTTTGTTCACCACAATTTAACTAAAAGCCAAAGATCTTATTTTTGTTTATATAAACTGTTGAATTGATAACTGGTCAGAAAAATGGTAATAAATTCAGTCAGTGAATTAACCTTCAACAATTTTAACGTAGTAATTTACAAAAGCAACACAAGATACAAAAATCCTTTTCACTATTCGTAAACGGTTCTATTTTGCAGACTTGAGCGTGGCTACTTGATAAATATTGATAGAAAGTAGCTGCGTCCGAGGGAACCCGCACCCACCGTTCGTTAAACACCATCATGGTGCATAAATATCCCATGTTCTGCGATGGAATGGCCAGTTATCTCCGTCGAGTCTCTCCGAATATCTTATAAGCAGTTTGGGTGGTTCATCGATCGATAGGGTTAAGTATCAGGTCAAGATTTGCAAGCCTTTTAGTTTAACCGCCATGTTTTTCTTTTGTTATGTTAGACTTTGGTCTTTAATGCATGTATATATACGTTCTTTAATATAATACGATTGTTTAGTTTATAATTTGTTTGTTCAATTTATGGTTAAAAATACCATATGACGCATAATTCTTTACAAATAATGTCATCAAAGAAATAGTATTTAATTGTAATGATGATCACTTAATTAACCCATAAATTACTTCGACATTGAGATAGTTCTAATCTAAATATTTTTACATCACAAAGTCGTTTACCGACTATTTTCATTATCAAATCGAATGAAAATGACACAAGCGTATAAATGGACCATAAAAACACAGTTTGAACAAACGTTACTAGGTAGGAATTCTTTCAAAATGAAATAATTAATGCATATCACGTTGAGCACTTATATCACGGAGTCACAGGGAGCAATTCTAGAGGCAATTGTACCAAATTTATCGCCTCTCCATTGTGACCAAAAGTGTTCTTTCTCACTCTAATTTGCACGTTGCTTTATATTGGAAAAAGTGTAGTAATAAAGGTGTAGCAATAAATGTGGATTCTGGTGCTAATATAATATTTATTTGATAACAAAAATATATGAAATATCTTAACAGACAATATAACCTTACGTAATAGTAGTTTATAACAATATAACCTTACATAATATTATATATTTATTTTCTAGATAGTTACTAACATCCAGTGTCCAGAAGGTGCAAACTTCTAACACTAGATCAAAGAGATAGTCAGATTTGTTTTACAGCAACATCTATCACATTTTTCAGAGGTTAATTATGTTTTTTTACCAAATATTTGATTTAGATTCTGCGAATAAGGACTTATACGAGTACAACTCAGTGTAAATGATCTTCCAAAATCATAACATTATACACGCTTTTATATAAAAACAAAAAATACAAAATTACCATAACCCTAATAAACTAAATCCCATTTAACACCACATACATATTATACTTAATGCTTCCACAATACAGAACTTTACGTTAGAAGCGTACAAATTCATACATATTACATGAAACCATCCCGGTTTTTATTGCTTGCGTCAAAATTCTATGACCAAAACAAAAATGAAATTGGCCATGTGATATTTGCCTTTTTCAATGTTAATATATACCCCCTTGTTCCTGTCCCTAAAGTAATTATAATGTGTATAACAGTTGGCCAATTTATCCCTTTTTATTTGCGGCATTATCACGCTTTGGCTGTGCTGTAGGCTGAGTGTTATTTTAAAATGAATATTTTTAACACAATTCTGGGGAGTATAACAATAAAATATGTTTAAAAAAAGAATGGAAATGGTTGCCAATTGACAGTATGTAGTAATTTCATGAAAAGAATTCTAAAGTTCAGGTATGATTCGGTCATGTTTAGATAAGTGGCTGGCATTTTGAACAATTTCGGCACGAATATACCTAACTAGAAGTCGCACGGGGCTTCGCTGTCATCGCTTTTGTTTGGCCACTGCTCAGCACCTATTAGCTGTAGCGTGATGTTATATAGTATAGACCTTCCTCAATAAATGGGCTATCTAACACTAAAAGAATTTTACAAATCGGACCAGTAGTTCCTGAGATTAGCGCGTTCAAACAAACAAACTCTTCAGCTTAAAATATTAGTATAGATAATACAGGATGAATCTAATAACAAAAATGTTACAGCAGCTTCGAATTTTACGAACAAACACAAGTCCAATGGTCCTATGTAATAGAAGGTGAGCTTATTGCCAATATCTAGGCATATTGTCAAATTTCGGGCTTATACTGAGAATTGGATGGCAGAAAAACATACTACCGTTTTGTTAGACCAGGGAATCGAACCCAGGACCTCTTGCGCCTATATCTATACTAATATTATAAAGCTGAAGAGTTTCTTTGTTTGGTTGAACGCTAGGATCTCAGAAACTACCCATTAGTCCGATTTGAAAAGTTCTTTTAGTATTAGATAGTCCATTTATTGAAGAAGGCTATAGGCTATAATATAACATCACGTTACGGTTAAATAGGAGCTGAAAAGTGACCAAAAAAAATCGTTTTCTAAACATAAAATTGTCCAATGATCCTTGCTATGCGTCACCACACAAAATTGAAAAGGGCAAAGCACAAGACTCTCAATCATTTTACACAATAGATAAATCAAAATTGTGTCATATATGACACGTAATGGCCAGCCACTGTATACATGTCACACAGAATGTTCAGTCTATACAGACATTTGAACAGACGGAGATTATATTGCAAACTAGTGCCTCAGAGCCTTCAAACTAAGGATATACTTGTAATCGACTGTTACCGTGGCACAGTGGTTAAGGTGGTCGCCTCGCCACTACATCGCCATGCTGGGTAACGTGGGTGGGACGTGGTGTTTCTAGTCTGGGTGTACTTTGTGTCCGTTAGTTTCATGTTTGTAAAGCTCCCCGCGACACAGGGCTTGTTCCCTAGTGCGGGCGTTGTCTCTTAAAAAAAAAAAAGAATATGAAACTGTAAAAGCCGCCATACACATCCCAGAGGAAGCGGGGAGTAGTCGAAGCGAACAGCTTCAAGCGTAACATAAAACAAACTACCTTTTGGAATTAATTATTTATTATAGCATAGATTTCATCATCAGCGACAGTAACCCATTATGTCATGTCCTACTGCGGGGGTCGGGTCTCCTGTGGTAGCATATCATTGTTAAGCACAGAAAAGAGGGTAGCTAGAATAAAAAAGCTAGAATAGAACCTTGTGGGACACCAGCATTCACTGGCATGTACTGTGAGACGCATACGATAAGAATAAAAATGCCATAATTTGTACCTGTATGAAAAGTTAGTAGTTAGTACAATGATATTCTTAGACCCAAGTTCCACAGTCTGCCAACGTCGTTACATAAAATTGTATTCGACCTAGCTCACCAATATTGTACCGATAATATTATCGGCTATTAGATACTATTATTACTTCAACATAATCGTTCTAAGTACATCTTTATTACATTCTTTAGGCTGTTTAATATAACCCTCGTATAAAATTTTATTAAGGGATTACAAAACTATTTTCAGCGACCCAAAGCTTTATTAAAAACGAGATAAGATTTAATCAAATAATTTTTAAAGCCGAAGTTTATCTTAAAATCGTTTACGGTCTTAGAAATTGTACTAAAATTAAAATGGTTTAGCTGTGAAACAAAATAGAAAGTTGTATTTTGTGTATCACAGCTAAACCATTTTAATTTTAGATGTCTTCAGTACAGACAACTTAAAAATTTGCTGTTTAAAACCAGTATCTATTCGCAAGAGCAGGTCTCTACAGTCACAGAAAATGGTATCCATCTAACGATCAAATTTGAAGACCCAGTGCGGTTTTCAGATGTGAGTTGACCACCTCAACCGACCCAGACAACCCAGACCAGAAGAGTTACTTTGTAAATTCTGTTACGAGTAAGTAAGTATAAATAAATAACTATAGTACAGCGGATTACTCTGGTTCAAATTGAGCCGCCCTCCTTGAAAAGTACATTACAGCAGATCGCAGCCATACCTAATATCACTGTCCCATAAAAGCCCCTTGTTTTTAATGGTCGGCAACGCAAATGTGATGCTCCTGGTGATGCAAATGTCCATAAACTACGGTCACCACTTGCGTAATGGTAAAAGAAAAAAATAAAAAATGTAACGCTACCAAGTTCCTGCCTGTCAACGCACTTCCTCGTAACACGAGGCAACAAAAAACAATTTAAATAAAAAAAATCGTATTCAATAATCGTATAACAGTGAAACTTCTGCGTACCCCTACATACTCGTATCTGAAAGGTTTTATTAAAGTCTCGATTCACACAAAAGACTACACTAATGACTTTATTCAATAAATCAATTTACGTACACAATAGGTGAACATGCCGTAGGACAATAGCGATGCAGGTGAAACATAATACGACTGCTCACTATTGTATTGTTCAATGCATTACATTTTTGTAAGGACAAAGGTTTTTGATTACTATACGTTGGATAGAATGCTTTTAAACGTTGCTTTTAAGTTATTGTTGGAAATTGACCGACTGTTTTTTACTTTTTGGTACGTTATGTGAAATTTTAATTTGAGTAAACCTTTCAAGTACTAGGGAATTAGAAATAAGCATTAGTAATCTTTATTGCAACCATAATTTCGTAGGTACTTAAACATAGAAGCCCTGCCTCCTGAACTAGATTAATAAATCTGTATCTCGGGAGACAGTTCCTTCCCACATTGCATTACACCTTATTTAGTTACAGGTAGGTACAGTTACATTAAGGTGTTTATATGAACATAAATATGATGTTTGTTTAAATACAATATGAATGTGTTATACTTATGCATAGTTATAAATTATATAATAAGATAACTAACTCAGTCCACAGGTCTGTTGTAAAAATTTGGTTTAAAATACATATTCATACTGACCACACATATTTCTATTATAAATATCCCGTTACGCAAATATCACCCTAATCGCTATGAAAAATGCTTTTAATGTGTAAATGTGTAGAGCCAATTTTAAATCACAGTCTGCTAAAATTTTAAGTTCCTATTACTTTACAGGTAATTATTTAATATGCTTTTACTTAACAGGTAAGTATTTAACTAATATTAATTAAAAATTTATAAAAATTATATAATATACTTTAATAATAACTACAACACAATACATATCCTAAAAAAGATAGAAAGAGAAGAGAAGACAATAGAAAAGATTTCAAATTACTTGTGTTATATTCACAAATGATTTTCTATTTCACAAATTTAAGAATAAACCGCGGTAGTACGTATAGATAATAATTACGTATTGAAACTTTTTACACCGTTAACCTTAGCAACAAAAAAATTAAATTCCTAATTCAAAACTCAAACGCAATTACTGAATTTCTATTCCATTGGTAGGTGCTCTTACGAACAAAGCAACAGCAAATCAAAACTGAAAGGCCTTTAAAAACGGTCATTCATTCAAAATTGTTCCAAATAGAACACTGCGTATGAACCGTGGTATGGGTAGCTATCACAATCATAACTTTTAAATTAATGCTTGTATGTGTATTTATATCATAAATTGGAAGTTATCTTTTGATACGTGGCAATTTGATAAATTTCAATCGGCAAATTAAAACGTAAATACTTTCAAATCTGCTTACTTTTATAACAAAATATTTTTTGTTAATAATAATTTATTGTTTAATAATGTTTATTTTTCTTAAGACCTTCAATTGCATCGGTAGTGTAGCAGAAGTGTATACGACTGCTACACAAGCTATTTAGTACTAGGCCGGTTTGGAAACAAATTTACCCTGTGGATGACAATAGACTCATCCCATAATACAACACAGTCACGATATTTTTATTTCAAAAGTCCTAAATTTGAAACACTGTATTCAGCTTCGTACCCACACCGATAGACGTCGACAAGTTGTAGCAGTTTGTACTAGCAAGCGCACTGGACTCTCGCTCCTTGGGGAAATCTCCCGCTGAATACGTACACTCACTGCCGAATGCTCTACGAATGTTAGATTTTGTGTGAACATGTTTTATTTTTAAGGAATTTCTACTTCATTACTTGGCTTTAAGGCTTAGGATTAAAAAAATGGCAACGATTTCGTGTCATTCCTACTGATTACCGATTTAAATAAGACAAATTGTAGTGTCTTATTTTTTCATAGTCTTCCTTTAAAAAGTAAAACATATAATACATAATATAATGATAAATGAATTGTTTACTAAATTGGGTTGATCTTAATTACAAACAAAACACTGCACACTAAACACTTCTAATAGTTCAAATTTAGAACAACATTAAAACAAAAAATATTTTTGCCAGCCAGTTTTTACAACAGATTTGTTGACATGAAGTTGCCCAGTTTGTAGTTTTTACGTGATTGACTTTTGAAATACCAGATGTATTTCTAGAACTCTGTAGAACTCAATATGGAAACAAGTTGTTTTTCCAACTACCCAACATAGTTATAATAAATGTACGAGTTGTTTAGTCGTTAGATAACTTACATTTATGTTAGGAGTACTATCTACCACAATGTCTGAAGATCAAAGTCTTCGATCAATGCGTCCCACCTGTTATGAAATACGGTGCCAAGACATGGACACTCACTACGTAGAACTAGCCCACAAACTAAAAATCGAACGACCGATGCACGGTGGAGCAAGGGCGTCCTAGAGTAAAGACCGCGACTTGGCAGATGTATAGTAGGATGCTCTCCAGCTAGGTGGACTGACAACCTGAAAAAGGTCGCTGGATCTTACTGAATGCGGATGGTGGAGAATCGAGTGTTATGGCGCGTGTTAGGCCAGGCCTATGTACAGCAGTAGATTGCAATTGGCTGAGATAATGATGATAGTCACATAATTTTTTTATTTTTCTTATTACCAAAATAAAAAGAATTTACAAAATATTAACACAAAAAATGCCACTTAAACCTATATGATTTGTGTGTGACACAATGTTTCGACCTCTTCCTTACATAATTTCTGAATTGATATAGCGATCAATATTTGAAATGTATATCTCGTAACTGATATAGCAGTATGGCAGCTGCTACAAAACAAATAAACCATGCAACCGTGTAATTTCCATTGTCCAGATTTAATACTTGATTACTAAGTTGTAAAATGTCTCTCTACAAAACATTGTTTCTTAGCAAGAAAATTACTGGGAAAGCCTAAATGAAGCTTATTAATATTAACATACCCAATTCTCTAAATTTACCAAGTAAGTAAGCCATAATTATTCACGTCACCTTTCACTACGATTGCGATTCTAAAAGGAAACACTAAAAGCCATTGAAGCTTCCCTTCTCATTTTACAATTTCCATTGTCACTCCCCTGTTTCCCATTTCAACAATAATCAACACCTTATTCCAACTCTTTGATCTCGTCTTACATTCCAGAATGGAAATTATTAATTAGCTAATTAATTAGGACGTCGCTAGATGACTCTGTGCAAGAATGGAATTGGTACCAGTTTAATATACTCGTGTATGCTCTTTGACTGAGAATAGTTTTCATTAATAAGGCGCTTTGTGAACTCACTTGGTTAGAATATAAGGAACAGGGTTTACTTTAGAAGTCATTATAAAGTTATTTAACAGTGCATTGTTTTGAAAATAGAATATTTTACTTACAAATTGTTACATTTTAAAAATGTTTTAAAAGCATTTAATTATTGTTTTAAAGACTGGATATATTGTAACTATAGTTCATTTGGGTAAACTTTTTTCATCAGAAAATTTAATTTAAAGTTGGTGCCTGGGTAGACGTTATGATTCATTGCGTTTAGTGATAAATAGTAATTATGCTTACCTCACAATACAATAATCAAATATGTATGTGTTACCGACAATACACTCAATACATACAATCGTGAATACACTTTTTTTTTAAATACAGAACAACATGGGAATTACTAAGACGAGACCCCTTATTTGTAACCTAGATTATACCTATTTGTACATTATTTTGTAGCTAGTTTTCAACTAACCAAGTCAACGTAAAGTATTCTCAAATTATCTGCAGGCTACTGAAAAAATAATATCGATTCGCCTGTTACCAATATGTGACGTCAAACCACCCACGCTATTTAAAAATAGATAGATCTAAATGCAAATATAGAACTCGCCTGTCATTGTGTGTTAAAAGGTTAGCATTTATAAAGCCTGTCACGTATATAATTACCTCATTTACATTTAAAATAAAAAAGAACGAAGGAAAATACGAATACTTACTTTGATTTTTAAGCCTTTTTACCAAGAAGGTTAGTTGTTTGGTCAAGCTATGATGATAATTATTTTGAATTGTTCTAATAAAATTATCGTGTTGTTTTAAACGTTAATAATCCTTCTGAATATTATTAATTAATAATTCATTTATTATTCTATCTTCAAATTGTATGGAAGTTACCTCTAATGTTTTTAATTCGTAATAATATCATCATTATCTCCGATAATTAATGAATGTTTGACGGTCTAATACACAAACATAATATTCTAATTTTTAAATTGCTGAGAGCCGATACGCAATTTCGATATTTGAATGTTCGATTTCGATTGCGATGTTTGGTGAAAATATAATTAAAATATGGCCGTCGATGAATGCTGTCATTTTCATATAATATAACCAATCGACATAATGTCAAGAATGGGTTCTTGCTGCGGCTCAAACCAGCTCAACAGAAACTAGTACAAGAATCATGATCATCATTTCAACCCATCAACGTCCCACTGTTGGGCATGAATCTCCTCCATAGAAAGTGGAGGGAATTTAGCCTAACAAAGTACAAGAATACTGCCCAACAATTAGGATTAAATAGACCTTAGAAAAGAAAGTGACTAGACGCCTAACGATGCCATTAGACCACACTTAACAAAATAAAAACACAGATTCGTACCAAATAACACACTTCTTCAAGTATTTTGTTTTATTTCTTGTAGTACTTTTTACTTGAGACATCTAGAACAAATAAAGCTTTAACTTATTCTTCGTATGTAAAATATTCACGTCACGAATATCTTCATATCTTGTTTCAAGGAATCAAGTGTGTCTTTGATTTTTTAAGATTTTAACGATGCTTTGAATAAAGGTAGAATTTTGGCTATTACATTTTTTTTTATAAATGTTACTAATATATGCGAAAGTTGGGATGGATAGATGTATCAATGGATTTTTGTTACTCAATCACATACAAACGGCTGAAACGATCTGTCTGAAATTTGCCACACAGATAGATTTTAATCTGCAATAGCACATAGGCTACTATTTAACGACATACAACAGCGGAGCCTTTATCTTCGAGAGGATTGGCAGAAGAGTATCACACTCTCAATTGCCAAACTCTAAAGTCTAGACTAATACTGAGAATTTCAATCAAGATCAAACCTAGGACCTCTTGCTTAGCAGTTGTACATACTACACCATCAAAGCAAGCAATTGGGTTATTGATATATCTGCCGTGATTGAATAACAAATCTCCAACCATACATGCATCCTAACATTTTTATTATTAGTAGGTTAATTTTGATTTGTACAGTGTACTGAACTATAACTGTCTGAAACGTTCCGTGTCTATAAATATAAATACAGCGTTATTCGTAGATATTTTATGAAAATCAAAACTAACATTTTAATATGTAAGTTTATATGGTGCGCTATTCAAGCCACGTCGGGTGGATGTAAGCGGCATTGTATACGGGAACAATTGCTACATATTTTCACGTTGCTTTTGTCTCCACTCAGACTTTGTGCATTTATTATATACTTATAAAATATAGAACGACTATTTTATATGTAAATTCACTGGGATTTTTCAAAACACGTAGGTTACTAGTATTCTATGGAGTTCATTGGAGAGACAAATAAGAATATTTGTTTATTTTTATACATCTATTAAACAAGACAACTTTTTCATCAGGAGACAAGCTCTGTGTTTTAACAAACATACGATCAACGAACAAAGTACACCAAGAGTCCAAATAAAGTATCTATGAATTACACAAATATTTATTTCATGTGGAAATTGAACTCACGACATACTTGGCATGTTTAGTGGTATAAAATATACCATAATCTTATGCATCGTGTCATACTTATAGCGGTGACATGGCATCGTACAGAGTCATACCTAAAACGCTTTAAAACTTGAACGTAGTACTATTAATTTTATTCTGTGCCTGAACGTGCATTTCTCTAACATTTTTTTCTGATTCATGGGACCGTCGAAAAATCGACTAATACGTAGTGAAATAAATAGCACTCGCTAGAAAGTATACTTACTAGCAGTAACAGTTTGTAGTACTTACAGTTTTGTTAATGAGCTTACGTTTTTTTTTCTGTAACCGCTAGAAAGTAGGACACTTTATCTCACAATGTCAGTTAGTTGTGGTCAAGGATAACTTGGTCTCTGACGCTGAGATTTGGAAATTTTCGTCTTGTCACATGATTAATTTTCTAATAATTTCAATGTATCTATAAAAACGCGAGTAAATCTACCGAAAAAGCGAGTAAACAATAAATGACCCCAGTATATCTTTGGTATCCATTGCACGTTTTTATTTACCTGCGCAGTATATCTCAAGTAGTCCGAGTGCACAGTAGAGCAACATCTTAATCATCTCAACAATAAACTTTAAACTAAGATGAAAAGTTTTTGCCATTTCTCTTGAAAATAAAATGCGTCTTTTGTTCAGGGAGTTATAATGGTATGAAACATATTTCTTTTTTTTCCTGCAATATTTTGTCACTGTATTTATTATTTGAAAGTTAAATATAAAAACATCTTCTCTCCAATAGAAAACTAAATTAGTTCACAAAGCAATTTCAAACAGTATTTGCCACGAAATATGTAATAATTAATTAATTTTAATTGTAGAAAATAACAAATAATAATTAAAGTAATTTATAACAACACTGATTTGAAATATCACTTTTTATGTAAGTACTTGATTTTTTATGTGTGTTAAAGTCATTAGCAATTTATCAAATTTCATTAATTTGAAACAATCTTTTTTTTTTAAACATTTATTTACCCGAGCGCAGATGAAACTAAAGAAGTAGGTTTTCAATTAAAAAAAAAAAACTTAAAATTGAGTGCAGTTTTACATTATCTATACACAATATAAACTATTTTAAAAAAAAAATTCTAAAACGACTTCAAATCAGTACTAAAAAGCGAAAAATAAACTGAATTAGATATTTAATTCCAAGCTAAATAATACCTACCTACCTGTTTAAAGTATAATACCCTATTACTAATCTGTTTGAAGTCGGTGCCAAGCCTAAAGAGTTTGTTAAGCTACGTACTACTTAGTACGTACATCTGTTACCGCTCGCTACTTCACACCACCTCGCACTTGCGTGTACCTAGTGGACGGCTCAAACTGAGTGATACAACCTCATTAGGCTGGCACCGACTTCAAACAGATTAGTAATAGGGTATTATACTTTAAACAGGTAGGTAGGTATTATTTAGCTTGGAATTAAATATCTAATTCAGTTTATTTTTCGCTTTTTAGTACTGATTTGAAGTCGTTTTAGAATTTTTTTTTTAAAATAGTTTATTTTTCCATTTTTAGTGTACTTTTTATCTAGCAGATTTAATAATACTGGCAGGCAAACTAAGACGGAAAACCGAAATAAAGAATCTTCGATAGAAGGGAACGTCTATTTAAATATTCTAACAACACAACCTGATTGTAGAATAGAGGAATCTCAAAACTCTCAGCTTTTTATGTCTTTCTTTTTTCCTATAAAATGCGACAGGTAACAAGTATAGGTATACAATGCAGGTTAGATACTATATCGATAACTTAAGATATCATCTAAGAATTCCTTTGAATTATACAGCATTATCTTCCATCAAGAGCTCTCACCTCAGACACTTGAAATAACACAACTTAAGGTTTATACATGGATGTGATATTAAAAGAAATCATCTTCTTACTCCTAAACATTAAGAAGTTTCCCTTCCAGTGACAGCTCACCTAAATAACCTACAAGAATACAACTATAGGTTTATAAGTACCTATAATGTTGAAAGAATTATCCTCCAACTCCTAAAAGTTAAGGAGATATACCTTCCGGTGACAGCTCACCTGAATAACCTACAAGAATACAACTATAGGTTTATAAGTACCTATAATATCGAAAGAATTATCCTCCAACTCCTAAGAGTCAAGGAGTTATACCTTCCACTGACAGCTCACCTGAATAACCTACAAGAATACAACTATAGGTTTATAAGTACCTATAATATTGAAAGAATTATCCTTCAACTCCTAATAGTTAAGGAGTTATACCTTCCAGTATCAGCTCACCTAAATAACCTACAAGAATACAACTATTGGTTTATAAGAACCTATAATGTCGAAAGAATTATCCTCCAACTCCTAACAGTTAAGGAGTTATACCTTCCATCACCAGCTCATCAACATGAGATGTATACTATCAGACGTAAATACTTGAATATCTTTAAAAAATATATGAAAAACGTAACATGTGCCTATAAAATTTGAGGGTTGCCTTCGTCTTCCCTGAGATTCCATCATCAGAACTTGACGTGATGAATAGGGGACCAATTCGGAAGTATACCCTCTCAAACAAAAAAAGAATTTTTTAAATCGGTTCAGGCATCTCCGAGTAATCGTTGAACATACATAAAAAAAAAAAAAATACATACAGTCGAACATATAACCTCCTCCTTTTTTGAAGTCGTTTAAAAAAGCGAACGTTATATAGTCAACTTTCATATTATCAAAAGCAAATATTAATGAAATAAAATATATAATTTCCGATACATTTTACACATCAAAAACGTTGCAACCACAAGTTTATTAACACTTATATGAAAAATTAGAATAAAAGACATATAGAACAACTGCTTTTGGTATAAAATGTAGTCTGTATGGGGTAATTGCAATTTTAAAGTCATATTCTCTGTATATTTTCCGTGTAGTGACGGATTATAAATACATAAAGTCACTTTCCTATCTCAACCCGTGGGTGACGTAAAATGGGACTAAGCGACAAGAGCACTGCGAAAAAAGGAAAATTTGAAACAAACGCTATACCAACCCGTCTGGTAAGCGTGGTATAGTAGGCTAAATTCCCTCCATATTCTTTGAAGGAGACTCGTGCCCAGCAGTGGGACGTTTATGGGTTAAAATGATGATTCCCCGTATGCGCCAATTGTTTAACATTCGTATGTATGCCCAAAGTATATAAAATGATTTGCAAGAATCATACCTACAATATTATTATAATAGAGAGGAATATGAACTTTTCGATACTGATTACACACACAAAGTTACGCGGCTGAATTCCTGCCACGTAAGTTCCGCGCTTATAGTGTGTCATATCAGCCGAATACGACGGAACGTAAATTCAGCCGCGGAACTTCGGTCGCGTTAGTTCCGCATAGTGTGTTTAGACACTTAATAGTAAATGTTTCATTGTAATTGCTATTAGTAGTAGCACCTTTACAAACTTAAATTGGAACTGTTTTTTCTTTTTTTCATTTCGGATGCTTTTATTTGTATAAATACCACAAGGATATTACAACAATACAGGTATATCTCCGTTTGAAGATTCGCTACTTTCCCCTCAAACATTACTTTATAAAGAAAAGTAAAGGAGCACTACAATAACTTAGTGAAGACAACAATAATAAAATAGTTAAGTCTATTGTAATACTCTAAGTATAACAATAAAGACGGTATTAAAACTGAATAAAGCTTAAAAACTTTGATGAGAACAACAAAGCTCTGTTTATATAACTAAACGTGACTGGGTCACAGACAATTGACGTATCAAGTCGGGACTTAATTTTGTTCGTCGTGAATTTACTTGTAACGACTTGTAATAAAGTCGTCTAACTATATTAATCCTAAGATAGTAACTAGGTAGAGAGATATTGTATAGGACTCACGTGTAAGGGAAATTGGAAAAATCATTATCATGGCAATGAAAAAAATAAGTTGGTGTTTTATTTCGGGATAAACACTAAACTTTTTTCGAGTATGTATTTGGAATCTTAGTTGCATCTTACTCACATTAGGACTACTGTTTGGCAAATACAATAATCAGAATAGTTTTGTATTATAGATGAAATATTATGATGAATAAAAATAAATGTATGAAGGATGACTTCCCTCAATTTCTTTATGCTATTAACCACCATAAAATAATTATGTGTGATTAAAGCATTTAACACACTTTTCTCATAATTCTAAAAAGTGTAGTAAACATATTTTTAAAATATAGCTCTAATTAAGTAATTAAAATTGAAAATCACGAAATATGATACTAAATTGCGACGCTGCCACTAAGTAAATACGCTCCTAAAATAAATCGGTAAACTAAAAATACTTTAAGACAAAAAAGGTTTTTTTCGGTATTGTATACCTGCGTATACTAAACCAGCCAGCTCTACAATTAAAAACAACCAGCCCTCTGTTTAAACACTCACGGACTCATTCGCCGCTGGTATTTCAAAAATCGAAGCAATCTACTCGGCTTGCGTTTAGAATTCCTCTGCATATAGGCATCGCCTGGTATTCCAACTTAACGCCAGTCATCGTGTAACAGCCCTTCAATTTCACTTTCACTATACGCTACTAAGGGTCGCTTTCTCGCTTACTTATTAGAATCCATTTTATATTATAAGAAAGTACTATTTCTTAGTTTGTGGAAGTAATCTTCGAGACTAATCATCCGTATAAAAAAAAAAAATTTACAGACATGCCACAGAGAATTAGAAGGAGGAAGCTAGTCGTAAAAAAAACAAGTTCATATAGGTATCTAAGCTGCACAAAGAGCCACATCGATAATATTAGCTAAACCTTCCACTATTTGTATAAAGTAAATCAAGTTCTAGTACGCATTAGCCTTGCTATCCAACGCGGCAATATGGCTAGGCATTTTGGGTACGTTTCCTCAGGAATCTGATCTCAATCAGATATTCTATTTATAGGAATTTCCTGTAAATAGAGTATCTGGTTCTTTTTTTAAAAAAGGTTAGCTGGGTACATTTTTAAGTTACAGGTAAATATTTTATTGAATAAAAAAAAAGTTCCAGTATAAATATTAAGTTTGGTTCTCGCAAAATAAGAGTATTTTAAAGTAATATTATTTCAAAAAAGGCTTGTAAGTCTTTTAAATAATTAATGCAAATTTGTCAGTATTATAGTAACTTTATAGTTCTTAAGGTAAACTGTAGTGGTTATGTAAATCGCAACAATGAGGTCCACTGTAAATACAAGAAAAGAGTGGCCTGAGTTTCTTGCCAAGTTCTTCTCAGAGCTCAACCTTGTCAGTGAACTGGCCGTAGGCAAATTTACTGACACTTTTTCTGGCTTTGTATGACGTTCATAAGTATCATGTAGGTGATCCAAATGAAATAAAAAGATTTGACTTTGACTACATTACTATTTTATCATTTCTCGTAATTATTTTGTCATCATGGTTACAACCCACAAACGTTCCACTGCTGAGCAGCGTGGTATACTATATATACCACGCTGGCCAGACGTGTTGGTATATGGTTTTATTTTCAGTTTTCCTTTTCTCGCAGTGCTCTTGTCTGCTTCTACTCTCTTAGTCACTTCTTACGGTACCCGGTTGAAATGGGGTATTAATCCGTCATTAAACTGATAATTTTGTACTTATTATTAAACAGATGATCTGCTTCGACCGCAGGATCGCGTTGGATGCAAGCCGCACACACCCGATCCTATTAGAAATCTCTGGAGAAGACGTATGATTAATAGTATATGTTCTGCGGCTGATTTATAATAATATATAATTTAATATAATATTCTTCCACAGTCACACAGCGCCATCTAGTCCCAAAGTAAGCAATTATATTTGCTTGTGTTGTGGGCACTAAACAACTGATTTACTACTTAAATACATTTTTTTTTGTAAATACATACATATTATAGATAAATTACACCCAGACACAGAACAAACCTTTATGCTCATCACACAAAGATTTGTCCTGGGTGGGGATCAAACCCACGACCTCCGGCTTAGCAGTCAAGGTCACTAACCTCTAGACCAACAGGCCATTCAATTGATAATGATGATTAAACGCATCGCTTGAAAAAATCTATAAATATTTTATCGATAGATCGTTCGAAAACCGTTAGTAGTTATAAAATCAGCCGACTGCAGACGCCCCGAGAATTCGTATCAAACTCAATTTGGTGCGCGCCGCAAATCGCGCAGTCACCACCCGCACCCCACTTCGGCAAATGCACTGTCTGACAATTTAAAACCTATCGCATAGGTACCTTCAGCAATTTTATTTAAATTACTGTTGATCGAAAAAGTAATATTACATTGATCCAATTTAAGATATCTTTTACATCATTAGTAATTTCTTTTGTTTAAGAACTCTTATCGGGTGAAACATTTTTGCCTCTTTTCACTGTTTTTTGCCTTCGTTTGACTTCACAATAAATTCAAAACGATGAATTATTAGTAACTTGAACTTTAAAAACTCATTTGATTATGGCTTCTATCAAGGTATTCTAGAAAGTTTATATTCCTTCGTGGATTGTGTTATAATTATGATATTTTTTAATAAATGAAGTACTACTCGACCAGAACACTATACTGTCCTTTTCATAGGCTATTGTTTCATCCATATTAAAAAATATTCTTCTAAACAAGGAATTTCAAACCATCACCCGTTAGTAGTGTTGGTTAAGTTTATATTGATTATAACTTTATATCTAATCGACTACTATAAGCTACTAATATGTAGTTAATTAGCCGTTACAAAGGGGCTTATTCCGAACAATGAATTTCTTGCAGTACGAGTATGTAATTTAACAGGAGGGTTCTAAGGATCATGATTCACCCTACGCCACAAATTTGTATCGAAACTCAATTTAGGATGCGCTTGGATTTGTGCACTCTACACTACACAAAATATAATATGAATATAATATGTATATATTGTTATGTAAATATATTTAATAGTCAAGTGAAATTCCTTGAAATAAAATTATATAAGGGTATTTTATTGTCCTTGCATAAGGTCTGCTTGAGTTTTTTTTTTTAAGTTACAGGTTACATTGTAGTATTATGATTTCATGTTGTTTTTTGTACAGTGAAACTAAAATTATTTTTATATTTGAAACTGTATGATTTAAAACGATAATTAATTTAAGCGATATCTTTATTAATAAGACTGTTATATACTGACAAACCACCACCATCGCCATAATTAACTAATTAATTGTACTATTAATATTCGATTATCACTTTGGTGTAGCGGTTAAGATGACCGCCTCGCCATGCGCCACTAGCATAGCCATGCCGAGTGATGTGGGTTCGATTCCCACACGAGACAAATATTTGTGTAATTCATAGATATTTGAGTGTACTTTGTGTTCGTTTATTGTATGTTTGTATTAATAGTTCCCTGCTGCACAGGGCTTGTTTCTGAGTGCGAGAGGTATCTGTAAAAAAACTTAATTAAGTTTGACAGCGATAGACAGATCGACGGCATTATCGAGGTTGTCATTACCAGATGTAAAAAAAAACCATAAAACTCAAAAAAAAGTACTAAAAAGTTCTAAAACATAAACAGCAATGTGTAACCATTGAAACAGGGACATCAATAACCCTTTAATTGCCAAAGTTCATATCTGAACAAATTGAGCGTTCATTAAAAAAAAAAAATCATAAAAACCGTAATTCGTCGTAAAGTTTCAAACAATTTATGTCACGGAATATTTGTTGCTTTATCTATTGTTATTTACAAAGGGAATTGTGGAATGAGATACTTACTATTAATACTTTGTTTTTTTTTTTTTAAAAAGACAACGCCCGCACTAGGGAACTAGCCCTGTGTCGCGGGGAGCTTTACAAACATGAAACTAACGGACACAAAGTACACCCAGACTAGAAACAAATATCTATGAATCACACAAATATTTGTCTCGTGTGGGAATCGAACCCACGTCACCCAGCACGGCGATGTAGTGGCGAGGCGACCACCTTAACCACTGCGCCACGGTGACAGTCAACGCAGTCAGTCACGGTGATGCTGTCAAAAAGAGAACTGGTAACTGGGATATTCTTTAATGTTGATGACGCCTTATACAATGTATCTAGTGTATCTATCTATTGTATAAAACAGATTTGAATAACATTTTAGGCCACTCTTTCATCAAAATGATCCATTATTCCTTTTTGGGGTTCCGTAGTTCTGACTAGGAACTCTTATAGTTTCGTTATGCATTTCATAAACTTTAAATGAAAATTATAGCGGTTAAGATAATTTTATTAGTTTAGCAGTAATAGTCGTTGAACTTGGTGTTGGATAATTTTGTACCAAAAACAAAATATAGCATTATACCTTTATAGTGACTAAGATAAAGTAGTTGCTTGTTTTATTTTCTATAAATACTGCGCTTATCAACAAAAGGCCATAAGCGGTGTGAAGATACGCTCTTTTGATGCGGAACCCTACATTGAGCATGGTCCGACATGCTCTTAACCGGTTTTTTTTTCTTCTGTTTTCATAGAAATAAATAATAATAAAAAATAAAAATAGAAATAATAATTTGATTTTAAGTGTGGTATTCTCATGCTTTACTTTACACGCTACACAAATTATAACTATGTATAACACACGAAAGATTATGTATATAACTATCTGACCATTAGTGCTGTAAGAGGACTTGGGTGTTCAAACTATGGAAGCTGAAATAATTGTTGCTGATAGCGGAATACTCCTTCTTTATCTATTTTAATAAGTAGGACAATTTCCAAACGAGTACTTCGACCAACATTTTAGTAACTGATATTTGTCATGATACTAAACCATTTCGTGAAAATATCCTTATGCCACGGATTACGCAACACAAAAGTTAGTTTATAGGGAACGTTTAGCGGAAACTTTTCTGGTTATTCAATTTGATTTAACGATTGGATGTTTTGATAGAAGTTTGTAAAGTTGGTAAGTCAAAAGTCTAGTAGCCCAAAGATAGTTTAAACCCCTTTTCACTTTAGGAATAGCTAACTAAGGTCAAAGTAAAATAATTGTTACTTTAGAAAATAGCAACTTTATTAAGGCAGTAGGTAACTACGAATATTTCTAGTAAAAAGTTGAGATAATGGTTTTATATCTAATTCTTTATAGTTATACGTAAGTAGTCTATTTCTTTTGGGTATTAAAATTTAATCATGTTATGTTATTTATGTAGTTGGAAATTTACGCGCATCTACTTATTTGCTAAATAAAATTGAGTTTCTCTAATTAAATATAATTATTAATGAAACTACCACTAACTTATTTATTTACAATAAAAATAAATTAGATTGTTATAAACTACAGTAGAAAACAAAACCTCCATAATCTCGTTGAAATAGACAATGGAATATATTTTTAATCCGGATTCTCATTCTAAAAAGACTTGGACGACATTATGCAAAACGGGCGGATTTAAGAATCAGCTGGTGCGGACAGTGTTTATGCTAAATGGGGAAATTAATCTTACCCGTGGTGGGTTTGTTGCACACAAATCTTGGATATACTAATGACAGACTATAATAATTTATCTTACACATGTTTTTGAATAAAATCATTTATTTTCATGTATTAAAAATGCAAGCAAAAAAACTATGATACATAAATATGTTTATCTATACTGTTACTCATACTAACTGTTGTTGTTACTGTTATCTTGTTCAACATTTCAACCCATAAACGTCCACTGCTGGGCACAGATCTCCTCCAAAGAATATGAAGGGAATTTAGTCTACTATACCACGCTGGCCAGACGGGTTGGTTTAGGGTTTGTTTCGAATTTTCCTTTTCTCTGCTCTTGTCTGTATAAGGTTACTCCCTTAGTCGCCTTTTACGACACCCACAGGTTGAGAGACAGGGTAGTGACATTATGTAGCTATAGATACAAAAAAAGTATTTATTTTGATACTCGTATTTACATAGCACATATGGTAACTTAGGCTTAGCACTTTAACAACTAAAGTTAAAAACAAAAAGTATCAGGATAAAACAGCAAAAAGACATGTCATTATGTATTTTTAGTCAATCACTACACGAATAATAACTGTTTTTCTAAAATGGTAATTGGGAACTCTGTCATATCCACTGGATGTCCCTAATAATACCCCAAGGCTAAGTTACCACCGCACTCAATAAACCCTACACTGTTCTCTGTGATTCTCTGGGAAATGATATCGGGAAGTGCAAAGGCCTGAGGCAGTTTCAATACGTTGTACAGCCACAAGAAGGGATCGCAAACTGCCTCGAGCAGTCCAACAACTAGTATTGGTCTAACTCAAACAACATATCAAATCTAATAATCGAGTGCAGAACTTAGTGCCGATAAACTATTTTAGCGAACTCCTGCAATATTGAAGCAACAGCTTAACTTCTATCTAGTGAAGGCATTGGCTTGCGATCAATAGCTTGAAAGTTCAAATACTTTGAACTGTATGACGGAACACGTTCATGGCACAAGCTTGTTCAAGAGTTGGAAGGTTAAGAGCCAGTTACAACAAGCAAGGAAGGAAGATCTAAAGATAAATACTTAGTTCTATTTTTACTGCATGCTGGCGGTAACTTTTTAAAGAAATTTTATTAATAAAAATAAAGAAACGTTAATTTCTTATTTCTATAATATTATGTCTTTCTTAAACTATATGTATAATTTTTCAGCCACGGGAACAGAATACTTGAAAATTTAAATGCCATAATTTATTTTTAAATTAAATTAAGATCGTATTCCAATTAGACTATGCTTTGAGACCACTTTCAACAAATAATACTGTTATACTCGTATAGTCAAAAAGAGTGTTTAAACAAATTTTCGTGAATCGTTTTTGTCATCAATAGCAACACTGTCAACAACAAGTCACAATACACATAGACTTCTCTTACTTCTGCCAATTCTTTTACCTCTTGGTATGACACTATCCGTACCTTCTCTTTCTCCTTGATCGGTTCAATAAAAGTCCTCCTAGGTCTACTTCTATTCCTTCTATGATATTTTTTACAAACTCAAAAATTACTGAACGAATTTTCATCCGGTTTTCACCAATAGACTCATGAGGAGAAAATAAATTTATTACCTACATTAGCACATTTGCGAAAGCTAGTGATATTAAAATTTAATTTAGTATCACTATCTATTGTGCTTATTGTAGTTAGATTGATTTTTATTGTAGGTATTTACGAAATTCAAATATTAAAACGCAAAATTTCGAATTGGAATTTTACGAATGCGGATTAAAAATCAACAGTAGCTGAATAGTGGGCATGCAATTAATCTTGCCGGACTTGTCCGAACGCTGTCTGCTGTCCGGGACTGTCCTGCAAAGGTCGTAAATCTTGAACACCCGCGTCCTGTCCGGTATCTCGTTGCGCATACAAATATTCTCCCAGTTTTGGTATAATAGAAATTTCTTTGAGAAATGACTTTCATTAAGTGGCCTTTGTTGAAATGCGTGTTTGGCGAGTTAGCTCTTCTGTTGTACAAGTTTTGTTTAAACACAAACATTTGTGATTGCGAATGTTGGTACGTTATTACTGAGAAGATTTGGTTGAAATTAACAAAACATAATTGGTATCCTGGCATTATGTTAGCCATGGTTTACGTGGTATATTTGTTTTAACATTTTAATACATTTATCAAAAAAACCTATTGCCTGGGGCTTCATTGCTAATATTCAGCTCCTATTAGTCGCAGCGTGATGTTATATAGCCTATGGCCTGCCTCAATAAATTGGCTGTCCAACAAAAAGAATAAGGTTCAGTAGTAAAAAAAATCTTCAGTTTTATAATATTGATGAAAACAATTAGATTTTGTCACTTCATTGGTGATTCGATTTTAACTTCCATTTTAACGAAAGGTGAACGTTATAAAATTCTCCAAAATTTCATAATACTCTAAAATTGGAAAATTTGTTATTTTCTATTTTCCTTCATTATATTCATTAAAAAAAATACGGTCGCCATATCTAAATACCAACAATTTTAATTAGAGACCATAATTTGTATTATTAATAAAAATGCATGCAAATACGCAATGACTATAAAACTGTCATCCCACATTAGCAACAAAGAATAAAAGCATAAAAAACTCGTTCAATAATAATTAGTTTTGCAGTTGCAAAGACAAAGAGATTGCACTCCAATCCTTTAGCGCTCATACAATACCAGATGTGACCTCTTTATAGCAATCATGCATATTTATAGAGTTCTGTACAGTTTTTATTATTTTCTTATATTTTTCTTATATTACTCCCGCATTATGCCAATTTATAACTGTATTGTATGTACATGTAGCCATCTCAACTCGTGGGTGTCGTAAGTCAAAGTCAAATCTTTTTATTTCATTTAGATCACATACATGATACTTATGAACGTTATACAAAGCCAAAAAAAAGCTGTCAGCAAATTTGCCTACGGCCAGTTCACTAACAAGGTTGAGCTCTGAGAAGGACTTGGCAAGTCTTATAAAAAATATTTTTATCTTCAACAGTCTATCCATGTCAGACATACAACATTGATACTTATTAAAAATTACAAATTAATACAGTAAAAGATTCGGATTTGCAGCACCAGTTGGCAGCACTATCGAAGTGCACATTAAAATTTCATTATGCAACTTAACCTTTATGATTGACAATAATTTTACCTTACAATTTATTATGATAGTTTTTCACAAGTTGCATTATTACATGCAACTTGTACACAAAAATATACAATTATTTTGTCTCCTTGCTTTCGTTACTATTACCTAAATAATCTATCGCCTTTTATAATCCGTGTGTAAATGAAACCACTATTATCGCAATTCAGACGAAAGGCACAACACCATCCTTCGAGGGTTGGGTTAGTTTTTCGTATTGATAGTAGATTGAACTTTTTGTAATTATCATTTTTATCTCTCTCTCTTATTTAAGAGATTCTTGATACGACACAACTCCCACTTTCTCCTTCACTTGCTGGATGAAATTTCTCCTAGGTCCCCTGCCTCTCCTTCCTTCTATTTGTCCTTCAATTATTGTTTTAAAGAAGTCGTGTCGTATCAAGTGACCAATTAACTTTCCTCTTCTATTCTCTATCGATCTTAGTATTTGTCATTCTTCCTCCACTATTTCTAATACCTCCTCGTTTGTTTTCATATCCTCCCATCTTTTACTTTTCATTCTCCTCCAACACCACAATTTCAAATGCCTCTAATCTTTCTCTATATCTATATTAAGATAAAATTAATTTTATTTGTATTTTGGCACACTATTGGATAAATTTTAAATTATACTTATATATAAGAATAACCTCACGCCCAATACCACTATTCTTTATTAACATGTAATAAATGTAAAAAACTAATCATTGTCTTCACGGATTTGTAGTCGCTGAGGTCGACACCCCAAGTATATAAGTTTAAAAGATAGTATATAATTTTAGATTCCCTTTGCTTTTAGCGGATTGAAATTCGACGTACGGAATAGAGATGAGACATGAAAATGTTATTAAGGTTACACTCGAAGAAATTCGGTGGTTTTCTTTTGTTTTATAATGGAACTACTTGGTTTCGGTACAGGTGATAGCAACGACTTTTTGAATGTCCATAAAAGGAGGACTCGCTTAAATATTTTTGTAATCAGGTGTACCCAAATTAGAAGTCATTTAATATTGTAACCATTGTAACGCACCCACCCGTGCCCAGCAGTGGGAAGATTATGGGTTGTAATGATGATGACTCAAGACGCACACAGCAATCACAAAACGGATCTCAAAATAGAGCTCAAAAACAGGTTAAAATATCACACAATTATTTCGCTGTCGTGAGGTGTTAACGTCAAAAAGGTTTATTGCTATATTATGCTTTTTAAATGAAATAAATTGTAATGAATTGATAGTATATCGGCGACAGTTTTGAGCATGACTTTAGTACGTGATTGTGCATATAGAGGGAAGATGCAAAATTTTTCTATATCTATACACTCTGGCGATTGAAATGAGTGGCTTGAGTTTCTTACCAGATCTTCTCATGACGCTAGCCTGTCAGCGTCGTAGGTCGTCAGCGAATTAGTTGACACTTTTTTCTAGTTAACTTGTTACATTATTTATCTAAGGCTTTCAAAAGAGTTCTTTTGTAACTTTCAGAGTTAATTTCAAGAGTATTAAATACTAATATTAATATTATAAAGCTGAGGAGTTTGTTGTTGTTTGGATGAACGCCCCAGAACGTGCGAACGGACCAGTAGTTCCAAAGGATAGAATAAGTAGTATGAATTTAAAAAATCTTTTAGTATAGCACAATTATCGGGGAAGGCTATAAGGCTATACAGGGTGTATACGACGATACGACATTAAATGAAAAGGCAGCCAGTGTTAACCCTTATAAACATATTCTAATAAAAATTATTAAAATAAAAGAAAAAAAAAATAATTTAAGAATATAAAACTACACATTATTTTTCTATCATGACGTTTTCGACATGACGACGACAAAAGTACGGAACAGAGTAAGAGATAAGATAATATGAAAGAGTCAAGAGATATTTAAATGAATTGAATGACATAATGACAACATATGATCAACGTAAATACCTACAGGTTGTTTAAAACTGTGAACAACTGTGACATAAAGAAAGTACATTTGCGTCTAAACTATTGCAAATTTCTGTTTAATTTTTTTGGTATAGCCTTCTAACATCACATGCTACACGTGGTTTCATTTAATGTCGTACCGACGCCTGTATAACATCACGCTACGACCAAAACGAGCTGGGTAATGGCCGAATAAAGATTCATGGGAGCTGGGGGCTTACTATGAATCTCGACATTCGAATGTTCGGTTTAGATGTCGCTGTCAAATGTTTGAAAGTGACAGCGACCATATCTAAATTTCCTTACATTTGACAGCGACAGCAAAACCGAACATTCAAATGTCGAAATTCATAGTAAGCCCCTGCGTTCCAGGCAATAGCTCGTGTACAATATGATCTTTATACAAGTGTGGATTAGCCAATCGTCTCTAGCATTACGATCATCAACGAATCAACATACACCACGTGTCCACCCTTTACTACTGGGGATAGATTTCTCCTCACAAGGAAAAGGATATTAGCCTTCTTTTAACTCACCGAGTAGATAGTGTACCTCTTTCACGGAAATATATTATTTCATTTCCCTATTCACGTTGTCATCTTTTAACATTCAATATCCTAGAGTTGTGACATATTATTATTATACCATCACTAAAGGAAAACTACTAGCTACTCTTTTGAATAGGCAAAGCCTTCAAGACAGCTTTATAAAAGGCCAATTCATTCAAATACAGACTTATTGCCGCAATACACTTATCCTGAGGGATATATTGCTTTAATAAAATTACTAATAGACGATTCAACTCTTATTCGAAGCTGTTCCATAAAGTTAGCTTCTCGTAGCTTTTAATGATAGGCAATAAAAGAAATAATCAAGTGTTTTTCTTCGCACTTAACAATTTCACTTACAATTACAACTTCATTATTGTATTGAAGAAAAGGGTGTTTTATGTTTGAGGTACGTAGGAGTCGGGCTTGCAAATAATTAAACCTTAAATAAAATAGGCAACTAGAAGCCCAAAGTGAAATAGATATATATTAGATACTTATATAATTTTAATGTTAAGGCCTAAGATGTGTATTTTTTATCATAATTAGCATTTCAACCCATAAACCTACCATTGCTGGGCCCGTGTCTCATTTCTCAATACTCAATCATTTATTGCTTCCAAAATGTACAAATAGGTGGTAGGTATAATGTAGGTTACAATTGGACCAATCTAAGCAAAAATGATCCAATCAACACAAACCTCATTTTGAGATATTTGATTTTAAAATACATTGCAGTATTTCTCTGGCTTTTAGTTAAGTTCATGTAGGATTACATAAAATTACAAAAACAAAATTTAGCATTACAAAGCCAGAGAAATACTGTAATGAATTTTAAAGTGAAATATCTCAAAATGAGGTTTGTATTTATTAGATCATTTTTGCTTAAATCGGTCCAATTATCGACCCTGTCAGGCACAGCATAATAATTAGGTCCTCTAGAGAATGTGGAGGAAATTTAGCCTACTATACCACGCTGACCAGACGGGATGGTACAAGGCTTGTTTTGAATTTGCTTTTTCTCACAGAGCTCTTATTTGCATCAGGTTACTCCTTTAGTCGCCTTTTATGACATCCACAGGTTGAGATAGGGTAGTGAAATTATGTATTCTTAATCCGTCACTACACGGATCGGATCGGATTTTATTTAGGTCTATTAGAAATAAATTGACGTAATCTTCTCAATATCTTGCAGTGGGCATGTACCTACCAAATAAAAAATGTGAATCTATATTCTATGTCAACTACAAGAGTTTATTTCCATCAAGCTTTATAAAAATGCAGAGTCACAACCACACGGTAAAAACTGAAAATAGTTCGTCGAAAACTTTAAATCTCTCGAGACTGACTTATAAATCTGTGCTAAGCTATTCATAAGTCATGATGACAGGTAGCCATTTTGTAATACGGCCGCCATTTTAAAATTGACAGTAAAATGCACCTTATAAATTGAGAGTTTATTTTAATTTATCGTTTTTAATTTCGTCTTGATATCACACAATCTTCACTTTTTAAACGGTTTTTTTAGACCGTATTTAAAATATTTCGGAAGGATTATAAAATAAACAAAAGCATGAGCAATTGAATAATAAACCCGACTTATCGTTAATTAGTAGTTGATAAAATCTTAATATATAATAATTTAAAGCATTAATATTAAATTTTTACTTATTATCAGTCTATTTCAAGAACTCTGTAGAAATATTTGCCGTGAATCTCAAAAGCTCGCAATAATACCGAAAATTGGTATAACCAACAATGCTAGAAAGATATTGGTCTAACCTAAATCTCAGATTTCAATCTAGGATCATTTGTTCGCTTGATGGCCGACTGGAGTCTTGGTATGACCTTAATGGTACTTGAACGAACGTCCTCCCCTTTATATAAAATATTTAGTTTACTAAGAGCTACGCTTTTATAAAATATCAGAGAAAAATGTGAATCTTGATCGTATCAAAATTTGATTTCGAATGAAAGTTTAGTTTCACATATAATTTTACAAAGAACGACGTTGACACATATTTAAGCGTATCCTAAACAACATAACTTCAAAATAGAAATACTTTAAAAAGGTTATTTAGCAATAAACATGTCAAAAACAACAAAGCCACAGCCATGATGGGTAATGTCTGACATTTGCACATTGGTGAAATAATTTTTAAAGTTGAAACCGCAAGGTAGTCACGCGAACGTTACCATCTTTGTATATTGCCTCAACAGAAACGTTATTTTCTCTAATATGGAGGTAAAATTACTAGATATGGCACAGAAAATAAAAAATATGGAAGTAATAAAAATATTAAGGAAGATATCTAAACAGCTGCAGCCTAAGGCTATGCAATGGATTTTTAGAATTGCATCTCATCTCACCGCACCGAATCGCACTATCCTATGTTTTTATCCCTTTCTGTCACTGAGAACCGTCATTTACTAGAGCGAAGAGAGCGTAAGATCTCAACATGGGAAGGAGATAATATCGGTAAGGGCAATTCGATGCAGTCTGATGTGGTCTAACCCCTATTACGTGCCGCAAATATTTGTAACAACGTATTCGTCTTTGACAGAATCTACTGCTTTCACTCGGTATTTATATTCTGTGAAGCTAATTGAGGCCTACGTGGCAGAGCTTACAAGAGTCCTTAAAAAGGTTTAGGCCACACGGAAAATGTGACATTCCCTTATCTCTCATAATGTATTTAATTTTCTTTAAATGAATTGCATTTTCTAAATTCTTTATTTGCTATGTACTCTGAATTTTGAGGGTAAGTTCTTGTTAGAGTGCTGTAGATTCATGCTCACGCTTGTGATGACGGTGACTATACTAAAACTATCTCATCTTTTTAGAGACGTTTTCACGTATAAGACTAAGCTATCAAGCTCCTGCTACTTGTACTAAAAAATGATTCTATGCCACTTCCATCAAAGTCTAAATCCACAAGAAAATCGTTATTCTATCTACGCCGACCGCTGTGAACGCAATAAATTGAAATAAACCTCTGTTGCATTCCTTCAGACACTCCGGCACATTCCAATGAATAGATAGGGAATAAAATAAAAAATGTAATTTAATAGTAAGGTAATGTAATTCTTTATACTAATACAGTCAATACTCGCGGTGGCGTAGATAAGGTGAGGCCTATGTCCAGCTGTGGACGTCGTTGGGTTGATATGATGTGGATGATGATGAATACAGTCAATGCCTCAAAAAAACAAGATCACAATACATTCTAACATTTACATTACTCACCATATTGTGAGCTATGTGCACAGATTAGAGATAGCTATGTATGTCTAGACAAAAGTGTATGTATGTATGTATTATACAAAAATGGTATCTCTAAAGGATCTAAATATGAAAACAATTACTTTTTAAATAAAATTTAATGCTTACCAATGTTGCCGTTAAAGTAAATATTATTTATAAATGGTTTATAACCTAAGAGACATATCTGAACTCAAGCTGCAAACACTGATATATAAAATAACAAGTACCACAATAAAACTTAACTGATGCAAATTTTAACATTGCCCTGAATATCAAATTTCGTATTTATAAAAATAATATAAGCCATTTTACATCGCTGTTAATTAAATGAACTCGGGTTGACCGCAATGGCGAAGTATTAATTGTTATATTTTCATAATAAACATTTTCATGGATAATCCCATTAATTGCTTTCATTTAATGAACGAATATGGCTCCAGGGTATACACTGTTTTAATTTATAGTAAAATAATAAAATATGCATTTTGTTCAAGAGGAAATAATTCAGGCATGAGTTATATGGTGCAATTTGTTATCAGTGCTGGATTAAAAGGGCGGAGAGCTTACATCTGTTACGTACAAAGCGGCAAAGGGACTGAGGGACCTTAAGAGCATTACGAGAAAAGGAAAATTTGAAACCAAACCCTATACCAACCCGTCAGGTATAGTAGGCTAAATTCCCTACAAAATGTTTGGAGGAATCCCATTGCTTGGTACGGGTCTACAAAGCAATGGGACATTAATTTATGAGTTGTAACGTGAGTGGATTATGGCCTAAAACCCTCTCAGCTCTCTAGTTAGAGGAGAGGAGACCCGAGCCCAGCAGTGGGACTAAATGGGTTGCTGATGATGATGATGAATGATGCTGAAGTTCTAAGTCTGGACTTTTTATGTAAATTAATACAGAAACACAACGTGGGTAAGTAATAAAGCCGAAACACTTTAATAAGGCAAGGCTAAATATTTAATTATACTTACAGCAAACTTCATTGAAATGCATCAGACTGATTCAGCAAAAAATTGTCAGTGGTCTAAAATTACCACAGCTGCACGATGAGTGTGGGATTTGATGTTACCCTAATATTATAACCCAGCCCAACCCAATCCCATTCAATACCCCTTCCTTCGATCTACTTTTACGATCTGCACCAGATGAAAATAAGCAGCTGATGCTTTCATGTTTTCATTTTATTACCTGATCGACATCCAAAAACATAAAGCTATCCTATCCAAAATTAAAGTACCTACTTTTATATAAAATACAAAGAGTACTTGAATAAAACAAGATTGGTCGTAAAAACTTAATGTATTAAAATGTTGGTGCTTATTCTAATAAATCTAAAACAAAATTTAACTTATTCTGAAAATATATAAATTTAATTTGTTAATAATAGTAAAACTCGAGTAAAATAAAGCTTTTACTTGTCGTTTAAAATGTTTCAAACTAAACTTTCATTTCTTTAAGTTTATTTGATTTGTTTTCAGACTAATAGAAAAATACACTCTGCTCGACAACTAATCCATTTTAAGACAACATCAACATGAGGTATTCCATTTTCCCCTCCTGCCTCTTCCCTCTAAGCGACCACGAGTACTCTGCAAACATTCCTACCGTTCCATTAACTAATTGTTAATTATCTCCTCTACCTCCCCTTTACGAACGATGACGTTTTGATGGAGACGCCAATTTTTTGCTGTACTTTTCCACGGGAATTTGAAATGGTTGCCATTATCTTTTAATTTGTTTGGTGAAATTAAGAAGACATTGCCAAACTTCTTTCACCAACTTACTTTTGGAATAGAAAAGTGTGGAATATTTTGCACGAGCATAATGCAAATTTAAAATTATTTTGACGTTTCAAACTGTAAATCTGGTTTACCTTGTAAGTAGGTATATTGTAGGTATATTTAAAAAAAAAACAGTTTAAGTTAAAAATAAACGAATCTCGAATGTAAGTATTTGATCCAATAAAGCGCTTGTTTAATGCATAACTTAACTAATAATATAATCACCAAAGTAAAAAGAACAACGAATAGAAGCATAAACAAAAACCCACTCACAGATAAAATCTCAGATGCAAATCCTAGCTCCGCGATAGTGATCTCCAATTTAACTTTGACGATTTTCCACTTCTGTACAATAGTTGAAACGAATGCAACTGTACGTATTCGTGTTAACTTTTCCAATATATTCGTATGTTCAAACAGCGAACAATTCCGGTATAAGGTGGCAAGGTAACAAATTGTTAAGTGAGAAAATAAAGAAACGAAAGAACTTTCCAGAAAGTTTAAAATTTGATTTTTACGAAAGAAAATGTGTCGGGCGTAAATTAAGACTGTGTTGTGCAAAGCTTGATATTAAAATTAAAATTGGTAGCGATAGCTAGTTTTCTTTCTTTTTTATATAAATCATTACTTTCATATGTAATTTTTGGAATTGTATTATATAATGTCAATACCTGTGTCATGGAATACGGAGTTTATAGCAAGTATTGTATTACCAGATTCTATCTCATCACAGATATTGAAATTATTGTGTACATAATAATTATGAGACATATCATAGGCTTACCCTTTTCAGTTTGAACCTTGTAATATGTAACTTAAACTACATTAAACCATCACTGGCCTGTTGGTCTAGTGGTTAGTGACCCTGACTGCTAAGCCGGAGGTCGTGGATTCGATCCCCACCCAGGACAAATCTTTGTGTGATGAGCATAAAGGTTTGTTCTGTGTCTGGGTGTAAGTTAACTATAACATGTATGTATTTACAAAAAAAAAAGTATTTCAGTAGTATATCATCAGTTGTTTAGTAAGTACCCATAACACAAGCAAATATAATTGCTTACTTTGGGACTATATGGCGCTGTGTGAATGTGGTAGAATATTATTATAATATTATTATCTCTATTCTGTGGTCTAAACAGAAAGACTTCAGTAACGCTTTTGTTTCTTTAAAAAAATATATTAAAAAAGATGTCACCAAGGTTCCATTTAATATAGTTATACCACAGAATAGTTATTCTGTGGTATAACGTAAAACAAAAGAAATCACGTCAAGTAGTGATGTTATGTGGTTTTTAAATTTTTTCTTTGTTCTTTTGTATTTTTTCTTTTATAATAATAATAATATTTTCACACATAATATTCACTAAACAACTAAGGTAAAAAATATGAATCACCATTATATTAATACATCTGTTTATAATATGGTTTCGTAATTCTAAAACCACAATACCGTTTTATAATAAACAAATTTCATAATTCTGCTAACCAAAATGTATTCGAGCTAATAACTATATTATAAAACAAACACTACATTACAAATTCATTTGCCTAATTTATGTGAATAAGATAGTTGTTTTAGTACGAACATCAAATACATTTCTGCACTATTTATTTAATACATTAATATGGAAAGTACTTATAGTACTTTTTGGGATAACTAAAATACAAATAAATTTTCAGAGATGAAATTCATTCTCTGAATTTCAACGTTCGAATGTTCGGTTTTGATGTCGCTGTCAAATGTTTGAAAGTGACAGCGACCATATCTAAATTTCCTTACATGTGACAAAACCAAACATTCGAATGTCGAAATTCAGAGTAAGCCCCAGAAGAAGAGCACACTGTACAATCCCATTGGTTATTATTTATACTTGGCCGTTTATCCGGTTCGCGTCTGGCAGCCTAAGACTTTTAAGATCAGGGTTGTGCTGGCAGCAGTAAGCTCTTCTTCTGTGTCTGAAATTTTATTTGTATTTAAGTCATCCCCAAAAAGTCTGCCATTTTATTTATAATTACAAATAATTTGACATTATGAAAATTCTATTGCACTTTTTAGTAGCATTGTACCAGGTATAAACATTGCTACCATACATTTTTAGAACCGACGGTGATCTAGAACCAGGTATAAGAGATATTTAAACAAATAAATAAAATTGAAGTGTGTAAAAAAACGCACTTTTTTCAGCCTGGATTTATCTTTATTACTGAGATATTTATCTCCAGGACTCATATCTAAAACTAGGCAGCTTCAGATATGAGTCCTAAGGATGTGCGTGAATAAGTCCGCTGCATTCTTCTTGGATATAGATGGACTCTTGGCAAATAATATTGTATAAATTTAATGTATTTTTTTTCTTAAGTAAATGTTTATATATTATAAGTTACAATTTTTAAATCGATATCTGTTCGGTTTGACTCAAGAGCTCTGCAAATATTTAAGCGTGCGGATGAGGGGATGCATGGAGTCCCCAAGGATACAGGAACAAGATTTTGAAACGTAACTCTAGTCAATTTATATTAATGAAAATTTGAAATTATCATCTATTAAGAAACTTTTTTTCTTTTTTGAGGCTTATTTTAAATTAAGCCTCAAAATATCTTATTATTATAATGCGATAGAAAAAGTAATATTGTAGATTATGAGCAGCTTATCAACTGTCATTGTATAAAATGTATAGGATAAAGTGTTGCCAATTGAATTTTTCTGTCAGAATTCCTTTGTCGGAATGCTTGTAAGAAACTTTGTAGATTTTAATTTAACAAGACTTTATACAGCAAATTCTAATCTTCGTAGCCACCATAATGCGGTCGCCACTAGCATAGTACACAATTTCAAGAATTTCCATTGTAATAAATATTATGAAGAAGGAATTTCGTAGAAGAATTTTTGTAGAAGCCACGACTTTCTGCTATTAATGCATATTGCATCAATAAAAAATCTTTTATAGCTTCATACAAGTATCAAACTAGTGCCATTGATGACTTACGTCTACCCTGAAAACTGGGCACACCTAGTTAAAGTTTATGAAATAAAATAATAATCAATATGCGGCCAAACTCTGACTACAATCCGATCGTGAACAGTAAGAGCGTATTTACAAAGAGAGTGGCAACACGTCGAAATTTAGTGTCATATTTATTATATAATATACATACATACATATAGATCACGCCTCTTTCCCAACAGAGGGGTAGGCAGAGACCATTTCCTTCCACTTGCTGCGATTCTGACATACATCTTTGGCTTCTTCAACATTCATTAGTCTTTTCATGCATTCTCGCCGGTTGAGGGTACTCCTGATCTGTCCCTTCTTAAGAACGTCACCTTATTATATAATCGGAGCTCTATATTTTAAAAATATTTTTCCTACACTTTATATGAAAAGTGTGTACAAGGTATGAAATCATTAGGTTTACAGTTACTGTTCTATTTAAATGCAAATAACACATTGAAAACTTGTAAGCATTACGAATACTTATACCTTATAAATACACTTTCACGTAATTCTAAAAAGAGTAGGAAATATTTTAAAATATAACTCCGATTTCATAATAAAACATTTTTCGATGTAACAAAATTAAACTGTATTTATTTAATTAATTCACTTGTTTTGTAAGCGTTCCCTTCATCGGACATTGCCCTCAAGCGAGGATACCGTCAGGTACATTACCAAAGGACTTATATCCACTAAATACAGGTAACGAAGTGCACGGTGAAAAGTGTACCCTGGGGACGTATGTATTGCGTATATGCACCTTTATAACCTACACGTAAAAGGGTTCAATAAAACCTTTTTTACCTTTTAATGTATAATCATTTTTTCGCGCTTGTTTATACAAAGAAACGGATTCTGGAAAACGGATCGCTCACAAATACAAAAAAAATATGTAGAAAATGTACCTTGATTTTAACAAAATTTCAATCATTTTTACAATTCCTAGAAAATATAAAATAACAGAGCATTTTAGGAACTGTATTCGTTTACACAATAAATTCCTAGCACTATTTTGGTTTTTTTAGGAAATATTAATAAAAATAATTTTATATGAAATGCTTTGTTATTTATACATTTCCTATGAATTGTAATGCCTGAATTTAACAAATTTCCGGTAATATATATAATACCTGTGTTCTATGACATTTTTTTTTCCAAAAACTGAGAAAATATTAATACAATATATATAAATATTGACTGGCCTGTTGGTCTAGTGGTTAGTGACCCTGACTGCTAAGCCGGAGGTCGTGGGTTCGATCCCCACCCAGGACAAATCTTTGTGTGGTGAGCATAAAGGTTTGTTCTGTGTCTGGGTGTAATTTATCTATAATATGTATGTATTTACAAAAAAAAAATGTATTTAAGTAGTATATCAGTTGTTTAGTACCCATAACACAAGCAAATAATTGCTTACTTTGGGACTAGATGGCGCTGTGTGAACGTGGTAGAATATTATTATTATATTAATAAAATATTAATATATGATTAGTTATCAGTTTTTACCAGTTTCTGAAAAAACTGTTTATACTGAAATAAGCCCTTTTGGAAAGTCACTCCTCAATGTTCGTACTTTGTATATGGCACAATGTAATTCAGTGCCTCATTGGGTATTAACTCTGAAAAGATAAAAGAAACATTGTTCAATATTATTGGTCAGTAAAGTATGACTGTTAACACAAAAACAGTGCATGTATCACGTATGATCGGTCCCAGCTGCGTCCGTCTGAAGGTAAGGAGCTCATTCAATATTTACGATTGTTTCACACCGAAATATATCACAGATTATAAGAGGTAGCGGTTTTAGGTACCTATAGTCTACAATAAAATTGCTGTCCAAATAAAAGTCAGTCCAAAGTAGTGAGCATGCATATGCTCAAAGTACGTTCTAGAACTACACACATTTAATTTTTTTTGAAAATAAGTAAGGTTCTGGGATCTCATTCTAATAATAGTTTCTGTTTCTTTAACTAATGTGTCTATTATTAATTTATAATTTTTATATATTTTTTATTTAGGTATCTTAAAAATGTGTGCTTCAAGTTCTTTCAGTAAATGTTATGTAGGTACAACATAAATGTCAGAAATGTAACAAACAAAATGTCGTTGTATGATGTAGTTATATTATGTACTGTTCTAATAAATAAATAAATATTACGTAGACACGGCGAGTTTTCTTAGCATGTACATGCGCTCTAACTGATTTGTTTTGACAGCAATATATTTTGTTTGACACTTCTTTCTGCGTGCGGCGGTAAAAAGAAGCCTATGTACTATCCTTGCACCGGTTAGCTTACTCTCCAGATCTAAACTTTTCCTACACAAAGATCATGTTCGTATGTATAATACTTAGTCAAGATTCTTTGTAATCCTAACCGCTATTAGTTTGTGTATTGGACTATTGGTATCGGATTGTGAAACCATAACGTACTTTGACCCTTGAGAATCTTTTAAGATTCTTTTAAAAGTGGTGATAGTATATATTGAATAAGATTGGCTTAACGTTAGAGGATTGATATTTGAAAGCAATCATTTAAGTTACGTGATTGAACGTATTGAAATTTTATATTGAACATTTTTATTCTTTAAATCATTTTTTTATTAAAGTAAAATATCTAGAGCCTATTGTCATCAAACGGGAACATTTGTTTACCAAACTCCGGGAAAATCTCAATACTGAAATTTCATGTTAGAAAAGCCCAATACCATTTTCACCCGACCCGGGAATCGAACCCGGGACCTCTTGCACAGCAGTCGTATACACTTCCCGCTGGGCCACCGAGGCAGTTTATTTATTTCATGGGACCAAACAAAGCTGGCAAAATGTGGGTGTGTAACACCTCTGCCTACCCCTTTGGGGAAAAAGGCATGATGCTATATAGAGCTTCACATGGCTCGGCATCGGTGCTCATGCGATTGTCCCGAAAATGTACTAAATCGCGCGGAAACAAATATTTTCTAGGATCGAGACTTATAGGTATCTCGAATTCCGACCATTAGGCTACCTCCAATAAAAATAAATAAAAACCAACCATTTTGTCAATTTAGTCCTTTTCTTATTTATCGTTTGTGTCGTTTCCGAGTTACCAATGTATAAATATGCTATATTAGCTGCCGCCCGCGGCTCCGCTTGCGTGGAACGTCAGAATAAATATATTATGTGCTATTCCAGACTATATTTTGATCTGAGTACCATACTCGTATTTCATTCAGATCCTTTTAGTCGTTTAACTTTCTGTATGGTCTATCATCATCATCATTTCAACCCATAAGCGTCCCACTGCTGGGCACGGGTCTCTTCCAAAGAATATGGAGGAATTTTGCCTACTATACCACGCTTGCTAGACGTGTTTGTATAGGGTTAATTTCGAATTTTCCTTTTATTGCAGTACTCTTGTCTGCATAAGGCTCCCTTAGTTGCCTTTTACGACACGGGTTGAGATGGGGTAATGACATTATATATTCTTAATCCGTCACTACACGGACAGTATGCTCTAAACTGTATTGCAATACATAGGTATAAGGAATACAAACGTTATCTAAACACAGCTAAGTCCATGTGCATCGTGGCTCGGCCATAACATACAATAAACAGAGCCAGGTGCGAGAGTTAGTCTCATTAGTGGCATGGTGTTCCTTCACCCGGGTGCGTTAATAACACTGTTAATGGCTTTGTCTGACAGCGATGTAGCTGTGTATAGTGTTATGGAGATATGTAAACGGACATGAGTTCAGATCAAGTGTCTGTAATTACTTAGATGGATGATATTATACTTATAGAAGTCATATACCAAACAAATAAACTTCATGATTAATGAAGAGCTACAAACGAATAGTTAAACTTTTTTTTTGAAGTGTTGTATTTCCGTTGTGAAGAAGAAAAAGCTTCAAATATGCAAGGAAGAAGATACGTATTACCGATTTATACAATTAACCCTTTTAAATACACAGTTGGTACCAAGTGATGATACCACATACCATAATGTTTGACGAAAACAAATTGAAGTTTATGATATAAGTTATTATTAGAATTATGATACTTTTCTTTTTTAAATATCCAAATTTTATTGAATTTATTTTAGTAGGTATCTGGTGTTTTGTTTTTGTACCATTCTGTGCTATTTCAAACTGTAACAAATTGAAATTTTAACTTGGTACTATCACTGATGATTAAAAAGAGTAGCCTGAGTTTCTTGCGAAGTTCTTCTTCTGCTCAACCTTATCAGTGAACTGGCCTTAGGCAATTTTGCTGACACCTTTTTTCGGCTTGTTTTCATTATGTATTTGATCAATATGAAATAAAGATTATGACTATGACTATGACCAGGTTAATGCTGCTTGGAACAATAAGCCACTGGTGGTGATCACCATTGAAGAGTCGTTTTCCGTTTGCTGACTAAATATATTTAAGGATATAATGTTATATATAACATAGCACTATGGTTAATCTTTCGTCAGCTATATTTGGTCCGTCGTTCTTTATTTGGCAATTGCTCAGCTCCTATTGGCCGTAGCGTGATGTTATATAGCCTACAATATTACTCGATAAATGGGCTATCCAACACTAAAATAATTTTTCAAATCGGACCCGTAGTTTTTGAGATCTAGGATCTCAACTAAACAAACAAACTCTTCATAATATTAGGATAGATTTATTATAGATTGTGTCTCAAAAATACTTGTTCTTAACGGCCGCACTCAGAGACATCAATTAGCAGTAATCTGTCATTAACACAAATTTTTCATTGAATAATCGCCTTTAGGCGTATAGACTTAAGTATTACACGTTTTTAAGAAATAAACTTTAAAGTTAAGTAACGTCTCTGAGTAAGTGCAGTTTCTTACAAGAAACAAATAACAATCTGCGATTTGAGTACCTATCCGATTTTAATATATTTGACTGCAAAAACAAAAACAAGCGGGCTTTGATTGACTTCCTAAAACCCAACATTTCATACAAAAGACGCCATCGAATACAGAGTGGAACTCGTCTGCACTATAAAACTGCGGGTCGGTGTGTTTACAAGCTGAATGGTTCTGTTTCAGTTAGGTACTGAGCCCGCACTATGGTATGCATAAGATTTTAGCGGAGAGATTATGTTCATAGAAGGCAGCGGGTAACAAATTTATGATTGCAACATGATAAATAATGACGTCACTTTGTTGGGAGTTGTGATTAACAAGTTTGTAAACAGAGCAGTAAATATTTACATCTACGAATTATTTGACCAATCGTTTTATAAAATAGGTATGGTACTACCCATAGGCATTAGGCAAATCAATTATTAAAAAATTTACTGAAATCCTAAAATATTTTTTTTTTCAATTATGTATTTATGAATCTGCCAGGATATATTGATGGCTAGAGGATGTAGTATATAGGTGATATTTATAGGATAAAGTTTTTGAGGTTTAGTCGGAATTAGGGGCTCTTAGTTTTCAACAACAATTAAGTGATATCCTGAAATTGTAATCGTCTATCGGTAGCTGCTATTAAAATCTGGAGAAATGTAAAAAATCACAATTTAATAAATAGGTTACGCTAAGAACTGACTCGATTTATCCGTTCTTAATATCAATGTAACCTCACCATGGCTATTCATTGTACCGCAGTGACTCCTTTCAGCATCGCTCCGTAAAAGCGTACCTCGGAGCGTTCCGACACCAGAACATTTAAGAGTCTAAGAGCCACCACAAAGCAGTATTGTGATCGCTTCAACATTTCAACAATGAAATCTGTGCCAAAGAACTAATAGCTCCATTTGATTCCTTTTGCTCTTATTGTTACTAAGATATATAGGACGCTTCTTTAGTTTTTGTTTTATGCATAAATTTTATAAATAATTAATTGTTTAAAAAGTGGTGGAAATTACAATAATTTAATTGCAAATAAGAATTTAATGAGTAGCTGGACTAAAAAATAAAGAAAAACTTTTGTTCACAAAAGTACAAAATGTTTGTAATAAAATCATAGTAATATAATAACAAATATTATGTATGCAATTTTATTTCTCTGTATATTGTTTGAAGTTTTGACTAGGTGAAGGTTTATTAACTTCATTTTAAAAGAATATTTTAAAATTACTTGCAAAACAATTATTTAGGACAACGGTTAAGATTTAAATGATTAAATCTAGTATGTGTCTACACTAAGTATAATCTGGCGAAAACATTTAGTAATTTGCCTATTAACTACTATTATTTTTTAGATTTTTTTTAATATATATTTTTTTTATACTCTCAAAATAAATATGATCGCATATACATATTTTATGTATGTGTTTCCATTATTTCGTTACTGAAATAAAGGAAAAATACGGCCTATATTACGAACCGAGAACTATAAACAAAACAGGGCTTCAAATGAAACAATAAAACACTTCTACAGAGACAATATTGGTACGAAATAAATTGTATCATCCCGGAAAAGTATAAATAAACTTGTTAGTATCTCAATTGGGGTTATAAAACTACCAGTGTGCACACAAAATAGAAGTAGGTAATTTTCTACCCAAGGTGAGTGGAGTTTATACGTCCGATATGGACCGCAGGCGAGCCCCTTCTAAGCAAGAAGTAACGAGCGATAAATTATTTTATATCTTCTGAATTTTCGGTGTGACGTAAACGCGCTAAAACTATATAGTTGATGTGGGATGAAATTAAAACTTAGCTAGTTTATGAATAAGTTGTACTTAGAAGTAATGTTGAAAATGAAAGTAAAAATAAAATTATACAAATTTAAGAGTGTCGCCTTGACATTAGCATGGCCATGCCGAGTGACGTGCGTTCGATTCAAATATTTTTGTGATTTACTGATATTTTTTTCGAGTCTTGGTGTACCTACTTTGTGTCCGTTTATTGGATATTTGTAAAGTACCGCGACACAGGGTTTTATTATATTTATATTTTATATATTTTACGCACTGTGTTGCGTCGACAACAGCTAATGGTTTAATACCAACTATTACAGTTAAGTTTCTCTTTCTGTATACATCAGCACCAAAATGAGCCATAAATAAATGTTACTAAGTATCTAAAATAAGACACAAATAAACATTATAGTTATATATTTTTTGTATAAAGTGAAATAAATCCCAAACAAATCCTTTTCTTAACTGAACATGAAAATATAATACTACATTAAATCCTTTTTGCAAAATTGCCTTTGTGTATGCAATCTAGGTTTAAAACTCTTTAGAATATTATAATGATGAGTTTTCGCAACGGTTGTATGTTGGGTTTAACCGCTAACACTTGTAACTTAAACTAAGCCCTAACTTAGGAGTCTTAGCGGGTTTATGTACTACAGTTAACCGCTTAATTAAACTTAGAAATGTAAAGTATAACATTGTAGGCGTCTAGTTAAATACTATTCATATTACGATAGATAGCGCTGATTAATAACTTAATGATGGAATTAAATGAAAGTTACAAAATTATGAGATGAAATGTAAGACAGTCATAGACAAGTTATTTAAATGATGTTATGCTCTTGTTTGCATAAGGTAGTCCCTTAGTCGCCTTTTACCATACCCACGTGTAGAGATGGGCTAGTGACATTATTTATTCTTAATCCATCACTATTTAGCAATTATTCTACTAAAATTAGAGTTTTATTTTTATATAAAAAAGAAAGTTAATTTTGTTAAAGTTCTAGTGTGGACATAGTCTAAAAAAACCTCTCTATTATATAATTAGGTATAGAAAAAGAAGTTCTCATAACTTCGTAAATATTTACAAATATATAACAAGTTAGGGAGTAGGTAAGCCAGCCACTAATGGTGGATTACTGACGCCGATCTACGCGGATCAACTGACCGAAACGAGGATAAGCGTAGAAGGGTAGGTAGACATGTAGGTGCTGGCACTAATATGTATGTAAGTACGAAGCGCCGAATTACTCGTTTCTTTGACGTTGAGCCGGTTAATAAGACGTTATTGGGAAGGGAAATTAATGGATCGTGTCTGTGAAAAGGATAAATATTTTTGGAAATATATTTTATAGCAAGCCTTGTTGTAGGGCATCTACTCTGAGCTGTGTTCAAAATGTTGTTAAACCCTAGAATGCTTATTTTTATCTACAACCAATATCGATATTTTCACAACTAAGTGTAGTACCATTTATAAGGAAATACGCCTTTTGGGGCGATTTTCCAAGATTTATACATGTTCTTAAAGAACTTCCCGTATGCAGAACGGCTATGCATCTCGCAAGTTTCCTAAATAAAATGCACTTAAAGATATTTATAGGCAGCCGGTGTACCGACTCAGTGACAAGGAAACCTATTTGGTAGTTATTTATCGTGACATATATACCTGTCGGCATTTTAGAACTTAGGCTTTTATATTATGGCTTTCAAACTTTAGAAAACAATTCCGCCTGTCAATTTATTTAATTTTGTTCTATCTAATCTCTCGATCAAACTCTGTTTTGTTAGCAAGCGGGATTTTTGTTTTTTGAATTTCGATTTCCGTATTCGTAGAAATTTTCTTTTTATATAAGCATGTTAAAAGTAAATTGCTACGAATGCATACAATCAATTGTACTTGTGTACCTACTTTATTACATAACATAATATAGCATCACACCTTTTTCCCCGAAGGGGTAGGCAGATGTGTTTCACACCCACATTTCGCGAGCTATGTTTGGTCCGATGAAATAGGGGGCGAACCTATTGTCACCAACCGGGAACATTTGTTTACCAAATTCCGGGAAAATCTTAATACTGGAATTTCATGATAGAAAAGCCTAATACAATTTTCTTTGTTAGATCAAATTGTTGCAAAATGTATAAGTTATTCCATTTTTCCGAAGATACTATTGGCCTTACAGACAACACGCTAAAGCAACATTTGACCTGGCTATGAAAAGCGGGCTATTTAGTAGTAAAAATTTCGCGTAAGAAACTTAAGAAATAAGGTTGCTGACAGTATACCGACCACTCAAATTAGCCCCAAAACTCGTATACACTAAATAGGCGTGAACGAATAGCATCATACAAAAAGCCAGTTATTTGTATTTCCATTTTCTTTGTTAGAGAAAAAATGTAATTTTCTCGGCAAGAAGTGTACTGTGGTGAGTTGGGTTGCGTATAATAATCCCAAATTTATATCTTACGAAAATATGATCGCACGTGTTCAAGACACAAGTCAAATAATATTAGTACTCTGTAATATGACCCAAATAATATTTTATTCAAAATCTAAAATAATAAATTCATGAATAACCAAATAATACATATTAGTTTCTCAAGGAAATTAATAGTACTTATCACATGTATAAAGTTATTGTTTTAAATATAATAATTATAGTTTGAAAGCATAAAGTTACAATCAGAAGTAATTGTGTTGTGTGTGTCAAAAAAAATTTGGTAAGTGAGTTTCTGGATTTGGTACTGCCACAGAACAGAGATAGGTTTATTGTTCTGTGGGTACTGCACTGATGCATTGATTTATTATGATAATGAATAATGATATTATATTTAACACAACAGTGATACTGAAAATATAGACACCAATTGGCATATCCTAGACTACTATATCTACTAAAAAGATAATATATTCAATAAAATATTTACATCATATCTTAAAAATTATACACAACTAACCTATTTAAAAATAAAAGAACCAGATACTCTATTCACAGGAAATTCCTATAAATAGATTATCTGATTGAGGTCAAATTCCTAAGGAGAAAAAAGACATAATAATATATATTGCAATACAAGTTTAGTTAGATATTCAGTATATAGAATATTGGTAGATTATAAATTGAAGGATTCTGGTGGGTAACCGATGAACGGGATTTCTTGCACATCATCCCCGGTCAGGCGCGAATGACGGGCGGTTCGAGGAAACAATCCGACTCGATCGTGACTCGGTGTTTTCCTACATTATTCCTCTTTCCAAATAGATTTTTTTCGGAGCATATAATTTATAACCATTATTCGGATGTTCAGTGGTTTAATAGATAAAAGTCTTTAACGCTATTCCATCACCTATATATTTTCATAAATGTGTTAATTTAGTTGGAAAATTATGGTTACGTTTTCAATGCAATTGCAAGTCATATAATGATTGATCATCGTGTCGATTTATTGGTGCCAAATAGGTAGAGCACCGCATACATATAGAGAAAATAAAATTAGAGAATGATAATTATTATTTCTTGAGATACATATTCTAAGCATGTAGGTATACCTTTTAATAATAATAATGTTTTTTTATTATCCCATTTTAAATTAAATTTCTTTAAGGGCCTCTGCGTGTTGGAGCTGTGTCCCCGCGTAAGCCTTCTAAAAGGGCCGGGTATACTTCTCACCATAGAGAGAAGTATATAGCCGTGAATAAAGAGATATTTTTTTTTATTTTCAAGTAACATGTCTCAGTGTGTTAGTAATAGTATTTCTATAATAAGATGTAGAAATACTGTTACCGACTAACACTGGACTAAGGTTCTATGTTAGTTTAAACCGCAAGCCCCGCCCGGTTCGAAATGTCGCCTATATTTTTCCAAATCAAATTAGAGACTTCTATTGTAATACCTATCTTACTGACATGTAAATTACCTAATAATCAACACTTATCTAACAACCTGTATAAACTAAAAAGCAATTAATGTACAAAACATCTCGTAAATCAGTCCACTTATTATGAAGTAATTAGACAAATATTTTAATTGACACCATATCCCGTATTGTGCGTAAGACGCGTCAAATATTGGGCAGGATTTTTTTTGTTACGTAACTTCTTCAGTTGTTGGCTCGTCCAAAACCCATTAAGGTCCCACGGTTTCTCTAAAAGTGTTTTGTTAGTATAAATATTTGTAGCTCCAAGCTACAAAAAATATTCGATAGAGTCACCTATCTAAGATGTCAGTCTATCTAAGTTAGATGAGTACACAGCTTTAATATCATCAGCAATATTCTCATTATGCATTAATGAAACATTTGAAACAACGTCATTATGATAATAATGCGCGATAGATTAGATTTGCGTGTCCTATTCACCACAGATACAATTGTTCGGTCAAGCTCCATGTTGATCATATGGACGTGATTTGAAATGGGATTTGATTCTGTTGTCACATTATGTACAGTCAACGTGTGTTAAGTTTGATTGGTGAAATATTGAACAATGAAAAAATAATGTCTCTGTTTGATGTAAGAGTGTATCTATTCATTTTAAATTTTAAATGATCATCAGGGAGGTAATCGTCATTTCATTCCATAAACATTCCACTGCTGTGCAAGTGTCTCGTCCAAAAAATGTGGAGTGAATTTAGCCTACTATACCACGCTGGGCTGACAGGTTGGTATTAAATTTGTTTTGAATTTTCCTTTTCTCGCAGTGCTCTTGTCTGCTTAAGATCATTCCCTTAGTGGTCTTTTACGTCTCCCACGATTTGAAATGGAATAGTAACATTATGTATATATAATCCGTCACTACACGGAAAACTTACAGTATTTTATATTATGTAAATACCTCCTCAATACCAACGCCTTTATTAGACATCTTTCACCAACTTATTACGGCTGTTACAAAAAGTACAGTTGTCAATTTCACTAAGATAAACCATGAGACTATGGACTGTCATCCGCACCGACTTGTCTGACAACTGAGTGTTTTTGCCAGCCCGCCATGTCTCAGCCAATTGACAAAAGTAACAAATCTATTATTATTGTCTTATCTCCTTGAAGCGACTCGAAACTTGGCACCCTCTTTATCTAGTTATCCCATAAATCATTTTATCCTGTCGCTTTTTATTACAGCATTTGGAGGTTTTGAGGTATGGTTTAAGTTAATCACTTGGTTAGTCGTTGATATCTATGGAAATATTTATTTGTTGAGAAATTTATCTTATTTATATAATGCCTAGCGCAGAGAATAGTTTGAGAAGTTTGTGCTATGCAAGAAACACAGTTCAATCACCATTACAACCTGTTAAGTAGAAGTGTTAAGGTTGTTTTTTCTTATAGGGAATGTGTTATGAAGAATTGCGTGATACAACACGGGTGGAACATCGAACGGAGCTAAAAAGAAAATGTGAAATTTTGTAAAAGATCCAGAGATTATATGCCATACTTTTTAATAGGTGTAACCTATCTTTACTTCTTACGTGACGTAAGAGAAACCTCGTACCCATATTGGGTATCTTCTATCACAGCCTTTGACATCGTGCCAAACGCCACAGGCATCTGCGAAGCATTGATTAACTTTTTTTTTTTTTTTTTTAAGACAACGCCCGCACTAGGGAACAAGCCCTGTGTCGCGGGGAGCTTTACAAACATGAAACTAACGGACACAAAGTACACCCAGACTAGAAACAAATATCTATGAATCACACAAATATTTGTCTCGTGTGGGAATCGAACCCACGTCACCCAACACGGCGATGTAGTGGCGAGGCGACCACTTTAACCACTGCGCCACGGTGACAGTCTTACTATAGAGTGGTCTCTTAATAAATTATCTATCAAGCGCCTGATGGATACCCGTCACACTCTATTTATTTTAATTATTATGTACTTATATGATTGAAGGCACATACTCGAAGTCACATTTATTTAGTAAAATTCGCTGCTAATCTAATAATAATCTAATAATCAACATCTTCTGACCTTTTGTGTACCTATCTTACATTTGCGATGCATGGGATTATGGTACATTATTTGTACCATTAGATTCAAATTCCATTAGGTACCATAGCGAATTATGATTTCGTTATCATTAAATTTTCAAATAATTTCCAAAGATTCGGCAAAAATAAATAGAACGCCAAAAGTTTATCCCTTATAATGTCCTAAAAGGAGCCTTTGTTTCCCTTATCTCAATGCGGTTTGATTAAGCCATTGTGTATCGCGAAGCCATTTGTTAGTTCATTAAGAGAAAGTACTGGAAACTTTTTACAACTTCAAATTGAGGAATATTGGTGGCGCAGTGTAAGAAGGTATAATTTGGGGAACCTAATTTTCCTTGTTTGTGTGATTTCGTTTGAGATTAACTTCGAGTTGATAATTAAAATAATTTAATCTGGGGTAACATTTTAAAGTAAATTTGAATACGTTAGTTATAAGATGTCAGATTTTTTAAAAACGCTACTGGATAATTCTTCTAAGATATTAAACATTAGTTTATCGCATCGTAAATCTTAAATGTAGAAGGTTCACATACAAAATTCGTGAACATAATAAACACATCAGCACTTTTGCAGTGTGAAATGTATTTTAAAGTATTATAAATGATATCAAATCTAAGTTAAATACAATGAGATAATCTTGACTATACACTTGACTAACAGTCTAAGCTTTCTTAACTATTTGACTGAATCAATCGAAATTTTATTCCCACCCTCCAAAACTACAACCAATTTTCATTTATCTATGCAATTATTCTCCTTCACGCCCTTTGCGTATCAAAAATTACCAAAGTATAAATATACCTCGACACCTCGATAGGGGTCTACCAGCTACAAGAGCGGGAACTAATAAATTTTCCGCAACATTTTATTGAAACGTACCCTGCTCTCACGGGGTGTATTAATACACCGGCAATTGTATAATTTATGCACCGGCACGACCCGTGGGCAACATCCGACCAACACCGCTGTTTTATACACAGCTCATAATTGAATGTACCTACTGCTTCACTGTATCGATGTTCTGCTGTGTTGTTAGTATAGAATCGAGAATATTCTATCGATATTTTTTTACAATCGATTGATGAAAAAATAAATTACAGACACCCAAGTTACAGTGTTTTTAAAAGATAGAGGTAGAGTTCTAATTTTAAAACGATTTTCTTTTTCTAATAATAAGCCAAAGGCCTGTATATTAGGAGACAGTGTTCAGTCATGCAAATGATCACAGTATTTTGGGACATTTAGACGGCGTTAATTAATAAATTAGAGGGATTGTTTTTATAATATATTTATATAATATTTCCTACACTAATTTCAGGAATAATAACTTTTAAATACGTGTCACTGTAAAGCAATTAGTTGTTTACGATATCACAGTATAAATACTATATATAATTACTATGTATACTGCCGCATATATGCCGATATGATAATCATACACTAGAAGTAATTCTATGGTTATGTCTGATCCACCAACCCGCACTAGGCCAGCGTGAGTGGACTATGGCCTAAACCCTCTTAGCTCTCGAGTTAGAGGAGAAGACACCCGAGCCCAACAGTGGGACTTAATGGGTTGCTGATGATGATGATGATGATATATGCCGATATATTCGATAATCATAATGCAGAGAAGTAGCACTACTTCTCAACTACAGTATTATTCTAACGTATCTCAATTTATGCACCAAATTTTTATTAAAACTCATTAAAGTTGCTACCTCCACACCCGTTGCTCATAAACAACAAAACTTTGCACCACAGAAACACAGCGAGAATTCATTTTCCTGAAGCCTCAGCTTATTTATCATTGAATCTTCAAACAAAACAAAATTTTATTCAAAGTAACGCGACACCAGTGTTATTACACTTGCAGACTGTCATAATATTAATTTGTATGTAAAACATGAATATTACGACGCCATACTGCGAACTCGTTACACGTGCCTGATGCGATGTAATGGCCTGAAAATGAGACTGCGATCGTCAAATTATGTATGAGTGTGTTGTCTGTGAACGTAGTTTATTTGCGTATGTGTAGGTAGGTAATGGAACTGGATTACCCTCACTATAATACTGATGCAACTCTTAGATACTTTTCAAGTAGGAACTAAAATTCTTATAAAATCTCAGCGTCTAAATTTATTGGTGAATTGACCACAAGTCAAAAGACTAAAGCAGACTTGATTAAATTAAAAGACTTCTAAAAACTCAGCAATAGATTAAGAGTTTAAATAAATTATGGTGGATATATTGACACAACCCGTTTCGTATAGACGCTATCCTTATTATTATATATCGATATCAGAATTATTCTTTATAAATGTAGTAACTATTAGCTTTCATCCAAATTCTAAAACTTTGTTGACGTTCACGTAAAAATGAACCCATATTTTGTTGCACACTTAGGTGATTTCTAAAATTATTTTTTGTTTTAGCGATAAAAATAAACATACGAATGGAGCTGTTTTAATATTAAAATATTTCTATAGTTTATAGAATCTTTCTTTGTTTGTCTCTTAATTTACCAAAAAATAAATTTTATTTAAGTTTTATATTTTAGATGTTCTTAATACTTAATCATTATTCTTTCCGAGGTTAGTGTCTAAGTTATAATTTATATATTAATGTTAAAATACAAAATGTTATACCGGAGAATCTGAACGTATTTTCTGACAAGCTGTTTCCATACTGTCCAGTCTTTAACTTGTCCCAAGTCGGCGAAAACAAGTTCTCAAGTTGTCTAAACCAGTTCTCGAGTTAGGGAAAATTCTCGTAGCCTCTTTCCAAGTTATTCCTTAGCTCATTAACCGACAAGCGGGATGGATAGTTGGGCCAGTTGAAAATGAGCATCTACTTAAAAGTTTAGTCGCAACTCCACGCCGCCGCAGCGCTTGATGTCCGACGCAGAACCAAGTTTTTATCTGTGAGTAGTTTGGACACGTTGAAAATATTTTGATAATATTTATGACTCTTACAATAACTTTAATTATTTTTAATTTTAACTTAAATTGTATAAACTCCAGAGACAGTCATGAACAAGATGGTATACCTATTTAAAATCACACTTTACGATATTGCTGCATTCTCTCATATATATTATTATATATATTTTATTAATTAAATCTATGCTATCTATATTTGTAATTCTACTTGTAAATTATTGTTTGTAGAATAAACAAAAAAAAATTGGTTTGCCTAGTTGTTGCTTGGAGCACACCGGTCAACCCTCTGTGGTAAATAGCGGAGACTGAATGACGAGTACCGTACTAATTAAACTAATTGCACATCCACCGATCGATAAGGATCTTCGGAGCTCGACGTCGTCCACTAATTGAGGCATGTCCGGTCATTTTGTTCGCTAGCTAAACTTTCCGAGGTCGAGCCTTGTTAAGGGCCAACAAATTCGGAAATCGCGTCCAAATGTTAACGAGAACCAATTTGTGGGCGGTATCGACCCCAGCCGTTCTCCTGGGATTACGAGAACATAGTATTTTATTAGTGGGTTGATTAGTTGTTTGTCTTGTTGGTAGCGAATTGTTACCACTGAGGGACTCTGTCACTTTTTCAAATGCTTACATAGTTATGAAGGTTCAGATCGTTGTTTTTTGTGCACTCTTCCAATTATTCATTATTTTACTTCTCTAGGTTTTAGGCAAAATAGTAGAAAATAGGTACAATATTAAAATAATTTGTCTGTTTAACAAAGATATAAAGTTAATAAAACCGAAAATATGTCAATACGAATACAATCGTTATAACGTTATTTGTATTTTATCTATCATTTCCGACCAAAGCTTGCATGATACGAGTCACCTACATACGTAAACATGATAGATGCTAATCTCCTAGACCAAAACACCAGAGGCGTATAACAGCCACGTCGGGTTAATTTTCCAGTAATCAAATGTGAGTTGATGCGATTTTGAGGTTATGTCTCGCCCGCGGCCATGACGCTCCGCCGGGCGCCATATTGAATTACCGCGTAAACGTCATCATGACACGCGGCGAAGCGAACCTTGTGAAATTGCAGGTAAAATATCGTTTCTACGGGCTATACTGAGGTCAAATGCTACAAATTAAAATAGTATCACAGTCCCTTAAGTTTTTAAATACGCAGCCTATAACCACCCCCTATTCAAATAACTATGATAAAATTTTATTCGAGTCAACTGTCAATAGTAGATTTTTTTTATTATGAACTTTCTAATTAAACCGACTCTAAGCCCAAGTGACCTGTGGCTAGCAGTGGAACATTTATGGGTTCAAATAATGATGATTATCATCTGATGATATTAAACCCAAGTGCTTGAATGAAAAGTTTCTTAATAACTACGTTGTCATATATTTGCTTAACTTATAGATAGACTGTAGTTAAAAAGGCATCGGCATTAAGCTCGCTTATAAATTTGTTTATGCTTGATATTGAAAATAAATAAATTTAGGGCAAATAAACTATATATATTATTTTCATCAAAACTCTTACTACGCTGTCCTCCGAAAATTGCAGAGTGACTAACCCAACCCGTCACGCCTACCGGATCGCAGCATCCTCCCTTAAACTAATAACTTCACGCGGCGAACCCTCCGCCGAATGAGACCATTATGCCAATATCCTTTAAGTTAAGGGAACCGTGTATAATATTATATATAAAATATATTTTTATATTGGAAAAGTAAGTAGGTGTGCGATAGATTTATTAAACTTGAAACAAGGTTATTTACGAATTGGTGTCGGTGTAAGATTTAATTTGATTGTTTTTCACCAATCATCATCATGATCTTAGCCTATTGTAGTCCACTGCTGGACATAAGCCTCTCCTAATACGCGCCATAATTCTCGATTCTCGGTTTATGTTAAAATTGAATAAAAGTTTTCTTTTGGTATAACAAACAACATCATTTATGAATGTCACAATTTCATGGTCTGAAAAATTGTTACAGTTAAATGGGCGTTGTAATTTGTTCACCTAATGAAACAATACAACATGTTATTGTAATCGTTTAACAGAATTTATAAACATAATTCAACAACCGAATTGTAAGCTCAACCCAAATTTAATAATACAAATTATTTATTGATCAATTTGCAAATTATATTTTATTTTATCTGTGTAATATATGTAAATTATTAAATACCATTTTTAGGTTGCACCGTGATAGAAAAAATAATACTTATTGCAACGTTTGTTCAGTAATTACTACAAATTATTACAAATTCTCGTTAAGGGTACCAATATAGATTGCGTTTCTTTCTCTTGAAATATTATTCTTCTTTGGAGGGTTGTGGTCTGACTCTCCCGCGGTGACCGGCCGTGGTGGGAGGTATGTGGGGAGTAGAGGGTCCGATGTTGGTTGCTATGCTAAGTTAGGCTGTGATGTATTTGTTTGGTTTTGGAGAGTGTCTGTTTGAGTGTAGCCTATTTTCGGTTTTTGAAGTATATAGTCTCTTATATTTGATGCTTTGTTTTTCTTAGCTGGTTGTTTATTATTGTACACTTGTTGAGCATTTTGGCTGAACATAGAAGAAATAAACAGAAGAGTATCTATCTCATGGATGAAGTACTGGGCTCAAAAAGAGGTTCTGAAATCGATATTACCAATTAAATTAAAAAGGATAATTTTAGACACTACAATTTTGCCCTGTCTCACCTACGGCTGCCAAACGTGGATCTACGACCAGAAAGCAAGACATAAAGTCCAGACCACTCAGAGAGCAATGGAAAGGAGCTGCTTAAACTTAAAGCTGAGAGATAGAGTAAGAAATACAGAAATTCGGAAAATAACAAAGGTAAATGATGCTCTTCATTTCGCAAAAAGTTTAAAATGGAGATGGGCTGGTCATGTTGCGAGATACAAGGACAATCGTTGGACAATCAACATCACAAACTGGAAAGGACCACATGGCAAGAGAGGTAGAGGTCGTCCGTGCGCCCGGTGGCAGGATGAGATTGTGGCCACCGCAGGAAGAGACTGGATGTGGACATCCAGTCTCCGTCCAGTGTCCGCCACGGTCAGAGAAAATTGGAATTCTTTGGAGGAGGCTTTTACCCTAAGGGGGTCCACATAACCTAAATTAAAATAATCAAAATACCTAATGATATACTGCATGAACGATTTAATTTATTTTATTTTTATTATTATATTAATACCAGTTTTTAAAATTTATTAATTTAATTTATTATCCTAACTAGTTTTATACAAATACCATCCGATTGTAGTCTTTATCATTTTAAAGAAATGGAATGTAAATGAAATTATATTATATTATTAGAGTTTTTAATCAAATTTATTTATTGTGGAATGAAATAAAGCTTTATTATTATTATTATTATTATTATTATTACAAATTCTGTTGTAAATTAATATCGGAATATGCTCATCTGCTTTTAAAACCAAGTAAACTTGTCAAATTTGGATAATTGTGTATAGTTATTGTAATTTTCCTTTAGTAGTTACTAAAACAAATTGAAAATAATTATACATTAAATAATAAAGCCAATCATAATAAGGAATATTTTCCAATAGCATTAGCTTCTTTGTCACATTTGATACAAGATTATTTAGTACTAGAACCTTGTGTAATTAAAATGTCAGCCGACTACCTGTTACATTTATAGAGAGAGAACCTACTAAAGCCACCAAAGTACAAATAGTATTTTTATATATTTTGTCATCTGTCGTACAAACCTATCAGTCAAATGCAACTAATCAAAACAATACGTTATAAAACCGAATATATTTATGAAAATACGAGATGAAATTTTCCTTTTCATAACGTAGTGTAGTTATCAAAGATGTCAGTCTCACCTGCGATGGCACGATGTTAATAAAGCGGACAGTTTTGAATATCCGCTCGACATCTGCCTACGACACAATCCGCCTTATATTTTCGTAAAATCTACCTTTATTAATGTTTCGACTACTTAATAATCAAGAATTTATAGTACAGGTGAATTCGGCGCAAAGAAATTGATTGGATATATTGGAACCTCTAGGTCCAGGATCTTATAAAAGTTCTTCATATTTCACATAAATTTCATAAGCTCGATATTTTTTTCAATATTAGAGCCACAAATTTACGTTGTCATTATCAAATATCATTCTTATATCAAATCCGTAGAGTAGGCAAGTTTTAGATCGTAACATTTTTACGGTCAATCTGTACGAATTTTTTTGCGACCCAAATATAAAATAAAACATTCAATCACCACAACACGTGTTATACAGTTGCAGTAAAAACGGAATAAGCCGGACTAAACTAAACAAGACGCATAAATCCGGAATTTCGGCGTAAAAATATCGTCGACGTCGGAAGCTGTGACGCCGCAACGTCAGCGGGTTTCGTCAACGGTAATCCAATATGGTGGACATACTTGCGGTGCAGTATATTGGCATTATATGCCGTAAGTTATGGGCTAATGTTTTTAATAGGCATTGCTGCCCTAACAGCAATAAAACTCTGTAAAACTCAGATTGATTAAAAGCAGTTATGTTTACTGGGGGTTTACTCTGAATTTCGACATTCGAATGTTCGGTTTTGATGTCGCTGTCAAATGTTTAAAAGTGAGAGTGACATCCAAATTTCCTTACAATTGACAGCGACATCAAAACCGACCGTACGATTTATCGGTTTAATGGTTTCGTATTACTCACATTTACTTTAAAAAACCACAACAGCTATGACTGTGAGTTTATTGTCTGAGCAGTGAAATGAGGGTTATAAAATATAACGTAAACAAATTAAAACTGACAGTTATATGAATAAACTAGTTCTATTGTTTTACTTAGTATATTCAGTCAGGCTATACATTTATCGATGAATAACTTTAATCTGAGAGCTCAAAAACCGGGCATTAATCAAATAGTTGTTTAGTTAGTTGTTATAAACTACAAGATTATTGAAACTCTTCGCTCGTTACTCAGACCAACACCAAGAGATGAAACGATAAAACATTTTAGTTCTGCCAACTTTCATTTCAGTATTTTCGCTGAATTTTTATTAAAGCGTGATTTTCGACAACACTGCAGTGGGTCGAGATTGCTTCAAAGATTTATGGAACCTAGCAGTGGTAGTACCTACTCCAGTACTAACATTTATAAGCGAGACCAAGTTGTTTGCTTAATCTTGTGTATCTAATGGTTGGTTACAGTATGTTTGGATGTTATGCTGCGACTGTATTTGAGTGGTATGTGTTTCTATGATATTTACACCCAACATTTTCGATACAATATCTTTATAAATTCCGAATGCAAGATATATTTTTGAAGATAGTGAAATTTCCGCGGTTTTCAAATGTTATTCAATAGTTCTAGAAATTATGTTCTCATCAATATCCAGAAAACACCAAATCAATCCTTGATAAAATGGAAAGATATAATGATGAAACAAACATTGTCACAATATTAAATACGAAAACTAACTAACAAAAAAAAATTAAGTAGTAGTGTCATTCTTCAAATCCTTCCCTCCTCACGACTCTGAAATCGTAAATCAAAACACAACGTTAATGATTCAGTGTTATGTACACACTTCCTCCATTGGGTTACTTAATGTATAAAAAATATTAATTCAATATAAATATTTCATGTTTTAAATAAATCAGAATTCTCATTAAACGGAGTATTTTTCAAGAAAATACTGCTCAAAATCCGTAGTTATTATATGAGCGAACCATCTTTCCGTATCATGAAATATTGTATTTTCAAATTTACCTCAAAATGTTGGAGCCTCTGTTGCTTGTAAATATTTACATCTCATTTTACGTTCTCACATTTATGATAAAATGAAGATAAAGTTAAAAATAAAGAGTTACTGAATTTGTATTGTTAGCATTGTTTCTAAAAACAAATATAATTTTGGAAAGTCATTCTTAATACGGAAATGTGTTCTGTTCCTTGATGAGATATTGATTATGATCAATATTTTAAGTCAAGGTAATCTGTTCCATTTGAGTAATCAAAAGTATTTTACTTACTAATAACTTTTACAGACACCTTTTATTGGAACAGTAACTATTTATAATTATGGAGAAACGTTGATCCATTGCTCCGTTTTTATGTGCAAAAAAAGTACAAATAAAAAAAAACATACAAATTTCTTGAATCTGATTAATTCAGATTCAAGAAGTTTGTATGTGTTATTTTAGAGTACCAAAATGTACCACATTACTGTATCAAATAATGCATCAAGGTGTAATTGTTCTAATAAGACAACGTGAAATTATCCAAATGTATTAATTTACCAACAAAAGATTATTTATCATATCGAAAACAGATTTTTTATCAAATAGACTTAGTATTAGTAGAATTAAAAAGATATCCACAATGTCTTCCAACTAAAGATAGTAGTTTTGAAGAGCACACAGCCTCAAAGCTTTCAGAAATGTGAAATTGGCGAAGCTGAAACATTAAGAAGGAGCAATCTCACATACGCGGCACATTCCGTATGACTTCAGCCGTACGGCTGTTGGGCCGTATAGCTACCAAGTCTGTATTTTCAGTAAAAGTTTCTACTCTAACCCGACTAGTGAACCCTCGGATAACCAGCGAAGTGTGCATGCCTTAAAAATATCTAACGTCCTATAGACCGTAACTTCCTTAAAGGGTTCGCGAGGTAAAAAGGTGTTGGATAGTGTATTTTTAATATTAAATTTTATTATTATATTCAACAAAGACGAAAATGTTATTATTAGATACAAACAAACTAGGTATTCCAAAAGTTTTGTAACTGCGAGTATAATAACTAAAAATACAGATCGGTAAACTTTGCACGTTTTCGTCATTCTTGGTCTTTATGAGCTAATGACTAATGACTTGACTGGCCTGTTGGTCTAGTGGTTAGTGACCCTGACTGCTAAGCCGGAGGTCGTGGGTTCGATCCCCACCCAGGACAAATCTTTGTGTGATGAGCATAAAGGTTTGTTCTGTGTTGGGTTTAATTTATCTATAATATTGTATTTACAAAAAAATGTATTTAAGTAGTATATCAGTTGTTTAGTACCCATAACACAAGCAAATATAATTACTTACTTTGTGACTAGATGCCGCTGTGTGAATGTGTAGAATATAAAAAAAAAACACATCACAGAAAAGATTATGTTGTAGAAAACCTATTTTATCAATATTTTGTTTAGTATATAAGTTTTAATTTGTTCCTTTTTATTTTTATTATCTATTGTATACACAATAAATGTTTTTCTTTCTTCTTCTCATATGCATATTTACTAGAACTTTGAATTTCTTTTTTACTTATGACAGAAAATAGTTCGCAAAAGCTAAAGCAAAAAGAGAGAACATTTAAACAAGCAACAGAGATTCTATTTACAATTATTTAAGATAATGCGTACATCAATCGCCGCATGCCTTTGGGTATATTGCTTGTTTATGACACATATTAAACACACATCTTCTCGTCTTGTCTCCTCTTTGGCCCATTTGTAACACAATATAAAGCTATAATATAAAGATTGTGTCACATATTTTATCCCCGAAGGTAGCCGTGCATCTTACCCACAATTCACCAGTCATGTTAGGTTAAGCCATTACCAGGTGTCGCTGTGGTCGCGGACGAATGTTCCTGCGCTCCCGTGACCACAGCAGAGCGCGACGAGAGGAACACCTTGGGGTTTTAGTGGGTGCGAGCCCCACATAACCCCTCGGTTCTTTCCCCAAGACCGAGGGGTATGCGTCAGGCATTTCCACAAGTAAAAAAAAAAGGCCATTACCAGGTACTTTTTGAAACTCTGGGTGGATACTAAGAATTTATCTCTCACTCTTAATGGAGTAAATGCCAATCCTGTCTTGCTTCTGCTAATTCTTTTACTTCCTGGTACGACACCACCATTGAAAATTTTATGTCAAAAAAAAATATAATACCGATTTTGCCCGACTCGCCAATTAAATATAGGAACTTTTACGCAATAGTTGTACACATCCACACTTTACCAACAAGACAGCTAAAGTATAAAACTGCGGCAAAAGATTTATAGATTTTAAAGTAAAATATTTTCCGAAGAGAACTTTTAGTTTAAAAGCCACATCCAATCTTCAGCATTTACCAACAAAACGCTTGAATAAGTTAAGCTATGCATTTTGCTAACATAAAGTGCTAAAGCGTTGCCAGGGGAACTGTGGTTTCAACAAAATATCCTGTTTTCACGCGGTATTTGCATAAACTACTGGAGGAAAGAGTTTGAGACAAAGAAGGCATTATCTGGCACTACATGCAGATAAGGTATATGGTTCGTTGATTTTAGTACTCAAAGCGATATTCGGGGTATAAAGTGGTGCTACCGTACATGAACGTAAAACTTAACTATGTTATTTGGAATTTTCTGCGTAATGCTCTGATAAATATAAAAAATAGCAAGTAATTTGAACCTCTAAACGTCCCACTGCTGGGTACGGATCTCCTTCAAAGAATGTGGAGGGAATTTAGCCTACTATACGACACTGGCCAGATGGGTCGGTATAAGGTTTTATTTCGAATTTTCCTTTTCTTGTAGAGCTCTTGTCTGCATAAGGTTATTCCCTTAGTCACCTTTTACGACACACATGGGTTGAGGAGATGGGGTAGTGAATGTAGTGATATTATATATTCTTAATCCGCACTTAACGTATAAAATTTTACGAATACTAATAATATATAAACTAAAGCATTGACAGGCAATTAATTAAGGACGGGATTCTTAGACATGTTCTCTATTAATTCCATTGGCTCGTATGGCAAATTTTATAAAGGTTCATTCAAAATAACCCATGTACTCTCATTCCACATATCAGTTTTTCATCAACAGATAAAACCGCAGTACAGTCATGACATTCTGTTTCACAATAAACTTTCGTAACTGGGTGAATTTCAACAACTTCGATTTTTGCCTAATTCCGGTGGCGAATTTTATTTGCTTGTTTTCAAAAGATTTTTTTATGTTAACAGGTAGGTGAATAAATAACATTTTGAGTACTATGGTAGAGATCAAAAAAATATGTTTAGTTTTTGAGATATTTGAATTTGAAATCTTCAAACGCCACCGTAATTAGATTTGGCCCACCGAAATTGAAAACCGTTCCACCGAAATTGCATAATGCCAGTGGAATTAGAAATATTTAAAAAACAATGTATTTCAAGTCAACTTTATTTAAAAAATCTTTTTATTATATCAAAATAAACTCGGTAACAAACAAATTCTTATATAGATAATATTGTTATCATATGTTTTTTCTACATATCTACTTATTAGCAACGAAAAACACTAGCTAACTATTCTAGGTTGAGAAACTAGCGCATTGCCTAGTGTACACAAGGCTAGTTTTTCAAGCTAGGATAAGAAGCTAGTAACTTTGGCTTTGTGTATACAGAATTATCTTCTTTTCTAGGCTAGTAATAGTTCCTTGTACACGAAGCCAGAATTATTAGCTTACTGGCACTGACTTCGTGTGTCTCAGGCATTAGCATGCCTAGACTGTCTAGTCCCCGCGCAGCAACTGCAAAGTCAAGTCAGGTGTATATAAAATTATATGTGGTGTACATATAATTTTATATAAATTCAACCCATTTTTTTTCTTTTCTTGTATTAGCATTTATGGCCTTCTAAATATCTATTGTTTTAGCAACGCGCCCCAAAAAAAACAGATTAGAGAAGAAAGGTTGGAAAAAAAGCGAGTAGCAGACAGAAGAAGAAAAGAGAAAATAAAGAACGATCCTTTATTATATGCTGCTTTGAAAGGAAAAGACAAACAAAGATACATTAGACTTAAGGAAGAAAAAAAAATTATACCTATGGCCTACTAAGCCATATAAGAAAAACATAAGAAATCACGTTTAGTGATTTCTTACGGTCGTAATTTTTTTTTAAATTAATCCGATTTCGCTTTTGGCGATTCCTACGAGGGCGCGGTGTTATTTCTGCCATAGGTATAATTTTCTTTTCTTCCTTAAGTCTAATATATCTTTGTTTGTCTTTTTCTTTTACCACCTTTCACCTAGCTCCTATATGGCATGCTGTGGTCTTTTATAATTAGGAAAACACAAGACCTAAAACTGTTGTTGATATTTATCTCTACCAATGTGAAGTGTATTTTCTGTTAAAGATCCTAAAATAAATAAATAAATAAATAAAGCAGCATATAATAAAGGATCTTTCGTTATTTTCTCTTTTCTTCTTCTCTCTGCTATTCGCTTTTTTTCCAACCTTTCTTCTCTAATCTGTTATTTTTGGGGCGCCATGCTACAACAATAGATATTTAGATGGCCATAAATGCTAATACAAGAAAAGAAAAAAAAATGGGTTGAATTTATATAAAATTATATGTACACCGCACATAATTTTATATAGACCTGACTTGACTTTGCAGTTACTGCGCGGGGACTAGACAGTCTAGGCATGCTAATGCCCGAGATACACGAAGCTATGATAGCAAGTCAGTGGCAGTAAGCTAATAATTCTGGCTTGGTGTACAAGGAACTATTACTAGCCTAGAAAAGAAGATAATTCTGTATACACAAAGCCAAAGTTACTAGCTTCTTATCCTAGCTTGAAAAACTAGCCTCGTTTACCCTAGGCGTTGAGCTAGTTTCTCAACCTAGAAAAGTAAGCTAGTGTCATTTCTGGGATACACAGGATGGCAAGCTAGTGCAGTAATCTATACGTGACAAGAACTAGCTTCTATTCAAGCCTAATAAGCTAGTAATAGTTCCGTACACACGAAGTCAGAGTTAGTAGCTTACTTTGCTAGTGTTAGTAAGTTAACAAGCTAGTATCTCTGGCTTCGTGTGTACAGAACTAGCTTCTTTTCTAGGCTAATACGAAAAGAAGCTAGTTCTACAGGTAATGCCTAGGCATTACCTTTAGGCATTGCCTTTATTATAAAGGCATATTGACATTCTCTGATATGGTCTGTAACTCTATAAAAATGACTCTGATAAAAGATATAATTTTGTTAATAAAATTATATAAAACCCATAAAAATCGATAAAAACACCATTAAATCAATTACGGTGGTACTGATCAATTACGGTGGCAAGACTTTTCGCCACTGGAGCCACTGGAATTGCGCCACCGTACTTAGATAAAGAGACAAAACTAAGATTATTAAAAATTCTATTATTCCTACATAAAATTTAGTCTATAATGAAGGTAATGTGCTTTAATCTGAATTTGTATAAGAAATTTCGTATTAATCTACCTTATAGTTTTAACAATAATGATGCCACAGTAATTGTAAAAAAATGTATTCCAATGCCAGCGTAACACGTACTTGCATGTTTGGTGTGACCCTCGTACAGCACAACACACAACCATCTATCCCGCTCGCAAGAGGGCAACTGCGGGGTGAGGGTGACTATAGTTCGATGACTCATATGTAATGTTGCCACAAGTTATGGAGTGTTCAAATTGCGCCAGCGTAATTGCTTTTTCACTCGGGACATTTTTGGAGGGCAGTATTAAATACTAAAATATTAGATAAACTAAACGAACTAAATATTTTGAATGTCGTTATCTAATGTATTTTAAGAATAATTCACTATTTCTTAGATTAAGTTTATCAAAAACTCGAAATAAAGCAATTCGTGCGTAAAAATGGAATCGGGACACTCCACCGTAATTAGAAATTGGACCTTTAAGATTTTTTTTAAATATGAAAATAAATAGTTAATTGCTAAAAAGCTTTGGCACCGTGTAGATAACAATGTGAACTATATTATAGAATTATTTATTATACGCTAGTTAAATTTTACACATCGATTTTCAGCGACGCCGCTCCAAAATCGTGCTTGGGAAATTCACCCAACTAAATAATAACGTTTTACAGTGACGTCACATTTGTGTGAGATAACTCCACATGATTGTGATGAAATATTCAAAAGGGTTAAAAGTGTTTACCCTTTATATTGTCGTTAAAATATATGTTATGGAATGATCTTGGGCTCTGAGTTTGAATGATAAAGATAAAAAGTGATTGGTGCTATCTATAAAACCGGTGTGTGATTGCATTCTCTTATCAGAACATGTACCTCACGGTAATATTACTTGATATAATAAAGCAATGATAATAATATTATTTACTAGGTCGATAGAACCTGAAACATTAAAGCAGTTAACAAAAATCATTATTATATTGAAAACTAAAATTCACAATATCACAAACTAATTTTTTTTAGTTATATATTAAATAAAAAAATATGGTGGCCGAATGGATAAATGCATCAGTACCCACCAATGTGAGTATCACATTCTGAAACTTATTTACAACTTGCATGCACTCTGAGTGAATTCAACAGAATAGCGTTAATTGTTATTTGTTACAAATAAGTTTAATTTATTTTGTTGTGTTCGGTAACTAGTTTTTAAGACTAAGTAATATCATTATAGTTTGCTGGTCGAGATGGCTTCACTATCGTATTGGAATATTCTGTAAGGATAGTTGTAAGTTTGGATAAATAAATAAAATAAAAAATAAACTTACTAGTCATATGACTTACCATCTGCTATGTAATATAATGTTGAAGGAAAACATCGTGAGGAAACCCACATACCCTTGAAGAAATTCCATCCACCAACCCGCATTAGGCCAGCGTGGGTGTATTATTACTTAAACCCTTTTAGCTCTCTAGATAGAGGAGAGGAGACTCATGCCCAGCAATGAGATATTTTAATGGGTTGCTCTTGTTGTTGTCAATGGATTGTCTATATATATTTATATCATTATTATTGGTTGTGGACACGTCTTATTTACCTTGCCAGATATGTACTATCGGTCAGCTTTTAACCATGGCTGCTGTATGTTGGCTGGTCAAAATGACAGGCAAAATAAGTGAAACAGCTTGAGCATGATAACGTGAATTAAAGTCGTATAAATTAGGAACCTTCTATTTACATAATATTCATACATAAACGTTTGTAAATAAGCCTTCGTACCCTTTTTAATACAAATTTATATCTCCAACACGGTGCACTCAATGATGAAAGCCTCTGCCAACAATGCTGGTTGGTCAGAAAATCTTTAGAGTAATAAAAATATATACGTGTTTGCGCATTCATTATAGCCATTAATTATACAAGATACCTACCAGATTAGATGGGTAGAACGTTGTTACTTTTGATAAAGTTAATTTAAAAATGTGTATATTTCTAAACATACAGGTTAGATTTTTGAATTAAATTTGCAATGCAACTATTTTCTATAACTCTTATGTATAAACACAACTACCTTTAAATGAAACTGAAAAGAATGCAAATCGTACATATTATATAAAATTAAATAGTGTTTCGGTAACAGTTGAAAGGTTTTGCATGGAATTATTTTTTAGTTTCGTTCAAAAACTAATAATTTTAAGAAGTTGCAAAAAGACATACCTATCTTCGATGCTCTTGATAGTAAACGGTTACCGTAGTCTGTAGACACCTGCAACACCAAGGACATCACAAGCGCGTTATATAATACATGTATGCAACAGCAGAGTAATAGGTTTTTACCCGACTGCCAAAAAGGAGGGTAATGTTTTTAGTCGCTGCGACTAGTATCAGTGTGAAAGGCCACTTACCGCATCTCAACACGGCTTTTATTCGATGATCGTCGTATAAATATTTGTGTTTCAGTTCTGTTCACGCACGGTTTCACAGACTACATGTTTGCCCTTCATTTAGACAGGCTTTACTTGACTGATGAATTAAATATAAGTTGCGTATGTGCCTTATTTACATTTAAAATGAACCAGTGTTTTGAAAAGTGGTTGGTTCTTCTACGCTGCTCAATATGGAAATTTTTACCCTATATTAATTACTAGAAACTTCTCTAACTTCTCTTCTTTCTTCTTAAAGCAAGGCTATCGAGGCTGATAACACAAATAGTAAAATACCCAACGGTACACGATAAAGTAAGCGATAAATAAACATATACAATATAGTAAAAGCCGATAAATTTCGAACAGCATCCTTCTCTGTAAGTAATACTTTAGGATATTGTGTAAGGTCAGAGGAGTCCCGAGGGTGTGTCCACAAGATTTACGATCTCCAACTTTACTAGCAGATGGTACTAGATCCTACATCTAACACTTGTTGAGAATGTAAAACATGACTGTTATAATACTTCTTAACTTTGTTTGTTATTCTTTTTAAGAAATTTGAGATATGGGACTCCCGTGACTACGATATGTTTGAATTTTTTTTTTGTAAGTGTTTGGAACATATCTCTCTATCTGTATACAAATTTATTAAAAAGATAAAACACTCTTCAAAATTTATAAGATTAGCCGTCGCGCGAGGCTTCACTTTCGTGGCTCTTTTTTTGGCATCTACTCAGCTTCTATAAATCGTAGCATAATGTTATATATCCTATAGCCTTGCTCGATAAATGGGCTATCTAAAACTAAAAGAATTTTTCAAATTAGATCAGTAGTTCCTCAGATCCTAGCGTTCAATCAAACAAACAAAAATAGATTATTATTCGTAATATTAGAAACGTGAAGGCACAGAGTGGTACTGCGGGCGTGTAATCCCTGGTTATATTGAGCCGTCTGCCTGGAATAGTACCTCCGACCAACAGAATACCGCAGGCATAATAATACTAGTGTTGTGTTCCATATGGTGAGTAGTGGCATCCAGAGCTCATTGGGAAGGGAAGGGATTTTAAGCGATCGGCAAAACTTTTGCTACATACGTCCATAGACTACGTACTAAGTACTACGTACCTAACCTTTTTTGACATCATCAACATATAAAAAAAAGAATGTTCCAACTGTACGTGGCAGCATTAAAAGGAGTATATCCCAAAATTGTATAAGTGAGATAATTACGTTGTAACATTATGAAACAACGTGTTGAACGCGGCACGTGCACCTAACATCAGTGATTACAGCTGTGATTATCCTCAATGTTACTGCTTATATTGTTACCATTATAACATGTATTATATACATTATCTTCCTTTTTGTAGTAGGTAGTTAGTATATAATACTATTTGTAATCGTGGAAGTGTTTTAGACTTTTAATTTATATCTACATAATGTATTTATTTTGTCGGTACCTACCTAGTTAGCTGAATATAAAAATAAATACAAAAATGTTTTGTTTAAATTTAATCACGGGAATATTTAATATTTATAGTGTATCTAGGAATGCGATACGATTCTAAGAGTGAACTTATTATTACAATGACTTTTATTTACAATAAACACCATGTCAAATTATCAATTCAAAACCGGCTTTCATAACATCATCTAAATGCAATTTCACTATTTCAAAAATCATCCAAGAAATACCGTAAAGTTTCTTTAAACTATTTAATAATTAAGTTAACTTTAAGCTCGCGGACTTGCCAACAAACTTTAAGGGAAACCCCTTAATATCCAATATATCATTTTCACCATTTTATGCAAGTAAACTTTCAAAAGTTAAGTTACAAACTTAACGCTGCATAGGGTGGACCGTAATTTAAGATAAGTTAAGATTTAGATACGGTTAAGTGAGGCTAAGTTGGAGTTAAGTGCTAAGTTAACGTGGTCCGGTGCTCCAAATCGAATATTCTGTTGGGAGTTTAAAATTTACTTAGAACTTAGTCTTGAAGTCTTTGGATTGAACTCAATGTGACCAACCTATTATTTACTACTTCGCAAGCGACGGTGTAATAAATTATTCTGAAAGTATCTTAATTAGCTAAGCTGTGGGACGTTAGTTCTAAACTTAAAATTGTTTTCTTTACTTAAGTTTAAAAATACTTAAAGTTAGTAAAAATAGTTTAAGAAGGTTGCCCTCTAGCTAAATGGATCGACCGACGAGCTAAAGAGGTCGCTGGACCTGACTGGATACTGAAGGCGGAGGACCAAGTGCTATGGCGCGTGTTAGGACAGGCCTAAGTCCAGCAGTGGACTGCAATAGGTTAAAGTTATGATGATGATAATGATGATGATGAAGGTTAAAGATTTTAAGCACATTGCTTGTACTAATAATTTAATTGTTTTAAATTCACAGTAACAGCGTACATATAACTGTTTATAGGTAAGTATATTTCTTATTTCAACTATAGAGAGAAAAAATTAAAACACTATTATTAATTACAATCATTTAAAACATTGAAGTATTTTAGAAATCATCATCAGCAACCCATAATTGTCCCACTGCTGGGCTCGGGTCTCCTCTCCTCTATTCTGAGAGCTGAGAGGGTTTTAGGCCGTAACCCACACACGCTGGCCTAATGCTCGTTGGTGGATCAGACATACACTTAGAATTTCTTCTAGGGTATGTGGGTTTCCTCACGATGTTTTCCGTCACCGTTAGCAGATGGTCAATCACATGACTAGTACATATAAATTTCACTAAGTGAAATCCACATTGGTACTGCTGGTCGGAATACTCGGAATCGAACTCTGACCGCGTGTTTAGCACGCCGGTTCTTATATCCATTCAGCCACCATCGCTTTTTTTTTAGAAATACAGCATCAAAACTGAAATGTTTCCGGAAATGAGAAATCTTATTAACAAATATCTCGCAGCGTTAATCTAAACGATAAATAAAACCCATAAAATTTTAAATAAATTTACTTAAAATTAGATCATTCTACTAAATTATTAAAGTCCAAATAAGGTTGGATCCCTAAATTGAGTTAACCGCATATGAAAAATTAAACAACACGTTTTATCGCTGGTCAGGTATCGTTGGTCAGACTTCCATTAACCATTAATATTTAAACACTTTCGACCAATTGAATCGGGTATTTAGGTTGGTTAATTACGGACATGTGCATCCAAATAATTAATTAGATCAATCATTCAATTAAATATGGATTAAAATTAAAATGATTTTCAAACACAAATTCTATTACAATATTATAAAGTGAAAGAGTTTCTTTGGTTGAACGCGTCAAACTCAGGAATTTTTGATCCGATTTAAAAAAATATTTAAGTGTTGGATAGCCCATTTATTGAGAAAGGCTATAGGTTATCACGATACGGCCAATAAGAGCTAGCTAGCTAGAGCAAAACAAAGTAGACGGGAGTGAAGCCCTTGGCACCAGCTAGTCATAAAATAAACTATTCAAAAGTTTTAAATGAATGACGCATCAATAAATTATGTTATTAAAATTAATACTTTATTTCTATTATTTTCTTTTCCTTTCTTCGGATAAGTGTATTTGTACGAATATCTGTTATTCTTACACAGAAATAATGCAAATTCTATATATAATACCTCGACTTCACATAGCAACCAATAACATATAATTTTCTGCTTACGTTTTTTGTTCAGACATAAAAAAATTACTTTAAAATATTGTAAAATTCCGAGCCTCAAGGCTAAAGGGTAACGAACTCGTATCATCCCAGCAGCCAGGATGACGTAAACAAAATTTTAACTTTTAATTCATTTTGGCTAGTAAACCAACATGTTTATCGTACATATCCCAGGGCGCTCATCAACACGGAAACGAGCCAACAAATAATTAAAATGTCCCCGAGACATTTTCACCCGTATTACGAGATTTACGTTGCAAAAACCTGTGAGGGAGAATGACTGTGGGTTCTGTATTATTGCACATAGGTTATGGATTTTTAAGGATTGGCAACACGGTTGTGATACCCCCGGTATTGCAGGCATCCATCCATAGGCTATGGTAAACACTTACCATCAAACCGTATGCTTGTTTGCCACCGTTGTCGTGGTGTAAAAAAATGCTAAGGACAGCCTTTTTTTGGCATATAGAAAAAAAATACACCAAAAATTAAAAAAAAATATCTTAAAACATCATGTTATTCAGTATATTTTATTATATTCATAATTATCATATGTTTTAATCTATCTAATCTAATCGAAAACCTTGTCTTTATACAGCATCATGGTACTCGTACAGTCTTATGGTACTGCTTACATAAATACGTTAATATTATTGTGTGCATTTGTTACAGAAATATCACTTCCATTTTCTATTGTGGAACCCTAAAAAAGAATCGCAAATTAAGGTAAAAAACCGTAAAACGACCACAATGTGGACATATTTAACCGAGATATGTCCGTATATTTGTTGTGCGGGAAGCTTTTAAATAAAAAGTTTCACGAAACGCCGGGTTCAAGGAGATTTTCCAATTATATTTCGGTCTAATGGAATACGTAACAACATTTTAATTTTTAAATCCGAATTCACAATGTATTCTTTTTACAATGTGTGTTTTCATCAAGAAGGTAGATTTTCATTTGTTTATTAATAATATGGTCATGTTTTTGTGCATTTTTATTTGTATTTTTATAATATCGTCTGATTATAAGACTGCTGTTTAGAATCAACAATACCTATTATATTTAAAAAAATACATTATGATTAGCCATCGCCCAATATTCTGTCTATACTTTTGGAAAATTCATGACGTTACTAGATATAGGTATACAGTAAGTTTCGTAAATCGCACTTCAGTTTGACAACTGTCATAAAACGTATTTTTTTCTATAGTAAGAACTTCGTGACGCATGACTTGACGAAGCTATTTACACGTTGATATATCACTATAATTTACGATGGAGCTAAAAACTATTTAAAAATTATTTATCTGGGCCTATATACGAGTACTCCTAAATTGCTAATTCTATACAAATGAATTGATACAATAAACCCAACTCACCGAGAGTCTAACCACGGTGACCTCAATCCAGATATATTTTGTTTCATTAGCAACGCTAACAAGTATCGAACTTTAACTAACCCGAACATCAGTTCACTAATCGGGCCTGAGTGTTCTCTGGGGCCCGATTACCCAACTAAAACAGAATATTTAAAACTTACGTCTAGCAGCCTTCAAATTTAACATTACCTCTGCAAATATTACTAAGCCAACCTAGTTACGTGTACGTCATGTAGCGTATAGCGTTATATTATAAGCATATATTTAAAGCTACCACGAGCATTGCAGAAAACTATAGTAATAATAATAATAATAATAATATTCTACCACATTCACACAACGCCATCTAGTCCCAAAGTAAGCAATTATATTTGCTTGTGTTATGGGTACTAAACAACTGATATACTACTTAAATACATTTTTTTTGTAAATACATACATATTATAGATAAATTACACCCAGACACAGAACAAACCTTTATGCTCATCACACAAAGATTTGTCCTGGGTGGGGATCGAACCCACGACCTCCGGCTTAGCAGTCAGGTTCACTAACCACTAGACCAACAGGCCAGTCAGACAGAAATAGTCAGTAACGATAGTAAAGAACTTTATCATAATTATCTCACTTCACTGAATTTCACTATTTTAGTCTATAAATGATTGATTAGGACAATAAAAAAATTGGTAGTGCTCTGGGAATTCAAATTAATGGGACCAACTGGTAGTAAAGATTCCCCGTGGGCCTATCGATAGGACATACATGCTGGTAGAACCACAGGGAAACGGTTAATTTAATTATGTACATAAATGTTTAAAAAATATATGTCTACACTCTAGATGGCTTAGTTATTGATATTACCGCTTACCATCAGGCGGACCGTACGTCTGTTTGCCACCGTCGTGGTATAAAAAAAAATTACATTACTAAGTATTTAGTTCTTCCACATCTATCAATGGCCCTTCTGCTAGCTTAGCAATTCTTTAAGCGGCTAATGAATTTTCTGCAAACAGAAACTATATACCACTACTGCGGCTGTAATTTTCTGTAAACTGGAGATATTTCTCCAAGCAAATTGCTTGACGATCTTATGTCTCATAACTCAACTACAGCAACAATAGTTATTGGTATGTAACCCATGGTACATACCCCGGTATGTACTCATATGCTAGTCAGAGATAGTGATGTCGGCCCTACTCAAACAACTAACGAATTACATGCAAGTACAAATCTGTTAGACGTAGATGAGGCATTTGATGAGGAGGAGCGTATTTACTCACGAGTTGCTTATTAGTTTATGAATTATTCTATGGAATTTCAGAGGGTATTAATATTGCAGCTACGTTATATTGGTCAGACGGTTTCATGTGTAGTTTGTGCTACGCTACAAATATACTCGTATCTATAGTATCTATCTAGTATCTATAGTAGGTCTCTTTATTGTACACTTCTCGTATATGCTTACTAAAAGTACCTTAAAATTACGTAACTGCCATAATTTTAATTGTTTCACGATTATTGTATATATAATAGTTTTTGAAATCAAATTTTCTAATGACATAATTATTTTTAATTTTATGACAGTTGTATGTGTGAATTTAGTATCAACTATTAATTTAATTATTGAAAAAATAAAAATATTAATATTTCCGAGATGAGCCATGTAAAGTGGGAGTTAGCAAAGCTAAATAAATACAATTATTCTTAGTATATCAAGTCAAGATTATGGAAGGATCGACTTCACAAATTTAATAGTATTCAACAAAATTCAGTCGTAAAATCACTCTCATCAAATACAAGTAGATAGTAGATAAGTATAAATTTAAGCCAATAAATTTACGACGTATTTTTAATTGATAAATTGATGTAAGCAGAAATATTTCACCTAAACAACGAAAAGAAAAACGAGAATTACAGATTTTTATATACTACTAGTATAATGTTATCTCCAGAAAACAAAAATACAAAGGTCGCGACACATACAAATCATGTATAGAGTACATTTGTTTCAGTCTTTGAATATTAATTACTTCTTAGGAAAAACGATAACAACGATAAAAAAAATATGAAACTCAATCTCAACTTTAGCTGTTTTTTGGAAATAATTAACCTATTAAACGAGTAACTTTTTTCCGCCTGTTATGACAGTCTTTGTTCCTCTACAATCTACCATTCTTGTTGACATAAAACTCTGAACGCCCGACTTTGTTAATAAATTGTAGTCGAAAACGGCTGTTTTTTCCGCATGTGTCTGTTGGCTTGCGTCCAAACTGTGGTAGGTGACCTATGTCGGACATGACGCCAACAACATCCTACAATAAATTTACGAAGGAGAAAGTTTGCTTCAAACAAAATAAGCTTTTAGAGGAAGGCTTTCACTAATATTGATATTGATTTTTTTGTTTCCTTATCTTAAACAGCTTGTTGACTAATTAACACTTATTGGAATCAACGGTTATAACGATTAGCTTGGATTCAGTTAATTTACATGAGCACTTATAGAAATGTATTAAGTAATCGTGTAATTTTTTGAAGTGCTCTTTAAAACGGCATATAAATGATAAGTACTACAAGATATACACGACACGTACAAGAGAATAATATGTACTTAGTACCACGATGGTAAGTCCCGAACTAAAAATCTCCTATCAAAACTGAGATATTGTTTCTCAAGAATAATTTTTTTGAAAACTGGTTAACAAATTTGTTGTGTTTTAGTTAGGTGGGTAAAAAGAACCTCTTTTATTTACTACTAAACTACGTAAAATAGCTATCTGAAGCATAATATTACCTGAATATTCATTTAAAGTTCGACCACCTTTGGCGGTACTTTATACACAGTAAAAGTACGATTAAATATTTACTCAATCAAAATATAGTCCGCTCTTTACTTGTTTCATGTTAGCCTCTGAGGTTAACGATACAACTTATAGGTCAAAGTTTGTCACCAATTCCCAACTATCTTGTAATGTGGCCGAGGACACTCCAGTAATCTTCAGATGCCTTCACTTTACAAAGACTGGGTTTGGGCAGAATTGATTAACGAATCGATTAGCCTGTAGTGTGTGATTTATGTTAAACTTCTAAGTTGCTAAGAGCAGTTTCAAAGCGGTAAGTGTATAGGCATTTTAATGGATTAGTTATGTTATTTTACTTACATCGCATTAGTACTTCGATGTAACTAAAATGCTTCAATTATAAATGTTTAATATTTGTACATTAGAGATGTGAAGTTTACAGAGATTCAGAACAACTATTATGAACCGCAATCATATAATTATTAGGGAATCAAACACAACACGTAAACATCTACTTCTCTTACTTTATCTCATGATTAACGCAAAGTTATAAAGAAATTCTACACACGAAATCATTAAGTATTATCATCAATTTGTTTCATCATCAGCAACCCATTTAGTCCCACTGCTGGGCTCGGGTCTCCTCTCCTCTAACAAGAGAGCTGAGAGGGTTTAGGCCATAATCCACTCCCGCTGGCCTAGTGCAGGTTGGTAGATCAGACATACTCATAGAATTTCTTCTAGGGTATATGGGTTTTCTCACGATGTTTTCCTTCACCGTTTGCAGATGGTAAGTCACTAGACTAGTAAATATAAATTCCACAAAGTGAAATCCACATTGGTACTGCCGGTCGGGATCGAAATCGGACCGTGTGATTTGCACGCCGGTCACTTATCCATTGAGCCATCATCTTCACCATCATTTGTTTACTTGTATAAAATTAGACGAAACATTTATACTTAAATGAAGTGAAATAATATGGCATCGAGTATTTAAACAAGACATTTCACAAATACCAGGCACCCCTATCAATGAAAACTGCATACTTCAGTATTTATATCTGGCATAAAACCAAAACTAAGACGCTGAGCAGTACTTGTAAAAGAAAAAGATTTTGATCCATGAATTGGCTGGATGGGCACGTTTCGCCTGTGTAAATGTTTAACGTCCATTACTGCTTAATCCTCGTGACGCGCACTTTGATGGATTAGCCAGCCGCCATCTTTCTTTCGTGTTACTTACTTGAAACTGGCCTGGCTCTAGCAGAAAATTAACTATTCAAATCTGGTCAACGGTCTTGTTATTTTGTTTTGAGGTGACTATTTGTTATGAACTGAATTAAACAAGGCGTTCTATTGTTTTTGTGGAATACTCATAAATTAAAAGGGACAGTGTTAACAACTAGTGCCACAACGTTCACAGGTTGAATGACAAAAAAAAATGTATTTTTTCCTGAAAATAAACCTCTTTTAAGATGTTGTGATGTATTAAGCGATTTATAATTTAGGCATTGATCCGTATAGTTGTTTTCGTTTACATGATAGAGGAGAATGACCAACTAGCTTATTTTTTCCGATTGCGTTATGTTTTTACCAAACAAACTCTGTGAAATATAAGTCATAATTTCCATTTTCAAATTCAGAAATCCCGTGACTAACCAAAATACGCGAAACATCTTTGGAAACAAAGTTGCGTGCTAACTCACAGTTTGTTTTACCTATTTGCGTAAATTCATTACTTTATTAGGATTTCACCAAATCATTTCATGTAAGATATTGTTATTGTTTCCAAGTTTTGATTTAGGGGTAGATAGCGACGACTGATAGAATCCATTCGAAATTCCATCTTTTATATCGCTGGCCCAAATATTACAAACTAGCTTCCGCCCGCTGCTTCGCCCGCGTGGTATGTATTTTATACCTATAAACCTTCCTCTTGAATCAGTCTATCTATTAAAAAAACCGCATCAAAAGCCGTTGCGTAGTTTTAAAGATTTAAGCCTACATAGGGATATAGGGACAGAGAAAGCGACTTTGTTTTATACTAAGTAGTGATAGTGATATATAAAATACTCTGTAAACTTGTATCTAAAATTGAAAGTATTTATACCTACATTTTGAGCAAAAACATGAATTTTTCAAGAAGTATTTAATAATGAAATATTTGATCTTAGACCTATTTGAAATGTAATTAAATTAATTCAAGTAAATATAATATGTTAACGATTGCGTAACCAGCTTGCAATCCTAGCTCATTCAAAGTTTTATTGTGAATAAAATATTTTCATACTATAATCACTTAGAAGCATCCTAACTGCCGTACTCAGAGATGTTGCTAAACTTTAAAGTTTATCTAGTAAAAACGTGTAATACTTAAGTCGATACGCTTAAAGACGATTATTGAATGAAAAAAGAGTACTGCTAATCTACGTCTCTGAGTGCGTCAGTTAGTGTCGTAAGATGTACTGGCTTTCATCACAGGCTATTATTTAGCCTGTCTAGGATGCCATTAGTTTTTTTTAAAACACAATAAAGACAAAAACAAGTATCATTTAAAAACACTACTATATAACAACATTCTTTAAAGTAAAATACCAAACAGGAAAGCATGAGTAAGCAATAATTATAGCTAAACATATGATTTAACATGTGAATGTGGTGAATAAATAATTCCCGTATTTCACGTTAAGGGTACAAATTAATAGGCAACCTGCGGGGTAGGACAAACAAACTGACAAAGAGCTGCTTAATTGGCAATTTACTCATGTTTACAATACTATTGTTTAACTGAGAGCCGGTCAATTAATTTTTGTAATTAAGATCCGATTGTCAGAAGCTTGTCAAATAAATACGACACGGTTTGTGGTACGACAGTTGCACAACTGTTCAATGATGGTAATTATAAAAACAACAATTATAATAATAATAATATTCTACCACATTCACACAGCGCCATCTAGTCCCAAAGTAAGCAATTATATTATTTTTTTGTGTTATGGGTACTAAACAATTGATATACTACTTAAATACATTTTTTTTTTGTAAATACATTAATATTATAGATAAATTACACCCGGATACAGAACAAACCTTTATGCTCATCACACAAAGATTTGTCCTGGGTGGGGATCGAGCCCACGACCTCCAGCTTAGCAGTCAGGTCACCACTAGACCAACAGGCCAGTCAATTACTTATAACGAAATAAAAAATCTTTCGCTGCTGACCTGACATTTCTCTAACTGATGCCATGCAAAACAACAACAATACAATACAATACAAAAAACTTTTATTTGTTCTCTCACACAGTACATGAAACATTTAAGATAACAAACAACGGGTCCATAATAGAAATCAGCGAATGTGTAGTCTGTGTGAGAGACTGGACTCTGTACTAGGAAGTCCTGTATTACAGATCACCAGCCTCTCCGTGCTCTGGATAGGTGGAATATGTGTGAATGGAGGACAACAACAACATGTCGAGATCAAACACCCAGTTAGTGTTTGTCACTTACACTTTGCAAACTGCACGCAATAATAACTTAATCCCATCGTTGGGTTGTTTTTGTGACAATTTTTATAAATAAATAAATAATAATGATGGTAATTATAAAAACAACAATTATAATAATAATAATAATATTCTACCACATTCACACAGCCCCATCTAGTCCCAAAGTAAGCAACTAAACAACTGATATACTACTTAAATACATTTTTTTTTGTAAATACATACATATTATAGATAAATTTCACCCAGACACAGAACAAACCTTCATGCTCATCACACAGATTTGTTCTGGGTGGGGATCGAACCCACGACCTCCAGCTTAGCAGTCAGGGTCACTAACCACTAGACCAACAGGCCAGTCTAAAATATTATAAAGCTGAAGAGTGTTTGTTTAGTTGAACGGGCTAATTTCAAGAACGTGTTAGAGAGCCCATTTATTGAGGAAGGCTATAGACTACATAAAATTACGCCACGACTAATAAGAGCTGAGCAGTGGTCAAACAAATAACGATGGGAGCGAAGCCCCGCGCGTTTTTTAGTTTGCAAAATTGTTACTGTTATAACGAGAATATTCACAATCGTATCCGGTGTTCATTAATCTTGCCTCGAGCCGGAAATTGGACTGAAGGCCTCTTCTGTAGCAATGGAGGATAATATCGACTTAATAACCTAATGAAAACATAGATGGTAAATATAAAAAAAACTGGAGTTACTTTCTTAATTGTTTTATACCATTTCCATTAAAAAATTCAAGACGCACACTTAGCGATCAAAAAACGACGCCCAAAATGGAGCTCAATTGCCACAGTACCTAATATTAGTGTAGAAAGTATTTGACTTAGGTAAACTTGTATAAATTATGACTGTACTCATAATCCACATGTCTCGCCAATAAGATATTATGATTTTTTTTTTTTTTTTTTTTTTTAAGACAACGCCCGCACTAGGGAACAAGCCCTGTGTTTGATTGACCAGATATAGACTCTAAATTTGTCCTCGTGCAAATTTTGATTAAATTTATTGGATTTAAATATTCAAGTAACTCGTTTTACCTACATTTTGACGTATTTTCCATAATGTAACTATGCCAAAAATGTCTTTTCGTAGCTCGACTAGAATATTGACAACCGGCTGTAATGAAATTCAATACTGCTGGTTCAGGATGTGAAGAGTATATTAATAGTACTACTACTAAATATTTTTGTATTACAACTCAACGTAGTAGGAAGTCCTACTACGTTTTTATGTCTCTTTGCTTCACAGAACTTGTAGTACAAAAAATACCCTAATATCTGCAAACTATAGCCTCCGCTTGTAATTTCCTTTACTTAGTGGACTCAACGTCTGAGACCCACCCGACACATTATTGTACAGCTACCCTACTTCCCACTCAGCTCACTTAATGTCCGCAATATGTTTTTATACCCTCTCTATGGACTTGTTTTGGTGTTTTCACCCTACTCGACGATTGTCCCCGAACACGAACTTATTGGTGTGATCCTGTTTGTAGTGCTAGGATTTCCTTTTATTACATTTAACAGCTATCGTTTTGTTATACCTACTTATATATTAGGAGAAATAATAAATTAATTAATTGATATTCGATTTCACTTCATGGCTGTTGTAAACAGTGCACATAGGGTTGTTGTTGTCTATTATGATGAATGCATTAGGTCATAACAGAAATTATAACTGAAACAAAATCGAGAAAAGAAATGGGTGTAACGGAATAAAATGCTTGAAGTTTGGAGTAACAAAGCCACCTTTATAAAACAATGTCAATATACACGTGTTAGATATTATAATTAAAGGAGTCTTATAATCAATAATAATAATAATATATCTAAGAACCGTAGGTACCATGTGATAGCGCCAGGATTTTAGGAATAACATTAAAATACATTGGTAATTATTTATATAAGTGTTATTCCTAAAATCCTGGCACCATCAATTTCAATAAATATAAATTCGACTTTAAATTTGCCAATTGAAAAAGTTGGCTTCAAAGCCTCAAAGGCGAAAGTTTAATTCCCTAGAGGAGTGTAAAATGTGGCATTAGAGTACTTTATGTTTGCCTATCAACAATTCTGAAATGAACTGGTCATCAGAGAATTAAGAGGTACTAGCATTCGCTTGTGGTTTTAAGGAATTTCACACACGTGGACCACAGGAACGCTTTATTGGAATCAAATATATACCTTTCTCACTATCTAAACCTGCACGATTTCTTTGCAAATAAACATTGATACATTGTTCGAATGCAACATGAACACACTTCCAATTTAAAAGTCTACAATTTAGTAGTAATTAATTGGATATTTTTATTCGTGGTGACAATACCATTGTATCTATTTTATGTTAACCTCACGAAATATTTCTATCAAATTCTACTTACCGTAACAGTTGGCTAGTATTTAATACTTACACTGGTAAACTTTTAAAGGTACATAATATTTTCTTTACATTATATAACACTAACTAGCTTCTCAAAACAAAAGTTCATTGGTCCACATTATATCTGTTTAAGAGCAAACACTGACTGAATTGAATGCCGTACTATCGGACCATCGGCAAAGTCAAATAAATCCGGTGTAACTATCGAGTTCAGTCTATCTAGTTCGAGATGCGACTAAAATATTCACGATTCCTATTCAATCGGTTTAAAATCGATTTGATTCCAAAAAGCGATGTGTATACTATTGAGCTTGTCGTCATAGCTTAGGTTTTGTAAAACAAGTTCAGTAGATGCCTACGTTTATAAAAAAAGCAACGCCTCATGTCGCTTATCTAATATCGATAATGTTTAAATTATTACGAGAAGAAAAGGACTATGGGGAATGGTATCACCCTAGTCCTTTTCTTCTCGTAATAATTAAAAAACATACAAAATACAAAGTAAATTCTGACTCATTTCAACTAAACTAAATAAAAACTGTCAACTAGACTCATTTAATCTATTATTTTACAGCTAAAACTGTATCCTAGTACGTATGGAACCACCCTCAACTTTATAGGTCATAATAAAATATCCCTAATTTTCTATTCTACAAACTTGAAGCTCATTCATTATTTCGGTTACAAAGTTATTCTTATAAAAGCTATAACTTCTAAAACAATGTAAATAGCACTTAAAAACCTACTAACGATAAATTATATACCTTTGTTTATCGTTATCCCTAAGTTAAGCATAAACTTTTATTCCTTGCCTCTATCCAAACCATCCTTTTAAGAATAACAAAGTTACTTAGCTTAGATTTATACTGTTATAATATACTTTTATATTAATATTACCTCCTATAACAGAAAGTTATTGAAACGGTAAAAGCACTCCACTATTTTATTTTGATTCCTATTTTTATTGACTTGCGAGCGCTGATACTGTAATAATAGGAGTTATCTTACGCCGTCTTTTCTTGCATCTCATAAAATAGATCTTGAAAAGTAGGTTAAGTGTGGCTTTAGCTCACAACCCACCATTGCACAATATTGAGCAATCAAAACAATATGTGAACAACTTCAAGTGATTTCAAACTATAGAAAGATCAAAAAGAATAAGATTGTAAATGACAATACGTTAATGGCCAAATAACTACGATATAATAATATATTGTTTCGTTTATTTACTTATGTAACATTTGAGAATGTGTCCTGCCTTAAGTAATCACACACATAATCGAACCTTAAATAATCACACACGTAATAGAATTGTTGGTGTTATCATAATCACAATATCATTATGATAACACCAACAATTCTATTGCAAACCATATTAGAAACTTCTTTTATTCCGCTTGAGAACAATTTGCCATGTGCTTATAATAAAACAATCCATACATATTATAAAAGGCTTTGTCCTGACTGAATGACTGACTGACAGACAACGCCCAGCCTAAACCGCTGTTCGTAGCGACTTGAAATTTGGTGTGTGTTTGTCCTAATGTATAGAGGTGTACTAAGAAAGGGTTTTTTTTTAATTCAACCCCTAAGGGGGTGAAAAGGGAAAATTTCTTTGTTTTTTAACTTATAGATTTGAAAATTTGTTTTGGGGTCCTACTATCAAAATAAAAAATACCCTCATCAATATTTTTGACAAAGGTGGCTTTGGAAGGGTGAAATTGGGGATGAAACGTTGTACGGAAAGATCTTTGTTTTGATGTTAACGTTTTACAAATTAGTATTAGGATAGGAACTTAAAATGTTGTTTTTAATATTTTTGATAGGGATGGGGTGAAATATTAAATAGACAGTTCTTTGTTTTTCAAGTTATATGTTTGGTCCCATGAAATAGGGGGCGAGCCTATTGTCATTCACATTTGCTTACCAATCTCCGGGAAAATCTCAATACTAGAATTTCATGATAGAAAAGCCCAATTCCATTTTCACCCGACCCGGCAATCGAACCCGGGATCTCTTGCACAGCAGTCGTATACGCTTCCCACTGCGCCACGTTTTCAGGGACGCTAATTACGAAAATGTTATCTATATTGACGTAAAATCAAATTCAACTCCTGTAGTGGGGTGTAGGCAAATTTGCTGTCACTACTTTTCGGATAACCTATTAGGTACATTCTTATCTTGTGACTTTCATAAGTGTTACCTTGTAACCTAGATGAATAAACGAAATTTCATTTCATATCATTTCATTGTGGAATTCATGAATTGCATCTCAAACGCGGACGAAGTCGCGGCCAAAAGCTAGTATTATATAAAAAATCTTAGAGAGAAGTTATTTCATCAACAATCTGCAAAGTGAATTATGGAAATCTGTACTTTTGCTTTTGTCTATTGTGTTGTAAACAAACAATGAACGAAATGCAAACAACCAGATACATTATTCCACAATATTCTTTTCACAAAAAAGCTAAGGCAAACCAACCATAATACTTCCATAGAGAATCTTCAAACTTTTTTAATATCAAAAGAGTTGCGAGTCGAAACTCGTTGTTTATTCGAATTTTGAAAGCTCCAAAAGCTTTGCGAGACTAGACGGAAGGAAGAAACTGTTTCTGTTGAGTTGGGTACTACAAAGTTGTTTTTGCGGAGAAAATTATAGACTGGACGGTTTACTTTCTTGTTTTGCGGTGAAAATTGCTTGACAGATTAAAAAGTTATTTTATTAAGTACCTAGGTGGTGGAGATATAATGCTAAAATTTAGCAGCATACCTTGAAGAGTACAAATTTATAATTCAGAGTTATAATTTTTTTGTTCCGCATCTTAAAAAGATGGTACCACGCCAACACCATCTGCTATTGGTAAAGGAAAACATTATGAGAAAAGTCAAATACCCTAGAAGCAACAATAATTATCTGTATTATGATCCATGTAATGACTGGCCTGTTGGTCTAGTGGTTAGTGACCCTGACTGCTAAACCGGAGGTCGTGGGTTCGATCCCCACCCAGGACAAATCTTTGTGTGATGAGCATAAAGGTTTGTTCTGTGTCTGGGTGTAATCTATCTATAATATGTATGTATTTACAAAAAAAATATATTTAAGTAGTATATCAGTCGTTTAGTACCCATAACACAAGCAAATATAATTGCTTAATTTGGGACGGCGGGCGCTGTGTAAATGTGGTAGAATATAAAAAAAAAATGTGATATTGATATATTTAGTCTAAGTTTACCTACTTTTAAAAATAAACTAATCTCACTTAACTGAGTTATACCTTTTATTGTTACTTTGTATTCATAAGTACATATCACGCACGATGTTAAAATTTGATTAAGTTTTTAAGTTAGGGGAAGCCTTATGCTCCCAACTACCTCTTTTTGTTTTGCTTTCCGTGGCAACCTGTAATTAAGGCAGCACCATCATTTATGTATACAATTGTCTGAATATTTCTTAGCTTTTAAGGTGTATGTTCTTGTTGATTGTTCTAATAAATAAAATAAAATAAAATGTTTGGCTTATCTGTGCCGAAAATTTCAATTTACTTTTCAGAGCATATTCTCACAACTATGTTAGTAACAACAGATATACTTGGCATAGATAAAGTTGAACAAATCACACAAAAAGAAAGAACCAACAAGTAAACTAAACTACACAAACAAATCTTTTTCCAATTGGCCTAAATATATTTTCGATTAGCACAATCGAGCTCAACATTGTTTCAGCATTATTGCACATCCTTCCAAAATACTACAAAGATACTTGTACTCATATCCAAATAAAAATCAAAGAAAAATACACCTTATTGCTAATGCAGTAGAGTGTTTGGGTGATCACAAGAACTGTTTATATAAGACAGTCTGCGAGATATAGAATATAGCTACAAGTGAATGGAATCTCAATACAAGGCGAGTTTTATTTCAGTTGAATCCTAGATACTTCGAAGGGAGCTTCTCTCAATAGGGAAAGTTTGAAGCGCATAATTTTCAAGTTTTTATTATTTCAGTAGAGATGGAACAAGCCCTCACTTTGTCTGAGTAAAGCTTGGATTTGGAATAAAGAATTTTCTAGTTCTGTTATTATGCTTTGTTCTTCTTTGTAGAGATGATTTGAAAAGTTAGATTCTATGTTAGCTAGACTCTTAGTTTTGTACAATACAATATTTGTATCAATAGATATTATACATACTCCAAAGGATAACAATGGCATTGGCGTTAACAAAAAAAAAATTAAAATACAATTACAATATAATAGAAAAAACGTTAAAACGTCTCGCAACCAAAACAGAACTCTGCATATGCATATATGATATAGGTAGGTGTTCTCTATAAAATTATAAAAATAAAATGTTCAAGGAAATGTATGTAACGACCGTATTTTATTAACAAGTTCTCATAAAATTAACTTTGTATAATAAGATCCATATCACAAGAGAGAGAGGGATTTCAAGATGACAATATCAGATTTATATTCCACAATGACCTTTGTCTTTAGAAGTAGGTAACGTACCTATTTAAATTCCACTGACAAGTAGATCTGATAGTCTTTAATTTGGGGACTCGTATCAGCTGATAAGTGAATAGAAATTTCAGTACCAATGGTTAGTTATGCGGGTATCAAAATAGCTTGCGAATTTCCATTTAAGCAATTTTTGATACTTTCTGTTTGAATGTCAAGTCGATCAGAAGAACAATAATAATAATAATAATAATAAGCTTTATTGTACACACCAAAAATGTTACAATCTAAAATACATTAAAAGTTAATATTTAGTAGGTACAAAGGGCGGTCTTATTACTTACAGCAATCTCTTCCAGACAACCTTAGGATGGAGTTGAATGGAAGAAGAGACGGCAGTTGTTGGTGTGTTATAATCTAGATAATTATTTGTAATACATTAAAATAAAATAAAATAACAAATACTGAATAATATAATAGATATGTTTTCTATAATTGAAATTTCTCATAAAATTACCGTAATATATAAATACATATAGTAATATAATACATACAATAAAATATATACAAAAACAAAGAGAGAATACAGTAGATAAATAAAAAGGTGTTATCAACTATAACGATAGGTAATAATTCTTTACCATAGTTTTAAAAACAGCAAGAGACTGTGCTCTTTTGATTTGTAAGGGAAGAGCATTCCACAGACGTGTAGCGAGTACTGTAAAGGAATTACCATAAAAGACTGTAGAATGCGAAGGTATACTTAACTGAAGATTTTCCGACGATCGTAAGGACCTTGAATGTGTATCACGAAGGAACTCAAATCGTCCTTTAAGATAGGATGGTGTAGAAGGGTTAAACAATATACTGTATAATAGAGAAAGGATATGAGTATTCCGGCGAAGTCGTATTGGTAACCACTTGAGCTGTTTACGACAACAATCATAGGTGTTAAATATTTTCTTCATTAAGTACCCTTAATTGTATCCGTGTAGTGACGGATTAAGAATACATAATGTCTCTACCCCATCTCAAACCGTGGGTGTCGTAAAAGGCGGCTATGGGAGGACCTATATGCAGACAACAGCACTGCGAGAAAAGGAAAGTTCGAAACAAATCCTATACCAACCCGTCTGGCCAGCGTGGTATAGTAGGTTAAATTCCCGCCGCAATGTTTTGGAGGAGACCCGTGCCCAGCAATGGGACGTTTATGGGTTGAAATGATGAGGTACCCCTAGAACAAATAAATGTTATATTTAATAATAATATTCTACCACATTCACACAGCGCCATCTAGTCCCAAATTAAGCAATTATATTTGCTTGTGTTATGGGTACTAAACAACTGATATACTACTTAAATACATTTTTTTTTGTAAATACATACATATTATAGATAAATTACACCCAGACAAAGAACAAACAATCATGCTCATCACACAAAGATTTGTCCTGGGTGGGGATCGAACCCACGACCTCCGGCTTAGCAATCAGGGTCACTAACCACTAGCCCAACAGGCCTGTCAAAGATTTGATACATAGGACCAATTTATAACGATCTCAAGGGATACTGACGGTGTAAGAGTTTCATCCTATTTATTTATTTTAAAGTCACATTTTATATTTTTCAAAACAGCAATATATTATTTTAATATTTCTTTCTATGCTAAATAGAACCTAAAATATATCTGAGCTCGTCTAACCATTGGTTAAAGTAAAAATGCGATAAGTGAGGTCCACTATCAATCAATCAGGTGGACGCTTGGGACGGACTAAGAGCCTCAAGATCTAAACGGAGGCCCGACCACCGACACCTGCGTCCTGAAATATGTACCTACCCCTATCTACGTACTTTATCGGTAAATTTATATTCTTTTTTACAGAACTAGGGATACATTCAAATGTAAAGTTGCCTTAATATTTTTTTTGTTGGAGATTTTTTTTACTTTAATTAACAAGCGCTAAACCACCTAATCCGTGTAGTGATGGATTAAGAATACATAATGTCACTACCCCATCTCAACCCGTCGGTGTCGTAAAAGGCGACTAAGGGAGGATAGGGAGTATCTTATGCAGACAAGAGCACTGCGATAAAAGGAAAATTCGAAACAAACCCTATACCAACCCGTCTGGCCAGCGTGGTATAGTATGCTAAATACCCTCCACATTCTTTGGAGGAGACCCGTGCCCAGTAGTGGGACGTTTTTGGGTTGAAATGATGATGAAACCACCTAGGGGTGGGTAAGCATCAACTCGTATAATTTTAAGGTCTTAATATGAAAAATTTGTGTGAATGCGACAAATTTGAAAACATAAAATGTAATATCGGTAAAACAAGTACAGAGTAAAACATAGTTTTCCCATTTTGTTGATTTACGGTATTTCTAAAATGACGTCATACTTTCAGTTATATAATCTGGCCCCAATTTAACTCCTAATGGTCGTAGCGTGATGTCACATAACCATGGGAATCAGAATGTTTCAATTCGGTTCAGTAGTTCCCGATATTAGCGCGTTCACCCAAACAAGCAAACAGTATATTCAGCTTTAATGAAATGAAATCTCGTTTATTCATCTAGGTTACAAGGTAACACTTATGAAAGTCACAAGAATGTAACAGGTTATCCGAAAAGTAGTGTCAGCAAATTTGCCTACGACCAGTTCGCTGACGGGGTGGAGCTATGAGAAGAACTGGCAAGAAACTGGCAAGAATATAATTTTATAATATTAGTATTATATAGATTTAAAGCATAAAAATCACAGGGACTACTTCTAAAGCAAGCACGATGAGTTGTGAACAACAAAGTAAAGCAGAGGTAAATAAACAACACACGCTCAAAGGACGTCGACAACTGACTGCTCTTTGGATGACTTTTGTTTGTTACACGACAACATCAATCTCCCAAACTGAGCATCAGCACAGTCAATGCCATGTATACTACACTTTGCTGTGACCCCTGGAAACCAGTCATGTTACAATTACATAGTAAGTAGCTCACCTTGAAATGAAGTTGCTGCAGTAGTAGTGGCCAATCTTTGATAGGTGTTAGTCATATAGGATGTTTAATTTAAGCAAAAATGATTTTTTAATATCTGAAAATACGTAATAATTATTCGAATTTTATAAATACATAGGACATTTTTACAGCGCCATCTAGATCAAAGTAAGCTAATAATTATAGGCTTGTGTTATGGAATCTTCACAATTGATAAACATACATTATATTTCTTTAACTAGAAAAACACCAAAACAAACATTTGCGGATCATATAAATATTTACCACTCTGCCACTGAAACAGTCAATTATTATTGAATTATTCTATTTCTATACACATAATTAAAGTAAAATTATTTATTCAATAAAATATTCACATAACTTAAAAATTATACACAACTAACCTATAAAAAAAAAGAACTAGATACAAATTACACGATAAAATTTATGAGCGTTTGGTCCCCAAGGTCCAAGAGTTTCAACCCCAAAAGGCTCAAAGATGTAAGTCTCACCAATACTTTCATATTTACGTCACTTGAGGCGCTTGAGGTCGTAGGCAAATTTGCTAACACTACTTTTCGGATAACCTGTTACATTCTTGTGACTTTCATAAGTGTTACCTTGTAACCTAGATGAATAAACGAGATTTCATTTCATTTCACTCCGCAGATTTTTATACATTATTATTAATCCATCATCTACAAACGAAACATCGAGACTACTTGGCTTCGTTGATATTAACAAACGTCAAACCGTTTAACTAGTAAAATAAATATGTGCACCAATCGGCTTTTCACTCAATAAACTTTGTACACAAGCAAAGCGGAGAATACGAACGAAGAAACACGGATAAATAAACAACGCTGACGTTTTTAATAGACGTCGATTTGACTTACAGCGTTTATATTTGTTTAGTATGTTATTTTAATATCGGTTTCATGTCGTTTGCTTCCATTTCCCTATTTCAAATATATTCACGTTTAGTAAACAATGCATCAAACTGCATTTCTAGTCTTATCAAATATGCATTTTCTGTTAACATAATAATCTTTCTATTTTTCAATAGTTACCGGTTGTTATCATTTGAAATAGTGAAAAATATTTACGTTTATATAAATAAACATTATGCACAAGTCATCGGCTCACACACACCGCGTCGCCAATGTGTTTATTTCTGTCCGGAGAGGAACGGGAATCCAAAATAGAAAAGTCCACCGCATCTCTCCGAAGCAGTAACACGCATACGGAAACTAAGATTTCAAATGAAATTAAATTGTTATTATTCTTAAAATTACCAAAATTATTGTAAAATATTACTTAGTTTTTGGACACGTCTGACTAGGATGGCGGTTCCGTGTCGAATGGCCGCCATCTTGTTTTTGCCTATTGCATTGTTTGCTATCGCAGCAGGATGTGACGTGGATGATGTTGCAGTGTATAGAGTGTATTTATCTATGCTCTGGAGTGAAGAGAGGTTCCCGAAAGACTACCCACAAAATCGACCTAAGGCGCAGTGGTCCCAAGTTTTCGGTAAGATATTTACCTACAACTATTTATTATTATTATAGTTTATTTCAAATTACACATCTTATAATTCTTTTGCTTATTTTATATGATTTTATTATATCGATAAATGAATATTCAATTCATCTGAATAGCGATTGTTCTATTGAAGTATCACTGAAATAATCCGTTATAATTAAATTTAGAACTGGAGCGAGGTTCGATGACCATTCTACTAACGCTGACCTATACTAATATTATAAAGCTGAAGAATTTGGTCCAATTTGATTTTTTTTTATTATTGGATAGCCCATTTATCGAGAAAGGTTAAGGCCAGAAAACATCATGCTGCGGCCTATACGAGCTGAGCAGTGGCCTGCGCTACTACCGTGATGTTGGGCTATCCAACACCAAACGAATTTTTCAAATCGGACCAAGTAGTTTCTGAGATTTTAGCGTTCAACCAAATAAACTCTACAGCTTTATAACATTAGTATTGATTGACAGATAGAACAATTTTGATAGAATCAACAACAAAACAAAACAAATAAGTATCGAGCAAGCAGAAAACCTTGAGCCCACTTATAACAAAACAATAATAATCTTATCAGATTAAGCACGACTATCTTTCTTACCAGGATTACATTTAATGATAGGAATAGTAATTTGTATTGTTTCCTTAGGGAATTAACTATAATTGCTATCATTTATTCCTCTGTATTATACGTATTAATGGTTAATGAGATGACAGTAAATGATAGATAATTATTATTTATTTGATGTAGCTATAGTTATATACTTACGTCAAATAATCTCTTACACTAGACAACAAAATTTACTTGACGGTGAATTTTATTGACTTTGATGGTTATTTTTTCGCGTAAATTTTATTGATCATCATCATCAGCAACCCATTAATGTCCCACTGCTGGGCTCGGGTCTCTTCTCCTTTATCTAGAGAGCTGAGAAGGCTTAGGTCATAATCTACACACGCTGGCTTAATGCGGGTTGGTGGATCAGATACACACTTAGAATTTCTTCTAGTGTATGTGGGTTTCCTCGCGATGTTTTTCTTCACCGTTAGCAGATGGTAAGTCACATGAATAGTACATATATAAATTCCACGAATTGAAATCCACATTGGTACTACGGACCGCGTGTTTAGCACGCTGGTCTCTTATCCATTCAGCCACTATTGCTTAATTTTATAGATACTAAGCGTAATTTTAACGTATATCGGCATTAAGCTATATGTCGTAATTGATTACAAGCTCAATGATTATAAATTTAACAAATGAAAAAAAAAGGAATTTATTGTAATACTCGTATGTAGGTAAATATTTAGTAGGACTGGTGCAAAAATTATTTTCTAAAAATGTCTTTGAATGACTTTAGATGTGATTATGCATCCAGAAGGAAGACGTCGAATTTTTGTATACATCCATGTTCACAAGTCACAAAAATAATTAAATCGAACTACTCAAAGAGTTTCACGAGAAAAACAAAGGGGGGAACTAAAAATAAGTTTCCCTTTATCTTCGAACGTTTAAGTGACGTTTTGCGGTTTCGCTCGTCTCAGATAACGCTCTATTTATTTGTCTGTTTCTACACAAAAGACAACCAATCTTATCTAAAAATGTTACTTTTCCTTCCATCTGTAGGTAGAGTCATTGTTTCTTTACTGTCAAATTTATCCTGTTGTTTATCTAAGTATAAACATTCTGATGTTCATTGCAATCTTTATTCCTAAGATAAACAAAATATACAGAACCAGGTTCTAAGTGAATTGGCTTTCTTTTAAAGAGCTTATTTTCTTCCATTTGTGTTGCAATAGCGCTTAATGTTGTTGAAGCACAATGCTATCAAGTAAACTGAAGTACGTAGCATTATCGAATGAGACTGGACACTTTCAAATCACTTTGCATTACAAAAACAGCAAAATTTTACAATTTATCTGTTACAGGGATATGACGTGATTAAAACAAATTCTACATTATGATCATAAAATGCATTAAAAAAAAAGAAAAATTAATAAAATTTTATCAGAATTCTACACTTCATAAGAAACATACATATTAAATTATTTCAAATACAAGATCTTTCAGTCAGTGTATCTTCTAATTCAAATCGCAAAGAAGTAATTCGTTTTGTAAAAACCCTCTCAGTTCTCTAGATAGAGGAGAGGAGACCCTTGCCTAACAGTAGGGCATTAATGGGTTGCTGTAACTTCATTATTAATTTCTCGTAATACTATGAAAACACTTTGATTTTTTTTTTAAGTATATTTAAATTATAATTATCATCAAAGAATTCTGAAATAGAATCCTATACCTACAAGATTTCTGAAATACTTATGTGTTATTTTTCTTTCCAAAGTTTTTAATCTGTTTGACTAGCTCTCTATTTACCATTATAACATATTATAATTAACTGTTTTTGTTACTTAAAAATAAAAATAAAATATAATATATCTATTGAGTCGTGACCAAGATAATGGAGTTGTCTTCATTATGTTGGAGACTCGGAGATATTGAATTATCGCAGAGAGGGTATAAATCTTCTGCTTCGGTATTTGAAAAGCATTTGTCCTTTTTCGGAGGTACAAAAAATCCTTTTGTCTGCCTTCAATCAAAAAGGTCCTGGTGTTAGGGATGGCAAATCTGTCCCGAAATTGATGTACCGAAATAAAATTTTGTACCCTGTTTACGTATTAAGGTTTCAATTCCCAGATTGGTTGAAAGGGTTTTGTTTTTTATAGCGACACATTCGCTGCGATTAATGTGAAAAAGACAAGAGCTTTTAGTTTCCTGTTAAACTAACTTTTGTTTGCAGCATTGCCTGTATAAACTTGATCATATAATAATATATCGATATTTTTTTTATTAAAATTCAATTGTTAGGTTTTTCGTTAAAGCGTATAATTATTAAAAGCGATAGTGGCTGAATGGTTATGGGACCGACGCGGCGACGTGTAAATCACGCGGTCCGAGTTCGATCCTTTTTGTGGAATTTAATGTACTAGTCAAGTAATTTACCATCTGCTAACGGTGAAGGAAAACATCGTGAGGAAACCCACATACCCTAGAAGAAATTCTATGAGTATGTCCGATCCACCAACCTGCACTAGGCCAGCGTGAGTGGATTATGGCCTAAACTCTCTCAACTCTCTAGATAGAGGAGAGGAGACCCGAGCTCAGCAGTGGGACTTAATGGGTTGCTGATGATGATGATGATGTATTATTACTAACATTACCTACATGCCAACATTAATCTATATTCACAAACTTTGGTAAAATACTCAGAGTAAATATTTGTCATATTTTGACATAGCTTTTACCGTGGTGTTAAAATTTACAATTATGACAACCTGTTGCTGAGCAGCCTGACGAGGCTTTCCTAAATAACTATTACTCTTGTTAATAAAGCTAGACATAATTCTATTAATAGTATGTCAACAGTGCAAGTACAAAAAGGCTTTTTACTTCTTTATTGCAAACATCTTTTGGAGCTTTGTCTACTGTAAATAGGTTTACTATTATTTTATTAAATGCTAATATAAATCCAAATTACAATTTGAATTAAAAGCTGAAGCGGAAGAAACCAACCCAGTGATTAACTCATGTCAATAGAGAGGTTTGAGTCTAACATAAACTTACGTCTTCTATATTAAACTTTTCAATATTCAATCTTAATCAATTAATTTTGTAACTTTGCTGACATGTTGTAGCAAAAATGTTATATAATATTTATTTTTCCTTAAATCTTCCTTGTCGTTTGTTTGGTACAGCCAAAAACGTAATTTTTCAAGATCTTTTTTCTTTTTCTTAAAATATTCTCCTCGAAACATATCAAACAACCCTAGCTCAACACAATATTAGACTCGTTCAAAATCAGATAGGTACTAAGACACATGTTACATACAAATAGTATTACGTGCGGTCCAAGTCCTACTTGACAAATTTTGTATAAACAAAGCCTGATGTTCAGACAAAAAGGTTCCAGAACATTCTGCGTTTTGCTGCCGTAAGCAAAGGTTTATTGAGTTTCCAGGTGCTATGTGTGCCTTTCTTCGTACATTTTGTAGTATGTGGTGACAAATGTGTTTTTGAGTCACAAGGCTATGTTCAGATATAAAATCTATATTATTTCACATTCAATTCAGGCATATCAAAAGAACTTAGGCTGTCAGTACCGCTGTCATAGAGGATTAGAGAGCCTCGCCATAACATTCCAGTGCCTTGTATCGTGATTTTGATTATTACACGAGACAAAATATATTTTTGTGATTCATAAATGTGTTCCTGTGATTGGTCGATATTAGTCCATTGGTCTGCTATTGACGTGTGTAATTTAGCAGAATCGGCCCTTGGAATGTGGTTACATTATTTAAGACGGGTAAAACCGCGGAACACAATAACCCAATGTGTATTTCACTGCTTGCCAAGAACAGTACATACAACATCAAGTATTATTGTCACAACAATTCGAGTCTTCAAATATAACTATTTTTTAAATGTAGCAAAAAATATTCATATTCAGTACATATTAACGCACAGCTGTGAGCTGCCTATATAAATAATTCATAGTTATTCTAGTTTACTTTTGATTTATAAGAGTAATGCTTGCTTATTCTCTGAATATTCTCGTGAAATGTAGGTGTTAACTGTAAAAAACTCTCATTCTACCACATTAAGAAAACACTGTGGTAAAATACATAGATATTAATAAAACTTTTAAGCTTTGCTTTGCAGTGTAGATACCGACGTGCCCTGTCAGCTGGGAATGCCATGCTGACCCACAAGATGCTTTTTTACACGCTTCGCTTGATACATTCCATATTATAATATGACCAGTTTTCAGCACCACGAGGGATCGTTTTCCACCTTGTATAAATATTGCATAGAACTTGAATAAATTGGTCAACGAGACAAAGTATCTAATTATCACAAAAGCAGCACAATACAACGTTAAACCAAATAATATTAAAGTAAAACTTGGTGCTGCACAATTCATAAAACTTATAACTACGAATAAAATTTCAGTAGAAGAAAAGCAACTGTGAGAACTTAAGGGAACTTTTGCACTTAGAGATAAGTTAAGCGCTCTAGATATTTTAAGCGAGTTCTGTTGGGTTACTTGAGATTATAATACAGGAGGATGACTTTGGAACTCCCAAGTGTTGGACACTGTTCTTTGTAGTTAACAAAGAAGAAAATCTTGATTCGAATACTAGATTTTTTTATTTAAGATGGATATTATCGACGTTTTGACTGTAGGAATATATCGCTCTTCAAATGAATACTAAGGCTCATTATGAAAATACGATACACTTGTCAAACCTAAAGTCGTATTTTGTTGGTGTACATTATTACTGCTCCAATCCCATTTTGCCGATACTTTATTGCTGAAAGCATTCCTCAATAAGCATATAAATGGCAATACAATAATTGTAAGCATAATTATATAACAATTATGTAATATTATATAATATATATATTACATGTACCGATCCCAGCAGTGGGACTAAATGGGTTGCTGATGATGATGATAGCAAATATTTAGAAAATATCGTGGCTAGATCCGACAAAATTCTTATCGTGTACATGATGAAATTGGTTTTGTATGCAGAAACGATTCTTACGTAGAACATAGACACAGCGAGTTTTCTCAGCGTGTGCACGCGCTCTTACTCAGTATATTTATTTCTATCAACAAGTGGGGTTTCTCTATCGAAACCCCTTTCATCTTACACGTTGTATTAATAAATCTAACTGATCTAAATATTACGTTTCACCGTTCACATGTTGTGAGGAGTTATTTACGTACTACGCACGTTTGTGATTGAATTCTGTTTTCAATAACCAGGTCGTTGTACTTTCAAAAATAAATAAAAACCGGGGAAAGTATTTAAATTACAATATCATTTAAAGGGCATAGTTAATGCTAGATACACATTACGATAATAATAAACGTAAATCTAATTTTTTCTCATCTGTGTTACTGCTTTTATTTAAATCACTCGTTTTATTAATTGCGTTGTTTTCCTTAGATTTTAGTCCTGGTACAAATGCTTAAATCACTAAAAAGTCACCTTGTATACGATCATGGTTTTTGTGATTGTTTGGCCAATCAACTTAAAAACTATAAGATAATTATTTCTGTGGCTGATAAAAAGTAAAAAGTAAAATTTATTAAAGTCATAAGGTTGCTGCATAAACAGAACTCTAAGAAAAATTACTTAATGAAGGGAACCAAAATTGATGATTAGCCTGTACTAGGTAGAAAAAACCGTCTCCAGTATGCTGTCGAACAAGCACATAAAGTTCTCCCCTAATACATAGTTCATCATCATCATCATTTCAACCCATAAACGTCCCACTGCTGGGCCTACTATACCGCTCTGAGCAAACGGGTTGGTATAGGGTTTGTTTCGAATTTTCCTTTTCTTACAATGCTGGTTTGCTTAAGGTTACCTTAAGTCGGCTTTTACGACACCCACGGGCAGAAATAGGGTAGTGACATTATTATGTAGTAGGTAGTATTCTTAATCCGACACTACACAGAAAAGTAGTAGAGTAATGAATGTTACGGTCAAACTACTAAATAAATAACATTAATAACATAAATAATTATGTTGACAATTCAAAACCACATTTATACGATACCTATCGTATAATTTTAATAAAAGGAACATAACGGGCTTAGGAAACTGCTTTATTTGCATATCTCACTCAGCTTGTTCCGAAGCAAATGGCCTATAAAATGCTTCGATAAAGGCTAAGGCAAAGCCTTACTGGGCTATTCTGTAATTGAAAATTATTACTCAATTCAATTTTAGTTATAGCATTATATAATTTAAACTTTAGGCCCCGCGCGCTTCGCTACCGTCGTTATGTTATAGCCTATAACCTTCCTCGATAAATGAGCTATCTAGCACTAAAGTAATGTTTCAAATAGGATCAGTAGTTCCTGAGCTTATCGCCAAACAAACTAACAAACAAACAAGCACGTAGACCCTGTGCTTGATAGCTCTTACCAGAAGCAATAATGAATTTTCATTGCTTGTAAACATATCACAATATTTAAGTATTGTGAGAGTTAGACTGATATGCACATTATATTATTATTATTTTAAAAGCAAGCTATCTTATAAATCCTTATTCATTGTTTTACTACAAAAACTTATTTAGTCTTAACTCATTGTAACGGGTCAATGTCTATACATTAAATATATTGAAGTAAAAATTATGTAGCTACATGTGATTTAATAATATCTATTTCAATCAGTATTGCAATCTGTTTGAGAATCACTCTGCAGACGATAGTGAGACGCTTCGATGAACCGTTTCCTTTGGAATATTCACGTTAAATTTAACTTGATATACCATTGCACATGCAAGTGCTATCGTCTTTATAAACAAAGGCTTCAAAAATTTATTTAACGTGAAAAAAATCCTGGATAACTAAAATATTTAATGTGGTGTTGATACCTCCACACGAAAAGTTTTATTTACAGCTGATAACTATTCTAGAAATAAACATTTTAAAATTAATATTGAAATCCCTAAACCCAATTCAAAGTGAATTAAGCAATGATATTGTATGTTAAATCATTGGAATTAAGTCCATGTCGGATTCTGATTATAATAAAGCCTTTTTGTAAAAATTCTACATAATTATATTATTTATCTAATAAGTTTAGTAGCCCTTTTATTACATAAAAATGGTATTAACTTTTCAGGACAATCCCACAACGCCACCTATAAGCTCTATCATGTAGGAGAAGTAGCAAAGCCCACAGTCCAAGCATTTGCCCAATTTGGTAAAATCGATGACCTAGTGAAGGCAGGAGATGAAGATCCTCAAGTATACGATCAGTTTTCTGCACCAGCCATTGGTATTGGAACTGGACAGACGGAAAATATGGTTTTTGTTGATGGCGGACACAGTTTGGTAAGAAAATATATTCATAATAAATTTCACAATGGCAAAGGCAAAGACCCATTTAGACTATGCAAGTTTTGCCAGGCTATTATGCCTTCTCTGATTTTTTTCTACGAGTAAGACAAAGTGAGCTTTAAAAGTGGCATGCAAAATTACACCGTGTAAATGAAGCTTTACTGTCTCTATTATAATTATTAACCAAAGAAAGTAGAACGCATTAGGAGTGCGGAATATGAGAGATAATGTTACTTTAAATCCATAAAGTACATAATTTTGTTCTCCAAAGTATTTTTTTTTCTAAACGAAATCGGGAATCAACAGTAAATCAACTCAACAAAAATTGCAAGTAACTGATAATTATCATATTTTTTTCGTCAGGTTTCGTTAATGTGTCGCATGATACCGTCACCAGATTGGTTTATTGGAGTAGATGGTGTGGATCTCTGTGTGGATTCATCTTGGGTCGATCAGCTTACACTTGACGTAAGTAATTTAACTTATACCATTTTTAAACAAAGTGTATTGATGAGGCAACATCTTAATGCTGCCTCATCATCATGAAGCGTGTTGCCAAATTAAATGTAATTACATTTACGGTACTAATATGAGCGGAAGCTTTCCATTAAAGAAGCAAATCTTTTTGCTGATGAATCTGAGATTATCATTTCTCTTCGGAATGCCGGTCATACTAAAATATTACACAGTGAAAGGTTTTGAAACATATTTTACTAATCTGTTGTAAAAACTTAATAAATAACACGTTTAACATTTAATGGATAGCTGGAACCTCTGGACGCGGGTATAGCCAGCGGTCTGACATTCACGGCACCTCGATGGGAGACATCACCTCCTGATCCCGTGACGAAACACAAGCCTCGATTACCTAATCATCCAGCAGCTGGCTTCTACTATCCAGAACTAAGAGAGCTGCCAACAATTGCTAAAGTTGAATTAACCAAGGTCAGTTCCTTTTTTGTCTTGTGAAGTAGGTTATTTTTTACCCGAATGTGGGACGCAAATGAGGGTAATGTGTTTATCAATGAAAAAAAATAATAATAAAGCAAACACGTGGCCCAATCTTCATGACCTTTACGTCACTCTTTCAGTTCGTACTACTATTGTAATTTATTCCCATCTGGCTAGCGTGGTATAGTAGACTAAATTCTCTCCACATTCTTTGGAGGAGACCCATGCCCAGCAGTGGGACGTTTATGGTTTGCAATGATGATGATACATACGAGTATGTCGTTTCTTTTTCTTCATTGGATTTCCAACCTAAAATCTTTTTACGTCTGAGATAAAAATAAATTGACTACAAGCTGTCGAATTACTAACATAAACCCCAACTCGCCTTTACAACACCCACGAGAAATTACGTTCTATTCTTAGGCTCACCACATCGGCCCTCGCAATATAATACTATTATAAAGCAAAATTCCGAAGCGTACATAATGTTACCGAGTTACCCTAGGTACTATAAAACTAGAGGGCGACGGAATGTAACAGAATAGAATGATTTGATTAAACACTGAAAGCACTTTCGTATTAACGTTACCCGATAGGCCGTATAACACGATCGTATACATATGTATATTAACATAGTGGTACATCGCTTCGTAAGAGAATTATGAGATCGCAGGCCGTTTTTAACCCTTTTGCGAAAGATATGGCCTAAGTTTAGAGTAATATCTTAACATGGAATAAATCCAATCGACTTAATTCACAACGAAAAATAAGTCTAAAGGGGATTTAATTTAGTAGGTAGTAATTTACCACAAGACAATCTTAGAGATACAGTGGAGCCGCTATCTATTTAACCCTAAACTGGGATTACTGTGCTGGGAGCCTAACTTTTTTGTCAATTTATTTTCTTAATAATTACTAGTTTTTCTGTAGCATATTCCAATTATTTTTATTTTATTTTATAATATCAATTATAATTAGTAAGAGTAATTTGGACATTTAATATTTTTTTTACATTTTAGGTTAAAGAATATTCAACCAAAGAACTAAACGATCTCGCCCGAAAAGAACTTATTTCAATGCTAAAACTGAAAAATGAACACAAAGGTCTGTCCAGGAAGACAGTCGTCGCCAATGACGATGTTGACGATGATTTAAACGAAGATATTCAAATACATAAGGATGTAACTACAAAAAGCGTTGAAGATAAATTGAAAGACTTGGAAGAAGATCCTGTTGGGATTCCAAGATCACATTCGCCTGAAAACAATGTGATTGTTGTTACTAGTCCTCCAAGCACTTCGTAAGAGTTTATTTTTATTTTCTAGTATCTATTAATTTATCATATCCAAATGCGTGTATTGTAATGGTGCCAGATACAGTTGTTGTCATGGGGCTAGACAAGTGGATACTATTCGAACTTTCTATTCTAACGAAATGTCAGATTCAGACATTAATAACTCGACATGTTACGATTAAGGAACTTATATTTATATCCTAATATTAACTAGCTACGATAACGATAGCTTATGTCATAGATGTGTTCAAATTATTTAATAATTGATAATATTAGACCCTGATTGCTAAACCGGAGGACGTGGGTTCGATTCCCACCCAGAACAAATATTGTGTAACTTTTGTGTGTAACTTTTTGTGTGATGAGCATGATTGCTTGTTCTGTATCCGGGTGTAATTTATCTATAATCCCTATGCATTTACAAAAAAAAATAAGTATAATATCATTCATCAATAGTTGTTTAGTACCCATACCACAAGCAAATATAATTGCTTAATTTGGGACTAGATGGCGTTTTGATAATGTGTGAAAATATTATAATATATAAATATTATTATTATATTTTCCATCGACTGACTTAACCAGCACCAGCGTGCATTTATTTCATAACCATAACCTGTAACTGTTTTAACAGACAGGCTCACGCGCTGCAATCACAGACTATAAATATAAAAATATAATATACCTACTGTTCCAGAACAACAGAAAAAGAATTCGAAGGCGAGCTCAAGAGCATGGATGACGTGGTGTTAGCTGTTGCGCATGGCAAAAAGTTGGGACTTCACAAACACTTGCCGAGGCATTTCAGATCACGTCTTCATCACGCTGTCAACAGGATCCAACGTAAGTTTTCTCCTGTATCCGTGGGCAGATTGTGTTAGATCGATCTAACTACGTCCACCCTTTTTAGTCCTTGGTCAGATTTCTGGAAATCTAACTTATTTACACCTAAGATATAAGATATCCGTGGACCGATTGCTATTTTAAAAGATATACAAATTTTAGCTCCTCTATAAATAGGCTATCCAACACAAAGAATTTTTCAAATTGGACCATTAGTTCCTATTAGTGTGTTCAACCAAACAAACAAAATCTTCAGCTTTATAATATTAGTTGAGTATAACATGGCATAGCATCACGCCTGAAGGGATGGGCAAAGGCTTTTCTGACCTGAGATTCGAACCTTCTTGCATATTTTCATGTGTTATGTAGGTATATTAATAGTACTTAGTAAGTTTATATGTGATAAATACTGATTTCATAGTCAAACTGTATTAAATACAGAACTTAAATACTTTGTGAAACAAGGTTTTGTAAATCATAAGGCATACACTGCACTTTTTATTAATAAATAAACAACAAAATATTAATATAAAATAATATTATCTACCTATTATTATATAATTTGTATTTTTGTTTTCCACAGCTAATGACTGCCTGGTATCAGAATGGAGCAGCTGGTCACCATGTTCAGTGACCTGTGGCTTTGGAGACAAATTCCGACATCGCACCATCGTGAGACAAAAGAAACAAGGCGGCAGAGACTGTCCTACACTTACTGATAGAAAACATTGTGGAAATATCAACTCTTGCGCGCATATCGACTATTTTGAATGGTAGATTGTAAATAAGTTTTTAATAAAGAATTTTGTATTTACACAATTATATCTATAATTTTCTTTTAGAATTTATCAAAATATTAAATATAAAAATATCTAGAATTGATTTACTTATACAAAATCTCAAATAAATTTTCATAGAGAAGAATTCGTCCCGATAATAATTTGTAAAGTTACACACGTGGAAAATTAAGAATTAGGAATCAATCTGGCCGGAATAAGCCGGCTCTCGTATTTCTCCTATTAACTCGATAATAGGAGAAGATAACTTTATACAGATAAATAGCACTGCGAGAAAAGGAAAATTCGAAATAAACCCTATACCAACCCGTCTTGTCAGCGTGGTATAGTAGGCTAAATTCCCTCCATATTCTTTGGAGGAGACCCGATCCCAGTAGTGGGTGTTTATGGGTTCAAATGATGATGATGATGATCTCGATAATACTGTTCCAGTGGGTCGCGGGAGAAAGCTTAATATATACCTATACAGCATTCTCGTCATTCAAAAACGTAGTTGAACGAACGGCCAAGCACTATGCTGTATAACAAAAATATTAAGATAAAAACCGAAAGGAAAACCAAAATTTTTTATATAGATTTATTGAACTTTCTTGTTTTCATTTTGTGGTAAAGTTACGGCGTCGTGGCACCGAACATTATTAAGAACATTTTCAAGGTTAAAGTTCTCAAATTTTTCTTCGATAAATAGGAACGATTTCCAACTCAAAACTTATATTTTTTTAACGACAGATATCATTTTCATGAGTTTATATTTCATTGCTCAAGGCTCAAGGTACCAGGCGGAACTATGGCTTCCCTAATCGTAAGTAGTAATAAGAAAATGCAATTTAAATATTGATCGATCTTGTATGAAATAGACGCGTGAGTAGAAAAAAACTGACATAAGAAGTCAGTTTTTATCTTTTCGTCAGTACCCGCGAAAAATTATTATTATATACAAAATGGCACATACCTACCTACTTGGACTGAACAGATATTAAGTATAGTGTCGACTTGTCTGTACATATTTGCAATGCAATTATCAAAATGAAAATTCAATAAGACACTGTTGACGTCGCGGACGCGCGGCATTGATGACAACTGTCACTGTACTGATGTCAATTTTTTGCAAAAATAGGCAATATTGTTTTGTCATATACAAACGATGGGGGGTAAAGCAATTTTATTGTCAACTATACAATATAATTTTAATAATAAATTTGTGTGCTAAGTATATCAACTATACTGAGTTTAAAAGGTTGAATACCAACAACAACAATTAATTACCGTTGAAAATATTATTTTATTATTAAATAATGAATTTTCATCATACAAAACGCTGCAAAAGCTTTAGTTCAGTCGCGTCGTAAAGGGAAGGAACTTTATAGAGGTCCGCTCGTGTCAATAAAACGGCACGCTGGATGGCGAGATTACAATATAAAATATTAAATAGCTCGCTGACCAAAGAATTATTCAGCTTAGAATATATTTCTCAGGTGACACAGTAGCATATTATACTTAATTAAATGTACAGAAGTTTTCTTACTAAAAGGGGAGAATTAAACCCTAGGTGTGGCAGTTTATAATAACTTAAGTATACTAGCTCCGAGCCGAGGCTCCGCCCCGCCCGGGTAAAAAGTAGCTATATATTCAAGTTTTAAGTATATTCCCACCATAAAGTTTGGAGGAGACCCGTGCCCAGCAGTGGGACGTTTATGGGCTGTAATAATAATGATGATGATACTGTCTTATATTAAACACTAGCTGTTGCCAGGGGCTTCGCTCACGTTGGTCATTGTTTGGCCACTGCTCAGCTTCTATTGGCTGTAGCGTGATGTTATACAGCCTTTATAACCTTCCTCGATAACAATGGGGATGGGTTATCCAACGCTAAAATATTTTTTCAAATCGGACCAGTTAAGTAGTGCCTGTAAAAGCGATGGTGGCCGAATGGATAAGGGACCGGTGCGTGCAAATCACGTGGTCCGAGTTCGATCCCAACCGGCAGTACCAATGTGGATTCCACTTTGTGGAATTTATATGTACTAGTCAAGTGACTTACCATCTGCTAACGGTGAAGGAAATCATCGTGAGGAAACCCACATACCCTATAAGAAATTCTATGAGTATGTCTGATCCACCAACCCACACTAAGCCAGCGTGAGTGGATTATGGCCTAAAACCCCTCTCAGCTTCTTTAGTTAGAGTAGAGGAGACCCGAGCCCAGCAGTGGGACATAATGGTTTACTGATGAAGTAGTTCCTAAGATTAATACGCGCTAATCTACTGCAGCTACCTGGCAGATTATATTATAAGATCTTTATTGTAAATACCCAAAATCACACTAAAAAATTTCATTTCATTTCAACTAAACAAACAAACCCTTGATAAAATTTAATTTTAGTATCTTATAGAATAAGGACATGAAGCAAAAATCAGCGGAAGTGACCAAAAACTCGAGATATTAGAACTGAAAACTACTCAAACTATGTAGACTAATCTACGGACTCTAGTACGTATATATAAATTAAACAGTTACATTCGAAATTGAATCAAACTTGTAACATAAATCATTTATTTGAAGTCACGATTGGAAATTCATGTTCTTGTATCTAAAAGCGCAAGCGCTTTTAGCTTTCCAACTACTGAAGTAACGCTTTAAGAAAATGTTATAAAACTTAAAGAAGTTCTGGTACCGATCGTAAACTGCTGTAGTTTCTCGTTCACCATTTTCTCTTAAATAATCTAGTTTGCTTGTTTTACCTGTACTTACGTATTAATATACTTAAAAGAAATGTAGATACTTTAGCTTCATGTAAAAGGTTAAGATTAATAATAATAATAATGTTTGGACATTCACAGTTTTCAGTTTTATTAAGGATACTAAACAAATGGTTACTTAAATAACTTTTTTTTTGTAAATACATACATGTTATAGATACATTACACCCAGACACAGAACAAATAACTGTGATCATCACACAAAGATTTGTCCTGGGTGGGAATCGAACCCACGAATTCTGCTTCAGCAGTCAGGGTTACTAACCACTGAGCCACGGAGGCTTCGAAGATTAGGTAAGTAACAACAAGATTTTTCAAAAAATATCGTTGTGCCATATTGCCGAATTTTTCGATGACTGTGATATTTTCTGACTCATCATGCTGTAAAAAGAAGAACGAATACAACTTAATCAGAAAAGCACGTAACGACAAAAAAACTTCTACGAGTATCAAAAGGTAAATCAAATTTTTAAAATCAAAGCATAAGATAATATCAACAGTTACATACTGTACCCAGTTTCTTAGAAGTTTCTTAGGCGAAGGGGAAGGAGAAATTACGTAAACGAGATGTTTTTAGGCACGTTTCCTAGTGTAAATATAGAACGTGGAGCCTTGCAATGATTATACTCTAACACACATCTTGAAGTATCTTCTGTAGGATCCAAATAATAAGTACCAAGAATAATTTTGAAATACGAAGACACATCGACGTTTTTTTTAAATTGTGTCTTGATCTCTGTCTTGAATATATTATTATCAAACTCGGCACAGTTTATTCATTAGTCCGTATCTTTTATGACTGTAGGTCCATTTGTTTTGCAATAGTACATTATGATATAAGTGCGGTAAGTTGATAACTACAGCCGAGGCGATATTGCTACAAAGCAGAGGCTGTAATTATCAAAGCGCATGTATGTCATACGACGTTTTATAACATTTGCAAGGAAATAAATAAAACTTCTTAGAAAAAAACAATACAGAGAATAGAAAATAGAAAAAAACAATACAGAGAATAGAAAAAGCGCGCGGAATAATTTTTACTTGTCACAAATTATCGATGCGCGCGCATCAGTGCTTTTTTTTAAGGCAAAGGCACAAAAACAGCCAGCATTACTAATAAAGTAAATTAATATTTATGTGTTTTATTACAGATAAATGGTTGTAATTTATGGTCTAAATTAATTAAGTTAAAGAATTAAATGTTTATTTTATATAAATGTATAATTATTATTTTATCTCCCAAAGTTAATTTTATTCATAAAATGTTGACCACTTTTCTGACATAAAACTCTTTGCTAAAATTTAAAAAAGTACCGTTCGTTTTAGACGGAGCATCTTGATATTAGTCTGTGATCTTGATAAACCGTGCGTTTTACTTTTATTTGCGTTTATTACCACACAAGTGCGTAATGAGATACATTACGACATTGAAATTGGTGAAATAAGAGACCCTTTACGAGCAAATGTGTTATAAAAATAATTACTCTTCGCCTTAAATATCTTGCACAAACGCTCACATAGTTGAACATTTTGGTAAATATTTAATTACATAGTAAAGGGTAATAAACTAAATAGTGTAAGTCACGTCAGTGACACGTGTGGTGGGTAAAACATAGCATTACTTCCATGATGACCTGTAGGAAAGCAGTAAAGTCTCGCAACCCCGATCGAATTGACACCACGTCATTTGTATTCCGTCTGGGCTGCTCTCAAAATCAAGGAGTATGTGATTCGATTTCTATACAGTTCATGGATATTTGGAGAGCTATTGATACCGCTTCTAAGGTATTGTTCTATACTAATATTGTAAAGCTGAAGAGTTTGTTGTTTGATTGAACGCAAAGATGTCAGAAACTTCTGGTCCGATTTGATAATTCATTTAGTGTTGAATAGTCCATTAATTTATTGGAGAAGGTTATAGGCTATATAAAATTACACCACGGCCAATAGGAGCTGAGCAGTAAATAAAAAATGACGGTAACAAAGCCCTGCTCGACTTCTAGTAATAAATTCCCTTTAATTAGATGGTTCATTGATGCCAAAGACCAAATTATAGACAAATAGCACTGAAAATAGACAAGTAATACTTGGTCAACTGATCTATTTTCAAGCTCGTCAAACAACTTCAACCATAGAGCACAGTATCTTAGGTAGGTGTCAAACGGATGGATTGTATCCGAAACACGAAACTGTGTTCCAGAACACAGTTCATTGATGCAGCCTACAGGCCGCTAAGATAAAGTAGGACTGGGCTAGGCACGCCTGTTGCTTTCCTGTTGAGCTCTAGACCAAAATTCGCAGGTGTGACCGCCGCGGTATAACTCTGACCATATAGCATGATCAGCTTGATAAATAATTCAGTAAAGACTACTTAGTCCACATTCGACAGGCGGAGGTCATTCCAATATAGAAAAAGGATGTATTAGAATTGGAAGGATTACAAAAAAATTATTCAAAATTGACATTAAAATAAACTTTCACCGTTATCACTTATAATAAACCTACTTTATTGTATCAAAATTTTATTCTTTTGATTTACCTTGTATAACAACTAGCTACCAAAATAATATATTATATTATGTACTTATATAAATATGTATGGACAAAACATATTTCGGGTGGATACGACTACTCTATTGCGTTACCTTGTTCACTCAATCGGAAACATCAATTGAGTGTCTGATCGCGAGGTACATACTAAATACGAACCTCTCCTCACTTTACTCCGTTGTCTTGTCAAAACAAACCTGATACGGGTATTTACTTTTACAATAACAATGAATATGCGAATGAAAATAGATGATTTTTCTTCCGTTTTAATTGTGTGGAATTATTTACTTACAATGAAATACATCTCTTTGTAAACCGCACTGTAAAAGAGCTCTATAGAATGCAAGAATACATTCAGGGCCTCCCGGATCGTAAACTTTTTCGAATCCTAGAACGATGTATTTTTACAGCTTAAATTATTAAGTGTTAGAAATTAATTTACCGTATAGAAAATTAAAAACTGATTAATATAGGATTTTTTTCTACATCCATCTATTTTTTAAACATTCTGTCTTTTAACTTTAAATAAACTGACAGTTCTGGCCGAAAATATTCCGACTGCTCAGAATCAGGGGCAGGACTACATAGTTATAATAAGGGTTTATGTGCAATGATATTGTATATTAAAAAATGTGTAGATAGGTTATAAGCGCTCGAAAAGTGGCACACTAAAAATAGTCTTATTAGCAAACTTCATCTCTAATGTCCCGTTGACGGCGAAGGTATTTTGACATTGCATTATTACGATATCTATGTGTGCGTTTGTGTGCCATTTCCAAAGATCGAACGCTATGTAGTTAACCTATCTACAATCATTGTTTATGTGCCTCTAGTTTAAATAAGTAGGTTCACGAATACCTATGCAAAAATTAATCACATCACTTAAAACGGAAAGTACTTAATAACTTTAAATGGGTGCCATTTGCCAGATTTTCAGTCACATTAGATATTATTATAATGATGATAACCCGCATGAAATGGTCAATGGATACTTGAAAGTAATTGAACCTGATAGGTTCCTAAATGTGAATGCCGCACTTACTCCAAAAACTATTATTAGAAGCCAACCTCATCAGATTACATTATACTTTAAATCTATGCGTGAAAAGAACATTAAAGCTGACTTTTACAATTGAACGGAACACCAAAATAAAGATCGAAGAATTCACAAGATCTCGCAATTTTTTAAAATATTCTAAATCTAAAAGCTGTCAATAAGGCTAAACCAAAAATTGTTTGCTCAGCACCTCAGCACCCTGACAATTGTCACAAGATTCGTCATAACCGTGGTAGGATCGTGCGTATCAGACCTTCTTATAGACGCTTATCATGCAAAAAAACGGTCATTGAAGCTTTCTGGATACATGAGGACAGTTTATTAAGGGTCCTTAAGATAATGCTGATTTGGGTATAAAATAATAGCATTCGTACGGTCAAGATGTGGGATGAAAATAATTTGGTTGGCCTAGATTAAAATTATTATATAAACACATTAATATATAAACTATTGAGTTACCTACTTAAAAAAGGGGTTCACAATTAAATAAAATGTATTAAGTATGACCTGATCTACGCGTGAATGGCAACAATAGTTAGCAAAAACTGGCTCTTTTGAATGATTCAAAATGTAAAATCATTTATCACACCATAAATTTAAATGTCTTCTGTTTAATATTCTTCATACCTTTGATCCTTAATACCTATATTTTGTCAGCTCTGTTATATCAGCACAAAAAATTTCAATCGTTAAAACTTAAACTTAGTACATCAATCCAGCCTCAAAACAAAATAAGAACGAGAGTCTATTCAATTTTCCAATACATTAGAAGCAGGGTTGCGCTACGTGATTGATTCTCAGTTCGCTCAGTGCCACGACTCGATGTGATTGATATCTGCTAGTGTCAGGGTGTTTAATGTTCAATGATAAACGCAAACTATTAGTTGTGATTAATTGGCACATGTTATTTTTGTATTAAAGTCTTGTTTACAGTCTATTTTTATGTAATTAATTGTAGTAAAGAGCTTTTAAAATTCATTTTTTTTACAATAATTCATGTTATTTAGAAGTACATAATCTTTATTTTGCATAGAAATTGTTTTATAAATTATGTCACGGATACTTCTGTATGTTCAAAACAAAAATTAAATAGTTTCTTTATATTATCTAATATAACAGATTCTCAATAATTCATTTTTTACCAATCCAAGCATAGTTGCCTACTAAACAAACACCATCAGAAGCTGTAGCTATGGTAGCCGGCTTTCATGCATACCCATCGCATACAGGACCGCAAATTTTTATAATACTAGCTATAACACCGTCCCCTTTCGCACAAAGAACACAATAACTGATTTGAATACACTCCGATTGAATACAAATCAATTCATAATGGACCCGTTGAGGGTAGATTCAACAGAAATTTTATGGTAATACAAATTCTTTCGATTATTGTCTTTTTCTATGTGTACGGATTCTTAATACTAGACTTGTGCAGAATACGCAACAAGATAATATATGTGTATGTATTGGCTAGACGATTTTTAGGGTTCCGTAGCCAAAATGACTAAAACGGAACCTTAATAGTTTCGCCATGTCCGTCCGTATGGCACAGGCAATTTACTCAACTAACAAGGCAACTACTCGATGTATATTAATGACATTTTGAGAATAGGTGTCTTGTGTAGGCTGCTACTAGGTTTGGAGTTAAATAATAAAAATACATATTTTTAAGAGGAGTACTCCATACATGTAACAGAACATTATTATTTGCAGATCCCCCCTCTATTTTCTAAATCGTGAAGCCTATAAAAATATTGCAAATCTCTTGAGGAGGCCTATGTCTAACAATGGACGTCTTGCGGCTGAAATGATAATGAAAAGATGACATGTGTTGGAGAAAAAGCGTACTAAGCCATGGTGATGCCATTTTATAAAAAATCGTCATGAACAGACAATTAAAATTTTAGGTTATCACCATAAATAAAACTCTTGACAACATAATTCAAGCGTAAAATCTCTATAGCGTCTGAAAAAGCAGTGCTCTAGTACCAATTATTTTTATGTACAAAAATATAGACCTAATCATCATCATCAGCATTATCATCATAATTATTTTCAGCCTATTGCAGTCCACTGCTAGACATGGGCCACTCCTAACACGAACGAATAACTCTAATACCAGCTTATTATATAATTTTATACACCCCATTTACCTTCTTACGAAACAAACTCAAAAGTACTATCGATCGTGTCTCACAAAAGTGGCCGCCATTTTTATTTATTCTAAGCTCACGTTTCAAAGGCGCACCAAATCTTATTCTCCTAAAGCTTTTTTTTCCACCAAAGTACTAGTTTTACTGTCAGGCACATCGTATTCGTTCGACCTTTCTTTTTATTCCGTTCCGGTCTTGTCCCATTCCGTTTTATGTGGTTCCTATGCGGAACTACAAAATTCTGAGTATCCCCCACTCTGCTAGGGTCGAGTGTTAAAGTTTTACAGCCCATTTTAACTGTACGGATGGATGAATTGACAAATTGTGCGCGTTAGTCTTTTGTCAACCGAAAAATTGTGAACAGAATAGGTAGATTGATGTTTAATCAGCCCGTATCCAATGATATTGTATTAACATACAATATCATTGCCCGTATCATTGCATTTTGGTTTGCACTGTCCCATGAAATACTGTTATTTGTATTTTGTTGATAGTTCTCTTACGGTTGATACTTATTTTTGGTTATTATGGGTACCAAGAATTCATCTTCAGACAAAGGAAATATTTTTTACTGTATTTGAACTACCATAGCTCTATGCGATCTTATTGAATGTTTATGACAATAAAAGTATCTGAATGTGCTACAAAAACCAAACGTGATATTTTACGAACTTTTTTATCACCTGAATCCACTTGATTACCTTATTTGGTCTGCTTGGAAATACGTCAATCTAAATATCAGAATCTATGCAAACGGTAGAACTTTATTAAGCTAAGATGTTATTTAATCCGACATTAATCAGTCGATGGAAGTAACGTAAAACAAAATCAAATCACACACACACACACATAATGTTTAATACATTTTATACTAAAAATAAATACAAAAATATTATAATTTTTATTCTTTGAATCCAAATTTATCCAGTGTGATACGTTAATTTCACCTGATTTTGTGCATGTACGACGTTTATTAAACAATATTTTGGTACATGATTTTAAAAAAACACTACGTACGGTTGCATCTATAAATTTGAATACCTTGAGTGTCACTATTTGACGTTGACAGTACATGGTGTGCCGAGTTGACGAATAAAATAATTCGGGTCAACTTGACACCAGGTGCCGAGTTTTCACGTGTCGAAATGATGAATAAGTCGTATGGTGATTATGATGAGTGATTGAATACAATTTTAATATATTTAAAATACATATATATTATAAGTACTTAAGTTATTCTGTGCTAAGTAATTACATGTTTAATTTGTGATCTCTATACTATTCTATATTTATATTTTTTAAGTAGTTATTTTATATCTAATTGTTACAAATTATGTATATGACATAATTTGTAATTTGCTAAGAACTTGTATTATTTGTATAATGTTGATTTAACTTATAAAAATAAATAAATAATTCGTTGTCTAAACTGTGACCTACTAGTAAAAAATTGGACTTAGTTTTCATTCTTTGTTGTTGTTGCTTACGTCACGTATTATATTTTAAGAATATTAAATACCTTATTTTATATAAATAAGGTACCTATTTAATATTCTTAGACCGAGACCGTAGACCCATAGCATTATAATATAATATGTGTGATAGTCACGAAGTTTTAAAAGCTTTTCGTGAAATATGAAGTTGCAATTGGCGACTATAGACGATTAGTTGTAAATAGAATATTATGCTCCGAACAATAAAAACAAAAATAAGCACCATTAAAAGTAAAATGACCACAAAAAAAAAATGTAACCATTAAAAAATTCAACCAGATTTATTCGTTATAAATCAATCAACTAGCGGGATTGTAACAAAAACTCGAGTACTCGGGGTGGTACAAAATTGCGATCAAAAAGGTGCTACTGCATACTGTCAGCAGCCAAAGGTTTTTGTTGGATATTTTTTTAGACTGGTATGGTTGACAAAACTGGATTGTTTTTAGATTTACTATGGAAAAAGCAAAAGCTGTTGCAGTTGCCGAGTTAATTCACAATTGATTTATTTTAACGTTACCTATTACCTATTTGTCGTGCCAGAATTATTTCAATAATTTAACGCCAAAAAACTTAGTTTATGCTAAATCATAATAGCATTTAGCACGATAAAAGTGGCTTTCTGAAAATATAAATGCTAAATTCAAAAAAATTCTGCCTCATATTCCAATTGGACTAAAGTCGTTGATTTTCATTTTATTAGATTATCTTAATACTGTCTGCAATAAAAAGTGCTCCTTGAATAAGCTAAAAAAAATAGAGTTTAAAATTCGCAATTATGTTTGACGTTGTAGTCTGATAAAGAAACAATTTGTATTCAACATAAAACAAAAATTTTGCCCCTAATTGCCTAACTGTATCGACTCGCCCTGTTGAATATTAGATACCCCAAATCGCCCCCAATTAATAAGTTAAAAGTGTAAGTATTTTTTTCTAAAAACTTCTATAGTATCTTCATGGAATTCAATGGTGAAGATTGAAATAAAACTGCCTAACTATATATACACAACACAACTATATTTAAATCTGAAGAGTTTATTTGATTGAACGAGGATCTCGGGAACCACAAATTCGATTTGAAGAATTCTATTAGTATTGAATTGCCCATATATCGATGAAGGTTATAATAAGGTATATAACATCACGCTACGTCCAATAAGAGCTGAGCAGTGGCCAATTAAAGAAGGACAGCGCACCCGCGCGATTTCTAGTGGAGTTCTAAAAGTGTAATTTGGAATCTAATCATAACGTAACATATCGTTTCAATAATGAAAGTATTGTTCCACTTTTTTTTTAACCTAACACTTACATTATTAACAAAAAAATATATTTCAACGGTAACCCGTTATATATCCCGTATAAGGCTAACTTTACATTTTGGACTGTTAATATAATGCTAGTTAGAAGCACCGCTCTTTAAACTGCATTTTTGTGGCAGCTGTGTCCAGTACTCAGCAATACAGTGCTCTTTGCGACTTTACAAAAGTAATATTAAAACATTGATTACAGTACTTACAGCTCTAACTACTTATTTATGCTGAAAATGTTGCTACGAGTATAACAAAAAGAAAAAGTATAGTTACTATGTCGATCATAATGAATAAGTCAATGCTTTTAAATAGAAAATTGGAGACATACATCTAGTTAGGTAGTAGTTCTTGGTAAATATGTTATAACGCACTAGTGACTCAGTCATTTCTAGAATTAAAACTATTTACTTACTTGTGAATTAAAGAGGATAAAGTTATAGGTAGTATCATTGGAATCAATAGAAAGTTTTGGATAAGGCGCCGACCTCACTAGCGTCCAGAATTCTAAGTTCTGCGTTCCACGTTCACACTTGCATACATTGCAAGTGGCAGACCGGTTGCTTTTGGTGTATAGGATACTTAGCTATCTTATAGATTACAGTGAACGCAGAACACAGAATCCGGAACTCTGACCGCTAGACCGAGCGCAGTGGGGTCGGCGCCAAGTAGTAATTTATACAATCATTAGACAGATATTGACGAGTTTTAATGGCATTGTGCTAAACCGTCGTGGATAAACTTATCCTAAAGTAAACAATTGTAAGTTTGAAAAATATTATTATAAGAACAAATAAATAACATTAAATAAAGCAAAGGTGGGCCGCTTGCTCGTCTGCCACTTCAGGCAATAAAAAAAAAACTGACAGAGTGACGATGAAAGTACAGTAGAGTATTTTTTTTCTTGCTACTGTTAATATATTCTCTTATTCATTGTAAAAAGTGATCAGATATCTATTATTATTATTCTATATATTATAATATCATTTTAGAATTTATTTAATACAGAAACTTAGTAAGTATTTATGAATAAAGCGTACAAGCCAAGAGTAGATTTGTTTTATACATATATTTGTGCATAGCGATACATGATAACACTGATACCAAACCAAATTAGTAGCCAAACACAAATATTGAATATGAAAGCTTTAGCATAATACCTAATTCAACAATTTAATTTAACAAAAATATAAAAATACAATATATAAAAACTTACCTTAACTTCCAATCAGGAATAAACTCACAATACACAGCAATATAAGTATCACAAGTATGGAAACACCTTAACGCCCTTTCATTTGATACTCCATTTCACCTAATAGTGTCATTTCAACCTTCCATTTGGGCCGCTTTTTCAGAGAAAATATAAGCATTTTCCCAAGTTTTAAAATTTATTATAATTTAGAGTTAGATCAACAGTGTTTATAACTATTCCAAATTTTATGTCGATAGCATTTGCAGATTTCGGGATTTAACGCCGTGACAGACAGACAGACAGACAGAGCGAGACCATAAGGGTTCCGATAAGATAAGAAATGTCACGCACTCTAGGCCTAAACCTTTTCAAATTTTTTTTTTATTTATTTATTATTTTATTTTAACAAATGAACTCTGAAGAAACAAAATATGATTATCGGAATGACCAATCAGACATCGATGGTACTTCTAAAATATAGGTGCAAGTGAATTTCGCCCCTATGACATTTTACCAGACTACATTATTCTTGTCAACGCAGCAGCCAGCCAACTTATAGAAAACAGTCATTACAATCATAATGATAGATAAACTTTTATAGAAAACAACACTGTAAAAATAATAGATGAAGTTGCCCTCATACTTACCACGTGTAAGTTACAAATGGCTGGGGAACAAACTAACAGAATAAAAATGAATAATGCCTTTTGAAGTAATGCGTCGCGCACATTAAGTATTCGACCCGCAATCGAGCACACACGTGCAAGATGAAACTGCATGCTGCAGGCAAACTTAAACTATTTACCGTGCGCAAGTAAGGGAAAACATCGTGAGACGCCTGCTTGGAAAATATTGCGGAGGAAGTCATTAGGAGAGCACTGTGGAAATATCCAAAGAAAATATTACCTATACAGTGAGAAAATGGAAAAATAAACTCTTTTCTTGAATGAATTCCGTTTTTCCGTCTGTCGGCCAAAGCAGCCTCCAATTTATAGATTAATCTAAGACTATTTTTAATCTAAGTGTATGGATTATTCCATATTTATCCTATGAGATCACATCCTCCTATGTGTAGTATACAAACGTGCTTCTATAGATATACCTATATGGGTGATGTGATTCATATCAATGTATACTTAATATTATAAGCTAAAGATTTTGTTTGAATGCATTACTCTCAGGATATTCTGGTGCGATTAGAAAAAACAAAATTAGTGTAGGATAGCCCATTTATCGTGAAAGGCTAATATAGCTATGGTAGTACTACTACTTATTCTGTGATATAACATCACGCTGTGGCCCATAGGAGCTGAGCAGTAAGCAAACAAAAAACGACGGAAGCCCCGGGGCAACAGCTAGTAAGTGTATAAAAATAAGTTACGCTTCAATATATGTGGGAAAACTAGAAATTAAGTAAGTCAATATAATATTTTGTGTGTAAGCCTTAGTGTTGGCTACGAGCCCATACACCCCGCAAGATTTGCCCCGTACCAGGTGCTAGTGCCCATTCACCCCGTGAAATATTGGGCATACCCATACGCCCCGTATTGAAAGTACATATAAAATACAGTCAGCAGAAAAACCTACAAATTATTATTACAGAGTGACACAATAATGAAAATAAAAAATCAAAATCACATTCAGAAGGAATTTTATTATAAATAAGTATAAATTATGCATAGAAGCAGTATAATGTAATTATAATTTTATATTTATTCAAATTAATTTATAATGGTTTATAATGTACATTTATAATGTTTAATGTCAAAATTTGGGATACTTCTCCTTTAATTTAAAAAAGTTATTGATGTCATTTTACTCATTAGGTAACGTTAGGTAAGTTACCTAATGAGTAAGATACGATATCAGTTTAAAAGTTTCTGAGATGTGTATAGTATAGTTACGGAATAATAGCCTGAGACACACTTAACGATTATATAGGGTATAGACCAATATAATATGAATGTTTTCAACGGTCTCTAAACTGACACTGAGACTATGTCAGCGTCAGTTTGACACAAAGAATCTCAGTATTATAAGAACTCAATGACTGATTGCCGTACTTCAGTGAATTTACGATGTATATGTTACAGTCAATACTCTTAACCAGTCAAAAATGGCTTTATCAGTCAAAATTCTTAAAAAAGAAAGGAGGTCGGTACTTACTATTTAGTTTAGTTTATTTGGTACGATTCCTGGGTATCGCAAGCGAATTTCTTGAAATCTTTTAATGCAGTTCTGTTTCTTTTTAAAAATAAAGGAATATTTCTTTTGAATAAAATGATATATCTCCAGTAGGTATTTAAAGTACTTTCCCTCCAGGTGGCATTTCAAAAACCATCCTGTATATGTGTATATTCACTATCGATATTTGATAAAGGTTACAAGATTCAAAAGTTACTCCACCCGGTATAGAATGTAGGTATATAAGAGAAAAAAAATCAAAAAACCATTTAAGAGCATAGGGTTCCGCAGCAAAAGCATATCTTCGTAGCGCTTACGCCCCCTTGTTGAGAAGCGCAGTTTTTTGGCTATAACTCAAAAACGGTTTATCCGATCATGTACAAAATAATTTTCGTTGAAAGTATTTATAAAGCACTACAATCTTTGAATCGTTGTGATTTTTTCACATCAAAAAACCCTCACATCAGAAACCTCAAGGTGTCTATAGAATATCTGTCGAAGTATATGAAATTCATAGATAAAAAGAAATATTTTACATGATTGTATGGAGTGCCCCACTTAAAAGCATATTTTTATTAATTAACTATCAAACTAAGTAACAACCTACAAAAGACACCTATTCACCTAATTTTATCAATATAATCAATATACATTATTGGCGACGCTCATATGAATAATCTATAACATTTATAATAATTTATAAGGTAGAAAAATATTCCGCGCAGTCAGCTGTGCACATCTGATTTTTGTTCTACCGCCAATATTTTAATTTTGTGTAGTACTCCAAATGTCCGCACCGTGCCGCAAGCATCGCATTTTATACGCTCTGCGACACAATATTTGTAATAAATCTATTTTAGTTTCAATTAAACGTGTCAGTCATACACTCGTTGTGTTTATTGCGTTGACCACCATCTACAAAGTGGTCTTCGTGCCGGATCTAGTGAAATGTTCACCACGCCTCCGCACAATATGGTTAGCACGCGGAGCATGCTACATAAGGAACAACAAAATGGCCGCGACCAAGATGAACCAACGGGTGAGCCATCTGGGACACAAGTGATGCAGGATTCAGCTCCTTCTACGAGTAGAAATGCGCCGCTGGTTGCGGTAGCACAAGGTACGGAATTAAATACCGCAATGTTGCCGAGGGGCAGCATAAAGTCCGAACCGCCTCCGCGCCCACCAGTACCACGTGCCCTGGAAAAAACGAGAAGTGTTAAATATTGCAAACTGTCGACCTCTTCAATGCGCGCGAGAAGAGATTTTGGAAGCTGAAAGGCAAAAAGCAAAAATAATAAATGGATTTAATCAACCAACAGTTAGCCGCGGACATAGCTGACTTGGAAAGCGAAGTCGACGAAGGATACAGTCCACTAGAAGATGATGACCTACACAGAAACGTAGACAAGTGGGTAGAAAGCAGCTATCTTGAATTCGATGCCAAAGTACAGGGCAGAAGGTGCCAAACTCAAGCATTGCCTACGCCTGTCAAGGTGTTGGAACCTGAAGCATTCAGACGCGAGGAACCAGTACCTATAGTGGCAACAGCGCCTGCTGATGCGCTGCCGCCGCCCCGCCGCCGCAGCTGCCTCCGCAAGCGGGTGGCACAGTTTTATCGTCGGGGATGCCGCACATTCCAATAGCGGCTCAAAACAATGAGAATTCATTGAACATTTTAGCCAATGCTCTAAAAGTTGCCTTCGCTGCTGTGAATAACAAATCGGATTCAAAGCTACTTAGCCGTCTCAGTACTCCGCGGGATTTGCCTGAGTATTCAGGGGATCCACTAAAGTGGCTCCATTTCAAGCACGCCTACCATGAGTCCACAGCTCTGTGCAAGTTTACACCACAAGAAAATGTATGGCGATAAGTAAATGTCTCCGAGGATCTGAAAAGGAAGCTACTTCCGCCTTGATCATAAGTTCGTCTTCACCTGAGACAATAATGTCTACTCTGGAGTTACGCTTCGGTAATCCCGAATATCGAAGATAGTGAGTGATATAAAAAAACTGTCACCTATGTGTAGTGAATATCAAAAGATATCGTGTATTTTTCCGTAAAAATACAAAACTTTGTTGAAGCTGTACGAGCCGTCGGTCGCGAGGAGTACCTAAAAGGTATGGAGATTACTTCTATTATTCTGTCGAAGCTCCCCACCGTACTATTATCGAAATGGTCAGATTACAGCTACCCATTAATGTCTCAAAGCCATAATGAGTCACGTCTAGTTTTGCTATCTGATTTTCTAAAAAATGAGGTAATTAAAATGTCTACTACTGCCAGTACACTTCATTTTTCAAATTTGCGTAACGATTATCTATCGCACAATCATAAAAACCACGATGGTAATAAACAACGTTCACACACACTATTATTACAAGCTGGAGGTAAGAAGTCTATGTGTGCATTCTGTCAAGCAACTGTTCATAAGTTAAATGAATGTAAACAATTCAAACGCGCGCTACGCAAAGGGAGATGGCAACATGTTAAACACAACAGGATCTGCTACAAATGTCTGATAGCACGTCACGACCGAGCTAGGTGCCCCGCGCCTGCCTGCGATGAGGAGGGCTGCGAGCAGCCCCACCACCGTCTGCTGCATTATCCTGTGCGTACGGGCGATAGCTCAGCACGCCAGGAGTCAGGAGCCCAGCTGCGGCCAGAGCCGCAGCCGTCATTTTCGCCGCCGACAACCGATAAAACGGAAACAGTGTCGCATATAAACGCGAGTGATAACAGTGTGTTATTAAAAGTAATTCCAGTAACTTTACGCAGACCGAACGGTGTAATTAATACTATTGCGTTATGCGATGACGGAAGTACCGTTAGTTTGATAAGCGCCGATCTAGCGATGCGCGCCGGTGGTGTGCGTGGGCGTACAGAGACGTTGCGTGTGTGTGGAGTATGGGACAATGACGAAACGGTTTGTGATGCGACGGTCGTGAATGTAGATCTTATAAATAAAGACAATAAAGTTCATTCTGTTAGATTACGAAGTGTTAAGAATTTAAATTTACCTTTTAATAATTGTTTATCTCTGACACATTATAACAAATATCAACATTTGCTTACGTTAAAAGATGAATTATGTACAATTAATTTAAAACCAGAAATCCTTATCGGTCAGGATAATGTCCACTTATTGTTACCTTTAGAAGTAAGAGTAGGTAAATCATATGAGCCGTGCGCTACACTCACTCCCTTAGGCTGGTGTGTACATGGCAGCATTCGCGTGCCGCCGAGCATCCCCGGGCACGGACGCGCGCTCGCGCATGTCCCCCGCCGCGCACTCGACCTTGTGCATGACGGCGACCGACAATAGGGTACAGACTGGCCCCGGAGACGACCACGAGCTGAGAGACCTGCACGATATGGTAAGACGATCATTTACATTGGATTCTGTAGGAGTATCTGGCAAGCCACGCCAGAACATTAATGACGTCAGAGCGATCTTGCAGTTGGAAAAGTCAGCCAAGCTTGTCGATGGCCGCTGGTTAGTCAAATTACCGTGGCGCGATGAGACCTTTAAGATGCCTGATTCCTATTCTAATGCGTTGCAGCGACTTAATGGTATAGAAAGGAAAATGAGTAGGGATGAGGGTTTCGCTGAAAGGTATAGGGAACGTATTCAGCACTTGTTGGACAATGATTTCGCTGGAGAGTTGCGTGATACCACGCCTACTGAGAGGACATGGTATTTGCCACATTTTGGGGTTGACAACCCTAACAAAAAGAAACTTCGTTTGGTATTCGACGCAGCCAGCAAGTAAATGGTGTAAGTTAATAGTTTCTTACTTACAGGCCCGGATTTGCTTTCATCTTTATTTGGCATATTATTACGTTTTAGACAAAATAAAATAGGTGTCACGGAAGATATTAAGGATATGTTTTTAAGGGTTAAAATTCACTCCGAGGACCAGCACGCGTTACGGTTTCTCTGGAGGGACAGCCTTAATGGTCCAGTAAAAACCTATGTCATGACATCACTTATTTTTGGCGCAAACTGCTCACCATTTATTGCACAGTATTAAAAACAAAAATGCGCTCCGCTATGAATCATCGCTGCCGGCCGCCGTGAATGCTATACATAACTCGCACTATATGGATGATTATACCTATTGATAGTTTGCCCGATACCGCAACAGCTATAGATATGGTGAGTAATATTACACGCATTCATAAGGACGGCAGTTTTGAAATCCGCAACTGGACAAGTAACAGCGTACAGGTTTTAAGCAGTATGCCCAAAGAAAGTTTGGGCACAGCAGCGGTGAAGTTCAAAATTGGACAGCAGTACGAAGGAGAAAGGACACCAGGTCTTGTCTTTGGTATCCCCAAGAAGATGTACTCGGGTTTGACTTATCTCTTAAGAAAATTCCTCCTAACATTATTGATAAGGATAAAAAGTACCGGCCCACGAAACGACTTATGTTGCGCATTATTATATCTATTTTTGACGTTCTAGGGTTTTTAGCTCCATTTACCATACAGGGGCGAATTATGTTGCAAGATGCCTGACGCTTGAATATCGGATGGGATGACGTCATACCCGACGTTATTATGTAACAAATAATAGTTACTACGTAACAGATACATCACTCCTATACAAAAGCGAAAATACCTACGTTATATTAGCCTACAAAAACGAACAAACGACGCTGCAAGAAGAAACGTATTCTACGCACGCGCGCCGAGAGTCGAGATTCCCGCGTACACCGCGTGAGTCCGTCATCGAGCAAAATCATTAGGGTTGTACAAAAACATTAATGAAAACAACATGGCTTAAGTGAAACTTAAATTTTATTATTTATGTTTAGTTTATGTACAATGAATGCAATGAAGTGAATGTGAAGCAGTTAACTTAAAACTTCTAATTTCACATCGAAATCAGACTTTAGTTAAGATTAGCCGCTAGACAATGCGTGACAACTTTTTTATATAAACCCGTCAAATACTTTCGGAGATTAGCGTACTGTACAAACATCCAAACAGACAAAACATTTGAATATCGTCGTATTGTATTCTGTTACTATTTTTACTTATATTAGTTTTGTTAAATATGTGTATTCAATGTACAGTACACTTCACAATAATTAACCATCGTGTTGTTAGTCAAAACTTAATATACCTACGTAGTGTACGAAAATATCGTTAGTATGGTAGTATGGTAGGTAAGTATGCGTTTTGAGCGGGAAACGTACTGTGCGCGCTCTCAGTGTCGCGTGCGGCAGCCCTCTGGCGATTTGGCTCGGTTGAGATCTACATAGCGGTAGACACATAGCGCGTGACCTTGAGCGAGTGACGGATTACGTCACCGCCTGCGCCTCCGATGAAGGTGCGCGAGTCGCGCAGAGAGTGAAGGAAGATACCTCTCATTCTCACTTCCAGTTAGCTGTCCCGTCCGCTCCCCGCGCCTGCCTGTCACCCGCCCGCGATCCGTCTACGCCTGCTACGTTTGCTACGATGACCGTAGCCAGTGCTACGTCTCATTATAACAACCTACAGCTGCATATGTTTAGCGACGCGTCAACAAAGGCGATGTGCGCTGTAGCCTACTGGCGTTGGACGTACAATGATGGTATGATTTACGTATCGTTTATAGATAGCAAGTGCCGGGTCGTGGGTTTGAAGCCTGTGACGGTACCGCGTAGCGAACTTCAAGCCGCCGCCGTGTTATCTGCACGGTTGGCCGAGACTATTTTAAAGGAGCACAGAATGGAACCAGAACGTAGATTTTTTTGTTGCGACTCCACGGTAGTCTTGCAATGGATTAACAACAAGGCACGTACGTATAAAACGTTTGAAGCTAATCGTTTAGGTGAAATCGACGACCTTACGCGAGCGAACGAATTGAGGTACGTGCCTACGAAGATGAACGTAGCCAATTTGGCTACACGTGAAGAGTCTGATCGTTCATTTTTTCATAATGAATGGATCACGGGACCTTTATTTTTATATGAAAATGAAATATCAATGAAAGGCCAATGGATGTTAGTCATCAATTAGGTGCACCTGAGGCGTCTATTGAGCGTGTTTTAGTTAACGTTATAGCGTAATTATTAACTTACCTGTACCCGATCCAACGCGATTCTCGTCTTGGTTGAAGCTGCTCCGCGCTACAGCTAATGTCCTGAAATTTATTAAAAGATGTAGGAAACTTACCTGTGAAGTGGACTGCATCACGATGGAAGAAGCAGAACGCTTGCTGCTATGGCAAAGCCAGCACGACGCATTTCCTGACGAAGTATCTGCACTAAAAGCGGGAACAGGGTTAGCATGAAGTAGTAAGTTATGCAGCGTGTCACCTTACTTGGATGAATACGGTGTTCTCCGCGTATGTGGACGCACTGACGCTGCACTTGATGTACCACTGGAAACGAAGCCAGGGCCAGTCATATTAGATGTTAGACATCCAATACCTCACCTCATCATACGTCATTATCATGTACAAGCGGCACATGGTAATCAAGAAACCGTGGTAAACCAGGTCAAGCAAAAGTATTGGATAACCAGAATGAGGCCCATGGTGAAATATGTCGCATCCAAATGCATGTTTTGTCGTATTAGAAAGGCACTGCCCTCGGTACCGAGAATGGGTGACTTGCCTAGGGCACGAATGGCCCACCATCACTGACCTTTCACTTTTTGTGGATTAGACTTGTTTGGGCCAATGGAGGTTGCTGTACTCACCAGCGCCGCCTTGGCTCTCGGCAGCCTGCTCCCCAACGTGGGGGGACCGAGCGCATCGTGTCGTCGCCTGTACGCGGGGGTCATCAGGTCGATGGCTCTCTACGGGGCCCCAGTGTGGGTGGACGCCCTGTGCGCCAAGAACGTTACCCTCCTGCGACAACCGCAGAGGGTGATGGCGCGCAGGGCGGCCAGGTGCTACCGCACCGTTTCATACGGTGCGGCCTGCGCCTTGGTGGGGGCCCCACCTTGGGAGCTGGAGGCCATCATGTTGGCCAACGTGTACAGGCTGACGGCTGAGTTCCGCAGCCGAGGGCTAGAGCCCTCACCGGAGGAACTGCGCCACCTGCGGGGCCTCTCTCGAGAGGCCCTGTTTCACGGGTGGCAGCAGCGGCTCGCGGAACCGTGCGCCGGTCACCGCACGATCGAGGCCATTCGGCCCGTTCTCAGAGAATGGGCCGAAAGAAGACGCAGCGCGTTGACCTATCGCCTGGCGCAGGTGCTCTCGGGGCATGGTTGCTTCGGGAGGTACCTGTGCCGGGTCGCGAGGAGGGAGCCGCAATGTATCTGTCATCATTGCAGCTCCCCGGAGGACACAGCCCAGCACACCCTTGAGGTGTGCGGGGCGTGGGCGGGTCAGCGCGCTGCACTGGCCTCGATCATAGGCGAGGATCTCTCGCTCCCAGCAGTGGTGAAGGCCATGCTGGAGAGCGAGACGAACTGGGGAGCAGTGCTCTCCTTCTGCGAAGAGGTGATGAGGCAGAAGGAGGAGGCGGAACGGCAGAGGGAAGACGATGCCCTCAGTGACTTCTGGTGGCGTGTGCGTGTTCCCGCACGTCACCGCCGGAGCTAAGCTCCGGCAGAGAGGGGGCCCGTAGCGGGCCATCGTCGCTGTCGTCGCGGACGAATGTTCCTGCGCTCCCGTGACCACACCAGAACGCGACGAGAGGAACACCTTGGGGTTTTAGTGGATGCGAGCCCCACATAACCCCTCTGTTCTTTCCCCAAGACCGAGGGGTATGCGTCAGGCATTTCCCAAAGTAAAAAAAAAAAAAAAAAAAAAAGGCAGACGAAGGGAGAAGCGATACGGCGCCTTATTCACTTGCCTTACGGTTCGAGCTGTACACATTGAGCGATATAATGGCGATGAGAAGAATGGCAGCTAGGCGAGGTTGGCCACGCCATTTATATTCTGACAATGGCACTAAGTTAAGGTGTGCTGACAGACAGCTGCACAACTCCACTCGGGAACTGGAAGCACTTAAACTTGAAGGAACAAACAATGGAATGCAGTTTCATTTCATACCACCGGCCAGTCCACATTGGGGTGGGGCGTGGGAGCGCCTTATTCGTAGTGCCAAACGTCGCTGCGTGTTATTCTTAATGAACGTGCCCCTCAAGAGGAAGTGTGTCTACTTTGTTGGCTGAGGTCGAAAATATGGTAAATAGTCGTCCGTTGTCGCATGTATCTGTCGAGGCAGGTAGCGTAGAAACACTCACCCCTAACCATTTTCTTTTAGGGACATCTTCTAACTTGCCAGGTATCGGCGTTTTTGATGACTTAGATCTATATCTGCGCAAGCTTTGGCGTAAGTCACAAAGGTTAGCAGATATGTTGTGCCAGAGGTGTCTAAAGGAAATATTTCCTGAACTATTACCACGGAGGAAGTGGACTGAGGAGCAGAAGCCTCTGCAAGTTGGAGACCTCATGTTAGTTGTCGACCCTAAGTCTCCGAGGAATTCATGGCCTAAAGGTATCATTCAACTGGTTTTCCCTGGCAAAGATGGTCGTATAAGATTGGTCGAAGTGAAGACCAAGACCGGCGTCTGGAGGCGTTCAGCGGCACGCGTCGGTCCTATATGTCTCAGTAAATTAGTGCTGAAACAGTACTAGGGTGGGGAGTATTAGCGACGCTCATATGAATAATCTATAACATTGTATATTTTTCAAATAATTTATAAGGTGGAAAAATATTCCGCGCAGTCAGCTGTGCATATCTGATTTTTGTTCTACCGCCAATATTTTAATTTTATGTAGTACTCCGAATGTCCGCACCGTGCCGCAAGCCTCACATTTTATACGCTCTGCGACACATTTTAATAAATCCATTTTAATTTCAATTAATCGTGTCAGTCATACACTCGTTGTGTTTATTGCGTTGACCACCATCTACATACATCGAGTAGTGACGGATTAACAATACAAATCTTTGGAGGAGACCCGTGGGTTGAAACTTGAAAGCCTTTAAAATTTTGATTAACAATTTTTTCTAAAATCGCTATTTTGATTACAGTATCGTATAATAAGGCTAAAAAACATTTTTGCTCTTAGTTCGTTTTGTTTTCGACCAATATTTTAGCGGCAAATCACTGTTATACCTTTTTAAATTGTTGCCGTGCCGAATAATGGGATTTTTATCAGTTGTACATCGAGTAGTTTTAGAGTAAATTGCCTAAGATAAACGGACGGACATGACGAAACTATAACGGTTTCTTTTTTGCCATTTAGCTACGGAACCCTAAAAATGCTTCTTCGGCAATGCTCCTCGAATACATTGTATATTAATAAATTATAACTACATTCGGTACACAGTGAAAAACTTTTTTTCTGTGCTTTAGTAATCATAAACCATAAAAAAATAAAACTAAACCTAAAGATTAATAGGTTTCAAAAAAGATGGAAGTTGTGGTGGTAAATACTGCAAGGAATCCCATGCTTCTGAAGTTGGAGGTGTTCTCCCTGGCCCTGATGAATTTTTATCATGTAACATTATAAATTGTTGTGACAGCTTATATGATATGCCGGAACAATTTTTGTTAAATGAAGTTGTGGTATCAAATACGCAATAGCAGTGTGGACCTCTTCGATGTGATGATTCGTCTTGCGTCGCAAAGGAACTCTCGTAGGGATATGCATTTTTAGCTGTTGTCCAACACATTGGCTCTTGTACTCGTCTAGCGCTGCCTAAAGGACTCATATATGAATTTAACCAATCTAGAGTTCCTAGTTCTGAGCAAACACAAGTCGATGAGTCACATTCACATTGGTCTGGATGACCATTACAACTTGTCGTGACTGCTTTATCAATAGTTGCGAACTTGATAGAATCAGTGACTATCGGAATATTGCTCATGTTCCCTTTATCACTCAGTTTTTTATCACCTTTTTCTTGAGTTATAACATAAATATTGCCCGATGGTGTAACTTCTAATAATGCATGAACGTCTTTATCATCAACTGTACTATTTATTTGTATTGTAATTTTACCCGAGCTGGTTCTTTTTATGGGTATAATCTCTTTTGAATTATTTTCCAAATAATTCCTTAAATTATTAATAAATGCTTTCCTTGATTCTTTATCAAGTATGATAGCGTATTCACCTGATTCTAATTTCTTTAATAAAGCTGTAGAGTCTGAGACAAAATTTTTATTGATTTGAAGTTTAATTTTTATATGTTCATATAATTCTGAATCACTATTACTTTTTTTATTAGGGAATTTAGTCTTTCTTAAATTACTTTTGCGAAAGTCCTTACTAGAAAAATGTTTTGAAAGGCCCACAAATTCTTCAAACAGTCTAGTCGAAGAAATTGAACTTCTTTTTGAAGAGGCATGTATATTCTGGAACACTGGGCCGTTAACTAGTATTTTAATGTCACCTGTGCTCGTTTTCACTAACAGCGCATTTAATTCTTCAGCAGGAATAGAACCGTAAGTATTAAGATCGATTATGTAACCAGAATCGGTTTGGTGTAAATATACAAAGCATTCCTTTTCTATGCCCACATAATCATGAATAGTTTTATTATAACGGTGTTCGTATTCTTTGTCGATTATAATCATGAAATTATCTGACTCTGTAGTTTTTAGAACTGCAGGTATTGGAACTAGATTTGCACCACTCATAACTTTTAGTTTATAAAAATTGCCGCTTACTGTACTTTGTACATGAGACCTATTGTCATCTTTTTTTAATATTTTTTCACTTCTTGGAATTAATATAACATTGTCAAAATATTTTTGAAGAACTGCATTAGGGGTTTGATTATTGACATCAATATTAAGTAAATAACTGCCTGATGTAGTTTTAGATAAATACACTGGATGAGTTGTATTTAAAGGAATATGTTCTAGTGATTTTAAAAGGTTAACGTGTACAGTACCTGATGGTGATTTAGAGACAACTGTTTTAAATTTGTCGAGTAATGTATTTTCTTTTTCGATTTTTAATGTTAAGAATTCACCTTTTTCATGGATTGACTTGAATTCAAAAGTATAATCAGGCGGTTCGTTACTTCTGGAGGCTTGCGATGTTATTGACATTCCAGAAATATAAGCTTGAATTTGTTTGTTATTTTTTCCTATGTAACTGTCTGCAACCCGATTCTCTTTATGTTTGGTTTCGTTTGAGGGACAATATATTTTTACTTGCTTGTCGGTAGGTACACTATTGTCGATTGTTGTAATCAAGCATCTACAATCATTGCTATTTATATCTTTTTTTCTTAAGAACACATATACAGTTGAGGAAGCGCTTAATGTACTCTTTCTATTCTTATCTTTAGCTTTTGAACGAATTTTATGATTATTTTGAATGATTTGACCTTCGATCCGTCTTTTTGCACTTAGCATAGCCGTTGAAACATTTTTCAAATTTCTTTGTTCTTTACTTTGCATTAAATCGACTAAATTTTTATGCATTTCTAATAGTTTTGTCCCAGATGGTGTCTTTCTTAGTATTACTTTTTGTATATTGGAATATTTATTATCTTTATTAGTAAAATCTATTACTAATTGATCAAATTTAATTTCATTCATTGAAATGAACATGTAAGACGTATCTTTTGTTTTCTCTTCAATTAATTCTATTAGTTTTTCTTCAAGTCTGATTGACAATATACCCGAAGAAGTTTTAGTCAGTACAGTAGCGTAATCTTCAGATTGTTTTCCACAATGATTTAAAAATTTTACTCTGAAACACCTAGATTTCTCTGAAAGTGATACCTTGTCTAATGAGTTTAAATTGGATTTTGATTGTTTATTGGTTTTCTTTTTCCTAAAACTTGGTGTTTCAAGTGATCCTTGTTTCAATGATTTAGGAATAGGCCTGTTTTTAATTTGCTTAGTCGTAATCTTTCGCGTCCCTTGCTGAACTCGGGAGAGTTTAGGAAGAGTTTTATGATGACTCGTGCCAGCATCTGCTTTAAATCGTTTTGTATCAGTAAATTAATGGAATAAAACTACTGACACACATGCTCATTACTGGCACGCAAGCAAACTACTAATGAGCAATTTCTCAGTAGTAGCATGTGTGTCTATTGGCATTGCTAGCAATGTGCATGGTCAAAAATAAACAGTAATTTAGGCGTATGCTTAAAAAAAGCATGCTTATTGTTAGCAAATGTGTCCAATTACATGCATATTTTTATATGACTATGTGTGTCAGTAGCGTTATAATACATATTTATGGCCAAATTTAGAGTTAAAATATTATTACGTGGGAGTACTTATTAAACAAATGAAAGCAGTCCAAATAAATAGGTACAAAATTATGAGATATTTTTTGACCAGAATAAACAAAACAATTTAAACTCATCTGATATACCCCATTCTGCAATCTGTATTGTGTCAACTCTTACACAGGTACAAAATAAGGGAAATTATACTGTTTACTTCACAGTCAAATACAGCTGAATGAAGTGTGTAATCGTTGCTTGTTTGACATTTGGAAATTTCAAAAAAATATTTGCAAAACTACTTATGCTATTTGTTTTTTACCCGCACATAATTGATGGTGATTTATTTGCAAAACTAATAGCACAATATAATATAAATAATTTAAAAGCTATATATATATATATATCTATATTCCCGATTTTATATTAGTATGTCTTACTTATCTGATTATTTTAATTTAATTAATGGTCTTATTTCTTTGAATAAATTTTCTATGGTAATCCACTCAACTTCAGAGAAAGAAAATAAAATATTGGGTTGATGAAATTTGCCATTTGTTAATATAATTAATTTGTTTAACCACACGGGAAGTAACTCTTTTAACGTTGTTCTTTTTAGGTAATTAATGTCCTGATTGATTTTAATAGACGAATTACTATTTAATCAGGTTTCACTACTTATTTTTACTGAGCAGTGATATCCTTCGATTTAACTGATTCATTGTCAAATATTTTATCAATTTTAGGACATACAATTACTTTGACATCGTTATTTACTTTTCTTACTGTATTATCATTATCTATATCTAGTGCTATTTTTAAGGGATGTTGGAATATCTTCTTTTCGACTTCTGCTGATGCCACGTTTATTAATGCTGTGTTTATTTTTATCATGTTTATGGAAGTCAAAGTTTTTAGGAATCTTAAAATTGTCTTTTCGCTTAATTTTTGTCTCATTATTACATCTGGTTTCACTATGAAACATTAACAATTGTGTTCTGTTGACCGACTGCCAAATAGCAGGATAATGTTTTTTCTTTATAATATTTCCGCATTCACCAATCGTTATATTATTTTGTTTATTTTTGGTTTCCTTATTAAATACCATTACGTTTTGATTCTGACTTTTAATGTTATCACTGTTACAGTCTTTCGAAATATTTGTGTATGTTTTTCTGGTTATATTTTTAGTTAACGGATAATGTATTGCCGTGTAATCACATGTGCAGTGGCAGAATGGAGCGGTTGTTCTACGTTTCTTTTCTTGTAAATTCTTCACTGAAAATTTATAACAATTGTGGCTAGCACACTGACATGGCTCATACCATTCATTACAACACATTGGACTAATCATAGGTGCTACTCCGATACAGGTGGTATGATTATATGAACATGCAGAAACTTTATTTTTCTTAATATTTTCTTTGATGAGTGTAGCGTTACAATCGCATCCCGACTTGTTTTTCATCATAGAAATCTTCTTATCTGTGATTTTGTTTCTAACTATGTTTAAATTTTCATCCTTATCGGGCACCTAAGATAAAATTATGAAATCACTGTATTTTCTGCACTAACATGGTGGATCAATTTACAGTTCTTATAATAAATAACACCACCATGTGTTTTTTTTTCATTTATTGCCAAATTTCAATACATTATCGTACAAACTTGGTGTATAATATTATTTAATACAATAATTTATTTCACAAAACATATTTTTTCGTGTAAACGGCTGTGATGCTCTTGTGCAAATGTATGTTAATTCATTTTTGACTTAAGGACTCTGGAATTCTCCAATGACTTCGTTAATAAATTGTTGCCGATGTTCATACCTACAATCTAAAATAATGACAGTTAAAAGCGGCGATCTTTATAAAAAATCAAACAATTATTGTACTCCCACGTAATAATAGTTTATCGTCTATTTGTACTTACCTAGATGAATATGGCACGGTGCCTTTGAGTCGGTGTCACACGTGCATACGGCCTAAAATAACGTTATAATAAATTTACTCTTCTTATTACAAAATAAGATAAATATGAGAAATGTCCGACGGTAAGAGTAAACAACGTAAAGAGTCAATTTGGAAAAAAATAACTAATAAATAAATTTTCTAACGAGAAATGTCATGATGTTCATGATTGAACAGTGTTACAATTAATTGGATTAACACGTTGGCTGCCATCCATACCCAACGTAATACTTTGCCCCTACGCCACATACAAATCAATGTGCATCACCGGTGATTCTTAGTGGGTCGTCCTAATTAGCTACGTGCCATGAGCATCACCGGTGACATCAGTCTCAATTGGTTTTGTATCTAAAATATAAATGTAACTTTGAGTATGGTTCTTATAGAATTTCGAATTAAACTTTATAAAAGGGTACGAGCCCATAAGCACCGCAAGATTCGCCCCGTCATTAAGTCTATACGCCCCTTTTCAAGGGGCAAATTAACACAGAATTAATTTAATATTTTTTGGGGAGCCCATACGTCCCTCATTCATATCTTACTATTAATATCTCAGTTTAGAAGTAAAAAAGTACGGATAGACAAAACACGCTAGACAACGATGGTCGTAATATCAAAACTAGTCGAATAAAAATAACATTGCTAAAATGAGTAGGAGGAAAATGATAAAAATTTAGTCGATAGTCACCCATCCAAAGACTAACTTTGGTCACCCCCGCACAACCTGATTGTAGAATAGAAGAATCCAACTCTCAGCTTTGTATGACTTTCTTTTTTCCTATAGAATACGACAAGTATGAGTATAACCTATTACAAGTATACAGGTATAGAATACAAGTTACTAACATTGGAAAGAATAGAGATGGATAGATAAGAATACGATGTGATATTTAAAGAAATCATCTTCTTACTCCTAAGCGATAAGGAATTTACCTTCCAGTGACAGTTCACCTGAATAACCTACAAGAATACAACTATTGTTTTTTATGTACCTATAATATTGAAAGAATTATCCTCCAACTCCTATCAGTTAAGGAATTATACCTTCCATCACTAGCTCATCAACATGAGATGATGACTATCAGATGTAAATACTTGAATAACTTCAGAAGATATATGAAACACGTAACATGTGCCTATAAAATTTAACGGTTGCCTTCGATTTCTCTGAGATTCCATCATCAGAACTTAACTTTGTCAATATGGGACATACATAAAAAAAAATACAAACAGTCCAATATATATAGTACCTAACCTTCTTCTTTTTTGAAGTCGTTTAATAAACATTTTGTTTATTTATTTGTTTATTCATAAAATCCACAGCTCTTAATTTATACAATTTTGCTTATTAACTAATCTTATAGCCAATTAAGGATTTACAATTTACTATTTTAACTTATGTATGCATCTAGAACAGAACACAATATAAAAGGTATCATCTTAACACTAGATTGTGTGTGTACGGTCCGTACAACCTGGGATGATGGGATAAAAGCTCAATAAAACTAAAAGATAAATTAATTAACTATATTAAAACTAGAAAGATAGCTTAGATAGATAAAATGATAGATGAGTACGCGACACGACCGTTGTCGGTATATGTTTATTGCGAACTAATTAATACGATTAATAAAAGTGATGAATGAAGTGAATTGCTGACATGATACAATTTAAATTGATGAATGTACGAGTATCGTATGACGAGGATCGTACATACTCCCGGGCCGGAGAATGAGGATAGTGGGAAATAGATAAAATGGAATGGCTGAGAGAATGGTAAGCGAATGTGGTGAATCACAAGGTGAAGGAACAATTTTGTTTTTGCTTAAAATAATGATTGACAAGATGATGGGACAATATTTTTGCTTATAATATAAATGATAGTGTTAGAATTGTTCTAGTGTCTCTACAAAGTACCATTGAACTCTGTGTGGTGAAATATAGGTGTGTTACACTTGTTCACTACACTAACACTACGTGATTTGCGCTCAACTTCACTACGAACACAGCACTGATTGACTGCACTTTCACTGGCACTTTTCAATGAAGGTCCGTAGCTCGTTGTTCTTTCTGGGATGTCAGGTTCTCCCGGGCAGTGGGACGCCACCGCTGATGATTCGGCTTTGGCGTGCGCTTCCGGGCGCGGCGGGGCCGCAGCCCGGGCCCGCGCACGCCTGCTGCGCCACAACAGGAACACAAGAATGACAGCCCCAGCAACCAGCATCGCATAAATGACGACGTAATGATGAACGTCATGGTAGGAAACCCGCTCGGTCAGCACTCCGTCTGACTCACTAACTTTGAGCTGTTTGATTTGTTGGGCGATTTCCTCAAAATACTTTTGATGTTCAGAGTATAAGGATTGATTATCGACAGATGATGTCGGGATTGTTATGTTAATGATGTGGTTAATAGGAGGAATCTGAATTTTCAATACGTCGGCTTTTCTTTCTAAGACATTAGATGGTGTTTGGTGAGCATAAATCATAAAATTATGACCTTTTATAATACACTCCTCGCTTATTGTTATGATTCCAGTTTGATACAAGAGTTCTGAAGTAATATGATTCCCACACATGATACGTACAGAGCAATGACCGCAACAGGAATACAGGTAGGTATTCATGTTATTCAACTCTTTCCAGAAATCTATACAAGGTAATGTCGTGGTTAAACATTGTTCAGAAAGATCACTTCTGGCACATAGGTTTTCGTCTGATCTCATTTTGTAAATAGGATGTTTCAAAGGGCATAAGTGAGTACCATTTTCAATTAAAAGACAGGTTGCAATATCTTTCTCAGATAATCCTATATAAGAGTCTTGTTGTATGTTTATTGCCACATAAGCGGATATAGGTACTAGGCTGGTCATTGAAGTTTTAGTTTGTTGTGGAACAGGTATAAGCCTGTATAATTCGAAGCTATCCCTGCTAACTAGAGGAATCAAAATCTCAAAAATTATGAACTTGTTTGTTGCTCTTGCCTTCACGGTGAGCAGGTGATACATTTGTGAGATATTTTGCAAATTACTCAAGGGCAATGTCATGTCTCTTGATAATAAACTCATGATGATATTTATCTCCTTTCGGAGCTGCTCAGGTGTAAGAAGATGGAAGTTGAATTTGCCAGAGTAAATATCTGTTAAGGAATCAATAATAGTATTCTGGATGTTCTGCAAATTCAGTAGAATACCTTGTGCGATAACCGATGACAAAGTAAAGTCACACAAGTTTGACGTAGTTTGTAGATTCTCACTCTGCTTGTTTAGCGCTTTTTCTACGTTATTTAAATGTTGGTTAAAAAGTTTGCTTTGTTTATTGATAGAAGTTTCAACTCTCTTTATTAGATTAAACTCGCCTTCAACGACTGAGGTTTGATTCTTCCACAGCAAAACAAGATGTTTCTGGTTCTCTCGGATAGATTTGATGTCTAGTTCGTACTGTTCTGCGAATTCTTGATCGAGTACGCCGAAGAGTTTGTTTGCAACGAACCCGACACCATTGATAAGGCCGCGCTTGATTCGCGCGTGCCGAGTATTTTGCTTACCGAGCAAAATACTATTGTAGTGCTCAAGTTCATTCAGTCCGTGATGCAATTGTAGAAGGATGGCATCACATTGCGCTATTGTTGTTTTTGTTTGATCGTAACATATGGTATATGTACTTATGAAGTAATTCTGCGCTTTGCCAGTAGGGAGACATATCATAGTACATTACTAATTTCCATTGGTCTCTTTCTAAACGTAAGTTAGTGATGCGATCGAAGTAAAATCCTTGGCTGTTATTAAGTTTTGAGATTTGATGTGTGCAATACACAGGTGTAGCTATCATACATAGAAGTATGAACATTACGTTTAGAATGTTGAATAGAGACAACCTTCTAGATGTTCTAATTAACACGTCCCGAGCCTGAGTTGATATCCATCTCGGTATTTGTATCTTATTTATATAAGTGATATCGTTTTTGATAGTTAGCCATTCAGTCATGATATCGTCCGGCAGGTGGTCATCCCAATTAATGGCTGACAACCAAACTCGTTGAAATAAGTTCTTTAGCTTAGTTGATAACCGCACCTCATAACGGCCATCTTCTCTACGAACAGTGGTATCCTTATAATATTGAATACACTCTTGATCTTCGACTGATAATTGAGACTCTTCTGTGATATCCTCGACTTGCCAGAATCTCTCAATCTCGTCTAGATTGTTCAAGGTTACATTACATTGTAAAGTCTTAGCGTATCCACATAAAATCCAACCTAGCCGCGTGTTTTGGGCAATAGGTGAATTGTTTAGCTCAGCTCTACAAATTCCTTCTAACATAATCAAAGAATAAATGTCGGCTCCAAATAAAATGTCTATTGGGCGACTTAAATTAAATTCAGGATCGGCTAGAGATACGTTTCTCAAGTACGACCAATCCGGTTTAGAAAAGGAATGGCTTGGTAGATTTTTAACAAGATTTTGCATGATAATAACGTCAGTTTGAAACTTGAAGTTACTGTTCAATGATAAACATTTGATATTGATAGCTTCCTTGCAGTTGGTTTGCTTCGCGCCCACGCCAGTGATCACACCCTGACACCGATGACGGGGTAATCCTAGTTGTTGTGCCGCATTTTCAGTGATAAGGGAAGCTTGTGAGCCTTGATCGATGAGCGCGCGTAACTTGATGTAGGTACCATTAAAACTTTGTACTTTAATCATTGCAGTAGCTAAGAGTACTTCTGGAACTTCCGACTGTAACGACACGTGCGAGCTTCGGTCAGTGGCCTGCTTGGAATCGCTGACTTCTGTATCTTTCGATGACGAACCGGATCCTATATCAGGTTGCACAAACGATTCGTGTAATAACGTATGGTGAGGTAAATTGCACTCACGACAACGTTTTTCAGAAAAACATTCGTTGCCATTATGACTATAGAGACAATTTTCGCATAAATTAAGTTTCTCTGTTGTTTGACGTTTTGCTGACGGACTCATTTGACGAAACTTTGCGCAATAACAAGTGGCGTGATCGTCTTTGCAGATAGCACATTTGTAATATTTCGCAACATTGATACTTTTGTCGGTTGACGATTTCGAAATATTACGTCCGGTCGACGACGGTGTCATATTTATATTATTATTTTTATGAGAGTTATGATGATTTTGATTTGATTTAGGCTCCGATTTTCTTTTCGAAGTTTCCATCGTTGTAAACTTCTTCTCCAAAAGCGACAAGAACTCTTCCAGATTGGGGATGTCTTTAGGGTCCTTTAGAGAAGATAGATAGTCGCTGAGGGTCTCGGAATCCAATTTTTGGCAGAGAAGATGTATGATAAGTGGGTCCCACGAATCCACACTTACTCCGAGGTTTTTTACAGCGTTCAGACTTTCCCGAGTTACATCGTAAAGTCTTTTAATATGATTGATTGAAACTTGCTGAACTGCAGGAATGTTAAGCAATTGGTCTAAATGAGCACTCATTATTAGTCGTTTGTTGTTGTATCTATGGTTCAGTAATTCCCAGCAGATAGAATAATTGTCAGATGAGATTGGTAAGTGTTGGATGAGTCTTTCTGCTTCACCCCTCACCTTTGATTTCAAAAATTGCATTTTCTGAGCACTGGATAAGGTTGGGTTCACATGGATCGTTTCTGTGAAGAGGTCCTTGAAGCTGGACCATTGATGATAATTGCCAGAAAATGTAGGTAGATCTATCTTCGGAGTGGACTTTTCCAAGTGAGAGACAGCCCATAGTTTTTTATTGATAGACCTTAAGACGTCGTTAAAACGTTTCTCAGCTTGAAAGAAATGGGTTTCATATTCTGGGTTCCTTTGACCTAACTCACTGTCCAACTCCCAATGAAGAGAGTCGATGGTAGTCCAACGAGATTGTACGGTACGCAGCAAATGATCAAATTCCCATTTTTCAGATATCGTATCTAATTGGATATTGGAAATCGTATGCTCAAATGCTTTAAAGTTGCTGCTTTGCTTACGTAGCATCTCGTCAGTTTTACTCTCGTTACCACGAGATTGAGGCACAAAATGTGAAGTTGAAGACTCCAAACCAGTCATCGGGGTAGCTGGTCTGATAAGGGGAGAGATAGGTAATTTGTCCTCTTTAGGCTTTGTAGAATAACTTTGAATAGCAGCCCTGATGGTAGTATACCGGTTTAAAATATTGTCAAACTGATTGTTTGTGCAATAGGGATGCGAGCTCATGCTAAACACACTCAACTTGCGATGATTAGACTGGAATTCATTCCAGTACCCGTCCAGAGAGTCTAATCGTCGTTTAAGATAATCAGACGTTCTCCTGTCAGAACCGTCTTTTTTGAAGTTAGTGTATAAATGTTCAATCGCAGCAGAGATTTGCTCCTGAGTCGCTAGTAACTCTTCCATGCTAGACATATTGATCGAAGTATATATGGAAAGATCTTACTTGCAATCTGGATTGGTAGCGATCTCGAGCCGCTGCTGTTGCTGTAGTACCTGTTGATACTTCGCTGAGATGGATAAGTGAGCTTGTTTGCTCACGCTGGTAGATAGTTAAATGATGGTAGGTCCTCACAAATGTCACAAAGCCGCGATAGTTCACCACGAAACACTGAGTCACTCGCGAGGGTATAGCTATAGTATATTTAATTTAAAAAAAAGGATGTACGGTCCGTACAACCTGGGATAAAAGCTCAATAAAACTAAAAGATAAATTAATTAACTATATTAAAACTAGAAAGATAGCTTAGATAGATAAAATGATAGATGAGTACGCGACACGACCGTTGTCGGTATATGTTTATTGCGAACTAATTAATACGATTAATAAAAGTGATGAATGAAGTGAATTGCTGACATGATACAATTTAAATTGATGAATGTACGAGTATCGTATGACGAGGATCGTACAGTGTGTGATGTGTGAGATGTGTGTGAGTGTGATGTGTGAGTGTGTGTTTGTGGGGGGGTAGGTAAGTAATTTTATGAAAGTCCATCATGTTATTATCAATAAAAAAAGTACTATTGTATTTGAAATATTATGTTATTATTTTATTATGAATTAGGATTTATTATTGTTTCTTCCTCTATAGTCGCGAGCAGCTGTTTTTATATCTGAATATTTGTTTTCTTCCTAAATTTACCATTTTTCCTATTTACCTTATACAATTATATATTTCGAGTAGGTTTTTCTGCTGATTGTATTTTATATGTACATTCAATATGGGGCGTATGGGTATGCCTGATATTTCACGGGACGAATGGGCACTAGCATCTGGTATGGGGAAATCTTGCGGGGCGTATGGTCTCGCAAGTTACTAATTTTATAAATTGTGCGCATAATAATATCTTAAATATTTATGAAAATATATATATCCTTCTTGCCTGTTGGCGACTGCAAAAACTGTAATCTATTTATTTATGCAGGAATACTATATTAATTAAGAAATAAATAGGTATGTTGTAACCCACAAAACAATTCCTATATTGGTGAAAACAATAGGTAAAATGATTCTCATACTTCACAGCTATGTGCGTATAAGGTACCATTTCAGGTACGTAACTAATAACGAGGATATTGTTGTCCAGTTTAATAATGCGTTCAGAGCGATGTTTGGGGCTACCCCGCTACTGTAGCGCATCGGGGATGTTCGCCAAGGCGCGCACCGATTGCTTTTTCACCACCATGCGCAAACGCTGCCTATCCCTGGTGCGCAGAGTGCGGGCTAGTACCAACACCGTTCTAGCCATGATCGCGGGTAGGCTTGACTGCCCCTATATTCGTAGATGCTGTGACATACATGTCAGAGCATCTAAAATAATATAATTAAGTTCCTTTTTAAGATTACTAACACGTAGAATAAGTTTTACTAACAAATATGAGTTGTACCTAATACTTGAAATAAATAAATTATTATTATTATATTTCGTAAAAAACTCGTTAAAACAAAAGGTTAAACATGACTCCACTGATATCACCCGTGATGCTCATGGCCATACTGAGAACATTATATTGTGATCTCACTGGTTATACTCAAGGCAGCCAACGTGTTAATAATTATCACTAGAGTGATTTTACCAGTTGAATTACTGTAACCATACATAAAAATCTGTCAATCCGTGTCGGACTCGCGCACTGAGGATTCCGTACGAACTGGACTATCTCGCATTCATACCCACCACTGCAACTTCTGTAAGCCAAGATTGACAGCGGTGACCCTTGTGAACACGTAGCTTTGACACTCGTGAGTCCCACGGAATGCCGTAAAATCACAAAAATCAAACCCGAATATCTAATATTTATTTCAGCTTGATACCTCTACGCGTTCCTGTGAAAATTGGTCTTTACAGACGGATAGGCAGACAGACGGACAACGGAGTGACCTAATAAAATTGAAGAATAATTCAAAACACTTGTTGAACTTTCCAAAGTATTTTAGACCAACTGTATAACCGTCAGTTTTCAATGATATAAATTAGAAAAAGCTTCAAAGAGTACTCATTCTGAAAGAAACTTGGCTTACCGTCTTACTTAAAGATGATTCAATGGTTGAGGCACTTTGACGCGTGGATGGCTCTAGAGCGTCAGCGTCAAGCACGCATTGGGCAGCTCTCATATTCTGAGAAAAGGAACAGCAACCACTTGAACATGGAGCTGGTCTATATTTAGCTATGTCTTGGATAACAGAGTTTACGTTCGGCTGTCCCTGCATACCACAATTTGGACAAACTTTAGGTCCTTTCTCGGGACAGATTTTCCCCTGAGCCACCTGAAAGAACAAAATTTTATTAGCATACTAGACGTCGCACGCGACTTCGCTCCCATCATTCTTTATTTGGTAATTGCTCATCTCTTATTGGGCGAATTGTAATCTTATATAACCTATAGCAATACTGGTTAAATGGGCTAAACTGGCTAAATCCTCGTTCAAATCGGAACAATAGTACCAGAGATTATCGCTTTCAACCAACCAAACAAACTCTTCTTTAAAATATTAAATAAAGTATAGATTAATGGTTGATTGGTAGATGCTTAAAAGGGTTCATATACTTAGAAGAACGGCAACGTAGCAATTGAGTGTCATATTTTGGTGGTTTTAAATTTTTATTATTTATTTGGATTTTTTTTAAATGTTTTCAATATAATAATATAAATATAATTTTGACTGTCACCGTGGCGCAGTGGTTAAGGTGGTCGCCTCGCCACTACATCGCCATGCTGGGTGACGTGGGTTAAAGTAAGTAAGTATCCGTAATGCTTACAGTTATTTTACTATGAAAATATCGCCTTGCAAGTTCCAATGTATTATTTACATAATTATAAATAGAACTGTAAAAACGCAATGATTCCGTACCATTTTCACACTTTTCACCTAAATTTAAAAAGTGTATTGAAACATTTAAAAAAAATTGCTCTGGTTAAATAAAATTAAATAATAATCGAAAACCTCTGTATGAACCCTCTTAACTAATTAAAGGACAGAATACCTCTTGACGTTATTTCTGTGCAAAATAATACGACATTCAGTTTTTAGTCGTATACGCAGCACGCTTCATCATCATCATTCATCATCATTTCAGGGGCCCGATCCTACTATATTACACAAGTCGATAGCACACCGATGGACTAATATCGACCAATCACAGGCTGGCAATATGGCGCGTATGACTTAGGAAGCCAATCACAGCTGTCGAATGAGACCATTTGTTGCACAGTAAAGGTTTTCAGAATGTCCAGCTAAATTTAATACTCACATCATCTTCCTTTTTTGGGCAGGAAGTGAGATCCCCTAATGCTGATAGTGCTTTCTTACTACAAATACAACATTTCGGGCCTTTTGGACAATTGCACTCACTTGAGCCACCCCAATGTCCGCACGGTTCCTGTGTAAAATATTTTAAGAATCATATATGCAATTGATTATGCAATTTGTAAACAAAATATTATAATAACGCATTCGTTGTTACTATGAGTACATGATTTCAGTCTTCAAGTACAACTAGTGTACCTATTGACTGAATATCTACGGACGTAATCTGATTCGATTGACTGTTAATATAAACGAGCTAGAAATGAAAATTATGTTCACCACAAAAACGAACACCTCAGAACACCTACAACGGACTGAACTTTATATACCTTTTTAACATCTGTACCCTTATCCTTGCTTTTTGGTTTAGTCGGTTCAATTTTGGTAAGACAAAGCATTAACTGCTTATAAGTGTCCGAGTCCATCTGTAATTTATAAAGAGATATTTATTTATACTAACATTACTAGATGTCAGTTATACAGATCTAAGCACTATTTAAAATTATTCAGATTAAGGGCTAGCTCCAACTCCATTCTGAGGGTAATAGCGGGACGCTATGACTCCCCTATCATAGCTCACTGTGTTCGGAGATGTATTACGAACACAAGGGTTGTGTCGAAGTAGACAAAATTATTTTGTTTAATTCGACACAGCCTTTGTGTAAGTAAATGTTTGTGTATTTTTGTTTCTTGTTTATGTGTACCTACTAACATACATAGTTTATAAGTGCATTGTTACTAACAAAATATGGATGTTTGAAGTCCGAAATAAAACTTATTTTATTTTTTATTTTATTTTTAAAAGGTATAAAATAAGTAACTATAGATATATACCTATATAGTTATATTTTTGAAGAAGCAAGTTTTGTTTTGTGATGAATCAAATATTAGAGGTTTCAATTCTGCGTTGTGGGTAGTGATCACAACACTGTCCATCAATGTACATAGTATACATGTCATGCCACGTTTAAAAAAATATATGTGGGTACAATAGGCGACGATGACCAGCAGAGGGAAGTAATGGGTTTTTAAAGATGATGACCATGATGTAATACCAAACTAGAGTTATAGTCCGTTCGCGTTAAGAAAATCGTAACTAACTAGAAACTCATCGTTGTCATTCAGCTAAGCCACACCCCTTGACCAATCAGATCTTACTAAATTAGAAAGCCGTGTTCACATTGACCATTTGAACTTAGCCCTACGAATATAAATCATACCTTAACCAAATAATACGCCTTTACTTTTCTTAACGCGGACGGAATATAGATCTCTCTGGAGTAACTTACCTCACATCGAGTTTTAACTGCTCCACCAACTATCGTCAAATTCAAATTCTTTTTAACTGCAGTCAGGATAAAATCTTGCAAGATCTTTCTAGCATCCTTAGAAAGTTTTCCATTCCTGCTTCTCTTTAAACAGTCCAACACGGCATTAGCCACAGCCTTACCAGGGGTAGTCTCAGCTTGTCGTTCTAATACTGTATACATATTCTCAAACACATTGTCCAGGAACTTTTGTTTGACACTCATACACACACAATCTTCATTAGGATCAGCGGTACAATAGTCACCCTCAGTTAAACATTCTCTATGAATTAAACACCGGGGACACTCCATACATAACCTTCTGGTATCAGAAGTATCAGTGCATACATGGCATTTAATACATTTTAATTTAAACTCAGCAATTTCAGTGCTAAGCTTTTTTGCTTCTTCTTTTAAACCATTTTCTTTGGCTTTACATTTTTCTCTGCATTCGTCCGCGGTTTTTTTTAATAATTCAATTTCTTCTATAAGAGCAGTTTTCTGTAAGTTTCGTAAGAACTGTGAATCTTAGCTTTATTTTCAAATATAATATTATTAAATCATAGATATAAAGAAAAAACAGGGTCAGGGAATAACGCACATCATCAGTGCGTGATTCCGACCTGTTTTTTCTCTTTTTCGTGTGACCATGCATTTTTTTAAGACAAGTAACTAAAATGATAGAGTTAGAATAAACTTTCATATAGAGGGTGTCCCGAAAATCAACAACGTCAAGCGGCTATCGGGCGATGGTATAGGCTGTACCTGTTCTGAGAAAAATATTTAAAAAAATCCAAGTCATATGACGAATTAATTTTTAGACACTGACGTGTCTAAAAAATCATTATAATGAAAACTAAATTAAAACTAACCTCAGCTAAAAGATCCTCATTTTCAAGTCTCTTCTTCAACAGAACTTTGTAAATTTGCTGTAAATCATTTCTAGCCTCCTTTACATATTGTGCACCTTCATCTTCTTTGTTACTCTTATGTTTTAACTGTTCTTGTGTTTTTTTTTCCATATTAGCTATCTGTTCTGATAATTTTGACATTCGTACCTTTAAATAAAGAAGAAACAATTAATTGCTTTCATGTAGGTACATAATACATATACATTAGGTGAGGCCTATGTTCAACAGTGGACGTCATTGGGCTGATATGATGATGATGATGATGTAGGTACATACCTCCTTATCCGTGTAGTGACGGATTAAGAATACATAATGCCACTACCACATCTCAACCTCAACCCGACGGTGTTGTAAAAGGAGTAACCTTGTGCTAACAAGAGCACTGCAACAAAAAGAAAAATTTGAAACAAACTCTATACCAGCCCGTCTGACCATAGTAGGCTAAATTTCCTTCATATTTTTTGGAGGAGACTCGTGCTCGACAGTGTGACGTTTATGGGTTTTGTTTCGAATTTTCCTTTTCTTGCAGTACTCTCAATACTTACTGGTGATAAATAATTTTACTCAATGAAGACATTTGTTTATTTTTAAAGAGAGACAAACTATTTTTTTTGGAAATTCGCTCCCACAAGCGATTTTCCAAAAAAAATAGTTTCCCGGCAATCGAACTAGTTAAAATCCAAAAAAAATAACACTTTGTATTTTTATAGCATCGATGGATAGAGTCAATCATAATTATATAGATCGAATCTCTTTAACAAACGTGGTAAATTAAATGAAAGCAAAACCACAAAATCTAAAATCTTATTTAATTTACCACGTTTGTCAGAGAGATCTATCGATTAGGTCAATCATAAGGATTTCAATTAATCGATAGATACCATAAAAGCACAGAGTGGTATTTTGTTTTATTTTAGCTGGACAGTAGCTGGAAGTCTGGAGTCTGCTCACGATGCAATAACAAATAAACATTTACATTACAAGACTGAACCTTTATGTCTATGAAAGTGGTTTGTCACGCATTTGATAATAAATAAAATAAAAGATAATAAAATAAATTTATTTGCGAGAAAGGTAGTACAAAGTTGCTGTTACATTAAAAATTAGATACTCATATTTCACCAGTTTTGGCATGCAAATATTACATAATTATTATTAAGTATAAGCACAGATTAGATAATAGTTACTACGTAACAGATACATCACTCCTATACAAAAGCGAAAATAAGCCTACAAAAACGAACGAACGACGCTGCAAGAAGAAACGTATTCTACGGACGCGCGCTGAGAGTCGAGATTCCCGCGTACACCGCGTGAGTCCGTCATTGAGCAAAATCATTAGGGTTGTACAAAGAACATTAATGAAAACAACATGGCTGAAGTGAAACTTAAATTTTATTATTTATGTTTAGTTTAGGTATATATTCTGTTACTATTTTTACTTATATTAGTTTTGTTAAATATGTATATTCAATGTACAGACAATCAAACAAATAAAAAAAATCAGGTTTGTTTTAAGAACTCCACGCCACGCGAACTCGGTCGTAATAGACAGATAGACAAACTCGAAAACGACTCGATAATGTAGGTAATGAAACACAAACTGCATTTATTTCTGTAAGACCGCACGTTCGCACTAAACTTTCTCGTAAATTTTAAAGAAAGAGTAGATACCTACACACAAGTCGCATTTTAAAATTAAATTTTCAAATAACGTAACGTACCTTTCTTCATCTTTCGGCAATGAATAAAAATACAATTTTTTATTTGTCTTTTGACTATGACATCCAACAACTTCACAATAATTAACCATCGTGTCGTTAGTCAAAACATAATAATAATAACATAAAATACGTAGTGTACGTAAATATCGTTAGTATCGTATCTCTCAGTGTCGCGTGTGGCAGCCCTCTAGCGATTTGGCTCAGTTGCGAGCTACATAGCGGTAGGCACATAGCGCGTGACCTTGAGCGAGTGACGGAGGCCTGGTATAAGTACCTATCGGTTATAATATAATTTAAACTAAAGTTATTTCTTTCCATTTTATTGCATATTTTATAATAATCTTAAATGTAAATATCAATAATGGGGCCGATCGCGTTTCTTATTCGTTCTTAAATAAGTGCAAAAAATGCACTTAAATAAGTGTAAAACTTGATCTAAAATTTTAAGCCCTTATTGGTATTTGCGTTTGTGTTATTTAAGGACGTGACCTTAAATAAGTATGGTTTGACTTAATTAGAGATGGTAGTTTCTTAATTGGTATTGTCTTTCGACTTATTTGACAGTTCTGTGATCTTAGTGCAACCTTAATTTAAGTCGCACCTAATTTGCGTGTACTAAATATTTCACTCATATTTCTTGGCTCAATTAAAGACTTATTATTTAAAATATTCCCTTTTCGTGCTGTTATTTTACAAAGAAAGTATAATGAAGATCTTCGACGGCAAGTATTACTTTGTTTTAACTTGTTTTATTAATGATCTAACCTCACTTTTGCCGAGTTCTGATTTTGGTCCTTTTTATTTTTTAGATTAAAAAGAAGGCTTATTTATCGGCATATTAGATTTATGTAAACTATATAAATATAACTTGTGAATCTACAAACTGATACTTTGACTTTGACTTTAACATCTAAAAGTAAATAAACAACATGACGTTTATGACACTTTTTCCGATTATAATCTATGGTAGTGTCCTTAAATAAGGTTTTTAGCATTTGGTAGTTTTTTAAGAACGTATCCTTAATTAAGTACTAACGCGATCGCATAAATTTAAGAATGTGTCCTTATTTTACAAATTTAAGTTCATCTTTATTTAAGGTTGAAGAGAAACAAAATCGGGCCCAATGTCATATTAGTAATTGATATTGAATTAATATAATTTAATTAGCATAAATGTCGATAAATAATAATTATAACTTTAGTTCATAAAATTCCTTGATTGTATAAAAGGTATGTTCTAGTAACCAAATTTTGAGTTGTCTTCTCATCTTAAATAATGGCAATTCTCTAATAGATTTTGGTACTTTATTAAAAACTTTAATACACATCACATAACAATTATTTAGATAAAAAGGTGTTTTGCATGCAGGCATTAATAATAATTAATCTAGTGGGATCTCTTTTCCCTATGATTGAATTGTCACGTGCAGAAGTGAATTCATTGGAGAACTTTTTTACATGAACACATATTTCCAGGATATACAAACTAGCAAATGTGAGTATTTTTTTTACTTTTAAACAGAGATCTGCAAGATTCGAGTGGTCTTCTAGTTCTAGTTTTGAGTAATAAAAGCCTTATTTACGTCTGTAGAAATTCCCCACAGTAACAGTCTCAATCTCAATGTAGATTCTACGTAACCAAAGTAAGCAACCATAGCTGCAGAACTTCCTGCTACACGCTGTAGGTTACGCAATGTATAAACAAATTTATTTAATTTACTGCAGACAAAATACGACAGACGGCGGAAATTAGGTGAGGCCTATGTTCAACAGTGGACGTCATTGGGCTGATATGATGATGATGATGATGATGACTGCAGACATTTTTGATAGATTGAAGATTTAGGATAAGAACCTGGCCCAATAAATCAATGAAAAACGTCATTGGTGTTACTCCGAATCGAACTCTAGCACGTAACAGTATTTAAAGTGTTACAGCACGTAACAGTATTTACTTCGGAACAAATCCTGACTACAAACACAATTCACAGATACAAAGTACACACAAATATCTATCAATCACACAAATACTTGTCTCGTGTGGGAATAGAATCCATAATACTTCATCACCATCATCATCAGCAACCCATACAATCCCACTGCTGGGTTCGGGTCTCGTCTCCTGTAACTTGAGAGCTGAGAGGGTTTAGACCATAATCCACTCACGCTGGCCTAGTGCGGGTTGGTGGATCAGACATACTCATAGAAATTCTTCTAGGGGTTCTCTAATGTGGGTTTCCTCACGATTTTTTCCTTCACCATTAGCAAATGGTAAGTCACTTGACTAGTACATATAAATTCCACAAAGTGGTATCCACATTGATACTGCCATCACGTCCATTGGTCGGGATCGAACTCGGACCGCGTGATTTGCACGCCAGTCCCTTATTCATTCAGCCACCATCGCTACTATGTATATATATACAGGGTGTATACGACGATACGACATTAAATGACAAGGTAGCCAGTGTTAACCCTTATAAACATATTCTAATATAAATTATTAAAAAAAAAAACAAAAAAAAAAAAAAAATAAAGCTACACATTATTTAAAGTCGAAAAATTTAAGAATATAAAACTACACATTATTTTTCTATCATGTCGTTTTCGGCATGACGACGACAACTGTGCGGAACAGAGTAAGAGATAAGATAATATGAAAGAGTCAGAGATATTTAAATGAATTGAATGACGTAATGACAACATACGATCAACGTAAATACCTACAGGTTGTTTAAAACTGTGAACAACTGTGACATAAAGAAAGTACATTTGCGTCTAAACTATTGCAAATTTCTGTTTAATTTTTTTGGTATAGCCTTCTAACATCACATGCTTTACGTGGTTTCATTTAATGTCGTATCGTCGTATACACCCTGTATATACTATGTATATATATATATGCTATAATACTTGGCATGGCGATATTGGCAGTGGCAAAAAGACCACCTAAACCGCTACGGCACCACGGTGACAGTTAAATTTGTACAAGTATACACATAAAGTAATCGTAAAGTTAATTTTACTTACAACGGACGCCTCATTCTTGCTACTAATACTCTTTCGAATGTTTACTAGGTCAGTGGCGTTAGCTTCTATTCTTTGTTTTAAGTCACTTATATCTACATCTACAACCTTGATGTCATTTGTTTTCTGGTTTGTATCTTCAATAATTTCTCTCGAAAGCTTATCAACATTATTTACTTGGAATTGCAGCTCTTGTTTATTCTTCCTCCATTTCGTTGCGCATTTTTCAGCGTCTGTCAGCTAAAATAGGTACATTTTTATATTGTCACGAAGATATTGAAATACTATACATATATATACTAGCTGAAGCTTAAGAGTTTGTTTGGTTGAACGCTAGGATTTTAGAAACTACTGGACCGATTTGAAAAATTATTTTCGTGTTAGATAGCCCATTTATCGAGAAAGGCTATATAACATCACGCAACGGTCAATGGAAATGACTGACTGAATGACTATGAATGGGAAAATGAGCAGTGGCCAAAAAAAGAACGACGGGAGCAAAGCCCTCCGATTATTCCAGTTACAGTACGAGGTCACAGATGTTGATTTATTCATCATCATCAACAACACCCTATTACATCCCACTATTGCGCACGAATCTTATCATCGAATGAGGTAAGTATGAGAATTAACAGCATGATGGAATAAAAATTGCAGTACCTGAGAAATTAACTTATTTTGATTTTCCATTCTTTCTTTCACTTTATTCTTGTAACAATTCTCCATACACTCCCACATTGAGTCAGCTTCCTTTAAAAGTTCTATGCCCTGCTTTTCTCTATTCTCCAATGCTTGTATTTGATCTTTTAACTTTGCTTGAGTTGCCATTAGCTCTTGTACTTTGAGGTGACACTTATGGTCGAAAGATGCCGCCTATTAACATAAATAATGAAATAGCGGTTTTTTTACATTCAGCTAATTGGATTATGGTGTTATATTTTTGGTGATAGAGCTATTTAAAGCTCTTTTGCGAAAAGTGCAGATAATTTAAAAAAGCGTAGAGGATCAGAATCAGAGGGAAACAAGAAACAGTTTCCGAAACCACTATAATTTCATGGTGTATATTTTAATGTGTACACGCAATACTTGCCTGATTAAGATTGCATAGAACCTTGCTAAGTGGCACATCGCCGGATGATTTTGGTGTCATTCCTCCTGATTTTGGATCTGAATCGCAGCACCTAATAACAAAAATATATTATCTTCAATACTTACTTCTAATTTTTCATATAATAGTAATAGTAACATTTAAAAGATGACAAGAAGACAAATTTGAAAGAAACCCTAATACCAACCCGTCTGGCCAGTGTGGTATAGGCTAAATTCCTATCACTTTCTTTGGTGGAGAACCATGCCCAGCCGTGGGATCTTTATGGGTTGAAATGATGATGATGATGATGATGATGATATCGAAAAAGGTTTATGAAAAAAAATTACGTCATACAAACCGAAAGAAGGCGTCCACTAATTTTCATATGGCCTTTAATTTTATGGCCACTTTAATAAAAATAAATAGCTTACTTTCGTCCAGAAGGCTGCTGCTCTGCTATACAAGTTATGAACCGTTGTGAGCCATGCATGTCGTGATATTTTCTCTCTGGTTCGATGCCCATGCGCAGCTTTACTTCTTTCTATAAAACAAAACATAAGATTGAAAATACGTTTGAACGATATATTCGTTACCTGTTTAGCAATATTGCATAGCAAGTTAGAAATTAAGCTAAAGGGATTTCGCACTTAAAGTGAAATAGTTTTAGGGCCTATTTCACCACTGGCAAATAAGTACCTACTAGATAGCATATACAGGGTGTCCCGAAACTCAACGTCAAGCGGCTACCAGGCGATGGTATAGGCTGTACCTGTTCTGAGAAAAATATTTAAAAAAATCCAAGTCATATGATTGTCATAAAAATTAGTTTTATAAAAATGATGAAAATCGACAACTCTGTACACATTTTTAGGTACTGCTATTAATGGTGCCAGATTTTGCCACGATTTTTTTTTACATAATCCTTATTAAGTATACTTTACTTTGCTGTTACAAATTCAAAAGCAATTTGTGTAAATTTTGTAGATAAAAATTTTTTTCATAGTCATGGTAAAAAAAAGTGTAGTATTCAAATGTTTGAGCCCTGTTTTCTTCAAAAATAGATATTAAGCTAACCTAGGCAAGTTATTTAAAAAAATTGCCCATTTAATCAAGAATTTATAATGGTACGCAACTTGGTACTTATCTCACAAGAAGAAGTAGTAATAAATCGTTGTTTGCATAAGGGTCATGTGTAATAAAAAACAAAATTAAAAATTTTGAAAAAACCCACGACTATAACATCTATACAAAATAAGAAACGTAACATATAAAAAGGTTTAAATAACTTCATTTTAAATCCCCGACGAAAAGATAATAAGTAGCGTAAAAACAATCCCAAGAAAATCCGTCGGGGGCTGCCATACCCTGACTTGAAATGAACGAATGTATTGCAGTTTTATGTATTTGATACCTACCTAATTATTAACAATATTTAGTTTAGAATATATATTTAATACTAGAAACAGTAATGATATTGGCATTTCAAAATTTTTAATTTTGTTTTTTATTTTAAATATTTTCAAAGAGCGCCCTATCTTACTAACTGTAAGTAACTCGTATAAAATTTTAAGAACCTTGACAGATAAATAAAAGTTTTATACTAAGTTATAGAACAAACACATTTTTTTTTTAATTTACTGTTGCAGTAAGTCTTATAACTTGAAATTATCATTTTAATTTTCTTATTTTAAACTTTTTAAGGAGCGCCTTATCTTACCATGTAAGCTCTAGAATGAATGGAATTTGCATGGAGCTTCGACTATATTATATATATTTTATTTTTTGTTCACTTGTGTGCTCATCCGTCGCACAAAGGTCGCCGAAGCCCCGCTTCGTGGGGCTCCTACTTCTGGGTGGTTTGAAAAAAAAATAACCCTAACCTAACCAGTCCGATTCGGATTGCTCTGAATCGGGGGGTGTTAAGTTTAGCTATCGCACATTGATTGCCGTAGCCGGACTGCCTTCAGCGTTAGCGCAGATTTCCACCTATAATAGCTTGTATCTCGAAAACGGTGCGTGCTATCGCAAAAATGATGAAAATTTGGTTACACCCCGAGCACGGGATACCTATAAGTTAGAATAAATAAGGTAGGTAGGTGTTTATATAACGTCAGTCTGGAATAAACTCTCACTCTTACTAATTTTTTTTAGGCTTATTATTGTATACCTCAGTACTAATATTCACTGATATAACAACACGAGATCGGTTTTCGGATTTTTTCCTTTACTTGTGCAACTTGTTATTTATTCTGGCCAAATTTCATGATTCTAGGTCAACGGTAAGTTCCCTATAGATTATGATCGTCAAGATAAATCGTCAAAAATGGAGCATAAACAGCTGTATCTTTTGATTGCGTTAACTTAGAATTTTGATTTTTATTGTACGCCGAGGGTTTGCAGACCCAAGTAAATGATATTAATTTCAGCTTTATACCTCTATGCGTTCTTGAGAAAAATATTCTAGACAGACGGACAGACAGACATACAACGGAGTGATCCTATAAGGGTTCCGTTTTTTCTTTTGAGGTACAGAACCCTAAAATTGCATAAACGGTCACCCATCTATGAACTGACCTTATCCGAAGTTGCTTAACCTCATGAGTGTAATCAATATGTCAGTACTACAATGCTACGTGTCCCTATACAGTAACAGGTCTAATTATTTTACAGATAACTGTAAACATAAGTTTGCTTAGTCTATTGCAGCGCCACCTGGCGAAAAAATACAATATCGTGTATCCAAAAGTCATCCTCGATAAATCACAAATACATTACAGAAAACCGTATCGAAATCGGTTTAATCGTTTTAAAGATAGGAGGGCACAAAGGTTTCATAGAAATCAACATAGGTTTGCCTAGTCTATTGCAGCGCCCCCTGGCGAAAAAATACAAAATCTTGAATCCAAAAACAATCCTCGATAAATCACAAATACATTACAGAAAACCGTATCGAAATCAGTCTAATCGTTTTAAAGATAGGAGGGCACAAAGGATTCAACGAAATTAGTGTATTGTAGCGCCCCCTGGCAAGCTATTTACATAATACCTATCTAATAACCTGTCCCCAAGAGCCGCACACACTTTACAGAAAACCGCATCTAAATCGGTCAAACCGTTTCCGTGATATAAGGCATTATGTTGGAACACACAAACACACAAACACACAGCCTCTCACCCCAAACGCATATACCGTCTCCGTTCCGTCGTGGGTAAAAAGAAGTTTCCATGCATACAACAAACATTTATTGCAAACATTTATCAACAATAGAAAATCATTAGCCGTCCCACTCTCTCCAAAAATATAACGTTAATCTGTCTCACCTTTATTACTATCTTGTGCTCTATCTCACTTTTTCATATTCGTTCTATCTCACTTGCACTATGGTAAAACCAAAATGTATGTTGCTAAATCTGGCACTATGTCATAGCAGTACCTAAAAATGTCTAGAGTTGTCGATTTTCATCATTTTCATAAAACAAATTTTCATGACAGAACCATATGACTTGGATTTTTTTTTTCTCAGAACAGGTACAGCCTATACCATCGCCCAGTAGCCGCTTGACGTTGAGTTTCGGAACACCCTGTATATATGAAACTTAGTTGACAGATTTTTGACGTATTTTTCATATAAGATCTGTCAAAAAAGTCTCAAGTAATTTAATAGACTGCCAATTGCGAAACGGGTCCTTAGACTAATTTGTGGATTTCTTTAAGGTAAAGGCTATATATTATAAATATTCTTTCAGTTACTGTAACCAAATAAAAGTGTTTAAGATTCTGCGTAAATAATGAACACTCTATATTTAACGTGTGTCAATACCGCCAAATTAGGTACTCATATAACCTAATTCCGACGTAAATACAGCGGAATAACGTTTTATGATACTAAGGGCCGGTATTTCAATGTCACCTTATCTCGAATTGATCTAGGCTTGAACATAAGTAGGACTTATGAGTATTTCAATATAGGATTAAAGTTAAGCGGCACCTAAAGTCCATCCTAACTAGCCTTAATCTAAGCGGAGGATTTTTGCCACTTAAGTTCCGATCTGAGATTTGCGTGTGACTAAAGAAAAAAGTTGCTTCATGATAATTTATTTTTGTACGCGAATTCATAGGAGCCAAGCCTAAATAGTATTTTTTTTTAATTATTATGTGCCAATTTGTTTTTCTTGTTTTCTTGAAATGCACCAATTTTGTAGTAAGGCTAAAAATTGCTAAAACCAGAGTATATTGATAAGTTAATGGCTAACAGGTAGTGCCGTAAAACACTATAAAAAAAAATGCCAATATTAGTGCACCAACTTTAGTGCAATGGAGATAAATCTGCTGAAAGATATAGTTTAAAAAAAAGCATTATATAATAGAAAATAAAAAAGCGATGCTAGTACGTGGAAGGCGTAAAAAATGACAACAAAAATCATAAACAAATGACATATTCTTTTTATTATGTTGCAATATTGCGATTTATCTCAGATTAGTTAAGGAGAAGAAGATCCAGATTGAAATACACTTCCATCTTTCAAAAGTGACACTTAGATTAAATGTAGGACTTAACTTAAGCAATAAGATAAGGTAACATTGAAATACCGGCCCTAAATCAAGTTTTCTAATTCCGAGTAATAAAAATTAAAAGATATTTTAATATCGTACAAATAAATGAATGTATAATAATATAATTGCAGTATCTTTGACAAAATATATAAAAAAACACCCAGGTAATCCTGGGTGTTTTTTCATCAGAAAACATTAATACCATTACTTTCTGTACTTAATTCTTTCATACAACGAATTAATAAAGTACTTAACAGACAATATTTGACCTGCAATAATTAGTAAATGCGACGCAACAGTGTACCTCGGAAATAGATTTTCATATTTATGGATCTTTTAAGTAATCTACTGTTCTACACTAATATTATAAAGAGGAAAACTTTGTTTGGTTGTAATGAATAGGCTCAAAAACTACTGGACCGTTTTTAAAAATTCTTCCACCATTCAAAAGCTACATTATCCACGAGTAACATAGGCCAAATTTTATTTTGGAAAAAAAATAGTTTTTTGGTTATTATTATTATTATTTGATAGAAAAGTTACTTATTTTGCGTACGCTGCCTAAACTATAAAAGATAGAACCATAAAATGTTCTAATTAATTGTAGATCTTATAAATATCTACAAAAAAGTCCGCGACACACTATACCTATCTATGTCGAGTGAGGCACTAATATTTGGTCTGTTAATGATTAAAATTGGATGTATGGTTTTGAAGTTATGGCGAAATTAAAATATAAATAATAAAAAGTGAGCGTCACCAAGGCGGGGGTGCGCGTGTGGGACAAATACATGTTCCTTTTGCTTTTTTTTTGGATGTCGTTTTCAAGGTTTTCAGGGATTGGTTTGGTACTGCCGGTGGGGATCGAACTCGGACCGCGTGATTTGCACGCCGGTCTCTTATCCATTCAGCCACCATCGCTTGTATAAAAATAAATTGTAATAAATTGTATTTATTATATAAAAAATATTACCCTTTCAGTATTACAACCTATCTTAAGCTGTTTCAGAGCCATACTAATCTCGTACAGGCTGACGTCCGGGATATCTTTGGTATAGTGCCGAGTCAGTCCAGCTCTTGGGTCTTTCGCTGGACTGCCAACGGGTTTCGATGTCGACGTGTATAACTGCCTGTAGAACTTCTCTATCGCCCTTAAGACGTCTGGTTTGGACGAGACGATGCTACCGTCCTCGGTCTTCAGCCTTGTCAATCGGCTCTGCCCGATAGACAGATCTTTCGCGAACACTTTGTAGTCTTTGTTCCGCTCTATTGTTTCTTTAATACGCTGGGTATTAAAGAAACGTCTGTCGCGTATTAGTGATTTCGAGATCTGTCTATTGAGCCCTTGATATGACAAAGCGTCACTCGAAGACTGCAGCCTAAGGTCCCGTCGCTTTTCCATGAGTCTTAAGGTCGAGTCCGAGTTTATTTTGGTTCTATTCGTACGGCGGGTCTTGAAGAATTTGGACCCAACCGTATGGACAGTTTCCACAAACATATCGTTGGTATCATCCACCGTAGCGAAATTTAGACACTCGAAGCGGTTTTGAAGCTCGAGCTGAAAGCTTTCGGGGTTTTGGATGTGGCTGGTTGTAGGTCGGAGCGTGGACTTCATCAGTCGACGTCTTTCTAATCGGAGGTCAAGGTTCAATGTGCCTCTTACCATACGGTGATCACTACCGGTTTTCACCGTGTGGATCACAGAGACATCATCGAACACTTGCCTCCTTGTCGACATGATGAAGTCGATCTCATTTTTTGTACAACCATCCGGACTCATCCAGGTCCACTTCCTGTGGGGCCGCTTCTCGAAGAAGAAATTCATCATAAAGAGGCCTTCCTTCTCCATGAAGTCGGCTAGCATTTGCCCCCTGGAGTTCCGTTGGCCAACTCCAAATTGCCCCATCCTCAGCTCATTGCCGCAACGTGTGCCCAATTTCGCGTTGAAGTCCCCCATCACGACGTTAAAGTGTGTTTTGGAGGAGTGTATGGCCTTTGATATGTCCTCATACATCTCCTCCACTTCGTCGTCTGGGTGTGTCGAGGTCGGTGCGTAAACCTGGAGATGACCTTTAGCGAATATCTTTTGGATATTCTGAGTATCAGGTACGCAACCCAAGGGACAAGGGAACAAGGGACTTGTGGACGATAAACCCGACACCACCTTGGGATAGCTGGTCATCCCCCCGGTAGTACAGTAAGTTACCCGAGTTCAGGGTTATCGTGTCCCGTCCCTGTCTTCGGACCTCTGATAACCCTATTATGTCCCAGTGTAACTTCCTAGTAGCTTCTTCCAGCTCCACTATTTTCTCGTCGGCCCGCAATGTTCTAACGTTGTATGTTGCCAGGGCCAGTCGTCGTCGGTGGTGGTAGCCATAACCGTGCCGGGGATTCTTAGCACCCCCTGCCCCGCCACATCCCACGCCACTACCTTGGCATGGGCTAGCGGGGCTGCCGGTTACTGGGGGCCGTGGTTTTTTTGTGCCGTTCATTTTATAATTAGGTGGTGGTTGGCCTACTGTTACCACGCTGGCCAGACGGGTTGGTACAGTGTTTTATTTCGAGTTTTCCTTCTCTAGCACAGTTGTTATGGTGCAATTTTTCCCCCTTAGTCGCCTCCTACGACATCCCGGGAGTGAAAGGGCTACTCCCTTTGAGATAATGTATTCTTAGTCCCGTCACCACACGGGCATTTGCACTATTTATCAAAACGTAGTACTCTCGTGCGTAAGGTCCAAAATGTATGAAACTTCCGTTCGAGTTAGCTGCTAGCGGCAAACTGACCTATTATTTTACAACGTACACACACTAAAGTATTAATATACACACTAAAGTATAATACATTATTAATTGATTAATGTATTTTGCAGACAAAAATAACTCGACAATTACTTGAAAAGGCCATTAATCTAAATACATCGGAATATGGTGCCATTTTTAGAACCCCTTGGAAATAGGTGCCTTTACCTCAGTTCGTCATTCATTAAAACTTGAATTTTCCACATTTACAAGAAGTACCTAGAAATATTTATCCCAAAGATCAGTTTGACCATAATCGAAAAGGCAAGTGTTTGATCTTCTTTGAACTAAAGTGGGTACCAGTAGATACCCACTTGCTTTCAATTAACTAAGTTTTCAAGTACCACCTCAAATTTGACGACTTACATAAGGATGTAGCAAGCAACCGCTGAACCTTTTTGTAAAAACAATCACTTGCTAAGATGTTTTGTCAAAGTAATTACAAATTCAGTAGGTGTGCTCTCATTTAAATATATAATATATTATGTATATAGTATACATATAACTATAACTACAAATTATTTTTTTTATTGATGTAAACAAATATTACTAAAAATATTTTATAAATAATAATCCAAGGTTATTAAGTAAATGGTCTTAGAAGTATCTTTATATGTTTTGGCTACAGCTGTTGTTTGTCTACAGATTTCTTTAATACCATGCCGGTCATGTCTTTCAAAGATTTTTTGTAATTACCTATGTCATTGTGTTGTTGTCCTATCTGCAGCCGTGTGGTATGCATAGCGTCGTGTACCCTGGTATTTAGGTCTGTTCGAATTTGATCTGTCCAGTCCAGCGAATCGGATTTCTGCCTCATGGCCACTTACCTTCGACTTTGCAAGTAATAGGTAACTATTATTTCTAAGTCGTCACTTTATCCTAGCGATATTAATAAAATATTCAAATACCCTAAGTACGCAATTAGTGGACAACCTTGTTCTTTAAACGTAGCCAGGATCGATGCATTGGTCCACGTAGTACCAGTCCAGCACCACATTTCAAGTTCTTTGCTCTTGGTGTTGGTAAAAATATTTTTTTTCTAATTGCCTTTTTTTTGTCTAGTTTTTGTTCTGGACTAACATCTGCACTCCTTCACACACTTCTACAGGCTGCCCATCGACTTTACTCGCTGTCAAGAGGGGGCGCGGCGGTGTGATTATCTTGGATGGGTTTGTGATCTTAAGTCCTCTAACAATTCAGCACCACTTCAACCATCCCATGTTTTTCTATACTCGCCGTATACGTTGAAAATAATTGGTAAGAGTAGGTACGTCACTGGCCCGTAGCACCGTGTGTAATTTTTAAATTCTAAGTGATGCGAAATGCGTTTAAAATTCCGTTTTGTTTTTTATTGAAGCCCGGGAATAAATGTATATTCTAGGCATATAACTGTACATTTTTTAACCCTCGGACCCCACCGCTCCCTTGTGAAAGCTATAGCTGCGGCCGTGTTATGTATTACTGGACGGCTGAATCTTCTCGTTTGAGCTGCCGTGTTATTCCGACTGTTGAACGCTTTACTGTCGTCTCGTGAATGTTAAATGAACTTGAACTAGTATCATCATGAACAGAAACATAGGAAAATGATTGGAATTGGTCAAGCAATAGATTTTGACGATTGTACTTATAGTTAATAATAATAATATTCTACCACATTCACACAGCGCCATCTAGTCCCAAAGTAAGCAATTATATTTGCTTGTGTTATGGGTACTAAACAAAACTGTGGTGGTTTTTTGTAAATACATACACAGAACAAACCTTTATGCACATCACACAACGATTTGTCCTGGGTGGGGATCGAACCCACGACCTCCGGCTTAGCAGTCAGGGTCACTAACCACTAAACCAACAGGCCAGTCGAAATAGTTAGTCGAATAGTTGTCTCTCTATTTTACTTATAGATATCCCTTCCCGAAATGAGGCCTTCGACTACCACAGCGGATTGCTTATTTCACCAAATGAATTGGAATAGAAAAAATATAGGTACGAACCGTCAGGTTACAGTCGGGATCATCCTTGAGAATGTTCCAAAAGTCACACATGAGTTTAATACCCACATTGCTATAATTATTTGAAACTTCAAACTGATTACTGTAGTCTGTATTACTTAAGTTTTCTATGATGCTGTCCAATGCTTTATAGCGGCGGTTCAAACATTCTGGTATCTCTGGCATGTCGGTATCATAGTACTGGAAAATAAAGTAGGTTCGTATAAGAAAAGTTTGAGATTCTGATTCTACCTACTACCATCCAACTTCAGTTACACACAGTTCAGTTACCTAACATAAAATGCTGAATTGCGACCACTTGGAATCATCTCTTTCTTTTTGGTTTTGTGTACGCCCCGTCTAATGGTAAACAGTTACAGTATTCTATGGACGCCAGCAACACCAAGGGCATCACGTTGCCGACCCATAAGAAACCTATCCACTCTTTTTTCGCTCCTTACTGTACCTAATTCTTAGGAAAACCTGGTTATGGAATTATTCATTAGGTACGCCTCCTATTTTCAGCAAGCACTTACTAGTTATCCGGTATCTAAATCTAGGCGGGGAAACTGCAAGCACTGAACGTACCTAATGCTATTTCAATAAGGACCAAGATCCCAGGAACCTACCGCTTAATTCACAGAAACAATTTTAGCAGAACTACCTAATTACCTATAAGTATCTACTTATTTAAATAATATACCTTTAATTCAATACCTCCCTACATAAAATTCCGCTCACAATGTTTGGAAGAGACCTGGGCCCTGATTCTGACTCATCGGATTGCTCCCGGATCATAAACTTTTTCGAATCTTAGAACGACGTATTTTTACAGCTTAAGTTATTAAGTGTTAGAAATTAGTTTACCGAATAGAAAATTAAAAACTGATTAAAATAGGATTTTTTTCTACAACCACCTATTTTTTTTTAACATTCTGTTTATAACTTTAAAGAAACTAACAATTCTGGCCGAAAGTATTCCGACAGCTCAGAATCAGGGGGTTATCAAGATTAATAATGCATGGAACTTCTACGTCTATTGGATATTTATGTACCCGAACGAACACAAAATGAGCCGCGGAAATAGGTAGGTATAAAAAATTAGGTATTACAAATTACTAACCTTCAATAAAAATAATATTAATTATTTGTCCAATTAATAATTTGTATTGGTTTATGGCTCACAGCATGAATGGTTAAGTATAGCCAAGAGATTATAATCACAACTCTTATGTTTTTATCATAATTAAAAAGTTTTTTTACACAAAAAAAATATTGATTAATTTCCAAAAATGCCAAAATAAAGTAAAATATTATTTGGTCGATTAAAAAAAGATACGAAATGTAACATACCAGTATGAATGTTTCAAATGACCGCGTTTTATTGCCAACCATTTAATAATTATGTAGACAATGTAAAAATATCTGAGTAGGTTCAAAAGAAATGAGGTAAATATTGTATAATTTATAATATTACGTAGAGATATTTATATATATATATATATACGAGAAATTGAAAGTTTTTGAGCTCACCACGCAACTTACAGCCTATGTAACCTTCTTCGCCTCCAGTCTGCTTTCTTATTGTCTGTCTGTAACTGCTGTCAATAGTGTCAATTTGCCCGCCAAACTGCCAAAGTGCCAAAGCAAAGTTGTAGTACTGTCAATGTCAGCTGAAAGTTGTTTTGTTGATACTCTTCTTGATATCGCAATTGTTCTTTTTTATGATTAAATAACACTTAAATAAACTCCAGGGGGTCTGTTAAGAATAATAATATTAATGGTAGGAAGTAACTAGTCTCTATTATTCATAAAAAGAAAATAAGACATAATCTACCGCATGCTCCGGCATAAAAGAAGTAGGAATAGGTACAACAGATAAGGCGTAAGTAGATAACAAGTGTATGTATTGTCTGGCACTCAATAATAATTAACATTGACACTTATCAGCACGTCTTCGGAATCGAAACAATGACTGAAATTGGACCTGTAAGTAAATGCCTACATTTTTATTTCTGTAATGGCATAAGGACCTATGTAATAAAATGGATTAAAATATAGCCTATGCTTTTTTAGGAACATCCCAGGAAGCTAATTCCAGAGTTGTGTAATCAATTTTACCATTTAGGATGGGTGACAGGTACAGGAGGTGGAATCTCAATAAAGGAAGGGTATGTATAAATTGTACTTTTCGAGGAAATAACTACATCATAGGAAATTAGGAGGACAACTTTATCAAATTTGTTACATGCACAATTCTCTCACCGTTCATCACTGAAATTTGACCTCTGCCATCTAGATTATTTATTTGATTAGAATACATGAATTTGCTATCTAATATAGTTTTACCTACAGTTTGTTTCCCGATGAACCAATTTATACATTTCTATAACTGAACTTACATGAATGTAAGGCAAGATTTGCTTGAACTTTAAATTAAAAATTTATTTAACTGTAGTAAACCATTGTGAGGAAACTCACATAACCTATAGGTACTAGGGCTGAAATGGATGTACCTAGAATGTTTCTAAACAATAACTGTCAAATTATTGTCGATAAAATGATACTTCCGCCACTTGACTTTTGCTTTTTTATTTCATAAAAGAAATAAAAAACAATTAGAATGCAATTTAAAATAGTTTTCAATTGTGTTACTTATTATTAGTTACTTAAATACATATAGAATCCAATCTTTGTATTGAAAATTACTAAGGTAAAAGATCCCCCAAAAAAATAATGGATACATGGATATCCTGCTCATCACTAATAAAAACCAAATAACTTTTCTACCCTACACTACGAAATAACTCCTTTGTTACGAGAAACTTAAAGCAAATTATATTCCTCAGGGAAAAGATCTATATTGCTCCTTCTGGAGTACAGAAGGAGCGTATGAAGTCTGATGATTTGTTTGTTCAGAATATTAATGATGAAGATCTGGAGTTGCCTCCAGCGGAGAAAAAGTAAGAAGTTTGTTCTACAGTACATAACAGAAAGTAAATTATGCTGTGTAGGAGAAAATCCCTCTCAGTTTGAAAACTGGTGATATCTTAACCTATATGTACATTCAATACTCAATCATTTACTGCTTCCATAACGTACAAATAAGTGGTATGTATAACGTAGGTTACAAATATAGACCCTGTCGGGCACAACACAATAATTAGGAGAGAGGAATAGGGCTCGATCAGTTTCCAAACATTTGCTTGAATCCTCGTGTATATTCCTGTGTTGTGTATTTAGACTATTGAACGCGTTACTTTCGACTCGTGCATGTTAAACAGACTTGAACTTTCATCATCATGAACAAAAACATAGAAATATCTGTGGAAACCGATAGAGCAAGAAATAGTCTGATAGTACAGAACATAGTGCTAACAATACTGTGATGATGATGATGACACTATCGCAGTGGCGTAAATTAGGTGAGGCCTATGAATCATCATTCAGCTCAAAAACATCCACTGCTAAACATACGCATAACCTAATCATCATATCAGCCCAATGACGTCCACTGTTGAACATAGGCCTCACCTAATTTCCGCCACAACGAGCGATTTTGTGCTGCCCGCATCCAACGGCCACCCGCAACCGCAGAAATGAGGAGATCCGCAGGAGAACTAAAGTTGCCCATATAGCTCACCGAATTGCATCGCTGATGGCAGTGGGCAGGCCACATAGCTCGCAGAACTGATGGCCGATGGGGCAAAAAAGTTCTCGAGTAAAGGTTATATAATAATAATAATAATATTTTACCACATTCACACAGCGCCATCTACACCCAAAGTAAGCAATTATATTGTTGTGTTATGGGTACTAAACAACTGATATACTACTTAAATACATTTTTTTTTTGTAAATACATACATATTATAGATAAATTACACCCAGACACAGAATAAACCTTTATGCTCATCACACAAAGATTTGTCCTGGGTGGGGATCGAACCCACGACCTCCGGCTTAGCAGTTAGGGTCACTAACCACTAGACCAACAGGCCAGTCAGGTTGCGGGTGGCAGTGGCGTGCCTAGGGTTTAAGGATAAGGCAAGCCCGATATACCTACCTACCTATGATTTTTACCCGACTACTCCAGAATAGGCAGAGAATGAAAAGTAAACAAACCTGACTGCACTAGAAAGGTGATGGGTGTAATGTTTTTTTTATGGATTCTGTTCAATTTCTCTTACATGTTGATAGAGGGTCGCGCCGCGCGCCGCGCCGCCCCGCCAAAGCACATTTAAGGTACCTATGCTAGTGCTTGATTGAATATACCTAATAAACAATCAGCATTGCATACCTTCGGTGGCTTTGAAAAAAGCCTTGAGTGTCCTTGACTCACTCAAGGACACTCAAGGCTAAACGAAGATAGCTAAGTAAGTAGGTAGTTGACCCTTGCTTGACTATAGGAAAGGTACCTATAAGACTACCTATTATTTATATTCTAAATTGAATCATCTGTCTTTCTTGAGAAATGACTTAATAACGTAAGAATAAAATGTTGGTGAACGTTTTAATTCTGCCAACAACTGATTTTCAATAGCTATCATTGATAATTCGGAAAGATGTTCTTGACCTTGTGGCTTGTGTACCTATTTCTTAGATAAGTAAGAATAGGTACGTTTAAAGAGATGAAAATGTGCGTTCCGCGGAAGAACTTTATAGCCGTAATAGTTACAACAAGATATGCTAACTTTACAAACTCGGGCAAGGCAACTTCGAGGTTATTCTGATTAATAAAATCAAATATAAACAAAGAACACAGTTCAAAAATTTTACCTTTTCTTCGCCCACCAAAACATGAACACATTTTAAATCCTCACAATGGACAGTTATTACTTGCATTGTTGTATGTCACTAAATACAATAGAATCACTTTAAAATCTTACAATTAACAATTTTTAAAGTAAGTAAACAAACCAAAACTTTTCGTCCTGTCAAACAATTGAACTGAGTGAAGTTAGTAGACGCGAGTACGCATGCGCGGCCGCGGCATTATACTTCCATAGTCGACAACTTCATACATAAAGCCCGGCTTATAATTTCATACTGATTGATATATAAATTAACCTAGTTATATTTCAATAATCGACAGTTTCTCTATAGGTTAGAAAGAGAGTTCCGACGTTGGTCAAAAGCCTCATAACAAGCCAGTGCGGGTGAGCGAGATAGAAAAAAAAGTTCTCTCTCTCGTTCTCGCTTGATGCTTCACCACTCACCTCAAGTCTCAGCCAAATGTACTCTGTGCACCGAGTCACCGCTCTCGCTCGCGCATAAGAGGAAATAAGCGCGCGAATTTTAAAATAGATAATGGTTTGAATTAGATATTTTTGATCAAGCATTTTACTAGGGCAAGCCGGGCTTTTGGGCTTGTATGAACGTACCGCCACTGGCGGGTGGCCGTTGAATGTGGGCGGCACAAATGTGTGTGTGAATGCATGTTACTGCGACATAGGCAAGTAGGTAAATAGGGACTCTGAGTATAATCCAGTTGTAGTAACCATAGTGTGAGTTTTGATTTAAGAGGGTTCATACATTTTCGAGTTGCTCGCAAATAGGTTTTTAAATCACGCACACAGAGCCGAAACATGCACACTTCTCTAATGCTGTGTGGTACAACAATATAGCGCATACTAGTGAGTTTGGTATTTTTAAACCTCGTATTTTGTTAAAGTTGGATAGGATAAAATTTAGAAAATTAAGAAAGAAAAATACAATTAATTTTATATTAGACTAACAATTAATTTCTCAATAATAACTGCGGCTGATATAATGATGATGATGATGATGAATATGACTATTTGAGGTCAAAGTGGTGAATATGTCCGCCACCTTGAACTTTGTTGTTTTTGGGCTGATCGACTCCAAAATCGATATCTGACTATCCCATTGCTCATTGGGCATAGTTCTGAAGTCAAAATTGTAAAAATGCCCGCCATCTTGAACTTTGTTGTTTTTGGGCTGAGTGATACCAAAATCGATATTTGACGATCCCATTGGTCACTGGGCATAGGTCTGAAGTAAAATTGTAAAAATGCCCGCCATCTTCAACTTTGTTTTTTTTGGGCTGAGTGATACCGAAATCGATATCTGACTATCCCATTGCTCATTGGGCATAGTTCTGAAGTCAAAATTGTAAAAATGCCCGCCATCTTGAACTTTGTTGTTTTTGGGCTGAGTGATACCAAAATCGATATTTGACGATTCCATTGGTCACTGAGCATAGTTCTGAAGTCAAAATAGTAAAAACGCCCACCATCTTGAACTTTGTTGTTTTTGGGCTGAGTGATACCGAAATCGATATCTGACTATCCCATTACTCATTGGGCATAGTTCTGAAGTCAAAATCGTAAAAATGCCCGCCATCTTGAACTTTGTTGTTTTTGGGCTGAGTGATACCGAAATCGATATCTGACTATCCCATTGCTCATTGGGCATAGTTCTGAAGTCAAAATTGTAAAAATGCCCGCCATCTTGAACTTTGTTGTTTTTGGGCTGAGTGATACCAAAATCGATATTTGACGATTCCATTGGTCACTGGGCATAGTTCTGAAGTCAAAATAGTAAAAACGCCCACCATCTTGAACTTTGTTGTTTTTGGGCTGAGTGATACCGAAATCGATATCTGACTATCCCATTACTCATTGGGCATAGTTCTGAAGTCAAAATCGTAAAAATGCCCGCCATCTTGAACTTTGTTGTTTTTGGGCTGAGTGATACCGAAATCGATATCTGACTATCCCATTGCTCATTGGGCATAGTTCTGAAGTCAAAATTGTAAAAATGCCCGCCATCTTGAACTTTGTTGTTTTTGGGCTGAGTGATACCAAAATCGATATTTGACGATTCCATTGGTCACTGGGCATAGTTCTGAAGTCAAAATAGTAAAAACGCCCACCATCTTGAACTTTGTTGTTTTTGGGCTGAGTGATACCGAAATCGATATCTGACTATCCCATTACTCATTGGGCATAGTTCTGAAGTCAAAATCGTAAAAATGCCCGCCATCTTGAACTTTGTTGTTTTTGGGCTGAGTGATACCGAAATCGATATCTGACTATCCCATTGCTCATTGGGCATAGTTCTGAAGTCAAAATTGTAAACATGCCCGCCATCTTGAACTTTGTTGTTTTTGGGCTGAGTGATACCAAAATCGATATTTGACGATCCCATTGGTCACTGGGCATAGTTCTGATGTCAAAATTGTAAAAATGCCCACCATCTTGAACTTTGTTGTTTTTGGGCTGAGTGATACCGAAATCGATATCTGACTATCCCATTGCTCATTGGGCATAGTTCTGAAATCAAAATTGTAAAAATGCCGGCCATCTTGAACTTTGTTGTTTTTGGGCTGAGTGATTCCAAAATTTGTGATAACAATTTTGACTTCAGAACTATGACGAGTGATCAATGGGATCGTCAAATATCGATTTTGGTATCACTCAGCCCAAAAACAACAAAGTTCAAGATGGCTGGCATTTTTACAATTTTGACTTTAGAAGTATGCCCAATGAGTAATGGGATAGTCAGATATCGATTTCGGTATCACTCAGCCCAAAAACAACAAAGTTCAAGATGGCGGGCATTTTTACAATTTTGACTTCAGAACTATGCCCAATGAGTAATGGGATAGTCAGATATCGATTTCGGTATCACTCAGCCCAAAAACAACAAAGTTCAAGATGGTGGGCGTTTTTACTATTTTGACATCAGAACTATGCCCAGTGACCAATGGGATCGTCAAATATCGATTTTGGTATCACTCAGCCCAAAAACAACAAAGTTCAAGATGGCGGGCATTTTTACAATTTTGACTTCAGAACTATGCCCAATGAGTAATGGGATAGTCAGATATCGATTTCGGTATCACTCAGCCCAAAAACAACAAAGTTCAAGATGGTGGGCGTTTTTACTATTTTGACTTTAGAACTATGCCCAATGAGTAATGGGATAGTCAGATATCGATTTCGGTATCACTCAGCCCAAAAACAACAAAGTTCAAGATGGCGGGCATTTTTACAATTTTGACTTCAGAACTATGCCCAATGAGTAATGGGATAGTCAGATATCGATTTCGGTATCACTCAGCCCAAAAACAACAAAGTTCAAGATGGTGGGCGTTTTTACTATTTTGACTTCAGAACTATGCCCAGTGACCAATGGGATCGTCAAATATATATTTTGGTATCACTCAGCCCAAAAACAACAAAGTTCAAGTCAAGATGGCGGGCATTTTTACAATTTTGACTTCAGAACTATGCCAAATGAGCAATGGGATAGTCAGATATCGATTTCGGTATCACTCAGCCCAAAAACAACAAAGTTCAAGATGGTGGGCGTTTTTACTATTTTGACTTCAGAACTATGCCCAGTGACGAATGGGATCGTCAAATATCGATTTTGGTATCATTCAGCCCAAAAACAACAAAGTTCAAGATGGCGGGCATTTTTACAATTTTGACTTCAGAACTATGCCCAGTGACGAATGGGATCGTCAAATATCGATTTTGGTATCATTCAGCCCAAAAACAACAAAGTTCAAGATGGCGGGCATTTTTACAATTTTGACTTCAGAACTATGCCCAATGGGCAATGGGATAGTCAGATATCGATTTTGGTATCACTTAGCCCAAAAACAACAAAGTTCAAAATGGCGGGCATTTTTACAATTTTGACTTCAGAACTATGCCAAGTGACTAATGGGATCATCAGATATCGATTTTCGAGCCCATCAGCCCAAAAGCAGCAAAGTTAATAATTTGATATTTAATTAAAAATAAATTCCATAACAAAGTATCAACTGGTATTGAACTCTCTTGAAATATACAAATATTACGTAAACATCGGACCGGGAGCGCGGGAAGCAAAGCGTTACGTCCTCTCTCTAGAAGGCCTCAGCCGGTACTGATTTCTCACGGCCTGTGCGCCGAAATATAAGGCGTTTTTAGGCTCTTTTCAAAAATCATTTTAAAATATTTCTAAAGGGATTTGGAAAATATTATGGACATTTATGAATGACAACATCTTGCTTAATAATTAAATGTAAAAAAATCGACTTTTTAAACACATATAGTGTACCAAAATTCTCATCAAACTTGATCAAAGTTCAACGTTCTTGAGAATTTTAGTTTTGAAGTTTTAGTTATAAAAAAATGAAAATTTCTAATATTTTTTCAATACACTAACTAAAGGACTATATGTAGACCTTAAAACAAGCTTTTTTTTCTATAAATTTCAATTACTTTAGTCCCTGGCGAATCAGAAAGTAGGCTTGTTTCGTAGAATTTCTTAAAACGCTGTGCGAAAGAACTGTTCTAACTAAAATACTAATAATAAATAGTCTGTTTTTCTTAATACACTTTTTAGACAAGAAAACTGTTGTCTATGTATGCCAAAAATTACTTCGCTACATATAAAGACATATTCTGTAGCGAACGTGGAAATCTCTTGATTTCATCGATTTCTGTATGAACCCTCTTAAGTATTAAGATTCGAGATGGATATCTGTTTTGTGATTTTTTTGGTAAATGCGAGTACTTAATGTATAATATTGGTTAATGTATAATTCATATAATTCCTATAAATGTTTCAGATTAAAAAAGAGTCAATGTACTCCACTGTTTATGCTCGCATATAGAGAGCGAGATGCGGGCGCAGTTATACACACGCACTCACCTCACGCGGTGCGCTGTACCCTTCTGTATGATAAGGAATTTGTTATTACTCACCAGGAGATGATAAAGGTAAGGTATGTTTGACCACTCACACTAAACCAATGGTTTTTAACCTTTTAGTAGTGAGGGACCACTTGACTAAAATACCGTGACTACCAAAACAGTTCAATGGGTGATTGGCTCCAATAGTTTTTCGAGAACCTAAGTATAATTCCAGAGGTCAAATCCCAGGCTTGGCTTCGCGGAACACTGATGTCGCGGACCATGGGTTAAGAATCACGAGACCGATTAGATACCAGTGCTTCGCTTAGTTGCGCAGCTCGACTTCATATTCAACAGGTTTCGCCGCCACTGGATTGCTAGTGAGATACAGGCCTAAAACCTCATTTAGATGGTGAGAGTTTCTCGCACGTTTTAGGGTGAGAACTCGTATGCTATTATCGTAGGCGATAAACGAAAGACGATAATCGCCTGCACACGTTAAACGCGGATACATACTTACGTTCGGTCCGTTTACATTGCTTTAATATAATAATAATAGTCTACCATATTCACACAGCGCCATCTAGTCCCAAAGTATGCAATTATAATTGACTTGTGTTATGGGTACTAAACAACTGATATACTAGGTACTTAAATACATTTTTTTTTTTGTAAATACATACATATTATAGATAAATTACACCCAGACACAGAACAAACCTTTATGCTCATCATACAAAGATTTGTCCTGGGTGGGGATCGAACCCACGACCTCCGGCTTAGCAGTCAAGGTCACTAACCACTACACCAACAGGCCAGTCAAATTTTTTTTCTATTCTTTATTTAATTCTTTGAATATTCCCTGACTTGACATTTTCATCTCTTCTAGGGTATCAAAGACGCTAAACTGGGCCGCTACCTCCGTTACGATGAGAAGCTAGTAGTACCGATTATTGAAAATACGCCGTTCGAAAGAGACTTAGCGGGCAGTCTTGGTGAGGCACTACGTCAGTACCCTGGCACTAGTGCCGTGCTGGTGAGGAGACATGGTGTCTACGTTTGGGGTGACACGTGGCAGCAAGCTAAGACTATGTAAGCATTTTTTTATTATAGCACAGCTTGTAGGCTTCTTCATTCCTTATTATAGGCTCGCCTCATTACATGATATTATTAGTAAAATGCAGATGTGATGGACCTACCTGTCTACCCATGCAAAAAGGCGTGATGCTGTGTTTTTTTATTATATTAGGTTGGGGAAAAAGTCTTTTCGCATTATAGTATGTAAGAAGAAAGAAAGAAAGAAAAATATTTTATTATGTCCGATAAACACGGCGCACAATACATAAATCTTAGAAAATAAAAACACATTATAAACAGTACAGACAATAATACATTTTTATATTTTTTTTTTATTATTATTATTATTATTTTTTTTGTGTCATGTATGAACTTGTAATAAAATCTCTTTGGCTATACTATTTGTATCTGGCTGGTTTTGGTATCATAGAAAGTTTAAATTTTAAAGAACATAAATTCAAATTCAAATTAGGAAAATGTGTGATTTTCATTTGTTTTTCGTACTGTCAAGATGAGTGAATCTAATGAAGAAATTCGATACTACATTTTAAAATTTTACTACAAAAAAGGTAAAAAAACGCAAGGCGTGAAAAAAAATTGCGATGTTTATGGACCTAGTACAGTGTCTGTGAGAGTAGCACAAATTTGGTTTAAGCGTTAGCAATCCGGAAATTTTTATGTCAAAGATGCACGTCGCTCTGGTCGCCCTATTACGGATAAAATGGATGCCAGTATTTTGATCAAAAGTCCCAAAATTTCTATAGTAATAATGGGATCATGTCCCTACCTACAAGATGGTAAAAAGTTATCAAACAAAATGGTACCTACAAACTTTAGTTAAATGTAAATAAACTATATTAAAAAATGTTATGAATTTTCTTAAAAAATGCGAAGAAACTTTTTCCCCAACCTATAATTAACAATATAATAATCCTTTCCTCTACTATTTGTTCTGTTTTACTTTTATCCTCTTTATATAAAAATTACTGTCACCGTGGCGCAGTGGTTAAGGTGGTCGCCTCGCCACTACATCGCCGTGCTGGGTGACGTGGGTTCGATTCCCACACGAGACAAATATTTGTGTGATTCATAGATATTTGTTTCTAGTCTGGGTATACTTTGTGTCCGTTAGTTTCATGTTTGTAAAGCTCCCCGCGACACAGGGCTCGTTCTCTAGTGCGGGTGTTGTCTTTTTAAATAAACAAATAAACATATTTCTCTCTTTAGTTGTACACTTCATTCATGCTCTCTTCTTTACGCTTATCTCCTCTACACTCTAAGGTTTGCTGAAAGAGAACTTAATTCTGAGTTCAGCTCGCCTTTGTACATGCTTTTTAAACGACTTCAAAAAAGGAGGAGGTTATATGTTCGACTGTATGTATTTTTTGTGTATATCGTTATTGTATGTATTATTTTCTTGTGTGTAATAAAGTGTTAAAACAAACACTAAGACTGGACATTGGGTTTAGACTAAAGAGTGTAATGTTTATGAAGAGGCCCTAGTCAAGCAGTGACGCAGGCTAATACTAATTTGATAGTGAGTGTAGGGTACACTTGATAAGTAAATATTGTTCATGGATGCTTATAATGAGCCAAATTTAAATATTCAAGATGGGTATTTTTTTTTTATACCACGATGGTGGCAAACCGACGTACGGTCCGCCTGATGGTAAGCGGTTACCGTAGCCTATGGGCGCCTGCAACACCAGGGGCATCACGAGCGCGTTGCCGACCCTTAAGAAACCTATTCACTCCTTTTTTGAAGAACCCCAAACTGTAGTCCCTTGGGAAAATCTCGTTAGGAAGTTCATTCCACATCCTGATAGTTCTTGGGAGGAAATTCCTCTGGAACCGCGCGGTACGAGACCATTTCGGTTCCAAGGTGTGGGGATGAACTCCCTGTGGATGGCGAGCGGTGCGATGGTAGAAGGTGGCCGTGGGCATCATCTCAAACAGTTCTTCAGAGCACAACCCATTATACAGGCGGTAGAACACACATAGGGAGGCAAAGTCTCTCCTCACACTTAATAGTTCGATACCGCCTGTTAGTATAAGATTATGTTACTATTTTAAAAATAAAATAGGCTTTTTTATGGTTTTTGTACGACCGTAGTACGCCACTGCTTTAAAAAGGAATTGCCTGTCCATTCTGTTGAGAAATATTCCTAATTTAAGCTTATAGGTATAATAAATTAGGGAGCTTGAAGTGAATATGGCAGATCCGTATTTAGTTCCTCAATATTTTTTTCCAGGACTGAATGCTATGACTACTTGTTTGAAATGGCTGTAGAAATGAAGAAGCTGGGCCTCGACCCTGCTTTCAACCCAGAAGTTAACGAAAACGGGACACCATGAATATATTACTATTATCCTATGGGCTTCAAGCAGACTGGTGTAAGTTGGATAGAATAAAATATAACATATACAAATAAAAAATGACAGTTGTGTGGACTAGTTCTATTGTTTTACTTTTATATTCCGTCGGGTTATACTTTATTCGATAATATTAAATAACTTTTATTTGATGGTTCAGAAACCGCGTATTAAGTGCGGCTTTTTGTGTGTACCGAACCACGGATAAGCTCGACGTAAACGGTCACTTTATGGACTGAAGAAAATCTCAGTACTTCAATGCTACGAGCGCCTACGAATAATAAGAAATCATCATCATCATCAATATCAGCCCAATGACGTTCACTGTTGAACATAGGCCTCACCTAATTTCCGCCACAGCGAGCGATTTTGTGCCGCCCGCATCCACTAAGGCGCGGCTTCTAATAAGAAATAATATGCTTGAAAATCAAAATGGGAGATCACATAATGTCACTATTTTATCATTGTTGCCTTTTAGGTCGTTATACATTTATTCTTTTAAATATAGTAAAAAGCAATATTAAGATTATTCTTCCCACGTACACGTACGTGCCGGCTCTAGGGTGAACTTCCTGCAGCGTTGTTTCCTGGTTGCTATGACATATCCTTCTTCAAACGAGATTTAAAGAGAGATCCTATCTAGGTAGGCAGGGGCTTGACTGTGCCCCTATTATTGCCAACGGTTATGAGCGGCGGTAACCACTTACCATCAGGTGGGACGCCGCCTGCTCGTCTGCCACTTCAGCAATAAAAAAACACATTAAGACCTTCGTTTAGTAATGTTATGTAAAGAGATTTTCGTTCAAATGGGGAATGTAAGATGTAATGCTATTTCACCATTGTCGGATAAATGCTTGCCAACCTACCTTGTGGGAACCTTACCTTGTTCCAAGTTTAACCTTTTGACCGCCACGTCAAATCGGTATCGCCGTGCCTTGTTCGCCAAGCTTTTAAAATACAGTACATTTTTGACGTGCAATGCCGTCATTGGCGTGGTGAGCACATTTTCATTTTACGTGTATAGACGTCTGTGGCGTTCAAAGGGTTAAGGAAGATAAGGAGGACAAGCTAAGTTCAAAGTTTGTTCCGTATAATCTTTTTAATTTTCGTGACTTTTACACATATTAGGTAAATTATTATGTAACGCCATAACGGGTCTATGTTATGTATTTTTAAGGAATATTTATTTCATAAACCTCCTTTACCTATTGGTTATGAATAAGAGGTATATTCAGGAAACAGAAAATTTATTGAAAGCTAGTATGTAACAGCATAGTATCCTCACGAAACAATACCGCTTAAATACTTCTCTGGAAGTCTGTAACACCGATATTTACTCTCGATGACAATTCATACTGCTTCCATATATGCTAGACATACATTTCTGCAAAATCAACTCTTTAACGTTTGGCAAATCCGATATAGAAATTTGACTTGCGCAAGCTGCGCTATGTAAAATATAACTTCCCTTCTTTGCCATTTCGTACAAGGTGTTCAAATCCATTGATTTTTTATTATTTCCACTCTGCTTACTTTTAAAAATGCGCCTCAAGTCGTCTAAATACCGTTTGTTTTCCATTAGATGGTCATCTATTATTTTAATTTCTTTTTTGAGGTATTTCTCTGAGTGCTCGTCATCGTTGAATTGTTGTTTGAAGTTCATTGGTAGATCTGACAAAGCTATCAATTCTAAAAGAATTCACAATACCAAAATATATAAGAACTGTTTTTAAAGATATTTCAGATCATTTGGTTATAGTACCAACTAAATGATCTGAAAATTAAATATTTAACAAGTGTTTATTTAAAAAACCAAAGCCAAAAAGTTTTTAACCAAAAAATTTCATTGTACTACACAATGAAAGCTGATAAAATTCTCTACAACTTTGGCTTACACACTTTCTATATATCTCCAATCATTGCCTAGCTATGAACTTCGAAAAATGGTCGATTTTCAAAGATGTGTTAAATTCTCTAGCAAAGGTACCACTTTTTGTTTTCTGCTTACATCTCAAAAACAGTGTTACAATTTTTCGAAGTTCATAGCTAGGCAACGATTAGAGATAGTTAAAAAATGTCTGTGCCAAAGTTGTAGAGAATTTTATCAGTTTTCATTGTGTAGTTCAATAGAATTTCGTACGACGTACTGTTTTCGAGATATAAGCAAAAAACCAAAAAACGGGACCTTCTTTAAGGTAAGGACTTTTAGTATGTTTATCTCCTAACTAGTCCAAACAAAGTTCCTAAGTCAAAGTTTCTGCTTTCGACATTTCCCTCCAAAATCATTCATTGACTGGTCTATAAGTTATTTAATGTTATAAAGTTGTTTACCGTATAGAATTAAAAACTGATTAATATAAGATTTTTTCCTACAACCATCTATTTCTTTAACATTATGTTTTTAATTAAACTGACATTTCCAGCCGAAAATATTCCGACAGCTCTCAATCAGGGGGCTCAAGTTTTTCTGCATCCATCGTAAGAAACTACGTAACGTACCTACTTAGGTACCCTAGCAGTTGATTATAAGCAAGTATCGCGTAGGTACATGCATCGCCTGTACATATAAAGGACAATTTAGACTGCAAGGTTTGCCAGCCAATTCTCAAGCCTTTTCTTTTTTTCTTCTTCTACTCTAACTCTACTTACACTGTGTAAATGAGCCATTTAAAGCTGTGCTACATGGTTATAAACTTGCCTTCTACAGAGGTGCCCTTGGTGGATTCCAACCGTGTAGCCGGCTGTTGTAAACCAAATTCATACCAAACTATGCGGATGGCAAGCAAGCTCCCACCAAGATCACTCTGTTGGAACGCAAGTTTATAACCGTGTAGAATACCTATTAAGGAAACCTACCAGAACCAGTGCCTTCGAAAGTCGGCGTCACGCAGAAGAAAGCCCTCATTATATGCACACGTTTGTCCGTATTTCCTTTTGTGTTCGTTTTATATACATCGTATTCTACACAAACGATTTTCTCTTCTAGACATACCAATTTGATGTTGTTACGTTGGTATTTAGATAATTTCACCGCGATTACTTTAACTCTTGGAACATCAGATATGCGGGTGTTACTCGGTAAATGTTTATCATTAGAAGGGTGAGCACCTGAAAGCAATAATTTTAGCGCCATGCCATTATGTTAGTGTTGTACCTACCACCATTAGCATCATCTAGGACAGCCGAAGACCTAACTTAGACATACAAAAAGAGGTACAGACCCTTAATATAAAGACAACAAATACTTTGTTCACTACCTACCAAATCTACCAATCACGTCTACCAATTAATGTTACCCAAAAACATACAACGTATGTACACCAAAATAAGGAACGTGTACCAAAAACCGTATGTTTAAATAATTAGTATTTTCGCATAACAAATATATAGGTAATGACTAAGTGATGCGTGAACTAAATAATTTAGTAGGTAAATGTGCACCAAATTTAGTTAATGTGCACAAAATTTTGTCAATGTGTACCAGATATCGGATTAAAGTACCTAAGTGTGCACCTAATTTAGCAAATGTGCACCAAATTAAGTTATACTTACTCGTGCTCTGCTCCTTTGTGGGCCGATCCGACACGAATATGTCAGGTTATAAGGCTGCCGCCTCAAGCTCCGTGGTTATTTTTTTTTTAATGTTTCACCATTTTCTAATTTAGGTACTTAAGTACTAATTTTGGTGAACATTTACAATTCTGGGTTGCAAATGTTTTTTTTTTTTATTAAGTAAAGAAAACAAATGTTGTATTACCTAAGTACTTAATTTGACTAACATAACTTATTTAAATGCGTATGGTCTTTGTATAAAATAGGGTAACACATTAACACATTACGGTAAACATTTACCTTTTTTTTGGGTAGATATTTTTTTCTAAATTTGGTACGCAATCAAACCATAGACATTAAAAAAAATATTGCTTTACAGTACCTACCTACCTAAATTGCTTTCTTCCAAGATAATTTTTTCAATATCGTTAACATTTTCAATAGTATGCCAAATAGTGCCATCTTCGATTTGAACAAACTTTGGAAAAATCCCATCATCAAAATTTCGCAGACTATTGGCACGGTGATTATCTCTCGTAAAGTCCGTTTGAGTTCTACTATTTCTTTCGAATACATTGAAACCATTCTCGCTGTTCATTGAATTTGAATCCTGCAGAGTAAAATATTGTATAAGTAATGACTAATTAGGTAAGTGGATGCATGGCTGTATAGAAGTGTAACGTCGCGAGATAAATACGCCTAGAACTTAAAACTTTCAACAGGAATTCCTTATTATCCATGGTAATCTAAAGATTGTATGTGTTCTCGTCTGAAGGACTACTTATACCTACTTAGTCTCAAAATTAATGTATTCAAAACAGAATCAAATAGAAAAATTAACCATGCATGAACGCAAGGTTTACAGCTACTAGTATTAATTAAAAGCTAAAGTTATGTAGTCTCAAAACTGTAGTAATTCGTACAGCTAGACTCTACCGGGCCGGAGTAGGTAGAGAGCGAAATAAGCGACGCGCCCAGTGGCGACGCTTCGCGAAACAAATGGGGTCAGGAGCTTCATGACATCATTGAGTCTGTGATTTTATATAAGTATTATGTATTTTTATTAGTGTGAAAAATATACTGGTGATGGCTTGCATAAAAATTAGGCCACCCTTCAAATTTGGTCCTACGATTCTCATTTTTTTTTTCGAAAAGGACCATTTGGGCTAAGTTCTCAACAGTGAAGAAACCTATTCCATATGATTGCTTTTAGGATAGATAAAGGTAAGTAAAAAAACTACCACGCCATGCTTGACGAGCAGATATTCCTAAACATGAACCCTTATTGATTTAATCGAAAAAATGCGAGTTTATCATGAAAAGGAAAAAAATGGGTAAACGTTAAAAATATAAGATACTTAGTAGGTACAGTACTACATTCCTATTTACCATTCTAAAATTGTTTGGATGATTTGTTTGTACCTAAATAATATTGTACCTACTTAATTATAAGTACCTATTGAAAGAAAAAAAGTAGGTACCAAGTTTTCGATACATTTCGATAGAATGAATTACCTAAATGAAACTTCAAAAGCTTTCAAATGGCACCTTTTTTATCAGAGTAGGTATTTAGCCCAGACTCACTACTTTGCCTATTGTCATTTCGTGTAGAACTTGAAGTAGAGATCACATAAAATTAAAAAAATTAAAGGATCAAATTTATAGTTGGTCTAATTTTTAAGCACTCCTGTAGGTATAGTTGTAGTACAGAATAAAGTAAGTTACCAAGTTGACAGCTGATGTATCAGTAACCCGATCTACTTTGATATTGTCCGTGACCTGGGCGAAGTCATTCTGTCTGGGGTGCACAAGACAACATCTATTAACTTTAACATTTTTGACTGGTACTGTGATCCTTTCTGGCAGCTCACGCCCCACATTACGTTTCTGCGCTAGGTTTTGGTTACGCTGAGAACTGCTCCTAGGAACCCTCCGCTTCATTTCAGAGGAAGGTACATTTTCGAAACGGTATTTTTCATAACTTAGTACGTAGGTAAATTCTACACTACGTTCTATGATAAAGATTAAATTTGAGGATTACCAAGGTGTGTACTTTTAAACATCTTTCAATTTAAATTGCCTGCTATCAAAGAGAATAGAACCATTACTTTTTATAGCGAAGAGAATATAATCACTAAGTTCGTATTTTAGACCCTGTGCACACAGCGTTTTTTAAACGCGCCGTCGCGTCGTGTAAGCGCGTTTGTAGTGATACACACACGAGTCAAAGGCAGCCTGTAGACTTTTGCACACCCGATTAATTCAAACACGCGTTTGAATCGGTACAGACTCGCGTGTGTAGAGACGTTAACGCGCCTGTTAGCCATAGAGGAACAAAAACGCGCAGGTGCACCGGCGCGTTTTTAAGTGTCACGCGTAAATTTGTATTTGTGTTAATTATTCGGTAATTTTATTCGAGGATGAGGGAGTTATTCTTTTGACCAAACGAGGTTCCTATTTACGAGGGATCTCTCGTTTGAGGAGTCGCTCGATTCGCTCAGTCGTTCCACCGAGCAACAGAGCGAGTCAAGCGACTCCTCAATACTCTTGTCGTAATTACGTGCGAGTGGTGACTTGCGAGCGGAATGAGTAATCACGACAAGAGTATGAATATGGAAGGAACGAGTAGGTAGATTAATTGTCGAAAAATGACAATTACCTTTATTTATACTATGCAATTACCGATAATAATAATATTCTACCACATTCACACAGCGCCACCTAGTCCCAAATTAAGCAATTATATTTGCTTGTGTTATGGGTACTAAACAACTGATATACTACTTAACGACTTTTTTTTGTAAATACATACATATTATAGATAAATTACACACAGAACAAACCTTTATGCTCATCACACAAAGATTAGTCCTGGGTGGAGATCGAACCCACGACCTCCGGCTTAGCAGTCAGGCCCCCTGATTCTGAGCTGTCGGAATTTTTTCGGCCAGAACTGTCAGTTTATATAAAGTTAAAAAACAGAATGTTAAGAAAATAGATGGGTGTAGAAAAAAATCCTATATTAATCAGTTTTTAATTTTCTATACGGTAAACTAATTTCTAACACTTAATAACATAAGCTGTAAAAATACGTCGTTCTAAGATTCGAAAAAGTTTACGATCCGGGAGCAATCCGATGAGTCAGAATCAGGGCCAGGGTCACTAACCACTAGACCAACAGGCCAGTCTTAACCGATATTAGCGAAAAGTAATATGGTTCTTAATCTAAGCTGAAGCTGAATCGAAAATGCGATGCAAACGATGAAACGACCACAAACTGCTCTGTAGGATAACAGCGCGCCGTCGACGGGCGGCGCGTTAAAAAAACGCGGTGTAAATAGGCCCTTATAGTCTGATACAGCTTTCTGTGCAGTAATGAGGTCAAACGGAGGGCAACTGCGCTGCAAGTGTTATCAGTTATTAACATCTCCCTTATTAAAGGGGAAAATTATTAAGAATGGGAACGATTTTAACCATCCTACATGGGCTTCGCTCCCTTCGTTCTTTATTTGGCCACTGCTCAGCTCCTATCGGCGGTAGCGTTATGTAATATAGCCTTCTCGATAAACGAGTTACACAACACCAAAAGAATTTTGCAAATCGGACCAGTAGTTCCTGCGATCTTAACGTTCAACCAAACAAATGAACTCTTCAGATTTATAATATTAGTATAGATTTTATCTAGACACGCGACAACGTGTCAAGCCAAGTTCAAGGAAAAAAGAACTGGCGACGGTGTGTAATATTACACGAACCATTTGGAGACACTTTTGACACACCAATATCCCAAAATTTGATCATTATTATTTCATCATCATCATCATCATAATTTTTTGTAACTTTGGAAGTCAGAGACCGATTTTTTAAATTATTGTATGAAAATAATTCGTACTATTATGATGATGACTTTATAAAAAAGTAATGACTATTAGTACCTATGTGAAATTCTGGGTGCTTTTTTTAAATATTTAAAAAATATATACCTACTTATTATTTCGTCAACCCTAATACTTAGGGTATAAGGCTAATATGAAAAAAAAACGCTAAAGAGCTGCCCAATCACTCAAAAAAATTTGTCGATCCATGCCCCAAACATTTTAGGGTAATTTCAAAAGTGACCTCAACCACACTGACGCTACCTACTGAAATTGTCAGAGTATATGTTGTATATTTCAAAATTATAATTTATATCCATTCATGATGTGCGTCCGTAATCTGAATTACTTCGTGAAACATGTGTTACATTTTCCCAAGAGAATATAATCACTACGTTTTATACGTGTTCGGTGTTGCATGAGTCATGACAATCGTATTAGTGTATTATTTATGATGACAACACAGACCTAATAGTAGAACACTAGCGTTATGACAATTATTCCGTGTCAATGTCTGTCTATGTAAATAGACAAGAGAAAGTCTATAATATCACAAAAGATGAATGATGAATGTAAACCTTTGGATGATGTCTATGCTATTGGTAGATTGAAACGAGAAATGAAGATAGCAAAACAACCAACATCGATATTATTTTGATACATCAGCAACCCATTAAGTCTCACTGCTGGGCTCGGGTCTCCTCTCCTCTAACTAGTGAGTTGAGAGGGTTTAGGCAATAATCCACTCACGTTGGCCTAGTGCGGGTTGGTGGATCAGACATACTCATAGAATTTCTTCTGGGGTATGTGGGTTTCCTCACGATGTTTTCCTTCACCGTTAGCAGATGGTAAGTCACTTGACTAGTACATATAAATTCCACAAAGTGGAATCCACATTGGTACTGCCGTTCAGGATCGAACTCGGACCGCGTGATTTGCACACCGGTTACTTATCCATTCAGCCACCATCGCATTATTTTGATAAAAGGTACAATATTGCAATAAATATTTAGAGGATTTAAACATAAATGCGTTTAAATCCTTATACCTTTTGGTCGTGGGGGGGTTGTCGCGGCGCGGGCTCACTCTGGCTCCCTCTCCATCGTCATTTGTCTATCCGTCGACAAAAGGACAACAGTTCTAACAGAAATATTTTTACTTGGATGTTCCATCCTATTTATTATACACATTACGTCGACGTTAATGTCTCATAGAATTCCATACATTATAAGTATTATAACTCAGTGGTACATGCACGTCCGGCCTTAAGGCTGCGTTTCCACCAGAGATGTGCGAGGATGCGATGTTTATTATGAACTAAAAGAATCGCTTCATTTACCTGACGTCAGGTCTGGTGGAAATGCAGCCTAACATGATATCTTTTTTTGCTGCTAATAAATACTATTTTGGTCATTTTTTGTATACAGCGCCATCTAGCCCAAAGTAGCTAATGTAAGCTTGTGTTATGAGATATATAACTCATAAACATAAAAATATTTTTAAATATATTAATAGTTAGTTACCACCATAGAAACTTACGTAAATTGCTCCTTTCATTTATTATGCCATCAGTGTGTATCCGCCGAAGTAAAACACTATAGAACATAACCAAAAAGTGAAAGAGTGCTTTATATCTAAAGCAATAAGAAACTATTTTCATTTACTTATATTTTATGATAATTTTCATATAGTATATATAGCGTAATCTAGCCTTAATTATAGTTTAAATACGTAGCATTATCGTCTGATATATTCTTCTTGCTTTTCTTTTTAGGCCAAGGCACCTTATCATGAACGTATTTGATGTGAAGCTTCAGATCGCACAAGTGTATGAAGCCTTTGTCGCATATCGTGCACTTGTGAGGACGTATGCCAAGGTGGATCTGTGGAAGAAAAGCATGATTAAAGAAACCGGTTAAGAGCACGTCGGACCATGCTCAATGTAGGGTTCCTTAGCGAAAGCGTATCGTCATGGCACTTTTGTCCTTTTATTAAGAAGGGCAGGTTTTCGGCCATAACTCAATAAATAAATAAATAACAGTATATTCGATCGTGTTGAAAATAATTTTCGTTAGAGTTATTAATTTAAGCGTTAATGTTGTGATTTTCTACAGATTTTTAGTTCTTATGGTTCAGAAAATAGGGAGAGGGGGGGCACAATTTATCTTTCGAAGTATGTGCCACGAGTACCTACACGTAGACGTTTGATAAAAAAAAGATAATACCTTCATATGTTTATTAAGCGCACTCTTGAAGGAGAAGAGCCTGGCGCAGAGCTGACACTTGTGGAGCGGGCGGCGCACGTGCACGGCGCGGTGCGCGGCGCGCGCGGCGCTGCTCGGGAAGCTCTTGGGGCAGCGCGCGCAGCCGAACGGGCGCTCGCCCGAGTGCTTGCGCTGGTGGTACCGCAGGAAACATTGTTGCTGGAACATGCAACGTGTGCTTGTGGACTGAAGGTTCTTGTCTTTTTCCGTAAATAGATATGTATATACTGCGTTATTCGCTATTTGCTGCCTTAAAAGCAGACGTGTCTGTCTTTTGTTTGTTCAAGGCATTATAATGTAAAAAGAACGAAAATATACTGTGTTTCGGGAAGCAATCCAATATGTACTCTCACATGGGAGAATAAGGTTCTAATTTAATTGTTAGCATTTATTGAGTGATATAATTGGTGATATTGGTATTTACCTTAAACGTCTGGCCGCACACTTCGCATACAAATGGTGTGAGATCGTTAACACTCAGTTTCTTAGCTTCATCTGACTGCGGGTGTTCACTGCTCACGTGATTATTGTATTCCGTGTGGCTTGTCAACCATTTGTTGCACTGAAAATATTGCAATAGTTAATGTACCAAATAATTGTCTAAATATTTAGTTTGACAATGGCAATAGAAAAAATTTTTATTACCTAATAAAATAAATAATTATACGTGTAGTGACGGATTAAGAATACATAATGTCACTACCCCATCTCAACCGTGGATAACGTAAAAGACGTCATATGCAGACAAGAGCACTGCGAGAAAAGGAAAATTTGAAAAAACCCTATACCAACCAGTCTGGCCAGCGTGATATAGTAAGCTAAATTCCCTTCATTCTTTGGAGGAGACCCGTGCCCGGCAGTGGGACCATTATGGGTGGAAGTAATGATAATAGAAGGAACGCCTTCTGACAAAATGAAGTTATGTTATTTATCCTTTTTTATTGTAACAGTTGGGCAACAACTTTTACAATTCATTTTATCGATCAAAAGATGTTTCCTAATTTAATTGACGATAACGATACAGTTTTGTTTCTTCGTCAAAATTTAGTTTGAAATACTGACTATCAATATATCTAATCTATAGATACTTAAATTATAAAGCTTTACCCTTTTATTATAAAATACCGACTAAGCATTAAACCAGGTTTAAATTGACAACTTTAACACAAAAACAATGGCTTATGTCAATTTAAACCTAGTTTAATACCTAGTACATATTTTATAATAAGGGGGAAAGAGTTTTTTTGTTTGTTTGAACGCGCTAATCTCAAGCACTACTAAACCGAATTGAAAAATCTCTTTTAGTGTTGGATAGCCCATTTATTGAAGAAGGCTATAGGCTATGATGATGATATTATACTTACTATAACGCATGCAGCGGGTAGTTTTATATTGTATCTTTTAGGTTTGATACGAGGGTGAATAGTTCGCATGTGAGTTTTGAGTTCCTCTAGATTCGTGAACCTTTCGCCGCAGTATTTGCACCCATTACTGTGATAAGCATAATAATGTATTATTAATTTATTACTTATGCTAATTAATAGTCATCACTGGCAACACACATTGGTTGAAGACTTCTGTCTTCAAACACTAGGGTATGGTGGACGAGAAAACAGTGCGTAATTTCCCGAACGCTGCCCAACCATATGGGCAGGGCACATAGCTCGTAGAACTGATGGCCGAAAAAGGTTCTCGAGTGGCGGCCACATATTGGAAGGCGCAGCGTGGGACGGCCTCCCACCAGATGGACCGACAACCTGGTCAGGGTTGCGGGCGGCCGTTGGTTGCAGGCGGCACAGGGCCGTTCGCAGTGGGGTAAATTAGGTGAGGTCTACGTTCAGCAGTGGACGTCGTTGGGCTGATATGAAGATGATGATGATGAATGAATAGTCAGTCATCATCAGATAGCTAAAACAGGAATGTAGTTATTTTAGCAAAAGGGTTACTTTGTCTATTTGAAGGAGGATACCATAGAGGATCTGAATAAGAAGGACCTTTTCATTTTTTGTTTTTTTTTTGGGTTAGATGCTCTGAGCTTCTTTGCTACATCGACCAGTTATTGATCTGTGTAGCTCCCACACATACACTTAGTGTTACTTCTAGGGTATGTGGGTTTATTTATTTATTTATTTATTTATTAAGATGCACAAAACACATTACAATCGTAAATACAGTAAAATATTAAAAACAGAAGAATACAGAGCTGGATTGCAAAGTAAATATATGTGCATACAGTGACAATATTATTTATAAGGACTGTCTTGACATTACAATTTTTTATAAATTAATCTTTATGGAGGATGTCTTTCAATGTTGTCGTGAATTTATTAAAGTTATCATCAAATATATCAATAACTGCATTATTGTCTCTAGCCAAATCATTGTATTGACGAGCCATCCTTGTCAGTGGGTTAAAGTATGATACATTATTTTTATATATCAAAAGTGAAAACAGGTTGGTTGAGTTAGACCTACGAGCACTGAATTTAATATTAAAATTTATTTGAGACAGCAACTGTGGTGTATCTATGACAGAATGTATGATTTTGTAGAGGTAAACTAAATCAAAATAAAAACGTCGTTTTTCCAATGTTTCTAAATGAAACAAGCAAAGCCTATCCTTATAACCCAAACTAGATCGGCCAGGCTTAAGACGATAGCAGAGGATTCTTAGAAGCTTTTTCTGAATGCGTTCGATATCATCAATGTGTACCCTGTAATTCGGTGACCATATTGGACTACCATATTCTAATATGCACCTTACCAGGGCAGAATAAAGGTACAAAGTACTATAAGGGTTTTTAAAATCCTTAGTAGATCGGAGTACGAACCCTAGTAGTTGGTTGGCTTTATCAATGATATAACTATAATGAGCTCGAAATGATAGCTTGTCATCAAACAGGATACCCAAATCTTTTACAATTTGTTTTCGATTGATAATCTGATCTTCAATATAGTAGTCCCATGTAATTTTGTGACGTTTGTACGTAAATGTAATAATGAAACATTTAGAAATATTTAAATACATATTATTAGCTTTGCACCACTCGGAGATGGTTTTTATATCCTGCTGTAAAGACAAACAATCATTAGGACTACATATTGATTTAAAGATTTTTAAATCGTCAGCATACAGCAGGCAGTCACAAGAAAAGTTTCCTCGCGATGTTCTTCACCGCCAGTGTATCCAGTGACTAGTACATATAAATTCCACAAAGTGAAATCCACATTGGTACTGCCGGTCGGGATCGAACTCAGACCGCATGATTTGCATGCCGATCATTTATTCATTAAAAAAAAAATCATACATATGGTTATTGTTTAAGTTTATAAAATATTTTTTTTAATATAATTTTTTTAAATTATATGCTTTTCACTTGGTCGCCTTTCTTTAATGGCAGTTAATTGACAATTTAGACAAGCCCTCTAGGGGTCCCCGTGTAGTATCAGCCCAGGGCCCTACAAAATCACATTCCAGTGACGTACAGTGACGTAGTGACAGTGCTAAGGAAGTGTTACTAACGTAGTTTATAAGATTTATGTACTAACAAAATTGTTATAACTTTATACATGTTAGTTCATAGGGTATTTATGTACGGGCCATTGAAGCCTGAAATAAAATGATTTATTATTATTATTATAAAATCACATTCCGCCCCTAGAATGGAGGGATCTTAGATTAGTAGTTAAAATTACGACTAATATTTTTGTTTACCTGACTGTATGTTTGGTGGACAATACTAAGTGACGCTTCCAAGCAACCTCTGTAGAAAAGTGAACACCACACTCTTCGCACTTCGGGCCTTGTTTGCTATTTTTCTCCTGTAAATCAAGAAATTAAATATTTTCCCGTTAAAACAGTAAATACCAAGCATTTTGTCCTAGAAAATAAATGGAATATTGATATAACTACGTATTTCTATAAAGAACCAACTACGGTAAAATGAATGATTTGTGAAACAATTTCAGTAACATCTTAATTTGATTTCTTACCGTTCTGTGTAATTTCATATTATGTAAAAACAATCCCCGGGGCGAGCCGAAGGTATTCCCACAGAGTTCACACACACTCTCGCGTACAGACTCGTTCATATGCTTCACTCGTTTATGCATTAGCAAGCTGTTAGGCATACTGTAGACAAAGAAAAAAAATATGGGATCTATTCACTCAAAATTCAAATTAAAACTTATTGTTTCTTAATTCTCACACAATATATTTATTTTTTGGAACGAGAAGACTTTTTGTGTGCTCGGCGTATGGTTCCACGAACATAATCCGTGTCCTTACTTGCGCGATTACGATGCCGAAGTACTGGCCGTAATCCAACTACGTTTGTGTTAATGTGTGCGTGTAAGTGCATGCGTACACGACGCCGGTACACGCACACGTGCAATCCGACATCGGCCTATTTCTATGAAGATACCTACTGTTCTATACTGTGACTGTAACCACATTTCTCGCAAATAAATAAATTCTATTTCTTATCAGCTTTTTCTTTTTACTAATTTTTCTGTTTTTAAAAATAAAACTTTATGGCTATGTTTTTACTAATATAATTTTCTTATTTATTTTACTAAATTTCTAAATCAAAATCTATAAACGTTTTCTTGTTTTTATGTCATAATAGATATATTATTATGTATGTACCTGAATATTTCGCCACAATCCTTACAAGGATACTTCTTTCCTTTGTGAAGACTAACATGTGTTCTAGCTTGATACCTAAAATAAAAACTGTCTTTTACAAAAGAAACGGAAGAAAACATCTTGTATGAACGACATCTTTAACATGTCATCAAGGCAAGGATAAGAGATCGGCATTGGCCGGCAGAATGATGATTGCAGTTGGTAAGTCACTTGACTAGTACAGACTATAATTTCCACAAAGTGAAATCCACATTGGTACTGCCGGTCGTCATACATTTGGCCACCATCACTTTATATCTGTATTTTAAATACATAATTAATTTGTGAGTCCTAAATAAATTTAAATCTATATATATAAAAGAAAGTCATGTTAGTTACACTATTTATAACTCAAGAACGGCTGTACCTATTTGGCTGAAAATTGGTGGGGAGGTAGCTTAGAGCCAGGAGACGGACATAGGATACTATGGTAGGTAGGTAGAGTAGATAGGTAGGGTAGGTAAGGTAAGTAGGTAGGGTAGGTAAGGTAAGTAGGTAGGGTAGGAAGGTAAGGTAGGATAGGTAGGTAAATGAATGATTAATGTACTTAATTTTTTTATTTGTATTTTCTATTAAACAAATTAACTTAATAAATTCCAAAATCTGCTTCTTTATTGCCTTTAAGACGGAACAGAGTTCGCCGGGTCAGCTAGTACATAGTGTAAAATCATACTTACATGCAGTAACACACATATGGACACAATTTACAACTAAACTTTCTTTTGTGACAACTCAATTTGTGTTTACACAAGTATATATGCTTAGGAAACCTTAAGTGACACAGGTCACATTCATAGTCACCATACTCCTGAAATAATAAAACATTATTAGACTCATACAGTCGGCCAACTTTCTGCTCGACCAGTTTCCAAACATATTAATGTGTTTTTGTTCATGATGATGAAAGTTCAAGTCCATTTAATATGTACGAGTCGACAGTAAGTCAACAGTGTTTAATAGTCTGAATAACACAGCGCAGGTCTTATACAAGAAGATTAGATTCAGCAGTCCAATAATGTTTGGAAACTGGTTGAGCAGGAATTTTGCGCATTGTAACTAAACTGAATAGTTACAATCAGCAAAATTCCCCTCTAATTGTAGTAAAAATAATAAAAAAGTTATATTAGAGGCTTTTATGTAACAGCCTGCAGCTTCTCTCATGTATTGTGTCTTAAAAAGTAGCCTATGTACTTCCCTATATCATAGACAACCTCAACGGAAAATTTCCCCTACATTCAAACTCACAAAGGCAGAAATATATTACCTCTTCATTATATTATAAAAAAAAGCACTTACTACACTATGCTTCTTCATATGATTTTCAAATGCTGCCTTTGCTTCATAGCCCTTATAACAAAAATCACATTTGAAAGGAGATCTTTTATAATTACTTGACTCTCTTCTTGAAAGCAACTCTTTTCGGGCATCATCTGGGGTAAGAAATGTAACAGTTGCATAGTCATCAAAGAACTCTATATTTAAATTATTTTTTTTATTCACAGGCTCTTCTATTTTTTTATCTGTGATCTTTGTAGCGCATTTCGATAGAGGTTCATTATCACTAAGGTTGTCATCACTGTGGATAATAGTTTTAATTTTTCTTTTCTTAGTTTTAGGCTCTTTTTTAGAGCAAACTTTTCGAATTCGTTTTACTGGTTCTGTATGTGTGTTTTCTGCAGAGGATTCAAAAAAATCTATATCATTGTCATCATCAGACTTATCATTTATATAATGAACTTGTGTTTCATTCTTTATTTTACTTTTTATAGTTTTGTGTTCTTTTATTAGTAAAGTTTCTGTTGATGCTCTTTTTTTTGATGAGTTCTCAAAATAATTTACGTTGATATTTTCAGGTACTTCATTAGTAGTCTCACTAATTTCATGTATCTCTGTGATCTCTAGTTCCCTTTTAATTTCAAACTCAATATTTTTAGTATTGTTGTCTTCTTTTAATTTTATGCCATTATTTTTACAATCTTCATTGCAAGGATCATATGCTGTCTCAGAGCATATTGCTGTTTGAGAAATTGTCAAACTAGATTCCAATTCGTTTTCTTTCCGATTGATGTTTTGTATAACATCTTTTGTTATCTGAAATAAATGTAAACATTAAATAGTGTATGTGATATAGCTTGCAAGTTTTTAATATAAAATACAATGTCAATAATCACTCAATTATTTATTGAATTAATTAAATATTAGGTATGTTGTTTCTAAATCTAATATAATTTAATAGCTCTTGCCCAGGACTACGTTTGCATCAATATTTATTTAGCCAGCTCCTATTGGCTGTAGTGTGATGTTATATAGCCATTCTCGATAAATGGGCTATCTAACCGCTAAAATAATTTTTCAAATGAGACAAGTAGTTTCTTAGATTAGTGTGTTTGACCAACCAAAGAAACAAACAGCTCTTCGGCTTTAAAATAGTATAGATACTTACATATATTGAGTTCACAGTTATTTTGGATAGTAAGTTGTGAGCTCTGAGACACTTAGACTTGAAATTGTGATATTTGTAGAGTAGCGTAGCACACTCAAAACACACATGTTGATTTCTATCACATATCTGTAACATAATTTGTATGAATCTATGGAAAGTGAAACATACCTAACTTGCTGTGTTTATATCAACAGATTAGGAACGTGCCATTTGAGACAAAATAAATGAAAAATTAAAAACATTCTCAAATATTTCTTAATGTTGGCAAGTATATCACGGAGAAGAATGCGTTGTAATCATAATCATACTTATTACATTACTACAATTAAGTTTTTTTTTACCGAACAATGTAAAATGTATTGTTTGGTGGTACCCATTAGGGTAGGTATATGGGTCTATGGAGCTTATTATTATTTTATGATGATGCATATAGCATGGATGTTTATTTTGTATAAAACTTCATTTCAGACTTGGAGAGGTCGAGACTCCAAAACTAATTATTAGCTACATACCTACGTATAAATCAATTTGGTTAAGACCATTGCGGCGAAATATAAAGCTCTACAATGCAGTAGTCTACTGTAGACAAAAAAAAGCATTCAAAATCTTACCCGAATTTGCGCTAAATGTGAATAAATGAGTCCGACGGAGTCATTTGATGTTATATTTAGACTGTACATTCTAACGTCCGTTACTAAACACACCCTGCAATATTTTAGAGCTTCCATTTTCGGTTAAAAAAATATTTAATCCAAAGTGCTGGCGGAGAGTCGGCATAATTTGTTCACAATTTATGCCATTTAGGTATGCTTTGTCTACAATGGCTAGGTACTTTTTTGACTTTGATTAATTGAAGTCCAGAGAGTAAAGTTTGAAGTCATTTCAATTTTCTAATGACAGAAACCAAAAACCAACAGAAACTCGGCTTTCTATTCAGTCTATTCTTTCTATTAATTTTTTTCATATGGCAAGGAAGGAAAAACATATTAGATAATATATTCATTTTTTTTTTTTTTAATATTTATTTTATTGATAAAACAAATAAACTAAAATTACACATAGCTTAAAAACATACACAGCTAACCTATTAAAAGGAAAAAGAACCAGATACTCTATTTACAGGGAATTCCTATAAATAGAATATCTGATTAAGATCAGATTCCTGAGGAAACGTACCCAAAAGGCTAACCACATTAGCGCGTTGGATAGCAAGGCTAATGCGTTGCCCCAGGTAGAGGCCAGCCCTTGGATCATGTGATACCTCAGAAACACGCTTACAAATTTCACGATAAAATTTATGAGCGCTTGGCCCCCAAGGTCCAAGAGTTTCAACCCCAAAAGGCTCAAAAATGTAAGTCTCACCAAGACTTTCATATTTACGCCTCTTGAGGCACTCTGCAGAATTGGCAGCAGAACCCGCTTTAATACCAGTCCGTGAAAGATGAGATGCCGCCAGTGTTTCAACGCAAGTAGCATCCCACACCAAGGGCTTACCCATCTTCCACGGAACGAGAGTCATGCCGTCGGGTCGCTTACCATCGCTACGCACTAGGCCGTTAGGCTCCAAAACGGACGGTATACGCGCACTGACAAGCACCCGGCGAATGACATCGTTTAAACTGGCATGCCGCGAAATTCTACCAGAGCTTCTGAAACAAGACAGACCGTGGTGACCAAGCTGATCTATGACCTTACCACATTTTTTTATATATTCATTGACTTATTGCAAATGGGTTGCCTAGTTAAATCGCGCCAGGATAATATTAATATCGTGCGCAAAATTTTTTGTGACTTCCAGCATGGTGGAATGAGATTGGAGTCCATACCTTTTATTTTTTCCATAAAGTGCTCTCATCAGTTATTAAGTCGAAAAGAATATCATATGAAAGCCTATTTTATTCTTAATTTAACTGTATTAGGTTGCATTATTAAAAAGTTGATTTAGACATGGTATACAAGATTTTGTATGTAAATTTTAAATGCGAGTAACATATTACGTCCGCTTGCGGCGCGCTGCAGCGCCCACTGTATGTATGTAGGGGCAAACAAGACCCCTGGTGTCGAGTGGACAAATTAATTATTCTAAAATGTAATACTGTTTCCTATGATTGCTCAATTTGTCAATATTAGCTTGTGTATGACCATATTATATAGTTGTGTGACCAAAAATGTATATATAAATAAGCAATTTTTAATAAGTTAAGTTCAATCGTCTTGTGCATTTTCCTTTCTCTCTTCTTTCCTACCCAGTTCAGCTGTACTCATCCACGGTACAAGGGCTACCCAGCCTGGCCGGTTGGTACAGTGAACTGTCCTCTCCCTAGCGATTACGAATGGCATATTTAAAAAGCGTTAAAAAAATGCCGTTGTTTATACAATTTTTAAAAGTAAACCTAAGTACCATATTGCCCGCTTTATCAAAAATTGAAAATTAACGCCTCATGAATGCTCATGAATTTTCTAGAGAAAGACCACTATCTTAGCTGTCAATCAATTTGGTGATGAAATCAACAGATGGCGCAATGTCCTCTCTTACGGATCAAAGAATAGTTGACATTCTAACTAAACGACAAAAGTGTTTGGGTATATTATTTTCAAAGCGTTTGACACTGTCTCTGTTCGACATCTGCTGAACAAAATGGAAAGAGCTGGTATTTGTGGCTATGCGCTTAATATTTTTAAGGAATATCTCTGATAAAACCCAACGTGTAAAGATTGGCAACATAGTCAGTAATAGCCTCCTCTAGTTTACTACGGTGTTCCCCAGGGCTCCGTTTTAGGTCTTACCTTCTTTACTCCTATATTGTTCCATTTTCACTTACGTTGATGACACAGAATTACTCGTTCTAGGAAAAAGCTGGCATGAAGCTTTTCATTATGCAGGGCAAGACCTTCGACGAGTGATGCATGCAGTACCTATCGGCTAATTTCCTAACTCTTAACCTTAGTAAAACCATATACCTGGTCCTTTTCGTTGACATCAGCCTGACACCCATACTTGCACTAAAGAAAAACCGTAATTGGTATATATACCCTGAGTCAATCTACCGAAATTAAGTACCTCGGTATGTATATTGATAACTTTCTCAGTTGGAAATATCATCAGTAGGTAAAATTATATTCATTTTTAAGAAGGTTCGTTACACAGCTGGTTTCTAATACTTGATATCAGTATGGGGTGGAGCAGCAAAGACGTAGGTACTCCTAGCGCCGTTACTCATAGATTTGACTTAGAAAATTTAGTTGAGGAATACTACAGATATCCCACAACTTATTTTTTTTATGGAATGTCAGGTACTTTCGATGAGACAGCTATTGGTTCTTGAAATATTGTGTAAAAAGCCCCTTAGTTTAGAATACGACAGTGCTTCTACAACAAAACTACGTAAGGTTTGTTAGACACAGGTGTTTAGAACTGCATTAGCTGCATATCACTTCAGGGTACTTGGGTGTCACCTATTTAAAAGTTAATAATCTGTGCAACATATCATGTCGAGTTAGTGACAGGCTTATGACAAATGTACCAACATCCGCTCATGTTAAAAATAATTTTAAACCAAACCTTCGCATTTTCCTTTTAAGTTACATACCGTAACTTAAAAGGAAAATGCGAAGGTTTGGCTAAAAAAAATAACCGCATGAGAGTTTCAACATAATTTATTAAATATTTTTTTTACATTACAAGTCAGTAAAAACAAATACGGCAAAGACTGACCCACATTGTTTATGAAGCAGTAGGGAGTAAGGAAGTCAATGGGAGAAGCCTTTGCTCAACAGTGGAATATCGCAGGGTAACTGTAGCCTTATCTCAGAGCATTTTTAAACGGGGTTGATATACAATCGTGGTGGCAGGATAATGTCCGGATTCCGAAACAACAGACGTGATCGTACGAATAGTCAGAAGTATTTTATCCGAATGTGGTAAGCACGTCACCACAGCCATGTAATTTGATGGATTGAAGACCCTTTGCACCGCTCGACCATCTACTAGCAACTGCGAACAAAATATTTTATGTGAGGAGGCTACCTATCTATATAGTACTAATATAAAATATTGAAAATTACCACCTCATTGCGCATAATATAATTTTTTTACAGATTGTCATATTAATTTGATGTTTTGTTCTCCAGCTTTGTACATAATAACAATGCAGTACGATAGCCTTCAAGCAAGAGTCTTTTATATAGGTACTTAGAGTGTTCTTTAGTTTGGAAAATTTTTGACAGGCCAAAAAAATTACACTGGCATTAACCCTATAAAAATCTTTTATAACATATTTGCTCGTAAAGGGTCTCTTATTTCACCAATTTCAGTGTCGTAATGTATCTCATTACGCACTAGTGCGGTAATGTAAAGTAAAATGCACGGCTTCTCATGCTCACATACAAATCAAGGGGCTCCGTCTAAAACGAACGGTACCTACTTTTTTAAATCTTAGCAAAGAGTTTTTATGTCATTTTATGAATAAAATTTACTTTGGGAGATAAAATAATTATAATATAATTATATAAAATAAACATTTAATTATTTAATTTAATTAATGTAGACCATAAATTACAACCATTTATCTGTACTAAAACACAAAAATATTAATTTACTTTATTAGTAATCCTGGCTGTTTTTGTGTTTTTGCCTTAAAAAAAGAGCTGATGCGCGCGCATCGATAATTTGTGACAAGTAAAAATTATTCCGCGCGCTATTTCTTTTTGCTGTATTTGTTTTTTTCTAAGAAAGTCCGAATTTTATTTATTTCCTCGCAAATATGTTATAAAACGTCGTATGACATTCGTGCGCTTTGATAATTACAGCCTCTGCATTCTTGCATTCTTGTAGCAATATCGCCTCAGCTGTAATTATCAACTTACCGCACTTATATCATAATGTACTATTAACCGACGAAAAACGAAGGCGTGTACAGGGTATCCCAATGTTTTATTTTATATCATTATAAGATCCACCAAAAAAAAAAAAAAATTTTTGTTGTGTTTTCGATAAAAAAGGTTTTTGTTTTTTAGTTTTATTTTTTAGTCGAGAATTCGATATAAGAATGTTCTCAAAATAAGCCGAAGCTAACCTCATATCCTTGTACATCACAAAGTACACGTGGTTTGCTCCATTTAACAAGCACAGTGTGGTCCGAGACTTTCCTTACCAACAGAAACTTAGCTTTCTGACTTTCATAACTCTGAAACAATATGGAGTAAGTAGTCGGTGATCGATTGGAAGACGATTCTAATTAATTTGGTAGGTAGATACATCTTCAACATTGTTTTTTTCTGTGACTAGATAGGTAGAAATAATATTAATGCAAATGTTAAAAATGTTTGGACATTCACACACAACGCCATCTTGTCCATAATTATGTCCTTATATAATATGGATACTATACAACTGATATAAATAATACTTACTTAAATAACTTTTTTTTGTAAATACATAGGTACTATAAATATTACACACAAAAAGATTTGGTTGATTTGGTGGGAATCGAACCCACGACCTCAGTCTCAGCAGTCAGGATCACTAACCACTGAGCCACGGAGGCTTAAAAAAATTAACCGAAATCAACCGTAGGGATAATCATATCCTTAATCCAAAAAAAACCGGTTAAAAGCATGTAGGACCATGCTCAATGTGGGGTTCCGTAAAAAAAAAAGGGTATCTATCTTCATACACAGGTTCGCACCTAGTTTGAGAGTCAGAGGTAACTTACAAACTTGCACCTTTAGCCTAGTCTAATACATAAGGAAATATAATAATAAGAATTCAAATTGTAAAAAGGCTGAAATAAAGATTATTATTATTATAGGGCTTACGCTCTTTTTTTGAGAAGTGCAGTTTTCGAAAATATTAAAAATATTCACTTACTTAATCAGAAAACTTGCTTAGAAACCTTAAAGTGTCTTTAAAAGATCTGTCGAAGTATGTGAAATTCGTATTATAATTGCTGAATATTATTATTCAGCTTCTGTTATATGTATGGAGTGCCCCCTTAAAAGTATTTATTTTTATTATTTAACTATCAAACTAAGTAGCGGCTCACAAAAAACACAATCTTTAAATTTCATCGATATACATTGAGCAGTTTTTACGTTAAAAGTTATTCTATGTAGGTAGTAATTTTGTCGTCAACTTACACCATAAGTCGAAAAAAAATTGTCCGAATCGAAAATTTCATAATCTTCGAATCCTGTTTGCATAGTTGACACATCCCTGGTCTTTTTACCAGATTGTTCTAAGTTTTTCTAAAATACATAATTATGTCTATTATTTATATATAAATGAATTTTATTAAATTAAATTTCAACGCAGGTAAGTAAGTGGGTACAGATAATTACCCCCTTCGCTTTGACATGATGTAATACTCTATTTTGGTCCTCTACAGACTTAGTACTTGTATTCTTGTTTACTTTCGTTATTTGTATCGGTTCCAGCTCTATTTCATTCTGAAGATAACAAATAATTGATCTGATCAGTAATTATGTCTATGTTTAAGAGAAGATCAAAACAAGAGTTAAAGAGCTCCCTATTGAATGCTTTTGCTAGTTGTTTTGTTTTCTTCTCATTGTGGCTACAAATCACATTTTTATTTGTAATACTTACTGGACCGTTTTCAGTATACCTACTAAAAAATATAGAGTAATTAAGAACTTAATGAGAAACTATTTTGTTATACTTAACTAAAACTAAAATTCTCAAAAACGTTTAACTTTGATCAAGTTTGACAAGTTTGTCTGTGTGCGTGACTTTAAAACCTTTTTGCGAGCAAATTTGAAAATGTATGAACACTCTTAAGGTAAGCTTACCTCATTTCCTGGCAGAAAATCCTGTTCATCGATCGCCGTCGCCATTGAAACATTTTTAGTACTCCTGTACTTTGAGTTAGCTTGATGCGATTGGTATTGCTGCTTTAATCTGACCACTCGCATATTTTGGAACGGAGTTTTAAATTGAGGTTTGTATGAAATTTGCCCTTCACTTGAAACTCCTGATGTACAAATTTCAGGTTTTGTTACAATGGAATAATGTGGGCTTGGTTTTTTTAAAGAAACTTTTTTTTTAACTTTAACCGTACGTTTTAAGAATTGATAATACTTTTTGTAGTTTTTGAATTTTTTCTTTGCTGTTCCTGCTATATTATTGAATTTTAGATTATTATCATTGAATCCAGCTTTTGATTTCTTATCTCCAACCTGTTCCACCTGTTCTATAATATAAGGTTGCTTCACTTGTTTATTTTTAAAAGTTTCCTCGACTTGATTTTGCTTATTCGTTATTTTATCATTTGATAAAATTGATGATTTATTTGAACTCTCTCCATCTAAATTTGATGACGTATTTGAGAAAGTCCCAGGTAAAAAATCGAGAGCTTCATTTTTTGAAATATTTGTTGAGACACTATTAAATTTGTTTAGTGTAATTTCTATCATGCTTGAAACGCCAGACCGCGTAGTTATACTAGTTTCTTTGAAATTTAGAATTCCATTAATGTTTTCCGTTTCATTTTCGCATCTATTATTATATTCAGCATTCAAAATTGATTCTCGTGTAATTTTAAGTTTATCACTAATTTTTTCAAATTCTTCATTTGCTTTTTCATACATTTCTAAAAGTTCCAATAGGTATAAAGAAAATTCGTTAGCTTCTTTTAAAGTTTTATAGACTCTTTCATAATCTTCATCCATGTTTAAAGTATCGACATGCTGATTAAAAGAAGTAAAAGATAGTTGTGTAGGATTTGTCCACAGACTTTCATGTCTTATGAAGTCAGGCATTCTATTATCCAAAAAGTTAAAGTAAGTATAAATTTTGTGAGATGAATAATTAAGATTGATAATTTGGTTGTTATTTCTTAACATCATATTTGGCTCATTACATTTAAATCTAAGTGATTCTATTTCATCTTTTAAGATTGCGGCATGTTTATTGTCTATTATATTACTGTTTTTCAAATTATATTTTTCAGTAAACTCACATTTAGATGTATTAGTATTTATGTCTATATCATTTTTATTTAAATGCTCATTCAAACTATCTTTAGTCTCTATAGAGGTTGATTTAGATTTGACCAAATGTATTGACTCATTCTTTAGTGTGTGTAGACTTTTTTCTGTATCTGATGTAAGAAATTTATGTTTAAGACAAAAATTAAATGTTTTCAGATTCATAATATCGTGCGTCTTCAAAACATTATCTAAACAAGATTCTGTAGCCGATTTTGGAAATCTTATGAGATAATCAGGTCGGTCGTGTCCTGAGCTATTACAAGAGCTATCCTCCGCTTTCTTTTTATATGATTTCAGGTTATTATTTTCATTGCACAAAGATGATTTAGATATTGTTGAAGTGTATACTGAAGTATAACTACCGGAAGAAATGTCTGTCAAATTATTATGAGGTAAAGTTTTATTTTTGTTCCTTTCTTGGCTTTGCACATGAGAATTATTTTGTATTATATCACATCTTCCACAAGATTTCTTAAGTGTGGGTTCAGTATCCGTTTCATTCATCACTAATGATTTCTGTATAGAAGAATCCCTAGTCATATCATATATATTACCGTGTTTTAACACTTTGTTATATGTGAAAATTTCTTGTTTAGTAAAAGAAATTGAATCTTTACAAAAAAGTCCCTCATGTCTTAGTGAAGACGTCGGCGAACTATTATTTATTCTCATAAGTTTATTCTGATGTGCTGATCGGGTCAAAACATCGCCTTTTTTTATTTCTCGTTCCCGGATCCTAGCACTTGGGTGGAAGTAACGTACAAATTCGTCATTAGCACGGTCTCCTCTACACGTATCATAGTTTAAAGGCTTATTTTCAATTGTTTTGTTACTAGTACTTGAACCTAAACAATTTAAATGCACGTTAGACAGACGTTTGTCCATATACTTTTTTGGTATTTTCATAGTTTGTGATGGTAATTCTTTTGAAAATGTGCTATGATTGCACACTTGACTCTCACAGTGATGACAACAATTATCAGTAACATATTGTTTGATATGGCTATGAACAGTTTGAATTCGTTCACCATCAAATGAAAAAAATGAATTTTTAATATAACTTTTTCTGGAGTCACATGTAGTGCATTCGCATTCTTTACAAAAAAAATTTTTTTCAGTAGGATACTTCATATTGTTAAATCTATTAGGTAGAGCAGCATACATAGCACACATGCTACGTTCGATATCTTCATTTATACCATTAATATTATACACGTCTCTGATTACTGCATTTGTTTCTCCATCAATATTGTGAGTCTTTGTATTATTTGGTTTCATTATGGCTTTATTGCACATAGGACCCTGATATTCAACATCATCTTTAGTATCAAGCTGATACTTGACATCCCTATACATTTCTTCAGACTGGCATTTATTTGGGCATGTATAATCATAGTCATGTTGGTGTAAACATTCGGGGCATTCACACAGTGCATATTTATCAGTACGTTCATTCACGAGAACATGTTTAACTGCTATAGATTTCAAGCTAGATGATTTCGTTGGTTTACATTGTATACACTCACAAGGTTGGCAATCGCAAACATTCGCGTAATTTCCACTCAAACAAGTATAACATTGGCAGGGTTTACAACCACAATTTTGTTTCTTTTCTGTATGTGTCTCGTAACTATAATTTGTCTTGTAATCATTTGTGTATTTATCTGCAATATTAGCCGTACAGTTTAAGCACTCACAAGGTTTACATGCACACACATTGTCATTGATTACTTTTGCTGGGATGCATTCGCAAACTTTGCAACTGCAGACTTTACAAGCTTCTTTTATCTTATTAAAAATTTCAACAATTCCAGTGAATACAGCTGGATATGACTTTTTCTGAAAAACAACTTTAGTGCAGTTCTCACAATTATTAACTTTTGTTTCTAGTGCGCTACCCGCGGTAGTCGTTGACGAATGAAGATTTATTATCGAACACGATACTGTCGATGCTTGAACACTTTCAATAACTTTAAATTTTTCTATATTAGGTTTACTTGTGGCCGGTGATATTCCTAAAGATTTCAAGTATTTTGGTTTTTTTAAGTTCTTTATATATGCGTCTAATATTTTTTGCCTTCTTTTGGATTTAGGGTTTCCACTTATTATATCTACATATTCACTTAAAGTTGACGGATTTTCTTGTATTTCCTTGTTCCTTATTTTATTATAATCATTTAAAAAAACTGGTGCCGATTGATTTATTTCTATTAATAATTTTCTCTCATCTTCATAATTAAAATCATGATATTTATTCAAATCTTCTGACTTTTTTTGTGGAAAACTATATTGTATTGTACTGTAATGTGCAGACTGTATTTGTTTGTTGGTGTTATAATATAGGCATGTTTGTGGGTATTCACATCGTGAGCAGTTACAAGCTATAACGCTTGCTTTTCTGTTTGCAAGACATGACAAAGATCCACAGTTGGAACAAGAACAACGTATAGATAATTTTGTCGCTGTTCGCACACATTGTTCTTCACGGTTAGGAGTAAGTACCCCACCCCCCATCGCAAGCTTTCAATTTTATTGACTTTTACTTTTAAGTAAAACTACTTTAGGTTTTCCAGGAATTTTCTTGCCTTTTCCAGGTATGCAGCATGGTTTCTGGAGAAAAATATTTTATTGAAAAATTGTATTATCTGTAAATACCTACCTACTTAACAGGTACGGTGGTGCCCGATTACTTAAGCGACCGCATGCAAATCATGCGATACGAGTTCGATTCCGACCGGCAGTACCAATGTGGATTTCACTTAGTAGAATTTATATGTACTAGTCAAGTGACTTACCATCTACTAACGGTGAAGAAAAACATCGTTAAAAAACCCACACACCTCCAAGTAATTCTAAGTGTGTCTAAAATCCACCAACCCGAATTAGGCCAGCGTGTGTGGATTATTGCGTAAACCCTCTCGGCTCCCTAGATAGAGGAGAGGAGACCTAAGCCCAGCAGTGGGACATTAATGGGTTGCTGATGATATTGATGACAACAGGTGCACGGGCTTAAATTTATTGGAAAGTTCACCTTACCATGACTGGTTACTTAATACAAAATAAGGACGAATTTTCTAACTTTTGTTGCCGTTTTTACATTTTAGTTATATACCATCTGACTGAAACTATCTATAAAATCTCATGTTGCAATATAGATTGTACCTATTAGGTATATTCATTTATATATTTTACAAAAATTTTGAATCCTGTGTAGGTTAAGTATTTGACATTTTGACTATTTTTAAATATGACAGATTCTTCTTTTTCTTTAGAAATTTTATGGCTGTCGATAGGTACTAGGTAAGACTTTTTGTGTTAAACCGACTTTATTAAAGATACCTACTATATTACCTAAATATTGCAGTATTATTGTATAGTCCTATAACATGGAATATTTTATAACGAATAGGTACTTATAATAACTAATAAAATGATTGGATACTGAAAGTGTAGGCTAACTAAAAAAGACATACTCTATATTATAGGAAATGACAGTTATCTACTGTATTTTAGCACAAAATACGGCTTAAAACTAAATATTATACATATATACCCACCTGCTAAATATAGGTATACGACAAACTATTATGAAGGATAGCACAAAAAAATAGTAAATGTCAATAAAACAACAGCATTTAAATAATAATTTTAATTGACCAATGAATCATCTTCTTAAAAATCCATCTTAATAGGTATATAAAATAGAGAAAGATCTAAAAATCTAATTTTGTGAGTGACTCGAATTGTTAATTATGATGTAATCATCGATTTACGAATTAATATTATTTACATATACAAACTTGCTTGCAATGAAACAAATCTTACCAATTGCAAGAAATAATTGAAATTTTATGGCTACCTACTGTTAGACACTGAATAAAATAAAATAAAAACTGCCAAACTGATAAAATTAAATATCTTTTTACTACGTTTTATTGCACGCAAGTTAACATCAAACACAATTGGCACAGACACAGACAAAACAAAAATTAAAAAGTATAGTCGAGAATCTATGCTTATAAGATTCTTATTTCGAATGTAGGTACGTTGTTCGTCATTATGGTTCGCTTACGTTATGTTCATTAAAATAGGAGTATTATTATGATACAAATATATTTACAGTTTGTACGTAGTTGCTAATAGCTTAACTAATGAAGGCACCAGAGTGAGGTCGGTGGAGGTATTACACCTGGAACAAACAAAAACAAAACCGTATTAGGTAATACCTATAACTTGGGGATCGTACCTACTTATTTCTAAATACTTCATTTCTACTTTTATTGTCTTGAAAGCTATGATAAGATTCAGTTAGTTATTATTTAAAACACAATTTTCTATATCTTGCTCAATACCTATATAACATAAGTATTTTATGAGTACAAAATTTAGATTAGGCACACCAATTGAACGTGTCTCAGGTACGAGACCTAGGCGTATCTATATCTCACTCCAGAACTCACTTGCCGTGAGCATATCAATATGTATGATTGGCAAAATAAACTGCAGAGTGCAGAAACCTAGGTTTTGTCTGTTGTTTTGTACTGACACAATCACAATGTCTTATCTTTTTATGCAATAATTAGGAAAAGGACTACATCGATTCTTGCCTAATAAAACACGTGAAAGTCACAATGGCATCCTCAAAACCATAATTGAAAAGTAATGATGGACCGTTCCTAGGACACTGGATACATATACATTGGCAAGATGTACCGGGCCCGTTGGAACCTACTCCGTCTTATTACAAAACGCAGGCTAACGTTAAAGCTAGTTTTAAACCATACATAATACTAATTTTATAATAATTCTTATTACAAAAAGTAATTTAACGATAAACCATGGTCTATCTATGGTACTAAAGATAAACCATACTACTAAAGATAAAGATAGTTTAACTTTTGTCTATTGTTAACTTGACATTACATAGTCGAAACGTCTTAATATTTCCTAAAATAGTTGAAACTGGTTAAATTTATTACCTATCAACATAATTGGCTGCTCAGACCAAAGAATTGGCCGTTAAGCCAATTCCGTTACTCACAAAAGTTTTATCCTACCTATAAGTGGTAGACAGTAGGTGGATCTTATAGGTGTTCTACACGGTTATAAACTTTGCGTTCCAACAGAGTGACCTTGGTGGGAGCTTGATTGCCATCCGTGAAATTTGTATGAAATTTGGTTCACAACAGCCGGCTACACGGTTGGAATCTACCAAGGGCACCTCTGTGGAATGAAGTTTATAACCATGTAGCACGGCTTTTATACTTACATAAATCGCACGAAATAACGTCATTATACGTCCGTGCTCCAAACTATCGCATTTGTACCCAACGCACAAGATGGACAATTCTGAAATATAAATAATATATAATTAATTAATATTTTAATTTTAAATGTTATATAACCACAAGACGATCACACACAAAGAAATAAAATTATAATTAATATCAAAATAACAGCTTGTTAGGTTGGGTATAATAACCCAAATATAACAATAACACACTTTCTAAAATGTTTGCCCATCTGTTTGTTTGATGTAAAGTCCGAAACGATTATACCGATTTCGAGGGGACTTATAAGCATGGCAGACAGGTAGCTAATGTCACAAAAAGTAACTTAGGCTATTTTAAAAAAGTGAGATTTAGACTTGAGATGGACATTGGAATGGTATTATAAGGGTTCCATTTTTTCCTTTTGAGGTTCGAAACCCAAAAAAAATATTAAGGTTCCGTGAAAAAAACATTAGGGTCAGTGACAATATAATTCGAGATTAGTTCTACACGCGAACGAAGTCGCGGACACAGCCAGTTGATAATGTAGTAGTAACTAGTCAATACTTACAACAATACTTTCAATAGCGTTCGCTAGCTGCTCCTCCATAATTTTAACGTCGCCGTGATCTAGAACTTCCTAGAAACAAGAAACAACGTTTTACTTAATATTAGCAAATTTTATATAGGTATAATGTTATAGTCAATATATAAATTGATAAATTCCAACACCAGGGTCTGTCTCAAGCCCACATAATAAGAAAAAGAAGATAGTCAAAATTCATAACTGGCCAAAACTACTTTTAACTGCAAAAATCAGGCAAAAGTGTTTTTGACCGTTGGCCTTAGTTAAAAGCAGATTTGACTGATGTTTGTAGTCTTAAGCGATTTTATCCTTTTCCTTTACTTTTCGATAGGTAATGGCTTGGATGTATTTTCTTAATATTGTTTAGTCAATGCTAAAGACACATTCATGTCAATATTATAGGCGGCCGTTACCAATTACGATAGTAATTGGCCTATAATATTGAGTGGCTTGCTTGGCGCTTGCTCGCCAGCCACTTTAGACAATAAAAAAAAAGAAACAGATAAGATAGTCCGTTAGTTCAGTACCTCTTGACACAACTTGACGGCGTGTGCGAGGTCTGGCCGTGCGGCGGCGAGGCGCGCGGCGGCGCAGGCGCACGTGACAGAGGCGAGGCGCGCCGCTCCCGCCACCACGCGCTCGTTGTCCGACGCCGCCGCGCTTAGCGCTGGCACTGAGTACGACATTGACGATGCCGCGCGCTGCCATTCCTACAGTCGCAATAAACGTGATATGCTATCGTCGAGTCGGGATATTCCTCCAAGCACACCAACTTTGAAACGCACCAAAAGTATGCCTCAAAAAGAGCCTTTCAAATATTTTTCTTATTCTCATCTGAGTGGTGCGTTTCACTGAATGCTTCACGAACGAACGGTTTTTTGAACGGTTCAAAGTTGATGCATTTCGAGGAATACCCCCTCAAATCTAAGCCTAGCTTTGAAATGAAGTGTAAATAAATTGTAAAGAAATCCCAAAAAGGTTGCATAATAGAAGTTGCTACAATCAGTGTCGTGTATAAACCCATATTCTGTTTATGTTGGGTCCTACATAAAATTGATTACAAAATTAATTGAAAACAAAGTGACATCAAAGGTACAAAATACCGGGTTACCACAAAGTTAAGACTCAACCACAACCATAATTAGGTTGATAATTTTATGCTCATTAGTAAACTTAAATATGTTATTACTTTAGTCACAATGTATTAAGATATAAGTTGACAAAAAAAGCCATTACCATACTGACCTCTGTATCAGTCTTAGCATCGGCGTCTCCGATAGACCTAACGAGCTCCTTCGATATAGCCATTAAGAGGTAATTTGTAATTTTCGCTTTGGTTTCGACAGCTACTTCCCTACTACTACTCAGGGAGATCTCGTTGCATAGTCTGCTCAAATCGTCGTCAACTGTATTGTGCACTCGCTCAAATAAATCCTCGATAAGTTGCCCGATTAGTTGACTCCGCATTGATGGACAAGAGCAACGCGTCTCCGACGATATATAACTCAAACTGTGATGCATTCGCCCATAATCTGACTTCTTTGGTACAGCCGTGTAAACAGAATAGCCCTCATCAATGTATTCGGTTCTGTCTGGCTTTAATTCTATACGTGACGCGTGGAACGATTGTCTCATTGTTTCACTTCTTAATTCTTCTAGTTCTTCCGTTTTTATAGAGAGTTCATGACTTAAAGTTTTTATCTTCTCATCACACTTCCTTTTGCACTGTGTTAAAGCTTTTTGTGTCAAAGCAAGCTGCTTTTCCAGAGATTCGACCTGAGAACACATTTCTTCTTAAAACTTCTTCAAAGCATCCATGCATATTTACACGTCACAACTAGGGTACGGATCATGCACTGTTCGTGAGCCGAGTGTTCGTAAAGAAAAATGAATGATTGAAGGCGACATGCACAATTTGGGTTTTCAAAAACCCAGCCGGGAAAACATTGAAAGCGTTTTAATATGCAATAATAATAAAGCAACTACATATAAAACTACATATGAAACTACATATAAAACTACATTCAAACTACAATAACCAACTAAATATAAACAAAATATATTTTATCTGAACGCCATAACGGACACCATTATCAATCGACAAACCAAAAGTTTTCAAAAGTGTCTACGGCGTGGCGTTCAATATGTTAATCCAAAAAGTATTAAAGTATCCAACCACCGCAAACAAACAAAATAAATGCAAAACTAGCCCATTAGAGTAAAAATAAAAACCTTAGTTATTATCATCATTCCATTGCCAAACCGGGAATTATATTGTGCCAGTGTTATTTTACATACCTCTTCCCGTAATTCGCCGTTTGTTACTTCTAAATCTTGATTGGTCTTACAGAGTCTATTCAAATCTTTTCTGATCGACTCCAAATCTGTTTTGAGGTGACTCTCTACCTTCTTTGCTTTTTCGTTTTGAGCCTTCATATCACCATCTAACGCTTTGTTAGTTCTACGTAGTTTTTCAATTTCTGACTGTAATAGTATAAAATTAAGTAGGTAGATTACTAAAATATATGATATAATATATATAAAGATTACTAAAGATAAACAACTTCGTAGTTGCATATACTTCGAAGTAATTTATATTTATCGTGTAGTCTAGATTAAGAGTACGTAATGCCACCCCATTTCAAGCCGTGGGTGTCGTAAAAGGCGATTATTCGAATAACCTTATGCTGACATGAGCACTGCGAGAAAAAGAAAATTCAAAACAAAACTCTATACCAACCCATTTGATTTGGCCAGACCGTGGTATAGTTAGTCTAAGATCCCATTAAGGAATATATACCCTCATCTGTTATTTATTAGTGATAGAAATAAATGATAGATAATATTCACATTGACTTATACAAATAGGTTGCCTAGTTAAATCGCTAAATTCCATCCACAATGTTTGGAAAAGACTCGTGCCCATCAGTGGGACGTTTACAGGTAATAATGATGATATGCAACTCAAAAAGGCTCTAAATAAAACCTTGTATTTTAAAAATAAATTCTTAAAACCGCGAGTAGATATTTTTTAACAAGGCTTAATAAATAATAATACTGAACACACGTTTTGTTCAAAGAAATACATATATAATTACAAACCTTAAACTTATATTCAAGGGTTTTAAGCGCAGACTCTGATTTCTTGAATTCATTATCTGCCTTGGCGTACTTTTCAGTGAGGCAAGTATTCTGTTCCCTTAGAGCTTTTGTGTCTCTCTCAGACTTTTCTAAAGCGACGCGCATGATTGCTTCAGACTCTTGAATTTCTTTTAGTTTCTTTTTTATTGGCTCAAATTTTTCACTGTATTGATCACACTTGTTTTCTAGTTTACTAATCTGTAATAAAACATCATAGATTTTTAGCAAAAATTTGGCTATTTGATATAAATATTCTTATGAAGAAATAACAATGTAATGAGTAAATAGCATTACCGTTCCCTTTAATTTTGTCTCTGTAGCCTGAGACTCTTGTATCTTCTTCTTGTATCCTCCTTCCATTTCGGCCCACATATCATCTGCTTGCGTCAACATCTCCAAATAAGCAGCCTCTCTTCTCTCCAGCTCTGCTACTCTACTCTTTAGCTCTTGTTCTGATATCAGAAGTTCTCGGATTTTTGATCCTACTATCACGTCTACTGGTATCTGAAAAGGAATTAAGAATTACATCAGCTATATTTATGGAAATTTAGAATTTATATAGTACTTAATATTTACATACTCGCAGATAGTTGCAACTTCATCAGTATGTGTGCCACTACCGTACTCAGAGACGTCACTTAACTTTAAAGTTTTAAAAAACGTGTAATACTTAAGTCTATACGCCTAAAGACGATTATTCAATGAAAAAATTGTGTTAATGACAGATTACTGCTAATTGACGTCTCTGAGTGCGGCTGACAGTCAGTTATATAACAATGATGTTATCAGAATTCGGTATTACTGGAATTTTGTTTAGCAATTTCTGTATAACAGCAATTGCACCTTTCAAGCGTGCTCCGATACATTTTGTGACCAATAAGTTGTACTAATAATGTTCAAATGGCAAGTATATACCGATGGCACTTGTAACATGATTCCAACCGTATTCTATAAAGTAAGTAAGTATAGGAACTCGATACTCGATAATAATTTACGTTCGTGTGTCGACAAATTTTTATTTAAAAATGTATTCAAGGGTTAAACAAATTCTTATCGTGTGAGAAATCAAAATTTGCTCTGCTGACAACGGCTGCAAACCCGTAATATCTTCCAACCTGCATAAATTGAGAATATAACATACCCCTTCTTTAATGTGCTGTCCTCTTATCTGTTCTTCTATTTTAGTAATCTGCTCTTCAATCATATCTTTCTTAACTTCTCCTCCAGCGATGACGATCTGAACTTGCCTCCTAGTTGTTTCTAATTCCTCTTCTAAATGTTTGATTTTCTTCTGTAGACACTTTTGTGTTTCAAGTGTTTTGTTTTCTATTAGCTCTTTCTCTGTTAAAAGCCTGTGGTAAGTGATTAACAATTATTAAAAACTGACTTAAGGGATAGAGAAATAAAAATTGGTGATGAATTAATAGTTTAACTTGCTTTAAACATATAGGTGCTTGACTATATTCGGGCCGAAATCCATGTAGAGTAGATAATAATAACATGTTTGTTTCCAAAAATTCTACATAAACTCCCCGAGTATAGACTAGTTGAAAGAATATATTTGTATGATACCTAAATAGCAGTCATAAATCAGAGTCATCTTCTAAATTTGAACTTTTGCATTATTCGGTATAAACTTAATTTATTTTCGATAACTTCAAATAAATGTTATTGTTCATATAATATATCCTCTCACATAGATGCGTTAGTTTGCGATTTAATTAAAGGTTTATAGACACTTACCGGTTGATCTGTTGTTGTAAGGCTTTGACGGTCGGTGTGGCGGCCGTACTAATATCGTTCCACGCGACCAAAGCTCCGCATCTCTCGCTTTGATGACTTTCCCTTTTTATATCGCAGATCAATTGGCGAGTATTTAAACTGTACCCACCCATGCGCTCTATTAACGCACGCTGAAATGATAACAACAATATTATCAAATAAAAATTTTAGTGATTTGACTCGAAAGATGCGCTACACATTACGTTTTATATTAATTAGATCACGAAAATCTTCAAATAAACTAAAGATCCTTAGTAAGTATATTTTATTTTAGCAAATATTTGAAAAAGTCCTAAATAGTATTATTATTTTACTTTCATATATTTGTTTGAAAGATGAGAGCGAAATCACAGCGACAACAATTAATTTTAAATGAAAAGCTATAAAACAGTTTTTAATCATTCTATTATTTTTACATTACGTGACAATTGTAGAAAATTTTCAAAACAAAACTTAATAACGGTACACAAACGTGATTAAGTTTTGTTTTTGTTTTTGTTCTCTATAATTTCAAATTAAAATCGAAAATGCTTGAAAACGATGATAATAAGAATAATAATAATAAATATATTACCTTCCCACCAGCTGACAAAGTGTAGCCAAAAACATTCACTACGTTCCAAGCGATCAGAGCTGGCACTGCCTTCTCCAACTTATGTAATCGAGTCAGAAGTTCTTTCTGTCATCATAACAAAAAATTCATAGTTATAGTTTATTTGATTTCGTTAAAGACTCAGTTACAGTTAGTCTGTATCATCATTTTTTAAGAAGATAGCCGGGCTGGCATGGAAAAATAGACAACATTCCAAAGGTGTTTGTCCAATTTGTCGTGCCATCTTTTGTTTGATACACCGAATAATTTCATAAAAATCTTGGCATGTCATAATTACGTATAAAAATATGAATAAATAAGTACTTAGTTTAACAAATTTTATCTATCCTTACCTCTCGAAGTTTTAAAGTGCATTCTCTATTTTTAAGTTCGCCCATCAGGCGCTCGGCCTGGGCCCGTGAACATTCTCTTTGTTCCGTCATGTCTCTTAATTGAGCAGAACAGAGCTCATAGTCTATCTCAAGCCTAAAAATAAAAAAGAAACGTATTACAAACCAAACACGATACGTTCAATAAAATTAAATAAATTACAATATTTATAAAAGCATATTCTTACTGCTGCCAATGTAAACGTGTGTCATTTTCGATTTCTTCTAGTTCACAACAATCTTCTTCCAATCTTTCATATTTTTCTTGTAAATCTGCAAGTTGCGATTCGAGTTCCTGTAACAAAACATCATTACAGCGTTCCGTGGAACTATGACATTCAAATATATTATGTTCATTGCAGCATGAAAAACAGTGTATGTACGTACTTGTATTCGATTTTCAAGGAGAAACTCTTTTTGCAACCTTTGTGCAAGCTTAGCCTCTTTAACGTCTTGCGCCGCCTCGTATATCGAGATCTTTCCCTCCAAAAATTTAAGCCTCCTCTCGTAATACTGTTTGTGTTTCTTCCCCAACTTCACACACCTGCACTCCAGGCCGTCTCCATCTTCCTTAGTGCTTAAAGTCCTATTCCTAACTCCTTGTCTCTCTAATTTCTCTCTTATACTATTCAGTCGTTGTATTTCAGTGTTGAGTTCACCACTACATTCAAAGGCATCGTTCACGTCTGTCTGGGTACTTTTTGACTCAGTTTCGACACCTTCAAAGATACCGCTCTCTTGCAAAACATTATTGGGTTTTCTTTCTTCACTACAAAGGCTTTCTAGGGATTCATATTTGTATCCTTTCTGCTGATAAGGTGTTACTGTTGCAATGGCCTTCTGAGTTTTTAGAGATAAGTCAGTGTCTTGCTTAAATCGTAGGTCACATGTTTTCCTGGGTTTTGCCTGAAAGCACGAATATAATTTAGAAAATTGTAACTCCCATTTTCTGAGTGACAATGAATGTCAAAAGATAAAGCAAAGAGAATTTACGTATTAAGATGAAGGTCAATCGTTATTTTTTTCTTTTGTCTTAAAAAAATATCTAAGAAGATCCAAGGTTCAAATTAGGGGTCTATGCTTAAAATCTAGATGCTGGCAAATTATACAAACCTGATAGCATTCATCTTCACTGACAGAACTGCTCAATGCTTGAAGGTTATATAGCAGCATCAGAACTTGCTCCAAACAGGCCCTATCTTCCGCTGACGCTGCATTCAATATCATCTGTTCTAAATGCTCTTTAACTGGATTGCTTTTTAGGGAATCACTGGTGGTCTCCGAGTTTTTGTCCAGAATATCAGCTAACACTTGGGCTCTAGCGAAATCTTCTTTGAAATCATCATGCGGTGTGCCCAAATGCCGTCGCGGGTTGCAAGGACTGCTTGGAGTGTGAGGGGATTTGTATCCAGAATCCATTCGTTTGAGTTCAGGTGACGCCGAATCCTTAATACGGGAGCCTGGAGACACGCAACCGGAGTCCGAGTCCGTTAAATTGTCCCTAGGGCCCTGTAAATCAAAAATAATTATTTTTCTGCTCGAATACCATTGCCAGTAGATACTAAATCACGAGTCGATACTAAATCCTTGTAGACGCATGATAGTATTGAAACAACAGACTAATTAAGTTACGTCATCGAAACACGAAACAATTACATATAAAACTATAACGATCTATAAAATATGCGTGAAAACATCTGAATATTGTTATTAATTGGATCACAGTGGTTTGTAGCACGACTATAATATTGATTATGTCACATACTTAGTAGGCGTTAAAATATAGCAATTTATTTTATATTATTCTCGAATGATTAAGTACGTCAAAAAATGCTGTCGCTATAATAGATATTATGGAGTGGATATAATAATGAACCAAGATTATAAGACAGGTTTTATTTCCTCGTTGGTCTTTGTTTTATTATTAAAATAAAGTTGAACAATTTGTTTGAGTAGGTCTTGTAGGCGTCGTAAACCGAAGTCTTTCGTATTTGCTAATAACTAGCTAATTTCTTGTCGAGTATTATTCACGTTTGCCCACTTAAAGTTTTATCATCCAGGTCTTGTTACAGATAATAATTGCTGTTATTATTCAATGTAAGTAATTAATGGCCTTGCAGCTCCAATCTAAGCCGGAGATTCTTGCGAGAGCTGGTGTGATGCGGAGTGTAACATTCTTATATAAATGCAAACACAGTCTTAACGAGATAATAAGAAACATTTCATATGCAGTGAAAGAAAGCGTATGAAAATGTCTGTCTAGAATTTTCACCTAACAGTCATTATAATAACGTCATGTGATAAGAAAAGTATTTGGAATATTGAATTAAGCACGGGCTTGATTGTCATAGTGTACTGAAGAGACTAGTTACTGACTAAAATATATTAGGGTGCTATTTATTTATTATATATTATTATACATGATTGTATAATTTGTTTATAAATGAGAAAAATTACGTCAATTTTAATTTTTTAAGTTTAGACATCTCTTCAACGCAACGTCAACCAAACTTGATGTTCAATGAACTATCATCCTATAAGAACTACCTCAGGCGGGTTGTACGTCCATTTGCCAAAGTTATAGTATAAAAAAACCTACTAAAATTTTATTCTGATGATTATAATTTATCTCGATATTGTTGAAAATAAATTACAAGACCATGACTCTACATACTGTATTATACGTCGCACGACATTTAACAACAATTAAAATACGTTAGAAAAAATCTCATAGAGATCAATAGTTTGCTACCTACATACTCAGTAAGTACAGCGTAAAGTACTAGGTACTACCTATACTACAGTAAGTCAGCGTCAAATTCATATTTGCGTTTATGGTAGTCAAAATGATCTGAAGTTAACAATTTCAGATTATTATACGTAATTAGAATTGTCACATAGTTTCCAATATTATGTTTGCAGCCAAGGAGTTCATTATAATGTTGGCGAGACATCGTTCAATGGTATCTTTTATCATTTGCGATGTGTATGACCTGCGTTTAAACTCACCTTAGCCATTGGAAAATTCAAAACTTCACGCAGGATCTTAAACATTGGGAAGCAATAGAAACAGTGTGCTATCTCAGAAGTAAAGGATTTTATCCCGCTCCACTTTATTCACTTTTTAATTATTTTGAAAATAATATTCAAAAAACGTATCCCACAACAGCCTTTTCTTTATAGAGACATCTAGGAAGTAAACAAACAGTAAAACCTTGCTCTAGTTGCCAATGAGCGTTTATGTTTCCGTGAAAAAAATAACTAAAATGGTCGGCTCTGTGTTTCACACAAACTTTGATATATTCAGTGAGGAGTACTAAGTAAAACTGCGCATTATAATACCTTTACACAATATATTTGTCATCTTATGAATACTTTATGTTAACACATGTACGTTCATTTATTTCGGAAAAACCATACTATAGAAATTATTTTTTAATTGTGAAAATATATCGAGTGGAATAAAAACATCAGTATATATATTATAAACGTTTGGTTGAAAGGTTGGATCTCAAGAACTGCTAGTCTGATTTGAAAAAATCTTTTGGATAGCCCGTCTATCGAGGAAGGTTATAGGCTATACTCCTAATCAGCCTTTAAAAAAAATTGTTTCACAGATACGATGTACTCTTATGGATGTATGCTGTGACTTGCTGACCGATAAGGCGTTCTAGATTATTTTTTTATTGTAAATGCATAGTATATTATCTATTATAACTATGTTAAACGATGCGTGTGCCCTAATGGGAACAGTGAAAAGTATTTAAATCAGACATTAATTTGCTCTTTATTCCAACAAGTTTTCTAGAGCAATATTAATACAATATCTACATCACAAACACTAAGTGGCTACAAATATACATGTATATCACCGTATGTTCAAACATTATGACTAACATATCGGCTGAGGTAATCAACCATCGCGCCCATAAATAAAGAGCGAACGTCCGGTCACCATAGAAATATAACAAAACCGTTAATAATGATCGTCTTTCCGCTAAAACCTTTAAGGTATACGTGGTACGCAACACTCGCAGCTGATACGAGGTCGATGACTGATGTGTCGCGGCTGATACGAGTACAGTCGAGTTCATTAATATATTGGCACCTGCATTCGATACTTTTGTTGAAAAGTGTGACTACAACTTATTGCATAATGTACAGCATATTTTATTGAACCATTCACATGAGGACATATATTTGATCCATAGGTTCTATAGTATTTATTGAGCTTTTCAACGCTCACAATATTTTGAATCCTTGATGGTGCCAATATATAATGAACTCCACTGTACAACAGATTATAAATTATCTATTAGCTGAGATGAGAAAGAGGTGATAACAAACACAGTAAACAATAAATTTTAATGATGCTCACGTCACTCACTGCGTGTCAATTGGTTGTTTTATTAAGTTCATTCATCACGTGGACCTTTTGATTTTCACCAGTTCGCTAAAGGATATAGCCCTGTCGGCAAACTGGTTGTAGACAGCCATTGGCTGACACTATTTTATCGGATTAGGACTTTAATAAGAGTTATTCTGGTGTGTGCTGTCCACTCGAGAACTTTTCAGTCCCTAGGCCATCATTTCTGTATGATGGCAATATAAGCCATGCTCGCTGCTTTTTCAATTCGCTCATCTGGTAGGCAATGTCGGTAACTTTGGTTCTTCTACTAAACTACTACTTCTATTGTAACCTAGATAAACAAAATGCTATTCATTTAATTTCATATTACATACATTTCTTTTTTGTTTTTATAATTTTTTTTTTTATTATTATAAATACAACGATTATTATTTCGTCTTGTCCCCCGCTTTGATATAAAATTAATCTGTACTAAATAATATATTCTTACTGCTTCACTCGTATCCGTCATGGCCCATGAAAACGCACTTTGTGCGTTTGGTAGGCAAGATGGCAAACACAAAGTCCCAGAATACATAAATAAATATACATTGAACTAATCTTAACTTAAACGTATCGATATAAAGGACCTTGTAAACGTTGAATAAGTAAACTGAATCATATTGGTCCAATGTATAGACGTACCTACCAGAAACAATCGACCTATGTGTACAAAGGAATGTGTAAGTGTAACAGGTCAGGGTCACTGGTATAGAAATGACATTTGAAACATGTTTGTCGTTATATAGAATGGTGTATTTGAAAAGTAGTTGTTATACTGATACGTCAAGCTAAGATTATAAAGATAAGATTGAGCAAGTTTCTCTTAGATATTGAGATTTTTAATGGATTTTTTCGCTCAATTGGGGTTTCGTGCCTCGATCTTTCTACTATACCGACACATACACCACTGACGGGGTATGTCTATGTCTAGCTTGCGTCTGCGCCGTTAAGTAAGCTAATATTTGATTAACTAAAATCTTTTTTATTTATTTTATCACTAAGTACCTGGTGACCTAAATAAATATGTATTAACACGTGAATAATGTATTTTTATTCACGTGTAAATATTACATTTCAAATAAAACTAAATTGTAAACTTTATTTACTGCACTTCATAATCATCAAGATTCTAGAAGAAGAAGACTATAAGCTACGATTCAGACCAACCGGCTCGCATCGGCCCGCGCCGGGCGGCATTTTACAATGCGTTAAAGAACATTGAAATGTATCAACAGTAATTACAGTTCATATTTGCATGCAACTTACGGTCGGAGCCGGTCGGCCGTCGCGACGCGTCGCGGGATGCCGACGGAGGTAACTATGCGTAAGTTGCATGCAAATATGAACTGTAATTACTGTTGATACATTTCAATGTTCTTTAACGCATTGTAAAATGCCGCCCGTCGCGGGCCGATGCGAGCCGGTTGGTCTGAATCGTAGCTAACAGTCCATTGCTGGACATAGAAAGCCTACTTCTTATAAAGTTATTGAATATCGTGTCTAAAATATGTACTTGTACTTGTGTTGTGTCTTGTGTTACAACACACAAGACAGAACACAAGTACAAGTACATATTTTAGACTACATAATTTTAGCAGAGGTCAGACAGTTGCTCTCAAAGGCTTTTTTTTGTTTTTAATACTACAATGTCCGCAATAGGTAACAAGCTCTAAGTCGCAAGGGACTTTACGAACATACAATTAACAAACACAAAGTATACTCAGAATCAAAACAAATATTAATGAAATACACAAAATATATTTTTATTGTGGGAATCGAACCCCGCTCGACATGGCGATATTAGTGGCGAGACAATTTAATAATTATCGTCATTTAGCTCCGAGCTTCTTTATTATTCGCGCCGCCAAAACGAAGAGACTACCTGGTCCAGGAAAACATATGAGAGCAGGTAGCAACCCATAGGAATGATGAAGATGATGATGACGATGAATGACACGACGAACAGAAAGAAGGCTATTAATAAAATATTTAATAAAATACCTAAAATACTTGAACTAATAAGAAAATAAACTCAAGCAGTAAATAAACTTGTAATAATAAACTGAGATAACATCCGTAAAGGTACAAAGTTTCCTTCAATGAAAAAGAACAAAGTTAATTTTTTATTAGGTACACGTTCATTTTCCTAAGTAAAAACAATGTAGACGTTTGCAAACATATACCTAAGTAAAGTATAAGTGTATAAAATCACGTCATTTACATTATAAGTGGGAAGGCAAACACTATGTACGAGAATGGTTTCGATTAAGATACCTTTTGCCCTTCCTCAACATTCATCAATATCTTAATATGTGAACGTCTTAGTATAAATAATTTACTATGTTTATTATTAAGCAACGCGTAAAGATTGTATCTAAAAATATATTAACAAAGAAATAATTACAAAAATGAGGCCTTGTATCTTATCATATTTTTTGTGTATTATAACACCCACCTACTCGCAAACACAAGTCCCAGTAAATGTCACACAAATTAAACGTGGGAATATTCACATGAAATAATGATTTCAAAATTATCCTTACTGTTTTTGTAATCAATGCAAATCAGCAAAAAGATTGGCAAACAGAACTCGTCAACAAAAACACCCTTAATTATACATTTTTGTGAGTACTCAAAGTCAGTGTCTATTCTTATAATATCCGTGTATTTGTAAGAAAACTTAATAACATAATTCCTTACTTGAATGTCATTCCTTGTTACTGCGGAAAACATAACTTGTGTATCTCCACAACGCATTAGTGGAAAATGCGGAAAACGACCGCGCACTTCAACGTCCTGTCACACTATGTTTTGCTGTTGATATACCGTAATTTAAATAAAAATAGTCCTCAAATATACTGACAACACATTCACGACATATGACACACACTAAACACAAGATACTTTAAACCACTGCGTCCTTTAAATTCTTAATAAATAATTCACGCACGTTAGCACAGCACTGTATAGGAAAACACTTAAAGAATGAGTGATGATAAATCAGTGGGTAGTGCGTACCTTATCGGGATGGGCGTCTTCTAACTCGAGCAGCCTGAACTCCATGAGCTCGAGTTGATCGCGCGCGTCGCGCAGTGCGTCCGCGAGCCGCGTGCACTCCCGCGCCGCCGCCGACGCGCGCTCTGCCGACGAACGGCATTGGCCACATGACTGCAACAATGACGACCATCACTTTTGTGGGACAATGAACACGACTTCTAATTCTATGTTAACACATTCATATTGATATTAAACAATGATTATGGCGTCTAGCTGTTGAACAATTAACTAGTTACTCATTATTCTCGTAGTAGAGTTGTGTATAAAGGGGATGGTAAAATTAAAGATTGGTAAGAGGTAAAAAATATTTTTGTAAAGCTGACAAAATAGCGCATAGTGGCCCCTTTTCTATTCTTACGCTGCCTTTGCAAAGATGCTTGTAAAATAATGACCTGGTTAGTTTTTAAATATAGATAATTATAATCTAACAATATAGGTACTATTACATATCATTATATCGTTGCCTCCAAAAGAATACATTTTATTATGTACAGGTGTCTTAATGATACAGCCAACTTACGTAAATAACAAAAATATAGTTAATGTTTGTCCACCCAACTCCGTATATAAATTGATGGCCATTGTGATGTCTTTAAAAACCACCTAGATTTAATCATGTGCCGAAAACGGAGTGGTCGTGTTTCTACGGTTGACAAATAACGTTTAAACGTGGTGTACACCCACATGGAGATAATCAAGTTCTCTCAATAAGGTAAGCTCGACATGTTCAACTAATTTTTAATTGAACAGTACAACAAATTAAATAGTCTGACTTGTTTCTCGATGACTGTAATTTTATTGTCCAACTTGCCATTGTTGTTGTTGAAAAAATCTAATTTACTTTTGGTTTTAAATAATAAAAGTGAGTTGGTTTCATGATCTTTGACTCTTTTGAGTTTGTTATTGTGAAGTTACATAATAAACTAGTAAATAATAAAATGTAAGTATATTTTGCGTCTAAAAAGGACGACATCATTGTATTATTAAGTTCAGCAAAAGATACACCTAAAATATGTTAGATTACATATAGCTGTGGCTTATGTAATGTAATAAGAAGAATATTTCATATTCCGTAACAACATAAAACGTAGTATTCGAGGTCAAACAGTACTTACCTAAGTGGGTAAAGATAATTATAATTTTCATGACTTAGATCAAACAATTCATGCAATATTGACCTACTGCAATGTGTAATTAACTACGCGTTCCATTTAATAACATATAGTTTATTCATTATCCTGATAATTTGAATAAAAAATATTTTTCATAATTTTCTATTGTTGCTTTATCATAATATGACATTGTTTTTATTAATCACCATAAGTAGGTACTAATTAATATGATTGTTATAGAATACAATGGTTACGGATTCTATATTTTTACACCGTAATGGTGTAAGATAGAGAATACTCAGAAAAATGCTCAATTTAAATCAGATATTCCAATGTCCACGGAGATTCATAGAGAAGTGATCATCTTACATGCATATATTTATTTGTTGTTATTCAGAAAATAATCACAAATTCTCATTAAATGATGGTCACCCTACATATAAAGCGAAACAATACAGTGACGCAATAACACCAATAGTTTACTAGGTGACAAAATGTTTATATTGCAATACTATTTGACATTATACCGCCTTTGGCTTCACGATGCTCTTAGGCTCAAGGTCTAAGGCATTCTTAACACGTAAATATATAGGCGCCTCCGGAAGATGGAGCTATATTGCGTGACGTAATCAAATTGTTATGTCTTGTCGTGTGCTATGCTCATTTCTAAGGAATCTGAAGACATTCTTAATACGTCATTTATACAGATGAATTTCATCTTTGTCTTCTTTGAATAGATGAAGTATCTAAGTTTATGAATGGATACATAAAATTTCTCATAATTTCCACCCGAGAATGAAAATAAGCTCTCTTTCTATGTAGCCCTACTAAAAAGTAGTCTTGGTGGACGGTATATTTTCCAACAGCTACAAGTATTAAGTTATAACAGGGATAAACATAGCATTATAGATTTGTAAAAACTGCTACTAAGGAAGCTTAAGTTCAACATGTCCGATTGCTAGTTCCTCGCCATCGGCAGGGAGTTCATCCACACACTTTGGAACCGAAATGGTTTCAGAGGAATTTCCTGAGGTATAAGGGACTACAGTATGGGGTTCTTCAAGAAAGGAGTGAATATTTTTCTTAGGGGTCTGCAATGCGCTCTGATGCCCCTTGTGTTGCAGGCGCCCATAGGCTACGGTAACCGTTTACCATACACACATTACACACTGCCAACGCAACGTGGGCCGCCAGGCAGTGGTATAAAAAATGTTAAAAATATGATTCGTTTTGCTAAAAAAATCCAATTAACCCAACAGGATTGGTTGTAATTGATCGCAAACACAAAGGTATCAATGTATGTTACCAAACAATAACAGACATTTATGTACATACTTGTTGCATTAACGCATAGGCAGTTGCGTGTATTATTCGAGTTAATTACTATTTCACATTTTAACTTTAATTAAAACTATTGGCGTTATTTCAGTTATTTAACCAAGTACTAAGTACCTACATTTAACATCCGTAATTATTTAAACAATGCCAATTGATATACTAAAAAACGAGAGCGGAAAAAGTTTTGATGAAATAGGTTTTGGCGGTGTTTAGTTTTTCTATTTTTGTTGAAGGCAATACGATAGCATCCCTTCTGATGATAAGTGCTAACTGCTGTACATGACATTGTTGCCTACCTTTAAATAAAATAGCTCTTATATTAAATTGTGTAATAATTATGTAAAGAAATTCGGGATAGGCCTTGACGCCGAATATTTTTACTATGATTGATCACAGTTATAGTATTTGGGTATTCCGGGGGCCTCAGGGTTAGGGGTCCTCAGGAAATTATTCAGAAATTCATACATAGAATCTGGGTATCGGCTCTAACGATTTGTATGAAAATTTGTACATCGTTTATAAACTTATTTTAAGTTTTTGTTATTTATATATAGAAAATTTTTTGAAATAACAAGAAATTCAAAACGCCGATAGTGCCATCTAGTACAGAGATAGATTTTATTTTTCATTGTTCTGTGGTTGACCGTCAGTGAAGCACGCTCATTTTGATATTTAAAATAATAAAGGAAGGTGTTTGTTATATAATTAGTATTCCATGCATGTAACATTGGTGCGCTCTATCTCTTGGTGTAATCGTTCCACAGCAACGGTTTACAAGTTGATCGTGGTTAACATTCATTAATCAAACTTAAGTAACTGTTGAATTATGTTCTAGTTCACGATTAACAGCTCGTGCTGTAAGCCCATGCGTTTTATAAGTGTTAACTTGGAGTAGGGATAGCATCTACCAAATTATGTAATCAATTTGGGGAGTTTAGCTGGCTTTAGAGTGTAGCTGGAGGGTTATTTGAAGAAACAACGAATCATTAGTTACGCTCTCGATACTGAAACCTCTGCCACATAACACATACCGTAGCACCTGCTACATTACTAAATGCAAAAGAAAATGTATATAACCTATATAATATGTAGGTACCTGTGGTGTACCCATGTCTACAATATAGTACAGTTCTCTGTAATAATGGCCTTCATTGCACTTTAAATTTGGATCAATATTTGTATAGAAGACACTACCAGTGACAATAACGGGTATAACGTTCACACCGCACAATTCCATTATTTAAGTAGCCTTGTATAATTTAATAGGCAGGCCTTCTTCAGAAGTTAAGTCAATATTGAATTTCTAGTATGACGATAATGTTTTTTTGCTAACCAGTCAGCTGAGGCAATAAAAATGATAAATATAAAGACACAAATGCCAGGTCTAACGGACCAGGCCTATGTACCTATGTCATCGTAATATCCCTCTGTCTTTCTGTTTTAATTTGCAAGGAAGATAGAAGTTATACTTGAAAGAGTGATATGTTAGAAGTAAATAGTATTGTTGGTGCAGATACGTACCCACATGTCGTTGAGCGGTTGGGGTGATAGCGAGGCAGGTGCGGACGACACCGCTGAGTCTTCGTCCGACGGAGCCTCCTAATACAAACAATACATTACTTACAAAACAAATTGTTTCTTAAATGTTTTATGAAATAACCCTTCCACACATCATTGTAACGTCAGGAGTAACAAAAATGATCTCCTGCAAACACCGAGACGGAGGGGGTCCCAGGGAAAGCCAATCCTACTGTCCTGGAACTCGCGACTCCTTGGAATGTTTTTAATACAGAAAGAAAACTATAGCTAACAAGTGGCCTCAAGATGGAACGGGTTGTTAGCTTTCTCTATCTAGAGTTGTATGTAAAAATGTGGTAAGCAATTTACTGCATTCGTATTAAAAGTATAGACTAAAACCTAAATAAACCCGCAAACTTTTTAGAAATTATCTGATTTTGGTAGCTATACTACATAGTATAACACATACATAACAGGGATTAGCTGCAGGACTCACAGACATAATATATTATCTCTTTCAAACAAAGTGCGTTCATATCTATGTAAATAGTACAGAATTTATCAAAATAAAAATAATACAGACCCTATAAAATGTTTCTTTCCTGTGTTGTATATCTGTTTTCAGATCTTCGCGGTTGCTTTTATCTTTTCCCTGTAACAATAGAAGTAATACAAATTAATAAAATAATAGCGAAGAAGAAACATCGGAAGTAGCAATACTTAATAGAGACAAAATATACACACGAATGTCTTTTCGAATGACCACGAGTGAAATATTGTAATCAAAATATCACGCAGTCAAAACTGTAAAATACTATAATATGTACATGTACTGTTAACTAACTATGATTAGGCGCTATTATTTTACGTTGGTATATGCTACGGGCGCCTACGAACAGTAAATCCATATGAATTATGCGAAACGCGCGACAAACGCGATGTGACTTCTATTTTTCTTTATATTTATAAATCTGTCTGGAGGGTCATTATAAGTATATTTATATATATCATCATCATTATTATTTCAACCCATAAACGTCCCACTGCTGGGCACGGGTCTCCTCCAGAGAATGTGGAGGGAATTTAGCCTACTATAGGTACCACGCTGGCCAGACGGGTTAGTATAGGGTTTGTATCGAATTTTCCTTTTCTCGCAGTGCTCTTGTCTGCATAAGGTTACTACAAAGGGAAAAGGGAGTACCCTTTGGCGCCTTTTACGACACCCACGGGTGGAGATGGGGTAGTGAAATTATGTATTCTTAATCTGTCACTACACGTGGACGTAAATAAAATAAATAAGGTATTTAGGTACTATTCATATTATAATACGTGACCTAGACCCGTTTTATAATAATTTAATATGTATTATATAAAAATTAATCTTTATTTCCCCACGGCCACGGCAATACGCGTGAACAGCTGAGCCGATTTGAAAACTTATTTTAGTGTTGGATAACCCATTTATCCGGAAAGGCTGCATAACATCACGCTACGGCCAAAAGGAGCTGAGCAGTGGCCAAACAAAGAATGACGGGAGTGAAGCCTTATAGTAATTGTAATAAGTACGAATATTAAATTTATTGTATGCACAAAAAGCATTGCTTTCTCACAACTACAAGAAAAGATTCCGTACTACGTATAGTTTATTATATATTATTATATTAGTGTTTATATAATGTAATTGTATAGTTTATATATTATTGGTATTTATGTTAAAATCGAAAGCATAAAGCGATAGATACGCTTTAACCCATTTATCGAAGAAGGCTGTATAATCACGCTACGGCCAAAAGGAGCTGAGCAGTGGCCAAACAAATAATGACGGGAGCGAAGCCTTATAGTAATTGTAATAAGTACGAATATTAAATTTATTGTATGCACAAAAAGCATTGCATTCTCACAACTACAAGAAAAGATTCCGTACTACGTATAGTTTATTATATATTATTATATTAGTGTTTATATAATGTAATTGTATAGTTTATATATTATTGGTATTTATGTTAAAATCGAAAGCATAAAGCGTATCTATCGTAGATCTTGGAGTTGTACCTACTGTCGTTGCGACTCGAAGTAACAAGTATATGAAACCGCTTTACTATTCACTACAAGATTAAAGCTATGCTCATTTAATATTATGACAAGACGTTAATACTTATATAGCAAAATCATAAATCAATGTTTAAGTAGATTTTAAATTGCTAAAGTAACGTAACGTGCTTCTTATCAGGTGGGATTCCGTGGGATGATTCACACTGCATTCCAAGTTAACAATATGTATGATACCCTTCGATGTCTAACGCTGGATACTAGGTGGTCCAGGTACAAATCGTGAACTTCACGATACATCAATATTAATTAGGTGAGCGACGGTTATTTATGTAAAGTGTGATACAATCAATAAAGACGTGACAGCATTTCGAATAGACTAAACGTCTTTTAGTATTCGAAATGCTGTCGTGTTTTTTATAATTATTTATGACTTAAATGGGGTGGCATTAAAGTCATCATGATTCATAAAAATGTATAAAAAAACTAAAAATTCACTTAAAAAAAGAATCTTCCAACAATATTTGATCACTTCGTTTTAATTAGCAATTTGTCGTAAAAAGAAACAATAAACACAATAATTTCTATTTATAACTACTCAGTTTGTCATAGAATGAGTAATATATAGAATAGGTAATATTGGCCTAGTTGAACAAGCTCTATAATGCAGAGACCATCAAAACCAATGTATCGTCATTATCTACCCTATAATCAGTCTACAATGTCTTACTAACTTCCACCTACAAACTGACCCAGAACTACAAACAACATAGATACAAAAACAGCTGCCTTAATTTTATCAGCAAATCTTTCGAAACAGGTCCAAAAATTATCATCAATAATTTGCTTTTGACCGCCGGAGGCTGACATCTGTGTGTCCAGAACACTTCGTGACCAACTCTCTTGCAACACAACGAAAATAAAAGTGGTTAGTTACGCTACCTATCGTGGGAGATCGTCTGTGTAATCTGAATGACACGGAGTAGCTGCGAAACATTTAATGAGTCGAGTTAGCCTTTGACTTCGACCGCTACTTAACTAGCTATGAATTTATGATTCATATTCACGGTTATTATTTTGTCGCATTTTTAATTTCTTAACTCACCCCATGTTTGTTTTATTTTTAAATGACAAATCGTAGGATCGTTAGGTTTATTAATCAGATAATCTTCTTTTATTATATTTATACATCAAAACACAGTTTTAAAGTAATGGATACTCGAAACAATTCAAATTATTTTCACTGGACTTGAACGACTTAACATGACCAAGCGCCTACGCATTTCCATATAGCATCAAATAAAGCAGCGCCTACAATTTTATTATGAGCAATGTTTTCGTTACGCGTATCTGTAATTATATTCATCAGGAACTAAATGCGGTAGGTATAGTATAAAAATATACAATACGAGTATAGATAGTGAATCATTGCTAGATAAAACATGGGAAAGTAATAAAATAAATTTATGACTTTCTCATTTTTTTATTGATTCAACTTTTACATCAAGTTTTCTTGATTGTAGGTATCGTGAACTACCTTAAATAGCACACAACGTGTTATTAATGAATACGTATTATGTGAACCTTTGCACTTAAAGTATTAATGGAAGCATGGTATGGCTGGCTTAACTGGTTAATTGCAACCTCATATCTAATAGAAAGCTTAGCTCGACCTTACTATGAAAATGACTACATAATAAGTACCCATATCATATTTATCTAGTTTTACTTTTACATGTTAAAATTGGCAATTTTTTTTCGAAGACCGTATTATACTGATGGCCGATGGGGGAAAAAGATTCTCGAGTGGCGGCCACGTATTGGAAGGCGCAGCGTGGGACGGCCCCCCACCAGATGGACCGACGACCTGGTCAGGGTGGCGGGCGGCCGTTGGTTGCAGGCGGCACAGGACCGTTCGCAGTGGCGTAAATTAGGTGAGGCCTATGTTCAGCAGTGGACGTCGTTGCGCTGATATGATGATGATGATTATACTGACTGTTTTAAAAATTATAAAAGTATATATACAAAGAGTCTTAGGGTAAATATTTAGACTGGCGTATAAATAGTGAAATATAAAACATATTTAGGAGGAACAAGTCGACAATCTGACCAACACAGTCCGATTCATAAAATAATAACATTTTTTTTTTTACGCACATACTTAATCTGCAGATACACGGTGTTTTTACAGCTCTATTATACGGTGTATTGTGATAAAAAGCGTGACAATCGGTTATGAACAAGGTTCGCCACTGCTACAACAAATGTAGTGGTCTAAAAAACATAGCGTTTATGTCAAAATAAAATAAATATGCGGTACAAGTGTGGTGATAGAGTATTCTTTTATTTTTCGTCATAAGGTCAATTTTCTAAATAAAATAAAAATATACGCTGAAAATCGTTGTGAATCATTTCGTTTTAAATATTCATCAATCCAAAAAAATCCAAATTTTATTGAATTTGATTTAGGTTTTATGGTGTTTTGGTTCTGCACTTTCTGTGATATTTCAAACTGTAACCAATTAAAATTGTAACAACTATGGCGATTGAAAAGAGTGGCCTGAGTTTCTTGCCAAGTTCTTCTCAGAGCTCAACCTTGTCAGTGAACTGGCCGTAGGCAAATTTACTGACACTTTTTCTGGCTTTGTATGACGTTCATAAGTATCATGTATGTGATCCAAATGAAATAAAAAGATTTGACTTTGACTTTGACATTGGCAGTCATCTGATTTGCATTGCTAAGTTTGAAAGGAACTAAAGTAAAAAAATATATCTCTTATTTACAAGCTTAAAGGATACATAATACAAAACTTATTCAAGTATATTTGGTTTATCATCATTTCAGCCGTAGGACGTCCACTATTATACATAGGCCTCCCCAAAAGACTTTCAATGAGATCAGTAGAATGCGGCCATGATATATTGGTTTATAGATCATTAAATTAAATTCGCTTCAGACTTATTATATATAACGCTTTGCAACTAACACTTGGAGCTGCACGTTTAATTGCTTACAGTCTAACCAATTATCGATATGATTCGATAGCATCATGATAATAATTATAACTATTTCATTTCTCTATTCCCTTGCGGTATCGTTAGTATTCGATTAGCGAAAGTCGATAGAAAGTTATTGAAGGTCATGTGGTCATCTCCAGTTTGTTTGCAAGTTGCCCTAAATCGGCTAGGGCTTTGATTGATACGATGATTTTATCGATAATTGAACGATAGATCGCTAATTTTGATAATTATTATTTTTTTGTTTAGAACATCGCTAACGATTACTAGAAAGAAGGTTAGATGTATTTAGTAGTTTCAATTGTTGCTACCAAGACTAGTATCAAAATAATTTATAAGCGAATTAGGACCATATTGATAAAACATCATATCTTCTTACATATTTATTAAGATGCATGAATACTCTTTTAAAATTACAATTTGTTGTTGTTTAATTGTAGTAAATTAGCCTGTAGCGCTATAGTTTATTAATCTATTGTTATAAAAAGTACATTGCACATAAGTTGATATTGTGAAAAGAGTCAAATAAACCTTGATTTAACGCTCATATTAGTTGAACAAAAAGTTCGCACATAGGACGTTTAAAACAAAAGCTAAACGGGGGATCCGTTTAGCTTTTGGTATTTACTGCACTAACATCAAATCGCAGTTTCCAAACCAAACAAAGCATTTATCAATCAATTGCAGTCTCTTTGTGAATTGCAAACGGACATTATCCTCTTAAAGACAATACGTGAAGTAATAACGACGGATACTTGTTTTGAATATCTTATTAATGCGTAATACATTTGGAATCTGCCCAAAACTTTCACTCAGTTTATTGTTCGAGATAATCGCCTTTGTAATGAGAGATGCGAAAGTTATTGATCGAACGTGATCTAATTTGATTAAGTTGATTTATTGCTGACAATATCAAGCGCTACCGATATATGGAGAGATTAAAAATTAAAGATATCTACAGTGCATACCTACTAAAGTCAGCTACCTGCAACTCTGTGTTTATTATTGGATACAAGCAAGTGTAAATAAACAGGTAAGAAATAATATTAATTTAATTTATTCTCTTTTTCATTTAATTTTACTAATGATTCCAATTTGATTTAATTATAGTGATTTATTATAAATAAAAACAAAATGCTGTCGTGTATTTTTTATGATTATTTATTACTTAAATGGGGTGGCATTAAAGTCATAAAAAAAAAATCACTCAAACAAGAATCCTCCAACAACATTTGATCATGTATGTAAATATTGTAATTATGGTGAATTTTAACATGGGTTAATGATGCCTGATATAAATTATTTTTATTTTATTAATATCTTATGTGTTACAAGTCAATGCAAGGTCATGAAAGCTATACACAAATGGTATGAACCTGTGTTTATCTTAATATGGCACAATGCTAATAAATGGTCTTTTGCAAGGCAGACGCACTTGGCTAGTCAGAGAGACATTCTCTCTATCTCTATAACTCTTCGTACTTAAAATATCGGACTAGTTGAAGTTAAATTCAAGTAGGTAAATACCATGACAATGTACTTATGTTCATCGGAGGTCTAAAGTGATGGCAATGATGTAGTACTAATAGTAACAAAACGGTATTTGTAACCGGGTTAGTTTTTCTGCTGATACTTACCCATCTGTATGACTTGCGTTTCGTTAATGATATCGTACTTACAATACGACAAAAAGTGTGAACATCGGTGTTCTTAGAATGCACACATTGACGTACTATCTAATAAAGAAATAGATTACGTAGCATACGACACTAAAATGTTTGTTACGATTGGAAAAGTTTCAAAAAATTTGGAATGGTCATTCAATAAATTATTTTTAACAAAAAAATATTATAACGACTTCAAATCAGTACTAAAAAGCGAAAAATAAAATGAATTAGATATTTAATTCCAAGCTAAAAAATACCTACCTACCTGTTTAAAGTATAATACCCTATTACTAATCTGTTTGAAGTCGGTGCCAAGCCTAAAGAGTTTGTTAAGCTACGTACTACTTAGTACGTACATCTGTTACCGCTCGCTACTTCACACCACCTCGCACTTGCGTGTGATCGTACCTACCCAGTGGACGGCTCAAACTGAGTGATACAACCTCATTACGCTGGCACCGACTTCAAACAGATTAGTAATAGGGTATTATACTTTAAACAGGTAGGTAGGTATTTTTTAGCTTGGAATTAAATATCTAATTCATTTTATTTTTCGCTTTTTAGTACTGATTTGAAGTCGTTATAATATTTTTTTGTTAAAAATAATTTATTTTTCCATTTTTAGTGTACTTTTTATCTAGCAGATTTAATAATACTGGTTGGCAAACTAAGACGGAAAACCGAAATAAAGAATCTTCGATAGAAGGGAACGTCTATATAAATATTTTAACAACACAACCTGATTGTAGAATAGAGGAATCTCAAAACTCTCAGCTTTTTTTGTCTTTCTTTTTTCCTATAAAATGCGATAGGTAACAAGTCTATACTTGTTACCTGTCGCATTTTATAGGAAAAAAGACTAACCTACAAGAATACCTATGTATTCAATGCAGGTTAGATACTATATCGAAAACTTAAAATATCATCTAAGAATTCATTTGAATTACCTATACAACTTTATCTTCCATCAAGAGCTTTCACCTCAGACACTTGAAATATCACAACTTAAGGTTTATACATGGATGTGATATTTAAAGAAATTATCTTCTTACTCCTAAACATTAAGAAGTTTCCCTTCCAGTGATAGCTCACCTAAATAACCTACAAGAATACAACTATAGGTTTATAAGTACCTATAATGTTGAAAGAATTATCCTCCAACTCCTAAAAGTTAAGGAGTTATACCTTCCAGTGACAGCTCACCTGAATAACCTACAAGAATACAACTATAGGTTTATAAGTACCTATAATGTTGAAAGAATTATCCTCCAACTCCTAAGAGTCAAGGAGTTATACCTTCCACTGACAGCTCACCTGAATAACCTACAAGAATACAACTATAGGTTTATAAGTACCTATAATATTGAAAGAATTATCCTCCAACTCCTAATAGTTAAGGAGTTATACCTTCCAGTATCAGCTCACCTAAATAACCTACAAGAATACAACTATTGGTTTATAAGAATCTATAATGTCGAAAGAATTATCCTCCAACTCCTAACAGTTAAGGAGTTATACCTTCCATCACCAGCTCATCAACATGAGATGTTGACTATCAGACGTAAATACTTGAATAACTTTAAAAAATATATGAAAAACGTAACATGTGCCTATAAAATTTGAGGGTTGCCTTCGATTTCCCTGAGATTCCATCATAAGAACTTGACGTGATGAATAGGGGACCAATTCGGAAGTATACCCTTTCAAACAAAAAAAGAATTTTTTAAATCGGTTCAGGCATCTCCGAGTAATCGATGAACATACATAAAAAAAAAAAAAAATACATACAGTCGAACATATAACCTCCTCCTTTTTAGAAGTCGTTTAATAAATAGGATTCTACTGTTTATAGCATTTCCATTCTCGATTGTCTTCGTGCTTGAGAAGGCACGACAAGTCGTTGGCTCGGCTATGGTAGTTGTTAAGAGGGGACGCGGTCTGCGAGAAATTTGAAAAGTAGGTATTTGAAGTAGCTATTGCTGTTGCGTTGAGCCTGAGATTTAAATGTGTGAGTGGATGGTCCACATGCGTAATAGCTCCCTCCCCCCCTCCTCCCCACTAGCATCTTCCCCGCGCCCGTGTACCGGCGAGTCGGCGAACCTACATTTTGCATTTATTTGGTTTTTGAAATTTGGACCGATTTAAGCAAAAGTGATCCAATCAACACAAACCTCATTTTGAGATATTTGACTTTAAAATTCATTGCAGTATTTCTCTGGCTGTCAAAATGAGGTTTATGTTGATTGGATCATTTTTGCTTAAATCGGTCCATTTGATGTCATCGTGTTACTTAGTTACCTACACGTTGTTATTATTGTTTTTACCCGACTGTCAGGACGGGTATTGTTTTAAGTGTATGTAAATAATGGAAAAAATCGTAGTACTTACCTTATCTCTATTTAAGATTTATAAAATATTTTATCGCTAACTAAAATGTCCTGAGGGTTCTGTTCGAATTTTAATATAATTTTAGTTTTTATTAATATCATTGTAATGGTAATTAAGATCATTGTGGTATTCGTAAATCAAAGGCACTCCTAATACAGCAAGAGAATAATTATGGTAAAAGAAGAGGTAGCATGAAAACAATTTTCAGAAGAAACTAGATTGTCCGTCAACTTGGTTATTCATCAACAACAATAAAAGTTTATAAGCTGCAAGTCTTGATGAACTTGTAAAATATTATGGCTCAATAAATATACAAATAAAATATCGGTATAAAATTTCTGAAAAACTCCCGAAAATGGAAATAGAAACTAAAAAAATATGTCTTATTTTGGCAAAATATCGAACCGAGACCAGCAGTGGGACTTAATGGGTTGCTGATGATGATCGAACTTATCTAAACTAGATATTTCTTTTCACGAATGGCCTTTGCTTGAAATAATTTACGGGATCACACAATTTACCCGTAAGCGAAAAGACGGAAATGACGATAGAATAAATGTCCTATTTATTGTTTTAAATTCTTTTTAGGGTTCCATAATCTATACTTCAAAAGGAAAAAAAAACGAATCATTATAGGATCGCTCCGTTGTCCGTCTGTCTATCAAGAATATTTTTCTCAAGAATGCGTAGAGGTATCAATCAATTTTGGGACGAAACCCTAAAAATACTCGGGTCTGCAATCCCTTGGAATATAATGAAAGATCAGAGTTCTAAGTAAATGCAAGATATGAAAAGATACAGCCGTTTATGCTCCATTTTTGCTGCATATCTTGACGATCAAAAAAGTCAAAACCTATAGGGTACTTCCCCTTGACCTAGAATCACGAAATTTGGCAAAAAGCAATATTAAGTTGCACAAGTAAAGCAAAAAGTCCGAAAACCGTAATCGTGTAGTTATATTATTATCAGTAAATATATTAAAATTTTATTGGAACGGGTATAAGATGATACTCGTAAATAAATTGAATAAGAAAGAGAGTTTATTCCGGACTGATGTGAACTTTACGTGAATGTTTATTGTAACTTATAGCTATCCCGTTACCTTCTAATATCTTACAATTTAATCGCAAATAATAAAAAAAATGTATAATCGTACGGAACCCTCGGTGCGCGAATCCAACTCGCATTTTGCCAGCTATTTTAAATAAAATACCCACAACCTACACCTCTCTTGCATCCATTATAATGCGTGTATATAAATATACTTGATAAGACTAGTCTTACTTTTAGAGCAGCTAAATCAAATCGTTGCGACCTGATCTGATAATCTTATTAACTTAATAAAAAAGTCGGAAATTAACCTTACAGTTTCACAATTTAATAAATAAAAACAGTAAATCGTCAACATCGACATTGATGGACATCACTACAGTATCGATAAAAAAAATATCGACAGATACCACTTCCCTAGTCATATACATGTAAGTAACCCCCCATACCTCAAGTCACCCCCGAAGAGTGCGATAAAGACAGCTACAGCTTAGACAGATTTTAAGACAAAAATTTTGACGAAATGGACGTTTCGTATTCCCCTGTTTTCTCCTCGAAAACTGAGCGGATTCAATACTTTTTTACATGAAAAATTCCAGAAAGAGTATGACTAGGTTCCTATCATTTTTTTTATGGAAATAACTAATAGAATTCCTCTGGTAGTCCTCTAATTACGACATTAAAAATACGGCAATTTTAGCAATATTTGGAGGCTCATATTTTCTTTATTAATAAGTTTTTGAAAAAAAGGAAATGATAGGGACATGCCTAGAGCTGAACTTGAATTTTTGAGCTAAAAAAAATTACCTTTTAGACATTATTCAGGGAGAAAACAGGGGAATACGTTTGTATGAAGAATCGTGCGCCGCGTTCCCTCTTAAGGCTAGTTGAGCTGCGGGTGGAATTCTGACTCAACTACCAATTTAATATACCTACGTAAAATACATAATGTAAACAAAAAACATTGAACAAATACCTACTTTAATAATATTCAAACTAATATTAATCTTTCTGTATCATAAATGACACACACGATAAATGCTGATGTGCACAATTTTTATCGTATTAAGTACTAAACTTATTTTATCGGAATCAATAGGCTCGTCTCTAAATAGTTAGCTGTCACTTCGTATAGTAACGGTTGTCGATAGGTACTTGTACTATCAAAAGTGAAACGATGACCCAAAGATCAGAGGTGGAAGTTACGGATAACATCGGTTTGTTCAGAAAGTTTGAGACACTTGATCTGACGAAAAAATCATTATAAAGTTATGACGTATTAAGCTTTCCAACATTATTGTTCAATGCATTGCCGTGCCAGCCTTTTGTACTTCAGAAGCATGTGTTATCTTAGATTTATAAGTGTCTGCTTAGTTGGTTGTCCATAAATAAATTATCTTAGAGATAGTACGTAATTACGTATACGTATGAATGGCCAAAAACCAACATATATACAAATGAAAATTTATTTTAATACATTACGGTATACATACGAATCAATCAGGAATAACAGATCAATAAACGATCAAAGGATCATATCAGCAGGCATGGCAAGCAGATTGATCAGCACTGAAAAGTTATGGTCGGGGATTCGATTCATGTTACATAAGATATATATTATTGAAAACTATAATAAAATGAGATACGTTATTAGATACATATAATATCAGAAAAGATAATACGACATATGTATCTTACAGCGTAACGTAGTCACTATTGCTCCGATCTGCCAGTGCTAGTAAATAAGTTTATTAGATAGGTAGTCATTACTGACTTATTAGGTTTAAAAATACAAATTCGTAAGATACCCACATTATTGAATTAGGCTAAAATCTGTCATACATAATAGTTAATGATTATAAATAAGTATATAAATAAATAAAATTACTACCAGCATTACTACTGGACTTTAACTTCAGCTCTTTTTAAATTTCTATCTATATAAGATCGAACCACGAAACCGATAGATAATTTACTTGAACTTGCAAAGTGTTCGTCTTTTGTTTTATGTTAAATAGACACAATAAAATCTATACTTAATATTATAAAACCATAGAGTTTGTTTGTTGAACGTTAGGATCTCAGGAACTATTGGTCTGATTTGAAAAAATCTTTTAGTGTTGGATAGCTCATTTATCGATGAAGTTTATAGGGTATATAACATCACGCTACGGGCAATAGGAGCAGAGCAGTTGCAAAATAAGAACGACGGTAGCGAAGTCCTGCGCGACTTCTAGATATTCAATATTACATCTGTCTTATTCAACAAATACTAGCCGCGACATATTAACAATCTAACCAGGTATAGTTATTTCGCAATCATTTGAACTTAGTACCTACGTTGTTTTGTCCTTGTACAACACTGTTACTGTCCCGAGCCATGGGCTATTTGTTACTGGTTGCTTTGGCCCAGTTCCCATGCTATGGCTAGCACAGAGTACTTCGACAGATAATATACAGTGATTTACTGCTGTATTGATCTCGTTATGTTTTGCAGTAACAATAAATGAGGTAGATTTCGCTCAAAGAACCTCCATTCTACAAAACATAGGCATAATAACTACAGTGGACAGTGTATATTCGAGAGTTCGTTGGTCAATGAATACAATAGGCACATAACACTCATTGGCAGAGATGCAAAGCCGAACCACGAAATCTAATCTTATACCATTTCCAGCATCTCATCATGTTTTGTTGCTTTCTTCGTTTAGTAAGAGCTACAGTGATTTAAATAAACGCTAGCTATACCAAAACGAATAAATGACAACTCAACCTGTATTATATTGAATAATCGTATTTAAAAATTCTTTACAATATAGATTTTATCTTCTCGACTTTGTGTGATGTGAGCGGTGAGCCTTACCTCAACGTTCTAGTATTCTTAGCAACCCCTAATAGTCAAAAAAACATCATCACTTACTTTCAACATAGCTATTAACTCACAGGATGTCGTAAACACTCCATTTAATTTTCCATACACATACAAACTTTACCAAATTCATGTCACGCACACATTGACAACGTGGACGGCATTGTTGAACATAAGGTACGTTAAATATGATCATTACTGGAGAAGCGGAAGGTGCATCGTAAACTTAGATAAATTATCTTTTCGGCTTACATTGTAAACGTGAAATTAATATCAATATTAAGCCCTGTTAAGGACAAAGGGCTTAACTCAGGGACTAATGCTACAGAGAACTCGCCTCTATATCAATATATTTAGAAGGGGATTCCTGTGACACTGTGTATAGGTACTTGCATCCTTTTTTCAAATGGCAAATCTGCTACTTTGTTGCATGATAATGTAATCATAAAATAGGAAAATATTGTAATGTTCTTCATGGAAACCGTCTAGATGTAGTTATGGTAAATTTTCAAGCATGACATAAAAATAATCATAGAGTCAATGTTCTACACCGGGCCTATAAAATGCAAACATGAATAAATACCTATAATAGCAGATAAAGAATTTTGTACGTGGTAGATTGTATGTAGTGGAGAACATATCTACAAAACATTACCCTCTTTTTTGGCAGTCGGATAAAAAGTGTAAAGAAGTGTTACAGACCGCGACGTCACCACAAGATCAGGAATTATTTGGATAAATTGTGTATGTATGTAACTCTCACGACCTACTCAAATTATTCGATACTAGAAGTCGCGCGGAACTTCACTCGTTCGTTCTTTATTTGGCCACTGCTCAGCTCCTATTGGCCGTAGCGTGAAATTATATAGTCTATAACCTTCTTCAATAAATGGGCTATCCAACACTATAATCATTTTTCAAATCAGACTACCAGTCTGAGATCCAAACAAACAAACTTTTCAGTTTTATAATATTATAGTAGGTATAGTATAGATTTATAGATAACTTAGCTCCACTATATATGTAATAAAATAAGATGAATGAAGTTACACATATTTTTGCATTCATATTGTTGGTTGTATGAGTAGAAAATTAGATCAAAGATTTTTCTTGCTCTGTAATCTCATTAAACCTTTTTCAAGAATATCAATGGAAAATAAGTCAAAACAACTCAAATTGCGACCACTGAGCGACTACATATTCACTTTAATCGAGTGCTAAACTAACAGCACAAACAGTGTAAGTCTTACATAAAATCTAATAACTAGTTCTTAGGATTTAAATACATCACTCCACATGATGCAGTAAATACGACTATGTAACAGCTAAATAATTCATATTTATCGTAAGTTGGGATAAATCTTACACTATCAAAGTATCGATCTTGTAATAAATCGAAAGTTATCGATTATGGCGCCGCACTAGTCGTGAGCACTTGAGCAGGTCTGCTGTATTGCCACCTGAATGGTATTGAGACAAAAATGAGTTATATATAGTGTTTGTACTTTTGCACGTGGTTTCCAATTATTCATGTGAAAATACAATAGTCTTTATAGGGTTCGAGTGACATAATAATATACTTAAGTCATCAGTGAGTGATATAGGTCTTATCTATAATTATATATTTTTAGTAGCTGACAAGTCGATTGCTTTCTGCAGACATTCTTTCTATCGACATTTTATTCTTTGCAGGAACTGAAAACAGCCTTGTATTATTTATTTGAAACTGCTTCGAAAACATGCTTGCAAATAAACCCAGTTCAAAGCAAGCAGTTTTAGAGTTATGGTTGAACAAAGCCTAAATTACATAAAACTTACATCAAAACAAGCGTATCTATTGAAATTATGATCAAATATAGCCCAGCATATACATAATATAACACTAAAGTTTGTCGCAGCCATTTCAATTAGATTGTCTAGTCCTAGTCGACTACTTCAAATAACTGTTGGCAAAACAATATTAAACATAAAGTTAATAATAATCTTCCTATCACAGTTATGAAGCTGTTATATACAAATACGTAGACAACGATGGGAAAGTATGACCTTAACTGTGTCCTGACCCTCCCGCTCTACGAGCCGTAATGAACATCATTACAAGGAGTATGCAAGCTGCTTAACTAGGGAATATTATTACATACTAAGGCTTAAGACAATAGCCAAATAATATTGATAAAAAGCAAACATACTGCGCTATTATCAATATTAGTGTTAGTGTTTTCAAACTCTACTCCAGGGGCCAATATTGAAGAGCCGAGTTAACGAATAAGTCATAGTCCGATGGGGAAGAAAACTGGTTCCAAAAAAAAAAGATTATTATCGATAACGGATAATAATACCTGTAGACTTTCAATTTATTTAGGTTTTCTCATTGACCACGGCATAAAGTAAAAATATTCATATAGAAAGCAGCTTGAAACTGTAAGGACTAGAAGACAATTTACGTTTGAGACTCCTTTATATCTCATACAAGATAAAAATTATACGGTATGTTTACTCATAACCATGCACTACGTGTAAAATGATATAATTTTAATAGAAAGGGCTAAATGACCGTTAATGAATTCATTTTACACGTAGTGTAACCGCAGAGAGACAAGAACTAGTTATGAAATATCAAAATTAAATAGACTTTTTTGTAGCGAGTCCTAAATATGTATATATCTATAATTAAAAACGAAATTGGTCGGAACACAGCGGTCAGACAGTTCAACATACGGTCGCGATAACAAGTTTCATAAAAAGCTGGGTCGTCTCCGAAACCTTTGACATTAACAAATGCACTTGAATGCACCTCCCGCACCGTCTGTCCGACTTTCACCGGACACTGCATCCACGTTCCATATCGATTACATTCGCTTATGCAATCGATACAGCATCTTTTGGGTCTTTGTCAATCAAGAATGCACCCGAAATTTTTAGTTTAATCTTCAATATAATTACAGAGACTTTATATTTTACTTTTTTAGTGATACAAAAAGTATTCTGGGAGGTTAAATCATCATCATCAGTCGGCTCGAGTCTCATGAATATGACATTTTAAAGAGGCTCTTTAGCCTTAAATTACATTATTCAGTCCACAGTAACTAAGTTAACATAGTTTATACTTAAGAGTCAAGTAGTAGTATTGATTTTTCGATCTAAAAAGTTGTGAGAATAAGACCGGACTGTTATCGATTGTATTTCCATTAACTGTCTCAGAGATGACAAAGATGCTCACACATCATTAATATTTTTCGAAGAATCATCTGAGAAACACATTTATTGTAATAAAAAAGATAATATAGTTCTTATACAAACCACAATAAAAGTAGGTTCGTAAACTTGTGACCTCCGTGTGTGAGCGCTTTGGGAAAGTGGACTAAAGTAGGACGTTGGGCCACTTTGTCCACGTCCCGTGTGGGTGGGACACCTGTGCTGACCACTTCGAGATTTACGCATATTATATTTTTACTTTTAAAAGCGTTGGTATATCTATTTAAGATGTTGACTGATTTTGATGTAAAATACGAATTTGCTTGATAATGGATAAAAAGTGTGAACATTTTCAACTTAAGACCAACAAGTCATTTACCGCCAATAAATACAATTAATTAATTTCTAGTTATTTGGTGGCAATTAATAATTAATTGTTCATAGCAATACAAATGAACCAACACTGTCCACAAGTTACATTTAATGTTACCATTTGGGTATCATCAATCGATATTGCACTCACATTACCGAATTTCATAATTTAATCTTGCAAAAACTAACCAAAATGTCCAAAAAGATCAAAATAATCTTCAAAATCTGAACATGATTTTTGTAATAACGCACGAAGCCTTACAATTAACAAGATATGAAGCATGTTAAGTGATGTACAAACCCGTGCACGTGAGAATGCAACAGTTTCCGTTAACACACTTGCTGACACTTCTTGTCGTCGAGTGATTAAAAAGATTGATAGTACTCGTGCCGTATAGGGACATAATTGTTACTTAACTAGGCTTACATTATCTAATTATACAATTATCGCTTGATATTAAAGAAAATGTGTGGTTAAGATAGTTGGTTCTTCAAAAAAGTGATGTATTTTGAAGAACTCGAAAACACTCACTTATTAAACCATATCAGCCAAAACAAATCTCTCCAATAGTCATTAGCAATAGTAAATTTTCAAGTCTAAAATTGATTTCTTGATTACAGATTAGTGTCAAGTCATCTCATGACACATTCATCTCTGGCTGCACTAAATACTTCTTGTTGTAACCGATATGAATACAATTAAGCTAGGCACTTCTACATGTTACTAAACAGTAATCAAAGACTAAACCGGGCTTAAAAACCAGATTTATGGTAGTTAAACAACCGTCAACTTTAAAAAAGGAACAAACAGTTGCGCTTAGAGTTCGTAAAAACGATCTGTGTAAAAAAAACATGTTACACGATCTCAGCATTTGAAAAAAGAATTCAAAACATAGTTCACTGAATGGATCCGACATAAGAACCGGTTCTAAGGAATGATGTGAACGAAAAAGGGATCACAGTAACATTTTAGAGGTATTCTTGAATCAAATAAAACCAAAATATTTCTAGCGTATGAGATAATCTTAATCTTGTACGTGGTAAGGGTTATATTAACAAAATGACTTGTGATATGTGAAATGGTAAAGATAATGTTCGATATTTTATGAATGAACATAATGATAGGTTACGATTAATTTTAGGGAGACCGCCTTACATACAATTTCTGTGGAATTCTGAGAAATTATTTACTGCAACAATGTAAGCCTTTACATTAACGAGCACAGGTGATATTTTATACGGTGGACAACAAAAGTAGCTGAACATATTCATAATTTGAAAACGCATGTACAACGACTGTACCATAGTTTTCATTGAAGATGAAAAGTTTCTATTTTGCACTTAGGTTTTTGACATTGATACGATGCGATGCAAAATTATTGTATTCGAATGAGAGGCCGATTTTATATAGCTGAAAAGTTCTCCAGACATTTGACAGATGTCGTTTTTAAAAGTATTACGTGATCTACTACGTCATAAATGTCATTACAAGTTGTACCCTGTGCATGTAACACAGAAAAAACAAATAAGTTTGTACCTACGTGAAAGTTTTATGATTTCCTTGTAGTTTTCTTTGATTACGCAGTTTTATTATCCGTTTATATATTATGATTATACTGACTAGCAACAAAATATTGTTTCCTTATTAACCACATAGTGGCTCCACTGGAATATGATTACACTGAAGAAAATAATAACGCATGCTCTAAGTACCATCTGTCTGTAAAGTGCAACGTAATAGATGTAAGTAAAGGGGAATCGCATAAAGTCTAACTACGTAGTTTTATTACGTCTGTGTTTTAAACTTTTACTCTTAATTCGTAAATTTAATCGAAAAATGTAAGGATGATTACAAAAACCAAATGACCCAATCAACCATTTGACCAAAATGTTTATTTTATTCTTATATCTAAAGTCTGTAATGTTAAACCTCTGCTCGGCGGCAGTTAAGTTAAAAGAGCGTTTAAACTTATGAACGACAACGACGCAATTTAGTATCATATTTCGTGGTTTAAAATTTTTATTATCGGTGCTATATTTTAATAATATATTCAATACATCCATCATTCGCAAGAGATGTGCCTCCCTTCTCTCTCGCGTCCGTGGCAGCACCAACACTATCATGAGTGTGTTTACAGATCGGTGGGAGTCCCCCATGTTACAAAGATGGATGCGGCTCCACACCGAAATATGTAAATAATAAAGTTTAGTTTTAGTTATAGTATATTTATTTTTACTAACATTAGTTTTTAAGTATTTTGTAACTAACAATCAATATGGATTTGGTCTGAAATAAATGATTATTATTATTAATATACTTTTTAGAATTAAGTACGTGAACGTATTAAAAGTAAGTATCCGTAATGCCTACAGTTATGTTACTATGAGAATACCTTGAACCCGTACCCGTGGAACCTTAGACCCATCACTCAATACTGTATTAAATATGTTTCAAATGTTTAACTCTTTATTATTATTTTTGCACCAAATTAAAATTCCAGTAACAAAGCAAAAACAACACTAAATAAATAATATAATATACAGGGTGTATACGACGATACGACATTAAATGACAAGGCAGCCAGTGTTAACCCTTATAAACATATTCTAATATAAATTATTAAAAAAAAAAGAAAAAAAAAAAAAAAAAAAAAGCTTCTTACACATTATTTAAAGTCGAAAAATTTAAGAATATACAACCACACATTATTTTTCTATCATGACGTTTTCGACATGACGATGACAACAGTGCGGAACAGAGTAAGAGATAAGATAATATGAAAGAGTCAGAGATATTTAAATGAATTGAATGACGTAATGACAACATACGATCAACGTAAATACCTACAGGTTGTTTAAAACTGTGAACAACTGTGACATAAAGAAAGTACATTTGCGTCTAAACTATTGCAAATTTCTGTTAAATTTTTTTGGTATAGTCTTCTAACATCATATGCTACACGTGGTTTCATTTAATGTCGTATCGTCGTATACACCCTGTATAATTTATTTATTTTATTTATTTAATTAAGGTTCACCAACAGTTGTTACAGATATTACAAAGCTAGAAACATACATGTATTTGTATCTTAAGTCTAACTGCACAACCAATTATAGGCAAACAACACATGCAGAGTGTTTTTTGCACTAACATCTGTTGTATTACATAGTAAATAAGTTAAAAAAAAAGAAAAAAAAAGAAGAAACCGTTCCAGCACTTAAATTCTAGTTAACTTTATAGATACTAATGACAATAATGAATGAAAGACCGGATACGTTCTAATCATCCGTGTCAATATCCATATTGACACGGATGATTATCTAGCTATCCATAGCTCCTTCCTTAAAAGCTTACAGCTCAATCAGTCCATCGTAAAGGACATAACCCAATAGTCCACATAGGAAACTTGTATAACCTGATAGCTACAGGTACGGTCATTAAGGGTGAGTACGTATTAAATGGAAATGTGCAGAGAATAAAAACTCTTCTTGATACACATCCGATATCTGTTAATGGTTAGACACGAGACGGATTTGTGACACATTGATGGCGATTTTATATTTATAGTGACTTAATTTAAAATTTTTAACTGTCCTGTGAAGACTGGCCAGTTGGTCTAGTGGTTAGTGACCCTGAATGCTAAACCGGAGGTCGTGGGTTCGATCCCCACCCAGGACAAATCTTTGTGTGATGCGCATAAAGGTTTGTTCTGTGTCTGGGTGTAATTTATCTATAATATGTATGTATTTACAAAAAAAAAATCTATTTAAGTAATATATCATATAACACAAGCAAATATAATTGCTTAATTTGGGACTAGATGGCGCTGTGTAAATGTGGTAGAATATAAAAAAAGAAATTATCCACACATAGACTCATACACGCACACACACACATATACACGCGCATATCTTTACCCACTCACGCATTCTACAATCATGACGTATAACGAACATACATACTAGCTCCATTCACATAGATTCCACCTATCCAGAGCACGGAGAGGCTGGTGATCTGAAATGATGACTGGTCTCTGTACTAGAAGGTCCTGCCTCCTAGTACAGAGACCAGTCTCTCACACAGACTACACATTCGCTGATTTCTGTTATGGACCCGTTGTTTGTTATCTTAAATGTTTCATATACTGTGTGAGAGAACAAATAAAAGTATTTTGTATTGTATTGTATCCTTTTTTTCCAGATCGTCCATTTACTACTGATTAATTTCGTTGGAGGTTCCAAGGCGGTAGGTTAGGCATTTCCTGGGGCTCGTTCGTGTTCGCAAGAGTCATCGCTGTTAATCCTGGCTTACAGAAGTTGCAATGGTCGGCATGAGGGTTGGCTTGTCCCGTTCGTGAAACTAAAATGGCTAAACTAAAACTTGACATATTGTAATTTAATTTGATACGATAAGTTATGGGTAAAGTTGGCTAACTATTTTACTTTAGCTAAATCTTTGTTAAAGTGTCTACTATAACATAAAACAATGGGCATTCAACATTGAATCATTTTTTGAAAACTAAAATGGAGGTGCAGACCTCAAATTAACTAACATTAATCAAAATGGCCGGGAAAATAAAATAATTATTCAACTATTTAAATAGCTGCACTTTGTCGGAAATTTCAAATTGTTCTAAGTATTAAATAAGTGTGAATGTTATACTTCGCCTTACGGCCGTGTGTACCGTTGGTCCGGACCGGTCGGCACGGTACAGTCCGGTCTGTGATGGATCACTGCCGTTGTGACGTCGAACCGACATTCGAAACTTACTATTTACCAAAATATTATTGAAGTTTGATGCAATTACAAAATAGTTTTTCAGTTATCTATTTAACGTGTTATTATTTGCTATAATATATCTTTATGTGTACTAAACCAGAACAAATTTTTAAGTCTTTTTCGTCATAATAACTTTGGTATACAGAGGGTGAACTTCAATAAACAAAAGTTGATAATACCATAATTAATAACCATACGATAGGACTTGATACTTGGGGTTATTTTGCTTATGCTAATAAGCATACAGCTGAAAATACCAAGATCCATATTTATTAAACCGTTTTCCAATAAAAATATTAAATGCGAATGTTGAATTTCCTGTAAGGATTGGTCCTTGTGAAAGTAGGAAGTAGGCCACTTTTACTACAGGGCGATGTTTTTAATTTTGTATATTGAAGTTACATGCAATTAGAAAATACGAGAATATACCTAACAGCAAATACTTAACAATATCGATATTGAAAAAGCAAACATCCTGATCCCTTCATCTATTCTGAGAAAGTAACTAGACAACCGACTTTAGTTGATGCGCCATTTCGAAGCAAGCTTAGACATGAGACAGAAATCTCTTAGCGAGCTGACACTTCCGACACGATAACTAATAACTTTACTATCACATTGCAAAAACATCCAACCAAACAATTCTTTGAAAGGAACTACAACGCTCTGACTGAGGAGTTGAAGAGCCATCCTCTTCGAAGCAAGCGTAGACACGCGAGAGAAATCTCAGCGAGTTTATACTACTGACACGATGACTCGCCGGTTATTTGTTCCCACAAACATCCCAACTTCACTCTATACCGTTTGATGTTAGGTTTGTGGCGTACTTTGAATCTACAGATGAAATGCTATAATATATTATTTATTTTCTTATTAAATTAGTATTAATTGCTATTATCCTATATAAATTATTATTGGTTGGTTTAATAAACGTTTTTGATCGTCATCCTATTTCGATACTGAAAGTGTTGTCTTTGTCTTGTCACATTAGCAATCAAAACTGTTACATCGTTTCAAGTTCTAATCTTCTAAAATGAGTTTCTTAGCATGAAAATAAATTATAGTTCTTTCAAATAGAAAATAATAGGTATGTGCTTGTTTTAGAAACATGAGTGACTATACTAATTGGTAAAATAATCTAACGATACATGTATAATGACTGCAAAACCCTTTAATGTGATACCGACATAACAAGTGCAGTAAATTTAGTTCCTTAATGACGTCATTATAAACTCTGACCACAGCTTTCATCATTCAATAGTCTAGGTCAGCATTTATAGCATCGCTATCAATACACGACATGTTTTATGTTCACAATACTGCAATAAATATCCCGAACTAGCGCTTTCATATACAAGTCTTATTGTCATCTCTTCTCAAACAGGTTTAGTTTACTATGACATATGAATATAAATGAATTCTAACTAATATTAGACGCGATTTGTTTAGCTGTTCGTTGTTCAGATATGGTAATGAGTTGCCGTATGGTCTCTAAGAATAGATTGTGATATCCCGTGGGTTCATTTTTATCAAGTAGACAGCCAGTCTACCTGTTTTGACCTTTATTTTGTGTATGTTAGTTTTGTAAGTATCTTTTTATATCTCATGTTTCCTATTTGGCTAAGCAATCCATCATCATCATGCATTTTTGTTTCATCTATATATCCATCCATATCTATCCATTCACAATGCAGTAGGTAGGTACTTCAATTTAGCTCTAGTTTATTTCATCATTTTTAAATTTGGTTGGTGTCATTTTCTACTTGGGCGGCCTAAGGGTTAAATAAGAAAGGAAAGAATTGAAGCATTGGAAAATGCAGTTCGGTGTGGTTAACCCTTAAACGATTCGTGAAAAAACCGTTGAAATGACGTTTATCTAAGAAGTCTCCGAAGTAATATCAAAGCGTAATTTTATTGCATTCTTTACTGTGTTATAATACCTACTTTTATAATTCAATAACGCACCGCATCATGTATATTTGGTCTCGTGATACAAAGAACCTAGTTTAAATTCACGACTAAGCATCTAATCACTACGTTAGAGTAAGCTCACGTACAAAATAGTGAAAAACAAATTCATCTAATGATGTTATATAAACCGATTGAAGTCGATTCAGCATATAATTTGAACAATCGAGTACTTGAATCACTTAGAAAGGAGGTCGATACGAAAGGTAATGAGATGCATCGAAAAAAAAGTAAGTATGTATTTGTTAGGGTTGGACTCGTAGGTAAATATTGTAATACATAATCATTATATTTACTTTTCTTAACTCCATAGAATTCAAACTTTTTGGTAATGGCAACTTAACAATCAATTAATATGTCAATTGATTATCATCATCATCATTTCCACCCATAAACGTCCCATTACTGGGCACTAGTCAATTGATATATCGAGCATTAATATAAACTTCTCACAAATAAGTTACATTGAATAAAATTGATTCTACTTCCAACAGCTGCAAGTAAGTTACAAATATTATTTATCAGTTTGCAATATCAAACTAGCTAATAACTACTAATAATTAAGATACATAAAAAGCTAAACACCCATGAGCGGTTCGACTGTTAGTTAAAACACCAAGTACTAATTGACCTAAAGTTTATAACAAGTTTATAATTACAAGCAATAAATAGTAACCCACTAACAGCTGATCGAATACTCTACTTTTTGCCGACAGGTTTAATAAACCGGTTACGTCAACGGTATGAATTTGACAGATGATACAAGTGACAGGTGTCAAATGAAAGGACAATAATTATTGTCTTTGGCCCCTGCGCTTAAATTGAATAGCATTTGTGTTACTACAATAAAAAATAAATACTTAGCTGTAAAATTAAATAAGTATAGACTCTTGAATTTATCATTCGTGTGTGTTATTTGTGAATAATGAATTACGAGTATGCTTACCTGATCAATTCGCAGTTTCCTGCCCAGCTCATTGACTCCGCTATCCATTCTTTGCGTCTGAAACAAAATAAGACCTAAATTAATTTATGCAAACACAAAAAGGCAGTGGATAAAACTAAAGGTTGACTGGCCATTGAAATAGGTACCTATAATATATAGTTCTTATTTTAAAATAAGAAAAAAACTCGTCTAAAGTTCCGAACTCGTCCAATTATATGAGTGTATTTTTTACAGTACGAAATATGGAGTCTTATGTAACTGCTACACATATAACACTAGTGTCAAATGCGAACAAAAAGTTGGGACATACCTAACAGGAAAGTAACTCGTGCGTTGTGTCTATCCGTCGAGTAGCTTATATGATTTTGCATCCGTTACTATTTGACACACTATTTGAAACCTAACTTAGTAAGAAATAAGGCCTATGTGAAACCCTATCATTACTTTGCAAGTACCGATATATTTGTCAACAAACATTGCATTTTCACTCTTATCGCATACATAATAAGGGTTATTAGGGGTACAAATGAGTGAGATAAGTGTGGATGGAAAGCTCGGCTAATGATTAATGACAGCGGTGTCGGGATGTTGCTAATCATGACCAAGAGAGAATCTGCAGTCTGTCGGCGATAGTATCTCTTTAATGACGTGTTTAAAGTTCCGGTGGTATTAAAAAAATAATTATTACAGACATCAATAAGTAGAATAATGTCCTCAGGTGGACTTATGACGTAATCAAAGCTAAAGTTTTATTGTTCACGTAACAATAAAACTTTAGCTTGAAGTATACTTTCTTTGTAATACTTAGAAAGTTTTTCTAAACTTATCGTAATGCTAGTCATTAATATCTATAAGCTACGTAATACATGTTTAACTTTGAATTCATGACAATTGCGTTCGTCATCACGTTAATATCATCAAAACTTACACCCATTTAGGTACTAAAGACAAATTCTCACTTAACTATACATAAGACATACAATTTACAATTTATTACAAAAGTCTCGTTTCGTTTTTTGCGTACAATTAAATTAATACACTAAAATTCACACGATTCCGTAATTCTAATAAAGATCTAGAGTGAATGGTTCTAAAGGAATGCCTAAACACCCAAGGTTCAATTGAGTTATGAGAACTGAGTCAGCTTCATGAGGATACTACAAAAGACAAGAAAACGTGACTGGATAATCAAGATCTTTGTGAAGTGAACTATTTAATTGCAGACAGGTATAAATTAGTAGGAACGTTTGAATGATGTTAGGGCACCTAAGGTGTACGACCATTCACTTGTAATAGATCACATCTTTAGACTCAAATGTTATATTAAACGTTCTAAACTTTATGTTAACATCTTGGACATAACGAGGCCTATCATTAGAATTTGCATTTGTTCTAATTAATATTTATTGAAGAGAAGTGGTGACAAACTTTGTCTACGTGACCACACGGAGTACGGTGATCTGGGGTGACTTTGAACTGCTGGGGTGACTTTAGTCATGCAGTTTTAACGCTAGGTAACCGTTACTTTTGCAGTACTTTTAGTAGTTCACATACAATTAAGTTGTTTTATATTATGTAAATAAAATTAATGAAGAAAGTAATAAAGAAGCGATGGTGGCGAATGGATAAGAGACCAGCGCGCGCTAAACACGCGGTCCGAGTTCAATCCCGACCGACAGTACCAATGCGGATACCACTTTGTGGAATTTATTGTACTAGTCGTGTGATTTACCATCTGCTAACGGTGAAGGAAAACATCGTGAGGAAACCCGCATACCCTAGTAGAAATTCTAAGTGTATGTCTGATCCACCAACCCGCATTAGGCCAGCGTGTGTGGATTATGGCCTAAATACCCTCTCAGCTCTCTAGATAGAGGAGAGGAGACCCGAGCCCAGCAGTGGGACATTAATGGGTTGCTGATGATGATGATGAATAAAATTAATAAAGATAGCACATCGATATTTTTATACAGAAATTGTATTATAAAAAAGCCCCATTTTTTCCTAAAGTCACCTCAGTCTACGATAGTAAGTAGTTACTTTGGTATTGTCTGAGCTTAATTTAAGGCGAAGCATTTATCATTCCTACCTGGCATCTACATATGTATATCAGAGAAGCCTAAACAGTTTCGATGTTGACTTGTCGACATTTAAGGCTTTGCAATGTTTGACTCACTACAATAAAACATGTCCTAATGATTTAACCCTTGTCAAACTGACAGACTATAAACGGTGCCTAAAGATTATTGTTACCACTAATTTCCATTCGTCTCACGTTGCCATTTTATTTGACCACGCAATCTATTAAATTCAGACATTTTTTTCGAAAAATATCAAAGTGCAATAAACTAATCAACACTTTACTAAACAATGACAAGTGTATTATTTTTTGTGCAGCAATTTTTGCTTTTCTGTCCTGCATTTTGTATTATTTATTTCAAATTAAAATTAGGTTCGCACCAAAACAAAAGAAGATTTGTTTTTATTAATTTGAGATATTTATTTAACAGAAATGGTTTTACTTAGAATTGTATCTACATCGTCTTTCAAAAGATTTATCTAATTGTTTTTTATCTAACAATCTAGAGTCAGAAAAAACGCAAAAACTTGACAAGCCAAAACCCATTTGGTTTTTTCCCTCTTTTTAATGACTATATCTTTAACACCATGACCCGAAATATTTGTGCTCTTAAATTTTAAACCGCTTTATAAAACCTGAAACGAGTTCTTGGAACAGTTTCTGAGGACCTATCTTTTTCGTTGCTCTTTATAAGTTGATAAATAAAATAAATGTCTGCAGCAATGAATGGAATTACTTTAATGTGTCTTTTAAACTCTGAACGTGCTTTAGTTATAATTTATCCGGTAATTTTAAAACTGAACTTAACTTTTTTGACGACAGTGTAACGGCAAAATTAATTAAATCTATTTATTGCGCAAGTTCAATTTAGTTTCAATTACGAACGGATATCGTATACCAAAGGACGTAACTTTTAGTAGCAATTACACTTAGAAAGGAAGTATCACAGTGAATCACAGCGTTTCGTCAATCGCGGAAGATCTACCAGCAGGTATCGTTTTCAAGCGTTATGGTACTCGTATTGTATGTCAGTCGCAATGACAACTGGTGCATAACTCTATATAAAGATAGCTAGAAGAGAAGGTATCTGTAAAACCCTCATTGCGTTTAGATAATACTATACACAACGTTAATTAGTTACATAAGGATTTATGAGGGAGATATATGACCTTATTGACCATTGTGTGTAAGTAGTAAAGTTTTTTTCCATAATAAAAGCGCTAAAGAGGTTTATTGTGTAATCTGCCTTGCTAAGAAAAAACGGCGTAGTTGCATTACATATATTACGGGAAGAAGGCATGTAAAGAAACTACCTTTAAATCAAATTTCCCTTGCGCTTGATATGCAGTTGCGCCGTTCTTTTTGCGTTGCGTCACGGTTTAAAATAATTTTCATCAGACAATAATAACTGTTAGGACCAAATATTAAAGACAAACATTATGTGGGATAACTGAGTCATACACAACTTTAATCTTTTAGAAGTCTATCATTACCATTTACGCCTTTTCCTCTATGAGGTAGATAAAAACGTATAACAAAAATGTCACCCTTTCTTCCTTTAATAAATAATAATTGTGTAGTGACGGATTAAGAATACATAATGACACTACCCCATCTCAACCCGTGGGTGTCGTAAAAGGCGACTAAGGGAGTAATCTTATGCAGACAGACAAGAACATTGAGACTGCAAGAAAAGGAAAATTTGAAATAAACCCTATGCCAACCCGTCTGGCCAGCGTGGTATAGTAGGCTAAATTCCCTCCACATTCTTTGGAAGAGACCCGTGCCCAGCAGTGGGACATTTATGGAGGGAAATGATGAATCATAATTCAATTTACTGTTTTTCAAACACCCTAGTCATTTGTCAAATGTATAAAATGGCAACGATTGATATCAAATAAAATATTAATTATATATAAACAGTACCTATTTGAAAACTCTCTCTATGTATTGATTGCAGCATTTATTATGTTCCTAATGCTAATTATCCTAAGGTGTAATACAAAGCCTTGACATACAAAAGTTATAAAAACTTATTGACACATTCGGTTTACAATTTATTTGTACATTCTTATTGTTAAAAGTTTATTGATGAAGTAGCAGTAATATGTTAAGTAATTAAATATAATACGTCAAATGCGATTTTATGCAGTTGTCCTCGTCACACGCTAATATTTTTTATGAGCCGTTATAATTTTACGGAAGAGAATCTAATTGGGAAGTTACCAGCATTAATGTCTATAAAATTTATAAAACTTCTTTCTAAACTCTAACACGTATGTATCAATACAATAATAAGAAGATTTTATTTTCTTTATTTTTGCTTATTATTTTTTATAATTATGTGATGTCATGAAAATTTAACGAAATATACAGAATGAACCGCAAGAAATATTCTTGGACAATTCACTAACAGCTTCCTACATCTCAATATCCACGTGCTTTGCAATTTCGAATAAATTAAAAGCAACCTCAAGTATTATGCAGAATTACCTAAATACATTTTTGGCAAGAAAATGCGATAAATTAAGGTCGAGCCGAAATTGGAAAGTAAAATTTAACTTTAACAGTTATTTGACACGCAACATATCGAAATGTTTTAAAAAGAACATCTATTTTTTATAAAGTTTTGCTAGTACATAATTGTAACTCAAAATTGGTTTCATTACGCAACACAAAATTTACATTCTGTTATAATATCGATGTCTATTAATTGGTTCTATTCTATAGTTTATTAAGGTAAAGGCACCTATTACGGAGGTAGTCAAAATCGGCTCCTATTACGGTGGTATTTCTATTTTCGAGTTTTATTCCTGTCTTTCTTAGTTTAAGTACACCAAAACGGGACCTACTTATTCTAAATTTATTACTTCATGACATAACTGAAGTTTGCAAGTATAGCACATTGACAACACAACAAGATCAATCAGTTTGTGTAACGGCATCGACGTAAGAGGGGTTTCCATACAAACGCGGAACGACAAAACTAAGTACACTAATATTTAGAAACTAAGTTTTTCGTATTGATAAGCCGTTCAAGTTTGTTTATGTGTTATTTATAGCATTTTCTTACTATTACACTAACTATTAAAATAGCTTGTTTTATATTTGCAACTTGTTTTATACCCAAAAAATAAGAAATAAAACACCGCCGTGATAGGATACGAATTTTATAGATTAATCCTAATTCTGTGGTATAACTCCGAAATAGGAAAAGTACTGGGCATGTTTAATTGTTTATAACTTTCAAATTATTAACTTATTGACTTAGTTCCAAGTTTAGTTGAAATAATTATTAATCTCATAAATTAGAAACCATATTCTGCGGTATGTGTTTTTAATTAGAAATCTGGTTAAATATGAAAACTGTTGAGTACAAAATGTTGGTTTCTTAGAAGGGGTAAAAATAGGAAGGTGTATTTTAATTTATCACAAATCATTTATTTTGTATAACTGTTGGCTGAGTTTTACACATCTGAACCAAAAAACTGTTATCTTTTGATTAAGCATTTACGCTCTTTTGTTTATCGAAATTTTTAACGGTCAGAATTATTTTTCCTATTACGGTGGTAGTTATTTCCAGGTAACTCTGTGTTAGGTTCTATGATCTCCTATTACGGCCTTATTCATCATGGAACATAAAATTACAAGTTTTAGGGTTTCGTAAATAAATAAATAGTATTATTTATTTTTGTGGATTCTTATTTGATACTTATGCATGTTTTTTTGATAAAACCAGAAGCGATAAAAACTTTTAAATTTATGTTACTTTTACAAGCTTTCTATTAACTTGCAATTACTACTTAATATGTAACATTTGTTTGTTTTTTTTTTGTTTCTTTCAATTTAACTCAAAACTACGAGACCGATTTAAAAAATTCTTTAACCGTTTGAAAGATACGTCTTTACCGAGTAACATAGGCTACCTATATTTATTTCTAAAAATATTTTGGGATCCCGACTAAAACTTGTAAAATGTAATCATTTTGTAACTATGTACCAATTTCAAAATGTAAAATCTATATAAATTTTAAAAGCTTGAGGCACTGATATTACTTATATGCCATCTGTTATGTAGGTTTACTATCTCATATTTTACTGAACGTAAAAAGAAAAATCAACGTTATTTTAATTACCTGAAACTCTTTTTAAAACGCGTGTGTGAATGCACGGTTATACTATATTTGTAAATTTTATGAAAACTGAATGAAACATTTATTTCATTTGATAAATATTATTTGTACGGAACTTAAATGAATATAATTTCTGACCCTCCGTATTAGGAGCCGTCTACCGCCGTAATAGGCTCTGACCAAAATTTTACCTCCGTATTAGGGAAAATCGACCCGACTATTAAAATATTTTTTTAAAATAAGAAATATCATAAAAAGTAACATAGGCTATACAGCAATTCAAAATATAAATTCCACTTTTGACGATAAAATTAGTTTACACCTTTAAAAATGCTTAGAAATGCTTATTTTTGTTTCTTACTTTCAAATGTTGCTAAATAACTCCGTAATAGGTGCCTTTACCTTAGTCAATATTTCATTTTCATTTGTATCAGATACATGATACTTATGAACGTCATATAAATCTAAAAAAAATCCTAAGCCCAGTTCGCTGGTAAGGTTGAGCGTTGAAAAGAACTGGCAAGAAACTCAGGCCGCTTTTTAAAAGCTAAAATTATTAAGTATTTTTGGTTAGTAAGCTAAATTGTGACGTCTTCACTAAATGTAATAAAATACGATACGTTCCTTAAGTTAGCATAGCGATGACATTTTGGCGGCAGATTCAAAAGGCAAATGACCTAAAAAAGTGAAACCAACACTTGTAAAGATTTATCAGACACGACACACGTAATAACCCGATGCACGGCACACTTTTAAGGAAAAAATGGTATTTCTTTCATAAAAAGCTTAGACAACAGAACTTTAACAATATTAGGTAAGTGGTAGTTATATATAATGAATAATAAATAATAATAAAAGATAAAATAATCGCGAGAAGAACTTACCAAAACGCGATACTAATATGTTCATAAATGTTTGTAAACAATAATTAAAACTGCCTCGACGGTGGTGCAGCGGAAGTGCTAACACTGCTGTCCAAAGTTGAGTCCCTGAGTTCGATTCCCGAGTCGAGCAAAAACGTTTTAGGTATTCTTGTCACGAAATTTCATTATCAGCCCGCACCATGAAAATGTGTGACTACTATATACTACCTTACGTATGCCTACTCTCCTTTAGAGAGATAGAGACGGTGATGTCATATTTTATGTAAACTATCGCTTCTGTAACTTCCCAAGAACTTGGCATTGCAAACTCTTCTTCATTGAAGTACCTTCTGACAAGTAAATTTACCATTTCCTGTTGTGAGTCATTACCACAACCGCGCGTGCGACTGAATCTCGCAACAAGTTATATCTTGTACCGAGTAACGATTCAACTCTTAAACTGACTGCCCTTTGAGATACAACGAAAGTTAATAACATGATTAGTTTATCGGACATTAATTCCACGTTAATCTTACTTTAGGTGACAAGATTATGTGTTTTTATTACGCAAGTTGAAAGTGTGAAAAATATTGACCCAAAAATTTGTTTAAGAATATTTTGACGGAGTGTTGCTTGTGCTTGGTGTGCTAGGATCGTTGGATTTGCCTGTCAATCATTGGCACCGTGAAATAAAATTAATGGATGCTTAGGAGAAAATTACTGTATCCATGTTGTGTTTTTCTCCAAAGCTACTTTACCTGGTCAGGTCTGTCAAGAAATTTTCCGCAATAATTAAAGTTAGGAAGTTATCTTTTAGTATTTACACCGAAACAAATATAGAGCTTAGGGCCTTTCAAACTTTGTAGGTACTTTGTATTTGTAAAAATATACCCGGCGCGGCACCTCCAACGTAGGCACGACCCGTAAGCTCCAAGCCTACGTAAACATTTATCAGTAAATCTAGAGAAAGTTAAAAATAATGTTCGTATCTGTTGTCAACAAGCGATTGCCAAACAGACAACATTACCAAAACAAACAAAGTGTCACTAGATTACACAACAATACGTTGAACCCACGTTATCAATAAGGCAAGCCCTTTATGTCCCATTATATATTAACATACTCACTTCCTAAATGACGTAACAATTATTACGTAAACCACGAAAGCAACCGCACCCACACGATATAGGCAACTGAGGTCGCAGGAAATTAAAACGCATTACGCCCTAATAAGGACGCATTACTTACAAAATAGGAACATTATTACACTATTATCGCTCATATTGAATATTTCGCGGTTATCTTTCATCAAATAAGATGATAGGTAAATTGAACTGAATAGAATAATACTGCTTCATCATTTCTGATATAAAAACTTCTTACTTAATCATAGAATTCCTTGTTCAAATGGATCGTTACCGAAGCGCGATATGATTTCTCACATAAACTGAACAGTTCAACTTTATCTGCCTTAAACAAAGATAAAAATACACATAATTATCGTGCTTAATAGTGAGGAGTCTTCAGTACCCTATCACTTATTAGGTGAAGAGTCTTATAATAAGTTAGATTATGTTAATAGGAGCGTTATAAATGTTCCCCACTTGTATACACCATATTATAACAGTGGTGGCTTCAATACCTTAACTGACATCTTCATTCTAAATTATATTTATATGCGAATTCATAATCATAATAAATTACTCTTCCGCGACCCACAATTTCACTGCGATTTATGTTTTTTCACTAGTTTATAAATAACATCATTACATAACTTAATGGCATCAATATTTATGTAATTTATTCTAAATTAATCACCTAATAAGTTTTGATACAAACGATAAACATGGAGTTGGAATATTGAATTGGCTATTTACCTATATTCCAGTTAGATAGTCGCCTCAGAAGACTTTGTTGGCTAACGGGGTTAGTATGTTGAGATCTTGAGGTATAAACATCATAGAAACACCTTATATAATAAAATCAAAAAGTAATGTTTTAGAAAACACTTTCCCACATTTCACTACAAGTGCATCGCACAATAACTTTCAATCATCATTCACGATGGTCGATTCGCGACGACCATAAAATGAATCCGATGCTTTCATTTAAATTGTTATAGATGTTCTTCCGTACATCTTACGTAAGTTTATCGTCTATATTCATCAAACTTTATTTAATTAACATAAAAATCTATGTAATAGTACATGATAGTCAATTTTATGGTTATTTCATTTGGAATTTATGCTAAATAATGGCTATGATCACTTGAAGGTTTCTGCGTATGAGCTGATTGTCGTAGACAAGTAGGATGCAAAGTTAGGATACGTCAGTTATATTAGTCGCTGCGTTATTCGAAGAAATACAGAAATGAAATAGTGACATCTATGATAAAAGTACTAAATCTCCTTATGCAACAATTTGCACGTCAATAAAATATAAGAAATTGGTTCATGAAGATCCAGTTTCGCAGTTAGCAGCTAGCAGCAAAAGGCTCCAAAATCTGCCATATAAACATATACATACCATTGTAATCCAACAAAGGCCTTCGTTAACTCCTTTTGTAGCATTTAGAAATGCTTATTAGGCAATGTTTATAGCGATTAGGCAATTGACGAACAGTCACAATAATCTGATTATTTAAAAAGCTACTTCTGAACGTCAATCTATGTCAATACTTCACTAAAGTTTGACCGCTAAGCACATGAGGAAACATGCTTCACAAAATTACTGCACCAAAAATCATGTCATCATTTTGAATTCAAATAGGAACCAGAAGAATAATTATTATTACGCAAAAATGGATGTTCAAATTATTGACGCTATAAATCATACATGTATTTACCTTAATTACATACAAGTACCTAATAATGTTCTTATAATAGTTAAATAGAGGTACGTAATCAAACATACATTGAAAGAGCTTGACTCTTACATTTGAAAGTTACAACGGTAACACAGTTCAACATATAAGAGAGAATTAATTAATAAGTGCGGGCCAATTATGGCTATGTAATAGATTAAACTAAGTTAGTAACCATTATTAGCATCTAACATTTGCAATGTTTTAAAAAGCATAAGTGACAATAAAAACAAAATTTATTGAGCTACCGCTAACGGTATAACAGTTTACCATAAAGTTCAAAGTTCTATATCTAATAATAAATAGGACTATTGAGCTAGACTATCAACTACAAGTATAATCTTTTTGCAATAATGTGTTTACCGTAGTGTTAAAGAATGCGTTACATTTTGAACTTACAGTTTAAACGTACGTAAAGGTAAAGAAAGCAACGACATTTACCAAGACTCGTAGCAAGTAAAAAAATACTGATTAATACAAATGTATAACGAGATATAGTATGCACAGCTGGAGACCGGTTGACGGGTGATGGTAATTATTGTCGGCAGGTGAAAGCCGAAGAACATCCTACAGATGATAGCATTGTTGTCTTACGAACCGGTATATCCACTAATATTTTGTTCCAAGTGTACACTGAAAAAGAACTAGCCTGATAATTGGTCGTTGCAAATGGTCTTGCGCAACTTCGTATGTTGGTATGTATATACGTGACTGTTGTGTAATTTAAGCTAATAGTTGCAAATTTTTCGTTTTTTGGTGTTACGTGTCGTTTTGATATTGGTGTTAGTTATAACATCAATAAATATAATTATAGTTCTTATTTCGAGTCTTACAGGTCAAATTGAACTCAATGTAGAGGACTTAATTGCGCGAGATAAAACCAGCAAAACGAGACAACAACCCTGAAGTATTTAAAGTTATATATTTATAGACTGCTTCTTTATTAACCCCGATGCAGAAAGAGGGTCATAACACCCATATTTTAACGTTAAAAATAATGATATTGTTATCACTCTTATCTCATTACACATTACAGCATTATCTATATTTCACACGTCTAAATATTAAGATAAAATGATGAAAAAAAAAGTACAACGATTAAATAGGTTGGTTTCAAAAGATAAAACACACAAAGATAATGAAATATCTAAACATGGTAACAACTTCATAGAGTTTGCACTGTTTGCAAATAACTTTAAGGATTAAAACAATGTGTGCTCAAACAACGTGAGTGACCAAATTAGACAATGTTCTGAGGCAACAGTAGCACAAACAAAAAGACTATATTCCCAAAAATCTATGTTAAGTTTGTCATTAGTGTTGCTTGTTTAATTTCGAAATGTGACTAAACTTACTTTTGGAGACATTTAGTGTTATTTAGGTTAGTCCTCCTGGTTCGTTTTTCATTGTCAAATTAGGAATTGTATGTTTCTGTAGTAACAGAAATTTAAATTACTAATTTGCCAATTAGTATACGAGTACAATATAAGCGATGGTGGCTGAATGGATAAGGGACCAGCGTGCAAATCACGCGGTCCGAGTTCGATCCCGACCGGCAGTACCAAAGTGGATTCCGCTTTGTGGAATTTATATGTACTAGTCAAGTGACTAACCATCTGCTAACGGTGAAGGAAAACATTGTGAGGAAACCCACATACCCTAGAAGAAATTCTATGAGTATGTCTGATCCACCAACCGGCACTAGGCCAGCGTGAGTGGATTATGGCCTAAAAACCCTCTCAGCTCTCTAGATAGAGGAGAGGAGACCCGAGCCCAGCAGTGGGACTTAATGGGTTGCTGATGATGATACGAGTACAATTATGCATTAGAATTAAGCATTTTTACGTCATTCTGATCTGGAAAAATTCTTATGTTTTAATTATTTTTATGTTTTGCCGACGCGTCGGCGCGGCGTCTCAATATTGTAATTTAATAATATTAAAAAATCTTCAGACCATAACAGAAATAGGTTACCTCATAATAGTAATGTAATTATAAACGTTTTTCCGCACGTCAACCTTGGTAATGAAAAACGATATACTAAGAAACATTAAAGTGCAGTTAGAGAGTGCTGAAACACTTTCTACACATAAACGAGTAAGTATATCGTCTAGGTAAGTGGTTACACTGCAATATTAAGAAGACCATACAAACATTGTAAAACAGTTGCAAGTTGAACACTTATTAGTTCGTTCAAACTGTTCACAAATAATTTCTAACTAGGTAAGTTATTTTCTTGTGTTATTTTTAAAGATTGCTGCGTCATCTTACAAATAACGGTACCAGTGAATTATTATTAAGTATACTACTTACATGTAATTTAAATAATACTAGTGATAATAATACTACCTATAGGATTTTATGATAATATCTATACAATATACATACTTGTTTGGTCATTGAGATTATGGAGATTGAGACATATTTGGTCGCTAATGTAACAGATCAGAGCAAAAAAATCTAAAGATTACTTGACATTTTTATTATTTAATCATAATACATAACTTATGAGGAAACCTAATGCGGCAATGCCATATTTAAATCGAAGGTACAAATAATACATCTATACCCACTTAAATCTTATAGTCCCTCCTGTGAATTCACACAGAGAGCAACTCAACTTTTTTATGACTAGTGATACCTCATTGAGTTTCAGCAAGGCACGAGTCAGTGGGACTTTGTCGAGCAATTATTACATTTAAGTATCCAAAAAAACAAATTTGTTAAATTTTGCAAGTATTGATACAACTTTCATAAGAAATAACTGTTACAAATAAACATCAAATCAGATCAAAATCAAATTAAATCCTATATAACAATAATACTATAATGTAGAAGCAATCATCCAATATTAAGTTACGGGAAATTCTCAGTTGATCTCGTATCGTCTATCTCTTCCTTACTTGGATATCTGTACCTTCTACGGTCATTAACGGTTAGTGCATTTATCGTGGATACCATCGGGACCTACTTCGTTTTATCTGCGGTCACATCTATTAATTTATTCCTGGTTGGAGCTTAATGTATTGATAATTTAAATACAACTAACAAACCGAATTCGCAGTTTGAAGAATTAATTTTGTTGTTTTGCTTAATTAAAAGTATTTTTTTTTTCCAATTTCTGTAAAATTCCACCATTAAGCTACTAACGAGTCAGTTGATATTTGATATAGCTGCCATATGCATATATTTCATCACTATAATAAATTAAAAAAATATCACTTAAACTAATGCAAGTATAATTTTATGCAGAACAGGTTAAATAAATTTTGCTGCTGCCAATTTATAAAACAACATATTAAAATCATTTTGTATACCTACAGCTAAAAAATACGAGTAAATTCTTCAAATTAAATTTCGATTACGTTGCAAATATTACCTCAAATAATAATGACAATTATTCATTCTGTCTGCATCATGAGAACCTTCGTACGTGTTGACATCGCGTTCAGTTTGCTCACGTCTCGGCTCGGTAAGTTGTTCGCAAGAGAATCGACTACGGGTGAACGCTCGTGATCGCTCGCACAATTTTTAACCATTATTCCCATGACCGTTTTGGATTTACATATTACACGATCAGCTAATCGGAATTTTGGTATCGCGAATAACAATCAGTTTTAAGATGTTGATGTATTTTTGCATTGTTTACTTTGCAGAATAATGAGTAAAATGATCTTTGAATATATTTTTTGGTTTGAATTTGTATCTATGCTCCGAGCTACATCGTAACTTACGGTACCATCATTTTTTCTATAAGTATATCAAAAAACGATGACAAAGTCTTCTGTGACATATAAATAACATTACAGATTCTCTAGAACTTTTTTTACAATAGCCCATAAATCGTATGTCTTACACACATATAACTACTACATTTACTTGGTATACGTAAAATTATAAGAAATGTAATGTCGTATAAATCTATCAACAAACAATAAACACGTGTCACAAACAAAGGGCTTGTTAAAAGAACAATTTAGAATAACTTTATGGGACAAGATACTATGAATAATAAACTAAACCATTCATAAGAACTAGACAGTACCTACACAGTACGACTGTTGAATTTGTAATACAATATTTCAAAAGCTTTGCCATTTGAATGTAAAATATAGAAAAGTTTATTTTTAATTTTATCAGTACGGTTAGCCGATGCTCCTAGAATATTGTTAACTTTGTTTAGAATTCTTCTGTGTGCGACGAATTAATGTGGTATTTGAATTATTTATTGTAGTAGTGAATGTGATAATGACGGACTTGTTGGTAATTTAGATTTTTCTTCAAGATTACATAATATTACATCCTTCTTTATCATAAATCAATATTGATTTGAAATTTGAAAAATTGTTTGGCAATTTTGTCTCGGTAAAAAGTAACCAAGGTACAGGCTACTTTTTACTGAGATATCACAGAGGCGAAACCACTGGCGGAAGCAAGTCTAATATATTTTAGAACTGTAAATAGGCTTTCTTTATCTTCTCGTACAATATTGTATGTGCTGTTTGAACTAAAGCAACATTTTTACTAACCAAGCATTTTAGTGCTTTATTTCTGTTTTAATGTTTACTAAAGCCTTAAATTACTTGATCATTGTAATGTACCCAATCTAATATTATGTCTAGTCTATTTCTCAGGTGCATCACGATCGTTTGAACTTGTCGGCACTGCGCTAATACATTAGCGAGTGAGGCGAAGAATAACAATGTCAGCAATTATGTCTGTCGACCGTGGGAAGTTATAATATGATCGGAACAGTATTAGTTACTATGAAGTTCTATAAACCACGGAGGCTAGAATAATTAATTATTATCACATTAAAAACATTTGATAAAGCACAAATGTAGCTGCTATCAATAGATATAATTTTAAAATTGACACTTTATTTCTATGTTTTATATTATCCCATATAAAAATAACAGTAACTGCAAAACTAGAAGTCTTCATTCTTGAACATAGAATTAATCACACAAATACGCACTCTTTAACCTCCAAACAAGTCAATAAACTTAGGTACTCTAATATACTGGTGATTTGTTTCACTGTAGTGTATGAGTCATTACAATGGAAGATTACGAAGACACAAGCTCATTCATAACGAAATAATAGTTTGTAAGTACTTGTTACTTTTATCATAAAAATGTATCTGAAAGTTTCAATGAATGCCACTAACTTTCGAATGACGTGGGATGGACAGAATGTACGAAAGTTAAATTATAATAATAATTATTACTATAATTTGACTTCTAATGATTCATAGTGAAATGGGGATTTGATGCCGTTGCTTGCCCATTCAGGGAATGACAGGACCCTGTGTTGTGTTTAGTTTATAACAATGTTTAAAGATTAGACTTCTTCATATAAGTTAGATTTCTGAAAAGCAAAACAATCTTTCTGCCCTAAAGAAGCCCTTAAAGCGTCTTTATTTATTGTTCCATGAAGAACTCGGGAAAAAATTAACAGCTTCAAAAAATATTTTAAACTACTATTATATACTATTCAGCTTCTTATTCAGCACAGGAAATAATAATTCCGACTTTCTCAAGTTCCATTTGACACAATAACATTCCAACAGTAATTAAAAGCAAACACAAAGTCGATTGAACTAAATAAAGTTCATGCTAAAGTAGTCACACTGTGTATAGCTGGAAAACAATAAGCACATCTTCATAATTGTGCGAATTATGAACAGGCATTGAATATGGTCACTTACTTTCTAGGACAGTCGTGATTGCAAGAACACTCTGTAGCAATTATTTATATGAGAAAATAATTTTTGCATGTTCTTTCATTTTATTGTTCTCCCGTACATGGTCTATGATGAATGTCTAGTCGTACGTGAGATGTACGCTATTTCTGTCATTATTTAAATTGATCATAAAGACGGTATTAGCGTGAATTGTTTGATTGTGCTCTAATGATATCCTCTACGTCTGTTGTACTTGTATTAGTGACTAAGGTCAAATGAAATTATCAACATTGTAGGGTTTGTACGTGTATTTTGTTAATTCTATACTAAAAGGCTTTTCTATTGTCTTTGACTTTCCTTTTTCAGACATTAATTATATGTCCAAGGGGAAATACCCTGCGTGAATATGGAATTGGTATTAATTTTCGAGTTGTTTGTCGGAGGTTTCTCTCGATACCATAATAAAGCGCAAATACTGCTACAACTTAACACAACATTAATTCTCCATTACCGATTCACGCTATAACTTTCGTTCATAATAGCCGTGAAAATACTGATCAGTACTTGAAGGCTACAGTTTATGTACCTAATAGAAAAGGGACCAGATGTGTGGGAAGGGCAAATAGGTACATTCCGAAGCGATGCGCAAACATCACTTCTCACTACTCGATGTTAGCGATGAGTAGATTCATGGTTCACATTGTCGAAGTTAATGCCAGATATAACAATCTACATACATTTATGCAAAGGTTAGGAACCTCATTATATCATCAGCATATAAGTATCTATAGATATAAAATCCAAATTTTAATAAAATGAAACAATTACAAAACCTTAATCCCTGTTATCCTACATAGATCATATAAATCACTGATAATACACAATTACACGCAGATAGATCGGGTGTCATGGACATTGCGCAACGTCAATCGAAGTGCACCGGTGAGCGGACTGTGCACTGGTGAATGACAGCGCGACCGCAACTGATACAATCGTAATTGTAAATAATTTTATCGATAACATTGTATTTACTATAATGATGCTTGTTTTTTAGGTAAATTGAGCATGAATGGGTTTTAAATTTGGACATTAGAGCGGGTTTAAAGAAAAGGCGATCTTAGAGATATTTCCAAGAATCGCACTACAGCACTGATGCTATTGAATGCGTACGTACAAATAATAACGCCTACCAAACAGTATATAATGATAACAAGAAAGCTCTTTCTTAGATCATGTTAATATCTACACGCTCCTAGAATTTCGACTAACAAAACTGAATTAAACCCATCAGAGCAGAACTAAAATCAACAAGGTCCTATCAAAAACTAAACAAGTTCATTGAAATGTTGTTAGTCGTTATAAATCATATGCTTTTTGCTTTTATTAACAGCTAATTGTCTATACCCGGTTGCAGTTATTGCTTCGGGTATTATCATTGTATAACGATATTTATTAATTACGGTACATTTGAAGTGTTCTTAAATAAATCGCCCGTGGTTTGGTTCAGTCACACATGTGCTATTTCAGACTCCAATCTATCTGTGTGCTTAAAAACATGATTGAGTAAGAAACATTTATCCATACATCCACACCTTTCACATTTATTATATTGGTAGGATTTTATATTTCATTAGATCCAAACATAGTATTTTCACGAGAACAGTTTAGGTAATTTAACTCCCGTTTTCTCATCGTTGCGTCTTTTGCAACCAGTCCTCTAGTATCAATATATATTCAGGCAGGAATATTTTTCAGATAAATCTTGACATCAGTAACTGAGATGATAAAATAAGGGGAAGTTCTATATTTATCCATTGATATCAAGTAAATAAATTATACAAACCGATTACCCCTTAATTGTAAAATAATTACTTTTAACTTTCATTACTTATTAACAGACACACATTCACATCTACAATATTAATAAACAAGTCTTATGAATGTAGTACACATAATAAAAAACGCTTAGCTCAAGGCATAATATTATTATACAACAAAATTAAAACATATCATGTTATACAATACGTTTTGTATATAATACTTATCTGCGATCTACATTGTACTTCCGATCCGTAAAAAGATTGGTGTTATACTGGTAAGTTTGACGTGTCTGTGTGTCTATGTCTGTCTCGATATGACATCGTAGCTCTTAAACCAAGGCGATTTTGTTGCGATTTTTTTATTTATGATGATATGCCATGATCGTGATGGTTTTTTAACATGTTCTATTAAATTGGTGCAGCTTCTACGTTATCAGTGCTTTCCAAGTAGTCACTTAAAATTTTCAAGATTGTTTTTTTTGGTTCAAGCGTCGTTGCTTTCACAAGGGGTGGATTTAGTTCCATGCGCATTTGCTCCAGCAATGATACTAATTATATAGTTTTAATGTTGATAAAAATGTACGTTACATCTATACACGTAATTGTGTATATGTATACACAAATAAGAATATATTAGACGCTCCGAAACACTTATTTCCCTTTCCAACCACAAAATACTTTTATTTTATTTTTTTATTTCTTCTTTCGTATTCTTATCACCATCATCATCAGCCCCTCGCATCACGTATTCTTTTCCATATATATATATTTATACAGGGTGTATACGACGATACGACATTAAATGACAAGGCAGCCAGTGTTAACCCTTATAAACATATTCTAATATAAATTATTAAAAAAAAAAAAGCTACGTACACATTATTTAAAGTCTAAAAATTTAAGAATATACAACCACACATTATTTTTCTATCATGACGTTTTCGACATGACGATGACAACAGTGCGGAACAGAGTAAGAGATAAGATAATATGAAAGAGTCAGAGATATTTAAATGAATTGAATGACGTAATGACAACATACGATCAACGTAAATACCTACAGGTTGTTTAAAACTGTGAACAACTGTGACATAAAGAAAGTATATTTGCGTCTAAACTATTGCAAATTTCTGTTAAATTTTTTTGGTATATTCTTCTAACATCACATGCTACACGTGGTTTCATTTAATGTCGTATCGTCGTATACACCCTGTATACATATATATTTATTTTTTATGTATATTTATTATATATTTATGTTATATACCTATGCTTTCTACGTTCAGAAAATCCACAACTCCATTACTTTACATGCACCTACTTTTCCATATCTCTGCATCACCCAAAGGCAGACTGGTAGATAATGCCTTAGGCATTAATTCCGCCTATACATTGTATTGTGTATGAAGTTTTAAATTAAAAAAAAAATACTAGCGTTAGTACGTTTTTATTAGTTTTAATAAAACACCTATCAATTACATTACCAATCGAATTCCAAATCAACTGTTCCTATTCCCACACAGTACAAAATCAGAAATCTGATTCAATAATCGCAGTGAAACCACACGAAACTGTAGACCACAATGAATAAGTGAATCTATGGGCAGTATCGACATTTTATATTGATAAGTAGGCTCTATAATTCAAGCATAGTCTTGCAGTATTGGGATATTGATTTCTGATACAGACGGTTTCCAAATCCATATTTGGAAATCGTCTGTATCTGAATTCGATATTATCTTTAACATTTATTTATAATAGTTGCAGGGGTAGTGTAGTGTGAACTAATCTGTCACTATTAAAAATAATAAAGTTTGTCAGGAGGAACAGAAATTCGGCTTCATCTCCTTTGAATAACTTCTCATGTATTTTTTCTCCCATATATGTATTTTGTGGCGTTTGGAGGAAACATCATTGATTGCTCTTTTATGATTGATTACTAAACTATACATTTAACTATCTTATACATACATATGAAAACATAGGCTGTCATATATCGCGATAATGTGTTGTTAAGCTAGTAATCCATATATCTGAAATCTAGTTTCGTAAAACATTCGTAAACATAGAACCACGCCCTTTTTCCATGTAGGGGTCAACAGAGGTGTATGACACTTCGCCAACTATATTTGGTCCAATGTTATAGAGGCGATTATTAATATTAATCGGCCCTATTTTTCCAGTCTCGTGGTTGATACTGAGAATAAGACAGAAAAGCCCAATATAGTTTTTGCCCGAGTCGAAATCGGGACCTCTTGCACAGAGGCCCGATTCTGCTAAACTACACAGTTACACACGTTGATAGCAGAACAATGGACTAATATCGACCAATCACAGGCCGGCATTATGGCGCGATTGACTTAGTAAGCCAATCACAGTTGAATGAGACCATCGGCTTACCATTGTGATACAACTGTGTTAGCAGGTTCGGGCTCTGCAGTCATCCCGCTACGCCATTTTAGATCAATTTTCGTATTACTCAGAGGCTTTATGGTGTTATCCACAAAGTGGGCCCTAGCAATTAATAACATACCACTGCACCGTTAAAAAGTAACTACTTGCCATTTAATTTCAATTCTCATCAAAGTAACTATTATATTGTTTACATGATTGTTACACTGACAGCTGTCAGTGCTGTAGTGGTCTTTGAACATTGTTTTCTGTGAATACGGAACCCAACACAGGTGCCATTTAGTTATATAATTGTATGGCTAATGAGAATACACGATAGAATTAAATATTTCCGCGTATTTCATTGTTAGATGGTACTGATAACATCTGCAGCGTTTGATGGTAATGGCTTTTACATTTTACTGTAAAGGGCAATGAGAGGTTAGTTTATAATTAACTAGCTTCTGCCAACAGCTTCACTCGCGTGGTATGTCGATAATAAGTAGCCTATGTCCTAAACTACGTCTATCCGTTCAAGGGTTTAGCTGTGAATTCATTACAAACAAACTAACAGAAACAAGCTTGCATCAATAATATTACTTGTTGAGGTTTCAAACTTTCCTCATCTCGTATTTATCCATTAACGGAGTATCTATTCAGGCAATTAAAAAAATATAATAATATCTACGTTTGTTTGAGGATCCTATTATGACATTTAAATACATCACTAGGTATCACTCAATGATGTATTGTAAAAAACAAGCACTAAAATGAAAGCCTTTCCTTCCGCGGTCATAAAAACATCGATTAGTTTCAAACGATTCTCCCATGTCAGTCTACAGTCTACAGGCCACTAAAATGCCGCCATTGCGCAGTAAAACGTAAAGTAATAGGAATTCGCACGAGTTTTTATTGCACCAATGTGTTATTAGGTGCGAAAACAATAAAATTACATATCTCTGTAATTGTAGACTATTGCTTTACAATGTAGTTGGTTTTGATTGGAATATGAGTTTTAATTATAGTATGGGTAATAGGCTGTTAATTAACATGTCGTAATTTTCAGAGTTTTAAGTTTGTTTTTGAATCAACACTGTTTTATATCTGTGACAGAATTTATTGGAGAGTAAAATAGCATAATTTGTAATGTATCCATCGTAATAAAGTGTAATCTAAAGCTGGATCATATTAACTAGTAAAACGTGCTAAGTACTAAACCAAATAAATTAATTTCGAATGCTTTGGCGGTAGAAAATATAGAGATCATTATTGCATCTTTTATATTATATCTACCTAACCATTAATATTTTAATGAACATACCTACAACAATACTTAACTATATCTATGTACAATTAAATTATACTTAGAACATTTGATTTGATTTACTCTATCAGAAATAAAGCTCTCAAAAGGTTCATCTCAAACTAACTAGCTTTTTAATCTCAACAAAAAATATATTTAGTTAATGTAAACGAAGTTAATGCAATTTCACCTTATGTACGTATTTTTATTGAAACATCCACATTGCTGACGACCGGTTGCTTAGATATAGCGAGATTGATGGATTCATTGTAAGCCTATATTGCACAAAATTGTCTCAAAACATGTTCTCGTATACCACTATGAAAGTTGATCAGCCCACAACAGGTTTAATCGCAACCGCACGCTGACGACTCAATTTACTGAAATAGCAAATAAAAACCCACACATACGTAGAAATTTAAAGAAAATTTCTTATAAATAATGGCTGTTTTTCACTCAATTTTTTAGAACTAATTGAGAATTGGACAGAAAATAGATGTTACTAAGAAATGGCCTGATACGTTCGTACAATTAGGTTGTAGAATATGTTTGCCATCGAGGTGAGGTCTTTCCGAGCTTCGACGACAAGAGCAGTATACAAACAAGGAAACAAAAGAATTATAGTGTAGCTATCTATCTAGTTACAACCTGCTAGAGATGAGACTTGCCTTGCCTATGAAAATATTTCAAATATCCTGACCTCATCATACCGTCGCGCTAGATAATGAATGTGTACTATTTATTCCACATTTAACTACAGAAGGAAACTCACAACTTTGCTATATTTTATAGTTCATGCATATTCAGGTGGTCACTCGAGCATAAAGTCCGTTATTTCATTCACCCACATTTCTGAAGACAAAAAATGGCCTACCACAACTAGAAATAAACAATTGAACTCGCAACTAGAATAATATGACAACATTGAGTTCACGACTCCTTATGCATTTGATACAATGCAACTTTATTGATGTACTGGCCTACTTGAATTTTAGACCGTCAAAGTCACCATATATGTTGGTAAATACGTCGCATCAACGGGAAACCTTCCAATAATAATACAGCGCAGACTTTTCTAGCTCAACTATCACCACAGATATCGACAAACTTTTCACAAAGATTCGAATACAGAGGTAGGCCTACAAAACGATAGTATCACGCAAGCGTGGATTTAAATGTTTTAGCAAGAAGTCTGGATATGTGTAAGGAAAAAGTAGTAGCAACCACAATAACCACACAATAAGCTGGTCAATTATAAAATGATAAATATGTAATACACAATTAGTTACACAAGTATTAAAGTTATCGGGCTCTATCAGTGAGACATGATTTTCACTGAACGTTTCCGGTGGGTGGACGAGACACGAGACACTTTCGTTCATATTGTTATTCAACGTTGCCCGGCGGTTAGCGGCGTACTTTCTTGGAACTATGCACTAAGAGTGCCTTGGTTGTGAATGGGCGAGTGTCAGGTACGCGCGTATGGATAGCTATTTATTAGGCAATATATCTTTTTTATATCCCTCAAGTAGCAAACAAGCCTTCTGATTAAATTCTTTGCGTTGTCCATGTATCGCACTTTAAAAACACGTATAATGCAAAGATCATCACTATGCATGGCCCATCTGTGAATTTACTTAAACGCTGAATAAACCTAGAAGACAAGACTTCCTAGTACCTTCTGCCTTGTAACAATTATGCTGTTTAAAAACAAGTTCATGTAAACTTTCTAAGAGATTTTTAAGACTTGAATCTATAAGCGAATCAACTTGACAACAACAATGACGGCTAATATCTTTAAAAAATTCGTAGCGAAGTAAAACTACCAATTTAGTTGATTATTTAGTGATTGCAACATCGAGAAAATTTACACACAAATATAGTTAACAAGCTTTACGACAGCTCTTTATTCAAATTTCTTATCTACGGCCTTACACACCCTTTAACAACTTAATTACTATAGTCCATTCGCATTTACCAAATGCCAAAGTAACACAAGGTAATAATAAATTGCTGACAAAGTTAATTTGCCTTTCGGTCACGTAAAAAGTTTAGATTTACATTATTGTTTCACGACTTGCCTCGATTATTTATGTTGGAGCTTAAGCTTTGGATGTCCTTAATTGGTAAGTAGAAGCCATTCTAGTCTAATCACATGGGAATAGTTCTGGGATTTACTTAGTACTTTAACATCGTCCTGTGTGGTATGGTAATGATTAGTTTGTGCCAAAAATACTTCAATGTGATTGTTTTATTTATTGATGAATGTCATAGAAGCAAAATATGTATGCAACCTATATCAGTCTCATAGATTTTGAAAAGTCAAAGCTAGCAATTTCTGCCTACCCCTTTATTAGAAACGGGGCGTGATGTATGTGTATAATTATGGTTTAATTAGTTTTTATTTAAGGAAAAGTCGTATCCTTTGATTATTTACATTAGGGACGTTAAAAAACTTTATTCCATCCGTGAAAGCTTAAATAATAATCATTCAATTTATTTACACACATATCACTTAGGTATGTATATCCAGGAATCATTTGATTTGAAAGTAAGCTGTATAAATGTCTACATTTGCATCAAGTCTAAGCAAGAAAGCCTCCACGTTGGTGAGAAAGATATGTAAAACAGTGTCTTTTGAAATTCATACTACTATCCGCGTCGTTTGACTAGGTAGGCTTTAAACTTTGAAATTGCTTACAATGCGTCTTGATAGTAATCTGGTACATTTCAAAGTTATTGTTAAATTTTCCCTCACATATAACATGGTCATATATTCTGCTAATGTGACTGCTGGAGTTATTATTCTACTATGTAAATTATAATAGGTGCGGTTTGTATCTTGCCCAACCTAAGTAATAAGGCGATTTAAAAAGGTTATTAGCTAAATTATAGTGTTCATTATCTAGAGAATTAAATACCAAAATTTTCTGTAGCTGGTTCATTCGTGCTTATTATTAGTTCTTAGTTAATTTAATTAATTAATTTAATTATCGCACTAACTATAACGAATTTGCATTGATTGGAAGAAACTTATTTTATTTTTAAATTTTTTTCATTTAAAAAATATTTATACGAATTAATTGCGTAACAGAATAACTAAAAGTATCATTAAATAATATATAACAATACATACAGATAATGTAACAAATTACGTAAATACACGTAAACGTAATAAAACTCCTTACGTCAATTAATCTCTTTAAACAATATACTTCAGCATTATTCGACATTGTTGAGAGCAATTATTGTTCTAAGTGAAAGTAAGTCTACAGGGAAAGGGCTAGGCCATTTTAAACTGATATTTGTATTCTCGGAATCTATCTAATAACATCTAAGTATCCACTTACTGTACTGCCATGAAATTAGCCCTCTACAGGCAAAATGTTTTCTTGTATCGCTCGCTATAGTAGCAATAGGAATACAATAATATCGAAAGTAAAGATACTTGATCAGAGGAGCAACTCAGTTTGTATATTTGTATTTTTATGGCATATGAAAATGAATTAAATTATACGGTACATTTTCAATTTTCGACAGAAGAGTACGACAGAAAAGTAGAGATCTACGGAATTCAAGAAATTCTAAAATCTGCGAATCTCCGAAAATGTTATTACTCTTTAATAGTTGGCAAATAATGACAAACCTAGATAAATGATACTAAACAAACATTTTGAAATAGAAATCCGCAATCAACATCATCAAACACTCTTAAACTCACAAATAAACGGGCAAGTAGTCATTCACCTCGTTACATAAGCACTTCAAACAATTATATCCTTAAAGCCTAAAAACGGACAGCTTTCTTGAGGGAACTGACCTTTTCTTGACACGATGACACGTAAAACATAATGCAGATGTCATTACACATAGCTCAATAATGGTCACTATAACAATAGGTACCTACTAAAATAAGAAATGAGAAATTCGTTGTACGGACAAACAGCCCTGACCAGCAAAAAAATATATTCAAAAGAGGTCAAAATGTGTCGGCGTGTGTGCAGTGAACAACAGCTCCATCCACTGCTGCATATTAATGTTCTATTCATTTTAGAGTATTTCTGTACAAAATAATGAAAAGTGAACATTTGGCTTTAAACAGAAAATTATATTTCCTGTATAGTGTATAGTCATCAATCTTATCCTCTCTAAGCAAATCTGAGCTGACCAAGTTAATCTCTGATTGGTTTCCTATTAATTTGATTTCAATCTCGAACAGCCAATCAATGAATTAAATTTATGGCCAGAATCATTCGTGACATCTTATATAATCTATTCAAAAACACGGGCAATAAGCTCATCCTCGCGATATTTATGTCTTTGTTCGAAATAGCGGTCTCTTTCAATTTCATCGTCGAAATTGATTTGATTGCTGATGAACAGATATTTTTTATTTCATGGTTTGATTGATCACTTCTTGTTAAGCTGAACTTATAGTAACTATGTGAATTCCTAGAGGTGTTATTGCTCTAAATATCGCTAACGGAATATTAGGATTTTTTTATATTATAACAGGATTCTTACTGAAGCTTGTAATTGATTAGTTATGCAATCAAGAGTTTTGTGTAAACCTTTCGATATAAAGTCAATTAATTAAACCACCCATAAACAATTTAACGAACTTTTTAGTGCTAAAATTCTAATATTTTGTTATGTAAAATGTGTCACGTACTTTGAACATGAATTCATCATTAAAATCATCTTCTTACTATAACATTTCTTCAGCAATATCGTTTGAGATTTATCAGTAGCATCTATGTAAATTTCAAATCTTCCTTTTTACTGTCAAATCTAACCTTTTATTTTGACATCTACACAGTAAAATTGTAGTTTTTAAACGACTTCAAAAAAGGAGGAGGTTATATGTTCGACTGTATGTATTTTTTTTTTTTTTTATGTATGTTCATCGATTACTCGGAGATGCCTGAACCGATTTAAAAAATTCTTTTTTTGTTTTAAAGGGTATACTTCCGAATTGGTCCCCTATTCATCACGTCAAGTTCTGATGATGGAATCTCAGGGAAATCGAAGGCAACCCTCAAATTTTATAGGCACATGTTACGTATTTCATATATTTTTTAAAGTTATTCAAGTATTTACGTCTGATAGTCAACATCTCATGTTGATGAGCTGGTGATGGAAGGTATAACTCCTTAACTGTTAGGAGTTGGAGGATAATTCTTTCGACATTATAGGTTCTTATAAACCAATAGTTGTATTCTTGTAGGTTATTTAGGTGAGCTGATACTGGACGGTATAACTCCTTAACTATTAGGAGTTCGTGGATAATTCTTTCAATATTATAGTTACTTATAAACCTATAGTTGTATTCTTGTAGGTTATTCAGGTGAGCTGTCAGTGGAAGGTATAACTCCTTGACTCTTAGGAGTTGGGGGATAATTCTTTCGACATTATAGGTACTTATAAACCTATAGTTGTATTCTTGTAGGTTATTTAGGTGAGCTGTCACTGGAAGGGAAACTTCTTAATGTTTAGGAGTAAGAAGATGATTTCTTTAAATATCACATCCATGTATAAACCTTAAGTTGCTAGTGTTATTTCAAGTGTCTGAGGTAAGAGCTCTTGATTGAAGATAAAGTTGTATAATTCAAAGGAATTCTTAGATGATATTTTAAGTTTTCGATATAGTATCTAACCTGCATTGTATACCTATACTTGTTACCTGTCGAATTTTATAGGAAAGAAGAAAGACATAAAAAGCTGAGAGTTTTGAGATTCCTCTATTCTACAATCAGGTTGTGTTGTTAGAATATTTAAATAGACGTTCCCTTCTATCGAAGATTCTTTATTTCGGTTTTCCGTCTTAGTTTGCCAGCCAGTATTATTAAATCTGCTAGATAAAAAGTACACTAAAAATGGAAAAATAAACTATTTTTAACAAAAAAATATTATAACGACTTCAAATCAGTACTAAAAAGCGAAAAATAAACTGAATTAGATATTTAATTCCAAGCTAAAAAATACCTACCTACCTTTTTAAAGTATAATACCCTATTACTAATCTGTTTGAAGTCGGTGCCAGCCTAATGAGGTTGTATCACTCAGTTTGAGCCGTCCACTAGGTACACGCAAGTGCAAGGTGGTGTGAAGTAGCGAGCGGTAACAGATGTACGTACTAAGTAGTACGTAGCTTAACAAACTCTTTAGGCTTGGCACCGACTTCAAACAGATTAGTAATAGGGTATTATACTTTAAAAAGGTAGGTAGGTATTTTTTAGCTTGGAATTAAATATCTAATTCAGTTTATTTTTCGCTTTTTAGTACTGATTTGAAGTCGTTATAATATTTTTTTGTTAAAAATAGTTTATTAATATGATTAATCTCTTGTTGGAATTGTAATTTATTTAAAACAGAACTATTATAGCTAAATTTAATTGCCGGTGGTCCAACCTCACCATCGTCAACAGTTATACAATCTTCACATACGACAGAAATAGCCACACAGGCATCAAATTTGACACTATCATCACTATAATGCTCCTCGCAATTATCTCCCACTTTCATATTAGCACCTCGGTTTCTCAGCACAGTTCACACTTAACTTACATAATGTTATGAAATCACAGCGCTCTCATTTACCTGAAATAGAATGATAAAACGTTAGTATTATATTCCTTTAGTGCATAGGTATAAAGTTACGTATGTATCTAATAAACTGCATATCGATAGTAATCTAAATGACAATGCAATTTGATTAAGTGGGACACGAGAAATCGTTGATGCCGAACTGGTAACACTTAAGTATTGATAAATTGTGGTTATTGCTTGGCACCATTTTAAAATTAGAAAAGGTTTAAATACCAGAACCTATTTATCTGCCAAACGTCAAATTTGTCAGCAAGTTTCATTATATGATCATCAGCCATCATCATCATCATTTCAGCCTTTAGATATTTACTGCTAAGCGTGGGCCTCTACTTTTGCTGTCACCAATGCCATTCTTGGTACTAAGAGTAGTATACAAATAAGAGGCTTAAAATGTTATTACATACATCAAAATTGGCATCATAATTTTGTGCAATTTCACTGGTTCTTACATGTGACACCGACAATTTTGTTTAAAATTCTATTATTTAAGCAACTAATACTGAATATCCTTGATTTTTTCATAAACATTAAAAAATGCCAATCTTTCTTAATATAACAATATAATTAATTCAACTGTATGAATGATTCTAATACTCGTAAGTGTGTCGTAATATTAAGCGTAAAGCCTGCAACGATGACACATCAAAAGGTTGACTAGATACTATCATTGTGCTAACACAATGCAACCACCTTTCGCACTTAAACAATACTTATTCAAATGATCTTGTGGTACATTTTGTAGACGATAAGCGTTGTAATTTTATTTGTGTATTGGACTTAGTGACTAAGGGCCTTCCACCATTTTCAAATAAGTGTCTAATAAGTTTATTAAATAGTCTCAGGTTACCTGAGACTGTTTTGACAGATTTTATATAATAAATACGTCAAAAATCTGTCTATTAAGTTTTATAAGGGCTATCTAGCACTTATTTGCCAGTGGTGAAACAGGCGCTTAGTCATATTTGAATAATTTTAAATTTGAACCAAACATCACACAACCTACATGTCCTACAATTCATTGTCTAATGGTCGTTTGCAATATTCTGTCTATTAATGGATTTGAATAGATTTTAATTAGATATAGAATTTTGACATATTTTGTATGGAGGCTCTAGTAGCCAAATTAATCGATAGATAGAATGTTGAAAACAGCTGTAAGTCGTAGATATCAGAACCGTATATAAAAACTGCTTTCCGTCATGAAGTCGAACACTTTTTATAAACTTAATGATAAATGCAATACAATAATCGCTTTTAACTTAAACCATAGCTGACACCGTGGAATTACACTGTTGAGAATGATTCACAAGAATATATAAGCGGGGTTTCAATGAATAGGTGTAAAAATTGACAGGTCACTAATAATAAATTGTTGATACAACCTACAGCATCATAAAATGATAAATGAAATTAAGAACTCTGTGATAACAAAAGACCTCAGAAGTGGCTGTAAATGAATAGCGAAAATTACTCTAAACTATAAATTAACGGCAATGATTTAGAGACTCTCAAATTTTAAGAACAATGAAATGTAATTAATCTCATACGCGTGTTTGTAACATAATATTACACACACATATCTCGTCTGGGTTTTATCCCCGAGGGGGTAGACATAGGCGCATCACACCCACATTTCGCCTTCACCAAATTCTTGAAACAAATATTATAACGAAAATAAGGACCATATACTGTGTTACTAGACGATTAGATTGGTTACAACCTATTAAAACCAAGAGTCAATAAGATTATTATTACGACATGGTCAGCATGTCATAACAAAATAAATGTATTAGCCACTTCTGATTTATGATATACACATGTTAGTAACAAATTTGACTGCACGCCAGTATGTTGTAAGACCTAAGCCCGCACCTAAATGGACCTAGATACATAGGTGAACGACTTAGGTAATATTCAGATACAAGTGATAGTCATGCACATGAGAATAATGATAAACACACTATAATAATAATGTTCTTCTGAAGAAACTAAAACATGAAATCTGTTCTTGTGATTACAATGGCTAATCTCAGGGGAAAGCGAAGCCGTAGAAGAGAGTTTGAAGATATTAAAGGTGTTTGGAGCTCGATTCTGGAGAAGATACAATGCCCAAGTGGCCCTTCTGATAATTATATGGTAACTTCCACCCATGGACAGGGCTGTGTTCTCTTAGCATTGACTAAATAATGCGAAGAAAACACCACCAAGACCAGTGTCTTGGTGGCGACTTATATTTTCTCTTTCAGTAGGCAGTCCTACTGAAAGAGAAAATATAAGTAGGGAGGGAAAAGAAAAAGAAGAGGTTTGAGAGGTAGGGGAAATTCAACTGGGAACTGCTAACAGACTACAAAATATAGGGTTGTGGTTCCAACTCTATTTTCAAACGCTAGATCTCATATTTAGCAAACGCGGCAGTAAAAAGTTTAACGCATGTCATAATCATGAGCAAAATTTATACCACTATAAATATGAACATCATTTATCCTAGCAAGGAGTGGTTTTATATGATTATTAAGTCTATGTTAATAAATATCAAAATAATCATTAACATTCTGGCCTTTAATCAATTTATTTCTTTAACAAATGGACTCTTAATTAAGTTCGATCCAGGTTGTCTTAATATATTTTCGTCTATGAATATCTATGGATATATCCATTGATAATTATGATATAATCTACAAAAATACTTCACAACAATGCATTGAATCAATGTTATTATGATACAAACTAAACAATGCATGTATTGTTTAATCATCTAGATAATATGCAAGATAAATATAATATCAAATAGAATATTATGACATCTTCGGTATTCTTTGCTGTCAGCTCATAGTTTGCATCGGCACAGATGTTTCATTTCTCATAACAGATGAATAGAGCCTATTCAGTACCTCGCCATGCACCAACGATCACGACCACATCTCTAACAATAGGCAGCAGACGCTACCGACCTCGTCAACGAGCCTTGACCGACTACAGTAGATAAAAACAAGAAAGTAGCAACAATTGTCCCATCTTTACAAAATATTCTCTCATTATAAACTCTATTTGATTACAATAAAGCTTATAATCGTCTAATTATTCTTGACAGAAGCAGCAACCTGCGTGTACAACGATGGTACTACGTTTTTGCTGTTGTTGGTTTTCTATTAGAATTAGTGTATAATTCACCACGGTGTACTTTTAGAAGTAAATTGATTTCTTTCTCCAGGAAGTTGACAAGATTCTCACGGTAGCCGTCATGCGAGGACAGTTGCGGTTGCAGAATCGTGTGGAAGAAAAATCTCAGTGTTCACAAGGAAAACCATTCATTTTATGTATCAGATAACCAACACCATAATTTCTATTGGAAAAACATGCACAAAAATAGCAAAGAAATAAATAATCACCGAGGCTCAAGAATACCCGCGTAATGTTTGTGCAGATGCTACAGTTATGTAAGATAACATTAAATCTTTAGACACTAAGAGCCTTGAAAGCAAACTCTTTAATTAATATTTGCTTCCTCGAAATAATGCTGCGTAATAAAACTCGTTTCCGGTTAATTTTGGGACCAAACCTCGTAGAACATTGGATGCTGTACTTATAATTAGAATTAAAATAACACCTAACCAAATTTGCTATTATTTAATAGATTGACCTTCAAAATACATATTCGAACACTAAAACAAAACATAATTACAATTACACAAATATTGGTTACATTAACAATAGGTATCGTGATTTTACAATTCCATCAGTATATAGACCCTCAATTTCTAACTAAACAACAAGCAATAATGTTTAGTATTCAATCCACACCAAACACTAAAAAGGTAATCTAATAACATAGTTTGACCATACAGAACACCTATTATTGCCACCGATTGCATACTTAATAGTATTAAATACGAGTTTAACAATGCATGTGGCACAGCGGTTGCTTTCATTGCCCATGGCATATCACACAACACCACCATACCTGGCTTCTGGTCTGGTGCGTGTCACTTTCCAATATCTATATGGTACCTATAAAAATTACTCTACTGAAATTGTTATCAGTAGTCCGCCTTAAATCACGTCAATTTATTTCCTAGCTTGCGTCATTTTCTTTAGAATTGTCAAATAACATAAAAATTTACTTCATTCAGGTCCATCATTAATTACTACATGAGTAAGAATCATAAATAAAATAACCTGACTGTATAATAATTTAAGACCACATAATGATAATTTTAATATAATAAAGTAAAACTTAAACTTTAAGATAAATAGTATAACGAACAGTTTGACTTATAATAATACAAATTACGTAGGCATAAATTTCGATAAATGATTTCCAGAAAACGATACGTTAAAAACAAGATGTGACTTAATACAGTGCCCTGAGGGACCCCAGTGTTTATCTACCGACATGTATCTGGGAGTACAGCCACGAAGCTTCAGGCATGATCATATCTACCACTCGAATGTAATGCCCCATGCTAATTTAGCTTAACTATAATCTTTATAGTTCCTCACAACTGGCTTCCATGTTTGGCTGTGTCTGTTGCGTGACTGAGATCGAATATATCGCGCTGTTTAGGCTTATTCCGGCACAGAATCTACCTTTAATGATGCCGTAAACGTGGGCAGGAATGTAGATTTAGGGATTTTTGAGGTGGAAATTGTGTGTGGGTTGTGTTTCTATAACGTTTCATTAGTCTACTTAGCGGGGCTGGGAGTAAGAAATATGACTTCCATATTTATAATCCATATTCCATATTTATATCCAGTTGTATATTTATGTATGAATATAGTTATAAAACTAATATATCTCCCTGAAGCTGTTGCATTATATAATTATAAAATAATCGTCTACCACGAAAATCAATGAGTACGAAAAGCCGTTAACTTGAAACCCTTGATCGAATTTTGTCTTGTCTTGTTCAACAGTTTATTTAGAGAGCTTGGCTTCCACAATGATTATATTATTGATTTTTATAAATATCTACTACATAAGTAAATCTTTTATCTACCAAATTATTTTTATAAACAATACCAAATTGTTGTCATTTCAAATGATTTAAGAAAAAAAATGCAGTTAAGTTTTCAAATAAAATGTTTAAGATTGTGTTCATCGATTGTTTAAAGATTATCCAAATTGGTTATATCCACGATTGACATTTAACATGCGTATTGAGCAAAGAAATGAACCCAAAACTAGTCAATTATGGAAATTTAACCGATGTACATAATTGTCCAATAAAAACGCATTTACCTTTGTACGTAACCACGGACGATTATAACAAATTGTTACTGATTATCTAAATTGCAAAATAGTCTCTGTGACTGTAGGAACAAGATTGACTATTCATTAGCACTTTTTATATTCAACCATGATGCTTACTACTAGAAAAATATCAACTTTATTACGCGGTTTTTTTTTTCAAATCAAAAATTGCTTCTCTACCTACCTTTAAGGCTCTATTCTATCTTTATTACCTCATCTTAAGTTTTCATGTTTCTTCATAATTAATTTGCAATGCTAATCTACAGGAACTACAGGTTAGGTTATTTGATAAGAACCCACATAACTAGATAATACAGACTCTGAAGAACCTAGGATTCATAATTTGCTGGATGTTTCTAAAACTTTTTAACAAAACTTGTTACTAATGCTATGAGTTCAATAACATACAATAATACAATTTGTGTCGCAGATGATTCACACCGACCCAGTACACTAGACATAAAAAGCAAAACTTCGATTCATCGCCTACACTAAATTACTACGCAGATATTATGTTAATATTATTTGAATATGTCTTCAGAGCAATCTATAATGGTTGTAATACTTAATATATTATTTTTTGTTTACTTCAAACATAGAATCTAACATTTTATACAAAGATACATAGTTATTGAGGTTCTATATTTTTTTTTACATTGAGATTTACAATACCTATACACTTCGATACGTAGATCGTGGATGGCGCCTAATTCTGAATTCAATTTCGCGTAATAAAAACGTATTTTTCGTACTACATTTAAAAAATAATCCTTTAATAAAAATAACAATTTATCTTTAATATAAAGTAAAACTTGTTTCAATTTCAATAGAACATTAAATTAAATAAGTCGGCTCATTATCCTGCGGTGCGTCTTCTACCAACATCATTACATGGCATCGTTTAAGTAATCAGAAAGCAGTTCCTGCAAATATTTCTAAGCTAATTGCAACATTTAATAACACAAGTCTTGTACTATTTATAACAGATGATATCAAGCTGCCATATAAGGGAGAAGCTTATATGGAGGACTATTAAAGCCTCATCGTGGCCATTCAATGGTTGAATGTTTCATAACAAACTTTATCATTTATCACAAGTTTTTTTTACATGTCTGAGCTGATTATAATTCTATACGTTTTTGCGTAGTCTATTATTTTTGTTTTGAGTAATGTTTTCATCTTGTATGTATGGTCCGGATGTTTCAATTAATCTTGATCTTCAACCGTTATATGGAAGTCTGTCTATATAAGTTTCTGAATGCTAGAACGTTTTTATAGAAGCAGCCAAATATGATGTATAATAAGCCTACTTCCCACGAATATAAAATCACTGTTTTGGAAATCGTTATACAATAGCTATCGATACTATTTTAAGTTCATGACATAAGCTTAGGTAGAACCATCTTAATTGCCCGTTGTTACCAAATAGACCTAGTTTACGGTACATATATTGTTGAAATCATGACTGTTAAACTGCGTAGGTACTTTGGTTAAAGAGTTATGACGTGTAGGCTTGGCTGCCGTTGTGGCCCACCCAACCATAACCTCTCCAAAACAGAACCCTGCTTCTGGCAAAGTCGGGTAAAAAATGAGCATAAGCATTTATGCGTATTGTTTAATTAGATAATAATATATGTAGATACAACTGCAATTCTGATTATTGTGCCTCTAAAAAAATACAAGCTATGCCTACGATCTCCTACAACGTAATTTTGCATTTTTTGGAATATATTGTGAGTGTAATTTTTTTATACCACGGTGGCAAGCTGACATATGGCCAGCCTAATGGTAAGCGGTTACCGGTAGCATGGAGTTTACATTCTATAATGTTAGAGAGGCAGTAAACTTAGTGTAACGCATAAAATAAAACCCATTCTGCTTACACGCACAGTAAAGGACGCGCATTCTTTTTTCATCATTAACTCTAGGTTCCCAGGTATGTATATAAATAGGTATTTGAATATATTTAGTAAGTTCGTGTATTTATAATTTTAACCCCTTCCAACAAGTGAGTTTAAAGATCTTCACGATAATTATCCATCGTCCATAATCGCTTATCATGTCAAGACATGTCAACAATAGTTTTGGTTTAATTGATGCTGTGGGTTGTCTTCAAATAGACAATAGAATTAGTTTTACATAGATACTCGTATAGCAAAACCCACGCGACATGCGTCACCCAGACAATACGGGTCAAGACCAATACTCAGTCTAGAATCATAAATTTGCATAGGTTCTATAAATTATGGTGCTATGAGGACACAGGAATGATTGGTATAATTTACACGGAGTAGCTTCGGATGACCTGTTTTGAATGCGATGATAAAATATGTATAAAATTTTATATCTTATTCTGCATAGAGACTGATAGCCGTTAAGGCAAATGAGAGTGGAAGTTACGACTTGAAAACATGAGAGCTTGACCAGCCACAGCACACGAAGTTTTGTAGCTTTTAGATCATATACCTAGAATCCGTGAGCAACCGCTATTTGAGATAGGCCTAAGTTCAACAATAATTGTCAATAAATATCGGACATTTACACATTCGAGAATGCTCTACTTTTAATAAGTCCAATTCAATTGTATTGCCAGATACAAATAAAATAAAACATTCGGTACAAACATGCATAGAATTAGCTACCTTCACTTGACATATCTAGGCTATAGTGACGAGATAACTACTATTATTAATACTCCATTAATAAAAAATAATAGAATAAATGCCAAATAAATCTTGAACTTATTTTGCCATACGACACTGGAACTAAATAATAGAGAAGAATTTTATCATGCGATATTTAAGTTTGATTTGTCTAGTCAGACAGATCAAGGGCAATACTTTACGGTTTAATCAGCAACAGTCTAGCTACATAAAAACCGAATATAAAAGGCTTACTTAATTACATTATTAGCTTAATTACAGTGAACCACACCTTCGTCCTCTAATCTCATACAAGTATTAAAACCACGCTTTGTTTGGCACAGTCATGCATGTAACAAAACGAGCTAAGGTCCTTGGCACACTAATCATTTTACGTGTATCATTATGTTATTTCATGTTTTTACGTTTTTACGCAAATGGTTTGTTATAATAGATTTACTTACGCATATTTACGTATTACTAAAATCTATAATTAAAGAAACAAGGATAATTATATATAAATGTATGAAATTAAAGGCTTATTAAACTACCCGATTTCTAGGGTCCCTTTATGGCACCTCCCGAACACCATATAGTGTATCATACTATTGATCCATTAGTATATTACATTACACGGTGATCAGGAGGTACCTTAAAGAGTCCCTAGAAATTGGGTAGCCTAATAAGCCTTTTCAGCTTATTAGTGAAGAGAAGAGAGAAGAAGATCACCACATTTGATTTGATAGTGTTTTAGTTGTCTTGAGAGTTCTACAGAATGTCTTAGATAGAGAGTTAAACTCATATAACAGGCATTCAACTACAAAATGCAGTTACAGTTAGTATAATTATATTCAAATGATTACTAATCAAAATGTTTTCAAGGATGCAATTAAAGTATTTGACCCCAACGTTACACTGAAACAAGACGTTAGTAAACTCCATATAATTTGAGTGTCATTTTCTCATTGAACGTTTATAATGGTCTTATTTAGACATCACTGCATGATAACTGAGGCACACGCAACGCGGAGCAGACTGGGAGGTTCATTATATTCGAAACACTGTCATTATATTAATGCTTTCTATAAACATGTAATCAAAGATGATATCAAATTGTATAGACGAAGCGTGAGCGTGATCGTATTAAACTTTTGCGATAATTCATGTTTTTTTAAACCTTTTGAACACCAAAGTCTGCTATACTTGACAAGCCCAAGCGTGCCCTGAGCGCAGATGTCAGATATAATTGACAAAACCCAGGTCCATAAAAATACAAGATGAAGACATTAAACTTTACCTTTACATGTTTTATTACTAAATCCTAAAAACTAAATTTCTTAGCTTGGCGTCCAGGGCATGGGAATGCCGTTTTGGTCTTCATCTGCGGAACATTGTATAAAAATATGCAGATAGCAGAATACGCCTTGAAGATGAGACACGATAAAGTTCATTGCTTATATCGAACTATCTCCAGTAGAGAACAGCTATGTGTACTTACTTTTAAACGAAAACAAATCATACCTTATTCTAAAACTAAAACTTAATGCTAAGTACCCACCTTAAGTAATTTGCTCTGCGTTGCCGCAACACATTTTTACTAAAATGTCTCACAAGGCTCACCTGAAACAAACAAAGAAACATTTTGAAACTACTCGTTAAAATTATTTACATACCACCACCATTATTAACTTCGTTATGTTAAACGCCGTTTAAGATCTATTATAACATTTCTATACAAACACATGGCCACACGGTCTTAGGCCTTGTTATGTCATCATACTCAGTAAGCAAATCGTAAATATTTGTTTTTTTTAATGTCATATTATTTTACAAATAAAACAATTTAAACTTAAATATTTAGGTTATGTTTTTATGAAATTTATAATTATTCTCATTCAACTAATAAACGTACCACTGCTGGGCACGGGTCTGCTCCAAAGAATGTGGAGGGAATTTAGCCTTCTATACCATATGGCCAGACGGGTTGGTATAGGGTTTGTTTCGAATTTTCCTTTTCTCGCAGTGCATAAGGCGTCTGCATAAGGTTACTCCCTTAGTCGCCCTTTACGACACCCACGGGTTGAGATGGGGTAGTGACATTGTGTATTTTTAATCCGATAAAACGGAATGTAATTATTAATTATTAACTATTTCGTTACGTTTTACCGAAAAGATGTTGCCCTTTAATGAATAACATAGGACCTGGTAAAACGTGTGGAGAACTCATTTCTCATTTTCCCGCCAACCTCGATCTGTCAAAATATCAAAATGACATACGGTTTGACAACCGCGAACAATTATGTATAATCTGTATAATTAGTTCTCGGTCCGTTTGTCTAAATGCGAGCACGTGAAACTTTCGTAATGCTTCGCTTTAATTGGCTATATTTTTTTCGGATTGCTGCTAACATAATTGCAATTCGCGCTTGAATTGTTAAAGAAAACCGCGCGTGTTTTTTGTTAATTTTGTACAAATTGTGTAACAGTTTTTTTAAATGTTCAACTTAATTGTAGGCATGGCACTTAAGTGTCTATATTATATTATTATTTAAGTGTCTTACAAAGTTTGCAGATTATTTACAATATGTTGTTATTTTAACGTACCTAAGTATTAAAACTTGTGAGTAAAATCTAATTTTCCAATATGTCCCTTCTGGGTAAATTTAACTGATATGCATGTTTTCATATTAAAGTAAATTACATCGGAGATATATCTTTGTAATTACAGCTACATAAACAGCTAAATACTGAATCAAATAACTACGGATATCCGCCACTTTATTCCTAAACATTATACCATTAAGGGCTTCAATAAACTACAAATTGAATGCCACAAGTTTCACAAATACGCGCACGCATCTTCATAAACAGACGTACCTTCATACAATATAATGAAACTGGTTGCGGTACAAGGAAAGCCCGTATGATTATACATACGTGTGTAACAAAGCCATCGTGTTGTATAACATTGGTCAGTGACTGAGCAATCAATCAGAGTGGAACTTTCACAGGTGGCATGGCCCTCGTCAATAGAACGAACGAGTAAACGAATGTGTGAATAACATGATCAATTGCCATAATATTCGAGATTGAATCATTTTAATTGAAGATATGAACAGTGATGTTACAAAATGTTTAGAGATTTAATTGATTTGTGAAATTGACAATGACGTGAGGATTTTCAAATTATATGTTGCAATTTAGATTTAATTGCTAACCTTAATAGATTTTCACTTTAGTAACGTAATTTAATATACCTTTATATATTATGTGTTTATCACTTGTCAAGTGACTTTGCAAACTAGTTTGACTGATATATCCTACTAATATAAAATTATCAGTGACTTAATCTAAATAAAATAGCAGATAAAATACCTCAACGACACTACATAACACGTAGGTATGGACCATACATCGACCAAATCAATAAAAACAACCTACATTAAATCGGCTAGCGATATTATGTAAAGAAGTAGCCTATTGTTTCTAAAGGTCCGTGAATTCTATTAAAAAAACACGATATAAAATGCTATATATATTATGACATAACAGAAAAGAAAGTGTTCCATTCCTATCGTTCAGTTCCCAACACACCTTTTCAACAAAAAGTCTTATGACCGAATAAGTAGCACTAAGTTATCAGCGCCCAGTTGTTTGATAGTAAAGTGACTACTTTCACTGGTCAACCCTTACCTAGCGAGGCGACTTTCCATGTACAAGTGATACGATACTATGTATTTGATAACTTGTTACTTTTACTGGATAATTATTCAACAGGAGTTCCTAGGATCAACTTATTTAAAGTGAAAATATTTTCGTCACCCAAAATTCGGGCTGCTACAATTATATTATTATTATTTTTCTCCATACCAAGCAATCAAACCCGATATATCATCATCATCAGCAACCCATTAAGTCCCTCTGCTGGGCTCGGGTCTCCTCTCCTCTAACTAGAGAGCTGAGAGGGTTTAGGCCATAATTCACTCACGCTGGCCTAGTGCGGGTTAGTGGATCAGACATACTCATAGAATTTCTTCTAGTGTATGTGGGTTTCTTCACGATGTTTTCCTTCACCGTTAGCAGATGGTAAGTCACTTGACTAGTACATATATCAAGTTTATTTATTTTTTCACCACTAACAACTATGGTTTCAAGTAAGTGTTTTCAATCAATGGTGGCAGGTAGTCAACAGTCCAACTGGATCGGAACTGATTGATCAATAGAAAACTATAATTTATTGGTAGAATTGTTTAAGAAATGGCTGAGTAAGCATAACAAATTGCAAAGTTTTCCTCAGGTATTAATGGATATGCGACTTTATTACTATCATTATACAGAACAATGTAGTTAAGCGAACGTGTATCAGACAATGCAAACATATAACTAACAGACAATTGAAACGAAAACAAAATGTATACTAGTGATGTATTATAAAAGCAACTTCTTGATGTGATTAAATATGTTGCTTATATTTAAAATAGAAGGAAGGAGAGGCAGAAGTAGACCTAGGAGAAGTTTCAGCCACCAAGTGAAGGAGAATGTGGGAGTTGTGTCAAGAAGTGAAAAAATAGCAGAGAAGAATGGCGATTGCTTCACCGACAAGAGCTAAGCTCTTAAATAAGAAAGAGATTTAAAAGCTTGCAGTTTCTTTTCTCACACAAAAATAGCAATTTAACTAAACTCATTTAAAGGTGATATAGGTATAAGGCGAGGTACACACCGAAGTAGTTCACCAGACAGTATTAAAGTACCTATATAGACGAATACTAACCAGTAATATGTGTGCACTAGTTTAACTGCTCTTATTAATTTCCTACACCCATATTAGCCAACGCCCTGTATACTGCGCTCCGAAGCAAAAACCTCGTTAAAGAATTAGAAAGGAAACACCATGTTTCGTATGTGATAAGTAGAAGTAAATACGAGTATCGATCCAAATTTGATTTAACTATATTTTACTTACGTCTATGGATAAAACGAGTTTGTTCAAAACTGTAGTAATGGCTTCGTTAGTTTAGCTGTAGTATAATTAAGTAAAATGTCACCCTGGTTGCGATTGTGTGATAAAATTAAGTTTTAGTATAGAAATTTGATTAGGAGAGGCCTATGTCCAGCAGTGGACGTCATTGGGCTGATGTGATTGGTAACGATTGAAATGTAAATGAAAAATAGCGAATACTGACACATTGCACAACAAATTTTAATATTATGCATTTATATACACATAAGTACTTTATATAAGTGACAGAACTGTCGGTCTAGTGGTTAGTGACCCTGACTGGTAAACCGGAGGTCGTGGGTTCGATCCCCACCCAGGACAAATCTTTGTGTGATGAGCATAAAAGGTTTGTTCTGTGTCTGGGTGTAATTTATCTATATGTATTTTCAAAAAAAAAAAAGAAAGAAAACATATTTAAGTAGTATATCAGTTGTTTAGTACCCATAATACAAGCACAAAAATATAATTGCTTAATTTGGGACTAGATGGCGCTGTGTAAATGTAGTAGAATATTATTATTATAAGTACTAGAAGTAGCGCGGGGCTTCGCTTCCATCGTTTTTATTTGGCCACTGCTCAGCTCCTATTGGCCGTAGCGTGATATTATATAGTCTATGTTACTCAGTGATAATGTAACTTTGTAAAGGCGAAAGAATTTTTGTAATCGTAACAAATATATATAATTAAAAACTACTGGAAGTTTTTAAGTTTATTTGTTACATACAAAAAATACAAAATTTCCTCTTCATAAATTATGAATGTAGGTACCTAACTCAAGCATTTGATAATACTAATTATGTAAAATTCAAGAACAACATCTGTTAACGTCTAATTGCATTATGCAATCTCATAATGTAGGCAAATTGAATACAGAAAAAAAACCAGACCCGTTTGACATCTTATAATTATATTCAAGTAACAGGAATTCGGAATCACCTACATCCTAGTGTTTTCGATCTACATGCAGTGAAAATATTGCGCAATACCAAATCAACCCAGAAACAATAACTCAAAATCTGTCAATTTTTGTATAAAGTTCCATGTGATAGGGATTTTCCTTAATTTGGGATTTGTAGTCAAATATGAAAAATACAAACTATGAAAATAAATACGTCAATAAATATTTTAGAGCGACAAGTTTCCTTCTCGATATCATCACTAGCCTCCTAATATTTAGTCAACTCGTTGTTGCTAACTGCCTATAGCTTCACAGAAAACTCGCAAACACACTTCTTTTTCAATAGTGTTGTTTTTGTTTCAACGAAACGTAAATAAAATAATAATGCTTCGATGATTTCACTTAATATTGCCACGTATCGTCAAACAGTTTACACTAAGCCTTATAATCAACATCGTTATTCTATTCTAGATCGCAATGCACTGACGATTGCATCCTACTTTTTCACTCGTCTCATAAAAGTGCACTTTCTTCACAATTTACATTACACGTCATAAACATTAGTGTGTTGATAGCGAAGTAAAAACATCAAGGTGTTGAATACGGTTTTGTACAGTATGATTGTCATTACCAACTTTAGAAGTCTCAATAACTGCCCCCTACTGCGATTGAACTGAAGAATATAAAATTATTAATATTATTAAAGTAATAGTATTTTCATTTTGTCACGTATTCAAATTATTTATTAAAAAAGTTTGAACAATAACTGCAAGTCCAGATACAAATTTAGCGAACAATATTTTAAAAGTTTTGTCAAAGAAATATTTTAAACTAAAATCGTAATATCAAACATAATAATGTATAAAGTAACAATTCTATTTAATAGCAGCAAATCTTACTTGTCACCAACCATATGTTGCAAGAAAACACTTTTCTTAGCAAGTTCCATTAAACTTTTTTAATTAACTATACAATACTTTTACAGCAATTGACAGCAACACGCAAACATTTCCCATACATGTTTTTAACAGCACTGAAAGGAAAAGTCAGTGATATTTTCTTTCAATATAATATACATAATTGTTACCTAAGCATATGGAGTTGAAAGTCATCATTTATCACGGCAGATTAAAAAGTTAAATGCTGTCGGAAGCTACCACTGACGAACCTAATACCATGCTCGCGTGGGCGAGCCTTCAATGTTAAAGAAAATCTTTACATACATTATTACAAAAGGGCATATACAGCACGTTATACTAAAAAGGATCGGTAGAGCTGAAATACACCCACGTTTCGTCAGTTCCGCTCTATTAGTAAAGCAAAGCTATGGGCATTTAACGGATATATTTCTAAGTGTACGCTGATGCTGACTAGACAGAAGATGCGCATACTCCTATCCTAAATGTCCTATAAAACATGAAACAAAATGAGATTATTTCGACAACGAAAGATACAAACATTTTTTTGTCTACTTTCTACTCTTTTGAATTTGTTACTGGTAGAAAAATTATCGTTGAGCTTTAAGCACGCCTAGTAATTGTGTGTACAATAAACAATTAAAATAAATTCCTTATATTTTTACACTACATTTGTAGCTTCGTGCGATCCTGACAATTAAAAGGTTTAGAAACTGATCTATTACTCATCAACTTATGGTTAATAATAGACACCATTTGATAGTCGAATGTACACAGTGAGGCAATAAATAATGCTGTCAATGTAGGAGCCAGGTAACAATGGCGTAGGGCGCAGCATCCGACCGGATGAACCAACAATGCACTCATAACTTGTGTTATTTGTACTCTGCCGCTTTTGTTTTAGTGGGTGTTGCTACTGCTTTCTAGGTTCAATGGAGGCTACACTTCAATGGATCTGAATGATAAGTTAATCAGATGAATTGCATAAATAAAATAAGGCACTACGGGACCATCCCACTCACACTCCCATCACTGTGACTCCTGTTTGCCAGTATTAACAATGACAAAACCCTAGCGAACAATGACCCTAGGATACTAGGTACTAATAATATCATCTCCGTAGCGACGGAATAAAATACATAATAATGATTATTTGAGAACAATTTAGTATAATTATCTATCATCAATCCCTCTTCTTGCCTTAATAGAAGATTGGATTACTTAATGGTCTAATCTCTAACCCAAGTAATTGATTATATTAGAACCTTACTAAGCAACTGGAATAACTAATTTTAAATAAAAATCATCATGTTCATCACACATGTATGATCATTGACAGGTAGATGCTATTTATACCCAGTCATCGAGTGTGTTGTTAAATACTTAGACTAAAAAAATGTAGGCCAAAACATTGTTTACACAATTCTGTAATACTTTCTCTGAATTTATAATTACTTCAACACATACCAAGTAATAAACCCTTCATTTTCTATCCTCACAGGTATTACAAAACAACTTTGAATAAACACTGTCAACGTCCGATGGAGCTCTAAGAAAAAGTGCGTTATTGCTAATGTTAAAAGTAAACAGACGCAGAGACTCTTAAATAACCTGTTGTTTGTATGTTTACTATTCACACTTTTCCTTTACACACGATACATATGTGTGTACTAACATTCAAGTATGTACCAGCAGACACATAAATAAGTTTTATAATAAAATAGGCTATCGAGAGGAAAAATTGATTTTTAATAAAGCTGTATTTAACTACAGCCACTTGTTAGCGTTATTATAAGTAATGAAGCATAGAATTGTTTTTATAAATGTAATTGAAGCGAGAATGCTGATTTTTATAAAAATAAACGAAATAATATGCTAAAACCATCACGCCTGTATTCGAAATAACATTTTATTTCATTCATTTTTACCCGACTGCCAAAAAGGTGTATTGTTTTTCGTGCCTATCTTGTAAGTTTGCTGTTTGTGTTATTGATAATAATAACAAACTTCATTTTCAGGTAAAGCAATGACTTGTTTCTATTAAATAAATTAACATATGATTATGTAAATAAACTACTATAGATAAAACCACAGTGTCACATTATGATTCTGGTTTAGAAAACTGAGCAAATTGCATACAATTTGCTGTTAGACAGGAAAAAGTAATTAAAGGTCGTTTCTAATATGGTTGCGACTTTATTGTCTTTATTTAGTTATAACCAAAAACAAATAGATTTCAGTTACTTGGTATGAAGCTCGCCAGCCAAATAGAACTACGACTTGAAAGGCAGCAAACTGGTAATGTTAGTTGCATCAAATTTCTGGTTTATAGACTAATTTATTTTATATATGCTTAGGTAAAAAATAGTAACTTAACTAACCAGTGTTATTTAGTTGCACCATAATATGCAATCGATTAAAAACTTTCACGATGTAATAATATTAAAGGGTTTATGGGTCTTTTATAGAAAGGTAAATTTATAAACATTCAATTAAAATACCCGACTAGACTAGACGAAATAAATAGATATTAGATTACTTAGTAAATAAATAAATAAATAATTTGCAATAATTGCTGTTCTATCTTACTCAAATCATCAGACAAACTTGCCAAAGAAATCTCAATAACTTACCAAAAAAGAAGTTACATTAAATAAAAAGTAATATGGCCGCGTTAAATTTTCCCATCAGTGTTGCCAGATTAACGGTTATTATAACAAAAAATGCCGAGTGCCGTAGATGCATCATTGTTCTCGTCGGTCTATTTACCCAATGAGACATACCGCTACTTACTGCTATGTGAAAAACTATTAGATTCCTCTAGAGAAATAGCAGGGAGATTTTAATAACACCTTCTTTATGCTAATTTAATAATTACGTGATACATTGTAGCATTACGTTATAAAACTTGGTAAATCTCAACTAGTTCTACATTTATGTCTGTTTCAAACGCTAAGTAATACAATTCATTATCTAGTATACTACTTCTTTTCCTTTAGCTACCACCAAATGTTAAAGATAGTTACCTAAAGAAAATTGCAAAAGAATAAGCTCTAACTACTCCTAACGATTCCGCTCAACTATGGCATAACACAAAAACCTATACGGGACAATCCCATCCTCATGCTCACCACTGCAACTCGTGTAAGCCAGGATTAACAGTGTTGAACCTTGCAAACACCGAGTTTTTACACTCCGGCGTCACAGGGAATGCCTAAAGTATTCTCCTAGAACCCGCAACGAAATTAACCAAAAGTAAATGTAGGAGTTGGAAAGAAACTATCCACACAAAAACATTTTATAATTATTGTAATATTTTGCTGAAATAATAATAAATTACTAGTACATAACAACTTGCCCAACAAATCTATTAACGTCCACTATTATAAAACGATTACCACATTTCATAGAAAATATGACAAATAGAAGATGGCTACGTGATTTAATTTATGTCAGTCCTACGTTACAGTAACACAGAAGAATGATTGCGCGTACATCGTTAAATCGTGTTTAATTAGAAATGATAAACACATGCTAATACGCTTTCTGGTTTAGGTGTTATGACTACCTACTGGGCTCTTGTATATGTTACAGTAAAAGCGGCACGGCTAATTTATAAATTTCCTAGATCCATCGAAATCTTTAAATAAGTAAAAGTGATAAAAATTCAAAGTACTTAATCAAATTTTCAGAATGTGTGCCAAAAATGCCAGAAATATGTAGATTACCTAAGACAGCGTTATGTTAGTTATAACTTTGTATAGTGTTGTAAGTTTTATATTTCTGACTTTACGTGATCACTTTTCAGTCAATCTAGAACTGATCGTAGTTTACACTTTTGCAGTAACATTCACAATAAATGCCTACGTAGATGATTACATACATGGCAAGAATATTGTAGCATTTTTTGTTCATTTGCATGTTCAAGCTGAATTAACATATTTTAAAAACGCAAACCCATAACGTTTCACTAATTGGATTACGATAGCATATTGGTAAATACTTGTATCTATAATGGAACAAGTAACTAGAAAATTACGTACACATTTATACGAATGAAACAAGGAAGTGTGTTCGTTTTGTACTAATTCACAAAGTTTGTTTGGCTTTACTAAAATTAAAGTTTTCCGTCGACTTCGACATTAATTGCAATTTAAATTTAAACACAACAATGTTTAAAGTTTTAAACAATAAAACATGCACTTTAATAGTCACATACGGTTGAGGCATTAATTAATTACAATACATTATCAAAACATACAGAATCTAAGCAAACTGTTGCACATTTCTCACTAGATATCTATAACGTGTGTATGACAAACTGATGTTAAGTATACCTCGGTGTTGCAACCAACAAAAATTTGAGAAATTTTTAACCCATCCTCCTTCAGAAACCTTTTTACCTAAGAAATAGGCAAACAGAAACAGGTCCAACACAAATAACTTCACACCTCAGATCAAACATTTTTTGTTATGGCTGCGGTAAGGGACGCACGCGCCGACATCCATAACGGAACCATGCATTAGAGTTAGTCACACATTTGATTGGACACACCTTGCTTCTAGCCACCCGAGGTTTGTTCCGCCGGATTCTTTAGAAAGTACTCGAGATGGCAGGAAACTATAGAAACTTGTCTCGTACAGGAAAGTCAAGGTACAGCATACAATGGACAAAAGATAATAAAGTGCAGGTGAATTATCGATTGTGATCATCGAAGAATGCAAAAGGCTGCTGCAGGTCCTATAGGGCCGTCACATTACGTACATTTTTTATTAAAAAATAAACTGACCGTGTAAATTGATTTTGAAAAATCAAACAAAGTAAACACAGAGCCGGTCCAACAGATAATATTATGCTTATGCCTAAGGTCAAATACGAACCTGTTTATTACAATAATGTATTTATTTATTATCTTAGAATAATATCCTTTTATGTATTTAGGCCAGAGATATTAACACTCAGTCAGTATCTTACGGTTAAAAGCCTACTTTGGTAAACAAAGGGGGTCAAGTAGTAAAAGTTAAATGAGTCGCTGTTTTTGAGGTCTTTGGGGATTAAGTTACAAGATAATACAAGCCAAATAGTTTTTTATTGTAAATTCCCAAATGGCGCTTTTTTTCTTTGTTGACCAACCAGTTTCCAACCAGTTGGCATTGCTGATGATGAGAAAATTGAGTTAATGAAAATATTTGTGGTGTGGTACCTACCTTTTTTTGTACGCTCGTGTAGCAAAACTAAACGCATTAAAATTAGGCTATATGCTAAGTTTCTGCTAAAAACATTTAGAGTGGCTCCCTCAAGATTCGAAGTTTTAACATAATTAATTTGATTTCTTTTATCCAAGAAGAAGAACACGTGCCGTAAACTGTCGTAACGTAATAAAAATGGAGCAGTACGTAAAGATCATCAGACAATAACAACGCAACGGTGTTCAGTCAGCACATGGGAGTGGAACGCAGATGGCATCAATTTTCTGAGTCATTAACCTTTTGTCGACATTGAAATAACGACCACGTATAATACAATAAGTGATGATAACTTTTGGAGTGCAAACATTCGGCTATTAGAAATGGATTTTGTTTGAGCAACTGGGACATTACATTGAAAGTTTAATGTCGAAATGGTGCTTGAATATGATTAGGTTGCTCAATAGGACAAGTATTTAGAACCCTGAGATGAATAAAAACATAAAAAAATATGAAGGAAATGTGGCAATCTAGGCTGTATAAAATATTATTTGTCTAAAAAGAATAACTAGTTGTGAAATGAAGTAGTAAAGATAAAAAATAAAACCAATCCCAATGATGAAATTTATGACAAAGTTAAGTGAAATTGTTAGGTAGTATTTTTTAAGCAAGGTATCGATTTGATTAGAACCAGTTATCATACTGCCAAAATGGTGATACGATGCAGAAATCTGGTTATTATGTTTAGTGACTTAAAGGTTAGCTACATATAATTCAAAATATTTGAGTTTAAAGTTCCTAATAGCACACAAATACCAGGTCGCCGGCACATCACCCATTAGCACCTTTTGAGTAACCAGTTCCTTATGTTGACTTTTGACTTGGAAAAGGTATAAAGCATTATGTTTCGTACAAGTTTTTCTCTCGGCATTACAATAAATAAATATTTAAGGTCATACAAACAAAGAAATGATGGCACAACAGTAAATGCCGCGATTATTCAAAACATATCATTAGCCTAATCACCTACTTCAAACAAGTTCAGATTTACAATATACAATTATAATTTCGAATCATCTGGCACAAAAATAATAATACCAAATCAATTTGAAGGTTTTGTAACGGTGGATTGACTCGTTATCTCCATATTAAATAAATTGAGCTGGTATCATACAAACCACACTCGGAGACAGGAAAAAAAATAGGAAATTTAATTCCTTATCAAAAGAAAAATGAGAATATATACGAGTATTATAGTTACATAGGAAAATACAGTTAGCAGCACTTGTTAATAGCATGGTAAACAATGATTAACTAAGAAGGAATCTAAATGTTCAAAATAAGACAAGTTGCAGACTGAAGATTGGCACTATTATTGTACCTGAAGCATCGAACGTGTCCCGAAGTGGTATAGTGAGTTTTTTGTGCACCACGGTCAATCACCCCTCGTGCTATTAACGCATAACAAATCTAGTCTATATATTTTATGTAACATTTAACACGGCTGCTTTTTTTTATTTCACAGAGTATCATTAATTTGTAATAGAACTCTGAAAGGATGATTTGAATTTAAATTAGAGGTTTCTTTTGAAGTACGAGTATCTGGAGGTTCTTTTCGAGATAAAACGGTGATGTTATGTTTTATTTTATTATATTATTATTCTTTTGATATAGATAACCTGTAATTGATTATCGCTAAATTACTATTAGGAAATCCAATCGACCAAATATATTGTCTTAAAGACTAACTATATATTAAATTAAAAATACTGCTCCAAATTCTACTTTGTTTTGGATCCTCTCACTAACATTTGTAGAACTTTCTTTGAAGGTGGTCACGACCAAAGTACTATTGTACTACCAGAGATTCGTTATCACCAATGCAATATTTGGTAATGGTACTCGTTTGAATCTCGGTCAACGTATAGAAGTAAATTTGCTTCCAAACGGATACTTTCAAAATAAACTGTGGAGAATGATACAATCTCTTGTAAATATCCTATTTTACAAGTTTTTGCCCATACAGTTTAAAATACTGAGATAAAATGATTTTATTTCTCTCTGACTTTTCTTTATGGGAATTTATTGATGAGTTTAGTAAAGCTATAAAATTCATCAAAAAGTTTCATGCAAAATCCAATCTTATTTCCGAGAATAACATAAAATTTCGATTCCTGTGAGAACTTTATTATAATTACTTACCTCGAACAAAATATTCTGTTCACAATTTCCAAAAAACATAATTTTGTTTGTAAAAGAATAAAATTAATAGTCCTCCTATTTTATCTGTTAATCAATCTCACTGTAAAATAATTATAAATTGAAAGACTGACGGTCTAAGTAATGAATATTAATAGTACCATGCAACTATCTACTGGTACTTACTTTGATTTCCATAAAAGGATTCCAATCAACTTTCTGCAATTAAAATCAATTAAACTGTAAACTTATCTCTTTAAAGAAACTATTAATTCAATAGATAGTGCGTGTTTATAACTATCACTTTGGTTGCATATAATAGAAATAAAAAATATCATTAGCCTGGTCTTTACGACCAAATAATATATAAAATGTTTTAATCATCGTATTTAAATCTATACAGATACTAATTAGTTGGTAGTACAACCAGGTGCAAATATACTAATCAATAATAACATACGAGATATTTATAAACAGGTTCATGACATTGCATGCACTATTAATGAGACACTATAAACAACATGCAAAGGAAGTATTGCTCAGTTCCGTCTTAAGGCATTTCTTCGAATAATAAAGTGGTCGTTTCTCAAAATCTCATTAACGATTTTAGACTTTACAAATGCTAATCACAGAGAAGTGGTCTCATTTCAGTGACTGGATGAAGTGATTGAAGACAGAGAAGTAAGATATGGTGAAACAGTTGAGAAGACATCATTTGCAACTAAAAACAATCATACTAATTTAATATTTTTTAACGTCTATGATTACGAAAGTTGAAAGTTTGTAAGCTTTCGATGTTTGTTCCTCAATCACACCAGAACGACTGAATAGATCAGTATAATACTTGGCAGATAGATAGATGAATTATTTCAGTCTAAAATAGCACATGCAATAAAGCCGGAGGTTGTGGGTTCGATCCCCACCCAGGACAAATCTTTGTGTGATGAGCATGATTGTTTGTTCTGTGTCTGGGTGTAATTTATCTATAATATGTATGTATTTACAAAAAAAAATTATTTAAGTAGATATATCAGTTGTTTAGTACCCTATAACATAATAATGATGGGAAAAATTGAAGGAAAGCGTTGCGCAAAGTCTTGGTGGTGAACTCCCAAGAATGGGTTAGTATTCCAAGCGTCCAAAAAAGATTCTGCTTGACAAGGACAAAGACAAATTCGATGAGCAGACAGACAACCTCCAATAGTGGAGAGGCACCTGAAGATGAAAAATCACATAAGCTACTTTAAACCGAGATAACACGCTTGCGAAGCTGAGTTTTGAAGGTAATTTCGATATGACAGAGGACTTATCATTGACATACACATTTGATTAAGTAAGTGAATGTCAATCATGCATGCTACTACACAAAAGCTTATTTCCAAGTATGAAGCAACGTTTAAATATTCAAATAGTCAATGTTCTTAGTAGTGTGTGCTCCTTGCATACGGCTGCAGGATACGCATCCGTTCCATTGTTACATACAACATCAACTATATGAACAATTGTACTTGATTGATATGGAGGCTACGAAAGGATAATAGGCATTATCTTGAATGAATGAGATGTTTCACACCGTTTACGAAGAGTACCCTTTTTTGTCCTTTATCACCGTTCTTGATTCATGGCTTATTTTTTATTATAATACCTACCCATAGTAATAGATTTCCGCCTACCAACCTGACCCATATAACTGGACAGCAACCAAAGTCAATACCCGTGACGTCAAATTGAACGGAAACTGGCTATTGTAATCGAATTATACTCTTACGTCCGTGTAAGACATAATTAGTAACATAATGTATATGTGACAAAATTCAGAAAGTCAAATAAGGCACTAGAGATAAAATCGTTCTAGAAGTGCAATTTATTTTGATAACATGAGAACAAAATATGTATAAAGCCTGTATTTATATTTATTAAATATAAAAGAAATTGTATAAAGAAAAATGTGGTGGAAATTAGGTGAGGCCTATGTTCAACAGTGGACGTCGTTGGGCTGATGATGATAATGATATTGATGATGAAATACCAAAGTAACTATGCTTGTTTGTTATGCTTTCACGTCCTAAACACCTTCACCAATCTTATTAATTTTTCACATAGAGATAGTCTAAGTCCTGGAGAAGGATATAGGCTATTTTTTATCGACATAACTCGCGGGTGAAGTCAGAGGCAAAAGCTAGTCAACTATAAATGTGAAAAAACAATAAATACCGGATCCGTGGAAGTAGGTACAATGCTGCAATAACCGTGTTATGTATATTAACTACAATAGCGTAACGCATGCTTCGATAGCGAAAATTAATACCGCACCTGCAAATGACGTGTATGGTGTCAAATCTACTGGGAATCAGACCATGGGAACAATCATTTGCATGTCAACGGTTATTTACCATTTAAAACAATAGCCTATTCGTTTTAGCGTCCTTTTTATAAGACATACAATTTGTATCCCAAGGGCTCCTTCACATTAAGGTTTATAAGCATTCGTATTTTGCAATTACATATGTGCATGCGGTACTAATTATTTATTTCCACCGAAAATACTTGCATCATTCAAAATACGAACTTTTAGAAAAGCTAATAAGTTAATCTCTAATAAGTTGATCAGTGTTAGCAAAAAGTCAATAGGTATTAAACTTTGATAGTTTCCTGAAACATTAATCTTAAGAAAGGGATTATAAAAATTATGAACGTAGATCCACATAACAATATGCCCAGCGATTCCATTCCAAAACAAAAATAGGATTAAATCCCCATTTTAAAAACTTGATAAAGATTTCAGTTTAGGCATTGTAGGTTTGTAGAATTAGAAAGGTTTTTTATAATAACTTTTGAAACCGAGTTTACGCATGCACGCATAATGTTATCATAAGCGGATTGATTTTACGGTGAATAACTAGCTTTGTCGCTATTATTATCGGTATAATAAGTACAGATTATAAGCTCGTAACAATTATATCAAGAGATTTAGATATGTCATACAACTCAAAACAGAACAAAACTTCCGAAACAGGTTTCTTGACTGTTATACGTAGGGGCAACACAAAATACCCGACAGGTTTAAAACTACTTACATTGTATTCAAATGAACTAAGTGATTGAGAGCAATGCATGACTATTACCACATAAATTAGTTTTGTAATACCATAGGCTCAAGGTCCAACAGGTCAAAATACGTATGTAATATATCTGATAGACCATTAAAAGATTTCAGTCATGTTTTACCAATTGAATGTCAGTAAATACCCGTAATGGTTGTAAATGATTGCCTTTTAAATACAGGTGTACATGCAAATGATATAATCAATCAATATATTATTGTCAGTTATAGAAGTTGGATCTGTTGCAACATGTCTAATTTACAAGAACTACAGAATCGAGGACTTTAGGATTTATTACGACGAAATTTTTTCACACTTACTACAACAGCTAGCGATAAAGCGGCTCATTGCTAAACCTATTGACACCAATGACAATCAAATTAATAATATCATTAAATCATTTCGCCTTCAATTGCTCAGCCTGATTCTATTCTTTATTTCTCTAACATACCTTAATTAATACAGCTTTAGATAACCAATTGAAAAACAAGTTCGAGACCATAATTAAATACAATAACAATGGTAGACTGACTGGCAACCCTATGGGAAAGAACCATGAACATATCGCAACACCAGTAATTATTAATGACCAATGCCAATTAAACTGCGAAATGAATAATGATTGATATAGAATCATTTGTAATCGCTTCTCGTATTGTCTGGTTCCATATTAGTGGTGCGTGCAGGTGTTACTTGGTATTGGACAGGAATATGGTAGCATTTCATCATTGCATGGTATCATCTTAGATCCTATCGTGTGACAACCTTGATGGCCTGTGTCATCGATTTAGTGGTAATGTTCAGTATGCTCACGATGAGAATTACAATTATCATTTGTCATTTACATTGACAAATGATTCATCACTTCATAAGTACTTACTTTTAAATTCTCGCATTGCTTGATATTGGAAATATAAAAGACGTTCCTGTGCAAATTTGTTTAGAGCGCTTAATCGTAACGAATTCTACTATCACAAAGGACAATATGAGTAACGAGCAATACGGAAAAAACATATCTATAAACAAAATTATTTACGTAACGATGTTAAAAAACCATTCTTGTCATTAATCTGAACATTAGAACAAAGCGAGATACAAATATTACAGAAAAAAAATAAAAAATGATGTCTTAATGTGGAAATAGTTCACTTTCTCTACAACGATATGCTTCGTTACATTTGAACCTGGCTGTTTCTCTCATTGCATCATCCACAGACCATCGTTTCGTGTCCATTATTTATCTGAATGTTATAAGTACTTACTACAAGCCATAAACATAAATTACAATACGTAGTACGTACGATAACATAGCTTTTTTTCTGTAATAACCATTGGACCACTCTCATAGTCCCTATTTCAATGTTTAAAATGCCAACGCCGCCGCCAAAGCGCTCCTTGTTTGATGCATCAATTTATATTATCACAATAATTATATTATTATTATGATCCTGGATATGTAAGCCTCGAATATAATGTAAGTCAAATAAAATAATTTTGTCTCAATAATTATCTTTCGCAGTTGAAAAAATCCGACTACTTAATGTTCCAAGACCATTGCATCTAATCAATCGACAATGCAGTTTATCGAAGCAGTCAATGATATAAAGTAAAGAAAAAAAAATGTTCAACGTGTTTCTGATTAAAACCACATTAATTAGCAGTGGAGAAAAATAAAACGAACAAATGATTACTTGGATAATATTAGAAATGTGTAATAGCAACTGTCAAAATGAACGAAAGTCCATCAACCAAATCTAGCATATTTCGTAAGTAGGTATATCGCCATATTGTTACCGACGTTACGTTTCACGCACATTTTTATGAAAGTGAAAGCATCAATACTAAGTCGAATTACGAGTACGAGGAACGAGTACAAATGGATTTGCGCACGTAGATCGGAATGCAGTACGATCGGATCAAGGTTCTATTAGCGACTTATCACAAGTTTGTTTATAGAACACTTAATGCAATCAATATGCAGTGCTTGATTATGTCGTTAGATTGAACTTGGATTGCGACAGGATCTGGCTCTAACTACTGATTAACTAAAAGGTAAGTTTGATACCTATGATGAAGACCTTCAGCATTTATCACAATTATATTATAATGAAGTAGCATTTATTCGTCTATAGATTAAAAATTAACTCTTTTGAAACTCATAAAATTTTGAACAGGCACCCTAAAAAAATTGTATCAGCAATCAGTTATTGTGCGGTTCTGCACATTTACTGTTGCTGGCTTGGTGAAGAAAAAACACAATTTCTTTCTTGAGGCTTTATTTCTTCTTAGTGTTAATAGTACTGCTTACTGTTGCCAACTGTATTGATCGGCGCGAAGCGCCCTACTTTTATACAAAACTTGCATGAAAAATGTAAGCTCTCTCATTGGTCGGCCAATCACAAACAAGGATTTTTAACCAATCACGATTTGTTTTCATTTTAGACAAAGGAATCTTAAGTACAATGAAGCTTTACCTTATAGAGAGCCACATAACAATTTTTACCTATTTTATACCTATAAACTATACATTTCTTTAATCTACTACTTACATTCTATAAAGGAAATATATAAAACAATAAAAACATGACGTAAAATATTCACTTACAAACTACGAGTGTCTTTATCACTATAGTAATGTTACTTATTAGTCTTTGTCAACACTGTATAATATTATTTACATAACTAAACTATAATCACACACTATTACATAATCACAGACACTATATTTCGTTGTCTCGCACATCTCTCCCGCCGTGCAACCGTGTTGCATCTGGTACCGGTGCGGGCTCGACTTCTGTAGACACGGGCAGGATCACCAGCTTTCTTACCGGCCATCGCAGCACTCCTCCCTTGGTCAATACGTCCACTGTTCGTACGACGTTGTCGGGTCCTGGGTATGTAGCGATGACTCGTCCTCGTATCCACATGTTGCGAGGTAAGTTGGCATCAACGATTTGTACAAGGTCGTTGACTCGTGCTGCTGGCCCTCGACCATGCGGCTCCCGCCGGTTTTGGAGCTCGGGAAGGTATTCTCTCACCCAGCGCTTCCAGAAAATGTCAGCCAGTCTCTGCGCTGCTCGCCAGCTGGTTCTGGAGATGGTGTCTTGGTCGGTGAATGTGCCTGGCTGCGGCACCCGCCCTGGTCCTCCCAACAAGAAGTGATTGGGAGTCAGGGCCTCAGGGTCTTCTGTGCTGACTGAAACATGTGTCAGTGGGCGACTGTTGACTGTGTACTCTACTTCAGCTAGTAGAGTGTAGAGTACTTCTTCTGTTGGGTGTCGTTCGTGTAGCGTCGCTGTGAGCGCTGTTTTGACAGAGCGAACCATTCGCTCCCAGGCTCCGCCCATGAACGGTGCCCCGGGTGGTATGTAACGCCAAGAGATGGTCCTTTTCGCTGCTTCTTCTGCTGTTGTCTCGTCGATGGCCTGTCGAAGTTCTTTGTCTGCAGCTTTCAAGTTAGTGCCGTTGTCCGACCAAATTTCTGTCGGACAACCTCGTCGTGCGATCATTCTTCTGAGCGCCATCACGGCGGAGTCAGTGCTGAGTGAGCCGGCGACTTCTAGATGAATGGCTCTTGTCGTGAGACATGTGAAAATGGCGACATATCTCTTTTGCCGGGTACGTCCGACGGTCACGGAGAGAGGGCCAAATAATCGACTCCTGTGAATGTGAAGGGTCGTTTGTGGTGAGCTAAGCGACATGCTGGCAAGTCTCCGGTTCTCGGGTATGGTGGTACTTGTGTCTTCATCCTGCAGAACAGACATCTTCTAAGTATAGTGCGCGTGATAGGACGCACTCGCAGTACCCAATATTGTTGTCGGCACTCGTTGACTGTAGCTTCTACACCGGCGTGATGTAGCTGACGATGTACCGCTTCTATCCAGAGCTTGACTGTGGGATGATCTCCGTCGAGCAGCAGGGGACTCTTGAAGTCTTCTGTCACCTCTTGAACTGCTTTGATTCTACTTCTGAGTCGTATGGCTCCTTTCACATATTCGACGCTCAGCTGATAGAGACGACTCTCTTTGTTGATCGGCTTCTTGTTCTTCAGTTCTTTTATTTCTTGTGCAAATGAATCTTCTTGCGAGGAACTCATCAGCAACTCTTCTGCTAACTTGAGTGTTTCGGCAGAAACTGGTAATAGTTTCTTTCCCTTGAGTGGCGATGTCTTCTTTTCTGTTGTCTGTTGTTTCACCACTGTAGGTTTATTCGTCTTCTTCCAAGTTGGGTCCAACTCTTTATTTTTCTTTGTCCTTTTGTAGTTGACACTCTGTTTAGGGATTCTACAGAGCTGAATAAACTGTAGAATTCGTGCTGTTGAGTATCGGAGTCGGTCCCAATTCGAGAATCTGGAAGGTTCAGGTAGACTCTCTGCTAGCCTCAATTTTCCTTGGTCGCTTACATGACTTATCTTCTCCTCACCAGAAGGTTCTGCTTTTGTAGGTGTTTCGGTTGGCCAGGAGTTTTCTGCTTCATAGAGGAAATCAGGTCCTTTGTACCAGCGATGATCCTTACTGAAGTTCATTGGGACATCTCTCGTCGCGTCGTCTGCTACATTCAACTTCGTCGGCACCCAGCGCCAGTCGTTGACATTGGAAAACTCTTCAATAGCTGCCAGACGATGAGCCACATAAGGTTTGTATGAACGTGACCCTGTCTTTATCCATGTGAGTACTGTTCTGCTGTCTGTCCAAAACACCTTGCGTTCAGGTTTCCTCTCGTGTTCTTTGATCACGGTCTCTGCTAGTCTGGTGCCCATGACAGCTGCTTGCAACTCCAACCTTGGTATCGACGTTAACTTCAGCGGTGCCACTTTTGCTTTGGCCATTATGAGAGACAGACCGACTTCGCCGCCTGACGTTACTGTTCTCCAGAATAGGACGGCAGAGTAAGCTGCCTCACTGGCGTCGGTGAAGATATGTAGTTGAACTGAGGCAGCGTCGCTGTAGTAGAGGTACTGTCTCGGAATAGTTACGTTGCTGAGGTTCTTCAGGTGAGTCATCCAGTCCTCCCATTGTTCGGCTAGGTCTTCATCGATCTTGTCATCCCACGATGTCCCTCTGCGCCACACTTCTTGCAGAAGTTGTTTCGCCCTTATCGTGACAGGCGATGCGAAGCCGAGTGGGTCGAATAGCGACATGACTATTTTAAGTGCTTCTCTCTTCGTTGGCGTCTTCCCTTCTGTCAGCGTTGACGGGACCTTGGCCAAGTTGAGGTTAAAGGCGAGTTCGTCAGAGTTGATTTTCCAGATTACTCCCAGTACTCGTTCTGTCTTCTCTTCTGGCTTGTAAAGTTCTATGTCTTCCATGTTTTCATTTTCACCGAGTTTTTCTAATAGTGTCGGTGAGTTCGATTTCCACTGTTTTAACTCGAATCTGGCTTTCATGTGTATTTCTCGTACATTCTTCGTAATTCGTTCGGCGTCTTCAAGACTTCTAAAACTGTCTAAGTAGTCATCGACGTAGTGTTTCTGTATGATGGCTGCTGTGGCTTCGGGGCAAGTGTCTTCATGCTGTTGGGCGTTCAAGTTCTTGATGTATATCGCTGTTGAAGGCGAACTTGATGCGCCAAAGATCAGTGATGTCATTCTGTATTCTTCTGGAGATTGGTTGTCTCGTCGACTCCCACGCCATAGGTATCTAAGCGCGTCTCTGTCTTCAGTACGTATCTTGACTTGCATGAACATTTCTTTTATGTCCGCTGTGACCGCGACCATGTGCTGCCGGAACCGCATGACGACGCCTGGTAATGACTGCAGAAGATCGGGTCCTTTGAGTAGCATGTCGTTAAGAGCTACTCCTTTTGTTTTGGCTGCAGCGTCGTGGACTACTCGTAGCTTTTCGGGCTTCATCGGGTTAATTACCGCGAAGTGTGGTAGATACCAGGTTTTGCCTGGTGTCTTCTGTTTCGGAGCGAGTTCAGCGTATCCTTTCATGATGAGGGCTTCCATCTGTTCTGTGTACTTCTGTTTCAATGTGGGATCACGATCAATCTTTTTTTCAATGTTGAAGAGCCGCTTCAGTGAGTTTTCATAATTGTCAGGGAACGTAACGTCTTCCTTGCGCCATAGAAGACCAGTCTGGAATCTTCCTTCTTCTGTTCTAGTCGTTGTCTTCTCCAGTATGCGTAGTGCTCGCTCTTCTGGGTCGGACTTCGGCCTTTTAGGGTTTATGCAGAGCGCGTCCATCTCAAAATATTGCTTCACGAGTTCCTCTAGGTTATCTTCTGCCTCTTCTGTGATGTGTGATACGAAGTCTATGTTACGTCCGAAGGTACGTGTTTGACTGCCATGGAGCACCCATCCCAGTGACGTGAGAGATGCCACTGGTTGGTTCTTGTCTCCTTTTCTTACTTCGGAAGTCAGCAGAAGATGCCAGTTGTCTTGACCAATCAATACTCGTGGCTTCGCGTCCGCATACGTGAGGTATTCGCGAATGTCTGACAGGTGCTTGCATCTTTCTACTAAATCTTGTGGAACTCGTTGAGATGATACTTGTAGGTTCTTCACTGTACGTGCTTGTATTTGCTCTTCATGATCATTGAGTCCTTTTAACTTGATGCTGACTCTTCGTGATGCTGATTCTGATTTCTTTATATCGTTGATGGTTTCTATTTTCAATGGATCTATGGGTCCTGTTGCTCCAATACTTTCGACTATACTGTTGTCGACTAATGTTACTGTTGACCCGTCGTCCATCAATGCGAAGGTGTTGACAGCTCCTTTCGGTCCCTTGACTTGTACTGGCAAGATCTTAAGATATGACTGTTTCTTCTTGATCGTCCAAGTAGAGTTGATTACTTCTGTTGCTTCTTTTTCTTCTTTTGCCTCAACCTTTTCTATCTTCTTTTCGTAATGAAGCATTTTGTTATGATGGTACTTGCAGCTGTTGACGCCGCATGGTTTGGTTCGGCATTTGTGTGTCTTGTTCCTATACCGAAGACATCTGAAGCATAGGTGTTTGGACTTGGCCATGTCCCATCTTGCATTTTGGTCAAGGGTCTTGAACTGTTCACAGTCCATAGTAGTGTGGCCTGCTTCTTCGCATACAGGACACTTTGGCGTGTAGGTTTTCTCGGTCATATTGTGGATCTTCTGTGTCTTTTTCTGTGTAGTGGCTGGTGTATGCGTTGTTACTTGTTCAGGTAACGCATATGGCCCGCATAGTTCTGCTTCTCTCTTGAGGAACTTCTCTATCTTCATAAGATCTGGATCGTCCTTCGGTTGCATCTCTGCGAAGTCATAATATCTGTAACGCAGAGTCGGCGTGAGCTTGTCCACAACTGTCTTCGAAACTTCAGGGTTGTACATGTAGTTGATGCAGTTTAGTGTCTTCAAGGTTGCCACGACGTTGGAGACTTTCGTAGCAAATATGCAGATGTCCCGTGGTGATTCTGTAAGGCGCGGTAGTCCACGGAGTGTCTCCATTTCTATCATTGCGATGGCTTCTGGTCTTCCAAATCTTGATTTCAACGTCTTCATAACTTCTGTAGGGTGTGCGTTGGTAATCAGTAGACCTTCGACTGCTTCCTTGGCCTTCCCTTTCAAGTTTCTTCTCAGGCGATTCATATTTTCAACTGTAGTGAACATGTTCTCTGTCTCGTAATATGCAGCGTGGAAGGGCAGCCACTCTTGATGTGATCCACTAAAGATGGGCAGCTCGATGAATTTCGGTCGCTGAGCTGCTTTGACAGCATACGTGATTGCTTCGGCTAGTGCTGTGAGGTCAGACTTAACTCCCACCGGTGATTGCTGCGGGAGTTGCGAAGGTTGATGATGCTCTTCTGTATTTGCTCGGTTCTGTTCTGTGTTGATGACCACCGGTTCTTCTATTGGGCAGTTCTGTTCTTTGGTGATCGCCAGCACAGGTCGGTTCACTTGATTTTCCAGCCAGTTGTCCACTCGTTCATTTACTTCTGTCCTGGAGTAGACTGAGACATCATCTTCTTCATCTTCTGTATCTTCTGTTTCTAGTGCAGCTAGACTCGCTGCAGCTAGTTCGACTTGAAGACGTAGTAATTCCTTCTTAGCTTTCGCTATTTTGTACGCCTTAGTCTTGCTGTGGGTAGATCCCCCACCACCCGCTTTCTTGCTAGGGGCGTGAGGGTCCTGTGGCTTGCTCGGCTTTGTCAGGACATTCTTCGCTCGTTTTACTGACTGAGCGTCGGTGACAGCGGCAGGTGGCTTCATAGGTTGCTTCGTTGTTACGTCGACTGGCAGCGTCGTCGCGGCGGAGGGCGTCACGGAGGGCGCGGCGGCAGCGATAGCGGCGGCGATGACGGGGGGGGGTTTTAGGGCAGTCGCGGATGAGGGCACCGTCGTCGCGGAGGTTTCGGTTCGTTCTGTAGTTTCCGTGACGGTGGTGCCGGAGGCTGTGCTCGTATCCGCGCTGGTACCGGTCGCCGAGGTAGTGGGAGTAACCTCGGGCGACGTCTGCGTTGATTCTGTAGGCGGCTTGCGATTCTTCCCCTCGGAGCGTGTGGTCGGCATACTGGCAATCTAATAGCTTCTTTCTTCACAGTACTTCAGTATTCTTCACGATCCGGCTTCGTAGGACCATTAAATGTGCGGTTCTGCACATTTACTGTTGCTGGCTTGGTGAAGAAAAAACACAATTTCTTTCTTGAGGCTTTATTTCTTCTTAGTGTTAATAGTACTGCTTACTGTTGCCAACTGTATTGATCGGCGCGAAGCGCCCTACTTTTATACAAAACTTGCATGAAAAATGTAAGCTCTCTCATTGGTCGGCCAATCACAAACAAGGATTTTTAACCAATCACGATTTGTTTTCATTTTAGACAAAGGAATCTTAAGTACAATGAAGCTTTACCTTATAGAGAGCCACATAACAATTTTTACCTATTTTATACCTATAAACTATACATTTCTTTAATCTACTACTTACATTCTATAAAGGAAATATATAAAACAATAAAAACATGACGTAAAATATTCACTTACAAACTACGAGTGTCTTTATCACTATAGTAATGTTACTTATTAGTCTTTGTCAACACTGTATAATATTATTTACATAACTAAACTATAATCACACACTATTACATAATCACAGACACTATATTTCGTTGTCTCGCACAGTTATCTTATGAAAAGAGAGAAGAAACATATCAAAATAGCGGCACCACAAATATCAATCTATATTCAATTGGCAACGTGTATTATTATTACCGAGAGATAGTAAAAAAAATATACAAAATATGATTACTTTTCCCATTGACTTCACCGCAGTAAGTGAAAAGGGTGATTTACTTTAATGGCTGTCAGTTAACTTGACACGGGAATCTCGTAAGCGCCAGCATCAAATGGTAAACTTTTACTCGTCTGTTGATTGTGTTAAAGAACATCGTGAAAGTTTATTTATATGCAAGATTCCTTAACACGACTGTTAAAAAAGACTCACTTCCTGAGTTCAGTTGCTCGTCAAATATTTCAACCATGAAGTTCTATTGCTGCAAAATACTGATTAGGAACAGTTTTAAGTTGGTAATTATTACTTTGACTAATATTTACTGACTAAAAACTGCCTTAGTAATCAATAGTTTATTTTGTATCTATCTTGTAACGATGTGTTTCAAGATTTTTTTTATTTTCCGAAAATCATCTTTCCGCCGAAAGAATAGGCAGAAATCATTTTGGAAATTCCAAAAAATTAACCGTATAATATAACAATAGAACTACATTTAAACTATAAAAACTTCAAACGGGCGATCAGATTTATATCAACAAAACCGTGAAATAAAATAATGTAATTTGTGATTCGGTCGATAGCAAACTATTTATTACTTTTCTATTACAAGTCTCAGTTGAATAAGTTACAGTTAAAGTAAGAACAGCTCGTCAACTTTGTACATAGAGCAGCAACATGTTTTCGAAAATGTACAAAATTAAATCATATTTCGACAAGTACTCAGAATCATCAGCAATCCATTAATGTCACTCTGCCGGGCTCTGGTCTCCTCCCCTCTATCTAGAGAGCTGAGAGAGTTTAGGCCATAATCCACAAACGCTGACCTATTGCGGGTTGGTGAATCAGACATACACTTAGAATTTCTTCTATTGTATGTAGGTTTCCTCACGATGTTTTTCCTTCACCGTTAGCAGATGGTAAGTCATATGACTAGTACATATAAATTCCACAAAGTGAAATCCACATTGGTACTGCTGGTCGGAATCGAACTCGGACCGCGTCTTTTTCACCATCGCTTTTATTCTTCCACCATCGCCTTTTTTTACTCAGAATAATGATATAATATTATATAATTTTATTTCTTAATTAAAATCAACGTGGTAGAGCACAATTCTACTATTATAAATGAGAAAGTTAGGATGGATGGATGTATTGATAGATATTTTCTACTCAATCACACGAAATAAAAATTTGGCAGCGCCTGTATAACATATAAAAGTTAATATATATCAAACTATTGCTATCATCATCATCATCATCATTATTTCAACTCATAAAAGTCCCACTGCTGGGCACGGGTCTCCTACAAAAAAATAGGAGGGAATTTAGCCTACTATACCACGCTAGCTGCTTTTGTCTGCATAAGGTTACTCGCTACTTAGTCGCCTTTTAACTTACCACATGCCGTAGTGACATTATGTATTCTTAATCCGTCACTAAATACTTACTGCTAATTGTTTTCCTATGCATATAGAACCTCATTTTAATCCCGCATAAAAATCTGATCTGTAAGCTCGTTAAAATTATGAAGTACAAAATAGCTAGTTATTTTTTACACTGTGGTGAGTTCGACGAACCGTGTAGTTCTGTTGATAACCATCGGTTTAGATCAATATTTTCAATGGTAGGGCTTCTGCGTCATAGTTCTGTAATTACTTTTTCCTTGCCTAATTCAAAAGTTTGTCAGTGGATTAGATCGATAGATTTTGTTTGACAGCGAAACTACTATCTGGTCTATACTTCCATATACAAGCTTGCTATAGAAATATACAAACGTTTTGACTAGAATATATTATGATACTGTAGTACAGGGTCTCATTTGGGTAGCTAATGAATAATACATATGTTCACAGTAAGGATTACATTACCTTATTTAAAGATACGTAATCATTGTCGGATATAAAACGACTAATTATCTTAAATTTGATTTTCTAAACCTAAATGGTCACAAAAAACTAATAGCTCATCTTCAAATAATTATCCATGTTAGGTTCACTAAAGCTAATGAAATTCTTGAGTGAATCACAGGTCAGACAAAGGGTAATTGAGTTCTTTGTTCGCTAAAAAATAACGTGCGAAACTACCTCATACTCTTGTCCAACTTTGGATATCAAAAAAACAAGAGAACAGTCATTAAGTTTGTCAATTCACTAACGGCCGTTTTCAATTATCTATAGATTTTGGCTACTAAAGTAATAATAATAATAATATTCTACCACTTATTTATCTATTATTTTATATATATTATATCACCAATTATATTTGCTTGTGTTATGGGTACTAAACAACTGATATACTACTTAAATACATTTTTTTTTGTAAGTACATACATATTATAGATAAATTACACCCAGACACAGAACAAACCTTTGTTCTCATCACACAAAGATTTGTCCTGGGTGGGGATCGAACCCACGACCTCCGGTTTAGCAGTCAGGGTCACTAACCACTAGACCAACAGGCCAGTCTATAAAGTTAAAATTTTGTCATTTTTTTATGGAGCTTTTGTCAATATTCTTACTTTAGTAACGAAATCCATAGATGGCCGTTTTCAATAAATATACTATCTAAGTTTATTGAAAACGGCCATAAGTTATTAAGGTTCATCTCATCTTAAATCTTCATTTTTTATTATAAACAATACGTTCTACAACTTGACTTTACGTATAATCATATCTGGGATACCATATAATGCTACCACATTCCTCCTAAATTAAAATGTTGAAAGAAATAAAATAATTATCAATTTTCAATTGTTCGAATACCAATTATAGGTAGCGTTACACTCGTAAAGTCAAACAACCGATTCAAATATTTGATAATGACCTACCGTCACTAAAGCATTAGAATCGATTACGATTTCACTTACATTAATGATCGATACTAATAAAGTTATATTTCGATAGTGGTAAGAAAGTTACCACAAGCTTTCCCATACCACAATTCAAATCAACACCAATTTGCATTCTTAACTCAATCAAAATTTAAGTCGCTGATAGCTTTTACTATAGCACCAACGGAAATGCCAAAAATAACTTAATAAAATTGCCACAATATGAACTTAATCAAAAGCAGCGGTGATAATACCGAAAATCATCAATTCGAAAGAATTCTTGTAAACAATTTAGATAACATATCAACTACAAAAAATAATAGTATCCGTTGTAAATTTATCGACTTACAAATTAAGTAAGTTACAATGTTTGTCCCGAATACCACCATATAATTACAATTTACCACCATAATGACTCAACGACGCTGAAAGTCCTGTGAAGAATGCGATTTTTTGTACCAATAGAACATTACGATGGATAGACCACAGTCAACGGTGATAAACCTAACTACAATTTCACAGTATGTACAGACTGTAGTTGTACTCCTGTATCTACACATTCATTAGAGCCTCTAATCATGTGACAACATTTCCCAGTACTCGTAGGAAACGTTTTCCCTTGTTGGACACGGTACTGCCTTCAATATACAATGGTTGACCAGTCTAATGACCGAGGAAATATATCCATTAAAGTGCACGCTTTTAGTGACATTGTTGATAAGGAAACTTTCTTTAAAACGTAATTGGGAAGTATACATCAACGCTTTCAAGGTAAAATAATATTCGTTTTTACTCACTTTCTAGTTTTTCAACCTACAGACCTAGATGTTTTATGTATTTACGGTTAGCAATAAAGAAGTAGTTATCTGATTAAAAGTATTTTAAATTTTACCCAACAGAATTTGTTCATTGAGATTATTTAATAATAGAATGAGTGGAAAATGGTATATAAAAAATTTACATTGTGCAATGGTATTTTATAGTCATCGTATCTGACCAACAACATATAAGAATACTTATTATATCGAACGTGGATTTCAAATGAACTATTTAACTTATCTTCAGCTAACTGCCTAAAAAATAAATCATACTTAATATATTTAATAAAACTATCAATTCTGGTAACTTGATTATTATTACAAATTGCGTTTGCAAATATATGCGTTTCTGACCACGTCCTTTATCTATATGATAAGGATAACTTCAAGGGATACAACCAGTACATGGTTACATTAAAAACCGTTAACCAATTTCCAGCAGATACAATGAATAAGTAGAAAGAAAATGAAAAACTACAGTCATAAACAACATCTCTTTCCCTTCAGAACATAAAACGTCTATTATTAGTAAACACGTTAAAGAGTGACATCCATCTAACAGAATGTACATTCAGGTAGGTCATGGCTAACTATATAAGAAAGTGTTCTCTATATCCAGTGAGCACAACTTTCTTAGACAATTAACGTCGTGTAGGTACAATACTATTACATTGCAAGTATGTGTTAGTGATTCTGCTCGCATCAGTGGACTGGATTCTAAACTGTCTTGGAATCCCGATGACAATCTGCTTTGACAAAGAATACTTTGTCAAAGCAGATACAATTAATAATTTTTGATGTTGAATGTTGGGCCAAAATTTAGACCAGTAATCAACAAACACATAAGTCATCAAAATTCATAATTTATTGTTTTTACCTATACAAAACTATCTTTAATATATTTACTTTTTCCCTAGTTCTATATCTTATTTTTGTACTTTAGGTAATGCGTTCATTCCATGATATCACGCAATATGGTCGGAGACAGACATGTATTTAATTTTAGCATTTTACTCCTACGCGTTTAATTAGTCATTTTGATATTCCTTAATTTGCATACAGATTTATTTATTGATAATATCCACGTGTTTAAAATGATTGAAAAGGTAAATCGCCTCATAATTTCCATATATATATAACCTACTAGACGATTTTTGCACACGGCATTTAAACCATGCTAACAGATGTCTTACGAAACTGACCAATTTTAGTCCACTAATTTCGTGTGTGACCACTTATCATGAATCAGTTTATTATAGAAAGCAAATTTATTGATATAATGATTGCAAAAATTCTGCAGATTGATCTTATCTTTGAAATATGAGAACCACGAAATGAGTTCACGTGGTATATATACATAACGTTTATAAAAGTGAGCAAAATTCTATGAAAAACTTCTAATATCTATATAAATTTGATCAAAAACTTATAGTGTCAAAGTATTGAGTAATTAACTCAATACACTCATGATTTACTGGATTAACTCTAAAGTCTGCACAAAGAAAATGTTGCCATTGCCATTTTACAACAAACTATATAATATAGCTATCAAAATATTTCAGGCTGTGTAAATATAAGCTTCTGCTAATGATACCTACTTTTACATCAACGGTAATGTTTAAGTAACTTTATTGTTTACGAAGCTGTCTAGACAAGCCTATTAACAGTAAGTACTAGGTCGAAACCTTTCGCGTTTTATTGCTTAACACTAGAATCTTCCTTTCGCTATAATAAGTAAGCAATTTTTGAAATTATTTAAGAGTTTCATCTTTATGTTTCACACTGTTTGTTTTGGATTTAAAAGTTTTTGTCTATGACGTATATACGTACTGTCAAAAGTAGCTACTTCTATCTTCCATGTATAAAAATTAAAAAAGAAAAAAATTTAAGGTATTTAACTACGGGTGCTTTCAAGAATTACATAGGTACACTAAATGTTTCACTAGTTTACTAAATTGTATCAATATAAATTGAAAATTCGTGTTGATAACTGCAAAATGATTTGTTTGTTTTATAAAAAAGAAATGAATCAGCATTAATAATAAACCTACGCAAATATTTCCATAACAAGTTAGTGTTATCAAAATTGTAGTATAATGTTACATAATATTTATATATTATGTATGATCGGACATTATAAATTGCGTACGATTTAAACAAAAAACCTTACGTGTATTCAGTTTCTACAAAGAAGTCTTCAAATTCGAAGAATCCACGGAAGAAATTTGCACGTATAAATAATATATTTAATTGTTGCCTTCTAGAAAATAAAAAATGACTTAAAAGTTCTTCAAACACTTAATATATGGGTCAAAAGAAAGGGTAGTTAACATTATGGATAAGATAAAAGGTGACATTATCACCTGTCACATAGTTGTACTTTAACAGCTGCTGGAAATTGGTCATTACAATAAATATAGTGTCCATAATAGTCTGTACATTATACTGTACTTTCGATAAAAGGGCATCCCTAATAACGGTAAAGTAAAGTTTCAAAGTCTGTTTTATAGACAAACGACTTCTTCTAAAGGTTGAAATAGTAATCTTAATGACGAATAAAATTATGAAGTACGTCAACAAGAACATTAATTAACCCGAATTCTTTTGAATCATTTAATTGATATGCCGATATAAGAATATCAAAGAATGTGTCATATATTGTCCCAACGTTAAAATTAGATGAAAAACCGTGGCTTTGTAATTCACGAGTACCTATTAGACATGTCTAGCTATGTATGACGTATGTATCGTGAAGATCTTCAGCTCAGCTCTCTAGATAGAGGATAGGAAACCCCACCGACATTATTTTATTATTAGTAACACTCTAATATAAATACTTTGAATTGCAAAAACACAAATCAGTAATGAGTACAATGCATTTCTAATAGAGATCAGTTACAGCTTGAAACTACCTAATTGAAATTAATGATTCATTAATTAAGATAACAATAATGCCTTCATGCATCGCCACTTAGATAACTAGGTTACTTATAAAATTAATATCATTTCAACCCATAAACGGCCCACTGCTGGGCACGGGCCTCCTCCAAACAATGTGGAGGGAATTTAGCACTTTCTTTAGGTGTTAGATATATAACATTACGCTACAGCCAATAGGAGCTGAATAGTGGCCAATACAGAGTAGGCATCAGAGCGAAGCCCCGCGCGAGTTCGTTTAAATAATATTATTCTAAATAAAAATATTATACTCGCAGTCTTGAGCACACTTTAACAATATTCAGCCAACAGTTGTAAACTTCTGAACAGTCGAACTCAATATTCTAATACAGAATTACAATCGTGTATATTGCGTCGATTTCTACACCGGGGCCTGGCGAACCAAGGCAATTGTGAACCGTCTTGTCACGCAACATAACGTATGAAAACAGTATTGCGATTCTGATTACTTGAAATATACCAAAGTTATTGCATTCTTACGCTAGTTACATTTTTACAGACCATATCTACAGTTATAACCAGTATATTCATACATAATGTCGACGTAATACAAGATCTAGACTTGGTACCTGCAAAAATAATGAATTTATTTACTAAAGATACTTTTTTCTAAGGGCGATCAAAGCTGGTTATTAACAACGCGATGGAATAAATTTGATAAACTTTTAATAAGTCATACCGTGCATTTTGCTTCAAAGAGTCCTCAACCTTAATACTAATGACAAAAAGTTTAATAATGACACTCTTAACAAAAACATTGTCAAAAAATCTTATCTGAAAACAGACCAAAACAGAATACAAAAATGTTGAAATTTATCGTTTAGTAACTAAGAACATTTCGTATATCTTGACTTAATGTTGACAGAATATCAAGACTCTGAATAGAATATGTAAGAGGCACACCAAAAAGAATCAATTAGCTTCATCACCAATGGCAAGCACACAACGGGTGGTGCTATCACAACAGAACTTACTTAGAAACGTGACAAAACTGACGCAAAAACGTTTTAAATATTTATTCTGGACTGTACGCACAGTCCGTAAATCAGCTCAAATTATATCGAAATCAAAGCAACTATCGACTTTTGGCCAAAAATTAAGTTCCTTAAATTGCTAAATATCAACTATCATAAGAACATATACAAAGGTACACTGAATAAATATTGTCTAAAACTTTAACATCTAAAAAAATATTACAGACACGTAAAACTAAATAAAATTTTAAATAAGGAAGGCATAAGGAAACTGTATAAAAAAGTCCAAACACTTAACACACTCAAAGTACCTAATTTCGAAAGATAATAATGCCCACCTGTTCTAACTTGACCATAAAGTTGCTTAACCCGATGAAAGAGATTGATCGATTTGGTCTATAAGCATTTAGCCACACGACTCTAAATCAAAGTTGAATAATGAATGTCTATATCAACTGAATTCAAATCCAAGGCTACCATCAACACCCAGCACAAGATTGTAAAGTATAGTTAAGACAAAACTACTCAAAACAATAATAGTAATTGATGGAGGTGATGATTATCTGCTAGATAATCTTGACCGTAGCACACAGCACAGATGTAGAAACACATTTGAATACAACTACATTATTAACGCCAACAATTTATCTTCGTTTAAAAGCTCTCGTAATAAAAGCTTAATAAAAAACTTTTGATGTCTCTGCGTAAGAGCTGGGTTTATATCAGGTAAATAAAATATAATATTTATTATTTAAGATAAGTGGTGCGTTCACTGTGGCGGTAATTAGGTGAGGCCTATGTCCAGCAGTGGACGTCATTAGGCTAATATAATGTTGAAGATGATAAGTGTTCAGTGTCAGCAACAGTAGATTTCTAGTGAAATAAATGCAATTTTTGTCCAAATTTGGACCTACAGTAAACCTTATTAAAGAGATTTCCATATCAATTTTGAAAGCGGCCGGTTAGAATAAAAGAAAACCTGGAATATCTAAAATTCTAAAACATCCAAGATTTGGCAAGTCTACATACTGATCTTTTTACTAAATAAAATAAAATACCGAGTCTACAAAAGTGTCCGGTATATTGAGTTTTTGAAGACCCATGTCGATCACAACTTCCCGTATGCTGTAACTATGCATTTTTTTTGTGTGTCTACTGGCGTGAGGTTAAGTATACTCGTAAGTAATAAATTTTCCTTCTATCATAGACTGCGCAGACGATTGAACCAGATTTTGCAGATGGAAGAGAATACGTATAAGACGAACACTGACAAGGCAGACTATTATTGAATTCCTTTTATCCAGATATTTGACTTCAAAGATAGGGAAAATATGAATGATAGATAGTTAATAGTTTTATTCGGTTTCATATATTTTGTAAGTTTGAAAATGCACGGCTTTTTTAAGAGTTCAAATTATATAATAGAATTCTTAATATGATTGAGAACGCATCTCCATAATTGTATGCTACTCTGATGTTAGATAGACGTTGTTGGTTATTTTTTCAAAGTACTACAAATCTTACGTGGAAGAGTAAATAGTCCCTCGGGGTTCTTATTTTTATCGACAATTGAAACTAGTAGAGTCGTGACTTGAAGATGTATAGCTTAGATTTCCTCGTTGTTAGTGTTCAATCCAATCATCTGATATAAATTGTCATGACATTTATTTTCATCAATTTTGTAACTGTAAATTACAATGATTATATTTAATTATCTATAAACGTACTAAGTATAACTTATATACTATAACTTGTTAATTAAAATCTTGTTACTTTTATATCAATATGCAAAACTGTATGCAATATTGTTTGTGAAATCGAAAATAACTTAATTAATTATCACAACAAAAAATAATTATTTTTCTATTTATAACTTATCAATTCACTCTATGAAAGACTCTATAAAATTCATTTTGAGTAATAATAGGCAATACAGACTGAGGTAACTCTGTTATGGATTAGTTGGCTCAAACATTCTTTATGTAAACAAATAAAATGACATCTCACTTATTATTAATCAAGACAAACAGATCATGCTAAACAAAAGCACAATAATAATCTCAACAATCTAGTTTATGCAAAACAAACAAACAATAAAAAATACGTTCAGAAAATTGAAAAGAACAATAAGTTATGTTTTCATTCCTAGCGCGGTTTCCTCTCAACAATCGTGCCAGCTGACGAGGTCACATAGTGGACGGTGAACGGTGACGACCTCTATACTTGATACCTATTCATTTGTATACCATAATCTCAAAGCAAAAATACTTCTTACCAACAGTATCACGCGCTCCTCTCTAATATGCCGCGTGTTTCTTTCAGCCAAAGAGTTCCTAAATAAACTGTGTAATGTATTGGTATATTTTAAATTCTTGATTATATAAAAGAATTCAGTGAATAATGAACGAATTAATGAAAATGAATGATTTATTGAGCAATAATTTCCTTAGCTGTTTTAAAATGAATGAAGAGCAGAAAAGTCGCAATGAGTATCGAAACATCTCACTGTTTATAGAATCCGAGTATTAGAAGAGTCAAAGCATTCTCAGAAAGGCATTTAAAAAACAGTATTACGCTACGGTTTAAATACGTAACAACGCATTTTAAAATGAACGGCGAATGAAAACCGCAACGGTCACTAACTTCCAAATATGAACTATCAACGCTCACGGTCATTGACACCGAAAAAAGGTTCACTCCATCATCAGTAAATTGTACATCATAGAGCACCGCTTTCTACGCTCCTACAAAACCAACATGAATTAAATTCAATCATGTTTCTTACTGATATACAAAGCACCGAACACTTGTAGCTAAATTATATTATTAATGATTACAACACACCAATGTCTTCAATCGAGACCTATAGCCAAACGATGCGGTGGGTCCCAATATAAATTATTATTATAATCAACCTTTTTCCTTCCTTCGTCGTCATCAACACTGCATTTTTATCAGTCCACTGTTTACTCATGCTATCTGTCGTAATCTCTAATGCATGATTATCACTTTTTATCAGTAATTCAATGTCTTACAAAAACTCAGTTTTATACAGAACTACTTTCACCTAATATTTGTGCTGTATAATTTATATGAACGTTTGCATGCGAAAAAGGCTGCAGGCTCGTATATTAAGTAATTTAAAAAAAGACAAACTTATCTTAGTGCACAGTATTCACAGAATCAAACCTCTCATTCAAAATTTAATCATGCATGCATTTTTGCACTATATTCTTGTCGAGTTCGTAAAGGACTTTTATGCCAAACAGCTGGACAAGGTCATGATAAGAGATTGATTAATGGAGCATAAACACGAGTTTAACTAAATTAGTTCCAGTCCAATAAAAGTCTAACAATAATTTAGTGTACATCTACAAGCTTCACTTATTTGAACATTTCCGTTGCTAGTATATATTTGCGTCACATTTCCTACAAGTAAACTAAAATAAGGTAGTTCTCTGTTCTTGTAATAACTAAATTTAATTTTATAGCGGAAGACTGTGTTTATTTCTCCACATATACCAAGCACATACGTATTTAATTGCAGAACTTAATGAAAATATTAATTTTATGCAATTAAATAATGTATTCCTAGATATAATATATTCGTAATTCTTTCTCAAACTAAAACAACGATCTTCGCGATGCGAATAGCTATGTATGATGCCAAGTGCCATGTGTTTGGAGAGAGCTATTTCCAGCAGAGAAATGTGATAGGCTAAGTAATGTTCAATGATGACTCCTATTAAAAGTATAATAACGTCCTGCGGGCCCTTTAGACTAAACATTCCTTGGATATTCATTCGTTCCTTTCCCTTTTATGTAGAGCGACCTTTTTTATCTGTAGGAAGTTTCCAAAAAGGGAAATATTAAATAAGCCATGCGGATAAAGGCATGTGCCTATTTTAAAATATGGGGAAGTTTGACAAATTGTAATCTACAATTTGTCAACTTCCCGTCCAACAATAATACTAATTGACTCTTTCTCACTTGTTATTCAGGATTGATACATATCAATCAAGAATTTTCTTACTGTATGTTTCAAAAGAATTCTCTTTTGTTACACACAGTCAAGAATTTTCTCTCTTTTACACATTTAGGACTATTATTGTAGTCTTATTTTTCAAAAAGAAGTCTTAAATGTGCCCGATTAATGGTAATAGGCATGAATCTATTTCAGCCTAGCGATGCCGCTACTGTAATAAGGAAGTGATGCACCTCTGCCAATCTCTTCGGGAATAAAAGGCGTGAAACTGTTGTTTTTTTTTTCAAACGGAAAATCACGTGATTATATTTAACAGTGTATGTGTATAATACTTGCAGATTATTAATATGTTGGTATACAACATAAATGGTTAACGTGATCTAACGCCGATTGTTCTGTACATTTGATTATAGTTAGAAAAGTAAATACTATTTATGAGAAAACACAGTCACTCTTATTAGTACTTACTACAGTCCCATAGACTGACACATTACAAAAGTAATTTCACTTCATACAATACACGGTCAACTTATACAGTAAAATAACCATATCGATTATGTAGGTATATTAATGTTGTAATACAAATCCTTATCGACTAACATAAAATATTGCCAAAGAGTAACTACTATAGGTACGTTTTGTATTTCCTTAAGGGCCTTCCCTCGGTTTTGCACCAAAAACAGCTTTTTTCTGAAGCCTACTCCTCCTAAACGACTTGTTCGAAAAATTCGAAAAAAATATATTTTGGTAATTGATCTATCTACTACATTTTCAACATATGAAATTTTCGTACGACTAATACTTTTGCCTCAAAAAATATTTTAAGTTGAGATATATTTTATCTTAAAATCCCTAAAACTTTAAAACGGCTTTATAGTTTGAAATTATTTTTACACTGATAAATTGGTGGTAAAATTTACTTTAATCTGAACATAGCATATGTAAATCGATCAATATTTTCTTAAGAAAATAGGCCATAATACGATTTCTGTACGTTAGAAATTCAAAGGTGCTCTGCGCGGGCGCGGGCGGCAGACAGGCGTTAGCCTTCAGACGGGAAGGCTGTGTCGCTCGTTGCTCCATTTTTACTATCGACTGAATATAGTGCTTACAGGTATAATATACACACAAACAGCGAGCGCGGCGGGACGAGTAAATAAATCTAAGGTGTCACGCAGAGCCGTCACGTCTTTCTCGCTGTGTGCCGAAACCTTTTGTGCAAATATTTATGAACTTTAATATTTTTTTTTGAATTTTCTGACGACTACTCCTCCTAACCGTTTAGAAGGAGTAATCTTTTTGCCCCATCGGCCATCAGTTCTGCGAGCTATATTCTCAAACAAAATATTTCAAATGATCCAATAAAATGGTTTACAATTTATAATAGTAGTTTATAACGTAATTACAAAGTAAGTGTTGTAAACAAAACATTAAATTCATCAATGAAAATAGGTAAATATTTTTTTTAATACAAAAGTAAGTTAAAATATTTATTTATTTAATTATAATTTACAAGATAAAATAATTATCTTCGATACTAATAATAAATAAGTACCAATAAAACTATGTAAGTACTTACATAAATACCGAAAGCAAAACATTGAAATTAAAAAAATCTCAATACATAAAAATATTGGCAAACAAATAATTGTGTACACGAGTCCTTTAAACTCTCTATACAAAATAAAATACCAATTTTAAAACTGTTATTCCTGAATCGTAGGTAAAAATGCCGAGCTAGAAGCGCATGTCTGCGTTTACGCTTATTCTGTGACCATTGTATTATAGTGTGCGCGAGTTGGCAAAGGAGCGGGGATATGCAGTGAAATAAGCTAAGCTCCACCCATACTCTCAAGGTCATTGGCGACTAGTTACTAGTGTTGTTAGAAGGCTCGAGCCCTGAGCCTTGAAGGCTCAGTCGCCGAGCCTTCAAGGCTTCAAGGCTCACTCAAGGCTCGAGCCCTGAGCCTTGAAGGCTCAGTCGCCGAGCCTTCAAGGCTTCAAGGCTCACTCAAGGCTCGAGCCCTTTTAGAAGGCTCGCGAGCCTTATAGCCGAAGCTCGAGTCGAGGCTCAAGCCTCCGAGCCTTGAAGGCTCGGACTGAGCCTTGAAGGCTCGGTGACTGAACCTTGAAGCCTTTCCTGGCCAATACAGCTCCTATTGGTTATAGCGTGATGTTATGTAACGTATAAAGTACCTATATAGGTACTATATTAGAATGGTCGCGAGTCTTATTATCTTATATCGAAAGTTTATGATGAGTAAAGTACTACTTGGCCAATACAGCTCCTATTGGTTATAGCGTGATGATATGTAACCTATAAAGTACCTACATAGGTACAATATTAGAAGGGTCGCGAGTCTTATATCGAAAGTTTGAGTCGAGTAAAGTACTACCTGTCCAATACACCTCCTATTGGTCATAGCGTGATGTTATGTAACCTATAAAGTACCTATATAGGTACTATATTAGAAGGATCGCGGGTCTTATATCGAAAGTTTGAGTCGAGTAAAGTACTACCTGGCCAATACAGCTCCTATTGGTTATAGCGTGATGTTATGTAGCCCATAAAGTACCTACATAGGTACAATATTAGAAGGGTCGCGAGTCTTATATCGAAAGTTTGAGTCGAGTAAAGTACTACCTGTCCAATACACCTCCTATTGGTCATAGCGTGATGTTATGTAACCTATAAAGTATCTATATAGGTACTATATTAGAAGGATCGCGGGTCTTATATCGAAAGTTTGAGTCGAGTAAAGTACTACCTGGCCAATACAGCTCCTATTGGTTATAGCGTGATGTTATGTAGCCTATAACTTGAAATACAAAAATGTAAGATAGAAAAGAAGCAAATGTATGTAGGTACTTTACTGAATACCTACGTTCGCTCGGCTCTCGGCGTGGTCAAAATTTATAAATGTGGCCGCCATCTTGAAATTTGTTGTTTTTCGGCTAATTGACTCCAAAATCGATATCTGACAATCCCTTTGACTGTTTGACAAAGTGCTTTAGTCAGGATTTGCGAAAATGGCCGCCATCTTGAACTTTGTTGTTTTTGGGTTGATGGACTCCAAAATCGATATCTGACGATCCCTTTGACTGTTTGACATAGTGCTGATGTCAAAATTTGCAAAAGTGGCCGCCATCTTGAACTTTGTTGTTTTTGGGCTGATTGACTTCAAAATCAATATCTGACGATCCCTTTGACTGTTTGACATAGTGCTGATGTCAAAATTTGCAAAAGTGGCCGCCATCTTGAACTTTGTTGTTTTTGGGCTGATTGACTTCAAAATCGATATCTGACGATCCCTTTGACTGTTTGACATAGTGCTGATGTCAAAATTTGCAAAAGTGGCCGCCATCTTGAACTTTGTTGTTTTTGGGCTGATTGGCTCCAAAATTGATATTTGACGATCCTTTTGACTGTTTGACATAGGGCTGATGTCAAAATTGGCAAAAGTAGCCGCCATCTTGAACTTTGTTGTTTTTGGGCTGATTGACTTCAAAATCGATATCTGACGATCCCTTTGACTGTTTGACATAGTGCTGATGTCAAAATTTGCAAAAGTGGCCGCCATCTTGAACTTTGTTGTTTTTGGGCTGATTGACTTCAAAATCGATATCTGACGATCCCTTTGACTGTTTGACATAGTGCTGATGTCAAAATTTGCAAAAGTGGCCGCCATCTTGAACTTTGTTGTTTTTGGGCTGATTGACTCCAAAATCGATATCTGATGATCCCTTTGACTGTTTGACATAGTGCTTTAGTCAGAATTTGAGAAAATGGCCGCCATCTTGAACTTTGTTGTTTTTGAGTTGATTGGCTCCAAAATTGATATCTGACGATCCCTTTGACTGTTTGACATAGTGCTGATGTCAAAATTTGCAAAAGTGGCCGCCATCTTGAACTTTGTTGTTTTTGGGCTGATTGACTTCAAAATCGATATCTGACGATCCCTTTGACTGTTTGACATAGTGCTGATGTCAAAATTTGCAAAAGTGGCCGCCATCTTAAACTTTGTTGTTTTTGGGCTGATTGGCTCCAAAATTGATATTTGACGATCCTTTTGACTGTTTGACATAGGGCTGATGTCAAAATTGGCAAAAGTAGCCGCCATCTTGAACTTTGTTGTTTTTGGGCTGATTGACTTCAAAATCGATATCTGACGATCCCTTTGACTGTTTGACATAGTGCTGATGTCAAAATTTGTAAAAGTGGCCGTCATTTTGAATTTTGTTGTTTTTGGGCTAATTTCCTCCAAAATTGATATTTGACAATCCCTTTGACTGTTTGACATAGTGCTGATGTCAAAATTTGCAAAAGTGGCCGCCATCTTGAACTTTGTTGTTTTTGAGCTGATTGACATCAAAATCGATATCTGACGATCCCTTTGACTGTTTGACATAGTGCTGATGTCAAAATTTGCAAAAGTGGCCGTCATCTTGAACTTTGTTGTTTTTGGGCTGATTGGCTCCAAAATTGATATTTGCGAACCTTTTGACTGTTTGACATAGGGCTGATGTCAAAATTGGCAAAAGTAGCCGCCATCTTGAACTTTGTTGTTTTTGGGCTGATTGACTTCAAAATCGATATCTGACGATCCCTTTGACTGTTTGACATAGTGCTGATGTCAAAATTTGCAAAAAAGGCCGCTATTTTGAATTTTGTTGTTTTTGGGCTAATTTACTCCAAAATTGATATTTGACGATCCCTTTGACTGTTTGAAATAGTGTTGATGTCAAAATTTGCAAAAGTGGCCGCCATCTTGAACTTTGTTGTTTTTGGGCTGATTGACTCCAAAATCGATATCTGACGATCCCTTTGACTGTTTGACATAGGGCTGATGTCAAAATTGGCAAAAGTAGCCGCCATCTTGAACTTTGTAGTTTTTGGGCTGATTGACATCAAAATCGATATCTGACGATCCCTTTGTTGTTTTGTTGTTGTTGTTGTTGAGCTAATTTACTCCAAAATTGATACATATTTGATCGACTCCAAAATCAGCCCAAAAACAACAAAGTTCAAGATGGCGGCTACTTTTGCCAATTTTGACATCAGCCCTAAGTCAAACAGTCAAAGGGATCGTCAGATATCGATTTTGGAGTCAATCAGCCCAAAAATAACAAAGTTCAAGATGGCGGCCACTTTTGCAAATTTTGGCATCAGCACTATGTCAAACAGTCAAACGGATCGTCAGATATCGATTTTGAAGTCAATCAGCCCAAAAACCACAAAGTTCAAGATGGCGGCCACTTTTGCCAATTTTGACATCAGCCCTATGTCAAACAGTCAAAGGGAGCGTCAGATATCGATTTTGGAGTCAATCAGCCCAAAAACAACAAAGTTCAAGATGGCGGCCATTTTTGAAAATTTTGACATCAGCACTTTGTCAAACAGTCAAAGGGATCGTCAGATATGGATTTTGAAGTCAATCAGCCCAAAAACTACAAAGTTCAAGATGGCGGCCACTTTTGAAAATTTTGACATCAGCACTATGTCAAACAGTCAAAGGGATCGTCAGATATCAATTTTGGAGCCAATCAACTCAAAAACAACAAAGTTCAAGGTGGCGGCCACTTTTGCCAATTTTGACATCAGCACTATGTCAAACAGTCAAAGGGATCGTCAGATATCGATTTTGAAGTCAATCAGCCCAAAAACAACAAAGTTCAAGATGGCGGCTACTTTTGCCAATTTTGACATCAGCCCTAAGTCAAACAGTCAAAGGGATCGTCAGATATCGATTTTGGAGTCAATCAGCCCAAAAATAACAAAGTTCAAGATGGCGGCCACTTTTGCAAATTTTGGCATCAGCACTATGTCAAACAGTCAAACGGATCGTCAGATATCGATTTTGAAGTCAATCAGCCCAAAAACCACAAAGTTCAAGATGGCGGCCACTTTTGCCAATTTTGACATCAGCCCTATGTCAAACAGTCAAAGGGAGCGTCAGATATCGATTTTGGAGTCAATCAGCCCAAAAACAATAAAGTTCAAGATGGCGGCCATTTTTGAAAATTTTGACATCAACACTTTGTCAAAGGGATCGTCAGATATCGATTTTGAAGTCAATCAGCCCAAAAACTACAAAGTTCAAGATAGCGGCCACTTTTGAAAATTTTGACATCAGCACTATGTCAAACAGTCAAAGGGGTCGTCAAATATCAATTTTGGAGTAAATTAGCCCAAAAACAACAAAGTTCAAGATGGCGGCCACTTTCGCAAATTCTGACTAAAGCACTTTGTCAAACAGTCAAAGGGATTGTCAAATATCGATTTTGGAGTCAATCAGCCCAAAAACAACAAATTTCAAGATGGCGGCCATATTTTTAAATTTAGATCACGCCGAGAGCCGAGCGAGCGTAGGTATTCAGTAAAGTACCTAGCTAGGTAGTACTTTACTCGACTCAATCTTTCGATATAAGACCCGCGACCCTACTAATATAGTACCTATGTAGGTACTTTATAGGCTACATAACATCACGCTATAACCAATAGGAGCTGTAGTGGCAAGGTAGTACTATACTCGACTCAAACTTTCGATATAAGACCCGCGACCTTACTAATATAGTACCTATGTAGGTAGGTACTTTATAGGTTACATATCATCACGCTATAACCAATAGGAGCTGTATTGGCCAGGTAGTACTTTACTCGACTCAAACTTTCGATATAAGACCCGCGACCCTTCTAATATAGTACCTATATAGGTACTTTATATGTTACATAACATCACGCTATAACCAATAGGAGCTGTATTGGCCAGGTAGTACTTTACTCTACATAAACTTTCGATATAAGATAATAAGACTCGCGACTCTACTAATGTAGTAATATAGTACCTATGTAGGTACTTTATAGGCTTCATAACATCACGCTATAACCAATAGGACCTGTAGTGGCAAGGTAGTACTTTACTCGACTCAAACCTAATATAGGTATCTTATGATATCATTTATCAAACTATTTTTAATCACAGGTCACACTTTGCACTCAGAAGATACAGGGTCATTGAACTTTGAATAAAATATTTCGATAGAACTTAATACATAATATATTATTATGTACTTATAGTAGGTTAATAATCATACAAAGCTCGCTTAGGGCTCAAGGCTCGAGCCTTCTCTTCAGGGCTTGCGAGCCTTCAAGGCTCGCGAGCCCTCAAGGCTTGAGCCTTGAAGGCTCGCGAGCCCTCAAGGCTCGAGCCTTCAAGGCTCGCGAGCCCTCAAGGCTTGAGCCTTTAAGGCTCGCGAGCCCTCAAGGCTCGAGCCTTGAAGGCTCGCGAGCTTCGACTCAGGGTTCGAGCTTCCGACTCGAGGCTCATTTTCTCAACACTACTAGTTACGCCTTAATCGTTTACTGAATGTTTACTGATAATGATTATATTGCCAACGCGACCTTTTCATCTACATAGCTGTCAAAATAATCTAAGAATCACATGAGTTTTTCAAAAGATTTCTCGATTACATAACAAATACAGGAATACTTATGAAATTTAGTGATTTTTAGAATCAGCTATCCAAATAATCTATATGACGAATAAATTGACTGAATCCCGATACATATAATGTATGTAAGTCACAGTGATTAGCTGATTGGACTCAAATACTGTTAAACTAGTCACGTGTGAGAGGCATGCTCACGTTACATTTTAAGACATTTATTGCCTTGATATGTAGATATAGCTTTTATTGAACACTTTTGTCTAACTGCAGTTTAATTGTTAGATACTAATGCATTTGTACTACAAGTTGAACCTTGATCTGAATGTTTGGATTAAATCACGAACACATTGTTATATGCACCGATATTGGTTTGGTACGAATGAAATGTTTTACGTATAGTATCATCCGTAAAGTGACGGATTAAGAATACATAATGTCACTATCTATCTAAACCCGTGTATGTGGTAAAAGGGTACTAAGGAAGTAACCTTATGCAGACAAGAGTATTGGAAGAAAAAGGAAAATTTGAAACAAACCCTATACATTACCAACCCGTCTGGCGCGTGGTATATCAGGCTAAATTGCGTCCACAAAATTTAGAGGTGAGAGAGGTGTCCAGCAGTGGGACATATTTGGGTTGAAATGATCAGTATCATTTTTGAAATCCTTTTATAATAGTCATCTTTTAATCAAATCTTTTATAATAGGACAGCAAACAAAAAAATTTATATATTTGTAAAGGAAAATTAAATAAACGAGATTAATTTAATGCCTGCCGAGTAAATTACAAAATTAATTAAACTAAGGCAGATGTTACTATGCCCGCAAATTAGAAAGTTCTTTGCTAACACCTGACGTGAATGTTAGCAATTGATTGTAGCGAATTCTTATAAAACATTTAAGTTTAATGTGACTCGGATATATTCGGCATGATTATATCGTTACTTGAAACGAGTAAGTGTGTAGTGGTGTTGAGAGTTCTACTTAATACCGTGGGAGTTAATCAAGAATTTCAGTTTCCACTTTCACAGCTTCTTAAAATTATAGTAGAACCTAAGCCGAGTGCTTTGGACGTTAACGAACGCAAACGTATTTAAAGATATTGATTTTTTCTTGAAAAAAATTTGAAACAAAAGAAAAAATTTCATCCGCTAAAGATGCTTATTCATCAAATTATAGATATTAACGAAATATATCTACGCCCTACGGGTGGCCTTAATGTAGTTCTGCAAGGAAATAAGTCTGTTAGCCAAACCAATAATTTCTTTGGAGTCTTTCAAGCATGTTATAATAACCACAACGAGCATGAATTAGAATACCCTTTGATGCTTTCAAAGTACTTCAACATAAAAGACATAAATATTGTTAAAACGCAGTTCACGTCAGTAATAACAGGACATTCTTGGTGTGTAAATCTGACTTAATTTATCATAAATTGACCAATCACAGTTCATGTTATAATTAAAAAAGTTATTTTTTTATTATAAAGAAAAAGGCTGAAAAATTCTTAGAATATTGAACTCGGGGGTTAAATAATTGAGCTATGCGTGGTTATTCTAGCTTTCAAAAATGCGAATCGGTCGGTGTACTACGGTAGGTTAAATTCTCTTTGTTTCTCGATAACTACTTGCATATTTTTCTTTAGTTAAAAGAGTAATTAATTCATTCATATGCATAAAATTAAAATGTGTTACAAAATAAACAATTCGATGACAGCTGAACAATGTTAAATGGGACATTTAAGACAAAAAGATGCTTTAATTATAATAATATGTGCAGACTTTTTGTTTCCAAATATGCTGTGGCAAATTACTGCTTGCGAATATATTGACACATGCATGTATGTATAACAAAAGAGACATCTTACCACATAGTTACACAAGTGGCTAAACTCATACACTTGTTAAGAAAACAATAGACTGGCCGCCTTTATGTCATTGAAGCTGACTAATAATATCTAAACCGAAGGATAGAATTTGGAGCAGAATTCAATTGTGATCACGGAAGTTCTATGTCCAATTGTCCAGCAATGTACCTACTTCTATAAGCTGTTGATGATGAGTAGGTAAAGGGAATGTGAACATGGCAAAGGGGTTAAATATATTCGGCCAACCTATGATGAGCCATCGGTATTGGATTTTCACTCCTAGTTTTCCTTTTGGATCGATTTTAACGCATCTACCCAACCCCATATCTTCGAAGCCAAGGGCAAATGACTAACGGGAATTTCCAATTACAACACAATTGCAAAACCGCAAAAGTTTTAAGTTCTTTGTTAATGAATGACAATTTAATTTTTATTCCGAATTATAATAATAATCACTTTTAACTTATGTAGGGACCAAACGGCTGGACTAACGCACGGTCAGATTAGATGTAACGATACCTTTGCAGTTTGATATCAAATTTTTAAAGTTTCTGGTAATTTCATTATTTTTGTCTAGTTAATAAAATAACAATTACCTACCAAAAGGTATTCTAAAAAAATATTCCTTAGTTAGAAAGCAAAGATTGTGAATACCCACAAATACGTCGCCACATAATCCTATTAAAGATGACGAGACGGTTGTAACGCAACCACGGTAATAATTCTCTTATGCCGGCACGTGGGTATAGACCAATTGTGTCTGCTAATATAAGCAGGAACTTTAAAAATAATATTTGCCAATCCATTTGTGAAACGAAAAGGACAGCTTATTTTTACCTTGCTCATTCTATCAGAAAAATGTTTGTGAACCCTCTACCAAACATATAAAAAATTTTAAAGTTAAAAAAAATCAATTTCACATAATATTCGTGTATAAAATATTCTGCTATAACATAAGACTGCCGAAACTGTTACGAGTACACTGATTATTATTTTTGAACAATGTGTGCAGTTCCTCCCATACTCCGCAAATGTGAAACTGGTTTATGAGCCTCTTCTGTACTGAATTCCAGTTTTTTTGGTTAGCGTTGGTCACTTGTGGTACATTTCTTAAGTTCATTTTGTGTTGGAGTCATAAAATCTCTTAGCCTGATTTTTTTTTTGTATTTCAAATAATTAATCCTTCGTGCGTGTCGCGTCAATACTATGATTTGTGCCAAACGTTAAAGGTTGGAATCTCTATGATCACTGTACAAGACAAACAGTGAGAATTCACTACTTAAATAACAATAGGTACCTACATATCTTGAAAACGTACCTAAATAATGTTAGTTAGATGGTGATGTATAAAAAGCACATAAATTTCCAGACAACAATAGAATTTTGTTTTAATTACATATATCGTTGAAAATGACGATACAATACAATACCTACAAACTAAAATTTCAAAATATTTTAAATAAAAAAAAAAAAAAATTTGAAAATCTGTTTATGGATGGATGATATTCTAGAATCAGATTTCAAAAAAATATGTATCTTGGAAAATATTATTAGCGTATGAGGTGCGGACATAAATTTATTAATAAGTGCCGTAACAAAAGTAGCGCTCAATAATCACAATAAATAGGTACATTAAAAACCGTTACAATTCAATAATAACACAGTTTCCTGCTCAGAACATGCAGTATACCGGTGTTCCGTGATAACAACGTTTTTTTAGTTATACCAATTGATTAGCCGCTGTCGATAATAATTGCTGTTCTTTATTACCGTTTATTAATTAACCTTATGTGTGTCAAACATGCTATTATTCAGCAAATTAACGTACAAACTCTATATTTACAAAACACACCCAATATTCAAAACAAGAATAATAATCTAATTTATTATTTACATTCAATGACCTATATTGTCAAATAACAGATGACTAAAGAATATACATATTAAAAAAAACATTTTATATGCTAATATTATAATATAGACAATTGTAACAGAATATGTTGAAGATGAACTTTCTCCGGTTACCTACTAACTTTATAACGAGTTAAATATAATAAAATGGCCACTTACAGCGATAGAAAGTAAATCCGAATTATGAAGTCCACAACTTAGACACGACTCTCCGTAGCACAGTCACAGAGTTATTAATAATTATTATTATAAATAAATTGCACTTAACACTATAGTCACAAAAAAACACTATAATAGGCGATTGTATTGAATCGCACAGAACGGTTATCGAACGTTATAATTTAAACGGAACGCGGGATAACAAGTGACAGTATATTCAAGATGGCCGCCACGCGTGCGCGCTCCGCCACTACTTGGATCGGTCTGGTGAGCTAGTCTGCGCTGCACTTAACGCTCTACGATGCGCGACCACACGGATCCATTATAATGAGACGTTTTTTTATGACAGTCCCGCATACTTGTAGTCGCATAACCCTTTAGTATAAGTATATCGTGTGTGGCCCTCGCGATACACTTGTTAGTTAACCAGCACCTCCGTCCCCATAACTTAGCACTTCCGATAGTGCGTGAAACAAGAATGACATTTTAGTTAGGGTATTTTGCTCTAAATTAAAGCTCTTTGAATAATAAAAAATTTCGCTCCCTATTTAAGTGAAAGCATAAACACAATTGATTTCATGTTCTAAGTTAGAGCTTATTTAGACTTAGACTCATATGAAACACAAGTCAAAATTTGTACTGCACTGTATATTTGTACCTTTTTAAAGTAAGTTGCCTAAGCTATAAAGTTCAGTAAATTGTGATTTAGGACTGTACTGTAATTACCCACTCGCTTGCGTGTTAGCTGTCTATTCCTTATTCACGTCATGTGCATCCAGAATTACCCCTAATGGACTCCCGTCAATATTCTTATCGGAATTCCCGTCCTGAATTGACTGCAGGAGGGCTTGGTTAACCCTATTTTAACCCTTTTAAATCTTAACTGTCCAATTACTTAGGATGTTTATATAGTTTACTTAAACAATGAATTATTTCAGGAAGATAAGATTAAACCCATTATTAGGTATAAAGCATAGGCAGCAGATATCATTAATGAATTAAGTAATTAGTCACTTCATACAATTATGTCTTTTTACCATAATAAAAATATTTAAAATGTTAATCTTACACGCAATCTCTATATTATTATAATAAGCGAATGCCGCGTTCTATGAACGCTTGCAATTACAGGCACTTCATTCACCCATTGCCAGCATTGCGATATTGTTTCACTTCTAAAGGTATTTTGCTAACATAAAATCTTATTATTCTTATTGGTCTTTATTATTATCAACAACAACCATTATACGACAACCAATAACAAGCAATATACGAGTAATTCCTAACAATTAGAGGAACAATTGTAGTCTACAGATTTCACTCCAAGCGGGTTTGTACTTTTACTTCTTTAGGAATATTATATTGGCGAGGATTATAATATATTATTTTCAGAAGATAAGCGAACATTCCTATATATATATTCCTATATATATAGTATCAACCTTATCGTGTAATTTATCCATGCTAATGAAATTTGCTACTATTTAAAAAAAAGTGTTTATCGATGGTCTATCAGAACGGAACATTATATTTCTTTTCCGTGACAAATTTCATAAAAACTTCCAATATAAATATAATAACAAAAAGCTATTGGTAAGTGTCAAGCTTCATTATCCTTGCAGGCTTGAAATTGCAAGAGCTGCGACACAATACCCGGTCAATGAATTCCGTCATTTTTTAAATACCTATCATAAAAGTGATTGACTGATTGATTGGCCGTGGAATTTGCACAATAAACATTACAATAATTATTAGGCTTTCTGTTCTATACGACGATGGCGTCACTAATTTCGTTGCTACTGCAAAATATTTTGTTCGATTTATTGGTTAGTCTCCTTCCTGCTATGACTTTAAGAGTTGTGCCAAGGCAAATGCTCAGCAATAATACGTACATAAAAATAAAATAATTTTCCACTAAATATGTTTTTTTAATTCTTAATATAAATGACGAGCCCAGCAGTGGGACATTAATGGGTTGCTGATGATGATGATGAATGAAGTGCAGTGAACAATCGCTAATAAAAAGGAGATGTCCTTATTATATGATCCAATAGCCGTTGGTAAATAGTTAATAACATTATAAAAACAATTTAGATATTAACAAAATATATTATAACCTTTTTGCACGAAACCTTCAGCTACCTAGTGGCTGTCTTTATTCCCACATTATTTTTACAACGAAAACAATTTGAATATTATAATTGAAAAATACTCATGTCCGACCTTTTATTTTAAACTGTCTAGTCCTAAACTTAGGATTAAGAAACCCATGAATACACGTGCTCCTCTGGTTTCAAGGATTAAAATGTTACCTACTAGAAATTTTCTCACGACAAATGAACAGAAAATGAAATATGTATCTACTGTATATCTAATAGACATAAAAAGATATATGCATTACAATAGTAAAGTGGAACGCAATAACACTTAGATAAGACAAGTAATAGAGCCTTACTTCACATTAACTGTACTGTTTTACGCAAAAAAGGTACGTTTACTATCACGTGACAATGGTACGTTTTAACTGTATCAAATTTATAGCGGAGGTTTAACGAGCAATACTTGTTGGGTTCCGTAGCACTGCTACCATGTTTATTATACATTTTATTATATGACGTGCATAGAAATACATGAATCCGACAAAGTTTTAAGAGACAATACAAAAATGACTCTATCTAATTCAAACAACAGTAATTCTGCCGTGGTTTTAAATTTATACATTACATTCTACGTTTCTCATGTTTACTTCGATTGGGCAAACCTATGGAATTCATAAATCATCATCAACATTTAAGACCCATCGCAGGACACTGTCTTTCCTCAAAAGGGGAGAATATTAGTTATAGATTGTGAATACAATTGCTGCCACATCAAATTACAAACACAAATTAGTAATTTCAAAATAGTAAAATGTATTTCACATTACTAGTTTGAAATACATCTAAATGAACTTATAGAATAGAATAATAGTGAAATATCGATTACTTACCGTTTCAATTTATAGTAATAGCGATACTAAACAGTAAAATGGCACTACAGACCTCAAGTACTTTACTCAACAAATGAACACTCAAGTGAGCTTGCAGTGTCAGTCTACGTGTTTATTTCACAATCAATAACCCTAAGTGTGCAATTCTATCAAAATAATAAACTAGCTAAAATTCTTCATTAATCATAATAAACAATATAGCTGATATTTTCTTTATCGATGTTTAATACTAATTACGTGTTTTGGTAAGCAAGCTGGCTGGCATTATACTAATATTATAAAATAACTGAAGAGCTTGTTAATTGGTTTGGTTAAATGTGCTATTCTCAGGAACTACTGGTTTGAATTAGAAAATCTTTTAGTGTTGATATCACATTTATCGTGGAAGGTTATAGGCTATGTAACATTACGCTACGACCGATAGGAGCTGAGTAGTGACCAAACAAATACCCACGTGAGAGAAACTTCGGGCAACAGCTATGAAGCAAAAAATTTTTAAGCTATTGCATAGCTTTTATCGCGGGCTTTGAGCGCGGCGACCGAATCGAGAAATTCCGTAACGAAAATAAACCTAACACACCCCACTCCGACCGGCACAGCGGTGTTGAAAGCCGCAAGCATCGTCTAACGTCGTTTTAGTTCAGCAGACTTTGGCACGTTTTTTTGTTGATAACGTTATATTATAATACGTACGTATAATGTAATAAATTACCGAATCAATACCCGCCTTAGTATTATCATAAGGTTATTGAATGGTATGGCGGCACAGGACCGTTCGCAGTGACGTAAATTAAGTGAAGCCTATGTTCAACAGTGGACGTCATTGGATTGATATGATGATGATGATGATGATGATTGAATGGTATGGCGGCACAGGACCATTCGCAGTGACGTAAATTAGGTGAGGCCTATGTTCAACAGTGGACGTCGTTGATCATGATGATGATAAGGTAACTGTGAGATGAGCTATCCTATTTATTACAGCTTGGGTAATATTGTTGCAAACCTTTTAAAAACGTCGAAGGCATCTTCATCATTACTAGACAAGTACTGCTTCATAATAATTTTCGTCAATAAATGATACTGAGTAGAAAACTTTCTTAGGAGAAAATTCCCGCAATATTAGATAGAAACTATATATTAGAAGAGCCAAAAAAACGTAGTACGAGTAAGTAAACTTGACACAACTAAAAAGGAAAGCTACGCTAGCTGTGAAACTAATAATAGTATTGTTTCTGCGTTAAAATTTCGAAGGAACTCTAAAATGTGCGTATCTAAACTGTGAATCGAGTAGTAAAACTTTACGAGTGCTCTAAGACATAAATGCTGCTGTTAACGTACGAATACTTGGAATCACACATATCTCAATTGTCAAAACATCGAAACTTGTACCGGATCTATTGCAAAACCTCCCAATACGGTGCAAGCTTGAGATTTTGACACTACAAGAGTATAAGACAAGTTACAGATTTTCATCTGTGTATAAAAAACACAACAAAACTTTCGTTTTTAAATAGCCACATTATCCTAGGACCAGGAGTGAACTTTCATATACCTACTCCAAATCTAAATAGTATCATCTTTTCTTCATAATAATAATAATATTTTACTATATTCGCACAGCGCCATCTAGTGTCAATTTAAGCATAATAACGTCTTCTACAATTATTTCAGCAGACTATGAAATTTGCAATAATAACCTAAAAGTCAACAAAATTAAGGCAGGTTTCCTCTGCTATATTATTTTTGTGTAAAGCCGATCTTGATTGAGAGAGCCTCCACCTGCTGTGCTCCTAACCACAGAACACAGAAAGTACCTCTCCCTGCTCGGTGCTCCTAACTATAAGAGTACGTGAAAATTAAGAACTTAATTTTAATGCCTTGACCACTGCTATCCCATCCTAAAGTTTAAATTAGATAACAATTCAGGTAGTCACTAGAAAGTATTACAAAGTGTACCTACTCACTGTGGTAAATTTATCACCGCCCAAACTCTTCCTAAATAATAATTTAACACTGAGTACCTAGTTTACGTAAGGCATCTAAACTTAAAACATTATCCCACTAGAATCGTGAATGACAAATAAAATTTATAACAACCACTTGCGACAGATAGCCAGAACTGTTCAAAGTAACATTGCAAAACAATAAGATCTAAAGTTGTTCTATAAATCCTTATATTTCAACAGATCAATAACGTAGTAAATAACATTAGATACAAAGTATGTCATGATTATTTAATAAAAGTCAACCATACCTCTAGTCGTTAGATTTTTATCAAAACAATGTACCAATTATTATACTTTTATAAATAAAGGGATTGATGACCTAGACCAGTATTTTTGGTTTAATTTTAAAAGCTTTTGCAGCACTCTAAACAAAATTTTGCATGGATTTATTAGAATGCTTCCTTTCCCTGAATGTCCAAAAAACCATAGTAAAAAAATTATCTTCAAATAAATAATAATATACCTAGATTACATTTAAATAATTGTTAAACAAATGAATATAAAATAACTACAAAAACAGGAAGAAGTGATAATTGGTTTTACGTTTTAGAGATATAAAATACTGCGTATAGAGAATAATATTTTCAGTTATAATCAAAGTCTAGAACTAAGTACGTCTTTAGTTGGCACAATTCAAAACTACTTGCTAATTCTAAGCATTTAATATTTTGCCCGAGAATTCATCGTCAAGCAACCACAAATTCTGCCACCGAGACAGCCAAATTCCTGCGTTTAAATTATGTACATAAATTTAATCTCCATTGACCTACATAATTTCCTCAAAAACAGTCAAAAGGGAGAAACTATTTTCCTCAAAGATATCAATCTTTAGTTGAGTCAAGATACATGAGCACTTTAGAGATAACAGCGCTACTTTGCCAATATTACGTGTCACAAACGACTTTAAGTTTAAAACCGAAAGCTATCTTTTACGAAATTTATAGAGCTGTAGCCACTACAATCTGTAATTTTAGTAGTTTCTTCCTCAAATTAGATTAAATTTGAACAAGAAACTACAAAAATTACAGTTTATTGTGTTCTTGCAAGTTGCAATAATAATATCCTAATAAAAACATTTCAGTCTGTTATACTTTCATTAGTTAAACAGCAGTTTATCACAATTAGATTTTATTTGCGTATAATAAGTGAAACTAAAGAAAAAAGAATTTTAAATAAGTGTCTTGGTGCGTGATTTAGTACGGCCTAAGATAAAACTCCCTCATTTCTTACTCATTCGAAAGTAAAGCAATTACTCCAAAAAATACGGCAATCATAAACCTTCACGATAACTTATTATAAACCTAAAAACGTGAAATTATATTCGGAAATTTCATAAATTCCTGTGGGCATGAGTTATATGATGGCAGCCACTCCCTAAGTAGCGCACCGACCGACGACGGACGCCCCACGGCACTCTCTCACGCTCCGGGGCCCGGGCCCAGGCGGCCAGGGTCCTTCGCGTGCCCACTACGAGTTTGGCTTTATTTTTATTAAAAACAATTGCCTTTAACAGTATAATAGATATATATAATAGAATTGTAACCATTATTCTCTTAGATTGCTATAGAAAAAAAATTATTCATTCATTTTTCTAATAGTAAATTTTGAGAAATACCTAGTAGAAAAGGTGTGTCAATTTGCATACCTTTCTAAAGAAGTGAGATGTGAGAAATACCAATTAATCATTGCAAAATGGTTTTCTGTCCAATGCACCATAGCCGAGCCCAAAGTTCACAATCTGGAGTTGCTTGTCTGCACAAAATGACATTTAGCAGTTTATCGAAATAATAAAATTTAATTTCAGTGTCATTTTACCCATCAGTCGATCATAGTTCAACAATCAAAGTCAAAACTACCACGCTTCTGAACATTATCAAATTATGTTGTGACCTGTTCAAAATTTACGCAACATTCTTGTATAATTTATAAAAATTAAGCCCTTGGCCGTACTCGCACCGATTAAATTGGGTTATTTCTCACGAGAAACATTATCCTTAGGCTAATCATGAGAGAATATGATGTACGATTATTTCTTTAGTATATTAATAGCTAATTTATTTTCTTAATGATTATTTTAATTTATTAAAAATCGAGATCATCATCAACACTTTATTACTTTGATAAAATAAAAATTAGTCGTCGAGTTACAAAGATAACACCTAAGATGGAGACATAGAAACACAGATGGACACTTTGCACTATTTATTCTCTTTCGAAGAAAAAGGTACTTATAATAAATTTACTTCCTACTGTTTATTATAATACTCATGTGCATCATATCATACAATCTCAGTGGTGTGTAATAATACGCCAAGTTATTAAATTTCAAGTTCAGTAGAGTTCTGAGAAAAGCTCCCGGCTCGTAAGTGGGAATCGTAAAATGTTCACAAGACTGGAATAACAATAGTATACATAGCTACTTACTTTGTTTTATAAATAACCGTCATAACTTCTTAATTAACATATTAAACTAACTTTTTATAGGAGTTTTTAAAACCAGAGTTTGTAACACATTAACTTAAATAGTTAACTTTGTACCTTGGTTATTTGATGTCCGTTTTTATAATCACATGATTTGTTATCATCATTAACACAGCTTAACTGTCGATTGTGGTACAAGACCATTCTGTGATTTGTTCTTTGGATTGTCCGGTCTTCTTTGATAGATAGTATAATATTTGTATTTATACTTTTTAATTATTAAATTATCATAAATACCTGATCATTTTGTTGAATGATTGCCGTCCGCGCTACTTCTCTCTTCAGTTGTAGTATCACCCGTTCTTTCGATTTAATTTCCTCCAGCTGCAATCAAGAACAAGAAACGAATACTCATATTACTCAAATTACAAAACAAAATTAAAAGGCCTATTAAAAACATGATAACCACTATCACGTTAATCATTGCTGTTATAATTTAAGTAGGCGCTACGCGCGTGTTACTTTAGTGCCTTTAGAAAATCATGTAGCAAACGTCAGATGATTCAAAAAGAAAGACCAACAAAGAAAGCTTATGAGTAAAAATGCTAGCAGAATGGTGTTATATGGCGAACTTAAAATAAGCCATAATTATAATAACTAAATAACTAACTAGACATTGACAATATGATAATTTCAGAGGAGGGATAGATGATAATGAACTAGAATTGACATAATGAACGCCTACAAAGCTAGAATTATAAATCCACTCGCTTAATCTAAACCAAATCCGCCTTTAAAGCATAGACTTAAAGTTCAAAATCTTTTATAAACGAATATCATAGTTTTATAGGTTTACTAGACTTTATTAAGGTCATTTGATTCAACAACGAATCCTCTGTGGCTTTTATAGCAATAATTAAGTATAAGATTATTATGTAAGGGATTAGTTCATGGTCATTAGTCACATAATTAACCCGAATGTATTAGAAAATCCACAGTGAGACAGTTATAGTTAGTAGTTAATAGCTTCATCGTAGTCTGGTACATTAATATATTGGCACCATCATTAGATATTTTTGTTGAAAAGGGTGACTACAACTTATTGCATGAAGACATACATTTATTTTGATCCATAGGTTCTATAGTATTTATTGAGCTTTTCAACGCTCACAATATTTTGAATCCTTGATGGTGCCAATATATTAATGAACTCGACTGTACATTAATCTATTAGAATTGAAAAGTTACAGGTACTTAAACTAACATTTATAAAAAAGTTATTAAATGAGAATTTTTCGTTTCATAGTTTTCCATCATGGAATATAATAGCAATGTCTAAAGTATTAAACCTGTTAATGTTCACGAGGCATGCTTTTAGTGTCAATAAAAAAACAATTTATAGATTGTTTAGTTCATATACAAAATGAACTATAAATAATGAAAGAAGGTTTTAAGTTATGAGTAGCGCCTATTCTGCATAGTGTAGCAAAAACTATTGGATCATTCTCTAGTTCTATTTAATCGTGTTCAAAGAAAATTATGTAAAGGTACGATTGTTACTAAAGATCGTAATAGAAATAAGCCCCTCTTGAGTATAGGACAGAGTTCTATTTAGAACCAAACGAATTATCACATTAGAAGCATTTTATTGTTACACTCGAAAAGTATGTTATGCTATTTTTAATGCTATGTACTGTAGTAATTGGACCAAATCTTACATTTTATACCTATGGTAACATGACTCCTGATGATAAGAGGGTCTGTATTATATATCTTTTGCTAACAACTAAGAAAATTTTTATCTACTATGGGGTCCATTAGTCATGTGATGTTTCTCAGCAACTTTTTAACCCAGAGGGGACCTGGTAATTTATGGTGAGGTTTAAGATAAACCTCCCCTCCTCTGCCCAAAATTACGTGTATTTTTTTTTATTCTGAGAATTATCTTAAAATACAGGTAAGATTAATCTAATGTAAACAGAAACGGTATGTAAGTAACACGCTGCTGTTCGAAACAATCACGAAAAAATAAATCCCTCCTTGTGATATTTAGGTATTTCCATTTTTTCCGAACCTTCTGCTCCACTTTTAGGGCCTCACGTGAATATTAGACGGCCCATATGATAAAACAATAAATACTGACCAGTTTATGGCACTGTGTGCGCGCATCCCTTCTCGCGGCATGCTCCAGCGCGGCGTGCTTAGCCGCCTGCGCGCGCAACTCTGCCCCGCGTGCGCACTCCGCCGCCTGGGCGACCTGCGCAACACAACATGGTTCAGACATAGTAACACTGCTGCTGCTGGTAATATGTGAGTGTAGTACATGGTACATAAGAAGTGACCTGTAAGTCCAATAAAGTACGTAATGAATGATGCTTTACATGAAAAAATAACTATGATTAATTCATTATTACATACCTACTATAATCCGACCGCGTGGTATATTGGTAAATAGTATCATATTATGTACTTCTCCTGATCCTAGACTATCTCTATGTGAAGATCTAACAAACAGACAGAGTTCGTTTCGTATTTAAAACTAAAGATTTGTGTCGAAATAATTTACGAAGAGAAGGTAACTAACGTATTGACGAGACTACTACTGTTTTTACCCGACTGTTGTACTGAATATTTTATGCCGACCGCGTGACTCCAAAAAACGTAAGGACAGGAAAAAATCTTTTGCAAAATAGTTAAGTGATCCAATTCCCTAAAAATTAGTTGATAGCTCGAATCGTCTACGCTATCTATTATATATATATATATATCTATTTGCAGAGAATGCTATTAAGAAGACAACAATAAATCAATACTAAAGAAAATCGAAAGCCGCGTTGTGTTCGTAGAGAATTAGATCAACACAAGATTTATAGTCAGTAAGAATAGAACGATCCAATGATAGCTCAACGAATTAGTGTCTGATCTATTAATCTATAATTGATTTAAAACTTTATTGTAACGTAAATGTCATTACGTACCTTTAGTAAATTACATTCATTTATCGAATTAACAACAAGCCTACAAATCTACTTACATCGCAAAATTACGAACTAGCGACATGATATTAAATGACAATATTTTCCTATCCAGTAATTGACATGCCTTTATTAAACACACAAAGAGTGATGACATACTCACTAATGATTTTAACACTCCGTTAATATGAAAGTGACCTTAACAGCCCTTAACCCTCTACAGTTCGCATCCAAACACTTTATCCAACGAACGTCCTTTAATTCCTCGAAAATGTTAGCAATTTTCGTTCTATTATTACTGTTAAATCAAACTGTTTCCATAAACTCAATCACTCTTTACCAAGAAATATATAATTATCATAGTGAAACAGCGAAGAAGGCCGTGTTTGCCCAAGAAGTTGTCCAATTAATGTACACCTCTTTCCGGCAGTGGTTCTTTACGATCACCTTCTGCGAGTTCACATACTTTGAAAACAGGATCTTGAAGTACACAGAAAGCTATGGATATGGATACAACGTGATGTTATTAAACGGGTGTCCCCCACCAAACAAAAATGTAGTGAGACCGGAGTATAATAGACATGGTGAGACAGCTTATATTGTAACATCTGATAACCTCTCGACAGAGATGAGCGAAGCTGTAATAGACGCATTAAAAAGAACCGGTGTCTTCAAACCTAGGAGTGCCGTCATATTCGTCGTAAATACACCTGTCGAATTAGACAAGTATTTTTACTACATATTGAAAAACCACTTTGAATTATTATGGAGTAGAAGTATTACAAATTCCGTGTTAGTTCTCAAATCTGATCGATTGAGAATGTACATGTACAATCCGTTCTTTCAACAAGTCAAAGATATAACCGGCGCGACGAACGTCAGCCACATGTTAGCTAAACAATACTACAATCTATATGGATATCAGCTACGGCTGGGCGTCTTCAGAAAAATTTACGTTTCTGATAAAACTGGACCTGTGTATTGTGATTCGAATTTGGCTAAAACTGTTATAAATTTTCTGAATGCTACTTGTCAACCTGTACCACCTCGGGACGGGAGTACTGTTGGTGACTTACTTGAGAACGGCACAGCGACAGGCGTTACTGCTGACCTAATAGAGAGTTACACAGACCTCGAATTAAATTCTAGAATCCTTAAAGATACGTTCTATGGATACATAGATACAACTTATCCTCTAGTGTCAGATGAACTTTGTTTCTTAGTGAAGAAATCGGAAACACAATCAACATTCAATACGACAATAGCTCTGATATCAGTCGACATGCTCCTTATGTTTATTTTCAGCTTCATTATTTTTATTACGATTTCGATTACCGTTCGTAAGATTGAGACAAAACTGTTAAATATTGAAGACAAACAAACCTCTGGCGCTACTATGATGAATTTGATAAAATGTTTCATAAGACAAACAGTCGATTTTACATTTATCGGACCGATATTTAGGTGTCTAGTATTGTTAATAATTATATACTCCCTAATAGTGGACTGTGCTATTGATGTAAGTATAATTTTCATTTTATTGCATAAATTGTAGGTGTCCACAGCATAATTTGTTTCATAAGTGCGTTCTTTTTCAGGGCATTATTACCACAGCCATAACATATCCGCGCTATAAACCAGATATAAATAGCCTAGCACAATTAGCCAACTCTAATTTGACACTCGGAATTCACAATCGAGATTTCAACATAGTGAACAAAAGCTTTTCTTCAGATTTTTACGAACAAATCAAAAATCGTATCGAAATATTTAATGACCAGAAAATAAAAGATGTACTTGATAATAGAAAATTTCAATATGCACCACTATTCAGGAAAAGTGATGCTCAATACGTTGTGACAAAATTATCAAATATGGAAAATAGAAAACAACTGTTTTATGTCATGCCAGATTGTCCATTGCCTTGTTTTATTGTATACGGTCTACGCTACGGCAGTCCATATCTACCACGACTTAACTATATTCTGCAACAGCTCACTCAAGGAGGTATCTTACAGTACTGGAGCCGAACAGAAGAAAATTCAGCACGCCGCAAGTGGCTAATAGGTGACTCAAAGGAGAAAAAGGCCCTGAACATCATAAACCTTCAGGAAATGTTTTATGTTCTGTTTATTGGTCACTTCATTAGTACAATTGTCTTCATCATGGAATTATTGTTATACAAATTGTCTAATAAAAAATAACTTACCTTGAGTTTTTCCTGAAGACCCTTATTTACAGATTTTAAAGACTGAATTTCTATTGTTAACTTCTTTAATTCTAGCAATTTGTTGTCATTTGACAGTGTTGTGTCTGTTGCTTTGTCAGGCTTGCTAGTTCTTAGTTGTTTTTCTAATAATTCTTCTTTCTTTTTGTATTCAGTCTTTAAGTTTCTAAGTGTGCTCTCTTGGCGGGCCTTTAACGCTCGGACTTCGCTCCGCTCGATGTCGAGTGACTTCTTCAAGGTCGTATTCTCAAGCCTTAACCTCTCGACGAGGCCTTTCATCTTATTCAAGAATGCTTCGTCGACGGTTCGCTTGTGATCCTCAGCTGGTACGGCGGATATCTGACTGCTGGTGGTCGATGTGTCGGTGGACGCCATGTTGTGACGTCCCCGGCTTCGTTAATCACTATTCGGGAGAACGTCTCGACCGTCCGCGGTCTTTAGCCTCGTACTACGTTCGTACGGATTGCTGTTTGTCGTTATTCGTTTCGACTCACGCTGTTCCTTTGTACCGGGGTGGTGCTGCCAATTCTGAAATGCAAAACATGTAAATTAAATATAGTTGGACTGTAGCCAAGATGAAGTTTATTGTTGTTAACTTGCGTTTCGTCATTATTTATACATCAGACTTAAAATTGATGCAATTCTTATAATTTCCTCTGACGAAGAAACTGAGGAACACAATAAAGTTCTATGAGTACTTAGTACTTTTTTGAAAAAATACATTTTCTATTTATATACCTAATAACCTAACGATACTCCTAGATAATGCTCCTTATTTGTCAATTCTAACGAAGTCAAGAATTGTGAAATAACTTTCTTGCCGTAGCAAGATGTACATAAACATGGTTACGAAACGATAGGTACATTAAAGCTTACTATTGCACATGTTTCCCTAAAAACACGAAGCATGTCTTACAATGTCCAAGTAGGTCGTTTGTGTATGTAGGACGATGACCAGCTAAGAACTGAACAAAACTCTTTTAATCTTCATGTTCTCATTAAACGTTTGCGTGGTCTGTAATCTGCACATAAAACAAACATTGAGCTATTTGCCTTTGCATTGTAATTAGACGTATAGTTTGACCACGTATTCTACGTGGTTTATTTTCCGTTTACTTTGTCTTTATCTAATTTTGTTTCGTTTAACAAAATGTTTTTCTTAAAGTAACCTAAATAGCTGACATATTCTTGCTCATACATTTACAATTTTCTTTACTATTCAACAGACGTAAGCTAATCACTACTACCATTTTTCATTCTGCTATAAAAGCTGTGAATAGCAACGAGAACGATATTTTGCCAATGAAATCATCATTTGAGGATGTCTTGAATTAACTATGAACTCTCCTTCTACATCGCCTCGCAGAATAACACCTATTATTTTGCCAGTAAACTCCCAAGTAACCATCCCTATGGGATAAATAAAAACTGTATTTTCTTTTAAATGTATTCTAACAAAGATGAAATTGGACATAACTAAAGAACGTTTGCATCTGCAAACTTGTTCCAGAAAGTTAATAAAAAACAAAAACGATAAGCGAGTTAAAAAATAAATGATATCGTTTCAGTATGAATTATGTATCGATAGATTACAGCTTTGATATAAACCACATTAGTTTTTTCTGTATCCTATTTAACTGATAGAGCGGATAGAGCGGAGAAAATCGAATAATGATTATCACACACTATTTACTATTCTGATAAACTAGGTCTAGTTTCCATCTAAATGAGAAATATAAAAGAAAAATATTCATGTACCTAAATGTGCAAGAGACTTCAGTCTTAAAAAAATTTGGATTTGTGTTTTCGGAAAGTTACGGGAAGAGTAGAGCTATGTGATAAACAACCAATTGCCGTATGGTGAGTATCGTGGACATCAATTGTATTATTGAAATTCTTTTGGCGATTTGACATCACATTAAAATGTTATCTCTTCTCTACTTTTCTTGACTTCACTTTAGTGCCTGGGACCCTGGGTCTTATTACTTAAGTCGGAAGTAAATAAGGTCCAGTAAAATAAATTTTAACCTAGGAACACATACACATCACACATCAGATTTCTACTGCATAAAAAGAAGCCAAAGATTTGTCCAGTGAAGCGTCTTTTAGCAATTGTAAGAAAATACCAATTCATAAACGTATTCGATACTAAGGGTTATATTTTTCTAAGAGAAATTAGCTTGTTATACCAGATCGAACTGGTTTTTGGTTTAAATTAACGTCACTTATTAATCGCATTATTTTGACTTTCACTATCGATCGTGGTAGATATTTTAGTCCTGACTTCTACATATATTTTAATTTAATATGAAGCTCTACAACACATGTCATTGATATTTAACTAATCTCAGAGGATTAAACTGAAACCATACAAAAGTTAAAGGTATAAGCTAATTTCCGTACACCTGACCAGAATTCAGCCGAATTTAGAACTGGCAAACAACTCAACTCTTTGGTATGCTTTATAACTAATCGGAAATAATCAAGGATAGCTGTCTATGTATATAACAGATGTCTTATAAACATAAATGTGTAGTAATGTAAAGCGAACGTTTCATCGTTACTAGAGGAAACGCGTGATAAGTGCCAAATAAAAATAGTAAGGTAATTTAAAGTGGGGCATGGTTGTCACTCTATACCGTGACATAATTAGCTAATGGATGAGACGCACGAGACCCGGTACTGTGACAGGAATTGTGGACACTTTTTATTATATTTAGTTCAGTTTATAACCTTGAAATGTATAATAAAGGTTGGTCTATAAGTAAACGGGCATTAGACCTATTTTCTTCAGCGTAGGTACGTAATCCTTAAGATATTAAACTGCCTTGTCAGTTTAGTGAAGTGGTAAAAGAAATATTTATGTGATCTACAAAACGAAAATGGTCTGGAAGTACTTGGTTAATTTGCAAAGATTCGACACAGGGGTTCTACTCGCTACTTGGATTGGTCAATTGATATATCACAGTCATATGTTTAAATATTTTGATATGATCGTCGATGGTGAATACCATTGTCGAGTAGGGTCTCGGTATTTAAAATAGAACAAATATTTAAAATTCTGTTTATAAAATTAAACTTAAAACGTAAACAGATTTTTTTATAAAATCAAATAGAGACATTATAATATTGAACTCACAACTTTAGTGAATACGATGCCATCCCTACATTTTAACTTAGGCCATAATATATAGACATACAGGATGTTGCAGTAAACGTGTCTGTATTGCGTAAATTGTCCGAACTAAACGTAATTGACGACACCCTGTAGTGTAGTGCCGTAAACGTTCGTAACCATCAATTACAAAACACAGTTTATTGTTGTGATGAAGACATCGTAAATGAAACTCGCTTAGTTGACAGATTTACTATGTGAGTTCCTTAAGGTAAAACATTTATACTTAACAAGTATTAAAGTAAGCAGTTTTAACCAGAAAAATATTTTTCTAAATTTGTAGTCCTCTATATTATCGTTGTAGAATTGTGTGGACTGTATTGTTTTGTAGGTGCTGGCGTCTTCGGGGTGAAAATAAAAAGGCAGGATCCTGATATTGCGATGTATTCGGCGTCGTTGCTAAGCCCAAGAGAGCTGCGTTACATTAGTGTTGCCATAGGCAAACCGGTGTTGACAAAATAATTATATACTAAATTATTTAAATTAATGTTGCTATATGCAACAATCGTCAGATATACGATCAGTTTATGTACAGCTCTTCTGCTCCTACACTATTAGTTTAGTTTAGCTAGCTTTCTATCTAGTTTTATAACGTTGTTACATATCTTTACACATTTTTAGTTTTATTCTAACTATTTAACATTGTTGTTCAATCTATTTACGGAAACGAAAAGTTCGTGCTATGACAATACAATGTGACTAAAATCAATGTCACATTTATCTCACATTCACATGAATTTCACTAGCTTCAGCTGTATCCTTGAAACTGTATAACATTTTGAAATGTATGACGTTTTTTGTAATAGAACTTTTAAATTTAGATGTCAATAAACTCTACAATGGCTATGCAATTTAACACAGATGTAGATCACGTCACGGTAGCGCGACACGGTGGCTGCGCGGGCGCATACCTTGCCCCGCACGGGTCGGCATGATCCGAATGAGTCCAATTTAATAAGGAAACGCTCTGCTAAAGGACGCATGCAATTGTTACAATTACCCGCGCGAATTGAACCCGTTGACCTAGTGAATATCTTTAGAGCCTCTACGTACTCTCTACGTGGATGTAAATAAATATATCATTTCTAGGTTCGGCCCCCTCTTCACCCACAGAAATATATGATGAAACGTAGCCTTTTTGTTAATTCAAGACATATACTATTTCTGTTTCAAGTTTCACCAAAAACCATCAATATAGTTGTTGCGTGAAAGAGATATAAACAATAAAAATTTTTAACCATCCAAATATTCATGCATTTTCTCAGATTTTTGAGAGCATCAAAAATTCAAAATTCAGCAGAAATGAAATGAATATCGTTAAGAATGTAACAGGTTATCCGAAAAGTAGTGTCAGCAAATTTGCCTACGACCAGTTGGAGCTATGAGAAGAACTGGCAAGAAACTAGTAGAAGACAAGAAGCGAGGTTTTCCCAAGGGAGTATATAGTATGGAGTTCTTCAAAAAAGGAGTTAGGTTTCTTAAGGTAACGTGCTCGTGATGCCCTGGCTACAGGCGCCCATAGGCTACGATAACCTCTTACCATCAGGCGGACCGTACGTCTGTTTGCCACCGTCGTGGTATAAAAAAAAGAAGCGTATAAATAAATCAAATTATATACAAAAACAAATTATTATTAGGTATGAGAACATATTCGAGGCTTACTCACAAGTCAATGTAGAAGGGCAACCGTCTATTTTTCGCATCTCTCGTCATGTTCTATCTAAAAGCGCATTCCCCTAATTTCATCGATATTTCGTCACCTTTACATCTACACAAATAACTTCTAGAAACTATGACTCTTATTTATTTGATCTACCCAAAGCTATCATTATAAATCTTCATAATATCAAAACAACTAGTAGGTATGCTCCTTTTGAAATTGTGAAAGAAATATATTAGAATTAATATGGCTCCTGTCACCTCGATTTGATTCCGTTCCGCAAATTTACGAGATTATCATTATCACCTCTGATTACACCATACTGCAGATATTTATTGTTTTTAATTCTACGTTAAATAAAGATGCTGAATGCATATGATATAGACAGAATAACAGCCTTATTCACCCATGTATGTACGAGATTCAGGGTTTGATTTACTTGTGGTAATAACTAGAACAAGCTTCTGCCCGCGGCTTCACCTGCATCACACTTCTCATGAATCACTGTATCTATTGGTGAAAACCACATTAAATTCCGTTGCGTAGTTTAGATGATGTAAGCGTGCATACAGTATTAGGCGACTGTAATTTATGCCTTGAAACGAGCCCATGAACATCATTCAATATGTCCGACAGAAGACTAGAACAGAATAAAGATAACGATAATTAAACGATATTCAACTTTAGCTTTTAAAAACATCAACGTTATAAAATATTCATTTGCGAACATTCAGATGGCATGAAATTAAAATTAGAACAAAATGTTTCACACATTTACAAATCCACGCCTAGTCGTGAACTCATTTGGTTAAATAGAGCGACTACCTACATACTGTTAGATCATAGGTACTCGTATCTAGCACTATTAGATTTTGTTGATTAAAGAATTCTTAAAATGTAATTCATAAAAGACACTATGAAGCTTGAGACCTTTGATACTGCGCACACTTGTCTCACACAGCAGTAAACTGTGAACACAATCGTATTTCTGGACTGATTTGAATATAATCTCAGCATCATACTATTGTAAAAGAATCAATAGTGACTTGACAGAATTGAAAGACAAACAAAGCATAATCAAAAGTTATTCTAAAAGAAAACGGTACCTAAGTAAATTAGTCCTTGAACAAAATTTAATCCATAGAAGATATATTGTCGTTTAACGTATGGCAAAGTTCTAGCTTATAATTTTATCAAATAAACATCTTATCTGAAACCGTTGTTTATGGATAAATACAGTTCAGGTAAATAGACAGATTTATACGGTCCAATGATAAGTTTTTCTCTCAATGTCGCATCACTGCCAACTTTCAACATAAAAACAATGTCTGGCGAACATTATTGATAAAAAATATGTGAATAACAAAGCCAATTAAATCGAATAGATCGAATCAATCTGCTATAAAGTATGTCTATTCACAAAATATGACACCATTTTTTAAGTCAAACGATGTCAAACAAAACCATGTTCTAAGGCTATATCGATACGATTCATAACATCTGCTATAGGTTACTCATATTTAAATGACTCTCAGTTTATTTGATCAGACGCTACTTATACTATTTCATACAAACTATACTTACGAGACTTAAGAACAATTTGACTTGTATGACACATGGTTGATATGTAAGGAAGTTGTTGCGCCATGTACTGTCTGTGGGTAATGGTATGGAACCAATTGTGTTCAAAATTCAAATATAGAGCTTCTCAACAAGACTGATTTTTGAAAGCCTTACTTCTAAATAACGAGCACGTGTGGTCAAACTTCTTTTATTCTTAATTTCATTATAACACAGGTAAATATTCTATGAACAGGCATTGGATTCTAATATAATATTTTCTACGCATGGCATAACGTAAAACCACGCTCTTTATCGTGGATTTATATTATCTATGTTTATACTCTTGTAGAGTTAAGGAGATTTATTTACGTATCACTAAAAATACTTAAGTATTATTAAAACATATTTCTGCCAGCATCACCAAACAAATAACGACAGAACCTTTTTATATAGCTTAGGTAAAGCATTAGATTAACACCAAATAAATGTAGTTAATAATATAAAAAATTATGCCTATCATACCAACATAATTAGGCAACAATATTATTTCCAAACATAGACTTGGCACAGATGAGTCAAAGATGACACTAACCAATCTTGTTTAGATTGTTAGTGTCCACTATTTGCAATCTAAACATAATTATCTAATACATATTTGTTAATATTTTTATATAAACCTCAGGCATAAAAAAACTCCTATAGTTCCTATAATTTAAGTGAATAAGGAATCCTTTAGTTGCGTAATTTTTTTAGATTTGGAATATCTGATACATTTATTAATAAAATATTTACATCATATCATAAAAATTATACACAACTTACCTATAAAAAAAGAACTCTAAATTAATCTTTGTATAGCAACAACTATTCTAAAACCATAATTATGCATTAATTTTATTGTTTACAAAGTACTTAAAATTGCTGGCACAGCTTTCAAGCCATTCACACCTCATACTAAACATGAGATATCCCTAGTCATCGTGCATCGCTTTCATGCCGTTATGATATTTCGATTATAAAGTAAACATTTGGTTTTGTACGTGGGTTGTTTGACGCACTCGAACGGTACTAACTTATTACAAATTCAGATACGCATCAAGTAGATACATTATTCATTTATATATCTAAAGATCAATAAAACCTTGACTGTTTAAGAACAGAAGGTAAAGAAGGTATTAATTCTTAAAAGAGTTGGATGTTTGACACTTTATCAAAAACTAGAAGTCGTGTGGGGTTTCGCTCCCGTCGTTCTTTATTTGACCACGCTCATCTCCTAGGCCGTAGCGTCAAGTTATATTATAGCCTATAACTTTTCTCGATAAATGGGCTATCCAACACTAAAAGGATTTTTCAAATCGGACCAGTAGTTCCTGAGATCTTAGCGTTCAACCAAACAAACAAACTCTACAGCTTTATAATATTTGTATGTATCTATATTATTGTATATGTATAGATATTTGTATAGATATCAATACAATATTGTTTTATTTATAGGTTCTACAAGGGTCTCTCTTCTTTTAGGCCTCATAACACATTCTAAGCTTTATCTCTTAACGATAATCATAAGTGAAAGTGTTTGTCAATCATTACTAGCCCGCAAGTGATTCACATCTGTCCACACGAGAAAATTAGTTTGATTACGAGTAACTTTAAACTCTTTTCTCCTCATGTTTCCCTGGTATAAATAACGTGTTTCCTAACATTTTACGTTCACCCCTCGTTCGTTACTACGCAACCGACCGGCAAACATAAATATTTAAGTTTTTCTTGAAGCAAATTTATTATTTTCGGTCAATGAACTTTGAAGCATACTTATTTGAATACAGTTTGTAGTAAAATAGTCGGAGCTGTAACTGATTCATACAATCGGTAGGAAAGGAACGTAGGTAAAAAACTATCTAACTGTATAATATAAAATAAGATTAACAATATGTTACGCACTGATAAAGATCAGATTTATGATTTAGATTAACCAAACTTCATAACATGAATGCAAAGATATATAAATTAATTTTCTTTCTTTGATTTCTCACTCAATCTACGAGTGCTCCAAATGAGACAATATATTATTTGTTTTCACTTTAAGAGTTTTTTAATCACATCATCTATGCGATAATTAACAAACAAGCACATTTAAATACTGAATATTATTAGGATCGTATAAACCCTTAGGTATTTAAGCCTCAAGGGCTACATAATTATATCTTATAACTACCTATAATTACAACACTAATTTATTGGAGAAAATTTATAAATAACTCATTTTAGACAAACATTTGTACAATAAAAGATGCTTGTAAATAAGTACTAACTTTATATACAGTATTTTTGCCGCTGGAAAATCTCCTACTTTCACAATAAAAGCCGCGGCCCCAAACAGTGTATTTAGAATTTCACAAGAGCAGTCCAATTTCACCCAGCCTAAGCCAATTTTACGCGCATATAAATCCATGTTTACATTTCAGAATCTGCCAAAAACTGATCCACATCATCCGAATTAAATCTATAATATGACATCGTCCTTCAAACCTCTTCGAGTTCTGTTAAATACTTTATGGCGTAGAGCCAACTGTGCTTCATATCTGACATTCAAGCGGACCGGAGCTAGCCACGTTTTATTTTACGTTACTGACTATTTGTAAACATATTGCTTTGTTGTTAATAAAGCTAAATAAACGAGTTTCCAGGGAATACGTGCTTCTAGAGGATAAAACTAACATGACTGACGTTACGAAATAAATGTGTCTATACGTGCCACCTAACAAAATACGCCCAAAAATTGTTCTAGAGCTTGTACAAAATTTTTTTTTTTTGGGTTACGAATATTTTGTTTAATTCCGTCTAAATAGGTTTTCTTCCCGAAAATAGGAAACATTTGTAACGTTTGTTTCTGGGGTGTTAACTTTTTTGTTTTCAAGATTAGACACATGCACGTTCCAACAACTAGGTTTTTCATACTTTCTATGCTTAAAATATGGAGATCTCTCTTTTTATGCTTCTTAGCAGTTGCGTAAACATAAATTATTCAAGATTCAAGCGTAGCAAACGCAGGCTCGAAATAATATCTTTAACTTACTGAGAGGTAGTTAGGAAAACCGTTTAATTTCGCACTTGCATACATAATTTTGCCGTATACCTAAGGCCAGGTTAATCATAGTTCTAGTGACTTTCAAACGCGTACCGACCGCAAACAAGATATGTAAGGACGCCGACAAACCACAAGCTACAATCTAATTAATGAACTTATGGGTTAAAAAAACTGTAACTTCAATTACTTAATTATTAATTTCTTATCTGAATACTAGTAGTGTATTTTTTGTCATTTTGCCAACACTTTTTCTTTCTCTTGGTTATGGTTTTTGATATAATAAACATTTTAGGGCCGACATAAGAGCTCCAGATTTGTTCAACCGACACTCGCTATGGTAACGAAGTAATTATTATATAGAAAATCCTTGTGACAAAGTGTATCCTACTCTTCAATTTCCTTACTTTCAAAATTCCATGAGGCGTGTGACACTTAATATTTCTAGAGTGATTGAAAGTGTGGCTCAAAACTATTTCAAAAACATCTTTAATTTACTTTTACAAATCTTTCCTCTCTTAAGTATTCTACATGGGAATTGCATAATTGACTAGATATTATCTAAAGATGTCAATGTAACATCAGCCTAAGTGCATCCCACACCGCCTGATCCCAAACACGTTTGTCATTGACAACCTCTGTGGCCTTGCTTGTTAATGTCACTACACTGGAAGTGTAATCTTCAAAGGGCTGTGGTAATTATATTCTTGTTCTCGGGTCACGAGTGATCAGTCGAGTCACTAACTTTAGAGAAACAAAAATGTGAAAATACATTATGATATTAGGTATCATCATCATCATCATCATATCAGCCTATCGACGTCCACTGCTACTACACTGTCACCTAATTTATATAATTTATTTTTATTTTTTTATATTTATATATTATGTATAACTATACAATATCACTCCTTTGGTCCGTGTACTGACGGATTAAGAATACATAATGTCTCTACCCCATCTCAACCCGTGGGTGTCGTACAAGGTGACTAAGAGCGTAACCTATACAGACAAGAGCACTGCGAGAAAAGAAAAATTCGAAACATGGTATAGTACGCTAAATTCCCTCCGCAGTCTTTGGAGGACACCCGTGCCCAGCCGTGGGACGTTTATGTGTGGCCATGGTGATCACCCCTTTTATCTAAATGGTAGGTATACAAACAACTTTACCCAGTGTGGCATCTGTGAATCGAACACTCATTTGATTCGCACGAAAAACAGTGGTAGGAAGGCGGCATTGTGTTTAATTCTGTATTTACATACAAACGTTGTTAAATTTTTATTTTTAGAGTTTTATAAACAGTAGTCTCGATGCACACCTTCATTCCCAAGCGGAATGTAAAATAAGTATACGTACGAAGCAAGAGAAATATTGTTTCAATGTTTTAATTAATACCAGATTTCTCTAAAGACATGACATTGTCAAAATTTACGAATAAATGAGATGTAGTAAAATTTGATATGACGCGGCGATAAATAACGTCGCAAACTATTCACAAACGCTAGATAAAATGAAAACCAAACGCTCTAAAGCTTTAAAAATCATAGTGATTTATTCAGATAGCTAACGAGAATAGCAAATGAATATAATATGGCATGGCTTAATGTTAACTGTACCTTATAATAAACAAGTAGAGACCATGGTCAACCTCAATATTATTTATCTCCCGTCTCAACTTAGGTTCAATTTGTTCACAATACGTATTTGTACGAATTACTGATGAATGTTATTTCGTGTAGTGTCGGATTAAAAATACACAATGTAACTACCCCATCTCAACCTGTGGGTATCGTAAAAGGCGACTAAGGGATTATGTCTTATGCAGACAAGAACACTGCAAGAAAAGGAAAATTCAAAACAAACCCTATACCCGTCTAGTTAGCGTGGTATAGTAATCTAAATTCCCACCATATTCTTTGGAGGAGGCCCGTGCCTAGTAGCGTTGATGGGTTGAAATGATGATGACTGAGAGGTCTTTATGTCTGTTTGTCCATTTGTGAAGTCTCCCGTAATACGAATATCTACACGTCTTTTATCTTGAGCGGATCAACAAAATAATATAAGATTGCATGATTGTGTTGTTTCAATCTTCAATAGGTACTTTTACTAACTAATTTATTTAGTTTGCGTAATACTTCTGACTTTGATATAGGACTTAATACATTTTTGCGCAAAGTATTAGCGTATAATAATGAAAGTAGTGACGCTATAAATAAAGTAAACACCTGTATTCATAATATAATTATATTACGGTTCGCTCGAGCGCACATTGTTATAAAATGTGCTGTTTTATAGCCATGTGCATCTTATTATTAACCAACTTCCTATTGTCCTTCTGTAGTTCTTACGCTATCTCTGTGTGAAATTTAATAAAGATCCGTTATGTGGTTTTAAAGATTACCTACCTCCTCTAAATTCACAAACATTACCTCTTTATAATATTAGTATAAATATTATAAAATTTTTACGTGATTTAAACTGCACTAAATCTAATAAAATTGTTTCATCAATGACTATTGAAACGACCACGTTTATATTGTTTATATAGCGTTGGATTGCACGAATATAATTCGTCCAAAATTTAAAACGAACTTCGGAATTTTATTTTGTAGTAATGTAGCTAATTTTTATATTTATGATGTAAAAAATATTCTAAGGCTAAGCTTACTTGTTAGTTTGAAATTTTATCTGAAGAGTCTACCTACTGAGGTGCAGAGATAGGTAATGTTAGTCCTTTACTTAAACTAAAGTGAATACCTAACGTACAAGTAAAAGCAGGTCGACAATGAATGCTACACAGCTGCCGCTGTTTACTTATGAATCTTATGATTCTAATATTAACTCGAGTTTCTCTCTTTTCTTTTATTTGTATGTCGTGGAATGTACGATCTTCTAACATTTGTTTTGTGTCTGATCTTCCGTTTTCTTTAAATACCTCATTCTGTATTATGCCAGTTGTCTGCCAGCCAGTTATCAATGAATCAGTCCAAGATTAGCTTAAAATCATTTGAACCACTAGGTAGTATTTAATTAAAAATTAAATTTCAATTTACAAAATACTACCACACAATCATAATTCAATTATGATTATATAATACACTATCGTTCAGCAATGAGTTATTAACTCTAGTTGTGACAGCAAATAATATTTTCAATGAAAATTCCTGCTCAGATAGGGAATGATGATTAATTTCTCATACATATAAAAACATTATTGCTGTTAAAGGAAAAACAGTGACGGTAGAGTTTTAATGAGCTTAGGACCGGACGGAACAGAACCACTTGGTCGTGAGGTGGCGCACCTTTAGAACCAGCCTGGTAGTTCCTGGAGGCAACGACACGCAATCAGGAATCGCTATTTACATGTAAATTGTTTGTAGCTCGTTAACAGCATAACTATTAAAGTAAAATTGTATTTGCAATATTTTTAATGTTAAATTATATTATGTTATATTATTAAAATACTTTCCGTCGAGTTTTCATCCAAATAGTATGTCTGTAAAAAAATCTCTATCCCACAAGAATTTCGAAACCAATCTGAATTTCTAGTAAGTAGGGTACTTATGGGATTTCAATTCAGATTTGAAGTTCTTAGTAAAGGCGGCTTTAAAGCAAAAATATAAATTCTGTATATTTTTAGAAATTTCAACAATCCTTTCTTAGTGTTCGCCCATGATTTGGAATCTGTGTGTGAAATTTCAAGTTTCTAGAGCTAGCGATTTAGTCCATGCGTTGACATATCACTCAGTTTCTTATCTCATGAAATAAATAATTATATCCATCTAGCCTTTACTTCGCTGAACCTCTCCGACCCAAAATCATATTTTCATGCCCCCCTTAAATTTCAACTAAATTAATAAACACATTTTTTTTATCAATTAAATATTTTATTTGAATTTTCAAATTCAATTAGATACAATACCTACAGATACAACATTTTTCTACGCCCCCCTGTTTGGGAACTTCTGATCTAGCGGTTGGAAGGAATTCAGATCCATTGACCACAACAAATTTCCCCTTTAGGAATTTTAAAGTTTAAGAAACCTTCTAGGTTCTATTGCAAATCTCTTGGGCTATGTCGAGCAGTGGGCATCCTTCGACTGCTATGTAAGAAAGAAAGAAAGAAAGAAAGAAAAACACTTTATTTGTCTTGAATAAGATTAAATAACATGAATTTAGAATGAAAAATTCCCGCCACCAGTAAAATAAACTATATTGCTCGTAATTACCTAAAAATAAAAAACTTAACAGACTAAAGAAGAAGAGAAAACAAAATGAGATATAAAATAGAGGACAGAGAGAATATGTCGATGACTGTATACATAATGTATTGATCAGTCAGTCAGTTTTTGTTATTAAATAAAACAATAATGTGAGTTAATCAAGGTTTTAAATAATAATGTATCTTGTATACATAAGCGAGTAAAAAAATATTATTATTTTAGGTATCACATTATGAGAATAAAAACATTCATTGTTTGAATTGTTATGTGTACTGACAGCAATACATCGTTAGATGTAGAGACATTCTATTTACTACGAGCACAGCTGTGCCCCAAAAATCTCCCAGAACCACTATTCAAAATAACACAACACAATTGTGGTATTATCATAAAGGATTCATACAATAAAGTTTTTTTTTTTTTTTGGAAAATTCCCTTTTTCCCAAAAAGGCAATGTTTGTGATACAACGATTTAAGAATGTATAAGACTTCTATGTAATTTCTTTTCTCTCCTACCTTTTTGTAGAGCCCTACAAAGTCCACATATGTATCTGAATAGGTACCTAATTATAAAACACCCTTATAAATTGTGGAATACAATAAATGTACTGAGTATTTGGAACTTTATCCAAATCGTTACAGCGAAGCGTTGTCGAGATACAGTGATTAAACATGTTTTATAGGTAATGCTTCAGAACCATTTCTGTATAGGCTCCTTGTCGGTAGGCATATTTATTATGGTTCGTGATGATTAAGTGTCTGTAATCAGTTACAATCAATCAGTTAGAATCCGTTTCGGAACGGTGCGAAACGGATTAAAAATACATAATGTCACTACCCCATGTCAACCCGTGGGTGTCGTAAAAAGCGACTAAGGGAAGACCTTAATGCAGACAAGAGCATTGCAAGAAAAGGAAAATTCGAAACAAACCCAATACCAACCCGTCTGGCCAGCGTGGTATAGTAGGCTTAATTGCTGCGGCTTATTTGCCACTGCTGGGCACGGGTCTCCTCCAAAGATTTTGGAGGAGACCCGTGCCCAGCAGTGGGATGGTTCTGGGTTTTAGTGAATCAGTTACAATAAACGCCAGTCTCAAATTACAAGCTAATGTAACAATAGTATCGACATCTGTGTAATAACACACCATTGTTAGCACGACAGCAGTTATATTATTGATTAACTGTTGCATAATTACAATAAAGTTACATGGAAAAATAAGCATATTACGTATAAAAATATGTATAACTGTCCACATACTGTCCGAAAATAAATTGAATGGTTCATTGGATACCATTAAAAAAAAATACCTACTTACATAATAATATATTATAAACAGTGCAACGCCTTTTTCCCCTAAGTAGGCATCACCCACAATTCGAACTAGAATAATATGACATAGCGCTGTGAAAATAACTAAAATAAACTAATCTCGCGGTATCTACATCAGTAAGTTATCGTACTTATTTGACTGCAAAAGCCGCAGAGCTAAGTTTATGATAAATGGACTTTAACTTTCATCATCTGAACAAAAACAAAACATTTTTTGGAAACTGGTTAAGCAGAAAGATGGCTGACTGTACTACTACCCTTCTTCGAGGATAATGAGACGCTGTTTATGTGTTGTTATGATAATTTTATAGAAAGTTTTGGATATTGTAAAATATTAGGTACATACAACATGTTACTATTTTTAAACAAAACATGCACATAAAGCACCTCGCCCACCTCTTTGAACCCAAAACTGACAAAACCGCTATGTAAATAAACTCTTTAATAAGTAATATTAAAGCTAAATGTATAAGCACCGGTCTGCCGTTTACGTCTGCACGCCTTAATCAATTTATCTGAAATTTGGTATGGAAGAATCTTGAACTCTCGATTCAACACACCAAATATTTGTCTTTTGTTCTTATTTATCTTACTCAGTAAGCAGCACGACAATCATTCACAGTATTCTTTTTGGTATAACTGTCCTTCAACAAAGAAAAATACGTGCTAGAAATGGCTTGTGAAAATCGACATCAAAATGGATAGCTAAGTCGATGTTCCCTATCACTTTCGCATAATATTCAATTTCCATGAAAAACTCTCTCCGAAGCGATATTCTATTATTTGGATTGAAATAGATTACTGCGGTTATTTTTGTATTCAGGAACAAAATGAAGAGATACAGCAGATGTAATCATGTCAATGTCTGTCTTGTCTGACAACGACAAGCAGACAACCGGGCGATACCTTTTTAAATGTTTATTTGTAAAACTAAAATGATAAATAACTAAAAAACCGTAAATAAAATGGTAGGTCCATTTTATTTCATCGCAAACTCAAAAGATTTTCTAATCTTTTAAAGATACAAATTGGAAGAAAACAGAAGGTGTTTATTTGTATTTAGAATAATTACAACTGACAGCAATGACAGATGAGCTCCAAATAGGCAGTAGTGTTAGGGAAGTAAATTTTTGATATCGATTAACTATAAAATAAATATAAAACTGCTTGATGTGTTGACAAAGTAAATATTTCAAACGTCAAGGAGACCGAATTAAATTTTGGGAGGGGTCGTTACCCTAGGTTATAGAGTCACGCAATTGAGTAATATTTTTAGTTTCAACTATAATTTTATTATACCTTTAGGTAATAATATGTTTAATGTATCTACCTAATGACAATTTCGGTGTGGTTGCTCATAATATTAGATTTCAATTGATAGCCTTTTTTGCAATTGTTCGATCCACTTAACTAGATAAGGACCCATTATCATATTGCCACTCAATTGAGCCGACCATCCGAACATTGTAATAGCTTTAACCATGATCGATATAACTAAATTTCATTGACTTTATGAGGTCTTTGCCACCTGTACTTTGATCGGTCCATTATGTGCATGTGAATACTAAGTTACTTCTGCGAATCTCATGAAAATGTAATTGACTATTACAGAATCATCACTAGTTACCTGATTGATAATTATAATTGCTTCATGAATAAATGAATAAGGAATAAAACAAGAATAGACACATACTGGTTTAAACACACTGCATGTGATATTATTTCTATCAGTTTCAAATTTTATAGACTTTAAAACTAGATCCAATTTCAACTTAAACGGTTAGATTTAATATGTATCTATGAATAAGTACATATGTAATAAAAATAAACAAAATATACCTTTTAAAAAAGAATCCACAGTATATCCTTAAAAATGCACCATAAACATTTTCACCCCGATTGTCTAAAACACAAATTAAATTTGGAACCTCGAATCAACGTATCGAGTCGCGTGTCGTCGTTTCCCGCTCGATTGATATTTAAAAAATAAAAACTAAAATGGCGCGGATTTCGTATCACGTGTGAATATGAGTTTGATTACATATGGTTAAAAGCTATATTTATAAATAAGGGTTTGTTGTCGCGGTGGGAAACGACAGGCGGACCGCACGGAGTGGACGTCGAGACTGGCGTTTCAGTGGGCGGCGACCGCCCAGCCGCCACGGTGACGCTGCGCGCTGGCGCACGCGTCATGTAATAGTGAAACAATTTGACTATAATCCCCGTAGGTAGGTACCTAATTAGATAGATCATGTACTTAGAAAAACGTACTGTAACTGATATGAATCTGTGAAAGAGAGAGGTATTAACTTGGTCGACAACAAACACAATCATCTAAGAATAAAATTATCTTCAATTATTGTGTGATGAGATGTACAATGAGATATTAGATTATGGATCATATAGAAGATAAAACAAAACAACAACAACAAACCTACTAAACTAACAAGAAAAGATAAACATTAATATCATAGTTAATTTGGAATATCCATTAGATCTAGCCTTTTAGTCACAATTTGAAATATTAATCTTAAAACTCGAAGGTTTATTATAAATATCAACAATCTACGGTCGGCCAAATCAAATAATTCACACAGACCCAACCAGTTATGTGTGAAATTACAAATATGTGTGAAATCAAACTTTACTAGGTACCTACTCACTTCTGGCGATGCGAGAGTGGGAAAACTTGTTAGATTTTAACTGTCTTCTAAAATTTGGTTAACTTCAGAGTCTATTGATAAGGTAATTTCAAAGTCGATTACGAATGTTGCAGCGATACAAAAATTATTTGTTATTTTTGTATTATATAAAGCTTCCGTCTTTTCTACAAAATTTTATTAATTAAAAAAATAGATGTTTACCTTTAAAATAAATCAACAGCCTGCATTGTTTTAAATAGAAATCTTAATTAAACACTTCACCGAGCACTGACACTGATCTTTTTACGTCACTTTCTGAGAACGACTGGTCTCCTTCTGAGCTAGACGTATTTATTGCACAAAAATAAATCGGTAATAACTTTATTGTATATGTATTATATTTAGAGTTTCCACATTTCAGTAACACTAGAAAGTAAACCTGATATCTAGATAAAGTTTATCTCATCTTGTAATAACCTTATATTATCTTACTGACTCCACTTGTGACTCAATTTTGTTTATCTCAAGATCATTTGTTCAGTAAATAATAATATTTATGTAGCGACTCTGCGACGGGATTTTTATAGATTTGCTTCTAACCGTGTCACTTTCCAGGTCTTAGACTATCTCTGTGTGAAATTTCATGAAGATCGTTTGAGTAATTCGAAGATGGATAATGTTCTACATTCAAACTCACAAACATTTCCTACCTCTTTTAATTAATATGAATTGAATAAAAAAATTTCATTACTTTGAATAAGTGTTTCGCATCCACTTAGCTACTGCATTTTTAGATTTATTTAAGAGCCTTATGTTGTTTGATTCCCAACGACATTATTCTTATTTGTCAAATCAAACTGGGTGGGTACTTAAATTATTATTAATCTAGAAAATTTTAAAAGCCAGGAAAACGTTAGTTTATCCAAAAACACTGTTCTCTTATATTAATCTATACAATTGTTATTTACTTTATTATGTGATAGCCGTAGATAGAGTAGATATAATTTAACTGCATGTGCACCTGCTCGTGAAATAATAGAAAGTGCTCTAAAAGCATGAAATATGTACGTTATATTATAATTAAAATGTTTTATTCATGTATGTAATGATAGCGGAATAAAATCCGTGAGAAAATGCAACTTTTAAATATTTTAATCTTGTTAGATATTTGTTGATATGAAGAGTACCTACTGTCGTACTGATTAATGCCTTAAATACGCGTAATTAGGTATAGGCTGGATGATAGTTATTAAATTAGAATCAGGGCTAACGTGTCAAAATTAAAAACCTATTAAATAATATTTGAAAATCGATCGTGCGTGAGTTCTTGGTCCGTTCACGCATAGTGCTATACATTTTCATTGGTACAACTAGCGATGAGCGAATTCAAAAGCTATTGACCTAAAAATAACACAGAGTCCAGAGCTTCAGAAAGAATTGTTTACTATACCGTCTCTGTTCGCGCGGAAGCTTTGACTTTACTACACAGATGTACACAAACTTCTAAAGTTTGGAAATAGTGATGTAACATTCGATTTTTATCGATAGCTACTACGGCATGAAGGGAAATCTCTTGTTCGAAAAAACAAAGAAATATTAAACTTTGTTAGAGCAGTATTAGTTATACTGATCTAGTTGAAAAGTTTAATATTTCTTCGTCTGTAGCCTAAATTTTTGTCAACACTCTTGATAGCGAAGAGGAAACCCCACCCAGCAGGAGGTCATTAATGGGTTAAAGCTGTGCTACATGGTTATAAACTTGGCTTCCATAGAGGTGCCCTTGGTGGATTCCAACCGTGTAGCCGGCTGTTGTAAACCAAAAAACCAAGCTCCCACTAAGGTCACTCTTTTGGAACGCAGGTTTATAACCGTGTACAACGTCTATTAAAGTAAAATTTTAACAAATTAATGGTTTGACTTTATATTTCAAAGTTTATTAGAAACCACGAAAACCAAATTGTATAAATTTTTAATATTCACGTTTAAAACAGATATTAATAAGTAGGACGGCTCCAGTTAACAACAAAAAACAACACGCATTCACAGTAATGACCGCGTGCGTATGCGTATTAATCATAATTACAGCGCGAATATCAATTACAAGATACTCTAAATATACCTACTACATATGTTACATTATAATGAAACATGCGGTCATGGCGGCGTCGCCTTTATATAAGTACAATATTCTCTTATACCAGTGCAGTGGTATTGAGTTACTTAAAATCCTTAGCTGTTTTGAAAACAAAATTACGACCTTAATATTTTATTAAGTAGTTGAGCCTTAATTTGAGCACAGTAAATGAATATTTTTGAAAACTTTATGTAATAAATAATAATTATTATTCACCACAATAATTTACAGTTACATTTTTTATATATTTTGAGTGTCACTGTGACGTATCGGTTAGGTTGGTCGTTTCGCCACTAACATCGCCGCACCGATTACCACAGGAGACCAATAAATTGTGTGATTCACGGATATTTGTTTCGAGTCTGGGTGTATTTTGTGTCCATTAATTGTATGTTATTAAAATCCCTCGCGACAAGGTCCCAGGGTTCCCTAGTGCGAGCGGTGTCTTTTAAAAAGAATTTAGTTTACAATATTGTGGGAGACTGGTCCCTAAGCCAGGCTGTGTGCCAGCCTAAGTGGCCTGTATTTGGACACCCACCAGCCCTCTGATTCTGACTCGTCGGATTGCTCCCAGCTCGTAAACTTTTTCGAATCTTAGTACGACGTATTTTTACGGCTTCAGTTATTTAATGTTACAAAATAGTCTACCGTATAGAAAAATAAAAACTGATTAATTTAAGATTTGTTCCTACAACCATCTATTTTTTTAATATTACGTTTTTTAAGTTTAATTAAACTGACATTTCTGTCCGAAAATTTTCCGACAACTTAGAATCAGGGGGCAGGTCTCCATCTCTCATAGCGTTACAATTAATTCAATATGTTAGATCCGATTATTATCAATTTCACTTCATAGTATTTCAACACTGGGTATCATTTGAATAGGAGTGGATTATTTTTTAAATATTTTGATGAAGAAAATTTCTAGATTAGATTTTTTGTATAAGAAATTGAATTTGTAGCTGTTATTTAAACAATTTTTCTATTCTTCTCATAAATCATTTAATATGATAGCCACCTGCTGGGCAAATTGGTTAAAAATAAGTAACTTTTTCTAGATTTTGAAGACAACCGATATTTTTTAACTTAAATAAATAATTAGGCTCAATTGGAGTTTGAGTAAATCCGATATCGATTATCGATGAAATTAATGTTTGAAATGCAATCCCTTTAGAAATGGTAAATAAACATAGAAGGGTTACCTACTTGCACAACTTTACATTCACTTTTAAAATATATAAACTCGCTCTTATTTATGTATTTATAAAGTCGATTGTGGAAGCAAAGTTTCTCACTCTACTTCCGTGAAAGCTCGTACAAACCAATTACTGTGGGATTGAAGTTTGGGTGAAATTAACCAGATTTATGAAAGCATAATACTTACATACCTACGTGGAAAAACTGAATCTACCTAGATAAATAAACACAGCTTACCTAACCATGTATAAACTTGCCTAGCTACTACATAATATACAGATTTTGAGTGTATTTCTTTTGACACAGGACTGAGTAGCTGACTGTGTTGGCGAGTGGACAAGGTATAAGTGGTATAACGCACAATTGGAGATTAAATAGATATAATCTCTGGTACAGCGAATCCAGCGAGTTATTTTAAATCTACAGGCTGGTATCCTAACGGGATGATTGATGTGCATATACGCAGATTCTTCTTCTAAAAAAACTTTCTTTTTAAGAGTTCTTAGAAAATCTACGTAATTAAAGCAATTATATTGTAACGTAAATGCTCCTATTACCGCCAGTTTTAGCTGTCTTAGGATTCACTTTAAAAAAATAGATATAAGCTGTTATGTTAGGAAAGATGTTATAATTTATAATTAATCACAACGAAGTATTCTTTGCAATTCAGTACTTAAATTCAATATTCAATAACACAATAGTTACTAAATAATTATTTAATCCTAAAGAGTAGTTGATTCTATTACCGACCCATAGAATGCGGCAAGATTCTATTACCGATTTTTCAACTTCTTTTACCGACCGGTACAAAGTTGTCACTTCTTCTATACTATTAAATAAAATAAAAAATCGATTTTAAGGCATTTATAATAACAATAGTTATGAGATCAACATTATTACAATATGAACATAATTATTTATTGCAAAGCTTAGAGCACTTATTTATAGAATTAGAGAAAAAATTAATATATATATATATATAGGTATATATATTTTCTCTTGTCACGCAGAGTTGTCCTCGGTATGCCATAGGGTTTTGAAACTTCGTATATGCTGGTCCCTTCATTTATAGCTAGAAGCGCAGCTTCTAGTTGAGCAGAGGCGTACTGCTTGCGCTTCTACGGCTCCATGATTCTATAAAAGAACAGAATCTTTAAAGACATATAGATAGAGATATAAGTTACATGGCCCGCATTCCGTCCCGCCATTTTTATTTGATTTGAAAACATATGAAATATAGCCAATGCCATGAAGCATGACTGAAACTGGATAGCAAATATTATTTTACATTTTATGTCCTGTGACAAAATCTCTCAAAACGTCACGTACCTATGCAAGAAATAAGCCAAATTGTTCAAAAATATACATTTTATTTTTGTGTACTATATCACCAAAAATATCGTCACAGTTGTGAGTCGGTAATAGAATCAAGTATGAAGGTCTATTAGCGACCCATTATAATAATAGGGATATTGTCTAACGTTGAATCGAGTTTTACACAAAATCTTTAAGAAATAGCTTTGTCGTTAATAGATCTAACGATGTAAAATAATTTTAAGAACTGAACAAGAAAACAATAAAATCAAATGAGGTAGTTTATAATTGATATTATTTTAAAATACTAAATGTTCTCAAATTTTTTAACAACGCCATGGGTCGTTATTAGGATCAAGTTTTGAAATTTGGATTGTATTACCGCCTTAAATTAAAACATGATTTTATAACACAAAAACCAATAAAAAGTATTATATTAAGAGTTAGTTTAGAAAAAGAATATATACGTTACAGTTGTAATGTGATAACAAGAAGACAAATCCATTTTTAGTGTGTTATTTTCCTTAAGTAATATTTAGGTGTACTTACGTGGCTGGAGACGCGACACTATGAAATGTGCGTCCGATTCGGGCGCGTCCCATTAACATTCAAATTATTTCTTTCACTGGCTATTTAAACACACAAACTTTACTCTTTTTGGTGGCCAACAAAAATACGTAACTAATTTTTAAGGTATGACATTTCTGAAACTCTATTTTATGTCCAATATGAGTGATTTAAAAATTGGATCGTTAATAGAGTCACATTTTAGGGGGTCGTTAATAGGAGCTTTTACGTTAGTATAGTTATAATTTTATTATTAGTTTGTTTACAGCAAAGTTATTGGTTTATTTGTTATTTTCTAGAATACCTTACATTCATAAAAATAAATACATAATTATAAGTATATATATAGATACTATTTTTGAGTGTGTAGAGTAGCTAAACTATAATTAAACCTTCGTAGATTTTGCAAGCATAAGCGTAGCGTCCGTTCGTTACCCCAACATGTTATAGGTAGTCTCATTTATTATGAGCTAACTTCGGAGTGGGGACGGAACGAAGTGATACAAATAGAAGATCCGCTTCCCATTTTATTGCACATAAAATCTTGCACTAAGTCCAGTGTGGTTGCCGACCAGTTAGTGGAATTTAAGCTGTTTACAGCCTACAGACTCGAGCTAAATTGAACTTATCATTGGCCATTGAACCTTCAATCGTGCGTCTTTTGCTTTGATTCTGGCATATTATTGATCTGCCTTTGCGCAGCGGGAAATGTATACCACTACTGCGCAATAGGTCAATGGTTACCTAGTAGTGACGTTGCTGGCCCAATGAAAATCCTTTAGGTATCTCAAATAAGGCGAAGCTTCTTTTTACACGACTGCAAAAAAGAAGAGTTTTAGTTCTTTTTGTCATGGCATTCACATTCATGTTTTTTAATTCTGGCGTAGTTCAGAGGAAATGTTTGTTCGTTTATAATTTTAAACTAGCTTTTGCCCGCGACTTCATCCGCGTAGATTTCGATGTTACCTACATAGATCTTTGTTTTAAGTGCAATTCATGAATTCCACAACACCCCACTAACAGGAGTTGAATTTCATTTTACGTCAATATAGATAACATTTTCGTAATCAGCGTCCCTGAAAACCTTGAAAACGACATCCATATCAATTTCTAATAGTTAATTTTCACACCTATTTCATCCCTTAGGGTAAGTTTTTCAAACACCAAAAACAAACCATCAACTCACTTCTTAACTGAAGTTCTAATTGCGTATTATCCGTACCTACATAAAAACCTAAAAAATAACGACTAAGTACCTACCTACTTAGTTTTCAAACGTCTTTATCACAATTTAATCCCCTCTGGGATAGTATTTTAAAAAAAGCAAAGAACACGTATGTGTGTTTTTGATCACATGTATAAGGTTCCGAACTGCCTTGGTGGCGCAGTGGAAAGTGTATACGACTGCTGTGCAAGAGGTCCCGGGTTCGATTCCCGGGTCGGGTGAAAATGGATTTTTTGTTTTTAATATTCTACCACATTTACACAGCGCCATCTAGTCCCAAAGTAAGCAATTATATTTGCTTGTGTTATGGGTTCTAAACAACTTATATATTACTTAAATACATATTTTTTTTGTAAATACATACATATTATAGATAAATTACAACCAGACACAGAACAAACTTTTATGCTCATCACACAAAGATTTGTCCAGGGTGGGGATCGAACCCACGACCTCCGGTTTAGCAGTCAGGGTCACTAACCACTAGACCAACAGGCCAGTCAATTTTTCAATCATGCTCAATTGGGCTTTTCTATCATGAAATTCCAGTATTGAGAATTTAGTAAGCAAATGTGAATGACAATAGGCTCGCCCCCGATTTCATGGGACCAAACATATAACTTGAAAAACCAAGAACTGTCTATTTCATATTTCACCCCTGAACCCATTCCTATCAAAAATATTAAAAACAACATTTTAAGTTCCTATCCCAATACTAATTTGCAAAACGTTAATTTCAAAACAAAGATCTTTTTATACAACGTTTCATCCCCAATTTCACCCTTCCAAAGCCACCCTTGTCAAACATATTGATGAGGGTATTTTTTATTTTGATAGTAGTACCCCAAAACAAATTTTCAAATCTATAAGTTAAAAAACAAAAAAAAAGTTTCATACAATCGTTTTTATCCCTCTTCACCCCCTTAGGGGTTGAATTTTAAAAAACCCTTCCTTAGTACACCTCTAGGCATTAGGACCAACACACCATCCAAATTTCAAGTCGCTACGATCAGCAGTTTAGGCTGTGCGTTGTCAGTCAGTCAGTCAGTCAGGAGCAGGACAAAGCCTTTTATAATATGTATGGATAGATTGCCTAGATGCCAGATGGCCCCTGCACCCTGTGCCCTGCGGTGCCTGCGGTAAAAGCTTAGCAAAAACTGAACTTCTATACGCTGGTAGCGCCATCTCGTTATGATATTATCCAGTGGTTGTCCTTCACCTGGCCGTTGGCCACCCTGCGGCCTGCCTAGGAATAAGTAGATATGTACTAGACCGACCCATCGATAAGCTAGAAGCCTGCTTTCTACGTGTAAATAAACCCTCTACACTCAATAGTCCTACACCTTACTTTATGCATACATAATTAGAATAAACTTTAATTAGAAAAGTATACTTTAGTACACTAAATTGATCGTCGATAAACAATATCAAATGGACTTATCGCTACGTTTCAACGTTACGTTGCTAAAGATTCAATTTTATACCTCGCGGATGGACAATGAATCATCCAAAATTCCTATTTATCAGTAGCAGCGGACGATACGCCAGGCCTACCAATGTAAAAAATATATGGCTGCAACGATTCATTACACACAACAATTGTACACTACTTGTGTTACTTTACCAATCTAATAAGTGGATTGTGAAGCATTTAATTATGATTCGAATTTATAAAAATATATAAATCTTCTTTCACGCATACAAATGCTATAAATAAGCAAAATTTTGTTTACACACATTTTAAACCATGCTGAAATATTTAATTCACTTGCGTGAAATGGAACACAGTTAATATTTTCTCTCCATCTTTCTTTACATTTTGACAGATGATAAAGTGGTCGCCGTCCTATGGGTACGATCCGTCCGTGTAAATTGCAAAGCCACTCCTATCTTTTAACAAAACCAATATTCCGCCTTTGCCAATAAGTGTATTACAAGCAATGTAGTATTGTGTTCTGTGTGTGAGAGTGATATGGCCTAGTTTTTGTTAGACAGACAGATAACAAACAAAAATGAGTGGGCGATCGAGCCGTGGTGTCTTTGGGAAACTCTTCTCAAAGAAACAGCACAGAGAAAGAGAAGAACGTGCAACTGATATTGGTATGCCAACAAATGTAAAACAACATGTACACGTTAGTAAGAACTCGGAGACGGGCATGTTGGAGGGCTTGCCAAACTCCTGGTTGAGGCTCCTGAACACACAGATTACGGCCGCCGAGCAGAGTGAGAACCCTGATGCGGCCATCCAAGCAGTTAAGTTCCATATGTACACAATCAAAAAGGAGAAGGCGCCCGATGAGCCATTCAAGCCGTTCCTTACGCAAGAGGCGATCACAGAAGAAAATATAGAAATAGAGAAACTTCTAGATCATAGGAACGCGCACCAGAGTCAGGACTCTGACCTGTCCATCGGTCAGAGCAGTGAGGAAGAGGCGAACACAACCTCAAATGACAATGACATATTCTCACAAAGGCAAACCATGCCCGCTGCGCCTATCAAACACAACTTGAAGAAGAAAGATGCTGTGATGGACTTAACAGCTGTTGTGGAAGATTTGTCCCTTATTGGTAATGACCCAGAGGAGAGCCCTATATTGAGGAAGAAGGAATTGATATATGCCACACTAAGTGATAAGGAAATATACGAAGAACTGAAGAATATTTGTAACAAAGATGATCCTTATGTAAGATTTGAAAGAATCAAACAACTTGGTGCTGGAGCTTCAGGTATAGTCAATACTCATGTTATTTTATTACAGGTGTTATATAAAATTACTGATAAACATTTCATTAAATTTAATATCAATATTGTTGACATTACTTTTAACATTGTCTGATTTTTATTGGCACTGCAATAATTAATTGTATTGTGTATTATCTCATAACATTGTCTGTGTGACCATTAGATAATTGTACTGAGATTGGGTGAATAATATTTTTCTATTAATTTAGATATCTGACAGGTTGTTTATCTCACTAATAGACCAACAGTTGGTGTTTATTAATTTTAGTTCATTTATTCTTACATTGAAAAACAACAGTTTCTAAGCTTTACCTATTATCTATTATTATTATATTTGTCCATACAGTAAGTTTCATTTCTAGTTTATTTGAAGATACAGTTTATTGTATGGCCTCTATAGGGTACAAGCCTCCATCGTTTTTCATTTTTGTCTACTTTGAGCCATGCTCATTCAGTTTTCCCAGCAATTTTTGCGACATCATGAACCCATCTTTTCTTTTGCTGTTTAAATTGTCTTTTTTCAATGGGAACAAGCCCCGCTATTGCTTGTGTTGGCACCACTTGACGCCGCTGTAGGCTTCACCCACAATACCTGCAGCCTATATTGTGTAGTATATTAAGGTTCCCGTGATCAATGTTCCGTGATCAATCCTCGCACATACGTGCCGGCTCTGGGTTGAACTTCCTGCAGCTATGACATGTCCTTTTTTCCATGGCAGAGGCTTGCTTGTGCCACTAAAGGGCCGCACACACATTAGGTTATGCATGACGGTTGTAACCTACAGGCATAACCAAGTTTCATAGTGCACACATACACATTAGGGTTTGCATGATGGTATAAAAAAAAACACTTCATGCTTAAGTGCTCGGTTATAAGTCGGAGCTAGGTTAGTTTTGACCAGGTGAAGGTGTGTTTAAACTAATAATGGATGACAATGTGTATCTGTATCTTCTATCTATGTATCTTCTTTAAAATTATAAATTAAAAAAATTATTATTATTATTAATTATTATAAATTTGAATGTAACCTAGTAGCGGCCCACATAGGACACTTATTCTCTAACTTTCCTAAATATACACCAAGTAATTTTTGAGTAAAATGCCTGTGACATATGTACGGACGGACATGAAACTACAAGGGTACTTTTTGGGTTGCCATTTTGGCTATGGAACCTTAAAAAAGTAGTGTAGATAACCGGCAGCCATCTAACTTTTATGAATACATAGTGTATATAAATATTAAAGAAATAATATAACATTGCTGTAACACAATATAATATATATAAATACATAAATTTATGATGACTCATAACAGTATGATAAACTATCTTTAACAATTAGCATGAACTTGCTACTAACAAACGAGGTTAAGAGCACCATGAAGGTAGTACTCAATGCCTGGTTGACACAAATGTGCTAAATAAATATATTGACAATATTTACTATAGTTAATAGTCATTTGGAATCTTTAAACCTCATTGTGCAAATGATGATTGTATTTTTACTTAAATATTGAACGCTAAGAATAAAGTAGCTTTTTTTTCTGTTTCATTATACATGAGCAGATGTGTGATGAGAACATTGATGTAAAGGGTTAGAGTACCCATTGGGATTCCACTCTAAGTACTTGTAGTCAGTCACAGTTGACTGTTCAGATCTAAGATTTTGAAGTTTTAATTGTCCCATGCTTTGAGGGAGTCCAAATTGCACTGCTAGAAGGTTGGGATAACCTTAAGCCTGGTTTTATACTTTACACTGTACAATCTGATCCCCTCTTTCAATGAGTTCATTTTCAGGTGCTCATGCAGTTCACTGATTGTGATAAACCATGGTACCTACATTTGATTAGTATTTTAGAATACAATTTTGAGCCTTCTGTATCATCTATTTTATGTTATAGTCACAGACTGAACACCACAGTTGGATGCCATAGGTCCAGACTAGTAGCATTGACTTGTAGATCAGGAGGTTGTTGTCTAGGGATAACTTTGAGTTTCGTCCAAGTAGCCAGTAAGATCTTCGATGTTTCAGATTGGTTTCGTCTTTTGCTATTTTATTTTATTCGGGAAAACAAACAGTTACACAATCTTCTTAAACTAGGATCTTAATATTTTAATATTAAGGTATATTATATTATTGCGTAGCTCACAGCGTTATCCATATTATGCTGTGTTTCTTCCAAATTAATCTGCAATCCAGGTGCATCCCTAGATTTTTACCTAAATTTTAGTTATTTATTTATTCTTTTTAAGGGTTAATGTCACCTGGTCAAACTTGGATGTGCTAACTCAGATTCTCCATTTTTTTTACCATTCGTCAATCTAATTCTATATTTGTTGTAAGATTTTTGAGGCGTCGGCCACTTACTAGTTGCTATTATCGCCGTGTCGTAGGCAAACATAGATAGATATAGATAGGCACCTAGAATGTGAAATATAAGACAGACCCAAGGGTACATCCTTGTGGTACTCCAGCTGATACCGTGTGAAATGTTGATATTAGGTCACCCTCATTCATCTGAACATCTGAAATATTCTTTCCGATTTATAGGATTTTAATAAAAACCATCACTGTAAATAATTTTATTGAATACCTATACTTCAAAAAAACAGGCCAAGTGCAAGTCGGACTCGCGAACTGACGGTTTCGTACAACGGATTATGCAATTATTTTTGTGGTTGAAATGTGGGATATTAGTAGGCTATAATTTAGAACAAATATTCCTGTAAAGGTACACCATCTTTATGTAACGTCTGATACAACCCTAACTCTCGTTGTCATGAAATTTAAGCATTGACAAATTATTTGGATGCCAAGTTTTATTTCTTCCTGTTTCTACGCTATTTTGAGTGCTAATATTTTCCCGCCATATGCGCTACCTCTAATATCAACAGGTCTAACTAAACATTCATTTATTTTTGTTCGTCGACTAATAGCGAATGATTTTCGCACGTCATTCGATTTCTCAGCAGTAGTGTGGTGAAAACAATCTCGACGTATTGGGGACACTAACGTTCCTATCTATAAATGGCTTCGTCTCATGTCTTGTTATTAAACTAGACCATGTTCTTCCCTGTCTTTTACATGTTTGTATGAAAACTACATGGTCCTCACTTTCAGCAATCTCCATTCCCACTATATCAATATTACCTAGGTACATAACAATTCAAAGATACAGACTACTTATTGCCACATTTATAATATTAGATAGTAAATTATTTTTACAGTACCTAGTTATTTTTATATTTAAGATGCAGTAGGTTACATACGTCATCTATTTTCACAAACAATTTGGAATATTATGCAACAGGCTTATCTTAGAAATTAGTTAATTATCTTATCTATGCTACTCTCTAATAATAATATTAAAATGACGCATTTGATGTTGTTTCGAACAACAAAGTATTAGGCTCACTCACGACTTTGCGTCTATTTAAAATATTCTGAATTAATTAATAGGTAGGTATTATTAGTACACAAGCCTCAAAACAGGCTAGAAAAACTGTGGTCTTGTTATGTTATATGTATATTGTAAACTTTTGCGATTGAAACGTGTCACTTTTCCACTTAATAATATTTCGTTGGATAAAATTGCGCAATTGGAAATATTTCTTGAGTAATGTGTAACACACAACATTAAAAATATAATAACTGTGTACAATCAAAGTAATGTAAGGCAATTGGGTACTAATTTTATTGTATTACTTGTCCACAGGTGTGGTTTTCGTCGCTATAGATAGTAAGGACAATTCTAAAGTGGCGATCAAAGATATAGATTTAACAAAGCAGAGCAAAAAGGAACTAATACTCAATGAAATCAATGTGTTGAAAGGTTTCAACCATAAGAATCTGGTCAATTTCCTAGACGCGTTCCTCAGTTATGACCATCTTTGGGTCGCTATGGAACTGCTAGAAGGAGGATCTTTAAATTACGTCGTCACAGAAGTCGTGATGAAGGAAGGTCAAATCGCTGCTGTGTGCCGTGAAACATTACAAGCCGTAGCATTCTTACACTCGAAGGGTACGATTCATAGGGACATCAAATCTGACAATGTTCTCCTTGGAATGGATGGCACTGTTAAAGTAACAGACTTCGGTTTCTGCGCTAACATTGTAGGCGATGAAAAGCGTCAGACAATGGTAGGTACTCCTTACTGGATGGCACCGGAGGTAGTGACGAGGAAGCAGTACGGAAAGAAGGTTGACGTGTGGTCACTAGGCATTATGGCTATTGAAATGATAGAAGGAGAGCCTCCATACATGAAGGAATCACCACTTCGCGCCTTATATCTAATAGCGGCGGTTGGACGTCCTAAAATCCCGAGGTGGGAAAAGTTGTCACCAGAATTTCAGGATTTCTTGGACAAATGTTTACAAGTAGACGTGGACCTACGAGCGGCGGCTGATGAGCTCCTCATCCACCCATTCCTCGACTGCGCCATGGAACTGAGAACTCTTACGCCACTCATCAGAGCGGCGCAAAAGATTCATCACAAGAACTACGACTGAGACTGGTAATTACTTCCATTCCCCATTTTTGTCTATATTACACTTTTATAGGCTTTTTACAATTTTGTATGTTCGTTATGGATACGAGGTGCCAAGTTTTGCATAGTGTTTAATTATTATGACTGGAATAGGCAATGTTGATTGCGTATGATATTTTGTAAACAGGGCATTATTGAAAAGAATTTAAAGAATATTTCAAGTAAGTACATGGTCGCGCTGGACGGAAAGCATTCTGTATTAGCATAGATGTTTATTCGTAGGTGAGCTACACATTTTGTTGTTAACGCATTTAGCATAAAATCGCAAGATATGTATTTTTAACAGAATGCTAGGCGTTTGGCTAGTGTCTTATCTCTAGACTCGTATAGATACGATATCTACTACTGATATAGATATTCACACATCACACTACAGTTTCCCCTAATGATAGCTTAGTTTGAGGGAATAAAACAATAATAATGTAACGTACAATCGGATGCCATATTATTACGAAACAGGATTTGACACTTACACAGTAGGTTTATCGGGCTAGTAAATTAGTTACTTAATAAGAATGTAATCTGTCCAAAATTAAGAATTTTTCTAAATAATTGTAAGTACTATCAGACTTTTGGAATGCTGACTGAATTGTCTAGGTAATAAATGAATTGATCAATTTTATAACGCCACGTTTGTATACTGACCACTATTAAAGAAACCTCAAAACAATAACAAATTAAAATATTCCGAAAAAACCTATCTTATTAAATTATGTTATTGAATTCGAAAACAAAAATTGTAACCGTAGTACTATGATGACCATGTTTTTTATTTTAGGTCTTTGTTAATTGACATGGTAAATGTAGTAGTGGTCAGTAAATTAACAATCCATTGCATCCTTATTGGATTAAAAAAAATACACCAAAATATTTGGTACTCGGATAGGCTATTACCAAAAATGTACATAAACAAAATAACTTTTTTATAACTAGTCGTAATCACTTGCAACGTGTTATTTTATAATGTATTTTACCATTTCAACCAAATGAAATATTTAGCGATGCCCATTCACATTCCTTTCAATATCTAATTCCTGTTACAAATTTTCCTCGTAACGTAATAACAGTATCATGTAAGAGTAAGGATATGTTTCCAACGACAAAAATAAGACTGTATTACAGTACTGCATTTTTATAATAATAGTATTTGTCATTCCATAACTGAAATAATCTTCTAAGCAGCACATACAAAACAGTGAAAGTATACTCGAAGTTTACACAAAGAATACATAATTTCACTACCCCATTTCAACCCGTGGGTGTCGTAAAAGGCGACTAAGGGAGCGAGAAAAGGAAAATTCGATACATAACCCAACCCGTCTGGCCAGCGTGGTATAGTACGCTAAAATCCCTTCAAAATGTTTGGACGAGATCCGTGCCTAGCAGTGGGACGTTTTATCACCCTGCCTTTGTTTTATCCACTGAAATAAATAGACGTAGCATCAAACTTGCTACTATGTTCATCGCGCAAATATTCTCGAACAAAACCACAAGCTTATATTTACAAAATGTGTCATTGTCACATATAAACCAGATCACGAACGGGAAATGATTTGTAATCGAAATGTATGCGGTGCTCAAATGATTATTTCAGGAATTTGGTACTCCATTAAATTATAAAACTAACTAATCGTCTAATGATTATCACCACATTTGGTATAAGTAGTAAAGTTCAGTGCCCGAGTTAAGAAATAGTCTGGTCATGGTGAATAAGGAAATGTATTAGTGCTATAAATAACTTGTATGTATTTGCATATAATATTGTTAGACTATGTGGTATTTCGTAGGATAATTAGATTTCGCTTAAACAGTGTTCAATTGATTTATTATGCAACAATAATTTTGTAAGAATATTGGCCACTTATACAGTTTACCGCGAATGTAAAGTTAACATTTACAAAATGCAAATCTTGCAAAAAAAAAGTTTTATAAATGTCCAGTTTCTGAAACATAAAATAAAAGTTTTTGTTCATCAAATAAAAAAATATAACCTGACTGAATATAAAAGTAAAACAATAGAACTAGTTTATTCATTAACTGTCATTTTTAATTTGCTTACGTTATATTTTATTCTGCATTATCAATAACTTTTATTTGATGGTTCAGAAACCGGGCATAAAACGTTGATATATTTTAAATTATTTTTTGAAAAGTTTTGTTTGTGCCTGACCTCTGTATTTCACTTTTCGTAATTTTCGTCTCCTAGTCTGTAGAGCATTTTGTTCTATGTAATGTATGCCATATAAAGTACCCTGAAAGTGACATAACAAGTTATATCAGTGTAAAGTACACTCATGCTAATCGTGTCACTTTCATGGTTGTACCATCTTCATGTCATGGATGGGAATTATCACTTTTCTATACTTATGTATTCCGTTTGAATTCTGTGTACAGTGCAATAATTAAGTGTTAAGGATAAAATGCTCTTCACAAAATGTATTTTTGAGATTTTTTTAGTATTAAATCAGTATCAATATATTTTTGTTAAATATGTAAGTAAAATTCCTGAGAACCACAAACTTATGGGAGATATTAATTTATATATTTCTCCGCCATGAGTGCCTGCTTTATATAGCGATAGTTAAGAAGTACTTTAGGTTAGTTGTAAGCATTTTCATCGACCAACGAAGAATCATGATAATGCTCAGCTTTATAAAGTCATTAGAGCACTATTATTGACTCAACAAGTAATCAGTGTATTCTCTCGTTTATTCCCAAGAAGGGACTGCAGTTCACCTAGGTAGTAAGTATATTGTTGGTAATTGTGACGCACAAAGTTGTCTTGCATATACTTACCTATATCTTGAATTGTATCATGCCCCATTGTGTCACCAATCCCACGTTCAGTTAGTAAATTGGTCTCAGTCGCAGCGACCGGCATATTCAATGAAAATTAGTGCTTAGAGAACATGTGCAGGAACTGACGAGAAGCTATGTGGTGATTATATTAATCGGTAGACGAACGTGAAGGTCGACTCTTATCTAATGAATCAGCTAAATTAAATATTTGTTGTACCTACGAACCCAAAAATACGATCTCTGACGTCACAACTAATTATACAGCAATTAAGTTTTTCAAGCAACTACAAAACACTGTAGGAACAATAATATTAAGAGGTTTGATAAACATTAGGTATACCAGGTAGGTATTTATTATCTGGTAATTCTTCGAACTTAGGTAACTGTGCTGCTGCTTTTGTTTCATAGTCGTGAGCGTGTAAGGCACATTGTCGTAGCGATATTAGTCAGCAATTCTCGACACAAATATTTTTTTGATAATACAAGATACTATTATTTTATAGCTTATAAAGTAAATATAGCGAACCTTACTAAGGCTAATACCAGGCTTTAGGTAGGTAGGTATAGTAGCCAAATTCTTGCTTGACCAGTTTCCAAACATTTGCTGTGTAGGTATGTCTTACGGTCGTACATCTCAAACTTCGTGTTAGAATTTATGTCTCTGAAAATTGACGTGATCTCTTGAAGTGCCACAGCAATTTTTCCTGTATTACTATTTGATTCCACCATGACAGGCATAATAGCAACGTATGCGAATAATACCAGCATACAGTATCGTCAACGTAATCAAGACTGACTCAACGAGGTCACTATCTAAGTCTCAATCTGAACGATAGAGGAAGTTCAATTATTTCCTATTGTATGTACCTACCTACTTAAAGTACTTAGGTACAATAGGGAGTACATTACACACACATACATTACACTGGGTATTGCCTCATCCTCACTTGAGTTACTAAAATTATAAATGCGAAATTAACTGTTTAGTTTGATACGTTTTCACGTGTTTATCCACTCAACCAATTTGCATGATATTTCACATAGAAATACTCTAGGGCTTAGAAAATAGCCATAGGTTGTCAATTTTTTATTTACATACCACGAACCTAGTGGTAAGTTAAAAGTTAAAGTATAAGGTACCGCAAATTGTTCATGTATCTATGCACTGATTTTGAATGTTGCTAACTGCGCTACAACCAACCTACACATACTCGTATATCACACGGGACAATAATATCCTCATAATGTTGTTACGAGTTTCAGTGTGTGCCTCACGCACTGTATGTTTGTTATGTCGCCTGCAATACATTTTATTTCAATTGTTGGCCTACTATAATGTAAAATTGTCGCTTGCTACATTGTAAAATTGAAGCTGATGTTCCATCGTGCATACATATACACCTGCACTCTTTGTCAGTAGCGCAGACTCGATTGGTTCGATCAACAGTAGAATAAATGGAACGTTGGTGTTACGCTAAAACGCTAAGGCCTTGTGTTTGCAGGGTGTACCCATATTGTTATTAGGTACAGCAGAGCACTAAATGTATTGACGCTAGTACGCTATAATTATAAGTTTATATACAAAGGACACTTTTTGAACATTTTATTATTATAATTTGCCTATTAAATTATTTTTGTAAAATATACTTTTGTAGTTTTTATTATTAATACCCTCAACTCAAAACATAATAAGTAAACACAAAGTTGACTTCTTTGTTTCTCCATATTGTGACAGGGCGAGAATACCGTCCCAAGATATAATACGTGGGAATCGGTGGGAAGGCGAACAAATCACAATACATCTAAGCAAGGTAAGGAAAACTCGTCATCATCTCAACCCATAAACGTCCCACTACTGGGCACGGGTCTCCTCCAAAGAACGTGGAGGGAATTTAGCCTACTATACCACGCTGGCCAGACCGGTTGGTATAGGGTTTGTTTCAAATTTTCCTTTTTTCGCAGTGTTCTTGTCTGTATAAGGTCTAACTCCCTTAGTCGCCTTTTACGACACCCACGGGTTGAGATGGGGTAGTGACATTATATTTCTTAATCCGTCACTACACGGCAAGGAAAACTCGTAATAAAGATAAAATCCTCTCATCTTAACTGAGTCGTTATTAATAGAGGTGGGAAATTAAAGATTAATTAGTGCGGCTGACACTCGCTTGCCCACCATCGGGGGCCTTGATAACACAAAAAAATTGTCGCAAAATATTAGAATTAGTCGGTCAATGGTCCAAAAGTTATAAGCGTTTTTAGTTGGCAGATCTGGAGAGTCTTCCCAGCTTCATCATCAGCAAACCATTAAGGCCCACTGCTGGGCTCGGGTCTCCTCTCCTCTAACGAGAGAGCTGACACGGTTTAGGCCATAATCCACTCACGCTGGGTTAGTGCGGGTTAGATCAGACATACTCATACAATTTCTTCTAGGGTATGTGGGTTTCCTCACGATGTTTTCCTTCACCGTTAGCAGATGGTAAATCACTTGACTAGTACATATAAATTCCACAAAGTGGAATCCACATTGGTACTGACGGTCGGGATCGAACTCGGACCGCGTGATTTGCACGCCGGTCTCTTATCCATTTAGCCACCATCGCTTCCCAGCTTGGCCACATTTATATCTCAAAAACTAAAACGCCTACATTTCTCATCCATCATATCCATTTTATATTAACTATAAGTAAATACAATATTTAATTTCCGACATTTAGATATATTATTATACTCTAGCTGATGCTTGGAGCTTCGCTCCCGTGGATCTTTGTTTGGCCATTGCTCAAATCCTATTGGTCGTAGCGTGATGTTAAATAGCCTTCCTCGATAAGTGGACTATGTAACACTACATTTTTTTTTTAATTCGGCCAGTAGTTGGTGAGTTTGGCGCGTTCAACAACCAAACAAAAAAAAAATTTGTTAGTTATACATGAATTCTATTGGACATGAACAAAACAACAAAAATATATTTCCAGAGTAATCACATTGCATTATTTATATTAAATATGAAAACAAATGTGTGTTAAAATTAACTATATTCTAATAAATTAACCGCATTCTGTGGCCAAAGCATATTTGGCCTCAATTTTTAATTTATTTATTAAATGCTCTAGAAACGACTTAATTTTTATTTACAATAATTTTATGAAGCAATAACATTGTACTAAAATAGGTACCTAGTTGATAAAATAAATTATGCAATCACCATTTTATGCGTTATAACCCTCTTTGGGGATAGCTATCATTAACTCCATGCATCAACTAGGTATCTTTTATCTTTCTGCATCTCAGATATTCTTGTATTAGCTTCTTCAATCGTCATATTTTCATGTTCGATAAAACATTTCACTAAAACATCCTTTACTTGAGCAGCCATTGTTTTTAAATCACCACAAATGTATATCCTCGCGCCATCATTTATTAAATTAATTAAATCCTTGCCATATTGTTTCAGTGCATCCTGTTGAATTAAATTTGATAAAATTAAATTTTACATAATTAATTATATTGGTTTTCCTATAATCCAAAAATATTTTTTCTGGACTTTCCAATACCTAAACTATGTATAAAAAAAATAGTGAATCAAATTTAATCTATAATTTGTCACATTGGATAGCTTAATTTAACTCACCTGAATATACTTCCTTTCTTCATTTTCAATTCTTGAAAATGCTGTACACAGCATATTCAAAACTCCTCGAGATAACAACCCATTCAATTCTTCTTTGTATATGAAATCTAACTCTGGATGTCTACATCCAAAAAATAACAATGTTTCACCAAGTTTCTTTTCAGGGTTGCAAGCCTTAAAACATTCTCGTTCTTCTAAAAACCCAATAAATGGGGATACACCTGTTCCTGGACCAATTAGAATTAGTGGTACCTCCATGTTATCAGGCAAACAAAACATATTTATATTTTTTCTAAGGAAAATAGGTACTTTATTTTTAAGACCTGCACCTGATAAATTCAAATTCTCTATTTGTTTTTCCAAACTCAATTCTTTATTCAAAATTATATTTTCTAGCCAGCCAGTAGTAAGTCCTTTCCTGTTATTAACAGTCATCACAGAAAAGCAAATACTAATTCTTTTATTTTCCAAGCCACTATGTACAATGGAGTAGGGTCTTGGTAATAGTCTGGGTAGATTAGCTAACAACACTTCTATAGGTGGTTTACAAGAATTAAAAATAGTAAATATATCTAGTAAACATAGGCCTTTATTTAGTATATGGTTTGTATATGAAGGTGACCCTTCTTTGCTGCTTAAATATTCCAGGATTTTTCTCTCCCTTTCATTCTTTGTGTACTTTGACAAAGCTAGCAGAAATAGCTGTAAGAGAAAATTTGTAGCATTAAATATTGCAACAGGACAAAACCATAATTTGCCATTCTTATAATATTTAATAACAGTTGGAATTTCTCAGTTCATTACAAGTGCTTTGATTTTGACAAAAATGGTAATATGGCCTAATGTAAAAATATAGTTATAAAATTGGGCCTCACTAGAAAATGCTCAACCCTGCTTTATACCAAATTTTACAGTAAAGTTGCTTTAAGCTTCAGCCTCCTATTTCAAATATAATATCTTTTTTATCTATACCTTTTTGAGTATGCTTCTCAGATCCAAACAATTAGTTAAGACATGCCGCAATGTAGACTTGACAGGTGTATGTGCTGGGATCTTACTTCCTTTAACACTAGAGTCCACAGATAGTGTATAACACAAGTCTGCTCTAGAGGTCAGGCCAAGATGATTAATTATGAAGTTCACTTCTGACTCAACATTGTGTGGGATCACTCCTATTGTGTCACCTGCTTTAAAATTAAAGTTGCTACCCTGAAAGTAAGATTATTAACTATTATTAAAATTAAGCAGTGTAGTTGTGCAGCTAGCTCAAAATTGTCCCATTTTTAAGGATTCCATAGCTAAAATGGCAAAAACTGAATCCTCACATTTTCGTCATGTCCATCCCTCCGTATTGGAAATCTTTTGAGATGGCGTCCAGCGGTTGGCTTCCTGCGGCTGATATAATGATCCCTCCGTATGTCTCAGGCATTTTACTCGAAAACTACTCGATGTCGCATAAATTGGGCTAGTTTTAAATTTTAACTTCTATGGCTCTATGCATCTAAAATTTAGTCTACAAATCTTAATGCCGCGAAAAAAAAATTCGTGGCATAGATAAAACAAAATTATGCTTCAAATGTCAAGGAAATGTTCTATAGAACGCATAGAATCAAACTTCTTCATACAAAAGTAGACCGTAACATTATCAAAATTAAGTTCAAAGTCGAACCTCCCCAAGGTGCGGCGACCGGTCGCCGCTTGGGGTTTGACGGAACGGCGCGGTAAAAAGCTCGCGGCGACCGGTCGCCGCTTGGGGAGTTAGTGGTCTAACAATAACATACTTCAACATCAAATGTGGCTTCATAAATAGCTTTGCAGTCTCCATCTACAGCAGTCAAACGTCTTGACTCTACAACTTTAACATGGAACACCTCACTCTCTGCAAATGGTAAAGGAGGTGTGGCACCAACATAAACAGGACTTGCATTCTGTAAACATAAAAGAAAATGATTAATGAATGATGACTCGAAACTCAAGAAATCATTTCTTAGGTACTTATTAATACACACTTACATCTTGTTCACTGAATTCTAGCTTCAAACGATTTTCTTTATACGATGGCAAATTATACACATCTGATAAACTCTCAATAATATCCTGAAAATGATGAACCACAACCATGTTGTTTGATAGAGTTATTAGTTATTCTTCCACTATATTATTTTATTGCAATGTGGTATGTAATGTATAACTATGATTGTGCTCTCACCAGATGATCTAATGTCAATAATGTCAAAATTTGAACAAATTTTGACATTATTGACATTGTCACACTGACATTTAGAAACCACAAACAAAAAATTAAAATCACAAGTCTATGGCTTGACAACACCATTATAATCACGGAACAGAAAAAACAAGTGGAAGTGCGATAGGACACAATTAGTACTGGAACCAGTGTCGCCAAACTCACACATACAAACAGTGCACTACTAGTAAAAAATTGTTTTAATTGGTCAAATATCTTCAAACCCATATTGGCTTATACTATATAGACCGCGAAGAAAAACACACTTTAGTACTTAAGAATAAAGACTACTTTGCAATATCAAACAAAAGTATTTATGACGTTTATCGTGACGTTGTATCTTTAAATTTAAGCATAAATTTTCTAAAGAAATTCAGCCATTCGACAAGAGATGGCAGTGTATTTTAGGTAAAATAAATTGAACCTTAAACTCATTTCTATAAGGATGACATTGCCTTAAAACATTATAATCATTCGTTTATCAAATAGTGATGTGGCACAACATAATATGATTATACATTATCGATTTTGTTTCTGATCAAAAATAAAATTAATTTAGAGAAAAAAGTTTAAAGTAAATAAAGGATATAAAACGCTGTTAGTAATCTTTGATATTTGTGTAATCTAGTTCAACACTTGCATAACTGGATATATTATGAGGGATCCCCGATTTATACCTACAGAAATTGAACTGTTTTTACTGTGATCTCATTACAATTAAATTACATACATTATTTTTAAGATCAGAGTGATGTTAAAAATGTATTAATTACTATTATTATTTTTATTACTGGTTGAAAAATACAAGTCTATATGATAACTAGCTTTTTCATGCGGCTCAGCAGACTATAAACATATATTATAATACGATCTCTCTAAAATGTATGGCACACCTAATAGAGTTCAAACTGTTTCAAGGATCTAGTCGTCGACTGAACCGATATTATTTTTTATTTATTTATTAAAATAAAACAAACATCCATTTAACACAATTTATTATAATATCGCCGTATGAATTTGAAGGGTAATGGAAACAGGTTTCTGCGCTTTGATTAACAATAGAAATATAATATAAATAAACCTAAAAGATATATTAGGGTACTCGATGGCACAAACAGGTACTTAGATATAAATTGTAAGGGTAAAAAACCATTTGACGATCGTTAGTTTATTTTTCTGAGACTTTTAATTAATTTTATTATTATTATTATTAATTAATATTTTCTCTAAATTACTTTTAATTATTTAAATGAATTTTAATATAAAATGCATATATCGATAAAACTGACATCCCATTTGACCTCATCACTAATTAGTGGTGAGGTCAATGGCATGTCAGTTTGTTGAGTTGGGCAGAATGTTCCAGAATAAAAACAATGGCGTATGTAATCCAAAACTATCTTTATTTCTAATACGTTAAGGTTGATTTTAATTCGATATTTTATTTTATTTTTAATTATTTGAAATTCAATTAGATTTTTTAGAAAAACTACTATATCGTTACTTAGCGGTGGTATGAGATACCTCCATTTCTTAGATTTATTTTTCTACTATTATTTTTACACTGCAAAATGGCACGATAAGGCATATTCGCGGTTAAATCACGTAAAACAAAGCAGAGCACAAGAAGACTGACTCGATTTGATGTAAAACACGAATGGAGACGGTATAAGGTAGAGTATGCGGAACTACGCTTACTTGTGGCACGCGCGCCACGCCCACTTCACACTTCCACTTGTTTTTTCTGTTCCGTGATTATAATACTCTATGGTGTAAAAGACCCCACCTTTTGGCTTCGCCGTAGTCGGTTAAAAACGACATGCTATGCCGAGATATAAGTTCCTTAATTTTTATTATATTTTTATTTTCATTTGGAAAACACACAGTTACAATAGATACTACTCAAGTCCCGATTTTCAAATCACCATAGAAATGAAATTAGAGCTATTTTTAATATTATTAGGTATTTTCATAAATGTCCTTAATAAGTTTTTAACGTACTTATATTTCTTTATATATTATCTTATATTTCAGGCGTTTATTTGACAAAACAATATTTTTTTACTCTATTAAGGAAAAAGTTAATTGATATTATTAGAGCCCAATAAACTAAAAAAATCCAGCCTAGTGTGAATCGTGCACCGAGGGTTCCATACGATTATGCAATTTCTTATATAATTATTTTTTTGTCAATTTCATTCATTTCTGCCCATAAAAGTCCCACTGCTGGGCACGTTTTAGTGAATAAAATGTATGAAAAAAAGTAGGTAACCGGATAGCTATAAGTTCCAATAAATATTTATGTGAAGGTAGGTAGGTGCACCATCTTTACGTATCGTTAGTCCAGAATAAACTCTCACTCTTACTCAAATTTTTTAGGCTTATCACTGTATACCCTTTCCATTATAGTACTAATTATTCACTGATATAACTACAGTAAGTACGGTTTCGGATTTTTTCCTTTATTATTATATACTCTGTGATTACTTCTTGCTAAGTTTCATGATTCTAGGTCAACGATAAGTACCCTAATAGGTTTTAACTTTTTTGATCGTTAAGATAATCGATAAAAATGGAGCATATACGGCTGTATCTTTTGATTGCGAACTTAGAATTCTGATTTTTTTGCGCCGATGGATTGCATGCATTACCCGAGTATTTGATATTAATTTCAGCTTGATACTTCTACGCGTTCTTAAGTAAAATATTCTTGATAGGATAGGAGTTATCATATAAGGGTATAAGGGTTCCGTTTCTTCCTTTTGAGGTACGGAACCCTAGAAAGTAAAAATTTTGATTAATTCCTAAATAAAATAAAGATTTATTAAGATAAATGCTTTATTACACGTCAGCCCATTATTGGAGTTCTGTTTTAAGAAAACGAATGAGACAAACTATCTCTTCTTTCATGTTTGTTGCACCATAGCTGCCTCCATCATAGAGTCTAAAAAAATCAGATAAGTACATAAGTTTCTGATGGAGCCTTTTATTCATGAGAGGTACTAATAAGGTTTGCTCTTAAAATTTCATACCTGGAATAGCATAACCAGGCATTGGTGGTTCGCCATCTTCCAAACAGTCTGGGCAAACAGTGGATTCGCATGGATTTTCGGTAGTTGTAGGGAATTCTGGTGCCATTTCTGGTGCTGGTGGCTAAAATATAGAAATAATTTTGAGTGCCCAGTATTTTAAAACATAATCAATAAAAGCATTGTCACCGGACTGCACGACGCAAAGGAGGGTAATGTGTTTTATAAGTCTATACAATATGTATGTATGTAGGTTCCTTTGTGGCACACATGCTAGAGACCAAACGCGTGGGCTGAGGTTGTTGATTATTACATCTTAGTGGCGCGAGTGTTACTAAAGACAATAACATCACACAATCTTAATTCAATATGGCGGCAACCAGACGTGAAATTCGGCGAACTACGAGTACGCCATGTGAAATGGGGTATTGTATAATAAAGAAACGTTATATCGATTTTCAAATACCCCATTTGAAAATCATTATGGTTTCTTTCACGATTTTTCATTTGAAGTAACCACTTAGGATTTGTATCGATTTTTAAAATGCCAGTGTAGGTAAGTACCTAACTCTATTATTAATATTGGAAAGAGTAAGCCGATCTATGTATATGGTCCCACTACCTTTACGCTGCGCTGGGTTAACTTTAAATGCAATTTTACCTCAAGCCGATACAAATATGATAGTCGACAAGGATCCCAGGTACTACACAGAGTTGCATTATGCATCATGTCCTTACGCGGTTCGTCTCCAAAGTAATCGAACATAATAATGATATTATTATCTATTGCGCACATGTCTAGAAACATTTGCACACTTATCTGAAAAAGGAAGCAGACATTATCTTTTTAACATTTTTAAACACAATTATACAATTATTACAACAAAAAATCATTTTGAAAAAAAAAAAAAGAAATATTTGTACTTTTGTCTTGTTTCCACAATCCAAAGTCCCATTCTGAAAGTAGTTATTTTCTCTTTCTCCATTTCCAAGGCAAAACATCCACCCTTCGCTGAAAGAATATTCTATCGGTGCAACTTCAGCTTCAATACAAGGATCTAAAGACACAGATATAGACTGTCTGCCGAAGGTACACTTCCTCTCGTGCATATTCGCTTGTACACGGTATGCGTCCAAATCTGGTTCTGAACCATTTGGGCATACGAAGTAATTACCTGTAAAATATCCATTTCGTTAGATATTAGATAACAGGCATCGATATTTCTAGTTCGCAGCTTAACATCTTTATCTGTTATTACAGCTCTAACGGATAACGACGTTAAGCTGCTATTTCATAAAAACTGGCCAAGTGGGAGTCGGATTCATACACAGAGGGTTCCGTACGACTATGCAATATTTTTTTGTAATTTCATGTAAGAAATTACCTACTAATTTCTTAAATGAAATTACGAAAATATAACGGGCAGGGACGGACCGTGAGTTTGTGGGGCCCTGGGCTGATACTACTCGGGGCCCCTAGGGGGCTTGTCTAAATTATCAATTAACTGTCATTAAAAAAAACCTACCAAGTGTAAAGTATATCATATAAAAAGTAAAATATATAATTTTATAAATATTTTATAAAGTTAACCGTAGGTATGGTTTTTTTTTTAACTCACTATGTTATCAATTGGGACTGGAGGTCCCTTATATCTGGGGGCCTTGGGAGGCAGCCCCTAAATCCCCTACATAGATCTGCCCCTGGTAACGGGATAGCTATAAGTTAGAATAAGTATTCACGTAAAGGTAGGCAGGTGCATTGCATCATATATATGTAACGTCAGAAGTGATCATATAAGGGTTCCGTTTTTTCCTTTTGAGGTACGCAACCCTAAAAATAATGCAGAAAAAGCACTAAGAAGAGTGAGATATTCAAGCAATCAGATTACTATACATTTTCATTTTGTACGAGTACATGAAGACTATAAATATCACAGAATAAAGTTTTCAAATGTGGTACCGTTTTGAATAATATATACGGTTTTCTTGTGTGCACCAATTACAGTTCTGACAGTGAGGCCGTTGCCCCCACTCTTGATGTTCTCCATAAGCACCTCTTGTGCTGCACGTTGTTCTCGAGACCATTTGGCAGCTTCTTCAGCCAAAATCTGTCGGCTAACTTTACCTGGTGATTGAGTAGACTGTGCAAGAAAAAATATTATTAAGTAAATAACGATCATCTATAAAAACAAAGATATTTAAAATAAATGTATCCATTTCAAAGTTACAATAAAACACATTACCTGTGGTGCATTCTCCATTATGACATGCGGTCTACCGAGAGTATGCTGCCAGATTAGTTGTGCTGCCACCTTGTACTTAGAGCTGTGATGCAGTGGTTGAATTTGTAGAATTCCATACCAAGCCAGTTCTCTGTATACGCTATCCGGCAGATAGCCCGTCTAAAGAGGAAATTTATATAATAACCACAATTGGTACAAATACACTTGACAGTAGCTTTATAAGTGCAGTTGGTGCTATAAAACATACATTAGGTTAGGTACTTACAGGCATGAAGTCCATGTGCCACTGTAAAGTAAATCAATTATGATTAGAATAATTTTGTTTTTGGATTTAGAATGATTACTCTGCAGGTTAATTAGTATAATTACCTCTTCTTCTACTGGCTCTAAAGACATTTTCATCTCTGAAAGGTAAACAATGCGTTTATATAATATTCTACCATCGTGGTATTAGTTTTCATACAAATGATTAAATCGAGGACTCAGTTCACCATAAAATGTACCTACTTACGTGTTCAAAAATGTTCACTTACCATCTTCATCACTTGACCCTTGTGAATAGACTGCAATAACCTGATATAAATATGTAAGTATTACAGTTCAAACAGAATAAATGTGTGTCTAGTTTTTAAAAGTAGGTATATAATTTTACTAACCTGCAACACTACTAAAACAGCAAACTTTAGAGCTAGGTAGTTCGCCATATCTAACCAAAGCTAATTTATAAACTGAAAAAACTAACGAGTAGTTTGAGCTCTGCCAATTAAGACTCTTTGAATTGTGTACAATCATCATTAAATTAATTGGAAACTCGTTCGACTTTAACTAGGGATATAAATAACCTGTAGCGATTATATCTTGTAGGAAGAAATAGGAGTGATGATGGGTTAAGGCTTCACCTTCAGGAGATCGACGGGTAGAGTACCTATGAGTTTTGATCAAAATTAAATAATCTTAAGACGATAGTAAGCGTACACGCCCTCTTGAGCCGTGGAGCCCGGGGACTCGTGGTATTTTGCATAAATGCCAGCTCTGCCGTTATAGTTACGCCACTGGACGTCCATAATAAAATAAAATAATTTTATTAAAGACGTATTTTATAAAACTTTGCATCTGAATAAAAGTAGAGCATTGGTCCATTAAATTTACTCGTTAGTATGCATTATCTTCGTCGGTCAGCCGACTTCTTATTAATAAAGTGGAAAGTGAAAATTTATGAACACATAACATTATTTAATAATAATAATAATAATAATATTGTTTGTAAACAAAAAAAAATTATGTTAAAAACCTAAGTTGGTTCTTCTCTCATGCTGATTATTGCTGTGAAATGGAATGCATTTTCAGATTACAAATTACACCACAGATAATAACAATGCAGAACTCAGAACTGTCAGTTTTGCATCAAACTATCAAAGTATCAAACAATAAATTAGGGCGTAACGATACTAACGATTTTATGATTTTAATAAATAATAAAAATACTACTGGCGATTACAATTCATAGAAATGAACACATTAGAGCTAGACAAGCAACTAGCTGATTTGAGAATATATGCAAACGAGCTAGAAGCAAAACTTCAAGATGATATTATCGCGGCGATGAAGAAACCATCAATACCACCAAAAAAAAATAAACCGCCTTTACCTCAAATACCACAAAGTTATATGGTAAAATCTGCTTGCGAACCGTCCTACTCCTCTAGACTCGAATATGGCAGTCGCACAAGTTCCACATATTCTAATTTAGTTCCTGTAAAGAGTTGCATTGTAAGGAACAACACAGCCCGGGTGCGCAGCGGAGATGTTCTTCTTTACAGTAATTTATTGCCTCCCGGGGGCACGAACCACGTGTATTCCAACATGATGATGCAACGCAACGCGTATGGAGGTGACAGCATTTATGGTGATAGAGATACAAGGTCTGAAGTTTCTAGAATCAGTGATTTAGGTGCACAATCAAATTACAGTGAGTTACGACGTCCTGGCTCTGCGTACCCACCGTCTTCGGCGTCTGTAAACGCGCAGGACTTCTCTACATATGGTGGCTCTCAGACATCATCAACTTATGAATCACTGTATGAGCCTATTAACCCTCGTCCATGTAGTCAGTTGTCTGGCACTTCTCTTTATGGTGGTTATGTGGGGACTACAGTGGAACCAACACCTGAGCCTGATGATGCCTTGTACTGTGGCAACTGCTACAAGTGTGGGGAGAAAATCATGGGTGAGACTACTGGTTGCACTGCTATGGAAAGAATCTATCACATAAAGTGCTTCTGCTGTCAGCAGTGTGGAATTAATCTACAAGTAAGGATCATAAATTCCTAATTGTTAATTTTTACTTGTGTGTGTGATATTTATTTCACTTATATAAATTGTCACTATCCACTTTTCTAATTGCCTAAATAACAGCAACTTGAAATGACCCACACCTCAATCAATCAAATATTTATTTATTTCTTCTTAACAACAAACACCTCAATATGAAACAAGTAATTCTTTAGTGTTTGCCCAATTTATTATAATTTGAGAATAATATTGTACATCCTAAATAAAACATATAACATTAAATAAGCCAAAATATACAAAGAAAGATTACAACTGCATCCAACTGGCTCATAACCTTATGGATGGAATATCTCCCAGTGGCCGGAGACTTAAATTAAGAGTACCACAAGACTTACTATAAGTTAGCAATCATGAGTAAATGTCACTGGACATATACCTCGCATACCGCCTCTTTAATAACATAAAATATTGCTGAATGTCTCTTGGACAGATTGCAATACAAAGACAGTGGAAAAAAAGAAATTTAATAAAATTATAAACTTTTTCCAGGGAAGGCCTTTCTATGCTGTGCAAGGCCGAGCACTATGTGAACGAGATTATTTGGACACATTAGAGAAATGTTGTGTCTGCAGTGACCCCATTCTTGATCGTATTCTAAGAGCAACAGGAAAACCATACCATCCTCGATGCTTCACCTGTGTTGTGTGTCAGAAAAGTCTTGATGGCATACCTTTTACGGTAGATGCTGTTAACCGCATACACTGCATTGAAGACTTCCATAAGAGGTATTTTTATTTCTCATATGATTGTACTTTTATTTCTGATGGTCTTTTGACAATATTTTCTGTTATTAGATTGAGTATTATTTTCTCTCTGTCTTTGATTTAAGAGTTCAGCTAACTTGTTGGTGGAGCATTTAACTAAATACAAAAAAAAATTGCTTGACTACGGGAGGGGGGGGGGGGAATGCCAATAGTTCTACTGTGTTATTGTACCCAATATTTAGTATGTTCATACTTGCCCTCAAATTTACAGATACGCTCCTCGCTGCGCCCGTTGCCGAGAGCCAATAGTTCCCGAAGGGGGTGCTGAAGAGACTGTTCGCATAGTGGCCCTCGACAAGAGCTTCCATGTGACATGCTATGCATGTGAAGACTGCGGTGCATCACTGTGCTCGCGACAGGAGGGTCGTGGTTGCTATCCTCTCGACGACCATCTCTACTGCCGTGAGTGCAATGCACGACGTATACAGGAGATCTCACGAAACATTAACTAAGTAATAGAAGTAAATAATACTGCCGTTACTGCTTTAGTAGTACCTTGTAGAGTTTTCAAATAGAAAGACAAAATATTAAATTTACTAAATGATATTTAACTGATAAAGAACTGAAATGTACCATGTCATTTTTAAATACATGTGGAACAAAACTTTCACTATAACAACTTGTAATTTATTGCTATTAAGGAGGAATGTGGAATATGGCCTAAACCCCTCAGCTGCTGTAGATAGAGGAGACCCAAGCCCAGCAGTGGTACATTAATGGATTGCTGATGAAGGAGGAATAATCTTAAAATTTTTACAATGTCATGTAGAAAGTAGACTGGGATGACTTTGTGTGTAACTTCTATAAAACATAAAATAAAATATTTGCTGTATACATTACAGTTATAATGTTTCTAATGAGGAATAAAATAGAACTATTTTATTCCTCGAAATATTAACCTCGCTGATCTATATGTTACGCTTAGTAGATAAGAATTCTGACTCAGCTTCAATTTGTATTTTAATTTGTAAATAATCGGTGTTTTACTTAAATTTATACATCAACTAGTGTTAGATGACCATGAGATTTTAAAAGTATTGTTAGCATTTGTAATTATATATTAGTATGTAGCTAAAACATTCCATAATGCATTTATTATTATTAGAAGGCTGTGTAGCTCTGACCATGTTTTACAGTATTATTTTTATGATTTTGTGATTGTAATATAAGTTTAATTATATGGTGGTTATTTGGTCGCATTCTCAGTCCAAAAGGCATGTTTAAGACCACTACAACTAGATTTATTTGTTAAGTACATTATGGCCAGGACCGCAATGATATGCGCGGAGCATAGTTGTATAGTGAGTTGAGAACATCGTGTTACTATACTTGAGTAGTAATGTTTGTAGAATAAACAATAAAGTTTGTTTGACTATCTTTTGCAAAACTAATTAAATTCATAAACTTAAGGATTATTTTGAAATTATATCTTTTGTAAAACCAATTAAATTAAGAGTGTTTATACTTATGTACGTCGCAATTAAGTATCAAATTTCGTGGTTTACAATTTTTATTATTTAAAGTATATTGAACATTTTTAATAAAAATGGAAACCACGAAATATGACACCAAATTGCCGTTGCCGTTTATAATCACTCTTAATAAACATTAAAAAATAATTATTTTGAAATGTATAAATTATGTTATTGAATGACCATTGTTATCTGCCTAAGAAAATATATTAAAAATTGAATCTTGAAATTCAATTTGATAGTGATTTGTTTACAAACATTCTACATTAAATAAATAAATATTCATTTCGGCCCGAGTATAGTTAGTTTTTTTAAGTACCCAAGGGTGTCATTCAAGTGACCCACTAGTATGGAATGTGGGTGATATTCTGTAGTATTGGAGTCAAAGCGCAGATACTAGACGAGGTTCCTGATTGCGCACGTCTTTTTGTAAACAGTGCCATGTTCGTGTTGTAAAGTATTGTGTTACTATTAGATATCACTTAGCTCATAAGACATACTTATAAAAAATATGATTTTGTACTTAATAATGAGATACGGATAATTTGGAAATCAGTGATTTGCAGTACTGTTATTAAATTGCTACAATTTATTGTCAAGTTAATAAAAAACACTGCCAATCCAAAATACTCGTGTTCCAAACCCACATAAGACACACTTTTACATGTTACAAATAACTTTTACTAAAATGTTAATTTGTAGATGTCGTGAAACTGTTTAATCTTTGTATCGGCTAGTTGAAGAATTTTTATATAAAATGAATTTTACATGTAGTTAATGTGGCTGACTCTGTCTTAGCCACCATCAGACATTTTAATTTTAATAACACAAAAATTAGTCGGTGAGTGGTTCAAAAGTTAAATGGGTTTATAGGTGGCCAATCTGGAGAGTCTCGTCAATTTGGTCACATTTATATCTCAAAAACTAGGGCACCTAGCGAAGATCTATTTTCTTCTAAATTTAGTCGCTAATTAGTCGAAATTTGTCAAGTCACAGATTTAAATGTCTTAGTTTAGAAGATATAACTGAGTTATATTTGTAAGGTAGTTATAGTACAAGAGCTAGAATGCAATTTTTCGCAAAATCACAAGCTCTTGGACTATATATAACCTAAAAATTGAACTCGAATCTTCTAAACTAAGACCCCACACTAAACCTGTGACTTGCCCAGCTGCAGACTCCAGATCGGCCACTTATAAACCCTTTATAACTATTGAACCATTGCCAGACATTCTAATATTTAGCGAGCTTTTTTTGTGTGTTAAAATAATTAAAATCCGTGATATGGGCCAAACCAGTGTCAGCCACACTGTAGTTGAACTGTTTTAGGCATACTAGTCACCGTTTACTATTTGTATGCTGCTATTTTTAATATAGTGCAAAATAAAAAATATAGGTACAACATAATGGTTTTATTTTTTAAGCGAGTGCCACATGGTTGTTGTTGCGTTCCAACAGTAGTGATCTTGGTGTGGCTGACACTGGCTTGGGCACCATCGTGGATTTGGATATTGATGATGCAAACAATTAATCGATAATTGGTTACCAAATAACAGAATTGGTCGGTCAATGGTTCAAAAATTATAAGCGTTTTTAGTTGGCCGATCTGGGGTGTCTCCCCATTTCGCCACATTTGTATCTCCAAAAACTATGACACCTAGCGAAGATCTGTTCTCCCAGAATTAGTCGCTTTATTGGTCACCAAATATCAGAATTGGTCGAGTCGTAGGTAGTTCAAAAGATACGAGGAGTAGAATTTTTATGGTAGAGTCTTAGGAGCTAGATCAAAGAGTTTTTTACCTATAACGTTAGCCTCTAAAGTAAGGATAGAATAAAAAACTTTCGGTTCGAAATATAAAATGATTTATTATTGTACTTATGGCCTACTACTACTTAGGTACCTAGTACTTTAAAATGTTAATAATACCTACTTAATCTAATCTAACATGTAGGTAGGTGTTTACCTCTGGCAGATAACTACAGACGTTCCAAAGACATTAAAAAAAATTGATAGGTAGGTATGTCGATGTTTGTAAATGATAGTGTCTCCAATGTTCCCTTCTTCCTCGTAGTCAAACTGGTTTTACCATGAGGAATTACGTTGCCTCGTGATCAAATTTGTCTTACGACCCTCCCTGTATAAATGTGTACAGTCAATAAATAAAGTGCTTGTTCATAAGCTTAAAAAAAGGCAGCCCTCTCCCAGTGCTTAACATTTTGTGTGTGAACAAAGTACTAGGCTAGCATATAAGCTTGTAGGAGGTTCGTCTTAAGTCTGTTATAAAAAGGTACCTATCACTCAGCGATAATTTTTCTTATAAGTAGGTACCTACTTATTACTTATTCTTTGTTTGTTAATAGGTATAAAATACTAAATGTTATTTTTTTATATCTGTTGCTATTTTGATTCTTCAGGCGTATAGGCATAAAAAATATATAATTCCATAAATGCTATGAAGTCCACAAAAACAATAGAATTAGCGGCTTATTCTGGGAGAAAACAGATCCTCGCTAGATGTCCTAATTTTTGAGATACAAAATATGTGGCCAAGTTGGGTAGACTCCCCAGATCGGCCAAATAAAAACGCTTATAACTTTGGAACCATTGACCGACCAGTTTGGTGACCAATTTCGACTAATTCTCTCCTCGTATCTTTTTTAAACTAAGACCCGACCAATTAGCGACTAATTCTGGGAGGAAACAGATCTTCGCTAGGTGTCTTTTAGTTTTTGAGATACAAATGTGGCCAAGCTGGGGAGACTCCCCAGATCAGCCACCTAAAAACGCTTATAACTTTTGATCATCAAAATAAATCCGCGATGGTGGCCAAGCCAGTGTCAGCCACACGTGATCTTGTATGTAGTCATGAGATCGATACCAAATTTCATACAAACTACGCGGATGCCATCTAAACTCCCAGCAAGATCAAGATTGGAACCCAGGATTACAACCATGTGGTAAGCACTTTTATGGAGAGCAGAAATGAAACAAGGCATAATTCTTTAAATCTATATTTCTCAATTCATTTACGAATCGAGTCACCTTAGAAAAACTTATACTATATTTATTAATTACAAATAACCAGAAGACTTTGGCTTCTCAAGAACATGAACAAACTTCATTGAAATTTTCATTTCACTTTTCCATTTATGTATGTTTTATCTGACGAATGTGTCCGAGATTGGACAATCAAGCAGTCTTTACACATCAGCATGCACTCTGATAAATTACAACAATTACCATTATTATAAATTAACGTATACCAAGTGCTTAGGTTTATGTACGAAAGGAACCAGGTATCTAGTACATTTATTCAAATATTGAAGCTTGCTGTTCTGTCAATACATGGGCATAAAGCGCAAATTAAAACAATATCTTTAGCATCATGTAGGAAATAAAGTAACACATATTTCAAGAATGTTCGTTCTTACTAAAAAACTAAAACTGGGCAATTGTTACCAACCGGTAAATTAAACTTAACTATACATTTAAACAAAAGCAAATGGTGAGAAATGGTAGAATCTATAAACTTTTCCGTAACATTCGATTTCAACTCTTTTAGAGATTCAAATAATTATTCATAAGCCAGTCTATTAGTTTATATCAGTGCCCCATAATATAATTATATGTACAAAAACGCTTTGCGGCAAATGGGCATTTTTATAACTAGAAAAACTTTGTAAACTCAATGCAGCCAAAAATGTTTACTATGTGAACACACTTCTCGTAAAGTCTCAGTATGAGCTTGTTACGGCATCTAATTCCATGCAAACTTAATATTAAATCAAATTTTACCTCTGTACAAATAAATCGTTTGGACTGAAGGGAATGTAAACATGTGTTCACTTGCAAAAAATATCTGTTTAGGTTGACCATTTCTTCTTTTAACCATCTGTGTGACTATGAGATTATGATAATTTTAACAGACCAATACATTTCACAAGCAAGTGCATTCCGCACGTATTGTTGTACAATGGGTGCTCTTTTATTAGCACATAATATAAAACATATTTTTTATAGAACTACCTATACATTTTTACAAACATATTGTGTGCAGTGGATACCACTATTACAATTTAGTTTAGGCAAACTATTATCCTGACAGAGAAATTAATATTTTGATGTTTTTATTAATTTATTACATTAATAAAGGCAAACAATTTTAAAACCTATGTATTAAAATATTAACAAAAAAATAAACCTTATACATTTTATATAGACTTCAAATTGTTTTTAGGAGAAATTTTTGAAACATTTTCTACCTGGAAAACTATTGTCGAAACATTTAGAGATAAATAATATTAAATGTGACGTAACACCAATATATATATATATATTTCACCTGTAATTATTCAATGAGTGACACGTAATTCTACAGAAAGTGAAACAAGTACCTCATTTGAAATTATCATCTTACTGCAAAAAACATTTATTAAACAAGAATGTTCACTAACACCAAATTCAGTTTTGAAATGAGCTTAGCACGCGATCGTCTACATCAAAAAAGTAAATACATAGAGAGGTAACGGTTCGGTGCGGTCGCTCTTACGACACAACTATAATACGAATACAGGCGACGAGCCTTTAAAGCCATTTTCCTTTATCCGCTACGAGGAGCTTCTACAAAAATCACTGGGGAGTCACTAGCCGAAAGCCGGCGATCACTTTAAAATAGGAATTATCGTACACTGGGTTCACTTCACCTAAAGGAGCTCTTTCTACGTTCGGCGCGTTCGGCATGCGGGTCCCACTCGGCGTCGTCGGGGTCGTCGCCGTCGAAGGGCGCCGGCGGGGACAGCGGCGACAGCGAGCTGCTCGCGTCGTCGTCGTCCGACAGGCGCGGGCCCTGTCCCGGGGACGGCGCCGGCCTTCGTCTCGGGGAATGCGCCGGCCCCCGCCCCGGGGACGGCGAGCTGGGCTCGGCACTGCTGGGCCGGTACCCGTCCGGCATGGCCGACAGCATGTCCTGGTACAGCTCGTCCGCGAGCGGGAACTGCCGCGGCGTGTATGGTCTCACTGTCTGGAGAAACATTCACAGTTAATGTTAGACGGATGTCTATGTTAGTACATCAAAGTGAATAAGTGTAAGTGGTGAACAATTTCATAGTAATGTAGATAGATGGATCTACGAATAAGGGGATATTTATATTAGATTGGGCTGTGCCCAGGGCGAGCCGTGTGCGTGGCCCGGACGGGGCACGGATTTGAAACGTTAACCCTTTGAACGCCAGAGACGTCTATACACGTAAAATGAAAATGTGCTCACCACGCCAATGACGGCAATGCACGTCAAAAATGTACTGTATTTTAAAAGCTTGGCGCTCAAGGCACGTCAATACCGATTTGACGTGGTGGTCAAAAGGTTAAATACATTTTGTATGAAGCAGTTCATATGCATGATCCGTGTCCCGTCCGGGCCCGTTTACTAACGTACGACGCTCCTCTACACCACGGTTGTGAACGGCACGGACACGGCCCGGTCTGATATAAATCATCCCTAAATTGTTATATTGCTTATCGTAATTTCTTTTCGTACTGTATGTGGGTTAATTGCATATTAATTTAAAATTAACATATCTATTGTCCATTTTACTATTCGTCCATCGTTTTCTCATGACTGAGCGCGCGTTCGAGTGTATTTCGTATAACATACACATTGAAATATAAAAAGTACAATGTCTGTTGCGAAAATAAACCATCAAAAATTAGGCAATATTTTTATTTCATAGAAACCATTTGGAAGTTTCCATCGTCTTCGTATTTATGTCGGTCTAGATTTTGAAATTTAAAATTTAATTTTCCTCAGCGCGCATGTTTTTTTTTTTTTTTTTAATTTATTTATTTAGAAACAAACAGTCAATATATATTTTATAAAGATATAACATATTAACTTAAACTAGACAATAAAGTTTCCTGTATTGATGTTCTTGTATTGCAACAAAGACCCAACCAGATCACCTTCGGCAAGAAAGCTGTAGATGATCTAGTGGGGAAGGCTGCCAAAAGTGTGAGTTAATTACGCACATTAACATACAATTAATTTATCATTATGTACATATAAATTTAAGTATATATATATTAAACAACTTACCTACCAAAAACTACAAAATAGACTTAATTTTAATTTTAAATTGGGACAAAGAATTACTAAATAAATCAACCTCACTAAAATTATCGTTATAAGATCTGCATGAACGTCTAAAGAAGCTATTGCCAACAAAACACTTTTTAAACATTTTTACGGAAAACAAATCTTTTTTCCGACAGGAACGCTCACTACCTCGGGGTATTTTTAGGGAAATAAATTCTAAGAGAGAAGACGAATCCAAATGGTTATTAATTATTTTAAACAAATTAAGTAAATCTATGTAAATGCGACGATTTTTAAGCGTTTGAATTTTGTGGCGCAACGCTGATTGCTCATAGTCAATATATAAGGAGCCAGTTCTAAACTCCAATGATTTCACAAATTTCCTTTGTATTTTTTCAATCCTATCTACATGAATATTATACAATGGCTGCCAGACACTACAACCGAATTCAAGCAAACTTCTAACATAGCTATTAAAAAGAATCTTGTATGTAGCTGCTTTTCTAAATGGTTTTCCCAAACGCAAAATGAGGCCAAGACGTTTGTAAGATTTATCTATAATGTTGTCAATGTGGGGCACAAATGTTAATTTAGAATCCATCAAAATACCTAAGTCACGGACCTGATCGACTCGTGTTAATGTCCTTCCACAGATGGTGTAAGGGTATATATGATAATTTTTTTTGCGCGTGTATGTTATTACTCTACATTTATCGGGATTGAGGAAAAGATTATTCCCATTACAAAATTCCTCAAAGCTGGTTATATCGCTTTGAAGAAAAATACAGTCATTAACGTTTCGAATAATTTTAAATATTTTTGTGTCATCTGCATACATAAGGACATCTGAATGTGGAATATGATTTGATAAATCGTTAACATAAATTATGAACAGCAATGGCCCGAGATGTGATCCTTGTGGTATTCCTGAAGTAATATGCTTATATTCAGATGTGAAACCATTAAGAACAACAGCCTGACTTCTATTCCTTATATACGATTCTATCCAACGGAGTAAATCGCCATGTATACCGAGCCTCCAAAGCCTTTCAAGTAAGATATTGTGACAAATTTTATCAAAAGCCTTGGCAAAATCGGTATACACCACGTCGACCTGACAATTGTCGTCCAAAGCATTTAATAAAAATTCAGTAAAATTTATTAAATTTGTATCTACGCTTCGACCCGTATAAAATCCGTGCTGATTAGGAGCAATGTGCCGCTGCACAGCTGCAAAAATTTGGTTCGTTACGATTTTTTCTAAAATTTTACCAAACTGACATAACTTAGATATAGGTCTATATTTTTCAATTTCTTGAGTAACGGCACCTTTAGGTATTGGCGTCACTAAGGCCCGTTTCCAGACAACAGGCACCACTCCCTCTAGGATAGATTTTTTAAATAAGAGGGTTAAAGGCACAGAAAGAGCATTAGCGCAATTTTTGATTAAGATAGGATGTATATTATCAGGACCTGCACCTTTATCAGTATCGAGAGCTTTGAGATGCTTTAAAATAATACTTTTAGTGATTTCTATGTTGTGTAAATCAAAAACGGCCTTATCTTGAAATAGTGTTCTATCTAATAAAGTGTTATTAATTCTGGGTGGCTCAAAAACTGAGTGGAAATGCTCACTAAACGTATTACAAATCTCTTGCCCCCCTGCAATTGTAGAACCCATATAATACATGCTCTGCGGTATTTGGTTATTTCCGAAAACTGATTTTATATAAGTCCAGAAATATTTTGGGTGATTATTTATTGTACGTTCAGAAAAGCTTATATAACTCCGATAACATTCAGATTCTATCTTATTAGCTCGGGCCCTAAGAGAGCGAAAAGTATTATAATCTAGAGGATTTTTATATAATTTCCAGAGCTTATGGTACTTTTTCTTTTCATTTAATATTTTTATAAGGGGTTTACTAAACCACACGGGGAAGCGAGAAGAATTTTGACGCTTAATGGGAACGTATTTTTCAATATGGGAGTTAAGAATTCCATAAAATATAGAAATACATTCTTCCATACTAACAGAATTGAATAACATATCCCAATTTACACTATTAAGTTCATCGGAGATTGATTCAAAATCTGCGGAACGGTAATTGTATACATTTTGCCGAGGAGGCATTACAGTGGGCTGATAGGAGAAGGCTACATCGATTAACAAAGACGGATGATGGCTGTCTTCGCCAACAAGTGGTTTTTCACAACGCATTGCAGTACAGTTAATATTACTTAAGATTAAATCTAACGTGCGATTATTAATATTCCTACAACAATTAGATTGTTTAAAATTTGTCAAAGATAAAAAATCACGCATTAATTTTACATGAATACTACTGCTATAATTTAAATGTATTCCGCTTGAGCACGATCCGGACCATTCAGCCTCATAGATATTAAAGTCACCCGTAATTAGAAACAAATCGTCGGGCCGCTCAATAACAATTTGACTCACGATATCGAGGAACGAAGCTAAGGTATCACGGTATTCTGAGCCGTGCGGTATGTAAATACAGGCTATGTTTAAGTGGACAGACTGAGCAGAGGTGCGGGAGGCACGCGGGGCGTATCGGCGAGTCGCTTGGGCCGCAGCCGTGCGCAAAGGCAGCGACACCCATACACAATCGGAGCTCGATCGCGGTGGACACGGCCAGTCGCGGCGCACGGGCTGACAAGCGGCACGTACAGCGATCGTGACGCCACCGCCTCGCATGTGACCACTGTCTTGGAATGATCTATCACACCTGAAAACTGTGTACCTAGTGTCGAATAATTCCCTAGTTAAAAAGTTTGAATTTAACCAACTCTCCGTTATACATATAAAATCATATTCATTTAGTGCAACATTACCGAAGAAAGAGTGTGTTTTAGTTCTGAGACCTCTTACATTCTGATAATATCCATTCAAATTATAAAGCATGATGAAAGGAGTGTAAATATAGTATTATAGTAAATGTATTGAATATTTATAAACGTACTTTTTTGTGTGAGGGTAAGTAAGCGCGTGTTATCACTCGTATAATGAATATGATCCAAAAATATCACTAGTACGGTCCTGTCAGCAAATATAATATAAGTAGGGCAAAAAATATTTATAATGTGTGAATGTGATTGTTGGCAATATGATAAAACAGTAAATAATGATGTAAAATAAATGTTGAATGTTGAGATTAGCGAATAATGAGGTTGATTTAAACAATTTGACTTATCGGAACAATAAAAATAGTACACAAATGTTATAATGAAAGAGATCGAGATAATGATTCGTATATAATTTAGCAAACGTTGAGACCTAAGCAACTTATTAATAAATATCGAAAGTAGTCACTTTATTTTAGCTAGGTCTGACATTTTTACAATATGATGAACCTTTGAGACGTCATTTTTACGCATAAGAATTTTTCCATCCTTGATCCAGAGGTATTTATACTGATGATCAGCCTTAAGCTCCCTGGCACGTCGCAGCAACTGCTTATTAGAGGGAGTGAGATGGTCTCCAACATAGATGTTTGAAGCGGGCCCCGAAAGACCGATATCAGTAGTGCAAAGGCCTCGACGAGCTCGCACGGCACCCAGGACCTGGTCCTTGCTCTGACGCCTGGTAAATCTGACTATAATAGCTGGAATTCTGTTTTGTTTTTCTTGATTGTCACTATTGCCGGCTGTTTGGAATCGACGTACTCGATGAATGCGGTCGACATCTCTTTCATCTACCTTCAATCCAACTTTAGTGCAAATCAAGTTGAATATTGAATAAAGATTTTCACCATTACTAGTGGGAACACCAGAAATCTCCAGATTATTTATACGACAATATTGGTCTGATTGATTTTTCTCTTCTTCTAGAATATTAATTTTTTCTTTCGTTATTAAGAGTTCTTTTTCGAGTGACAAAATCGAAGCAGCTTTATCTTCAACCACAGCTAAACGATCCTCATAACCGACAAACTTAGATTCCAACTCACTTAGTCTAGAAGCAAGGTTATTTATGCTTGAAGTGGTTTCCCGGAATTCAGTTTGTAATGAAGAGAAATCACATCGTAACAGCTTTATTTCTTGCAATATCTCTTGAATGCCAGAACTGGAATGAGAACTGTCGGTTGCTTTGTTGTTGATAGGTTTTGCTGTAGAAACTCTGCAATTTGGGCAATTCCACGAGGATTTTTTCTGCGTACTCATCTTACGGTAGGTGGCCTCAGATAAGCCGGCGCATTCGTAGTGCAACTGGCCATTGCATGTATTACAAACCACGGCGTCTACGACTTCATCATTACACTTAGCGCAAAACATATTAAAGCGAAAGTAAGACAAACAGAATTGACGCGGGTAATTAGATATCGATAGCGTATAACCGCGCGCTTTGACAGCCACAAGCAAAACTGATCAACATCCCTAAATTGTTATATTGCTTATCGTAATTTCTTTTCGTACTGTATGTGGGTTAATTGCATATTAATTTAAAATTAACATATCTATTGTCCATTTTACTATTCGTCCATCGTTTTCTCATGACTGAGCGCGCGTTCGAGTGTATTTCGTATAACATACACATTGAAATATAAAAAGTACAATGTCTGTTGCGAAAATAAACCATCAAAAATTAGGCAATATTTTTATTTCATAGAAACCATTTGGAAGTTTCCATCGTCTTCGTATTTATGTCGGTCTAGATTTTGAAATTTAAAATTTAATTTTCCTCAGCGCGCATGTTGAGCGCCATGTTTAAATAATATATACAGGGTGGAATGTTGTAATGCCACCTGGAAGGAAAGTACTGTTAATACCAGAGATAGACAATTTTACTCAAAGGAAACATTCCTTTGTTTTTAAAAAGAAACAAAATTGCATTCAAAATTTTTCGGAAATTCGCTTGCAACACCCGAGAATTGAACCAGCTAACATCCCAAAAAATATTAATCCTGTACTTTTATTGCATGGATCAATAGGGTTAACCATAAGGATCGAATTTTACTAATAATAACATGGTTAATTGGTTATGGCTATATATAAAAAAACCAAAAAATTCTAGCTTACGTGGTAATTCTAGTGCCTCACAAGTAAGTCGCATCTTTTTTTTCATTTTACCTGCATAACAAACATATGTGCATATCGCAGTCTTCTTAACTAAATAGTTCGCCTTTCTATTTAGTTGAATAAATTACAACAAAGATAATTATTAAATACAAATTTAATTAAGTAAAAAATACGGACTATTGAGTAAAACTGCTTTACCTAGTCTCATTGAATTCTTAAGTTAAGATTTTATTTATGGTCTGGTTTTTATTTAATTTACCACGTTTGTTAGAGATATTCGATCCTTATGATTGACCCCATCGCTTAACGCCATAAAAGAACATTTTTTTTAATTTCAGCTGGTTTGATTCCTGGGTATGGCAAGCAAATTTCCGGAAATCTTTAAATGCAGTTGTTTATTTAAAAAAATAAAGGCATGTTTCTTTTGAATAAAATGATCTATCTCCAGTATTTAAAGTACTTTCCCTCCAGGTGGCATTACAAAATTCCACCCTGTATACTTGAACGATATAATGTCCTTGTAAGTGACATCAGGAATCAATAAGTATATGCTAATACTCGCCTCGTGCCATGTGGGTGGCGGCGGCGGCTGCGGCTCGGGCGGCGGCGGGGGCGAGGCGGGGGGCGGTGGCGAGGCGGGGGGCTGCGGCGAGGCGCGGGGCGGCGGCGAGGCGGGGGGCGCGGGCGGCAGGTCGCGGCGCGCGCGGCGCTTGCGCACGTAGCGCTCTCGCTCGCGGCCCTCGGCGCGCGTGTGGCGCGCCGCCACCGCCGCGTCCGACACGTCCTCGTCCTGAACACCACACAACATCACAATGTAATTCAACACCCGAAAATCAACTCGCTTTGAACCTTTACGATCATTTCAGCCGTAGGACTTCCACTGCTGGATATAGAATCCGAATAATACGATAATAATTCCTCTAAAATAATTAACGATCCTGTACCTCCTTTCGATCGTCGCCATGTAGTCTAAGGTTAACTGGTGCCTATACTCTATTTGGAAAAATCTAAAACACCCACCTCGCTTTCGATGGACATGCGCGTTGATTTCACGACACCATTGTTCATAGCCGTCTCCGAAATATCCATCAAGCGCCATCTGAAAATTAGATTTATATCACTCATTACGTTTGTATTAAATCACATTAAAAATAAAGACGTGAAAACGTGAACAACAACTCATCTATATGACTGTGTAACAACTGATAAAAAAGTTTGTATTGTCCAAACAAGATACTGAATTCATTTCAAATTTTACAATTCAATTGAGAAACAGAAACCAACATTTAAATAATTCAACAATCGGCCCCATGAGCAATTTGGCTTGCAAATTCATCAGTTTTCTGAAACGACATGATCTATCGCAATTTATGCTGATGCAGTAACGTAGTGTTACGCGAGACCGCGAGAAAGTCTTTAAAAAAAGAAGAAAAGAAACTTGATTTAAAACGTCATTTAATTAGGTATTTTCATGAAATATAATAGATTTGACATTGAAAACTTATTAGATATGACACACCGATTTGGAGTATGTATATGACTCGAGAAATGGGACGAGACTGGCTTAGAGAGAGACCAAAAGTGCTGAACTGGCACTTTTGGCTACGGGAAGGGCGTTTTGCTGACGAGTAAGTAAATTATGAATTTTAGGCCAATTTAGTAACAATTTAGATGTGTAACAGTAGCTATAAATCACTCTTCCAATGTAAATCGAGCCAACCCAACAACCGCTGTCTTTAATCTTACTAATGTTATAAATGCAAAAATTGTATAGTCAGGAATACATATAGACTAGTTTTGACCGACACGCCACGCGCCCGGAGGTTAGTTCACAATACTTTTAACGTATGACTTTCTCCACCGGGAAAATATAAAAATAATATGTAATAGGTAACTCACTTAGGTGTAATAATCTCCTTGTAGGTGAGTATCTGCGGACGGGTGTTGGCGGCGACGCTCTGCGGTATGACTATGTTGTCGATGTCGTACGACTGGCGCCGCCACGAGCGGGACTCGGTGCTCGAACGTCCTCGCGTCCTGCAAACATTACGTAATTAAATATTTTTCTATTCTGTACACATCTTAAAGATATTTTTTTAAGTATATCAGAGGAAGGATTTTACCGTTCTTGTCCAGTATTAGACACTTCCTCATCCCTTTCTCTTTCCCTGTTTCTTCGTGATAGTGGCGGACGGCCTCTTCTCAAGCCTGAAAATATACATCGTTTATTATCTGTTAGAAGAAATGTCTAATTTAATTACAGATTGCGTAGAAAAATCATCAGATTTGCTAAAAAAAAATGTCAGTGCAACTGCTTAATAAAGATTCACAGTAGCACTAATCCAACAAATATTTACATAAATAAATTTTGGGGTGTAGCAAGAAACACTAAAGAGTTTTCCAACTTATCACGTTAAATATTGTCTTGATTCTTTAAGAATTTGTTACACTGGATGCCTTCTGCGGTCTGCGGACAGGTCTAAATTAACGGTCAAAACAACATAGTCAAGGCAATCGGTCAGCGGTCAAGGCAGGGCAACCAGTCAGCGATGCAGGCAGGGCAAACAGCAGTATTCTTATTTCAGTTATTTGATTGCTCACCTGCCCACAACGAACCGGTCCGTACGCGTTATTCACTCCCCAGTGCCCGCGCGCCCATGCCCGGTGAAGTTTGCGTTCTTCGTTGTGCTCGCATGGTCAGATCGCAATACTAAATATTTAGAGACCGACAATGTTGTTCACACAATATGATGTAGGCTGCGTTCACTTTAACCTGACTGCAGAACACATCCAGTATGACAAATCCTTCACTTGTAGAATAGAAAAAATTAACTAGCTAGTAGTAGTAGTATACTAACGTGTGGGATGTCGGCGCGTGGGCCTGGCGGCGGGCGCGGTCTGCGGCGGCGGCGGCGCGCGCGCGGTGTGGCCGGCGCCGCGCCACGCCTTGAGGAAGCGCGAGCGGAACCACGAGCGCGACGCCAGCGCAGACATGTGCGTCGACACCGTCGCCTCTGTACACACACACATACATGTTAACGATGTTCTCGGCACAGTATATCTAATTATCTATACAGTATTGTGACTCCCCCTGTCTTTGAAATAATTACCTACAGCCGCGCGGTACGTAAACACGCGATAGGACTGCCTACAGAACAAGAGGTAAGTATTGTGGGGCTGCCTGATTACATGTTGAATTTCTTTCTAGTTTAGAGATTGTAAATATATATTTTTTATTTTAAAAAAAAAAGCAATTCGTTGTAAATAAAAGTGTTCCATAAAAACACGTTGTTTTTTTATTAGTAGATTTAATAAAAAAAACACCCTTATAAATTAACAAATACTATGACTCGCATTCCAGCCGTTTGTTTGAAGGTATACTGTATAGATAATTATACTGTGCTCTAGGACAGCAGTCGGCAACCTTTAGAAGGCAAGGACCACATAATAATATGACAAAATGAAGGTCAGGCAAGTCGCACTTGTAATATGATTTTGATAATTGTTATCTATCTATTTAAGTATCACAGATGATATTAAAAATACATGAAATAAATGTTATTAAAGATTCATGTAGTAGTAAGAAACGTGAAGAAATATAAAAAAAATACGAAATACTTTAAATATGTCTTTTACAAGTCACTCGAGGGCCGCAAGGAGGATGCTCGAGGGCCGCATGTTGCTGACCGCGTTTAAGAGCACAGGACGAGATGTCCAGTGAGCTCACTTTCTAAATAAACTCTTCATTCTTATCGATGTTCAACAAAATTATGTAGGAGATTGCCACAATTCTTTATAGCACTAGTCATGTAATAAATCTGCTAATGCTAAAGGAAAACATTGTGAAAAAACCCACATATCCTAGAAGAAATTCTAAGGGTAAGTCTGATTAGTCCATCATGTGAATTATTGCCTAAATCATCTCAGCTCCATCAATAGAGAGAAGACCCTTGCACAGCACAGGGGGGGGTCGGTGCCTAGTCCTTAGTGGGGTAACTTCTGCCAGGGGAGTCACATTCCAAGAAATACTAAGACGACAACAGCGTAGGTACGCCTAGGTGAGCGAAGCTAGGCTATTTAACGCGCACCGACAAGTGCTTTATATACGTCCTCGCCGCCTCCAGGCCGCCGCCGCGACCTGGGGGCGGGCCCGCCTAATATCTTAGCGGGTCGTCCCCTCCGGACAATGCTGCGGTTCAGAACGGGCTTCGCTCAACAACATCTACCCCGGAACCGTTAGCAGCCAAATATAAATGCACGTAGGCGAACCTTCGGCGCCATAACCGAACCAACTGGCTAGGGGAAGAAAACCCCGAAACAAAAAATAACCCATGTGACTGGGCAGTCACCTGCGTCATGGACCTGCGCAGTTGAACGCCGTACGCGGGGATGATGGGATCCTGGGGGGTTGAGCCGAACGGCGCTGGCGGTTATGCGTCCGTGAGGCAACACGCCCCCTTTGGCCCGGATTTCAAGCCAAACGGTAGCCCCAACCACTAGCCACGGTTGGGGAAATTAGGCCATGGTGTACCATCAGTGGGCCACCGGCGAGGAGTGTAGGGTGTGGGTGAAGGTCATGCTGACGGAGCAAGTGAGGGTTGATCAGTCGTTGTGGGTGGCCTCATGCCCCCAACGCCAGCCCGATCGAGTTCCCGATGTCGCACTGTAAGCCAGCCTTGCACTCCTATATCTCTTTGGTAGTCCTAGTGCCCCTCGAATTATGTCGAGTAGGGCACTCCCAGTTGCGGGCTCCGTGGAGGGTGGGAAGCCAAAGAGATGAATCTATACACTGAACATAAATGGACAACACAGATAGGCCAATTAAAAAATACAACAGCACACCCCTAACTGAAAGCTCAGAGGCACCGTCCTCGGGCATCAGTGACGGGATCACCACACCACGCGCCCTCAGCGCACACTCAGACCGAACCAGCAGCTTAGCGGCTCCGGCTGCAGGCACTGGGGAAGTCACCTACAGACAACAACACACCCCAACCGGAAGTCCAGCGACTAAAACCGCAGGCACCGGGGCGGATAAAAAGAACACCACACGCGCCCTCAGCGCTCACTTGGCCCGAAACGGCAGCTCAACGGCCTCGGCTGTAGGCACCGGGAAAGGCACGAACACTACACACCACACCAACACCAACACCAACCAAACACTTCCGGGAAGCTCAGGGGTTCCGACCCCGGGCACCCGGAACGACCAAACAGAGGCTAAAACCTCTACACAAATACCCTTGTGCGACAGTCCGTCGGCTTCCTGCAGTGGCAGCAGAACGGACGACGCCTTCTCTGACTGGCAACTGCCTAAGAGGAAGGGTATAACCAAACTCCGTCCCCAAGCATCTGGCGCGGAAGGTGGAGCAGTTGCTGCCCCATCGACCAGCGCTAAGAAGCAAAAGGGTCGGCGCAAAACGAGGACGGAGAGACGCTTGGCAGCCAAGCTGAAGAACGCGTCACTCCTAACCTATGATCAAACCGCTTCCCATGATCGGGTAGCGCCCTCAGGTCCGGTTAAATTTGCCGCTGGGGGAAGGAACACGCCATCAACCAGCGGCACGGACCCCAAACAGCGTCCTCAGGGCACGGGTCAGGCCGCTGCTAAACGTGCTCTCAACGAGACGATTTCGCCTCGGGGGGAGCACAAGAAGCAGAGGCTGGACCGGCCGAAAAAGGACGCCGCCAAGTCATACGCCCAGGCTGTCAGCTCGCCCCTTAACGTGGCAATAACCTGCGAGCGTACGGGTAGCTTAAGCCAGGAAACGTCTGAGCTGGTGCTTAAGGGCATCCAGGCCCGGCTCGTAAAAGACATCCTGGGCGGCACACAACCCCCTCCAAAATTCAACGCGAAGCCGGTGTTTGCGGAGGGGGTCTTAAAACTGTGGTGCCAAGATGATCACAGCCTGAAATGGCTTCGAAGCATCGTCCCCGACCTGGGGCTAGCGTCCAGCACTAGGCTGGCCGTTAAAAACCAGGGGGACATCCCACTTCGGGCACGGTGCTGCATCTTGGTCCCGGATCCACAGGGGGTTCTGGAGGATGTGCGCGTCTTAGGGCGCGTGCTATCCGCCCAGAACCAACACCTAGAAGTGGCAAAATGGACCCTGCAGAACGCCACAAAACAAGCGTCCGCATGGTTCGTGGTGGTCGGAGTTCCGGAGAGCCAGATTCCGACTCTGATGAAGACCGGGCGCCGTCTCTCTTTTTGTCTAGGGACGGTGTACCTGAAGTTTCAGGGTCGGAATGGTAGGTTCACCGACGTCCCGCAGGGATGGGACCCGATCACCGCCACCATAAAACAGGAGCTTAAAAAGCCCCTCACCACGGAGGACCCCTCACAGGAGGCTCCTACCACAAATAACCCCGACGCAGGTGTGGAGGTGCCGGTAGCGGCACCACCATCCGCTCCAGTCGGCGACGGGCTGGGGGTCGAACCCGGGGGGGGGGGAGAGACGGAGGACATCCTGTCCTCGATCTCCGGCCTCCTCGGGGACGACGCCGAGTCCGTCGACCTTTTCGCGGGTCTACAAATAGGGGGGGATGAGGAGGGTATCACCACTGATGGTGCCCCCTTCGTCCAAGAGGATTAACCTCCTACAAGCGAACCTCCAGCACAGCCGTGTCGGCACGGCTCAACTACGTAAGTGGCTGGAGGTTCAAGACACAGCCATTGCCCTCATCCAGGAGCCATGGATTAGGGCAGGCCATATCCAGGGGCTCTCGAATTTAAGAGGTAAGCTCATAGTTACTGGTGATCATGACCATCCCCGATCATGCATTTTTGTCACCAATAACCTACAAACACAGGCCCTTACAGAGTTCTGTTGCAGGGATCTTACAGCCATTAGGCTACAAACACAGCTGAATTCAGAGGATAAAGTGGTCATCCTCGCCTCAGCCTACATGCCTGAGAAGGAAGGGCTGCCTACACCAGACCTCAGCCGCCTTGTAGACCACACCGCAAGGGAGAGGTTGGAGGTCATCATTGGGGCGGACAGCAATGCACATCACCCCCTCTGGGGCATGAACTCCCAAAACGACAGAGGTAAGTCCCTTGTTGAATACCTTTTTTCTACAAACCTAACCCTACTAAACACCGGCTCTGAACCGACTTTTGTCACCAAGAAGAGCCGCACGATTATTGATCTAACACTGGCCACTGAAACCGCCGCAGAGGCTGTCACGGACTGGCATGTTTCCAAGGAAACATCCTGTTCGGACCACAGGTGGATTCGGTTCAGCCTACAGGCGGAGACAATACAGACTCCGCCGAAACGCAACCCAAGGAAAACAGATAGAGACAAATTTGTACTCTATCTCAACAACGGACTAGCACAACAATGCTCCCCACAGATCTTAGAGGATACAACACAGATTGAGGTACAGGTAAATCACCTGACCAAATCCATAATAGACAGCTACCATATATCTTGCCCACTGACGATGCCTCCAAAAGCACCTGGGAAACAACCTTGGTGGGGCCCAGAGTTGGAACGCAAAAGGGGCAAGGTAAGAAAGGCGTTTAACAGAGCTATGAACACATGTATGGAAGAGGACTGGGATGCTTATCGCTCAGCCAAATCCAGCTACAAAAAATGCATCAGATACCGCAGCAAACAGGGCTGGAGGAAATTCTGTGAAAACATTGAATCATGCCAAAAAGCAAACAGGGTCAGAAAGGTCTTAGCACAGCAAACCTTGACCGCACCCACGTCCCTACGCAAGGACGACAATACACTCACAACGTCGCCAGAAGAAGTTAGGCGTGTTCTGATCGGCACACACTTCCCTGGTTGCGCCTTCACGACGCAAATCGACTGGCAAGAGGAAAAAGTTACACCAACTGCCAATGACTGGCAGTTCGCAGACAAAGTGGTCACCCTGGAGAAAGTCCAGTGGGCCCTTAAGAGTTTCCACCCCTTCAAAGCAGCTGGCCCAGACGGGATTATCCCGGGCTTTCTGCAATGGGGAGATCTGCCAATCGCAAGCAGACTCGAGAGTATCTTCAAGGCATGCCTGGCACATAGATACGTACCGAAGGGGTGGAGAGAAGTCAAAGTCATATTCATCCCGAAGCCAGGCAAGGGTGATTACACAAACCCCAAAGCACATCGACCAATCAGTCTGACCTCATTCATGTTGAAGACCATGGAACGCTTATGCGAGAGGGAACTGAGAGATGGTGCATTAAAACTATTACCCTTACATGCTAACCAGCACGCATACAGCTCCGGAAAATCCACGGAATCAGCACTCCATCTGGTAGTTAATCGGATAGAGGAAGCTATCGAACAACAAGGAATCTGCCTAGGCACCTTCATCGACATCGAAGGAGCCTTTGACAAAACAAACTTCACCAGTATCAGGGCCGCCCTGTCCAAACATGGTGTGGAACCGATACTTACCGATTGGATAACAAACATGCTGAGTAATAGAGTGGTTCGCCTTGGTGGAGATGATCAGGCAGCGCTGATAGCCAGAGGCTGCCCACAAGGAGGAGTTATCTCCCCTCTCCTTTGGAATCTAGTAATAGATGACCTAATTACAAAGCTGAATAGAAACCGCGATTACACAATAGGCTACGCAGATGACCTCACTATCCTTGTCTCAGGGAAAGTAGCGGGAACCGTATGTAACCTCACCCAACAAGCTCTTCGCACCGTTGAGAAATGGTGCGTGGACTTCGACCTGTCGGTGAACCCGACGAAAACTGAACTAGTCATGTTCACAAACAAAAGAGTACTAGGACAATACCGACTACCCACACTCTTTGACACTGAGCTGAAACTGTCAAACGAGGTAAAATACCTCGGCGTGATACTTGACAGTAAGTTAACCTGGAACAGCCACCTAGACAATAAATTAGTCAAGGCCGGAATCACCTTCTGGCAATGCAGAAGGATGATTGGGAAAAGGTGGGGGCTGGCACCGAAAATCATCCTATGGCTATACGAAACAGTTATCCGCCCTATGATAGCATACGGTGCTATCGTCTGGTGGACAAAAACAGTGCAGACAACAACATCCGCTAAATTACAACGGACACAAAGACTGGCGTGCATGGCGACCACCGGCTGCATGAAAACCACCCCCACTGCGGCAATGGAAGCCATGCTAGGACTCCTACCACTGGATCTGTTCATCCGCCAGGAAGCAACAGCAGCGGCAATACGCCTAAAATCACTAGACTTATGGCACGATAGAAACACGAAACACACATCCCTACTAAAAGAACTGGTAGAGGAGCTGCCCATAATAGGAGCAGCGTGTGACCGTGTACCCAAACAATACGTTTTCGACAAAAAATACAAAATCCAACTCTTTGAAGACCACCGCTACGAATCCCAAAACCTAGCGGAACTACGGGTTTTCACAGACGGTTCAAAAACAGATATGGGAACTGGAGCTGGCATCTTCTCCGAGGATCTTAATATCAACATTTCAAAACCCTTGGGCATATACAACACGGTCTTCCAAGCCGAGTGTATGGGTATAACTCTGGCCGCCTCAGCGATCATGGCCAGAAGAGTGGAAGGTCACTCGATTCGCATACTCTCGGACAGCAGGGCCGTGCTTCAGGCTCTAAACAGCCACACAGTGAACTCAGGACTAATACTGGAATGCCATCAGAACCTAAATCTGATAAGCCACACCAACAACATAATCTTGCAATGGATCAAGGGACACAGCGGATCTAGAGGTAATGATGCAGCGGATGAGCTCGCAAGAAGGGGATCAGAAACGAGTGTGATGGGACCTGAGCCCATTATACCCATCCCTTTCACATACCTTCGTACGATCGTGAACAAACGCACAAGTGATCTACACGGCAGAATCTGGACAAACCTAGTAGAGTGTAGACAGGCCAGGGAGGCCCTTCCTATGCTCGACCACAAACTAACTAGGCGTCTAAGACAGCTGTCCAAACGGCAATTGCGGACAGCCACAGCCGTTATCACAGGACATGGTTCCTTTAATAAACACCTTTTCGTTCTAGGCATCACAGACAGCCCTCTCTGCAGAGCCTGCATGAGTGAGGAGGAAACAGCAGCTCATGTGCTCCTACACTGCCCTGAAACCGTCACATACAGGGCTAAGTACTTCAACAACACAGGTACACTCCGACAGATCGCCAGCAACGTCAATAGACTGCTGGCGTTCTTCGGCGAGCTAGGGTGGATCGAGTGAGCTATCCACCCTCACGCAAAAACCGCGCCTTGACGTGGAGTTGCGGAAAACAGCCCGCCATACCATACCATACCATACCATACCATACCCTTGCACAGCAGTGGGACATTAATGGGTTGGCTGCAATTCATTATATATGACGTCTATGCGTCAGGAAGCAAAATACTTTGTAGAAGGAGTACCCTTATGCTCTTTACCTTTGATAGTGCTGAGCACAGGATGGTAGCTGAAGTCAACGTTGGCGAGGCGCTGCTGCCTGGAGAGTGTGCTGAAGGGTGGCGCGGGCTGGTTGGGCTCCTCACGACCCGTACACACTGAACAGCTATCCGTGGGGTGCAAGCAACTGCATCTGTACATATAAACAATATTCATTAGATTCTTTCACGTAAATATTATATTAAAGTATACTGCATGTATTCATCATAATTATAAAATGGAAATGACGTGCAACAAATATCTATGAAACACACAAATATTTGTCCCTTACTCAATATATTTTATTTCATATAGATCATTCATATACATAATACTTATGAACGTCATACGAATCCAAAAAAAAGAGTTAGTAAATTTTCTTAATGCCAGTTTTGCTCACAAGGTTGAGCCTTGTGAAGAACTGGCAAGAAACTCAGGCCACTCTTTTTAAACAAAAGCCAATTTCAATTGGCTACAATTTGAAATATCATAGAACTAATACAAAAACGGTAATGTGGATACATTGTTTGGCAATATAAGCTTTAGGAATTGAAAAATTTAGGAGCACTAAAGCAAAGCCTGCGACAACTGACAAGTTACCCTAAGTACCAGACCAGGCACACCTCATCTGGGAATCAAACCCATGACACTCAGCATGGCTATGTTAGTAACTGCTACACTACAATCGTAATGACAGTCCAATATACTTTAAATAGAAACAAAGTAAAAAACACAGTATCACGATATTGTATCAAAACAAAACTAACTTGACATCGGCAGGCTTCGCCGCCTTGTTGGTGGCCATATGCAGATCGTGCATGAGCAATAACTTCCTCTTCTTGAACGTGTCTCGTCGCAGCGGTCTCACACGAGCGCACGTGTCTAGCTCGGGACTATCGTCAGAGATACCTGCGCCGGGGAGAGAACCTTCATAGCCAACTGGCTCGTTCTCGAACTGCACTGCACCTTTGGCTTCGCGTACCTAGAAATAATGTTTTGAAAATCAGGAAATGCTTTCTATAATTCCGTAGTCTATTGTTATGAAACTATCTTTAAGAAAGTTATATACTTATACTCAGCACATTTAACTGGCCTTCTACATACTGTACTGATCTGATATTATTAAGCTGAAGATTTGTTTGTTTGGTTGAAATCTCAGGAACTAATGGTTCACAAAGATCCATGCGAGGGAAAGCCCTGGGTAACAGCTATTACATTATATATTATTGTTGAAATCTACAATACATGGGTATTATTTATTTCAGATATACCCACTTATCACACAATTTTAGTCTTCTAAGTAGGAAAATTGGAAAAAAGGCTAGTATGTATACAATTCAGAAAATATCAAGGCGTAATTTTTGGATGTATCAGAAAAAAATCCAGAACTAAGTAACTCATTACCTACGTGATTTTGATAATTCAATGAAAACACTAAATTAAAAAATCTAGTTCTATTGTGACATTATAGTCTAGCGACCTTGAATTAACGCCATGCGCCATTCTCGACATCCTTACTCATATTAACTGAGCCAGTTTTAACCTATTAATATTATAGCTAGTTTTTTACCATATAAGTAACATATTATATAACATAGATAGACATAACAAGTATATATATAAATGTTACTAAAAGCAAATAAGTAGATATAATATCTGTTCCCCACAAATTGTGATAAAGGTAAACATACACAAAGATGTGAGTCATATTTTGATAGACTGAGGCTTATGTAACAGTAATAATTGTGGTCACTGACCTTATTAAAATTATTAGCAATATAATTGTAATCTAACAGTATAGAATATAATATTAGCTAAAGATAAATAAAAATAAAATCATTTTCAGATGCTTTGCTAGGAAAGCAAAATTTAATACTCTGGATACTAATATATGTACAAATTAATATATTTTTAATGGGTCATTCCGGTGAAGTCACAGAGTAAACTTGTAAAGTCTATGATGATAATTCACCTTAAATAAGCAGGCTGGTCAATAAGTAACTGGCTAAAATATCAGCCAAACAATCTGTAGTTATGACAATGCATAATAGTGGAAAAAAAAATTTTGTACAGTAGCTCTACTATAAGGAGATGTGAAAATTGATGAATGGATAAAACCTAAATAAATAAATAAGTCAAGAAGGCAAATTACCTGATGAGATAATTCTGTATGCTGCCTGACTTTGTACTCTAATTCTTGTACTTGAGCCTGTAGCCAATTCCAGCGATACGCTATCGACGCGCGCGCCCTCTGCCATGTCCACAATGCACGTTTCTCACTGCAACAATCGTAATATACGTTTTAGTATCGTATTATACATATCACGCTAAACAAAGACATTGATATATTTATTATAAGGTAAAACTTTAAATTACCATACTTGAAACTACTGGGCAGTTTAGTTTTTTTAGTAAATTATAGTTTATAACAGAATAAAAAGCTGACAAGGCTGCAGGCTGCAGACAGTAGCCAGTATCATATTATCATCATCATCATCATTCAGCTCAATGATGTCCACTGCTGAACATAGGCCTCACCTACTTTCCACCACACCATACAGCAATATCAGTATCATATACCTATTATTAATTAAATTAAAATTATACCTTATAGGTATATAACATATTTAATCATTGAAATAACAAGTTGAGTTGAACAATTGAGTTCAACAACATAATAATATTTTTTTTTTTTTTTTTTTAGTAATAAAGACAACGCCCGCACTAGGGAACAAGCCCTGTGTCGCGGGGAGCTTTACAAACATGAAACTAACGGACACAAAGTACACCCAGACTAGAAACAAATATCTATGAATCACACAAATATTTGTCTCGTGTGGGAATCAAACCCACGTCACCCAGCACGGCGATGTAGTGGCGAGGCGACCACCTTAACCACTGCGCCACGGTGACAGTCAATTATAATAACAACAAACACATTTAGTGTTACTGTTAATTAATATACAAGTCAATTGTTTTGTAATTACATAATATATATTATATACTGTTTTTGAAAAAGTTCATGGTCTCAAACATTACATTAACAATATTAAAAGCACTAAAAGCATTGATTTCACATAAGGTGTTACTACAAGGGCTCTTGTGATACAACTGATAGTTTAAGATAAAATTTCTTATCAGTGAGTCAAATATAAAGGTGGTATGATATACTTTATAACTATTAGCTTATTTTATTGTTAGAATTTGAACCCAAAATAGCTAGCAAATTGTGAATGTGATACACTTCTGTCTACTCCATAAAGGATAAAAAGTGTGATGCTACATAATTTTATGTTTGTATCGTAATTTTGCTGTTTTAGTATGATAAAAACATCTTGTTTTATTTTTAATATAATTAATATACTTCAGAGGTTTCAAAAATTATAAATATATTATTTTAATATTAAACAGGCAAGGAATAGTAATTACTAAACTAACTTTCTAACAACAAAAAACCAACAAACTATAAAATTCTCATGTATTTTCTTTAGGGCTAGTAGAAAAACCACTACATTATAACATAAAAAGAAAGTCTAATCAGTTAACAACTCACAATACTTAGAAGAAATAGCAGCAGAAGTACAAGGTCATATAAATTAAAAATCATAATAACATTACTGTGCAATATGATACTCTTCAATTTTACAAACCCTATTGACCTTGCTTATACATAAATCAGTACCCCTAACTTTACCATGCAAATGTATTTAAAATGATGCAATACTTAAAGAACAGATGAAAGTGCTACCTATTGCCAAGATACTTCTAAGAATAAATATGTGTAGAGGCTCACCTCTTCACATGTTTATTAGACCACCATAAATAGACCTCAGTCTAAGGTGATATTTATAAGGCATTATATATTTATAAAATTTATAAGGTTATGCTTATTAATAATTCATGAAATTATTTATCAGAGATTAATTAATTAGGAAAGTAACATTTACAATGTTAAAACTAATTTACCTATATCTTTCTTTGTTTACTACTGATAGAGTAATAATAACAAAACTGCTGGATACGGGTCTCCTCCAAAGAATGTGAAGGGAATTTAGCCTACTATACCACGCTGGCCAGATGGGTTGGTATAGGGTTTGATTCGAATTTTTTTGCAGTGCTCTGAGGTGGTGGTTATGGTGTGGTAGAAGAGGTGAGACCTATGTCTAGCAGTGGACATCATTGAGGTGATATGATGATGATGATAATATGATACTGGCTTCTGCCTGCAGCCTTGTCTCCTTTTCTTTTTATATAAATAATGTATTTATTTTAATTGTAAGTCATCATAAATTATGTATACAAAGTGTATCATGAAATAAAAGAGATTTAAGACTAAACATGTTCATAACTGAGAGTTTATTGATATGATTCAGGCAATAAACTGCATCCTGCCAATCTTACACCAATTGTTATGTAGATTGAAGGAGATTATGTACACTATTGTGTGTGTTATATTTGTAACTGTACTCAAAGATCAATAAAAACAAACAACTTTAGCATTTTAAATAATTAATATCTCAATTATTAACTATAAAAGTTAATGATAACATAAAAGAATTTGGTTTAATCAATTTTATACCTGATTTTGGTCAAAATCAAGTCACCGCTTACCATCAGGCGGACCGTACGTCTGTTTGCCACCATAGTGGTATAAAAAAAAAACTTGTAATTGATAATGATGTTATTATGAATAATACATTAAGATCTGAGGGGTAGGGAGCATCATGATTAGAATATAGTAGTTGATCACAAAGATAATACTCACATTGGCATAGCTTGTTGGTGTGGATTGTTGTAAGTAACAGCTTCATCATTGCTCTCAGCACCAGATGATGAAGCAGTAGCATCAGAATCCAGCTCGTGCTTCACCATAGACAAATGTGCTCGTAAAGCACCTGCAGTATCCTCTAAGCCTGTTAATGTGCCAGATGGCACACCTATACATGATGATTTTGATGCATCACCAGCAGATGTTCCAGGATTGAAATATTTAGGTCCTACAACAGTCCTTGATGCTGCACTTGCCTGTAAGGCTGCAGTCGTTTCTACAGTTTTGAGGAATGTTTTCAATCCAACAGGTCGACCACCACCATCTCTACGAGCACCACGACTACACTTTTCAAAAGTTAGTGCTGCTTCCTCAGACACTTTTTTCCCAATTGCTCGGGCCTGTAATATTCTTAGCCTTCTTTGTAGGGTTGCACAACGTTTCTCCAGACGAGCCTGAGTTACTTTAATCTTATCCTCTACTGCATCACCCTCGGAATCAGCCGTGTCTGCTAAATCAAATCCTGAGAGTGGGAAAATAGCTTCAGGGTCACCTGTTGAAAGAACATCTCCACCCGTCTCTAATGTCTTGATAGCCTGGAGCAGGTCTGCTTGGACTAAATCACTATTACCCAAGTCTACAAGAATTTGCTCCATTTCTTGTGAGTCCTTCGCAAGGCTAGGCTGTTGTTGAAGGCCCATGTCGTCTTCCTCCATGTGTGTCGCTAGGTTATCGACGGACGCTAGCGCCCGTCTTCGGTGGGACAGCGGCCTCTCGTTTTCTTCCACGATGTTGATGTCGAGGACGTGCGGCTCTCGAGGTGCGATAGACAATGCAGGGGCCATGACCTGCACCTCGCCCGCCACGGACGCTGGCGCCCGCCGCGTCAGGGCGGGCTTCTTCGACAGTTCATTCCGTCCTTATGTAACACTGATATCGAGTTCACAACACTGACACTACACTGCACTTCACTTTAGCCAAACTCTTTGATAGCATTCTTCACGAATTCAGTCCCCCACCGGTTCCATTTCGAGACGAATAGAGCGACGAGCCGACAGCGGTTCGGCGCGCTTCTGAAAAACAAGGTTTATAAGGGTTATGAACCGGTTTTTTTCTATTCACACAGCACATTTCTATTGTAGGTAAATTCACATTAAGTAATATTCAAAATGTATCACACACAGCCACATAATTCGAAATTTAACCCACGTGATAACGAAAAGAGTACGCTAGCGGTCGCAGTTGCTTGTTTCTCTACGATATGAAACAGGAAATGATACACTTCCAAAACACTTTCGGCGGACACTAGTTTTATAGTCTTTCACGTGTATCTACGCTTATCCCGTGTTTCACATAACGCATAACATCAAAATATAGTGACAATGAAGATTTTTTATAGTAATAATGGCGGAACCAGGCCAAAAAACACTAGTGAACTGGGTAGGTACCAGTATCCAGTGACGAAACGTTTTGCCGCACACGACTGGCGTTCGCGTATAGACTTGTAAAAAAGAGACAACAACACGTCCTTGAGTAAGTACTTGCGCGGTAAAGTCAAATTAGTAATCAACTAATATGCAAATCGATTATTCTTTAGAACTATCTTATTGTTCTGTAAACTAGTATAATATATTACGGATTAGAAAATAAAGGTGCTAGTTATATTTATGATGAATATTTTCCAAAATAACAAGTCTATAAACGATTATTGACTTTACCGCCACGCTAATGTATCAACTTCAAAACTTTCTTTAACAAGAAAAGTTGCGACAAGTTCTATCAAAAATGACTTATCTGAAAAATTATATTATTATTTGAAAAAGCACTGTAATTTTACTATTTAACAATTTAATTAAAAAACATCGTGAACTATGGATAAATGTAAAGAGTGCACTTCCGGCCGCATTGAAAATCATTAGTAGCGTTCCAGGTTCAATACACTATATGGCGACTTGTGCATAACTAAACGTTTCGATCCAGACGTTGTGTGACATATATAGCGTTTGAACAAAGTACGAATTGCGAGATGACAAATCTGATACAATTATGTCGCAATAGGTATTAACCTATCTGGCTGGAGTCGATCGAACTGAATTAACACATTTATCGCAATCAAACAAAATGCATGTCCAAAATTTTACGATTTCGCAAACAAAATGTCATCGTTTGCTATTATTTTTCCTTTAATAATAGTTTTTAGTAGTGTTTTACAAAATATTAGATTTATGAAATACGTTTTGATTTTGTCCTTTGTTCTTACGTTCCGTTTCATGCAGTTTTTGTAAATATGATCGATCAACTTGCAGTACATTTAGGTACATGTAATTTAAATTTGTTTATTTAATGAAATGAGTAAGTAAACCAATCATTAAAAATTAAGTTATTATGTACATTGACATTTATAATATTAAATTTGATCAATGTTATTTACTTAATGTTTAGGCTTCAGGGTGCCCTGCCTGCCATATTAAGATAAACTATTACTTAAAATTAAATCGGGGTACCAACACAATTGACACACTTAATTTAAATTATTATTATTAAAAAACCAATCTATATTCTTTACCCTACCTAGGTATTGTATTTGTATTTTGGTTGTAAGATAGGAGAAATCAAAGTAGGATTAAGTATCAACATTAATCTTGTTTATATTATTATATAAACTTGCTATTTTTTTTAATTACAAAGTATAATATCAATTTGTAAATAAACTGTAAAAAAAATTTTTTTTTACCAGCAATTCATTAAATTTGGAACATCCACTAATTGCCTCAGGTTACAATTACATTTTAATTTAGTTTAGTGTATTCGGACTAAGTATTTTTTATTTTTTAACTGGATATCGGTTCTATTAAAGTTCTCAAGAAATTATGATATTTTATCAGTCAATATTAGCTTCTTACTGTATGCTTATAGGTATGTAGACTTTACAATAAATATTGATTTCATAAATTCCTTTCAATCATAATTTTAAAAAAAAGTACATCTGTCTCCATAGTACCTATCAATTATGTGAATGAAATATATTACAATATAATAAATCTCAGCTTATTATACAAAGTAATGCAATTAATGTATATATATATTTCTTACCTTTTAAAATTGCACATTAGAGCTGAGTGTTGTACTTGTGTATCATTAGCAGGCAAGTGAACTTTTCTTACCCACATTTCATACAGCATATTCAGCCTATAATTAAAAGGAATCAGTGATAAAATGCTCTCCTTACACTTAAATTAACAATATTTTATCATTTTAATCCTTCCCCTGATATCACTTCTGACAGTTAGTTGACACAGAAGTTAGGAAAAAATAATGTCACTAATGTCAGTAACTTAAAAACAAATATCTATTTTGGTACAAATTATGTTACCATTGTATAGTAGACATAAAATGCACTTAAGAACAACCTACCACTACCTAAATAATTTATAATCCCACATAAAACTCTCTATGAAAGTCCATAGGAACAAGACGTTAGAACCCAACATTAACATCTTCACTTGTCTTGCCTAGGTACCTACTTTAAAATATTTAGTACCTACCTATTGTTAAGTAAGCATCTTACAAATAACAAAATTAAAACTGATTTCTATAATATTATTCACTTCACTATAAATGTTGAACAGTTAGATAGTTTGAAACTATAGACCGGACGCTAATAAGTTTACTGGGATGTGTTTTTGGTACCTACATAACTAATGCAATTTATCTCATAACTCATCCATAATAACAAATTGATCCAAAATATTACAGACTTAGAAAAATTTAACTAAATGGTTGATCATAAATAAATATCAGTAAATATTATTTCGATGTTTGTATATTCTACCATTCCTAATCACTTTCTGTAAAAAGTAAGCAATAATGTTTTTCTCTGCATTAAAAATTCTCATTTACATTAATAAAATTCAGAGTGTCTTCCACACTTACTTTCTATCAAGGATTGTCAATGATGATGTGATTATTGAATCTCAGACAGAAATTTAAACACAATTTCTAAAATAGAGGTTTGGTAGGTACATTACCATTTTATTTTAATAAAAGTTTGTAACATGCCTAAATAATTTTGTCCTAAATCAAGAGTGGAATTCTCGCTTTTACATTGATAAAATATAAAGAAAATACAACTGAACTTAGCAACATATTTCAAATTAAGTAATTTCAAAGTAAGAAAAAATGGAGACAATTTATTTTATTTTAGAAGTCAAACAGACCTCATGTTTTTATTATTGAAGATAACCATAAATTGATACCTGGACATTATACAGTCTGTAATAACTAATAACTGAAATTGAAATACAACAGGTAGGTACATGCTATAGGTCTAAAACACTTAGGTACAGTGAAAAAATAGCCTAACACATTTATTGATGCAATTCCTAAAAACAACTTATTTACTTATGAACCATAAAATATGGTATTAAATACAGCATAGATACTGAGGTAAATAAATAATCATTACCAAAGCTCCTTACCATTTACTTACCCAAGAATCCAGGTTTAGGTATCTACTTACCAAGTACTAGGTAGGTACTTTTTATTTATATTAATATTAAATTTTTAGGTACTTTGATGGTTATATTATAAAAGCTAGAACTCGGTTTTTATCATATTATTGCGAGAGAATTATTACATGAACTGGATTAATATACTTAAAACAAATTTACAACAAGTCAAATTTTAATTCAGAAAATTTAATAGGTAAGGTAAGGTATGTTGTTGAAAATAGAACAGTATCAATTTGCCTGAAATTATTTTTTATGAATTACCTATTAAATAATTACTTAGTTATGAGTTTTTTTTATAAAGTAAATTTATTATAATTTTCTGTTTATTCTTACCTGAGCACCCAACGACGGACGTCTAGAGGAATGAGGGAATTTAGGATTGAGTTGAGTGAGAATGAAAATTAAAAGTACAGCTATATTTTCTGACTGTAAGTGGAATGATAATTTATACTTTTTAAGTATTCAAAATGAAAATTTATGGAAGTTGTTACATTCTATTTTCTATCTCGTCCTAAAATTGACAATAATTTAGTAATATTTCTAAAACCAGTAACTTCCACAAAGTGTCCTCCTCGGAGTTTTGTTCAAATACTGTAGTTTTCTTTTAAATATATTTTTTTTGTGTATATTTAAATTTTGTTAAACTGTAATGTAATAATAATAAAGAAATTAAGATTTAAAATAATATTTAGTATATCACCAAACTGTATTTCTCTCAAAATGTAATATTAAATATTAAAATTGTTTAATTTTTCAAAAAATGTTTTTTTGTTTGATTTGATTTAAGTTCTGAGCACTGTTCTGTAATGAAATAAAATATGCGTAAATGTCACTAATGTCAGTGAGTGGTAGTCGGCGCGCTTGTGTACCTACAACGGCTTTAAGGAATTGTGTTAAAGATTTCATAATTAATAACTAACCAGTATGGCTAACTTTGAATTTGAAAGAACCCTTAATTTACATTCAACACAATTAACTCCATTGAAAAACAAAAGAAATCGACAGTTGTTACCGAGAGAGGATACTCTAAACTTATCACCGATATTGAATGAAACTTCAATATTCAGAAATCTGAATGATACAAGCCTAAGGCAAGTTTTGGATGAATCTTCTATATTAGTGAATCCTGGCGTAGCTGCTGAAAGTTTGAGTGAGGCTTTCTTTGAGATTATCCAGACCGGCCGCCCCAGTAACGTGCTAGATATTTTAGCAAGGTTAGCTCAAATTTGCTGTGAATCTCTTGAGTTGGTTGAGCCCTGGAATAGATATAATGCACAAAACTATTGGTTGGCTGAAGAAGCGAATACATGGAAGTTGCTTCATTGTTTGTATGCAGACTCAATCACAGAGCATCCAGAATCTTTGGATAGTTTGATTACTGAAACCACACTATCACAACAAACGTTGGTTGATGCTTTATTCAGGAGTGATTCAGAGCTAAGACTTCTGCAATTATTGGTGGACTGGCTTGAGGCCACTGCAGCATATCAAGAAGAAGCCACAAAGACCTCGGCTCCTATCATTGGAAACAATATACATTGGGGCAATACTTTACATCAGTTATTGATTGGTTCTAGCTTATTTAATAAAGAAAAAAGTAAAGCGATGGTTACTTGCATGGACCCAGATGCTCCTAGACGCCAAAACAAATCTATACATTCTGATGATCAAAAAGACGATAATGATTTATGTAAAAGAATATTTACCGAAGTAAGATGTGGAAAGTTCAAAGATGCTGTGTCCTTGTGTATCAGTGCTGGTCAGGCTTGGAGAGGTGCAGTTCTACAAGGCTGGATATTACTTCACTACCTGCCTAAAGAGGATGCTTACACTCCTTTAGATATATCTGGCAATCCCTCGAGGGATTTGTGGAAGTGGTGTGCTTTGGGCTTGGCTAATAATTCTGCTGAGAACATACATTACAGAGCTACTGTTGGAGTTTTGTCAGGCCATTTGTCTAGTACATTACCAGCTTGTCAGGGTAACTGGGAAGATTTACTTTGGGCTCATCTAAGAGTACAAATTGAAGCTAGAGTTGACAAGTTTCTCCATGAACACCATGCTACGGTTGATGCAAATACTACACCATCTGATGTTCTGGAATTATTACAATCAGAATTACAAGTTGAAGAACTGTCCTTGCAGCAAGTTTTTAGTGCTGTGAAATCTTTTATGGATGGAAAAAAAGAATCTCTGTACCAAACATGCCAGCGCCACTTAATGCTAGGTCACGTCAGAGCTATAATGCAAGATTCTTTACAGTGGATTGAAAATGGCGATGACAGATTTGTTAGATTTTTGGCTCATCTAATACTTGTTCTACGACAAATGGGGAAAGATCCCCAACATGATGTTGGAGACAAAATCTTGGAGAAATATGTGACCCAACTTGTTAATAAATTGATAGATGGATCTATAGAGTGCCCTGAACTGATTGCTTACTATACTTCCAATGTGCCAGTCGACAGACAAATTATTTTATATGCAGAGCTAATGAATCATATTCACAAAAGTGAATACAGGCAAGGAGTTGTGAAAGCAGGATTAAATGCAGGCATTGATGTTGCAGCTTCAGCTAGAGTTGCTATTAAAAAGGCCATTGAAAATATTCAGGAAGGCTATGGCAATTTGGACTTTACTTTTACTCAAACCACAGCAGTTGAAAAAGATAAAACTTTGATACAAAAAGTTATATCTTCTCTAGAATGGTTGTCTCTTATTACAAATCAATATGAAGAGGCATTGTGGCTGAGTAATGCAATGATTCGCACATTCATATTTATTGGTAACACTGATGCTGCTCTAGCCTGTGTTGGAAATGTCAAGAAAATGTTCCCAGATTTTATGAATAAAATATCTTCCAGCTCTTCAGAATTGAGGGAACATTTGTGTTTGAATGCATATCTGGAAGCTTTGGAGGGATTTGCTACATGGTATCGGCATTTCATAAGCGGACAACCTAAAGATGTAGAACCATTACAAACAGATGCCTCATTTTCAGACAAGGTACATCATGAACAAAGATGTGCTCAGGTAGAACAACAAAAAGCTCGTTGGTTGAATGCTGTACAACATCAGGCAAGACATACAAAGAATTTACTTTACAATGTGTTATTATTCCCAGGCGGTTGGCTGCAAGATGAAAATGACAGTATTTCTTCTCAGAAATTTGATGAAGTTGATACATTTGAAAGGTCTAAGCAGTTAGAGACATTAAGACGTCTCTGTATTCCTGAAGTAGTGATTTTGATTCTGAAAATATTGCAGAGCAATGATAATATTGAAGATCATAAAGAAGCAGTGAAACTTTGCAATCTGATAGCTGGAGAAAACAGATGCTTGTACAAAGTCTTCACTAAGAACAAGGTGATGGAAATTCTGGATCGGATCAAGGAATCTTCACTACTTCTAATAGAGAAAGGAAGGGATATGTTTGGCTATGAAATAACTGATTAAATTATGTTCTTTTTTTCTTTTAAAATTAAATGTTTGTAAAAACAATAAATCTTATTCATTAATTACATCCTTTATTTGAACAACATATAAAAATAAATTTCTTTTTATGACTAGGACACAGTTACAGGATTTAGGTTTATTAGTTCATTGCTAGATTCAGCTAGGTCAGTTATTGATACTCTTCCTCTCTGTCTTATGAACTTAGCTACATCTTCTAACTCTTTTTGTGAAATGTAAATAAACTTTCCTCTGTCATCAATAACTCCAGTAAGCTCTCCAGTTGCTTGTAAATCTGTAATCCTGTCAATAGCAGCTTGAGTCTTAAGTTTGAAGTGGGCAGCCAAATCTTCTAGTAAGACAACTTTCTGTGCCTGGAAAAGAAAGTTCCTGTTTCATTTTGTAAGTCAAATGTGGAGCTGTTATGAGTATTGTATTTTGTATACAGTTCAGTTTTTCTTGAAGACAACCCCCTAAGAGGTAGGTTTAGATACATCTAGGGTTGCCTAGTACGTCACACAGTCACACCCACTTTTCCCCAGCTATGTTTTATGTATGATGCCATGTAATGGGGCGAGGGATAATGAATGATACTGAGAATTTAAAGACCGAAAATCTGAACAGGTCTCGCCAAACTCCTAGTTCTGGCTAGAGTTATGGCGATTTAAGTATTTTCATAAATGTTATTAACATTTTTTTTTTTACCTACGTATATTTCAGGGGATATTTCAGGCAGTTTAGGTACTCCATTAGAGAAAAAGTTAATTGGAATAATTGTGAATTTCATTTTTGTATTTCATATTCCTTACGTATTTGGATTCATTATTCACTTATTCTTTGTAACTACTATCAAGTCCAAAATGTACTTATAGGAATTTGGAATTATACGTTTCTAAAGGTTTTGTTAGATTTCTATGGAAGTAGAGCTAGCATAATTCCAAACAGACAACTTATATAAGATCAAATGAACTTCTAGAAGTGAAGTTCGATCGTTATTATCTTTCGTCGCTTCATACTCAGATATAAATACATAGGTATATAATAATATATTCACATGTAGTTATACCCTTCAGGTACTCGGCAGAATTCGCACTAGTTTTAAAGAGTAGGTTTACCTAGAAATAAAACGATTTTTATTAAAATTTCTCACTTGTACCGGTTATGACGTCATCGCCCCACCTGTACCTTACTTGGTCGCCCATTCTCGCGATTGTTCCGCATTCCTTTAAAGATGTATTATAGCAAAACTGACCAAAGGATAAGATTGACGGGTGGGTGGGAAGTTTATATCTTTCGTATGAAGCGACTCAGATAATAACTATCGAACTTCACTTCTAGAAGTTCGTTTGATCTTATATTATCTTTCGTCGCTTCATACTCAGATATAAATACATATATACCTATAATAATATATTCACATGTAGATGTTTAAAGAAGGTAGTTTTGCTAAAAGAAAAGATTATAAATATATATTCATATTTGTTTATTTTCTTTTAAATCAATGTAACAAAGATACTATTTCCAACATTAGTGAGGAGAATACATACGTCTAAGCTATTTTATAAATTAGCTAATTATACTAATTTGACATGAATCTAGTAAATTGATCATTGTCTAAGATTTGGCGGTTGTAATATCGTACAAATATATTAGACCTATCGGTCCAGCCCGCGCCGTCCGTCTGATAGTGTCGATAGAGACTCCAGCAGAAGCGGCGGCGGACGTGGCCGCGTGTCGAGCGCTATGGGCACTAAAAATGTATGTGTCGATTCCGCTCTCGGACAACACTTCCTTGATCCATCGACTAATAATTTGTGATGTGGAGGTTTTGTGAGGCTTTTTATGTGTCAGTATAAGGTGATTCACATTATTAGATCTGATGTTCCCAGTTACTGATAAATAGTCCTGAAGTGTTGTGGCTGGACATATATTCTGTTGCTCATTGAAAAAAGGAAGATAAAGCAAAGGTTGGTCCCGCCCAGGGGCTGAAGTTTTGATGATATCTGATATAACTATATGTATCCATTGGTCACTAACTTGTAAAATTTCCATTTTTATTAGTGAAAGAGTTTGAACTCTGTGAGCTGTACAGAGGGCTAACAAAATTACAAGTTTTTTTGGTTAGGTTTTTTAAGCTTAACTCTTGGTTTGGATGCCACTGTGATATTAAGTTTAAAACCATTTGAGGATTCCAAGTTCAATAATAATTGTACTTTGGTTTAGGGGTTCTTAATTTAAATGCTCTTTTTAACAGGCGTTATATATCTTCATCAGCTCCTATTCTATTTCCCAGTAACAGGGACAAAGCAGATCGATGGGTATTTAATGACTGAACAATTCAACAAAGGTGCCTCATATAGTAATTAATATGAGGCACCTTTGTTGAAATTGTTCATTCAAAAAATCTACTACTAGAGTCGTTGAGTTTAATGGTGGATCTAGATTCTTATTCTGACAAAAAAACCACCAAAGTTTATAACTCACGTTATACTGCTTAACAGTGCTGTCCGAGAGCGATGCGATCATCAAATATGCAGCTGCCTCTGGTGTCCCCTTCTGCATAAAGGCTGTGCGCAAACTCTCGCGGCAGTCAGGGTAAGCTGTTTGTATGTTCGGATGTTCGAATCTGTATTGAGAATGCGATAATTTTTTATCAGGATTAAAAATTATCATATCCGTTGCTAAAATGTCTTTTAGAAGGGGGTACCAAGGCTGAGAGTACCATGTAGGGAAGACCAGGATCCCGCAAGCTCCGTCTTGTATAATTTTCCTAATTGATTTTAATAGTAAACAAAATGGAGGGAACGCATAAAAATAATTTTTCCATTTAATGGTGAAGGTATCAATTACAAGTGCATCGGGATCCTGTTTCCATGATACGTAATCTTTACATTTGGCAGTGGTGCGAGAAGCAAAGAGATCGACCTCAGGTTCGCCGAATGTTGTGAGTATTTGGTTATATTCAAATTCTGATAACGACCATCAACGGTATCTGTGTTTATTTTACGAGATTCTTCATCTGTTTCACGATTTTCTGCCAAATATTTCGCTCCTCGCACCATTGCCATATTGATCTAGCTAGATCGTTCAGATGAGGAAATTGTATGCCTCCCATGCGGTTTATGTAAGATAAAGCCGTTGTGTTGTCTATACGCAACAATATTGAACAGTTTGATTCATTCTTGGCAAAGGTTTTAAGGGCTAAGAAAACTGCTAATAATTCCAAGTAGTTGATGTGAAATTTACGTTCATCCCGTTTCCAAACCCCGTGAACTCTACTGTTATTGCAAAATGCTGCCCAACCTGTTAGAGAGGCATCCGAGAGGATTTGGCGTGAAGTGAAGTTCGAATATTTCTAAATTATAGGATAATTAACCACTTGTGGTTAAATGTTGTGAAAATATTTCGTAGCCACCAGTTTATATCACGAAGTATAATTTTGGAAGTATTACTGTAGTATCGTAAACTTGATCCCCTTCGAGAGCGAGATACTTTAACTTTGGAGAGACTCCAAAGTTTAGGAATATAACCAACCGTATTTTGAAGCTGGGCAAGCGGCTGTAAGGGTTCCAATTAATTGAGCTAATTGCCTGATACTACAATGAAGTTTAAATTTTTTCAGTAAACATTTTATACTTTGTCGTTTTTCTGTTGGTAAGGATAGAGACAAGTTAGTAGTATTAAAGTTAAAGCCCAAAAACTTGCACAACTGCGTAGGCTCTAATGAGCTTTTGTTATAGTTAACTATGAAACCTAAGCTTTCAATGAACTTCAATGTTTCTGAAATATTAGTTAAACAAGACTTATAATCGTCTCCTATGCACAGTATATCGTCCAAGTATATAACTGACTTCAAGCCTCTGCTTTTTAGATGTGCAATAGCTTCTTTCATTATTTTGCTAAACACTCGTGGAGCTATAGAAAGGCCATATGGCATAGCAGTGAACTGAAAATAGGACAAAGTATGTGGATTTTCATGTGGGAATTCGAATTTTAAATACTTTTGATAATTCTTGGCCACTGGTACAAGTAAATAGGCTTCTTTTAAATCTATATTACCGATAAAACCGTGTACCGGTATTAATTTACACTCAGTACGAAAATCTTCCATTTTAAAATGCGTTGTTTTAATGAATTTATTTAGAGGCTTCAAATTAAGAATAAATCTCTTGTCCCCATTATTTTTAGTGGCTAAAAATATTTGGGATTTAAATTGATCGTCAGAAGGACAGCATTTTTGAACGGCTCCTAAGTGAAGTAATTTGTTTATAACCGAAACCATGTCCTGTCTGTCTTTAGGAGATCATTTCGTTTTAGAGATCATTAATTGAGTAACTTGAACAAAGGGTATACTGATCCCGTTCTCAATCCAATTAAGAACCTCAATATTATCAGTTAGTAAGAAAATGCTGAATACGGCCAGCAAGTACCTGATTTAACGGCGGTGTGACTGGGATGCAGTTTTGGGTGCATTCCGCTGCTGCGATTGAGTCTGCTGCGCTGTACGTAGAGGACTTCGGTTGTTCAGAGGTCTCCGGTTGGCTCCTCGCCCCCCCCTGCTTGTTGAGCGAGAGGGGCCGGTCCAGTCTCCCTGGTTGTGATGTGACGTAGCACGGGCTTGAGCGTGCATAGGTGTTTTTGCAGCAGGCTTTTTAATTTGCAAACCTTGTCGCTCAATCGCTTTCGCTGCCTTGATTTTATCCGTTAATTTGTTCCCGAAGAGTGTTTCTTCTCTCTCTAAATCTTGAATAATATTGTTAAGAGATCTGTCCAAGTTGGGGGTAATTAATTTTTTTCTTTCCTCTGTTTTGGCGAAGTGGAGGTCACATAGGAGACGGCATCCATCGCTGAGAAATTTTATTACCTTTATTTTGTCGTCTCCTTGTAATAAGGCAGATATCGCCCGACTAATGGCCGATATACCCAGGCCAAGTTGTTGTTGGCCTTCTTGAATTTTCTTGTCTCGGTTGCGTGCAAGGTCCGAGATAGCCGCTGTAATTTCAGGATTCAACTTTGGAGCCTGTAGGAGTTTACAGTTTTCGGGCACTGGATAATCTTTGGCCAATTTATTTTTCGTAACCTTTGACAATCCCTTACGCAATAAGGGTGCCCAAAGGTTGGCAATATTATTTAAGATGGCCTCCCCAAATTCAGGTATCTCATCGGGAGCATCTCCGAGTGCTTTGAGCATCTCAGGATCAAGCTCTATATGTGGCAATTGTGAAATTTGAGGGTTTGATGACGATCCCTCTACGTCTGAACTAACTGACGTAAGTTCGCTCGGGATGGAGCACTCGCTAAGGACGCTCTCCACGTTGGCCTCGTCTATATCCAACCCCTGGTCGGGATCAACCTCGATCATCTCGGTCTCCTCAAGGTCCGATTTATCGAGAAGTGAGCCCTCTGAAGAGGCATATGAAGGCCGGGGTCGTCGGTCAGAATGTTCCGTTGCTAGAAAGAGTCAGAGGAAGATCCCGTTAGCATTTACACACCACCTGTTGACCCTCGGTCAACCCTAAAGTGGATATAGCCATTGGGTTAGCCTGCCGCTAAACCCTAGGCGGATATAGCCATCGTGTTAGCCTGCCGCTAACCCCTAGGCGGATATAGCCATCGTGTTAGCCTGCCGCTAACCCCTAGGTGGATATAGTCATTGTGTTAGCCTGCCGCCAACCCCTAGGCAAATGCTATCCGTTACTACGAAATGCGGTTCTTCCAATGTTATCACGAAACAAACAAACACTTACCTCGATAATGTTCGTATCTTCGAACTTTATTTCGATAATACTCCATTTTTTCCTCGGCTGAGCGTTTGGATAGCTGCATTTTATTATTCAGCTTCACTTCGACCCAACACACAATAAAAACTTTTTTAATTTTATACTTCAAAGGTAGAAAACTAAAGTTATTTCGCCAATGAAACTAACTAAAATGTGAACATTATGAAATTGTACGTGGTATGTGAGACGTGCGAATGCTGCCGCGCACCAAAAAGGAATGAGGGACCACAGATAGGAACAATCGCGAGAATGGGCGACCAAGTAAGGTACAGGTGGGGCGATCACATCATAACCGGTACAAGTGAGAAATTTTAATAAAAATCGTTTTATTTATAGGTAAACCTACTCTTTAAAACTAGTGCGAATTCTGCCGGGTACCTGGAGGGTACTACATGTGAATATATTATTATATATGTATTTATATCTGAGTATGAAACGACGAAAGAAAACACATGTTTAGACAAATGAACGTATCTTACGTTTATTTGTCTAAACATGTGTACAATTGATGTTACATAATATATGGATTAGTGATCAACATGCTTTGTCCATTAGTTATAGACATACAAATGGTTTTTGTTATATTGGTTATAGATATATAGAAAGATAATTATACAATATAGGACAATTATGAAAATACCTAAAAATATTTAAAATCGTCAGAACTCCATTCTATGGTGATTTGAAAATCGCGAGTTCAAATGAAATTCAATGAAAATGATAAATAATGTGTATAATAAAAAAATGAATTTGTTTATACTTGATAATATATTGCAAGCTTAAAGGCAGAATATGGCGCCCTGAAAAAACTGTATTACAACTACATAATTATGTTACCTATATTCGCAATAAATATATTTTGATTGATTGATTGATTTGATTTTGATTGATTGATTGAGTTCTACTATTGCATTTCGCATAATTTTAAGTAGTTAATAGACCAATACAGGTATGTCCATTTTTGAAGACATTTACATGTAATGCCTTTTTGAGATCGAATGTGTTAGCCACTCGCTCAAACTCAGAATCAGCACTCTGATCTGAATTTCATATGTCTTTAATAAGTACCTACCTTAATGTAATCAATAAAGTCCTTCAACAAGCTTTCCTTGTCCTGTTCTTCATTCTCTTCATAACCTTCGCCTTCCACTGTGAAGGCGGCTTTCATTGCTTCATACTCTTCCTGTTCGCGTCTCTTGCGTTCTTCTTCTGCTTTGATCTCAGCCTCCTCACGTTGGCGTTCTTCTTCCTAAGTTATAAGATTTTTTTAAATTTTAATCTAATGAAAGTATCTATTTCATATTTTTTAAGGGTTCCGTACCAAAAAGGTACAAAAGAAACCTTTATGGTCCATGGATTATGGAGACTAGCCGCGCAATCAAGAGCTAAATTCACATCACCTTATTGCGTCTTACTCAATCATAATATATCTCAATAATATATTTATATAATAAACACCCTGTATACTACAGGCTATAAATTATACCTCTTGTTTTTCTTCTACTTTCTTTCTTTCCTGTTCCAATTCTTCATCTTTCTTCTTTTTCATCTCTCTCATTTGTTCTTCAGCTTCTCTTGCTTTTTTCTTCTCCATTTTGGCTTCTAATTTTGCTCTTTTCTGTGGAAGAGTAAAACTACCATCATTATCAGGTAATTCCCAATTATTGCTCATCAATATTTTCACTTTTATCATAAAAAATCTTTTATTTTCAAGTCTTTGTTCTGAGTATGTTGCCTACTGTTTTCAAAGTAAGACTAGTTGTAGAATGTAATAACCTTTGCACCCATTTTATCTTCAAATTCTACTTTCTCTCGAATCTCCTGATGGTGGTCTTCATCAGGTTCATCATGTAACTCTGGTTCTTCATCTAAAGCAGCTTGGTTACGAACAGCTGAAAATATAAAATGAACCACTTGAATTACTTAGTAACGTTTAGTTTCGTATCATATCTGTGTAGTGACGGATTAAGAATACATAATGTCACTACCCCATCTCAACTCGTGGGTGTAGTAAAAGGTGACTAAGGGAGTAATCTTATGCAGACAAGAGCACTGCAAGAAAAGGAAAATTCATAACAAACCCTATACCAACTCGTCTGGTCAGCGTGGTATAGCAGGCTAAATTCCCTCCACATTCTATGGAGAAGAACCGTGCCCAGCAGTGGGATGTTTATGGGTTTACATGATGATGATTATTCATATTTTGAAATACTAATATGCTATTCCTAAAAAAGGTTTATTTAAATCTTGCATAGTATGCATACTTCATCATCATCAGCTGTACGACATGTACTGCTGGATATAGGCCTCCCCAAGAGATTTTGTGAATGGGACTGCAATTTCCAAATTCCGAAATTAGATATTTCGAACTCTAAATAATATTTTTTTGTCTTAATTTCGTTTTGACATTACAAAAGAGAAATACCTAAGTAAATAGGTTGTTTTCATGAAATAATGAAAAAAAAAGGTTGATAATGAATATAACCAATGGAAAATTTTAGTTTAACTAGTATATATTATATAGTAATCGTTCTGATTGTCTCTACATGGAAAGTTAAGATTTTTTTTAAATTGGTGGCCCCATATGTTAGTAAATGGTGAATCCTCGGCTCATGCCAACAGTAGAATTGGGCAAATTATATTGTTTTTTATAAAACAACACCCACACTAGGGAGCAAGCTGTGTGTTGCGAATCACACAAATATTTGTTTAATGTGGGAATCAAACCCACATCAATTGGTACGGTGATGTTAAAGGCGAGGCAAGCACATTAACCGCTACGCCACGGTGACAGACAAATTATATTAGTTACCATTAGCTCTCATCCTCGCTCTTTGATTGCGAACAGCTTGTACTCTGCCTGGGCCACCCTCTCTTTGTACCACTGCCCTCGGTCTTGCTCCAGCTGTATTATGTAAGAATTATAGATTAATCGTTTATTGCATAAAATAATAGTATACAGTACATGCTTAAATAAATAACATTATAATATTAAGTATATTCAGCAAAAAAATTACTTTCTAAGCAATTTTTGACAGCAAAGTAAACAGCTGATGACTTTTACTTGGTGGAATATTGTAAATGAAATTATAAATAAAAATTGTGTGGGTATGAGTTAATTACCTTGAGGTTTTACTTGTGATCCAACCTTAAGGAACGCTATAGATAAAATAACGATAACAATTGCGCTAATAATTGCAGCAATAATAAATGGATCCATGTTTATGTCATGTATTTTTGAATATCAAGTTAATTTTATATCACGTAAATTTAGTGACGAATTGACTTTTTGTTTTTATTATTTTTATATATTACGCATTAAATATCACAATTCACAAAAACCCTGAGGATTAGAAAAAAGAAATGAAATATAAATAGAAATGTTGATGTTGATAGAACTTGTCGAACTTGATAGTTGAATGAAACGTCACCATGTCATGTCAGTCAACAACTTAATAAAAATGACAAATTTGTCAACTATTGGTAGTATAATTAGGCTCCTTACACACACGTGACTAGTGATGTGCCGGCCGGAAATATTCCTACTCCCGGGAATATTCCCAATATTGCCGGGAGTGGAAACTTATATACTTATATTGCCGCTATATCGTCTAACGCAATTAAACAAAATACCTATTGTTTTATGAATGTTTTTTTAATTGGTAGGAATTACCTCCTTGAATTGGACAGTCTAATTTCAAGGGATATGTAGATACTTGAACGTGTTAAAATACATAAATATACAAGATTATTTTTACTTGTAAAAAAAATATTTGGAGTCTTAATGAACTTAAAACGAACTCAACATAATTATAAATATTATATTCAAAATAAAACAAAGGGACACCTAGTGAACATTCACTGTGTAGAAGACAGCCCTAAAAGGACGTCACTATCTAATCTTTAGTTAACGATAAGGATTTTTTGCAAACTAGTAAAAATTCCATAAAAAAGATTGGTTGGTCAGTCTCTAACTTTTCTTGAACTATAGACAGATAGTTTCCGCGGCGCAAAGGTTATCTTTCTGCCCAGCACCTAAAAGTCTTAGCGTGATGTTATATGACCTATAAGTAGTGATTGGATATTCCAGTGCATATTTACCTAAACTACGAGGAAGTATATAACATAGAGTGGATAATACCACCCCTAAAATACCGGTAAACCGATTTTAATACCGGGATTAAAAAATCATAAATTATTATTTGATTTTGTAGAAATACTATCATTCTGGCCGCAGCTTCGGCCGCGATTTTCACATTGTGCTCATTGTCCATTCCCGGCGATTTTTCTGTGTCACTCACTCTGGTACCAAAATTAGCAAATCAAGGAATGTAAGTGTGCTAGTGTGACAGCAAAATTTTGGTAAGTACCAGGGTGAGTGACACAGAGAAATCCCCGGGAAACGGACAATACTAACCGAATATACTCATAAAATAGATAAAATAATATAAAACATTGTATATCTCTGAAACCGTGCATCTTAGCGTAAAAATAACGATTTTTTCGCCTCTCCCTGCCACCACTAAACACTCCATTCACCACCAATTACTAATGTAAAAAGTGTAAAAAGCCGATGTTTTGATGTTTTTCCTTTAATCCACCATATTTTCTTACTTCCTCGCAGTATAGATAAATATGACCGACCTCTACCTACATATAAGCCTTTCCCGATAAATAGGCTCCCCTTAATTGTTCAATTCGGCCCAATAGTTACTGATATCAGCGTGTTCTACCAAACAAATAAACAAACTCTACAGCTGTATAATATGAGTACCTATAAATTTAAAGTGCATTGATTTTAAATATTATAATATTTTATTATGGAAATCGTGTTCTTATGATAAAAAAAATGATAATTTTCATGCTTGCCAATATTCCCAACATTGGCAATATTCCCAGGAAATTCCCAGGAATATTCCCGGCAGTATTGGGAATTTTCGTAACCACTTGAATGATCATATTTTTATTTACAAATTCTGGCCTAAAATATTCCGACAGCTCAGAATCAGGGGGCAGAGGGCCCTGATTCTGAGCTGTCGGAAAATTTTCGGCCCGAAATGTCAGTGTAAATAAAGTTAAAAAACATATTGTTAAAGAAATAAACGGTTGTAGGAAAAATCTTAAATTAACCAGTTTTTAATTTTCTATACGTTAGACTATTTTTTAACATTAAATAACATAAGCCATAAAAATACGTCGTAGTAAGATTCGTAAAATTTTACGATCCGGGAACAATCCGACGAGTCAAAATGAGGGGGCAATACTTTTTTCGGGACAGTTAACTTCTCCCACCATTTTTCTTGCTCGTTTGTCTTGTGATTGGACGTGTACCTAGTACAGAAAAAAACACACTATGTTTATTGGCATGATTATTAGTGTTGTTGTGTATCTTACTGAAAAATCTAATAATTATTAGACCTGTACCTAATCTAAAATAATTTTACACTAAGTAAAATATGTCATCATTATGATGCTCAACATATGGATAAAGAACGAACAGATTCTATTGACATTTAATTTCGATGACGTGTGTCATGTCATCATTGTCATCTTTCGTTTTGTGCCGACTTTCTCAGACTGGATAAAATGGAATTATTTAGAATATCCTCGATATTTGCTTTATTTCTCTTATTAGATGTATCATCAGCACTATATTTCCATATAGCAGAAGGCGAGAGAAAATGTTTTATAGAAGAAATACCGGATGACACCACTGTTATTGGTAAGCTTTTGGTCGTTGCCTTACCCACAATTCTTCATAAAACCTAAAATACTAATCGAAATGTGTTATATTTTTCAGTAAATTATAAAGTTGAGCTTTATGATCCAAGATCTGGAGGTTTTATGCCATCGACCCCTGGAATTGGTATGCACGTAGAGGTGCGAGACCCTAACGACAAAGTGTTGATGTCCCGCGTGTACTCGTCTGAGGGCATGATTTCCTTCACTTCAGTTACACCAGGAGAACACATTATCTGTATGTACTCTAACAGCACATCATGGTTCAGTGGTTCCCAACTCAGGGTGAGTAATTTTACATTCAAGACCGCCATTCTCACTAGGTTAATAATAGGAAGCCTATTATAATGAAATATATATGAGTATGCTTATGAAACATGTGCCAGTTCTGCTTGTGTATAAGCTTTTAGTTGACAATATAGAAAAAGGTACACTTGTGTAAACATTGTCAGGTGTTATTGTAAAGGTAAGATTCCACCAAAATAGTGTGCCGCACATTTGCTTACAAACATTTTGTGCAAAACTCCAGCCGTGCAGGTACTAAGCTGGTATCATTAAGCATTTGACTTCCGTCTCCACTGGTAAGGCTGTACGTTACTTTTGTAAGAGCACAGTTCAGCACACTTGTGCGCGAACATGTTCACTGAGCAGTTTCTGCCGAAGTCAGTTCAGTAGTATTAACTACTGAACTGACTGACTGAGTTCATATTAATGAATGGGCAGGAAAACATAGTGCTTTGTGCTGCAGCATGTGTTTTACTATGTGTCGTCTGCTTAAAAAGAAACTAAGAAAAAAACCGCTGTGTTGGGTGAGGCCTTTACTACAGCAATGGAATGAACAAATAGATTTCTAGAAGAAATAAAAATGGATCCATTGGGTGGATTTAAAAATTTCAAACGTATATCTTGCGAAGATTTTGAATAAATTTAATAATTTTATCATAAGTCTAATCCATAATTAACTTGGTTAATTAACAATGTACACGCACAAATAAATGTTTTCACTCAGGAAGTGGAAGCAAGACTGAGTTCGCGAACAACAGGTTTGTATGCATCGACACGAGTCCACTGCCTGCATGTGTGCGTGTACAAAAGTATACAGATGTTCACGAACATTTCTAAAATGTTTGCGAACAATTTGTTATTGTTTGCTTTAGTGAGTTGACCAGAATAAACATTTGTGTCGCACAATGTGCATTGCAGTGCCACACACTGGTGGAATCACATCTTAACAATAACAATTAACAATTGAAGTTTTGTCTTTGAACAGTTAATTTATTGCATTGCCATATATCTATGGTATGGGTAGTTAAAAGAATAAAGGAGATTTTAATGGTGGAAGAAAAGATGTTGGATTTTCTATCTGGTTTTATATTTTTATCCTTAAGTCAATTGGCATTAAAATTTCTTAAATAAGTAGGTATGGTATAATTTATTGGGGATAACATAAGTGGCAAATCTAAACTTTTTACTTTATTCATACTGTTAAAAACACAAATAAAAGTTATTACAAATAATGTTTCAGGTACACCTTGATATTCAAGTAGGAGAGCATGCAGTTGATTATGCCAATGTAGCTCACAAGGATAAGCTGACAGAACTACAACTGCGGATCAGACAGTTGTTGGACCAAGTTCACCAGATCACTAAAGAACAGAGCTATCAAAGGGTTAGTTTGTTCCACACCAGTATATCACACTTACTGTGGAAAATAGTTATACATGTGAAACACTGCAGGAGAAATTTGAACTTTACTGTGTATTTAAATGAAAATGCACTATATTTTCAAAGTAAACTTAACATTTTGAATGCCATACCATAAGGCAGGAAATTCAGGAAATGAACATAAAAGTAATGATGTTCTGTGGTTTATATCATCAGCACACATTAGCACTTATCAATTGTAATGTTGGCATTTAAACAAGCTGAAGTTCCCAGATTAATTAGACCTTGAAACAAAAAATTCATGTTGAACTGGGATGCAAGTGTCATTGTAGCTTTTTATTCTACATATCTGATGATTGAAAATGTGCTTTTATTGTTTGAACAACTGGATGCAGTTTTGTTTGCTCACTATATTGGCTGTGTGGTAGGTTAAAGTAAAGTTGGTGGGGAAAAGATTAAGCAAGTTAAGATTTACACATTTAATGATACTAATGTCCAACTCACAATGTTCCTGTTGAAAATACGCAAGTACATTTTATACTCTGATTACAGGAAGAAAATACAAAATATCTCAATATTTATTTTGGGTGAACTGTTCCATAATCTAACAATAGTCAGGCTAGAGAGTAGGTTATTCTTTTATAAAGAGAAATTTACGATAATTGTTTTTATTCCAGCATCGTGAGGAGCGCTTCAGACAAACATCAGAAAGCACAAACCAGAGAGTACTGTGGTGGTCTTTGTTACAAACTGGAGTGCTTGTTGGCATCGGCTATTGGCAGATGAGACATCTCAAGAGCTTCTTTGAAGCTAAGAAATTAGTCTAAATAAAAAAAGTATAATGATAATAATATATATTTAATAAATAATAAGTTACTTTGTCCTATTATTTTCCTAAATTCCTTTCAACACCACTTATTTATGATTTAATGTTTTCATGAATTATTGTGTAAATGATCTGTATTTTTCAAATAAAACTAATTTGTTCTATAAAAATAATTTATTTTTGAACTTAATACAACTTCAAACCTCTATTAAACTCTATATGCATATTAAATAAATTGGTCATTTATTATTTGTACACGAAGTGTGTACAAATAATAAATACAATACTTTTACATGAAATCAACAAAGTTTATAATTACAAATAACTAGGTATAAAACAATCAACACCTGCTATGTAAAAATCTTGTTATTTAGTGGACAGTTAAAGCTAGATTAGCCTAAATATTAAAGTACCTGCTGTTATTTGAATAGAAAAGGAAAATGTCCTAGTGCTTGTCATTAACTTTATACTTTGCATGTAGTACTGATAAGCTACCTATATGGTGTGTTACAGTGTTAGGCATCCATTACAATAACATGCTCATGCAAACGTTATTATTCAATGCCATCAGTCATAAATTATGCTTGAATGTCAGTAACAGTCACACAGTCAACATTATGCAACCATCAATCACCTCATTACATGATAGGTTATTTGTATACCTTCTTTGATTTTTCAAATTGTAACCAATTTTAATTAGTATTAGTTACACAGCAGTAGTGAATGAAATAAAGGAATGTGTTCATTAATTAATGATAGACGGGTGTTTTGAATATAAACAATTTTATAAGACAGACAGTTAGACTAACATTAATCAATATGTTTAACCTTAAAAACACTATCCAAATATTTTAAAAACATTGATGGGTCTGCTTTTGGGAACGGGACTAATAAACTAAAGTCTACCATACTCAAAGTACTTATTAAAGTATCACAGGTGCAATAGTACAGGTGAGAGTCGACTTGAAGCTGTTCGGCTAGCTCTAGTTGGTGATTGTCCATTAAGTCTTCATTAACCACAACCAAAAGAGGTTTGTTTGCCTCCAAACTTTCTAAACAACTTCCAGCACCAGCATGGCTTATAATCAAGTCAGCATTCAATATATCATCTAGAATAGAGTCCTTAAACCTATACATAATTATCTTGACACCTTCCTTTTCATATACACCGGGATTCACGCTACTATTACCAATCTGAAATGTTATATGTTTACAACCAATATTCTTCAATGCTTTAATAACTGGTTCAGTCATTATGTATTCGCAAAGTGCGTCGAACCTTGTTGTTCCAACTGTTATAAAACATTTTGTGTATTGTTTGGGCATTTTTAAGTTAATTGCGATTTAAATGTACACGCACGTAAAAATATAGATAATTCAATAAAATTCATTTTCATAATAATTTTCAATCTCCATGCGTCAAATTCATTTTGACATTGATGACAACTAATTGTTATTTGTTAGGTCGGTTTCGTTTGTAGAACCAATAAAAAAAAGTCTAAGGTACCTAATCCACATTTTCCAATTTTAATATAGGTACAGCGCGTTTCAATAATATTATTGTATTTTTTTATTTTTTTTTTACTTAGGATTATTTATCGTGTGGAAAATTAATATATACATTTTAAAAGGGGAATTTAGAATCGTAATTTTTTAATGACATATAACATCACAAATTTAACGACCTTTGTTTGAATTAAAAGTTAAAATATTCTTGAAGTCTGTTTTAGCATACATATAAAAAAAGACAACGCCCGCATCTTTAACCCCTCCTTCTCCACCGAGCTCTGTACACTACATAGAGTAGTATAACTTGGTGACACTACTGTAGGTACTCACCTCACCAGGGGCCTGTTTCTGAGTTGTCGGAAAGTTCTCGGCCGGAAATGTCAATTTATTTGTATTATAGTTAAGATGTTAAAAAATAGATAGCTGTCAAGAAAAAGTAATTTAACTAGGTATCACTTTTTAATTTTTAAACTAATCTATTTTCTACAAAATAGTTTACGATGCGGGTGCATTCCGACGGCTCAGAATCAGGGGGCAGGGATGCAACACTACCAAAGCAGTGTTATTATGGCAGCGGTCTTCTGTAGGGCGGAGATACCTACTTTTCCAGGCGGGCGGTTCAGTTTGAGCTGGGGATTCAGTTTGATCCCCTTAGACGCATAAAAACTATTTGTGAACTGTGCATCCAACTAATAATGTGGTGAATGAACCACACACGTACAACTTCGTGTTTAGTAGTTGCTTATGTGACCAAGTCTGACCAACAAGGCGTTATGCAACTAAATTATAAAAAAAAATATAATTTAAAAAATCAAAAAACCCGACTGCTTTAAAAACTAAAAAGAAGAAAACAAGCACTTAGATGTCCGGTGGTCTAGAATTCTATAATATATTATTGAATGAATACTATTGAAGAAAATAAAATATATTCTAATAATGGAACATAACAACTGAACAGTCTGGATCCATTGACAAATTAGATTGGCTGTCGAATAATGATTGAAATTTTTTAAATTATATTTTTTTATTTTATACTTTTTAGTTATGAGTTACCTAGCTAGTTTCAAATAAAAAGATGACCACATTTTTTTCATCTCTTAATTCTTTTTTATATTTTTGTTTTTAAGATTTTTTTGTTTTTATATTTTTATCATTAATTATCTTGATATCCAAACATATTATAAAAGGATTTGTCCTGACTGACTGATTGACTGACAGACAACGCACAGCCTAAGCCGCTGGTCGTAGCAACTTGATATTTGGACGGTGTGTTTATCCTAATGTCTAGAGGTGTACTAAGAAAGGGTTTCTTAAAATTCAACCCCTAAGGGGGTGAAAAGGGATAAAAACGATTGTATGAAACTTCTTTGTTTTTTAACTTATAGATTTGAAAATTTGTTTTGAGGTACTACTATCAAAATAAAAAATCCCCTCATCTATATCTTTGACAAGGGTGGCTTTGGAAGGGTGAAATTGGGGATGAAACGTTGTATGAAAAAATCTTTGTTTTGAAGTTAACGCAAATTAGTATTACGATATGAATTTAAAATGTTGTTTTTAATTTTTTTGATAGGGATGGGGGTTCAGGGGATGAAATATTAAATAGATAGTTCTTTGTTTTTCAAGTAATAGTTAAGAAAAAATATATTTGGATGCTTTAACCAAAATGAAACATTCTGTATTAAATATTATTGACAGGGATGCCTATCAAAGAACATCGTTTACAAAAAAGTGCTGTGAACAGCTCTGCCCTGCCAATAGCATCTAACTATAAAACTATATCCATGCGAGCGAAGCCGCGGGCAAAAGCTAGTATTAATTATTGTATTTATTGTTTTTTTTATTTATTTTACTGTTTTTTTTTAATATATACTAAGATAGTGAATAAATAAACATCCGGGCAAAATATCAAGTTAATACACGCAACTCTTTAAGCTGTGTGACATAAGTCAGTCAATGTTATTGTTATGCGATGGCAAATTTCGCAATCTTGTCGTTTCATTGAGAGGGTTGATATCATGAGGATTGTTTAGTAGCTTGCGGTGGTCCAAACTACTAATAATTAAACCAAAGAAGACGAAGAAAAGACCTAACCCGGCTCAAGGTTACGTAGGCTAGGCCTTTAGCAAAAAATGCGCGAACTGAGATTGACAACGGCTCGATTCAAAGTTGTCCCTTGCAACTTGTGTACAGTTACACCCCAACACAATATTAAAGATAACATTTTTCTTTCTATTTCGCGTTGAAGATGTCGATCTTTGGTCGAATGGTCGAATCGTCTTCGTCTGCTCTAAAAGGGACATGGGTTCCTAACAGAGTGTAATAATAAGCTTCTGGATCTGCACAAACAGTGTAATATCTAGTCCGTAAAACAACAGGACAATTTCTAGCTTTATATATATGATAATTTTAATAATGTGATAAATATTATAAATATATCAAAAATGTGATCAAAAACACAAATACGTGTTCCTTGCTTTTTTAAAATTCTATCCCAAAGGGGATGAAATTGTGATAAAGACGTTGGAAAACTAAGTACTTAGTCGTTATATATATTATAATATTATAAATGTGTAATTTTTCATGTTACAGCAATTAATATTATTCTTCATATTCGTATTTAAAATACATAGTGCCAAAGACTGATGAAGTACCAACAATAGTATAGTTTACCCTATTTCAAAATTGAATATGCCAAAATTTTGAAGTTATTAGTAACCATAGTTACGAAAACTGTACTACGTAATCCTGTTTTTTCCCTATCCTGTGGAATTTTTGAATGAATTAATTTCAATAAAATACGAAACACGTCTTCCATCAATTCTGTTAAAGAATATTTATGCAAAATTTGAAGTAGATTGGACCTAGGAATCACGTTGTCCCATACAAACTTTGCCCCCCATTTTCAGCCCCTTAGGGGTAGAATTTCGGAAAATCCTTTTTTATCGGATGTCTACGTCAAACAAAGAACACACCCTCCAAGTTTCAGATATCTACGATCAGCAGTTTAGGTGTGCGTTGATCCGTCATTCAGTCAGCCAGTCAGTCATTCAGGACAAAGCATTTTATATGTATAGATAAGTAGGTACCTACCTATATATAGTTTTTCGACTGAAGTTGAGTACTAAATCGTTTGAAATTGGAGATGGGCGATCGTGTCAGATATTAGATACTTTAGGTAGTCGATTATACCTACTAGATACTTAAGTATATGTCCATCCACATTCACACGCACAGTTATACGAAGTTTTCGTCTTTTCATCGTAAATTTCTACTGTCTAAAAACCTACATGCGAGAATGGTTGTTACGCAACTTTAAATCGATGTAGATCCTAAACGGTGAGTCGAATCGAAAAATGTTGAAGGTTATTCAACGATACCCCACTTGAAATAGTTTGTTGACTTTCATTTTTTTCATTTTCACAATATGGCGTCCAGCAGTCGCCATATTGAATTTTCACTAAAGTCATGTCTTTAGTGACACTCGCCGGACTAAGAGGAATCGATTGACGTGCGAATCATAAAAATCGGCCCAAGCGTTTGGTCTGTATAGTGCTTCAAAGGAACATACAAACATACATACATAGGCTGATAAACACATTACCACTCCTTTGCGTTGCGCAGTCGGGTAAAAAGATTCCTAAATTCCTAGCCTCCCAGGTATAAAAAAAAACTGATTCCTACTTATTACCACAGAAATTAAGCAATAGTACCTACTATTTATACGTACCTATCATTGCCCAGTTCACAGATCGATAGGTACAAAGTCCTTTGGTTTCAGAGATAAAATTAAATAAACGTATGTAACCTACATAATTTTAGGTAGGTACCAAGTTTATCCTTGGCATTTGCCTACAAAAGTAGAACGGGTCTTTCTTGACCCGTCCTTGCGCTAATTTACATTGATACGAATTAGTAATCTGACTTAGTATCACCTTCAAGGGGTCGAAAGTTAAGGACACGTTTAGGTATCTGTATGGCAGTGTATGCCCTTCGCTTGGCGTCGTAATATCTAGGTATTTTATCTTACACGCCCTGAGTCTGACTCGTGGTGAACTTTCAAAATACCTACACAACTGGACACAAAGTAGGTTCTCCGTTCTCCAGAATCCAGATCTACTTAGGTACATATATAAAATACTTACAATAAAGTATGATAACATGGCTGGCCTGTTGGTGGTTAGTAACCCTAACTGCTAAATCGCAGGTCGTGGGTTCGATCCCCACCCAGGACAAATCTTTGTGTGATGAGCATAAAGGTATGTTCTGTGTCTGGGTGTAATTTATCTATAATAAGTATGTATTTACAAAAAAAATGTATTTAAGTAGTATCAGTTTTTTAGTACCCATAACACAAGCATAGTTGCTTAATTTGGGACTAGATGGCGCTGTGTGAATGTGGTAGAATATTTATTTATTTATATACAATGATAGTACAGCTTATTTTTTTATGCGAGCGTCCGTTTGGAATCTTACCCCTCTAGACGCGTGCTTAGTTTGCCCTAAGGATAATCCACCATTGCAACACTACTGTAAATATAGGCAATATCATTATAGAAAAGGTAGGTACTTACCTACGCCTATACTTAGTGCCTGTAAAAAGAAATAAAGCTAAGCAACTGCTTTTAAAATAAGACTAGGTACTGTGTCCTTTCTTTACAATTAAAAATTAATCAAGTATTAATTGTAGTTTTTCACAATTACAATTTATTAATTGTTAGTTGTTAATTGCAATTAAAATTTTCCCAGCACTGGCAGTGAGCAATGGTGAAGGTTTATCTTTAGACGGGCTGCATGCGATATCACACTGCCTATTTTTAGAACTATATTTTAATGTAATAGGTAAGTAATAAGTATAGATAGTTTCTAATAGCTATAGTTTATCTCAAAATGGGTCGTGTTATAAGTTGTGAAATGAATCACGATATAATGTTATACAATGGTACGTGCTGCGCGTAATTACAATACATTTTTAATAAGCTGCTGACCTTTTGGGAACTGATTCTTGAGGGTGTTTCGTTATTTAGTTGTAGCATATTGTTTTTTTTTTAAACTAAAAATAACACCCGGATGAAGTCATCGTCGCGTGTCGTGGTGAACTTTAAAATATACAATTTATGAATAAATTGCATTGTAAATTTGTAACTCAGACTGGGAATAAGTATCTGGCGAGATACATAATTTGTGCAATCTTTACGGTAGATGTGTATGATCTCTAAAACATTTAGCTATCAAATCAGGGATAGGTAATACTAAGTAAGTACGTAGGAACACTGTACAGTGTACCTACGTTTCTAATATCGAGTACTTTATCCTTACATGAAAATAAAGTCGCTTCTTATGTACGCTTAAATCTTCTAAACTATGCAACGGATTTTGATGCAGCTTTTATCAAAAGATAGAGTGATTCATTAGGAAAGTTTATAGGTATAAAATTACAAGTTAGTAATAAATATAGTAATATTAGTTTGTTTATTTTTAGTTTAGGCCTTATGATGTAAACTAAGTAGGTACCTATATCCAAGGATCCTTCAAATCGAATTCTTTAATTTCTCACATCTACTACGTTACATTACTTTGGACGATTTGAATCGTTCACACCCTGTATCAATCAGTAAAGAGCATAGTTCGAAGAACCACCCCGCACTGCCTAGCCCAGTAACATTCGTGCAAACCATATCAAATGTTAACATGAGACACCTGTGTCCTCGTTTCTAGTTAGTTAACAAGCCCTTAATAATAACGGGCTAATTTTCATTGGATATCAATTATTATTTTGTGTTCGAATTATGACTGGAATCTCATTCGAGGAGAGTGGAAATTGGATAGTGCTCGTGTTAGTGCAAAATGCAATTATGGGTGATAGGTTTCATTTGTTTGTTTGTACCAGTTCATGGAGAAGATTTTCCGTCATTAATAACAGCGAATGCTTCTATAGGTAAGAGTGTTGTTTTACATATGTTTTTGAAAGGCTCTATTAAGCCCCAGGAGGCTGCCAACTATGACATTGAGTGGCACTCAGGTGCAACTTTAGACGTAGTTATTACAAGATAATCATTGCCACAAACTCATCATCGCGTTATGAATAATGAACTCTTGCAAACATCGAATTGTGAGTGTGACACTCTTGAGTTTCAAAGAGATCTTTAACCTGCTCAGTTTTATCAAATTCAGACTGAGATGTTAGGATTGAAATTAATTTATATAGGGTTAAACTTATTACAAAGAAAGTATCACTTACAAAATACTTAATTGTTGCTAAAAGTCAAGTCATCCAACTTAATAGTAAGCCGTAACCAGAAATGTCAAAAACACGTTCATGATGGTGGCTATCGTAAAATGAATCAGATTACTGTACTGCTAGCTTAAAATCCACATCACGGTGAGCTGGTGACTAGTGTTCACTGGGAATAACACAGAACACAACATAGAGTTATTATGGCTACATTTTTAAGGTGGAAGTTGATACTTCAGCTCCATTTGAGCCAGTACTTTAGCTGTGTCAACATAAATTGAATGGTATCAGTACTGTATTCAATCATACTTGTTTGCAGCTGTTGTGTTAGATCGCGTATACTTAGGCGAGAAGTACCAGTCGGTTCTTGACGAACTAAAGGATTATATCAAGGAGTTGGCGAGGGTTGAGCTCAAGCATGGAGGCGTCATTGTTTATTATTACTCATGGACCGCTATTAATCTCAAAAGAGGTAGGCACCTTGTTATTAAGTTAAGATGGCAGACTTTGATAAAGGACTTGCAATTTAATTAATTTTATTTGTTAATCGTACGGTGATTTATTTTTATAAAGATGCTTAGGTAGTTTCTTCTCATAAAAATCTTAATAATGGAGAACAATGAATTTGCTTCCAGCGCAATCTCGATTTGAATCGAAAATGTTATTTCACTACACAATGCCATATTGTTTTCATTAAGCCTTAGTTATAAAAACTTTTAAGCTTATCGGCACGTTTCGTTGCAAAATATTCTCGCTCAATATTAGAATACGCTTAAAAATAACTGGTCAATATATTTGCAAAGTTAGCGCCAATAGAAAAATTAAAGAGAACTCTTTTAAATAACTTAACTGACTATATTGTTTCAAAGAGTCAGGTTTTTTGAGTCTGAGAGTTCAGTCCGGGGTCTGGAACAAATCTACTGTTTAATTAAAAGAGGTGACTTTTTTTTTACTACCTAACTTCTATATTTCTTTAGGCCGTATTGAGCTAGGCATCATCGCATCACGAAGACTTAATTACACGGTTTTCCTGTATTCACATACCCAAATTTGTCACGTAACCCAATGATGAAAAAAATGAAAAAAAGGTGTGGTGGTGCCTTTTTTAACATACAATATCATCGCGTTAACCATATAAATAACTTGATTTGTTTTTAAAGACAACGTACAAACAACAATGGAAAAAAAACTACGCTCAGTCTCCGAATTATTATTTGCGTGAACCCTCAGTCAAATGATCAGCATCGAATGCTTCTGATTTCTGCTGATGATGTGGACGTAACTTAGATAGTAAAATTTTGTACATCACTGATTATTTTAGGTTTTCTAGCCGTATTCAGTGTTGCGTCGTGTGAGGACACTTGGGATTTATTTTCTCGTACCCAAGAAGAGGAGTTATTACTATTTGCATTGACAGAAGTGGACTGTCCAAGATTGCCATCTCGTTCAGCTATCACTGTTACATACTCTGATCCTGGCGAGGAGTTACCACAGCTGCTATTAGATTTGAGAACATCTAATGCTTTTTTGTGGAAGTCGGCCATTATATTGCACGATGATACACTAAGTAAGTATTATATACAGTTTAAAATTATTGCTATTATTGATCCTGCTATTGTGTATGACGGATTAAGAATACATTATGTCATTATCCCATGTCAACCTGTGGGTGTCGTAAAAGGTGACTTGTGCAGACAAGAGCACTGCGAGAAAAGTAAAAATTCGAAACAAACCCTATACCAAACCGTCTGGCCAGCGTGGTAGAGTAGGCTAAATTCCCTCCACATTCTTTGTAAGTAACCCATGCCCAGCAGTGGACCTGGACAGGTGGTCAAACTAAGTGATCCGCGAATAAATTTACTGTTGATACTGTTGCACTTGCTCTCTGGTTCAACTATTCTTAAGCATAACTATTTTAAACAATATCCTTGATCCGTTGTTCTTTTGCATTTTTAAAGTTGTCTAAAACAAACGTTTAAGCACCATATTAGTAGCAGTATCTATACTATCAAAGCTGCTGTACTGCTCTATACTATCGGTTCCAGGCGGGCTTTTCAATAAAAATCTTGCTGAGCTTGTTGCTCACATTGCTGGAGATTACATTCATTTTATTTTGTTTCTCTCTTTCATTAATCAGATGACGTAAAATAAGTTAATTTTCTTGACCTTCAGATCGCGACATGGTGTCTCGTGTGGTCCAATCCTTGACGTCACAAATAGACGACGAGAGTGCTTCACCTGTGTCTGTCTCTGTATTCAAGATGAAACACGAAATTAACGAGTATCTGAGAAGGAAAGAGATGTATAGAGTGCTGTCTAAATTGCCTGTTAAATATATTGGTAAGAACGATTTAGATTTTATATCTAGCTTTGAAATACTCGGGTATTTGTAGGTCTTGTATTTTTATTTGAACGTATATACCGGTATACATACTACGGTACTACATACCTAGGCGGTTATAATAAGAGATCTATAAAGAACGACTACGGCTATCCCTAGGAAACGTAGACCTCAAATTTGATTGTATTATATTTATACGTTTCGCTGTACTGTACTAACATACCTACTGCAGCGAACTTTCAGTCAATAAAAAACGAACAAAAATATCTTCGTAGGCCCCTCTCGATAATTACTATATATGTAGACTATTACTATTATAGTACCAAACAAGTAGTAGTATAAATCTAATATTTCAGGTGAGAACTTCATAGCGGTAGTAACAACTGACGTGATGACGACAATGGCAGAAACAGCTCGAGAGCTACTCATGACGAATACGATGGCACAGTGGCTGTATGTCATATCGGACACTAATGCGAGAAACGGCAACCTGAGTAACCTCATCAACGATCTGTATGAAGGAGAAAACATTGCGTTTATATATAATATGACGGATGATAGCCCTGATTGTATGGTGCGGACGAATTATTATTTACTACCATTTTTTTTTGGTTAGATGCTATCCCCTTTATATACATAAAAAAGCGATGGTGGCTGAATGGATAAGGGACCGGCGTGCAAATCACGTGGTCCAAGTTCGATCCCGACCGGCAGTACCGATGTGGATTTCACTTTGTGGAATTTATATGTACTAGTCAAGTGACTTACATTCTGCTAACGGTGAAGGAAAACATCGTGAGGAAACCCACATACCCTAGAAGAAATTCTATGAGTATGTCTTATCCACCAACCCGCACTAGGCCAGCGTGAGTGGATTACGGCCTTAACCCTCTCAGCTCTCTAGTTAAAGGAGAGGAGACCCGACCCGAGTAGGACTTAATGGGTTGCTGATGAATGAATATCCCCCTTATTAAAAAATACGGACTAAGCATTAAATTGACAACTTTGACACTAAAACAATGGCTTATGTCAATTTAAACCCAGTCTAATACTTAGTCCATATTTTGTAATAAGGGGGTTTGAGTTTCTTTGCTACGTCGACCAACTGGTGATCTATTGTAGCGCCGACACATACACTTAGAATTTCTTCTAGGGTATGTGTGGTTGCCTTACGTTGTTTTCCTTTACCGGTAGGTCCACCATGGTAGGTCACTTGACAAGTACATATAAATTCCACAAAGCAAAATTCACATTGGTACTGCCGGTCGGAATCGAACTCGGATCGCAAGTAGGTACGGACGAAGCAAATGTGTGAAGTTATGATACCTACATATTATAGAGTCACATTTTTTTCTCCGAAGGTACAAAAGGTTCATCACACCACATTTCGTCAGCTGGGTAAGGCAAAAGCCATAAACCGTGTACATTTCCAGACTTCAGACTGATATAGAATTTCAAAATAGGAAAATCCGATACCATTTTTCCGATCGACACGATTTCATTTTTACCATTTTTTCGTTTTGTTTTGTAAAGCCAATAAATAAGCCTGCTTCACTTGTGAATAATCGTTAACAAACCACAATCAGTAGAATCCTGCTTACAAACTCGACGTCGTCGCACTGACATCGGGTATTGGCTGTTAAATGCACAAAATGTCTATGCAATTTATTTTGCACAATCCAATTTCGAGACTGCATTGCGTCGTCGTTTGTAAAAGATTTATAATAGATATACCTTTTTCAAATTTTCTGTATCCAGACGTATATGTTTAAAAGTTAATAGATTTAATTAACTAATGGTGGTAGATCAGTTAGCGGTCCCTCTGATGGTAACATGACATGTTGTGGTGACTAGATATATCGTCAATGACAGAGAAATAACATTATAATAATATGAATAGATACGCATTAATATCCCACTGCTAGGCCTGGGTCGCCTCTCCTCTATCTATAGAGCTGAGAGGGTTTAGGCCATAATCAACACACGCCTGTCCTTAATGCTAATGAGAGTTGGTGAATCAGTTTTAGTCGTTGAATTTCTTTACGATGTTTGTCGTTACCATCAGCAGATGACATGACTTGCATATACAAATTTCATTAAGTGAAATCCATATGAGTAATGCTGGTCGGAATCAAACGTCGACCTCATGTTTGCGGTTATTTTTCCACAAGGACACCATTACTTTCTCTTTTAAAAGCTTTGCTAAAATTTGTAAGCGTATTATTTTGCCAGTTCACTACCACTAAAGGAATATAACCTATATAATTGACGAAAAATTGATGAAAATGTTATGTTCTAGTATGGCTTACTGTGCTATTGTGAAGAAATGATGAATGCGTTCATATCGGCACTCGACGCTGCCATACAGGACGAATTCGACGTCGCCGCTCAGGTCTCTGACGAGGAGTGGGAAGCTATTAGACCTAACAAGATACAGAGACGGGATATGCTTTTGAAACATATGCAGGTAAACAAAAGGGGGGCTAAACTGTATAAAATCTCGCTATGGATAATGGGAGCTGAGCAGTAGTCAAATAAAGAACGACGCACGGGAGCAAAACCCGCGCGACTCCTAGTATTGTATAAAAATAATTGTATCCACATAATTAAGTCTACTTATTCGGATTATCTTTTACAATAATCAGTTCTAAATTGGGTTCTAATTGTTTTAAATCTGTTTTGTTTAAATATTAGTATTATGTAAAAATTTTTCAGCAACATATAGCAGCAAAAAGTCGTTGTGGCAACTGCACCACATGGCGGGCTTTAGCAGCGGATACCTGGGGGGTTACATACGGAGGCTTTGCGGATGTTGCTGATGGTGGAACTCCGGCCCCTAATGCGTCTTCTGTTGCTACAGGAGTTATTGAAAGGATCGAACTGTTAAACGTGAGTCTTATCGATAAATTATAACAAAAACTTTTTACACATAAGTTAAAGTATTCAAAACTTTTTACACATAAGCTAAAGAAAGTAACTGTCCTCTAAAAGTGAAAAAAATAATACAGTAGCCATTTACTTTGAGAAAAAGAAAAATGATTTCTTTTTTTTATTACTTTCTGGCATTTTAATTTTTTTTTGATATCTTAAGACCAGTAAGATTATTATCAAACTAATTTTTAAGTTCTTTACAAAGAGATTGTAATGTATTTAATTAATTAATTAGAATGTAGTTAGATACGTATAGGTAGGTAATAGCTTATAAAGGAAATTATGTAAAGAATAAGTATGTATCAATTATGTAGATAATATTGTAGTTAGATACGTTTTACACTTGTTTCATGAAGTGTAAACAGCATGCTAAAATATGTTAGTTAAATAATAATAAGTAGTCTCTTTGCAAGGATATAATATTGACACACTATGTTATATAGTTACACTTTATTTTCTAACTACCTTTGCTTGTATGTTGACGAAATTGATTTCCTTTTACGAACTGCATTTTTAACTCATGCAACTGCATTTTACAACAATCGGCTTTTACGGCTACCAATAAAATAATAACAAAGTTTTCCAGTGTTATTTTAGTAATCTACTGCCCTTCAAAGCTCAAAAAACATGACAAAGGTTATTAACATTCAGAAAAAGAAATATTCTTTTAAAAAAAATATTCTAAGATTTTTTTTTCGTTTTTCTTTGATAGCTTGCGACCAGTACCATATTTGCAAACTTTTTTTTATTTTATTTTTTAATGTGGCCACGTTTGGTATCTTTGAATGTCTAAGAAGAAGTTCTAATTTTAGGTCGGATTTTGGCGACCCATAGACGCAGTCAGGTTCACTGATTTCCTATTTCCACACATTCACCATGGTTTCAGAGGGAAACAACTACCGATCATTACCTATCACGTAAGACTAGTTTATTTTCATAGCATAATCCGTGAAGTTTGTTATATTTTTTGAATCCTACAAAAGTGCCTTGATCGTAACTTTTTATTGTGGCACTGTGCTGGTATACAAAACGACTATCTAGTTTCTTTTTCTACCTGAACAGTGAAGTCTCCTATATAAGACCACAATAATATCTGCACCTTGTGATATTTTGTAAGGTCAAGGTACTTTCGCAAATCGGGCTGTTTTATCACAGAAATAAATCTTACCTTTACATATCTATATTATCGTTAAATCAAGTCATTATTTACAGAATCCACCATGGACGATATTACAACGGAACGAATCTGGCGCCATTGTAAAATATAGCGGTTTGATTTTCGACATTATCGAACAGTTGGCGAAAAATAAAAATTTTACGTAGGTTTGATCATCATCATCATAGCAACCCATTTATGTCCTACTGCAGAACACGGGTCTGCTCTCTTCTATCTAGAGAGCTGAGAGGGTTTTTAGGCCATAATCCACACATGCCGGACATGCCGGTCTAGTGCGCGTTAAAATTTTGGTTTCCTCGCGATGTTTTCCTTCCTGTACATGTTTTCCTTCACGTAGGTTTAAATTCATAATTGGTTTTGTTATATTAGAGCCAGCCTCGGTGGCTGGATCTCAGGGTCAACACCGAAAAATGTTAGGAACTAGGTTATAATTTTACGTATCTTGACGATCAAAAAAGTTAAAACCTCTACCTAGGTTCACTTCCTGTTCTAGATCAACGTTCGAAATCATGAAATTTGATGTGATTTCAGTATAAAAGTGATACTCCCATCTGCTATGAAACAGGACGTTTCTAACGACACCGTAGGAGATGTAAGTATCCTGTAGATATAAATTATTACATAATGCAATGTTATCTTACATCACCCATCGAATAAGCCCTCTTACTAATAATGTATGTAATTCATTCAGGAGTAGGCGACTGTAGAATTCATAGTTTCAGGGATTTCGCGATATTCTTCGAAATAATGGTATGAATTTTAATATAATATATATATATTTTTGAAATAACCTAAATAGGAAGTTATAAAAAATAAGAAATTCACTAGTTTTAGTAGTAGTTTAATAGTAGTTCAATGTAGCTTATGTATAACATGTTATCAGAATTGGATACTCACTCAGAAGTTATAATAATAATATGTTATAATAATGCGAATTTCAACTTAAGGGCCCTGTGTTTAAAATTCAAAGTTGTTTTAATAGGTCATTGAAATTCCATCAACATCTAAGAAGTTAGATTTGGTGATGAAGGCTTCATACAATTATTAGAACGTGTTTGATTACAGACGTTGCACAGTATGAATGCCAAGTTGGCGATGTCAGCCATCGCTAAGGGACATGCGGCCCTCGCTGCTGCTTCCTTTACTATCCTATCTGACCCTATGCCAGGTGAACCACATTTTATATGTAATATTTTAATTTGAATACGGCACCAACCGAGATTCTCCAGTTATACATATTTATTTGAAAAAGAAGCTTTCTATCTACCAAATAAATTATGTGAACCACCAATCATGAACAATTGGGCCACAAAAAGACCCACTGCTGGCGACTGCTTTGAGCTGGGCTTTCATCGGAGTCACAGGGTCTCTCTTGGCTCGAGTATATCGTCCTGCATCTATCCCGCAAGACGAATTCCCAAAGCCACCTTGGTTGTAGCCAAGAATATTATCCAATAAACATTTGTCCTCTCGTAGGCCCTGCAGGGCCGCTGAGATCATCCATCTCCTAATTAGGAGCAAAATACTATCGAACTAGAGTTCGAACTAGATTTCACAAAAGAAAGGAGGGAGGAGAAGGGATATGTATTTTAAATTATCAATAGACGTAGCGGGCAGTATGCGCAATAGATATTGCTAATTTTGAAATCCAATCTTTAAACGCTTTCGTTAAGATTGGGCCTTATTATACATAATATTATGGTTACGAACTCCATACTGTGGAAGCTCTTCACTACTGCAGTCATTTAATTAGAACGAGCTAGCTCGATGAGCCCGACATTTGCTTTCTTCGTTAGCTTTTATCGACCAATTGTTTAGTGTAGACCTCCTCTAAATCCTTCCATCTTTTCTACTTTTGAGAGATACATTTGCAATAATTTCATTATTTGTTGTGTTCCAGGCATAAATTACACCACGCCGGTGAGCATACAGTCGTATACGTTTATGATAGCGAGGCCGCGGGATCTCAGCCGAGCATTGCTATTTCTACTACCGTTTACTACTGCTGTAAGTGTTTAAACAGCTGAAGCTCCAATTTAGTATCCACAGTCTGAATTAAATGAAATAATAGCCTGTTAATATTATGAACAATAATCTAAAGTAGTTTTTTCTATAAAACTTAATATGATACTTATGTTTTTCTTTTTACCAATAGCTATGTTTAGTTGGTTTTGGGCTGAGTTTGAAATAAATGTTTTTCTTTCTTTCTAACTCTGCCTGTATGTATTTTCGATAAGTTTTTACTGCTAAACCACTGAATTCGACAAAAAAATATTTCTTCTTTAATTCAAAGTCGTAAAAAGGAATAGATTACTTTTTATCGACACACCACCTGAGCAAAACCACAAGTAGAAGGTTATGCATCATCATCTCATATCAGCCCCATGACGTTCACTGCTGAACATAGGCCTCACCTAATTTCTGCTATATATACCTACTACGAAATTTTTAATTATTATATTATTTCTGTGTAGACATGGCTATGTCTTGGACTAGCAGTAATTTTAATGGGACCGACATTGTACGTAGTCCACCGCCTGAGCCCTTACTATGAGGCCATGGAGATCACTCGTCAAGGAGGCCTTGCTACTATACATAATTGTCTATGGTATATCTACGGAGCTTTATTACAACAAGGTAAGAAAAAAATGAGAAAAAGAAAATTGTCTATGATTGATTGCCTTTTTTAAATGTAATTCTGAATCAAATTACAGATTTGTTTATATAGAGCTTTTGAATGTTGCCTTTGCCAAACATTTTTATACCAAATAATAACAAACAATTTAGTTTTAGTAGGGCATCGGGCATTGAATTGAATTGTATTTGGAACTTGTCACGATATGAAAAGGGAAATGGAATCGAAATTTCGCTGTATCTGTATTATTTCTGATATTATGTATAATTTCTTTTTGAAAATAAATATTTCTTTGTCTTAGCTAAGGGTATTGAGCAGACTATATTCAGAATTTTATAACAACAAAAGATCAAAACCGGTTCAGTAATTTATTTTATATGTAATTTAGTTTTGTAAGAGATAGTTCGGGTTTTTATTTAAACAAGTTTATGTCAATGACCCGTTAAGATTTTACGCCTAGTTTTTGGATAATTTAATTAATTTTATTCCTAAAACTTCCATAATCAAAAAGCTTTTTATTCAAAGGTGTTATTCAAGAAAATTAACAACTTGATAGTTTACGTAGTACCTATGTACTGGCTGAAAATAAACAAAATACAGATATATAGATACTGATTTTTTTTTCTATGCGTGTAAGAAACCCGCTTTTTTTTCAGTAATTGTGGCCAATATTGTAGAGAAAATAAAATAACTAAAAAGTATTTATAGATTATAACAAAATAAATGAATTTATAATTTATTTATATAAACAACATATATGAAAAGTGTGTCAAAGGTAAAAAATCAATGCTTTACAGTTCCTACTTGCAGGGCGTTATTTTCATAGTAAAATAACTGTTAGCATTACGGATACTTACTTTCTCCAAAAATTGTATAGAACATATTTTTAAAACATCGCTCCGATTAAATTATATATATTGATAACCACGATATGTGACACTAAAGTGCGACTTTGCTGTTCATAAGTATATACGCTCTTAAAAGTCACTGGGTATATGAATCAGGAACATAAACATTTAAATACCTACTTATAAACGCTTTATTTATTCAGGTGGTATGTACCTTCCACGAGCAGACAGTGGTCGCCTGGTTGTCGGCACGTGGTGGCTGGTTGTACTCGTGGTTGTGACCACTTATTCTGGCAACCTGGTTGCATTCCTCACGTTCCCGAAGCAGGAGGTTCCTGTGACCAGGATATCTGAGTTGATGGAGAACCAAGCTTTTTACACTTGGTCTATTACCAAGGGATCTTATTTAGAGATGGAACTGAAGGTGATGTACTGAATGATTTCAATAATATTTTGCTGGGGAGAATAGCAAACGAATTAGTGGCCCTCCCAACGTCTGATTTAGGCATGTCATGGGTAGACCAAATATAGTTACCCATCCCCTTCCGGGCAATATCTACTCGTGATACTCATGATCAGTCAATTTAAATTAAATATTAAATTGTATTGACTTTTGATGACTTTTATTCAAAAAAGGAGTGAATAAATTTCTCAAGCAGACAGTGGTCCGCAATTGCATTGCCGACCCTTGAGAAATTTATTCAGTCCTTATGAGGCCTTTGATATTGCAAGCGTCCGTAGGCTTCGGTAACAAAACTCGGTGGCTGGACTTTATGATAAGCAGTAACCACTACACTATTGGGAAAGAATAGAGAATAACAACAGTGATACATCTAAGAGCTGTTTTTAATGTGTTCTTGAAGGGAAAGTCATCCATAATGAAACAATTAGAATAAGCCTACAAAACTTTTTGGACAATAAAAAGTTTAGTCACATATCATCAATCATTTTGAAAGTGGTTTAAGGTTGTTATCGACTTGTTTTAAACCTACCACGCGTTTGGAACGTGATAGTCAACGTCACATCTTGTAACATTTCCTAACTCATTAACATTTAGACTTTATAACATATAACACCACGCGGTTCTCACGTGGTCTCTCTCACGTAGGTCAAATTAAATGTTCTTGTTAAGTTACTAACCGAGACCTAAGCTGTTTTATATGCACACAGCTTTGAAGACTCCATTTAGCTTTGTATTATTAATATCAACAATCTATTACATCACAGTGTTATCAAGCTATACAAACGAATTATTACAGTTTTATTTCGAGTTTTCCTTATCTTATTCTTGAATTTTATAATTATAATACCAAAATTAGATTAAAGGTCAAACAAAACGTAAACTGCATAGAAAAAAAAGAAATAGTAAATCTAGTTTTTAAAGAGAATACGCATGTACTTGGGGACTAGCTGTATGTTGCGAGGAATTTTATAAACATACAAATAACTAATACTTACAAACTACAGCCCGGCTCAGATGGCAGTTGTGAACTTACAGATCTATTTTTGAACAGATTAGAGAACTTTTACTTCACTAGGGTTTGATTGCTAGTTGAATACCTAATAATAAAATGCGAAATTTACAGAATTCAGACGAGCCAAAGTACATATCTCTCCTAAAGGGGGCTGAACTCGTTTCAAGTAGTGTTGGAATGGAAGGAACTTCATCCACTGGTAAGTATATTATAAATTTTTATTTAAGATGTGATATCGACCATATTTTTGCCAATATAAACTGTATACGGAATAATCACTCCCACACACACCTCACTTGCCTTCTTGCATTGCATAAAATATAAAGCGAGACGTCTTTGAATTGGAGCAGCTTGCGCCTTGCGGCACCGATAGTGGGCCTATCAGACCAAATCAGCGCCCCATACACATGCAGCCTAAAAAATAGCACCATGTTTTGTTGAGTTGAAAAAACTATTGTTAGCTTTTTCAACTAAACAGTTGTAATGTGATTTACAAAAGTGAAATTCCTCCTTATTATAGTAATAAACTGAATCTTTATTCCTAATACTAATGTTGTTAAACTTAATTAATCAGTGTATAAAATTTTTTTGGGTTTCCTTTCAATAGTAGCTGTTAAGTTTTATGAAGAGCGAAAAAAGGTTTCGCTCGCCCCAATCGGAAACTAAGCGTAAACATTTATCCGCCAAACTCTCAAGCTGTGGTATTCGATTGTATGAGTAAGAGACCTAATCATTAGCATATCTGGCCAATGTACAGCCAGGTTGTAATGGCAATGAGAGGAAATCATCAAAACTTAGATTACATAAATACGGTCCTAACACTGACCCCTGCAGGCAACCCATAGTTGTTTCGACACAGCATGATGACCAAGTTTTACCTTGTTTGTGCCGTGAACGAATGTTGTACGTAAATGTATGATTAAATATTGCTGAAACAAACACGGTTATTTAGTTTTATAAGTAAAATTATTGACCGACCATGTGTTGTCGAAAGCACCTAAAATATCTAAGAAAATACCTAACATATATTGATAGCCTGACCAAGTATCAGTTTCCCTAACTGATATAACTGCATCGATTATGACCGTTGTCAAATGTTTGGCAATGATAGCGACCATATTTAAATTTTAAAACATTTGACAGCGATATTATAAAGTGGAATATCTAGATTCAGGTAAACATACTCTTTATTGTGACAGGTTCTTACCTCCTAGACCGCGTCCGTAACCAGCGGCACGTCATCATCGATTGGAAGCTCCGACTTAGTTACTTGATGAGGGCAGACCGACTCGAGTCTGATTCTTGTGACTTCGCACTAAGTAAGTTTAATTCAATATTTTTTTACATTTTAGCATTATTGAGAGATTTATGACATCACAAAAAACATAACGTTTAAACAAGAGCTAGATAATACGTTCATGATTTTGCGCCTTTGACAGGCATTGCAAAAATGAGGATTATTATATATTATATATAAATTTATTTACCTATTACTAACTACTAAACATAGTAATAAATTATACCTATTAAATACATTTTCTTATTTATGTACCTACTATACTTATAATAAAACAATACAACACGGTTTTATTTTTGTATGGATACTAAAAATGGAATATTGATATTTTATGTGTACAAATTTTTATATGCAAAAACAAGAAAACAGCAGCAGAATCGACATTGAGAACAATGTGCTAAATGCATAATTATACGCTTTATTATTGAGTCTCTACGAAAATAAATTGGATGAAATAAATTTAAATATCGACTACGATACATTTTCCCGATAACTGTGTTGTAATTACTACGCTTCTTTTTAGAAGTTCAGTGAACTATTCATCGCATAAATAAACCATTTTCATACTAAGGAAGTTTCTCAAGGCCATACTTACACTGCGTCTTAGTTTTACTTGCCGAATAAAAGATATGCCATGGGTTTCACCTTGACAAAATGGTACGTGTCGTCTACTGAAGGTTATTGAAACCAGGATTAGTGTTACACTTTCAATCACTGAAAATAATTGTTTTTTGACTCACAAATAAGTGTTATAAATAAGTCTTGAACAATTTGACTGAATAAGCCTTGATTCGAATGTTTGTTGAAGTTCACCGCAAGATAGCATTTGTTTCCTAGTGTAGCATAAATTAGAATAATCAAATACTACCTAGTAATTCTATGTTATATGATTGTAATATTAAAATGTTTGGTATTAGGTGTTGAAGAATTCTTCGATGAGAAGATAGCTATGATCGTCCCTGCAGGCAGCCCTTACCTGCCAGTTATTAACAGAGAGTAAGTACATGTACTCAATGCAGATTCAGCTGCGTTGACTTTCAATTAGATAAAAAAATCATTAGATATCAAATATAATCTCTATTCATACAACACATTTGCATGGAAATATTCAACAGTATATTATACTGCATCAGAAGCGATAGAAATAACTGATATACATATGGATATCATATTGCGACGTTGTGATAAGAGGAAGTACCTTACCGTACTTGAAGACGTATCGGAATATTTTCTACGCTCGTCAACTAACTCACTAAAACCACCATTTACTGCATACAGGGGGCTAAAGTGGGTCTTTTAATTATTGAAATTAAATGTATTTTCCTGCGACTGTTCATTGAGTTTTATTCAAAACTGTTTCAGAATATATCGTATGCATAAAGCAGGTCTGATCACTCGCTGGCTGAACGCGTATGTGCCTAAGCGCGACCGTTGTTGGAAGACATCAGCGATGGCTCAGGAAGTCAACAATCATACTGTGAATCTTAGTGACATGCAGGGATCTTTCTTTGTTTTGTTTATGGGTACCTATTTATTTTTTGCTACTAGACAACCTCCTCTTTAGTGAACAATCCCTGTGTCGCGAGGGACTTTACAAGTATATAATTAACGAGCACTAAATACACCCAAACTCGAAAAAATACTGACTATAAATGTTTCTGCACTAAAATGTTGTGTTTAGTTTAGGTTTTTTCAAGATTTTAATCTCTTGCACAGGTTTTTATATTCTTTTTTCCTTATTGTTTTGCAATTTGGAACTTTATTAAATGGAAACAAAATAAAAATTAATTAAATCATTAGCACAATAAAATTTTTCACTCAGTATAGTTAGGTACGTACTGGGAACATGCTCAATATGAGAATGTATACTGATTTAATATTTTTAGTACATAAACATGCAAATAAAGTAAACAATTCCCCCATGGGAATGCAATCTGAATGTTTCACGGGTATGAAAATTGCTGTCTGTTAAGTTTTATAGTAAGCTGACAAGCGGCAGACGGTAAAACAAAGCCTTGCCTCACTGTTTTCAGAATTTTCATACAAGTATGTTGAAAGCTTTAACGGCTAGGTACTTTACTTTTTATATCACCACTCGGACAGTTTTATTGTTCACTGTAATCTAATTTCATGGTATGTTGTTTTATTGTTAAAGTTTTAGTTACTTAAGTGATCTTTTTTATTTTTCTGAAACTGAACTAAGCGAGTTCACTAAGGCAATTTTATATATTTTATGTTATACAAAGTTAAGGAACTTAGTTCTTAGATTTTGTTACAATAGCTATTGTATTGGGTAGTGATACCTGTAAAGATAAGACTAGTAAGAAATAAATAAATTCTTCATTTTGCATGAAAGTATGAAGAAACTGTTCCAGTTCGGTCTACGAATAGTACAGTTTGTAGATGTCACTAATCATTAGGCATGTTTTTTACTGAAACGGCAGCTTGAAGAAAGAGCGGGAAAACTGCTCTCTAAGGGCAGTGGCTAAATACCCACTTAATCTGTTTATGTTAATCTTATACCTATTGTACATACATATTAACTTTAATACGTTCGAAAACAGTTTTTCACAAGTGCATACATTATTCACTTATTCACCTTTGCTTTGTTTGACGTTTGGAAAAGGTTACACTTTCTTAGCTCTCATAATACCAATTGCTATACTTTTTACTGGATTCAGATTTAGTTCACTTTCTTTCTAATAGTAATTTTGCTTCCAACCTTGGCGGATATTTTTTTTTCTTTCTAACTCCTCCATTTACTTGTTAATAATTTCGTTGCGGATACCAAAAAGGCAAGGCGGCATTCCCTGGGATTCCCGAGTGTCATAGGTCGGTGTAAGCAAGGCTTCATCGCTATTAACCCTGGCTAACAGGAGTTGCAGTGGTGGTTGTCAGGCTGGGACTGTTCTTGTGTTCTCATATTGTCTAAGCTGACCCATTGATTTTTGAAGTGTGTAAATCTACTTTTTTCCTATCCAGGTTTCTTCTCAGCGTCAACAGTGTTACTTCTTGAATATCTGTACAACAGACGCAAACGTCGTAGCGAAGACACGGTCATCAAACCCTACGTCGAGTAGACATAATAATGTGTAATAAAATTCGCAATATCTTTGCTTAACGTGTGGAAAATCACAGGCTCTATCTACGTATACTACTGTAGTTTTGGATTTTGTAATAAATAATTCTAAAATTAATGATTTTTATTTTCTACTAGCTCACTAGACATACCTATGTCCATCAAAAGCCAACGGAAACAAATGTGAGTTTTATTTTTTTCAGTAGAATTAACTAAGTATTCTTCCAGAAATCCCGAAGTAAAGTTTACAATTCCCCATTGATGGGGATCTTTAATGGAGATATGTGAATTACCCATTGCTTCTGGAGTTGCAGGCGTGCCGTAATATTGTTTGCCACCATTGTGGTATAAAAAAGTCAATTAAAGACATCATGTTCTATGTTATATCTACATAAGTTATGAAAGGAAAAATATTCGCGAAACTAGCTCAGTCGAGTATGTTAATATTATGAACGACGTGATCCTCAGCACGAGTCTACAATATGGGGTTCCAATGAATGCAAGGATCTGCTAGCATTTATAAATGAAAAGGCATTTAGCTTTTACCCAAGGCTTTGCCCGCGTTTGTATGTTGGTAAATCTTTCTCCAAGTCCTAGACTATCTTTCAGTATAAATCTATGTTAAAGCAAATTTCATGATTCTAGGTCAACGCTACCCTAATATATACTGACTGACTTTTTTAATCGTCATCGACAAACAGGATTAAACGACTGCGTCTTCTGATTGTGTTAACTTAGATTTTTGATTTTTATTGCACCAAAGGATTGCAGAACCAATTATTTTATTTTTTTATTTTTTTTATTTTTTTAAAAGACAACGCCCGCACTAGGGAACAAGCCCTGTGTCGCGGGGAGCTTTACAAACATGAAACTAACGGACACAAAGTACACCCAGACTAGAAACAAATATCTATGAATCACATAAATATTTGTCTCGTGTGGGAATCGAACCCACGTCACCCAGCACGGCGATGTAGTGGCGAGGCGACCACCTTAACCACTGCGCCACGGTGACAGTCAAAATTAAGTATTTGATATTAATTTCAGCTTGATACCTCTATACGTTCTTGAGAAAAATATTCTTGACTGACAGACAGACAGACGGACAGCGGAGTGATCCTATAAGGGTTCCGTTTTTTCCTTTTGAGGTACGGAACCCTAAAAAAGAATATAATTTAGGACATTCCTACGGTTCAGAAACAGGGCCCTGGGTAGTTTATTTTATTTATTTTATTCAATGAATCATCACCATTTCAACCCACAAACGTCTCATTGCTGGGTAAATCATCCTTCAAAAAATGTGGAGGGAATTAAGCCTACTATACCACGCTGGTCAGATGGGTTGGTGGTTTGTTTCAAATTTTCGTTTTCTCGCCGCAGTGCTCTTGTCTGCATAAATCCAGCCCTTAATCGCCTTTTACTACACTCACCGGTTGCGATGGGGTAGCGACAATATGTATTCTTAATCCTACTACATGGACAATTTAACTGGTATGAAAAAACAAATAAGGTTTTTGAATAACGAACAGATTGAGAGCCTGGTCCCCAAAATGCAGAGGAGTTTTGATCACGTCGCATCGAGTAACTTACTGGCAAGGCGCAATGAAGGGCATAGCTAGCATCTAAGATCCAGGCTCGGCCTAGTTTAGGTGATAGTGTGTAATAAATACATAATGCAGATTATAGTAACATAATATAAAAACTAAAATTTGACAAACAAAAATTTGACTGTCACAGTGGCGCAGTGGTTAAGGTGGTCGCCTCGCCACTACATCGCCGTGCTGGGTGACGTGGGTTCGATTCCCACACGAGACAAATATTTGTGTGATTCATAGATATTTGTTTCTAGTCTGGGTGTACTTTGTGTCCGTTAGTTTCATGTTTGTAAAGCTCCCCGCGACACAGGGCTTGTTCCCTAGTGCGGGCGTTGTCTTTTAAAAAAAAAAAAAAAAAAAAAATTATCTACGTGACAGATAATGTAGGTAGTTGAAATGCACAAATACAATGTGCATTGTATCATAAATATATTATCCTCATTATTCTGTTGGAATGACTATTCAGTCTGATCAGGTATCAGAAATAATAATAATGTTTATTTATTTCGCCTCACAAATACAATAGGTATATAAAAGATCATAACATAAAAAGTTCTTAATTTCTATTGTATTTATCGATGTTGATTAAAAATCCGTACCACGGAAAATCACAAGATGGTCCCCACCCCATCTGGTGATTTTCCGTGGTACGGATTTAATCACCCACTAATTTAATCATTTATTTAACAAATATTTTTATCAAAAAGTAGACTTTAGGTAGAAATATAGTATTAATAAGCCCTCAAAACATTTAATTTTCAAATTAAAGCTTACCAAATGTGTGTGAGTGTGCGGTGAATGATGTTTGTGGGATGGTGTGGTATGTGGTAATTATGTTTATAATATTTTAAGTTGTGCGGAGAAAAAAATATAGGTCATAAGTACATCAAATACCTACTCGTATTGTATTATGTGGATTCTTGACTTCTGACCTTTATATAGACGGTAAAAGAAGGATATTCTATTTTGGTGAATCAATTTTATCATCAATTCTCTTGTAAGTAAATAACTGTCTGAGTACGCATTCTAATTATTATCCTCGCTGAAATAATCGTTTATTCTGACTGAGAAAAATTTTATACTAAACTTTTTAAAATAACTTCGGAATGCTATGGTGGTTGAATGGATAAGGGACCGGCGTGGCGGCGTGCAAATAACGCGGTCCGAGTTTGATCCCGACCGGCAGTACCAATATGGATTCCACTTTGTGGAATTTATATGTACCTACTAGTCAAGTGACTTACCATCTGCTAACGGTGAAGGAAAACATCGTGAGGAAACCCATAGCCCCACATACCCTAGAAGAAATTCTATGAGTATGATCCACCAACCCGTACTAAGCCAGCGTGAGTGGATTATGGCCTAAAAACCCTCTCAGCTCTCTAGTTAGAGGAGACTCGAGCCCAGCAGTGGGATTTAATGGGTTGCTAATGATGAAAATGATAATCGGAAAACGTTTGGCGGTCTTAACTTAATATTTTCTCGCGGTCGTTGACACAACCGAACTTAAAGTTATCAAGCGATTTAAAAAATATACATTTTGATAGAAACAAGTTAGAAGTGGTTTCTAATGGAAAATACCGAAGTATTAGTTATAATGTACAATAAAGAGGTGATCACGTACACCGGCAGCGTGCAAGTCGTGCTTGTGACGCGGTCAGAAAACCAGTTCTCAGACCGCATCGGACTTTTCATACATAAATACATGCTCATTGATTCTACTTACCAGTTCAGTTTAGCCCCGATCAAGATCGGACGCAAAATTTTTACTTTTCGGAGTATTGTTTCTAATTTTATATAAAAATTAGTAGGTGTCAATGACAAAAACGAAGAGAAAGTTCGCGATAACCGACAAATTTCTACCAAGGTCAGTTATTTAAAGTTTTAAGGATTACAGTTTACAGAGAAAATTAAGCTTTTTCCAGTGGGTGCTGTTGGGATACCCTTAGTTTTCTCTTTCTTCAGAACAGTGTTGCTTCTTATCAAGGATTAAAATAGTACCACCTAAGTGCAATAATCGAAAATGTCTTTTTTTATGAGTTCCACTGTAAGAAGGCTTAAATGAATAATTTTTTTTTTCACACACAGCGCCATCTAGTCCCAAATTAATCAAATTATATTTGCATGTGTTATGGTTATTAAACAACGAATATATGTACCTACTACTTAAATACATTTTTTTTGTAAATACATACATATTATTATTAAAAAATATATATTAATTATAGTTCTAAAAGGTATTGTCCGAGTCAACTGCAGCAATTTGGTTTTTTATTGGGACTGTATTGTTTTTTTTAAATTTATTACTGCATATTTTATAGTATGTCTTGTCTATTTATTATATGGAAAATAGTGAGTATGGAAAGTACTTGAAAAATAGTGACAAAAGTATTCGCATTCAGTTTCTAATCTTTTTTCTATAGTCAGTGTTACATTAATTTTGTAACTGTTCAAAATAAAGTTCATTTTTAAAATTGTCACAGTGTTGTCCAAAAGTTCTGTACAAAGTCCAAAGGATCTTAATCCGGCAAACTAATAGTCTGTAAAGCCATTTAGATGAGTAAAAAATCAGACAGGCAGTAAGTATTTATTACACATTTGCTGATTTCATCAGGTATAAGCTTTGACCCGTTTCTTTGTCTGTTTTCATTAACTATGGGTGGAACAAGTATAAATAAGTATATCTGCAGTTCGCGACTTTCTCTGTAATTGTGTAAGAATGCAAGAAACATCTTTAGGTACTTTTGTTTCTATGTGACCAATTGTCAAAATATTTTAGAGGTCGGTAGGTCTTTGCCATTTTTAAAGTTGCATTGGATTTTAAAAAGAAAATCAATATATAAGTTAACTTAAAAAACTATCGAAATAGAAAAACTTTCTCACGCCATTATACAAAAGAACTGGCCGCAAGCATATAATATTATATACAAAAGTGTGAAAATAAGAAAATAAACGACCTATTTATACAACAAATAGTCCGAAGTCTAGTCAAGTCACAAGTCACTAGTTTATTCATAGTTATGTCATCGAAAACCTGAATTTTGTTGTCATGTTATGAAACTGCGCCAATTGACATTTAAAAAACATTTGATTTGGAATTCTTAGAACAATATAAGGAAATGTCACAAAAATAAACAATGATTTTATAAATAATAAGAATAGCTTTCCATTCTTGAACATTACTTTATACAAACAAACATGATTCAATCACAGATTACTAAATAGTGATTCAATGTCGCGTTTAACAATGAGTAACGAAAAATGAGTCTATTAAACAAATTTTAATTAGTATCTTCATTGGAAAAGTTTTGAGTTTTGATTATGTCAGTTTGAATTGCTATATATTGCATTATTAAGATATAATATACCATCTGTTGATAAAGTGTCTGATAGCCGATTCCCAACTTTAGTGACATTTTTCATGTGAGATACGTTCGAACGTAGATTCGTCATTTAAGCGACCTGCCAATTAAATAGTAGTGGTCGGAGTCGACCGACTTTAAGAAATCCTTAAGTTTCAAAATTGTCCTTGCTTAAAGTCTGGTAGCAACAAAGTTCAATGCACATTTGACACTCACGGACCAGTTTTCTTTGAACAAGTTATAAGGGTGTCGAGCGCAACGCCACAGTTACTCCAAAGTAGCACACATGTTTGAATATTCGAGGACTTTGTAAGCTAAACTTACTTCAAATTCCATGATATCATCATCTTATCATGGAAGACTATCATCTAGACTTTGATCTAATAATTCAACTATTTATATTAGAATCTAATTATCAGAATAGGGTAACTATTTACGTACAACTTATATATTATACCTTAAAAAAATTTAGAAATCGTCGTTTTCAAGTCTTGTAATTAATTAGTTATAAACGACACATTACTGGTGACTGCATAGGTGCAGATTCCTTGCTACAACTACTGTGCGATAAATCGTGTGGCATATATTTAAGTGTTTCTAAGCTTTTTCTTTTTACATGTTTAATAATACACCCAGGCCCGAGGTGGCTTCAGGTAAAAAGTTAAAAGAGCCAACGCTCGTACTCACAGTTTTTACATACTTTCTTTTTAAAGAAAATGCTTTCTAAAAACTAACTGAAGCTGTGGGTTTCGTTTCTCACTTAAAATAAATGTTATTTTCTGGAGCGTTTTGAATTTCTTGTAAAAGTGTTTCAGTACTGTTATATGAGATCTCTTTTATTATTAGTGGTTGTATTTAAGAAAAATATTAAATAGTTTTTTTTCAAAGATATAATATGATCTACTCCTTATAACTTACTTTGCTAAACATTTAATCCCTGTCAGTACCACTATAGATTATTGTAATTTAACAACTCATTGTTTGACATACGATTTCCATAGGGGACTACGACTTGTACTGTTTTAAAAAAGCCTAAGGTTTCCAAATGAAAAGCGATGAAAATATAGTCTGAAGGGACCAAATAAAAAGTTTATATGCCCTAAACGTATTGTGGTACTTAACGCTTACAAAATTAAATATCGGTGTATTTCCCATAAAATACCTAAGACTAGTTAGCATGTGTCACTTAATAGTGCCTCTTTACTCCAATTTTTTGCTTTAATTAACGAATCAGGCTATGTCACCGGATTTGCTGACGTCTTTTCCGGCCTTTTTGGCCTTAAGTGTCAAATATAAACAGAATTGATAAATATCAAATAACAGAATTAAATAACATATAAGAAATTGTAGTCGTAACATAGAGGCAGACACGAATATATACTTTTGTTTATGTTTATTATGACATAAACAAAAGGCCAATAGATTGCTTCACTTCTAAGTGTTCAGACAGTTGTGATCGCTTGACGAATTTGTTTCTTCTTACAAGCAATTTAAAAAGTTTTAAGGTTTATTTTAACAAATGACAAATATTAGCTAAGTAGTTTACATTCTCTACAACTCTGTTAAATTACCTACCATAAATTTACCAACGTTCGATGGTAATTATTCTAAATGGCTAGAGTACAGAGACAGATCGATGGAACATTCGACGACGACGTAGGCGCAGGACGCTGCGACATTTACTTACCTTTAAAGTCGTTATTATAAAAATCTCATATTGTAATCTCTATTGTGGATTAAATGTGTTGTTAAGCATATAAATGTATGTTTTCTACAATGATATTTCATAGAATGTAAGTGAAGGGTATTCCCTTCATTGGAAATGTACGGAATCAAGATTAACAGCGATGTAATTCGAAAAAAAATATCACACATTTTTATAAGTTTCGCTCCCGTCGTTCTTGTTTGGTCACTTCTCAGTTCCTGAGTGATGTTATATAGCTTAAAGCCTGCCTCGATAAATGAGCTAACCACCAGTGAAATAATTTTTCAAATCGGACCCGTTGTTATTCAGATTATCGCGTTTAACCAGATAAACAATCTCTTGAGCTTTATATATAAATATAGATTTGCTCCAAACCATGTCAGTTAGTTTAGCTAATGTTTTTATAAAAAAGTCACAGTTTCTTTGCTTTCTACACTTTGTTACATATACAACAGGTTATAATAAATGCGCCGTTGAAACAGTGATGTTGTTGGACCGGTTCATTAAGTTTATCTGTGAGTATCACGCAGCCACCGAGTGTTCACTACTAAGGTAAACTAGTTTAATTCAATACTACATATGGTAATAATTGATGAATTTCAAATGTATTATATAGCGCGTAAAATAATATATTTTTAAGAGTAGCTTTGATATTCAAATAGACAAATAAAACAAAAAGCGTTATAAATTGTTGATAAAACCTCTGCTGAACATACTTCCCGATAAAAAAAAAAAATTTAGTGCATACCGCTGAAAAAGCCAGTAGCAATCATCATAATCCTTCCAGTTAACTGCTGGGCAAACGCCTCTCTCCATTGCATACAAACTTTGATTTGTAGCCTATGCGAAGCAGTCTGGCTTAACAAATTACAAATAAGTAATTTGTTAACTTATTATGTAAAAAAATAATTGAGTGTATAAAGATTTTTTTTTATACCACGATGGTGGCAAACAGACGTACGGCCCGCCTGCACCAAGTGGTTACCATGTAGCCTATGGGCGCCTGTAATACTAGGGGCTTCATGAGCGTGTTGTCGTCTCATAAGAAACCTATTCATTCCTTTTTTGAAGAACTGCATACTGAAGTCCAATAAAAAAAAGCAATCGATGCAATATTTTGAGGATAAATAAAAATGAATGACTAAATGTGTTGCTAAGCGACTCAAGAGGGGCTGGAAGGATCAGCTAATTCTTTTTTATATTATTTGAAGGTGACATAGCCATAAATGTTCTTAAGATGAGTAAAAATGATAAAATCTGTTCTCAAATACGCCTACATTTAAAGACATTAATTAATTTCGTTTATATTCATACGTTATATTCATCAGTTATATAACAGACCAGCACTGGGACATTGATGGGTTGTGTCCCACTGCTGGGCTCGGATCTCCTCTCCTCTATCTAGAGAGCTGAGAGGGTTAAGGCCATAATCCACATACGCTGGCCTAATAACAGACCTAATTTTATTTTTTTACTAAAGGTGCGATGAAATTTCGTAACTAGGTCTTACATAAGAGTGAAATAGGTATAGGTACCTACAGCAATATCGGCTGATTACCATAACCTGTAACCATCAAAATATCGTGCAAGTTTATGGATTATTTTGCTTAAAATAACCATAGCTAGTAATCACAAGGTAACAACGTGAACACATTAACGTAAGGTAAACAATATGAAAATTAAGGCAAGATGATCCAAGAACGGTTGATGTTGCATCATCTGGATCGACCGGTATGTTTAAACTAGTACAATCTGGTTTATGCAAATTTTATGCAGTTTATGTTTGCAACTAAGCAAACATAAACTGACTGAAACATAAGCATAGTAATACAAGCTTAAGCGTGAAGGTTAAGAAAAGGACACACGAGGAAACCTAACCTTAATGAATTCTGAACTGGATATAAAGTCTGTAATGTTATTTCCATACTTATGAATATTTAATAGATAAAGGGCAGTTTCTAGAGTAAATATATTACAACTTATTGTTAGTTTAGTAAATAAATAATATATTAGTCCTTGAACAGGTTTTCGCAAACAAAGTTTATTTTCTTAGGAAAATTTTGATTCAATTTCTCAAAGCAGTAAATATTGTCAAAATTGTTTAAAAGTTTCGATATTGTTTAATTAAAATATCTAAACAACCACTAAAGCTCTAGTTTTGTATAATTCGAATAATAACAAAAAATATGTTGACACAAAATTATATTTTATCTAGGATAATACCTAGTTAGGGTAGGATTTGGACTACATTGCTAATGTATTTTGTTTATTCTGTGGAGATAAGCGCCTAAACTTTTGTGCTACAACGATAAAAAACTTGTACCGAAACTTAGTCGTCCAGTGTACTATGCATGATAAATGTTGATAATTTTTCAGACAATCTCTACAATACTTAATTTAGATTTCAGTAGTAGCATTAATCTTTATGTTAATTTTAAGTTTATAGCAAAATTTATAAAAAATATATTTTTTCATTATAAGTTTAAATTAGGTGAGGCCTATGTTCAACAGTGGACGTCATTGGGCTGATATGATGATGATAATGATGAAGTTTATATCAGTGCTAAGTGGCCGTATCTAATTTAGTAAATTTCTAATATCACTTTATCTGACAATATATATCTGATGATGATGAATGAGGGGTAATATTTGTGAGTTTGTATGTATTGGCTAATCATAGAAACTACTCTTCAGATCTTCATTAAATTTCACTCAGAGATAGTCTAAAACTTGGAGAAGGACATTAGCTATTTTTTATTTACTATGCTGTGAAGTTGAAGTCGAAGTCTTAGGTGTTATTTTATTCAAAACCGTACAGTAATCATTTCAACAGTTAAACATATTTCATGAAACCTGAAAGTTAATCTCAAATTTGATAACAAAAATATCTCATTTCACGAACATTTAAAATTTATCTCTTGGAAAATTTTATTATTTTGTAACGGCGGAAGTTTTAATATTATTCCTTAAATATCCTATGGAATGGCAACTTTTTAAGTGTCACGAATGTTGGATCAACTTACACATATTATTAAGTATTTATTATTGACCTTAATTTAGATGTTTATGTTTCTTACTGTACAACGCTTCGGAGAGTAACGGTAATGGTAATTAAAAAAAAATCAGTGACATCTTTGGTGTTAACTGTCTTCCAAATTTATTTTGTGTAATTTGTTGTGAGCAACGTGTATTAAAACAAGTATTTCTTTATTTCCAGGCTTGCTAAAAATTTGTGCACCAGAAAGGGCAGTCGTCTGGCGAATACCGGCAACCGACTGGAACACGCAGTCCTCACCCACATCCAGCACGTACCGTAGATCACGAGTCGCTCACTCCACCCCTCATCACATCGTCCATCTCCCTTCCACCGGCATCAGCTAAACCTGCGTGAAAGAGATAGATGCTAGCGAGCATGGCCCGCGGAGACGAATGCAAAACCGCTACCAAGGCTAACTACGCCTGCAAGTCGTTAGATGTTACTGCTCCAATGAAGTAAGTATATACATACCAGTCAAAATAGCATTATCTCCGTAAGAAAATTATTATTTACAAAAATGTACTTTACACCGATACTTTACAGCCAAAACCGGATGAATTATCCGTGGGTCACACCAATATTTGTTGCGAATGGACATCGAAGACATTTTTCACGATTTGGCAACATTGCTGAATTTCATTTTCTGTAATAGAGCGGTTCACATTCGGCATTATATCGCTCAAATTTTGAACGCACTCAGTTGACAAGCAAGTATTCATACCGAATGTGATTGTGTTGCCACCTTTACACCAGACAAAGCTTTAACTTGCAATATCAGTGTTCTTACATTGCCCGTCTTAGTTCATAAAAGAGTTCTGGCAGGTCGTTTTAAATTAAAAATATATTCCGCTGTTCTCATAACGTCCATTCCATATAAAAAAATAAGAGTCAGTAAAAGAACAGATCACCTGTAACTTAATGCCGACATTAATCTACAAGTTGGCAACTGGCCAACACTGTGTTCAAGAAATAGAAATTGTATATTTATTTCTGATTTACCTACATTGGCTACATTATATTCTGAGATGAGCTTCTGAGATTATTTCGGAATTGATACGTTAAATTACATTATTTAATTTTCACATTTCAGATGAATTTAATTTGAATAAATATTGCCTAAAAATCTGAAATTATGCTTGCCTTGAAATCTCGTAAAGATTTTAATAAAAAAATGAAGATGATTACCAAAATATTGTAATTGTATATATTTTTCATGTACTGCAAAATTAGTGTTGTCTAAGCCTGTACAAATTCACGTAGATATTGCCATCTTGCATACATTTTTTAGAATGAAAGCTATAAGAAAAGAGTAAGCGATGCATTTTCTCTTTACTAAAAGGTGTTTGCTGAAGTGTGTGTTTCATAGGTTTCTCCAGTTGTACCTAGTTATTACATCCCACACTATAGGGCTCGCTCATTACTTAGATGATTTAAATATTTAAAATAGAACGTTGGAAGGGGAAAAGTCTAATCGGGGATGTTCTAAAGAAAGTACAGGTCGGGAGTAGTATCCGGCGAACATGTATAAATATTGAAGAAACGAAAGATGTATGTCAGACTCGTAGCAGGTGGAAGGAACTAGCCTCTGCCTACTCCTGTATTGGGCAAGTGGCGTGATCTATATATGTCTATGTATATTTAATAGAGTTTATGTTTATTTCCAGAAAGGCGACATACCAGGCTCCTCAATACCAGCAAGTGAAGAAGCCAGAGCAGAAGAAGGACTACGGCGCCTGGGGCTCTATCTACAAGGACAAGAAGAATTTCACAGACATGCACCTTTGCTGAACGTTCCACCTGCCGGATATCATTAACATAATATTTCGTCACTAACTTAATTAGAGCTACAACCAAAAATGTACCAATAACCATGAAATAAATATTGACTTTAAATTATACTGTGACGATTAGCTTTTTCTTATTGTTTCCAATGGTGTAGGTTACTCGCAAACTAACAACTCATGTATCATAATTAACAGATTAAACATCATCATCATATATCAGATTTTTTGTTGCCAGACCTGATTTTTTCGATTATTCAGTAACCTGTGAGTTATAGGCATTATAGGCATCAGCGCAGTGGAAGCGTGCTGGGCCCATAACCTAATTGAATTATGATATTTTAAATAAAACGACTTGTTTCGGTGAAGACTCGTGGCAGAAGAGAGAGAATTTATTTTTATACCATAGACATACATAAAACTTATCCACAGATAATACAATAGAACTTTATTAGTTTATTTGATGTTAAGACAAATGATATTTCCAACGTTAGGCATTATGGTTAGTTTATTTGAGCGACGGGTGACTTATGTATAAAATGTTGATATTAAAATAAATTAATTTGACAAAATCGTCCTCATTTTATTTAGTCGCAAAAATAAACGTGGCTTTATGCGAATGCAGTAAAATTAACGACTGAAACTGCTTCCAAATAATATTGAAATGACGACATATTTACATGTAAATGTGTCCAATTTAAAAATATGTGTACCTACATACTTACATTTAAAAAAGTGTTAGTTCAATGGAATGAAATGAAAATAGAACTAGAGGCTTATGTAAAACGGTTTAAATGTCAAAGCAGTGAAATTTATGTAGGTACGGCTAACGGCTAAGGAAATAAAAAAATACAGTAGTGTGTAGTGTGAAAATCTTTACAGTAAAACAAATGCTATCCATCGTAGGAACTATCTGAACTGCATCTGAATATCTTATACAAGAAAAATGAAAAATGTCTTATTAATATTTGCCTCGTCTGTAACGCAGGTTTCATTCCTGTTGAGGCAAATATGATATTTGGTTTTTGGTCATGAAATTCCCAGTATATTAGCCCAAACTTAATGTGAACGGTAAATGACAATAGGCTCGGCAATAGGCCGCTATGGCATAGGAATTAATATACCTGGCGAAGTGCATCAGGTTCGCTTTGTTTTTTTTTCATTGTTAGGAAGCTGGAAGCTTATTCTAGTCTCAAAATTAAAAAAATAACTTTCAAAGCTTTTATCATAATAGAATATGTTTCGCTTATCAAGCCCCTCTGCAGATATCACTGGAGCTACAGGCATATTTTTCTGTACATCCAAAGAACATACTCTCAGAAATATAATATGATACAATTGAAAGAGAGCCGACTACAGTAATGAAAACTTTTTATTGTTCCAAGATTAAAGTTTTCTCTACGTCTAGTGATATTAAAGTCCAAGAAATATTATACAGCGAAAAGTTTCCCTCGAGTAATCTTACTTCTAAGAAAGTTGCTTATGCTTAATGAATAAGTGAAATAGAAGTAACATAGAAGGTTACAAAACAAGACACATATTGGAACGGAGATGATACGAGTAAAGAGGAGCAACCAATAAAAAGCTAACTAATAAAATTGGAATACAAGTCGCTCGCCGTAAATCTATTTATGATAAATCTGTCTTCTAACTTTGTATTCACTTTGTAAGAGTCAGAGTTCCAGTAAAAGAAGGCTTTATGATACGTTTCCTAATATGCTAGTTTATACATTTATTGTAGTAACACACAATGATACAATGTAGCTGGAAGTGTTTCATACAAAAGTTAGATACTTTAAACTCACAATTTAGTTCGTCAGCTATATTAACATGAACAAACAATGCTATTTAAAGAAGTTAGAACATCAAATGTGTTCGTAATGGCTATTACAAAATTCACTGAACTTTGTAGAGCTTAATACAGTTCTAGAACTAAGTGGATTCAATGGATTGCAACAGTAATGGTTAGAGACAGTGTATTTCTCTGTTTGCATGGCAATACACAACTGAAATATTGAGACTCACTTCCTATTATTTCTTTTAATCTTTACAGATTTTCTTAAGAGTAACAACTGACGGCTACTGCATTGTCCGTAGCGTTCATTATGGACTCCTGCGTGAAGTTGTTCGGGCACACAGGGCACAATATTAAATAAGGCATCGTCTGTGCAATGGCACCACACTTGCACTTTAAGTCGGAGTGATCAGAAAATCTCCACTGGCCAAATTATCTATGGTTTGGCTGAATTGAGTCCGAAGTCTGTTTTATTTAAGGACTTCTAGTAAGCCACGGAGTATATGGTATTTCTGATTAGACCATTCATAATAATATTCATTTAAGTTATTAATTTCAACACGTGAAAAAATGCTGTCCACTATGTTTACCGTGTAAATTTCATTTCAAAATAGTCCGGAAGAAAGATTACGGTTATTTGGCGAAAACGTTTAGCCTATTTGGAGGATTTAACTAGTATTCTACTAACGTACAACCTAGAAGCCGGTAATCTTTTAAAACATGGCCGCTTGGGACTCTGCAAAATTTTCAAACTATATAGCACATAAAAGTCTGACTATCTCTGAGTCTCACAACTTACGTGCTATTTTATTTTCAACTGCAGTTCCTTTTATTTTTTTTAAAGGCAACGCCAGCACTAGGTTACATTCTCTATGTACCAAGGGATTTTAGTATACCCGGACTCGAAACAAATATCTATGAATCGCACAAATGTTTGTCTCGTGTGGGATTCGAACACACGTCACTCGGCGGGACCACCGTAATCACTATGTCACGGTGAAATGCCAATACTTGAAATACTTTAAAACCAAGCCCCTGGGAATTATTAAAATAATACTTTACGAGACCTTGGTCTGGAAATTGAACAGTCTATAATAAAATCTTTGTAGGTCAGAAAACTAAAATGACCGTTACTGAAAGTTCATATTTGTAAGCCACTGTGTCATTTAAACGTGGACTTTAACGTTTTCGTTACCTAAAAAAATATACTAAATAAGCATTCTCATTAATGGTGACGTAGTTATAACCTAATTTTTATAATAATTTCGTGTTTACTATCGTGAACGTTCTTTCAAGCATTGTTATGAATACATTCTTATCGTTATTTTGAGTATTTAACTGATTTAACACGCTAACCTCGTAAAGAGATTAAGTTATACCTGTATACTCTCTACTTATTTATTATGTGTACCAAAAGTGTAAGCAAAATTGAAACTAGCAATTAATGGTTCGTCATCATCATGTCAACCCATAAACGTCCTACTGCTTGGCATGGGTCTCCTCAAAAAAAAAATGGAGGGAATTTAGCCTACTCAGTGTTAATTGTTAACAATTAACGATTAATTGCGTGTTAATTCCCACTAAAAAACTAACAATTAATTAATTGTTATAAAGGAAAATTACTTTAATTATTATTATTTGAAAATTTCTACAGTTTAAATTAATTTATTGTTAGTTGTTTGGTGGCGATCAATATGCAATTAATCGTTAATTGCAATTAAAATGTGCCAAAGACTCACTGAGCCTACTATATAGACAAGTTGGTATAGGGTTTTGTTTCGATTTTTTCTTTTCTCGCAGTGCTCTTGTCTGCTTAAAGTTAATTATTGGTTAATTAACCTAAGCAATAATTGTTTACTTTAAATAATGTATTTTTGTATTTATCTAAATAAATAAATTCTAAATTAAAAAAAAAAGAAAATATCAAACAGCTCTCACCTCGAACTGAAGTCGCTAGACAATTTGCTATTATTGCTTGATTAGCTAAAACATCAAGTGTTGTGATAACTAGCTCTTTAATACTAATAGTTATTCACTGATTATATAATAAAGGAAACTGTATTATTGTTTAAATAAACCTATCTCTGTTCTGTGGCTTAAATAGTCAATGAAGTATAATTGAGTCAGGAGATTTTTGCAGCGAAATAAAATGGGCATCCTTTACTTAAATCGTGGCACCTGTTTCACTCATTGAAAGCATTTACATACAGTACTAATGAAGTAGGTATATTATTTATTTTATTAGCTTCAAATACACAAAACTTGACTTAATGCCAGAGGCATTCTCGACCAGTCAACCTGAGATGGTGCAGAGATGTTACAAAGTATCTATATTCAATCTAACATAATTTGAAACAGCGCAGCGACAGTGGTGGGAACTTATGAACTGGTTAGGACATTTTTTAATGAAGTTACTCTGTGGAAATTGTAAAAGTTTAGATCAACTTCAAAGATTTCTATAATGAGTAAACTTTCATTTTAAGCTGGTAGCTAATTAGTATCCTGACCTACTAGTTTTCATTTCAACAGAGAGGCTTCTTACACCTAGGTACATTTATATTACTATAATCAATTCACTTTAACCCTATGTATTTAGCGCTAATTTGTAGCAATAACCTCATAAATAATTTGACCTTCTAATTCCTGGTTTACTGAGCCGTCAGTGGTGGGCTGATACGATGATGATGATGATTATGATGACTGCTGAACTTTACCACACATTAGTCAAAATACTTGCAGGTAGTTAGTAGGTAGTTGACAGAGCTTCATTGATTTATCATTAATTATTTATAACGTACAAAATTATTTGTTTTGTCGCGACCATGTTTGTCAAAGTTTATAACTGACAAGGTAAACAAACATTTCCAAAGTAATAAAGTTGTTTTGATTTATGAAACAGTTTCTTGTTGACTGCAATCTTGTTGTTTTTCATAACAGCCCTCAAACTTAATAAATGTCAAGTTACATGAACACTTTAGGAACAAAATTTGTACTTATTGCCTTATAGATAGAATTCAGAGTACAGTAGCTAATTGTCTTCAATAAAATGGTTTCTGAAAGAGATGCAAACATTTTACTACTTATAGGGAATTTTTTGATAAAATTGAAAGTGGAAGTCGAGTTATTTTATTAGGAGATATATTCAAGAGAGTATTATGAAACTCAGCTTTAGTGTTATATCCTTCCTCAGTGATATCCAATAATGTTATAGGGGTTGTATTTGTAAAATCTAAATTACAAAACGCTTGTGCGCCAATACTATATTGGCGCACAAGCGTTTATATATTTATATTTGTTTTATAATATTTCAAGTTATTGTCATCTGATAAGTTAGTGCACAGTTTACGAAGAATCACTTTGTTAATTTGTTTAATATTTTTCATGTACAAATTTAACTTACCCACTAACTAACGTATTTCAATGTGTATAATTATTTCAGGCTGCCCTTGCACTTGTAGTGACGGATCAAGAATACATAATGTTACTACCCCATTTCAACCCGTGGGTGTCGTAAAAGGCGTCTAAGGACCTAACATAATATTAACCTTAAACAGACAAGAGCATTGCGAGAAAAGAAAAATTCGAAACAAAACCTATACACACCCGTTTGGCCAGCGTAGGCTAAATTCCTTCCACAATGTTTAGTGGACATCCGTGCCCAGCAGTGGGACGTTTATGGGTTGTAAAGAGAATTTCGGGCTACTGAACAATATGTACTTTTAGGAAATCGTCAAATAACCGATTTTGTACAACAGAAGTTATTACAAGACAAGTCGTAAATACCAAACAAATTTGTCCCAAGATTATCACAATCCTTTGTATTAGGCTCGAAGCTAATCTGATTATAATATTTATTACATTACAGCTTGTGTGTAAATATTTTTGTTTTGTTTTCACCGCGGCACCACTCGGTATTCGTATATGTGACTACACACAATATATTCCTTCACTATTCCTGCCTCGGCTGGGTTCCATTATGCAAAGTTTTCTATATTCGTTTTTGCTTTCGATGATACGTGGAGAAATTTAGCTTAGAAATATTGTTAGACTGGCCTGTTAGTCTAGTGGTTAGTGACTTTGACTGCTAAACCGGATGTCGTGGGTTCGATCCCCACCCAGGACAAATCTTTGTGTGATGAGCATGAACGTTTGTGTAATTTATCTATAATATGCATGTATTTACAAAAAAAATGTACAGAGCAAATATAATTGCTTAATTTGGGACTAGATAGCGCTGTGTAGAATATTATTATTATATTATTATTATTGTTTCTGTAAGTTTCCGTTGCGGGAGTAAATTTGTTTTTATACTTATTTTTTTTTTTTATAAGACAACTGCACGTATTCTTTAGTGCTATTAAGAAGAAGAGGGCGTGATAGGAACTAACGTAGGCAGATGATAATGATCATAATTATATGGTGCGAATCTAGGATCTTTTCAAGGTTCAGATTTAACAGTGATGTATCCTTAAAAACAGAGTTTTGACACTCGTGAGTTCAGGAATTCCTAACCTACTGTTTTGGAACCCGCAACGAAATTAAAAGTGTAGTGGGATATACACACATTGTTTTGAGTTTAAGAGTATACTTTGAGACTGTTAAAAAATCCCCAAAGATTTGAAGCAAGTTTTATTTGAAAGTGCATCAAATGTCTTTTATTTATTTTTAAAATGAAGCTTAATTACTTTTAGAGCCTTAGCGGCTTGAGTCCTTCTAAAGCCGCTTTAAAGCGCACAAAGTTAGTACAGTCTCTTAACTAGATTACACTGATTTCTTTCAGCGGATGTTACGCTTTGAAAAGAGTATCTTTTATAAAGTTCCTTGTTCTAGAGTTTTTTTTTAATTGCTACTGGGGCGAGGGTCCCAGTTGCAATTAAAGAAAACCTTTATTTTTGACTCAAAAATGGAATGCACCTAATATTTTATATTGTTACAGCTGAGATGAACGATGGAACGAAAAGTCCAAAGCAAAAACAACATACAATTTACGCTGATTTATTCTTCCTGATTTTATTGCCAGTTATTTTCATATAACGCTTTGTAGCGTACTGATCGTAGGCAATTTGACACTTTTTTTTTTCGAATTCCCTTTTACATTTTATAAGCATTACTTTGTAACCAAGATGATTCAATGAGATTACATGCTTCCTAAAATCTAAATGACGTAGTTATAGTTATTCTCGACGTGTCCGTTAGGTAGGCACAAGTAAAAATGGACCAAATAAAGTGAGCATCGTTAACTTTTATCAGTAGAAAGTGAAGTAATAACTTGGTTCGACGTTAAAGAGTCGTGTTTTGGCAAAGTTCCCTTTTGCACGATTAATTCCAACCTGCCGATTGCTGTGTTTGGTGCTCGTTCAATTCTGTTGTTTGATTTTAGTTTTGTAGTTTTATGCAGTATCTATCTTCTTTACTGGGAAACTAAATCTCTTAACCATATAAGAGTAAATGCCTTACATCCTCTTTAGGTACTAGACCATCTCTATGTGAAATTTTATGAAGATCAGTAAAATGCTTAAGACGTGAAATCGCCAAAAAGATTAAAATATCTAGGAAATAAAATGATGATATCATTAACCTGGATAACAATCTTTTTATCCGTGTCTGAGCTGGTTTCATCATCATCAGTCCACATGTACCCACTGCTGGGTATAGGCCTCTTCTCCACAGCGCCACTTCTCATGGTCCTCGGCCAGCCGCATCCAGTGAGATCTTGACGATATCGTCTGACCATGTGACCATGTGGTGGTGAGCTGGAACAAAAAACAAAACATCGCATCAACTACAACACAGCTCTTTTAAAATTGTAAATTTCAAAGCCATTGACGTAAACTTTAACTGAGTACGATGTTCATTTGTTTTAACGTGTACATAAAAGCTAACGAGTGATTCATAAATGAAACTAACTATTTCATACGTATAATATACGTATTTAGGCTAAATGTACGTATTCAACTCCACGGGGTTCGTAAAATTACTTTATTTTCTACTTGTTTTAGTTACGCAACACTTTTTTTTAACTTTTATACGAACGCAAGTAACGCATCTCATGAATGCTGTTTAAAAAATGTATAGAATACTTAAAGATAGTTAAGTAAAAATAATACCACAAGAAAACAATAATATTCATCATTTAAACCCATAAACGTCCCACTGCTGGGCACGGGTTTCCTCCACACAATGTGGAGGGAATTATGCCTACTATACCACGCTGGCCAGATGGATTGGTATAGGATTTGTTTCGAATTTTCCTTTTTTTACAGTGCTCTTGTTTGCATAAGGTTCCCTTAATCGTTTTTTACGACACCCACGGGTTGAGATGTAGTATTGACATTATCTATTCTTAATTCGCCAACTCGCAGATAATATATATAGAAGGATATATAAAATACAAGGATACATATTAATAATTATAATTTTTAATCATAAATACGGTCATTTAGCCTAAAGTACCTTTTTCAGAAAATTATTTTTTTATAATTTTGCAAATTGGAATACATCGAGGTTTATGGATTATATATCTGTATATGTTGGATTGATAAATAAAATCCTTAAATGTATCACAGATGCATCGTAGAAAAGAAACGTGCAAGGGTGCTTGTTTTACAACCACTTCCGATTGTTACTTAAATTTTATTGCGACTGTTATACTTTTTTAAAGTGCAGTTAGCCTTTATTGCTTATAAAACAGTCCAAATGGAGATTGTAAAGTCAAGGAAATAGGTTTAAATCAGTTTCCTTGTATATGATTGTATATAAAGCAACTTCAGGCTCTTCGAAATATCTTCTTTTGCAGTATTCAATAGCGATGTAACAAAATAATTAAAATAATAATTGTTTTGGTATATCACAGTTGAATACTCCAAAAGTACAATACCTATTTAAATTACCGAGTTTTGATGGTTAATTTCTGTTTTCTAGAAGTTCTCTTTTTGAGATTGATTCTGAACCAATATTACAGAGGAGGTTAAAAAGATCAGATCACATGAAGAAAGTGCAGCGGAAAAGTGTCTAATAATTCACACTATGTCGCATTTTTAATTGAAAATGTCCAGCATCTCATTGAAATAAAAATAAAAAGTTATGTTTAGGACAATAGGGTAAATGAGAATACATTTTTACGAAAGTAGAAAGTAGAAATTACCAACTAAAGGCCGGATACCTTTTTCAACTTTAATTCTAACGTCAAGCATAAGAAAAATGAGCATTAACGGCTCTCGCATTGTTATTTCGTCCATGAGATTGTGTTTTAATGACAGAATTGTGTTGAGGATCGTCGGACAGTGAATTATTTAGTTGCGCCTTTGTTCCCGCGAACCTTTTAGATGCTTCAGTGTTTAATTGAACAGGCTGTATTGACTTTCCTCTTGTAACGACTTGTTAGTCCTGTATTGTGATTGCTTTTTGTTAAATTGAATAAGCAATACCTTTGGTTTGTATAGGGTTAAATGGTGCCGTGGTTAACGTCAATTACTTTATATAGTGAGATTAGCTGCTTTCAGGTACAGAAACAAAAAACTAGGAATACAAGTCCTTGTTGCTATCTTTTGTGGAGCGTTGGTGAATGGACCCAAAATGCTATGTTGAGCTGAAGCTTAGCATACTAAAACCACAATACCTACACCGAAGAATTATCCAAAGAAATAGCGAGTTATGATAGTTCCGATCTTCTGTAGACTGTAAGAACATCCTCAATTGGACAGCCAAATTCCTATTATGCATAGAAGATTAAAGAACTCCATGAGTGTTTACTCCAAATAAATTGCAAGCATAATTTATTGGCAGCAGGTACACGGGGAGTTACATCCTTCTTTTTTGTCAACTTTTTAGTATAAATAAAATTTTTACGCGTAACATATATTTAGAAAAATCTGAACATTCCGTATTGATAAATTTTACGTTTTATTAGTTAGGTATAAGTAGGATATAAGTTCTTTGTCGTAGTTTACGACTTGTGGGATACACTGTACGAGTTTGTTCTTATTCCGCTTCTAGGTCGATATCTGCGGGTAAAAGTTTTATTCCTAATGAACGTATGTTTCCTTTCGTAAAGGGCTTATCGGATTTGTACATCTTTTGGTAGACATCCTTCGTGACACATGCGAGATCTTAATTTTATGCGCACGCGTATGCGAGGTGTGTTAGTTTATATTAATAAATAGTATAAAAACCTGTAACAAATGAAAATTTAATAAAAAATAGAATAATATTGTGTATATTATTATTGTGACTACACTTTGTTATGACGGTAAAAAGTAAAGTGATAGAGACATAGCTGGCAATTTGCGAATATTTTACTTATTTGTTAGCTACTTTGCTCAGCAGCTTTAAAATTATAAAAGTTTAATATCCTCCTTCATTATTAAAATACTTTAAAAAAAGTTCCAAACTTTCGACGTACACGACTACAAACTACGTAACCAGAAAACAGCCAGTACCTATCTTATTCTTTACCGAAGTTTGTCAAAGGAGTCAGCTGATGACGTTAGGGTTGCTCGCTTACTAGGATCGTTTAGTGCTAAGGAAGCGATTCTACGTTCTCTCGCACATCTGTGGTGGAAATGCAGCCTTATACCGGTGCGACAGTGAACTTGCTTTGTTATTGTGCAAGTTTCCGCATAGTGCAGCGTCGGACGGCCGCGCGGGTGCCGGGCGGTATCGCGGCACGTGCTATCGACCAGCGACGTAGTGCGGACATGGCGGGCAGCGGCGACGGCACAGCACGTGTGTGCGCGCGCAACAAACCACACATAGCGCGAATTAAAAACAAAGAGTCTGGGAATACGTGAGATGAGTTCCGCTGTTTGAGCTTGTATGGTTTATTTTTAGACTGGAATAAAGGGGATTGGATTAAAGGTCATACATAAATAGAGATGTCAGATAGACAGGTAAATTATCAAGATAGAAGAAAATACAATAATAACAAAAATCTTATATGCATATGCAAAACTCATAGGTACTAGTTTCAATTTATCATTGATAACATAAATACTGCTACTGCAGTAAAATTAATAGGGACCAGGATTTACTCTGAACTTTCAAAACTTTATTTGGTTACTTTGTGTAATCTTGCACCACTTTGCTGGAACATATAAGGATACTAGGATATTACAAGTGTGCTTATGATTTAGTTAATTAATCTTATTAATAATTGTAGAACATTTCGGAAGGATTTAAAAATTATATTATAAAATAAAATTATGTCTAATATAAATATATGTCAGATGAGACAAAGATGGATACGCTAGATCATATTTACAGAGCGCGTGATAAATCGGCGTCAAACACTAACTGGCGAGCGAATTTATCATTGAACAAACTCGAGCAGTTTACGCACCAAATTAATATTTCCCGGTAGCAAGCGGCGAGCTTTATCGATAAGAGGTCGGCAAGCAGCTGCGGCAGTCTGCCGGCGGAGGCGGCCGCACGCCGCACGGCAGACGCCGCATGGCCGACCGGGGCAAATATCGCGTCGCGCCCCTGCCGGCGCCGACCAAGAAACAGTACGCGTACGTGCCGTGTCCTCGCTCCGAGGAGGTGGGTACCGACTTCGCTCTCCAGCTCCTCAGAGGATATCACCGCGAGGAGCCGGAGACACCACGCAAGTCGCCGCCCGGTAAGTTTCACACAAGTGGCCAAAACTTTTTCATTGGCGGGAAAAAAGTTTGCACGTGAGTTTTGGCACGTAAATTTGTAGTCTATTTTGAATTTAAATCACAAACGTAACGTTAATCTACTAAGTAAGTTCTCATGTCTTCGTAATGGATAAACATGTTTATGAAAACGTCAACATTCCTAAGTATTTATGTTAAGAGTATATTCATAACACGTAGACTAAATATCAAATTAAAATAACTGAATTTAAATCCAGCCGTTGAACAGATAATCTCTCAGAAAAAGTGACACAATAAGCTTTGGTAGATACGCAGTCGTACCTACATTTTATCATAAAACTAACAAAGAGTTAAAGAAAATATCATGTCAATATTGAACTTGTCTCGAAGTTTATAGTTCAGTCAGTAGATACATAACCGGCATCATCTTGACGAGGGTTAAACAGTTAAGCTTCTGCCACAATGCTAAGAAAGAGGTATATTATAAATTCATAGTAAGTATGTATTTAAAAGTAAATAAATAAATTAAATGTACATATTTCAATCTACACTTATTTAGTTTAAAGTTTATCCACACAAAACTTATTCAACAAAAAAGTGGGCAGTGAGGGCTCCGATTTGGAAGATTACGGCTGAGTGTTAAAAACTTTTTACCTTAATATTTTATTTAAAAATCCAATTAAAAGTTTACATTATACTGCATCGACAGATACCTACATACAAGAAACATAATATTATATACTTACAGGAATTGAATGTAGAATCTCAGCAGATCCGTAGCCGTAACCAAAATTATCGGATTTCTGCAAACAGTCTATCCGATTTCAATCAAAAAGAATAGTTTTGGATATACACGGACTTGTTTAACCAAATAATGATTTTTTAAATTATTCATTCTACTTTAGTTATTAAAAAATCTTATCTATAACTGAAACTAAAACTAAAGTTTCGGACTTTCAGATGAACCAAAATAATTTCATGTCCGTAATGATAATGGAAGCCGCTATAATATTTTTCATATATCCGTACCCTTCTCCAAACACCAAGTTACATAATGCACACTACCGCTATGCCTTTTATTTTATCCTGCAGTTTATTTTAAAGCTTATTTAATGATTCCATAACCACTTTCTATAATAACCAATTCTAAGCATCTGTCGTCGATATTAAAAGGGCTATGTTGATATATTTATATTACTAACTTGCAAAATAATATTCTGACTAGAAAACAGCAAGTGTTGTTTATAGATAGGATATGCGCCTAAATGGCTTTTTCAAGAGAGTAATGTCTCTGTACCTTAGCCTTATTTTTCATAATCCTTTCCCGAGGACAAGCGACTTCCCTCTGTTGTTTGTTTAGATGAGGTAGCTAGTTTAATTGTCTCCGGTAATTTTTTGGTCAATTTATATTTTAATTTAAAGTACAAATTGGATTTTATAAATTCATAGCCATGTACTTTCGAACAATGTTTTCTGTCATCTTCGTTTTGTTTCGGCTTACTCTTCGACAAAAAAAAGAGTAGTAGGAATAAGGCCACACTCTATATGCTAATGTAGTCACACATATTTGTATTCCAAAAAAAGCATTCAAGTACCTACCTCGTTATACCTTGATATGTGTCGGCATTTCCCATGTGATTGGACAACGGAAATTAGATCCAAATCGATTTATGACACTCTCATCGAATCGACACATGTACATAATTACAAAGAGGGGTTTCTAAAAATAGAAAGATTAGAGTCACTGGCTTTAACGGTATCCTGCGCCCCTATTAACTGTCAAAAAGTTTTCATCCGAAAAAGAGGTCGCTTCCAGATTTTAGTTTCATAGCGGCAGAAAATATAATATAATAACGCTAAGTAGCAGTATGCTGGCGCGTTTCGTCCAGTGAGTGTGGAGGTTCGACTCCTCCTCTCAAACCCATTATTTTTCTTTTTCTTCCCTGTTTCAATTTTCCTTTTCGGCAGGCAGTGGCTTGGTCGTGTTTTCTTCATCATGTCATGTCGGGCTCGTTTGCCACTTCGGGCAGTAACAAAAAATTAAAATTAATAATTTTAAATATTACGATATTTAAAGATTATTATACGAAATCCTATTTTAAGCTCCTCGTTTTTAGATTAGACACGGGAACTTACCGATGATTGCGAAGAAGGGCCCTGAAAGTTATGGCTACAATAGTCTCAGGTACTTACTACTCTTATACGGTTCGTTAGATTCACGATTTATAGTACGCATCTTGCATAGAGGTTTCACTTAATGCTGAGTGGGTCTCAATAGCTCGTAGAATCGATATTTGTGTGAGTATGAGTGTTTCTTTGTACAAGGATAGTAATTCTATAAATACTAAAGGCTGCTCGCAGGTGCTCGCATTTTGGTAGAATGAAGTAACATTCAAAGAAAAGATATGTCTGAAATATTTATATTATATTCAGCTTGGTTTTTGTTCTCACAATAATATTGAATAATAAATGTAAATATTTTTTTTGTTTTGAGATAGAATGAATTATTCATGATTCATATATCGCAGGCAAATATGCTATGGTAAATTGTGTTCTATTAAAAATATGGTGACATGTGCTTTTCAATTTCTTTTTTATTTTATGTAGTGTTGAAACTTTTATTAACATTAAGTTAAATTGCGTCATTTTGTCGGTTAGGTTCGCTTGGTTGTAAGCTGGAATGGCCTCATACGTGGAGTTGCGTCTCTTGTAGAGACATAAAATGTTAAAATGTAGATTATTACCGATGCGTGTAATTAAAGCATAAAGCACGGCTAATTGTGTAACATTATATTTATTTTACTCGCGGGAGATAATTTAAAGTTACTATTCTATTAATTTTCGTAGTTGTCCAACGCATTTAACATAATTATGTGCTTTTCTGAAATTATTTTACCTTACATTATCTTCTCTTCTTTTCTTTTAAAAAGACACACCAAGTACACCTCTAAACAAATATCTATAAAGTACACAAATATTTGTCTTTTCTGGAACGACACTCGGCACAGCAATGTCAGTGGCGCAGCGCCGTGGCGACTACGATAACCGCTAAGGAACATTTCAAGTCAAGTCAAGTCATATCTTTTTATTTGATTTTGATCTTATACATGATACTTATGAACGTCATACAAAGCAAAAAAAAGGTGTCAGCAAATTTGCCTACGGCCAGTTCACTGGCAAGGTTGAGCTCAGAGAAGAAATTGCCAAGAAACTCAGGATATTTTTTTTTAATTGCCATAGTAGTTACAATTTCAATTGGTATTGGAAAAGTATGTAGTACGTATGTAAATGGTATAATTCATCTGTAATAAAATTACTTAAACTTAGGTTTTGAGATTGCTACTAGTCAAAATTTAAATAATACAAAAAGCCATAGATATAAAACAAACACAGAAAGAGCGTACGGAACGAAACAGTGATGCAACAAGCCAATAGAATTTCTTGGGATTTTGGGAAGGCATATGTCCAACAGTGGACGATGATGATGATGAATAAAATAATTTACCTAAAACCCAATTAAGTACTATTTTTAATCTATTCACCCTTATTAGGCCTTGATTTCTATTTCCTTGATATGGATATTTCCTTAGTCATTCTTGTTATTTCTATAGTTCATATTTATATTTAAACTACTTATGTTGAATGAAATAATGAATAGATTGAGTATAATGCTTTTCATATTTTTCTTTATAAGACATCATTAGTAACAACAGGCAATGTCCGCAAACACCGCATTGCGTCTGAGTCGGTACATCGTCGCTTTTGTTTCTAAAACTGAACCAAGCTGTTTAATCACAGCTCATAAACACCAAGCATCCTTTGTTTTAAATTAATTAGTAACACACAATTTTATACTCTAACTATATTAAAATAAAGTAAGATTTGCCTTGCACAGTTTTTAGATAGGTCGAAGCTAGGCACAAAGTGTTTAATCCCTTTTAAATGTTAGTAGTAATTACACTATTGTACTTGAAGTTATGAACTAAATTTATATATTTGAATCAAAAATCTTAAATTAGTTACAAGAAAATTAATCATGATTTGGTGCAACCGACCATCGTTGGGGTAAACGGGGTTTAAAGAATGGTGATCGCGTTTCGGGAAGCGTAATGGGTGGCTGGCCAGTACTGGATGAGAGTGGCCGCAAATCATGCTGCTCAGTGGGGTGCAATTTGAGAGGCCTATGTCCAGTAATCGTCTAGTACAGGCTGATGATCATGATGATGCAGAAGGAAGACTTTCCTCACTAAGTACTAGTATGGTTGTTTTTCTATCGTTGTCGATGTCGAAAGTCATAATTATCATTAAGATTGAATCGCTAGCAGTTAAGCGATAAAATAAAACGAAGTAAAACACTACTCTCACCGTTTCTAGAGAAATTTTGCCTTAAATTCGCCAATTATAACTTAAAATTTATTATTCCAAACATCTGCACCAGCTACATAACTTTAGATTTAAATTAGCACATATAGAATGCATCCAACTTAACTCGAGTAATTCCGACTCTTGATGGAACGACGTGTCGTCTTTCACTATCAAAAAGCCTAGCCTTCAGTGCTAAGAAATATAAATAATTATTAATAATTATTTATATTTCTATTTATATTTCTATTATAATAGCTCTTCGACTAGGTGATCTAAATTGTTAAAGTAGTATATGGCTGAAACAGATTTAATTTATAAACGGTATAAGTGTTATATTATGTATGTACATTCTCAACCGGCGAGAATGCATGAAAAGACTGATGAATGTTGAAGAAGGCAAAGATGTATGTCAGAATTGTAGCAAGTGGAAGAAAATGGTCTCTGCCTACCCCTCTGTTGGGAAAGAGGCGTGATCTCTATGAATGTATGTATGTTTGACCTATACATAAATAAAATAATTAGAGCTTGGGTATACTTTGTTTCTCTAAATGAACCCTGTGACATGTGACGTAGGACTTGTATCATGAACCTTTCAAATTCGACTTCATACGTGCTACACAAAAGACGCAAATATAACCTTATTATAATTTGGATTACGTTGAAAATAGCAACAAAGAAGTGCCTATTCATCTTATTCCTTTCTTCCATTGAGGATATCAGTTAACATTTATTACGTCATATATCAACAGAAAGTATAATAATATGCCTTGATATCTCAAATGGTGCGGTTTACGATTCATTGTGACAGTTCATGATACTAAGTGAACGTTTAATTGACCGCTAACGCTATCAGGGGATGAATTGGCTTCTGTAATTGTACTCATATTATGCTTTCAATACCTCTTTGTCGATTTATTTATTTTGTTTTTTTGAATATTTATTACAAAACATTTACCGATTCAAAAGTATCATGTATTTTGATCTATTAGAAATAAAGTTATAGAACATTGAAAAGGTGATTTTTGCATACATTTACTCGTAGTTAGAGAATTTGATGTATGATATTCGACTTTTTATCGACATACCACGCTTAGTTTGACTTTATCGCCGAAATATATCACGCAAATCAACTACTTGTAAAATAATGAAAGGTTTACAGTATCACACATTTATAATCTGATTGTTCCCATTTATCATGTCTGGAAACTTTCGCGGCGATAAAATAAGTAGATTGGCTCCTTATAATTATATGATATGTTACTATAACTAATGGCTGATATCACATGTCACAATACGATAATATATTAGATATCCTCGCGTGTACAAGGTACATATTGTCACGGTCCATGTAATCTGGTACCGATGACGCAACTACAAAAAGTTATATTTATTTGTTGGTATGTTTCGTATTGGATTTGGTATTTTATCATTCTGTTTATTTTTGCAATAGATATGGCATTAAAATTACAATTTATTGTCGGAATTGCAAACGTTCGGCGTTGTGATGTGATGATTTTTTATTTTTGTCGTGTATGTATTATTTTTTGATATTTTACACAAATGGCTTAGTAAAAGATCTTGATGGTCTGCTGGACTTGCTGGCTAAAGATGTATTCATAATGTAGCACAAATAAAACTAAACAAACTACTAAAAATAGCTTATCGCAATATTATAAACTACTTATAATATCTAAACAAATAGTAGGTATTGTAGAATAAGTACAAGGCTATTTTCAGACATAAAATGGTTAATTTTTATCGTAAATAAAATAGTATTTTAATAAGGTGATCTAAAGTTACAAATTTAGTGATTGGAAGATAGTCCTTAATTACTTTTGGCGTTGAAAGTTTTGACAACTTTTCGATCGTGATTTAAATAAAGTTTGGATTTAAAGTTGTTGGCGCATGTGCCAGAATAATAAAGGATATATCGATAGTTGCAAGTTTGAACACGTTGTTGTTGGTCCACCTGGGCACTAACTTGGAAACTTTGAGAACGCGCTCAAAGCTACGAGCTACGCGCCAAATATAAGGTTGTACACTTTTGAGTTATAATTAATATATATATACTCGTCTAAACATATATTTTAGCTAGCGTATTTTTGAACACAATAAAATTATTTTTTTGGGGAAGGTCAATATTGATATGTTTAAGTTTAAGTTTCGCAAATAAATTATAAAAAAAAAATTATATATAAAATAAGGCCTTTTTTTCGCATAGTTGAAATGTATTTTAATCACTTACCTACATTTTTTTTTCATTTACATTGAATTTTAGATATTAGATTTGATTGGATTGTAGCTAATCTAAAAGTCGATCTTAATCTATTTGTGAATACGAAAATGAACAAAAAAGTCGTTTACATACAAAATTCAAGTTATTCATTACTTCACAGCGTACAGTAATAATACAACAGCGCAAACATAAATACTTACCCTGCTGCCCCAAAAACATGTTGCCACATTTCACTCAAGTTTTTCACGTAAAGTATTGCCGCAATGTTTTTGTTCACGGCAGTAGGCAGTGGTCGGGCCAAAGGGAACTTGTGTACAAACACCGTAACATAATTTGCACAATATTGCGCCTCCTGTAAGGGGAACATCTGCGGATGCTGCACGTGCGAGCCAATGGGAGCCCCGTGGTGCGGGTGCCATAATAAAACTCGTAACTGAATGTTATGACCCACATACATCATTGTGGTACTAAAATGTAACCGCAGACGGGTTATACCTATAAGGACTTTAGGCTTTAATCCGATTTTATTAATAAAGAGAATAATATCTTGACTTTGCGATTTATTCATTCGTTTCAAGCCTAAATCTGAAATTAATATCATAAAAGTAGGAATATCAGAACTGTATTAGGGCAGCTGTGGTAGGTACAACTATGGTGAATGTCACAGTCTATTTTTGATTAAAATTCTAAAGGACCGCGTGTTAGTTAGTACCCACATAGCATGCCGGAGATCTGGGTATTCTCCAAAATTAAAAGGAAATAATCTTTGAACAAGCTAAGTTTATTATGTTAAACTACACGTCAGTAAAAGTAACTAAAATGTGAGATGTTATTCAATTACTTTGAAACTGTTTCTAGTATGTTAAAATCAGAATATAACTGAAACAAAAACCAAAATATTACCAAGGTAATCATGAAAGATGAAGTACAAAGTAACAAAATGTCCAAACAATTATATTTAACACGCTCTAAATACGAATGCCTCTGTGGGAGTATATTCTGTCTCATTGTCATAAAATTAACATTAACGAAGTACTTGTAAACTACTAGAACAATACAAGCTCGTATGTGTCCGTAAACTGTCTCTAATTATTTTAACTCTTAAGAGCTTCTAACTTTATAATTCCCTAAGTTTTCAGTAGACATTATAGTAAAATATTCACAAAGAATTCCAAGATAAATAATCTAAATCTATACTAGTATTATAAAGTTGAAGAGTTTTCTTGTTTGTTAGAACGCTCTAATCTCAGGAACTATTGAACCGAATTATTTTTATTTGGTTTGTGTGTTTTTTATCATTACTTTTATGTGCTTTATTACGATATCTTAAAAACTGAATGTCATCAGTCCAAGAGTTTCAACTTCAAATGACTCAAAAATATCACTAAAACTTTAATGTCGTTAGATAGGCAATCACTGATGATTGTTTGAAGTCCTAATTTGGGTACAAAAGAGCGAATTGGCATATATCGATCGCAAATCCAATTTCGTCTGATTGGTTTAATTAAGCAGAAAAGAGATTTGGTATTATTACAAAATCTTGATATTTTTTTCAATTGGGCTTAAATAGGCTATAAGTACTTTCAGGGTAATATTTAAAAACCTTTTTAGCCTTTAGTTTAAGTTTTCTAGATTGTCTTTATTGGTATGCGTAGAATAACTTAGACACAAATGAGGCTTGAGAAATTGATTTTCAGTTGACTTGTTTTACTTAAACATAAGCTTAATCAATATAAGTCCTATGCAATCTAATGCCCAACAGTCCAACGTCCCAACGTTAATGGGTTGTAATGATGATGATGAATCTAATGAAAAACATTTATTCTATAAAATATTTACGCATAACTTAAAAATTATACACAAATAACCTTTTTAAAAAAAAGAACCAGAAACTTTATTTATAGGAAATTCCTATAAATAGAATATCTGATTGAGATCAAATTCCTGAGGAAACGTACCCAAAAGGCTAGCCACATTACCGCGTTGGATGGCAAGGCTAATGCGTTGCCCCATTTAGAGGCCAGCCTGATCATGGGATCATGTGATACCTCAGAAATAAGCTTACAAATTTGTATGCACAATTAATTTAGTTTGTTCGGGAAACTACGCGCTATTTTCTCGTCCACAATACCCCAATGTTTGAAGACAACAGTCTTCAACCAATGTGTGTTGCCAGTGATGACTTATGGTACTGAGACGTGGCCGCTAACTATGGGGCTCATTAGAAAGCTCACTGTCGCTCAGCGAGCCATGGAAAGGGCTATGCGTGGAGTTTCCCTCGTGATCGAATCAGAAATGAGGAGATCCGCAGGAGAACTAAAGTTACCGAATCGTATCGCTGAAGTGGCAGTGGGCAGGCCACATAGCTCGCAGAACTGATGGCTGATGGGGCAAAAAAGTTCTCGAGTGGCGGCCACGTATTGGAAAGCGGACCCACGATCTGGTAAAGATTGCGGGTGGCCGTTGGATGCGGGCGGCACAAAATCGCTCGTTGTGGCGGAAATTAGGTGAGGCCTATGTTCAGCAGTGGATGTCATTGGGCTGATATGATGATGATGAATTAATTTAGTGATTAGTAATAGTGAATGTTCTTCCATAAGACGGTACTTTATCAGTTCAGCTGTACAAAGACCGCTATATCAAACAGCACTCCCTTTCTACTAAAATTGCCCACAAAACATGATACTATACCTCAGAAGGCAGTAAATATTACGTTCAATATCTTACCGAGTGCCCGTAACAACACTTGATTTTACACAATGTTGAAGATATATAGCTAGTCTCATATACGAGATTTGCTTCACATTTGAATATCAACGTCGTTTCTATGGAATTAATTTTAATATCAATGTGGTTATGGAGTTATAAAAACTTTAGCTGTTTCTTCATATGAACAAAACGTGAAGAATGAGGTATTACAGGAACTGAACTGTTTAAATTAAATGACAATATCCGCGGTTTCATTTGGAAGGGTGGACAAAATCGATATTAATGAATATTACCCGTTTACTGATATTGGTATAGGTACAAGTTGATATTCGCAACTAAGTATACTAAAACAAAACGGCCATGCGGTTATTGCGTAAATCAACATTTTGTCTTTTATTTGTTTCATTATTGTTATTCCACGAATTTTAGCAAGTTTTTAATTCTGCTGAGGATTTGTGGGAGTGAGTAATAAGTTTAGCCTCTTATATAGAGGGCCTATTCCAAATCGTGATATTCGATTCAGTCGATTTCGATATCGCATTTTATATTTTGCACATTTACATTATATTTCCCATTGATCGTGGCGTGATGTTAAATAGCTTCCTTAATAAATGGGCTATCCGACACTAAAAGATTTTTCAAATGGGATCAGTAGTTCCAGAGATTAACGCGTTCAACCAAACCCTTGCTAGCTTTATAATAGTAGTGTAGATTCAACTCGGTTCACTCAGCAGTTTTCAATAATTAATTGAACACTGTTATGTTATTTTTACTATATGTTATTATTACTGTCAGTATTGAATATGTATGACATACAACCCGTCTAGCCAGCGGCAGCGTGGTAACAGTAGGCTAACTACCACCTGTTTAGGTGAGGCCCGTGTCCAGCAGCGGACCAATGAAGGCTGATATGAAGATGATATACAGACGAGTAACATATTTTTTTTATACCACGACGGTGGCATACTTACGTACCGTCCGCCTGGTAAGCGGTTACCGTAGCCTATGGGCGCCTGCAACACCAGGGGCATCACGAGCGCGTTGCCGACCCTTAAGAAACCTATTCACTCCTTTAAAGAAAGTAAAATAAATAGATGCAGCTATTCTAACAATTTTACAATCGTGGATATATGGACTTAATCTAAATCAATACTACTAAAGCCTCTCAAAAAATAACTCAAACTTTAAATGAGCAAAATATTTTTGGCAATAAGATGAAGGACTCAAATTATGTGGTAGATATCAATAAGCCCGTCCTTCATGACACGGGTTCTAAACATAACAAGACGTGACTCACCCTTGCAGAAAATACTAAATATTTGCACGGCAAGGGTCGGTGTTGAAATGTTTCACACTGAATAAATTAGTAATGTGAAATTTTGTACAAGTCCCTGTTTCTTCAAACTTCAGGTTTACGTTTAACTCTATACTCGAAAAATAATAAAAGAACAACTTTAAGAATCGCGTTTTTCAAACTTCAAGAAGCTAGCTATATAAAATATAGTTTATCTATTATCTATATATAATAGAAGAGCTATATATCATTTATTATTTTATGAGAACGTGAGTGAGATAAACTATATTTTACTCCTTAAATAAAAATGTTTTCAAAAAAATGTTTTCAATAGCATCAGCATTAATGTCCCACTAATAGGTTCGGGTCAATATATTAAGCTTATAAGCTTTATAACAATATATTTTCGTTATGACTAAAATATGTTGCGGCACTGTTCAACATAAATAGCACCGTATAATACCAAAATTATTACAAAATTTTAATTTAAAACCAACAAGTTGAAAAGCTATACAAAATACGCCAAATAATGAGAGCAAAGTTGCAAGGTAATTTATGGTACGGTCCATTGCTGCGGTATTTTCATTCTACCTACCGCCGCCATATTGGTTGACAGAGACAAAGCTCGGTAAGCCTAATGATTGTCACACGTGAAAATGATATCAGACTTACTACAAGATCTATAAAGCGAGGGTTTTAGTTAGATACGCTATATCAGAAATATCACATTTGAGATTTATTAAGCTGATTTCAACTTTACTAACTTTAGAGCTTCTCTGTCCTTTCTAGGGAAAATTATTTATGGTGTTTGAAACATAATAGGCAATCTGACGTATTTTAAAATAAACTGTGATTTCAATCTTCTACTGATTTTTTCATGTTAGACCTACTTATACTCGTACTATTCGTTATAATATTTGAGTTATTAATGTGTAACTTTTTTTTGACATTTGTTTTTGCATTTTCACACTATAGTGTTATTTAAACATTCAGATTAAGTACTACAAAAGACAATTATCGCCGTTTTGATGGCTGGTACCGTCAACTATCGGTTAAACAATACTTTAGTGCAGATTGCAACGCTTCACACGATACAATATAGGCAGACCAACCCTTCTAGACAAACAAGTGGGACACATTTATTTTCTATTTTTCTTTTTACTGTCACATCAATACATTTGATCCACCGACTACGACTAACATAAGAGGACCTACTCGACATTCGATTGATCGATTTTGATATCATCATTCATCATCATTTCAACCCATAAACATCCCAGTGCTGGGCGAGGGTCTTCTCGAAATAATGTTGAGGGAATTTACTTTGCCTACTATACCTACTATACCACGCAAAAAAATATTTGTCCCGTGCCGGAAAAACTTACCGAAATACCAATAGCATGATTATGTGGTACGGAAAATGCAATAAAGTTTCTCAGAGAACCAAATGTGAAATGATCTTTAATAGTACCAACATTTTGATTTACTTTTTAATACGCGACGGTAGCATACAACCTGCTAGATGGTGACCATATTTTGAGCATGTGTAATGCATACATATAGGTACTCAAAAATATTAAACGAGCAGAGCGATACAAAGCAAGTGTTTATGCATAATATAATTTAGCGGCTCTCTCAGCATGCGTCTCCTGGGTGGTTTAGATCGTATTCCTAATGATTCATGTTTCCCACGAGTCGGAACTCCAAGTTCTTGCCAACATTGCCCGTTTAATATTTTTTACATTATAATTTTTGTTTGCGCCTTGGGTGTTGTCAACAGCGTTTTGTTGGAATTTTTGGAGTGGTAACTTACGTAGGTATTCGATTTCCAACAATAAAACTGTGGTGAACCAATTTGAAGGGAAGATAATTGATATTCTAAATTATGTCTATTTGCTAGTAGCTAGTAAACAATATGAATGAGGCTTAGAAAAAGCGACACCGATGATAAATAAAAAAATACAAATGCGCAATATAAACCTCAAAATCAAACCCATAACCTTATTTAAAACCTTTTAGAATATACAGAACAAATATTTTACTATAACATTGTTTATTTGTCACAGGTGAAACAGAAACGTTTTATGTGATTAATGCCACATTTACACAATATAGGATTATAGAAACCGCAGCGAACTGTACTGAAAACATTCCTTAAACAAATACACAGTAATATTCGTTGATTTTAGTGAAAGCTGTAAAGCCAGCACGTGCTCACTAAACCTTGATATTTTGGGTTTGTTGCGGTAACGACTTTGTCTCTATCTTTTGATTTGAGAGAGAGAGATTTTTGGCTGTATCTTTTTATTTCGGTGTTGCGGTATTTACCAGAATTTAGTATTGAAATCTAGGTATCTAATATAATTAATGTAAGTATATTGTGGTTGTCCTGAAAATAAATTTAATCATTTCAATACAACAATATGCTCTATCGTTACAATGATTTCTGAAAAATTATTAACCGAACGGACATCATTATTAGAATAGAGAATGTCTAAAGAGAGAATTCTTCCAGGCTTCCTCATTTTGAATAAAACGTAAAAGCAGTAATGCTTGTAGCACTAAAATACCGTTGATATATCAGCAAAATACTTTATGTATGTGAATATTGTATGAACCACTCATCCACACTTAACGTAAACACATATCTGCAGACTCATACGAGAAAGAGGAATTAAATTGAATATTCATTTTCCTGTGAAATTTTCTATTTTAATGCATGTTTCTTTGCTTTAAAATGCATCATTATTGCACTATTAAAATTAAGAAAATAATTTTTCATTCTGATGGCAGAAAAGAAGAAAACAAAGGCAAACAAAGGCTATTAAGTTGACTATCTCGGTGACGGGTGACTCGGTGACGGCTCGGTGGCGCAGTAGGAGTGTTTAGGGCCGAACAACATGGTCTTCTGCCTTGAAATTCTCAGTATTAGCGCTATTACATGGGACCTAAAACAGTTGGCAAAAAGGGAGGTGTGGTGCACCTCTGCTTACCCCTTCGGGGAAGAGGCAAGAATGGCAATTAGAGTGAGGAAACATTTGAGATAAGGTTGGGTAATAAAAAAGATTAAATCCAAAGTGTAGACAGATAAAAAAATATTTATTTCTTCTCAATAACAAACAAAGCAGAACAAAATATCTAGTACCTACATTTATTATTCAAGAGCGGGTAGGAGCGGTACACTTCAGGACGTTGCGAAAATAAAAATAGGCTGAATATGCAAATACTTAGGTTTCTTCAAAATGCTGTTACTGTTAAAATAATATCTACAACTTTGAAATGTGAGATATTAAAAACATAATGTCTAAGTAATATAATATAACATCAAAAGCGTTTTCAAGATACTTTTTTCTACGCTCGTACTTATTTATGTTACGCACGCGCAGTTGAGGACCGTTCGCAGTGGCGTAAATTAGGTGAGGCCTATGTTCAGCAGTGGACGTCGATAGGCTGATATGATGATGATGATGCGCAGTTGTGCATTTTGTGGAAAAAAAGCATTTCAATACTGTCCAAACGTTTCGTTATTGTATTCAAATAGACGACGTGGCAGCAATTTACAAAAGAACTAAATATCTACATTTTCTATTGCCTTAATGTGTTATTGTCAAGTGTCATCGGGGCAACCAGGTTTCTTTTCTGAAAGGAATTTCCCTTCACCGTCTTATAAATTGGGTCCATTACTTTTATTTTGCAAATGTGGCAAATCCCACGACTTGTGGGTACGATGCGGACGTCATCGACTATCGTTCGTCTTTTTTCAAGATTAAAGCCACTCATCGATATCGTTACGTCCTAAATCGATTCCCATTCATTTATTAAAAGAAGGAGCTTTAGATCAGTAGTAATTTTTTGTCGACGGAAGGCTTGTTCTGGACAGAGTATCTTAAACCTTTGATATATATAAAAAATGGTGTTTAAAACTGCTTTGGTGGCACAACTGGAATATGTACGACTGCCATGCAAGAAATCCTGGGTTTGATATCCAAGTCGAGCAAAACAGTATTGGCTTTTGCGGCTTTTTTTTGCTTTAAAATTATTAGAATCAACTTGAAGTCTTGAAACGTGATAGATTGACGGCAATAAGCTCGCCTCCTATGGGAGCCTATTGACATCAATATATCACGTTTCAAGGGATCTTAATTTGCTGGAAAATTGTTGGTGTTTTAGTAGAGGTACTTATACCTCTGCCTACTACTTCGGGGATAAAAGAAGTGACGTCATGTTCTTGAATAAATTAATTTAAATAAATAATATGTTCAAAGATGAACGCTTAGCCTAGCTGTTAAAATGGTCACCATTCCATTGATATTGTTGTGGGACTGGTGAAAGTGTTTTGGGACGTAGGTGAAATACATCCTTGAAATTTTTATTTTATTCCTTAATAGGTGATTTCAAATTTAGGAGAAGAAACTAATGTAATCGTGAGTGACCGAACACGAATAAATTTTAATTTAAACTCGTGTAATAATTATACATATCTTCGTTTATGTTATTGGCCGTAACTATTTGTCTGTCCGCAAAATTAAACTTGTTCGTAATTCTCACCGCGGCAATAAAAATATTAATTAAAACTTTATGTTTGTTATTCTAAAACTTTGTAAGTTAAACTTTGAATGCTAATTTTATTATAATTATTTGGTTATGATCCTTGAAATGTAGTATTTGAAAGCTCATGTAAGTACTTTTAAATAAATATTTCTTCTAATGTACATTTATCGACTTGCGGTCGATCGACTCGTGCTAATAATAGCTGCTACTCAGTACATGTCGACTAAGCATAAAATAAATAACCAAAATCAGGTCATAAGCAACTACTGTTCGTAAAATTAAACGACAGGAATGTCCACTCAGAGGTTCCTCTCATACCTTACTCGTGTACCTACTAACTGTCTGTCTGTGTATTGGTGTACAAATACAAACGTACAAATACAAACGTGGTTATTTTACGTCACGGGTTATTTAATTGAGAGCGAGAACAGGGAGGTTTTGAGTGCTCCACAATGTTTTTTTATTCACACCACAAAACGGGCTTCAACTGTGTACCGAAGTATTTTCGTGTGGAATACTAGTTACTTAGTCATAAGGTCACCACAACGCGTCCGAAAACCAAATGTTCCGCTGAAACATATTTCGTACGTGATACTTACTTATGCGTCTTTAATATTAATGTAACATTTTTATATTTCTCCTTTTGTGAAAAATATTGTTATACCGTTTTGTCTTCGAAGGTTTTCACAATCAGACTTTTAGTTGATACTGAGAATTACTTAGAAGAAAAAAAATTCACTTTATTCAATGGTTTCAACCATTGGGATAAAGAGGTGTTTTAAGAATACCAAAACTTGACAAGTTTGACAAAAAACAAGATGGCGGACGTAACCGTCAAAATAAGTCAAATGAATTTGAAAACATTGAAAGGAGAAATAGAAAACTGGATTTACAACTGTAATAAAAACTAAATTAAAGCTGAAAATACTGTAAAGTTTTCAACGCTTCGAAGAAGTTAAAACTGCTGTTAGCTACAAATAAATCAATCATATTTTTTAAGTTAGTAGGGTTTAACATAGTTATGTTCGCGCGCACGAAACGCGAGTCATTACTGTTAAAATGTAAATTGGTGTCTAGGTTCTAAAAGGTGATCACGCCATTTGCACTCAAACATTTTATTTACAAATTTCGTGTTAGTTTTTAGGTAACAAGCTAACATAGCTCTATGTAGCATGTATTAGTACTAGTTTAAACTAAGGTCTGCTAAAGTATCATTGTTGGTATTGATGTCATAGGTATTTGCAAACTTTACTTAGGATATTTAAACTGAGACATAAATATAGCATCACGTCTTTGCCCCAAAGGGGTAGGCAGACGTGAATGAGAAGCGAGCCTATTGCTATCTACCAGGCACATTTATTTTCAAACTCCGAGATTATACTGTCAATTTTAGGAAATAAAAACCCAATCCCAATTTTGTCTGACCTGGGAATCGAACCATAGACTCTTGCGCAGCAGTGGTATACACTTTCCACTTCGCAATAAATAAATTCATGAAAAATATTATAATCATAAAAAATAAAAGTTTATCTAGACCGATACGGCTGAGATTATATTTTCTTTTCTTATGTCATTTCTATTTTATCTGACTAGTATTGAAGCATACCTTTTCAATACTTATCCTGTATTCTTAGTAACCCACCTCTACAGAGTGAGAGGTGAGGCATAATTTTATTATTACTACTTTAAAACCTGACCAATAGCTAACCGTTAAAATTCATCATCATCATTATAGCCCAACGACGTCCACTGCTGAACATAGGCCTACCGTTAAAATTATAAACAAATAATTCGTACATTAATCTGGACACAAAATCCGTTATATTTTATGAGCTATATACCTTCGCTAATGAAATGGTAACTCTGAAATAGGGATGTGCTCGTAAAATACGAATGACAACAATAAATAGGGTTGGTACGTCCGATCGCAGATGCTCATTCGATTATGATCGTTCAGGGGCCCGTTAAATTAATTTAGAAGGATATGCTGCGGCATACTGCAGTTGGAAGCTGATTGATACTGCGGTTTGCGGTATACTGAAAACTTTATAATTTCGACGACTGGAGCTACTAAATTTATAAAGCGGGTAATTAGGTGTATGATTATTACTTAGGTGTAACTGTGTGTTTGCGTAGACCTTTCGTCTACAATACACTTTAATATACTTAAGCTTATTAATTTATTTTTACTAAATTGAATTTATATCTGAAATTACCATCATTCTACGAGTATACATAGAAGTTCACGGCCATACTAATAATCATCAGATCTTCAATGATGACTCTAGTTTGTCGTGAGTAGTGATTACTGATTAGTGATATCTAAAGCCCCATTCTACAGGAATTTAGACTGTGTGCCTCTGATGGGTACTTGGATATACCTACTTTTTGAGGTTCCGAGGGCGCGCACCAACGCGCAGCAATCGCGCTGCTAACGCAGCGCTGATCAGATACGTCTAGTAGACATTTTCATGCCCTCTGAAAGAATTCACAAAGACTAATATAATATCGTGTTTAGAAATTATTTACGCGGTTAACTGACACTTCACGTGACCAGAGGGCTGCTTTTTATCTCGCACAGAGAATCAGCATTGCCATCCAGCGTGGCAATGCTGCTAGCCTTCTGGGCACTTTCCCTTGTGACAGTGATGCCGACGAATATTTTGACGCCTAGCCCACATTACCATTCGTATTATTATTAACCGACTGTCAGGACGGGTATTGTTTTTTATTTATAGTATTGTAAATAGTACTTGTAGATATGTAAGTAGATAGTTCTTATTTGGTTTTAAATATGTAATAAAATTAATAAATAAATATATATTTTTTAGAATAAATTTAAATTATTTGAAGTTACAGTATTATAATAAAAGAGTTATTAGATTTTTTTTTTTGGGAAACCAGGTTTCCTTTCTTTGAAAGAAAAAAAAAAGGTTGCTTTCAAGCGGCTTCGTTGTACTCTTGACATTGCTGATATGGGTCCATGAAAGGCGGACACCAACTGCCAATAAAAATGACACAAGGAAAATTGATTTTTAAACATTTTATATTTTATCATAGAACTTGCTAAATATATTATAATTTATATTCACTAAACGAAACCTTGAATGTTACCTTGATTTTTATTTAACGAAATCATAATAAATAATTGCTTCATATAATTAACATCATATAAATGAACGTTTTATTCCAACTTTACATCTGAATTATTCCTACCAAGTACCTACTTGTACTTTATCAAAATTATTTCATTCCGTTTGTGACAAAAGATGACACGAATTGCCTTAAATTATCTCTATTGAGATTGTACAAAGCATGTGAGGAAATTTAAAGCTATTATGTAAAACCATTGTATTTATTCGTGTAATAGACATTATCTTTACCAAGGAAACGTGAGCAGGATAGGACAATGGTGGAGATCATTTTGAACCCATAATATAAGGAATTATATAATTGTACCTGATAATATCGCTGAACAAGGAATATTAAGTTGGTTTGGACATGTGGAGAAGATGAATGAAGGAAAGGTGAGTAAATATAAAAGGAAGAATAGGAAAGTTGAAAGGGAAACAATAGAAAGGTTGGAAGTTAGAAGGGGAAGAGTTAGAATAACGTTCCATTGGTAATGCTAAACATATTATACATACATACATATAGATCACGCCTCTTTCCCAACACAGGGGTAGGCAGAGACCATTTCCTTCCACTTGCTACGGTTCTGACATACATCTTTGGCTTCTTCAACATTCATCAGTCTTTTCATGCATTCTTGCCGGTTGAGGATACTCCTGATCTGTCCCTTCTTTAGAAGGTCTCCAATTTGGTTATGGTAATTATGTCGTCAGCAATATATTCAAGACATACTTGCTAGGTACTATGTAATCAGTATAACAAAGAAAATAAGACGAAACATTCTGTCTCTTTTTATATTTTTATACTAAAGCCACTATCTTAACTTTATAACATAAGTCACGTTCACAAAGCTCAGAAAGAAACACATAAACGTACTGTAAATGAAACTGGGATGAAATTCAGCGTAAATCTGATAAGCACTTCTTACGTGTGCTCGTAAAACCAACCAAATGTAAGCTGTAAACAAAAATTAGATCTAGACACAACTTTATGTTCTTTAGAACACGTTATACTGCGTGTAAGTAGAACTCTCTCAGTATAGTCTATGGTCACAGTGATACCGATACATGATACCTACTAAACAGATGCAATGAATAAGAATAATTTATTTGCAATAACAAAGTAAGTTTAATAGCATGTACAAGTTCTTGAAGTCACCTTTTAAGCAAATACGAGTACATGCCTGTGTTAGGTTAACTTCGCTCCTCCAAATGAAAATATTATTACTCGACTGCGCGACGCAAAGGTGGGTAATGTGTTCCTCTGCCTTTAATTTTGCCTTTGCAATTATGTATGTTTTTCATTTGTGGCACACTAAAGAGTATAGAGACCAGTGTGCCACATGGGTATGGGTATGGTATGGGCCTAAATAAGATTTTTGATTTTTTAAGCTATTGCATAGCTTTTATCGCGGGCTTTGAGCGCGGCGACCGAATCAAGAAATTCCGTAACGAAAAAAAAAACACTAACATAATAATTCATATATCTGCTGCCACCAGCTGCCAGGGCAGCACGGTTTATTGCTAATAACCTCCAGAATGCTGTTGGGGCTCCTCCCCCCTTTTGCGCTCTTCCTCAATGTTGGGTAACGAGTAGTCTATCCTACACCTTTATACATGGATTGGATTTTGAAGACATTCCAAAAGTGTAATAGTGCAGGGATCGATAGCTATATATTTTATTCAGTGCGACGTTTACTGAAGGCTTGAGATATGTACGTGTGCACTAAAGTTGGAAGAATCTGTAATATTTCTGCTGAGTTTGTTGCTTGAATGTTCTTTTCATTTAAGTTATATTCTTTTGTAACTATTCCTAATATTAGTCGCAAGAAAAATGAATACCTACATTTTAGTCATTTCTAGATTTTATTCAAATAGTACTTACGTGTCATTGTAATTTCGTTATCGTGAAATAAAAACAATAACTATAAATAGAAATATTTTTTGATGGACGTAAATGAACCAATATCCATTAGGTGTCACGAATACTTACCACGTACTTACATAATCTATTTTTATTTTAGTTTCTACATAACGCAACACTTAAAGTTTATTTTATCCTGATTCCTATGTCATTATAGATGGGAGCAGTGCTAGTGCTTTTAGATTAGACTACACAGTGCTGAAAATAATAGATATTATCAACCAGGCAGCATAGTTACAGAAATAATTTTTATTCATGGTGCGAGTTCGATTACGACCGGCGCGGTGCGGCAGTTTCAATGTGGATTTCTATTTGTGGAATTAATATGTACTAGTCATGTGACTTACTATCTGTTAATGCTGAAAGAACCCCAAATACCCTAGAATAAATTTTAAGAGTATGTCAGTGAGTATGGATTATGGCCTAATAGAGAATATGAGACCCGAGCCCAGCAGTGGGATATTAATGGATTGCTGATGATGACGATTGTATCAATTATCACCAGAACTATAACAAATTCTTATATCTAAGAGTGCAAGTAATATAGATCAGTTCTATGTAAGAGTATATCTGTAGGTATCCTGAACACAGGTGCGTGTAACCGGAAGAAACACTGCCCGTGGCTTTACACCAATTTCAGAAGATAAACATGATTTAGAGGTGTGCTCAATACTCGACTAAATCATTTTTATCTTGTGAAATATTGGTCCAGTAACGGGTGGATAATATACGATCGTAGCCTTCGATACTCTTCTAAAAATTTGCGGGAAAAGATTTTCTCACACGTAATTGTTGGTAACACATTTTCAATGGCGTATTTTGAAAAGACAAAAATAGAAAATCAATAATAATATATTTATTAATTAATATATAATTAATAAAATAAGTACTCAACTCAAAGTAGATAATTTGTATGTAACATAAATTGCTCGAATTATACACCAAAACTCAGATTATTTGTTAGGGCTTAAATTAACCTTACAGATAAGTCTAAGTAATAGGTATCTGATTATATTTAGGCTTCACTTCATAAAATTATTTTTAAGTTTTATTACAAATATTGCGACCGTTTTATTTTACGTTACTGACACAGGTTTTTTGTTTGCTTTGAATTATTGAAAAGATTTAACAATTTTTTTCTCACTATATTTTTTTAAAACTTTTCTTAATTTTCCTTTATTACAGTAAAAAACTTAAAACATTTCTAAGATATTAAGAATTTTCTATAAAAATATATTCAACCTTTGATAGTATGTTTGCCGGAGAAAGCATACTGTAAGCTATAAGTCGTGTAATCCACTTTAATTGATTCAAATGAATATTTGAAGGTTGGCAGTAACAGTGAGACGGCACTTCGGTACCAGGTACAGAAGGCAGGGGCACAATGCTGCTGTCATTAAATATACAAATTCGTTAAAGTAAAAGTTTCCTTGTTTACGCAATGCGTAAGAACGAGTCTAACGAGTCCCACGTTGGGCGCCAAATCCTGTACAACGCTTCAAGTTGTAATCACAGAAATAATACTGTCTCACTCACTCCTAAGTTAAAATTTCGCGTAAAAAAGTGAGTTCCAATAGGTAACAGGCCAGATGGAGTCCTTTATATTAAACACTGGATGTGATGCTGAAATATCTCGTTGTTTTAAAAATGTTTCTTGAGTTTGTCAAGAAAACATTTAAATCTAAAACGTTCTAAATAGCTGGAATACTTAGAGTAAATGAACTCCACCTGTTAGGATTGTTTAAATGTGTCCTTGGGTTCATGAACATTTAAGTTTGTACGTTAGCAGGATTGTTGTAGCTAAGACTAATGATGTCGTACAAGTACAGAGTTGCTTACAATTTTATGTCTTTTTTAATTTACTTTGATATTTACTTTAAAATCTACATGTGATGCGATTCTCTAGATTATTTGATCCATAGAAAGACTCCCGAACTTTTATCGTCAATGCAGCAACTTTTGGGTAATAAAACCTATTAGCGTTGTGTCAAATCTCAGTCCCATCAAAAGTGGAACAAAATTTACAATTTATCTATGTCTTTTTATTTGAATAGACGATATTAAATGCCTCCATAAAAATAACATTATTCTACCTAATCAGTACAAAAGCAACAGACAGTAATAAATTACACCAGTTTGTTCCTAATGGCTACACGTAGACTTATTGTTCTTTTATGAACCACCTGCTGTTAAATTATGACTATGATGTTATACATCACATGGTTCTAGTACATATATACTTAAGGCAATTAGATACATTATACATACAAAGATTACATTATACTCTCGAACTTCAGAAGCAGTCAATTTTAAATTATAATAATATTTCACCACATTCACACAGCGCCATCTAGTCCCCAAAGTAAGCAATTATATTTTTGCTTGTGTTATGGGTATTAAACAACTGATAAACTACTTCATTTTTTTTTTTAAATACATACATATTATAGTTAAATTACACCCAGACACAGAACAAACAATCATGCTCATCACACAAAGATTTGTTCTGGGTGGGAATCGAACCCTCGACCTCCGGTTTAGCAGTCAGGGTCACTAACAACTAGACCAACAGGCCAGTCTAAAATTGCTTGCATTGTTAGTTAAAAGCAGAGGTATTTCTCACTCAAATTTCCGCCTCGCTACTAATATCGTCGGGTCTTAGTGTCATTTCTATAATTCTCACACGAGATACTCTGTTTATTCCATAGAGCAGGAGTAGTCTTCTTTGAAAGAAATAACTAACCAAATGTAAAGATAGCAGGATTACCAATGCCCATGGTAACCACTTAGTATGTAGAATGGCTAATAGCTTATAAATTGTATGAAAATAAATGTATTATGAGGTTAGCTCAAAATACCTTAATTGCTTACCCGTTTATGTAGAAATTAGAAAAACTTTGTAGGTTAATGGATAAGTAAAACCGTTTAGTCTAGCGGAACTATTATGATGGACATAAACGTAGTTTTGGCATCAAAACTTTTAGAACAGATTTACCCGAGAAACCAGACATTATTAACAACACTGTTTAAACAGAAACGGCACTGTATAATAGAAGTTTCAGTTGTTTTAAATAAAATGTATTGCCACTTGTCTATGAGTTAAATATAAGCAAACAAATAACAGATTTCTTGGGTATTGTCCGTGTAGTGACGGATGAAGAATACATAATGTCACTACCCCATCAAAACCCGTGGGTGTCGTAAAAGGCGACTAAGGGGACCTTATGCAGACAAGAGCACTGCAAGAAAAGAAAAATTCCTAACCCTATACCAACTGGCCTGGCCAGCGTGGTTTAGTAGGCTAAATCCCCTCCACATTCTTTGGAGGAGACCCGTGCCCAGCAGTGGGACGTTTATGGGTTGAAATGATGAAATAATGCTTATGCATCTCTAATGGGGCTAAAAGTTGTACACAGGCGATACTTAGGTAATGTAAGCGCTCGCCAAACAAAAGGTTTCCTGAAAACCCACCGGTGTTGGAAAATTTCTCGCGTTTGACGTCAAGGCTACAAGTTAGATCAATACAATAATATCTTTAATCTTTGGAGATTTAACTTCAAAATTAAGCGCAATAATTCAAAATTGTGGTCATTATAACTCTTTCGGGGAGGCGGCGATGGGGAGAATAAAGGGTAATGCTGAACTGCCAGTAGTTAACTTTGTTGCTAATGATAAATTATTTATTTAGATACCTACAATAGAAGTTTATGATTTTCATTAATGAGTTTAATGAAAACTGAAAGGACTGCCTCGGTGGCGCAGTGGAAAGTGTATACGACTGCTGTGCAAGAGGTCTCGGGTTCGATTCCCGGGTCGGGTGAAAATTGTATTTGGCTTTTCTATCATGAAATTCCAGTATTGAGATTTTCCCGGAGTTTGGTAAACAAATGTTCCCGGTAGATGACAATAGGCTCGCCCCCTATTTCATGGGACCAAACATAGCTGGCGAAATGTGGGTGTGAAACACCTCTGCCTACCCCTTCGGGGAAAAAGGCGTGATGCTATGTTATGTTTAATGAAAATATATAACTACTCCAAATGAAACACATGATCATCGAATATTGACATAACAATTGCTGAAGAACTTCACTTTGCTGCAGGCTAGTAATCAATAAAAAACTTTCTATCTATAAAATTCGTGCACCATTGTACTTTAACAATTTATTTAACAGGCGTCAGTTTTGAACAGCTGCATTGTGGTTTCGTGTTAATGGATTTCGAAGATTGGTTCGGTTTTTCATCACTTGTTTTAGTTGTTTTTCCCTTATTTGAACGTCTATATTACTAACAATAGTTGTTAGTGTAAATATATATATTACGAACAGAATATGGATCGTATTATTTTTTCTTTTTTTATATATTTTTCTAACGTTGTTAAAATAATGAAAAATATTAGTTTGCATTTTGCAGAATGTTTATTTATGAGCAAAAACTAATTTGCAGAGTAATGCCTATTTGTTATACTGAAGAATCAAAACAGAGTTAGGTTAGACTAAATCGGTAGGCATTGAAAATTGTGCAATATTTGCGATTTAAGTATACAGTATACAGTAGTAAATATACCTATGTACTACATATTTATTTGTTTTAATTTAACACAAGAAAATGAAATATACCTGTAGCTAAATTGATTTGGTAGTTTTAAATTAAAGGAACAGATAATAAATGGCTTTTTAAACATTTAATATGATACGAAAGAGGTTAATACAAAGAAAAAACGGGTCATCTTTTATGAAGTTTTCAAGCATTAGCTACGGCTGGTATAATTCCTTCATAGAGCTCAATCCCGCGGAGGAACACCGTAACGCTGAGGGACTCGTTGTGCTCGTGAAGGCCAGGAGTGGTGCGGTTCATCGGTGAGAAGCCGATGGCAGGTATACCAAGCTCACGAATAAACCGGCTGTCAGTACCACCAGGGAACGTACAATGTTTCAGAGAGATTTTTCTGGAAAGAAAAAAATCGAAGTACATAAAAAAAAAACAAAAGTCACTCAGTTCACAGGTCCTATTTGAAAAGTTCTTTTAGTATTGGATTCAAATTGGACCAGTAGTTTCTGAGATCTTAGCGTTCAACCAAATAAAAAACTCTACTGCTTTATAATATATATATATATATAATGTATGTAAGTAATAGTATAGAAGTACCTATAGATGGTATAGATGATGTTATAACGTAAATACTTACAGTTGATCTGCAGCTGACTTAAAAGCAAGCCAGTAAGGGTTACTGTCATCACACTTGGTCGGTACCACGTACGGATCCTTTTGTTCAAATTCATACGTCACTCCATTACCAGCTTCCACGCACCAGCGCTTGATCTTCAAAATAAATTAATACATTATAAACAGGTGTACGGTCCACCTGATGGTAAGTGGTTACCGTAACCTATGAACGCCTGCAGCACCTAGGGCATAACATGCGCGTTGATACCTTTAAAACCCCCTTTGCTCCCTAATGAGCTCTGGATACCACTACTCACTAGGAGGAACACAACAATGTTATTATGGCTGTAGTCTTCTATAGGGGGGAGGTACATCCCCAAACGAGTGGCTCAGTTTGAGCGGGGGTTACCCACTGTGCCTTACCTCTCAATGCCCCACCTTTCTATTTATAAGCAAATGCATGCGTATTTCCAATATGACTCTCAGAGCCCTCTGGTGTCTGCATTGCGTCGGCTGATTCGTATTCATATATTATATGTTTCTAGTCAACCTTTAGTGAACCATTATACTATTTTTTAGATTTTCAGTATTTTTGGCTACAAAACAAGAAAAAAACATAAAATTGTTTGATTTGTGAAATTGTAGATATATCCTTATTCTATTTGAGGGTGCAGGATTATCATTATATTTTATTGGTTATTACGTTTCCCTTCAATATTCCAAACATCCTCAGTGCGTCTTAAATATAATGAAAGGTTATCGGAAACTTGTATACCTATAAAATAAAGCGAATATGTTATGAACGTTACCGTTTCTTCAAACTGTTTCTGATCAACGGAGAGTGCGATGCGAATGTCAAAACTGGCTTCGAGTCGTTCAGGAATTACATTGTTTTGTATACCTCCCTGTGAATGTGAGCAAACGTGCAAATTTTATAGTATAAAACAGTACAGTTTGGAATAAAAATACACATTTTAAATAAACCCGTAGATAAACTAATTTGTCTACTGGGTTGCTATACGATAACCAATAGCTTTACCTTAGTTATGTTTCGACGTATACTCTATAAAAAAAGTACCAAAAATTTTACTGCCCGTAGGCAAAACAGGCAATTGGGATTTTTAAATATAAATTATTTTTTATATTTAAAAATATAAATTAAAATATAAATTAATTGATTAAAATAGCGTGGAGTACTTTGAGAACATTTTAATATTCTCATGGAGTAGAATGAAACCTAATTTAAAATATAAAATTATTCATGGAGTAGTTTGAGAATCATTTTTGGATTACTTTGGGAATAACTCACTTAATAGTATGGCACTATTATTATGAAAAAGACATTCTGACATCAAACCATGCCTATTCCTACATATCAAAATTCTAAGAGTACATAATAACTCGTTATATAATTTGCAAAGCTGTAATAGGCCACCGTGATAAAGTCGAAACTTTCTGAGCTGTCTTTAGAGAGGAAAAGAGACCCTTGTCCAGTATTGGAGCGTCAACATGTCAACAATATGTCAATATACCGTCAACAGATACATAAATAATAATAAGATGTATAAAGTACTCGTTATTTGATAAACGCAATATCATTAATAATAATAATAATATTCTACCACATTCACACAGCGCCACCTAGTTCCAAATTAAGCAATTATATTTGCTTGTGTTTTGGGTACTAAACAACTGATATACTACTTAAATACCTACATTATTTTTTTGTAAATACATACATATTATAGATAAATTACATCCAGACACAGAACAAACCTTTATGCTCATCACACAAAGATTTGTCCTGGGTGGGGATCGAACCCACGACCTCCGGCTTAAAAGTCAGGGTCACTAACCACTAGACCAACAGGCCAGTCCAATCATTAGTGGCATACGTTTAAATTATATATACTGAGTCAGTAGTGGAAACATTATCAAAAGCGTCGTCCACCCAACTGCGGTTGGCCTGTGGTTTATTGATAACGCAATTAGCCCGTCAACATTTAGCTTCTTTGACACATTCTGTTTTAATATTCAAGTTTCCATTGAAAGTCACGAAATTTTCGACTTATTTTGTTCATAATTTAGGTTCATTTCACAATGATTAAAATATTTTGATACTCTTACTCTCATATTAGTAGGTACCTGTTTATATAAATTGGACTTTATGATATCTTTGTATCCCCGTTCTGTTGGACCAACTTATGTCAATAAAATATCATCTGTAAATTTGAACTATTGCCAATTTCTTGTTGTAAATAGGATTGCACTTTCACCAATATTAGCACATGTTGGGCCAACATATAGGTAGTATAGGGTTCAGTTAGTTATATCTTGGGCGAACAATTTAGAAAAAATATTTAAATGACTTACAGATAACATGGTAAGGTTGACAGAAGTGACGTCACCAATATTCCAGGTTGGATTCTCAGCTAACTGCTTTTTTGCTTCAGCACGTAGATCCATTAATTTATCAATCATGTACCTTATCTAAAATAAACAATAAATAAAATTCTAATAGAAAATAGTTAAAGAATAGTTGAATTGTATAATAAAGAAACAAAAAGTATCTGTCAGAAGTGGGATTCGAACCCACGCCCACAGAAGTGGACTGCGACCTGAACGCAGCGCCTTAGACCGCTCGGCCATCCTGACATATGAGATTAGATGAAAACAACGTATTTAAATCGTTATGAATTTTGTTTTATTTCCTAAAACAATTAAAAATCGCGATTAAATTTTGAATATCAATATTCAAAATTTATATGGTGCATGAAAATACTTTTAGTTTTGAAAATGGAATAAAACAGTTTTTCTCATTCATTTATTGGATCGTGAATAAAGATCTTTTTTTGTCTTTTGTGAAAATAGAACCACAATGTTTCATCGAAATGAATGAATAATTAATTAATTTCCTTTACTTAATTCTCAACTCCAAATGGACCGCTTTTCTCTTAGATGAAGTCCTTTCACGGAAAATTATAGCATTAAATGCAACACGTTGGTTTGTTGTTATTGCACACAAAAAGAAAAGAATATATTATGATGTGAAAACTGTGCACCACGGCCTAGTTTTTTTTTATTCACTAGTATGCCGGGCAGCTCGCTTGTTTGCAATATCAACCAATACATGAATGGAAGATTTGTCAACTTGGTATTCAACTTTATGCTAACTAACGAAAGATGAAAATTGCTATACAGAAGTATATTCTCTTACTCCCATGTCTCAATAAAGGTGCGTTACAACCTTATTCAACTTTAACAAGACACTTTCAGTTGCGAGTCAACCATTTTCTGAAATGTATTCAACGCTGTCGGTAGCATTTTTAAAATTTTATGCTTTCGAAGTGCAGTGGAGAAACTAGACCTCAGGAAATGTCGGAAACCTACGATCTAGAAATAAATAGAGTTGAGGAGAATATGTAACTTGTATGTTACTGTCGTCGTATCATGTTACGTTATTTAGTTTATGGTTTGCTTGTACAGAGACTCGAGTTAATAGTGTAGTAGCAACAATCTTGAAGTGCAATTTACTATTTTATGCTCTATTTCTATCGAGTTAAGAGCTTAACTTGAGCTGTAGTTTTAAAGTCGATTCAGCAGTTTTATGTGTTCTATAGAGATCTTCATTTTATGATAGCGCCAGTATAAGATTTAAATATGGTTAAACTCTTTTTAAATTCAGTTTAAAAAGTAATAAAATCGCAAATTGTATTTGAATTTCGTGACGAATCGTATGAAATTTTCATTTGATACTTATATTGGATTAGTGGGATTTTTGTAGTTAAAATTTTTCTGATTTATTTCATTCTGATTTTTTCCAGTGTTCCTGTAATGCTAACACGATTGCTGTTGCCTTTAGAAAAATACAAAGCTGAGATATTTTCTATTGTTAACTCAACTTCTTGAATAAAGTATTGCCTCGGGACTTCGTTAGAGACAAAGATAAAACAAATTTTAGAAACCTTATTTGTAATAATATACTAGCTGTTTCCAAGAGCTCCGCTCCCGTGGACCTTTGTTTGGTCACAACTCAGTCCCTGTTGGTCGTAGGACGATGTTATATAGCCTATATCCTTCCTCGATAAATGGACTACCCAACACTAAAATAATCTTTTTTTTTAATCGTTAGGGTAATATATCGTCCCATTAGAAGAATAATGTTTTATCTTCACATAAAACAAAAATGAAATTATTAAAAAAATCGGCATTAAAATCCGTAAACTATCGATTGATAAATTTTTGTTTTATTCTTTAGTCAGTATTTTACAAAATACAAATTTGATCAATTGATAGTTTACGGTTTTTAATACCAAATTTATAATAATTTCATTTTTGTTTTATCTGAAGATAAGACATTATTCTTCTAATGGGACGATATTCTTGTACTCATTTAAGCTGTCCCGTTTGTCTGGGCACCCGGCTTATATAAAATATCGACGTATTCACACAAACCTACATTTAATGATCGTCAAAAACTTTAGCAACGAAATTAGAGCATCTTGATAAATTACAGGTTTCATTTTGCTGCAAAATCCCCGTAACGTTAATTTATCGGCATCCTCCAATTTCAAGGAAAAAATATGTGTTCCTGATAACCAATACCACGATATTGGTTATCAGGAACACATATTTTTTTTTTAATAGAAAGGACACTGAAAGTGTTAGACTAAAAAAGTTGAGGTTAAAAAGCATTTGATGGAAGGCGTGTGATTAATCAATGATGTTGAAAAGCGTTAAAATATCTGGTATCTGATCTTTCTGGTCGATTTATTTTGGTAGCGTTAAATGTTGATTTTATTATGTGTCTTTTCTGAAATATGTGCAACTTTTTTCTGTTTTTTTTTTAATCTTTTTTTCTAAATTTTTCTTATGTTATAATATTTTCGGACTAAAATAAATTTAAAAAGAGGTCATGATATTATTCGCTGACTTTTTATTCATGTGGACAAAGTAACTTTGGGATGTCTGTACATACTCGTACAAAGTACATACCTAATTATATACTTATAATTATAATAAAATAAATTAAAAAACAATAATAAATTATAATAGAATATAATTTCACGGATTTGAAAAAGGTCTTTGAATTCTGTAGTGTATTTTTTTTTTTATTAATTTTATAGAAATGATCGTCAAGCCCATGCTATATGGAATTTCAAAAATACAATTACCTCGTTGCCTTGTCTCATTTACATCAACTAAGTTTGATTTTGTGACATTATTCTCAATTCAAGCCTAAGTACGTTTCCTGCATAGCTATTTGGCATCGTGCCATAGATGTAAGGTAATGCATTCACATCAGACTCAATTAGCTAGCATTACATGAAGTAATAGCTATTAAGACTATCTGTTAAATAGGGATATATCAATAAATGAACATAACTACATAGCTACTACTAGCTGAATTTTTAGATTTAAATATTAAACCTTACGTTTGTTATTTGTTTGTTTTCTAGTTTGTAGTATTAACTCTAATTAATTAATTTCACTTTTTTTTGAATCTTAAAATAATATTTGTATGCCTATGGGTACAATGTAGCGCTCACTTTTTTAATAACGCAAGATCTGTAAATTTAACGTACCTACTGACAAATAAATATTTCTGTTTCTGTTAGCTTTCGCCTAGCCTTTGTGCTATTCCAGAGTATGATCTCTCTGTGTATGTATGATACAGATCTTTGCATCCGTTTTTACGTGATAGAGTAACACACATCCATCCAAACATATTCTTAACTTTCGCAATTTTTAATATTAGTAGTACATAAGATGTTTTTCACCAAAATTAAACTACAGCCTTCTTGTTTAGCAGTCCTTTATAATCACAAGAAAAACGATACTGGCCAACATACGAGTAAACATATCCGTAATTAAAAATAATAACTTTAAAAAAGGAATACAAACTTTACATTAATTTATGTGTTACCTTTTCTCCGTTGTTATCGGGGAGCAGAAGTGAACCATGTCCAGACTTGCCGGGGCAGATGATCTTCAGATCTGTAACGAATCCAAATGGCTCGATTAGCCAATATATGCCAAACCTCTCGTTATTCACTGCTCAACGCCTTTATTGTAACTATTGAGTGGATTAACAGCAGTTTGTATGGAATATTTCATCGCAATTAATTTTTAGGTTAGGTTGAGGTTAATCTTATTGGAGTTAACTTTTAGAGCTGCGGAGTTTTTAACAGTTTTGTAATTTAACAGTTCAAGATCAATATTGGCATGACGTCAACCTTACCTTTCAATAATATAGTTGAAATATAATGTGGAGGTCATATATTTGGTAAGTGAATTTAAATAAGGTTAGATTAAAATAAAGGTAAAAATTCATTAATTAGATTAATAGAATCTTTTAGCTTTAGATCTCAAAGAAAGAATACTTACGCCAGATAGTTCTCTCTCCACTAAAGATTTGGTATTGATCCGTAGCACTAGCTATACCCTCGTCTAAAGCAAAGCCGACGTTCAGTTTCTTGAAGTGTTCAGTCTTTACAAACTGTCCCATACCTGGAGCGCCACCTATCTCCTCGTCTGGTACAATAAGTAAGCAATTGAGTCAACAGATTGTTTCACACAATTTCAATGCATAATTATTCGAAGCAACTCGTTCTATTAATTTAAAATAATTTTAATACAGAAATCTTTATTTTAAAACTATCATTTCACTAGGGTCAAAATCTAATATTAATTTTAAATTCTCTTAAACATTTAGTGCAGGATTTCTTTCAAAAATGCAGTTTCAGCATGATTTAGTTTAATAAGGGTGCTTGAGAGATCGCTAACTCGCCCCTTGCAGATACTAGACACACAATAGACCCAGATATGGCGGCTGCCTTAGCGATAGCTTGTTAAGAAGCATCAAAAGCCACAAGACTTTTGAGCGCTACTGACACAGTTACAACAACAGCATAAATATTCGTAGAAATCTAGTAGATTTACCTATTACTGATTTTTTTTTGTTAAAACCTAATAATATATTCATTTTGGACGTGGAATAGGACAGACGCAGACTCAATAGCTCTCAATCTAATCTCATTTCTTTGAAACAAATATATATATATACGTTGTAATTAGTAGACTATTTTTTTACCATTAGCATAGCCATTAGCGTATACATTCTGAATTAATAGAATAAAAACACCTACGCGCACGTATTTATCATGAGTGATTCTAGGTTTGTAGTTTACACAACTTTTTATAGTTTGCGTGAATCAGATATTTTATGATAAAAAGTATTAAAGGTCTTTTTAGGCTGGTCTCTGGTTCTTGGCGTTTGCTGGGTTTTTTATTGAATAAAGTACACAAAGCTCACAAACCTGGTACAAAAGATAGATGCACTGTCCTTTTCGGTCTAACACCCTTGGCCTTCAATCTCTTCACAGCTTCTATGTATTGAATGCCAACAGACTTCATATCTTGAACTCCTCGGCCATAAATGAGGCCTGACTTTATGTGAGCTTCAAAAGGAGGGTACGTCCAGCTATCCTGTTTGTAAAAGCTAGTTAAATATTTGCAGCAGAACATTAAAAATATATAACAACCCAAGAGGAATATACACATGTATGGGTCTTTTTCCCTACATGTTTTGTAATTTCTATAAGTTAGGCCAAACAACATAAAACCATTTAATTGTAAGCTGAGCTTTTTTGTAAAGCTCAGTCAGAGTGTCATATTTACAAGCCGACAAGTGTGTGACAAGTGAAGCCAACACTTCTTCTCCTTTTTATAATACTTGTCAAAGTTTGGGCAGTTTTCTTTTTGAAAACCAGTTTTTTTTTGTTTTTTCTGGACCTGAATAGATATTATTTAAATATCTGTCGACGTCGCATTGCGGCAGACCTGGGAGAATGATGGCGAGGTGAGTTAGATCACTCTCTCTCGAAAGACTGGTCCATAATGACAATAAGTCGAACCGTATGGATGTCATGGGGTGAGGCCTCTTCCGAGCAGTGGAATGACACAGGCTAACTGTTCACTTACAGAATGATTAAATGACAAATCTTACTTCGAATACGGGTACGACATCCATGTGAGAGTTGAGCAGGATACTTGGCAGAGTCGGCTCGGTACCTTCCCACGTGATGACTAGGACTGGTTTCTTTGGCAATGGCTCGTAGACATTTACTGGCAGACTCAACTCTGCAGCTTGCCCACGCAGGTAGCTGATGCATTCATCTGAATCAAAAAGGGATAATGCACGGACACAGCCTAGGGAAACTTTATTAGTTTCTACTTATCTTATTAGTGTTGTTATAATGCTAGAATTTTTTTTTGTGTACAATAAAGAATTAAAGATTAGTTTCTAATGCATGATATCAGTATTATGTATATTATCATAATAAACATTATTATTTACCGTACATGCTGTCAGCTTGCTGTACCAGTAGTCTCTAAAGTTTAGTTTTTATTTATAAACAAATTAATACAACGTTATTAAATTATTATAAAAAGGGGCTAGGTCACGTATTATATTATAAGGAATAGTACACGGTGGATTATTTTTAGCACAATCTAGAGAAAAATTTAATTAATAAAACAATATAGTATAATGATACTTTTAAATTTTCAATTTATATAGATATATACACTTTAGCATCATTTCAGCCTATTGCAGTCCACTGCTGGAAGTAGATATATACACTTAATAAGTATTATATTCCGTTTGAATATAAAATCTCCGATTCACATAAAATGAAAACCTTAAAAAGCTATGTTCACAAAGAGTACGTAAACATTTCTATTTAGATTATTCCCAACAACATCTACAGTTCGATCCACTTATTACGTGTTTGCGATACACTATTGTACCTAATTTAGCACACCCATACTAATACAATAACGTACGAACCGTAATTAACATTGGGGTGAACACTTCGGATCCTTAGGTAATTCCGCAAATTGCTCACCGCCGGATCTTCCACGTTATCCTCAGACATTTTCCGGCAAGTATCGAGACTGCGGCAAACTGATTATTTTAAAATGCAGCAATAAACTGGTGACCTTTGAAGGGAATAGTTACTTTTATTTGGTCGTTTATCATTGTTCTGTACTTTGTACAACCGCAAATATTACAATCGTTTTCAAATATTATTTATACATATAATATTACTGTGTGAAAGAGGACGTTGGGCAAATGGGACATGGTAAATTTCAATAGAATATTTTTACCACATAATACACATGCCACATAATATTACTAAATAAGTTCTATTATAATAATATTTGTATCTCTTTAAAATTTGAATAAATGATTTGATTTGTAGAATAGAATTCATAACTAAGTATTAAGATATACGATTAGCAAGTGACAAATTTGTTCATGACGCCGATACACCCGAAACGTAGTAAAGGATGACCGTGTTGTAACTTTAATTCAATGTTATAATAGGTATCAATATGTATCATCATAATAGTAGGACAACGTCACAATAGCATAGTCCTCATGTTTGATCCCCGGGTCAAGTAAAAATAATGTTAGTGTTTCTATCATAAATTTCTCAGTCCGCAGCCCGGAGTCGGTAAATTTTTCATTTCTGCAATTATTATTAAATTACACATTTTAGGACTTTGTCCACTTTAGTAGCACTTCCTCTAACCAACAAATAGTAACAAATAATTATGACTATTTTATCAATACACCACAACCGCTTGTTCTACAAGATAGAAGGAACATACTGATAGTAAATAATAACCTATACTTACTTTGTGTAATAGACAAATAAGCGCGATCGAAAATATGTTTTTAAAAATATATTTTACCCGACTGCCAAAAAAGAGGGTAATGTTTTTAATATTCTTTTTACAACGATAGTTTAATCGATATTTTATGTAAGAAGTACTTATTTTTTACCACGTGTAAGTTAGTTCAACACTTGCTATAATACATTTAGGTGTATTGGGATTGGTGCAATTTAAAAAAGGCTAAATATTTAAAATATTTTTTTTTATTGGTGCAATTTAGATGATAGTCCCCTATACTCACCTCCATTTTCTCATTGGTAAGCTTGTCTTGTCTACAATAAATTCTTGTATCTCAAAATATAAAATGCACACTAATAAATGATCTCATTCAAACATTCAAAGAAAGTCAGGTTTAAGCTATGAATAATAAGTTACCATAAAATGCTGTGAAGTTGTAAATCAAACTGGTATGCAATCCTGCGAGAAATCTGCTAAGCGTTACGTCGGTCTATAAACTGAAAAGATGTGGTATAAAAACAAACTAACAAAGTCTAGGTTCTAAATTTTACTGTCTTGAGACAAAAGAATAGTTCTTTACTGTAATAAACGTGTGGGTGGAAATGTTCCACTAAAATTGACAGCCCTATGATTCTTGTAGGTAGTAACCTAGCCTAAAAGAATCACAGGGCTGTAAAAACCACAAAACCAAACAGTAGGTTTAGCTGCGCTAGGAAATCCTAATCTATTTCCGCTAAGGTAAAAGGGTTCTAGCGCGTATTGGCAAGTGCAGTGTAGGATGTGTTCAAACTACTAACAGGCGTACGGCCAATCTTTAGCCTCTAGAACGCTACATTATCACTGAGTAACATAGGCTATATAACACCACGCGACAGCAATTAAGTGCTGAGCATTGGCCAAATAAAGAACGACAGAAGGGAAGCCCCGCGTGACTTCTAGTCTCTTATAAAATTGGCATCCAATTTGACAGACCTTTGTCCAGCAGCAGACTGATATGGCTGGTGATGAACTTTGAATGGAGGAGACTAATGGAGAAAATTACCACTTTCCTAACAAAGTGCTCAGCAGACAACATATCAGTACATCGGAGATACTTAAGTAAAACATTTTCTTTTTTTGGGTTTTATCCCATGAGCCGCTTCTTTTCTACATTATCTTGTTACTGACGTACATATAGGTACACTTAGAATTTCTTCTATTTCCTCAAGATGTTCTTCTTCGCCGTCAGCAGATGGTAAGTCACTTGACTAGTACATATAAATTCCACAAAATAAAAACCACATTGGTACTTTCGATCGGAAGCAACCTCGGACCACGTGCTTAGCACGCTGGTCACTTATTCATTTGGCTAAAAACGTAACATAATTATATTGTTTAGGTTCAATTTTGAAGACATTCCGTAACCATGTAAGTACTGGAATCAATAGCTTCATATATTATTCAATGCGACATTTAGTGAAGGCTTGTGGAATGTACGTGCAACGGAGAAAACTATTTATGAGTTAACTGCTTGTTTTGCACTTTACTTGATGAAGAAATGTTTAAGTAAATCTTCTTCGGCGGTTTTACTGATGAACCTCACTTCCAGTTGATTTATTTGTATAGATACCACTATTATAACTTAAGGTTCCAATATAAACATGATCATGCCTCCCGTATTCCCAAATGGTTCGCAATGTCTTCTAAATATTTCATTATAGCTGTCTAATAAACATATATCTAATAACATAAAAATATTTCTTATTTTAAGAGTAGGTATTAAGGATACGTCTACACTCTACAGTGTCTGAAAATATACGACCGCTGTAACTCGTAACAATATTAACAGTATTTCTTTATGTTAGTGCAAATAAAGATTTATATTATATTAAAAATAATGTATCAATTTCAAAATACTTTTGGCGCGCTGGTGAAATATTCACTCAGCGCCGCGGAAAGGTTAACTCTCAAAACACGAGTACATTGAAGTTGTGTTTTATATTATACAGAATTATGTATTGTTATGGGTAATTGAAAAGCCTTTTCGCTGCTCATCATCATATCAAGTCCAATAACCTCCACTGCTGAACAACTCGGTAGATATGCGCCATAATGATGATTATATATTTAAGGAAATTTTGTATTCCTATATAAAATATTAATTGTAATTAATAGCATAATACTTATTCGCAATGTTTCTCCAGCAACTTATTTTTTTTTTTTACAAATAGAAAGGTTTAACATTAATTAACTAACCGCCACTGAATTATGTTCGCTGCAACATTTTGCAGTATTTGTACATAAACAGCCGCAGCCGCAGTGATAAACGTCAAGAGGAATTTAATGTTTTAAAAGGTATATTAAAGAACTCGAAAACACGATATAACTTTAATGTTTTACTGCTAGTATATAGATCTTAAGGCGTAACTAGTCGCCAATGACCTTGAGAGTATGGGTGGAGCTTAGCTTATTTCACTGCATATCCCCGCTCCTTTGCCAACTCGCGCACACTATAATACAATGGTCACAGAATAAGCGTAAACGCAGACATGCGCTTCTAGCTCGGCATTTTTACCTACGATTCCGGAATAACAGTTTTAAAATTGGTATTTTATTTTGTATAGAGAGTTTAAAGGACTCGTGTACACAATTATTTGTTTGCCAATATTTTTATGCATTGAGATTTTTTTAATTTCAATGTTTTGCTTTCGGTATTTATGTAAGTACTTACATAGTTTTATTGGTACTTATTTATTATTAGTATCGAAGATAATTATTTTATCTTGTAAATTATAATTAAATAAATAACTATTTTAACTTACTTTTGTATTAAAAAAAATATTTACCTATTTTCATTGATGAATTTAATGTTTTGTTTACAACACTTACTTTGTAATTACGTTATAAACTACTATTATAAATTGTAAACCATTTTATTGGATCATTTGTAATATTTTGTTTGAGAATATAGCTCGCAGAACTGATGGCCGATGGGGCAAAAAGATTACTCCTTCTAAACGGTTAGGAACGACTACTCCAGTCGTCAGAAAATTCAAAAAAAAATATTAAAGTTCATAAATATTTGCACAAAAGGTTTCGGCACACAGCGAGAAAGACGTGACGGCTCTGCGTGACACCTTAGATTTATTTACTCGTCCCGCCGCGCTCGCTGTTTGTGTGTATATTATACCTGTAAGCACTATATTCAGTCGATAGTAAAAATGGAGCAACGAGCGACACAGCCTTCCCGTCTGAAGGCTAACGCCTGTCTGCCGCCCGCGCCCGCGCAGAGCACCTTTGAATTTCTAACGTACAGAAATCGTATTATGGCCTATTTTCTTAAGAAAATATTGATCGATTTACATATGCTATGTTCAGATTAAAGCAAATTTTACCACCAATTTATCAGTGTAAAAATAATTTCAAAAGAAGGCGTTTGATAGGGTCTGGCATAGAGCCCTTCTATCGAAGCTACCATCATATGGAATCCCCGAGGGACTCTGCGAGTGGATCGCCAGTTTTTTAGATGGGAGGAGCATCAAAGTCGTCGTCGACGGTGCATGCTCCCAGGGAAGGCCCATCAATGCTGGTGTTCCACAAGGCTCGGTGCTCTCCCCAACGCTGTTCATTCTGCATATCAATGACATGTTGTCTATAGATAGCATGCATTGCTATGCAGATGACAGCACGGGTGATGCGCGGTATACCGGCCACCAGAACATCCCTCGGGTCACTGTACAGGAGAAACGGTCAATACTTGTGTCTGAAGTCGAGGCATCTCTAGGGCGAGCCTCCGAATGGGGTGTGAAGAACTTAGTTCAATTCAACCCCTCGAAGACACAAGTATGCGCGTTCACTGCGAAGAAGGACGCATTTGTTATGGCGCCTCAGTTTGAAGGAGTATCTCTCCCGTTGTCCGAAAGTATTGGGATCCTCGGCGTTAATATCTCGAGCAAAGTCCAGTTTGGGAGTCATTTGGAGGACAAAGCCAAATTGGCGAGCAAAAAACTGGGTGTCCTGAACAGGGCGAAGCAGTACTTCAAACCTAAACAGCGGCTTGTGCTGTACAAAGCACAGGTTCGGCCGCATTTGGAGTACTGCTCTCACCTCTGGGCGGGAGCTCCCAAGTACCAGCTCGACCCACTTGACTCCCTCCAAAGGCGGGCTGTTCGAATCGTCGATGATCCCAATCTGACGGACAACTTGGAATCGTTAGGGCAACGGAGAGACTTTGGGTCACTCTGCGTGCTCTATCGATTGTTCCATGGGGAGTGCTCCGACGAACTTCTTGATTTGGTGCCATCGTCGCCTTTTTATCATCGCACCACTCGACGCCGCTGTAGGCTTCACCCGCACTACCTGGAGCCGTTATCGTCTAGAACGGTAAGGTTTCAGCGGTCATTCATCCCACGTACGTGCCGGCTCTGGGGTGAACTTCCTACAGCGGTGTTTCCTGAGCGCTATGACATGTCCTTCTTCAAACGAGGTTTAAAGAGAGCTATCCTATCAAGGTAGGCAGCGGCCTGGCTGTGCCCCTAGCATTGCCAACGTCCATGAGCGGCGGTAACCACTTACCATCAGGTGGGCCGTCTGCTCGTCTGCCACTTTAGGCAATAAAAAAAAAAAAAAAAAAAAAAAAAACTATGAAGCCGTTTTAAAGTTTTAGGGATTTTAAGATAAAATATATCTCAACTTAAAATATTTTTTGAGGCAAAAGTATTAGTCGTACGAAAATTTCATATGTTGAAAATGTAGTAGATAGATCAATTATCAAAATATATTTTTTTCAAATTTTTCGATCAAGTCGTTTAGGAGGAGTAGGCTTCAGAAAAAAGCCGTTTTTGGTGCAAAACCGAGGGAAGGCCCTTAATATAGATCTTCAAAGCTCATGGGGACGAGTGAACTCTGACTCCCAAACCTCATTCAGTGATCTACTGTTGCCTCATATGCTCATCATCATCATTTCAACCCATAAACGTCCCACTGCTGGGCACGGGTCTCCTCCAAAGAATGTGGAGGGAATTTAGCCTACTATAGCACGCTGGCCAGACGGGTTGGTATAGGGTTTGTTTCGAATTTTCCTTTTCTCGCAATGCTCTTGTCTATTTAAGCTTACTGCCTTAGTCACCTTTTACGATTCCCACAAGTTGAGATGGTAGTGAGATGGTGTATTCCTTATCCGACACTACTCGAAAAATGAGCGATATTTTGAACTAATTCGTTTTATATATATATTATCATTAGTACCTATAGTAGTAAAATAAGCAATCAAGCTAAAATGGCTCATTGGCAGCGCTCGATGTCTATGGAAATCAGCACATGATATCGACTGTTACTATTTATCATTAGATGGGCTGATTCCTCTACCACTTCTTCGTAATAAAGAAGCATTCAACCTCACTGCATCTTCTACAAGTCATTACTACCTTCGTATGTTTCAAGTAACGGGATTCGAGATAAAGGGAACTTCAATAAATCTTTTATTTCATTTGTATCACATACATGATACTTTGCCCACGGCCAGTTCACTGACAAGGTTGAGCTCTGAGAAGAATTTAGCAAGAAACTCAGGCCACTCTTTTTAATCGCCATAGTAGTTACAATTTAAATGGGAACAATTCGTTTTACCAATAAAAATGACTACATAAACGGGTCAATTAAATTATTATTTCAGTTTCAAACAACTTCCTCCTTAGGATAAAAATAGCTTTTGTAATCTTGGTCTCTAACAAAACTCTAAGTGATGAATGCGAAAATTTAATGTAATATAATTATTTACGAGACCCCTGTGGTCCACGGCCAGATTATTTAATACATTTAGGCCCATTACGTTTTATAAATGGCAAGCGTAAAATATAAATTAGGTTAGGTAATTAGGTATTAGGATATTTAGATCATCTGAGTAGTTAGTCCTTACAAACTCAGCTAAGTTATGTAATTAACTATTGGTTGAATTAATTATAAATTTGTTAACATTTCGATGGCAATTTTTTTTAAATGATACATTTTGTGGACTATATTTATGCAAATAAAAAACCGTAAAAGCTAATCAGCATGAATGCTTGACACTTTTAATCGTTTAATTACACAATAGTCTACCTTATCAGGTTTAACCAGACATGATCATATAACCATAAGTGTTGAAACCGATTGCACACTTTAAAAGCCAATATAAAACAAAATGTAATTTGAACCTCAAAATAATATACCGTAGTTAATACAATACCTAAGCCTAAACTCAATAGAAGCTCTGACTTCAAATATTTTCATAACCTTTGAAGTTTCTCAGCATTAGGTATAACATACACACATAATATGCAAAGAGGGCCATGTAGATTCACTCCGCTCCGCAGAATATTCGTATAAAATTTAATCAGTTCTTGAATTTTTGAGCGCGATATCTTTACAAGGACGAGATTACAGACTCTGAATTACTTAGTAATCCTCAGTTTGTTGTTTAATCTCCAACTCGGTGATTTTAAGGCGTTTATAAGGCCTACTATGTCGACTTAAATGTAGTTTGAGCATAAATTGGCCTTTATTTAACAGGTAATAATTAATCTATGACAATCATCGTCCGTCATCATCATATCAGGCGAAGGACGTCTACTGTTGAACATGGGCTTCACCTAATTTCCGCCAATATGACAATATTACATTTCATGTTTGCCATACGAGTAGATAGAATTATTATTTCAACGGAGAATTACTGTACAATAAACAGTCTCCATAATAGCGCTCTTTCTGTTTGCCACAAAATATAGTCAACCATTTATTTTTATTGTGGATATTCTTTTGCCTAAACCACCTTCATTATTAATTCAATATGCTTTTTATTTTAAATATAAAAATAACTTGCTTCAATGCCATCTGAAAATTAATTCCCAGTACTGGAATAATTAACGTTTTTGGGCAATAACTTCAGGAATGAAATCCGCCGCTTAGAATTTTAGCCATTTGATTTAGATTGTATAGGTAAGAAATATTTTGATTTGAATATTACTGCAAATTTTACTGTTAGGTAATTAATTCTTTAAATAGTATTTGGTTTGTTTGGGAATACCTACGTTGTGAAGTGAGACTTTCAGAACAGTTTGGCAAATTGAGATATAACATTTTTGAAATCTTGAGAGAAGCCTTGGCAACAGTAGTTACATGAGTTTTACGTTCCTGCTGAGAAACAACTGCCCCACCGTTTCCTCAAAAAGCAGTAAGGAAAAGGTTATCTCATGGGCGACAAGCACGTAAAGTTAGTTTTATGAAAACGTTTCGCTTCTGGTCATGATTATAAAATGATGGCTCCCCAATCGTAAAACTGTGATTCTTCAGTGGTATAAAACATTCCAAAATTTCCCTTAAAATCTTATTGGAACTGGAAAAAGGCCAAGAGTTATAAGTTTCTCGAGCTAACATAATCTGCTAGGAAGTTTTTAAGAAAATTCCATTTTAATAAAGCGTAGGCTATTCGAAAAAGGTAGGGGAGAACGTAGGTGTTTCGCTTTTACCTCGCGGTGTAACAAATATGAAATCGCGTAAAAGGTAACCGCGGCATTCTAAAAAAAGGCTTTCATTGTCTGCCGTAATACAGCTTGTCCTCGGCTTAACGAGCCTTGAACAATATTGTGGATATTGTCTGCACAGCCAAACATTAGCTATCGAGCGAAATATTACAATTATATAAGTAGACGTCGCAACAAAACGTGTTATTTTAAAGATCTGTTGTGTACTGTGTGTGGTTGGGGTTCAGGCCTCTTCAATGATTGTATTTTTATTACTGTACTGACTTAATTTAGATTTATTTTATAATTTAATAGGTACATAAGTTATAATGCGTTTTACATGTAATGGCGAACCGACTGCCATGAAACTCGAACGGAACGGTCCCGTGTGAACAGTGCGCGCTTCCTTCCGTCCTTCGCCGCAACAGCCAATCAGCGCTCCTTGCTGCGCCGTTTTCGCTAACGTGATAACAGAGGGCGTCGCGATGCAACAAATCGATATCTGTGTCTCTTGGAGTTGTCGCGGTTCACAGCATAAATCAATAGATGGCGTTAACATATCCCGCCGCCCTTGGAAGATCCTGCTTCCAACGAAGTACCGATGACGATGCCAATTTCGGGATTCTCCTTGTTCTCTTCTTGTGGTAATAAAGGACATATTTTTGAGAATGCCCTTCGTACCGTCCCGGTCGCCGTTTTGATATCAGCGACTCGTGAGACGCCATCCTTCCCAGGAAAAGTGTGAAGAATTCTTCCCAGGCGCCATTTTAGAGGAGGGAGGTTATCCTCCTTGAGGAGTACGAGAGTATTAGGTACCAATTCTTCCTTACGCGTCTTCCACTTCGTTCTGGTCTGCAGCTCCGCTATATACTCCTTGGACCACCTCTGCCAGAACTGTTGGCGCATCTGCTCCACGCGGTCATAACGGGACAGGCGATGTGAAGCTGTAGTCGTCAGGTCTGGGCTGGCTGGTGCGGTGAGCGGTCGGCCAATCAGAAACAGAGAAGGGCTGAGGGGAAGAAGGTCAGTCGGATCTGCGGACAGTGGGTACATGGGTCGAGAGTTTAGGACGGCCTCGATTTGAGCCAATATCGTGCTAAACTCTTCGTATGTTAAGTTCGCATTGCCAATAACACGACGAATATGATATTTGCAGGACTTTACTCCTGCCTCCCACAATCCTCCAAAATGCGGTGTATAGGGTGGTATGAAATTAAATTGTATATTATCATTAGATAAAATCTCGCTAATATTATCACAATTGTTGTTTAGAAAATGTGTAATTTCCTTCATTGCCCCGACAAAATTCTTACCATTATCTGAGAATATTTTTGCCGGTTTACCCCGTCTAGAGACAAACCTTTTTAGAGCTAATATATAAGCATCTGTTGTTAAATTAGTGACTAATTCTAAGTGAACTGCACGAGTGGAGAAACAAATAAATAAACAAATATAGCATTTTTCTAGTTTAGCGCCCCTCCCTTTACGGTTTAAAATAAACATGGGTCCTGCGTAGTCCACACCACAATTCATGAATGGATAACCTGGTTCTAGCCTTTCTACAGGTAAGTTACCCATTTGAACTGACACAGTTTTACCTCTAATTCGTGTACAGGTCACACATTTATGTACTACATTTCTAGCCAAGTCGCGGCCTCCGAGGGGCCACCAAGTTTCACGTATATTAGCTAACAGCGATTGGGGGCCTGCATGAAGCAGGCGCTTATGTTCATACTGAAACAACAAACGTGTAAATGTATGTTTACTACATAACAAGATGGGATGTCTTTTGTTGTATGAAAAACTTAAAGAATTATCTAATCTACCCCCCACTCTAATGATATTATCATTATCCAAATAAATATTAAGCCCAGATATATTACGAGTAGTTTTTAAAGTTAAGTTGTTTTTTGATGATATATCGAGATTAGGAAACAATTGTTTTTGTGACATTTGAGTCAATTTATTAGTAGATTTATTTAACTCATCTACTTGAAGAGGGCCGTATTTACGGTTTACCTTTATTTTAGTACGAATATTATCAATGAAACGTAGCATGTATGCAAATGCACGCTTCATGCGAATAAATGAAGAAAATCTCTCAAATGGAAACGTATTCTGATCAGTTTGATTTAGTAACAGTGTAGTAGTTAATTTAATATCTGGCAGCTCGTTAAAATTAATGTTATGGCAACTATGATCATAACTAAAATTACAAAGACGTTCGTGTAAAAATGCTGGGCCGTACCACCAAATATCGGTGGTGCGCAACGCATCGAGCGTGATCCCGCGTGATACTAAATCGGCTGGATTGGATTTACTTCCTACGTGTAACCATGGTAAACTGCCCGTTAGATCATTAATTTGAGCCACTCTGTTTTGTACAAATGTTTTAAGAGTATTAGGTGACATTCGTAGCCATCCCAGCACAATTGTGGAATCCGACCAGAAATAAACCTTTGTAAACTTCAAACGAAGTGAAGTTATAATTTTTGTATATAGCTTTGCGCCTAATAATGCCCCGCAGAGCTCTAAACGCGGTATAGTTATCGGTTTAACAGGCGCGACCTTAGACTTGGCGCATAATAAAGCCACGGATACATTGGTATTGTTATCGTCATACATACGGACGTAAGCACAAGCGCCGTATGCATTTTGAGAGGCGTCCATGAATATATGTAATTCTATATATTGCATTTTGCTATTTATAACCTGACGAGGTATACGTAATTTATTCAAACAGTCAAAAGTGTCAACAAACTTTTGCCAACTAATAAAAATATCATGAGGGACCGGATCGTCCCATCCTATTTTGTACGTCCATAACCTCTGTAATAATATTTTTGCAAGTATTATAAGAGGTGCTAGTAGACCTAATGGATCGTAAACTTGTGAAATTGCCGACAACATGATGCGCTTAGTCACGTGATTGCCGCTTAACTTCAATTTAGTTGTATAATGTAACTCATCTGTATTTGCGAACCAACCTAAACCTAAGGTTTTATTTTGACAGGATTCGCCCAAAGATAAGTTCTTAAACGCATTTACGGTTGACAAATCAAAATTGAACAACCATTTTCGTAAACGTAAACAACCCGACTGTAATACCTTAGATACTTTATTACAAATTTCCAATAACTTATCTTTATTATCAAAACCAGTAATTAAATCGTCGACGTAGAAGTCGTTAAGAATAATATTAGCGATGTCGTTATCAGTGCATTCCGATGCCAGCTGTTGCAAACATCGCATACTTAGGTATGGCGCGGACGCCGTGCCATAAGTAACCGTATTGAGCCGGTACACACCGAGCGCATCTAACGGGTTTTCTCTCCATAAAATTAATTGTAGGTATTGTTGATCGGGTTGAATTAATATTTGCCTATACATTTTTTCTACATCTGCACAGGCAATGTATGTGTATTGACGAAATCTTAATAGAATGGCGAATATGTCATTCTGTAGGGATGGCCCGATCATTTGAATGTCATTCAAAGATTGACCAGAAGTGGTTTTAGCACTAGCGTCAAATACAACACGTAATTTAGTAGTTGTACTATGTTCTCTGAATATACCGTGATGCGGTAAAAAATAATGTGGAGACGTATAAGTATCTATTTTTGTCATGTGACCGAGTTCTAAATATTCGTGTATAAAATCGAAATATAATTTTTTATAACTCGGTGTGCCACGACTTAACTTTCGTTCGAGCGCGAGGAACCGACTCTCGGCTTGTAGGTACGAATCGCCCAGCTGATCAGCTGATTCGCGTAGTGGCATACGCACAGCGAAACGACCACGACTATCACGCGTAGTGGTTTTTATAAATAAATTCTCACAAGCGTGTTCTTCGTTTGACATATTATCTGTCCTTGAACTTATCTCCTCTAACTCCCAAAATTTACGTAATTGAATATCTAAGTTATCGTACAACGTGTGCGTAAAATTGCACTGAACTCGCTTACCGAATGAACTCTTTTTACTATGTATGGCACCAGATACAATCCAACCTAGCTTAGTATTTTGTAAGTACGGACCGGTTGTAAGCCGAATTAATCCTTCACTTAGAAGCTCCCAAAACATGTCTGCCCCGATCAGTAAATCGATTTTATTCGACAAATAAAAATTAGGATCGGCGAGTGAGACATTAGTCGGAATCATAATATTCGCAATATTATGATTGACGGAGGGTAACTTTGATGTAATACCAGGTAAGACAAGACAATTCAAACGCATATTAAATTCATTAATTTTAGATCTCAATTGTACTTGGCACGATTGTGTAGATTGGGTTACCGAATTACCTACCCCTGCGACGTGTACTGTGGACTGTATTAAATGTAATTTTAATTTATCGCATAATGATTTTGTAATAAATGAATGTTGACTTCCATTATCTAGAATAGCACGAATAGTATGATAGTTATCATCATTGCCTAATATTTCCACTAATGCAGTCGAAAGAATAACGGGTTCTTGAAACGAAAGTTTATCAACTTGTTGACAAGTTAAGCTTGACGCGCTGTGAAGTGCTGTACTGTGTGCGGCCGTCGCAACGGACTCGCGAGTCGAAGGGGACTCCGCTGGCTTTGACGAGCTGCTGTTATCGCAGCACTCATCATGAAGAAGCGAATGGTGTTTACGATTACATAGTTTACAGGCTCCGAACCAGCATTGGGCCAAGGCATGCCCTGCGCGCAAGCAATTTTTACAAAGTTTGTTTTCCTTTACGAATAATAGTTTGTCCTTCATCGGAAGGTCATTGAATCTACCACATGAGTATAATGCATGATTTTCTTTACACATATTACACCTTTGGTAGCGCCTTGAATCACTTGTATTATGTTTTTGTTGTGATTTTGACGAAGTATTATTATCGTTATGTGTTGCGACGTAGCTATGTGAGCTAGAATGCTTCGAATTGCTAGATGAGGATGGTTTCTTTACCGATCCCTCTGACGTTTGTTTACCTGAGTCATGTGTACCTTTAATAGATTCTAACATGTCCGCCCTGTCCGTAAGAAATGTAATCATATCATTTAAAGTTAACTTTTTATTAGCGTGACTCGGTAATTTAGAAAGTGCACTTTTATGATTTTCCCACTCCTTCTCGGTAGTTGAGTCCATCTTAGTCACAATAAGAAATATTATTAAAGTGTCCCAATACTCTGTAGGCTCATCTAAACCTTTAAGGGCACGAATATTTTTGAGAACATTATCTATCAACTTACGAATGTGAAATGCAGATTCTTTATGCAACGGCTGTATTGAGTGCAAAGCTTTCACGTGGTTTTGAATAAGTAATCTATTATTATTAAATCTATTTTCTAATAAACTCCAAGCTATTGTGTAATTTTCAGCAGTAAACTGTAACGATTTTATTATTTGACGAGCAGTGCCAGTGAGAGCGGATCGTAAGTAATGGAATTTTTGAATGCTATCTATAGTTTTAGAATTATGAATTAGGGATATATAGGTATCTCTAAACTCCAACCACTGTTCGAATGAACCGTCAAAGGAGGGTAGTGAAATTGTAGGCAATTTAATGCTGGAAGTCTGTTTGCTGACCTCAACATTGTTACTATTTATTTCTCCACTCTTTAGCATGCATTTCGCCTTAGAGGTAAACTCATAAAATATATTTTCAAAGGTTTCTCTTTCACTTAATTGCTTTTCTAAGTCCTGTTCTAAATCCTGTAGGTGAAAATCTATATCATCCTGAATACTTGAAAACTGTTCTAATAATGTTGCAACGTTTTTACAACGATCCTCTAGAGCTATCTTTTGAGATTCTGATAATTCTTCATTTTGCAACGATTGCACGTGTTTAATGAATACAGTAAATTTTCCTTTAACTACACCTCTTTTTTTAATCAATTCTTTATACTCATCAACTGGCATTTTGGAAGATTATAAGAAACAGAATAAAGTACTTACAGTTTTAATTGGCTGTCCTCGAAATGACCTTGAGGACTTACACGTGGACATGCAACACGACCCGGTAACTGGAATTTTATGTAAAAATACACGATATTAGCACAAATGATTCTTAAGGATGGGTTTGGATAGGAGTACTGAATAGCCTGACCGTTTATTTTCGATTCCGCTGGTTGCCGACTTCCAATAGTTACGTCTTGTAAAGCCGCCTTGATCCAGTTCGAAGGTCCAACTTATGTTGTGTACTGTGTGTGGTTGGGGTTCAGGCCTCTTCAATGATTGTATTTTTATTACTGTACTGACTTAATTTAGATTTATTTTATAATTTAATAGGTACATAAGTTATAATGCGTTTTACATGTAATGGCGAACCGACTGCCATGAAACTCGAACGGAACGGTCCCGTGTGAACAGTGCGCGCTTCCTTCCGTCCTTCGCCGCAACAGCCAATCAGCGCTCCTTGCTGCGCCGTTTTCGCTAACGTGATAACAGAGGGCGTCGCGATGCAACAAATCGATATCTGTGTCTCTTGGAGTTGTCGCGGTTCACAGCATAAATCAATAGATGGCGTTAACAGATCATTACAAAATAATATTGCGTCGAATGATATCACTGGAAATGTACCTATTCAACTGAACGGTTTTATTCAAGTGAATAAACAATTTCTTCTATTGGTTACCTCATTAACGCGATCTCATATGCTCAAACGGATCCGAATTTTTTCTATCGAAACTTTATAATAAAGATAACATAGAAGGAATATACTACGTTCAAAATGTACATATTAAACTAAGTTTGACGAACATCCAATTCCTGTTCTGCTTTTCTGGGCCAAAAAGGTGTTACGTTATGAATATTGACTGGTAGAAGTAATTTAAAGAACCTTCTTCATCTAGAGAGGCAACGGGCTGAGTCATGAATATGGCTTTAGTATTCAAAGCACAGGTTAACCTGCGTGTTGCCGAAAGTATTGTCAATACAACAATGTTGACCACGAAGTGGATCGGAAAGTGGAAAAATGTTTGAACATAACGTAATCTGAATGCCTGTTTGGTCGATGGTAAATTTTAATATCGTAGTTAAATGTTTGAAGTGTCCAAGTTAAAATTTTGTAAATAGAACGTTGAGATTCCGTGCAGGCCTTCTGAGTCTGTTTTAATGTCGAGAGAAAAATATTTATCTAGAATGTACATACCTGGAACCTACATACCAGGGATAAACGCATAATTTCATAGTTTTCTCAATTTCAAGTATTGCTTATTAAATGCATAAAAAAAACAAGTGAAATAATTGTATTTTTTTTCTCTGGACGAACAAGCTTTTCATATTTTGTAGCACTCGATAGAATATTGTAATTAAAAAAAGCAATGTTTAAACAATATTACAACAACGTGACTTCTTGTCAAATAAATCTAATAGTGAAATAAATCAGTCTTGTCAATAAATAGTCAAAATCTTATTCAAATAGTTTTTCCTGAAATGCAAAAGTACATTTATCCACAGATAGAGGATGTCAGGATGGCCGAGCGGTCTAAGGCGCTGCGTTCAGGTCGCAGTCCACTTCTGTGGGCGTGGGTTCGAATCCCACTTCTGACAATAACGTTTTGTTTAATAGTATTTGAAAGTATACTAATAACAGGCTGTAAAATGACATATGTGTTTACTTTTTATACGTTTTATTCCAATAGTAGATTGATATTTGAACGTTAATTAAACGGTATTTTTCTTTTTCAGTTAACAAGCCTGAACCAGTTGACACGAACAGTAAGTTTTTAAGTATCAATTTTATAGTGAATAGCATTTTAATGGCGAATTAATTTTTATAGAGTGAAGTCGCTTTTAACTTTTGTTATTTTAATGCACAAACTTTTGTTTTAATTGATAGGTAAAACAAAAGCTTTTTTATGTAATTAACCTTTGAGAACAACTATCATATCGTACATATAGTATTCTCACATACTTTGTCGACGTCATAGTAGTCAGATATACAATTCATCTAGCCATACTAAACAAAAGAAAAATCAAGAAAAAATTTATTGCGACTTGTTACAAAATTGATATTGTTTAATATTGTTTTGTTTTTTGTAGCTAGATGTATTGTATATTTACCATTCAAAGTTAAGAGCGCTAAAAGCCACAGCAAATAATTTCATGAAACTATATGATTTTTATTTTTTTTTTTTTTTTTTTTTTTTTTTTTTTTTTTTTTTTTTTATCAAAATCGCTCGCTGTGGCGGAAATTAGGTGAGGCCTATGTTCAGCAGTGGACGTCATTGGGCTGATATGATGATGATGATGATGATGATATGATTTTATAAAGTAAGTAAGCATGTAAGCAAAGTAGGTTTCGGTTTAGGTTGGACCTTTAGTCTTCATTCACCTCTCATAGACTATTATAGTACAAACTTATTTATTATTATTTACTTGGTAGGGTATGCGTATCGGGAGTAGGGTTTTGTTAGAAACATTTTCACGGTTGATGGGTCAAAAGGATGAGCGAAGACAATATTCCTAACTACAAAGACTTGATCATTGAAGCATAATTAACATCACAAAGCTGATTTAATTACCCCATTAAAGTACAGTCAAAGAAAGATTTAGGGATTTCCCATGCCCACTCTTTTCAAATTTTCTTCGGGATTTCTTAATATTTATTAAAAAGTGGGTATCTAAATTATAGATTGTATTATAAGATGAAGGAATTTCTACATAGTCAAACCATTTGGAGTATTTTTATGACAATAGGTTTATTTTTTTTTAAATAGATTTAGACTTAAGTAATTTTTAGCCATAACTACCTACATAATGTATTATGTAAATATGCAAGACTAAAACAAGTATATTTTTCTTAAACTACCCTGTAGAAAGTTTATCATGTTAACTTGAGATGATTTGAAGTTGTTTTATATTTTAAACATTTGATGAAGGAAACCTATCTGTTCTGTGGATGGTCTACAGTTCTACAGCTACAATTTTATCAGGTCACTTTTCAATATTAAACACAACACATGAACACACAGACAATCTCTCTCTTATATCTAGTGTAGTCTAGAGGGGCCTAACGTATCTCTCAAACATGTATTCTCAGTTATATCATGACCAAGTTCGCTATTTTTAGACAGTGTCAAAGCAACCCGCGTTTTGTTGTCTGACCGCTACTCTTCTGACACACACACAGACAATCTCTCTCTTATATCTAGTGTAGTCTAGAGGGGCCTAACGTATCTCTCAAACATGTATTCTCAGTTATATCATGACCAAGTTCGCTATTTTTAGACAGTGTCAAAGCAACCCGCGTTTTGTTGTCTGACCGCTACTCTTCTGACGTTACCATCTACGCTTAGAGCCACTTCAAAGAGAATAGTAATAGTTAGTAGGTATATCTCCATAATTATATTACACTCTTGCCTTGGTAGAAAAAGCAAGATGAAGATTACGTGTCTTTTTTTTTACCTTTGTTTTAATATTTTTAAGCATGAATCTATGTATATTTAACGGTTACTTTCTGAGATAAAAAACCTATATTCAAACCTTCATCCATGGCCATAAACTTACGTTAACAAAATATATAATATTGTATCTCCAGCAGTGTTAATGCACCATTTCTGCGACGAATCCCGCAGCGCTCATTATTTTCACAATGAAAGTGCCTACTGTAAAATCAAATGTATTTGAACTTTTGCTTACTTTAAATTCTATTAGCTGTAAAATTGTTAATACAGTTTAAGAACGAGCAGCGAGCTTGTAAGCTTGTGGTTAACTTAGCACCATACACCTTAAAAATAATAATTACAGATAGCCCTCAATATTAAGATAGGTATATCATTCATTAGCAACCCATTAATGTCCTACTGCTGGGCTCGGGTCTATCTAGAGAGCTAAGAGGGTTTTAGTCCATAATCCACACACGCTGGCCTAGTGCGGATTGGTGGATGAGACCTGCACTTCGAATTTCTTCTAGTGTATGTGGGTTTCCCCTCACGATGTTTTCCTTCACCGTTAGCAGATGGTGAGTCACATGACTAGTACATATGAATTCCACAAAGTGAAATCCGCATTGCTACTGCTGCTCGGAATCGAACTCGGACCGCGTGTTTAGCACACCGGTCATCCATTCAGCCACTATCGTTTACTCCTATTATACACTTACAATAAAATGTCATTTCATTATCGTTGCAACATATGAAAAGTATTTATTTATTCAGTGCATTAATCTCTAGATGTAATACTCTAGAAAGTGAAATCAATGTACTGAGAATAGGTGTGTATTAATAAACGTAGTTACCAGGATACAAGGCCTTGTCTGTGTTCCTATTGCAAAAATCTTCATAAGTGATGGGTATCTTGCGACCTCTAGCGTCCGTTTAAAACCATAAGCAATAAATTATGAAATGAACTAGCTGTTACTAAGCTGTGGTATCAATAAATTCTAAATTTTATTCGATAACATACCAAAATCCACAATATTCCGTGACCGAGTATAGTAACACGCAAGTTGAACTGTGAAATAAAATAATAAATAAACTCCTTACGTCAACTGGATGTTTGTTAACGATATTATTAACATTATTTATTTAATTTGCTAGTTCATATAGTATAGGTCGTTGACCATAGATTAGAATCATGTGAAGTTTAAGGGTAAAGCTATTTATTTAGGTACTTCCTTGTTAAAGTTTCATAAAATCACGCATAGGTACCTATATTTTTTCTTTCACTTTGACTGTAATTTTAGATTACTCTTGCCAAAAATCCTAAGACATAATTTCTCTCTCTCTATCACACTGGTTTGTACAACTTAAAAATCTTATTTTACAAAACCTTCACCTTATCACCATCAAATCGCAGGACGTCCACTGTCGGACATAGGCCTCCTTAAGAGATTTCCAATAGGGCCGTTTGTATGCGGCCTGCATCCAGCGCGATGCTGCTGTTCGATAAAGTGTTATATTTGATGACTTATTGATTATAATTATTGTCGACGTAGGTTAACATTTGCCGCAGTCATGCTTTTTAATATCTTACTACGACATCAATCACTTCACAAGGATATGTGGCATGAAGTATTACTAGCAGATTCAAAGTATGTAGTCTCTATCGTGCCTGCTAAAGTGACAACCCTAATTGCGATGGTAGATTAATTAGATCTAAACAACATTTTTTATGTACTTACTGGTTTTAGTCGTCTCTGCATTGCATTTCCATTTCGATTAATCGAAAGTCGAAACTTGATTATAGCAAAGCAACTTTTTTTTATCAAGCATTTTTTTTACTACCTAATAGGTACAAAGAAAAATATTACCTACTATTTGATAGCTGACATATTTTTTAAACTTAATACCTAATAATAAAAAAATAAACAGAAAATTGTGGTAAGTTTGATGAAGTTTACGTAATGTTTTCACCTGTTTATTTACATTTTATTAACTAAAGTAGGTAATAACTATTAAATTATTTTTTTCACACAAGCGCAAATAAATGACGTCTTTATTTAAAAAATGTAAAAAATAATGAAGTGTTAAATAACAAAAATAAGTAACTCCCTAACGAGGTTTTCCCAAGGGACTACAGTATTGGGTTCTTCAAAAAAGGAGTGAATAGGGTCATCTTAAGGGTCGGCAACGCGCTCGTGATGCCCCTGGTGTTGCAGGCGCCCCTAGGCTACGGTAACCGCTTACCATCAGGCGGACCGTACGTCTGTTTGCCACCGTCGTGGTATAAAAAAAAAAGTAACGCTTCACTAGTCACGCCATCTATTGACACTTTTCGGCTTCAGCACACAAAACATGGACTACAATGAATGCTTCGAAAGCTTCACGAACTTTCAGCTTCGCTTTCAGTTTGGTGTGTTGAGCTTTACAATAGGTGGCGCTACTGTGTTCTCTGAAGGCAGTTGACTATAGTATTTATAATTTTAATATATACCGGCAGATGGCATTCCCTGGTTTATTTAAAAACATTGTTGATATGCATTGTTTTATATTCGGGTCTTTTTCGATGTTAGCTAAGAATTTCGTCATCGAAATTATATGAATAATATTACTTTTTACCCACGACGGAACGGAGACGGTATATGCGTTTGGGGTGAGAGGCTGTGTGTTTGTGTGTTTGTGTGTTCCAACATAATGCCTTATATCACGGAAACGGTTTGACCGATTTAGATGCGGTTTTCTGTAAAGTGTGTGCGGCTCTTGGGGACAGGTTATTAGATAGGTGTTATGTTAATAGCTCGCCAGGGGGCGCTACAATACACTGATTTCGTTGAATCCTTTGTGCCCTCCTATCTTTAAAACGATTAGACTGATTTCGATACGGTTTTCTGTAATTTATTTGTGATTTATCGAGGATTGTTTTTGGATTCAAGATTTTGTATTTTTTCGCCAGGGGGCGCTGCAATAGACTAGGCAAACCTATGTTGATTTCGTTGAAACCTTTGGGCCCTCCTATCTTTAAAACGATTAAACCGATTTCGATACGGTTTTCTGTAATGTATTTGTGATTTATCGAGGATGACTTTTGGATACACGATATTGTATTTTTTCGCCAGGGGGCGCTGCAATAGACTAAGCAAACTTATGTTTACAGTTATCTGTAAAATAATTAGACCTGTTACTGTATAGGGACACGTAGCATTGTAGTACTGAGATATTGATTACACTCATGAGGTTAAGCAACTTCGGATAAGGTCAGTTCATAGATGGGTGACCGTTTATGCAATTTTAGGGTTGTGTACCTCAAAAGAAAGAAAACAGAACTCTTATAGGATCACTCCGTTGTATGTCTGTCTGTCTGTCTGTCTGTCCGTCTGTCTAGAATATTTTTCTCAAGAACGCATAGAGGTATAAAGCTGAAATTAATATCATATACTTGGGTCTGCAAACCCTCGGCGTAAAATAAAAATCAAAATTCTAAGTTAACGCAATCAAAAGATACAGCTGTTTATGTTCCATTTTTGACGATTTATCTTGACGATCATAATCTATAGGGAACTTACCGTTGACCTAGAATCATGAAATTTGGCCAAAAGCAATAACAAGTTGCACAAATAAAGGAAAAAATCCGAAAACCGATCTCGTGTTGTTATATCACTGAATATTAGTACTGAGGTATACAATGATAAGCCTAAAAAAAATTAGTAAGAGTGAGAGTTTATTCCAGACTGACGTTATATAAACACCTACCTACCTTATTTATTCTAACTTATAGGTATCCCGTGCTCGGGGTGTAACCAAATTTTCATCATTTTTGCGATAGCACGCACCGTTGTCGAGATACAAGCTATTATAGGTGGAAATCTGCGCTAACGCCGAAGGCAGTCCGGCTACGGCAATCAATGTGCGATAGCTAAACTTAACACCCCCCGATTCAGAGCAATCCGAATCGGACTGGTTAGGTTAGGGTTATTTTTTTTTTTCAAACCACCCAGAAGTAGGAGCCCCGCAAAGCGGGGCTCCGGCGACCTTTGTGCGACGGATGAGCACACAAGTCAACAAAAAATTTAATATATATAATAAAGTCGAAGCTCCATGCAAATTCCATTCATTCTGGAGCTTACAATGCTTACATGGTAAGATAAGGCGCTCCTTAAAAAGTTTAAAATAAGAAAATTAAAATGATAATTTCAAGTTATAAGACTTACTGCAACAGTAAATTAAAAAAAATGTGTTTGTTCTATAACTTAGTATAAAACTTTTGTTTATCTGTCAAGGTTCTTAAAATTGTATACGAGTTACTTACAGTTAGTAAGATAGGGCGCTCTTTGAAAATATTTAAAATAAAAAACAAAATTAAAAATTTTGAAAAAACCCACGACGATAACATATAAAAAGGTTTAAATAACTTTATTTTAAATCCCCGACGAAAAGATAATAAGTAGCGTAAAAACAATCCCAAGAAAATCCGTCGGGGGCTGCCATACCCTGACTTGAAATGAACAAAAGTATTGCAGTTTTATGTATTTGATACCTACCTAATTATTAACAATATTTAGTTTACAATATATATTTAATACTAGGAACAATAATGATATTGGCAGCCCCCGACGAATTTTCTTGGGATTGTTTTTACGCTACTTATTATCTTTTCGTCGGGGATTTAAAATAAAGTTATTTAAACCTTTTTATATGTTATCGTCGTGGGTTTTTTCAAAATTTTTAATTTTGTTTTTTATCTAATTCAACGTTACCGATACAGTTTAAAGCAAAATGCAATTATGATAAATTTATGGAGCTTGTGCCTTTATTAGACTCGATTAAAATTGGTATTACGAGGTTGTGGTCCAGTCGTTTAATTGAAGTAGAAAATTGGCTGCCTCATTTGCATTAGCACTATATCATCGCAATTGTGCAATTTGTGCACCCAGTTACGATGCATAGTCAATATGATAATAAATTAAATAATATTACCTAGAGCCTTGAAAATACAGCTAGCTTATACTAAGTACTTACCTATATAAACTTGACTAAACTAAGCACATATTTAAGCCCATAATTTCGTGAGTTTTATGTACCACTATCGCTTTTTTTTATTGAGGCAATAAAAAAAAGCGATGGTGGCTGAATGGATAAGGGACCGGGCGGCGTGCAAATTACGCGGTCCGAGTTCGATCCCGACCGGCAGTACCAATGTGGACTCCACTTTGTGGAATTTATATGTATTAGTCAAGTGACTTACCATCTGCTAACGGTGAAGGAAAACATCGTGAGGAAACGTATGAGTATGTCTGATCCACCAACCCGCACTAGGCCAGCGTGAGTGGATTATGGCCTAAACCCACTCAGCTCTCTAGTTAGAGGAGAGGAGACCCGAGCCCAGCAGTGGGACTTAATGGGTTACTGATGATGTACCTACCTACTCACCTTTGTACTTACAAAAGACTGGAAACCACCAAAGCGGGAAAATACTTCTAATAAAAGCTTAACCCTTCATCGCATATCATATACAAAGATAAAGTTTTATTAAACTTTTTTTTAAATCTTTTAGTTTTACCTATAGACTAGGGTCCTTGTCAAGACGAATAACATCAAATTACCTATATCAAACTCGAAGGGACTTCTTAATTAAACAGACTACTCAAGGCGACATTCCGAGTTCATTATCAGATAAGCTGTATTTTATTTATAAATGCATGCGAACCTTCAACTCAACCTAAAACGTAGGAGAGGTTTAAATTTTTTTTAATTTTGCTTTTATTATTACATAAACAAACAGAGGTGGGTATTTACATAGGTACAAACTTTGCAAGTTAAATGATAAGTATTTAAACAATCAATAGAATCTCCTCTCTTTTCGTTTCTACTTTGGCGGAATTTAGACATAAAGCTCACATGACTTGGTAGTTTCGTATTTTCCGGTACACAATTATTCACACTTGAGACATCTTGACTAAAGCCTACATTGCAAAAAAGTAACTCTGAAAAATTAAAAAATATTCCACGCAGATTAAACTATTTTATTTTCAATTACAATATTCATAAATCTTTCACGTCGACAAAAGTTTGCTAATAAATTTCGTAAGCTCATAAATTCGGTTCGCTGGTCACCAGACACCTAGCCTACTTCGGTATACCTCTACTGAGTGGTCAATTTTAGGTCACACTAACGTGTAATTCTAAAAAACCTTTACATAAAGGTTATAAAGTCTGTAGTAACCCACTGACTTTATAAACAGTCAAATAGCTTAGAAACCTACACATTAATAGTGCAATGACCTTAGATTATAGGTATCTAGTAAATAGAGCAGCTCGAATTAATTCAGAAAAGTCACCCTATAGAATAAAATAATAAAGATTAGTTTAGATTAGTATCAGCTAGGTGGGAAACTCACCCACATAAGTAAGAAAGACGATGAAAGTAAGAAAGATCAAGTATGAAACATGAAAGTGCGAGAGGAACAAAAGAGAGAACTGGAGTGAAAAAGAAGTAGTAGGTAGTAACAATGGCTCCGACAATGTTGGAGATATAGATGAATAAAAAATGGAGTAGCCAAGTACGAAATAAAAGTAAGACAATGTAGGTAAGGTACTTATTTTGACTGACGCATGACGTTTCGACCAGGTTACACCGGCCATAGTGCAATAGCCAGCAAGATACCTACTAGTCAGTTAGCTGACTGAAAATAAAGTTTATATATATCTAATGCATCATCATCATCATCATCTCAACCCATAAACGTCCCACTGCTGGGCACGGGTCTCCTCCAAAGAATGTGGAGGGAATTTAGCCTACTATACCACGCTGGCCAGACGGGTTGGTATAGGGTTTGTTTCGAATTTTCCTTTTCTTTCTAATGCATGATAACATTAAATTACGTTCTCCAGTTACAGCTAGCCATCACCCCACCGCTGGCCTTCCCCTATGATTTCCATACTCTTCGATCAATAACTGTCTGTGGACTATTTGTTCAACTCATCTCGTATTTTTCGAATTCTGCCGTGGCACCGATTTGCTGACACAGGGTAAAACGAGGTGGAAAGTTTGACCCAAAGCTCGTCAGGCATGCCACTAATCCCGTTTTCAATAAATCAATCAATTTACTTCAGGATTGCATAGATACAAGTGTTGTGCAATTTTCTACGAAATCGCCTGCACACATCACTTTTTAGCATTGAACTCTTGCTTTATGATCATCTCAAGATACTGAGTCGGCACTCGCACCACGAATGATCGGAAATTCATGTTATGCCGACTGTTTTCACGTCATGTTTTATTATTCAAATTTTTGAGATCTACATAATATGTAGGTAGATACGTACTCATACGTAGGTGTGTCATCAGTGAACATTTAGTCGGCATCCATCAAGGACTACATGGATACATCAGTCGCAGGTGCTCGCTCCCACGGGCACTCAATCCTCTACTGTTATATCCACTTATAATAGTCTACTCTTTATCTTTGATTATATTATCTTACCTTGACATTATAATTATGTTGACGTTATTTTATTTTTGTGTATTAATGTTATTTTATGTATTTTTATTGAAAACAATATTTTTGTAACTTAACTGTAATAATACAAATAAACCTACCTATTCTAGGACCTGACGAAGGACATAGGCTACTTTAACTGCATTTGATTTGATGACTCGTTACTCTAGTCATCAAACTAAATGTAGTTCTAACATGCAAAATGCGTACAATATTTTGTACCTATAGGTATAATAGGTACCTATATTGTCGCCTTAAGCTGAAAGTAGACCCTTCACCTTTCATACTTGTCACGTAATGTGAGGTAATTCAAACGTTTTAACGACTCCTACGCGCCTCCAACACATTACGATATCATTTAGATTCCTAATTCTTCCCCTCTCACACATTTTCGTGATAATTCGACCTATTTTCGTGACGTATGATGATTTGAGCTGAAAGCGAATATCATTTTCACTGGCCTTGGCTGTGAAACTGGCATTGCTGTCTTGTGTGTTGACCACTTATCAATAAGGCAAAAAATGTCGGCGTTCTTAATAAGATGATCGCCGCAAATTCAATATCAGTGATTGTAATCATAGTAGTTAGGTTGTACCAGTTCTAGCTCACTATCCAGAATCCGTCTGGCTCACTATTCTCCTATTCTCGAGTCGACAAAACCTAAAAAAAAAAAAAAAAAAAAAAAAAAAAAAAAAAAAAAAAAAAAGTTTTGCCATGCTCTGATCACGAATCTGCGGTCCGTTTTTGTCTAGGATGTGTGGTTTCAGAGATGTGGAAATCAATTAAGAAGAGTATCTAATCGATATCTAATCCCGCACCCTCATTAACGTTTCTTTTGTTCTCATGTTTCCTATTATCTATTGTTTCTGGTAGACCCTCATTAGCATTCTTATCTATTACTTATTGTAAGCCCTTTTTATCACTGCTATTGTTTAAGAACTTCCATGCTATTCTGAATCATCAATAAAACACATTCCTTCATTTCTACATTTTTATTGCTTATTAAAATATGAATGAAACATCTGATCCACTAAAATATCATTGTATACTGTGTTCTCTGTAAATATGTTCGTAAAACTACGCATTGAACACCCCTGAAACTTATATAGCAAATACATTAAGCAATATTCACCGCAAACTGATGTCCACTCATTCTGAATTCTATCCACATTCCAGTCCCATCTTTTACAATTCCTTCTTAAAAAGTCGAGATGATATCGTGTAGGTGCACGTCCATATGAATCAAAATATTGACCAATACCATTCGTATCGACATGTAAAGCTATCCAATGTGAGCCTGGTTTATCATCCGTATCCAAATTGCATATTGTGTACATAGGTACATGAGTGTAAATGGGTAGTCTATTAGCAGCATACACATTATATTTGATAGATTAAAGTTATTAATCGCTTCAAGAGATGCTGGTAATACAAACCATGACAATGAAATACTATCTATTACACTACTCAACGACAAAAAAATATCTGGTTCGGCTTGTACTATTTCATAATCAGGATGACTAATAAAAAAACTTTCTGTCACATCTAAAAATAGAGAAATTTAATATTTTTAGTTTTCATCTCTTTATTATTTTTTAGACTGAGGTTAGATCGAAATTATGACCGATTTGCTAACACAATCGTTACTATTTGTTAGTTTGATAGCTATTCTTTATGATGTCACGCGTGTGTGTAAACAATCTAGATCTTTTCTGTTATATTTGCGGCGAGTTTACGCCAAAATCGCAGAAAAAACCACTTTCGGACTTAATTAAAAATTGTTACAAAGCTTATTTCGACCGGGAAGTTATAAATATCAATAAATCGTGGGTGCGTAATCAATTTGTGCAGATCTTAGAGTGGTTTATTTCTTAACTGGATTGCAGTCGGGTTATACAACATATTGCTGCTTTCTTTGTGAGTGGGATAGTCGAGCGCGATCAGAACATTTTGTAAAAGAACATTGGCCATTACATCATTCTTTTGTACCTGGACAAAAAAATGTTAAGAATGAGCCTTTAGTGGAAGCCTATAAAATCATTTTACCGCCGCTACACATAAAATTGGGACTCATTAAGAACTTCGTGAAACGTTTAAATCACGAAAGCGTAGCTTTTCAGTTTCTTAAGCAAAAGTTTCCCAAGCTTAGTGAGGCAAAAGTTAAAGAAGGCATATTTGTAGGTCGGGACAAAAAGAAAATGATTGAAGATCCATCTTTTATATCTACTCTTACTCCAGTCGAAAAAGAAGCATGGAAAGCTTTTGTAGAAGTGACCAAAAATTTTCTTGATAACAACAAATCTCCTGACTTTCGTGACAAAATAAAATTAATGTTGGACTGTTACCATAGAATGGGATGCAATATGTCGCTCAAAATACATTTCCTTTACTCACATTTAAGCTTTTTTCCTGAAAATATGGGTTCAGTTAGCGATGAACAAGGTGAACGTTTTCATCAAGATGTTGCAGCGATAGAAAAACGTTACCAAGGAAGATGGGAGCCCGCTATGCTAGCAGATTACTGTTGGGGCCTCATCCAAGATACCCCTGAATCGCACTACAAGAGAAAAGCCAGCCAGCCCCAAAAACATCGCCTTTCCGTACAAAATATTGATAAGATTAGTTCAGTCCCTACAAAAATTGTTATTTTTGACCTGTCATTATATCTGAAAACTGAGATGTGACCGAAAACGTTTATTTATGCAATCCTGTCATATTTGGTGTAAGAAATAAGAAAAACATAGTTAGACCTCAGATAATTTTAAAAGTTTGAAATTTGTTGAGTAGTGTTATCGAAGAGTTAAAGGAAGCTGGAATAATTACGGAATAAATAGCGACCACTTGAAGATTTTAAATCAGTATGGTTAACTTATTCATACTGAATGTTAAAAAAAAAAATATTGTGTCAATACGCAGCGCAGACATAAAACTCAAAAAGAGTAATAAAAATAATCAACATGAGTAAAGCGGATGTGGTAAATGAAATTCATAAAAATGTTAGAGTCAATTTTCCTCGAAGAAATGTTGTGATGAAAGATATAGATGATCTCTGGCAAGCAGATTTAATTGACATGCAGTCTGTTTCTCAAGAAAATAAGAAAATGAAATATATTCTTACAATTATTGACACATTTTCAAAATATGGATGGGCTTTTCCTATCAAGAATAAAAGTCAAGATTTTATATGTGACACTTTCAAAACCTTGTTTGTTAAGGGACGTTACCTAAAAATTTACAAACTGATAATGGTACAGAGTTTTACAACAATAAATTCAAAAAGCTAATGAAATTTTATAATATCAACCATTATTCGACACTTTCGATAAAAAAAGCTTCAATAGTTGAACGATTTATCAGAACATTAAAATCAAATTTATATAAAACATTTAGTTTAAAAGGCAACTACAAGTGGATAGATAATACCCTCAATGATATTATTAATAAATATAATCATACATACCACCGAACCATTAATGAAATGCCAGCAAAAGTAAATAATAACAATAAAACAAACATATTAGAAAGATATAATAATATTAAATCAGAAAATAAGGGTACTCTTACAAGAAAGTTTAATGTTGGTGATTTTGTCCGTATTAGTAAATATAAAGGAACATTTGAAAAAGGATACACCCCTAACTGGTCAACCGAAATATTCAAAATCAGTAAAATACAAAATACAATACCTGTAACTTATTTAATACAAGATACAATCAGAGGCCAGCCTATTTTAGGAGCATTTTATGTGCAAGAACTTCAAAAGACTAAACATCCTAACGTTTATCTCGTTGAAAAGATCCTGAGAAGAAAAGGAAATATGATTTTAGTAAAATGGTTAGGTTTACCTTCCAATGAAAACAGCTGTATACATAAATCAAATATATTATAAGAAACAAACTATTTGTCACTGTTTTCATTTCATTTATTTATTTTATTTCATTAACAATAGATTGTGTTTGAAAAAAAAAAAAAAAAAAAAAAAAAAAAAATACACATACAATAAAATAACATTTAGATACAAGATAACTCATTACTCACAATACATTACATTAAAATAAAATTAAATAGTTATTACGATGTGTTATACAATAAATTAAGATGTCAACATTAAGTAAATAGGAAGTCAAGATTGTACTTAAAACTAAAAATATTATATAAAAATAGATTTAAATGACAATAATGAAATATAAATTATATATAAAAAAATTGGATTTATTAATTGTCATTTGTTTTATTTGTCATTTTAATAAAATCTTCGATGGAATAAAAGCAATTTTCTAGAAGATAAGCCTTGACCATTTTTTTAAAAAGGTGTGTTTTATAAATATTTTTTTTTATATCAATTGGCAATTTATTGAATAATTTTACTGCCTGATACTTAGCACCGTGACCTACAATATTAAGTTTTGGGTGTATCTTATTTTTTAATAATAGGGTTCGTGTGGCTTCTCTGATCAACCTCTCTTCACTTGTTTCAAAACTACTTATATTTTTGGACAAATTTTCAAGAACCGACAGTATGTAGAGGCTAGGTACTGTCAGTATTGACAACTCTGTGAAGTACTCCCTACAGGACTGCCATTGGGGAATCCGTACAATTGTTCGGATGGCTCTTTTTTGCAGAACAAAAGCTCTGTTGCAGTTGTACTGATAGCTATTTCCCCAGAGCTGAATGCTATACCTTATTCTAGATTCAACTAAGGCGTAATAGACAGTTTTTAGATGGTCAATACTAACTTCATCACGAAGGCTTCTTAGGGCATAACAGGCGGATGATATGGTTGAATCTACAGCGTTTAATTCTTTTTTCCAATTTAATAAAGCATCAATATAAATACCCAAGAACTTTGTTGATTCGACAAGGTCAATTTTATGATTATTTATTCTAATATCTAATGTGTCTGAGCTACGACTGGTAGTCTTAAATAAAATTATATGTGTCTTGTTTGGATTTATTATTAATTTATTCGCAATGAACCAGTTCTGAAATATTGAAAGTGTGGTATTCACACTTGTATTTAATTCTGCTATGTTATGAGCACTTACAATTGCATTGGTATCATCTGCAAAAACAGTAAGTCGAGCATCAGGGTTTGCTTGCATCTTATAACTGATTAAGTCATTTGTAAACACTAAAAATAAAATTGGGCCTAAAATGGATCCTTGGGGAACACCTGTGTTTACATTTTTTATTCTGGAACAGTAGATTTGTTGCAAATTGTTCTCACCAATTTCCTTTATCTCAACAAACATTTTTCGGTTATGTAAATATGAACGAAACAAATCTAATGCTTTTCCTCGTACGCCGTAATATTCTAATTTAATTAATAAAAGTTTGTGGTCCACAGTATCAAAAGCCGAACTTAAATCAAGGAAAATCCCGGCCACTTTCATCTTATCATTCATTTTTCCAAGAATGTCAGTGATGAGATTGTCAATAGCATCCGTTGTACCTACACCCTTTTGATATCCAAACTGCCTGTAATTGATAATTCTATTTTGATTTAAATGACTGACAAGTCTGACCTTTATGAGCTTTTCAAAAATTTTTGAGAGAATTGGAAGCAACGATATAGGCCTATAATTTTTTGGGTCTAGAGGTGATCCTTTTTTAAGTAATGGGACAACTTTGGCAATTTTTAATTGCTCTGGAAAAAGGCCAGCATCAACAACTGTTTTACATATATGCATATTAGAACAATGTTTATCGAGACCCTTGTTGTCTGGAAGAAATCACTATTAGCGATACGACCGCTCATTGACACTGTTCTTGTATTTTGTAAGAAATCTATGTTACTATGGAGCACACAAAATAATATTCTATCTATCTATCAAATAATTCTCGATTTATATTTATTAGGTTGTATAGACTTTATTAAATTGCAGATATTTTTGATAAAACCACCATTTCCATTTCATGAATTGACTGAACGGGAAAAGAAACAGGTGAACTGGATTGAACGTAACAGAAAGATATATTGGAGTGAAGGATTTATAACATATTCAAAGTGTCAGTGTTTGATAACAGATATATTAAAAGATAAATGTATATATGCTAAAGGTTTAGAGAAAGTGTCGTGGATGAAATGTATTTTGAAAAATAATAATATAATTAATATAGAAGACAAAGGTTGTCCAAGTTTGTTAAGTCTGTATAATCAGTATAAATATTCTAAAGATGTGTATAATTGTATTTATCATGATTCTGTTTGTGCTTTGAAAAATATTTTATGTTTAAATAAATGGTTCTTAAATTACAATAAACAATTTTATCAGTATAAGTTGTTTTATTCTTAACAAAATAAAAATATTATTTCCCCTCCCAAACACCTACTATTATTACTAAACGTTTATATGTAACTAACAACACTTATTACTCTTCATTACACTTTCATAAATATTTGCATCTAGTACCTTGGAAACAAGCTTCAAACATTGAAAATGCATCAAAACAAATACGAACCTCATTATGAAATGTATCATACCAATAAGATGCGTTTATTTTCATTTAACTTTTATTGGGTTACCGCTAATTCGCATAAAATATTAATAACAGAAATGGCTAACGCTGGATTTTTTTATTGTGGAAATGGAATAAATGATGAAACTGAAAAAAAAATACATTTGGGATAATGAATAGCATGTTGCATCCAAGGATCGTTATAAATCTCCCAATCTTTAATAATTCCTCCACAAGAAAAACATGCAGTTTCATCATTTATTCCATTTCCACAATAAAAAAATCCAGCGTTAGCCATTTCTGTTATTAATATTTTATGCGAATTAGCGGTAACCCAATAAAAGTTAAATGAAAATAAACGCATCTTATTGGTATGATACATTTCATAATGAGGTTCGTATTTGTTTTGATGCATTTTCAATGTTTGAAGCTTGTTTCCAAGGTACTAGATGCAAATATTTATGAAAGTGTAATGAAGAGTAATAAGTGTTGTTAGTTACATATAAACGTTTAGTAATAATAGTAGGTGTTTGGGAGGGGAAATAATATTTTTATTTTGTTAAGAATAAAACAACTTATACTGATAAAATTGTTTATTGTAATTTAAGAACCATTTATTTAAACATAAAATATTTTTCAAAGCACAAACAGAATCATGATAAATACAATTATACACATCTTTAGAATATTTATACTGATTATACAGACTTAACAAACTTGGACAACCTTTGTCTTCTATATTAATTATATTATTATTTTTCAAAATACATTTCATCCACGACACTTTCTCTAAACCTTTAGCATATATACATTTATCTTTTAATATATCTGTTATCAAACACTGACACTTTGAATATGTTATAAATCCTTCACTCCAATATATCTTTCTGTTACGTTCAATCCAGTTCACCTGTTTCTTTTCCCGTTCAGTCAATTCATGAAATGGAAATGGTGGTTTTATCAAAAATATCTGCAATTTAATAAAGTCTATACAACCTAATAAATATAAATCGAGAATTATTTGATAGATAGATAGAATATTATTTTGTGTGCTCCATAGTAACATAGATTTCTTACAAAATACAAGAACAGTGTCAATGAGCGGTCGTATCGCTAATAGTGATTTCTTCCAGACAACAAGGGTCTCGATAAACATTGTTCTAATATGCATATATGTAAAACAGTTGTTGATGCTGGCCTTTTTCCAGAGCAATTAAAAATTGCCAAAGTTGTCCCATTACTTAAAAAAGGATCACCTCTAGACCCAAAAAATTATAGGCCTATATCGTTGCTTCCAATTCTCTCAAAAATTTTTGAAAAGCTCATAAAGGTCAGACTTGTCAGTCATTTAAATCAAAATAGAATTATCAATTACAGGCAGTTTGGATATCAAAAGGGTGTAGGTACAACGGATGCTATTGACAATCTCATCACTGACATTCTTGGAAAAATGAATGATAAGATGAAAGTGGCCGGGATTTTCCTTGATTTAAGTTCGGCTTTTGATACTGTGGACCACAAACTTTTATTAATTAAATTAGAATATTACGGCGTACGAGGAAAAGCATTAGATTTGTTTCGTTCATATTTACATAACCGAAAAATGTTTGTTGAGATAAAGGAAATTGGTGAGAACAATTTGCAACAAATCTACTGTTCCAGAATAAAAAATGTAAACACAGGTGTTCCCCAAGGATCCATTTTAGGCCCAATTTTATTTTTAGTGTTTACAAATGACTTAATCAGTTATAAGATGCAAGCAAACCCTGATGCTCGACTTACTGTTTTTGCAGATGATACCAATGCAATTGTAAGTGCTCATAACATAGCAGAATTAAATACAAGTGTGAATACCACACTTTCAATATTTCAGAACTGGTTCATTGCGAATAAATTAATAATAAATCCAAACAAGACACATATAATTTTATTTAAGACTACCAGTCGTAGCTCAGACACATTAGATATTAGAATAAATAATCATAAAATTGACCTTGTCGAATCAACAAAGTTCTTGGGTATTTATATTGATGCTTTATTAAATTGGAAAAAAGAATTAAACGCTGTAGATTCAACCATATCATCCGCCTGTTATGCCCTAAGAAGCCTTCGTGATGAAGTTAGTATTGACCATCTAAAAACTGTCTATTACGCCTTAGTTGAATCTAGAATAAGGTATAGCATTCAGCTCTGGGGAAATAGCTATCAGTACAACTGCAACAGAGCTTTTGTTCTGCAAAAAAGAGCCATCCGAACAATTGTACGGATTCCCCAATGGCAGTCCTGTAGGGAGTACTTCACAGAGTTGTCAATACTGACAGTACCTAGCCTCTACATACTGTCGGTTCTTGAAAATTTGTCCAAAAATATAAGTAGTTTTGAAACAAGTGAAGAGAGGTTGATCAGAGAAGCCACACGAACCCTATTATTAAAAAATAAGATACACCCAAAACTTAATATTGTAGGTCACGGTGCTAAGTATCAGGCAGTAAAATTATTCAATAAATTGCCAATTGATATAAAAAAAAATATTTATAAAACACACCTTTTTAAAAAAATGGTCAAGGCTTATCTTCTAGAAAATTGCTTTTATTCCATCGAAGATTTTATTAAAATGACAAATAAAACAAATGACAATTAATAAATCCAATTTTTTTATATATAATTTATATTTCATTATTGTCATTTAAATCTATTTTTATATAATATTTTTAGTTTTAAGTACAATCTTGACTTCCTATTTACTTAATGTTGACATCTTAATTTATTGTATAACACATCGTAATAACTATTTAATTTTATTTTAATGTAATGTATTGTGAGTAATGAGTTATCTTGTATCTAAATGTTATTTTATTGTATGTGTATTTTTTTTTTTTTTTTTTTTTTTTTTTTTTCAAACACAATCTATTGTTAATGAAATAAAATAAATAAATGAAATGAAAACAGTGACAAATAGTTTGTTTCTTATAATATATTTGATTTATGTATACAGCTGTTTTCATTGGAAGGTAAACCTAACCATTTTACTAAAATCATATTTCCTTTTCTTCTCAGGATCTTTTCAACGAGATAAACGTTAGGATGTTTAGTCTTTTGAAGTTCTTGCACATAAAATGCTCCTAAAATAGGCTGGCCTCTGATTGTATCTTGTATTAAATAAGTTACAGGTATTGTATTTTGTATTTTACTGATTTTGAATATTTCGGTTGACCAGTTAGGGGTGTATCCTTTTTCAAATGTTCCTTTATATTTACTAATACGGACAAAATCACCAACATTAAACTTTCTTGTAAGAGTACCCTTATTTTCTGATTTAATATTATTATATCTTTCTAATATGTTTGTTTTATTGTTATTATTTACTTTTGCTGGCATTTCATTAATGGTTCGGTGGTATGTATGATTATATTTATTAATAATATCATTGAGGGTATTATCTATCCACTTGTAGTTGCCTTTTAAACTAAATGTTTTATATAAATTTGATTTTAATGTTCTGATAAATCGTTCAACTATTGAAGCTTTTTTTATCGAAAGTGTCGAATAATGGTTGATATTATAAAATTTCATTAGCTTTTTGAATTTATTGTTGTAAAACTCTGTACCATTATCAGTTTGTAAATTTTTAGGTAACGTCCCTTAACAAACAAGGTTTTGAAAGTGTCACATATAAAATCTTGACTTTTATTCTTGATAGGAAAAGCCCATCCATATTTTGAAAATGTGTCAATAATTGTAAGAATATATTTCATTTTCTTATTTTCTTGAGAAACAGACTGCATGTCAATTAAATCTGCTTGCCAGAGATCATCTATATCTTTCATCACAACATTTCTTCGAGGAAAATTGACTCTAACATTTTTATGAATTTCATTTACCACATCCGCTTTACTCATGTTGATTATTTTTATTACTCTTTTTGAGTTTTATGTCTGCGCTGCGTATTGACACAATATTTTTTTTTTTAACATTCAGTATGAATAAGTTAACCATACTGATTTAAAATCTTCAAGTGGTCGCTATTTATTCCGTAATTATTCCAGCTTCCTTTAACTCTTCGATAACACTACTCAACAAATTTCAAACTTTTAAAATTATCTGAGGTCTAACTATGTTTTTCTTATTTCTTACACCAAATATGACAGGATTGCATAAATAAACGTTTTCGGTCACATCTCAGTTTTCAGATATAATGACAGGTCAAAAATAACAATTTTTGTAGGGACTGAACTAATCTTATCAATATTTTGTACGGAAAGGCGATGTTTTTGGGGCTGGCTGGCTTTTCTCTTGTAGTGCGATTCAGGGGTATCTTGGATGAGGCCCCAACAGTAATCTGCTAGCATAGCGGGCTCCCATCTTCCTTGGTAACGTTTTTCTATCGCTGCAACATCTTGATGAAAACGTTCACCTTGTTCATCGCTAACTGAACCCATATTTTCAGGAAAAAAGCTTAAATGTGAGTAAAGGAAATGTATTTTGAGCGACATATTGCATCCCATTCTATGGTAACAGTCCAACATTAATTTTATTTTGTCACGAAAGTCAGGAGATTTGTTGTTATCAAGAAAATTTTTGGTCACTTCTACAAAAGCTTTCCATGCTTCTTTTTCGACTGGAGTAAGAGTAGATATAAAAGATGGATCTTCAATCATTTTCTTTTTGTCCCGACCTACAAATATGCCTTCTTTAACTTTTGCCTCACTAAGCTTGGGAAACTTTTGCTTAAGAAACTGAAAAGCTACGCTTTCGTGATTTAAACGTTTCACGAAGTTCTTAATGAGTCCCAATTTTATGTGTAGCGGCGGTAAAATGATTTTATAGGCTTCCACTAAAGGCTCATTCTTAACATTTTTTTGTCCAGGTACAAAAGAATGATGTAATGGCCAATGTTCTTTTACAAAATGTTCTGATCGCGCTCGACTATCCCACTCACAAAGAAAGCAGCAATATGTTGTATAACCCGACTGCAATCCAGTTAAGAAATAAACCACTCTAAGATCTGCACAAATTGATTACGCACCCACGATTTATTGATATTTATAACTTCCCGGTCGAAATAAGCTTTGTAACAATTTTTAATTAAGTCCGAAAGTGGTTTTTTCTGCGATTTTGGCGTAAACTCGCCGCAAATATAACAGAAAAGATCTAGATTGTTTACACACACGCGTGACATCATAAAGAATAGCTATCAAACTAACAAATAGTAACGATTGTGTTAGCAAATCGGTCATAATTTCGATCTAACCTCAGTCTAAAAAATAATAAAGAGATGAAAACTAAAAATATTAAATTTCTCTATTTTTAGATGTGACAGAAAGTTTTTTTATTAGTCATCCTGATTATGAAATAGTACAAGCCGAACCAGATATTTTTTTGTCGTTGAGTAGTGTAATAGATAGTATTTCATTGTCATGGTTTGTATTACCAGCATCTCTTGAAGCGATTAATAACTTTAATCTATCAAATATAATGTGTATGCTGCTAATAGACTACCCATTTACACTCATGTACCTATGTACACAATATGCAATTTGGATACGGATGATAAACCAGGCTCACATTGGATAGCTTTACATGTCGATACGAATGGTATTGGTCAATATTTTGATTCATATGGACGTGCACCTACACGATATCATCTCGACTTTTTAAGAAGGAATTGTAAAAGATGGGACTGGAATGTGGATAGAATTCAGAATGAGTGGACATCAGTTTGCGGTGAATATTGCTTAATGTATTTGCTATATAAGTTTCAGGGGTGTTCAATGCGTAGTTTTACGAACATATTTACAGAGAACACAGTATACAATGATATTTTAGTGGATCAGATGTTTCATTCATATTTTAATAAGCAATAAAAATGTAGAAATGAAGGAATGTGTTTTATTGATGATTCAGAATAGCATGGAAGTTCTTAAACAATAGCAGTGATAAAAAGGGCTTACAATAAGTAATAGATAAGAATGCTAATGAGGGTCTACCAGAAACAATAGATAATAGGAAACATGAGAACAAAAGAAACGTTAATGAGGGTGCGGGATTAGATATCGATTAGATACTCTTCTTAATTGATTTCCACATCTCTGAAACCACACATCCTAGACAAAAACGGACCGCAGATTCGTGATCAGAGCATGGCAAAACCTTTTTTTTTTTTTTTTTTTTTTAGGTTTTGTCGACTCGAGAATAGGAGAATAGTGAGCCAGACGGATTCTGGATAGTGAGCTAGAACTGGTACAACCTAACTACTAATCATGATGGTAACTCATCACTAACTGACCTAAAAACTGCTAAGGGAGGCGTGTGCTACTTTGTATTCAAACAACTGCTACAATTTTAATCCGTGTGATATATCGATAAAAATAAAACAAAGAATGTTCATTGTAAAAGTTTTACATTAACCCGACCAGCTGGTTTTCAAGGGCAACCCTGAAACTCAAATAAACAAATAAAACATTTCTCTTTGTGACGGAAAAAGGACGAACAGGTTACATGAAGCAGTAACAATATATTTGAATTAAACTGAAAAACAGTAAACCTAATAAAGGTGTTATAAGTTCTATATTATACATATCTGCATACCCCTATGACGTAGAAGACGTATTAAGATGTAAATTATGCTGTTTCACCATCAAACCTTTTGACTCATATCCACCATACCTTTAATATAATATACTCTTAATATACCTGTGTCTCTTTACATATGAACAAAGCAACCAGATAGACATACGTCAAAGAAAAGGTTTAAGCCACATAAGCTGCAAATAATTCTTAACAAAACTGCGTACTTGGTACGTCTCTGGTCTTTACTGATACCTACCGGGTGTAGATTTTATTGTAATTACCTTAATTTATGTAAATACTTGAAATTATGTTTAATTTATGATCGCGCATCACTTGAAAACGTGGCCACTGATTCGGCTTATTTCTTTATATTGTACTCGTGATTGTCAGATCAAGGTTTGTAAGAAGGTAAGAAATCATTGTAATTTGTACCCGTGCAAAGCCGGATTCGGTAACTAAATTACTATATATGAACTCGATTCTATTTCAATACAAATAAATAAAATGTGATATATAGATACAAATAAATGAAATTGAAAAAAAAAAAAGCAACTTGCACGTAATTAAGAAATTGAAACTACGTCTACGGGATTATTTGAATGAAAATTTAAAACAAAATGTACTACCAGTCAGAGCTCATTAGCGTTAATTAGAGAACACAATATTAATAGCAGTCCCGATTCTGACTGGTGCATCTTATTTTTAAATATCTAGTTAGTTCAATTCGTTACAACAAATTATATTTTCGGAAAGATGACTTTTATTTGACTGGCCTGTTGGTCTAGTGGTTAGTGACCCTGGCTGCTAAGCCGGAGGTCGTGGGTTAGATCCCCATCCAGGACAAATGTTTGTGTGATGAGCATGATTGTTTGTTCTGTGTCTGGGTATAATTTTTTTATAATATGTATGTATTTACAAAAAATGAGTATTTAAATAGTATATCAGTTGATTAGTACTTACCCATAACACAAGCAAATATAATTGCTTAATTTTGGACTAGATGGCGCTCAGTGAATGTGGTAGAATATTATATTAAACTTACTCATCAGGCATCTGTAAAAATCATCTGTAAAGTTCCTAAATATATTGCTACGTCTACACTCAAGAACGGCTGAAAGCATTTTGGCTAATTCTTTATTTTAAATTTTTCGTTCAAGTCCGACGAGAGTTTCACGAGAAGAAAAATTGAATTGAATTTACAGTGGAAAAGTTTCTATGGTGAATCAGCGAGCGGAACCGCGGCCAACAACAAGTTATAAACATCTCTCCTCGAAGATTCCTGTTTACTCGAAAAATGTGTTTTGACACTTACACTCTGTTGTTTATCGTAGCGATGGGTTTGTTCAAAAACCTAGACAAGATTAAGTAGGTTATCTATTCGCTTTACCACAAACCTTCTCAAGTTACATGAATCCATTAACGACATTCTCTACGGGTTACCGAATGTAAAAAGCGAAATTTAAATGCCTTTTTAAATATTAAAAAAAAATCTAGTGTTGTAATAAATATTAAAGTCTAACAAGATATATTTACTCGCACAGAACAGAGATATTAATAAAAAATAAATAAAGGCACATTCGGTAACGAGAATCAAATTCCTAGTATTAAATAATAATATAATACCTACTGTGCATTAACCGTTTACATTGCCTGACATAATTTGATCTTTATCTCTGACTAATTTATTATATGATTTTAATAAAATATAGCATAAACGATACTGGAAAGTTATCTACAAGATTGATCCCTTGAGCAAGCTGTTATAAGTATAATATATATTTTAATAACTAGATGAGACGATAAAATTAAAATCTAATGCGCGTGAGCCCTTGAGTAACATCTCAAACCTTTTGATCTCATATCGTAATTACTCATATAGTTTGATTATGAGAATATGAATTTAATTTATGCTCACGTATATTAATATTAAAATATATTATACACACTAACTTCACGTGGTTTAATGAAGATACCTTTTCAAAAAGCTTGCTGGCAACGATAAAAAAAATTTGTAGGTATATGAAATTTTGAATGTGATTTTCTCAATACCTAAATTTTATTATCGGCTTAGTATAAGCCAATGATACAAAGTTGTTGAAAAAAAATCTAATATTTTCTTTGCGATTGCATATTTTCTACCCGAAAAACTTACCGTTAAATAATTACCGTTTATGATGTGGGTGCATTACCTACGGTACTGGTCAGAATCAGGGTCCCATGGCCTAAAGGCTCGGAAACTGGACATTGATATCCTTATCAAATGTTTGAAAAGGAATGCGACCCAATTTAAATATTTTAAACATTTGACAGCGATTTTGAATTCAACCAAGTCAAATGTCGAATCATCGAGTAGTCCCTCTAGATTGTGATATATACTCAGTTATAATCAGGGTACCTAGTACACCACTAAATTATTCACTTTAATATAATATTTCAGCGACAGCATACCCTCACTACTGTTACAAATTTAATACTCAGCGGACCTAATTAGGTATTATTTAAAAATTGTTATACGCTGTTGCTTTGAGTTGGTTCTTAGAATCAAGTAATGTTAGAATAATGGTGCTATTATATACATATATGTGTGTCAAGGTATATTGCTTTAGGCTAGGAAAAAACACTAACATATTTTTTAGGAGAATTATTGACTTTGGCAAGATATTGCGTAGTTTCATTATTCATCAGGTGCAAAAATCAATTGTATCCCAATTTATCTATACTAACCTATACTAATATTATAAAGAGAAAATATTTCTAATTTATATGTAGCGAATAAAATCGCCGTTAGCTACATTATCACTGAGTAACATATGCGATATATTACATCACGATACAGCCAATAGGAGCTGGGCAGTGGCCAAATAAAAAATGGCAGGAGCGACTTCTAGTTGTACATAATTAGGTATGCTACCAAGCAAATTCATTTTATTATAACATCGTATAATTACATAAATTACATATTGATGAAAATTGAAAATAAATTGTCGTCCCTAAAAATGGGTTTAAAAGACACCTTTAGGGTGAATGGTGAAAATGAGGTCAGTGTAACAATATCATATCGTTTGATCTTCAGACGAGCGTCTAGTCAAGTAAATGGCAACATCATTCGCCTTCTCAACCCTTCTCTACGTAGGGTATAAGCCAGATTACATGAAATGAGTTGTATCATGGGCATAAAAATCGATAGAAAACATATTTTGAATTCACGATTGGACGTAGTTTTATTAAAGACTCGAGAGAAGATGGTATATTGACTCAGAGGACTTTACGAATAAGAAAAATTGAATGACCCTTTTGTGACTTTCAGTTAGAAAAGGGTCAAATCAATTCACTACTTAGTAATAATAATAATATATATTATATACTTACTACTAATCTAGTAAGTATACAATATATATTAATCGTATAAATTAATATATATATAATACGTCGTCATATATATATATATATACGCCGTAATTAATATATATTAATCGGCAAGCATAGAGTAGGACTGCACCCAGCTAGGTAGACCAACAACCTAAAAACCCGATTCACTATCTCGAGACGTTCCTCAAGGAAGATTTCTGGCCGAAAGGTTTTCGTTGAAGACTGTGCAGTCTTTGTGTTTTTGTGTTTTTATAAAATTTTGTATTACAAAATATATATGTTAGTCTTTAAGTTACTTATTATATGGGTTCAATGCAGTCCTGAAATAAATTATTATTATTATTTTGTTCTTAAAAGGGTCGCTGAGTCGGACTGGATGTGAAAGGCAGAGTGTTTTGAGAGGATTATGTCCAGCAGTGTACTGCAATGGCTGATTATGTAGTAATGGCAAACTGAATACAATCTTATTAATCATCATCAAAACAATACATTTCAAAATTAAACTGGTAACTAAATAAATTTTGATATTTCTGCACGTATAATAATTGTATGCCAGAATTACTTAAGTTCTATAATATGATGTTTATGATGTTTAAGTTTTATAATATGATCTTGCAAATTAAAGCCGTATAGCTAAGCAATATAATGTCCAAAGAATGTAAGTTATAACAATATTAGTTAGGTTGAATCTCGCATGCGTCTCAAATCGGTTTGTTAAATGATTTATCTTTCGCCCACGCCACCGCGTCTGCCAGAATCGTCGTACTATTGTTTCAACTCATTTAAAGTTCTGTTTTCCGTTATATTTTTACGTGTCCTCTATTTTTTATCATAATAACATTCATCACATTCTTGCACTGGAAGAGAAAAATAAAATTGCCCTATTTTTGAATAGCCCCTGTCACTTAATATGTAAAAATGTTTGTATTGATACACGCTTGGGAATGGCTAATCCATTTATGGAGTGTGTTTTGTTTTTGAATTTAATACACTTTCCTAATTTGAAATGCAATGAAACTTAACCAGATTAGTGCATTTGTGAATGAAAGGAAAAATAATAGTTGCAAAAAATAGCTAAACTGCAGAGTTTTTATTACTGTCCATCCAACTGCTGGTTGCCCCACTAGTAGGACAATGAGAGTGCAATTGAATATATTTTTATTCCCACTCGTCCCCCTTACATTATAAATATTGTAGGTTGAATGGGAATAATATATATATATATATTTTTTAATTAGAAAATTCATCAAATCATTCTATGTAAATAAAAAAATAAGTAAAAACGTTTCCGTTCGTCTCCCTGCTTTAAATAAGAGGGACGAACGGGAACAATAATTGCACTCCTCCTGTTCGTTTTAACAGTGGGACAAAGTAGTGGAATAAAAGGTATATATTTTAGAAAGAAGATGTGAAAATCTCCATTACTGACCATTCAATAATATTAATAAAGCTATAGTGTATAATGTAACGCACATTAACGATCGATATGTTTATGTCTGGACATCTTTATTCGATGCCAAGCGAAATAAACGTAGGAGTTTCTGTGTTTTATGTTTTAATAACGCACCATGAACACTCTCGTACGTTTTAAATGACACTTAAAATATAATAATTTCAAAATATTTCGGTTAAAGTATCCAATATTATTTATAGTTTAATATAAACTATAAATAATATTGGATACTTTAACCGATTGAAAGTTTATAAATGATTTCCCGTGGGCAAATAAATTTTATGAAAAGTTTAATAACTTATACATTTTGGAGTTAATTGAAAATCTACACTTAGGTTATTTTATATTTAGATAAGTTCATCATCGTCATCATATTATCACCCCAATTAAACCCACTGCTGGACATAGGTCTCACCTAACTTCCACCACTGCGAGCGATAGTTAAGATCACCTCAAAGTCAAAAATAAAATCCCAAACATCGTCGATTTTTTTATCGCTTTGTATCAAAATGGTATCGAAAATTGTAAGTTGTTTTCTCACGCCCAGTACATAATACACGCTAAAGAAAAATAGTTTTTCGCTTGTAAACATCAAACTTGCATTAAAGCTGTCGAGTGTAAATGACTGTTTCGCTTCATCACCGGTTCAAGTCAAACCCTGACCCCATTGTACCGTACCTTATCAAGATTGAAATCATCGATAATACGCCAGTGACCAAGGAGTAAAATATTCGCCGGGCGCGCGGCAAAATCCTCAGTCGGCATAACGACCGCGAACCGTGAGCACCATCGCGTATCACATTCAAAAGAAAACACGATAATGTTCGAAAAATTAAAATGAATTAAAAACTGTTTGTTGAAAAACAAAAAAAATTTCGGTGACGTTCGTGTTCTAATTTTGATTTAACGCGCCAAACGTGATGCGACCACAATTTGGCGCGTCACCGTCGCGTACAATTTCATAGCTTTACTTGATAATGAGTTGACAGTAATAAAGAAAGTAGTGTTGTAGCTGAAGTGTTAGTTGTTGCGTGTAGTTGTTGCTTAGTGTGTAGTTATGTTATAATAAGTGTTTAATTTGTGTAAATACTATGGTAAGATTTATGATAATGCGAGGTGAAACCGTGCTCTTATTTTTTTCTATGAACACATATTTTTTAAAACTATATTTTTTGAAAGAAAAAATAAAAATTTTCATTAATTTTGAAAAAAGAAATTGCCGATTATATTAATAACAGTAATATCAAAGGAAAAAAGAAACCACAAACTTTGAAGTGGCCAAAGTATATCAAATATTAAAGTAGGTATATCGATTACTTTAATTGCCGAGTAAAGTCGTTCAATGCCACATTTATTAGGGATGTATCCATTGCGAGTTATATATTAAGACACTAATGTCGAAGAAAGCTATCGACATTGACATAAATAATTATCTTTGACCGTCGCGTCGAGCGAACCTATACAACCCTCCATTCCAGTGCTGTTGGTATATACTTAGATACTATTTACTTTACTTTACTTTATTTACAAGAAAAATATTTTACGACGTTTGACAGGACTACCAAACACATCACTTGCAAATTCTTATTTAAAGTACCTATTAGTTATAAGGAATTATTAGCATATCTTCAGATTTGCATTTCTACAGGTGTTCAAACGATTTATTTATGGGAAATTCAAGATATATATGGCATTTTCAAGATTTTTCTAGGTACTATTTTCTTGGAACGTATACTAATTTTTTTTCAAAAACCTTTACAATTTTTAAACTTAAGAAAAAGACGTAATTTTGTGTCGGAATCAAGTGAAGCGCTTAAGCCTTTAAATTTTATAAATTACATATACCTTCAAGGTAGATTATGTTTTAGTTTTTATAACATATTTAATTAGACACAGAAAAAGTTTTAGTAAGTATATTTTTGTTTTTTAAACTTAAAATACATCGTTAACCAAATGAAAATTTTCAAAGAACTACTTCTAAAGATGCTCTCTCATAGTTGTGAAGTGTGTACTTGTAAGTGGTTAATTAATTAATTAGCTTCTACGAGACGTCTTTAAAACTCGTTGACTTTGAAAATAAGTTTTAAGACATTTTCAGTTACAAAATTCAGTAGTAAAGCGAGTTGTATTTAACTGATTTAGTGGAATAAATTACAATTAACTAGCAATTAACTTTTTTTTTTATTCAAGTAAAGCCATATCGTAAATTTGAACTCTACACGAGATAAATCAAGTCCTAGATAGAGGTTCCTTGTCTAGTTGGAAATACATACGTATATGTATATTATACGAAATTTAAAAAAATCCCTCCAAATTAAAGTAGAAAGTTGTGAAATAATTGTAATATTTTTTATTCTATTGATATCTTTTAGCAGAAAATTCTAAGAAGAATTTTCCTAAATATGTATTAAAAAAAAAACGAATAATTATTAACGTTAAATCCACATCGTCCAAAAACACACACTACCAATATTATTATAGTAAGTAGGTACCTATTAACCCTCTCAGCTCTCTAGTTAGAGGAGAGGAGAACCGAGCCCAGCAGTGGGACTAAATGGGTTGCTGATGAAGTACCTATTAAAAATATATTTGTCGCACCTGTAATGATCCGCGGCATTTCATACATTCACACGGTCTATTTTGCTTCTCAACCTAAAGGTCTATTCTTGTCTAACATTCACTAGAATATATTCAGAAACTGCAGACAACATTTTGTCGAGAATTTGATTAAAACTCAACATAAAGAATGCGGATGCCATTCCAACCATAGACTTCGTACACATTTTAATCACCTCACGTTTTCTATAGAGTGCAGAAATTAATAAATTTCAAAGATGCCTCAGGTTGACAATGGTTGCTGATGAAATGGAAGAAAAAAGCAAAGTTAACAAAGTTAGTTTATACAATTATAAAATTTTATTAGACGGTATTATTTATTTGCTTGTAATTTGTATTCACATCACATTCACAAATTACTCAAAGTAATTCACAAAAATGGTGATTTAATTGACGAAATTATTATTATATTAAAGAAAATATTTAAAAAAAATTGTCTGTCTGCCTTATAGTATAGAAAATTATAAGATTTTGCTAACACAAGCATTTTTTCAACAAAGTGTAATATTAACGTATTAATTCATGAAATAATAAGTAATAATTTTTAATCTAAACAACAATCAACCTCGTATTATTGTTTGAAATACATGTTACATACCTAGTTAAACCTCATTACTAGCTACCGAAAGTATGATTATAGTAATTTTAACCCAAAACCACCTTATACATGGTGTAATAGAAAAGCTTTATAATTTCGTGGAGATTTCAATCGGTAACCCTTGACCTACCGTGAATGACAACACCTACCTACGTCACTAAGGCATACAATACACTCCTTTGTTGCTAGAATATGCTTCTAAAATACACCTAACATTCAACTTTACCTATACAAAAATAACTTTATGAGCTTTAAGTACAATAGAGATCTGAAATAAGGTTTCGGTACAAAAAAACTGTACATTTAAGAATTTTTCAAATCGGACCAGTAGCTCCTGAGATACTAGCGTTCAACCAAACAAACAAACTCCACAACTCTATAATATAGTATAGATAGAAGAAATATTTCATCTGAATTTTAGGGTCTACTCGCAAATTTATCTGGTGATGTCATTTTTCAAATATTTGATGCATATTGAAATCGAACAATCCAATATTGAGATTGAAATTAGGCCCTTGGCTGCACTTTGTACCGTTAATTCTGTAAAGCTTCAGTGACACACGGATTGTTACCTAATAAAAAGACAACAAACATAAAAAATATAGGTATTTGTATATTTTAAGAGTACATGAACACATAGAATTAGAAGAGTGAGCAACTGAATTAAATAGTGGTATCGACATACCACAAAACGATTACTATTTTAGAACGTAAATTGTAAAACGGACAAAGGTTCTTTTCCACATTCTGACACTTCATTAGTGCGTGTAACCGACGAAACATACCAAGTACCTACTAACAAACGAAAGATATTCTTTTTATATAAGTTATCAAGTTCTTATCACATACAGCATTTGAAATCTAGCTCCCAACCATCTGTCGGCAAAGAAACTCAACTTTTTAGTTGAAATATTCTGTCAGTAAAAGAGTTAGAAACCCAATTTGTGCGCCGCGTGTACTGTATAAAACCTTAACAGAAAGACTTCCAATGGATAGCGTATCAAAACTTTTCCCTACGAAAGGGATCCTTTAAAACTTTTTTGTAGCTTTAATAGTGATCGGAATACACTTATTTGATTTGATTTACTGTTGAATATTTTATTTAATACGCCACATAGGTTGACACAGCCCCGAAAAAGGCATCTCTATCTCTCAACAACAACTATTGCTTATGAACTGAAGACCTGTGTTATTACCGAGTCTTCGAAAGATCGCCTGTTCTGGGCCCGTGGCCGATTTTATTCTAAAAAAAATTAAAATGAAAGAATGACAGTTCTATCCCTCTTTAACACTTGATTGTGTTTTGACAGTCCACAGATAGGTGGCTCAGTTTATATGTATGTTTTAAAAATATTCAAATCTTAAGCTATAGGTTATTAGAGCGGTAACAGAGAATGTTGACTCAGTAAGCTATTATAATAATTTGTTTAATAAATTTTATACCATCACTTTCATACATATTAAGTAGCATGCATGCCGGGTCCTTCTTGGCACGACAGAATATGTATTGGATCGAAAATAATTAATAGTTGTATCAAATATATTGTTGTAATTATCAGTAGAAATTGTTTTATTTTTTGTCCATTACATGACTTAGCACTTTAAGTCCATATACTTTGATGTGTATGTGAAAGGTTTGCCTTGCCTGTTACCTATACAGGTTTGAAAGTAAAAGACAGTAATAAATATTGTCTTACTATCCTTCTCTCACTATAATATTCTGAGTCATACAAACAGAAAAATGTCGCAAGCATATAGCTGTAGACTGCTAGATAGAAAATGAGAAATTGTATCGCAGACATAACAGCCTACATGAATAACTACAAAGACTTTACTAGTCATGACATTTGGCAACTGAAACAGCAATTGAAATAAGTTCTGTGCTAATAGACACTGGAAAATATGTCGTTATTATTGTACGTTCTATGAAATGTGTATTGTATTTACGCATGATTTTCTTCATAAGAAAGTTACGCCCGCCAAAAAGGAGATTAGATGACCAAAGAAGATAATAATATGTATTATAAACAATCAATAGACGTGCGATTTTTGTTGGGTTTTAGAGATTCACACTCGATCGAATTGGTTGATATTTGGTTGTTCGTTATTGTCAAAGTTAGAAAGTTAGTTTAAAGTTGTCACATTTATTTTTAAATAGTATCAACTGCGATCTTTTGGAATTTGAAATTCTATTGGCTGAAGTCAAATGTTTGATAAAAAATTTGGTAGTTCTCAAAAATTTTACCACGAATTCGAATATCGAGATTGCTAGGGTCCTTTTAAAATTGAGACATTTTGAATTGATATTTGAATTTGAATGGCCAGCCAGGCTATTCAATTTACTAACTACGACTAACCTATCCCAAATTTAACCTGCGAGCCAAGAGTACTTTGTAGAGCTCTTCAATTGAAGCAGTACCTAGTGCATCAATAATGACGTGTGGTCGCACATCGATTGATTCTCAGAACCAGACAACGCGACGGCCTCCTAAACAATGATTATATTGCACAACGTCCATCATCGGTCGAACATGCTTCAATAATTTACAGCAGTATGTAAATAGGCCAATCGTATCTAGGTCTTAAAGGTTAGTATTTAATAATTTACATTTTGTTGCAACATTTCAAGGACAAATCGAGGAACCTCTACATTTTTTTTTACATTTATTCTTCTCATATGAACATACCTTAGACTTGATCGAATATTGAATAAAAGAATTAGCCCAATTGGTCCAGCCGTCCTCGAATTTTGCGTTTAGGGACACATTTAGTTGTTAATTTTTAGGGTTTCGTAGTCAACAATAAGAAGAAATCCTTATTTCATCATGTCCGTCTATCCGTCTGCAGATTAGCTCAGAGTCTTTTAGTATCAGAAAGCTATAATTATGGATGACATGCATAGCATGGATACACGTATTAGCCATGCCGACAAAGTCGTAAAAATCTTGAATTTTTTTATTTATATAGGGTGCAATAAAAACTATATATAGACAGATACAGATTCAAAACTTAAATCAAAAGCAGCTTATTTACTTTAAGAGGCAATAAGTATCCAGTACCAGTACCCACCTAACGTTAGACCGTAGGTAGATCATTTTTATTAACTTCTTCAAGATAATCTGTTGATATTTACCTTAACGTTGTTTACCCCCAGGAAACTGCGGGAGTTAATGGTTATTACTACAGATTATTATGATGTTTTTCTCTTACTTATCTTCATAGACAAATTCACCCAATAAGTATATTTTAGCTTCGTAATACATATAATGTATATTTTTGTAGCTAATGACGGCACTGATGTCGCAATCAAATAAATTTTCTCCTATAAGATAATTTAGGAGGTTTTATCTTTGCCAAATTTAATCAGTCGTTCGTCTTCGATGTAAAATGTCGCCATTTTTATGCCGAGGGCGTATTATAATTTCATAAGTCTGTTATTTCTTCTCTTATTTAAATGGCAAAAATAATGAGTAAGATAAAATCTATTTGAATACATTAATTCAATGAAATGTATGCTTGAATATAGTTATAACATACTGTGAGAATTTACCGAGAAATTTACAACCTTCTTGCCGTATGCATAAGGTGCAGATGCTTCACTATGCCCCATGACAATTATTTTAGTTAGGAAAGCGGGTTAAAATAACTTATATTAACTGTATTAAAAGTATTTTCCAGCAGAAAAAGGCTATAAAATAGCCTTGTCTGGTAATTTTAAACGTATACAAAACAATAATACTGTCATCATCATCATCATGTTACCAACGACGTCCACGGCTGGATATGGCCTCACATAATTTACGCCACCACGAACGGTCCTGTGCCTCCTGCAACCTGTATTTTATTTACTTAAATTATAGAAATAAACTTATGACTTTGTTTAAAATTATAATATCAGTTGTTTCATAAAGTTCAACACAATATTTGGTCTAAAGACTATCATGATAGAACGGGAGTCCGTATAAAGCGCACAAACGTGACTCACGCGTTGGGAATAATAAGAGCAATAATGCACCAGCGACCTTTAAAACAGTTCTTTAGGACTTGTTTACTATAAAGTTTAACAAACAAATTAGGCATTATATTGATAGCGAATTACTAACATAACATAGACTTATAATAACTGCCTACTAACTCTTTACTTATTTTAATAAACTTGTCAAACAAGTAATTTTGATATGACATCGTTACTTCATATGTTTTATAGTTTCTGACGGAAATGTCAGTTTAATTAAAGTTAAAAAACATTATGACAAAGAAATTGATTGTTGTAGAAAAAAATCTTAAACTAATCAGTTTTTAATTTTTAAACGGTAAACTAATTTCTAACATTAAATAATTTATGGCGTAAAAATAATATGTCGTTTTATTTAAATTTAATTAAAATTAAATTCGAAAAAGTTTAAGATCCGGGAGCAATCCGACGAGTCAGTATCAGGGGGCTTGTCTCAGTAATGCTTGGTATTCTTCTGAAGAAAAGTAGTTAAAACAATGTTGATAAATAAAAGCTCATATCTGGATGTATCAACGTATCAGACGCCGTATACTTTCCATTGGCCATAATATGAGCGCGATACGACAAAGTACGCAATCAGGATATCCGAACGAGGCGTCGCCGCGTTTCGTATAATATATGTTATACAATTGCGATTTTTATAAAAAGGAGAAGGAAAAATAAGCTATCTGGAAGTGTTGTAGCTTTGGTTAATATAACATAAGATACGATTGAACAAATTTTAAAACATTTGGACATAGTTTTAGCAAAAGATTTGAAGAATCTATTGAAGCTTACACAGTTTTTGTAGTCAAGTAGACTGCGTTATATTTAATTAACATATATATTCATTATAAATAAACCGGTTTAATCAAAGTAAAATTAAGTAAATAGTAATAATAAGTTGAAATATAAATTATTCAGAGTTGGTTGCGCTTACGTTTTCCTTTCATCACTGATTTTTGGCAACAGAAAGACACAGAAGTATCACCCCGGCCCGAAGCTAGTATCATATAATGTCTGGAACAAGCACAAGGTCATATAAACAGATTTACATAATAAAATGAATATCAGTTCCTCAAGAATAATAAAACACTTTTCATGTTTATGTTTTCTGTTTGAGTATAATGAGGGGGGTGATCAAAGTAATGAATAATGTAAACTTAGTTAATAGTATTTACACTTGTGGATAATTTACATTATAAAGATATTACATAGATTGCTACAATGTCGGTATTCTAAATGAGCGATTAATAATGTAAATCTTTGATATGGTAATTGAAGTTCATTTCATGAATTTTAGAAAGATAGATCGACAGATTTATTTTCGTATTTATAATATTAGTAGGGACAAAATAGAAGCTATGAAACTAATTTGAATAAATTCTCTCTCAAAATTAAGCAGCCCGATTGAAGACAAAACTCTATACAATGGGCCTTGATGGACGAACAAACGACCATGAATTTGTCTACATACAATTGTACTTATAAATGAAGATTTGTGGACTAATTGGAGAGTAAATTTTTCAATCGGACCACTCAATTTTATCTTCGACAGGGTAAAGCGATATAAATTTGGAATTTAAAAATAGACGATGTAAAAGGAGATTACTTTTTCATCGAAATAGTTACAAGTTTTTGTGATTTACAATAAATACCTACAACCAAAATATATGGAGAGCTTTTCAAACTTGACTGGTGATGATTCATGGCTCATTCCATGATCCACCTTCATTGCGCATTGTGAACAGGAAGTTAAATTACCTACACAGTTTCCAATATTCACAAAACAACCGAAACCCAAAACTTCGATTTTCCTTTGTTAGACCTTATTTAGACTCGGTATAATTACACGCGTCCAGTATGCGTTTAAATCGGAATATTATACTAATAGTTACCCTAGTTTCGTGGTCAAGCACTACAGTGCACATTTTGTTAGATAACAGAACCGGTTTTCTATAAAAGAGAAGATACGTACGTATAGGTACATGTATGTGTTGAGATAACATCGAGAATTTCTTAACTGAATTAATTGGGCCTAGAAAGGTAGGTGGGTATATTAATTATATTCGACCTAAGAACCTCCCCAAGAAATTTCCTGTAGGGTTATGCAGCGGTTGTTTTTCTATAGGTTTGATTTGATAACTTTTGTAACTAGATTTGACTACTTATTAGTCTAGTAGAAGTAAACAAAGTACGCCTTAAGCACAAGGCTATTAAGTTTATGTTAGATGTAAGTCATATGTTTAGTTGTAAGTACATAACAGTATTAAGATGTTATTACGCAAGATATCATTAAAATTTTACAACTAGAATTCCTTTACAAAACAATATAATTTGTACCTACGCTAAACGTTTGATGATTATTACTCAAAAGACGTGCTTACGTGTGACTCACTATCCATTTACGTCGTAAGAGTTTTATACATAAATCTCAATTAACATCTCGAAGACTCTCGGCTGGGTGTATCAATCTCAGTTTACAGTTTGTTGAAATGCTCCCTATCTAGTTCTTTTACTGAGAATCATAAAAAGAGAGAAATTAAATATTATAATCTATATTATTCTGAGTGAAAGAAAAACGAAATAATCATCCTCAGATACGACTACGATTACGATGCCTAAACAAGTTTTATTTGGGTTATTTGTTTTTTTTTTATTGTTTAAGTTTACGTTTTAGTTTCTTTTTTTTGTAATTAAATGTATATATAGTTTTAATATGTAAGTAGATGTTTAATTTAATTATTTTCATTATTTTAATAAATTTATAGTTTAGGCTTAATAAAAAAGGTACCTATCATCCTCAGCTACCTATTTATGTCCCACTGCTGCGCTCAGGTCTCCTCTCCTCTATCTAGAGAGCTGAGAGGAAAATTCGAAACAAATCTTATACCAAACCGTCTGGTCAACGTGGTATAGGAGATTGAATTCCCTTCACATTCTTTAGAGGAGACCCGTGCCCAGCAGTAGGACGTTTATGGGTTGAAATGATGATTATCATGATTGGTTATTGATTTCACGCTACCTTCCGTCCCCCTAGCAGGTTATATATTTACTTTAAACTATTAACTATCAAATCATACAGATTCTTTCAGCGGCTCTTCAGCTTCTGACGTGTGAGTAATAAACACTCATTCATTTATCCCTCCTAACTTTCAAATTTATAATATTTGGAGAATTGCACATTTTTAGTGGCTTCCGGACTTAACCAGTTGCAATATGATGCAGTTTACTAAGAAGCCCCTGTATTACAATAGAACTACATTATCTTTGAGTATTTTCCAACCCATTTGTTAGGATGCTAATAAATAATGTTCTAGTGAAAAGTCCACTGATGTCCTTAAGGGGTTAACAGAGAATATCGTAAATTACGTCCCTTATCCTTCTATGTAAGGGAATACTTCTACCGCTATTTACGGTCATAGAGCGTAATTGAAAAGTTCCATGAACGAGCTTAGGGTTTGTCCGAGGCTCAAAGGATTTTCAGAGGATTTTTATGGCTTTGAGAGGTCATTGACGTTAAAATGGTATAGTTTTGCTTTATTTTTACATGTACATTGAAGTTTTTGTGACAATTTGGACAAATGTGGACTTGCGCATGTTGAAAAATAATATTACGCACATAGCTTGTTAAGAAAATATTGTATTCCCAATAATTGCGATATTGCTGATCGGTGTAAACATTCCTACAGCTTCTCTAATTAATCGATTTATTAAATAACTGACATAAAATATTTAATGAGAGCGGGTAAAGGCATCCAGCACCATAAAAATAGGCCTAAAATCAGCGAAATGATTTAAATGTTTTTTGCAAAACTGGCCGGAGTTAGCTTTAAACAAGGCGAGTGGAAGCCCACGAGGTGACCTTTGCTCAATAGTGAGACCATATAATAGGTTCGAAATAAGAATACCGTTCTTACAATAATTTAAATTTTTATCATCGTACACACATACATATTTACATGTACACTATATGGTTTAAAAGCAGCAAATAAATTAACGCCTCGTATTTAAAAATTGTGACAAGTCCAAGTGAGTAACGGTCGGTCACAGTAACCGCGGTATTTGGCATAAGATCAAAGGGGACCTTGACAAACAGGTACCTTTATGTGGGCAAGGTACAAACAAAATAGTTAAGTATTAAAACCACACTTACCTCTGGATTTAGAAAGTATTTTGTGTTGCCAACGCTTTGTAATTTAAAAGTCCGTTGTTTACGATGCTATCGTGTGGACATTAAGCACCCACCGGAGTTGTTTGAAAAATGAGCTCGTCAACCAACGGAAGTAATCAAAACAATAATTTGTGAACACGCATGTAGATAGAAAATGCATTAAAATCTGTTTGATAGTCATTAAAATGGGTGCTTTTATGGTTCTATTACTTTTTTGTTTTTATTTATTAATTTGCCACTTTTAACATTGTTCAGATAGTTTTTATTATAGAACAAAGCAAAACGCCCAACTTTTTAAAATAAATAGTTTGAAATGAACTGTATCGAGGGTAGTTGACCCTTTCGCTACGTATTTATATTCCATAAACGTTTAGTGCTAACTCAGACCTAATTTACAAAATAAGAAGAAGATTGTTCATGACTTTCGATCTAGCAACTTTTATAAAAATAAAGCTCAAAGGTATACAAAGGATACTTGTTATTTGTTTTAGTGTATTTTTTTCAATGCAATCCTTATTACTTTCAATCGTTTCAATATTAATGAAATGATTACGTTTTGTGTTTATTTGGAATTTTCGTATTATTATTTACTGAGGTCCTATTTCCACTGGAGGATAAAATAGGTAAGTGAAGTGTTAACAGTGTTTGCATAATATTTTATCAGACACTGACCTAACAATGGTAAAACAGGATTCAAATATTACGAACTCATTTAAAACTTAATTGTTTTATTTGGACCTCATGGCAGCTGACTGAATCAATGAAAAATTTAATCACACGGTAACATAACAATGACTTCTTCTACCCGGAACACAATCAGGTGTTTTACCTAGTTTTTGAAATAAATAAATCTAAAAAAAGATCTAAACTGAAATTAATTACCTATGTACTCACATAAATTTAATAATAAAAACCTGTTTTCAAAGTTATTTACAGTGTTTAAAAGCTTCTGACACATGCACGAGTATTTTCATCATTAACCTTACACATTCAAATATAGTTTTTGAACACCTTACAGTCAATAAAGTGCTGACGTCATAGTCGACACACGATTTAGTTCGTGGCAACGAAAATAACAATGTCACATGCAAAAATAACAATTGTGCGATGAGTCGAATCGTGGATTCATAAACGGGACAGTTTCAATGGCTCCGTTTGTTTATCGTTCAAAACTACGCTTTACTCATAGAAATCTTAATACTGGGATTGTAGAAGTGGTAAATGTCTCGGTGGAACTTTGGAAGTTTGTATCACAGTTGCGCTAGATAACCTGGGTTCGATTCCCACATCAGGTAAACTCCATATATTTTGATGTTTCTGTGATAAAATTCTTAGGATCAGTCCGATGTTTCCGATGTTTGTACCCGGTTAACAGCAATAATTTCGGCCGTTCGGTTGTTGTCGTAAACGGGTTGGCTGTTTGGGGATTAACTGCTACTATTTAGGGATTATTTACTATAGAGTTAATTTTTTAATATTTTTACGTAATAGCACAATGTCAATATTTTGAAACTACAATTTCTACATTCGATTCTTGTAGTTTATGTTTTACTTTATTATGACTTAAGCTCTTATTGAGACGATGAAGTGTTATTAAAATTGTCTAGTAAACATACGGAATACGTGACTGGCATTGAAACACATCTTTATGATAATTCTGACAAACATTGACAAGGGTCTGTTCTCTTGAGAATGAAGAAATGTAGGCTTTAATACACACATCCTAACTGTCTACTTACACTTCACTTTTAATCCTGCTACAGCATTGACTTAATTTAATTTTAAAAACCAGTGGGTATATTTCTATAGCTTCACCATTAATGTTTCTATGACTTTAATATATTTCAAGAAGTCATCTGCGTTGTTTATTTTACAGAAATATTACTGTTCTTTAAATATACGAGATAAAACTTTTGTATTTTTATTTCGCAAATTCAAAGTTTTTTTTTACACTAATTGATTTTTTGTAAAAATGTCTAGATTTTTTACAGACTGCTAGTGGCAAATAGGATACAGCCCCTAAGCCGTAAAAACGGTAGAAATATATATTAAGTAGGTTGTTTAACTACTTATAACTTGATCGTTCGTATCGTTGTACACTTAACTAAATACATAACCTCTTGCCGAACATTTTTGTATTCAGACAAGTATAACTATCGTATCGACTATCGTCTAAATACATATCCAAAGGAATTAACATATTCTACGAGCAGACTAGTAATCAGATCTTAGAATATTGACTTGGGAAACCTCTTCAATATTCATGATACGATCACGAAGTAAACACGTCTAGATTGGTTACTAATATTCACCACAAATTGCCTACCTTTGACTTTTTCTTATATTAAGTGATGTGATAAAATATAGGATACATATTTGTATTGTGTCTAAACTTGGTAACCGTATTTGATTGACAAACAAACTAGGTACCTAACCTAGTCTATTTATCATCATCATCATCATCATTATTTTATTTATAATTGTGTCTGATTTTATATTTCATATAAAAAAACATTAAAGTACTTATTTATTTATTTATTTATAATAAGGTACACTAACGGCAAGACATACAAATATTACAAATTTAAGCACTTAATTTATACAACGTTGGTATATATGTTTGCCAATTAAAAGCATACACATCGTTCGTATTAAATGTATAGGTAACATTGATGGTAACTTAACTATGAAATAAAATATATAGATAAAAGTAATAGTAATAAAAAAGTAATAAAAGTAAACAATCGTAATTAATCTTAACAATCGAGCAGTTTCAGCAAGCTGTTTCTGAATTTATTTTCTGGCGTATTAAGTACTACGAGTATTACGTATAAAAAATAAATCATATTACCTAATTTTTACAGAAACACTAAAAAATGATGACACATTAAAATTACGAGCTAGTTAATGCGGCTAAACAGATAACTCTTGTTGCGTGAAATTAACGTCTACCGTTCGGTTCCACGCAACCGACTGGTCGGTAGAAATGTCGGCTAACACCGGACACAAAGGTGGAATTACTACGAAAGCTTTATACATTCGTGCCCTCGCCTAAGGCCCTGACCTGCCGACCTTGTGATATTTGTCATTACACCATAAGTGGACGGTACAATAATCACCACGCATGGGAATGACCTCTAACTATGTCTACTTTAGGTACAAATGATTCTCTTGTAGTTATTAGGTATGTTTTATAACAGTTTTCTTATTACTTTTTCTGATTATGTCAAAGGTTTTTTGATTACTTTACTTGAACCAATAAAAGTTGATATTTTGTGGACAATCATACAGACCTATTACGACATTTAATCTTGTCTCATTATAGGCAGCTTTATTATTGGACAAAAAGATAAAATCCTTGACCTTGAAACCCTAACTTTGCTCGGAAATTTACCACATTTATTTTCAAAGAACCTAAAACTTCAAAATCAAAATTTTTCTAAGCACAAAACATCCGATCCGGAAATCTAGTAATAACTTATCCCTCTTCCCCTTTATTTCGTCCCTCTATTTTTACACATAGCAGAGAGGACAAATCGTCACATTTTGCCAATAACAAAAATAAAGAAATAAAATGATCAAGCTTTAAAAATAATGTCCCAGTGTACAATCCTACATAATGTACACGAGTTGGCGAAACATATGACATAAAATATTTAACATCCTGTTGGCATCGAACTTCAAGGAAACTACCTTACTGAACAAAATATCTTCCAATATACGAAAACATCAACTTTTGGGTCATTAATATATTGAATTAGGAACTTGTGGTTGTGATCACTCAGATCAAAAGTTATCTCGTTGTAAGAATCTGAATCTAGTCTAATCTCAAACGAAAATAAAACTAATGAATAATGTAATCAATATTGTTACTAATATTTTATATGCTAGCTTTGTTGTGTTTCTAGCGAAATTAAAGCTTATATCACTCATAGATAATCCAACTGCACCCTCAAAACCCATTGAGATATTTCCTGATATTTTTTTCTGAACTCTTCCCCCCTTTTCAAGCCATTATTGGACGCTCCTTTACTTAATATATCAATCACACTTTAAGCTAATATCCTTTACTGTGAAGAGCCCCGTGCCCAGCATAACAATTCATCAATCAAGTTTAACAGCCAGATTCAGAAATATATTTTTGTGAGAAAGTATCTCTTCAAACGAAGATTCCAATTATAAGAACTGATATTACAATAAATCGTCTAAGATTAATAAAGCCGTTTTCATCCGAAACGAGTGACCTGAAAACAAAAAAGAAATCGAAATAAATGGTAACGGAAGAAACAAAAACCGAATCTATCTTGTTGATGAATAAAAAAATATTGTACAACTTGAGCCAAATCTCTAATATTAGGCTGAAATACGTACGTGGGCTTAGTCAAGCTGTGAGACAGTCGACTAAGAATATAACTAAGCCTTAATATAAAATAATAACTGTAATAATCATCTTCAAAATAATTTGACGCGTTCTGAAATGTATTTAATAATATAAGGATAAAAGTTTAATTTTCTTTATTTTATCAAGTTATTTTTGTCCTTCTTTCATTGTATATACAACACTCTTACACTTTTATACACGGCTCATCACGGATCATACGATAGTATATCGAATCTTATAGGTCATGGTAAGTGATACTAAATTGATACTACTACATAAAATCAATAAACATCTTGTTTACATTGTCACCGCTTTATAGAAAGCTATAAAATATTTTCAACACCGATAAAATTAAGATTAGTGGTCTGAATTACTACAACTAGTGTGAACTCATGTTCATATTCAGTTGGCGGCACCAGAAGCAACTAGACATAACAATCTTAGCAAGAATAAGACGTAAACTGATTATTACTGATAAAGGATATTTAACCTTAAATTCAAAAGCTTAAGATGAAAATAACTTGGCAGAAATTTCATCTTGTGCTTTTACTCCACTGAGGGTGCGATATAGTTCTACAAAGATGTACTGGTTCTTCCGAGCGTCTCCTTGTGTCGTAAAATATTTGTCCCTGAACTAAGATAGCCAATTTCTTAAGGCTAGTTTATAGTTGTTAGGCTAAATTGACGATCACTTATATTTTTATTCCCGGGAGTTTAAGCGTATCTACATATATATATGTTATGTTGATTCTAGCTATGAATAATTTATTTATTCAATACAGAATAAGGAATACGCGGCGTATTGGTAGTATTAGGTACGTTATAATATTATATTTGAATTGAATTGAACAGAGTGGCACTATTTGTATTGTGTATTTATTCGATGTAACAGTGTCATTCAATGTCATAAGCTTTATTTATTTGCCAGTCAATAATGGATCTTCAATATCAAATGATACGATTCAACAATATATGACCACATAGCAGTAAGTCAATATTTGCCTCATGTTTTGTTAGTTAACAAAGACACGAACATAATGTTTTAAGCGTTTTTGGTAACTGAACGATGCTGTTTGCGAACAGTTTTTTTAAGGATCGGCAACGTGCAGATGATGCTCCTGGTTCTGCAGACGCATCACAAGCTACGATGACCTCTTACGTCATGGCTGTACGTCATTTTGCCACCGTCTTGGTATAAAAAATTAATGATTGACATGACTCTATGCCCCAGATGTGTCGGATAACGTGACTGTCCCCAGAAACTCGGCTTAGATCTAATTTTATTTTCACACTATTCTATGAAGCTTATGAGTAAGCACTCAGGGTCAGATAATAAGAGATATCGGACAGCCTACCTTCAAGAGAAATTGCTTACGGCGAGCAATTTCTTAATAATCAAGTTTAATGTCTACTTAAACACGTAACCAAAAGTAAAGAAAGAATGAAAATTTCTTTAAAATTAACAAGAAAATTAAACTTGAGCCTGTTCGAAATTCAACAATTCCGCAATTCCGCCACTGTAGGGACATATCATTTTTTTACTACGTACACCAATCTGTCGCTGGCATCACGCCAACGAGCTCACGTGAAACCTACGAACAATTACATTACAACACTACTCTTTCCTTCCTTTTCACCGCACTATTGTTAGACAAGGACATTTATATACTCGTAGGAATGTAATAAAACGACACACGTGGTGCCTAAATTGACGAAATACATCAGCCGACTAATGTGGCTGTCGTGGACGGTTGAGTAATAGTATAAAAATTCAATGAAACGTACATAAATTAAGATTCACGACGGCATCTTTTTATGTTGATATTTCGATAAACTCAATTTTTGGAGGAAGACTAGAATAACAATGTCGTTTCATCACTCCTTTATTTTTCTTTCAGGTTTTCCTGTAAAATTAATAGATATTAGTGTTGAATAGATTATGATAGATAAGATGAGTAAAACTATTAACAGCACGGTTTGTGGATTACAATCGGAAGGACAGATCGCGTGACTATAATAGGTAGTTTACCTCTTATTAAGTGGCGCCCAACATGGGACGGGCTTAGGGTTGTAACTTAGAAACTTCAGTGACATGACGACGACGGCGACGCTACGTAAGTTACTTTGAGAACACCGAAAACTTATGTCTGAATGAATTGCATAAGTTTATAAAATTGTTATTATTTTTGCCTCCCCTAGATTTTGTTCTGAATGATTTCGATTTTATGGCGGCAATTTGAAATAAATTATCAAAATATATATATATACATAACAGCCTTTAAGAAATCTTATTACGAGTAATACGGATCTTAAAAGGCAAACCCTTGCTTTCTTCAAAACGTAAGTAAGCAAGAAAGCAAGGGCTTTAAACTGAATTATATATCTGGAAATCAATTAATTTCATTTTCAAATTTAATACTTAGCTATTTATAGTATCACTCATTATAATGCATAAGTGCTAAATAAAATAACAAGTGAAGATTTCTTTCAGAATTCCTTTTTTTATCGCAACAATCATGGTCAACCCACCCAATACTTCATCTATGTACTACGCTTATGATAAACATAGACAACCCTACTGATATACACGTGCTTATATATAAATTATTCAAATACCACACACTTAACTGGTAATTCCAATCGCAATAAATACTCGCACGTTTAGTTGATAATTATAGAAATAACGTGAATATTATATTTGTAAATTATTTCAATTTCGTAGAAGCATGTAAACACGTGAGCAGCATGATTACTGTATTCGTGTACCGACTCACATGTACTGATTCATAGAAGGATAGATATAATTAAGTAGGGATAGTAAAAGGGAAATTACATCAGCGTTGTAAACATGAAAAAATATACAAATATATAATATAAATGTATAAATATTTCAAATTAGAAAACCGCTTTATAATAAGCCTTTGTATTTTAAATAAATTAATTGTTTTTTTTTAAGTGTAACAAGTTTGTATATAGCCAATATTGCTTTTTATCTTAACACTGGTACATTAATAATATTTTCACTTATGATACCAACTTTTTCTAACACTACTTTCGAATAATTTACGATTACAATAAAATAACTTTTTCTCAAAGTGTTAGGCAGATCGTATGACACCATCATTTCACAAGCTATGTTTGGTCCCTAACAAAATTATAGAACTATATTCAGAACAAAATAAGATCTTATGCTATTTGTTTAAAACTCCCAAATATCAGGAAGAGCTTGGCAAGGTGGGACACTGAATTAGTAAGCGATATTACAGACAGGTCGATATAAGTGTCGTCGCCTCGTCGGGCTATGAGCGGGCGTCAGTTTGCGAGACGTTGGATGCCTTCCAACCATCACACTCGTAAACTACCCACTATCCAGGAGAAGGGGCTTGTTAATGGAATATATTGACACAAAATGTTTATTTAATAGAAGAAACCCAGATGCAATGCTTTGCAGTGGATTTATAACATTAAATCGAAATAATGTAAGATAATTTTACAGGTTTCAAACTTGTACAATCATTTTAAAGGGTTTCAAAAATAAATAGAACGGAAAAGATGTTCTCGCTGAAATTGCCCATTAACAGCCTTCAGAGGCTCGTAATCAAAATAAAACTGCCATAGTAATATTGTAATCCTTATATTGAACATCAAAATATATTGACGACGCAATTTCTATCAAAATTATCTCATACCTTTTTAGGACAAATTAAGTTCTGATAAAAATGAAACTTTTAAATGAGTTCGATAAAAATCAGGACACGATAATCGGAGCTCTTCGCAAATACGTTTCCTTGAAGACTTAAGCCAACAATTTGATTGTTTAAAAAGATTCGACAGAAAGAATACCTTGAGAGTGAATTGCGAGAATTATTTAGGAATCATACCGCAAATGGTGAAAAAGAAGAAATCTAAATATACTTTGGGATACGATGTGGACTCAATGAAAAAGGTTTCTGATTCAAATAACGCATTGTTGCCAAACCACTCAATAAGCCAACGTGTTTACAAAGAAAGTGAAGATAAATAGCATAACAATAGGATTTCGTTTCACGTTGGCAATAATCTGTTTTTTACACTGAAGCCAAAAATATGTATGTGCCAAAATATTATTTAGACATTTTTTGACATGGCAATGAAAGTTTACTTATGTTTAAAGCTTTAAATAAAATTATTTTTTTCTGCAGTAAAAGACGATAGGTGACTATTCTTCTCTCTTTTTGATACCACAACCAATTTTAAGACAATACCAAAATACTAGTACCTTCAAAACAAGGTTAATTTTCATTACAGTGTCTTTGTAACCTTGTCAACTTTGTAAATGTACTATAAAACTATCATAAAGTTGTATATATAATAACTTTTACAATGTTGCACTCCGTATTTTATGTAGTTCAAAGATAAACTGTTCCAAATTTACAAACATACATTGTTGGTGAATTTAGTACGTAATTTATTTATATTTTCAGATATTGTAATTAGTCTGCATCATTCCACTTTTGGAAAATTCCCTCCCCCCATGAATTCCATACTATTCGGTCCATAACCAGTGCAGCTTTGTAGTATTTAATAAAGTCATGTATGTACACCCATCACAGATGTACACCAAGCTTCATTTTAATTATCTGTTTACCACTAATATTTTATCCTATGTCCGGTTCAACTCCACAATTAGACTCACATACTAAAGAGTCAGTGAAACTTAGACTTCTACAAACAATATAAAAACCTTTTTGGTTATATTTTATGTTGTTGTATTTGTTTTTAATTTGCATAAAGTTCTCTATAAAATAAAAAATAAGTTTTGTTAAATTAATCATGATTAATTTCACCGAACTTTTTTTGTTAAATCTGATTACACTACACCTTGTACCTAATTTTTTGTTTAAAGTTTGGTTAAAGTTGTAAATATAATTTTCTTGTAAATTTATGTAATTTTAAGTTAGTTAATGAATACATTTACATAAACAATATGAAAATTATTTATAATAACAATTCAGGTCATAAAAATGGATGCCTTGAGCGTATGCTAAGTGATTGGACCCAGAAATATTGTTAGTTTCGTTTTCTTTGAATTATTAATATCTGTGGACTTCTGAAACATTGTCAGATAATAAAAACAGAACAAATTTATTTAACGATCCAGTTTCTTTTATTCAATACTTTGGCCTGAGGATCTACCTCAGGCCTTAGTAATGAATAATAAGAGTTCAAGACCCGGAGCTCCTAAACAGAAGACAAGGTGAGAAAAAATATGTACATTGTAAACGACCAATCGAATTACAATATACAAAAGGCCCACATAATTTACCGCACGTCTATTGGTTACAGAAGCTGTCTCTCTTTTCATCTTACGTCTTCATTGATTGAAACCAGACTTAGTTCAACGTCCAATTATATCAAGCTTATCTAAGCTATTATTGAACTAAACTGGTATACAAGAGGTAATTTCAAAGGTGGTGAATTTTATTAACATACAAAACTAAAGAAATCGCAAGTGTACTAAATAATGGAATAACCTTTCCAATCTTGCCATCTTTTTGATACCAGACTATATTTAAAATGTAATTTCACGTGTGTCAACACCACTTGAAGAAGGTGCGATTTGTATGGAAATTTATTTTTATAGTATAAATATTCTTTTGTTACGCCTGGTGTGCGACGGAAAAGTTTTGTTTGATTAGTTTTTGGATAAAGAATTTTGATATTTTTAACCCATTTCCCGACTTTAACCCATTGACAACCATTACTGTTGAACTAAAAAAGAATCAGACAATACTCTCAGGATTAAAAAATAATAATAAAAGTACGTTCTATTTTCAACTGAAAATTTAAATTGTTATTATAAATTTTAATAATCTTTAAGAACACTGTGTTCTGTAAGAACCTCCTTCTTCAAGAACACTGTGTTCTTAATTTACCTAGATATTATTAATATATTTCGTCAAACGTGCTGTGAATCTAAGGCAGCAGTTTGATAAACAATGTTCAAATATCGACAAAAATCTCAGTATTATAAATTTAGAAACATGTGGTCATGGAGTGTCAACGTTGTACGATACGAATTTACGGTCAGTAGGACTCGCACCAAGGTCGGACCCACCCATCGGGGCTACCCCAAGGTTGCCTACTCCAGACCACTTTCTTTACACCCCTGTCATTCAAATATCTGCCCAATTTTCAAGGAGATGTGATGCATAATCGAGTGGAGAATACTTCTGTTATCACATCTATCAATCAAGCTGATGACGCAGCAGAACTAAAGTGTGGATATTTTGTACCACATTTTGTTTACGGTTGTCGATTTGCATTTCCATGAGAAAGGCTTTTTGTTACTTAGTTTAGTTTTATTCTGTCGATGCAAATGTGTTCTTTATCTTGGCTTTTTCTTATAATAGCTGTTCAGTTCAGTTCAGTTTATTTGCTTAAAATGTAGTACAAAAGATGTTACAATAATATAAATAGAACACACATTTTATCCAGGTTTGAATATACAAATATTTTAGTAGAAACACAATACATTATAATATAATCATGCAATGTCACAAGTATGTAATTAGGAATGATAATAAAATAAATGTCAGCTAAAAATAATCTAATTAAGGTACATAATGTGGTAATATAGCTGACCACTTGACTTTATTTTCAGTAGTAATAGATTTTATAGAAGGAAGAAAGCTATTGTTTCTGAGATGTAATAATTTAGTAGTTTTAAGGGCCCCGTGCGAGTTTGTATAAAAAACTTAAAATCACCTTGTATGAACTGAAAGTACATAGGTTCTGGTGTGGAAATTTTATCAAAAAAAACGGATAATAATATTGTGCAACAAGGCGGGAAAGCATTTGACAAACACGTACCCTTTTGTACTAGCTATTATGTTGATTCATATTACTACTCATGCCGATAGCGATTTGTAAGCCGATAGTAAAAATATACACTCGTATTTTAACGATTTATATGAATACTCTGACTTGATAAATAGTTCATGTGTGTTATGACGTCATCTATATTATAAACTTAAATAGGGATAATTTTCACATTATTGTCACTAAAAAACTTTAGATATAAATCTTTCACGAAGATTATACACCACCTAACAACTTCCAAAGAAATTTTGTGAAAGGTTGGTTTATTTATTTGGACAAACAACGAGTCTTACACTATGTTTGTTTACAGATAACTTAAATTAAGTGCTAACTGTAGACCTAATTACAGATTGCCACCGCATGCATTATATATGAAAATGTATACAATGCAAAGATACAGTATATGTTTATAACAGAAAAGAAATATTTGCTATTGTAAGTTAACAGGACAGAGCAACGTAACTTGGTTTCTTATTGAAACAACACAATCGTTTGAAACCTGATTGACGGCTCTGTTGGTAAAACGTCCCCACTAGTAGTAGAAGTTTTATATAAATTTGTCATCATCAGCAACCCATTAAGTCCCACTGCTGGGTTCGGGTCTCCTCTCCTCTATCTAGAGAGCTGAGAGAGTTTTAGGCCATAATCCACTCACGCTGGCCTAGTGCGGGTTGGTGGATCAGACATACTCATAGACTTACTTCTAGGGTATGTGGGTTTCCTCACGATGTTCTCCTTCACCGTTAGCAGATGGTAAGTCACTTGACTAGTACATACAAATTCCACAAAGTGGAATCCACATTGGTACTGCCGGTCGGGATAGAATTCAGACCGCGTGATTTGCACGCCGGTCCCTTATCCATTCAGCCACCATCGCTTATGTCTAATTGTGTTAAAAAAAAATATAAATTTGTGCTATGTGCTAAAACTGCCTCGATGGCACAGCGGGAAGTGTATACGACTGCTGTGCAAGAGGTCCCGGGTTCGATTCCCGGGTCGGGTAAAAATGGTATTGGGCTTTTCTATCATAAAATTCCAATATTGAGATTTTCCCGGAGTTTATTTTTTTTATTAGTAGGAGTTTGTTTATTAGTAGAGAGTAGCAGTAGACAATAGGCTCGCCCCCTATTTCATGGGACTTAAAATAGCTGGCGAAATGTTGGTGTGAAACACCTCTGCCTACCCCTTCGGGGAAAAAGGCGTGATACTATGTTATGTGCTACTTAGTTGGTATGTATGCATATAATTTAATAGCATGTAAAGTAAAATTTATTAAAGTAATATGGTAAATATATATAAACAGAACTCTTAAAAATAACTAGGTAAAATGTAGGAAACAAAATTTATGATTAGCCAGTACTAGGTAGTAAAACCTGTTTTACAGGCGGATGCCTGTAAGGCAAAAGCACACTGCATGTCATGTTTCATACAGTTGCATACATTACAATTTAGTGGCACTTACACATTTAGGTATACGCGTTCGGTGTGCCCGGCCTCTTATGCTACATTACCGTAGAATGTTCTACGTAATCCGTAGAAGGCTACAGTAGTCTACGTCGTAGCAGGTATTTAGTAGTATTGTGCCTCTAAACACGAAGTACTATGCGTATTCATTTTACAACCACAACATTTGATATAATTAATGTTACTTACACATGCGATATTTAACATATGTACTCGTTGGAGGCCAGCACTCCTAAATTATAGTATATTTTAATATCATGCTTTGCATAAATAAGGGGTAGGTAGGGGTGAATGGTTTGACTCGCATGTCTTAAACAAATATCTGTTCCTAATGATAATTATTGCATGGTGTCTGTTTGCTTGTTTTTTTTCTCGTTGTACTGGGACAACGAATTCATATAAAATTTTGTTTAGAGGACCGGAGAGTAACATAGATATATATTATTGGACAATATTATCCTGAAAAAAAAAATTTTTTTTAAAGCAACGCATGCACTAAAAAACATAATAATATATATATATATACATATATATGTCTGGACTATAGGAACATTCAATTAATTAATGAACGATAAGTACTTTGGGTCCATTAATTGTGTGTGGTTACACCAAGCTTTTAAACTTTCGCGTTTCATGATAATATTTATTGATTTAAAACGGGAATTTACGCTATTATTTCATAGATTTAGGTATTTACATAGGTAGGTATTCCACCAGCACTATAAGGTATGTAAATACCTAAATCATAATAGCGTAAATTCCCGTTTTAAATCAATAAATATTACACCAAGTTTCATATTAATTATCTGTTTACCACAAATATTTCATCCTATGTCCGTTTCAACCCCACAATTAGACTCACATACTGCGACTACATAACAGATGGACCGACGACCTGGTACAGGTTGCGGGTGGCCGTTGGATACGGGCGGCACAAAATCGCTCGCTGTGGCGGAAATTAGGTGAGGCCTATGTTCAGCAGTGGACGTTATTGGGCTGATATGATGAAGACTGCGACTACAGTAATACATTTCTGTAGATCACGGGCGATGCCGCGAGAAACAACTAGTACAAACTATATATATGATGCAGTAGACACACAGTAAGCCTGTCGCCATCAATATTCTCGTTACAATGGTTCGCATATCGGAGTGAATTAACGCGCGTCGTTGGCTTACAGCCAGTTCTTAACTTTATAAGGCATCTTACACATACTACGTAACTCAGTCTTGCGTTCATTATCCCCGCTCTGTGTCCCGGGGGACTTAGAACAACTATTTATGAGCCGAACTAATACCCCACTAACTGACTGGCCTGTTGGTCTAGTGGTTAGTGACCCTGACTGCTAAGCCGGAGGTCGTGGGTTCGATCCTCACCCAGGACAAATCTTTGTGTGACGAGCATAAAGGTTTGTTCTGTGTCTGGGTGTAATTTATCTATAATATGTATGTATTTACAAAAAAAAATGTATTTAAGTAGTATATCAGTTGTTTAGTACCCATAACACAAACAAATATAATTGGTTACTTTGGGGCTAGATGGCGCTGTGTGAATGTAGTAGAATATTATTATTATTACTAACGTTATACCTACATTCAAAAATTTGAATGGACAGATTGTTTGTAACTCAATCACGCTGGAACAGCTCAAAAATATACGTATTTACATGAAATTTGTTACACAGACGGATTAAGAATAAATAAAGTCACTACCCCATCTCAACCCGTGGGTGTTATAAAAAGCGGCTAAAGAAGTATTATATATACCTTATGCAGACACGAGCACTGTCAGAAAAGGAAAATTCGAAACAAATCCTATAGCACCCCGTCTGGTTAGCGTGGAATAGTAGGCTAAATTCCCTCCACACTCTTTGGAGGAGACTCGTGCCCAAAAGTGGGACGTTTATGGGTTAAAATGGGTTTTACCAGCATACCACGTGACTTGTGTTCAGCAGGCCTATACCGCGACAACTAGACCCACAGTACAGAGAAAGAGGTACTTTCATAATTATGTTCTGTGGACCAACAAGGGCTACATCACAAGATAGACGTCACATGACGTAGACGTGACGTGAATAGATTTCTAAAAGGTCAAAAACGCGCTCATGACGCTCCTAGGCCGCAGCATCATAATTAACTTGTATTTATTTATTCATAAAAAATAAGATATAAGCTTACAGTATATTTTAAATCAAATCATAACAATTCATATTATATTCTAAACTAAAATTAATCAAATTACTTACAGTTTAAACTAAAATAAAATATTATAAATCAAATTACGTACATTTTAAATTAAAACTAAATTAAATTACATTCTAAATTAGAATAAATTATATCAAAGCAGGCGTCCTGAGGCCAAGGTAACCGCTTACCATCTGTTTACCACCGTCATAGTATAAAAAAAGACGTGACGTGACGTAAACGCGATGTTGAAATGAAATAGATGAGATGGTGACCTAATCTGCCTAATATTGACGTGACGTAGCCCTGACGTTGACGTGACGTAGATATAATGATAACGTGACGTAGACGTGAACTGATTCTTAGAAATGGGGTGGAGGAATGTTGATATATCCAAAACTCAAGACTGTTTACTCCTACTCATACTAAATTGTAGAACCATCTACAAATTGTAGCACTTCGTAGTAACTTCTGAAAGTCTTAGACCGTGAAGTAATCGATATTTTATGTATCATCTAAAAGAAGTGTCGAAAGTCGATATGTATCATTTTCGACCTCGACCTACGATTGAAACATCGTCATCATTTCAACCCATAAACGTCCCACTGCTGGGCACGGGTCTCCTCCAAAGAATGTGGAGGGAATTTAGCCTGCTATACCACGCTGGCCAGATGGATTGGTATAGGATTTGTTTCGAATTTTCCTTTTCTATCAATGCTGTTTTCTGCATAAGTTTACTCCCTTTGTCGCCTTTTACGACACCCACGGGTTGAGATGGGGTAGTGACATTATGTATTCTTAATCCGTCACTGCGACAAACCTGCGGGAAAGCATAAGCAATTATCCGTGTGATAATTGCTTATGCTTTCCCGCAGGTTTGCACACTGTTCTAAACAAGCTAAAATTACGCTTTTCAAAGCGTATTGTCACTCTTTGTACACGTGCGGCCTATGGAGAGGATAAAGAGCATACAGGACCCTGCGTACCCAATGTAATAATGCCTTCAGGGCGCTGTTGGGGTTGCGACGACACTGTAGTGCCTCGGGGATGTTGGCCATAGCTGGGGTTGATAGCTTTTCGGCTATCATTAGAACCCGAATCGCGTCCCTGCTACAGCGGGTCCGTGGCAGTTCCAACAGCCTCCTGAAGACTGTGGCCAACAGGCTTGATGAGGACAGTGCCATTATGCAGCATTGGACACGCGTCCATATAACCAAGGATACCACAATTACATATAACCGGTATGTGTAATAGTGGTATCCTGTGTATGTATCCTGTGTATGTACTTATTTAGAAAATTATTTTACTAACATAGTTGTTTAAGGTTATTGTTACTAACACTATGAATTCCGGTTCGAAATAAACGAATTTTATTTTATTTTATTTATTTATAATTACACGATTGAAACATGATTGCAATAAATTTACATAAAGTGTTTATCTTAATCACCGTTGTACAAAACTTAAAATGTAGCACTTCGTAGAAGGCTCTACGGACCCTTATCTACGGCGTAGCACAATTACTACGCCTTGTATAGGTGCATACATACTTAAACTCGTAAATCAAGCCTCTTTAGTCTTTTCCCACAGGACAGAGATCACTTCCTTTCACGTTCATTAACCTTTTTTTAGAAACGACAACGTTCTCCCTAGGGAGCTATCCTATCTCACGGGAACTATACAAACAACTTAATAGGACACTCTTGCTCTGTCCTTTAATAATAATAATATTCTACCACATTCACACAGCACCATCTAGTCCCAAAGTAAGCAATTATATTTGCTTGTGTTATGGGTACTAAACATAACATACTACTTAAATACATTTTTTTTTGTAAATACGTACATATTATAGATAAATTACACCCAGACACAGAACATACCTTTATGCTCATCACACAAAGATTTGTCCTGGGTGTTGATCGAACCCACGACCTCCGGCTTAGCAGTCAGGGTCACTAACCTAACCACTAGACCAACAGGCCAGTCACCAACAGGCCAGACAAGTGTATTTTAGCCAGTCCTTTTCTTTAGGTCTCCGATTTAGTCATGTGTATTGTCTAGGTATTTTCCTTCCAACGTTCCCATACACCGTTCCTTCATTCATCCCATCCACTGTATAGTAATATAGGCTCATTCATTCACTGTATAGTAATATAGGCTCATTCATCCACTGTATAGTAATATAGGCTCATTCATCCACTGTATAGTAATATAGGCTCATTCATCCACTGTATAGTAATATAGGCTCATTCATCCACTGTATAGTAATATAGGCTCATTCATCCACTGTATAGTAATATAGGCTCATTCATATGCACACGGCTTAGTAACATTTCCCGTACTAGTTCCGTCAGTTAAGTGTGTCACTCAAACTTTTGTTCTATAGAGGTATGGTTAGATATTGTTGTTGAAAGGACACACTTATTAACGTTTAGTATAGATAGCATAATAATATATAGAACTATTTTACTGATTTAGAAGCGTTGAAGCTTGATTATACTATATTTATTAGAATTTTTTTATTTTTGATATAATATTTATGAGACTTATTTAGTCTTATAACATTACAATCTAGCTTATGGGCTAATAACAAAACATATAACATAGCATCACGCCTTTTTCCCCGAAGGGGTAGGCAGAGGTGTTTCACACCCACATTTCGCCAGCTATGTTTGGTCCCATGAAATAGGGGGCGAGCCTATTGTCATCAACCGGGAACATTTGTTTACCAAACTCCGGGAAAATCTTAATACTGGAATTTCATGATAGAAAAACCCAATACCATTTTCACCCGACCCGGGAATCGAACCCGGGACCTCTTGCACAGCAGTCGTATACACTTCCCGCTGCGCCACCGAGGCGAGGCAGCAGTGCTATATATTATATAAACATAATTATATTTATTAGTCAAATAGGTAAGATACTATATATTTTAAGCTCACCATCGAATTAGGTTATAACCTGTAATGATAGATGTAAGTTGAAATAAATAAATATATAAAATAAAAAAAATTATAATAATCAAGTCTTATATCTATTAGTCTAATAAATATTAGAACCTAATTCGATGGTGTGCTTAAAATATATAGTATCTTACCTATTTAACTTTTTGTAACTAATTATATATAATGCATTTTTCACTCTGAGAACAAGATAAAACATCTGTTCACTGGCTATGACGTTGAGCGTGCGGAGTGCACGAGTTCCAAATTTTTTAGAGGAGACCCGAGTCCAGCAGTTGGACTTTTAAGAGTTGTAATGATGAAGCTTGATTATATTTCAAACAAAAATAGATGCGAGGTATTGTAATATACTAATAGATATATCTAGACTGCTTTGATGACGTAGCAGGACTGTATACGACTAGTACGCAAGAAGTTCTTACCCCGAAAGGGTGGACAGTGATGCCCACACGAACATTTTGCCAGCAATGTTTGGTCCCATGTCCCATTAATCGGACTTATTATATAAATTGATATTCAAAGATTCAAGACAAAAATACATTATATCTTTATCGCCCGACACGCGTACTGACTACTGAGAGACTTACACACCACATTTTTTTCCAAGCACCGTCGACGCGCGTTTCTCGCGTATCGACGGTGCTAAACCAACAGCATAACAAAAGAGCAGTAATAATATGATACAAATTGCCAGTAAAACGTCTTATATCAAGACCACTTTGCAGCAGTCGGACCCACTGCGAATATTTTTATACGTAAGTACAGGTATTGATGGAACATTCCCTCGATACGGGTGATTGTTATGAAAGTATAGTCACCGAGTTTCTCGTTGACGTGCAGTTAAACAAGTCGGAAACGCGTGTGTTGGCGTGCCGCCAGCGCCCAGCGCCGGCTCGCGGCTGTCATACTACGTTTAACTAGTTACTAGAAAACGTTTTATGTATATTATGTGCGTTTTGTTTACGGCAACGTAACGTTATTTAATAGAAATGTTTTTTTTAATGCCAAATGTGGCAGAAGTGCTGGCGGCGCACCTGATGGTAAGACAATGTTAGGAGCACAGCCGAGCCTTTGCCTACCTTGAAGGGATAGAGCTCAGGAAACACCGCTGCAGAAAGTTCAAGAAAAGGTTTTTGCTTTTTAGAGCGGATCTGACATAAATAAGTTAGGTTAGAAAGCACCGTTTCGCTTCGCTGCTGCTGCTGCCGCCTCAGTCTGCGTGGTTATTTTTATTCGAGACATTTTCACAAATATCTATTTATCCGTATTTCACGAAATTTCTAATTATCAAATCATCCTAAGACATATGCCTTACAAACATCGATATTTCTAGGAAATATAATGTTATTCAATGCACACTATAATTACGATTAATACGTAATGGTGACATTGATGTCATACATATAGATTATACAGTAGAAATCGATTTTGCATTTCTACGAATCATAAACGTGAAATTATGTCCCTCATTGGGATTTTCTATCACTATCATAGACCTAGGATCCGCACGCTACCGCACACCGCATACTAAATCTATGATCACTATAGTAACTCTATTGTTATTTTCATCCACTTCAAAAAAGGAGAAGGCTCTCGTTTTTTTATATACGAAGTATGTTACTCAAAAAATTTTCTGTGTAGTGACGGATTAAGAATACATAATGTCACTACCCCATCTTAACCCGTGGGTGTCGTAAAAAGCGACTAAGGGAGTATAACCATGCAGATAAGACCACTGCAGGAAAAGGAAAATTTGAAACAAACCCTATACCAACCCGTCTGGCCAGCATGGTATAGTAGGCTAAATTCCCTCCACATTCTTTGGAGGAGACCCGTGCCCAGCAGTATTATTATTATTAATGTCCCACTGCTGGGCACTGGTCTCCTCTCCTTTATCTAGAGAGCTGCTTTTTTTCTAATAATCTTACTGTAGAAATCTTACTAATATTATAAATGCGAAACTTAGGATATATGGATGTTTGTTGCCAGAACGGCTGAAAGGCTCTGTAGGAAATTTGGCAAATAGATAGATTATAGGTAATCTGAAATAGCACATAGGCTACTATTTATTGACATTCCATGCGGGCGGAGCGGGTGGAAGCTAGTAAATAACAAATTATACAAAATGTAGTGAGCCATCAACACAAGACAATCATTAATTATTATTATCTATTATTAGATAGTTATGGGTAGCTAATCATAAGCCCATCAAGTCCACATACCTCGTGTTATCTCGAGAGCACATGCAAGCTGTGACGGTAATGGTTCTAATATTGATGGACATTTGATTTAATAATACGCTTACCATGTAACTTAGAAGTTTTGGATAAAATTTCGTATTTGCGTCGGTTTCGGGATCGACTTCGCCACAAACGAATTTTATAGGACGAATGATAAACTTTCATGTTTTCGAAAATTCTAGGAGTAATTAGGAAGTTATTGACATTGTTCATTAAGACTACGTTTTCACCAGAGATGAGCAAGGGTGCATAGCAGGGTATGTGTTTGTTAACACCTTAAACGCCAAGCTTTCAGAAATGTTTTATTTCGGGGTCATCTGGTGACCCCCATGCCATTCAAGGGCTCGAACCAATAGAATCGCATTATTTCCATCATTTATTTAGCATCGCTCGATGAAGCGTTTCTATCGTTTTTTATTAGGGTTCTGTAGTTCTGACTAGGAACCCTTATAGTTTCGTTATGTCCGTCTGTCTGTCTGTCTGTCTGTCCGAGGTTTTGCTAAGAGACCGTTTGTACTAGAAATCTGTAATTTTGTAGGAGTGCGTATATCAATTACGTCGACAAAGTAGTAAAATAAAATTTTGGAAAATATTTTTTTTTAGGGTAGCTCCCATACATGTGAAGTGACGATGAATATTTTTTTTGTTGTCTACCCCATTGTGTGGGGTATCGTTGAATAGGTCTTCTAAAATGACTTGAGGGTTACTTACATTATTTTTCGATTTAATGGTCCATTTACGAAATATTAAACTTAAAAGAGCAAATTTTTGTTCCAATAGGGCGTCCCCCCCCCTCTAAAAGCTAAACTGCTGGCTTGAAAAATCTGGAAAAATTCATGATGATAGTGCATTTCATGAACTTTAAATGAAAACTATAGCGGTTCAGATAACTTTATTAGTTTAGCAGTAATAGTCGTTGAACTTGGGTGTTGGATAATTTTGTACCAAATACAAAATCCTTAGCATTAATCCTTTATAGTGACTAAGATAAAGTAGTTGCTTGTTTATAACGGGTAAAGACTTGCATTTAAAAACAAAATATCAAGTAAATAATACATCCGTACATAATTATTATAAAAGGCTTTGTCCTGCCTGACTGACTGACTGACTGACAGACAACGCACAGCCTAAACCGCTGGTCGTAGCGACTTGAAATTTGGAGGGTGTATTTGTCCTAATGTCTAGAGGTGTACTAAGAAAGGGTTTTTTAAAATTCAACCCCTAAGGGGGTGAAAAGGGATAAAAACGATTGTATGAAACTTCTTTGTTTTTTAACTTAAAGATTTGAAAATGTGTTATGGGGTACTACTATCAAAATAAAAAATCCCCTTATCAATATTTTTGACAAGGGTGGCTTTGGAAGGGTGAAATTGGGGATGAAACGTTGTATGAAAAGATCTTTGTTTTGAAGTTAACGTTTTGCAAATTAGTATTGGGATAGGAACTTAAAATGTTGTTTTTAATGTTTTTGATAGGGGGTGAAATATTAAATAGACAGTTCTTTGTTTTTCAAGTTATATGTTTGGTAATATGCAATTAGAACTTCAGTTAAGATGTGAGTTAATGGGTTGTTTTTGGTGTTTGAAAAACTTACCCTAAGGGATGAAATAGGTGTGAAAATTATTAGAAATTGATATGGATGTCGTTTTCAAGGTTTTCAGGGACGCTGATTACGAAAATGTTATCTATATTGACGTAAAATGAAATTCAACTCCTGTAGTGGGGTGTTGTAGAATTCATGAATTGCACTTAAAACGAAGATCTATGTAATATCGAAATCTACGCGGACGAAGTCGCGGGCAAAAGCTAGTGATATATAAATTTGCTTACTAAGCAATTGAACAACTTACTTATCTAAAATTTTAAAAACATAACACCCTGTACTTTTATGGCATAGATCTATAGTTTCAACCATAAGTATTGAATTATCTAACGAATGTGTTAAAATAAATAAGAATAAAACCAAAATTCCACTCTGTATGTGGTCGTTATCCTACCAACAGCGCCACCTATCTCTCTCGAAATGATCCAATCTTTCAAGCTGAAACAATTTAACAGACTCATGAAATTTCATTAAAATCGGTTGGATTATTTTCAAATACTAGTGTATATATGATGAACATCGTAGCTCTTTTGCTGCGGAACCCTACATTGAGCATGATTCGACATGCTCTTAACCGGTTTTTTAACTTAACCGGTAACAAACACATCTCTCGCTATCCATCCTTACACATCTTTGTTAGAAACGCAGTCTAAAATTGAGCCAATAAGGTAGATACTACCAACTTATGTCACCTAACCCATAGTCGCAGCTTAGAAATACCAGGTTGGGAAGTAGGAAGTGTTGGCTTTTGTATAGAGGCGACTGAGCCAACGAATACTTAAAAATAGATTAGTAATTTTCTTAATAGTGAAAAGATCATCAAAAAATTATATTCAATTTCAATGTTATTCTTCTAGCGATATTGTTGCCAAATCGGCGGTTTCAGTGATTGTAACGATTAACCTATATTTCTATCTGTAAATCGGACAATTTGGCGTTAGAACTGCCGACCAATTAGAACTAACAGCTTCCCATAAAGTTTAGGAAGAGTAGCATGAGGCAACACTTACTCACATAAATGCATTTGTGGCGCAGCGGGTAGTGCTACTTTAACATTGACAATAATAGTGATTCTTGGACAAATGATTAGAGTTATCAATTTATGAAATACTAAGAGATTTTGTTAAGGCGAATCAAATCAAACAAGCCCAAACTCAGGTTCCGTCCTTTTTTTGCATAATTATGTAGCTACATTGTACATGTACAATTACAATACAAAAAGCGATGGTGGCTGAATGGATAAGGGACCGGCGGCGGCGTGCAAATCACGCGGTCCAAGTTCGATCCCGACCGGCAGTACCAATGTGGATTTCACTTTGTGGAATTTATATGTACTAGTCAAGTGACTTACCATCTGCTAACGGTGAAGGAAAACATCGTGAGGAAACCTACTCTAACCCTAGAAGAAATTCTATGAGTATGTCTGATCCACCAACCCGCACTAGGCCAGCGTGAGTGGATTATGGCCTAAACCCTTTCAGCTTTCTAGATAGAGGAGAGAAGACCCGAGCCCAGCAGTGGGACTTAATGGGTTGCTGATGATTGTACGTTTAGCGTTAGAACGGCTCCTCAGCAGATGGACCGACGACCTGGTCAAGGTAGCGGGCGGCCGTTAGTTGCAGACGGCAAAGGACTGCTCGCAGAGGCGTAAATTAGGTGAGGCCTATGTTCAGCAGTGGCCTTCAGTAACCTAGTAACCTAGATGAATAAACGAGATTTCATTTCATTTCATTGGATTGATATGATCATGATGATGATTGTTACTTCAGCATAGTTGGAGGGCGCTAGACGTTTTCTAATAATGCGTTTCCATGGACCACGAGCGTAAAATAGTATGTTATATATCGGCAATTACCACGTTGGAGAAAAATAGTTATATAGGTGGGCTTTAATAACAAATTCTCTGTAACATTCTCCTACATGCTTCTAAGCCTCTATAAAAGAGCCTAACGTACAAAGTAGTGTGATATACTTAGTGTTTATTACTTACTGCCATAGTAAAAGCAATCATCTCTGATATACGCCGTTTACTTAGATACGAGGCCATTAAATCAGCTAGTTTATGAGCTTGCAACGCTGTCGTACGTTTAGTGGCCCAGCCTCAACAAATACTTTGTTTTATTTCTTGTCTTTATTTCTTTTTGTAGAACTTTTATATATGTAATAGTAATCTTATATAATATAACAGGCTCGGTGGCGTAGCGGGAAGTGTATACGACTGCTGTGCAAGAGGTCCCGGGTTCGATTCCCGGGTCGGGTGAAAATGGTATTGGGTTTTTCTATCATGAAATTCCATTATTAAGAGTTTGGTAAAACAAATGTTCCCGGTTGATGACAATAGTCTCGCCCCCTATTTCATGGGACCAAACATAGCTGGCGAAATGTGGGTGTGAAACACCTCTGCCTATCCCTTCGGGGAAAAAGGCGTGATGCTATGTTATGTTAAATTTATTGGCCTGAGATCCAAAGTTACTCTTCTGAAAGTCGATAAAAAACCAATTTGCCTACGATCAATTTGCTGTCTGGTAAATTAATTTTGACAACAAACTTTACTACGTATTTATTATATGAAATTTCATGAACATAAAAACTTTAAAATATTACAAAAAGATTTTCTCGCCGCGTGTAATTCATAGATTAAACGGGGCTCGGTAACCTGTTAATAGGAGACGATAATAATGTTTTGGTAGCGGCCAGGTGGCACCAACTGTCCAGAAGTGACCTTTAAACCTCGGGTTATATTTAGGTGAAGCTATCATCGCCACCAACAATGTTTACATCAAACATTTCATATTAAAACTAACATATTACGGACGCCCTTGAAATAAAAAGTAGGTAGTGGGAACGTGTGTAATTGTGTAATTTAAGTGTGTGTAAAATATCAGTGCCTGTTCGGGATTTTGATATCGCTGTCAAACGTGTGAAAATTACAGCATATTAAAAATTTCAAACAATCGAAAGTGATATCGAAATTGATACAATCGCATGTCCACATTTATTGAAGATGCAATAGCAGAATAGACGTACCACGCAATAATTATTCTAGTTGTAGTTACCAATGCTTTGGTTTAAAAGGTAATATAAAGACTAGTGTAGTATACTTAGGGTCCCAAACAGAATGACACGACATCACACTTACTTGGACGTATCCCAGAGCTACTCAAATTATAGACAAAACTCATTCTTTGTCAGATCAGCTAGAGACATTAACAAATTAGTTAACTTCCCGGAACTAGATTTATTTAACTTAAAGCCACATGTTTTCACTAAAACACTATCAGACTCTTGGTTTGGTTCTCATTCTGTATAACTACTTTATTTTAGTTTTAAAAAAGGTACTTTAATTTTTTTCGAAACACTGTAATATTATTTTAAAGCAAAAATGTTATATTTAGTCATACTATTGCGAAAACAGCTAAATGGTGCTTAGTTTTATAATGAGTTGTAACATTTATTATTTTTCACTGTATGTTTTCCAAATAAAATAAAAATAAAATACTCGTAGCTACATACTTATAAATTGAAATATAACGGTACATCGGAAACGGAACTATCGATTTGGATAAACATAATATATACCTACATCAACAAAACGCGTTGTTTTATGTTGGTTTAAGAATTATCTCGGAACAAATGAGAAGTTTCACAAATCTAATAGCCAATACTTAACGCTATTTCGAAAAAAATTGAGATAGCTGCAAAAGAAGTCATCCACCCTGAAATTATTTAAAACTAATACTAGATGAATACATAAATAAAGCAATAAACCATTTGCAAACCAGGTCATGTTTTTGCCAAAGCTTTTCCTTTGCATCTAGTGCTCAATTCATAGAAAATATAATGTAGAACGAAATGCACTTAGCGTTATTGGCGCCAAGAGTTAAATGTGGCGGACGCTTAAAAATCAATTATGATAATGTCTACTCGCTGGCGTTGTTGACAGATTTACGAACGATCTTACTTATTACATAAAAGTTTATAAGATACTAGCCGTGCCCGCGAATCCGTCCGCGTGGAATTTAACAAAAGCTACATTACTTTTTTATAATAATATTAGATTTTTTCTAAAATAAAATTAGCCTAAGTTACTCTTTATTACATCAGCTATCTGCCAGTCCAAGTCCCGTAAAAATCGGTCTAGCCGTTCCAGAGATTATCGGAATAAACAGACAGACAGACGATTTAAATTGAATTATAAAAAATGATATTTTGGTATATGTATATATAGTATAGTTATGTATATATAGTAAAAAGCAGTTATTTTAAAATTACAAACAGATACTCTAATTTTAATTATTTGTATAGATTTGTATGTTTGTTACTCAATCAGGCATATTAATGAATTATTATTTTTTGTTTTTTTTTATATGTTGAACAGATTTTGCACCCTTAAGTAATAGTTCGATTTCTCAAAAAGACGTCCACTACGTTGACAATTCTTGTTCTTAAACGAATATATAGGTAAGGCAACAGGAAAGAGTTAGTGAGATATAAATTAGTTATTTAGGTTAATGAAGATTAAGGACTTTGTTTACTCTGTTTTAAAGAAAATGGCCAAGAATATTTTTGGATTCTCCACACTTAGACATAATAATATATAACAATTTATTTTATACAAATACTTAAATTTAAAAATAAACATTTCATAATCATACCAGTCCCAAAAAAAACAGATTATTTTCAAGAGATAAAATAAATAACGGCTATGTAATGTATTCTTAATCCGTGGAGTGACGGATTAAGAATACATGTCACTATGCTCGCATCCAACTATAATACTAATAATTTTATATAAATTTAATGCTAAATAAGTAATGGAAAAATTCAAAACCAACCCGCGACCCTGCCATTCCGTGTGCAGTATTATCAGATATTAACCTACCTGCAATGGAGGAATATCGTCCGTAGGTTTCTGTAACGAGCCACGGTGATAAGTAGAAAAACGTTGTCATGACGTCATCATGCTAACAGGTAATGGATAAATTCGATCTCAGAGACGTCCACCCGCGTAGCTCAGATGGAAGAGCACTGCACACGGAATTGCAGGGTCGCGGGTTCAAGTCCCGTCGTGGGTTTGAATTTTTCCATTACTTGTTTAGCATTTATATAAAATGTTAAACCAAAGCGATGGAAAATGCTTAATATTTAATATAATACAAATAAATACTCACTCCGATCATGTTTCCAGGCCTTCACTTACCTAACCCTTTAAAAAAAGTAGAGAAATCCATTACATTTGCAATTCAAATGTGCGATATTCAGTATTTTTATTTAACCTTTTCCCATGACCCAAGCTTCAAAGATATATTTTAATACAGACACCTTGATAAAAGCCGATAAAAGTCAAACACCTTCGACATTAACTTAAGCCGACTGTAGCGTTTATTGTGGCCACAAAATTAGCTCATAAACTTGCCAGGGCCCGTCACACGCCACTAAGTTTCCTTTGGTAAAGGACAAGTTGATATTTACTAGCAAATATGGCGCCGGGGTTTATATTACCACTTAGTGTAGCCTGAATACTAACGTTGTAGATGTGTCCATTTATGAAATATAGAAAACAGTCGGAGACTTTCGATAAGTATAAGTCATAGAGGAAGTAATAAATCATTTTTTTTTTTATTTATATTCATATTCTACCTCATTCACACAGTGCTATTTAGTCCCAAATTAAGCAATTATATTTGCTTGTATTATGGGTACTAAACAACTGATATACTACTTAAATACTTTTTTTTTGTAAATACATACATATATTATTATAGATAAATTACAGGCAGACACAGAACAAACACTAAGCTACATAAAACAATAGTCCCTATTTAGCTTTCGTTTTCACTTACATTTATATTATCTACATTTTATTATAAAATTATAAGAAAATATACAGTATTTAATAATTGCACAATGCATACCCAATATGAAGCGACGGTAGCCGAATGGATAAATGACCGGCATACACATCATACTAGTCAAGTGATATATATATACTAACGTTGAAGGAAAACATCATGAGAATCCACTAGAAGAAATTCTAAGTGTATGTCTAATCTACCAACCCGCATTAGGCCAGCGTGTGTGGATTATGGCCTAAAACCCTCTCAGCTCTCTAGATAGAGAAGAGGAGACCAAGCACAGCAGTGGGACATTAATGGGTGGCTGATGATGAATCAAGCGATTTGCCAATCGTGGCCCATCCCCCGTTCGTATTTGAGTACCTAATTAAAAATGGATAGTTAGAGTTAGCTGTTTATGTAGTATCAAAATATTGTAAACAAAATATAACAATCAGACTTATTCCATTATATAATCACAAGCTTATCTTTACTTCGCATACTTTCTGGGTCGAAATATCGTTCCCAGATATTAAAACATAATATCGTCGGAATAATAAGGAATGTGGAGGTAATTGGATAAGGCTCTTCAAGCAATCAGAATTCCAATTCAAGTACTTACCCGAAATTGGAAATCTGATTACGATATTAAGTCATGTTCTTATAGACAAGGAAAAGCTCTATATTTCAGGGTTGCCAAAAATATAAACCTGAAATTTGGCAACAAAATGATCAACTATCATCACAAACGTCCACAAAATGTTATGCATATTTGCATTTGAATTTTTCGCGCACACTTGGACTAGATTTGGCACGGCCACTTATTTAACAAATACTTGTGTTGCCAGAACATTTGCATCTATTTCCACACTTTGATATCTACGAAGCTTTACCTTTGATATCTGTAGCCAAGTTTATATTAAAATATTTGACATATTCTCCGAATTAGTACTATTCCATTCAATGTTTAACATCTAAGATACGCGATACTTAAATACGATAATCTTAATTGTATTCGATGGTCAACGCGGCCGTGATATGCCAGTTGGCTCGTAAAATTACTTACTATTTTGGAGGGATATTTACCTACATTATGAATAAAACTGTTGATAGATACTTGGGCATAGAATAAAACCATTAAAAGTAATCTTAGTTATTTAAAGAAATCCGAGAATTTTCCTAATTCAATTCGTCAAAACAGACTCAAAGGCTAATTTATTGACGTCTATAATAAGATTTTCTGCTTATAAATGTTATTTACTTCACCTAAAAATTAACCTTAGAATAAACAAAAATACCTTTTATTTTCTAAGATCTTACTAAAATACTTAGTATCTAGATACTATGTCCCTAATACTCCATTATAAACTTTTTATCTTTTATAAAACAAATAACACTTCTATGAACTTTTTAATTGATTTTCAAGAATTCAAAAAGAAAAAGGGATTCTATTAAACTAAGTACACTTTATAGAAAGAATTAGCTGACTTTTAAAGTGCCTAACTATTTTAACTACAGTTTCAGTGCTCATCATTTATCTAATTTGGTATTTCAGTCTGCAATCATATTATTAATAAAAAAAAGAAGATAAGGCCCGGACTTAACTTTTTTTTGTCTTCCATTAAAGGATAAATAGAATTCCAATATTAAATATTACTAGCAGCGCCCCTGCGCTTTTCCTAGCCTGTGTGTTAATCCAGGGTATCAACTACCTCCATACCAAATTTTATCAAAATTAGTCCAGCCATTTGATCGTGAAGGAGTAACAAACATACGCACTATCAATCTTTCAGACGCACGCCGTTCACCGCAACTTTTGTCATCGCTTCGGCGGAATTCGTGCCTTTGTCTCATCAGCTATCAGCTCAGCAATTGATAACGTCTCGTGTTTCTCAAAAACTGAAACAAAATCCCTATTGAAAAAAGAAAATTCTGATGAAACTTTTTTCATGGTAGTCTACTAGTTATTTAGTGCAAAATTTTGGTTTCGATAAATTATCGTGTTCAAAGGAACCAATGCTTTAGCAACATTAAGGTAAAGGCACCTATTACGGAGGTAGTCAAAATCGGCTCCTATTACGGTGGTATTTCTATTTTCGAGTTTTATTCCTGTCTTTCTTAGTTTAAGTACACCAAAACGGGACCTACTTATTCTAAATTTATTACTTCATGACATAACTGAAGTTTGCAAGTATAGCACATTGACAACACAACAAGATCAATCAGTTTGTGTAACGGCATCGACGTAAGAGGGGTTTCCATACAAACGCGGAACGACAAAACTAAGTACACTAATATTTAGAAACTAAGTTTTTCGTATTAATAAGCCGTTCAAGTTTGTTTATGTGTTATTTATAGCATTTTCTTACTATTACACTAACTATTTAAATAGCTTGTTTTATATTTGCAACTTGTTTTATACCCAAAAAATAAGAAATAAAACACCGCCGTGATAGGATACGAATTTTATAGATTAATCCTAATTCGGTGGTATAACTCCGAAATAGGAAAAGTACTGGGCATGTTTAATTGTTTATAACTATCAAATTATTAACTTATTGACTTAGTTCCAAGTTTAGTTGAAATAATTATTAATCTCATAAATTAGAAACCATATTCTGCGGTATGTTTTTTTAATTAGAAATCTGGTTAAATATGAAAACTGTTGAGTACAAAATGTTGGTTTCTTAGAAGGGGTAAAAATAGGAAGGTGTATTTTAATTTATCACAAATCATTTATTTTGTATAACTGTTGGCTGAGTTTTACACATCTGAACCAAAAAACTGTTATATTTTGATTAAGCATTTACACTCTTTTGTTTATCGAAATTTTTAACGGTCAGAATTAGGATTATTAAAAACACGAGTAGTTTTCCTATTACGGTGGTAATTATTTCCAGGTAACTCTGTGTTAGGTTCTATGATCTCCTATTACGGCCCTATTCATCATGGAACATAAAATTACAAGTTTTAGGGTTTCGTAAATAATTGATACTTATGCATGTTTTTTTGATAAAACCAGAAGCGATAAAAACTTTTAAATTTATGTTACTTTTACAAGCTTTCTATTAACTTGCAATTACTACTTAATATGTAACATTTGTTTTTTTTTTTTTGTTTCTTTCAATTTAACTCAAAACTACGAGACCGATTTAAAAAATTCTTTAAGTCTTTACCGAGTAACATAAGCTACCTATATTTATTTCTAAAAATATTTTGGGATCCCTACTAAAACTTGTAAAATGTAATCATTTTGTAACTATGTACCAATTTCAAAATGTAAAATCTATATAAATTTTAAAAGCTTGAGGCACTGATATCACTTATATGCCATCTGTTATGTAGGTTTACTATCTCATATTTTACTGAACGTAAAAAGAAAAATCAACGTTATTTTAATTACCTGAAACTCTTTTTAAAACGCGTGTGTGAATGCACGGTTATACTATATTTGTAAATTTTATGAAAACTGAATTAAACATTTATATCATTTAATAAATATTATTTGTACGGAACTTAAATGAATATAATTTCTGACCCTCCGTATTAGGAGCCGTCTACCGCCGTAATAGGCTCTGACCAAAAATTTACCTCCGTATTAGGGAAAATCGACCCGACTATTTAAATATTTTTTTAAAATAAGAAATATCATAAAAAGTAACATAGGCTCAACAGCAATTCAAAATATAGATTCCACTTTTGACGATAAAATTAGTTTACACCTTTAAAAATGCTTAGAAATGCTTATTTTTGTTTCTTACTTTCAAATGTTGCGAAATACCTCCGTAATAGGTGCCTTTACCTTATGTATAGATTACAAAAAAATATCAACTACGTAACGGGTAAGGTAAACTCAATTCTAAGTATAAAGCGAAATTGCGGCTTGCATTTTCTCCTTTGATGTTAGTTAAGTAAGTAAACATGTTTGCTTTTCATGCGATTGCGCGTTTATGTGTTTGTATTAAAAAGAAAAATTTCATAAATCCATTTCATAGTTCCATAAATAAAGTTCCTTATGTATAGTTTAAAAAAGCTTATTGTTTATAAAAAACTGTTAACGTTAATGGTTAAACTAAGAGTTTTACGACATTCTTGGCTCTAACTTGCCATACATATTTGTAATACCGATGATGATATATCACATCTATCCTTTGGCCAACATCCAGCTGTAAAATATTATAACGCCGCGATTTTATAGACATCATAACGTAGACTCAAAAATTGTACAACTTTTTACAAACTACAATTACTTTTATACTCCAGTTCATTTGAATAAATATTAAAAGTTTACATGAATGTTTCTACGTAATACTAGACCGTTAACTGACAACGGTATTCACCTCGCATTAGTTAACTCTACCATGAGACTACACAAAAATTTTAAGCGGAAATAAACGAAACCAAAACAACCGGCAAAAGTGGAGACGTCTGAACATAGCCGGGTTTAATCTTGGCGTGGTACTGTGAACTAATTACTGTTACAACCGACGTTAGAGCGGTGCGAACATATACTGTGTCAGTGTAGTGCGACAGAGAGGGAAGTGGGCACTTTTCCAAGATGAATTTGATGTTTCGGAAGAACTTCAGCAGTGAAAAGACCCTCGGGTCGAGCGGGGGTGGGGGGAAAGCGCGGGGAGCTTTAGGTGCAGGGAGGAACGCTAAGCGCCGCGATCGGGATAGATACCCCTGCATGGAGGAGCACCACTACAAGACCCACATATTCTTCTCGGCAGCGCCCAGGGCCAGTGCGCAATACAACGACATCACAGGTAAAGCTTTTACTCGATTCTTCACTCGCTACCAGCAACTGTGAGCGAGCGATACGCGAAAACTTTTGTTTGTTTCTTACTTAACTTTCTTCGAAACTTTCTCACGCAAGTTCAAGTGTTAATCCTTTGTAAACGAAGTGTTGTGCTATATAATTAAAGTTAAACACGAGCTCGTTAGTTGCGTTAAAACACACCAGACATGAAACGCTGTACAAACTATAAATACACTCTTTGACAGTACACGACGCTGTTTAGTTTCAGTTGATTGAATATGCTATTTCAAGAATTCCTGAACGATATGTCACATTAAACAGTGTTTGTTTTATATAAACAAAGAAACGTGGAAAGCATGTAAGATAAAGTTTTCTCCAGATTGTTTATCAAGTTTTTGAAGCCGGTTTGCACCGGTTTGATATTGGCGCGGAACACCAAACATCTCGAGGTTGTTTCCTGCGTAAGTGTTATGACACATTATAGAATATTTATAATTGGCACGATGTAATCGACTGTTTATTTAATAGCAACCATCTGCGAAACTAAACAAAATTATATTAGTTTTGAAGTACGTTTGTAAAGAAGTAAATGTCTACATCTAAACGGAAACCAGGTACAAAGTAAAATGTGTTCATGCATACATTAAATCTGTGTTATTGTTTTATAAATCTCATTTATTTGTTTTAGTTTGTTTATAATTACGATGAACGGTAAAGCCATACTTATGTATACGTCTCAGCATTTATTTTAAAATTTGATTTTAAACTTTAAATTATCATCTTAATATTATGTGAAACAAAACGAGGTCTTCGGTGAATAAAAGGAATATATTTTATATCTTTAGATGTACCAACAATTTTTTTTTTCTATTTTCCAGAGCGATGCGGTCCAGTACTAGGAGGGGGGACAGGTTCCGAACCGGAGCCGCCTCAACCTTTAGTAACACGGGAGCCGTCGGTGTCGCTGCTGCGATGGGACCGCGGCCCGGTGACCACCGTGCCTACCGACCGACGACGTACCGAGCCCGTCTCCCTGGCAACGCTAGAGAAGGACTGCTTCGTTATACCAGCACACGCACTTGATCGGTTCCTGCCTGATGGTGTGCCGGTACGTTAATCTTTATTTACCATTCATCATTAGGTTCCACCCGCGTGGTATGTAGGTAGTAAAATTATATACCTAAACCTTCTTCATAACATGAAAACACCATAAAAATCCGTTGCATAGTTTAGAAGTTCTAAGCGTCCATACAACGGTAAACGACTTTGTTTGATACTGTGTAAAGATGCGATCAGTCGTATACTCTGAGCAGATGTCTGATGAGTAGGTTGACAAGCAGGTACAGATACTCGAAAGTGGGATTCGTAGTCATAGTTGATTGTCCAGATTTAGCGTCGTTTCAATCATCCTATGCTCTGAGGGATTGAAAGTTGCACTGCTCGCTGCAATTTTATATCTAGCTTTTGCCCCCGGCTTCGCTCGCGTGGATATACGATGTTTTTTGATTTTTTATCTGGGGCAGGTAAAATAATAATTAATCTAGATGGTGTACTTACTCGGGAGCAAGCAACATATAATTGACCGTGCGAGAAACAAAGAACTGTCTATTTAATATTTCACCCCCTGAACCCATCCTTATCAAAAATATTAAAAACAACATTTTAAATTCCTATCCCAATACTAATTTTCAAAACAAAGATCTTTTCATACAACGTTTCATCCCCAATTTCACCCTTCCAAAGCCACCTTTGTCAAAAATATTGATGAGGGTATTTTTCATTTTGATAGTAGTACCCCAAAACAAATTTTCAAATCTATAAGTTAAAAAACAAAGAAGTTTCATACAATCGTTTATATCCCTTTTCACCCCCTTAGAGGTTGAAGTTTAAAAAACCTAAACATTAGGACAAACACACTCTCCAAATTTCAAGTCGCTACGACCAGCGGTTTAGGCTGTGCGTTGTCTGTCAGGCAGTCAGTCAGGACAAAGGCTTTTATAATATGTATGGATAGACTGCCGCATGCACACATAGACTGTCCCTAATTCGTTCAAGTGATATAGGTAGAGTCTATTAAGAAATACTCATTAATGTGTCATCCTTCAAATTATAAACATATTAGCTCACAAATCAAATACATAACGGCCAACATAACTTGATGGTATCCTGTTAATTGATTAAAAGACAAATTATTCTGCAATAAAATTTATCATAATGAGTGGCGATATCGCGACGGTCATTTACATAGTTGATAGCCTTCCTTAAGACAACGTGTCCCAAAAATTTGACAAAGTCTGACCAAACTTTCCAGACAGTGACTAAGTGTTGGCACTTTTTATTTACCAACCGAGACTTACGTATCTGACCCATATCGGTAGAACATCTCCGATATAAAAACATATTTTAATATACCTACTTAAATATTCTTGTTGTCCTTTTCAGCTTCCAGCACCGCTTCCAACGCCAGAAAAAGGAATGACAACAAAGACTACACAAAACTCCCTTAGCATCCTCGAAATAGCTGATCCCAAGCTATGTATATTGGCCCATCTTATGAGCCCTTTGGAACCAATAGAGCCAATACTAGAATCACCGCTTGCCAAACCTCTAATAAGGCAAAAAGCTGCCGCAGCGGAGCTCTTAAACGATGTAGTACAAGCCAATACGGCCGTTGGGGGAATGTTGTTGGCGAACATGGAGAAAAATGCAGAATTTCCATTCATATCTTACTATGTGATAAATACGACGCATACGGATCCTTTGCTTTTTTACAATAATATGAGATGTGCTTCCTTGAACAAATTTGACCCGAAGACGATCAGATACTCGGCGGCGCATACCCTAGACTTGTATAGTGAAGTAGCCATGATTTGTAGACCTCCGTTCAGCGATCTAGCCGGTGGACCGAAGAAGTCTCACACGCCCACAACTGGTTTCATCATAAGTGTTTACAAGGTATTATCATTTTTATTATTGAGTCACTGATAATTGAATGCTCTCCAAATCCAATTCTAGCATTATTTTTAGTCGTAGGCTTTTGCTCAAGCCTTATTTTCATTGTGCAATCCCAAAAGGCTTCCGAATTAATAACTATAACTAACTAATAACATTATCGCTGTCACATACTTAATTACTTAGCTCATTGTGTGAGCTCGGGTCTCTTCTCTTCTATCTAGAGATCTGAGAGGATTTTAAGCCATAATACATACACGCTGGCCTAGTGCGGGTTAGTGGATCAGACATACACTTAGAATTTCTTCTAGGGTATATGGGTTCACGATGTTTTCCTTCACCGTTAGCAGATGGTGATTTAACGTTATATTACATTGGTACTCATATATACTGAACGTTAGATTGAACAATATTTATCATAACAATAACTGCAATACATACTGAAATGACTTCTAAATAATAAAATTTATGAAAGTAAGACACGAATAACATCTACTAAAGACCATTTTTATTTAATTTCAGGTTTTCGAAGGCGACGATGGTGAACGATTTGAAAGGAACTGGCTTTACTGGACTGGTGCTCGAATGTTATACCGACATTTACCTCATACGGTGGGCTTGAGGAAGATTGCTTTACACAAATCAGTGGCTGCGCATGGAGACAAGATGTACTTGCTTGTTTGCGAATGTGCCAACTTGATGGACGACTTGTCCGGAGCTGCGATGTTGGTGACGGCGCTCAGAGCCCGGCTGTGCGGCTACACAGGCCTGTACAGACCGATACAGACTTTCTAGTAGAGGGAAGGCCTAGAAGGCCTTGAATGTGTTGTACTGTAATTTTGGGGACATCTTTTAGACTAGAGTTTGTAGGTTCGGTTTGAGAGTAGTGAATTTGAGAAGATCTTTCGAGTACCTAACCGAAATTCTAGTTCCGCAATAAAATATGTTGAGTTTTATGGGTAAAAGCATAATAAAAAGAGTGCACTATAACTATATTTAGAAAACTATATTTTAGCTAAAAACTACAAACTATCTCTTCGCAAGTTCATTGCTCAAATATGTTCTCTAACGATCTAAAGGTGTCTCGTGACAAAATTGTTCATGAACAGCACACGTTGTGAACCAAACGGACCAAAGTATTAATTTTTACATTTAAGATTGTCTTAAATGGAGTACAATGTATGACTGGGTACAAGCGTGTGGAGCCGAAGTGTTCTTGTATTAGATATAAGATTTTTTATCAACGGACTATGAAACGAGTAAATTAACATTCAGTAGCAATGACTTCAAAGCTTGGAACAAAAAAGTTGTCACTGTGCAGCGTATAGAAAAATATATTAAAAAAAACATTAATATTCGTTTTGGAACACTATCCATTTCTATCTTTTCACAACATTTCTGTTCCAAACTGCAAGTGGTAGTGCGGTCAAAGAGGGTGAATAGAGACAAATTGTGGTTAGTCACATTTATGACTATTATGTTTCTAAGTAAGTCAAGTCAAGATGGTAAACGTAGGCATACCTACATAAACAGTTGGAAAGTAAGGACCTAAGAAGTAATACTTGCCTATAAACATTGAAAGCTTTTAAATGTAACAAGTAGTACATAATAAAAATAGGTAATAGACATTTCCGAAGAAAATTCAGATGCTATCATAGCACACAATTTATCTCTTAAGCTAAAAACAAAAAATACAAGAATTTTAATTCACCATTTTGTCCGTTTTCACCCCTTGACCCTAGTAGACACGCAAGTCATTCTTCAGAAGGTAAATTATTTTTTCTCAAAAAATCTATCACCATACTTTTAATACTATAGACACCTGTAATAGAAAGCAAATATTCACCTCTTTAGTAACTTTTAAAATAAAATTAATATATTTTATTAATTCGGATGAAGTCTTCCAATATAGTGGAATAATTATTTCATCCTCAGAAAAAGTATTAAAATATTTTATGCAGTTTAAGATTTTTTTTAATAATTTTCTAGTGAATTCTAATGCTTGTTATTTGTTTATATATTTCTAACATATCTTTCTAATACATATCATGAATCTACAAAGTTCAATTTAAAAATAAATTTGCAGAAATCGTGTTATAATGAATGGGATTCAAAATATTGATTAATCGAGCGTATCTAGATACTAGGTATCACAATGTAAGGATAAAATAATATAAAACCTTTTTTCCCTAAAAATCCACAGAGATTTTTAGGCAATACCCCAGCTAAGTATGTTTGGTGTGTATAGTACCATATTCAACGAGAAAAACCTAATAATAAACCCTGGATTAAAATTTAAAATCCAAGGCCTCGGTACGATAATAGGCATAGCTGGTGAAATGCTAATTTGAAGCAACTCAGACTACATATTTCAACCACACAAACATCCCCCATATTGGACACGGGTCTTCTCCAAAGAATGTGGAGGAAATTTAGCCTAATATTATACCAAGCTAAACGGGCTTGATATAGGGTTTGTTTTGAATTTTGATTTGCTCGCGGTACCTACTCTTGCCTGCATATGGTTAGTTGCCTTTTACGACGCCCACGGGTTGAGATCAGTTAGTGACATTATGTTTTCTTAATCCGTCACTAATCGGATAACTCTCTGTCTACCCCACCGGGCAAAAAGAAGACAATAAGATAAATCGATTATATATACCTAATCGTTACAATAGGACATGCTCGTCAATCGATTTTTTATCTCATTATTTATCGATACGACTTCTACAAATACATGTAAATCCAATTCACACTTCTATATTAATCTATTTAATTATAAAAAGATGCTCACAAACAAAATAAATTAAAATGTTGCATTAAAATTCATATAGGTACATGAATAATAATTGTTATAATTAGGAACGCACAATAATATATAATTGGCTTATTAAAATTTCCCATTATTAAAAAATATTAGGTACCTACTTTATGATAAATTTAATATTTATTTTTATTTTATTTATTTTTATAGGTAGTTTTTATCTAACAATATAGGTAATCATTACCTACAGACATAATTATATTTTGTTGTTTCTTTTTATAGCTATTATTTTTTTATACTACATATTTCTTGCCATAGTTTGAATATATTTTTTGAAATACATAATAATTACAAAATATATTTCGATGATAAACTTAACTAATATAGCTGAATTCAGTTGGTCCTTTAATAGAATATTTATACAAAGGTATGCATAATAATATATTATTATTATCCAATTTAACTTTAATAAAATGGCTTTTAAAATAAATATTAAACGAATATACTCAGATAGGTACCTACCTTCTATTCCTTATAATTTCAAATAAGTAAAATAGGGTCACGTTCTAGTCCCAAAGATTATGTAGTATAATTCTAAAATATAGCATTATATATAATATAATATATGTATAAATATAAGAAATATTTAACTAAGCTTGTTGCACACACTTATTCAGTACCTAGCCACGTCTTGTACTTTTAAGGTTGCTCCACATTTAGCAATACCAACCACCCTTTCCAATGCCTTTTCTGTCACTTGGAACCGTAATTTACTAGAGAGTGAGAGTCGAGCGCATAATACATAGAATTGGCCGCGTGCCGTAACTCTCTCTCGCTCGCGCTCTTGTTCTCGTTCTAATAAATGACGGTAGGTTAGTAGGTACTAAGTGATAGAACGGGATAGAAACATAGGAAAATACGATTCCGTGCGGCTAAATGTGATTCAACTCTTAACATACTTATAGGGTGTAAGGAAGTTTCTCTCAGTATCAAAAGCCAGGGATAGCGCTGGTGATTATTTTTAAATAATATTTTCACTCATTTACACAGTGCCATCTACTCCCAAATTAAGCAATTATAATTGCTTGTGTTATGGGTACTAAACAACTGATATAGGTACCTACTACTTAAATATATTTTTGTCGATCATCATCATTTCAGCCCAACGACGTCCACTGTTAAACACTAACCTTACCTAATTTCCGGCCACACACAGAACAAATAAATTTTTTAACACAATAGTCGAGGCCCGAAAATGTGTATAATATAGTGGAATTGATATAAAAGAGTCTTTAATCTTTGTAATATAAAGCAGGGTTGTTACGGATGCAAACATTTAGACATCCGCGGATGCAGATGCAGATGCGGATTATTAAAAGTTCACATCCGCGGGTTCGGATTTGATGCGGATGCGGATTTTGGGATTTTAAAAGGATAATTATTTAAATTTTAAGTGCATAAATAACTGAAAATCAATTTAATTTTAATTTTTTATTTATTTAATCATATTTTTAGAACAAAATTACACAAGTTTTTAGTTTTAGGTACTTATGACACAACAGAATTTTAAACTTCGAGTTTCATAATCAAAAATCCTTTTTATCTTATTCATCTTATCATCTTATTTTTTTTTTCTTCAATAATTAAACTGAAAAACAAACGCGAAGCACGTGCCACTCTGGCTCCGCCCACTTTCTTATATTTGCATCCGTAAAAACTCCGCATTGATTTATGCGGATAGGAATGGGGATGCAGATGTCTGAATTAATGCGAATATTCCGCATTTACGGATGCGGATTCGAATATTCGTAACAACCCTGATATAAAGTGCCTCATGTTGGGTTGGGCGCCACTTAATAGTGGGATTGGTTTATCTTGTACCTAGTTCGTGTATAAATTTTGTAATACACAGAGTTACAAAATATTGTCTACTGAATTTTTAGTGCCATTATGTCAAGTATTTATTTTCAAAGTATTACCGATACTTTCACTATCAACAGTTTTCGATATCGAGAGGAATTTACAAACAGCCAGTATATAAAATAATATAAATGTATAATATCAGAATACATGACCAACAAGCCTACCTAACATTGTGATTCATTATAATAAAATAAAGTAATTGTGCACAAATAATAAACTTTGTTAACGGCTTGAGAAGCATCAATATAAATTGTAATTATTACCTACTACTATATTCATTAATAAATAACTACTTATATTTTATAAAATATTGTAATAGGCAATGAATAAAAAAATGTTAGCATTATTATTTATTTTGTTCACCTATCTTTAGACCAACGCTTAAGACAATCGCAAAATGCATGTGTCATTTTGCGATTGTCTTAAGCGTTGCTTTACACACGTTGACTGCTGGCCATAAAAAGACAAAACTATAAATCAATACTGGCCGTCTACACGCCAACGAACGATCGTTGGTTGACCCATTCTGTGGACCCATTCGTTGACATTCATTGGGCCAGTGTGTACGCAACATTAGAAGACAAATACATAGAAATTGGCAAAATGTAAAATTTATAGCAAAGCAAGTTAATGTGCTTATGTACCTACCTAATTTCTTATTTTTTTAATAAAAATAGATACCTAATTTTAATTTTTAAACGGCAGAATGTAATTAATACCTTTGAGATGGTTATACAAAGTACAACATATTAAAGTGTTTTATTTTTTATTTATTTTTATTAATTTATGTACTTAAAATTATATTTAGAAACAGAAATTGCAAATTTGAAAAAAAATATTTCTTCCCAATATAAATTTATTTGTAGGTTTAGGTTGTTTATTTGAATAATGCCAATTTTTGGTCAACGTACCTAGGTACAATAAAAATTATTTTGCTATGGTGCTAAATGTAGTCAATTTGTAGATAGCAATAAAACAAAGCTAGCAAATTTACTAAATTTTAAATAATAAATATTGAAAAATAATAAATCCAGTTTAAATATTATTATTTATTTATTATCCAAAATAACTAGAAATTACACTTAATAAATATTTTGCCCTGGTCACCAACCTCTAGGGATTTATCTGACCGTGGCTGGGGAGCCGTTTTATTATTATGGCTTTTAAAATAGTAATGCTTTTATAGAAGCGATGGTGGCCGAATGGAAAGTGATCCACATGCAAATCATGTGATCCGAGTTCGATTCCGAAGTGGCTTACCATCTGCTAACGGTGGGTGTAGCAAATAAGCTCATAGCATCTAACCCAAAAAACCTACTTTCATTTATTATGTACTTAATAATGTTTTAAAAATAAATCCTAGATGACTAACTATAGTCTTTGCCAATTTAATAATTATGCAAAATAAACAATAATTTTAAATAAAGTTTTCATTAACACGAATTCATTAGAAATCATACAGCTTAATAAAGATTGTGTAAATGTAAAATTAGGCATAATGCTATATTAAAATTAAGAATTAATATAATTATGGTTAAGGATTTAAACATCTGGGTTGTGTGGTACCAAAATTATTAACAATCTCTTTATCAAATTGACTGGTATCTTACGGTACCTACCAAATACTTAACTGTGTTCGAATATTATTATAATTAACTTAGAAAATTTAAATGAAGGCGCCGACCCCACTGCTCGTGGTCTAGCGGTCAGAGTTCCGAGATTTACGTTCCGCGTTCACTGTAATCTATACGATAGCCAAGAATCCTATACACCGAAAGCAAGCAGTCTGCCAGTTGCAATGTACGCAAGTGTGAACGCGGAACGTAGAACTCGGAACTCTTGACTACTAGACCGCGCGCAGTGGGGTTGGCGCCTTATTCGTTTGGCAGAGATAGAAAGCCGTTAGATGCTTTAGATTGAAAAAAAATTGCTTACAAAGAAATAGTATAATATATTATAAAATTTCCTTAGAGCTAATCGCGAAAATCTCAAGAGAAAGAAGAGAGAAGAACATATTAATGATTTTATTCACTTTGGCCTCCAATCACTTTCAAAATGTTGCCAGGTTATAGAAATAAATGTACCTAATCTGTTCACATTTTTAGAAAATATTCTAACTGGTTTGAAATGAAGATAAAAAAAATACCTATAAAGTGTGTATCCTAAGCAATTTTAACCTTACTGTTTAGCTTAAAAAGCTAGTTATGATTGCGGGCTAAGCTCTATGTAGATTGTATAGAATATTTAATTAAATTTCAACTATTTTTATAATAAAAGTTGAATTATCGATGTTTGTGTTTTAATAGATCCCCTTTTCCTGTATTATTTATTCTAAATTAATTAAATTTAAAAGACGACATATTTTTCTGAGTATTGGTCATAGGATGGTGGTTGTTTTTTTATCCAAAAACAAATCACAAGCAAAAACAAGTAGGTAGACTACAAGCCACAAAAGAAGTCCTCACGAGTACCTAATGGCAGTACTTACCTATTTAGTAACTAATTGCGCTACTTCAAGATTACTTCAAGTTTTGTTACTTAGCTGAAGTAAAGTAGAAACTTACATCAAATTTCTCATGCAAAACTTCACAAACTTACTATTATACCTACAATATAAAGGGGTTGCCAACTTGTCACTCATTCCTATAAAGATATTATTAAGGTATGGAAAACATAAATTTAATTGATATCACATTTATTATGTAAAATAATTAGTAATACTTTGTACATGTACAAAATTAAATAAACTATTCTAATATAACTAAAACACCAAGCACCTCAATAACCTTTATGTCCACGAAACCTTCGTCTATTGTCAAGCTGAAACAATAAAATAAAAATGGTTTATTTTCAGTCATGAGCACAGTGGGATATAAGGAAAACAATATTTATTGTTCTTGGAAAATGAACAATCATCTTGAACCTATAATTTAAAGTAGAAAACAGTTAATAAACAGTAGTAAGGCACAAATTGTAAGAGGGCTTTATTCAGTAAAGAAAAGATAATCTTTAAACAATGTCAAGATAAATAGCACATACATTATATTTTGTATATTAAATAGAATAGTTGTGTAGTGTAATGTGACTTAAATAATATATTTCACTTTTTTTTTATTGAATTTTTTTAATTTGAAAATTTGCATCTGAATTGTTTTAAGTGAGACCTATGTCCTGCTGTGGATGTCATTGGACTGATATGATGACGGACAAATTGTAAAAGCGGTTAGGGTGTCGTAAAAAGGGTCCCGACACTTAGAAAAATTTCGTCGCTTTTTATATGGAGTTGAGACAGAATAATTTAGATCGAATTTGTATGGAAACTGAACTTGTAAAATTTTTAAAGAAAATCATCAAAATATCGACTTTTTACATTTTTTATGTGATGGGGAATGGGGTGTTAAAGGCTGGCAAAGGCGGTCGAGAAAAAACATTATTTTTTTACCTTTTCGGTGATATGACGAAATTACTTTTTAGTTCATCCCGACTTGGATAGGTTTGGTCAGAAGGGTAAGTTTTTCTTCATGTTGGCTAAGTCTTTTGTAACTTTTGTTTTTGCCAATATCAATATTGGCAAAAGCAAAAGTTACAAGAAACAAATTTTTTTTATTTTACATGGGACCCTCTGCAACACCCCAGTAAAAGCAGTGGAATAAAAATGGGCTGGGCTCCTCTTTTGGCTTTCCATTAGGCAAAGAGGGTCCACTATGCTGAGCAATTATAAAAAAGCTTACCAGTGATCTTTTACATTCAAAGAAAGTATGCCGCAATTGGACACACTCATCTGGAATGGAACCATCTTTAAGGCATTCCCTAGGAGTTTTCTTTTCCTGAAAAAATATAGTTTGATTATTATAGAGGCCAACAAACAAACAAGCAACTACTTACTTACCAAAATCTTTAATATCTACCTACCTAAAATAAAAATCTGCCAAATAAAATTGATTTGAGGTTTTAATGAAGTGTTGTTAGTAGAATAAACATTTTATGAATGGTTTTATGCTGAAAAAAGGTCAAAACGCACGCAACAGGCAGATCTAGATATATTATACCTACACTTAAATTAGGCGAATTATTAATGGGGATTCATCATTTAAGAATTAGTACATTTTATTTAGTATAAAACTAACCTTTTTACAGCAGTCACTGGCAAGTAAACATAACTTCAAATCAGCTCTAATATTGGCGCAGGGGGACTTATCAGCCAAGCCGGTTTCATCAGGAGCAAATGTAACCATTTTCTGATTATAATTTACTTACAGGAAATCGTCAGTAAAACAAAATGAAATTGTTGATATCTTTAGTCAAAATAGACAGAAGCAAATAAAATAATGTCCCTGACGGGACAGACAGAAGTGACAAGTGACATAATGACATAGGTAGGTAATTAAGAAATATTTATTTTATGTTTCATTCTACTGTCGACATTTATTTCTATTCACATCAAAATCTGCAAATCGTTCCTAAAATTATATTTATTGCCTACTATGTAACAATTCTGTATCAAGCTAAAAAAATATGTTGCTAATTTGTTTTCCTTTGGAAATTTATGCATATCTACTTCATGGTGCACGTTTTTCTGCAATTTTATTGTACAGTACACTGGCAAAAGCTGAAAATAAAGGAATGTATTCCGAGAATGACTTTTGAGCTAGTTTGACAACATAGAGTACCTAACTATTTGACAATTTAATACAAACTCACTTTGACATTGTACTCATTGTAGTCAGATGTTATGTTATCATTTCAGTTGTTACAGCTGTGGTTGTTACTTGTGCCGCTAATCAATTTTATATTCTTTTGATCGTAGCTGATTGTGCGTTGCTCTTAAACCCCAGTTAAATTCAATAATTCGCTTGTGAAATATATAAAATGAAGAATCTATTTCCTATAATATCGAGAAGATTATCTCACATCTGTAGTTTGAAACCATTTAAGGAGACAAGGTGGTTGATGCCTAATGGTAATCCCACTGGTGCTTATATTTACAACTGTGTGGCAAATGAAAGAGTTCCGGTCATACTGAATGACCCTCAGATGGCAACATGGTATTCGTGCGGGCCTACTGTTTACGACTCTGCTCACATAGGCCACGCGAGTTGTTACGTTAAACTAGATATAATCCAACGTGTTCTCAAATCATTTTTTAATATAAAGTTAGTGTCTGCTATGGGTATCACAGATATTGACGATAAAATCATCAATAAGGCCATTGAAACTAAAACATCCTTCACAAATGTGGCCAAACAATATGAACATGAGTTTTGGCTTGATATGTCCTCTTTGAATATAGAAAAACCTCAAATTATTACTAGAGTATCTGAACACATTGACACCATTGAGAAATTTGTGCAGAAACTCATAGATTCTGAGATGGCATATGTAACATTTGATGGTTCTGTATATTTTGATACTACTAAGTTCCCTGCCTATGGTAAACTACAGAAAATGCAGCCTGAAGGTGAAGCAGCAAATGTAGAGAAGAGAAACAAAATGGATTTTGCTCTGTGGAAAGCCAAAAAACCAGAGGAACCTTCATGGAATGCTTCTTGGGGTGAAGGTAGACCAGGGTGGCATATAGAATGTTCAGCTATGGTTAGCAAACTTTTTGGTTCACAACTGGACTTCCATGCAGGTGGTATAGATCTTCAATTCCCACATCATGAAAATGAAGAGGCTCAATCATGTGCTTTCCACAACACAAGGCAATGGGCTAATTACTGGATCCATGTTGGTCACTTACACATAAAAGGAGATGTTAAAATGTCCAAATCCCTTCAAAACACTATCTCAATACCAACCTTATTGGAGAAATATAGTGCTGATGTATTTAGAATGGCTTGCCTTATCTCAAATTATAGATATTCTATGGAATATAATGATGAAGTAATGAAAACTGCAGAAGAGGTTTTGAATAAATTCAAATTTTTCTTTAAGGATGCTGCAATATATGTTAATAACAATGCTCTTGGTAGTGGAGATTATCAGAATAAACTATTGAATGATTTACAAAGAATAGAGGAGGCTAATATAGAGGCTTTACAATCTGATTTTGATACTGCAACCTGTATAAGCAACCTCCAGACTTTAGTAAGTGAGGCTAATAGAATAATCAAGTTGAACCAAACAGATTACTATCCTGTACCAATTATTGTAGCTGCTGATTATATAAAGGGTGTGTTGACAAGATTTGGGTTGAAATTAAAAGACAAACAAGACAGTGTTCTATCTGATTCTGTTCTAGACACATTGGTGGAATTCAGACATGTTGTGAGATCAAATGCATTGAATAAGAAAGATAAAGAAATACTGCAGGCATGTGATGTAGTCAGAGATAAGTTAAAGAAAGTGAAAATACATATAAATGATACCAAACAATCTTCCTCTTGGGTGTGTGTCAAATAAAATTGATAAGAGTAAATTGTATGATATTAAACTGATAGCGGCAGTTACAAAATATGCTCGAATTTTAAATATTATTAAAGCAATAAATATGTGGCTGATGTAATTTATTATAGTATTAAGTAGCTGGTGTCATTTCCTAGTTAAATGGATCAAATAATGTCACTATAAATCTTTTATAACTGGACCACTGCACCCAATGTATCACAATGAATATTTAAATTACATATTGCAACATTTATTCTTTCCATTCTTACCAGTTATATGCATGTCCTTGTTTTTGTTATGAATTTTTTAAATATTCGAGTATTAAAAAGAGAGTCCTTAGTTTCTTGCCAGCACTTCTCAAGGCTCGACCTTGTCAGTAAATTGATTTGGAAAATTTACTGACACTTTTTGTTTTATGTGTATATATATATACATTCATAAGTATTATTATTATGTATGTGATATCATGACTGATTTATTGATTTCTTATTGCAATGAAGCAACAGAATAGTTGCAGATTTAGGATAATTTTATTAATGTAATTAATGCTCAGCTTCTGGCTTAATGCCAATAATATCAGAAATGTTATTATTATCCAATATTATTTTAAGCAACAAAGTTGAACTATTCCCCATGAGCCTTCACTCTGCAGAGGAGCAGTATGTATGCAAACTTGTTATTATTATTATTATTCAATTGTTGCTGCTTGTTTGTGACCAACAAAATACTAAATCAATATTGTTAACTTTGTACTCATGGTATGGCTCACTCTCTTATCTTGCAAGCTATTTATGACCATATTTTATCAATAAGTAGGTAAGTACTCCGTGGAATAACAATAAACTGTTAATTTATCTGTAAGTAGTTATAAATATATTTCAATGTAATAAACTAAAATAAAAATAATATACCTCTGTTCATTCAAGTTTTTATTTTTATAATTTACTTACATTCATGTCCATTGACTAGACTATGATGAAATGAGATTTCCAAGGATAAGTCATTAGAATATAAATTAAAAATAAAACTTTCCTTTATGGCAAGTAAGATGTAATTGTTCTGATAATAACATTGTGTCAAATCTGTTGTGAAATAAATTTTGACTTATTACAATGTTTTATGAATGTAAAATAAAATGGCGTAGTTACCATCAGTCTTATATAATTTCACATTCAATGCTATGTAACTGAGTTACTTTGTTCAAAAACCGAATCCTTAAACATAAGTGAGCGCAGGTCTAAACAAACTTAAGTACGACACAACAACAAGATGTTCAACTGAATTTTACTATTTTATCTTTTTATATCAAGCTTCGTAATATGGTTTTCGCGTATAATGGAATGTATTATTAAAAAGTACAAATATTTTTTTTCTACTCTACGAGACCACATTAAATTTGGAATACACAAAAATTATGGTAGATTATACTAAAAAAAAGATACCTATAAAAAAAGAAGCATTTAATTCTGAATTTAAAATTGTTATTGCGTTGTGATCTTATGCGTGACGATGCCTACAATTTGAACGAAATAAAATAAGACTTAATTGCCTATTAATAGATATAATAATTACGCATTAACGCCCAAACGGCCAGTATTTCATCACATTTTTTTTTATTTATATTACGAAGCTTGATATACACAACATTTTAGAAAACCAAATTTTGCGCGCTGAGGACTTCATTTGCCTTAAAAACTAAAAAATCAATTAGAAACAGAATGTATTGGACCATTTTTGTCTTGTATCATGTTTTCTGCTTTATAAACTTTCCACGCGACGAGATAATCACGCACCATCTTAAATAAGGTGTAGTAATTGATGAACAGTAGTATTACTATTGATATAAAATTATGCCACTGTATGGAGCTGAACAGTAAGCACAGTTGAAGCACGATGAGTGATAGTTGTAGGCAAAGCATCCCGCATAACAACAGGGATGGGTTTACAAACACCGTCTGTAAACAGAAACAAAAAGTTCGCATCAAATACATACTGACACGTTTCTGTAATCTACATTGTCAAATCTTTGGAGCAAAAATTCATCATAATCAATAAATCAATAAATTAATATCAGCCATAAGAAATCCACTGCTGGACACCTATGTCTTACCTCCCCAAGAGGTTTTCAATAAGACCGGTCGTGTGCCAAAATTGACATCACATCATTTTTTAATCAAATATTTAATTTGCTTCGCTATTATTACAACCAATATAATATACCAATATAATAATATTGTAATATATTCGCTATTATTACAATATTATTGGGACAAACCCTACAAATTTTGGCAGAAACAATAAAATTGAAAAAGTTAACTTACATGAAACCTGGAGTGTACTACGGAGGAAGGGTCGGCGGCGACTGCGGGCGACAGCGCCACGTACGTGCGCGAGTCGAGCGACACGCGGGCGCCGCGGGACCACAGCCGCGACGTACACCACGGGACCACCTCGCAGCCCTCTGTAATATGTTTAACATGTTATATAATGTGCATTACACACTAACGTTGTGTGTGCCAGTGTGTACACACCTGTGCACGTGTTGTCGAGTCGCCAGCGGCCGAGGTGCAGCGCGGCGCGGTGCGGCACGTCGCAGTACGCGGCGCTCACCAGCTGCGACATGTAGCGCGCGAACAGACCCGCGCACACGAACGCTGTTTGTTGCGATGCCGCGTACACGTCGTAGTACAGGTACGGCTATAGAAACAAAATCACATTCATGACGTTACATTCATATTAACAAAAAAAAGCGAAGGAAAATATTCATGATAGAAACTTTTAAAGTAAGTTAGATTACAAAAACAAATCGTGATCTTCACCTGCGCAAAACAACACGGTATAAAACTGGAGTAGTACGCGCCGACGACTGAGTTAAATATGATCTTCTTCATGCGCACGTTGAAGTCTTGCCGTAGAGCGTCCACCTCGGCACGTACCTGCGCCGCGTCGTGCGAGCAACAGTGTAGCGGCGGCTCGCTGTTGTTCAGCTCTAGGAACGGGCTCGAGTGGAACCCGAACAGGAGGAAGTATATTACCGCCCTGTGAACAACGGGACATTTAAAAGCAAGGTCTAGGAAACACTGACGTGACGACGTGAAAATATTCTTTGAGAAAAAATAGATACGCAACTACATAAGTAAGCGTTAGACATAAAAGTGAATAGGTTACAAAAATATACAAGAAAAAAATATTGTAGATATAGGGGTATTTTTTAGAGTAACAGAAGTCTGCATATTTGTACGTGCATTTTAAACTAGTGGAAATTGTACCACTAAAATCGTATTTAGTGAAAATGCAAATTTTAAGGAATAATTCGCAGTTTTCACCAATGTATTGCTATAGGTACGCTCTAGGCCATTTTACCGACATACTACGCGGACGGAGCCGGGGACGATGTATTAGCACTAAGTACTCTGATTTGAATAATAATGATGGTAACCAAATACACGACCACAATTTTGTTCAGTGAGATTGAAATAGTTTTGCAATAAGTATAATGTCGATCTTCCTTCCTGTAATATGTATAGATTGACCAGTATCATACATAAGATACGAAAAAATATAAGCGAACATTTATAGTCGACTCGTGATGGAGTTTTAAACTAATTAACATAGGTAATAATTTTTCGGTTGTTTAAAAGACGTCTTTAATTGCCCGGTTTTCGAAACTGGGATAATAATATATCACAGTAGGTACACAATCAATACTATTGCGTCATAGAGTGCAAAAAACAATAAACGAGATGTTTTTGCAAAACGTGTTAATTTTATTAACGCGTGTAATGTTATAAGTGACTAAGGAAAAACAGTAATAAAGTCATATTGATTACGTCATTATGAACGAAATCTAAGTTACCTAGTGTTAGGGAATTATATACCTAAAATTAGTAGCTATAGAACATTAATAATATAAACAGACGCCTATTGCTGTTGGTGTTTAAGTGGTCAATAACAACATGGTGATTTAAAAAAATTGCCCCTATTATTGGTACCTACATACACTACTCTAATATAACTGGCCAAATGTGGTGGGAAAAGACAGACGCTATTAAATTTATGTTTTTTGTCCAAAATGCGTATTAGCTTTATAAACAAAAATACAAGAAAAGCGATAAAAAGGATAATTATGCTACACAACAGAAAATATCTTAACAAACATAATTTTAAAATCTTATTAAAGATGATAGTGTCAACACTAATTTTTTTACACAGTGGCACTGTGTAAAAAAATTAGTGTTGTCTGTCTGTCTCAAAGTCTGGCCCAAAGTAAGCTAATATAAGCTTGATAGAAAATGTCCGAAACGAACTTTAACTTTTCCGACCCGATACATACCGATACATTACCGCTGCGCCTACGCTTACGCTGGGATCTCAGGAAATATACTGGTACGATTTGAAAAATTAATTTAGTATTGGATGGCCCATTTATTGAGGAAGGCTATAGGCTTGTATAACATCACACTACGGCTAACTGGAGCTGAGCAGTGGCCAAATAAGGAACGATGAGAGCAAAGCCCCACGCTACTTCTAGTAGAAATATAAAAATATGTTTAGTTCTGTTCTATTACTTATTTACAAGTCTTTGCAATAAAATGGTAGTTTTGTCCAAGATCAATTATTTTTTTTTAATTTTTTACATTAATCATATGAGGGACGTTGGCCCATAAATAATCAAGAACTGTTGAAAGAATAAGTACTTACGGGTAACACAAGTAGAATATCTTCATTATAGGATACTTGAGCACAATGAAGTATGTGCACCAAGCTAGTGCACCAAGTACCAAACCCAACACGAACATCCTGAAAATGTTTAATGATACACTCTTTAAGTATGTCATGTTGCAATTAAGGTGGAAAAAAAAAGGAGTGAATAAGTTTCTTAGTCACCCATAGGCTACGGTAACCGCTTACCATTAGGCTGGCCGACGGAAACTGTTTTTATTCTTTAAGTCAGTGGTTCTAAACCTTGAAGCAGTGGGGGATTTGACTGTCAATACGGACCACTAAAAAGTTCTGGTGGTTGATTGACAGGTGATTGGCTCCACAAGTCTTCCGAATATAATCCTAGTGGCCCCATATGTACGTTCGCTTCGCGGACCACTTTTGTTATCGTCAAAGACCACCAGTAATCCACGATAGGTTCAATACCAAGTTGCTTTAAGTGTGATGTTAGTAAATAGATCCATAGTACAAGTGTTAGTACGTACCTGGCTGCAATAGTTGCATGTGGCATCATCTTGGGTGCAAGTACAACTTTGAGGACCAGCATACTGATACTCAACAGTAGTTTGCGGAATATTATTGTCACTATAAAAGCCACCAGATGAGGGTCTATTAGGTAGAAATTCTGTAAAATATATTGATAAATATTACATACAAACAGTAGATCTTCGTAACTGTCTGCCTTATTTATTTTTGCTTTTGTTTAGTCCTACTTTGAGTGTTTGACTGTCTAATCATGTGTACAAGTACATAAGTAAATTACAATTTTCTCAATAGAATAATTATTATAGTTATATTGACCTTTAATTGGTTGAAACTAAAACATGTTTTGATTTACATTATTGTAGGAATGGTTAATCAAAGAAAATATAAATAGAGTAAACTTACCATAGCCTGAGTTGTGTATGAATGAGGTAGCCACCATGCTGTCCTGTATAAATTTAGGAACTGCAATCCTGTGGCTACCAGTGTGAACACAAACGTCATGGCTTCAAACAGAAGTGCCCCGTCCTGTGGTATGTATGGGAATGGTATGTGTTTGGGGGCCACCGGGCCCTCGGCAAGCTTGATGTCTGACAGATTGATGGAAGGCATGGTGTTAGGTGTAGAACGTGTGATACGCCCCAACCTTTTACCACCGCCATTCATGTCTTCATCTGGTACAGGGAATGTTCCCTGAAATATTAAAATATTTTAACAAGTTTGAAGTATCATTACTTTTATTTTATATTACATTATTATCAACCACAACTACTACTGCTACTTACTTATAGCTGCTGTGTTATATTATAACTAGTAAAATTGTGTAGGTAATATTAACTACTTAATTATATATTTAATTGAATAATTTGCAATCTAAATTTGAAATAAAGTGATATTAAAACATGGAATGATAGAACCTTCAATGCATTAGAAAATAAAAATGAAGTTAGTGTTAATAACATTGAATTGAAACCTTCGTAATGCATTAAAAAATAAATTGAACATTTAAAATGATAGGTTCACTCTGACCTTTTTATTGACTCCAGTAGCTTTCTTAGATCCAGGTGGCATCATTTTACAAGCTATCGGCGGCAGTGGCCGCTTGATAAGCGGGTCTTTAATGATCTTACGCCGCCTTGAGACGGCCGTAGACGAAGTATTGCTCACTTGGGAGTTCGCCCAGCGTCGAGCCAGGAGTATGGTCAGGCACCCAACGACCGCTGGTAGGAAGAACACGACAAAAGGTCCACTTTCATTTTCCGTACAACTCATCACTCACATGTTAAAATGTTTTATAAATTGTCACAATGTTGTTTTATTTCGAATAAATGTTCGATCAACACCGTACACACATACACAATTGCACCGAGAACGATCAACGAATGAAACGTCAAAATAATGTACCTATCTGTCAGAATACTTTTTCTAAGCTTTTTAAAATAAATGAAGGACAACGGCATACAGCCACATTGCCAAAAGACTAATACTCAACATCACATGACAAAATGACATTTGTCAAAAATTGTCATCGATTTGCCGATTTGCGGAATAGGTACCTATTCGATTTCATCATTGTGTTTTATACCGGCTTCTGCTTTTAAGTAAAAACTGGGTAAGATGCAAAAGGATCTCATTAAAGAAAGGCTGTAAGCAAAGCTTATAATGTCTTTCACAGTGCTTTGCTCTTTTGTGTTAACATTTTACGTCGTGATTTGGTTCTTCGACTCATTTTTCAAGGTACTTTTTCTTAGTTCACAATAATGTATCACTTTTAAGTATTTGTTGTATTGATTGCTGCCAGTGTTGGTTTTATGTTTCAGAGTTGTATGCATTATCCATATTATGCTTTCTTGGAAGGCACAGGACTGAAAGTTGGAATTTTGAACTTTACTTGGACTACAGGGGCTTTCAACAGGTTTATATACAGATGGAGTAAAAACATGTCTCGTGTGCTCCAAAAATGGTATACATGTGGCTATATATTTACCGTCTGGATTTTCCTACCCTTCGCAATTTGGACTCTCCTTACATTCGTATTTGAACACTTTTACGAGACTATACAGATCAGTAATGTTGCAGAGGTGAAGGCTGTATTGCCAGGTGTAAACATTCCAGCTTCAGACTTCTGGGTGTACTTCTTAGCTATAGGGTTTAGTACTGTATTCCATGAATTAGGCCATGCTATGGCTGCTGCTCAAGAAGATGTCCAAATTATGTCTGTAGGAATATATGTCTTTACTATAATACCTATAGCATTTGTCCAATTCAATACAGAGCATTTGAATAGCTTGGCAATCACTAAAAGACTGAGGATATACTGTGCAGGGATATGGCACAATGTTGCCACAGCTTTTATGGCTGTAATACTGTACTTTTCAGCACCAATTTTATTCAATATTGCATATGAAACAGGTCTTGGTGTGAGAGTAACTGATTTAACTTTTGATTCACCATTGAATGATGTCAGAGGCCTGATGGTGGGTGATACAGTGACCTCAATTAATAACTGTGAAATCAAAAATATCAATGATTGGGATCACTGTCTTCATTTAGCCCATGATAGGTATGGAATTTGTACTAGTGCATCCTTTGTTGCCAACAATGATGAACTAACGGTGGAATTCATAAAAGACAATGATGTTGTTGAGTGTTGTCGTAAGGGGGATATATACAGTTATTGCTTTGAATACATGGAGCCTGAGGTAGCTTCTGATTCAGTATTACCTGGACAATATTCATGTTTGAAACCAAGAGATATGATCAATCACAAGTTACACAAATGTACTGAGGCTACTGGTTATATTTGCCATAAAGGTTTACACTGTTTGAAGCCATCTTTAAACAATCAAACCTATTTGATAATAATTAAGAAAGCAAATGAAATTCAAAGACAGACAGGGGAGAAAACTAAGTTAGTGTTATATTTGGGCTTGCCTTATGATTTGCACAAAACTGTTACTGTTGACCAATATTTTCCACGATTGAGTTTGTTTTCATTCTTTTCACCCTCACAATTTGAAAAGTTATTGCGATACATATTTATGTTTTCAATGGGTATAGGATTTATAAATGTTTTACCATGCTATGGTATGGATGGGCATCATATAATAAGAAACTTATTTCAAGTTTTAGCCAAAACTTTAAACAAAAATGGTGATTTTGTTACATTTTTCACAGTTTTCACTTTAGTCGTTGGGACGGGTGTGACAGGGCCTATTGTTATTTACTTATTCTACAAAGCCATTCATGTGGACAATATAACCTGATTGGTTTATGATTAGTTATTGCATTAGTGATTCTCTGATTAGTAACTTAGTATTTTGACTTCTATTCATCCTGGTGTTGCAGGCGCCCATAGGCTACAGTAACTGCTTACCATCAGGCGGACCGTACGTCTGTTTGCCACCATCGTGGTATAAAAAATAAAAAATCTATGTGCAGGATACTTACCTATCCAAAAATACCTAAATCTTCAACTTGTTTACATTTTTTTTGTAGTTTATTACCCATATATCTGCAATAAGTTTTTATGGAAAATCTAACTGTTTGTGATTTTCACTATCGTGATTATTACCTAATTATAGTTCTTTGTAATATAAGACGAGCAAAACATGTGCACAACAAGTGCAGCCCTTGCCAGCTTGCCCTACCAGTCGGATAGATGACAGATCTTTTGATCGCCTTATTGTTTTATTGATTCATTCTTATTTAAGCCCTTGCCGAGTAAACACACTGTTGAATACAATACCGTATTTTATTATGTATCACCTGACTGCTCTTACATTGTAATTATATTACAATTATTAGTTATTAAGTTTTTATTTGTTATTATTTTATTTAGAAGTATAGACTTAATAGATGAAATAAAAATTTTGTACATGTCATTGGTTTGTTTATTTTCATATTAATATTGGTACTAAGTACTAAACTTAAAAGTACCTTATTCTTCAGGATTTGTAAAGACAAGAAGCTTGTAGATTCATACACACCTAAAATAACAATAAGTACTATTCTATTTTTAAATTACTATTTTAATCACTTTATCTAATTAACACTTAAAGCTATTGAACTTTGCAAGTCTTTAAGTTGTTTCTTCCCATAATACAACAATGTTTTTATAGTTGCCTCGTCAGTGTGGTGTTTATTGTTTCTGAAGTCTGACTTAGCCCAATCCCTCAGTTCTATTCTAGTTGATTCATCTGGAACTTTTCTTAGAGTTCTGAAGATATCCCTGTATAACTTTAGTACTTCTTGGCGAAGGAGAAACTAGAATGAGGAAATACTTGTCAGTATCAAGGTTCACTTAAACTTTTTCACACAAATCGCTTGTACAGAGTGTACAGCAGCAGCCATGAAATACATAGTAACCTACTTTAAACAAATCAATTAAAGATAATAAATGGTAAATTTCAACCAAAGAAACCTAATTTCATGTAAGTAGAAATTATTTTTTAATTTAAAATAGATATATTTTAGGTAGGTTACCTACCTGTTTTAAACTCAAGGCAGTTTTTGGTAGCTTTGAGGACATTATTTATCAATATTTATTTTGTAGTTATTTTAGAAAATTTGTGATCAAATAATATAACTTTATTATAATTACTTATTTTAAGGTTATATTAAATGTAACCTTATAATAAAATTGTTAATCAAATCAGCTGTTTTTGACAGAAACGATATTCACTGACATTTCGACTTCTGTTTTGAAACAAGTTTGTGTGTGAATGTTCGAAGTAAACTGAATGAAATTAAAAAAATATGATGTCGATGATAAGTATGTTATTATTTAGTTTTAAACTAAATTACGATGTTTTGCGTATGGACCAACTCAATTCTATGGGGGATTGGATTTATTCCACCATAACTTCTAAACGCCTTAACCGATTTAGACGAAGACATTTCAAATACTAAACCCATAGATTTAATATGAGTTAGGTAATCGATCGTTACAATCCTTGAGTTGCAACCTTACGAGTAGGTAGTAAGGAAAAAAAAACTTAACACTAAAAGGTACAAAATAAATAATAACAAATAAAAAAAATTACTGCCATTATACAGGGGGCTGATTCTGAATTGTCGGATAGTTTTTGGCTGGAAATGTCATTTTATTTATGATTAAAAATAGGTATACAGGGTGGAATTTTGTAATGTAATAAATAATTTTATTCAAAGGAAACATTGCTTTATTTTTTTAAATAATCAAATCTGCATTCAAATATTTTCGGAAATTGTATTGCCACACCTGGTAATCGAACCAGCTAAAATCCATAAAAATAACATCTTGTACTTTCATGGCATCACTCGATAGGGTCAATCGTAAGGATCAAATCTCTCTAACAAAGATGGCAAATTAAATAAAAATAAAAGCCTACAATCTTAACTTATAAATTCAATGGGACAACTAATCAGACCAAAGAAATCCGACGGACCATTGAGTAAAAGTGCTTTAACTTTTACTCAATGGTCCGTCAGAACTCAGATTACTTTAATTATGTTAGTAATTAATAATTATTTTTGAAGAACTATTTAAATAAGAAGACTGCAATGCAACATGCACGTGTTTGTAATGCAGGCCAATAGATGCAACAACTTCGTGAGGCACTAGCAATTACCACGTAAATAAAGATTTAATAGTTTTGTTCTTATTTAATTAACCATGTTTGTTAGAAAGATTTGATCCTTATGATGACCCGATCGATCGATGACATAAAAGTACAGGATGTTATTTTTTTGGATTTTAGCTGGTTCAATTTATTATGTCCAGCAGTGGACTGCAATAGGCTGAGATGATGATGATGATGATTATGATTACCGGGTGTCGCAAGAGAATTTCCGAAACTATTTGAATGCAGATTTGTTTCTTTTTAAAAATAAAGGAATATTTCTTTTGAGTAAAATTATTGATCTCAAGTATTTAGAGTACTTTCCCTCTAAGTGGCATTACAAAATTCCACCCTGTATAATATTAAATAGGTATAATCATATAGCGCGCGGACCCTAGGTATAATGCTATATTTTATGCTGCTGTCTACCGACATAGCATTGGAAGCTAATCTGGATTCTGGTTATAATGCGACTATTGTGTGAGAGTTTCTAGGCAGGCTTCATAATCGGCATCATCATTGCTGAAGGTCGTGTATAGCTTGAAGTCTTGAACACTCGGTGCACCAAGCTGGTCCCATAATCTCTTGGGCACAAAATCGATTTGGTTGCGCCATCTATTAAAAGCCTTTATTTGATAAAACGTAGATTCCGGGGCTTCCCCCTGATTCTGACTGGTTGGATTGCTCTCGGATCGTAAACTTTTTCGAATCTTAGTACGACGTATTTTTACGGCTTAAGACGTTTTTTAATGTTAGAAAATAGTCTACCGTATAGAAAATTAAAAACTGATTAATATAAGATTTTTTTCTACAATCATCTATTTCTTTAACATTATGTTTTTAACTTCAATTAAACTTTGCGGCCGAAAATTTTCTGACAGCTCAGAATCAGGGGGCTCCTTCAATCAACATGCCATTTATTGTAAGTACCTGAATAAGTAATATCTATACGATTACAGACCACGCATCTTTTCCAAAAGAGAAGCAGTTTCTTACTTAGTTTTTCTTTTAGATTCTTACTGAAGTATAGGGATAGCCGGGAAGCAGGATATGAGTCTTTGTGTAGTCGGTAATAAAACAGCAGTTCTCTGGTTGACGTATTTATTCCGACTGAGAATCATATTGTAAAAAGGTACACTTACTATTCAGATACCCACATTTGGTAATAAAGTATTTATGTAGTTATACCTTCTATTACACATACATTACAATTACCACTTCCACCTGTTATGTTAGGTACGATCCTGACATACATTTTTCGCTTTTTCGATGTTTATATTATCAATCTTTTCATAAATGCTCAAAAAGCATAATATTCTCATCCTATCATAATAAAATAATTATCAGCCTGTAGTAGTTCCCTGCTGGACAAAGGCTTCTCCTAACACGCGCTCTATCATAACACTCGGTCCTCATCAGACATGTTCGATCGACCTAATAATGCCTGATGCATGCAGTTTTAGACTTTAGTCAAATACAATCAAGGTCTAATATCTGTCTTTGTATTCAGAGGCGTCCTACGGCTGTCGACTATGCCTCATGGAGGGAAAGTATCTTATAATTATATTGCTGATAGACAATTTTACTTCATTTTGATTTGAAAATCAATTTTAACTGCATTCTATGATTCTTGAATAATCGCCTGTCTGAACCGGGAATCGAACATAGTAATAAACACACTTAATTTGTCGTATCTATCAATTATGATGGATTATTTTTTACCAAACATAGCATGGCATCTAATTTTAGAGTAGGCCATGAAATTATAAGTTTATAAGATCAGGAAAATTAATACCTACTACTACCTATCTTTCAAATTCAAGAGATAATATGTTGAAGGACGATAAGTCCAAAAATTACCTCCGGGTGAGCGAAAGACGACTTATTTTCTGTGACCATATTGTTATTAAAGAGGCTCATTCTTGAGAATCAAAATATTTTTGAATAACATTAATTGGTCGGTACCTACACTCAGACGAGACGAGACGAGATTAGAGTGTTACTGACGTAGGTATAGGAACAGACATCTACCTGGATCTAAGACGTTAGGTAGGCACCTATCTATACGATTTTATACCGTAAATTTATTATTTTATAATTTATGTACCTACAACTCAGTTTTCTAAAAATACAAAATCAGAGCTAATAAAGCTAATTACGAGTATTACCTGCTACCTCCTCAAAACGGTACTATCTTTTATACAAGATCAAAATTGAATTATTTTTTAATTCTAGGTATTAAAATCATGAAAATACTGGAGAAGAATATCGTTATGCACGGATTTCTTGATTAAGTACTTAATAAGCATACCTATAACAAACTAACCGATCACGGCTTCACCCGCGTCCCATGTAGGTAATAAAAAAAAATATTAGAATATTATTAGATCTATCTTCACGAATCACAGTAGGTTGTGAAAACCTGTTGGTGAAAACCCCGTGAAAATCCGAGACTTTGAGTATATCGTGTATTTAAACCACGTAAGGATTATAAGATTTATGAGAAAAACAGTTTATTGCTCCTCCTGTAAAATTTTATTTTTTTCATTTTCCTCGGGGGCGTCAATCAATTCTTACTATACGTAATTATATTAAGCCTTAATTATTATAAGAAAAGTTAATAAAATGTACACAGGAAGTTGTAAGTAGACAAAGTTAACCGCCCATGCGCCACGTCCGTTCTGTAAGCTCCGCCCAAGGTCCGAAAGTTCGCGGGAAAACGAGCTTTTTTCACGGTGCTTCAACGAAACGACCAATCATGGCCGCCGTCAGTCGCGCTGTGAACGCCGCGCTGATGTCACGTACTGCAAACGGCTCGATGTTGCGCGCATAATGTAAATGTTTACGCGAACGCTAAAGTTGGACGAGATAAACTTTTGAATCTTTTAATAATATTCATGTGTAATATTAATTAAATTTTAGATATAGTGGACTTTAAATAGTTAAGATGGGCAGCAAAACACCCACAAATCCTTCATCACCCCCGAGGGCTCAAGTGAAAAAGGAAAATGAAGAAGAAATCAAGGTAAGATTTAGTTTCAAAATATTTTTGCCGACATTGACGTGAGTTTCCGTTGGAAAACCATCATCGTGTTACGGTTTCGTCTTATTGGCACGCGGCCTGTTTCAGCCGGTCTCGTAATAAGAGACGACCGAATCGTATTTTTAAATTCGATATTTATTCATCATGATCTGCGAGGGGACCTCCACAAAGGTTCGAGTCTCGGGGTTACGTCGAATAAATTATTCGGTGTTATATTACTATATTAATTACATTTTGCGATACACAATAAAACGCGTGTAATATCACGTTTTTGAGGCCTTTTCCAGCCATTAAAGTGTGTAACGCGATATCCGAAGCGCGCTCGGATCGCTGTAACCAGAGTCGCTGGATGTTTTGATAATAGATATAGGCGGCGCTGCTGTGTTGGTGTGTACCGACTGGCAGCACGTTAGGTGTGTGCGTGCGGGGTAATTTTAGACGTTCCTTTGCTCAAAACGTAACTCGAGACCGTCCCAGGCCACAAGCCGACGCTTCAATTTATTGTTTTCATCTGTTTATCGTAATTGTGGACGTATGGTAGCGTCAGCTATGCGTTGTGCGCATATTGTCGGCGATGGTCGGTCGCCCCCGTGGATTCGCGCGCTTTTATTTTGGCGCCACGGAAATAGTTTGACATGTCAATAACCCCATTGGCGGTGTCCACACGTCGGTGACGTCACGGGACACCCGCGTAGATTTCTAACAAAAATTTGAGGTCGATTTAATTTATTGTATAAGTCGCCCTACTTACGAAGGTATCTTATTTTATATTTTTAGGAATTTTATTAGACAGATCGAAATAGAGGATCGGTTTTTGCGCACATTCTAAGTCGAATAAGTAGCGCAGCGTACACAAATGTAGCATATTAACACTGTTGAGGCATAATTTATTGTAACTAACTTTAACATAGGCATTCATAACAGTCATAAATTGCGTACAAAATGATAGGTCCGGCCACATAAAGTTATTCAACGGTAGCAATAAACTCAATATAACGATCTGATAACTTGTAAGTGTTCTCAACCTGTTATTACGCAGCCATAAATAGTAAAATGCATTTCACTTGTAAATATGAAGCATGGTACACATTGTTAGGTTTTCAAGTACTTACCTGTTATGATAATTTTATGCTAAAAGCAACTTCAAAGTAAAAAAGCATTACGCCTGCCTCAACACGCTTTTCTTCAACCCTTTATTAAAATTCTAATTTTGGTACTCTCTTAGCTGTTAATATCTTATTGTTACATAGTAAACAAATAAAAAACATGTTTAAAATTGCCGATACATAATGCCTGTCACAGGCATATTCAGTCGCCAAGAATTTGGTGTTTACATAAAACGCTTTTATCTTACTATTCAATTGGAAGTGTTAGTTTGGGTTTATTAACAAATTTTGTTTAATAAAGTTTAATTTTTGATGGCATGGTTCCTTAAATAGGTACTAGCGTTCTCAAATACATAGATTTCAGATTTGATTGTAACCCAATGCGGTTGCGGATAATTGGTTGCGGATAACTACTTTAAAATTTAGTTGCAAGATTTGGCCCGATTAAAACATTGCAATATATTAAAAAGATTGCAAAAAAATTAAATAGGTGCACAAATATTATATATATAACAAACGAAACAGATAAACGACATTATAATTCAAAAAATCCCCACAAATTGTGATCCTAAAACCTTTATTCAAAATATCGGTGATACCTAATCCTGTTTTCTATCTAAATGCAAATAGCAAACATGAAATGCATTGTTCTAGTAGATTATATTCTACGTCGAACTCAATTGGCCATGTCACGTCATGGTGTAATGGATGCGGTGGAAAATTGACGAGACAGTCTATGGAAAAATGGCTAGCACACGCGATTGCAACAAGACACTCATAAAAGATCTGCGTGCAGGTAATGTGGTTGGTATTTTAAATCTCATTTGTATTCAGCACTATATTCTACAGCAGACAGTAGGAAAGTAAACAAAGATCATTATATTGCGAATGGTCGTGATTTTCCAAATTTACATTACATACAAGGAGTATGTTAAAAAGAAGTAAGTAATATTAAAATTCTATCGAGATGTACTACTATGATGATATTAATAGCGATGGATTCATCTCATGTTGTACAATTTACTACAAATAAATACTTAATCATCATAATCATCATCGGAACGATTGACGATGAGTCGATGACTATTGAGATTTGAGTCAATAAACCTCATATGACTGTTGTTATTTTATGCATAAGTAGCTAATTATAAACTATAAAAAATCTCACCTATGCCAAAATGAAAAACAAAAGAACCATAATATACCCATATATACCATAATATACCATAATATGCAACATATAGTTTGTGCTACTTTCTAGGTCTTAGGTCCATAGAGTTTGTCATTCTGAGAGTATCAGGCTCCTAAGCATGTAAATTTTCAATAAAGTTCAACAGAAAAATAATATGAAAGGCGTTTAATCAGTATCCCCGTAATATATCTGGCCATAATTATGTTCCACGAAATATATTATATTGTGTTTAGATTACGAAATAATATTTTCTAACGCAGCTAATAACTAAACAATAATGTTAACATAAATTCATGACATGATGCCCTAGAAACTTTTCCGCAACTGCTTACGAAACGTGATGTCAGTCAGAACATAAATACAGAACTGCAACAAATGCGCAAACGCACTTTATTAGGGCAAGGTCGTGGACCCTGTGTCTTTTCTTCCACCTTAAATTGAGTGACATAAGGTTGTTTTTTCTTTATATGTTTTGGTTAACATTGTACGTGTCGCATCGTATTTATGAAGCGCATTTGCATTTGGTTACGTTTGGAATAGCGGCCATTTCGTTTGAGAGGTCAGTCTAGCACGGTCAAGGAAGTATTTTCGATATATTAGCTTTTGTTAACATGTATCTAGCCTACCTACAAATCTCATTACAGTAGTATTGATCGATGATATTATTTTTACTAGATGGCGCTGTGTGAATGGGGTAGAATATTATTATTACTATTATATTATTATTATTATTTCTGCAATTGATGTATTTCTGAGTTTGTAAGTTTATTGAGTTAATAAAAAATGTGTACATATACAATTATACATAGAATTACAAGTAATATTTTCTTCTTAGGGTCTGTATTGAATAAGTATATTTTAGTGTACCCTGTCGCTCATGTATTCTGCGTCGTCGTCAGCGACCCATTAATGTCCCACTGCTGGGCTCGGGTCTCCTTTCCTTTATTTAGAGAGCTGAGAGGGTTTAGGCCATAATCCACACACGGCGGCCTAATACGGGTTGGTGGGTCAGACATACACTTAGAGTTTCTTCTAGTGTATGTGGGTTTCTTCACGATGTTTTCCTTCACCGTTAGTTAGTCATTTGACTAGTACATAATATAAATTCTCATGTATTCAAGGACGCTTTTTTCCTTTTAGAGGTAGGCAGAGAGGTAGCACACCCACATTTCACCAGCTATAATAAGCGTCGAACTCATTGTCATTACCAGAAACACTTTCATACTCCAGGGTGGTAGGTACTGAGAATTTTATGAGTCATGACAAGAAATCCCAGTACGTGACTAAAACCTCTTGCACAGCCGTGTGTACACTGCCGTTACACCATCGAGGCAGTCAGGTTAGGTTAATAAGTAAAAAAATCATAACCAATAACACGACAAATATCTACTACGAAATCCTAAGAAAACGCTAGGTCAAGTTAACAAAACCGTATGTTTGTCTCCCTGCCCATGACATTTATCCGTGTTACGTGACACAATATAATGTATAGTAATTACAACAATATGATGTTACAAACAAACATGGAAAGTCAACACGGGCGCGATGGGAGCGGGGAGCGATATATGATAGCCAGTTGTAACCGACACCATGACGCGATGCATTGTACATCTTTCATAGAATTACATTACTGGACGGTGCAGATGCTATTGTAATCGACTGTTTTTCATATTGATTTTCTTTATAAATGACGATTTTTAAGCATAAGTCATTTTGTTAGCATACCTTTCTCAAATTTTGCCCATAGGTCCCATGTAATAACTAATAGGGGGTGAGCCTACTGTCATCAACCGGCCACACTTGGATGCAAACTCCGGGTTGATACTGAGAATTTTATTCTTGAAATTCTGAATACCATTTTTGCCCGCCCCGGGTATTGTTCCGGGACCCTTTGTGCAGCCGTCATTAAACTTATTTTTCTCAATTTATTATTAAATGTAGTAAAATCTTAGTTTATCTAGATAACGCGCGGGGTTTTGCTCCCGTAGCTCTTTGTTTGGCTAGTACTCAGCCTCTATTGATCGTAGCGTAATATTATATATAGCCTTCCTCGATAAATTGGCTATCCAACACTAAAACAATTTTTCAAATCGGACCAGTAGCACAGATTAGATAATAGTTACTACGCCAGTAGTTCGTGAGATCCTAGCATTCAACCAAACAATCAAACTCTCCAGCTTTTTATAATATTATATACTTCAGTATAGATATTAATCTTACTCAATTAACTATTTTTCTAATAAATTTTTTTTATAGAATCTAACGTAATAAAATAACAAAAGCAAAAATAAAACAACAATGGATACTAAAATAAACAAATTAATACTTTTAGGATTTATCCGGCGTACCGTACGTATCTTAATCAAATTTTTTAATTAAAAACAAGTAGATGCAATATAATATACGTAACAAAAATATAAATGAATTAATGTCCTAGTTTTTAGTTTACGATGGTCACCTTAGCGGAATACTGAAAAAGATTTTTTTAAGAAAAATTGTATATTCACTATAATACCTACATAAGTGGATTTTTTTAATTCCATATCAAGTTTAATAGTTTTGATGTTTTTGCGAAAATTTGTTATAGAAGTAAATATAATAGTAGTAAAATAGTAGTAGTATAGTTATAAGTAATTATGTATAAAAGTAGTAAATATAAAAAAATACTTGCAGATATTTTGTATTTTTAAATTTCTTACACTCTAATATTATAATTATGAGAGATCAAAGTACAATCATAGCGATTGTACTTTGATCAGCAATATAATTTTAACTTTCGACTAACGTGAAGTATCTAATAAGAATCTGGGGCATACCGCTTAACTAGGTAAATCGATTTAGCTGAATTATGAGTATTTTCAGATTTACACCGAAGAAAAATTTTATTTTATTTATAACGATTTTTAGGGTTCCGTAGGCCGTTCCATGGTCTAATACTAGCCCAAAAATACTTAATCTATAATAATAATACGGCACATTACCAACGTAATTATATTAATATTATAAATAGGTTTAACTGTGGGCAAGCGCCCCGCCAAGACGAACAAAAAAGGCGGGGCACTAGAAACCTACCTTTTCTCGAACTGTTCTCGAACTGAACAAAAACACGCCAATTTACATCATTATCATCATATGTGCCCAATGACGTCCACTGTACTTAATAAGATGTAATTTACATAATAAGATATAATTAGGAAACTTAAGTAGGTAATGCGCATGCGAGTTTTGATGATCTAGCTTTTAAAGTTTTTATAAAATATAACGATTTGGCCACTCACTCATCAAAACTTCTAGGGTAGGTATGTACTGCCAGATACCCTAGAAATCTGAAATTTGGCATGGAGCCAGATTTATTTACAAAGAACAGGAAATCTGTAGCTTTCACCCTCCAACCCCTTTAACGGGGTGCAAGCCAGTATATAAAACTAGTAAAACAATGGTACTTCAAGATGTTCTAGAAAGCTGAAATTGCTCATGAAGCCTAGGGTTAACATACAAAGAACAACAAAATTACTTATTACTTTATCGGCCAGACACGGTCCGATGGACTTATTTACGGTAGGAACTTAATGATAATAGATTTATAAAACCACCAACCTTTTTTTTTTCTTTTTTTTTCTGAGATCTGATAACAATTTTACAGCGAAAGCATTTGGAGCTTGTGAGACTTTGCCACCAATTCTATATTAAATGTTTATCGAGAGAAAATTTAAAAAAAAATATTTATAGAAAATAAACTGGAATGCGGCAAATTCGAAATGTATACCAACCTACTTTTAATTCCAGGAAACGACTGTATTTATTATGAATGGTCTACGTCAACCCTATTTTACCTGTATATTATTTAATAATTTTAACCAGTACCATCTCTAATCCATGTTTATAATCTATGTGAGAGGGGTTGAATAAACACCACCTCGGCTCAGGAGGCGTGCGTGGCCGTATCAAATGTAGGTACGTCCACCACCGGCTCCCGTTCTATACATTCTCCATAGCCTTTAACACAAAGTAAGTAAGGTTCGTAGTTCAGTACTTTTATAGCATGTGGTTGGGGTACAGTCCGATAAATCTAGCTCGCAGCTTGGATTTCTGAATGCAGGTCTTATACGTGCTCTGTATTCCGTGCATCGTTGAGAATTATAATTATTTTGAGTACCATTTCGTCAGAGTACAAAGTCGTCTACGCATTTTAAAATATTAAGAAGAATGTAAATATTCGGGTTCGATTTCCGGGTCGGGTGAAAATTGTATTGGGCTTTTCTATCATGATATTCCAGTATTGAGATTTTCCCGGAGTTTGGTAAACAAATGTTCCCGGTTACAACAAAACAAAACACAAGAGGCTCGCCCCCTATTTCATGGAACCAAACATAGCTGGCAAAATGTGGGTGTGAATCACCTCTGCCTACCCCTTCGGGGAAAAAGGCGTGATGCTATATTATGTAAATATGTATTTATCTAATAACATGACCGGTATTGAAAAAAGTGAACCTTCTTGCGATTATATAGATAAGTTTCTCAACAGCATTATCTACGATTCACAAGTAAGATTTCACATGTTCGGTTCCCGGGTAGGTATGGCAAAGATGGTATTGGAGTTTCTCAGTAATAGAGTACCTATGTGCCCGGCTAATGCGATTCGCTCAACCTATTACATGGATAAAAAATTGAAATGTAAGTGTAATAAACACCTCTGCCTATCACTTTAGCGTAAAAGGCTTGATGTTTTGTTATCTTATGTAAAAACTTTTTTCAATATATCAGCCAATTTCTGGTTGATACCGGAAAATGTTATTTAGGTATTTAAAAATATAAAAATGTGAGTGGGTATGTTCTATGATTTCTAATAAGAGAGGAAGGTGAATATTTACAGTCGTACATTCATAAAACAACTTTTACTATAGAAAAAGCAATAAATTACAATTTATTACTATAAATATAACGTAATGTTTTCAACTGGTGACAAAAAAACTGCGTGGTATTAAGTTACAATTATTTATATTTGTCGATCCATGTTCAAATAACGAGCGTTTAAATTTTCACGATATTAAATATGTTCTTAATACCAATTAAATATAAAATTTAATTAGAAACATTTGTTTTTTAAACAAACTTTTAGGTTCGGTTATTATAGAATGGAGTCCTCTTGACGACAAATCAAACGAGCCCAAACTCAATTGTTCAAGCTTCAGCAAAAGCTTCGTTTCATAAAAATATTGCATTCGCAAAATAGTTCTTATTAAAATTTGTTGATATCTTCCAATTTATATAAACCTACATGCTAAATTTCCTCTCAATCAGTTGAATTTATCTAAATTCAGTTACATGCAAGATTTGACCCAAACATAAAAACATTGTAAGTTCAATAAAAGTTTGTAAAATAGCAGAAGTCATTTGCAGGAAATAATTATATTATCTACGTGGGATACTAATGATACTATACAATTAATGAACTGACGTTTTCGGAAGGAACCTTCCTTACGGTGTAGGGCCATGGAGTGCGATCTGAAAACTTGCACACACGGAGGTGGACCATTGCTCATAAAGAAAAAAATTCGTCATAGAGACTTATTAGTCAACTCCGCAGTCGAGTCAGCTCTTGAAAACTTTTGGAATCGAGTTGTTTTCGATTCATTTAATTCGGATTAAAGATTTATTTATTCTCAAAAGGAACAGGTATATATAATTTAAATGTGTTCTATACAATACAGTCTGAAATTCGTAATAGTTAGAAATGGTAAAATAACAATGTTTTGTGACATAATCTAGTAAAAGTTTTTTTTATTTATTGCTAGGGTTTTAGTGTTTCTAATTTCATCTGGCAATATTGTACAATTTGTTGTAGAGTTGTGACTTGTGCTCCTTCGTATTCGTATAATATTATTTTTTCCGTAGTCAGTTTAAGGTGTTGGTAGTTGTAGTTTGTGTCGTAATTTATTTTTCATGTAGGTATAGTGAGGTACAGTCGCTAAAGTAACATTTAACCCATTTTATACAATAAATAAATACTAGACTATTACAATATTTAATCTATAAAACCAGTATCAAAATAGTGGGCCGATTTTACGAATGAAAATATAAATATAAATAATTTGCGGGTCCAAGTTAGACAAACGAGTTGGCGAATAAATTGTTCAAGAACGTCTAGAATTATTCATATTTTAAATTGAAACGCTGTCGATTACATGAACACAGTGTAATATACACAGAAATATGTAATACAATCCAGTTGAATGATGTGTCTAGTAAATTTGGACGGGTCGCTTTTAGTCCCGTGTCGGTTTACAACTGTGATCATATTACTACTTGACCGGACAATATCGTGCATTGGGTACACATACTACACATTCATATTAATACAGTAATACTCGTATAACAAACTAAATAGGTAAAGTTACCTACCTATTCGTCACAGTTTTTACAATTTTTAATTTATACAATTTCCTTTTTTCCCCTTTTTTAAGTTCAATGATACATTTAGGTAGTTTTTATTTGTAGATATTATTAGTTAAATTTACCTAGTTTAAAATATTGTTTAAATTTTTCACATATTATTATAATAAACCCATATTGCGTGTTAATTAAACCTTTGTGTACATAAAACTTGTGCAAATATAATTATAATAGACAACAAAAGTAAATATTGTCTGTAATGTTTAGTTTAGGAATTGTTACGAATAATGTTTTTTTACTTAGAACTTTTTACGGAGAATATCTAATTTTTAACTGACTTCAAATCACGTCTTATTACATAAGTAGAGTGAACCATTGGTGACGACCGAAATCTTAAAGATCCATAAATATTAATTAAAACTAATCTGCATACTGTGTCCTAACAAATGGGACATATTTTTAAAAGGGTAATTATTATGTAACATTTTGTCTGGATACCTTTTCGGCAATACCTAACTCAAAAACGGTATCCGATTCCGATCATGTTAAAAATAATTTTCCTTGAAAGTATATTTATTAAGTAAGCAATGTAATTTTTTTCTATTTTTACCTATAATAATTGAGTAAATATTGTATTTTTTTTTATATAATATTTATTATTTAACTGTGGATTTTGTAAAACAACAAGCAAGTTCTCCATCATAATTTACCGCTCTTTATTTTTTAGGTAAATAAAGGTATTGCAAACCTGAACTATGTATAAAGTTTCACAAAATTAAAAGCGAGGTATTATTATAGATATCGATGAGGTATAATTAAAATATTTTTTAATTATATAATTTGAGAACATCGGCGAGGTTACAATCGCTCGTTTTAATTATTGTAAGTTCTCGACACCCGACGCTCGGTATCGTCGTTAATTTTAGTGTAAAATGAGACGCCGTATGCCCCCATTGCTTTTGGCTGTGTGCGAAAAAACAATAACATTTTTAATTATTGATAAAATAAACATTAATCACAGTTTCCTTGAATTTTATTGATATTAAAGTAGGGATGTAATATCAACTGATGTTTTGAAAGCACATCCGATTTACAGGTTATTTACACTTTGGGATAAAAAACCAGTTAAGAGCATGTCGGATCATGCTCAAATGTAGAGTTCCGGAAAGAGCGTATCTTCATAGCGCTTACGTGCTTTTGTTGAGAAGTGCAGTATTTCGGCAATAACTCAAAAACGGTATCCGATCCGAAAATAATTTTTGTTGTCATTTACGGTCATTATCAGTTCAGAAGGTTCAGAAGATATAGGTTGGGGGACACAAATTATGTAGGTAACATCCGGAGCGATTGTTTCTGAAAATATTCAGTTAATCGGAAAATTTGATTACAAACCATAAAGTATCTTTAATAGATCTGTCGAAGTACCTATGTGCCAAGGTTGCATTGCGTAAAAAATAATTTTCAGCTTCTGTAAATACTCTGTTTCTTAAGGGGACACTCCTTACATGTAGTAGGGAGTGCCTCCCCCTTAAAAAACACAATATTTTTATTGTATAAATACCTTACTGAGTAGCGGCTCGCTCACACAAGACACCTATTCTCCAAATTTCATCAAATTACATTGAATAGTTTCTGAGTAAGCCTGTGACATACTGTTTTTGTCGTTTTGGCTGCGGAACCCTAAAAAAGATATCACAAATAATGCATAATATTTAATACAACATTCTTAAATACCCAGTAACTTGTCAGTTGTCAATTAATAGCAATACGAAAAAATACGGCAAATTCTCATGAGTTTTCAGCCATTCAGTAAACTGACAGCTTTCTTTAATAAAAACCTGCTAACCCAAATTCTATTGATCTCATTATACAAGTGTACAATTTGTACACAAAGTCTAGTCAATCACACGTCACAATGATTTAAATCCAGTAAATCCCGTTTCACAACACAAAACATAGCGTGAGCGGTACCCTAAGCCCAGTTGTTGAACATGATCCCGTATAATTAATGCCCGTCTCAACTAAACCGGCCCTGGTGTCATTTGACTCCATTTTGCGTCACAACCGAGCCGTCAGGCTGACGTTAATTTTCGTGAAACACGAACCGTCTGGCTTTACTACTTTTTACATCTATAGACTATAATCTATGATGTGTGGTAGTATAGAACCTATAGGGGTAACTGTTTTGCAGGCGGCTCTGTGGCGGCTAGATAAAAGGATTTTACATTAAGTAAATAAAAAGATTTGGCAGTAAAACAACTATTATCTAATCTGTGGTAAAACAGCCAGCGCACTACCTACGAGTAGTTATAGCTATACAGAGACTATAAAGAACAGCATTACCGTAACTGTAGCGTACCGCGGTTTGTGTTGTTTTTTATAGTCAAGAGTCAAAAGTCAAGAGTGCGGTTCTTTACTCATGTGCTGCCACAGTACTTGAGTAAAGAACCGAACTTATGTGGTGATTCGGGCAATAGTTAAAAATAATTTAGATTTATGCACTGGATTTAATTATGTTTCAAGATAGATATTTCGTAAGAAGAATAGGCGGCAAATATAACTAAAAATTAATAATAAACAAAGGTCTTATATTTACATACAATCGATTGAACATAATATTGACAGTTAAAATAGTTGACATTTTTTTCTCGGACTTGTAGGCGATCGTCCATGTTGTCATATCGTAAGCTGACACCGTTCGCGGTCACTCTACACCGCGTCCCATCGGAGTAATATCTGTAATCGGACACCACCACGGACTTGGCTCTTGTTTTACTTTATTTTTTTGTGAGCGCGTCAAGAATGTTTGTTGAAATCCTTTTTGTAAAGCGAAACATTTTATGTAGGTGTGACGTACTCTTCAGTACTTTTTCCCGCTTATTACAAAATATGAACTAAGAATTAAACCTGGTTTAAATTGACATAAGCCATTGTTTTAGTGCGGTAGCGCGCGGATCCTAGGTCTATGGTTTTAGTGTCAAAGTTGTCATTTTAAACCTGGTTTAATGTTTAGTCCGTATTTCGTAATAAGGGGGATTAAGTTTACAATTTGAAAAATTTATAGCTTAAATTGATAATTCTAGAAAACGATACTATAGTTTTGACTTGATATTGTATTAATTGGCAGCACATATATTATAAGAATCGCACAATAGATACTTAATCAACTTGTAATATCAGGAGTTTGGACTGCTGATACTTACTCGAACAATGTGATTCTGAAATAAAAACGTGCTCATACAGTACAAAGTTTGGCCAATACTGAGCTCCTGTTGTCGTAGCGTGATGTTATATAACGTATATACTTCCTTTATACAATTAAATGAGCTAAAGAACACAAACATAATTTTCGTAACTTCAGGTTTATAATTCAAATAGTAGATACCGGCTTACCTACGTATTGGGTTGCTAGCTAATAAATAACTTTAATTTCTGCTGAATTTTATGATAAACCTGGCCCGTAAACAGTATAGTACGGTATTAATGCATCAAAGATATCAGATATCGTAACTTTTTATGCAGTGCATTAGTCAGTTATGTTTTATTTACGTTTGTTATAATGTGACAAAGAAAACAACATAGGATTGAAATTCATACTGCCTCCCTCAACTGTCTATGTGAATTTGGCTGCATTCTTTTTTATTTATTTCATTTATTTACATGGGCATGAAAATTTGTACTTTTATAGTGTTTCAAGTGTGTGAACTTTTTAAGTTCCTCAAAAACATACTTAGACTTTTTTCATTGCCATATTGCTGAATAAACCCCTTTTTTTTAAACGTTGATTTCCATGTTATTGTTGTCCACACAGCCTTAATCTTCAGAATATAATCTTTCCAATACCGCATGCCCTTGACATTCCGCTAATAATGAAATCATCAGGTTTATTATAAACCTGGCCGTGTAATTATGTATTATTCTGGCACTTTGAAGCGAGCTCGTTTGCGTCATACGCAGGGAACCCGTCGAGTGTACCTACTTATATATGCAGAACTCGAAATTGCGAGTGGCCAAACGCGAATAAAAAACAAATTTAAAATAATTCGGTGCCATTTGACCCCAGGTGCCAAGTTTTATAAATAAATAAATAAAAGGTGTCAAGTTTACTTATGTTTAATTATCTGATTACTAAAATATAAAACATTAAACAAACATTAAGAATGAGAACTCAACAACAATTTCAGTCGCAATTTCATTGTAGGTAATTGAAAATTTCTAAAGATTTATTATTTAATCGTAGAATTACGTAGTAAAGAAACCAAGAAGCTAATCCCACGCACATTATGAAGTCTCATATTTCAAAACTTGTGCAATAAAGAAAGAAATAGTACCTAGGTAATAGGAAATACGTTAGAAGGCTATTAATCTATCTTTTCTCGAGGGCAGAGCCGACGGGCAATTTTCTAAAAAATCACAGGGAAAAATATATTGTTAACTTGTTTAATATGAGCTAAGCTTTAATTAGGTACTCGGGACTATTCCTCATAAGACCTACTTTAAAATTCACATTGGTCTTATAAAACTAAGTCATCAGCCGTGTCCTTGATTGTGTCTGTTCGCGATAAACTCAAAAACTACTGAACCGATTTTCATGCGGTTTTCACTAAATAGATAGAGTGATTTAGTTATATAATTTTATTGGGTACCTACTTACCTAACATGCAGGCGATGCCTTGGGCGGAAGCTAGTTATATATAAAATGTGTATATGTACTTACCTACCTACTGTAGTAGGTACTTACTTTTATAGACTTCCGAGTCTACCTACATTTATTTTTGGTTGGTAATAGGCTACATAAAAATCATAATATACAATTTTATAGGTAAAAATATTAGTTTTGAGATGTGAAATTATCTAGAATTTAATATTTTTTATAGAACACCAAAAGTTCTTCATGTTTTTCAGATGTTTACTTAACACATACGAACTGAAACTGAAGTATAGTGAAATGTAATTAAACTAATTAGGTAACAATTAGCATAGCTCCGTAGAAGAGCATTATTTTACAAAGGAGAGCGTTCAGAATGCGAGGATCGCGAGTTACGCTGGTGTTGCCAGCTAAAACGAGTTTTCCCCGAAAGTGTGGCGTTCCGTTCTCGCATGACCAAAACAGTCGGGTGCCATACTCTCGGATTGCCAGAAGAGCATTGCACGGCAACCCGACACTCTCTTTGTTTCGTACCCAGACGTTATAATGAGAAACATGTGAAACATAATCGATCTACGGATATCGGAGATGAAATATTACGCCGTCGCTTTTGTTCACTCCGCGTTCGCTCGCTTTGTGTTTTCTATTGCGATGATAGGGTTTTATTTTTGAGCTGTGCTGTGGGAAACTATGCAGTATGCAGTATACGAGTATGTGACTGTCGCCGGTCGGAAACTAAATAAAATTTAAAGAAATATAAATAATGTAACTTTAGAACTTTCTATTGAACTATGGAGTTTTAAATAACGTGGTCCGCGGTGATTGAGCGCGTTCGTGACGTGATTTCGGTATGATTTATGGCTGGGGTACAATAAATTGTCCTTGTTCGAGTACTCACGACCTACCGTAACCGTATCAAACTAATTTACTGGGGCTATTAGTTTACACCTTCATGATCGCTTTCTACTAAAGCTCTTTAGTTTTTCTTTTCAAAGTAAAGCTACGAGTATACATGACAATGTAGCCTATTTAAATCATTCGAATTCAGCTTAGCTCCAATGAGTTTCTATGATGACCGAAATCAATTACCTAGTGTTTTTAGGGTTCCGTAGTCAACTAGGAACCCTTATAGTTTCGCCATGTCTGTCTGTCTGTCTGTCTGTCTGTCCGTCTGTCCGTCCTCGCTTAATCTCTGTGACCGTTAGCACTAGAAAGCTGAAATTTGGGACCAATATGTGTATCAATCACGCCGACAAAGTGCTAAAATAAAAATTGGAAAAAAATGTTTTATTAGGGTAGCCCCCCTATATGTAAAGTGGGAAGTGTTTTTTTTTTTAATTTTAACCCTAATGTGTGATATATTGTTGGAAAGGTATTTAAAAATGAATAGGGGTTTACTAAAATCATTTTTTGATAATGTCAATAATTTCGGAAATAATCGCTCCAAAAGTAAAAAACAAAGCGTCCCCCCCCTCTAACTTTTGAACCATAAGTTTAGAAAATACGAAAAAAATCTGAAAAGTAGAACTTTATAAGGACTTTCTAGGAAAATTATTTTGAACTTGGATGGAAACAACAGATGGAAACTGCAGTTAACCAATATAATTTGGTCCCTGAATCGTATGAGCGCCTATACAATCCAGAGGTCAAGTTTCATTTGCCCGTATTTTTTTTTTAACTTCGTTTACATAATATTTTATTATCCTGAACGTATCTTTTTTCAAACAAAAAAATAATTATTAAAATAGGTTCTCGCAATTCAAAATTACCATCAAAAACTTCTGGCACGTCTATGTATTAATTAGTAACCCAATTCATGAATTTATAGTTTTCAAGAACTAACACTTATTGTGACGGACGGGAAACTACGGAACCCTACACTGAGCGTGGCCCGACACGCTCTTGGCCGGTTTTTTTTATCTATATTTAGTTTATTCAGCAAAAATATTACTGAATCAATTTTAAGCTCATGTCGCCCGTGCTTACCGATTTTAGAATCCAAGCGTTCTATTTCTAGACTTTAAGTACCACATACCTAAGTACTTTACATAATAAGAGGTACTGTAATAGTTCTGTATACAAGGGCTATGTGTAACCGTGCCGGATATACTATGCCGCAACACTAGACTACAATAGGGGTACTATTACAAAAATACTAAAGAACTAAATATTATAACAGAGTTAAACAAATTGGAATTAATATTTTTTTTTACAGTACTACATAAATCGATAATTTAAGCAGCATGTTAGCCATAATAATATGCTATTTAATATTATAATTATTTTTTGGGTTAGATGTTAGATGTCATTAGCCAATTCTTTGCTTCGTTGACCAGTTACTAATCATATTTAGCGCCCACAGAATTACACACATAGAATTTCTTCTAGGGTATGCGGGTTTCCTCACGATGGTTTCCTTCACCATTAGCATATAATAAGTCAGGTGCATAATTAATTATAAATTCCACAAAATGAGATCCACATTGGTGCCGCTAGTCCAAATCGAACTCAAACTGCATGATTTGCATGACATTGGTCACTCATCCATTCGACTAATATCTCTTGATCGCTTCTATTCTCATATAGTATGTATTTTCATATAGTAAGTTAATGTTTTGAAGACCTAATTAAGTTTTTTTATAGAATTTGCCACAGCCATAACAACAAAGACCTCGGTATTGTTATGTTTCTGCAAAACAACGTTGAGGCTAGTTCTTCTGCCACTTTTTCTAAAACAATAATAATTTTTGCATTGTGCATGTTTGGACATTCACACACAGCGCCATCTAGACCTAAACTAAGCTAATGTTGTAATATGCATACTAGACCACTATTGAAATACATTATAACTCTTTCATCCTACTAATATTATAAATGCGAAAGTTTGTAAGAATGTTTGGATGTTTAGATGTTTGGATGTTTGTTACCAGTAAACGAAAAAACCACTGAATAGATTTCAATGAAACTTTGCAGTAATTTACCTTATACATCAGAATAACATATAGGCTATATTTTATCTAGATATCGCGTAAATTGGCTAAACCATGAGAACAAATGTAAAGTAAGTCGGAGAAAAATCTGCCATCTTATAGCTATTTCTGATTTCTCTACGTAAACCGTTAGTTTTACATAAGGACAATGTATGGAGGAATTGTTACTTAAATAGTTATAAAAAAAAGTCCGCGACAGCATATGCCTATCTTTTATGTGGAAGTCGATATAGAGAGAATAGTGAGCAAGAAATACATTTAAATCGGATACTGCATTTAAAGTGAAAAATTTCATGGTATTAAACTAATTCCTAGGAATGTAAATACCTTTATCACTTTTGTCATTTAATGTAGATAATTTTTGTCGTTTACACTAAGTTATTTCGAAAAATAGTTTAAAAGTTATTACGATATTAAATGAAATGTATATAATCCCAAAAATCTTATAATAATACTGTATGTCACCCGTGACTTCGCTTACCTGTTATTTTGTTCCTGTGACCACAGCAACTTTTCACTTTTAGAGGGTAAATTTCGGCCAATATTTTCTAAGTACAGATAATTACTTCAGATTAAACATAACCAATATTACGTGATTGATTAGAATAGTACTTATCTTTGTAAACATCCATCCCGTGTCTTTTTGGTTAAAATTATCAAATATACAAACAAACATTCATCCTTTCAACTTTGTGTATGTATATTACTATATTTATCAACGTCAGCCCTAATGACAATTTTAATAATAATAATAATATTCTACCACATTCACACAGCGCCATCTAGTCCCAAAGTAAGCAATTATATTTGCTTGTGTTATGGGTACTAAACAACTGATATACTACTTAAATACATTTTTTTTTTTTTTTGTAAATACATACATATTATAGATAAATTACACCCAGACACAGAACAAACCTTTATGCTCATCACACAAAGATTTGTCCTGGGTGGGGATCGAACCCACAACCTTCGGCTTAGCAGTCGGGGTCACTAACCACTAGACCAACAGGCCAGTCAAATTCTGTATGACAGATTAAAAAGAAATCAAAGATCTCTTTTTTCTTTTTGCTCACTATACAACCTCATTACTTGAATATATTACTAATTATTCACCAGTAAATTCAAAGAATATATTATGACAATTGTGTAGTAAAATTATCAAATAAAGTAAAATATGAAATAAAATATTTTTTGTAGAAAAGTAAATACATATATTGCAGTATCAAGGTAGTATAGTAGCAGAATACAAATACAACCATAGACCTAGGATCCGCGCGCCATTTTTATGTATTCGCGCCATTTATTTTCGGTCTAAAATTTGACATTTGACAGTGAATTATCATTGTATGTATTTATGGTCGCTAAAGTCATAAACTAATAAAAATAAATGGATATTGTAAAATATGAAATAAAGTAAAATATGAAGAAAAATATTTTTCGTAGAAAAGTAAATACATTGCAGTATCAAGGTAGTATAGTAGCAGAATACAAAAATACCATAGACCTAGGATCCGCGCGCTTTTTTTTTATAACGATTTTTTTTATTTATGGCGGTACGAAGTACGCCGGGTCAGCTAGTTTTAAATACAATTATTACGCCTCGGTGGCGCAGCGGTATACCACTGCTGTGCAAAAGGTTCTGTCGGGTGCGATTCCCTGGTCGGGCAAAAAACTGTATTGGGTTTTCAGAAAATTTACCCCCCGAATCTTAGTAAAACATGTCTAAGAATCATTACGATCTTGTCAGCCTTACAACAAAAAATCGGCCCATACATTTAAGAGCTACGATCTCACTAACAGACACACAGACATGTCAAACTTATAACACCCCTCTTTTTTCGTGATGCTGTTTATGTTTTTTAGAGTGACTGAAGCTGATAGCTTGACAAGCACATTTCTTACACAACAGACCGCACCTACATTTAGTTTCTTATGATTCCTCATTAGCTCGGGGATTTACATACGTGGATACAGGAAGTTTTTATGGCTATTGCGTTCATAGAACTACTTCCTATCGGAGCTTGTTTTTAATCCTAACCTATTTTAAATATTTTAAAATAGGTTCACAATTTTGCATGGCTTACATTTATATGATCACGTCTATCTCCCAATAGTATAGGCTTCCCTCTTATCTCCCTATTCATACACATACGTTAGTTCCAGCTAGGTACTTTAAATTTGGGCCATATTTAGCACATAACTTATGGAAATTATTATTATCGTATGAGCTTAAGTATTTGATTTTGTTGGAATTTCTATAACAAATCGCCAAGAAGGTTTCCAACTTGACTAAACTATCACATTAGTGATAGCTGATACTAACGGCTTTACGTGCCTTCCAAAGGACGGAGACGTTCGAGATTGAAAATGCCACCAATGGTCACCCATCTATGAAGTGACCTTGCCGAACGTTGCTTAACTTTGATGGTCGTAACGAACATCTGAGTACCACAAACCCACGTCCATTGGCGCCTCAAACAGTGATATAATATTACCTCAAAATTTAACTAACCATTCCATTATTCAATATCTTCTAAAACATTTTCAATAATCTACACATCACGCGCCGTACGCATAATTATAATTCTACATATCTACGTCCATAATAATATATTTATCTAGTGACGTCCATATTTGTTTCGTACGTACATTAGCACTGCGATCGTTTTACACGGCATTAGGTAAATTATAAGCTCCACTAGTCGCAGTAACACGATATGTTTGCAGTCGGTGCCGTCTCGACTTCACCCTCGACACAGAGTAGCGAAATACAGTAGGACCATATTGTTTAACATGATTTATATTAGATTTTATTTTAATACTGTTTCATTAACAGCTCAATGGTACTGCCTAGGTGGTGCTGCGAGAATGGACGACAATTGCTCATGTACCGGCTTCGATCCCCAGTTTAGGAAAAAATGTTACTAGGTATAGATTTTTTCTGTCTTGAAATTATTCTTGAAATTAGCGTGGTTAATGGCACATATGCGTCAAACTTTGAGAAAAAAGGCGTATTCTATTATTAACAATATGCACCATAATTTATTGTCACACATGCCTGCCTCTTCAGACGAAAAGGTAAGTATGAATCTAAATAAAATAAATAAAGTTTTAGATGCGATTGTGAACAAAAGATTATGTTAATAATGAATGAGAAAGCCGATCAGAAAGTTTAAAAACCAGTCTTCACCAAACAAAATTTATATAATATTTTGTCTAAACATTATGACTAATGAAATCCAATGAATCAGTTTGACAGATTAAGGTGTGAAAACGACAAATTTGATTTTTTCAAATTTCAACCTGAGGAGCGTCTTCTTGGAACCGAGTTATCCGATGTCGATATCTATATCAAATATTTGAAAATGTATATATGGTCGATATCATTTTCAAACACTTAACACGAAAGTCCATACACTGCTCAATTTGTAGAAAATCTAAATTGAGAACAATTCGGGTACTTCCAATTGGACTAAATTGGAATCTAACTTCGATTAAATCTTTTGATTTATTATTTACACTTTCTACAATTTGAATAGTATCATAAGGGCTTAAGTGGAATGTGGAGATTCGGCTTAAGTTCTCTTGTACTCGAACCGTATTAGAAAAATGTGGGAAACAGTGCGCCAAAGGGGCTTATCATTCATTTAAAATTCGGTAGCGATCAAGTTTCAAATAGCAGCTACTGTTCAACCATAATTTATATTTCTGTAAGTTTAAACAAATCTTTAGTGGGTATTTAATTTCATCTACCAGTTTTAATGGTCAATTTTTTAAACCACATATAGATTTATATTTCTTTTCCGTTTAGCCCCATATTATTATTATTTATAAATTATTATAATTATAATTGATAAGGAAACCTTAGTCAGATTTACAATTCTTTCCTAATATTTATAAAATTTTCTTTTTAACTTATAATTAAATAAGTAAGTATCATAGCTATGACACAATTAAATAGTGCAGTGTGATATGACGGCAGTAAGTGTCTCACCACTTTCACCTCGTTTTAAATTTAGTTTCTTTATGGGCCTCTGTGTGTTGGATTGGACCTGAATCCCCTAGCCTTAGCCTGCCAAAAGACCGGGCCACCATACAGAGAAGTATAGGTACCCGTGAAGAGAAGATTTATAATTTCAATGATAATGCTAAAAGGACAGCAAAACCGAATGTATCTTGCCTTGGACGACTTTGGTTGGAACCGAATGTCAGCAATACTTGAGTTAGATTTACATGTGTGGGTGCAGTATATTTCGCTGTGCATTAATCTATCAGTCTTGTTAATATTAATAACATTATTACACTTGCATGTGCAAATTTAATTTATACAACAACATTATTTTACGATTTCATCTTGACTATTATTACGATTTAACCCACGCATTACGTGTTCATTGAAACATATCCAAGTTCAAATTTCCTGATTCCTGGTAAAACTATGTTGTGTCATTAATTTATGTCACGTTTGAGGTATATTATGTTTACGTTGTTATTTTTATGTAATTTGCCTTCCAACAACGACGTTAAAATGTTCTATGACTAAGAGATTTTTAAGTAGAATATCAGACAGTGGAAATAACCACTAAAAGCGACAATTCATAATTTAAATAAAGAACAACCACTAAAGGCCGATATCAATAATCTATCTATCTACGGAATTGGCTACTAAAGTTATAACTTTGACAAAATATGTCAAAATTCTAACTTTAGTAGCCAAATCCATAGATAGATAGATTATTGAAATCGGCCGTAACGGGTTTGAGCATTGTAATAACGAATAGATGCATTACAAGGTTCTTGATAACCGAGTGGAAAGTGTTTTTTTACGTGTTATCTTCAGTTGTTTTTACAAGAAAAAAAAACCCTTTAAATTAAAACAAAATAAAACTAAATACCTCGACCAGTGAAGCCGTTAACACTATTATCAAATCCAATTCTGTCTAGAACATTATGCAAGTTAGGTGTCAACGATGTACATATTTAATTCACTCAATATTTATAAATGTCAAAAGTTCCTCTCTGATTTAACACGATAACCATCGTAACTCTACACCTATACTTATTAAAAGAGCTTTCATTTTGAAAATAAATATAGAATTTCTTAAGTGTAAAATTTAAACTTTTGGTTATTTGTTTTAATATGTAAATTCATTCAAATTATGAGGAGGCGTATTGTATGACATGTATTGGAGTGAGTATTAGCATGTAACTAAAGGAAACGATGTCAAAATGTTATACCTATAATATAATAATATAATATTTTACCACATTTACACAGCGCCATCTAGTCCCTAAGTAAGCAATTATATTTGCTTGGATTATGGGTACTAAACAACTGATAGGTATACTACTTAAATACATTTTTTTTTTGTAAATACATACATATTATAGATAAATTACACCCAGACACAGAACAAACCTTTATGCTCATCACACAAAGATTTGTCCTGGGTGGGGATCGAACCCATGACCTCCGGTTTAGCAGTCAGGGTCACTAACCACTAGACCAACAGGCCTATATTCTAAAGCTGAACAACGTAGAAAGCAATGTCTAAAAAATATTAAAAGTGTGATGTGATCCAGAGTCCACAACAACAATAAAATCGGCATTCGACTACTAATATAACATTATTTCGTATGTGCCTTTTATGTATTGGCTGCGACTAGAAAAATAAACGTTTTAGATGAAACTACTTACTGAGTAGCCTTATTATAATTGGCACTAGACGAATCTGTCTAACCAGTCAATTTCTTCTAACACTTGTTGCGTCAAGAACGCCTACTGAAGCGAGGCTGAAAAATAATTAAAAGCAACAAATAATAGGACTTTGTGCGAAAACTAATTATTGTTATCTCACACACAGACATACAAAGACTTTCTAAAGCAGGTTTTTTAGGGTTTTGTAGCCAAAATGTCAAAAACCGTTTGTATATCACAAGCATTTTTCTCAAAAATTACTCGATGTATATTGAAAACCTAAATAATAAAATTTCAAAAAAAGAACACTCAAAACTAACGCTTCATCATCATCATATCAGCCCAAAGACGTCCACTGTTGAACATAGGCCTCACCTAATTTACGCACTGCGAGCGAAAAATAAAAAAGCGAAAAATTTTTGCTGCGAAACCCTGCATTGATCATGATCCGACATGCTCTTAACCGGTTTTTTAAAATACGGTTAATTTAAACCTATCAGTTTGCAACACCGCATTATGTTAGACTGTGACGTCACCCTGGTTCGCCCTAATGAATGACGTGGTGAGGATGAGGTGACATGACAGCAATGTCGCCGGTTTGATTAGTTCTTTCTAAAGAATGGTCAATGGGTCAAGGATTTATATTTATATAGTGTTACAGAAATAGAAAGAAATAATTTATAAGTTCCATTCGTTAGATTTTTCTTTCTTTCTCGATTTTGGATTGGCAATGATGATGTAAGTATACAGTATAGTAAATTAGATGTATGAGAAGGTGTTCCTAACCGTAATTTGTCTAGCAAGATGAAGTTAATGGCCCTTAAGTGTTAAGGTTTCCTTTCAAACGGGTGGAAATAGCATTTTGAAAGACGACCTGTAAGGTAAAGGCACCTATTACGGAGGTATTTCGCAACATTTGTAAGTAAGAAACAAAAATAAGCATTTCTAAGCATTTTTAAAGGTGTAAACTAATTTTATCGTCAAAAGTGGAATTTATATTTTGAATTGCTGTTGAGCCTATGTTACTTTTTATGATATTTCTTATTTTAAAAAAATATTTAAATAGTCGGGTCGATTTTCCCTAATACGGAGGTAAAATTTTGGTCAGAGCCTATTACGGCGGTAGACGGCTCCTAATACGGAGGGTCAGAAATTATATTCATTTAAGTTCCGTACAAATAATATTTATTTAATGATATAAATGTTTCATTCAGTTTTCATAAAATTTACAAATATAGTATAACCGTGCATTCACACGCGCGTTTTAAAAAGAGTTTCAGGTAATTAAAATAACGTTAATTTTTCTTTTTACGTTCAGTAAAATATGAGATAGTAAACCTACATAACAGATGGCATATAAGTAATATCAGTGCCTCAAGCTTTTAAAATTTATATAGATTTTACATTTTGAAATTGGTACATAGTTACAAAATGATTACATTTTACAAGTTTTAGTACGGATCCCAAAATATTTTTAGAAATAAATATAGGTAGCCTATGTTACTCGGTAAAGACGTATCTTTCAAACGGTTAAAGAATTTTTTAAATCGGTCTCGTAGTTTTGAGTTAAATTGAAAGAAACAAAAAAAAAAAACAAACAAATGTTACATATTAAGTAGTAATTGCAAGTTAATAGAAAGCTTGTAAAAGTAACATAAATTTAAAAGTTTTTATCGCTTCTGGTTTTATCAAAAAAACATGCATAAGTATCAAATAAGAATCCACAAAAATAAATAATACTATTTATTTATTTACGAAACCCTAAAACTTGTAATTTTATGTTCCATGATGAATAGGGCCGTAATAGGAGATCATAGAACCTAACACAGAGTTACCTGGAAATAACTACCACCGTAATAGGAAAACTACTCGTGTTTTTAATAATCCTAATTCTGACCGTTAAAAATTTCGATAAACAAAAGAGTGTAAATGCTTAATCAAAAGATAACAGTTTTTTGGTTCAGATGTGTAAAACTCAGCCAACAGTTATACAAAATAAATGATTTGTGATAAATTAAAATACACCTTCCTATTTTTACCCCTTCTAAGAAACCAACATTTTGTACTCAACAGTTTTCATATTTAACCAGATTTCTAATTAAAAACACATACCGCAGAATATGGTTTCTAATTTATGAGATTAATAATTATTTCAACTAAACTTGGAACTAAGTCAATAAGTTAATAATTTGAAAGTTATAAACAATTAAACATGCCCAGTACTTTTCCTATTTCGGAGTTATACCACCGAATTAGGATTAATCTATAAAATTCGTATCCTATCACGGCGGTGTTTTATTTCTTATTTTTTGGGTATAAAACAAGTTGCAAATATAAAACAAGCTATTTAAATAGTTAGTGTAATAGTAAGAAAATGCTATAAATAACACATATACAAACTTGAACGGCTTATTAATACGAAAAACTTAGTTTCTAAATATTAGTGTACTTAGTTTTGTCGTTCCGCGTTTGTATGGAAACCCCTCTTACGTCGATGCCGTTACACAAACTGTTTGATCTTGTTGTGTTGTCAATGTGCTATACTTGCAAACTTCAGTTATGTCATGAAGTAATAAATTTAGAATAAGTAGGTCCTGTTTTGGTGTACTTAAACTAAGAAAGACAGGAATAAAACTCGAAAATAGAAATACCACCGTAATAGGAGCCGATTTTGACTACCTCCGTAATAGGTGCCTTTACCTTAGTTTACTGACGACATAATAAAGACACTAAGTGAATATAAATAAATAAGACGAGCTTTCCTTATTAAATGTATTGTATTGTATTGTATTGTGTCATTTATTCTGGCATTAATTTAAAGTGGTTTGGAATTAAAATACGGACAACTGCTTCTGTGCTCTCATTCTTATGAAAACTATTTAAAATTGTATCGATATTTACTCTAAGTATGAACATAGTTATTGTTTCAAAACTGAGTTTTCACTATTTTTATTTTTGTTTATTAATTACAATTGATGGCAGCATTTTGTAAGCTTCAAGCTACGCCAACTTCATCAAAAGTACTGAGACCCTAAGCAGTAAGCATGTCAGAATCGTAGCAGATGGAAGGAAATAGTCTCTGCCTACCCCTCTGTTGGGAAAGAGGCGTGATATATATGTATGTATATATATTACGTCAATCTTTAATTATTTCCACTCTTCTTACACGCGCTTATAGAAGGTTCGGTGAATTGTATAGAAACAGCAGTTAAAATAACACAATCTTCAAGAGCAGTTAAACAAGTTTCAGGTGCACAAACTGTATTTAAAGGCTATGCAACTGTGTATAACTACGCTCAAGTTTTCTGCTCTAGCAACACCGTGCGTAGGACGCCCGGTGTCCGATTACGAACGCTCCTAAATTTACCTTAGCCAAGCTACTGCCATTAAAAGCATTTATGTTATATTGGATATCACAATATTATCGACATGCTCGGGCTTGAGTTACATGAGACCGCGCTTTGACCGCCTGTCTTTGTGAACCTTTTGTGAGTTATGTCTGCGTAAACCTGTACCTTGACAAGGCTGAATATCTAGGTTAGTTATAACTGGCCCTGATTACGCTGTTGTTATGGCGTGTGAATTATAACTGTGTGTTAAAATAATTGGGAGCTATCAAAAGAACAAATAAAAGGCATACTTACCAGTATTAGAGGCGTACTGGCGTAGGTACTATGTAACCAATTCCAAATTTTCGGGTGAAATTTTCATACTATTCGTCCTATCGTATAGAATATGAACTCTCTTTTAATCGTGCCGAATACGTAATGTAATGTAAATAACTAAAAGCTCCCGAATTTGTTTCATAGAACGGGCTAGGGATTTCATACGGAATTTACTTGAACAATACTGAGTAAGGATACAATACTAAAGTACTAAGAATAATTTTACTAATACTGAAGTAGAAGTATAACATTGAAGTAAAACACATTTTTTCAATTGCAACAAAAAAGATAAGATTTAGTTTGTTAAAATCACCGAAGAAAATGTTGCCCAAGTTTCTTAAGAGGAATAAGAGATGACTTTGAGAATAACACAAGTGTCACACTAAAAGTGATTTTAGTTCGTAACGTTTTTAAAAAAATTTCAGGTAAGGTTAAGATACCTTAACGATCTCGATATATCTTGATAATCTATCTTCGATATGGAATCAAGCAAAATTTAGCATGTTTTTATTTTTTATTTACCTACATTTACCTATATTTTAATTCACAAAATGAAAACAACACAATTACCAAAACTTACAGCCAGTATTAATAAATCGAACTGGCCGGTAAAGTTACAACGCTTAATTAATATTTCGATGAGGATACAGCAACTACATATTGTGTATTTAGTAAATTTATGTTGAATAATGGGCGTCCAGTTTTACAACGTTCCTTGCTGCAAGCCGGGTGCGTTCGGAGTATCGTATTTTCACCGGTGATAATTATTACGCAATGCAACACTGGAAGCACTGACGTTGGCGGTAAATTGAAACGCGAAAGCTCACGTATTGTGTGCCTGTACGATATTGTGGTGAAGTCGTTATTAGTTTACAGATTGAGTTTATTGACTTAATTTTCATTTAAATTTCCGATTGTATTGTAGCTCTAAAATAGGAGTGTTTTTCGCTATGAACGTGTACAATTATGTTGTTTTATCGACTCTTTGACTTTTGGTTTAGATATGGTTTTAGAACATGGAAGTTGATCGTCTGGATTGTCAGTTTTGGTAGATGTAGTATTGTAAATCTACTCGTAGGTAACGTATAAGTCTTACATATTTGTCAATTAACCTACTCCTCGACTCGACCAAAACAATTTGGCGCATGACAGCTAGATATTTTTATAAAATTAACTAAATTAAACCAAAATTTTAAAAGTACTAAAGTGATCACTTTTGAGAGCGAGTAGGTACACGAGTACACGACTGCTGCCATGTCATATCACTAGGGCAAGCGAAGGGGTAGAAGCTAGGGTGCAGGCACCGTAACCATAGATTAGAATATAACTGTTGCCGTAACCCAATGATATTGTAATATCATTGCCGTAACCGCATTTCTGTCATGCGTCTAATTCTTAATTTGAGATCAATAAACTTTATTATTTTTATATAGGTGTTATGTATTTTTCAGCGCGACATTTTAGATCGTGGCTTATCAGAGACTACGGATAGCCATAGAGATTTCCTTATAGTATTGAAAATACTGTACCTACTAAGTTAGTTTTGGTCATCAGGATCTTTCTTATTAGTTATTTTGCTTACAGAAGTCGAATCCCTATTAGTACTAATAAGTACTTATTACCTAAAAAACACTATTTATTAAAGATTTATACAGATGTCACAGGTGATTCCGATAATTAAATTTTTGAATACCTACTTAGAAGTAGGAAATATCAAATAGAAAATTTAGTCTGAAAATACCTAAATCAGCGTTGGTATATATGGCGGAGATAGGTTCTATTAGGTAATCGATATTACGTAAGCGAGCAGCTAATCTTAAGATCAAATGTAATGGGAACCTCATGGGAAAACAGAAGACAGTTTCATTTGCGAATACCATTCGGTTGCGGAATTATCTTACTATTACTTAATAAATTACATAAGTAACATTTCCTAATAAAGATCCTCAGACGAATCATAAGTTATAGGTTAGGTTTTATATTTGTTTATCATTTTTATTCCTTCAAAACTTATATAAAAGTAGAGGACATCCGAACTACATTTCGCAAACCTAGGAATCGTACACTCTTCTACTGTCGTATTACGAAGGCGGTTTACCCTGTTTTTCTCATGCATTTTAAATGGAATGGTTCCAAAATAATTATTCCAATGTTCACTAAACACAACAAATTTGCAAAATACTCTTGAATTTAGTAGTCAATTTACGTAGGAAATATCATAGTCAGACAAAGTTCATAATAATAGAGATACTAGTAACGTAAATGGCGAGTGGCGACTACACCATCAACATAACGTCATCCGTCCTAGATTTCTTTCTGTAACCAGAGCCCAATTATCTTAGCGTAGTGACTGGTCATCTTGTCCTCTCTGAAATACTAGCCGTCTCGGCAGGACGCTGTCAGCAAAGGCTTGCAAGGATTAATTAAAACCTGGTTATTTTGATACTCGTGTGTCAAAGGTATATGGTTACTACATAATGAAGGCATCTTCTATACGGACATTGTGAAAATGAAGCTGATTTGTCGTTCAAAATTGTGTTTTAGATTTTACTTAACTTTGTGTTGTAACTAATAGTTAGTTAGTTGCTCATTATGATGAACAATGGCGATGGTTTAGTGTGGCAACGTTTTCAGTTATATTGTTATCTTACTTCATTCTTGAATACTGTGATCTTTATGAAATTTATAAATGTGCGAAAATGTACCTATGTCCTAAAATTCTTTAAGTGGAGGCTTGTTAAAAGCAATTTCTTTAAACATTATTTGTAAATGCTAGAATATATGTGGGTAATAGTCTGTAAGCCTTCCTAAATTGTAAAAAACAATTATTAAACTCCTTTCGGATCAGACCTTGTGGCTGGACGTCCTACGCTGCGCTTGCCGGTGCGTGATTTTCGTTGCCGAAAATATGTTTAGGTATATATCTATTCATTTTATTGAACTAAAAGTAGGTACCTATGTGTAAAAGCGCATTAGTTTCTTAGTGAAGATTTAAAACACACAATAGAAGCGTTTAATTAGTTAGATGACCGGTTCGATATAAAGAAAAACCACTTTTAAATGTCGTCGGACGGATGTCGAACATTTAACAATCGTGTTTTTAACTTTCATCATGAAAACTGGTCCAGCATTTCTGTAGGCTCATAATAATAAAATGCTAAGTAAAACACGCAACGCTGCCAAATTACCAGCAATAAATGAAATTTGATGAATGATTAACAACTATTATTTCGATACCTACTTTTACGATGTTACTACATATATTTGCGAACGAAATGCTGATACAATATGACACTATGTTTTTTTTTTATTTTTTTTTTTAGTGACACAGATACCTGTTGAGTTACGCCTTGTTGTTAAAAGCGGACGTTTTGTATATCCATAACAATTTATTAAAGTGTTGTCTGGCAGTAACGTCGACGGTAAGGAGGTCATCAGCGGCGAGTTATTTTATATAAATCGTGTTTTATTTAAAGTTGGGCATTAAAATAGCTGGATATTTGTGGACGTTCCGATTAAAGTACGTAGGACATCATTATAATCCAAAAATCTCGTGATGCTTTCTTTCAAATTGATATAGACAAGCATCATCGTTTCTAAAATTATAATAAAAATACCTATGAGTAAATCAACTTAAAGTTTTGTTAGTAAGTATATAATTTTTTTTGTTAGTAGGTACCTATATAAATTAACGTTATTTATTTGATGATGCTTCTTTAGATTCGTTTATATTCGTAATGTTCAAGAAAGCATGAGGTGGATTTTTTTAAGTTTTAAACAAACCTCAAAAGTTTATTTGCGTAATCATTGTCAACATTTGGCATGATACGCACAGTCATGTGATAATTATGTATGTACTTATACTAATACCTATTATAAAGAAGTAAAGTTTGTGAGTTTTATAACGTTGTACGGGTAATCTCGGGAACTACTGAACCGATTTGAAAAAAATTGGATAGCCCATTTATCGAGAAAGTTTATAGATATAACATCAATCAAAATCTACGGCCAATAGGAGTTGATCAGTGGCCAAATAAAGAACGACGGGACTGAGGCCCCGTGCAACTTCTAGTAAAAGATAAAAAATAAAACAATAAGTACCTAAAGTAGGTAGTAACTATTCGGGTGACGATGAAGGACTCCGATGAAGTTTACACGTTTCAATTGGTGACTACCTATGACATTTCTTTCTTACTTCTTACTGACATTTCTCCCCACTAGATGTCTGGATTAAAAAGTTGATAGGTCAGACTTTGTGACAGACTTCTATGATATCGCTCATCGTGTGAGCGGGGATTCAAAGTTGTTAATTAAAGTACATTAAATTTTTACCCTGATTATTAATATTTTTAATACCACTATTTTTTTTTTAATAATATTCTACCACATTCACACAGCGCCATCTAGTCCCAAAGTAAGCAATTATATTTGCTTGTGTTATGGATACTAAACAACTGATATACTACTTAAATACATTTTTTTTTGTAAATACATACATATTATAGATAAATTACACCCAGACACAGAACAAACCCTTATGCTCATCACACAAAGATTTGTCCTGGGTGGGGATCGAACCCACGACCTCCGGCTTAGCAGTCAGGGTCATTAACCACTAGACCAACAGGCCAGTCATTATGATAGCACACAAGCTTTCGGTTTCTACTGGTTTGTTTCCCACTCTGCATCAATTGCTGCATCTTTTTATCCTGATGATTCTAACCGACTTGGCTTGTTTTCCAGGACTTTGCAGAAACAGCGATGAATGAGTTGCTCGGCTGGTATGGGTACGAGAGACTAGAGTTGCGGAGGTGGGCGGCCTCACGGGCTCGCGACGCGTCCAGTCCAGAGCAGACCAGTGAACAAAAAAACAAAGGTAGTTAAATGTTTGAATTCTCTTTCTTTGGCTTTTGAGAATATTTTTATGCATTACTACCTCGGTGGCGCAGTGGGATTTAGTTTCAACTGTTGGGTCAGAAGAAGTTCTGGATTCAGTCCGAGTCCTTCACTATTTAATTATGAAAGTCAGATAATCATACCTATTATATAATTGCTGTTTATATTTTACGGACTACTTAAGTCCCTTCGGCCAGATTGGAAAACGGTTTCGAAAGCAGAATTATTTTTATTTTAACGAAACCTAGTTTCCAATAAAAAGAAATCTGTTTTCGAAATTGGTCTCCAAAACAGAAAGTTCGATCTTCTTAAAAATTCGATCAATAGAGCGTCTCAACTCTCAACGATATTTTAGTACTTAAATTAATTTAATATAAACATTTAGCCAAAACTTATCATGTCTCAGCTTAATAGGAAAATGTATTTTCTTCTTTCTTCTTGTCTTGAGTCGAGACCGCGACTCGACAAGCGTAAGAGTAGGAGTAGTTCGAATAGAATGCCCTCGTAGATGAACCGACGACTTAAAAAAGGTCAGGCCCATATCCAACAGTGTAATGTAATAGGCTGAAATGCTGATTCTCTAGTATAATACTTACTTACCTTCTTAAATGAGCAGACATACATTACAGAGAAGTACACAAGTGCTGTGTCACTTAACCGGTTTTAGTTGATATTTCCCATATCTCAAATTACATATGAATAGCTTTAGGAATCGCATGGCCGTTTGATGGGCAATGATATATCATTGAAATGAGTCATTATTTCTCTTGCATTTGACGTAGCAGCTTCATTAGTAAACAAACTAATTGTTTATGAATATCTCTAGTAATTACAGTAAGTTAAAGTACGTATACCTGGTATATGTCAGCTAAGTATAATAATATATCTGCTTCGGTGGTGTACATGGCTTTGTGTAATGCTTGCTCTACACAGGACACAAGTCCGCGGACGTTATGTTTCGAGTACTCACTCAATCGACAACCATTTTTATAATAATGTTGCGTGCCTGCCAGCTAATTCTGTCGGCATCATCACAGACTGAACGATCGCAATTTTTTTTTAATGACGTCTGTCGCTCGCCTATATTATATGCTACCCAACATAGCTGGGGAAAATGGGGTACCTAGGTACCCATTGAGGAAAAAAGTTAAATATACTATTTAACTTTCCTCAATGGGTAAATGCCTATTGAATTTTAAGATTAAATCGCGCGGCCTTTTCAGTATTTTCTGTATCTAGTTACCAGGAGTAACGCCTACGTCACGATTCTAGGGGCATCCAACTAAAATGACCTTCATAAAATTATACGAAATCCGAACAAATCATATTAAATTTCTTCGAAACCGACCCTCTTCCCGTTGCAGCTGTAATTCTACGAATAGACATTTCCGAACGTAACCCTCGCGCGCTTTTATAAAAATGGCGGTAAAACGAACCACCGAGCTACCGATATTAATCTAATTCCTTTATGATTTAGTTTAATAGACTCATATTCTCGGAACCCTTATTTTATATAGATATTATATCGATAATTTTAATAGTATCGATACCGGGAAAGCCGATAAATATCGCTTAGTTAGTGGGAATACGTACTGAAAGCTTGGTACATATTACGAATAGTACCTACCCTACATCGATGTTAACAAACGTACATTATTTACAAATTTGATACCGCAAAGCCGGTTTACTATTCCTAATGAACGCCCGCGAGTATGTTGTTTACACAGGTACCTATGTAGGTGTGCCGCAAGTGAAAATGTAGAACTTTGTGGTTAAATTGTGATGATTAGGAATGTATTACGTTACAATATAACGTTACATACACTCCCAACACACGCGTCAATTTAGCACGAAATAGCACTCCTACTGAGATATTCTAGTGAATATTCATGAGTGTAATTATTATTAACGTATCGCTTACAAAGAAAATTTTGTACTCAGATAAAACGGTTTGTGCAACTTTTTGTTCAACTATTTTTGTTACCTATATTATAACTATGTTTTTACTTTTATTAGACTGATTATTTATTTTCAAGAACATTTAGAATTACTCACACATTAGAAACAAAACTTTTTTTTACAAAACATCGGTAGCAAAAAAAACTAAAAATAATTTATCTCTTTGTAAGTGACATTGTTCTATTTAATTTCCAGTTGTGATTGAAAATTTAATGATAACAATTTAATTTTGATGACATTTGATATTTTTCCTTTGAGTCATTTTCTTTATTTGATTATTATTTATGCTACAGTAAAAAGTCTTAACCAAGCAAACGTAGTTTTGACTGAATTCTTTAAGTGTTGGATAGCCCAATTATCGAGGAAGGTTAGGTTATATAACATCACGCTACGGCCAATAGGAGCTGAGCTGTTCTAGTTCTAGTTAAAAAATACATTTTTTTAAATTCAAACTTATTAAATAATATTTGTGTAGGTACACAACATATAACATCGATGACCGTAATAAATAAGTCTCAAATGATTCCTATCAAATTTAATCGTTAGTTTTCCGTTACTTTATCGTTGAATTGGAAAAACGGAAATTAATAAGGTAGTTTAACGAGGTATCATTTACTCGTCCTATAACGAAGCGCAGTAATGAGAAAGCCAGTGTAGTGTTTCATGTTTTTCCTCTATTCAATATCATTCAACAATTAATTGGAGATGGTTACTCGAGTCGAGACTGACTGTAACAGAAAAATAATATTTTTAGCTTCCAACAGTTCAACCGTTATACAATTTTACCAGAACAGAATATTAGAAAACGCAGAATGAGGCAAAATTTTCAAATAAATTAGGTACCTACCTACCTAATTAAAAATTAAATTATATAACATTTTGTAGGTTTAAAATATTAAAGAATATAAATAGAGTCTAGTTTAAATTAAATGGTAGTAGGTAATTAGTTTCAGTTTAATTTTCGGGATCGGCGATGCCGAGTTACCGGGTATAGATTTCACTAAAATCATGTTACGCGTCCAAAATTTTTTTATTCAAATAATGTGATATTTGTAGCTGCAACTTTCTGCTCTTTCAATTAGTCAGGCGCTCTCGATATCCTATATCTAGATAAAATATATGCTATTTTCGATCTCTTATTTGTAATGGCCGAAATGGAATAATTGCTGTTACAAATGGATATTATTTTCATTTAAATAATGTGTAAGAACATATTTTCCTTTGCATTTTATATTTTTGATAGCTATCGAAGTAGTGAGGTGGGTACATGGACGACTGTTCTGGGTTCAATCTAAATATTTGCATGAAAGAAGTTGGAGGTGATTGACGGAGGAGTAGAATGCAGTAAATACTTTTTGTTACGAGTGACTAAATACTAAATACCCGTGTCACAATTATTTGTTTCTCGGTGTGGTAGGTGTTACATTGGTTATTATCAAGCCGACCTAGCGCCTGAAAAGTGATGTACCCTAATAAATGGAGATATCATCATCATCATTTCAACCCTCAAACGTCCCACTGCTGGGCACGGGTCTCCTCCGAAGATTTTTGGAGGGAATTTAGCCTAAGTTAGGTACTTTACAACGCTGGCCAGACGGGTTGGTAGTAGTTAGGTCGCTTAGTCGCCTTTTACGACACCCACGGGTTGAAATGGGGTAGTGAAATTATGTATTCTAAATCCGTCACTACACGGATGGTAACGGGATACTATATCAAATCAATCAGTGATATTTGCCTTGTGAGGTTTTCAATGTTTGATAATGTGTTCCTTATTCTTTAAAAAGACAACGCCCGCACTAAGGAACAAGCCTTGTGTCGCGGGGAGCTTTACAAACATGAAACTAACGGACACAAAGTACACCCAGACTAGAAACAAATATCTATGAATCACACAAATATTTGTCTCGTGTGGGAATCGAACCCACGTCACCCAGCACCGCGATGTAGTGGCGAGGCGACCACCTTAACCACTGCGCCACGGTGACAGTCATGTGTCGGTGTGCAAAAGAAAATCAACGATAAGTTCAGCAAAGCTTGTAAAAAAACCACTTACATCCAAAATATAGTCCGTCACAACACGGACAACGGAACGCGGACCTAAATCCACGGGACCCACGGGTAGTCACTACCTACCAACATAATTGGGTGCGAACAGAGAAAATAAACAGTAACACTGTTTCTAAATTGGCAACACAATCTTAAGTCCATTGCGTCAATGGCCTAAGAATGACCTTAGACAACATCAGAGCTATCAAATAAATATAAATTTCCATACAATATATATATATGTAACTATGGTAGATTCATTTGTTGACACTTGGCAACTAGTGTAGTGATCAAGGTGATCTTACGATTAAATGCACTTTTATTTGTCAGTCATCAAAATAGCTCAATGAGACATAACGTCTTGACAGGCCCGACACGTAATGTCTGCGTTTAGAAGATTTATTATGCTCTAGTCTGGTCACAATTTAAGGCTATTCCCAGATGGAAAACGTTTTTGGAATATTTAAACCTATAATAATAATAATATTCTACCACATTCATACAGCGCCATCTAGTCCCAAAGTAAGGAATTATATTTGCTTGTGTTATGGGTACTATTCAACTGATATACTACTTAAATACATTTTTTTTGTAAATATATACATATAGATAAATTACACCCAGACACAGAACAAACCTTTATGCTCATCACACAAAGATTTTTCGTGGGCGGGGATCGAACCCACGACCTCCGGCTTAGCAGTCAGGGTCACTAACCACTAGACCAATAGGCCAGTCTGTAACAACACCTAATTATAATTAGTAACTATTATAATTAGTTATCTATTTAAAACAGTGGTTAAAGAAATGATTCTACTTTCTAAAGATTAAGTTCTAATTCCCATCATTCTCACTAGTTCAAACGAGTAGTAGGTACAACCGGGTGTAACACGTAATTAACTAACTAAAAATGAATTGAACAAAACAATAAAACTCGTTTAACGTATTATATTTAGTAAATACCTCCAATTAAATCGAAAAAAAAATGAATTGTGTTAGAGAAGCTTCAGATCATGAAACACCATGTATATATAGATATTCATTGAGAAGATCGTATTCCGAACATTGGAGATTTCAATTTCAATTTAAGCACCTATCCAGTTCTCAATTTCCTCAAAGGATCAATCACGGAGCGATGGACGTTTCGCTTGAAACCCACGCGTGTAAGCTGCTTGTTTAGACAATACTAGGTATCTGTTACGTGAAGTTGAGGTACTTCGGAAAAACATCTATCACTGTGACAAATTCTACGTACAGCGTTTCCACTCGGTTTCCATTTCTAAAAATAAGTTACACGCCAGAAACTGACACGTAGTAAACTGTAGGGAAATATAATCCGGCCAAGTGTAGACCGTCCGATGAAGCGCCTGTAACAAATGCTAACGTTGCCTTTGATTTAGATACCATAAAAATATAAGCCTGATTATTTTAAAAACTCACAATTATTTTTATTGGGTATCATAAAATTATAATTACAACATTTTATGGTTACGTATAAGTTTAGTTAAAACACTATCTTTATTATATTACTGGGTAGGTATATGCATGTACCCGCAATCAAATCAGGAAACATCAGATGGTCATTTCCTATCTCAGAATTTTGTTCAGTGTAGCTGCATGCAATCTTAATATGAACAGAACAAATATTATAGGCTGATATTGTGTCTCTCTGTTGTATTCAACATTTTTTTAACAATCCCTTTCTATTTTCTTCAGCAGACGAATGCTCGTGGTGTAACAAGAGTATTACCAGCGAGGGTGGTGCTCTGCAGCAGGCCGGAGCCACGTTCTGTTCCGAGCTCTGCTTCAGTCAGTCGAGACGGGCGAACTTCAAGCGAGCCAAGACGTGCGACTGGTGCCGGCATGTCAGGCATACTGTGGCCTACGTGGATTTTCAGGTGAGATATTCATTATATTATATCGTATTTGCACCAAATAGGTCCGGCTCTACTTTAATTTTGGAAAAAATATCAGGATGCCGTGAAAAAATATCATTGTCAAAAATATCATCATGTTTCATTGCTAGATCTGAAAAACTGAATTTCCTTTTAATTTTAACAGATTAAACTAATTTAGTTTAATCTTTTGAACACCCTAAAATTGTAAGCCATTTGAGGTAGCGGATGTCAGGATATGGATGAACCAGTGACAGGTGGAAATTGAGTAGAGTTGTCTTACTTTCAAGGGTTGTACATTAATCAAAACACAGCATTTTACATACATACATACCTACATTACGTAGATACCTTATCGGTATACCTACATATTATCATTTAAATGGTTGGACAGATATAATATAATGTGATAATTAAACATCTAAGAGACCGAGCAACAGCAAATAACAATGGCGGATGCCACAAAATACTACGTTTAGAGACTTCCTTACAAATAAACTCGCAAGGCAATGGCTAATGCAGTTTACGGGGTCATGATACATAGATGATCATAAATACATATTGTTTTTCAATCTCAATTAACATAAATATAATATATCTACTAATTTCAGAACACCAACATAGTTGATCATTTTACTTTATCAAGAGAATAAAGTCATCGAAATTGTCTAATAGATATTGTTTTTACATTTCAGGATGGAGCCACTCAGCTGCAGTTCTGCTCAGATAAATGTCTAAACCAATACAAGATGCACATCTTTTGCCGTGAGACGCAAGCTCACCTTGATCTCAACCCGCATTTAATCAACGCTTCATCATCCTCCAATCTGATCACTCCAGAACTGTGGTTAAAGAACTGCAAAAGCCGCTCTGCGTCTCCGACTTCAGAACGGTCTGGATCCCCGAACCCAGAGAATGCACCTACCAGAACGTCTAACGCCGAAAAGACAGAAGCACAAAAGACTCAAACCAGATCTCCACTTCCTTTAATAACAATTGCGCCAACAGCAAAGCTGATGAAGCCAAAACGTCCTTCCGAAGAGACTATATCTGTCCAAAAGTCTCCTGAGTCGAAAAAAGACGCAAGAAACACAAAAATGAATTTACGAAAACGAAGGACGTCGAAGTGTTCGGCTACGGTTACTTCTCAGACTGTACGACAGCGGACTTCGACGCCAAAAGCTCAAGATCTTCGTATGTGCAGTCCTTCTGACGTGTCTTCACCTGCTTCTTCGACAGTCGGCAGTACATTACATTCACCACCCCATCCCATAAACCCACATCCGCCTGCGCCACCGTTCCCTACCAATCCCATGTTCTCAATGCCCCCTCCAATGTTTATGGAGAACCATGACCCTAGACTCCCTCCTATGTTCCCACCACGACTTAACTTCATGCCACGGCCCGGCATTCCTCTAGAGAGGCCTCGGCTCCCACCACCTATGAATTTTCCTCCACCAATGCAGGGGCAAGCTCCACCTGTTACAGTATTAGTCCCATACCCAGTCGTACTTCCGATACCGCTTCCAATTCCTATTCCCATACCATTTTCGGCGTTTCTTCAAGCTCACTGCGCGAATAAAGTTAAAACTGAAACTAAGAATGAGGATGTAGAGGGACCTTTAGACTTTACAATGAATAGTGATAAAAAGAAGGATGAAGAAGCTATCGAAAATAATAACGAACCGGTCCCCGAACCGCCCGAGGAGATCAGTCCAGTTAGTGAACAAAACAATGAGCGAGTAGAGGAAGACAAAACTGAATCTGATACAACCGATATTGGGAATCCAGAACAGACTTTACCGAAGTTTAAAATAACTAGACTGGGAAACAAAATGGCGAAAATCGTTGCTAAAAGCAGGGAGCCTTCAGAATCAACCAGACCGTTGAGAAAGCGGCGGAGACTTGTGGAAGTTGCCACTGACGATGAAGCGCTCATTCCAAAGACCAGAAAAATAGTTGAAGTGTAAACGTAGTTTTCAATAATCTCTTAGCCTCCGATACATATCACAAACGCATGATAATCCGAACAGAGTTCATTATTCTTTCAGATTGCTAGTCTTAGTTATAAGATATGATTAAAACTTAAATGTTATAGTATTAGGACGCACTGTAAATGTGATATTAGTAACTTATTACTTCAATGTACGTGAAATAAAAAGATATAACTACTCTAATATTACGTTTTATTACTATTCTACTATCAGTATGTTTATTAGCGTACGATAAGAAGCTAATCCTTGAAATGTGGTACAATAACAAAAACAATGTTATCGTACAATAATAATAAATTGAAAGTAATGGAAAGTCTACAAAACCAAGTAACGAATGATGAACGCTGCTATTACGAGTCCAAAAAATAAACTTACCGAGACATGCCGGTAAATCAGTAAAGATATTAATATGCATGTTTGGACATTAATGGGTTCCTGCATGAAATATGAAAATATATGAATAAATGAAAATTGAGATCCAATTACGATGCAATTGATCCATTCGTCAATTAGCAGATTTAGACTAGACCCAGGACTAGTTTGACAGTGATATACTAATGTTTAAGTTATAATATTTATGTCAGACACTAGTCTGAGAAATCGCAGCCGAGAAAAAAGACTCACCTACTCACATATTTCAATGATGTCAGATAATCTGAAAACATGTGTTACCATGCCAATATACTGAAAAACAATGAATCATTCATATGTACATGTAGATTCAGGTGTGACATACATCATGACATCCGCCGCAACACAATTGTGCCCAAATAAACAACTCTTATAATTTCAAAGGCTTTTAATAATTCGACTTTGAACATCATCGCTAAAAACAGTTTATGGAAAATATTGATTGCTATATTTTAACAACATGTTCTTACTAACTAGGAACTAGGCCACACAAGGTGGATTGTATGGCTCTATCAACAGAAATTTGTACATATTTTGAGATCCAATTAGATTATTACATCATTAACATTATTGCATTCTATAAAATTATATCCTCAATATAATTAAGCGTCGGATGTACCACATTAAATGCGTCATAACAATTAAAGGCAATACTGGCATTTCAAAACTCATTCTTGTTTGGATACAAGGCTCTATGGGTATTTAGCGACTCGTCAATAAAGCTACTATATCGTCAGGCTCGCCATTCTATCCAACTGCACCACTTACATGACCATACCATAATAAATGTTCAAATTGTTGACAACATATTCAAACTTACACACTAACTTACAACAGTACACTCATGTAATTAGCGAAACTGGACAGATCGAAATTCAATAAAATATCGAAAAAGTATTTTGGCCAATACATTCTAAGTTTAAGTAGAATGGTTCACTAAGTAATCATATTTTCGACTTCACCACTAGCTGAGCTCAGTAATATTCTAAATCTAAGGTTCAAAGATAAATGCTTTACTGTTTGTTGTTATACAAATCCCAGAGTGTAATAGCACCATCAAGACCACCCGCTGCCATTATATTGGCATTCCAATATGAGACCTTTTCAGTAGAATAGACAACATCCTGAATAGCTTGTTTGTGCTCTGTGAGCACTACCAGGGGCCTTAGAGAATACCAAGAAAATATATGGATGTGGCCATCCCAGCCACCTGAAGCAAAGACCTTTCCATCAGACCTGGTTTGAACTTTGTTTATACCTGGGTTTTTTATTGTTATATCCATCTTGTGTGCCAAGCTTAAGTCTTTTCTCCCTATACTAAATATCTGTATCACATTTGAAGCATTGCCAACCATGCCTCTTTGCTGTTCGGGGTGGTAATCAACTGACATGGGACACTCCAGCGTCTGAAGCTTGCCGATACATTGACTAGTGTTGAGATCCCACAGGAGGAGCCATCCTGCTTCATAGCCCACCAGCAGGCATGGTTGGTCACAAGGAAATTCAATATATTTCAAGCACATTGGATCTCCTAGTTTCAGAGAAGGGTCTGGCTCCAAACAACCCACTTTCTCTCCGGAAAAGTTGTAAGCGTGGACTTTCGATTCCTTGTCAGGTACATAGAGTGTTTCGAGTTTTGTGTTGGCTTCAAAGCGGCAGAACCCAGGGTAATCAATGTCAATGAAGGCATCTTCTTCGTAACCACTATTTGTTAAACAAAATACTTTGAACTTGCCGCCCTTCTCCTGAGTGATGAGGTGGTTACTTGTGTGGATGAGGTGAAGAATGGGAGCTTGACCAACTTGAATCTTCTGCTGCACTCTGTTAGTCTGAAACAGATAACAGATTTTGTAAATAAAAGGAAAATAAATCACATACTATAGAGGTTACAAAATCATTCTCTATTTTAGGTACAAAAGGATTGTAATTTTTGTTAGAGGTATCTATTTTAATGTTATGCCATAGGATCTAAAGATGTCAACAATTTAAAATTACAGTAAATTTCAAAGTTATTAGACACTGTAATGTGGTGCCAAGTAATAACAATTTACTAATCTAATAAAACAGATAAATTGCGTATGTTTTGATTTGGCAGACGTTTCACACATTTCTAGGTCGCGAAACGAGGGTAGTAAACAAAAATGTCACGCAATAAATGGAAGCCATAGGACACGTCATTAACGCCTTTTGCGCAGTTGTTTATGGTGAATAATATCCTTGGAATATCTAAGTAATCTTACCTGAAGGTTGTATGCATAAACATAGCCGTTTTTTGAACCGGCTAGTAACCTCTCGAGACCACCAGGCAAAAAGCTAAATGCCAACGAATAAACAGGAACGTTATCCACATTCCTGATCGTATAAACGGGGTCTGGAGGTAACAGTGCCATCTCTGGTCAAGCTTAAACCGAAATTATTTGTCGGAATTGGTAAAATAAAATAATAACAAAATTAATCAAGCCATCAGAAACTCAACCCACTACTACGCACAACACAAAACTGACATAAAAACAAAAAAAGTCATAACGTCACAATCGGATGTGTTTAGAAGATTAATAAGACAATGGGCATAAAATAACGGTATTAATGAACGGTAAGAGTTAGTAAAAAAGCAAAAATCGATATGTTATCAATTTACAAAAATATTGAACCAAAATAAAAAAGGTATCAGAATGGTAAATTTACTTCTAGGACAATAATGTTTTTAACATTTTGTGAGATTTTAACGAAAGACAAATGTTTCTTATCAGTAATTTGAACGCACCTCACTATAATTGAAAGATCGTCATTATAATCTGTGGGTAACTTCAGAATCGGATATTAGTGATGTTACAGTTGATTAGATATATTGATAATCGATTCAAATCATTGGAAATGTTAGGTACCTAGTCTGTTCTGCTAAATATTCGATTGACGTAGTTATAAAACCATTTAATTAAATTTCTTCGTCAATGTTCTTCTTATCTTATCTTATCGAATGCGCTTAAGGCACCCTAGTATTGGAATTTATCAAGTCACCCAGAAAACTTCCAACTAGACCTAATAAGAAGAGCTAACACTACCACATTAAGTGATAACCAGAACCAACGGTATTACGTGCATTCCGAAGCATGGAGGTGCTCGAAAATAAAATGGCCAACAACGATAACTCATCATGGACTGACCATGCCAAACGTTGTATAACCTCAATGATCGTAACGAACATTACATCTCATTATCACAGTTAGAAGCACCTGTTCAGTAATAATAATAATAAAATTGATAAATCCATAAAATAAATTACTCTAAAGTTAGCTGGGTACGATTGTACCTACTAAAACATTTCGTGTGTAGGTCACTAGTTACTTCATTGTTGTGATTTTAAGGCTAAAAGAATTATTTATTCTATAATGTACATAAAAATTACAAACAGAGAAAGTCCAGTAAACGATTGTGATACGTTTATGCTCCATGGCCATTCGGATTATCTAACATTTATCTTAGCAGACTACTTTATTACCTACCTAGTATAATGAACATGTTGCATGAACTTAAGCAAAATTTTAAGTTTTGATGAAAAATCTGGCAGAACAATTGCCTATTAAAGTTCAAGATATAATTATATTAACTGAAATAATACATACCTTTTACCTTTTTTATTTTTATAAAATACATACCTAGATAATATTTCTGAGCCTAATTTAAAAAAAACAGACAAAACAGACCCTTGCCACACAACAATATATTTTACTGGGTGTCTCCGAAAAATAATTATAATATCATATCTCATATCATATTATAATTATATCAATTTAAAGACCATTACAACTGTAGCACAATGTTAAATAATGATTCAGTTTAAAAAAGATAATCGATATTATTAAATCGGCTCATATAATATCGATATTATTCCCAACACTGTTTATCTACCAGCAACCTGTCAATCACTTCACTGCGTCAGTTTCTCTTCACGAGCAGTAATATCGTGTTTTATACTTTCATGAATTTTTGAATGAGAAATAATTGATCTTACCTAATAATGGGTGCCATATATAAATTAAGGAGATTAATTTAACCGTCGAAATTACAAATGGCTGCGGACTCGCTTCTGAAAACGGGCAAGCATTCGAAGTATACATCATATAGGAAAATCTTGTATCATAGGTTTTTCGTCGGCCTACTCTTGTTTATAGTGATATCTTTAGTGTTTACTGTGGTGTTTAACGCGTTTTCGGGTAGTTCACCACGGATAGATGTGTATCAAACTGTGAATTTGGACTCTACAAGTGTCGAAGTTGTAAAAATCAGTAGTGGTTCGGTGGAATCTCAAGCTCGTGTGACAAACTGCACATATACAGACTGTTTTGATGTGTACCGATGTGGGAGAGGAGGGCACGACAAGATAACAATATACATATATCCTTTGAAACACTACCAGACTGAGAATGGGAATTCTATATCACAGTTTTCTAAGGAATTTTATATTATATTAGATACAATAAAACGTAGTAAATATTACACGCCGAACCCTGAAGAGGCGTGTTTATTAGTACCTAGTATAGATACTCTGAATCAACACAGTTTTTCAAGTAAACATGTGTCACAGGCGTTGCAGTCTCTGCCATAGTAAGTAGTCGACAGATAAGGAGGTCTAAACACAGACAAACAATTCCTTGTTACATACTATTTATAGTAATAATAGTTACCTACTCTATTAGCTTACAATGCTATTACATTTATTGGTCAAAAAAAATTTTGAACTGAAATTATAAAAAAATATTTAATGAAATTTATTATTAAATGTATTGTTTTTTTTTTATATTATGTCACTCACATCATAATATTAAAAATATGTCTACTTCTCACATTACTTTTAATAAAATTTATTGATGTACCTTTGTAAGCAACTATTTTTGTGGTGATTTAAACATAATTAAAGTTTTAGTTTTTAATTTATTCTCAATGTACCTATTTATATTTTATTTATTAGGAAACAAATGTTATTAAATGTTAACCAATAAGTAATTGTTCACAATGTAGATATTTATTCTATTTTATTTGATTCAAAATCAAACTAGGAAATAAGTTTTTTTTTAAGGATACATCCTTAAAAAAAAACTTATTTCCTAAGTTTGATGATCATTGCTGGCCTCACTTAACCTCCAACACAGCAAGGGACTTTGGTGCTTTTTTTTTGCGACTGACGGTCGTTGGATGTACAAAATCTAATAAATACTTTACATCAATTATTTTGTTCAACAGTTGGAACAAGGGAGAAAACCATCTCATATTCAACATGTTGTCGGGCACGACACCAAATTACAACTCCGTTATCAATCTCAACACAAGCAAAGCCATTATAGCAGGAGCTGGCTTCAACACATGGACATTCAGATATGGTTTCGACATATCAATACCAATTTACAGTCCAATGGCAGAAAAAATTGACAGTACACAACCGGAACAAAAGAAATACCTTATTATTTCAACTCAGCTCAATATACCACACAATTATTTAGAAGAATTACAGAATATAGCGTCATCCTCCAACGATTTGTTGTTGTTGGACCGATGTAAGACTGAAACTACAGATCATAGTAAGAGATGTGAATATACAACGGGTACAGTGTTCGAATACCCGAATATCTTAAAAGAAGGAATGTTCTGTTTAGTTGTAAGAAGTGCAAGATTAACTCAAGCTCTACTGATGGATATTTTAGCATCGCAGTGTATACCTGTTGTGATTGCTGACTCTGTTGTGATGCCATTCAACTCTCACGTTGATTGGAATAAGCTAGCTCTTTTTTTACCGGAGGATAATATAAAAAACTTGGTGAAAATAGTGCATTCTGTGAGTAAAGAGAGACGTGGGGAACTTTACTGGCAGCTACGTTGGGCGTTTGATAGATATTTCGCTAGTGTAGAGAAAATTACGTTGACTGCTTTAGAAATAATTAATGAAAGAGTGTTCCCGTTGGCAGCTAGAATGTATGAAGAGTGGAATATGCCTGAACATTTGGTAAGTTTGTTTATTTTATATTCATTTCTAAAACTGTCACTGTTGTTACTACTACTTGTGAACAAACTTTGTCAAAGAGAAGAGAAAATAGGTATAAATCATCTGAATTGTGCTGACGAAATTGAATATCTTAATATATAAATACTTAATATGCCTATTTTAAAAAACCTAAGAAACAAGACATGCCAAAATATGTAGACAAACACAAAAAAAAAAAATTACCTATATGCATCTGTTTCTCAAAGTAGTCCTTATGGACCCCAGACCTACGGCGGCCGACGGTAGGCCTATCTTGTCATGACGGCAGCAAAGAAAAAAAAGGTAATAATAATAATAAGTTTATTGTGCCAAAAGAAGTAACAGATTTTGTACAAAACATAGTTTAGTGATTCCTGGATATATAATCTGACACGACTCTCCGTGCAGTAATGAAGTCACAAGGGGGTACTTCCACTTCTTTCAGTGCCAATGTGTGAAAAGAACAAGATTAAGTTTCGCTGCACAGTTGTTCGTATCAGACTACACAATGTAATAGGTTGGTAGAAAAATATGAAGAAAATATACTTAAAGACAACTCGGATCTGTTTACATATTAGTATGGACCCTGTCCCTTAAACTAGGGTAACCTGTATCTTAAGGGGCAGTGTTCGGCTATCGGCTATCATTATACTAGTCTTAATCTTTATTGCATTCGTATCAAATACAGGATACTTACTATACTATATTTAGGCAGGCAGGTTCAATCCTTGATACTACTCGTAACTAAAAACGTGGTGTGGTCTAACCTGCTAATTAATAATCTATTATAGCGAGCCAAAAAAGTTGAAGCACCCCTGATTCACAACCCATTCGTGAATTGTGTTTCTCAAACTGTAAAGCTATTACGGTTACCGAATTTCGGTTCGCAAGAGCTACACCCAAAAGCTCATTCTATACGACAATATGAAGTTACACTAATGTATAAGTTTTCCTTGTCTTCGTCACTATTGACAAAAGTTTGCGAAGTAATTAATCTACGTCATGTATGTGGAGAGAGGTCTATGTTAGTAAGGGTGTGTTTGAGTGTTTAATTACTTTGACTACGATCTTTCTCACACGATATCGTCTTAATGCTTGAAACTAGGTTTGATTAGAATCTATAGTAAAAAGTAATCTATTTTTTTTTATACCAAGCGTTGTTGTAAGCGGTTACCGTAGCCTTTGGACGTCTGCAACACCAGGGATATCACGAGCGCGTTGCCGACTCCTAAAATACTGTTCACTCCTTATTTAAAGATACCTATATCCACTGTATTTCATTCCACTTCTTGAGAATTCTCGGAGCGAAATTTCTCTGAAGACGCGCTAGACCATTTTTAGGTTCTAAGGTGTGAGGATGAACTCCCTACGAGTGAGTCTATCAATGGCCTTGTTAAATACGTAAAAGTTAAATTTTTCCTAAAGTTTTATAAGCTTGTATTATTTCGCAGAATTAATATACATTTCTATGGTCTCAGTTTTCCTTTGAACGCATACTTTACGTAAGTCGTGTTCACGACATGTTGAGAAACAGTGTCTGAAATATAATAATTAAAGTCTAGAATCTATTATACTATCAATCAAAACAAACCATTTAAATGTCAGATAAATACGAGCCTCGCGTAATTGTAGAGTTATTACTGTGAATAAATAAATAATATTATCTAAGAGAGCTATCGTTCAATAATATGTTACAGTAATAATATTTTCTCGATAATTGTTGTTTTGACTATGCTGAGTAGGCAGTATTCATATTTGTTGAATAAGAATTGGAGGTCTCGTCAGGTTTTTATTATAATTGAGCATTGTGTACAGTAATTAATTTTATTAATTAAGGAAAATTTGAAATTAAACTCTATGCCAACATAAGGCATACAGGCATAACATAATAATATCATCAAGCTTTTTTTTTTGCCGGGCTAGGTAGAGGCGCATCGAATCCACATTTCGCCGGTTATAAAGATGTTTTTGGCATGTTTGGTTTATATTTAGATAGTGAAACCGGCATTAAGAGAAATCCGTCTGATCAACTCAGTTCATGTCAGAAGCCACTGAAGTCGGTCTATAGTTACCATATCCTGAAATGAATGGTTGAAATAACACAGGGACTTCAATAGGTAGTAAATAATTAAAATAGAATAGTACAGAAGAAAATTTCCTGACGTAAGTTTTCAAATCAAACTGTATGTCGTTAAAATAGTAACTAAAAATTATTCTATTTACGGTCAAAGATTCTATTTCGTCGAGCTTCCTTAAAAGTATTCCAATTACGTATGGCTCATCTGTATGTCACATAACATCCGGATTTATTCAGCGGAGAGATCGTGATTGAGTTACGTACTTTCACATGTTGTGTCCAAAAGTCCATAACTAGCGTAGTCGTATATGTTTACTATTAAACTTATAGGTAAATGGCGGTATCCTACACAGAATTACAGATATTCGGAATGTATCGATTATAAAAATGGCACAATATTGGTGGATTCATAAAAAGATTCAAACTTGTTTAACGAGTTACATAAACTGGCATGTGAACTAATCTAAAAAGTGTATAGAATATAAATATTAAATCGTATATTTAATTACCACTTCTGGAAATTAAAATACACCTAAAAATATGTGTCGTAATTTATCTATCTTTTGTAGGTAGTTTTGCCTGGCGTACCTACGATTCCTGGTATTATTGTCATAGTAAATTTAACTAGAAGTAGTTAGTTTTGATTACTATTAATAATAGATATAGTATCAGAATTCTTACAATATGATAAAATAGACAAAATGGAAATATCGTGTTGAATTATATTATCTGTAAGCACCGTTGCCGATTCGAGACAAGAATTCGCGCTGTACCTACGATAAATAAAAATATCAAATTGTGTATTTGTACACAATGTGTGAATTACAGATATTGTAACAAACTGCAGCAAATTAACTGCAAGTCTATTGTTTTGTTCACTGAATTTCAAACAAGAGATGAATCTTGCAAGCATTAGCTGTAAACGAAATGTCTCAGAAAATGTTTCAATCGGAATTTTTCTTTAAAAATCCTTTGTTACTAGTCTAAATTAAATAGTATTAGCAACCCACGTGCAGCTGCTAGAGGTTGGACGGGTCTTTACCAATTTCAAATTTGTAGGCTGTCGAGTTCCAAAGATTTGAGATAAGTGAGCGAGTCAGCGAATGATATTTTATCGGTTTCCATATAATGACGACATTATTCTTGTCTCTTAGAATTGTCGTTGTTAGTTCATGAAAAAAGGAACCTCTTAGGCAAGATTTCGGTTTCCAACAGTCGGCAGTGTATTTCATAATATTATGCTAGATATCAAACCCTATTATAAAAACAAAAGCATAACGGTTTAAGAAATCTAGACATATAGCACAACTATTGCTTTTTGATTTACATAAGCCGTTGAAGATGCATCGAGTGTTATGACAAGACTCCCACACTGGAAAAATACTTGTGTGACCCACAGTTACGAGTAGCTGTAGTATTTAGAATAATTGACAATAGTGTCTGTTACCTACTTCGAAAGAAATCGGGTTCTGCAGCAGTAGGACCTATTAGAACATTTACTATTGTCAAAAATATTGGTTTAAAACCAGCGTTTATACCAAATATCAAAGAAATCTGCAGCGGTGTTCCGTGTATTACTGGTCAAACGTTTTACTGGCCTTATACAACACCCACCAGTGTTATAACATGTTCTATTTTAGAGAGCACGGTCATGGCTCATTCATACATGTTTACGAGTTTAATTTTGAATGACATGGTCGCCGATGTAGTTGCCTATATTTTGCTATCCGTATCTGTTACTGCTGTTTCGATTCAGTTATTGGTTTCAAACCTACGTTATAGACCTATAATGCCCGGTGCTATATAATTATATTTAATACAGTATCCAGAACCAATCTATCACTTTACTGCGATCTTGGGATTAAAACTCGAGAGACTAATACAATAGCCGTAAGGACACATACGTAAGGATTTTTTCCTCCATTCCCACCGGTTCTATCTGTTCTGTTTCTGATCTGATCTGTTTATGAAAAATATAGGATCAAATCTTATAATATATTGCTAATAGCAAAAGTATTTGATTTGAAAAAAATATCCGAACGCACCAGCATTTTTAATGGAATAATTTATCAAATTTTTTTTTTATCTGCGTAACTAAGTACCATTTAAATACATGAAAGTCATAACTTCAAAATAAGAAGGGGAATTTCGAAAAACGAAGTCAGCCTACGGCCAATTTGCTGACTGAACTGAAAGACATTTTATGGATAGGTAATTTATTAGCTCTCACATACTGATCTCACTCCCACAGTGATAAAGTTGAGATGAGATCAACCAATTTTAAATGAAAATTAATGCCATCTTTAAAAGATGTATGAGTATATCAACGTACCCTTCGGTTAGATTAAAACGCGATTGAAACGCGAAATTTTTATGCATACAAAAATGTCGTAATCGAAAGTTCCAAGTCTGCGTTAATAGAATCTCAGTATATGCAGTGCACGTCATGTGGCGGAATATGCAAATATGATCATACAGCATGAGTCGGGGGTGGTGCGGTGCAATCGTCCTGATCTTTTTATTAAACAACCGACTTACTTATGAATATTAATTTTTCACCTTATTTATGAAGGAAGGGGTGACCACATTTCTCATTAAGTTGCCGGAATACTAATGAATGTTTCTGAAATATTTTTGCTTTGTTTACGTTATTTTCTGGAAGATATTGTTGTTATCTTTTCCAGGAGGCCTTCTAAACACTTTTTACGGCATTTCGTATGAAATATATATTTTTAGGAACCAGAAGTGGATTTATTTAAAAAAAAACAACAAAATACAAATGAAGTTCACTTATTACAATTTAACAATACACTTTTATTTTTAATAAGAAAAATGATTTTACAAATAGGTATTTTGGCTATCTAAATGGGCAGAGGTTTGCCTTATCAGGTTGACTCCACGAAAAAGAGGCTCCAAATGAGTGCGCGTTGGCTTATATAGGCGTGGGACATCTCGTCACGTGACACATCCCCTCCTTCCACGCCTCCTGTTACTTGTCCGCTAATACGGCCTCTCCTGACTGGAGGACGTCCTCGTTCTCCTGCGTCTCGCAATGCAAAGCTTCAGCATTGGAGATACATGAAGGTGAAGGCTCTGGTGTTGTCTCGCAGCAAGGCACATCAGCGATTCTGACAGCTCGTTCAGACGTGGACTCCGCGCCTTCATTACAATCAGCATCTGAGAACACAGACACAACTGGATTGAAAAATCTGTTATTTTTTTGTTAAATTCTCTGTAATAATGCAACTGAACCGCTGCAGACACTTCAGCTGAATCATTACTGTTATGCATTGTTATGCATATCGTTTCACCATACAAACAAAAAAATAAAACAAAGTGAACCACGTTCACCCAGGTCTGAGAGGAAGCACAACGTTAGCTATCTCAACCGTAAGAAACATAGGCACAACGTTAGCGTATTTCTTACAATTCAACATGGCATAGGCACGACGTTAGCATACCATTTGAACCCTGCGACCGTATGAAATAGGCACGACGTTAGCTTATCATACGAGTGCAGTACAAACCGACCCTCAAAGAAGGCAGCACATGTGGCAGGAGTCCACTCCCCTCGCCACGGCATCATGAATTCAGCCGCGGCCTGGGTCGTCTTGCCATAGGAGCCTGCCAGTAACTGCAGCTCGTAGCGACCATGGGGAAGCGCCTTGACCACACGGTACGGTCCGCGCATGCCTGAGTCGAGCTTGCCAGTCGCTTGTGCCTGTTTAATCACAAAAACGAATGAATTAATTTCAAATAAGCGAGGTGGTATGCGGTCAGCATTAACCGTGGTGTCTTGTTGTTGTTGGTTATCCTTTAAGCGCTCTGAAGCTCTCTGTCTATGCATCTCTCTCAATGCTTCGCGGTTAGGATGAGAGTTTTCAAGAGCAACATCTCTAACTAGGTGACGTATGAGCGGCGTAGCCGCTTCAATGCCCACCAGTAGGTTTAAGGGGGATAACTTGGTGGTTTTCTGCTTAGTTATATTCAAAATCAACTGCAGACGCCACATGACATCTGACCATTCGTTTTGTCGATGGTTACATTCTATGCGAACCATGTTCAGTAACGTTCGACAGTACCGTTCAACCTGCCCATTGGAGCGATGCATTTCGGGAGTAATAAGGTGTAGGTCGATACCTAATTCTGTTACAAGCTTTGTAAATTCTGAACTTTGGAACATGCGACCACGATCTGCTACAATTAATTTTGGCGTACCAAACAAAGAAATAATATTGGTAAATAGTTTCTTTAATTCGCTAGCATCTTGACCAAACATGGGATATAAAAGGCAATATTTAGAAAAGGCGTCTATAACTATAAGTACATACCTATAGCCATTAGACTGAGGTAACGGACCTAACGCGTCTACATGAATAATCTCAAAAGGGTTACAGGGTTTTTCCCATGAATGTATGAGTTGATGGGGAGCCCTTGGGACCCTTTTATGAGTCATACATATAAGACAGTGACTTACATATTTTTTGACAAACGAGTTAAGAGAAGGGAACCAAAAATGTTTCCTAATGAGATCTAATGTCTTTTCAATCCCAGGGTGATCATGCTCATCGTGAAAAATTCTGAGTAAACTAAGTCTATGGCCTTTGGGTACAAAACATAAAAGTCTAGGATCTTCTCCTACTGGAGAATATTTGTAATACAGCAAGTCATTCTTTCGCACGTAATGATTCGAGTCCAAACTTCCGTCAGTCAGTTTATGAAGAAGCTGTTGGGTTTCTTCATCGGCAGCCTGTGCTATCTGAGCCCAGTTTTGATGTCTGCGTACCTCGCAGACATTAACGGGATTACGGCTCAAATAGTCGGCATGTGCCATGGAAGTGCCCTTACGGTATTCTAGGGTAAAGTTAAAATCTTGCAGATACATCCACCATCTGGCTATACGTGGCAACAAGTCTTTCTTTTGCTGCGTAGCTTTTAATGCGTTACAGTCGGTTACCACTGTGAATTGAACGCCAACCAGATAGTGTCTATAATTTTGCAAGGCTTTAACAACTGCCAAAGTCTCAAGTTCATATGAATGATACCTTGGCTCAGCACCCTGAGTTCGTTTGCTGAAATAACTAACAACCCTTTTGTATCCCTTCTCATGAGTTTGAAGAAGCACTGCACCATAACCAATAGAGCTTGCGTCTGTGTGAACTTCGATAGGCAAATCGGGATCATAGATAGCTAACACCGGCTCACTAGTAAGCTGTGAAATTATATCCTGCCGTGCTTCCTCTTGCTCAGTACCCCAGACAAAAGGAACACCTTTCTTTGTTAGTTTTGTAATAGGAGCAGTCTTAATGGCAAAACCAGCTATATACCTACGAAAATAGCTTGCTAGGCCCAAGAATTGACGGACTTGCTTAACGGTTTTCGGGATTGGAGCCTCAACTAAAGCTTGAACCTTAAGTTCGCTTGGCTGTACCTGACCTTGACTTATGGTACGTCCCAAATACTCTATCTTAGTTGATAAAAATGATCACTTTTTTAGATTAATAGAAAAACCCGAACTCGTCAAAGTCTGAAGTACCCTCCGGAGGATCAGTAGACCTTCCTCCACTGTGTCACTTAGTAGGAGAACGTCATCTATATAAACCAGGGCCTCACCAGACTCCAAGTGTTGGGAGAGAGTTTTTGACATTATTCGTTGGTAAACAACAGGCGCATTCGCCAAACCATAAGGCATCTTCAAATATTCATAATGTCCCTCTGGTGTGACGAAGCCTGTGAATGATATGGAGTCCCTGTCCATTGGAATCTGGTGAAATCCAGTTGCCATGTCAAGACTCGTGAAATATTTGTGTTTACCCAACCGATCAATGTGATCATCAATTAATGGCAAAGGAAAACGGTCTTTAATTGTGATCTCGTTTAGTTTACGATAATCGACACACATACGATCTGATCCATCCTTCTTTTTAACCAAAAGGATAGGACTCGCATACTCTGATTCAGACTCCTGAATAATATTCTTATCAAGAAGATCTCGAATGATTTCACGAACCTTTAAAATTTCGGGATATGAAAGCCGATATGGCCTGTAGTTAACAGGCGAGGCATTATTCAATTTAATTGACATACTGCCCGTATTGACTGTGGAAGTAGCAGTCCCGGTAATAAAATATTTAGAGAACTCATTAATTAAATCAAGCAATTTTTCTAAATTCCAACCAGTTAGTGGAGTCTTAATCGGAGTCCGCGCAGATGACGATGTACACATGACATCGCGTATTTCACGAGGCTTGCAAGTGAGATATTGCTGATTGCGCGTACGAACATAAGTAACGCCTTCTCTATTCAATACATCAGTACCAACAATAATAGGTGTGTTCATGAATTCGGGGGACACAGCATGCAAGTCTACTTCTAAAGTAATTTCATTAAACTCTATTGGCAAAGTAACAAAGTAGGTGGACTCAATCTCCCGACCACCAATGCCTCTTAAAACTCTGAAAGCAGGCATACGTGCGCATTTAAAATGTCTTAATAATGACGAGGAAATCAGTGATATACACGAGCCACTGTCAATTAGGACATCAACAGGGACCCCTTGTATAACCGCCACAACAATGTCTTTATTTTTTTTGCCATCGGAATGTTCTTGACAAAAGTTAATACTGTTGGTACTATGAGAATTTGATTTTAATTTTGCAAAACAAGTTTCAACCTGATGACCAGGCTTCTTGCAGAAACTACACGGATCGGATTTAATTGAACTACTTGCTGAACTATTTTTTCGAGCATTGTCAACACTATTGCCAGTACTGTGGGTAGTTTTAGATTTCTTACTTTTACAATCTACTTGTTTATGACCACGTTGGCCACACAGAAAACATTTACCCTCTTCGAACCTTCTTTTACGAATGCTCGAATCATTAGATTTCGAAAAACGATCAGTACGAACCGCGTCATTAGATTTCTTGCTCTGTTTATTTGATTTAACATAAATCGAAAAGAATTCTACTAACTCATTCGGCATTAATTTTGCGTTAGTAGCTGATGCACGAATTTGAGGGTCAGTGATGCCCCGAATCACTATTGCTACTATTAAGTCGTCATTTAACCCCTTAACTATTCGCAATTTTAGTAGGGTCCGGCGAGCATAATCGGCATATGTTGGGTAGTTGTCAGAGTTAGTGTTCATAACTTCAAACAAAATATTAGCTATATCCGGTTTCCTAGGACATAAGGGTTTAAATTCCTTTTTAAAATTAGTCCAACTGCGATCATTAGTGACCCATTCATTAAGCCAAGTCTTAGCATCCCCCTTTAGACAGTTTCCAATGCGAGATAGACACTCATTATCATTCCAATAATTTAAAACCTTAGCACGATCAACTTCTTCGCACCAGATCTCTATATCGTGGATGCTTGGGTCAAAATTAGAGATGTAATAAGCTTGGTTAGATCTTACCGTCGTGTTGATAGACCGAATCGCGTCAATGATACGATCAGCCGCGCTGGCTTCGTTGTCAACGCTAGTAGCGTTGACGGTACAGCCCAACGAGGACGGGACTGCAGACTCTCGGCGCTCTGTCGTTGATCCACCACACTCCGGCGCCAATGCAGCTCCCGGCCGCGGCCGCGGCGGTGTTGTCGGTGACACGCCGCCCGCACACGTTCCACGTCCTCGCAGCGGAGGTGAACGAGATCGTTCTTCCAATGACGTCAGACGATCTAGAATTTGTTGCATGTGTTCGGTTAATCCGCTGCGGCAAGAACTACGTCGTTTACGAGTGTGACTAGAACGGGAATTCCGATGATCAGAATTTGAATCACGGTCACTAGAGTTGTTCCTATCTTTACGGCTCTTATTAGGCATCTTAAATCTTCTAGAATATGAGCGTAGTACTGTATATTTTAATAATTTACTAAGCAAAACTAGCGAGATAGCAAATTATTTTTTTATTTTTATGAGGGTACAACACGGCTACAACGATAAACAAAGACGGAATCACGGAATCTTACTTGATTTCAGGTTAACACACACTCGATAAACACTAAATAAATTGGAACGTACTCACCAAATGATTTACCAGCACAGGTATACTTTACCACTTAACCTCACAAATAACGCTAACACGCAGTAGGTAAATTTGAGAATTAAATAGCCAAATACCTTATATCAGGGAGCAAAACGGTAAAAGACACGTGAGAATGGTATCCCACTTCTGATTTTAGGAACCAGAAGTGGATTTATTTAAAAAAAAACAACAAAATACAAATGAAGTTCACTTATTACAATTTAACAATACACTTTTATTTTTAATAAGAAAAATGATTTTACAAATAGGTATTTTGGCTATCTAAATGGGCAGAGGTTTGCCTTATCAGGTTGACTCCACGAAAAAGAGGCTCCAAATGAGTGCGCGTTGGCTTATATAGGCGTGGGACATCTCGTCACGTGACACATCCCCTCCTTCCACGCCTCCTGTTACTTGTCCGCTAATAATATATATTTTTTTTCTATGGTGCATAAAAATTGCATTTGCATGTGTAAGAGATGTCTCTGCATCATCCAAGGTCACATGAATGTTTTCTCTACCAGACGGCAAAAAATAATGCCTCTAGCCTCTTAATTCCGTCTTTGTGCAAAACTTTGTGATGAATAAAATCATAAATGTCATTTCTTATTTTACTGACCATTGGTGGGACAGTATAGTATTACTTAAACAAATATTAATCCTCTCGAATTTGTCGCAAAGCTCTACAAAAAACCAGTCTAGTGAAGTTTAGTCTTTCAACTAATTTGCATAGCGTATGTGAGCTTTTTAATACTTTTTTTTGTAGAGCCTGAATTAAAACCGTTCATCACTCACGAGCAAAAAGAAAATTTGAAACCCAACTGAATAAAATTTTGTGATAGAGTATGGTAATTTTAGATGCTGCTTGTAAATCAAAAAATTAAAAGATCGCAGAGCAGACTTCATGTGACGGCGAGACGATTTAATCTTGTTGGCTCAAGTGAGTTTAAAGAGAAAATCCATAAATAATTTGATAGATATCGTATATCCACTCGTAAACGAGATTCATAAATCCGTAATAAACGTCTACTCACACAGACATAAACCTCTTATATGGAATCCTGATATAGATCGGCATTAAATGCTTGTGCTAATTTCGATAGGTAGCTCTGATGGTGTAGTCTAAGTGAAAGCCTCTCTTCATGAAATGAAACCGCCTGACGTCAGCTTTACTGATAATATCCGTAGAGTATTTTGTATGAGGTTGCGGGTATCGGTGTATCGCGAAGGGGCGGGCCCTAAATATTTTTCCTCGCCGACTAACATGCTGTGGTCCCTTACGGTATTACTTTTAGTATCTATATAACATACCTACTATAGTGCTGGTATGAAAGATTGTGTCGTCATATCACTGCAGTGCAATTATCCACGAATTTCAACGCTCAGTAGAAAGGCTGAATATCCGGCTACCTGGCTATGCGACCAATTATAAACGCTAGAGCTTCTGTATCCGGCAAAATTGCTATCTACGGCAACCCTTTCGTCGTAAAGCAAAATTGACATTTACTGCTTCACTGTGAGTAGTCGTAAGTGAAGGATTCGCATTTAGGGTGAATGCTGTTTTTACCCTGAACTATTGATTCTGTATTTTGTTTGCTATAAAAGGTTTCGTTCTATCTAAATCGCTTTCCCATTAAAATGGCAAAGAGACATCAGCTGGTTATCGAGTCGCAGATTGTAAAAGTCAATTCAACGGAAGGGTTAGTACAGTACGTCTATGCGAAGAATACGTGTACATTGCATATAGTAAAAACGTATTTCCACTAAAACATCCAATTGCTGAAGACGGTCCGCCCGACTATTCTCCTTTTTGGAGGATAAAGGCCCCGAAACGCTATTACGACCAATGATTGGGCACTTATTTACAGTATCTGCTACGAAAGTGATAACGGGTGAAGTACGAGCAATTTTCTCAGCGATATTCCTTAATCAAATATTGCATTAAATATACACCCAGCTGCGTTATCAAACTCGAGTCCAGAGTAGGTATTTTCCATTTTGTACAGTTGAAAGCAACTTTACTTACCTAATGGTACTCATAATATTGGTTAGCAAATATTATGTATATGTTATATGGCAAATTTACACGAAAGAAAAAAGATTTACTAAAGTCTTAATTAGCTAGGAAAGGTTACGTTACAAATAAAAGTCTATGCTAAAGAGGCATAAGATAAGTAAATTTCGGCAGACAATTTAGAACTTCGTTCTAATTAACACGAAGTAAATATTTGTCTAGCACTTCTAGCAGTCATATTCTATCTTACCCTATAAACAAAGTAAATATTGGATAACATTCTTGTTACCGTTCTCGTCTAAACTCTAAACGATTAAACTTATAATATTAACTCATTTAATTTGCATAATGGTGATCTTTCGATGGCACAGGAGTTAGTCTAAATTTGAAATTAAACAAATAGTTTCCACGAATGGTGTCTGATTATAATAATAAAATTGAGAACGCGATAACTACGGAGCCTTTACGCGGCACCGTTAAAACCTGTTTTTTGATGAATCGGAATAAACAGGTCATTGCATGTTGGGTTAGGTTCTATACCCGCGGGCGTAAACGTTATTGGTCTGCATGTTTCCTCTTATTTTATGTCTTTATTAGCAAGAGCTCCGACATTAAATATTTACAATCATTTGACGTTCTTTGCAATATCACTTTGAGTGTTCTGTTTGTGATTTTGTCGATAGACTTTGTTTCCTATATTTTTATTTTTAACTTTGGTTCCATTAGACTTATAAGGTTGATGTTTTTAAACGACCTTTGTGTGCCTTTATATCTCAAACAATTTAGTTAAATCCATTGCGACATGTATTTGTTTGTTTCAAATTTGTTTCTATTCGTTCCGAATAGATTTATTTAAAACATCAAATCAGTCGAATATGTCAACTATTCTGAGTTCTTTTTCTTTGATGTTTTGTTACGAAGTCAGTGTTTAAAATTGTGATTCATTTCTTGATGATAAAAGATCTTATACTTATTTTTAGGTATTAAATCAAAATTAAATAGCCTTGGAGCATAGCCATATCATTTTACATAGATTTAAAACAGATAATTAATGCATTCTTAACTCACCAAGTATTTATATCTTGCAGTAATTGCTTAACTTCGAGCCCATTGTACACTATAATGTAAAAAATTTACCTCTTATAAAGCCTAATATTCAATGGTCTTAAAACTTAACGTGCGTCATTGAATTTGAATAACGAAATACAATTACGACCATGCTCAAACAGTGGCAAGAGCATGACGTGAAAATTCTAACAATTACTCGATTTAATAGCATAGACTTAATTTCTTTTAGCGTTCTAGTAAAAGCGTGAGTTATAATATATTACAAAGTAGGTAAAACAAAAATCATTTCCCTCGCCTATCGCGAAACAATCGTAAATCAACGTACATAATTAATGGAAATCAAGCTTTTCAGTTTTACACATCGCACTTTCGGTGGCTAAAAGGCGTAGAATTTAGAATCATGCTCGGCAATTTTCATCCTTTACTAAAAACAATAAAGTTAAAAATCGTATAGTAGCATTTCACGTATTCAATCTTTTTCCCGGTAAGGTGGCAGTATGGGCACCCTACACGGGTATTACATAGTTAATCATAGGTATTAATGGCACCTTTGCCCTTCTCTCGTGGGATTAGTCATGCGAGCATAGCACACGATCGTAAACCCTTTCTATAAAAGAGGTCTTACTTTTATACTAAGACTTCCATACAAATGCAACTTCAAATATTTGAAAAGTAATACAAAACATTTAATTTAACGTCCTCCCTTCGTATCGATCCTCAAATTAAGAGCAATTACAACGAAATAACATAATTAGAGTGGCGAGCTTTTTCAATTTTCGCTTCAGAAGTAGAAATAAGGCACAATTAGTTTAATTACCTAGTCTATTCAAACCGTTGGGTATTCATACTAGAATTAAGTGAAAAGTTTAGCTTAAATGTTAGAAGTTTGTAACAGAAATGCTTTTATCTTTCTAATAACGAACGTTTATTTCGAGAGAGATTATAAATTATAGCGTCTAGATTTGGGATGGACATGAATAGGGGAGTTCTAGGGGAATTAAGTGTGATGTTCTGCTGACATAATGAGAGTAACTTCCGTACGACCGAGCCGAGAGGACCCTTCCTTTGATGTCAAGTGACTTCAAAAATCAATGACTTTGTCTTAGTTTAACTTTTTTTTAATTTAGTCGAAAATTGTTATTTCTGTACCCTATTTTATTTTAAGGTTCGTTAACCCTATACTTACTATAATTACAATCTTAAGTTGCCCAGACGCTTGAGAATTAACTTGTAATGAGAATTCTAGCGAAAACGGGAGCGTTCTAGTGGTAAGCCCGTAAATTTGCTTTCAGCTTTTCAGCCGAGCAATTCTACCATTGCTTCGCTACTGTACCTCTATGCCCATTGCTCACACACGAGAATGCCTGTAGCTCTTCGTTTAGCTCTATGCTTGGCTATTTCGACAACTTAACAACTGCGAAAGCTGGATGTTCTGTCGCAAGTGCATGCTCAAATTGCTCAAGTCTATCAACACCTTCAGGAGTATTTCTTGTGTGTTGCCATTCTATAACAATTTGGCTGCTATGCTGGAATCCTATCAAAAATATGTAATTGTTTTCTTATGTAGGAAACACATTTTTTCCAGTTTGCATAATTTGTGCGATAAATCTTACTATGTCCTATCATTCGTGAAATTACTTTCCTTTAGGTAAATTTGGTGGTATACGGTACAAAAAATATTCTAGGTGCCCTTTAATATGTTACAAAATTATTTGTAGCGAGTTCGCTTCTCATACTCATAATAAAATTTCGGCACACAACACGATGTGTTGTGATTTTAATAAACAATTTTCGTAGTAAATTGTCTAGGGCTTTACAAATAATGTAATCCCGTAAAAAGTTAAGGGGTTTATAGGTACTACGTACGGTGTACATTTTCTATCGCCACATAACTGCAGACTTTCTCTCGACCGATTGTTTAATCAAACTCTGAATTAGTATGACTATTACCATTAACATGTCGCTTCAATACATTTGAACACATCCCTGACATAAGCTATCGACATGTCACGTGATCAATGATCAACTAATTTGACATGTCGATAGAATATATAGATCGAATCGATTGCCACTTGTCTAGGGCTGATGCCTGAGGCCTATGATCAAATGTAATCCATATAGTAGGATGAAACAGATGAATGAAAATAACAAACGATATTGATTTTACAAAGTATCATTGTATTAGTTTAACGACTTTTTCTATACAAATAGTTTCACGTGCATGTGGCGCTTGTTAGAATTAAAGATGCGTTTCCTTTTCCGCCGATTGTTTAATTGTTATTACTACATTCCTTTTTTACACGTTTTAAGTATTTTATGTTTATTTCATCATCATCATTCCAACCCATAAACGTCCCATTGCTGGACTCATATTTTCTCTATAGATTTAAGAGAATTTAACTTAATATACTACGCTGGCCAGGCCAGGCGGGTTGGTATTTGTTTCGAATTTTTCTTTTCTAACAGGGCTCTTGTCTGTTAGGACACAGGTTGAAATCGGGTAATGACATTACATTCTTAGTTTGCCACGACCCGGACGTGACATTTATGTTTGTACACAATAAATTGTGCTTACCCAATTATGTAATAGTCCGTGTAGTGACGGATTAAGAATACTGTAATGTCACTACCCCATTTCAACCCTTGGGTGTCGTAAAAAGTGACTAAGGGATATATAAGTGATAACCTTAAGTGAACAAGAGCATTGTGAGAAAAGGAAAATTCGAAACAAAACTCAATACCAACCCGCCGGCCAGCGTAGTATAAGTAGGCTAAATACCCTCCACAATGTTTGGAGGAGACCCGTGCCCAGCAGTGGGACGTTTATGGGTTGAAATGATGACATGTATGTAAAGCTAAAACGAAATAACCGCAAAACAATATAATTTATAGGATTTTCCTCATATAAATATGTCTTATTTTTATCTAAAACCAACAACAAAATGTAAAACTTATACACAGTAATAAATAAATAAAAGTGACATAATGCAAGTTGTGTGCATATGAATTATTTCCGTCACAGCTAAGGTAATTTATTTGCAAATATGTGAGTCATTGTTGTACTTAGTACCTACCACTTAATAAATTCATGTTTAAAGGGGCGATAAGTTGTGTCTTATGTTTTATAACAGGGTTTCTCAAAGTGGGCGATAACCTCCCTGGGGGCAGTAGCGTGGTTCAGGGGAGTGTCGGGAAAATATTTTTTACATGTTGACACTATTAGAGGCATTGGCAGTTTATTTTTTGGAATAAGAGGCGGTGACTTAAAAAGTTTGAAAAGCACTTTTTAAGGCAATAAATTGTTCCTTATATTGAGCGGTGTGGTTTGAAAGAAAAAGAACGAGCTAAAAATGTACATAGTATATATAATATGACAAAGAATGAGCTAAAAATGTACATAGAGTCACGAAGTATACTACTTCGTGACTCTATGTACATTTTTAGCTCATTCTTTGTCATATAGATCAAATAAATGATACTTATGAACATCATACAAAGCCTAAAAAGGAGTCGGCAAATTTGCCTAGTGATTTAGATTAGGCAGAGGAGTTTCTGCCCGCATTTTGTCAGCTATGTTAGTCTAGGTTAGTAAATAGGAGATCTCTGCACCACTCGTAATCACCTGCATGGATGACTGTCAACAATAGTACGATTTTCAAAAAACTTATTGCTTAGATCTACAGCTCTGTGGCACTAGATTGATAAGGCGGTGTTTCCGGACAGATACGACCTACACACTCAAGAAATGAAACTATACTTCTTTTTTAAAGGCCGTTAATGCATCTGTATCCCATCGGTGTTGCAAATGCCCATAATTAGCACAGATCTATTACCAAAAGGTGAAAACAAAAACAATTCCAGCTGATCGTTTTACTTCAACATGTTGATCTAAATTAACCCATAATAGGACATTGTAGGAAGGCTAATTATATTTTTTCGCGATCATATATCATTGATTCTTATACTCTGATATAATTCGATATTCGTTGTTTTATAAATAGCTTATTTGAAGACATATCTGCCGGATTTACTTAGGAAACGTGGGTAGTATTTTGACATGTTGCGGTTGAAAATGGGACACAGTAAGAGTCCGTTCTATTTAGGTATTTTTATTTTCTTTTTGTTTTCCAATTCAATTCTAAATATAATTGTGAGTAGGTTGAGGTTGTTGTAATTGTAATGATATGGGAGTGTTTTCTTAATTAAAACTTTGACACCCTTGTACGCACATGTTATGTTTGTAATGGCTAAGTAGTAGTTATAATATGGTACTATTAAGTATTTTAAAGGTCTGTTATTATTTCCTTTAATCAATGTCCTGTAAGACTGTCGAAACATAGTTTATATTGGCTTAGTAATTACTAGTTTTGTTTTGATTTGTTAATAGGTAACTTCTACATTTGTCGCTACGACGCCGAACGTGGAATATTTTGTTAAAAAACCTCACGTACTCAATATCGTACGTACCAGGGGCGGGGGGACTGTAAAATGTTGTTAAAAACATCACGTGATTAATGGACGTGCCCTATGTTGTTGTTAGGTGATAATAAAGGGGTCTTGTCATAAGTATTTTCACAATAAGCTCAAGGGGGCTAGACAAGTGGCAATCTATTCGATCTTTCTATTCTAACGACATGTCAAATTAGTACATTGATCACGTGACATATTATATAGTTTATGTCAGGGATGTGTTCAAATATACATTCACAGTCAAGTGACATTTAAATATTTCGGATAGAATGAGCGATTTGCCACGTGTCTTGTGGGGCAGAGCAGTAACATTCACATTGGTACTCCTCTGAGCGAGGAATTCTGTCCCGAATAACGACTGACACCAACAACATTGCCTTCTAAAGTACGATGACGCCAAAGAATGTTTCCTTAACCATAAAGGCCGGTACTTGCAAGAATTTTTTTTTTCACTTTGTATTGCGATCATTTATGATCATCATGAGTGTTTGTTCGAATTTGTTATTAGATTAAATTTTAAACTTATCCAAACGCACGTTTGTTGAATGAATACTCCTTATACACTATTGTACAGGCCGTTCTTTATACTTGAAACATTTCTTTTTCTACCCTACACACCTATTGATATAAATTTAATAAACGAAGAAATATATTTTGACTTTAGATGTTCAGAATTTTCATGTAACATAGCCTATTCAACTCTTGACAAAGAAAAATTAGATTAATGGAAGTCTACATAATGGAGTCAGAAAAGACTTGAAAAATTAACTTGAATGAATATTGTATGCGAAGTCGGTGGATATTGACATTCTATTTTTAAAGGCGTCATCTTTAAGATTTTGCCTTACCCTTAGGTACCTAATACCTATACACGTCTCAGTTAGGCTGTCTGAGGAAACTGTCAGCATATGGTTTGGTCTCGATCAAGGCGTAGTGACTTATTATAAACAACCAATACGTTCGGTGAACCACGTGTGTGTTACAATAATATTGCAAATCTATACTAATATTATTATCTTCACATTCTTTGGAGGAGACTCGTGCCCAGCAGTGGTACGTTTATGGGTTGAAATGACGATACAAGTATTAAAGTTGATGAGTTTGTTTGGTTGAACGCGCTCAGGAACTCCTGGCCCGATTAGAAAAAATATTTTACTGTTAGATAGCCATTTTATCGAAGAAGTCTATAGGCTATGTAACATTACGCTAGGGCTATAGGAGCTGAGTTATGGCCATTCAAAGATCCATGGGAGCGATGCCCCGCGCAGCAGCCAGTTTCATATATTACGTATTAACATTACACTATACTTAGATAAAACCAACAATATTATAAGTCAATATTCAAATTTTAATTTGTTCCGTGGTTTACTGTCACTTAACTACTTTCTTTGTGTGTGGACTGACTGAAAGTTGACACCTATGTGAACCTGGCACCCTACTTGCAAAAATCTAACTTTTTTTTGCGCTTTCTTGAAGAGTTTCGTATGTAGTTAATTGTAGTTGAAAAATTTTTGTTTGTAGTTGACCCAAAAAAAAATTATGGGTCACCCAAAAATTGCCATCCCCCGGATCTGAAAAAAATCGATTCCAACGGTTGATTTGTATGTGAAATCGTTAGTAGTTGTTTGTAGTGAATGAATTTTCGTTTGTAGTTAATTCTTTATATTTTTTTTTATTTTTTTTATTTTTTTTTTTTAACATTGAACACTTTGCTTAATTTACATCGGAAATGACAGAGATGCTCGCAGAGGTTTGTAGTGAAAGAATTTTCGTTTGTAGTTAATTCTTTATATTTTTTTTTTATTTTTTTTTTTTCAACATTGAACACTTTGCTTAATTTACATCGGAAATGACTGAGAGATGCTCGCAGAGGTTTGTAGTGAAAGAATTTCCGATTGTAGTAAAACGGAAGTTAATGAGAATCGATCAAGTTCAGTTCAACTCTCTTTCGAGTGATTTTAACTGAATTATGCCGCTTAAGGAGATAAGAAAACTACTACAAACATCGGAAATGACTGAGAGATGCTCGCAGAGGTTTGTAGTGAAAGAATTTTTGTTTGTAGTTCATTCTTTATATATTTTTTTAATTTTTTTTTTTAACATTGAACACTTTGCTTAATTTACATCGGAAATGACTGAGAGATGCTCGCAGAGGTTTGTAGTGAAAGAATTTTCGATTGTAGTAAAACGGAAGTTAATGAGAATCGATCAAGTTCAGTTCAACTCTCTTTAGAGTGATTTTAACTGAATTATGCCGCTTAAGGAGATAAGACAACTACTACAAACATCGGAAATGACTGAGAGATGCTCGCAGAGGTTTGTAGTGAAAGAATTTTCGTTTGTAGTTAATTCTTTATATTTTTTTTTTATATTTTTTTTTCAACATTGAACACTTTGCTTAATTTACATCGGAAATGACTGAGAGATGCTCGCAGAGGTTTGTAGTGAAAGATTTTTCGATTGTAGTAAAACGGAAGTTAATGAGAATCGATCAAGTTCAGTTCAACTCTCTTTAGAGTGATTTTAACTGAATTATGCCGCTTAAGGAGATAAGACAACTACTACAAACATCGGAAATGACTGAGAGATGCTCGCAGAGGTTTGTAGTGAAAGAAAATATAAAGAATTAACTACAAACGAAAATTCTTTCACTACAAACCTCTGCGAGCATCTCTCAGTCATTTCCGATGTAAATTAAGCAAAGTGTTCAATGTTGAAAAAAAAAAAAAAAAAACATATAAAGAATTAACTACAAACGAAAATTCTTTCACTACAAACCTCTGCGAGCATCTCTCAGTCATTTCCGATGTTTGTAGTAGTTGTCTTATCTCCTTAAGCGGCATAATTCAGTTAAAATCACTCTAAAGAGAGTTGAACTGAACTTGATCGATTCTCATTAACTTCCGTTTTACTACAATCGAAAATTCTTTCACTACAAACCTCTGCGAGCATCTCTCAGTCATTTCCGATGTAAATTAAGCAAAGTGTTCAATGTTGAAAAAAAAAAATAAAAAAAAAATATAAAGAATTAACCACAAACGAAAATTCTTTCACTACAAACCTCTGCGAGCATCTCTCAGTCATTTCCGATGTTTGTAGTAGTTGTCTTATCTCCTTAAGCGGCATAATTCAGTTAAAATCACTCTAAAGAGAGTTGAACTGAACTTGATTGATTCTCATTAACTTCCGTTTTACTACAATCGAAAATTCTTTCACTACAAACCTCTGCGAGCATCTCTCAGTCATTTCCGATGTAAATTAAGCAAAGTGTTCAATGTTGGAAAAAAAAAAAAAAAAAAAAATATAAAGAATTAACTACAAACGAAAATTCTTTCACTACAAACCTCTGCGAGCATCTCTCAGTCATTTCCGATGTTTGTAGTAGTTGTCTTATCTCCTTAAGCGGCATAATTCAGTTAAAATCACTCTAAAGAGAGTTGAACTGAACTTGATCGATTCTCATTAACTTCCGTTTTACTACAATCGAAAATTCTTTCACTACAAACCTCTGCGAGCATCTCTCAGTCATTTCCGATGTAAATTAAGCAAAGTGTTCAATGTTGAAAAAAAAATATAAAGAATTAACTACAAACGAAAATTCTTTCACTACAAACCTCTGCGAGCATCTCTCAGTCATTTCCGATGTTTGTAGTAGTTGTCTTATCTCCTTAAGCGGCATAATTCAGTTAAAATCACTCTAAAGAGAGTTGAACTGAACTTGATCGATTCTCATTAACTTCCGTTTTACTACAATCGAAAATTCTTTCACTACAAACCTCTGCGAGCATCTCTCAGTCATTTCCGATGTAAATTAAGCAAAGTGTTCAATGTTGAAAAAAAAATATAAAAAAAAAATATAAAGAATTAACTACAAACGAAAATTCTTTCACTACAAACCTCTGCGAGCATCTCTCAGTCATTTCCGATGTTTGTAGTAGTTGTCTTATCTCCTTAAGCGGCATAATTCAGTTAAAATCACTCTAAAGAGAGTTGAACTGAACTTGATCGATTCTCATTAACTTCCGTTTTACTACAATCGAAAATTCTTTCACTACAAACCTCTGCGAGCATCTCTCAGTCATTTCCGATGTAAATTAAGCAAAGTGTTCAATGTTAAAAAAAAAAATTAAAAAAATATATAAAGAATGAACTACAAACAAAAATTCTTTCACTACAAACCTCTGCGAGCATCTCTCAGTCATTTCCGATGTTTGTAGTAGTTTTCTTATCTCCTTAAGCGGCATAATTCAGTTAAAATCACTCGAAAGAGAGTTGAACTGAACTTGATCGATTCTCATTAACTTCCGTTTTACTACAATCGGAAATTCTTTCACTACAAACCTCTGCGAGCATCTCTCAGTCATTTCCGATGTAAATTAAGCAAAGTGTTCAATGTTGAAAAAAAAAAAATAAAAAAAAAATATAAAGAATTAACTACAAACGAAAATTCTTTCACTACAAACCTCTGCGAGCATCTCTCAGTCATTTCCGATGTAAATTAAGCAAAGTGTTCAATGTTAAAAAAAAAAAATAAAAAAAATAAAAAAAAAATATAAAGAATTAACTACAAACGAAAATTCATTCACTACAAACAACTACTAACGATTTCACATACAAATCAACCGTTGGAATCGATTTTTTTCAGATCCGGGGGATGGCAATTTTTGGGTGACCCATAATTTTTTTTTGGGTCAACTACAAACAAAAATTTTTCAACTACAATTAACTACATACGAAACTCTTCAAGAAAGCGCAAAAAAAAGTTAGATTTTTGCAAGTAGGGTGCCAGGTTCACATAGGTAAAGTTGACATTTAAAATTGACTTAAACATCTATGCATAATAATATTATATCACACTACTAACAGTGTTACGGTTTCTATTATTTCAACCCATAAACGTCCCACTGCTGGGCACGGGTCTCCAAAGGATCTGTAGGGAATTTTGCTTACTATACCTCGCTGGCCAGACGGGTTGGAATTTTTCTCGATTTTTCTTTTTTCACAGTGCTATTGTCTGCAAACTGCCTTAGTCGCCTTTTACGACGACCACGGGTTGAGATGGGGTAGTGACATTATGTATTCTTAATCCGTCACTACACAGATCACTACTAGGTACGTTTTCTATTATAAAACCAAACTACAGTACTAAGAACAAGATAACTAAATGAAACACATTCTAAAAGTGGTATTTGTGCGACAGTACGTTATTATATACCTACTTTTATAAAAGCGATTCCAGATTTCATACAGCATTGTTCTCTGATCTACTGAAAAAGTAATAAAGCATATTCGAGTTGAACACAGATCGAGAGAGAAATAAGTAATAGCACATTCCGTGTCTCAGATGGCAGTGTTTTATTAAAATATGTGGATTGTAGAGGGTGTGGAGTGTAGTGTAGCCATATGTGCGGAGCTTCCTCGTGACGTCACGAACCCATGTTCAATACTTTTTAATATTTCTTATAAGGAGTGTTTTGCACATATTGTGTTGTTACGTCAATTGTTCCCATGGGTACAGGATGTAAAGTGACGAACGAAACATGATGTTTAATATTACAATAATTGTGTGCCCCGGCTACATGCAGATACATTTTAAATCTATACTAATAGTATAAAGCTGAAGAGTTCTAATCTCGGGAACTACTGAACCGAATTCAAAAATGTTTTGTTCTGTGTCTGGGTGTAATTTATCTATAACATGTATCATCATCATCATATCAGCCCAATGACGTCCACTGTTGAACATAGGCCTAATCTAATTTCCGCCACAGCGAGCGATGTAGGTATGTATTTACAAAAAAAAAATAGAAGTACCTATATCACTTGTTTAGTTTAGTACCCTTGACACAAGCAAATATAATTGCTTAATTTGGGACTAGATGGCGCAGTGTGAATGTGGTAAAATATTATTATTACATAAAACAAAGTCCGCCGTGTCTGTCTGTTCGCGATAAACTCAAAAACTACTAAACGGATTTTCATGCATTCACCAATAGATAGACGATTCACGAGAAATATTTTGGTATATAATGAATTGGTCAAAGTATTGACTTTTGTGTAAATTGGTCGAAATATGGACAATGATGCGACCCTACGACAGACAAGGCATTTAAGCATCATGTTCTCTACTACCCGTGCAAAGCCGGGGCCGAGCGCTGGTTGACTATAAAAATTATATTAACATTATAAGCGTTAAGCGAAAGTCGCCGCCATCTTTATTGCACCTCAAGCCATAAAAGAATAGATCAATTTGCGAAACGAAAAAATGATGTTCCCTTTGTATAATACTTAATAAGATTTAAATTAGTTAAGTAAGATATACAATAGAAACGGGACCATTGTTCCTCTAATGAACAGGTACAGTCTCTTCCAAAAACATTGCTGTTTTTGAGCTTTCTGTTAATCGCGTTTTTAATGAATTTTTTTGTTTTAATATTTTTACATGGTCTATTATCTAGTTTGTTTTAATAACTAATTAGGCTTTCATGTTATACTCTTTATATACGTAGGTTTAAATTATTTGATGTTACTTTTAATTTTTAGAGCGAACTCAAATAAAATCTTAGAAAAATATAATTAAAATCTAGGAGTGAGATTCATAGTTAGGCTTACGACTCTCTTAATGACCATAGTGGTAGACAGAATAGCTTTGTGATTATAACTTTCGGATTAAGTTTTAACAGCAAAAATTACCATAAAAAGTTTTAAATTAATCGAATGGTAGCGTAGAGGCACGTATGTCATATATTCCCGGCCTGCTGTCTCTGAATTCATAAAGCAGAAGCAGATTATGTCTAGAATTGTATTGTTAAACATTGTGGCAAAAGACTCGGCTCCCACACAGGGGCATTTAGTGAAAAATGGATACAACCATTTAGGTTCTTGAGAGAGGACATGTGTAAATACATGTCCTCTCTCATATAGCTTGTAATATTGGGATTCGCCATCCTAGATAATGTGGTAGAACTCTGCCCAAACCTTCAATGAAAACGGCGTATGCTATGAATGTTAAAAAGATACGATTGTAACTAAAATATATAATAATATGTATATTGAGTTTGACATGCCAGCGCGGGAAATAAAATTTCCCTACTGATCAGGCACTCGACAGTCCTCTTAAGGTTAAAAGATTCCAAGGGGATATTGTCTCCGTTTAGCATTCGAATTGAGGTTGTGGTCGCGCTATGCGGGTATTGGCATATAGGCTGATGCCGTTATATATAATATTCGGCCTGATATAGTACCTTATTTGCTTGTTACTACACCCAAGGGAGATGAGGACCAATTTTACCGAAATCAAAACCCCTTTTGTGTCCCGTATTCAAACAAATATGTTAAAATTTTCTCTCGATAACATTAGTGTATATTGAATTCAGAAGTTTATTAATTTTAGTTAGTTTCGTTTTAATAGTGTTAGTAGTTATGCACACGGTTAAAAGCTTTCTCTAGCGGAATATTACGGAGATAAGGAGACCTAGAAACGGAGCTTATTTCGCAATATAATACACATTTTACTACCACGATGTTTGTATAGTGACTCGGATATGGACTGTACAACGCGTAATAATATAATAGGAAATTTATTTTATACAAGAACTAGCTGTCGTCCGCGGCTCAGTCCCTTGTGTTACTCGATTCCTGTGACGACAGGCCTTTTTCTTTCTTAGAGGTTCAATTTTCAAAAATCAGTTCTAAGTTACCTGAGTATATTAAAATAAAATCGTGTTTTTTCTTTCAAAGTTTCATCATCATCATCATCGTCATCATCATTACAATCCATAAATGTCCCAATGCTGAGCAGGGGTCTTATATTTTTATTTATACACAATATTATAGAACCAACAATTCGCCCCAGCTTCTTATGCAATAGCATAAGAATATTTTATAACACACATAATTCTCGGATTTTTTCTTATCGCTTATAGGCAAAAACATATCTTTGTTTTATAATATATTACCTATAGTGATAGTGACTACTTGAGTCTGGTTAGATTAGCAATTAAAATTGTAAAGACATAAGTAGGTACCTTATGTAATTAAGAAAAATAATATTACTTGACAAAGTAGCTCAAACATCGGATTTTAAATTTTTCGTATGAAGTGTCTGAATTAAGTGAAATAATTACCAGTTCTTGTCGCAAATAAAAATTTTCAGAATTTAATGTAAATATCCAAAGCTTGAACAGCTTTAATAATATTAAATTAAAATGACTGAACCTCAAGGGAGATGTACTCAAAATTAACTGTTACAATCTGATTAAAAATAATCGCAGTGTGTAATTAGAAAAAGTGATGGATCCCTAAGATAAGCTTTTTTATGTCATGCTCGGGTGAAACGAGGTTCTTCTAAAATTGTGCAGAAGCCGCCCCTACATAGCTCTATATTGTAGGATATTAGCATGGCGTAATTTTAATTTCCATGCATGACGTTGGCATAATGTTGGCTTCGTGTTATTGTGGGCTTCTTCTGTAGAAAAGTTATCTATGTACTTTAATCGTAAGTTTTAATCTAAAGGTCTTTGGCTAATGTAATGGATGACATCGTAAGGCGCGTTTTGGCTCAGATACCTACATTTTCAGTCAATAGCCGCAAAGCTTGCGATAGACGAAGACGTCCTTTTATTTTTATACCACGAAAGGGTGACCGTTCCAAACATGCTTACGACTCGCCTGATGATAAGCAGTTACCATTACTTACCATAGCCTATAGACCAGGGCTTCCCAACCAGGGCGTCACACCCCCCTCGGGGGTTTAGAAAAATGTCAAGGGGGGGGGCAAAATAGGTACATTTACATTTCCGGAAACATTATATAGGTATCGTATCTGTAGGTATTGTAATTGATAAAAAAAATATGTTTCAATAATATTGTAGAAATTTAAGGGGGCATGAAAATATTATTTTGGGTTCGGGGAGGCTCAACGAACGAAAGGTTGGGAAATCCTGCCATAATAGACGACTGCAAAACCAAGAGCATCACGAGCGCTTTCCGATCAAAGACAACCGATGTTATTACTTATAGATTATACAATCAACCACTATACTCTTATCATTCACTAAGTCATCTTTCGTGATTCTGAAGACACTTCTAGATTTAACTGGTGTAGAAATAAAACCTTCATTTAGTCAGTACCAAGATTTATATTAAAATGGTTTATATTCTGTTACAGTCTATTACGCTGTACTTTTTTTAAAAACTCGCATTGTATTCTCTGCAACGCTAATGGAAGTAACGGGACACTGAAAAAATATTTCTTTACCTTTTGTAACTAGGCTTTTATAGATAGCATCGACAGCCCTCTCACTCAAAAGCGGCTGGCAGCTCCAACTATTTGGATCAATATATTTTGTACCTTGAAAATGTGTTACTTTAGATTATTATATTGCAACTTTCAGAGACCAACAACGGGCTTATACTAAATATTTTTATATTTTTCCTAAAACTTTAGTACAAGGGCTCGTAACAAGCCTATTCCATAAGTAGCAAAATCACTTGGAAAGTTGACAGATTTTTGACGTATTTTGCAAATAAAATCTGTCATTAAATTTCATATAGCTATACTTATCAGGCCCTCAACTGTCAGTTGTGAAATGGAGCATAAGTTCAGCATTAAATCCACGCAGGTACAATTGATAATCGCGGACCATTCTTACATTACATATCAACCCTCCAATGTGTATAATGAAGGTTGACAAAGGACTATTCCGACAGGTTGTCAGACCTATTATCAAACAAAACTATTGGATGAAACAGTGGGGACCCGTGTCATTAATTTGTTATTCTTAACGTGGAACGTATACGCTTAGTGTAAAAATTCCTTTCAAGATATTGTGTTTTCGAATACGGAGAAACGGGTTAAAATTACCTTATTATCCTTCGAATGCTTAGCCACAATAAACCTTTAATGCTAAATTAAGTTCGCATTGGTACCTTTAGCAAATTAGGTTGGGCCAATTCCATTTCTGAAGTTAAAAATATAAAAAAGTTCAGATGACTCCATTTATATTATATTCTCTTCCGAATACTATTCTATAGCGATCGGGACTACACTGCTTGTTTGGCGTTAATTCGACCTTAAAACTTAATAACGGATCGTTTTAAGGACTACCAGTTGACGCGTTAACGATTCTTTAATAACGATCTAATGTCCAAACGATCGGATCCATGGTTTGCTTATAGAAATCCAGCAATAATAATGTAATCAATAACACGAGCTACTTGTGGGGCCCGTAAGGGTTTTAGTTCGCAGCATCCATTAGCGCGACTGGCGGACGCTTTGAATAGGACCATGGAATAGGAAGAAGCTTTGTGTATATATAAATAGCAACAGAACTATTATGTATTCTCGTTTAGTACTATAGAAGACTCTCTTGGTCCATGTATTTATATGATTTAATGCCTTGATTAATTTTAAAGATATTAAATGGGATTTTTTTTATACCGCGATACTGACAAACAAGTTTAGGGCCCGGCTAAAGGTAAGTGGTTACCGTAGCCTATGCCTGTAACACACATCTCACAGTAATGTCGCTGCCTATCATGAAATTTTCCCTCTGCTCTATAAAGCCTAGATACCACCAAAATGGAGACGATAATAGGCGAGATGTATCATAAACAACAAATAAACGTGCCGTGAGGGACGCGGCGCCGGCGTCTGCATTATTATTTATGTATAATATAATCATTACTGTCTCGTTTCCGCTTTGGTCTATTCGGAATCACAATATTTTTAAAATGGCAGCGACCATATTTAAAATTAAGATTAGACCGCAATAGCGAAAACAAAGTCGAAATTTCGAGTAGTCCATCTGGAAATATTGATTCCCTATTTACCAATAACCTCTTATTATACATTAATGCATATCTCTGCTTGGGTTACCATTATGTAACAGAATAGAAACAGAATAGTTTGTGCGTACAAGGCACAGTTGACTACCAGTACTCCAATGATTACGATCTGACCTTCGCAAGTCGATGGAGTGCCTAGTCTTATTGTCAGGGTAGATTAATTGCCTGAATACTTTAGGTTGCTATCTTATCATACAGTACGTTAAAAATGTTTAGAATAACTTGTTTTTGCTGCAGTAAATTAAATATATCGGTATACAATTGAATCCGATTTTTCACTAGCTTCAACCATATCTTCTAGTCTGGTTCGTAGTTCTGGATCTTTCAAAGGCTTCTTCAATTAAAACGAGCGAATTAGAAAGCAGGCTTAGCGTGTTCGCCTTAGCTTATAATTTAATTGTATATTATAATCCTAATATAATTAGCATAATTATATTAGGTATGGAATTAAACAAGTATTTGAGGAGAGTTAAGTGTTCCTTAATATCATATTCGTTGGTTCAACTGCTCTCAAAATGTATTTACGTTTAATAGTCGTAAGTGAACAAGAAAATGAAATACTTTTAGGAAATATTGCGTACAAAGACCCGGATGAAAATTCAGTATTTCAGGATTAAAATAAACAACAAGCACACTAAGCTCTAATGAAGCAAACATTTCTAAGCTGCTTCGAATTTTTCTAGAATGGCTGCCACATTCCTTAGCCCACTTTAGAGAAACGAATAAAGGCGTACAGAACGTGAAACTTTTCTCATAAGACGCGGTACTTTCAACTTGAATATTACACCAAAGATGCATTATACAGTTACGTGATCGCTCTAAAACGATCCCAAATTATTTTTTGGCATCTGAATCAAGTTGAATCGAAGTCGTGTATTAGATACTGGCTTTCGCCCGCTTGTTATGTCGTTAAAAAGTCTATGTGTTGTTCCCGACTAAAATCTCTGTGTGCCAAATTTCATGTAGATCCTGTCAACTGTTCTGGCGTGTTTAAATAACAAAACTCCATCCCCTCAAACTTTAGCATTTATAATATTGGTAGGAAAATATTTAAGAAAGTCGTGAATGACATCCACTTTTCACTGTTTCAATAAATCGGTGTTAGCCTGTTGCCAGTAATCGTTTTCAATTCCTGACTGTCGGCTAAGAATTTCTCGATTAAAAAGCTTATTCTAAATCCGACTCGATATTTAAATTCCAAATTGACACTATCAAACACCAATACTATATTCTGCACTATAATCACTTATCCAACAACGGAGGGCGAAACAGTAAATACTAAATTAAGTCTTAAATTTGCTGAAATACGAATACAAACTAGTTATTCAAACAATCAAGTTGCTTGAATAAGTAATTGAAGATGAAGATGTTCTAAAAGTCAACAGAAATATTAGATAAGTTCTATTTGTAAACCTTCAAGATGAAACCATTTCAAGATTAAATGTTATAATTCTGATTTTATTTATGTACTCTTAACTTTCAGACAAGCCAAAATATTTTTTATGAATTAAAATACATCGATTTTCCACATCGCCATTGCGGGGTCTTCTAAGCAACCCTTTGCCCACGCCCTTCCGTTACGCCCAATAAATCGGTAAACCACTGAAGCATACAAAGTATGACATCATGTTTGTGTCGAGCATGCAGGAGTCAGGACAACAGCCATGTGGGTGACATGACAGCACAATTTCCGCGACTTTATTCGCTATCCACGTGAACGTACCTCTAAGCGAATCGTACGCAATTCCTGTTTCGTTACTCATCATGTGAAGTGGGATTGCGCATTATTTATTTATTTATTTATTTATTTATAATAAGGTACACTAACGGCAAGACATACAAATATTACAAATTTAAGCACTTAATTTATACAACGTTGGTATATATGTTTGCCAATTAAAAGCATACACATCGTTCGTATTAAATGTATAGGTAACATTGATGGTAACTTAACTATGAAATAAAATATATAGATAAAAGTAATAGTAATAAAAAAGTAATAAAAGTAAACAAGTAATAAAAGTAAACAATCGTAATTAATCTTAACAATCGAGCAGTTTCAGCAAGCTGTTTCTGAATTTATTTTCTGGCGTATTAAATATATCTAAGTCAAATTTCGCGTTAAAACTATTGTAGGTATTGCAAATTCTAGCTAAAGGGTAATGATGACCAAGATTAGTTCGAGCAGTGGGCGAGAAGAAGGTTCTTGTGATGGCCTGTCTGGGGTATCGGTAGGGTACATTTAGTTTAATGGAAGATAGGAGGTCAGGACATGTGATCTTGTGGTTTAGGATTTTATGAAGAAACAGTAAGTCTGTCAATGTACGGCGGTTTTTGAGAGAAGTCATGCCAAAGAAAGATAGTCGCATGTTGTAAGGTACCTTGTGATATATACCAGGGGAAATATATGCTAAGTGTCTCGTGAAGGTACGCTGGATGCTCTCGATCCTCTGAGAAGAATTACTGTACTCAGGGTTCCATGCCACAGATGCAAATTCCAGTCTGCTACGTACAAGACTATTGTAAAGAATTACTCGTGTCTGTTTATGTTGAAATCCCTGTAAATTCCGTTTAAGGAAGCCCAGCATTTGAGCAGCTTTTTTTACAATGGTATCTACATGCGAGGTAAATTTTAATTTAGGATCTACGATTACTCCTAAGTCTTTTATTTCTTTAACCCTAGACAAAACTGCACCATCTAGGAAATATTCCGAGTCTATGGCTTGGGTCTTTTTAGTAAAGCGCATGTGAAAGCATTTGGTAGGGTTCAACATCATGCCATTGGTGTCACACCAGAGTTTAATACTATTTAGGTCTGTTTGTAAGAGTTCTACGTCAGAAGGATTATTTATGGTCCTGTATATTTTAAGATCATCGGCAAAGAGAGAAGCGCTACTGTATTTTAGAGAAGTGGTAATGTCATTAATAAAAATTAGAAATAGTATTGGGCCCAGATGCGAACCCTGTGGAACACCAGATTGAGCATAGTACACTTTAGATTCATATCCAGCAACTACAACTACCTGAGGTCTTTTTGCTAAATATGAATTAAACCAATCGAGTAGAGATCCGTTGATCCCAAAGCCTTTTAGTTTTGATAATAAGATGGCATGATTTACCCTATCAAATGCGCTGGTGAAATCGGTATAAATAGTATCAACCTGCTTTCCCGCATCGACATCGAGAGATATTTTTGAAATCACTGACGCTAGATTTGTATCAACTGATAGTCCCTTCCTAAATCCATGCTGAAAATCAGATAAACTATTGTTTGTTAGGTCACGAATATGTGGGTAAATAAGACATTCAAAAATTTTAGAGAAGCAAGACAGAATCGAAATCGGCCGATAGTTTTTCACTTCATTTTGGTCACCTTTTTTATACACGGGCACTATTCTAGCTTTTTTCCATTCGTCCGGAAAAACACCTGCCTTTAAAGAAGTGTTGAAGATCATCATTAGAGGAGTAACCAGATCTTTACCGCAACGCTTTACAAATAAGGGTGGAATATTGTCAGGACCTGCACCTTTTTGAATATTGATACGTTTTATGACGTTTACTATGTCTTTTTCTGTTATTGTCAGACCTGTACTAAAACATCCTGTCTCTATATCAATTCTAACAGGGTTAAGATTGCTACAGCTGTATACAGACGAAAATTGTTGAGCGAATAGGTTTACGACTTCAGGCCCTGATGAGGCAGAATTCTCACCCATATTCATAACAGCTGGGATTGATGACCTTCCATTTCGTTTATCTTTAATGTACCGCCAGAATTGCTTAGGGTCCTTACAGATATTAGATTCCATATTACGTTTATAGTTAGACTCACATATGTTTGTCAGTTTGCGACATCGAGTGCGTAGTAGATCGTATTCAATTTTGTCTCTGGGGTTATCAAACTTACGTAATCTTTCCCTAGACTTATTTTTTTCCCTGAGAAGTTTAATCAGTGTTTTACTAAACCAGCTGGGATACTTTTGGGGACTTAAACGGCGTTTGGGAACGTGTTTTTCAATGATTGCATAAATGACTTCATAGAAAGCGGAAACTACTCGATTCACGTCTGTAAAATCCTGGCATATTGTTTGCCAGTCTGTAAGCCTGAGTTCAGACCTGATAGCATCGTAATCTGCTTTGTAAAAATTAAATCTTATAATTTTATTATGAGTTAGACCTTGGGTGGTATCAACAGAATGAGGTATCGTAAACAAGATGGCAGGATGATGGTTATCTAGTTTACTCAGCAGATCTAATGGTTTTGAAACATATGCGTTATCTACATTGCTAAGAGCTAAATCCAGAATTTTATTTGTTGCATTATTAATATTGTTAAATTGATATAAACTGTTAAGTGCCATGAAGTCTATTAGTGAGTAACCAAGATTTCTATTATAATTTGTCGGCGTCATATAGGTGGTACCGTCATTTGATATCCATTTTATAAAATTAAGATTAAAGTCACCTAGCGTGACTACAATGTCAGTATGACACATGACTGCGTCAGTACCATCCAGGAATTTCTGCTGGTTTTCCAAGCTGGTTGGCGGCGGTAAATATACGGCACAGATTGATATTATTCTCTTTTTTCCCTCGATATCCACTGATATATTAACCCACAAATCTTCACAACAAGTCTCCCAATTTAGGACCCGTGTAGACGAGTATTCGCGTGAGACAGCTATCATCACACCACCGCCATCCAACTTAGAGTTAGGAGAACACTCACGATCTCGGCGGTGCACAACATAACGCGAATCTATGAACTCACTGTTAGAGATGCTACTGTTCAGCCATGTTTCTGTAAAGACTATAACTTTGTAATCTGTAAGAAGAATGTTATTGTACACGTCATTAATTTTAGTCCGGATTCCCCGAACATTCTGATAATAGATATTGAATGTTACGACAATACACCATAACACTCATAGATGTAATTTATCTATCAGACTACTTAATTTTTTGCAGGCTATCTGTGTTTTGGATTAAAATTGCTTCACTGAGTTCTTCTTTTCTTACAAAGATTCGCCCATTTCGCACCCAAGTAAATCTATAGCCAAGTTCCTTAGCCTTTATGCGTGTTGCAGCATGTAAGGCTTTATTTGTTGGCGAGAGATGCTCGCTTACATAAACAGGACCACGTGTACCACCAAACCCGAGGTGTTGGGAGTTAAGTTTTTCATTAGGATGACTTTTGTTGAATTTTGTTACTGCCGCAAGAATTGTGTCACGGTGACGGGGATTTCTTAGTTTTGCCACGACGGTGCGAGGTCTATCACCATTCTTGTTTATCTTGGCTACTCTGGTGACGTGTCCGATGTCTTCAGCGGCAACAGGAGCATCTACAACTCGAACAAGTTGTTCGACTATATTGGTGAGATTTTCTGATTTGTGTTCTGGGATGCCATTAATTTCTATGTTACTCTCTCTCATGTTTTGTTCTATTGAATTCAATCTGTATGACAAATCTGATATCGTCGACTTCAAAGTCGTGTTGTCTTTTTGGAGATTATGTATGACTGCACTTTTTTCCTCCAATGCAGTTTTCATTTCCTCGTATTTTTGGTTATAAAACGCCATTGTTTCACACAAACCAGCAACTTGAGTAGTTAGAGATTTAAGATGGTCGGTAATCATTGCTGAAATAGTATCAGACAGAATATGGCGTAATGAGTCTTCTGTTAAGTATTTTTCCACACAAGAATTATCAGGGGATGCGGTTACCAATGGCTCTTGTTCTCGCTTAGCTCTTAAAGTAACGTTGTTGTTTTGCGAAGCTGGTGTAGAGCACAGGTGAATATTATCGGACGATTCATGTTGCGTCGCTGACTGTATTGGAGTATTTAGGTTGCCGGTCTTTGGTACTTTGCTGTTACACTCTGAACATTTCCAGTTCCGCTTTTTGTTTTGATTGGTGGCAAATAAGCTGTTAAATCGCTGTAAGCTTACACCGGCACATTCGATATCATATTTTTTATTACAATGCGTGCATACTAAATATTCTCTTGTGGGTATAAAATTAAGGCATCCTGCGCATTTACCAAAATTTGGCGCCATTATGAAGTTAAGCTTGGAGCGTATTAGAAATGTTTGAGCACAATAAATAGTAATAATATTGTTATAAATATTATAAGCGGAAAGTTAGGTAGCAAGTGATGCGACGAGTGCAGCGGGTTCAATCAAGGTCATGCGTCGCGCTCGCGGCACAGGTGTGCGGTGCGAGTCAACGCAGCGGGCAGTGAGTGTTCAAAATTAAAAATGTTATAAGATGCTTTTGTTCATTACTCACGAACCACGATGAGTTATCACTAGCCACTTACACCACTGTAATCCTTGCACTTTAAGCTTTACACTTATATATAGTTTATGGATAAACCATTACTTTTAATCACTGTTTTAGATTAATTTGTACGGAGCAAAATAGAAATGATGTTGTCTATACGGCGTTCGCGCCAAAATAAAAAATGAAAAAAATAATGAAAAAAAAAAAAAATGAAAAAAAAAAATAAAAAAAAGTATTATGTATTTATAGAGTGCTGAGTATTGGATAATTATTTTTGATATTATCGTTCTAACATATTTTTTACAGCTGAGAACAAATCTCAGGTACGTACCTAATATTGAAAAAATATAAGTTCTTAGACATTTTTAAGTATATTGTGTGCTGATGCTGATAGGAAACATACGTAAACTATATTTGTCAAACAAAAGAGAGCAGTAATTTAAATGATTAAGAAAAATAACTTGAAGTTAAATGAATCACGATCGGATTTCGACCACATGGCGTACATTGACCATTTCACGTAATAAATACCTGATAAGTAGTAATTATAAAAAAAGTAATCGTTAGCACGTTAGAAAAATAGAAGTGACTGAGTCAAGTAATTTACCGCATATAATAAAAATCGCACTTATTTACTTTTAAACAAAACATTATTTTTAAGAATTCCTTAGATGGTTACACTTTACTTTGTCCAACACACCAAAAAGTAAGCATTTTCGATGTTTTTCCAAAATCTATAAAAATAGGCAGAATTTAAAAATATAGGTACTCTATTTCTGCCTCTCCGGGTAAAGCGTAATTTTCGTAACCATTTTGAAGGCGTTCAGCATCATGGCGCTGCTTCTTCAGCCATATCCTTTGTACGTCCATGGTTAGTCACGTTCAGCTATATAACTACGTTTTCAAGATAAAAATGTAACTTAAAAAATGTAGGATTAAAAAACAGTTTTTTTAAGTATATTCGTTTGTGTGCGAATACAGTTTTTTAAAAACTTTCCAAAGTTTTCAATTTGGACTCGTACAACGTCACAATAACAATACTAACGTAAATAATTCAATGATAAAATACCTTCACTTTATCCTGTAGAAGTAGGTATATCTATGTTCTCTAACAAAAAGTTCATGCATATAGAACGAGTAGAAACAAACTTTTTCTCGAGTCGTATAATAAGCAACAATAACACAGTCCCAAGTTATCAGTAGGTAATGGAAGGACCGTAAAGTTCGTGCCAATTCCTTGTTTTTTATTCAGATATTCATTTGGTAATCATATTTCCTAAATTTCTCTCTTATTTCATTTCGTCAACTTCTTCGACCTTATTTGTTTCAGTTATTCTATGTACTTTGTTCTGTTTTTGTCATGCGGGTAGTTGGTAATCCCAGGTGGCTAGGATTCTATTTACGTAGGAAACTTAAAACTTTTATGTTCAGTTAGCTTAGGTTTGCGGTTTCCTTCGCTTAGTATGTCAAGAAAAAATAATCTATATTGCTCGGGAATAATGTTGAATTTGCTACCAGTGGACCAGGTAGATTCGGTTCAGTGGTTCTCAACATAATTATGTATAAATTGAGTTCGATAGCTATAGCAATAGATTCACCCCTGGGACTTGGGGCGTTATAGGCGGAACGTAGGTGTGATACACTTCGACAAGCCCTTTGAAAAAAAGTGTGATTCTATGTCGTCTTTTTATTAGCAAAATCTGTTTATATTAAAATTTATTCTTATAGGTCAAAGTGTCGTTATAAAAATACTGCTGCCTCATGTTAAACCTTTCAGTAATCCTGTATATTACGTCAGGCAATGATTAATCTTACTACTTATTGGTTCCGACATTACTACCCTTCCACTTCCACTACAGTATATTTCATTTATCGATACGAGAAACTTTGGCCTTGGTCGACAGTTGGTGTCAATCAGTATTACTTTTTCATGTGTCGGTGCCGTTACTGAAAACCATTTACACAAACTGACAGGTCCCTTACCGAATGCCTTCTTTTGAATACACGCGAACATTTATTTCCCTGTTTTAGAATTATTTCACGATACTCACACACGAAATTATTGGTCCCAATTTTCAACACCAATATTTGTCCTCAATGGTCTGTATGGTAATATCCAATATAACCAACTATTTAGTTTACATGAATACAAATACATTTGACAGCGGCAGAATTCGGAACAAATTGAAATTTATTTACCTATGTAATTATTTGTAATAGCAAATAAGCGGGCCATTGCGTTTTGTACGAACAAATATTACATTTTTACAATTGAGAACGAATAATTTTGTTAAATCTCAGCCCTGATTAGTGACAGTATTAGTATTGAGTCGATCATCCCTGGAACTATATCTCTACATATTGCACAGCTTCATTCTACATTTATAGACACAACTTAAGAAATTATAATATAAAATAAAAAAATACTAGAGCGTGCCTAACGTTTCAAAGCGTACACGCTAAATATGTAACAATTTATTTAGCGTGTACGCTTTGAAACGAAATATCTAAATTTTATCATAGAAATGAAAACAATTATCTAAAATATGTTTAATGGCACAGCTTCCGTCAACGAACTTAATAAACATATTATTATACTTCGCAGCCAGAGGAAAATGACAGCATTGAATTGAGGGGTCCTTTCATCATTGTTTTACAATAACTGTAATTGCATTTGTTTATTTGAATTAGATTGTTCGACGGCAATTAATTTGTTAATTGCCATTGGGTAAAATTTAATTAACATCAACATTTCTATTGTAATTGTTTCTACTCCCGCTAGCTTTTTACCGCTTAATAAGCATAATATAATTCTATAGCCCTAGGACGATATGATGATGATTACCACATATCATCAACTTATATCATGTGATCTGTTATGTCTCTCTTAACTCTGACCTAATTGGAACAGCAGGTTCGAGGTGGATGCAAGCCGTATACAATCTGTACTATTGGAAATCTTTCGAGGAGGCCTATCTCCAACAGTGGACATTCCACGGCTGATATACTTATATAGTACACAAAAAATACAAATATTTGTTTGTTTTGTCCAACAGTATGGTCCTGTAAACCCCCTCTTTCTGCCTGTAACCGCGGCCAAGTCGCCCGGCTTCACCGCGGTCATACTGACGTACGACCGGGTCGACAGCCTGTTCGCACTGGTCACTAAACTGGTGCGGACGCCGAGTCTCGCCAAGATACTGGTCGTTTGGAACAATCAGAAGAAACCACCACCTCCTTGTAAGTATTGATTCTTGAACTTTTAGTCCGTCACATATAACCTACTAAATACATACTAAACAACCCTAACCAAACCAAAAATTTCCATTTCTTGTTTAGCATTTAAATGAAATAGGTATTGTTTAAAGTTATGTTGTAACTATTTTAAGGACGATCTGTATTATCAATTAATTAACTTTCTAAATGATGCGTATTTATAATTATTGTAGTTGTGTAGATTAAAGTTAAACGTTAAAAAAAAGTAAAAGTATTTTAATGAGAGCCTAATATGTAAGGAACCAGCATCTGTACCCGGATCCAGTACTATGTATGTACCTGTAGTACATTTGATACCGGTGGCCTAAGGGAATGCCCATGTTTAGGAGTAGTTTATGGGCGGGTATGACGCTGCGGGTTGTTAGACTTTGTTGCATGGTTGTGTTGCTTAGTCATATTGTTAAGGCAATCCTATTACCATGTATGCAGGTTCTTCACGCTAAAATATAAGGTAGTCCAGTTTCTTGTGACTACTTGATTCCTTTTTTTAAATCATGTATTCATCCTACAATGAATACAAGATTTGTGTAGTAAAACCCAGAGTGCCCTTACAATAAAGTGGAACACCTCTAAAACAAGATACTAGCTTGTATCCCTATTTTGTATTCTTCAAGTGATAGCGTGATATTCCGTATTTTATGTTTTTCACTACATTTATTCCGTTTTATGTAGAGAATCTAACTTCTTTAAGGTATACAATGTAAAACTTTTATTTTCGTTGTTTTATACGTTTACGTAATATAATTTACAAGTCTAATTTAAATTAGAGGATCGAAAAAATATTTCTAAGGCAGTTTTAAATTGTCTTTTCCAATAAAATATATAAAGGTTGTTCATTATATGAGATTTTTCAATCTACGTTCTTATCTACGGTCTTTACAGGGCATCTTTTCTCCCTTGCTTAGAGATAAGTCGTCCCGTCAATCTGTCATCTGCACGCGTGCGTGGGCCTTTTATGACGTACTAACTTTACGTGTTTGAAATGTGAAAGAACATTGCCGCGTCGTTTTGACGGAAGCTTTAGGAAGTAAGAAGAAAAGCTATGAGACACCACTCTCTTTAACTTCAATATTTGTGTGTGCTATGTAAGGGATTTTTTGTTTGGATTTTACTCGTGGCTTCCCTCTGCTACGAATAGCTTTTAACACACAGTTTTTGGCTTATTTCGGTGTGTTTAATTATATGTTTTACACATATATATCTTTTTGTATAATAGTATAGAAGTATACTCTCAAAGTAAAGTAATAAAATAACCAACACACTTTCCTACTCAAATATTCATTGAGCTACGTGGATGACTTACTAATTTCTTCTTACGATAACAGCTTACAACTGCTAATGGAGGGTACTATAATAAATTATTAACGGTATCTTTTCGATCATTAAATATAATGGTATAATTATACTGGTGTTGGGCATATATTTTCGAAACTTTTCTGTGATTCGAATCGCTAGTGTTTGATTACAATAATAATAAGTTTTTCCGTAATACACTGTATATTTAGCGGTAAACAAAAGCCATACAAACTTTATAACATTTTTGTTTTTTAATCTCTTGTATTTAAATTGTGGATAATGTAGTTGGCTATGCAGCTATATAGCAAAAAGGCTAAAACGATGTTAAATAATTTATATTGTCGTGTTAATTATGTTGTCCGAAACCTTCACTAGTCTAGTTAGTCTGGTATCAAATAATATATGTAAATGAAGTCAGTATATATTACAAAATATATATCTACCTCTAATTGAGTTCATCGGTTAAAATTCCAACAAAACACTTCTTTTGAATAAGTGATACAGATACCAATAAAAACTTATTGAATATGTACGTGTGCAAATCAGTTAGATAAACCAGATATCAATACTCGTATAGCGAAACAAAAGCGTTGAGAGTATAAAACATTTTGCTACGCAAATATAAACGTTTTGCCATTGTAATAAAGCTCTTTTTAATTTACTTTAAATGAGTGAATCTTGAATATTGAGTGTACGTTTGATTTTGAACTGTATGTCGACAGGGTAAAGTGGTTTCCTTGCTGATACGCGTAATTAGATCTGCGTTATTTAATGTATGGCTGCCGATAGAATGTTAACGCGTTCAGAGATTTTTTTCAAATATGAAACATTTATTTTCACTTTCCTTTGCATATGAATGGTTTTGTTTGTATTAAAATTTCTAATTTGTGGATTTTACTTTGTTCCGTAAAATTCTGGTTTTGCATAAAAAAATACGGAATGGTATTGGAATAATAAAGAGATACAATGTTTTGATAAACGATGGTGTGTGTTTCACCTCGGCTCAGTATGTAGGTACCCTGTCAGGGAGTCATTTATAAATGGCGTGATACCTACTATGATAATGCATGTGTGTTTTGTTTTCCTCGCATCAGTACTCAATGCAATATTACTAGTTTTATGAGGCACATAATTCCGCTAACTTCAATCAATCAAACTTGTTGATTGGTATCCCATTAAAATAAAACGAATACTTCGTTTTTACCGCTAATTGCAGTAATGTTTTCTCATAGTTAGTCATTAACTTACTTGAGAGTAGCCTTTGCTGGCGTGAAGGCTTTTTAAATTTTGGTTTCAGACTGAGGATTGATTAGCGCTAAGATTGACAAGGAATAGTTGGTAGTTCAAGACTCAATATCATGGAAGAAATTTCGAAGATTCTCATTTAATTATGCACTAAATAAATATTGACTGGCCTTTTGGTTTAGTGGTTAGTGACCCTGACTGTTAAGCCGGAGGTCGTGGGTTCGATCCATGACAAATCTTTGTGTGATGAGCATAAAGGTTTGTTCTGTGTCTGGGTGTAATTTATCTATAATATGTATGTATTTACAAAAAAAAATGTATATATTGTTGTACCCATAATACAAGTAAATATAATTGCTTACTTTTTATTAATATTATGATTATGCACGAATCATAATTATTAACTTGTCATCCGAAAGTTCTGGGTTTGTTTCGTGATCCTAGAGTATTGAATATGTATGAAGTTTTACCACGTCAACGTATCTTGTTATAAGTTCGTAATGCGATGCACTAATGTCACGCTCTACAAAATGATATATCCGAAGATACGACGGCTGAAGTTGACAACTGTGTGCCCTTTGCGGTCACAAAAACCGCTTGAATCATTGCAAAAGTTTTTCTCGAGCCTCTGAAATATTGTCTAACATTAATTTTTGTTCGCAGCGTCCGAATGGCCAGTGATAAACAAGCCTCTCAAAGTGATACGAACCAAAGAGAACAAGTTGTCTAATAGATTCTTTCCATACGATGAGATTGAGACTGAGTGCCAACTGACTATTGATGATGACATCGTTATGTTGACGCCTGATGAGTTGGAGTTTGGGTGAGTTGCTACTGCATTATTATATCAACTTTTATTTTATTCTTTACATTATTTGTAAAAAAAAACTATTGGCACGCGGTTTTTGACACGCCATTAACCAGTCAGTAACATTAGGTAAAATATGTTTGACGTCGTGGCCACGTCATTAGTTGTTTAATAAAATATAGCACGTTCGCCTACCTTGACATTGACAGTCTGACTATGGAATCAATCAGAACTAACCATTTTTTTAAATGTTAAAAGCGCTTTTAATTAGCGATATCTCCGGTTTCCGTTTTTCTCTAATTTATTTCATTTCATTTCATTTATTCATTCAAAAAACAATTTTTACATTGTGTGTGAATTCTAGCTGAGAAAAGCTGACACAGTTATTGGATACAGTAACACATGCAAGATAATTAAAATATAATTCGACAATTTAGTAAGTCAGTAATTGTAAGTTCAATATCATAAATAAATCTAATCAAAACTATTAATAATTAATGTCAAAATTAAAAAGTTAACATGTCAAAATGTCAAAAAAATATGTAATCAATGAAATGTTAAAATGTCAGTAATGTATAAAAATGTCAGTAATATGTAAAAATGTCAGTAATATATAAAAATGTCATCAGAAATAATAATATATTGAATATTTTACATGTCATCAATACTATAGTAGCACTCATGTAACAAGAACAGTTTTAGGTGTTTTAGAAAATTGATTTTATAAAGTGACGCTTTAATTTCTGTAGGCAATTTATTAAATATTTTAATTGACCTATAATAGGTGTTATGTTTTACAACATCCAGGTGGGGTACATGTTTAGTCTGAAGATCTTTTCTCCTGGTACTCTCTCGTTTTTGCCTTTCTTCTTCACTTTCATAGTCATGAATGTGTTTACATAAATGTGTGAGCGATACAAGAATATATAAACTTGGGACTGTCATTATGTTTAAGTCTTTAAAGTGTGGTCTACATGATTCTTGTTGTTTAATTCCGACTATTGTTCTGATTGCTCTTTTTTGAAGAACAAAGGCCTTGTGAGTATTATACTCGTAGCTTCCTCCCCAGCATAGGATGCTGTATCTCAGCTTTGATTCTACTAATGCAAAGTATACCATTTTTAAGTGTTCAATACTGACCTCATTTCTAAGACTCCTAAGCACATAGCAAGCAGAGCTAATAGATTTTTCCAAGTGTATCAATTCTTTTTTCCAATTTAATTGATCATCTATATGCACTCCCAGAAACTTTACGACCGAGGTTTGGATTACACGTTGGCCGTTTATTTCACAAGTTAAATTGTCACTATTTTTGGCAGTCGAACGGAAAAGTATAGCGTTAGTTTTGCTAGCATTCACTGTAAGGCTATTAACGGTAAACCAGTTGTAGAAGGTTTCCAAGGTAAGATTAACTGTCTCATTTAGACCTATTATATCATTGGCTGATACGACTGCATTTGTGTCGTCGGCGAAAACTACCAATTCAATGCAACCATTAACAGTTTGGACTACATGTTGTATAAGGTCATTAATAAAAGTAATAAACAATAATGGACCAAGAATGGAGCCTTGCGGAACACCAGCCCGAACTTGTATCATTTTGGATGAGTACGTATCCTCAACAAGTATGTTTTTATCAAGAGGGGTAAGGGTCTTTGACACAGCTTTGGTCTCAACGAACATTTTTCTATTTTTTAAATATGATGTAAGAAGTTCTAGAGACTTTCCACGTACACCATAGTGTTCTAGTTTCCCTAACAGTAAGTTATGATCCACTGAGTCAAAAGCGGAACTAAGGTCAAGGAACAGTCCAGCCACTTTTTGCTTGTTGTTCATTCTGCTCGTGACATCATTTATTAAAGTGTAAATTGCATCTTGTGTTCCAACATTATTTTGGTATCCAAATTGCCTTCTACTCAAAACCTTATTTAAATTGAGATGTCTTAGTAACCTATCTTTGATCAATTTTTCCAAGATCTTTGAAGTAGCAGGCAATAAAGAAATGGGCCTGTACATCTTCGGATCAGATCTTGATCCTTTTTTGTGTACTGGTATTATTTTGGCTATCTTTAGTTGATCTGGGAAATTTCCTTTATCAAAACACTTGTTGAAAAATATACTAAGTGGTGCCGCCATTATGTCTATGTTTTCTTTAATAACAGATATGGGTATGTCATCATAACCACAGGACTTTTTGCACACCATTTTTTTTACAATTTTATGTATCTCTTGAGGAGTTGTCTGGTCAAAGATAAGATCATTTTCTACTTTTTCTGCACTTTTATGTAGTATATCCATAGCTGTTTTGGAAGAGAGAAAAGAAGAAGGTTTTGAATTTAAGTCAAATTGTTTAATGAATACCTCTACGATTTCTGACTGTTCTGTTAAGTATTTGCCTTCAATTTTCAGAACTAATTTGGTTTGTTTGTTAATTCTCTTATTTCTATGTTCATTTATTATTTTCCAGACATCTTTTGAAATGTTCTTAGAATTTGCTATCCTCTTCTGTGTTGCTAACTTTTTGGCCATTTTAATTACTTTTCTGTACAAAGTAACATACCTTTTCCTGTACTTTATCACAGTTTCATTTTGAAGACTACTTTTTCCAGAACATAGAAAACGTTTCATTTTACTGGACATTTTTATTCCCTTTGATATCCAACGGCACTGTGTGGTTCTTTGCAGATTTATTTGCAATGTCTTTTTTTTAAAGTTATGTGTAAAGATTTTACTAAATGTCTTGAGAAAAGAGTTTATTCCCAAGTCGTGCCAGTTTTGTTGTAGTAACATATTCCTAAATGAATTTTTGTTTCTTTCAGTAAATGTCCTTCTTGTAACGCACAAAATTGTATTTTTATTTGTTAAATTACCTTTGGAGACCGTACTGCAAAGTAATCCCGCATGACCATCTGCCAAACCATTATGATCGATCTCACATTTTTTAATGTCGGATTCAATTATATTAGTGAAAATGTTGTCTAAACAAGATTGGGAATTATTGCGGATAAATGTAATTGAGTTAATGAGTGGTCTAAAATTATAGCATGTCAATAATTTGAGTAGGTCAGATTTCTTTTTACTATCGGTCAATAAGTCAATATTAAAGTCACCAAAAATTAAACAGTTTTTGTCAAAAAAGTGCTCCAATAGTCTATTTAGCACTCTAACAGCAATTGGCATATCGGTTCATTGAGGAGAATGTTATATGTAGTGATGGACCAATAAGGATACTCGGCTGTAGTAAATAACAACAGACATGTTTCGTAGTTTTATTTCGTTTATTGGATGTATCAACTACATATAGGACCCGTGGGTGTATAGTGAGTTGTTGGCTTAAAGCCTTCTTTTTTTGCACGAAAATCCAATAAATTTGCTTTTTGCGTGTGAAAGATTTCCAGCTCAGTAAGTTACCACATCAATCTGAGTAAAACTTCTTCGTGAATGTAAAATTTGACAGTTTTTACGATTTTTATATCTCTCAAAAAATCGTAGGCTTTTTTGTTATGAACTCTTGTTCAAAATTAATTTTCGGTTAATAATGAAACAAAGAAAATTATAACAAGCATTCAAACATTTTGAACCCGAAGCGGGCGCCAAACTCATGGCCTGAAAGAACGAAGGTAAATTATACAATGTTGCAAGCTTAAGAATACATTATTTAAACTGAATCGGTGCAGATGTTGCCCAAATTCTGTTGTGAACGGCCGAATATTCTACCCAACAGAAATTTGTATCGGTATCGTACCTGGTAATTGCACTGTATTTTAATCAATACAAAATGTAGTAAATACGGTTAGGCACAAATTACACCTCTAGTGGTTACGAGTTGCGACGCCCGCTTTTACCTACTATTTATTTGTTTTTCAAATCGTCTATGTTGTGTTGAACACAAATGAACTAGACATAATGTAGTAGCATCATTCCTTTTCGTTTCCTATCGATTCGTTTACACTCTGTTCAGCTGTGTTTTCGGTAAGCCTATCCGAAATTTGCTAATGGCATGAGCAATGTGTAATTTATGTACCAATAGTATTAAGTGCTCCATTAATAGAGCAAACTTATCGATACTTAACATTTAGTGTTTAGCATTGAAAATGCTTTTCTAATACGATAATGTCGCAAATTTGCTGAGTATCCAAATAATCCCTCCTATTTTATATTCTAAAGACAACCAAATATAATTATTTGGCTGATCGTTTTCAAGGCTAATTTGCAAAATATATTGCTCAAATTATAGGGAAGAACTAAGCTATTGTCAACCCTCAAACCTGTTTTTTTAAACGATTTTTCTTAATGATTTGTCGAACAGTAATACGTTTACTAAACAAGTGACAATTAGATATAGAAGTCCATTAAAATAATGTTTGCTAATTAGTGTATCAACTCAAAATGTATCTATCATTTTCAAAGTTTGAATTACAGTGAAGAACAATTCAGACAGGTCGCTATTTCATCAAGACGAAGATACCGAGAAACTAGTATAATTAATAAACAAATTCATCAACTGTCCAATTTGAAGTGTCCATCTTCTAGTCAATTTACAGAGTAATTTTCCAGTAACCCTCGACAAATTTAGTCCACTTTATAATAGCTAACCTTTTAAAGTAAAAGGGCAAAATGCCCACAACATTTTCATGATAACCAACCAACAACCCTAAGGCACGATTGAACCTTGAAAACAGAAACTCTGAAATAACTTTCACATATTTGCGTGCCTTTCAAAGTTCCGATGCTTTATTCACACCTTGCTAAAGCGTCAAACAAAAACAAACTGACATACTATATGTATGAAGTTTTTAAGCGATAAATTCCGGGACTTTCGTATATTTTTCGTACGACTTTCGAAGTAAGAGTAAATTGGGAATTCGGCCAGTTTGGCCAATACCGATTGTTTAGCAAATAACTGAGTGCTGGAACGTATTGGAATTTGCACGGAATATTGAGCGTTATTGGATTCCGTTGTTAGACACGTAATAGTACCTTATAGTAAGTTTTGCTGTGTGCTATATTTTGTGGTAGGTGAAATCTAGCACCATAATTAATTTAATAGTCTTTGGAGGAGACTCGTGCCCAGCAGTGGGATGTTTATGGGTTGAAATGATAAAGATGATATAACATAACACTGCTTTACGCTTTTTCCGCAAAGGGGTAAGCGTAGGTGTAGGTAAGGTGTATCACATTGATATTTCCCCAGCTATGTTCGGTAATCGGTGTAATAGGAGGCGGACCTATTGCAATTACCTAAACGGGATCTTGAAAACGACACGATCGATTTGCTTAATTTCTTATTGTAATTGTATTCGTTATAAATGAAGGTACGGTTTGTCTTAAGAAAATTTTAGAAAGTCTAGTGGGAAAAGTCATTGCAATGGTATTTTTGTATCAAGCAATGTATATTAGTATTTTTCATATTAAATTATAACTATATATTATGTAAAGATTTTGCACAACCATAAAGCATTAATTGTAAAAATGTATCTACATAGGGGGTGGCACCAATACCCGAAATACAAGATGTTGTTGATGGTTTTGGTTTCGAATGTTTCCCGTACAGAGCTGGTGACCAGTTGCCCTTCGCTAGTTAATTTGATAGAAAACAGTTGCTAGTTATATAGTATTAGATAAACCAGGTAGATATACGTAAAAAAAAAGTAATATACTTATTCGCATTTCGTGTTACATTAGCACAATACTGAACAGAGACAATTTCTTTACTGCTGCAGCAGCCACTGCCTACATGCGATATGCCATTGTTTCTCAAACTTATGTGAAATTCAGTGTATAAAAAAGTAGCATTGACACCCTTCATTTGTGTTTTAAATAAAGCATGATGTATGTGCTAAGATACTTGGACTACCTTTAGAGGAGAGGTTTTTTTTTATAACTGATGGCAAAAATGAAGTTTACAAAGAAAATATGAAGTACTTAATAGTTATAAAATTCCATTGCAGTTTATCACGAACTAACCACAGTAAGAATGTATTTATAAAAAGATCGTGTTATTTATATAATGATTTAATTACTTCCAACTAGAATGTGGATATATATCACCTTTCTCTCTAAATTTAAGAGTAGTAAAAAACAACTTTGTCTCTTAAAAAACTTGTTCAAAAAATATATTTGTGGGTGTATTTTGTATAAGTTTATATTTGTCTAAAGTAATATGAGGAAACTGTTTTGGATTAAGTTAATTTTAAGTGTTATATTTAATAACCACGAATGTATCTGTTTGTTTCCCAAATAAAATAAAAAAATACTTACTTAAATTTTCGCTCTAAACTATGCCGAAATATTCACAATAATTAATCAAGGGGTCGTGAATGAATATTTTGAGAAACACTGTTACTCAACAAAGCGAAAGCATTAGCGTTAACTAGTTGAACATGGACAGTCACATAAATATGTATGTGTGTGTGTTTTAATGTCAATACCAAGTTGCAAAGAAAATTAAACGCAAGCAAAGTCAACAAAACTTCCTCAAATTTAAATTACATTCAAATTTTGACGAAGAATGTTTTATTAAAACAGTGGGAATGTACCCCTGTGATTACTTTAGGGGAGCAAGATTTTATTCGAGAACTTCCTATGGTATTTTAAATATGAGTCAGCAAAGCAAATTTTTCAGAAAATATTTATTTAATTTCATTAGGTTTTGGATGGTTTAACAATTACACTCATTAATAACCATTGCAAATTCATAAACATTAATAAAATATTTTCTGAAAAAAAAAAAATTATAATCCTATAATCCTTTTGGCACAGCCCTGATTATTATTAGTTCCTTTGCTGACCTTAAGTTTGCGTTCGTACTCGGCAATCGCGCGGATTCAGAAACGCGTGGTTACCGCAATGTCTGAACGCAGCCTAATGGCTTTGCATCTGTCGAAGTCGGTTTCAGGTCTGTTCGTTGGTATGAGATAGTGCCAATTGACATGCGGGATAAGTCAGTACGATTATGTGCTCTAGTTGCGATCGATTCCGCCTATCAATTAATTATCGAGTAGTTGTCCCGAACTAATCGATCTGAATAAAACAGAATGTTCGGTGCATTATATTTCCCGAACCTTATGCTACTTCTAAACTGCGATATTTTTCCAACGAATTCAACATTTCCTGCCTCATAACTCTAGAAGAGAAACTTTTCTTGTTGCTAGAAAAATGATCTATTTCCTAGGAACGTCCGCTTTTTCCTGACGTTGGATACGCCCACTTCTCTGTTTATTTGCACTCTGGACGAGTCGGAGGCTTAAGAAACAGATGCCCGGCAATTTATAAGAATAAAACAAAACAAACTCGGTATATTCGTGCAGATTCTGGCCGCGGTATACTTATAATAGCTTTAACTGTCTGTATCAGGTAGTATTGATGCGTTACTTTGCGTTCGGTGATGTCATTCAAAAAAGCATCTCCAGATGTATTAGCTGAATTGAAGCCGTTTTCGAGATTTGCGCTTTGCGACACATTTATTTTTATTGCAAATTCAGAATAATGCAATTTGATCTGTAAAAACATTTGACCATTTTTATACAGGGTGTATACGACGATACGACATTAAATGAAACCACGTGTAGCATGTGATGTTAGAAGGCTATACCAAAAAAATTAAACAGAAATTTGCAATAGTTTAGACGCAAATGTACTTTCTTTATGTCACAGTTGTTCACAGTTTTAAACAACCTGTAGGTATTTACGTTGATCGTATGTTGTCATTACGTCATTCAATTCATTTAAATATCTCTGACTCTTTCATATTATCTTATCTCTTACTCTGTTCCGCACAGTTGTCGTCGTCATGCCGAAAACGACATGATAGAAAAATAATGTGTAGTTTTATATTCTTAAATTTTTCGACTTTAAATAATGTGTAGCTTTTTTTTTTTTTTTTTCTTTTTTTTTTAATAATTTATATTAGAATATGTTTATAAGGGTTAACACTGGCTACCTTGTCATTTAATGTCGTATCGTCGTATACACCCTGTATAACCGCACCTATTTTCGTTGTTCTAGTTTTATATACACTGAATGCTATCGTAGTACATGATAGTGACAGGTTATAAAAGGCAATGAAATATTTCCAATGGTCCCGCATGAACTGAAAACTGTCCAACGTACGAGTATTTATTAGTTGTATATCATGCTGTCAGAACGAGGTCATTTACTACCCTTAGCTGCCTAACTGTAGTTTAACACCGGCAAGAACTAGTTATCAGAGATACCATTAATAAGATTATTATGAGGACGGGTTAAAAATAGATTGCATTAATAAAAAACGTACTTAATTCCAGAGCGTTTAGTGTCATATTTCGTGGTTTTCAAGTTCTATTATTTAATTGGAGATATATTTAAAAAATATATTTAATGCACTTTTTTAGAATTATGTGAAAATTTATGTCGTCTGCATAACTGATATTTTTTTGACGCTAACGTGTGCTAACGCTAACATCTTATACATGACAGTTCATATGAAATTGATGAATGCCAAACAAGATAAATCTTAAAAGCTCTTACAAGAAAAGCTGATAAGCAACTTACACTGAAGAAAGTGTTCTCTGCATCGTTTTATGCAACGGGCTGGCAACGTTTCATTTTATCATACCGAATTCTTTAGCAATTTTATATATACTTACAAAGTTTTAAATATTACACGCAGAATTCTACATTTTTATGATTTTTTATTACAATAGGAATACATTTCACAGACATTTTGAAAAAAACATTTGCTAAAAATGTTACTCTGTACATGTTGAAATTAATATTACGCGTAACGCCCTTACTTTGTCTGCACAATTGTGTTTGAACTCAGTAATTTTCAGTTTATTTCTTTAGTGAAATATTGTTAATTTTTGTTCTTATAACAACAAGCACGCTTTTTGTTTACAATTTGCTCAAAACTCATAACTTTAGTTGTTCTTTTACTCCCACTACGTTGTGGAGTTTTGTACTACAAACTTGCTATATTATGTACATATTTACGTAGGTATATCATGCTAATTTGTACGTTGAACTTGTTCAAGTGAGACATTCAGTACAAACTAATTTACTCACAATTAAGCATTGTACAACCGATGTGTCAGACAACAATAGAATTATTTTGTTTTACTTTTCAAACGTAACAAGGTTTAATTTTGTTTGAATTTACACGCCTGCATTTGCTGCAGATAGTGCCATAGTTTCCTATTAAATGGATTGAAAGCGATTTTTATGAGAAAATTGAACTACCTTTCTAAACTGACGCTGATATATGACGCTGTTTCGAAACGATAAATTTTGATAGAAATTGTATAGTATATCTTTTTTATACCATCGGCAAACAAGTCATCCTCATAAATAATGAGATAGGCAGGATACTGCAAATGTTTTTATGACAAGGTGGCAAATAATCCCATTGGTAGAATATTCGTCGTCGTATTATCATCAGAACCCGTAAATTAATGTCCCACTGCTGGGTACGGATCTCTTCCAAACATTGTGGAGGGAATTTAGCCTACTATACCACGCTGGCTATACGGGTTGGTATAGGGATAGTCTCAGGCCGTGACTTTGTCCGTGTGGGATATCAATCAAACGAAGCCATGTGGTACTCCAGACTATAATCTATCTGTGAGCTAAATTTCCTCTCAGCCGTTTTGTCGCTATTAAGTACAAACATCCATCCATCATTACTTTTGCATTTATTAATTAGTGGGATGATGATGACAGCAGCATTTTAAGCGCTTTAATCGGCTGTGATCAAAGTGACAATTATGACTCATGTAGTCTTGAGAGACGCTAATATGTCAACCAGCATAGTCAGAAGTGGTACTTGGGATTTGCTTCTCTACAGTTTCTTATTTAGCACCCACCAGTTTTTCAATTAGAGCGCAAATCCCGCTGCGTTCTACCTTTCTTAAAATTATATTGAATTAAGTTAGTCACTTAAAACTTTTTTATTTCTAAATTTCGACTGATATGAAATGTGATAAACACGATTTTACGTTTATTGGTCCATTTTACTCGGATTTTTGTTTCCATTTTGAACCTTGAGTTTATCGACGAGATTTGTAGTTTGTGATAAATGACTCTCGCGAAATATATCCGGATATCCTAAGCTTCATATAATGTACCTGTGGAGGATTATTGTCACGTGATGAGTAGCAAACATTGTTGAAATATCTTTAAAAAATCTTGAAAAAACTGTTAATTAACTTATTTACTTTCTGCTCAACCTAGTAAATTATATTTTTTTATGTTTAGGTACTTACCTACATATTTTTTAGTAGGTATTGTTCAAAATAGCGCGTATTTAGCCACGAATTTCCCATTACATTTATCTATTAATGCAAGGATCATCCTTCTGATGATTTCGCTATGCGATTTATTTTTGTTTCATTATAACTGTTTCCAAAAGAGACATCAACTAGAAAATTTGCAGTGAACACGACACGTTGGAATATTTTCCAAATGAGCCGTCAGGGCGCGCTAGTGGAGTTAATTCGCGTTTTTTATTATGTTTTCTGTAGCAATTTTAATGTAGTTATTCACCCTCTGTTGCAGTCGCTACTACAGCTTTAGCTTGTCACGCTCCAAAGTTTTTGTAAGAGCCAAGGAATTATGTTACTGTACGATGTTCTACGCTTACAATTTTAAAATGAAAACTGATTAAGTCAAAAGGAAAGTTTGTATAAATATTTCTCTTGTAACTCTTGAATAAGTTTTCACAGGCGTGTCAATAAAATTTCTCCAAGTTTCGTCTCAAAGTTCATAACTTTACTCACTCAAAAGTTGAGTATAAAATACCTGTAGCTCATTCACGTACTTAATCATCACAAAACCTTGTTATATTAAGGATAATTATCAAATTTAAGATATCATGAATTAGTAAACTTTAATTAATAGAACCTTAATACATCAGAGATATTTTGTACGTAATATTAAAAAAGAATTAAAAAAACATCAATGTAACCGAAAAAAGTTCATTAGTAGGTCCAACGGTTTGGATGGATTTACGATTTACGATTTTTCTGAGGCAAGGATTACCTACTTACGAATGCAAACTAACTAGGCCATCAAAGTCAACCTAATACTGTAGCATTTGTAAAAGCCTTATTATACTGGAAATTTATTATGAATCGAAAAAAATGCCGGCCAATACATACCTATACGTAAACAATTCATTATACTTCGAATAATTTAATAACCCTTCACCCTATTACGGTTATGTGTAAAGTATCAAGCAAGCGCTAGGCTATTTAGAAATTTGTTGAACGCTAGTGTTCTTAATGTGTTTAACTTCGTTCATTACGGCTGAAAGTGGCAAGTAACCTAGAAATTATAGTTCATTCGAGTTAACAACATAGTCGTGGCAACTGGCAACCAATGAGATTATTGCTAATTAGATTTTATCCGCTGGTTATTTTATTGTGCAGTTTTGCTTTGGGTAAATTATCATCTCAAATAACATGGGCGTTATTTTACATGTAAATTGGCTTAGTTTTTTTCCAAGGAAAAAAATTCTGATATTTTTTACTTGGGTATCTAACGAAGGTAACTTTTTTCAAGTATACGAATAAACCGTATGGTTTGTACTTCACCATAACTGAGACGAGTAGAGAAGACAGAAGACTTATAGGCAACAGATTTATAATATAGCACATTTTCAGTCAGAGGTTACCATAGCCTATAGATGCCACCAACTTTAAGAACATAATATGCGCTTTGCCGACCCTTTAGAAACCCTTTTCTTCCCAATGACCTCTAGATGTCACTACTCACCAGCAGTAACATCATCAGCAACCCATAATTGTCCCACTGTTGGACTCGGTTCTCCTCTCTCTACTCTATCTAGAGAGCCGAGAGGATTTAGGCCATAATACACACACGTTGACCTAGTGCGGATTGGTGGATTAGACATACCTATACCATACCCAGACAACGACCAACAATTTATGAACGGCATAATATTTGTCTTAAACTTCGTGTTCAGCAGTCGCATACCAAGACCACAAGACTAACAAAGCAGTCAAATATAATGCAAATGCAAAGTTATAAACCAAGAGCTAGCTGCCTTGAAGACATTGTTGCAAGAATACAAGCGTCTCGCAAGAACAAACAACGCCATTACTACGCGCACCTTGTCTCCGAACGAATGGCTCAGATACTATCACGTTTACCTCGTAGATAGTTTCGATCAGCAGACAATGTAACAACTATCAAACCAAATGTTTGAAGATTTCGCTCTCCTGACTTTTTAGTGAACAATTTGCCTTGCGTAAAGTTTGTAGCTGAAGCTCTTTTTTTACATAACTTATCTGGCGACACGTGGGCTGTTTTCTTTTATGTCTGCTTATAATGACAAAGGAGATCGTGCGATACAAATCTATATTTATTATACCTAAAGCTGTAGAGTTTGTATGTTTGGTTGAACGCGCTAATTTCAGGAAGTCTTTAACCGAATCGAAAAAATATTTATGTGTCGAGGAAGGCTGACTTGTAACTGAGTAGTGGCCAAAAGAAGATTCACAGGAGCCCGTCGCGAAAGTTAGTTTATTGATAATGCCGTGTACGTCCTGGTCATTCCACGACATTCTTCTTCTCTTCAGTGGTTTACTCTTTTAAACTAATAAATAAACAGACGTAGTAGTTAAGTACAGAAACTATAAAAAAGCGACTCCACTCGCATGGTATAGGTTCTCGTATCCAGAATTTCCAAAATCCTTTCTTAGTGATCATAAAAGTTTCTTCTGCAAACCCAGTGATTCCGACTATGCGTTAATCTGTTTTTTATGCTCATTTAGAGCGACAGTGACACAACTACAAAAAAATGGGAAACTGACCTAATTACATTAAAATGATCTCGATAATAATCTACTTTAGGAGTGAAAATGTCACATTTACAAGTTCAAATAAACTATTTTTAACAAAAAAATATTAAAACGACTTCAAATCAGTACTAAAAAGCGAAAAATAAACTGAATTAGATATTTAATTCCAAGCTAAAAAATACCTACCTACCTGTTTAAAGTATAATACCCTATTACTAATCTGTTTGAAGTCGGTGCCAAGCCTAAGGAGTTTGTTAAGCTACGTACTTTTTTTTTTTTTTTTTTATACTACGACGGTGGCAAACAGACGTACGGTCCGCCTGATGGTAAGCGGTTACCGTAGCCTATGGGCGCCTGCAACACCAGGGGCATCACGAGAGCGTTGCCGACCCTTAAGAAACCTATTCACTCCTTTTTTGGGAAAACCTCGTTAGGGAGTTCATTCCACAACCTGATAGTTCTTGGGAGGAAATTCCTCTGGAACCGCGCGGTACGAGACCATTTCGGTTCCAAGGTGTGGGGATGAACTCCCTGCCGATGGCGAGCGGTGCGATGGTAGAAGGTGGCCGTGGGCATCATCTCAAACAGTTCTCAACTTAGTACGTACATCTGTTACCGCTCGCTACTTCACACCACCTCGCACTTGAGTGTGATCGTACCTAGTGGACGGCTCAAACTGAGTGATACAACCTCATTAGGCTGGCACCGACTTCAAAAAGATTAGTAATAGGGTATTATACTTTAAACAGGTAGGTAGGTATTTTTTAGCTTGGAATTAAATATCTAATTCAGTTTATTTTTCGCTTTTTAGTACTGATTTGAAGTCGTTTTAATATTTTTTTGTTAAAAATAGTTTATTTTTCCATTTTTAGTGTACTTTTTATCTAGCAGATTTAATAATACTGGCTGGCAAACTAAGACGGAAAACCGAAATAAAGAATCTTCGATAGAAGGGAACGTCTATTCAAATATTCTAACAACACAACCTGATTGTAGAATAGAGGAATCTCAAAACTCTCAGCTTTTTATGTCTTTCTTTTTTCCTATAAAATGCGACAGGTAACAAGTATAGGTATACAATGCAGGTTAGATACTATATCGAAAACTTAAAATGTCATCTAAGAATTCCTTTGAATTATACAACTTTATCTTCTATCAAGAGCTCTCACCTCAGACACTTGAAATAACACAACTTAAGGTTTATACATGGATGTGATATTTAAAGAAATCATCTTCTTACTCCTAAACATTAAGAAGTTTCCCTTCCAGTGACAGCTCACCTAAATAACCTACAACAATACAACTATAGGTTTATAAGTACCTAGAATGTTGAAAGAATTATCCTCCAACTCCTAAAAGTTAAGGAGTTATACCTTCCACTGACAGCTCACCTGAATAACCTACAAGAATACAACTATAGGTTTATAAGTACCTATAATGTCGAAAGAATTATCCTCCAACTCCTAAGAGTCAAGGAGTTATACCTTCCACTGACAGCTCACCTGAATAACCTACAAGAATACAACTAAAGGTTTATAAGTACCTATAATATTGAAAGAATTATCCTCCAACTCCTAATAGTTAAGGAGTTATACCTTCGAGTATCAGCTCACCTAAATAACCTACAAGAATAAAATTTGAGGGTTGCCTTCGATTTCCCTGAGATTCCATCATCAGAACTTGACGTGATGAATAGGGGACCAATTCGGAAGTATACCCTTTCAAACAAAAAAAGAATTTTTTACATCGGTTCAGGCATCTCCGAGTAATCGTTGAACATACATAAAAAAAAAAAATACATACAGCCGAACATATAACCTCCTCCTTTTTTGAAGTCGTTTAAAAACGCCCGCTAGAGAACGAAAAGACGTTGGTGAAATCTTCACTATTGTTACGAAAAAATATTATATCAGGCGTAGTGTACAATTTAAAAAAATGCAGTTGTGTCACTGACGCTCCAAATGAGCGTTATGTATTCTAAAGTAACAGGCAGAGTTACTCGTAAGTGATACTTGCCACCCCAGAGAGTTTATTCTAGACAAACATTACCTACGCTTGCTATACGATCACACGAGTTCATGCGACGCTTTTACCCTTCAGACAGAGAGCGTTACCACAAATTACCATACTGAAGTAGCTAACTTCAATATTTCAAAGCGAGAAACAAATTTTATCTGTACGTTTTAAAATGACTTGCTCGTTGGCACGACTTATATGACTGCTGCTGAGAATTGTTGTCATCAAATTTATTATCGTGTGTTGCTCGTCAATCAATGTAGATTACATTAAATGACGAGCAACACACGAACATAAATTTTATATATTTAAATTATAAAAAAATTATAAAGAGAAAAGATTAGTATTTTTGTTATAGAACGAGTAAACTTTAAAAACTACTGGACCGATTTCGAAAATTCTTTTGCCGTTAGAAAGCTACATTATCATTGAGTAACATAGGCTATATAATCTCGCGCTACGGCCAATAGGAGCAGAGCAGTGGCCAAATAACGAGACGGGAGCGAAGCCCCGCACGACTTCTGGTATATTGTAAAGCAAATTACTTCGTATTATGATATCACTCGCTCAATTAACTTGTTGTGTGTTGTGAAGATTGAAAGTCAATTGAATGTAGTGATCGCGGCACGCAGTCTACTTATGGCTGCCTCTTACTTTATTAAACAGACAATTTTAATATAAACGGTACATTGTTATTTATCGTTATGGCAATGAAGCGTTTAATTGTATTCGGAAATGCTATCACAGCATGCATTGCTGACATAGTAAATTCCGAAATATTACTGCGCCATTCTCAAATTATATTTTAACTCCATTTCCGAAGTGATTGAATGGTGAAAACTGTTTTCTGGTTCATTTCATTGCTCTTACGTCATGCGTATAATGTTCAAAGTTTTAAAGCGACGAGTGACCTATGGTGAAGGGTATAAAAGGCGAATTGTAGTTAATCAGGATTTCCGAGCTTTACGAGTGCAAATTTCGACGTGCGTTTTTACCACACTTTATATTTAAAGTTACTTTTAGAAAATCTTAGGTTATGTCTCCATCATCCACCAACCCACAGTAGGCCAGCGTGTGTCGATTATGGCCAAAAATCCTCTCAGCTCTCTCTAGATCACAGGATTTCCCAACTTTTACTTCGTTGAACCTCCCCGAAACCAAAATAATATTTTCATAATTTTCATTCCCCCTTAAGTTTCAACAAAATTTAGAAACACGTTTTTTTTAACTAAATTTTTTATTTGAATTTCGATTAGGTAATTTTACCTAATCGAAATGTTATATTTACCTACAGATACGATATATAACGTTTTAGGAAATGTAAACCGACCTATTACGCGCCCCCTGACATTTTTCTGCGCCCTCCAAGGGGGGGCGTGCCCCCTTGGTTGGGAAGCCCTTCTCTAGGTATAGAAAAAGAGTCCAGTACCCAGCAATGGAACATTACTGGATTGATATCAAAGTTACTTTGAAATATAGAATAAAATATACGTATGTAAAGTGAGCCTACTTTCTCTCTTATGTTCGTAGGGTAAATAGACAAGTATACTGTATACCGCATTAGGAATGTGCGTTCCAACATTCCTGAATATGATTATGAACAAAGCGCGGTATTGTCAATTAAAGTGTTCTAGTAACCGCCATTTATTGACCTATTTAATTAAATTGATAGATATATGATCGTGTAATACTTGCAAAAGAAAACTTGTTGTTACTCTTTCTCGCAAAACTCATCGATTGTATTTTTATGAAACTTAACAGTAATGTAGCTTTTACATTCGAATAACAAACGTAGGCAATTGTTTAGCCCGAAATTGTTTTCCCGGGTGGGCGAAGTTTGCAAGTTAACTTCCACTTGCAAACTTCGCCCACGCGAATACCTTCTTAAATAGTTCTATTCTAGAATTATACCTGGATCAGAGTAATATAACTTAGGTATTATTAGCCTTTGTACTTCAATGTATAAACGAAACCTCACCACACACCATCTTCCCCAAATTGACTAAAAAATGCTTATTAACAGGGACCCAAAAATTAGTTAATCAGGTAGGGTTAAAGGGGTAAAAAAAATCCGAAACTTATGTACTAAATTTCTTAAAATTTCATCGCGAATACGAATTAACTCTTATTGCTTTTAAAACAACATACTATCAATCATTTATACGTCGTCTCTACAAAAGACAAAAACATTATGTCTTATCAAATAAATGACACTATAAATAAGAATGATCTAAGGTACATATTATGATGGCACGAAGCTAATTTATTAATGAGGTTATAATCGAATTATCAATGTTAGATAGCGTAGCAGCTACGTTGGCCGTTAATAAACAGTTCAACGATGAGATGCTGAGATGCTTTACGAGACTGTAATAGTTGCCAAGAATAGAATGGCCAAGCCCGATTTAGGTGTAATATGTATAATATAGCTTATTACTTGGGTGGCCGGTCAATACACCTTTTGACTAACTAATGCCGTTTTATGGACATATTCTCACCTGTTCTTTAAAAAGTATTTATTTATTTAGACTTAAGGGTCAAGTTCAGTACACGATTTAGATGACCTCTGTTTTGCGGTCGATTTTCACGCTCAAACACTCGTAATTCTGTCTAGAACAAATGGATATTTATGTTGGAAATTACTTGAAACTTCAGAGAGTTGGGAAAGTTGGGTAGTTTTTTCATATAGTTAATACTAAAGCTTGTTCAAGTTGTCTGAAGGGCTGACATGTTAAACAACCTGTCTTGATGACATGCTTATTGTCTGCGTAGCACGTGAATCTTTGAAAGGCAATAGAGGTGAAACAGGTTGGGGGCCTGTGATTCAAGCGTCCTTCAAAGGTCCCTTAGCATGTACAATGTGGTTATAAATTTAAAAAATAAAGATAAGATTATTATTTAGATTGTTGCTGCTTTTTAATGTTGTATAGGTACTTATTTCTTATTTTACTGATAGTTTAGTTGTTTGCATAATCATTGACTATTTATAATTATTACGTATACGTAACCTATCTACCAATTTTTTTTATGCTATGTTTGTGTAGAATGATAACTGACGATGAATAACACACTATATTTTTAGTATTATTTATTTATTTATTTTACTTTATTGGAGACTGGACAAAAACGGATAAAGCAATAATTGCTGGAGATGATGCATTTTCACTTTAACTTCAGTTCGGTGCTCAATTTAAAGTTTATCTTCAGTCTAACATTTTCACTCATCCACTTGCTGGACATACATTAAATTTGTTCTCATTTTTATACCACAACTAAAATCTAAAACTCCACAATAATTTTGCTCCGTGCCAACCCTATCTGCAAATAACAAAGTATTGTACACATTGGTTGGTACTCAACCGGGAGACATGACCGATTAGAGAGAACGCTCAGTGAAATTAGGAATCAATATTAGCTGTTCACATGAATGTGCAATGCGTGTACGTGAACAAACGTTTACTTTGTACGTGACATAGTTGACGTATCGGAAATTTCGTTCGTTACTTCACGGTTTAACTGCCGCATGTAATTAAGGGGCTTTTCACGTTAATACTTTCTAAATTAGGCCCGAATGTAGTTTATTATATATTTTGTTCAAATTAGCTTTTTCGCATAAAATATAAATGAAATGAAATCTCGTATATTCATCTAGGTTACAAAGTACCTCTTATAAAAGTCATAAGTTAACAATGTAACAGATTACCCGATAAATTGTGTCAGCAAATTTGCCTAGAACCAGTTAGCTGACGCACTATGAGAAGAACTGGCAAGAAACTCAAGCCACTCTTTTAAATAAATATATAGTTACAATCTTCTGTAAGTTATAGTTTAGGTAGCGTAAACTTGAATAAATTTCCGAGAAACCATTACAACATAAATTCAGTTTACGTTATGCCGTCCGCCTATGAGTATTTGTAGTACAATACATGTACGAGCATAGGCACTTAGGCATCTCCCTTCAAAACTAGAATATTACTGTACGAAAAACTTAACAGGCAAAACTTTTCCTGCTGCCTTGCCGCTAAAATGACAGTATTTATCTCAGCTCTCTGTTTAAATTGAGAAATCTGAAGAACCGCCTGTTGAAAACCAACCTAGATTAAGTAGTGCTGTTCTTTAACTACGCAGTACTTGTCGTGTTTTCTTGGTTATTAGAGTTTCCCAAGTTCTTGGAGAAGTGCTAATTTAGCAGCAGCGACTACTTACTAAAGTAATTAAATGAAGTGATTTGTTTTATCGAGCGAGTAATACCCGCTCGTATTATTTCGAGATAACAGCTACCGAGAATTACTCATTCTTGAACTGTAGATATGTTTACTTAGAAAGCAATTACGAATGTGGAAACATTATTATAATAATGTGGCGTTCATATCTCCTTACCTTATATTAAGATTGCTTTGTTTACCCAGAACAGAGTATTAAATTTTCTCGTCTCTTTTTTGAAATGATTATATTCGTTCTAAACTGATAACACTTCACATTTCTTCAGTTAACTTATTCATAAGCAGTTGTTTATTATAATATCTTCATTTTCACTTTTGTTCTCCAAGAAGCAATATTAAATCTAATTTTGCATATATTCGCACTAGGCGGTCTAGTCGCTGCAGCTAGATTTGACTGACTTGAATGTTGTGTTTACAATTTGCGTTTCATAAAATCATCATGATTGCAATGACATCTTCTGTTGGATGTAGGCCTACTAAATACATTATAAAGAAAATAAATGTTATTAGTTTCTTCCAAAAATACTTATAAGACAAAGCAAGACATCTTAGTTAAACTCAACAACCCGAATAACAAAATACCTCTACCATACATAAGACTAATTAAATCCAGATGCATTGAATGTTGTTTGCTTGCAGGCAGGCATAACTTGCAATAACTGCTAAGCATATAATTAGTCCATTATTGTGTGTTTACGATTGTAGTAATATTAAAACAAAATTTGTTTTATATATTTAATATCGTCTAGCCGAGAAATACGATGGTAGACGCTGCTCGCCGCTTGTCTAGCCGCCTAGTGCGTTCAAACTACACTTAGAGCAGCTATAACAGTATAAAGATACCCCTGTGGCAACAGCGCTGAATGAAGTGACGTAATAATTGTTTATAATGTGAGATGTAGGTTGTCTCGCTGAAAGGGCTTCCTCATCTTTATTACATGTTTTAGTAAACAGTAACGTGTTTAATATAAAGTATTATCATCATCATCATCATATCAGCCCAATGACGTCCACTGCTGAACATAGGCCTCACCTAATTTCCGCCACAACGAGCGATTTTGTGCCGCCCGCATCCAACGGCCACCCGCAACCCTTACCAGGTCGTCGGTCCATCTGGTAAAGTATTATACTTTTAGCTATTACGTAGTATATTCTTTCACCGTATCATATTTTGATCGTAATGTACTTTATTCTTCCATTTTAATAGCCCCATGAGAATTTTCCCTTTAGATACTCGTTCGTTTTTTCACATCGCGTTGAAAAAGGTATTTTATATCGAAAGTTACGGTAACAGTTTGCAAAGTACTGGTTTATTATGTAAAGGCACTTAGAAAATTTAATTTAACGTACTTTTATTTACAAATTTAAAGGTATTTTGTGACGAATCAACGGCTTAGCGTGATTTTTAACGTATAGATGGAGCCTATGTCTTCAAAATATCTACAACGCGAGGAAAAACGAAGTAAAAATGTAGTTAATAATAGAATCAGGAACATAAAAAAAACCAAATAGTTAACCAAATGTTAGGTCCCGTGTAATAAGAAGTGAGCTTATTGCTATTGATTCATCATGAATCATGCGGTCCGAGTTCGAAACCGACCGGCAGTACCAATGTGAATTTCCTTTGTGGAATTTATACGTACTAGTCAAGTTACTTACCATCTGCTAACGGTAAAGAAAAAAACGTGAGGAAACCCACATACGCTAGAAAAAATTCTAAGTGTATGTCTGATCTACCAAGCCGTACTTATTAGGCCAGTGTGTGTGGATTATGAACTAAACTCAGCTTTCTAGATAGAGGAGAGACCCGAGCGCTGCAGTGGGACATTAATGAGTCGCTGATGATGATGTCGACTATTGCTATTAACAGGACGCATTTTCAACTGAAACTTAGAATTATGTGACAGAAAAATGCAATACCGTTATTGCTCCAGGTCGAGCAAAATCGAACCCAAGACCTTTTGACGTTATACACCTCTTCTGCGTCACCAAGGCATCTAAATAGTATCAGAGAATTATATAAAACGTTCCTCTCAATACATCATAAAGAAAATAAATGCTATTATTACTTGAAGATGAAACAACGGAGGTCATTGACTTACAAAGCATATCTACGCGATAATCTCTAGATTGTCATACGGACGAGTTGTGTTTACAACTGTTTCCGCACGGCGGGATTATGTGTGGATGTGTGACGTCATAAACGTCGCACGACTAAATCTTTTGACTGGGATATTGTTTCGGTTGTTGGTTTACGTGGTTCGCATTTTTGTCCCTTGAGTATGTATGGCGATGCATAGTAATGCAGGCTTTACGATGGATATGCAATTCATGACATCACGCGGCCGTCGTGGTATAAGAAATTCCTAAATCCTAAGGTGGGTGACCTGTAATTGTAGCTCGTTGAAAATTTATATATTATTTTGTATCTGACGTCATCTATCTGTTTGAATAGACTAAAAAGGATAGAAGATATTAAAGGATAGAAAGGAACCTTGCTTCATCAGCGGTAGGATGTCCACTGTTGGACATAAGCTTAATTTAGATATTAACAATCGAACCGGTTGTGTGAGACTTGTATCTATCGCCATCCTGCGTATAAAAAATATTTGCATTTAAGTATTTATAATGACTTACATAGAGTCTATTAAGGCATATTTAGCCTTAATCTATAATATAATAATGAATAGCTAAATGTGTTGGTAAGCGCATAACTCAACAACGCCTGGACCAATTTGGCCAATTCTTTTTTTTTAATGTTCGTTGAAGTACAAGGATGGTTTTTACGGCGAGAAAAATTGCAAAAAAGAATCGATTGAGGCAGTACGAAGTACGACGTCTGCCGGGTCAGCTAGTATTAAAATATTTTTAAATAACAATTAATAAATAAAAAGTATTTATTTCAGATATTATCTATATCATTTTGGATAATAACTGAAATAAAGATTTTTTTGGATCAATATATGATTTTGGAGACCATTGAAATTCATGTCCTTCTGGTGCACATTAAGTGCATACAATATTGTCTTTCGCCAGATCCTAAGGTCAACTTTTTTCAAATTTCATTAAATTTGATACAGTGCAGCGGTGGTAACTTTCATAATAATATATTCGTTCCCGCAAACCTTAATTAACTGTTCGCTTTCAATGTAATAAATTTAAATCAAATTGTATGAGTTAATTTAAAAATTAAATTGTAGGTATACGCTGTACATAATGTAATGTTTGTATGTATTTATATCGTAAATATTTAATAACATTATTGCTTTTAATAACAAAAGTTTATGCATACTGTCTAGCGGTGTGTCAGCGTACACGATTGCTAAGGAGGAGGCCCCGGTTTCACTTCTCGCGTAGTGCTGGACTAAAGTAGTATTCATAGAGGTTTAAGGCGTAACTAGTCGCCAATGACCTTGAGAGTATGGGTGGAGCTTAGCTTATTTCACTGCATATCCCCGCTCCTTTGCCAACTCGCGCACACTATAATACAATGGTCACAGAATAAGCGTAAACGCAGACATGCGCTTCTAGCTCGGCATTTTTACCTACGATTCCGGAATAACAGTTTTAAAATTGGTATTTTATTTTGTATAGAGAGTTTAAAGGACTCGTGTACACAATTATTTGTTTGCCAATATTTTTTTGTATTGAGATTTTTTTAATTTCAATGTTTTGCTTTCGGTATTTATGTAAGTACTTACATAGTTTTATTGGTACTTATTTATTATTAGTATCGAAGATAATTATTTTATCTTGTAAATTATAATTAAATAAATAACTATTTTAACTTACTTTTGTATTAAAAAAAATATTTACCTGTTTTCATTGATGAATTTAATGTTTTGTTTACAACACTTACTTTGTAATTACGTTATAAACTACTATTATAAATTGTAAACCATTTTATTGGATCATTTGAAATATTTTGTTTGAGAATATAGCTCGCAGAACTGATGGCCGATGGGGCAAAAAGATTACTCCTTCTAAACGGTTAGGAGGAGTAGTCGTCAGAAAATTCAAAAAAAAAAGTTAAAGTTCATACATATTTGCACAAAAGGTTTCGGCGCACAGCGAGAAAGACGTGACGGCTCTGCGTGACACCTTAGATTTATTTACTCGTCCCGCCGCGCTCGCTGTTTGTGTGTATATTATACCTGTAAGCACTATATTCAGTCGATAGTAAAAATGGAGCAACGAGCGACACAGCCTTCCCGTCTGAAGGCTAACGCCTGTCTGCCGCCCGCGCCCGCGCAGAGCACCTTTGAATTTCTAACGTACAGAAATCGTATTATGGCCTATTTTCTTAAGAAAATATTGATCGATTTACATATGCTATGTTCAGATTAAAGTAAATTTTACCACCAATTTATCAGTGTAAAAATAATTTCAAACTATAAAGCCGTTTTAAAGTTTTAGGGATTTTAAGATAAAATATATCTGAACTTAAAATATTTTTTGAGGCAAAAGTATTAGTCGTACGAAAATTTCATATGTTGAAAATGTAGTAGATAGATCAATTAGCAAAATATATTTTTTTCAAATTTTTCGAACAAGTCGTTTAGGAGGAGTAGGCTTCAGAAGAAAGCCGTTTTTGGTGCAAAACCGAGGGAAGGCCCTTAAGATAATTATATAGCTATTATTAAAAAAACCCTAAAACTTATCAAGTAATCATTACTAAAGTAAAATAAGTGCTTGAAAAGCTAATTAAATTAATTTTTTGTTACTACTTATCTAAATTGTAGTATGATAGAAAACACATACAAAACAGTAGGTATATTGAAAGGGAGCTTTACAAGACATACTTGTGACATCTTTGAAATGGCCTCCGAGGTGATGTGACCCTGCTCCAGGTTAAGATGCTGAACTGCGGGTTAATCCCTGTCATTTTGAGAGTTGGTCCGCGTCCAATACTCAATAGGAAGCGGTTAAAATAAGGGTTATACGACTAGAGACAAGCGACCCGTCCCGGCTCTATGCGTATAGCGAAATGCTAATAATCTTTCTTTTTTTTTTGTAAAAGAAAACGCCGACATACACTATGAAACTTGCCTTATCTCGCGAGGGGCTTTAGGTATATACATACAATGATCGGACATATATTTAGAGTCGTAACAATAATATTGATGAATTTTTTTTTTTTCTGGTGTGGGAGTAATGAAACAACAAATTGAGGACCAGTTTCACCACTGGCAAATAATTGCTAGATAGCCTATCTGAAACTTCTTTGAAATAAAATGTCTTAGATAGTTTACAAAATTCTTATGTACCAGTGGTGAAATTGAGCCTAAGTAAATACTCAATTTTGTCTGTGAATTTCCAATTAATCGTTTTACCCTAAAAAGTAATAAATCGTTAAAAAAAGTATAAGTATTCAATTTTATTTCCATGGTCGAACTTGTTGCCATTTTTTATTGTCGACTTTGGAGCACTTATAACTCATCTAACAAGACGTTTAAGTTTTAATTAGTCACGAATCTCGCTTTAAGAAAAAAATGTAATAGAATGAAACGTCAAAACGTCAACCTTCCACCTAAAGACGACCCAAGTCTGTCTTACTTTGTCAGCTGTAGGCAGAATGAGACGCCACATTACTTTGAAGTATAGGTACCGCTCTACAGTTCTAGTTAAGAAAGATACCTATGTCAAATCTACAAATGTCTTATCCATACGAAAATGTTGTTGTTTTCTAGTATAGCGACAAGAAAACTTACTTTGTTTTGACCCGCTGAACCCACAGTCTTTCTGGCTATAGATTTCTGCTTTTCTGTTCATTGATACAGCTATGCTGCGGCTCTGCTCCTTCGATATCCTGGCGCCGTGCTATATGAAATATAGACTACCTATCAACTGTACGAAATTCGACTGAATCACTTCGACCTATACAAGCTTATTCTTCAACAAATAAATCATCTCATGAGAGCACCTTTTGTTCTCAACCGCAACCAATCGTTATTCGAGTGCCGAGTCTAGTCCGAGTACTAAGTTAAACCTAAAATAAGCACATCTCGATAGAATTCGAACGTAGAATAAAACCAATTCGAATAGAGTATTCGGAAATGCATGCTTTTTTAAAACGACTGCTAGTGAAACAAATAATCTGCCTGTATTGGAGGAATTAAAAAAAAAATAAAAAGTGGTGACTGTCGTAGCGCTACGCTATTGGGGTGCAGTTGAAAATTGCGAACAATGACATTATAACTTTGAATAGAAGCGTGACGAACAATATTTGTGTGTTAAACTAAGTTTATGGTCTAGCTAGGACTATAAACTTAGTTTATTACTAGATAAACTTAGATTTTGGTGGCTTGTTAATTGCTCAAAATCGAACTCTTTCATTAACCGCATGTTTTGCATGCCGGTCACTTTACCGTTCGGCCATCATCACTGTTAATTACAATATATACTTCTTGTGAGTTTGTGACTTGGGGATAATCTTCTAATTTCTAAACTACTCACCCGATCCTTATGAAATTTCACATGGTGATAGTTTAAGACCTCGAGAAGAATATAGGTTTATTTTTACCGATATATCACGCGGGTGAAGTCGTGGGCGTATGCTAGTAATTTATATAAATGTATATGTTATAATGTTTTCAGCTTTGACGTGTGGCGCGAGTTCCCCGACCGCATTGTGGGGTTTCCGTCCAGGCTGCACGTGTGGGACAACACCACCAACTCTTGGCGGTACCACTCCGAGTGGACCAACCAGATCTCTATGGTGAGTACCGTCTTACTACATTTATCTTAATCAAACTGTTCCTGTGTCATTATTCTCAACTGTCGCACTGTCGTGTCATCCGTGTGAGGACGAGGTTAATTTACAGGTAAAGACGTGTACATACGATCGAACAAAACATGGTGAACACGATTTTGGTTCGCACGTGTGAACGTATATAAGCAAAGCGAACACAAACACAGTTTTCTCCACACAGAATAATGAAATTGGATCACCACGAATATTTTTGACGAACTATCATGTTCGTTCGTGCGTACACGGTTTAATTGGATGGTTAAAAATACCGGCCGTGGTCCTTAAAGCTGTGCTATTTGGTTTATAAACTTGTCTTCCACAGAGGTGCCCTTAGTGGATTCCAACCGTGTAGCTTGAACGCAAGTTTATAACCGTGTAGAACACCTTTTATTAGCCATAGATCGAAGAATGTTGGAATAACAAATATATAAGTTTTGATCACTACTGGGCAAAGTAGTGAAATGGCATAGTTTAACAGTACCTTTGGCGTACTTACTAGAGTTGTCACCTTACTAAGTCCATATTTGAGGTAAATTTGGGTGATCTATGGATAGTTGTTCCAAGTCTATGTAGGTGTAGCTAGGTATTTTGTATCAGTTAGTGTTTAATTAGCCTCATCGCTCTAGATGTAGGTAGATATTCACAAATATATATAATTTGTTAATTAGGTAAACGTGTAAATAACGACCACAATTTGACTTGTAGCCATTTGCTGTCATTTCACAGTTTATTGACATATTGTATTTCAATAAAATTAAACATTATTTCACAATGCATATGTAATTGTAGTGAAAAGTAATAAAATATGTAAATGAAAGTAGTTTTTATTGCATCAATATCAAACAGGTCACATTGGTACCTACCTTCGTTGCTAGCCAGTAACAGCTGTACCTACCGAGACCCAGATTGATAACACCGGTGCAGATTATCGATAATTCCGTGTAAACATACTGTGATCGAGATGTTTTTATAACGAATTCATAGCATTTAAATCAAGCAGGATGAAAACTTTGCATTTTTTGTATATATTAACATAACATAACATAGCATCACGCCTTTATCCCCGAAGGGGTAGGCAGAGGTGTTTCACACCCACATTTCGCCAGCTATGTTTGGTCCCATGAAATAGGAGGCGAGCCTATTGTCATCAATCGGGAACATTTGTTTACCAAACTCCGGGAAAATCTTAATACTGGAATTTCGTGATAGAAAAACCCAATACCATTTTCACCCGACCCGGGAATCGAACCCGGGACCTCTTGCACAGCAGTCGTATACACTTCCCGCTGCGCCACCGAGGCAGTCTATATAATATATTAAAATTTAAAAAAATTAAAATGTAAGTTTTTCTCTTATGACTAGGTACCAATTATATGCGTAATAGGTACTTAATTTGATTTGTGCAAAATCATTTACGTGCCGAAGTAATATAATGCAACAAGAGGGCCAATAATGAATATTATATAGTAATTTATTATACCAAAGAGGTCCCATCTCTTAATTTCCCATCTCTTAATCTTAATTTAAAGAATTTTATGTATTGTAATATTATTATTATACCGTCTTTTCAGCTTAGTGATAGAGTAACAAACATCCATTCTCCGAAACTTGCTATAAATATTAGGATTTTAATGGAACATTTGAATGTGGCTGCGACACTATGGCGACTATAAGTAATAGGGAGCTTCATAGTCTTAAATAGTTATAAATTATGTTTATAAACCTCTCTGCAATACAGATAATTTATTATTCATTCATTTAAAGCTTATGAATAAAAGGCCTTCTCTACCGAGCTCCCTTATTTATAGCTGTCTTAATTACAGACAAACTGACGAGTGGCTGTTTGTATATCGATGAGGAATTAGATAAGGGGATTTGGAAAGCTTAGTGATTGATTGACTTGAGGAGTGGTGACACCGTTGTATACACCATGGTGATAGAGTAGGAATATGTCAGTACTATACCTATTTGATACCGTGATAGTTTTATGTCTGCTACGTGCCATTTTAAACATATGTTATAAATATTCGCGACTTATCTGTACTAATATTATAAAGCTGAAAACAATCATACTCATCACACTCCAGCTTAGCAGTCAGGGACAAACCACTACACCAACAGTCCAGAGTTGAGTCCCGAATTCGGAAGTTTTTATTAGATGGGGCGCAGATTAATTAACTTGGCGACTATAGGCATTATATTAGAATGACACATAATATCACTTATTTATACTCTGATTCATTAACTAGTATACAAATGAGTCAATTCAAGACACTATAATACTCGTCTGCGATGACCCAGTGGTCAGTGTGACCTTCGAACTATTTCTGGGAATCAACCGCATACGGATGTGGTACAGTCATCGCCGGCGTCGTAATGTGAACATAGATTGTTCTTAATCTTGTGTTGAACTGAACCACTGAGCCTGATGGACGTAATCTCAAGCAGTACCTGTTTATTTAAGGCTAGATGTTGCCCGCGGCTCTGCCCACGAGAAATTCGACATGATCACAGACACTTTTGCCCTGTACATTAGGGTTTTTTTCTCCTCTTAAGACCGGAGGTACCTGGGGCTTCAACACTTTAATTTGCCGATTTGATTCAGCGGTTCTCTATTGAATTGATTCCGTTCTGTTGTTTAGGAAAGAAACACATGATCATCATTTTACCATAAACTGCTGGGCACAGATCTTCTCCAAAGAATGTGGAGGAAATAGCTTACTAGGTATAGTATCACGTAGAGGAAAAGACATGTAATTTAAAAATTATAAATTTATATAAAAACACAAGAATTGCCTCTAAAATGATAAGGCAATTTTACATGGTTTAAAAGGAAATTAATATAAAAATAACTGAACCAAAACTATATTATGATTAAACCTCATAGAACAAACACGCAAAATATGTAGCAGATACGTAGTTATTAAAATCAAACTTTTAATCAATGAGAATAAAGTGCGATCTTAATTAACACTCTTTAATTCTTTACACACATAAATTAATTTAATGTAAGTATATCACGCTAGCTAATGATGATACATGTACAATTGTACCGCTTAAGCAACTAATTCAATGAGACAATTGACTGAATAGCTTGTGCTGCTGAGAGTTTGCGTCCAATTGAATGTAGCGCCACAGTTTTGTTGATAATAGCTGGTTTAATTTGTACAAATTTAGAAGATGCGTCTGATTTTTATGAGCAAATCTGCAGTACATTATAAAATAAAACAGAGTTGTGCCTGTGGAGGTGCTGTTTTTTTAACTTATTAAAATGTTCAAATACGTAATAACAGATTATAATAGCATTTCAGAAACCACAGAGGTTTATAATGGTGCTATAATAAGAAATACATTTTAAGAACAGATGTTCAAAATTTCGAGTTGATTATAAACAATATTTACGCTATGTATATTTTACTGCGTCTGTTGTAAGTAATATGTGTTCTTTAAACTTGCTTAAAAAACTTTAATGGAATAGTCTTTCTAGTCGTGACTGTGCTTATTGAAAGAGTTCTGTAAACCGTACCTATGTGTACACTAAATGAAACTAAACACAGTAAATAACATCGATTCTGCAGGATTTATAGCCACGTTTGTAAGAGCACTGCATTCTGAATAGCAGATTTCGTTCAAAACCCGCCGAAATTCCATTATTGTTAAAATGTATCTAGCATTAAGTCAAAGCAAATACATAATGGCTTTATATGTCTAACTTAGGAAGTATTTTTAACCGCGTTAATGTTTTGATTTAGTTGAGAGCTAGCTTTAGCTTCTATACGCTATGTGTAACAATGTTAATGAGATTCGTTTTGGTTCGTTTGTGCAAATATAGGACGTTTAAAACATTCAGGTTATGTTTACCAGCCATTATTATAATATTGTATCATTCCATTCAGGCATTCACCAAAGTAGTAGTCCTACAAATTTTCTCGTAGAGTAGGAGATACAGGCTCTAGAAATTTTGCGGTTGCGTCATTTTCCAGCATTCAATTAAACCTGTATTGAAAGGTAATTTTCTGAAAATATTTTAGGATATTTTGTATAAAACATACACATGATATTGCATGGGGGACGGGAGGGGGTGGGTTCGGTCTTTAACTACACCACGTATCACCAGGAAGAGGGGGGAGTGTAAAACATCACATGATTAATGGACGTCCCTCAGTAAAAAAAAACAGCGATTCTTTGGAAACTGTCCGATCAGGAACTTGGCTGAATAATGCCGAATTAATAAGCATTTCTTGTGTTAATTACAGGTGCTGACTGGCGCCGCGTTCCATCACAAGATCTGGTCGTGGTATTACACGTACAAGATGCCTGCGGAGATCAGACACTGGGTTGACGACAACTTCAATTGTGAAGACATCGCGATGAATTTCCTCGTCGCTAACGTTACTAGGAAACCTCCTATAAAGGTAACAATTTACTAACATTAATAATTGATTAACATTAATTACGAATGCAAATGTGGGCTCAATATAATATCTCGCTCTATTCTCTAAAACAACCAGTTGGATTTAAATCTTTCTGCATTTTATAAACCAATTTGAGAGAACGGCTTTAGGCTATTTTAAAAACCCGTAGCCGGCGTAAAGCAGTAGATTTTTATGTGATGTTGGAGTAAAATGCTATGTGTGTACGAATACTTTTCATCCCTACAATGAGGCTCTTGAAAACTAAAAAAACAATACATAACAATGTCTTCGTATATACCATTCGAATTTGAACTGTATTCTCAAACAAGTAAACCCCAAAATTGCAGGTAACACCACGCAAGAAATTCAAGTGTCCAGAATGCACCAACACAGAGATGTTGTCAGCGGACGCGCGGCACATGTCGCAGCGTTCATCGTGCATCGCTCGGTTCTCTCAAGTCTACGGCAATATGGCGCTCAGACCCGTTGAGTTCCGCGCAGACCCGCTGCAGTACCGCGAGGTAGGCTCCGGTGTACCACACGCATACCCCGACATTGGAGCTCTGTAGAAACGTATATACAATACTTTCTGTTGCTCCGTTTTCAATTTTAGGCTGACTATCAACGTTAGAAAAGGACGGAAGATTTTTATAGCTTTAACTTTAAGTAATTAGTATGCGACTTCAATAAAATTACATTTTCGTAATAACTCTTTTTCAATAATTAGGAAAAGACGGAACATTTTTGAACCTGATGGTAGCTGAGATCACTTATAATGAGGTGATCCGATTGCTTGTTAGACATTCATTACGACAAAAAAAACGTTCGACGTCATACAACGAATTAACTTCATAGTAATTGACGCCATACCTGTTCAGAATAGGAGATGGTTACTGCAAATATACAAATCGACCGTCTTGTGATTACAGCATAATGATGAAAAGTGACAAATGTTAATTATTTATTTTGAAAATTAATCTTATTTTGTTTAACATGTAGCTTATTCTTATTTACTTTGAAGTAGGTAAACAAGTGAAAGTAAAATAATATCTTAAACGCTCAAAAGCCAGTACTAAAATTGGAAATGAAAGCAACAAAAGCTTAATTACATTTGAGCAGTAAGGTAAGAGAAAGGGCCCTCTACATAGCTAAGTTCTGTCAAGATTTCATAATGAAATATGAACATAATAGTAATCTTTCAATTGTTGAACGATTCCGCCAAAATCTAATTGTAAGTTGTAAAGTAATACAAAGATATTAATGTGACAATTGAGAGATTATTACTTAAGCTTAAAAACCTTCGCTTAATCTATGGTTCCACTTTAATTGCAAAATAGCCTAAGTAATAATGTCGACATGACTAAAATATACATTATTAATAATGCTGTAAAGTCGATATTTCCGAGACAGTTATCGTAGATACAAAAATACGATGAGTATTACGGAAATTTTAGCTGTATCTTTAATATGGTTTATTTTAAATTGCCTTGCCATGCCAGTGAATAGAATTTCGGAGGGCCCTAAAGTTAGAATTTAATGAATGTAGGAGGTACGGACAATAACAAATTGAATGAAGGCTGTAAGAGAAATAAAAATGGGATTTCGTCCCCAATACCAGGGTATGTAGAGTAAAAACTGCCATTTTTGCATTCGTTTACCCCAGAGAAACCCATGTTAGGTGCACTTACGAGAGGAAATGTTTACAGTATGGAATATAAAATGAATTTCTACTAAGTATTCAAGTGTCCAGAATGCACGACCACATTAACGTTATGTCAATGTTCAAAGAAAATCATGTAGGACCTGATTGCAAATGAAGTAATGAAATATATTTTACTTTAAAGGTAAAATCCTATTTTAAAGGATTTTTACCCGACTACGGCAAAGCCAAAAGGAAAGGTAATAAAATTGAGAGTCTTTGAATGTTTTATTTTTTATGTCCTTTTGTAAACATTTGTCATCGTAAATGTACAGTCAGACCGAAAAATTGCTGTTTACAGTGTTTTTCGTCCCAATACTCCTTGCCCTTATGTTAAGGACTTGCGTTGTGAGCTTACTGAATGCCTTCGGTTTTACTTTGACGTATATATACTTATTATATGTCAATTTGTATCAATGTAGGTACGGCTATAGTTTGTGAATGTTTCATATGTTTTATATTGAACGAATTTTATAGACGTTCATGTCTCAAAATGATTGTTTCAATAATTTATAATTTTTTACACTTATTTTTATGGCGACCTCCTGACCTCCTGCGACTGATATGATGATTTCTTTTTATAATTTTATTGCGTGTTTTTGGTACGCCAGTTTTTGGTTGCCAATGGAATATCTATTTTACTCAGTCAGAAATTTTATATTTATAACAGTTATAATAAAAAAGAATTAACCGTAAAACAAAGTAGGTTTTCCAATATATTTCGTAATTGTAACTCTCAAATCAATGTGTGTATCAAATTATGAGCTTGAAACAATCATTTGAGACAATAAAATTCTAGAGCTTTGCCAGATAATACGGTCCCTTCGACAAGTTGCTATAACTCAAACATATCCAGTAATATATTAGCAAGTATTATTTTTTTATATCTTGCATTGGTATTTATGGCTACGACTGTACTTTTATAACTTTGAACTGAATTGCCAAATTAGTGTTTGCCTTTTTAAACATTGTTTGGTAATTATAATTATGTTTTCTTGTGATTTTATTGCGGAGTTTTTATTTAGAATTCTATTTTAGCAATAAGCAAACATTTAAGACAATTAATTATTGTATTATTACGTAAATTGTTGTGTAAAATTATTATTTATGAACAAAATTTGACTTGATTTTTGATTATTTATTGTATATTTAGGAATGTATCATGGCAGCTTTTTTAATTAAATACCAATACGTCATAGTAAGTGGGTACAGTCAGCTCCATAAAGTACCGATTGTCAAGATAACCTCGTAACTTGCCATTCCTTTTACAGTAGAGAATAATTGTTTGTATGACAATAAGTTTTTATGTAGTTAGGTAATATCCTCAATTGTTTTCACGTCAATTCTTACCTTAATATATTGATATATACTTCTTTCTGGACGTTTGTTGAAATTGGACAAAAAGATTTTATATATATTTTTTATTTTATTATTGATGAATATTACAGTACAGTCAGTAAAAGAAATTGTGAATCTATTGTCATTTAATTATTTGAATTGGATTATATTTTTTAAATAATTTTATTATTACTTTGTATTTCCGTTTCTCCAATTCTGACAAACAACACGGAACGGTAAAGAAAATTTAAATATTGTAAAATGTAATGCCATCTGTCCTTAGGAGAGTTAAGAAATGATATTCTAAAGGTTTAGTGAAGGTATAGTTATTTATAGACGTATAGCAAATTAGTCCATCATAACATATCGGTGCTTGCGCGAAAATGTAATGTAATTCCTAATAAATATAAATTGTGTAGATATACATATATAAGAAACGCACGATAAGTAGTGAGATAAATAGTTTTAGTATATAATTTATGCGGATTATATATTATTGTGTAAATATAAATATATTTTGTACAGCTTCTGGGTGACGCGTGAAGTATATGTAACTTTGAATATATCTGAATCGCCTTTATCGAAAGCTACCATCGTTTATAATGGACAAAAGAAATGTGCTTTTATTGTGTAAGTAATAGAACATACTTCCCTTTGCCAGTCGCGGTGGGTTTAAGGTTATTTGTTTTGGTAATTAGTATTTAAGTATAATAATATTATTTATAAATAAATCGAGGAATTGAATAATCAACAATTGTAGTTACATATGTTTTACGCCTTGCCTTCAGAGCGCTCTGTAAAACGACATTAGCTGAAAATTTAGAATTCTCAATCAGATTTTTTTATATGTAATTTATATGTCGTGGTATCGTAATAATGTGTTGCACGTTTAAATTTTAAATGGGTGTCCATAGGTGTATGTCAAAGGTATCGCGCTTTCTCTTTATAATATTAAATGGGAGTTATTAACAATTATTTCTTACTCTGTGCACCTTTTGAAAATTATGTGTAAATATTTTTATTCTTTAGTATAAGATACCTATTTATTATGAAAGAGTGCTGTGTAATGTCGACATTACCGTGTCAGTATATTATAGTAAAATAAAAATAGGTTAGTTTCAAATATACGTGAGGAGTATACTGGCGGGGTAAAGTTGTCAATAGCTGAGCAGAATAATGAACAATTTTACGAAATATTTATGTATAACTAATTTCTTTATGAACCAATGAATTTTAACACAATATCCTGAAATTTTTACTTTTATATGAAAACAAAGTTTTCGTAATATCAACAATTACAAGTAAGTACATAAAATATAAATTGTAAAAATTAAAAATTCCATGAAATTATTATTATTGAGTGAATTAAATTAATTTTGATAATTTTTGCTTTTGCGAAGATAACGAATAATACTTTTTAATTATGTAAGTAAGTATGTTATTTTATATTATTTTTTAATTTGTTAATACATAAATTAAACGATGTTTAAAATGATATAATTTTGAACAGACTGATGAAAGCTACAACTTGTAGCTATTGTTTTTAATATAAATACATTTAGATGTTTATTTCTTTTGAATTTTAGCCAAAGACCTAAACGACTAGTCGCAGAAATGTATTTATAAATTCGCATTTATTGGAGAGTCGTCGTTGTGCGAGTGTATACCGTGTATAATTATATTGTGTTACCAAAACTATCAGAATGTCAGACTGATGTGTAATGATTTATAGAACTTTTGCTAGATGCTAGGTGTGTATGGTGCGACGCTATAGAGAAGTGACATAGAAACATGCTTCATTTTATGACTTTGATGCTTGACTCAGCAGGCACTTAGTGGTATTCATACAAATACGTACGTATTACAAAATATGGACTAAGTATTAAACCAGGTTTAAATTGACAAAAGCCATTGTTTTAGTGTCAAAGTTGTCAATTTAAACCTGGCTTAATGCTTATTCTATATTTTGTAATAAGGGGTCAGAGTTCTACAAAATAACGTAGACCATTCAATATAGTTAAAATATTAGTGTATGGCCGCGGCTTAGCTGTGTGTGACCTTGATACTGTCTATAACTGTTACTGTTTCAGTGACTACCCACAGCTGGGCAAAGGCCTCCCTCATATTTTCTAAAGACAAGTGGTCGAATCCTGTCTTAATTACGTGTTTCTTCAAAATAAAAAAATATCCACAAGTGGACGCGTCTATTGCTATATCTGTGAGTTTCCAGATTCCAAGCTGAAATCTAATAGAACGTGAAAAACAAAAATTATACATACCCGACCTTAGTAAAGCCAAAAAATGTGGATATGTAATTATTGTCAGTTCTCAAATAGCGTTAAAAGCAAATCGTAGAATGATTAGATGGCCTATATTATGAATGTGACGATAAATGAATTAGAATTTTATTTTTATTAAGTATATATTATTATCATTTGTTTAAATGAATAGGTATAACCTAGAAAGTTATTATAATTAACATATTTCTCAGCGTAATTTGTTATAATTTATTTTTAAATTATAATAAATAAATATTTAAATTATAATAATTAACCATTTTTATATACTTATAAAAAAAAATATAATTATAAAATGTCTCGCAGGTCACAAAGTACAGTTGTGTATAAAAGTCATTTTTATATTATAACCATATAAATATATCAGTCATTTTAATTATTTTTTTATTATATTTTACGTATAATGTTGTTTCTGATATATTTTTTATTTACCTGTGGGACTGAAATGAAGGCAGTTATTAAACGCAGCTTTAGTTCGGTTTATAAGAAATAATTTTGAACGTTGGTAGTTAAGTTGTATAATATATATTTTGTAAATGGCTTCATGCATAAATACATATCTGGAAAGGGATGTATAACAAGCTACCTGTTTTAAAGACTGTTATTTAGGACCTTGGTTATATGTAGGTGCATGAAATAAATCATGACATCTGTGATCCTCAGATCAAAAGATTGGGGGTAATGTAGTGAAGTACTTGTTTGAAATTAAATATATTTTTTGGCATTTCCTGAGCTCTACATAATGTAAAAATTTTGTTTAAAGGCATAAAAATATTTTTTTTTCCTTACAATAAGTATATAAGGAAAATAAATCATATTTTTTTTTAATCAAATTTTTTAAAATTTTCTATGCAAATTTCTGTCTTTGTCTGAACTATAATGAGATTGGTAGTTTATAAATGTAATTCTTTCAGAGTCAATATTTATGCATGTGAGTGTTAGTCAATGTTTTGTTTATGTGTTTGTTGAATTTTGTAATATGGGTGTAGATAAATGTTGTAGGGTTTAAGTACTTAATAGAGTAATATGTTGCAATTGTACAGCATGTAAATAGTACATATACTGTGAATAAAAGGAGACATATCAATTTGTATTTTGTATCTTTTATTTTATTTTTATATAACCCTGCTGACACTAGTCAATAGTCAATGTTTTTAATTTTATTTGGTTCACATACACGATAATTATGAACGTCATTCAAAGCCAAAAAAAAGCTGTCAGTAAATTTTCCTAAGGCCAGTTCACTGACAATGTGGCCTTGAGAAGAACTGGCAAGAAACTCAGGCCACTCTTTTTAAAAGCCAAAATAATTTTAATTGGCTTTAGCTTTTATTTCTCGTGTGGTGTCAGAGCAATGTACAATAGTAAGTATGTCATAATATTTTCATCATTTCAACCCATAAACGACCCATTGCTGGCACGGGTCTCCTCCATAGAATGTGGAGAGAATTTAGCATGAAATCTGATTGTCTGATTATTTGTATGAGGTAAGTAAACTCCGAAACTACTGAGCCGTGTGCGACGGGACTTAAGGGATTTTGGAAAAAAGTTAGGGTTCCGTGAAAAATAAACTATACTTACATCACACGCGAACGAATTAGTTGGCACAGCTAGTATTAGATGAAATTTTGTAGCTGTAAGTATCAGTTATTGATTGCTATTTGAAATAAAAGTAGACATCGTCGATAGGTGCTATAAACGAATAAAAGAACAATTTAATTGTAATAAAAAATATCTCATATTCATAACCCGACAATTTTTATTAAAAAAATTATCTGCCTGGATAATCAATATAATATAATTAAAATAAAATAATATTTTTTATTACTTTTCGCCGAAATTTAGGCAAGTAATTCACGTGAGAACGGCGATTTGGCTAATTCTCTTTTTTTTGTATTTAAGAAAACATTCAAAAAACGAAGTTTTAAAATCTCCATATATTTTTTTTTAAATATGGAACATGATAATGACAACTCTTTACATAAAAAAGAATACAAATTAAAAAGAATTTAAAATAACTGTTACATACCTAGTTGAATCTCCTAAAAAACAGAAAAATCCTCTAAATCTCTGGTACTAAGTACTGGTTCATATTGAAAAAATATTTCGGTGGTGGATAACCCATTTATCGAGCAAGGCTATAAACTATATAACATCACGCTACGGTCAATAGGAGCTGAGCAGCAGTGCAGTTAAAGCAGTGGCCAAACAAAGAATGAACAAAGAACGCCGGTAGCGAAGCCCCGGGCATCAGAAGGTAAGGTAATCTACTTACTTATAAAAGTTTGCAATGTTGGTTTTGTGTATAGCCACTAAAGGTGGGTTCATAAAAAATATGATCTTATTCGTAATTATCATAAATTTCTGTCTTTGTCTGAACTATTAAGAGAGGGGTGGTTTATTAATGTAATTCCTTCCAAAGTCCTTCCAGAGTGTTAGTCAGAACGAGGGTTTCTTGGTGCATTACCCGGTTTAGTACGGAGAATATATCGACGCTTGAAAGGCAAAAGTTACCAAGCGACATTTTGGGCGATATTGAGTTATATATATCATTGAAATCAGCGAATTTTTCCGCGTCGAATGATCATACTCTCATACCGCTAGGATGACTTTTGTTGTCGCTTGGTAATTTAAAAAACCTCACATTTTAGCAGTTTTCGGCGACTAAGCGACAGAAAATTTACCGATTTATGTAAAACTTTCACTTGGTAGGGTATTTGATTTTAACTTTTAGATTTAGTAATTTTTGCCTTGACTTGAATAAATGCATTTATAAATAAAGTATTTTTTGCCTTACGGTATCTAGATTATAAATATTGCTTAAGAATTTTTACCCGGTGATTATTATATCTTTTTTGCCATTTAAGATTTTTTGACTCACCTTAATTATGTACTCATTTTCATTTAGTATTTTTTTCCTAAATGCAAAGTACTTTAAAATGTTATATAGTAAGATTTGACCTGCCTAAAAAGAATATAATATTGTCGTTTGGTCATATTTTACCTACCGTTTTTTTATTGTTTTCGTGACTTGGTTAACTATTTCTGATATAAAATTTGTATAAAAACGAGCTGATCCCTGTTGCATTTATTTTGTTTTGTCGCTTATGCGCGCCTTAAAAAGATTTTTATTGGCGGTTGGTAAGAAAAATGTTGATTTGTGTTCATGAAACTGTCGCATAGATAACCCGCGTGCTCCCGCGCACTGCACAAAGTGCCCTTCGTCGCGAAAAATTTGCTCTAGAGTAGCGTGATGGAGTATGCTCCGATTCGTCCCTCATCAGATGAAGGTCCACAATCGTTAAGTGGTTGAGTGTATATTACTGCAAGGGCTGGTATGAAGTTGGTCATCATCATATCAGCCTATTGCAGTCCACTGCTGGACAAACGCCTCTCACAACACGCGCCATAACACTCGGTCCTCCGCCTTCCTCATCCTGTTAGACCCAGCGACCTTTTTTATGTCATCAGTCCACCTAGCTGGGAGCCGTCCTACACTACGCTTGTGTTTACTCCATCGTGCATCGGTCCTCCTGCAGATATGACCAGCCCATTGCCTCTTCAGCTAGCTTATTCTACGAGCTATGTCAGTGATTGTAGTTCTTTGTCGGATTGCCTCGTTCCAAATTTTATCACACACGTCAAGTCGAGAGGCTCCATCTAGGCTGCCCAGCATTTCGCTGAACCGTTCTAGTGACTCTGCCACGATGACCATATCGTCGGCAAACCGAAGGTGTGAGATGTATTCGCCATTACTGTAAATGTCCCGTCCAGTCCAGTTCAGCGTCTTGAAGATGTCTTTGATCGTGTAGATAAAGAACTTATTATATCCCCCTGTCTCACCCCTCGATGAAGTTGGTATTTTGCTCCTGGTTCTGAACAGTCATAGTATGCTTTCATAGAGACACCTCTGCACCTCGATATAGCACCAATCGATACGACATCGCTGCAAAGTACCCAGAACCACCCAGGTTTCGATGGAGTCAAAGGCTTTCTCCTCGTCCACGAAAGCCATACACAGCGGTTGATTGTACGCTTTGGAACAATCTGTCGAACAATATAGGTGTGGTCTACGGTGCTGTAGCCTTTTCGTTACCAGACATTTCTGGTGGCTGAATCTCGTTGAGTCTTCTGGCGAGGCGATTTGTGAACACTCTCGAGAATAACTTATAGATGTGGCAGGAGTGAGATGGGTTTGTAGTTCTTCAGCAAGGTTTTGTCGCCTTTTTTGAAGAACAAAATCAGCGCACTCCCGCTCCCGCTCTCCGGATGACGGAATTAAACAGACTCGCTAGCTCGTTCAGGATTGGAGCCCCGGGTGCTTTAAGGTGCTCTGTCGTAATTCCTGTCATCTGTATCATCTCCTGGAGACTTATTGTTCTTAAGTTGCTCGAGAGCAACTTTGACCTCGCCCTGTTTGACATCACGGATGTCTTTCGTGTAATGGCGCGTGAGTGGGGCTCTGTGTTCAACATCGCTGGGTCTCATCGTTTATAGAAACCCTCATTTCCTCGAGAATCTGTTCAATCACAGCCGCAATGGCGCGGGTTTTGAAGTGAGAGTTTAGGTTGCCTTTTTACGCTTTTACCGGTTATAAACACCCTTCGAGACACCTCTTATAGCGTTTTGAGCACAGTGTCGGTTGCCAACATTGCCATGGGTTTCCAGCAGGTCGCAACGATTTTGAAGCTCCAGTTGGAACTTTTCGTATCCCAATGCAATTTGAGGCGCGGTGGGTCGGAGAGTAGACTTAACCACACTTCAGAGCCGAAAGCCGGCCTTTCCGCTCTAAAGTCTATATTTAAAACGCCTCAGACAAGTCAGTGATCATTACTGGTATTAAACATATAGATCACCCAGACGTCTCTCAATATATGCCTTCTGTCAGCCATGATAAAGTCTATTTCACGTTCACCGTCACGGTATCGGGGATTCACCAGGTCCACTGTCTATAAGTAAGAACAAGAATAATTTATTTGCAATAACTAAAGTACAATATTACACAAGTTCTTGAAGTCACCTTTTAAGCACATATATGCCTGCTGCTAGGTGCTATGCTAGGTGAACTTCGCTCTTCCGGAAATCATTACAGAGGTACTTATTATTACAAGTCTTTTTTGACAACATTTTTTGACAAAAAGAAGAAGATAAAATGAACCAAAAAACATAATAAAATAAAAATACATGATACAAGAGAAACAAAAGTGTGTGTGTGTGTGTGTGTGTGTTTGTGGGATTTTTTATCTTATACTGTGTGTGCTTCTACATGTGGGTATATATGTACTACGTACGTTGGTAACGCTGAATTACTTAGGTGTTACTGTGAAAGAGATTTTCAATATCGTCATAGGTCTTCATCCTGAGCCACTCTGTAAGAGACTTTTTGCATTCTCTATATGTCAGATGGTAAATATTTACGTCTTTGTTAATTTTATTATATAATACAGCCGATTGGTAGACATATTGTCTTTTTGCATATGTGGATTTTATACGAACTGTTGGTGCAACACAATATTTTCTTCTCTTTTGGGGACGATGAGGATCATAGGGAATGGCTTATATGTATATTATGTAGCTTGAGTACGGCATGGAGGATGTATAACTTCCTCACTGTAAGGAGGCCGCATTGACAGTAAAGATCTTGAGTTGGAAATCTAAATGGTTTAAAGTACATCACCTTCAGAAGTCCTCTTTGTATGCGCTCCAGTTCAAGAAGTTTTATTTTCGTAGCACCACCCCACACGGTTATACAATAAATCAAGATTGATTGAGCCAGTGAGATGAATATTTGATTTTTAATAAAGACACCGGAGTAACACGTCTCAATGTCTTGAATAACCAGATGAGTTTTCTAGTTCGAGCCATAACCATATCAATATGTTTATGCCAAGACAATCGCTGGTCTACCATAAGATAAGTCTTCTTCTCTAAAGGAAGAATTCATTAAGAAGAGCCACTGTGACTCCAAAAAGTTGATCAGCATCTGCCCCCAGTGATTTCGGCGCCCCACACTATAGTATCCAATTTTCATTTTGCCGCGTTTTTGTACTCCCACTTTGGCATTGAAATTCCCCATAACAACGTTATTGTGAGCCTTGATGGTATCATTAAGTGCATGTCTTCATACATGGCTTCGAGGTCGGTCATACCTATACCACCTTCAGGGAGTACCTGTCGGTGATTTTTAGTATGAGGTACACTACTCCTATCGACACACTGCTGACCTCTACAACGTTGAAAGCGAGTATTTTGTTCTCCAGAAAACCGACATCACCCTGAAGGGCCCGAACACCTTGCCGAAAGTAGAACAGGTGACCTGACTCAAGGATCATCGTGTCCTCTCCCTGTCTACGGACTTTAGATAACCCAATATGTGCCAGTTTATGCGACCTAGTTCTACCTCGAGTTCGGTGTCATGTTGGTCCAGCCCTAGAGAACGTCTGTTATACGTAGCCAGGGTCACTTTTGATGGCCATTTCCCGTAGCCTGGAGATTCTTGTCATCCCCTATCCCACTGTTACCGCTACCTGGAACCCCGCTGTTAACGCTGGGAATGGGGGGCCTATTCTGTGGTTTATGGTTTATGGAGGTAATCTGGCCTTTATACCACGCTGGCCAGACAGTTGGTATAGGGTTTGTGTCGAGTTTTCCTTCTCTAGCGCAGTTGCTATAGTGCGATTTATCTCTTAGTCGCCTCTTGCGACATCCCGAGAATGACAGGGAGTGGTGGCATTATAAATTCTTTATCTCTGTTACCACACGGAGAAGTATGATGTTGATGATGATGATATCCATTGAAAACCTTTGTTCGAAAGTTTTTGATTTTGCGTACTAAAATCTACATTCGTTGTTACTTGTTCGAAAAAATCCTACACGAACCGTATTTAATTTGTAGTATAACTAAAACTGCCTAGTTGAAAAGTGTTTGTGTTTTCTATTTAAATAATTTTACCTAAATGACAAACGTGTATTACTTCTGGATGCGTTATTTTGCTTCAAACTCAATTATAAAATAATTAGATTTAGCTAAATTTACTTGTTTGATCTTAAAATTTTGCTGTCGGTAAGTAATTTTTACTTGTTTGAGTTTTTGTTAAAATTTTAACCAACCGACACTATTTCCTAAAATATTGAGAAAATTCAAAAACTTTAAATGCCAGTTGATAAAGCCTTCAAATAGCATTAAAAATTCGTTAGAATCAAGTAGTTATTATTAATAGGCGATTTTATATGAATTTTTTTCTTAAAAAAAAAACTTTAAACTGCTCTGGTGTAAAGTTACCAATATGTCGCTTGGTCATTTTTGCCTTTCAAGCGTCGATATTTTCTTTAAACATTGCTAGTAATGTAACTCAGGTACGAACGAAGAATAAGGGGATTTGTTTGCATTGCAAATAAAAGAGCCAGGAGCGAATCAGGGGCTTCGTGGGAGCAACAGTATATAAGGAACCTTGACACGTATCCCACATAGTAACAGAAATCATAATCAATTAATCCTTATCCTGAAATATTTCACAAATTAATCGCAGAAGGAAACTATAGGCTATATTACCTCCCTAATGTCTCTGTGTGCGTATTTAACTAGATCAATTTAAAAGGAAACCACACGGCATGGATACAATTGTGGTTTTGATATAAATATTATAATTAATTTTATTATAGTTTATAATAAAGTTTATCTTAATAAGTCAGCTTCGTAATTATACGCGTGCAACGAAGTACATTGTTGCCTGGCAGTTAAAATTAGAACAACCCATTTATTGAAGAGGATTTCCCGTTGAATATCAGTCTCGTGATTGAATTATATTACGTACCTAGTAGATACACGTAAATTACATAAACCATCCAGATTGCTAGCAGGTTCTCCTAGCAAGCTGGATGGTTCGCTGATGTCGTTTCAGTTTCTAGCCAGATTTCCCCACAAAGCGAAGTGTTTTACTGATTATGCTGACCATCTTCCATTTGTCCCCCCCCCCCTCCCCCATAAAAAAAGCTATCCTAGCAAGATCTTTCTTCTTGATCTCGAAAAGAAAAGGAAAATTCTAATTTGCCTACAGGAAATTTTCGCTTGCTTTTTGCCTTGTTTAATTTTTTTTTATGATGATAAAAAGTTACATAACTTTCCTCAGAGGTCACTGTATTGTTTGCTTGAATTGATCTGAAAGTCGCTATCTACCCCTAATCTTATAAACAATACATTTGTACCTACTTACCCCACTAAGTATGATCACTACACTATTTGGATACTTCCTATGGTATTAGGTAAGATTTTCCACTAATTTTCAGGGTTTTCTTGGTCGAAATGCCTAACGGATATTATAATTTTTCGTTATATTTTGTATTGTTTTCTTTACTTACGCAAAGTTACATATCTTAAATTATTTTTATTAATCATTTTATATACGGGAATATTACTTTCCATTGCCAAACATATTCCAAAAAAATAATTTAATATAAAAAAAAATTCAAAACTTAAATAAAAACTGTGAACCAGCCAATAATTTAAATTGGGTTCCATTTTTAAGACACAAAGCGAACGTACTTCGTGGTGTATTTGTGTTAGTGAGAAAAGGGACAGAAGAATGGAATCCCTGGTACACGGCAGCCCGCGCGCCGCATGCCAGTGGAAATTGTTACAGGATCGCTGTTTATTTTATGTGCTACCTACTCCGTAACTTGCTGCAGTATTTAGATAAATACACATCGTTTTATTGTAACGTGTTCGGTAATCTTTACTAGGTAGTATATCGTGGCAGAAACATAGCAGAAGAAAGCTTTCTTGGAGGTATCGCTTGATAATTTAATCATAATTTTTGATGTAATTATGGAATTGTTTATTACATATCTTAATTAAGAAATACTTAAGAAAACCGAAAAATACCTAATTTTATTTTTCTGACGAAATCTGATAGTTGATAAAATCTGCTCCTAATTATAAAAATATATATGTTGTACCTACATCCATTTTTACACAGGAATAATGGTCTGAAAACCCCTATAATAACCTTTTAAAAATAAAAAGAGGCTGAATTGGTAAGAAAAAATATTCCAAATCTAATCTTTCTTTAAATGACCTATTCCATGTTTACGTTAAATAACATTCATTCAGAAATACCTTGTCATAAACAATGCGTATTGTTTTAGAATTAAGACTCGTAAAAGTCGCGACCCCATACTTACAAACGGCCCATACAGTACCGAAAACAACGACAAAGTTGAAGTAATAAATCGACCAAATCGAACATTCACTAAGTAAACAAAGCTATTCTATTAGCCGGAACAGATGCGATCTGAGCGAACAAAGCTCCCGGCACGCCATATATCCAACCTAGCTTACTTACGACTCGACTAAACGCATTGTCAGCCTCCGATATATTTAAAGTGTACCCTGCAAATCGATGCACGCCTTTGTACCATCCGACAAGTCGCGCATTGTACGCACATCGCCAAGGTGTTGATGTCAGACCCCACAAATATGTAGCAAGCGAAAAACGAAGTAAAAGAGTTTACAACGGCAGAGTCCGATCCGCGATTTATTTCACGCGTTACACCCACGAAACAATTTTAATTAGTATGGTAGCAGTTTAATGAATAGAGACATAAAGTGCGTCCCTGAATTCCGGGAGTTTCGATAACCCATTGGAGCGTTCCTCAATAATTGGCTACTAGATGACGATATTCAGGCAATGTTAGGCATTCGTTTCTTTAGACATTGTTTCGATAAAGGCTCTTGTAGAAAGTTATGGGGACCACGTAGGAGAGGGCCTGTTTTCTTACAGATAATAAGGTTGGCTTCATTTTAAATGAACTGTAAATTTTAAAAATTTATAAAACACGGTCTATGTAATGTCAAAGTTTAGTGTGCCTCTTTCTACTAGAGGCGTGTTACTTGTATTCAAGTTTGTCGAGTTATAGGTAGACAATTTTATGAAATCCAGTAGCTGACAGTCAGAATTATATAATTAAATGAGTAGTTAAAAATAGATTATTTTAGATTAATTTATCGATCGCCAGGGAAACATATTATTATGCTAATAATAAAAATAAAATACTTTACTGTGTAGATTGTATGACACATGGCAATAACAGTTACAAAGAGTTATTTTGAACCTTATGGAAATTGTCAATTTATGAGATCTCATTTTAAACAATGAATATAAATAAGATAAAAACAAAAAAATAATTCCTGAAAATTTCAATGGAATAATATTGAATTTGGCGGATTTATAGCATGTCAGGATGGCCGAGCGGTCTAAGGCGCTGCGTTCAGGTCGCAGTCCACTTCTGTGGGCGTGGGTTCGAATCCCACTTCTGACAATAACGTTTTGTTATTTCTTTATCATTTAAAAAGTTTCCTAGTACAACTGGTATACCGTTTATGTTGTTAATTTGTTGGATTTTAGTGTTCGATTGAATCACGGGCATTGTAAACGAAATTAAAATTACTTACATTTAATCAAATGTAACTAGAACGGGACTAGCTTACGTATATTACCGGGACCCAAAACTATATGTGTTAATCCTAGACATGGTATTATTATTTTCTGTATACATTATAAGTATTATTACATAATTAATAATCTATTGGTGTGCCAAGTTTCATCAAAATTAATTTAGTAGTTTTCGCTTCATTTTCGTATACCACGATAAAGAAGCAGATAAGCGGAGCATCACAACGTTAAAATCTTTTAAAGTTAAACTTTCGCGACTTACATATACCTATTAATTAAATGCAACGGGTCTACGTCACGTATTATATTTAAGGAATATGAAATACCTTATTTATTCAAAACGTCGCGCGTCGTCAAATAAATAAGATATTTCATATTCCTTAAATAAATACGTTGCCTTCCCCCTAAATCCCTTCCTCCTCAAAGAGCTCTGGACATCCAGATATTACTCAATATTTCCATCCTAAAAACAATTTAAAACAAAAACAAACTCACTATTCTACTCAAGTTTTAAATGTCAAGTCGTAAATACATTTTAATATTAATAATCGTATGTACTTGATTAGCTACGTATGGAGACATACATAATAAATTAAGTATAACAATAGGTATTAGCATGAACTTACGCAAAGATTAACATTAAAATTGACAAGATACCATGGTGCTATGAATCAAAGGGTCATCGACACATCTATGACAACCACCCCACGTAGGGTCAATAAACATTTTGGATAATAAGGATAAGTCCTAAGAAGACGAAAAGAAAGATAAAACATTTTATTTTTCACAGATAACAACGAAAATTATGCATATTAAAAAACTTAAAACCACTTGCCATACCCTGGTCGTAAAAAAAAGGGATAGCCATTTAACTAATCCCATGTCTAAGCTAAGGTACAGCGCTGATTTTCAGTATCCACTTGTAGGTGTGTGTGTGTGTAATGACTAACAGACATCAAGCGAAAAGTTGCTTATTATATCAAGAATAAAAATGTAATTGACATTATGTGTTCTTAATCCGTCACTACACGGATAATTATATCATTTAATTAAAATATATATATATTTTTTTTAAATATACATTGAGACATCTAAAAAGAAAATAGCTGATTTGCGAGTTGGTCATTCACCCGTACTTTTCGCGCTTGTAACTATGTGGATATGTGTATCTTAATAACAATAGCATAGAATTAGCGACGCGGTTAATCGACACTTCACGTGACCAGAGGGCTGGTTTTTATCTCGCACAGAGAATCAGCATTGCCATTCAGCGTGGCAATGCTGCTAGCCTTCTAGGCACTTTCCCTTGTGACAGTGATTCGACATCACTGTCTGTGAATACTTTGACGCCTAGCCCACATTACCATTTGTATTATTATTTATTTATAATATTGTAAATAATAGTTGTAGATAGTTTTTATAACAATAGTATTATCCCACAAAATATTTAAATCATATAGTGCGTACAATTAGTGTCTGTATTGAATGGCATTGCGTCAGCACATCCATCCCTGGCTTACTCCAGATTTGGCGAGGAATGCGGCTGACACTCGATACTCGACCGTATCGCTTGTTTAGAAAGTTTATATGTACTTAGTTATCAATGTAATCACATTTAGTATATAGCTGCAATTTATAATAACGCCTCTTCAATCTTAATAGTAATATTATTATATAGTTTATTTTTGTTGTGGGGTCTAGAAGGTTAAGCCTTGTTTGTGGGGTTCTACTGGCTTACAAGCTAGTAGGGCAGGTTCAATTAGCCGTAGAGAAGAGAAAAAGAAAATACTTACGAACTAGACATCTAGTAGATTCTAGTTCGTCGGACTTTTGCCGCACATGACCGCTTGCTGATACGTAGGATTGTGGCTAGTTCAGCCAACCTCCCCTACAAAGCCCAGAAGGCAGCAGTCGTCAGTAATCTGTGAAAGGACACATTTGATTTTGAAATTCAGCATCTGGACACCGACAAACGTGTATGGCTGTCATTAAATGTATGACCCCTTGATTGTTTGAGATTACTGAAAATTGGGAAAGTTATAAAGAAACTATCCACTTCCCTCCATAACAAAGCGAGCGGTACAAGTCAATGGCATTAGATATTATAGGAATTAAAATTTTGGGGAACAACATTTGGAGAGTCCTTAATTTTAATAAATTACCATAGCAACGGAGAATGGTATAAATTACCTATCAGTGACGTCAACGCCAACGTTGATAGTACCTACTCTGACAAGTTCATATCTAACGCTTACGTCAAATAGATTTTCCTTAGTTTACGCTATCATTACGTTGTAATTTAATGAGTAAATGATTAATATTCATAAATATAAGTGATTACAATTATTAGTGTAATTTAATTTAATAAAAGTTTTAGGATATTCCTATGTTATATTAAGAATTATTAAGTATTCTTAAAGCTCTTATACCCAACTATAAATAAATGCAGAAGTATGTGAGAACGTCCACCCACAATGTGGATGATCTGATCCAAACTCTGATGCAACCGATGCTATTGCAATACTTTTGGGGAGACATATGTCCAACAGTGGACTTTCTAGTTAAAAACCGGTTAAAAGCATGTTGGAGCATGCTCAATGTAGGGTTCCGCAGCAAAAGAGCGTATCTTTATAGCGCTTACGTCCTTTTGTTGAGAAGCGCAGTTTTTCGACAATAACTCAAACACGAAGTATTTATTAAGTGTTTTATTTTTTATGATTTTTAGGCTATACGGTTTAGAAAATAGAGGGGGACGAGGGGACACAATTTATGCTACTTTCGGAGCGTTTATTTCCGAATGTGTTTTTATAATTTATTTAGTTAGCCCGAGCGTTTCCGAATACGAATCATCACTCCCAACCCCCGCACACACCCCAACGAAGTTAATTTACGTAGGTATGTTATACAGCAGCGGGTGCAACTTCAGAGCGAACTAGAAGTTTGACGACACCTCTACCCTTTAATTCTGTGGTGACATTCATTCTTGCCTCTTATTGCCCACCTAATGCTGAGATGTTGTTATCTGTATAACTGTTCCTTTTAGCTGTTTTTAAGAGTTTTAAGAGGTATTTGGCTTATAACGGTTCTATTTGTTTTTTAGTTTAACAACGTACTTCCTGTTCCTTTTACTTTATGCCCTTTTCCAAAAAATGGATTAGTATGGATTTTCTTTCATCATAAATAGATCTAAGTAGACTAATATTATAAAGACTAGTATTATTAGTAGGTTAGTGAGTTTGGATGTAGGGGTAATCTTTGACTGAAACTTCTTAAGCGATCTTCATGAAATTTCTCACAGATATAATCTAAAACCTGGAAAAGGACTTAGGCTTTACTTTTTATCGAAATATAACACGAGCGAAGCTACAGGCAGAAGAAAGTATTTAATATTTTTGTCCTTATTAATCGCAAGTCAACTCAGGTGGCCATTTCTATAGTAGTAGGTTGTCACATCCATAAGTTGAACCAACCAACGGGACTTGCCTTTGACGGATTTCCGTTCTTAGCTGAGCACGTAATCGTAAACTATATTTAGCATACTATCTTATAACTAAAACTAACACATACTTATTATGTATGTCAGTTTAGTCAACTAGTTTATTTGTTTTACTGACCTTAGTCAAGTAAGCAAAGACAGTTATGAAAAACCCATCAGAGGAAAGTCCCTTATGTTAAAGTTGCCAGACTTAAAAAAGGTTTTTAATAAATAATAATAATAATATATTATTATACGTGAAATTGGGTGAGGCCTATGTTCAGCAGTGGACGTCATTGGGCTGATATGATGATGATATTATACGTGCCATAATTTACCCACCGTTGCCGGTTAAAGTACATCTGACTGACCGCCAAGTTAGACCAGCTTGACCAACACTGGCTTCCCTCGAGGCGACTAACTGAAAAAATTTAAAAACGGTTTTTAGTGCGTACTTACTTTAATTTAAAATAAAATGGCCGAATGGATAAGTGACTACTGATACTGATGAGAGATACTGCCTCGGTGGCGCAGCGGGAAGTGTATACGACTGCTGTGCAAGAGGTCCCGGGTTCGATTCCCGGGTCGGGTGAAAATGGTATTGGACTTTTCTATCATGAAATTCCAGTATTCAGATTTTCTCGGAGTTTGGTAAACAAATGTTCCCGGTTGATGACAATAGGCTCGCCCCCTATTTCATGGGACCAAACATAGCTGGCGAAATGTGGGTGTGAAACACCTCTGCCTACCCCTTCGGGGAAAAAGGCATGATGCTATGTTAATGTTATGATAAGTGACCGGTATGCAAATCATGCGGACCGAGTTCGATTCTAACCAGCAGCACCAATGTGGACTTCACTTTTTGGAAATTATATGTACGAATCAAGCGACTCACCATCTGCTAAGGTTGAAGGAAAACATCATGAGGAAACCCAATGTGAGTTTTCTCACGATGTTTAACTTCACTGAAGTAATTCTAAGTATAAGTTTGAGGAGAGGAGACTCGAGCCCAGCAGTGGAACATTAATGGATTGCTGATGATGGTGATGACGACCTTTTCATTTTATTTTCCCGACGTTTGATGATCTGGTACTTTAAAAGAGTAGCCTGAGTTTTTTGCCCTTTCGAAGCTTTCTTCTCATGGGTCTAGGTTATCTTTCATTCATCTATCTTTCAAATACCTTTTTTATTTTTTTACTTGTGGAAATGCCTGACGCATACCCCTCAGTCTTGGGGAAAGAACCGAGGGGTTATGTGGGGCTCGCACCCACTAAAACCCCAAGGTGTTCCTCTCGTCGCGCTCTGCTGTGGTCACAGGAGCGCCGGAACATTCGTCCACGACCACAGCGACGATGGCCCGATACGGGCCTCCTCTCTGCCGGAGCTTAGCTCCGGCGGTGACGTGCGGGAAGTGCGGGAACACGCACACGCCACCAGAAGACGCTCGCGGTCGACTTTCCCCAAAGTCGCTCTTCTTCTATATCTATCTTTATATCTAAGGTATCTTTCAAATACCTACCTTATCTTTCACGTCCTACGAAGTTACAAGTTGAAAAGTTTGGATAAAAATATTGAATGTGTGGTGTCTATACAAAAAATTAACATAACATATAACAAACAACCTCGGTGGTGCTTCGGAAAGTGTATAAGACTGCTGTGCAAGAGGTCTCGGGTTCGATTCCTGGGTGAGGTGAAAATGGTATTGGGATTTTCTATCATGAAATTCCGGTATTGAGATTTTCCCGGAGTTTGGTAAACAAATGTTCATGGACCAAACATAGCTGGCGAAATGTGAGTGTGTTACACATACCTCTGCTTAACCCTTCGGGGAAACAGGCGTGATGCTATCTATACAAATGATTTAATATTTATGATCTTTATTGTAAAAATACCTACCTAATGTTTAACAAATAAATAAATGATTATGATAACAAAGAGTTGCTAATAAAGTCTACGGTTCCATTATCAAATTCAATTTCTAAACGAAAAGTATTCATTATCCTCTCTAGTTAAAATAACTTAAAATTAAAATAATTAAGCGTAATTCATTGTATAATATTTTCCTTGAAATATCAGTAGATTCTTGGAATTAGTTACGTTTATTCCTAATTAAAGTTACTACCTATTAGTAATTATTAGGTACCTACCTATGTGATAATGATAACAGTATATGGGTATTTACATTAAATATTAAGCAATTTACATCGCTTTGGTTTACCTTTTTACTTAAATTAACAAGTAATGGATAAAATTCAAACCCACGACGGGACTTGAACCCGCGACCCTGCCATTCCGTGTGCAGTGCTCTTCCATCTGAGCTACGCGGGTGGACGTCCCTGAGATCGAATTTATCCATTACCGGTTAACATAATGACGTCATGACAACGTTTTTCTACTTATCACCGTGGCTCGTTACAGAAACCTACGGACGATATTCCTCCATTGCAGGTAGGTTAAAAATATCTTAATGAAAGTAGAAACTCAATATTTACATTAAATATTAAGCAATTTTAAATATCAAGTAATGGAAAAATTCAATTTTTTATTCAATTCATATTTCAATATTTAATGTAAATATTGAGTTTCTACTTTCATTACTAAAAATAAATAAATAAGTAAATCTTGGAAGTTAAATGAATTTGTACCGAATCTTCATTTCCGATTGAGCTAAAATTTTATTTTGAAGTTTTTTTTTATAATTTAATGATTATGTTGCTTAAAACTAATAGTTAGGATAATCTGATCCGATTATGGAAAGATAAAATTTTATGGAATCGGATCACCATCTACCAATTTTATCTTTGTCATCTTCTGGAGGTGACCTTGGTTTATTAAACTCTTTTGATTAGTATCGTTTTGACAAGGACTCTCTGGCCTATAAAATAATAGGAACAGCGAAGATTGTAAATACAAAAAGAAAAGTACTTACTTAATAAAATTCTTGATAAGTATTTTACACTTAGGAACCTACATTTAGACAGAAACATCCTAATGTAGACATAGGTTTATGAAAAGATAAATTTTTCCTACTGTGGACCGAAAGAATAACTGTATGAGAATTTAAAAATTTTTACTGTTTTGTTACCTGCAGAAAATGTCCACGTCATTTTACATTAAATGACCATAATTTTATTCTAAACATGCCAATAAAATGATAATTTTAAAACTTTTCCAATGTTGTTGGGTTCGTTCAACTCTGACTAAGAACAATAAAATACACTTTAAAAGGAGTTTCGCAGTAATATATGCTGAAAGTGGGCGGCCTACAGTTGATTGTTGAGAAAATTTACAAATTTCTGCTAATAACACCATAAAATACGAATAATTTTTATATTTTCTAGTATAAAATATGAGGCCCACAGAGGTTTAAAAACGGATTAACGTAAGCGACGCGACGTACGGAGGTGACCGGAAACAAAAGAAAAGCCATTGTTTGCGGTTACCGTTAATTTGTGTGACTAAAATGGACAGGGTCAATAAAATCTAAGCTTAACGTATGAAAATATAAGTAAAATAGTTGATCACAACGTTCTCAAGATATAATATAAATTTTAAATTTTATATAATTTACACAATTACTACTACTACTACGACTACGAGCGAGTGTCTCAAGATCAAATGAAAATGAAGATAAACTTAATTTTGATTTGATGTTGAGATTCATCTTTCATTTCTAATCATATAATCTAGCTAGGAAAACGTAAATAGGTTACATACCAAAAGAGAAGAAGAAATATATATATTACTAGTTTCCACCCGCTGCTTCGCCCGCGTGGTATGTATTTAATACCTATAAACCTTCCTCTTTAATCACTCTATCTATTAAAAAAAAAAGCATCAAAATCCGTTGCGTTTTTTTAAAGATTTAAGCATACATTTTTGACTGGCCTGTTGGTCTAGTGGTTAGTGACCCTGACTGCTAAGCTGGAGGTCGTGGGTTCGATCCCCACCCAGGACAAATCTTTGTGTGATGAGCAAAAAGGTTTGTTCTGTGTCTGGGTGTAATTTATCTATAATATGTATGTATTTACAAAAAAAAAATATTTAAGTAGTATATCAGTTGTTTAGTACCCATAACACAAGCAAATATAATTGCTTACTTTGGGACTAGATGGCGCTGTGTGAATGTGGTAGAATATTATATAATATTATTATATTATACATAGGGATATAGGGACAGAGAAAGCGACTTTGTTTTATACTAGGTAGTGATTGAGGAAGGAACGCATTTGAAATTTGTAAAGCCCGCCCGCATGTGATGCGCGGTAACAGCTTACCGTAATAGTTCTGTTTGCCACCGTCGCGTTGTGGTATAAAAACAAAATCCCATCTTGTGAAAGCTAAACTAACTATAATTAAAAATTAGTCTATCTATCATCTTAGTTACGATTCCCAAGAAGGATTATGCTATTGTGTATAATCGTAAGCCCATAGATAGAAGTGCAGATACGTGGAGATAGGACATATATAATTTATATCGGGTGTCAAGCGTTCGTCTCAATGATTAAGTACTTCATTGTAATTGTAATTGATTTAAATTTCTTTGTTTATGTAAGCTGATGACACTTATTGTGAAGGTATTTATCTACGGCGCGTGCCTATGTAAATTATAGAGGCCCTGTTTTCTTATTTTCATAGTGTCATCATCATGACAATTATGTTAGTTAAATAACAGCCAAGACATAGATTTTCACCGTGGCGTAACAGTTAAGGTGGCCCTTAACATCGCTTTGCCGAGTGACGTGGGTTCTACTCCCAGCCAAGACAAATATTTGTGTTATTCATAGATATTTGTTTCGAGTTGGATGTACTTCGTTCTGTGTTCGTTAATTTTTTTATTAGTTAATATTATATTTTCAGACATTTACACAGCGCCCTCTTTTTGGAATTTGGGACTAAATTAAGCAATTATATTTGCTTGTGTTATAGGTACCTACTAAACAACTGGTAAACTACTATATATATATATATATATATATATATATATTGTAAATCCATACATATTATAGATAAATTACACCCAGACACAGAACAAACAGTCATGCTCATCACACAAAGATTTGTCCTGGGTGGGATTCGAACTCACGACCTCCGGCTTATCAGTCAGGGTCACTAACCACTTAACCACTACGCCAACAGGCCAATCAGAATTGTATGTTTGTAGAGTCCCACGCGATACAGGGCTTGAGAAAGGTAGGATCCAACCCAGGAACTCTCCCGTTGCACCATCGAGGCAGTCAAAAATGGAGTTTCCATATTCTCCATTTTAGTAAATTAAATAATAATTGGTATCATTCCTATTAAGTTATTATTTATTTATACAATACGATCAACTAAAGTAAATATATTAGTATGTAGGTACCTATCTACCTAATTACTCCACTAATTATATAAAATTCTTTCTACCCTAGTAAGATTTTTTATTTATTTGGTTCGCCAACAACTTAATATTAATCTTAAATACACACGTTTTTTACTTAGATCTAAATGTTAATTTTCTTAACAACATTCATATTGTGTTAATGCAATTTAACAACTCGTGTACTTCTTAATTATGACCTTAATTATTAATCATACCTTATTCTAATCTGCTATACCTAAGGGGTAGGACTAGTATTAAGGGGTATCCACCCAACCTGACAGATAGACAGCTACTAAAAAGTCCGTTAGCCTATAAAAATTTATACGCCTGAGCAAAGCGCAATAATTTGTTACCTACCTACTTAGCTTATCGACCAGCCTATTTTTGTTGAATGCGATTTATTGATAAGTATTATAGTCGTATGCTTTTACTGACGTAATTTCTAGCTTTTTTTTTTTTTTTTAACTTGGGGAAATGCCTGACGCATACCCCTCGGTCTTGGGGAAAGAACCGAGGGGTTATGTGGGGCTCGCACCCACTTCTAGCTAGGTACCTACTCTAACTCATATCGTAGCCTTATAGCCTAGGAATCTTATAACTAGGTAGGTATCTACAAACTACGTAGGTAGTAGCTACCGAGTCCAATGTTACATGACTTCTATCGTAGGTATCTTATCTAGGTCCTACGTAGGTATTTTAGGTGAGAAAAAAGCATAGCATAAAACTTGATAATGTGAATGCATGGACCTAACTACCTTTAGGAAGGTACCTACGACACATACATATTAAGTAAATGTAATGAGGCATGGCTGGTAGGTAATAAGTATGTACTTATGTATCATTCAATACCTAAGTGACGTGACAAAGTTTTTAATTATTAGACGTGAAAATCGCCAGGTGCGAGTAGGAGGGATTTCAGTGGCCCCCATTTGACCGTCGATTGCCATATTTGGCACGGCTTGCGTCTAAATATGGCTCTGGCACTGCCCACCGCCCCGCCGCTGCGCCCGAGCCGCTCTACTTCCGACTCTATTATTTCTATTTACGAAATAAACTCAAAATAAAAGCTCTATTTTAATACGGATTTCGGGCACTGAAACGTTCGCAAGTTCCCGGCGAACATTCGCTTTTCCTACGGATGTGTCGGGTTACGGCGCGCTCAACGTCCCCGTCCCGCTCCACGAGTATTTCACGCGGCGCGCGAGACAGAGACAGATAGAAGTCGAGGCGCGCGGGACGCAGTCGCGCGAAGTCAGTTGCGGTCCGAGCGGCCGAGTCGTCAGTCCCGCCCTCGGTTCTTTCGCGTTTTCGGTTAGTCTCCGTTCGTCGTTCGGACGGTGAGGTGTGAATTGCGCGTGCGCGCACCGGTTACTGTGGCGTACTGCGAGGTTATAATGGACGCGCCCGGCGGAGCGCGGGAGCCCCGCTTCGGGTCGCCGTACGGTATGGGACTCCTCGGCGATATGGACATATACACCGGAGGCAGGCCCTCCAGCGCGCTCGGTGGCAGCGGTCTGAGGACCGGCATGCAGAACTGTCCGATGCCGCGCACCGGCATCAAGAGACCATCTGACCAGTGTTATGACGAGCGACCTCCGCAGAGTGTCGGCTTGGAACACTGCCCCATGCCAGACATAGCGGACGACGGCTATGCACCTCTCGTGCCCAAGAAATCGCCACCTTCCAATGGCAAAAAGACCAAGGGTCGTGTTAAGATCAAAATGGAATACATTGACAACAAACTGCGACGGTACACGACATTCTCCAAACGGAAGACTGGGATTATGAAGAAGGTGGGTGGCCAAGACCGCTTTTGGCAATATTCCATATGGGTCGTCAGGGAGCGTTGGCTGCTTGCAACCACCACTTGTGTCAGAGTGCATAACAATGTATAAGTTCATGGCAGACATGAGTGGACTGAGCTATATTTGTGCTTCTCCGTATGTCAGTTAAACAGAAATAATGTGTTAAAAGTTTTATTGTTATATGTGGACCTACTCACTTAATTTCATTTTTTAAAGTGATTGTCCTATTAGATAGTGTCATTTTGTTCTCTGAAGTAAATTTGTATTGTTCATGGCACCATCTGTGCAAGTATAAGCAGTGTGAAAGATGTTCAGTTTTGATAAATTTAATGTTAGGTGACAGCTGTTTAGCGCTGTAAAAATATTAAGATTTAAAACAGTAGCTTGTTTGATACACAGAAATTGCGATTTCATGTGTTCTAATGATTCGATCACATGTTATATTCTTACATATTATTATACATCACAACATTAAAACAAACAAAACAAGTGATGGAAATACACTGCTCAATATTAGGTTTCATGTAGGGAATTTTGAGCAAACATTCTTCTGGTTAAGGCAAGTAACCCTCCACAATGTCTAATAAATTAGGTATTGTACACCATATAAACATTAATCAAGTGAAGTTTGTCGTAATAAATAGGTAATATACAGTAAAAAACATTAAAATCAATTATTGTTTTGAGTAGAGAGGTTATGATTTGTTCAACACTTAAAACCCATGGAATATTGCCGAAAACGTGTCCAGATGCATTTTTTCTTTCAATATTTACTATTTTTTCGTTCGACAAGCTCGTAAAGATGTGTTTTCTGTTTATTTATTGTGTTTTTGTGAACATTTGTGATGAAAGTTTTGACAGCTGTCAGCTGTTACGAGGTTATTTCTCGTAAGTATTCTATAGTTATTTGCAAGTCTTACGATCTTAAACTCAATTAATCAATATACCATAACATTTGCTAACACCTAAACTATCCAATACATGTTATTTTATTAATTAATGTGATGTATTTTTAGCCTTAATTTCCGTAAATAGAAGGCAGCTGTCATATTTACTTCCATGCGTCAACTTCCGTCGGAAGATGGCGCCACCCGTATGATTATGGTTAATTCGGCTGGAGTTTTGAAAGAAAGTTGTTTAAAAAAGTTTTACTAAATTCATCTAATGAAGCATAAGTTTTAACGTTTTATCTAAGTGCGTAATACACTAAAGACTAGAAGTTGTAACCGTGACTCATTTCGAGTTCATTTCATTTTATTATCACAAATCCTGTTTCAAATATTTTTATTTTTGCTACATTAATATAATATACCTAACTGTTCTTTTAATAATGATTATTGGTCTTTGAATTAGAACTAGCACTCGACTATCGTTGCTCACGTTATTACTAAATGTCTAAAAGTCCAACGTTTAGTAGGGTTCACCAGTCTTTAATTTTCAGTAGGTATTAGGTCGGCCTACTATTAGCCAACTACAAGCCTTTAATTATTTATTTATTAGCCAACAGTGAGATAGACAATGATTTCAAAAGAAAACAGGGATAAAATTTAAAAAGTTCAATTTGAAAGACGTTGGTTGATTTAGAATTCTTTAAATCAACACGCGTAACAAAAAAAAAATTACATCAACAGTTAATAATTTTATGAATATTGTTACATTTAGGTAGGTTAGATAATTAAAAATAAAACGTTAATTTAAATTAAGTATCTAGTAATTAATCTAGATACGTATACCTACTATCTTCATTATTTACCTACTACATAATAATATTTAGTGCAAAGTATTAACAAAAATCAGCCAAATTGGTCTAGCTATTCTTAAGTAAGTAACAATCTTTCTTAGTACGTGTGCGATCGGCTATATTGATTTTTTTAATATGACATAGATTGGTACATACCTACTCGTAGATATCATAATTTATTTTGAACTCTAAATACCTAGGTATCTAGCAAACAGTTGATTAAATCTTAATTCTGTGTTAAAGCACCGGTGTTACAGTAATATAATCAGCGGCTGATAATAACTTAAAGATAACTGACATTATTTGCCATATTCATTTACAAATTAAATTGTCAGCGTCACCCGTTTTGGTAAAGAATTGACGCGAATGTCCGCAAATTAATTCTGTTGTAGTTAATGTAGTGTAGGTCTACAGCTATTACTAACGAAACGATAAAAGTTATACTTAGAAGCAGAAAATATTCAAACACGTTATGGATATTCTGTAAAAAGTGTTCATAACTTTTCATATCATAATGACTACCGACATTTTATATAGAAGTAACAAGAGTCTGCTTTTGAACAACATAATCAACCAGCTATTTTTCTATATTGCTATAATTATAAGCAAACAGTTTATCTGGTGGTTTTAATAACCTACGGCTAATGTCTCTGATTCATTCATCCGAAATTTTGCAAAGGAAAATCATTTTCATCATCAAAATCCACATCGCATTCGGCGACGGCAACTTCCGATGCCTGCCTCGGCTCGTTCTTGTACTCATATATACGTAAACAGGGGTGATACCTTCTGTGGCGGAATAATAAGTATATTATACTGATTAAATCAGACAGAATCTATCCTCTGCCAGCTTTGTGAATCACCCGTTTGTGACATGACTGATTGAAATCAAACTAAAAACAATTTGAAATTAGCAAAGCTATCGACAAACTTCAATATTCCTGATTTAGGAAGTATTTACCGCTTTATATTCACTTTAACTACATAACTGTGCGACTAGTCTAATAATTCGGTTAGCCGGTTTAATAATAATGCAACATTTGTTATTGTTTCAAATGAGCATTATTTTAATAAACCACTTAGAAGTTTCTTCTTCGGCTTTGATGTTGTAGTAAAATATTGGATGATAAACAAAATAGGCGGCTGTTTTCCGTATTGACTTGATAACATTGCGAGGTGCGGATACCCAGTTGCACTCACTCTCTCAACAATCAGATGTAGCAATCATCAATGAGGTCAGTCTATGGGCAGGGTAGTCACTTGATGGTTGCGTTAGCTACACCGAGCAAAAATAACACCTATGAGACAGTATCTTTTTTATTATTACTAAGTAATATAGGTATGCTTCTAAGTTTCTTAGTTTCACGTTATTGGAAATAATTTTATGAGATAATATATCGCTAAAATCTAATATAAAGAACAGATTTCAGAATTAAAATTTTTGTCCTTCTAAATATCGTCTTCATTGCATTTCACGTCGATGCCAAAGTTTTTTTTACCAACACATTTATACTTACGCTTTGATTAGCATTGCAACGTAATCGATATCTTCGCAAAAATAAATTTGGTGTTTAGAATACAAAATATTGTTGAATCCAAAATCCGACAATTTGAATAGAAGCGGCAAACTTCAAATAAAATTGCACTTCGACAGCAAATAAAGTACGTATAGCAACTAGTAAGCTATTTCCTATATCCCACGGGTTACGATACCGGTAGCTTCATTAACCACAAGACATTGTCAATCTATGCGTGTAGGGATGTCTGAATGTCTGAACCCGCAGTCATGTCTGTCAAAATCAGCCTGATGCAAATTGTGAACGATGCTGCAAGCACTAATACTAACTAGAGGTTTAGTTATACATGATTAGAGAAAACTGTTCGTGAAATAATAACTTGTTTATTGAACTTTATGTGTTTCGGAGAAAAATATTAAACTATATTTTCTTTATGGTTGATGTAGTGATTGTAGCGATTTCTTAGCACTTAGTTTTTGTGTTCTTCGTGGATATTGATGGCATTCTACATTCGCTGTTTGGTCATTTGGATGACGGCTATTGAAGATTTGATATGTAGCTTCATTTTAAATATCTGTCGGCTTGGCTGTTTCAATCTACTTACATAAAAAAATATTATACATTTTAGTAAACTTTGAAACTACTTATTTTAAATTTTATTATTTTGTTTTGTCTATGATTATGATATTCTTTGATTATTAAAGTCCAAAAGTTCTAAATGAATAAAAACAATCTTAGATATCTAATGCATTTAATTCGGGATCTGCTAGATACGCCATATCGTCGGGGTCGGCGCGCATGGCGCACGCAAGCGATCCTGTCGCGCAGCGGGTATCAAAGTCGCCGCGTGCGTTGTTACTTGTTAACTAACTAAACGTCGCGTCGCGTCGCAGGCGCATCCGTCCGCCCTCGTTATGCGCAGCCGTATTAAGCGCCGATTTGTGCTTTACCGGAGGCTTCAATTGTAAATGGGTGACAGTATGAATTGTAATGATGGATGCAGATTTCTTCTGATCCATGCAAGTATGAGCAGTATAACAATTTTGAGGATTCGAAATTGGTACTATTTTGACATACTTGTATTGTTAAGAATTGTGTGTGGTCTAAAATAATTTTAGAATTCAGAGAGAAATAATAGATCGTAGCAGATTTAAAGGTGTTAGACATAATGCCAAAAGATACATATTTCTAGTTTTCAATTGTTTTCTATTAGCTTATTAAGTTTAAACTCTCAAGGGAAAATAGTACAATCAACTTTTCCATCATAAGGTAATCAATAAAGGTGTGCTCATCAATTCGGTGCACCTATCACCTCATGCAACCGGGACTTTAATTGCGACGCCCCGGGGGCCGTCAGGGCAACACGACGCCATTTTGTTGTCCGCATGCCGCTGCATTGTGCCGACTTTGTCATGAAAATTGCCGACAATATGTTGTTAAGCTCTCTAGCGAACAGCTTCGATCAAACTTGTTGTTATTGCTTAAAGTTTCACTATATCTTGAGCTTACTTTGATTTATTGTGGTCTGATGTTTAACTTGCCATTTTCCCTCCAAATATTTACTTAGTCCAACTAGCTATTTTTTAAAAGGCTTGAGTTTCTTGCCAGTTCTTCTCATAGCTCCACCCCGTCAGCGACTGGTCGTAGGCAAATTTGCTGACAATACTTTTCGGATAAAGAATGTAACACATTCTTAACTTGTGACTTTCATAAGTGTTACTTTGTAACCTAGATAAATAAACGAGATTTCATTTCATTCAGTCATTCTTAAGAATGCTCCCAAAAAGTTTCATTGTAAATAAGATAAGATCTGTATAGGGACAGTTCTAATGACCATTATCGTTTTTATTCCGAAGCAATGATGATATTGCAAAGCCTTTATAAATCAAAACGTGCTCTTTTAGAAATGATAATAGCCCTCATTGTTTAGCGCGTTCCTCCAATGCAAGAATAAATTATACAGTCCGATGTAGGCGTTCCGATATAGTCCTTAAAGAGGACATTTTAATAAATTTAAAATAACGATTATCGTTGTCTGGCGGAGTCGTGATTTCGTTAGGTTCGTGGTTGGGTCTAGGGCCGGAATAAGTCGTCACGAACGATTACTAAATTAATTAGGACCTAGCTCGGATGTAGATTGCGCTTGAGATTATTTTCCCACACGACTTGACGACGTTTAGATCTTAAGATTTTGTGAACTATTGTTTAATGTTCGGGGGCGGAGATATTTGCGTTAATTGTAAATAGACAGCTTGTGGTCTGACCTGTCCGTGCTCGGAACATGACATGACTGGGAACTCTCATCGTATACTTATGCCAAGCATCACATCTTTGTGAAAAATTTTGAACCTAATGGATGTAATGATCAGTGAATTATGTATGAGCGCATTAATATTAGCGAACAGCTCGGCAATGAGAGGGGCACGGGCGTCGGGCAGGCAGTACTGAGATGAAACAATTATATATTGCGCCTACACTAATTACCGCGGCGCGGGCGCGCATCTGCGACCCATATCTCACGGTCCGCAGTTTTGTAATGCTAATGCGGGTGCTACCCGACCTGTGCGGCTTCACTGCCGCTCTTTTGTGTTTCGCTACATTATTAAATGCTCCCGAATTAGACGCGGTAATGGACTTACGCCGAAAAATTACATTAATTTAGCTGGAACGTTGATTCAGTTCCGTTTAGGACTGGTTTCGGTTTCTCATGGCGAAAATTGTTTGATGTTTTGTCATATTACGTATGTTTTTGGATTTTCCTAAAATTACGGCATCAAGTTCAATTAAATATATAGTTTTACATTTGAGATAAATAAAATTCTTAGAATTTTAAACTTACTAATTAAATTATACCGGCGTAATTTCGCGAAAATATATTATGATCACGAAATTGTAATTAAGTACGTCACGGACACAAAGCAGCTGAATTATTTTTGTTACAATGATTAAGAGCGAGATAGTCATCGCACTTGCCAATTTTTCGTTTCTTAAGTACCTACTCGTTAAATTCTGCCTCTATGGTTGTAAATAATGCGTTTAAAACATAAATGCTTTAGATTTTCGGACACGTTCCTATTTTTTGCAATCAAATGCCTAATATAATCTCAATTCACGTTTTTAAAATCAATTCAATAGCATGTAGAACGAACAATGGATAAATAACAAACATTGCACGTGATAAATTTAAATAACACTGTCATCAAACTTCTTGTGGACGAAAGGAAAGCGCCAAATATGGACACCAAAATACCAGGGGAGCATGCAACACGCAGAGTTCGGCCGTTCCTGACTGTTCGCCTACCTCGCTAAGCTGGCGTAAGCCATCTTGTGTCAAAACATACGTACTACTTCCAAACTGGAAAGGTGGCGATGGTGCATATTGAATTACCTAATTTGTTAAGGGCTTTAAACATAGCAAATAAGACATTATATTTCAACAAGTATTTATCGTCTTTATGTTTTTTTACCACTAAGTTCCTTTCGAATAGAGTTTTCTTGAAAAATAAAACATTGAAGTAAAGTTAGCAAACAATGAGGATTTTTTACGTTCGTTGAAAGCGCCCCTGCAAAACATTTACGGTTCGTTAGCACCAAGCGCGACCGCGTAACCAACTCACTTACCAGGCGTCCACGTTTGCGAGAGAGGTTGTCAAAAGCGTCCATAATATAAAGATCCCTCGTTTACTAACACATTACTCCCTGTTAGCTAGGAAACAGCTGCCGTGCAGGGGACGGGGTGGATCAAACGCGATTGGGCGGTGGAAAGGGAATGTCTGGTGCGTCGGCCCGCCTCCCAGCGACACCTAGTGTTAACGCCTCGTTGTCATGAGCGCCTAGTACTTTGGTGCCATTGCAATGCCTTGCTACTTACTGCCAACACTTGATTGATTGAATCGACTCCATCTCATAATAGAATCTTTGTTTTTTTGCGATTGAAGTCTTTGTTTAGTAATTCAATTGTTGCGAATAATAATATTCAGTACTTAATATTTATTACATTACAAACTTTGTATCAAATTGCAAAGCGATGAGTTGTCATTGTATCAAACTGATTAGTTCGCGGGACGACATCTGTCGGCATGTTAGACCGACTAATAGTCGGGCTTATCGGTCGGCATAGTTCGTTAGTCGTCGGGCACACATCAAAGGGTTTTTCGAGACTCACGACTGAAACGATCACGATGCGAGTTTTCGAGAAAACAGAGTTATGCTCACGAATATGTGGTAACTTTTGTCATTAATGTCGGTCAAGATGTTAAAACATGCGATTGTATTCAATTCACTTAGAATAATCGCATTGTTAGGAATTTAGAGCAGTCTACGATTTTACAAGTTCGGCGGAAATACGCTTTGAACTTACTGAGTGCTTCAAATTTGCGAAATGTAACATTTTCAGTTCAGAAATATTATCTAGGTTTCCATATACACTTTAGCGATTTTAGGGTTCGTCTTGTCTCGGGTTTGTGTTCGATCGGTAGTTAAGAACTTTGTTTCCCTACTTAAATATTACTGGTAGATAATCATTATGACTAAAATAAGTCAAACAGAAAATTTGAAGTGATTGTAATCAACACTTGAAATTATTATTAAATCACCAAATAAGATGGAACATCTTAAAATTGAGTGTCGTTTATAACATGCACATTAATGGCTTGAGGCGTCGAACTAAGTGTAAAATGTTTTTCAAGTGCCGTATAATTGTTTCATTTTATACAAATGAATATTTAATAACAGTGTAAAAGAATCGTTGCAATTTGTTAAAGGCTAATTGAAAAAAATATGTTTAAGCCTATACAGGTGTGAAGATAAACACCACTGGTTGGCTAGAATTTGAAAAAAAAAAAACAAAACTATATTTATTCATAATGTCAGAATGACATATCGTTCGTACTTTGTTTTATCAAATTTTTGACACCAACTTGCAAAGTTCTAATTGCCTTTTTAAATTTCTGTACTTACCTATTTGCTTTTTCAGGTGTTTTATTATTTATTCACAATCATTTGTTACAAGTTCAAAACGTCAAAACAGCTAATTGTTTTTATATGTCATTGGGTCTACATTTCTCGTAGAATTGATGTGCAGTATGACGATTTATTATTGTTAGTATGCTGCAAATTGAATGATTTCTGGAAGTGCCGGAAAGATTTCGGATTTAAACACATTTCGGAATACTGCTAACCTAAGTTCAATTATTGACTGATGGAAATACTATTTCATAGTACTACATTTCATAGTAGTAGATGCTTCTCAAAATTCACAAAATTTGAAGGTGATGATACTTCATGATTTGATAAAAGTATTATATTGATTTTTAGAATGGTACAAATCAATTGAAACACTAAACTGCAATGCTTCAACACAAAATAGATTAATAGGACAATAAGTTTATATTAATTACCGATGCGCTACATACACGTTGATTACTACTAAAAGATAACATCGAATCGTGACCACACTACGGTAGTAGTAAGATAAAGTATTGTTTCTTATAGATTGTCTTTTATGCGACAATAGCCGCTATGTTGTATTCACTTGCAGATAGATTCACTCATTATCGCGTGTAATGAGGGCCCTTTGGATAAACATGGTGTGCCAAGATGCACGTGATAGCGATTTTAATAACCCTACTAATATTATAAATTCGAAAGTTATGATGGATGTTACTTAATCATGAAGAGAAAGATGGATGAATGTTTGTTACTTAATCTTCTACCGATATACCATGCGGGCCGAAGCTAAGAATTTTCATTGTGTTTTATAGAACTTGGTATAATCACCATTTTATTCAAACAAAAAAAAAATAAGCCTAAATTTACAATTGGCGTCACCATATCCGGCCTTAGACTTTCAGCTAAACGTAAACCGATTAACACTTACAGGCATGGGAATTAAGATAAGAGCTTTCCTTTATTCAATATCATAAATTTGACGAATTGTCTAATGGCGGCAATGAAGGATTTTGCTTGTAACTTTTCCACCACAAAAGTACTTAAGTGCTCAATCATGCGCCTTATGAAAGTCAGTTATGGACACTTAAAGTGTCTTATATATTCTTTATTTCTGTTCTTCTTCTATCTCTCTCTCACTTTGAACGTCAAGCATTCAGACACAAGGATAATTTATAATGTAGACACAAGTGACCCCCATTACATTCAAAGACTTAATTTTCCATTTAAAAGATAGTCGCGGAGGATTTAGATTAGATTTTAAGTTTAAATATTATCTATTGAATTTTGTGTCTTAGATATTCTCCCTTGTACCAAAAACTCCACTAGTTACAGAACTTACTATGACGTGGTGTAAAGCCGGTTTCACATGAGATCTAGGTCCCGTGGGATATCTCCAGATAACAGTGCTTCGCCAATCGCATCTAGTTAATGTATATCGTATCGTAATTTTAATGATTTAACTTAGCCTTCATTATGATAGGAATACATTTTAGCAGACAATTGGGGATTAAGGACATTAGAAACATTTAGAATGTTTGCTTTAAGTTTGATACATCTGTAATACACCAGTCATGCGAATGAAACTTATGTTTGTGATTGTTCTATTTGATAGGAAAAGCGACCGATGCTTATTGTATTCGAGTATTAATGAATAGACATAATAATGTGTGTGTCTTTAATTATGATGAGTTAGGAGATCGTTATTTGTGTCCAATCAAGTGATTGCATTGCTGAAGATTAAATAGTATGTAGACAGATTATTATTATTGTTAATAAAGAGGTATTTCAATAATAACCTTTTTCTTTCCATAATATTATTTTTATAGTTTTCAAGTGTTACGTTTATAATAATTACTGGAAGTTTATTTATAAATGATCGCATTAATTTTATACATGCGAATGTTTATGAGGATATAAGAAATTAAAAAATGTTGTTAAAAACTACTGAATTAATTTTGATCAAATTTGGCTCTCAGATCTCTTTAACTTGCAAATAGTATATATATTTTATCCCGGTAATGTATGTGTGTAATGTAATATTAATATTAATTCAATATCATATCAGTTTAATTTATTGCGCTTAGCGAACTCCAATGCATGGCCTAATTCTATAGTGGCTAAACTTTATTGAGTATGAAACTGAACTCAACGCTTTGTATTTGTCGAAATTGCAAGAATTATATCATACTATTCATAGTTCGCCATGAGAGTATCATAAATTGGCATGTTTATTTGTCCGGTCACTTAAATCGTTATTTATGACATTCACCAATACACAACGGAAATACTGTGACATAAAGAAAGACCACAGTTTTATTTTATTCAGCCCTATAATGATAAAAACAGGCGGTTTGAATTCCGTTAATAAAATAATAGCATTTGCATTATAACGTTACCTCTACTCATATGTTTAAATTTGCGGCTTTGGACGTGTGATATGTCGATGAAAGTAGCTTATGTCTTTCTCCAAACCGATGGTCTCTCTATCTGAAATTTCATGAAGATCGGATATTAATAGAGTTTCTAAGATTACATCCTCCAAACTCACTAACATTACCTCACAGATGATTTACATTAATGATGTCTTTTAAACGTTAGTAATCGTCGTCTAATACATGTAAGGCAGTGGTCACCCGGACACCTGCGCTGTAACGATGCGCGCCCGAGCAACTGGCTCGACCGAAATAGTCCTTCAGGTGTCTCAACTAAACATGTCGCGTTGGTCACCGTAATAAATTGTGATTGTTTACTTAATGTTACACTATTTATTCACGTCTTATTGCGTAGTGCAAAGATAATTATTCTTGCAATTTGTTGGGTAGTCATTTGTTGAAATTGAGCTGTTTATACTTTTTTAATTTTATTTTTTACTGTGACATGGAATCTCCATTTGCTCTGCAAAAGCGGCGCCCTGTATAAGCTATTTTTAATTGAAGCAGTTAATATATCAAGTACTTACAATAAATTTTCAATTTGTAGAAAATATTTATTTATTCACGTTTTCGTAAGTCATTCGATGAAATATCTGTTTTTAACAAACGTATAATTTGATTTTTAATATTAAATGAGTCAGGTTCATAAATGTTTGATAAAACTTGATTTACATAGTTAAGTGATTTCGAGTCGCGGAACGTTTACTTCTTTCCGACATCATTCTATGTCAGATGTTATCAGACACTCGAGTCGCGAAAAAACATCGAAACCGATCTCTTGCTACCATAGAGATCGACGATATCTGTCGTTCTGTCAAAATTTCCGAACGCGCCAAGCCAGCGGGAATCCATCCATAATGTATCGGCCTCGGGAATGTCATACATAAAACATTAACGAGTAAAGTTTTTATTTGATTGCGGTTCGAGAGCACGACCGCATGCTTTTTCTGATCAATTAAAAAAATCGCCAAACATCCAGATTTCGGTGGGAAACAGCGTGTTTTGCAATATCATGAAATTGAACAATCCCAATGTCTTTTTACCTGAATACTGATTTTATGGGAATTTCAAATATTTTGACTTAAAACTGGATCTTGTCGCTCTGCAGATGATTCCAAAACGATGTCGTGTTTTGTGGGACAAGCTTCTTTGATAACGTTAACTGAGATAGTCGAGGCTCTTCAACTCTCGAGTTTAATCAAAGGAAAATTTGAGCGGAGTAAGTTTTTAAAGCCTTCACAGTTTGATAGGCCGTCAAAATACTGAAAGACAAATTGTGTTGAAGGTATCGAATGCGCCCATCAGTGTCAGTGTTGCGGCTGCCGCCCACGCGAGCGGTTGTGCGGTGGCAGCCACAAAACCACATCGTCGTCACGTGCGCGCCCACGTGACGCCTACCGACGCATAACATTGCGAAAAAAAAACTAAATCTCTTAATGTAACTCCAGCTTTAACCTTGAGATTTAATGCCTTCGTTAAATTGCCGCATGTGGGCTAGTTAGGACGTCTCATAAGTTCCATTCTGATTCTTTTGTTCATTGTATTCAAAGGAATTTAAAGCTTTTGAATTTTCCTACGAAGAGAATTAAGCGGATAACAATGGCGAGACATTTTCAAGATCAGTTTTCTTTCTTGGAAGCGATTAATAACTGGAAAATAAGAGTACTATATATATATACTACTATAAAAAAAAATCACGGATTATAAATATATTGCAATAAATGTTCAGGCGTCGTGCACAATCATATACATCCACAAATTAACCATTCGGATAATCTCAATAATTCTCGTGTCGCGTGTTAGCCGTTAATTAAGCTATTTGTCAGGTGGCGGGACAATTTACATTTCTCCCGGAGTCTTCGGGATTCTCTGTTGGCTCGGGAGCTTCGAAACGACGTATTATTATCCTTTTAGGGAGGGCGGCATCCTCACACAGGCGCTTGGCGTCCACCGAACCTTTTATTGGGACCACCTGTGTTTGTTTGCGCGGACGTATGAATTGTCCAGTAAATAAGGTTAGCGGAATATTTGCCCGTAGTTGCCTTAATGCTATTTAGTGGCACTGCGTTTCATTTGCATAAGACCGAGACAGAAATTAGCATTTAACACGGGGTGCATTCTTCGCGATCTAAATCTTCGATTGCATTGAATCGACGTTTCCGAATTAGAAATTCTATCAGGTATCTTAACAAACGCAACGAGATCATCCACATAAAGCTCGGAGCGATAGCAAATACATTAACATGTAAGCCATCGGTCCTGCTCAGGTACACTTGTCGTACAGAAGTATAAAAATGTTCCGCACGCAACACAATTCATGGGAACTCGTTCTGACCAGCGACAGGCCATCAAGTTAGTTCAGTTCGCAGGTGAAATGTATTGACAACTGGTCTTCCTTGATGCGTATCGGCGTGATGGTATCGTCGTGGCGGCGCTTCAGTCGGCTCCTGTTACCCTCGGACCCGTTGCATTCAGGAGATCACTGATAAAGCTTGTTTATTTAGCGCTAAAATTTATTCAGCCATGAGAGGCCATTAAGAAAAGAATTATTAACAGTTGGACAGGTTTACGTTCATAAGCTCTGTAATAGTGTGTTATGTTTGTTTTTTTCGCATGTTCCAGTAATGAATTGAATGTTAATATATTAAATAAATTCAAGTCGGTGTACACACAATGTATGTCGCAGCAGTCGATAGCGGTGATATAATTGCTCTAAGATCTATACATGAATGAAGTTCATATATCAAGGTCGAGTTAGCGTCTGCGACGTGAGCACGGACAACATTCGATAAATGGTAATAAACAAACAGGAAACTGTGGAAGTCTGTGGGGCGACACAATAAATTAAGGACACGGCCCGTCCACCATTCATAAAGCAATCTCGCATGTTTATGAATGAAACTGGCAACGAGACTATGAACGTATAATTACCGACGCCATTGCCGTCGATATCGACGCCCGGCCGCATTTGCATACAGCTCTAGGCTCAATCTCAATATCTATAGAACACCCAGCCAGCTATATCGATTCAAGGATTGCCTATTGTTCAGTGGATTGTGTATTGTTAGCTATAGCTCCTATTGTCGCTTGAGATTTGGTCGTTTAATTGAATCTTCCTTATATTGTTCGTTTGATAATAGCTCTCAAATTGCCCAGTGGCTTTGGCGTCTATTTAATTAGCTTTATTTTGTCAGAATATACTCCCAGTGATTTATTCGTGGGGATGTGTTAACGGAATGCGTCGACAGAATAAAACAGCCGTCACCGGTTTGAATATACATTTATTTAACCGGTCATCTTCAATGGGATGGAGATAATCTTCGGTCGCGACGGAGACAAATTGAAACGTTGCGTTATTGGCAATTTTTACACGGTCTTGAAATTAATCTTGATCACAGCAGTGCCGCACTAACCGAGGTACACCAACGATAACACAGCGGTTCTAAGTAATCGGTAATTATTGTTTAAGCGTCGTTTAAACTAATCGCGGTAGTCGCCGCTAAACCGCCGGCGAGTGCCACTTTGACGCCGTCCAACGTGCAATCTGTTGCCTGAGCTGAATGACAATTTCAATATAATATTGCCGATACACATTTTTGCTTAATGAACAAGACTAACTACATTCACTTTGTAATTATCGTGATACGTTTTCATTATCAGCTGATTTAAGTTTGATTTGCGCAACTATGCTCCTGTTATATAGGTATGTAGGTCCTTTTTATGCACCAACAACGGTCGAAATGTTGTGCATTATTATGAGTGCATTGGTATTGAGATTATGTGCCAACTTTAAGATACTTGGTGTAGGTACAGCAGTCACAAATATTATTGTAATATTGTTATCTTTAATAAGACATTCCCTTCGTGCGTAGGTTTTCATATCAGAATACTTGGGTGCAACATTTCCGGTATAATTTACATATTGTACCGCTATTCAAGGAAAAGTCGGAACGAGCCGTCGCCGCGTCGGTACTGAATCATTATTTTTTTTCTGTAATCAAGTTTTCGGTTACATCTGACGATCCCTCAAAACAAATAAGCCGCAATTTTTCTGCAGACTTAAACTTGCTGTCGATTTATAAGATTTCGATACATGTTCACAATGCAATTTGTTCGGCGATGCTGTTGTTGGATAGCAAAGTTAAATTGGCGTAGTTAACAGTCGTGTACAAGTAGTCTTAATCGTGATTAAACGTGTGGCTTCTGATTGGATCGCGATGAGAGATAATGAAGCTTGAAACTTTCACTTTTCGATCATTACCGGCGTCGAGGATGATTACAGTGAACGCTGAATCGCCACCCCCTACAGATCTTTATGATTTATTATTATGTTTCGGTGGAATACAAATCATCCTTTTATATTATTGATTGTATGACCACTTATTATTGTCAAATAACTGAGTACTCTTTAATATTATTATTGCACATTTCTCGACTGTCATGATGACGAAGTCATTGCAATTGTGGCCACGCGAACTGTGGGTACTGGTAATTTAATCGTTTAGAAAAAAACTTGTATGGATGTAACACAGTTTGTTCACTTTCTCGGGATTAATAACATGATAATGTTAACTGTTATTCTCATCAGAGGTGAATCAACTCTGTGTCCTTAATGCAATGGCATCATCCTTGCCATAAAGGGTGGGCGATGACGTAGTGTTCAGACAAATACAGCGTACGCCACGTGGTTCGCTTCGGTAGGCAAAAGACGAACACGGCCCGTTTAAACCTTTTACGTCTAATCCAGTCGAGTGCTGTCCACAAATGGCAACCTGGCCTTTCATAACCTGTTTTTGGGGTTTCCTTAGCCCCTTGTTAAGGCTACGTTATTTTTTTTGTAGAAATCGCACGTGGTTTGTGACGTACGTTTACCGTTATCGATGCCTTTTTGTTTTCAAACATTTTCGTTGATTGTAACTGTATGTATGCGATCTTTGCCTTCGTATCATTCCGCTTTCACGTTTCTCGTTCTATTTGTTGCGATTGCATTATTATATTTCATAGGTTTTATTTCCTCCTTCTAACCAAATTTTCCTTTTTGGTAAATATGTTGTTATGTTTATATTGTATAGTTATACAGCATAGAAGTTAGGCTGATGATGATTATGTGGTGAAAAATATAGAAAGCTTATCATTAGTTCATTTCAATCTAAGCATAACATAGACAATATGTGAAAATGTTCTTATTAATCTAAAAATATTAATTAAATTGGTTTGATATTATTTTAACGACGATACAAACGTGGAAATTTGACCAAAACAAGTACTATAAATTAACCAAACATTTATTTGAGAAACTAATCAACATTCTCAAAAGACTATTTACTATATCGGCAAACGCAGTACCTAGTTTCCTGCAAACTAATTAAACTAAATGCTCGACGTTTAGCCTTGCTTGTGAGGAACCTGTCTCGTTACTTCATTATCATATGAATTGCCGTCTAGCCACCGTAACTTGATAATAGGTGACACCTCGGCTGTAGTGAAAGTGGCCCAGTGGATTAGGATTTATAATATATTCCGGATAGGCCAAGGGTATGGTATATGTACGTTGCTAAATGGTTCATTCATATTTTTGTTGTCTTCTTCTTTCATTCTGTAATAGAATTTGCTTCACCTAATTCTTGGAATTTAGGTGCGCTAGTTTGTGGTGATGTTTATAAAGTTCTGTTTTATGAATAGTAAACAACTTTTTTTCCTAAATCAAGCAGCATCTAAATATAACAGAATGTTTAGCCTAATCAAATATTATATTGGCAATTCCTTTGATTTACTATTTGCAGCTTCTGTACTAGAAAATGGTTCTTATATGTAAAGTGAGGTGAACGTAAAGTTTAGGTGGTCACCTAATAGTCTTTATTTTAGGTTATATATCTTGTTTATGTTCTAAACCTATGCTCTTATGGCTATCATTTGCTGTGTGTTGTCATGAAAAACCTACAATATATTTTCTTTTTAAAACCATCCTTAAATATTTTTCTATATCACTAGCTTAAACGACTTAGAAAGTATTAACATTTCATGTCAGAAATAATTATAGTTTTTATGCTTGACATTATTTGCGTCCGTAGTTACCGGTGCTTTTTATTTATTATAATTATTCACCGTTCTATAACGCCTCGTAAGTACCTAATATAATTATAGTTATCTCAAGAACCACGCCAAAGCAATTTGTCATCGCTTTTACAAGTCTTCAAACATTCTTAATTGCCAGCTGTTCCATACTACCTGCAGAATTGTCATGAACGTTATTAACGTTATTAGTATGTGTTATTTCCAGTATATCTTCTTAAAGTACTTTGTAGCGAAAATACTTAGTATTTGTTTATGATAGTTTAGTAATTTGCATTTTATTATCGCAAGCTGCATCTGTATTTAAAGCCCCATTGGAATTTATTACTACAATCCATCATATTGGTTTTTTATTCAAAATATATGTCTTTGAGTCCCTTAGCTAAAGAGCTGTAACAACCAAATTGCTCAAAGCACGACAGCCCAACGTACGCATGTATTAATCAATAAAATTAAAATATCATAAATGTCGTTTGCACGCCAAAAATCGAAAAAAGAATCACAGGTTATTCGTAATGTTACATTATTATAAGTCAGTTATTTTGATTTTTATGTGTGTTCTGGTTTCTCGTTTCCCAGAAATGTAACTTTTAGTGTGACGGGCGGTCTTACTGACGCTGATTTTAACAAGACTGGCTTGCAATTAAGGACTGTTTACCGGGCATTAATTTTTGGCAATAAAAGAGGAGCACGCATGAAATGATCGGTACGCATGCGCGGTTGGATGCTCCGTGGGAAAAGCGGTCGCTTTGTACTCCATTGTAGGCGCAATTAGCTGTTTTTTTGGAGTGCGTTGTCGCGGGTCGCACTTGTCATTGTAATGCCGTATCGCTGTCCTCTCTCGAATGCTTTCCCCATTTAATTCGTAAGTTTACCACAAGTCTTACATCACAGTCTGTTTTTTCATCAAACAACAGCAAGGAACAAAAATTCGTGAGGATCAAATGTATTTTTTGCAATTCATAAATGGTTATTCACGTGTGAACGGTTTGACTGACGTTTTTCATCGGCCGTTTTAAAGTTTTCTTTTTTTCTTTGTATTTATTTTAATTTGGTTTCATTCATTTCGTGGTCCTTAAGTATTCGTGTTGGCTTTAAATCTTGTTGTTTCTGTTCAAGATGTGTGGGGGCGCCCTCTAATCCCGGAAACAATTCGACTTCACACAACAAAGTATTTACAACAAAGTTGTTACGTTTTTATGACCGTTTGATTTGTGGAACTTGTTAAAACTTAACAAGCCAAAGACAAAATTTGTGTTCTTAGAATAAGATAAAGATAGTCAAAACTATTCTAATGAGTTAATTTCGGAGAAATGTTTAGTGAAGCAACTATTTCGCGGACGGGTTCATGTGTATATTCGTCGCTATCAAAAAATCTTGACTTTCATATTTTAAATCATTTCATAAATCGTGTTGCCGACGTGTTCCCAGCGCTAACTGGCCGATTATCTTGTTTATAGAGCTATTAGCCGGCGTGCTATCGGATTCTGTATCTGATCTCCGCAAAAAGTGTAGTTTTCATCGCCCAGGAGACGACAGCTAGGATACTTCGCCGAGATTCACCACTAGGGCTGTCACACTTTTAATTATATTTGTTTTTATATATTACATTATGTGATAATGCGTAAATTTGTTGACTGGCCTGTTGGTCTAGTGGTTAGTGACCCTGACTGCTAAACCGGAGGTCGTGGGTTCGATCCCCACCCAGGACAAATCTTTGTGTGATGAGCATAAAGGTTTGTTTTGTGTCTGGGTGTAATTTATCTATAATAGGCATGTATTTACAAAAAAAAATGTATTTAAGTAGTATATCAATTGTTTAGTACCCATAACACAAGCAAATATAATTGCTTACTTTGGTACTAGATGGCGCTGTGTGAATATGGTAGAATATTATTATTATTATTTGGTGTGTAAACTTATCTGTAAGTATATTATTATTAATTTATTAAGTGTAACTCAAAAATCAAGCCTGCTCGTCTTATTGATTTAAATTTAACAGTACCTACCTATGACCATGGAACGCTTTAGTACGTACAGAGCCTGACTGGTAACATCATAGGCCTAACGACAATTCAGAACTGAAATCTCTGCAGACAGAGGATTTCGTTCTCGTTCTCATATAGGAATGGAATTACAAATAATTTACAATAGGTGTATAAGTCCATTTACACCCTACCAATATACATATGGGTTCCAAGCTGGATACCAAAATGATAATATTTTTAATCAGAAAAGGGGTAATCAAAGGCGTATACTGTTATGAATTGCGACCAACATCATTAGTCTACAAGACATAAAAAATATTAAAATTACCATACAGAAAATAGTTTCGCGTGAAAATAACGGGCTATATACAAGGTTGTATTATGAAGGCGGTGACAGGTTGACACCCGATCGCTTATCTAATGGCAACACAACTGTTCATGTCTTGTTACTTTTTAGATTTATATACGTTCATATTTAACCACCAATTAACGATTAATAGCAGTAAACTAGCTGCTTAATAGAATCTTAAATTCAAGAATGTTGCCAGAATATCAATGGCCAATTTTCCTAATGAACTCTATGTATAATTGTATATATAGTATTTTGATGGTATCCCTTAAAAACCAATCTATCTAATAATATTCTAAATCCAATACTATCTAATCTATTAAACAAGCATTCTAAAATAAAGTATTGCTAATATTTTTTATATTTAAACGGCAACTGTTTTACAAGACAAGCAAAGACAACTTAGCCTACACAAATATTGAATGTCTTTTGTATGGGTTGATACTGTTTGAGAACTTTGTGACAGTGTACTTAAACGAATCACGAAATGGCTATTTATATACGCAATTGTTTAGATAGGTTGGTAAACCGTCGCCTACGCACACTTAATACGTTCGATAAGTGTTCCTTTCAGTCTTAAATTAGCAAGAAAACAATGGAACATGGAATCAGTGATCTCGTAACTTTCCTCTTTTCTTTCGTAATATACGGTTCAATTTGACAGAATCGTTCGAGTAATTCTCAGTTGTCAATTAAGGAGAACACCGTTCATGCATCACGTATCATTACGATCAATTTTGACAAGCTTTCCGCTTTTGAAACCGCCTTCGGAAACATTCGGATATAGTCGAGCCTACAACTCGAATATTTTACGTATTTTTGTTGCACCTTACTATAGTCACTTGCGACTTAACTGGGTCATTTACCCGGTCTTTTTTTTGCAAAATCCGATCTGTCAAACGTTCTAAAGCCGCCGCTTTTCAATTTAAGGATTACTAAAGCATTATAGGAACATGTTCTAAGGGATTATAGTGAAAGTTGTTAATTTGGGCTATTAGAATGCATGGCTGTATGGTGATTATAAGCCGTAGGTGTGTTCCGGTCACCGTGGTCCGTAAGTGACAACATTGTTGGAGATTATAATCGTTATAGCGATATGCTTTTATTCTAGTTTAATCGTGTAGTAAATATATTATAAATTAAACATAAACTTTCGTTCTCTAAAGCGGTTAGTATGTTTGATTCATAACTCTATTATTTTTATAATAGATGTCAAAATATTGGTCTATTATTTTTAGATAAGGCATAAATTATAAATACACTTTCTTTTTTATACAAATATTCAATAAAAAAGCTTTAAATGAAAAATAACGCTTGAGTAGTAAACGAAACCTAAAATAAAACAAAGAATAGTTCCCAAGCTTGGAACGTAGCAGCCCTACATTAGGTCATCGAGAGTCAAACGGAGGTTAACCAATTGTTTGCCGGCTAATCATGTTTCAAACCAAGCTATTGGTTTAAACTTGGACAGAGTAATTTGAAGTTAACTGTAAAATAGACGTGATAAATTTAATTCAAGATAACAATATTTGTTTTTGTCATTTATAAACATGAAAGTTTCTGAAGATGTTTGATTCTGTCACGCAAAAACTGCTGTATGAATTTTATTAAATCTTGGCACGCAAATAGACGAAATATAAATGAATACATAGAATACTTTTATTCTCAGGAATATCAACAAATAATTAATTAGTAGACATTAAAATTTTAGTAATCTTTTGGAGTCTGGATCTATATTGGGTCTATAAGGAGCTAAGGCTGTTTTTCTTTTTGAATATTATAATAATATGTATTAATTGATTCCAATAACCTTTTACAATTATTGTCCTTAAAAACTAGGGTACATAGAAGAGAAGGTTACACGAATGAATTAGAAACCCTAACTTCCAAAAAAAATACTGTAAGTACTATTATATTAATTTGTTTTAACTAAACTTGGTTAATAACTTCATGCAATCGACACGTATTTTTTGGTTTGTATTTGTACGCTTATCATGATGAGTTATCGTTCAACTGTATAGAGCTTGTTTGAAAAGTTAAACCTCTTCAGTAACTTTTTGTCAAACTTGTATTAGGACGTCAATCATTATTTTATTGATATCTTGATAATCACGGTACTGTAATTGCAAATAGAATTATAATGAAAGCATTCGTACATTATTACTGTATGTTTTGCTCCCAATCTCAACTCCAACGTGATTAAGATCTAAATGAATATGTATGCACGATTTGACCAATCTTAATTCACTCAACAATGCAGTAGCGATTATTTATGTACACATGAAAAGATCATAAAAATCAATTGCCGCTATAAAACGAAAATCTTTTAATGCAACTCGTTTGTATTGATAATAGCTTTTTGTATTACGCTGTCTTTGCCTTTTCATATTGTTTACGATGCTCGTATTTGTCAAATTAAAAGTGTACAAGTATATCGTAATTTATATGGATTTACGCTGCATTTTATATTAAAATAGCTAACATCTACGGTTTCGCCCAAGAGGTATGACATTCCATATGAATCACTTTATTAGTGAAAATTGCATGAAAATCCACTCAGTAGTTTTGAGTTTATCGCGCACAGATGCATCGGAAGACTGCTTTTCGAGTTGCATTCGGCATTTCTGTGTCAATGGGGCTTTTTTACCAAAAAGAAAAAGGCTCGGTCGCCGAAATTTAGTAATCTGGACCTAGTTTCACTCTGAACCTGCTACGTATTTTTCAATCACTTTCTTCGGAACTGCCAGCGTGGCGGCAAAAAATGTCTTCACAAAGGGCTTTTTTTTCCGATTTTTCACCACCTTTTCCGTCAACTAACGACCATGTCTCATTGCACCTGATTAATGACGTAAAACGATAATACTCGTTATTCAAAAGAAATGCCTCTTTTTTAAAGATTGACCTCAGAACCAATAATTTCGAGTCCACTGAAATTTCACTGAAGCCTCATTAATCATGTATAACAACGAACCTCATTATAGCTGCATTTGTAATTGTCAATTTCGGCACTGTTTTATACCCTGACCACGTAAACTGAGTTGTCAGACGAAACTTTATTTTCTACTTAATAAGAATCATTATGTATTAACCCTGTTACAAGATTAAAAGTGTCAATGTCAAAGATGCGAGCAGTAGGATCGCTAATTACAACTTTACCATCAATCACTTCAATGAATGGGGAAGGGAAGAGTGAGTTAAGAAAGGCGACAACTTAAATTTTCGTATGAATTAGAATCTTATAACGTGAACGATTAAGTTCAAATTTCTGAATAGGGTTATTCAATTAACTTGAATATCGGTTGTCTGCGTTATCCGAGCTTTTGTCATTGAAATGATACTGTCCAGCTTTATTGAAACATAATTCCTTCAAATTGTCACAATATTTTAAATTCTTAATTCTACAACCATAATATAATATACATATATTATGGTTATAGAATTAAATATTATTAGCATTCGATTTGTCTTTGGTTTTTACCGTGTACAAATAATGACTGCATACCTACTACATTTAAGTATGAAAAAGTAGGTGTATAATTTTTTATCATTAGGTGTATGTCATTTAATGTAATTAACCAACATATATTATGACTTCTTAACAATATCATACTTAATAAAAAAATAACTTGTAAAGACGATATGCTAATCTTTTTACAGTCACATTTCTACTCAAAAGTTACACACTATATTTAAAACAACATTATTGATCAACCACAAAATGTTAATAGGTGCCTAACTTAAATAAATAATAGTGAATTCTGCTACTAGGTCAATAATATGTCAATGTTACTGTAACCAATAATATAAGTAGGCGTTTGCCTAGACCACAAACCGATATTATGCAATAGAAAAACCAAATTAGATACTCCATATCAAACCCAATTTGCATTTACACATATCTAAAGAGAAACCCTATTCCTAACGTGGTAAGGTTGACATTATAGTTAGCATCAATTTGAAAGATGAACATAATACCTCGAACTACCTGACTTTTGTCAATTGTCAAATTGGTGTTTTAACAATATGTTGTCACGCAGCTCTTAATACGAACGCACTGGAGCCGAAATTAGAATGTGCCATCTGTAAACAAACGTTGGTTTAAAGTGTGGGTGTTGGGCGCCAGTGGGTGTGATAATTCGTCTTGCACACACAAAGAGTGCCGTGAGAGAGTGATATTGCTCCCGAAAATGAAGCTCAACGGTTTACATACGAATTAAAGTAGCGTGGGAGAGGTGAAAGGTCGGGAAGAGAACTTTTAGGACGCCGATTACACTAGCCAAGCTCGACTTTGAAGTACCGAGACTCAAATTGGCCTGAGTACTGCTCTTATCGCATTGTTGACAAAACGAAACAACTAGTTTTCCTGTCTATTGCTTAGGGTAACAAATAAACATCAGAAGCTCTAACTTAACGGTGTGAAAATGAACTTTGAGAATTATTGTATAAAATGGTAAATAGCTTAAACGGTAGTCTTTAGGCAATTATTTATGAGTTATTCAAATTTTAGAAAATAGTTTTATGTCACGTCTTATATTTTAAGGATTCGTAAATACGCCAATATCGAATTGCACTGATACTTCTCTGAAAGTCTTACGACCGTTTTCAATAATATATCTTTCGATGGATTTGGCAATTAAAGACAAGAATATATAAAATTTTGACATATTTATTTTGTATGGAGCTTATGTCAAAAATAAATATATCTCTAGGGCTCTATTACTATCTTCAAATCCATCGATAGATAGATTATTGAAAATAAATGAGACTTAAGTTTGGTCTTTAGTTAATTATAGGCTGAATGTATTTGTATTGCAAATTAGGTTATATAAAACTCTATACATTCACAAATGTTCACAAAATGTATTATTTTTGGTTTTAAAATATTGAGTGTTTGTTTTTTTTTTCTAGGCATACGAGCTATCGACCCTGACTGGCACACAGGTGATGTTGCTAGTCGCGTCAGAGACGGGTCACGTGTACACGTTCGCGACGCGGAAGCTGCAACCGATGATCACATCAGACTCGGGCAAGCGACTGATACAGACGTGTCTCAACTCTCCGGACCCACCCACCACGAGCGAGCAGCGCATGGCGGCGACCGGCTACGAGGAAACAGAGCTCACGTATAACGTAGTAGACGAGGATATGAAGGTGAGGCAATTGGCGTACGCGGGCTCCGCGCAGTACCCCATCGACCACCACCCCGGACTGGCTCCGTCGCCGCTGCAGCAGTACCACCAGCACCCGCCCTGCCCCTCGCCCCTCCCCCTCAGCTCCCTCGGTCAGCCGTACTCCCACGCTCACCTCTCCCATCCTCACATGTCCCATCACCCACAACGGTAGTTCAGATGGCACTTAGACTAAATACTGATCGATGCGGCCCCCAGCGGCAGGTTACGACTGTTTAACGAGATAGTCACGTTCTAGATTAGCTTTTTAGATAAGAGAAAGAATAATATACAAGCAATAAACTGTTTTGTTAATATATTTTGTAAATATTTTGACGAGTAGATTGTTTTCGCTGATCACGTCGATTCGAAGGTTTGAGTTACCGACGTGTTTATGAAAGTACTTTTTTGCGTAATATAATAAAAATGTTCAGTGTATGATGATGAGCCAACGTCTCATAACCAATTGCGAATCGAGATTGACGTTTTCATTCAGATCGTTAAAGATAAGAAGCAGCCGTGGACGTAAGAAATGAATTATCATGTAGTGAAATTTTACGCTTCCGTTGACGGAGAAATGGTCATTTATCATGATTATTCACAGAATAATTTTTTTTTGGTTATGAATAGCATTCTTTGGCGTAATCTATTTAAAATTTCACTGAGACCCGGGCTTATTGAATACAAGCACGATGATTCAATTAATCTCCAAGTAAAAATCCTATCAATAAAATTGATGATCTGTGAGCAGATGTCGAAACCGATATACGCTAGAGTGGTGTTCGGTAGCGAAATAATCTGATTTAAAATCGGTTTATAATTAACGCAACGGACCGGTTTATCGGTTAGAGTGACGACTCGGAAGTGGGAGCGGTCGTTCTATTGATTCATTATTATGAATGAATCGGCCATTCATTCTATTTCTTTGAAAGTTCACGTGTTTGAAACGGTGCTTAATAATATTGATTATAAACCAATTCGTTGCGGGATGCTATAACGATCTCTATTAGCATACGTGTTCGAGTCAAATGCACTCTGTAAAAAAAAGTCTTGAAAAACTAAGCGGCTAATGGTTCGGGTCCGTAAATATTTATGAAATTCTAAAGAGAAAAAGAAAAAACTAATGACAAAGTACGTAGCAGGTGTTATTTGTAACTAGACACAGTTTCCAATTATCAAGGGCCCTGTCGCCTCAGGTTCTAAGTCCCACCCGGCTGTGTGATCCGGATTATCAAGAAATTTAATTGAAAATTACTTTCGGTGGTACCATGGTACCCGCCGCTGATTATTATAAATTCTCCTGTCAAACATGACATTGGATGTCGTGTTACTTGGAAAATAAATCGGAGTAACGCAGTAGCTTTCACGTCTGGCCTCGTATAAGTCACTGAGCATCCACTCCCCGAGGCATCGCGCACTTGCATGGACCACACTCGAATCGATAACTATCACACCTAATTGTCCATCGAACGGTCTTGTTCACGCGAACGGTAATCAATGAAACCTACTGATCAAATACTCCCAAATACGGCTAGCTCGACGCGTCGATTCATTCAGCCGCTCAGATTCGATTGGATTCATCCATTAAGCGATGAACACACCTTGCGCCACTAATCGGACACTATTTATTCATCGATTTGTACCCAGTAGCTGGTCTCGCTGCCGTCGCGTCGATTGCACCCGACGATTAATTCTCGTACCTAATTTGCATATCGTTTTAATTTCGAACCCATCCGGCGCCCACTGAGTCTTCGCCCCCGACCTCCAATATCACTTGCCAGCTCGGATATGTTGAAATCGATTACGTCGATTCGTTCATTTCGCGGGGTTATCGATAAAAATCTATTATCTTCAGGTGGTCATTCTCTCAATTTTCATTCTCAGCTCAAAGTTTGACGTACGGAAATAATATGTCCAGACCGATATCCATCGTTATTGTTCGCGCATCAACGATAAGTCGAATCGATTGAAATATTCACGCGGTAATTACGATTCCGAAAGATAAGCGCGTCCCGCGACGAGCGCGCTTGAGATCTGTATCGCGTTGTTCTATTCGTTGTACATGTTTTCGTGACTTTGTTATGTGTTGGACATACCGTATCTCGTTTATGTGTCTTAATATTCAAAGGCGGCATTTTTCTCTCCCGCTAGGAACAGTTTCACCTGTCATCACTGTGAAGTCGTTTACATAAATATAATTCTTTACGTATTCTCGGCGTGTAATATGCGTCGTATGTTGTTTCTGTTCTGTGAATATAAACTGAATTAGCGGAGTGAGTGTTTGGCGTAACGCTGCCGTAGGATGCAGATGCTCTTGTGCATGAATTAGCGTTATAAATGTGGAAGTCGGTCAGTGCCCTCACAACGCTCGTATCCCCTAATCGAGAATACGCATGTTTCGTAATATCTCGCAAACTCTTGAGATTTCGCTTTCGACGCGCGCGTGCCTTTAAACATTCCGACGTCTACAATTTCTTTCTGTTTAGTATCTTGTTCGTGTCTCCCATTTGTAACTGGTTTGTCAAATTTTTTTAGGTGTAGTCTACACGTGTCGTAAATTTAGTTTTTAGCTAGTGACAATGAGGCTACGATGCTTAGGGCGCGTCTCCAACACGGCGCTTGCCGCGGTGAGTCACGCAGCACATAACGTATTCCGTGCGCAGGCGCAAGAGACGCGTGGCGTCTATTCTCCACATCGCCAGTAATCGCTCGTTAGGCGTCTCGCACCTCGCTTTATTAACTTATCAATACTATTGTTTTGATAAACGCACGCCGCAATTTTTGCTGACTCATCGTATTGTATCAGGTAATGTGCCTACATAATTGTCTGAGTGTAAGCCGATTGGTCGCCTTGTGCAACTCAAAGGCAACAATAAAGCTAATTTGACTAATAGGTGCGTTGTAATCATCGCCGCGTGTGGTTCTAGGATTACAAGATTGCGCCGACTCTTCACTGTTTCCTATCGTCGGTTAATGAACGTCATTCAACCTCTATTGTTCTAGAGTGGGCTTTATTTGTTCTTTTGTTTGTGTCCCTTGATTATTAGGGACACATTCGTGTGTAAATTTTAAGGAACCGGGTGACCACGACGTAGCCCAGTTTGCGTCGCTGTTGGTGCAATGACTAATTTATTATGCCTCGCGTGAACGGATCGTCGGTTCGATATTTTAAAAATTATTTAATGTTTGCGAAATTCACGTTAAATTATCGTTTCTCCCCTGTAATTAACGTGGTGCCGCCCGACCACCCGGGCGCAAGATCGATGGACCCACAGTCGATCAGCCATAAGGCTAATATTCGTAAACCGCCTTTGTCGTGTCCCCGGCCCTCGGATAAATGAAGAGATCCGTCCGACAGCGACGTACGCACGGGAGGCGCACTCGCAATTTGGTGAAATTTCACCAAGAGCAATGACCGCAATAAATACCATTCGCGCCGTCATTTAGGTAATGGATCGGTGTATTAATATGGGATAAAAGAGTCCAACACCACCCCGTGTGGCACTCGGCTGCGCTGCTAGCTGAGTGCCGGCGCGTCGTCAGAGCGATGGCATCTTCCGTTCGAGATTTGGACAGTGCGTTATTTCGAGAGCAGTGCGCTTATCCACATTCGCGGTACGTATTATTTTAGGAGTTGCGTTGGGCGTCCACTCCGTGCACTATTACGGCAGGCCTGCGCCTGCGCCGCTGTTGCATAATTCAGACACGAGCCCCGCCGTTTGCATTCCGATACTTGATATGTGCTTTCACATGTATTTATGGACAAGATTTTGTGTCTCCGTAATGTTTGGCGAATAAATAAATTGTGTTTAAGGCATAAATACAATGGGCGAGCCGGCGGCTCCCCTCGTTACGTCGGCGAATGTAAAGTCCGAGCAGCTTCTTGTGTTGTCGACATGTCAGCCGGTGAGATATACCGCGGCTCGTCGTGATGCGCTCGCTTATTTCGTTGTTTAGGTGCTTCGTTACACTGCGCTTTATGTCGGCGCTTACAAATTGGCGACTATCGACCGACCCGCTCGGGAGGGCGTCACAAATCCTCCGATCAAATTATGCTGCGACGTTTACATTGTACATCATTCCCGCGGCGACGTACGCCCGACACATTTATTAATTCCACTCTCACATTTATTATATCAACAACAAACAATCTGCCTATTTTGACGGGCAGATATTGCAATAAATAGCAGCAATTCTAGCTGATGGATTTATTTTTCAAGACTCAACGTCAAAGCCGTATCCTCAAAGCTAAGTTATTTTGTATACTCGAGGTAAACACGTTAGAAGCCGGTGCCAGCGAATCCGAAGCGAACGTCATTATCTAGCAGTACCATCGGATCTAACAATTCCGCTCACATCTCACTTACCGCAATTCTAATGATTTGCGGCGGAGGTCCCCCTTTGTATGCGCTGGACACGGTCATTCGTATGCACGTTGTTGCGCCGCTATCCCGGGCTGCATCTCCAGAAACTTCCGTGAAACGACTCGATTGCTCTAATTGAAATTTATCTTTGGGCCAGATTACTACCTACCTCTATGTAGCTTTTTAATTCGTTTCCATTAATGAGTGCAAGCCGCATTGTCTTCTTAGTTATGTATGCGTCCGATTATGCGGTCTCGTTTACTGGATTGACGCGAGGACGCGCCTCATCCATTATAGATTTAGTCGGGAGTGTATCGTCCGACTACATACTCCAGACGTCTGTGTCATTTCGATAATTGGACCCTCGATTATGTGCCACTTGCGCAATTTTCAAACATCTGTGCTAGATCCTTTGATTGGCAGCTATTGCGTCATCCGGATTTATTTAAGTCCAATTAAGTGTTTTGTTTTTAATTAAATACAATGTAAGCGGCTGCGCCCGGCCGTATTTATGAGTTTAAGTAGTTCATTCGCACTTTGAAATTAGATGTAGCTAACGCGTAAACAATTTTAGACATTACGTCACCGATGATACTCGGATCGATAATCTGAACGATCGGATGTTACGTATCGAGATTCGAGTCGATTAATTCGACGAATCCAAGTCGGCCCACTTCCTAAAACTAGACTGGGAGACGCAGATGGTTAAAATTAGGCCCGCGCCGAGAATAGCGTAAACTGCGAGCGGAGCGCGTCACCGAGCGCGCTCCGACCTGCTTTAGATATTGTGTTACAGTACATCACATTAGATCGATGCGGGTGCTCTGCCATCACCGCGCGCCGCCACGTTGTTTACTATACGCCTCATTCGACCCATGAATCATACCGGCCAAAACATTCTGACAATACTACGTATTAAAACGTGTAGCGTATACGTTCAGAACTAGGTGTAACAAATGGATTTTTCTAATAGTATTTTTGTACACAAAACTGATGCTGATGCCAATGATTAGATCAAGGCCGCAAAAATAATTGAAATCAAAAATATTCTAAATATCGAATTGACTACATAGCAAGTAGCGCCACGTGTTCGGTTAAAAATAAATTCGGTTATTTCCAATGTGCTCCGTCTCTATACAATAAAATGTTCACTCATCCATTCTGACTTTAGACACAAATGCAATGACTCAAAATATTCGCGTGAGGGCATCGGTCATAGCTCTTTATCGCATCATGACAGCGATTTTTTCCAACGTATTGTTCAAACAATGTTTCCTTCTGTTATTGAAAGAAACTTATCGGTCAAGCTTTTGTATGGCGATCTGCGCGCCATTTTGGCTTCATCACTGTGTAGACTAGGATCTATCGGTTGTAGTACAAGTCCGCTTTATCAAGTAATGTCTTCACTAGTGGTCATAGTGAAATGGTATTGGATGTAGTCCGATGCGATGGTTCCGCGTCCATAAATTCAAACTAGCGTCCCAGTTGAGTTCGACCGTTACCGCGTGGGAAATGATTGGGTCCCGGCTCCGGTCGGTAAGGCTTTGTTAGGACGATTGTCCACCGGAGTGGTGTAGATGCGCCGATAGGCTGTGTATAGTGTGCCTTTGCCCGCAGTGACAGCTACGTGGGAACGTCGACCGGGATTGTGTGTAAACGCAACGTAGTTTGGATACAATTGTCATTTTTGTTTTTGAAGATTTATGGCCGCAATTTCATGTTCTGTTGTTTCGATGAAACCGCTTTGGTTTACATTGTCTTTTAACGATCCGTATAAACATTGCCTATTTACTTTAACGTGTTTATGGGCAGGTGTGATACAAATATTTATGTTTAAAGTATACCGCGATACGGTAACGGTTGATCCTCAAAAGGCACGCGAGTTCAATTTCCAAAGATACGTCAATCGAAAAAAAAACGAATCATGTACGGGACTAGTCTACACCGGCCTCTATAATATAATACGTAACTATATATATATAGTACATTGTGTTACGTTATTTTCCCGACAAACACTTGTGCACACAGAGTGGAATTGTACTTCCAGTTATAATGTATTCATCACGCGTGCGGCGCTAACTCGAGGGCCATTCAGTACTGAAAACAAATCCTTAGCTTTTGTGACCGCCGATCCATCATAACACTTTTTCTATAGGCTGTATCAACGAGCTTTACACAAACAAAACCTTTTCAAATGCAAATACTCGGTACGTGCGGATTAGTTCCGCCCGGACTCTCGTGGGAAACATCCATGTCCTAAACATATTAAGGGGCCTTTGAAAACAGACTAATTGTAGTTTTGAACATTAACCTTATAAGGCCACCTACATAAACGGTGATATAATCGAGGTATTGGCTCATGATTGCATTAGAATGACGCGTGGGCGACGTCCTTCCACGTCGAACGTTGGTCGTATAATGCCGTGCTACACATATGAGCGTGCACCGCGACACTGCGCCCGTACTCCTGCGCATGATTTATGCATGACCACTGTAGCTCGCGTTGCTTCATTTAACTAGATATGTTCCGGAATTATTGTGTTGCGGACAACTATCGTACCGTGGCGATCGTGTCGTGAATCTCAACTCGTCGATGTGATGTGGATAGGACGCACTGTACATGTGTTTCAACTTTGTGCATTATTAGTTTATCTCACTACCCTTCTGTGTTTTGCCTTACTTTTCCGTCCATAATATCGATATCAATGTCTCGTGTCGTGGCTACTTTAATGCATAATCGATACCTGTCACTGTCTGCTTAATCAGTCCACTCACCGAAATTGCCTTCATTAACAAAGCGAGCCTTTCTTTAAGAAACTGTATCAAAAAACCGGATTCTTTTTTCTCTAGAATTGAATGTGTCCCTTTTAAAACTGTAGCAAATTAAATTGGTTACGTTCAAAAGGAAAGTAAATTTGGAAACTTGTACAGAAAATGAGTGTATGACCAGAATTACAGTAGCATTCTTTCGATCGATGTTTAAACAGATAATATCTTTTTCTTGAGTATTTATCTGATCACCCATATGCTCCAGTTTGAGTTCAAATTGAAAGATGTCTTTTTTATAAAGTAGCTCATCAATCGCAAGATTGACAATGAACTAATGTCTTACGTAGTAGGTGGTACTACCCACATTTCCATAGTGGTCAATATTATCAAAAGTTATATCGGTAGTTTAAAATATTGATTCAATTAACAGAAGTAAGATTATATTGAAAGCAAATTGTAACTATGTGTTCAAGTCTATGTCAAATTTGACAGGAAATGTGGTGGACCCTGACAATATGCAATACCAACAGTTTGAAATAGTATGGCTTCTAAAAGATAAAGACTAAAACCTTTAAAAATTTTTTTTCTTGTATCTTTTGCTATGAATAGAGTAGACCAACATAGGAGGTACTGAATGCCATTCATACTTTGCCGCGGTGCGTAGTGTTCTGTTCGAGAGATTGGATCGTAAACTTGTGGAGATGAGTTCGTGGCGTCCAGAGAAGTGTGAAACAAGCCTTAAGAAATACGCGTATGTCTCTATATAATCAAATCGAAAATGTAGTTAAAATTATTTGGCAGTCTTAGCTCCATATACCTACCCGTGACTCTGCAGGCAGCTGTCTAAAAGCAGAGGTTGCTATTTATCTCTAATAAGGTGATAAAGTGATATTCTGTCACTGCTATAATTAGCAATATTATAAAGTCTACGCTTTTTATAGTAATGAACAGATATGGATTCAAATTATATATCAAAAGCAATCAATATTTGTAGCTCGTATCTTATAACTTATACCACACTAAGATCGTAGATAAACCGATGAAATCGTGTTAGATTCGCCGCTGATCGCGTAAATTTGACGCGAAAACGACAGTCTTAGCCAATTTTATTGCTCCAAGTTCTTTTGTCTTGCTGCACTTAGACACGTTCGCTGCAATTACATCGAGCTTTTCCTAAAAGTAATCTAGCGTTCAGCAATTTAATATTAGATACAACCGTTTCTTGGTTATTATTTTTGATGTCTGTGCTTATAAACAATACTCCGTATGAAATCACGTTTACTACGACTGTAAAAGACGGAAAATCTTCTTTAATCTTAAAAAATATCGGACTATTAAGCCTTCTTCCTTATGTTTCATCATGATTATGTTCAGTCCCATTAAGCGCTTTCGTGTCGCCTTTAACGAACCTCCCGCGATCGTGTCTTACGTTTGCTATCTCATTATTTAAAAAGCTGCAACCTTGTAAAAGTTGGCTAACTGTATCAAATTAACGTGTAGGTATACGCCTTGGTGCTCAACGGGCCAGTTGATCGATACCACGCCTGTTTATTTGAACCATATCAATATTCGAGGCGATTCAACTTAAGACTGATATTTATTGCAATTTTTATAAGCGTCGCCGATACGTGACATGAATATTGTAATTTTTGCAATAAGCACTTGCATGATTATGAGCACATTTTTCACAATGAAAGGCACGCATAGCTATGCTAACTTTGGATTTCAAGATCCGATCGGTTGCATCACAATCTGCACCGAAAGTGGTCGTAAACTGACGAGCCTTGACAGTCTAGTATCGAGTTTTGTGATCTGTGACATTGCGGAATTGTCTATCGGCCGTCTTGTTCTCTCATACCGGTGTTAATTGTTGTTAGATAAGGACGCAAAAGTCTCCACGTTGACGCTCTCACTTCCGCCCGCCCACGATAGCGCGCGCGCAACCTACGCGACCTAACTTACTTTTTAAATCGCAAAGCGGTGGTCTCGTCGCTACAATTGTTAGCGGCGCGGCGGTTTCGAGATTTAAATCAAAATGAATTCGAATATAAAATTTTAAAATTGTGTGTTTCTGCGAGTGTGTGTGACGTCATTACGTAGGTGGTACACAAGATAAAAACCGTTCGCGGTATACTCGGCGTTACACAACCTTTCGAAATGGCCATCCTCCTTAAATTATGACTTAATTCTGTTCTCTCTTTTGTGCTGTTATACGATATGTGTTGTAATAACGGTCCTGCAATATCTACTTTGTGATTCCGAATGTCACTATTGCTCTCAACTTTATAGTGGCGGATGTTGTTGGTTGTAAAATTCTACATAAAGTTGCAATATATATTTATCAAGAATATTTAAGCGATTGTGTACTCTGCGTTCAATGAGATACAATTCATATTCCGTTAGAAGAGATCTTTATGTTAACTCTAAAATCTGTATTTTCAATCTCGATCGTAATTTTCAATTGTGAAAGAATGTGTGGTATGAAATGGTAATCTCTCTGAACAAAGCTGTCCGTAACTCAAACCATCGCAGATTGAATCATACAAATCAACAAGTCATTAACATAAAACCATCATAAATAGTTGATATATCAAAACGGAATGACGCATTCTATGTAGCGAGACAAGAAGACAAACAAACAGACATACGTGACTCGCTTTACCAAATCACAGACGCGAGGCTTAGCATAATAAAACGTTTATGTTCGCTATGTACATTTTGTTTATATTTTCGCGTTATTTAACTTTAAGTGAAAATAAGAAATTAACGCAGATTCAAATTTCGAGTTTCGTTGCCAGTGCAAATAATATAGTACACTCAAAACTGCAGACGAAATTCGAAATTTTAATGTGCAAAAACAAATCGATTACTGTAAGGTTTTACTCTAATGCATTTTACTCATTAATTCTCAGGCCATTAATCGAGTGCCATCCTCTTAATAGTTTTAAGTCCAAGGACAGAATTTGAACACATCGAATTAATTTTAGGTACCTACCATACTCGTAGATAAATCTGTCTCAAAACGTAAATATCCCAACACGATAATTTTTATATTGGTGCTATAATGTTGGTGCTTCTGCAACGACTTCGGATACATTCATGGGTGATCTCTTAAAAATTGTTTCATAATAATTTTAATGGTAAAATCTAATATATATTTTTATATTGTAGTTAGTGACAAGTCCATTCGGGACCAAGTCCTGTGGGGTGTTTCACTATGACCACGTCAAACGATCCTAGGTAATATCGAGCAAGTTGTTTAATTTATGTTTTGTTCCGGTTAGCCAGTGAAGTGTATAAGCAAATAATAATGTAATGGTAGGTTTCGTTGGACGTTGTCATAGTGTATCCGAACCCTATTATTGATACCTGTATGTACGTAACATTCCCAGTGTGCGCTTCAGTGTATATTTTTAACATTGTTTGTGATCCATTCAGAGTAACGAGTTTAATGTACGGCATGATGTGTGTTTGAGCGAATTTCGACACATTCGTTGTTGCTTTGTTAAAATATTTTGTACGACTGAAATGTGTTGTGAAATGAGGCGGACGATGCGACAAATAGCGCGTACTCTTACACTCATATTTCATGTTTATTTTACATGTTAAGTCAAACGAATGGTACCATTCACTGTCAAACAAAGGTCTTTTTCACCAAAAATAAATTATTCCATAAATTCCAGTTCTCGTGGAATTTATTCATATTTTAACAAAGCATGAGCGAATAAATAGTTCAATTTTACTAGTATCCAAATTTTAATAAACTGCTAAGTTATAGTGTAGTAATAGAGTGCTAGTAAAATTGGATCTCGCGATTTTGACGTTGATACAATAATAATATTAAATTAATATAATAAGTGTTAAGTAACGTATGTATTCCTAACAAGTGATGCGGTTGTACACTCAGCCACATAAATTGATACATTCGCGTAATCTTGTAAATATTTAAAGCTACTAAAATTTTAAAGATAATTATACAAGTTCGTCGAAAGTTTATTGTTGCTGACTGTACTTATGAAGACTTATGAAGTGTCTTATTAGTGCCTTATGAACGACCAAGTGAGAAGCCGAAGATTGTACTTAAAATTAAACTATGTGACTGTTTTTCAGTATTATTGCGGAATCTCTTAAATGTTAGGCCTTCGAAACTGGTCAAGTGTGAATTGGTACTTATTAATTAAAGCACTAAGTTAACCAGATATTAGTGTTGAATTTTATATGTTCAAAAACCATTGTCCCTATTGACAATGTTAGTCAAAAATAACTTCTGACACTTCCCTTGTTCATGATGAAACAAAATTTTATTACGATTAATATCATTACATTCGTCCTGTTTCTGAAGTATGATTTACATTAAATTGAGATATGAATGCAGAACAAATCGAGTTGAAATGTTATTCTTTCACCGCTTCGTAATAAAGAAAAAGTGATATGTCCGCGAAATGTATTAATCTTGATATGGCAACACTGAATGAGCCTACCCGACAAGTAAAGTGTCAATCATGAAATTAGGCACGCCGTTGACAAGAAACATTAGCCGAACGTCGAAAAACAAAGACAAAAACATCGAAAACATATATTTAAATATGAAATTAAGTTTTTCGACGGGCGCTCATTGCTTTCCGAGACGATTACTCATGTTTCTCTGATAAATGTGCGACGTGCAATAATTCCATTCTCGTTTAAGAGTCTTGTCCGTGTTAAAGCCTTTACACACGCGGTAGCCCCATGTATATTTTTGTATAAAATTTATAGCTCTCATTATAATATTTATAGTACAGTTTTGAAGTGTAACTTTATTGCGGCGTGTGTAATCGCTTCTTATAATTTATTGTAAGAAACAGTAAGGGCAATTGTTCGCAAGATGTAAATGGAAATTAATTAAATAAATATTTTATTAAATTATTTATTCTTATAAAGATTGTCTTGTCACAAGAGTTTACAATAGCTATTAAAATGTTTATAAATACATTTACACCTTGTAGGTTCATATTCGCGGCTGTTTCGGCAACACGATGTGACAAAATTATACAGAGTTGTGACAATGTCTGAAACGTTATTACTCCAATGGTTGTGAAATGGCCGACTGTAAAACAAAATGACTCAATCATTAAGTTTTTTAACTATAAAGTCGCGTGTAGGACCTGACATTTTGTCCTTAGCGTGACAAATTAATGACAATGTGATAGAAACAATACCTAAAGACGCTAGATCATTGTTACTGTAAAATACATTTTTTTTTTTGTAAATATGTACAATAAAATAACATAATAAGCGCGAACATTTTGTAATACTAGATGCAATGTTGTACAAGTTTTTTTCTATTTAAATATTTTTTTGAAAGATTTAATCTACTCTATTTTTAATAAACTTATTTTTATCGTTTCGAGTAATTTATATTATGTGGTTGTACAATGTCGTAGATGAAATCGGAAGAGACATTACAAAAAATATATATTATAAAAAATAATAAAACGTTGAAAAATCTTATCAGGTTTTGTATTGTATTATAATTAAGTTCTACCTTCTCCCCATCCACTGTCGGATAGTCCCTGGGAACTTGGTCTTTAGTGCTGTCCTTCGCCGGAACTTGAAGTTTCACAGCCGAGTAACTTTGTGAATTTGACTAAATTAAGCTATTTTCCTCGTTTCCCTGCGAAATGGTGAAACTTTAACGAAGGCGACGCTGAACTGAAAATGTAAATAGGGGCGGCGACCGAGGGGCCCCAATTAGAGTCCAACACTATTCTATCGACATTCGACATATCATTTAAAGGCCTAAAGTGATGTGTACGCATTCGATGGAATTTTCTTGTACTTTAATTTTGGTCGCCGCCAAACGGACCATAAGGACCATCCTCCCTGCGTGCTTTAATTTAATTACGATGTCATAAAACATTCAATTTGACGTTTTTAATTACATTACGATATTAATATCGATGTTTAAAGGGGTGTGTCCGATAGTGTTTGGTTTTTATCGATGATAAAAGCCAGCCGAATCGATCTGCGCTCTTACGGGAGTGTATTGGACAATGAGAGATGTGCATTTTCGATTCGGTCGGATGATAATTTGACTGCGTCGATGCCAAAAGTTTTATCGGTGTCCCCATAATTACTTTCGCTGTTGGTTAATATTACAATAATAAACATACAATAATTGCTCAATGATCCACCTTTGGGACCGCTTTCTTTTGGCATCGATCAGTTACGTTTTAATTTTAGATGTAAGTTTGCGGTTTTTTTGCGTCTTGTGAACATTGAAGATGGATTATGAAGAAGACTGCAGCAAGGTACGTGAGACTTTCTTTTTATTAGTATTAAGTTTAATTTATTAACTACTAACTATTTGATATTGCATTTTGTGTGTTTTTGATGTGCTTTTTCAGGTACAGGTATCAATACTTTTCATATTCCTTCAAGACTAACTTTTTAAAGATTATGGATGATTTTTAAAGGAATATCATTAATTATATTCTAATTAGTCTACGTCTAAATTTTATGATTAATAGTGGTTTTGACCTAGTCATTCTTAAATTTCTACAAATGCATCTAATGCCGCGTTCTAGATGTTTCTACGAAATGATTTAATGACATCCGCAATAAAACACAGACACGATAATTTTAATGTAATAGATCGTTAGATTTATTAATTTCGGCTACTAAAATATATTTGAATCTATCATTTTATTTTTAAAATATTCAGCTAAGCAAACTTAAAAGAACTATTTTATATGACGTTGGTCTTTAGGCAGCAGTAATACCACAGATTAGATAATAGTTACTACGTAACAGATACATCACTCCTATACAAAAGCGAAAATACCTACGTTATATTAGCCTACAAAAACGAACAAACGACGCTGCAAGAAGAAACGTATTCTACGCACGCGCGCCGAGAGTCGAGATTCCTGCGTACTCCGCGTGAGTCCGTCATCGAGCAAAATCATTAGGGTTGTACAAAGAACATTAATGAAAACAACATGGCTGAAGTGAAACTTAAATTTTCTTATTTATGTTTAGTTTATGTACAATGAATGCAATGAAGTGAATGCGAGGTAAGCAGTTAACTTAAAACTTCTAATTTCACATCGAAATCAGACTTTAGAAAAATTAAGATTAGCCGCTAGACAATGCGTGACAACTTTTTTTATTTAAACCCGTCAAGTACCTTCGGAGATTAGCGTGTACAAACATCCAAACAGACAAAACATTTGAATATCGTCGTATTGTATTCTGTTACTATTTTTACTTATATTAGTTTTGTTAAATATATTCAATGTACACACAATCAAACAGTTAATGTCTAATGCCGACTCGCGCTTGACCAGTTTGTTTTAAGAACTCCACGCCACGCGAACTCGATCGTAATAGATAGATAGACAAACTCGAAAACGACTCCATAATGTAGGTAATGAAATACAAACTGCATTTTATTTCTGTAAGAACGCACTAAACTTTCTCGTAAATTTTAAAGAAAGAGTACCTACACACAAGAAGCATTTTAAAATTACTAGGTACTACTATAACTAAAGCCAGCTGAAATACGTACCTACTTTCAAATAACGTAACGTACCTTTCTTCATCTTTCGGCAATGAAAAAAAAGACATTTTTTTATTTTTCTTTTGTCTATGACATCCAACAACTTCACAATCATTAACCATCGTGTTGTTAGTCAAAACTTAATATACCTACGTAGTGTACGAAAATATCGTTAGTGTCACAGAGTACATTATGCGTTTTGAGCGGGAAACGTGCTGTGCGCACTCTCAGTGTCGCGTGCGGCAGCCCTCTGGCCATTTGGCTCAGTTGTGAGCTACATAGCGGTAGGCACATAGCGCGTGACCTTGAGCGAGTGACGGAGGCCTGGTAATACCTAGGACTAAAGTTAGTAACTATGACAACACAGATGATGCAACCAAAAAATCTGTAGTCTTGCAAATGGCTCTTTTGTTTGTCTTGTGTTTCCAGTTCTAATAAGTTCTCGATAAGACTGTCAATACGTTTGTCAAAAAAAAAAAATGATTGAATTACAAAATATAACTGTATTTCCGAAATAACACTTCGAATGAAAAATGTACCTATACCGAAATACATACAATATAGTTATTAACTATAAGTTGATTTATAAACCAGCGTTTAAACCCCAATAAACATAACACAACAAAGAAGATAAGTAACACGAAACATATTAGTTTATTTCGCTTTCTCGCCGCCATATTACTTCTCATAAGTTTATGCACGTTTCGCATAAAGCAACACCTTCTTTTTCCACTTAATACATTTGACTCGACACAAATATTACTGAGAGTTCAAGACTTAATACATCCGTTTAAAATATTGTGACGTTTCATGAATAATCTGCAGTACGTGTTCAGCTTATTCCATAATAACATCCAACTTATATTGACCCTTATGTTTCATTTTACGTGAGTATTCTTCAAGATATTCTTATATCAGTTCAGGGTGTATGTATCTTTTTATACTGGTGGGTAATTCTAGTTGATCGTCAGTTCAATGGGGTAAATTTATAGAGGATCGTAGTGCGTTTCGTCTGCGAACTTTATTTGATTGTCAATCTGTATGTCAGTATGATTGTAGTGAGGCTGTGCTTATAATAGTACAATGGGCGATTGAATTGGTGTGTATTAGTTTTTGTGGGGTCTTTATTAGTTCTGTTTATATAAAACAGATTCATTAATAATAAAGAGCGGTAGCATTGTTTGAAAAAAATATGTTATAAAAATTGTCATCTGGCTTGTATAATAGGGTAAGCCAAAATATAATTTAATAAAATATAACATCTAAACTTATGCTGAAATTAAAACAGTAGTTCCGCCAGTGTCATCTACTTGTTTCTAAATATACACTTTTTTTTATATGTATTTGTTGTGCAAGTAGATATAAGCTTGTCCGCTAGCATTTTTATTAGTAACTCTAAAATTGTTTTCTTTTGGGTACTCTTTGTCTTTATATTAAGCCTGTATTATATATTGCAAGCTATGTATTCTGATGACTGTTTGCACCAAAATAAAATAAAATAAAATAAAAAAATAACAAATACGTTTGAACTTGAATACGTTCATGAAATATGAGCATATTCTAATACTTCTATGTGGTTTCACTTTAAGGTGAATGTTCCGATACGCCTCCTCCAAAACTTTACTGGCACTATTGTGTCTGAACATAGTCTTTTTTTTTTACAAATAACAATTCATTTTATCACTGTTCTTTTATAAATACTACTCGTATTTTTTTTCTCTTCATAAATTAGGCAATTTATTCAAAAAGTCAAAACAAGGGTCTATTAATTGTACAGTAAAATGTATGGAAGAGGCGTATCGGAACATCCACCTTAAATAAGATTTACCGCACGCAATATGAAATACAAATAGCCGACTCACAAACGGTATCCGCTATTCTATATTTGAAGTGAAAATCGACTCTCATCTATTCCGAGATACCACAATAACGATCACAATCCCCCAATAGATCACTTTCTTGGCAAACGTATCTCCATTACTAACATTCTTCGTACGAATACTTGAGAATATATTTCACTAAGTTGTTGTAATATAGTTAGTTCGTTATGGGACATAAGAACTTTTTCCATCACGGGACGCTTACGTATAGCGCACTTATTTTGCTAAGCTCGCTCTTGGGTTATAGACGACTGAGATACGAACTCATGTGAAAAACAGTTTCCCGTAATCACTTCCAGTAAACATCTTATTTTGATTGTTTGTGAACGAATGGTTTATTGTATACGACTATTTCAAAATAGGAAAATAAAATAACTCTTGATTGTCCTTTGTTTTTGTTCATATGAGTTGAATTTGGGTTGTTATAATCTTTCAAATTTTTACCTCACACTTTTTACAGCTCAATATTAAAGTAAATATAAACTGGAATATAATCGTTTGTATCTTAACCAAAATTACACTTAAAAATCAATACTACATGGCATGGTTGGAAGTGATTAATATTAGCTGAATAATTTTAGAAAAAAAAAATTGACTAATTTTTAAATCAACATATCTTTTTCATAGATCTCCGGATCAATTAATTTTAAGAAAATAATCACTTTAACTTCACTTAATTTTCAATTCGATGCGTTGCAATTACAAATAGAACAAAACGATAATTTCTTCTTACATTTTCAGCCAATAGTAAAAAAGTCGCATCGAGTACCATTTCATGTACAAATGTTGCGTCGTAACGCTCCATAAGTGTCGCGTTATGTTGATGTACAACTGTTGATGGCCACATTATGTTGATGTTGGTCAGTGAGAGCTGTGATAAACGCACTGTTAATTACGTAGATTCCTTTGTAATTATATGGAGGTATTTGTATGCGGGTAGGTGTTGACGTTTCTTTGATTGCCAGTGAAAAGTACAGTTGTCAAATTATCTGGCAGATTTGATATACGTTTTGTGGGACGAATTGCTAGAGCCAAATTCACAGTCGCGCCACACTTTGCAAAATAGGCTTCGAATGCCGAAATATCCTTTACTTTTTTGTTTGACAGGATTGTGAAACTTCTTAATGGTTGAAAGTTGATTTTTCCCTCAAAGTATAGTCAAAGTGCAGTCTATGACTGTCTATCTGGGACTAAGAATTGCTCCAACCTACGATTGCTCGGACAATTCACAATTATCTATTCATTGGTTCTTGCGGAAGTTAGTAGAGTTTAAACGTACATGTTCAAATATAATATAATAATACATACATTCTTAGGATGAACTACAATCAATGACGAAGTTAATTCTATGGCTTAATACTGGGTAAAAATATTCTAACAAACACAATGTTTGAATAAAAATTTCACGGAACAACATTATGCATAAAATTGGTGTTAAAGTCCCGAACAACTAACATCGTATCTCTGAACTATAAACTTGTCGAAAACTTCCAAAATTACAACAGTTTACTTTGTAGGTGGGTAGTTACAACTTTCCACTTACAGTGTCCTGTTCCTGTCCCTCACCAGGCAGCGATAACATGTACGTTATATTAATGCAAATTGCTATACAGCAACAACCTCGTGTTATCGACCATTTTTATTCGCGCCAACAGAAATACCGCCGCCATTATACACAGCCATTTTATTATCACGTGAGAATAATAATATTTAATACTCTTATTCTGTTGTTTACAAATCGATTTGTTAGCTTTAAAAAATAGAGTTATGATCGCGTTTAAAGTTACGGTTATAGGTCTACTAGACTGTTTGGTTTTTGTTCGGTTGATTCACTTTGCTACTGTAGGGTTAGTTTACCCGCGGTGACAGTCTAGTCGTTATTGACTGCTAATAAATACTTTGGATGAAAACAAGTGCTTGAGCACCGGATGGCTGTGTCATTAACTCTGTCAAAGTTATTTTATAACCACTTAAATCTTTAAGCTTCTGTATAGTCTTTGCTGACATTCTGCTAAATGTGGTTCAGATGACGTATCTTTATTATTATTATAAAGCTGAAGAGTTTGTTTAATTTAACGCTAATTATTTCAGGAACTACTGGTTCGATTTCAAAAATTCTTTTAGTGTTGGATAGCCCATTTATCAAGGCTATAAGCTATATAACATCACACTATAGGCAATAGGAGCTGAGTAGTGCGAAAACCCGCGTGACTTCTATTGTTTTAATAATATTTGTTTTTGTTAGTTGTCTTATTACCAAGTATTTAGGTAGACTCACGTTTAGGGTAAGGTTTGAATATATTTTTTATATTAGTTTATTAAGGGATATTAAAAATATTTACATATTATATCTACAATAAAATAAAATTTACAGCTAAAACTAAGTACTAAACAAAACAAAAATAAAAATACGAAAATAACTTAAATTAAAATGCGTCAAAGAATTCCTTTATAAAAAAAAAAATATAAAGAATTTTTTTTATATTTATATTCCATTGCTGAACAAGTGCGTTGTCTCAGGTCCCGAAATTGCTTTATCAATAAAACATTAGTTGCATTATCAGGACACTGAACTATTTCGCTATTTTTAACATTTGATTTGCTTACAAAAGAATTCATAGGTGCGGCTTGTAGATCGGTCATTAGAAACATAATTAATACGAATTATAGAAACGATATTTGTATCAATTTTGTAAGCTTTCTACCGCCCACACATTCGTACATCACAAACATGTTGATATGTCCGAATTATAGTTTTATTTGAATGAAACTGTGTGTCCTACTTTTGTTTGTGTGTTTTATGACTGGTGCAAAACAATAAAAATACATTTGTCTCGTTCTTTCCTACGTTTTATTACTATTATTGCCACTATTCTCTCCAAAAGTTTTCTAAATAAAAGCTCTGTGTTAGGCCCAGAATCAACTAAAGCGAAGACAAGAAAAGATAAGTTTTAACAACCAGAAGACTTTCAATGTTGACTGTATCTGTTTATTCGAACGTTATTCAACACATCATGTGTATTGGTTGTTTGAAACCACAGACAACTTAACCTTTAGTTGAGCTCAACCAGGTTGATTTGTCTATGTTTGAAACGCTTCTTCTCGTCTTCCCTTTGGTAGAGTGCAGATCTAACGCCTGCGCACAGTTGCGTCATTGCATGGTAAAGGATTTTTTGACAAATGATTTTAGACCTTATTTCAATGAAGTTAGCACTGACAATATTTTATTATAAAATGAAATAATATCACCGAAATCAGTGGCAGTCTTTTGTTTTAACATACTTAGAAAGAATAATGTTAGTGCTAAGTTCATCGAAATAAGGTCGAAAATCAATTTCTCACGAAAATATTTTTTACCATGCCATGCATTTAGGCACTAGGCGCGTGTTTACATATTTGCTGTTTCAACACCAAATTGAGTTATTAAATCATTATTTTATAAATAACGGGGATTTCCTAAGGTCGCTATACTGACCTGAATGTGTGAAGTATATGTATTATAACAATTTTGTCTTTTACATTTTTTATTTTTAAGGATATTACCATCTTAGATATTGTTTGCGTAAACTGTTACGTTGTTACACAAATGCTTTATATAGGACCAAATAAATAGTAGGTAGTTAAGGTGCATGTTTTGATACGCTTAGTCAATTCATTATTCTGGCGCTATGGTCTCTGAACATAAACACTATTTTACATAAAACAATTCATTTTACTACAATCAATAATCCAGCGTATTGACTTTTTGGTCATAACTTAACTAATGTATTGAGAGAAAACAAAAGCAAGAAAAATTTGACTCTGTCAATTCGCGGGTCTATTTATTGTAGAAAAATTATAAAATAAATATATATATAACATGAATGATAATGAATATATATAAAACATAAAATGTATGGAGGACGCGTATCGGATCATGCACCTTAATCTTTTACATTAATATTTAGTTTCTTTAATTTATATAGAATATTGATTCAGAGGTGATACTGTGTGCTGAATTCGATTCCTAGGTAGGTACAAGTACTATTTTATTAGGAATTGTACCAGATCTTATCGCAGGAGATATTACGTAAATATAATGAAAGCTAGTTCTGTATACCTTGCGAAGACAATGAAGTTTTAATATGGTGTGTGCATAATTAATTAATTATAGCAAATACTATTTTTTATAAATATACATTTTTATTGACTGATTCACCTTATTATTATGAAGATATATAGTTCATATCAATTTGCAATGGTATTTTAGCATAAGGTCCGTACTTACAGTAAAAAGTTCACGTAAATATCACCAAGTAGATATTATGCTCGTTAATTCTTCTTCGCGTCTGATTCATATGTAAATTACCTTATACGTTGAACTTTTAGCAGATTTTATATAAAATACGATAATATGGGTGTTACCCGGTCAACTTGACCTGCTGATGTACAAAACAACCTAGCAATTTGGAAAGTCTCTTCAAAATTTATTTAACTTTTTTCAATATCTTTAGGCTTCGTTTCAATTATCTGGCAAGGAAATTGTCGGTTGAAACCATCATTTAAATGTTAAATGTTGGTAAATCAGTATTTGCAGTATAAGCAGAAATCATAGGGATTATAAGAGCCAGGGGTTCATGGTAAATTATTATTTTATTCGTTCACGCAAGCCAGATGTCAAATTATGCAACCTGATGATGTTTTTCGAACAAGTTATTGTGTGAAAAGTCAGGTCACTTGTTTTGTTTTCTTTTTTATTACGCAAGGAGTACACATGTGTGTTGCATTTTTATTGCGTGTAGATTTTGTGTAACTTTGACAGGAAACTGGCTGGTATTCTCAAAATATGTTTTTAAATTCTTGATTTCGTTTTTAAGTCTGCCAACCTTTTTAAATTTGGAATATTTATAAATTGTACTGTTTTATTTATGAGGGACATTTATTATCTGTTATCTCAAATGGCCAGATTAAATTTATCTTAAATCAAATAGATGTCAAACTTTGATTCACTTTACTATGTCATATATTATAATCAATTTTATTCACAGATAAAAAAAGTAAAGCATCTCTAAAATAATTTTTGATGATTTAAGATTTACATTTATACTAATATCTATATACCTAAATATTAATTAATCATAAGATCGATGGAGTCGTTCAATTTTCTACTATCTAAAAGAAAGTAAAACCTAACAAACATGCCCACAGATAATAGAAGTTTAGATAAGGACATGGTAATGTACTTTTAAGAAGTATTTTTTAGAAGGGATGACGAAAAATATTAGATCACAAATTTTAATTGCTTTTTAACCAAAAGAAAAATACGTTATTTTTATACTTAGTAGCATTCACCCTATATTGCGACTGCGATGATTGATACATCACTATCATATTTTCTTTTACTAGATGTTATAGTCTCACAAGGCTTTCTGTGCTGTAATAACATCCATAAAGACTGGACCACTAAAGCCACTGATAGAAAAGCATGGGGGTGGCCTTTGCCCAGCAGTGGGATGAAGTAGGCCAACAGTAACAGTAACACTACTCAAGCAATCGATACTAATGATGATTATTTAACATTAAAACTGAATGTTATTAACTCTCTTTAACATCAGTATGTAATAAAACAACTATATGATTACTAAAAATTAAGGTCAATTATTTTTAAATCTGAACTCTTGTTAGTAGGTCGCTTTAAAATAACTTTGATGCCAACCCAAATTGGTGTAAGCGTCTTTGTACTTGACGATATCAGTACGTTCTCGTGTCAACTATAACGCCTCGCCGCCGTTGCATATTCCGTGCTATATATATAGACTGGATAACATTCTTAACTTGTGTGTTGTTGTGTTGTAACCTCTTAACTTGATAAATACTTTGTAACCTAGATGAATAAACGAACATTTTATTTCATTTAAAACGTATCCCTGTCGTATCGTGACCGTATCGTCTTCACTAAAAGTTTTGAAGGAATATTCAAAACGAGTTTGTCATCAAAGGGAAGCCATTCGACAATTATATTTAACATTAACTATACTTTCATTAAGCCGACTTAACGCAAGTGAAATTAAATCGTTGTCCATTAATTTTCTTCTTAATGAATGTTTAGTAAGAAATCGGATTCCTGTTGCTGACAAATAAATACGTGAAATTATGTTTTAATGGATATTATTTCATACGAGATGTTCATATACTCGTAAGTGAGGTAACGGAGGTATGGGATTGGTATTAATGAGGCTATTGGGTTGCTAGGGCAGGAGTAACTTCTATAGGTTTAATTCTGTATGTTTTTAAGATTTTTTAGGTCCCTCCAATCTATTTATTTATCATACTCATACGGTTATGTGGGATTTGCTAGCCTAGAGAATGGAAATGTCAGAAGAACAAAATACCTAAAATAAAATAGATAATAAATATGCAATCCATCAAATATATATATATATATATATATTAATGCTATTAGCCTAATCCATCTCCTAACCGCCATTTGACATTGAAGATATCTCTGAACATACAAAGAGTATTGTCGTTTACACTACCGTAAGCAAGAGCTTACGGTAGTGTAAACGACACTTTTTGATGTTTAATAAATTCTTCGTTACAGCGTACGAGAAACAATTTGTTCAACGATAACATTCAGGCGTTAATTCATTGAGTGCCTTGGTCGGTGGATAAAGATTGACCGACAGCGTGATTATAAAAAATGAGCGGAAATTTGTTAAAGATCGATAAGAATTTTAAGTAAATTGCTGTTAAAGTTGCGGAGATAACTGTTTTGGAAGATTCCTGAGGTAAAGTCCTGAGGTACTTACTAACAGAAAGGCACCCTTTCTGATAGTAAGTAATAACTGCTCATGGACATTGTATACCAGCATTCAAAGTCAGCTATACCCTGGGAATTACCTACATCTCCAGATTGCCTCGATACTACAGTAAAAGTGCTTATCTTGGGTCAAGCTAGCTTACCCAAGATTAGCGCACACACTTGCAAGCTTGGGTCAGTTAAGTTTTTGGTTATAAATTCTTTATAGCAGTTCATCAGCAACGTTGAGCTCGGGTCTTCTTTCCTCTATCTAGAGAGCTGAGAGGGGTTAGACTATAGGCCACCTCAAGATTTCCAATAAGTATACTGGCTAGATGTATTCTATATCTTATTACTATGACCTAGGCAATGTTTTTAGGTGACTAAAAGTGCGCGGCCTATAGATCCTACATATCAGCCCAACGACGTCCACTGCTGAACATAGACCTCACCTAATTTATGCCACTGCGAACGGTCCTAAACAGATGTCATCATTTAAACCAAACGTCCTACTACTGGGCACTGGTCTAATCCAAAGATTTTGGAAGGAATTTGGTCTTAAATACCAGGCTGGCCAGACGGGTTGGTGTAGGGTTTTGTTTAGAATTTTCTTTTTCTCGCTGTGCTATTGTCTGCTTAAAGTTAGGTCCCTTAGTCATTTTTTAAGACACCCTGAAATGGTGTATTTCAGTTCGTTAAATCCGTCAGTACACGGACTGTACATATGTACATACATATTATGTGTACGTCTAGAAACTAAAGAAAGAACTAGGCTACGTTTTATCGACATACCAAGTGAAAGAAGCCGCAGGCAGAAGTTAGTGTAATTATATTCGACGATAATTACTTGTTTTTTGTCGATTGTCATCGACTTGCATAGCAACCGACCTATTATATAAATATAAGTTATAATAATATTTGGGAAGATTACAAGACTTTCTCTGTGGTTACTGTGGCTTCAGGCTAAACTAGAAGATTTAAATTTTTTAATATACCGTCCACAATAAAGCTCATTAAGTCATTATAAGATTTGCATGAGAATAGTGCACTTACTTCGTTTTATATTATTTTTATATGCATATTCTGTACATGAAACTCTGACGAGCAACAATGCAATGACAAATCATGTTTCGGGAAAAAAGCTCCTTAGAATAAACAGAATAGATTCGTTTTTTGGGTAACATGTATAGCGCAGTTACGATGTTGTTTATTTGTATAAGCAAGCATAAGTCTCGGTCGCCAAGGGTTACGTTTGCTGAAGGTATTGCGTAAGTAGCTACATCTCTCATTAAATATTAATTACTGTTAATTAACTTTGATGGGAATATCATACAATGTCCTTAAGCTTCATGTAAGTTAAAATTAATAATTAATTTATTATATTGGTAAGGGATTTCAATATGGTATTGCGTTTTAATACTTTTAACCTTTTTAAGTCATGCTTGAAGCGCAAAGCTTTAAATTGTACGTTAATTTGAATAAAATAAATGAATTAATTAATTAAATCTTAATGCATATTGTCCCAATACGATACTTAAATCTAAGGTACTAATATTAAATCTATGCTTAAATCTAATATTTACACACACACTTCATAGTCATTTTTGCGAATTCACTCAGAGAGCAACTGAAATGTCTATGACTAGTGATACCTCATTGAGCGTCAGCAAGGCACGCGTCAGAGGGACTTGGTCTAGTAATTTTGTCTTGCCTTTCGCTGCCACTAATAGACATGGCCTCTTACGTTTCTTTAAATAATTGTCGGGCACGTTATGTTTTATTTGCGCTACTAAAATGTCCGTTTACGCATGAAGAGGTTGTTTTAAATATAGATCATATTACGGGTATTGTGGGGTCCTGCCATAAACAAGAAGAGTTCGCAGGTATTGTCTGAAAAAAGGTGTTGCTATTGACGCCTGTCTATAGGCTATGGTAACCGTTCACCATTAGACGGGCCTTACGTGTGTTTGCTACCGTCGTAGTATAAAAATCAATTCTGTACGAGGGCAGTTCCCCGGACGTGTCGGTGCCCCACTGTGGCAGCTTCAGTATCTTTTATCTTTGCAGCCGTTATTATTTATGCATTTATTCACTGAACGCGTGATTAATATCAATATAATATGAATCAATATTTACAATAAGAGCATTTACATTAACCAAGTTCTTATCGTATCCCAATAAACTGTTGGTACCGTTCTGTCTCCTCGAATTTAACACAATAACCGTCGATCATCCGCTATCTGTTGATTAAGATTGCAGGTCAGCCCTTGTTGAACCCAACGAATTATAGTCTTGAGTGATGGCTTTAATGACGCGGAATTAAATTCAGTCTTCTATGCATTTGGTCTATTTCATTGTAATGCAATTATGTTGTTTGCATAGAAATTTGCCTTGGAATTAACAATCATAAAATTATATTTTTACAACATACACAGGTCATCCTATATATTTTTCTACCAATAAAACTATGATTGAGGGCGTACTCCTAAGGTAAGTCCTCAAAAGGCTAATTACATTGCTACGCTATTTACTAGCAAAACTTTTTAATTGTTTGCCTCATATATAGTTTCAGAGAATGATATCTCCTATATAATGTGTAGTGTAGCAATTATGGTTCATTTTGGGGCGAATGATTCACAATATCTATTGGCTCATGTCCTGTTTCGGGTGTCGTTTTCTTTCAAGGGTTTATATTTTCTTTTTTAATTAAATTTTCGTACTATTATTGCACATAGACCTTACTGGTCGCGTATTACAGGTAACCGTAGGAAAAAAAAAGAATGCAACAATTCTCATACGGAAGATTATACGGAAGTGAATACATGTGGTGATTTTAGGCGCCTTTTCACGGTACGCCATTAATTTAATTGGAAACAAGCGATTCATCCGCTCGCGTTGATTGAATCATGCAAATTAGTTTATTTAGTGCTCACCACGAACTGCTCCTGGTTTGATATAATCTTCTACAAACGTTGCTTCTACAGATTATATTTCCGTAAAGGAGATTCGATGAAACTAATACTATTTTCTGTTGAAACTTTTTCATATTATCTAATGGAGAGAATCGATACAATTGAACTTTCTTTTTCTGAATTTTTATGTTCAGTAATTCCTTTAGCTGTGCTAACTTCCCAACCGGAACGTATTAATGGCCAATTAAGACAGTGTTGCAGCTAATAAGATCTAGAAGTATGTTGATAGAGTACCTTTGGTTAGCGTTTGAAAAAACTCCATTTTTCTGAGCGTATGGTACTCGTTACAGTACCTAAGCAACAAAGTGATTTATTATAGTGAATACCTTGATAGTCAATCAGTAAATACTGGCCATCAATCAGTTCAAAGTTAAGGTCGTTTGAATTATTTTCACTTGTACATTCTTTACGTAACGTGTGAATGTTATAACTATATTATGTTGAATCTAAATCGCTAACTAGAGTAAAGTTACCTGTGAAAAAAAAAACTTTGTGCTGAATGCATACATTTTGGAATTCATCAAATTGTTTATGCAATAATTAATCATGCTACTAATTTCCTTGACATTTAAGTGCACCATCATCTTGGCTTCTGACATACACGTTCTAATGAAGGTGTAGGTAATGTAAAGGTAATAAAAATTAACAGTTTAAAGGCATTTAAAAATAATAAAATGTGTTCCTCACAACACCTATTAAAAACGAATCAAACCTACGTAATAGCTAGGTCGTGCGCGATAAACAATTATGGTATTTCGCTCATCAGCCAGCGTTTTGTATAAATTTATCATGTCCTCACAATCAACCTGTCTCCATGATGTAGGGGACGGTCAACAGGTGCCGCTAGCTATTCATGATGCGAGAAAATATCGACATGTTTTTATCGATTATTATCACATCGACGGTGACTAACGTTAGGTGAAAACCTAGCAGAACTATTACTACAATAATATTATGTTATTTTTTTGGATCGAGTTATTGATATTATTTTATTCTTATAGCATTAGAAAAATGGCCGTGAGAAACTTTACATATAATTGACTGTTTATATCTCTATCTAACATAATAATTTTACATTTTGTTCTTTTGCCAAGGGTCTCTCTGATCACAGGCCCGGTTAGAATTAAATATAAATGTTGTCTATGGAACTTGTAGATAACATTTTGATCGATTAATACCATATACAGCAGAGGGCAATTTTTTGGGTCATATCAAACACTGTGCAACGGTAGCCCCGCGTGACTTCTAGTAAGATATATTCTTACAATACAGTGTTATATTTCAGACAATGTTACATTAAGAAATACTTTTAAAAATGCTTAAGAACGTGACACTATTAACCGTCAAATGTAATGGGTTAATGACGCTATTTACAACCCATCTAACTCCGGTGAAATTGTTTTTAATTAGGTAGGTACTCTTTAGTCCTCATTATACTTAGATGTCAATTTTGAATCGATACTTATATTAATCGATGCCATTATCGATAATAGCATCGATTTCATCCTCAATATATAAGTATTCGTTTGCTCACTTATAATTAGTTTTTTTCAGACTTGAGAAATGCTTTTAGAATATTTATTGGCAACGATAAAAATGCGCGGGGCTTTGCTCCCGTCGCTTTTGTTTGGCCACTGCTCAGCTCCTATTGGCCGTAGCGTCATGTTATATAGCCTATAACTTTCCTCGATAAATGGGCTATCTGACACTAAAAGAATTTTTCAAATTGGATCAGTAGTTCCTGAGATCCTAGCGTTCAAACAAATAAACTCTTTAGCTTTACAATATTAGTATAGATTTTTTGTTGAATTCCCTTCGTCTATCTCGAAATTTGGCCTCCGTGCTTAATTAGCGACTGGCTGTAGAAATAAAAAGTGATTTCTTGAATCAATTAGTGAAGCCTTACGAGTGACATTTAATGTTATGATAATGATCTAAAATGTTCATATTGATGTCGTATAATTGATGAATGCCGACTAGTTTGAGAGCAAACCGTGTAAGTCGGATATAGCTGTCAAATCAGTCTTGCTGCTTCGTTTGTGCAATGACCAAAATTTGTGATGGCTTGACACGTGCCGTGCGTACGTGTCGGTTGAAATCAATGCTTGTTACAAATTCCTAACATTAATTTTAGAATGTAACTGTCATAGTGACGTGGTAGTGGTTAAGATGGCCACCTCGCCACCAACATTGCTGGACCGAGGGTAGTGGGCTCGTTTCTCAAATATTTTTTTGTGGGATTCATAGATGTTTCGAGTCTTGATGTGTATTTCTTTGTGTCCGATTTTTGTATGTTTATTAGTGTTGTAGGCGTTTAAAAGCAGGTATCTATCATCTGTCGTGATGTAGGTATATATGTTTCTCAGCATCGTAGTATAAAAACTAACGAACGAAAAGAGTGGCAGGAGTTTCTTGCCAGTTCATCTCATGGCTCTATTTTGTCAGCAAACTATTCGTAGGAAAATTTCTTAAGACAATTTTTTTTATCTTGTATACATTCTTCGTGCCCAGCAAGGGGACGTTTATGGGTTGTATTGATGATGATGATGATACATTTTTAACTTATGACTTTCTTATTTCTAAATGAATAAATGAGATTTCATATTATTATATATTATAATTATTTCAAGTAAGTAATATTGTGTCGATGTAAAAACATACTTTATCAGACACAAAGTATAAACAAAATCAGAACAACTTTGCTATTTGTGAACCATTTGAATATTTTTCAATGTAGAAATCTTAGAAATCATTAATTACCTCAAGTTCGTTCCGTCTTCCGTGTAGTGACGGATTAAGAAAACATAATGTCACTAGCCCATCTCATCGCATCTCCCCCCGTGGGTTTCGTAAAACGCGACTAAGAGAGGACAGGGAGGTCAAACAAACAAGAGCATTGAAAGAAAAGGAAAATTCGAAACAAACCCTATACCAACCCGTCTGGCCAGTGTGGTATAGTAGGCTAAATTCCCTCCACAATCTTTAGAGAAGATCCGTGCAGCAGTGGGATGTTTATGGGTTGAAATGTTGACCTCCAGTTCAGCAATTTTTCTCACCGCGATTGTAGAAACATCTAACATAAGTGTTTAAAGGTACAAATACACCGGCCGTAACACGTGGAAACACGCGTCATATTTCGCTGCAGAATATTCAACAGGTGTAGGAAGATAGGTAACAACGGTGTAACATTGACCTACATGTAGACAAAACACGTGCATCACTGGCAAGTATTGGGACACTTGGAAATTACCAAAATTCTGTCAATAATAGGTATAAAGTGACCTTTGGAAACGTGTAGGTATATATTTTGACATATAACGTAATTTATAATGAATATTATAGATTGTATGGACGCGTCATATCGTGGATTTGGCGTAGGCGATACATTTAATTGACTGTTTAGCACTTTTGGTACAAGTGATAGGCGCCGAAGTTGATAAAAATATAAGTATTTTATTAAGCTCTAGTGATTCTTTTCTGAGGTATTAAAAATGTGTTTTAAACGTATGGACACCCTGTTAATGATGAACTCTTGTCATAGTCAATTCTACTGGCTTGAAAGTTGAATGTAAGAAAACCTGCTTATTGTATTTTCATTAAATTTTATACTTGAAATGCACTTTCTTATTTTCCGTCCTTATTTTTTTTCGGTTTAGAAATATATTTTCCCATTTATCTTTAAGTATTTCGCTGCACTTTTCTAGCGTTCACGCTGCATTTCATTTACTTACTACGAGTTAATAGGTTTCTAAGTATTAGCAACACGCTCTAGATGCCCCTGGTGTTGCAGGCATCTATAGGCTATGGTAACCGCTTACTATGACTCGGGTCCTAAACCTCTATGTCACCGGCGTGGTATAAAAACATTGCCGACTGCTCTGGTCTTTCCTCCTCATCCTAGAAAGCTAAGAGGGTTAAGGCCATAATCTGCACACGCTGGCCTAACGCGAGTAGGTGGATCACACATTCTCTTAGAATTTCTTATAGGTTCTGTCGATTTCCGCACGATGTTTTCCTTTCGGATTATTATACAATGTATACTAATATTATCTCAGGAACTACTGCACCGATTTGAAACATTTTTTTAGTGTTGGATAGTCCATTTATCGAGGAAGGCTATAGGCTATATAACATCACGCTACGGCCAATAGGAGCTGAGCAGTGGCCAAATAACGACGGGAGTGAAGCCCCGTGCGACTTCTAGTCATTAATATGGGCAGTTCTCTTATATCTTGTGCCACATCATCCTTGATGCCGCCTTCTAACCAGTGGGCGAAACAAAAACGAGCCGCGCGACAAATATCTATGTTCAAACAATTTCGCTAACACGCCACACGTACAACTATGGACATTTGTCATATACATAATTAACTCAATAATAAATTACGATTAGTTTTATGAGAGCTTTTAGGAATCATTTCACCGCTATATTGTTGTATAAGGTAATTCGTGTCGGTTTAGTTTTGACTCATTCTTACATCATGAGGTTTTGCACACGGCGTGCGACCGTTAACCCTCTTTCTATGTAAACAACAAGCAAATGGACAATAAAACATTTGCTACTAGTTTAGAAAATCTTGTTTTGCCTTGTTCAGATTGGTTTGTTGTTGTTTTGGAAAGGATATCATATGATTCAGAAGCATCAAGACACTTTATACTCGTATACAAACACCTGCTATCTATATCTATCCAATTATGAATGAAAATTTGTGCTTTGATAATGTGATAATATAAAATAATGATTTATGATAAAATACTAATTTAGGTCTTAATGCATTTCTGGATACCTATAACGTGTGCCACGGGCGGTGATGTGAGTGGTGCTTTTCATATCTGTTATCCTGGGCAACCTCGAATTTTACAAGAGGGTTTTCGCTTAGCGCTATTTCAAGTTTGGATAAGTACTGTGTGAGATTTTTAATATATGAATATTATATTCTAACATCAAAGTTATTCTATTAGTAATAGCTGTGAAAAGAGCAAAAAAAAAAATACAAATGTTCAGGTGAATTCAGTATCGCGTTTTACAAACAGATTCTTCTGGTGAGTTCCGGCTCCTTAAAATATCACTGTTTTGTAACAATTGTGACACTTTGCTTTTTGGCTGCACAGACATTATTATTGTTCACAGAGTGTCAAAACAAGCGTGTCTGTATTATTGTAGGCTCTATACGAACCTGTATTAACTATCTGGCGGAATAAGTAAGGCATCAGTAATGATTCTAGTAGTTGAGCAACATTGTAACATAGGTACTTAAAATCAACTCAACATACTTTCTGCATAACCTGAATCTATTAAACGAATCATTTAATCCGTCACTACACGGATGATACTTGCAGAAACACAACTAGTCTCATCCAAAAGTACCATAAATCGACGAGAATGCATGAAAAGACTGATGAATGTTGAAGAAGCAAAAGATGTATGTTAGAATCGTTGCTACTGGAAGGAAATAGAATCTGCCTACCCCTCTGTTGAGAAAGAGGCGTGATCTATATGTATGTATGTATGCTGTATTAAACGAATCATTTAATAAATCCACCCACATTCATCATCAATTTATTTATGATCTACAGAATCCTTCATGAGATTTTCGCCGAAATGTTCTGAATATAATCTTATCTGATCGTCAATCGGATCGCTCCGTCACCAATAAACATGTCACTCTGTTGACGTACCGAATATAGTGAGCAATGGACACAATGGCATAATTTGACAGCACATCAAAATATGAAGGGACTACATGGAGCAGTGTGGACACACGGGTAGGATTTTTAGGACCAATTTCATTGCAAAGGTAGTACCTGGATTGTTTATGGTTAAGCTGGCTATCTACTAGGAGTGATGCTTTCCGCTAAACTTTACAATACTCACTATTATCATCATCACTACAACCCAGGAACGTCCCACTGCTAGACACGGGTCTCCTTCAAAGATTGTGGAGGGAATTTAGCCTACTATACCACCTGGCTAGAGTGGTTTGGTATAGCGTTTTGTTTCGAATTTTCCTTTTCTCGCAGTGCTCTTGTTTGCTTAAGGCCTTACTCGCCTTTTACTACATCCACGAGTTGAAATGAAGTAGTGATATTATGTATTCTTAATCCGTCAATACACGGACGATACTCTCTAGCAGAAACACAACTAGTCTCATATAACCGTGATCTTCTTGAAGGTGAAGGTACTCCTTCAGTCGGGTTCTGTGAAAGACGCAATAATACAAATTCTTTCGTATGTAACCCGAACCATTAAGGCGAGGGCAAAAATTATGAAGTGTATCCAAGTAAAAAAGGTGATCAGGCTTAGTCGATATGTTTCATTCATCGCAGGCCTTACGTTATTTAAACATTGCATCTTGTAAACTATAAAATCGTGGCTTTTTCCTCTAAGGGTGAGATAAACATACATATTATTATTACTTTCACCTGCTATTTTTGGGCATCATCATATCAGCCTAATAACGTCCACTGCTGGAGATAAACCTTACCTTATTACCGTCATGGCGACCGATTTTTAAACTTAGCAGTTAATTGTTTGTGTTTCAGCCATCGTAGGTGATACGTTATTTTAACAATGCTGTTTGTAATCATGAGATCGGAGCTTCTAATGAATATTACTACCACCTATAACCTGGCAATGTTAGGTCATTCTCATCATATCAGCATAATGACTGCACACTGCTGGAATAGGCTTCACCTAATTTCCGCCACAGCGAGCGATTTTGTACCGCCTGCAACCAATGGTCATTCGCAACTTTGACCTATGTTAGGTCACATACATAACTTTAAACAACCCTGTTGATATTACTCAGACTACCAACTTCGTATTGACACTGAACAAGTTTTAACAATGAAACTTAAAAATAAATTGTAACCTGTAATTAAATTAATTAACAATCTACCTCATGACAATCGAATCCTTGCCTTGTTTATACCTATTAAAATACCCACAGATATTCAATTATTGTACTTACAAATTACAAATGTATTGTCTTCGAATAAAAGAAACATAAAAATATATGTTTATAGTTATTACTGAGCTCATTAGTACATGTTTGCAAACATTTTAATTGCCTATTAAAAAGCTTATGACCGCTACTACTACGCTACTGGTTCGACTAAATAACGTACTTTGTGTTTTATTTTGATTCATGATAACGTATTTAGCTTTTGTCGACGTTAATTTATGTTGAACAGCATTTTAATTGTTGAAGTTGCACGTAAACTATGTGTTTGTTCCTTTTATATAACGATCGCAATTAGCCGGCTTAAATTTTATCAATTAGGTACTGTTTTGAAGAATATGGATATACCCGGACCATTTCTTGTCACTCTGTAATTAAGAAATTGTATGAATGTAGCAGCTTCTAAATAATATAATCTTTTGAAACCCAAGATGCACTGTAAATTTAAATTACAACTTTTGGAATACTACAAATATTATATACTGACGAATATCCAAAATTGTATTATTTCTATAAGTTTACATTTAGGTTTTAGAACGCTTGCATCTTCAAATTTGATATTACTACAATATTATAATTGATTCTATCATCATAACCAAAGAAGCAGACGTTAAAAATCAAATAAAATATTTAATTTATGCAAAGCTTTAATAAAATCGCTTTTCAAAATCATAATCGTTTTTTAGTCGACACGTAGCCCTAATCCCAATATTTATATCTCAATTAGAAGCTCTCTGACATTCAAAGAATCGTAATTGTTGCTCATTATTGCTCAATAAACGTTGGACTGTGTGGATGCACCTCGTGGCGCATGTAATAAAGATCTAAGGGACCCTCCCATGAGCCGATCCGACTGAGATAACGCTCTTCAGATCATCACTACAGATAAGCTCACAGATTTGAAAGTATAAAATGTTTGGACAGCTCGCGTATAAAATCTTTCACGTTCGTAGACGCACGAATATGACGTCAACGTTATACACTCAATAATCAACTTTATGTGCTAGATATTGAGTTAAAATTTATCTTGCACCTATTATGCACCGAGTAATGCCCTTAACTGTACAACAATGCGAAATATATCTTAAATGTTCAGTGGGAAAGTTGAAATTTCTTTGAGATGTGTTTATCAGATCCCATCGCTTGACTTTCGCACGATTGATCGATAGTATTTTTTGCGGTCACCTTTATTTATAAAACAATCGAACGTTCGATAAATGCTCGCCTCTGCCCCTACTAAGGGTCATGACAATTAAGCATTACTCATCTTTATCTTGACTTCGTTAGTTCATTCTATTGAGTCACAACTTAAGAAAAATGTTCGGTAGGTTATAAGTAACACCATTAACCAAACTTAACCAATAAGTTAATACATACATAACATAACATCACGCTTTTTATCCAAAGGGATAGTTTGAGGTGTATCACAGGCACATTTCACCAGTTATGTTTGGTGCCTTGAAATAGGGGTTGAGTAATAGACTCAACAACAGAAAACATTTGTTTTACAATCTCCGGGAATCTCAATATCGGAATTTCATTATAGAAAAACCCAATATCATATTCACCCGAAGCGAATCTTCTGCGCCACCGAGGCAGTTAAGTTTATGTTTTATGATTATCTACCGTAACAGTTTTATAATGGCTAGAAGGGATAGCCTGAACCTCAGTTAGTATTAATAATCATTTCTCTTTAGGTTATCATAATACATGTTATATTTTGACCGCTGTATACTTAACCCTCTATCTGTTCGTACCATTTTTGTAAGGGAATAGAGTCAATTTTACGGCGCTCACTTAGTTATTCAGATATCCAAGACATTTTGTAGGAATACGTGAATCTGTCAATATATTATTGTTTCTATTTATAACATGTGGAAGTGTTGATAAATAGGACACTAAACATAAGTTCGTTCGTGTGTATCTCACGCAAACGAGATGCATTCGAGAATCCGTAGTGATTCTCATCAGGATTTCAACTCCCAGTTCAGTAAGGTCCCAAGGAATCCGTTGGCTTGTCGTAGGTAATTGTCATTTCATTATAGAAGTATTCACTCGAGTTGTAACGCAGGTATTTGGGCCCACTTTTTGGCTCGAAATTACCGATAATCGGCACAATCGATTCGTGATCGATGTGGTATTGTATCGATTTTTGCGTACTATGTGGCGAACTGGTTGTATTTGAAGACAGCTGATTGTTGCCATTAAATTTGATAACGATTGTTTTTGCAGGTGGTTTTAAACAATAAAATCGAATGCTTATTCATCATTATTTATTCGACGATACGGGGAAAGAGGGGAAAGGGATAAATCCGCTTAGGTTTCAATACCTTCCATTCTCCATGTATACAGTTTTTTTGTCTATACTTAATATTATAAAGCTGAAGAATTTTGTCTGGTTAAACGTGCTAATCTATAACTATATAATCTAACGTATAATCTAGGAACTACTGAACCGAATTGAATTTTTTTTGTGTCGCATAGCCCATTTAAAAGCAATTATTGTAATGTATATAAAATAAGACTGATTAAAAAAAAACATTTTTTTTCATTTTTTTTTGCCAGAATGTCGGTAATGATTTTGAGTGTGACTTTGGTACGTGATTGTGTATCTAGAAGGAGACTGAATTTTTGTGTATCAATGTTCGTGTTTTAAGAATCGACCTATCTATGCATATGGCACGACGATGTTAGTGGCCGACCGTTACGCCATCCACGGTGAAACTCGAAATTAACAATGACCTGCAGAAGTTTGAGGACAAGGAGAAAACTACTTTAGGTACTAGTAGAGTAGGTTTTATTTCATTTGCTACTAACTTGGTCTTCACCCTCAGAAACAAAAGAATACCTTGCATTACACTATTATCAACTGCCTCGGTGGCACAGCGGGAGTTCGATTCCCGGGTCAGGTGAAAATTGTATTGGGCTTTTCTATCATGAAATTCCAGTATTAAGTTTTTCCCGGAGTTTGGTAAACAAAAGTTCCCGGTTGATGACAATAGGCTCGCCCCCTATTTCATGGGACTAAACATAGCTGGCGAAATGTGGGTGTTAAACACCCCTGCCTACCCCCTTCGGGGAAAAAGACGTGATGCTATGTTATTAAATTATTATATAACGGGTCTACGTCACGTACTATATTTAAGGAATATGAAATACCGTTACATAATAATCCCATACCGTTAATAATAAACCCGTTATATAATAATTTAATATGTGTACAAGTCGCGAAAGTTTAAAAGATTTTATGCTATGTTATGTTATTACTATTATCAAAACGTTTAATAATACAAATAAATTGTTTTCAGGAATCGTGTAATGGTTTTTCCATAAATAATCAAAATTTTACATGATTGTCCTATATGGTGTTGTGGCGTCACAATCTCTATATAAGAGTATTATTGTACATACCTATGACGTAAAAGCTATGTTAGGTGTATTTTTTTAATATGCTTTATCTGAAATTCAGAATTAATATTAATATTTCATAACACTTTAATTGGATTATATTTGATTTCCTTCTTGCAAATATTGGGAACAACAAAAATAATGGTACATACAACCTTGAGGTTCATGTGATATTATGTGGCACATGGTTCTCAAGGATAAATGAGAATGAATAATCTTATCATCATTGCAACCCATAAACGGTCCACTGCTAGGCACAGGTCTCCTCCAAACCTTTTGGAGGGAATCTATATAGAAAATCTATACCTATACCTATATAGATGTAATCGTATCTATACATATCTTAAACCTACGTATAAAAAGTTTTTACGTATAAAAACTGCCTCGGTGGCGCAGCGGGACTGCTGTGCTAGAGGTCCCGGGTTCGATTCCCGGGTCGGGTGAAAATGGTATTGGGTTTTTCTATCATAAAATTCCAGTATTAAGATTTTCCCGGAGTTTGGTAAACAAATGTTCCCGGTTGATGACAATAGGCTCGCCCCCTATTTCATGGGACCAAACATAGCTGGCGAAATGTGGGTGTGAAAACACCTCTGCCTACCCCTTCGGGGAAAAAGGCGTGATGCTATGTTATGTTATGTTTATAAAAAGTTTAAACTATGTTTTTTATTATAAAGCTGAAGAGTTCGGTAAAACGAACTAATCTCAGGAACTACTGGACCGATTTGAAATTATTCTAGTGTTGGATAGCTCATTTATTGTAGAAGGCTACATATATATCACGCTAATATCAATAGGAGCTGAATAGCCATACAAAGAGCTGCGGGAGCGAAACCCCTCGCCATGGCAGCCAGTCATAAATAATAGTCACTTTACAACTAAAACATCATAGCATCACGCCTTTTTCCCCGAAGGGGTAGGCAGAGGTGTTTCACACCCACATTTCGCCAGCTATATTTGGTCCCATGAAATAGGGGGCGAGCCTATTGTCATCAACCGGGAATTTGTTTACCAAACTTTGTTTTTATCTATAATATGTATGTATTTACAAAAAAAAAATGTATTTAAGTAGTATATCAGTTGTTTAGTACCCATAACACAAGCAAATATAATTGCTTACTTTGGGACTAGATGGCGCTGTGTGAATGTGGAAAAAAAAAAAAAAAAAACTCCGGGAAAATTTCAGTACTGGAATTTCATGATAGAAAAGCCCAATAACTACCACCAACCAACTAAAATATTGCTTTTGAAAAAAGCCCAATGTACAAAACTTATTGAACATTTCATCCATAATGGATCTCAAATACAATGTTTATAATCATAATTCTTAGTACATACTCATAAAATGGTCATCAGTATAAATAAGTCCTTGATACCTCTAATAACAGTAGTTTACGTCCCATTATTCAGCCATTGTCGTATATTAGTTTAAACTTTCTATTAGCTGTTGTAGAGTTTGCAACGAAAGTAGGATTTTTTTTTTTTCTCTTTAAAAAGACAACGCCCGCACTAGGTAACAAGCCCTGTGTCGCGGGGAGCTTTACAAACATGAAACTAACGGACACAAAGTACACCCAGACTAGAAACAAATATCTATGAATCACACAAATATTTGTCTCGTGTGGGAATCGAACCCACGTCATCCAACACGGCGATGTAGTGGCGAGGCGACCACTTTAACCACTGCGCCACGGTGATAGTCCGTAGTAGTATTAATATTTAATTTTGACTAAAGAATCTATAAGAACCTTCTTAATTAATTTTTTTTTTTGCTTTAAGATGTATTTCATCGTCATCGTTATTATTACAACCCATAAATGTCCAACTGCTGGGCACAGGTCTCCTCCAAAGATTGTGAAGGGAATTTAGCCTACTATACCACGCTTGCCAGACGGGTTAGTATAGGATTTTGTTTCGAATTTTCCTTTTCTCACAGTGCTCTTGTCTGTTTAAGCCTTAAACTGTAAGGTTAAGGCTACTCGTAAGTAACTAAGGATTCTCCCTTAGTCGCCTTTTACGACACCACATGGGTTGATATTTGGTAGTTACATTATGTATTATGAATCCGTCACTACACGGACGATTAGACGTATTTACATTGAATAAAATAATTTGTGTTAATAGCACTGTCAATGGTCCTCAGAGATGGTAGTATTAAAAAAATCCTTACTTCTTAATTTGATTTGAGAAGTTTAGGTGTTGGATCGTATACAGGTAGCATTGGATCACGCCAAGATGATGCGTGGTTTCATACTTTTATTTTAAAGTTTTTCATTTTAGTATATACACTTTTGCCGACATTGTTGCTGACCGTACAATGGCAACGTCATTCAATCATCCGCCCAATAAATATTTCGCCTCATGTTTTCATAATAAACACACATTTCACTTGTATCGTAACGTTATGACATGGCGGTACCAGTAAAAAGTTTAAATAATGCCCGCCGACCACTAAAGGTATGGAATCGATGCGCCGACAATATATCTTATGAACTAAAAGTGCGACACGTGCCGGGAAGAATGTAGATATTGGATATGTGAAAAAATGTCGGCTGTACTCTTATTAGACGAAATGGAATGGTTTTGGACGTGTACCGGGTTAAATTGGTATTTAGATTCAACAATGGAAAAGGTGTCTAGGATCAATACACACAGAATAGATTTGAATTTGTCTTACTTCCAATTAGTTGTTTTGGGTTTAGTTGTACTTGTGTTATGTTGTGTTCGTGAATTAATCCTTTGTTGACCTTGAGAATCTATAGTAGTATCTGTAGAGAATAATAATAACACCTCTCATTATTTTCACTGATAAAACAAATATTTAGTAATTAGTAGATAAGTAAAACATGGGGTGATTGACAGCCTACATGTTGGCATGGCAATTTTTATTTAAAACTAAATAATATATATTTTTTCCCCTGTTACGATCTTTCTTTTCCTGTATAAATTTAGTTAGTAAACTTTTTAGAAAAAAGTATGAGGGTAAATTACTATATCAGTTTACTTGTTTACACCATTTACTATATATTTTTTCATTCAATTCAGACTAAATTTATTCAGAAAAAGAAATATCTTAACCGAAAAAAAGTACAATTTTTAATTAAAGATAGCCTTGCCTGCCTTGCCACATAGGCTGTCAATCACCCAACATTGTATTCTTCTATAAATTTTAATATAAACAAAATTTATTTTATAGGACAAAAGAATGTCTGAATCCTCTTAATACTATAATACAATTAAGATATATATAGCGTTTTTTAGTGCGTGTTAGTATTCTTATTCGCTTTTTTCCATATTATAACTGCAGGCATAGAACTCTTCTGTTCATAGAACTCTAACTTTAAAATAATTTATATTCGTTAAATTAATTGACAATCTTTACCTATTAGCCGCCTCAGTAGGTACGACATAACTAGATTAATATGAATTGACAAATATGTAAATTAATTCTTCCTACAAAGGATTACCTACTCAAAATATTACGTCAAATGACAACTTGCAAAACAATTTTGCAAGTGTCTATTCAATTTACCTTTGCATAATATATTTATAAGCTTCTATAAGATATTTTACGCGGATATGTAAGTCGGAAATACATGTCAAAACGTGAGTAGTAAATACGTTTCTATTAATTTGAAGAATTGCATCACTTAAGTAATCTTGTTTGACAGATGTGCGAAATACGAAAGCAACTTTACAGGTTCTATCATTCATATAGACGGCTTAACTCCAATTTTGATTACACTTGTTACAAAAGAAGGCTTAGCCCTGTAGACTACTGCTTTCATTGTGAAAGAAAGTACCCCAAAAACATGTGCAAAGTACTACATGGGCACAAAGAAGCAATTTTCTTTGACAAACTGTGTTGCGCGACATCCTTACTAGCTGATCCATTTGTCACTGACAGCGTTATTATGTAAGTGGACAGAGGAACAACTGACAAGTACTGTCAGCACACAAAGCAACTCGCGATGGCTCGCGACTTAACCTGACATCGTAAAACCTTCACCGTTTACTAGTTACGATAGAGATCTTTGATTAACTACTGATTAAGTGGTCAGCATAGTTTGAATGATTCATCAGGGTGAATTTTATAATAGGTTTTGAAAAGACTACTTACAGATGTAAACGACGTAAAAGACATTGCTTTAGTAAATAATTCAGTTGCATTTATTCCTTTGTATGTGTTACAGTCAAAACCCTTAACCAGTCAAAAGTAGTTTTGACTGGCCATATCTAACCAACTCTTAAGAAAGTAAGGAGATCGGAACTAACTATTTAGGTAAGGTTAGTTTTTATAATAATTATAACCTAACTTATCATAATCAGTTTTGAAAACTCGTTTAGTATTGACCTCTTTATTTTTTTAAGAGTTTTGACTGATATAACCGGTTAAAACTACTTTTGACTAATTAAGAGTTTTGACTGTAACATATGGATCGAATTTCGTGGATATTTTTTTTTTATTGCCTGTAGTGGCAGACGAGCAAGCGGCCCACCTGATGGTAAGTGGTTACCGCCGCTCATGGACGTTGGCAATGTTAGGGGCACAGCCAGGCCGCTGCCTACCTTGAGAGGATAGCTCTCTTTAAACCTCGTTTGAAGAAGGATATATATATATATAGATATCGAACTCATAAAATCCATTCATACATAATATAGTTCTTTACAAGGTAGGCAGAGGCTGTTTTCCTCCACCTGCTACGATGCTAGTACTCCTGACCCGTCGTCAGTTATATTAGGTCCGTTATTTAGAACATTCTCGATTTTGGTCAATAAACCTTTTTCTAGATCTTCCCTTTCCTTTTAATTCTGCTGACTTTCACCTCTTCTAATATAGTTCATTAATAAACGTTGGGATATTGAATGCACAATAACTTATCGCTAATTTTTCCTTTCCTGTCCTTTATCTGAGGCACTAGTGTGTGTTATACGTTTACTCTAGATTAAGAAAATTTTTTTACATAATTTTTTTATGTTCAACTGTTATTGCCCCAATAAAGAATATATTAATAAATATCTCTCGCCACATTTACCAACAGGATGCTCTTTTCCTATAATATATAAGTTAACTTACTCTAATAAGTCATCATCACAGATCCATACATAATTCCTTCAACATCAATCAGTGCCACACACACTATGTTTTAGAAAAATGATACCAACGATGTGTCATTAGGAAACTTACATACAAGCTGGACTTGACAACATACATGTATTAACTATGTCATTTGTGACATTCAATTTAGTTTGTCGTATACATTATGATATCTAAACTAGTATTATAAAGAGGTTTGTATGTAACGAATAAACTTAAAAACTACTGCACCGATACAAATTCATACCGATACAAATCAATCGATTTCAAAAATTATTTTGCCGTTAGAAAGCTACATTATCACTGAGTAATATAAGCTATATAACACCACACTATGGCCAATAGGAGCTGAGTAGTGGTGTAATACAGAACGACGGGAGCTAAGCCCCGCACGACTTCTAGTGTTATATATAGGCGTATAACATAGGGAATGATTAACATATTTATGAATAGTCCTAGTGTTTACGAGGCACAATAATGTTATCTTCTTTATTTTATAAGCGAGCTGAAGGAGCAAAAGAGATGTAATTAATACTTAACGAATTTATCTTACAGCCGCACTCAGTCGTCAATTAGCAGTAATCTGTCGTTAACACAATTTTTTCATTGAATAATCGTCTTTAGGCGTATAGACTTAAGTATTACACGTTTTTACTAAATAAACTTTAAAGTTTATTAACGTCTCTGAGTACGGTTCTAAATAGTATTAATGAAAAGAAGTATGTCAGCTTTTACCATCTGAGAAATTAAAGTAGGACCTAAAATGAGCTTAAATTGAATATACTTTTAATATTCTGAACCAAATCATTATTAATTAACCGATAAAGTCCTAGCTAATACAATTCTGGTGTATATAGTTCAGGCCATCATTTTTATATTGGCAACAAATTGTCTCGTACAAAAGTTACTTGCATTAGATGAAGGTAAAGTTACGTCAAGAAAAAATAACCATCATTTATTATAAATTGAATATGTTAATTGAAAATTATTTAATAACACGGTCGATAAAGAAATGTTAGCGGTAATTAACTGTAGCTTAGCTAAACTGTTAATAACATATCCTTTTATTACGAAACTCATTTTCATATTAAAAGTACACACATTGTACGGCCATTATAAACTGGCCACCTAACATTTGACTTTCTGTTGTACTAATTATAACAAAAAATAACCATGAATAATATCAAAACTTATTTATTATTTTTAAAGCGTGAAAGAAAGAAACTTACGAGTATGTCCATATTTTTTTCTTGACACCTGTCAAAGAATAAGTGTACACAACTTGTTGATCAAAACTGTCTTTCCAACAGAATTCGATAGCTATAAAGTGCGTCAACTGCAAACAGGAAAACATATCAAATCAAACATCGATACAAATCCAATAAATCAATTTATGACGTAGAGTCCAATTTAGCCAAAGAAAGTCTAATCCGAGCGGTAGTAACTCAGCTTTCTAGGACTCACTTATTCAATTTACGTTCTGCGCCGGACAAGAGTTGGAACAATAAGCGGGAGCTACATGGGCGAGCACTACCAACCATTACGTATTCCAACCACGATCCTATCTCAACTCGAACGCGTAAGCTAACACAAACGAGACCGCCCATTGGACTATTTCCAACGATGCACAACTTCCCAACTAACTTTAAACTGCTCATATGAAACTCGGCAATGATTCGCTCACACTACGGTTTTCGCCTTCGCATTTCCTCGCGGCGAAAACGCACCGACCAAACGTCATTGGCTGATAATTGTCGCTCCCCGGCGCGGCGCCCTTATCGCCCTAGATAACCACGCTTCCATCTTATTGTCCATTTGTTAAGATACCACAATGCACTCGGAATATTACTAATTAGGCTCTGTTTATGAGCCTACCGGCCATTGTTGAAAGAATGAGATAGTTATCGGTTTGTTGTCTGCAAATGAGATTTGCGATGCCGCTTTGTCGGTTGGCAAAATTGTATGAGCTTTGTTCCATCTGAAATATTATCTGTAAACCAGTGTGGTGGACATTGTTTTTGTGGCAGTTAGCAGGAGGTTGTTTGCTATCTGATGGTTAAAGTAAAGCTTCGTTATGTGAATGCAAGTTGCAGTTATGTTTCAAGTTTTTCGGGAAGTGACCCTTGCTCCGGGAATTTGGGTTTGTGGCTGGGCGTACGTCCGTATGTGCAGTTTTATGCAGCTGCATCGTACTGAATAACTGTCTTAGTGAACCGTATTGTTTCATCTTGATGTGTTGGTACTAAAAAAATTTAGCAGTCATCATCTTCCGACCATATTTTTGACGCTCAGTATCAACAATCTTGTCGTGCAGTTTAAAATCACTTGAATCTGGTACTTAAAAACTTATTCCAATTAGATTTAGGTCTACAATAGCATGAATGAAACTCGAAAAAAAAAACTAAATGATAACTATTCGTTCTACATACTTCACTTGATATTGATTACGTACGTCGTCGACTGGAAGTGCAAACAATGTACTGCTACAATTTATAGCAGTCGCATTGCAAAAGATTTACAATTTAACACTTTGTGTGTAATTTCAAATAAAAAATCCATAAAATTGAATACGCGCGTAATGACCATTGAAATATGCGCCGAGGAATCGTAAAATTCAATTGTGGGGGTGTAAATGTACAATGAAGTTGGAAACTTTAAAATACGCCACTTGAAATACGGGCTTCTGATAGTAGTGCTTGTGTGGCCAACATTTGTGGTGAAGTTTGGACTGAATATTTAATGCATTAAGTTCTGGTAATGTGTATGTTGGTGCAAACATTTGGACCAAGTTATAATTGAGGATAGCGACATCGATCAAGAGATCGTTAATTTTATGATTATAATAAAAGGATATGAAGACATTTTACTGTACACTCTTATTTAAATAAAGAGATAATAAGAGCTTATTAGCCAAATAGTAGATAATGTTTTTATTAAAGATTTTTTATTACCAATCATTACTCCTTCCGGAGAAAGTTGTAATAACTTTCGGCTATTTGACATGCTTGTCTATTTGTCATTAGTTTGTTTAATGCTGTTATATACCGCAATTAATTCAACAGTAAATGACCTACTCGATTTATATAATATGTTATGATTAGCAAATTGCTCAGCGGTGCAGATTGTCATAAAATTTACTAATACAAAGCGTGATTAACTTTGTATTCCTTTATTGTATGTGTGCCGCGACACAGCTAATTCCCTAGTGCAAACCTTAAAAAAAGCGAATACATAACGATAATAATTGTTTATCATATAGACAGACACTATATTGGGATTCATTTTATAAAGAAATAAAATATATAAATAAATATATTATGAAATAAGATATAAACAAATACTAATTTTTTTATAAGCTATTTCACTGTGAATTCAATGATACACATTGTCAAAAAGAGATAAAACTCTAAGTGAATTATCATCATTAGCATCATCATCAGCAAACCATTGTTGTTCCACTGTTGCGCTTGGGTCTTTTTTTTTATTATTTAGGCCATAATCCACACACACTGGGCTAGTGCGGGTTGGTGGATCAGACATACATTTAGAATTTCTTCTAGGGTAAGTGGGTTTCCTCATGATGTAAAGTAAATTACATGACTAGTACATAATAATATAAATTAATGGCAACCAGCTTGCCTAATGTCTTTTTATCACCTTACGTATATAAAAAATTGCAAGTAATGAAAAATTAGAATTTGATCTCAAAATCTGTTATCGATAGAAGCAATTCACAAACGTAAAGGCATCGCAAACATTTGTCCAAGCCATACCTAAGGACTAACACCAATATCGGTTTTGTCGAAAAAACACGTCGCTGAATTTTACGTCGCCGTGTTGTCGCTAGATAAAATCGCATTTCGCGTTTATTGCACAATGAATTGTAGCGTTTTATGTTAATAACCTGGGCATGTGGGCCGAGAATGTCGAAATACTGACTAATCTGACCGTGGGTTGCCCACGGAAAAAAAAAATGGCAATTTTAAATTATACACGCTACCCACATATCTCATATGTTCTTTATAAACACTCCTAGATTTTTAATTACTTAATTATTTATTTGTTGAATCGTCCTTTCGCCTACATTCTTAATTGTGTTGATTTTAAGAAGTATTGGCTTATTTATTGTTAATGGTTGATTATCGATTAATGTTTGTTTAAGGTAGTCGGTAGTTAGCAGTGTTGTAGCCATATCTCATGTAACTGTTCTAAGATATTTTTGGACTTCTGAACTATTAGTCAAATACACTAACGATCTATAAAAGGATGTTGTATGAATATTGATAGTTTGCCATAAAATATTACAATCATTTCTTATGAATGGTTACTCTAGTCGTCTTTAAATTCTAATATGCTTTTTGCCTTTTATATGCTGTCATATATTATACGTTGAATGATTAATTAGCGAATTATAAGACTGGGTTTTAGTTTTTTGTTGTTCGATGTAAATATTTGTATATGACAAGCTATTTATATCAACACAAAGCACAATGGAGTGTTAAGATTTTCACCGAGTCTATGTCCCTGTGCATGTTTAGTCCTCCTATAAACATTGTCAATATCATATTAATTAGTTATAGAATAGATCTAGTGTAATAAACAAAATTATATTAATATAAACAATACAAAATTGTACCAAGAATCTCAATAGAAAGACAAGCCCTGTAAAGGTGAAATAGATTTTTTTTTTAAATTGTTTTTGTGACTATGTCTTGCTCAATTTTTATATCGTTGTCCAATGTTTGAAAATGATAGCGAGCATATTTAAATTTTGAAACATTTGACGATCAATCGAATTCGAAAAAATATTAGTGTCAAAAAACTACGTCTGTCGAATCGATAGTATCGAAAGCGAGCCGAAACACAATTGATTACATCGGTGAAACCACTAGTGACGAAAGCCCCGTGGTCACCGCGTGGTCCGCCCACAGTACTCGTCCTCTTATTAAGACGTTTCGTTGTTTTCTCTCAAATCGATGATCGAAAGTTGTTTGTGTCCTGTATTTTATTAACGTGTAATATTGTGATATGTCATTTGTGCATAATTTCATAATATTTGTATACATTCATACCCACTTGATACTTCGCAATTGAATATAAATTATAATAATATATACTTAGTAATAATAGTAATAGTATTCTTTTATACTTTGATATAGTTCATTTTGACAACAGCTGGACTAAGGCCAGCTTTGCCTATTCTTCGTTGTAGTTTGTCAGATCGTCGAAAAGTGTTTAAGTCGTCAGACTAAAGTTTTTAAGACTATATCAGCGTCGATGCCCACATTTAAGGCCTCATTATGCCGCTGCATTTTTATTTTTTATCAAAAAAAAAAACTAGACGGCAGATGACGACTTTTCACTATAGTACAGTAGTAGTGTTAAAACAATTAGAAGTTGCCACTTACATTTATCAATAACTTACGACACGTAAAGAGTGTAGTAGACGAAGACATACGATTCCTCTGATCATTTTCCGGTGAACCACCAATCGTCTCAACTGTCTTCTCCCTGATTGATTAAACAATCCGTGAATGATTCCTGTTAGCGTCACGAGTGGCAGAGCGTAGATAATAATTGTACTAGCATGCCTAATGGTTTTTTTTAAATATATATGTCATACTTAATTGATTTATTAAAGAATACGCTGCGTTCGAGAGTCTGTCCTGGGTACATATACAAACTTTTTAGGCCCGCCCGGTATTAGTCTATGGGCCCGCCCTATTTGTCTTAGCTCCCTTTTCTCGCTTTGAGCTCGCCATGGACGCACGCTTGCCGCAACGCCATGTATAATATATTTGGTTTCATTGGAAAATTTCCCCTGTAGTCTACAATGCCAATAGTCGAAGATCGGTGGTCATACAATATTAACGTAACTATAAAGTAAAGCATTTCCTTTGGTTTAAGTCGTGTATTTGATACTTGTATACTAAGTAATCAAGTTCTAAGTACACGCTCTTTTATAGCTTTTTCCTTATGCTATAAAACTATACTGTTGTATTTGGCGTTTATTTTATTTGTTACGTCATAATAATTTTATTTCCCTTTAACGCAACTGAAATAGAATTTTGTCCATTCTGAACCTCTTTTTATGTAGTTATAATAAAGTAACAATAATTTATTTTATAGGTTCTGTATTTGAGAAATTGTTACGCTCCATGTTAAAAAGAAAGAATGAAAATAGTATTGTGTGGAATATATTACTAAACTACTATCTACATCTACACTTCTACACTAATATTTGTATTTTTGTATGTAACGAATAAGCTTAAAAACTACTGGACCGATTTCAAAAATTCTTATGCCGTTAGAAAGCTACATAATCAATGAGTAACATAGGCTATATAACACCTCGCTACGGCCATTAGGAGTTGAGCAGTGGCCAATTAAGAACGACGGGCGGACTTCTAGTGATCAATAATCTTGTTACATTACTAACCCCTAAATTGAAATAGCAGACGTATCTATACCAATTACAATGTATTTGTAACATCAGTACATTGATAACGTGACTTATTTAAGTGTACAATAGTCATGTCAATGGGATCAAATAAGAATAGGTCCGTGCTTTGGAAGGCATGTAAAGCCGTTGGTCCCGGTTATCACTTGATGTGATAGTCGTTAAGTCAAGTTGGAAGCCTTCTGGGCGACTCGGATAAATTCCAACACTACCCTAGTGTTGGAATTTATATAATATAATTATTTATTTACTCACATAATAACAACTTGGGCAGGGCTATCAGGCGTTAGGAAGAGAGGTAGACCTGCGGCCCAGTGGGCAGATGACATAATTAAAGTAGCTGGTAAAAACTGGATAGAAACAGCACAGAACAGAGAGACTTGGAAATCCCTAGAGGAGGCCTTCACCTTCGACACGAGGGGTTCTTACTAAAAACTGATATTTAAATTTTAGTTTATGTTAAAAATTCTTAGTTTACTAGTTTATTTTTATAAACACAAACTTACAAATACATAATATGTTATATTGTAAAACTTATTTTTAAAGTAAGAAATAAAAGGCTTTTTATTTTATTTTTATTATATATATATATATTTATATTTATTTATTTGCCTCAAGCCCATACGATAAGAAGAAGAAGAATAGACACGCAGTCATTACTATCCCGCTTGGCCAGCGTAGTATAGTAGGCTAAATTCCCTCCACATTCTTTGGAGTACACCCGTGCTCAGTGGGACGTTTATGGGTTGAAATGATGATGATGACGCAGCTATTGCCACTTTTCTAAAGAGACAAAGTACACACAAACTCGAAACAAATACATATTAGTGAACATTCCACTACTCCAACAAATTCTTAAGGGTCGGCAACGCGCTCGTGATGCCCCTGGTGTTGCAGGCGCCCATAGGCTTCGGTAACCGCTTACCATCAGGCGGACCGTACGTCTGTTTGCCACCGCCGTGGTATAAAAAAAAAACATTCTTAGTCAAACTAAACTGCAGATCAATAAAAGTGTTATAGAACTAGCGCCTTCGTGAAAGCTGCGCGTGCGGTGGATGTATCGATCATAGTCGATTCTGTCATATGCTGTGTTGACAAGTTGGGACAACTATAATTTATCACTTGTTATCAATATACATAGTCATAAAAATGTTGTGCGCATGTTTTATTTAAATTTCAAATTATGGATAGTCAATAGGGTTGTCAAGTGAAACGTTCAGATAAAGCCTGTATGAAATACTAACTTCTCTCCGCTGCTTTGTCCGCGTTTATTGTCAGTACAAAGTCGCGTATATACAATAAGACAACTTCCTGATCGGCTAGTTTCCAAATATATATTTACTTACCTAAGTTTCTGTTCATGATGATGAAATTTTATGTTCAACATTCCGAATAACACAGTACACAAAAAGATTCAGCAGTCCAGTAGAGTATACACAGCAAACGTTTGGAAACTAGTCGAGTATGAAGTTTTCAGATAACAGGTACTAGATTATTTATTAGTGTGCCAATTTTAATACAAATTTTTTCGGTATTTCTAGCGTGATTGATTAACACACATCGATCCATATATTCATCCATTCATCTATCCATCCTTGCCATTGCATTAATATTAGTAGGATTGGAATATAAGTGTCAGCGTGATTCACAAACGCATCACAGCGCACGTTCATTTCATATCAGCTGTATTTTTTTTTAAAACACTTTAATATCATTTCTTAAATAATATATTGTACATTTCTTACCTTATGATTGGATTTGGGAGGATTGAAATTAATTAATTTTACTTAGCTATTATGTCTTTTGTTATTATGTAACTTTTACTCCATATAGATGTCTTTTAATGATTGCATCAAATAAATTTTATTTGATTTCTTCTTTCTTTTTTCTTTATGGTTTAAGTTTCAGAGTACATACATATATTGTACTAACTTATGAAAAATTACATTTTAAAGGTTTTTCAGTTAAATTTTTGCGACAACTTGATATTTAATAGTTAATATGATAATTGCCAATTATATTCTCACTAGCCACTTGGTATAGGCTAAAATAATATTACAATTATGTGACAGTAATGTATATATAGTATTAAAGCAGGTGGCGATACAGACGATACTTTCCAATAAAACACATCGTTGGTGTAATAATGAAATTCTCGTAAAAACTAGTTTCATCCATACAAAATAAAGCCTTTACACAGTAAAATTGCCGTGCAAATTATATGTTTATACATGAAATATACGAAAGTTGGGTAAGATACCTGAATTAATCATCACATCACGAATATAACCTGTCTTCTGTTATCTCTGGCTGAGGTGACGGAATCCATGTTATTTTAGCCTTTACATATTAATGACCATATATGAATATATTTATGAGTTAATTAAATCTAATTACTAGATACGCATGCGCATCGATCATTCATCACGCTACTGAATATTTGTAATTAATATACTTATAATTATGATGCGTGTTTATTTAAGTGCCCAGTACACGTGTTAGTTTACATAAAATTATGTGGTCTTATTATTGACCATACTGCTGCTGTATTTAATAAGAAATGGCTTTGTTAGACATGAGACTCATTCCAGAATAAGAGAAAAAAGATCAATCTACACTAATATGTATGTACTATACTAATATGTAATCAATAAACTTAAAACTACTGGACCGATTTCAAAAATTACTAAATTACCGTTAGAAAGCTACATAATCATTGAGTAACATAGGCATATAACACCACGCTACGGCCAATAGGAGTTGAGCAGTGGCCAAATAAAGAATGAACGAGCGAAGTCCCGCGTGACTTCTAGTAAAGTAAATAAAGTGCTTTTTTATTAAATAGGTAAGTAAATATTTATAAGAGAATTTGATTCATAGATACCTTATTTATATTTGCATACTCTCTATGGGTAGAATGTTCGCATCACAAACAATTTTCGTTACTTCTGTGTCCTTACTTCTGTGGTACTGTAAGTTGGTAACAGTTAGTATGTGTTGGAAACAAATTGTGCATTTGCATTCTGTAGTCATTCTTTCTTAGTTGTTGCTAAGTCCGATTGTGACTTAGGAGTTACTAATCTAGAGCTAGAAAAATGCGGCGTGGTTGATTTTCTGACGTCATTTAGAAACAACATTTTATGAAGTTTCTAAAGAAATTTAAGATCGTTCTGAACAACGTCATAGTTTGCAGTGCCGCTGTTTTATAAGATGAATAGTATGTAATACTCATTATACTGTTTAAATTTTGTTTTATAGCAGACTTTTAGAGCACTATACTTTAGGAATCTTTGGAAAATTGCGGAATTGCATAATTTCTAATCAAATTTTCTTAGGCTATTGGACAAATCCATCAAAAAAGTGTGTCTACTTACACCTTTATAATTATCTATCTATGCGTAAAATGACTCAATCATACATTTGGTAATGCATTCATCTTATGTGTTAATCCCTTGGTGATAATTGTAACACAGAACGAAATAATTTGAATATTTATAAACACTTATCTAAAGCTTTTCCCCTTAACTACTATTGGTTGATGATAATTGATAATACTTATAAATAATTTCCGCCCGGCCGCGGCTTGTTCCGTGTGTGTGCGTGTGTATGTCATAAATAATACCTTTTATACAAAAGTTATTTGTTTTTCTCCACAAATGTATGGACGTTATGTAAATTTATCTTGTTCTCCTTCATAAACGTTGTTTTAAATACTTTTCTTGATACACCTGTGCACCCTGCTGATTAATGTCGGCTTCTTAGATATATTGTCAACGTATTTTACATTTCCGATGGTTGACATTTTATTGTTGACTTAAATACAAATTGCGTTTTTATAGCGTAATTAATTACTGTTCGGTTTTAATTAGCTAAAGGTGGTTAATGATTCCTTGGTACTTAAATGTTAAGAGTTGCAAATGCAATTGATCGTGCAAGCAATATGCCGATTGACTACTTACTAGAGCTAAGAGGTTATGACGAATTATTTAAAAAAATATCTGTAGTGTCTGAAGTCCCTTCGCGCGTGGGTTAGATTTGTTTTGTGGTAGATAGCCCTTAGGGATGTGCTTGCGTTGACATCTTTCATTGATATGTAACAAAGTCGGTTTTGCTGCTGCTTCTGCAGAGTGAAACCAAATGCGCATAAATTTTATCGCAAGATGTGCAATCGAGGAATCACATGTTCTGAAGGCTGGGCTTTACCTGAGGTGACCCATTAGCCTTGTCATCCAGCATGGTAGTGCCCAGTTTCAGTTCCACTTTTCTCAGAAGTCCAGTTTCCTTGTGTAATTAGTTTAGTTTTATTAAAACTAACGGGAGATATCGAGTTGTTTTTAATAATATGGTACGAGTTACTCACAGAAGTCAGGACTGTCGACCTGGTTTCAGTTCGGGGGACCTTCAGGGCGCGTGCGCAACGACGCGGCGGCAAAAGTCCGAAATCCTTATATTAGTGACCCGTAACATAATATTGAAAATAATTTAGGTTTGGCTGTATTTATTATTTTATGTGACTCTTAAATTGTCAAAAACAGTTGACCCTCTGTTAGCTAATCTATGGAACGACAGGTCGTGTCATGGATGCGGGACGTGCAAAGGGTTAAAATGTTAAATGATAAAGCCATTTACGAACAACCACCACGTGGTCACAGATAACTCTGTTATCTAAAAGCTCTCAAGCGTCTAACCACCACTCAGCGTGCGTTCGAAAGCACTCACCCTTCAAACACTTGCGCATCCCGGCTCCCGTTTAATTAGTTACACAATCAACTTTCCAACTTTCATGGAAATAAAATTTCACGGGTAATTATCACTTTTGTGCGTAATATTTTTTTCGCCGACACTATACGTGTCAACGCCATAACTCACAGGTTTAATAATATGCCGGCGGTCTGTCCACATTATTCTTGGGCGAAGATGCGCAACACTGCGATATTTTAGGGCTTGGTACAAGTTTTGGGGTAAAGCGAGCCAAGTCTAGATAGTACGATATCCAAATACTTTCTAGAGTATATTTTTTACGAAAGCTTTCAAAAATACCCATTTGTCTGCCCATTCTGTTTGGTCATTTAGAGGAAGTATTTATTAAAAAACAGGACTGCCTAATCTTAAACGAAATGTCGTCACAAACTAAAAAAATCTGTCTCACTATTCATACAAATTAAATACAAACAGGTATTAATTTAGATGAGACGTATTATTAAAGATATAAACTACAAACATACATATTCCTTACAGTGGTAGTTTCTGCATACTTTCAGTTAGCTTCTACTAACAAAGAGATGGTCCTCGCCCCCGCACGTCACTCACACTGCACTGTAACGCAACCGTTCATTAACTTACGCGTTTCGGATAATTACGTACTGATAAACCAAGCAAATTGTTCGCGAATTATCTTCTCGGGGCGTGTGTGATGAATATCATCTCGTGTCCCAAAAAAACCCCTTTTTTACGTACAAACTGTCACTGTAATTGCGTAGTGTTAATTATACAGTTATTTTGAAAGTTTTATGATGTATTCAATTTGTGCATCATTACGATTGAAGCATGCGAACACAATGACATTATACGTAATAATTGGTAGAAATTATTACTGAGTACTTGCATTCAACCTTTGTTGATTGCTCTGGGTTTCTGTGCTCATATTATAAAGCTGAAGAGTTTGTTTCGTTGGTTGAACGTCATAATCTCAGGAAGTACTGGTTCGATTTAAAAAATTCTTTCAGTGTTGAATAGCCCATTTATTGAGGAAGGCTATATGCTATATAACTTCACGCTACGGCCAATAAGAGCCGAGCTAAGGTCAAACAAAAAACAACGGGACTGGCTTCTAGTTAAATAATACGAAAGCAGCAATTCTTTTTATATAAAATTTCATACGTCTCAAAAACCTTTATTTATTTAAAACTTTGATGGACGACAATGCTGGGACGATTTCAATCGGTGAGTTGATTCAACACAGCTGTTTTACATTAACTTTTATTACATTGAACGACTTGTGCGCGATAATAAATTCAATCATCGTAATAACCGTACAATGTTACCGTAACTAAATGAAATTTGTGATCAATACGCGTACCAATAAAACGTCTTTCGAGAAACCACAAGTAATCGCTGGTCAGCGTCAAAATTACGCGTCAATCATCGGATACTCGTCTCGGAACCAATTATAGTGACACGTTAAAAATCAGGTCGAAAAATCTCTAAGTAATTATCAAACTAAAATATATCTTATTACATTTGTTTAAAGTTGAGAGTTAACTTTCTTAGTACACTCCCCGAAGTTGCTTGCCCGAAAATCACGATTTGATGTTCTTTATGTCCTCTGTTTATTTTAAAGCAGCCCATGTTAATTATCGCATCCAATTTAATTTTATGCACTTTGTTACGAGCACATCTCTCTGTTATGTTCATTGGAGGAAAAGAGATAGCGAGTGAGGTGATACATATAAATCGACAATGTAAAATTTTACGATATAATCGCAGCAAATTCAATGGGTTTGCTATGGTGTCACAAAGCGTGGACGTGGCATTTGTTGTTTTTTGTTTTTATTTGAGAATTAAAGACAGGAAGATGGTAGTTTATTTTGTTTAAATATTTTTCACCATAATATGAACTAAAACATCATTTTTAAAAGATATTTGAATATTTAGTAGGTATAATAAATAATTATAATAATTAATAAATAATAAATAATCGTTAATATACTTAATATACATAGATATTCATTTAATAGATATAATATGTATATACATATAAGGTAATAAGTACTATATACATAGTACTCGCACTCTGGGTTATAAAATTCCTTGGATATATTTGCGTCCTTAAATTGATTCAGTGTTGACGTAGCATAATTGTCGGTTTTATTTAAATTAAGAACTTTTTTACTCTTTACCTAAATCTCAGCGTCATTTGTTTTTGTGTCTTTCAGTATCATGACTGTATGTTATTGAAATGACTAAAAAAAATTGACTTTGACTTTGAAAAGCAATTTCATTGAAGTTAAGTTTGCTCAATAAAACCAGGTCCCGGTGACTAGTCCATATGGAGCTAAAATAAATTTAACTGGTTCGTTTCCTATGCGGACCACAACAATTATACAAAGTCAAATAGAAATTACCTTCTATTATGTCTGCTCCCATTCATGCACAAACTATTATCCCTAAGAATTATACATGATGAAAACACTATTAAATCACTAACACACAAGCGAATCTCTGTAAAATGTTAGTAATAAATAACAATACAATATTTAGGTGTATTACAAATGGTGTCGTAGTCCCGTGGACCAGCTTTGTCGTACGTCGTATTGTCCCGTGTATACCGGCACTTATGATGATAAATGTGGACGGACATTGTGTCGCGTCATAGTACCGTATGCAGATAAAATTGTATTTTGTGCTTTCGAAACGTTTGGAGCGCGGGAATATATTAAACATCAAGGAGGCTAAATGACATACAAAATTCAAGTAGAATAAGTAATCCAATGTATAGAGTAACTAGATGTGCGCGGGGCTTCGCTCCCGTCGTTCTGTATTTGGCCACTGCTCAGCTCCTATTGGCTGTAGCGTGATCTTATATAGCTTTTGATACTCAGTGGTAATGTAGCTTTTTAACGGCAAAAGAATTTTTGAAAACGGTCCAGTTGTTTTAAATTTATTCGATAGCTATATAAATGCAATATAGTAATAATAATAATATAATAATATTCTACCACATTCACACAGCGTCATCTAGTCCCAAAGTAAGCAATTATATTTGCTTGTGTTATGGGTACTAAACAACTGATATACTACTTAAATATTTTTTTTTTTTGTAAATACATTCATATTATAGATAAATTACACCTAGACACAGAACAAATCTTAATACTCATCACACAAAGATTTGTCCTAGATGGGGATCGAACCCACGACCTCCGGCTTAGCAGTCAGGGTCATTAACCACTAGACCAACAGGCCAGTCAAATAGTGTAATATATATAGTGTAGATGATCTTTTTTCTCTTATTCTGGCATGAGTCTCATGTCTAACGAAGCCATTTCTTATTAAACACAGCAGCAGTATGGTCAAATAATAAGACCACATTTATATGTAGACTAATACGTGTATTGGGCACTTAAATAAACACGCAAGTTTATTCGTTACATACAAAAATACAAATCTCTTTATAATATTAGTATAGATATAGATGAAAGCTCGACTAAGGCTTGGACCTCATCTAGGGATACAGTATCGCACTTTTCTTACTTAATTATTCTTATTTTAGGACATAGCCTAAAACTGGCTTATTCCACTTTTCCCCGTTGGATGATCCCCATTGATGGGGATTAGTGAACTTTTTGTTCACTATTCCCCGTTGACCCAAAATTTTTATTTAATGGGGATAATTGAACTAAAAAGTTCAATAATCCCCATTAGGTAGGTACGTTAAAAAAATAAAATATATGAATCATGTTACATTTATTAATTAAAAATATAACTTTCTTTTACCTAATAAAATCACAGATTGTACAATTATTAATTTAAAATAAAAAATATAACTTTCTTATACCTAGTAAAATCACAGATTGTACAATTATTAATTTAAAATAAAAAATATAACTTTCTTATACCTAGTAAAATCACAGATTGTACAATTATTAATTTAAAATAAAAAATATAACTTTCTTATACCTAGTAAAATCACAGATTGTACAATTATTAATTTAAAATAAAAAATATAACTTTCTTATACCTAATAAAATCACAGATTGTACAATTATTAATTTAAAATAAAAAATATAACTTTCTTATACCTAGTAAAATCACAGATTGTACAATTATTAATTTAAAATAAAAAATATAACTTTCTTATACCTAGTAAAATCACAGATTGTACAATTATTAATTTAAAATAAAAAATATAACTTTCTTATACCTAGTAAAATCACAGATTGTACAATTATTAATTTAAAATAAAAAATATAACTTTCTTATACCTAGTAAAATCACAGATTGTACAATTATTAATTTAAAATAAAAAATATAACTTTCTTATACCTAATAAAGTCACAGATTGTTACAATCATTAATTTAAAATTGTAGCATGAAAATATTTCTTTCTTATACCTTGTAAAATCAAAGATTACACTCACTTAAGTTTTTCTAAACAGTGCCCAATCGTAATTTCATTATTAATGAGTTCCATTTGGACCTCCTGTATATAATTATCGCGATTGATGCTTTTTTTTGTTTTTTCCGCTATACCTTTATTTTCAGAAACCCCCAATGCAAGAACTTCGTAATACGATGCATCTTCAGCCAACGCTGTGAGGAGCTTCATAATGTTGGGTTTCTTTATTTTCACACGCTTTTTTATTTTATTATTCCATGCTTCGACTAAATTCGTAGTGCGATGAGTCTGTCCAAATACACACCACGTTTTAATAAAATCATCTTGTAGCCATTGTCTGAGCATGTAATTTCTAAACTCCTTGCTATTATCATCATCAGGGCTTTGAGAGGAAACATAAAACCAACCCGCAATGATTTTATCTGATGGTAACAAAGCCAAAGCAGTGCTAAGTGCAACTTGTCTTCTGGTTAATTTATCTTTTGTTAGTTTGAGTTGTTTTCCTTTCTTCCATATTGCCTGGGTGAAATGGAAATAACAGCCGCTAATAGATATATTTACAAAAACATTTCGCATTGCGTTCATCGGAGCCACTTCATAGTCACATTTAAATATTTCTGGATTCCAATCAGGTAATGCAGATTTTAGCATACTAAATAAAATTTCATATGTTTGTTGATTTTTATGGCTCATGAGGGCATAAATAAGTGGCACAATGTTTATGTGTTTTTCTGTACTGCCCAAATCCCCATGAATGGTGTAGAGTTGGTAAAAGGGAGATGGACAGATCCAAAACGTTCCATCACCCAAGAACATCTTCAAATTTTTCATTTGATGTCGGGCAAATTCAGAGCAAAAAGCTATTACACGGATACCACTGTCATTGTAGTCTGCTAAAATAAATTCCTGATGAGCTGGAGGTACTTTAACTTCTTCAACATTTTTGAACTCAATTTTACTTACTTCAAATGCTGCATTTCTGTGTTTATATAATGTTGTTTTGATAGACTTCAGGGCAGGGAATTCTTTTATTTTGTCAATTCCGGTATCTTTTAGTGAGCTCACAGCCGCGTTGTAAGCAGTGGGAATAGCAGGTGCTTCTGGATCCGCAAGTGTAGTTTTTAGTTTGAATAACCTCAAGGTAACTTCATTCCGCGCAAAATCAGGTTCACAGACATTGTGTCGTTTCTCAGCTACAACTTGATTGTCCTGTAAAATTAAGTAATAATAATTAATTACTTTACATTATTTTTTAAGTAAAACAATATTGCACTTACATAGAATACAAAATTAAATAGGCTATTTAACAACCTTTAAAACTTATAACAAATTGTTGTTATCCTATCAGAATAGTTCAACAAAACATATTTCACTTTATGCTTAACTAAAATATGTAATAATAATTAAATATATACAATTCACTTCAGCTACACTCTTTTACACTAGGTGTAATAGACTTGTTTGACAAAAGAATGACGTCACACGTGCCGCCATGACAGAAACAGTGTTTAAACTTTAACGTTGATTTTTAAATTTTGATATTGATAAACGTGATATTGATAACACACATAACCTGAGTTATTATTGTCATTATTAATCACAAAATATAATAAGTAACTTACCATGACAGTGATGGATCCGGCACATTTACTTTGTTTTCTTGTGGTACACTCCCACAAAACTCCACCATTTTTATATTTGCATTTTTTACTGTATTGATGTCCGGCCCGGAGAAGTATGGTAGCTTTACCTTTTTTAACGTACTCTAAACAAACGTCAGTTGAACTACCAGCCATTTCCTTTATTTATTCCTATATTAAACTAATAACTGCGAACTGATAAGAACTGCACGCTTGAACTACACTACACACTACTAACCCTTAACGACTACGAAACAAAAACAAAAGATGGGTCGACCAATCACATACGAGCTAACTCGCACCCCGCTCCGCCACCGCCTTGCGCGCGCGCCTCTAGAAAATGAGCATCTTTTACAGTATTGTGTATCTTATTAGATAGATAGATATAAGGTCTTATTCCCAAACATCGTTAGAACAATTTCGTTGGGGCAACAATCTGTTTTTCGTTCTAATAAAATCGTAAAGTAGGTATGTAGGTAATTTAAAATTTTGTTCTTACCTTATAAAAATAAAAGTACATGACCCATATATTTTATTTTTATATTGTTTTTATTTAACGTACCTAATTAGAAAAACTTAAGTGATTGTAATCTTTGATTTTACAAGGTATAAGAAAGAAATATTTTCATGCTACAATTTTTAATTAATAAATGTAACATGATTCATATATTTTATTTTTTTAACGTACCTACCTAATGGGGATTATTGAACTTTTTAGTTCAATTATCCCCATTAAATAAAAATTTTGGGTCAACGGGGAATAGTGAACAAAAAGTTCACTAATCCCCATCAATGGGGATCATCCAACGGGGAAAAGTGGAATAAGCCATAAAACTTTAATATCATTTATTTCTAACCCGGGCCCGGGGTTTGAACGTACACACTCCCGCTCGCCACTAAGGAAGTTATACCGTCAACCGTATACGAATGCATCCCTTCTACAAAACATATGAGCTTATAAATGCTAACATGAAAGCGCTCTTAGTCACTTGCCTTCAAGTATGAAAGAAAGAAAGAGTTGTTTGTTTGTTTTTTTTAAAAAACAACGCCCGCACTAGGAAACGAGCCCTGTGTCGCGGGGAGCTTTACAAACATGAAACTAACGGACACAAAGTACACCTAGACTAGAAACAAATATCTATGAATTACACAAATATCTGTCTCGTGTGGGAATCGAACCCACGTCACCCAGCACGGCGATGTAGTGGCGAGGCGACCACCTTAACCACTGCGCCACGGTGACAGTCAATTGTGATGTGTGATTATTTATTTTGCGTTTACATTACAAAAGTACAAGAAAAAATAAAAAAGCGAACAAGGATTTCATTAATACTGACTCTTATTATGAGGTATACACTTAATAAGATACCTAATAGGTTGTTCCACTATGAAATAGGTAAAAATAAAATAAACGTTTAAAATAAATAAAAACATGCAATAGATGAGTGTACTGTCTGTACTCATGTGTGAATCGTTTTTTTTAATAACACTGGACAGTGACCACACTTAGTACAAAACGCGTCCATCATTCTGCCTAAAGGACGATGTTATGCAACAACGAATAAGTACTCCAAACAGTCAGAAAAGATATTAAATTAATATTCATGTGAAATAATGTTCTATGATCACGATGATCACATTTATTTTTTCCAAATTTGAGGATAAAAAGTAAATATATTTTTAAACATATTTTTTTAAATATTATATAGATAACAATTGACGTGTTATAAATATTTTAAGTGTAATTAAACAATAATTAAAAAAACGTTTTATAAATAATTTCAACAGCAACACCTGTCTTTTACGACATCATCCTGGTGCTTACTTTAATAGATTTTATGCAGATATATTAAAATGAGGCAACTATACGCAGGGCAAATTTTGCGCGCACAAACCGTGAAAATAATGCTACGCCCATTTTATAACAAAAAATATGACAGATTGCTCGTCTATCATTAAATCGATGTATTAATTGTGAAAGAAAAAACTGAAAATGTAAAAAGCGATCGTGGCCTAATGGATAAGTGACATGTACGTGAAGTTATGCACAATACTAATCAATCTTTTTAAAATAAATCTATAGTGCATACCTGTTTTATTTCAAATTTATGTATCAAACCTAATTTCCAGGTCTTATCATATGGATTTTAAGAATCGATGTTAATTTAACCAAGAATCGAATCTATCAATCGATTGAATAATTAAAGGACCGCATTATGCAAGCTAAAGAAATTAAATAATTGTTTGTGATTTTCTTGAGATAATATGTTGAGTTAGTATGGATTTAAACGTGAGTCGTGTGCGTAAATAACCGTTATTATGTTATTAAGAAAGAATATTCCAGTGATTTTATACGTTTTCCTGCTTCACGATGTGTTGGCATTTATTACTACAATAAAATCGACCTTAAAATACCTTAAAATATTACATACGCGTTAGTTATCGGTTTTAATATAATTTGTGTAACTCGATACAGTCTTTATTTTGTCCTGCGGTTCCTACTAACCTCTTCTTACTTCTTAATTTACCTAATGAAAAAAATTTAATGCTTCAATATATAACGTACATTTTACATAATCTATTATAATGTGATTAACTTAAAAAATTGCAGTTATGTACATTGTATTTTAAGATAATTTATATAATACTATTTTTTCCTCCCGATAAAAATTTAAAGGTTTTATCGATCATTTGCGATTAGCATATTAATAAATTGTTATTTCAAACTAACATTCAATAAACATAAAAAACAATAATCGATAAATTGTTATTGGAAACTTTAATCAAACTAAGGTATACTTAGTTGGTATTACCATGGCAAAAATTAGCATAATTGGGAATGGGGTATCAGGCTATTAAACACAATTTACGCAATGACACAGACAACTTTACTGAATGACAGGCAGCTGGCATTCATACTTTATTAAAAACCTGCCAATAGAAAAAGCCTCCAAAACAGGTTCATAGTAGATACTCATGGCCCGCCATATAATTCACATGATAAACAAAGTAAGACACATTATTAAATACTTTAACGATGCAAAATGTTCAAATTTGAACTCTGTAAATAAAATACTAAGGTAAATTATACCTAGTCTTATAAAATATCTAGTTTTTCGGTCATAACACATAATTTTAAATTATGTTTTAGATTAGTTATCTAGATTTAAAAAAAAGTCTGTTGAAAATTTAGCTAACATGTTTTTTATTGTTTTACTAAAATGAACATCATTACTTCAACTCTATTACATTTTTCTGATGTGTTTCTTATATTTTCAGGTCAGTCCTCAAACGTAGTCTTCGTAAAGGTCGGTTAGCATGAAGAGTGTTGTGTGTTTTCGATCACCTCATATTAGTAGGTACTCAGAGTGATCAACAATTACTTTTAACTCGATAACCATATTGGCCAGTACATAGCCATAACGAAAGTCCTCGTTTGTATTTCTATAGATGTTTGAAAGCATAGATTGGATTTACCTGATCGAAAATCTTTCATCAAATTTAGCTGACTTTATTTTTTTACTTTTAGTTGGCACCGAACGCTCTACGGTTGATTTTTCAGAGATTAACCTAATTAATATCAATAAATTAATCTTATTTAGAATTTATGCTTTCGAACTTAATGGGAGTAAACGTTTTGCTTTTTCATTCAAAACAACAAAGATGTGATTTTGTATTTTTTTTTAGTTATACAATTTTAACAGAATAACAAGTACAGCCTATGAATGTTAATATATGTAATATTATTGATATTAAATGTATTAATAAAAAGTAAAAACACTAACATATTTAAGTAGGTATCTAAATTTAGTTCCTTTTAATCTTAGTTTAACATATCGGGCATTACCAATAATTATAATTACCAATATAAGATTCATCAAGAGAAGAGTGAAGGTCAGCATGGCGTTGCCAGCTGACATGGCACTTTGGTGTTCTGACAGCTAGCAATGCAATCTGGTTTCCTCTTTTAGTTTTCCGTCGGGCTAAGAGTAGCCATTATGCTGTGCTACAATTTAAAAAAATGCATGGTTCTTTTCTGCTGTTAGCGGTCCATTTGACACAATTTCATGGGCACGTTTCACGATTCGCCCTCTTTCCTCCCACACTCCTGCCGGACGGTAACAGTGTGGGAAATTGGGACATTTTTGTGTACTACACTATGTTTGCTATGTTTCAATTGCAGTGGTTTTTGGCCGTGTTATGTCGGTAGCCTATAAAAATAAAAAGTCTATGTCCTTGTATGTAAAACTTCATGATTTTGTAGTGATTAAGGTGTAAAAACGTTACAAACGTAAAAACAGAGCTAACATATCTCATATATCTCATCACTACCATTTTCATTATTACAATATTAGAAAAGATCTTAATTTTTTTCCATACATTTGACTGGAGCTATTTATCTCTTGAGTATTTTTTTTATTTCTTTACATAGATCAAATCATTTTATCACTTTTCTACTGTAAATAATTCCGCGTATTGACTTTTTTTAAATTAATTGAGAAAAAACAAAAGAAAAATTTAACTGTCAATTTTTTTTTTGTAAAAACGTGTCTATGTTCAGAGACAGTTAAATAGGGCCCATTCCATATACACGCCTGCAAAACCAGAACACAATAATAACAATATTAATGAATTAATGTTATGCTGTATTGATTAGGAGCACGTCTATAATAAGGTTAGTGAGATAATTATTTAGTATTACTTCGATAAGTATAATTTAACTGCTACAACTCACCGGTCAGTTGATTAGTGTTGAGTTGCTAGTTGTATGAATTATATAGCACTGAGCAGGTTATAATGCTGTTTCAATCGGATTTGCTAAACGTATGACAGCGATACGGTTGATAATTTTATCTTGGTTTTAATAGTTTTAGGAAAATCTAGAAATATAGGATTTTTTATCAAGAAAAATTATTACAAAATCTTCTGGAATTTAAGAAGATTTTGTAGATGAAAAACTAGGTAGGTGAGCTATTTCACTTATGTTGCGCAAATGACTGAATGAATATAAGTACCTATATCTTCAATAGTATATGATCATTGAATTGTGGTCTCCAGATTTAAGAATGGGAGACAGAAGACTTTAATGATATTATGAACATGTGAGCTTTTACCCGCGTGTTATGTCGGGTAAAAGTAGCCTATGTGTGATCCAGACTACAATCTATTTGTGTGCTAAATTACATAAACAACCATTTAGCCGTTCTGTCGTGTTGAATAACAAATATTCAGGTATCTATCTTAACTTTCGCATTTATAATATTGATTATAAAAAAAACCTATGCATGCATATACAAGCAGCTTAGTGCGAGTCTTTCAAATTATTAACCTATTACGATATTAGTAGATAAACTACTCTATTACTATTTTTATTATCAAATCAATTACTCAAGTATATTCTCACATCTGTCCTATATCCCTCCAATTAGGATAGAACTCGTAGTATTTAAAATGCGCAGTAATGGCGGCGCTTGCGCAGATCAAGGCTCGCAATTACATCGTTATCTGGGTCGGTGACGTGCGACTGTACACTTAGGACCACAATGAGATTTAACAGCTTATAAGATTGTAATTATACGGGGTACTAGTGTAGAGGAAACTTTAAATTTTCGGTGGAATATATTGGTGCACTTTAGTAGATTTAAAATGTATTCGTCTTGGAATGCCGTAATGATACATATAATAACATATTTTCATTGAGTAGGTTTTGCATTTGATATATTTTATTATTATTTTTAATTATTCAAAAAATAGTAAAAAACTGTAAACGGTACTACAGATCTGATTGTTTGTGGAAACCGCATTTAAAATATGATTATTTAATAGATCACAACCGATACAGTCTTGCACAGTTAACATCATCATATTTTGAATACTGTTGTAGAAGGTATATAGAGCTTGCAATTCACATAAAAATCTGTTCAGAAACAATCCAACATTTACCTACTCAAAACGTTTACAATAACCCAAAATCTGTCAAAAGCTTTCATAGCCATAACCGACAATGTTCTTTACGAAACTGTTTTCTTTCAACGTCCTAATAGGCTTTCATTACTCCAATCTTTGACTCAGCAGGCAGACACACAAAACCTACATAAGAAATTTTATTTTGACACAAAACATTATTGGTTTTTTGCACAACATGACGCGTGTAGGTTCCAAATGTTTAAAGTAAATTGAATCTAATTTGTTTCTCTGTATCTTTTTCGGAATTGGTAGTACTTTGTATAGTTCTTCAGTAAGTACTTTACATTAATGACACGATAAAGTTTTATTTATTTTGTGTTACATTTAAAGTTCCTTATTTCCATGGTATGATGATTCATCACTATGTGTGTATCAATGGTTACTTCATTTCTTGTTAGTCAGTTCTTTTTTAGATTAGCTTATTTGATTAAAAACATGTTTTTGTTTGAATTATAAAACGGTAATTATAAAACTTAATGATTGCGTGAATTTGAAATTCGAAAGTTCTGAATTCCAAAGTACCTACGTATACACTATGTTAAAAAACTTTTAGCAAAATTATTAGCCATGACAGAATTATTAACTAATCAAAATTTGTCTTACAACATAATAATATTATTAATCATTATTTCTAACTATTAAGTTAACCCTTGATATATGGTAGACAAATACCAGCTGAAATTTCTATGCACTCGACAACCTCATATAATTACAATTACAACTAAATTCACAAGGCCATTGCACGCGATTTTTACCTTACAACGATCAACAGACAATATTGCCGAGTGTACATCAGTATTCGTGACTCTCAACAATAAACAAACAATATACTGATTAAAGTTATTTTATTAATATTATTCGCCAAATTTATTGTTGAACGATCAATTAATGGTATGGCCGAATTGTACACGAAATGTATTGCTCCTCATATAACATGTAAAGTTTTATTGTAGTCATCAAATGTGATTTATTTAAAGAAATTGTACTTGTACAGAACATTATAATATACTTGGGATATTAAATCGATGTCATTATGGTAGGTCACTGTCAGTTGAAACTTTTATTTTTGATTTGAGATCAAGGCAACGACGATCGCGTTACTGATTAATTTTTCATCTTTCATTTTTAGCCACATTCGAGTGGGACTTTATTTAGGTTAAGAATTTAATAGCTTTAATCATTTCCTATAAAATTTCATGTAATAAATAAATACTGGGAAATAGATTTGTGCCTCTATATCAGTTACTAACGGTAAGAAAACCACTATTTAGAGAAGGGGATGGTTTTATGTATTATATGTAATGCAGGGATTTCCATTTGAATTTTATTTTCGTTTTCGTAAAATCTATTTAAATTTAAAAGTAAAAATATAGTTATACTGTTTTAGATTTTACACATATTGCTTAGGTAAGGTTATAGGACTTCAATCGTGGTCGACTAAGGTATGGATAACTATTTGAGTGTTTGTTTACGCAATGTATTTTATTTTTAGATGTGTTTTTTCACAATTTATACAGCTTGGAGTCTCCATAAATGTATTAAAACAAATAAACTTTTTTTAAACTGTTTTCTTGTTTTTATTTCTGCTTTTCCTTTGACTGTCCTGTGTCTTCAATATTTTGCATGTTATGGTGATGTTTTATTTAATAGTCTTAATAATAATATCTAGAGATTTTATTGAAATGTTTTATGCTAGACCACGAACTTAATTCAGAAGCTAAAGACAATAATGGACCATTGAAAAAATGTATTTATGTATTTAACGTTAAAAGCTTTTTACCCAAAATGTTGTCAAATGGATGCCTTCGTTTGTATTAAGTAGGGCAAAAGACTTTATAGGTCCAGTGCACACTAGCATAATTCATTCGAATAATCACTTAGCATGGAATATGAAATCAAATAACTTGACAGTTTTATTTTACGTCCTTCTTCTAATGCTTATGTAAGAAAGAGACAACAGTATATTGTATGATTTTTCTTCTTAAATTAACTCTGATGGATCGCAGGCTAACAAACTCCTCTTTTAAACAATAATCTTTAACAGGACTTGATTTTCTTGCTTGTCTAACATCTAACAAAGATTTCCTTTCTTTCCTACAGAATCTGGAATCTTCGATCAAGAAGAAACTGTGCAAGGTACGTACCGCTCTTTTTATTGACTATATACTTATTTTTGCACTTACTTTTCTGAATTTCAATATCTGCTATTCTATATATTTTCTTATACGTTTTTATTTTATAATTTTATTAAATTAAATTTAAAAAATTAGTTAATTGCCGAAAAACGACATTTAAGTTAGGCACTTTCGAAGTAGAAAAGAATGTTAGCACTAAGATCTAAAAAAAATTGCATGCTTATTTATACTAATATTATATAGAAGAAAGATTTGTATTTTTGTATGTAACTAATAAACTTAAAAACTATGGACCGCTTTAAAAAAATATTTTGCCATTAGAAAGCTACATAATCACTGAGTAACATAGGCTATATAACACCACGCTACGACCCATAGGTGCTGAGCAGTGGCCTAATAAAGAACGACGGGAGCGATGCCCCACGCGAATACTAGGAATTTATATAAGTACATCAACATGCTTTAAACTAAAAACAAAATATCTATTAACTTGCATACTGGTAGTAACCGCGTATCTTGACTTATTACCGTATAATGTATCCATTTAACATGTTACGAAAATAGTAATTGAAAGCAGCCAGCCGGAGGCAAATCTTGCGATAAATGGCCTAAATTACCCAATTTCATCATCATCATTAGCCTATCTATGATATTATATTGAAGGGAAGACCTCCCTCACACGCGGAACCCTCAGGGTGGCTCATCATAATCGCTATGTTGGCAGGTGATATCGATAATGTAACAACGTACAGGTGTATGTAGGCACTATTCTTAATCGATTTTTAAGGGTTGTGGCGTGTAATTGATACATCGTTTTGTATATTGAATTTAATATTAGTCTGTACCATCACTTCGTCATTACAACCCTTAAATTACTGTCCCAACTGCTAGACACGGGTCTCTTCCAAACATTTTGGAGGGAATTATGTATAGGCTTTTGTTTCGAATTTTCCTTTTCTCGCTTGCTCTTGTTGCTTAACCTTATGACCGCCACGTCAAATCGGCATCTCCGTGCCCTGGACACTAAGCCATAAAATTCAGTTTTTAAAATTTGGTAACAAAACACATAAAACTAATGATTTACTATCTTATCTTGTATTTTTATGGACCTGAGTTTTGTCATCTATAGACGACATAGACGCTCAGGGCACGCTTGCGCTTGTCAAGTATAGATGACGTTGGCGTTCAAAAGGTTAAGGTTAGTCCCTTAGTCGCCTTGTACGACACCCACGGGTTGAAATGGGGTAGTGACATTATGTTTTCTTAATCCGTCACTGCACAGACATCACGTAGTTTGGAAAAATATGATCATAAGTTTATAAAACACTAGAGGTCGCGCGGGGCTTCGCTCATGTCGTTCTTTATTTCCACTGCTCAGCTCCTATTGGCCGTAGCGTGGTGCTATATAGCCTATGTTATTCACTGATAATGTAGCTTTCTAACGGCAAAAGAATTAATGAAATTGGTCCAGTAGTTTTTAAGTTTATTCGTTACATACAAAAATACAATTCTTTCCTCTTTATAATATGAGTATAGATGTAAATATATTATTAAAAAAGCGAAGCGTCATGAGGGTGGAAGGCTGCAATAAATGTTAAAACATACATCTACATTATTGCTTAGGTTAAGTATAATTTAAACCACAAAATATATAGCATAAATTTAGATACTAAGGTGAATGAAATGAAGTTGGACAAGTTCCAAACAATTTTACAATAACTGCTCCACTGTTGGACGCAGCATTTACGTTTACTGCAGGTTCAAAAATTGATCCGAAACTTAGTACCGTTAATTTAAAATTCATATTTGCCTAAATATCTTTTACACACAGTAAAGGGATCATAAACAGTTTAAACAGGTAAATAAACCATTACCGAGCCTTATCATTTGCCGAGATTACTTAGAATACACGCGCACCTACAGTACCGGTTTGCCTACATACACTTAAGATAAGTTAAAAGTGAATATTTATCTAAATATCAAAAGCATTGATAAATAAATCACAATTCAAAGAAAATATCCATCATTATGACGTCATAGTTCACGTCACGAACTTCAATAGTCCCGCGCTTTGATGTCGATAATTGAGAGTTATTGCTGCACTGTGGGCTTCTTAGTGCTTATTTCATCAATAACATGCATAGAGCCATTGAGACAGCGATTTTCAGCAATTTTACACGATTATACTGAAAATGGAAAAATAAACTATTGTGCGAGTAGTCACATTATGCTGAAAGCCTTGACAGGCGCGGTCGCGGTCAATAAACGCTTCGACCTACAAACCAGCTGATACTCTCCTTTTCAATGATAGATGATGAGAGAATTTATAATTAGTAGTTCAGTAGTTCTTTTTGAATTATCATTTAATTTTCATATTTTATATTGTTATAAGAACTTATTTTTTAATGCTATGGCAGTGGCGGATCAGGGACCCTACACGCAATTCTGACGTAGAGTTAGTTGATTTTGATATCTTTGTCAGGTGTTTCAAAATGACAGCAACCATTTATTTAAATTTTGGCTTATTTGACATATTAAATTGAAATTGTGAATCTAGCACTAACACCACTGTTCATATCGTGAGCTTTCTCTACCACCTGAAATATAATTTATGACGTTGGCATACTCGATTGAAACTTGGAACTACCATTATGAATTTTGAAGTCAATTTAATTAATTATTAATTGAGTAATTGACGATGAATTGTAGAACATAGGACAATATGACGTATTACTGCGGGGTGCTAATAGGTTTGGCAACCCTAAATGCTTTTGGATTGCTGATAAACTCGCTGTTTTCATGGCCATTCTCTCGTAGGTTCACTGGCTACTGTGGAAGGATAGCGTAGTTACGTCATTGTACACAATTTACGGCAATGTTATTGTTGTTTACGACTGTTGACGGCACACTTCGCCGCACGCTTATGTTGACTTATACACCCTTTGCTCTGTGTTTGTGCAATAATTTCTGTTATTGTTTCTGTGTTTGTGGTTATCTGGATTAGATATCTAGTTTAGTTTAGAAGGCTACACGTATGTGTAAATTTTGATGCATAAGATCTTTCATTGTTATTTCTTAGGGAACTAATCTATATAAAATTTGCCATTAAACTGAATTGGCGGCAACTACGGGTGACTATTTTCACTTAGTCAATACTAAATAATAATATTAACATACCAACAGCTGTTTAGTGTTTGTATAATATTTTTCGTACGAAAGTGAAATATTTAATAAAGTAATTAAATTCTTGAAGGCGACAGTACATTTATCAATTATTCGTCACAGTTTCTGCTCAGTCATTATAAAAACGGGTATCGCAAGATATTTAGAATGAAACAAGAAAACTCACTTGGAAATTGATTGCATGTGAAAGAAATACAACTTTTTTCTCCTTGCCAATCACGTGGGTTTCCAATGCCCGTTACGAAAAACATTGAATTTTTAGGGTCCAGCGATCATTCCTCCCACGTATGTGCCGGCTCTGGGGTGAACTGCCTACAGCGGTATTTCCTGAGCGCTATCACATGTCCTTCTTCAAATGAGGTTTAAAGAGAGCTACCCTCTCAAGGTAGGCAGTGGCTTGGCTGTGTCCCTAACTTTACCAACGTCCATGAGCGGCGGTAACCACTTACTATAACGTGGGCCGCCTGCTTATCTGCTAAATTATGTAGCAATTTTTATGTAATATAAAATGTTAATAAATAAAATAGATAAATTCTTCTTTAGAATTTCAAAATTAGGTACTTACAAAACAGCAGTTAGCAATCAAATTGTAATCAGAATTGCAAATTGGAGCGGTTCTCCTTACCTGCCATTTGTCAGTCATTATTAGCGTGAGAAAGGCCGTCAAAACGTCCATATTTACATATGTAAATAAAAATCTTGTCTCCGACTGCGTTAACCCAACCCGTACTAGTATCGCAAAGGACTTTATTAACTTACTAAAAGTCGCGAGGGGCTTCGCTCCCGTCGTTCTTTATTTGGCCACTGCTCAGCTCCTTTTGGCCGTAGCGTGATGTTATATAGCTTATAACCTTCATGGATAAATGGACTATCCAACATAAAAAGAATTTTGAAAATTGGTTCAGTAGATTCCGAGATTACAACGTCATAAACTCACAAACTTTACCTCGATAATACGTATAGATTCTGAATTCGACAACTATTTACCTTTCCCTGCCATCGAAAAGTATCAAGTAATGAGGGTTTGAATCCCTCCTGCATAATTTTTATTCATCTAGGTGTAGGTACCCTACTTATGCGAAAGCTTCGATAGAAAGATGAATATTGGATATTATAATTGCCTCGGTGGTGCAGCGGAAAATGTATACGACTGCTGTGCAAGAGGTCCCGGGTTCGATTTCCGGGTCGGGTGAAAATAGTATTGTGTTTTTCTATCATGAAATTCCAGTATTGAGATTTTCCCGGAGTTCGGTAAACAAATGTTCCCGGTAGATGACAATAGGTTCGCCACCTATTTCATTTGAACAAACATAGCTGGCGAATGTGGGCGTGTTACACCTCTGCCTACCCTTTCGGGGAAAAAGGCGTGATGCTATGTTATGTTATATATTTAATGATTCTGCAACGGCTGAAAGCTTTGAAATTGGTCATACAGATAAATTATAATGTAGAATAGCTTATAATTATGCAATTTTTTCGATCATAATATGCGGGTGTAGTTGCGGGTGGAAGCTAGTTTAACTTATAAAATACTTTACGAAATAATAATAACTGGTTTTAAAAAATACTGTAGTGTCACCGTAGGGTAGCGGTTGAGGTCGCCACTAAAATCGGCGCACCGAGTGACGTGGGTTCGATTCCCACACCAGACAAATTAGTGTGATTCATAGCTATTTGTTTCGAGTCTGGGTGTACTTTGTGCTCGTTCACTGTAGTACAAGATCCCATTAAAAATATATACCCTCATCTGTTATTTATTAGTGATAAGATAAATAAATGATAGATAATATTTACATTGACTTATTGCAAATAGGTTTTCTAGTTAAATCGCGCCTGGATAATATTAAATAATTAAATTTTTAATTAAATGTATTTAATCTATTTCCCTCAACGGTTATTTAAAAAAAAAAGTATACTAATTAAAAGAATATAGTACCCAAAAGAATTGAAAACGTTGGCCAGTTTCGGTGATATTTGTCTAAATCATCATTCCATCTTTTTCATGGTATGCCACAAACAATGTAAAAATAACATAACTCCTTTCAATTTCATTGTTCACCCATTGTTGTATCATTTGGTTCTAAAAGCATAATCCTCTTTTATCGCCTCGGGTAATACAAGAATCTAGTCACATCGACCCTAACGATATTTTTAATGTGTTCATAGAAATTAATTAGTGAGCGCATTTCTCACTAAGCGCATTATTTCGCCTGTCAACGTCCACCGTTATGCGCAACCAGTCTGTGTAGATGCATCTTTATAATTAATCTCGTCACTTCGTTCACAAAATTATATTATACACTTTTATAATTCAAACCACAACAAACTTCAACTTTAACGTCCAGAATACAAGGGTGAAATTTTAGCCGAAGCGAACTCTTGAGCTGCAAAAATATGTTTGATATGAACTCAACAATTTTTTCCTTTGTATATCACGTCAATCTTAATATGAAAGTTGTAAGGTTGAAAATTATAGTCGGATCAAAATGTTATTTTTGTTTAATTTTTATAGATTATATCGATAGAGTAGTCGTAACGTAAATTGTCTGGTTTTAAATATAAGTTTGTTGTAGGGATGTGTGTAAATTGGTAGTTGCGTGAATGTCCAAGGCATGAAGTTTATTTTCCAGTTCTGTTTTACATGAAATGGGTGAAATAGTACCCTTATTTATAAACCAACATGTTTATTTATATTACGACACGAATAGTGAATATTTATTTAATTTTCTTCGGTGTCGCTTCTAAGTTCCTCTCACAAATAGTACCTATATTCTATTTATATTTTCTTTTAAAGATCACAAATGACGGGTAAATAGATTTTTTTTATATTCTCGACTGCAATATGTAATTTTAAATATCACAGACGTCATATAATATCGCTAATTCATTGCAGAGTTAGCGATAGAAGTATAAACGCGCCACAAAATCTGCGGGAGTTTTGATAAGTAGATCAAGTTAACTATCAAAATACTAAGAAAAATGCTAAGAAAAATATCATGGTTGTGTGTGTGTAAGTGAGAAATTTCGAACAGCGTATACATAATTCATACCTCTATTGTATTGCTTAATTTCTATTATTACCGCAACATAATGTCAAAAACATAAAACTTTGTCCAAAATTCCGCACGATTCCGCATCTAAGTGTGTTTAATTTCACACTTCGCAAAGAAGATTCCATCATAACGATGCTTATCGTGTAAAGTATGTGATGTTTTTCGCAAAACTATAATAATTTAAAAGTTAATGTGTTTGTGACGGGCAGATGTTATCCGATGTTATCAGTTGTTATATTGTATTACATACTGTCGTAACAATCAATACTGATGACAGTTGATGGTAAGTGTCTGACGGAATTATGATGGCTCTGGTTACAAAATTACAAGGTGTTTGTTCAAGACAACTTATTAATTGGACGTCTACCTTTTGGCTCCGAATTGAGGCCCAATTTTCCCTTTCAGTAGGCGGCTGTTCTCTTCGCATTGTTTAGTCAATGCTAAGAGAACTTTCATGTCAATGTGCGGTGGTTATTACTTAACATCAGGTGGGTCACTTGCTCGTCTTCTTTGCTTCAACTTCAGGCAAAAAAGAAATCCTGCCTTATTATTGAGGCTTGGAGAGATTTAGTCAAATGACAGATATCGATAAAGTGGTACTTAGAAAACTTCCATAGTAGAATTTATTCAAAACCTCCATGGTGTTCATTAAATCGCTCTGGTAGTCTTTAGAGACCAATACCAAATCAAGTTAAGCAAAAAGTAGGAGTTGCGTCTTATCAAGAAGTGAAAAAAAGCAGAAAATAGAGAAGAATGGCGATTGCTTCACCGACAAGAACTAAGCTCTTAAATAAGAGAGAGACTAAAGCAGCAAGTCTTACACTTAAATTTCCCAATAAGCTCTCAAATCACATAAATAACTACTGAATAGAATCGTTAGAAACTTAGGCCAAAATGTTATCTGCAGGCGATTATAATATTCGATAGTAGAACCGAATAGTGAATCGATTTATTTAAAAAAGTACAACCACATTTGTTTGTTTGTTTGAACGTTAGGATCTCAGGAACTACTGGTCCGATTTGAAAAATTGTTTTAATGTCAGATAGCCCATTTATCGAGGAAGGTTATAGGCTATATAACATCACGCTACGACCAATAGGAGCTGTGGCCAAATAAAAAACGACGAGAGCGAAGCCCCGCGCGACTTCTAGTACACAATATAATTATTCTGATATTTTAATTCTTACATTTCTGAGACACCTATCATTTACTACAGTCTGTCACGAATACATGTGCAGTGGAACTATACAGTGGAACTACAAGCTGTCATTGTTATTATGTCATATTTGAAATGATAGCATTTGTAGCTTATTAGCGCCTCCTTGTGACGTCATTATTGCATAGAAAGCCGGGTCATAGTAAAGTATTAGTGAACTATTCAGATCGACAATAGCTAAATAACTTCCTTCATAACTGTCCTATTAGGTATACGCAATAAACAGTATAATGATAGATTATGTGTGTCAGGACTTAATATGCATCGAGTGTAAAACAACAATTCATAGTTACCGGTTCTGCGTATATCAATGTTGTACATTAGTCACAATGAAATATACCGCATGATTAGAAATTCAAGAGTGATTAGGAACAAAACAACTATTATAATAACAAATTCGAAACACGTGTTTCTTTAATATTGTTTTTATAATATAAACACCATATTTTTTATTATGAGCAAACGGTGAAGGAGAGGAAACCCATAATAATTTTACCCAAAACCAATTCAAAGTGTTTAAGTTATCCACCAATAACTAGAGTTGGACCAGCGTGTGTCGACTACCTAAACCTTCTAAGCTTTCTAGATTGAGGACGACCCATAGGTATATATCCATACATTAATTTCCCACTGCTGGGTATGCCCAGCTATAGCCAGCAGATAACAATCCAACAACCCGCATTAAACCTACGTGTGTGGATTGTAGCCAAAAACTTCAGTTCTCTTGATAAAAGAGAAAAGAATGTTGCCCAGCATTGGAAGGTAAAAGAGTTGTTATTATTATTATATAATTGTTATTAAAAAAAAATATTGTTTTATTGAAATAGGGTTTTTTTTTTAATGTACGGTAGCACTCTTCAGTGCAAACATAGATCACGGTAATTATAAATCTATTAGACAGCACCTGTATGTGCCCACTTGTCTATAAAGTGTTCATGATATCGCCTCAAGGAGCAGATGCTAACTTTACCATAGTTTAGATAAAAACAATTTGGTTTAATCTGTAAATTTTTTTGATAAAATCCCAATAGCCAGTTCAAATCGCGACAACATAATTCGAAAGCACACTGAACCTCTATTCTTAAAGCCCATAGATGTGCGTCATACACGACATACATTTATCATCAGGTGGACTTGCTCGTCTGCCACTTGAAGCAATAAAAAAAAAATTGTATACGCACAGATTATTCAAGTAATCTTTAGTCTCTGTGTTAAAATGAGAACAAAATAAATTATTTTTCTTTCTTACTTTATTTATTATTATTATTCAGAAGATTCTGATGCTAAGAACTGGCTATTCTTTCCTTAAACTGTGTGTTCAATACCTTTACTCATCAAGATCATAAAGCGTAGGCGTGTAAAACCTAACTCGTTTACATGCAAACCGCTATTATATTGAACTGGTATTCAATGGTTATTGGTTGTTTTTAAAGAGCCGGATCGATAAGCTCGGATAGACCGATAGTGACGATGTTTTTATTAATACCGATAAGAGTCAGTGATCGAATAGGTGCAAATCGTTTGTAATGAGAATTATCGTGAACCTACCAGTTTTTAGTAAAGGAATAGTTTTTCTAGGCCTTTAGATATAATTAGTATTTCAGTGTAATTGCAGTACATGGTTTTTTTTTATTTCGTGTCTAGGCAGCCGATAAATCTCGATATTCGATTAATCGGATTAAATAGTTCTCAAATATTTGAAAATTACAGCGAGTTAGGCAGTAGGCCCAAGGGTGATTTTCACTTTCATTCTGTCAGTATAATAGCATCTATGAGGTGTTTAATGCCAATTCGCAGTTCTGATCTCAAATATCTATCTATCATGCAAACTAAAACAATCCTGGGTCCATAGATATTCACATAAACTTTTTATCTAGAACTTGTAAATAGAATTTAGCAGAAAGTCATAAGAAAGATTGCAAGTTATTCGACAACCGTATAATGTATCCAGAAATATCACCATTTATCTCCTTAAAGCGTGATAAACACGCGAACATTACGAATAGTGCAAAACCTCACGTCGCATTCTTACCTTACTTGGACGAAAACAATTATTCACCCTTCCCGATGTCCAATCATGAATACCCACCGTTTGGTTTACCTAAAGGCGGGTGCTATTACTTTTTTCACCATCATAACCGCTGACTACGAGCCGCTTGCTAATTTGCGTCTATATCGTAAACTACACGATGCGTTTAACCCGTGCCGCGCGACTCGGCGACAGAAATGTCGACACATTACCGACGACCTAACGAGCCGACTCGAGTACAGTGACGGGACTTGTTATCGATAAAAAGTGCGCTATGAATATGAATTTATTTCGACGCTTCTGAAATATAATCGGCTGCTATCTTGATGTACAATGTGAGTTATTAAACTGCACAGCATGGTTCGCACGCTATATTTTTATGATTTGTTGGCTGGTGTGCTTTGATGCAATGGAACGCTGTTCTGTTGCTGAATTCAATAAAATTAAATATATTTTATTTTTAAATTATACTTTATAAAAACTTGTTCATAGTTATAATCCTGATAATGAAACGGAACTTTATATTATTTTACGATACTTATAGGTATCGTAGGATAGAATTAAATTAGTAATGTAAATTACAGTTTGTCACAACTGACGTCCGTCGAGTGCTATTATATTCGAATTAATATTTTGTTTTTTTGCATGAAACTGCCACTGATTGACTATTATTCATGATGTGAAAGAAATATATTTTTTCAGTGACTGTTAAGAATATCTCTTTTTTTTTCTGTCACACAAATCAGAAAAATCTAGCCATCATAATAACATTTTCCATATTTAATGCAACATAGAAAACACCATCTGTCGTTGTTAAAACGAACAAAACTACGCACCGTTGCTAACAAATCGGCTTGTTATCAGCCGATCGGTGGCAATAAGTCGTGGCTCCGCATCAGTAAATATCGATATAAAGTATCGACACTGGAGGCTGACGACACGCGAGGTCGCACAACACTAATTCAACATTGACACGCGACTGGCATCGTCCGTGTTCTGATATAACTTATATAGGATAGTTCGGAAGCTGGTTTTTAATAATACGACATATTAAACGCTTGTGTAAGATACATTAAATATATTTTATGAATTCGTTGCGTGTCTCTTTATAAATTCTTTATTTAAATAGAGAGACTCTTTACTATCGTTAGAGTAATCGGCAGCGACGAATGATTAAATTTGACAGGTTATCTTTGCGCGTTGTTAAATTGTAATTAATGAAGTGATTTGAATAAAAATGTGGATGATAAATATATTATAATTATGTGATAATGGCACGTGAATGTCTTTTCGGCTATGAATAAACTAATTGGCGCATAAGACGATCGGCTTTAATATTAAGTGATTATCTTATGATATTATAGCGATTAGAATTTTTAAACAAGCCTTATTTGGAAGTGCCTGACCAGTTAAGAATCTGTGTCAATCAGTACATGTCAATTTAGTTTCAGAATATAATAATAAAAAAGAAAATAGCAATCCATTAATGTCCAAATGCTGTGCAAAGATCTCCTCCCCTCTGTCAAGAGAGCTGAGAGTGCTAATGACCCAAACCTTCTCAGTTTCAGAAGCAATTCCATATATTATCGACAATCCTTTACGTACCACTGTCAGACACGGTTCTCTCATCACTTAACGATATTAGCTCATAATTCTTCTGTTGCCAGGTCGATTCCATGGGCTATTACTTGCTTGGACTTAGACTTCGGTATCTTCTCTGTAATAAGAATAAATAAGACATTGATTATTAAGATATTACTCATACCACTATTATTGAGATATGTTAATGTGTACATAAAAAAATGGTACTATTATGGTGTAAGTACCTCAAGACGTCACATTCAAATATTGCGGTTTTCAAACGGAGTTATTTTAACACTCAACAATAGAAACTTTCGTGAGTCATACATAATTCTAAACAAATGTATGCGGTGACACATGACTGGACGCTAGGCCATACAATTTTTTGCCTTTGTCAGTATTGCGCTACGTATATCGATAATGATGTTGCCTTATTAAGAAAGTGGAGCATCACTAAACATTTTCACTCGTTGCGTTCGCGAATACGGAACAAGGTTATGAACTTGGATGTTAGTTGATATAGTCTTCTAATGTAAGCCTTCTTTTAAAAAGTTTTAGTATGCGTAGTAGGTTCGTAGACAATTATTATAGAAAGAAGAGCCAAGTTTTTAATTTTTTTGTTAGATTAAATTAAAACGTAGTGGATATCTTTAGTTCAGGCAAAAAAACAGTACATTAAAAAATAGTACTTCTCTTATAAAAAATGAATTGAAAAGCAATTATAGAAGTATGGATGACTCGAGCCTCAATAAACATATTTTCTTGAAATACCTAGAAAAAGAGGCAGCAGTTATAATTTTAATGAACTGGGAATTTTAAATGAATGAATGTGCTTCGTTTACAACAAACCTCTGCAATTAAAGACGTATTACATCAACTCCAAGGTGTCTCGAAGATCCCGAGAGAACCGCTTTACAACTACCGTTCAATGACGTCATTTGAGACAGACATACAACATATACACACGAGAGAAAGGGACGGCGATAAGATAAAAACAACATACCAAATACGGTGGTCACATGTGGCTAAATATCAATATAAGTGACGATAGAATGTAATTATTGGGACGAAATTTTCACAGTTTAACCGTTTTATGTATAGAATGTAGTTTAGGTAAAGCTGTGGGAGATTTTTCATGAACTTAAGCAACTTTGTGGATGTTTTGTAGACATGTGGTGTTTGTATGTGTGCGTGCGAAGATGTACTCTGTATGAGGCTGCCCGTTAGAGGCTTTTTTTCGTGATGAAAAGCTACAGGTCAGGTTTTCTAGTGTCCAGTTGTTGTGTTGAATGTACACGACCTTTAATTTTTTATGTCATTGGATTGAATGTAGCCTTTCAACCACTGTAGTGTTAATGTCCCAGATTCGATGTCAAGTTTAAGACAAACGGAGCTGAGAATGTAGGGGGTTTGGGCTTCAAAAAAATTTATTTTTGTAACGGTACACACACGTCATCATTTATAAATAAATAAAAAATTCTGATCATTTAGACTAGACGAATATCAGATAATATAAATATTCATATAATACAGTAAAATTAAACCTTGTTTTAGTTTGGTCGCCCGTTTTGCTTTGGTTGGTATGGGATTCTGAGAGGTTAGATTTTCCTCCAGAATAGCATAGCTCAGTGTTTGCTAGGATTAATCACTCTAAATCTTTGCTAACAGGCGTCACTGTAATGGGTGTGTGAGAGCGATTGTCCGTTATTTAAAAAAGCGTACTGCCTTCTGTATCAGACCCTTCATCCATCAAACATAAAGCTCCAAGTAAGAAATATAAGTACAGCATAATGAAAGTAGTTCTGATTATGTATCTGGGCTGTCGTGACAAATGCTCGTTAATTCTTGCTGAACCCTGGCACTGGTTACGTCCAGATACCTCATGTTTACCTCCACTTGTCTTTATCTGATCAATTTGAAATTTATCGAGCTTTCCTTTATCACTCTTCGATTTATAATTTGAAAGGCTTCGACATATTGGACGGGGAATGTTAAATGTATTTAACAATATTTTGAAGTCTGTTTGTTGATTTATAACTTTACATTATTTATATCATTTCAACCCATAAACGTCCCATTGCTGGGCACGGGTCTCCTCCAAAGGGCCGTGAGGTAATTTAGTCTACTATACCATGCTGGCCAGATAGGTTGGTATAGGGTTTGTTTCGAATTTTTCTTTTCTTGCAGTGCTCTTACCCATAAACGTCCCATTGCTGGGCACGGGTCTCCTCCAAAGGGCCGTGAGGTAATTTAGTCTACTATACCATGCTGGCCAGATAGGTTGGTATAGGGTTTGTTTCGAATTTTTCTTTTCTTGCAGTGCTCTTGTCAGCTTCAAGTTACCCTTAGTTGCCGTAGTCACACTCATAGGGTTTAAGTGGAAATAAATAAGTTAATAAAATCCTTCCTAAAACGTTAGGGGTTGAAGTGGAACTATTTTTGGGGTTTAGGGGAATCAACGCCTTTCTTTTTATTCATTTCAATAGTCGATAATTAATACAAAAGTATTGAAGCCAACTTTATCTAATGTATATTTTGTTTTATTCTATCAACTATCTAAGACTTTCCAACGTCTTAATAAAAAGATTCTCAATATAATTGCACTCTTTAAAGTAGCATTACCTTTAATATTATCTTGAATACACGGCTTATACTCATAAATTAAGATTTAAAATGAAGCGTAGTGTACACTTGCGTGTGTGACTACTTTAACTGAAGAGTTGCATAGTCTATTATGTTTATTCGCACTTATGTCAAACACACACATTTATGTAATTAATAAAGGCGTTTAACATAAAATAAAATTTAAATAAATAGGTGACGTTCTAAAGAAGGGACAGATCTGGAGTACCCTCAACCGGCGAGGATGAAAAGACTGATGAATGTTGAAGAAGCCAAAGATATATGTCAGAATCGTAGCAAGTAGAAGGAAATAGTCTCTGCCTACCCCTCTGTTGGAAAACAGGCGTGATCTATATGTATGTATGTTTAACATAATATGTAGTGGCGTATGGTTCGGTGGTGGTGTTTATTATAATAATAGTCTTTCTTCACCGACAGGCAAACTAACTGCAATTCTTGTTTATGTGTGATTAAAGACCAAATTTCTGTATAACTAATATGCAAATGACATAATTTCGTATGATCATGAGCTCATTTGAATAAACCCAAAAACTTATTTTACTGACCAGATCCTGTAACGATCACTTACATTGTTAGTAGTTCTTTATTCAGTAACCTATTATTTTTACAATTTATTACAATGTAATAATTAAATTGTAATAAATTGTAAAAATATATTCACTACGTTACATTACAATGATTTTATTTTTGCTTAGTATCACGATTGCTACGAACTTATGGGCCCTGATTCAGACTCGTCGGATTGTTCCCGGATCGTAAACTTTTTCGTATCTTAGTACGACGTATTTTACAGCTTAAGTTATTAAGTGTTAGAAATTAGTTAGAAATATAATAATATATACAGTAGTATAGAAAATTAAAAACTGATTAATATAGGATATTTTTCTACTTTTTAACTTTATGGCTGAAATATTCCGACAACACAGAATCAGGAGGCTGGACTAATTGCTGGAATTAACCAGCTATTTAGCGTTAGCAGGCATGCGGGTATAGCCGCCCAGACTTTTTGGATATTTTTTGCCACTAAATTAGACAATGCCCGGCTTGTGCGTTTATTTTTAGATATTGCACATACCTGTGACGTGTTACGCTTTTATACGTGCAGTCTCTTAGCGTCACTAACTCAACATCTTGGCTAGCTTTTATCGCCAAATATCCTGACCGGTCTGTTTCATTATCCGATTTATAATCAACCCTAGCTGCGATAACCCTTTACATTCAGATCGTAATCTAATTTGCAAATGGAATTTTTCGATATAAAAAACAAAAACACTTAATTAAATATTATGTAAGGCTCTGAGTTCTAACAGTGAATTTCTCTTCGGATCTCCATTGTGAAATTCACTGCTACTTTTTAAATGTCAAAAGTTTTAGTCTCATATGTAAAAAAAATAAAAACGGCCAATAAACACAGTATTGTTACCCCGATTGACAGTTATTTTTGAATAACAATATACAACACGTTAAAAATATGTTGTATTTTAAGTAAATAGCTGAACATTTTTTCAACACCTTTTGCAAATAAGTTTGAATTTTTATCACTTATAAACAGTCAGAAGTAATGATATTGCTTATAAAGCTGCAAGTGTACACCCGGCCTTATCCTCTAGGCGCCGTTGTGACCGTATCTTTTAGATCTACGCGCATGCGTACCTAACATTAGCACTGTTTATTACTTAGCTCACCGATATCATACTTAGATTTCACTTAACACTTTACACCTTCAAACAATTTTAAACTCTAAATCTTATGATTTAAGTTTAAAATTCCTTAATTTATAATATAGCATTTAACATTCGGCTATCGCCTTGAAGCTTATTGATTTAAACAGATAGGATAAAACTATCGCTGTCTCTTTCTATTACATATCTTCAGATATAGGCATCTCAGTCTTTAGTTAGGAAATCTATTTGCAATGTTTGGATATCTAGACTGTGATCTTTGCACAAAACGTGATTTATTGGTACAAATACCTGAACGCCTGATTTTCTGTAAAGATCGTTTTAGTGTTCTGTGATTATTATCGATAGTAAGTAAAATGAACTTGTATTCTCACACAAAATCCTACTAATATTATAAATACGAAAGTTAAGGATGGATGGGTGATTGATACTTAATTATGCCAGAATGGCTGAACGGATCTTATGAAATTTGTCATGCAGATAGATTATAATCGGGAATAGCACATATAATACTTTTTATCGACTTACTACGTGGGTGGAAGTAGTTATAATAGTTATGGATAAAAAGAGCTACTTAAAAAAGTAAGGCACTTAATACATTTGTAATTTCAGACTGGTTCACATACCTACATATAGCGTCAACACTGTCTCCGAAGGTATAGGCAGAGGCAACATATCTACACCTCACCCACATGGCAGCTATGTTTGGACCCATGTAATAGGGAGCGCAACCCGTGAATCGAATCTAGAACCTATATTGTATATTTATATATACTGTCTGTACTAATATTATAAAGCTAAACAGTTGAACGCGGTAATCTGAGGAACTGGTTCGAATTTTAAGAATCTTATAATGTTGAATAGCCCATTTGTTGAAAACTATAGTCAAACTCAAATCTTTTTATTTTATTATGATCACATACATGATACTTATGAACGTCATACAAAGCCAAAAAAATGTGTCAGCAAATTTGCCTACTGACAAGAATGAGCTTTGAGAAGAACTTGGCAAGAAACTCAAGCCACTCTTTTTAATCGCCATAGTAGTAACAATTTCAATTGGTTACAGTTTGAAATAACACAGAAAGGTACAGGACCAAGACACCATCATTATCATTATCATTATATCAGCCCAATGACGTCCACTGTTGAACATAGGCCTCACCTAATTCAAGACACCATACTAAATCAAATTCTAATTATAGGCTATATAACATCATGTTACGATCAATAGAAGCTTACTGGTCAAACAAAGATCCAAGGCAGAGAAACTTCGGGCAACAGCTGGTCCGAAAATATATTACTTATAATCACAGTTGCTCAAACGGTAATCAATCTTTTACTACACGATTAAAAACCTTATCAGTATAAAACATGCATATTGCCACCTAATTAGTCCATTGTCAATCAAGTAGCAGCAATTGATTGACAATATCCAAGAGTACCCTCAATATTATCGATATTTATATTATCGACCGGTGTTACATTGACCAGATTGACAGGTGAACCTGTTCGGTTATCGCTTAATCGACAACTCGACAGGTAGCCTCGTGAAGATTGTCAAGGAGACATGACATGAACGAATATCTACTTACTATAATAAGCATTTTGAAAGTAAGAAGCTTTCCATATAATGTTATGAATTTTGGATACTTGGAACATGGAATTTGGTGTCGCGATGGCGTAACTTGGGGTAGTCCCACGCATTCATCACTACAATTCCTGTAAGTCAATATTAACAATGCTGAACTCTTTTAAGGACAGTTATGACACTCGGGAGTCCCAGGGAAAGCTTAACCACTGTCTTAAACAACGCAACAAAATTAATTAGATGTTTTTATTGGAGAATAAGACCCCAGTTTGATTCCGAGCTGTAGTACCAACGTGGATTTCACTTTGTGGAATTTATAACTAGTCAAGTGACTTACCATTTGCTAACGGTACAGGAAAACATCGTGAGGAAACCCACATACCCTAAAAGAAATTCCAGTCGTATGTCTGATCCTATGTGGATTATGGCCTCTTAGCTCTGTAGATAGGCGAGAGGAGACCCGAGTCCAGCAGTGGAACAGTAATGACTTAACATTGCAAATCTTGTCTGTCCAAATACATGGTGAAATGTTGGTAGCTGTGATATTTTTTGTGGCAGTAAAATTTTCATCACAACAGTTAGTCTATCATCACTCTCATTTAAAACTAAAAATATTAATAAAATAGAGATATTATTATTGAGCCATTTAAGTTTACCTCAATCTGTAATGACATTTTAAATAACTAAACGACATTCAAAATAATAACTCCACAACAAACGATTAAAATTGACCTTACACAAAAACCCACAATTACAATAAATCTAAAAATCTCCATTCTAACTTTTGTTTGCGTTGTCACAAATTACGAGTCTCATCATGCGTAGAAAAAAGGCTTGATATGTTAGAAACTGTCCAGTGACCCCTGAGCGGAAAGATATCGATAAATGGAGCACGCGCGGCCGAGATAACGCGGCGGACAGGGCGCGGGCGAGCCGTGACGTCACTTCCGCGTCGGCGCGTGCGCCACTCTACTAAGTGACATCTACATGTTATGAGAGGCTAGCGGATTGTTCCCGATCACAAAATTATAATTTTTCTTTTTTTTTGGAGGAGATACCAATAACATGTTATAATTACATGCGTTTTCCATCCAGTGCGATTCTGCCATTAGGTTCAAGTCTTCTGATACCCGCATAAAACTGGTCGTATTGAAAATTACTTGGGGAAGCCTATTTCCAACAGAGAACCAGCTACCCACTACATGATGATGATAAAATGTACCTACCTACATTCTTGTTTGTAACGGTAATTACATCATCAAAATATGATAGGTATATTTTTACTTATGTAACCTTTCAGCCGTTTTCATAGCATAGGGAGAAGATTAGACTGCCTCGGTGGCACAGCGGGAAGTGTATACGACTGCTGTGCAAGAGGTCCCGGGTTCGATTCCCGGGTCGGGTGAAAATGGTATTGGGTTTTTTATATCATGAAATTCCAGTATTAAGATTTTCCCGGAGTTTGGTAAACAAATGTTCCTGGTTGATGACAATAGGCTCGCCCCCTATTTCATGGGACCAAACATAGCTGACGAAATGTGGGTGTGTAATATCTCTGCCTACCCCTTCGGGGGAAAAGGCGTGATGTTATGTTATGGGAGAAGATTAAGAAAAAATAGAATTTCATTCGGTTATAACTACACTCAACATTTATGTCTATCATTTTGTCCATAATAGAGTTAGGAGATGCTGGGTAATATATCAACTTAAGGTTATCTCAATCACCTACAGTTATTGCGATAGTGTATTTCTATTAAATATCTCAGTCCCATTAAAGCCTAATTTTCAAGTTACTACTTGGACCATACAACGAACGCGAGGCCGCACCGCTTCCGCCATGACACCAAACAGTAACACACCTCTACTGAATGTTATTTGTTTGTACATAAGGTCTAAACTTCAATGGCTTTACTGCAGTGCTACGACTGTAGCAGTTTTTTGAGCGGCGACGTTTTAAAGAGTTCAACGGGGTGCTTTGAGGATGTCCGTTCTAATCTACACTAGAATCTAAGTACATACAATCGTGGAGTCGTTGAAATATCTCAACTCTTAAAGAACCGTATCTGCTATGGATATTACGGGAAAATCGCGTTTAAAATCACATACCTTAAATGCTTTTTTTTCTATTGTACGTGCTGAAGTTGAGTTCTTTTTAAGCAGGTGAAAAATAAATGACTGGATTTAAAATTATGGAAGTTCATTGACTAATTGTTGTTTTTTCTTTTTAGTTATTTTTAGCAAAGCTATTACTGACCTCATAGGGACTTGCATGTAACTTTATTTTAAGCATAGTGTTGTTTATATTAAGGCTTAGATTACTTTGGCCAGTGATTGATTCAGTTAAACAAGCGTGTGTGTTTGATGGTGTTTATTGGCAACTAAATTAAAAATATTACATTGCGTTTAATACGGTCGGGGCCAGCTATTTCAAATGTGGACTGTATGTTCAACTGAATAAGAATACTACTACTGGAGAAAAAGTCCTGAGTTCTTGGTTGAAGCTAAAACAGTATTTTTCGTTCTAAAATTCCCAGTATTTGCTTTGAAGTCCGGATTTCGCTCGGAAAATGGCAATAGTTATTACATGAGTGAAATTGCGGTGTGGGCACCTCTGCCGACCCTTTCTGTAAATGAAGGCGTGATGTTATGTAATTCTTTAGGAAATATATTATCTGGTTATATTTAAAGCACCCAAGCTGCTGCTAACCTAAAGGTTTAGGTACTTGTATGTATTTATATGCGATGGCCGAATGGATCAGTGACCGTACAGCATCATGCGGTCCAAGTTCGATTCGACCGGCGTAGCGCCAGTACCAATGTGGATTTCACTTTCTGGTATTTATATATACTAGTCAAGTGAATTAACGGTGAAGTAAAACATCGTGAGGAAACCAACTCACTCTAGAAAAAATTCTAAGTGTATCGATTATTGCCTAAACACTCAGCTCTCTAGATAGAGCAGAGTGGGACTTTAATAGGTCGCTGATTACTGATGATAATAATAATAATATAATAATAATATTCTACCACACTCACACAGCGCCATCTAGTCCCAAATTAAGCAATTATATTTGCTTGTGTTATGGGTACTAAACAACTGATATACTACTTAAATACATTTTTTTTTGTAAATACATACATATTATAGATAAATTACACCCAGACACAGAACAAACCTTTATGCTCATCACACAAAGATTTGTCCTGGGTGGGGATCGAACCAACGACCTCCGGTTTAGCAGTCAGGGTCACTAACCACTAGACCAACAGGCCAGTCATTTTGTATTTCATGATGTATCTATACCTAGGTCTAGATACAAACATGTAGGTAAACGACTCACCTAGGTATGTATGCCAGCTTTGTTGTTAAAACGCATATTTTAAAAATGTATATATGTAAATGTTGATCCGGTTTGAGTAAGACTTTTAATTATATATTTAAATAGTTACGCTCGTACTTGCAAGTAATTAGATTTCAGTCAGACATAGTTCGTGGAATGAAGATTTGCAATTTACTTGGTATGCTGATTTAATTCTGTACCATTCTATCATATTTCAAATTGTAATCAATTAATTTTGTAACTATGTAGGCAAAAAAGAGTGGCCATCTTGCCATTTCTAAGACTCAACCTTAACGCGTTACTAGCCTTAAGCACAAGCCTTAAGAAAATTTGCGGACACATTTTTGGCTCTATGTGATGCATAAGTATCACCTAAATGATCTTAATGGATAAGTGAATTGATTATTATGATTATGCTATCATATTAAGTTAGTGCTTTATTGAAATACACAGAAGGCCTTTATACCCACTTCTTTTTATCAGAGATTCGTGCTTAGTGGTGGAACTTAAGGGGGTTGGACTCAACGAAGTAAGGATATGTGTTATAAAATACTAAACATACCTATAAGGGTTCGAAACAAAACCCTATACTAACCCGTTTGGAGGAGACCAGTGCCCAGCAGTAGGAAATTTATGGGTTGTAATGATGAAAATGATTATGATAAGGATTCGACCATATCTAGCCGCAAGGAATCGCCTTCCTATGTTTCTATTCTTTTCGGTCATTTCGAACTGTTATTTACTAGTGCGAGACCGACAACGGCCTCTAGACAAGTGGCTATCGCTTCGAACTATCTATTCGAACGACATGTCAAATTAGTACATTAATCACGTGACGAGTCGATAGCTTATGTCAGAGATGTGTTCAAATGTATTGAAGTGATATTTAAATATTTCGAATAGAATTAACGGTTTGCCACTTGTTTAGGGAGGCGGGAATGCGACCGCACGCGGCTGAATCGACAATGCGCTCGGCTCTCATTCTCTACCTCACGCTAGTAAATGACGGTTCTAAGACAATGATAGGAGCATAGGAAAGTACGGTTTGGTGCGTATATATGTAGTGCAACCTTCAGACCACTGGACAAAATGTTTTGGGTACAATTAGTACTGAAGTGGACAGAATGAGCCGCCATTATTATTTAACTTTTAAAATAACCTTTGTGCTGTCATGTAGTCTTACGAGTTCGATCGCCGTAAAACATTAGGCCATATGACAATTACCGTTTTTTGTAAGTGTACTTGACACGGTCACCGAGCCGAATTTAAATGTCACGAATATGGACGCACTTTAACCTTTTTCCGAACGTCCTGTCCGTCAATTGTTTTTAACGACTGCAAATTCATATCGACAGATATTTTGATGGGTGGATGCTGTTTTTAAAAATAAAAAATACAATATTTTTTACAAAGGCTTTGTATCTAACGAGGTTTCAATCAACCAAATGTTATTGCAGTTGTTATTGTTTTCTGTTGATCCTAGTTTTTATTTCATAATTGGAACTACGGAACAGAAAACTGTTCCGTGATTGGAACTGAATCGTTATTCTATTGTTTTTTTTCTAAAGTGCTTTTCTTTGAGTGGATTTGGCGTAGCGGTATTGTATACGATTGACAGGAGGACAAACTTACTTTTATTCAATCATCATTCAGGTGTTTTCTTTAAAATAACACGTGACGTATAGACCCTATAATTTTGACATTTTGATGAACATCATTGAGCGTTGTCAACACAGAAGACAAAAATGATTGACTTGTTCATAAACTTAATTTTTTTTTCTTAATAACAGCTAAGAGTAACATACGGTCCAATGTTTTATATTTTATTCAATATAACCTACTTACCATGTACCTATATGGTACATAATTTGGCACGTGTTCATGGTGCATGGTCAGTCGGCGGCGTTGGGTCACTCAGTTTCTCAGAACGTTGATGATATTACAGATTTCAGTGATACATCACCGGCTTAGGGGCGCTCAACATTTTCGCGTGTAGTCAATATTTTTTCCGCCGCTCCGCTCGTGTGGTATTTCGGTAAAAAGTAGCCTAAGTGTTATTCCAGAATATCTATCTATATGCAAAATTTCATCCAAATTGAGAAACATCCATGTCATTAGTAGCACTAGCTGCCGCTCGCGGCATCACCCGAGTAATACCTATGTCATCGATAAAGTCAGAGTCATACTGTCGACTAAAGCACCATAACAGATATGAATGTGATAACTGATAATCTATTTGAAAGTTGTTGACAGATTTTGTCATATAAAATATACTTAACACTTAAGTCTCAGATAGTTTATCAGACACTTATCTGTGAGTTATGAAATGGAGCGTTAGTAGAAAGCATTCAATTTCGTATAGGTCAAGCATCTTATAAAACAACACGAACAACAACCAGTAACAGAAAGGCACCAATGGCAAGAAAAGTCTCGGATAGCAGTCCATCGTTTCTTAACCGTCGAAAGAGTGGCAAAATTTCTTCTCAAGTCTTCTTTCTCTTTTAAATCATAATATTTATATAATCATTCCATTATTGTTTAAAAAATCTATTAATTAATAATATAGAAATATTTAAATACATGTTACAAAATGTTGCGAGCTCCTGGTTGATCCTCGCGAATCTGAGCCGTATCCGATTGTATTACAATCAGCGATCATTATTTCAAACATTTACATTGTCAGGTCAAAGTACAGAGCCTTGGTTTTACGATGTCTTTGTACTTTCACTCAGGCAATGTGCTGGCCTTACATTCGTATTATCCTACTAATATTATAAATGCGGAAGTTAGGATGGATGGATGGATGGTCAGATCTTTGTTACACGTTTTTAATCACCCAACTTTCATAATGAAGAGCCGTTTCTTTAGAATTAGAAGAGAATTTTGATTTCAGATACAACCTCGATTGCGATTTGAACAATTATTACAGCATATATGCATAATAAAGGAGATGAATAATACATTAAATATGTTAAGAAGAGAGGAGACCCGAGCCCAACAGTGGGACTTAATGGGTTGCTGCTTAATGGTTGATGATATTATTATGCATAATATAATGCCACCGATATAATAGCCATAATAAAATAATTGCAAACGAATAAGCAATTTTTTTTTTTTTTTTTTTATACCACGACGGTGGCCAACAGACGTACGGTCCGCCTGATGGTAAGCGGTTACCGTAGCCTATAATTATATTTCGTTGTCGCATTATTTCAATAAAATAAATTCCATGCATTTTATAATTAGCATCTCGTTTTACCCTAAGTAATCTAATCAACGCTATGTAAATTTTATTTGCGCCAGAGACATTTAATTATATCGCTCCGTTGAGTAAAAAAATGATTCGTCAAATCGAGTTGGTCGGCTGTGAGTGCCAGCTTTTTGCCGGACTCAATGTTAATTTTATGAAGTTTAATTAAAATTGTATTAACAATTCATGAGGCTGCGGGGAGCCTTTCGTTAAACTCAGTGCGTTTAATTTATCCCCCTCATCTGTGGACTTACGCTCCGCGCCTTTAGATCAATTAGACAGCGTTCGAAGGAATGCCTAAGGCCCGATATACATTAGGCAGCCTATATGATACATCTTGACGGCTATCGATTTATTAATAACTGAGGATTGATTGACTTCTTTGTACATGTACTAATTCATGACCTCCACATTATTGTTACACAACTTCGATATTTAGTCCTCAACTACTTTATTTTTATAGAATTTTGACAGATATTTTTCCTAATCAAAACATAAACATAACATAGCATCACGCCTTTTTCCCCGAAGGGGTAGGCAGAGGTGTTTCACACCCACATTTCGCCAGCTATGTTTGGTCCCATGAAATAGGGGGCGAGCCTATTGTCATCAACCGGGAACATCAATAAATCACAGCCAACAATCCCTATATCTTGGCGGACTTTGCAATATACAATACACAGACACAAAGTACTACCTTTGTGGACCACACAAATACTTATAATATGTAAGTTTGTTTGTTTTTACGCATTACCGCCCTAACCGCTCTAATGATCATTATGAAATTTCACATAGATATAGTCTAAGACCTGGAAAACGGCATAGACTTTTTATCGACATAACAAGCGGACAAAACTAGTAGGGTCGTAATCAGCAGTTTGGCATTAATGTAGATTTGAAATAAATAGAGGGCAGCACGCTGCCTGTCTAAATGTATTATTATAGCCATAGATACTGAATACGCTGTGAATATTAAAAGTGTATTCATTACTTCAAAATTATATTAATAAATGCAAGAGTTAAGAATTTAACAGTCAGTGTAATTTTTGCAGTCTAATTGCCAAGTGTAGGCTACGCCTTAATCCCTAAGTAATTCACATTACTGGATTTCAAAAAACGAAGTCTATTTAAATGAATATTTGGTATTTAACAAGAAGGTATTATTAATTAATGAAAACAATGTGGTCTAGATATGTCGTTAAATTAAATGTATCAATGTTATCGTGTGTGTTTTTGTGAAGTAAATTCACCGATTTCTAAAAATACACACGAAAGATTTCAACATGTAAATATAAATAATGCAAAAAAAAAACAATAGGTATCTAGTAGTCATTTCATAAAATGTTCTTTTTTCCAAATTACTATGTAACTTTTGTATACATAAAAATATTTATTACTTTTTAACTTATGTATAAAACTAACCTTCATATTTACAAAAAAAAAATCAGATACTCTATTCTCAAGAATTTCCTATATAACCCCTTGGATTTATTTAAAACTGCACTGCGCAATATGCGTACAAATAAATGAGATTAAATTATGCCAATTTGCTAGTACCATGCGCTAAGAAATGACTAAAAACACCTGTTAGTAAATAATGGGCCGTTTCAATCATGTTCGGGAACGCTTAGGCTCATCTTAGCTGACAATGATTTGTGATCAATGACAGAATGTAGCGATAAAAATAGGGTTGTGTGCGCAGGTGGGAGAGTTGTTGATTTTTAGGGTTCCGTTTTTGATTTAGGTAACTTATTTGTTTTATTCTGTATTTACCTAATTGGTCTCTATCCAGAATAGGGTGATTACAAACGATCATGCATAGTTTCTATAAATCGGTTGTAATCGGCGTTGATTGATTGCGCGATTGCGTTTGTTTTTTCGGTGATGATGGCTAAATACCCGAAATAAGCGCAAAACAAACTTTTGTACCTATGAAATTAGACATTAGTTTGTATTATATGAAGTTAGACAAACAGACTTACTGCCGCACTCAGAGACGTCAATTAGCAGTAATCTGCCAATAACACAATTTTTTCATTGAATAATCGTCTTTAGACGTATCGACTTAAGAACGTTTTTAATAAATAAACTTTAAAGTTAAGTAACGTATCTGAGTACGGCAATAAGTAGGATACACGAATAATCTTGATAAAAAACTCAAGCAATTTTAGTAATAGAAATTAAGACTTCATTGAGTACCAGTTTTATTATTAAGGAATTAAAAGAATATCTGTGTACAATCTATATTCGCCTAAAATTATAATGTTAAATTTAAAATTTATATTACATAATGACAAAATAATAATAATAATTTATTTATTTCAGAAATAATTCCATACATTGGGTTAATAAAAATACAAAATCATAATAAAATAATAAAACAAAATATTAAAATAAAACAAAAGCAACTAGCAGATATCCCTGGATAGGATAGGATATAGCAGATATCACCGACAAAAGATTCTATACTACCTAAAATAATTACCAGGTACGGAACCTAATGAATTTCTCCCCGTCTCGATGTTGTCCCTTAACTAATAGTACTTCACAAGCACGTACAGTTCGTTACTATTAATTTTGAAGCACAACTCAAGCAACCATTGTGTAGGACATGTGCAAAAATTAAGTGAATTTTAACATGTCCGCAAAAACATCGGTTCATTATTGACAATGGAATTAATAATATGAAAAATAAACAGGCAGTTGTTGAATATATAAATTATTTTGTAAATATATCATTATTACATGATATATTTACAAAATAATATATTCTGTAATGTGACAGATGACAGATTGTGGCATTGTGATTGTATATACGCCGAATTTCCATTAGACCGCGCTGTAAAAAAAAATTGAAAGTTATCTTATTCCGGAAACATAGCATAGCATCACGCCTTTTGCTCAAGGAGTTAGACAGAATTGTATGATACACCACGTTTCGCAAAGTATGTTTTTGGTCCCACGTAATAGGGCCTGGCCCCTTTTTCTAGACCTCACCTAATTTCTGCCCTATATTTTTCCTATTTTTTTCTGCATATATATTTTTACATATTTATTTGAAAACTTCGTTTAATATTATTAGATTCACTTTAGCACGTGCTGGTATTATACTCGTAATTAATAATCTTATATTAACTTTTCTGACAAGCTTGTGGTAACCCTAGCGTCGGAATTAATTAAGCCGTCCGGAAAGCTTCTATGTTACGTTAATTATAAACTAATTTTCGTCCAGAAAATCACTCATAACATGACGCTGGTTCACACCATCTTCCCAAAAGCGGTAGGCAGAATTAATACCTATCACATCCTAATCAATCTTGTGCCATATTATACGTGCCAGAGTTTACCCACCGTTGCCGATTGAACGTGTAGTGATGGATTAAGAATACATAATGTCGCGTGGTATAGTAGGCTAAATTCTCTCCACATTCTTTGGAGGAGACTCTTGTCCAGCAGTGGGACATTTATGGGTTGAAATGATGATGACATCCTAATAATGGAGGACGAAGCCAATTATTTTAAATCTTAAACATATTACGAAGGTTTGACTTGAAATATTATCCGTTTCTTTTGTCATCGATAAAAAATAGGTAAATTTATGGTGAAAACTAGTTAACAATCATTAACTTATAAATTATAACATGTAACAGTTATGCAACGGATAAAGGTCAAAACACATTGTGCGGAAAGTGCATCGTGCCAGGATAATAATGATTTCTTTTCTTTTACATTCTTATCTTTTATAAAATTTGTCGGCCTTATATCACGGCGAGGTTATCAAAGATCAGCGTAATGGGAGAAAAGTTGTCGAATGTCGGCTATCATCGTTATACAATAATCTTATCGTTTCAATTTCGGAGACGTTGCGAATCCCTGTTACTTCCGAAATTCAGAGTTAACTGTACGACCACAGTGTGATAATAACAGTAAAAATATAAAAATATCGAACCTTATAATAATATGAATATGGAAATATGCTGCCAATTGTAGCTTTTGATTCTGCAATTTATAGGTAGTAAATATAAATTTATTATGTCAGTGATGTGTCACTTGGTGTCAATTATCTTAATAATGAACGGCGTTCAGTATGAAGCTAATTGTTTGTCTTTAAATAAATACATCACATGTACCTTTTACATAAAAAAACTACGAATATCAGTATTACTTTCAAAATGCAAAACAACTCGGTAATTATTTAATATTGTACACTAAACTTTTAAGCTACCATTAATTACTGTTGCAAACTAATTAAGTATATCAAATGAAAGTACTTTCATAACGTAATTTTGCCTTAATTTTCATAAACTGAACACATTCTCCCCACACAATTTGGAACAGCAAAGCCACGCGTGCGAAAGTAAACTTTTAATACACCGATATTTTTGCACTGTGCTCTGAGTTAATAAAGTGTGCTGTCAGTGGGTGAAAGTCCACAGATTTATACCGTGTATACCCATCCTTATGTAAGTTTGTTCTTAATGGAATTTATTAACGTACATCGCGCCTAGGGCGGGCCAGGTTAGCTTATTTGACACGGAGAGAGATTCTGCGGCTTTCTTTGTTAAATAATGCCTTTAGTACTTTTGAGACGAGAACGATTGCACTGAAATGCATTGCATGATCAGCAAGAGACCATTATGAGCAGACAATAAGGACACCCTAAATTAAAAAAGCTATCTATAGGTTACACAAAAATACATTCTGTTGAAACACATAAGAAGGAAAACTTGGTTTCAACTCAATTCAAAACTAACGCTTCTTTCCTGAATGATATCCTAATATCTTCCGTATTTTCCCGTAATTTCAACCACTGGTCGAATTGAATTCCCAAGTGCGGCAAAGTTATGGGTTGAACAGAACGAACGGAAGTAGCTCGTAGCATTGTGGTACTGAGATATCCGTTACGATCATCGAGGTTAACGTTCAGAAAGGTCAATCCATGATGGGTGACCGTTTGTGGCAATTTTATTCTCGAGCGTCTCCGTGCTTCGGAAGGCACGTTAAGCAGTTGGTCCCGGTTATCACATACCTAATGTTGTAGTCGTTAAGTCAAGTTGGAAGCCTTCTGACTTCTGAGTGACTTGATAAATTCTAACATACAATAACCTAATGCCTCAAGCCCATACGATAAGATATTAAGGAAGATGGAACGAACAAGAATACACCAGATCTTCTTGCGATGAGACTTAAGAGACCGTTTTCCTGCAATGTGATTTATAGGTATTTGATGATGATGATGCATTGACACTAGTTTGCAACTAATACTTCATGATACGCAAGAATCTGACTGTCTGAAATGACTGTCACCGTGGCGCAGTGGTTAAGGTGGTCGCCTCGCCACTACATCGCCGTGCTGGGTGACGTGGGTTCGATTCCCACACGAGACAAATATTTGTGTGATTCATAGATATTTGTTTCTAGTCTGGGTGTACTTTGTGTCTGTTAGTTTCATGTTTGTAAAGCTCCCCGCGACACAGGGTTTGTACCCTAGTGCGGGCGTTGTCTTATTAAAAAAATTAAATCTATTAAAAAATCACATAACCAAATACAGTCATCAATTGAGATAACTGACAGGACTGCATCGTACGTGACACCTTAGTAAACATGGCCTGAGTCATCACATTTCTGGTAGAAACCATGTTATTGTATGCACATCTGTCGCGAAGGTTTTTATTGTTGCTAGTCTGGTCTCAAGGTGAAATATCTTCGATTGTCCCGAGGGCTATTGGCTTCTTCTTAGAATTAGAAGGTTTTGGTGTAACTTGGTGTTAGATATTTTTTTAATTCCCTATTACGGCTGACGAGCTAATCACCTGATTGTATGGTTTAGACTGCATGATATCTGGCAGCTCTACCATTGTCGACCTTTAAATTAAATGACAGTACAGATTGTGTTTAGGCCGAAACGAAATAAACTCTACGTGCCAATTCTTCTCTCAGTGAACTCTATAGATAAAAAAATATAGGTACTCGTCTAGGATTAAGAAATTTGGGTTTATACGCATTTGTAGGCAACGTTAGGTACCTATGTTGCCAAATGAAACAACGTATTTTATGAAAGAGAAGATTGTATAAAACCTTTTTTCCTCCGATTTTAAAAGAAAAAAGATTTCACAAAACCAATATGTCTAAATTTGACAAGTTGATAAAAATAATGTGGTTTAAAATCCGCAATTAAAATCGGCTTAAAATTTATCAATTGATGTGATGTAAAACAGCAAGATTACAATCATATTTAAAATGGGATTAAATTAAAATAATTCATCAATTAAAAATTAATCATGTGTTCATAATGAGCTTAATTTTATTCGAAAGTTCGTTTTGTTTCGTTTGCTTCTCGCCCTTGGTCTTACGGCGCTTACGTCTCCACGCACGTAGGTCTTGTCCACCACGCTACGAGACGTCGCTCGCCGTCCTAACGTATGAAACGGTGCCGTATACACACACACGGCACCGTTTTATATTGCAGTCGACGTCCAACGTCGTGAGGTATAGATGTGAACAATGCTTAACTATGTGGTGTGTCGGTGGTACACAACAACGTCAAAGTCGTTTGGATATCGTTAAAAACGGTGCGCGGTTGTGATTTCCTTTCTGATTCTGACTAAGACAATAGATTTAAGAGATTTTTTTACGAGTAACGATGCGGCATCGTGGCGCGAATTTTTCCGGCATGGTAACGTAAATGTGCACCTCACGGTATCGCACTGTACCACGATACTGCGCTGTTCCACTTTAACGTAAGCGACATCGTATGTCGTGGTGTTGTGGACAAACTCTAGGTATGATTCATCGTAGCCTGCGAGCTGCGTCCACTTCGGTCAAGGGTACTTCACTGCGCGTTAATTTTAAAATGCTCTTTTACATAAAAGTTGTGCAAACTACTCTTTTGTTTGTAATCTTTTGGTTTTGTGGGACATTGTCTGTTCTAGATGTTGTGATATGGAGTACTTAGTAGTACTTTAATTTTAACAAAATATCACATTTTGTTTGTGAACCGTGGCATAGTCACACTTTCACTAACTGAGCATTTATTAATCTTGTTACTATTATGAATGTGAAAGTTTCTAAGGATGTTTAAAAAATAGTGTGTGTAATTTTTGACAGTTTAAAAAATATCTTTTCTTTTCTTTTAAGCAATTCCAGCATGGTGATGTGACCAGCATAGTACCTTTTCTCAGGAGACAGACTTCAATGAGATATTCTATTAACATTATAAAATGTATCTATTACATAAATACAATATTTTGAGTACACATTATTATAATGTAATTATTGTTATCCTGCATTTAAATTCTTTTCATGAAAAAATGGCCGACATTTATAGTGTAGTGAACAAAATATTCTATTTAAGATAGAAGATCAAGTAGACGATTTATACAAATCGAAGCCTGTTCTAATTTTATGTCCAGTTTAGTGTAAAGACTTCACAAACACTAAACACTAGACATGTCGTCGTTTCTTTGTCGGCTCGGGGAATGCGGGGCCAAGAGTCACTCAGTTTATTTAACTAAATCTAACTGAGTCGTGACCTTGAGCCTGTGACACGTGCTTAGCTAGATTACACGTCGTTCAGTCAAAGGCTTTTTAGAGTTATTTAGAGCTTTAGAGTTCTAAGTTCTGTATTTACTATCGTCTTTCTTATTTAGGAGCCCATGGGGCAAAATATAAAATTGTATGATTTTTTTTCTTTGTTTTTATATCCTGCCTCGGGGTGGCGCAGCGGGAAGTATATACGACTGCTGTGCAAGAGGTCCCGGGTTCGATTCCCGGGTCAGGTGAAAACGGTATTGGGCTTTTCTATCATGAAATTCCAGTATTAAGATTTTCCTGGAGTTTGGTAAACAAATGTTCCCGGTTGATGACAAAAGGCTCGCCCCCTGTTTCATGGGACCAAACATAGCTGGCGAAATGTGAGCGTGAAACACCTCTGCCTACTCCTTCCTTATGTTTTTATATCCTATGGGAGGGTTTGTGATCAAATTAAAATGAACTCATTCAATTAAAGATCATTTAGATGTTACTTATGATCGTCATGCAAAGGTAAGATTGCCGCAAATTTTCCTGAGTTCAATTCGATGGCAAAGTAAAAATTTAGTTGTAATTCCATTGGTTGCAATTTGATGTTGGTTGGAATGTTTTCTTGTATATAGGACAGAACAAGCTAAGGCAAACAATATTATAATTATTTTTCCTCCAACAAAATTAATAATAAAACTTTATTATATTTTACTTTATTTTTTTTTTATATTTTATTATATTCACCGCTTCAGAATACATGCTGTTTTCCCCCGTTCACCAATTAAGTATGTAAAAAGAGAATATAGCCTTAACGGGCTAACACTAAAAACAATCATTGAGTAGAAGCGTGTTGGTGTACTGTGAAGCAGTGTGTAAAACAATTACTTCTCTCGTTTGCCACTTAAAATGGTTTAGCTTACAATTAGCGTATAAGATGTGAGCTTTGCCCCAAGTCATAAGAGGTTTTCAAATCCTTCAAAGACATTGGGATACTACAAGTCCTTCTACAAACCTGTGCCTTTGAAAGAGTTAGCGTTAACTCTTCGGAATTTAAAACTTGAGGACGTTTCGGTCGTTTATACAATTAAATAAAATTGAAGTGTGTTGTGTTTGAATCAAAATAACAGCTTTATAGAGTAAGCGTATGAAATTATGTACGTTACTTATAATAAAAAAACACTTAAGTAAAATTTTTGTCGGTCTGTTTGAGGTAAACTCAGAAACTACTGAACCGATTTCGACGGGAATTTTACTGGCGGATATAATATATAATTATTCCATCTTTGATATTGTAAGCGTAAAATATTATTCTACTTTAATGGTATAAAACGCTAAATCTCTATACTTACAATTCAAATTCAGTAATGTATTTCTGTTGGTGCGGTTCGTTCCCATGCCCCGCCCACCGCGCGTTAGTGCGCTCTGCTTAATTAGTGATAAATGGGTAACAGCCAATCGTTACGTGTTTGCTTATCACTTACTGAACAACTTATGTGTTTTTGATACGTTTTTTTAACGTTAAAGTCCACTAAAGTGCGTAATAAAATTTTTATTTGTTTTATTTCGTATTTGTAAAAGTATTATTAAGTTCCTCGCAGCTTCGTCCAAGTGGCGTGTCGGTAAAAGAAGCTTATCTTCATCTCCAAATTAGTTAAAATAATTCTTATTAAATCATAATTAACTAATATTATAAATACGAAACTTTTTTGCTTTGAAGACAACCAGTGAACGGATCTTAGTGAAATATAGCAAACAAATTTCAGCAAGCTATGGGCTGCTTACTACGAATCGAAGTCAAAAGTAGAAGCAAATTTTCCTTAGCGCAGTCGTTTTCAATATTCAAATTAATAAGGACTCGTTTTACTTACGGCCAGTTAAATTTCTTTTTTTTTTTTTCTTTTTTACCACATTCACACAGCGCCATCTAGTCCCAAAATAAGCAATTATATTTGCTTGTGTTATGGGTACTAAACAACTGATATACTACTTAAATACATTTTTTTTTGTAAATACATACATAAATACATACATATATAGATAAATTACACCCAGACACAGAACAAACCTTTATGCTCGTCACACAAAGATTTGTCCTGGGTGGGGATCGAACCCACGACCTCCGGCTCAGCAGTCAGGGTCACTAACCACTAGACCAACAGGCCAGTACACTAATAAAATAATATTACGCAACAATACTAAAAAAAAATTACAAGCAACACTTACTAGCAAAAGTTCATTCAGACTATAAATCTTCGAAATGTTAAACCGGTCTTATCGGCAGTATCAAGATTGACAAATGTACGGACATACAGTCAATTGTGCTTAAGTATTAGGTACTATTGTGTTCGGCTCTTTTATAACGTTCATTAGATCATATCGAGAATAAAATTAATGTGTGTCATTCATTGCTACTGGTGTTCGTTTATTGAATTAAAATTTGGTTACGATAGATTGCGGCATTAGTAGATGTGTTCAAATTTCATTTTATTATAAAGTTGTTGAAAGAATTTTTTGATGTAAAAAGAGAGCACGCGGCAGGCCGATAAAGAGCTATATAATTAATGAACGAAAAAGTGAAAGTTGGAACATAGAAGGAAGTTAAGGAACTAACGCCATGAAAGATAAGGAAAAAACTGCGCGTGGTAAGCTACAGTAACCGTTTACCATCAGGAGAACCGTAACATTGTTTTAATCAAACTAAACAACTGACAAACAACACAGATTTAACATATATAAGTACCTACTTAAGAAAAAAAAAAACCCAACAGCCTAGCCGCAAATAAAAATTGCGACCTAATTGAAATAAAAAGAGCAAAATTTGCATGCATCAGTTATTGACGCCAATAATTAAAAAAATAGAACTTTTTTGAATTTTCTTTTGCGTTATACCTCTTTATTTAAAATGGTGTAATTGTAACAATAATAATAATTAGATCATTTGTGTGTGTTTCTGTCCAATATATTGTTACCGATCTTAATTTAATCCAACATCCAACATGTGTAGATTTCAACAAACTTTTTACTACAAAACGGCTCAGCAAACAAAACCTTTGTTTTACGCATTAAACATTTACAGCCTTCTAAATCACACAACACAACATAACCTAGTTAAACGGCACTAAAAAACTAAACTAAAAAGTTTAATATGAGCTCGCAACCGCCCACAACGCGAACCGTCTCTAATATACGGTTATTTATTAAGCCACAGTAGGCCCTTATCCGGCGCTGTGTATATGTATAAATATCAAATGTGAATTAGTTAGGAAAAGATAGATGGAAGGTAAATCCAGGACTGTTCACCAGACCAAATTACGCTTCGTAAAAACATTATGCAAAACTCGACCCTAAATCCCCCCTCAACTCATAAACACAAGTCCAAAATTACCGTAAAACTGAATGTGAAATTTTGTTTTACGGTAATTTTGGACTTGTGTTTATGAGTTGAGGGGGATTTAGGGTCGAGTTTTGCATAAATAGAGCTGCAAAAACCTAAGCTTCTCTAGGAAGCGTTTACATTTACCGTGATCTACCATTCGTTAATTAAATTAAAATTAAAAAGTGAGTGTGTTATTAAACGTTATTAAACGACCACAAAATCAATGTAGCAATAGCAGGCAAACGCTGATGTTGATGAATCGAAAAATAACTGCTACAATATGAAAGGTAAACCAAATAAACCTAACAATCACAAACATTGTAAATAAAATTCATCGCCACAATACGTACAGATAAATTGAAAGCAGCAACAGGACATTTTTAATTTTTATTCTGTTTCATTGTTATGTAAATAAGCAATTTTGTGGTCAAACAAGAAAACAAACGAACTCGGGTCAGAAGGTAGATTTTACGTTATGATTTATAACAAAAAGCAGCAATTTACTTATTTAAAAGTGGAACCTTTTTGCGAGACACACCTACGTAACTCCTACGCATCATTTTATGTTATTAACAATGTCAAAAAAACCTGTTTCTTGATTTGAATTTGTTTTGCAGTTGGTTTTTTCTTGTGCTTTATTTCCGGTGCGTGGTTTTATTGATGGTAATTGTGGTCGTTTACGTTTAGTTAAATGGGTTATAGTTAATTATGTTAAAGTTTAGATAGCAGAACATTTGTATTGGTAAAGTTTGAATTGAGAGTTGTTCTTTGGACGCTTTGGAAGTATTAGTTTGTGTAGACAATGTTTTAGTGATGTTGTTTTAATAAAATGTAATATTATTTACATCGTCATTTTCAACCTATACTAGCCCACAGTTCTCCAATTGTACGTCACTGAGCAGGATTTGCCGAAATTGATATATTACATTAAATATTATGTGAGCCATGTTATTAAGCAGAAGACAATTAGTGAATTCTTTATGCTTGTTGTTATCCTTATTACGTGACATTAATTTGTCACTTCTTGACATTTTTACCAGATTACCCTGACCAGACCGGGTTGAGACCATTCTTGTTTTATATTATGTAAAATATTAACAACTAAAACAAGCAAGATTTTTGTCTTAATTCTGATTCAAATTGAAGATACTTTTATTAGGACAGTTGCAGACAACAAATCCGAAATTTTGGTTAAAGATTTTTGATATATTTTTCACATAAAATCCGTCACATAAGTGTTTCAGAATTTTTTGGTCTTTCTTTAATATTTTTTTCTGAATTGCCGATTCTTAAGTTTACGACTTGCCAGATATACTTTCTAATGAAAATGAACATCATTGATTAATGTAGACAATAAAGTTACTCTTATGAAAATTTAAGAATGTAACAGGACAAATATAAAATAAGATCACATCAGTTTCTATTAATTCGCAATCTTGAATTAGTCAGCATCTTTTGCTAAGATCTAAGACAAAAACAACTAAATCTCAACAATGGAGCCCAACAATAATAAAGCAGATTAATGCGATATTCATCCGATGGTATCTCACAGTTTTGTCTCACAACCTTAAGCGACATGTAAACAACTGTCGCCTTGTCGTCGGCGCACTGTCGCCGTGTTGTTGCGCATTGTGCTGTCATAACAATTATGTATCTCGAAGCGTTAAATATCGGATTTTGTAGTTGCTACTTTGTTCACAAGCGAGAGAGATGTCGACTTTGTTTTGTTAACTTTGAACTTTTGTTGGCCTGTTATGTAGGTATGTGTGCGTATGAATTAATGTAGATAATGGTGTAGTTTACCATGTGTTTTTAAAATATTTTACCACTGGCTGATGAGCCTAGCAAATAAAAATAATCGTTGTCTTGTGTCCGATTTTATCTGAAAATTCTGTTAGTTAAGTTTTAGTTAAGCAATAAAGGCTGAATGAAATGCTTGTTGCTTCAATCCGTGTAGTGACGGATTAAGAATACATAATGTCGCTACCCATCTCAACCCGTGGATATCGTAAAAGGTGACTAAGGTGTAGCCTGCATGCAGACTTATGCACTGCTAGAAAAAGGAAAATTCGAAGCAACATGGGTTGGTATTGGTACAGACCAATACAAATAACCCGTCTGGCCAGCGTGGTATAGTTGTCTAAATTCCCTCCACATTATTGCCCAGCAGTGGGACTTTTATGAGTTGAGAGGATTACCCATTTATGGTTTAATATTGTTCCTATTTTAATTTGCTACCGCTGCCAAAAATATATTTATGAAAATCAAAGCACTCAGAGATTTCTTCAGTTTGAATAATAAAACAATTGCTTTCTTTGTACGTTTCTCTCAAAAGCTCTTTAAGTTTTAATGTTTTATAAATTCTTATTAAAATTAAATAATATTTTCATATCCCAATACCGCGTCTATTTTGATATTAAAATTTCTCTCTTCTCATTTCGTATTTATATAGTAAAGTCCAGAGCAATATACAATAGAATTAACACAAATCAATTAACCTTGAGTTTTGAGTGGAAAGAATTAACGAAATCAATCAAGCTTATTAAGCTAACGGCTGGCTTTTAAACAAATCAATTAAGTTAATCTGTGGAGGCGAACTTAATTATGTATATTTGTTGAATCAATGTCTAATTAGATAATGTTGTTTACGGATCGAACTCCACGAGATGAGAAAAGAGGATATAATATATATGTTGTAAACAATTAATAGAACAGGTGTCACCACATGACGTATTGCGGTTTGCGGTCCGGATTCTGGCCGCAAATTTTGTGCGATCCTTAAGTTAACAGCACAATATATAGGAACGGTAAGTTTCTTCTTTGGTTAAAATTAACTTTGACCTGTTACTTGAGTAAGTACTGTAGCGACGGGGGTCGTATTCGTAGCACAGAGTTGGGAAGGTGGATGTTTTTCAATATACTGAATTTAAACTCATTTAATTTTTTTTTTTTATATTCTACTACATTCACACAGCGCCATCTAGTCCCAAAGTAAGCAATTATATTTGCTTGTGTTATGGGTACTAAACAACTGATATACTACTTAAATACGTGTTTTTTTTTGTAAATACATACATATTATAGATAAATTACACCCAGACACAGAACAAACCTTTATGCTCATCACACAAAGATTTGTCCTGGGTGGGAATCGAACCCACGACCTCCGGCTTAGCAGTCAGGGTCACTAACCACTAGACCAACAGGCCAGTCAAATCTTATATTCTTTTTTATTCGTTTTTTTTTTAATACGCGAGACAAAACGAAGTTGTAGCAAAATAATTTTAAATAATCTCAAGGGCCATTTTCCCACACTAAATCCCACAGCCAACTCTTTTCTTCTGGAGAGTTCTATTTCTTCCGGAACCTTTCTTATTTTTTCTACCGATCTAAAATCAAATGTGACAACGCAAGCGTAAAGAGGTTTGCCAAACCATAAGAAAAGGTCATATACCTGGCAAAACTCTACTGTACCTAGGTTCGTAATTTAACTTTGCGCTTTGTTATTTAAAACTCCATTTAGAGGCGTATAGAGTAAAAACGCCTCTGTCTATAAAGCAGGAGTATGGACATTGGACAGTGGTGCTTTTACTTTTATACCCCTAGTACAATGGACCGCAACAGTCATAAATTTCAAGAAAACGGACCTAAAATGAAACTAATTGAGGTCACCTGCAATAGAATTTCAATATCTATCCATATTGTAGATTTTGAGATTCCATGAAATGGGTCTCCAATTACCTGTTGTGTGTTTGGATGTAGATATAGGGGGTAATCTTCGAAACTACTCAACCGATCTTCAGGAGATTTCGCTCTATTCCACTCTAATCTATTGAACAAACCCATTACTGGATCTGTTCCGAAGAGATATCTGCCTGACTAGACCGCGCCAATATAATAGACAAAGCTGCAGACGGCAGCTAGTTTACAGTACCTTTCGAGCACCCATCTATGCTATAACCTTGCCAAGATTACTTAACTTTAATTTTAATAAGCACAAGCACTATACTTATATGTCTATCAGTAAATCTAATTATACTAATGAAGTTACTGAAACCACAACAAATTTTCCTTATTTTAAACTAATTTCCTGCCTGTAAGTTTAGTGACGAAATGTTACCTTAAAAGGAATATTTCGTAGATTAAACTTAATTAAATTTGCCAAATATGTAGTGGGAATTGCACAATATATAAGAATTTGTGGTAGACAAGCACCAGCTCCCTGATTTTGATCATCGTAAACTTTTTCGAATCTTAGTAGGTATGACTTATTTTTACGGCTTAAGTTATTTAATGTAAAATATTTATTAAGTACTATGTTTCTTTCATTAATTATTGTAAGTAAAATACAATATATACCGCAAGAGGAAACGTGACTTTTATAATTATATTATTAACTTGCAAAGTCGCCTGATCATACAATCAGGAATTGCAGGAAAATTCTAAATTAAATTGCTTAATTATGTCCCAAATAAAGTTAAACAATGGCGTTAATGGCGATATTATTAATTACATACTATGTAAAGAAATTAATTCAATAAAATATTTACACATAACTTAAAAATTATACACAACTAAACTTTTTAAAAAAAAAGAACAAGGTACTCTATTTACAGGAAATTCTTATAAATAGAATATCTGATTGAGATCTGATCACAATCAGATATTTTTATATCCTGAGGATACGTACCCAAAACGCTAGCCACAACTATTACATACTTATATTCCCTAACATGCTTATTTCTATATCACAGTTACGTCACATTAGTATCATGCTTGCCATTTTCCCATGACAATTAAATAAGATTTAAATTATTATGATTACATGGAGACAAACGATGGTAGCTGAATAAGCGATGGTGGCTGAATAAGCGATGGTGGCTGAATAAGCGTTGGTGGCTGAATGGCTAAGGGACCGGCGCGGCGTGCAAATCACGCAGTCCGAGTTCGATCCCGACCGGCAGTACCAATGTGGATTCCACTTTGTGAAATTTATATGTACTAGTCAAGTGACTTACCCTCTGCTAACGGTGAAGGAAAACATCGTGAGGAAACCCACGTACCCTAGAAGAATTTCTATGAGTATGTCTGATCCACCAACCCGCACTAGGCCAGCGTGAGTGGATTATGGCCTAAACCCTCTCAGCCCTCTAGATATAGGAGAGGAGACCCGAGCCCAGCAGTGGGACTTAATGGGTTGCTGGTGACATGGAGACAAGAACACTGCGAGAAAAGGAAAATTCGAAAAAAACCCTATACCAAACCTTCTAGCCAGCATGGTATAATAGGCTAAATTCCCTCCACATTCTTTGGAGGAGACCCGTGATTGGATTGTGACATTATGTATTCTTAATACGTCACTACACGGCTTGAAAATAGGCTCGCCCCCTTTTACATGGGACCAACAGCTGATGATATGTTGGAGTTTTTTTTTTCACATTCACACAGCGCCATCTAGTCCCAAATCATCTTATCAATGTCGAAAGGTAATAAATAGAACTTGTCTTATTATATTGTCATTGCAAATGGCGGCCCTAAAGTCATATCGTCACAAGTCGCCGACACAGCTGTACTATACGAGTATGTGTTGTTAGTAAATATTTGACATCCGCGATGGTTTCCCTACACACATCCTTACTTACTCATAACTATGTTTCATTCAACGGCGAGACCTTGAACTGTCTGTCTGCCTCTTCAAATTGCTAATTGACTAAAAGGAGTGAATAGGTTTTTTAATGGTTGGCAACGCGCTCGCGTGTTGCCCCTGTTATTGCAGGTGTTCATAGACTTGTCGCTGTGGTCGCGGACGAATGTTCCTGCGCTCCCGTGACCACAGCAGAGCGCGAAGAGAGGAACACCTTGGGGTTTTAGTGGGTGCGAGCCCCACATAACCCCTCGGTTCTTTCCCCAAGACCGAGGGTATGCGTCAGGCATTTCCCCAAGTAAAAAAAAAAAAGGTGTTCATAGACTACGGTAACTGCTGACCATCGAGCGGGCCATACGCCTGTTTAACATCGTCGTTGTGGTAAATGAATACTCAGATTTATAGATACACTAATTGAAAATTAGTTAATAATTAATATCCCGGCTCTATTGTTTGGTTGAATGCTATGATCTCAGGAACTACTGGTCCGATTTAAAAAGTTCTTTTAGTGTGGGATAGCCTATTTATCGAGGAAGGTTATAAATTATATAACATCACGCTACGGCCAATAGGAGCTGAGCAGTGGTCAAATAAAGAACGTCGGGAGCGAAGCCCCGCGCGACTTCTAGTTATCTATATGAATAAGTTCGATAGGTATAGTAAATTAGCGTAATTCAAAATTGGTTAAAAGGTTATTAATTTGAATTTTAAATTAGCTAAAAAGTACTAAGTCAGGATAATGTTTGAGAATAAAGTTCTTCTTTAGATAATAACAAAGAAACCTTTGATTTGACAAACTTAATTTGAAAAACTACAAAATCCATATAACAATTTCAACGCAGTCGCACAGAATACAGTGTACCTCTAATTCTAACCGTTCGTCAGCGATGTATCTCACAGCTATCTGGTAGGGTGAAAGCCTCTTATCTATCGTGCTCGTAATCGTACCATCGTCGCCAAAGACACCGACCGTTTGTTCTATCCCGCCTCACGACAACCTCGACGCAACGCGTTGATAATGCCCCAGCTCACTTTAGATGATATTATTTTGTTTTAACTTTTGTATAAATTTTTTGTTTGTATGCGCATCATGCACGTCAATTGTTTATTAGGGAACGCTTTTGTATGCTGCATAACTTTTATGTTGATGATGAATATAATATACGCAAAATTACATACGTTAAAAAAATAAAATTGAAAATTCAAGTTTAGAGCTGATGACCCTGAAATGGCTACAATTATTTTGATAAAACAAATCTCTAAGAATCATCACTCATGCTAAATTAACAAACAAAAAGAATCGCAACAAAACGCCCATTCGTTTAAGAGCCCCGATGCCTAAAATAGACACACATGCTCGTCAAACTTATACCAACATTATTTGCGTTGGGGCTAAAAATATATTAAAATCCAGAAAAAAACTACTATAAGTTCGACCAAGTTATGTGTAGTCATCAACAACTACATTTTATTAGTGTTCATTTACTCTTTACAATTAAAATAACTTAGACTTTATTAACAATTTAATATATTAGACCTAAGTCAAGTTATCCCACGTAATTACAAAACAAATTAATGTTAACCAATACAAACTAAAGATAATGCACGAAATTTAATTGCAAATAGAAATAGTCATCGCATTATCTATAGTTGTCTCCCATACGAAGTACATAGGGATGTTACGAAGGCTCGATTCAGATTCGGAAAGTTTGAAACTTCCGATTGAATATTAATTCACCCCGGAATTCGACTTCGGTTCAGATATTTGTAAATTGGAGATTAAAATAAAAGCGCAATAGTGATCAGCGCGTACCATAAAGCATAAACCTGTTTAACGTGACATGAATGGAACCTCACATTTGAAAATATTTACATATCTCTTATTTGATTTCGATTAGCGTTCGTAGCGTAAGGACGTCTGCAACACCAGGGGCTTAACGAGCGCGTTGCCGGACCTTAAAAAACATTTTAATTCCCTTTGAAAAAACCCAAATTGGAAAAACTATTTTACGATTCAGATTCCGAAAAGCGAAATTTAAAATCTTCGATTGAGATATAAGAACCTACGTAACATCCCTAGTACATAGTCATAATATCCCATTCGCCACCCGTACTCGCTACCGCGTGGACAATTTATAAACACTGCCACCGACCGCCCACCGATTCAACCGGGAATCGAACCCGCACCCCGCAATTAAACGACGCCTGAGGACCTCTCGGTCATCCGATACTATCTGTATGACCCGGCGCCGCCTGCGGAGATCTCCTTTATTTACCACTTAGTGGGTAAAACATCCTTTCTTCTTACCACGCCAAATACATTTCCACTTTATCCTAAAAGTAATAAAACTTAAATTTGAATGTGTTCTTTGAAAATTACATTCCAATTTAAAAATGAACTTTAAATTGTTGTAAATAAGGTGCAGTTTTCGTTTGTGGTAAAATCAAATAGATGTTATTATGTTTGTGTATTTGTTTGTTTAGTACCTCGAGCTGTGTGACCCCATCCTGCGGTCATAGTTGAGCCCACGTTGAAATATGGACCTTAGGAAATCCGTACCGGCCCTATAAAGTTAGGCTTTAGGTCGATGTTTAACAAGATTTACGAGATTTCCCCTTTCTACGCCATTGTTATAAACATGAAATATTTGATCACGATTATTGTAATTTGTTGTAAGTAATTGATATTATTTGTGTAGAGTTATTTTACTTACTGATAATACGAAATTAGCACCTACATGGTGTATATCTATTAGGTATTGTTTTTAATACGGAACGTTTTAAAATAGCTTTTTTGTTCGTAATGTTTTGAATGAAAAATTTCATTGTTGATTGTTCAATCGATATTTGGTTTTAGAGACGAATCTTCAGAAATCTTACGTAGTGGGCCTACTAAGATCTTCAGTCGTATTTTTTTTTTATAGTAGCCAAGCATATTGTTTCCTTTTCGCCTGATGGAAAGCTGAAAGAGGAACCCAAGTTGCTTTGCCAGCTGACAGGAGATCCAAGTGTCCTGTCAGCCGGCATCGCCATGCTGGCCCGCAAGGTGCTTCTTCACGCTTCGCTTGAAGGATCCCATATTGTAGGAAGGAGGAAAGACATGAGCCGGCAGTGCGTTCCACATTTTGATGGTTCGGCATAGATAAGAATTGCCGAACTTTTTTGTACGTGTGGAGATGTTTTCCACAGTGTAGGGATTACAACGCAAGCCAGCACGCGTGGTTCTCCCACGGAAAGGGGAAGGTGGTATGAGCTCAGTAGTTCTTCAGAGCACTCGCCATGGTATAAGCGGTAAAAGACACTCAGAGAACCAATGTCTCTGCGTAGCTGTAGGGGTTCAAGGGCCTCTGTAATCTCACTCGCTCCAATAATGCGGACAGCCATTGAGACAGCTTTAGGCAATAATAAAGATGAATAACATTATTTGAGACAGTTAAGTTTAATCAAAGTAAAATCATGTATCGTAATCATATTTTTTTATTGCCTGATATTGCGAGTAAGCGGCCTATCTCATGGTAAGCTATTGAAGCTAAGCCGCTGCTTACCTTGAAAGGATAGCTCTTTTTAAACCTCGTTTGAAGAAAGACATAATAATAATAATATCCTACCACATTCACACTGCGCCATCTAGTCCCAAAGTAAGCAATTATATTAGCTTGTGTTATGGTGAAAACAACTGATATACTGCTTAAATACTTTTTTTTTTGTATATACATACATATTATAGATAAATTACACCCAGACACAGAACAAACCTTTATGCTCATCACACAAAGATTTGTCCTGGGTGGGGATCGAACCCACGACCCCCGGCTTAGCAGTCAGGGTCACTAACCACTAGACGAACAGGCCAGTCATGTATTAAGACCTCGAATCTCTATAAATATTATTACAAACGTAAACGTGACAAACACACCTTATTAAGCAAATGAAACTCTATATCAGCAAATACAGCTCAGAAGTTGCCGCTCAAATATATAAGTGTCTATTCCAGAAAATGATATGCAAATAACATCTTAATTTACAAAAACATCAGCCAATAATATCGCTTATAACAAAACAATAGATAGGTTTTCATAAGCATCCCATTTCTTACACAAAATGACTCATCCACTCCATACTATGCATAAATATGTCCATTTAATTGTATACTATCCTATCAAGTGTTATAACCACTGAAAAATAAACCTTATACACTGTTAAATTCAATAAAATTTCGCTTGACAGCAGAATATATATCTGTAATTTTACTTAAAGTAGTATACACAAAATAATGAGATGAAAATTCAACTTTGAATCGTTGAGATTAAAGCTTGTATTCAAGTGGAGGTTAATGTCGTTTTTGTAAGTGCACTGATTCAAACAGCTAGTTTTGACTCCCGGGGTGGCTTGTACATTGTATGCGCGCGTGACACTGCTCTATTTACGACTCAGTCGGTCGCACGGACCCATAAATGTGCTCCACGGTTCATATGTAATAGAACTTTAATACTATTTGCATTAATTGTTGCTAAGTAGGCTGTATTTAAATGGCCAGAATTATAAAATCACAGGAAAATCTTTGTACTTACCTACCTACACCTACTACCAATACCAACCTACCTTTTTACCCGACTGCCAAAAAGGAGGGTAATGTTTTTCACGCGTATGTATGTGGGCATTTCTGTTCCATTGTGACCTTCTGTAGCCTAAACGGCTTGGCTGATTTTAAAGTGTGAGGTGTCATTACATTTGTAATTTTCCCCCGAGTGTCATAGGCTATGTGACGTCAGCAAAAAAATCAATATGGCGGACGTAAACTGTCAAAACAGACGTTTTTTTAGTGCTATTGCAATATGGGTATCAGATGAAAGCTAATTATGTATGCACTAACTATTGCCCGCGGCTCTACATAATAATTAATAATATTGACTGACGAAGATTACTTTTTGGCAAGACAAGGCAGTCGGGTTTTTTGTTTTTTTTTTAAATAACCACTTGTTTATATGTTTGAAATAAAATTAAATGAAATGAAATCTCGTTTATTCATCTAGATTACAAAGTAACATTTATGAAAATCACAAGTTTTATTAGGTACACGGACAGTGGAATGTGAAAATTAGACACAATTCAAGGTTTTATAGAGAAAAATTACAGAAAGTTAATATGTTTAAGTGTATAAAATGCTTTAGAAATAAATTTAATTGATAAACTCACTACCGATCACTACTACTTGAATGATACGAAAAGTCATAATAATCAAGTACTCGTAATGTCGTTAGCCATGTCTTTCAAATGAAATAGATAACATCAACATTTTCTTGGCCGACCTGTGATTTTAAAAGTTATCCTTGGACAAAAGCTTTATTAAAAGTTCGAACTAACTAAAAAAATATATAAATTACGAAAATAGTATTATAAATAAAAATTAGGAATCTATGTGAAGGCCCTTAGTTAATGATACCGCTGATTCAACGGTAGCAAGAAAAGTCTTGGCTTACCAGTGCAAAAAATAGTTAAAAATTAATCTCAATGCCTGGACACAAAACAGTTTTGTTTAAAAAGTTTATTATAAGAAAATAAAAGAATGTTAACGTAATTATGATTAAATTTACATTATTTATTATCTCGGATATGTGTTTGCTTAAAAACAACTATTACGCAGTGCATGGAATATTATTGCAATCGTAATTATTACTTGTTATTACTATTCATGTATAATGGAGCAATAACACTGTTGTATTGCATAATCAAATTATGTATTTATGCAGAATTAAGATATACATAGTAATGTAACCACGTTTGCCAAAAAAATAAAATAACCAACGTAGTGTTTGTTATTTATTATTATCAATATAAAATATACATACATACATATAGATCACGCCTCTTTCCCAACAAAGGGGTAGGCAGATACCATTTCCTTCCACTTGCTACGATTCTGACATACATCTTTGGCTTCTTCAACATTCATCAGTCTTTTCATGCATTCTCGCCGGTTGTGGGAACTTTTAATGCATTCTCGCCGGTTGAGGGTACTCCTGATCTGTCCCTTCTTTAGAACGTCACCTATTTGGTCATGGTACGTTCTTCTAGGTCTTCCCCTTCCAACGTTTCCTTTCACATTCGCCTCATATATTTGTTTTGTCACTCTTATCAATATTAAAAATATATATAATATAATAGTTTATAAGTTTGTATATACATAGTAGGTCCCACAAAACCGTGTCTTCGGTTAGGCTGGTAAAAACACTAAGCGAAAGCCCATAAGTTGTGAAGGATTGTCAAATATAAAACTGGTAATTCATCAGTTAAGTTTGAGTTTTTATGTGTAAACCCTATCATGTACGATTGTTATCCTATTCTTGTACCAAGTAATACGAAGCCTTAACTCATAGTAAGGGTATGGCTAGTAGTATTGTGTGCCATGTCCACACTATTAACGGCCGATTTATATGCCTTTACCGGTCGAGCGGTCGCCCGAGAAGATTTTGAATAATTACAAAAGAAGCGCGCGTGCGTCCGGGATTTATGTCTTCGCCGTCTTATTGGCTAATTCAAATGTCCATTACGTTCGAATTTCAAATTGAATACTTGGAAATTCGCAAGTTCTGATTGGTAGAGCAGTTGTCATTTTAGAATTTTATAAGAATACCATTAAGTATTATTATCGGCCGTATGTTTTTTTTTTACTAAAGTTGCAAGTCTCCACGAATTACGGATATAATATATACCTATTCTATTGATAATTCTTATTTCTTTTTGTTTTTTTTTTAATAAGTAAAATTTTGTTTATTAAATTATAAAAATGAAATTTATTATATTAAATGACTACTTAATTATTAAAACCAAGTATATATACAAATTTCTTTTATTATAAAGTAGTTTTGAAATTATATATAATATAATATTAAAAAGAATTATAATATACATATAATAACGGTCGTGAATCAGGTAGCGTCTATTAAACCTCTATTTACTGATGAGATTAGTTTTAAAAGATTTTAAGCACATATTTTCGGTAGCTGTAAATTTGATTACTTATCAGATTTCTCCAATAATGGCTGTCAATTTCGGCCTTTCTACAACCTTCGCCCACATTAAAGTCATTACACACAAAATATGTCCCAATTCCTTCAATAGACAGTCAAATTACATATTTAAGAAAAATCTCATGTCTTAATTCAGGAGACGATAATAAGATTTTAATTTCAGGTAAAATATCGAATTAACCGCTCATCCATTTAAACATTTTCTTGACAAAAACTTTAGCTTTATTAATAAAATTAACGCAAAGCAAAATGGGTCTTACGTCTACAGGATAACGACCAAAATAGTTTTCTGTTTTATAAGGTTTCGATGGTGGTCTTATGTTGCAACTAAAGCCACGTATTTGAGAATGCAATGATTTACTTAATTACTGAAGAAAAAAATATGATAAATTGTGTTTATACACGAAATTACTTAAATACAGTGTGCTTATGTTATTCGCATTTAATTTAAATGATATGATTAATTGGTTTATACGTTCATGTTGGGGATATTGTAAAATTATATGTAATTTTGATATAACGGTAAGCGTACCTCTGTTATGATAGACTTCAAAATGGTATGTTTCGTGAATTAACGTTTAAAAATCCTGTAAAACCTGTATTGAAAACTGGAGCAAATATACTTCCTTCCTTAATGGAAATATCAAGTGGTTTCGCATAATGATTTAATAACTTAATTATCATTCGACTACTATGTTGCCAGTTTTTGATAAAATGTAAATATAGGGAGCAGAAAATTTTAATGTAATGGTATTAAAAAATAAATAAGCCTATTGCAATCGATCGAGTAACTGATGTAACTCATATTAGATTTTACTTATTTGATTAAGATGTTGATTAAAAAAAATGACCTAAATTTCTTGCCAGTACTTCTCGTTCTAGACAGCGTTGGTCTTAAGCAAATTGGTTGTTATTCTTTTTGTGCCTTTCCAAACAGTTACTTTGTAATTGACCAATGAATGAGATTTCATTCATACATCGAACTATTTTCAGCTAGCACTTAGATAACGTAGTATAGAGTAACAAAATTCACTGTAACATGTAATTGTCGCAAACAGTAGTTCAACAGAAATGTACCCACGCAAATGCCACTGTATTCCCCAATTTAAAACTTTAAGTTGCCTATTTGGCAGCAGAGCTCGATCGACTACTTTACTGCATCGTATCGTACCCGACAAAGAGATGCTATACTTGCGGTGACTATATTCTCAGAATAAGCAAGACTGTATACAATTGCATGACTGGAAAATAAAGGAAGCTCTCGTAGCATCGTGGTACTGACATGTTTGTCACTATTATCGGTAAAGCAACGTTCGGCAAAGTCAGCTCATGATGGGTGACCGTTTTTAGCAATTTCATTCTCGAGCGTCTCCATACTGCGTAAGACATGTAAAGCCGTTCGTCCCTGTTATCAGTTATGATTATTATGGTAGTCGTTATGTCCTGTTGGAAATCTTCTGGGTGACTTGATAATAATTTCAACCCTAGAGTGAGAAGAAGACTGGAAAATAACCGACAGATAAAATTTTAGGTACTTACCTACAGTATTTTAATGTTTTGCTAAGCAGGTATACTTTTGCTTCTTTTTTTAAATTGGGTGCGTTGTAATAGCTGTAAAGAGGTCAGCCACACTGGAGAGGTACTCTCTTTAAAAAAAAGCATCTCGATTGGCCATATAAATTGAGAGCTGTAGCATGACTATTTCGATAGTGTCGTGTTTGCTGGTTGGTGGTGGAGCTCATTTGAGGAAGGGGAAATTGCTGTGGCAGTGGGAACCTTTGTTTCTTAGGTTGCCAGAATAATAATTTCGAATACAGTCATAATAAAAACAGGCAAGGAGAAGGCAAAGAGTATCCCATAGTCATGGTAACCCTAGCTATACTAATTCCCATTTAACGCGAGCTACTGAACGAATGAATGGCTTCCTCCATTCCACTTTTATTGCATTACGATTAGATTTGTGATTCTGCTACTGGATGTCAAGCGGTTGGTAATCTGTCCAGAGTTCATTGCAAGAAAATAATGGCTCTTTGATGGCGTCCTACGTGGAGTTTTAGCCATGCTATCGTACTACTGAAATGTGAAAACGCGCGTGTAAATATGAACATATTTAACCCTTTAACGGGCAGACGAAAATAAATGAAAAATTTTACGTTTAAAGTGTGGGCCTGGTGTAATGTGAGAAACTACTTTACGGAAAATTAAATTCAACTCACTGAAACTGAAAAAAAGTATTTTACTTAATTTTTTTTTTTTATAAATTGTAATTCAAGTAGTTGCTATTTTAAATTGATTTCCACATTTACCTGGGTTGGTGTGGTGGAAAAATAGTTCCCTATGCCCGTTAAAGAAAAAATTACTTACAGTTTTGTCCTAGTTCATACCATCATCGTTCTGTGTCTGGGTGTTATTTATATATAATATGTATGTATTTACAAAAAAAATATATTTATGTAGTATATCAGTTGTTTAGTACCTACCCATAACACAAGCAAATATAATTACTTAATCTGGGACTAGATAGCGCTGTGTGAATGTGGTGAAATATTATTATTATCATCAACATCGCGTGTAAACCTGGACTTATTTAGGAAAACAATTGACAGTTTTGTCCTAGTTCATATCATCATCAACATCTGCCTCTTCTATTTCACTGCTTGTTCGTATATTAGGATGCAAAGGAGAAACATACATTATAGCAAATCATCTATGGACTGGCCTGTTGGTCTAGTGGTTAGTGACCATGACTGCTAAACCGGAGGTCGTGGGTTCGATCCCCACCCAGGACAAATCTTTGTGTGATGAGCATAAAGGTTTGTTCTGTGTCTGGGTGTAATTCATCTATAATATGTATGTATTTACAAAAAAAAAACTAAAAAATGTATTTAAGTAGTATATCAGTTGTTTAGTAGGTACCCATAACACAAGCAAATATAATTGCTTACTTTGGGACTAAATGGCGCTGTGTGAATGTGGTAGAATATTATTATATTATTATCTCCATTTCATATATTAGATTTTTTTTTAATTCGCAACTCATTCAGAACTTACCGGATTTAGCTTCAAAAAGGAACTTAAATATAATAGGAGTATAATAGGAATTTAAAAAAAGCTTTTGGATGGTTTTAAAAATCCATTTAATATTCCACCGACACCGCCAGCTTCGATACTTCCAAAGAACCAATTAAGTCCAAATACAATTAGTCAATTGAAGTGCCAAGTTTTTGCACCATTCTCCCGTTAAAATTCGCACCTCGCTTCTGTACCGAAGTCTGGAGACTTAACGATCCATTCAGTCGGATAAAGTTGTTGTCCAAAAACCAAGTAAGTGGATCCTGCCACTATTGTGGAGCACAATGGGCTGTTACTTGTTAAGGGATTGTGCACTGGTTACGTGGACAACTTGAGAATTGGAAACTACTAGACACTGAAACAGATGCTATTATTTAAATCATGTCAAGGTTTAGTGTATCTGTTATGTTCATGAAGAGTAGTCTCTTTAGTTACCGATGTCCATAGAATAAGACAGCTACATCATCATTACAACCCACAAATTAATGTCCCACTGCAAGGCACGGGTTTTCTCCAAACATTTTGAAGGGAATTTAGTCTACTATACCACGCTGGCTTTACGGGTTGTTATAGGGTTTTGTTTCGAATTTTCCTTTTCTCGCAGTGCTCTTGTTGCTTAAGGCTTAGTCCCTTAGTCGCCTTGTACGACACCCGCGCGTTGAAATGTGGTAGTGACATTATGTATTTTTATCCGTTACTTTTTTTTTATTTTATTTGGGTTGTTGTTTAAAAGCTAAAAAAAAAAACACTACATCTTTTTTTTAAGCTTTTTTTTTACACTTTCAGTAGTAATAAACAGATTTGATGGCAGTAAATTACTTTGAAAAAATAAAACAACCTGAAATAATTATTACGTATATTAGTTATGTAAAATGAAACGTCAAGTTAAAAACACCTGCGTTTTAATACATAAAACATTGTTATATGTTGATATTAGAAAACATAAAATCAATGTACCTATAGGACTGCAAACAACAAATTGAATTCAATTAAAACTCCAATTTTCATGAAAAATACGACCAATCTATTTCAAAAATAGAATACTATCCAGCGTGAACACCTCTCTACACGCTCGTTGGTTCGAAAATTGATTAGCCGACAAAAAGGAGGCGACAATCGACGTTGGCCGGCACGTGTATTGCGGCTTACGACTAAAAAAAACGGGACAAGGACTACGCGCTGCATCGTGCGGATTTCCGAAACGAAAAGCAAAAAAAATACAATGAAAAAATATGGACGCTCGGAAAATCTTCCAAAGAATTTATTAGCAAAAACTTGGATTTATTTTATGCCTCGGTTTGAAATATTTTGTTGAGTTAATATTAAGCATGTCTGTCTTGTTTTTCTATGTTCGCTGTCTTATATTTGAAAAATAACTTTGATTTGAATTCTTAGCCCCTAATAAAACTTAAATAAAATAACTAAACTACGAAAATATGTCTGCAAGCATGCAATTTATTTCTTTATCATTAAAATTAATTAAGCTAAATTAAAAAGTCGATTACAATGATAACTTTGTGCTTTCACTGAGTAATACGCTTGTGCTGTATGAAAAAAAGATTTAAGTAAAGGTAGCAAGTTAAAATACTTAGGTACTTTCGAGATTTTATGGTAGAATGCCTAATTAAATATTTTTCAAGAGAAACACCGCAGCATTAACGAATAACATTGAGCAGTGCGATGACTAAGCTAAGGCATTGTTCAAACTTACGCAAAAACCGCGACATGTACACTTGAAAACAATTCATTTAAAAATAATTCGAATTTCGTATACGCGAGGTGCGCGGGCGGTGAAGTCTCGGTCAAAAAGCGCAATTGTGTGCACAATGCAGCGAGCGCGGCGCGTCCGTGTCGCGCGCCGCATTCTAATGAGCGCGGCTTTTTGTCGCGCGACAGCGTGGGAGCGTCGCAGTGATCGATATCGCAAGTGTGGACAGGGCCTTACGTTACTACTGAGCTTTTTATCTATTTTGATATAATAGCTGTTGTACTAGAATGCTAAACTTAGCTCACGAAGTCTCTTCTGTGTTCGCGGTTTGATTACCTTCCTGGTTCATCCCTATAAATATATCACTTCATGCATTTTAGGGTAGAAATTATACATCAGAGAAATCTCTGTATTCATTGACTACTCCGCAAGTTGCTTCATCACGCTTCACTTGAAGGATCACCAATTGAAACTGTAACTACTATGGCGATTAAAAAGATTGCCCTGAGTTTCTTGCCAAGTTCTTCTCAAAGCTCAACCTTATTCTATATTAACTAAACTTTCTATCAAATTCTCTGTCACGATTATGATATGTTCGGCAAATATATCCTGAGAGACGACCTGCCCCTACCACAAACTCACACCAAACATGTACTGAGGCGTTATTGCTGGAAAAAGTTGAAAAAAGTTAGCAGACCTTTTACAGAAGTAATGTGAAGCAACATCCTATAAAAGATGTTATGATGCCGGTTACATACCTTCCTACTTCACATCCCGTTCATTTCAAAACTGAACTTATAACATGGCTTAAATTTTGAGTAACGACACGTGACTCTACTTGCTGGAAAAAGATTTTACAGGTTATCCGAAATGTAAGAGGTATCAGCCAATTCGCCAACAACCAGGTCTCTAACAGATTTTAAAAGAACTGGCCACAGGCATGGTCACAGGCATAAGTATAGATTAATCATCATCATATCAGCCCAATGACGTCCACTGCTGTAGGTACATAGACCGCCCACCAGATAGACCGACGACCTGGACAAGGTGCACCTGCAACCAACGGCCCTCCGTAGTTGGCCGTTGGTTGCAGGTAGCATAAAATCGCTCACTGCGGCGGAAATTAGATGAGGCCAGGGCGAGGTCAATAACATTACAAATTACAAACTATCTAATTTTATTGGTATAACGAAGTAACCAATAAAATTAGATAACGAAGTATAACGAAGTAACGTAAGGCATGTTTTTGAAGTAGGGTTTATTATTTTAATAAGAAAATGATGATACTAACTTCTGTTAAATATTTCCAGAAGCTATTTTGGCTATACTTACTCTCATATTATATATAAAAAAATAGAGATGAGTTTTGTTTGTTTGACATAGCAATTTTGGTCTTGTGCCACTTATCATTAAAATCAAAATTGCCAAATCATACTATCAAATGTTGTATTACTCCACCAAAGAAGCGATATATAATTATTGTGTCCTACCCAAACAATTTGCATCTCAAGTACAGTCAGTGTAGAAAACATTTTTCCACACGAATCTAAGGTCGTAATAGGTGAGTCCGGTATATGTCCCGGTATGTATGTGGACAGTGGTCCATCCGGCAGCGTAATGGCCCAGACCGAAGGGCGCCTCGCTTCTTGGAATCGTACGGGAGACATCCTATTAGAAATTATTATAGATGACTGTACCGGTGCGCCTTCAAGTGATTAATTAGCTGTATACTAAACTATTTTGCGGTTTGCCGTCAGTTTTTGTGGTATATGGTTGGGTTTAGTGCGAAAATTTACATTATATAAAAATTGTACAATTCATATTTTTAGAGATCAACGAGCCAACTCGAAATATCGACTTTCGATTTAATCAATTGTGATATCGCTGTCAAATGTTTGAAAATGACGAAATCAAACAATCAAGTGTCAATAACAAGAACTTGCAGATTTTTGTCTTTAACCACCTATTACATTTAATTACGTTTAACTGCAAGAGGATGGGTCTCCCCACACAAGAGTTCCCAAATGCTCTAATACCACACGTCACCATACGAATTGGAGCACGGTTTGATCTCTGGTTTTCTTTCTCTGCCACCGTAGAATTGTGCTGTATTTGCAGGAGCGATACCATATCCTACTTGGTCACCGCACAGAGTATTATAAAATAATTTCATTAATCAGAAATCAAACCTGTACAGTAGTACGTCTCAGAAGTCTTATAAGAAAACATCCCGTTACGCCCCGCTCTCACTCATCGAAGTTTATTACTTATGTAAAAGGTTTTAATTAGTCCAAGGGAATGTCAATACTTTGAGTTGTTCAATTAATGTGAGAAAATCACTGAGGATGATGCCACGTATGGACAGAGATTAGTTAGCGAGCTGGAATAAGTTCAATCAGTTTTAGCACCTTAACCGTCCCAGTATCAAGACGATACTGTGACATTTTATTTTAATTTTTAGGCGTTTGACTCCACTGCACCCTAAAAATAGTTTCCCTTCAACCCCAAAACGTTTTTAGTAAGGATTTTATCATCATCATATCAGCCCAACGACGTTCACTGCTGAACATAGGCCTCACCTAATATACGCCACCGCGATCGATCCTGTGCCGCCTGAAACCAAAGGCAGCCCGCAACCTTACCATCGGTCGTCAGTCCATCTGGTTTAAGGCCGTCGTACACTGCGCCTTCCAATATTCAAGAACCTTTTTACCCATCGGCCATCAGTTCTATTATTTTATAAGTCATATGTTTTTTTAACAACCCACATGAGCCCAGCGTGTGTGAATTATGGCCTAAAAACCCTCTTAGCTCTAGATAGAGGAGACCCGAGCCCAGAAGTGGGATATTAATAGGTTGCTGATGCTGATAATAATGAATACTAAACAACAGGGTGATACTAGGAATTTCACGATATAAAAAAATAAAAATAAAAAACGTTTATTGACACAAGGAAAGAAAATACATTGTTGTGGTTACAATTAATGGTTGGCACTATATCACAGAACAGAGATAGGTTTTCATTGTTCTGTGCACTATACAGTGTTAATGTATTACTAATAGTACTGATACTGTTGACCAAACTAGGCAAAGCCTGTATTTTGGTTGACACTGTTCAGTCGTGGAATGGACATAAAATGGATCATCAGCAACCCATTGAGTCCCACTGCTGGGCTCGGGTCTCCTCTCCTCTAACTAGAGAGCTGAGAGGGTTTAGGCCATAATCCACTCACGCTGGCCTAGTGCGGGTTGGTGGATCAGACATACTCATAGAATTTCTTCTAGGGTATGTGGGAAAAATGCTATAAATCGAGATTATGAGAATGTTTCTATTTTGGCATTCAAGACATTGGACAGCGGATATTAAATGAAATTCAACCCGTCTAGTGACGTAAACGAATTTTCACTTAAAATTAATCTGTGTATTATGCGCCATATAGTTACATATTTCCTCAGACGAGTATGAGCACTAATACAAAGTTCTATTCACCTTATTAGGAAAACATCAGCATAGCTCATCACTAGAAAGAACTTGAGTTAATATCCCCTAAGAGAATTCTCTTGAACAGCGAACTATCCCATCTGTTCTCTCTTAGTCCTTCGCATTCCCGCACGTGCAACTTTTTGCACCAGAACCCGATAAAATCCTTTCGTTTGAAAAGAATCTCTGACGTCATTATGGATAATAGAATGCTTAGAGTAATGATTAGACTCCTGGAATATCTAGAATGTCTAAACAAGATCATTGGATTGTAGCTACCAAGCTTTTTATTAATATTAACTGAACATAATATATGGGAGTAAATAACAAAGTACTAAATTAATAGATTTGTTAAGCCCGGTTTACACAATAACGGCGACTAAATAAGAAGAGAGCAACCAGTGGACTTGCGTTTTTGTTAAAGTATTAGATAGTATTTAGATTATTCAAATCGGTAATAGTTTTATATCCAGAGATATTGAATTGTTTCCTATTCACACACATAGTTAATAAAGTTAATGAAGTAGTTATAGATTTTCACTCTTGTTTCTATTCAACAATATATTAGTAGGTATAATAATAATAATATTCTACCACATTCACACAGTGCCATCTAGTCCCAAAGTAAGCAATTATATGTGTAAGAAGTGGAACTGATGTGGTCGAGCTCATAATGATTGTAAGTTAATTATTTGAAGACTATTTGTCCCCAAATATGTAAACTAAAATTAACTTAACACAGTATCATCACGCGTTTTTATCCGAGGAGGAAGATAGAAGTACGTCACACAGACGTTTCGCCATGTAATAGCAGGCGAACCTAATGCCAGTATCCGGGCTCCAATATTGTTACTGCCCGGCCCAGAAATCAAACCGAGGACCTCTTAGCATCTTTCGTACGCGCTACGCCATTGAGGAGGAGGACTTTCTTAGAAATTACATTTCAATGTACCTAAATCTGTTTTACTTATCTTACGTACTTTACCAGGTATGCGATAAAAATCGTGATTGAGTTCACATTAACAATACCTATAACTGCCTTAATTCAATGAGAGCACAAAAAGATAAGTAATAGCAAGTTAAACAATAAAATAATATGGCTTTGGTCGGTGGTCGCCGCGTGGTCGTGCCTTTGTTATGATCGCTTTTTATTCGACCACATCTTTTTGTTATCTCCGATGCACCTACTGTGTAATGATTATGTACAAGTACTGTTCGCAAAACTAGCTCAACGATCGCGTTTTTATATTGTAGCGTAAGCGCAGACACTTTAAAATTAGGAGAGGGAGCAAATAGGATAAGCTAGGTTTTAAGCTGATGGAAAATAATCACAATGTTTTTACGGAATTATAATAATATTGACTTCGACATCTTAATGTCTAATTCTAAGATAATTATCTGATCCTGTTAAAATCCACTGAATGAAAATCAATAATAATAATAATAATATTCTACGACATTCACACAGCGCCATCTAGTCCCAAAGTAAGCAATTATATATGCTTGTGTTATGGGTACTAAACAACTGATATACTACTTAAATAGATTTGTTTTTTGTAAATACATACATATTATAGATAAATTACACCCAGACACAGAACAAACCTTTATGCTCATTACAAAAAGATTTGTCCTGGGTGGGGATCGAACCCACGACCTCCGGCTTAGCAGTCAGGGTCACTAACCACTAGACCAACAGGCCAGCCAATGAAATGTGTTTGAAATTTATAATTGTTATATATAATCAGTTTGTTATATATAACTTTTAGATAGCTTAGCACACACTTATCAGCAATTGAGGAAACATTACCTACCTATATAGTATATAGTATTAAATCAGTATAATAGTTATATCACAGAATTTCTCACAATCAGGGCCCTTATTTCTTCGAAAATTAGAAATTGTGATAATGAAACCGCTGGTGTCAAAAATAAAGGTGCCAAAAAAAGGTTTCATAAGAAAAAAGCAGAAGCTTTTTAATTTAAATCATTAAAAAACGAAATGAATGACAAATTATTTAAATCTCTCATTTCACCTCAATGCGATTTCCAAAAGTATTATTCGACCAACAAAAGGCTCCAATGTTAAGTAATTATTCAAGCGAAGTCCAGAGTGTCGTTAATTTAGACTAAGTACTCATTATAAGTGGGAATGGTTGATGCTGGGGGCTTTATTGTCATATTTCGTCTCATTTGCACTGGTTATGGCCGCGGTATTATTTAGATGAATGGGCAATTTCCGTATGTTTAGTGTCTTGTTATCCTCGTGTCATGGGAACACTCAAGAAGAAATTAATGAGAACTTCTTACTTAAGAGATGACACTACTTATACTTAATTATAATTTGAGTGAGTAAGTAACTTGAAGAGAAAAGTGAATATCCTTTTTACCCGACTGCCAAGGAAGGGTATTGTTTTAAACATAACCATAACTTATTGCCCGCACTTTGTGTAGGATTCGAGTGCAAAAATCTAAAACTATTCAATCGCAATCGCAAAAAAAAACACAGTTTTATATCGGCCTTTCAAAAAAATAAAAGTACTTATGTAATGATTTTTCATTTCTAGCAATAAATATAGTCAACAAGAACTTATCAAAATTCAATTTTATTACTGTAGAAAACCTTAAATAAAGGTAATTGTTTTTGATTAATTAATATCACTTGGCCAATATGGCGTCGTACAATTCGACAAAAAAGTAGTTATAATATAAACTAATTAATTAAAAAAAAGAAAAAAAAAAAAATGACAACAAAAATCATATTATTATATTATTATTATTAATGACAAAATAGGTAGGTAATTATTAGGTGAGGCCTATGTTCAGCAGTGGACGTCATTGGGCTGATATGATGATGATGATGATGATGAATGACAAAAAAAAGTAAAAATAAGATACTAATTAATTACTAATATTGAGAATACATAAGAATGATAAAGTTAACCAATATAACAATTCCAATTCTTAATAATGCAACGTAAATCACAAATTCGATACGATCTCAATATCAAATCGAAATATGTTTGTCTGTCGTTACAAATTAATTAATACAGTATTTACGTGAGTCCCCGTTGTCGTGTATAAAGCAGCCGACCCGCCCCGCCGAATAGCCTTAAGGCTCTGTGCATTCAGACTTTATTGCTAATAATATTGGATCAACGAGATATTGTGATTATGGACAAATTTAATATTAAAGTAATTTAATAAGTAATAATAACGTTATGGCTTAAAAATAGATGTTGTGACACGAATAGAGAAAGGAATGTTAAGCTGGTTTTGACATGTCGAGAGAATGAATGAAGGAAGAGTGACAAAACAAATATATGAGACGAATGTGAAAGGAAATGTTGGAAGGGGAAGACCTAGAAGAACGTATTATGACCAAATAGGTGACGTTCTAAAGAAGGGACAGATCAGGAGTACCCTCAACCGGCGCGAATGCATGAAAAGACTAATGATTGTTGAAGAAGCCAAAGATGTATGTCAGAATCGTAGCAAGTGGAAGAAAATGGTCTCTGCCTACCTCTGTGTTGGGAAAGAGGCATGATCTATATGTATGTATGTAATAACGAGTTAATTAGACTGGACTAGAATTATGGGAGATAATAGTTAAACTGCTCGCAGTCACGATATATGACTGGAGGTCTGTATCGTTGTCAAATGTTTGAAAATTTCAATGTAAATTAAATCTTCGGTCGATTTCTTTCAATCATATATGTCAACTAGCTTTTGCCCGCGACTTTGTCTGCGTAGATTTCTATATTACAGATTTATAAGTACTTTGTTTTTTAAGTGCAAATCTAAACAAAAAACATAAACATAACATGGCATCACGCCTTTTTTTCCCGAAGGGGTAGGCAGAGGTGTTTCACCCCTAAATTTCACCAGCTATCTTTGGTCCCATGAAATAGGGGGCGAGCCTATTGTCATCTACCGCGAACATTTGTTTACCAAACTCCGGGAAAATCTCAATACTGGAGTTTCATGATAGAAAGATCCAATACCATTTTCACCCGACGCGAGAATCATACCCGAGACCACTTGCACAGCAGTCGTATACACTTCCCGCTGTGCCACTGAGGCAGTTTGAACCAAATATAAATAATTAATGTCTGTTATAAATATGTGACATAAATAATATATAATATAATCACTTTTACCTGTCAATATCGTTGAGGTTACAGCCAAAAAGGTGCATAGTTACTTAATATTATCAGTAAAAATAATTAATTGTCACAGAAAAAGGGCTTATTGCATAACCCCTGCTAATTTACACAATTCATTAATTGTTAATTAAGGTTTGGTAATTGGGTAATAAGTTTTTAATTGTTAAAAATTGTTATGTACTTGTACACACAACCTTAATCTTAAATCAATTTTAATCTAAACTAAAATAGGTAAGGTGGCAGTTGTCTCGTCAAGTCCTTTGCAAACCCTTACTTTTTATATAATACTAACTTTTACTAGCCTCACCTACGTAGTATGGCGATAGGCTAATTTTTGTTTTCAGTAGGCCCCTCGTAATTTCGATATTCGATTGGTTAAAGTCAAAATCATTTGTTTGCTAGAATATATGTGTACAAAGTATGATGAAGCTATATAGAACATTTACATTCTACCAATATTTGGTGTTATATGTATATTAATTTAATAAGGAGCAAGCGTGTCCTAGAGTGGAGACCGCGATTCGGCAAGCGTAGAGTAGGACGCCCTCCAGCTAGATGGTCCGACGACCTGAAAAAGGTCGCTGGGTCTGACTGGATGCGGAAGGCGGAGAACAGAGTGCTATGGCGTGTGTTAGGAGAGGCCTACGTCCAGCAGTGGACTGCAATAGGCTGAAATGATGATGGTGATGATGCTGATTAATTTAATATTAATTGTTTTAGCTAGGTGTAAATGTTTGCATTTGGCAAACATTTACACCTAGCTAAAACAATTAATATTAATCTGAAAATGTCAAATTCGCAATAATAATAGTAAATTATTTGTAATAAATTGTTAAATCAAATTATTGAATATGTCCATTAGTGAAATTAATTAATTTTAATATTATTGTCAAATGTTTGAAAACATAGTCGCTGTCATTTTCAAATATTTGACAACGATACCAAAATCGATCAATACTCGAGATTATGTCTATGATACTTAAGTTGCTTTTCTCCAAATTATAACCAACTTGTCCTTAACAGAAATCAAAAACGTTATCCATACACGAGTTATCTCTTACTGAATATTAATAATGAGCTTCATTGTATTATTCGTTTCCTTGCGGTGACATCGATTCCGCTACATCGATTATTCGAATGACAACTGTATATAAATCAATGAACTGAGATGTTCATTGTGAATTTTTAATAATTACCTTTAGAAAATTGATTCTTTCATTATGTACTATGTTTTGGGTTTATTTGTTAAGCATGGACTAGACCAAAACTGAAACGAAGTGAAATGATGATGGATCAATTAATATTATTATCTGCTATCTAAATAATATATAATACAAATCTTTTTCGTGCCTTCCGAAGCACATAGACGCTCGAGAATGAAATTGCCCCAAACGGTCACCCATCATGGACTGACCTTGCTGAGTGTTGCTTAACCTCGATGATCGTAATTTAGATATCGAAGATAAAATAATATGGGAAGTCATTTTAACACCACAACATTTTTTTTAATTTTTGCCTGTCTGTTTGTTTGTACGCGTATCACGCAACAATTACTGCGTCTAAGTGAAGCCGTTTTGTCCAATTTATTGGTAGAGGTGTAACTTAAAATATAGACCCCATTTTTTATTTTTCCCACTGTTTTACGCAAACCGAAGTACGCGTGGGTGAAGCTGCGGAACGGCTAGAAAATTTATAAAATTTTAATTTTATTGTAATCGATATGCCGCTCATTAGACGTCAACGGGGTATTTGATCACATATTTTTAGTGTTCTTTCACTCTACAATTGTTTGTAGCATCGGTTGAAAAGGAAAAAATCACAATCGATGCTTTATTAATCGATAATTTATAACGAATGGCAATAGTCAAATATATTAGGTAATATAGAGTATTGGAGCCATGGGGGAAAACTTTATCTATTAATTGGATGGGGCAGGCTTCCCATGACGTCAAACTGTTGTATTAAATATGGTATTATGTAAAATATTCACCCAAAAACAAGTCAAATTGCTTAATTTAAAATACCTAGTTAATTATTCCGTTTTTATCAGACAATGTTGACTTAAGTTTGTTAATTTAATATGAACACAAAACAAGAGAAATTCTGCAATTGACTAAGAGACAGTGTTTATGCTGTACATGTCACGAAGTAGAGCAAATAAATATCAATTACGTGCTTTAATTTTGTTGTTTTTGTGTTATTGTTCGTGTTCAAGTTATGAGAGAATAGCGGAGTACATAGCTACTTTCATTTTATATACATAATATAGCATCACGCCTTTTTCCCCGAAGGGGTAGCCAGAGGTATTTTACACCCACATTTCGCCAGCTATGTTTGTTCCCATGAAATAGGGGTCGACCCTATTGTCATCTACCGGGATCTTTTTTTTTTTACTTTATATTTCTACAGGTTTTTAAAGACAACACTCGCACCAAGTGAGTAGCTTTGTGTCACAGGGGACTTTGCAAACATACAATTAACGGAAACAAAGTACACTCAGATTTGAAACAAATATCTTCATAAGTACGAATATCACACATATTGGCGACAATTAGGTGAAGCTTATATACAGCAGAGGACGTCATTGGGCTAATATGATGATGATACATAAATTTGTCTCGTTTGGGAATCGGGTCGTATTGTTAGTAGCGAGGTAATCTGAACCGCTACGTCACAGTGATAGTCAAAATTTCACTTTATAAAAAGCAATTCCAAGGGCGTCGCTCGTGATATACTAATAAGGAAATGGACAACTATAACCAGCGCCAAAAAAAAATAAAAGCAACCTATCTAATTAAAATAACTCTAAATGCAGGCATAAATAAACTAGATATGCTTTTGGATCATTGTTTTTTACAATAAGGCAATCATTAACCGTCAACAAGAAAGAAAGAAAGTAGTTCTTTTCTTCAACAACCAACCACTTTCTTATTCATTGTTCTCGTAACTTAGTCCGCTAAATCTTATACCTTGCGCCAGCATTACCGCAATGACCAGTCGAAAGCAGTTTTGTTAACAATTAATGCCCTTTAATTAACAAAAAACGAGTATTTAAACTGTATCAAAATTTCGGCTAATGAATATTGAGAGGTGGGAGCGGCTACTGCGCAGGCGCACGATGTATTAAGCCGGTACTTTACAGAATTACTGATCTACATACATTGTTATTCATACACATGCAATGAGCTCACGAATGTTTCTTTAACTTATATATCAAAAAACTAATGAAGTTCGTATTGAAGTTTATGAAGCTTCAATATCATCTTGCGTATTGTTAACTTGGCTCTGATTCTGAACTGTCGAAAAGTTTCCGTATAGAAATCGGTAAGTAGTTACCGTGACCTAAGTCAAAGTCAAATCTTTTTATTTCATTTTGATCACATACATGATACTTATGAATGTCATACAAAGCCAAAAAAAAAGGTGTCAGTAAATTTGCCTACGGCCAGTTCACTGACAAGGTTGAGCTCTGAGAAGAACTTGGCAAGAAACTCAGGTCACTCTTTTTAATCACTATAGTAATTACAATTTCAATTATGGACCTATGGATGCCAACAGCAGCAGCTTAAAAAGTGCATTGCCAACCTTCCAAAACTGAAACTTATTTACTCTTAGAATGTAGTTCAATGTGTTGAATAAAACTTAAGTTGTGGCACTCCGTTGCAAATGTGTAACAGTTTTGATCGCAAGGATTGATAAGTAAATTGTGACAGATATTTTAGTAACCTTTTGTTTTTTCAATAGTAACAAGTACAATCATGATTATTTAACAAGTCATTCTTGGAGGCCTATATTCAAAACGAGTACCTACTCATGATGATATAATCATCATTTCAACCCGTAAACGTCCCACTGCTGGACACGGGTCTCCAAAGAATGTGGATGGAATTTAGCTATACCATGCTAGCCAGACGGGTTAGTATAGGATTTATTCGAATTTATCTTTTCTCTCATTGCTCTTGTCTGCATAAGGTCCCAAGAAGACGACTAAGATCTTTGTTGTCCCTTAGTCGCCTCTTATGAAATCGGGTAAAAAAATGAATGATGGAAATACTTTTGAAATGGGGTAGTTACATTATATGTATTCTTAATCCGTCACTACTCGGATTATGATGAAATCCTCGTATAATAAACAGTGTACATGTTTTTCAATTTTGGAATACGATGATGAAATCCTCGTATAATATACAATGTACCTACATGTTTTTCAATTTTGGAATATGATTATTTATCTTAAATGTTTCTTTTTTTCAGGTAAACTCAAATTCAAAAGAAGACAAGGTACTAACATAATTGATTTACAGTAGTTTTGACTAGTAGATAACCCTGCTGGTCTGGAGCAGGTAAAATAGTTTGAAGCAGTAGTGTAGTGTAGCAACTGCCGACGTTTCATTAATTAGATACTCACTCATTCTACAAGATTTTAATTTTTCAGGGGGCTTCTCTGTCAAATTGCTCTCAAATTAGTAAGCAAATTTAGATATGGTCGTTGTCACTTTCAAACATTGAACAGCGACATCAAAACCGAACATTCGAATGTCGAAATTCAGAGTAAGCCCCCCTGTACTCCTTGTTTTATCCGTGTAGTGACGGATTAAGAATACATAATGCTTTAGCAAGGACGCAATCATTGAGCCTAGTGTAAAATTAAGCTTAACTATTTTTATTTTCTATAACCATTTTGTTCTTCATTGAGTGTACTCTACTCATTCTCCTTCTGCTGAATATCCCGCTATACTTGAACCACGTGAATCAACCCGTGCCGTGGGAAATTCCGTATCGCTATTTCTGCAGGACCACAGGCCTCCTGGTCAATTGACAAATAGTCCAAGATGTATCTTTAAGTCCGTGCTAAATCAGAGCAGGAATCAACTCCGCTATCTGTGAGTTAGGAGCGAGAATAATTTGGTTAGTGTCGAGGGTCACGGTGCATTTTTAGTGGTGCGATAACGCGCGTGGTTGCCGACGGCGGCTTAGTGCTGTGCCGTTTCGATAATTGATATCGATATTCCAGACGGCTTGCTCGGGATCGAGATATTCGACTAAGCATGTTTTACCACTTGGAACCAGCAGTTTAGACACATTGGTGCAATAGATTTTTTCTAAAAATTTGGAAATCAGAATTTAAATGACGGGTAAGCACATTCCAAACTGAAACCCCGCCGTACAGAAGACTTTAGCCTTAAAACAACTGCCCCGGTAATGTTATGTTCCTGCTGGTGAGTAGTTATATCCAGGTAGTTCATTGTGGAGGCAAAGGTTCCAAAGGCCCAGAAACGCGTATGTGATGCTTCTAATGGTGCAGGTGTCTATAGGTTACAGTAACTGCTTACCAGGCGGCAAAGGCTCGCTTGCCAACATCGAGAAATAAAAAAAAGAATTAGTTAAATAGGTGCAGCTTTTTTTATTCATTCATCAATTGCGCGTTACAATCAGGTTGGCTGGAAGATTTTTTGCTATCATCGTCGTAAAAAAAACAAAAAAATTGTCTGTTTGTCGATAACTAGTTACATCACTAGGTTGGATATGACGCGCGTAAATCGGTGCGCGTGCGCGCCGTGGGGCGAGAGTTGCTCGTAATTCGCGCCGCCCCCTCTTCGTTCAAGGTTCGTTCAAGCTGGGATTCATACCGACTACTTATCTATACTGTACTTGAGGAGTTCAACTAGGACAAACTATACCATTTTTTTTCTTGTTAAAAAGATAATATCCTCAAGCCTTATACCGCGTGTAGTGGATAGGTAGGATTAAGAATACCCACATAATTAAAATACAAGGGAAGAACCTTATGCAGACAAGAACAATGTGCGAATGGAAAATTCTAAATAAACCCTGTACCAACCCGTCTGGCCAGCGTGGTATAGTAGGCTAAATTCTCTTCACAATCTTTGGAAGAGACTCGTGCCCAGTAGTGGGACGTTTATGGGTTGAAATTATGAACGGACACAAAGTACACTCAGCTAATTGTAATTCTTCTGCTCTACATATAAACAAACTTGCTGAAGGAGGCGTCGATGTCGCGAGAAATGGATTTGTTTTATTGCATACTGAGTGAATTTACAAGAGTAACTTTATATATTGTGTGTTATAAAAATATCAGTATGAAAGCTACATAGAAATCAAATCAAATCACTTATTTATAAAACATGTGTATAAGTACATACATTTTAAGGCATGCAAGTTGGAATAATAGTAATGATCTGACATATTTTAGCCTTTATCAAGGACATACAAATAATAAGATAATTTACATAATAAAATATAAAAAATTAATTTACAATAAAATTGTCAAAGAAACTTGAAAAAATTGAAAAAACTAAAATTTTAAAAACTTAAAAATTTCAAAATACAAGTGTTGTCATTTAGCAGAAAGGTGGTGAATACCATGGGGAGGCGCTTCTCTAGCTATGGAAAAAAGCACAATAATTACACAAAAATATAATGCCTATCATACTCCCATGCCGATGTAACCCGAAAATTCAAATCCCTACTGCATTTCATTGATTTTTTTACGCTTGTATCTCCCAAACAACATTGCATTATACGACTGGCCTGTTGGTCTAGTGGTAGGTGACCCTGACTGCTAAGCCGGAGGTCGTGGGTTCGATCCCCACCCAGGACAAAACTTTGTGTGATGAGCATAAAGGTTTGTTCTGTGTCTTGGTGTAATTTATCTATAATATGTATGTATTTACAAAAAAAAATGTACTTAAGTAGTATATCAGTTGTTTAGTACCCATAACACAAGCAAATATAATTGCTTACTTTGGGACTAGACGGCGCTGTGTGAATGTGGTAGAATATTATTATTATTGCATTCATTACACATTGCTTCAATTCTACCAACTTTTTCACCCCAATGAGTTCTGAAGACTCAATTTGGTCTAATATACATTGTCACTAAGACTTAACAACCCATAATAAAAGGAACTTAGAGTCTTTACCAGTAAAGCCTTTCAAGTACTCATTTACCAGTAATTTGACCACGTAATTACCGCACCTAAAGCCATTGGATTCAGCGCATATTGTTAGGGAAAGAGCTTTGAAACAAGCTTTCTATGTGACAATTAGATAGCAGAAATTATCTTGTAATTACCTATTCATTATTTGAATGAAACTGCCTCGGTGGTGCAGAAGTATATACTACTGCTGTGCAAGAGGTCCCGGGTTCGATTCCCTGGTCGGGTGAAAATAGTATAATGGGTTTTTCTGTCATGAAATTCCAATATTGAGTTTTTTTTGCAATTTGACAATAACCTCGCCCTCTATTTGATGAGACCAAATTTATTTTTGATTTTATTATTCGAAAGCAAATAAAATATACACAATTGTGTTTTTCGTAATTACGGTTTTGACGACCCTTCAACACAATTTAAATCACATCCAAAATACCGTATTTTGTACACAAATTCCAGAATTTTTAATTAAATTTCGGAGCTAGAGTAAGCCTCTCAATTACAATCGGAAGTGTTTCGGAAGTATTTGCTAACTCATTTGACAAAGACGCTGATATCCTCAAATACAAAAATTTAAAAAAAAATCGTGAATGATAAGTAAAGTTTTAATCCGCATATACCTTCAGTTAGCTTAAGCACAATATAGCATTATTTTCAGCCATGTCTCATTGTCCGGCACGCTTCGACTACGCCCTTAAAGAAAAAAATAAAAATAAAAAACTTTGCATATGATTATAGCGAGCAATATCCGAAAAGATTACGATCTTATCTCAAGATCGAGACATGGGGCGCATCATGAGATATTTTGATGTTACGACTTTTTTACGATCCATTTTTAATATAAAACTAGCTATCCGTCCCGGCTTCGCATGCCAAAATCGATAATTATCTATTATCTCTGCCTCGGTGGCGCGGCGGGAAGTGTATACGACTGCTGTGCAAGAGGTCCCGGGTTCGATTCCCGGGTCGGGTGAAAATGGTATTGGGTTTTTCTATCATGAAATTCCAGTATTAAGATTTTCCCGGAATTTTGGTAAACAAATGTTCCCGGTTGATGACAATAGGCTCGCCACCTATTTCATGGGACCAAACATAGCTGGCGAAATGTGGGTGTGAAACACCTCTGCCTACCCCTTCGGGGAAAAAGGCGTGGTGCTATGTATGTATGTATGTATCTATTATTTCTATTGATCAATACAAATACAAATCAGTTTATTTGAATAGTTGATACGTAAATTAATAGGTGTTCTACACGGTTATAAACTTGCGGTCCAACAGAGTCACCTTGGTGAAGCTCGGTTGCCATCCGCGTAGTTTGTATGAAATTTGGTTTACAACAGCCGGCTACACGGTTGGAATCCAGCAAGGGCACCTCTGTAGAAGGCAAGTTAACCATGTAGCACAGCTTTAAACATAAGTGCGTTTTATAACTGAATCAGGTGTGCAAATGAGGAAAAATTGTAGTTTAAGAAACTGTTGCATAATAAGGGTTTTAATTATGTGCATTTTCATAGCTTCACTAGGTACTTTATCTAATCTCATGAAATAGATAATGAAATTTGTGTAAACTTACAGCTTATGTTTGCATTTATTTGTTGTAAACATTTAGCGCCAAAATCCATTTGCTAATTGCGCATGCAAGTTGGAAGCCTTCTAGGCGACTTGATAAATTCACGACTCCAGGGTGTGCCTCAAGCTCATTGGATAAAAAGAAGTGGACAAACGGACGGACGGTTATAGCCTACTTTGTTTTATACTATTTTTAATAAAGATAATGGAATGTCGTAACTTCTTACGATCCAGTGAATAATTGACGACTAATAATTATGACGTGTTCCACTTTATAAATATTAATGTATTGACAAAAAAGTAAATTATTTAAAACTTGTTGATTTTCTCACCTGCCAGTTAACGTTATAGTAAAAAGAATAAGTATCGTTATATGTTCTCGAGAATATTTTTATTCATAATTTATGGGTAAAAAAAAAAAAGTCGTAAAGTTAACCTATAAACCATACACTTACACCTTATGTAATCAGATTATGCTTTTTGAAACAATTTCTTTGTAATTATTGCGATAAATAGGATCCTGTGCACACAGAATAAATAATAATGTAATGTAATGCCTTGACCAAAAATACAAACATAGAGGTTTCTCTATATGATTTAAAAACAACATTATTTTGTCGACTTATCGTAGTCGTATCGTGCAGGTATCGTAAAGAACAGTATAAAAGTCACCTTATTAATGCGCTCCTCTGTAATCTGTCTTGTGAAATCCTGCATTGTGTCCACTTTCTTCTTGCTGTTTACGAAACATAATTCAACGGTCATGCAAAAATCGCAACTCCTTCAATCTATCCAGCTAAATATTTTATTATTAATATAACGTTCGCTAACTTCGAATTTTGAATTTCGAAATTAGATTTAAAAGTTTTCAAATAAAGTAAAATAACTTTTTTATTGTCTACGCTAAAGGCTGCATAAAAACTTTAACAATATTGTCTCCGGCGTTCAATTAAGGCGGCTTCAAAAGATACGGTGGAAGAATTTCGCGCGAGCCGCTACGTCGCGTTCGTTCCTCCGTCTTGTCAATAAACTCCTTATAAATTGCCTTCCGAAGTGAATTTGAATATAATAGCCCTATCCTACGGGTCCTTTTTGCCCCCCTTTCCTTGAAGTCGCAATCTTTGTACGATTATATTGTAAGCAAATTATCTGTTCGGATCTGGCAAGCGGATTGAAGTTGAAAAAAGTTCTTCAAAGATATTTTATTTCGTTTATTAATATTTCAAGTTTGTTGTATTTTATTAGACATTTATTGTGGGATGTTTCTTTATTTTGTAAGTATTTCCTGTTTCATCAATAAAATTAATATTAATTTCGTATATACTTATTTGAACTAAGAAATATTTATCTTATTACATTCATAAAACGAAATTATATAATTATTACCTTTTAGTGACCCGTTAAGTATAATATAGCTTATCCTATAATCTTGCATCTATAGAGAACTTACTAAGTAATTACATATCGACACTAAACTACAGTTTCAACACGCAAAATTCCTCGAATAACCGCCGGTTAACACAAACATGAACTTTAACTAAGTTTAAATTAGTTTTGATTACCGTTGCAAACAATTTTCATGTCTTCATTCGATCAATTATGTTGTCGAATTGCTAAGGTTCTCAGCACCTTGTATACGTTGAACTATCAGAAGCCGTAATATACATAATATTACAGTAAACTTTTACTCCGTGACCCCTAATAAAACATTTTTTTTTTGTGGGTTAAGAACGGAATAATTCGTGGGTTATAAATGTGGGTCAAAAACAGAACATTCATTGAATTTTCTGGGTCTAGGCGTACTTTGTGTGTAAAGTCCGTACTAGAATTGACTAGTTATCGAGCACAACCACTGTCTTTTTAAATAAAAAAATTAAATATTTGCCTCAGTAAATTTTCCAAATGATATTATAGTCATCAGTCTAAACCACACCATCATATAAGCCAAGGGATATCCACTGATGGACATAGATCTTTCCTAATTTTTGCTACAGCGAGCGATTTTGTGCCACCTGTATCCAACAAACCACATACCTTCTCGTTTATATCAGTCTTTTAAAACAAAGTCTAATAAAGCAGTTAGTGTAGAAATAGAAAACTAGAAATATTCGTGTCATACAAATGAAACTGTATCTATAAGTAAAAACACTGCTTGCAACTGAATTAAGAAATTTTATAAAACTTGCTCAGCATGATGGCTAAACTTTTAATGAATAAGATCTCTTTATTCAGTTCTGCATCTCTAACTTTCGTTCCAATGGATTAAAATTATTCTGCATTTTGGACTATTTCAGTTTAACTTCAGCGTGTTTGGATAAGAGGGTATGATTTAAATAAAAAGCTACGTTACAGACTTTTTAAAAGTTTTGAGAATATAAGCGTATTTTAAATACAATCTTTTCTAATAAAAATAATGGATTATGTTCGTAATATTACATATTATATAAAAGTTCTTGAAACATATATAGGACTGATATATTATAAGCAAAATATGCTGTTTTGCTTATTTATTTAATGTAACTAAAAATTGTAATTCAATGTAAAGTTATGTAGATTACTCTACTAACGGCATTTATATACTTTCGCGAATCGAAATTTTTACCTTTTACACGATTTATAGTTTGGTGATTTGGTGTTCATATTATTTATAACTTTTAAGTAACTATCTATTATGTCATCTACGACTTTTCTTGTTGTGTTTTTTAATGTTTTTGGTAAGAAATTCTACGCAAATCCTGTGCAAAATAAACAGATATATTGATAGAAGACTATTGCATATCACAAATGTAAATTACATGATTTTAAAGAACATAAAAGAAAAAGGTAGTAACAATGGGCGGTTTAATCACTAAAATTGATTCCATCCAGATAACTTTAGGATGGATTTAATGAAAAAGAAAAATATACAGATACATATACATATATCAAAACGTTAATCCAATATCAGTTACAGAATTACTGGACGGCATCATTGTCAGTGTCACTGCACTCACTCGTCGCTTTACGAACGCCACCAGTTTCCAAATCGAAATAAAATTGCATTACCCGACACCCAACGGTGCTAAATTAAGAGAAAATTAAATTGGACGCGTGACTCGCGTATAAACATTTAATTTCAGTATTGACATTGATAGATTGGTCGTCTGCTTTTTCGGATGTTTGTGACCTATTTTCGTTGGGTTAGTAGTGAATATATAAGTTCAAGATCTACGTTGGCAATTGACTTTTGATGTCATGTATGTACAGTCGAGTTCATTAATATATTGGCACCATCAAGGATTCAAAATATTGTGAGCGTTGAAAAGCTCAATAAATACTATAGAACCTATGGAACAAATATATGTCCTCATGTGAATGGGTCAATAAAATATGCTGTATATTATGCAATAAGTTGTAGTCACCCTTTTCAACCAAAATATCAAATGATGGTGCCAATATATTATTGAACTCGACTGTACTAGTAAAGTTAGGTAAAGACATGGATTGATTGACTTGTCCATTAGTAGTCTGGATAAAGTTTAGTGAATTGCCATGTTTGTTGCAGTTTTGAGCTACATATTGAAAGTTAGGATGGATGGATACATGGATGTGTGGATGGATCCTTGTTACTCTATCACACTGAAAGGATCTGTAATAAATTTGGCATAGGTATAGATAAGATAATTTATTTAATAAAATATTTAATATAATAATAATATAATATTCTACCACATTAACACAGCGCCATCTAGTTCCAAAGTAAGCAATAATATTTGCTTGTGTTATGGGTACTAAACAACTGATATACTACTTATATACATTTTTTTTGTAAATACATATATATTATAGATAAATTACACCCAGACACAGAACAAACCTTTATGCTCATCACACAAAGATTTGTCCTGGGTAGGGATCGAACCCACGACCTCCGGCTTAGCAGTCAGGGTCACTAACCACTAGACCAACAGGCCAGTCTTACATCAATATTTACATCATCATCATCATATCAGCCCAATGACGTCCACTGTTGAACATAGGCCTCACCTAATTTCCGCCATTAATATTATATTATTTAATATTTTACATCATATCTTAAAATTTATACACAACTAACCTATTTAAAAAAAAAACCAGATACTCTAATTCACAGGAAATTCCTATAAATAAAATATCATATTGAGGTCAGATTCCTGAGGAAACGTACCCAAAAGGATAGATAGATTATAGTCTGGTCTATAATAGTCTGGAATAACTCAAAGGCTCTCTCTTTACCGACATACCACGCGAGCGGTGTCGCGGGTGGAAGCTAGTTGATTAATATGTAATAACGTGATTATGTCATCATAAGTTCAACTGTTTAAAATATTAGTGTAGTAAAAAAAAATAAAGTTTTTTAAGGTAACAGTCCAAAAAACACTGTAACTAATTTTTACCTGCAATTAGATTACTGTTTTCCGTTAAAATGAGTGCAGCGGCGACGTGTTGGAAATTTGTTTAGCTGCCTAATATAAAGTGGCTACACTAATTAGTCATAATGTTGGGCTAGCGAAAGCGCAAAGTTTGTTCTAGCACCCCGGTGATATCATTATGAAATGTCTGGAGCAAAATCTTCGAATCAGGTCCCACCTGCAGAAAAACGATCATGGAATTATAACCGTTAGCTTTGGTGTAATTTTAGTACCTACTTAACACTAAGCCCAAATACCTATAAAACCTAAATACTGTCCAGTGTCGCCGAATGTTCTCATTAATTACACTAGTCAATTAAAACTTTTATGTTCAATAAAATAATGTTTTTAATGGGACATAAAAAATTTACTTATTACTTAACACTATAAATTTATTTTATATTTAACTCTAAATTGCAAGTTTTAAAGCTGCAAGTTCTGTATTATGTTGCTTTAAAAAAAGCTAACAGTTCACTGTTTTCGCTGCAAGTGCTTATTTGCGAATAATTATTATATTATCGCCACTTTAAAGGAAATTATGTTAAGCTAAATTTGCCCCGGGTTCCGCTTGTTTATGAAAATATTTTGAATATTATGCATAGATTACAATAATTAACTGCTATCATTTGATATTTTTTACACTTCAAATTTTCAAAATTGGAAGCGAATATTTAATATGAGCAGTTTATTCTACTAAGGAAAAAAGGTCCTTTTATTATTCGCTAGCATAAAAGTAAGTGTTTGTCTTAATAATTCCACCTATAAAAATATTTTTTTAAATAATTATAAAGGTAACAAACAGATACCCTACGAAATTTTATATATTTAATATTATATCGATTTTTAAAACATAATAAAATTGTCGATTTACGATAAACGAAAGTAACTAAAGTCTGATTTACGGCTGTAGTAAGGAAAAATTAAATTCGCGCCGCCAATTAAAAGTTTTTTTTAAGATCAATTAAAACGGTAGCATTTTAGCGTTACGTAAAACGAAATCATGTAATTAACCGACAAATTTACGCAATAAGATCGTGTCTGATACCGAATCAGATCAGTGGTGCGAGGCTTAAGGTTCTAGCGATTAGTCTGACAGATTTTTTGAACCTTTTAATCGCTAGAGCTATTATTATCAGTTGAAGTGCATTAAATAATAGTAAATGATTACGCAATTAACCATTTTCCTAACAGGAAAATTATTTAAATTAAGTCATTAAATAATAAAAGAAATTTTAACGAGCCGAGGTATTTGTTCGTAAATATACGACTCTAGTAAAATGAACACGCAAAAATATTTGTTGGATTTCCGACCACTTCCGATTCCGATCCGACTAAGCGGTTAAAGGGTTAAGCCATGACACGTAACGTCAACATACCGCGCCACTACATCGCATTGGTTCGTCGCTACACTTTGAGGATGTCGTGACGTGATCATGATGACAAGGCTTGCTGCTCATCTTCAGGCGAACTGTGTGAAGATTCGTGGTCATTTTCCGCTACGTACTTATTACTTAAAATGGCTTCCCTGTTACCAACACAAAATTTTAATAAAAATGAGTAACCGTCTGCCGTGATCTATAATCTTCACTTACTTTATGAAGGTTTTGGCCCTTAAATATAAATTTTGATTGAAAATTGTTTCCTTATAAAAAATCTAAAATCTAAAACGGCCTAAGATAAATACATAACACCTACGAGTTTTGGCCGTTTTAATTTTAGAATCGACTTTTCTTTGTCTTATCTCTGCTGTGTTGTCTTATGCTATTTCGAATGTTCTTGAATTCATACAATATTTAATCTTATCGGTAGTTCATAGTATAACCTCTATCGTGCGGTCTGTTTTTATCGATACAGAATCGTGATAAAAGCACAAATACATCGATTAGCAGAGCGCGGGTGTCCTGGATGTGTGGTCTAACCTCGCACGCGCCCCGTGGCGAACCATTCATCCGCACTCACATAGCATTTAATCTTATGTTCCCACCCCGTTACTGAGTGTACCAAGCTAGTACCAATAAAGTTTCCGGCAAAATACATAATCGTAATCTGCAAGCTTTTCTGAGCCTGTTCTGTCTTTGCTTAAACAGTTTACAAAATGCGGTTCTTACTTTTTGGATCCAACCTAACGGGTTACGGGCACAAGGGCCTTCTCGGAATCTTCTACTTCGATATTGCTGTCAAAAAAATTAAAAATTCTGAATAGTCGCTGTCATTTTCAAACATTTGACAACGATATCGAACGATATTACAGTCGGATGTCGAGATTCCGAGTAGGCCTCAGGTGTCAGTAGTGAGGTACTTAATACACGTCTTTTGTACACACGATAAAAACTTTTGTGCTATAGCAATGGTTGAATGCAAAACTCTTATTTTTGTTTCTAAAATGTGAATGTATTATGTATTTTAAATGGTTAATAATACCAGTTTTGAAACAATTTCATTATGAATGTAGTTAAAGGTGAAAATTTCATTTAAAAATCACTACCTCAGCTTTTTATCGACAATAATATTCGTGATTAAAAAAACTTTATTGCTGCGCAATTTCATTTAGTCTGATTTGAGTTTTATTGTTAAAAACTGTTCCAAAATATTTTTAGCCCTCAGTTCCGCTAGCCTGCGGTAAAAAGTAACTTTCAAATTTTACTATAATCTCTCTGTGTTGCTACTACTGTTCTGATGTGTTAGGTAACATCTATCCATCCATCCATTCATTCTAACTTTTACCCGACCGTCAGGACGGGTATTGTTTTTCGCGCGTATCTTGTATGTTGGTAAATTTCTTTATTCCCACGAATCTTCCAAACGGCTGGATGGATTTTGACAAATAGGGTATCGTTAGATTCTTCTAGAAAACCCAAGTGTCCTTAGATAGGTTTTATGAATAAAAAGACTTAAACGGCGGGCTTTTGACGCCAAATTGTAAGAAGTTCTATTTTTAGTGCATTGCTCTCTGTTGATTTTTAGCAGTCGGGTTATTAATTTTTTTTAATTATATTTACTTGTTTTATAATATTAACAGGAAGTAGGATATACACTCTAATTTTTCTGCATTGGTCAAGTCTGCTCTGAATAGTCTTGTTGTTCAATGTTCATGGGTTCACTTCGATAATGCATTGAAGTTTCGATATCATGACTTACACTTCACTAACTCACTTTATAAATCCATGTTAACATAAATTTTAATTTTGCATAAAACTACCCTTGGCACTACATTTTTTTTTAATACCATGACGGTGGCAAACAGACGTACGGTCTGCCTAATGGTAAGCGGTTTCCGTAGTATATGGGCGCCTGCAACACCAGGGGCATCACGAGCGCGTTGCCGACCCTTATGAAACCCATTCACTCCTACATAGAATTAAGAAAGTGTCCTAACCATTCTTACTTGCACTTCCAAAAATCTGCTTATCACCAACCGTTCAGCGTTCACTGCCATCCTCATAAATCAATGATTAAATTATCTTCGACCAAAATACAAAAGGAGGGTGTTGACATTTGAGACAAAATATGTTCACAGTTATTCGATGCGTTAACGTGACGACGGCGATACGACAAATGTCGTCGGTAACTTTTAATTTCACCACACAATCGGTGTTCAAGAAAATTGACCGATAAATCAGACGATGCACTGACGAGTAATTGGTTATTTAAATTTGAATCTGCCCTGAGGCATGGTACAGGTTTCGGTCTCATATTGATGTATTGTTGATTTTCAGAAAGCCTTTGATATTGTTTTACAGGTGAAACTGACAGGTTGATTTTAAGGTTTATTTTCCTTCGATGATCGATATAATTACTGTACGCTTGTACATCTGTATCGTACATAAAGTTCATATATTTATTTACTAGTCCTTATATAAATGAATCTATTGTATTTTGTTTTTTTTTTTCAAGATATGTCGACATTCGAGTTGTTTAAATAATGTGCATAGAACGTAGCCTTCTTCATTATTGATGTTTTGCGCCACTTGGATCTTACCTGATTATAGAAGAAAACAAGAAAAAATACTGTTCCCGGCTTTTCCTCGTAGTTTAGGTAGTGATGCATCATCATCATTATATCAACCGCAGGAAGTCCTCTGCTGGACATAGTCCACTTCAAGAGATTTCCAATAGGACCGATTATATGTGGCTTGCATCCAGCGCGATCCTGCTGTTCGGCTCAGATCAGATCTAAACTATGATGTTTCGTCTTATGTATCTAATAATAGGGGAGAGCTTTTTGTTACTAACTGGGCTTATTTCCAGACTGCAGGCTATTGAGAATTTCAAGATAGAAACCCCAATTATAGTTTTTTGCCGGACTTGGGCATTGAAGCCGGAACCTGCACAGTAGTCGTAAACACCCTCGCTGAACCATCGATGCAGTCAGCAAAATAAACCCATATCTATTCAAATATACCCAAATTAGTTCACAATCGTTCTAGCAATTAGGTTCTCGTAACAAAACAAAGATTACAGGTCTCTCCCGCGCAATTTAGTTCGTTTAGATGACGTCATAGTCGTGTGCGAATGATTACAAACGTGTGTCACAATAAGCTTAGTCATGTAATTGGGCTTTCAGGCTCCGCGGTGCTTTTATTGTGAACACCTGTGGCTTTGTTTACTAAAAAGCAATTTTCATATATGGTAAGGATTAGTAATTGATATTAGAGAAAGTCTTGGTACAAAATTTGCACTAGCAGCAGTGGCGTAACTATAGGGTGGCAAGACTGGCAAAATGCCACGGGCCCCCGACTTAAAAGGGCCCCGGTCTATTTATGAAATCCCGAGCTCAGAAGTAAATCTTTAACAATGTACCATAACAATGTTTTTAAAAAAATTTACTTAAAAAATATATTGTAACTTTTTTTTAAGTATCTGCTTAAAATCTATTAAAGTGAGACTACTAGAGACCATACAAATTCACGTTAATTATTAAGGATTTTAACACATCTTAAGTGGATTACTAAAATTAAACTAAGTACACCGTGGCGATTCTTACTGATAGGGCCCCTTCAAAAAAAAGCCTTACATAAATTCCAGTGATATCTTAACTCAAGTGACACACAGCAAGATAAACAAATTACATTTTGTATAATTATAATTTTATTTATCATAAAACTCAAACGATAGTAATCTAGGCCTTGCGTGGGCGACGCTTACTACTTACCCATTGATTTATCAATATTGACAGCTTTCTGTTAAGTAGGTGACCTCACAATAATCTTGTATTGCATTGGTGATTAGGTTAACCGTATTAAGAACAAGTTTATTTATGACCTTCGTCAATGAGTGAGGGACACATCATGAGATAAGTACGATTTCATAATTGCGTCGAGGGAGAATTATTGAGATATAGAAGAAATATAAGACTTGATAACTGCGTATGAATGCTGATGTCACCCGCCCTCCCCCCAATGAAATGAGGGCTGGTACGAGCCATTCACCCATATTTATTTTAGTTTACAAATTCTCTAATTATTAGTTTGTTTGGTGCAATATGATTTATCAATATTGTTGCAATTCATTAATATTCGTTACTAAATAATAGTTACTAACTAATTAATAACTTATGGTAGTGCAAAGTTGAAAGTATGTATTCTGAAATGATACAATTTACTTTTAAATTTACATTACATATTTTTTTACATTTTACTCTTAATGCCATGATGTACTCTCTTCGCCGACTTGTGGACACATATTATAACACGCACTTAACTGATATCGATATTTTTGCTCTTTCACTTCAACAATTTAAAGTTCGCGCAAATGAGTTGCCATTGTCGAAATAGAATCCATTATATACTGGAATTTTGGATTTTTGATTCTTCAATCTGTCTGATTAACTTTGTATTTCTTATGAAAATTTGTGAAAAATAGTGTTGTGGGTTAATATTTGTAGAAAATTTTGATTTTGTACCATTATAGCATGTAACTGTTTTTTGTTCCTAATAAATAAAAAATACGTTTGATAAATATTAGAAGATAGTGTCTCGAAGTGGCATATTTCTGGACCTTCGTGAGTCGACAATTTCTGGCAGCACACACTTAAAATAATAATCAATCAATCTGTCTTGCATTTGGTTTTGCCAAAATTCATCGTCACGAGTGATTCTTTCAACTTTCATCGGAAATTCTGCACCTGTCCAGACAGCAAACAAACATACTTTACTCTGTGTTATATGTAGCTGTCCTTGAATCTGATAATATTCGTTGCTACGAAGGTTAACACTGCCATCTTTCCTCCAAAATGATATTTTGCCTTCTTGGACAGCAGTTTCAGCATCCGTACCAAAAGCTGAACTGGGACATTTTACTTCAATAATGCCTCCTTCAAAGGTGCCATCGGGTGAAGCGCCGATATAAAATAACTCTTTATCGATAAACAAGCCACATCGGTTTATAGTTATATTCTCTTGCTGTTCAAGTTGTTGGATAGCAACTGTCTCATTACTTATACCGTGATTTATATTTTGAATAAAATCAAGTGAAGGTGAATATAAGTGTCTTTCTACAAGCTTTGCTGAACTTATTGTAGGTTTTCTTTTACACACCTTTCCAAACATTGCAGCCGTTACAAGTTTTTTTCGCAATTCATGCCAAAGATCATTACTTGCTTGACCAACAGTGTCCCGTTCCACTTGTACCCTATTTCTGACCTAAAACACAAAATATAGCTTTTTACATATTGTGTATACCACGAAGGTGACAAACAAGGTTATGACCCATTTAATGGTAAGCGGTTACCGTAGCCTAAGGACATATAATACCAGTAGAGTCACATTCGCGTTGCCGACCCTTTAAGACCCCTTCCCAATGAGCTTTGTTATTATGGCTGCGATTTGCTGTAGGGGGGGGGGGGTACTTTTACTTCATCGATTGGGTGGCTCAATTTCAGCATGCATCACCCGCTGTGCTGCTCTCTCACTACTTACTAATAATATCTTTTTTGAGCAACAACTGTTTGAACAAAAATATCTGGTTTGAGTTTCAACATTACCATTTCTTGAAGATTTTGAAGAAAAATATCTCTTGCAATGTTGTACTCCTCTTCATTCATGTCTGGTACTTGATGCATCGTAATCTTTAGAGAAAAATCAATGGTCCATTTGGATAAGTTATTATTATTACCCATACATTAAAAAAAAGGTTCTTACATTTTTTAAGGCTTACATTTTTTTTTAATCGCGCGCTTTAGTACCTCATTTTTTTTCTCACATTTTATATCGTAATACCAAACATGCATCGGACTATTTAAAATATATTTTGCGCCTTGCTCAAACATCGTTAAATTTGCGCGTGTCCCAATTTGAAAATATACATTATTTCTCAGTTTCATGGAGCTTTTTTTTTTTCACTAAAAGACGTAGATGTATCTTTAAGTTTGTTGTCATCAAAATAATGAAGTTATTTAATATTAAGTTAATTTAATATATTTATTTATGCATTAAGTTCAAGTGTAAACCAGTAAGCATTGTACCGGGAAGTATTATATTAAAAAAAGCTTTTTAAATAAATAAATAAAATATTTTACTTACGCAAGAGCTGAGACTTCTAAACACTATAAACAAGTGCACAATTTCAAAACTTAATGCGCATCATTTGCACTGGGTGCTATATATAATGCAATTCTTATCATATTGTTATCGCTATTACCACTTTGTTATTACTCATATATGACATCCGCTTACAATTGTCATATTTCTAATACTTAATAATTAATTATAGAACATATAAACTCATTTTGTGATCATTGACTTTGCACCCAGTAATCCTTAAAAAGCAAATGGAATAAAAACATCAATAGAGGATAAGTCCAAACCAACAGTGCTGTCAGTTTAACTTCATTACATTATTATAAAACGTTCGAAGCAAATCATTGTGTCTAGCCCAAGAAAGTAATTCAAACAAACAGAATCTGCAAGACACAAAGTCAAAAATAGATGATTGGACAGAAAAGAGCCATATCTACCGTATCTCGTATGTTTTTGGTTACAAAAGTACGAGATACGGTAGATATAAGCTAGATATTCCGCAACAGCTTTTGACATCTTCTATTTTTTTGGCTATTGGTATAAGATAGGCCAAATACGCTAAATTTTTGAAGCAAGAGTTGCACGGAGCTCAGGTCAACGGCTATAGGAACCAAACGTCTCACAACTGCTTACTTCATCTCTTGAGAGGTAAAATTTCAACCTTGACCGTAATGTGATGAACAAGGAAGTGATTATTATTTTAAACACAAAATATTCAATCAGTTATATATACTTCTAGATCACGCCTCTTTCCCAACAGAGGAGTAGACAAAGACCATCTTCTTTCATTTGCTACGATTCTGCCATACATATTTCGCTTCTTCAACATTCAATTTTTTCATACATTCTCGCCGGTCTATGGACTCCTGTTCTCTTCTCTCTTTTGAGCGTCTCCTGATTTGTTATTAGTGTGTTATTTAGTGTCCTTTCCCTCTATTTCTAGTTTACTTTCAACGTCTAGACAAACTCTTAAGCTTGTAACAGAGAGTCTTGTTGTTAGTTCGAGGTGAATCTAAAGAATCCTGATGTTATTCTACTTTAGGAAGTCATTTGTGACGTATCTCATGTTATTGGAACGGCTATAGCACACGCCTGCAGAATAATGCTCAAGACCACCAACGGAGAACGTCCTTATTCTGGCGTCCAGAAATTGATGAATGTTTCCTTGTCAACCGAATGCGGAAGCGTAATTCAAACTATGAGCGTTGTGTAACCGCCGCTTTACTTTAGCACTCAATGATAAGGATACTTAATTAATTACTTATCTATAGTATCCACTCCAGACTGCGTGATCGTAATTGAATTATAATTGAAACAAGATAATTTATTTATTTATTACAAGTTTCACATAAAGTCAACCTAGAAAAGTGCGGACATTTTAGCTCTAGATTATTTTTATTATTACTATATTTTGATCAGAGGTGCATTCTGGAATATTTAAGTTAATTTAAATGATTATAATATGTAATATTTAGCTTTCAATGACTCCCTCCTTCTTTAACATTTCCGTCAGGTGAAGCACCTACAAAATTGATCCAATTAAACAGTTTGCAATCATTTATAGTTTTATTATATCGAAAGGAGCTATTTACTTCTTACCAGAATACGGCACCAAAGCCAGGCTCCCACAGCGGGGTTCCCGAGTATCGCTATGCGTAATTCATCCGATATTTTTTACTACAAAATATGGTATTAAACATGAGAAGGTTGTTTTTCAATGCATTTTCATTATCGGCAGACGTTATGCTTGTATAATCGATGTATAATCGATGTATAATTGTGGTGTCTTTGCTTGTGGTGCATTGCATTGCGTGAAATGGTTTTTATAACTTCTGAAGTGATCGTTGCAAGCGGGCCACCTAATGATAAGTGATTACTGCCGCCTTTGGACAATGGAGATACTACTACAATAGAAATACATACAAGTCACTGTACACTGAATAGGAAAAGAAGGAAGAAAAGGAAATCAAAGGGGATAGAGAGGAGGAAGTGTGGTCAAAGTAATGATGTATCAAACTTTTCAAACTTTATTAATAATTTAATCAATATCCCCCACAAATTAACAATTTAACGTTAAAATAGCGTAACGCGGTAGCGTGAAATTGATAACACACGCATAATCGATTAATTTCAATCGATACAATCGGATCGAGTTGGCGAGATACTTGGTTAATCTGATTCAATTAATCTGGACATTGCGTCGCTCGGGCTAGAACTTAATCGCTGTAATTATTAACTGTTTTATACACTAGATAGCAGAGTCTGTCTTACGGAATCTTGTTGTTAGTTAATGGTTCAAATCAAGTGCATTCTGAAATATTTTTCGTTACAATGTGTCTGAGAATAATGCAAAAATTATAATTCTTTTTTTTATCACACTGACTCACTCTGATTTAGCACGGATGCAAATTTCCGACTTTTGAAAATGTTTTTTTAATACAAGCCTTGTCCTGAAAGTTATAAAGGTAATACAAAAAAAGGATTAACCAAGTTGGTCCAGCCGTTTTTGAGTTTTAGTGAGACTAACGAACAGCAATTCAGTTTTATGTATATAGATTGCTTGTTTTATTATATGTATGACGATAAAATTGTATAAGCTATTATTGTGTTGTACGTAGTTATTATAAGGCTAGTTGTCCAATGGTCTTGATGTTTTTATGTTAAATAATTCGCAATCGAGTGTGAAGTAATAAACGATTTACGCTTCTTTACAAATTCTTTATAACAAACGTGTGGCCATTAAGTTGCAGCTTACAACAAATAATCTATATTCTTTTTAAATTTTATCGATTCTTTATTAGCTTGGAGCCGTTGCACTCTTGACGTTCGGTTAGTCGAGATCCCTTTGAAAAATCAGCCTCGAACACTTGAATTTTGAGATAGCGAGTAGTATCCGAATGACAGCAGTTTACAGAGGCTATTTTTTAGGATTTTCATAACAAAACATTTTCTTTTAAAAATTAAATAATAGTAAATCATAATAAGCTCCTCTTTTATGCAAGAACTATTGAATTGATTTTAATCAAACTTGGCACATTGAAAAATAATAATGTTGCATATCTTTCTTGTAATACTTTTGTCAGGGTTTCTGCATCGTTACCGCAATGAAGTAGTCGTTTTAATTCCGATGCCTATAAGTATAGGCATTGATTCATCGGGCTCCTGTTGACAAAATATAAAAATATGTAGAAATATTTAATAAAAATATGAAGAAATAGACTGGCCTGTTGGTCTAGTGGTTAGTGACCCTGACTGCTAAGCTGGAGGTCGTGGGTTCGATCCCCACCCAGGACAAATCTTTGTGTGATGAGCATAAAGGTTTGTTCTGTGTCTGGGTGTAATTTATCTATAATATGTATGTATTTACAAAAAAAAAAGTATTTAAGTAGTATATCAGTTGTTTAGTACCCATAACACAAGCAAATATAATTGCTTACTTTGGGACTAGATGGCGCTGTGTGAATGTGGTAGAATATTATGATTATTATTTAATAATATTATATTCGGCGTTGTTATAAGCGCCCTGAACATGGAAGAACTATTTTTTGCATAGCTGTTTAAGATATTTTGTCTTTTTAGTAACATATTATTGAACACGAAAGGGTTGGAAGTACCTAGTTAATATGAATAAACCGCGAATTTCATGGCCCTACAAAATGATATATGCACTCATTACCTCGTCAAAACACGACCGGGTGACGTGAAAATGACACGATTTACGAGCTTTAACACGCCAACATGGTCCAATACGAGTAAAAAAATTACTCACACATACTCGACACTGTGACAGTGGCGAACCATATAGATGAATTATGAATTATAATATAATATTCTTACTTATCTGTCTAGGTATTGTATACTACTGTTGCACAAAATGTCTTGGGTTCGATTCCCGAGTCAGACAAAAAGAGTACTTATCGATTTTTCCGTCATGAAATTCTCAATTCTCGGAGCATGGCAATGATCGCCTCCTATTACGCACGACCTAAAAAAAAAATGTTTGCAAAATGTGAATTATAGATATAACCATCACAAGATCAGACGTAGTCAGATAAGACCCCAAATATTTAGACTTACTTTTGTGTTGTGAGTGAGTGAGAGGAGTTTGGGTATTTTTCGATGTTTATTATGTAGATTATATATCTACATATTAAACATCGAAATATTAAGAAATATATATGTGTGTTTATCAGTTTGCAATAAAAACATTTAAACATTCGCGACTTGTACACATATTAAATTGTTATAACGCTCGGCAGCCACCTCAGTCAGCCCATGACCACGATCGGTGCAATTCGATCGAAACGTCGGGCAAATAAATAAGGTATTTACTATTCCTTATAATATAATACGTGACCTAGACCCCCCCTTTTATAATAATTTAATATGTTTATCAGTTGCCTAGATTCCATAATATAAGCTTGTATTAACTTACTTTGGGCTTAACAGTAACTTAGGGCCACTACCACGCGCACTGCGCACTCTCATCCTGGTGGCTGCTCACATATACTTGTTTATATATTGTATTGGGTACTGGTACCTGTAATGATAGCTGTAAGAGTGGTAAATAAATATAATAATAATAATAATATTCTACCACATTCACACAGCGCCATCTAGTCCCAAAGTAAGCAATTATATTTGCTTGTGTTATGGGTACTAAACAACTGATATACTAAATACATTTTTTTTTGTAAATACATACATATTATAGATAAATTACACCCAGACACAGAACAAATCTTTATGCTCATCACACAAAGATTTGTCCTGGGTGGGGATCGAACCCACGACCTCCGGCTTAGCAGTCAGGGTCACTAACCACTAGACCAACAGGCCAGTCATATAAAAAAAAATTATAATAAATAAATAAAACTTATAACTACATCCAATAAAAGTATTGTATTTTCTTATTTATTTATTTATTCATTCAATAAACTGCCTTGGTGGCGCAGCGGAAAGTGTATACGACTTCTGTGCAAGAGGTCCCGGGTTCGATTCCCGGGTCGGGTAAAAATGGTATTGGGTTTTTCTATCAGGAAATTCCAGTATGTAGATTTTCCCGGAGTTTGGTAAATAAATGTTCTCGGTTAATGACAATTGGTTCGCCCCCTATTTCATGGGACCAAACATAGCTGGCGAAAAGTGGGTGTCATACACCTCTGACACCCCTTCGGGGAAAAAGGCGTGTGTATGTAATAAACGAATGTAAAATAGTCCGTATTTAATAACAAAGCCGTTAGTTTGTTTTCTTCATTCATTCACTCATTCAAGAACCTTCTATTTATAAATATCTATCGTATCAATTAATCGAACAAATAAAAATGGAGTCGATAATTGCGGGAGATATAGAGGAGCGTCACTAATAGTTCGGATCGATGGATATTTCGAATCAATTACTCATTAATGATCCGATGATCGGACAGTGTGTAATCATCGATTCTTATTTGTCATTCAACGAAATTGTTGTATTTGTGGTGCAAGTTGCGAGAGGCAGAGAGAGGTCTCTGGTTGCATCAACTATTTTATTATAAATTTCTTAAGTGAATTAAAATATTAAATCAAGACAAAGTTGAGATTAAATGAGATGAATAAGGTACCTACATATTTTTTTATAAATAAATGCTTATCTATTCTTTAATATTATAAAGCTGAAGAGTTGTTGTTTGTGTTGTTTGTTTGGTTGACCTCTAGAATCTCAGGAACTACTGGTCCGATTTGAAATATTCTTTAGTGTTGGATAGTCCATTCATCAAGGAAGGCTATAGGCTATATAACATCATGCTACGGCCAATAGGAGCCGAGCAGTGGCAAAACAAAAAGCGACGGCGTGAAGCCACGGGCAACAGTTAGTTTTTCAATAAACCAGCAAATAAACAACGATGTAAAGAGTACATCGTCGTTACGATCGATGTCATTTTCAAATATTTGACAACAAAATTGACTTGGACCAATCGAGTGTGAGATTACGAGTTTATATTTTAAAATGTTAAGTATCTCTTAACTTAATAAGTAATAGATTTTACCAAGACTTCTATCACTTATACCACACTACTCGTATTCTATTCGTAATAGATTTAAACAAACATTCGTATTACAGCGCGTTGAGTGGGTCACAAAAAATATCATTACACTCTGGTGAGATGAGCAGGTGATAATTTTTGTAATAACTATGTTTAGCGCCAACGGTGATGATAGGTGTTACAATATAGCTTTTAGGGTTCAGGCAAGTAAAGAGATTATTTCTTTAAATTGTACTTGTTTTCGACCACAAATTACCCTTTAATTATAAAATAAACAACCTAAATTTTATTAATTGATGATATTTTTTTAATCTAAACTTTCATGACACTAACTACCTCTGATTCATTGTCAGTTCGCAATTTAAAAGTAAATCTTAAAAAAAACGCTCTTTCTCCATAATAAATTTACTCATAGGTTTGCTATTAATTAAAATATTAAGGCCTACGTTCAATTCATATGCATAAGGAACCCCGAACTTCAGACCACCATCGTTCTTTCTTGAAGATCCTTACTTTCAAGAAGACGTTCTTAAAAAAGAAAGTATAGCGGTATGAAAAAAAAACAAGAATTATGAGTTAGCCGCAGGCTGTGCGCGACTCGGAAACAAAATGTTTTCATTCATAATTATCGGTTGCTCCTTAGTGATGTAATTGTATCGATAATATAATCAGTTGTTTTGTGATTTACTTTTGTTTATAAGACTACAGAAAGATAAACAGGGGACGTACTCTCGCGCAATAGAGATACAATCTGTATAGAGATATTTGAAAAAAAACTGGCCAAGTGCGTGTCGGGCCACGCACAGTGTAGGGTTCCGTAGTAGCCTGTTATATTATTTTGTTTTTAAATGCAAGTCTTTACCCGTTATAAACAAGCAACTACTTTATCTTAGTCACTATAAAGGATAAATGCTAAGGATTTTGTATTTGGTACAAAATTATCCAACACCCAAGTTCAACGACTATTACTGCTAAACTAATAAAGTTATCTTAACCGCTATAATTTACACTATCATCATGATTTTTTCCAAAGCCAGCAGTTTAGCTTTTAGAGGGGAGGGGGGACGCCCTACTGGAACAAAAAATTGTTCTTTAAAGTTTAATATTTCGTAAATGGACCATTAAATCGAAAAATAATGTTAGTAGACTTTCATCAACATTATAATTAGGCAAAATAACCAGCCCAGTTTATAAACATCGTCTTTACTTAATCGTAATAAGAAAACATAGCAGTTCACATTTAAACCTTAATATAGCTTGGTTAAAAATAAAAGCCTATGCAACCAACAAAATTAAAATATTTTTTCATTTATTTAGTCAAAAATTCCACCACATGGCAAAATTTTATCGACACATTCGCATCTCTATCGGCAATTAAAGTCGTCGAGCGTGACGTTTACTTTGCGCTTACATCAAACAGGCCGCGGTCGCTTGAGCCCGCCAACACTTGCCAAATTTACTTAATCGAACACAATTTTGGTGCACTTTGCACGCAAGCCTCATAGTGGCTTTTCGAAGAATTTTTATTGCTCTCAGTGTAAAGTACTGTCGTTCATGAATATTCATGACTTTACTTTGGAAAACGATTATTGTGTTGACTTTACCATTTTATAAAAATAAAGTGAATTCGTCGGTATATAGACTACGATATCTTTATTAAATCTATAAACGCCATGTCGAATGGCGTTGTTCGGCCAAAAATACAATTTTCTATTGTGTCTGCGGTCTGGCGTTCAATGTGTTAAGTAATTTTTCTTTCCTAATTAATACTTGCAAGAATAAATTATAGCTTTTAGTTTAATAGATAATAAGTTATTTCTTCTCAGTCGGTGTCACTGTTAGTATTGGTCGTGGTCATCAGTTTGGGTGGTGGCTCACTTGACAATTCGTCGCCATTCTTCGCGTATTGACGCCTTAACGTATAACAAAATTATGTACGTACCTATGATGGCTTTCCGTATTGCGAAACAGGTTATATTGTAAAAAAAAAACTAACAATCTCTAATAATATCAAACTAATAAATCAACTAATAATCTCATTAATTAGATAAAGCTAGAATAAATATTGTTAACATAATAATAAAATAGTCATTCTGAACCAATAATGAACCACCTGAAAGTGCCATAAAAATTAACGCTTCCTAAAATCGAAGTTAATAACATTTGCTTATTTTTTCAGGTAAGATGCAAGTCTTCTTCGGCACAGGTAAGGCAATATTTTTATTCATACAAACAATTATCGTAACTTGTACATAAAAGTCATTAATATCGCATACAAAACAAAATGTAATCGAAACGCTTTAATGAAAGACTCGTGCGCGGTTCGTTAGTACGTGGCGTCGACATCCAGCGATTTATCGACGCACGCCGCTCGCCGCGACAAAGTAATCGATATCGACATGCTAAATCATAATCGTATGGTGCGCATCACTAGTTATTTGATCACATTTAAAATTTTATTTTATTAATCGTGTGATTATTGTTGAGTTTCCTATGAGTATAACCTGTTTGTAGCGTTAGCAAAATAAATTAATGTCTGGGCAAAGGTTAATAATTTAGGTGTAAATATTATGAAGGGAACAAATTGGTAAATTTCTATTTTGCTGTTGAACGAATATGTGTGCTTGCCAATACTGCATGTGTGACAGATGTTTGGTAAGGTTACATGTTTATTAATTACCTGAGTTGATTAAAAGTAGGCTTTTCACTCAAGTATATCAGATATTATGGTGACACTTTTTATTATTTTATTACCTGAAGTGGCAGACGAGGAAGCGGCCCACATGATGGTAAGTGGTAACTGCGGCTCATGGACGCTGGCGTTGGAGGCAGAACCAAGGTGCCTACCTTGAGAAGATCTTTTAAACTCGTTTGAAGAAAAACATGTCATAGCGTTCAGGAAACACCGCTGCAAGAAGTTCTTCCTAAAACCGGCACGTACTTATATTAATTATGATTTAAGCTATGTATTTTCTCAAAAGAATACACATTCATTCTCCTGAGAAATACAAGTTTATAAGTTTAGTAATATATCATTGTACTCTACATTCTGAAAGGATTCTTTCTAAGTATGATTTATACGTCAGTTGTATTCCGTTATAGGCTTGAATAAATACATATAATTAAATTATTTTAATTATTACTAAGTATTGCAACTTTTTAAAAATAGCTTTTTTTACTGACCCTACACTATTGATCTTTATGATCATCTGTCGAATGCGTAGGTGTTACTCTTATTATCTTTATTTGAAACCGCACTATTACTCATTCTAATAAAGTACTATTTTGCATAAATAATGTCTATGAGGACAAAACGTAAAATTTTAATTCTGTAAAGTCATCAGGGCTACCTTCAGGTAACGGGTTATCCATTACTTAAGACAGACCCTGTATATAGTCTGTAATAACACATAGGCATACAAACGCAGACGGAGCCGGGGACAGAAGCTAGTCTAATATAAAATAATTTAATTTTTTCGCGTTCTTAGTGTTACAGTGCCAGCACCCTTCATATCATTAAGTTGAATTTTCACATAAAATACTGTGATTCGATTAATTTTCAAAAATTTAGAACGAAAAATTTTTGAATATCTAATAATCTTTGAAATCGAAATAGTTTGCCTTTGCTTGGACTAAATATTTTAGGTAATGTTAAATACTAGTCGTTGCCCACTCAAAGTTCAAATTTGCAAAATCTACTTTTTAATAAATTTCTGAACCGAGTGTTTATAGAGATAATATCTCTATAAACGCCCCGTGTCCGTGAAATTTCTGAATAAATGTTATAAAAATTTAAAGTAAGACTAAACTTCACACAAAATAATCAATAGTCAATACTTTTATTTCATTTAGATCAGATACGTGACACTTATGAACGTCATAGAAAGCCAACAAAGGTGTCAGCAAATTTTCCTCAAACAAGTGCGCTGACCAGGGTGAGCTTTGAAAAGAGATGGCAATAAACTCAGACCACTCTATTTAATCGCCAAAAAGGAAATTATAATTTCATTGATTACAAATTCAGACAATAGTACATCGCTAGGTAGATTCTTACCAGATTCATACGCAAACATTCTCCAAGAAAACGCTTATCACTGTAGTAAGTAATCAGATTTTATATGAACTTTAGTAGCACAGCATGCCGACGTAAGTCGCAACAGATAAGTGCAGCGCGGTCCGATGCAGTACTAATCTGCACCGTTCTTTACCGGTCGTGAGTCAACCACCTAACTGCACAATTAAAACGCACTATATTATCACCCTAGCACTAACAAAGATAATGTAGAATAGAAAGCAAATAGAAATATTGCATAGCTTTTAATCTGAGCGAGCGGCGAGCTTCTGCATCTTGTTTCGCAAAGGTGCCGCTAGATGCCGCCACCAGCGCAGATTAGATGCGCGCGCGCAGGATTTACTGCCTGGGTGTGGACTATCGCACACAATAAATTAGAAATTCGTTAGATAGAGACGTTCTGCGTTGTGAATTCCAATTATTCTGTGCGTTTAACTATATCTGTGGAGAGTTTTTTAGAATTCTCTGAATTGTTACCGCTAGAGTGTTTTGTTTATGATTGTTGTCAGATTAAAACTAGAAACTAATGTTTATTCTAAATAGATGGTAATGTAGAAATATATGCGAACAAATTTTAATTGTCCTGGTTTTGAAATTTATGAATATCTAATATTATTTAGAGTAGCTATAACAGCAATTAATAAATTTGTACCAGACATAATAAACTGTTTATAAAAACCTAAACCAACCGAATGAAGTTTTTTTCCCTGTTCTTAATTTTAAAGCAGAGTACACCGACGGTTAATACTTAATTAATTAGAGTTTGCATATAGGTACTTAAGTACTGATAACTGGCCTGTAGGCCTAGTGGTTAGTGAAACTGTCTGCAAAGGGAGTCTGCGGAGGTCTTGGGTTCGATTCCCACCCAGGACAAATATTTGTGTAACGAGCATATTGTTTGTTTTATGTCTGGGTGTAATTTATCTATAACAAGTAGGTACGTATTTATAAAAAATATATATTTAAGTTATATCAATTGTTTAGTACATAATATCACAAGCAAATATAATTACTTAATTTGGGACTAGATGGCGCTGTGTGAATGTGGAAAAATATTATACGAATTAACAAATTCGGAAGTTTATATATTTTATAAATTTATTTTGGGACAATCATGCCCCAATTCACTGCCGTTTTACGTCTTCAATTAGATGGCACAGGAATCATCTTGAGTTGTAAAAGTAATTTGTAAACAAAGTTCGTTTTAATTGAGAAACTTTGATTAGTTCCGAACTTCCCTTCAGTGTTCACAGTTGACCTTTAGTAATGACTGTTGATTTTTTATTGTTCGTATTTAACAGAAAACTTCCTAAAATAATTTGGGGGGTTTCGGTGAGTTGAATTAATTATTAGTTTACTTAAGGCGTTCTGTCCTTAATTTGTCTTCTAAGTAGGTTATATTTGTACTTCTTCATAAAACTCTCCTAATATTTGTAATATAAAAGAGAGAAACTAGGTCTTACTTTATAGGACATCCTGGCTAACATAATGAGGTATGCAAAAAAAAGTTAATTCATAATACGTTCGTAATTTAAGGATTTTCTTATTTTAGCAACTTAATAAGATTTTATATCAAATGAAAATCAATAAATATATTAAGTACATAAAGGCCGCATATTTATTAAAAAAAAATTGCCTAGGTTAAATTTTAAATCCATACCAATGACTTTTATAATCTACTACTCCCGCGTGTATATTTTCTTAGCTTTCATAAACTTTCGCGTTTATATTAAAGAATAGAAATATGAATGCAAAAAAAAAAATAAGAATGTAACCAGTAACTACATAAATAAATAAGCAAATCTGCATGATATGACATAATTTACCACCCTTCTAGCTGTCACACTTCTGTCATTATAGATGTCATAAATATATGTCAGCTGGGACCGACGCGAGACGCCGCGACGCACGTTTGACGTCTCGGGGGTATCGTCTGTGAGACATCGCGAATTCGCGATACACACAAAAAATATTACCTATATTTATGTTTACTGAGGTTTAGGAAAAATTATGGCACGTTAATAAATCCTCACGCATTTTGTTATTAAGGTGTAGTCAGGGATCCTTCACAGTTAGGTTTTGTAATGTTGTTCCATTTGTCGATATCGAATACACGACGATTTGATCACGAGGCAGACTTTCTGTACATAAACTGTTTGTGAACTCTGTCAGTGCAACACATATTCATAAAAAGTAGAATAATTAATCGATTAATTTATTTACGGGCACACATTTTAAAATGAGCACAGTGTATACATTGGTTGGCGTAATGCCAAAGGCATTTTATTCCAGACAACCTTAGGGTGATACAGAAAAGACCATAGTAGTCATCATATCAATACGATGTCCACTGTTGGACATAGGCCTCTTCAAAAGATTTCCAATAAGACCGGTTGTATGCAGGTTGCATAAAACGCGATCCTGCGGTTCGGCTCAGATCATCTATTTACCGTAGTAGTCTAATAAGGCTCTTCAACTATTTCAATGCAAAAATAATATCTTGTACCGTTGTAATGTGAAATAAGGACAAATGAAAAAAGACTTTATTGCATTTAGGAAATATATAATGGATTTTGTGTTTGTCTTGAAATTTCCAGTAGTTGTTCGGAGTCAAGGAATGTGTACGGTTAAAGGCAATAGACGCCTACTATAACGTGGAACCTAAATAAATAAATAATAATAATTAGTTCGAGAAAATTAAAATAAATAAAGAAATAGTTACACGTTCCTGCATTTCACTCCGGAGCCAAGCATAGTTACTCCTTTTCGCCTGATGGAAAGCTGAAAGAGGAACCCAAGTTGCTTTGCCAGCTGACAAGAGACCCAAGTGTCCGCCGGCATCGCCATGCTGGCCCACAAGTTTCTTCGTCACGCTTCGCTTGAAGGATCCCATATTGTAGGAAGGAGGAAAGACATGAGCCGGCAGTGCGTTCCACATTTTGATGGTACGGCATAGATAAGAATTGACGAAAGATACACAAAATTGCCAATATCCAGTCAGTTAAATCTATCTAGCGGTATAATTTTACGTGGTACATTTGTATGGCTGTACTAACCTATTCCGTACAATCTGATAAGGTAAACAAATGAATTGATTGTGATAACGGTAGTACAATTTGTTATAGATATTCCCTATAAGGGTCTTACTGTATGTAGTCAGTGATAATGTGCCAATATACCTACATATTATAAAGTATCAGAGGTCCTTATCGAGATTGACATATATCTATTGTCAACTGTTTGAAAATGACTGCGACTGTTTTTGGATTTTCAAATGTAGTCAGCGATATCGAAATCTCTAAATACAATGTCAAATTCCTGGGCCTGGATGTCCTGATTCCTGTCGGGCGGCAGTCAGTCGATGCTGCTATCATTGTATCAAATACGTGTATAAGTCCTAAACCTTACTTGTTAATAATTTAAATTAAAAAAAAATATTATCTATTAAAACACATTTTTGATTTACATTTTGTTACAACTTTACTAACGAAGCCTTTCTATAAACAAACAGGTTTCTATACATTAAAACATTTAAACATGATTATAGAAAGTACAAAATTAATATCTCAAGTAGGTAAGTAAAAAGTGGAGTAAGTATCATTTATCAAAGTGGCTTGAATCTCAAACAATTGGAGAGTGGAAGCTCAAAAACACAGTTCATCATTATCCCTAATTGACGTCCGCTCGAACAATGTCGCAGGGACTAGTGAGGTGACCGGCAAAAACTGTAATCTATCGATTCTTTCGTCGCACGTATCCGCTTTTTATTTCCAAACGCATGCCGATCTTCTTCGAGCTCAAATTGCGTTCCAATTATAATATCGATCTTATACACCACTCAAAACTATAAAAAAGTATATTTTCCCCCCAGTCCCACGCAATACGGTCGCATATGCGACGCACTTTGTAATATACGCATTTTACTGCAAAAACCTATACGGCTACCATGAATAAATCATGAAGTGAGACAAATAGCATAGGCAAAGGTCAGTAGCTTTATTATAAATGCGCGCACGACTTAGTCATAGACAATATATACTCTAAAATGACATCTGACATTCGAAAGTGTGAATTTGGAAGTTAAGTTTGAAGTGTTTGAAAGTAGAACGGTGTTGTGAATAGTTGTACAAAGCCTCGCGGTAGAAGAGCGCGCGGCGGAATGACAGTCATTGCGGGCTTGGCGCGCAAAGAGCGACACCCCGCCCCGCCTTTGCCCCGCCCACTGCTTCGTACCTAACTTCACGACGGTCTGGGAAAGTGGGAAACTCAGTGCTAGAGGGGCTAAGGAGCTATGGTGGCCAGCCATCGTGGTGGGGTGCCGACGTGTTAGCGCTATTTGTCAATGCTCAACATTTTGATCGATCACGACTCAACATCGTGCCACACTTAGCAGTTTTTCTGTTTAAGTACATTACTATGTTATGTGCTTATTTTTACGCGTGATTGCTAATGTGTATCAATGCTGTATACCTACTTAAATCTTACCAAAATACTACTACTACAATAATGTAGCATGTAGTAAACATACATTGAAACAGTGACATTGGTGCGATTGAAAATAAATAGTAGTCACAAGGTTTTTTGCTTTAAAGCAAACAGGTATTTATTAAAACATAGTATTTTTCATCATCGGCAAGGTGGAGCTACTGAAGTACCACCAGCATCAGGTGGTTGACAAGAATTAATTGTTTGAGAGCAAACATTCGCTAGACTTTTTTTCCCAAATGAAAGTAGACCATCTATACTAATATTATAAAGTTGAAGAGTTCGTTTGTTTGGTTGAACACAGGGATCTCAGGATCAGGAACTGCTGGTCCAATTTGCAAAATTCTTTTAGTGTCGGATAGCCCATTCATTGGGGAAGGCTATAGGCTAGTTTATATAACATCTCGCTACGGCCAATAGGCGCTAGCGTAGCTGTTAAGGTGGGTTGTCTCGCCACTAACATTGCCGTGCCGAATGTTATAGGTTCGATTCACACACAAGACAAATATTTGTGTTATTCATAGATATCTGTTTCGTATTTAGTTGATGAAAGTCCCCCCTGATTTGTTTCCTAGCGCGGGCGTTGCCTTTTTAAAGATATAAATCTAGAATACTTCCGTGGATGAATATTCTAAAGAATATATCACGATTATGGATAGAAAATGCACTAAATTGAATTGTGCCTCATCGATCTTATCGTGCAATATCATAAATGCAAGAGCCGCGAATGTACATAACTTTGCGCTACTTGACATGAATGTATTGAGATAGATGTTGTTGAGATAGATAGATTAACGAAAAACAATTTGGTTCAAGCCCCGCTCTAGGTTAATTTAGAAGATTTAAAATAATTAGCCAATGTAAAGGCAAATTTTAATATAAAACGGGTACCTATATAAAACGAATAGGTCTTATATAGGTAAATGTGAAAGTTATCAAAGTTCCAGCTCTCTTCCTATTTAGATATTGTTTGTTTAAAATAAATAACTCAGAAAAAGAAATCCGTAGATATTTTTAAACAATTTATTTACCACTCAACTTATAAATCGTGCACGTACCTAAGTTTAAAATAATTCTTATAGTTTTTTTTTTACATTAACAGTATAACCGCCACCTAACATTGCTTATTACTATGTCTAATGCATAGTGCACATGATATTAGCACAATAAGAGAGCCCACCCACGTGCCTCTTTGTGCTAAACCGAGGAAGTCCGGTGCGTAAGTATAGAATAATTAGACGAAGTGATTGTTTAACTATTATACAATAATTTATTATGCGTTTGTGGACTGTGGAGAGTGCCGACGGGTTTGCTCTTACTAAGAATTGAATGATATTATGATCATTTATATTTTATTGTTATTTCCTGTCGATGTCCTGAAAGTGGCAATTAACTTTATGATTATTTAGATTGTTTAATTTGTGGTTAATATAATTTTAAGATAATAAATTTAAATTATAACATAACATAAAATAGCATCACACGTTTTTCCCCGAAGGGGTAGGCAGAGGTGTTTAAAACCCACATTTCGCCAGCTATGTTTTGGTCCCATTAAATAGGGGGCGAGCCTATTGTCATCAACCGGGAACATTTGTTTACCAAACTCCGGGATAATCTCAATACTGAAATTTCATGATAGAAAAATTTCACTCGACCCGGAAATCGAGTCCTCTTACACAGCAGTCATATACACTTCCCGCTGCGACCGAGGTAGTTATAGTATATTATTATGATAAAATTATAGTATTAAGTAGGTAATTTAATAAAAAAATTGTCATATTTGCATGCCAGTGATAAGGTGAAGTACAGTGACATTCTATATTTTAAAGCCAAGTCTACCAAGTCTAGATACTTGGTAAACTTGGTGGTGCTCGAAATGCTACCTATCCATTAATAGTAAAATTAAACACGTACATGTAAATCAAAGAACACATTGAACAATCTGGAACACGACTGTTATCACATGTCGTGATGAATAAATCATCTGTGCTCACAGATTGTGAATGAGATCTGTGTAGGATGCGCGGGCGCCGGTTACGTCATCACAATGTAACTGATACCACAGTATTACCAGTGAGGACACACGGCACTCAAATCAATAAGTACATATTTAATGCCTCATAGAGCCAAACCCGGAGCAGTTATCTGTGGATCATTGAATTTTTAACTGCCTCTGCGGCGCAGCGGGCATTGTATGCTGCTGCGCAAGAGATCCCGAGATAGATTACCAGGTTGAGCAAAATGGTATTGAGTCTAGCGTCCACTTTCTATGGAGGAGACCTGTGCACAACAGTGGGATATTTCTGGGTAGAAATGATGATGATGATGGGAATCGAACCCATGTCACTCGACATAGTAATGTTAATGGCGAGGTGACCACCCCACGCTGACAGTCCTCTGCGCGACCGATGTTTAAATAGTTCTAAAGACATTACCAAGTTTCCTCACTGATTCTACCAATACCAACGTCACTACCATACAAGGAGATTCCATTTCGAAATTACCTTTTAGCGTGAGTAACCTAACCACAATCAATTATAATCTTTATTATCATCAATTAGAATTGGTAATTGAATAAACTTCATTTGAATTTCAAGTGATTTAGTTTCGAGGGCTATACAAGGTATTAATGAAGGAATAACACGTTTGAATGACATGAGTTAGTTATCTATTAAATTGATATAACAGGTGTATGGAATATGTTAACAAATCATCTAGTTTACTATTTTTTTTGGGTTAGAGACCCCCCACACGACGTCTTTCGAGCGTCGTAGTCGTGACAGCGACCAGCGCCGGCGACGTGACGTCAGCGCTGGCCAGCTACTAAACGCTTTGCTGGCGTCGCGTTAGCCCGGGCCGTTCGGCAGGCGTCCAGCGCTGGCGTCACGCCACCGCAGCGTCGTCGCTGTGCACGACGACGACGCTCGAAAGGCGTTAGTGTGGGGGGTCACTTAGATGCCATGAGCGGCTTCTTCGCTACGTCTACCAGTTACTGATATATTGTAGCGCTCACATATACACGTAAAATTACTTCTGGGGTATGTGGGTTTCCTCACGATGCTTTCTTTTACCGTCAGCAGATGTAGTCACTTGACTAGTACATATATTTTTTCTTTCTTCTATTCTACCACCTTTACACAGAGCGCCATCAAGTCCCAAAGTAAGCAATTATATTTGCTTGTGTTTTATATATTATGGGTACTAAACAACTGATATACTACTTAAACACATTTATTTTTTGTAAATATATACATATTATAGATAAATTACACCCAGACACAGAACAAACCTTTTTGCTCATCACACAAAGATTTGTCCTGGGTGGGGATCGAACCCACGACCTCCGGCTTAGCAGTCAGGGTCACTAACCACTAGACCAACAGGCCAGTCAAGTCCACAATGGACTGGCGGTCGAAATCGAACTCGGACTGTATAATTAGCATTGCCGGTCACTCATCCATTCGGCCACCAACACTTCCTAGGCAGCGGTAAGCCATACGCTTGTTTGCTACCGTCGTGGTAATAAAAATAATAAGTATATCACAAATAAATTTCGGATACATTTAATTTCACCCTTTTAATATAATCATGGTGCCGGATATAACTCGTTCATAATTACAACACATGCATATAACAATTATGACCGCCTACCATCATCCCATACGGCTATCAGATCGACAGCAGAACAGGAGACCGAAGAGGTGGCAAACACGACTTAACATCAAGGAGAAAGTTCACCAAAATAGGCTAACAATTAATCTCATCAGTCATAAGTCTATTGTACAGTTTAAGTGGTTCATATAGACACGGTAGCCCCCCTTAAAAGGTGATGTCGTGTTATGGACAAAACGTCTATTTAATTGTTCGTGTAGTCTGTTTTTGGTTTGGGAGTCAAAATGTCCTTTTATGGGTACTGAGTCAGACGCCCACGTGGCTTTATCGGCTTGTATCTTGTTTGTGGGTCTTTGTTTTGTATGTGACGATTTGTTTATGTATATGTAAAGGTATCGAGCGGCTTCATTCATGTGTTCCATGGTAGCTAATTTGAATAAAAACTAGAACTAAAGCATAGTAAAATAGGATTATTACTATACCACGCTGGCCAGACGGGTTGGTATAGGGTTTGTTTCGAATTTTCCTTTTCTCGCAGTGCTCTTGTCTATATACGGTTACTCGCTTCAGACACCCACGGGTTGAGATAGGGTAGTGACATTATAATATAATATTCTACCACATTCACACAGCGCCATCTAGTCCCAAATTAAGCAATTATATTTGCTTGTGTTACCATACTAAACAACTGATATACTACTTAATATTTTTTTTTTGTAAATACATACATATTATAGATAAATTACACCCAGACACAGAACAAACCTTTATGCTCATCACACAAAGATTTGTCCTGGGTAGGGATCGAACCCACGACCTCCGGTTTAGCAGTCAGGGTCACTAACCACGAAACCAACAGGCCAGTCGTCCATTATGTATATTAAATCCGTCACTACACGGAATGTAGACCATTGGGAGTGTAAAATGTCAAAAATAAAGTGCATATATAACTGTGAATACCTATATAGATGTACTCGTACCAGTAGCGCGCAAGCGATGCATTCTTTAAATTTCCCACGAGATATTATGAGTTGATCTCGTAAAATGCACAGAGTGTGTTTAGACTGTCACCGTGGCGCAGTGGTTAAGGTGGTCGCCTCGCCACTACATCGCCGTGCTGGGTGACGTGGGTTCGATTCCCACACGAGACAAATATTTGTGTGATTCATAGATATTTGTTTCTAGTCTGGGTATACTTTGTGTCGTCCGTTAGTTTCATGTTTGTAAAGCTCCCCGCGACACAGGGCTTGTTCACTAGTGCGGGCGTTGTTTTAAAAAAAAAAAAAAAAAAAGTGTCTACTATTTTCCCAGTATACAATATGAATAAAACAATAAGAAATCTTCAAGAGTTTTCATCCAAAGCGGTAAGCAGGCATGTGTTAGGGCCGGGCACCATCAAAAAGGAGGCACTTAGACTGGCCTGTTGGCGTAGTGATTTAGTGACCCTGACTGCTAAGCCGAAGATCGTGGGTACTATTCCCATCCGAGACAAATCTTTGCTAGGAGCATGTTTGTTGGTTCTGTGTCTGGCTCCATAATAATATAATAATAATATTCTACCAAATTCACACAGCGCCATCTAGTCCCAAATCAAGCAATTATATTTGCTTGTGTTATGGGTACTAAACAACTGATATACTACTTAAATACATTTTTTTTTTTAAATACATACATAATATAGATAAATGACATGCATATTATAGATATATAACATGCATGCATTATCTCAAAAAAATAATTTATTATAATAATAAGTATATGGGTTTTGATTTGACTGTAAACGTATATTGTTCACGATTAAATTGTGTACAGCAGTCCTAAACTAAGACTATCAACCCAATATGGTAACTAATTTTATAAAAAAAACAGGTAATAAAAATAACAACCACGTTTTTATCGCGGCGCTAAACCATTAAAAAAGCACGACAGCTTACTACCGCAGAGTCAATGCACTGGCCGAAAAGCCCAATATCCTGCGAATTGAAATAGATGTTTAAAAAAATGCACAATGAGTACTTCCCGGTTTCCGTGCAGACGTCGCTTCCGCCTCTTAAGGGCATTGACATCGCAATGAAAAAAAAAATTAGAAATGCAAGACTTACGCCGAATTACGATTTTCAAATGACAACAAGCGTAGGGTGTTTATTATATTTGTGTTAAACGGATATACTTAGTAATTAATATAGTAACAAGAAAATATCCCTAAGAATATTGTTTTTCTTTGAAAAGGTGCAGCAAATGATCGAATTGCAGAATTCTAATAATATAGATATCAGAAGTAAATAGAGGTGATTATATAAATTATAATATGAACGAAAATATTCGTATAACCAATCGTTAACTTTTTCAACGTAGGTATACGTGAGAATCAATAAGACATAAAATTATCAACTTTAACTGTTCTTATTTCTTAAACGGTAAAACGACTCTTATTGAATCACATTGTTGTCTCTGTTTCAATAAAAAGTAAAAAATCCCTTGATAACTACAAATCATGGACACTATAATGTCACCGAAAGCAAACGGAAACGAAGGAACGTGCGCCGAACGCTTCCGAAGAACACACGTGTCCAAGTCCACACTTATATCGGTATTGTGGTCACCGTTTTACGTGGTTTGTTTGTAATCGACGATTCTTGTTTTCGTGTCGATAGCAAATCAAATTGTATTAGCCCAAAACTTGGCCACACACCACACCTTTTGCTGCGCTCATCGACCATGGGTATTAATTTAAGCCCGTCAATAATTATCATGTTTGCAGATGTACCTACTGGGGGCTTTGTATGCAATTATGCGTTTTTTTTTGTGATACAAAGTGTGCAGGGTCGCCGTAACAGCATCCTGAAACTGATAACAGGTAGGCTGGACTCTGCAATTTTGGTTCAGTTCACTGGTATGCAAGCGAGAGATGCAGACAAATGAATTGACTCAATGTTACTATTTTTTGTTTGTCATTTTAATTTATTTATTAACATAGATCTCTTACTAATATATTTAGACTAGAAGTCGACGGGGCTTCACTCCCGTTGTTCTTTATTTGGCCACTGCTCAGCTCGTATTGCCGTAGCCTATAGGCTATATAACATCGTGTTGGATAGCCCATTAACGAGGGAGGTTATACTTATACCTTCCTTGACAAATAGGTTATCCTAAAAGAATTTCGGAGCAGTAGTTCTTGAGATCTTAGCGTTCAAGCAAACAAATAAACAAACAAACTCTTTAGTTTTTGTAATACTAGTGTAGATATACGACTGCTAGGTACTGGGTTTGATCTGAAATGTGGATGTGACCTCTTCTTACCCCTTCTTAGAAAAAGGTATGAAACAAATAAAAATATATTTAGCAGAAAACTCAGAAAATATTATTTAAGGACTTTAAATTAAAAAGTGTGATCTCAATTTGTATTTAGTATAATATTATTAAGTTATATATATAAGATTACTTATACGGAAACTCCATCCCACAGTCAAGTCAGTCAGTCACTAAATGGTTTTGTGGGGAAAAATGAATTAGTATTCATTTTTCCCCACAAAACCATATCATCATATTTTATGTATGCAATAAATAAATAAATAAAATAAAAAAAAAATAAAAAAATGTTAATGTTAAACCTTAGAGAGAGCTTATTCCTTAATGTAGGTGATGCCTTTTAGTAATACATCAATTTAATGACTTTACAGGCGCCAGGAAATGAGCCGTAGTTATTTGGAAGTGCATTGGCTATGCACGATGCAACGGGACAATTAGGAAGGTCCTGGCACGTGACGGGGTTCGATTCCGATGTGACATGAAAATTAATAGCTCTTTAAGTTATTAGAAAACGTTTTTTTTAGGTTTAAAGAACTTTTATTACTCAAAAGAACATTACAGTCCACTTAATGAGCGTTTTCATGTACATTTTACTTAATTTATACATACAATTTTGCAACAGTAGTTCTATAGTAACATGCAATCTTATGTTATATATATGTTATGTACTATATTTAATTATTACTATTAATTTAGGTAATCATCATTTTTTTTTTTTTTTATAATCACTTCAATGACTCGAAAAGGCCGATGGTAATCACTACATATTATAACACGTCTGTCCCTATGGACCCTATGTATCTTTAGAACTACGCAACGGATTTTGATGCGGTTTTCACAAATAGATAGTATGATTTGTGAGAAAGGTTTATAGGTATATATTTATTAATTAAATATTTATATATTAAATTGAAGATAATAATATTAAATTGAGTGATACTAGGTGGATTATTTTATATTATGAAAATAAAGTCTAATATCATCATCATTATTATTTCGTAACATTAATGTATTTATTTATTTATTATTTTATTAATTTGTTTGTTTTTAGTATATATTATCACTTATATATTTACTAAGTTTTCTTTTAAAGACAGTTATACTTTCGCATGCTTTTATCTCATTTGGCAGTTTATTATATATTTTTATTCCGTCGTGTAGCATACTCCTCTTGCCATATTCAGTTCTAGGTGCTAGGAGGGTTAGTTTGTGCGTATTTCTTAAGCTATGAGTCGGTGTTCTTTTCTTTACTACAGTTTGTGAATGTATATGACCCAAGGTGATTTTTTTTATTAGTGTGCATATTTTTTCAGTGTATGTTTGTTTTAGGTTGAATAATTTGGTATTTTTGTACAGTGTTGGTGTGTGTATAAGCTTGTCATAATGGAACAGTACTTTTATTGCTTTATTCTGTGCACGCTGCAGAAACATAATATTTGTTTTTGCAGCGGAGCCCCAGATTTCGATCAAGTAAGTTAAGTTGGATTTTACGAGTGCATTATATATCATTAGTCGCGTTTTCTTTGGTACACATGTTGACATTCTACGTAATGCACCAGTAAGTTGTGTAATTTTAGTTTTGACGTATTCTATGTGGGGCTTCCAAGTAAGTTTGTCGTCCAAAATTAAACCAAGATACTTTTCCTGATTGGACCTTCCTAAGAGTTCATTATTGATGTTTAAAGGCGAATAGTTAGGTATTTTTTTGTTTTTGGAGGTAAAAATCATGTAGGAGGTTTTTTGCACGTTTATCGTTAGAAGGTTACACTGACACCAAATACTGTATTGTAATAGATCTAGTTGTGCTTTATTTATTAGCTCTGGTAGTTGTTTCCCAAAATAAAAAAGGCAAGTGTCGTCTGCATATAGCGTTAATTGACCAGTTAAATTAATGTTACTTATATTATTAACATAAATAGAAAACAATAACGGTCCAATAATTGAGCCTTGGGGAATACCACAAATTATATGTCGTGGGTTACTTTTGTAGTCATCGTTACCTATTTTTACTACTTGGGTTCTGTTTTTTAGGTAAGATTCGAATATGTCATATGCTGGTCCTGATAGTCCTAGGTTTTGTAATTTTGCAAGTAATAGTGAATGACTCACGGTATCAAACGCTTTTTGTAGGTCAATAAATATACCTAATACATAGTTTTTATTGTCTATTTCTGTATTGATTTTAGTAACTAAGTCGATTGTAGCCGATAAAGTGCTCGATTTTTCACGAAAACCATACTGTAGTGGAGTTAAAAAGTTTATCTTTTCTAGGTGTTTACTTAAACGTCTATGTAAGAGCTTCTCAAATATTTTGGACATTATTGGCAGGACAGAAATTGGGCGATAATTACTAGGATCTGTTTTTTGACCAGATTTGTATATCTATTATTGTATGTATATTTGTATATTTTTTTATAATGTTAATGAAAGTTCGTTTCAAAAGTATAAGAATAAGTATTGCCATACAACGTGGCAATGCTGCCAGCCTGCTGGGCACTTTTCCGGTAGTATGCGGAAGTATTTTATGATGCCATTTTTTTATTATTTCACCACTTTTTAATTTTTTGTTTTTATTTGTGTTAGGTTGTAAATATTTTTTATTTTTCTTTTTAAATTAAGTTAGTTGATAACCTTAATTTAATATAGTTTATATCGTTGTAATTAATGCTAATTTTAGAATGAAATAAATTAAGTATTATATAAAAATAAAAAAATTGCGTGTAATATCTAAATGTAATGTTTTTTAATGAAGAGTAGTGGTCTCCAATGGTCAAGGGGGAAAGGGGGAAGGGAGGACTACATATCTTAGTAATCCAAAACATATAATTGCTTCAAAGTAAATAGCAGCTAATAGTTATCAACCACTAGGTAAGCAAACTAGTCGAACACCAATATTATATATATTTTTATCTCCTCTCTCTTTCACAGTTTCGATGGAGTCCATAACCTAACCATATTTTTTGGCTCCAATTCAACAAAAATGTCGTTTTCACGATTATTTTCCGTCTCCTTTCCCTAGCGTGTTGTTATCTAACAATCACTGTTAGTGAGATTATTACTATGAAACAATTCTCTCGCGATTACTCTATTACAGATATAAGGAAAACAATCTGCTTTATTATCTAACAAAGAATAAAACAATTGCAAAATATTTGCTGAAAATGTGGGCTAAACACTTTGGCGTGTGGCTTTGTCCGTATATCGATAAGAATCTACGTCACTATCGGCCAACATATATTCCTATACAAAATCGGTTGCACCATGGTTAAGATAGAACAAATTTTCTTCTATTTTTTTCCTGAACAATATTAAAAAAATATATATACAATAATTTTTTTAAAATTTTGTTCAACAAAAAATAAAAGAAAATATTTCATATTTCACAAATAAAATTAGATTATAATAATTATCATTTCTTTGCCGTTAAAGTTGTTCTTCTGTTAAGATTAAATTAAATTTTGCTATCACGTAACTAAGTTTTATTTTCATCACGTGATTTGGTTATATCGAACCTACTGACAACGACGTCTAGACCGCACTTTTTTCTTCCGCTAATATAATACAAGAACAATGCACAATTTTATATCCAAACTTGAATAACGCCGACTAATAAAACAATATTTTCGCAATAAATCTATTGTCTTCACAAACTTAACTATTCGATTCTCGTACATATCTATTACAAGTACCGAAATGACTCTATTGTGAATGAAGTACACGTTCCATAACTATTATGTCATCAATGTATAACTCACTGCTTCCTTTACATCAAAAACTTACAAAAGTTTAAGACTAATACTTTCAATTGAATATAAATCTTATTGTTATCATGTTAAAGAAGGAAATTCAGTTTGGAAAGTGTAGGGTATAATATTGCCATTAGAAAAGTTCACACTGAACGTCCGGTGTATTTCGTATTCTGTGGACATTGGTGATGAGGAAGTAAAAGGTGTCTGCACTTTTGACAACTTTGTTTTACGTGTATTATCCACTTGAACTTGGATACGGCTTGGATTGCTAGTAATTCCATTGCTATAAACTTCTTAACGAGGTTTTCTCAAGGGACTACAATATGGGGTTTTTCAAAAAAAGGAATGAATTTCATAGGTTTCTTAAGGGTCGGCAACGCGCTCGTGATGCCCCTGGTGTTGCAGGCGCCCATAGGCTACGGTAACCGCTTACCATCAGGCAGACCGTACGTCTGTTTGCCACCGTCATTGTATAAAACATAAACAATAATAGGTTTATTTTTTCACATAAACAATTTCCGGACTGTAATATCCTATTTTGCTTGTCTGTGTCAGCTATTTTAAATTAATTGTTAGGGCACTGTTAATTAAGCTGCTGACTTCCAAAGGTGTACTTATCACCAAATGTATTACTAATTTATTTACCACTAACTTCTACTCAACTTCACCTTCTTCAATATCGAGAGATTCAAAGGCGAGATCCACGGGGGGAACCGAGGCTAAGCCACTTCTGGAGGCCTTCTCGGATTTTCAAAATTCGATTTAGCCGATTTCGATATAACTGTGAAATGTTTGAAAATCTAAATATAGTTACTGTCATTTATCAAACATTTGACTGTTGAAATCGACTAAATTGAAAAACGATATTTCGAATGTATTCAAATTAATGTAAAAATAAAGTTAATTTGGATCAATATTCGATACATGGCACGCTTCTATAATTTCCGGAGCGAATGGCCGAGTCGGATGTCGCGTGCAGATTAAAATTTTGTGACACAAAGTTCAATAACTTCGATCGTATTGTACTTATGAACTTTTTGAATACATATTAGAGAACTATCAGGCTGTAGAAAAATAGAATATTCTTTATTTCACCCCACATACAAGTAACTTCATCATCGTCATTATTTCAACCCATAAACGTCCACTGCTGGGCATGGGTCTCCTCTAAAGAATGTGGAGGGAATCTAGCCTACTATACCACGTTGGCCGTTAGATGGGTTTGTATCATATAATATAAGTATATATATAGACAAAAGTATTTAAAAAAAAGTAGTAATAGTGACCAGTCTTATCGCTAAAAGCGGTTTCTTTCGGACAATAGTTTGGCTTTCTATTAGTTATTCTTCTGTAAGTATGTAAATTTTCGTGTTTATAAGTGAATATCGAAGGAAGGAAGGCGGAGGATCGAGTGTTATGGCGCGTGTTGGGAGAGGTCTGTGTCCATCAGTGGACTGCAATAGCCTGAGATGAGAAGTGAATATCTGGATTGATTAGTTTCTGAGTACTATTTGAAACAAATTACAACTACAAACTACGTACGACAAATTAAATATATATAAACAAAAACATATTTTGCCTAATATAGTATGATTCTTGCTAATAGTTAATATATCTATGTATTTCATAAAAACTTTGTATTTGTAAATTATATATTAAATTAGTACAACAATATTTGAGGAATATCTTTTGATAGATGACCTAATTACTGAAACGGAATACGTAATGATTTCTTGGAACGAGAGCTCGGTCGACTTTAACTTGCGAAATTACTGAACGAACCCGAGCAAGTGTATATTAAAAGTTTTTATTTCGGTTCTAAAAAACCTTACATTTCCATTACACAGTAATAAACTGTTCGCCCTGTTTTATTTTAGGTCGGAAGTATTGAAATTTCTCTTTCAAATCGACTGTACTTCTTCTCTTCTTCTTTCTCTGTATCTTATGAAACTCTTCTTTCTTCTTTTTCTGTATCTTATGAATTTCTGCTTCTATTGCGATCTGTAGGCCTGACATGAAAAAAATTCTGAAGTTATGCATGGAACGATGAATGATTGAACCTTAGGTGGGTCTTTACGATATCGATAGCTAGTTATAGTACAAATCGCATGAATATTCAAGCATAATAGGATAATGTTTCTACTAGTTGGTAAGAAAATTCTGATTTTATTCGAGGAAAGTAATTACAACTGTATCGATTAGAATTCGACTACGATTAGAATATCTGTAATTAAAAAAATACTGGACTCCTTCCCTTTTCTTCCTTCCCTTTTCTTGCTGATCCAATACGCGGACCGATTCATGTTTATAATTATTAATTTTTAATTTATTCTATGAAACGAAAGGTATGGATCATAACGATTATGTATCCAAATTTAGTTTGTTTACCTTTAAGCCATACATTGCAATTGACAAATTGTCATTTTTGCATAAATGTCACATGCGTTAAGTAGATGACATTTACAAAAAAATAACTGTCGGTGTTATTAGTTAAACTCCTGCAATTAGAGCATCACATACCAAAGAATTGTGTAGAAAAACAATTTATTATTTTATACCTTATTGGTTAAAGTAGGTACCGGGTTTCTTTAAAGTGTATCGATTTAAATGTCACGCAAATAAAAAATGTTTAGCACGAATGTCCCATCGACTAATTATAATATGGTTACCCTTTGATCTACAGTTTATTACCTTTCGTATAAATATGCCTAATAAAGGTTACGAGTGTAATTAGACCTATATTATGTTTGTCTAGAACCATCGCTGCGGTGGCTCTCATAAGTTTGACAATAAAAAAAAACCAATTAAAATACACAACTATATTTATTTGGCTTAAACATGAATAATAATATACCAAATTGTAGATCAAATAAACATTCTTCAATTGTTTTTGCCAGTGCTATTGACGTATTATTAGCGTGTGTGGATTCAGACAACATTATGAGCCCTGATAGAGTTGAGGAACGGGTTGCCGATCCGTGAAGTATTAAGAAGTTGTTATTATTTTATTAACTTTATGTTATATATTTATTTCACTGATTATATATAATTCGAAAACAGGCCAGTAAAACAATACTTTACCGAGAAGAATACGTTGTAGATCTTAAATAAAATAATACGATTGTATCTGAAGTTAATTACAGTTCATAAAGTTGGTTTTAATTGTTCACTGAATTTATGGAGCATTCACGTAGAAGCGGTGGAAGTAAAACACTTGTTAATAAACTTTATTTGACACTTGTTGTGGAGATATTATCTTTATAAGATGACTAGAGTCTTAACGCGGCTTCATTTGCTTTAAATGAAAAGGTTAAAGATTTCCTATCATACAGAATTGAAAAAAATAAACAAAAGAAAAATTAAAAAATATTAAATTTATTTGTTTTTTTTATTTATTTTAAAGACAACACGAAGACGAATTTACGAACACACAGCTGTTACCCACCAGGGTCAGAAAAACTATTATGGACCACACGAATTATTTTTGTCATATACCGCCCGGTATCAAATTCAGTCAGTTAGGTATTGACGCTTAAATGACTTCCATGTTTTTACCTTTGTTTAGTAGTTTATGGTCTGGAATCCCACACATCCAAATATTTGTGTACTCATAGATAGTTGTTGCATGTTTGGTTTTGGATAAATTTGCAGTCGCTTAATATTATATTTGTAATTATATAATTCGTTTTAGTGCATTATAGTCGCCATTTTCATAAAAACCATATACCTACCAAGCACAAAATTTCCTTAGTCATGGATATAATCTCAATATTCAATACTCAATTCTTTATTGCCATTCGATAGGTATTACATGTGAGCTTAAAATTAAATAGCAGCACTATGGACCCCGACGGGCACAGCATTTATGAGAGAGGGGATTACAAACTTACATCTAAAACCTGACAACAACAGTCATATGCAGTACTATTGTGGCCACTGCAAATTCGTTGATAATTGACATGAAAATTGTAATTCTCGTTAATTCAGTAAGCTGCTATATAGCGCAATTTCTTTGTAAACTCACATTAAAATGACAAACGTACGCGTTCACTGTCAAACTTCATTAAATCACTCGTTAATTCCATACCGTTTACCGTAGGATTGTTCTTCCATCTTATTTATTATCTTGATTAAGTAATTAAACCCGTCATTCTTACAATAAAGGCCCGTTTTGACATAAGCCGCCTGTCAATTATTTTATTTCGGGAAATTCCCCAAATGTCTCACTGCCATTTCGTTCGAAGGAACTTTGAATATGCGTTTAATTGTTGATTAAAATAACTTGGTGAATTTATCGCTTTGTTAAACGGTGTTTTACCGTCTATCCGGGCTTGTTAAAGTTGGGCCAGTCGACGGGTTAATTGTTTGTGGGTATATAAAACTGTGTTTCGTAACCCTCACTATACAATGAACATTCAAAACAACAATATTGTTGATTAAAATTTTTAGGTTTGACTATTTTACTATGGTGCTTAAAGTTACGTTGTCAGTATGTGACATACCAATAGCCCGACTATCACATTCCTACTCTAGACCACAAGTGAAGCAACTGTTTGGCATACTGGCACAAGCAGAATTCCTCCTCTCAATCCCATTCTTTTTCCTATTTCTCCCAATTTCCCTTTTTCTTTTCGGTAGGCAGCAGCTATATTCTTCGCATTGTTTAGGCAATACAAAGATGAAAAAGTAATGGCCGGCGGTTACCATTTACAATCAGTTGGACTCTAGCTCGTCTGTCGTTTCAGGTAATAAAAAAAACGCTTCAGAAAATAGCCCTTGTAATATTGATCCATTTTAACCTTCAATAACAAAATGTATATCTATACTATATTAATATTATAAAGCTGTAGAGTATGTTTGTTTATTTGGTACTTACTTGTTACTAGGATCTCAGGAACTACTGGTCCAATTTGATACATTATTTTAGTAGTGAATAGCCCATTTATCGAGGAAGGCAACAGCACACTGTGACGAATAGGAACTGAGCCAGATAAAAAAAACCAGAGCGAAGCCCTGCGCGAGTTCTAGTATAGATATAATATCAAAAAGTTCGAATATCCCCAACAGAAAAGACGTTTAAAAACTGTCGTATCATTTAAACTTTAGCTTCTATAGAACCCTATCGAACAAATGATGTTTCAAACTCTGTAATCATCACACTTAGCTACCATCTTGAGTTTTATAACCGGCTATTACCATTGCTTTTTGATGATCACTGTTTTAACGCCTTTTGAGTTACCCACGCTTATTAGTGGCGCTTACAATTTATGCTTCGATCACTTACGACCTGGCTACAACTTTTATGGATACACTTATTGAAATAGAAATAAGATAAAATGGAAAGATGTTTGATTTTAATCTGTGTCAAATCAGAAAGTTGATTGTTTATCCATTTTCACATTGAACCAACGATTTGACGTGATTTTTGCATAGGAATAGTCTCATCTTCACGATATATAACTGGGGCTTTAGACATATCGCATAAAAATGACGAGAATCATAGCTGAACAGTTTATTTGGATAAAATTGACAACCTGTCCATTTGAATGAATTTGACTTTAATAAAGACTGCCTAAGTGTTATGGCGCGTTCAGTGAACTGCAATAGGCTGGAATGATGATGAAAGACTGCCTCTGGTGTTGCAGGCTTCCATAGGCATGGTAACCATTTACCATCAGGTGGGTCGCCAGCTAGATTGCCACTGTCTTGGTTACAATACAATGTATCTCGATATTTTTTTTTTAATCACCTGAACGACTGTTTAACATAGAACCAGTCTTATTGCAAATTCTTCTCTTGCTTATATGTTGTGATGAAAATCTATAATGCCTCGTAATATTTAAATTATTTCACCATCGCCAAAACTGACCGGAAACTCGTCGAGCGCCATTTTTTATTCACCTACGTCATCACTCATTATGCGTGGACCATTGATTAGCGGATAATGCAACATAAATGTCATTGTTCTCAACACATTGTCACTCACGTTACGTGATTGTAATGCAGAAGTTCTGTGCTAAAATACATTAGTCATTATATCAAGGTTGTATGAATAAAGTTTTAGGAAGAGAGTTTATGTTAGCAGGGCGATAAGCGGAGCGAGAATATGAAGATTTCAGCAAAATTTCATGTTTTTTTTAAAGTAATACGAGTATAATCGGATTATTATTGTAGAAAAAAGTACATATATACATACATACATAGCATTACGCCTTTTTCCCCGAAGGGGTAGGCAGAGGTGTTTCACACACACATTTCGCCAGCTATGTTTGGTCCCATGAAATAGGGGGCGAGCATATTGTCATTTGTCATCTACCGGTAACATTTGTTTACCAAACTTCGGAAAAATCTCAATACTGGAATTTCATGATAGAAAAGCCCAATATCATTTTCACCCGACCCGGGAATCGAACCCGGCACCTCTTGCACAGCAGTCGTATACACTTCCCGCTGCGCCACCGAGGCAGAAAAAAGTAACGTGAAAAATAAGCGATGCGATGACTGCTTTCTAGATAGAAGAGATGACACTCTTGCGAAGCAGTGGGACAGGAATACTGCCGTCCACTAACTAAAAGGTCGTTAAGCCATACACAGCCCCTATGGCTTAACGACCTTTTAGTTAGTGGACGGCAATGGCTTAACGACCTTTTAGTTAGTGGACGGCAATGGCTTCACGACCTTTTAGTTAGTGGACGGCAGAATAGGTTTCTATTATTTTTTTTCATTACAGTAAGGGTTTTATTTTTTTAATAATTATAATTTTATATAAAAGAAGACAGCTAGTTGCCCTATTCCCCTCATGAATCAGATCCTTAGCGCTCCACATATTTGAGTCCATAACCTTACATTGTTTTGGTATTATTTCTCAGTAATATTATAGGCTAATCGTTTCGCAGTATATTCTATTGGTTTTCGTAGAAAATAATTAACGACATGAAAGTACTTTTGGTCATGAAAAACATTGGCTTTAACAAAAGTGAAATTCTGGCATATAGAGGCCATTGTATTCATCATTTTAACCCATGAAGATGCCACTGCTGGGCACGGATCTCCTGCAAAGATTGTGGAGGGAATTTAACCTACTATACTACGCTAGCCAGATGGGTTGGTTGGTATAGGGTTTGTTTGAAATTTGTCTTTTCTCGCAATGCTCTTATATGTATTGTATAAGGTTCTTCGTCGCCTTTTACGACATCCACGGGTTGAGATGGGGTAGTGACATTGTTTATTCCTAATCCATCGCTATTCAGATACGTATGATTGAGCGATCGATATTATGATATTACGTTAATTAATATTTGGGATATTTTTTACTCAATACTCAATTGTTTATTGCTTCCACAATGTATAACAGATGGTAAGTAAATAATCTTATAATTATGTGACAATCGTGGACCCTGTCGGGCACAGCATAGTAGTGTTGTAGAAGAGAGGAAGATGACTTCTTTTCGTTCATTATAATAAAAAGATTTTCAATTAATGCTATTTGTTTAAATCTCTCAGCTCTATCTTGCCCAAAGTAAGGAATAATTATAATACATAATACTTAACACATGCATATATTATATGTTTGTGTGTGATCTAAACTGATAAACATATATTTTTTTCTAAATATGTACATACCTACTATATATACATCGAAAACACGTAGACTTCAAAACAAACATTTGCAAATATATTTGTGTGATCACAAATATTTGTTCCTACCAGGGGATCGAACCCGAGACCTCAAAAACGTAACCGTATGCACTATCACCGCTACGCCACTAAGGCAGTAAGTAAATCACTAGCTAGTGGGTTTAAGCTAAAGACGAAGAAAATGATGTTGAGTGTAATGAGCATCAGCAACCCATTAAGTCCCACTGCTGAGCTTGGGTCTCCGCTTCTCTAACTAGAGAGCTGAGAGGGTGTAGGCCATAATCCACTCACTGGCCTAGTGCGGGTTGGTGGATCAGACATACTAATAGAATTTCTTCTAGGCTATGTGGGTTTCCACACGATGTTTTCCTTCACCGTTAGCAGATGGTAAGTCACTTGACTAGTACATATAAATTCCACAAAGTGGAATCCACATTGTTGGCCGGCCGGCCGGGATCGAACTCGGACCGCGTGATTTGCAGGCCCAGTCCCTTATCCATTCAGCCACCATCGCTGAGTGTAATGACATTGATTAATGCAAAAATAAAATTATCATTTATGAGAGTACGAAGTAACTTTATATAAATATTGAGTCGAAGCCTTGACTAGTAAACAAGGTGATTTCAAGCCCACACTCTAATTAATTATTATAATGAAATGGTACCTTGTGTCACATTACATATAAACTACTAGATATGACTGTCAAACATGTTGACTAAAATGGTCATATTAAAATATAATTAGGTTTGTATTTGGTAATTTCTAAACGATATTCCGATACGCCTCCTCTATTCATTTAACTGAGCATATTTTCTGTAAACATAGCCACTTTTTTACATATAACAATTAATTATAAATGTATAATGTGTATGTATTTACAAAAAAAAAGTATTTAAGTAGTATATCAGTTGTTTAGTACCCATAACACAAGCAAATATAATTGCTTACTTTGGGACTAGATGGCGCTGTGTGAATGTGGTAGAATATTATTATTATATTACTTTTAATTTTATTTTTTTATTTAAAATTTAATGCACATATGTACAATCACATTATCTACCAGTCAACCACGGTGATGCAGAGATGATCGAAGTAGGTGCAGTTTGAAAGTAAATATGTGGAGAAAAAAATTTAACTTGCCTTATTTATAAAGAAAAAAAAAAACGTGAAAAATATGACTCTGTTAAGCCTAGGTTTAGGCTCCTACTGGCCGTAGCGTGCCTTTATAAGTATAGCCAGCCTTCCTGGATAAAAAGGCTATCCAAATTTAAAAGTTTTTTTTTCAAATCCGACTAATAGTTCCTGAGATTCTAGAAAGAAAGATTCTAGACTGGCCTGTTGGTCTAGTGGTTAGTGACCCCGACTGCTAAGCCTGAGGTTGTGGGTTCGATCCCCACCCAGGACAAATCTTTGTGTGATGAGCATAAAGGTTTGTTCTGTGTCTGGGTGTAATTTATCTATAATACGTATGTATTTACAAAAAAAAATATATATAAGTAGTATATCAGTTGTTTAGTACCCATAACACAAGCAAATATAATTGCTTAATTTGGGACTAGATGACGCTGTGTGAATGTGGTAGAATATTATTATATTATTATTATTATTATATTCTAACGTTCAACCAAACAAATAAGTCTTTTTTTAGCTTTATAATATTATAGTATAGAATATAGTTTTGATAAGTATAGATATTATGTGTCAGGTACACATAATATCTATATTTACATGACACATACACACATACACAGTCGAAAGAAAGGAACAAATGTATTTATTTCTCCTTTCTTTTCTTTACCTCAAACATTTCAACACATAAATACTTGTTAAAGCATCATAATATCTTAACTAAGTTTAAAACTTAAAAACACATTCAAACGGCTTCATTACTATAATTTACCTGTCATAATCACAGTCAACGGTTGCACACGGTACGGTTGTTTAAACACCAATCGATTTTCAACCATATCTCTTATAAAATAAACATCAAAGTCTAACAAGATATTTTAAAACTAAAATCATTTCAGTCATCTCCTTATAAGGCTACAATAAAATTGAGGTTACATTTTATTTCTATTATCTGTTTCATTCTATCATTAATTAAATTGTTATCGCTGTCTTTTTTACTCCTCTAGATAATATGAAGTTATTTGTTAGTGTGTGTATTCATTGAGAAAAATAATCTAAAGTTGTTAAAGATATACCTATTTATAGATGGATATGGTATTAGGTATATTAGTGTATGTATGTTTGTCATTACATAATTGTGACTGTCAGTGTGGCGTCGCAGTTAATTAGGTAGTCGCCTCGCCACTAACATCGCCATGTCGTGTGACGTGGGTTCGATTCCCACACGAGACGAATATTAGTTTCAAAAAGTACCTAGACACCGGGCTAGGGAACACCTAGTGAACTTTCTAGATGCCGAAGTTGCTGAAGACAAACTGAAAATATATTGCCTTTGTAAATCCCAGTCATAAAATTTGTACGAAATTGAGAAATAAAGATTGTATGTTTGAAAATTAATGTAATAGATACCTTTATAGTTAGTGTATCGGTTTTATATTGAGAGAAGGCCGAATTTATAATGTGGTACAGTTTATATTGTGGTCGCGAACAGGTGGGTGAACTTAACTAGCTATATATATCTAGAGAATGTTTTGTTTATGAATTATATTCAACTAATAAATTTGACTGTCACCGTGGCGCAGTGGTTAAGGTGGTCGCCTCGCCGCTACATCGCCGTGCTGGGTGACGTGGGTTCGATTCCCACAGGAGACAAACCAGTTACCTGCGAGCTAGACGGATCGATACACGGTTTTATTTCAAGTTTTCCGGTGTATTGTAATATATTCCCTTGACTCTTAAAACATCCTGTGGATCAAAGACGTGGAGACACAATATATGACTGGCCTGTTGCTCTAGTGGTTAGTGACCCTGACTGCTAAGCCGGAGGTCGTGGGTTCGATCCCCACCCAGGACAAATCTTTGTGTGATGAGAATAAAGGTTTGTTCTGTTTCTGGGTGTAATTTATGTATTATATCTATGTATTTACAAAAAAAATGTGTTTAAGTAGTATATTAGTTGTTTAGTACCCATAACACAAGCAAATATACCTAATTGCTTACTTTGGGACTAGATGGCGCTGTGTGAATGTGGTAGAATATTATTATTATTATATTATATTCCTAATTCGTATCCTCACATAAAGTTATCGATTTAGTAAAGTAGTTATTAAAGTATTCGATAATTATAAAAGGTTTGAAAAATTTGGTGGTAGCCGAACAAGATAATGACCGACATGCAGAACATGGGGTTCGAGTTCAATTCCGATCGCCATCCATTACCAATGTGGATTTTACCATCTGAAATTTTCTAGTTAGTTATATGATTTACCATCTCCTAACGGTTAAGGAAGATATCGAGAGGAAACTCACGTAGCTATGTGTATAAAAAATGCATATATCAAATTTAAAATTGACAACGAAATCGAAATCAACCAATCGAAAGTCGAGTTTGCGAGTAGGCTTTCTGGATGCACTTTATATCAATCCATATTTGTACATCCCTACGATAGAGGGCTTATTCATATATTATCAATAGCAGGAGTTAAAAAATACAACTACAAAATTAAAACGCACACCATTAACTAACAACCCGATATCATCACTTCAACACGTACATTATAGAACATAATAGTTAAGAGTACAAACAAGAACAAATATCAGATTACTAGCAGCTTTCATCATAATTGGTACAGCAGTGAACAGGACGTGTGAAATTATTATAATGAGACGACTAACTCGTTGTTTGTAGGATATCCAGGCTGTGGGTGTAACGGGAGAGACATTTTGGCCTCAAAATATTATTAATTTTGTCATAAATTGCGTTACTTGGCAATATAATTTTAGAAAACATTAGTGGTAGTTTTCGATATTCAATATATGAATAGTATAAAATAGAGAATAGATATAATTAATAGATATAAAGAATATAATAAATCTTAAAAAAATATTTTTGAGTAACAGCTAAAATACACAAAAAAAATGCTTCTGAGGTCACGTGTCGTAATCAAACATTATTCAATATCAATTTGATTAAGTGCGTGCTAAAATAAAATCTATTTCAGCATTATTTACTACGAGTATCATCATATCAGCCGCAGGAAGTCCACTGCTGAACATAGGCCTCCTGAAGAGATTTCCAATAGGGCCGGTTGTTTGCGGCCTGCATCCAGCGCGATCCTGCTATTCGGATCAGATCGTCTGTCCACCTTGTGGGTGGGCGTCCTACGCTACTACGAGTATATAAAAAAAAAATTTCTGCCGCTGACAAATAATTTTATCAATAACCTACGCTCTGCTCAGGTTATAAAAGTAACCTTAATTTTCTTTATTAGAATTAAATTGAACAATTAAAGTAGGAAATATTCTCTAAAACTTGTAAGTCCTTGTTCCCCTACATCATTCATTCATTCGCTTATTAACTTCCTTACTAATGAACGGTTAAGTCGGAGCGATTCGTAATCACTTCACTTCATAGTGATGTTTTGTAGTTTTTTTTTTCGCTACTGGCGTCCATTTAATATCCATTAAATGGACGCCATTGTAATGGATTCTGCATGATATGTATTATTTAATCAGCTAATACTTATAATTGCTCTACTTTGGCTAACAATCTCTTTATTTACTTTTGCTTGTTTAAAACATTTAATCTAGAGATCCATCGGGTACAGGATCGAAGCCACCGGTGATTAGGGCTTTAGAGACAGGAAACTGCTCATAATGCGATCCATGTCCAGTCCAATTACGAATGTGATTTCAAAATAAATGTAAATTTTGTCAAGTTGTATAGATCGTTTTTGCATTCAATAAGCTCGTCCTTTAACTCATGGGATCAAACATAGCAGGCGAAATATGTATGTAATACACCTCTGCCTACCTCTTGGGCCAAAAATGCGTAAAGCTATATGTGTTTTGTGTGATCTAATACAACAAAAATAAAGATATAAATTTATGCATACGAGATTTTGACTTCTGTACATGAGAATACAGGCATTGTCGAATGGTTAACAAAAAGAACATTTACGTCAACGCATTATACAAACGTTAGCCTGTTCGAAACTTGAGACTGTCCTGCATTAATACAGTCTAAATGGACACATTGATGAATTGTTCAAGATTTGGAAGCTATTGGATTATTCTTATAGCCTTATAGCCAGTCTTATTCCGCTTTAGAAGTTTTGTTTACTGGATGTTATTAATGTTATACTTATGAAAGTTTACGTCGCATATATATTGACTGGCCTGTTGGTCTAGTGGTTAGTGACCCTGACTGCTAAGCCGGAGGTCGTGGGTTCGATCCCCACCCAGGACAAATCTTTTTGTGATGAGCATGAAGGTTTGTTCTGTGTCTGGGTGTAATTTATCTATAATAAGTAAGTATTTACAAAAAAATATATATATAAGTAGTATATCAGTTGTTTAGTACCCATAACACAAGCAAATATAATTGCTTAATTTGGGTGGCGCTGTGTGAATATGGTAGAATATTATTATTATATTATATTATTATTATATATAGCTCCTATATAATAATAATAATTGAAAACCACGTAATATGACACTAAATTGCGTCGTTGTAGTTCTTATGTGTAAACACTCTGAACAAGTTTTGTGTTTCTAAATGCAACTTCAATGTTTCATTCATCAGCAACCCATTAATGTCCCACTGATGGGCTCGGGTCTCCTCCCTAACTAGAGAGGGTTTAGGCCATAATCCATGCACGCTGGCCTAGTGCGGGTTGGTGGATCAGACATACTCATAGAATTTCTTCTAGAGTATGTGGGTTTCCTCACGATGTGTTCCTTCACCGTTAGCATTTGGTAAGTCACTTGACTAGTACATATAAATTCCACAAAGTGGAATCCACATTGGTACTGCCTCGCCGAACTCGGACCGCGTGATTTGCACGCCGGTTCCTTATCCATTCAGCCACCATCGCTTTTGGATGTTTCATTAATTAAATATATATAATCATTAGTTAAATGCAACTTAAATAGTTCTGGATGAGGGTTTCTTCCAAATATTTTGAAGGGAATTTAGCCTACTATACCATGCGGGCCAGACGGGTTGGTATATGGTTTGTTTCGAATTTGCCTTTTCTCGCAGTGCTCTTGTCTGTTTAAGGTTACTATTTGACGCCTTTTAGGATACCCACGGATAGAAATGGGGTAGTGCCATTATGTATTCTTAATCCGTCGCTACACAGAAAAAAAAACGAATCTGGTGTATTTTGTGTTATACTTGTTAACAAACCAAATTTTTATTCCATTTATTTCTTCTTTGTTTCAAATAACTTTCCAAACATCCATTTTCAACACACATCGCCTTTCCGCTCCCGTTTGAAGAATCGACCATCATTACGGATTCGTGCATAAACAGACAAGTTCGAACATGTCTACAAAAACTTTGGACATGTCCTCCACCGTGTTAGAACCGTGTTCGAAACATTTGCAGGACGTTTTTGTGCATAATGTTAACCCGTGTTTCGCTTGTTAGATCCACTGCGGCATTTTTGGGGCATTTTGTGGCAAGTTGCATTTAATTACCTATTTTTACTCGAATACCGCAGCTGAGATGCTTGCGAATGGTAGCATTATCGCTTGCAAACGTATAATGTATTATTCTAAGGTTAATACCGATGCCGCATGTTTGGTTTTTATGTGATCAGCAAACAAAGGTGAATGTTATGTTTTGGACCATTGTCTGATTAATTTTACGTGCAGTCTTTAAATTATTGTGTAAGAAAAAGTGAACACAAGTTAAAGTTTCGGACAGTAAATTTATGCACTCACAAATTTAAGGAAAAATAAACTGCAGCTTATAAAGCTGAAGTATATTTTTATATCCGTTTTTTTCCTTTTTTTCAGACTAAAATGAAATGATTTCATTTATGACTATGCAAGTGATTTGGCTGTGGTATCTCTTGCAATACTAATATTAGCTTAAGGCACATTAAACCTATTAATTTTTGTTTATGTTTTCATTATTTTTACAGAAGTTTAAACATGAGCTATGGATGGAGATTATGTGAGGATTGAAGCGATAGTTGGTGCATACCTATATACAAATATAATTATAAAGAACGCTGGAGAATTTACCTATTTTAGTTAATTTATAGTGCAATAAACACTTCATCTGATTACGAAAATCAAAGTAAACCTCACTCAAAGATGCGTTTGATTACTGCTATAGTTAATCACAATTAACCTCTTCCAATACACATCAGCTGTCTATTTATCTCTAAGAAAATACAGTTATTATGCCCATTTATCACCTACAAACTATCGTCCGTAATAGGTACTTAATAAGCACCAATACGTGCCTCTGTAGTCGCCAGTTGCATGCTTGTAGCTAACCTTATACAGTAATGAAGGGTTAAATTTTTTTTAAATATAGTACTGATGGATTCTAACGAATGGTTGTAGTAATCGTTTTTCTTTGTATTTATTAACGTATAATATATGTATTAACAGAATTCCTTGTATTAATATAGTAGTAGGTAATACGAGTTTGTAATATACCTATATGAGATTTAAAGATTGCTCTATAATAAAACGAATTTCATGTTCATGGTTTTCATGGTCCACTGTCTGAGAAAATTAACACTTCATCTTTTATGAATCAAAATATTTTTATGCAAAAAAGTCTCTGAAAGTCCTTTAGCTTTTCTTTTGTTATTTTATTTGGCTATTTAATGACTTGTAATTCAAGGCTAATTAAAATATTTGTTGATAGATTATACTTACCTAATTCATATGAGTTCTTTTGCACAAGATGTTTCTTGTTGTATTGCACTTATATTTGAGAGAATTTTTAAGATACTGAAAAACTTATCTTGATATTTATTCATACACATTTTGTAAACAAAAGCCACACGATACTACGTTGTTTAAAACTTAAACCTAAAGTTTAATGACTATGGATTACGGAGACCACCAAGAATTTTCCCTAAATCGTCTACTCTTTCTCAATTTCCGCACAAAAACCGGTTAAAGTCGCTTATAAGTTATAGCAGTTTCATCGAAAATTGATTAAACAATACAAAAGTTTGTCTCCATTTGCCGTCACCACGTCAGCCCCACTGTGATCGACGAGGGAGGTCGCAGATAAAAAAAAACCAAAATTTATTTGTTCTAAATCCTTTTATTTTCAACAATTAATTGGGGATATCGGTCGCGACGAAATCATTTCGCTTTGACAGGTCCTAAGCCAATTATTTGGGTGTTTTTTTCGCAAACATAATTCGTTCAATTGGGTGTTCTTTATTACTTAGAATTAAGGTTGACTTTGCGTGTCACGTCTTTATGGGTAAATGCAGTTGTAATTTTGTTATATAAAAAGCGAATCGGTAGGTTTTTGTGGTGAAATGAGTAGGACGGAGACCACACAAGGCGAGTACAAAATGTCCGGTGAATCTGTCATGCGTTTCAACTTTCGAACTAAAGTACGACACAAAATAAAAGTGTCACACTTGACCTGAATGTGTTTTCAATTATGATAAAAAATAGTTTCGCTTATTAATCTTCGGGGTCAGCAGAAGGGTCGGCATGAGTATTGCAAAATGCAAATACAATAATTCTTTACTTAATCTGTAGGAAACTTGAATCTACATAGTTTACAGCCTCTTCCACTAAACTTGGACTTATTTACAAACAGGCGAGGTGTAAGAATGAAAAGAAATGAGCTTCTACGCAATTTCTGTACTTTTTGCATTGCTAAATATTGAACGATTTTGTATGAAACAGTATTATTTAGATGCAAGCCCAAAAAAAATTAGATTCACGAAAAAAAAATTAGCCTTCGATATTTATCGTTAATTAAAGAGAACTTCGTGAAAAACGTTGTCTAAAGCGAAAAAAAATTAGACCTTATAACCCAGTGTTACAAAAAATTTAAATTACTTATATTGTAGTGAATAATATAATTTTTGATTTGAATGATGTTGACAATAAATAGTATCAGCTAAATCTTAAAACTTAAGACTCCTTTGTAACCTCTACATCATGTCGTGCTGCGATTGTCGAAAGGTAAGTATAATTAATATTTTTTGTGTTGACGGCAATCATGAAAGCACGATGAAAATACGAAGGTACGTCAGTTGAAAGTAATATGTCTAGCTTTTTCTCTTGTCCATGCCGAAATGTGCCACAAAAAGCATATTTATAACATAAGTAATTGTGAACAATGAGCGTCTTTATATTAACCACGTGATAGACGTTTTCATTATGCCATAATATAATATAGATGGTGGATTTTTTTCGGAATATATGTTACCACATTGTTGCATCACGCATTTTATCCCTTAAGGGGTAGGCAGAGGTGCATCACACCCACATTACTATAGCTATTAGGTCCCATGTAATAGGGGGGAGCTAAACTCTGAGCTGATACTGAGAGTTTCGTGACAGAAAAATGTCGGGAAAACTGGTGTCTATAGGCAAACAGTTACCGTATTAACTGCTTACCAACAGGCAGCCGTACGTCTGTTTGTATTTATATAAAAAAGAAAAACCCACCACCGTTTTTGCCCGATCCGAGCAATGAACCTTTTACATTTTCACAAAACAGTTTTGTGGATCTATCTAGAGGGCAATAGAGATATCATTTCTATAGAGATGGTGTCTAATTTGACAATCATGTTTTCATAAGTAATATGTCATTATTTTTTTCAAATATCTCTATAGAGATGTATTGCGCGCAAATACGACCCCAAGACTTTAATGAATTGTATGTTTGTAAAGTCCACCGCAACCCTTCACTTAAGACTTCATCGACTAAAGACTTCATTGACTAAAGGCTAAAAAAATGCAATAATAGAATCCTAAAAGTCAAATTGCAATCTCGAACCCGATTGGTCGATTACGATATCATTGTCAATTATTTCAAAATGACGTGATTAATTTTCAAATATTTGACAACAAAATTTAAATTTAAATTTAAAAAAATGACTGACAGTAGTGATTAAGATGCCTCACCACTAAATCGCTATGACGAAGGTCGCGGGTTCGACTCCCACACGAGTGATTTTTAGATATTTTCTCGACAAACACTGGGCTGGTTCCTTGACACGTACTCAACAAAATGACTGGGCAAAGTTCAATCTCTTAGATTTATAAAATCCGACTGCGTCTCAGATCACTATAGTAAACATTAGTGAAATACAAAGGCCCATTAACTATATTTAAATTGTAAATACTGTTAATATGTTACGTGTTGACAGCTCATTGATTATATTACCTTACTAATCAGCAGCTAGGAAGTGTTGGTGTCTCTTTTGTAATATCAACATACGCGACGGATGAGCCAATCAGAATAAATCACAGGAAGGCATCTAATCAAACAAAATACCAGATAAGAGCATGTCGGACCATGCTCAATGTTGGGTTCTGCATAAAAATTACTTTACATGTATGCTATGGTGGCTGAATGGATAAGGGACCGGCGTGCAAATCACGCGGTCCGAGTTCGATCCCGACTGGCATTATCAATGTGGATTACACTTTATGGAATTTATATGTACTAGTCAAGTGATCGTCATCATCATCTGCTAACTGTGAAAAAAAACATCGTGAGAAAACCCACATACTCTAGAAGAAATTCTATGAGTATGTCTGATCCACCAACCCGCACTAGGCCAGCGTGAGTGGATTATGGCCTAAACCCTCTCAGCTCTCTAGATAGAGGAGAGGAGACCCAAGCCCAGCAGTGGGACTTAATGGGTTGCTGATGATGATGATGATGTGGGGAGGGGGGGACACTCCATAACAGAAGCATAAAAAATTTGTTTTTCTTTAAAAATATTTATTTTTATTAATAAACTACTAAACCTAGTAGCGGCCTACACTAGACACCTATTCTCCAAATTACATCAATATACATCGAGTAGTTTTTGAGTTAAGTGCCTTCAACATACGGACGGACATGACGACACTATAAGGGTTTCGTTTTTGCCATTTTGGCTACGGAACCCTAAAAAGTATTATTAATGCTTTTTGAACTGCCTCGTTGGTATAAAGATCATGATGGTTGTGGATTAAAACCCAAAATAAGACAAATATTTGTACAACAAATATGTATACCGAGTCTTAGTGTACTTTGTGTCCTTTAAACTAACGGACACAAAGTACACCCAGACTAGAAACAAATATCTATGAATCACACAAATATTTGTCTCAGAGTTACATAGAAAGGGCAAGTTTAAAAAAGAAAATATAATAATATGCTAAAAAATATGTCACGCTTTCATTCATATAAATCCAAATGAACATTTTCAGAACTCAACTGAACTAGTCTGCTTTACCAATTAATGACAGTTCAACTATATAATTAAGTTTAGAGAAAAATGTGTCTAAAGACATCTGTCTTAAAAACTATTTTCGGAAGACTTCTGCAATGCAATTATTTCGTTCTTGTTTAGCAAAGCAGTAGTATTTAGACTTTTTTCCTAGAATAGTTTCAATTTTGACTGCGAATCTTATTCACAAATTACTGTGCTTCTGGTTCGAATCTCGCTCGCTATTATGTGCACTTATTATATTTCTGCACAGAGGAACACATACAATTTCCATATAATAATATAATATAATAATATTCTACCACATTCACATAGCGCCATCTAGTCCCAAATTAAGCAATTATATTTGCTTGTGTTATGGGTACTAAACAACTGATATACTACTTAAATACATTTTTTTCATAAATACATATTATAGATAAATTACACCCACACACAGAACAAACAATCATGCTCAATATACAAAGATTTGTCCTGGGTGGGGATCGAACCCACGACCTCCGGCTTAGCAGTCAGGATCACTAACCACTAGACCAACAGGCCAGTCATATCGAACTAAGAATCTTAGAAGAGTCAGTTTTTGGCATTAAGGCCGCTATAATATGATTCTAAAATCTTGTTTCGTACGCTAAGCAACAGAGTCCATACTAATAACATTGTGATAAAATCCCATAAAACTGTCAGCGAGCATACATCATACTGCCCAACGCGATTCAATTAAAACCATTTTTATCCGGCAGTTCTTCGTAACTCATATGCTTCTTAACACAATGCCCCGTGACATACAATAAATTACAAAGAAAAAAACGCCTATGTCCGGACAGTACAATGATACTTTCCCTCACATGTTTTTTAGTTTCCAAATAATGTCTTAATGAGACAGGATGATGGGTAACCCAAGCTTTGGTTATGATTGAATTCTGTATACAAGTGAGAAAAAATACTCATAATAATATATACGGAGGTATAAATCAAAATGTTCGGTCACGTCTGCTATGATTCATTTTGTATGGCGATTTAATAGCGGGTTATACTCACCGAAAATTGAGTGGTAACTCGACAATTTAGTATAAATATGAGTAATTCTTTTCTGATTTAAAATTATACATTTTTGTATGATACGTATTAACTTTATCTAAGTTATGATTGATAATTTTGCAACGTATTAATTTTATCTAAGTTATAATTGACAATTTTGCAACGTATTAATTTTATCTAAGTTATGATTGGTAATTTTGCAACGTATTAATTTTATCTAAGTTATGATTGATAATTTTGCTATTATTATTGATAAGATTACTAGTAGAGAAAAAAAATGCGAAATAATAAGTTCTAAACTTCTATCAGCATATTTAATTCGTGGCATTATTTCCTCAAAATCGTTCTTAATTTAAAATTGTGATTGTCTGAATTATGCATGTACTTAATTTTATAATATATACTTTATACATATTTTTTTGTTATCTTAATTAATTTGATAAATCAGTAAACCTATTTGTAATATGAACAGTGTCTACTCTTATTTCGTCCACAAATTTAAGATAAAACATGCTCTTAACTCTGAAAAAGGCTTTCTTAAATGTAAGTAACAAGTGCATACAGATTCCATCCGTGACAGCACGAGAAAAAATACGACTATACTGTTTTATCGAACAAAATATCTTAAGTTCAATATCCATTGAATGTTCTGTTGGCCAATTTTCATATAGTTTAGTTTATGGTCGTCAATGAATGAGTAACAATGCGAATAGTTCGGGTGGATGTTTGATCCTAAGTTTATGACTGCTCTGCAGGACGCAAAAGCTGGCATTCGAAAAACAAGAGCTACGTGTAGGTTTGCCATACGTTTGTGAGACGCATTTTTCGTTTATATTTCTTGTTTAGTATTAAAAACGACCGCAATATATATATATCAGTTTCTTGTCGCCTAAAAGATGAATTGCTGAGTTTTAATCCAAAGAATAAGATTCAAAATGAAACGAATGTATGAGTTAATTAATTATACATACGTTTTTTTAAAATTTAAATATTCATAAACTCCAGTAAAATTATTTAGACTTTCACTTTTCACAGCCACTTATTTATTACTCATGATGACTGCATTTACGAACGAGAAAAAAAAACTTAAAAAAGAAGTTTAATGCTGTACCAAAAGGTCAGACTTGAGCGATAACAGTAAGCTTATATTCATAGAAGTCTCATAGATGGTGACCCATTTCGGCAGGGAAGTGCCGGGCATTTAATTTAATTTTCTTGTATATTTGTTGTAATAGTTATTTTTTCTTTCTATTCTATATATATAAGTTTGTTATGTAACTATTGTATTTGTGTCTCCCGCAGCTGCCTGAAATATGTTGTTTCTTTCATTCTAATATCATTCTCCAAAGTAAAAATAATTCGTATCCAAAACTACGGTTTCCTTGAGCCGGGCCGTGCACTTGTTTACTAGCGCGCCGTGGGAAAAAAATAGCATAATATTCTGATACTATTTCTTAAAAATAACAATGACAAAATAACCCTGAATAACAAAGTTTCTTCAATTAAACTGCAATACTTTCATTTAGTTCTTTAAAGACATCCTAAACTAAGAGACACCCTACAGGTCACGGGGTGAAGTCGGTAGCATAGATGATACGATACGATATGTCGTGGTAAAGGTCGCGGCTCCCGTATTGAAGCCCATTGTCTGATGTGCTCGCTCTATGGTTGCTCTGAAGCTTTATAGGGTGTCTCGAACTGTGTTTCAATGAGTTTTAAAGTTATATTGAGTATAAAATTAAGTATTAGATAAGATGTGGGACTAACAATGTTATGATTTTACTTTATTCTACAAATGGACACTATTTTGCTATTAGTTTTGAAATAATTAATACAAATTTTAAATTTTTTTCATGCATTTTCGAACCTATAAGCTAGTGACCGTAGACACAATTTCTTAAATTCGATTTTGATATTATTATCAAATGTTTTAGGACCAAATTGAACTGTTACTGAAACTTTTTTTATAATAAGTTCATTATAATATTATAATGTTACTGAAACGACCAATCGAATGGTGTGATTGCGAGTATATCTCATAATATAAAAGAAAATTTTAGTATCGTACTTTTTGTTTTGGATGAAAATCAGTCGACGCGTGAAAGACTCTTTCAACTGACAGCACCGGTGAACTAGTAAAAATCTCGTATCAAATTATAGTGTCTATTTTACGATTCAACACAAAAATACCTTTGATATTATTCTAATACCGAAAATCAAACCAAAAATCAGACAAAAAAAAGAGAAGAAATGGAAAAATACAAGTTGTTAGAAACATTAAAATTCAAAGCAAACATTTGGTAGGTTATCTTAACAAAATCGTGAATCGGGAATTCTTTGGAAACGGAATGATAAAATGTTATGACAGTATATTATGATTTCTGCGCTCATCTATAGTGAAAACACTGTGAAATGTGTGTCTGTATTTTTGAAGCTAGGCAAAATATGTATTATTAAGAAAATATTTCTATAGACGAATATATAACCTAAATATTCAATCTTTACAAGTGTGGTTGATATAAAATATATTGCAGTTTCTTTTAATTCAATACATCTCGAGGATTTTGTATTAGTAAATGCTATAAAATCTTATAACGTTGACTTTTTCGTCTGAAATCGTTCCTAAAAAGTAATTACATAACACTTTTTTTTTCGTTTTATTAGACCTAGTATGATAATGAAAATATTTTTTAACCTAACCAGGTATGCCTTTTGGTCCTAAAACGACAGTAAATCTTTGTCGATTTTTTTTATACTGAATAAAAGGTAAGTTGAGCGAAGCATTTCAACTTCAATAAATTGCAACCAGTTCGATTAATTAGCAATATTTATCAAATTATTGGCGAAGAAAACCCGCGCTACATATTTAGTCCAAAATAATCTTTTGTCTATATCCCAGAAATGCACCAACAAAAATCATATCGGATCACATCAAACATTTTAAAAGGCTTCCATTCAAAAATAAATTATTTATCGTATTGAATCGATTCACGTATTAATTCGAATATTTAATATTGATCATCAATCATAACCTTCATGCTCTGGGGACATTATCACAAAAGTGCATCGCCGAAGTATCGAACCCCATACCTTTGTTTCTTGTCAACTTGGAACAACAATTAACTATTGTTTATTGTATTTCAATACGAATTGTATTGAATTGGAATCGCAAAAAGGATATTTTATTTGATACTTAAATAAATTTATATTTGTGGGAGTAAATAAATTTTGTTACTAGGGAGTTCGCGTTCGGTGTTACCATTACAATAATGCGTGAAAGGTTCTGGTTATTATTTAAATTGTACATATTATCTAGTTTTCTTTGCTGTTATATGAACCCTTTTATTTATTTAATTTTCATAAATTATAAATTACACAAGTAACTGTGTCTAACAAAATGAGACTTATTTTCCAGTGGTAACAACAGACATTTAGCATATTTTTGGCGTTGACTGTTAACTTTGAGCAATAATCGCAGTCGAAAACTATCTATACATAAAATAAATTACGCATATTTCTGACTCCATTTAATTCTGAACGAAGAATGTGAAATAAATAAAAATAAGACTTAAATACATTCAACCTGTCACATTAAGGGCTATAATAAACACAGAAGCAAACAATCAAATACATCAGACACAAAACATTATAACAAATACATCCTTCTATCCATCCAAATATAAAGGCTAGCGTAGACAAGTGTCTGTTCCCGGTGGACTTTTTGTCCTTCAAAATACCGCTTACAGCTGCATCAAATATAGTCTGGAAATTAAAGCAGATTAAAGCGGGAACAAGTCAAATAGATAGAAAGAAAACTTAAGATACGTTCATAATCTTCATTTCTGTCTGTAACCGTCCACTGCTGGACAAAGGCTCACCTAATTATTTCCACAGCAGCTTACGGTTTGCTGCCGCATGTAACCAACGGCTTATTGCAGACTTTGACGTCATAAAAGCAGATTTACATTTTGTCCTTCAGAATGGATCATTTACAAAGACTAAAAGTACTCACTTTTAGTCTCAGTAAATGATCCATTCTGAAGGACAAAATGTACCCCGAGGACTGTGCCACGTCTGCGTGGACCCTAAATATAATATATATTGTATACATATTTATGTATATCGCTATACAATTCTGGTATGTGGCTTGAATCATATTCTGTTTTTTCCTGCGCCAAATATTTGTTATATCTTTTGGTGATCTGTTTTCAGAGTATAGTATATGATGGAGTTTCAGATAAATAATTGTATTGAAGTCATTAAATTACTCTTTGTTTGCAATATTGATAAAACAAAAACAAAATTTGGTTAAAAATGTCTTAAAAAAATTAAATGGTGTAATAAATAGACTTCCTAGATTCAAAACAGCTACCAATGGATTATTATAGATATATTAATATATGCAGATTGGGTAGTTCCTGTGTTCTCAGGTATATAGATGGATTGCAAAAACAATGAAGTAGAAGATATTGTGATAGAAAGTTTTTTAAAATTAAATTGCATAAATAAATATTAGCCTAATTTTCATAGAGTTTAACTAATAGTGTATTTTATGGACTACATTAATTAAGTTAAAGAATTAAATGTTTATTTTATATATATAATAATATTTACACATAACTTAAAAGCATACACAGCTAACCTATTAAAAGAAAAAAAGAAGCAGATACTCTATTTACAGGAAATTCCTATAAATAGAATATCTGATTAAGATCAGATTTCTGAGGAAACGTACCCAAAAGGCTAGCCACATTACCGCGTTGGATAGCAAGGCTAATGCGTTGCCCCAGGTAAAGGCCAGCCCTTGGGTCATGTGATACCTCAGAAACACGCTTACAAATTTCACAATAACATTTGTGAGCGTTTGACCCCCAAGGTCCAAGAGTTTCAACCCCAAAAGGCTCAAAAATGTAAGTCTCACCAAGACTTTTATATTTACGCCTCTTGAGGCACTCTGCAGAATTGGCACCAGAACCCGCTTTAATACCTGTCCGTGAAAGATGAGATGCCGCCAGTGTGTCAACGCAAGTAGCATCCCACACCAAGGGCTTACCCATCTTCCACGGAGAATAGTAATATATAGTGTATAGAATTGATAAATAGTAGATTTCGCTTCCACATTCTGTTACAAGAACATATACTATACAAAATTCTTGCGGTCCGTCGTATCTAAGGTGCATTTATGATAAGAAGTTTTTGTTGATACAAGGTAACAGGCGCCGGCCGTTATGGCCGTGTTATGGACCCGCTAGTTCAATAACAATTTATTAATTTTGCCCTTTTTGCCCCAAGCCGTGGGACATAAATATGTCATTATTCGCACTGCTCAATTAGGGGCCTTTAATTTTTTTTTCCGCGATTTTTTTCTGAATTTGTAATGTTTATAAATATTACATTCATCTCAGAGTTTTGATTTTTGTTATGATTTGTGTGGAGTTTGAGCGGTTGTACGCGTTCATATCTTTTGTTGGGTTTTTTTCGTTGTCTAGTTTAGATTGAAATAACATTATATTTAATTATGATATATGTTTGTTTGTTTATATAATACAGATTTATGTAAAACCGGAGTTATATTAATACAAACCTAAAAAAAAAATTGTTTAGAAACTTACCATAAAATACGTCTTTTTTGAAACAGTTAGTTGTAAGGTTAAATTGTGTGTTAAATCTATGTACTAACTAATAATTCTTCTTTATTTTGTTACAGGTAATAAAATTTTCACAAAACCAAGGCATACAACAGTAGAGTAATAACAAATAAGCTAAGTAAACTTAATTAATTTTTAACAAAAATCAAACAAAACATTAAATTAAAACTATAACATTTACATCAAAGCCTTTCAATCAACTCAACAAAGTTAGTACGTATACGTACCCCAAATCAAAACCAATATTTAATAAATTGGCAACACCAACTTTACACCAACAAACCTCCCATTACACCGAACCGAACATTAAGAGAAACCGAAAAAAATTATCACTCACGATAACACGGGACAGCCTTAATAGCTTGAAGCGAACCAGCTAATTTTTAAAACCCTGAGATGCTTATAACTCATTCTCAAGGCGTTATTTTTCGTTCGTTTATCAGTGAATCTCCCCAACAAGCGTGATTAATTCCTTGTGTGATCTTTAGCGGAGGCATCTGCCTTTAGGCTGGCCATTTAAAATTTACCGTTTCCCTTTGCGAATGTTTATTTGCCGCGGTTCGAAAGGTTTAAGGTGTAACAGTTTTACGGTTAATGGTTACAATTATTATCGGTGTTACATGGCCGTTTGACAAATTTGTTTAAAGTTTATTGATTGTTTCGGTGTTTTGTGTAATGTGATGTTAGTTTCAGGTTCGATGTTGGTTTGAAATGTGTCGTGGTCGTTTTTGTTTTAAACTTGCTTTGTATCAACTCGAATTTAACTCTCACGTATTTATATCGGAGTTAAAAATGATGAAACTCAACATGTTACATCACTGTCTAATCTTTTAAGAAAAAAGCGTGTTTTTTTGTTTTTTTTTTTTATGTAAGTTAAATACTATCTAGTTATTATTGTAGTGAATTTTATTGAGATGAATTACGAGTACATTGGATTTAATAATTCTGACAATAATTATGAAATAAGAGCTGGCGAAACGTAATGCAAGTAGACAGATTTGCACCTCTGCCTACTCCTTCGGGGAATAAGGCATTCTGCTATGACGCAAACAGCCACCTGCTCAAATATTTAACCTCACTCTTCATGATTCGATTTCCATAAAATTTAGAAACTAAAAAACTGTGATACGCATTCCTTTATGAAAGTCAAATTAACCAAAAAGTCCAGTCGAGACTATTCTTACGATTATACATTGAATAATTTAATCTAAAATCATGAATGTATTGATTTTCTTTGACTTATAAGCATAATAATACAACTTAGATTTATAGTTGTAAATTGGTTTCAAGTAGTAGTAGTAAAATTCGTAACAAAACCCTACAACAACCTGTCTGGCCAGCGTGGTATAGTAGGCTAAATTCCCTCCACAATCTTTGGAGGAGAATCGTGCCCAGTAGTGGGACGTTTCTGGGTTGTAGTGAATCCAACTAATAGTCTGTTGATGTGCCTATTTTTATTACAATCCATCTATTTACGAAAAATAGTCACAAACATCCAAATACCCATAAATTCTCTTGCAGTTTTACATATAAGTAAGATTCTTACGCACAAACTGTTATTTAAATTACATATTGACTATATAAAATAAATTTGACTGGCCTGTTGGTCTAGTGGTTAGTGACCCTGACTGCTAAACTGCAGGTCGTGGGTTCGATCCCCACCCGGGACAAATCTTTGTGTGATGAGCATAAAGGTTTGTTCTGTGTCTGGGTGTAATTTATCTATAATATGTATGTATTTACAAAAAAAAATGTATTTAAGTAGTATATCAGTTGTTTAGTACCCATAACACAAGCAAATATAATTGCTTACTGTGGGACTAGATGGCGCTGTGTGTGAATGTGGTAGAATATATTTATAATTATGGTACAGCTAAACATCTCCATCTTGAACAATAACTGTAAATTACTATTATAACGCGCACCGATTAATTTGTAAATTCTCTTATCGCGACATCTGCGTATACAAATCAGAACGTCGTAAACGCAATTTCTCAGTCGCACTAACAAGTGGCTGGTATGCAAATCGTTCGATAACCGAACCGTCAACAATAATTAAGCCGGCAAACCGCCTCGATTAAACACACACGATTATAATCGTCGAATCGATCATCGGACTATCGGTATGAGGTCGGTGCGAGTAGGCTGTCAAGGAATTGCACCTTCATTACTGATACAGGAGCGAGTAGCAAATCAACCGGACAGACAGACGGACAGACGAGCGGTGGATACAATAAGATATTTACAAGCGAGAAACGAGAATCGATATACGAGTGTGCATTGTTGTTTGTTGACCGATGTGTACGGGATTGTAGGGTAATTTTGTTTTGACAATACAGATGCGTTCGTCAATTTACGTTTTGTATATTTGATTTTCGTCTCGTAATTTTTTATTGTAGTTAGTATTCGAATGTTATTTGAATACATTTATTTGTAGGTCGTGTATGTGTTTGCCAGTTTTTTTTTAATTCTGTTCAAAAAGTATAACTGGCAAATACACAATATTGGTTGTAACCTTTATTGTCATACCGCTGGGCAAGAGTTTTCTTGGCGGTTTTCAATGCTTCTCTATTTGATGCTAACTTGCGTCAGATTGGAAAGAGCGGCAGCGCTTTCTAGTCCTATTTCTAGAATAATGGCTGTCTGTAAGGGCCCACTGACTGATAATATAATTTTGTGTATAAATTTGGATATTTTCTACAATTGTTGTGTGTTGTTGTGATCCTTCCAATTATTAGTTTCCTAGACAAATTAATAGATCAGGATTACCTTCCTTATCAGTTTAGTAGACAAAAATTAACAAAGGAACGTAATTGTTCTTCTTGATAATAATTCATTAATTTCTTCTGCAAAAAAAAATGGAATCATTCCGAGGCTCCTAATATAAATAAGTCATAAAAACGTAAGTTAGTGGTGTAGTTTCCAAAGCAATTGCTGAAAGATCTTAATTTTGTTTCGATAGTACAACGATCTTTATGGTTTGTAGCAAATTTAGACTATAATAATTGTGCACAAAAATAGAACCAAGTCAGAACATGTAAGCTATGCAAACTGTTATAAATAATTCATATCTTGTTTTATTGATTGTTATATTTAGAGTTTTGTACGCCCATATGAGTAGTCAGTATTATCCGTTTTCATAAATCTTTCGAATAACTGCTTTCTTAAGACTGGCCTGTTGGTCTAGTGGTTAGTGATCCTGACTGCTAAGCCGGAGGTCGTGGGTTCGATCCCCACCCAGGACAAATCTTTGTGTGATGAGCATAAAGGTTTGTTTTGTGTCTGGGTGTAATTTATCTATAATATGTATGAATTTAAAAAAAAAAGTATTTACGTAGTATATTAGTTGTTTAGTACCCATAACACAAGCAAATATAATTGCTTAATTTGGGACTAGATGGCGCTGTATAAATGTGGTAGAATATTATTATTATTATTATACAGTGTTATATATAATCAACTGTCCGTCAAACTATCATTACAAGTCATTAAAACCGATTCATATTAAACAATTTTTTTGTCGAGACACATTTAACGATGCACTATTTTCAATAAATCGTGTACGAGGCTTCAATCATAACGTAGCAGGCAGTGGTCAAATGCTTGCGTAGTCTGTACTGTCTTAAAACAAATTACAAAGTTCTAAGTATGACTATCTATAAACTATACCGTGCAAGACTCTACAAATTTCTTGCATGCCTTAAAAAGTATGTACTTACACATGTTTTATAAATAAATGAAAAAAAAAACTTTTGTAATTGCTTTTTGTAGTTTTGATTTTTAGGGTTTCCTAGCATTGGCATAAATGGAACCCTTAAAGTTTCGTCATGTCCGTCCGTCCGTATGTCACAGGCATTTTACTCAAAAACTACTCGATGTATATTGATGAAATTATTTCTACTTTGACTTACGCACCTTTTTGTTTCAACATGAACCAAGTGTCTTTTCTTTTATTCTGAAAAGACATCTATACTTAACTTTTTTATAAAAGGAAACTTATAGTCCGGGATCCACGGTCTATTTTGTCACTTGATTACTATCAAGCTAATTTTCCGTGAGGATCTTCATTTTGATAAGACGCCCAACAATTTCATGTACGAAAACTCTAATTGTGGTATGTAATAGGGGTAGCAGGGAAATTCCATGTTTTGAAGAATTATCTTCTGACATACAAGGTACCCTATGTCAAATGAATAAGATGTGTAATGCTAGCCTTTTGGGTACGTTTCCTCAGGAATCTGATCTCAATCAGATATTCTATTGAGATCAGATAATTTCCTGGGAATTTCCTGTAAATAGAGTATCTGCTTCTTTTTTCTTTTAATAGGTTAGCTTTGTATGTTTTTAAGTTATGTGTTAATAAAATGAACTAAAATTTATTACATATATTGTTGTTGAGCCACGCAATTTGTTTTGGCATACAAAGTGCACGAGTGTTTTAAATGGAACTCGATCAAGTGTATGGAACCTTTTTATCCTATAATAAAGCAGCTAATTCCAGATAAATACCAATAATTATTTTTATAAATTGTAACGACACAAAACTCATTTACTAGTATATTGCAGTTAAGTGGTCTATAAATGTCCATCTAGCAATAATATGCTTAATATCAATAATAATATGAAGTAAATTGACACTGGACAATTATAAACGATAATATATATGAAAACATTAATTACCTTATCACTATTATGTGCTGACGACGTTCAGCTCACCGCCGCCGCATAAAAGGTGAACAATATTACAATTGAATTTATATCATTAAGGAGTTCAGTTGTTTTAATATTCGACTCTGTTACCACGGTATTGTGTTTAGAATCGATTGTTGATTGGAGAGGTTTATTACGTTGTGGTATTGGATAAGAAAGCACCGTAGCATAGCAGGGTGATCCGAAGTGCTGTGTCCATTTAGGGTAGTCGCGCGCTGAACGCGTGGCGACGAAACTTCTTCAAACTTTTTAAAAGGTTAATTGCTTGCGAAAAACTGACTGCACCACTGTTGGAATTTCACTGTGTAAGGCCACCATCAAGGTTTTCTGTATACCCATGAATATTGATAGGAGCCAAAATTGTTTAGATTCTTATGTTTTTCCTTCGAAATCTGGTTAGTTTGTGGGTGTTCGAGTTTTTTGGTGCGATGTGTTTATTGAAGTAAAAAGTTGGAAGAATTACTTGGAGTTTGGCTTCGAACGCTATTGTTCTGTGCGGTAATTGAATTATATAGCTTTCTGGAAAAGATTTTGACTCTTCGTTATGTTTCTTTTAAAAGTTTCTCCGTAATGTTGGCAGCCCTTTCGTAACGATCTTTTTCTCCTATCCGTACAATTCTCAAATATGATTGAATCAGGCTCAGCCTTATTACCGAGCACCTGTCAATTCTTACATTAATTATTGAAACAGCAATATTTGAAGTCCATTTCAATCAAAATCTTTTAATATTTCATCTTGTTTTATAACACTAAGATCATTAATTGGCTGTATCAATTTGCGTACTCGTACAATTGCATAGTGTTTATATACTGTTGTAAATGATATACACCACGATGATGCCACGCTGGCTAGATGGGTTGGTATAGGGATATATACTTAATGCTGAACTCAGAGACGTCAGTTAGCAGTAATCTGTCATTAACACAATTTTTTCATTGAATAATCGTCTTTAGGCGTATCGACTTAAGTACTACACGTTTTTACCAAATAAACTTTAAGTTTAAAGTTAAGTAACATCTCTGAGTACGGCATATATACTGTTATTTATACTAAGTGTTTGTTTCTTGTGCATTACTTTTTAACCTTTTGACCGCCACGTCAAATCGGTATCGGCGTGCCTTGAGCGCCAAGCTTTTAAAATACAGTACATTTTTGACGTGCCATGCCTTCATTGGTGTGGTGAGCACATTTTCATTTTACGTGTATAGACGTCTCTGGCGTTCAAAGGGTTAAAGAACCGATTTAACTAAGGGTAGCGCAGAATGTTTATATGTAACATTGTATCGATTTCTGAAGGTTCTTTAACGATATATTTAACCTTACCTATCGTCATCATATCAGCCCAATGACGTCCACTGCTGGTCACCTCACCTGAGCAATTTTGTGCCGCCTCATATGTGCCATACTCAATATTTCATACCATACTATCATCATATTTTTTCATAAACAATAAACAAAGAAAAATAAATTAATAGGTGTTATGGGTGGGGACAGATTAACTCCCTACCAGCTAACCTACCCTCATAACGTCTAATGAATACTTTGATAGAAGGTTAGAAGGTTGGGCATATGACCCAGTTTATAAAACCTCAGTATTATCACACGTATATCTATATGAAGCATATAGTAAGAATATTAATGATGTTTGCTTCATTCCAACCTCTGTAATGAGTACAGTAATGATTGAAATTTAAGTCAACGTATACATTCTATTACTTAAATTGTTGGGTAGAAGTTTCTTTACGATTTGACGAGTTTTTTTTCTAGAATTTTATTTTATAATAATAATATTATAAAGGGCAAGATTTGTAGTTTTGTATGTAACGAATAAACTTAAAACTACTGGACCGATTTCAAACATTCTTTTACTTTATCACTGATTACCATAAGCTATATAACAACACGCAAGGGCTCATAGGAGCTGAGCAGTTGCTAATTAAAGAACAACGGGAAAGAAGCCCCGCGTGACTTCTAGTATTCTTAAATATATACTACAGACCTACAATGTAAAAAAAACAGTGACTCACTCAAAGAAATACGCGTAATAAACGAATAAGTTCCTGATTTTTTCCCTCGTTGATATGATTACCATAATACTGTACAATTAAGAACAAAACTAACTGGTATCTCAACGAGGTTTTTATTCAACGTTGACCATATTGGACGAGGAAGGTTTGTAAACACTGCTAGTTACTTTAAATATGTAGCGTGAAACGTGATTGTGGAAAAAAAATCTGGTATAAAGCTTTAGGTACACTGATTGATGAGAAATGATGAAAAAAATTACGTAGAAAGTAACTCACTGACTGACTGGCCTGTTGGTCTAGTGGTTAGTGACCCTGACTGCTAAGCCGGAGGTCGTGGGTTCGATCCCCACCCAGGACAAATCTTTGTGTGATGAGCATAAAGGTTTGTTCTGTGTCTGGTTATAATTTATCTATAATATGTATGTATTTACAAAAAAAAATGTATTTAAGTAGTATATCAGTTGTTTAGTACCCATAACACAAGCAAATATAATTGCTTACTTTGGGACTAGATGGCGCTGTGTGAATGTGGTAGAATATTATATTATTATTAGGTATATTAACTTTCTTAAACACATATATGTTTAACTTTTCATCATACCAAAAGATACTTAATAAGATTATTTTAAGATAGAGTATTTTTTAATTTTTTTATCATCATCATCGTCATTATAACCCAAAAACGTCCCACTACTGGGCACGGGTCTCCTCCAAAGACTTAGGAGGGAATTCAGCCTACAAAGCCACGATGCGCGATGGCTAGATGGGTTGGTATAGGGATCTGTTTCGAATTTTTCCTTTTCTCGCAGTGCTCTAGTTGAGATGTTGAGATGGGGTAGTGACATTATGTATTCTTAATCAGTTACTACACTAAATTTTGTATAGTAACACTTTTCCTTGTGTAAAAAACAGTCTTTTTCTTTTACACCACATCTTCCACACAAGCTATTACCAATAGTGTACAATATTGACCACAGATAAAAACAGCCTAATTTGAACGTTATATTTTAATAATGCATGGCAATAGAATTTACTGCTTTTATCATGCTCTTTTGGCGCTTTGACAAATATTGATTTATTGAACGTAACATGTAGCCTAACCTTATGTAAATCTATAAACGCAGACACTAAGTCCATAGTTAGCTGTAAGCAATCATTTTACTGTCCACAATAGTGCTGGCGCTAGGCGCTTGACGCTTGGCAGGTGCGAGATTGATTGAGGATATCTATTGAAACTGAAGTGTTATTGAACTAACGATTCTTCTCTATATAGTAATGCTGTGTAATAAATCATGAAATATGAAGTTATTATGTGGATTATTATTGTTGTCGACGTCACTTTGACTTAATGTCGACTTTAACACAGTCCTTATTCTGACTTCTCCTAATTTTGTGTCGAGTCTTACACTGCACCCATCACACCACTCAAACCTAATTTTGTGTCGAATCTTACACTGCACCAATCACACCGCTCAAATACACTCACACTCATCCAATCACACATTACTACATACATACAGCCACACATTCTCTTCTTACACACCACCGACACTACACAAACTAAAAATTGTCAAGTTTGTCTAAATATAAGTCTTTAGGAAGACCAAAAAACTTTAGTGTTTAATAATTGTAGCAAATATATTTTTTAAATATAGCTCCGATTCGTCATCATCATCATCATATCAGCCCAAAGACGTCCACTGTTGAACATAGGCCTCACCTAATTTCCACCACAGCGACCGACTTGTGCCAGGGCTCCGATTAATTAATAAAAATTGAATACCACAAAATATGATACTAAATTGCGACGTTGGCATTTGGATGTAAATAGACTCTTAAATCAGATAATAATTTATTTTATCACAAAACATTTGTGGCTAACAAATAACACCATTTAATTCAATCACGAACTAGTGGTTTGTTGCCGAATTGTTGTTGAACTTTCAATATTTACTTGTGTAATTAATATTTGTATTCAATAAATACAAATTGTGACCTGTAAAATAATATTTCATACAGAAATTATAGTGGTAGTTAATTAATTTATTTTACGCAATGATATCGGTGCGTTCTATTACAGTGATCATTTTATTGAAACTATTGGCTGCTTTTATACATCTCTATTTGTTTTTTCTCCGTTTTATTGAAGTCTATGCCTTAAACCCACAGAATAGTTAAACCATTACGCTACCGACATGTCGATTCAATGCAAATTCTATATTTAAATAATCCTCTTGCAAAACAAAAAAAGGTTTATCTAAAACCTATATAGTACCTCATTAAAAATTACCGACATTAATTACCAACGCCTCAAAGCCTTACTGGCAACACTCGCACACTATTCAAAGGTAATAAATTTATTTTTTAGTGGCAACTCGACGGGGTGTATCCACACTACCGGTTATAATCGCTACCATTGAATTGTAGATACACAGCAGTGATTAGTGCTGTTTGTTTTTATAATTGTCGACCAGTGTGGACAAAGGAATCGTTGGGATGCTTCGAATGTTTTGGTTGCTGTGTTCCTGGGCATGACGCTTAAGATTTGTTACATAGGGCTAAGCTATATTGGTATGTACTCGTAAGTTACCTTTGCTCTGTTCTTTGGCTACAAGGAAGGTGTTTTTGCTGTACAGAAGATTCTCCTTTTGAATTAAAAATGTGCCTATATTCGAAATGACAGTTAAATTATTTCATCAGCACTTACCCAAAAAACATTTCTGTAAATTTTGTAGAGAAAATTCCTTAAAATGTTTATTTTTTAATTGGGTTAACACAATTAAATGCATTATAAAATAGTAAATACACCTAACCTAGATAAAAGCACGATGCTAAGTAGACATACAGTACCTACCACACTTAGATGGATTCCCGCACGTGCGCAAATCTTTGCCTCCTCAAAAGCAGACGCATAAAGTTGACGAGTGCATGTCGAGCAGGCTGCCTCAGTATCTGTGTTCAAAATAAACCGGGTTATTCTGAACTTTACGGTACGTATTAACGTAATTTCACCTTAATTTCTGTTGAACGGATTCGACTGGGTGCTCTTCGAGGAATTCATCTGTATATAAATACCAACACCAGGGTATGCCTCACGTCCACACGATAAGAAGATCTGTAGTTAGATACGACAGTAGATTGTGAGATTGTTTTTGAGTGTCGAAATTGTTGGTGGTGTAGAACTATAGTTTCAGTTTTTTTTTCTCAGCGACCCAGAACGACGATCTGCAGGTGTTGTCTTTAAAATATATTGCTGAAGGTCATAGACAAAGCTGAGGGTATGGAGTTAATTGGAGGAGAAAATAATTTAGTATTCAATGTTGTCAATTAAGGGACTCATAGACAAAACACAATATTATAAAGTCTTCTGTAGATAGGAATTGAAGCATAAGATTGCAAATTCAGCTATGATTCTTCTATCTTTTATGTCCCTTATTTTTGAGCGCGTGAACAGTAAACTATTGCGATTCAAAAGATCATCAGCAACAGGTACATAGTTAGTTCTTTTAAACTAAAATAAATATATTGTACAATAAAATAAATACACCAAGGTGATCGATTAAAGGTCGATAGCAGAAAAATCAAATTATTATATGTATTTTCAAGTTCGTGAATAGTAAGAATTTATCAACGACAGTGAAACTTCCAGAATAAGTCCAGCACGATTGGTCCACAAACATTTCAGAGCGACATATTTGTGCCGAGAACGAGACAATTTGTTGTTGTTTTTAGTTCAAGCCGAATTGTTTGCGCAACTTATCAAAAGTACTGTTTTTACATCGAAAACCACCCGGTCTATAATAAATTGTTATTCTTAAAATGGCTATTGTTATTTACGATAGTTGTTCAAAATCGCTAGCTACTGATCAAGTTGAAACAAACTTTGAACTAACAGAACGAATTATTAACAAAGTTCGCTGAAAAATAAAACTTCATTGAATTAGTTAGGTTCTCATTTTACTTAGAAAACATAAAGCAGTCTTATAGGAGGTGTATACACTTCCACTATACCATTTATATTGAATCTTTTGTCTTTTTGTCCACTTTGAAAGAGTCAGTGGCTAATTTACAGGGTCGGGTTATCACTCGTCAGTTTCCTCACCACTTTAGTTTGAAAATGTCTACATTATAGGATACCTATATGTAAGATGAAATTATATATATGTTGTACAGTCACTTAAAACAATAGCTATTGAATTTTATCAGAAATATTCATAAAAACATAACAAACGTCAAATTTCAAGGTTGTAAATTGTTTTACTAATCAAGAGGCGAGTATGTATTCTCATAAGCATCTAATTGCTCCGAGAAATTTAAATGCCATCAACCCTGAACATTCCGAATACCGCGCGGTGGCAGCCCTGTGCGTGTGTATTGGCGCACGCGACAGCCCTGCCCGTTGGCATCCCCGTACGATCGCGTACGCACTCGTAACGTAGATTTTTTGCTGCGCGCGCGCCTCGCATGGAATACAAAACCGATGCGAACTCCCCCGCCATTTAAGGCCAGGCCCTTAGTCCGGATTCCGTCCCCGGACGTGTCCACACAATAAAAAGATTTATATTTATTTATCGGATAAATAAGAGACGATGGAACCGCGTTCCTCGAAAGTGTTTTAAATTAGTATTTCTTCCGTGCGCGTGCTATAGAGTAAATTGGGGATTGTTTTGGCTGCCGTACAAATTGGCTGCCTAACTACCAATACTTACTATTCTACAGCAGACGGGGCTACCAATAATGTGATGTGACGTCACAACGATGGTCGTAGACAGTCTAGGAACCATTATATGGAACTTACGTAATAAAATCTTAGTGGCCCCATTCGGCATCACAACTGATATATTATAATAACGGAAAATGAATAGTTCATAGAACTGAATTAAATTAATTACGACAGTCACCGTGGCGCAGTGGTTAAGGTGGTCGCCTCGCCACTACATCGCCGTGCTGGGTGACGTGGGTTCGATTCCCACACGAGACAAATATTTGTGTGATTCATAGATATTTGTTTCTAGTCTGGGTGTACTTTGTGTCCGTTAGTTTCATGTTTGTAAAGCTCCCCGCGACACAGGGCTTGTTCCCTAGTGCGGGCGTTGTCTTTTTAATAATTATAAAAAAAAAAAAAATTTGTTATTTATTCAAAAGTAGAGCATTATGTGAAATTACCTGATTATGGCAATTTGCTAGCCTTATATTACATGGGAGGTAACATAGTTGGCGATATGAGTATAATGCACCCCTTTATCTATACTAATATTATAAAACTGAAGAGTTTGTTTGATTGAACGCTAGGATCTCAAGAATTACTGGTCCGATTTGAAAAAATATTTTAGTATTGTATAGCTCATTAATCGAGGCAGGTTATAGGCATATAACATCACGCTACCATGACGCCAATAGGTGATGAGCAATAGCCGAATAAAGAACGACAGAAGCGAAGCCCCGTGCGACTTCTAGTATGTATGCGATTTCTGTCTAAGAATATCCAACGAGCTAACAATGAGTATTTTCTCATAAGCTATGATCCCTATTTGGATATTGAACCGTACTTCGATGATACCACATAAACCAGTTCCTAATACCATTGCCCATCTTTAAAGATCATATCTATAAAATATCATAATTGTGAAAAACTAACCGATTATGTATCGATTATTACACGGTGTTCATAATTTAATATCGATTATAGACGCATCCATGGTCTATGTATAGAAGTACACGTAGCTTTAACATACCTCTGTTTTATAGTATCCTAGTAGTAGAATAGATAGGGATGCATCGAATGTTTATCGATATTTTCGTTTATAAAGTTATTTTGTGGATGGTACTCTTTACACGATAAGTTGTTTTTGAGTTAACTTAGGGATCAAAACATTTTATGTCTATTTAAATTTTTATTTTTAATTTATAGGACATAATGTACGAATGATAATATTCCTTATTAATAAAATTTAGACAATTTACTTTGCGGTTAATTCGTTACACATACTTTTTAAGGATTTCTTTAATAGAAGATACGATAAAAGTAAAGCCTAATCGATTTATATTTATCCTGAAATAGCAGATTTTTCATAATACTACTACATCTAAAGTCAATATTACGCAACTTCTATCGCACGACTATTGTTCAATAGTAGCATCCCTACAAGTCCAAGAAAAACTCCCTGCGGCCCGTAGTGTATAGTTCCCACTGACTGTTCCGGGTTTTATTCCTCGTAGCACGTGGGAAAATAGTGTCTATAAATCAACGCCTACAATTTTTTACAAGAAACTCCTTTAAAACCATCTAGTGGACACCAGAAGTTATTAGTTGTTGACGTTTTTTTGGTCGCAAGCGCGCGACCGGTCGCTTAGGTACGCGATAGTATTACCTAATTACTATACTATAATAAGCAATAGGTACAATGTTTACGATTTGCAATGTTTATTTTACATGATAACGGTAAACTATAGGAATCTTGAACTTCAATAGAGCTAAGATATAATTGCCTAAATACGTAAATAAAAAGTATTGTTATAAGTAATGTTGGTACTATTTAAGTGATTGAAACAACATCATGATTTGTACCTTGGTTCTTCTGATGTCCATGAGTAGCAGAGATCACGTAGCATTAGATGAGCCGTTTTGCTGGTTTGACCTTCTTTTAACTATTTTATGAGACATTCATCATCATCATTATAACCCATAAATTAATGTCCCACTGTGAATTATGAGACATTGCCAGTTTAAAATTATGTAGGTATGCACCATCTTATTTATTCATGTCTAATTAAAATAAATACTTTTTATCTGCATTACTAACAGTTGAGACAACGCATCGCTTTGTCTCGAATGTAAACAAACCTTATGACGTCATACACGGATCACAATAACACACGTGAGTGACCAGTCTCAGGACCCGACCAAAGGTTACGGCGACACTTTTTTTAATTACACCTCTTTGACGTATCGTTTGACAGATGACAGAACTGTCAAACTGATTAATACTAGTATTACTTTCGATTGAAAGTCAACCTTATGAAATACGAATAAAGTTACAAATAATATTTTAAGGTGTTTTGATGTCCAGCCAGCCAGTATTGTTACTATGATCCATTTTTGAACCTGAATGCATCGTTTGATACTATTTTGGAAATGTTTCGTTTGGAAAGGTCAATGTTTACTTAAGATTGCATTCGTTCAGAAATGATAGACGTGAATCAATTGTGGATACAATTTTATGTCAAAGATTGAACTTTGATCTTTCTCATAGCCTTTTAGAGCAAGTTTGAAATACATTCCTATAATTATTACTGGCTTTAGATTGAAGGGGTCAAAGTTTAACTGGACATGTATAGGTACAAAATTAAAACATTTTGAAATATTACGTAGAATCCAGTGAGTTTTGAATAACAGAATGTTCTACTGTTGCTAGGCTATGTTCATAAGTTTGTCATCACCTACTTCTACAAGTCATTGTACGACTTTTCCGTTAAATCCTATATATTACAACAATTAAAATATTTCCACTGCATAAGACATTTATTATTTAATATAGCACAGACGGCGGGAGGTACGCAAGCGGCTAATTTGATTATAAGTAGTAGATAATAGTACATTGCCAAGCCAACAGAGCAGTTTATTAGTTCAAATACTTAATATTAGTTTTTCTCATTAAGTATTTTTCGAACTGTCCAAACCGATCATTATAAGTCCATTGTCATCTGTGATAGTCACATAGGCTTCAATATTACTGAATTGATTATGTTACTGAAAATATTCACGGAATAAAATATACGAATGCTAATAAAATTTTTGTTCGCAATTTCGGAGCAAATACTTCGTTGGTTTTCCTTCGCTTCCAATTTAGCGCGGAAGCAAAGATTTACATAATTCGCTCAACAAGAAACTTTAAACTTCGGAACAAAAACGGTGACGACGAAACGTAACAAAAACTTGGTTAAGAACTGAAAACAATTACTATAACCAAGAGTTGAGAGTTACGGTTCGTATCACAATCTTTCGACTTCTTCGGGATGTGACCTTCAATATTGGGACTTTTGATACGGATGTTTTAACCATCAATAAGGATGGATGGAATGGATGGATCAAACATATCAAACTGGCATCATGAAAAACCTGCTATAAGGATATGTATAAAATTTCTCACACGGATAGATTATAGTCTGCAATAGTATGTACCTACTATGCGAATCAAATAAATATGGGATCGCACTTAACAGCATTTGCCGCAAACTTGCATGCGCGAATGTGCACATTTTTGTACAGCTAGCAGAAATAAAATAGGCAAAAAATTTCTCTCGTTTCGTTAAGTTATTTTGTTACAAATGTTAATTTAAATGTTTTTTTTGTTATTGCTCTTTTTGTTTTAGTTTTATTGTGGTTTTTATTACTTACTACCACTACTTATTCAGAAAATAAAGATCTTCAAACCGAAAAAGTATGTATGTACTTGTAATGTGTTTCGTTTTTTGTGCACCCTACTTGTAGGGTATGAAGTTGTCTTCAAATGGGAAACAAAATGACGTCTTGTCATGACAAGACGCCATTTTGTTTCCCACGACTCCGGTTTTTTTTTAAAGAAAGCTTGCGTGGAGGATGATTTTCGAAGTTTAAAACACCCCTCGAAAATGGCTTTCATTTTTGCGAAGACGAAGGGTATGAAAGCCGTACCTTGTCACTGTAGCGTAGCAGTTAAGATTGCCAACTTGCCAATAGCATCGCAACGTGCTGAGCGACGCAAGTTAGATTCCCTCCCGAGACAAATATTTGTTTCCGTTAATTGTATGTTTATAAAGTCCCCCGACACAGGGGGGGGAGGGCGTTGTTTTTTTGTAATACAGAAAAAAGATCTGTCTCGAAGTCTTGCATTGCCATTGTAACGGACTTTAAACCTACTACTCCCCCATCGACATTCCGGGGATTCCTCAACCTGCTTCTTTCGCTATCGTTAATGTTTACACAGAGGTGGATCAGGGCCTCCCCCTTATCTATATGCTAATGTGCAATAACCGTTGCAGCCATGATGACGCCTAGTAGACAATTTACGCACCAAACCACACTGGTATAATCGATTTAGTTCTCTTGTGTTAATTGTGTTTTTTTACTATTAATTACTATTTATTTTTTTCATTGTTAATTTATTCACTAAGCTAAATTTTGTTTCATATGTTGTGAATGCTATATACATCTAAGCATCTGTAAAAGCCTTTTACGACACCCAAAGGTTAAGATAAGATAGTGAAATTATTATTCTTAACCCGTTACTACACGGTAATAAAATATTATTTGTCTGAAATTAGCACAAACCTGCTAAAATATTGGCATTAAGCTTTCATCAGAGCAAACCAAAAAAGGCAATTCGAGTACATTAATTACTCATAAATCCAAAACTCATGACTAATCAGTTGACATTTACGTAAAATTTGAAAGTATCAACACTACTTAAGTCGAGTGTTTATTTATTAGTTAAAGTAGGAGGATTTTTACAACTATGTTCTTATTTTAGTAAGTAGATTACACCATTATAAATGGTATTTACTAATTTTGGAGTTAATTAAATAAGTATACAGTTGTTAATTAGCATATATATTTCGATCGATATAATATATATTTTAAACTAAGTTCGGTCTATGGCTTCATCCGTTCGACCTACAAGAATGTGTAATCAGCAGTCCATAATTGTTTTTACAGGTTGAGTCTTGTATATTAAATAAGATCATATTTATCTCAGGAATTGTGGTTACGGTTAGTAGAATCCTTGGTTTTATGGAATAAATTACGCTGATGTCGTTTGTAGTCCTAGACTCCTCGCTAATCATAACAGTATGATACTCGAAATCAATACTAAATGCCCCCAAACAACTACCTAACTATCTACTAATTCATACATCGTGAGTATTTAAGGTACATTTACCTAAGTATCATTTTAGGTGACAAGATATTATAATATAAGATATTATAATATTATATTATAATATTTTTGCCTGAGTTTCTTGCCAAGTTCTTCTCAGAGCTCAACCTTGTCAGTGAACTGGCTGTAGGCAAATTTACTGACACCTTTTCTGGCTTTGTATGACGTTCAAAGTATCATGTATGTGATCCAAATGAAATAAAAAGATTTGACTTTGACTTTAAGTAAGTATAATTATTAAGTAAGTTACAACAGAATCCAATCAAACTAAACCTCCATCTAATCAAATAAACGATAACCGTAACAGTATTAAAAGCATTAAGCATATTTCATATACCAACATAACGGAGCTTACGCAATACATATTACAGTAGCTGAAGTAAAATGTCTATTTTATCTGTGCTTCTCGCTACTAGCGCCACGCCCTTGTGGAAATTAAATAATTCAGTGCGGCAGGTTTGTGTACTAAGTTAATAGCTAATATTTTGCTAGTTTTATATCGCTGTTTCTTAAGTTTTTTTTATTCTTTTTATAACGTTTAATAACATTATGAAATAACATCACGCTTTTTACCCCGTAAAGGTAAGCAAAGGTGCATCATGCACCCACCTTTCACCAGCTATTTTTGGTTGAATATAATAGGCGTCGAGCCGAAAATAAGCGCGTTCATATTTTAAACTCTAGGCTGATACTGAGAATTTTATGACAGAAAAAACCAAAAACTTTATGCTCGACTTGGGAACCGAACCCTGCTCTTGGGCTGCAGTCGTTAACAGTCGCAATGATTCACCGAGTCAGTAAGCAATACAATTAAGGTAAGACTCCTCTATAAAAATAACATTCCCTTGTTTTGTAGTCAGACCAAATATCTTGATAATATCCGGACAAACGAAATATTTTATGCATGTATATCTCAAAAGCTATAAACACAGATGGTGCACATAGGATAATGCGATCCATTAACACAACATGCGGCGGCTGGTTCCCTATGATTTACATCAACACTATCAAGAACAACATTATGAGAGAGTTTACGTTTGTTAGTTATTTTATTACTTGTTTATTTTGTTGATTAAATATAATTGATTAAAAGTTTAAACTGTTGGTTATACATACAAAAATTAATGTATGAAGAAGAGCATTTAATTTTTTTTTTGTAATTGTTATTTCTTATAATATGTTCCAATGCGCGAGATACTCGACGCTGAAACGAACGAAAAATATTATCATCTAAAGCATTCAATTAATTCTCAATAATATACTTATTATCAAAAAAAGACTGTTTCGTGGAATAGGAATAGGGAATAAGACAATAAAAAATTATATTCAATTTAGTTCAAAATGTACCATAGATATTTTTACGATGTTTTAATAATCATCCTAGTATTTTGAATGAAGACAAATTCATACAATCAAACATCACAAAAATCGGTCGAGCCATTCTGGAGTTGTAAATGGTGTAACTAACTCGACCTTTTTTAAATATATTTAGATTATAACAGCTTATGCCCGCTGCTCCACGGTTAAAAGAACCAAAGCCTACATTGTTATTCTAGACTATAATCTATCTATGTACCAAATTTCATGCAGATCTTCTCAGCCGTTCTGGCTTGATTGAGTAACAGATCCGTTTCCTTCTTTCGCATTTATAATATTAGTAGAATTGACTGGCCTGTTGGTCTAGTGGTTAGTGAATAGTGACCCTGACTGCTTAGCCGGAGGTCGTGGGTTCGATCCCCACCCAGGACAAATCTTTGTGTGATGAGCATGATTGTTTGTTCTGTGTTTAGGTGTAATTTATTATACATAATAAATTTATGTATTTACAAAAAAAAACAAAAAAAAAAGTATTAAAGTAGTATAATATCAGTTGTTTAGTACCCATAACACAAGCAAATATAATTGCTTAATTTGGGACTAGATGGCGCTGTGTGAATGTGGTTAAACATTATTATTACGACTATAACAATTGAGTAATCCATACATCATATTTCTCTAAAGTGTTAACTCGTCCAATCATTTCTCTTCCTCAATGATTTATAAGTCTGGCTGCAGACGAGGCCGGAGGCAGCCGGCCTATCACGACACTGTTCATATCTACTGCTACAACCACGACACTCGCTTGCAAACGTCCTGCGTTTAAAAAGCTATTTGTTTAAAATACCACCGTCCCTTTGATTTATTGACGATTAATCAGATCGCTGAAGGAATATTAATGTAAGTATTATGTTTTGTTTTAATGGTTTAAAACATTTGTTTTACCACAAAGATACAATGTACTTAATACATTATGTAAATACAAGGGATCTAAATTGGCCGGCCTGAATTGTCGCGAGTGGCTGCGCAGAAGTCGTTTTATCATACGTGCGTGGATATTTAAAGCTGCAACTTCAGCCCGGCCAACTTAGTTCGCGCGTATTGTAGGAGTTGACATATGTATACAAAGATCACTCAATCTTGACACACGATTAGTCCATGGACGACCGATACAAAATTCGTCAATCGATATAACTAACCTAATCATAAATTAAATCATCATTAATATGTAAAACAAAATTTCAGTTCTCGTAGTTTTACTTTTCTCTATAAACTAACGTTTGTGGAATATGGACATTTTATGATGATCGTAAAGAATGAAATAATAAAATATAAAATAGATATAGGCAAATGGAAAGTATAAGCTGAAAGGATATGCAAACGAATGAAGATGTATTGGAAATGGAGGAAGAAAGAGAGATAGGTACTGAGATCAATACAGACTATAAACAATAATTGAAGGAAGAATAGAAGGAATGAGAGGTAGGGAGAGACCTAGGAGAAGTTTCATCCGTCAAGTGAAAGAAAAAGTGCAAGTCGTATCAAGATGCAAAAAACAAAGTGAAAACTACACAATAATGGTAATTGCTTTACCGACAAGCTATTAATTAAGAGACATAAAATAGATACACACCTTTAGACCGTCATCACAAAACATACCAAAACATACACGAGTACTTTTAAAACAGTTCAGTTCACAGTTGTATACAAAACAGCTGTTCTACAAGATTAATTAGTCCGGTCCCGTTATCTGTACGGCGACAGGCGACACGTGACCGGAGTCTTAAACTGTGACCTGAACGTGTGTGGTCCAATCGGTGATCTCTACTGATTTTACGTTGTTTTGTTAAGTTGCTGGACATAAGGAATAGTCCTGTCTGACTATTTTGTGAACTGATGCGTCTTTTGTTACGTTTTTTAGTGAGCGACTAAATATTGTACTTATGTAATACATATAAACTGTGTGAGAGAGAAAATAAATCGATTTTGTAAAGGAGGTTCTTATAATATTGTAAAATAAAAAATAAAATATTGTATATAATAAAAAATTGGAACTACGTAGGAAGGCAATTTAAGTTGAAACACTTTAGTTTTAGATTCTAAATATACCAATGTATTTATTTTAGGAAACGACTTTTATGTACCTACTTACATAAGTATATTCTGTTAATTCTGGAAATAAATAATTTCAATTCCAATATGCCAATGATATAATGTGTTAAGATGTCATTCCATATTATGGCATTAAAGTGCCCTGTGCATTCTGTAAAGAAAATATTGTGTGTGATAGCATATTGACAAAACATAGGCTCACGCCTTTTTGTCTGACACCCACGGGTTGAAATGGAATACTGACATTGCGTATTCTTAATCCATCACTACACGGAATGACAAGTTAATATACATGTTTAATTAAGAATGAAGAATATGTAATGTATCATAATAAAAGACTAACCAGCGACTGGCCTGTTGATCTAGTGGTTAGTGACTGCTAACCCGATGGTTGTGGGTTCAATCCCCACACAGGACAAATCTTTGTGTGATGAGCATGAAGGTAAAATGTATTTAAGTAGTATATCAGTTGTTTAGTACCCATAACACAAGCAAATATAATTGCTCAATTTGGGACTAGATGGCGCGCTGTGTGAATGTGGTAGAATATTATTATTATGTCTCTTTTCTCACGGCTATACTTCTCTCTAAGATGAGAAGTTTACCCGGTCCTTTTGGAAGGCTTACGCGGGGACACAGGTCCAACACGCAGAGGCCCTTATTTTTTTATTATTATTATTATTATTTATTATAAGCAGACAAGAGAACTGTGAAAAACAAAACCCTATACCAACCCGTCTGGCCAGCGTGGTAACAGTAGGCTAACTACCACATATTTAGGTGATGCCTATATCCAATAGTGGAAGTCAATGGGCTGATATTATGATGATGATGATGATGATGATACAAGTTTATTATCTTTTCGAGGTTCTTCAAAGTTCGTCGTAGATCATTGCAGGCGTCCATAGGCTCTGGTAACCGTATAATATTACGCGGGCAGTATGCTTAATTGCCGCCATCAAAATAAAAAAAAACCCAAACAGTAATCACAATACGTTATGGGAAAATATAACAACACACATTCAAAACAATTGTACAAAAAACAACCAAATCCAAATGCCCATGTACACGGTCAGTACCGTCAGCAAACGGTATCAGCGCCCGCGGCTGGCACGACAGCCCGATCTGATCGCGTTCGCCTGTGATTTGCGTTAGAACGACGTTGCATCGATTTGAATTCGTCACGTTCGACGCAATACCGATGCGGTGCAAATTTTCGAGGCGGAGTTATGAATGTTCCGGTGTGAAACCTGTGAACTGTGTGTTGGGGGTTTTATCTACAGAGTGCTTTGTTTTTACTTGAAATTAAAAAATATGATTTGTAAAGTTATGGCATGATAATAGTAGTCCATTAATGTACAGTCCTACTGACTGTGCATGTTTCTAATCTTTGAGTAGAGAAGAGGAGATCCATGCCTAGTAGTCTTAATAATGATTAGAAACAGTTAAAACCTTGATTGAGCAGCATTTTAGGATTACTTTTTTTTACAAGAAATAAATAAAATGATTTTTTTAACATATTCAGATTTATTTATTACTTACCAGATTTAAGTATTTATTATTTGACATACTCAATATCTATAATTATTATTTATAAACTGGCTTTACATGGGTACCATTTTTGAGATTAACATACAAAAATACTATTTGAATAACGTACCGACTTTTCACAAGAATTTTCTAAAAAATCTTTACAGCTTCAGGTCAAATGAAATACAAAACTGCTATTGTAAATTGTTTGAAACACGAAAAATGCAACAATATCAGATATCTGCTAGTTTATTTGTTACGTGCTTCCAGTAAAATTGGTATTGTGGTTATCTCTACGGCAAAGTTGCAAACTTCTACCAGCTGTGTGTATTGGAGATTTTAGTTTTGCAACTTTGTTTGCCATACAAAATATACTCGTAATAGAACTTATTGGAATCAGAAAATATGTGAATAGAATCATATTCGTAATCATAAGAGTGCAGGGAGATATTCGTTCTAATTAAGCAGCCTGATTTGTTAGTAGTTTTATCCGTCAGAAGACTGTATCTTTCCCTTCTTGGATAATTTAGTATTCATACTGTTGAGTTAGGGATTCTGTGTCAGTTATACTATTGGACCATTGCTTAAGTGTAGAGCGGGCATTAGATAGTTCACAAGATTCTTGTGTTGTATTGTATATTATATGTTGTCGTCTACATTGCTGTCTTGGGTTTGCTAATCTGTAAGGGCAATGAATGTATGTGTTAGAAAATAAATAAATTAAAAAAAATATCTGTCCGTTGTGAAACCGGACATAATCAAAATGTTTGAAATCATTAAAAACACAAAACTCGTCAATAATTTCAAAACTGTCAAACACATCTTGAAAAACTGAACAAACGTGACATAGGTTGACTGGCCTGTTGGTCTAGTGGTTAGTGACCCTGACTGCTAAGCTGGAGGTCGTGGGTTCGATCCCCACCCAGGACAAATCTTTGTGTGACGAGCATAAAGGTTTGTTCTGTGTCTGGATGTAATTTATCTATAATATGTACCTATGTATTTACAAAAAAAAATTTATTTAAGTAGTATATCAGTTGTTTAGTACCCATAACACAAGCAAATATAATTGCTTACTTTGGGACTAGATGGCGCTGTGTGAATGTGGTAGAATATTGTTATTATATATTATTATTATATATAGGTAAACCCGTGTAAATAGAAATGGAGAAATGGAAATACTTAAAAAACTTCCATTTTATATTTTACTTTAATATGTTCATCTTGAATAGTGTTTGTGAATTAAAATGAAAACGGGAATCGTACACTGAGAAGACAAGACATTTTTGGGTTAATTACTCTAACCTCCCAATAGTCCTGCAAAAATCACGTTGATCCATTGGCCCCGTTGCAATGTTTAAGAAATAAATATATTTTCTTTGCTTAAAAACACCATGTACACAGAGTGGGCGTTATATACTCGTCTGAAAGAACCGTGATGGATGCACAAATATCATACTTTGAAGAAGAATGCAGCATTACCTGGATAGTAGATAGTAACCTATACCGAATTCAATTTGTTTATCTTTAAAATTAACTTTGTCGGTATTGTCATCTATATAACTTATGTGTTAATGGTAGAAAATCTAAATTTAGTTAAATAAATAAATAAAAAATATTTATTAGCAGAAAAAAAGTAAATTACAATGGCCCCACACTAGGCAAGCCTGTCCTGTGGGTACCGTAGCGTTTACATTGTACGTTTAGGGTTATGTTAAACATTTGACAACGATATTGAAATGACTAATCGATAGGTAAAACATGGTGTTTTCAATAAAGTCGTTTGAAATTCAAATTGGTGGCTAATACTAATTTTAATATGCACAAAGTAATGAAAACTGCCTGTTAAAATACCTAGACCCAAAAAAAAAATATAAAAATTAGTGAAACCATCAAAAAGTCAGAAAATGCAAGGTGCGACGTATGCGAAGCTGGGCCTAGTCATTAGTTGTATTAAAAATTAAATATAAGAAAGAAAGAAAGAAAAGAAGAAAGAAAGAAAATACATTTATTAACCACATTTGTGTGACACAGGTAGGGATAAGAATAAAAAATAAAAATTAAATAATACAAAAAAAAAAATAACCAATTGCACCTACATGTCACACCTGCGGGAATCTGGACTCTGCTTAGCATAATGCTGTGGCGCCAGCAACTAACAGCTGCTGGACACACAACAGCGCTATATACATGAAAGTTTTCAGACTAAAAGTTCATTAAAAATTCACACTAAAATACGTAGTGGTCACGATAATATGAACAACAACAAAAAAATATCGGCAAATAACAGTCTGATTCTGATCAGACAACAATGGGTGCCGGCCGCGGCTACTTACGTAACGCATATTAAGTGGCTTTCATCTTACCGACTATTGTGCACTGTGACCGTCGTGGACTTCCGTGTGCCTTGTAAGATATACATCTCATACACAAAATCAGATAACCTACCATTTTGTTGTTTTTTTGCTTGCTTTACTTAAGAGTTTGTTATGAGTGATATAATTTTTTTTCAGTGGATCTATCGCTTCTGTTTTCTGTGTTATATTTGTTCTCTTGATACGATTTGACTCTAAGTATTAAATGGCTCAAGAACTTGCGCCAGCAATTTAGTAAGAGCACAAATTACCTATAGGGTCCAAGTCGCAAATTATGTAAACGTGTCCAGTTAATGGCAATTTGCTCATCATCATCATCATCTCAGCATATTGCAGTCCACTGCTGGACATAGGCCTCTCCCAACACGCGCCATAACACTCGATCCTCCGCCTTCCGCATCCAGTCAGACCCGGCGACCTCGCTCCCTATTAAATGGGGCCTAGAATGGCTAGTAAAATGTTGGTGTGATGCACCTCTGTCTACCCCTTCGGGGATAAAAGCTATGAATATATGTACATATGACAACTAGTAACAACTGCCAATGTACAAAGTTATCTCATATATAAAATAGTAAAACTACTAGGCCCCAAAACAAAAAGTTAAAATATCGGTAAATCAACTCGAAATGTCAAGATTGAATGGTATTCTAGTATGAAAATCTCAATACAACACTAAAAATAAAATAAAATTATTTTCCCGAACCAGAAACCGAACATCACCACATGTCATGTGAATAAAATAAACATTTAATATTGTATAACCTAAGCAAGAATCATATACCAAACGCGTCTTGCAAACCTAAGCTACTCACATAAAAATATATATCAGTAAAAATAAAACGTCTAACTGTATAAAATAACGACTGGTATCCGCAATAAAACAAGGCGTATACCGCACTTTTACGTCAATCTCTAGATCCCTTAGCTAGTACCGGTAACTTGAAGGGTGGTAACGTAAGGAACGTTAAGCAATAACGGTAATAAGCAGTAAAATTTACTGAGTGTTAAATGCGGTTGTATCAATTACTTTAAGGAGTGGAAATTGTAATTGGGATAAACTTTGTTGTTGGATTAAGGTGCTATAAAAACTGGAATTTGGACTTAAATTAAGCAACTGTTATTTCAATTGCTCTGCAATGCAGCAGTTTTAGGATTTTGTCTGCTAGGTTTCTCATAGTCTTCATGACTATCACAAAAATTCTAAGGTTGTTGCCTTAGAATTTTTGATAAGGACAAGAGAAGGACGCTCTAAATAAAACCCTGTATCAATTGATCTGGCAAATAGCTTTTCATCTTGTTCTTGTGAGAAAAGATACGAGTATAACATAAATGCGATGGGTTGATTATATGCTGCCTTGGTAGTGTTCTTTTTGCTGGAGGATAGCAGTCTTCTGAGTTGTTTAAATATTGTGTCTTCAAATACTCTCTTAGCATAATCACTTATTTAATAATTTATACCATTTATCGTTTAGACCATACATGATCGTCATATAAGGCCAAAAAGGTGACAGCAGATTTTCCTGAGGCCAATTCGCTGAAAAGATTGAGCTCTAGCAAAAAACTCAGACAACTCTTTTTAATCGCCAAGTTACAGAATCAATGGGTTGCTATTTGAATTATCATAAAACCAAAATATTCAGACTACTATTTAGTCAGCCATTAACCCTACATCACAACGTTACACCTAAAACAATTGCGCAATCATCTCGAAAAACGTTTGCGGGCTGTCGAAACAAAATTGCCAACACTTTCAGCTCATCAATTAAACTCGAATTTATTCATTCAGTTCAACGCAACGGAGTGTTAACGCAAATATAAAATGAACCGTCCAACAGCTTAACATCTTCAAAAGAGTTTCAGTTAATCGACTCAGCTAACAGCCATTGATACTGGTAAAGTAACGAATGATTGAATTTTGTTTTTGTTTTAATTATTTAAATTAACGAGTAAAAGGCAATGGCAGAGAAAACATTTTATAATAATAAAATAATAATAATAATATAATAATAATATTCTACCATATTTTTTTTTGTAAATACATACATATTATAGATAAATTTCACCCAGACACAGGACAAACCTTCATGCTCATCACACAAAGATTTGTCCTGGGTGGGGATCGAACCCACGACCTCCGGCTTAGCAGTCAGGGTCACTAACCACTAGACCAACAGGCCAGTCAAATGATAATATCACTAGAAGTCGCGCTGGGCTTTCTTCCCATCGTTTTTGTTTGGCCACTGCTCAGCCCCTATTGCCCGTAGCATGATTTTATATAGACTATAGCCTTCCTCGAGAAATGGACTATCCAACACTAAAATAATTGATAATTCAAATCAGACCTGAGATTAGCGCGTCAGCTAAACAAACAAACAAATTATTCAGCTTTACAATTTTAGTATAGATATTATGTAGATTCCTTCCGTTTGCTTAACTCCATGGACAAGATTACCTGCCCTCTGATTCTAAGCTGCCGGAAAATTTTCGGCTGGAAATGTGTGCCAGAAATGAAAAAAAAACAACATTATGTAAACAATTTGATGGTTGTCGAAAAATATCTTATATTAATCAGTTCGTAATTTTCTATAAGGTAAACTATACGTCGTTCTAAGATTCGAAAAAGTTTAAGATCCGGGAGCAATCCGGCTTTTTTTTATCCTTAAATATTGTCTATTTTAGCTTTAATAAGGCGTCTCCGTAAAATTTTGGGGAAAATTTTTTGTTATTTCCTTACATAGAAGTGTTTGCAAGGCTTTTTTTCTGTAATAATTTAATTTATTAACCCCTTTATCCGTTTTAGTCGAGTTTATCACATAAAACTTGTAAACACAAAACAAAATCTCAAATTCGTACATATCCAACTTTGCCATTAAACGCATGCTCCCGTTCTGTTACAAATTCAATCCTAAATAGGATCTGGCTCGTTATTATGTTATTAACATTAGAAATTACGACATCTCATTGTACTGTAATCGGTTCTGATACTGGCTTTGTGTGGTTACACGACTTGTTACTTCTACTGGTTAACTTATTGCGAGGCTTTCACAAGTGGACACTGTAACTGCTATGTAGGTACTAACTTGTACTGAACTCATTATAAGTTCAAACTAGTTACTTCAGCTAGAAGTATTCATAAAATACTTGACATTTCAAGTAGAGATTGTATAATACATTAAGAGGGTTCATACTTAGGAATGGCAAACGTCGCAATTTAGTATCATATTTTTTTTTTTTTTTAATATTCTACCACATTTACACAGCGCCATCTAGTCCCAAAGTAAGCAATTATATTTGCTTGTGTTATGTGTACTAAACATCTGATATACTACTTAAATACATTTTTTAAATGCATACATATTATAGATAAATTACAACCAGACACAGAACAAACCTTTATGCTCATCACACAAATGGTGGTGGGTGGGGATCGAACCCACGACCTCCGGTTTAGCAGTCAGGGTCACTAACCACTAGACCAACAGGCCAGTCAAAAAGTTTTGGATTTTATTATTTAATTGGAGCTATTTTTTGAATGTTTTGAATACACTACAGTAATCCTATGCAGTTAAGAGCACTGCGAGAAAAGCGAAATTCGAAACCCGTCTAACCAGCGTGGTATAATAGGCTAAATTCTTTTCACATTGTTTGGAGGAGACCCGTGCCATGCAGTGGACGTTTATGGGTTGAAATTATGAAATTAAATCTTTGCTCTAGTCATAACCTTAACCTTCGCTCCTCTAATAACCTTCTCCTACTTTGCCCCCCTCATAGCTCAAGTCTTGTCCACTCTTCCTTCAACATTCAATCTATCCTTCTTTGGAATTCGCTCCCTCTCGAAATCAGGACGGCCACAAACCGTGAATCTTTTAAGACCAAAGTTCGTCATCTTTATATTAAATATATTATGGCAGAATCATAAATCTTGTACCTATCTCTTGCACATTAGTTACATTATAGTATGTATGTATATTTATAATTTATATATTAATATCTATATATTTAATTTATTTTAATGTTAATACTTTATTATATTATGTACCTATTTGTAATTGTTTATTGTTATTAGAATATTTATTCCCATATTGATGTTATTAACTGAAAGCACCTACCTCAGTTTTGTCTCTACATCACCCTAAAGTCGATTGGTAGATAATGCCTCGGGCATTAAGTCTGCTTTTGTACTTGTTTTGTGCAGAAAGTTTAATAAATAAATAAAAATAAAAATTGCAAAAAATTTAGTTTCAAAACGGACTTACTGTCGACTCACCATGAGTCGGATTGTATATCAATCACTAAAAATAACGTTAAAAAACTCACAAAGTAGGTAATTGGCACCTCAACTCGTTTAAAATTCAGGCGTCGCTAGAGACGGTTATCTGCGTCGGATTCAAACCCGCACCACACTCCACAATGGACACGTGTCAACACTTCAACACGATCGAGTGTCAGTTTGTTCCTATTTGTCTTTTAGTTTTATATAAGATAAATAGTATTTGCATAGGACTTTAGTATGTTTAAGCCTTGATAGTATTACCCCCGAGAGTTAAGGGTGTTTACAAACTTACGTTTCCTCTAAGCTGTATTAGGCATACTTACAATTGCGCGGTTGATTGAAAGGAAATTCTCGTATACGCCATGCTATCGCCTTGCTGTGTGAAATCTTTTTTAAATTTATTTGTAAAGTTTCGTCTGTTTGACTTTGGGTACTAAGGTACAGTCGAGTTCATTAATATATTGGCACCATCAAGGATTCAAAATATTGTGAGCGTTAAAAAGCTCAATAAAGGTAAGGTAAGGTTCTATAGTAACCTATGGATCAAATATATGTCCTCATGTGAATGGTTCAATAAAATATGCTATATATTATACAATAAGTTGTAGTCACACTTTTCAACAAAAATATCGAATGAAGGTGCCAATATATTAATGAACTCGACTGTACCTACTGAAATACATATAATAATACTAGAAGTCACGCGGAACTTCGCTCCCGTCGTTAAAAAGGATTTTCGGGAATAAAAGGCGTGATACTATTGAGTTAGTATAAGTAATAACAAAAACAAACATTTACATTTGACATTCGGTTTCAAAAAAATAGTGTTTAAGTTAGTAAAATAGTACTTTGTACAAGAAAAATCTTGGGAAATTCCACCCCAGAAATAAGTTCACTTTCATGATTCAAAGGATTAAGGCTTCTCATTCCTCAGATTTATATGTGACTGTACTTAAGCAGGTGTAAAGATAACCATAGATAATCACACGGTGCTTAAGCTCTCGATTAATAAAGAGGTATTAACTTTGCTTAGAACTAATATTACGAGCGTGTTCCAGTTGGCAACGTCGACTTTTCAGCATCATTACTTTTTTTCAATGTTGTTTAAATATAGGCATTGGAATTTATTAATTTTTATTATTACTCCTGTGAGGTCCTGTGCTGCTAACGTTGATCTCCGGTGAAGAAAAATAGCGTGAACTTTACGCTGTTGTTCTCTGAAACTCAAATATCCTAAAAGGTTATCTTTTAGTATTCTCTCTAACTTGAGGAAAAAAGTACCTTGCCCAGTAGTGGGACATTAATAACGTATGTACGATAGTGCCAATCGGAATAGAGCACATATTTTCGTCGATTATTTTCCCGAAACGAATTCAAACATACGATGACACCCATGAATACGTACTAAAGAACGTCATCATCATTTCAACCCATAAACGTCCCACAGCTGGATACGGGTCGTCTCCAAATATTGTGATTACTATGTGATTTACTATACCACGCTGGCCAGACAGGTTTGTATAGGGTTTTGTTTCGAATTTTCCATTTCTTGTAGTGCAATTCTTATTGTCTGCATAAGGTTACTTCCTAGTCGCCTTAACCCTTTAACGGGCAGATGAAAATGATTGAAAAAAAATTGTAGTTCAAGGACTTGCCATTTTAAATTTATTTCCACATTTACCTGGGTTGGTGTGGAGAAAATAGTTCCCTATGCCCGTTAAAGGGTTAAACGACATCCACAGGTTGCAAACGGGTTAGTGACATTATGTATTCTTAACCCGTTACTACACGGATCTTTCTTCTTCGAATACTTTTTCTCGGATATTATCCCCTGTACCTACTTATATCGATCTACTAACATACTACCATTAAAACAAGCCAAACACCCCGCCCACGGTAACCCATCCACTATCTCAGTACATGAATATAACACACAGTAGGCACACAGAGAGGCTACGTTCGGCGCGGCAACATTAGCTCGATTGACACGAACATGGGCCTTGTTACTGCTATCCAGATGCGTATCAAACGCCTTTGGGCTACTGTTTTCGTATCCTCGGCTAAGACTTAAATCTAGACTGGATGGGGCTATATGCAAATGATGGTTGATTTTTTTTTTTAATAATAATATTCTACCACATTCACACAGCGCCATCTAGTCCCAAAGTAAGCAATTATATTTGCTTACTTTGGGACTAAACAACTGAATATACTACTTAAATACATTTTTTTTTGTAAATACATACATATTATAGATTAATTACACCCAGACACAACAAACCTTTATGCTCATCACACAAAGATTTGTCCTGGGTGAGGATCGAACCCTAGACCAACAGGCCAGTCTTTTCAGTTTCATGTATGTATATATAAAATAGGTCTAGGGACATGTGTTTTGAATACAACCTGCCTTCACACATAGAAATCAATCATAGTAATATAATCCTCCTTGTCATCACCCTTTGGCCTATGTCCACCCGTGGACCTACACCTGAATATCACCTTATTAAGCAAGCTTAGCAAATACAGGAGTACTAGATTAGAAACAAAAAGGGAATATTATAAACAACTAAAATCACTGGTTATTACCTCATTATATAGGGAAAAAATTGCATACTTTAAATTTAATATTAATAATAATGTCAAAAATCCAAAGCTACTTTGGCGTAACATAAAGAATACTGTCTGTAGATTTAAACCAAAAAATGAATTGCCTTCCCATTTTAATAATCCAGAACAAATAAATAATCAATTTCTCGATGTACCAGGCAATAGTTCGGTCAGTGTATCTCTACTTACTTTCTTCGAGTTTCATAAATATCGTGACACCACTTTCACAATCACACCAGTAACTCCACTCGTTATTGCACGACACATAAAAGAATTAAAATCAAATGCGCAAGGTTATGACAATATATCCCTAAAAATGCTGTTGCTTACATTACCATATACTTTGTCAAGCATTACTGATCTAGTTAATCGTTCAATAGAAACATCTACATTCCCTGAGCTTTGGAAAATTGCCACTGTTCGCCCTTTGCCTAAAATAGCTAATCCAACAGCAATAAAAGATCTTCGACCCATTAGCATCTTACCCTGTCTGTCAAAGGTTTTAGAAAAGGTAATATGTCGGCAATTGAAAATAAATAAATATTAGAAAATAATAAAATTCTACCTGAGCTACAGTCTGGGTTTAGAAAAAGACGTGGCACGTCCACTGCACTTGTTGACTTAACAGACAACTTATTGACAGCACAGGATCAAGGTATGTGTTCGTTGCTGGTATTGTTAGACTTTACTCGTGCATTTGATGCAATAAATACGGATCTGCTGCTGTCGAAGTTGAATTATTACGGTTTTGATAAAAACGCGATAATATGGTTTCACAGCTACTTGAGAAATCGTAAGCAACTTGTAGAGCTAAAGCACAGCAACGGAACCAGTCATACTTCTTCCCTTACCACGCTTAACAGAGGAGTTCCGCAGGGATCTATTTTGGGCCCAATCCTTTTCATCTTATACTGCACAGACATCGTTGACTGTATCAAAAATACACAGTTCCATATATATGCTGATGACGTGCAATTGTATATATCTTTTAAGCCAAATGAGCACCAAAAGGCTGTAGCTGAACTGAATGACGATCTTGAACGAGTAGCAAGGTGGTCGGAGAGGAATTGCCTAGTATTAAACCCGACCAAAACTAAATACATGCTATTTGGCACAAAAAAACAACTTAGTAGGTTCCCTACAACAATAAACCTAAACTTAATGGGAGAGCCTATAGCAAGAGTAGAAGAAGCTCGTAATTTAGGGCTGCATGTAGACTCGAACCTGAGATTCGAAAAACACGTGGCTGAGTGTGTTCAAAATTTCTTTTATCGCCTCAAAGTGCTCTATAAAATGAGGCCATACTTATCTGAGGAATTAAGGGAGCAGTTAGTCGAATCTTTGGTATTGTCCAGGCTTAACTACGCAGACATAGTGTACGGCCCACGTTTACTTGGTCGAACGGACAGACTTATACAACGTGTGCAAAACGCCTGCGCGCGTTTCTGTTACACGATACCACGTAGAACTCATGTCACACCATTTCTTTGTGATCACTCAATTATTAAAATGAAATCTAGACGCAAAATGCATTTAGCCTGTCTCTTATTTGGTGTGATCAAGTTTAAGGAGCCTCAGTATTTATACAATAAACTGACCTGGAGAGCCAACAAAAGGGAGTGCAACACGAGGCTATGTTCACAACAGCTATCAATCCAAAAGCACAAGTCTGCCTCATTTAAGGGTAGTTTCCGCTACGCAGCTTCCAAGATTTGGAATAATTTGCCACCACCTTTAAGAATGGTGAATAACATATTTATATTTAAAAAAAAACTTCGACAGCATCTCTTGGAAGCGCAGCGGAAACTGAGCCACGTCAATGCGAATATTTCCTTAATATAACTATAAACGCACGCACACACACACACACACACACACACACACACACACACACACACACAAACACAACTATGTTGACGTCCACATGTTACATACTAGCATACCAATTATAATAGGTGCCAGTTGAAAACCAGCGCTTGGCTATCTGCTTAGCATAAGCTGAACTGGTCACCAATTTGGCGCAACCGTGAGGCACACATTGTGTTGATATACATTTTATTTAGTTTTTACTTATGTCTCCTATGTTTTATAATATATCTCTCTTGTAGCGGTTGTACCAAATAAATTTATTTTTCTTTCTTTCTTTCTTTCTTATTATAAATATTACTTACGTTGAATGGTAGGGAATGCTTCTGGCCTTTAGTCCGATTTTGTAGAGTACCGGTATAAAAAAGGGTTAATAAATAATCATTTCAACCCACAAAAGTCCCACTGCTGGGCACGTGTATCCTCCAAAGAATGTGGAGGGAATTTAGCCTACTATACCACGCTGGCCAGACGGGTTGATATAGGGTTTTTTTTTTCGGATTTTTCTTTTCTCGCAGAGCTCTTGTCTGTTTTAAGTTACTCCCTTAATCGTCTTTTACGACAGCCACGGGTCGAGATAGGGTAGTGACATTATGTATTCTTAATCCGTCACTACACGGATAATAAAGAAAATAAATATAAAAATACATGAAACTCACCAATGGGTTGGCACTCACCTTTTTATTTATACTAATTTGTTAATTGTAACTAATTACCAAATGTAAAGTCATAATATTAACTCCGACTTGATAGTATAAATTAAAATAATATTCTACCACATTTACACAGCGCCATCTAGTCCCAAATTAAGCAATTATATTTGCTTGTGTTATGGGTACTAAACAACTGATATACTACTTAAATACTTTTTTTTTTGTAAATACATACATCAGCATCAGCAACCCATTTTAGTCCCACTGCTGGGCTCGGGTCACCTCTCCTCTAACTAGAGAGCTGAGAGGGTTTAGGCCATAATCCACTCACGCTGGCCAAGTGCGGGTTGGTGGATCAGACATACTCATAGAATTTGTTCTAGGGTATGTGGGTTTCCTCACGATGTTTTCCTTCACCGTTAGCAGATGGTAAGTCACTTGATTAGTATACATAAGTATTATAGATAAATTACACCCAGACACAGAACAAACCTTTATGCTCATCACACAAAGATTTGTCCTGGGTGGGGATCGAACCCACGACCTCCGGCTTAGCAGTCAGGGTCACTAACCACTAGACCAACAGGCCAGTAAAAATAAATGATTTTGACTTTGAGAGTTTTCGCAATTTTCTTCATAGGTGCCTGCAGTTTACCCAGTAATAAATCAACGACGCTAGTTCAGCCCGTTCCAGTATATCTATATCCTCGTGTCCGCTTCTCGGGTGTAAATGGGTGCATAATAAGCGACCATTCAAAATCAAGCAGACACATTCCGCACGGTATAATAGGAATTCTTCAGGTATACACATGTTTGTTAGTGAGTGCGTGTGTTCAGACATTTGTATGGGACTCCTTGAATAATGATTTACAATGTATTCGAGCTTTTCGTTGTTACAAAACTGATTTTTATCGAAAGTCCTGTTTGTGTAGTATGAAAATTTTCTTGTTTCGAGATAAAAGATTATTTTTGTACCATTATTGCTTATCTTGTTAGGTATACGTAAGTGGGATAGTTTGTTGTCGCAAATAGGCTGGACTGTTCTGATTTAAATTGAGGTACTATCTAGAATATTAGCTTGGGTATTTTTAAATTTCTGGTTTCACAACGGATATATTATAGTGGCTGAATGGATAAGCGACCGGTGTGCTAAACACACGGTCCGAGTTCTATTCTCCAAATTTCATTAAGTTACTTTCGCAATCATACCGTGTGGTGACTGGCGACATATGGATCAGATTCATAATCATAATAATCTGTTTTCTCTTCGTCTCCACTTTACTAGAAGTTGAGACCCGATAGTGGATTAAATCGGGTGTGTTTGTGCAAAACTTCTCTTATTATAATGTATTCAAGGCACGTATTGGATTATGTTAATATCGATAATACTCTATCATGTAATCTTTTAACATTCAAATATTCTATTCATTTAGATCATTTGTTTGATATAGTACGTCATACAAATCTAAAACGGTGTCAGTAAATTTTCTTACGACCAATTTGCCCATGTGGGTTTAAATTGGTCCGACCGAAATTTAGACCGACCTTTTGAAACCCCAATTGTATTCCAATTTCAATGACTTTTAATTACACATACAATAAAATGGTATAGAACCCTACTCGGTAAAATCCAAAAACAAAAAAAAATCATTAAGAAATCTTACTTTTGTTAAACTATAATTCCCAACGTTGCTATCCTAAAAAAAATATAACCCATAAAAGGCAAAAATATATCACCAAACGTGCCACCCACGTATATTCTAATACCAAAAACAATTGTGAGCTAAACGTTAAGTACAGTTAGCACAATAATGAGGTAACTGTAGCATTGTGACGTCACAACGGTACAAAATAACTGTAACGGCCAAAAACGGAGTACCGACCGATTGTACACTCGCGGACACTTAATGCCTTCACGACATACGGTCAGCAAAATAAACTAAGAAAAATTATAATAACTATAAGATGCTCAGAAGCTCCAACCCATGAAACTTAGGAAATACATTTCATAATTCTACAAGCATTGTTTTTTAATATTTAAAAATATTACATAAAGTTGTTTAAAAAATAACGTCAAATTTGCTGCCATATCATATTTTGATATTCTTCAATAAATTATGACCTAAATTATACATAAACGAATTTACTAATGAAAGCCGAATTTCTGTCTGACTGAATCAACCTGTATTTTAATGACTTATTTATTTATAATAAGGTCAGATTTGAAACATGTACATTGTTAAAAATATTTATTGTTTAAAAATAAAACAGTTTTAATAACTTTGTTAGGTAATATATAATAATATAATAATATTTATAGGCTTCTTTCGACCATGGTGAGTTTAATATGTTAGTCACCACTGATTAGTATATTTTGGTATTATTCATAATAAAACGTCTTGATACATATAAAGCAAATTGAAAAATTAAAATGAAAAATTAAGAAAAATGAAAAGTTAATAAGTATTATAATAAATAATAAAAATAGTAAAATTGATCCCTATTTTGACTGGCCTGTTTGTCTAGCTCTAGTGGTTAGTGACCCTGAATGCAAAGCCGGGTTCGATCCAAGACAAATCTTTGTGTGATGAGTATGATTGTTTGTTCTGTGTCTGGGTGTAATTTATATATAATAATATGTATGTAATAACAAAAAAAAATTAAGTAGTTTATCAGTTGTTTAATACCCATAATATAAGCAAATATAATTGCTTAATTTGGGACTAGATGGCGCTGTGTGAATGTGGTGAAATAATATAATAATTATTATTATATATATATATTGCAAACCGTACTAGTTCGCTTATCAGATGTACAGAAGAAAGCCGAATGCGTTAAACGGTAGTTAGTTAACCACAATTATTATTATTTAGTGCGTCGGCGAATAAAGGCGAGACGCCCACGCTGACTAACTGCATTAGAATAGTGTGGATATACTTTATTTTGATTTATATGGTGCTTTAACTTAGATATTAAAGTTGTTGAGTTTATTTTGCAAGTAAAGTAAACTAACTACTACTACATTTTTTAAAAAGAGTGGTTTGAGTTTCTTTTCAGTTTTTCTCATAGCTCCATCCCGTCAGCGAACTGGTCGTAGGTAAATTTGCTGACACTACTTTTCGGATAACCTGTTACATTCTTAACTTGTGACTTTCATAAGCGTTACTTTATAACCTAGATGATCAAACAAGATTTCATTTCAATTCAAAGTTATTGAGTTTGTACCATTCTGTCTGTGAATATTATCAAACAATAAACAATTGAAATTGTAACTACTCTGCTGTCAATTTAAAAGAAAGGCCCGAGTTCTTGCCAAGCTCTTCTCAGAGCTCGTGCTTGTCGGTAAACTAGCCTTAGGCAAATTTGCTGATACATATGGATATATGACGTTCATAAGTATCATTTATGTGATCTATATGAATCTGTATATAATAAAGTATTTATCTATTGTCTAAAGCGTCCATACATACATACATATACATATAGATCACGCCTCTTTCCCACAGAGGGGTAGGCAGAGACCATTTCCTTTCACTTGCTACGATTCTGACATACATCTTTGGCTTCTTCAACATTCATCAGTCTTTTCATGCATTCTCGCCGGTTGAGGGTACTTCTGATCTGTCCCTTCTTTAGAACGTCTTTATTTGGTCATGGTACGTTCTTCTAGGTCTACCCCTTCAATGTTGAAATGTTGTGTGTCTCCAATGTTTTCTTTCACATTCGCCTCATATATTTGTTTTGTCACTTTTCCTTCATTCATTCTCTCGACATGTCCAAACCAACTTAACATTCAAGCGTCAATAGCTTAGTGTGTATGTAGTACTGGCTAAAGGCTGATTCTGGGTTGAATCAGCAGCGTGGAGCATTCACTGGATTTGTGGAGAATTTATTTTCACCGCTGTGGTTGTTGAGGTTCGCCCATGTTACATGCGGTATGAGATTACTAGCGATATGTGGACATTATGTTATATCACAAAACTAAACGTCCACAAAAATACAATGCCATAATAATACTAACAATTTTAAAGGTTGATTTTTCTCATTCACATGTTAAAAACTTAAACTTATGATGCTAAAGTATTAAAACAAACAACAAAATAGCATAATCGTAAAATTTTAATTAATAACACCACATCCACACTGATCAAACAGTAACAGTACACGATGGTATCACTCGGCGCGCGCGCACCGTCGCGTCGCGGCGTTCTCCCTGGACCATCCTTTGTAGGTATTTATTAACAATTGTGCTCTTTGATGCGCCTGATACCAACTAATTATACGTGTGATTTATCTAAGTGACGTAACAATAGATCTAGTATACAGGGTGTCCCGTATTGTGGTATTCCTCGAAGCGCACGAACTTTGAACCGCATCAAAAATATTTTAATTAATATTAATTTAGTCAACAAAAGAAAACTAATAACTTGTTATGAATAAAAAAATCAGAACAAAAATCAGTTAGTTATGACCAACTTATTTTTCTTCGGATTTCAATTTGTTTGATTAATTTTTAAATTGTAATCAGCGAGATATGTAGTTTCGTTACCCTTGTAAAAATAAAATTTGTACAACCTATACAACTATACAAGGTGCAGGTAAGTTTCGCAAATATATTAATAGATTTTCTTAAAATATTTTTTTAGGAGTAGTCACACTCGACTGTACTCTTATCCGCTTGACGCTTTATTACGGCACAGGGACACCCTACATATATGCGTGTGCGCAACAATGTAAGTATTCCCATTGTGTTGTGATTTTAGATGACATTAATAGTTTTGGATGCTATGACAGAGTGATTAATTTGAACGCTTCGTGACTGGCTAATGCTGGGTGTTGTAGGTTCGATTTCTACATAATAAACCTTATAAGAATAATAACAATCGCAGCCCATATTAATGTCCCACTTTTGGGCAAAGGGTCTTCTTTATCTAGGAGCTGAAAGTTAACCCTTTACATAGACCATAATTTTAATAAAATAACAAATAGAAATTCTATTTTGTCATGCTCCAATATGCTGCCTGCTGCCTTTGTTTTGCAATATATTGTGACTACTAGACTTGCATTCAAAGCAATTTTCTAGACTTATTATTATATTATCTAAGTTCTCATAAGTTTATGCTCCTTGTAAGATAAAACAGGGTGTTTTCATCCAACACATTACAAGTTACACGCATAAAATTAAAACTTCTAACTTACCCCGAAACATTTTAAAAGTTCCGAATTTGCTTCCTAAGTTTGCAAGTATACGGAGTTGGTTGTGTCGAGGGACAAATTGGTACATTACCCCCCTTTTTATGTTGATGTTGAGTAATATATATTATTAGGAATGATATAAAAAATATGATGACTTGTATTAGGCAATTAGATGATCATCATCATCATCAGCAACCCATTAAGCTCCCACTTCTGGGCTCTGGGCTCGGATTTCCTCTCCTCTATCTAGAGATAGATAAATATATAATAGTGAAAATTAATTATAAGTAAATACACCGTTTGTAATGGACGTATTTTTTTTTTTTGCTGTTTTAACTATATGAAGAGAATGAATGTAGGAAAGATCATTTATTGCTTCCATTATGTACAAATATGTGGTACATGATATAAGTTAGGTTCCAATTAATATGGACCCAGTTGGGCACAGCACAATTAATTAGTAGAGAGAAAAAGTAGCTATTTGCAATATTATAAGGCGTGTTTCGTGTGTTAATTCTCATTCAACGTTGGAAGGAGTAGAAAAACCTCCCATAACCAAATCGAAGTTCTGGTGAAATCCTGTTGTAAAGAAAGGACAGGTCAGGTCCTATAGAGCTTGTATGAAAAGATTGAAGAATATATCAGAACCGTAACAGGTGGAAGGAAATGGTCTCAGCCTACCCCTCTGTTGGGAAAGAGGTGCGATCTATATGTATGAACGTATTCTTTGAAGTGATACCACGCGAGTGATAGCTAATAGTTAAATAAATCAAAGTCGTGAACTTTCTACAGCGGTGTTTCCTGAGCGCTATGACATGTCCTTCTTCAAACGAGGTTTAAAAAGAGCTATTCTCCAAAGGTAGGCAGCGGCTTGGCTGTGTCCCTAACATTGCCAACGTCCATGAGCGGCGGTAACCACTTACCATCAGGTGGGCCGCTTGCTCGTCTGCCACTTCAGGCAATAAAAAAAAAGTCGTTTTTACCCGACTGCCAGAACGGGTATTTCTTTTCTCTCGTATCTTTAAAAAAAAAATAACATATTTAACGCATATAACGTAAATTTCTTTATTCCCACGGTATTAATATTAGTGCGCTCAAGATAGAATGGCCTCTCTTCCATTGCAGTTTATCAGTAGTATAAAAACAACTTTGTCCCTTAAAAAACTACCTAGTTTAAAAAAAATAAAAGATAATAATATTATGTTTGTGTGTGTATTTTGTATAAGTATATAGGTATTTGTCTAAAGTAATTTGAGGAAACTGTCTTAGATTAAGTTAATTTAAAGTGTCATGTTTAATAACCACGAAAGTATCTGTTTGTTTTCCAAATAAAATAAAATAAAAATTAAAAAAAACGGCGGACTTTTGGCGCCAAATTGTAAGTAGAAAACATTATTTTTTAACCCAACCTATCGAGTAGGGTATCAAAATAAAGGGAATCAAATAGAGATTATAAATCTATACATACATATGTATATATTTGTAATCTCCATTTGATAACATAACATTATGTATTTAAATTTAATCAGAAATAATAATAACAACCATTTTTCGGTCTTTTTAGTGCGATTGATTTTTCGCAGTCGGGTTATTTTAATCTTTTAATTATTTACTTGTCGATACATACATTAAACAACTTCTAAATTAATCTTAAATATATTTTCAAAACCGTGTTCCGAACCTTAACCACTTAGCGTCCGCCAGTACAGCCCGGTAAGTGGTTACACCTACAGAGTGTTGTTTTACACGTCGAGCTAAAACGTTGTGAGTGGCATTTCAAACACACCTGCTAGCTGAGAGCTCTGAAACTTAGGATTAAATGTTTAAAACAATGTGTATAAAAGAACTTTTTTATAAATTACTTACAATTAATTCTCTTTTACGATTGAACTAGATTTTCAGGTTTAAATAGCAGTTATAAACATGGAACGACGGACACAGAGTAGATAAATAAGTAGGAATCAAAATATGTTTTGTCTCTCGCTTTACTAGTACTCAACCTACCTATATTCTTTTTGTCATCAGGACGAACCAGCGTCATCAGGTGAGAGCGGAGATGAGAGCGGCAGTGAACCAGAGTCGCCAAGTGAGAAGTTGATGCAAGTTCACAAGCAAGAATGGCTACAGAATGACAATAACGACAGGGAAAATATTAAAAGGTAAAGCTTACAACAATTTTGAATTCGCTGGGTACGAGTGGCCTTAGACCGGCTGTTGTAGAAGAAAAAGGGGAAGGTCTATGTTCAGCAGCAACGTCTGACGCGTGCCTACTCATGTCCTTCTTATCTTATCGTGTGGGCTTCAGGCAGACCCTGGTGTTGGAATTTATCAAGTCGCCCAAAAGGCTTCCAACTTGACTTAACGACTACCACATTAAGTGATAACCGGGACCAACGGCTTTACGTGCCTTCCGTAGCACGGAGACACTCGAGAATTAAATTGCCACAATCGGTCACCCATCATGGACTAACCTTGCCAAGTGTTGCTTAACCTCGATCATCGTAACGAACATCTTAGTACCACAATGCTACGACGCCTTACGACGACGATGTGATTATAACGGATAGATGTTAAGTAAATTAATTCTTTTTTTTACTGAAAAATTAATATGATTTTTCAGTACACTAATTCTAGAAATCGTCTTTATTATCTGTACGAGAAAATGTCTGGTTAAATGCGCTAATCTCAAAAACTACTTCGACTTGAAAAAATCTTTTAGTATTTATTGATTTAAAACGGGAATTTACGCGATTATGATTTAGGTATTTACATACCTTATAGTGCTTGACGTTTCGACCAGGTTACACCGGCCGTGGTCACAAGCTGACTGGTGAGGCGATGGCATTGCTCCGTCGCCGTCGGTGAGGTAGATTCACTTAAATCTACCCTCATATTATTGTTTCATATTCCCGTCTTAAATCTATAAATATTATCATGAAACGCGAAAGTTTAAAAGTAAATAAATCTTTTAGTGTTGGATAGCCCATTTATCGAGAAAGGCTATAAGTTATATAACATCATGCTTTGGCCAATAGGAGCCTATTGGCCAAAGCATGATGTTATATAATGAGCTTTGACCAGACAAAGGACGACGGGAGCGTAGCCCCGGGCATCAGCTAGTATATAGTATGTTAAAAAAATTATCAAAATTCCTCCATAAAAAACCGCTTTACATTTACAGAGAAGCTCACAGCGAACCATTGGCTTCAACATCATCAACGACTCAGGAGGCTGACAGCAGCAAACCTACGCCATCCTTGCAGAAGATCTTGCCGAAACCTCTGGACCTTCCTGGAGGTGCCATGCTGTATCACACCGGAGTACTTGCGGGCGTCGGCCTGGAAGGCATGGGCAGTAATATTGGACTGGGCAACTTGACCATGGGATACCCTCATAGTTTTATTCTTGGACTGGCTAATCAAGGACAGGATGGCGGTAAATATATTTGATAATCATTCAACTAAATTTTTAATTTGAATTCATCAGCAACCCATTAATGTCCCACCGCTGGGCTCGGGTCTCCTCTCCTCTATCTAGAGAGCTGAGAGGGTTTAGGCCATAATCCACACACGCTGGCCTAGTGCGGGTTGGTGGATCAGACATACCCATAGAATTTCTTCTAGAGTATGTGGGTTTCCTCACGATGTTTTCCTTCACCTTTAGCAGATGGTAAGTCACATGACTAGTACATATAAATTCCACAAAGTGAAATCCACATTGGTACTGCTGGTCGGAATCGAACTCGGACCGCGTGTTCATTAATTTGAATACTTCTTCTTATTATCAAAGAGGTTTGATATAAACCTTATATTTATCTAGTCGTCCAGAAGGATTCCAACTTGACTTAACGACTACTACATTAAGTGGTAACCAGAACCCACTAAAAACCTATCTCTTTTCTGTACCGGGACTAACGGCTTTACGTGCAATAATTTGAAGAAGATAATTTGGAGTTTGATATTCAAATATACAAAGAATTTGCGATTTATTGTGTTCAGGAGGTATACATATTTGATTAGAAGATAATGTTACGTGAACAGGTACTTAGATTTTTTAAATTGTCTATTATTTTGTGAAGTAAAATAATTGAAATTGAATTGATATCCATTATTTTTTTTTTATTATTATTAAACGCTTAGGATGTCAATGCCAAGTCTCCACAGAATGATCTAAATTAATATATTAAGAATTTGACTATATGTTTTTTAAAAAACCAGCGTCATCATCAACCCAGCCGCAATTCATCACGATCCCGCTGTCGATGGCCATGGCAGCCGCAGCGGGTGCACCAGCCACCGCCACCAACGGGTGTCCCAGCGCGAGCAGTGACGATAGCAGTGAACTACAAGACTTGAGCACCGGCAGGAAGTGACACGCTTTATGGTAACACTAACAAAAACAGATAAACATGATTTCAAATGTACATTTTCTCATTCCTCAAAAATAAGTGACAATGTATTTGTGGCGGTTTTGTCGAATGGGAGATCAATGAGACAACGTATTGATGTGACTATTTAATAGCGACTAAATGTACACATAAAATACGACGCGCGGGCGCAGCCGCGAAATACCTGAGTAAGCAAACACAAGTAGGGTACCGTATAATATAAAATAATTGTATATGGGTACTGTACAATATAATTTAATTATATGTGTCCCTACATATTTTTCTTCTGAAAATTATGGTTATCAATTTGAAGTAAATTCTTCTTATTGTTACAGAATCTACGCGCATCAGCCGGAGTAAAGTTAACAATAATCATATGAAAAATATTAAAGTTATATAAAAATCATTATGCACCAAAGCTTTATATTTGGACTATTAGCAATATTATAAACTGGAATTGTTGGTAGGTATGTATACATAATCAAGGGAGTTATTACATAATGTAACTGTTATTACTTCATTATCATTGTTCTACAAGTACTGTAAGGGCTAGGGTGTATTGCGAGCGAGTAGCGGGTCACCGTTAGAGTTTATTCTTAAATTGGCTATAGAAATTGCAAATATTTTCTACATAATCGTATCTTAGTGATAATAAGTATTGAAAAAGGTCAGTAATGAACTAATATTACAAAATATTTTTTTGTTTATATTTGTTTTATTTACAAAATGATCAAATATATATTGCTCTCTGCCCACAAAAGTATAATCCTATTATTTTAACAAAAGTAGCCTATTGTAAAGAAGTCAAATAGGTTATATTCGGAAATTTTCTCGATTTACTTAGGATAAGGAGCATGAAAAAGAAAATATATTCTTATACAGTCACCTTGCGATTCATAAAAAAATAGTACCTAACATCTTTTGCAAAATATATTTCAAGTTTATTCTGACGCAAAAAACAGTCTTTTCTGTTTTCCTTAAGTGATAAAAGCATTCAAAAACATAACCAGAAATGAGGTAGTAACCAAACATCTTTTATTATGACATCTGCAGCAGAGGCACTTCTCAAAATGATATTATCACAGCGCTTTATCCAATTTCAGCGAAGCGAACTCTTAATATTGCTGTTATAAATATTCAGTAACCGTGAACTGAACACGACGGAACAATATTCTAAGTGCTGTTATATTTATACTCGCATATACGTTTTTAGTGTTGTAGAATCAACATCATTACTTTTGGTCTTAATTTTATTTTTATTTTTGTTCGAAATTCAACTGTATCTTGATAAAGATTTACCAATTAAACTCGAGAGCTTTGTTAAACATATTTTAATTAGACGTCATTATACTCGTCGTGGTATTAATCGAACTACGTTCGAAGGCATAATCCCACTGCAGACTTTTGGATATAGCACCGTCCTAAGATAGGCTTAGGTGTACATCCAGATATGATATCGTAACCAACGCTCTCAGCGTTGTTCAACTAGGTGATTTTACGGTTTTCGGTTTACGGCCTCACTAGTTTGACCAAATATTTTATTGATTACTACGTATCTCGCTACTCGTTAAATGTACACATAGACCCAATTTGTAATCATCAATTTATAAAAGGATTTTAAATTAATTAAGCCTATTTAATCACAACGCAAATCCTTGCCACATAAAAAAAATATTACTGTATTGAAATCAAAGCTCTTAATTTATTGTATTTAAGTAAGTAGATATTAATATTGTTTGTATGAAAAATAACAAAATATGCGTATTTTTGTACCAAACATTAATACTTCTTAAACTGTTAACTGAGGGTTTATGATAATACAATTGTTTAAAAACGCATTTGTACGTACTGTGAGTAAATTATTTAGGTTTTATTTAATTTTCCTTTAGCACATTGTTCAATTTTAGTTTTAGTTTAATTTCGGTAGCGGGCTGATCTACTATAAATAAGTTACAAATTAAATTCAATTAAAATGAGGTTTTGAAAAAATACGTCGCTATCTTCAATAGTTCAAAGTTCATTTATTCAAAACATTAAAAATTACGTGGCTTTAGAACTTGACAAAGCGACATCAACCGCTCCCGCTACGATGTAATCGTCCGCTGCTAGTGAGACCACGGCCTTATACTATAGTTATTGTCATTATCATTGAAAAGCATTTACTACTTTTTGTTATTTTGTCCATATTTAAGTTTCGTTTGTCACATAGATCACAGGACAATCATTTTGTTCTAAACAATGTTTTTGTGAAAAAAATATTTATTAATAATAACTGTATTATTGTTTTAGTTGATACTAATTGCGATGATAGAATTAAAGTAATTCAAGAAGAGATTATTTTATGTTAAGTATTGACCAGATGGACCGACGATTTGGTTAAGATTTCGATGCATGCGGATCGTTGCATCGTTGCGTTCGCATCGTTGGATGCGGGCGGCACAATATCGCTCGCTGTGGCGGAAATTAGGTGAGGCCTATGTTCAGCAGTGGACGTCATTGGGCTGATATGATGATGATGATGATTCATTGAGTATTAAAACACTATTATTGCATTTTATTTATTAACCCTTTCACCACCACGCTAATAACGAAAAACTGTGTTTCCTACGTTAAGCAATAAAAAATAATATGAACAGGTAAAAATGTTCCTGATTCTGGAAATAAACATTGGCCGACTTTTTTCGTCACTAAAAGTTGAAGTGCAAATGACGTTATATGACGTCGTTGGCGTCTCGATCAAGGTATTGAATGACGTTATGACACGTCCTTGGCGGTTAAAGGGAATACTATGAGTAAAAACGTTTATTTAATTTCTTTGTAGCCAAACGGGCATTCATTCATTTTCATTACATTTTAGTTTAACAGGGCAAGATTCGAGTCACCTTCTTTGACATGATGTCAATATTGTCATCCTTATTATAATTGATGTAGTATTATAAAATAAAGTCGCTTCCCTCTGTATGGACGCTTAGATATTTTAAATTACGCAACGGATTTTTTATGCGGTTTTCACCAATATATCTTCACGAAAAAGGTTTACGATCATTTTATTACCTACATTCCGGGTGGCACCGGGGATGTAAACTGGCATCTTTAAATTATATATATTTTTTTTAAGAGAAATTTGTCGAATAGTATTGTTAACAGAGAGCTAAATGTCACCGATATAACATCAAATTTTATTCTTATTGAAAGTGATTTATCTTTTTTTAGTGTATAATTATGTACCTACTATTATTGTAATAACATGTACTATGTTGTTTTTTTTTCGTGCCTGTGGTCTATTATATATGTGCATCGAACAAAAATATGTAACATCGCTGTAACGATTTTTTCTTACTATAATAAATGTTCCTTTTGTTTCAGTTTTTATAATAAAAGCATTAAAAATTATTAATTGTTTTCTTTGTGAAAGATGCCGGCTATTTCTGGCTGTTTATTGACAGGGGTATAGTAGGAGAGATATACCGTCAATGAATAGATCTGAATGATACCGTCAATAATCCTCAAAGCAACCGAACAACTCAAACTCTGAACCGCACCAAAAGAGTTATCGGTCGTTGCGCCCGCCAGTTTTTCGCCCGAGCGGGCGATAAACTGGCGGGCGAAATGACCGATAACTCCACCAAAATATGTACACTAAAATATTCTTCGAAACGCACCAGGTGCTTATAAATTAGTACTCATTTTTACCTAGCAGAAAAGTATTATCTAATTACGTTTACCTATATAATTTATCGATCTGCAGTATGAAATAATAACCAAAGGTTTGCATAAACTTACGGATAATTTACAATACTTAGGTACCCTAGTTACGTAGGTATATAAGAACGATATCAGACATAATAAACATACGGAGGATCGTTTCAAATTTTTGTTCACTACATGGCAATAAACTATGGCAGGCTTACTGTCGTTCAAAATTTCATCACCACTATCGAAATTTATCATTTGGTAGTAAAATTAATATCTAATTAACATATTATTGTAAAATTATACCATATTCTACAAAACAATAAATTTGAAGACCGATTGTCAAGTTGTCACAAAAACAGTTAATCACTTCAACAAAAAACCAATCACCAATACGAAATGAATCGCAAAAAGCGAACTTAAAAAACCGACCAGCCTACACAGACCCTTTAAGCTCAGGCACTCGAATAAATTCCTCAGCAATTACAAAATAGCATTCATTTCTAGAGGTCTTCGGAAACTGGTACTAATATTTGGCATAGTATGTACTGCGACTTATTATTCAGTATTTAATAACATATTGGCTGATCGCTGATTGGTTGAGAGGCGACCAATGAACGAGTGTTTTAATAATGAATGAACTATAGGTACGGACGACTATGAAACTATTGAGTAGCAAAAACATAAAAGCTATTATACACGTCTTATTGTTCCAACTGGTTCTCGGATCGACGGTCGCACGATAAAAAAAAAGTTTATTAATAATACTAGAGTTATGTACAACGTGAATATTAATTAGATTCTTAAAGACAATACTTTGATCTTGATATGAAAGCAAATAATGCTGCCCGTTTACAGAGTACATTAAAATTTGACTTTAAAATTTACTCATGATGTTTAAAATGTGTAGGTACGAAGAGATTAAAAACCTTTGAAAAAATTTTCCTCAGACGGCTAATGACCAGTGCCGGGACAACCTGACAGACCTTCCTCATAATTTCGATATTCGATTAGTCAAAATTGAGGATATTAAATCTGGTCACAGTATTTTTAAATATTTGACAGTGAATTCAACCAATCGCTTATCGAGATCAAATCATCATAATTATCAAGTCAAAACATTAATCAGAAATTATATATTAATTTAAGAAATGTCATTATTTGTCCGTATCTCTTCATTATGGTCAAACTAAAAAAAAACTGCCGATTTTGACGTGTGAATTTCATAACACCTTCGAACCCATTTTGAATTAACTTAATTAACATTTTGAAATAACAAATTAAAGGTATAATTACGAACAACTGCCTCTTGTATAGTATGTAAGATAAATTTATTTATATAATATATATTTATCATATAAATCTATCAAAATTTAACTGAAAATTTATCGTTTTCGTGTTTTGAAGACATCTAAAAGTAACATTAGAACGCGCCACTCCATGCCACTCTTGTGTTCATTTGACAAGGTCCCAATAAGGCGTACATTACATATTCAATCGTGTACCAAGATAGGCAACATAGCAATCATGTGTACTTGGTAATCAACATAGTACTGTTCACTTGACCAGTACATCATTTATTATATAAGTATGATAAAACTAGCCTCCACCTACAGCTTATCCCGCATGTTATGTTAGTAAAAATAATTATAAGTCCTTCTCAAAGTCTTAGATTAATTATCACTGTGTGAATTTTCAGAAAATCGATTGCGTACTCGTAGTTAAGGCGTGAAAGCGTCATATTAATATTTATTTTCGCATTTACGATATTTGATTTACGATAAATAATCATAAAATTTGTAGGTATTTCGATTTTAAATACGTAGTAGGCAGTAACTTTATTTGAAATACTGTAATTGTCAAAAAGAAAACTTAAATTAAATGTATTCTAGACTCGAGTAAATAACTTTATTTAATAAGTACGATCCAGCGCAAAATATTAAGTTGAAAACACTACCCTAGCGTAAGGTAAGTTACCCTTTGTGGGTTCTAATGGGGTGAACAGCAAACGTAAAAAAAAATATTTAGCTAAGGTCTGTGTTGGTCTCAGGATCTTTCAATTTGGACACGAGACACAAAGGTATAAGATCTGGCATTTATGGAGTTCTAATTCGCTCCAAACATTTGACTGTCAAAATCAACTATACTCGGGCAAAATTGTGAAATGTTTGTAAACAAATCACTGTAAAATTTAATTTATAATATATTGTCTTACGCTGATATCAGTGGCATTATAAGTAACGTCTTAATAAACATTTTATAATAATCCATAAGTTGTTTAGTTTTACAAAAGATAGTCACATGTTTTTATTATTTATTCTACATTCAATTCCGAGTCTAGAGATTCCGAGTGGGTTACTCGGAGATTCCGAGTAACCCTCCTAACTCTTTACTGTATTTTCTAACCTTTTTTAAGCTAGAAGCTTGTATAAGAACTGCGTGAAATGTATTCTCTATATTAACATAAAGTAACAATTTAGCTAAGACTGCAATAAGTTTGTCCATTTATCACCATCGAGGGCGACGTGAATATGTTGAACATTAATGGAATAGATAACGAAGAAAAATACTCATTATCGTACAGTTACTGTTGTCGTTTGTTCCAACTAATAGGTATTCACTAAAGGATACAAATATAACCATTTGTTGTTCGGATGTCACGACTTTTAATTGAAAACGTTAAAAGATTCTTGAAATATTATTTAAGTACTGAAGAATGGAAATAAAATTATTTATTTATTTTCATAGCGGTCAGTTACATTCAGCTTATAACACCTCTCTCCAATTGCTAAGTACGCAAAACACTGGAAAATGGTTCCCAATATTTAATACTGTCCGAGTTGTGACGGATTAAGAATACATAATGTCACTACCCCATTTCAACCATAAGCAGACAAGAGCACTGCTAGAAAAGGAAAATTCGAAATAAAGCCCTATACTTACCAGTCTGGCCAGCCTAGTAGGCTAAATTCCTCCCACAATGTTTGACGTAGACTATGCCCAGGATTGGGACGTTTATGGGTTGAAATGATGACATGGAATATTTCCCATTTAAATATTTCAAACATCGCATAATAACTACAGATTCGTAGGGAACTCCTGAAATGCTAAAAAAACCTATGAATCTATTTCGTGGTAAGACTATTGCAGAACTTCTCTCCACCAATACTGACAGCTATTTTCTTCTCAATATTATAAACATACACTTCAAAATTCAATTGAAAACTTAAGAAGCTACATATTCTACAAATCTAGCTCGCATATCGCCTTTTGCCATACATACGTCGACGTGTAAAAGTTTCGCATTTCAAATGTATTAGTGACATCCAGTCTAGCTAGCTACTATATACGGCTATCTTGTATCACCACTCACTCTATTTTGCAAACCTAATCTCTGTATGTAATACATACAAATAAGTGTACGGTTTAAGTAATTCTGTGAGGGAATGGTGAACACATGTGAATACTTTGATTAAGTATATTCTTAGGCTCAGAGGGCTCGGAATGCCGACATCGTTGTCAAATGTCTGAATATGATAGCAACTTTTTTATTATTCAAATATTTAACAGGGATCCGATAAATCGAATGTCGATATTGCGAATCTATCAAAGCTGAGATAAAAATGGAGATGTGTCATTACAACCAATTGAGTGAGGTGAGTTGTTGTTTAGATATTAGAATTATACATATTACTTATTTACAGTTCAGTCAACAAATGGGTTGTAGAGTGCGTGAAAAGGAACCTAAGCGATTTCTTCGAAAAGTTGTTAAGGATGCTTAGAAAGTGGACATACTAAAAGTCCTGACGTTTCGAAGGTCAGCCGGAATGGGAGGAGGGGGCTAAAGGTAAAACTTTTTGGCATATAACTCAAAAACGCTAACTACTTCTGCTTAAACATATTGACTAGGAATTTATTCTTAAAATTACCAAACATACTTACTAGAATGAACGGAGATCGCCTATACCTAACGCTTTTTTATAACGAAAAAGATTCCGATGTATACGTATTCTTAGCTTTGTATAGAAGTATTACCTTTTATTAATATAAACAATTACTATACCTATAATTATAATAAACTGTCAACTTAGTAGGCATTACACGGAAACTGAGCCGCAAGGTTTTTCAAATTAAAATATTTTTCCTACATCGTACATAGTTTCCTATAACACGTCTCTGTTTACGGAAAATTATAACTCTTTTATTATAACAAGCTCTGAATAATGAATATATAGAAAATAATCAGGTTATGCACGTGTTGAACAAAATTAGATTTTTTGTTACTTATACAAAATAATTAATTAATTTTTTATTCGCAGTGGCGTAAATTAGGTGAGGCCTATATTCAGCAGTGGACGTCGTTGGGCTGATATGATGATGATACAAAATAATTGTATTTTTAAGAGAACGGCTGTTACTTATTATACTGATGAAACTTACCTATACATACTCGTACAGTAAGGTGTCGTAAAGCCGTCCACATGGTTACAAACTTGCCTTCCACAGGTTGGAATCCACCAAGAGCACCCTTTGGTGGATTCCAACCGTGTGGCCGGCTGTTGTAAACCAAATTTCATACAAACTTCGTGGATGGCAACCAAGCTCCCACCAAGGTCACCTGTAGGAACGCAAGTTTATAACCGTGTAGAACACCTAGTACTCGGAATATTGGGCACCAAAAACAATGATGCAGAACTATTTTAAAAGATTCCACATGTTACCTGAAATTTGTATACCTACATTAGTCGAAAAATGTAAATTGAACCTTAGACCAATAATTAGATGACAGAATTTGCCAAACAAACAAATTCCATCATAATATATCTGTTTTACACTAACAGTGGGATATTACCTTCTGCCCGCCGATTCAGCCAGATGGTAGGTATGTTTTTTTTTTTTTTTGTATCAGTATCAGTCATTTATTGTGGAACATAGGTAATTTTCAAAAGATATTACAGACAAGAATATAGAGAGCACTATGTCCTACCATTAAAGGTGTACAAATATCAAATCAATCAATCAATCAATCAATTTTCAGGTTCTAGACTACTTGTCTGTATGTTTTAATTAAATTACATTAAGATCAATTCAGCTATTAGCCGCGAAAGCATAATAAGCAAATCCACTCTTGCATTAATAATAGTTTGGATTGATGGATAAGCCGTATACGTCAATCACCAGAAATATGCGACGAGCCGTAAGTAACTTGATAAACAACATGATTTACTGGTGAACTAAGTGATCGTTCGTCGGCAAACGAAGCGTCACTATCTTTACGATTTTGTTTGTATGTAACTTAATTTGAGGGTAGCCGAGTTATTGGGGGATGTGTTATGCAGGAAATCGGGGAAAATGTGGAAGTTTTTGTCTTGGTGTGTATTTAAGTTGAAAGTGTTTCATTTCGGTTACTTGTCGAAATTCATTTCACAAATTGACACAGTCACTTATAATTTTAATATGTAACGTAATATCTAATACATATTATTATCTAATATCTCAAAACCGCTTTTTCCATGTTATGACAGTTGTTTAGAGTAGGTGCGGTATATAAATGAAATAAATTACAAATATTTCTAATTTATTTTATTCATAATAATTTTTAATAATAGCATTTTATTTCTCTCTCACACAGGGTAAATTATTACATAAAAACTTATTTGCTAGGTGATACAATCATTGAGTGAGTCTGTGTGAGAGACTGGTATCCAATCAATTAATATTATTGAACTTAAATTTATGTTCCTAAGTATTAATTAATCTATAAAATTCCGATGCTGTGAAAATTTTATCATCTTTTAAAACAATTCAAAAGCTAACATTACTACGTTCTACAAATGCCTCTATCTAATTAGTTAACAAGGTACATGTTTCAAGTATTCTTTAAAAAAGAAACGACAGAAAATGTCTAGTCTATTCAGAGGGGAGTCATTATGTCTTTTAATTATTTAATTCAAAGAACATCCACAGTCTATTCTTCTCATATAAGCATAAAACTAACTGCATACTACATATTTTCTTTGTGTAAGAAATTCTTCCAACTATTTTCCTACATGAAAATTTTCCTGTTGACGATAAAAAAAATATTAAAAATTCAATGTTGCCAGTACATGAATATTTTGCTAATGCTCATTATTCTAATAATGGTTGCCATATTGGTTTTGCGCGTCATTTTTGGATAGGGTAACCATGAATATCTGTTTAATTTGTATAATCTGTCACAAAGTAGTAGATGTGAATGGGAGATATTTTTTTTAATACCTATAAATATAAAATAATAAATACTATAATGTATCTGAAGATAGTCGCAATTTTCCATAAATATTATTATTTTGTATAAGTAAAAAATATATACTGTATGTATAAAACATAAATGCAATTATCTAAATGCTATTCAAAGAGTCAAGTAAAACTCTATAATAAAAATACATTATATTACAATTACAAGACCTTGTAGGTAATTAAACCTATTTCTGAGAAATAGCACGATTGAAAGGCTGGTCTTTCCCTGGGGCAACCTGCTTTGCCGTTCAGAGTACCTACTCATGTGGATAAATTTAAGCATTAAGCGTATGAATTTTAATTTATTTTGTAAAGGTTTTATTAAATCAATATCACGTACAATCCCTCCCCACACTTAAATTTTTGTAAGCCAAGCTTAACCACGACGAACCCTTCGTTATGACTTAAGTTATAATAAATATCAGTACAAACATTACCCTCCTATTTGGCAGTCGGATAAAAAATCTCTAAAATAAAAACTGCATGGTTACAAGATACTTCGATCGCTATGACCGGGCACGCGCCCGCCTAAATCGTCCGTCCGGTCTGAATATGGCGCGCCACATCGAGGTGCAAATCACGCGCAGCCTGAAGGACAGGTTTCACGTGGAAATATTATACAAGAACAAAGGGCCGTTTACCATCGCTTTGATACGGGGTTTTTCGTGGAAACTCACGACATACTCGTGGTATTAAAGTACTGTTGGCTCTTGGTGGTAAATAAAATAATGGAACTGTATTTTTTCTTTTAAAAAGAAAACGCCCGCATACTGGAACTAACTTTATGTTTATCATCATCATCATGATTATTATCATTTCAACGTCACACTGCTGGACACGACTGTAAAGCTTTTGTACCCTTTTTCTATGGAGAAGTGATTAGTGAATAATTTCCTTCCAACTTCTCCATTTATATTTTGCTGCTGTATACAGTATGAGGGTATTTCTGACTACCTGTGAACAGAATAACCCGAATTTCCCGCACTTCATATGTTTGCCATATCGACTATTTAGTGAAAACGGCTACTGCATGCGAGCCGTATGTCAGACAAAGCGAATCATTGGCCATATTACAAAAAAATAAGAATTTTGTTGTTTGATCAAAAAAGGTTAGTTGTTAAGTAAATTTCTATTGACGGCATGTCGAACTTTAAATTATTGAAGGAATATTGTATATATATGAATAAAATATTTGAAGTTTATCATAAGTTCACCATTACACCACCCTATGATATTTGCATAATCAGAAGTCTCCTGAACCTCGTACGTTGATCTATCAACCAATATGAAAAGACCTTTCTCGTGTTTGGTGCATGAGAACTAATTACAGGCACGTCGCATTTTTATTTTAACGGCTGAAAATGAGTGCCTTTGCCATCCACATTCTTTACGTTCAAAGTAAACTTCACTACGTTTAATTATGCCGCATGTTTATTACTTTTTCTTTTTGTTTCCTTTTTCTACCCTTTGCATGTTGTCTCATACATATAGGATTCATCATCATCATCATAATCATCATCATCTTCATCATTTGAACCATAACCGTCCCACTGCTGGGCACGGGTCTCCTCAAAACATTGTGGAGGGAATTTAGCCTAGTATACCACGATGGCCAGACGGGTTAGGTTAGGTTAGAAATAGAAATAGAAATATATCTATTTACGAGAAATGTGGTTACAGTGGTGTTAAATAATAATAGTCACGACAAATTCTACCATAACAATGGTACAAAAATATTCAAATGGTCAAAATCTCATTTAGTGTAAAATGTCAAATAAAATACCTGTGCAATGGAATTAATAATAAATGTCAAAAGGAATGTTTATGAGATAATTAATTTATAAAAAAATATTATAAATATATTATTAATAAAAATTTATCAAAATAAATAACTAAAATTAATTAATTAATGTCATTCAATATTTTAATAAGCCAAAGTCTAATGTCACGATAATGAAGATAGAATATCCAATAAAATTAATCGTATTTATATATTATACATAATTTAAATTATAGATGTTAAACATCGAATAATATTAATAGTGATTCCGGAAATTATGATTAATACTTGTCTGCATAAGGTTACTCCCTTAGTCGATGGTCCAAGTCGCCATGATGGTCGTCAATATTAAACTTCTTATGGTACACTCTTCTATCGAAATAGATATCCTAAAAAGAAGTTTAAAATTGTAATTCATAACTGCAATAATAGCAGCATTTCCCATAAAAACTATATCAATTATCTGCTACATTATGCTATAGTCGTGTTGTCTCAAAGGTATCCTGGACTGGTCTAGCTTCGCTGGTTGCTATGTGTAGTATGTTGACAAGAGCCCCTGAGACTGTTATGACGCGGCTGTACCGTTAACAGAATGCGTATAGATATCTATCTTAGGTTATATTAAGTGGTGTGATGACTAGTTTACCAGAGGATTACCACGAATATTCGGAATTAAATTATAAATAAATTTAATATCTTTAGTGTACACATACCCGATGATTTGTCTAATATACATTCATGTTAAAATCAATTCAAAACAAAATAAGGATCATAATTATAAACATAATACATTATTTATTTTTACGTATTTTAAATTGGAGAATGATTTATAATGCAAGTTTGTGGAAGGTTTTGTCTTATATTGGTTGTAAGTATATTTAAAATATTTTACGCAATTAAATTATTATATTTACAGTTGTATTCGTTTTATTGTTAAATCTAAGACTCCTAAGAGGACTAATATTATTATTACAGTTACAGTTTCAAGTTACAAATTAACGATCAATCATTTCCTATGATAGCAATAGCAACTGTCAATCACTGACTCGAACATAATAGGGGAGTTGCTTAATAAGGACTGCGCAGGAGTCGATATAAAAACGTCTAAAATTATGAGATGGGACGATCGTGTTACGAGCTCGCACAAAAACTGCGATCGGCACACACGCAACGTAACGTAAGGATCGAGTTGTAGGGACGAATATGCTTTACCACCCAAGACTTGGGTTTTATAAGTCGTGTCGTAATCGTTTCGTTATCATTTCAAACTCAGGTTTGATGACGTCAAAATTAGGACAGGACATTTCACCAGGGACATTAATGGATTGATTTAATTTTCACATAAAAAGCTTTAATTCGTTTTTTGACTTTTAAATGTGTATCTAACTTGAACTGATTAGAGATCACTTTTCAAATCTTTTTTTAAAAACTAAAAGCATTCTACAAATACTTATTCGAATAAAACAGTGGTATATGTTTGTCGTAACTGTATTTTGTAACTGATACGAGTAATTAGGGTAGTATTCGTGTCGTATGTGTAAAATGGTCTTATCAATTGTCGATAAGTAGCCAGTTGTCGGTATAGAGGGCGTAACACTGTCTCCCGTCAACATGTGTCGGATCACACGGGGAGATTTATTTGTGGTCAATTTAAAGTAAAGTAAAAACAACATTATGATCAATACAATTTTACCTTAGGTTCAGTATACCTTGTTAAAAAATAAACATAAAATAAAGCATTTAATAAGTTTTGTAAACGTTTAAAAAATATATAATGTTCGTTTAACATAATACTACTGTTCCTACATGATTGTTTTAATTCTCGTTCTCTCTCTAGAAAAGTCTCCATGTACATTTAATATAAATGCATAATGTGTTCATAAAATATGTGAGTAAAAATGCCCCCGTGGTACTACACGTACGCACGTAGCTTATGATATTCAGCGTACGCACACCGCGCAAAAAGCGGCCGCGGCCATTTTGGTCGCGCGCGAGCACAACGCGGTTATTACGGGAAATCTTATGTTAATTACAATTATGTACTTGCTTGTGCACCCTCACATACGATAGTGCGCAAAAACTCCGATCCTATACAATTTTAATGCGCTCTTTGGAATTTACGGGAGATTCCACGTGGTAGGGAGAAAAACTATGTGTTGGTGCGTGTGCTTCGAATTTTGATTGCGTTTGCTTCAGTGCGATGCATGCGCTTCGGTGCGGTGCGGTGTGGGGTACTTTGTTGTTCGGCACTTTGCAAATGTTTGAGATGTATGGAAATTAAGATGTTCGATTGGAATTTTATTTTATTTGGAATTCGTTTTGTATATGGTAGGTAAAGGACGTCTGGCTTGAATTTGTTTATTTGTTTTTGGTGTATTAGTCAAGTTTTTAATGTTACCAATTTTAGGTTTATTAAGGCGTCTAGTAAGAATGTTTTATTTTGATTATCCAAAATAATGTTTAAGTAAGTACCTGAAAATAAAAGCGAATCTTTATCTGTTTAGTTATTATTGCGTACATGATAACAAAGTAAAAAGCGGCTCGCCACGGTCGGATAAACCCCTAGAGTTTGTTGACCAGAGCAAAATATGTTGTGTAAAAAAATTGATATCCAATAAATATAATTTAACGATCAAAATTTTCCTTCTTTGAATGAAGACAATTATAAAGAAGACCATTTAAATATCAATTAAATATATCACCAACAAAATAAAATTATAATTGCTTTATAAGCTACTTCATCATCATCATCGTACTGGCATGACATACATCGACTGGCCTGTTGGTCTAGTGGTTAGTGACCCTGACTGCTAAACCGGAGGTCGTGGGTTCGATCCCCACCCAGGACAAATCTTTGTGTGATGAGCATAAAGGTTTGTTCTGTGTCTGGTTGTAATTTATCTATAATATGTATGTATTTACAAAAAAAATGTGTTTAAGTAGTTTATTAGTTGTTTAGTACCCATAACACAAGCAAATATAATTGCTTACTTTGGGACTAGATGGCGCTGTGTAAATGTGGTAGAATATTATTATTATTATTATCATAATATCAGCCCAATGCATGACGTCCACTGTTTAACATAGGCCTCACCTAATTTCCACAACAGCGAGTTAAATTACTTAACTACATTTTATAAGAACATGTTTCTTGGGATCCAACGTAATTATTCTAAAGGGGTGGAGACACAATCCCACCTGCCTATAATCCACACCCTCTGTATAGATACTATATGTATGTACATAGGTATTTACAAAGCAAATGTATTTACAACAACATATTCACATAAAAAGTTAACATTCTTACAAGTTGTATTGATACTTATCATTCATTATCTCGTCATAAAATAAACTGTTTACAAATTGACAGTTGAGGTAGCCTTCTTGCTTTTGTACAGTAAGTGTATGGTCCCTTTATTACCTATATTGAGAAAGAAAATATATCGGGATATTGAGGATAATGGAAATATTAGTTAGGGGAAAAATATTATATCGTACAAAAGATCAATATAATTAAGCGATGGTCGCTGAATGGATAAGGGACCGGCGTGCAAAACACGCGGTCCGAGCTCGATCCCGTACTGGTCGGGATTCCACTTTGTGGAATTTATATATACTCATGTGACTTACCATCTGCTAATGGTGAAGGAAAAACATCGTGTGGAAACCCACATACACTAGAAGAAATTCTAAGTACATGTCTGATCCACCAATCCGCATTAGGCCAGCGTGTGTGGCCTAAACCCTCTCAGCTCTCTAGTTAGAGGAGAGGAGACCCGAGCCCAGCAGTGGGACATTAATGGTTGCTGATGATTATGAATGTAATACATACGTAGGTGCCACATAGTCTCAGCAGTGAGCAGCGACTTCCTACAGCTGGTATAATTAGCGTGCGCGGTATGATGTGACCTGTATGAGCCTCCCTTTATGGGGAAAGGGGCGATCAAGTTAGTTTACTTTCGTCACATACGTCCGCCGGATATGTACCGTTCGATAAATGCGCTGGTTCTGTCTCTGTTAGGTAGCTCATTTGTTTGGGACAGTTGTAAATAGATATTAAGTAAGATGGGTAAGCCCTTGGTGTGGGATGCTACTTGCGTTGACACACTGGCGGCATCTCATCTTTCACGGACTGGTATTAAAGCGGGTTCTGCTGCCAATTCTGCAGAGTGCCTCAAGAGGCGTAAATATGAAAGTCTTGGTGAGACTTACATTTTTGAGCCTTTTGGGGTTGAAACTCTTGGACCTTGGGGGCCAAACGCTCACAAATTTTATCGTGAAATTTGTAAGCGTGTTTCTGAAGTATCACAAGATCCAAGGGCTGGCCTCTACCTGGGGCAACGCATTAGCTTTGCTATCCAACGCGGTAATGTGGCTAGCCTTTTGGGTACGTTTCCTCAGGAATCTGATCTTAATCAGATATTCTATTTATAGGAATTCCCTGTAAATAGAGTATCTGGTTCTTTTTTCTTTTAATAGGTTAGCTGTGTATGTTTTTAAGTTATGTGTAAATATTTTATTTAATAAATATTAGTAAAGTAGTAAGTAGTTTTTATGAAATTTGATCCTTGTTATTTAAAGTTGTATGTAAGTATGTAGTAAATTTTCAAGTTACTTAATTACTTATACTTACTACCTTACTATTTACAAATACCTAAGCTTTAAATAAAAATATGGTAAACAATTAAATTAAACAAATGGTTTGGGTGTCGTAGATATCCTAAGCATCACTGTTAACGGAAAACATACCCTCAAGCTAGCAGTATGCTGGGTTCCAATAAGCTTATTCGGCTGGTATTCAGCGCGATCTTGCCGTTAAGATCATATCATCTGTCCAACTAGAGGATGGACGTCCTACGCTGCGTTTACCGGTGCGTGATTTCCACTTGAAAAAATTCAGCCGCATCGGCAATAGTTCTACGTGCTATGTGCCCAGTCCACTGCCACATTATCCTGTGGACAATATTAATATTATTACCTACTTATGTTGCAAGTCGTTTTTCTGAAAAGAATTAAGTAATACTTAAATCCATCAATTCATTCAGCCTATTTCAGTCCACTTCTAGACAATTGGCCTCTCCTAACAAGTGACATTACATTTGGTCCTTCGCCTAACCTGAACGTGTCGACTCTGGGGTGAACTTCCTGCAGTGTTTCCTGAGCGATATGACATGTCTTTTTTCAAACGAAGTTTAAAGAGAGCTATCCTCCCTAGGTAGGCAGCGGCTGTGCCCTAACATTAGCAACGTCCATAAGCGGTGATAACCGGTTGCCATCTTTGCCATGTTTGCCACTTCAGGCAATAATAAATAATACCAAATCAAAAATCGTCTACACAGGACGCTATGACAGCGACGCGTGCGCACATCAAGATGGCGATATTGTTATGCAATTGGCGCGAAAGTAACTGTCAACTACCTTCCTGTCACCGGACTCGCCGGATATATATGAAATAAATACATTTTATTATTATTGTAGTGTTAACCACGTACACATGTGGCTACTTGAATTTATTATTGACATTGAAAATTGTTTGGTATGAAAGTACTATTTTATTATATTAATGGGTTTATTGTATTTTCTATATACATATTCTTATGGCAACTTAATTGCATTTGAGTTGTTGTGAGTTTTGCATGAATAAACAAACATTCATGCAATTACTTTCATATACATTATCATCATCAGCAACCCATTAAGTCCCACTGCTAGGCTTGGGCCTCCTCTGCTCTAGCTAGAGAGCTGAGAGGGTTTAGGCTATAATCCACTCACGCTGGCCTAGTGCGGGTTGGTGGATCAGACATACTCATAGAATTTTTTCTACGGTATGTGGGTTTCCTCACGATGTTTTCCTTCACCGTTAGCAGATGGTAAGTCACTTGACTAGTACATATAAATTCCACAAAGTGGAATCCACATTGGTACTGCCGGTCGGGTTCGAACTCGGACCGCGTGATTTGCACGCCGGTCCCTTATCCATTCAGCCACCATCGTTTATATATAGATACCTACATACTCACATACTCTTTATTTATACTAATATTATAAAGCGGTAAATATTGTGACTGTGTGACGATGTAGACGGTAATCTCGGGATCTACAGAACCGACTATTGAAAGAAGAATGAATAAGAGTAGAACTATGTGAAGGAACCAGAAGTAGAAGATTGCGGTTGTGAGTGCTGCAAAGATATTGAAAATTAGGACTTAAATAGGAAGGAGCATTAGGAGAGTTAAGTAGAGAGTAAAGGGTACTGAGTGCTCGCCAACTACGTCGCTGGCGTATGGAAAGCCAATGTAATTGGGATCGATACGTATATACGTGATCATACGTTCGAAGATTGAAGATGAACCGAATGCAATTGTTGAGAAGACGGTCAAATTTATTGAGCAGATCTGCATTCAGGTCGAGGTAGCATACATCACCATAGTCAATAATTGGAAATACTAAGGTCTGCACCAACATTGTCTTTGTCTTGGGTGGAAGGAAGTTCTTCAGGCGGTACAGAGATCTTAGGGTGCAAGTGATATTCCGGCTGACATTAGCGACTTGTGTCCTCCAGTCAAGGGTGGCGTCAAGATAAAGACCAAGATTTTTGACACTAGAGCTAATGGGAATTACAGAGCCATTAAAAGTCACTAATTTAATTAACTACATTTAGTAATATTTATGTACAAATACTATAAACAATGGATTTTTCTGTTTCTCTTTCTAATGGTCTCACCCTTGTTGAATCTAAATAAATATAAAAAAAATATTTGCTGAAAAATACTTATTTCCCAATGCTGGTTTCTTAAGCGAGGGCAGGCATCAAACAAGAGAGACACCGTCGGCTTTTTCATCATTAGGCCTAGGATTTCATATACACCATACCTACAGCCGACGCGACGTCATAATTATCACTTCATAATTTTTTCTACATTAAATTCTGTAGATAAGTATTTAAATAGATGTCAAATGGTGATATGAAAATGATATTTTGAAAAGCAATGGTAGCTGAAGTCTTTCACGTATCTTTATATTTTTTTAATTATTTATTTGTACCTATTTAAGGACTGGTCCTTGCAAAAATCATCACCCTAGTTTTTAACGCCTATTTCTATCTCTGCAACGTTGGGCAGCTTTATTTTAATAATGTATAATAGCACTGCGCTATGAATACTCTTTATAGATAAAAACTTTAACGTACAATGTCAAATTGCGTAATTGTATTCGTTATTGAAGTTTGTAAAGTAGCCATCACAGGTGTGAAGTAAATAGTACAGTTTGTTGACAACACATAATACATGCTAAATATATTTCAATATCAATAGTTTGACAAAAGCTGTGACTCTCAAGAATTACATATTACCTACTTAATTTAAACGAATAAAAAATGAGTTTTCAATATTTTTTATTCCATATTTAAAATTAGTAATAAAATAATTCTCAATCACAACTCTTACATCAATCTCAAAAGAATTAAAACTGCTCTGTTTTCAAATAAAAAAAATAAACACACTTTCACACTAGGACCTATTTGGTTCTCCATTGGGTACACAATTAACACTCTCCATAAAAAACCTAAAGACAAAAAGGGAGGTAAACAGTTCATTCACTGTTATATAACGAACAACATTGGACCTCCTATTTGGGGCACGCTCCAAAAAGAAATGGCTGGCGTGCTAAAAAGAGCATCTTTACCGATCACCTCTTTAGGACTCTGCCTTATGAGATGGACGAGGCTAAATATGTAACACTAGTGTTGGGAATATTGATACCTGTATTATTAAATGAATACGAGAATACTGGAAATATCCTTGACATTCTCCGATTTTATAATTTTTATTGCCTGAAGTGGCAGACGAGCTGGCGGCCCACGTGATGGTAAGTGGTTACCACCGCTCATGGACGTTGGCACTCTCTAGGAGCTCTCTTTAAACCTCGATTGAAGAAGGACATGTCATAGCGCTCAGGAAACACCGATGTAGCAAGTTCAGCCCAGAGCCGGCACGTATGCGGGAATGATCGCTAAAACCTTACCGTGTTAGGCAATACTGGCGATATTGATATATAATATAAAAGTACCTACGATAAAAAAATATAATTTGTTTACAGATAATTTGTGACTTCACTATTGCAAGGTCACAGGTCCAGCTAAATTCACTATAATCACCTGTTAATAGTACATTATGATACAAGTGCGGTAAGTTGATAATTACAGCCGAGGCGATATTGCTAGCCCGAGCCGCAGGCGAGGGCTACAAGAAAGCAGAGGCTGTAATTATCAAACCGCACGTGTGTCATACGACGTTTTATAACATATTTGCGAGGAAATAAATAAAATTCGGACTTTCTTAGAAAAAAACAAATACAGCGGAAAGAAATAGCGCGCGGAATTATTTTGACTTGTCACAAATTATCGATGCGCGCGCATCAGCGCTTTTTTTTTAAGGAAAAAACACAAAACAGCCAGTACTAACTACTAATAAAGTAAATTAATATTGTTGTGTTTTAGTACAGATAAATGGTTGTAATTTATGGTCTAAATTAATTAAATTAAAGAATTAAATGTTTATTTTATATAATTGTATCATAATTATTTTATCTACCAAAGTAAATTAATTTTATTCATAAAATGTTGACCACTTTTCTGACATAAAAACTCTTTGCTAAGATTTTAAAAATAGGTACCGTTCGTTACGTACGGAGCCCCTTGATTATTAGTATGTGAGCATGAGAAGCCGTGCAATTTACTTTACATTACCGCACTAGTGCGTAATGTAAAAAATAAGAGACCCTTTACGAGCAAATATGTTATAAAATAATTAACGAGTATTTATAACAGCGCCTAGTCGCATCACTAGCTACAAGTGGAGTAAGCCAGCGTCCCTTGGTTATGGATTGGATCCAAAATTATGGTCTGTTACCACTATGGTAATGCACGTGGTGTCTCACTAGTTCGTCTGGTGTCTCTGCATTGTTCATAAATAAGGTGTAGTGCGTAACTGACTCACATAGGTGCCTATAAGCGAAAATAAGAGTGATACCCTATGTGTCTCTTTGCTGTTTCAATCAAGGTTTCCTTTACAGATTTGTTTGGATTTCCTTAACCGCTGTGTGTAGTAGTATTTATATTTGGGCTTATAGATTACTATAATCCCAAATATGGCCTGTTGGTCTAGTGGTTAGTGACCCTGACTGCTAAGTCGGAGGTCGTGGGTTCGATTCCCACTCAGGACAAATCATTGTGTGATGAGCATGATTGTTTGTTCTGTGCCTGGGTGTAATTTATATATATTATACTATGTATGTTATGTATTTACCAATTTGATTAATATATATCACTTGTTTATTACCCATAACACAAGCAAAATATAATTGCTTAATTTGGGACTAGATAGCGTTGTGTGAATGTGGTAAAATAGTATTAAAAAAATATATATATCGTAGTATAAGGTTTTGGCTTCTCTAAAGTGAAGATGATACGAAAAGATAGGAATCGTGTTAAATGCATGTTATATTTTTAACACAATATAGTATCACGCGCCATCCCCTTGGGATGCGGCCGGCACAAAATCGCTCGCTGTGGCGCTAGCAGTGGATATCATTGGGCTGATATGATGATGATAGTGTCCTTAAAGGTGTCATAAGTCATAAGTCATTTATTTCTATACAATATACATTGTGTTGAAAATACATATTATTAATTAAAAATTAAATTACAATAAATAATTAATTAAAATAATAAATTGCACATTTTTAAAAAGGTAGGTAGGTAGGAAGAGGACCATTACACAATCACATTTCTCCTGCTATAACCCGTGTAATAAGGGGGCGAGCCATTCTTTATACCAGATAGGTACGCGTTGCCAACCTTTTAATCACATCTTTACCAGCACTAGGCCAGCATGTGTGGATTAGACCTAAACTCTCTCAGCTCTAATTATAAAATAAAATAAAGTAATATTCTACCTCATTCAAACAGCGCCATCTAGTCCCAAAGTAAGCAATTATATTTGCTTGTGTTATGGGTACTAAACAACTGATATATTACTTAAATACATTTTTTTTTTGTAAATACATTCATATTATATATAAATTACACCCATACACAGAACAAACCTTTATGCTCATCACACAAAGATTTGTCCTGAGTGGGGATCGAACCCTCGACCTCCGGCTTAGCAGTCAGGGTCACTAACCACTAGACCAACAGGCCAGTCAAATAAAGATTGAAACTACGAAATATGTCAAAATTGCGACGTTGTCATTCCTATTTCCTACGTATGAACCCTCTTAAGCTTGTTCTGAAATGTGTAAAACATTTTAACCTATCGATGACATAACAAAGTCCCCGTCGAACTTATCACCTAGCCGCCAAATTGGCGCACCATATATGTGACATATTTGTGTCCACAATTTGTAACACCCCATATAAAGAACGCCCCTTTTCGACATCCAACACTAATTTCACTTATACTAATTATGCCCAGTTTTGGTGTCTGTTTATTTGTTTGCGCGAGTGTGACGTATTTGATATGTTCTAGTATATTTGTTTTTGTTATTGTAGCCGATGTAAGTTGTAGGTGTAGTTGATGTAATCACTATACAGTATAAAACAAAGTCTTCCGCCGTTTAGGCGATAAACTCAAAAACTTATAAACGGAATTTCATGGGGTTTTCACCAATAGAAAGAGTAGTAAATTACCACGTCTTCCATCTGGTGAAAAGGAGCCACAATGCTGAGATTCTCGATCCCGCTCGATGTCTTCCGCGGCAGATGTGTGGTGCCAAAAATTCATAATTATTATGGTGATAGAACACTAAATAAACGCCTACCATATTTGCTTAATACTCTGCCTGAAGCCATTCGAAAAAAAACAAATAAAAACATATTTAATAAAAAACTCAAAAAAAATTATTTAAATACTTTAAATTAAAAAACATGTAAATCCTTAGATAAATCCATATCTGTGTTAGCAATTAGAAGTGTGATCTCAATTTGTATTAAGCATATTATTAAGTTACATAAGATTAAATGTACGGAGACTCCATCCCACAGTCAAACCACTAAATGGTTTTGTGGGGAAAAATGAAAACTGTATTTTATGTATGCAATAATCTAATAAAAATAATTGTATAAAAAAAGCTATACGAAAGAATTCGGGCGGTAACTGTTTAGTATTTACCATTGTGTTTGCCATAGATAAGATGAATCAAGCAGAGGAAAGATGTATTGTAAACTACCAACAAAATGTATAACTTAATATTATAACTTTGCACCATACTTTATGCCTCGAAGGGGTGAGCAGGGGTGTATACCAACAGTGAAAAACATTCTAGTTTCATTAACTGCTGCTAACAGAGCTTTTAGATTTATTATCACTCGTAATAAAATAAACATTATCAACAGTTGACTGTATAATACATATTAAGTTGGATCTTGGGTTTTTATTGCAATTCTAATCAAAAAATCAAAATAGTACCACTATTTTGATTTTTTATTATATATCAGATTATCTGATCGAGGCAAAGTTTGTAAGACGCCTAAAAGTGTATGATAAATGACAAATGGACCGATATATTTTGCGGTCCAATTAAAGTATTTTGAAAAATCAACAAACTGAATAGAAACAATACCGCTAACCTAATAATATTTTTCGCAAAAATTTATATCGTATTATAAACCGTTACTTACCGATCTAATTTCCCTAAAAAAGCGGTTTTCTCTTGCCACGCGTTGTAGAAAACAATCGTAAATTACCGAAAAAGGTATCGGTGACCATTGTTGGCGGTCCAATCAGAAAATGACTACATAGTGATACTGTTTTGGTTATTTTAACGGTGTCTATAAGAAAGCTTTTAGGGTCAATTGTCCAGTTGCTGGACTTGATACAATTTAGAGAGAAAGTTTAAAACAGAGTTTATATATTATAAACATCCTACTGCTGAATAGTTCCCGAAATAAAAACTTAGAAAATAATTACTTTAATATTCAAAAGTATAATAGAAACACGACAACCTTAACATGAAAATATTATGGTTATCATTTTTACGAGAGTGCTCCTTATATCGAAATAATATATTATCATCACATAATAGTCATTCATATTTACGAATATTATAATACCGACATTACGTTGTGTGCGTCACAAGCGGTACAAATTCAATTTTCTTTCGTCTATCTCGGAAATGATCATCCATCTGTGAATAATCGTAATTCGAGAAGTATTCTCGGGATTTTATTTTGTAGGACATATCATGTACATGTCGTCTACATCCTTATAATGTAAATAAGCAAGTGAATTTTTCTGTCTATTTGATATGCTTTTGTGGCCTAAACTGCTGAATAGATTTAATGATATTTGACATACAATGTGTTTAAGGATATAGAATGTTTTTTATTGACAAAATTTATGTCGAATATTTTATACTATCCGCGTCGATAACTGTTTTATATCAAATCGGGCAAAGCCGCGGGCAGAGGTTAGTTGATTATACGATTATTAAGTTGGTAAGTAAGCGATATATTTATAATTTAGAGGGCTTTTCGAAAAACATGAACGTATCAAGAGCAACCTCTATGTTTTCTATTCTATATTAACCTTTCTGACTGTTATGCCATAATATCGCAATATATTTTTTAGAAGTTTCTGACTACAGAAAAATAATATTATTTTTATAAGAAAATAATATTGTGAATGCAAAACTGTTAAAAACGCCAATGAATGAAATGATTTATAATTAAAATAAAAGGATATAACAGCAAGTAGTGCATTATGAATGATAATTTATGCGTTAATTTAATACTCAATACAAATACAAATACAAATATTCTTTATTGTGGTACATAGGTAAGCAATAAGTTGTTACATGTTTTCGAAATTGTACACAGCTATGACCCGCCATAATGGCGTACAATATTTTAAGGTAACATTTACTTTTGATTTAACCCGTGTACGTATCTACACGTAGGTACATACTTATCTTTCATTTGTTCATATAAGCACACATCAGACTAGTAATATATTATAAGGTTACGTATTAGTTAGTTCACCCTATTATTGTCGCCATTCACCGTTTTACATCAGTATTAATAGTGCGTTGACCTCTCGTTTAAGCCCACAATCGGGTGCTTTACCCCAATCTCTTCCTTTTTTGAAATCGCGTGGTACGCTGTTTGCGAATCCGATTTAGCGAAACGAATAACCGAGTTTGGATTGGAATCGATTAGATCGAAGTGAGCCTATCGATTTGCTTTATTCAGGGTTTAGTTTTGGGATTCTTTTTGCGATAGTTTCGCACTAATAACTGTGGACTATCTCCTTTATTCTGGAGGTTATACCTACAAGTTCGGAGCAGGTTCCTGATTAGTTTTGTAACTGTGTTGCTAAAACTAGTTAATAGTTGAGTCTCAATTGTAAGTATGAATATAGATAACTTATTTTACATACATGTTTTACTGGATTGAAGGAAATAACTAATAATAGTTTGATAGTATTAGCTCCAGACGAATTTACTTTCAAGAGCACGAGCCGCGGGCAAAAAGTTGTTGTTGTGAACTTTTTGATCACTTTTTGTCAACGGGGAAAAGTGAACAACAAGTTCACTATTCCCCATCAACGGGGATTGTCAATGGGGAAAAGTGGAATAACCGATCCGCGGACTACAAGTTAACGCCCGGCGCGACGAACCGCAAATTGGCCAATCATGGTCTATTTTGGAACTCTGCACTGTCAGTCACATAAACACAGACACACATTCACTGCAACACGTTCACACATTTTATATTAACAGGGTAGTGGAGATCACTTACCGTCGAAAGTAATCTCTGCTACCCCATACTTATAGATAGATAATGAAAACGTGTTTAAAGCTCAGAAAAAGTGTTTATACGCTATACGTAAGTAGAATCTAACTGATAGCTGTTAACATGTATTCAAAAGCCTCGGCATCTTAACTATAATTTATCATTACACCCCATAAAGGTCCCACTGCTAGGCATGGGTCTCCTCCAAATATTGTGGAGGGAATTTAGCCTACTATACCACGCTGGCCAGACGGGTTGGTAAAAGGTTTTGTTTGCGTTACACTATCAAGATTAAACAACACTTGTGAGTTCTAGGGAATGCCTAGCCTACTGTTTTGGAACCCACAACGAAATTAATCAGAACTATACGAAGTAAATGATGGGGCTGTAAAGAAATTATCCACCTCCCTCCATAGCAAACTTGGAGACAAAAGTATTCTGTATAGAATCTAATCCTACAATAAAGAAAGCATCGTGAATTAAAAAAAATACGGAATCATAACTCATAATGGCTATAATAATGTACTTTTATTTACAACTATTATAGGACAGTTTATAATATACCACAAAGCAGAGCTATAAGTAATACAAATTTTAATTAATTATGTAAATAATTTACGTTCTGAAAGCTGTCTATGAGTAGCGTGTTTAGGTCATAGACCGTGCATCGGCCTGGAACCGAACACATTGTCGTGTCAAAGCTTTTCTGATTAACTTTTGTATATAAAAGATAATAAGTATAATTCATTGAGCTACATGTAGGTTAATAGGTAAGACTTTAATCATTTAGATAAGTTAGGTTGGTTACCAGGTTGCCAACAATATATGAAGGCTTTTAACTTGTCGTTACAAAACCTTTTTTAAATTAATTCGGATTGTGAAACACTTTCAATTATTTTTTTCTGTAGGTACGCGGTACGCGCATCACTTTTGAACGGCTTGTTAGATTTAGCGTTTTTTTTTATTGTATCTGTCATTGTCACTAGGTTTTTATAAGATAAATAATAATATATTAATATATAATAAAAGATAGTATCTTATAACCACCTGTGTCCTCAAAATGACAGATACAATAAAAAAATCTAACAAGCCGTTCAAAAGTGATGCGTGTACTGCGTACCTTCAGAAAAAATAATTTAAAGTGTTTCAAAATCCGAATTAATAAAAAAAAAACAAAAATACCATTTGAATTAGGTAGGTACTGACTTTTCCGAAAAATAAGATACTGATTTTACCGAACCATAGTATGTTTCGGTTTCGGTTCCGAAACATAATAGGTTTCGTTTGAAACTCTGAAAACCGCTGTAAAGTTGGGAAATGTACTACTTACATACATCATATAATATATCAGCAACCCATTAAGTCCCACTGCTGGGCTCGGGTCTCCTATCCTCTAACTAGAGAGCTGAGAGGGTTTAGGCCATAATCCACTCACGCTGGCCTAGTGCAGGTTGGTGGATCAGACATACTCATAGAATTTCTTCTAGGGTACATTCCCTAGAAGATATTTCCTCACCGTGTTTTCCTTCACCGTTAGCAGATGGTAAGTCATTTGCTGGACTAGTACATATAAATTCTACAAAGTGGAATCCACATTGATACTGTCGGTCGGGATCGAACTCAGACCGCGTAATTTGAACGCCGGTCCCTTATCCATTGAGTCACCATTGCATCGAGAAAGATACTATCTGGTTTTATTTCAAACTAGCTAGATTGAAATACCTACATTAAGTTATAATACAAGTCAAACCAATGTTTTTGTAAAAATACAAAAATAAAAATATATTTCTACTTGTATCTAATAAAATAAAAATTTATTAGACATTCTTCAAAGACTTCCTGTAAACTAAAAATTGTGGGATGTGCGACGATACCCGCTATCTATTTAAAAATAAGCTTACAATCTGTACAAGTAGCGCCATCTCTGCAGAGACTTAAATTTCTACAGAATATGATCGATCAATGAACATCCAAGTGCACACGATTCGCTTCGAGTAAAGTTTAGCTTGATGCGTCACTAACAAACGGAAATTTACTCGTCACCGTGATAGATGGCAGTATAACAACATAGTCACAGTTTTTTTAGGGTTCTGTATTTATAATATACTAGAAGTCGCGCAGGGCTTCGCTCCCGTCGTTCTTTATTTGACCACTGCTCAGCTCCTATTGGCCGTAGCGAGGTGTTATATAGCTTAGGTCTACTCAGTGATAACGTACGTTTCTAACGGCAAAAGAATTTTGAAATCGGTCCTGTAGTTTTTAAGATTGTTCGTTACATACAAAAATACAAACCTATCTTCTTTATGATAATAATATAATATAATATTCTACCACATTCACACAGCGCCATCTAGTCCCAAAATAAGCAATTATATTTGCTTGTGTTATGGGCAACACGGATAAAGCCGTAGGACCAAGCTAGTCTAAAATAAATCCTAACACAACAAGGTATATAATCCTCATGTATGCACACCATTTTTTTTCGACAAAAAAGCACGTTTTCGTACTAAATATTTATATTCATGTACAAGCCCTGACGTTCATTTTGAACTAAACTGGGTCAGATTTAACTAAATCTGGATAAATTTCCGCACCAGCATCATACATATTGCCAATGCATATTTTAAAATATGACCTAGCGAGTTTGTTGGAAATCATGACTTCAAACTATTTTTCGAAACAGACACCAATGGTAGTCATTACATTAGGTCAATTAGGAGGGCTAGACAAATAATATAATAATAATAATAATATTCTACCACATTCACACAGCGCCATCTAGTCCCACAGTAAGCAATTATATTTGCTTGTGTTATGGGTACTAAACAACTGATATACTACTTAAATACATTTTTTTTTTGTAAATACCTACATACATATTATAGATAAATTACACCCAGACACAGAACAAACCTTTATGTTCATCACACAAAGATTTGTCCTGGGTGGGGATCGAACCCACGACCTCCGGCTTAGCAGTCAGGGTCACTAACCACTAGACCAACAGGCCAGTCGAACAAATGGCAGTCTACTATCTATCTTTTTTTTAAATGTCATGTCAGCGATAGATTATGTCAGGAATAAGTTCATTTGGTTCAATACACACATATATATATATATTTATTACTATCCGAACTACTTGAGTACCGGCGGAATAATCAGTTATTCCTCCGTCACTCAAGTAGGTATTTATTAAGGACCTGCAAGAATACCAGCGTTGTGGTCTAGACCACAACATTAGAGCTGATGCAGGGTCCTTTATTTGCTACCAGCTTATAAGTTTTGTATTAATGTATTATGTATTAGTTTTAAGTTATTTATGTAGCAAATAAAAAGTTTTTCTTTCTTTCTTTCAAATATTTGGATTTCTCGCGGTTTGAAGTGACATTTGAATATTTCGAATATTAGCGATTTGCCACTAGTTTAGGGGGGCAGGCCCCCTTGTTATGAATAATATTAGATTAATAGAGTTTATAATATTAGATTACTAAGATTATTAATAGACCAGAGCAATGCGAGAAAAGGAAAATTTGAAATAAACCCTATACCAACCCTTACATATACGAGTATAACATAATCATAGCATCACGCCTTTTTTCCCGAAGGGGTAGTCAGAGGTGTTTCACACCCACATTTCGCCAGCTATGTTTGGTCCCATGAAATAGGGGGTGAGCCTATTGTCATCAACCGGTTTTGTTTACCAGACTCCGGGAAAATCTCAGTACTGGAATTTCATGATAGAAAAGCCTAATACAATTTTCACCCGACCCGGGAACGAATCCGGGACCTCTTGCACAGCAGTTCTTCCGCTGCGCCACCGAGGCATGACGGCCAACCTTTATAGTAGGTTAAATTCCCTTCACAATGTTTGGAGCAGACCCGTGCGCAGCAGTGGGACGTTTATGGGTTGAAATGATGATGACGATTATTAGTGGATTAGTGTTAGTTGCCACATCCGCTACATCCGCATACATTACGCTAGACTTAACCGCTCAACTGTTCTTTATGTTTCACATAGACATAGTCTAAGAGCCCATAGGCTGCTTATTATCGGCATACCCGAGCGAAGCCGAAAGGCTAGTTGATTATAATAACCCAAAACACTCAACTTCAATCGCGACCAGACAGCTATTATAATTATTAATCGATTGGAGAATTATCGACATGCATACCAACACCAGCATATCTTGACACCTAGCATTACTAGCGACTGTTCGAAGAGGCGATTAACTGAGGGATCAGGATAATTGGTCGTTAGTATAATTTGAGGGCAGGGGTGTAATACAGGGTGGTACAGGGTGTCTATGCATTATGTAGCGGCAATCAATGGTAGGTGTTGTTGATTGTTCGCTCCGATGACTGACGAGTTTGTCTGAGGTGTCGTGGAGTCGTGATTGAGGCTAAATGTTTTTATAATTGGAGTAGTCTGCTTTCTTATTGTACTAAAATATTTCAAGGAAGTTATTAGGTACAAGACCTTGTATGAAATATTAATAAAATTGAAATAAAAAGCTGATCGCTTTTTATTTCAATAGATAATATAATATAATTCTTAGACTTTAGTTGCTGGCGCCACAGCATTATGCTGAGCAAAGTCCACATTCCCGCAGGTGTGACATGCAGTAGGTGGAATTAGTTATTTTTTATTTCTTTTATTTTTTGCTCTGTTTTATTTTTTTCTTTGTATTACTGTTATTTTTTTTTATTCTTAAGTACTATTGTTCCTACTCATGTCACATAAATGTGGAGAATAAATGTATTTTCTTTCTTTCTTCTTTCTTTTCTTTCATAGCAATTTACTACGTACATAAGTCTATTGAAAACACCCGGGTTGACTTGAGAACCTCCTCCTTTTGATTTTCGTCAACTAAAAAGGGCTTCATAACGGCATTAACTAGGTATAAGTTCAATAGCGCCTGAAATAAAAATGGTTTTAGGATTGACTCTACTTTTTGCTAATAATTTATCACAGGCGTTTAGTGTACCTGTGTGCCAAATTTTATGCTGATCCTCCTGAAGAACTGAAAAAAAATCACAAAGAGAACACATAATAAATATTTCTATAATGACTGGCCTGTTGGTCTAGTGGTTAGTGACCCTGACTGCTAAGCTGGAGGTCGTGGGTTCGATCCCCACCCAGGACAAATCTTTGTGTGAATAGCATAAAGGTTTGTTCTGTGTCTGGGTGTAATTTATCTATAATATGTATGTATTTACAAAAAAAAATGTATTTAAGTAGTATATCAGTTGTTTAGTACCCATAACACAAGCAAATATAATTGTTTACTTTGGGACTAGATGGCGCTGTGTGAATGTGGTACAATATTATATTATTATTATAATATTATTATAATATTATATTATACTTCCAACTTAAATTATTTTTATTACATTAGCTCCAACATAGCCACCTACCTGGATGTTTCATACGTAGGTACTTAATCACGGCAAAACGGCTGAATAGATCTGACACTACAAAATTTGACACACATATAGATTGTAGTCTGGAATAGTACATAGGCTACTTTCTATCGACATAACACTAGAAGAAAGAAAGAAAGAAAGAAAAGCTTTATTTTTCACACGAGACAAGTACAGAAGAAAAAAATAATAATAATAAACATTTAGCAGTGCATCATTTTGTCTCTGTGCTAAAAAAAGGGTTTCCAGCTCAGCTTGTGTCAGACTACTATAAAGCAGTCTAACGCTGGTATTCTGCTGGAGCCTGGTAAGTGACGCGGATGCCGAGAAAATACATACAAAGTGTGTGTTCGGTCGTGTGTGTGTTTGTGTGTGTGTGTGTGTGTGTGTGAGCTATATATATATATATAAATAATATATATATGTATATATATAAATATAAACAGTAATTATAAGTTTATATAAAATGTATAATTTGAAATATTTAATAATAATATAGATATAAATAATGTACTCGCATAGTTAGTAATTGTAAACTTGCAACATCAGAAGATGGGTGGGCGATAAAAACCAATGTATTTAGTTAAGTATTTTTTTCTTCCTTCAACTTCACACGCGTTGGTCAATGTTGCCAACATAATTAAAAGTATTTTTAAGTTCCAAATCTAAATTTTTATAAACTTCGTTAGCGTCTTTACTTTTTTTTTGTAAGAGACTGGTGCCCGAGACTTGTTTTTGACATATCCAAAGACAAAGTAATAACCACTCAAGCGTCCAAGCCGCGCGGCGATTCTCGCCCCACCTGTCCGCGCATGAAATGTCACTTTCTTTTTTACGACCGCGCGAGACCCTCTCGAGAAAAACAATTACTACTGAAAAACTGCTATAGGTACATTCGAATAAAAAATACTCACGGAAAGCTCAAAGAATCCAGAATTTAATTTGATTAAAATTAAATTACTCTAATTATTAATAAAGGATGAAAATAAAGTATAAAGTTGGGGAAAATCAAAAAAATCATTATATTTATTTTTTATTTAGAGTTTTACAAGAAAAAAATAATAGTTACTGGCAACAATTATTTTTTATTATAATAGTACATGATATACCCTTTAAAATGACACCAATATCTCAATATAAATATTTAGTTGTCTGTCATGAAAAAATAAACAAACCAAGTACTTCTCAAGAGGTCCCAACAACACCAACACTAAAATCATGAATAACGAGTTGCATTTTAATCATTTCTAGACCCCATCTCAATGTAATTCGTTTGAAAATGGCTATTAATTTAACGTGATAGTAATAGTGAAGAATTAGCTTATATTTAGCATTTATTTAACTCAAACAACCAATTAGAATACAATATAGAATCATCAAACGATCATATAACTTTTCCAGCTAAATTATTCTATGTAACCGCATTGAAATTGGCGAAGTAATGCATATTTCGTAAAGAAAATATCTTCACGTTTAATTTGATGTACAATAACAATAGAAATAAGGTATAAAAACAGAAAAATTACAACATTTTTCTTGGAGCTCCACACACAATAATAGTTTGTTGACAAGAAAGACGAACTGTCACTTTAATTTTTTTTTTTCTAAATATTATGTTACCATTAAACAGATAAAATTTACTCTCACGGATGACAAATTTCATATAGCGCCATCTACTAATTTTCTACTGTACGACTATCACATGACTTTAGCGCTGAACACGTTTAAACAGAACGATGTCGTTTGGTGACTATACTCCCCATGGACGGTTTAGGCAAGAATTTTTTTGGGGACTGTAGTCACCGTGGACGCTTGAGTGGATAGTGACAATCAAGCGACACTTTCACGTGGGAATATTTAATTTCAGTGGGTACAAAATATTTCATTACTGTTATGACCAGAGAGTATTAAAATGCCACCATTTTATATGAACATTTCATCTTCATTAATGACGGCTGCGGTTGAAACGCTTTTAAATAAATAATAACAGGCATTATTAAAGTTTATACTTGAAACATTAAATCCGATGCATAAAACGAGATATTCCTTTTTAATTAAAATGTTCGGGACGCTATACGTTAATTATTAAAACATACATTTAAATTTTCGTGACTGCATTTAATGCAGTGATATCGTTATCTGGATAATACTTAGGGATAAATAAAGTAGTCAGAGTTAAGGCAGACTAACAGAGGGTCGAAAGTACGTAGCGTCAATCTAAAGATCTTTTAGACGCAACGTACTTTCGACTCTCCAGCAATAATAAATTGATCGAACCTAAACGCGTGTATTCCGTAGCATGTCTACGCCCGATTTCAGTTTCGAATTTTATATAAAAAAGTAAATATAATATATCCTTGTAGTAACGGATTAAGAATAAACAATGTCATTACCTCATTTCTACTCGTGGGAGTCGTAAAAGGCGACAAAGGGACAAGGGGTAACCTGAAGCAAACAAGAGCACTGCGAGAAAAGGAAAATTCGAAAAAACCCAAGACCAAAATGGATAAGTAGTTATAATCTTTTGTAAGTTACATTTCATTTTACGTTGATTTAATTATTTAATTGTACCAAATATAAAAGAGTATTTTTTAGTTAATCTATACATACAAATAATGCATACAAATAAATAAAATTGAACTGTCTGTTTATATACCTAACAAAATAACAGCATTTTTGAGTAGCCATACAAAAGAATGTACCTAATTATAATAAAAACAAACTTTGTAACATTTTTGTCTGTCTGTTTGTTTGTGGTAAATTTCGAACTACAGGATAGCTAATGTCAGAAGGAATAACTTACTGCAAAGCTAGTTTTCAATAAATCTGATCAGTGATTTAAGCCGTGCATGAGAATTAAACTCAATTTATCATATAGATAAGTTACAATAAAAAATATGTATTTTTTAATATTTAAAATGAAGTATTCTACACCTATCTATCTAAATTAAAACAAGCGCGAACAAACTACCCCCGCAGACATGAACAAGTCTCGTATCGACTCGTTAGTTTCCTATAGAGGGTATGTGAAGGGGTTCAGTGTGAGCCTAGTAGGCCAAGGTAATTTCTATGTAAGCATTGTTAAAGTCCTGTGTGTACATCGCTCTATAATAGTTGATACTTCTAATTTTTTTTTACGTGTAGCTTCTCTATTTGAAGTCAACTCTGGTTAGTTTTCGGAAAAAGTTCAACTGTCCTATCGTAATGAAACTTGTTTATATTTTGATTTTCCAAATATTTACGCATTTAAAATTTAACAAAATGCTGCTAGCCTTCTGGGCACTTTCCCTTGTGACAGTGATGCCGATGAATACTTTGACGCCTAGCCCACATTACCATTTGTATTATTATTTATTTATAGTATTGTAAATAGAAGTTGTAGATATGTAAGTAAATAGTTAATAATGTTATAATTATAAATCATTTAATGTTATAAATAAATAAATTAAATAATTTACGCATTTTCGATGAGAATACAAGGATTTGGTATCTTGGAGCCAAAATCTGCTAAAGAAAAAATCTGCCAAAAGCTGATGGAAGCTAGGGTGTAGTAGATATACTGAAATTATTCAATGGCTATTGACATCATGACTTTGGGGTTATTAGATTCGTGTTTTTCACTTTTATTAAATTACATATTTATACGCGTATACTTGACGATTGATTTAATTTTTAAAGCAAAGTATCAAGAACACTTATGTGAAGTATCTAATAGGTACGATTGGAAAAAGTGTAGTGAAAATAAATTTGTATTAATCGTAGCAGGTAGTTATGTCGACGATGCGGTCGCGGCCGCACGGGTCGCCCGTTCGATACTCGGTTGATGACGTATTCGTGCAGTGATAGATAACAGTGGACTAATGAAGTCAATTATACTTCGATCGTAATATTTTTGCGCAGTTAGTTTATTGTTGTAGTGGGATTTATTGAGGTAAGTTAAGGAAATTAATTTCGAATATTTAACAAATTACAGATGTCTTTAATTGATATCTAATGGAGTATTATTTTAAGTATGAAACAAAATTTTAAACTATACTTATTATCTATTTTAGACATTAAAGCCAAGAGGCGAAGGTTATTATATATAAAACGATTGAATATAATGTAGATTATTTAAACAAAATATATTTCTATAAGTATACTCGTATCTATCGTTTTATAAAATGTACAAAAATATTTACCTATTTATTTTTTATTTATTTATTTATTTCAACTTACATCTATCATTACAGGTTATAACCTAATTCGATAGTGAGCTTAATAATATATCTATTTAACTTTTTGTAACTAACTACAAATAATATTAGTGTTTGATAGATCACACAATTAGGTACTAGTAGGTACACAAAGTCAGGCAATTATTCGCTAATTCCAATTGGTTGGTACAAGATAAAACATTAAACCCTGTTGCAGATATAAATTGCAAAATTTTGAGACACATCATTATTTAAAACAAACGCGCCTTATTAAATCAACCTTTTTACAAAAAGCAATATTTCATCTCCCGCGCAAATAAAAACAAAACTCCCCACAGATTAAAAAAGTGAAATTAAAAAAGGAACTCTGTCATAGATTTTTTTAATGCAAAGGTAACGAGGCCTATACAGCTATTTTACCCCTCTCTCGGGTGGGTATAATCAGGAAATATTGCTGGCAATTCATCCCATTTCCCCCTCATCCGTGTTTACGAGATCGGGGTAAAGCGGCACAAAGATTGAAAAATAGCTAAGCATCTGTCGAACATCCACGTTGTTTATTTTGTTTTTTTTTCGCAAACAATTGAATGCGGATATTTATGAGAATGTCCAGCAGTGGACTGCAATAGGCTGAGATGATTTATGAGAAGTGAAAGTACTTATATAACATTTGAGAATTATTCTAGACTAGAATTACCTCGGTGGCACAGCGTAAAGTATACATATATGTATAACTAATGTGCAAGGGAACCGGGTTTGACTATAATTAAACTCTCAGTATCAGCCCAGTGTTTGAAAACAAATAATTTTTATTGATTTATATTTATTTATTTATTTATGGTTAGATAAAAGTAGGTATACGCCCAATTTGCGGTGTTGCTTTTTATTTATATTTTCATTGACTGGTGTTATGGTTTAGATGAAGCCAATACCGCTGGTGCCAGTCCTCAGACAAGCCAGCGCTGGCCTGGCCCGTGTTGTTTAGATGAGGCCTGATCCATTTCATTACTCGATTATTCTTGTTGTGTGCGCAATTTTTGTGTTTTAAAAATGAATTTGTGACAATTACGGCAGCGCACATTTATTTTTCAACCTCTTTTATCTCTGCACTATAAAGAGAAGAGTTTGTCAATTTATTAGGAAAAGAAATCATCATCGATTGTCAGTCCTTTATTGATTTCATCACGCAGGACTTCTAGTACCGAAGCGCGCATTTGCTTATTTTTATAAGCATTGCAACGCTTATCAATATCACAGAAACATTCTCGCTCTCTATACTATATAGCACACGCCTTTTTCCCCGAAGGGGTAGGCAGAGGTGTTTCACACCCACATTTCGCCAGCTATGTTTGGTCCCATGAAATAGGGGGCGAGCCTATTGTCATCAACCAGGAACATTTGTTTACCAAACTCCGGGAAAATCTTAATACTGGAATTTAATGATAGAAAAACTCAATATCATTTTCACCCGACCCGGGAATCGAACCCGGGACATCTTGCACAGCAGTCGTATACACATCCCGCTGCACCACCGAGGCAGGCTCTCTATGCATTTGCACAAATTTAAATGTTTCGTCCTCATTCCATTTTCTTGCCATTGCGGAAAATCTTGACAAAAACACGTGTATACAATTTAGTTATATGCGTCAGAAATAGCGCGATGTGACAACACCTATCCGTAAACTCACTTGAAACTTTGGTCACTCGCTTGAAAAATAGGAACGTGTTCTATTTTTGACAGCGCTGGCCTGGCTTTAGAAATCGGTTTACTCGAGGCCAATACCAAGCCAGCACTGGCTGTCAGTTAGACTGGTGGCCAGTATTGGCCTCGTGGAAACCGTACTTCAATGTTATGACATTTAAATTTTTTATAATAATATCCATTTATAAAATTATCCATTCTATTAACTGCTTAGTGCTTACTAATCTGGGTTAGTCCCGCTATGGTATGGTCCCGGTATGGCACCTTCTTAAAATACCTATCAAAAAGTCCCGCTATGGTACCCTTCAGTTTTTGGTACTGTTGTAAAGAAAAGTTATACAATGCGTTAAGAAAAAAATAGTATTAATAAAAAATATCTTTTCTTAACTATTATAGTTAAGCAAGATAATATTTATTAATACTATTTTTTAAACAAATCACGCTCGGTAATTGTCGTTTCACTTCAGGTAGTTACCTGACCAACCGGTTTTTTCGTAAAACAATAGAGACGAGCCCTTCCTCGAATTCGTATCTAGCTCTTCCCTTTTGTTTTTATGAAAATAGAGAGAGACAGTATTATTCCGGGTTTAGTTTGCTATTTGCAGCTGTACTTTTGCGATATGAGTAATTAGGATAGCTTGTTAGTTTATCTATTGCAATGTCTGGGTCAAGTAGTGCACGTGGTGTAAATTTAATAATTATTGACAGTCGACGCGGTGGAAAAACTTTATTACGTGCCGGACATAAATATATTAAACGCAGAGAAAATAAAAATTCAAGTACTTGGCATTGTGTAAATAGGAGAAATAGTATTAAATGTAGTGGATATATAACTATTGAGAATACCAATAATACAATAATTAAAGATTATAAACACAGTGATCAGTGCGTGCCACATTTTGAAGACAATGAAGTTCAAATGGCTATAAGTGAGTGCAAAAAAGAAGTAAATTCAAATTACGGATCAGTACAGAAAATTTTCGAAAAACACATGGGTAACTTAAAAGACAAAGGGTTACACCTTACAGGAAATGTTCCTGACTATAAAAAATTAAAAACAGTATTATACAGACACCGAAATAAGTCGTTGAACGTACCAAAAACACAATTTAAGAATGTGGAAGAAATTATAATACCAGAAGAATTTAATAAGTATGTATTGGCTGATTATTGTAATGAAGACTGTAATCGAATAATTATATTTTCCTCGACAGAAGTAAAGGAATATATAAAATGTGTAACGCATTACTTTGGTGATGGCACTTTCGACGGCTGCCCAAACCCATTCGAACAAGTTTATGTCATTCATGGAGACATGGGAAGCACTGAGTTATCCACGAATGTAGCACCATTATTTTATATTCTGTTAAAAAACAAAGAAGGGAAAACTTATGAAAAAGTTTTCGAATTGATTAAACAAACTTTGCCTGAATGGCGTCCATCGAAATTTACCTTCGATTATGAAATAGGAGTAATAAATGCAGCAGCGAAGATTTTTCCTGATATCAAAATAAATGGATGTAACGTACATTTTCAAAAGAACGTTATCAAAAAAGCGAAATCTTTAAATCTCATGGAACACGAAGAGTCCTCGAACCATGTTAAGCAATGCATAGGCTTGGCGTTTTTGCCAAAACAAGATATTGAAGACGGCTGGCTGCATATAATGGAAAATAGGTATAATATCTTGGTTACTTTCCAAAATGATGTTTGAGTACTTAACTCTAATTATATGGCAAAAAAGTAAAGAACAACAATATCAGTAAGGACCTGTTAATTTCATTGCTTTACAAGTACGAACGTTTAATAAGTATTTTTTTCAGTTTCGACGATGAAGCTATGACCAAATTCAATGACTATTTTGTCACTCAGTGGCTTGAATATCCAGACCTCATTTGGTGTTGCCATAATGAACGCCATAGAACAACTAACTTGGCGGAATCATGGAATGGCAGATTCAACAAAGTTATTGGAAAAAATCCCAGTTTATTATTGTTTCTGCAAACAATTGGCAACGACACATGTCACTTTGATATAAAACAAGCCAAGTAAGTTGTATTTTTTAGACAATATTTTTAAGCAGATATAATATTTTTAAAAGCAGATATATATTTTTTTACATAATACGAGTACATAGAAGAATTTGAAAATGGATTTGATTTTATTTATTTTGGTAGATATTATTGGTTGTCGCCTTCTATTACAGACGGTTACTGAAAAAAATATAGCTTAACTTAACCCTGCAGAGGTCGCGCATCGAAATGGGACAGCACCAGTCGCGCGGACTACATATGTAGTCCATTTTTAAACGTAAATAAAAAAATATTTTACTGTTATTTATTTATTTTACTTAATAAAACATAATCAGTTCAATTAACTTAACTAAATATAATCGACGAAATTAAATTACAACCTCTGTGTCTTAATCAATAAACAAAAGTAAAAACCTTCTATAAATTGGCATAAAAATCATAGGTATAGTCTAATTGAGATCACAATATAATAATATCGATTAGAAATTATTTATTTATAATATTTTCAGCGCAGGAAAGACATATTATTTTAGAGTGATCCCCACAAATGAATTTCTTGCAATCTGTGCATGACTTTCTGGTGCTTTTATTGCGCGCTATTCCACAATCTTCACAACGGCGCACTACATAACTTGAAGTTGCTTCTAAGGTTGGTGGTTGTCTTTCTGTGTCCATTATACCAAGAAAGTCTTCTATCTTCATTGTTAGGGATCTAGGCAATGATTTTTTTTTCAATTCTCTTTTGCGCCTGTGGTTTCAGCCAAGCTAGTGCCAAGCCAATGAGGAAGTCACAACGGGAAACACTTCCATAGTTTTTGTTTGCTGTGTAAATACACAATGCGTTCAGTGCAATTAAATTCAGCAAATCGAAGAACACCGTAAGAGGCCATCTACTATGTTATGCCTTCGCGTTCTTCCTCTGTTCAGAGGAATTGTTTTTGACCACATTGTATCGTCTACTCCAATATAAAAGTCGGTCCGCCGTGGCCATTGAGGTGGCTCATCATCGTCAGAGCTTTGGTCTGACCCCTCACTTCTGTTATCTTGCTCCTGTTCTGATTCAGATTCATGATACTGCTCTTTCAAATGATCAACTTCCTCGTCAGAACTTGATTCAGTTTGATAATCATCGCTTCCAATATCAGCTTCATTCAACCACGCCTCAACTTGTGCAGCTTGTCGAGCGTCCATTTTTATGCTAAAAATATAAAGTTACATCAATTTACAACAATGAAATATGATAAAAAGAAGTTGAGGTTAGGTTTTAATGTAAATTATACCAAAAATAAATGAAAACATGTAAAATATGTACTTGAAAAATACTTACGTAATTGGTCGCGCGGACTACCTGTGTAGTCCAAGAACTTTGCAGAGTGACTGCAACTCGTGCGAACGCGACAAGCGCTTGAGCTGCATTGAGTATGTCTCTCGATTATTCATTTAAAAGTAGCTAGCGGCACATGAAGCTAACGCTTACTGTTTTCGAGAAATTTTTCATTTTGTAACAGTGGACTACGTATGTAGTCCACGCGACTACTGCAGGGTTAAATAACTGATGATTTTTGTTATAGCTTTCGACTAAAAAGATCACCTATAAATTCAAGAAAAAGAACAAGTATAGAAATCGACCGCCAGATTCAAAAGCTAACAAAAAGTTACGAAAATAAAGCTATCTCCATTGGTGATTTTCTGATTAACATATCAAAGTCAACATTTCGATCAGAACATTTAAAAAAATAGTTTATTTTAATTTTGTTTTTAGCCTATTAAAATGTTTAATACTTTTTCTCGATGTTGATTATTTTTTGTAGTTTATGTTTACAATTTGCGCCTTTTTCTCCATGTTGATTATTTGTAATTAATATATTTGTCTAGTTGGTTGTTGATTATTTTTGTAGTTTATATAAATTTACAATTACTGCCTTTTCTCAATGTTGATTATTTGTAACTAATATTTATGTCTGGATGTTGTTTTTATTTGTAGTTTATAATATTTACAGTAATACTTTTCTGAGATGTGGATTTTTTATATTTTTTTTATTGTTGATTATTGGTAATTAATATTGTTGATTATTTTAAAAATTACATTGCAATTAATATTTCGTTTTACTGTTTGATATTTTTTTATAAATATTTTGAATTAATAAAAGACTGATTTAATATCGCAAACAGACGTTTTATTGATACACTCCTAAAAGTATTTATTTATAGATACACTTTTCTTTTCAGTTGTACCTTCTATTGTCTAACGTAGATCTAAAAGATGGGTACCATAGCGGGACTTTTTGATAGGTATTTTAAGAGGGTGCCATACCGGGACCATACCATAGCGGGACTAACCCACTAATCTGTATGTAACCTTGTTGTTCAATTGTGTCGTTTCTTTGAAGATAATAATATAATTGTAGGTCATTTAGTTGTTGCAGAAGTTATGGGTCAGTCAGTCACATGTCAGTTGCATTCATAATACAAAACCGTGTGATCGCTTCAGGTGATCCAAGTTCTAAGGTTAAAGAATATTAGAAATACTACTAATGTAGGCATTATTATTTCTGTGCTAGTTTTTGCCCGTTGGTCATGCGTGGTATTTCAATATAAAGTGGTACATATATCTGACGTAGACGTAGATCTGACAGAGTTTGCCAAATTTTGCCTCGCCGATCTACAATAGCAAGTCAGCATTATCATTTTATGAGCGCAAAACTGTACAACAAATTAAATAGAAAACTAGATATCTATCCAATAGTGCATCGTAAATATAAAAATGTATGTATAGAATGACTTATTACGTTATGTTATGAAGACACTGAAAACCTCATTTATAATTGACTGCTTATTATTAATATATCACAATATTACTCTTTCACTCCTACACTCCCATACGCATATACACTCACACTCATATACACGCATACTCTCACACTCATATTCTCTCTCACTCTCACACAACACACACCAGTTTAATTTAATTTGTTTAATTTCTTTAAATTTTCATGTAATATTATAACTTCTTACTGCTGCACTCAGAGACGTCAATTAGCAGTAATCTGTCATTAACACAATTTTTTTATTGAATTATCGTCTTTACGCGTATAGACTTAAGTACTACATGTTTTTACTAAATAAACTTTAAAGTTAAGTAACGTCTCTGAGTACGGCAGTTAGTGTTTTATTATTTTGGTGCTTTTAATACTTTATTATTTTGGAAAATTTATTGTAACTCGAGAGAGGGCGTTGGTATCTGTAACACAGTTTTATTACTTCCTCAGATATCATCGTTTCAATTGTTATTTGTAAAACTTGTTACTTATTCAAAAATAAAGATTATTATTATGTCTCTTTTTTCACGGCTATACTTCTCTCTGCTAAGGTGAGAAGTATACTCGGTCCTTTTGGAAGGCTTACGCGGGGACGTAAGTCCCACACACGCAGAGGCCCTTAAAGAATTTTAATTTAGAATGGGATGAGTATAATTAATAGTAGTAATTATTATTATTATATACACCAGATATAGGATAAATTCATATCATATAAAATTCTCAATACATCCGTAAATACTTCAGTTCTTCCGTAATCATGGCGCTTGCAACAGCCGAAATATCGGAAACTCATAACAAATAAAGGACATGGTAAATATCCCGAACATTATACTTAATATTATTAAATTCATATCCACCTAAAATTTAGACTCACTTTCATTGGTAAGGGTATCGTGTGTGGTATTAAGTAGCCCAGCTTTATAAATGATAAATGGTGCCCTTTTATAAGGACAGACAGCGTGGCATCCTCTGAAACGAGGACGACTGTAATTTGATTACTTCCAGGTTAATGGTATCGATTGAACCAATGAGGTTATGGTTGATAGTTCATGTTTTGATATGAACTCAATTTAGTTTACATACCACCTTCGTTTACAAAAAATATAAATGCATACTTAGTTACAGAAAAACAAAAACAAGTTTAAAGGTATGTATTAAGTTATTTATTCAAATGTAAATAAGTAACTTAAATAAGTTATTTATTCAAATGTTAATAACTACAAACTAGCAACATCTGCAAGAGAAGAAAACACAAGCAAATATAATTGCTTAATTTGGGACTAGATGGTGCAGGCTGCTGTGTGAGAATGTGTGAAAATATTATTATTGGGTATAGAACGCTAGGCTCAGGAACTACTGGGCCAATTTGAAAAATACTTTTATTGTGGGATAGCCCATTTATCGCAGAAGGTGAGCAGTGGCCAAATAAAGAACGACGAGTAATATTATAAAGCTGAAAAGTTTGTTTGTATTAACGCGATATTCTCAGGAACTAATGGTCCAATTTCAAAAATTCTATTAGTGTTAAATAGCACATTTATTGAGAAAGGCTATAAGCTCTATAAGATCACACTACTGCTAATGGGAGCTGTGCAGTGGCCAAACAAAAAACAGTGGGAGTGAAGCGAGTTAGTAGATAAAAGCTATGTACTATTGTGAAGAGATCTGGGCCACATTGTATGTTGAAATTGTTAATGTGTTTACAATAAAATTAATGGATATTAATATGGTAGATTTATTGGTAAATAACGATTGATTGGATGTAACGAAAATGCTTTTAATATGTCCCATAACCCGGTCATTTTGTGAATAAAATAATGTATTTATCCACACAGGAAATATTCCTAGTTGTTTCCGTTAGGCACAGCACAGACAATGCATAAGTAGTTTAGTATAGTTTTTGATAAGTTATGTATGTAAGTATTTTATTAGTTTTTTTTATTAGAATTTTAACAAAATGTATATCATTGTCCCACTGCTGGGCACGGGTTTCCTCTCCTCTATCTATAGAGCTAAGAAAGTTTAGGCCATAAGCCATAAACGCCTAGTGCGAGTTGGTGGATCAGGCATACACTTAGAATTAATTGCTACAGATTCGAATTGAAAAAAAAATGTTATGTTGGATAACTCATTTATAGAGAAAGGCTTATAGGTTATAAAACATCACGCTACAACCAATAGAAGCTGAGTAGTATTCAAACAAAGAACCACGAGAGATAACCCTGCGCAACAGCTAGTGTAGGCGATGGGGGTCACTGGGCGTTCCAGAATTAATTAAAACAATATTTATTTTCAAAAAGTTACACCCCGGAAAGCGCGCCCGCGCGTGTCGCATCGTGTGCGTTGGACGAGATAGAACTGAAACGGGTCGGTCGGGGGTGGCGCTCGAGTCGCGCGTCCGGCTTCTAGAAGGTTCGCGCGGACGGCGCTTCCCGAGATGCACGCAGCAAATTTATTAATTAAAAATAAACAATAATACAAGTTGGTATCTAATGTACTACCAGAGTGAGCAGCGAGGTAAGTACGTCGTCAACACCTTCCCCCCTAGTGTCGTTATCACGACACTCAACGTCGAGCGGGAGCAACGCTACGCGCGCCGCGGGGCGCTTCTTTACCGACGTCCCAATCCTTACGTCTACCACTCTCACCCTACCGTCCTGTCCCGGATATACCTTTTCTATAATGCCCTTAGGCCAACAGTTGCGGGGTGAAGCGGGGTCAACCACGATCACAAGGTCACCTACCTTGAGCTGCTGCCCTTCACGGTTCCACTTTGCCCGAGGAATTAGAACAGGTAAGATCTCCTTTACCCACCGATTCCAGAATAGATCAACCAGACGCTGAGCGGTACGCCACTGCCGCCGCAGAAATAGGTCTTGGTCGCTGAACACTCCAGGGACAGGTAAGTTCGACGAGCTTCCTATCAAAAAATGGTTCGGGGTCAAGGTTTCCTGACTCCTAGGGTCCACTGACACGTGAGTCAATGGTCTACTATTAACTATATTCTCTACCTCAGCGAGAAAGGTAGTGAGAACTTCTTCTCGTGGTGCTCTTTCTTTCAGAACCACCTTGAGAGTAGTCTTCACTGTCCGAATCAACCGTTCCCACGCGCCTCCCATGTGGGGACTCGCGGGGGATATAAATTTCCAGGTTACGCCCTTGCTTAATGCTTCAGATATAATGTAAGCCTCATCTACATCCTGATAGGACTTCCGCAAGTCCACCTCGGCTTTCCGTAGATTAGTTCCATTGTCGGACAGTATGGTATGAGGCCATCCGCGGCGAGCGGCCATTCTTCTAAGTGCCATAATAAGCGAATCAGCCGTAAGTGTTTGTACGATTTCTATATGTATAGCGCGAACCGTCAAACAAGTGAACAAGACACCGTATCGTTTTGGCCTTTGTCGACCTACAGTAATATCTATGGGCCCAAACAAATCTACACCACACATAGTGAAAGGGCGTTGATGATGAGCTAGACGCTCAGATGGTAAGTCACCAAGCCGTGGTGGCCTAGGCGTAGCCTTTCTAATTCGGCACAATAAACACTGCGAGGCTACCGTGCGGACGGTAGGTCGAAGGTTGACTATCCAATATTTTTGTCTAAGTTCGTTTACAACTAATTCGTTAAATGAGTGAGCGGCGCGTTCGTGATAATATTTGACAATAAGTCGGGTTACGCGGTGATGACCGTCAAGGATGATAGGGTTTTTAATTTGATCATCGACTTGTTTCGCCGCATCAATACGCCCGTCTACACGTAAAAGTCCGTTGCTATCTACGAACGGCGTTAAAGAATGCAAACGACTATCAGCATTAATTTCACTATTTTTATTCAACAAATCTATTTCGCGTCGAAATGATTGTGACTGTGAGTGCCGTAAAAGTAAAACTTCTGCCTTGTTCATTAACTCAATGTCAATGAAGTGAGTTTTATTTTTTCTACATTTAGAAATAAACAACAATACAGTCGCGGTGCAGCGAAGTAGCCTCATCCAGGACGAGAACCTATCCGGGTCCGGGACGGGTAATACATAAGTATCGCTGTGAGTATGACATACAGTTTGAATTTCTAATTCATCATTATTAATATTTGTTTGGAATGTTTCAGGTTGTTGCGGCCAGCGTTCCGGATTCTCGTACAGGAAGGGAGGTCCCGTAAACCAGGAGGAATCACTATGTAAGTCGTAATCCGTTATTTTAGTTGCTAAGTCCGCCATATTCAATTCCGAGGGAATATAATTCCAATCGCTTATCTTTGAATACTCATCAATTTCACCTAATCTGTTTGCTATAAAAGTTTTATAGTTACGGTGTTCGTTTTTAATCCAGTGCAAAACAACTGTAGAATCAATCCAGTAAAACGTTTTCACTGGTTTAATTCTATGTTCCCTTTTAATCGTTTCAGCTAAGCGACAGGCTAGAAGAGCACCCTGTAACTCGAGCCGCGGGATCGTGACTGACTTCAGCGGCGCGACCCGGTTTTTGCAGGCTATTAAGGACACCAGTACTCGCCCGGCACTATCTATGTTACGCCAGTACGCAACTGAAGCATAAACACGCGGACTGGCGTCTCCAAAGACGTGCAACTGCAGCTCGCTGGTACCCGCGACACTCGCTGTTGTGGTCTCGCTCGCGCATCTATGATCTAACTTAAAATACCACCTAGGAATGCGAAGGTCACAGATTGTTTGTAATTGTAATAACCACTGTTGAAATTTAATAAATAAACTATCTGGAATCTCATCGTCCCATTTAATACCTATTTTCCAAACTTCCTGCATTATTATTTTAGATTTCACGGTAAAAGGACTTAAAAAACCGTGTATGTCATAAATCGACATAATAATCCGTAATAATTCACGTTTCGACGGTCTTCGCGTAGAATCTAAAATATCCTTAGGAATGCGTTTTAATGATAAGTCGAAAGCAAAAGTATCACTCTCGGGAAACCATAATAAACCAAGCGTTCGTTCGGATTGATTTTCTAAATTGAACCTTACGACCTTGTCATTAAGGTTCTCTTTTGGCGCATCTTTCAAAACCTCGCGGACGTTGCTTAGCCAATCTCGCATATTGAAACCGCCTTGTTGGTTAATTTGTGAGATTTCTTTAATCATTTTCTTAGCAAAACAAACATCACTTACACTATCAATATAGTTATCCATGTACTGACTATTTCTAATCGCGTGTACAGCGTCCGGCATTGATTGTTCGAAGCGCTGTGTATTTTTTATTTGATTTATATATTGCGCGACGAAGGGCGAACAGTTCGCGCCAAAAATAAGTGACGTCATGACAAACTGTTTTACAGGACTGTCCGTAGGTCTATAGTTAGAACCTAAAGATGGTTCCTCAGAGTTCACGAACCCATCCTGCCATAAGAAACGTAACGCGTGCGTATCTTCGTCACGTATTTTTATACGTAAAAACATGTCCTGTATATCTCCTATTAAACCTATACAATTTTCCCTAAATCTAAACATTATACCTAACAACGACTGCAGGAGATCGGGACCTTGCAAAAGAAAGTCATTTAATGAACGATTACTCGATCGCGCTGCCGCATCGAACACTAATCGTAGTTTTCGTTTGTTCGGGTTATCTCATATCTCATATCAGCTAGCTCCGCGGCGATCAAGGTCACGGTCGCTCCATCGTCGAGAAGTGCATGCGTATGCATGGTGCCAGCAGGTCCGTGTACGGTCAACGGTACAATTTTCAGTAGTACTTGGGGGTTCGAGGATGCCACGGTGTGGTTCACGATCTCGTGGTTTACATCGGCATCCCCGTCTTCGTTCTCGGCCTTATCAGGAGTAGTACTCTTATTATCGCTCGGCTTAACCCAGTGCAGGAGGCGATGGTGTGGCTGGTCGCAGCCCTCGACGTCACAGTTACTCGCAGAGCAGGATGCTAGGTCGGCGTGTCGGAGTGTTAGGCATTTAAAACACAACTTATTTGTTCGAGCAAACCTCCAGCGGTCCTTACGCATCGCGCGTTTAAATCGCGGGCATTCGTGAAGTTTATGTTCGGACTTGTGACAAAACTTACAGACACGGTCACTAGTTACGTTTTTATTATTATTTGCGGCGTGTAAAATTGTGTGCGCGGAGTGTCTGTTCTCCCGTTGATCAGTTTTTCTTAATGTTTGAGTGTGAATGTGATTAACACCAGCACTTGCAATTTTATTCGCTTCTAGGTACAAGAAGTCACTCATTAATTGTAATCTCGGAGTCTCGTTATTATTACACTCGTTTTCGTAAAAGTAGTCTGTCCATTTGTTCAATAACACAGTAGGTAGCTTCGAAATGACGATCGAGACTAGTTCGGGGCTGCGTAGGTAATCATTTTGTTTCATAGCCATCGCAGCCGTAACGAAGTTTTTCACTTTTACAGCAAAACAAATAAGTTCGTTGTGGAATGTCGAAGGCAACGGCTGTATTTTCTTAAGCTGTGTCACAATCTTAGCCATTATGTTCTGAGGCTTGCCAAAGCGTAGCTCGAGTGTTTCTATGATAACATCTGGGGAAGTTCCGCCGATAAGTAATGAAGTGACGGCTTCTTTCGCTTCGCCACGTAAACACTTGCGGAGGCGCCACACATTTTCTGAGTCACTGTACTTACAGAGTTCGGTGGAAGATAGGTAGGCTTCTTTAAACTGCAGCCAATCCAATGGGTCACCGGAATAGAGCGGCAGATCTTTAGAGGTGGACAATCTCGTGAGTAGCCGCTGATGGTGCTGAGAGGAAGAAGCAGCAATTGCGTCCTTCAACGCGCATGCAAGCAGTTTGAAGTCACTGGCTTGGCCGGCTTCAGCGTGCGGGAGTGGCTTAGGCTCATGCTCGGGCTCAGCAGCAGATTTATCTAACCAGTTATTTACTTTACTAGCTACAGATGATGCAACAGACGTCTTGCGTGATGGCTGTGATGAGCGATGTGATTTCAATTCTGCCACGTCCGCGGCGAGCTGTTTATTGATGAGCTTGACCTGGACGTCTGACTTTATTTTGGCAGCTTTGGCTTCAGCTTCGGCCGCTTCAATACGTACCCGAGCCTTAGCTACTTCGGCGTCCAACTCTAATTGGCGGCGGCGGCGTGCAGAAGTTGATGACGTAGTTTGAGATTTTTCTGATTTTTTGCTAGAACTACGCACACTACCGTAAACTTCTGCTTGCTCATTTTTTACCAACGGAGAAGGCACTTGGGGTTCCGATCTATTTCCATCACTTAAGTTAGTTTTTGCACCACGAGGTTTTTTCTTGCGCGGCGTGTGGGGCGTACGGAACATTGTTTATCGTTAAAAAAGGCTGAAACGTGTAGTGATCCGGTCGAGGACCAGCAATGTAGGCGATGGGGGTCACTGGGCGTTCCAGAATTAATTAAAACAATATTTATTTTCAAAAAGTTACACCCCGGAAAGCGCGCCCGCGCGTGTCGCATCGTGTGCGTTGGACGAGATAGAACTGAAACGGGTCGGTCGGGGGTGGCGCTCGAGTCGCGCGTCCGGCTTCTAGAAGGTTCGCGCGGACGGCGCTTCCCGAGATGCACGCAGCAAATTTATTAATTAAAAATAAACAATAATACAAGTTGGTATCTAATGTACTACCAGAGTGAGCAGCGAGGTAAGTACGTCGTCAACAGCTAGGAAAAAATAAAAGGCAAATATATGTTTTAACAAAATTTACTTCATTAAAAGCTATGTCTTTTCAACGTTTTTGTGTCACACTGTAAAGTAATTTTTATAGACCTATAATAGTTGTTTACCTCAATGGTTATTACAAATGAAGTAGGTTTTCATCGATTGATTGAACTGTCACCTTTACAAAACTAGTTAATCAATATTCTAATGCTAAGACTTAAAATGGTGTCACACCGTTAGAACTATTCATAACAAAACATTGTAGCATAACGACGTACTTTCCCAAAGAAGAGAAGGAAGGTAGTCTAAGGTGCATATCATTCCTGTAGTTGGTAAGAATACCGGTAAAGTATTTTGAGATAATCAATGTAAATTGAATCTTAATGTAATCTCACATGAAGGTAGAGAAAAGAGCAAAAAATAACTCTAAAAGAATACCGCAACAATGCTTCGGTGTTTATTTCAGAAGAATTTTTGAATTAATGTCTTGTTACTACTGTATACGTGCGAATTTACCTTTCAAAGTAAATTCGTTCGTATAGTACCCTAGTGTGCTAGCGCCTTGTATCGCAGGCTATAATTGATTAACGGTTTTGTGCTAAATACCAAGAACGTAAGTAAAAACTAAGTAAGGGTAGTCTGTTATTACGCGGAGTTCCAGTCTGAGACTGAGAAGTAATCAATAAAAATCGCCTCAACCCGTTAATCGAATAGGACTTCTGGACTCCAAGTATCATAATTACCTACGCAGTGGGTACCAGAGAGCCAGTCTTTAATCAATTTTGTTGCTTATATTTAAGGTTCAAAATGGGTTGTGGTTCTTCTGGAAGTGCAGTAGCTGTGCGTGAAGAGACAGCTAATGGTGCTGCAAAGACAACGAATGGAACTGGCATGAATGGTCATCAACACGACGATAGTGACGATCTACCTACCGTCGTGTTACCTGAGACACCGATAAAACCCAAGCCACGTAAGTTTAGTATAGAAATACAGTTTCACGTCTTACCAGGATGGTAATATAAAAAAGGGGTAGAAATAATAAAGAATAAATAAGGAGTAAAAGGCCTTATTATGTTTAATTAATCATCATCATCATCATCATATCAGCACAATGACGTCCACTGCTGAACATAGGCCTCACCTAATTTCCGCCACAACGAGCGATTTGTGCCGCCCGCATCCAACGGCCACCCGCAACCCTTATCAGGTCGTCGGTCCATCTGGTGGGGGGCCGCCCTACGCTGCGCTTTCCAATAATTAATACTTTGGTAAAAACGAAGGTAGCTGAATAAAAAGCGATGGTGGCTGAATGGTTAAGGAATCGGCGTGCAAATCACGCGGTCCGAGTTCGATCCCGACCGGCAGTACCAATGTGGATTCCACTTTGTGGAATTTACTAGTCAACTGACTTACCATCTGCTAACGGTGAAGGAAAACATCGTGAGGAAACCCCAGAAGAAACTCTATGAGTATGTCTGATCCAACAAACCGCACTAGGCCAGCGAGAGTGGATTATGGCCTAAACCCTTTCAGCTCTCTAGTTAGAGGAGAGGAGACCCGAGCCCAGCAGTGGGACTTAATGGGTTGCTGAAAAAGATTCTTTGGTAAAGTTCTAAAACTAACAACATATCAGCACAATGACGTCCACTGCTGAACATAGGCCTCACTTAACTTTTTTTTTATTTTTCAAAAAAAATTGTTTTCAAGTTTGAAATCGAGAAATCCACTTCAATACTCGTTTTTGTGTTTTAGAAGTTTTAAATTCATATTTCATTACTACCATTTACCGTCCCCCATCTTGCTCAGCTATAATTTTGAAAATTCGGTTCAGTTTTCTTTGGACAGTTAGAATGCACTAATTTTATAAACTTGCAAACTATTTACACATAAAATTAGCTGATTTCTTAGTCTTTTAGTTTCTAATTTCAAATGCTATCGGTCCACAGCTGTAGCTTTCGAGATCCCTTTAGAAGAGTTCGATGGAGCTAAGCGACCGACTACACCACCACCTCACCTACAAAGGCTGCTGCAGCCACCTCAACCTGACATCAGTCTACCAGACATTGAAGAGAAACTGGCTGAAGCTGAGCAAAGAAGACAATCGGTAGGCTCTTATTTTGTTCTTTTTACTATACCACGCTTGTAAAGGGTTGGTTTATAGGGTTTTTTCTGGTTCCTTTTCTCGCAGTGCTCTTATTGCTTAAGGTTAAGGTCGAATTTTACGACACCCACGCCACGAGTTGAAATGGGGTAGTGACATTATGTAATGGACAATAAGAATAAGACAAAGGTCAATGCTATACATTGATTCCTTACGTAGTTCTGGAGCCCACTTTTTTGACCCATGGTTCGTTGTTAATTACAGATTCTACAAGCAAGAGCGGCATCTGCACAGAAGAGAACACAGAAGATGACCAAGTCTGTTCACGAGATGGACAGATTTGAGTCAGAGCATGTTGGTATAGACATTTATATATTTATAGAATATAATATCTTCACGTCTTTAATCCTAGAAGGGGTAGTTTGATGATTATTGCAATGATTTAGTGGTCGTAACAATGAAAGTGCGCTAAAAATGGCGTCCATACCACGATTTTGCTCCTAAGGGCTCTAACAACAAAATTAAATATTATTATTGTTTTGTATATGTACTTAATTATTCATATAATATAAAAATGCTTCGAGTTTCTGGTAATGAATGTATGAAAAATGAATTTTGTAGAACAAACATAAGACTTATTTTTACATACAGCTTCTATTTGTTTGTTTACAGGAACTTCCGGAGACAAAACACGTGATGAACACGTTATCGATACCACCAGAGCCTGGGGTGTGCGAGGATAAGAATATTTGATGAAATACTCTTAAGATAAAAATAGCCCGTAGCCCCACTGATGGGTAATGATCTCCTCTTTAAAAAGATCTGAAAGAAGATTATTTTACGTTAGAGGAGGAGTATTTTTGCTGAGAAGACCAAAAAAATATAATAACTTATAATTAAAAAAAAATATTGCTAATCAGTCTACTTTCTTTCGTATATGTTTTGAAATTTTATGTAAAGAAGAATAAAAAAATAAAACAAATTAATACAAAGCCACAATTTGGTGTTCCATTCGGAACACCGGATTGTATTGTGTACACGAGCCGAGGAGTAGGTAGGTACTGTAAGGGTTTAGCGTACTCACAAATTTAGTTGGTAGAGGATTTCTTGAACTAGTTGAATTAAACACTTTTGTTTTAAGTATCTTCGTTTATTCTCTTTTATTTACGCGAGACAACTAACTAGGAACGGTAGTAAAAATACACACAATTATTATTATGGGGCTCCGGCCCACACCCAAATTCACATTCGACCCTTTTCTTCCAGAGAGTCCTAATCTCTCTCTGGAAGCTTCTTATTTGTACTTCCGATCAGAATTCAAAAGTGACAGCGTAAGCGTAATGAGGTTTGCCATAATAACAGAAAAGGTTATATGCATGGCAAAACTCCACTGTACCCACCTACTCCACGGCTCGTGTGGCTCTGCTTCTTTGAAATTACGATGTTTGTTTACTAAATTATAAAGTAAACTTAGAGTGGTCTGATGGCCTATTTTGAATCTTGTCAATTAAGGTAGAGACACATTACTGTGGCGTAGGGTGCCGTGCCAGAGATGCCCCTGGTGCATATCGGTTTCACACATTTAATATTGTTAGAGACGCATTAGTATGTCGTGCCACGACACGGCACTTAAATATGTCCCTAAACATAAAAATCAATGAAATCGATATGCGCCAGGGACTTCTCTGGCTCGCCACGCCACGCCACAGTAATATGTCACCGCCTTTAGTTGCAGTTGTCGCTTCAAATATTTGACAGCGATATTTATACTCTTTACGCCAATCGATAACCAACCAAATTTAGAACGAATTACAGCGCGTGGATCCTAGGTCTATGGAATACCCATAGATTATACACTATACGGAGGGAATACCACTCCTGCTCTATACGTCGGCAGATGAGTACGCGGATATCGACAAATACTTGAGCACATTAATCACCACTAGCTGACAGATAGATTGTTCCATCTATGCTCGACAGAAGCAACTCGCACGCACGCAACCACAGAACAGAGATAGGTTTTTTCATTGTTCTGTGCACGCAACACATTGGAATTTCGACATCACTATGAAAATTAATCAACTTGTGGCAAAAAAAAAAATATTCCTCCATAGCAGAATAAAGACCAATAAAAGACGTTTAATTTTTACACCTTCATTTTACGAGAAACTATTCACTTCGTATTAAGGAACTTTAGGAGTTATAAGGAATATTCATAAATTAATTTTAAAAATAAGTGCAGGCGACATAGCCTTTTTACGAGCCATTTCATTCTGATAGCGTAATAAAGTGATAAAATGAACGTGAGTGCATATATAGGCACATCTTAAAATAAGACAGCTGGATCATTCTGTATATATGTTAACGGAAATGTATGTAATCCGTCATAGTATACAATTCCTAGGCTATGTATGTAATTCCTAAAATCGCACGAAAATGTGTGAAATAAATGATATTAGACACGTTTCCTAGGAAATCTATACATATCGCCGTTCCCACCGAATAATATCGTAATCGACTATTACTATAGAAGTGCTTTTATTGGGAATTATTGTTCTAGAGGATTGATTACACCTTGTGAATTTTTTTCAGAATATTCGTACGAGTACTTTTCGAGATAGTCATTTTGTAATGACTTTACCTATGCTATTCGCCTAAAAATAAAATCACAGTTTTATATCGTAATAGGTTATTACTCACTTTTCAATGTCTCATCTTTTACAGCAAACTGTTATTACGATCTTATTCGGGTACAAAAATTAAGACAAATTTCGGTAATGTAATTTCCATTATTATAACTATTTATAAAACGGGATACAACTAATCTTTTATAAGCCAAAAAAGGATTTGTGTACAATTTGCTCTCTGTATGAACAAGCTGAAGATGCTAAAAAGCTATTTTTGTAATAAAATAATAATAAAGTTGGTACGTTAGATAAAAAGAAAGAAAAAAGCTGCGGTTAATTCAACAAATACTACAGTCGCTGTTTTTGATTTAGAAAAGACTTAACCTCAGTTATGTATTTTACATTAAATGTGCAAATATCTTTTACAATTTTTAACACACCTATTAAGTTAGGATGTTGACAATACATGTCTGGCACCTTTCTATTGCAAAAAACGAAAGCAAACGAAATTGGAAGCTAATTATTACAAATCATTTTATACTGATGTCTGTGCTGGAAAGAACAAAAATAGATTTATTTTGCCATGTACCTTTAAGCCCTAATATACCATCTTCTAATATCGTTTTTTTTTTACGGGCCATAGTACAAGTGAGGGTGAATGTAGTGTTGAACGCGCAATAAAGAATAAGTTATTATTTACATCTTAAGATTTAAACTACTATGATTTAAAATGTCTCATCTCTGGAAAAAACTGGCATAAAGATACACAAGGCCCTTCGTAAACTTAGCTCCCTTGGTAAAGACAAGGTGACTTTGCTTGTGACCTTCCCTAAGATTTTCGTGGGCAAAGGAAAATAGAGAAATTTTCTCATGAAAAAGTGTCTAACAATTAAAATGTAATTTTGTGGAAGAATATTTCGACTTGTACACTGACCCGGATCCTGCAAAATCAAAATGTGGGCGGCAACCGAAAAATCCTCTGGAATTTACAATGGTCGATAACTTGACACAGATAATAATATGCCACCAATTTATCCCCATTTCTAAACCTGTGTTTGATGATTTACTTGCATTGTGTGCTAGTGAAGCTATACGTAATCATTACCATGGTTTTTAGAACTATCTTGTATGTTGCAGACATTTTTAACAGTAAATTCAGACGATTTTGATGGGTCAGACCTAGATGATGCCTAAATGGCACTGAAATATTAATATAAATGAATATTAAATTTATAATTATGTTTCTTTTATGTTATTTTTCCATACATTTATTAAAAACCCCTAAAACAATGTAGAACATGGTTCATTTTAAGAATTCGATTATTAATTACCTTTTATTTTGCAATATGGACTATCCGGTATTATATGTTTACAATTGTGAAACTTATTTTGTTTGACATGGAATATTGTCGTTAATTAATATTACACTTGTTATCTCATTTGTATAATCACCGAATATTATGGTAACAATTCATTACTGAGTCAGTTAACATTGCGACAAAACAGCGAATAAGATCGCATTCAACTATTATGTGTAGCTCACTGTCGATAATTTACCCGAATAAAATCGTATTGTTGCTTTACGGATGAAGATTCTATTTCAAATTATGGTAATATACATTTTAGCTTATAACTTCTATCTAGTATAATAATATTTCTTTTTAAATGTATCACAATATCTAAGAAAAAATCACCTATCTTTTGGTATATAAATGATTTTTCTATGTAAACCTAGTAAAAAGTTGGAGGCCAAAATCCGTATTTTATTTTTCCTGTAAAATTTAGATTTTACGATTACGGTATTATTCGGTGGGAACGGCGATATCCTAAATAGCAATCGGAAATGTAAAACATTTGAAATATCAATGAGTACACGGGGATAGCGGGGTGAGGGGAGGGTATTAAACTTACCATACTCGATTCAGAACAATCCTAGAATATTCCCAGAATATTTTATACATTTCCGAAATAGCTTCGGAATTGTGCAGATCCTAGAATTTGTATACAATTCCTACATTTCATACATTTCCGGTAACATATCTACTGATTACTACTAAATATTACGACAATGGTATTAAAAATAGAGGTCTCGAAATATCTGTCCTAATTGTCATACAAAGTAGTTATTTTGCACCAAAATATTAGACTTACTGGACCTAAACTTAGAAATATATTCGTTTATTAAGAAAAGTACAGCACTGACAACCCGTCTAGTAAAAAGTTATACCGATGCTCATGGAGTTTGGCAGAATTGACATAGCCAAGCTGCTATCTTAAAACTAAATTGCTGAAGTTCTGGGTAAAGTTCTGGGTACTAACTCTCCTTTGTGAGAGGGAGAGTTAGACCCAGCAAGCATAATATCACATTTCTCTTCTTTCTGTCGTCTCTCTGGAGGCCGCTGCTTCCATATACACACTACCTAGACTGGCCTGGTGGTCTAGTGGTTAGTGACCCTGACTGCTAAACTGGAGGTCGTGGGTTCGATCCCCACCCAGGACAAATCTTTGTGTGATGAGGATCAAGGTTTGTTCTGTGTCTGGGTGTCATTTATCTATAATATGTATGTATTTAAAAAAAAATGTATTTAAGTAGTATATCAGTTGTTTAGTACCCATAACACAAGCAAATATAATTGCTTAATTTGGGACTAGATGGCGCTGTGTAAATGTGGTAGAATATTATTATTATTATTACTACCAAAGTAGTGTTGTGATTGCTGCGGTTATCTGTAGGGTAGACGTAAGTAGACGTGTTTCCAGAAGAACACAGCACTTTAGCTGTTTCTCCATTGAACTCTGAAGATCACTAAACATGAAGGTGCCGTGCCTCACACGCACATGCCTTTCACGTCGGGATATATCGGGACTTATCGACCTTATTTTGACCTTGCTTGAAATTTTGACCAGATGAATGAATGAATGAATGTTTACTTGAAAAAACAACAACAAAAGTGATACATTGCATGTTACTTTTCTGTAGCTTTACATAGTATTTTAATTTTTATGCACAATTTTATGGAATATTGGCCCCGATACTAGGAAAATCCTGTGTTATTGGGGCCAATCAAGACCAACCAAAGATCAAACTGTTGTGGTCACAAGTTTTAACTACCAAGCTGTTATATCTTAAGCTGTGTCTAAATCTGGGGAGTAATTCTGCAAAGAACGTACTGCAGAACGTCATCAATAATTGTAAACGTCATCAACTATTCTAAAGTAAGTGTAAACTTTAATCCTAGTATTAATTTTAGTATTCTCAATGTATTTTCACGTGATACTTTTGTGATTTTTCAATAAATATGTTTTTGCATTGATATTTTGTTTCTTCTGTTTGCATATCGAAAAAAAATAACACTTCCATTGTGACGATGATAAATATTGGGAATATATAGAATATATAATATAGAACACTCTGGTGGTATATCTATATGATTATAAGGCTATAGAGTTTGTTTGTTTGGTTGAACTCGCAATTCTCGGAAACTACTGGTCCGATTGAAAAATTCTTTAAGTGTTGGATCATCATTTTGATCATTTCAACCCATAAACATCCTACTGCTGGGCACAGGTTTCGTCCAAATAATGTGGAGGGAATTTTACTTGCTATACCACGCTGGCCAGACGGGTTGGTATATAAGGTTTGTTTTGAATTTTCCTTTTATCGCAGTGCTCTTGTCTCCATAAGGTTACTCCCTCAGTCACCTTTTACGACACACGGGTTAAGATGAGTAGTGGAATTATGTATTCGCACGTAGGACTATATGTAGTGCGCCGGTTTTATAGACTTTACAAAATCACTGATTTAAAATTAACAGAATTATTTTAAGCAGCTAAATAATTCACATAAACTTAACCTGTTTCTATTTCAGCTAACATTTAATTCATGGAGACGTAGTAGACAGAGAAATTAGTAATGAATGTTCACTCACGTAACATTTGTGTTAGCATGCATGTCTACTCACTTGCGACTTGTTAAATTTTACGTATGTACATTGAATAAAAGCATTTCGTGTTAGCGTTGGGAACGAGTAAGTACAATTATTACTAAAAATGTTTCAATTTAGTAATTTTCAATTTTACACAGTAACTCTTGAAAGAATGTAACTAAAGTTATGGAAAAAAAATATCCGTATAGTGATGGAGGGGAGATATAGATAGGATTAAGAAATACATAATGTCTCTACCCCATCTCAACCCGTGGGTGTCGTACAAGGCAACTGAGGGAGTAACCTTATGCACATAACACTTTTGACTGTATTTCAGCAGGTGCAACCAGATGAAATACAGTCTCTCTCTGCTCAGATAATCTGGAAGTTCCTAGCCTCTATAGGACTAAGCAGAGAACTATAAAACAAAAAGGGGCGCTCCAATAGATCAACTCTGGTCGAGGTAGCAAGCAGGCCACTAGTGGCTTCCAGTCCAACTAACCATAATAATAATAACCTTATGCAGACACGAGGAGGAGACTCGTGCCCAGAAAAATCATCGACTAGTTTTAAAAAATTATTGACATTCGCTTTTTGTTTTTTTTTTTTCGGAATATTCGGCACTTTTAGTGGTATCAAGTAAACGCAGTCTCAGAAAAAACTATTTATTTCCGATCAAATCTACAATAGGTAAAATAATATTTAAAAATTCATCCACTTACGAATGCAAACCGTTGAATCGCATAAAATAAAAATCCCCAACAGACAATTTTACGCTGTTTTGTTCTAGGGGTATATGTTTATTTCTTTTACAAATATAAATCGCCACGCGTTACGTCATAACGTGTGCATACAAAATAAATTAAAGGGCCTATTTTCCAAATTTAACAGCTGGCATCATTTGAATACAGGAAAAAGGGGCGAATTATAGGGATGCCTAGCATAATTGAAAATTTTCCCGGACTTTCGTGAATTAATCTTGAAATGAAAGCACAACGTTGAATGTATTACATTTTTCCGTTTTGTGTAAACACTCTTGGGATGAGAGGAAATAATTAAGATGGATTATAGGCTGTTCGCGCAAAACGCCTACAAAATTATAACAGCAACGTAATGATCCGATAATATTAATTGCCTCTCGATTTTTTTTAAGACATTCATGTGTCTACCCGCTTATGTTTATTTTATTAATACATTTCAGGAAGTTCACGCAGCACGTTGTAATATTCACATAATCCCTAAAAATACCTGGACCAATCCCGAATACAGGCAAAACATTTAATTATAGAGATTCGATTTCGAAAGAACATGATAATTTGGACAAGACTTGCTATGGGTACAAATATCTATTATAAAGCTGAAGAATTTGTTTGTGTTTGATAGCTTATTTGTTCGGTTGAATGCGCTTATCCTAGTAATTACTGCTTCGAATTGAAAAAAAAAACTTTTAAAGGAAGGCTAAAGGCTAACTCATCACGCTACGGCCGATAGGCACTGAGTAGTGGTCAAACAAAGATATAAGTATAAGTATAGTAGTATATAAGTAGTAGTAGACAACAGTTCCAACAGCTAGTGTATAGAATTAGATTAAATTGTGTTACGATTGTATTAGCATACGTGGCCCCTGGTTTTTCAAGTATGAAAATTTCTAGCATCATATTTTTTTTTTATATACAATTCTTGTCCTGACCATTACAAACACAACAAAAAAGATTAAGCCAAATAGGTAGATTCCGTCCGAACCCTCTCGGCTCTCTAGTTAGAGGAGAGGATCCCAACAGTGGGACTAAATGGGTTGCTGATGTGATAAAATAGATTCAGCTGTTCTGTGCGCTTGCATAAAGATGATTGGACAATTGATTTCTGTTTGTATAGATACTCAAGAACTCGTTTCTACCCATGTTCTATGCCCCAGTTTTTAGTTACGCCTGTCGAAGTTTAAACAATAAATTTCAATATAATCGAGGTATATTCGTGCCGAAGTAACAAACAAACATCTGAAGTTCGTCCATGAATACGCAATAAACCCTCTAATTACTTTTCCCGTCAAAGTGCTGCCAAGTTTTTAATACTGCACTCATAAGAAACAAAAATTAAAAAAAAAATGAATGGAAAAATATAAAAAGAGCGCGTGAAAAAATAAAAAATTGAAAAAGGAACGGATGGAGAAGTCATTTGTGAAAACAAAGGAGTGTAACCGGCGCTCGACGCTCGCCGACTGCACATACTTACCTAGGCCTTTTGTTAGACAATGCGACTCCGATACGGCAATGGCATTGGAAATAAAGCACCTAACAGTGTGTGTCTAGATTTTTTTTTATTGAAGCTATACACAGTGGCTCCTCCTTGTAGCGACGGATTAAGAATACATAATGTCACTACCCCATCTTAACCCGTGGGTGTCGTAAAAGGCGATTATGAGAGTAACCTTATGTAGACAAGAGAAATGTGAGAAAAGGAAAATTCGAAACAAACCCTAAACTAACCCATCTGGCCAGCGTCGTATTCATCATCATCATCATCATAATAGCAACCCATAAACGTCCCACTGCTGGGCAGTGGGACGTTTATAGGTCGAAATGATGAATGAAAATGATGATCGTTGCTCCTCTTTGCTTGACGGAAATCTAAAAGAGCAGCCCAGACTGCACTGGCTCTGAAAGAATTTTGAAGTGCTATGTCGCTAGATGGCGCTACGGCGCGCTAGATGCTTCTTCATGATTTACTTGAAAGATTCGTCATCCATGTTATAGAAAAGGGGAAAAATAATAATATGAGCCGGCTTCATGTCTAGAATTCAGCTAGTTTAAAATATATATCATCTCACACAAACACACAACACACACACACACACAGACACGCACACAACACACACACAGATCATATATTATTACGTTAGTTACTAATAATTATTGTTATCATTATTACGAGTTTAAATTAAGAAATGTTATTGTTCACTAACTTTAACTTTTGATATAGATAGAATACTTACTGTCAAATTACGAAAGTGGAACTAAAATTAAAAATTGAAATAGGGGATCGGTACTGTAACTCCTTAACATAGGCTACCTAGTAGCCTATCTAGGAGAACAGTACTCTACCCTCAATTATTGTAGATTGCATACCACTGTTGTAACTCTTAAGTTATACTTTTATGTAACACCTAAACTGTAAACCTACAATCTCATTTCTAAATAAAGTTATTATTATTATATATATATTAATAATATTTAACTTTTTTTACTTAGTATATATAATAATAAGAAAAAAAAACCATTTGATATCGTTCCGGTGTCGTGCCGTTTGTCTAAAAACATTGCATTGAAAATTTTAGTGAAGCGAATGTGCTTGTTTACCAACAGGACAGAACTAAAAAATATTGAACAAGCACTGTAAAAAAAACAAATATTGTAGACAATCATTGCAATTAAGTTGGGTACAGTCTCAATGGTTAGGTAATACACTGGAACAACATGTTTTGAGTCAAATTGTAACATACTTTACCAAATAATTTCATAAAATTCTTTAACCATTCGTTGTTGCTTATTACTGGCCTGTTGTCTAATGGTTAGTGACCCTGACTGCTAAGCCGGAGGTCGTGGGTTTGATCCCCACCCAGGACAAATCTTTGTGTGATGAGCATAAAGGTTTGTTCTGTGTCTGGGTGTAATTTATCTAAAATATATAATAATAATATATATAGGGTTTGTTTCGAATTTTCCTTTTCTCGCAGGGCTCTTGTCTGCATAAGGTTACTCCCTTAGTCGCCTTTTACGACACCCACGGGTTGAAATGGGATAGTGACATTATATTTCTTAATTCGCCAGTCACTACACGGATATGTAAATGAATGAGTTGAACCCCGATACGAATAAGAATGGCGCGGCAATCCTCCAATTACAAAGCATTTGCTAACACAAAATATTTCACGAATAATTTATACGCATCGACGCACAGCACTCACGTGCCTGGCTTCATTTTGCATCAATCATCTATATGTATAAGCAATTTACAATTATGACTACCTCGGTGGTGCAGCAGTAGTGTGTCCAAGAAGTCCTCAGTTTGATCACTGGCTCGGGCAAACACGTCATTGAATCCAATGCCGTGTTTGCCCGAGCCTGTCGTATAAATCGTAGTATCAGCCCGTAGTCTGGATATGTGCTCGGTCAATGGCAATATGCTTATCCCTATTACATGAGATACTACAGACAGAATTACAGAATAATGAATGGAATTTCCAATTTATTTTCTGCAAGCCTAAGCCTAAGTAACTCCTTGTAGCATTAGCTATCCGCCAGTAAAAACCTCATCGAACTCGGTTCAGTAGTTTAGTAGTTTACCTGAAACAAACGGAAAGACAGACCAAAAATGTTACCAATCGTGTTTTTGTTATAAGTAACGTACCTACATACTTCATATGCCTACTCTAAAAAGCTGTTATTTTGATATTAAAAACAAAAAAATAGTTAAATTTATTTACTTTGTACAAAGAACTAAAATCAAGACTGGCCTGTTGGTCTAGTGGTTAGTGACCCTGACTGCTAAGGACAAATCTTTGTGTAATGAGCATCAAGGTTTGTTCTGTATCTGGGTGTAATTTATCTATAATATGTATATATTTACAAAAAAAAATGTATTTAAGACTACTTAAATACATTTTTTTTATACTGTGACTGTCAGTTGTTTAGTACCCATAACACAAGCAAATATAATTGCTTACTTTGGGACTAGATGGCGCTGTCTGAATGTGGTAGAATAATATTATTATTATTACTGTTTTATTATGTGAGGTATCCTTACAAAGGATAACACATAGCGTGCATCAATCGAGATCTTGTGAATTCTAAAGCCACTGAATAAATTTACAACAACGCAACACTACAGCCGCGCAGCACTGCTGCCGAGATCTGAATCACCGCCACAAGCAGCAGTACTGCGCCGCAGTGCTGCCGCAGCACCGCCTCCTGCGACAGCATTGCTTCGCAGAAGTGCTCCCGCAGGAGGTTGGAAGGGTATCTTAAGGATGAAAAGAAATGGTGTTATATTATAACTCTACGCCGACCCTTCAATCATAATTGTAACATAACATACCTTTACCCCTTTTTAACCGATTGGGTAGCCAAAGGTGCATAACACTCGACTGGCCTGTTGGTCTAGTGGTTAGTGACCCTGACTGCTAAACCGGAGGCATAAAGGTTTGTTCTGTGTCTGGGTGTAATTTATCTATAATATGTATGTATTTACGCCACTGGCGGCCGCCCGCTAGCCTGACCAGGTCTTCGGTCCATCTGGTGGTTCGCAGTGGCGTAAATTAAGTGAGGCCTATGTTCAGCAGTGGACGTCGTTGGGCTGATATGATGATGACGATGATGTATGTATTTACAAAATAAAATGTATTTAAGTAGTATATCAGTTGTTTAGTACCCATAACACAAGCAAATATAATTGCTTAATTTGGGACTAGGTGGCGCTGTGTGAATGTGGTAGAATATTATTATTATTAACACTTACATTCCGCTAAGTATGATTCTTAGGTCGCATATCCTATTTCTAGCTGTAAGTATCCCAAATATATTAAAATAAAATAAAATATAATATACGAGCCTGCTGTCATTATGCAGGCGCATCGTAATCTCCATGTTGATAGTTGATACTGAGAATTTAATGACAGAAAAACTTAATATATTATTTGACCAACCTAGGAATTAAACCTTAGACCTCTTGCCCAACAGTCGCATATCTAGCCTCCCGCGCCACTTATTAATACGATTGTCATTACTTCATTAGGCAAATACGATCTTCTTTCTGAATAATATGGTAAATGCGTAAGTATTGTTGGTTAACGCGATCGAAAACTTAATTTGAATGTTTCTGATGATGTAATATTGTTTTTAGTTGCAGAATACATTGATCTTTGTTTAATATTCAAGGTTTTAAAAACAAACAGTTTGAAAATCTTATATTTTGTTGATATGTTTAGGTAGTTGTACAAACTTCGCAGTAGTTCCCTACTTTATATCATAGCTACACAAATACTATATTATTATTGTCATTGGCACGGCGATATTAGTGACGAGGAAACCACATCACTAATATTGTACTTACAGTATCGATTTTTATTTATTTATTTATTTAAACTTTATTCACAATAAAGTACAAAGGAGGCCTTAATGCCAAAGGCATTCTCTACCAGCCAATCTTAGGGTGATGCAGAGCATGGTAGGTGCAAGTGGAAGAAAATAATTTGAAGAAGCTAGATCGAGGTTAATATAATATATACCTATCATATAATATACTATAACAACAAAAGTATGTCAATAAAAATAAATATGTATATAAAAGTTAGATATATATTATTCTACGGTAGTATTTAAAGCAAAATTTAATACGATTAGTTTTACCTCGGCCTGTTTCCCAGTCATTAAAAGAATAATTAACAACAACAAAAATTACAAACAAATCATCAATAACACACAATGTGAGTTTGTGAAGTTCTAGGGGGTAATCTCGGGATTTACTGAACTGATTTGAAAAATTCTTTAAGTGTTGGATAGCCCATTTATCGCGGAAGATTATAGGCTATATAATATCTCGCTACACCCAATCGGAGTTGAGCAGTGGCCAAATAAAGAACGACGAGAACGAAGCCCCGCGCGTCTTCTAGTATTAGTATACCTACTTAGATATTGTCTATTTACACGATACAACTTTGGCATGCCACTTTTCACGGATACTCATTTTGTTTTACTTAAAGTCATAAGACCAAGGGCCTGTTTCACCGCTGGCAAGGTCTAACTTAGTTGACAGATTTTTGACGCATTTTTCTTATAAAATCTGTCAAAAAAGTCTCAAATAGTTTATTAGACCCTTAGCTGCCAGTGATGAAATAGGTCTTAAGACTTGTTTTGCTAAATTTGCATAATAACAAACAAAACAAAACGCCTGAAATTCAGCCTTCAATAGTAAACACGCTAATGATATAATTGTTCCTAAAAGTATTCCAATCATGTGTTAATGTAATTATAATTCATTAAGTACATAATTGCAATATCAGTTGTTGATATATTAAACTTAGCGTGATGCATTTTTATGCAAATTTAATATCAATGTTTAGAACAATCAGGCTTATAATTACTTACAATTATTATACCAATTAAAATTGTAACAACTATGGCGATTGAAAAGAGTGGCCTGAGTTTCTTGCCAAGTTCTTCTCAGAGCTCAACCTTGTCAGTGAACTGGCTGTAGGCAAATTTACTGACACTTTTTCTGGCTTTGTATGACGTTCATAAGTATCATGTATGTGATCCAAATGAAATAAAAAGATTTGACTTTGACTTATTACGATTTATATCATTAAATTAATTTCTGATTTGTGATGATTATTAATAAATTTTAAATTGTAGATACTACATTACTTATATAATTTTTATTGTGAAAAATTAAAAAAATGTACCTACCTTGTATCTAAATTTGTATCAAGTTTAACGTCAAAGAAATTTTAAAATTCACTTATACTGATTATAATAATATCACCCCAATGCATCATCGCATGAAATTGTGGCGCTTGTAGCATTCGTTACGATCGTTGAGGTTAAGCAACTTTCGGTAAGGACACTCCGTGATGGGTGACCGATTGTGGCAATTTAATTCTGGAACGTCTCCATGCTTCTGAAAGCACGTAAAGCCATTGTGGTAGTCGTTAAGTCAAGTTCGTATGTTGTCAGACTAGGGGCACACCCTAGCCCATTTGATAATTGAAGATTGCGTGAAATTGGTGAAATTGCGTAAGTATATAAGAACTCTTTGTGCCTGAATGCATCTGTTCAATGAACTTAAAAATTAGCTGTTTACTAAACAAATTGCTTACAGTCAACGAGGATAATGTTAATAAATTCAGCGTTCCCAATGTAGCAAGGATGCTTAATGCTAATAGGTAACGAAATTGACTTACATTGTGCGTGTGAGGTACATCCGTTTGATTGTCGGCAAGAATTACAATTTCAGTATAAAATGGTTGCTTTTTCATCAAACAGTATACTTCGTCTAGTAACACAACTACGATGAACACCTACGTCACTGTAAGTCGTTTTTTTATATATTATTATGAATGGTTAAGCACTGCGTATAATCAAAATCATATCAGCCTAATGACGGCCCCTGCTGGTGATAGGCCTTACTAAATTTTTATCTACTTAATTAGGTATAATTTAAGAAAAATAATTAATCGCAAAATTATAGTCATGCTATACGACTGCAAGGCATCGTCGCAGAATATTATTTAAATAAAAAACGTGTTAAATGAAAATAGGGGCATAATTTCTTAAAAATGAAATTAAAAAATCTAATCTTTTCTTCCGACGCTTCCCGTGACCAGCAGGCTGGATATTTTCTTGCACAAAGAATAAGCATTGCCATACAACGTGGCAATGCTGCCAGCCTGCTGGGCACTTTTCCAGTAGACAGTGGCAGCGATGCGGAAGTATTTTATGATGCCATTTTTTAATTATTCCACCACTATTTAATATTTTGTTTTTTTTTTATTGTATTAAGTTGTAAATATTGTTTATTTTTATTTTTAATTTAAGTTAGTTGATTACCTTAGTTTAATATAGTTTATATCGTTGTAAATAAAAAAGATCTTTTCTCGGTTTCTTAATGTTTTGATAAATTTATATACTTGTATAACAGAAACGACAACTAATTCGTTTTGAAAACCTGGCCTGTATTTTATTTTTGTGGTGAATGAACTGTAGTAATAACCATAAATCAACCTTAGAACTTTATTTGTGAAACAACTAATGTTACGTTTTTTTTTCAGTTGGCTTGCCTGTTGGCAATCGTAGGCCTTAGCCAAGGAAGCGCTATTGGCGCGTATGGTAAGTACATCATTTGTTATATTATTATGTTACCAATCAATCAATCCATATAATTCAGGTGTTCTATACAATACCTAGGCATTTCGCAAGAGTCATCGCTATTAATCCTGGCTCAGAAGAGTTGCAGTGGTGGGATAGCATTAGATTGGGCTTGTCCCGTTTGCCGACAAAAAACTAAAACCAATAATTGTTACAGGTATTGGGGCTCCATGGATCGGCCATGCTCTCCCTGCGGTCTCCACCGCTAACCTCGTGAAAGCTGCCCCTATTCCTGTCGTCCGCACTCACATTGCCCCTGTTGTTACTACACCTATTGTTACCGCTCCAGTCTACACTGCTCCCGTACTTCGTACCGTCAATGTTGGCTACGGTCTCGGCGGCTATGGTCTCGGAGGGTACGGTCTCGGAGGCTACGGTCTCGGAGGCTACGGTCTCGGCGGCTACGGTCTCAACGGCTACGGTCTCGTATGGGGCGGTCTCGGACTCGGTAAAGGAGTATGGGGCGGTGTTGGAGTCGGTGACGGTGCATGGGGCTGGGGCAGTGGACTCGGTAAATACATAAAATGAGATGAAGTCTTCTAATCTATTACAATTGTTCTTTTTTGGCCTCAGCACTATAATAAAGCATTCAAATTATATAAGTTTTTATTTATTTGGAAACTGTTGTACCCTCAAATGGGATGAATGTGGACGCAGTTTCTCGTTATTTTGGTTATTTTTACAATTGTAACGACAATTGCGGTTAATTTTACTGCATTATTGTACCCCTCTTTATTTATTTAAAACCTAATAATGTACATATTATGTGCAATGACATTTTCTACCTGTCAACCACGGTGATGCAGAGATGATCAAAGGAGGTACACTCTGAAAATATATAAAAAGTAGAAAAAAAAGTTATATCATCATATCCGACGTCCACTTCTCGACATAAGCCTGATTTAATTTAGGCTACAGCGAGACTCCTGTGCCGCCTGCAACCAACGGCCACCCGCTACCGTGACCAGGTCGTCCGTCCATCTGGTGGGGGGCCGTACTACGCTGCGCCTTCCAAAAGTTATATATAATATATAAATAACAAAGTACTTGATATAAGTATATACGACATACTGTATATAAGTAATAAATATATACATATATAGGCATCGTAAAGTCACGTCACTTTGGCCCCAGAAGGTTACTTTGGTTCGCTAATTACTCAAAAAGAGTCCCTTTAATTTGAGCTCCAGCTTAAAATAAATCGTTTACTGTCAAAGCGAGTGTTTAATTATGTTTTTTAATGTTGAGTCGATAAGCAGATCAAGATCCTTGACTACGAGACTGTATGATATGGCTAGATTGTTATAAGTAACTTGGTAGGTAGTCTGTACCTATTTAGCCTTTTTCATTCATTCATATTTCATTTACCCTGTTCGACCTGTAACATTGGACAAATGCGGTGAGTCTGTAGTGGAGTGCACGTGCTAGGCAGTATACTATCTCCTTTACTATTTTCTATAATTATAAATCTCATAACCCAGAATCTTCAGTGTTCGTATCATTTGTATGCCGATGACTTGCAGATTTATTGTCAGGCAAGTGTTGACAGCGCTTCATCTGCTGTGGGTAAGGTTGATCGGCCCTCACAGGGCGGTGACGGTTTCCTCGTTAGCAAAATTCTTGCTAACAACGTTGTGGAAGTCAGCAGTGTGTCGACCAGGGTAGCGTACCTCATATTGAAAATCACCGACAGGTACTTCCTGAAGGTGGTACAGGTTTATGCACCGACCTCGACATACTGTGATGACTTAGCTAAGGCATTAATAACATGGTACCACCAAGGCTCACTACAACGTTGTTATGGGGGATTTCAATGCCAAAGTGGGAGTACAAGAACGCGGCGAAACGAAAATTGGATCCCATGGTGTGGGGCGCCGAAATTATAAGGGGCAGATGCTGGTCAACTCGCACACACACACACGCAGGGGCTCTTCTTAATGAATTCCTTCTATAAGAAAAAGCCTCATAGAAAGGGGACCTGGCGAAGCCCCGATACTGTGACGAGGAACGAGATAGACTTCATCATGACTGACAAGATAGAAAAGGCATATTTAGAGACGTCTCAGTGATCAATAGGTTTAATACCGGTAGTGATCACCGACTTGTCCGAGGCGCTCTAAATATAGACTTCAGAGCCGAAAGGCGTCGCATGGTGAAGACTACTCTCCGACCTAATGCGCCTCAAATTGAATTGGGACCTGAAAAATTCCAACTGAACCTTCAAGATCGTTTCGACCTGCTGGAAACCCTTGGCAATGTTGATGAGAGAACCGACACAGTGGTCAAAACGCTACAGGAGGTGTCTCAAAGGGTGTTTCCCGGAAAAAGCGTAAAAAGGCCGTCTAAACTCTCAATCGAGACTCTCGAACTTATGAGGAAAAGACGTGAATCCAGCTAGGTGGACCGATGACCTGAAAAAGGTCGCCGGGTCTGACTGGATGTGGAAGGCGGAGGACCGAGTGCTATGGCGCGTGTTGAGAGAGGCCTGTGTCCAGCAGTGGACTGCAATAATGTATAATGACTGCAAAACTGAGATGATGATAAGGCGCCTTGTTTATGTCTCATCGTTATCATAAGAAAAAATTTAGTCGAAACTTGAATACCTGATACTTGAGCTAAAATAAAAACTTTATTCACAACCAGCTGTTGCCTTCTGTTGACTTCGCTCCTGTCGTTCTTTATTTGGGAACTGCTCAGCTCCTATTGGCCGTAGCATGATGTTATATAATCTATAGCATTCCTCGATAAATGCGTTATTTAACGCCAAAAGAATTTTTCAAATTGGACCAGCAGTTTTTGAGATTAACATGTTTAACCAAACAAACTCTTCGGTTTACAATATAAGTATAGATTAATTATTATTTTATTAACTGCCTCGAAGAAAGCGCAGCGGAAAGTGTATACGACTGCCCCGTTAAAGAGGTCCCAGGTTCGTTTCCCGGGCCGGGTGAAAATGGTATTGGGTTTTCTATCATGCAATTCCAGTAAGTATTAAGATTTTCTCGCTGCCTATTTCATGGGACAAAACATAGCTGGTGACATTTGGGTTTGCTACACCTCTACCTACAACCGAAAAAAAGGCGTGATGCAAAATTATGTTATGTTATTATTTTATCACAGCTGTTCTGATTAATGGAATTAATCAGAACTGTAATTAAGCCCATAGTTCGCTAGTTTGTTTTGGTTCCATTTAACAGGGGGTGAGGCTCTTTTCCGATACTTTTCTAGACTGCTGAGAATTATACTGATACAGATAATTCCAATACAGATAAACCCATTTTGTCAAACCAGGAATCGAACCCTCGATCTTGCGCAGTAGTCAACACTCTCCTGCTACGCCACCCCAGGCATTCAATCAGTATCCAATAACATTCTTACAAACATTTAAAAGAATGTAGTACGTATTTGTCAACAATTATCGGCTATTTAAGGCAGACAAGTTCTTAATCGTAATTTAGTGTTCAACAAGAAATGCCTAACAAACATTGTAAATATTACCATATTTTATAAACCTACAAAATCAAGACTAGTAACATTCTTAGAAATGGCTACGTTAATCAAGTAAGTGAAAAAATTAGTATATTTATTAATTATATCCATGATATATTGTATTGCGTTTCACTCAGTTTCACCGTCACGTCTCACACGCCAAGATATGACGAAATCACACGCGGAAGAGTCGTATAAATGCATAGGTATTATTAATTAAAAAACATTCAGTTTTTTTTTTGTTAAAAACTAACAAAAAAATTATAGTCTCTCGTTTGAAGAAGGCCGTCATAGCGTTCAGGACCTGCCGTGTAGCGACGGCATAAAATACATAATACGAATATGTTGCTACCCCATATCGTCCCGTGGAGGTTGTTACAAGCGACTACTTAAGGGGAAAATTGGAAAAATGCGATGGTGGCTGAATGGATAAGGGACCGGCGTGCAAATCACGCGGTCCGAGTTCGAACCCGACCGGCAATACCAATGTGGATTCCACTTTGTGGAATTTATATGTACTAGTCAAGTGACTTACCATCTGCTAACGGTGAAGGAAAACATCGTGAGGTAACATATGTATCGTTGTTTTGGTTTTTGAAGGTACCGATTTCGAATGTGATATATATTCCGAAATCAAAGATGGCGTATATATCTTTAAAAAAAAATCTACCTTTATCTACCAAAATAAGGGTGACATTTTAAAAATGCTGACAACCAAGGTACTTATTATTTTACTAGGGGTAGGAAATTCTAAAATTTAGGGATTCTTAAAACAACTGTTCAATCCTTATATTTTAAGTTGAATAAAAATAACAAATACATATTTTTAAAATTCTTTATTTCAACTAACTGGCAGCAGGTAAGTATAATATGAAAGTGGTGATTATTACTACTATATTATACTTGAAAATATAGAACGTCGCATAGAAATATAAAACTATATATCTAAATTTGTTTAGATATATAGTTTACTAAAAAATTAAAAATATTACACTAACACTATTGTAATTGACTCAAGAAAAGTATCAACTTCGTTTCTTATCTTATATGACACTATATAATACACCATATCAATCCGCGGAAAATATTCATTGCACTGTTACGATGCGGCCGGCTGGCTGTCAAAATGCCTAAATTTGAACGTTTGGAACTAACTCTTAAAATCGGTAAAAAGTTGTGGAGAATTTTATCAGCTTTAATTATGAGTTACAATGAAATTTCGTATGACGCACTGTTTTCGAGATGTAAGCAGAAAACAAAAAATGGTACCTGTGCTAGAGAATTTAACACATTTTTGAAAATCGACCATTTTTAAGCTCGAAGCGAAGCTCATACTTAGCTAGGCAACGATATGCTATAGATAAATGGGCGAATTGCAAAAAAAAAACACGGCAATCCTGAAATTATATAGATTTTACATTTTGAAAAGATCTAAGTATGTTTATATACCTACGGCCTTAAATTTATTTTTACCTTTTAGTTCACGTTTTTGTTTATTGAAAGCTTGTCTTTAAAAAATCTTTTTAAATTTTATTTAATAGTTTGGAACCTTCATTGTTCCTCTATTATTAAATTAATGAATAAACAAATCAAATTATTTATAAGCATGGATTTACTAACTGCCTCGGTGGCGCAGCGGGAAGTGTATATGACTGCTGTGCAAGAGGTCTTGGGTTCGATTCTCGGGTCGGGTGAAATTTTCCCGGAGTTTGGTAAACAAATGTTCCCGATTGATGACAATGGGCTCGCCCCCTATTTCATGGGACTAAACATAGCTGGCGAAATGTGGGTGTGAAAAACCTCTCTCTCAGCCTACCCCTTCGGGGAAAAAGGCGTGATGTTATGTTATGGATTTACTATTTTTTACTTTTACGATTTGTTCCACATTTGCCCCACTTGTTCGCCCTACATTCCAAAAATTTCCGCATTTGCCTCATGTTTAATTTCATTCCTGTATCGCCTTACTTTAAGTTAACAACCGAAGTATGGTTAGAAGAAACAAAAATTAAAATATTAGTATTAAACGAAAGGGCTCAGTAATTCCGTACAGCTAGGTTAAAGTCTGTGGGTTCGGTTTCCATTCAATACAAATCTTATATAACAAATACGGTTATTTGTTCTGTTTGGATGCAACTGATCTCTAAACATGCAAGAATTTTATCAATCTTTATCAACTGTCTAAATATATATACTAATAATACTTAATAATAATAGTTTTCTACCTTTTTTTTCTCCGATACCAAGAACAACATCAAGTTTGCCATAGCACTTTACTTAGTTTGTGATTAGATACTAGACTAGACAGCCAACTTACAGTAGTCCCCAATTACATGCCACCAAGCTATGTGAAGACATTATTCTTATGCATAGGTAACAAAAATAAAACCAATTTAAACAATTATAAATAAATGTTTCATATCATCGTGACTGCAATCGTTAATCCAGAAACGTCCCACTGCTAGGTACGGATCCCTTCCAAAGATTGTGTAGGTAAATTACCCTACTATATCACGCTGTCCGCACGTTGTTTATGGTTGGTTTATGGTTTTGTTTAGAATTTTCCTTTTCTCGCAGTGCTCTTATCTGTTTAAGGTTTCTCCTTTAGTCGCCTTTTACGACACTCACCACGGGTTGATATGGGGTAGTGACATTGTGTATTATCAATGTATGTATAATATTAATAAATCATATGTAAATAGATAACAAATTAAACTTATAATCAAAGTGGAACTATTAATGATCTAAAAGTACAACTATAACCTAACTGTATTAAAATCTAAAATACTATAATTAAAAATAAAATATTCATATTGCACTTTAACTATTATACATCACATACAAACCACAGAAAATAACAAATTAATAATATTCACCTTACTTACATTTTGCACAGTCTAGTGTCTAATCTAGGCACTCAGCCATTTCTCTACTTAATAAGATAACACTTTTGATTGGTCGGGCTTCGTTGACTTTGAAAAAAGGATTGCAATCCGATTTAATGTAATTTTTACCTGTTCATAAGTTTGAGCAAATTATTATCTAACTGTGACAAAAATATATTATTATTGAAATATTTTTTGCTTTAAAAACTTTTTAGACTGTGTACTAAAATAGTATAAATTTAAACACAAAAAATATTCGAGGCGAATAAGGAACGAAAAATGGGGCAAAATAAAATTAAAATGTTAAATTCAGAATAAATATTACATTTGGGGCAAACAAGGAACAAAATGTAGGGCGAACACGGATTTTTAAACGTGGAGCGAAACCTCGCGAGGCGAATGCGGAACAAATCTTTTTTGATTCCTTAAATTTTGGTATATTTACCGACCATACATTTTATACATCATAACGAAACCACAATCAAAGTTTTTGTACATGACATTGTTTCGCGTCTTATCCAAATGAAGCTCCTCACTCACTTCTCACTCAATCAAGTGAAAGATAAACCATGGACCCGGACTATAGAATATTGGCGACAGTTTTGAACGTGACCTTAGTACGTGATTGTGCATCTAGGGGAAGGCCGAGTTTTGTACATCAATACTTTTAATCACTTTTGTTTAATTTAAGCTATACAGTATTTTTATTATTGTTTGTGTTTTTTCATTGTTTCAGGATTATCCTGATCGCATTCTTTATCTGCATAACTATCCAACAAGGATTAGCGAGTTATAAAATATATGGAGGGTATTATAAGGTTGGTATGGACTATCCTGATGTAGACAAACACAAAGATCTCTTCTATGATAGAATGGTTGGCATATTTCAAGAGGAAAAAAATGCTAGACTTAAAATAAATTATCAACTGATTGCAACTGGAGTGTTTATAGACAAATATAGATTAATAACTTCTTATAATCCATTTCGAAATTTGTTAAATATTAACAATTTAACAAAATTAAAGATTCGTTATATATATAACAGAGTAGGCTATGCGAATGGAAAATGTTTTGGTGGTCGTAATAAATACTTTTATGATTACGGTAATTATGACAAAGACGTCCGATATCCGTACTGTGCCAGACCAATTATACCGATGCTCGACGACGAAGTGCTAGACATACAATGGCATGGACCAAATAAGGACCTAAGTCCACTCCATGACATATTGATAATGAGCCTTACTAAGAAATTATCTTTTTATAAAGGACATAATACAATTAATTACTATACCGACCCAAGGCCAATCAATATGGGTTGCGGGAAAAGTAAGGTGAATTATGGCCCAGTGCTTACTTATTTAGCCAAGACTGGAGAAGAAATGAATTATGACGTGGTGGGATTTGCTGCTATAGGATTGAAAGGAGAACCAAAAACTCATCATAGAACTCCTTACCATCTTGAATTTCAAAATATAGCTATGGCACGAGAATATTTTGTTGACTGCGACGAATGGCTCCTAAAAGAATGGGGCCATTTCATATGCCTAAGAATAGACCTTTCAATCAAGAGGATGTCTTCTGGAGGTATGCTGTTTTCTGGAGGCAAGTTGTTTGGGATCATTTCGTTTGCATTATATAGATCAGAATCCATAATATTAGTATTTACAGACGTAAGACCATATGCTGAATTGATAAAAAACGCCTGCATGAAATGGGATTTATATACATATTAAGAATATATATTTACTTACTTTGTGTCTTTCGTATTTTACTGTACTTATTGTAGTAAAATCTTTATCTTTATTAATGCGCGCACTAAAATATACAATATTGATCCATTGCTGAAACTACAAGAGGGGCCTGGTGACAGGTACTATCAGATTTGTTTTTAAATCTAAAATATGCAAAAGTCATTATGTACACCGTGTTTATTATACTGTATATTTTTGTTCAAGCTTTGTGATGAGAAAATAAATGGATTTTATTATTACTATTTTCTTTATTCAATTAGATTCTCACACCTACAATACATTTTTTAATAATATACATCGCACTCCGGCAAAAAAACAGTCATAACATGTAATAATTTGCAAAAAAGAGTCATAATGCCAAATTGAATTTGTTGGCGCCTACAATAAAAGGTGCAACAATTTGCATCTGCGGAGAAGTTCAGGCGTTTTTTCTTCGCATTCATTGTCGGTACTTGCACAACAAAAACTAAGAGAAAATTTCTACCTACTTATGGACTTAATAAATTGTAATGTGTCATTCTACACTTTGCCTCGTCATCGACATGCACTTCGACACACAAAATTTTGTAAATCAAGTTATCTAGCAATATAATCAGTTTCTATCATTTTGGAAGTTTTATTCCGAGCATAAGTACATGCTCCAGTGTCGGATAACCGACAGAATTATTACATGTTATGACTCTTTTTTTGCCGGAGTGCGACATATTATTATAAAAAGAATCATCATCATCAGCCTGTACTAGTCCACTGCTGGACATAAGCCTCTCCAATTGCAAGCCACTGAGCACGATTTGCGACTACTCTCATCCAGCGCTTGCCAGCCCCCTTGCGAAGATCGTCACTCCACCTAGACTGGGGGCGTTGTACACTACGCTTGCCGATACGAGGTCTCCACTCTAAAACCCGTTTTCCCCAGCGGTTGTCGGTTCTACGAGTGATGTGGCCTGCCCACTGTCACTTCAGCTTGCTTATACGGTGGGCTAAGTCGACGACTTTGGTTCTCTGTCGAATCACCTCGTTACGGATTCGATCCTTCAGAGAAACTTCAAGCATGAGTATTGCAACTCGCGCGTTGTAGCGTAGTTTGTATTTAGTGTCACTCTGCTTAATAAATTCATAAATTGGTTCACAGTATGATTTCCGTAGTGAAAATTTTTATTTTTTATTTATTTATTTAAACACATATAAAACTATTATTACAGGTACAACCTAATGCAATAGCCTATGTACATAAATATAAAAATTAAAAACTAACTTAAATTTACAATCGCACAATAAGCGGCCCGTATAAATCCGTTCAGTGTGCACGAAAAGACATCCACAGTTAGAGCCAGCGTGTTGAGCGTACGTAACGCGCGCGTAAGCGGAGCGCGCTGCAGCAAGCACGTGCGCGCTCGCGGCACGAGCAGAAGCTCCGGCAGCCGCCGCCGCCCCACGAACTCGTCCGGGACACAGAACTGGAGTATCTCCAATATGCGAGGATTATGGAGTTTACCGCGCATCACTTTGAATAGGTATACGGTGAGAGCTACTTCCCTCCGTACCTCGAGCCTGTAATACCCTACCATACCCAGAACAAATAATGTAGGGTACAGCAGCAGATAGCCTGGATATATCCCATATTGCTTTAAATAGATGAACCTAACAAATTTGTTCTGGATACGTTCCAGCATCAGCTTGTATTTCTCCTCGTGTGGTGACCATATTACGGCATTACACTCCAGGTGGCTCTTCACTAGTGCCTCGTATAGTGCTTTCAAAGCTTGTACATTTGTGAAGTTGTTTGCTTGGCGTAATATCAGACCCAGATTGCGCCAAGCTTTCTTGCACACATCGGTTATATGCTGCCGAAACTGGAGATCCGTAGTGAAGCGTACACCCAAGTCTCGAACCTCTGTTACACGCTGCAGCGGCTCTCCGTCCATAAGGTATTGGTAATGAAGCGGGGTTCGTGCGCGACCGAAAGACATCACGGAGCACTTACTCACATTAAAAAAAAGTCTATTTTTTGAGCTCCAACTTACTATGCTGTCTATATCTCTCTGTAGTGCGACGTGATCTATGTTGTGCTCAATTTTGTGGACTAGTTTTAGATCATCCGCGAATAGTAAGGGCGTAGACTTGCTGGCCACCATCGGTAAGTCATTGACCGTCAAAATAAACAAAAGAGGCCCTAAATTACTCCCCTGACTCACCCCAGATCTTGTCGGGTAGGGATCCGAGAGGCGTCCACCACAGTCGACATATTGACATCTGTCCCGAAAATAACAAGCGAAGAATGTTAGCGTGTGTGGGGTAAACCCCATGCCGGCCAGCTTGGCTAGTAGGATGTCATTGTCGACTGTGTCAAAAGCCTTTCGGAAATCAAAATAAGCGACGTCTACCTGTAATCCAGCATCCACCGCAGGTACCAGGTGTGTCATCAAATCCAGTAAGTTCCCAGTTGTCCCCCGCCCAGGTCGAAACCCGTGCTGAGCGTCGGACAACTGAGCGCTCAATTGTGGATAAAGACAATCATGGATGGCCGCCTCGAATATCTTCGCCGGAGTACATAAGATCGCCACCGGTCTGTAGTCAGTGGGCGCTGACCCTCCTTTGCCCTTCGGTACGGGCACCACACGAGTAAGTTTCCAGCGTTCTGAGAACGTTGCAGTCTCGATACAGATGTTAAACAAATGAAGCAACGGCTCGACTAGTACTGCTCCGCAATCCCTAAACACAAACGCTGGTATTCCGTCGGGACCCGCCGAGCGCTTGGGCGGACAGTGCGCGAGCGCACGGCGCACGTCGGAGGCGCGCAGGCGCGTGAGGTGTACGCGGGCACCCGGCGCCTCCGCCGCGCGCCCCACGTCCGCGCTAGCCGCCGCCACGCTCAGCGCGGCCGGCTCTGAGTTGTACACAAACTCGAAGTACCGGGCGAATTCTCCCGCACACTCAAAGTCAGACAATACTTTACCGTCCTTTATTATTTTACGTTTGTATGAGTTTCCAGTCTTAGATCTTATAAAATCCCAAAATGCTCGCGGCTCTTTTGACAGGTGACTCTGGACGCGGTCCCGATATTCATCGTGAGCCCTGGCGGTCTCAGCTTTAACCCTTGCCCTGCACCGAGAAAACGCTTCATAATCCTCGCACGACTTACTAGATTTATACTTTTTATGTAGCGCATATTTGATTTGAATGTCCTTTATGATCGCACTCGTATAGCATACTGGATATACATACCTACTGTTTCTCGAATCAGTCTTCTTTAGGGGCACATACATACTAAAGATCTCATAAATTTTATCATAAAATAAATCTAAAATAATGTCCGGCTCAGTATAACGATATAAATCAGACCAGTCCAGTCTATTTTACTCAAAGATTGATATAGAGTATTAAAATCGGTTTTGTTAAAATTCCATTTTTCGCGGCATATCGATTTCGGGTATAGGTGTTGCCCATTCGGCTCGGGAGTATAGCCGGGCACGGGGTGGTGTGGGGGCGCGGGGCGCGCGGTGAGCTCGAGGTGCACGTGCAGCGCGGGGCGCGCGGTGAGCTCGAGGTGCACGTGCAGCGCGGGGCGCGCGGTGAGCTCGAGGTGCACGTGCAGCGCGGGGCGCGCGGTGAGCTCGAGGTGCACGTGCAGCGCGGGGCGCGCGGTGAGCTCGAGGTGCACGTGCAGCGCGGGGCGCGCGGTGAGCTCGAGGTGCACGTGCAGCGCGGGGCGGTAGGCGTCGATGGGCCGCAGCGCTTCGTCCGCGCCGCGCACGCGCACGCCAGCACCACGCGCGCCCAACACGAGGTCCAGTTGTCTCCCACTACAGTTCGGTATTTCATTACACCGAACGAATTCACAAAATGCCATAAAATATTCAAAATAATTAACAATGTTACTATTACACGAAAATAAATTAAAATCACCTAAAACTACTAACTTATTTTTATACTTTACACACATATTTTCCAATATTTTAAATAACACCATATACTCATTCTCGTCAGTCTGCGGAGGAATATATACCGTACAACATGTAAATAAAAACCGATTTCTTTTGTACACACTAGCACACACTAATTCGAACTTGTGATTATCGACATTAATGTTACCTGGTATCGTCACTCGCCGTAACTCAAATCGCGGTATGGCCACTAAAAGTGCACCTCCTTGTTTGCGGCCGTCAGCGCGATCGCATCGCAGTATTTGGTATCCTGGCACGACGAACTCCGAATCCTTTATTGATGCATTGAGTCCAGTTTCTGTGATTGCAAATAAATCACACCCTGATGATTCCAATAATGATAAAAATTGAGTCGTTTTTGTCCGAATTCCTCTCACGTTCTGGTATAATATATAACAGTTCAGAATATTAAGTCTGCAATTGGTTTGGTTTGGTTGGTCGACGAAACCAATTAATCCATTCACATATTTCTACATTTAATGGCCACAATTCTGGGTTACAAAGCTTGTCAAAATCAGTTACACTAACGCCAATCTTAAACGACGCATATTCCCGTTCAATCTTTGGTTTTAACTTTTCAATAGAAATTTCCGACTCACTGCCCAGTACTCCTAAAATATACTCTTTTAATATATCTTCCGTAGTAGTTTTATCCAATCTCCAGATATGTAAGTACTTTCTCCGTTCAACCGCTTTTAATAATTGAACTGATGAATTGCCACCTTTTATTATCGAGTTTCTTCTCTTATTCTTCTTACCTTCTACCCACTGGCTATTGCTCTGTCCATCCTCCTCAAAATTCGCTGGTTTACTGACCACCGAAGCGTCGCTGAGGGCAGGCTCCATCTGCGATGGCGGCTCAGGTACGGTCGCGGGCGTCGCACACAGGTGAATATTACCGAAAAGCTGGCCAATATTATAAGTAATAGGCTTATGCCTGCAAATTGATTAATTAGCTAAAAAATAAGAGTTTTGAATATTTCTTATGAAATATCAACCTTTATTCAATCCTTATCAATATCCAAATAAAGTGTCTCACAGGTAAACTTAGCTCTGCGGCTTTCGCAGTCAGAAAAGTGCGACTACTTACTGATGTGGAAACCGCGAGACTAGTATACTTTAGTAATTTTCACAGCGTCATGTCTTATGGCATTATGCAATGGGGTAAGGCTGCTGATATTGAAACGATATTTATACTTCAAAAACGAGCTATACGCTCTATTTATAATTTAGTCCCACGAGTTTCCCTGAGAGAACGTTTTAAAGAAATAGGTATTCTAACGGTTGCATCTCAATATATATTTGCGAATATTATGTTTATTAAACAGAACATTCACCTTTACAGAAAAGTTAGTGACATTCATTCCCTAAATACACGAAATAAACACTTAGGTACTCTGTAATATTTCCCATCGCCTTCATAAAGTCCACAACTCTTTTGTTGGACTAGGAGTACGTTTGTATAACAAACTACCCATTGAGATGATGAACCTACCCTTACAGAAATTCAAACTTACGGTTAAGAAACATCTAATAGGGAAAGGCTACTATACCGTAAACGATTATATAAATGATAAAAAGGCATGGGACTAGTTGCTCGCTTCTTAATTTATTTTTTTTGCAGGAATAACTTTTATCTTACTTTTGTTCACTTTTTACTGTAAAGTGGAAGCATTTTGAGACCATTTTTTTTTCTTTCCTATTAAGCAAGTGTCTTCGATTGTCATGCTCACTAAACTGTCATTGCTTGTGGTGTCGTATTGGCCGGGTCATTCTCTTCCCTCAAATATGGTTGAAGAGAATGATGGCTGGTCTGTGCGTCATGCCCGTGAACGGGCGCTACTTGGGGTGACTGGTCAGTCGTCGTATGCTGTGCTTTAGCGCTACTAAATTATTCAATTCCTTTTTTTTTAAGCTAATATTGCTAAACAATGTGTTCACAAAATGTTTTTACCGTTTTCTAATACATAGTTGGTACCAAGTGATAATCCCACATACCATACTTCTTGACGAAAACAAATTAAAGTTTGATTGCTCATTATTACTATTATTATTTTCTCATATCCAAATTTTATTGAATTTGATTTAGTATGGTGTTTTGGTTCTGTACTTTCTGTGATATTTCAAACTGTAACCAATTAAAATTGTAACAACTATGGCGATTGAAAAGAGTGGCCTGAGTTTCTTGCCAAGTTCTTCTCAGAGCTCAACCTTGTCAGTGAACTGGCCGTAGGCAAATTTACTGACACTTTTTCTGGCTTTGTATGACGTTCATAAGTATCATGTATGTGATCCAAATGAAATAAAAAGATTTGACTTAAGATTTGACTTTATTTAAAAAAAACCATTTAAACTTCCTGAATTAAACCAAAAAAAAGATTAAGATTAAATCGTCGATTATGGTTCTTTTAAGAGAGTTATTACATCGTGAGGATAGGATTTAAGTTGTCGTTGCGGTAGTTTTCTGAGACTTGTAATGTGAGAAGCTAAAGATATTAAAAGTTGATGAAATAAATCTTCTATAGTTTGTTTTAGGGAAAATTTCCGCGTAAATTCTTCACGATATTTCTTAATATCTTAGTTTTTGCTTTTCTGTGCCTCTTCTGATTCTGAAAGCCTATGGGAGCTACTGCATTCTGTATATGTCCATGAATTAAATTTCTATGAAAATACCTACATAGAATATCATAACTTTTTGTTCAAGAGACGCACTCAAACGCAGCCAAGTTTAGTGTTATCTTAAAGTCAATGAAATATACTTTCGAAATATGTTTAAAAGGACGGTTGAGCACACAGAATTAGACACTTTTGCACTATGACAACAAAAATAATCTGATAAAATTTTATGTTATTTTTAAAACTACGTATCTTTAAAACTAAACGTAATGAAAACATTTTTATTATTAAGTAGTTAAAATACATACGTGAAGGTATGGAATCCATGATGTTTCAATCCTAATATTCAATTTGTAAAATATTAAACGTGATTTAAACTGTTGCTCAAAAATGTATTAAATTACTTTGTCAACAATCACTGATTTAATTATACGTGTAGGTAGTACAAATAAAAATGTCAACCGTTTATATACTCACGAAAAGATGGCGCCACATGTCTAGTTTCTAATTTTATTTACCCTTTTTTGATGACAGCAACTTTGTTTTTTATAATTTTGGCCAGCAATTTGGTTATTTTCACTTCCGTGCGTCGTGGCCGCGGCGACGCGGCGTGTTGGGGGCGCGCTCGGCGGTTCGCGCGGGAGCTCGCGCGGCGGCTCGTGCGGCGGCCCGCGCGGCGTCCTGCGCGCTCTCGTTCGCGCCGGCGGCGGCGGCGCGGCTACGGCCTGCGCCCAAGTGCCATTCACGATATTATTATTGTTGCTTGACGATGTATCTACGTTAGTTATTCCTGGTGTAATTATGGCACATTCTTGTTGATTATGACCGATGGTATCACTGTTTTCTTTATAAATTAGTTTTTCACTATTTATTAATGCAATCTGTTTCTCATAAGAACTACATTTCTCGTTGACTTCCTTTAACTCTTGCCTTAACTTACTATTTTCCAAAGCTAACACGTTTATCGTAGTTTGTATTTCTTTCGTAAGTTTTATTTCAAAATCGCTAAACTTTGCCATAATTATGCTGTTGACTGTTTCCGTCATCTGTACAAAATTATCGGGCTCCTTCAAGGTCGATGATCCCTTAGGAGCCTGGCAATCATTTTCCCCCCGAGCTTTAGAAAGCTGGGTGTCTTCTTCCATATCCACAAAGCCTGAACAAACACCACGTACTGGAGTTTCATCTGTTGAGCGTACTCGCCGGGTTACATTGGAACACGAGTTACACTTGAAAGTACGTTTCAATTGTACCACACTCCCTTCTTTAAATGCCAACGAGGTGATGTTCAAACATTTATAATGATAATTTTGCTTACAACCGTTGCATCTAATAACCTCTCCCGAATTTATTTTCAAATCGCAAATTATGCAGTTCATTTTGAATCACAAAGCGCGAGTCCAGTGCAAGAGCTAGATAGCTTAGCTTTAAATGAAGATAATTAATGTATTGATCGCATAAAGTGTTTGCCAATAAGTGTTATTAACATTCACAGAACAATTTACGTATTTGTTACCACAATTTCTACATGTGTTATCACGAGTATTGTAGTGAACTGTTTGGTGGCGCTTAGTTGTGTATGATTTGTTTTTACTTTACCTACTATAATAAATATATGATGGCACCTACGGCTAATTGTGCTGGTTGTCTTGGGACCACGAAACTTTGGGACACCGGTGTCAATCGCGGAACGGCCTTTTTTGAATTGGCTGTTTGTTAAGAAGTTTAAATTAACTGTCACACGAGTTTTTATACAACTGCAAAGTTGTAGAGGAAGCTCGATAGATGGCGTTGTGCCCATCGGCTGAATCGCGCTATCAAGATTCTCCGACTCAGAATGACCTCCCTTGAAGTTGACAAATTAAATGCTTCGTTCCGAGCCTAGTGTTTTATTATAGACTCTAGGGCGACTCCTCGGTTCTTTTTGGAGATTGTACATTGGTCCTATAAAAGAGTCGGATAGACGTATAAATTAGCGCCCTCTATTGATAATTGTGTGGATAAAGTATAGGCGGAGTTAAGCGTCACAACGAATTCCACACACATGCTACTAGTGCTGTACAGGCATTGAGTAGTACTTCAAGAAGTACCAGGAGCGGTTTCATCGGAGCGACAGCCAAACAAGGACAAGGAGTAGAGTGAGACAAGTGATAAGTATCAAAGAAAACTGTGAGTACTCTTATAATATTAACTTAGTCAAAATTCAAGTAAATCAAGATCGTAGAAAATTTAGAACATAGAAAAATTCTCGGACTTAGAATAGAAAACCAAAAAGTGAATAGACGGGGAATCCATGCCGGATTTCGCCCAGAAATTAGTGAAAAACACTTAGAAAATTTTAGAAGAAAAGTCCCGAGACTTAGAAAAAATTTGAAGAAAAGTTCCAACACTTAGAAAATTTTTGAAGTAAAGTCTATCGACTTAGAACATTTTCAGAGAGATTAAAGATGGAACCACATCTAAAGATTCAGGGAGACATTATAGACAAGATAAACAAAGCCAGACTTAATTATAAAAAATCTCCCAAAGACTGGAAAACAGTGTCGTATGTGGAAACTCGACTAGAAACATTAGAAAACTATTGGACTTCATTTCAAGAGACACACAAAATAATTGTTTCAGACTTTGATAGTGCAGAGTTGAAGAAGACTGGGTATTACACCACCGATGCCTATGATGTGACGGAAGAACTCTATACAGATTACAAATCTGAACTAAAGGAATACTTGCGTCAATTTAAAACTAATTCCAATGTTTCATTGTCTGATCCTAATGTTAAGGTTTCCAACGCTGACCAATTCCGTGCTGTTAAATTGCCTAAGATTTTAATTCCAAGTTTTAGCGGCAATTACGCCGAATGGATCAGTTTTAGAGATTTATTTTTATCATTGGTACACAACAACAAAGGATTGGATGACGTTCAACGGCTACACTATCTTAAGGGTTATGTAACAGGTAAAGCCGAACAGCTTTTACGTCATATTTCTATAACTGATGCTAATTATAAAATTTGTTAGGAGAAGTTAGAAAGTCGGTACAATAATAAAAGACATTTGGCCAATTGTATCTTAAAACGTTTTATGAGTCAACGGAACATGCAGTCTGAATCTTCTAGTTTCATAAAGGAACTATTAGATACAACTAATGAATGTTTGAACGCGCTTAATAATTTAGAGATTGATGTTTCGTCATGGGATATAATTATCATTTATATTGTTAGTTTAAAACTTGAAACCGAGTCGAGGAAACTATGGGAAGCTCAAATTAGTAAATCTAAAGAAGAATTACCGAAGTTAAGTGAATTTATTGACTTCCTAGATGAACGTTTCAGGTCACTTGAATTTTTGGATACTAAGGATAACAGGTCAAATAACAGTACTCGCATTTCAAGGGTTATGCATGTCACCACAAGATTATCTTGTAATTTTTGTACAGATAACCACAAGTTAGGTAACTGTAAGAAATTTGCTTCACAGGATGTTGAGACACGTCGTAAGTTTGTTCAAACTAATAAGTTGTGCTTCAATTGTCTTGGTGCAAATCATTCTGTACTTTCATGCCGTCATACAACCACTTGTCGTATTTGTAATAAAAAACACCACTCTCTACTCCACCAAAGGTTTGTCACTAAGAGCGATCAAGGCTCTAGTGATAAGGTGAAAGATGGTTCGGATAAAACTCAACCATCAACTTCACATGTAGACGCAGCTAATATCGTAACTTACTTTACAAATCTGAATAGCCAAGTGTTGTTGGCTACTGCTTTAGTAAAGGTAGAAGCACGAACGGGTGCATTTATTCTAAGATCACTCTTAGACCAAGGGTCTCAGGCATCATTCATAACTGAGACAGCTGTAAAAATGCTTGGTTTAAAGAAGATACCAAACAAGAGCATTATATCAGGACTTGGTACTGACCAGACTACATCGTTGCAGTCTAAATGGTTTGTAGTCATAAAGATACAGTCATGCCATGATCCCAACTTTACAGTTGAAGTAAAAGCTCATGTTTTACATAAATTGACTGCACTTCTTCCTGAAAGGAAAATTGAAAAAACGGTTATGTCGTCACAACTTTCAGAGTTACAATTAGCTGATCCATTGTTTGATATACCAAACGAAATTGATATGTTGTTAGGCGCAGAAGTTTACTGTGAGATTTTAATGGACGGTGTTATCAAGGGTCTGCCTGGTTTTCCTGTTGCACAAAATACCAAATTGGGATGGATCCTCTCTGGCTGTATACACGCACCATGCAATAGCAATCTGCTGCAAAACACAATTGTAAACATGCACACTCTAGTATCAACTGACGATACATTGAAGAAATTTTGGGAGCTTGAGGAGCCTCCATGTAACGACAAAATACGTTTTACAGAAGAAGAGCAATTATGCGAAGACTTCTTTGTATCAACGTTTAAGAGAGATGCTTCAGGTCGTTACGTGGTACGGTTACCCTTTAAAACAAATGACCCAGAGTGTCAAAACGGCAATTCATATAAAATTGCTCGGAAAAGATTTCACTTTTTTGAGAAAAAGTTACTAAGCAATCCAGAATTACGGATTCAATATTCGGATGTCATTGAAGAATATTTAAAGCTTGGGCACATGGAAAAGGTGCCACCAAATGAGATAAACAAATCAACGGCTTTTTATCTACCTCATCATGCAGTGCTTAAGAATGAAAGAAGCACAACCAAAGTGAGAGTTGTGTTTGATGCTTCTTGTTCGGGATGGAATAGAGTTTCGTTAAACGACGAATTAATGACGGGTCTAACCTTACAATCGGACTTACGTCAAATCATTATGAAATGGCGCTGCCATCCCATAACTTTGGTCGCAGACATTGTAAAGATGTACCGACAAGTGAAGGTAGCTGAAGATGACGTGGATTATCAACGGATTTTGTGGCGTGATAATCCAAATTCTGAATTACAACATTTGCGATTATTGCGTATCACTTTTGGTGTATCTTCAGCACCTTACTTGGCAATTCGTTCGTTGAAACAGGTTGCTCATGATGAAAGCAATCGATTTCCATTAGTTGCAGATCGTATAATCAAGGATTTATATGTCAATGATTTCATTTCTGGGTGCGAATTCATAGCAGAAGGTGAACAAATTTACCATCAGATGAATGACCTGCTCGGTCGCGGAGGGTTTCAACTTCAGAAGTGGTCCAGTAATAATGATCACTTAATGGAAATAATGAGGACTAGATCAGAAACTAAGCACCATAGTTTAGAATTCAAATTTGATAATTCATTGAAAGTTTTAGGCCTTACATGGAATAGAAATAGCGATACATTTCAATATACTGTCAATCTTCCCCCATTAGAACCACCCGTGACCAAGCGGAAAGTGATTTCCGATATCTCCCGGTTATTCGACCCTCTTGGCTGGCTTGCACCAGTAATTATCACGGCCAAGGTGTTTATACAGCGCTTGTGGCTTTCAGGCATCGAATGGGATGATGAACTTCCAGATCATTTATTAAAAGACTGGCTTGATTTCAGAAGCAAACTCCACCATTTGGAGAGGTTTAGTTTGCCGAGGTGGATTCACACGACTCGAAATAACTTGCATCTTGAATTACAAGGTTTTTGCGATGCTTCTAATGCTGCTTATTCAGCTGTAGTTTACATAAGAGTCAAAGACGCCTACGGTCTAGTTCATGTCAGTTTAGTTGCATCCAAAACTAAGGTGGCCCCAGTTAAACAGGTTTCGATACCTCGTTTGGAATTTTGTGGCGCTGTGCTACTTTTAAAACTTCTCCTTGAAGTTTCGGACACCTTGGGTATAGTAAAAAATAATATACATGCCTGGACTGATTCCTCAGTGGTTCTCGCTTGGTTGAGTAGCCACCCTAGCCGTTGGCAAACATTCGTTGGCAATCGCGTTTCGCATATTTTCACTGTCATGGACAGAAATCAATGGTCGCATATTCAATCAAAGGATAATCCCGCAGATTGTGCGTCACGAGGGAGTTAGCAGATCTTGAATTGTGATATAGATATAGTATTAGTGAAAGAGGATGATCTACCTACGGTAAGATGGTTGTACGGTATTATAACTGAAAAACACAGTGGTCCGGATAAACTTACGCGTGTTGTATCCTTGAAATGTAAAGGTTCTTTTATTAAAAGACCTGTATCTAAGCTTATTGTTTTACCAGTTACAACTTAATTTAAAGATGTTTTAATTGTTTAATTGTTAGTTTCTCTTTATATTAAGGCAACATTCAAGGTTGTAAACTGTAGGTTTATTCTTTTATTTTTTAATAAGTTCATTCAATGGTAGTAATTTACTATTGTCAAGGTGGGGAATTCATTTTTTTGTAAAACATTTGTTATATAACATATTGTATAATGTAATTTTTATGGACACTCTGTCCATGGTGGTCGATATGTTAAGAAGTTTAAATTAACTGTCACACGAGTTTTTATACAACTGCAAAGTTGTAGAGGAAGCTCGATAGATGGCGTTGTGCCCATCGGCTGAATCGCGCTATCAAGATTCTCCGACTCAGAATGACCTCCCTTGAAGTTGACAAATTAAATGCTTCGTTCCGAGCCTAGTGTTTTATTATAGACTCTAGGGCGACTCCTCGGTTCTTTTTGGAGATTGTATACACAAAGACCAAACCGTGGTCCTAATCAGGAATTCAAAATGAGACCTCCGCGATTCACCCCAAGCTAATAAAAATGATAAAACGATGATTTGATGAATAAATTTTATTACACTCATGTAGAAAAGTTCTTGTACAAGTACAATTTCATTTAATGTATTATTTTATTTAAAGGTATCGTTAAACTTGCAGTTTAGCCTAATGTTACAAACTCAGGTAAAGCACCCTTTTCGCTAAATTGCTAAAACAATGGAATTCTACTGGACTAGTTATGAACGTTACTCATTGGTGGATGTTATGCGTACCCTTATCAGGTTGGGATGTAGTCCTGCTATCGTCATTGTGACGATGTTTTAGACAGACAGTGGTGTTTCGTGTTTATTTATATTTATTTATATATTCTTTATTGTATTTAAAAATTAAATTTGTTGGTAGTAAATGGTAATCTGGTGTACTAAATATATATATAATATATACTTACTAAAATATAATATATTATAGACAATACATAGTTAATACATAAATAATATATACCTACCGTGTTGTGACTTTTGAGTGTATATGTGATTTATATATTGGTAAGTAAATCTATAATCTTTCTGAGTTTTAGTAGTAATTACTATATTTTATTATGTAAATTAACCCAATATATAATATTTATGTCTGTCATAATATAACAGTGTTAGTTATCATTGATTTGATTGACAGTAGGTAAATTTCAAGCATGCAATTATTTGTTTTGATCTTAATATTGCAAGTATTTAAATGATATACATATATAATACATACATTGTATAGTCCTAAATAATACTGCGATAATACTCATTTAAAGTGACAATTTGGTGATGTAATCTGGTTTTAGTTTTTCTTACTTTAAGCAAAACAAAATGGCGAGTCATGATGTGGTATAGAAAACGTTCATTATAAATATTAGGAAGGTATTTTCAATGGATTTAACACTATTATTTTCTTTTATATTATAGCTTTCATATTTATTATATTTTATATTATAGCTTTCATTTCTATCATATTTATTATTATTTGTCCTAAGATAAAAAATGTAAGCAGCATCAAATATTTGGGCGTCGTAATCGATGACACTCTCTCATTTAAAGATCATATTACCTACGTAGTCAAACGTCTACGAAAATTAATTTTTGTGTTCAAAAAATTACGTTATATTGCAGATGAAAAACTTATTAAACAAGTTTATCAAGCTCTATGTCAATCTATTATTCAATATTGCATCACCTCTTGGGGAGGTGCTCCAAAAACTGTAATGATAGCTATTGAGAGAGCCCAGAGGGCTATTCTCAAAGTAGCTACGTTTCGCCCTTTCCTCTTCCAACATGCCAACTCTATGAACTTTGCAAAGTTTTAACAGTCCGTCAAATCTTTATCATGTCCATAGTACTCAAACAGCACTCAGCCCTCATGTACAACCCAGAAATTTCTAACACCAAAAGAAGGAAAGATATTGTCTGCACCTCAGTCACAGAATCGAGATTTGCTTTCACAAACAAATTCTATCCATTTCTTGGTCGCTTTCTTTATAATAAATTAAATAAGGCCTTGTCTATATTCCACCTTAATCACTATAATTGTAAGTTACTTTTATTTGTGTTTTATTGTGACTGGCCTGTTGGTCTAGTGGTTAGTGACCCTGACTGCTAAGCCGGAGGTCGTGGGTTCGATCCCCACCCAGGACAAATCTTTGTGTGATGAGCATAAAGGTTTTTTCTGTGTCTGGGTGTAATTTTTCTATAATATGTATGTATTTACAAAAAAAAATGTATTTAAGTAGTATATCAGTTGTTTAGTACCCATAACACAAGCAAATATAATTGCTTACTTTGGAACTAGATGGCGCTGTGTGAATGTGGTAGAATATTATTATATTATTATTATATTATTATTATATTTAGTTATTTACAGTCTTTACCTACGAGAAAACAGAAAATATGTTACTTATTCTAAAATAGGCCTTATATTATTTTTCTTACCTTAAATGTAGTAAAATTAGTATAATTATTAGTTTATTCACCTAATGTATTTAATTGTGTACCTATATATATATTTTACCTTAACTCATCATGGGTGGGTAAATATAGATACATCTAGCACTATAACCGCCTGTAGCACAGGTTTTACAACCTAGTATAGGCACCCAGACATTATGTATACCCTAAGTTAGAACTAATTTGTTTGATTTGTATGTACTTATTATTATTGAATAAATTTATTATAAATTTATTATTATATTTATTTCTTTTTGTTATTTGTAGACTTGGTGTATCTAAAGATGTCTGAATATGCGTCAACATCTTGTAGTTCTGCAGTCGTAGAATTCCAAAAAACGAAGAGAATGTATTCTGTGATTACTTACTATTTAGTTATTAGTTAAGGGTATATACCCCAATCTGTGAATTTTTAGCAATAAGTTCTACAACTATATATGGTTATCATATATATATAAATATCATCATAGTTATTAGTAAAGGGTATCTACCCCCAATATGTGATTATAGCAATAACTTATTAATCAAGGATAATGTAACCCATTAAATGATTGTTTAGCATTTAATTTTAAGTTATATGTCATCAAACTTATTCTGAAATCTAGTTTCAATTTAAGTTTAAATTTTTTGTTGACTTTCTCTAAATATAGACTTTAGTACTATGATGTCTATGAGTGTTATTTTATAATTAAGATAAAGGATATTTATTAATATACCTTGAATCTACACTAATAACAGACATTTCATTAAAATTATGTTATATTTAATTATTTGTTTCATTAACAATTCTCAACGCGACAGTACACAAGATGTACAAACTTTTTTTATAGAAGCTACTTGTTTCACAACGCGTGGAGTAAATGGCGGAAGTCCCATTTTGAATTCCTGATTAGGACCACGGTTTGCTCTTGGTGTGAAACAGCCAATTCAAAAAAGGCCGTTCCGCGATTGACACCATAGTCCCAAAGTTTCGTGGTCCCAAAGGGGCCGTAATACTATTACAAAGAAAAATGAATACCTACTCTGCTCTACATGCAAATCAAAATTTGACCTCGAATGTGCTGGTATTAGTCCTCAACGCTTCACAACAATGAGTTCGCAACACAAAAGCTCCTGGAAATGCTCTGAATGTCGCTGCAAACAACCTAAAGTGGACAATTCAAATACCCGAGCTCGAGCACCCAGTGTGCAAGAGGAAGTTGAATTAAGCCCAGAACTTTCCAATATAACTTATCGGTCTAAACAGTCAAAGTCAAATACGTCATTGGAAAGGCATAGCTGTCTATCCGAAGAGAAGCTTCAGAGAACGAGCATTATAGCGGGGCGGTAGTCTCGACATAAATGTCACGACCATGGTCGTAATTTGAATCGATTATAATATGAATCGATTTTTTCCGAGATAAATCGCTAAACGCTAGATTTCGAAAGTCTTGCGAAAACCGTATTCATAGTTTAGTTATATCATAGACAAATGCTTTTTATTGTTGAAAAATAAAAATAGTGATTTATATTATTTTCAAGAACCATTTTTTTTTTCATTTTTGTTGTGAATACGTTTTTAAAGGCTGTGTAAGTGCTGTAAGTGGATGGAGATTCAGAAAACTGAAAATGATAAAGGATACAGGATATCCTTCTCACTGCAAAGAAGGAAGTGCTGCTATTTTCAGGTCCTTCCGCTTTTATGGGGTAACTCTACACATATACAAAGGGTATTTTTAGTTCAAAAACAATGTATTAGAGCAATAGGCGGCGTTGGCCCACTCGAGAGTTGCAGACCTCTCTTTAGAAAATTGCGTATTTTAACATTAACAAGTATGTATATCTTCGAAATCGCTTTATTTGTTAGAAACAACCCATATTTATTCCCTAAGATTAGTGACGACAGTAGATTTTTAAAACGGGACCCCACTAAATTAAAGATTGTTAGTTGCAGAAGTGCACTTCACTATAAGAACAGCCATGCTATGTCCATTAAAGTATACAATAAAATCCCTCAAGTTTTACGCGAATTACCTCTCCGTTTATTCAAACCCAAATTAAAAGCGTGGTTAATAGATAATTGTTTTTATAATATAAATGAATTTCTTCAAAATGATAATTATCATCGATATTGTAGAAAGAGTATTAAATAAGCGTAAAAATATATGTTATTGATGATAATTTAAAATGTAATAATTAAGAAAATAGAATTAAGAAACTATTAGGTATAGAAAGTATAGAAAATAAGTATTTAGAATTGTATATAATCCTTTATTTTGTTAGTTTGTTTTCTGTTAGTAATAATACTAATAAGATGTTAAAAATTTAATAGTTTTAATGTACTATTGCAAAAACATTATTTATATTTGCATGCCCTCTACGGGTAGATATGTATGCACCACAAACAATTATTTTTAACAACTTTGTACTACCATATCTTTGGCAAATAAAGAATCTTTATCTTTATCTTATCTTATCTAATTCACATGATTTTTCGTTTAAATATTGCAAGCAAGCGACCCATCTAATGGTTAGTGGCAACAGCCACTTGTGAACATGACTATGTTCTCTTTTTAGAGTTCTGTACCTCAAAATAAAAAAACGGCGCGGTCTGTCCGTCTGTCTAGAATAAATTTCCTCAAGAACGCATAGATATTATCAAGCTGAAATTAATATCAAATAGTCGGGACTACAATCCCTTGGCGCAATAAAAAATCATGGTTCCTATGTTAACGCAATCAAAAGATATAATCGCTCATGCTCCATTTATGTGGCATATCTTGACGAAAAAAGTCAAAACCTATAGGGCCCTTCCCGTTGACTCTTCATTAAATTTGGCAAGAAGCAAATTGCACAAGTAAAGGAAAAAATCCGAAAACTTACACAACTACGTTATATCACTGAATTATTAGTACTAATATTCTATATTTTATAATATTCTAGAAATATGTAGAAAATAATTTTAGTACAGTAGAAGCTTGCTGAAGATAAAATAGACTGTATACTGCACCAATGTTTCCATTGTGAAAGAGCTTGGTATCAAACAAAGTCTTAGAAGGAAGACTCGATATATACTGAAAAGACAGATAGACCTTATAAATCTTCCACCGAGTGTCCCCATACTGTGTAAACACATTACCACAAATTTGAATAGAGTGAGATGGAGAAGTCTAGTAAGAGCCATTATATTATATTATATATTATATTATTGTCGTCAACTATATATCGTCGTCAACTGTATAGCCTAGTAATTTAAGCCAAAAAGACTGATATGAAAAGAAAGAATACTACTGGTACATTTTTAATGCTGTCCAAAATTCTCATCAAGTCATCTCTAAAAGTTTTCATAGAATATATGAAAACTTTTTAACTTTTTCATTGTATACGACACTTAAAGCAAATAAAAGTTTATTATTATTATTATTATTATTATGTAATTTGTATAATTATATTCTGTTGCATTTCGTGCGGTGAGTGTGTAGCACTAGGAGCCCAATTCCTCCTATTATTTTCCTTTTCGCCCCTAATTGTGTTTTTTTATTCGGCAGGCAGTGCCTTGGTTGTGTTCTGTTCGCATTGTTTCCTGGCTACGATAACCATCAGGCGGGCCGAGACGAACCGAACGAATATGCAATTTTTTTTGTAATTGAAATGTATATAGTATTATAAGTTGGAATAAATATTGTGAAGGCAAGTTATTTAATTATGTCATAATCTAAACACGCTTACCTAATTAATCGTCAATTTATTCCATTAACATCCATCAATTTGATAAACTTTGATATTTGCGTGGTACCTACAACAGATCTGTTTCCTGAAATGGGCAATTTAACTTGTTCTCAATTTTCCAGACGATTTTAGTTAAATATAATTAAAACAAATAGTAATTCATAAATAAATTTAACGTTTGTTGGGTATGTAATCAAATTAAAAATCAAAATTAGAACTCAAAATATTAGATTAGTTTTTTGTCAAATAATATTTAAATGGATAACGAAAAAAATAATGAACACAACCTTTTAGTTAAATTTTATTGTCTTTGGTTATACAAAAACATTGATTAATTTTAAAATAACTTACAAAAAACCACATTTATTTATTTCTTTATTAATAAATACATCGTGAATTACTAAACATGTATTGATAATAATAAATCTTAATTTTTAATTACAAGATTATTTTGACACTTGTCTCACATGCTTTCTGTCTAATTGTGTCAGGTCGCCGAAAAACGAAGTTTAAAGTAGTTTGGTCGGGTATTTAAAACAACATGTCTTATAGACAAAATAACACATAGGTAAAATACTAAAAATATCTTTAAAATTTCTGTCATCTAAAATATTATCATGAACATTAGGTACAACATTTGAAATATTATTGATTACACGGCCAATTCAGTTCTACTACGGGATAATTAATTAGGATAGTGCAATATTATGAAACTGCGATGTTACACCTGATATGTTACTAAATATTATTGTAACTATCAGAAAATAAATGAAATTATTACACATCTATCGCAAAATTGTGCTAGTTCAAAATAAAGTCAATAATTTCACTATTTTGCGTTAGTATGAAATAATCAACGAATGTAATTATTAATTAGAATATGTACACGATAGTTGTATAAAACAAACATATTATTTGATAAATAGAAAATAACAAATATTTCCAAAATAAATCTGAATCCCTCTTTAGTAGTGAGCAAATTTACTAGACAATAATGACATTACAATCTGCGATCTTTTAGTAGCGAAGAAACGGTGCTTTGTAAGTCATTATTTTTTCAATAACCTACCTATAAGTACTAAGACAAAAAAATACCGCGTTTCAATAATATTCCAAAGTTAAAACAAGTACATTTATAATGTTTCCAAAACGATTACCAAATACATTGCGAAATTATTTTTACTATTTGATGTCTGAAGTCCTTAGGAGAAATTGTCCTTTTTAATGCGAAATGGAACTATGACGTCACATGTCGAATCATCGCATTCCCTAGCGCCGCCATTGCACTACTTAGAAATCACAAACACAAAGCTAGTGGCATTGACATTTAGTCTCTTCATAAAACCGTAATACTTTTCTTTTTCTTTTCTTTTTTAAAAAAGACAACGCCCGCACTAGGGAACATGCCCTGTGTCGCGGGGAGCTTTACAAACATGAAACTAACGGACACAAAGTACACCCAGACTAGAAACAAATATCTATGAATCACACAAATATTTGTCTCGTGTGGGAATCGAACCCACGTCACCCAGCACGGCGATGTAGTGGCGAGGCGACCACCTTAACCCAGTTGTTACTGAAACAAATTTTTGGCTCGTATCTTTCTAATTTTCAGATATTGTTACCTTCATGCCTATAGTAAATGTGTAAAAATAGAAAAAAAAATCAGGGTTATCGGGAAATCTCGGAAAATGTGGATCGTTATAACGATCGGTAGTAATAGGCGGGTAGGTTCACTCATGCTAGTACTATTATTTCGTTAGAGAGACACAATATCTATTTTTGCAAGAAAAAGGCTTTATTCCTTATCTGAAAAAAATTAATTAAGTAATTGGTCTATTTATGTAAGAGTATTGTAAGTCACAAAGCACGGTTTAGGGTGTAAATGAGCTTTGCACTTCAAAAGAGTGAAGTTCGTATGTTTTGACAAAGAGTTCTTTTTGTAAAAAACACAACAAAGCTGAGAATAATTGCACTCTAGTACTTCTACTAGATAGTCAATTCTGTCTTAGCATGCAATTTCCCTGTAGTTTTTAGGGAACACCATCATTGACCTTACAATTAATTTATTAGGTATGCAGGGTATTTGAAGATATCGCCTTTCATTTTCTTGTCATTAGACACTTGGAGAAGTCGCCAAAATTTATCAGACCGATCCTGTCTGACGAATTTTGGCTATTTCTCCAAGTATGCTTTGATTGATTGTTACGGTAGAATCAACAAAAAGAACAATTACGTCCTATCAATAACTAGAATAGAACTAAATGGCTCAGGTTGGATATTTTCCTCAATAGGAGGGTCTTCGTTAGTTCGTCTCCTTTTTGCTAAATAAGAGAAAGGTTCACTGTCGTCATCACTGTCGAACGACATGTATTCTATCTCTGTAAGAGCCCTTAGCTAAAAACCTCAATACTTACACACCCATGAAATGTGTATCAAACCTGAAAAATTGATCAAAATTACAACTTCCTCACAGAATCATCATTTGTGATATAAGCATTCACGTTATCAAGGGGTAAAATAGTTATATTTCTTGGAAAATTGGATTACATAATCTAATTATTCCATTTCATAAATGATTTCGTTTAGAGACAGTGGTCTTGATACGAAATCTAAATGCATCCCCAAATTACTACCGATCGTTATAACGATCATAAAATTTATAATCATTTTTCAAAAAAAAAAAACAGGAAGCAAGTCTCTTTTTTTCCAAAGATTCATTATAGAGGTTATAAATTTATAAAAATCATACTTCAAATGTGTTTCAATCCGAAATAACTCTATAAAAACTTATTGTTTAGATGACACCTCGAAAGTTAATTTTAAGAAATTAATTCAAGATGCAAATACGCTTATAAATAATAATTTTACTGTAACAAATTACACTCCGAAACACGGTCAAATGCTTATTACACGAATTGGTAAATAAGGATCTAAAACTCTGCTGTCAAAAATATAAATTAATTGAGGTTATTTTTTATGTATATTTTTGATCTTTATAAAGATCGGTCGCTGTAAATGGGTTAACCACTGCGCCACGGTGACAGTCAATATACTGACCATAGACCACCAGAACTTCAGACTTTTTAGGAAGATAACAAAATTTTTATTCTATAGTAAAATTTCAATATTCTGTTTAACAATGTATCTAACAGTAACATAATTAAGTTTTTTTGTTCAATATTTCGATACTTTGCTAAATCTTACTTCTTGCAAATCCCATCCAATATCTTTCTTACTTATTTGCTGAGTTCAGTTTCCATTATGTTTTATTTATTTTACGACACTCCAAATACACCACAATATTTTTTAATTATATAGTTCAGTTCGTTTTACTCCATTGTCATTAGATTAATGATTTTAAAAAATCACATCTAAAAATGTTCTTTAAACACGGGATTCTATAAAATATAGATACCTCAAATATTTTAGTATTTGACACAAATTAAATATAATAATTTATTGTAATAGTTGTTTCGACACTTAGTAAATAAAAACTAGAATTATTCACGTATTTCTCATTGGTCACCCGCTTTAATGGCACCTGAGATATTCCACGTAGGGCACCTTGGCACCTATCGATATTTTTCTCAGGTCCCATTGTTGGTATTTCCTGCGAAAAATATCGAGGTGCCGTAAATAGAATTTAGTTGCCATTTATGCTAGTGCCCAATGTGGAATACGCCAGAAAATTATTACTTTAATAAAAAATATAAATGATTTTATATTTTATGCCATAGTTTTCTTTCATCTCTGTAATTTAAATTGTACAAACTAGAAATTATATGCTAATGATTTTGTTTTAATGTAAGCAACTATGAAATACAGTAATTTGATGTAAAAACAATATTTGAGTTACCTATCACTTACAATATAAAAAAATTGATGAATATGATGTTAAAATACGATTTATATGCGTAACTTTAAATAAAGCAATCACAAAAATAAAGTTTATTTTTTATATTCGCAACGGGCGACTGACGCGTTCGTCGGGAATTTGTTTCATAATTACTGTATTTTATTTTACAACTATTAATTAAACTAGCTAAGGATTCTTGATTAACCTTACATAATTAAAATCGAAAAATGTCACAACTTTAATAAATAAATGTTACTACGCGTAAATATAACTATTATTTGACTTGAGCTGCACACACATAAATTATTTTATTATATTAGGTATATTGTTTAATATATACTGTCTTGGCACATAGGTTGCAAATATTCAGTTAAAATCATATTAAATGCCACAATATTATGCTTATAACAAGAATGCTATTCTTGAAGTACAAAATGAGCAAAATTTTAGAATCTTGTAAATCACTATCTATTAAGGTTACCGAGGTAAATGCCTCAATAGCTTTACGCATATTTTATGAAAGGATTGGCAATGATATTACTTAAATAATTATTATTACTGTTCAATTGAAAGAATATATCGAAATGTTGGGACTTAACTATCTAGTTAGTGAAAAAGTCTTCAAGATCCTCATATGATAGCTGAATTAGAATTAAATATTAAAAATATTATACAACAAAATTATTATAATACCGAGCGACTATATACACAGAGTAGTGTCTCTAATTGTTGAAAAAATTGTAAATTAATGACATAATTTAAAAATAAATATCACAAGTACATCTTTCGTGAAATTAATAATATAGATCTTGCAAAACGGACAATAGAAACAGTCGTTAGATGGATTGTAATTCATGCTTGTTAGCAATTAAAAATGAATTTTTCAAATGTCGATTTTGCAAATGTCAAAAACAATGATTTGAAAAGACATTTCAATGGTAATAAGCTGCTCTACGTAGAAATAGGTACCTACACAGTAGGGATAATGTGTGTGTATATAGTGAATAGTGTGCGGGCGAGGCCCAACTTTGTACTGTCAACTGTTATTATTTTAAATGGGATTAAAATTAAAAATGTGCAAAATTAAAAAAGTTTGAACTAAAGTAATTTAGAAAAAATAAATATAAAAAAAAAATTGTTATTCATAAATATTTAATAGGTGCTTTTTTGTGACTTATTCACACCTAAATACACAATTAAATAAAAAGCTGTTTAATTTTTAAAAATTTTGTTAGGTACTTTTGATTATTTTTTAAAACTTTAAATTAACGTAAATTTTAAATCTTAATTAAAAAATAACTACAAGCGTGAATTTAAAAATAAACTAGTGAATTAGTACCTAGTTGTTTATTGTCTCAGATCAACAAAAAAGGTAAGACGGAAACATGTCATCACAATGAAGCCACCCGTTTGTCTATGTGTTTGTTAGCAGGATTGCCACTTGTTAAACATTTTCCCTTTAATTTGGGGAATAATAATAATATGTGGGTGCGATAAGTATATTGTACGAGTAAGATATTGTTGAGTATGTATAGTACCTCAATTATTAAGAACGACTTCTATTGCGAATAAAAAGGACCTGTTGTGTTCGGGCGCCGGGGTGGATGGCAGGGGATGCACTGCTGAAGGAGCTTAACGGCACTTATGAACCTTATGCTCTGGCAATGTGGACCAAGGCATCATCGACATTTTGTATGGTGCCCATCTATGTGCTCTAAAAAACAAAGATAGTGGCATACGTCCCATTGCCATTGGGTGCATACAGCAATCTAATCGGTAATTACTTATTTGAGCCGTTTGGAGTCGAAACGCTTGGGCCATGGGGTCCATGTGCTCGAGCTCTTTATTAAGAGCTCTCTAAACGCTTGACAGAAACGTCACGAGACCAGCAGGCTGACTTTTTCTTGGCGCAAAGAAAAAAAAAAAATAACGTGGCAATGCTGCCAGTCTGCTGGGCACGTTTCCGGCGGACAGCGGCATTGATGCTGAGGATTTCTTTGACGCATTTTAATTTAAGTTATTTTTGTATTTTTATTTTGTTTAGTACTTATTTTTTATTAGGTTATTTATTCCGCTAATAATATATCAAAACTCTTACCCATAAGGAAGCCATAAGAATCTTATTCACTCCTTTTTTGAAGAACCCCATACTAGGGAGTTTGTAGTTATTTTGGAAAATAAATATTTAAGTAATTTAACTATTTTTACCAGTTTGTAGACAATACAACACTGTTGTAGTATTTTTGTCAAAATAAATTATTTTATATAAATAGTTTTATTTGCAATGAATATTTACTAGAGGCAAATTTAAATTATTTCGATTTATGTATTCCGAATCGTTAAAAAATTATTCTAAAAAAACCGTTTAATAGTTTAAATCGAATCATTAATTTGTGAGGTCATTACAAATTTCACAAAAGAAAATGAATTGACAGAGTATATAATTTGTGGTATAATTAAATGGGGAAATATCAAAACATAGCTATGGCCAAATTATTGTTTTTGTTTGTTGGCAGTTTTTGTACCAACTAACCTAAAAGTAACATTAAATTCATAGTTTCATTAATTAAGAAATGATGTGAATTCAAGTATTTACAAGTGAAAAGTGATTCCGTGAGATTTCTTATGTGTGCTACTGTTGTTTTTACATTCTTTCATGACACAGGAAGGCATAATATATTTTTTTATTTGATAAAATTCTATACGACGACGACGCGGCGACGACTCATGACGTACAAAAAGTAATTAGTGCTACTGTAGGTGTGTGCGTGAGGTTGTGTGTATATTTGCACTGGCTTGATCTAGTTGGCTATCCTTTTTTTGTTGGTCTGAGTTTATTGTATATTAGTTTACCTAATAAATTGTGTTTCAATTCAACAATACAAAGAACACAATAATTTTAAACAGTTCAAAGTGTTAATCTACTAGATAACCTACAAAACAATTTGGGCTAGAAATCTAGGATAAGGAACACCCACAAAAAATACGTTTTAACTAATTTACTGTGCGCATTGACAATACTTTTAGGATTTAGAAATTTTACCTACCACAATATCTTTACAAATACAATTCAACAGTTTCAACTAAAGACATACATAATTATTACACAAATTTAAAGATTTTACTTATTAGAGATACTCGATAAATCTTTTCTCTCTAAAATTTAGTCATTGAGTGCATTGGTCTCTGAAATTTAGTTATTGGGTACATTCTTCTCTGAAATTAGTCACTCACAATTATTTGATTCGGTAATATAATCTCTGGTCTCTGAGATTTAGACCTGCATCTCTCGGTGATATTATCAGGAAATTGGAGCGTGGTGTTCGTGGCTCAAAGATCTATTCACACACGTCAGGGCCATGCGTGGGCAGTGAAATAAGCGTGCAAAAATGGTAATATTGGTAGATTCATCTTCCAGCTCTAAAACACACAAACTGGGCATGCGGCTTTGTGTAACAGCCCGTTCACATATTATGGTCTCCGTTTTACTGGTCCGTTTTATCGGATACGATTTTTTTGATGATGGCGTATTGGCGTATGGAGTTGTATAAGTGACTTCACACATGACACAGTATTTTGTACACCAGTAACAGATATCTGTCCGTTAAATTATGATATTCCGTTTTGTCATCGAATACTGGCTGAACGGAATACATATCCATCATGTCATCACAACTTTAGCGGATATATCGCATGCTTAATGGAATACTGATCTAACTAAAAATAAGCATTTTTTTGGGGAATCACAAAAGAGCAAAAGCTTTGAGGACTCATCCTACTTGTTGAAGCATACAATTAACATTGATATAATTAATCATGGATGTTGTATTTTTAACGTAGGGTACGTACGATAGTAGATTGCGCTAACAGATGCCTGTTTTTGGACGTATCTCAATTCTGACCTTCTACCAATGGGTCAATTTTCCATTAAGCATGCGATACACTGTGTGTGGGGTGAGGTGATCGGCGGGCGGTACAGCTAGACAAACAATTATGCATACTGCGAATTAGCTCGTGAAAATAGTATCCAGTGACGACGGATACGTTGAACGTTATACGGTGCCTATGTGTGAACAAAGCATAATGTTTTGTCATATCTGAAATACGGAGACCATGTGTGAACGGGCTGTAAGGTAGTACGTATAAAATGTACGTATCTTTTTAGACAACACGGAGCTGTGATCGGCCATGATTTATGTGAATAGACCTGTAGTGCTGCCGAATCCGGGGTGTGATATTAAATTATTAGTTTCGAAGGGAGTTCTTTCGCTTGAGTGAGATTTGAAAGCGAGCTTGTATTTACAGAATAGTACTAACAGTAAGGACCTGATTATACCGTTTAAATATATTGAGTTATCACTGATAATAATCACATCACCGACACAAACTTATAAATAATTAATATTAAATTATCCATAAAATTTAAAAGTAATTAGTATTCTGAGATACAATAATAATTTAAAACGAATCGAAAGCTTATATAGCGAATAGAATACATAGTAATGTATATTTATCCAATAGGTATCCAGTCCAATGCACATAATATGCATTTAGCATAATATGTTGAACTATATTTGTAATTCAATTTGGTTAGACAGGTATTATGGTAGAATTACGCATTCTAAAAGAGATTATTTCATAAATAATTTCATATATAAATGAGTTCCTCTCAATGCAACAACAGGTACAATGGTATATCAGTTCAAGCACCAAGCTTAGGCAGTTTCATGGCATTTTCTTTTTTTACATTAAAAAGACACGGTTATTACTAGTTCATATTGTACTAAATGTTATGTAAATGAACAAATTCATTTACTTAACAATTACAATCAGACTTTGTTAGATTAATTAAATTTATTATATTTATAATTTTTTTCCATTTTGAATGTGGGCATTCGAATTGTTGATCCATACAATAATATGCTTAAATTTGATTCCGATAAGGCATTATGTAGATTATGTCTCTGATATAAAATGCGTAATTCTCCGTATAATTGGTATAATACGGCATTATTCAAATCTTAGGACTTAAATGTAAGTTGCAATGTGATATCCAATAGATTTACTATTTCTACACATACACATATTATAATAATTAGGTTAATAAAACCTCATTCACAACAATATAACGGAGTACGACATTCATAGATTGATGTATATTACACATACCTTAAAATATAATTTACACACACATTAATTAATTGTATAATACATATATAATAACTATTTATAATAATTTATAATGTCGATACAAATGTCATAGACTTAATATATAGAGTTAAATGATTTTATTTACAATTAAATTTTAATAAAATACATACACATATTTAGAATTCAATGAATGTATTCACTTTATCTAGATCGACACGCCACTACATTTTATAAATTAAAGTCCCCGGCTGCACTGAGTTGGTTTGTTAGGACTAAATTCAAAAACTACTGTAAGTATAGATTTTAAAACAGTTTTCAAATAGAAAAAGGAATTACTTGAGAAGGTTAGATGCTATAATTTAAGAAGATTACAGTCAGTCGTCAGTATGACTGTGAATCGTGCTTTCTGGGAGCTTCCACCTTATATTTAGTCAAAGTAACGCAAAATTCATTGTGGTAGACATGTTCGTCTTTATATAGTGGACATAAATGTCACTGTCGATTTTATTTTATTATTTAATTGGTGTTTACGAAGCTATTTCTCCTTTTTCCAATTCAGCTTTAAGACATCAGTGCAGAATAAACCATGTTCATGAATAAGCAGTTTGAAATAATACTATAATAGTTTAATACTAATAATAGTTGGCACTTGGTAGCACTGCGGATTTGTGTACGATATCCGTCTGAGAGGTCCACGGTTAAAACCATACGTTAGGGACGATAACGAACGATTTATTAAAACGATATACTCGAAATGCAATCAAAAATGCTTTAAAATTCAAACACAATGTGACACTATCACATTGTCCAGCACCGGGGCGGGTTGCTGATATTTATGTTATTATATCTAAACGTTGTCGTAAAGTTATAGATGAATTAAAATTTGATTGTCATTTTTCCTCACTATTCATATCTCACAATTTTATCACAATAGTGATAGTAATTACGACATTAAAAGGAATATTAGATTGCGTAATATTCATAAAATTATTGGAAGAGTGAGATAAAACAAGTGATATTATAATCAGTAGGTAGATATTATATGAATATGTTCAGATCGCTGTATCTTAGTTAATTAGTACAAAATCGTGTTGTGAACTTCACCTTGACCCAAACAGTCACAGAATAAGAAAGAAAGTCACTATTAAAATGGTCAATTTTGAAATCTTAAAATTATCATTATACACATTCATAGTTTTTACGAATAATAGTTTTTGAGTATTGCTTAGAATTTCTATAATTTATCATAAAATTTACATAAATAAATTAGACGACGAAATACATTTATTTTTATATTGGAAAAAGGCTCGCGGCTCTCTCTTTACTGTTCGTTCCACAAACACGAATACTTGTATAGCTATATTTTATTTACACCAATAAACTAATTGTTTTAGCACTAAAACATAATTAATTACTATTACAATAAGAATCGAATGGATTAGAGCATATTATTATCCTTGTGCATCCCCATGCATTGTAACATTCATACGAATGTTACCAAGCTCGGTTCAAATACTTTTTTTCGACACTGTATCGTTTTTAAACTTATATGGTTTATTTGAGAGCCTGGATTTCGTAAATGCTCTAATCTTTCATCTTTAAAATCAATTTTTAATTAAACAAATACAAAAAGTTTGAATTTAAAGCAATTTCATCTTTTTTGTTTTGCAGCTAACAAAACAAACATAAAGACAATAATACATTCAAATTATCCGTGATCTAAATTCGTCGGTATTAATCCTAAAAGCTCAAACCTTATCCAGAACACCGTAGAGAAATATCTGACTAGAGTGCATCTCTGATAGCAACTGACTAACATGAAAATACACAACACGAAACTTCCAACACATTTTGCCATACCAACCCATTGTTTATCGACAAAAACTCGAATTCGCATTTCACATTTGAAAATCGAAACCTAGCGTTCCACCGCCATCTTGAATTTGAAAAAAGAAATGCGAATTGTATTCGTATTATCGTAAAGATCACCTGACTAGATTGTTTGAATAACTAATACGCCGCGCATATTACACGATCTGCTGGACCCAATATTCAGATACTCTACTTGTAATCTCAATATGCGATTGGTTGATATCGTTGACAACTGTTTGAAAATGAAATCGATCGTCATCGACTACATTTAAATTTTTACACATTTGACAACGATATCGTGTCGAACAATTGAATTAAACAAGTCAACGTCTTTAAGACCTAACAGATCAGGTAATATCTCGCGCTTTACTTCCTTCGGCTTCGTAGCTCTAACACTAAACAATAATAACACATCATGGCATTTATTTAAATAATCCTCTTAATTAAAAACACGCATTACAAAAAAACATCATGAACCTAAAATAAAAACGAATTTATATGAATAAAATAGAACATCAAGTAACTACAAACAATAAGACTATATGGACGGGACGGTCAACTCACTACTCGAAATTAAGATCTCACAACTAATATTGTTTCAATAGACAAAACAAATGAACATTCCTTAACATGGGTTACACCTGGTAAGGGTCCATTTTAGTCCACCATTTGTAAAGTTGTTGTTGGTTAAATATTTTAAATTAATATGTGCAAATGCCTATGACGTAATCTGAATTCACCATCTTCTAATTCAAGGGATTGTCTTTAAGGCCTCATCAAGCATTCAAATGTATAACACCGTAGTGCTAATTAACCCAGCGGATTCATAGGATCTACACTACGTGGCCAGAAATCCAGCTAGCCATAAAGCTACCACTTACCACGGCACTCTAATTTGTGAATCTACTAACTAAACATATTCAGTTTTTTCAAATAGCCATTTCAAATAATCAACTCAAAACGATACAGGTTCCAAAATTGGGCAATTAACATTTTGGTACCAAAGTTAAAGAATTTAAATACTGAAGCTCATAACATTTCAGTTGTACACTCCTCTAGTCATAGCTTCTCTGTTCCTGTTATGCCATTTGCACGTTAGGATCCTCACGTATGTTCTCCTAAACGTAGCATTGCATAGAGCGTAACACATAGGATTAATCGTTGAATTAATGTAACATAGTGCATAGAAAAATGACCATAGTTCCTCTGGGATACACTTAGTGCACGAAGTCAAGGGTTTTAATAACACCAACACGTTGTACGGCGTCCACGTTATAATAAAAGATAGAAGGATAGCCGACAACGTTTTTGCAGCTTTAGATTCCTGTTTTTTCTCTTGCGTTTTCTTTTTCTTCGCTGGTTTTGCTGCTATCCCTTTCCCTGCTAATTGTTTCGGAATTATTTTCGCATTTAAAGGAATTCTCACGTCTTGTATGTGAGAAGTCCTTCTCGTCAACGCTTGATGTCCAGCGGGATGAAGATTTAACTCTGAATCTCCTCTTGTCGGTCTAAAATGAGGTCTAGGAGTATTATTAGAAGGAGATTCTTCGGTAATCATTTTTATTGTTGGTCTTGCAGTATCGGCATCTGGTAGTCTAATAAGAATGGTATATACCGAGTCTGCTGATGCTGATTTAGGTGCTGGTGAGGCTGTTGCGTTAATTCTAGTGTTGGGTGGTAAGGATCGGCTATCGCGAGCCGCGGGGATATTAGGTGGATCGTAGTTGCGTCGGATGGGAGAAGTTCCGCCGTCGGCTCCTGAGCCACTTGAGCCACCTCGAGTAGCATATGGGTCCCTGATGACATTTAATGATGTGCACCTGTCAAAGAAGAAGCACAATTAGGATTTACTTGAACCATAATAAAAAAAGTTACCTCTGCCGTATTCATTGCAAATAGGCAACGCAGTGTTATCTTATGACTATAGTATTCAGGAATAAATATAGATGGTCTAAATAAATTGGTATCCAGTATTTTAATAAAATAGTATTCTTTTATGAAGCAGAACTAGGAAGTTTCATTAAATCAAACACTCTTTCAACCTTATAAATTTCATTAACCATTATTTTGGAACCTTCCTCTCTCAAAACTTTTTTATGACACAGAGGATCTTTTGCGGAGAGGTCTCGTAGACCAGGTTTCAATAATTAAATGTATGGTTGTATACAGTCAGTAAAACTCTCATAATACGAATTGTATAAAATTTATAAGTAGAGCTATCCAAGAATTAAATAAATATGATGTTTTACGGGCTCAATGTGTTCATCAACAACAACACCTGATACTCTGACATCACTGACTACACAATCAAATCCACTCAGTAGTCCAAGTGGGGTTCATTATTATTCCAACAACTTAACTGACTGCTGTCCAACTTCTCTTGAGCCAGATTTACCTGTAAAATTAATTCCTAATAAAAAAGTTTTGATTTTTTCTGACCTGATCGGATCGGGCTTAGGTCAGATAATGAATAGCTACACTGAGTGCCCTATTACAAACTATTGCTACCCAGGAGTTAAATTCAGTACTTTAGTTAATAATTTAAAGAATAGTTCACTACTAGATTCTAATTCAACAGTAGTTTTTATGTATGGTGATTGCTTCTCAGTCACCAAAAGAGACATATTAGATTTAACTGAAGTTATGGTTATGCTTCATAATAGAATAGGATGTAGATTTATTACTTGTGCTTTGCCATATTCATATGCACTAACCGAGCAACAGAATAGACACATAGGGAAATTGAATTTATTACTTTATAACAGTACATGTCGATATAACGATTATATATTATTTTTTGACACTAATATTTTTATTAGTAATAATTTTTATTTAACAAAAGATACTCTTTATCTTTCTATTTATTTTAAGCGACTTATTGCTAAATTGTTAGCATACAATTTATTTAGTGACATAGGTACTAGTAGGGTATTGAAGGTTTTTACGGACACAGGTACCAGTAGGGTATTGAAGGACTTGGTAGGACATAGTAGTGATAGGACAACCACTAGTTTAGATACATCTGTTAGTTTAAACTAATAGGTGTGACAAAGGATAGGCATACATTCAATTTAGTTCATCAGAATATTCAGGGCCTATTCAGCAAAGACTTAGAGGTAGATTTATTTTTGAAGAAACACAATATTCAGGTTTTGTGTTTAACTGAGCATTGGTTAAAGGATAGTCAGTTATCATTATTTAACAATGAATTTTATACAGTCGCTAGTGCATTCGTAAGAAAGACTGCTATCCATGGTGGTTCTCTCATATATGTATGTAATAATTTAAATTCTAAAGTTCGTAATGACATAGTGAATCTTTCTATCGAGCGCACTATCGAACTATCTTGTGTAGAGATTGATCATTATATTATAGTTTGCGTATACCGACCACCACAGAGTGATTTCAGTTTATTTGAATCAGTTATGGAAGATGTTTTGAAACGCCTAATTAGCAGTAAGAGAGATATTATAGTATGCGGTGATTTTAACGTAAATTTATTAGAGCAATCACAGACTAGTACTAGATTAATTAGCTTATACAAGTCCTTCGATTTAGATTTTTTATTCTCTGCACCCACTAGAATTACATCACATTCTGCTACATGTTTAGACAACATATTTTGCAACTGTCAATGCTTGGATAGTGTTATCATAAGTGACTTAACATCTGATCACTATGGACAAAAAGCAATATTCCCTTTAGGCACAACCACTAAAGTGGATAAGATCACATGTAGGCCAATGACCTCTGCTCGCCTAAAACTTTTTAGTGATAGTATTGCTGATGACCTCACCAACATTGAGTTTAGCCAGGATAGTCCAGACGACCTATACGCGTCTTTGTTTAGTATTATAGAATTGCAATTTAAAAATATTTTTAAAGTTAAAACATTCAATAAATGTACTAAAATTCAGTTCTGTGATTGGGCAACATCCGGAATATACAAAAGTAGAGCTAAGTTGTATGAACTTTACGGTATGAAACGTTATAATTTTGATCCTACTTTTGTTGAATATGTTAGAAATTATTCTAAAACTTTTAAAAAGACTTGTGTTGCCGCCAAGTCCTTATATTTAAGTAATAAGATTAAACAGTCCGACAATAAAATTAAAACTACTTGGAATATAATTAATAGTGAAACTGGTCGGACTAAACAACGAGATAATAATATCCAATTAAACATTAATAATAACATTATCTCGAATAATATAGATATAGCTGAAGTATTTAATAACTTTTTTGTTAACATACCGGTAAACACAACCAGCTCCTTAGATTCTTGCCCGGTTAAAGCTGAACTCTTGGTTAGGAGCAACACGGCAGAATGTAGTGTCATTTTTAGTTTTAAATATACTGACCCCAGCGACATAATAAAAACATTCAAGTCGCTCAATTCAAAAAGAACTGGTGATCTATGGGGTATTTCAGTCAAGTTAGTTGAAAATATAATTTTTGATATAGCGCCATACCTAGCTGCAATTTTTAACAGATGTGTAGATACAGGTAAGTTTCCTGGTCTAATGAAACATAGTAAAGTTATACCTTTGTTTAAAAATGGATCTAAGAGTGACCCTACTAACTTTAGACCAATTTCCATATTGCCAGCTATTAGTAAAGTGTTTGAAAAAATCATATTGCAGCAATTAGAGAGTCACTTTCATTTAAATAAATTATTACACAGTGAGCAATATGGTTTCACAAGGGGTCGCTCTACTGTAGATGCAGGTGTTACTCTATTAAAACATATTTTTAACGCCTGGGAGAATTCGATGGATGCCATTGGTGTCTTCTGCGATCTTTCGAAAGCATTCGACTGTGTTCAGCATAATACACTTTTGCGAAAACTCAGTCACTATGGCATTAGGGACGCTGCACTTGGTCTTGTTGCCTCTTACCTAAGAGATAGGGTACAATGCGTTGATATTAAAGGAAATAGGTCTTCAGGACTGCCTGTAGAAATGGGCGTCCCTCTGGGCTCAATTCTTGGTCCTTTTCTATTTTTGATTTATATTAATGACTTGCCATTCTACGTACTGCATTTTTGCGACATAGTACTATTTGCAGATGATACGTCTCTTATTTTCAAAGTTGATCGTAAAGTAACAAATTTTGACGATGTAAATGGTTCTCTAGCGAAAGTCCTGGACTGGTTTACGGCAAACAATCTATTGCTAAACTCCAAAAAAACAAAATGTGTCAGATTTACAATGCCAAATGTTAAAAGTACTAGTATTAATCTTAATTTAAGCAATGAAACTCTCACCCTTGTTGACAAAACAGTTTTTTTGGGTATAACTTTAGATTGTAAACTTCAGTGGGGAGCCCATATATCGTGTCTCGCAGGTAAACTTAGCTCTGCGGCTTTTGCAGTCAGAAAAGTACGACAACTTACTGATGTGGAAACCGCGAGATTAGTTTATTTTAGTTATTTTCACAGCGTCATGTCCTATGGTATTTTGCTTTGGGGCAAGGCTGCTGATATTGAAACAATATTCATTCTTCAAAAACGAGCCATTCGCTCTATTTATAACTTAGGTTCACGAGTTTCCCTGAGAGAACGATTCAAAGAAATAGGTATTCTGACAACTGCGTCCCAATATATATTTGCAAATATTATGTTAGTCAAACAAAATATTCATCTATATACCAAGAATAGTGACATTCATTGCGTTAACACTAGAAGTAAACATAAGTTAGTAGGCACATATCATCGTTTACATAAGGTTCATAATTCTTTTGAGGGACTCGGTGTACGATTTTATAACAAAATTCCCGAAGACATTATGAATTTACCCTTACTCAAATTCAAAACCATTGTTAAAGATCATCTTATTCGTAAGGGGTATTATACAATTAATGAGTTTTTAGATGATAAAATGTCTTGGGAATAATGTTATTATTGATTTGATATATCTTGTTTGTGTAGAATGACACTTGTGACGTGGGGGCACGTTGTGAATATTTATATCAGTTTTCTCGTGCATTTCCTTTATTTTTTTTAATAACAGTTTTTTTTATTTTTTATTATGTTTTTACAAAATTAAAACTATATTTTTATTCACAGACTGCCCCTAACGGCTGCTTAGCAATGTGTAAAGTGATGCAACCGCATAGCCTAATTTTTTATTTTTTTGTTTATTATTTATTTTGTAAACATTCATTTTAACTCTTTAATCTAACGGTGTGGTGCTCTGCTGCATCACTTTACACGCTACTCAAATTGTAAATTACAAAAGATTGTAACTATCCATTTTTTTTAAAAAGAGTGGCGTGAGTTTCTTGCCAGTTCTTCTCATAGCTCCACCCCGTCAGCGAACTGGTCGTAGGCAAATTTGCTGACACTACTTTTCGGATAACCTGTTACATTCTTGTGACTTTCATAAGTGTTACCTTGTAACCTAGATGAATAAACGAGATTTCATTTCATTTCATTTCTCAGAGACATATGGCAGTTAGTTTATTCTTACCTGGACACAGAGCTCTGTAGCGGCGTTTCAACAGATACAGGTGTGGCATAGCCCTGTTCTGAAGGATCCTCTTCAGGCTCTGTATCTTCAGTATCCTCACGCCCTGAATGCCACCATGCGACGCACCAGGCTCGTACAGCACCCCATCCGCGTTTTGGACGACGAGCACTTGCAGTCTATAGAAGATGATTATTCTATTAATATATTTTTGTTGTTGGCAATATCAACGATAAATAGCAGTATAAAGGTATAATACTGTTGCTTTTCGTCCTGTGAGTGTGTACAATACGTTTGGTGTGAACAATGCCTAAATTTTTATTAATAACCCAATGAAACATGAGGTTTGGGTTCAATTTAGCTAGCCAAAGTGTTGTTTCTTTTCATCACCAAGAACGAAGATGAGCAAGATTTTTTTTTTGTTTGCTTTTCATCACATACGTTAATTTCTACTGTAAAGCTTTCAATTGTAATTTCATTTCAATTTTTTTCTATTTTTGCACTCACAGATTTGATTTAGCAAAAAGTACATACATAACTCATAAAAGATCAAAGATATAAAAAGATCATACATAATCAAATATAACTCACTTCTTCTGATTTGATTCAAATTGAAAAACAAAGAGGGACACAGCCTTTTGTTTCTCTTGGTCAACAAGCAAAGGTAAGAAAGATAGAAAATTTATTTATTTTACCTTTCCTTAAAATTTAACTAAATTTTAAAAGGATATTTTAAGTTTAGTAAGCCTTTTCCTGGGAACTCATTTTGATGAAACCCGGAAGCCTTTTCATGAAAATCGAAATTTTAATGAAATAAGATTTTTTACGCGCTTTTTATTTTTAGCAATTTCTTGTGATAATATAGGTAATACGCATCAACAATAACACGTCATCTTAGGTACATCTCACAGGCTTTTCAAAATTAGGGCTACACATAATTCGGTTTGAGATAGTCAAAATTTAATTTTATTCAATTAATTTATGATTTTTTCATTTTTGACGGTGGCAAACAGACGTAGGTTCCGCCTAATGGTAAGCGGTTGCCGTAGCCTATGGGCGCCTGCAACACCATGATTATCATTGTTCAATCCAACCATGATACTCAATGTTGATACAATGATATTTTTTCACATACCTATACACAGCGCTTTCTAGTCCCAAATTAAGCAATTATATTTACTTGTGTTATGGATACTAAACAACTGATATACTTACTACGTAAATACATTTTTTTTGTTGTAAATACATATTACTTATAAATAAATTTATAAAATTATAGCAGTGGACTTCAATAGGCTGAAATGATGAGGATGATGATGATAAATAAATTACCCAGACAGAGCAAACATTTATGCTCATCATACAAAGATTTGTCCTGGTTGCGAATTGATCCTACGACCTCCGGTTTAGCAATCACGGTCACTAAAAACTTAACAGGTAAAAGTTATAATGCGATACTTTCTGACACAAGTCGAGGTTGCAAGGTTTCTGGTGAAAATCAACGCCACTCGCTATTACAGTGTGTGTGATCACGCTGATCTGGAAACCTGTTGGACTACCATGAGATACACCATTCTTTATGTTAGCCTTAATGTACGGCATGTACGCTCTATTTTTTTTTTGTTTTTTATGTTTAACCTTACTTTTGTTATTTATTTATTTATGCCTATTTCATTCTATTGTGTCTTTAAGTTTAGTACGTCTTACCAGCAACCCATTTAGTCCCTCTGCTGGGCTCGGGTCTCCTCTCCTCTAACTAGAGTTGAGAGGGTTTAGGCCATAATCCACTCACGCTGGCCTAGTGCGGGTTGGTGTTAGTACGTCTAAACATGAAAAAAAAATCTTTCTTTTTTCTTCCTGTAGCGGGACGAGCTCGTTCAATGGTATGTTACGTGGCACGGACGTAATAAATAAGGCTGTTTTGGTTTATATATAAAATCACTATATTTAGAAGTTAACACTGAACTTTATTAAATAATAGAGATAATATAAATGGTAAAAATATGGTAACTTAAATGGTAATTAAATGGTAAAATGGTAAATGGTAAGAATGGTCGAGCTCGGTCGCTGTACGATTGCGAACTGACTTTACATATGAAATTATAAATTAATGAGTTGATACTGTGCATGCAATGCACATTATGAATTGCTGCGCTGTTCGATTGCGTAGCTTCGAACACTTCCATTAAACTTTTTTTTTATCATTTCAAATGAGGGACATTGCTAAAAGTTTAAGAACCATTGGTAAGAAGTAATAAATTCATTATACATTTGCCCAAATCTAAAATCGCATTCTACGTCTGCTGCAATCGATTTTGACGTATCGTGCCAAATGCTGCGTTGCACTTGGCATATACCCAACATGTAGCTTAAACCACATTATCTCCATCCCAAAATATTGAAAAACATCCCTATGTTTTGGGAATAAGGATTACAATGAGTAAAAACGAAGCAGCTATTTACTGGTCTTTCGTTTGCAATATGGCATCGATTATAATGCATAGTGTTTAAAGTAACCCTATTTGTTGTGGATCCAATTTCATGCATCTTAGTTACATCCGTTTATAGGCATTTATTTGCATAGTTGGGCATCATCATATCAGCTGTAATAAGTCCAATGTTGGACAGGTCTCTTTAAAAAACTTTCAATAGGATCAATTCTCACCACATAGTTATAGCATGAAAAATTGTTTTTTGAATTGTGAAAGATGTCTTTGATATTGATATTATTAGGCGAGACTTATGTCCAACAGTTAACGTCATTGGACTGATATGATGATTATGTAAAAAGAGCAAAAAAAACTAATATTATTAGGTATCAAGTAAAAGTTGTTATTCAAATCCAAAAATGGACTTTGCTAATCTCAACCATTAGAATATAATATCTATCTACCACTAGGATATGATATCTTTATATATATAATTCTTATGTACGGCTGAAACGATTTGAATGAATTTTTGTATATGTGTTCAAGTGGAGATTTAGATTAGACCCACAGGTTGGGGTAAAAGGCGCCTAAAGAAGGAACCTATAAATTAATAGTTGTAGTAGTAGTTGATATTAAAGGAAAAAGGAAATAGGTCTTCAGGACTACCTGTAGAAATGGGCGTCCCTCAGGGCTCAATTCTTGGTCCTTTTCTATTTTTGATTTATATTAATGACTTGCCATTCTACGTACAGGATTTTTGCGACATAGTGCTATTTGCAGATGATACGTCTCTTATTTTCAAAGTTGATCGTAAAGTAACAAATTTTGACGATGTAAATGGTTCTCTAGCGAAAGTCCTGGACTGGTTTACGGCAAACAATCTATTGCTAAACTCCAAGAAAACAAAATGTGTCAGATTTACAATGCCAAATGTTAAAAGTACTAGTATTAATCTTAATTTAAACAATGAAACTCTCACCCTTGTTGACAAAACAGTTTTTTTGGGTATAACTTTAGATTGTAAACTTCAGTGGGGAGCCCATATATCGTGTCTCGCAGGTAAACTTAGCTCTGCGGCTTTTGCAGTCAGAAAAGTACGACAACTTACTGATGTGGAAACCGCGAGATTAGTTTATTTTAGTTATTTTCACAGCGTCATGTCCTATGGTATTTTGCTTTGGGGCAAGGCTGCTGATATTGAAACAATATTCATTCTTCAAAAACGAGCCATTCGCTCTATTTATAACTTAGGTTCACGAGTTTCCCTGAGAGAACGATTCAAAGAAATAGGTATTCTGACAACTGCGTCCCAATATATATTTGCAAATATTATGCTTGTCAAACAAAATATTCATCTATATACCAAGAATAGTGATATTCATGGTGTTAACACTAGAAGTAAACATAAGTTAGTAGGCACATATCATCGTTTACATAAAGTTCATAATACTTTTGAGGGACTCGGTGTACGATTTTTTAACAAAATTCCCGAAGACATTATGAATTTACCCTTACTTAATTTCAAAACCGTTATTAAAGATCATCTTATTCGTAAGGGTTATTATACAATTAATGAGTTTTTAGATGATAAAATGTCTTGGGAATAATGTTATCTTTGATTTGATTTATCTTGTTTGTGTAGAATTACACTTGTGACATGGGGGCACGTTGTGCATATTTATGTCAGTTTTCTCTTGGATTTCCTTTATTTATTTTTTTTGTATCATTTTTTTTTTTTAAGTTATGTTTTTACAAAATTAAAACCATATTTATTCACAGACTGTCCCTAATGGCTGCATAGCAATGTGTAAAGTGATGCAACCACGGAGCCTTACCTTTTACTTTCTGTTTAATATTTAGTTTGTAAACATTCATTATAATTCGTTAATCTAACGGTGTAGTGCTCTGCTGCATCACTTTACACGCTACCCAAATTGTAAATTACAAAAGATTGTAACTATCCATTTTTTTAAAAAGAGTGGCGTGAGTTTCTTGCCAGTTCTTCTCATAGCTCCACCCCGTCAGCGAACTGGTCGTAGGCAAATTTGCTGACACAACATTTCGGATAACCTGTTACATTCTTGTGACTTTCATAAGTGTTACCTTGTAACCTAGATGAATAAACGAGATTTCATTTCAATAAAATTGTAGAAAAATACATTGTTAATCAGATAACTGGGTTTTTTAGAAGAACTCAATATTTTAGGGGAGTCGGAGCACAGCGACTGTATTGGAGCGGTTCAATGATGACGTCAACCAGGGTTTGGATCAGAGGAAGCAGGTGGAGGTAGTGTTCATAGATTTTTAAAAAGCATTCCAGACCCTGGTGCACCACCAGCTGCTTCAAGCGATGGAGGAGTGTGGGGTCGCGGGTCCATTAAACAGATGGCTCAGTGGGCTCAGTGTTTACCTCTCTGGTAGATCACTACAGACTGTTGTTGGCGGCGTCAGTGGAAAGGCCACACATGAAAGTTCTGAGCGCAAACAATTTTAAATCATCCATGTACTCGTAAAGGAGGTGGGATATAACTTGACCACCTCTCCGCAGCCGATAACACAGCCCTGAATCCTCCAGTAAAGTACTGAGAGGGTTCAGTGCTAACTACCACAAGGGACTCAAACCATGCATCGCCCTGAAATATGCCCCGCTCAAAGTGGCAGTGGGCAGGGCACATAGCTCGTAGAACTGATGGCCGATGGGGGAAAAAGGTCCTTGAGTGACGGCCACGTATTGGAAGGCGCAGCGTGGAACGGCCCCCCCACCAGATCGACCGACGCCCTGGTCAGGGTTGCGGGTGGCCGTTGGTGGCAGGCGGCACAGGACCGTTCGCGGTGTCGTAAATTAGGTGAGGCCTATGTTCAGCAGTGGATGTCGTTGGGCTGACATGATGATGATGACATATGACACATTCTTAATTACGGTAGGAAGTATTATTGCAAAAATATGGACTGTGTGGATTCTAAAAAGTATTCTACTCGATCGGTAACAAAACATCTGTTACAGTGAATTTCAATTCTTGGTTTTAGATCTTATGATAGTAAAAAAAACCGGCCAAGAGCGTGTCGGGCCACGCTCAGTGTAGGGTTCCGTAGTTTCCCGTCCGTTAGACGTGCCAGAAGTTTTCGATGGTAATTTTGAATTGCGAGAACCTATTTTAATAATTATTTTTTTGTTTGAAAAAAGATACGTTCAGGATAATAAAATATTATGTAAACGAAGTTAAAAAAAAAATACGGGCAAATGAAACTTGACCTCTGGATTGTATAGGCGCTCATACGATTCAGGGACCAAATTATATTGGTTAACTGCAGTTTCCATCTGTTGTTTCCATCCAAGTTCAAAATAATTTTCCTAGAAAGTCCTTATAAAGTTCTACTTTTCAGATTTTTTTCGTATTTTCTAAACTTATGGTTCAAAAGTTAGAGGGGGGGGGACGCTTTGTTTTTTACTTTTGGAGCGATTATTTCCGAAATTATTGACATTATCAAAAAATGATTTTAGTAAACCCCTATTCATTTTTAAATACCTTTCCAACAATATATCACACATTAGGGTTAAAATTAAAAAAAAAAACACTTCCCACTTTACATATAGGGGGGCTACCCTAATAAAACATTTTTTTCCAATTTTTATTTTAGCACTTTGTCGGCGTGATTGATACACATATTGGTCCCAAATTTCAGCTTTCTAGTGCTAACGGTCACAGAGATTAAGCGAGGACGGACAGACGGACAGACAGACAGACAGACAGACAGACAGACATGGTGAAACTATAAGGGTTCCTAGTTGACTACGGAACCCTAAAAATGGACATAATCAGCATGTCAATCATTCTATTTCTCCTGTTAAATACCTATCTTAGATTATCATATCAGATTTATTTTTCTCTAGAGTACTCCAAGGAGATCACAGTGGGATTCGAAAACATATTATTTATACAAAAGGCTCTTGTACTCTACAAATAGGTTCTTGTACTCGACTATTGGTTTCAAAACAGTATTAAATAAGTATCCATTAATTATAATCCTGTATGTTCATTACACAGTTTTAGTGCAACAAAATCAGTGAACTTCCCCACTAAGGGAATACAAAATGAGTGTTAGAAACTCTGGACGTTGAAAAAAGAAGTTTTACCGTGCAATTTATTAGTGCTCTCCGCGATAATGTTTGGGTAAAATTTCTGATGGTTTCTAGACTTTTAGGCTAAGAAGTGTTTATAATTAGAAATTTGTATTTGTGTGTGTAAATGTTCAGTAAATTTTCAGTAAATTAGACATGAGACTTTAACATTATTATTTTAAAACAAAATATTATCTTTACATAACATTTTTTTACCTTTATCATCCAATGTGTAATATATTGTAAATATAATGTGGGTAGTTGTTATTCGTTTCGACTGGTTGTATCGACCCAGACTACCAATATTCTTCACAATGCACAACATATATTTAAACTAACCCTGTCTCGCGGCTTCACCCGCATGGCATACCAGTAAAAAGTAAGGTTTATGCTATTCCAAACTATAAATCTATCTGGGTGCCGAATTCCATGCAGATCCTTTGAGTCGTTCTGGCATGATTAGGTAACATACATTCAACCATTAAGCCATCCAAACTGTCGCATTTATAATATTAGTAGAATGAAAGACTTGTAACAATTTTAGCGAGAAATGAGCAAAAGAAAGAAAGCTCATGTTTCTTTAATAAGTCGCACAAGTCCAACTAGAACGTGTAATTCATTAGCATTCAAGCTGAGTAGGGTGTTCAATGTTTACTTGGTCAGAGCAAAGGTAACTATATCCCTAACAACTTTAATTAAATAGGCTTCGTCAAATATACAGTCAAGGAACCTTCTGTTTTTTAAGTCTCTATATAAATAAATCTCTATATTTTTCGCCTATAAACAGTAGTGGGATTATATACAGGTCACTCATTCCAATAGTAAACCAACTTAAACTGACCTAAATCCAAAAAAGACAAAAGGGAAGGAGGACACACTTTTTCCCTGAAAAGGTAGGCAGACTTACTTTATCATATTTTATCAATTATGTTAGGTCTCATGAAAAAGGGGGTGACTATTTTGCTATTTCTATCTACCCAGCATATTTGTTTCTATCTCTGTTCTGTGTACAAAACAGTAATCACTGCCCCTGAATAGAAAAATCTTGTGGTCGGATTTATTTAAAATCAGTTGTGAAAAGTTAAAATATCACAAAAAAAAATATTTCAAAAATCGAATTAGCCTAATTTGATAATATAATATTTGCCAAGTACTGAGAGTACTAGATCCGCATAGCGTAGGACGTCCACCCACAAGGTGGACAGATAATCTGATCCAAACAGCAGGATCGCACTGGATGCAGATCGCCTAATGGACATCCTACGGCTAATATGACGAAGGTTATTCATGGATTATGTCTCACCTGATTATTCCACCTCTGGTCGTGCAGTGCGCCTCTCACGTGGTACACGGAGTCTGCGTCCCCAGACTCAGAGCGAGCACGCCCATCTACTTCTCTCGTTTCGTCACTACAACAAACAAAAATTGTTAGAACTTTCTTGGTTCAGTAGATTTCTGTTAAATAACTTAAATGCTCAACTTTTTTAATTTACTTATTTTAGTTAATTTTGGGTACTCCTTTGTCTTTATAAAAAATAATATTAAAAATATTTAATAAAAAATAATATTATTAAAAAAATATGTTATGTAAATATCGCGACTTCACCTCCACCCGTTGGCGCAACATGCAGCAATTTCACCACTGTACGGGATGTATTGTGAGACTTATTAAAACTACGACAACATCAATTCAGCATGATGTCCAGTATGTTTATTTTAATAAAATAATATAAATCTTATTGTGTACATGTTATCCTGTAGCTGATATTAAAATTAATGTTTTTTCTTTCTTTTTCAATTAGACTGTACATTTATTATATTAAACACTAGCAGTCACCCGCGGTTACGCCCGCGCGTTTTTTTAATATCCTTGACCACTGAAATTTTCCCATAGAGATTTAATTTTCAAAAATCATAACTAAGTTACCTATACCTTTCCTAATTATTGACCTTTAATTTCTGAGAAACTACATGTCGGACATATTTGAAGAGTTTAATTTCTAGATATTTCAAAGTTGAACATGCCAAATTTTGAAGTTTTTAGTAGGTAACCATAGTTACGAAAACTGTACTACGTAAAATGTAATTCCTGTTTTTTCCCAATCCTGTGGGAATTTCGGAAAATCCTTTCTTATCGGATGCCTACGTCATACAAAGAACACACCAAGTTTCAGGTCTCTACAATCAGCGGTTTAGGCTGTGCGTTGATCCATCAGTCATTCAGGCCAAACCATTTTATATGAATAGATTGGATTAATTTTCGGAATAAATATGTTTGAGTTTGAGTTTGAGTAAACAAAATATTAATATTGAAGTTACACGTGGAACATGGTATAATGTTATCGTGGGGTACTTGGTTCATACACTTACACTTGCACCATATTACAATGATATATTACCTAACACAAAATGTCAGTAGTTTAATTTCATCATCATCATCAGCAACCCATTAAGTTCCACTGCTGGGCTCGGGTCTCTTCTCCTCTAACTAAGCTCTCTAAGCTAAGGTTTAGGCCATAATCCACTCACGCTGCCCTAGTGCGGGTTGGTGGATCAGACATACTCATAGAAGTTTTTCAAGGGTATATGAGTTTCCTTGGGATGTTTTCCTTCACTGTTAGCAGATGGTGTATAGGTATAGGATGGTAGTACATAATATGTATAGGAATTTATAGTATAAATTCCACAAAGTGGAATCCATATTGGTATTGGCCTGTCGGGATCGGACTCGGGCCGCGTGATTTGCACGCCAGCCGTGCCGGTCCCTTATTCATTCAGCTACCATCGCGGTTGCACCACACACTAAGTTTAATTTAGTAAAGATTATTTAACTATGATGTGGCCTGTATTGGTTATAACTTGGCCTACCCTGTGAAGCTTAAGAGCAGAAGTTTCATGTAGAATTTTTTATTTATTGTCTGAAGTGGCAGATAAGGAAGTGACTCACCTGATGGTGAACTAATTGAAATGCAAAACAATCTTTAACGCTCAGACCACAGAACAATGAAAGTAACTTATCTCTGTTCTGTGGCTTAGACCAAACAAACGTAGTTTTGTGAGGCGTGTATTTTGTGTTGTATGCAGTTTCATACAAAAGCCCATTTTGTGTCAAACGGCGTTGCAAAATGAGTTGCTAAAGATAATACTCGTAAACTTATTCTCGGTTGTACTCAGCCTAAATTAGACGAATAAATATAACATAAACATTATATAATTATAACATATATGAACTTGGGAGTTGTTGAGGATTCATCTGTCATTAGTGTCATTAACATCTGCTCCGTATTTAAATATTCTAATTAATATTATATTTAACAAATACGCAATAAAAGTTATAGTCATTAAAATCCAAATGAACAAAACTTACAGTGATATTGTTGGTTAACATCAGATTTAACTATAAAATACTAACTGTGATACAAAGTGCAAAGTGAACTTACGGACAAGTACTAAATACCCAGTGTTTTAAAGGAATAGAAGAACCAATTCTCACTACAAGATTGTGTTTGATGGAAAATTAACCACACGATTACAGAAAAGTAAACAGTGAATAGAACTTAGGTATAATTCATAAAACCGTTTTTTCTTACATTCAAATCGAAAACAAATCGCAGCTGTGTGACGTTATTGAATGATAAAGCAAATCTGTCACCTGTCACTGAGGGTGCGTTCCAGCAACACAGGATGTTCTTGTCAAGCATAGTGTAATACTGAATTGAGTCCGAGTGTTTTGAGAAAGTTATACTTAGCAAAAATATATTTTTTTTTAATTATTTTTTTTATCAATTACTAATCAATATGGCAGGAAAAGGGGGCGCTAAAAATGCTGTTATACCCTTCAAGCCAGAAGATAATGTAACTGAGCGTTCTAAAGCAAGATTAGGGCTGTCGTCACCCAATAACTCCAGCCCTTTGACTAAGACTGATGTACACGACATAGTGGCGTCAGTAATAAAAACTGCGATGACTGACATGCTTGCGCAATTAAATGCTAGTATGAACTCTGAACTTAAATCAATCAGGGAAGAGTTGAGGGAAGTAAATGAGGCTATGTCTTTTATGAACAGTCAATATGAAACTGCTATTATGGAAGCCAAAAAATCTGCCCAAACAATTAAAGATCTTGAAACTAAAAATGAGCAAATGTCCAACACTATCGCAAAATTAACGAATCGCATAAACCAGATGGAACAACATGCTAGATCAAGCAACATTGAGATTCAATGCGTTCCAGAGAACAAAGCAGAGAATGTCATTAGCCTGACAAAACAGTTGGGGTCGGTCATTGGCTGCGCCGTTGCAGACAATGATATTTTAAGCTGCACACGTATCGCCAAAGCAAACCGTGAGTCTCCCAGGCCTCGGGCAATTGTCATTCAGTTAAGCTCCCCAAGACTCCGTGACCAATTTTTAGCAGCGTCAATTAACTTCAATAAGAATAACGGGGAAAAATTGAACTCTTCTCATATTGGATTAGCAGGACCTGAAAAACCAATCTACGTAATGGAACACCTGTCGGCGACCAATAAAGCAATCCACGCGGCAGCCAGAACAAAAGCTAAAGAAGCAGGATTCCAATTTGTGTGGGTCAGAAACGGTCGTGTTCTAATGCGTAAAGACGTTACATCGGAATATATAGTTATAAAAGATTTAGCTACTTTAGATAAATTAAAATAGAATAGATATGTTTTTTTTTTATAAGCTTTTTATGCATGTTAATTACAACCAACAAATAAAATTCAACTTGTTTAATATTGAGATTTATTATCAAAATGTGAGAGGCCTACGGACGAAAACGCACGATTTTTTATGTAAAATAACAACAAGTAATTACGATATTTTAATATTGTCAGAAACTTGGCTTAATGATAGCGTATGCAATAATGAGCTGTTTGATAATAGGTACTGTGTTTATAGAAGAGACAGGGAAAGCTCGGGCTACCATAGGAATAAGGACGGTGGAGGTGTCTTAATAGCAGTATCTAAAAAACTAGCTTCAAAAAGATTATTATATAGACAAAGTAATTGTGAGGATCTATGGGTGTCTGTTGAAATACCATGTGAGCGCACAAAGCAACTCCGCCGTCTTGATCTTTGTGCAGTCTACCTGCCGCCACCTGTCTCTAAATCAATGTTGGAACATTTTATTGCCAATTGTAATTCTTACCAAGATAACCCTAATACCTACACATGTATTGTGGGAGATTTTAATTTGAGAACTATAAACTGGAGTGAGTTAAATAATCCTTTAAAAAATCAACACATTAGTAGTCTCGATCAACTTTTTATCGATTTTACATCAGATAATAATCTCCGACAATGCAATAATGTTACCAACAAAAACAGTAGACAATTGGATATAGTATTGGTGGACGTTCCAGGTTGTTGTGTCAGCGAAGCGGATCCCTTAAGTGTTGTTGACCCACACCATCCTCCATTAGATATACAAATTACATTGTCAGAATCGCTAAAACTAAAATCCAATTGCACTGCAAGAAGAAACTTTCATAAGGCTGACTATGATACAATAAACAAGCATTTGAACGATTTGGATTGGGTAGAACAATTGGGACGTTGTAGTAGTGTTGACGAAATGGTAGACACTTTTTATAGCGTTATTAGATCAACCATCACCACTTTTGTACCTATAAGCCGAAAGCAAAATAGGAATGCTCCAATATGGTTTGATAAAAACCTTGTTAAATTATTAAAAGAAAAATACAAACTTCGTATGAAATGTAAAAAATACAAGAACCCCATGGACACACTCTCATTGAGGCTAATCTCAAAACGATGCGATAATTATTCAAAAAAGTGTTACAATACTTACATCGAGAGTATGGAAAAATCCATTGCCCTAAGTCCTAAAATTTTTTGGTCGTATATCAAGAATAAACGTGGCGGAGAAAATTCATACCCGGCGTCGATGACAAACGGCGAGATGACATGCTCGAATGGAGAAGAAATATGTGAGCTATTTGCTTCTAATTATAGTAAAATTTATAAGGAAGTAACTACATCACCTCTTGGTCAAAATTGTGTGGCCTCCGAATATTTTGGGACCATAGCCACACAGTCAGACAGTATAGCTTTCGTGGATATTAGATATGAAGATGTTGAAAAAAAATTAAAAAGCCTTGATATTACTAAGGGGGCAGGCCCAGATGATATACCACCATTGTTTATTGCCAAGTGTGTACCCAGTCTGGTTATTCCGTTGACAAAGATATATAACACCTCAATCCGATCTGGACAATTCCCTAAAGAGTGGAAACAAGCAAAAATAGTACCGGTCTACAAGAGTGGAGACTCGTGCGATGTTAAGAACTATAGACCAATATCTATTCTTTCGATATTAGGCAAGATATTGGAATCGCTGATTTGTCCACATATTCAACGCTATTTTGCTAAGTTCTTGAGTGAGTATCAACACGGCTTTATAAATAATAGATCGACAAGTACTAATTTAGTGTCGTTTGTTGAAGCCACATGCGAAGCTATGGATGAAGGTATGCAGGTTGACGCTGTCTATACCGACTTTAGCAAAGCGTTTGATAAAGTCTCACACGAACTGCTTATTAATAAACTAGCTGCATACGGCGTGACCGGTAATCTCCTGAAGTGGTTTGTTTCGTACCTAGCTGACCGAGAGTTTTTTGTAGTTGTCAGCGGATTTCAGTCTAACAAATATGGAGTTCTCTCAGGGGTCCCCCAAGGTTCTCACCTAGGCCCAGTTTTATTCAACATATATATAAACGACGTGACATCATGCTTCCTTAACACTAGCATATTTCTTTTTGCAGACGACTTAAAAATATCAAAAGCCATTAGGTCTCAACATGACGTAGATCAACTGCAGGAGGATATAGACCGATTATCTGTATGGTGCTATCACAATAAAATTTCGTTAAACACCTCAAAATGTAATCATATAAAATTCACCAGGAAAATGAATATAGTAAATTCTTCGTACCAAATAAACGGAGTGACTTTAACTGAAGTTGATGTTGTACGTGATCTGGGAGTTATCTTGGACGCCAAACTTACATTCATACCACATATTGAGAACATAGTCAGTCGTTCTCAGCGCATGCTCGGATTTGTCATTCGCAATGGAAAGGTATTTCAAAACCCACATACTAAACTAGTTCTGTACAATAGCCTTATAAGAAGCATCTTGGAATACTGCAGTGTAGTATGGAGACCCCACTTCGCAAATCACTCTCTGCGAATAGAACGAGTCCAAAAAAGGTTCATCCGACACTTAGGATATTCAAAGGGTAGACAATTTAAATATCTCTCTTACCACGATAAACTGGGCTACTACAAAATGAGTACCTTGGAAACTCGAAGGGAGATGTTGGATTTAAGATTCGCGTATAAACTGCATAATAACAGCATGAATTGCCCACAATTATTGAAACAATTCAATTTTAGAGTACCCCGTAGACCACCCCGCAAAGCTATAACACCACTAGCCCCACCTCTTCGCCGTACAGTGTTTGGTGCTAATTCGCCTATTCCCCGCTTGTGTAAACTTATAAACGAATACAGCGACCTGGTAGACGTCCACTTTGACTCAATATCCACGTTTGTTAAACTAACCATAAACAATCAAAGATGTAAAAAAAAGTAAAATACATTCAAAAGTTATTGTCATTGGTATCTATAAAGTTAACTGGAATTTAAGTGCTGGAACGGTTTCATCTTTTTTTTTAATTTTTTTAACTTATTTAATGTAATACAACAGATGTTAGTACAAAAAACACTTTGCATGTGGTGTTTGCCTATAATTGGTTGTGCAGTTAGACTTAAGATACAAATACATGTATGTTCTAGCTTAGTAATATCTGTAACAACTGTTGGTGAACCTTAATTAAATAAATAAATAAATAAATAACACAAGCAAATAAGATTGCTTACTTTGGGACTAGATGGCGCTGTGTGAATGTGGTAGAATATTATTATTATGTCTCTTTTCACGGCTATACTTCTCTCTAAGGTGAGAAATATACCCGGTCCTTTTGGAAGGTTTACGCGGGGACGCAGGTTCAACACGCAGAGGCCGTTAAAGAATTTTAATATAGAATGGGATGAGACATTTACCGCTGCCATATTACAGCTGCACTATTGTAGTACAGCTATGATTTGTCACTGGTAAGTGTAAAGCTATTGTATGATGTCATGGAGTAAAATAAAGTTGGACTATGGGTGGAATGATGATATCTGGCATACGGAAACAACGTTATTATTATTATTATTATATTTTACTACAATATTAGACAGAAAACCCAAAACCGTTTTTACCCTTCCCGGAAATTGAATCCAGGATCTCTAACATAGCTGTCTGATATGCTCCCGCTGGGCCACTGTGGCAGTTAAATATAAAGAAAGAAAAAAAAAAAGATTGTGCACATACAAAAAACCTACAATAACAAATTAAAACTAAGTTAATAGAACAATGAAATATATAACATTATCCTCTTTATGCATAACTAGAATTCGCGCGAGGCTTCGCTCTCCTTATTTTTTACTTGGCCACTGCTCAGCTCCTATTGGCCATAGCGTGATGTTATTACCTTATAACCTTCCTTGATAAATGGGCTATCCAACACAAACATATTTTCAAATCGGTTCAGTAGATCCCGAGATTACCTCCTACAAAGTCACAAACTTTACCTGTTTATAATATTAGTATCATCACCATCACCATCATATCAGCCCAAAGACGTCCACTGCTGAACATAGGCCTCACCTAATTTACGCCACTGCGAACGGTCTTATATATATATATATCCTGTATAAAAGTATACATTATATATATAAATAGATCAGCATCTTGTTAAAACAGTCAGTTTAACAATCCAACAACCAACTCGGTATTTCACCACAGTTCTGTAAATCGGGCAATCGTGTGGGAGTGGTGAGCTCACGAATAAATTACAGCCTACGGGTAACGGGAACGGGTAGACCTTTAAATTTACTACCCACCTACACCAAATACTTTAACTAACTAACTAGTGTAAACTTTACCGTATTAGTTTCTTAGTAAAGTCACCTTGTTCAAAATTTAACGATTAGTTTAGATAATATCGTTTAGCAACTAAATGTAATTCGGAAAGATGAATTGTAGATTGTTACGTAGAATGTGTTTCGCAAGTTAGAAGAAAAATATAATTTATTCATTCTATTTGCACGGATACATCCAGAACTGTGTTTTTTTATGATGTCACGATCTACCTGAAGGTAAGTGATTATCGTGGCCACGATCTCAGGTGAAGAAGCTTGAAATAGTGCTCCTGGAATCTGAAACCGTCACTACACGGATATTCATATAATATCCTTTCATAATAACAATATCATAAAAGATAATACACATTCAACTGACAATAACACTTAAACAACAAGAAAATATAATTAAAAAAATTTAATAAATTTAAATACATAACATATGTATATATTTGTAATCTCCATTTGATTCCCTTTATTTTGATACTCTACTCGATAGGTTTTGTTAAAAAATAATCCCACCAAAAACATAAATGTAAAAAACAGTAGACAATTTCAAGTGGTTGTCGATTTCACCGACAAAAGAATCGAGATGTAGGTGAATGACAAGTTTGTTCTAGTCAAATTATTTATAGAAAGCAGATAACTTAGGAGAAATTGAAGCTCAAAATTTTACTTGTCTAGTTTTCTCATAGATACTAGTTTTGTTTTCAAATATAACAAAACATAGCAAACTAAGCTAAACAAGTTTTATTTTAAACAGCAAACTAAATTTTTGCACATAATATGTACAAAGGATAGCCTTGTCACTGACATCGTCGTGCTGAGTAGCGTGATGTGATTCCTACACGAGACAAATTTTAGTGTGATTCATAGATATTTATTTCAAGTAGGTACACACTTTTTTACAGGTGTACCTACTTATATTGATCTTACAATATCTATAAGAACAGTAACTTAATAATAATAATAATAATAATATAATAATAATAATAATAATTCAATTTCTCCTAAGTTATCTGCTTTCTATAAATAATTTGACTAGAACAAACTTGTCATTCACCTACATCTCGATTCTTTTGTCGGTGAAATCGACAACCACTTGAAATTGTCTACTGTTTTTTACATTTATGTTTTTGGTGGGATATCATTACTTTTTGTAAAAAAAAAAATTCTGCATTTAAGTTTTGTAATTTCTTTTTTATCGTTTTCTTTATATAATATTTTGTATTGAGTCTGGTACATTATAAAGAACATACAGAATAGCTGTCAGTAAAAACTCTTAGGTTAAGGTCTAGGCAGGTCTAGGATAAGGTTTGACATGTAGTTTCGATATTCAGAAATTAAAGGTCAATAATAAATTAATACTTGTAGTCAAAACCAGAAAGTATATAAATATAAGATATTATATTGTTGCCAATATATAAAATAATCATAAAAATATTTTTTATTAAGTAAAGTATAAAAACTTTTTTGTAAAAGTAAAATACTTTTTATAAAATTTGACACAAGATGACATGACAGATGACAACAAATGTTTTATTATTTAGGTTTTATGTTGTTTATTTAATATACCTATTAAATTATAAAATATTCTGGAAAATTCTAGCGTAAGAGAATGTGGAATTTAGAGGAAAAGAAAAGGTTGAAGTATATATCTTTAGTTAGTATAGTAAGTACATTCGTTGAGGAATGTAATAAATTATAATGTAACTTATACTATTATAGTAGGATCCTCTCCTCTAGCAGGTCGTAGTGTAATCATTTTCCGAACTGGTGATTAACCAATAATCACTCTGTAGACTGGTTTAAACCACAAACCGTAAAAGTGTCTCGTCGTCGTGGAATATTATGAGAGTGTCGCTGTCACTATTGGGTGAAGTAAATGCATGAGTTTGTGTACTCTTCAGTCTTAACGGTTCAGTTGATGTGTGTAGTCCCCATGGTAGATACTAAACACAAAATAATATACATTTATAACTGGATCTAGTAGCATGGATGTCTTATTACTCTTATTGTGTGTAAATGGGTAAATATGGTAATGGTGTAAATATTTGTTATTTGTTTCAGATAAATACTTATAGTTTTGCTAAAGTTGCGCTAGAATGATTAAGAAAAATACAAGGAAGAAACTAATAAAAAATAAATATCTTGATTCTTTTCTTTTTTAATTGTCTATTATATATTATTTACTAAACTGTAGGGCTCATAAGACTCACTGTCGCTATGCTCGTAGTTTCCCTGCGTGATCAAATCCAAAATGAGATCCGTAGGAGAACTAAAGTTGCGGATATAGCTAACCGAATTGTATCGCTAAAGTGCCAGTACTCGTAAAACTGATGGCCGATGGGGGGAAAAGGTTTTAGACTGGCGGCTACGTATTGAAAAGCGCAGTGTAGGGCGACCCCCCACGAGATGGACCGACGACCTGATAAAAATTGCGGATGGTCATTGTATGCAAGCGGCACAAAGTCGCTCGCAGGCACAAGACGGAAGATTTTTCCGTTTTGTGACCCCAGTGGCAAATGCAGAGTGTATAACAGGAGTACGTTCATACAAACAGTGGCACAAAAGGGAAGATTTTTTCCGTTTTTGACCCCAGTGGCAAATCCAGTGGCACAGACAGGAATAAAGGAGTTAGGTGAGCCATTATGTTCAGTAGTGGACGTCATTGGGCTATTATGATGATGATGATTCGTCTACACGATAATCCTTACCACCTTAAGATAATCGAATAGGAAGGATTGCGTTTTTGTTTTACCATTTCACGAAATGATAATGCTATAACTGATAACAAATTAATGAATTCTTCCTCATATAATATACATAAAATAAATAACTACTTGGAAGTCATAAGCTCCTATTTCAAAGTGTTTATTAAAACGATAAGTAATAATTCATTGCTAATATAATTTATAAGGCAATATGGTTTTTTTTTTTAAACAAAATAATTTATTGTTCTCTAGTTTTTTTATTTGTATACACACAATTACACAGCTGGACACCAAATTTCAACTTTATAGGTCATCTGGAAGTGGGCGTTATTTAAGGTCTATAGGTAAGTCAGTCAGTGGAAAAATAGCGATTTTTGAGCGTCAATATCTCGCTAACCACTTAAGCTGTATTTACGAAATTTGAGATTCTGGTTAGTCTAGTAGACTTTAACTCATATACAAAATTTCATGCGTTTGTGTTAAATAGATTTTGAGTAATCGGTGTGTCAAAAGTGGCTCCAAATGGTTCGTGTAATACTACACACGGCTGCGTCTGTCTCTTGTACTTGAAACTTGTCTGGAAACGCGGCCGCGTTTCTTGATAATATAATAGAACTACCTACAATTTGGAACCATTCAATTATGTATAATCTCTTTTTGAATAAATGTAATCTCCTTTTTGATTCTCTTTATTTTGATACCGAAATCGATATGTTTGGTTAAAAAAAAAATTGAACTCTCTTACAATTTGGCGTCAAAAGCCCGCCGTTTAAGTCTTTTTATTCTTAAAACCTATCTAAGGACACTTGGGTTTTCTAGACGAATCTAACGATACCCTAATTGTCAAAATCCATCAAGCCGGTTGGCAGATTCGTGCGAATAAAGAAATTTACAAACATACAAGATACGCGCGAAAAACAATACCCGTCCTGACAGTCGGGTAATGACAGTCGGGTAAAAAGATAATAAGATTTATAATCATTTGTCCAGCAAATAGGTACGTAATTATTTTTTTATTATCATGCAGGAGGTCCAGGGAAATCTAGAGAGCACTATATCACGCGGGATCCCATGAAGTCGACCGACCAAGTCAAGTCAATGAGTGCAGCAGAATAACTGCCAGCAATGTTGACGACCGCGACCGCTCTGGCAGGAGAGTAACGATAAAGAGATATAATAATGTACTTATTGAATAAATAGCAAAAGTTTCGGATTACCTTTTAAGAATATTGTGCGTAGGGAAGGAAAGTAAAGTAGCCCAATACTATCCACTGTGGATGCTAAGGATAATGCAGGCCACATTTAGATGTCTAAAGTCTGATATGAAAAATAGTGCAAATTAAATTTCGACCGTGACGATACTAGTAGTGATATAGTTTTATTTATAATTTATAAAATTGTGGCAGATAACGTTATTTAGTAAAATTTCATTATCATTTCAACCCAAAATATCCCACGGAAAATCCTCCAAAGAACGTGAAGGGAATTTAGCCTACTATATATACCACGGTGGCCAGACGGGTTGGTATAGGGTTTGTTTCGAATTTTACATTTCCCGCAGTGCTTTACTCCCTTAGTCGCCCCTTAGAAACAATAAGGGCGCTACAATAAATGAATTCTGGTCGAGGTAGCAAGCAGGCCGCTAACGGCTTCTAGCCAAACAAATATTAATAATAATAGCAAAGAGCCTCGACCAACATCTGAAGAGGCTCGAGCTAGGTAGCTGGATAAAAGGCCTTATACAGAAGGCATTACTCCTCGACACGACACGTATTGTGAGGAGGTTCCTTTCTCTGGAGCCCTAGCCGTCGGCACCTTGGACTCTGTTCCCGATCTCGGCTGGCCACCACATTTTTATATTTTTAAATGTATTTTGTTTATATTTATATTTGAAAATGTAAGAATGTAATTAAATAAAGGGAATAACAATAATAATTGTCGCCTCTTATAACACTTACGGGTTGAAATGGGATAGTGACATTATGTACTCTTAATCTGTTCTGTTTTAATTTCACTAGTAAAATAACATTTTGGTTTTGATGACATTATTATATTTATATTATTATGCCGCGGTTATTTAACAAAATGCCATTTCAGGAGGAATGTCAGAATAAAAACATGTTTAAAAATAAAGTAAAGCACACATTATTGCAAAAATTTGATAAATTCATCAATTTTTGTAAGGTTAATAGTTAGGTATACAAATTAAACAAACTGTTGTGTAGGATGGCGATATATATAAGTTGTAATACCCATTGTATATCAAATTATGAAATAAACTTATAAAAAAAAATCAACTAGAATCCACAAACTTCTTCAAAGGAACAAAGTGAAGTCTTGTAACTTAAGTAGTTAGTTACTTACACCGAAGCGCGCGGAGTGTGGGCAAATTGGCATTAAATCGTGTGCAGATTGTGTCTCTGTGAGTTTCATTTGTAGCCCCACTTATTTAATACTAGTAATAAAACAGTCTCTTGGTTTTAATTGAGTAGGAACTATTGGATTGTAACAGATTAGGTATGGTGGAACTCGTACACCGATTGGTTTTATTTACGAACATCAAACATTTCTAATTTCAATTACTATGGTAACATTGAGATCTTAGGGTTGATTACTGAATCAGAGGAAATATGTGCCAAATTACCAGAAAGTCTGACACAATCTTATAAAATTTTCATCCGCATAATAGAGTTTGTATTTTGTGGTAGGATTACCTCACCGTAAGTCCAAAATTTATAAATTTTGTTCGTGGTAACCCCAAGCCTCGAGTCTCAAACGTATTCACTATTCATGTAGATATAATGGGTTGTAATATATAATAATAATATGGTTATGTATTGTCCCAAAACTTTGAACACTTCAGGGGTTACAAACTTCTTACTAAAACAACATACTTGTTTACTGAATTTAAGAATTCGCAGTTTATGAAAGGTAGAAGTTTATACAAACACTCCCATTGTTCTACATAACCCTTGTGAATAAATAAATCTATTGTTTTGCTAAATTTCACTAAAGGACACTCATCCACTGAATACCTACCAAATGTTTAACAATAAGTAAATAAAAGACTAAACAGGTCACCAAACTTCAAACATTAACAATACAAACCGAAACAATACTACACTAAGATGCAAAAAACGTTCAGATGAATAGTCTTATCCGAAAAACGATTTCAGCTCCTGAAAAACATTATAACTCCAAACAAACTGACGCAAACGTCTTTTAATATCAAGCCAAAACAATCCCAAACATCTCAATTATAAGAATGCAATTCGCTTCTGTGTTAAGAAACAAACTGTTCTCACTGTATAGAGGTCTCGTAATAAGTACTCTTTCGGATTCATCTCGAAAGGCACGATCCGAAACGTTAACACTACACGTACTGCGCCAAACGATTATGAATCCTCCCTCGTTAACTGTAGATTCATATTGATTGTTAAGAGCACAACGAGGCTGATGTTATTTTGTAAAAGGTAGAAGTGGCACTCGACGCCTTTGGATTTTGAGACGTATTGTCGGTGAATACAATCGGAAATTGAGTGTTGGAGTAGTTCATGTTAACTTAGTGAGAAAGAAAGCGCCGTCATAAATAGTACGGTAGAAGCTTGTACATTTTCCAGGGAGTGGGAGGTTGTTCGTTGGTTTGAGAAAGAGGGGTAACATGTGGTGACCGGGCCTGTATAATGGGCAAGGAACCGTATACCGAGATAAGTTGATACAGTTGACGTACATTAACTCAATTCGATATTATGATTTTTCCAGTATACCTTGTAATGTGATCAGCCCCCTGATTCTGACTCGTCGGATTGCTCTCGGATCGTAAGCTTTTACGAATCTTAGTACGACGTATTTTTACGACTTAAGTTATTTAATATTAGAAAATAGTCTACCGTATAGAAAATTAAAAACTGATTAATATAAGATTTGTTCCTATAACCTTAAATGTTTTATACATTATGTTTTTTAACTGTAATTAAACTGACATTTCCGTCCGAAAAATTCCGACAGTTTAGAATCAGGGGGCTGAGCTGTATAGAGTACCTATATCGGGAAGTTATCGTATAACTTTAAATTCATTGCTTTATGAAGCTCAACTTCATACACTCGTAGGTACAGATATTGAAAGAAAACAAAAGAATGTTTGGTACACACCTAATTTTTTTTAAATATCCAAATTTTATTGAATTTAATTTAGTATGGTTTTAGTAATTTAGTTCTATGATATTTCAAACTATAACCAATTGAAATTGTAACTACTTTCGCGATAAAAAGAGTGGCCTGAGTTTGTTGCCAAGTTCTTCTCAAATCTCAATGTCAGTGAACTGGCCTTAGACAAATTTACTGACACCTTTTTTGGCTTTGTATATATAACGTTCATAAGTATTATAAATTTCATTTATATGAAATAAAGTTATTGAAAGAAAGAAGACTTAATTTGCATAGTACAGCACAAACATAAACGATAAATAAGACCTTTGTGAGTCTGAAAAACGGCCCTGTCTCAGCATAATGCTACAACAAAAATCACACAAGTACAACTTACGAGCTAAAGTACACAAAACAATTATACATACGAGGAATTAAATCATAAATACGAGGTTCAACATAATATATCATAAAAATAAACAAGTAAATATAATTAAAAAAATTTAATAACCCGACTGCAAAAAATCAACAGAGAGCAACGCACTAAAAAGACCGTAAAATTATTGTAATATTATTATACCTGATTAATTTTAAATATATAACATATGTATTTATGTATATATGTATTTGTAATCTCCATTTGATTCCCTTTATTTTGATACTCTACTCGATAGGTTTGGTTAAAACAAAAATTAACTTCTTACAATTTGGCGTCAAAAGCCCGCCGTTTAAGTCTTTTTATTCTTAAAACCGATCTAAGGACACTTGGGTTTTCTAGACGAATCTAACGATACCCTAATTGTCAAATTCCATCCAGCCGTTTGGAAGATCCGTGGGAATAAAGAAATTTACAAACATACAAGATACGCGCGAAAAACAATACCGGTCCTGACAGTCGGGTAAAAAAACAAATTAAAAGCTTAAAAGACTAGTGCTCCTTTACGTGGATGCGGTTATGCGTCAAAACTGTCAGCTGTCATGTGACAAATGACAATGGATTGTGACACATCACCGCAATGAAATATTGAGTTATTTCATTACATGGGCGTATTGAAAACGGACATTTTTTCCTATTTCTGTCAATATAAGTATGTAACTTGGAAGTCGAGGCGGGCATAAATAGTAAGATACATCTTTCAAACTTTTCAAAAATATTCACTAAATATAAAACATTGCGGAACGAAATTCGCCGGGTCAGGTAGTTAATATAATATATAAAATATAAAAAAAATGACTATTTTTTTTTTATTTTTTTTTTTATTCCAAACTTCCAGACAATTGTGTGCCTAATATTGTACAAAACCTTTCAGCCGTTCTCGCATAATTGAGTAACAGTAAACATGCAACCATAGTGACTTTCGCATTTATAATATTAGTAAGATTCAGCATCTTTCACCAATCGTGTACGAAAACAGAGCAGTAGGTACAAATTAAAACAAACTGCTATCACAAACAGTAGAATAACTTCACCCTTTAGTCACGTCTACGTGCGAAGCTTTGTTTAGTTAGCTCCCTACCTTACGTAAGGTTGCGGGCATTAGAGAAAACTCACAATTTCAACTCAAACCTTGAGTTAGTTACAGTTTGCTAATTGTTATGTGTGATTATGAACTGGATTATCTAAACTGGTAAATCTATCTGGTGTTCATCTTATTTATTATTAATGCAAAAGTTAGGATGGATGGATGGATAGATGGATGTATAGATGTTTGTTTGTTTGCACAAAATCGCTCGTTGTGGCGGAAATTAGGTGAGGCCTATGTTCAACAGTGGACGTCATTGGGTTGATATGATGATGATGATGAAGGGGTTGGCAGATAATAATATGCGTCTCTCGACACATTTCCCCGATTTATTTGGTCCTTTACAATAGGGGAGAGCCTAATACCTTTAATTGCATAAATTTCCACGCCGGGTTAATACCTACTGAGAATTTCAAAGCAGAAAAAGCCAATACTCTTTTTGTATGACCCGGGGATCGAATTCGTATACACTCCACCATCGCTTCACAGAGGCAACTTAAAAACTACATTTCTTTGCGGTTAGCAAGCTACATTATCACTGAGTAACATAGGTTATGTAATACCACGCAACTGCCAATAGGAGCTGAACAGTAACCAAATAAAGAATGACGGGAACGAAGCCCCGCACGACTTCTAGTCGTTAATAAAGCAGCTAAACAAGAAACTCAGGGGACATTATATAGAGTGTGGCCTAGAGAACTAGCAAAAATAAGTTACTTATTAAATCTAGACGAACCTAAACTAACTTGTTTGTAGATAACATTATGTTGACTTAGACTTTTGAACCAACAATATAATATTGCAGTACAAGTATATAGTTGAGTTGTCCAAAATTTGCCAATTGCCAAATTGCCAAAGAAGCCAATTGCATTCTCGCCATTCGATTTATTCATCTGGATATTGTTGTTGAAAATGTTTGAATATTTATATATTATTATTATTGGAATCGATTAATCGATTATTGGGAATTACGAAAATAAGTACCCATTGATGTTTATGACCGCCCTGCCCAAGAATCTTAATGTCAAAAATATTCATGCATTTAGCACTACCGACCTTAAAAATATTTCTCTATATTTATGAGGCGTTGGTTGCAGGCGGCACAGGACCGTTCGGAGTGGCGTAAATTAGGTGAGTCCTATGTTCATCAGTGGACGTCGTTGGGATGTATACATATTATATATAGATATATATATTTATATAAATATTTGATAAAATAGACTGTCTAACTGTGATATCTCGACCTTATGAAGTTCGTAAGTTCAAATTTCTATTTCTATATTCTATCTGTCACCATGCTTTACAAGTCTACGAAGATAATACGGTCACAGTAAATATAAGCCAGCAGTAAATATCTTTCAATAAAACCAACCCCTACATTAATAAAATATTGAGAGACCTATTTTGTGAGAAAAAAAATAAAAGTTATCCACAAATCCGAGCATTTTCCATCTAAAATAAACCCTCGCAAAATCTTTGCATAGCAAATGAACATTCAGAACTTCGAACAATGAGGCCGTGTTCATAAAAAGCTACAAACAAGAACAGCAGGTGTCAGAAACACAATTCTGCATTTCAACCAACTTTTTGGAATAACGTATTTCCCGTAAAATAAATAAAAAACAATAGAAAAAACAGAATGAAATAGTAGGTATGTCGTAAAACCAGCACGGGGTACTAGGCGCACAGACATAAAAGGAGTTTCCTTTCTGCATACAAAGTTGTTACAATCGAGACGCAACACAATGATACATGTCTCTCCCTTACAATCGTTAGACACGGGTATAATGCTGTCTCACTCAGTGACACGTCCTTCCTGAGACTATAATGGACATAGCGAGGGACGGTGAAACTGATAGTATCGGATCTGAGGGTTGTCAAAGGTATTCTATGCTTTTTGAATAGCTTGGTGTCTCTGGAAATATGTATTATGTATTGTGTTTAGCTAACACGAGATATGATATGAAAAGCTCGCACATGACATTTACCACTATACTCTACAACAGTAGAAGAGATTATGCAATTCAATTCAATTTAAAATATGTTTAAAAGACCATTCTTTTGACTTATTTTAGTAACGGTAAAAAGAAACACCCAAAAGACCTACAGAAAATGCTTCAGCAACTAGCAAACGACAGCAAGACGTGGGGTTACAGATCAACGGGTCGAAAACATAAATTCTTACGAATACAACTAGATCTGATATATTGCTAGATGGCAGACCCATAGAATACGTCGAAGAATACATATACTTAGGCCAGACAATCTCAGCTAAAGACGACACAGACAAAGAAATACAACGAAGTATGACAAATACTTGGAAAAAAATACTGGTCTCTAAACGAAGTACATAAAACAAACATACCTATAACTATGAAAGAGATAAGGAAAGTATTTGATATATGCCTATTGCCTTGTTTGACTTACGGTTGTCAAATATGGTCGTTAACAGAGAAGAATATTAACAAATTAAGAGTGTGCCAAAACAACATAGAAAGAAGCATCATGTGCCTCAAATTAAAAGATAAGATAACATTAGAATATAGAGTAAAACAAGACTAAGAAATTTAGTAAAAACTATAAAGAAATTGAAATCATGAAATCATTTCTTGCCAAGTTCTTCCCAGAGCTCAATCTTGTCAGTGAAGTGAACTGGCCGTAAGCAAATTTGCTGACACCTTTAATTTTTTTGGCTTTGTATGACCTTCATATGTATCATTGTATGTGATCAAAATTAAATAAAAAGATTTGACTTTGACTTTGAAAATGGATGTGGACAAGCTACATGATTAGAAATAAAGACAAAAAGTGTTACAGACTGGTACCCAAGAAACAAAAAGAGGGAGGCCACATAAACGTTGGAGAGATGATAATAATTGCGACAGCAGGACCAATGTTGACAAGAGTGGCCCACAACAGGGCAGGATGGAGGTCTTTGGGGGAGGCCTATGTCAATGGAGAAGTTGGGGTCGAACAACCGGTTGCTGATAAATCACTCAATCTGTTAAATTACATAAGAATCTTAGATAATAAATGTAAATTAGTTTAAGGAAAACTTCAGCAATAAAAGCTCATCTTTATTTATTTTATTTAACTACTAAAAGAAGTCAAACGAAATAGTCTTATTTTCCTAGATAATCATAAATGAGCCGAAACGCCTGGTCCGGAGAAGTACGGGCAGTACTTCTCTGGACCACACGTTCCGGCTCAGGCTCAAACAGAATATCAACGCCAAGTAGCAGTTCATATATACTGTTGCGTTTCGTCTGGGGAGTGGGAGCGCCGGACGCCCAATTCCTCCTTCTAATTCTAATCGTTTTAATTTTCATCACTATTTACCGTTTTTTTTCGGTACAGCAGCGGATTGGTTGTATCAGACACAGTTTGTAATACCAAAATATTAGTATTTAGGGTAAGCAAAAGAAAATATTATAATAATACAAAAACACACTTTTAATTTTTTTTCAAAATTTTACAAACATACAATAGTTTCTTATTGCTTTGTCCTAACGTTGTAACGAAATTATGATTGAATTGAGATGTCGCGATCTACTGATTTATTCCCCTTAGAGAATATACTTAGATGCCTATTCCTCGCGTTACCGATCCCAAATTCCAAATAAATATAATTCTAGCACAATAAATATCTTTGATGGGAAAATTAGGGCGAATATGTGTACACATGTTTCTCTTAATAGTACTTTGTGATAGATACATAAGGACGTTCTGTTAAGATGAGAGTTAAATATATAATACATACTATAATACGTGCTTGTTAAAATTCTAGGACTGCTAACAAATCAAATCAAATTAAAAATCATTGTTTGGGAATTTGAATACAATATAGCTAGATAGCTTTGATAAAACTGTTCACAACAGATCTTAGAATAATTAGGTATCTATTGTTAAATATACTTATCATACTAGATAGCCATCTTATTAGTCATTTACACTTTAAGACACCAACGCGATCTGTGCGCGCACCACAACTGTTCGATATACCGGTTACTAATAACAATGCGTAGTCTTAAAAAAAAAAAAAAATAATAACCCAATGAACCGTATGTGTCGTCAATATAATGTCATATTCATTTGTCATTCTAAGGTTGATGTATTCAAAGATAGCATTATTGTATTTAAAGGATCTACTTATAGATAATTTTTTTTAGTATAGATACTTAATATTGTATTCTTATATAGGACAATATAATTATTTATACTTAGTATTATATATATATAAGCAATGTGTCAGCATTTTCTTCTTTCTGCGTACTCTATAAAACAGAAGCTAGTGTAACAGTTTTTTAATAATGTTGTGTATAGTTATAATTGGATCTCAGATTTGTAATAATGTGTATTGATACTAAAATTTGTGTAATTGTTAATCTGTTATTTAATAAAATAAAAATAAATAAAAATACTTGCGAGTAGTTTTATTTTTAATTTTTATTGATGTCAAAAAGCTACGGTGGAGGACATCGGTCGGATGCCCGGCTGGGCAATTTTTTTTTTTTTTATATGTCTTTATAATAATTCACCTCTAATGTTAGTAACATAGGTAGTTTGTACTACATTTTATGCCTGACCTATATTAATGCTGATAAATTAATTATTATTCATATTGTACGCACAGGTTCCTCTGTCTCTATTTTTTGTATTATACCACTATTATAACAATTGTTGTTTGTCAATATAAGTTCCAATTTAGAAATCCATTTTTACTATTATTTAACGCCCACTAAAGAGAGATGTCTGATTGTGTGTTCTCATCTTATTTAATTTAATTTATTCTCACCATCCTGACCATCCACACTATTCTGATTCTACATCTATATATTATGTAGATTTTCTTGTCACGAAGTTCTCAATAACAGCCCATAGTATGGAAATGTATCCGGTTAATGGCAACCTATCTTTCCGTGTAGTGTTGGATTAAGAATACATAATGTTACTACCCCATCACAACCCGTAGGTGTCGTAAAAGGTGACTAAGGAAAGAAGAAGAAAACCTTCGGGAGACAAGAGCACTGCAAGAAAAGAAAAATTTGTAACAAAGTATATACCAACCCGTCTGGCCAGCATGGTATGGTAGGCTAAATTCCCTCCACATTCTTTGGAGGAGACCCGTGCCCAGCAGTGGGACCTTTGTGGGTTGAAATGATGATGATGATGAATGGCAACCTACCCCTACCCCATCGGGAATAGAAACGTGATCGATACCAATGTAATGTACCTATATGAAATCTGGAACCCGTGATTGACCGCCAAAAATAGGATTCTGTACGTTAGATATTCAATTGGAGTACAATCTATGACCGTAGATCAGAGATAGTTTTGTTATGTGTTCTGTGTCTATGATCTATCTTTTTGTAACCGGAGTACTTTTATTTTGTCTCCGCGAATACAATAATATACATAGATTTAGTATGTACAAGATAAACAATGTCAGATTATAGGCGAGACCAAAACACAATTGAGTGTTTGTCAATGTGTGAGTTAAAAATAGTGATTGCAACGGACTGTTGTGCACTATCGATATTCTGCACTTGGGATTATCGAGCTTATGAATTCGGTGTGTAATTGAGCGTCTTGAACTCTTGAATAATGTCGCAACAATTTGTTTTAAGAAGCATTTACAACAAGTTAACTTTTCATGCTATCGGGTAAAATTGTGCTGTTAGGCATTTTTTTTTCCAAACAGCTATCTTTTAGTTTTAAGACTAGGATACCTACCATATATATATAGCCATAGTAAGAAAGCAAAAAAGAAACGATGGTAGCTGAATGAATAAGGAACCTGCGTGCAAATTACGCGGTCCAAGTTCGAACCCAACGCGGCGGCAGTACCAATGTGCATTCCACTTTGTGGAATTTATATGTACTAGTCAAGTGACTTACTATCTGCTGACGGTAAAGGGAAACATCGTGAGGAAACCCACATATCTACCCTAGAAGCAATGCTATGTGTATGTCTGATCCACCAACCCGCACTAGGCCAGCGTAAGTGGATTATGGCCTAAACCCTCTCAGCTCTCGAGATGAGACCCGAGCCCAGCATTGGGGCTTAATGGGCTACTGAAGAGTAAGAAAGCAGGCCATAAACCTTACTGCCTAAGTTTTTTATGGTCAATGTCATGATGAACTAGAACAATATATCTGATCGATTATATTCTATATAGCTGTACTTAATGATAGAAAATTTATTGGATGGTTTACAATCACAGGATATTTAAACACGTTGTATAACATAATTTTTTTTTTATCTTTATATTCGGAAAACATTTATATAACAAATAATTGTGAAAATACAGCAAATCTTTGGGTTGGTTAGCCCATTTATCGAGGAAAGCTTTAACTAATGTTTTATATATATGTAAGTAGTTGAATATTTTTTTGAGGTCCAGTCTGGTCTATTTATAATACGTATCCATTTGTCAGGTGACGCTGTTTTCGTTGGAAACCTAAAATAAAAGACAAAAATATCACTAACTTAATGGCTCACCTGACTCACTAAGCTTATATTTTAAGTACTACCTACTGAATTTGTGAGAAACAACTACTTTAAAAATAGGTATTAAAAACATAGAGAGATGTAAATAAGTTAGTGTGCTTCACTCAATTACAATAGTGGTTACCTTAAGGCGTTAACGCACATATTACGATGATTTAAAGAATTGACGGAATAATTACAGTTTTAAAAATACTATCGACTTTTATCGATACCCATGACGTCATCATTTCGTCAAGCCCTATCGTAAACAAACATTTTCCTATTTTACACGAAAAAAAGCTTTAATATATCGTATATACATAAAATATTATCAACATAACGAAGAAGAAGCCTAAATACGTCCAACAAAATAGGTTTTTGCTCAGTTAAAAGCACCAATTTCACAAAATAAGGTTTGCAAAAATTCATTAGATTTTTGTATTTACCTAAGAAACGTGAAATTTCTCTGGGTTATTCCTTCTTGTCACGTCACAATTGGTTACGGAACAGATCACCATGATACTGGCACACCTTTTAAGCAATTTAGTGCACGATTTGTAAATATTTTAGCAAAATAAGAGTTGACAGTAAAACACGCGAGCCGCTATGGCCCCCTAATTGAAAAAATATTGGCACATCCCATTTTATCTTTCATCTCTTTCACTCTTTTACAGCGTGCATATCAATTTGACCTCTCGTTTCCGCGCTATGTTTGTCTTCTGCGGTAGCGCGCGGATCCTAGGTCTATGATAATATACACAGGACCCACATCATTTTCTTGCTGTACGTGGGACAGCGCAAACTGATAACTAACGCAAGAACAAAACAACATACAAACGTTATCCTAATTTCAAGACTGTCACCACTCCATAAGTGACGCAACATACACAAAAAACAGTTGTTTATAAAGTTTATAGTTACTGTAAACTTTATACATATGTATAATAAGGTCCATATTGTAATAATATCTTTTCGAAGATGATGGCGTGGCCAGTATTGACATCGCAAATCTAAACCCATGTCAACACCTGTCCGATTTGACAGTTTTAGGTAAATACCGAATGTAGGAATAATAGGTACGCAAAATGGAAATTGTTATTTTTATAAATTGCAAACAAAAATAAAGCGAAAGTGCCTCCATTGTATAGTGAATAAAGAAGGGAATTAACTGGCAAAGACTCGTACAGTTTGTCACTTATTTTGTGACCTAATCTTAAAAAAATATTTTACGTTACACAAACAAGCTGAGGCTAGAAGGAAATGGTACATCTTAAAGGAGATCATATATTATGTATCTACTAGTCAAGTGACTTACTTTCTGCTGACGGTTAAGATATACATCGTGACGAAACACATAGGTACATTTAGAATTTTGCGCTTGACTTACAGCAGTTCCAGAATCAGTGTGCGTGTGTGAACGTTTCGTTATACGTCACGACTCAAATGGTGCAGTGGTACCTATAAGCCTTACAATAATACTTCGTCAGTATTCTCTAGAAATTAAAGTGAACGCCGTAAATTAACATAGTAAACAATGCCTAGTCAAGTTAGACAACGTTTCACAATAAATATAACAGTTCAACAACTCCCGACGTTTTAAATTTTGGCTACGGCCGCTGGAAACTGAACACAGTATGCTTAATTAATCATAAGCTATAAATTCTCCCCAGAGATTTTAAGAAAATGCTCTCCATGTACCTAAATCAAATCAATAACAGTAGTAATAGTTCGCGTTATTTCAGGGAATATGACTATACGCTTGATGACATGTAGTACTCGACTAAAACAATTAGGCGCATGACAAACCCTGGCTTCTAGCCCTTTGCTTCCTCTAATGACATGACAACAGTTGTGTACTCGCTCTCGACAGTGATCACTGTAGCGCTATTAAATTTTTGGTTTAGTTAGTTTTTTTTTATAAAACAAAAAATTAAAAATGTTTAGCTGTCATGCACTTATTGTTTTAGTCGAATAGTATTATAATATTGTGCCAAATTCTATTGGGTGCTGCACTTAATCAAAATATAAATTTTATACTTGTACAATGGTATATAAAACAAACTCCCAAAACTCTAAAAAACCGTTATATTTATCTCGAATCTTGCACCCAACACGAAACTGGCCATTATTCTATATTCAAATAAGAGAAACGCTCAGACCCGTATGTTATATAAAAACCAATACGCTCCGTCACTAAAGAGATTCTTTGGAAAAAAAATACATCTCTCACAAAATTACATTCCTACTCTCTCACTTTATGTACCTACATTTATCCGCTCCTTATCGAAATTGATCTCTTTCAGTTTAACGAAAATATATGTTTGTGTGCCTCGAATACATACTCGCAAATTGTATGGGTAAAAACGAAAGAACATGTTTGTTTGGATGCCTTTTGAATTTTAATACGTTACAAATAAGTTATCTTTATTCTCAATCATGTGTTTACACATTTTACATAACGGGTCTACGTCACGTATTATATTATAAGGAAAAAATATTAAAAATATTGTTTATAGGTATTATGTGTACGCGAAAGTTTAAAAGTTTTTATATGTTTACACAACTAAGAAAAAGTATAATACAAAGAGCAATAGAAATATTGTATTAAGTTGGCAATATCCATGTAATGACGGAAAGAATACTATATACTGTCACTACCCCATTTCAACCCGTGGGTGTCATAAAAGGCGACTAAGGGAGTAACCATATGCAGACAAAAGCACTGCGAGAAAAAGAAAATTCTCCTTACTCGATCCTAACTTTCGCATTTATATATCTTTTAACATAATATATCGAACAGTAAGAAAAAAAATACAGCCAAAAACAATCGAAACAATGCCCAAAATACTTACATCGACTTTACTGGATAAATCCGTCTTACAAACCCCTTCTTTTATCGAGTGTGGTTAAAAATCGTAATCTCGACTTGTCGATATCTCGAGAATTGTGTTCGATGATGCGTCAGCTCTTTTGCCGCCAACTTTTAAGTCCACTACAACGCCAGTTGATCGGTTTTAAAACACGAATTCAATTTTTAAGGTTCCGGAGAAAAAACTAGAGTGTAGAACTCTTATAAGATTGCTCGTTTGCCTACCTGTGTTTTTCTTTTATTTTTTTTCTTACCTGTGCATCTATCACAGACATTTTTGATCTCCTGGGTTAAGTTGAAATTTGTAGCTCTAGCGTGGGCTTATAATAATATAATATGAATTTTTAATTGGTTAACTTTTGAGAGGCAATTTTAAAGCACAGTGATAGGTTTTTCATGTCTTCTTTGGGTAAATTAATTTAAAAAAATGAAAGATTTTTATTTGTATAATCTAAAAAATTTACATAGGTACAAAACGTAGTCGACGTCAAGTTTTATGAATGAGAAATTCATCACTATAATATTGATGCCCAAAACATTTGCCAACAACATCTATGATACAAGGTTATTGTCTAGGAAATTATAGTCCTGCCTGGATCACACGCAAGTAAACAAACCTACCAATTTACAGCATGTCATCGCGATTAGCTCGTGTCGTATATACGTGGCAAGGGGATACAGAGGATTAGTGCGAATTCTCTTTGAACCAGGGACATAATAACCTAACAAGTTATGAACAATAAATTTATGCGTTTGTGAATAGTTTAATCGTCTATTCATCACCTAATCCCAAAATGTCATTTTGTATTTTTACTAGTTATAATTTAGTAGATTTTCAAATTAAATTGTTTGAAACTGTAATGTTTTCTCTACCTACTTATATGCATAAAATTTAATTGTTTTTTTTTTGTACAATATAATATTATTAAAATAAATAACTATATGGGAAACAAATATTAATAAAAATTGGTCTGGTCCTATAGGAAATCTCTTGAGGAGGCATATGCCTAACAGTGGACGTCCTACGGCTGATTTGATGATGATGAGGAATATCAATAAATATAGATAAAGAAAAAGAACATTGTGTGTATATACATATGTGGTGATCTGTAATACAGGACCTCCTAGTACAGAGACCAGTCTCTCACACAGACTACACATTCGCTGATTTCTGTTATGGACCCGTTGTTTGTTATCTTAAATGTTTCATGTACTGTGTGAGAGAACAAATAAAAGCATTTTGTATTTGTATTGTATATATAATATGATATTTATTTTTATTAATATGTTGTTAAATATATGTATCTAAGTGATGAATATTATATTAAACTCAACCTAGCTTCTATAAACTATTTTCTTCTAGTTGCACCTACTATGCTCTTCTCTGTATTAAATATTAATTGGTCGGCTGGTTGACAATACCTTTGGCATTATGCCTTTTTGCTTTTGGCATTAAGTATTACTTTATTGTCTTATTCGCATTTAACATTCCAATGATATTTTTCTTAACGTTCCTCTCCTAAAATGGATATAATTATGGTATATGTAACTGCATTTCTAACTACGAGTAAAAGCGGTAAATACAATTTTCATATAGAACAGTAGCTGAAAAATAAATAATGTACCGAGAGAGAGAGACAGTAACGCTGTCAGGTTTGGAGCGAGAAACATTTATTTTTGAACACAACCCCTACAGCTAGACAAGCTTGTCATGCAACCAGTAAGCAGAAAAACATGTAAACAATGTTGAGAGCCTATAATAATTGTAGTAAGTTTAACATTCAATAAATTACGTAATGGATTCTGGATTAAAACTGACCAGTCATGAAACAATAATATCGGTATAATTATTTATTATTGTTAGTGAATTTATTGTTACTCTTAAGGATAAATGAACGTTTAAGTAGCGGAAAAGGTATATCATGATCGTTCATGGAGGAAGGAATTTATAGAGTAACCACCAACGAGATCTGATATCCTTAAAACGGTTGCACCGATTTATATAAAAATAACTAAGCCACATAACGATCATATTATGCCAGCTTTCAAAATATTTTTTTTTATCAATATCGGTCCATTCGTTTACAACTGCGATGTCACAGAAAGACACACAAATACCCAAGCCCGTCAAACTTATAACACACATCTTTCTGCGTCCATTGGTGTTAAAAACTACTATGAAAATTCAAAGGTATAAGAGGAGTGCCTCGCCCATTTTCAGTCTAAGTTAAAGCTTCGAATTCTCTAGCCTAGTAAAATATTAATAGAAGCCCAACGAAGTCCACTGCTGGACATGGGCCTCATCTAATTGCCACCATAACGAGCGGTAAAATATTACTTTTATTAAATTTTATTTATTTGAAATTTCATGTAAGTATGTCCTAATTATTTGTGAAATTTTTGTGTAAATTCAATCACGTTATCAGATCAATATGCTTCTTTGTGACACTTTGTGAATAATTTATTAAATTAAATAATGTCAGTTATGTCCGATATTATAGATTACGAGTGATTTATTAAATTTCCAACGAACTTATAATGGAAGAATGTGTCAGGAAGTCATGGCAAGAAAATTGGAAATTCGACGAAGGAAAAATTCAGTCATTGATTTATTTGAAGATTATATATACTAGTGAACATTTTTAGGAATTATTGATTAGATTTGTTATTTTTTTTAATCATAAACATTATAATAGTATAAAAAATCATTTCTTTTATACAATAACCCTTGCTTGCGGGGCTCACCATTGCCTGAAAAGTTTTCGCATGCGGTCTTTATAAAGTATGCGTAAACAGAAATTCTCTTGCGTGTTAGTACTACCAACCAATGAAAATTTTAAAGTAATTATATTGTATATATTAGCAACCCATCTGGACAGCGTGGTATAGTAGATTAAATTCCCTCCACAATCGATGAAGGAGATGATCCATGCTTAGCAGTGGGACGTTTCTGGGTTGTAGCGATCATGATGAATTATGTTGTATGCAGTCAAATTCTTCTTATACATCTGAGTATACTTTGTGTCTTTTAATTGCATGTTTGTAAACTTCCCCCGATACAGGGTTTCACATACAGCAGCTATTTCTTTTTTACAAAAAAAAATATTTAGGATTCATGTCAAACCAATACCAAAAGCAATCAGAGAGTTACGCGTTGTATTCACAGTCGCTGCGATAGACAAATGTATTGCGCATATCGTCACCACATCGCTTTTTACGATGTGCCTCGCAAATCGATAAACTGAAATATGGGCTGTTAAATTGAACGAGTTATCGTCGCCTGCCTTAACAATCGATACTCAATACTAAGACATTATTTTGTACATACATATTATTTTTAGCAATAGCTGTATATTTAAGGCTGTTCTCGATTTATTAATCATTTACCTGAAACAAATAAGTAAGTTTATACTTCTCTTAGGTGAATGATGCATAAAAATTCAGTCGATGCCATCCTAAGCATACATACGAGTATATCTCGATCAAATAAATAATGTGCGGAAAAGGGATCAAGCTAAAACTGCTTCGGTGGCACTACTGAAAGTGTATACGGCTGCTTCTAAAAAGGGTCCAGATTCTATTCCCGTGTCCGGCAAAATGGTGTTTCTATCACGAAATTCTAAATATCTGCCCGGAGTTTGCAAACGAATGTACCCGGTTAAAATATATTGTTTTTAATTTAGATACATAGATATATATAGACTCACTCCTATAAAACAAAGCTATATTTAATTTTTCTTTCATTTTCTGCCCATAAACGTCCCATTGCTGGGCACGGGTCTCCTCCAAAAAAATTTGCTGGGAATTTAGCCTACTATACCACGCTGGCCAGACCAACAACTATATACCTATGTGTAATTTACGAGTATTTATACCTACTATAAATTTTTCACAAAACTCTTTACATAAGTAGAACTTCAATACCTACTATAACCTAAAATTTAGTCCCTTGGGAAAAGTAAAGATATAACTAAATATATAAACCCTTTCTGTATGTCTCCTTCTTATATCAGTAAATGTTTGTTCAGAAACTTTGCTTACACACATTTTTATCAGAATTTGTGAGAAAATTTGTGAAGAATCAAAAAAAAAAGGATGTTTTACGCTTAATCGCAAGTCATGGAGGTCGTCCATCTTTGCTCTTAAAACGTGTACTATCCGTTTGAGTGACGGATTATACAGAATTATCCTGATGGGGAGAAGTGGTGTAGCGTATCGTTACTCTAACTAGGCAAGGGGTATATAATGGCATGCACTTCACAAGTATCCAAACAAATTTACCAGGAAAATTGGTTTTAACAATTACTGAAGCACTTTAATTTATGAATATCCAATTTACTTATGTAGTAGGTATGGGTACTGTAATCCTCGCACGAATGCAATTTATTAAAATGTTCATCATTATTTGACTGGCCTGTTGGTCTAGTGGTTAGTGACCCTGACTGCTACGCCGGAGGTCATGGGTTCGATCCCCACCCAGGACAAATTTTTGCGTGATGAGCATAAATGTTTGTTCTGTGTCTGGGTGTAATTTATCTATATTATGTATTTACAAAAAAAATGTATTTAAGTAGTATATCAGTTGTCTAGTACCCATAACACAAGCAAATATAATTGCTTAATTTGGGACTAGATGGCGCTGTGTGAATGTGGTAGAATATTATTATTATCAGATCAACCCAATAATGTCCACTGCTGGACATAGGCCTCACCTAATTACCGCCCCAGAGAGAGAATGTAAAGAAAGCCAAAAAAGTAAACCTGAATCAAAACAATTGCCGCAACTTTGTGCCTGCCTACCCCTTTATTCCAATTATTATCATTTGGATTATATTATTATATATTATTTAAAGGCAGACTCTTGTGTTAGAATTTTCCAGGTTGCTCAGAAGGCTTCCAACTAAACTTATCGACTACCTTATTATATGGTATCAACCGGTTTACGTACCTACCCTATAGACAAGCTAAATACTCTCTTTACAATTACAATAGACGCACAGAAAATATAAGATTCAAACATTCCGTGGTTTTAAGTCCACTATAGCAACATAAAACTTTTATCCTTTCAATCAAAGACAGCAAACAGAGAACAAAGGCTGAACTATAAAGGGCTTGTATACTTTTCTCGGTCGGTTGAGTGCATCCCGCCGAGGTGCGTCGTGTTTTGTCCTGCCTCTCTTTGTGTCTACCGTTTGACAAGCCCTGTCATGTGAAATAAAGATTTAATACGCATCGACGTTAGAAAATATTAGGAAAAATGCGTTCACGGAATGTTACGTGAGGTAAAATGAAAAAAGGAATGTTTCCAAGTCGCACTCATAATATCATAAGATGAGAAGCATCACTGGAAAAATTTGAACCTTATAATAATGCACAGAAAATAAATATTGCAAGATAGACAAAGTGTGTGCCGGCCAAGCGGAAAGTGCCGGCTTCTTTTTTATGCCGCAAAACGCTCAAATTGTCACAATGTATCTCCACTAAGCGCTAAGCTCCGCAAGCACTCCAACGGTTATAGCTTGCATATAATCTAATATTGTTATATCTCGTAATCTCCTGGAGGAAAACAAGCCCCTATTACTTGATCCTGCCGAGATAAACCGTTATTTGTTGGCACTCTCACCCATTTAGTTTGTAGGTGGATTATTTGTGAATGAAATTTTTTATACTATTTTATTAAAATAGGTTTTATTCAGTATATATATACTCGTAGTTCAGTATTGGCAATCTGTGAGAACTGCACAACAGGGTGGGACTGGAATTAATTTGAAGACTAATTGTTGAAAAAGGATAAATCTATCAAATAGTTCAAATCAACGAATAAAATTTGGATATTCGAAGACGTGTAAATTATCAACATTTAATTCTGCTTATAGTTTAGTAGGGCTTTTTATTATTAAATTTTATTTAGAATTACTTTTATAAAACAAGCACTTATAAATCCTCTTAAATACCGACTGGACATAACACATAAACCCGCACACTCATATTTTACGTCTCGAAGATCCAATAAAAATACCTATCGTGTAAGAGCTTTTAAAATTTTCATCGTCCGTACAACTCTGGCCCCCATTCACCCTCTCTGAGGAGGAAAGTGGGGTGACCACCCCCTTTTACGACGAAGTGAGAGACATTACTCACGGATGCGTTTATATTATATATTTATTATGTGCACTGACGTAAACTTGATACAAAATGTGTGAAGCAATCTTTTACAATTCTTGTTCATAGGAAACGAGGAGTGGTCTGAGTTTTTGCCAGCTCTTGTCTAGGCTCGACTTTGTCAGCAGTTTGCTAAAAGAAAATTTCCTGACACCTATTTTGGCTTCGACGTTCATATGTGCCATGTATGCAATCTATATAAATAAATAAATTACTTTTTACTTTGACTTCACTTTGGCTATAAAATATTTGAGTTAAGCAAACGACAGCTCTACGAGAAAAGTAAAATTAGAAACAAAACCCAATACCAACCCGACTAGCCAGCGTGACATAAATGAAATGAAATCTCGTTTATTCATCTAGGTTACAAGGTAACACTTATGAAAGTCACAAGAATGTAACAGGTTATCCGAAAAGTAGTGTCAGCAAATTTGCCTACGACCAGTTCGCTGACGTGGTGGAGCATAGTAGGCTAAATTCTCTCCACAATGTTTGGAGGAGACCCGTGCCCAGCAGTGGGACGTTTATGGGTTACAATTATGATAATCATGATGATAAATATGCTTATGTGTGGAAATTCCGTTAATCCAATAGTAAATCCGTTTTAATTATGTTTTACACAGTAAATATTTCTACATAAAATTTCTTAGTTGAATACATCTAATGTAAAAGTTTATTTTCTTCCTCCATTTATAGAAATCCACGTACATCAAACTTTTGCACACCTCTGGACTATAAACTAACTATAGTACATGCAAAACTGTCGGTATATTCCGTGCAACTTTATAGTCTGTGAGACGGTTCTGTGCGGCTCCTAATAGCCCTTTACGAACTAGCAACTGTTATTTGTGAGTGAGGACGAAAAGGGTGTTCTGTGGCGCAAATATATCTTGTCTGTCTACTGCAGTTTGTTCCCAAGTTATTTTCTTGTGTGGCTAATGTTCAAGACATGTTTAAGTTTGTATAATGTGGGTTCTGAATTATTGGCAAGGCTAACTTAACAGTACGTATACCTTAGAGACATCAACAGCAATATAGAACAAGCCCTATCTCGCAGGGTGTTTATAAACATACAATAATTGTATATTTGTCTGTACAGACTCGAAACAATTTTTTTTTTATATTTCGATTTTTTGTTTATTTTGGGAGTTCGAACCCACGACCTCCGGCTTAGCAGTCAGGGTCACTAACCACTACGCCAACAGGTCAGTGGATTAAAATAAAGTATTTGTGTGCCAGATAGACCCTTTCAGCCGTTCTAGATGAAACATCCATCTTTATTTTTGAATATGTACTAGTTATTGTATTCAGTTTTGCCCGTGAATCATAGGAATATTGTCATATAAAATAACCTAACTATATCCCTATGCAAAAAATCATGCTATCCCATTGTTCTCGTCATTGAAATACTGAGAAATAAACAATACTATCCCGTTCATAACATTACATAAAATATAAAAGTTTTCTTATAGAACCTGTCTATAGAAATGCAAGTAAAACTAAAACGCCCCACATTCCACACATAATCAAAGTTACCTTCAAAGGGCGAACCATCGATATTTAAAATTAACCCTATATCGACGGGCGGACCGACCCGTCCACGTCCTTTGGCCAAAAAAAGAGTAAAAATACACCTTATACGGGGACCTTACATCCCTACATACGTTTCGATATTCTCATGTTAAGTTACCGACAAAACTGATCTATTTATTTAAAAAAAGTCACGCTTTTTTAGGGTTCCGTAACTCTGTCTAGGAACTCTTATAGTTACGTTATGTCCGTCTGTCTGTCTGTCCGAGGTTTTGCTAAGATACCGTTAGTACTAGAAAGCTGTAATTTTGTAGGAGTGTGTATATCAATTACATCGACAAAGTCGTAAAATAAAATTTCGGAAAATATTTTTTTTTGAGTAGCTCCCATACATGTGAAGTGGGGATGATTTTTTTTTTGTCGTCTACCCCATCGTGTGGAGTGTCGTTGAATAGGTCTTCTAAAATGACTTGGAACATTATTTTTCGATTTAATGGTCCATTTACGAAATATTAAACTTTAAAGATCAAATTTTTGTTCCAGTAGGGAGTCCCCTCCCCCCTCTAAAAGCTAAACTGCTGGCTTGAAAAATCTGAAAAAATTCATGATGATAGTGCATTTCATGAACTTTAAATGAAAAATTTTATTACTTTAGCAGTAATAGTCGTTGAACTTGGGTGTTGGATAATTTTGTACCAAATACAAAATCCTTAGCATTTAAATCCTAATATCTTTACCATTACTTATATTCAGAATAAAGAACAACAGAATTGTACTATATTGTGAAAACGGCCTACTACAGAACCCTACACTGTGCGTGGCCCGACACGCACTTGGCCAGTTTTATTTGAAGGGGTTGGTAGATATCCAACATGCCTACCTTTTAACCTGCTAGGTTCGGATAGCTCGAATAGGGGACGACCTTTAAATTTACTAACATAGGTCATCATCACCATAATCATCATAAAGAATGTGGAGGGAATTTAACCTAGACCACGCTAGCCAGACGGGTTAACATAGGGTTTGTTTCGAATTTTCCTTTTCTTGGAGTATTCTTGTCTGCATAAGATTACTCCTATAGTCGCCTTTTACGACAGCCATGGGTTGACATCGGGTAGTGACATTATGTATTCTTGATCAATCACTACACGGATATAGGTACATAGTTCATAATATAGATGTACCTAACCCGAAAGGGGGTGGTAAAGCCATTGAGAACAATACAAGAGGTGATGATGATGATGATGATGATATTATGAACTCTTCAGGGATGGGATATGAATTAAAACTGCTAGGTACTTGGGGCCCAGCTAAATAATATTAAAAAGATTATTATAGATCATCATCATCATCATTTCAATTCATAAACGGCCCACTGCTGGGCACGGTTTTCCTCCAAAGATTGTGGAGGCAATTCAGCCTACTATACCACGCTGGCCAGACGTGTTGGTCTATACCAGGTTTGTTTAGAATTTTCCTTTTCTCGCAGTGCTTTCGACTGCATAAAGGGCCCCACTGACTATCAGTTCGCTGGACGATGACGGCCTGTCGGTTAAGTCTTATGTCTTAACATAAGCCATTATTTTAGTGTCAAAGTTGTCAATTTAAACCTGGTTTAGTGCTTAGGCCGTATTTTGTAACAAGAGGGTAAGAGACTTGGTCACTAGATTAAATAAATGTTTTATTCTATTACCATTTATTACCTGTTGCCCAGGTCTTCACTTCCATGGATCTTTGTTTGCCCACTACTAAGCTCCTATTAGTCGAAGGGTGATATAAATATATATGCTATATAAATAGCATATAGCCTTCCTTGATAAATGAGATATCCAGCAATAAAATATGATTTCAATTCAACTGAATAGTTCTTGGATATTAGCGCGTTCTACCAAACAAGCTCTTCAGCTTTATAATAAGTAGTACAGATTGAATTGATAATGTGAAAGGAAACGTTGGAAGGGGAAGACCTAAAAGAACGTACCATGACCACATAGATGACGTTCTTAAGAAGGAACAGATCAGGAGTACCCTCAACCTGCAAGAATGCATGAAAAGACTGATGAATGTTGAGAAAGCCAAAGATGTAAGTCAGAATCGTAGCAAGTGGAAGGAAATGGTCTCTGCCTACCCCTCTGTTGGGAAAGAGGCGTGATCTATATGTATGTATGTATGTACAGATTCATTTTTACTAAGAAATACCAAAACTACAAAGACCAGCCGTCGTCGATTTCATACATATAAATAAATAGATTTTTTAATTATCTCTAACCTTACCAAAACCATACATTACGGGAAAAGTTAAACTCAATAAACTTCTTAAAATACGAGTAAAGTGTTAAATTTACAGCGAATTTCTTCTGCAGTTTATTCGAACATAGCTTGTCCTACTTTCTGAATATTAGAGTGAGAATTTCAGCGAAGTCTAATTTAGTAGGGTCTACACGACACATTTAAACGTGATTTTATAATTCCATTCAAAATTAATTTAATATAATATAATAATATTCTACCACATTCACACAGCGCCATCTAGTCCCAAAGTAAGCAATTATATTTGCTTGCGTTATGGGTACTAAACAACTGATATACTACTTATTTTTTTTTTTAAATACATACATATTATAGAGAAATTACACCCAGACACAACAAACCTTTATGCTCATCACACAAAGATTTGTCCTGGGTGGGGATCGAACCCACGACGTTAGCACGCTTAGCAGTCAGGGTCACTAACCACTAGACCAACAGGCCAGTCAATTTATAATTAATCACAGCTGCTAATACTCTCTCTAATGTTAAAACAGCAAAACAATATAACACAAGTTCCATATGACAAAACTAAACAACGTTTTTTACGTTTCAACGGAAAGATAGATGAATGAATATGGATAAATAATTATTTCTCACTCAATCAATAGAACAGCTGAACGTATCAAAATGAAATTTGGCATAAAGATAGATGAGAATGCAGATAGGCAATATCTCCACGCCCACCTGTTATATCAATAAATATATTGATATAACAGGTGAGCGTGGAACCGCGGACGAACAAACGCCTCAAATTCTTTTGGCGCCCTATTCATCATCAGCAACCCATTAATGTCTCACTGGTGGCCATGAGTCTCGTCTTCTCTATCTAGAGAGCTGAGAGTTTAGGTTATAATCCACATACGCTGGCCTAATGCGGGTCAGACATACACAGCATTTCTTCTAGGGTATGTGGAAACTTCACGCTCTGTTTTTCTTCAACGTTAGCAGATGGTTGCGTGCACTTGAGTAGTTGCCCTCTATTACATGAGACCAAACTAGTGAAATGTGGTCGTGATTCACGTCTGTCTACGCTTTCGTAGAAAAGGCGTGAAGTTATAAAAACTTATGGAGCATCACTGTCATAGCTTATGGAGCACAACACCGATCGGAAATTGTTTATTCAGCTTGAGTGACCTCAGTCAACGACGTCAATTTCCCCACTTTACCTTTGTGAAAAGGTAAATGCAACATAGCAAGCGATGGCTCAGAATCTATTCTATTCATATGCAAGCACAATGCATGATACCTCACTCTCAAAGTACGTCATATCGAGGCCTAAGAAACGATTTATTGTTGGCAATTTTATATTTTCGTGCTATTCGTGTTACGTATGGAATATTCATGCGATTTGACAAAGGTTTTCGGTCGAAAATCAAAGTGCTATAATATGGTTTAAAAATGACTGCCTTATAATTAAATATTCATTATATTATCTATACATTATTATGTTAATATAAAAGCTAAGTCCAGCGACACCATTTACAACTCAAAAACAGATAGACCGTTTTTTATGTTAATTTTTATTTAATTTTATTCCGCCCCAAATAACATTAAACTAGACTATTGTTATTATGTTCAACAGTGGACGTCATTGGGCTGATTGATGATGATGATGATGATTATTATTAATCAAGAAAAAGTAGTGTAAAACAACTTTTTATGTTATTTTGAGAACTCTCACATTGTAAAAGCAAATATATAATATTTATTTAAAACAAAGCACAATCTCTGATATATATACACATGTCATATACACAAATAACGGACGAAATTAATTACAATACATTTTTAGTATAAATTAAAAAACAAAATTTAATTCAGCGAACAACACCACATAAATTTGCACCCAGGTGAAGTCGGGAAAGGTTTCCAAAAATAGTAAATTGTACTTTACATCTAATTATACTCGACTAGTCACTCTAGAACTATCAGGTTGTGGAATGAACTCCCTAACGAGGTTTTCCCAAGGGACTACAGTATGGGGTTCTTCAAAAAAGGAGTGAATAGGTTTCTTAAGGGTCGGCAACGCGCTCGTGATGCTCCTGGTGTTGCAGGCGCCCATAGACTACGGTAACCGCTTACCATCAGGCGGACCGTACGTCTGTTTGCCACCGTCGTGGTATAAAAAAAAAAGAAAAAAAAGAAACTCTATGTTGACAAGTAAATGTTATGGCTGACAGTATCTAAACATTCACTAATCTAAATATTCTGTATGACTCTGGCGGTAGTCAGCAAACTAATAACAACGTCTAACACTAGGTAATACTTATAAAATAAAATATCTACAAATTAATTAATAATTCATTGAAATACTGAGAAATAAACAATACTATCCCGTTCATAACATTACATAAAATATAAAAGTTTTCTTATAGAACCTGTCTATAGAAATGCAAGTAAAACTAAAACGCCCCACATTCCACACATAATCAAAGTTACCTTCAAAGGGCGAACCATCGATATTTAAAATTAACCCTATATCGACGGGCGGACCGACCCGTCCACGTCCTTTGGCCAAAAAAAGAGTAAAAATACACCTTATACGGGGACCTTACATCCCTACATACGTTTCGATATTCTCATGTTAAGTTACCGACAAAACTGATCTATTTATTTAAAAAAAGTCACGCTTTTTTAGGGTTCCGTAACTCTGTCTAGGAACTCTTATAGTTACGTTATGTCCGTCTGTCTGTCTGTCCGAGGTTTTGCTAAGATACCGTTAGTACTAGAAAGCTGTAATTTTGTAGGAGTGTGTATATCAATTACATCGACAAAGTCGTAAAATAAAATTTCGGAAAATATTTTTTTTTGAGTAGCTCCCATACATGTGAAGTGGGGATGATTTTTTTTTTTGTCGTCTACCCCATCGTGTGGAGTGTCGTTGAATAGGTCTTCTAAAATGACTTGGAACATTATTTTCTAATTAAAGTAAGTTTAAGTCTAATTTAGTAGGGTCTACACGACACATTTAAACGTGATTTTATAATTCCATTCAAAATTAATTTAATATAATATAATAATATTCTACCACATTCACACAGCGCCATCTAGTCCCAAAGTAAGCAATTATATTTGCTTGCGTTATGGGTACTAAACAACTGATATACTACTTATTTTTTTTTTTAAATACATACATATTATAGAGAAATTACACCCAGACACAACAAACCTTTATGCTCATCACACAAAGATTTGTCCTGGGTGGGGATCGAACCCACGACGTTAGCACGCTTAGCAGTCAGGGTCACTAACCACTAGACCAACAGGCCAGTCAATTTATAATTAATCACAGCTGCTAATACTCTCTCTAATGTTAAAACAGCAAAACAATATAACACAAGTTCCATATGACAAAACTAAACAACGTTTTTTACGTTTCAACGGAAAGATAGATGAATGAATATGGATAAATAATTATTTCTCACTCAATCAATAGAACAGCTGAACGTATCAAAATGAAATTTGGCATAAAGATAGATGAGAATGCAGATAGGCAATATCTCCACGCCCACCTGTTATATCAATAAATATATTGATATAACAGGTGAGCGTGGAACCGCGGACGAACAAACGCCTCAAATTCTTTTGGCGCCCTATTCATCATCAGCAACCCATTAATGTCTCACTGGTGGCCATGAGTCTCGTCTTCTCTATCTAGAGAGCTGAGAGTTTAGGTTATAATCCACATACGCTGGCCTAATGCGGGTCAGACATACACAGCATTTCTTCTAGGGTATGTGGAAACTTCACGCTCTGTTTTTCTTCAACGTTAGCAGATGGTTGCGTGCACTTGAGTAGTTGCCCTCTATTACATGAGACCAAACTAGTGAAATGTGGTCGTGATTCACGTCTGTCTACGTTTTCGTAGAAAAGGCGTGAAGTTATAAAAACTTATGGAGCATCACTGTCATAGCTTATGGAGCACAACACCGATCGGAAATTGTTTATTCAGCTTGAGTGACCTCAGTCAACGACGTCAATTTCCCCACTTTACCTTTGTGAAAAGGTAAATGCAACATAGCAAGCGATGGCTCAGAATCTATTCTATTCATATGCAAGCACAATGCATGATACCTCACTCTCAAAGTACGTCATATCGAGGCCTAAGAAACGATTTATTGTTGGCAATTTTATATTTTCGTGCTATTCGTGTTACGTATGGAATATTCATGCGATTTGACAAAGGTTTTCGGTCGAAAATCAAAGTGCTATAATATGGTTTAAAAATGACTGCCTTATAATTAAATATTCATTATATTATCTATACATTATTATGTTAATATAAAAGCTAAGTCCAGCGACACCATTTACAACTCAAAAACAGATAGACCGTTTTTTATGTTAATTTTTATTTAATTTTATTCCGCCCCAAATAACATTAAACTAGACTATTGTTATTATGTTCAACAGTGGACGTCATTGGGCTGATTGATGATGATGATGATGATTATTATTAATCAAGAAAAAGTAGTGTAAAACAACTTTTTATGTTATTTTGAGAACTCTCACATTGTAAAAGCAAATATATAATATTTATTTAAAACAAAGCACAATCTCTGATATATATACACATGTCATATACACAAATAACGGACGAAATTAATTACAATACATTTTTAGTATAAATTAAAAAACAAAATTTAATTCAGCGAACAACACCACATAAATTTGCACCCAGGTGAAGTCGGGAAAGGTTTCCAAAAATAGTAAATTGTACTTTACATCTAATTATACTCGACTAGTCACTCTAGAACTATCAGGTTGTGGAATGAACTCCCTAACGAGGTTTTCCCAAGGGACTACAGTATGGGGTTCTTCAAAAAAGGAGTGAATAGGTTTCTTAAGGGTCGGCAACGCGCTCGTGATGCTCCTGGTGTTGCAGGCGCCCATAGACTACGGTAACCGCTTACCATCAGGCGGACCGTACGTCTGTTTGCCACCGTCGTGGTATAAAAAAAAAAAGAAAAAAAAGAAACTCTATGTTGACAAGTAAATGTTATGGCTGACAGTATCTAAACATTCACTAATCTAAATATTCTGTATGACTCTGGCGGTAGTCAGCAAACTAATAACAACGTCTAACACTAGGTAATACTTATAAAATAAAATATCTACAAATTAATTAATAATTTGTAGTTCTTTTATCACGATATTAATTATTATTTATCATTCAATTACACTAATTAATAAAATAATGATTGGATAAACTTTAACATCAATCAATTTTCAGTAGTCGGTATTTTGATAAGATATGTAAAGATATAGGTAACATGTTATTCACAAAATCATGCGATAGATAGTATGATGTTATTAACAAAAACTAATATAGCTATATTATAAACAACGATATTGTTTGCAAAATAGCATCATCATCATTACATTATTAAATTTTATCTAATCATTCGTTGTCTAGCCACTGGTGAGTACTATAAACAACTTATGATAATTAATAATTAATTAAGGTCATCAGCAACCCATTAATGTCCCACTGGTGGGTTCGAGTCTCCTCTCCTCTATGTAGAGAGTCGAGAAAGTTTAGGTCATAATCCACACACGCTGGCCTAGTACGGGTGTGTTTGATGAAGGTGTTATACGTAGAATAAAAAGGATGAAAACTGTTGTAATTAGATTTTCCCAAGGAATTAATAGTATATTATTATGGTTCTTCAAAAAAGAGTGAATAGGCTTTTTAAGGGTCGGCAACGCGCTCGTGATGCCCCTGGTGTTGCACGCGCCTATAGGCTACGGTAACCACTTACCTGTAGGCTGTCCGTCGTAGTATAAAAAAAACTGTTATATTCAAATATGAGCATTAAACAGGGGTTATAGAATTTTTTCATAATTTTTTTTAAATTTCATTCAAAAACGAGAATTTACGACATTGCCAGACTACCCCGCGTAAACGTCTTTACACCTATCTTAAAGGTTCAAAAGATAAAATCTATTCTATAATTTAATGATAAGCTATGCAATCATTCAATCCTTTAGGCTCACTACCCACAGTGAGCGACAAGTTAATACATATTGTTATGTGAGTATATCTGAAAGCTTTTAAAGCTTAAGCTGTTAATCTGTGTTACGTAGACAGGTGCTGGCTGAATAGCCTCCTGTCCCTGGCCTTCGATCCATTAATATCAATATTGCTTGCTGAAATTGATACTTGTGAGCTTCGTTAAGTTTCTTGACAGTAAACATAGTATTACGTATTATTGGAGAAAATTTGGTTTAGAATAGAGCAAAATTTCTCACTGAAATTGCAGTGTTTGACAAAGGCCACTGTGATTTCTCAAAAAAGAAAGAGGTTCATTTGTTCTGTGTTAAAACTCACGAATAAGTATCAAACGTATTATTTTGTAAGAGCAAACGTAAATAGAAGATTTTCTCTAAAAGATTCTCCATTATCAATAAAAGGAAGGACCACGTCGCTCCATCAATTAATCAAAATAAACCTCCCACATGACTCACCTACCGATAATCGATCGATCGGGGAGCATTCTCCCGCATTACGGATTACTTTAATCACAGAGGTTGATAATGCCAAATATTGTTTTGATAAACAGATACTACAATAACAAGAAGAACTCACTATAAATGTATGAATTGATGAATCCTACAAGCTGAAGAGTTTGTTTGTTTGAATGCGACATACCACGCGGGTAGAACCGCGGGCGGAATCTAGTAGAAAATAATTTTAAGACCTTTTAGCACTCTGCTAATACTTTTAGTTCTACGATGTCGCAAGTTTTAATACAAATGCATTTTACATTTAAAATTCTAAAATGTAATAATAATACATACATAAATTAACGGTTAGGCCGTGTCTTCTTTCTGCTGGATACACATTTTCTTACAATTATTTTAATACTTAATATATAATTACTACTTTATCTATTGAAATAAAACTTAATCCAGTTTTACAAATATAAAAAAATCCTATCGTTTTTATAAGAAAGCCGAAAAAACAAGATTACTTAAAGATAATATTGAGATACATAATGTATTGTAAGGTCAAGATAGAATATTTATTTTACGTTATCTAACACTACACTTTCAAAAAAGGTACGGTAAAAATCGTTAAGGGAGTTTCGGTGTCGCTTTACGTTTCTCTCAACCTTTGAGGAAAACTCTGTCAATAAGGACGAGAGGAAAAAAGCCTTTTGTATCGATCTTCTTAAGATATTTTTTCAAAGAAACGAAAATAATAGTAATTGTAAGGCTTAGTGACGTTACGAAGTTTTTATTCCTTTTGTTTTTATATTTATGTTCTAGAAACTTATTTTTATTACAAAATTCTTAATACGTACCTAGAATTAGACCTCTTGGATGAGTCGTGTTTCTTTCCGCCTTGTAAGTTCGGCAGATCTTTCTGCCGTTTTTTAGTCTCTCTCCATATCCTATAGTACAGTATACACATGACAGTCACAGGCACATAAAACGCCGCTATCGCTGTCCCAAACGTGATGAACTGATTTGTCTCTATAAACTGAATGTAGCACTCGTTTGATGGTACTTTCCGTTCACCGTCTATGTACGGCCACGCGTAAATCCACGGTGGCCACAACAACAGACTAAACCCCCACGCACTCCCTATCATCACAGCCGCGCGACGTGTAGTCCTCTTAGCGCGATACGTCAACGGTCTAGTCACACTGAAGTATCTATCGAAACTTATGATGAGCAAGTTGAGCACAGAAGCGTTGGACGCGAGGTAGTCGAGAGCCAGCCATGTGTCGCAGATGTGCGGCCCCAGCGGCCAGTACCCGTAAATCGTGAACAGCGTGTACAACGGCATCGAAATCAGGCCAACGGCGAAGTCCGCCACCGCCAGGGAGAACAGGAAATAATTACTAATAGTCTGCAGTTGCTTATCGATCTTGAAGCTAATCATCACCATGGAGTTTCCGACGACGGTAGTCAGCGAGAGGCAAGTGGCGATGATGAGGATGACAACCTTCTGTGCGACGCTGTAGGGGCTTGTGGGGAGGTCGGACCCGAGCGTCAGGTCAGTGAGGTTGGTGTCGTTGGACGCGTTTAGCATGCTGTCAACTGGGCGAGCCGCCACCCGCCGCGCCCGCGCCGCCCCGCCTCGCGCGCCGACCAACCGACCACTCGCCTGAAACAAACATACACGTTATCTAAATGTTGACATCACTATAATTTTACAACAGTTACATGAGAGACTGGCCTCACATAAATGGACTTATAATTTGATTACTTCATGCTTTCGATCATTGAAACTTCATGGTCGAGTTATGAGATTTTATCGACTAAACGTTGTATTCTTTGAAATATTCCTAAATATGAGTCACAGTACACAGTACTTCTCGCCACTGATCTGTAAAACGACTGTTACATGTTTTATGAATAATAAATGAAATTTAATGCTGGTAATAAACTATATCCCTCGAAAGCTGACCGTGGTATACTTAATCTAACCACATAAACTGACAACATTGAAACCTCCATTTTTAGGTTTATCTTACCTATTATATAAAAATAAAAAACCAAATGATTAACTTTAACCTTTTCACCGCCACGTCAAATCGGTATCGCCGTGCCTTGAACGCCAAGCTTTTAAAATACAGTACATTTTTGACGTACCATGCCGTCATTGAAGTGGTGAGCACATTTTCATTTTACGTGTATAGACGTCTCTGGCGTTCAAAGGGTTAAAGCATGAAAGCAATTTTTAATTGTTGAAGTTAAGACACACTATCAAATTTAACTCTAGTAGTAGAAGGTACTTAAGGTAAAATTTGGCATACAATGTATAAAATGTCGCGTAAAAGTGTTGATAGATGAGAGGAATGACTACCATGGGAAGCGACTAAGGATACAGATCCATCAAATGTAGACAGGGTGGGTCAGGATGTGTGGCACAGGCGCTGTTCGAGGAATAAGAACAATTTCTAGTATATATTCGTCATCTATAAATCAAAATTAAATCAAATCATTTATTCAGAATTTAAAATAGTACATATTGTCAGTAGTCTTATAAAATTATACATAAAGTCTCGAATCTAAGATGCCTGTACTAGGAAAAATCCTGTAAAGAAAGAACCTTATTAATACCTATTATTAGGTCTTCATCAATTGATGGGGATACTCATAACTAAACACCTCCAATATAGCAAAGCCCTTCCCTAAGCATCATTCACCTTCAGAATGACTACCTAATATTTGACATTCACAGGGGCTTTGAGGGGACTTTGGGCCTCACCACCATTCCTGTATATTAGTTCGAGTCTGGGTGTAATTTGTGTTCGCAAACTGTATGTTTGGTAGTCTCCCGCAACACAGTGGTTCCCTAGTACAGCATTGTCTTTTTAAAATGGAAAATATGCCTTCTGTCTTTGCAATAGTCCATAGACTACAGTAACTGCCAACGATCAGACAAGCTATATATTTACCACTTAAATTCTAAGTAAAAGCAACCGCTAGCGTCGACAACAAAGTGCTAACTCGTAATTTGTTTGGGACAAATTTGTATGAAGGCGAGACCAAGCTCACAATACATTAACTCATGGAACAAAGGCCAACAAAGCAGTTAGGAACTAGCTTCAAATCTGTTTATTACAATAACCAACTTAAGGAGAGAACTTGAAACAACTTGAGGCTAAAAGCAGCACGACTGGCTGTAAATTCTTTCGAATTAGTAAAGGATTGCGTAAGAAAATGTCCTGGGGGAATCAAACAGAGTTATAATTCGATGGGTCCCGGGACACTCGGGAATAGACGGAAATGAAAAGGCGGACGCACTGGCCAGAAATGGCGCTGACCCCCTTATGAAAGGGCCAGAACCATTCTGTGGTATCTTTAAACAAAGGGCCCTGACCCTTTTCAACAAAATGGGCCAAATAAAATCTAAGTTTTTATGAGAAATACATTTCTTTAAACCTATGGAAGGCACATAGATAGTTTGTAGTCTGGAATGGCACATGGACTAGAGAGTTTAGGCCATAATCCACTCACGCTGGCCTACTACGGGTTGGTCGATCAGACATACTCATAGAATTTCTTCTAGGGTATGTGGGTTTCCACACGATGTATTCCTTCACCGTTAGCAGATGGTAAGTCACTTGACTAGTGTAATTGATAATTTATTTTAATTTAATTCTGATTTAGTTTAAATTGTATTAATATTTGCATGCTATCTAAGATGGCTGGATGGGCTAGAGCTTATATTACCTTCAATGTGACACCTATATGTGCCCTGTTTAAAGCAATAAAGATTACGATGATTATGATTATGATGACGCGGCTGGCACAGCACCGTGAGAAGTGACTTTCTTGCCAGTTCTTCTCATAGCTCTACCCCGTCAGCGAACTGGTCGTAGGCAAATTTGCTGACACTACTTTTCGGATAACCTGTTACATTCTTGTGACTTTCATAAGTGTTACCTTGTAACCTAGATGAATAAACAGGTTTCATTTCATTTCATTTGATGCTCTAGAGAAGAGGCCAATACCCAGCAGTGAGTGGATATGGACTGATTATGATGATGATGATGCAACATAGACTATATATGCTAAACGCTGGTATACTTACAAATAGGTATTTGATTGACACACTGAGCGATATATTAAGAAATGGTGAAGAATTGCGTAAGATGACACTTCACACTTACAACTACACATGTGTATTTATACAGTATACATGTGTGTACTTTACCAAAGAGTCATCACATAATAAGAAATAAAGAAATAGTTTATTCAGGTTTAACTCAGATATGTTTACATTTACTATGACATCCACACTAGGCACAGACTGTATCGTGGATATCACTACACACGATTTATCTAAGCCCAGAATTAAACTTAATAAAAAGTTATACATTTTTTTTTCTTTAAATAAAATAAAATATGAAATATGAGTGAATATGAAGTCTGGGTGAGTGTGAGTATGTGTGTGAGAGTGTGTGTGAATGAGTGAATACGATGATCAAATGATGGTCATTGTTCTGTATCATCGTAATCAAGATTAGCAAGACATTGCAATGCTTTTCCTTCAACTTCTCTTGTGTTGCAGTACCTCAGATATTTTTACTAGTTTGTTATACAAATATGGATACGTGTGGTATTTAAACCTTTTAGCGAATAATCACATATACTAAGTTCTTGCGGAAAATATTAAGGAAAATATAGAGAGATATAGACAGGTAAGCGATAGTCGGTGTAATTTGCAACTTAATTATTATGAATAGCGGTTGCTAGGAACGTCGTTTAATATCTGTTGTAGGCGCGCAGGAATTGTCCCGAATATCTCGAATACTATAGCCACAGTTCTATCGCCGCGCCGCTGGTGAGTTATCTTGCTTGTGTTTATATAAGTAGATATAGTGATGTAGATGCAAGATACAATAATTGTTTCTATTTAGGTACTTCACTTTTAATAAGACGTGGATGTGAAATACCTCTGCCTACCCTTTATATTATAAAGTTCAATTTCAATTTTACGTTGTTATTTTTATATAACGTTTTTAATAATTGCCAATTTCATGCGTAATATCGTAATTTATTTTAAAGTAGATAAAATAAAACTATATATATATGATAAATAGCACACTTTAGATCTATAACTTTTCGGGATAGCCTCACCCACACACCCAACGACTGCACCATAGGTAAGCCAATATTATCAGTCTGAACCCTTAAAAACCCAAGGTTTGACACTCCGTAGTCCCAGGAAATACCTAAACTATTTTCTTGAAAATCAGAATTCAAAAGAGGAGTTGGAAAGAAATCTATCTATTATTGTAAAAATGGTGTTGTATTTTAACAGGTTTAACTTGTTATTGAATACAAGACTACCTTGCCGCACACTATTTGAAAATATTCACTTTTTTTCCGAGAACAGTGCAAGCGAATGGAGTGGCCAAGGTCCAAAGGCTTACAGGGGTACCGGTGCGTTCACCCGCGTACTACACAACGGAACCCGGCAGAACGCTCGGTCGATCAAAGGCACTTTTAGATCCAATGTTTAATGTAAATAACATTATTTTTATATATTTATTATAAACAGGATAAAAATGGTATTCCGAAATTAAAATTGCGGATACTATTCGGGGTTTATTAAAATATTGAATTGTTTAACGTGTGAGCAGTGAAGTTTTGCAAGTAGGTAATTTACTTATTCGTCGAAAAGGTAGGCAGTATCCGTGACACATTTAACCAGCTAAGGTAGGTATGGTATGGTAGGTCCCATATGTAATGCTGCTATAAAACTTCCTCAGAAAACATAGCCTCTAAGCTACGATTCAGACCAACCGGCTCGCATCAGCCCGCGCCGGGCGGCATTTTACAATGCGTTAAAGAACATTGAAATGTATCAACAGTAATTACAGTTCATATTTGCATGCAACTTACGGTCGGAGCCGGTCGGCCGTCGCGACGCGTCGCGGGATGCCGACGGAGGTAACTATGCGTAAGTTGCATGCAAATATGAACTGTAATTACTGTTGATACATTTCAATGTTCTTTAACGCATTGTAAAATGCCGCCCGGCGCGGGCCGATGCGAGCCGGTTGGTCTGAATCGTAGCTAATATTGATAATATATTTATAAGCGATACATATTTTTTTGTTTATAATTAAATGAAGCCAAACCATTTCTGCTGGAATTTTTATCAAAGATTCTTTATTCAAATTTGAAGCATCCATGTCACGTTTAGTCCTCAAATTATCAGTTACAATGCGCAATTAAACATTGGTGTATACGCTACTCAGTGTTCTGTATTCAAACAAGCGCCTCTGATTGGGACGCACGTGACTCGAAAGCGCTGCCAATTTCCCCTGTTGAGAACACAACGCGACATTTGAAAATTGAATATAATTATAATGTTACATGTATGTTAACTAGGTATTAGTATAGCTAACACTCCCGGCTTACTTCGAAACAAATTACATAATTATTGTATCTCTTATAATTTGGACTTAAGACAATACTTAACATTTATTATTGGACATAAGAAAATATTTGACTGTCACCGTGGCGCAGTGGTTAAGGTGGTCGCCTCGCCACTACATCGCCGTGCTGGGTGACGTGGGTTCGATTCCCACACGAGACAAATATTTGTGTGATTCATAGATATTTGTTTCTAGTCTGGGTACTTTGGTACTGGTACTTTGTGTCCGTTAGTTTCATGTTTGTAAAGCTCCCCGCGACACAGGGCTCGTTCCCTAATGCGGGCGTTGTCTTTTTAAAAAGAAAAAAAAAAAAAAAAAATTATAACAGGGTCATGCCAGATTGCGAGAGGATTTACTGTGACTAGACCGCGGAACGATTTATCTATATAGCGACACCACCGAAAAACCCGAAACCATAATCTGTACACAACGACTTGAAACTAACTAGTATACCTATCTATTAAGCTTCCGCCCGCTGCTTCGCCCGCGTGGTATGTATTTTATACCTATAAACCTTCCTCTTGAATCAGTCTATCTATTAAAAAACACCGCATCAAAATCCGTTGCGTAGTTTTAAAGATTTAAGCATACATAGGGATATAGGGACAGAGAAAGCGACTTTGTTTTATACTAAGTAGTGATAAGTACGAAATTGAATGACATATAATTTTCTTTCGTTCAAGGTTATATAGCAGTGAATCGTTAACATAAAATCAATTTGATACTTATTCCGTTAGTCTGTATTAAAAAGTCATGTTCTATAAGCTGGTCGAATATATGCCAATATGACCCAAATCATACACCAACTATATCAAACTTAGTCCGTTTTGATGGACTGGCCAGCATTGGCGTTTTGGCCCAACTTATATTCAAGGCATAAAACAGAAAGGTTTCCTAGCTCTCGTGTTGTGTAGGGTTACATAAGCTTGGGGACTAATGAACAGAATGTCCACGTAACCGACGACGGCGAGCTTCAATTAGTGAATACGATGCGGTTTGATACGGTATTAGCTTTAGGTACATCGATACGCTCAAACTGTATAATATATAGGTCTGAGGCGTATACCTTGCTCTTACAACTTTTTTGTTTATAACACGCTTCGTTATTAACAAACAATTCCATCAAATCTTGGCAAAAATTTTGAACAATTGATTGTTTTTTGTTTTTTTTTTGATGTGATGTGTAAAAAAGACAACGCCCGCACTAGGGAACGAGCCCTGTGTCGCGGGGAGCTTTACAAACATGAAACTAACGGACACAAAGTACACCCAGACTAGAAACAAATATCTATGAATCACACAAATATTTGTCTCGTGTGGGAATCGAACCCACGTCACCCAGCACGGCGATGTAGTGGCGAGGCGACCACCTTAACCACTGCGCCACGGTGACAGTCAAAAGTTTTTATAACAAGACGGTGGTAAGCAAACCATTGCTGCTGGAATTTTTAGTACTATTAACTAAACGTACCTGTCATAATCCGGCATTACGAGCACGTTGTGAAAAGTTGCCGTTGTATCTATTTATCGAATCAATATTTTTAATTTTCAAAGTGTCAAAAGACATCTACAAATCTTCTTATTTATTTACCAAATTATATAAAACAACTAGCTTGTTACTCATGGCTGCGACCAAGTAGGATTCAATTCTATATAAAGAGACCTATATCCAGCATTCGGCTCAAATATAATATATATATATATTATAATAATATAATATATGAAACCTAGAAACGTAGTCTTGTTGGGTTAATTCACTGTACAGTGCCTCTTTCTGTATAATATTGAAAATTACAAACAGCCAAGTTAATGAGGGCCCAAGTTCAATTATTTGCCGAAACCCCGGATAAAGTTTCAATGGCACAATACTGCTTTGTTAACTTTTTATATAAATAATAATAGAGTATTTTATTTCATACAAATAATTAAACTGTCAAACAATATTATTTTAAATATAACCTGATGCCAAACAGTAGAAGATATAAATTACTGTGTCGTCGGTGTAACAAATTCGGAAAAAGTAGAGTCAGCCCTTTTTTTTAGAAACCCGACATTTATGCAAAGCCGCTTTTAAAAATCACTTTTTGCAAATGTATCCGCAATTAACTTGCAAGTATTCACTGTTGACATGAACCACATTGCCACAACACTTAGGACAACTACTGAGTTCTGGACACTTTCGGGTTCTGCATATCGACCAATTTTGAAAGAAAATATAATTTGCCTACTTTTATACTATTTTTTTAAATAACGCCCGCATTAGGGAACAATCTCTGTGCCGCGGAGGACTTCACAAACATACAATAACGGACACAAAGTAACCCAAATTCGAAACAAATATCTATGAATCACACAAATATTTGTCTTGTGTGGGAATCGAACCCACGTCACTCGGCACGGTGATGTTAGTGGCGAGGCGACTGGCTTAACCGCTACGCTACGGTGACAGTCGAGATCACCTAAATATTATAAACAGAAACTATAAGACATTTATGCCATCAAATTTTTCATGATCGTATATCATAATCATGCTGATTGGTCACCTCATAGTATAAAAAGAGCTTAAATTCATACATTACATAATACATTAATACCCTTATCTCATTAATCATCGTTAAAAATGTGCAGTAAAAGTACTTGATAGTCGTTAAGGTTATCAGCACAACCCTACGTACCGGTGTATAGTGACACGAGTGCTCCGAGTTGTGACCCCGGCGGTGACCTAGTTCCTCAGGGTCTCCACCCCTACGAAATAAAGTACTTTATGATAGGGAAACAGTGATCGGAAACAAATGGAAATTGTTTTTGTAATGATCTGGAAACGTGTTAGATTGACTTTGGTTTGAACACATGAAGAGGATATAACAAAATTTCGTAATATATTTAATCATATTAACCACGAAACACGTTCCTACTTCCGTTATAGATTTTGAAATCATCCAACCGATCTGTTTGAATTTTAAAATGGAATTTTCCTGAGGTTAACGCGTTCATAAAAAAAAACAGACAACCTCTTGTGATTGCAAATGCCGACTTGATTTCTGGACAGAGTCAAAATCAAACCTCTCAATCTCATCTATCAATCAAACTCATCTATCAACTTAGATCACTAATTACTTATTAACGGCAATCGAAGTCACAGCAATTTTGATTACGAGGTTGAGTCTTGAGCAGAGCTTGCAAATAGCTCACGTTACTCTTTCAATCGCAAAATAAATATTATAATTACAATGAGTTACATTTTTATTATGACGTATACAATGAGTTAGCTGAACTGACAAAACACGAAGAACACTGCATAATCCAAATTGATTAGATTAGATAAATAATTCAAGGTAAGATTTACATTCAAAATCGGCGATAACCAATTTAAATACGTGAAACCGAGTATTTTTATGACATAACTTATTAAGACGTCCACATAAACATAATAAACAGGAGTACGATAATCGATATTTTAAACTCGATATAAATTCAAGTAACGGGACGGTATGGTGCGGGTAACTGTAAGCGAAGGTATTTTGGAGGGAGAGGTGACTCACAATAAACATAATGGGAAATTATACAGCAGTTTTAAAGGTATACCATATGCCCAGCCGCCTGTTGGAGATCTGAGATTCAAGGTAGGATCAAAACTATTACACATCTTAAGGAATAAAGTATTCGTCCCAATGGTTATGAATAAACCAATGGGACGACAAACATTCTGTGATTTGTCGCTCGCTTGTTTGTAGCCGTGAGACGAAACTGTGGTTGAGCCAGGTAGAAAATTCTTTTCCAGCTTGATTGAAGAATTAAGAAAAAGAAATTTAACATAACAAGGCCCTCTCCGCGAACCAATTAGGATTAGACATATCTTTAGATTTGCTACTAGGGTATGTGAAAAGAAACAAATAAAGAAAGAAAAAATAAGAATGTATCTAAGAATATTAGCATTACAGTGGTTATTGGGTTCAATTTAAGTCACGATAACAATACTATGAATAAATCACTCTTAGCGATAAGATTCCGCTTGTTTTGTACTCTTTATCTTTAGTTTGATAATTTTGTGTACTTTAAAACCCTAATTTTCTGTTTGCAACGTTCTTCGCAATTGAAGCCCATATTGTTATTCTTTCGTAGGAAGAGTTCTTCAGAATAATTTTCTGACAAAATTATTTTGAGGCATTAACATACTGGTAATACTAATGATTAAAAATTTAAGGTATTTATGCTAATTCCAACTAAAAAAATTTCAGGCCCCACTACCACCAAAGCCATGGACCGGAGTGCGCGAAGCAAAAGAATTTGGAGAGAAAAACTTCCAATTTGATTTATTCACGAGGGCTGGGATTGAAGGTAGTGAAGATTGCTTGTATCTTAACGTTTACACTCCCAACGTAAAGCCTGACAAGCCACTACCAGTCATGTTCTTTATCCATGGAGGTGGTTTCGTTTGTGGCAGTGGCGACGACAGCTACTACGGACCTCAGTTCCTCGTCAACAAAGGAGTCATTCTCGTGACAATCAACTACAGACTGGAAGTACTCGGCTTTCTCTGCTTAAACACAGCAGATGTCCCGGGGAACGCTGGAATGAAAGACCAAGTAGCTGCACTAAGATGGGTACACAAAAACATCTCCAGTTTTGGTGGCGATCCTAATAACATCACCGTTTTCGGAGAGAGCGCTGGTGGTATTAGTACTTGTTATCACTGCAGATCACCAATGAGTAAAGGCTACTTCAAGAGAGCAATCGTTATGAGCCGTGCTCCAGATAGCCATGAAGGACTCCCAGGAGAACCAAGAGAAAGAGCTTTGGCATTAGCGCGACGGCTAGGATGTTACTCCGAAGACGATAAAGAATTGTATGAATTTTTCAAAAACCAACCAGCTAAAGCGCTTGTTCAAGCTCAAGCACCGATACTGCTCTCTGAAAAAACTCAAACAGGATTAAATATTTACTTTTGTGTAGTTGACGAGAAGAAATTCGGTGACAATGAAAGATTCTTTCATGAAGATTATGTTCATTCCAATAGCGCTCATGAGGGGATTGACATTATGGTTGGATACACTTCTGATGAAGGTATTATGAATCTAGGGCCTTTCCCAGATTCATACAAAATTAAAATGGATTTAATACGTGACTTCCCAGAGGTTCTTGTTTCCCAACCTCTATCCTTACGACTAACAGTTGATAAACAATTGGAATTTGGCAAAAAAATGCGGAAGTATTATTTTAATAACGCAATAAAATATGAAGACTGGTACCAATTAGTTAAATTCTATTCAATGGATATGTTTGTGTTCCCCACTATGCAGTGGGTGAAAAGTGTTGCCTCAACATCTAATTATAACTTATTCCTGTATAGATTCTCTTGTACATCTGAAAGAAACATAACGGGTAAAATTATTGGTGCGGGGCATCTTATTAAGAATGATCCGTATTGCTGCCATGCTGACGACCTGCCATACTTATTCGATGCTTCGAAACTGTCTATGAAAATTGGCCCTGAAACTATGGGGAAAATTGAGAAAGTAACTAAACTGTGGACAAACTTTGCGAAGTTTGGGTAAGTGGACTTTAAATTTTATAATGCCTCATACATTTTTTTCTTCTTTCTGTTTGTAGACGATTATTGCTAATATGCAATTTTTTTGAAATCGATATTAAAATGTAGGTAATAATTCTGCTCTTATCTGTTGCCTTAACCTCAATTTATTACCACAAACAAATACATTAATTGCATATCTAAATTCGTACAGATAATTGTAATTAAATCATTACGCATTCAATGCTATTCTACTACAAAACCAATTGATTGAATCTTACTAATAAGATACACGTGACAGATATTTTTGCCTGAAAGAATATAAAACAGTCAAAAATTTCTGATTTTTATGGCTTGTTTTGGAATAATAGATGATAGTGTATAAAAATGACCAAAATAAAATTTCTGATTTAAATCTATTGCAGAAACCCTACACCAGACGATTCTCTGGGTGTTAAGTGGATACCGTATACGTCTAAAAGCCCAAACTACATGGAAGTAGGCAACGTTTTAGCAACCGGAACTGCGCCCGGCCAAGAAGAACTAGCGTTTTGGACTAATCTATATAAAGAGTTTGATCAGAAAGTTTACGAATAACAGAGTGAATTATATAAACCTATTTAAATCTAAAAGCGAAAACAATTTCAATAAAATAGCCTGAAGTCCCGCCAAATTAATAACACCATACTGTCAAACCATAAAGATTATTCACAGAAGATTGGTAAAAATATATTTTCGGATAGTTATGAGTGGTTGTTTTTAATCGAGAATAAAACCTAACGATAGCAGATTAACAAATATTTGTCCTATAATCGAAGAAAGAGCTCTTGATACCTACTATACAAATATATAAAATAAAAATGGGATTGCACTTGACAGCATTTGCCGCAAACTTCAGTCGAATGTACACATTTTTGTACAGCCTGCAGAAATAAAATAGGGAAAAAAAATTCTCGTTTAGATAAGTTATTTTGTTACAAATGTTAATTTAATTGTTATAGTTTTATTGTTGTTGTTATTACTTACTACTACTTATTCAGAAAATTAAGATCTTCAAACTGAAAAAGTATGTCTTCATCATCACAACCCACAAACATCACACTGCTGGGTATGGGGCTCCTCCAAACAATGTGGAGGGAATTTAGCCTACTATATCACGCTCGCCAGACGGGTTGGTATAGGGTTTGTTTCGAATTATCCTTTTCTTGCAGTGCTCTTGTCTGTATAAGATTACTCCCTTAGTCGCCTTTTACGACACCCGCGGGTTGAGATGGGGTAGTGACATTATGTATTCTTAATCCGTCACTTCACGGATTGTTTTCATTATTTCACTAAACGGATCGGAAAAATTATGTACTTATAATGTGTTTCGTTTTTTGTACACCCTACAAGTAGGGTATAAAGTTATCTTCAAATGGGAAATAAAATGGCGTCTTGTTTTGACAGTCCTTTACTTATTTGACTCGCATAGTATGTTAGAGTATTACCGATATAATAATAATATGTAGATACATATATCGGTTATACTCTAAAATCATAAGGGTGTCTACCTTATTCAATTCTGTTAAGGTATTTTGAGTAGTTATAACTCTCTCTAAGTCAGAAGAGCCTTATGAAATGTTATGAGCAACTTGTCAAAAATAATATGTTTAATGTGGAATTTTATAATAAATAAACCTATTGCCATTAAATAGATACTGAAAACCAATATTACTTTTTGCCCGACCCAGCCAGAACCTAAGTCACCCGGCCTATAAGATAAATATTCTAATTTTAAGTTCTCAATAGTGTCAGATTTTTAGACGACAGTCTAAAAAATGAGTGTTATGTTTCATGTATGTGAATTTGTTAATTCCACCATAACATACATATAAACGTTTAAACCGATTTTAATGAGATATCATTACAATCCTTGAATCTTTCCTAGTAGCATTGGGTAGAAAAAAATAAAAAGCTTACCACCAAAAGGTACAACATAAATTAAATAAATAACATTTTTTGTATAGGTATAATCAGGAATATGTTCTCACTTGCTAACGCTTTTTCCTCTAGTAATACGTAGCTCACAGAGAACACGAACTAAAAACCTGTTTCTGTTCTGTGACGTAGCTGAATGACTATATATAATTTAGACTGGTTGTTATTTACGCATAGCAGTCTGTTTTGCTATCTCGGGCAGTTCACAGTCTAAAAAGATAAGCTCCAATTCAATAACAGGTCTAAAATAGAGTTGTAAAATTACTAAACTAATTGATAATGGTACAAGTAAGAGTGAATGAGGGTTTGTTAGAAGGTGAAGTTATCCAAAATCAATATGGTGATCCATTCTACAGTTTTAAAGGTATTCCGTATGCTCAGCCGCCTTTAAGAGATCTCAGATTTAAGGTAAGTTTTAATTCTTACTACCGACATAGTAAATTATAATAATAATAATATAATATTCTACCACATTCATACAGCGCCATCTAGTCCCAAAGTGAACAATTTATTGCTTGTGTTATGGGTACTAAACAACTGATATACTACTTAAATACATTTTTTTTTTGTAAATACATACATATTATAGATAAATTACACCCAGACACAGAACAAACCTTTATGCTCATCACACAAAGATTTGTCCTGGGTGTGGATCGAACCCACGACCTCCGGCTTAGCAGTCAGGGTCACTAACCACTAGACCAACAGGCCAGTCATTTATTATAAATTAAATAAAGATACCGGTTTTAGTACCTAAAAAAATCGTAAATTAATTTTGGCATTAATTCTGCGAAAGGCTAGCGTGGTATAGTAGGCTAAAATCTCGTCAAAATATTTGGAGGACACCCGTGGCCGTGGCCAGCGGCTTGTAATGATGATGTGATGTCACTGAAAGTGAAATAAAATAATTTTCTACTACATAAATACTTACATAAGTATGACAAAATATTTATATCTATCTCTATCTAAATTAATGTTAATATAAAATCTGACAGGCGCCGCAACCTCCAAAGCCTTGGGAAGGCGTCCGTGATGCTAAGAAATTCGGTCCAAAATGCTATCAGTACGATTGGTTTGCGGGAGGAGAAAATGAAGGAGACGAGGATTGCTTGTATCTCAACGTTTATACACCTAATATTAAGCCTAATAAACCTCTATCAGTAATGTTCTGGATACATGGAGGTGCTTTCTCAAGCGGTAGTGGAGAAGACGACTTTTATGGTCCCGAATTCTTAATGAGGCAAGAAGTAATACTTGTCACTATTAACTACAGACTTGAAATTCTTGGTTTCCTTTGCTTAAACACAGAAGATGTACCAGGGAACGCTGGTATGAAAGATCAAGTCCAAGCACTTAGATGGGTTAACAAAAATATCGCTAAATTTGGTGGTGATCCTGATAACGTTACTATATTTGGTAATAGCGCTGGTGGTGCCAGTGTTAGTTACCATTTATTATCGCCTATGTCTAAAGGACTCTTCAAGAGAGCTATAGCACAGAGTGGGATATGTACCAACCATTGGGCGCAAGGATTTAAACCTCGTGATAGAGCATTAGGATTAGCAAGAAAATTGGGATTCTATTCTGAAAACGATAAGGAACTTTATAATTTTTTTAAAAACCAACCTGTTAATGCCATTGTCAAAGCTTTAATACCACTAACATTCACTGAAAACGCAGTTATGGATAAAACAGATATGTATTTCAGTGTAGTTGATGAATTTCTATTTGGTAATAATGAAAGATTTTTCTACGGAGATATGATAAATTCAATATCGAATAATATTCACCAAGGAGTAGATATAATGGCAGGATATACCTCAGAAGACGGCCTAGTTATGATAAAACCTGGCAACTTTTTAAAAAATCAGTTGGATTTAGCGAGTAATTTTCCAGAATATTTTATTTCTAAGCCTTTGTCACTTAATTTATCTACAAATGAACAGTTAGAATTTGGGAAAAAAATGAGAGAATTTTATTTTAAAGAACCGATCACAGCACCCGACGATTGGGAACAATTAGTGAAATTTTATACAGCTGACATGCTCTTATTTGGAATATTACAATTCTCTAAAATATCTGCGAATGCAAAGAAGAATAATTTGTTTCTGTATAGATTCTCTTGTAAATCTAACAGAAACGTAATGTCCAAATTTTTTGGAATAAGTGATATAGTTGGAAACAAATCTGTGACTATTCATATGGACGACTTAATGTACATCTTTAATTCTAAAGCGTTAAATAATGAAGTAAATATTGACTCTGATGAGTTCGAGCTCATTGACAAAGTAACTAAGCTTTGGACTAATTTTGCTAAGTTCGGGTGAGTAACTGAGTACTAGTTCTGAAGCACATGTTTATCCTAGTTGTTCAGGCAATAATTATGTTTTTCATTATTATTCTGTAATTTATGATATGATAAATTTATATTATTATTATATAGCAAAATTAATAAATAAAACTGAGTCAAGTCAAGAGTAGTGTATTCACTTATACTCTTAATAACAATGACTTGCTATTTATAAAACAGACCTTACGACACAAATTAGTCAAGAGGCAAATTCTTTAAACTATGACTATATTTTTAACGAAGATTAACCAACCGTGCCTTCTACCAACTCCAACAATTGCAATAGATTAAAAGTAGATGATACTGAACTCTTACAATTGACAAAAAAAACTCATTAATACATCTTTGAGGAAAGTCTACTTTACTATTTAACATCATTTAATTTTAGCTGTCACAACTTTATTCGTTTGTTACAGAGATCCAACTCCTGATGATAGTTTGGGTGCGAAGTGGATACCGTACTCTGTGAATAATCAAGATTACATGGACATTGACAATGTTTTAATACCTGGCAATGGTCTCGATGAAAATGAATTCCAATTTTGGGCAAACTTATACAAAGAGTATGGGCAAAGAGTACTGGAATAAAAAATATTATTGTTGATATATTTCTAGTAATTTAAACGTAATAATTAATTTATAAATAAGTAGCATGTTTTTCCTTATCACATGTAAGTTGCAGTGGACTGTTACTGGCTGAAAGGATGACGATGATGATGATGTACCTACGTTTGGCCTGTGGATACCTCAGCGTCACTTCCTATTAAGTAATGGAGTAAGTTGCTTGCGTACTCTATAGATGTTTGTTATGCTATGCATGTAAGTGCCTTGTATTGTGTAAGTTATTATATATTTAGTACCTGTCAGCGAACTGGTCGTAGGCATTAGGCAAACTTTCTGACACTGTTTTTCGGAGAACATGCTATATTCTTAACTTGTGACTTTCATGAGAGTTAGTTTGTCACCTAGATAAATAAACGAGATTTCATTTAATTTGTAACTTCCTTCACTTAACTGATAGTCAGGAGCAAGGATTTCTTTAGACCCAAGTTTATGCTGTTGAAAACCACGCTAAAATATTTTCATGTTAGAAATTTAAGATATGTTTTAAATAAAGGACAGGTCAGGAGAACCCTGAACCAGCAAGCATGTATGGAAAGATTGATGATTGTTGAAGAGAAAGAAGTATGTCAGGTTTGTAGCAAATGGAAGAATTAGGCAGGGACTGGAGACCCGGGATGGAGACCATGGGCTACCATTGTTGGGCGAGACGCGTGATATATTTGAATGTAGGTCACTTACTTAAAAAGAGACTCCAATTAATAAGTCGGAGTAAATATTGCTGATAAAGGAATTTTTAGTTTAATTATTCATTTCTTGTTATGTTTTATCTCTAGGCGGGTAGTTTAATTTGAGTACATTTAGCTGTTCCGTAGCACAAAGACGTATAAACTCAAATAAGTAAGTACCTACGTCAAATAAATCAAACAATTGACTAGCTAAAATAGCGTTAGTACGTGACGCACATTGCCAGCCTAAATTAATCCGCCAGAGTAAAATAGTAGAGGCAAAACGACCATAAACAAGCTAAACCATGTGAGCGCTACTGGCGTACGCGTACGACGATGCATTTTAATTGAAAATTTAATCAGTCCCCAATCGACTCCAATATTGGATATAGAACCAGTTTCCCGAATATTTTGGAAATTTATGTGACCATTAAAGTCTTTGTGAACGCTCCGTGAATTTCCTCAACCTACACGTTTGGAAATTTAATTTCTAGTGCATTACCATGTTTCAATTGTATCTATGAACGAGGGAGTTTTAGTTAATCTATTTTTTTTGTATAAAAAGTATTATGTATGTTAGTAAGTATCTAAATGAAAAAGAAAACTTGACCATGATGTAATAAATTGTTTTTTGTCAGTATGTTGAATAAAAATTGGTTCATTGATATTGTTATTTAGTATGCGAATCAAATAAAAATGAGATCGCACTTGACAGCCTTTGCCGCAAACTTTAGTCAAATGTGCACATTTTTGTACAGCCAGCAGAAATAAAGTAGGCAAAAAAATTATCTCGTTTAGTTATGTTATTTTGTTAAAAGTGTTAATTTAACTGTTACTGTTATTTAATTGTTACTATTTTTTTTGTTTTTCTTTTTGTTATAGTTTTATTGTTGTTGTTATTACTTACTACTACTACTTATTCAGAAAATAAAGATCTTCAAACTGAAAAAGTATGTATGTACTTGTAATGTGCTTCTTTTTTTGTCTGTATTTGTTGTTTGTATCTTCAAATGGGAAATAAAATGGCGCGTTGTATTAACAGTCCTATACTGATTTGACTCGCATAGTAGTTGCTAGCTTCTGCTGGCATCCCCGTCCTCGTGATCCACGGAAACACATTAATTAATTATCGATATTAATTCGCCCACGTCCCTTGCCGGCCGCCCAATAATTTCTTAGCAAAAAACAACGTTAATCCTTGACTTAGTTTATTACTCAATTAACGAGCGTTTTTGTATCATGGAACAATAAAATTAACTTTAACTGTATGGTCAGAAAAATTAGATGAACGCCACATGTATGTAGGTACTCCGTAAAAAAATCACAGAATATATATATAATACGTAAGCAATACAGAACACATGAAATAAAGCCTATCGCGGTGGTATATAATGTCTAGTTTTACCCGTTGTCCTAGGTTAGCGACGCGCTGCGACGACGTGACGCGACGCGACGCGATGCGACGTAAAGCGACCAATACTTCACGCGACATGTGTCCTACGGGGCGAACGCGACAAGCGACGCGATGCAATACGTGACATATTTACACAACGAGACAGGGTGTCCTGTTTTGTAAGCGACAAACACGACGAGTTCATTATTGTTTTAACCATAGGAAAGTACTCTGTGTTGTAGCTTGAATATTCCTAATAAAAAAAAATAAAAAAAAAAAACTTAATAAATAAAGATCTGAAATTGATTCAACCAGTACCAACAAAATTGATTCTGAGGCGGTACGAAGTTCGCCGGGGTCAGCTTATATTATTATGTTTATAAAAAACGCCTATGTGGAACAATTATTACGTTTTCCGGAATTTCTTTTGAAAAATACCAATGCGTTATATATTATTTGTCGTATTTGTAGAGGCATCTATTATGGAAGGTAGGAAACTCCGTTAGGGTTGTCGCTCGATACAAACGCAATCACCGGAGAGGCGTAATACATCTAAGTGGATTGGTTTCTGTGCTGCCTATAATACTCACGACTTTAAAGAAATACGAGGTATTTTCTCTGATGCTGATTGTATTGGAAGATTTAATTTATAAATGTTGCTGGGAAATTTTATCATCATCAAAATCATCAAATAAATGCATATCTATTTTACAACCTATCTCTGTTGTGTGTACTCTACTAATATTTAACACGCACGTTGGCACGTTGCATTTTGGGAATGGGGATAAGCTGTAGTAACTTTGATTTACAAAAAATCGGCGTCTCCCACCTAGATGTACACGTACTAAATTCACGCTCAGAACTATCGCCGATATACTATTTTTACAACCCATAAACACCCCACTGCTGGGCACGGGTCTCCTCCAAAGAATGTGGAGGGAATTAAGCCTGCTATACCACGCTGGCCAGACGGGTTGGTATAGGGTTTGTTTCGAATTTTCCTTTTCTCGCAGTGCTTTTGTCTGCATAAGGTTACTTCCCTTAGTCACCTTTTACGACACCCACGGGTTGAAATAGGGTAGTGACATTATGTATTCTTAATCCGTCACTACGCCCATATACTGTCAAATTATAATTACTTTTATTGTAAACACTTTATATAATACACATTACAATTGCTTTAAAAAAAAACCTATAATGCAATGAAACTTTTTAACGTTCACACCTCATAATAGCGAAACCATTATATGACAATTAAAGTCTTTTTGCGCTTTATGAGCGCCGTTTTTTGTTCGATGTGTCTTAGATTTAGTAAATTAACTTTACTGTGTGACAGTCAGGAGATTTTATACTTACGGTATAAGTTTTGTCATAATTTTCATTTTTTTTTCATTTTAAAAAGACATCGCCCGCACTAGGGAACAAGCCCTGTGTCGCGGGGAGCTTTACAAACATGAAACTAACGGACACAAAGTACACCCAGACTAGAAACAAATATCTATGAATCACACAAATATTTGTCTCGTGTGGGAATCGAACCCACGTCACCCAGCACGGCGATGTAGTGGCGAGGCGACCACCTTAACCACTGCGCCACGGTGACAGTCAGATCATTTTAGATACACAGTAATTTTGTTATCTGTGACTTGTCTTACGGTCTTAAGATTCTTCGCAAAACGTAGAATAAGCCCGGATCGTTATTGTAACAAGGGCAAAAAAAAAAAGAATTAACTTCGCTATATACAAATATACGATGAAGTAGAATCAAAGTCTTAATTAAAGTAATTAAGCGGAGCCAAAATCCAATTAAAAATGAACGAGATTGTCTGAACAAAGCATCGGGTGTTGAGTTCAAACAAACTTGAATATAATTGCCTTAAGTCGGTGATGTATTGAAGTCGGTGCTTAAGCTTGTTGTTTTTGCTTTCTGAACGTAACTAACGTCTGATTGAGTGTTAATATTAGCATTAAATTTTATTAAAAGTATGATCGTAATCATATATTTATTATATAAAAATCTGCCAAGTGCGAGTTGAACTCGCTTGCAGAGTATTGCGATATAAAAATTATATCTGCTATTTCTGACCAAAAACAAACTTATCATTGCACTTGTATTATGTGATCTCACATACATAGCAGTTGCAAATGAAAGTTTGTAGTCGCGGCTTCATAATATGATGTAACAATAAAATGACTTCCGCAGTTTTCCTTTACTTGTGATAGAATGCTGTTACAGTGTCTTGCATCATGACAAATCTCATAAACCTTGGCATCGGTAAGTATCATAAAGGCTAACTTGGTACCACCACGCGTTCCTAAGAAAAAGTACGGGCGGAGAGCGAATTCTACTTATAAGGAATCCTTTTTGATCTATCGAACCTCAAAAATTCAAATTATTGTGTTTTAAAATTGTATGGATGTTAACTCTAAAGCGCTTATTAAAGGACACAACAGAAAACGTACCCAAGAGCTGCTACAACTCAATAGGTACAAGGTCTCGGCGGTGACAAGAATCCTCACCGGCCACTGCCAACTAAACTACCACATGTTTAAACTTAGCCTGGACGAGCCAAAATGTGCAGATTTTGCCTAGAGTCAGAGGAAACAGCCATACATTTCCTCTGCTCATGTGGACCACTCATGCACAAAAGAAGTATCCATTTAGGACAACATCAAGTGCAGCCTGATGGGATACAAAATCTCTCTGCTCAGAAAGTCTGGAGGTTCCTAGCTTCTACAGGACTAAACAGAGAACTATAAACAACAAAGGCGCTACAAAAGATCAGTCCTGGTCGAGGTAGTAAAAGGGGCTAACAGCTCCAAGCCCAATAAATAATAATAATAATAACACAATTAAAAGTTTTTACTTAGTTGGTAATAATGTTTATATTTATATTTGACTGGCCTGTTGGTCTAGTGGTTAGTGATCCTGACTGCTAAGCCGGAGGTCGTGGGTTCGATCCCCACCCAGGACAAATCTTTGTGTGATGAGCATAAAGGTTTGTTCTGTGTCTGGGTGTAATTTATCTATAATATGTATGTATTTACAAAAAAAAATGTATATAAGCAGTATATCAGTTGTTCAGTACCCATAACACAAGCAAATATAATTGCTTACTTTGGGACTAGATGGCGCTGTGTGAATGTTTTAGAATATTATTATTATTATATATTCTATGTCTATGATATGATCTTTACGTCGTCGATTCCACAAAGCCTGAAGACGAAGGTATATAACCAGTGCGTTCTACCAGTGATGACATACGGTGCCGAAACATGGACACTCACAGTTGGCCTGATCCACCGGTTTAAGGTCGCTCAGCGAGCTATGGAAAGGGCTATGCTCGGAGTTTCTCTGAGGGATCGAATCCGTAACGAAGTAATTCGGCAGAGAACCAAAGTCGTCGACATAGCCCACCGTATAAGCAAGCTGAAGTGGCAGTGGGCAGGCCACATCACTCGTAGAACCGACAACCGGTGGGGAAAACGGGTTTTAGAGTGGAGACCTCGTCTCGGCAAGCGTAGTGTAGGACGCCCCCCGTCTAGGTGGAGTGACGATCTTCGCAGGGTGGCTGGCAAACGCTGGATGAGAGTAGCTGCAAATCGTACTCAGTGGCGTGCAATTGGAGAGGCCTATGTCCAACAGTGGACTAGTACAGGCTGATGATGATGATGATGATTCTATGTTTTTTCCATTGACGCCGAGAAGGTACCTAATGTTTAAGTTAATAATATAGTCATTGACCATGTTTTATGTTTGGGGGATGAACGAGGCTCATAAAAGCCTGCCAAGGTGATTTTATTACAACATTACTTTTGTAAAAGCCAAGAATTTTACGATTATACTCTCCGTTGGATAAGTCAGCCATTAAATCAATATTGAACTGTTTTTTATTTGTGTAGCAATAAAAATCGGCCAATTGTTTTATCGTTGGGACTTGGGATGCTTATATACAAGTATAATAACAACTGTAGCCCGGAGTTTCATTCCCATATATCTTGGTTTGGCCATTACTTAGCTCCTATAAGCCTTCCTCAATAACTGAACTATGCATCACTAGAAATTTTTTGATACGAAACAGTAGTTTCTGAGACATACAAACTAACTAATTAATTCTTTAGACAACGCCCGCAGCATCTTAAGGTCGCCCGGTCGTCTAAAGATAACTCGTCAAGTCTACAATGACGTCGATAAGAGATATTAGCATTATTATAATACTCTTGATTGCCCTTCACTTACGTGTCGTACCTGCGGCTGTTATCACTCATTAGAACAAATTCCCTCTAGCGATGTAAATCTAATATTAATAACGAGCGATTCTTGTATATTTATGTAGGTATATCATTTGTGTTCTATTATCTCGGAAACGGCTCTGATAATTTTGTTGAATCTTTGAAGTGAAATTTTTTAACATTAAAAATATGTATACTAAATACTTACCTCTAGAGCTTTAACTTATAACTTAGTAACCCTGGTAGATTCATAGTGTCCTAAATTTAATTACAGGCCGACTTTCTGACAACAAATCAGTTTGATGGACACCTCAGTACGTAACAACAATAATAAACCACTTTTTGTTCAGTAAATCCGTACGACTAAGTCCACTTTCCCGCGTTTGCTAATAAATTACAAATGGCCGACGCCCCCGCTGCGGTCGTAAATCGTGACCAAGGAATCATGGGAGTTCAGCCTATTACAAACAAAATGGACATTGATTGAAATTCAAATAAAGAACAAACTTTTGAAAATTAATTTTGCGGACTTTTTAAATATCGAATGTTGGGGTGATATTTTCTTAAAGACCGGCGTTTGAGTTTTCATTCGATTTGTCGAATAAGTTCATCATCTACTAGAGTATATATACGTTTATAACTCTTGATATGGCATAGTAAACCCACTATATTTAGTAGCCATTTATTGTATGAGGCTTTTCCTTCTTCTTTTTCATTCCTTTCTTCATTCCCCAAATACGGGACAGTTAAAAATAATTTAATACACTTTTAAACAAAATCAATTTTATTTGTGTCTCCTAATCACGAAACGATATCATAACAAATATATATTAAACATAACTTAAGCAGTCATTATTGGTTTATGAAATGTAACTAGTCAAGTATTTTCAAAGTAAAATAAAAATACATACATGCAGGTAATTATAAATAATATACTATTTAATAAAAAAATACAGAGAATTGAGATAAGGATAAAATTATCTATGGAAAACATAAAAGCGAAGTAAAGCGCCCAAAAGTATTGTGCTTAGGTACCTGCCTCCGTACATATCAAAAAGTTCACGAACGAATTTTTTCTTCCAAACTTTCGGATCGGGAAGAATTCTAACAAAAAATTTTCAACGCAGAAAATATTTCTGGAGGTCATATTTCAAATTAAAAACGTAAAATCTGATGTAACAGAGCTGAACAGAGAGGGAAAAAATATGGAACTTTTCAAAATGTATGATAAAAATAAAATAAAACTTTTTTGGGACTTGTTTCGTGCCCATAATGTAATTACTTAGTAAGTCAAGTACTTAGTAGTCTATAATATTACTAAATCCAACAAAAATATTAAGGATTAATAATAAAATAAATAGACCTTTTTATTTAAAAGACCACTTGAAACTTGAACGCAATTAACACAAGCAATGTGCCACTGAGGCATTTTAAATGAAGCATATTTTTAGGAGACAATCTGTTCAAAGCCACAACAATAATATTAATTTTATATTACTAAGAACTGAAGTGAAAATATAAACCAATAAGTTGATAATTTGCCTTAAAATTAATACGTAGGTAGTTATGTAAGCATCACAAATTCACGCCTGTCTATTTAGTACCTCCCACGGAACGTGGGAGTCATCAACGGAGGCTCATCCCGATTTTTAATTAAATATTCAAATCGATTCCAATATTACAAAGAGGCTTTTGTTTTTTATGCGGAGATTGGGCGCTGACCGCAAAATTTTATTTTATGACCATTATGAAAAATGATTTTTAAGCAATTGACGGATTGGGGACTGAAAAATGGTATCGTATGTAAAATGTCACACGTAAGTCACATACCTTTACAAAAAATATAAAATAATGGTGGCAGGTATGCTAGCAGTCCAACTGATACACACGAGTAGGTAGTCACAGCCGCCCATGGACTTCAGTAATGCCAGGAATACAAACAGATCGCTCTCAAGTTTCAAACTAAACTATTAGACTAACAGAGCCCTGTAACAATATCCATAAAAAGTAAAATAAAATGAAATTTATAAAATCAAACTTTTCAATGAAAAGAGAATCGGAGGGATTGAATACAATGTAAAAATATAACCAATCACTGAAAAGTGAAGAAGTAAATGACTTCAAGAATCTAAATTATTTACTCTAGTTGAAAACCATGCGTCCTTGATATCATAAAAACATATTACTAGCCCGTAAAGATACCCGCCATTTTTGTGTCAGCGAAAGCAATATTGGCTATGTCATAAATTGTCTGTGGTCGTAAAGGGCGAGGTGTGTCAAAGTTTACGAGCTAACAGCCGTCTCTGATTGAACTTCAATCAGATTCTTGTTTTCTTTTTTTATACTTTGATACATAGGGTCATATAATTAATACTTGTTGGTCTAGTCAAAGTATTCGCCTGTTAAAGGGCTGTTCTTTTATCTAAACATTCGATTAGTAGCGATTAGTCTATTTTGATGTCGTTGTCAAATGTTATAAAATAACAGTTATCATAATTGAATTTTACATTTTTTTAAATTAAATAAGGTTTGCTCCGCATTCCAAACGTGCTTTTTTTCCTCCCATTTTAAAATAATAACAAAGAATACAGTGAAAAATTAAACGCTATTCATCGCAAATCAACGCCACAGTTTCTGCAAAAAGTCAGACTGCATATTGTTGTTTTTTCTCAAGTTAATTAAATGAGATTGCCAAGTTTGAACGTTTTCGACAAATTATGCTGTTTTCCCTTGAAACGGTTTGTTTTAAAATCATATTTAAAAGTTGAACAGTTTGTATTCTCCACTCGTATTCAAAGTTTTGAGTAATAAGTTTGTTCATATCTATAGGTACACAATAATAACTCAATATAGGTACAAAGAGAAAAAACATTCTCCAACTACAGGGAGGTCAACAATCGCAACAGTACCAACCTACATGTCTTTAAATGGAGATTAAGTCATAAATCAACTGACTGATGATAATGCATAATGGGATATACCACAGACAACCACCACTTTTGACAAACGAGACTGCCTACCTTCAAAACGTATAGAATATCCGTTATTCATCAACGCACTTCTCTCTGATTAGCCCAAAACGAAATCAAGCTATATAAATGGCAGTAAAGAAAATTAATATTTAATTTTGTGAAACGTTGCCCAAGTTTTTCACATATTGAATTAGAAACGTGAAAGCCTGGTCTGTATTCAGAATAACGGCGTTTTAAAATATCTGCTTATGAACATAACAGAAACATTTTTACATTGTTTTTCCAAGTCACTTATTACAATTTAAAAAAAATATATTGACAAAGATAAAAACAAAGATACAAATTCATATTTAATCATATTATCTCAGACGCTAACACGGAACCCGATTTCACCAAGTTAATTGCATCAAATTAGAAGTGTTTGTTGTTTGAACCGAATTAGGAGTTGCAAACGTAATTGCTTGTGAAATGTGTTTTGTTTATGTCTGTTTGTGTTTTACATAGTTGTTTTTTTACAACGCTTTCAACACAACAGGCGCTACGGGATAGGTATGGGAATGCTTAAACACATACATGCACCCTCACCCGCAAGAAACTCATTTCTCATTATTCGTTACTTTATGATGATAATAACTATTAAGCCTATTTTACCACTTAAGATATATTTATCATCATTTCAACCCATAAACGTCCCACTGCTGGGCACGGGTCTCCTCCAAAGAATGTGGAGGGAATTTAGCCTACCATACCATGCTGGTCAGACGGGTTGATATAGGATTTATTAATATTCCTTTTCTCGCAGTGCTCTTGTCTACATAAGGTTAATCCGTTAGTCGCCTTTAACGACACTCACGGGTTGAGATGGGGTAGTGTATCTATTCTTAATCTGTCACTACACGGATACTTTATAATGATAGAAGCTATTAAGCCTAGTAGGAAGTTAAACCATTGTGGAATGTTAATAAATAATATGTATTATAAATATAATAGATAGAAAAGCGACTGTTTTAATAACAAACAAATGAGGAGATGCAATGTACCATAACATCCACCTTTACCTTTCTCATATTCGTAAACATGAAACAGAACAAACTAACTGAGATCCGAAGCTAAACCTTTTACAACTCAACGAGCAGACAGACAACATTTATTATATAGATAATAGGAGGGAAACAATGAAACTAATAACTCCTGTGAATAACATCGTATCTACAATATTAGATATTCCCACACGATACCAAACAATGTTAAGTTTTAAACATTTACTCAAAGAAGTAAATGAAAGGAAAATGTATCTTATGTCAACTAGTTTAAGGTTTTAACTTGCACAAAAGCATTTCTTTTTACGCCTTTAATACACGGAAGATACGATACATACTTATATCTCGTTTCTGGTAATAAAATACGTGATGTTCCAACTTGCTCAGCTTTTGTAATAGAGAAAATAATATTGTTGCTAAGAATTATTGAATCTTACTGGATATTTCTTAACCTTTTGACCGCCACGTCAAATCGGTACCGCGCCGTGCCTTGTGCGCCAAGCTTTTAAAATACAGAATAAGCAATAAAATACAACCCATGTTGGGCCTCCTCCGATGATTGTAGAATATCTGTCTGCATTCGTCAAATCCAATCAGTAATTTTTACATCATAGACGAAATAAATTTTATATTTCGCAGTATTACATTATGTTTTCTTCTACACTCATCTCTAAAACCAAAATGAAAAGTATTTTTTCATCTTCATTACATAGAAACTCATCTCTCTCTGTCTCTCTTATTTAAGAGCTTTGCTCTTGTCGGTGAAGCAATCGCCATTCTTCTCTATTTTCTGCTATTTTTTTCACTTCTTGATACGACACAATTCCCACTTTTTCCTTCACTTGCTGGATGAAACTTCTCCTTAGTCTACCCCTGCCTCTCCTTCCTCAAACTCATATGAAACTCATAAGTATAACATGTTATCTTAAAAAAACTTAACAGAGTAATGTAACAGGTTGTCTTAAAAAAAAATGTGTTTAAACAATTTGCCTATGACAACTGTTTCACGTGTTAAGATAACATTAGTAGTACGGAAATACTGAGCTTAACCAAATGTATATCTGTTGAAACAGTCTTTCCCCTCGACGCATATGTCTTCATAAATTTGCGCGTATTTTTACGGCCCATGCTCGGAGGTCGGCGCCGCACGTAAATCGTATCCTAAACAAATATAATATGTCACATTTCATCTTCAGTTGAATCTTGTTTTAAATACATTAATGTCGTTTTTCGTTTGCCAATTCCAAACTTATGCGTCAAAGTCGATTTATTATTTAGAAGACAGTGATTATAACAAACTGTGTATCAGTTTCAAAACAATATGAAAGTAAGACGAAAGAAGACTATTCTTTCATCTTACTTTCATATTTTTTTCAGTTAAAAAATGTCACCGCAACAGTCATATTTTTGATACAAATTTACTGTAATAAATAGGTAATTTTTAAATTAGAATATATTATATATAAGGTCATTCCTCCCACGTCCGTGCCGACTCTGGGGTAAACTTCCTACAGCGGTGTTCCCTGAGCGCTATGACATGTCCTTCTTCAAACGAGGTTTAAAGAGAGCCATCCTCTCAAGGTAGGCAGTGGCCTGGCTGTGTCGCTTACATTGCCAACGTCCATGAGCGGCGGTAACCACTTACCATCAGGTGGGCCGTCAGCTCGTCTACCACTTTGGGCAATAAAAATAAACGAAACATAATTATTCAATAAAATGCATATTTTTTGTAAAGATCTCGTGAAATTGAGCAAAATGTATATGTAACGTCAAAATTAGTTAGAAAAACACAGTCAGCAATATGTATTCCTGGCGTGTGCTGCATAGCAAGTTAAACAAACTAAATAACATTACGCTGAATACTTGCAAGTCAAACATAGCCTACTAATTTAAAAACGTCTATACATTGTTCGTAAATAGAGTTCTAGAATAACATGATCATAAGAAATTTAGAGCCTCTCTGCCTGTCAGTAGACAATCACTGTTACAGTACACATATACAACATTAGCAAACACAGCTAATTGGAAACCAGGAAACCGCAAACCAAAGAGCCTTTAGACTCTGTTACTGACAATTTAGCTGCGACAGTATTTGATAATAATTGACAATTTGTGGGCACATGGCATGTTATCACTGTATTATACTCAGTAATACAATCAGAGAATTAATCAATCATTGGAACAAGGACCCACAAATTTTATTGTCAGAAACGCAACATATTATCCTCTATCTAGGGAACTGAGAGGGTTTTGGCCATAATTCCCACACACTGGTCTAGTGCGGGCTAGTGGATCAGACATACACATTGAATTTCTTCTAGAGTATGAGGGTTATCTCACGATGTTTTCTTTCACCGTTAGTAGATGGTAATTCACTTGACTAGTACATATAAAAATTCCACATAGTAAAATCCTCATTGATATTGCTGTTGTAAATATACCTAACTCGAACCGAATGATTTGAATGCCGGTCGCTTATCCATTCGGCAACCACCACTTTATTTTTTTGTCGATTGCATAACTATATGTATTCTATAATAAAAAACCGCTAAGTAAATTATCAGATTTATAATTATATTATTGATTGATAGTGATATTTTTCTTTTTTACCTTCTGTGCGCGAGTTTAACCCATAGGTACTTAGTCACTGGCTTAGCGAGAGGGACTAACTATGACTATGACTCATGTGCAAGAGGTCCTGATTTCAAACTCAAGATCAAGCAACAATAATTGAGCTGTGCTGTAATGAAATTTTCAGTTTCAGCCCACAGTTTAGAAAACCAGTTAATAGAAATAGGCTTTACTAGTAACATAGCTTGTGAAATTTTGTGATAAAACTCTACTTACCCTTTCGCAAAAATAGTGACACTATGTTATGCCACGTTATCTGAAGGCAGTTAGTATACCTATGTCTAGTCTAGTTCTCTCGCTACTCAATAACTGGTTTTACGCTCATTGCTAATAATTATTGTCAGCTGTGTTTAATTTTTGCATTCATTTTTATTGTACCCTTTAGGAGCATACTTTTTTATTTCTTCTTCGTACTTACTTATAAGTCTATAACTTAATCTTAACCATCATGTAACAAGCGAAACTATCACTATAGCTCGCATCATAGCACTTATTTTAATTACTGCCACTCTGGTATGTAGTATTAACTTGTTACTGATAAAAAAAAAAAAAAAAAATACCATTTTAGTTAAGCTTTCAAAGGTGTTTAAATTTAGCCTGTATAAAGTTCCTATAGTTTTAATGATTGTAACTGAATCTATTGCCAACTTACACTGTATTGTTTACTTTTATGAAATAAAGACATTTTAAACAACAGTATACCTATGTTTAACCAATACCGGTACCAGGCACACAGCAGTATTAAGGAGCTCACACGGCGCCTGAAGACATCAACTCAAAGTTTATTGTTTGTTTAAATTTTCATGTGGTCCTGTCGTTGTTCTAAGCCTACTTTATAATGTACGTCAGTGAAGGTACATTCAACCGTTCCATTGTTGGTTTTTAAGTGCCAAAGCTTGTGTGATCTTGGGCTGTTTACTTTGTTTTATAAGTACAGAATGAATTAGGCTATATTTTTTTGCTTTTAATATGTGTTATTGTAAACACCTCGTGTTTACCGAGGAACGTAGATGAGTGCTGAGCAAACGGTTCTGAGTTCGACTCCCGGACAAAAATGTATTGAGGTTTTATGTCATGAAATTCATCAAATGTGTCTGATTACTGGTAAAAGTCTTATCTCGTATTACATTCTACTCACAAAGCTGGCGAAATATGATGAATCTGCCTACAAAGACGATAATAAACGTGACTATTTAAACACACATTAATTACTTATTATTCACACACATTTACAATACCTTTACAGAAAATTCCAATGTGATATTGTAAGCTGCAAATAGGTAGGTACTTATGTCTTACTTTTTATGTCTTCTCATCTCGGTTAGTTCTCTATAAACACTCTGCGAAATATAGCCGGTCTTTTTAGGGTTCCGTACCTCAAAAGGAAAAAACGGAACCCTTATAGGATCACTCCGTTCTCCATCTGTCTGTCTGTCCGTCTATAAAGATTATGTAAGTACGCGTAGAGGTAAAATTAATATCATATACTAGGGTCTGCAAACACTCGGCGTAAAAAATAATCAAAATTCTAAGTTAACGCAATCAAAAGATACAGCCGTTTATGCTCCTTTTTTGTCGATTATCTTGACGATCAAAAAAAGTTAAAACCTATAATAGAATCATGAAATTTGGCAAGAAGCAATATCAAGTGGTGCTCCGGCGACCTATGTGTGCGACAGCTGAGAACACAAGTCAACAAAAAATAAAAAATATATTTAGTCGAAGCTCCGTACAAATTCCGTCACAAAAAAAAATGTTTGCCTAAATGTATTTTTTTAAATGTTAGTCTTTTTTTGAAACCTATATTTTTCGTTATTTTGAGAGAAAAAAAAAGTGTACTTTTTAGTGCAACCCATTTGGTACACCTTGACCCTTAATGCGTATTTTTTAGAGTTCTAGATTTTTATTAGTGTTTAGGTTCAGAGTGCTGGTTATGTCGTATTTTAACCGTAATTTAGTTTGACTATTTTCTCTAATAAAAATTTAATGTTTAAAAACTTAACATGTCATATAGACAAATATTTACACAAAATATGGTCAAGGTCATTAAATTTATTATTAAACAAAATAGTCAAACTAAATTACGGTTAAAATACGACATAACCAGCACTCTGAACCTAAACACTAATAAAAATCTAGAACTCTAAAAAATACTCATCAAGCACTTGCCTCTAGCTAAACAGCAAACAATACTAAAACTCCACACAAAGTCATCTATACTAATATTATAAAGAAAAAATATTTGTATTTTTGTATGTATCGAATAAACTTAAAAACTACTAGACCGATTTCAAAAATTCTTTCACCATTAGAAAGCTACAATCAACACAAAAGTATCACTGAGTAACATAGACTATATAACACCACGCCACGGCTAATAGGAGCTGAGCAGTGGCCAAATAAAGAAAGATGGGAGCGAAACCCCGCGCGTCTTCTAGTCTTTTATAAATAACAAAAACATTGTTAGCATACAATACTTGATATACAGCCAAACCCGTTCGTCCGTACTAAACTGCCCCATACATTCCCAAGAGATCTACAACAATAAATAAAATACAGTACGTTATCCCAATTCGGAGCAAATCTATCCAGAAGCAACGAAACTATGGGGCGTTATAGAAGCAAATGGACATTATTTAATACTTATTTTCTTGGCAGTTGTTGCAAAGTACCACATCCGCGCTATTTTATGATCGTAGCTCGTAATTATGTTATTAGCTTCATATCAGAGTATTATGTCCTCGGGTTTCTATTTCGGGTTTTCTTATTGGAGTCGATGTTGCTTATTATTATATTTTCGGAAGATTTATATATAGTTCTTTGGTTTTATTCAATTACTTGGTGTGAATAGGGACATTGGAATGTAATGAAATTAAACAACGTTCCATGGTCAGTTCGGGGACGTTTTTAAAGAAGGTCAAAAGTACCCTACACCGGTGAGCTTGTGCAGAATGTTGCAGAAGCGTTGTATGTCAGAATCGTAGCAAGTAGAAAGAAGAAGTCTCTAAGTACCCCTCTATTGGGAAAGAGACATGATTGATATTATGTATGTTCTAGATGTTGCCAGTTACTCAATAATAAATAATCATCATCATCATCATCATCAGCAACCCATTAAGTCCCACTGCTGGGTTCGGGTCTCCTCTCCTCTATCTAGAGAGCTGAGAGGGTTAATAAATAATAGTAACAAACTCTGGCCTAATGTAGTTTGGTGAAAAGATCCTTAAATCCGTGGGCTAACTCTCAGTACACAGTAGTTCTTACTTGTTAGGGCGTCATTATCATTTTCAACATTTCAACCCAAAAACGTCCCACTGCTGGGCACGGATCTCCTCAGAATGTGCAGGGAATTTAGCCTACTATACCACGCTGGTAAGACGGGTTGGTATAGGGTTTGTTTCGAATTTTATTTTTCTTGCAGGCTCCCAGGCTGACGTTGCTAAATACCTGGGTATGCACCTGGACAGAAGACTTACTTGGCAGAAGCATATCTGGACCAAACATAAGCAACTTGACACCAAGATCCGAAATCTACACTGGTTGGTTGGACGAAAATCCCAACTCACGAATGAGAGCAAAATAGCCATCTATAAAACTATCATCAAACCTATCTGGACTTACGGGATTCAGTTGTGGGGCTCGGCAAGCAATAGCAACATAGAGATACTGGAAAGGTTCCAAAGTAAAACAATCAGAAACATGCTGAACATACCTCGACACGTCAGCAATGTGTTCATGTACTCGGACATCAACCTAAAAACGGTCAAACAGGAAATTGAACCATGTAGCAAAAACTACCATAGCAGACTCAACACACACAGGAACGTTCTGGCTGTCCAACTGCAGGGCCCCGGAAGCTTCTTATTCTCTCGACTGAAACGCTATAGTATCCCAGAACTCGCGGCAAGATACGCGAACAGAGAATGAGAGAGGACTCACTGGACAAGTCTCCCATAGTAGTGACAATTAAAACAGAGGACACTCAGACAGCAGCTTGGACTATTGTTGCCCTAACAGATTGCCAAGATGCAGGATATAGAAAGAAAAAAAAAAAAAAAATTTTTCTTGCAGTGTCTTGTCTACATAAGGTACTACCTTAGTCGCCTGTTACGACACCCACGGGTTGAGATGGGGTAGTGACATCATGTATTGTTAATCCGTCACCACACGGTAGACGGTTATTTTGCATACATAATGCGAAATTCATGTTAATAAAATCACACAGGGATTAAACCGACAAATAAAATCTAATGACAAAACTTGACTGGCCTGTTGGTCTAGTGGTTAGTAACCCTGACTGCTAAGCCGGAGGTCGTGGGTTCGATCCCCACCTAGGACAAATCTTTGTGTGATGAGCATAAAGATTTGTTTTGTGTCTGGGTGTAATTTATCTATAATATGTATGTATTTACAAAAAAGAAAAAGTATTTAAGTAGTATATCAGTTGTTTAGTACCATAACACAAGCAAATATAATTGCTTACTTTGGGACTAGATGGCGCTGTGTGAATGTGGTAGAATATTATTATTATTACTAATCAGAACAGCGGTGCCTACCTGCGTCATATAATAATGACGTAGGGTTTAAAGTTATCTGTCCTATTTACCCAGTGTACCCCGTACACTTCACACACCTCCTATAGGTCAGATCTATTTATAATAAAGCATGTAATACACCCTTAGGGCATGGGCAATGGCTATTTTTGTGTCGTACGTCTGATTTTTATTAATAATTATTTCATTATAGACTGGCCTGTTGGTCTAGTGGTTAGTGACCCTGACTGCTAAACCGGAGGTCGTGGGTTCGATCCCCACCCAGGACAAATCTTTGTGTGATGAGCATAAAGGTTTGTTCTGTGTCTGGGTGTAATTTATCTATAATATGTATTTACAAAAAAAAAAACAAAAAAATGTATTTAAGTAGTAGGTATATCAGTTGTTTAGTACCCATAACATAAGCAAATATAATTGCTTACTTTGTGACTAGATGGCGCTGTGTGAATGTGGTAGAATATTATTATTATATTATCTATAAGTTGCGCGGGGCTTCACAATTGTGTCACATTTTAGTTTTTGTTGCATGTTGTTATATTATTATTATTTAGTTGACATTTTTAATTGATAAGTACATGTTTAAACACAATATTGTAAGAAACCGTTTGTGAAACATAGCATCACGCCTTTTTCCCCGAAGGGATAGGCAGAGGTGTTTCACACCCACATTTCGCCAGCTATGTTTGGTCCCATAAAATAGGGGGCGAGCCTATTGTCATCAACCGGGAACATTTGTTTAACAAACTCCGGGAAAATTTTAATACTGGAATTTCATGATAGAAATTAAAAGCCCAATACCATTTTCATCCGACCCGGGAATCGAACCCGAGACCTCTTGCACAGCAGTCGTATACACTTCCCGCTGCGCCACCGCACCGCGGCAGTTAATACATTTTTATTTCCGTTTGTGAATTAATAAATTAATGAATGAATGCTTTACTCCTATCGTTCTTTATTTCGCCACTGCTCTGCTCTTATTGGCCGCAGCGACATGGTGTTATATAGCCGATAACCTTCCTCGTTAAACGAGCTATCGATACGAATCAATTCGAAATCGATTACGATAAATGTAGGCACAGAGAATAAAGGTGTTAGGTCTGACGGAGGTAGGGTTATGACATTATAATCCAATATATTTTACCAAACGGCATGCAAATTTATATAAAGTTAAAATATTAAGTGTTACAGATGTCAGATTTATTTTATTTCATATTAAATTAATATCGGAATATTCTTATTTAATAGACAAAATTATGATTTGAAAAAATCATGAATATAATAATAATTCAATGAATCATTAAATTATGAAAAAATTATGAAAATATGTCATACAGAACTGTTATTCATATATTGTATCGCTAGACATATTTTCTAACTTAGAATTGGTACTGAGAATTTCATCACAGAAAAATACTGATACCGTAATTTTAATTTCTTTCGTGTCTTAAATAGACCACGCCCGCACTAGTGTATAAGCCCTGTGTCGCGGGGAACTTCACAAATATACAATGATCACACAAATATTTGTCTCGTGTGGGAATCGAACCCCCGTTACTTGGCACGACTATGTTAACGGCTAGGCGAACCGCCACGGTGACAGTTAAATGATAGTAATTTTTGTTTTAGCTACCTTATACTACAATGACAGAGTAACACTCAGAAAACATTGCTCCAAAAATAATCTACCAAACCAAGTCAAAAACTAGCAGCTTTGCTACGAGATCCGTATTCTACAGCTACAGGCTACGAAACTCTACGGCGTAGCAATATCGTAGCGGAAATATGCATTTATGATAATTACACGGCTTTTCCTCACAGCTTCGTCGAGACCTACTTTCAGGATTGTGAAATACGCTAACATGAAATGAAACAGAGATATTTTGTTTCACAAACTGTATCAGATTTGTATTTTTGAAATACAACTTTTACTTGAGGCAATGTTTTGGATTTAAGTTAGTGTTTAGTAATTGCTGCCTCAGTTAGCTTCAAAAAAAAAAATTTGATCTTCAGATTGATATTGTGGTTTTGGGATTATTTTAAACCGACTCGCAACTATTCGCATTCTATACCTCCATTTTTTTACAAAATATTATTTAGGTTTATTTCAAACACATTATTGAGAAATTGCACGATCCGAAGGCTGGCCTTTGGCGACTTGTTAATTTTCCTATCCAGGGTAGCAAATTAATATCACATAATTTATTTACATGCCTGGGATATCAGTTCTATGAGTAGAATATTTTTTAAAGTATGGCTGATATCTTTTTTTTTTCACGATACTCACAACCCAGCAGCGTTAGAGGCAAGTCTAAAAAGCTCTAAATATGTTATTGGTTATATATATAAATAATAATATAGCCTCACTTAGCCTTAATTTTTCGTAATATCAATTTGAAAGAGACATCTATTGGCCTAATCCTAAAAATATTCAAAGAAAAAGAAAAGATCGCACCATAAATCTAATCCTTATTCACTCCAAAAGTTGTGTCACAAACATCTTTAATCATGGCTAACAAAGAATACATTTGAATACATTTCAAGGTTCCTCAGGAACCCTATCGATCCTTCGTCAAGCGAGAATTTGGAACTTTTTTACTTTCTCTTTCTATTGAGTGAACCGTAAGGTTGCGAGTGAACGTTGGATGCGGGTGGCACAAAATCGCTTGCAGCGGCGGCAATTAGGTGAGGCTTATGTCCAGTAGTGGATAACGTTGGGCTGAAATGATGAGGAAGATGAAGAGCAGTAACCACTGTTTGCCTTTCTCAATTTCATCAGTACACGTATGTCAGAAGGAATATTTTATAATACGTCCCTATTACCATACAAACTGATACAGTGACTCTCTAAGGAACATATAAAATTCAAGTCGGTATCTCCCGGGACTAACGGATTAATATTTTAGTTTGTCACGCTCTGTGATTGCGAATACTTTGAACCTTTCCCTAATTTGAGTCGGGTATTTTGGGAAATTTTACCTTTTACTAAAAAGATAAAATTCACCGAATGTTACCTTGGTCAATGATTTGTGCGCGGTTTCACTTTCATCTTTTAGATTCGTGTATTTTCACTAGGAAAATAGTTTTTTCTTTGCCTATTTCTGTTTTTTTTTTCGTTTTGGGTCGCAGAAACCCGCATGCAAGGCATCGCTCGGCAGCCACCTCAGTCAGCTCGTGGCCACGTGGCGGTCGGTGCAATTCCATCGAAACGTCGGGCAAACAAATAAGGTATTTAAAATTACTTAAAATATAATACGTGACGTAAACCCTTTTATTATAATTTAATACCATTTAGTATGCCTATAGAGATTATGACGTAATCAAAATAGCGAATGATAACAAAGAATGTAACACTAACACTCGCAGTAAAAAGTTACGATGCGTGAAATAGACGCTATACAGGACATTAGAGATATTACTCGTTCAATAAAAATGTTACACGACGTTCTAAAAGTAATATTATTAACAAAACGTATAGAGTGAATGGCTGTAGTCCTATCGGTTTGGGGAGAACCAACCGGGAGGCAAGTCAGCGGTATCAAAACCGTGAACTGAATATAAATGATGAGCAGGTTGCGTATCAATAAAATTATGATTAGAATGAGGCTTCGAACTTATACATTTTCTACCTTTTTGAGAATGTAGGGGAGAAGAGGCTTACTTTTACTTATATAAAACAATTTTGTGATTGATTTCTTTCTTCCCTTCTACAACATCATTCATCAGTGGTGGGTAAATATAGATACATCTAGCACTATAACCGCCTGTAGCACAGGTTTTACAACCTAGTACAGGCACCCAGACATTATGTATACCCTAAGTTAGAACTAATTTGTTTGATTTGTATGTACTTATTATTATTGAATAAAAAAATAATAATTAGAAATCCTGAAATAAGGCAGTGGCTCTTAAACTAGTGGCACATACTGGCAGATTCAAATTTGACGCGAACACTATTCATAAATAATAGATACCTACTCATAATATGGTGTTGTCAAATTGTAACATTGTAACATGAAAGACCCAAATGAGACCCTCACAGGCCCTCACTAAATGAGCAACTTTGGTTTTTTTTTTCTGAAACTGTTGGAGATAGACCATGGCGACGGTTAAGAATCAATTGTGTCTATCTCAATAAAGTTAACTTTACAGGAGATAAAAAAAACATTTCTCTGCCTTGAATAGAAGGATACTTGAAATTTTTTTATCTTTAAATATTGAAAAAATATGCTGAAATACGATAGATATCCTAGCATTAGCCTTAAATTGGCCTATTTACAATTAACGTGAGTTAGGTGGTATTGGTTTTATTATAGTAAATATTCTTTAAGTAAGTAGTAAGATAGCCGTTTTTGAAATAAAATAACACAATGAAAAATCTCATTTTTTAATAATTGGCACAATGGAACAAGAAATATTATCTCCAATATAACTAGGTAAAGAAACAAACTAACTAAGAGACTTTAAAATAACTGAAAAAGACCTCAAAATAACTAAAAAACACTATTAAATTGGCTTTTTCTGCAAAAGTCAGAATTGCATGTTTCACCCATTTGTTTAGGTGGTCGTATCTGGTCTTGCCGCATTTTCTCGTTTCGAGGCTTTGAATACCCTATAAATTCTTCACCGCGCATTCTTTTTCTTTGGGCTTTCAGTTTTTTCCATTCATCTTTTTTCGCTATAGTATTATCTTCACTTGTTTCACTGTCTGGTGTACTTTCATTTTTATTTTGCACCTGTAGTTCTTCATTAACTTGTGGGTAATCGTTAAAATAACAGCCAACAGCTATTAAAGGGCTTACACAGGAATTGTCTAACATTCTGTCTGCCGGAGGCGCAGACAATGGTCTATTGGTATACTGTTTCTGGTCATCTTGAGTTAAATCACTTAATGATAAAGATTTCGGATTTTATAAACAGATTTTGAATACAATAAGCTGTCTCTTTCTAATCTATCACTGTGGCATCCTCCAACCGCACGCACATCAGTCAGTGTAACGCTGGATGCGGCGAGGTATAGAAGCAAAAGAGAGGAGATAAACGCTATTGGCAGAAAAATACATGCGCTCCCAACTTAGATGGAATTTCTATAGCGAATAACAACAACAATTTTGCAAATTTTGAGATAAGTGCCTAAACAGGCCACGCCAAATTTAAATTTAAATCTACCTGCATTAAAAAGTAAAAAACGTAAAAAACTGAGATAGACACTATTGATTCTTAACCGTCGATGGGTTTCTTTTAGTATTTTGATAAGAATGGTTTGTTTAGTAAAGTTAGCTAATTATTAACAGGATAACAGACAATGAAATAGTATGAAACAGGTTTTGAAGATTATTTAGATGCGTTTTAAAACAGATAATAATAACAAGTTATTTTCATATTTTCTAATAAGGTTATTATAATTTAGTCTTCTTTATTTGATTAATTATCTTTATTTCTTTATGAATTGCATAATTCTATGGATTTTGGTATGATGGAAGTAAAACATCCTACGGCCCTTATGGTAAGCGGTTACCGTAGCCTACGAACGCCTGCAACATCAGGAGCATCACATGGGCGAAGCCAATTCTTTAAAACTCTCACAAGCACCAACTCTAACTATTAAGGCAGTGTTATCTGCGGTTGGTTGAAGATAGTTCCCCAGGCGGGTAGTTGAGTTTGAAATTTGATCGGGCTACTCGCTATGTCTATTTACGCACGTGCATTACGCACGTGTCTATTTACATATCTAGGTAATCTTTCCAAGTTAAAAAAGTACTTTTATGACACTATTTCGTAAAACCTATTAGCAAAAATAAGAAGCCAGATACATCATAATCAATATACTTAATTGACTTCTTCGCAAACCTGGGCCCGGCCCAATCAATAATGCAAAATAATTCCTAATTAAATGTACAGAAGCTACGCAAAAAGATCAGATTCACGAAAGGTAAACAGAATCATTTTGTGAATTGTATGTAACCGTGATGGGATTGATTCAAGACAATTCACTTTGGAATAATGCCGGAACGGAAAAAGAGAAGATACAAAACAAGTTACAACTAAATTGACGTTAATTTATATGAGTTCTAGTAACGCTTTGGTAAAATATTGATAGTCAAATTTCAAATTAATCAAACTAATAAAATTCATTGTAAATTTACTTTCAACAGCGTGTTTCATTTCTAGTCTCGTTTATTTTTCCATCCCATAATATATTTACAAAGTACGTAATTTATATTGTTTGTTTTCCGATAAAAACAAAAATAAAAGGAGATATGCCCTTTGCTGCCCATCATCTGCTCAGCTTTGGGGAAAATAGAATTTAAGATTCACCCTTTGAATAATTTATTTTGTCAGTGTTTACGTAAAAGTTAAAGGACAAACTCAGAACTACAGAAAAGCCTTATCCAATTTCTTGTAATTTCTCTACCAGCGAATCAAGGTAAATGTAGAAAACTGATAACTTTTCTTAACTTTTTAAATATAATTTTTTTTTAAATCAATCATGGTGGAAAACATACGTACGGCCCACTTGATGGTAAGCGGTTATCGTAGCCTATGGGGCCTGCAACACCACACTGTATAAGCAATAAGCATATTAGTTTCCTAATCATGATTAAGTCGATGAATAACGCATATAAATTTCTCTATGGTCATATTATAAACTATTTTTTTTTTAAAGGATAAACTTTGGAAATTTATATTCCAGAGAATACATACTATAGAAGATAAATCTTCTTTAAACAGCTAACCTAGCATATTATAAGTCCTTTCTCACATACAGACGGACAGCTCTAAAACGCGGGTACATTTAAAAAATATAATTAAAACATAACGCCCGAGAACCACAGGCCCACTCTATGCAAGGGCACCCAATTTTCTGCGCCAACGAACTTCTTTTTATGTCTAACATAATAAAGTAAGCCACAAAATTAAATTCCGTTATGGGCTCAAAGACATCTCATTAAAATTTTGACGTTTCTTGCTCGTTTAATCGAAATTCAAGAGTACCTTTGACGGTTTACTGACTGCTGTATTATTGTTCAATTACGTATTAGCCATGTAGTTTGTTCCGGGGTTACACTAGTTAGTAACCAATTAATTTATAAGAGACCGGCGTGCTAAACACGCGGTCCGAGTTCGATTCCGACCAGCAGTACCAATGTGGATTTCACTTTGTGGAATTTATATGTACTAGTCATGTGATTTACCATCTGCTAACGGTGAAAACATCGTGAGGAAACCCATACTCACTAGAATAAATTCTAAGTGTATGTCTGATCCACCAACCCGCATTAGACCAGCGTGTGTGGATTATGGCCTAAAAACCCTCTCAGCTCTCTGGATAGAGGAGAGGAGACCCGAGCCCAGCAGTGGGACATTAGTGGGTTGCTGATGATGAATATTGTTACTATTTGGCGTTAAAAGGGCGGCCTGAGTTTCTTGGTAGGTTCCCTCAAAGAGCAGGCTTAGGAAAAAAAAAACAGCAAAGGAAAATTTGCACTCTTTTTTATAAATATCTTTTTGTGATTTAAATGAAATAAAAGAATTGCCTATTGACTAAAGTCTATCAAACAGAAGATGAGACGCCAAATATATTATTAATATTTACAATATATTGCAGATTTTGTTGACACGTTTCTCGTTTCCGCTCTGATAGCGATAGCTTTGGTTGATTTGTATTTCTTTTTATTCATGTACCTACACGATAGAGGTACGTTCACTCTCAAATATATTGTTAAAAATACTATGAGTTTTTCCGTAGTTTAAAATATACAACATACCTACCTACAAAACTTATACTAGTTGAAAACAGCAACTTGTTTTTAGACGTCGATTATGAAACCTCTACAGTATCTAAAGAAACCACCTCGTTCATATTTATTTGGTATGACATCTACTTATTCTCTCATGCATGATGCAAAAGGTTGAGGAAAACGTCGCCGCTTTGAGTTCATAACCTCTCGCTGAGCAACCGGATAGTTTGTGACCTCAATATGTTTTGGAGAAAATGGAGTGGCGACAGAACTTCTTGATAAATGATATATACATTATCCTACTGGTAAAGTAATGTTTTATCAAAAATAATGGTATTATTACAAGTTAGCGATCAATTGATTTTTAACTAGAAGTCGCGTGGAACTTCGCTCCTATCTTTATTTGACCACTGCTTACCTCCTATTGACTGTAGCGTGATGTTGCCTTTAACCTTCCTCGATAAATAGGCTATCCCACACTAAAATAATTTTTCAAATCGGACCAGTAGTTCCTGAGATCCTAGCGTTCAACCAAACACACAAACAAACTGCAAGTATGGTCTATCCGTATAATGACGGAATAAGAATACATAATGTTACTACCCCGTCTCAACCCGTGGGTGTCGTAAAAGACGACTAAGTGAAGTAACCTTATGCAGACAAGAGCATTGCAAGAAAAGTAAAATTCGAAACAAACCCTATACCAATCAGTCTGGCCAGCGTGGTATAGTAGGCTAAATTTCCTCTACATTCTTTGGAGCTCTACATTCTTTTCTTTGGGTTGAAATGATAATGATGATGGTTTGATGGCCACGTATTGGAGACCGCCGCGTGGGGTGGCCCCCCGTAATATGTGACTGCTGAACACAAAGTTGCAGGTTCGATGTGGATCACAAATTTATACTTGTTTTAAGTTTGGATGTAATTTGTGTAATACAGGCCTTGAAGAATGGGGGCGTTGTTGTCTTTAAAATTATTTACTTATAGCTAGTGGTTAAAGATGTAAAGCGCCCGGTAAACCGGTAAATGAAATGTTAAGAGTACTATTATCATTTAATAGTACACAGCTTTGAGTGACGTATTTTTTAAGAAGCCGCTTTTGACAAACAATTAAAGTTTGTGGAACAATTTTTTACCGTTTATCGAATGCTTAAGTTATTGTTTAAATGGGATCCTTTCGTCTGACACCAGGGGCAAGGCCGGCCCGGCCTTGACCAAGCCTACTCGATAAAAAAACAGAATTAGTATAAGTACCTTGATGATGTTAGTACCCTAATTGATGTTGGTGTTGCAAAGTTTAGCGAAATGAACCATAAGAATCTGAAATCCCTTGACTGTAGGACTTATTTCCATAAAATTCAAACCGAATATATCGATCGTCATGTACGGAAATATTAAATTTGAATCTTAAGAACCTGCCAACGGGTAAATTTTGTTTTACGGCCGCACCTCCAACTCGATACTTATCCGATTCATAAATACAATTTATGAGAAGACTCGTGTATTGATAACTTACATTGAAAATTTATCGAACATTATTTGAGTACACAATGTTGTGAAATATTGAATGAATAATTCAATAATGTTGTTTTGGCATCACACAGAACATTAACACTATTTAAAATATTCTGTCGAGAAGAGCAAAGATAAGCTTTCACTCGAATTGTTATCCCAAATGGGATTCTCTATCTACAGAAAACCAAAGACTCTATGAAACAAGAGAAATTACAGCAAGGATTAACTAAAACAGAAATAAGTATTGAGCTTGTACCAAATATGTGAAACATTTTAAACGTTTTTCATTATTGTAAATCTTGAAAAAAAACTTGTTTTACTGTCTTCATGATCCGCTGAAAAGAGTCCATCATGATCAGATATGCGTGAAAAATACCTTTTAAAGAAACTTGTTGTTCTGCCCTTTGGTCTGCCAGTTTCTTACATTGCACATAGAAATAAATTACTTTGTTCACCGAGATACACAATAAACTAAGCTGCAAACAATAAAATATTTAAATAGCTATCCCACAACAACTAGAAATCCAATTTGCATGCAGTACCCAAGGTTTAAAAGCAACTTTTTATCGTGAAATTCTCACGGGAACCTAAGTTGCTTCGGGAAATTGAATGTGAGATCAACGTGGATGAAATCGCGGATTGCATATTATAGCGCCTTTATAATGAAGACAAATATAGAAGATAATATTGTAAAGTGCTTCGCGATAGACGGTGTTCCTCCCCAGTGTGTAATTACTCACTCACGTCGTCTGTGAAGAGCTTTTGAACTAACGTTCATTGATTCTTAGACACGTTCGCAGAGGACAGTGGCTTTAATTCTAATTAATCTCAATTGTGTGTACTGAATATTTGAATTAATTAATGTTTTATTCTGCAATCTGAGTTATTTTAGTGGCATGAGTCGAATTCTCTTAAAACTTTACATGACTTACAAGGTTCATTCAACCCCTATTTGGACGACAGCCTAGAAAACGTGGTCGCTACTTATACAATGATTTCTAAGCTCCGTCTGTCACTAACCGCTGAAACCATATGGGTATATATATATAGATGAAACTTAGATTCTTAAAATGTGCGAAAGCAGGCGTGCTGGAATTCGCGATTGCCTGCCATTAAGACATGCCGACTCCTTGGAGACAATCTGAGTCATCTCTCGGTGTAGTAAATAATCTCAAAATGGCAGCGAACTGTGCATGGTGTGGAGACTGGAGGGTGTCAACCAGGGAATTGTTTACGGGGTGACCTTGAAGCCCGGGTAACTCTTACCTACGACGCCGCACATAGTCGGTGGTGGCCGGGCTCGGGCGAGCGCGCGGCCATAGCGCCAGTCACGCACGTACCATCACACTACCACTACGCACACCACTCAACGTCACTCATATCAGAGTCTGTGGGGCCCGAAGACGTCCGGAGGCGACTGGCGTGCGCTCCCCGCGGCGTCTGTTCATTCACTGAAAGGCCCGGGCGACTTGCGCCCATTGCGCAGGCTCGGACATGCGTTCAGAGGGCAACTAGCTCCCTCTGTTTTGTTAGTCGGCCACGCACCGTGTCGGGATGGGCCGTGGGTACCGATGCCGACTCAGAGGTCACAAGGTCGAAGGTAAATTGATAGCGACACAATTACTGTAAACATTCACGACGGAGTCCCTCGGAATGCGATGTCAACGATGTCCTCGCATCTACGATCATTCACCGGTTTGAGAACAATGAGATTTCGATCTTATCTACATTCTGTCTGCTCTCGTAATGACCTGGACCTTAAAACCTTATGAATAAACAATAAAGGTTTCAGAAGGCCTCAAAAATATTAACGAAGCACTTTCTGAGCCCTGAAAGGTATTAAAAATACTTTTTCGGGTCTCGAGTCTGTAGAGGCACATTAGAAACCGCAGAATAACCACATTTTCGCATTTGGTGTAGGTAGGTACGTAACACAACTAATTAAGGAATGTTTTCCTTATATTTTTCCTGTGTAATGGACCTACCTTGTTCACCTGAATTGAAAAATCAGCGGTAAGAGTAAAGCATATGTACACTCCTACCTATATATATAAAATAACAAACAACCATTGATGTCAATGATAATAAAGAACCAGCCCCCTGATTCTGACTCGTCGGATTGCTCACGGATCGTAAACTTTTACGAATCTTAGTACGACGTATTTTTACGGCTTAAGTTATTTAATGTTAGATAATAGTCCACCGTATAGAAAATTAAAATCTGATTAATTTAAGATTATTTCCTACAAGCATTTATTTCTTTAAAATTATGTTATTTAACTTTAAGTACACTGACATTTCGGGTCGAAAATTTTCCGACAGTTCAGAATCAGGGGCCAGATTAACTAATATCAATACAGTAACTACAGTAGGTACTAATATTTTATTATACGAAAACCGGCATAATGCCACAAATTCACACGCCAATGCCAAAACATCACGCGCCTGTTTTCGATGGTGTATACAGAGGCGTATCACCCCACTTATAACCAAATATAGTTTTTTACGTAGGTACTGCCCCGGTGAAGCGAGGCAGGGGTGTGTGCGACTATTGCTCAAGAAGTCCTGTATTTGGTTTTTCAGTCATGACATTATCAGTATCAGCCCAGAATTTGAATATATCCCTGATTAAAGGCAATAACGTCGTCCCTTTAGGACCTAACAGCTGGCGAAGTTGGGATGTGATTCCTGTCACTCACTCGCTCAGGAAAAGAATGTGTCGCCAAATTATGTAGTATAGAAGTCGCGCGGGGCTTCACTCCCGTCGTTCTTTATTTGGCCACTGCTCAGCTCCTATTGGCCGTTGCGTGATGTTATTATTATTAGAATTGAGCCGCAGTTTCACCCGCTTAGTATGACGGTAAAAAGTACCTACTTATAAAAAGTAAATAGTTCTAAATCTAAATCTACTAGTTTTTGACCGTGACTTCGTCCGCGGAGATTTCAATATTTGTACTTTAAAAGTAGGTACTTTATTTTTTATATCCAGTATCAGCAGCTACTTACCACCGGTTTTTGGGGTCGAGAGGGTTACCCTTCAATACAATATAAGCAGTCGCTTACGCCATATCACTAAGCAATGATATTGTATGTTTTTTTAACATACAATATCATTGTCACTAAGCAATACCAACACTATATCAGTACGCCATCGTCAGTGACAATAACATTACAGCTATTAAAGTAATGAGCACAAAATGATGTGGTCATTATTTACTTGAACGTAACGTAACAATGGACGGCCTTGATGTTAAATGCAACTTCCTTGCATCACATTAGTGATATTTACCGTCACCCACATTTTGTCTGCCTTGCCTCGTTAGTCTAGCTGGTATAGTATGAATATAGGAATGTCACCGCCTCGCCACCAACATTGCCGTGCTAAGTGATATGGTTCGATTCTTACACGAGACAAAATATACCTAATTTGATAAAGATATTTGTTCGCTAAGAACATGGTACAGTGGTTGTTAGATGTGTGACTTAAAATCCAACATATTCACCTTTGTAAGGCATGCGAATTTTACAATAAATTCAATTAGTAACTAAATATATAATAACTAAACTTACATCTATACAGTTATTAATACATATGTACACGAAACACCTATAAAGTTTTACAATCAAAGTATTCTTTTAAGTTGTAAAAACAAGAAAGAAGAAAGAAAGAAAAAACATTTATTTTAAAAATCAGCTACAGGATAACATGTAGGTACACAATAAAATATAAGATAGACATACTGGACAGCTTCTGTAGGTGACCAAAAAAAATGAAAACATTTTTCAATCAGCCAAGACTTCAGTCTTGACTTGAATAAAGATGGCGGTAACTCTCGGATCTTTTTTGGAATCTTATTGAATATTTTAATTGTCATAACATAACTATTTTTAAACGACTTCAAAAAAGGAGGAGGTTATATGTTCGACTGTATGTATTTTTTTTTTTTTTTTATAATGAAGAGTGCTTTTACATAGCTCATATCTTAACAAATTTGGTATCATCCTTAACTTATTATTTGTATGGTTCATAATTAAAGATATTTGCTTCAAGTCTGGGTGATAGTTGTATCCGTTAATTGTATGTTTGTTTTGTCCCCCGCGAGGGCTTGTTTGCTAATGTAGGTGTTGTCTATTAAAAAATAAATTTGATGAATATTAATTTTGACTTTACTCGAACGTTATATAAATTAATGGAACTGCATGCTTATTGCCTTGGTGGCGCAGCGGGAATGTTCGACTGCTACGCATGATGAAAATTTTCCGATAGCTCAGAATCAGGGCCCTGGGGTTCTTACAGTAAATAATACTTAAATTATTTATATATGAATGCTAATTGTAAAAAAACCTAGATTAAGATACTACCTACATAAATGAGAAAATATAAATATATTAAAAAATGCTTAGATTAATAAATTAAGTAAACTAGTGAAAAGAAACAATACGGTGCCACCCACAGGCGTGTCTCTTTAGCTATGATAGGAAAGCCGTAGAGCAGTATAATTATTCGTATTATGTAGGTACTATGTTATGACTACGATCTTATGTAGAATACCTCCCCATGTGAATGGCTCAGATTGAGCGGGGGTTACTCTATGGACCTGTGTCCTACCTCTTAAAAGTACCTCTAAAGTAACGTAACCAAATGAGTACAATTCTCACATTCTCTAGAATTCACACATTCACACTAAAATTTCGTCACAAAAATTCTCTTCAATTACATTCCGAGACAATCTAAATTGAACCAAATAGTAGTACCGAGTCGGAAGACAGTATTCAGTGTTTATAACGATCACCGGTAAGTTGCGGAAATGTAGATCAGACTGGTTACCGGCTGCGACGACACTTAGTGAGTTTGTACACAGATATTGAACACAAGGTTATTTTATTTCAAAGACGATTTTATATCGAATTATATGCAATTTTAGAGTAATTCTGGGTGGTGTTAGAAATGCGATATTTTCTCTGCTAATAATACTCGTAATAGCCGTAATACTTATTATTACCTATTCTATTAATGCGTCTTTGATTACGCCAGCGAAGAGTTTCATTTTTGTTTTTTTTTATCTTAAAGTGAATAAAGTGAATGAAGATGAGGCGCCTGATAAAATAGTTATGGCAATATTTGTTCTAAACAATTCCAAAAAACTTAATTGAGTCTCGTATAGCAAATAAAGTAGGTAATTAAAGTGTCGTTTAAAGTGCGTACCGGCCCCTATCGCCTTTGAATAAAAAAAAATAAGGCGAACGAATACTTTCTGAAATATGCCTCCCATGCGGTTTTCAAGTAGGTAGGTACCTACTAAAAATAATACTGTGCATGTCGAATCCACCAAAACGCATAGGCCAGTGTGTTATGGCCTAAACCCCTCTCTCGGCTCTCTAGATAGAGGAGAGGAGGCCCGAACCCAGCAGTGGAATATTAATGGGTTGCTGATGATGAATAGATGGCATTCATAACTGGCGGAAGATCCGTCGGGCGTAATCACTTTTATAAACGGAATGAGCAGTCATTTTTGACATTTCCCTTGACGGATCTTCCGTCAGCTGTGACAGTGTGTAAGGCTGCCTTATGAATTTCAGTTTAGCATAATGTACTCTGTGCTTATGAACCCCCCTTACAATGAAACAGCGTGGTGGAACAAGCCTACTAGCGTTATTGATTATCACCTCTCAAAAAAAGGTATTAACTTCGATTGCCGAAACATTTGTTACCGCTTTCATCTTAATATGAGCTATATTATGTCACCTGCTATTACTGACAATAGCATAATTTATAAGTTAATTTGTGTTGCTATGGCGAATTTTTGTGTATATTTTTATAGTTCTGTCGTTATTTTATGGAAAACGACTTATGTTTTACTCGTTTGAGTGTTGTAAATTTATACGATGACGAATATTTATCTGCGTAAAAAGAGACGAACAATAATTTGATGGCTAAACTGGTGTTGCCAATTAATTATTGTGGAAACTAGAATCGGATCTCAATAAGATTTTAATAATTTTAAGTTCAACATGATAATTAATATTGAGCTAATACAAAAATACGCTAATACTATTTAAATACTCTTATATATCTTCAGAAAATATTTAGTTCAGAAATTTTGATGCAAATAGCAAAAACTACACGAATTGATAGTAGCTTTAATAGATGTTGTTATGGCAACACTACTAAAAATTCTTTTTATTTCGGTTCTTTGCCCGAGTTGTTTTGGGTACGTTGATAAATCCGTGAAAATCTTGTATTTGTTAATTTTTCTGTGACTTACATTAACTTATTATAAATTTAGATTATATTTTACACCGGACTCTATGGATATTTCAAGTTTTGTTATTATTGTTTATCGAAATAATCGTCGCGGCAATTTGACATTTAGCACGCAGGAAACAGTAACCTAAACATCACATTAACGAGAAATAAACGTGGTATTTTGGATTTTCAGCGAAGAGCGACAGAATGAAGTACAATAAGCTCGTCACATCCTCGAGAAGGAAAAATAGGAAGCGCCATTTCAGCGCACCTTCACACATAAGGCGAGTTTTAATGTCAGCACCTCTTTCCAAGGAGTTGAGACAGAAGTTCAACGTTAAATCTATGCCAATCCGTAAGGATGACGAAGTTCAGGTAAGCGAACATTGTGAACCTTCTTTTATGTAAACTGTCCAAATTGGTAGGTTATGTTTGTGTGTAAAACAATATGATGAAGACAAACCATTCTTAGACTGCGGACGATTGCTGGCGTGCCGTGGACAAGTCTGAGGTTTTCTCTTACAAGTTTACGACGCGTGTAGCTAGTCCGTGCCCTGGTGCAATGATGGCTCTGATTATTTTACACACATACAATCAATAGGTATAGAACAAGGATTAGGTTAGAACCTTTGTATACCTAACCTTACTTCTTTCCATCATTCAATTCTAAATTACATAGAAAAATATAAATACCATACAAAGGCTTTTGTATTGTGTTATTGTTTAGAACATAAATGTGGTGTTTCAACTCTGTTTAATCAATATCAAAATGGTCCTTGTTAATCTGTCAAAATCTGAAATAAAACGACCATTTTGCGAGAGGAAATTATTGGGACTTTTTTTCTAGACTTTATTTGTATTAAAAATAAAACTTATACACAATAGACAACATTACTTGGCCTCTTATATGGAGGTTTTTATACAACACATTCAATGTAAATAAAATGGTAAATCTTTAGTATGTTAGTTATGACCATGTGCAATGAGAGGTGTTAAATTTTTAAAGCCTATGTCTTTCTTTAGCCTTATAGTTTCCAAAACGATAAATTTCAATGTGGCTGTTTCTCATTGATTGAAAGTTACATTGATGAGCCGTGACATTAATGAACAGTGGTGTGCCTCAAGTAGTCAACTTGCTATCTAAACATGCACTTATCTGCATGTGAGTGAATCGCATTAATATTATAATGGTGATAGTTTGTGATTGGGGGGCATATTTGTTGAACTAAGAACCAATTTTTATAAAATTTGGTATGAAGGAACCCACATAAAAATATTTCCGTTGTTCCCCGTTGTACAGTATTTGTGCTAAATAAATAAGAAGGGTAATTGTCGCAATTTAGTGTCATTTTTCATGGTTTTTAATTTGTATTATTTATTATTCAAAGCTATTATTTGAAAAGATGTTCAATACACTTTTTAGAATTATGTAAACATGTATTAAAAAAGTAAGTATCCATAAAGTACCTAGTTGCAGTTATTTTACTATGAAAATAATGCCTTGCAAGTTCCAATCTGTTATTTGCATATAAATGGAACTGTAAACGCAATCATTTCTTACATTTAACACTTTTCACTTAATTTTAAAAGTATATTGAATATATTTTTTAAATATAGCTAAAATTAAATTAAATTTAATTAAAATAATTTGTGGGAATTAAATTGACGCAAATTGGACCATCCACTATAATTATGTCACAAGTTAAAAGTTAGTGAATGTAACAAGATTGTAGGCCTCCTCGAATGTCTGATAATAAAAAGTATTTTAAAATACTATTATATATACTGTCAAGTAGGAAGTAAGTTACCTACTTGACATCGTATTTATTTACACTTTCACCAAATAGATTAGGAATGGACTATAGTTAGGATTTGATTAGACAACAAATTCTTTTGAAAAACGAATCTAATACCACTACAAACTGTTTTGTTTCAGGTTGTCCGCGGTCACTACAAAGGCCAGCAGGTCGGCAAGGTAGTACAGGTCTACCGTAAGAAGTTTGTCGTCTACATTGAGAGGATCCAACGTGAGAAGGCTAACGGCGCCAGTGCGTACGTCGGCATCCACCCTTCAAAGGTACACAGGATTTGATTTTCATCCATAAATATTATCCAAATTAAGTATTAAAAAGTCAAACTACAACCCATACGACAGTTAAGCCATACTATCTGAATCCTGGTAAGGTAACATCATATCATACCAGGTTTTTATTATTGATATACCACTAGCCATCTACCAATACCTTGTAAGTTCTTAATTGCCATAAAGCTTGATTCTGAACATAATTACATTTTATATTGCTCAAGGTTCAAATTTACTGTGGTCTAGCTAAAGAATTCAGTAATATTAACACATTGATGCCATGTCTGACACCGTTATCTGACAAACAATAGAACTTTCTATTGTGACAGCGGTCTGGCGTTCAATGTGTTAAGTGGTAATCAGGAGTCACGGCTTTACGTGCCTTCGAAAGCAAGGCGAGGTTTGAGAATGAAAGTACTACAAACAGTCATCCATCCTGGACTGACTTTGCCGAAGCTTAACCTCAATAATAGTATGTGTCGCACCTCTTATTATAGTCTCCTATTATGACATAATATTTAGTTATTCTACCAAAATTCGTATTTGAGCTATAAAATACATCATTGATTGTAAATCGATTTTGTATCTATCGTCTTCTAAATATTTATGTGCATTGGCAAGCTATCAATTTCTTACATTCAAATCTTTTTTATTCCACAAAATCCAACATGATGATAACTTCACCACTGAACCTGTGCCTTCAAGTCTTACTGACTCTCTGAAGATGTTTGACGGGGCACAGCTACTGCTGATACACTTCCATGGCTCTGAATCAATCACATATCACAAAGAAGCCCATTATACCCTATTTTGGTATTTATTATCATGTATGTTTCAGTGCGTGATCGTCAAGCTAAAGATGAATAAGGATCGCAAGTCGATCCTCGACCGCAGAGCGAAGGGCAGGCTGGCCGCCCTCGGCAAGGACAAGGGCAAGTACACAGAGGAAACCGCCACCGCTATGGAGACCTCGTAAATATAGATTTTAAGACATAATAAAAAAATTAAAACTCATTTATGACTTTTATTTGAAGTAGTTTTTGTATACATACAATGTAGAGTTTACACGTCATTGTCATATTTTTCGATCGTCGTATTTTTACAACTAGCTGTTGTCCGGGGCTACGCTCCCGTTGTTCTTTGTTTGGCCACTGCTCAGCACCTATTGGCCGTTGCTTTACGTTATTCGCCTTCCTCGATAAATGGATACACAAGACATAAAAAGATTTTTTCAAAATCAAATCAGTAGTTCCTGAGGTTATCGCGATCAAACAAAAAAACTCTGATCAAGCTCATTCTGATTGCGACACTTGTGTTATGTAGTTAGTTTTTATTTATTATTTAATTGTCTGGCTGACACTGGCTTCATCACCATCGGAGATTTTGTGATAAGTAAGTACAAAATTTTTGTCGCCAAATAGTAGTCTGTAATAGGTCGTTCAAAAGTTATAAGGGTTTCTAGTTGGCCGATCTGGGGAGTCTCCCCAAAAAGAAATATCTCAAAAATTCTGAAGGAACCAAATAATTAGGTAAAAACTTTTTGATCTAGTTCCTAGACTAGGTATAGGTACCTCTTAAAAGATCTAATATTTGGTGACTAATTTCGACCAATTCTAAAATAAAACGTTTCTCGCTAGTTGTCCTAGAGATGTGTCCAATCCTGGTGAGACTCCTCGGATCGAGCAACTAAAAATCCTAATAACTTTTGAGCCATTGACTGACTAATTCTAATATTTGGCGACTAATTTAGACAGGGGCTATGTATTTGTGTTATCAAAATCCCCGATGGTTGCAAAGTCAGTGTCAGCCAGACAATTAAATAGGTAATAATATAAATAAAAACTAGTTCTCATGACCACCCATTACTTACCTTTATCTGATATAGACACACAGAAACGTAAGCGGGTATGTAGTTAAGATTAGATTTATTTACCTAATAACTTTTAAATCATAGTTTTTTTGAGGTTAGGTAAGTTTTAAATTTAAAACTAAACTTATTATTTTATTTATAATACTTTATTGCACAAAATTTGTGTAAATAAGGGTAAATGAAACCTTTGGGTGATGCAGAGATGAGAATATATAATATTCTTTTCTTTTTATAAGAGAACGCCTACACTAGGGAACCAGCTCCACACAAGCAGAGGACGCTACCAAACATACAAAAAACGGACAAAGTACACACGGACTCGAAACTATGAAATTAAAAAGAAAAAAAAAATATTTTTCTCGCGTGGGACTCGAATCCATGTCACTCGGCGCGGCGACCAAGATAATAATACTAAACTATGACCAACCTACTAGTCAATTGTTTTGATCCGAGTTTATACTCTGTCGATATTTTCCCAGAACTGTATCTGTTCACTATCGGGTGCTGTACCGGGAACGAACTCCTTACCAATATCCAGAAAGTCTTGATCTTTAACCCATTTACAGCGACCGATCTTTATAAAGATCAAAAATATACATAAAAAATAACATCAATTAATTTATATTTTTGACAGCAGAGTTTTAGATCCTTATTTACCAATTCGTGTAATAAGCATTTGACCGTGTTTCGGAGTGTAATTTGTTACAGTAAAATTATTATTTATAAGCGTATTTGCATCTTGAATTAATTTCTTAAAATTAACTTTCGAGGTGTCATCTAAACAATAAGTTTTTATAGAGTTATTTCGGATTGAAACACATTTGAAGTATGATTTTTATAAATTTATAACCTCTATAATGAATCTTTGGAAAAAAAGAGACTTGCTACGTGTTTTTTTTTTTTTAAAAATGATTATAAATTTTATGATCGTTATAACGATCGGTAGTAATTTGGGGATGCATTTAGATTTCGTATCAAGACCACTGTCTCTAAACGAAATCATTTATGAAATGGAATAATTAGATTATGTAATCCAATTTTCCAAGAAATATAACTATTTTACCCCTTGATAACGTGAATGCTGAATATCACAAATGATGATTCTGTGAGGAAGTTGTAATTTTGATCAATTTTTCAGGTTTGATACACATTTCATGGGTGTGTAAGTATTGAGGTTTTTAGCTAAGGGCTCTTACAGAGATAGAATACATGTCGTTCGACAATGATGACGACAGTGGACCTTTCTCTTCTTTAGCAAAAAGGAGACGAACTAACGAAGACCCTCCTATTGAGGAAAATATCCAACCTGAGCCATCTAGTTCTATTCTAGTTATTGATAGGACGTAATTGTTCTTTTTGTTGATTCTACCGTAACAATCAATCAAAGCATACTTGGAGAAATAGCCAAAATTCAACAGACAGGATCGGTCTGATAAATTTTGGCGACTTCTCCAAGTGTCTAATGACAAGAAAATGAAAGGCGATATCTTCAAATACCCTGCATACCTAATAAATTAATTGTAAGGTCAATGATGGTGTTCCCTAAAAACTACAGGGAAATTGCATGCTAAGACAGAATTGACTATCTAGTAGAAGTACTAGAGAACAATTATTCTCAGCTTTGTTGTGTTTTTTACAAAAAGAACTCTTTGTCAAAACATACGAACTTCACTCTTTTGAAGTGCAAAGCTCATTTACACCCTAAACCGTGCTTTGTGACTTACAATACTCTTACATAAATAGACCAATTACTTAATTATTTTTTTTCAGATAAGGAATAAAGCCTTTTTCTTGCAAAAATAGATATTGTGTCTCTCTAACGAAATAATAGTACTAGCATGAGTGAACCTACCCGCCTATTACTACCGATCGTTATAACGATCCACATTTTCCGAGATTTCCCGATAACCCTGATTTTTTTTTCTATTTTTACACATTTACTATAGGCATGAAGGTAACAATATCTGAAAATTAGAAAGATACGAGCCAAAAATTTGTTTCAGTAACAACTGGGTTAACCGTGTATTATAGCCACTTCACTCCTAAAGATTCGTCTGGAGTTGGGTTTCTGAAATAAACCAGAACGATTTCTTCTTCTTTCATTTTGGTAAATCATGAAATAAAAATAAATCTTTTTCTTATTTATCAATTTTTCGTTTTAGATACTAGGTAATAAATAATTAGGTAGAAGAAGAAGGTACCTACCTAGTTATAGTAGTTATTTCAAAACAATACAATGGTAGGTATCATAATTTTGCGTAATAGCCGTGCCACACTGTTGTAAACTTAACATACAGAGCTTGGTGGCTTGGTTGCCATCCGCGTAGTTTGTATGAAATTTGGTTTACAACAGCCGGCTAAAGGGTTACAAACCACCAAGGTCACCTCTGTGAAAGGCAAGCTTACAACCGTGTGGCACGCGTTTAAACCAACATATTAATAATTATGAAAAATAATGCATTTTATTCATTTTTTATCCAGTTTGAGAGTCAGAAATAACTTGCCTATAGCCTTCTACCTGCTACCATAAATGAGAAGATTAACAAGTGTAAACAGCTGAATAAAGATTATAATTATTTTTAGAAAGTATTTTATGCTTATTGATAGTTATAACTCTTAACTCGGAAAGAATTTCGGTTCCTCAAAGAAGTGTCTTGGGCCCTACCCTGGTCATCTATGGTAGGTACACACAATATAATCACCTCACCTATCAACAAATTCTCACTTAATAAAATACAAACAGGTCGCTACGCTTTTCAGTTCATACATATGGTGATGATTATTATTTAAAGATAAATAATGTACCTATGACACTACTTACTAGGAGAGAAAACACTAACTTAGTATGTATAATATATTATCAGGTTATAATGTTGAAAATCAAGCCCGGTGGCGCGAGTGGATAAAAAAATCGATACACAAAAACTCAGCATCTCCTAAAGCTATCATCATGTTTTTAACGTATTTGATAAAATTAGAAGGTCCAAATAGCGCCAGCCAACTCAATTGAAATTAAAAAAAAAAAACAAATGAAGTGAAATTAAAACGCCTGTGACCTTTCCCGACAAGATGCAGGATTCAGGGTGGAGCTACCTTCCAATTTGAACAAGATATTTCGTTACAACTTACATAGGTGGGTATATTAAAAATAATTTAGTAAGCATGTTAGTATATTTATTAATAAATTGTCGATAACAAAACTTTTAGTTATTGTTACTTTATTAATACTTCTGTCCGTATTCTTGATAAATCTTTTCCCAGAATTGTATCTGTTCGTTTTCAGGTGCTGTACCGGTAACGAACTTGTTACCAATATCGAGAAAATCTTGATCCTTAGCAGTGTACTGCTTCCACTTCACTCCTAAAGAATTGTCAGGAGTCGGATTTCTGAAATCGTCGAAAAAGAAAATTTTAAACATCTTAGATAGCTAAGTAAGGAGGGGCAAGTGTTATGATTGAATTTTACCTTAACTTCGCTAGTACACAAAGTGAAGTGAAGTGTAGCACACAATGAATTAGATAGAAAATTGAAAAGGGGAGGAGCTTTGAAGCTGCGAAGGATAATGTTTAGATACGACAGACAACGTAAAGACAGAAAAGTTTTAAAGACCGTAACCGCATACCTAATTATCATCAGGCGGGCCCCACACTTGTTTCCCTCGTAAGTATGGGTTTCCTGAGTAATTAATCACTAAAACTCTAGCAAAAACAAAAATTATCACTTGACGTTTATCATAACTCCAGATAAAAATCCATTATTTATTTTGTAATTAATACATATTTACGTTGAAGCTTCTATGATAAGACTGCATTTCGCAATGTGGTAGAATATTATTATTATTATAATATTCAATGAAGAATCAAAAGAACTCACCCAAATTTAGCAAAATTGGTCCAAAGTTTAATTACTTTCTCCATAAGTTTGAATGTTTCAGAGTTAACGTCAACCTTAGTTGGCATTAGTTTAGCATTAAACAGATATAATATATCATCAGCATGACTAGTAACTGGTTTGTGACCAATAACCTCCGTTACTCCCGTCACGTGACTTATAACATTTCTCTCAGTTTTACAACTGAATCGATATAGGAATGCTTTATTTTTCTTTGCACAAACATTGGCGAATTTGATTATAGGATAAACAAACATATCTGCTGAATAGAAGTTTATCAGTGGGTAATATTGATCAGTCAAATCGATTTTATCATTGAAATAAAACTTCTTGAGTTTCTTTCCCATTTCCACTTGTTGTTCTATCGTCAAGTGCAAAGCAAATAGTTTAGATATGAAGAATTCTGGGAAATCTCGTGCGGTTTCCAATTTAGTCTTGACAAGTTCCGCAGACCCAATGGCAACAAGTCCTTCTTCAGTAACGAATCCTAACATCACGTCTACATTTTCATGGACTGAATTAAAATCTCCTCCAAAAAATCTCTCTGTATTGCCAAATTTTTTTTCTTCAACTACACTAAAATACATCTCGGATCCTTTAGCTTTCTCGGATAGCAAAACTGGTACAGAAGTTGCAACAAGTGATTCAACAGGTTGGTTTTTGAAAAATTCATACACTTCTTTGTCATCTTCCGAGTAACAACCTAGTTGTCTAGCTAACGCTAAGGCACGCTCACGCGGTTTCGTCGCCTGCGCCCAGGGACAGAACGTCACACCACTTTGAGGAATAGCTCTCTTAAACAGACCTTTCGTCAAAGGTGATACCAAGTGGTAGCTGACACTAGCGCCGCCAGCGCTCTCACCAAATATCGTGATATTTTTAGGGTCACCTCCAAAGTTTGTGATGTTCTTGTTGACCCACCGAAGCGCTTGCACTTGATCTTTCATACCAGCATTACCGGGCACCTCTTCGGTATCTAAGCAAAGGAAACCAAGCACTTCGAGTCTATAATTGATAGTCACGACAATTACTCCTTCTCTGAGCAAGAATTCTGGACCGTAAAAGTCGTTTTCTCCGCTACCGCAAAGTAGTGCTCCACCATGGATCCAGAACATGACTGGTAGTGGCTTGTCAGGCTTAACTTCAGGTGTGTAAACGTTGAGGTACAGGCAGTCCTCACTGCCTTGTCTCCCAGTTTTGGTAAATATATCATCTTGATAACATTTGGGACCAAACTCCTTGGCGCTGCGGACTCCTTGCCAAGGCTTTGGCGGTTGTGGTGCCTGCGATAAAAATGTATTTTTGTTTATCACATTTAAGGTCGCTCGACGATTATCACTTATAGGAAAATTATAATAATATAAAATATCAAGGAGTAAGTAGGTTATTTAGTGTGAGAAAATATTTGCACTTATTGTTCAGTAAAAAAATTGGGCATTCAATTTAACCGGTATTAGGTAAAACCAAGGTCAAGAACGTTGTGCAGGTTTTCGTATAAATCTGATACATACAAGATTAGGTATATCATACTTCAACCCACTTACACACTTAGAAAGGGAGGTAGGTACATAATTTTCCTTACAGCCAGTTCTACACAACTATCCATACATAATCCAACACTCCTATCTCACACATACACTCACAAGCATACACCCACACATACACACTGTCTTATACATACTTCTCATAACTGTTAAAAATATAATTGTAAGATGCTACTTGTATCTACTTATCTATCTTTCAACAAGGGGGGCCTGGTGACCTGTGGCACAGGTTTTCGAAACCTATTTCAGGCACCAGTCCTTCACAAATGAAAATAGTATTCACAGTTACAGCCTAGCCTTAAGTCTAATTTGTGGAAGGAAAAATAAACGCATTTATTATTATTATTATTATAATTTTGGGAGAGACTGTAACTAAAATACCTAGGTACCTACTTAATTTTTTTCTTAGCAGCAGTAAGTACCTATATTGTCACAGATTATTATTTAATAGTTACTGTATTGTATTCGTACTGGTTACTAATGTTTTCCACATTACTAAGGCATCTATGGAGAGAGAATGCAGTGTATAACTGGTTTTGGGGGAAAGGGTGGCTTGCCTCATGCACATGACTGCTTCATTTCAATCATCTCCAATCTCAAGTAAAGTGGGCACAGTGCTTGTGATCTCATGGCACCCGCCTTGGTATTGCTATTTGCAATAATACTAATAATTAAGAATCCATAATGTCACTACCCCATTTCAATCCGTGTGGCTGTCGTAACCAGAAGAACAGATAAGAGCACTGCGAGAAAAGGAAAATTCGAAACAAAACCCTATAACAACCCGTCTGGCTTGGCTGGTATATAGCTTTCCCTGATAAATGGGCTAACCAACACTAAAAGAATTGTTCAAATCGAATCCGTAGTTCCTGAGATTAGCACCTAACCAAAGAAACAAATTCTTCAGCTTTATAGGTAGGTAATATTAGTAAGTACCTATTTATATTCTATGGTATAGATAGATACAGATACATAGATAAGGCTTTGGAGACAATAAGTGCTTTGTCATTATTATCAACTGCTGGAGTTGATACTTAGATATAATTAGGTACCTAGCTAATTTATCTAATCACAGCAATATACTTATCAACATGACACAGCTCACAGACACAATATTACCATTTATTATTTATAGCTGTTGCCAGGAGATTCGCTCCCGCGGATGTTTGTTTGGCCACTACACTGACTGGATTCCTATTGGGCGTAGCGTGATGTTATAATTAAGGTTATAAGTTATAACCTTCCTCGTTATAATCGGATATCCAAACTAAAAGAATTTTTCAATCAAACCAGTACCTACTTCCAGAGCAGAGATTAGCACGCCAAATAAATTAACTCTTCAGTTTTATAATAATAATATAGATAAAACGATTTTGTATTATTTTCCTCTACACAATTCTCATGAATTGAATGACAATAATTATTAGTGAGGAGATAAAGAGAAGCCGCTCGCCTGGAGAAGTACCTCCGCCCTACGGAAGACCAGTGCTATGTTTCTCCGAGTGAATAGGGGTAAGTCCACAGCTCATTGAAGGTTTGAGGGAATGGGTTAGAAGGGTTGGTAACGCAGGGCACGACTCTTGTGATGTCTCTGTGCAGGCGTCCATTGTCTACGGTATACGCTAGCTATCAGACATTATTTATTAAAAAAAAAAAGAAATTAACAGTCGCCTAATAGTTATTCTAATTTATTTATTCTTTTTTACTAAGAGCTTCTTTATCAAAGCACAAAAGACGTATAGCTACTTTTAAGTAACAAGCCAACTTACAGGGACTAGGGAGTGACAGGGACTATATTATTGGTACTTTTTAGAACGAATAACTACCGAATTTAAAAAATGATTCCATGAATTCGTGTTACCTTGAACCTGAGATTCCCAACTGGTGGCTGAGCATATGGGATGCCTTTAAAGCTGTAGTATGTACCCCCATACTCATTCTCAACCACCTCGCCTTCCAACAAACCCTCACTGACATTCACTTGCACCATATTTATGTAGGTACTAAGTATACGTGCTCACTTGAAAGAAGACAAAACACAACTAAACTTAGAGCGCCACAATACACATATTGATGTAATAATCTATCATCGAATTCGACTGACCGGTTGGGGAAACATAATATATTAACTTCGTATTAATATAAGCCTTATGATTGAATGTTAAAGATGTTATTTGAATGCGACAAAAATAGACCTTGATGTGTTTTTATTTATAAGGTAGGTAGGTAAGTAGGTACATCAACGTCCACTTGCTTAATTTGAATAAAAAAATTAAAATTGAATTCTAGTAAACGATTCAAACTTTATAAATTCTTCTACACGTGTAGGTACATATCTGAGTACCCTTTCTCCTTGGTGAGGATCTACATAGATCAGAGCTGTCCAAAGTGTCCAAACCAAGGCCCGTGCGCTGTGGATACTACTGTAATATTTTTGAGCTGGGGCTTATATTTTGTGACTTGAGGCATGTGTTGTGTTTTAAACTAATGAAATAAGACAAAAAATCTTTTAAAAATTATCTAATAGGTAAGTACAATAAATAAAATATTATAATATTTTTATGTCATTCCAAATTAAATGAATGATTTCTTCGTAAGTCAACTAGTTTTTTATCAGTAGGTAGGTAAGTACTTTGTCCCTTCGTCCACGTTCATAACCAAGATTTCATAACTTGTTATGAATATGGATTTTTTTCACTGTTTCATTTCATAACCGCGGCATTAACCATTAAGGTCGATGCTTCGCCCGCATGTAGAAAATAAAATTATTATATACCTACTTACCTTAACCTAATCCTACCTCATGAATCACTCAATCTATTGGTGGAAACCGCATCATGATGCCTTGTGTAATTTAGTCCCCAAACGCTTCGCCTGGCTTTTACACCACCCCGGCACCCCGCCACGATGTGGAATGGCGGATGGTGAAGATAGACGAGTACTTTTTTGTGATAGAAAAATTAAATTGTGTGCTGTTGATCCGAGATTGGCTAGATTTTGAATTAAGATTACTTTTAATACAGGCATGTTATAAACAACGACTATTGTATTTAGGGCTTTGTATAGTCCGTAACGTATTTTTTTTTATATTGGCGTGGTTACAAAATGCAGTAGGTACCTATTAAGGATAGTTTAATAAGCACAGAATACAAAAAGTAGGTTTGGGGTAAGATAATCCTTCTGTTCTTGCAAGATGATTCCAGCCCCCTGATTTTGACTCGTCGGATTGCTCCCGGGTCGTAAACTTTTTCGAATCTTCGAACGACGTATTTTTACGGCTTACGTTATAGGAAAACACCAAAACTCCGAAACAAACACTTGCAGATCAAGCCAATATTTGTTCCGAACGGAACTAGCGATCGAACCCAAGACCTCAGAAACCGCGGCACCAACGATGCATTCATACATTAAAAAAAATCACCTTCAAAAATAAAACCACTGAGAATTCTATGGTACAAACTTTAATATAAAAAATGCATGAGCAATACAGCACCTCATTCATTTTTCAATTAAGACAAATCACAACTTACTAATTGGTAAGTGTAATCTTTACAAAAACAAACTATAACATTGTAACTTTATAAAAGTTTTATGTAACATTAAAGTTTGTTCTTGTAAACTTTTTATTTCTAAATATTATAATAGTAAGTACAGTTGATTATGTTTTTCTACATGTTTTATGATAGTTTCATAATATTCATAAGCGGAAAATGATTACAAGTAGATATTCCTTCAGTTTTTTTGGGACGGTGGCTCAATTAATCAGCCAATTAATTTTTAAAAACTTTTACAGACTATGTGTATTACGATCATATTTCGAGAATGCTTATGTTGACAAAATTTTGGCTAGTTTGTACAAGAAGAGTCTCACATAGATTTTGATGATGATAACACTATAAATAAATGTATAGAAACAAAATTATTTATTACCTACATAGTCCATTTTAGTAAATTTTGTATAAGTTTTTTAACTTCTTTTATTTTATTGTATCGAAAATATTTCATGAAACATATATTTTCCTATGGTTTATGTTATAGTTTATTGAACAATTAAAATTTAATAAATCTTTTAAATGGACTTTAGCTGCTATGTTTATTGATACATTGATATCATCAATTTACATTGTGATAATCATTTTCTGAAAGTAATTTGTCTCATCAGGCATTCCAATTTATTGCTACCGTTAAAAATATAAAAAATAATTTTACTCCAATTAATATCACAAGTTTTTTTATTTCCTACATAGTGTAGGCATTAATGAATTATTTTTATCATTTTAGCAGTATCTGTCTACTGCCTTGTCCATTTTCAAACTGTTTTAAAAACGAACTTTCTTGTTAAAACTAGCCTATAACTGGTGATATTTTTAAGTGGCAATCTTGGTGGCATGTTCTTGAGTATCTATGGTAGGTTTAGCCGTGCACTTGTATAGTTTTTTAACATTATTATTCAAATTCTCTCTGTTTCTCGCTATCTCTATGGCATAGAACTGCACTCGAGGGACTAGCATGGTGTTTTGTTCCGAATAGTCGCCTTTGGTGTCTGCTCTCATTAAAGTACCGAAACTGTAGTCTTCGATAATGTTTTTGAATTTTTCACAGAAAATTCTCCATTTTGCTTTGTTGACACTATTTTTGATCTCATTCTCTTGTATGTATGAGACGTCCAAGTCAGGAAAGTCTTGTTTGAAATGTGTGTAGATCAGATCATCATGGGGTGTGAGCTGTAACCATCTTGTGTCTACTGAGCATAGCATCTGGAAGTTCAACAAGAATTTTTTTAACTAATTGAAAGTACTTATTGTACTTATAACAGGGGTGGCCATATGTGATCCCGGCCATTAGTCTAGTTGATTGTGGCAAGGCAAAGAAAATATTAAGTCCGACATAGCATTACAATTAAACATTTTTACTCTGAAAATACTGGCTAATAGTAACAACTTTTCTATAGCAATTATTTGAAATTCAACATAAATGTTAGACATATAATAGCTACATAATAATTATAACAAAATTTTATAATATTTTCTCTGTATAACATTTTCTGCATATATATTATAATAAGTTCTAAGATTAAATTATTACAGTTGGTTTATATTGATATGGATTACTTTTGTATGCCTCATGACTAGGATAATCATTGATTACAAATTTTTTTTCTCTTGTATCAAATTTTGTATCATATTATATTGTGCTGACTCTTTAAATTTGTTTTGTGCCAGCTCTAGCATGCCAAGTGCTATGATGTCTTTCATCAAACAAGGTGTAATGTAAGCTATCCTTTTAAGGTAGGCAGCGGCTGTGGCTGTGCCACTAACATTGCCAAAGTCCATGAGTAGTGGTAATCACTTATTATCAAGTGGCCCACTTGCAAAACTTCTCTGCTACTTATGGCAAAAAAAAAATGTAACACACATTGGATCATTGTGTTTAGCCAGTAATGGGAAATTCTCCCAAATAAATATAAACAATGATCATAAATATGTAGATATGCTATATGGACTCTGAAATATGTTTACCACTCAATTTATGAGTGTTCAATAATGATAAACTCATACAAAATTCACTCAAATGATAATAGTGGAATATAATGAATAGAAATAAGCACTCCAGTGCAAAATTTACTAGATACATACATAAGACATGCTAAAGATTGAGCGTCAGTAATTTAACATCATCATAACAAAGTTAATATATTTTCTGTATAAAACATTCCTCAATTCTGATTCATATGCAAACAAGTACAGTTAAATCTATACATAGAATAAGTGTTATTAAAAAGTCTTTATTTTAACTTCAGTATTATAAATGTGAAAACAATTTGATAAATTTGAAATAATTTAAAAGAAAAATGATGAATAGTAGGTACTTACATTAAAATAAATATCACTGTGTTCCATAGCTTTTGCTGCCCACAAACGTTCGAGAGTCTCATCATTGCCGAATTCATCAGCCGGTCTTGACAACACGTCCTGGAATGATTTACTCATGTCATTAATTTACATTACAATTTAATGGCAATTTCCAACATACTTTACGTGTACAACACCCATTTCAGTGTGACGGCGTTGGAATTGTGAAACGCAGTCAATTTGCAAAACACATTAATATCAATGAAAATCAATTACAATTGCAAAAAACACTAAACATGCGTTTCTGCCGCAACCTAAGTTTTTTAAGTTAATCAAAAACGTTCTATTTAGCTATCAAAAAGTAATCTTACCATGTTGAGATATTTTGCTGGGAGTTTACTTAAATATTTCTGTCACAAAAGGGCAATTGAAAGCTTTCGTAAATTCATAAATAATGCACATGCGACAATGAATAAGTAGACAAGTATTGAAAATGTCAGAAAAAAAGTCTTCTATTCACGTTCGACGTTCCTACCAGCGCGTATTATTAAATCATATATTTGTATCTCTATTAAATTCCATATAAAAAAAAGAGATGCGACATGGACTAAAAATGTTTCATGCAGAAAAAGTGAGTTTCACCGTTTACGTTCTGTAGCACTAACTGTCAGTGTCAAAAATATGGCCAGTATGCTCAGTATTGCCCACAGGCAGAGGTATTACAGAAAAATAAAAAATACTTTCTTCTAGTTAGAAAAATGGCTTTAGAGTTTGTGAAGTCAGGCCTTGTAGAGTTAGGGCGTGTAAAGTTAGAAGCTTGGCTCTACATGAGATCTGATAACTTTTTGATAGTGCGAGTCTTGGCAACATTTTTCATGAAAATGTTTTTGATGAGATTTCATTTATTTTTGTTAGTTGCTTGTAACAAAATACTTTTTATATTTTTTTTCTTTTTAGGGGTGTATTTCTTGCACATGAGAGGGGCCCTTTTTTGAGGCAATTTTCAGACCTCTAGCGTCAACGAACTTCCATCCCCTACTTTATGGGGTTGGAGGATAAAAGTTACAAGTTATATAATTTTTTTGTTGTTTGTGTACTATTACTAGCTTAACTATCTACCAAATTTCAGCTGTTTAGGACATTATAGAGGGTTAATAAGTGAAAAAAATATTGAGAAGAAGATTTATTAGATTTAAATAAAACTTAGGTACTATTAACCTTTTAACCGCCCGACCTATCATCTGTAGAAGTGTATTTAATTATAAATGATTACATTGAATATTTTCCTAACAATACATATTTTGATAGAAACTAGCGAAAATAAATAGGAAAATCCGATTGAATGAGTGGAAGTATTTGGTCGTATATATTTTCTCTGGAGAAATAGACACGAAAATATGTGTCGGATTTATCCGACGTAGGCGGTTAAAGGGTTAATCTTCAGTTTTATTTATTCCTAGAAAATGTTATACATAGAGTCAAACAACACTATTTCTAACTCAATTTTATTTCTATCTGGAAATCACAGCTAAGTATCAAGATTAGTTGAGCGGCTACAAGGTTGGTTGGTGGGTTGGTAGTTGCCCACTGACCTGTAATACCGGTCAGTGTGGTTGCCATACGAATGAAGTACAGCGAGTGCCCATAATTTTTCTTCACTTTTTTGCCAAGCTGTACACAAGCCGTTATTTTCAATCTGCCCATTTTAGGACCCATATTGGACAGCGCGCCCTGCGCGCTTCCAATAAAATGTATATGTAGTATATTTATTTTATTGTTTTGTTTTTGTAATTTTAGGAACCCGACGACTTCAAATCATCAATCATTAAATTATTTTATCAATATGTTTCCTGTGTGCACCTATCATGTTACCTATAAACGCGACAACTCTTACCTAATTTCATGACTAAAGTATTTAATAACTAAAATTTAAACAATAAATTAAACAGTCGCACTCGCTCACGTCAAAGTTCGCTTAATAATTAATAATTTAATAATAATTTGAAAATTTATTTATTTTCTCAATTATGAACGCATCCGAATACGCGACTAATTATATGAGATAGTGCGATTGGGATATTACGTGCCAGAGCAAGATAGCCGTTTCGGAAAAATTCGTTTGGGCTTCGTTTCGTCACAGGATTTCATTGGACAAGAATGGAAGAGGGTGGCGCATGCGCGTTATGCCGACGCCATCTCTGCAACTACTGTGCCTATTATGTACTTGTTCTAGAGTAAAGTGAATGCTAATTCGTGGTAAAAAGTGTGAATAAATCATGGAATTATAATAGTCGCGAGTGAGATCAAGTGTTCGTTCACAGTGATTGAACAAGACAGTGACATCACGGTGACTTCGGCAACGGCGGGTCATATCTTGCGGAAGTTTCCTGGCTATAGCAACGCATATTTTTTGCGGCTATCTTTGCCGCGGCCCGCCACACAGGACTTATTTCATGGGCCTTTGTCGCTATAACAGCTAGTGGTAACTCTTCCATCTCATATATTCATCGTTGATTAGCGCCAATACGTAGAAAGCGGCCTCACAAGGCGGACAGAACGGTCCCCGCGTTCTTACGCGCGTACTGCTTATACGTTTATTATGTATGAATTATTGTTGTGGGTCAAAGACATCGCGGTGTGTTAACCTGCTACGAAAACACTGTCGTAAACTTAGCTACCTTTATGTTTCAGCTTGTGTACGGCCGGGACGAATACTCGCCGTATTAGACGCGTTTGAAATGAATTCTGCTTTAAAGCCGGTGCTGCCCCAGCCGGGAGTGCCGCAGCCGGGCGGTCAGGCGAGCCCCGCAAAGGGGAACGTGGCCAACGCCAACCACGCAGTGGGGCACCCGCAGGGCGCTCAAAACTCGCTGCACCACGCCAGCAACAACCTCGTCGGACAGAACCTGACGCATCACGCGCCCGCACCACAAGTCCCCGCTAACGCGCACGCAGCGCCTCCTATGGCGCCAGTGTCTGCTAACATGGCACAAATGGCACAGAACATGAGTCACCATGGCAACCTCTCTCACGTCACGACTAACTCTGTCGGACCCTCGAACTTGGCCGCGAGCCCGAGCAAAGGCGGGAACGCTAATACTCCACTCAGTCTAGTTCAAGAAAAAGCTCTGGCACTTACAAGAACTCCTGAAAAGAATGAGCCTGATTCTACTGGACATGCTAATGGCACTATTGATTCGCCCAAGTCTGCTTCGAATGCTCCTTCTGCATTGAAGCCTCAAAATCCTGAGTCCAACAAGGACAAGCAGGATATTGCTAAGACATCACCAAGTACTCCGAAACCTCCTGAAAAGCCGTTAAGTGCACCAAACACTCCTCAGAAACCAGAACCTGCAATTCCTGCTAGCGCAGCTGATGGACCCGCTCAACCTAAAGTGGCCACAGCAAATGAACCTCCAGAGAAGTCTCCTTCCAAGCCAACAGAGTTGAAACCAGCACCAGCGGCGGCTGATGTTCCACCAACACAGAGTGATAGCAAGCCTGTTCCAGAGTCTGCAAAAGATAGTCAATTACAAGAGAATGCACCTACACCAGTGAAGCAAGATCCTGCCCCAGTTGAGAGTGCAAAAATTGAAAGTGCAGAAGTTGAAGCCAAGAAAGAAAAAGAGGAACCTAAAGTTGAACAAAAGCCACAACAAAATGAGGAGAAGGAGGAGAAAAAGGAGGAAGTAAAAGTGCCAGAAAAATCTGAATCTCCTAAAAAAGAGGAAGAACCTCCTGCAGACAAACCTGAGAAAGTTGAAAAAGTCGAAGAAAAAGTTGAGGAGAAGAAATCTGAAGTTAAACCTGCTAAAGTGGAGAGCAAGCCTAAGCCTACACTTAAGTTGGCAACAGTGACTACACCTATGAGAAAGAGAAGGCAGGCGTCGCCTAGCAAATCTACAGATGGGGTCAGTCCGGCAAAAAAACTGACTGAGGGTGATTCTACTCCTGATGCGAGGACTAAGAGGAATAGAACCAAGGTTTGTACTTATTCAATGTTATTTTCTTACTTTACATAATTTCTAACCTGCTTTTATTATTTTATTTCATTTGAAAATAACAGTTGCAAAAAAGTTATAATATAACTGAATAATGATTCAAGTGTTGAAATGTGCCTTGTATTAAATTTTTTCTATATTTACATAGTTGATTCCTAACATTATAATCTAAACTAATCTAAACATTTACATTGTAAAAACATTGAAAGGTTCTAAAAGATCTTACATTCCATTAATTAGGAGTAAATTTAATAAATCTTAAACCGAATACACCTGAGCTATACCATTCTAAACTTAAAATTTGTTATTTGGCATTTTAAATATAGAAATTAAAATCCATTAACATTACTGCCTGGTTTGGTAGTCAGAATTCAAATAAAAGTATTGTGAAAATTAGTGAGATAAATCTATAATATCAAAGTTTTAAAAATTTTAATTAGATAATAATTTGGCGCCATCATTATTTTTTTGTATTTGTACTACAAAAAAACAAAATTGTCGTAACTTATTACAGTGTAAAATAGAGTAGCTATCTCGGTATATAACCAAACAAACACTTATTAATCCTCGAAATCAGAACTCATATTATTTTTTTACGAATCGTAGTTCCGTATAATTATGCGTAAATAACTTATTTTGCGGCGTAGTTTTATATGAAGCGAACTAGCTGTTTTTTTCTGCAGTTGTCTACAGAATTGTCTCTATCAATATTTTATTACCTAACTCAATCGTCATCGGGCTTTTTATAACACAATTTTTACGTTTAATTTTCGACTACCATGTAAATTTTTTTAGCACACTTTCTCACGAAAGTTTATTCAATCGTAATGTTGTTTCTGAAAAGATAAACAGATAATACTTGTTTTACGACTACTATTTACATTATCGAGCTTTTTCAGGCCATAGAAATCGAAATTACAATACTAACGAAATACCAACATAAACACTTTTCCAAATACAATGACGTGAAAATGTGTTACGATAGCTATGCAATAGCTCGTTTAAAACTAAATACAGATAAAACTTGTAAATTAACGTTTATATCTTTGTGGCAAATTCACGGAATGTGGCCCCTCTGCTAAAAGTTTGATGTTGTCTACCTAGTTTAATTTTATAGGATCATGTGTTGTGCATGCATGTTTTGACTGTCCTGTTGGTCTAGTGGTTAGTGACCCTGACTGCTAAGCAGGAGGTCGTGGGTTCGATCCCCACCCAGGACAAATCTTTGTGTGATGAGCATAAAGATTTGTTCTGTGTCTGGGTGTAATTTATCTATAATATGTATGTATTTACTAAAAAAATAATGTATTTAAGTAGTATATCAGTTGTTTAGTACCCATAACACAAGCAAATATAATTGCTTACTTTGGGACTAGATGGCGCTGTGTGAATGTGGTAGAATATTATTATTATTATTATGTGTACCTAAATACGAACTTCTAATATTTTTAGTTTGCGTAACAAATGCTAGGTAACCTGCGTTCGCGGACTCTAGGCTAGGTCCTGGGGTAAGTGGCATTTTGCCCTCAATAAAACTAACAAAAGCATTTTGGGCCTCGCCTCACATAGTACAATTTTTAGTTTAAAAGTCATTTCTGTAGTATTACAACGATTTCTAAGCTCGTACATTAAACAATCGCAACAGCTACTTAAACAACATATTGATTCAAGGGTCGTAATACTCGTAATGAAACAAGTAGGGGTGCGGGAGTCTGCGGGACGTAACATCGAAGCTAAGAACACATTCAGAAACGGGTGATTCGATTGACATTAGACCTTAATTTATACTGTAAGGCTATTCAAAATTCTAGGCTAATTCTTGACGAATAGTCACAAAATAGATTGATTCCATCTGCGCGATAGCGCGAGAAATATTCAAAGGAACCTAGGTACGGTCGGCAACAAAAGTAGCTGAAAATAATATTCAAAATTTCATAACGCATTACAATGATAATCATTGACGCATTATATATGCGTAGAATACCTACACTACATGACAAGACAATAATTATCATCGTAAATTAAATTTTAGATATGTTCGGCAACTTTTGTTGCTGACTGTACATATATTTTGAAATAGAATATTTATTAATAGTTTCTAAACCTTGAGGATACAACATGATGAATAAATTAAATGTTTTTGTGATATTAAAATTTGTTTTTTCATTAGTATTTATCAATTTCATTTGGGTTTCAAGTGGTCAGAGTTGTAGAAACTAATAAATTACGAATTAATAAAAAAAAGGTAAAAAATAACACATTAAAATTTTGAAATACGTCGTTTCTGATTTAGACACCTTTATTACACATCAACACTGAAGATGAGGCGTAATACGAACAAAGATGGCGCCACGCCTATCCCAGTCTGAAAGTGGTTTTAAAAGATTACCTAATTATTAAGAAAAATGAAGTTCATATCAGGGATATCTGTCAGGTTCATTGACCGCGGCGATGCGTAGGGGCAACGAGCGCGCGACCTTAGCATTGAACTTTACGACCAGCCGATTGTTTATAGGTACCATAATAAAAAGTATTCTAGTTTATGTTTTGAAATATCGTCGCTTATACAACAATACCGCGCAAGTCAATTTTGACTGGTTTTCTGAAGAGACAAATAACTATTTATATTTTTTTCAATACATCGTTAATCTTTAATGAATGCAAAAATATTTTTTTATCTTTAACAAATAATTTAAATCAATTTTTGCATTCATTAAACATTAATGTATTTAATAAGATATAAACAGTTATTTGTCTCTCCTGAAAACCAGTCAAAATTGACTTGCGCGGTATTGTTGTATAAGCGACGATATGCAAGAAATGCAGAGTTGAGTGCAATATAAACTAATTCAATAAATTAATTTTCAATTCTTGTATGGACAGACGTGTGTACATAAACCGTTTTCTTTGAAATTATCGTTAGTCTAATATTTCAATAAGTATATGGCTATAAATTTACATCGCAGTTAGTCTAAAAAGAGTAGACTGTGTGAGGTATCTTTGTTTCTCTCAGTTTGTAAGACAGAGATAGAAACACACTTGACTTACAAAAATACTGTTTACTAATGCATTTATTCTAAGTCAAATCATGATATCTCTTGACTTGAATTGTGATGAGTACCTTTTCTGTTTGCTATATTAGAATTACTAACCATATTTTTAATCTTACATATTAATTTAAAAACTTTTCCAATAATTCACAGACACTCAAAACTGTCTAATTAACAAACTTAAAAATACAACTTTGATTCACTCTTTCTCTCGATGTCCCTAATTAGTTCTAAAAAACTTTTCTAGAGTCTCTTTGTACAAAAAGGCGCGCATTCTCTACCAGCTATCTTTTACTCCTTAGCTAATCTTAAAGCCCACTTCACACTGGCCTGCTTGCCTGGTGTCGTGTCAACAGTCTACAACAATCTATGAAAGTCAGCTAATAAGGTCAAGGTCATGTTGGTATAAACATAGAACAAACTTACACACATTGTATATATTATTGTTCTATAACAATAATACTAAACACTCAATGAAGTGTAAGAGTTTCATTTTAAATATCTTAAAAACGAATAATATCTACAATGAAAATTGATACTAAATATAGCACACATTTTGCACACACATTGTTTAAAGATATGTGACAAAAATGGACCATAAACGGCATATCTTTTGACTGCATTTACTTAAAACTCTGATTCTTATTGCGCCAAGGGATTGCAGACCTGGTTATAAATAATATTAATTTTCCGTTTTTGTTTTTGAGGTACGGAACCCTAAAAAGGGAATTTGACAGTTCTTGTCGGTCCGCGTCTGTGCGACCACGTTACGATAGATGTTAATGGGCTAATACACATTATTATGGAAGAATATTTTTTGTTTGATACGATACGCTTCTGAAACGTGTAGAAATAAACTTAGTGCATCCATCCATACATAGCCGTGTCAGCGTTTCTACGCTGGTTTATCAGATAACTATCAGACATATTTTATAATGTTGTGGATAATATTGGTTAATGTTGGCGTTACATATGCCTATGTATGTTGGGCCAACATATGGAAACTATACGTAGTTGGTAATTGCAAGTCATGATGACGTCATAACTAATGTTGTTATTTTTCATCAGGTGCAACTGTACCAGTCTCCTACTCCGGAGCTGGCCATGGCGACCAAACTGTCGGCGTCTGCGGGACGCTCCACACCGACTAAGCCCAATGACGACAAACTTATTGTCTTCTACAAGTAAGTACTTTAACTTTCTTATTCTTTGTTTCACAATTAATATTTCCTAAGCGGGTAAACAAGAATATGATTAATTGTATTATTTAAATAACTATATCAAGTTAGAACATTCCAAATACTTGTAAACAATATAGTCAGAACAGAAGCCCACACGATTTTAAGTTAAATTTGCGTCATATTTATACACAATAATAACTTAAAATCTAGATATAATGCACTTGTTATTTAATTTATGTATGCTACGGTATACATGCGTTTTGAAATTATGGATATGTTCAGCTGCCTTTGTTGCTGACTATACCGACTATATAAACTGAGCATTACGTCAAATACATGCAATCATGACTGTTATTTTCCAATATCATTGTACACGTGATGTGTGTAACGGCGTCTACAGATAGCATATTACAATTTATGCAATTCGAACATTTGCCCGAGGCATCACCCATAGTGATATTAAGCCCGAGGCATCACCCATAGTGATATTAAATATAAAAAAATATCGAATTGAATATCCACATCAATACCTGTGGAAAAGCGTTGTAAAATGTTTTAGCCCCACCCTATTAGTATCAACCTTAATGTTACAAATTTAAGGTAGAAATTGCTGAATGGATTAGTTTTTACAAAATGCCTATTTCTTGAAACTCCTTATAATTTAGTGAGCGATACACTAATTAAGTCGTTAATATTTTCTCTAGGAACGAATACCTAGCAGTGCGCAACGCCGAAGGAGGTTTCTATGTGTGCCAGGCGATGCAGAACGTATACCGTACTACACGTAAGATCAAGATCCGCTGGCTCTCGCAGGACAAGGCGGCTGATCCTTCCGGAGAGACCTATAAGCCTGACTTTTACGATACTACAGGTATATAGATTCGTTTGTTAACAGTTTTGTAGGTAGATTACTTAGTGGCGCATGTCATACTTGGGTAGACCGAAAGCGTAATTTGGAGTTTCGAGTCGTGTGATTTGAGTTCTGCATGAAATTCAGTATTTAAGATTTAGAAATAAAAACATAAAAGTAATGATTTACCTAATATCTTTTTTCTTATGGACGTAAGTTTAGTCGAATATAGCCGACGTTGGCGTTAATTTGAAACGTTTGTTTCGTCCACAGACATGGAGTGTGTGCTAACAACGTTGTCCCTGTCGCGCGGGGCGGGCGGCGCCCAGCTGCTGCGCGCGGCCGAGGCGGCGCGCGCACGCTCCATCCTGACGCGCGCGCTGCAGGCCGAGGTCACGGGCGAGCCGGCGCACGCGCTCACCGAGGAGCATCCCGACGGACGTACGTAGCCTACGATAGCATTTCCACCAACTGGGTCACGCCGCGCCAAAGCGTAATACGTTGTTATAGGAAATTCAAGCTTCTATGCAATAGTTAAGATTCATATTTGTATGGAATTTACACTGCTTGGAACTCGGTTAGATCCGCGCATGCTGCGCTCGGACGGTTGACTCCTTGCGTATGGCGACGCTCGGCTATCATCGTGTCGCTCGGCTACAGGCGGGCGGCAAGTTCAAAGCATCACTACTAGTCGCTGAGAGAATGTCAGCGGATACGTGAACATGCGCGCCGTAGCCGCAGCTTCCAACAGCTTGTACACTGCTATCGGCTACAGTGACGCATGCTAGCATCGGCTGCAACGCGCCCCAGTGTGCCACGTTTGATTGAAATCGTACATTAGTCATATGTATACGTGCATTTCTCATTTTCATTTCATTTCATTTCTACAACTACGAGCGTACAATATTCTAATGTTTCGTGATCACAGAGAACACTTTTTGACGGAGAAAAGCTATATTATTCACACTCAATGCGTGAACAGTATTACTACATTTACGTATAATACAAATTCGCATCCAAAGTGAGCGCGGTTTTATACTTTTACCGCCATCTACATTTCACACTTTTGATAAATTTGATTATTATAAATTATTTTTTTTGTGATCTACAGTGGACCTATCTCTATACAAGGACGAGTCTCAACTGGAGAAGAAGTCACGCAAACGCAACAGTTCAAAGTCTTCACCCAGAGCTAAACAAGACGACTCTAATGACATAGAAGTGAGCATTCGTTTTTGATTACTACATTAGGCTTCAAATAACGTTAATTTTGGAAACTGGTTGAGTAGGACCTTGGCTGATTGTACAATGTGTGACCAATTAACACTCAAGTAGTGCACAAGATCCCAAGATTTCTAACACAAATAACAGACCAGCAACTGAATAAATAACATAAAGACAGGTGCCTGGTGTAGCTACTGTATACTATGGGTGAGTTAAGCATTCACAGTTTGCAATGTAATCAGCTTGCAGGCAGCTTATAAAACCTGTCATTTTGTACTCATCACTAATCCCACCAATTAGTGATGAGTACCTGAGAAATTGTTAAGTGTAACCCCCTGTTTCACCCAAATAGTCCAAAACAAATTTCAAACAAGTCACACACATATCTGTGATGAAACAGGTTATTATAGTATGCTATTGTGTTTTGATAATGATACTGGATAATAAGGATATAAATATTTTTTATTTCAGGAATCGGCAACGCCCGTGAAACGTGCGCGAACGACGCCAAAGCGCAGTCCAAAAAGCGCTCGCAAAACTAAAACACAAACACCGACTAAACAACAAAACAATAAGAGAAAATCGGCAGGTACCACGCCCATTGTGGCGAGCACAAGCAAGGTAGGCATAGTACAACGGATATATAGAAATGTACGTATCCGCCATCACCGCCATTTACATTCATGTGTGAGTGAGTAAGAGTGTGTGTGACGCTGCGGGAACGTCCGTGTCGGCCGTGAGTGCGAGCGAGACGGACTACGTTTGACATTGTACTCTTTTCAATTCTATTTTCAAAATGCTGTTGTTGTGTTGTGGTATATTGTAGAACATTCTTTTTTTAAATAATTCATTGATAGATTATACCTTTTTATTATGAGCACTAAGAGTTGTATCGACCACGTCTGGCCGCATCGAATCGTACTTTCAAATGCTTTTATTTTTATTTTCCGCCATTTAGAACCAGTATTTACTACAGGGAGATAGAGTGGGAGCCGAGCGCGTCGTCGATTCCACCACCTTGTGGTGCTCTCTTCTCTCCCACCCGCTCTCTTTCTCGCTCAAGTAAATGATTGTTCTAAGTGATAGAAAGGGATAAAAAGTAAAGGAAAGTGCAATTCTGTGCAGCCAGTCCAACATTTATTAATGTGACGGTCGGTCAATACTATCACGGCCTGCTCGGAATCTCTTGATATTCGCACAGTCGGTCGCAATACCGTTGTAATTTTTTTGAAAATGACATCGAGCATACGATCGCTTCGCATGATCGTGTTCCAAGACACTGACTATCAAAATTACCACAGATTGCAAATGTTCTAGAATATTCCATAGCTAATGTTAGCTCTCAGAATCTATATTTTTTTTATTATAAATATATTAAAGAGCTACAAAGAGAGGCTCTGTCGGACACCCACAGCTTGTTTCTCAAGTGCAGTTTGTATTAGTTAGTTAAATGGAAGTTGTTATGAACTTTGAGTGTTGGAAGATATCGATGGATTTATTTATCGGTTATTGCATGCTATAATTTATATGCACTTTACCATACAGCAATAGAAATGATTGTGAAAAATTTTATTTAGAAGGCAAGTTTCTTTTTTATTGGGTACTTTGATAGATTAAATACTTATTGCCACATCTTAGATAGGTACTAAACAAAAAAACATAAGATACAGAATTAGAAAATTGAGCAACTAAACCAGAAACTAAGTTCATTTGTATGTCTATCATACATTCACTGTTGTTGCTAAAAAAATTATGAACCTTATGATATTCTGTTTGGATTAGAAGATTTATATTTTTGTGGGAATAATACATTCAGTACATACAAACTCTTAATATTATTAATTTATTATCCTTATTTTTATACCACTTGAAGGTTTAATAAAATGCGTTACGAGTCACGACTGATAGAAGACAGTTGTAAAATTATGAACATACTTAAAGAGGTCTGAAGTTTATTCCTGTTGTTTTGAGAATTTTTGACAATATTTCCTTATCTGTGGTAAATTGTATCATGCAAGTTAAAAATTCCAGCGTAATACAGTCAGCATTTTTGGGTCAAGGTATTGATTTCTTTTAGTTATTCATTTGTCATTTCACGCATTGCGGTCCATTTACCAAATAAACTATACATACACAAAAGATTTTGTCGTAATTTAAATGTTTAAAAAGTTCCTCACTTTGTTCTGGAACAATATAAAAAAAAAATTCTTACGGTTTTCAAATAGACTGAAGAGGAGGTTCATAGGTGCTGACTTCCAGCTAGCATTATATTATAACTATACTATGGTCGAAAAAAATGTAGACTGTTAGTAAACAAATCATTGTTAAATTGGATCTCAAAATTTTATTTAAAATGTATTTTCTATTGCAGATATCAGTGGCATTAATCTGTAATTTCTTTTTTTTTTTTGTTTGTTTAGCCTGTGTCATCCCACTGCTGGGCAAAGGCCTCCCCCTGTACCTTCCACTGCTTCTTCTTACTTCTTATTATAAAAAAATCAAAATAATAGACTTTTTATAGGTTAATAATTTAACTCTACATTGATTTCGGCCTGAGTATAAATGTTATTCTATTTTAAATGTGTGCAGGAAAAGAGGTGTGCAACTAAAACGAAATATGGAAGGGTGAATGGGATGCATGGTGATTGCATGATTATTAAAAAAAATATGTAAATATTTATTCAAAACGTTATTCATATTATCGACGATCCCTTTTCATAGAAAACTAATATATTTAAATAATATACAACTATTATTTTTCTTGACTAAGATTTTGATATTTTTGATGCAAATTTTAGAATATTTTAAAATTAAATTTATTATTATTATTTAACTTTCTTTCTTAGCATTATTATTACTTGACTACAATATGAAGATTATTTAAAAAGATGTAAAAATTTCATAGTATTTATTAGTAGCATAAAAATACTATGAAAATTTTATGCTACTAATAAATACTATCTAAAAAAAATATTTGTAGACCATACTAGAAATTTTATATTTATTCATCCATTCACGAATATTTTGGCCGTCATTTTATATCGAACATAATTAAGCTGATTAAAACAATTGTGTGCTTAAAACAAAGTTCTAAATTCGAAAAATTATTATGGGGACCAATGCTTTAACTTTTAAAATCTAAAGTTTCATGTAGGCTTTAATTTATTACACTGTTCATTCATCTTCATTCATAAAACATTGCTTGCTTGTGTTCAAAATTGTATTATTTTCTTTTCATTTAGCTGTTTTCTTCTATTATTTGCCATTTTTCAATGATATGGCATGTCATATTGCATGACTTCTATGTGTATTATATATATTTGAATGTTGATCAATATGAATATTGTCTATTTAGGGTTTACACAGATAAAAATAAATGTGTGACTTGAAGGCAAATATTATTTTACTAAATGTCTGTTGTGTTATTCGTTTCAATAAAAATAGCATTTAAAAGAGTTTTGTTTCGTGGAAAACGGTGCGCTTTACGGCATGTTATAACGACAAATAAAAACTTATGAAAATCTTCACAGCATGCTAAATAATCATGGCAAGCTTTGAACTTACATTAAAACATTTCTATTATATGTCATTACCTTACAATAAAAGTTAGCTGTCACGAAATAAAGTCCAAAGTACAATATTCCTATAACGAATCAAAATTCTTTTACAAAAAGTGTGCGCTAAATGTTTTTACATAAAGAAATATTATCTGAATAAATAAATACTAACATTGTTAATTACATCAGACTGCGACGGCACTGAGCGAGAAGTCTAAAGCGAAAAGTACACCGAAGAGAACGCCAGCTAAACAGAAAGAGACCCCAACACCCATTCGTAAAGGCAGGAGGGCTGTTAAAGGTATTTTGAACTTAATTATTTATTTTTCGTGTATAAATTCGTATAATAATATAGGGATTTATATTTATGAGAATTGTACCACTCGAGATTCAGCTAAAGCGGAGACGAGACTAAAACCAAAGCACAGTTTCTTAAACTATATTTAATTTTACAAAACACGTTCTTGCCTCCATTTAGGTGGGTTCTTGGTTTTAAAGCTTAAACCAGTAATTCTTATTAAAATAAGTAGAAAATCGTGTAATTCCAGAAACAAAAGCGTCTCCAATAGTGCCGACACCTTCAACATCGACCGGCAAGACAACCCGCACGCCGCGAAAGCCGCCCGCGAAGAAATAATACACGTCGTGCTTCCGAGCCTGACAGTACCACTGTCAACGGACATTGTGACCAACCGTGTACTTTAAGTGTCTTACCCGTTAAACTTAGGTTCCCGAGCCCAAGGAGTGGATAAACAATGGACAGTTTTAACTCTCGCTTACAATTAGGCTTGGGTACTAACAAATCAACATCATATCAGCCGAATGACGTACACTGTAGGCCGCTAGAAATCAATCGGATACTTAATATTAGTCTCTAGTAAATATGGCAGTAAAGCGGGCAAGGCAAGGGAGGCATTTATATTTACCGACGTAAATTTAGTCGAATTGATGTTGTTAAAATGCCTGCATTGCTAGGGCCTAAGCTAAAAGTTCATTTACACTGTGCAACTTTTTAAATGCAAGAATGTTGATATCCATGTCTTATACACTGTAAGAGTACAAGTCAAAGACAGCAACACTTGTCTTACGAATCTGTACTGTGTAAATGAGCCTTATTTCTAGCCGTAAATAACGACTTGCAAGGGTAAGTGAAAGTGTATTCTATTTCTTACAAAATAAAAGCATAATTGCATTGGTTGTTTGGTCCAAGAGTAGAAGATGAAATCACAATAATTTAAGTTCTTTTATAAGAAGTTTAGGACTAAAACATTTTAGAAGATTAACTGTAATTCCAGATCTGAACATGTTGCTTTACGGGTTCAAGGTATCAGTAATAAGTGTAAGTTCGAGATATTATTTAGCAATGTTGCCAGCATTACGTCACATACATAAAAGCAGCAATGTTTACAGAAGATAAAGCTAGCTAACAATCTGATCATTATTTACTGATTGGCAAGCAATACATGTCTCTATTTCGAGTCACTGCTGAAATAGTTCATGACTAAATGTCAACCGTGTTAAGAGAATTGTTGGGGCTTTGATGCTCTGTTTGACGAATGACAGCAATACATCTATATGCCTTGAAAATTTGTTAACTTACTTTTTAGGCCTACACATACATGTTGATCAATAAATACGTATGTTCATTATCAGGACAGTGTTCAGTCTCAAATGGTTGATATAATTAAATTAATTTGTAACTAAGCAATACCCAAACCTAATTATAAGTAAGAGTATAAATGAGTTGTATGTAGATATTTATTATGGGTCAACTTCTATCTGCATAATCATGGTTTAATGTTATTTTATATTTCGCTGGAATCTGGTATAAGTATTTACATTATTATATTTCTTTTATTATGAAATGAAGTACAGTGTATTAATAACCGAATAGCACAATTTGTTTTTTTTTTTCTTTCAAATATTTGATAAGTTACTTGTTTTTAAGCAGTTTTGTGACATATAAAGAGCTGTGTACACGATATAAGTTACGCAATACATATTTAAATACTACCGTTCTCAACAAGTAAGAATAGACAACAATATAAACCTTATTTTTCGTACTTCTTTTTACATGCGATTTAACACAGTTAAACAGAGTGTAAAGAATGTCTGCCTACCCCTTCGGAAAAAAGGCTGACGCTGTGTTTTAATCATAAAACTAGTAACTTGTATCGTGTGTATAAATCTCTATGGTGTATCGTAATCTCGTCGGTTTTGGCGGGAAAACGATGTTGTATCTTGTGTTCGATTGAAACTTCCAAAACCCATTTTATGTTGCGATATTGGGTTACTTGATATTGTATATATAGTGTAATAGAGATGTGTGATGCTTACATAGAGTTAAAAATAAGTATGTTATATGGAACCTTTGTATTTAGGTATGACAGATTTATTTGGACATACATAAACTTATATTCAACCTCTTTAGAGTTTATCATGAAGTTTTATTCATATAAACTTAGGATATTATTCTTAACTTTTTATAAACTTGATTCTTTCATGGTAAGAATGCTTTAAAGAAATTATTTCAAAAGGCAACTTAATGTTAGGTAACATCACACACATCTGTTACACTAGCTTACAATTGTTTATATGTGTGAACAGTAACATGAAGCAATAATGAACTTTTTGCGAACTTACACTACATGAATGTGAATTCGTTGTTTCTGGAATTGTTAAAAATGCAATATATTCTTAGTAATATTAGACGGAATGTCTTGAGAGATTAGATAACTATTCTACCTCGGAAAGCGCGATATGTAGCTAATTAAAATATTGTCTTTTTATATTTTATTGGTTATAAGAGAGGTAAGCGTGTAGTGTAAGATTGCGGTAAATTAATAGTAAAAGTTGAACATCACAATTTGATGATATTGACTATGATATGGAGTGTGGGGAAGCGATTAACAGGTTAACATAGTTTTACTAACGTGAACTAACTACTTTATATAAGAAACTTCATTCAATGTAAATATATACGAGTAAGGAAACAAGAACACCATGAAATTATTAAGAGGGTACACCTACATTTATCCGCAATATACGTTTTACTATTGACAATCTTATTACTTACTGTTGTATGGTTCATTTTACAAATTAATTGCTTGACATTAAAGCTCAGTAGCTTCCATGCCCCGACAAACGTAGCGTAGGACATCCACCCACAAGGTGGACAGATGATCAGTCTTATTTAGAAATCTTTAGCGAGGCCAAGTGGACGTCCTATGGTTGCTATGAGGATAGCTCAGTATATATAATTAATATTCTCATAAATAATAGTTACAAATAGCAATAAATGCGTATAAATGTAGCTATGCCCTTGTTGAGTAACAGATGATAAGACATAAAGAGGTATTTTCATCTCTTTAAAAATTAGGCAATAGATTTAGAAGTTTCATTTTATATTATATAAGATTAGGCTAAATTCTGAAGTTTGCGTAGAATTCAATTAGATATTGCGACGGAAATCTTGTATATCAGTACAAAGAATTTAAAATTTATCAGATAATGTTTTTATCATTGGATGTTTTTGCTTCACATAAAAATATATTTTGATATGATCAGTGTTTATTTTTGAATTAAGATATAAAGTGTGGTGTCGCTGTTTATGGGAATAACTGTCATACGTTTTGAGCAATAAAAGTATGTTGAAGATATTTAAAAAATGTCTTCGATAGTTTCATCTGCAGTCTGGACCAAAATTAAAAAATGTGATTGTAACTGGTACAGTCAAATACCAAATGTTATAAATTTATCACTGCCTACTGTTAAAGTAACTTGAAATATCTAATAGTTAAATGAAATATATTTACCACAGATAGTGAATATTCCAACTTCGCCTTTATAGTACACACATGTTGGGTTCTGTGGTCGTTACATCGAATTCTGTACTTACTTATTCGAGGTTATAATATAAGTCTGCGGAGCTCCGGCGTACTTTGTGTGCCAGAAGTGTAGAAGTACATTAAATCTACACTTTGTTACGTGACTTGTAAGGTTGTTTATACAATGCGGTGAGGTCCCCGTACATTTTTGTTAAATTGTTTTCCATTTATACCTTTACGTTGTTATCAATAACTGTGCTCATCCCGAGCGTGAGAGTGTGTGTGAAGTTGTGAACATTAGAAAATCTTAAGTACCTACATTCTAGGTAGTATTTCTAAATAGGTTAATTTCTTAAAGAGAATGGAATAAGCTTAGAATATAAATTATTGTGTGTGTATTTTCTGTTTAAAACGTGTACCTACTTGAGTGGAGCGAATGTTTGCGACATTGTAATGGCACTCTGGTACAATAGTTGTAAAACATAATTTTAGCGTTTTATACAAAAAAAAAATATCAGTTCGAGAGTACTATTGTAACAGAAAGTCCACAAATTTATATGCAATTAAAAATAAATATGATTTAAGATAATTCTGTGTTGTATTATTGTGTGCGCTATGCTCACGTTCTGTACTCACTACATTATCTAGGGCTACAAGGTTTAAGGCATAATTATGACACCTGCCATCTTCTTTTTTTTTAATTCGGAATTTGTACAGAGCTATATCGAAGGACCGTGTAGTGACGGATTAAGAATACATGTCACGACGTCATGCCAACCCATGGGTGTCGTAAAAGGCGACTAGGAGTAACCTTATGCAGACAAGAGCACTGCAAGAAAAGGAAAATTCGAAACAAACTATACCAACCCGTCGGGCCAGCGTGGTTAGGCTAAATTCCTTCCATATTCTTTGGACGAGACCCGTGCCCAGCAGTGAAGTGAGTTGAATTGATGAGATAGAAGGATTGGTGTGGCAGATCCTGGCTTGGCCACCATCGTGGATGATTTTAATAATGCAAAAAAAAATTAGTCGCTAATTGGTCGAAATTATTCGTCAACATATATTAGAATTGGTCGGTCAATGGTTCAACAGTTATATGCGTTTTTAATTGGCCGATCTGGGGAGAGTACCCAGCTTGGGTTTTATCTTTGCCTTATATCTTTTAAACTAAAATTAGACCGAATCTGATATTTGACGACTCAGTTTGGGAGAAAATAGATTTTCGCTAGGTGTCTTAGTTGTTGAGATATGAATGTCTCACCTATCTCGCCAAGCTGGGGAGACTTTATCGGCCACCTAATAATGCTTATTTTTATCTTTTGAGCCCGTTAAGACTGTCCGACAAATGCTAGATATTTGGAGACAACTTTCGAATATTCTCTATTTTATTCAGTCACATTGAGTGGTGTGGTAATAGACCACCTTTTACTCTTTGGGAAATTAGCAACTTAATAAAATAAAATAAAATCGAATACATTATAAAGAATCTATTTACTCATCATCAATGATTTCCAATGGATATTCAGTCATGATTAATCCTCTACTCCATAACGCATCAGCAATTTGTAGTTTTGCAGCATCATCTGCCAAGGTCAAATTCTCCACTGAAATATATTCTGGGTATGTTACTATTAAAGCTTCTATGGCTGGAGCAACCTCTTCTTCAATTTCTAAATAGGTTAAATCATTACCATGATATTCAAGTGAATTTTCAACATAGTAATAAAGCCTTATTGTCTCTTCAGACACCATTCTCAGTATATTTTTTCGCAGTAGTCTTATCTTTGTGTCAAGACTTATTTCAACTCTATTAGTTACTTTACCATTTTCTACCATCATATCATTATCACCAAATACTGTAACCATTTTTTCTATATCATTCAATATAGGTGGTAAAGCAGCATGCTGGAAATTCTTATGCATTTGGTCAACAGCGTCATCCATTGGCAAATGCTTTTTAATTTTATCAAACAAAGATAAAATAACATCTGTAATACGCTTCTTGGTAGGAGTATTTAAATCCGAATGAACTAAACCAAAATGGTCATAGAGATCAAATGGTAGTCCTTGTCTTAATTCTACATTTTCATTTATCGCCATTTGTAATGCAGCTGGGACCATTATTTCAAACAAATCTGCCCAAGAGTGCTTCTGGTACATGCTGATAGTAACATGCAGTGAATGTTCTCCATCTACTGTGACTCCTTGGTGTATATATCCTCTAGGGAAATAGAGCATGTCACCTGCTTCCAACGTCACTTCCATTATTGGTTCACCAATTTCTTCTTGATCATAATTCTTAGAAGATACTCGGGGTAGTACTTCATTGTCATTGAGCGGTTTGTAAATGCGCCAATGTTTCTTCCCCTCTGTTTGCAGTATGAAAGCTTCAATGTCATCGTAATGAGGAGCAAACCCTTGGCTGTCTGGTGGAGTTAAGTAAGAATTAGCACCAACAAAACAATTGAAGAACTCTTGCATAGTAGCATTTAATAGGTGCAATTTCGGGATGTATGTTTGTGGATTCAATAATCGCACACTACAACCATTTAAGTAGAAGTCCCACACTAAATGAGGATGTGCTCTACCTTCAGGGTTGTGTGTCTCTCTCTTACCATCAGTATAAGATGTGATGTCAATATTTTTAGTAAACTGAATACTCTCGGTACGCAACATATCATCAATAAGAGGTGTATTTAGTAATTCTTTGTAGTATTCTGGCTTCTTTCTGGCTATGTGGAGTGGCTTTTTCTCCCACACTCTGTTAAGGAATTCATCCGGATCATAAGGAGCAATCATCCATTTGAATACTTTAAGTCCTTCCTCCGTACTGTCTGTTTGTACGGGAACAAATTCGATACCGCTACTTGTTTGTGAACTGTTGTCATCACTTATTTGGTAATAGGCATACTCTTCATCAAGTTCGACTGGTGTGTCTACGGGTAACTTACGAGGCACAGGAACTAGGATCGGTACTTCGTCGGGCTCGGATATTTTGTCCTTAGATTTATTCTTCAAAGATTTATCATTAACCTTTCCTTTAGACTTTTTCTTCTTGTGTTGCTTTTTCTTAGATATATTTTTCGTCTCCTTCTCCTTTCTCAGTTTGTGTTTAAGTTTTTTAGTGATCTCTTTAGTAATTTCTTCTGTTATTAATTTGCTGGGTAATTTTGGAGATGACTTGTTGTTTTTAGATTGATTTCGTTTCTTTTGTTTTTTCTTCTGATTTAATGATTTTTTATTCTTGTAAATAGCGAAAGCAGACACCGGGGAATCCATTTTCGTACGTAAACACTAGCACGTGTGAGTCTTGCACTTACTATATTATTCTATATTAATCTTAAGTATCGATGTTATTTTAAATGGATAATAAATGCCTTAAATCGAGAATACATGGTTGACTACTATGTCTTTATTATAGTAAGTGTAAAACATGTCGTTTGATTCCAGATTCGTTTGACACTTCGCCATATGTTATTCTGATCAAAAAGTGAGGTTAGGATTAGGATAAAGTTGCCAACAATATAATTTTCAGAATGTATTAAAAAAAACGTTCTAGCCTACATACAAAAATTTATTATTATTGCTCTCCGTGGTGGAAATTCAGAGAAGCCTGATATGAATGATGATGATGAAATGAGATGAAACCAACACACCTTGCGGTTAACGACAAACTCATGTGGGTCAACACACCAACAACGTCTCTTAAGATATTATGTGGTGCGAATATGAACTCTAGTTTGTGTTTGCTCGTCCAGCGTAAGCGTTTGAAAACGCGCCGTCTATCACACATGTTAAGCGCGCCTGGACTGATTGTCTTCTTTTTTAACTATGGTTATAAGTGCTATAACAGCTTTATGTGGGTGACGATCATTGAGTTATTATGTAATACCTACATAATAACTCAATGGTGACGATTCGACGTCGAAAATAACTTGTAGACATGATTCTACTTTTCCCCATTGAAAATCCCCATTGATGGGGATTTTCTGTAATTCTTGAGGAACATATATTATTGTCGCCTTTCTTAACGAATAACACCACTACAGTATACACCCCTGCGCCACGCATCTAGTGTAACCAGTGAACGGAGTTTAAGAGCATTCGATTTTAGTAGAGCAGATTTTGAGGTCTCGTGAAAGAGATATTAAAGTTTCGTAGACGTCTCGTAGAGGTGTTGTTGAGGACTAGTAGAAAAGATTTTGAAGTCTCGTAAAAGTGATGTAGAAGTTTCGTAGAAGTCTTTTAGAAGTTTCGTAGAAGTCTTTTAGAAGTTTCGTAGAAGTCTTGTAGAGGTGATGTAGAGGTATCGGAGAGGTGTTGTTGAGGTCTCGTAAATATAATGTAGGAGCCTCGAAGACGAGATGTAGAAGTCTCGTAGAGATGATGAGTCTCGTAGAGGTGACGTCGGTATAGAGAATAGAGAATATATCATAGAGAAGTCGTAGAAGTTAGTAGATATCTCGTAGAGCTGATATAGAAGTCTTGTAGAGGTAAATGTAGAACTCTGATTGAGATGACATAGAATTCTCGTAGAGTTTTCATAGAGATGATGATAATATAGCCTATAACCTTCCTCGATAAATGATATAGCTTCTAGCGTTTAACCAAACAAACAAGTTCTTCAGCTTTATAATATGAGTATAGATAAACAAAAGACAAGATTCAATAAAACCACAGAACAGCCCCCTGATTCTGACTCGTCGGATGGCTCCCGGATCGTAAACTTTTTCGAATCTTAGTACAATGTATTTTTACGGCTTAAGTTATTTAATGTTAGAAAATAGTCTACCGTACCTACCTTTACAAAATTAAAAACTGATTAATTTTAAAAAAAATTCTACAACCATTAATATATTTCTTTAACATTATGATTTTTACGTTTAATTAAACTGACATTTCCGGCCGAAAATTTTCCGACAGCTGAGAATCAGAGGGCTGAGATAGGTTTTTATAATAAAACAATAGTTACTGTTTTCAAGCTGATTTATTTACGAATTACTTTGAATACAGTTTGTTCTATAATGCGGTTATCCATTGAAGGCATTTTGTGTTTTATAGCTATGCACTACACACTATTTACTATAAGAACTGATTAAATTACGATGTGATTGCTGCTTGTACGAACATAGATTAAGTTTATAATAATAATATGCTTATTTTATACTTAGAAATATATTTTTTATAATTCTAACATTCAATACATTCTTTTCGTAAATTTTATATAAGTATAGTGATTGTGCTCAAAACTATAGAACGTTCCCTGTAAATAATTTTTATCATTAAAAGATATTTTGAATATCTATAAACTGAATGTTAATTAGCAATCTTTCCCATGCATAACAAAGAAATTTCAAAACACCTATTATTTATAAATATATTTTTATCTTCTCTTAAGTTTGAGTAATATTGTCATCCATTGGGCTTCGGCCATCGAATCGATATGAAAAAGTGGAGTTGGATAGGTAAAGGTTCAATAGAAAATATTATAGTAGCTGTACTCACACAATACAAGGCGCATACCTGAGTAGTAGCCTATAAGACAGTGTGTCCACCCTCTATTAGTAAACGTCTTTGTTCGGGATTGTTGAATTGCCTAATTAGAAAAAATAAACTATTTTGTGTACTTGCTTTTAAATGAAAGCGAACTATATTCAAAATTTGAAAAGTCACAGCCACACAGTTCATATATATTTTACGATAACAACTCAAACGTGGACTACCAACAGCAACTTGATTATGTATACTTTATTTTGACTTCTTTTATAAGTAAAGTAGTCACTATACTATAAACACACCTATAGACAAATTTATTTATATATGGGTATTTTATTTTGCACAGAAAAATGTATGCACTACCATCCTAATATAATTTTATTTATTTACTTTTATGAAAACATTTTATGTTGAAATTTATATTTAGGTATATAGGAGATTAAATGTCTATAGATATAATATAAATAATTATCTATTTATATATTTTTTTATAAATCCCATGAATCTACAAAGTTATTGGTCATCTATCACACATAATTGATACGTCAATTTTTATATTTGAGTCTATGTATATTTTTAAGTTATAATATTTTCTAAGTAGTAGGTATAGGTACAATATATGTAGTGATATTTAGGTATATTTACTCTTTTTATAGAGGATAAATGTGAGATCATGATAATGTCCTTTCCAATATTAGAGGTATTTCATGTAATTTAGCTTTTTTTTAATATGGCAAGAATAAAATTGTAGAAACTTTACATATTTATTGATATGTCCAGAGTTACATACTGACTGAATTTTTAAATTGTAAGATGGATTCTTTGTAAGAATATTTCTTAAATTTTAGTTGTAATAATTGTAAAACGTATACGTGTTATAGAAGGACATGTTGTTAGTCAGTCTGTTTAGATATTACATTGTTTTCGTCATTGTTTACTTTGTTTTTATTCCGCCACTTTTATAATAGGTATTTCGCAGGTACAAAACTCTAAAAAATGAATTAGAAAAGTTTGAAAATTTGAAAAATCCTCTTCAGTCTTATTATCATAGCTATTTACCACCAGGCTCTTTGTAACATTCTCTTTTAAAGATACAAACTGATTAAACTTTTTCGCAAAATTCCAGGACGGTAGTTGACAAAGGGAAGAAAATAAACATACATTTCGAGAAAACTTTTGACATTAATTACAACTTATCAACTAAACAGTAAAGATAACTTATTGATTAATGTTTCCGCGCCCGTTTTTCATTTAATAATTCAAATTTTTTAATTCCGATCTTGGGGAATTTGACGTGAGCAAACTCTTTCAAACATTGGCCGCTATTTTTCGGACACTGACAATGTAGAACGACTTTGGAAATTGCAATATAATAGTTTAAACCAAAAACAAACATTCTTTTTATTGTTTATTTTTTCTTAATAAACATTAGAAGCCAACAAAATAAACGAGATCCGTTCCACATTGCTCTATCCATAGCACCAAATTCCCAATGATTGCACGACCGTAGATTTGAAAACAGTTTAATGTACTCTGATATCTCGCGCATGTACGGGCGTGGTGTCCTCGGGGCTCGGGCTGTCATCTAGATGTGGTCGGATGTGGACTACGGAGCGTCGCTGGTCATGGTGGTTGTAATCATCCCGCATGACAAGTCCACCGATACCGTACCCTGGTCCCATGACTCCTGAGCCACTCAACCGCATCTTCTCTGGATCCTCATCAAGCTTTACAGATGAAAAGACAGTGCTCAAGTTCAGTTGCGGGATGTCGTAGAAGACCGTCAGAGTAAGCATCAGGAATGTCAAGCCGATCAGCAGATAGACTGTAACAAAATAATAGCCATGCTTATTTATGATAATCCTATAATATAAATATGAATAATACCCAAAGTGGACAACGCTTTCGTTTGTAGCATTGGGAGGGCAAAATATATTTCATAAAATTAGGTATAGGATCAGAATAATAACTCTTCAATTTAGGTCAAACTTGTAAAAGTGGCAACCCTACAACAGCGGACGAGCCTCATCTGTCATCATTCGGTAGAAGACATCAACAAGTTTAATTAGTGAACTTACAAGTGGTCGCAACTTTGTAGATGGGTCGGTAGGGTTGTCCCGGTGCGTCTCCAGGGATGTAGTCGCCAAGGCCGATGGTAGTGAGCGAGATGAAGCAGTAATAGAAGGAATCCAGGAAGTCCCAGTCCGGCTCGAGGTACGCGAACACGGTTGCAGGCACCACGAGGAAAAATAATACCAGAATTGTTACTGTGGAACAAATAATGTACATGAATTAATGGCGTTATGATTATTAATTTTTAAACCGCCGCCCGCTCTGGCCCAAAAGACCAAAAAGAAGAACAGAAGCACAAAAAGAATATTCAAGTAATGTGGTGTACAAATGGAGAGGAATTTTCTTTTGTAATAGACCTAAATTGGTAGTTTGGTACCTAAATAAAGCTATTGACACTTAGTAACTGTGCCCCTTAAGTCTTTGAGCGCCATGGGGGTCACCGGTGTCCCCCAAACAATAGATTTTCTATTGTGTCTGGAATCTTGGCGTTCAACGTGTTAACGTACACGAGTATTTATCGTTGGTATATAAAATCATTTTGGCAAAATAAAATTGGAACATTAAACGAAGATTGCTGTATTTCTACACACCGACAGACAAACTCACCAATGAACATTAGATGCACTAGTCGTATAGTGAACGGTCTATACAAATGTCCGAGAGAAGCATTCAGGGTCCTTAGCAGCGCAGTGGCTGGCAACAGCAGCCGTTCAACCAGAGCCGATAGCAGCACCAGGGTTAGAGGAATGCCGAGAAGCGCGTACATCATGCAGAACAGCTTCCCAGGCTTAGATAATGGTGTCACGTGGCCATAACCTGAAAAAATGGAGAATTCATTGAATTACATTCATTGATTTTGAAAGTTAATCGCCAATTAAAATTTAAACATTTTATTGTGTGCATGTTTATCCTGTAGCTGATTTAAAATAAATATTTTTTCTTTCTTTCTTTCAATAAGACTAAGTACGTAAGTAAGTAGAAAAAGGAAAAAATGTGTTTTGAAATGTGCAATTAAGAATATTTTTTAATAGGTATGATATCTGATATTAACTATCCGATATTGACTATCCGATATTACCTAACTATTCCGATATTACTTACGAAATCCATTTTTTTTAATAATATCTCACTTTCGACTAATTTTTTTATTAAAAAAGGTCAAGTAACCATTATTTCAAACTTCTAAATTTAAAATCGTTAAATCCTAAAAACGTATAATAATAAAATCATCATTATTAGATTTGTTTATATTCATTCGTAGCTGGCATGCTAAAGTGGCATCCTTTCCTTTTTGGGAGAGGGCCATATTCATTTAAATCATTACGAAGGTGATCCAGCACCAGCACCTGTACAAAATATGTCGCTTTTACAATGAATATAATGCACTTATTCGAGAAATAGGGTTGTGCCATAATTTTGCGCCCGCACTGGCCAATTGCCTGGTTTGCCACCACTAGAACAGGCTCTGGTGGTTATTCACTTACCGATGGTAGTAACAACGGTAGAAGAAAAGAACAGTGACTGTCCGAAGCTCCAGTTAGGCCCTCCGCTCATGTTGCGAGAGGCGACCACGCCGCGGTTGCTAGCGCGGACCACCTCGTCCAGGAGGGCCTCCAGATCATCATCTGTAAAGATATTATCATCATCATGTTTTTTATATACCTAGTAGAAGGTTTGCCCCCTGCCGAGCATGTGAGTATGAGTGACCGGATAGTGAGTAATAATGGTCATCTGTTACAGCGGGAGTCACTGATGCATTAGCCTCTTAATGAAACTTTTTCGGATTCTAGTAGAGATTTGTCTGGATGGGTTATACTCGTATTTAACATGAGGTCTTTTATTTCTTATAATTGGATAAAATACTTAACCTGCTTAATTTAAAGTTTTCAGCAGAGTTACCTACTTATTAAATTCGTGCCACATGGTTTGAAACTTGTCTTCCATAGAGGTGCCTTTGGTGGATTCCAACTGTGTAGCCGGCTGTTGTTAACCAAATTTCCCACCAAGGTCACTCGGTTGGAACGCAAGTTTATAACCGTGTAGAGCACCAATTAACTTATTAAATACCTATATGAGTTTTAAGTTAACGGACTGAATAAACTATTTTATAGTGGGCCTACGTTTACAACGGTAACGTCAGCAATTTTGTAGCAGTTTGCGGCAGCCATTCGCAACCCAACATTTACCGCGGACGTGTATTTCATTCTGTGTACATGCATTATTCATCTCAACGGGCACTGTGGCTAGACCGTTCTTTGATCAAAATTAAAGTCGTTCGTAATAGCTGCAATTTTCTAAACTTAGTTTGAAAGTATTGGCTTTAAGTTTAGGTAAGAGTAAATTGACATTGATCAAGAAAAGAAAGAAAGAAAGAAAAAACATTTATTTTAAGAATCAGCTACAGGATAACAATGTAGGTACACAATAAGATATAGGTACGATAAACATACTGGACATCATGCTCCTGTAGATGACCAAAAAAATGGTACCTACCTCAGCTAATGTTGCCGCAATAAATTAGCCGCGCAACGCTGATATTCTGGTAGGCCCAGTTAACAAAAAATGACAAAACAAAAACGAAATATATATAAAAAATAAAAGTAAAAATAAAATAAAATATGACTTTTGATCACGGTACTTTATTTCAACAACATGGGTACCTGAGTTCCAAGTAGGTAGCGAGCTACGCCGATCGCGTTTTTGTCGCGCACGAAATAAATAAAAGCCAATAAGAATAGGATGCAAAAGTCACAACTGGAATTTCAATCTTAAATCTTGGTATAATATAGTCTAATTAAAAGTTTCACACTATAACAAAGTCGGAACTAGAATGGCCCGCTTTAGAGGTCAGTAGTCACTGGGTATTATTTCATTAAGCCGGTTGTTTCTCGTTGACTGAGGGTTTAGGTAGCCAAAATCCCGTACGTGCCATATGAAAAATTCAAGTAATTTTCACTAAAGTTTTTAATTTACTTTCATATTCTGTGGTGAGCGTTTATTAAATTTGTAACAGTAGGTGGTTTAATATATTTGGCAGTTGGGTCTTTTGGAAATTTTGTTACCTAGTAGCAATTTTACTTTGGGTCCATTCCTTTATCAACCCAATTATGTCCCACTGCTGGGCTCGGGTCTCCTCTATCTAGAGAGCTGAGAGGGAAGTCCTTATGATGTGAAATTAATGTTAATCTCTTATTATGTGGCGCACCCCCTGTTACATCATCATCATGTAACGGTAATTGTGGTTTTACAACGTCAACGACTGAAGACGTACCTACAGTAGAAAGGTAATAAAAGTAGTTGTTAAAAAAATAAATGAAAAATATCCCCTACATTTGATTTGCTAAACTGCAATCTACAGACGTAGACCTACAACCTTTACTGAGAAACAAGCCATTTGTAACATTATAATGGATTTTAAGAAGCCCTGCATATTCTGTATACTTATCTCATAAAGTACTTATATAAATTATAATAATTAATTACTGTAATTAATTGCTCGTGTACACTGTCGTGCAACGATCCTGGGGGTAATAATGATAACCTAGTCCGACTTTGAGGTCAGTCAACATTATGACATATGAATGTGACATCACAAAATGGCCGCGGGAAAGTGGGATGACAGTTGAACTTTGACACTCTAACATACAGCCTGTTTATCATCTGTGGATGACGGCTGTGATAGCCTGCCGTCCTATTCACAGATAGCGTGCGTAATTTCTAATCATAAAATATGAGGCACATGTAAATAAATGTTTCCTGTAACCTATTATATTTAGTAAACATGGATGACCTATCTTAATAAGATTTATGGTCCAGTATATTATATCATCCCAATCGTGTTTCTTATATAACAATAGAATTTAATAGAAACAAGCATCTGAAACCCTGTTTAAGTACGTAATAACAATTTTTACTAAGTATAAGCTTTCCCCAATCAAGTTTTATGAGACACACGACCGACTGTACACCTGATACATTATCATTTTGTTTCACGGCCTACTTGGCCTACTCGCGGAGCAAGGATATAAGACGTCCGAACAATAATAATGAATTTAGATGGCTAATTACGAATCATCACGCTTATCAACATTCGGGTAGGTAGAGACTTTGAAACATAAATTACACCGATTTAAACATGACATGACATCATTTATTCTAATCGATTGACGATTCACACTTTCTGTAAAGATGATGATCTGAAAGATTTACCTTGTTATTATGTTAACTTTTGCTTCTATTGATTTAATGGTAGGTTACCTACTTACGTCCGTACTACGAATAGTAACAGCCTAAGGGCATTGTTCACGTTATCGAACAAATAAATCTGTCAATAGAAGTACAATGTAGTACTACAGTATAGTGCGCAAGATGGGGTCGATGCATTTCTGCCCGATCTGTGCTAACGATCCCAAGCTGGGTCACTGAGGCTGAGATATGTGCACGAGAGGAGCGGAGCGCGGAATACGATAGTTAAAAACGCTATATAGCTATACGCGCTAGCATCACGCTATTTTGCCCCTAAGGGGTAGATAGAGAAGCATCGTACCTTTTGCGAGCTATGTTTGGTCCCATGTAAAAATGGGCGAGTCTGTTGTTATGTTAAGTACAGTCAAAATTACTGGTTATATCAGTCAAAACTGTAAAAAAAGTTAAGAGTAAGTACAAAACGAGGTTTTAAAACTGGTTGTGTTGGGTTAGTTTTTATAATAATTATTATAAAAAACTAACCTAACTTATCACAACCAGTCTAAAAAAAAGTTCCAATTCCGACCTCCTTACTTTCATAAGAGTTTTGACTGGTTACGAGTTTTGACTATAACATGTATACGGTTTTTGATAGATTACGGTACAATCTTTCGGATAGACCCATCACTGTGATTCCTATAAGCCAGGACTAGTAATGTTGTAAATACCGAGCTATGATTCTCGACAGTCACATCCATGGGACTGTCTGTACTATTATGGGCTAGTGTACAAGTTGTGTAGTGTACACAGTGTAGGACAGTGATTTCTCTAAGAGCTTTGTTGGTATTTAGCAGATGCTGTCGACCTTACAAAGCCTTAGTTGAGGTGATACCTTTCCGTTCATGTAATAAAACATGACCTTAATAGATAGTTGTGAGGTCAGGCAGTATACAGGGGGTGTGTCAGTCGATATGCGCCATATATTTTGTTCCTACGTGTTTTACTGAACCTTTTATGTCTTCCTGGAAACTTTTTGACTGGCCTGTTGGTCTAGTGGTTAGTGACCCTGACTGCTAAACCGGAGGTCGTGGGTTCGATCCCCACCCAGGACAAATCTTTGTGTGATGAGCATAAAGGTTTGTTCTGTGTCTGGGTGTAATTTGTCTATAATATGTATGTATTTACAAAAAAAAAAATGTATTTATGTAGTATATCAGTTGTTTAGTACCCATAACACAAGCAAATATAATTGCTTACTTTGGGACTAGATGGTGCTGTGTGAATGTGGTAGATTATTATTATATTTTCTTCATATTTTTTTGACTTCGACTTGTAGGTAATGTGTTCAAAACTCGTTTTTGTTATCACGCCTACACACCTTGCGGTCTTGCGGTGCATTTACACAAACACACAAACTCATTGATTTGACAGATATACGAGTCAATGTGACATAAACATAAAGTTCCGAGAGTATTATTGGTGTGAAAAAAATGTAATTAGTGTACTGCTCAAAATAAATAAAGGAATTTCTTAGTCTAATTAATATTTTAAAAATGCGAAAGTGAATTAGTTTTTTAACTCTTTCACGACTAAACCATTAAAAGGATATTAATCGGACCTGGAGATAGAATCGACATACCACTCGGGCCAAGCCGCGGGCAGAAGTTAGCTATTGCTAACAAATTATAATGTTGGTCCAGAACACATAAATAAATGTTTGTTTTTCATTATAGCTATGCTATAAAATCAACAACCAATGTGATGATAGATTTTGACGAGGATACTTACTTTGTTTATTAGTAACAGTCGAAAAGATTAAAGCATATCGGAAGGAAAATTTATTATATCAAAATGTCACACATCGGAATTTTCATAAAATATTTGTATACTTATTATATTATTATAAATATTATTATTATATTATTATCATATAGTTAACAGTTATGTTGTATAAGTTTAAAGCAAAAAAATGATATGAATATATATGGTTTATTATAACATTCGTTGTCCTGATGTATAGACGATGTCGAAGGATGCACCTAATAAATTCAATTATCATAATATTAGTCAAATTGACAGTGACTTACTTCCATACACAGAACCTCGATACTTCGATAGTAGACTTTATCTAGTGAAGCATAATCGTTTATAAATGTAGGTAGGTACTACATAAATTTGAAATCGTATTATTTATTGTATCATCAAAAACATAAAATGCCACAAAGTTGTAAAAAGACAAGAAAAATCATGTTTTTTACAGTAGGTATATTAAATTAAATTACGAAATAATGTTTCGGTTAAAACGTTCTCATAACATTTTAATATCAACTCAAAGCTGCAAAATAACAATCTATAAATACGTACCTACCTATTTCAACTTGGAACATTTCTTGGAAAATGGCGCTTGTTTACGTCCACAATATTCTTTGACAAAATATTTTGGATCTGAATAGGTATTAAATGGATAAATTGTATCGTAAATGTTAAAGCATGTTATAAATAAATATACAATATCTTACAAAAGCCGTTTGAAATCTGCGACTTTCCTTAACAAGTTACGTAGTAGTTCAGTCAACAAAGGTGAAATGGTGAAATATTTTTTTTTTTTTTTTAAACAACGCCCGCACTAGGGAACAAGCTCTGTGTCACGGGAAGCTTTACAAACATGAAACTAACGGACACAAAGTACACCCAGACTAGAAACAAATATCTATGAATCACACAAATATTTGTCTCGTGTGGGAATCGAACCCACGTCACCCAGCACGGCGATGTAGTGGGGAGGCGACCACCTTAGCCACTGCGCCACGGTGACAGTCAAACGGGTTGTAGAGTGCGTGAAAAGGAACCTAAGCGATTTCTTCGAAAACTTGTTAAGGATGCTTAGAAAGTGAACATACTAAAAGTTCTGACGTTTCGGAGGTGAGCCGGAGTAAAAAAAAAATTTTTATACAGTTTATTAAAACAAAAATTATGCAACTGATAAATAATAATATTTATTTATTGTTTATTTGGACAACTAGTAGTTGCTTACATCTAAAAATAAAGTTAACGTTAGTATTAAATCAAATACACAACATTTTAAAGTGTCACAACATGCGTAATAAAACTAATAAGGTAACACAGAGTATTCAATTCAAAAAATATTAAATTCAATTAAAATATCTATAAGTATGTATAAATTATGGTAGAAAACAAAAGAACCAACAATAAAATATTAAGAATTTAAGTCTCTTAACAGTCTCAAAACAACTTTTTTAAATATTAACTTATCTAAAAACACATCCACCTCCCCACAAATGTCATTATATGCTTTAGATAGACGATCGAGATATTTAATCAAGAATATTTAAATATTTAATCAAGTGTTTAGTTTATTATTGGTATTTAAGAAACCTTTGCTATTAAGAATTTTTACTAAATATTGCATAAATACATTTTAAGCATATTATTAAAATTTTATAATAAGTATTTGTTTTTGAAAGTGTTAAAAAAAAATTTTTTTTTTTTTGTCAAATGAGCTCAAACTCGATGCAGTTGCGTTAATTGAAGAACGAGTTCCCGTAGTCACCTCGCGATCGAACATCAGATCTACTCCAATTTATTAAAATATTGCAATACATCCGATTTATATAGGCATCTCAAATTTAACCTGAAATCGGACATTAATAAGTAAGTAAAATTTTCATTGCAAGATTGATGACATACAGCCGCCGGGACAGGTGTATCCAAACAAAAATTAATAAAATGTTATTAATTATAATAAATCAATCAATAAACAATGCCAATTATTCATAAGCATGGATTTATTATGTGTAAAATGCACGGCTTCTCACGATCACAGAGCAGACTAGTAATCAAGTTGCTCAGTCTATAAACTATTTTTAACAAAAAAATATTAAAACGACTTCAAATCAGTACTAAAAAGCGAAAAATAAAATGAATTAGATATTTAATTCCAAGCTAAAAAATACCTACCTACCTGTTTAAAGTATAATACCCTATTACTAATCTGTTTGAAGTCGGTGCCAAGCCTAAAGAGTTTGTTAAGCTACGTACTACTTAGTACGTACATCTGTTACCGCTCGCTACTTCACACCACCTCGCACTTGCGTGTGATCGTACCCAGTGGACGGCTCAAACTGAGTGATACAACCTCATTACGCTGGCACCGACTTCAAACAGATTAGTAATAGGGTATTATACTTTAAACAGGTAGGTAGGTATTTTTTAGCTTGGAATTAAATATCTAATTCATTTTATTTTTCGCTTTTTAGTACTGATTTGAAGTCGTTTTAATATTTTTTTGTTAAAAATAGTTTATTTTTCCATTTTTAGTGTACTTTTTATCTAGCAGATTTAATAATACTGGTTGGCAAACTAAGACGGAAAACCGAAATAAAGAATCTTCGATAGAAGGGAACGTCTATTTAAATATTTTAACAACACAACCTGATTGTAGAGTAGAGGAATCTCAAAACTCTCAGGTTTTTTTGTCTTTCTTTTTTCCTATAAAATGCGACAGGTAACAAGTATAGGTATACAATGCAGGTTAGATACTATATCGAAAACTTAAAATATCATCTAAGAATTCATTTGAATTATACAACTTTATCTTCCATCAAGAGCTTTCATCTCAGACACTTGAAATAACACAACTTAAGGTTTATACATGGATGTGATATTTAAAGAAATCATCTTCTTACTCCTAAACATTAAGAAGTTTCCCTTCCAGTGACAGCTCACCTAAATAACCTACAAGAATACAACTATAGGTTTATAAGTACCTATAATGTTGAAAGAATTATCCTCCAACTCCTAAAAGTTAAGGAGTTATACCTTCCAGTGACAGCTCACCTGAATAACCTACAAGAATACAACTATAGGTTTATAAGTACCTATAATGTCGAAAGAATTATCCTCCAACTCCTAAGAGTCAAGGAGTTATACCTTCCACTGACAGCTCACCTGAATAACCTACAAGAATACAACTATAGGTTTATAAGTACCTATAATATTGAAAGAATTATCCTCCAACTCCTAATAGTTAAGGAGTTATACCTTCCAGTATCAGCTCACCTAAATAACCTACAAGAATACAACTATTGGTTTATAAGAACCTATAATGTCGAAAGAATTATCCTCCAACTCCTAACAGTTAAGGAGTTATACCTTCCATCACCAGCTCATCAACATGAGATGTTGAGTATCAGACGTAAATACTTGAATAACTTTAAAAAATATATTAAAAACGTAACATGTGCCTATAAAATTTGAGGGTTGCCTTCGATTTCCCTGAGATTCCATCATCAGAACTTGACGTGATGAATAGGGGACCAATTCGGAAGTATACCCTTTCAAACAAAAAAAGATTTTTTTAAATCGGTTCAGGCATCTCCGAGTAATCGATGAACATACATAAAAAAAAAAAAAAATACATACAGTCGAACATATAACCTCCTCCTTTTTTGAAGTCGTTTAAAAACGAACGGTACTTTTTTAAATCTTAGCAAAGAGTTTTTATGTCAGAAAAGTGCATTTTATGAATAAAATTAACTTTGGGAGATAAAATAATTGATATGATAAAATAATGATATAGGTATATAAAATAAACATTTAATTATAAAATAAACTTAATTAATTTAGACCATAAATTACAACCATTTATCTGTAATAAAACACAAATATATTAATTTACTTTATTAGTAATACTGGCTGTTTTTTTGAGGTACGTTATGCTAAACAAACACCCACCACATGTATACATAGAGGTATAGATACTAAACAAATAAGTTGTTTTGTGTTTCAACTCACAAAATAATATGTGGGTGAACACAAATCAATGCATGTTTATCTTTGTCAATGTAAACGTTCAATTTTATTCATAGTGAAGTAGGAATATGAATATACACATACCTACAATATATAATTGTTCGTGGAAGATTATTTTCAGTGTCCCTCATTGATAATGATAAATGTATACCTAATATGTATAACTATCCATTTTTTTTAAAAAGAGTGGCGTGAGTTTCTTGCCAGTTCTTCTCATAGCTCCACCCCGTCAGCGAACTGGTCGTAGGCAAATTTGCTGACACTACTTTTCGGATAACCTGTTACATTCTTATATTGTGACTTTCATAAGTGTTACCTTATAACCTAGATGAATAAAAGAGATTTCATTTCATATGTAATAGTCGAATTTGTTTGGCACGCTGCCACTAGTCACCTATCCATTCAGCCACCATTGCTTCAACTTTGTTTGCCGACTACATTTTACATATCAACTGTAAAATATTTCGGAGGTAAAATTGCAATGTGAGCACTAAAATAAATAGCAGAAATCCTGAAGAATAAATAGCGAACGTTTTATTACAATCTCAAGGACGATCCTTCCATTGATTGTTACTCAGATAAACTGTCATATGAATTACTGTATCAGTTTATTTAAATAATTTTATAATAATACTATATCTACAAAGAGAAGAAAGATATAATGTTGTCACCTAGCCAACTTTGTACAACTAACACAGAAACAAGATAGATATGTAAGTAAGATTAATAATTACAAACAGTCATCATTTAATATATCATCTTCCGCCATATTGAATTTTCAATTTCCTTTGAGCAAATCTGCTAAGATAATGTTACCGATTTATTTCATATTTAGATTATCCATTTTGAAAGAAAATAATATAATCATTCTACGTAGGTCTGTTTACAGTTATAACTTTTTAATCAGACGTCCTTTTAAAAATTTGTTGTGTATTATCAGCCTTTGTAGTCAAATGTGAGATTCCCTGAAAACTCGTGGGACATACCAGTAGGGCCAAAATTTGTGGTCGTTTCATTATGGTTATTGAATTTTTTGTTAAAGGTGGCAGTCGCGTCAGTGATCTTACTGACAAGGGGTTAGGGGAGACAGTAGCTTGGCCATCTCTCTAGGACTCTTTCATTTCCGATGTAGTATTCATTGGAGAACTAAAATTACTTACTATATCTGGAAATTTGTGTGAGAATATGCATGTAAAAACCTAGTAGTTACAACTGTTATCAATTCTGACCTATACACTCTAAATGAGAACGCTGATAAAAGTGCTCTAATAATCATTATTGCTCTAATTGGTAAACTATCAAAGATAATTTTGTCGTTTATTTTTTGATAAATTCCTTATCGGTGAAAGTGAACAAACAATGATACTGCCCATATAGTTATATCATAGATATGAAAGTTACGAAACCTAAGTTTGTTGAACTTGTATTATATGTATAAACAAGTCTGTAGAGGCTGAAGATGTCCCCTGCAGAATAGAGGGTGGAATTTTGTAATGCCACCCGGAGGGAAAGTACTCTTAATACTAGATATAGACAGTTTAACTGAAAGGAAACATTCCTTTGTTTTTAAAAAGAAACAAAACTGCATTCGACTTTATTGGGAGATTCGCTTGCCACACCCGGGAATTTGTTAGAGAGAATTACCACGTTTGTTAGAGAGATTCGATCCTTATGATTGCCCTATCGGTGAACGCCATAAAAGAACAGGATGTTATTTTTTGGAATTATAGCTGGTTCGATTCCTGGGTATGGAAATCGATAAATGTAGTTCTGTTTCTTTTTAAAAATAAAGGAATGTTTCTATTGAAGAAAATGATCTATCTCCAGGATTTAAAGAACTTTCCCTCCAGGTGGCTTTACAAAATTCCACCCTGTATACACATTGCATAGACCATGAATATTGTGGGAGCCATTAATATTACTATTATTATTGGGCTAGATGACATCACCAGCTTCTTTGCTACTTCAACCAGGACTGAACTGTTGGAGCGCCCTTGTTATTTATACGCTGTTCTAAATGGGGGCCATTAGTACACCTGGAACTCATGGTAAGAGGCTTTTGTCTAGTCGTGAGATGACGTATGACGTAGAACAGGTTGATTCAACCTTGAAGTGATTCAGTGCGAATGCACCGCAGGCTGTGACCCTGACAATGACCGCATATGGGTATACACGCAACGGTCCTTAATAATATTTTTATTGTGCAATTTATTTAAATTTATAGCTTAAAAACAAAAATATTATTCAACTAATTTCTTAGTTGAATAATATTTTTGTTTTTAAGCCATAAATATAAATAAATTGCACTAAATATTATTGATTATTATAAAATAAACTTCACTGGGGCTAACAACGTTGATTATCGTCGATAATCGTTAGACTCATCATTTGCATATTATTGTGTAAAGATAAAGATATATTTATTTGCTTTAAACATGTGTGGTTCACATAGAGTGTCAAATTGATTGGTATCAACATGTTTTGCTAAGATTATATTATTATAAAAATAATGAATATTAAACAAACTTACATTTATTACACTTGTATTTTAATACGTAAAATATTAAATAAAGAAATTCATTCAAATTTAAAGTTTGTAACAAAACAACAAACACGACAGATGAATCTAAGGCGCGCTAGTTACTTAGTGACCCGCCCTCCTAGAACTAACTATGGGAAAAGAAATTTGACGTTTGAGGGAGTTACAATCTACAATAAGTTACCATCAGCAATAAAACAAGAAAAAAGTTATGTCAGGTTCAAAAAGCTACTCAAAAGTCACACAATTAACACATAAAAAAAAAAAAAAAAAAACCAATTTATAATAATAAAAAATAAAATGATATAAAATAAAGTCCTAAAAAAAAAAAGAAATCAATACATAATATATTACAAAATAGGTGATAACAGATTGTACCATCAATGCCACATCCAGTAAAATCCCTTCGTGCATCTATGTTTCTGTACGTTTTGTTGTGCTCACTACGGTCGGCGCCGTTTCAATATTTTTAGTTTACCCACATTTTTGTTACTTTGTTTTGTTTATTAGTTATACGTTCTCTGTGCGCTCTAAATGTTAATTTTAAGTGAATTATGTTTCTCAGTAAGTGAATTTTGTATGCAATTCTTTATGAGAAATAAAGTTATTCTTAAACCTCAAACCTCAGATTAGCGTACAAATATATAGTTCTCATTGAATTAATATGTCACAATAGTAATATAATTAAATAATTAAATAAAATTATTACAAATTTATTATTATTAGAAATTTATAATTGAAATATTGAAATGTCATAATAATAATGTCAAAATTTAATGTTAGTAAATCAGCAGTTTTATGTCAATATTGATTAGATAAAATGTCAAAATTAAAATTTATCTGTCAAGTACTCATTAATATTCTAACTCTTTTATAATTGTATTTTCATAGGTTATTTTAATAGCCGATGGTGTTTCTACACGTTGACTAAAATGCATTACCTATATTTGTTTTATTTAAATTGATTTTTAAATTATTATTATTAAACCACGAAATTATTGATGTCAGAGAATGTCAGTTTCATAAGTGTCAAGATTATTACATGTAGTGTAATAATAACTATACAGGCAAGTTGACATTTTTAAAACTGATAATAATATTTTCCATTATCAATTTGTTTGTTTGCAATGTATTAACAATTCATAAATTTGAAATAACTGCACTTGATTAAATTTCCTATTAAAGTCAAATATTCAAAATAGTGTGTGTACTACATAATTGTCGTTACTCATATCGCTTATGCACTTGGTACTAGGCATGTCGTGGTACGAGGGTGCAAAACTGTGATAACTGTCACAAAATCATAACTTACTTGTCAATTTACTGTGCTGTACATTACCGGCAATTTAAATTTTGTTTTTTTTTTGTTTTGTTGTTGTTCATTAATTAAGTTCGTCGTTCTTTAGTTGGCCATTGCTCATAGCTAACTCGATAAATCGGTTATCCAACACTAAAAAATTTTCAATTCGGTCTAGTAGTTCCTGAGTTCCCTAGCGTTCAACCAACAACAAGGTAAAAAGTACACGTGATATTGTGTATGGGGGGGGGCTTGGCCTAGAACCTAACCACGTATCACCAGAGTAAGGGGGAGTGTAAAAAACTGCTAAAAAACATCACGTGATTAATGGACGCCTCCTAAGGATGTTTACAAAAACACAGTAATAACAACTATTTTAACATATTTGTCTACCCACACTGCGTAGGTTTGATATTTTAATTGGACATGACAACATATTATTTTGATCTAGGTATACATACAGCCATACTCGTACTAGCGAGTCAAAGCGTCGATTATGTCATTTTAACAATTTGGTTAAATCTATTTTGTTTATGGCTGAGGTATTTTAGAATCAAAAAGGATAGTTACTAAAAACATAAGTACGTATGTCTTTAATACGTAGATTAGAATGGCAATAGTAGTTTAAAAAAATCGTAATAATAGGCGTAGTTACAGAATAGTGATAGGTTTTTATTGTTCTGTGGGCTTATTTATTCCTATATATTGTTTTTTTTTTGGACCTAGTATCTTTTTTTTTTTTTTTTCTATGGCAATTTGTTTAACTTTTTGCCAATGTCACAGTTAAACCTAGTATCTTATATTTTGTCAACATTTTTTGGAAGGTTAAGCCAGTTACATAATGTAGGCCAAAAAAAAAAAACCCTCTTACACCTTATTTCACAACTGCCAGATAAGTATCTGATAAACTATCTGAGAGATAAGTGGGATTTTATTAGTTTCGGATAAGCTATCAGAGGCACTTGTCTACTAGTGATGAAGAGCATTTAACCACCAATAAATTACTCATTAAACTAATAGATACTTAGGTACATTTAAATATGAATGCTCATTAGTATATTAGTAAAGTCTCAGATTGCAATTATCTCGTTCTCATTAAGTAATATCTCATTATATGTATTATTTTATTGTGAGGATCATAATAATTATGTTATTTTTAAGTTTAATGATACATTTAGTTTTTATTTGTAACTGATATTGTTTATTTTAAATATTAATGTTAATTATTTTAATTTTGGACAAAACAGAATCTTTATTTTAAATTTCATTTCATTAGACTCAGAATTTTAGAACTCAGTTTAAAAATACATCTAAGTCAAGTCAAAGTCAAATCTTTTTATTTAATTTTGATTACATACATCATACTTATGAACGTCATACAAAGCCAAAAAAAAGGTGTCACCAAATTCGCCTACGGCCAGTTCATGCTATTAGCGGGACTTTATTATAGTTTACAAAATACGTAACTTGGGCAAACTTGGACAAGCCTGGAGGGTTACATTGGTACCAACGAACGTCTAGAAAACTTTATCGTTACGTAATGTGCCTGCAGTTATTGTTGCACTCATATTGTAGTTTTAAACAAATTTATTTTGTTGCAGCATTATATGAAACTTTATAACAACTAGCGGACCCGACAGACGTTGTCCTGCTTGATATACCAATCGATTGCATTTTTTTATTTGTAAATCTAAACTATCTTCGAATCCACTTGAACACACACACAAAAATTCATTCAAATCAGTTCAACCGTTTAGGTGGAGTTCAACACACGTACAGAAGAATTATATATGTATATAAAGATAATAATATGTTTACGTATATTTAGTATTTAGGGTTTTCTAGACCGGATTGAAAAACGGAAGTTTATTATCTGTTTTTTTATCGATTTTTCATTTGTCCTATTGTTTTATTTATTTATTTATCTTTATTATCTCAACAACAATTTTATTGTATACACTCATACAAGTAGGTACATACATAATACAATAAAATTGTAGAAAGAAAGCCTAGTGTAACAATTAGTTAGAGTTAAGCACCACGTTCACGTGAATTACGATATGCTATGACCGTGAATCTAAACAAAAAAGAGCAAAAAAACAAACAACAACAATTCAGTTTTGGAAATCTATTATACTTAAATATGGAAAAGTTATGTTAAATGAGGTCAATGACTACTGTAATAAAATCGTAGTGATGGCGTTGTTTTCAACCAGTCATGATGATTACTGATAGTTTATATCATAGAAGAGATAAGATAAAACCAAGAATATTAAGGTTGTAGGTCCTACGTTCATTAATTCAATAATTTTTCAAACAGTGATTATATTATTTTAAATTATATTTAAAAAAGAGTTACTTTTTGTCTTTCGTTATTGATTTTATTTTAGATAAAGGCTTTTTATATTGTGTTATTTAATTAATAAACCTTATATGTATACATTCCCCATCTAACATTTTCATTACCTATAAGTACGTACTGTTCAGGAAATTCCATACAAAGGAAATTGCTTTCTGAATATGTTTTATTCTTTTCCACAGTAATGTTCGATCTTTTATATAGCGGGGAAACTTCTGCATTATCCGTCTCTATTGCAGATGCTTCAAATATTTACCTAGTACTTGCACAATAGCGAATAGTAATGCGCTTTGTTGCGGGTACCTACTCACTTATTGTTTATTAATTTAACTTTACCATGCACAGCCTGATGTTACATTTTTTATAAAGATATTTTGTCGTGTAGTTATTTATAGTTAGGTTAAGTATGAACTTTAGTTTCCAAAGGAAGATTAATGAATAGAATATAATTGAATACAAAATAATAAATACCTAGTATATCGGGATGGCGCGCTAAAAAGTCAGCTTTTGCTCTGATCACCTCGAGCCTTATTTGATTCTCCATTGGTGCTTCTAACGCGGAGAAGACCAGCGCTCCTGATGCCAGGTACATTATGTAAAAGATCACATACAGCACAAGCAGACACGTGAATCTCGCCTTCCCGAACAACCTGGTGGTTGCTATCAACGGCTGGAATGGCGGATGCTCTTCCTCGTACAAAATTTCTCTCTCCACACGCATTTTCTTCGGATATGGATACAATTGGCTGTGTACCCTCATGTCGTCTTCACTTCTTTCTGAACTCATACTCCCGTAGGACTGAATACGAGCATACTTTGGCTTCTCCATTTTTAAAAAAGATATGAAAAAAATTAAGCGCGAAACAATTTTAAATAATAATTCTTTTATATGAGTAGTAGGTATTATTTTTAAAAGTTCATGGTAAGTCCAAATAATTCCAAATTTAAAATGCGAGCACGGATTGTTTTTCTAATCGGCTTGTCGATTGTCCACAAAGTTCCAGAACACAAACCGAAAATCCCGGAACGCGCGGGATTTTGGTCAACTGTATTTAAAAAATCTCTTAGGATGATTAGGTTCGAAGAATAACGCGAAGATTTCGGTCACATTAGTATCGCGACGACAATTTTCCAGTTTAAAAATCACCATTTTGATGCATTTTAGATAAACAGTTAGGAATTGAATATGGCGGAAGCCTTAGGAGTGTTACGAGTATGTCGGAGTATACGCGACGATGACCGTTCGATGACTGAGCGTTTGTGTACCCACGATCAATTAATAAGTAGATCCCTTGCCTCTTAGTTGTGAACTACTAGAGATATGATACTGATATCACAGTTTACGTAGCCACGAGTACGTACTAAGTTAACACTTGGTTTACAACTGTTTCTTTAACTACAACGATGTGTAACAGCTACGTGTAAATACTGCAGGTCACAGATAATTTTGTACTCGAAATGAAATGATAACAACCTAGTTATTATTTGCTTCGATTTTTATTTCATTTCGTTATTTAGTGATAATAATGACTTGATAACGTAGATAAACGCGTGCTTTGGGCCACAAACATGAATAACGATTCAATTTCGTTATAAAAAAAGATAAATACAATGTTGTTTTATATGCGTGTGTAATAAATAAATGTTTAAAAAGTAATTACTTACTATGTACCTAACGGGTCTACGTCACGGTAACACACCCACATTTCGCTAGCTATAAGCTATATAACATCACGCTGCGACCAATGGGAGCTGAATAGTAGCCGAATCAAGATCCACAATTAGTTCAAAATAAAATGTATATAAAATGTAAATATTGTGTATTTGCAAATAAATAACGATTATAAAACCAGATTCACAAGTGATGTCTTTAATCAAGAACAAATCGACAGACTTCGTTGATTCAAAACAGCCACCTCATTATAAGAGGGATACAAGAGGGATCTTTGATCTTTAAGAGTGCACTTGACAGTACAAAGGTCAATAATAAAAATGAAGAGAGTTTGTAACACAAGTTGAGTAGTCCGTCTGGAGAAACTAGAAGAATCTTCTATACTAATATTAAAGCTGTTAAGTTTGTATGTTTGTTTGGTTGAACGTAGGATCTCAGGAACTACTGGTCCGATTTGAAAAGTCTAGCAGATGTTCGTTACGATCATCGAGGTTCAGTATGGCAACAACAGTCCATGATGGGTGACCGTTTGTGGTAATTTCATTCTCAAGCGTCTCCGTGCTTCGGAAGGCACGTAAAGCCGTTGGTCCTGGTTATCACTGGATAGTCGTTAAGTCAAGTTGGACAATAAAGTCCAACACCAGAGTCTGCCTCAAACCCATACAATAAGAAGAAGAAGACTGTATTTGTAACAGAAAAATACTCAATACTATTTTTTGTGCAACAACCGTACCTTTAGTAGGCTGCGCTACTGAAGCAATTAAATGCAGTGTACTCGTACCTAGTATTATATCTATATTAGGTGCTATGTATGTTGACTGGCCTGTTGGTCTAGTGGTTAGTGACCCTGACTGCTAAGCCGGAGGTCGTGGGTTCGATCTCCACCCAGGACAAATCTTTGTGTGATGAGCATAAAGGTTTGTTCTGTGTCTGGGTGTAATTTATCTAAAATACGTATGTACTCGTATCTACAAAAAAAAAGTATTTAAGTAGTATATCAGTTGTTTAGTACCCATAACACAAGCAAATATAATTGCAAATGCAGTTTGCAGTTGTGGTAGAATATTATTATATTATTATTATTATATTATTATTATTATATTATTATGTAACTTGATTGTACACTAAGATCTCAAGAACTTTCTTGCCAGTTCTTCTCATAGCTCCACCCCGTCAGCGAACTGGTCGTAGGCAAATTTGCTGACACTACTTTTCGGATAACCTGTTACATTCTTGTGACTTTCATAAGTGTTACCTTGTAACCTAGATGTATAAACGAGATTTCATTTCATTTCATTTCAACTATTAGTCTGATATGAAAAATTCTTTTAGTGTTCGATAGCCCATTTATCGAGGAAGGTTATAGAGAACATAGGCTTCTTTTAATCAATATACCACGCGAACGAAACTAGTTCTATTGTTTAACTTTTACATTCAGTCAGGTTATACTTTAATCAGTGAATAACTTTTATCTGATGGTTCAGAAACCGGGCATAAGCCAATTACCTTCTTTTGTTTCCTATTGATTCGGAAAAATTAAATGAGTTTAGGCACATTGAAGACCTATAGGGGTCTTTCCCCTTTGGGACCACGACACTTTGGGACTACGGTGTCAATCGCGGAACGGCCTTTTTTGAATTGGCTGTTTCACACCAAAACCAAACGGGCCACGGTTTGGTCGTGGTGTGAAACAGCCAATTCAAAAAAGGCCGTTCCGCGATTGACACCGTAGTCCCAAAGTGTCGTGGTCCCAAAGGGGAAAGACCCATAGTTGAACTTAAATCACCAGATAGTCATTTTTTCGTTACATAATTATGTATGACTATCTGCGTGGTGTCTGTAAAAATTGCTTTCGTCCTTCTCCAGGTCTTAGACTATCTCTATTTAAAATTTCATGAATATCGGTTGAGTACTTTCGAAGATAACCCTTAAGAAGATAAGTCACAGATAGACATTAATTTAGTAGTTATACATTAGTATAGATTGACAAATTAAAATAACCAATATTGTTTAATATTTATAAGCTATGGAAAGAAGCTAATCTAAGTGGCAAGCTATTATACAATCGTAACACTCAGTAGTCACGCAATAACATGATACAGGAGGCGCTTCTACATGAGACACTTGATAGCAACGCACGTCGCACGCATTGAACCAACTCATAGTAGCACTTATGTACTTAGTCATGTGTATGCAGTTTATCGTGTTACAATATTTATACGTAACCATTTGCACTGGTGATAGGTGATACATTCACATAGAAACGTGTTTAGGGGCTTACTCTGAATTTCGACATTCAACTTAGTCGGTTTTTTATGTCGCAGTGAAATGTTTGAAACAGGGCTCATATCTAAATTTTCTTACAGAGCTGCAGAGGAATCTCTTAGAACTGCTCGTAATTATTTAAGACACTTATGTTTACCACTCGAAGAAATTGATATGTAATCAATTAGAAATGACTCAAATAAAAATGCTTCGCTCAACCTTCGGCAGCAGTCGGAAATGCGGAATGATGGAAAGTGCGGAGTTTAAAGTGGGCGTATTCTAGTTACATTGTTTAGTTAATTACTCGAGTATTTCTAAGAAATAGATAATTTCTAGTATAAAGTAACAACAAAAGCTGATTTTGCTATTAACTAACGATGATTTCATACATTATATCTGAACACTTTCCATTTACGTAATTGTTACAATGTAAGCAAAATAAACATTTTTTTTTTTTTTTTTTTTTTTTTATACCACGACGGTGGCAAACAGACGTACGGTCCGCCTGATGGTAAGCGGTTACCGTAGCCTATGGGCGCCTGCAACACCAGGGGCATCACGAGCGCGTTGCCGACCCTTAAGAAACCTATTCACTCCTTTTTTGAAGAACCCCATACTGTAGTCCCTTGGGAAAACCTCGTCAGGGAGTTCATTCCACAACCTGATAGTTCTTGGGAGGAAATTCCTCTGGAACCGCGCGGTACGAGACCATTTCGGTTCCAAGGTGTGGGGATGAACTCCCTGCCGATGGCGAGCGGTGCGATGGTAGAAGGTGGCCGTGGGCATCATCTCAAACAGTTCTTCAGAGCACAACCCATTATACAGGCGGTAGAACACACATAGGGAGGCAAAGTCTCTCCTCACACTTAATGGTTCGATACCGCCTGTTAGTATAGGATCGTCGACGATTCTCACAGCGCGCTTCTGAACCGAGTCAAAAGGCCCAAGCTGGTATCCAGGTGCTCCCGCCCACAGGTGACAGCAGTACTCCATATGGGGCCGGACTTGCGATTTATACAAAAGCAGTCGTTGCCCAGGTGTGAAGTACTGCCTTGCTCTGTTGAGCACACCGAGCTTTTTGGACGCCAACTTGGCCTTATCCTCTAAATGACGTCGGAACTGAACGTCGCTGGAGATGTCGACACCTAGGATCCATATACTAGGTGAGATGGTAAGGGTTGTACCCTGGAACTGTGGGGCTACAGTGAATGGGGTTTTCTTAGCGGTGAACGCACAAACTTGTGTCTTAGTGGGGTTAAATCGGACTAAATTGTCCCGGCCCCAATCGGAGACTCTAGATAGAGTACTCTCGATTTCAGACACAAGTTGTTCGCGACTTTCTTCCACAATGGAACGAGGGATGTTTGCACGGCCCGTATAAGACGCGTCACCCGTACTGTCGTCCGCATAGCAATGAATACTGCCAATAGACAGCATGTCATTGATATGCAGCAAAAACAGTGTCGGGGACAGTACGCAGCCTTGTGGGACGCCGGCGTTAATGTCCATGCTATCGGAGCAGCTCCCGTCGACTACGGTTGTTATGCGTCTGCTGGACAGAAAGCTGGCGACCCATTTGCACAATCCCTCGGGCAGTCCGTAAGATGGCAGCTTTGCTAGAAGACCACGGTGCCAGACCCGATCGAACGCCTTCGCTATATCTAGGCTGACTGCCAATGCCTCACCTTGACTCTCAATGGCTGAAGCCCAACGGTGTGTGAGATACACTAGAAGATCACCAGTCGAGCGAGCATGGCGGAAGCCGTATTGGCGGTCGCTGACAAGTTCGTGTTCTTCTAGGTATCTTAGGAGCTGGGTGTTAATTACACGCTCCATCACCTTAGAGAGAAGGGAGGTTATAGCTATAGGCCTGTAATTCGATGGGTCTGATCCATCACCCTTTTTGGGCACGGGGTGCACGTGGGCGGTCTTCCACAAAGACGGAACTTGCCTACTGTGGTAAGAAAGCGCGAAAAGTCGCGTCAGCACGGGACACAACTCGGGGGCACACTGCTTAAGGACCACTGCTGGTATGCCGTCTGGCCCACTCGACTTATGGACATCGAGACAGAGTAACTCTCGCCGGACTTCTCGTTGTGAGATTTTGATTTCCGGCATAGAGACTCCGCACCACGGGATGTTAGGTGGTACGTAGCACCGCCATCATCGTCCAAGGTCGAGTTCGAGGCAAAGAGTGTGCCAAGTAGGTCGGCTTTCTCTTTAGCACTATGGGCCAAGTTGCCATCGGCTTTACGCAGTGGTGGCAAGGACGACTGACAAAAGTTTCCTTCGGCAGCTTTGGCAAGCGACCAAAAGGCACGACTCCCGGAGGGGTAGGCCACCAGCCGCTCACCAATTCTGCCGACGAAATCGAATTTAGCTCTGGCAATCGTTCTCTTACTGGATCTCGAGGCAGCATTAAATTTCCGCTTCACGTCAGACAGATTTGGATCCTTATTGGCACGAGCCGTGGTCCAAGCCCTGTATGCAGCTTGTTTAAGGAGCCTAGCTTCCTTGCAGGGCCGATTAAACCACGGTCGCTTCTTTGCCCCCGCAGCGACTAGTGAGTTAGGAATGAAGCATTCCATACCCACCAAGATCGTCTCAGCGACAGCGGCTGCGCAGGGATCAGGATCTTCCGACGTGAAACAGAGCTGCCTCCACGGGTACGATGCGTAAAAATTACGCAATCCATCCCAGTCTGCTGACTTGTATTGCCACACGCGACGAAAGGCAGTTGGCCGGGGTGGGTCGGGCTGTGCGTGTGGCACTTGAGTCCGGACGAGACAGTGGTCGGATGAACCGATGGGTGCTTCCACTGTGATGGTGTATCCGTCCGGATGCGTTGTCAGCAGAAGGTCCAGTAGAGAACTCGTATGGGTCCCGATGTCAGGTATTCTCGTTGGAGAATCTACCAGTTGCGAGAACCCATAGGCCAGAGCAAATTCATGGGCAGACCTCCCCGCGTGGTCGGTGGACCGAGAACTGAGCCACTCTATATGGTGGGCGTTAAAGTCTCCTAAAACCACCAACTCTGCGGAGGGGTACTGCTCAAGGACTTTATCAGTCGTCAATTGCAGGTGTTCAAAGAGCCGAGTTGTGTCCGCGTCACCGCTATGAGACCTGTATAGGCACGCATAGATGCAGGTGCGGCCGCCATTATCCATGCGTACCCACAATACCGACAGGTCCCTGTCTTCAAGGCCGTGAAGCCGGCGACAGCAGATATCCTCCCGAACGTACATACATACCCCGGCTCGTCTCATGAACTTATGTTCGAGTTTATAGCCGGGATATAATAAGTAAGATGTATCGGCCGGGCAGGATATCTGCGTCTCGGTTAGAAAAAGTAGGGTCGGCTTTGCAGTCTCGAGGTGGTGGTGGACTGCATTGAGGTTGGAGTGAATTCCCCTGATGTTGCAGAAGTCCACTGATGTGGAAAGGGGGGCCGCTGTAGAAACGTTTTTCTTCTTTTTTCTGGCCATAATGAAGGGGTGGGGTTAGGTTAAAGGGGATAAACTATGTCGACAGCTAAGGGGACAAATGCACGGTACAAATCCACCGAAAAGCCACGCAGGTGGTGCGGTCCGTGTGCATAGCGCACGGAAGGGCCCCCGGTCCCCCCACTGATGCAGCAGTCGGGTCCACTCCGGTCTCCTACTCCGGCACGACAACTGCACCAGGGATTTTACACGGGTTGGCGGTTCAGCCTCCCAGGGCGGAGATTAAAAGTCAACCCTGGGTTCAGGAACCCTACTGACCCGCGGGCGGCCAGCGGTCAGCCGTTTCACCGGGTCTCCCTGTACACTCGCCCACATTCCGCGCCCACGCAGCCAAACGGCAATAATGAGTACCATTGGTCCCCCGCTGCCAACATAGTCCCTCCCCAATGGGCCCTGGATAACCCTACTCACCAACAGAAACACAACACTACCGAGGCAGCGCTATTATAACTGTGGTCTTCTGTAGAGTGGAGGTACTTCCCCAGGCGACATGACATAAATAAAATCGTACATTATTGAAGGAAATAAAAGGCTCTAGAATCTTCCAAGTGTTTATTTAACACAACTCTTTTCCCACGATTCTGACCACGAGTTTTTAATTTATTTGGTTTTTGCAGTCGACTATTTTCGTTTTTGTCATAATAAACATAAAAGTTTGAGTGCACACCACAATTTTATTAATTTATCAATAAATCAGCCATTTATTTATTTAGATTGTAAATGATACTTGTTCGTTTACAAATATCATTTGATGACTATCATAAATCTTCTGATAATGCGACATACGCATACCGCTGTATTGCTTCATTTCTTGAGCAACTGTAGTTGTAAGACTAAGGGATAGAGTTCTATTTTTATTATCTATTTAAACCAAATATAAATATCTATATATATATATATATATAATCTCCATGTAATGAAGGATTAAAAATACATAATGCCATCTCAACACATGGGTGTCTTACAAGACGACTAAGGGAGTAAGTAACCTTATGAAGACAAGAGTTGTCGCGTCTGGCCAGCGTGGTATAGTAGGCTAAATTCCCTCCATATTCTTTGGAGGAGACCCGTGCCCAGCAGCGGGGGGTTTGTGGGTTGAAACGATGATGATGAATGATGAAATATCGCTCCAGGACAGAGCCACACGACAGAAAACGTACCCAAGAGCTGCTACAACTCAATAGGTACAAAGCTTCGGCGGTAACAAGAATCCTCACCGGCAACTGCAAACTAAACTACAACATCTATCAAATTAAGCATAAATTACCACGGAAAGAGTAAGCCATAAATGTTTAAGATACATTTCCTTCAATCTTGCATCACGTCATATATTGTTTATCGTCAGCAATACAGCAGAAACTAGGCTATTTGTTTATATGTGTAAATCTAACTGCGCAAATGATAATACTTATTGACGTAGATAAATAGAAAGGAGGTATTGAATAAACAAACGTAAGAGGGGCGTGGCTGTGATATGGTATTAATAGTATACCACGTGAAATTGTCTACTTGAATTCCGTTTTTTCATAGCTGTTTCAGATCTAATGTCTAATTAAAATAGTTAACAACTTTATTATTTAATTTATCTAGATCGAATACATGACACTGTATGACAACAAAATTTATATTTTCGTCGAACAGTATGGTATGCGGGATCATCATTTGGTACCAACTGTGTATTTAAAAATGGTGCTCGAATTTTCAAATAGACTTGCATTCACTTGACCAAGCCTATTACAGTAGAAAGGTAATAATTGTACAAATTCTCTCTAATCACGTTAAAATCGACTTGATTCAGTCTGAGTTGGTGTCATTCTCTCTGAATGTGTGTGGGTAGTATAGGTAACGCCTAACTTCAGTTTCTACGCAAGAAGCGTTGTCAGGACACGTGATGTAAATAACAAAGAGATATCCTATGATTACAATATATTATAATCATAGGATAATATATTATATAATCCGCATGCCCCACACCGCATATCTATTAGCTCTTTATACGCATTCAAGTATAGCATCCCAGCTTAATGTTAGTAGAAGATTTCCTTTTGGAGGATCTATTAATTTTTTTAGGGTGTTTAATTGAATCGGCTTGGCTTGCAGGATACTCCAGGGTTATTCTCTGGGGTTCAAAAGGTTACGCCCGAAGCACAAACTACTCATCAACTCAGACGTGGTCAAGTCTGTGTTTGTGCAAGTCTATTTCTGTATAGGGAGCTTATTTGAGTTCTTTTACTCAGGCAACTCATTTTGAGCTAGACATGTAGCCGTACCTATGTTGCTAGGTACATACGTACATAGGATATCTATGAGAATCCTAGTAGATACCCTTATCTAGAATTCTAGATTTTACCACAGTTCAAAAGTCACAGTATCATTTTAAGTAGGTAAATAACGACTCATAGAAATGACGTCGGCGACATCATTAACCTTCCAGTTTATATTACTCTAGAGATTCTAAATGTAAACAAACTAATATTTACATTATAAAAGTACTTACCTATCTAGTAGGTAATCGTATTGATAGTTCGGTGTAATTCTAGTTTTCACATGGGGGTTTGAGTCCAAAAATAAATAAACCAAAACTAGGTAGTTTATGCTCGGGTTTTACGTAAAAACGGATTGGGAATAACATAAAAAGTGAGTATGTTTATGAATGTTAAAATTATATATTTTTTGACAAGAAAAATCCGTAGGTATAATATCTTGTGATTTTTTAAGGCGAGGTGGAGGTGCCGATTTCTGTCTGCCAAGATCCTCCCTCCACATGCGTCCATGGTGAATGATAACTATTTTTATAGAACTAGCTTCCTATTGGCTGTCTGACAATAAGGTATTTGTACAACTCAGTTTTGAGTCTGAGTGTATGCTGTATCCCTTAATAAGTTTAGAAAGACTTGAGATAGACTGCACAGTAGGTACTTTAAAAGGTAGGTCTTTCTTATAAGATTCTGTATACAGACACTTTTTTTTGACCGCGCATGTGTATTATGTCAAATAAAAGCGATAAAAAAAGTCTTATATTGTGAATAAACAAACTTACCTTGAACACAAGGATGATCCTTGAGGAAGTCAATCTTGATCTGTTCAAGTTTCTCAGCGATCTGCTGCTCTAAGGGGCTCTCGATCGCTTGGAAGACGGACGCACCTGAAACAAACAAGTAATAAGTGGTCAAACACAATGTGACTTAAATAGGGAAAAGAATATGCTAAAATTAAGTGTAAGTTAGGTGCACTCACACTAAGTTATTTTAGCAAATATGTTAATTGCATTGAAAATCGTGACTGTTCCGTTCCTATAAGTTATAAAACGTCACGTTTATTAAATATAAAGATTTTGTATTAGAAATATTAGTTAATAATAATATAATAAGATAAAAAATTTCTATTGGATATCAGTATTTTTTTTTAAATTGGTAAACGATTTATGTATCCGGCTTACAACAATAAATATAGCAATGCATTAAAAAAAAGCTGAATACAATAAAAAACAAATGTAAACTTCATGTTATCTGCGAAAAGTCTTCAAAATTACTTTTTGTAAATAATATTTTTTGGTGGAAAAAAACAGTAGTAACATTTATACCGCACCTTACAATACAATTATATTTCCCTGAAGGATTCACATAACAAACACTGCCACAAGGTTGAAATCAAAAAGGTAATTTGTTTTACGCGAAAGTAAAAACAGTGGAGTTGAAAACTTTTTCAAGTTCAAAGCGATTTATGAAAAAAATGTTGAACGAAATTAAGAAAAAACTTTCTTGTGTTTTCTTGAGTTATTTTCGAAGAGAGATGAATTATTATATTTCTCACAGAAATTTATGACGACGAGGTCGGCGCCTGATTTAAGGATTTCTTTAATATTTTTATTTTTACAAATATTTGCTGTTGCCCGCGGCTCAGCCCGTGCATAATTCGATTCCTATGATCACTGGTATTTTAAATAGCTTAAAGAATTTTAATTTCTTAAAAATTAGGCTAAAATGCTGCGATAAAATTTTTACGTATACATTAGTAGTTTTAAGTTATTATTATTTTTATTCGAGTGTTTTATATCAACTCATGTTGATTATATAAAACGTAGCCTTTACCGTACTAAGGGTTTTTACAGTGACATATACACAGTTATTTGTAGCTTAATATGCTCTTATACCTCTTTCTCCTACTTTACGATGTTGAACACAACTTACCCATGGTCAGGTAAAGCGCCATAGCCGAAGCTAGCACGAAGACCCGCAGCGCGGGGATGTTGCGGGCGTCGTTGATACACCCCGGCATCACGAGACGCATGGTCGTGGGATTACCTGCCGACAAATATATTATCATTATCATCAGCAATCAAAACATTGGCAGCAACAATCATTTTGGGACATTCTTTTTTATTTACACAGTGCTATATAATAATGCTCCCTTCACGTATTGAAAAGCGCAGCGTGGGGCGGCCCCCCGCCAGATAGACCGACGACCTAGTAAAGGTTGCGGGTGGCCGTTGGATGCAGGCGGCACAAAATCGCTCGCTGTGGCGGAAATTAGGTGAGGCCTATGTGCAACAGTGGACGTCGTTGGGCTGATATGATGACAATGCTCCTTTCACATCTGAAGATACGTCGCGTTTTATCGGTCGCGTTACGTCAAAACAGTCACATCCATACAAAAACTTTCGATCTTTCACACATGAACGATAATCCGTCGGGGTAATGAAAAGTGATTACGCCCGATGGACCTTCCACCAGTTGTGAAAGGAGCATAATGTTAAAAATTCATTGTTTGTTTGTTCTCAGGAACTACTCGTCCAATTTGAAAAATTCTTTTAGGTTTGGAAAGCTCATTTATCGAGGAAGGCTATATAGGCTATATATAATATCACGCTACGGCCAATAGATTCTGAGCAGTGGCCAAATAAAGAACGACGCGATCCAGGCCCTTCGTGATTTCTTTATATACCTAGTCTATACCTACTTACTAATATTATAATAGTACAATATCCGATTAAGAAATATATACCCTCATCTGTTATTTATTAGTGATAAGAAATAAATGATGGATAATATTCACATTAACTTATTGCAAATAGGTTGCCTAGTTAAATCGCGCCCGGATAATATTAATATCGTGCGCAAAGTTTTTTGTTGGAGAGACTTGCCGAATTTTGGAATGAGATTGGAGTTTATACCTTTAATTTTTTTCGTAAAAGAGAGCTGAGTTTAGTGGCCAAATCTAATAAGCACATAATGTATTGTGTAAGCCTAGAATTTTTTATTTTTTCATTCTTTCTTGTCAAAAAGAGGACTTGACGAATTACCAGTTTGACCTATGTCAGACTTGAACATAGCCGTAAAACTTTTCTGGTGGGGCCTTGCAGATCAAGGAGTCATTTAAATTAGTTTGACTTATTGTAAAAAAAGTTTCTATTCATTTCTATATCCAAATTCCGCCTTATGGTATGCAATGATATTATTAATTAAAAAGTTCTGGAATAATAATAATAATAAGTATGCTGGCTCCTCAAGATTTTAAAGTCAAATTAAAAAACATCCTTTTTACATTAACCACTTTATTACAAAAAATACGGGCACAGAACAGTCATTTTCATAATATAGATGAAACCCGGTTAGTAAACCGATAGACGACGGCCGAGCAAACCTAAGTTTATTGATAGCTCCAAAGTTACCCAAGGTACCATGGAATGGAATGATCCATAGTCACTGAATGTTCCATAGTTACTTAATGCTCAGTCAGCGAGCGCTCCATTGTCAGCTAAGACTATAGCCAGCGAAGACTCTATAGTCAGTGAAGGCTCCAATGTTAGCGAAAGCTCCATCGTCAGCGAAGTCTTCATCGTCAGCGAAGGCTTCATCGTCACCAGTCACCGAAGGTTCCATAATTGCTGAAAGTTCCATAGTCGCCGATGGCATGCGCGTATGGCTTTTTTATTGATCTGATGGCTTGTATACTTAATAAGTTCCACAAATATTCTTCTTATTGACGACCCTTTTAAGCATCTCTAGCTACAGGAAGGCGCTTGCGCTAGCTAAACGTTATGAGAGACTTAAAACATTAAGTTTATGTTCAGGTCGTCGTATAGTTAACAGCATCCGCCATAGTAACAGGCCCCGCAGCGAGGGCCACAGCAACCACCGCAACAAGGACCACAGCAAGGTCCACAGCAGGGACTACAACAGGGTCCACAGCAGGGTCCACAGCAACCGCCACACATATTCTTACTTTCAGTTCAGTTATATATCTGTAGATATTATTTATTTTAAAGTAAAGGTTTTTTTTGGATTTTTATTTTTCTTGTTTTTTGGAGTTTTATCAATGAAACTAAGAGAATATAATCAATACGTTTTCATTGAAATTTTATAGAAAAATGATTTTTCAGCTAATCAAACTTACTTCAATCGAACCTTGAATAATTTAAATTTTATTTTCTTCTTTTCATTGCTAGGTTTTATACCAAGACTTTGTACCAAAGAGGTCAATCAAATTTAACACATCAAGAATTAGTCTTTACAAAAATTTAGTTTTTCTCTCACGATATTTATTTATTTCAATAGGCTAGCCAACAATTATTACACAAAATGCATTACAATTTTAAAAAATACATTAAAACAAGTACGAGTATAATAATTACTTACAGGCTAACACAACATGCATAATATTAAGTTAACACATTTAAAACAATAAAAATTAATAAATTAAATTAAAATGTAGATAAAATTTTAACAATACAGAATTATATAGATAAATGAATTAGTATTACAAAATCAAGATAAAATAATTAAATTGAATTATACAGATGAAATAAATTTGCATAAGACAACAATAAATTAATAAATTAAATTAAGAATAAATAAAATTGAATCAACTCCATTATAAAAATAAATTATATTAACAGATAAATTAATAATCTTTATTATACTTACTTTATAGTAAAGTTAACATATAAATATATAATTTACATACAATTAACAAGTAGGAGTACTATAAGTTACAACGACAGATAAATAAAATAAAAAAAAATTAATCAATAGTCTTTTACCATTATTTTAAAAGAAGGAAGGGATTGAGCATGCCTAATCTATAACGGAAGTACATTCCACAGACACATAGCAAGCACTGTAAAGGAATTGTCATAGAAGACTGTGGAATACGAAGGCATTTTCAATCTAAGATTTTCCGATGATCGTAAGGACCTTGAATGTGTATCACGTAGGAACTCAAAACGTTCTTTAAGATAGGAAGGTGTAGAAGGGTTAAACAATATGTTATACAATAAAGACAGGACAAGAGCATTCCGGCGAAGTCGTATGGGTAACCACTTGAGCTGTTTACGAAACTCAGAGACATGATCTTACTTACGTAGACCAAATATAAATCTTATACAAAAATTGATTGTCGAAAATTGATGAAATGGCATCCGCATAATCAAGGTTAGGACTTGTGTGGTGAAGTTCCAGCTCAATAAAAAGATGCTCACCTGCATTTGATGTGATATATTCTCTCATTCTTCAACTATTTTAGGTACTAGTAGAAAACATTTACCTAATTTTTAGTAACGACGTGTATCTAATTTACAGAATAACTACCTAAATGTATCATTTAATTAAAAAAAAGGGAAAAATTACAGATTAATCTACGGCATCATAAAATTCCTCCGCATCGCTGCGATTGTCTGCGGGAAAAGTGCTCAAACAGGCTGGCAGCATTGCCACGTTGGATGGCAATGCTTACCTTATTATGATAAGATTTAGGCGAACTTTACTAAAAAAAAAAAGTTTTATTGTACTTATTTTTACATTTTGTATTTGTAGAATAGAGAATGAATTATTGAAAAACATATTTTTACCTTTTATGATCCAGTGGCGAGCTGGTGATCACTGTGGTGGTTTTCTCCTTTGCTTGACTAGGTATCTGGTTCAATGTAATGAAATGAACGGATATATTGTTGAGTTCTCTTATTTCGTAAACACGAATCGAAGCTGGTGTAGCAGTTTCTTACAAAACTACATAATTATATACTTATTGTTATTGAATTTAGCGTAACACTAAGAAACAAAACTTTTACACAATTTTGTTATGTAGATATCAAATCAAAAAGGGAAACTTGTTAGAGAAAATAAAAGTTTTGACCAATTTTTTTTTTTAAGCAAATGACATTAAATAACTCCTTCCCCCCATTCTTAGAGCATTAAACCAATTTAATGCCCTAAGAATGGTTTAATGGTTTAATTGGTAGAATAACTCACATTATTTGAAGAAAAAAAATAATTTTCAGTATAATGCGGCATTATGCTACTTAAGATAATAAATACAGTCTCCATTTATTTAGCTATATTTATTCATTACGATATTAGGTAAGACGGCTGACTGCCACGTGTGAGACACATAACGCCTTCTTAATATATTATAGCAACAAATAAGGCGTAGGGTTGTGAAATACAACTATTACAGATTTTATTAGATAGTTTTACTAAAGTCTCAGACGTACTACGGGCTCATCTGATGGTTAGTGGTAACTGCTGCCCATGAACATGGATATGAGCTTCTTAGTAACGATCGGCTTTAACCTAAAATGAAAAAGTTAAGCTGCGCAGGCGATTAAGTTCCCTAAGTCCTATCACAGTGATTTCTTCTTAACCCAAGCGCAGTCACTAGAATGGATATATTTCACCAGTTAAAAGTCTCACTGTACATTTTGACTTCAAATTTCTACTAGTTACTTCGACGGTTATTGTTCTAAATTTAGCAACAAATCTTTGAGTTATTGTTCATAAAGTTTATTTAAGGGATCAGAAATCATGTTACACTTCCATCTTCCCTGCGTGGGTAGGTACTCAGACACCCACACTTTAAGGCACCGTTAACGACGGGCAGACGTTTACGTTGGTGCGTTTGTTCGATTCATTGAGGTCTTTTTACCGCCGCGCCGTGTGCGTTAGTATGCGATTCCCTTTGTTATATAGTTCGTGGTGAAAATGATCGGCCTGTGCAGCTCCATCGCGCGTCTTTTGTTCTGTACCTAAAAGCTTTGCTACAAAGCAAACGGGGTGATGCAGTGACGGGACATAACTATGTGATAATCTACTTTATACTTAGTTGTTATCAGCAGCTCCGCTCGCATAGAATCCGATTCAATAGTAGTAATATAGCGTTCGTTTAGCGTTAAAAGCGATGGTGGGTGAAAGGATAAGTGACCGGCGCGGCGTGCTAAACACGCGGTCCGAGTTCGATTCCGACCAGCAGTACCACTTTGTGGAATTTATATGTACTATTCATGTGACTTACCATCTGCTAACGGTGAAGAAAAACATCATGAGGAAACCTACATACACTAGAAGATATTCTAAGTGTATGTCTGATCCACCAACTCGCATTAAGACAGCGTGTGTGCATTATGGCCTAAACCCTCTCAGCTAGAGGAGAGGAGACCCGAGCCCAGCAGTGGGACACTAATGGGTTGTTGATGATGAATACAGCGTTCTATTTGTAATGAAAGAAGAATTTATGAAATTGCGTCCAATAGTTTTTGATTTTATTCATGATTCAGAAGAATACAAATCTTTTCTCTTTATAATTTTAGTGTAGATGTGAAGAGCACAACGAAATGATTCAGCCGCGGTTACATTTCGCAGACTCGATGATGTGAATAGCTTAAAAGAACTCCCGCAATTGTAACAAAGTGAACGACACAGAGTTTTTACGATTATTACAAGCACTAGAATTTATGTGACAACATACATAAGGCTTGAGGTACAGATAAAAAGGGTTTATTGAAAAGAATCCACCAAAATATACAAGGGCTCTCACTGTTTTATGTTTTTAGGGTCACGCATATACAATGAAAAGATGTAACCCTTATAATATAGTAGGTCTCACTAAATGGGTTTGTATTTCTATCGATTCTTATTTTTACAAATTATAAGGAAACAGCGTGAGGAAACCCACATACCCTAGAAGTAATTCTATGAGTATGTCTGATCCACCAACACGCTCTAGGCCAGCGTGAGTGGATTATGGCCTTAACCCCTCAGCTCTCTAGTTAGAGGAGAGGAGACCCGAGCCCAGCAGTGGGACTTAATGGGTTGCTAATGATGATGATGAGAATATTCTTGTATCCATCCGTCAATGTGGAATAAAAGCCACACTTATAAAATTTTGTTGTCTGGGACTTAGCTCCTGTGGTTCTTTGTTTGGCCACTATTCAGCTCCTAATAGCCGTAGGGTGATGTTCACGAAAAATGAGCTAGTTATACAACCCTAAAATATTTTTTCAAATCGAACCAGTTGATCCAGAGATTAACACTAACGACAAAAATTTCATTACCGTTGATATAATTTAGTAACTGCTGCCAGTTCTGCAGAGTACCTCAAGCGGCGTAAATATGAAAGTCTTGGTGAGACTTACATCTTTGAGCCTTTTGGGATTGAAACTCTTGGACCTTGGGGGCCAAACGCTCACAAATTTTTTCGTGAAATTTGTAAGCGTGTTTCTGAGGTATCATATGACCCAAAAGCTGGCCTTTACCTGGGGCAACGCTTTAGCCTTGCCATCCAACTCGGTAATATGGCTAGCCTTTTGGGTACGTTTCCTCAGGAATCTGATCTCAATCAGATATTCTATTTATAGGAATTTCCTGTAAATGGAGTACCTATCTGGTTCTTTTTTTAAATAAGTTAGTTGTGTATAATTGATAAGTTATGTACCTAATAAATAGGTTCTTATTTAGTAACAAAATATATTTCGTTAGATACCTATTTTCCTGCCTGAATCTAAAAAAAGTCAGCCGAAACCCAGTGCGGGAAAGAACTCTCTTGAACAGTTTTTCGTTTACTTACGTATTCTATTGAATTGTCACCTCACAAAGGAAATAAATACTTGTTGAAATAAAAATACAACAACGTAGCTATTTTCTTTGTTGAAGTGAACCTACCTATAGCCGCCTTCAAAATAATTCTAATGCTGACGGAAAAGAAATTCTGCGTCTGGAACCAGAAACATAATTTCTGACCTTTTTAAACTAATGTTAATTTTTATTACAAATTTATTTAATATATTTAAAAGGAAATTTCTAATTTTATATTTACGTATTTTTGTCTTGACTGTCTCCGCACCACAGTGCGGAGTACATACCAGACTTACCAAGACTCAGTTTTGCAGATCGTAGTTGACCCCAATTAGAATATTAATTATATCTTAGATTGACAAAATCAACATGCAGTTGCCTACAAGCTGAAGCTACAAGAATGATCAATCTAAATAGGTAGGGGAAGTTCATTTAATGACTCTAGGATCAGTCATTGTTCTAAGCCTATATTGCTACGTTGACTGCTAAGACTGGCTTTAGCTTTCACGTGTAATATGTGGATATTGCATCTTTTATACCGTAGCCTCTCTATTCAACCAGCAGCGTTGAGATCTATGAAACATATGAATAGATACGTGTGTGTGCTTTAGAACTATCTCTGAGATGAGCTTATATACCAAATTCAAATATAAACTTTGAAAAGAACTGACAAGAACGTTACAATTTCAATTAGTTTTTATTTAAAATAATAAATTTGAGAAAGCAACAAATTATAAGTAAGAACCTTTACCTATTTATATTCTGTTGTCGTAGATAACAAAAGTTGGAAAACTAAAAGTTACAGTTGTTGTTAAATGTTGCCTTATTTGAATATTCGCTTATTGTTTACGTACATCAAAAGTTTCTATAAAAGGGGTTCTCAGAAATCTTGAAACTCATTCCTCTTTAAGTTAAAGTATAATATAATGTAAGTTTCTGTAAGGAAAATAAATAATAGGTTCGCATTTTACAATAACATCCATACATACATTAATAACATCCTTATGTGCTATCCATCATAACATCGTTATTATTGAGGCGCTCGTAGCATTGTGGTACTGAGATGTTAAGCAACACTCAGTAAGGTCAGTCCATGATGGGTGACCGTTTGTGGCAATTTCATTCTTGAGCGTCTCCGTGCTTCGGAAGGCACGTAGAGCCGTTGGTCCCGGTTACCACTTAATGTGATAGTCGTTAAGTCAAGTTGGAAGCCTTCTAGTCTTGATGAATTCCAACACCAGGGTCTGCCTCAAGCCCACACGATAAGAAGAATGTGCTATCCAACACTAAAAGAGTTTTTCAAATCGGATCTTCTGTCCCTGAGATTAGCGCGATCAACCAAACAAACAAACTTCTGATTAATAATAATTAATAAGTACAGATTATTGTAATAACATGCTACGAACTAAGAACAGAATTAATGAGAGCTGGCCAATAGCTATGAATAAATCATTACGATTGAACGATTCTTACCTTGTCCTTGAGCCATCGACATTGTGTCGTCAATAATTTCATGGCTACATTCGTAACAAATGTATTTTAAATACGACATTTATTTTTCCTTTCCATTGATAGTTGTGTTGCTAGGTGCTTACTTAATGGTAAATGCTTAAATTTTAATGTATATGATAGGAATTCACACGATTAGATATGTGTAAGGGTCTGTCATTAACGCGTTTACTCGTTCATGCGTTTTGTGTTCGCGTTCATCGTATATGTGATGCATCAAATTGTACTGATTGACCGTGGTCAAAACGCCTCCTGTGTGGGCATATATGTGACGTAATCCAACACTGGCACTACATTGATGATAGATAGACCGCGGTTGTTGCACAAAGACTTCACTTACAAAGTAATTAACACTTTTAAGTGTACAGCTATTCCTTTAATGAGTTTTGGAGACGACTCATTTAATTTTGACTCGTATTTGTGTCAAATAGCGTGCGTTTTGTTTTTATTTAGCAGTTGATAATGATGAAACTGTCCGTGTAGTGACGGATTAAGAATACATAATGTCACTACCCAATCTCAACCCGTGCGTTAAAGGCGACTAAGGGCAACCAATTAATTAAGCAGACCAGAGCAATGCAAGAAAAGGAAAATTCGAAACATATCCTATACCTATACATACCAACCCGTTTGGCCAGCGTGGTTTAGTAGGCTAAATTCCCTTCAAATTCTTTGGAGGAGACCCGTGTCCAGCCGTAAGTCGTTAAAATGAATGATGAAAATGTTGATGATTAGGTACAGAGATAACCCATGGTCCACTGCCAGGAAATCGTGGCCTCTCCTCTATTTAGAGAGCTGAGAGAGTTTAGGTTAACCCACACACGCTGGCCTCATGCTGGTTGGTGGATCAAACATACAATTTCTTCTAAGGTATATTTCCCTGCTTAATTTGAGCGAATAGCGCTCTATTTATACAGAATTTAGGTCAACGTTTTACGTGTATATTTGGTACCAGACACTAGTCAATATTAGCTGTATGCAAATATACCATACTACAATCTGGCTCAAAAGGTCACAATTTATTCTTAGTTCGGCTATGTTGGAGGTATTCTAACATCCAGCCAGCCCCTACAGAGATATTTTTGAATAAACAAAATGGCCGGGCTTTATTTAAGGAATGACGCTGACGTGGCGAGGTGGGAGAGTATAATTTAAATGCAACAAAAAGATGTACAAACTGTTTTAGTTTAAAATGAGATAAAATGTTTTAGTTGTCGTCACTCGAGTAATTTACTGTTAAATGCAGATTCCAGAGAATGTTTTAAAGTTTTGTTTTTTAATGTCTGTGCATATTTTGAATTTGATTTGAGCTTTAACTTAAAATATTACAATCTATTTAGGACTGGAAAGACTGCCTCACGGCATCTATACTAATGTTATACAGCTGAAAATTTGTATGTTTGGTTAAACGTGATAATCTCAGAAACTACTGAACAGAATTGAAAAATTCTTTTAGTGTTGGATGCCCCACTATGTTATTGTATAGTTGGATAGCCTATGGCCCTCCTAGATAAAAATCTAGGACGCCATAGGCTATATAACAACACGCTACGGCCAATAGGAGCTGAGCTGTAGCCAAATAAAGAACGACGGGAACGGACGGGAAATACTCAAGTAGGTAATCAATTTTCTGATATTATTCATCATCATCAAATGATGAAACAGCAGTGGACTGCAATAGGCTAAAATCAGCCTATTCTTGTCCACTAGTGAATCTAGTCCACTGCTGGACATAGGCCTCTCCTAACAAGCGCCATAACACTCAGTCCTCCCGCCTTCCGCATCCAGTCAAACCCAGTAACCTTTTTCAGATCGTCGCTCCACCTAGCTGGAGGCCATCCTACTCTACGCTTGCCGAGTCGCGCTATTATTAATAGAAAGTAATATATAAAGTTAAAAGGACTTATAAAAAACTCTAATAAAGTTAGAAAGGACAGGAAACTCGTTATATTTGACACAATTATCAAGTTAGTGTGCGCACAATAGTTCCGAGAGGTCCCGAGGGAAATCAGAATAAACTCGCCCTTATAAGTGGGGGGTAGCTTTATAATATGACAAGAGTACATATGTATGTATTGTTAGAGCTTTATAGTATGCTCGAGATAAGCCAACACTCCAAAAAAGAAACGAGGAAATAATTCATGTTTCAATAAGAGAACTATTAATACTGTCACCGTGGCGCAGTGGTTAAGGTGGTCGCCTCGCCACTACATCGCCGTGCTGGGTGACGTGGGTTCGATTCCCACACGAGACAAATATTTGTGATTCATAGATATTTGTTTCTAGTCTGGGTGTACTTTGTGTCCGTTAGTTTCATGTTTGTAAAGCTCCCCGTGACACAAGGCTTGTTCCCTAGCGCGGGCGTTGTCTTTTTAAGAATATTTAAGAATATAATAAATGTTAAATATATATTTCTCCAAAAAATGCGGAATGACATTTCACCATAAACAACCCACAGATACATACATAACATCCTTCCCCATTAAACTAGGCAATAACAATGATAACATATTCAACTTAAACCTAATCAAAATACTAGGTACTAGGTAGTGATAGTAGAATAGAAGACTTCTTTGTAAGTTTGGTTATAATTTAGGGCCCTCATTCTCATTGTCATCAACTACGCCACGACATTGATCCCATGTAGGTGTCGAGAAGATTGGACCAATCGCCTTTGAACTAAAGAAGCAGGTCGTGGCGGAGTTTCTGGTGTACTGGGCATCGTGACTTCCCCTCCAAGATCTACAGCCGATAATAAATCACACTTAGGCGCAGAACAGACCTGGGGCAATTTCTTATTCTGATTCTGCAAATAAAAAGTCGTTTGGGGTGTTTCAGCTTTAGTATTAACAAAGAATAACGGTGTATACATATACCATATCATGAAATACTCTCTTAGCTAACTAACTACCTCAGTAGCGCAGAGTTCCCTCTTCCCCTTCTTTCCTCTTCTCCCCTTCCGGGTATACAAGAGGTCTTAGGTTCGATTCCAATAGGTCTGGCAATAATGTTATTGGGTTTCTCTATCCTGAAATTCGTATTATCAACAACACTACCGCATTATCAATTACACCCCTTTTCAGCCGTCCTGAAAGTATATATAAATAGCATCTACATATTTAAGAAAAAAGTCCTTCGTTTTACCTAATAACGTTTAGTACATCCAGTCCAAATACTATTTAGAGACTACAAACAACATAACTGCACATAGAATGTGTACAAGTTCCGAACTCTACGATATTAAACTTTGGCCTGGCTTTTTCCGCAAAGGAATCTCGACGTAAAGCGAACAGCCAGAGAAATGAATAACGAGATAAAATTTAAACTGAAGAACACTGATGTTCTTAATGTAAGAACTATTTAACTTGCGTATAAATAAGTAGATAGTTTAAACTTGAAAATATTTTAGTTAGTGAAACTTAGTCCAAATGTCAAGAAAATAACGTCATTGTTAGGTTAAGTGATCGTGCCAATTCCCATCTGTAAGTTGAGTTATTTACGAAGCTAATTAGGAATGAGATATGAGATGAAACACAATGATGAAAAACGCGTCATTGAGTAGTAACTTTATATTAAAAAACTACGTCAAAAGTTTACAGGATTCAACCATTGAAAATCAACGTAATTAATCTACATCACAAAAATCTTTCAGTAGTCTTGTTACCACAGTCGGTGTAACCTTGTCGAATTCTCATTGTTTATATTTCAAACAGCATAAATATATCAACGATGTTATATCCATTTAAATAAATACATGAACACATATACTGAACTTGGCAACTCCGACCCGGATGTACACTACAGTGTCCGATGTCGGCTGATATTAAACTTAATCCGGATTATCCGGTTATGGGCGACGTCATTCAATTAAAATATACCCGGGTATGTTGGCGTCGGCAAATTGTCCACATCAGGTTTATCTGTTATAATCTTTAATACAGGGGATGTTGTTCTTGATTGGGTGACGAATAAATTTTGACTGGCATCGTTAATTTTGATGAACATATTGATGGAAATGATGGTTGGTCAATAATTTTTGTATACGTGAGAGGGTAATAGGCTACCGCCGTATCAGTCGTTTCAATGATTGACTCCACATAAAGGCTCAACGAATTTTTATATCGTAAACCTGGATTAATGTCACGGCCAAACTGCCTGTGCAGTTTTGTGGGATACTGTTTATAAATATGCCTATGTGAAATGAATAAAAAACATACCAATTCTAGTTCTGGGTGAGAACTGCCTTTATAATATTATTCATCTAAAATAATTATGAAGAGAAAGTTTCATGAAACTATTAGAATACAAATGTGGACATGAGCTTCGAAGTGAATTCAAAAAACTGCGAAGGTGAATTATGACGTCAATAGGAGGTAATTATGAAACAACATTAGCGTAAAATACATCAAGTTTATGGTGGAAATAGCCCCCTCCATGATCGCGATTTATGACGGAAAAACGTTCAGAAATGTCGCCGTCGAAATATTAAATACGTCTAATTATTCCAATTATTGTGAACACGCGAAAACGTCGTTTGAAGACGGATATGCTAATACTGTTTAAGTAATTGATATAAATGCTGTTGACATTCTGTAATACTTGCTTTGTCAAAGGAATTTGTCTTATAGAATTTGTGGAATTAATAATAATAATATTCTACCACATTCACACAGCACCATCTAGTCCCAAAGTAAGCAATTATATTTGCTTGAGTTATGGGTACTAAACAACTGATACGAGTATACTACTAAAATACATTTTTTTTGTAAAATTACACGCAGACACAGAACAAACCTTTATGCTCATCACACAAAGATTTGTCCTGGGTGGGGATCGAACCCACGACCTCCGGCTTAGCAGTCAGGGTCACTAACCACTAGACCAACATGCCAGTCAATTTATTAGTAAACCTTGAATAAATAAAGAATGTGTTGTCAATCGACGGTATTATTTGAGGATCATCATCATATCAGCCCAATGACGTCCACTGCTGGACACAGGCCTTACCTAACCTCCGCCACTGCGAACAACTTTGTGCCGTGTGCATCCAACGATCACCCACAACCTTTACCAGGTCGTCGCGCGTCGGTCCATATCGTTGGGGATTTGTAGTTATTTTGATTTCAAGCGCCATCGAATAGACATGTGACCGGCATGCTAAACATGCGGTCTGAGTGTCCAGACACGTTTTTATCTGCATATTCCCATATAATAAAGGGCAGCAGAGACTTCTGCTACGAGTATAAACAAGGCACCAAACTCTGAGCTGATAATGAAAAATTTATGACCGAAAAACTCCGTACCGTTTTTGCCCCACCCGAAGATACAACCTTCTGCGCAGCTTTCAGCCACACTTCCACTGCGTCACCGAGGTATTCGTTGCATTTTCATCATAATTTGTGTATGTTTTCAATGACATTGTTTCAAAATGCAAGATTTGATCTACTGAACATACGACGTTGCCAGCCCGTCTAGTAAACGTTGCTTAAGTATCCTTGATTATAAAAAGTATCCAGGAAAAATAGCTGTTCCGGCTGCCTGCAAATGACTCAAGGTTTTTCAGTCTATCGGACTATGCTCTCCGGTGTCGATGACCTCCGAATATTACCGAAAATTTTGTGAGGTTTCGCCGTAGTTTAACGTTTACCCTAGAGACCAAGTATCCTTAGCACATTATATTTATTTGGTACATAGTAGGTATAACCAATTATTATTAAAAGTTTGCTTGACTTTGAAATAATTTCAATTTGTAACGTAGAAAATAATAATTTAATTGTTTTTTGATGTATATAGGAGGAGAGGAGACCCTTGTCCACCGGTAGGACATTAATGGGCTGATATTAGCGGTAGAAACCGAAGGTAGAAGCTAATATATTATATTATACGGAATGTAGCCGTTACCACAACATTCCTTAGCCTTGATGTAAATAGTATTATAATAGACTCAATACTCAATACTCAATTGTTTATTGCTTCCACAATGTATAACAGATGGTAAGTAAATAATCTTATAATTATGTGACAATCGTGGACCCTGTCGGGCACAGCATAGTATTGTTGTAGAAGAGAGGAAGATGACTTCTTTTCGTTCATTATAATAAAAAAGATTTCAATTAATGCTATTTGTTCAAAAATTATCATTTTAATTTAAAAATGTCAGGTTTTAATGCGAAAGATTTTCAAATAAATTAATGTCAAGATCTATAGTAATGTGGTTGTTAAAAGTTAAAATTAGTTATAGAAATATTATAAGGGGATTTGTCCATTTTATATTTTTGAATTCAAAGTTTTAAGGGCAGTTTATTGTAAGTCAAATATTGATTTTAATTAATATGTATTATGAATTAATGTACACATATTTAGGCAAGCCTTAGATATAGATTGTTACTTGGAGTCCAAGTATTCTTTAATGGTATAATAGCTTTTCTGTATTAAGAGAAGCTTTAGTTTTTTATTAAAGATATTATCCTTTTTTCATTTTTTATTTCTTCTGGAAGTTTATTATAGATTTTTATTGACATGACCAACGGGCTTGTAGAGTGCATAGATAGATGGGATGTTGGTAAATTTAATCTATTCCCATGCCTAAGTGCAAATTTGGATTGTAAATTTTCTCTGTTGGTGTAGTATTCTGAATGTTGCCGAACAAACTTACAAATTTCCAGAATATAGATACTTGGTAAGGTTAAAATTTTGAGAAGTTGGAAATGGGGTTTGCATGTTTTTTTTTGATTCTGTTTCTTTTATGTTTACTAATGTTCGGATTAGCTTTTTTTGTAAGGTAAATACTGAGAGAGATTCTGTACTATTTGCCCAGAGGATTACTCCATAGCTTAGCCAGGAGTAGGCGTAAGCGTAGTAGGTGACGAGAGCTGTTGATAAGTCTGTGGTCTTTATTACTTCTCTTAGGGCATAAGAAAATTTAGAGAATTTTGCTCTTACTTTTTTTACGTGGGCTTTCCAATTGATGTGGGTATTGGTAATATTAATTGGTGGTGGAGACTGTTCCTAGGTTTCCATTAAGTAGAAGTTCCTTCTACCCTCCCCCTCCTCCCGTTTAATACAATACCTATAGGTACATTAACTACCTACAGGTATGCTAAATGAATTGGCAGGTGGCTCGCAAGCTCCTGTTGACGTACTCATATTAGACTGTAATTGCTACATAGCTATTGGTTTAGTAGTTAAGTAGATTCTATTTTACCTGACTTTTTAGTTTATAGGTTATTTCTGTCTTATTGTGTTGTGCAGCCTGCATCCAGGCTGTTGGTTGCGGGGACACAAAATCAGTCGCAGTGGCGGAAGTTAGGTGAGGCCTATGCCCAGCAGTGGGCGTCTTTGAGCTGATTATGATGATGATTGTGATGTCAATACATGGTGGACCAATATAATGTCATTTTTTTGCCGTTTATAATGAACTAGCGACGCGGTTAATCGACACTTCACGTGACCAAGGGCTGGTTTTTATCTCGCACAGAGAATCATCCAGCGTGACAATGCTGCTAGCCTTCTGGGCACTATCCCTTGTGACTGTGATGCCGACGAATACTTTGACCACATTACCATTTGTAATATTATTTAATAATAGTATTGTAAATAGTACTTGTAGATATATATATGATATGTTTTTAGCAAAAATAAATATTCTTTATTCTTTATAAGTAGATAGTTTTTATTCAGTTTTAAATATGAAATAAAATTATTTTTTATTGGTAGTAAAATCGGGTAAACTGATTGATATTTCGACTCACTGTAACTCTTATTAGGGCCATAGCATAGCACACACGTATTGACGACTCTCTGTGTTCCATCACAGCATTAAAATCGCGTGTTTTAGAGATACAGTCCCTGCCTTTAGAAAGCGACTTTGCTAAGCCACGATTAACAGCAATGAACTCTTGCAAACACCGAGTAATGAACTTGAAAATGTCTTGGATCCCGTAACCTACATTGATCAGAAGTAACTGACTGAATTGGAAATAAAATGCGACGAGGACCACATTGTGATGTATATGCACTAGTCATAAGAGTACATAAGAGTTAACTGCCTCGGTGGCGCAGTGGAAAGTGTATACGACTGCTGTGCAAGAGGTCCCGGGTTCGATTCCCGGGTTAGGTGAAAATTGTATTGGGTTTTTCTATCATGAAATTCCAGTATTGAGATTTTCCCGGAGTTTGGTAAACAAATGTTCCCGGTAGATGACAATAGGCTCGCCCCCTATTTCATGGGACGAAACATAGCTGGCGAAATGTGGGTGTGAAACACCTCTGCCTACCCCTTCGGGGAAAAAGGCGTGATGCTATGCTATGTTATGTTATGTTATATAAGAGTTACCATCAGCGACCAGTGAAGAGAATCATCATGAAAACCACATAATGTAATTTTAATTTAAACTCATAATTTTAAACCTTTTTCTTATAAGAAAGTAAATAAGGCGTTATACATTTAATATGATTGTAATTATTTTAGATGTAAGTAACTTACAAACTTTGCCACTAAGAACAAACTTACTTGCAAAGTTTTTCCTATGACCAAACCGAAAATATGTTAGTTGTAGTCAAATAAGCTGTTAGATAAAAATCGCTTACCTTTATGTTAATCCAGGGCGTCAGCTACCTCCAATCGAAATTTTATCAAAATTGGTCAGCCCTTTGAGTATAAGAGCGCAACAAACATATCTACATACTCACAAATTTTCAGCGTTATTAAATTAGATCGATTCAAATATCGAATTTCAAAAATAGAATCCAAAAATGAATATAAGCCGCGCTCGAGAGATGTCCATCCATTGAAATCGATTTTATCTCGAAAGGGTTTATACGTTCCCCAGGTATGTCTGAATTTGGGGAGAGAATTAAAATGGACTCGGCCATTAACTACGTCACTTTTAAACAGAAGCTCTATTTAGATAGGTCGTGTGAATTGTATGTAAAAATTGTGTGTTGCACTTTTGTAAAACTTCTTTGTAGCAAATAAAACATAATGGAAATTACTACAGTTTTATTTAACTTGTTTAGGTTAAGCTGTAACTATAAGTTATATTGTAAATATTAAATACAAATTATTATAGGTACTTTACACTTGTTGTGCCGTTCATTTAGGTGGTTATTATATATTATATATATATATATTACTAAAAAAATTCTCGAATGGCGGCCACGTATTGGAAAGCGCAGCTTGGGGCGGCCCCCACCAGATGGACTGATGACCTGGTAAAGGTTGCGCGTGGCCGTTGGATGCGGGCGGCACAAAGTCGCTCATTGTGGCGGTAATTAGGTGAGGCCTATGTTCAGCAGTGGACATCATTGGGCTGATATGATGATGACTTTACACTAGCAAATAAATATCTGATAAACTGTCTGAGATTTTGTATGAATAATATGTCAAAAATCTGTTAACTAATTTTCGGTTAGGCTATCGGACACTTATCTGCCAGTCACGGGGCCTTAAGCCCACATACTATCAGTTCGCCGGACGATGACAGCTTGTTGGTAAATTTAAGGTCGCCCATTTGCTATTGCGATTCGTAATAGCCAATAGGCGACCACATTCGAACTGTTAGTTTGTGGCGCCCTTTAGAAATAGTGAGCTCCAGTTATAGCCAATAGACGCTTGTGATGACATTTCCGAACGTCTCCGTACTCTGAAAACAACAAAGCCTCCGTTCAGACTGCCACGTATTGTATGACTAATTTGAAATTGGAGTCCTTTGCAAATCTGTATGATAAGAAGTTATAACAATATGCTTTGATAACATTATTTGACAGCATCAACTTGTTAAAACCATTTGCCTGTTTGATGATATACAAATGCATTAAATACATGCGATATCTTCAAAGCAATTTACGAGAAAGTTAAATATTTATCTATAGTAAATAAAAGTAGGTAAGCAATAGCTTGTGAATACACCCATTTTATAACTGGCTGGCTTATCTCGGGAAAAGTTCATATTGAGTTGAAAGGTGGATATTCCGACACATCTCCTCCATACATTTTAATGAGAAACATACACACATTTTTACAAGAAAAATTCATTTTATCCATTTTCATCCGATATGTGTGGAGACGTAGAATTCCGCCACTACTCGCCGTACCCGCAGCCAGAACTAATTTGGGTCAGAAAACACAATCAAACAATAAAACTAATTAAATAGGTACATTGCAGAATTAATATTTTTTCGGGACAATTGAGTGACCTCGCAAAAATTATATTGTAAATAGCCACATATAATGTTTAAGTTTTTGTTGTTTTTTTTTATATTATATTTTGAGTCATGATTAAGTAAGTACTGCATTATTGCATTGGAAAAATTATTCTGTAAAAATAGTGTATGTGTGTAGTAATAAATAAATAATTTTGTCTACAATAAATAGGCCCGCGTAACCTTTGATAGACAATAATGAATTCGGGCACTTAAGTTAAACCCGTCACCGTTCCTTTTCTCATTACCAGTTGAGCTTGTACCAGGGCCTTTATATCTCCAGGGATTCCAGGTCATAAGATGAAGAAGTATTGAACCGTGATTAATTGTTGATAGTCAAATTTTACCCAAAGGTTATCACATTATTCAAATTAATGATTTAATATCATTCCACCTACATAGTGACATTCAAAGCAATATCCGGTGTTAATTCAAACCTGTCAGACAACACCTACACGCAATCATCGCGCCATTAATTCTAAATGTAACTGAATATCAAATAGGGAACATACATTTTTGATTAGGTTATGTAATATGAAAAGGGAGTTTATTTCTAATTATTCCAAAACAGATCTTTAATAAAACTTCAATATTATAAAACTGAAGAATTTGTTTGTTTAAACGTTAGGATCTAAGGAATACTGGTCTGATTTGAAAAAATCTCGTAGTGTTAGGAAGCCCATTTATCGAGGAAGTATAAAGTATATAACATCACGCTATGACTAATAGGAGCTGAGCAGAGGCCAAATAAAGAACGATGGGAGCCCCGCGACTTCTAGTTTATTTATTTAAGCTTTATCCAAAATGTTCAGTTGAACTTAAAGACTTAAGCACTTTCTAGATACCGCAGACGACGATGCAAAGAATTGGTTAAATCAAAATTATAATAAATACAAGACTTTACTTGTGCTTATTTGGAAGACTTTTTAAATATCATATACTATTGAGTTGCTGTGCTCTTTCAAGGAGTAGTGGTCTTTTGAATTTTATAAGTTTTCAGTTTTAAATGTACTATGCAACAATGCTATGCTGCTTCTGAAAAGTAACGGAATACAAATTCCACACGGACAGAGCCGAAGGCAACAGCTAGTTGATAATATATAAGGATCTCTACTACAAGTTTGTTCGCTTCGATATCCATTCAAAGTAAAGATCAAAGATTTTTCAAATACAATTCAATTTGTTCAGAAAAATGCAATGAAATTTCCATTAGTCGCGTTCAGGACGTATTTTTCTTTCATTTCGCTTTGAAATAGGAGGTCTTGTTATGGCTTCGATGTGGCTTTTGCAGTCAGAACCAGGTATATTATTACTCGAGCTTCACCTTTGTTGAATTTGTCGTTTTGCGTATATTCTTATTGAAGTTGAAATGGAACTTGATAACCAATAATATTTTAATCAGCACAAAGCAGAATAAAAACTAGTACCTTTGTTATTAACTTTATTGTTATTAAGCTATACCTATTTATATTCTTGATTTTTGTTATTTTATTAAAAAAAAATTTAGACTTTAGATACATATCTTACTTCCACAAACGGTCATTAAGGACTCAAACTGCCACGACCACACATATATTGCGATTTCAACAGTTTCAAAATCCTTATATTGGATAAACATTCCAAAGTCTGTGTGTAATTTGACTAATTTGTGTCTATTGTTTTGTGTTTGAGGGCTTGTGAAAGTCTCTTTGTGTGCCAGAGTTTTTTTGTTTGTTGCCAGAGTCAACATAGAATTTACTTTCAATATTACTAAATTCGATTTTTATTTTTGAACACATTTTATGTTTATTTAATCTTTCTTCTATAATAAAATTTTTTTTTCTTCTTTTCCGAGCAATAAACAATATTTAACTTTCTTTTAATTTCCTCAAATATTAAAAAGACGGACCCAACACATTGAAAGTAAAATAGGGAGGTATAAGGTAACCTTGTTTGAACACAAAACGGTATTCGGAGACGCCATCGCGCCACCTGAATGGGCTTAAAAAGAAAATCCCTTTGGATTACCGTCGTATCTAATACATCGAGATGTTCATATTGTATTAACATATGTGACAGGTACTGTCAGGTACATTATACATACAAAAAGGTATTTGTCTACTTACAAAATTGACGACATAACTGTGAAAGCAAAGAAATGACAAGACGAGAATGAAGGTGAAGGTACTAATGAATTTTTAGGTCTAATGTACCTAGTAGTGTAGGGTAGACAGAGGTGCATCCTATCTACTCACCTCACCTATTACTCACCAGCGCCAGCGATGTTATGTGCCATTTTACTATGCATTGAGAACTTGCATTGAGAATTCTTAGGTATTATGAAATTCGAACTTTTGAAAATCGGAACATCGAAATTCGGAATAAAATATTTCGGAATATTTGGGTCTTCCCATTGAGAACATCGTCCTTTTTAAGTCGGTTAAAAAGCTGAGACTTCATTTTCAAATTTCGGGCTGGTACTAAAAATTTCATGACAGATAATTTCAATACCGTTATTGCCCGACCTACGAATCGAGCCTAGGATATCTTTCGCACCAGTCATATACACAGTCAAAAACTCACAGTTGCCATTCAGCTTAGCTACGCCCCTTGACCAATTAAATGTTAGTAAATTAAAAGCCGTGTTCACATTGACCATTTGTTTAGTCCTTCGAATATAAATCATACCTTAACCAAATAATACGCCTTCACTTTGATAACGCACGGTGAGTTCCTATTTTCTTAGCGCGAATGAACTATAAAATTAAAATTAACACTATCTCACTACATAGGCTTCGTCCGCGTTGTATGTCTGTAAAAAGTAGCCAAGTGCTATTCCAGACTATAAACCTATCTGTGTGCCAATATATATTTTATCAGCCGTTCTAGCGTTGTTTTTTTTTTTTTTTTTTTTTTTTTTTTTTTTTTTTTTTTTTTTTTTTTTTTTTTTTTTTTTTTTTTTTTTTTTTTTTTTTTTTTTTTTTTAAAAGACAACGCCCGCACTAGGGAGCGAGCCCTGTGTCGCGGGGAGCTTTACAAACATGAAACTAACGGACACAAAGTACACCCAGACTAGAAACAAATATCTATGAATCACACGAATATTTGTCTCGTGTGGGAATCGAACCCACGTCACCCAGCACGGCGATGTAGTGGCGAGGCGACCACCTTAACCTCTGCGCCACGGTGACAGTCAATTAACTAACAAACATTCATCCATACATCCCTCTAACCTAACTTTCACATGTATAATATTAGTAGGACTTTAAAATCAAACACATCTACCCATTATAAAGTTAGTTAATTAATTGTATTTACTTATGTGTTATTGGTGGAAAGGATTTTAGAGTTGCCACTTTCAAAGGTTGAGGCTACCCACAAGTTTGTTGTTGTTCCTCTTTGTTAAATTTGTTTTGTTGTCGGTAATATACATGTGAATATATACTGTAACCTAATGAGCTATCGGTACTCTCTGCCGTTTACTTTTTCAGCCACGCATGCTTCCCATTCCCACTAATCATAGATAATTATAACGAAAAATTGCGTTGTATGCGGCGCGGGCAGTATACTTGTTTGCTAAAAGAGTATTGAGTGTCGCGTGGGTCTAGTCTATTACGACACGGGTGATGCCCTATTGCAAGAAAAAATGATTACTTTTTTGAAATATTTCTTTTAGAAAACCGTGTAGAATATTTATTTTTTATTATTTATTGGATATTGACTGTATATTCAATAATTCTAACAATCGGAAAATAAAGTTAATCACATTGCAACATACGAAACATTTTAGAAAAAATTAAGTAGGATATTAATTATATCTTAAATATGATTCTAAAGGGCCCCACAGATTAACTGTTCACCGGACGATATCAAATAGCAATATATTATAAGTCTTTCAAAACGCAATAGGTGATGATATTATCATCCGACGTACTGTTAATCTGTGGGGCCCTTTTGAAACCTTACAATATCGACCCAACTCCACATTATTCAAATAAGTGCCGTTGTCAAAACTACGAAGAAAATAACTTATAGATGCTTTATTCCAAACCTAGGATCGAGAGGCTCTAGCGTATAGAAAACAATTTTAGATTTAACACGTAAGCAAAGAATATGTTCAGTATCTTGGGAGTTGGGCAAGTAAATCGTTCATTTTCAGTATTGTAGTGCCTCACAACCATGTACGTATTCACTCGAGGGAAACATTGTCGAAATAAAATAGGACACGTCAAGTAATTGTTTGGCTATATATAAAATATTGTTTTCTTTTATTTCGAATAAGAAAATAGGTCTTTGATTCTTCGTGTTATTGTGTTGAGTACGCTTGTGACAGGTTTCAATGAATCTATCAACTTGCTAAGAAAGCTTATAATATGTACGGTCAGCAACAAATGTAACTGAACATATTTCAAAACGCAGAAATTACTTAAAATACATCATCATCATCATCATCATCATCAGCCTATACTAGTCCACTGCTGGACATAGGCCTCTCCAATTGCACGCCATTGAGTACGATTTGCAGCTACTCTCATCCAGCGTTTGCCAGCCACCCTGCGAAGATCGTCACTCCACCTAGACTGGGGGCGCCCTACACTACGCTTGCCGAGACGAGGTCTCCACTCTAAAACCCGTTTTCCCCACCGGTTGTCGGTTCTACGAGTGAAATACATAAAATTACTTAACAAGACTAGTGCCAGATTTGGATTTACATTGATATAAATTTAAGTACGTTTTGAAATTATGGATAAATGTTGAACTATGTTATACTTTGTATGCTGACTGTACAAAAGAAGGATAAAAAATTAATGTTATAAATTATTTTCATATATCACTGCGTTCAACTAGAAACTAACTTTAAAAGTATCTCTACTTAATGATAGAAAAGCCTCTAACGAAAAAAAAATGATCTTTCTCTTTTTTGCTAAAGTAAGTAGAGAGGAATATCTTAGCTTTTCATGGATTCACCGTGCAGATGCTGGGTCTATCGTGTAGTAGATCGAGGATAACGGGCAGTGCCTGGGACTTGTGGTTCCAGGAGAAGGTTTAAGGGATCCCTTTCTATGTAATATGTGTAACACTGGCCTGTTGGTCTAGTGGTTAGTGACCCTGACTGCTAAGCCTTCGTTCGATCCCCACCCAGGACAAATATTTGTGTGATTAGCATAAAGGTTTGTTCTGTGTCTGGGTGTAATTAATCTATAATATGTATGTATTTACAAAAAAAAATTATTTAAGTAGTATATCCGTTGTTTAGTACCCATAACAAATAATTGCTTAATTTGGGACTAGATGGCGCTGTGTGAATGTGGTAGAATATTATTATTATTAAATATATATATCTACTACGCTCTCTTTTCACTATCTGTGTTTTTCATTGTGCCTAGAAAATACATGCAACCTATGATACACAAACTTTATATGTTACGTAGCCGAAATTTATTTCAATTATAAGTTAGGCGCCTCAGCCTTAGGCTATTATGAATCTGAATTATTTATATACTGTAAGCCATTTAAACGCCAATTTAATTCAATAGCCTCGATAAATCTAATTTTCTAACATCATTTTATTCGGAGCTAAAAGTAATCTCAAACTAAAATTGAATCAAGGTCCCAGCCATGCAGGTACACTCAGATTGTCTATTAAAATAAAGGTATCATCTATAAAGCTGGCCTTATATATAATATGGCTGTACTTTCCAAATTTGACTATAGGTTTACTCTATTATTATCTTGGATTTACTTGTACGCGTCGTCGTGATGTAATGACGCACGCGTCTATCAATCAGTAGCTAAGTACGTAGTCTCTGTTCCGTAGGCTAGTGTGTGAGCTTCGCGAATAATAGAATAAGTACTAGCTTTTACCCGCGTCAATAAAAGTAGTCAATCAAAAAAAAGGCAGAGGCCTGTAGGACCTGTCCTAGACTATAATTAAACTCATTTTATAAAAATCGGTTTACTAACATTTGCACTAAACTCATTTATAATCCACCATGTAATAATATCAAATTTCGTTTAAAATGATAATACGAGTTACGTGACATTTCTTTCCCAATATACCTAACAATATATAACTTTTTCGGGTCCGGAACCTCCAAATAAAAGATGAAACCTTTTTAGTAGAGAACATTCGCGTTTACCCAGAAAAGAATCAGGAAAATGGGACTCACATTTGAATATAACGTAGTGTGACATGAGAACATTATTATTTGGAATGATTTTTATTATTATTATTTTAGTCTTAAGATGTAGAACTTACGAATGGTGTACAAAATTCTTGGAGGTAAAGCTCAAAATGCCTTGCTTTGGCAATGTAGATTTTTTATTCAAATCGTTTGAAACGTTTGATCAAAAATTCTAGAAAATTTCTCTTCGTTATTTTATGCAATCAACCTGATGCTTTCTATTATTTTTTCCTTTGAAAATCCTGTACGTAAAGTAATTATTTTTAATTGAGTTCTATTTTGGTTTGCAAGCTACAAACAAGCTAAGTTAATCTCCGCACTTTGTTATTTTTTAATTAAAACCTAGCAACAGTACATAGTCTACGTAATTCATATTGTGAAATTTATAAAATTGATTGTATTGTAAATTTAGACTAACTAACTTTATAAATAGCTTTTGCCTGTAACTTCATTCGCGTGATCATCATTTCAACCCATAAACGTCCCACTGCTGGGCACGGGTCTCTTCCAAAGAATGTGGAGGGAATAAGGCCTACTACCACTGGCCAGACGGGTTGGTATAGGATTTGTTTCGAATTTTCCTTTTCTCGCAGTTTTTTTGTCTGTATAAGGTTACTCCCTTAGTTGCCTCTTACGACACCCACGAGTTGAAGTGGTGTAGTGACATTATGCATTCTTACTACTACACAGAAGACAGTAAAAATCTATCTCATTGTTCGACCTTTGTTGGAAAAACGACGTTTTATACCTATAGTTTTTTATACCTATATAAGGCTTGGCAACGCGAATTTGATGCTTCAAGCATTGACTTGAAGCATCAAATTCGCGTTGCCTAGCCTTTGGTAGCCATTACCTCGTCAATAGACTCTATATACTCATGTCTAAATGTTACTCTGTTTTATCGTGAAAGAAGAACAAACATAAGCGTTCAGGATTCCATCAGCAACCCATTAATCTCCCACTGCTGGGCTCGGGTCTCCTCTCCTCTATCTAGAGAGCTGCGAGTGTTTAGGCCTTAATCCACACACGCTGGCCTAATACTAGTACATATAAATTCATTACATATATCAGTTGTTTAGTACCCATAACACAAGCAAATATAATTGCTTACTTTGGGACTAGATGGCGCTGTGTGAATGTGGTAGAATATTATTATTATTATTATTATTCCACATTGGTACTGCGGTCGGAATCGAACTCGGACCATATTAAAGAAAGAAAGAAAGAAAGAAAAAGAAAGAAAAACAGATTTATTGGAAGCAAAAACGATATCACACAGAAACTGAGCACACAGAAAATCACACAGAAAATGACATTAAAAACAATATGAGGAAATTTAAAACAGTAGTAGATACCTAAATATGAACAGACACAAGATAAGACCACAAGAAATATAGGTATATAATAAAAAGAAAAGTAAAATACAGACACAAAGTAGATCTAATTTAAAAAAAAAAAAAAAAAAACTTTATTAAAATTTTTTTTACCGTACCGAAAGGATGATGAGTCTCAGTGTGACCCATGCGCTTCCAACAGGCAACAGCTCAGCTTAATGCTGCATGTTCAAATGCAGCGCTGATTTTCAGCTGTCGCCTAAAGTGGCGCACCTACCCGCTACATTAGACTAGATTCAAGCCAGCAAACATATTAGCAAGCCGATATAAATAAATAAATAAATGCCCCAGTATACCTACATCATATTGATTATTAGAATAGATAATAATAGTGGTTAGATAATAATAGTGGTTACGGAAACATTAGAGTATACATACATTACCTACAGAAAAATTAATTAAAAGAATGATTATATATAAAGTAAATACGATAGACATCATAATTGAAAAATAATAATCATGTAAGTGCCATTAAGACCCAATCTATCTATATATGAATACAGCGCTGGTTTTTTGAATATTTAAAATATATTTTTTAAGCTTTACTCTAAAAGTTTGTACATTTCTAAGGTCCCGTAGTGGTGGAGGTAGATTATTCCAGCACTTAGTCGCTGCGTATTTAAAACTACCACGGAATGCACTAGTTCTGTGCCGTGGAATGCGCAAGGCACTTGCAGCTGCACGTGTTGGGTACCTACTATGAGCTGATAGCCATTCCAACTTTGAGCGAAGGTAATCCGGTATGCCCATTTTGATGACGCCGAACAGTAGCGTTGCTAAGTGGATATCTCTCCTGGAATTCATTTTTAAAATGTTTGCGCTGTTAAGGTACGGTGTCACATGACTCCTAGGAGGGATATTGAAGCAGTATCTTGCGCAAGCATTCTGCACTCTTTGGATGAGATTAGCCGTTTTAGCATATATTCGCGGTCCATAAACAGTAAAGGATTATATTAAAGGCAGAGACTTACTACAGGAAATTATTAGTATATTTACATACTTCATTTAAATAAAAGGTTCTAAATCTTGTGGGTTTAGAACCTTGCCCTACTTAATAAAAACACTATAAAATCCTCAAAGAGAAGTGCGAATAAAATTTAAATGAGATCACCAATCGTGAGACACGTCGCAACTTCCAATATGGCGTCAATAAGATTCAGTGAGCCATCTACTTAGCCTACAATATCCCTTATTGAATTCTGCGAACACTTGTTTTATAGTCGGTATTCATGGAAACTTATTATCGGGATCAATGTTGGGAGCTCTTTATTGTGGGTTGTCATGGTGATTTTGGGATGGGGAGGTTGGATTTAACTCATCTTTCTAATGAAATCGCCATGTTTTTGTGTATAATAAGTGAAATGCATAAAAAGTTTCTAACACGATGTTAATAGCTTACGTGTGCCATCTGTAGCGGTATACTATGGGGATCTTGTGTCGACTCGGGGGAACTTTTGTGCGTAAATTACTACATTTCATTTCAAACTTAATTTTCAATCCTAAATTTTAAAATATCGTTATTGTTTTCATTTCTTCTAAACTAACAGTATTCTTAAATAATGCAAATACTTATGCTAGTGTTCTAAATGTGAACAAATATTTAGTACTTATTTATGAGTTATCTATACTAATATTATAAAGAGGTAAAGTTTGGGATTTTGTGACAATGTAGGGGATCTCGGGATCTACTGAACCGATTTGAAAAAATATTTTAGTGTTGCAAAGCCCATTTATCGAGGAAGTTTATAGGCTATATAACATCACGCTACGGCCAATAGGAGCTGAGCAGTGGCCAAATAAAGAACGACGGGAGCGAAGCCACGCACATCTTCAAGTACTAATGCTTCTAGTTTTGTGATGACCAATTTAATGATTAAAGTTAAAATAATAAACTTTTAAACTTAAGCCCATACACAACAAGAAAGGATAGAAAACAATACAATAATATAAACGCAGTAATTCCTCTTTTCTTACATCCTTCATGGAAATTAATTCAACAGACATCACACATTATTAATAGAACGTACTTAGTAGAATAGAATGTACAGTCTGTGGGTCGCGGGCATGGGAGGGTATGACGTCAAAGCATCGATCGGTCGCGCCACAGATAATATACCTAGCTTTTGAATGAATGATGTTCATTAGTATGTGTGGAATGGTTCATTATTAATATTTGCTTTTGGTCTGCCATAATGGATATTTAATTTTGATTTTAATGTTACGTAAGGTAGATTAACGAATATAGAAATGAACAAAAGTTTTTGAATTATAAAGTTTGTTGTTGAAAGGTTATATCGTTAAAGGCGTGGGTTTATGATTGTTTGCGTAGTTCCTGCTATAGCTCAGTGGTACCTATTATTATTGGAAATATTAAAGCCTGAACGAATGATTACAAAAACTTCGATAGCTTAAAACTATTTCAATATTCAAAGTTTTCTTTTTTCCCTTTTCAACAAGTCACACCATTGTTAAAAAGCCTTAAATAAACTTGTTGCTTTTCCATTTTAGCCTTATAGTCTTAAATTTAAGGTGTCATTAACTAAAATAACGTACCATAACTGTTTTGATGAACGCACTATAAATGTTTCCTAAGCTAATGACTCCCACTAATGCCCCTCTATAACTATAAAGAAACCCCAACATGATATTAATTAATTACGTGCTTGTGTTCATTGTCATACGCATTAGTGACAATACTATTTGTTCTTACTTAAATAACAGCGTCGTAAATACTACGAAAATGGGATATATGGGTAGTAATTGGAATATTAGTTAATACCTAATAATATGTTGAGTAATAAAACGTCTATTAAAAATTATCCATAAACATAATAAAGATAGCCTTTTCCCCGAAAGGATAGGCAAAGGTGAAACAACCACATCTCACCAACTATGTTTGGTCCCATGTAATAAGAGGCGACATTATTAACATTCACAATTTCAAGATAGAAAAATCCAGTTAAAAAAAAAAAAAAAGGTAAAAAAAAATATTAATTATGAAATGAAATCTCGTTTATTCATCCAGGTTACAAGGTAACACTTATGAAAGTCACAAGAATGTAACAGGTTATCCGAAAAGTAGTGTCAGCAAATTTGCCTACGACCATTTATTATTTATCTATTTGCTTGAAACACGGTACAGGATGTTACACATATTTCACCAATAATGGCATGTAAAAATAATAGAGAATTAAGTGATACAAAGATGTAAGTCACTAATAAGGACATACATTCAAAATTATTGAACATTATGCGTGCTACTACACAGAATATTAAATATCATCTTAAACAGAAAGATCTGTTGGAATACTAGATTCTATGTCGAATAACCCAGTTACAAATGTCCATTTATTTTGGCACAGAAGTCACGCTGATATTTTCTTTGAAAGTCTGACCTTTAATTAGTAGAAAAAACATCGACTGTAAATATAGAAATTTAGAAAAGTAATGCATTTCAAATCAAGTGGAAAAGTGTTTAGTTACCGAGAGAGGTTATGAATTTACATAAATATAAGATGCTTAACATATTTTAATGGAGGTACATATACTTTCACGAACGAGGCTTTTATATCTAAGCCCACTCGTTGATAAGTGGGTCAGCGGGTATATTGTTCACACATAGTATGTACAAGGGATCTCTTTAATTCTTTACTTTTGTACTGAACAACCACGGTCAAGTTCAAGTACTTTGTAAGTAGTACTAAATACGTAGAGATGTAATATTGTTTTATATATTACGTCGAGAGGTGAGAAGGCGACCTTAATATAATTACCAGGCTGGTATATTAAGTTCGTGTTATCTTTAACAATACGTACCTACATATGTAAATACCCAACCCCTAATAAGTCAAAGTAAATATTTAAGTATGTTCCATCCTAAAATAGCTGTTAGAACTCAACTATCAGAAATTCAGAACTGTTTATATTCACAATAATGGTGGAAATTACTTAGTTACTGCGTAAATTACTTAGTTATTACTGACTATGTATTTGTAATTGTTTAATACATAAGTAGTTAGTTAGCCTGTAGGTACTAAAAGCTAGTAAACGAGTTAGTACCGAGTCGTCACCTGTTCCGCTTCGTCATCAAAAATTTTGTCCATACTAAAAATCCCGACTCGTCACTATCAAAAAAGATATAAATTTTTATTAAATATTCATGTCCCGAATCGTCACCATTACAGAATTTCTAAATAAACGGTACAGTTTGCAAGAAAAGCTTTTGGGGATATGGGTACTAGGTACGTTAAATATAATGGTGGTTTGATTTTTAGAAGTATTAAATTTGTAAGTAATCTATCACTTGCACACAAATAAAAAAGTATAGAATATAAATTTACAGACACTCAAAAAATACCTTGGACATGTTGTCACCGAAGTCCTCCCATGGAGGAACGCAGGGCAATGGTGGTGAGGTGTAACATGCTAGCTCGCAGGTTTGCACGCTGAATTAAAGAAGTTAAAATTACACTATTCAAGGCATACTGCCAGAACTTTTATACGAGCAGCCTGTGGGTGTGCTATACGCAGAAAACGTTAAATGCCCTGCGTGTTCAATATAAGAATGCTTATAGTATGCTGTTGGGGATGCCAATCTTTTGCAGAGCATCCAACATGTTCGCAGAAGTGAGGGTCAATGGGTTTTATGAAGCCAGGGGAAAAACATCGGTTTCGTCTATTGTACCGGATAAGCTTAAGCTGATCGGTATCAGTCACCCGTAATGAGGCACATTGATGAGGATGATGATGTCCTCCATGTCGATTGCGACTGCTACTGCGTATTGTTAATTGAGCATGATACTCCAGTAACAATCAGATGCGCATGATATATCTTAGTACATAAGCTATTGCGCTAAAACAGATACACTCTCTCGTCCAAAACCCCACAAAGCCCAATGGAACGGTAATCACTGGGTACAATTAGAGTGGAGCTGGATACAGTGTACTGGACGGCACTAACTTATCGACTTCTACCGTCGCCATAGGCCATACACAAGACCATATTAAGTATATTACATAAATGAGAGTAAAAGAGAAAATAATTATAAAATAAATCTTAGAAATGCAATTTGACGTGCGAGGTACATTATTATTAATAAAGTGAAGCTTTACATGGTCAACTACATAAATTAAATAATTGAAAATCATTAATTAGTGATTCGATGAATTTAATAATTATATTTTAAGTAAACTGTATGAATTCTATATCTTCTTATAACTTAAAAATCTATTGTTAGTAACAATACATTTTTGACTGTTGGTCTAGTGGTTAGTGACCCTGGCTGCTAAGCCAGAGGTCGTGGGTTCGATCCCCACACATGACAAATCTTTATGTGATGAGCATAAAGGTTTATTCTGTGTCTGGGTGTAATTTATCTATAATATGTATGTATTTACAAAAAAGATGTATTTAGGTAGTGTATCAGTTGTTTAGTACCCATAACACAAACAAATATAATTGCTTATTTTGGGACTAGATGGCGCTGTGTGAATGTAGTAGAATATTATTATTATATTATTATTATTTGTAAGTTAAAACTGTTTTCTAAAGACATCACAATTGTTACATATTTCAGTTAATACGCGATTTATATTTTTTTTTTTTTTTTTTTTTTTTTAAGAAAGACAACGCCCGCACTAGGGAACTAGCCCTGTGTCGCGGGGAGCTTTACAAACATGAAACTAACGGACACAAAGTACACCCAGACTAGAAACAAATATCTATGAACCACACAAATATTTGTCTCGTGTGGGAATCGAACCCACGTCACCCAGCACGGCGATGTAGTGGCGAGGCGACCACCTTAACCACTGCGCCACGGTGACAGTCACTCATATTATTCATTACTACTCATATTATACATTACTCATATTATTATCTAGTTTACCGAAATTTATAGTGCATTTGATATGCCTACTTTCGTTTATAAGGACTTTTAATATATTAATAAGTAGGAATTTATAGTTGCTTTTCGTTCTGTCTGTACTTTGACTAAAATAATGTATTGGTGACGAGCCGGGACTTGATTTTTTAAAATAAATGATACGGGGACGAGTCGGGATATGTTTTTTTATGGTGACGAGCCGGGATCGTGACGAGCCGGGCCTGACTCGGTTAAACTACCTGTTACTTGATTAAAATCAACAAGTAGAATAATTTGTGCACCATTTTTTATTTATTTGTGAAAACTATAAAAAAAAAAATTACGCAATCACATAAATACATACATAATATTTAAAATTCCGGCCTCGACTTAAAAAGTTTATAAGTTAAAAGTTTTTTAAACAAGTAGAAAGAATCTGGCTCGATAAGGAATATTATGAAAATGTATTCAATGTCTTTTGAAACATAAACATTTGAAATACAGACAACAGAAAAGTTTCGAAGTTTTAAAACTAATATTAAAAACAAATAAAGAATAACTTTACAATGAAATAGTTAAAAGTTTGTGTAATCAGAGTTCAACTTTCTGTAATCACGAAATCATTCAAATTTGGAAAAGAACTTAATTTTTTTTCTGCTATTGATTCAGTAGTGGTGATTTGGTTAGACTTCAATGGCGGGAAGGGATAATAGGTTGTACAGTCAGTAAGGGAACTTAGATTCTGAAGCCGCCAGCTTATTTTAAGAACCAATAGCTTTCCGCTCACCCCATAAATAAAAAATAAAGAGACATAAATTCTTCTCAAACAAGTAATTTCCGAGCTGCCACTATGCCTATAATATTTATTTAGTTTCCCGCTCAAATTTGTAGTCAAGCTCAAACCATATATATGGCATAGACGAACACATACACAGACTAAAGCTTTCAGATGTGCCGATAACAAAGTATTCTACCAGTTTAGATATAATTAATAATTTGACTTCGCTTTGACTATATTCTCGATATTTATAAAGGCAACCGAAAAATCTTTATAAAAAGCTTTACTAGAATCTGGAATTCAACTCTTTTTTAAATTAATAATGATATATTATACATTGAAATGTGGATTTGTTTGTAATAAATAAACTCAAAAATTACAAGACAGTGTTAAAAAAATATTTCACTAATATATAATATGCTCTAATTTAAAGTAACATGGAGTAACATGTAGGCCATATTATATTAAATTGAATTCCACTGGGCGCAGCCGAGGGCAACACCCAATCGATTGTAAGATGGTAGATGCATGGTCAATGACCTCACCTATTTTTACTTTTTATACCCATCACTACTGACTTCTCAATAAAAATGATAGCTTTCATTTTAAATTTACAAGTAACTTTTGACAATTTAACTTTCCAAAGTTTTGACAAGTGCCTATTAAAATTAACGCAGAATTCAGGGCACTGCACTCTAGATTTAAATTTAAATTGTAAAATATTAAAATTAAAGCACATTTTCAAAATACTTTTGAATGGGAATATTTCAAGATTAATAAATCACCATTCTAAATCAATGCAAATCTCAGAAGAAGTTAAAATTATCACAAAGACACACACAGTCATACTATAAACAATCTCTTTATGTTCTAGAAATATCGAGGGGGAAAAACCTATCTCTGTTCTGTGGGAAATCCTCATTTAAACTCTAGGAGAAATGCTATCTTATGCACCAACCCGTATTAGGCCAGCGTGTGTGGATTATATATATATAATCCACACACGCTGGTATATAGTATATAGTATGTACATATATACTGGCTGACATTTTTTTTTTATATAATGTTTACGTCACTTAGCATGCAATAGTATCTTTTTATTCCATATATTTAGAGGAACACGCCGTGTCACATCAATTTGTCACGCTTCAGACTATCTGAGCTGACACATAATCTGCATGACGTCACTTCTCTCACTCAATAGGGCTGACACTCGTGCTAAATAAATCTCAGGAAATGTGAAACTATTCAACCGTCACTAATGCGATACATTTATTTTATTTTGAGTCCGCGACGATCAGTATAATTCTATCGAAACTTCGGGCAAATAAAAAAGGTATTTTATGTATTTTAGGTGAATCTTTACGAAACGCACCGGCAAGCGCAGCGTAGGACGTCCACCCACAAGCTGGACAGATGATCTGATCCGAATAGCAGGATCGCGCTGGATGCAGGCCGCATACAACCGGTCCTATTGGAAGTCTCTTGAGGAGGCCTTTGTGCAGTGGACATCCTACGGCTGATATGATGATGATGATGAATACGAAACGAATAACGATTGATACCATCTAAATGTTACTATTAAATGCTTATTTTTGTACTAAGGTTAAAAATGCTTCTAATCGATCGATTGCACTTGACCGAGCATCGGCATCTTTACTAAAACTCCTATTAAAAATGACTGATTCATTAGATATTAAATACAACTTCAAAGAAGGACAAACAAACATAATTAGAAGTCGTAAAGTGTTATGAGTTAAATAAGATTATTCTGAAATTTCGATAACACGATTACATGTCATTTTGAAAATAGCTGTTATCGTAGTAATTTTTTTCGATCGAGAAGAGGAGATCCTCTCAGCTCTTTCGATAAAGGAGAGGAGACCCGAGCCTAGTAGTGGGACATGATGATGTAGTAATTTCTCTATGACTTTGACAGCAGTAAATAAATTATTAAGCAGTTTCATTAACACTAACAATATATAATTTTTTCGTATGAGCACGTGACAGCCCTGGTTATAAGAGAAGGTAGGTGGAAGCTCGGAGTAGGCAGCTCGCAGACGTAGTCATTTATCAACGTAGGCTGCCCGTGACCTTGGCCGATCGATACCGACTTGTACTAACGATTTGTTCTTTTTGTACCGACTCGCGACACTTCTCGCTATCGGATATGGGAACTAGCTTGGATTTATAGCCTCTGTCTTTTATCCGGTTGCTGAAGGACTGTTTTTTACGCTTTATTCCGTATAAGAATAGCAGGGATTTAGATTTCTTGAATTATTTATTTATTTTCAGTTTTTATTAGGCGGGGTTTTATTCGAGAAAACACTCAGTTACACAATCTTCTTTAAATAGGATCTTAAAATTAAGGTGTATTATATTTAGAGTTAACTCACACCGTTATCCATATCTTGATCTTTTAATAATTTCATTTTTATATAATTTTACTTTTTTCGTAGCGTGTGGAAGTTAAAGAAATTATTTTGTTGGAAATGTGTTCCAGGGGAATCGTAACCGTATTGGAATCAAAAGCTGGGGATAGTAAAAGTAATATGATCCATAGTATACTGAACCACAAACACGCTACCCATATAACTTCAAATGTTTTAAAGCGAAGGAAATAACTAATAAAATTTGAATAGTCATTTTCTTAATTTTATAGTTAAAAAAATTCAATAAACACAACTTAAAAAGAACCGGGAATAACTCAAAATATTGCAAATAATATTATTTAGTACCACGTGAAGTTTCTTCCATACATGACACGGCGCTCGCAAGACCTCGGCTAAGTACGTTAAGAGCTTCAATTACAAAGTTCTCACGCGGTAAAGCCTTTTATAAAAAGAACCTTGACAAGGAACTTACAAAGCCATGTTACGAGTATAATCATGAGTAACTAAACGTGAGGTATAACGGGTTTGTAAACATATATGTACTCTATTATATGTATAGTTAATAGAAATGAGTGTTTTATGCTTCATGCGCACATTCGTAGACAATTTCGTAGCTCATTAGTCGTAGCAAGTGCTACGAAGCTGCATGTCTACGAGAAAATTGTCTTAATTTTTGAGATAAGTTGGAGTATCTGTTTGAAAGACAAAATTTGCAGAGTTAAAATGTAACAAGTAGAGAAATACATAGGTAATATAACATCACGCTATTCACGTATTCGGGTAGTCAAGACCACGGAGCGTCAATTACCTATTCTGATCCAATCGCATCGATTTCAATTTCTATAAATTTATATATGTTTTCTTGGTTTCCCTTTTTTTCAGCGGTTTAGTAAGTACAAAGTTATATCTATACAATTTAAACCAACAAATAAATCATCATCGTCATTTTATCATTTCATGACGATTAATTTTTTTTAAAATAAGTGGCTAAACCGAAACGGACACTTAATATACAGGGTGTATACGATGATACGACATTAAATGAAAAGGCAGCCAGTGTTAACCCTTATAAACATATTCTAATAAAAATTATTAAAAAAAAAGAAAAAAATAAAAAAAAAATAATCTACACATTATTTAAAGTCGAAAAATTTAAGAATATAAAACTACACATTATTTTTCTATCATGACGTTTTCGACATGACGACGACAAAAGTGCGGAACAGAGTAAGAGATAAGATAATATGAAAGAGTCAGAGATAGTTAAAAGAATTGAATGACATAATGACAACATACGATTAACGTAAATACCTACAGGTTGTTTAAAACTGTGAACAACTGTGACATAAAGAACATTTGCGTCTAAACTATTGCAAATTTCTGTTTATTTTTTTTGGTATAGCCTTCTAACATCACATGCTACACGTGGTTTCATTTAATGTCGTACCGTCGTATACACCCTGTATATAATACTTAATCATATTGACCGGGGTTTAATTAATTTTTGACCGCCATTAAACTGTACAGGGGAAGTCAGGGTTACTTCACAATCTCATTAAAAAGCCAATTAAGTCACAAAATGCGTTGCTGTTATTACTTTTTTATTGACGGACGGTAATTTCGGAATTACTTCACCTGTAAATTTTCATATTGCTGATTTTTTTTTAATACAATCTTTTTTTTCTGGATGTGGCAACTAAGCTTATATCACATCTTATGTTATGTTCGGTTCACATTATTCACAAAAATATTACCTGCCCTGAGTTATACAAAAACACTAAATTTTCAGTATCAGACTAGCCCGGTATTTCATGTCTGGACCTGCCTACCCCTTCGAAGATAAAAAGCTGTGATGCTATGTCTATGTAATTTTTAAATTAACAATAGGTATTGTATTTTCTGTTATTTTCAATTATTGTAATTCTAATACAAACAATTACAGCATTAGCAGCAAGATAGACATAAAAAAGTGTAGCGACACGTCATTAAATTACCTCTTTTTTATTAAATATTGTTTCATTCACAGTTATTATCTAGTAGGTGGGCTACTACCTCCTCCATCACAACAATAGCGAGCCCGCACACAAGATTAACAATCATGATTCCTTGCGAACATCTAACTTAACACTTAGAAGTCTCAGGGAATGCCTAGTCTACTGTCTTGGCCTAGATTTAATCACAAGTAAAATAGACTTAGTAAGAAATTTTCCACTAACCAGTACCAGCAATAAAAAAAAGAAAGTCTATTATCAAACCGTTTGATAAGACTATTAATGTTCACGAACATTAATAAGTACCAAAAATACAATTACTACGTTATCCTAGATCCATTTTTGCCTAACGTCCCCTATTTTAATCAACAGCCTCGCTAGAACATTGACACCCAGCTCAAAGTCATACGTGCTAAACACCTATTGTCATTCTAAAAGCGTATAAAATCATATTTTATTCTATTACGAACTCATTTGATGCTTAAATGCTCACAAATAAACAAGCACAGAGCACGTACAAAAACTGGCCGTTCATTTATTTGAAAATAGAACAATAAAATAGATTGGTATAACTAATGACATTCTATTTATTATTTTAGAACTAACTTATGGTGTCTCCCCACAATGGGCCTCGACAGGCGATTATAGGCTAGGTACTTTGCTTGGTGTCTGTGTTCCTGCTGGTGAGTTCTAGTGATCAGAGCTCATTGGGATCGCAAGGGGTTTGAAGGGTCGGTATCGCACTCGTGATGCGTTTGTTGTTGCAGGCGCCCATTGGCTACGGTAACCACTTATCATCCAAAGGGCCGTAAGCCTATTTACCACCATCGTGTTGTACAAAAAAAAATTCACCAATACACCAAAATACACGCCAAATTTAAAACAATTAAGTACATAATTTTATTATGAATAACACAAATATTGATCGAACTCATTGTATACCTATATATCAACTTAACAAGATTATTATTCCCTTATTTCTCTTCATACCTCAAATATTTATTTGTAACGACCATAGAGCCTCACAGGAGCCTACAATATTCTATTCGTAGAATTATTTAGCGGGTCAATCTTTCCCTCATACCTTCGATATATCATCAAATATTAACTCAACAGTAATAAGGCTATTTCAACACTCGAATTTAGCCCATAAAATAAATTGATGTTTATTTATAGACAACTTAGTTTCAAAAGGACGAATGTCAGTATTAATTTCTAAAGGAAAATGAGCCTTACAAGTATACAATCTTTAGATGTATAATGTATATGAAAACTGTTGGGTTATTAGTTTACTGAGTCGGTAACATCTATTTTCCGTATATATTTTTCCTTGTATTATGTATTAGACACCAGCCAGTTTCACTATAATGGACTAGACTAAAGAATTCTTAGTAGTAATAGGGAAAAAAGAGAAAATTATTTTACACACAACATGGACGGTAGACCTGGGTAAGGATCTTAGAAAGATTTCTGTCAAGATATGGTTAAGTCAAATAAGTTATATTGTGAGAGTATAGTGACTGGTCGTACCGTGTATAGTTAATTTTATTATTATTTTATTATCCAGGACCCCGGTATCTAACGTCAGACTTCCTTTTGAGCCACAATTGTACAAACTGCCGATGCGCCACATAGACGGTCCTATGGGTTGGCTTAAATTACAAACTTTTTTAACTGGAATCACGCGTATTTATTAGACTTACATCAAAAAGTTACCATTAGCATATTAAAACAGAAACAACGATCTGACCTTTTTAATTTATATTTTGTTTAAATCAAAAAATATCTCATTTAATTTAGACACGCACTATAAATTAAATTGTGTTTTTAATTTTATACAATTTTATTAATGCAATAGGTAGAATTATTTAGAATTATTTAGTTTACCAACAATCCATTACCAAAAAAAAACCGGCCAAGAGCGTGTCGGGCCACGCTCAGTGTAGGGTTCTGTAGTTTCCCGTCCGTTAGACGTGCCAGAAGTTTTCGATGGTAATTTTGAATTGCGAGAACCTATTTTAATAATTATTTTTTTGTTTGAAAAAAGATACGTTCAGGATAATAAAATATTATGTAAACGAAGTTAAAAAAAAAATACGGGCAAATGAAACTTGACCTCTGGATTGTATAGGCGCTCATACGATTCAGGGACCAAATTATATTGGTTAACTGCAGTTTCCATCTGTTGTTTCCATCCAAGTTCAAAATAATTTTCCTAGAAAGTCCTTATAAAGTTCTACTTTTCAGATTTTTTTCGTATTTTCTAAACTTATGGTTCAAAAGTTAGAGGGGGGGGGACGCTTTGTTTTTTACTTTTGGAGCGATTATTTCCGAAATTATTGACATTATCAAAAAATGATTTTAGTAAACCCCTATTCATTTTTAAATACCTTTCCAACAATATATCACACATTAGGGTTAAAATTAAAAAAAAAAACACTTCCCACTTTACATATAGGGGGGCTACCCTAATAAAACATTTTTTTCCAATTTTTATTTTAGCACTTTGTCGGCGTGATTGATACACATATTGGTCCCAAATTTCAGCTTTCTAGTGCTAACGGTCACAGAGATTAAGCGAGGACGGACAGACGGACAGACAGACAGACAGACAGACAGATAGACAGACAGACATGGCGAAACTATAAGGGTTCCTAGTTGACTACGGAACCCTAAAAATTAGCAATGACAGATGTTTTTAAATTGGAACATGATCATAGATAATAATAATTGAAAACGAACTCATTATTTATAAATGTTATTGACTTTTTGGAAAGTTGACTGGCCGAAAATTAGTACAATATGGCTGACTTTGATGACGTCAAACGGTAATAACCGTTAGCTGGCATGAGTATAATATCTACTTCCAGTAAACCGTGTAGCTCGTAGTTTGTCCTAAGAGCATCTGTACGGGCTATTAATAATATCAAGCTAAGATATATTACCCTGATGTTAAATGGTTACGGCATATGTACCTATATCGACATACCCAAATCACTAATCTATACTAATATTATAAAGCTGAAGAGTTTGTTTGTTTGGTTGAATATATATAATATATAACATTACGCTACGACGAATAAGAGCTGGGTTGTGCCGAAATAAAGATCTACGGGCGCAAAGCTCCGGGCAACAGCTAGTCTCGAAATATAATTGCATTGCTATGATAGTTCTTTATAAGAAAAATACCCCCAATTAAAAGCACAGCAATTTCTGTTCTCATCCTCCCCCTTTTTAACCTTTGCAATTTTGAGTATGTATTTAAATATCGTTGAAATTTATTATACACAATCACTTAAGCTACTTGCAACACTGAATTATTTAAAAATAAAAAGGGTGTTCTAAATTTAAATCTACATTTAGCCGGTAAGCCTATAAGTTGCTCAAAGCGAAAAAAGATGGCCGCTCGGGTCGCTGTTCGCACCAATCCTCAGGGAGCGTGGCAGTAATTAGTTTTTGTTTTAATTGACATTAGTGACTTGCCAAGAGTTATACGGATTCTCTTCTCTGCAAATAGACGAAGTTTAAGTGATATTTTTTTGTTTTACTAAATATTATCTCGAATTAGTTGGAATTATTTCTGATTATTATGTTTTAAACTAACATTTAACTGGGATTTTTATTACATTTTTTAATTGTTTCAAGATTTACCATGTTTTAGAAAAAAAAAAACACTTGATTTTTTAAATGACATAAAACTCTTACATGTTTTCTTTTTTGGACATTATTAAAGCCGTCGGCATCATACAAATAAACTACCAATCGGATCCTAGTAACGCACAACACAAAATGATGCGTTTTGTCTGATATGTGTGATGCGATTATCATCTTATCAGAAGTAAAACATCATAAAGCCAGTGTTGGACATAAGCCTGATGTATTGGACAACGATGCGAATATATGAGGTTATCTACTACCTAGGTACCTATGTGTGTTTTGTGTTTATGTATTATGTAAGAAATAAATAGATAGATACAGAAAAGTTTAACATGTCCTCCATTTGTAGATAAGTTAACGTAATTAAATTAAGATAATTGTTTACTAAAGTTTGCGTGACTTGGGTCTGTTTTTGTATTGACTGTATCAAGATAAATGTACTGTTTTCGGATAGAATACAAATACGATTGCATTAGAAATGTGCCCCCAATGATATTGTCTTTTTTAACATACAATATCATTGTGTGTCCCCTTATTACAATATGCGGACTAAGCATTAAACCAGGTTTAAATTGACAACTTTGACACTAAAACAATGGCTTATGTCAATTTAAACCTGGTTTAATGCTTAGTCCGTATTTTGTAATATGGGGAGGAGGTTTATCTTAATTAGTAAGATTACTTATCTATAATTTCTATCTCGAATGTGCAAGACAATGTTTCAGGTAACTTGAGTGTAATATTGTTTTAATTTTTTTTTTATTAGTTGCATTGTGAGTTAGGCTACGGACTCTGCAAATAGAAAAAGTGGCATGCATTGGTAGGCTGATGATAAATAAATAAATGAATGTACCTAATATATTATTAGGTATATATATATAATTATATTATATTATTATTATTATTATATTATATATTTATCATTTAATAGCCTAATAGGCATACTATACTGCTGAAAACAAGGTTGTGGGTACGAACACTCAAGGAACAATCATGAGATGCGATCTATAATATATTTTTCTGAGACTGTCTACTCCCAGACTCAAAACAATCGCAAATAACGTTTACCCGTTAATTGTATTTTTTTTTGTAAACGTTATATTTCTTTGTGTATTCTAAGAGTATGTCTGAGGAGAGGAGCCCCGTTTTCCAACATTGGCCATTAATGGGTTGCTATTATTCTTATTACAGTGTGGATGTAATCTTAAAAAAGTAAAACCCTCCCTTGCTTCAGCAGTCGGGTAAAAATAAGTTATAACACGTTACACATTAAAATGTACGCTAGGCTAATAATATAGTCCTTCTGACGCACATGTAGGTACACAGTAAGGGTCAAGAATAAAATAAGACCTGGTATTTAATACGTCAGTGCGCAATACACGACAACAGAGGCCAGCCGGCCAGCCCTCATCAATCATTCAACTCATACGAGAACCCGCGCGCCTCATTTCAGTTATTTTTGACCTTAATCGTTTATTTATTCCTCATTAGGACCCTGTAGGTACTCTCTACACAGATGCTCGTGTTAGTATTACTTACTTCCATAATCATTAACTGTTTTATAAGTCTATAAATTCGGTGCTGATAGGCGAATCACGCAATGATTGTGATGTATTCCGAATATTCGTGTGTTATTGTATATTGTTCTCTTGTTATCGGAAAGTGTATAATGTCTAATCAAAAGCGATATATTGATATATTGATTTAATTATATTTAAAAACGAAATTTTGATAGAAGAATTTCTTAATTGGTAACATTTTAAAGGAAGAGATTTTATATAAACCGTATACTTTGCCGCCTATAAGCAAAGACGAAGATGAGTAAAAAGCAGTCCTACATTTGAAGAGATATCAAGAACATTGTCTCCGTTTTATTGATTGGGCCTTAAAAGGTGAAATATATGATAAATTGCGCAATACTATATTAGTTACTCTATATTTTAAATAACCTTTTCCTATGAACAAATGCTTCATTATCCATTCGTAGTTATCTATCAGATTAGTTGCTGATTCTTCGATATATATAAAAATCTAGTTTCTGTACGCGTCGTTAGTCGATAGCCATGTGCTTCAAACACATTTTCATGTAAGAGTTCATGATGATAGGTTGCGAGCTTATGGCGTAAAAGCACCACAAACAAACTAACTTTCATAATCGTAATATTAGGTAGTTAACCTTTAACGTAACTAGAGGTCACTGGGTTTTTTAATTCTGTCTCACGGATGTTTTTCGTCAAGCAATAACACGTATAATCGTCATATGACAGCATTCTAAACTTGAATAAAAATGTAATACTAAAAACAGAAAACATGATTACAAATTCTGTCACTCAAAAAGTAAAAACGAGTAAAAACGTCCATAATAAGATTAACCTAAATCACATTTGGCATGTTTTAAAATATATTCAAATGGTTTTTACTAAAAACGTGTTATTGTTAAGTCTTTACTGAATATTAAAAAGGATTTTCAAATTGGTTTTACAAGATTTTTCTTTTATGAATAAATGTTTATTTTATAAAGAACTCCCACCAGGTCAAGTGAATAATCTGCAAAAGGTGTAGGTAGAGGCTAAGGAAAAGACGTTGCTCGTTATGGAAGTCTTATGTCCTCCTGAGATATTATTTGACTGTCGCCGTGGCGTAGCAGTTAAGGTGGTCCCTCGCCTCTACCATCGCACGCCGAGTGATGTGGGTTCGATTCTCATACGAGATAAATATTTGTGTGATCTATAGTAGTAAATATTTCACACCACATATCCTCTGCGCCACCGAACTTGAATAACCTAACAAATTAAATTGTAAACAAACTGTTTACATATTTACTATATTTATTTAATTTAGTTGAAACGTGAATTAACTCTTCTTTAATTAGTTAGCAATATTCGGAAGTTAATAAAGCTAATAAACTGAACAAGCACGGCTCAATTATCCCTCTGACGCAGCTATTAATAAATCTTCATTAATACGTATTACTTCACTGAAAACAGAAACGGTGATTAATATCAATAAACGATAATTATCGCACAACGCTACAATAGTGTTCGCCTTTCAAATATCTTTGCTTGTCATTATGATAGGTGTGTGGGAGAGAAGTCGTTTAGAGCAAGGGTGGCCATAGCGCAGCCCACTGGACCACTGCTTGCGGACTCCACGGATCTTGCTCTATGTTCTAACAAAAGTATTTTTTTTAATACATAAAACCATCAAAACAATAATCTTTCGTCCGTACTTAATATTATAATTCAATAAAAAGTATAGATTAATAAAAATGTGTTAGAATTACAATTTTTAATTTCAACAATGTAAAATCAATGTAACTCCAGAAATTACACAGTCATCGTAAAAATAAAGCTAACATTATCATAAAGCTTTTTAAAAACACAAGGTTATGCGTGGGATTCGGATAACATTGCCATATCAAGGACCTGATTCTGAGCCGTCGGAATGCTCCCGGATCGTAAACTTTTACGAATCTTAGTACGACGTATTTTTACGGCTTATGTTATTTAATGTTGGAAAATAGTCTAACGTATAGAAAATTAAAAACTGATTAATTTTAGGTTTTTTCCTTCAACCATTTATTTCTTTAACAATATGTTTTTTAACTTTAATTACACTGACATTTCGGGCCGAAAATTTTCCGACAGCTCAGAATCAGGGGGCAAATCTGGATTTCTAAATATAGAAAACAATTTTTCATGAACAACCTCTATTAAACATTTATCTTTTTGTCCTCTTGTAATAATATAGCATATAGCCCATAATAGCAATTTCATTAATAAAATAGCTGTATAGGTTTTATTAGCTTGTAACATATAAGTTAATTAAGTAGTCATAATTGGAATAAGATATACCTATTTACATTAATTAAGATAAACAATTTATAAATATTTTGGGTATTGTTGGGACTAGTGGCTTTTATCTTAAGGTCCTAATCGTGAATATTATTATGATTATTAATATAATATTGACTAATATTCTTGATAGCCAAAATCACCACCATACAGTAAATGCAGCATCGCGGCAAACCACGAAAAAGATAGCAAGACAAAATACTGCAAAGACTGGCACACATTGGTTATGAACGAAAGAATATTGAAGTCATAGGGATAGCCTTATCCATGCATATACTAGACTTATCCATGTTACTCAAGAAATATCAATAATAAAACAGAATTTCGCCTAACAAAATTAAGGTTAACCTTCCACATGCTATCGAAAAGGTACTTATTTTCTTTCGTACGAGAGAGTAAGAAATAATTCAATTAACAATCTCGTCGCTCTTGACTTAAATGATTTAGCAGTTTAATGTCCTAAGATCCTTGAGACTTAGCATTGCAAATGATGCCCTAAGTAATTCGTCGCTAAACAAATTGTGGCCATTGACCCTGTACACACACAAATTATACGACAAGTTTAATACATATTTGACAAACATTAAAATAAACTAATCATTGGCTTTGCCTCTAAGTTTATATTATTACTATAAATAAAACGCTCACAAATTTTATCGTGAAATTTGTAAGCGTATTTCTGAGGTATCACATGACCCAAGGGCTGGCCTCTACCTGGGGCAACGCATTAGGCTTGCTATCCAACGCCGTAATGTGGCTAGCCTTTTGGGTACGTTTCCTCAGGAATCTGATCTTGATCAGTTATTCTATTTATAGGAATTACCTGTAAATAGTAATATATTTCTTTTTTCTTTTAATAGGTTAGCTGTGTATGTTTTTAAGTTATGTGTAAATATTTTATTGAGTAAAAACAGAAAATCAAAACATTAATTATATATCTACCTATGTAGATGACTAGAGCAATGGAAAAATCAGTCTATTATGACTTCCTAAAATGTTAATTAACCCAAGTAATGAAGTTATTTTAAATTAAACACACGTTTCTGTTGCCAAATTATTACAAACTTTAGAATTATAAACAATCTAAACTAAACCAAAAAATTATTGAAGTCAGCTTTAAGTTTCTTTGTTAATTAGTTTACCTTAAATTAAACCGACTACTGACAGCTCCATGTCCATCTAACTTCGCTAAATTAGTTTCGTAATTGGCCGTAAAGCTTTTAGGAAAAGGCAACACACGAACAGCCTGTTACGTCATAGGAAAACTTACTGCGTTTCAGCTCTTGTCAACATCTAGTAAAACTCAAACTTCAAGCATTGGTATTGAGTTTCTTTGTCATGATGTTCTCATTATCAGCTCAGAGTCTGGAAATGGACAAAAGCTGGTGAAATGTGAATGTGATGCATCTTTGCCTACCCTTTTTGGAAAAAGGCGCCGCGTTATATTATGTTCTATATTAATATGTCAATCTAGAATATAATCGAATAGAAGATGTACCACTTAAACATCTGTTTTTGTTATATATGAATGACCTTTCCAGTTTATCTAATTAAATTTGATCATAAATCTTTAATTATCCCACCCACAGGATCTTATCTTATAGTTCTGGGAATCGTCTTTTTACAAATGGTTCAAGTATATCACAATCATGACTACTCTGGTACGTAATTGTTTCTTTTTCTTTCTTTCTTCTTTTTTCTTATCAAATGGGCTTTATCAAGTCGCCCAGAAGATTTCCACTTGAGTTAAAGACTACCACATTAAGTGATGACCAGGGCCAACAGCTTTACGTGCCTTCCGATGTACGGAGATGCTCGAGAATGAAATTACCACAAACAGTGACCCATCATGGATTGACCTTGCCAAACGGTACTGAACCTGGATAATCGTAACGAACATCTCACCATAATGCTACGAGTGCCTCATAACTAAATTATTACTATTTAATACATTATGCACAAAAAGTTACAGTACCCCTTAAAAAGTCTTGAAAAAAATTCTTAAGAAAAAATATTTATTTTCTAGAAAACACAGTTCTTCGCCGGCGATAATGATTCTCACCATCAAGAAACATACATTACCCAGGCAATGATATCATCACCGTACTTCGACAGAGCTGGACAAATTGCCAACTAAATCGATTTATATTAAGTTAATACTATTAGTTATTTTAACACCCCCACATAATAAAAACCTATTCCACAATTTTCGTCAAATAAACTAATAATAAATAAATGTTATAAAACTAATAATAAATGTTATATAACTTAACTTATAGAATTGTAAGAAGAAATCGCACTGTTCTCTACTTCTTAAACAATAAGCTACGGATCGATTCTCGCTACCTATTGTCTATAAATATATTATAATAAGTCTTTGGAATTAAATCTCAAATTTCATGATCGATTTATAATGTTTATTCAGGGCCTCTGCGAAATACAACTTGTAATTGAGTGTTAAAGTCGTAAGCTCTTTGTAAAACTTGATATAATCACATCTGGGAAACGCGCAAATGTTTTCTTATTTGGAATTTGTGTTTGGATATTTAAGCTGTTACTGTTGTTATTAAATATGGCTCCTTGTATCGTTGAAATTTGCCGCCATTTTAAAAACAAGTCAAAAAAAATTGTTGTTGAGTACTGACATGCAGACACACTTAATTACTTAACATTGACAAGATTTGCTTCATCAAACACGCCCACACACCTTACAGTCTAATTGCACAAACGCAAAATTAAGTCGACTACAATATTTAGTAAATTGCGTGAACTCTCTCCTCACATAAGTATTTGTTCAAGTCAGAGACTATTCAAGTCTGCCTTAATTGACAATGTATGTGGGGGTCTCATACAGCGATTGATTCTTGAGTCGGGCAGAAATTAGTTTCAGGTTTCCATTAAACTCGATAGCAACTATCAGTTTTATAGTTGACATTTAAAAAATTAAGCCCCGATTTGCACACTAAGAGGTTGGTCCTGACTTAATATCTTAGAAAAGAGAATGCAACTGATAATGTTTAGAAATACTAAAACAATATCGCTTTGGCAGATTAATCTGAGGAGATAGGCATCTTCGAAAATTTTCAAAGAACAGTAGGACATTATACTTATAAAATATAATTTGTTTAAACACAAATATCTGATTTCATTGAAAATCCAAACTCTAAATGATAAACGAATAGGAAATTTCAATTCAAATAATCCATTCATGCGTCTGAGCTTTCGCGGATAAATAAACATCAAACAAATGAAGTTGGGCCAATCTAACCCGAATTTATACTGATAAATAGCCCAATTTTGCCACCCTACGTTTATTATGTTTAACAGAATGTATAAGGCAAGGATTGTCTTGAGAAAAGAACTAGCAAGGACTAGAATAGCGAGAATTATGACTGGCCTGTTGGTCTAGTGGTTAGTGACCATGACTGCTAAACCGGAGGTCGTGGGTTCGATCCCCACCCAGGACAAATCTTTGTGTGATGAGCATGAAGGTTTGTTCCGTGTCTGGGTGTAATTTATCTATAATATGTATGTATTTACAAAGAAAAAAAAAAATTTAAGTAGTATATTATCAGTTTTTTAGTACCCATAACACAAGCAAATATAATTGTTTAATTTGGGACTAGATGGCGCTGTGTAAATATAGTAGAATATTATTAATAAAAAAAAAATTAGGGAAAGATGAAAGTCTTAAAACCCGAACCAAAGTGGAGCTGTAATCATATCAAATAAGACGAAATAATTTCAATAGTTAAGTACTGTCCCGGTGTTATAATTCTAAAATAATTTTGTGGTTCGACTCCTGCTTTGACAGAAAGGCTCTACCTATACCTACCATCGTTTTTCACGACAGAATCCTAATTCTGTCATGATAAACGATGGTATTTTTATATAAAATCGACTTGTTACCACTTAATTACGACATGAGACCTGTAGCTAGCTTATATGTTTTGTAAACATAAAGTCTCCTTCTTATTTAATGGACAATGAGTGGTAAAAGGTTCTCATAGAGGTCGATTACTCATTTAATAGACTCTCCTTTGAACCTTAACCTCCTATAACATAATGTAGTTTATGAACGACGAACTGGCACTATGGTACAAAGGCTGTAAGTATAAGATTTTTCCTTGATCATGTTAACGGCGGAAAACATCATAAACTAAATTTAAGAGCACTGGCTGGAAACGTGGCGCCTTTGTTTGGATTTTATGATAAAAACATGGCTACTAAACATGAGTTTTTTAAACTGAAATGTCGCAATAAACAAGAATATAATAGGCCTAAATATTACGTACTGATTGGGCCATCAGCTCATCAGTAATGACATCGCCTCGCCAGTCAGCTTGTGACCACGGCCGGTGTAACCTGGTCGAAACTTCAAGTACCATAAGGTATGTAAATACCTAAATCATAATCGCGTAAATTCTCGTTTAATATCAATAAATATTATCACTCAACGCGAGAAGTTTAAAAGTAAAAATTTAAATGTTTGAAAAATTTGATATGGGCCCTCGTTCTAAACTGTCGGAAAGTTTTTGGCCGGTTCTTTCAAAATACATAATGTTAAAAAATAGATACTTAGTTGTGGAAAAAATCTAACATTAATCAACTTTTTTTTGGTTTTAATTTTCTAAGCAATAACGTATTTTCGCGTGTTGGGAGAGGCCTATGTCCATCAGTGGACTGCAATAGGCTGATATGATGATGATGAACCTACTTTCTACCAATAACAACATAAACCGCTATTTACAGTTTAAGTTATTTGTTTATTTATCTCAACTTCGTTCTAAGATTCGAAAAGGTTTACGATTGTGTAGCATTTCGACGGCTCAAAATCAGGACCATGGTCGCTGTCATTTTCAATCACTTCAGCGATATCGAATTCGACTAAGTTGATTTCGAGAATCAGAGAAGTTCCTTTAATTACAAATTAAAGTTTTGGACAATAAGACAGAGTCTAATTATTTGTAATTGACTGAAAGTTATAATGATTTGTCTGTTCCCATTACGAAATGTTTTGTTATGCAATCAAATACCAAAACAAATATTTATCTATTATCATTATTTGTAGATTTCTAATCAATCTAAATACCAATCTATGTTCGAATAAGCTCCATAATAATACACTACGCTTATTTCGGACACCGAGTCAATTATCATCATCATCAGCAACCCATTAAGTCCCACTGCTGAGGTCGGGTCTGCTCTCCTCTAACTAGAGAGTCGACTCAATACATAGACACTATTAGTGTTGCCATTAGATAAATTAAGTAAAAAATAAAATAGTAAACGCAAACATACATATATAAGGTTTGTTCTGTGTCTGGGTGTAATTTATCTATAATATGTATGTATTTACAAAAAAAAAAGGTATTTAAGTAATATATTAGTTGTTTAGAACCCATAACACAAGCAGATATAATTGCTTACTGTGGGACTAGATGGCGCTGTGTGTGAATGTGGTAGAATATATAGAATATATATAATTTAAATTTGTGGTGTACAATAAAGAGTATTATCTATCTATATACTTACATCTATCTTTGCCCAACAGTGGACGTCCTACAGCTGATATAATATTTTAATATATTTAGAAACAGAAATATTTATTTGTCAATGTAGGTAGATTAAATTTACAGATCATGCGTTATTAAAAAAGTGAGCGCTACATTGTACCCATAGGCATAAAAATATTATTTTAAGATTTAAAAAAATAGAAATTAATTAATTACAGTTAATACTACAAACTAGACAACAAACAAATAACAAACGTAAGGTTGAACTATTTAAATCTAAAAATTCAGAAATTGAATAAAAACATTTTTCTATTAAAACTTCTTTATAATTCTTTTAAAAATATTTAAATTTAAGCCCCTAATTTGACTAGGAATTTTATTATAAATTAATGGACCCATTTCAAAAATACTGTTCCTAAACAAAGCTGTCTTGAAAGAATTCTTTCCTAAAAAAAGATAGGACACCTCTTACATACAACTACAAAATAATCTAAAAACAAACAAACACTGTTATCTCAGTGAAAAGAAACATTCTATCAATACTTTACAACCATTTTATAGCCGTAATGGCTTCCAAACGTAGCTAGTTGTAATGACCGAATCGATTATCGGCTAAAACGAGTTATCATCGTCGATATTATTCATCGATATACAAAGAACACTTTAATATCTCGATCATTCATCATAATCGATTTATCTCAGTTCTTCCTTATTTTACAATGTTTTAACATCCGTAATAATAACTAGCCATTAATGTCCCACTGCTGGGCAAGAGTCTCCTCTCCTTTATCAAGGGAGCTGTACAATCCCCCCCACCATAACACCACGCTGGCCTTATACGGGTTGGTGGATCAGACATACCCTTACTCCAGAGGTACATATTATGTATGTAGTTTCCACACGATGTTTTCCTTCATCGTTAGCAGATAAATCATTTAACAAATACATTTTAATTTAACAAAGTGAAATCTATATATAGACAGACAGACAAAATTCCTAATATTGTTGTTTTGGCGTCAGTGGCTCTAAAAATCCCAGATTTTAAATTTTCTTCAATATCTATAATGTACATGACAACACAATGACCTGTATGAAAAATAACAGGAATTTAGATATCACGTCCAGTAAATAGCCTAATGGGTTTTATGCCATTAAAACCGATGGGTGTAGGTTCGATTCCAACACGGAACAGATATAGACCTAGACGTTAACTTGTGAGTCTCATTTTAAAGACAAGTTTCTGTTTCACGTAAAATAACAAAAGACAAAATATCCATAACACTACTTTCTCACTAATGAGCTTTTTATACAGCCTTCGCTTTAAGTACCCCACAAATTAGTGTAAAAAGTACCGGAAACTTCACGCTTTTATTTAGTTGGTACACAACACGAAAAATGAACGCCTAAGTACCCATTTGACACGACGTTAAAATATTGCTACATTAAGCTCTACGCTACACGAGTACGTAGCTCGTAGCACCGAAACCGTAGCTAATTTGCTACGCTCCGTAGACCATGAAATCTCTGTATAATCAATTTCAAAAAGTTGTATGAATGTACAAAATTATTTTAAAATAGGTAAATATAACATTTTTTATTCATAAAAAAATGTTATTTAGATATAGATATGAATTTTGGGCAGTTTTATTAATATAAAGAAATCTGAAACAATAAAAAAACACCCAAACCACGTCATAAAATATATAACGTAGGTAATCTAAAAATAAATTCATAAAAATATATTTAAATATACCGAAAAAAAAATACAGTCATTCATAAATCAAGTTTACTAGATTTAAAAAATATATAATAATATATATAATATTCTACCACATTCACACAGCGAGATCTAGTCCCAAAGTAAGCAATTATATTTGCTTGTGTTATGGGTACTAAACCACTGATATACTACTTAAATACATTTTTTTTTTGTAAATACATACATATTATAGATAAATTACACCCAGACACAGAACAAACCTTTTTGCTCATCACACAAAGATTTGTCCTGGGTGGGGATCGAACCCACGACCTCCGGCTTAGCAGTCAGGGTCACTAACCACTAGACCAACAGGCCAGTCTGAAAAAAAATCCAGTCTGAAAAAAAATCATGTTATTTTATAAAATAATAAATCTAAACTTACCAAACTCCTTCAAAAATTATCTTCAAGTATCGCCAAAAAGTATTTCAAATGTTTCTGCTCAACGAAAAAAACTAGAGTCCAAAACAAAAGAATAAAAAACAAAAGCGTTCTATATACGAATTTGAAGTGTAAAGTTCGCGGTATATTTGCCGCGAAAAAGTGGTCCGTTCACTGAAGGGCCAGGGCGGTATCTGATACAGCCTACATACTATTCCCGATGCCGTTAAAATGAGGCTGTTTCTGCACTGTTGGAAACCATTTTAGACATGACGATCCTATTTAATTTTGTCGGTAAGTGTAGTGTGTGTGTGTGTGTGTGTGTTTGTGTGTTTGTATACGTAAAAGATTGGAGTCTAATTTTTGATACTTATAATAATAACCGTTGCAGACATGAAAATGGATATTACGCGATGTACGACTGAAGTATTCGCCTATACCAAATCCAAAATACGCTTCAAATACTTTCTGTAGTTACTAAGTACTGTAGAAAGTTGGTTGTAGAAAAAAATCTTACCTACCCATCATTATCAACAACAACAACCTAGTAGTGAGCCTATTAGGTTGTTGTTCTTGTGTAGGCTGGGCGCGAGTCTCTTAAAAAACGTATAATTATATTGGAAGTTAATTCATACCTTTATTTTGACAACATGCTTTACAAGTACTAAACTACTATTTATCTCGGTAAAATATGCTATTTCAGACTTTAGTCTATGTTTCAAATTTCATAAAATTCCTACAGCCGTTTTGGCGTGTTATGAAACACCTTCTATCTATCCAAACTTTTGCATTTATAATACGATTTTGTGATCTAACTTGCAGACAAAATCTCGAAATCAAGTATTAGTCAGATTTGGGCCTCATCAAAAACTGGCAAAAAAACTCAGAAGGTCTTTACAATCGCCAGAATGTTAGGACAGTCTTTTTACTTACAAATGTATCATACTTTATGATGCCAAGTTAATTTGATTGTTTTATTGCTAAATTATTTGGAAACAATCGAGAGTCGTGTCGAAAGCTTTCCGTTATGTATAAAGTTCTACACTCTCTATCAATGGTTGTATAAATTCAGTCATGCGCACTAAACGCAAGCTCGCCTGCCGCCACCGTCACACTTTTATCAATGGACCCGCCATGCGCCATCTTGTTGACGTCAGAGCATGGCCGCCGCTTTCTGTAATGTTTGTTTTTATTTTTATTTTAACGAATTTATTAGAACACGCACCGGCTGTTCTCGGTGTTTCCGCAAGTTTAATTAAAAAAATATATTTGGGTAGCAAAGCAAGGGATTGTTCGCGTTCCTACATTATTTACCTAAAAAGTTGTGCTAAAAAAGTAAAGAAAGTATTTCTTTTCTCTTTGAATGTTTGAGATACCGACTTATTAAGTAAAGAATGTATTTAACAAAATAAACGTTTTTATGCAAAGGCTGTAGGTATGTAAACCTTTCTATATAGCACGTAAGATCTGGACTTAATTTTATCATACTAGTGGAATTTGGAAATTATTACTTTATTTTATATTAAATTAAAAATAATTTAAAAATTAAAAAAATTAAAATAATTTGGAAGTCTTCTAGGCGACTTGATAAATTCCAACACTAGGGTCTGCCTCAAGCCCACACGGTTTACTATTGTTTGACAAAAAACGTATGACAAATTATCATTTTAAAAACAACCTTAGAATAACTAATCATTTGACAAACTTTCATTTCTAAAACACATTACTTTAAAAACAATCGTTTCATAAAATATAGGTTTCACAAATGATTTACTTCGCAAATATTCCACTTGTTAAAATATTATTTTAAAAATGTTCATTTGACTAAATAATTCGTTTGTCTAGTTGGTTTTTACAAAATGACAGAAGATAACTTATTAGTAAAAACAAACGTCTTTTTTAACACAAAAGGAGGTATTTTGTATAATTTTACTAAAGTACGTCAATTTAAAAAAAATACACTGCTTAACTAAGCAAAATAAGTAGAATTCGGTTCGTTGTGGTCGCAGTTCTATCCTAACCTAACCTAGCCATTTTGTCAAATGTTATTTATGCTACAAGTTTTTTTGCCTTCTACATGTTTAAAAAATAATCCCTTATATGAAATGAAGTTTTGACATAACAAAATTTTGTCTGGTAAATAATTTGTCAAATGAGTAGTTTGTTAAACAATAGTTTGTAAAATGAGAAATTTATCAAGTATAATTTTGTCAAACGTTGTTTTATAAATGAAAATTTGTCATTTGTTTTTTGTCAAATGATTGGACACCAAGCCCACACGAAGCGTTAACATTGGCTTAGATCTCTTTGTCCTTATTTAATTTTATTAAATACTCTGATTGTTTGTGAAAGCACGATTCGGAAATCTAATTCTGGAGCTGTAAACTTTATAGGAACCAAATTTAAATGTAAATTTTGTTCCTTTAAAGTAATTAATAAAATTTGCGATCTCCTTGTTCATGTATTCTATATCTGTACCCGAATTTTCATTCATTTACATTTTATTCAGATGTGGTAAGAATTAACGTAAAAATACATTGATATTCGTCACAAGCTTTACGTTTGTACATATTGACGAGTTTATTCCAGGAATTTGTATATCAATACAATCCGTGAGTGAATTAGCATCCCGCACACATTTCCTAAAAGGCTTCCAGCAGTGAAATTAAATTAGGCTGTGTCACTGTGAGCATTACTGCCAAAACTTGTCAAAGTTCTACGTGATTAAATACTTTTTGGTTCCCACTACATTCTAAATTAAAAAAAAAAAATTCAAAGGTTGAATTTAAAAAGTCACAAAATTGCGATATAGTACAAGATCCCATTAAGAAATATACCCTCATCTGTTATTTATTAGTGATAAGAAATAAATGATAGATAATATTCACAATGACTTATTGCAAATAGGTTGCCTAGTTAAATCGAATCAACAAACTAGTCGGGTACAGTTGCCTAATATAATTTCGTTGGTGGTATGTAGCTTGTTTGACAGCTTCAACAATAAAATATTAAATTCACTTTTTTTTCTAATAGAATAAAATGTCCATCACGAACTGACAGGATCAGACACACAAAAACTTTCTAATGTTTACAAAATAATGACATTAGAGGAACTCGTGAGAGGCTTTGTTATGAATAATTAATTTCGTGTAACGTTACACAGAGAAACAAATGTAAGTATAATTATGTTTCTATATTTAGCTTGTAACGCGATGTTCAAATGTGTTACCAGAATAGAAAATAATCAACTTAAGTGTTGCCCTTATTGCGGTGGAAAAGTTTGCACGACAATGACCCTAGTCAATTTCAATCTATTCTGTGGACTTTGTAAACAAAACATTACATTAAGTGCCTCGGTGACACCACGGAAGCGTGTTCGGCTACGGTTTAAAAGGTATAGCTTATAATGGGCTTTTCTGTCGTGGAATTATCAATATGAGCCGTAGCACTGTGTTTACACATTACATATTCGACTCGACTTGGTACCTAAAATAGGTAATAACATGCTGATGACTTTACACAAGTAGAATGCACTTTTGCCCTCTCTTTAGCAAAAAAAAACCGGCCAAGTGCGAGTCGGTAAAAATGCAAAATACATAATATAAACTACAATTGACAAACAGAAACGTTGTGGATATCTTTTCTAAGCACATAAAGTTGATATCTTGCAGAGAGACAAGGGCCACACTTAAACTTTCACTACACCAAATCTTACACCTCCGTGCGCTCAATATTCCTATATAGCACTGGCGTTTTCGCTTCACATGCTCTTGATAGATATTTTTGTATCTATATCAAAGTTCCATTACATACTCTTAACATAAAACGTGTTTGAGATATCGAGTAGCTACTTACGTTACGCTTAGGATATAGGAATCGAAATAATTTTGAAATGGAAGTTTCATTTATTCTATTCCATTTTAAAAGCATTTAATAAAAGGATAAACAGTCTTCTTCATTAAAAAAACGGTCAAGTGCGTGTCTAACCCGCGCACTTAGGGTTCCGTAAAAACATGCATTTTTAATTTTTTTTTGTAATTAAAAAATTTACCCAAATAAAGAGAACTTCCCTAGATGACTACCTCTAGGAAGTAGGTGTAGTATGTATGACTGCTGCTCAAGGGATCCTGGATTTGATTCCCGGATCGGGTAAAATGATTTTGTGTTTTTCATAAAATTCTCATTATATCGTCCCGTATTTCATAAAATTATACTCGTAGTTGGAGAAATTTGGCTATGATGCACTTAAGACTACCCTTCGCCGAAAATAAAAGGTGTGTTTATTTTATTCTCAAACTCTTCTACAGTTTTGTTATTAGAACATGTAGTTCATTACGTGTTGACCTTTGAACAACTATCTAATGCATTGCGGGACTTCGCAAGCTTGCACCAATAAATGTTAATTAAACAGCCAATTTAATTAATTTATCGCCCTTTCTATATTGTTAGCTTAATTGTATAGTTTCTGGCTTTTCCCCAAAATTAAGTTTTTAGAGAGGTACACACAACGCATAACACCCGCATAAAAAAAAAGAAGTTTACCATTAGTAGATGTACTAGAAAGTTATGGTGTTACTTCTCAGATAGGGCAAGCCTTTTTTGAACGAGAATATAGCTATTTTATAGACTTTACAACAAATACGTATTGTATATAATTACAGCCAATAAACAAAATTACGAATATTGTAAAATAATAATTGCGGTTTCCATTTTACGAAAGCACTCATTATCATAGTCAACTATGAATTTATAAGCCTTCTAATTATAACCACAAAACATGTAATTATTTTGCACATCTATACCATTATCAAATATGTATATCGATAGCCTTCACTCTTCCTCTAAATAACTATACAAGAAAGAGATAGCACCATTTTCTCAGTTCCCTTTCATATCTTTTCATTTACACCCTTCAAATAAGGGTCGAAATACCCTTCCCGCGCTTGCGTGAATCGATAATGCTCCCCCTATTAGAATACTACTTGTTAACGTCCATAATCGTAACAACCGAATGCCTCATGAACCATTGCTGGTTTGATTCACATCTGCTTATGAACTTAACGTACAAAATCAGCAATGAAAGGTATATAGGAGACGCTTCTCTTGCATAGCAGGTGGCATGTAAAACTGTTAGTACAACTTCGCGCCTGCGCCCTGCATCCATGGACCAAATTTTTAGCAAGTGTAACACGAGAAGCGTGTAAAGTGCATATATTTTGCTTGAAAGTCTATAAATAATATTTAAAAGTGAGTTTGTTTGATATTATTGTGTTTCGTTGTTAGTTAACATTATATTTCATTGAGTATGCAGTGTTTTACGTAGTATTTTCTTGCGTGGACATTTTCTTTGTGTGAAAATGTTAATCGGGTGAAAATTCTATAGTGTCGTTAGTTTTGAATGAAACGTAACCGGGTTTTTATTATAATAATAAGTACAAATTTTATAAATTATCAAAAAATAAAAAGGGATAACAAATTTAAGCATTAAATTTGTAGAGCATAATGCCATGCCAATAGAGGCCGGGCTGGTACCTTGATTTCGGCAATAACGCGGTATCATTAAAATATTTTAGTCATGATACTTATACTTAAACAAAAATAAAAATAATCCACATACATATTTAGTAGGTATTTCTAGAATAAAAGCAGGAACCCTGGTTAAATAAAGATTTCCAAATCGAATTGACAAAACACTGAAATAATTTCACATGTTCTACAAAATTGTAAACTAAAATTACTATATTTTTAGTTAAATGCTAAAAAATAATTGAAACATTTTAAACCCACACAACGACGACACACGCCGGGAACGCCAGTGTCGCTAATTCAATTCCGCCGTGGCACAGTGCGCTTGGGTTCAAATTTTTTTATTATTGGTTTAGCATTTTTCTAAAATGTAAACAATAGGTACCAAAGTTTCTGAAATTATAGGATATTAAATGCAAATACATATATGTCATTTAGTCTCTACCTACGTGCTACCTACTTACTCTCTATTGAAATTTGAATTTGTACCCTAGCGCGGGAATTATACAAAATAATAATCGATAATTGTTTGTTCAGTGACGTGTGGGGCAGAATGCCTGTCGCTAGGTCCACCCCCGGACTCTATCCTGCACATGCCGCCACCGCCGCTGCCAGCCTTCCTGGCGAGCGCCGCTAACCTCACGCCCCCCTGCCGAGCCTCCAAGTGTCCCCCTCACAGGAACAACGAAGAAAACTCACTGTTCCCAGGTGTTGAATACCATGAGCTTCCCAGACATGGTAAGATTACATTCGTTTTACGTTTGCATATATTTAAAGTATTGAACAATTCTTACCTTCCATAGATTTTATTAAGTAGGTAGTTGGTAAAGTCACGGCTTACTTGTTACATAGTGTCTTTCTTATTTTCTATTTGAAAGCCCACGGTTAACTTTTCATGGAAGTATGAAATACGATTATTGTTTTGCAAACAAATGTATGTTGCTGCTAAAGGAGAAAATGGTAAAAAAATTGGTTATTGAACTTACTTTTTACTTTTGCTTTGAGTATTCATTCCTACAATCGCGGTAAATTTGTTAGCCGTTACAAGAAATGTCTATATTTCATCACTGCTGTGAGAAACCTAATAGTTTTAAAAATACGACTTTCTAAACTTGACTTGTGAGATTTCCAACATACGTAATGTTAAAGGCGATCATGTACCTATCAATAGTCATGTCCATGAACGGTCTGCTTGTTAAGAACCTTCGCCATCTGAAGAAGTTCGCGTTAGGCAGCAGAGTCATGGTCATGCAGACGACGGCGACGGTAGACACCACGACGAGGTTCCTGTCTCTGCAGCCCTAACTACCGGTAGCCTGGTCCTTGTACCCGATGCCGGTGGGTTAAAAGCTTTTTTATAAAATATAAATGTTGTGTTTTAGCTGTAGTTAGATTACGTTTTGACTCGGCAACGCAACGCTAGACAAAAATGGACGAGTAGACATTGGACCTTGTACGTCAACTTCTTACAAATACTTACGTGTCAAAAATAGTACCAAGTAGGTACCTAATATAATAAAACTTGAACCATGCTGTTAATATTTTGGAGTTGATAGGTTTAATAATTGCAAAAAGAACTACTACTCGTAGTAGCTCCAATTCTTGGATAGCATTACAAAAATGGCACCATTTTTTTTTACAAAAATGGTACCTACTTCATGTTGTACCCATGTAAACAATTCAGCAAATAACCAGAGATGAAGTAAAGCACAGTGTTTGTTTCAGAGCCGGCTGCTAACGACGACACGTGGTTCTTGGTGCTAATCACTTGCTGCATCGCCGTGTTGTGCATCGCAGCTTTGTTGGCGCTGTTTCTGCTTAAATGTCGAGAGTAAGACACAATAAAATTATAAATATTTATCAAAAACATCAATTCATATATTAATGAATAATCATAACTATATTTCAAGAAATACTTAAGTAAATTTACATTTGTGGACATGTTTCATTTTGTACAAACGACCAGCAGATGTCCTTATTTTGAAAGTCACTGTTAAAAACTAATAAAAGGACGGGCAAAAACTAAATGCATGAATTCAAGGACAGCTATAGGGCCCTTTATCTATATGCTATAGTAAAACTATTGAAGTGTTGATGACATAAAAAAGCAACTAAAAATGTACGTCATTTCCCCAGAGCCCGTGGCGGTTGCAAGAGCGGTACCGGCAAGGCTTCAGGCTCCAACGCACTATATGGAGGTGCTGCCTTAGACTCACGAGTTCTATGGGCAGCCCTCACCCCTCGAGGCACCCGGCACTTTGTCGCAGACACCTACCCTCATGATGAAACCGAAGACCATCACTACGAGTGCGTCGAGCCGCCGTTGTACAAACTTGGACCACCAGAAGACCTGGCGATCACTCGACATTTCAACGTAGAGTACGAAGACCCAGCGCCTTTAATCGAAACTTACAGTGATAGGACTGAGGAATACTTCCGAAATGGAATGGACACAATTCGCCGTGGAGCACGGCCTTTAGTCTCCTCGCCTACAAGGATCGAACGTCCCAATCTACCCCCTCTGAACCTCCAGCCTCGTACTCTCCGAAGGGCCCCCCACTCCCGCCGAGTGAGTGACGCAAATAATCCTGAGAAATCGGCCATCTGAACCGAGAGTGGCGCGGTATTCTCCGTCGCCGATACAGCCGAAATCGATTACGATTGGCAATCGCTTGAGAACTCGAATGTCGATCGTCTCGTTTGAGGACCACTCTTTTTCTAACGTGTGTGAACGTTTGATATCTGTTTTAATCTGCTCTGGACAATACAATAGTATGCTTTTAGAATTGCAATAATCATTCTTGGTGGGACAGTTAAAAAAATAATTTCTTCTTTTAGTATGTATCGGCTTTGATCGTGGCGTGTAATGGAAAGAGGTGGTAAATGAATTAAATGTAGCACGGTAATTAATAGAACAACGCTTACAGTGTATCGGTGTCCATAATAGTCTGTGTTTCTGAATGTATGAACTTGAAGCGCAAAAGTGGTAGTAGGTACCTAACTATAGCACCATAACCCATATTGCTACACCAGCATCTTGAAGCATGTTTGGGTTAGCCACATTTTTGTAAATAAAAAAACTTAATTTTTACATTTAGTATCAGTGTGCAATGTAAATGCTATAAAAAGCCTCTAATACTAGTCCATTATACCTAGTCTTCATCACATTTCTAGTCATTGTAGCACAGTGTAGCATAATAGTATCTACGTGTCTATTTTATTCAATAAATAGATTTAATGAAACTGTTATTCTGTTTTGATAACTTATATGTATGACGAATTTTTGTACTTGTCAATAAAGTTTTATTATTTTATATTTTTTTTTACCCCTTCACACGCAGATGTAATATCAACTTGACAAAAAAATATTAATTACAAATCTAGGCCGTAGCAGTGTTTCAATCTAAGCAGTGTTTGGACCATTATCATATCAGCCCAACGACGTTCACTGCTGGACATAGTTCTCGAGCGATTTTGTGCCGCCTGCAACAAACGGCCATTCACAACCTTGGCTATATTCCCTGTTTACCTTTGCTTGTTTGCTACATACCAATTAAGTTTATTTTGTAGGTATTCTTTACTATTCTAAAATTAAGTTGGTACTATTCGTTGATTATACTTTTATTTAACCTCTAACCTTTAATTATTATTTATTTTATTATGTACATAGACTCAACAACAAGGATCAATGACCTTTATTTATTGTAAGCGAGCTGTGCCTGTGACTTCGTCCGAGTGGAGTAGGTAATGACTTTCAGCAGCATATTTTTTAAGCTAATTATTTTGCAAATAAAACACATCCTTACATTAAAATTATTTAAAATTATGCGTCGTTATCGTTATAAACTGTACATATATTTCTTTTTAATTTTAGCTTTTTTGGCAATGTCAACACACAAATACTTTCATCCCCTATTTTAACCCCCTTTAGTGTAAAATTTTTACAAATTTTGAATGTCGTATTAATTTGTATCTAATCAAAAGCCTAAAAATAAGTTTAAACTTCAAGCTTTAAAAATAACGTAATTTCCATATAAAATTTTCAGATGTTACGTTCTTTTTGGTTCACTTTATGGTTTCCATAAAGTGTTAGTGTAAAACGTTGAGTGACATTCGATTATTCGAGTATATTCGAAATAAGTGAAGCACTGTATCGTTTGGTTGAAAATGTTTTGTTGTTATTGCTGAGTCTAAAATAATTAAAGGATTTGGAACTTCTAAGTATTTGTTTTTCCCGAAGACCTTCTGAGCGTTTTTCAGCTCAGAAGTGGGATAATTGCAAAAAACATACTGTTTTTGCAACGCCCACTACAGCTCGACGTTAAAGAAGAACAAGAGAACTTTTATGATAATATCCTGACAATAAGTGGATGTGATTCCAATTGGAAACTGGAAAAATCTAGGTTGTTCCGAGCGTATGTATTGTATTTTTTTTCTTTTCTCAGTCGATTAAATTATACTGTTCATGCTGCTAACATCTCTGTGCCGTGCCGGGTGACGTGGGTTCGGTTCCCACATAATACAAAAATTGTAAATGTGTTCACGTTGAGACTGTCACCGTGGCGGTAGTCAGAGTGATCGCTTGATTGCTAACATCGCTGCACCGTGTTGGGTGGCGTGGGTTCGAATCCCACATAAGACAATATAAAAAAAAGTTGTAAATGCCCTAAGTACTTATACATAAAGGATAGTTCTACGAGCAAACATTTGTCTCATTGTCCATTGAACAATAATTCACGGGTAAGGTACCTGCACATCACAAATCTGTGTTTAGAGTTGTACATAATTTGGCGATACACTAATAAATCATGTGGACAAGTTCCAGATGAACGGGCGTGAGGCAAAAGGGAGAGATAGGCGAGAAACCTCCTCAAGACGCTCTACTCATGAGAGTGATCTTCGCACCCGAAGCTGTACTTGGGATAACGGCCAACGAGACGATACTCGAGATGTAGAGAACGACGGAGGGATAAGCAGGCAATTACGCCGTAGCCGCTCTCGGGAAGGTAGTGACTGTTATGGTCCATACCACGGTCACAGTGAATTAAACGATGGCGATGACTCGTATCAGAGGTTACGTTTATTAGAGGATCAATTGTCCAAGCGAAATAAATATCCTAGGCGTTCTGAGGCGTCAATTGATGATAGGCCATCGCTCTTCTTTTTGGTTCACTTTATGGTTTCCATAAAGTGTTAGTGTAAAACGTTGAGTGACATTCGATTATTCGAGTATATTCGAAATAAGTGAAGCACTGTATCGTTTGGTTGAAAATGTTTTGTTGTTATTGCTGAGTCTAAAATAATTAAAGATATTTGGAACTTCTAAGTATTTGTTTTTCCCGAAGACCTTCTGAGCGTTTTTCACAATCCAATATTTCTACCCCTTACAGCCTGTTTTTGCATTAAAATGTAGCCTATGTCCTTTCTCAGACTCTACACTATCTCCGTACCAAATTTCATTTAAATCAGTTTAATAGTTTAGGCCTGATTGCGTAACATATACAGACAGAGTTACTTTCGCATCTATATAAATAAAAATGTACCGCCGAAAAGTATGTGATGGATTTACGCGAGAACGGCCTCCCCAAGACTGGAGGATTTGGCTAATTCTTTTTTTATTGTATTTGCTATTCTCAAGGCGAGATATTATAGAGCTATACAAAAAATTTAATGTAAAGTTTTGAGTTTCTGCATATAAATATTTGAAAATGGAACACTATCACGAATAATAAAATAATGGCAGTACAAAGTAATTACAATATTTTTTTCTGAACGAATGGCATCATATTCTTATCAAAATAATTTCACCACATTGACAATTTTGACAAATAAATGACAGTTGACATGACGCGCAAGCCCCATGCAGTGTTTGTTAGTGAATTTTGTATGTGTAAGAAAAATATGAGTAAAGGATTGTATTTCTCTCATTAAATATAGAAAAGTATTCGTAATTGAAGTTTTTAATAGATAAATAACGTCAATATAAAAATGTCGGAGGAAGTGATCAAACATTCAGTGCACACGTTAGTGTTTAGATCTCTGAAAAGATCTCACGACATGTTCCTTGCTAATCAAGGATTGTTACCGCCAATTGATGAGAAAGCGTAAGTATGACATTGTACAGGCCACTTATGTTCTTTTATACCTATATCCAATACTTAAAAGCCTGTTTCTTAGTTACAAACTGTAACATTATACGGGTACCTTCAACACAAATCATAAACTTTTCTAAAAATAAAAACTTAAGTATACTAATAAACAAAAGGCCTACCTGGTCATAATGCGTTATCTTAGCTAGACGCGTGCAAGATCACTCGCATGTAACATAGTGGCAGTCTTCAGTATTATTTATTAGACTGAAAAAAAAAACATTTATAGTAACTTAACTTAGGTACCTTATTGTATGTGTATCTGTCTCTGTGTTAGGAGTTCACATTCTTGTCATTTTAAATATCCTCACACTAATAACATCACATCACATTTGTGTCATTTGAAATATCCTCAAGCCAATAATTTGCTTTTATTGCACTTTAAAAATTTGTAGCATGAAGAAAAGAGTTAGCTTACTTTTTAAAAGAAGCCTATGTATTATGTAATAGAGGATATAGTCAGTATTTCTTCCATAGACTGATGATGATCATGACAAATACTTTTTTATACTGCCTCAACAATATTTAATTTTAATATTTATCAATTTAAATAATGTTTTCAGAGAGAAAATACTGAGAGGAGTGAAAGCCCGAGACAGCTATGGTCAAGTGTTACACACAGTACAACAAGCCCAGGCAGTCAAACAACATGATATGAGGAGCCAACCTGACATGCCACATGATATAGGTAACACATACTATATATTTTATACTTTGCTCACAGAAAAGTGCATTCAATTCCGTGCAATAGTTTTTGTGTGATGCACATACAGACAAAATTGTTGTTTGGCCCTCCATATTATATTTTTTTCAATAACTTTAATGTACAGATATCAACCTGTTACAATTTTATTGTACGTATAGATTGATGCTGATTTTAATTTTATTTCCACAGAAATAGCAGAATCAGCCGCCCTTGGCTCGGAGGGCGCCATTGTACCCTTTACGGGTCCCACTCCTACAGCAGCCCCAGCAGGAGCTCTCGTAGTGCCACGCAAACCACCAGCGATGCCTAAACCTAAGTGGCATGCACCTTGGAAACTGTTCAGAGTTATATCAGGACATCTGGGCTGGGTTAGATGTGTTGCTGTTGAACCTGGCAATGAGTGGTTTGCTACCGGTAACTATTCTAACTTTATTAGTAACTTATTTAAAACAACATCATGACTATTGTAATGTCCCATGTAATAGGAGGCGAGCCTGTTGCCATTAACTGAGCATAATGCCAGACTCGGTTCTGATGGCCTGTCAATTTCAAGACAGACAAATTCAATACTGTGTTTGTTCAACTAGTTATAGTCTTTTATTATTATAGCTACTGTATATAACTATGTCAAATTTACTACAAAAACAAATCAGTATTTAATAATAGGTAATATAATTTTTAAAAATCTTTCACATTACACAGGTGCTGCAGACAGAGTGATCAAAATTTGGGACTTGGCTAGTGGCAAATTGAAAGTGTCCCTCACTGGACATGTCAGCACAGTCAGAGGTATGTCTTTTAGCTTTTTATTACCGGTAACCAAGTCGCAATTGTTATGTATCTGTTCCATACACTACACATATCAATGTCTAATGAAAAGAAACCTTGATTATTCATCTCACCTACAACTCTAATGAAATTCATGTCACCAATGTTTTGAATAGAAACTGTGTTTGTTACTTATATCGGTTGCTATTGACACACTATTTTCGCGTTTATTTCTTTGTTCTTAAAGTCACAAATTATATCCAAGTTTATGCTTTCAGGATTAGAAGTATCAGGTAGACATCCATATCTATTCAGTTGTGGAGAGGATAGACAAGTCAAGTGTTGGGATTTAGAATACAATAAGGTACTGTATTATCATACTCTATCTAAAATCTAAAATTTCTAATATAATGTCTCCACAACGGGAATTCAATTTACTTGGCGGGGATTTGTAAAATTCATCCATTATCATCATTTCAGCCTATTGCAATCCACTGTTGAACATACATGACGCGTGTTAAGGGAGGCCCTCTTAACACGCGTCATAACACTCGGTCCTCCACCAGCCGCATCCAGTCAGACCCAGCAAACTTTTTGTATAATTGTATAATTAATGTAGGTGATTCGGCACTACCACGGGCACTTGTCGGCCGTGTACACAATATCTCTTCACCCCACCATAGACGTGTTGGTGACGGCGGGGCGGGACGCGACGGCGCGCGTGTGGGACATGCGCACGAAGGCCAACGTGCACACGCTCAGTGGACACACTGACACTATCGCGTCGCTAGCCTGCCAGGCCGCTGAACCACAGGTAACTAATACCACTATTCCCCGGTTTCTGAGCCGTCAAATGGCAGTTAATGATAGAATAATATAACAAACTAATTAAGAATGAAGCGATGGTGGCTGAATGGATAAGGGACCGGCGTGCAAATCACTCTGCTCTCTAGTTAGAGGAGAGGAGACCCGAGCCCAGCAGTGGGACTTAATGGGTTGCTGATGATAATTAAAAATGACAGTTGTATGAAAAAACTAGTTCTATTGTTTTACTTTTATACTGAGTCAGGTTATACTTTAATTGATAAATAACTTTAATCTGAGGGCTCAGCAACCGGGCATATATTAGTCAAATGTTGTCATCATTACAATCCATAAACCTCCCACTGCTGGCCACGGGTCTCTTCCAAACAATGAGAAGGGATTTTATCCTACTATACGTCAAATGCTTATCCTACTAATATTATAAATGTGAACGTTTGAATAAATGGATAGATGTCTATTACTCAATCACGCGAGAACAACTAAATGGATCTGTATAAAATTTGGTACACAGATTGATTTTATAGTCTTAGCACATAAAATACTTTTTACCGATATACCATGCTGGTTGAGCCGTGGGCAAAAGCTAGTAGGAATTTAAACTAACTAATGCCTGTAGTTATATTTATGCAGAATGCTCTGTTACTATTTATATGGTGCTTACCATTCTGTTAGTTGTAAGGGGCTTACCATTCTGCTACTGTTTGTATGGCTCTTACTGTTTGTAGAGGTCTTACCATTCTGTTACTATTGATAGATGTCTTACCATTCTGTTAATTTTTTATGAAGCTTATCACTACGTTACTATTTGTATGGAACTAACCACTCTGTTTGTACGCCAATGTGTAACCCTGTTGTGCACGCACAACTTAAAAACTTGTTTTATCCAGATCATAACCGGCTCTCACGACTCAACAATCCGCCTCTGGGACCTCGCAGCTGGCAAATCGATCTGTACCCTCACAAACCACAAGAAATCAGTGCGATCTATCGTTATACATCCCGCACTATATACTTTTGCGTCGGCGTCGCCCGACAACATCAAACAATGGAAGTGTCCCGAAGGAAAGTTCATTCAGAACTTGTCCGGACATAACGCTATTGTGAATTGTATGGCGGTGAATCCGGAAGGCGTGCTTGTGAGTGGGGGTGATAATGGTACTATGTATTTCTGGGATTGGAGGACTGGATATAACTTCCAAAGGTTGCAGGTAAGTTATTTTTACTGTTACTATTGGAAATCTCTTGGGTACGCCTATTATAAATGCGAAAGTTAGGATGGATAGAGGTCTGTTACGCAGTCACGCCAGAACGGCTGAAGGGATCTGCGTGAAATTTGGCACACACATAGATTCTAGTCTGTAATCATAGGCTACTTTTTACCACGCAGGCAGAACCGCGCTCGGAAGCTAGTGTTCAATAAATATTGTCTAATCTTATTCTGAATTGTTTGTAATCCAGGCGGCCGTGCAACCCGGGTCAATGGACTCAGAGGCGGGTATATTCGCGATGACATTCGACCAATCGGGTTCGCGGCTGATCACGACGGAGGCAGACAAGACCATCAAGATATACCGTGAGGACGACTCCGCCTCGGAAGAGACACATCCCATTAACTGGCGACCGGAGATATTGAAGAGGAGAAAGTTTTAGATAATTAAATGACTGGAATTTTATGACATTGTTTAAGCATTTTTATTTATTCGATAGCATGTTTTTGCATGCGGGTTCGTTACAACTTCATAACAAGGTGGGCCAGTTAATACCCGAGATTGTTTGTTTAATTTAATTAGGTTTATTCATTTGATAAAATCGTGAAATGTTGCGATTGAGAGAATGTAAATATTTTTGAATTCCTACTTTATCATCACGGCTGCGAGCGTGATATATATTTAACACAGTTAAACAAAAATAAGATTTTAAAATTTTTATTGTTAAAAAAAATACGTGATAATAGAATCGTATAACCTAAACAAGCAAAGATATGTGCTACATACATGGATAAGCATCAAGCTCCAAGACTCATCCTTGTGGAATGTTCATAACACAAATTACAATCTCCATAGAATTTATACAACATAATCTTCTTTCTTTCTTAAAATCTTTATAGTTCGAGAATATAGTTAAGTATATCTAGGATTAACTTTAAACAGGGTGTATACGACGATAGAACATTAAATAATAAGGCAGCCAGTGTTAACCCTTATAAACATATTAAAAAAAAAACGCTACACATTTAAAGTCGAAAAATATAAGAATATAAAACTACACATTATTTTTCTATCATGACGTTTTCGACATCACGACGACAAAAGTGCAGAACAGAGTAAGAGATAAGATAATATGAAAGAGTCAGAGATATTTAAATGAATTGAATGACGTAATGACAACATACGATCAACGTAAATATCTACAGGTTGTTTAAAATTGTGTGACATTAAAGAAAGTACATTTGCGTCTAAACTATTGCAAATTTCTGTTCAATTTTTTTGGTATAGCCTTCTAACATCACATGCTACACGTGGTTTCATTTAATTCCGTACTGTCGTATACACCCTGTATAACTGTACAAAAATATTCGTGGTAAGTACACAAAAATATTACAAGGAAAAAAATTAATTATTAAAAATGACATCATTAGTATGAAATCTAAAAAATTTCATATTTTATAATTATTTTTATGACACAATGGTACTAATAATTAATTGAAAATTTACAAACATGATTGTGCTTTAAAGCAACATAATAATTCGCATTACAAAAAGATATAAGTAAAGAAATGGTTCAGAATTTTCTATCTTGATCTAATAAGCAAAAGAATCATTTTCCAAATAAAAGTTAATCCTACAAATACCATATCCACAATACATGATTTCTAGTTTTCATAATCAATAGAACTTCATTCAAAATCACTTCAAAAAACGTTTACGAACGATGCACCAACATGAGATCACATTTCAGTTGACAAATAAAATTCAATTAGACAATCTATTACAAAGCAGACATAAAAACGAACCCCATGACTTAGTCAATTAGGAGAATTTCAATTAAATAACATGTCATAGCATTGAAATAAACTGTCTGATCAATATCATTAACCTTATAACTGCCAAAGCCAAAAAATCAAAAGGCGCCTTATTGTGAGGGTAATAAGAAATAATTTAGTATTTGTAAAATTCATGTTCATACGGCTTAGAACAAAATGCCTTGAACAACAATAACCATCCTTTCTTCTATCCAAAACATGTTTTTATTAAAGCATTAATATAGTTATATAATTATTTAAAATTAATAGTTAAAGTTTAGTGTACAAGCCTGCCTGCAAGCTTCATTGTAGCAATATAAAAATATTGATAACCAAACACGACATTGTGTTTGTGTATCTTTTTTTTAATAGAACAATTTCAAACATATCGCGCGTTTTCTTATGATTATTAAGTCCAAAGACTAAAATCTCGCACACTTACGCGTTTAGTGTTGCTAGGCATCTACATAAAGCAGGGCCAGCTTTGTTCATTTTGTTAATTAAATATGTTATGTCCATCTGGTTCAGATTTTTTTAAGCCTTTTTAGTTTCTATATATTTTTAGACGATTGGTATTTTACATTTTTTTTACATTTATGTAAGACGAATATTGTGTATTAATATTATCTGGCTAAATTGTTAGGTTTATCTGGCTAATTGGTTTTAAGACCTTGCAATGGTAAATGCACTCTGAAATTGCTGCTAAAAGACTTCTATCTATGGCTATAAATATTAAAATACTCAAACACAATGTTACGTCATTGAGAGGTCTATGCGGTCTGTCTGTTTGTTTGTAATCATATCTCATCGTCAAGATCAAACTCTTCCACGGGGAAGTCTCCCACTGTCACATATGCAGGTTTCACGAAGCCACCGTAGTTGGGCGCGCATGTGAAGTAACGCTTGCCGTTTACACTGAAAATATATAATTTATATGTAAAAGAGGCCACAGCTCTGGTTCGGAGCTGTCAAAAGTTTCCGTCTGGAAACGTCAGTTTCTTGAAATGTAAAAATACATAGTGGTAGAAAATCGATTGTTGAAGAAAAAAAATTATTTTTTATATGTTTTTATTTTTCTACACGATAAACTATTACACCTCGTTTGATAAGGTTTGAAAAATTTACGATGCGGTAGCGCTCATGGCTCAGATGGAATGTCTAAATCTGCGATCCATTGGGCTGCGGAGGAATCGCAGCAGAATTTTTTAAGTTAAAAGGTCACCTTAATCCTAATCAAATTCCATATGTAATTTATATAAGTAATTCTTATAAAAAAAGTAATTTATTACTAGGAAAAAACTAATAACTTAATAAAAAGGAAGGAACTAATAATAATTAATCCTAGTACTTCTCCTTCCTTCTCCTCCTTAATCCTAGTAAAGGAGTTGTAAGTTCATAATAATAAAGTGTAACTAACGATCCATCGTTCTTGCCGCGAGGCTCGTCGTACTGCACACCTATCCACATTCCCTTGGTGCCGTCCAGTTGTCCGTTGTACCGCACTGTAGCCCGCCGGACCGGCTGCTGCGGCACCCTCACCTCACAACGGGCCCCCACTAACAAAGCCGCTGCTAGTCTGTATAACGATTAGTTTATTTTATATTATTACTGCTTTTTAGATAAATGTGGAATGAGTCAGAAAAGATGGTTGGAACGGATCTGCCAAATTTGGACCAAAATGGCAATAAACAGAAGCAGAACCCAATACACAACATCAATAAATTAATTTTTTTTTTTGATTGTTTAATACTGGATGTTTTTTTCTAAGAACGAACAGTTCCAGTAACTCACACGCCACATGATTCTGAACTGTCGAAAAAATTTCGGCTTGAAGTTTTTAATTTTATAATATGGTAAATATTTTCTAACATTATATACTTTAAGCCGTACAAAATACATCGTTCTAAGTTTCGAAAAAGTTTACGAATCGGGGGCAATTCGACGAATCAGAATCGGAACCTGGTGCACAATATAACGGTGAACTATAAAAAAAAACTCTGAGCGTAGTTCTTTCTATGGCTATATTTCTAATAGTAAATTAGTGATTAATATGTTCCTGGCTAGTCTTGAGATGTGGGAGTCACGAACATATGGTGCTATTCAATGGAGCGCATCAAAAATCGTAATCGTATTAGGTATAAGTAGTAAGTTATGGTTCATAGAACTTCATTGATAACTCATTGTGATTTCTACATACATAAACTAAGGTTAAGATGAATAATCAATATTTCTTTATCTTTTTAGCTAATAAACATAGGTATGTGGATTACCTACCAATTTTTCTCATTTTAAATTGAAGTAATTAGTAAATAAAGTATACTTTTTTTTTTTTCTTTCTATATCCTGCATCTTGGCAATTTGTTAGGGCAACAATAGTCCAAGCTGCTGTCTGAGTGTCCTCTGTTTAAATTGTCACTATTATGGGAGACTTGTCCAGTGAGTCAACTCTCATTCTCTCGTCGCGTATCTTGCCGCGAGTTCTGGGATACTATGGCGTTTCAACCGAGAGAATAAAAAGCTTCCAGGGCCCTGCAGTTGGACAGCCAGAACGTTCCTGTGAGTGTTGAGTCTGGTATGGTAGTTTTTGCTACATGGTTCAAGTTCCTGTTTGACCGTTTTTAGGTTGATGTCCGAGTACATGAACACATTGCTGACGTGTCGAGGTATGTTCAGCATGTTTCTGATAGTTTTACTTTGGAAAAATTTATACTTTTAAACTGACATTTCTACTGCCCAAATGACCAAATAAAAACGACATAGACACTCCCACCTCCCATACTTAGTCTTTTTAAAACATCGCTAATCGCAATATTAAGCCATTTTACATTTGCTTAATTACAATTACAAACATTAATGGAAAAGGCCTGCTATAGGATATTGAGATAATTAAGATCTGCCTCCGTTTAGATCTTACTGGAGGCAACTGGAGAAGCACCTACAGTCTACACCAACCCAATCTACTGCTTCACTCTAGAACCCCTCATCCGAAAGGCTATCATCATGAAAATGAAAAATTTGTAATTAAAAAAAAAAGGATTTGTAATTACTAATTGTAATTGACAAAATATGGCGCCCTGGATATACCTGTATTACAACAGCATTATGTTACCTATATTCGCAATAAATATATTTTGATTTGATTTGATTTGATCATCTAAAAACTAAAGCAGTAGCTGTAGGTCCAGTCTAGGAAATGGAAAAAATCATGAAACATATTACCTAGCTTCTTCCTCTAGATCTTTTTGCTGCTGAGCCTTGATCTTGGCCATCTCCTCCTCATTGTACTTGCCAAGCCTATTCTGCTGCAGGAATGAGCGCACTGTACTTCCTTTCTTTTCATAATCTTCCTCGGACAGAGAAAATCTGTAATCAATTAAACAGTTCACAACATTCCTTGTATGTCTAATCTTGTACTACTCCAATTCATAATCTTGTTTGTAAAAATTAATACATGTCGAAATGGTAAGAATGTAGTAATATTTTATATTGTTTATTAGTTAACTATTTAAGTGGTCTCAGTCTACTTAAGACTGACAGGTGCAATTGGATCTTAAATTTGAATTAACAAAACCTTTATAAAATAAAATAAAACATGAGAATAGGGTACTTTAGTTTTAGTTTGCCAAACCACTCTTTTAGAGTGGAAGCTAAAACATCAATACTTGTCATGACCCAATGCTCATTATTACATTCCTGAACAAGGGTGTCTCTTCATATGAGAAGGATAATCTACTATACTACTATCATAGATATGTGATATGCTATATAATAATAATATGGAAATATGTTATATAGTTAATTATAGTGTGTAATTACTTCTCTGTACTGTCGACACCACCCAAGTCTTGGAAAATAACAAACTTGTCAACAACATGTATTATCATGCCGTCATCGATGGGGTACGAGCCGAGAAGTGCATCATCATTGTTAATGTCGCACACGAAATTATTCTTGTTGTCGTACACCTTCAGCTTCATAGTCGCAGCAGAACCTCCTGTTACCAGTTCCAATTTCATCTGTTAACAATTTTATGTTCATTTTAATTGAATAATATTATGCAATTTCGAAAAGGGCACATGTATCCTCTGACCAATAATTTAACTGTTTATCTATTTCTTTGAGACTTAGCTCATAAGAGTATAGTGTAATTTGCTTTAAAAATACATACATAAAACAAAATGATTCATCTCTAACCTTAAACTCGCTTATGGTGATGCCTTTCTTAAATCTTCTCTCTACGGGAGCCGCACCATCGTTATCAGATTTCGTGATTTGCACATTCACAAAATCTGGGGTCACTACTTGAATGCCTTCCATAATTTCAAAGGATTTGAAAACCGATTCTAAATTGTAGAGAATTTTACTCCGCCGTATTCACATTGACACTTTCATAAATTTACACAAACAAAACCAGAGAGAGCTGTCAAACTTTATTCTAAAACGTAGGGTGGTTATATACTCTGTGCACTGATCTGTATATACCTCTGGATAGGCATCTCTGAAACTGATTTTGTCGCTGTTTGATTTGTGCCATTGTGCGCTGTAAGCAGTGGCGGAGAAGATATGAACTAAAATTAGTGATGTCACAAACTTTGTAGATTTAACACGTACCTATCGATAGATTTCATTTTAAGATTTGATATAAACATATTCTGAAAAAGGGAAAATAATTTTTAATAATCCATTACGAAATTAATTAGTGACGTGAATTGATTTTGAAGGCCCTAATTTTAATAGCAGTATCTGTTCTAATAAATAAAATTGAAGTGTCTGTTTGTAATATCAAAACAACAGCTTTTAGATGACTTATTCGTCAAATGTTACGAACAAAGACGACTGTTTGCATTTGGAGTCCCATTAAGGGGCGCTTTCATGTTGGCTAGCCATGATTTTTGAAACTCTGGATCAGGTTGAAATCTACAATGAAATAAAAATCTATTATTATTTAAACCCAGGGACCTAGATAATGTCAGAAAAAAAATGGGCAGTCAGCTTTTATTTCATTTACTTTTATGAACAAATTAAAATTTTGTTTGCAACCATAGATCACATCAGACCATGATCATATTTATCGATATGACGATATGGACATCACCAACACTTTGTTTACAAAACGTATTATATACCTACGTCAATATTACGTCAAATATAGTTTCAATTTTCTCCGCTAGTTGGTCAAATAGACAAAGAAAATTAGCTGTCATTTGTATAGGACAGCCAGTCCAGAGGTATATACAAGTCAGTGACTCTGTGTTTATTCTGTAATCTGTGCTTTCAACTGTCAATCAAATAACCGTTCCATTACACTCTATTTTTTTTCCCTCATGAACTAAAACATTTTTAAATTAAAATCTATTTATTTCGCTCAATTTTATTTTTATTTATGTAATTGTTGTATTATTAAATATTATTATTAATTAGAGGCTAATTGATTAAACCTATAAACAAGGCAACAGTAAGTAAATAATTATCGGCTCTAAAGCAGAACCCGAATCTTGGCTACGCTTACTAAATAGTTTTTCTGATGCTAAACAAATAAACAATACAAATAACGACATAATATAATATGTAACTGAGGTCTGTATAATGAGACTGGTATATTGCCCTATGAAGACATAGACGAAGGGGTGGATCCCACTATTTCCATTGATGGAAATACTGGGACAGTCTCCCACTATTTCCATTGCGAGCGAAAAACGCTGCATCGCCTCTAATGACGGCGTGCACATGGAAATCACATCCTCTTTAGATAAAACCTAAACTATATAACTACCTACCAGTACCTTATGAACAGATTAGGTGGAATAAAAGGTTTTACTACCGTTTCTTTTCGGGTACTAGCGGTTTTTTCCGCAATGGAAATAATAAAATTTGTATAAAACGCTTGTCCCACTTTTTCCATTTCGCATTTCCATGGAAATAGTGGGATACACACGTGTATGAGACATAGGTATGAAGCAAAAGCGTGTTAATTTCTGTCTTTTAAGTGACTAGCTGTGGCCGGGCTTCACTCGCGTCGTTCTTTATTAAAATTTGCCCCTAATTTGTTCCTATTAGGCGTAGGGTGATGTTATATATTCTTTAACCTTTCTCATTAAATGGGTAACCCAACACTAAAAGAACGTCGCCCATGATTATGTTATGACTGCTTCAAGTATTAACATAACACCCCTGACCCAAACCTTGAGAAAGAGAAACCCCGCCGAAGAGGTTTATGGTGAAGAAGGCGATCGAATCCGAAAATCTTAAGTTAGGTTACGCACAAGATATATCGCAAAACCACCTCCGCGCCCTTGCCAATCCGATCATTAGGAATTTAGTACAAAACCGGGGAGTGGGTAGGATGCGGAGAGTAGGTAGGTAAGTGAAGTTTTAGCCAATTTCATGATAGAAAAACCCAATACCTACCATTTTTGCCCGGGCCGGAAATACACCCTAGGGACCCCTTAGGTAGTAATCATTTATTCTCGCTGCGCTACCAAGGCAAAAAAGTGAAGGATTCTTAAAATGGTTGGCTGGCCTCACGCCTCATGCTGTTTACTTTATACGGCGCGCACTAGGCCGCCCCATGGCACACACTTTGGGAAGCCCAGCTGCTCTAGGCAGTGTATTTTTTCTTAAATTGTATGTAATTTTTTTGAGAAAATATTGCATTTCTGGTGAGGTGGCCAGGGCCGCTCCCGCCACAAAAATCACAAATAAATACTTCCAACCACGATTATTTTAAGCATGATCTGATATACTATCGGTAATTGCTATAATATGCTATAAAAATATAAACTGCGCTTCTCAACAAAAGGACGTAAGCGCTATAAAGATACGCCCTTTTTGCAAAACCATACATTGAGCATTGTGCGACATGCTCGTTAACTGGTTTCTTACAAATTAGCATTGAGAAATCTGAGGCAAATCAATTGGCTTGAGCATTAAAAGTTAGATAGTTGTTAATACTTCTGTCGCTGGTGACGATGCAGCGATGGAATGAACGGGTATGTTTATAGGATAATCACAAATACTATCCCTACAGTTTTCGGTACATACCGAAAGGGATAGCTGCACAAGTTGTGTGAAAGATGTGCATCTAATTCTGTACTTCCTTAGTCAAAATCATCTAGTGAATTAACTATGAATGTGATAAAAAAAAATTGTGTACCAATTAAAATAATAAATTTATCCTTAATATCATTATTTTTAACTCGACATATAGGATTAAAATGAAATAACATAAGAACGAGGTCTGCAAAAAAACAACTCTAATAAAGTGACTCATAATTAATTTTGTATTTAGATTGCAAACTATATTTTGTAATATATTAATTATCGAACAATTTTATTGGAATTATAATTATATTTCCTGATTTTGTTTTTAATAATTTACACGGGCAGGTTGACGTATTTTCTGCTCCTCATTTTTGCCAACTGCTGTACGAGGCTTTTGGGAGGCTGAAATGACAACATAACAAAGGCACAAACTAGACAATGTGTGCAAAAGAGCGGCCGCACGTCGATTGCGCTCTGAGGAGCCACTCTGGTGTTCGAGCATGTCACACACTCCGCCATCTAATCAAACATTGCTCCAATTCATTTTATAAAATTTTATTCAAGCAAATATGACAAACATTGAAGCATGCATTGAAATTAATAATGTTTATCTACACAACTAACATATTATTATACCTAACATTCAAATGTTCAGTAGTAGGTAAATCTCAATGATATAATTAGACTCACATTATAATTTTATAAAAATATGTTACATATAAACACCGATACTATGAAGCGTGTACACGGCTAACGTGTCGTGTTCTTCGATCAAAATATTATTGCTCGCCTATGATATTACCTAAATTCATAAACAATTTAACTACAGATATAGTGCCTATATAAATTTATAAAACATGTTTATATCTATCAAATAGATTTAAATAATCGTTATTTTAAAATCCATTCCCTACCGCCACCGAAATGAGTCAATGATGTAGAATATAATAGTGCAAATAACTAATAACAAAACCTTCATTGGTATACTGTTATATAGCATGTAGTGCAACTGGTGTTGCCAAAACAAAAGTATACACAAATACAATTCGAGATATCGAAGTTTAGTAAAATAAAATAATGAAGTAAATTAATGAAATAATCACTGTGTGGACGAGAGATGAAAGGTTAGGTAACGCACTCCTCGCTAATCGTAGAGTCCGTGTAACGCAGAACGCTAAACGTGAACAAAATCTCTTGCTGTAGCTTCTTCGTGTATTTCCACAAGGCATGGCTGATTCGGGTGACGCGATGACGAGGCCGCCGCGCCGTTCAGGTATTTTGCACACATTGCTAGCGATATAATTATGTCGAAATGGCAATCGTTTGTTTATCATAATATAATCAATTACACTACTGTATCATAGAAGAGAAATTTATACAACTAATGTGATTCGATTCCATTTCGACATTATGAAATAATAAAATAAAGACGCCCGCCGAGTACAATTGTGCAAATATTTGATAGGAAGCAAGTTAATTAACCGTTGCAACATGCAGGTATCGAGTGTAAGAAATTATAAAATTAAAAGAAGAATCGCGATGTAACTGTATTTATCGGACGAGAAGCGTACTGCGGGCATGTTGCAAGGTCTGCGTGTGCAATTGTTCTGGACGCGCGTACGAATGTGTATCATTAGCAACCGTACCTGGCCCGGGTCACTCCACTTGAGCGCCCAGGCGCGTTCCTCTTCTACGCCCGATGCGTGCCGGCAAACAAAACAAAACACCACTTTGGTAACCAATAAGGCACTCGTATATTTCAACTCTGTTTCGTGTATAAAAAATATCTTTGGCGTTATAACGGTTCGAAGCGCGGCTCCGCTCGTGCGTGGCGGAACGGCGCGGCGGGCGGCGGCACCCGAATCATTTCCATCGGAAATACCCAACCATCCATCTCTCTTCTTGTCAAACTCCTTCCTTGATGTCCTCGCTCTCGGCGCTGAACATGTCGCGGGCCCCGGCGGCCTCGCGCGGCGCCGCGCTGTCCTCCTCCTGCGCTTGTGACGTTGGCGAAGCGTGCGGCTCGTGCGCCAAGTGCGATTCGTGCGCCACGTGTGGCTCGTTCGCCACGTGCGGCTCGTGCGCCACGTGCGATTCGTGCGCCACGTGTGGCTCGTTCGCCACGTGTGGCTCGTTCGCCACGTGCGGCTCGTGCGCCACGTGCGGTTCGTGCGCCACGTGCTCCACGTGCGGCACGTGCAGGTCGTGCGGCGGCCGCGAGAAGCTCGTGTCAACGTTGTCGCAGGCATCGTACAGTCCCGCACCGTGGTCGGCGCCCGCCTCCTCGTGGCCCTGCGCCGCTAGGTCAAACAACGTTTGTTCGACGTTTTCTTGTGATATCTCGTGTCTCTCCTCTCTGTGAATAGTCACGTCCATCGGTGCAGCCACCTCTGGCTCGTTGTAAGATTTTTCGTGAGTAGTTTCTCTTTGCTCGCACGTTTCGGAAACCGATGGTTCACTGAACTTTATTTGTACGTTTTGTTCGTGGTGAGTGGTCGCCTTTATGTACTCGGCGCGTTCCGGACTCTTAGCTTCGTTTAGAGCCGCTGAGTCTCCGCTACTTTCATTTTGAGTCGTGTATTCTTTCGTACTATCGCTATCGACCGGAGTAGGCTCGCTGCTTTCAGACGTTTCGGCGGATTCCTCCGCGGCGCCCCATCTAGACTTTCTGTCTCGCTCTCGCCTGGAATTCTTTTCATCTTTTGGCGCATCAGCAGGTTTAGGTACGTCAGCCAATTTTGGAGCTTCTGCCGGTTTACTTGGCTCAGTCGGTTTTGGAACGTCTGCTTGTTTAGGTGTATCGAGTTGTTTCGGAGGCTCTGTTTGCCGAGCAGTGTCCGGTTGTCTCGGATTATCTGACGGTCTCCTAGACCTGTTGTTGTCATCGTAGGTTCTTCTTCTATCGTTCCGGTCTCTGTTAAACCTATCTTCGTGTTCGCGGGCTCCTGGGCGCCTGTCCCGGCGTCGATCGTCCCAGTCGGGGCGTCGTTCTCGGTCTCCCCATTCGCGGTCGCCGCGGTCGCGGTCTCCTCCCCCCCAGCCTCTATCCGGAAATTGCTCGCGATCGTCGAAGCGCCTTCCTCGATCATAAAACTCGGGCGGACCGTCGAATCGCGGTGGTCCGTCGAACGGAGGTCGGTCCCCGTCGAAAGGTGGTCCATCGAAAGGTCGCGGAGCGTCAAACGGTGGGCGCGGGCCATCGAATGGTGGTCGTGGACCTTCAAATGGTGGACGAGGCCCGTCGAACGGCGGACGAGGGCCATCGAATGGTGGACGGTTCATAGCATCGAACGGCATTCTCCCGAAAGGTGGTCGCTCGAAGCGCGGGCCGCCCTCAAATAATGGAGCTCCATCGAATGGCGGGCGAGGCCCGTCGAACGGTGGACGATTGAAGGGTGGTCCCATGCCGTTGAACCGCGGTCCGAAGGGCCCGGGGCCAGGTCCGTCCATCCATGGGCCTGAAAACGGTCAAGGTAAAAGGTTAGCAAAGATGGGTAGAATGACAAAATAAAAGAGACGGCGGGTCGTATAATTATCCACGTCTTTGCTAGTTTAATAAATATATAGCAATAAGCCAAATTTATTGATTATTATACGACCCACCCTGTTTCTACTTAGTAACAATGTGATATAACAGTTTTGTCGAGCCGTACCTTGCATAGGTGGTCTAGGCGGCCCCCTCATTCTCAATTCTGCAAATTTAAATATTTCTTAGTTGAGTTTCTTTAATTTTATATTATGAACTATTGCCGCCACCAAAATATTACAATTGCCAATACTAACGATGAAACAGACATTTAAAAACAAAAATAAAAGAATCAAAGATAATAATAGTATCTAAATAAAATAGGTGTTGTAAATAAAGGACTAGCTACAAAGGACACACAGTCTATTGTTACTATAAAATTGAGAAGTCAAGTTCACCCTTCTGAGTTAAGTTCTTTATAATATTAGCTTTTTAAATTTTATACAAAAACAGAGAAAAAAAGCTCAAAGTGAAAAGCTCAAAATATAGATAGAATCATAAACATATGCAGCTGAACATAAAAGTAGTACTAGTGTTTAAGTAACTAGAGTAATTAATGCCCGGTTTCTGACCAGTCAAATAAAAATATTAATCGGTTAAAGTTTAGTAGTATACTCTGACTGAATACAAAAGTAACACAATATAAAGTAAGATTATTAATTCCAGTCAGTAAAATAACATTTCCAGTGTTGCAGGTTTTTAGTCCCAAATAAATAGTGATGTGGTAGAATCGAGTTTTTACAATTGAAGAAGGACTGAAGGAAGTGACTCCTGAAAATTGGAGACAGTGCATCAACCATGCCATAAAAGTCGAAGACAAAATGTGTCAACTCGACCACATCATAGATGAATATGTATGATTCCGATTCTGAATATACCGATTCAGAAGCAGTCGTCGAGTCGGAATCAATAGCAACCGTAATGAATAAAAACGTATAAAATTACACTTGTATTTCAGTGGCGGTACGTTCATACAAGCCCAAAAGCCCGGCTTGCCCTACTAAAATGCTCGATCAAAAATATCTAATTCAAACCATTATCTATTTTAAAATTCGCGCGCTTATTTCCAAGCGCGAGCGAGAGCAGTGACTCGGTGCACAGAGTACATTTGACTCGGTGACTGATGAAGCATCAAGCGAGAACGAGAGTTAGAGAGGCGCGCGCTGAGCGCAACAACTTTTTTTTCTATCTCGCTCACCCGCACTGGCTTGTTATGAGGCTTTTGACCACCGTCGGATCTCTCTTTCTAACCTATAGAGAAACTGTGGATTATTGAAATATAACTAGGTTAATTTATATATCAATCAGTATGAAATTATAAGCCGGGCTTTATGTATGAAGTTGTCGACTATGGAAGTGAGATGCCGCGGCCGCGCATGCGTACTCGCGTCTACTAACTTCACTCAGTTCATTTGTTTGACAGGACGAAAAGTTTTGGTTTTAATGTTTACTTACTTTAAAAATTGTTAATTGTAAGATTTTAAAGTGATTCTTTTGTATTTAGTGACATACAACAATGCAAGTAATAATTATTGTTCCTTGTGAGGATTAAAATGTGTTCAACTTTTGATGGGCGAAGAAAAGGTAAAATTTTTGAACTTTGTTCTTTGTTTATATTTGATTTTATTAATGAGAATAACCTCGAAGTTGCCTTGCCCGAGTTTATAAAGTTAACATATCTTGTTGTAACTATTACGGCTATGTAGTTCTTCGCTGAACGCGCATTTTTATCTCTTTAAACGTACCTATTCATACTTATCTAAGAAATAATATCAATGATAGCTATTGAAAAGCAGTTGTTGGCAGAATTAAAACGTTTACCAACATTTTATTCTTACGTAATTAAGTCATTTCTCAAGAAAGAGAGACGAGTCAATTTAGAATATAAATAATAGGTAGTCTTATAGGTCTTCGTATAGTCAGGCAAGGGTCAACTACCTACTTACTTAGCTATCTTCGTTTACTCAAGGAAACCAAAGGGCTTTTTTCAAAGCCACCGAAGGTATGCATGTATGCAATGCTGATTGTTTATTAGGTATATTCAATCAAGCACTAGCATAGGTACCTTCAATGAGCTTTGGCGGGGCGGCGCGGCGCGCGGCGCGACCCTCTATCAACATGTAAGAGAAATTGAACAAAATCCATAAAAAAACATTACACCCATCGCCTTTCCAGCGCAGTCAGGTTTGTTTACTTTTCATTTTATTATATTTAAGTACAAAAATAGCCTTCTGCCTATTCTGGAGTAGTCGGGTAAAAAGCATAGGTAGGTAGGTATAACGGGCTTGCCTTATCCTTAAACCCTAGGCACGCCACTGTTGTATTTTACCGACTTTCTAGTGTTAATTCTTCTGATTCTCTTTATACATTTTTTTCCCAGCTTTTGTAATAATGTTGTAGTGAGAAATTTTAATATGCTGGTAAGGTCCATATTTCTAAAATCGTATTATTTAATACGGTATGTATTAAATATTTACAATAAAAAAACGCTTTGATACCTAATAAAATAAAGCATGACTAAATGTCTAAGTCGATTGATTGCCGAACATCACTATTGTAGCGGGTCACCCTTTTTTGTATCAGTGACAGTTGCACTTGTCATTTTACTGACTGGAATTAATAATCTTACTTTAGTTCAAGTTTATTCATACAATTGTCATTTTTAATTTGTTTAAGTTATATATTGTTTATCAGAAACCAGGCATCAGTAATAATAATTATATTATTGCGTGATGATTTAAATGTGGGTACTTCATTGCTCAATTGAGAGGCTCTTTTAATTTATCATCATTTGTTTTGTTTAGGGTTACAAAATTAATATTTCGATATAAGCGACGCGTTGGCTTGATGTATTCTATACCTAGACAAAGATAGTTACTCCAATTACACAGTGTAGAAGCTAAATAAATAATAATGTTTATCATGGCTTCAAGCCATATTATATATTGTATAAACACTGTAACACCTTTATGAACCTATGGTCACAAATAAAATGATTGATTGATTGATTGAAACAAAAAAAAACATAATAAAAAATTAAAATTCTACTAATAATCGCAATAGAAAAACTGAAACGTGTAACAAAAAACCTTTTTTTTAAAATTTAATATGGCTAGATGTATTGTACACCTAATTACTACGCCCAGGATAAGTTTGTAAGTCCACTAACAACATAGTGATGTATAAGCACAACGTCGTAAGTGTCAACGACAATAAAGTACTTTTTAAGTGGACAATATGGAATAACTGCATGAGACCATTCAGATGTAGAAGATGTAGAAGATATACTTCTCAAACAAAGTGAGAAAATAGACTTATTCTTAAGAACAACATTATTACTACCTGAATCATTAAGCTAGTATAATGACGTCTTTAAACATAGCAATGTGGTACATCAATGGCCCCGATGCCAACACTAATGAGGTGGAGATTTTCATCAAAGCCAATAAGACTGATGCTTGTCAGAGTCTCACACGACATCCAGAAGTCGAATATATATTCGGGGCTATTGCATACATACCACATCACATCCCGATGGCGGCGCTCATTTATTCATAACAAGTATTTGCCGACAGAACACCCTCATTCAATCAAACCTTCGGATTCTCGGACCACACACCAGTCATTTTGTTTCTAAGCACGAGGAATATGGCAGCACTCTCACAGCCATGCAGACAAAACTAGCTTGACTCGAGCAACAAAAGAGCTAAAGAGACTCAACGCTGAAGCCAATGAAGTTTCATTGTTCCACCCTATCAACTTGATTCAGCTTCAAATCTAGATGAACACGTCATACCTGACCAGTTTGGGTTCCGAAAACAACACTCAACAAGTATATCCATACATATTATAAAAGGCTTTGTCCTGACTGACTGACTGACAGACAACGCACAGCCTAAACCACTGGTCGTAGCGACTTGAAATTTGGAAGGTGTGTTTGTCTTAATGTGGTGTACTAAGAAAGGGTTTTTTAAAATTCAACCCCTAAGGGGATGAAAAGGGATAAAAACGATTGTATGAAACTTCTTTATTTTTTAACTTATAGATTTGAAAATTTGTTTTGGGGTAGGTACTACTATCAAAATAAAAAATACCCTCATCAATGTTTTTGACAAGGGTGGCTTTGGAAGGGTGAAATTGGGGATGAAAAGTTGTATGAAAAGATCTTTGTTTTGAAGTTAACGTTTTGCAAATTAGTATTGGGATAGGAACTTAAAATGTTGTTTTTGATAGAGATGGGTTCAGGTCAGGAGGTGAAATATTAAATAGACAGTTCTTTGTTTTTCAAGTTATATGTTTGGTCCCATGAAATAGGGGGCGAGCCTATTGTCATTCACATTTGCTTACCAAACTCCGGGAAAATCGCAATACTGGAATAAAAATCTTTCCCGAAGGGATAAAATAGGTGTGAAAATTATTAGAAATTGATATGGATGTCGTTTTCATGGTTTTCAGGGACGCTGATTACGAAAATGTTATTTATATTGACGTAAAATGAAATTCAACTCCTGTAGTGGGGGTGTTGTGGAATTCATATATTGCACTTAAAACAAAGATCTATGTAATATCGAAATCTATGCGGACGAAGTCGCGGGCAAAAGCTAGTAGAGTATATAATACTATAAGAGAGTCACTCGAATACAAGCCAACCAAATACAAGAATCGTTTAGCAGCTCACCCGTTTCCTCTCTCACACACAGTGCTACTGCCGCCCTCTAAGAGACTCAAGAAAGCCAATATGCTCCTAATTAGGGGACCTAGGGCAATGCCTCTTATTTTTCTAACTCATAACTTCACCCAACGCATTTGCTCAAAGTCAAGAGACTGAGCGCAAATAATATTAATAAATAAAATATATATTTTTAGGCAGTTACTTTTTCTGCGACTTAGAAGAAAAGCATAGGAGAGTGCGGGTCGATGCAGCTAGGTGTGGTGCTACCTTTACATATTAGTTAGTAGAGTTCGTGTGTTACGTACCGGGGCGGAACAGCGGCGCGGGGTGCGGCGGGGGGCGCCACGAGTCGCCGGCCGGGGGAGCCTCGCCCTCACCCACTGGACAACACAATATAGTTTTAGTTTTATATCACAGACATCTCTGCACTAACTAATATACACCGTACACTTTTATTCGACTAATTCGGGTTTATAGTGATCAGACATACAATTCATTTAAACTTATTACACAAATTTAAATAAATCAAGTAATGATCCCTTTATACTGCTCGTGTTTCTTACGCGACTTGCATACAATTTTTTTTTAATTTTTTCTTTATTTTGGCTAAATGTATTCTATATCTGATTACAATGACCCAGATAAAGTTTGTAAGACGACTAAAATGCACGATGTATAAGCGAAAATGAGTTTGTTACACCTCTACAGTTTAATCATTCAACTGATCATCTTAATTTCACATAGATATCATATCTAGAATAGAGATTCCCAAGGTGCCGCTGGACCCTGTTGTACCATAGAAAATAAAGGTAAAAAGAAATATCCAAAAAAACATTTTCAATCCAAAATGTTCATCAAAATAAATTATCCTATTTTATTAAACTAAGACGTCGCAATGGAGTGTTATGGCCTCGCCCTATTACTACATTCAAATTAACTTGTTCGAAAAACTGAAACAATTCATTCAATGGTTGTTCAAAGTAAGGTACTGACCCGGCTCGGCGGCGTGCGGCGGCACAGGCAGACGATCAATGAGCGGCGCTCGTACTTCTCTGACGTCCCTCAGTTCCCTCAGTTCCCTCACGTCCCGCTCAGGTTCGTGCGACTCAAAGTCCTCCCGCTTGTCGTCCCGCGGCTTGCCGTTGGCCATCTCCCAGAGTCGCTCTTGTAAGCTCTTCTCTGGGTTGTCGTTCACATTCGCACGCAGAGGTGATTTCTCGCGACTTCGTTCCCTGTTAGAAATCAGTTTATTAATTTATTTTTTTACGAGATTTTAGGATAAATTATTATAGCACACTGTAAAACTTATTTGCAAATAAAGTTATTCGTTCATTCATATAAGTACGAAAATTTATTATGACCGATGATGTGTTCACTGTGTTCAGGGATTTAGTATTATTAACATAACACAATTTTATAGGTTTTTTAAAAATATTATCAATTGTAGTTTTCTTACAATTATCATTAATTCTATACTTATAAAAGATATTCTGTCGCGTTTTCACTCAGTGATAACGTAGCATTCTACTGGAGATAATTTTTAAAATCGGTTCAATGGTCTCGTGGCCCATTCATTACAAACGAACAAATATAATAATAGCTCACCTATTATTCTCTCCTGGCCTGTTGTTGAACCGGTCTCTTTCTCTGTCTCTATCTCTGTCGCGGTCTCTCCTGTCGCGACCTCGGTCCCTGTCACGGTCCCGTCGCTCATCTCTTTCGCCCCTACTAGAACAGTACAAAGAACAATTTGCTATAGAGATTAGACCCACCCACATAAATCACAAAACACACACTTTACAGAGATTTAAATTTTAAGAATCGGTAGAAATCGGCCGCTACGTCGGGTGCGTCGTGACGTTTTTGTGTGGCGAGAAGCAAGAACGCCCGGGAGCTCGCCCTTATGTGCTGTTTTATTTTACACGAAGCCTTAATCATGTATAATTTTGGCGCCCCCTGAATCTGCCGCGCGGGGCAGGGGCCTTTGTGACTTATAGTTATAATTTATGTTACAAGTCTGGGTGTACTTTGTGTCCGTTAATTGTATGTTTGTAAGTCCCCGCGACACAGGGCTTACTCTTTAGTGTGGGCGTTGTCTTATTAATAAAAAATTAATAAAATTGATTACCTGTCTCTATCCCTTCCACGATCGCGGTCCCTCCGGTCCCTATCTCTCCTGTCGCCTCTGTCCCTGTCCCTCCTATCTCTGTCCCTGTCGCGCCTATCTCTATCTCTGTCCTTCCTCTCATCGTCTTGCTTGTCATCGGAAGGTGGCGGCTGGTTCACGTTGAACGGTGGAGGCTCCGACATGTTGAAACCGGGAGGTGGTTCTGATGCGTTGAAATTTGGTGGAGGTTTTGATAGGAGCGCTTGTATCTGGAAGAAAAATAAAAACGAATTTATTAAAGTTACAGAAACCGAAATATTAATATTTTTGACAGTTTTAAGATAAAATTTCTCGAAAAAAATCTATAAGAGACAAGGTCGATGGTTTCTTTAAAATTGAGTAAAAACGATTCGATAAAAAATCGCTTGATAGGCTACAAAATGTATGTAAAATGAAACATCGTTTCGATTCGATTTCAAATCGTAAACAATTTATTTTTGCTGTGTGATTGTAGTGTAATTCTGTTGTTCACAGATTTGTGATATTTATTGGCAACAATTTTTTATCATAGTGCGCGCCTTGTCAGAGGCAGCACATGCTTTATTATATATCTATTTACCATTAGTAGTCATAGTGTATCTATCACCTGGAGCACATTACCTGATCGGGCAGCAGTGCTGGCGGCGCGTTGTCCGTGACGTCACCGTTGGCTTCCTCGTTGTGATCTTCTGTGTCGAGGTCCATGGCGTCGTCGCTGTGGCTCACTTCACCCGTCCTCTGCTGTACATACAAATATTATTGTTATACAGGCATAAAGTTATTTGAGCTTGCCGGTGCTACGTAAGGTGGACAAGCTCGAAGTCATGTCATTGTTTTGTACAACTTTGTGCGAATAAAAATTAATTTGAAGATTAGGATTATTTTTGTTCTTAAATAAGGCTACGCCCACACTATGAACAAGCTTTGTGTCGCGGGAAATATACAAACATATTATAATTAAACGGACACGAAGTACAGTAGACTCAAATATGAATCACACAAATATTAGTTTCGTTCGACAGTCGGAACGGTGATGTGCCGCCAGTATCAGTAGATGTACTATATAGTACATATAACGTTACCTGCGGCGGCGGTATGTTGGCGACGCTGAGCGCGGGCACGCTGGCGGCGGGCGGCGGCGTGGCGTGCAGCGGCGGCGCGTGCAGCAAGCCCACGCCGCCCACCAGCCCGCCCACGCCCACGCCCACGCCCAGCAGCCCGCTCAGGAACCCGCCCACCATGCCTGCGCCCACACATACTTATACCAACCACTCAACCGAATATGTTTTATATCGTTATCTGTTCTATAAATAGGTCAAAACTAAACAGGTCAGTCCTATTTCATCTGTTTATCAAACGTATTATATATATTTTGTATTTATTTGTCAGTTAATTAGCTAATAAACTTCACTACTGAACTAATACAAGTAATTACTAGTAGAATGATGTGTGTAAAAAACATTATTTAACTCCTAATTAAACCTCAAAACAAACAATATTAGATTGATCTAATTGAATAAGAGATCGTAGCTCAATATAATATATAACAATATAATTATCATCATCATCATCATATCAGCCCAATGACGTCCACTGTTGAACATAGCCCTCACATAATTTCCGCCACAATAATAGTAATAAAACAATAATATAACATAAAAAATATATAATTAATCAAAATAATCACCATTAAAAGATATAAACCACAGCAGTAGTTCTAGTAAAGGCTTGAACACAAAACTGAGAAAAAATGTATGAGCTCGCACAACGCATCGCAAGAACTTGCGAATTGATTCGCATTTCACATTCCTGCGATGTCACCACCGTCAACACGTAATTGACTATCGTCGAGGGAATGGTCACCCGAACCATGGAAGGAAGACGCCTTGCTGCACGAAAATGCATCACAACAATTTGCATCGCACCGATTCACAGTTTTATGTTTAAGCCTTATGATCCAAAATGAACATAAATATTATAAGACTCACTAGACTGCGCCATGGACTGCGGCGGCAGGCCGGGCGGGAAGCGCAGCAGTGGGCCGCCTGGGGGGAGACCTGCATCAGTTTTTAAACCTGTACCAGACATACAGTGTCACACTAGGGATGATTATCTCTGACGGAGATAATCTTAGATACAATACATTTTATTATTGAAAGTTATTAGTCTTACAGGCTAGATTGTAATTAAATTTAAAGTAAATTATTGTTACTTTAACATTAAAAAAAAAAAAAAAAAAAATATTGAAAGGTAATGTAATCAACAATATATCTTACCTGGAACACCACCGGGTATACTTGGTGGCCTGATGCCGGGCGGCATGCCTGGCGCCATCCCAGGAGGCATGCCCGCCGTCATACTGTATAAACATTTAAAATACTGTACACAAACATACCCAGTTCTACGACCAAAATTAAATTGAACGCTGCCACTGAGTTTTTGATCAAACTTTTACTGAGCAGAACTATTTAAATTTTTAGGATATAATTTCAAATATTTTAAACAAGTTGCCTGGTCATGTTAATTATTTTTATGTATTTATTTAATGGCAATTTACTAATTACAATCTAATTAGTATAATTATGGTATTGACTTACCCAGGCGGTGGCATCCGTGTCACTTGCATCGGCATCCCGGAGCTCGGTGCTGGTATATTGGGTGGTAACGACAGACTGGCACCGGCCAGCGTCGTGAGGTTGGGCGCCAAGCTCACAGGTGGCAGGCCACCCGACATACTCGCGGGGGGCAGCGGCAGATTGCCGGGAGGTAAATTAGCGGGGAGGCTGGGAAGGTTCCCTCCTGGCATATTCGGCATGAGGCCCGGACCAGGAGCCGACATGCCCAGCATTGACATGTTTTCCATCATGGATTTGGGTAGAATCTGTAGAAGATACATATTAATAATGCATAGTGATTTACTTTCACGGTAATTTATATAGCAGCATTGTGTTGTGGGAGTTATGATGTGTCATTACTCATTAGCAATGATTGGAATAGGTAGTCCAATTTAGGGTGAATCTTTAAACATTATAATATGATTGTGGCATTTTAGGCTTTCATCATCATCATCATTTCAGCCTATTGCAGTTCTATTGTGGTTTTAGGCTTTATTATAATGATTTTAAAAAAGTTATCGAATGTGTAAGATTGGCAAAATGTAGTACCTAAACATGCTCATCATCTGCAAAATTTGTAATTTCAAATCCATCGTCACAATACACAATGCTTCAACACGTAGGTTAGTGCTCAACATAATTATTTAGAAAAGATTGACCATATTAAGTTCCTAAGTTAAGTTCGATTTAAAGGCATATAGATAACGTTACGTGTAGTGTGAAGCCCAATAAATGGAACAAATCTCCACAATAAAACGCAGATTGCTAACTATCTTACCTCCGTATTCCCATCTAATGTTAATGAAGGATATGCTTTAAACGACAAAAAAACAACGAATCTGCTCATAGTCTGAAAGACTAATAGCACAATATGCTGTAAAATAAGGTGTAGTGTGTAAGTACCCGCGGCGGGAGCCAGGGCGGCAGCGTGTCCTCGTCCACGGCTCCGCCGTCCTCCAGCGCGTCCAGCGAGAGCGCGCCCAGCGCCCAGCGCTGCTGCAGCTGCGCCCAGGGCAGGTACGACACGCCGAGCTCGGCCTCCCAGTAGTCCTTCCAGTCGCGGCCCTTGACGCCCTTGCCGGGCGCCCAGGCCACGGTGATCTCCTTGGAGTACAGCTTGTGCCTGTTGAGCTTGGCCAGCGCCTTGTGCGCGTCGCGGCGGCGCTCCATGACGACGAAGGCGCAGCCGCGCGGCGCCACCACGTCGATGGACGCCACGCCGCCCAGCGCGCCGAACAGGTCCGACAGCTCCTCCGGCGTCGCCAGCTTCGACAGGTGCCCCACCCACAGCGTCGTGCTGCACACTGCGGGACATCACACTATTACATACTCACCTGGCACGTGCCTCGTCCCTTGAACATGATTCTAGCATATAAACCAAAATGCCAATATAAACTAAAAAAAAAGATTTTTACTAAAACCAAAATAATAATAGTAAGCACAGAAAAGCACGAACTTTTCAAAGAACTATTTCATGAGTAAGAAAAACAAACTTACCACTAAGATTTTCCCTTTTTATCGGCGGCAGTCCTTTTTTCTCTCGTTCCCTTTGTTTTTCTTTCTCCACCTCTCTATCTTTAAAAGTTTTTTCCCTATCCTTTTCTCCTCTTTCTCTCTCCTTTTCTCTTTCTCTGAAACAAAATGAATAGGTATTGTGCATACATGAATTTCATTTTTGAATTGAAAATGGACGGTAAAAGGAAAACCAATCCCAATGCAGGACAAAAGAAGTACCAGTGAGTGGTCCCTGATAGAATACGTGGATTCACTGACAGCTAACAGAAAGGTACGTAGTTTTATTAATTATCTAGATGTACTTTGTGTCCGTTAATTGTATGTTTGAAAAGTCCCCCGCGACACAAGGTGTGTTCCCAAATGGGTTCGGATCTAACTTAAAAAAAAATAGAAATCTTCTTGCAAAAAATCGAAGACATTTCTGCCCATTCTCAGATGATGCTTTTCTTAACACCATCGCAATGAAAAGTTATTGTAATTGAAATTAGGTACCTTTCTCTATCTCTGTCTCTTTCACGTTCTCTGTCCCTTCGTCTCCTAGGTGAGCGTGACCTTGACCTTGACCTTCGGCGACGGCGAGGCGACTTTGAACGTGAACGGTGCCGCCGAGACTTCGGCGACGGACTGCAAATTAATGAAATTATTAATTACCTACATAATTATAGTAATTACCTTTGTATTTAATAAATGGATGGCAATGCGTAATTGCAAATTAATAAGGTCAACATCCCTAAAAATCCGCCAAAAAATAACGGATACTGATCTTTGTTTTGCCTCGGATATCCACGAATTCGTGTACCCGGCACATCACTAGTATGTAAAAGTTTATAGAAGGGTATTAAAAAGGTTTTTAAAGGTCAGCAACGCCTATGTGAAGTTCGTGGTGTTGCAGACGTCCACAGGCTCTATGGTGGATACCATACAATACAATCAGATGGACCATAAGCAAGTTTGCCACTATTGTGATATAAAAATTACCTAGAATCATTAGCATCAGGTATTTCAATAACTTGTGGGCCAGTTTCAACAAATTCAATGTCTGACTCATTGTTGCCCATGTCGTCCTTATTATTCTCTGATTTATTCTGGCTGTCCTGCTGCGATGACTGCAAACAAAAATTTTTATTACAATTATACCAATATCATTTGCAGTGTATCCATGTTACAATCATAAGTTATAGTCAGTACTTCAACTTAGAAAACATATTTTAACTATGATGTGTGTGTGACAGATTAAGAATACATAATGTCACTACCCCATTTCTACCCTTAAGCAACAAGAGCACTGCTAGAAAAGGAAAATTCGAAACAAAACCCTATACCAACCTGTCTGGCCCGTATGGTATCATCAGCAACCCATTAATGTCCCACTGCTGGGCTCGGGACTCCTCTCCTCTATCTAGAGAGCTGAGAGGGTTTTTAGGCCATAATCCACACACGCTGGCCTAATACGGGTTGGTGGATCAGACATACACTTAGACTTACTACTAGTGTATTTTGGTTTCCTCACATTGCTTTCCTTCACCGTTAGCAGATGGTAAGTCATATGACTAGTACATATAAATTCCACAAAGTGAAATCCACATTGGTATTGCCGGTCGGAATCAAACTTGGACCGCGGGTTTAGCACGCTGGTCTCTTATCCATTCAGCCACCATCGCTTTTTTTAATTCAGGATTATAATGATCTAATTATATAACGTGATCGATTATATTAAAGGCAGAGACTTACTACAGGAAATATGTATGTTATGGTATAAAAGGCTAAATTCTATCCAAAATGTTTGGAGGAGAAAAAAATTATTAAAAAAAATTAATGCCCCACTGCTAGGGACAAGATTTTTATGTATTTATATTTTGTAATAGTTATTATCAGCTAATTATAGTTATTTTTAATATTATCATATTAAATAAATATAAGTTTATCTCAATACCAACCATGAATGGAAGGCTTTGATTTTGATTTTGTTGCATTTGTAGGTCAGACATCATTGGCATTAAATTCTGAAACAGATACGATTATTTACATTAGTACATTAGTGGTTATTGAGAATAAACTTAATTATATTTAGGTAGATAATAAATATTTTATGGAGTTTGAAAACTTCTAACAAAATAATAAGAATATACAAAAATAATAATAACACTGGTCAACAAATTTAAAAAAAAAATTTGGTGCCGCGACAGTGTTAATTGTTTTTCACTAAGTGCCCATTGGTAACACTCAAATTATTTTTGTTTTATTTTTCCTACGTGTAGTTTTCGATCTAGCCTCAGTTTTGAATATTGGCTGTAATCATTACTTAATGCGCTCGGTTTGCTAACATATAGGTACATTTCTAAAATTAAATTGATTCTAACATCATGTATTCATCACGAAGAAGTTGTCTGTGTTGAAATATAGAAAACCTAGTACAGATTTTATAAAAAGTGCGTATTATTCATGCTATAAGTCAAAAATTGTTGTTGAATATAAGCTGTGGATCTCTCAAATTGATTGTAAAATGTGCTGTGAACACTTGAGACAGTGGGTCAGCGGTCAAAGAAGCAGTATGAGGTTCAGAGTGCCTATGCAAAGGGAAGAGCAAAAAAATCACTTTGATGACTGTTACTTCTGTTTTGAGAATTTGCGTGGCATTAACGTTAAAAAATGGTATAACTAGACTTAGAATCGGCTAGAAGACCTTTGCGACATTCAGAGGATGTACCTGTTCCAAGATTTTATCCTACCCCTGACCTATCATTTGACAAAATCATTAATGAAGTGACTAGCGAGTGATTTCGAAGGTACAGCGTCTAAAGAACCAAAACCTTTCACTCAAGAAGAATAGAACGATTTGATAAGACATCTTGAACTACCAAAAGAATCTGCTGAAGTATTCGCTGATGAAGCTTCGAGATTAAAAGAAAAATAACTTGTTGGCCACAGGTACAAAAGTGACGTTTTATCATACAAGAGAACAAGACCTGCTACCTCTTTTTCTTTCGAAAAATTATATTGTTTTTTGTTCGGATGTGGAAGGCCTTATTTTCGGAATGGGTCTCCACCTCCACAGTCACCTTGATCAATTTCCAAAGAATCTTGGATCGTATAGCAAAGAACAAAGGGAGCGGTCTCACCAAGACCTAAAAACGATGTAGAAGAGGTACCAAAGTCAATCGGATCGGCATATGATGGCTGATTTACTGCTGGGGTATGCAACGTGATTGTCCTTATGCATCTCATTCACGAAATTTGCGAAAAATAAAGTTTTTATGTACATGATAAGTTAATAAATGCTGTTTTTCTTTGTAATTTTGATTTTATCCATACAAGTCAATATCTAGAAAACTACACGTAGGACGTCTAAAATTTTGGTATAAATGTGATCAGAATAAGGTCCTAAGTTAAAAAAAAAATCAGTTTCTTGGCACCAAAAGTAGTGTTGACCAGTGTAATATATACTATTTTTGAGTAATATTTGTAGAGGTTAAATATCTATATTACTTGTTATATAGTTGATAGTCATATATACAAAATGTATTACTAACAGGTATTTGCATTCCAGTCATCATCTGCATCTGAGCTTGCAAACTTTGTAGCTGTCGCATAATCTCAGGGTTTGTCAGAATACTGCAATTATAAACATAATATCATTAGTTTTACAAAATTGAGGACGAGTTCTTTTAATACAATTGCTAGGTTTATCCATGTCTTAAAAGACCAATCTTTAATTTTTGCTTACAGAAATTATATGGACTTGGTTTATAAAATACCTTTATCAAAAGAATATTACTAAAAGTTGGGGGATTTAATGTCTATTAAATCAATGTTGTTAAATATAATTATCATCATTTTAGCCTGTAGTTTCCACTGCTGGATATAATTCAATTGTTGCACTCTATTACCATTAGTAAATACCGTTTCTAGTCGCTAAATGTGATATTTTAGTAAATCCACATTTAGCGTCGTCTCCCCAACTATAAAGCCCCTCGTGGCTTCAAGACTTTTGCAAATGAATGAGTTTAGATGAGAAGTAAATAAGCCGAACCTGCCGAGTGCGTCGGTAGTGTTCTGTGCGGAGTGCTGCGCATGCGCGGGCTCGGGCGCCGCGTCGTCCTCGCTGTCGTACTCGAAGTCGTTCAGCAGCTTGCGGTTGAACTTGGGCGGCGGCTCCGGCTCGTCCTGGAACTAGAGTGGCACTGGATTAACTACTTGCATATTTTCGTGTGTTCATTCGTCCGTGTAGTTATGGATTAAGAATACAAAATGTCCTACCCCATGTCAACCCGTGGGTCTTGTAATTTTTTTAGAATTTTTAATTTGTCTTATCGGATTTCGGTATTTTTATGCTCACCTTTGCACAAAACAAAATAAAGCGCTCAAACAAACATATTAAATATTACGTCTATGCCTATAACATCCTCGATAAATGGGCTATCCAACACTAAAAGAATTTTTCAAATCGAACCAGTAGTTCTTGAGATTAGCGCGTTCAAACAAACTCTTCAGTTTTATAATATAAGTATAGATGTAATAATTGAATTGTGTACTTTTTCATGTGAGACAAAAGTTCCGTGTCTCTTTTCAAGGTGTTAATAATGTAATAAGTATGTATTAATTACGACATTTTATTTCATATATTTACCTGATCACCACCCATAGGAGATGAAGCATGTGGACTATGTTGAGTTGGAGACATTTTGTTGTCCGTTGTGTTGTGACTCACATTGAGGCTGCTCCCTGTAATGATCAATATTACCTTTAGATATAATCACAGATTACACAAGAATGTTGCACAAGTCATGACTTGCTCAACATTCTTGAACTAAGTGTGAGGCAACTCTATGGTGAAAAGGCAGCGATTAAAAACCGCATCCGCAGTGCCTGCATTTCGACTGGTTTCACAGTTTAGCGACTTTACCGTTCGCGGGATTCCGTGCTTCCCATGCATTTCTAAAAGGGCCACTTTGTCCTATCTTCATGATATTTATATATTTCATCACGTCATCTTTTTTGTAGTTTGCCACGCCGTCAACTTACTGTCTCAGAATACCATGTGATGGCGATTTTTATTTTCAACATATTGTTAAAAATCAGAATTTATGAAAAAAGCAGTTACCATTGGCAGTATTATTTTGTTGTTGTTGTATCTCTTGGTGCAGAGGATGGTTGGGATCAGCCATATCCAACAGAGGTTGGATAACTTGTGAGCTGAATACATTGTTCTTTTGCCACAGGTTAAGTACTCGGATGATGTTGCGCTGGAATTGTAATAATAATAGTTATAAATTATTAGAGTATGCAACACGGACACATTATTAATTTAATTTATATATGCAAGTCCAGAAATTTACAGCTTTCTGTTTTTCATACAATTTTTTATTATTTTTTGCCATAATTTATACACAACACTATATTTGTTTAAATGACAGTTGTACTGGGTCATTAAGAAGCATTAATTTGAGAGATTGAAATTGAAAAAGTATATTTAAAAAAAACAAGCAGGAAATCATTCTGTAAAAGACACAATCATATAAGACTGAAAAGTGTCAATAACAAATATTTTAAAACAGTTAATACATTTAATTATTATTTTTAATAAATTTTCCGTCTCATTGGCAACCTTTTACAAAATTCGGAAACACAATCATACTTGGGTAGATCAAATATAAATCTTATGCACACATTCTCTAGTCGCTCAAGTTTATCCAATTGGTTTTTTGTGAAAACTGGATAGCTGGCATAGGTAAAGTCAAGTAAATGAAGAAAAAGGGACTTTGCAAGCGCAATATTGGTAGTAGTTGGAAGAATAATAAATAGTATTGTCATTAAAATTAAAGATACCAAATTTCAGACCAGTCCATCAACAGGAAGGGGATAAAATTTCAATTAGATTTGACCCACAAAATAAACAACAACAAGCTAAATAAAACATTTATAAATACAGTTAGCTTCAGTAATTAAAACAAATGCACATTTTAAAGTATCACAATATGTGTAACAAAGTAACACTGGGTATAACAACAATTTAAAAAATTATTAATATTTTAAATAATAAAAAAATTATAAATTGGTGTATATTACATTACAGTAGAAAACATCAAGATCCAATAAAAAAATGAAACATTAGTTAGTTACAATTATGAATAAAAGGAAATTTTCGTTTTATTTACATTGACTGAGTGAAGAAAATATGACATAAGTTTGTATGCAGATTGGGAATAACTTAGCAGAGCAAAGAGATGTTTTGTGTTTTGTGGTGGTAAAACAAATGTACAAAAAACTTTTTTTAAAATTAATGTTGCTTGTTGTGTAAATAATAACATAGGAAGATGAGCCAGTAATTTGAGTTGCATAGTTTTCTAAATAACCACAATTGACTTTTCAAACAGTATTACTGCCAAACTCATTAGCTCGAAATCTCTTATTATTTTAAAGTTGCAAGATATCCAGCTTGCATGTTTGACTTGAGATTTCATTTAATGGCCACAAGAATTGAAAGAAAGAAAGGAATATTTGCTTCATTATCCAACAAGTAATAGTAACCATCAAAATCAACCACATCTACATTTTCTCATTCAATTTTGCATGTTACATTGAGATAATATTTATTATGAAATACAAGTTTTAATAACCAATCTCCATAAAGCAGAACTTAAAGTAACAAGTTCCAATTTCAAACTAAATATTTATTAAACTACATTTTCTATACTTTTATTAAATAACTATAGGTACCTATGTATATAATATTAAAAGGTAAATATAATTAGATGTTTTTGTAGTAAACAAACGCAAAACTGATTTCTTATTAGCATTACAGGAGATAATTTTTTTTCAACTTGTTTACAAATCAATGTTACTGGCTTGCTATGACAAAAAAATGATGAATTCAGGTAATTAAAGATTTGACCTATCTCCTTGTTATCACAAATTTCAGAGGCTTGTTCACTTCTTACAATATAGATAAGAGAGGGACAAATTATAACCTAAAACGTTCATTTTATGTAACTAACCTTATCTTCTGGAGGACATCTGAACAAATTGGCGAATGTTTGCTGCATGTTCTTCGCGAACCGCGGTGCAAACACATCCTTATCTTGCCCGAACTGATGCCGCGACTGTCGCACTATTGAATCTATCACGTAAAGACCAGGCACTTTGTACTCGGGCTTGCACTTCTGAATGAACTTTTCAACACTGTGCACTACATGTTTATAAAACTTTATAGCCTTTATAGCACCTTTGGTGATAGCACTCATCTTCGCCTTTGATATAGGCGGCTTGTTGTCGTACAACCCGGATAACTGTAAGAAAAAATATTGTTAGTATGATGCCACGGTACAATTAGTTCTATGCGAAACCGTAGCAAAATTTATACCTCCGCGTTGAACGATTTAACTTCTGGCATATCCATTTTGGTGTTTTGCTTTCGTTCAACAGAATTATAAAACTACACCGCCATTATAGTTAATTGGAGAAAAAATCATTTTCGTAGCAGAGTCAACATGCTCAAAATTACAAAATGGCGTGTACTGCATAGAGGTGTTGTCTATGGGTTATAGATAGCATGAGTTTAAAAAAAACTTGCATTGTATGAAGTTTGGAAATAGTTGAAGCACAGTTGAAGACACTATATACCTATTATTATTAGACGATTCATAATTTTTCAGAATTTAGCTCATAAAAAATAAAATAATGTCAATTCGCTGGATATGATAATTTGTTGAATAACAGTATAGGTACAAAGCTATATATAACGAAAGTAGAAACTTGTTGATAAATAATAATACCATACTTCTTGACGAAAACAAATTAAAGTTTGATTGCTCATTATTGCTATTATTATTTTTCATATCCAAATTTTATTGAATTTGATTTAGTATGGTGTTTTGGTTCTGTACTTTCTGTGATATTTCAAACTGTAACCAATTAAAATTGTAACAACTATGGCGATTGAAAAGAGTGGCCTGAGTTTCTTGCCAAGTTCTTCTCAGAGCTCAACCTTGTCAGTGAACTGGCCGTAGGCAAATTTACTGACACTTTTTCTGGCTTTGTATGACGTTCATAAGTATCATGTATGTGATCCAAATGAAATAAAAAGATTTGAATTTGACTTACAAATAATAAAAGTAAAGTTAAGTAAGAACGGAAGGGGCTGTCGCTGGATGGGCTGCTGATGAAGTAACAAGTTCCAGGGCCCACCCATTACGGCGAAGCGACGGTGCACAGAGGGGTTTTAGTGGTTATTCCGGTCCTTTTCGGACTGGCGAGTCCCACATAACCGTCCCGTGTCCCCGCACGGGGCGGTATGCGTAATGCATTTCCCCTATAAAAAAAAAAAGATAAAAAAAGGGCAGCCAACATCCAATATTTTACAGAACCGTCCCGTCATGGCATGCCAAAGGTAATCCCGTTTTGCGATAATTATTAAAAGTTCCATGACTGGACTCTGCATGTATGCATGGGACTACAGTTTATATTTCTTTGACAAAGGAGTGAATAGGTTTCTTAAGGATCGGCAACACGTTCATGATCGGCTTGGTAGAACATTAATCATGAAGGAGTAACAATTGCTAAAAAAGAAAACACACAATTCTTAGGTTTAAATATAGACCATAAACTTACATGGACAAAAAACATAGAGGAATTATGTAAGAAAATAAACAGCCCCCTGATTCTGACTCGTCGGATTGCGCCCGGATCGTAAACTTTTACGAATCTTAGTACGACGTATTTGTACGGCTTAAGTTATTTAATGTTAGAAAATAGTCTACCGTATAGAAAATTAAAATCTGATTAATTTAAGGTTTTTTCCTACTACCATTTATTTCTTTAACATTCTGTTTCTTAACTTTAATTACACTGATATTTCGTGCCGAAAATTTTCCAACAGCTTAGAATCAGGGGGCAGTTTTGCTTAGCCTATCATAGTTATGTGGAATCTATTCTAAGATACGGTATAATCTTCTGGGGGAATTCCATTAATAAAAATGCTGTCTTCTTAGCACAAAAACAATGTATGATTCGTGCAATATGTAAGTTTCATTAAAGGGATAGTTGTCAGCCATATTTCCAAGAATTAAATTTGCTTACGTCTCCAAGTATTTATATATATTTATGAAGTAGCAGTATTTGTTAAAAACAAACCACATTTATTTAATAAAAAAGAACCAGCAGATGTCAGATTAAGGAAAAGGGACTCAAATATTTAGAATATTGATCTTAGTAAGACAGTTTTGTTTAGGAAAAGTATTTTTGAAATGGGTTCACTAATTTATAATAAAATTCCTAATGAAATCAGGGGCTTAAATTTAAATATTTTTAAAATAATCATAAAGAAGTTATTAATAGAAAAATGTTTTTATTCACTTTCTGATTTTTTAGATTTAAATATGTAGTTAAACCTTACGTTTGTTATTTGTTTGTTGTCTAGTTTTAGTATTATTGTAACTGTAATTAAATAATTTCTTTTTTTTTTAATCTTAAAATAATATTTGTATGCCTATGGGTACAAAGTGAGCACTACGCTCACTTTTAATAACGCAAGATCTGTAAATTTAGGCTTTGCTGAATAATATCCCGCTGTTACCCAGCCTAGCCAGAACCGAGTGGCATTTTCCCGAACATTCATCCACAATATTCGTTTACTGAATGGCGGCAGTGCCGAACTCACATACTTACTAATAAGGGATACTACGGCCGAACTGCCGATTAAGGGCGTCACAGACGGTGAAGATGTTATAATATTTCATCTAAAGATCTTGATATATGACATCCGTGTATGTCAACTGCCAAGGTTCCAGTTGAAAATCAGCGCCAGGTAGGCGGTAGGTATTTTTAAAGGGTGATTTCTCTCAAACTTATAAATAAATAAAATATACGGCCATTTCGCATAGTCGTATCCTTATTCGTTTCGGAAATACGTACGGGCGCGTATTTTTAAATATAAAATATTTATTGTGGTATGTTTAAAAACAGAGCTAAAATCCTGAAAAAGGGAGCTATACACGCCCTGCACCCCAAATTCTGTGAAGAAAGAAAGAAAAAAGAAAAATATTTTATTATGTCCGATAGACACGGCGCACAATACTTAAATCTTAGAAAAAAAAAAAAAAAATAATAATAATAAAAAAACACATTATACACATTACAGACAATAATAATAATTTTTTACAATCTGTGGTGGCTTCTCCCATTCGAATCTGTCAGGCAGATTGACAGATTCCTAACTGTGACGTTTACAAGTCACTTGGACTTCTAAACGTCAACACACTCTGTATAAGGAGCTTGTTTTATATTTTGGATCTTAAGATGATATTTTCCATGTTAAGATATATATTATTTTGTATCTTAACATGATATTTCGATATCGCTCGACATCTTAAGTGTGTAACCGTGTGTGATGGTTCATAGGCAATGTATAGTGAGCGAGAAATATTATAGCATCTTCACCGTATGTGACGCCCTTTAATGCCAGCCCGAATATGTGTGTAGCAACCATAGACCTAGGATTCGCGCGATGGTAGCAACACTAATACTTCTGTCATCTGTGCCACTGACTCACTGACCTGTAAATAACTCTGGACTGGCTGTCCTATACAAATGACAGCTAATCTTCTACATCCATGTAATCTTCTTTGTCTATTTGACCAACTAACGGAGAAGATACAAACTATATTTGACGTAATATTGACGTATATAATACGTTTTGTAAACAAAGTGTTGGTGATGTCCATATCGTCATATCGATAAATATGATCATGGTCTGATGTGATCTATGGTTGCAAACAAAATTTTTATTTATTCATAGAAGTAAATAAAATAAAAGCTGACTGCCTATTTTTTTTCAGACATTATCTAGGTCCCTAGGTTTTTATAATATAAGATTTTTATTTCAATGTAGATTTCAACCTGATCTAACGTTTTAAAAATCATGGCTAGCCAACATGAAAACGCCCCTTAATTGGAGTCCAAATGCAAACAGTCGTCTTTGTTTGAAACATTTGACGAATAAGTCCTCTAAAAGCTGTTGTTTTTGACACTTCAATTTCATTTATTTGAACAGATACTGCTATTAAAATTAGGGCCTTCAAAATCAATTCACGTCACTAAAATAATTAATTTCGTAATGGATTATTAAAAATTATTTTCCCTTTACAGAATATGTTTATATTAAATCTTAAAATGAAATGTAGCGATAGGTACGTGTTAAATCTACAAAGTTTGTCACATCACTAATTTTAGTTCATATCTTCTCCGCCACTGCTTACAGCGCACAATGGCGCAAATCAAACAGCGACAAAATCAGTTTCAAAGACGCCTATCCAGAGGTAAATACCACTGACCTGAATATTTATCTGGACTGGCTGTCCTATAAAAATGATAGCTAATTTTCTTTGTCTATTTGACCAACTAGCGGAGAAGAGTTGAACTATTTTTGACGTAATATTGACGTTGATTTTCGTATCGCGCCAAATACCTCTTAATTTTCTGAGCGTAAAAGCTACTTTGTGGTGATTTAAGTGAAAATAAGGAGTGATTTAATAACCTAGAACATGGGTATGTGTGTGTTTTGTAAAGTTCAACATAGAAAAGGGTGCAATTTTTCATTACACAGGTACGTAGATTTATGTTAATTTTACCCTAAAATCAGTGTCAACTGTCTGTAAAACATTGGATTATGTGTAGATTATGTTACTAAATATGCATATCGTTAATCTATAAACGACATTGTTTTGTTTTTAATTCTAAATTATGTTCTTAAGAGGGAACGCGGCGCACGATTCTTCATACAAACGTATTCCCCTGTTTTCTCCCTGAATAATGTCTAAAAGGCAATTTTTTTTAGCTCAAAAATTCAAGTTTAGCTCTAGGCATGTCCCTATCATTTCCTTTTTTTCAAAAACTTATTAATAAAGAAAATATGAGCCTCCAAATATTGCTAAAATTGCCGTATTTTTAATGTCGTAATTAGAGGACTACCAGAGGAATTCTATTAGTTATTTCCATAAAAAAAAATGATAGGAACCTAGTCATACTCTTTCTGGAATTTTTCATGTAAAAAAGTATTGAATCAGCTCAGTTTTCGAGGAGAAAACAGGGGAATACGAAACGTCCATTTCGTAAAAATTTTTGTCTTAAAATCTGTCTGAGCTGTAGCTGTCTTTATCGCACTCTTCGGGGGTGACTTGAGGTATGGGGGGTTACTTACATGTATATGACTAGGGAAGTGGTATCTGTCGATATTTTTTTTATCGATACTGTAGTGATGTCCATCAATGTCGATGTTGACGATTTACTGTTTTTATTTATTAAATTGTGAAACTGTAAGGTTAATTTCCGACTTTTTTATTAAGTTAATAAGATTATCAGATCAGGTCGCAACGATTTGATTTAGCTGCTCTAAAAGTAAGACTAGTCTTATCAAGTATATTTATATACACGCATTATAATGGATGCAAGAGAGGTGTAGGTTGTGGGTATTTTATTTCAAATAGCTGGCAAAATGCGAGTTGGATTCGCGCACCGAGGGTTCCGTACGATTATACATTTTTTTTATTATTTGTGATTAAATTGTAAGATATTAGAAGGTAACGGGATAGCTATAAGTTACAATAAACATTCACGTAAAGTTCACATCAGTCCGGAATAAACTCTCTTATTCAATTTATTTACGAGTATCATCTTATACCCGTTCCAATAAAATTTTAATATATTCAGTGATAATAATATAACTACACGATTACGGTTTTCGGACTTTTTGCTTTACTTGTGCAACTTAATATTGCCTTTTGCCAAATTTCGTGATTCTAGGTCAAGGGAGATACCCTATAGGTTTTGACTTTTTTGATCGTCAAGATATGCAGCAAAAATGGAGCATAAACGGCTGTATCTTTTCATATCTTGCATTTACTTAGAACTCTGATCTTTCATTATATTCCAAGGGATTGCAGACCCGAGTATTTTTAGGGTTTCGTCCCAAAATTGATTGATACCTCTACGCATTCTTGAGAAAAATATTCTTGATAGACAGACGGACAACGGAGCGATCCTATAATGATTCGTTTTTTTTTCCTTTTGAAGTATAGATTATACCCTAAAAAGAAGTTAAAACAATAAATAGGACATTTATTCTATCGTCATTCCCGTCTTTTCGCTTACGGGTAAATTGTGTGATCCCGTAAATTATTTCAAGCAAAGGCCATTCGTGAAAAGAAATATCCAGTTTAGATAAGTTCGATCATCATCAGCAACCCATTAAGTCCCACTGCTGGTCTCGGTTTCGATATTTTGCCAAAATAAGACATATTTTTTTAGTTTCTATTCCATTTTCGGGAGTTTTTCAGAAATTTTATACCGATATTTTATTTGTATATTTATTGAGCCATAATATTTTACAAGTTCATCAAGACTTGCAGCTTATAAACTTTTATTGTTGTTGACGAATAACCAAGTTGACGGACAATCCAGTTTCTTCTGAAAATTGTTTTCATGCTACCTCTTCTTTTACCATAATTATTCTCTTGCTGTATTAGGAGTGCCTTTGATTTACGAATACAATAATGATCTTAATTACCATTACAATGATATTAATAAAAACTAAAATTATATTAAAATTCGAACAGAACCCTCAGGACATTTTAGTTAGCGATAAAATATTTTATAAATCTTAAATAGAGATAAGGTAAGTACTACGATTTTTTCCATTACATACACGTAAAAACAATAATATCAACGTGTAGGTAACTAAGTAACACGATGACATCAAATAGACCGATTTAAGCAAAAATGATCCAATCAACATAAACCTCATTTTGACAGCCAGAGAAATACTGCAATGAATTTTAAAGTCAAATATCTCAAAATGAGGTTTGTGTTGATTGGATCACTTTTGCTTAAATCGGTCCAAATTTCAAAAACCAAATAAATGCATAATGTAGATTCGCCGACTCGCCGGTACACGGGCGCGGGGAAGATGCTAGTGGGGAGGAGGGGGGGAGGGAGCTACTACGTATGTGGACCATCCACTCACACATTTAAATCTCAGGCTCAACGCAACAGCAATAGCTACTTCAAATACCTACTTTTCAAATTTCTCGCAGACCGCGTCCCCTCTTAATTTTTGTAAACAAAGTGTTAGTGATGTCCATATCGTCATATCGATAAACTTGTTCGGGGTCTGATGTGACGTATGGTTGCAAAATAATTATTTTTATATAATCACATGAGTGTCTTAAGACTAAATTATGTGCAGTTTCATACACTACTTTATCTAATCTCATGAAATAGATATAGTACAATATTTTATGCAATGCAAGCAATAAAAATATTTACAAACTTTTAGCGCCAAAATCGTGTGTTGTTCGCCTCCACAGGTTATGTAGAAGTTTTTCTACATAATCTTTGACTCATGTAAAACTGCATCTGTGATTAATGAAATACCTATTAAATTTTATTAAAACTAAAGTGAATTGTGATTTTTATTGTATAAATTTCGTGTTGATAACTGTTAACTATTTAAAAATTGTGGTATTGTTAAATACTACGGTACTTACTTATATTGTGTCCCGAGTTGACGAATGAAAAATAAAAAATAATTCAGGGCAACTCGACACCAGGTGCCGAATAAATCCTCTACAAATCTGTTGTTTTGATATTACAAACAGACACTTCAATTTTATTTATGCTATTAAAATTAGGGCCTTCAAAATAAATTCACGTCACTAATTAATTTCGTAATGGATTATTAAAAATTATTTTCCCTTTTTCAAAATATGTTTATATCAAATCTTAAAATGAAATCTATCGATAGGTACGTGTTAAATTTATAAAGTTTGTCACATCACTAATTTTAGTTTATATCTTCTCCGCCACTGCTTACAGCGCACAATGGCGCAAATCAAACAGCGACAAAATCAGTCTCGAAGACGCCTATCCAGACGTAATAGAGATCAGTGGGTAATACAGATCAATGCAGCTGCAATGTACTCTGTGGCAGCACTGGCAGCTGCACTGACTCAACCTCCCCGTATAGTGTATAATCTATGGACTCAACTTTCATGTAGGAGCTTAATTTGACATGACGAATATTGACTAAATAGTGTCAACTGTCATTTAAAAAAAAATATTATTCTAAGAAATCCCTTTATTTTAATAATTTATTAGGTATTATGTAATAAAAGGCTTCATATTGATGGAATAAATAGTCTTGAAGATAATAATTGGATCATATTTTTGCTAATCGAGCGATAAAGGTTGTTGTACTTTACTTCATAAAGTAGTTCAGTAAAATTAATACTATTATATCCAGTCTTCTCTTTATAACATTATGGCTGATGAATATGCGGCTGTAAAACGTGGAAAATTAATATTAAAAGGAGATAAACCAAAGTAAGTACTAAACTATAGTAAACAATAATTATAACCTAACTTATTCATCATAACAATAAAATTTAACCCTTTACGTCGTGCTCCGATTTAGAGAAATATATTTGACCACTATTATTCATATATCACAAATGCGTCATAAAAATGTTTTATTTTGGTTTATAGTTTAGATTTATTTCCGAGCAAGTAAATAATCACTGTAAGAAGTCTTAAAATATTAATTTTATAGTTAGTAATAAAAAAATTGTCCTGATTTAATTCACTTTACCAGATTATTTTATTTCCCAGAGCCAAAAAACGCAAACACAAGAGTGACAAAAAGCATTCTGAAGGATCAGGAATAGATGAAGACTGTATCAAACACGGGGGTTGGTGGCAAGTAACAAAAATAGAAGACATTACTGGTGCAGTGTCAATAGAGTTTGGTAACAACTCCTTTGTTTCTGCTCTAGACAATGGACTGTTCACTATAGGTGCTCCACATGATGAAGGCGATGGCCCATCACCAGAAGAGATCTTCACAGCATTCCCAGCAGGAGACAATAAGTTTGCATTAAAGTCTGGCTATGGTAAATATTTGGGAGTTAGCAAAGAGGGAGCAGTTATCGGAAGATCTGATGCTGTTGGGCCTATGGAGCAGTGGGAGCCTGTTTGGCAAGATGGTGAGTACTGTTATTATCTTCATGAATTGCTCACTGTTGGTTGCAGCCAGCACAAAATTGCTTGCTGTGGTGGAAATAAAATGATACCTCATTATGTATAAATTAGGCCCCGAATTTGGCACTTGAAGACCAATTATCTTGTTTTCAGGTAAAACAGCAATCTTGAGTTCACTTAACAAGTTCATGTCGGTGAATCCTGAAGATGACTCAGTAATTGCAGCCACTACAAATGCAGGTGAACAAGAGTTCTGTAAAATACGGAGCAACAAGGCTAAGGAAGAAAACAAGGCAATCTTACCTGATGAAGAACAGGCTAATCTGTCACAAGTGGAAGTTAATTATGTGTAAGTATCACATAGGTCATACATATAATATGGGCACAAAATCGCTCACTGTGGCGGAAATTAGGTGAGGCCTATGTAACAGTGGACATCATTGGGCTGATATGATGATGATCAGGTGATCTGCTTATGGTTGCCAAATTGAATTTGTCTCAGAGTTAGGTCGAAAAACTACAAAAAAATGCCAAGCTAGCTCAGCTCTTGGACTATAACCTTTTTATGATATAGTCTAAGAGCTAGATCGAAGAGTTTATAAAAATTGCCTTGCTAGCTCATGGACTATTATCACTACTTATTACAGTAGCAATATAAGTAATGTTTGTTTTAGCAAGAAGTTTCAAAAATTCCAGGACAAGAAACTCCGCTTGAATGATGGAGGTGTTAAAGAGCTGAAGAAAGCTAAAAAGGAGGGCACTCTACATGAAACTTTGTTAGATCGTAGAAGTAAGATGAAAGCTGATCGGTATTGTAAATAAAATTGTGATTTGGAAAATTTGTTTATTTTGATTTGGAACATACTTATATAATATTGGCTAAGGTGTGGATTTTTACAACAACAATATATTTTGTGTCAGAGAGAGAAAGAACACAATAATAAAACCAACCAGTAATTTACCTTACTTATTTTTTTGTTTTCAGTTCTACTTAAAAAGAGGTTCAGGTAAACTAATGAAACACCAAATACAGTAATCAAATTATTTAATGAGAGCATTACACAAATTACATTTAAAATAATGATTTGGTAATCAAAACACATTTGATTATTTTCAAATACTTTTATTTATTCCTCATGTAACATCCGAGTACAGTGTTCTAAACGTGTTTATGGTAAAATTTTGTATACACGGTATTTTACAGAGAAATATTTCACTTACAATCAGAGAATTTGAATATACTACCTACACGTCTTATATAAAACGATATCTACACCTAAGCTATTTTTTTATTTAGACTAGACCCCTAGTCTTTTGGAACATGATTTGTAGTGGCCTCAGTCGTCCAGTCTAAGTTGCGTCTATGGAGTAATTCAATTTTATTTAAATCTTTATGTAGTGCAAAACATCTCTAGCGACCAGCAATTTACTCTTATATTAACAAAAATTATCAAGTACTCTATTTAAGGCTATAATGCTTATTAAATAAGTTCCTCTTAAACAAAACGAAATAGAAGATCGCCAGAGATGTATTACACACCAAATAACAATTATCCTATGCAATGTGTTCAAAATCAGTCATAAGGCCATCCGAAGGTGATACCTGACAATAAGCACTTTGATTGCATACATTACACTAATCCCACCAAGGATTGGCTACTGGTTCAAAAATAAATACGCATGTAGTACTCTGTCTATTGTACTGTTTTATTGCAAATGTTAAACATCGGTTCGGTGGGTAAATTAATATAATAATTTGTTTCAACAGAATTCATACAATATGAGATTGCTTTTTTTGAAATACATATTTGTTACATTAGAGGAGCAGGAAAAACATAATATACATACATCTAAAATAAATGCTAAAAATATACACGTGAAATTATATCTACTTGGCTAACAAGACAAAATAATACATAATATTATAAAGTACTGACCATACAAATATCATGCTCCTCTTATTGGCCAATGAACATTACAATATTTTTTTTTTTATTTACATTATTTGTGAAGGAAATTATTAAATTATAATGGAAAATAGTGCAGCATGCTTTGCATTAATAAAGATAGTAGTATTTAAATCGACATTTTGTAACTAAGAATACTACCATTGTTTATAAACAATACCTGCTTGTTTTAATTTTTCTTAAATATCGGTACATATTAATTTACAACATCCAAATACTTCTCGCACCCAAACGAGGCTCGCATGATATGGTACAGAAATTAATTAGAATTATTGTCTGACGAAACAAACAAACACACTTAAAACGTTCGCGCGTTTTCACATTTTGGCATAAGTGGCAGAATACGTTCTATGCTAGCATGGAAAAGAAAAATAATATGTTGCCTTAAACTAGGACATGAATTAATGTGCGAAGAAGACAACGCTAGCATAAAGACGACAGTTATCAATTATTTCTTACCAATTGCATGTTTTAAAGTTTAGTATGGATAAGCGATTATCGCCCGCGATAAATATTACTGAAGTAATAATTAGTTATGTCCCTGCTTTATTCACTGCTAATAAATTACATAGCAAACTTTTTATGGCTCAAGTATAACATAGGTACTACAATTATTTAGTGAATGATCAATTTTGGTGTTCTACTGAAATACAGGATAGCGGGGGTTAGGTCTTTATGACAATGTCAAATATAACGTACTGGGGATACAATTCATAATTATTATTTACAAAAAAAAAAAAGACTGTCTATGTCCGTTCAACGCTGTGCTGCTATTGGATACATAATTTGGCGCCAAAACTGCATGTTGCAATCAATTTAAAAATTTGTTTGTTCTTGTTTGCCTGAATGAAAATTCGACAACTCGCCATAGTTTTATAATGCAGTACATTAAACACGTTATATTTGACATTATTATAAAGAATTTGGACCCACAAGTGTCAAGCTTGAGACTGTAGACCTAGACATGACACTGACTTTGTTTAACATAAAATGAAAAGTCATTAGTTTTAGAGAGTTTAATTCATTTAATGTGGAAAAAGTTACTACTTAATACAAAATGTTTTTACGGTCAGTGTCATGTCTACGTAGACATTTCTGAAGATATGATATTATTGTGTTATGAGAGAAATTAGACTCACATCAACAATGAATAAATGAGAATCACTTAGTTATCCTATTACGTTTTTAACGGTTTAAAATAAATTAATATATTTTCTGTTACATCATTATTCTCATAAGGTGCTGATGCTATTCACTCTTCATTGCAATACCAAAGAAAAATACTATTAAAGTCGAAAGTAACTCCTCTCACATGATAATTCATGTGATGACTCTTGGAACTGCTTACTCATCAGCAAGCAGTATTGGTCATTAATGCTTGAATATAAGAGTTATTTTTGTTTCCTAATTTTAATTATCATCCATGAGATATTCACACAACCAGCATTTTTCAAAGTATCTGTCAAAGTGATTTCACCTTTAAAGATCATCTGTATGGAAGTTGATTTGGCTTTGATGTAAAGCTACAGAATGTAAAGAATAAATAGTAGATAGTAATAATTTCTCTCACAACACGTAGAGTTTCTCTTGTGTGGTCGTCAGGGTGTGTGAGGGGGGGGAGGGGGAGGACTACTGTTGCTCTCAGCTGGTGGCGGGCATGGCCGTGTCGCCCGCGCGCTCCGCACGCAACCACTCCACAAATTCGTCTAACATTACTGGCCCTGGAAAGTATAAATAATCATATAAGAAAGAAAGAAACATTTATTTGCACAGAATACAGGTGGTACCAGATTAAACAAAATTGGTGCAGAGTGCAAGCTATATTCTGCCTGTATTAGGCTTGCAAATATTTATAATTAAGTACATTATATTTATTTATTATTATTACATATTACATTATACAATTCAATACTCAAATTATTTAAATTATCAAATTACATTATAAAATATATATTACATTTTTTATAGATAATTAAATTCATTAGTTTTATGTTCCATGTACTCTTTTAATGTGTAGAAGCACTTATCCACTAGCCATTTCCTTAACATAATTTTAAAGTATTTAAATGGAAGTTCTCTTATATGCTTTTGGTAGTTTATTAAAAATTTACATGCACATGTGATAAACATTCTTTTTGTTTAATGTTGTTCTACAAAATGGTATTATTATTTTACTAGGGTCTCTTGGTCTGTATTTTGTAACATGATCCCCCTTGAATTTGAAAAAATCGTTATACTTCCTAACAAATACTGAAACTTCAAGAACATACATGCAGGTTAATGTCAGCAAATTAAGTTTTTTGAATAATGGTTTACAAGAGTCAAGTGGATTTGCTCCACAAATAGCTCGTAAACATTTCTTTTGTGCAATGAATGCTTGACTAACATCTGTTGAATTCCCCCATATTATTAAACCATATCTTAGGATAGAATAATAATATATAATAATATAATATATATATTCTACATAGCCCTTATATGATATACCTGCGGTTTTTTCATCTGTTACGGTACGAAGTTTTCTAAGGGCGTAGGTAAATCTGCTTAGTTTGAGGCAAACATCATGTATGTGTTCTTTCCAATCACATAATCTATCTAGAGTTATACCTAAGAATTTTATGCTGTCAGCTTCTTCTATACTGTCATTTTCTATCCTTATGTTAATGTTATTTTCAAATTGTTTACTTTTAATGGGACCAAATTTTATTAATTTTGTTTTTGACAGATTTACATTTAATTTGTTTGCTTTTAACCATTTTAATACCAATTGCACCTCTTTACTTATTTTAAATTCGTGAGATGTATCTTTATCTTTATACGGCACTATTATAGATATGTCGTCTGCGAATAGTACACTTTGACAATTTATTGAGTCTGGTAGGTCATTTATGTACAGTAAGAATAACAAGGGGCCTAAGACGCTCCCTTGTGGGACGCCATACTTATTAACTTTGAATGGAGATCTGTGTGCTTTACATTCAAAACTATCATTCAAACTAGTAACTTCCACACATTGTTTACGAATTGTTAGAAAACTTTTTATCCAGTCTAATGCTACTCCTCTAATGCCATATTTTTCGCATTTATTCAGCAAGATTTTATGATCTATGAAATCAAAAGCCCTACTCATATCAAAGAATATGGCTAACACCGGGATTTTTTATCAATGCATTCTGTTATATTTTTAACAAGAGAAAATGCCGCTAATGAAGTTGATTTACTGTGTTGAAAGCCATTCTGTTCTAAGAAAGAAAGAAGTTCTGTGCGTAAGAAAAGAGTACCCTCATAGTGTGTGGAAATGGAAATATAATATTTTTTGAAATTTTTAGGATATCATTATTATTTGTTGGGCTACTAGCCGTTAGCGGCCTCCTTGCTACCTCGACCAGAATTGATCTATTGTAGCAGCCGTTGTTTATAGTTCTCTTCTTAGTCCTATAGAGGCTAGGAACTTCCAGATTGTCTGAGCAGAGAGAGACTGTATCTCATCTGGTTGCACCTGGTGGGCTGCTTTTTTTGTGCATGAGTGGCCCACATGAGCAGAGAATATGTATTGCAGTCTCGTCTGACTCTTGGCAGAATCTGCACATTTTGGACCGGCTTAGGTTGAGTTGAAACATATGGTAGTTTAATTTACAGTGGCCGGTGTGTATTCTTGTCACCGCCGACGTTTTACACCTACTGAGTTGTAGCAGCTCTTTGGTGCTTTTATTGTCATGGCCTTTAATTTTTCGGATACCCTTGCAGGCAATTGGCCCTGCGAAAACATTAAAACTGTAGGGGGCATTGATTGAGCTAGTACGTACGAGGATGTTGCACCACTGTGACGACGCAGTAGTTGTAAGTAGTATGAGTGTGTACGTACAGGCGCCGTCGGCGTCGTAGGTGGTGAGGTGGGCGTCGACGGTGCGGCTGAACTCGAGGATGTTGCACCACTGGTCGCGGTTGACGACGCGGTAGCGGCGCTCGCGCGCGAGGAAGTCTCCCAGCGCCGGGCGCAGCGCCCAGCGCGGCAGCAGCACCCCCAGCAGCGCCCGCGCCGTGCCCGTGTCCAGCGACCGCTGGTCCTTGTCCTGCCACAACCACACACCGGTAGATCAGACAGATGATTATATTAGATATTTAAATTAATGAATACAGAACCGTCTTCAACATCATCATTATCAGCCATAGGATGCACCCCTGAAATTTCCAATATGATCGAATGTGGCTCTTGAGGGTGGACGCTCTACGTTGTGCTTGCCGATGCGTGGTTTCCACTCGAAAACTTCACAGCCCCATCGGCCATCTGTTCTATGGGCTACTACTTAAAACTATTAACCTTAACGGACACAATAAATAATTTAATTGAAGAGATTTAGGTGTAGTAATAAATATAAAAAATATCTTACCCTTGCAAAATCGTATGAATATCGGTATATGGCCTTAAATATATAAGGATCATTGAGTAAATTGCGAAGGTATTCTAATTTGTTCTGCAATTTGTGCACATTGTCACACTGTAGTTCTGTTAAACCTGGAATACAGACAAAAAAATATTAAAATGATGATCAAATTTTACACATAAGTACTAGTTATTTTTAGTGTCCAACCGAAAGTTCGGTTTCGGCCAAAAATCAAGTTTCGGCGGCAGTTTCGGTTTCGGCCAAAATTGGCCGAAACTTTTGCCGAAACCGAAACTGCCCCCCTAGACAAGTAGCAATCGCTTCGATCTATCTATTCTATCGACATGTCAAATTAGTACATCGAACACGTGACATGTCGATATCTTATGTCAAGGATGTGTTCAAATGTATTGAAGTGACATGTCGTTTAGAATAGATAGAAAGAAGCGATTGCCACTTGTCTAGGGGGGCTGATTTCGGAAGTTGTCATGCACGCTCGCCTAACTTCGTTTCTCGCGGCAACGCTTTGGCGGCCCTGTTCGAGATTTGTCGTGCGCCGTTCGGATAGCTCTGTAGCAACAAAACTTAGTCAGTGCGTTATCCCCCGACGCAATAATTCTTTAGAGGTTATGCTTTGATGGAACTGATTACATGTAAGTTTTTGTTTCGTTTCTGTACTTGAACGATTTATATAGTTAATTAAACTTAATATACTGTGTTTCCATTTCAAGTCCTAATTAATGCAGACTAATGGGTAAAATGCACCAAATTTCAGTATTTTAAGGAATTTTATACTTGCCCACGTGAGTTTCGGTTTCGGTTTCAGGCCGAAACTGAAGCCACGGCCGAATATTCGGTTTCGGTTTCGGCCGGAAAACCAGTTTCGGTCGGACTCTATTTTATGAAGATGTATGTATCTATATTTAATAAAAAATATTACCTTTTACCCACTCTTCTTGTGTAAAATATCCCATCTGTTTTGCTCCCATTTTGTATGCAATTACCAACATGACAACGTTTTCTGGATCGACGCTTAAGTCTTCACAGAACTTTTCCATACCTTCAGGACCTGTAAACACAATATAATATTATTTTTTATTATGTTTTGACTATTTTAGAGATCCAAAAAATACAAGCTTGGCAATAATAACGAGTTATAATATTTAAAAAAAATTACAGATATTGTTAACACTAGTTATTGATGCGACAATGAGATTAATTTAGTTTCATTTCTATCTATGTACAACTTGTGCAGTACGGGAATCTATACTAATATTATATAGCTGAAGAGTTTGTTTGTTTAGTTGAACTCCTCTCTAATCTCCGGAATGGATAATGGTCTGATTTGAATAATTATTTCAGTGTTGAATACTCCATTTATCGCGAAGGTTTTAGAGGCTATATAACTTCACGCTACGACCAATAGGAGTTGAGCAGTGGTCAAAGAAACAACGACGGGAACGAAGCCCCGCACGAAAGCTAGTTAATAAGTTGATCGTGACTAAAACTCACCTAAAACGTCCGGTTCCGAAAGTGACGTATATTCTTTAAACCAAGTTAAACATTTCTTTAAACTAAAACTTGTGTCTTCTGATTTGGAATGTCGACGTGAACTGAAATAATGAAAAAAAATAAACCAATGTAAATTTGCTATCAGTCAAGGATTATGAAGAAAACTTCAAGCTATGTCTTGGTCTACAAGAGAAGTCTTATAACTCCAGGTAATTTGCTCAGAGAATTTCTCTAGCTGTTGTAGGTATTATCAATTACAAGCATTCAACATCAATTTCACCCCATGACCCACAGGAACACAAAATCAGGCCTGTGTGTTATTCTAATAAGCAGAGTAGTTATATTACTGAAAACATTCGTCAAAAGAGTATTTGCGTGAAAGAGTAAATGCATTGCGAACCTCAACTTATCTTTGCATATTAAGTGCAAAGACGATCATTAGAATTCGATGACAAGAAAAGGGCTGCTAAGGAATATGCCATGTGTTTATTACCTGCTATTTCTAGATCTCTTATGGTGATGATGGTCGTCTATGGCGGTCGCCCCGGGCAGGACGTCGCCCCCGTTCGCGGGAGCACCGCTCCGTGTGCGTTTACTGCAACGTGGCATCGCTCCACCACCCTGGGGATACAAACAATTATTTACATTGTCTCATCACAACAAACATAACATTCCTATTCCCATCAGCTGATAAAATAATGCTCAAACCAGAGTAGGTACTAAGTTTATACCAGAAATTTTCTGAATCATAGGTTTGATGCTCAACTGCCTCTTTTAATGTACAAAGCTTCATAGCTTTGTGATGACACAAAACCGAGCAAATATTTTATAATTGTGACCAAATAAGCTTCTTATGTGCTGCGATTAATGCTGACGAACTCAAAGTAGTCATCACACTGTTATTATGTTTATGTGAGGGCTAATTTCTTAATTTAATTTTGTTTTTAATTAAGTATTGTTATTTTATTTTTAACGTAAATTATTTTATTTTTAATTAAATTTTCATGTTTTTTTTTATTAATGTAATGGGTTCCTGTAACCTAGTTAATCTAATAAATAAATGTAATTGGTTGTTTATTATGAAATAATATAATAACTTCTGGTTATCACAATAAAATGTCATCAATGTGTGCTTGAGTGTATGGACCCCATTATGATCTAGTCATATTCAGTCCATAATGAAGCCTCTATAAATAAGTAGCCATTTGTTTTGGGTAATATGAGAATGCATTCAAGGAATGAATGCTCAGTTCTGGGATTAAATAGTGGTTACAAACAAAGCAATGTTGACAATTTTGCTAACAATTCCTCTGTATACTTGTGTAAGAAATATAATAGCTTACTGAATGCAAAAGTACTGAACTGGGCACTAGTATTTTAACAGAGACGTTTTCTGTTTCATCTACCTATACTAATATTATAAAGTTAAATGAGTTTGTTTGTTTGGTATCCATATATCCGTATCCGCAGATATCCGAGGGAGAAGAAAGATACGGATCCGTTACTTTTATAGTGGATCTTTTACCTACTTAATTCTCAATAGGTAAATTAGGTAGCATGGAAAATCTATTAAATTCCATTAAATAAAAATTCTTATACAAAATAAAGAAAGACCAAGAGTGTAAGTCGAAACTTTACGCAAACAGTAGTGCAAGTATCGTTTCAAGGTCACGCGCAACATCACCGATTGACTAAAAAAGTTAAGATCTGTCTCCGTATCGGCGGATCTTGAAACTAAATATCCGTATCCGCGGATATGCATTTCTAGCGATCGGACACATCCCCTGTAGATACGCCAAGCCTTGAAATTTAGTTTTTTATGATGTAGCAATAAATCACACAAAAAATATTGATTTAAAGTTTTAATTATAATTTATTTTTATGTGACCTATTTATAGTCCTGGCTATAGCAGTCATCGGCGTAGGACTTGCGCTTGTCGAGTCAATAGGTTAAAGAAATCAAAGTAGAAGGTTTTGTGATTTTTAAAATGCAAAGTAAAATACCATTTGTAGGTATTCTACATAATAGGTACTTAAAACAATTATATACAAACAAAGTGTAATATGTTGTGCATATTTACTGCATAATACATTGTCAACTTCTTGTCAGACCATATCACGTATTTTTCTATGAATTATGACTATCTGACGAAGAGTACGGCCATAAGAATGGCCCATAGGATATTGTATACAATTATTTTTAGCATTATACGTAGAAGGATGTTTATGCAAAAGTAATGAGGAGAAAGGTACAAGTTGTGTCGCCCCATTAGGTGGGAGGAATGGCATTTACTCCATCAACAAGGCTTTGTAGCTCTTAAATTGAAAGAGAGAGAATCAAAGGTAGATATTATTTGGTACTTGTCTCCTTGAAAACTGCATGCTGTAACCCAATTAAAAATATTGGGTCCTTAACATGTCAGCAGCTTATGTTCTAGTTACATGTTAGATCCTTTTTAATATTCTATCCGGTAATTACATACAAACTTTACTGGTTATATTGGTAATTTTCTCTTAGTGGCAAATTCCTTTTTATCACATTTAGGTATATTGTAGAGCATCTTAATGTATATTTAATAGCAGGTTAATAACCTGCAATTGCTTTCAGTTGACACAGAATTTACTGGAAAATTCTATTATTTCTAGAAAGATTTGCATGATTATACATGTGTGTATCAGGTAGGTATGTATTGTTTGTATATTATAATATAATTGTTACATTATGAATGTATGATAATAATAATAAATCTTTATCTCTCCTCACAATACAATTCAATCAAATCAAAAGTACATTTCATATTAGGAAGTATGTGAGAAGCTGATGTCTATTATAATGTGAAGAACTATAAGAGAATATTTCCATTACAGTATACTCTGTCTATCCATATTGATTGATGGGATATGAATATGGATGTATATTTTACTGCTGTGTGCTGCTATGTTAATTTAATATATCATGTTTTAAAATAACCAAAACTCCTTCATAATATGTATACTATATACTTATGAAGACATTTTTTGGAATTTTCAGACTTAGAGACAAATACTATATCTTTTGGTGGTTTCTATACTGTGAGATAAACCAGATATAACATGTTAGTAGTATTGAGAAACTAACATGTTTGTCATTATTATGATTAACACTAGGCAATATTTGAAATGTCTGTCAATTGATGGCCATATCATGGCAATCTAGAAGTTAAGCCGTTGGTCTTACTGGTTGTAAAGCCTATTTAGGAGACTCAGTGCTTGTTAAAGTCCAACATCAGTGCTGTTTTGTTTAACATAGTATTGACCTGTTGGAAAGATCATACAATACACTAAAACCTACTTTGATTAAAAAGAAAGCAAAAATATACTGCAATTTACATTAAAATAGGTTTTTTTTTATACAAATGCAAAAGTAGGTATTTAGTCCAATTTTAATAACAACAGGCATGATTATTTTGAAATAAATACTATACAGTTTATTAGCAACAATTGCTGAGTTGACATTGTCTTTTATCAACAAAGCAAGTTTTGTTTGCTTTATAAACATAAATATGAAACAGAATCCATGAATAATTATTGACTTGTCACCATTTATAATTATGTATATTGCTTAACACATAAAAAGTAAATTATTATTAACATTATTAAATATTATGATGAATTTTGCTGAATAATGTTTATCATTTAAATATATTCTTTATAGTATGAACTTGAGATTCACAAAACTGGATGTTCAATTAATTAGATGATGTATTACTTGTATCATATATGTACTACAGTGCTAAAGTACAGTCTTCTTACATTTCACATCTAAATCTAACCTTGATTGATTTAGATGTCTCAACAGCTGGGTGTGACAAACATCTGATATTCAATACAAAATGCGTTTAGAGGTTATACTCACGTATAAACACCGAAATATAGAAAAGTTACACTAAAAATGTATTCCAAGAACAGTAAAACACATGTATGCACAAGAATTGTTGTTATTATGATCACTCTTGCGAATGAATTTGTAAAATGTTTACTTAAATACCACAGATATCATTTCGAAAGCAATTACGTTGACGATCAATATTGAAGTTAAATTTATTGAAAACAAATCAAACTTACTATTGGTGGTAGATTCGATATGAAATTGGAAAACCTAAAGGGGTTTTCGTCTCCTATTTTGCGAATTTTGCAAGTACAGCTTCACGAAAAAATGTCTTCTTGACAGGTCGATAATAACCTGAAATAAAAAAATCAATGTGGGGCAAAAGAGAGAATAAGATAAATACAAATCACGCTGATGACATAATGTTTAGTGTATCGGTGAGTTATTGGAGATCGATAAAAATGTTAATACAAAATTACAAGTGAGGTGTTATTTTGTAAAGTCGCCCCATCTAGCCATTTATAATACCAAAATACTTACCTATACTATTACTTATAGTTTAAAAATATATCCAGCAATAGTTTTTTTTGCAAACAAGAACTTTTAATACATTTACAATATTAAATTGAACAAATTGTAAAACCAAACAGCAGACACAGCGGCTGAGAAAACTCAAAACGAAGTCAGCGTTTAATTATTGCAACAACTTTGCATTTCGCACCTCTAAAAATTTATTTTAAATTAAGCATAATTCTTATTGAAATATTGCCTATCCTAAACTTTTTGGGCTAAGATTCATATCACAAGTGTTTTGGGTGTAACAAAACGTATAAATTAATTTTGCGTTGAACGAGGTCAGCCGTTGAACGAAATGCGGCTGTTTTCACACCTAGCGGAAGATCCGTCGCGCGGCGTTTAAATCACTTTTGTATGTGAAATGCGCCATTTTGGCACTTTTCATACTTGGCGGAAGATCCGTCGGGCGTAATCACTTTTAAATGGGAATTCCCTATACCTACAAAAGTGATTACGCCTAACGACGGATCTTCCGCCAAGTGCCCAGCGGCGGGGGGAACCACAGTCCTCTCGACTCCGTTCTGTCCAGCTTGGGCTGCGTGTTTAAATAATTTATTTGAAAGTCTGCTCAGCTGGCCTGTTGGTCTAGTGGTTAGTGACCCTGACTGCTAAGCCGGAGGTCGTGGGTTCCATCCCCACCCAGGACAAATCTTTGTGTGATGAGCATAAATGTTTGTTCTGTGTCTGGGTGTAATTTATCTATAATATGTATGTATTTACAAATAAAAAAAAATGTATTTAAGTAGTATATCAGTTGTTTAGTACCCATAACACAAGCAAATATAATTGCTTACTTTGGGACTAGATGGCGCTGTGTGAATGTGGTAGAATATTAAATTATTAAATTAAATTAATTATTACATTATTAAATTATTAAGCTTCGCTTGGCTCTGCTGACACTGTTTCCACTGACGCGGAGTGGAGATTTCGAGCATTGTGATTGGCTAACTCACAGTCCACTCCTTTCCACGGCGACCAGCTCCGCGTCAGTGGAAACGCACTCTAAGGCTTCTTTTACAACTGACGGAAGATCCGCCGTCAGGTGTAGGGGATTGCGCCGACGGATCATCGCTCATGTGTGAACTTGCTCTGAGTGTGTGAAAGATCGAACGTTTTTGTACGCATTTGGCTGTTCTGACCTACAGAACTTCTATCCAGCCCTCTAATACTGATTTCTGAGCTGTCGGGATGCTCTCGTATCGTAAACTTAGCCCGTATAGTATATAGATATCCCCTTACACCATGTAGTTAACCGAAAAGTATTTGCCATTTTAAATTCCAAAGGCGCTTGTTGTTTAAATAATTAATTATTTAATATTGATTGGTTTTGGTTGGAATAAAAAATGTTTCAAATCTTAAATTTCACTGCCTTTTTTTTGGAAATAAAATAATAATTAATATTATATAAGGGCTAAGGCAAATTTCACGTGTTTGTTATGATATGTCACAGATTAATAGTTATACTATGTTATGATTTTGAGATATTATGGGGTCAAAATTGGCTCCAAATACGTAGTTAACTCTGATCCGTGTTGATATGCTACCGATTCTACGTTATTCCATATTCTGTTCCGATTCTCTTAATATACCTAATATATTAAATTCATCATCATATCACCCCAAAGACGTCCACTGCTGAACATAGGCCTCACCTAATTTACGCCACTGCGAACGGTCCTGTGCCGCCTGCAACCAACGGCCGCCCGCCACCCTGACCAGGTCGTCGGTCCATCTGGTGGGGGGCCGTCCCACGCTGCACCTTCCAATACGTGGCCGCCACTCGAGAACCTTTTTCCCCCATCGGCCATCAGTTCTATGAGCAATGTGCCCTGCCCACTGCCACTTTAGCGATGCGATTCGGTGAGCTAAGTCGACAACTTTAGTTCTCCTGCGGATCTCCTCATTTCTAATTCGATCACGCAGGGAAACTCCGAGCATAGCTCTTTCCATCGCTCGCTGGGCGACAGTAAGCTTTCTAATAAGGCCAACAGTTAGCGACCACGTCGCAGTTCCGTAAGTCATCACTGGCAACACACATTGGTTGAAGACCTTTGTCTTCAAACACTGGGGTATTGTGGACGAGAAAACAGTGCGTAAATTCCCGAACGCTGCCCAGCCGAGTTGCATTCGGTATTAAATTATTAAAAAAAAAAAAGTGTTATTTCACACACATGCAAAAACCAAAAATCAGTAAAACAACCAAGAACGCTGCAAAGATAGAACCGCAGAAACCTCGTTTATCGTATTCCTCGGCGAAATAGTCAAATATTGTCTATACGTAGGTAGCACTTGTTGTATTTAGAATGGGAAACAAAGCACCTAATCTAGTAAGGGTACAATTTAGGAGGGTGTTTCACCCTCGCTATCTGCCGTGCGGTGGACGCACCCCTGACGCGACGCGACGCCAACACGTCTGGATTTAGTGAAGTGCTCATTATCGATTTTAATTCATTCGAATGTATGCACTTTGTCCTCTGCTTCGTATATATAAATATTTGGAGCAATTTTTTTAAAAGCGTTCTAAATGAGGTCACATGACGCCTATTGTTTCATTTTTTCTAATTCAGTGAATGTTTGAATGAAAGTTAGGGTTGATAAAGATTGATTGTATTTGAATGTTATATATATATAGTTTAAGGAAGAGTCGTTCGTTATAACATAATAATTCATAAATACTTAGTCTATTAAAAGTCGCCCGGGGCTTCGCTCCCTTCGGTTTTTATTTGGCCACTGCTCAGCTCCTATTTTACCGTAGTGTGCTGTTTATAGCCATACTCAATATATATGCGCTATCCAACACTAAAATATTTTTTCAAATCGGATCAGTAGTTTCTGAGATTAGCGCGTTCAACCAACCAAACAACTTGACTTAACGACTACTATACATAATCGGGACCAACGTCTTTATGTGCCTTCCGAAGCACGAGGACACCCGAGAATGAAATTGTCACAAACGGTCACCCATCACAGACTGACCTTGCTGAGTGTCGCTTAACCTTGATGATCGTAAAAAAACATCTCAATACCAAATAATAATGATCGCGATGATGTAAGAAGGAGGCTCAGACTTTTATTTTTCACAACACGCCCTGTGTCGCGGTATACTTTACAAATATAAAATTCATCATTTCAACCCATAAACGTCCCACTGCTGGCCACAGGTCTCGAATTTTCCTTTTCTCGTAGCGCTCTTGCCTGCTTAAGGTCATGACTCCCTTAGTCGTCTTTTACAACACCCACAGGTAGAAATGGGGTAGTGAAATTTTGTATTCTTAATTCGTCACTACACTCACAAATAGTACTACGTACCTAATAGTACTACACGGACAACAACATACAATTTATAGACACAAACAAACTACACCCAGATTACTCAAATTCAAATTTGCCTCGTGTGAAAAACGTAACCCACGGTACTGTCGACGATGTTAGTGGCGACGCGCCACGGTGAAATTCATTGTTTACGGTGACTCTCCAAAAAGCTTCTAGACTCTACATATTTTACACATTTTTTTAATATCAGTGCCACTTTGAAGTTTACTTGCTACCGGCCACGGCTTCACCCGCGTGGTATGTGTGCTGGAAATCGCATCAAAATCCATTGTGTTGTTTAGAAGATCTAAGCGACTACATACATACAGATGGAAGCAACTTTGTACATACCTGTTAAAATGGGGTTCTTGCCTATATAAAATGAAGCAGCTAGACGCTTTCAAATAGAGCAATTTATAAACTTTAACTGTAACATAACGAAATTTCGAAATAATGTCTACCTAGACATTATTTCGAAATTTCGTTTCAGCCTAACATGGGTGTTAAGCGTTAGCCTTAGCAGACAACACGTATTCGCAACTACATTCCTCCCTAAATATAATTAAGGAAGTTCTCAAAGTTAATTTATCATTACTTACCTACCTACTAAACAAACATTTACAATTTGTGTTTCCAATGAAATTGAACTTTCTAAAGTAAGTACCTACAGTCCGGCCCAATGTAAGGTTTAATCCGGGATGTAATTTCTTTACTTCCTTTGCAAAATTTTAATAAGTAGGGTCACGAAAGGAAATTTTCATAAAATTCTTGACGATGAAGGTCGTCTTTACAAATACTTTAGGTATAAAGGACCCGCTGTATAATGTATATTTACCATCCAGTCTATATAGGCTGTATGCCCTATTTGCCGCAGTCAGAACTTATTAAAATGTACCCACGTCTTCGTAAACTTTATGGTTCTCAAGTGAAGTCTCGAAGTCATTATCATTATCTTGACGCTCCGGTTGCGCGTTGTCGGGCTAGAAGAAAACATTCAAAATACCAACCCGTAATAATTAGAGAAACATTCATTGCGAAACGTCGGGGGAGCATTTTCTGTGATCGTCCGACGGAAAACCGTCATGCGTTGCGTAGCCGGCGCGTCCATTCAAGTCGGGGCGCGCGCCCCCGCTTCACCCTGTTTTCACCCCAATACCCGCGTCCCTCGTGGAAACAATCGTCAGTTCGCGATTCATCCGCAACTTGGGCGCCCGCCGCTCGCCGGGTCCGTTGCGAAAACACCGCGATCTTTGTTGAACTAGTGCAATATTCCAAACATTTCGAATTTCCTCTTGTGTCCTTTTTGTTCGAAACTTTGAACGTTGCGAATATTTGTTGGTGTTTTGTTTTATATATCAGTGTTTTGTTTCTAATTATATTTTCGGCGTGTGTTGGTGTACATTTTGTGGACATCCGCATTTAGCAAACTTACGTAAGTATTTACTGCATTGCGTTTCATCTGTATTTTATTAACTTTGTTTTCTTCGTGTTGTCGATAGCTTTGAACTTCACGGGAAAATGGCAAAGCAATTGCTTCATTAAAATTATGACTGTACCGACTTGCGTTACGTTTACCGGTTCATTCTTACATTATAAAGGGTTCCGTAATTCCGGATAATCGTTGCTTTTAGTGTATTTCAACTGAAAAACATAAGTGTGCTCTAACAGGCAATTTGTTGAAGGCCGGCAATAGTAGATTCAATTAAGGATGAATTGGGTCGCCGGACGTAGGAGTAAGAAAGTTGTGACTAAAAGGTAGGTCGTACGTATGACGTGCTTATTTTTCTTATTAAGTACCATTCCTATTTATTGTGCATAAAAAGTTCAGAATAGATATTGTGACGCTGTTGCTTTTTCATATACCTACCCTAAGTAATGACATTATCATTTCTTAAGTTCATTTGAATTGAAAGGTAATAAGTAAGTACCCACAACGTTTGTGGATCAAATATACTAACCCATATATATACCTATAAGATCTAAATAAGCTTAATGCTGCTCTTGGAGGAATTAATGTTCGTTGGATACCCAAGTATCTACCTAGTCTAATTTCCTGAATGTTAAAGCTAGGCTAACGCTATCCAACAAGTAGGTAAGTAGCTTTGTTATTGCTCAGGAGTTTACCCGTGACGGCTTAATGTCTTTCACGTTGCATTAACCAGGGATAATAGGTTAATTTATATTAGTTGTTCACGCTTTTTTATTTAGGAATTGAGCAATTACGTGGAGCAACCTGGGCCGCTGGGTATATGACAGCTTTTAATATAATGATGAATACCTAAAAAACTTTTCAAACTCAAGATCTGATACAAACATCTTATGATATCTGGGGATCTTATAATACGAGTAGTTACCTCAAATATCATAAGATCCTGTGATTCTGACTGATCTCTGTCGGATCACGACTTATTTTGGATTATTTCAGACTTATGACGGAGAGAGTAGTAATTAAAAAAACAAAATTATGCACTACCTTCGCAGAAAGTTACTTTTCAATGAAAAAGCCGCGCGCTCACTTTGAGATGTCTGACAATTCTGGTTATTTTAGGGCGTACTTGGATGACATCAAGACTAGTGCTGGTCTTCATCGATTTCTCGAATGCCTTTCACACCATCAGCCATTATATTTCTAATACTATATGACCCGGCGAACTTCGAACCGCCATGTTTTATTATTCGTGATAATGTTCCATTTTCAAATGTTTATAATATGGACATTTTTAAACCAAAATTTTAAATGTTACACTAAATTTTTTACATACATTCCTTGCCTCGACAATTAATAGCAAATACAACAAAAAATAATTAGCCAGTGAATCCATCACATACTTTTCGGCGATCCATTTTTTATTTATACCTAGAGATATCTCATGATCGCCCCAGATCACTGCAATGATTTTCATCTGTCTTCGAAGAGTCAGTAATTAGGTAGTCTGGATTGATGATTATTGCTTTGAATTGGTGCAACCGAGACTCGGGTGTTCTTCAAGATGGTATTATTACTTCTATTTTATTCTTCTTGTTAATCAATTCGTTAACTTCTTTGGGTGAATCGTCGTTTCGTGAATCTAGATTATGTACCTATGCAAATCGGCACTTTCAGATTCAATTAAAGTTTGTAAATTGAAGTCTCTAAATACCTACATAAGAACAATGAACAATTTGCATTTCGAATAAAATGATGTAGCGACCACGAAATCAGGACAAAGCTCATGTATCTACTCGTACATACCTACATTTTAGGTACACAATAACGTTACGTACCTAATCAAAACCGCACGTAGCTGTGGTTTACACTCGAGGCTTATTGATTGATTAGTCGCTTTTGTTTGTTCATAACCTGATATTGTTATCTATTGGTGCGTACATATATTCGTGCTTTGGTGCTTTCGCTCATTCACGAGGAGACTCGACAACCCAAAATGTAATTAGCTATATCCAGACGGTATTTATTTAATTTTAGAAAAAACCAAGTTAAATGTCATCTGTCATAGATGTTTAAATTTAACCAGATTATAAACAAACTACCCATCTATTTATACAACAACAACGACTACTACCTTTCTTTGCTACAATTAGTATAGACCGCGTCACGAAATTTAGGCATTCTGCTAAAACGCGTATTTATACATATATTTTATTTAAGACATTAGATTTTATAGTCTTAACCAACGATTAGTCAAAATGGAACCTCAAATATAATCGAAAATAACACAATTTGGTGTAGTTTGTCCTCTTCTGAATAGGTTTCATCCACAGGCATTCACTGCGTTTAAATTCCCTCGGAGCATCGGCCAGTATTGATACATACGTAGCACTAACCAAACCTAAACTAGTGATTGGATGTAGATGTTGTTTGTTTGCTACTGCAGTTCGTAGAATACTGGCTCAAAGAAATCATGCAGCAGCAGCGTGGTCTCAAATCTGCATATTGCAGTGTTCTGTCGCTCAATTTATGCACATTTGAATGTTTGATCTAGATACATTCGGAGTACACCGAGAGTATTTTGGATGAATTTTCTGAACTACATTAAGTCTACCACAAGATAGGATTCTGATATTTCGAATGAAAATGTTATGCGATACGTCCTATAATATATATATTGTCCGGCTGAATATTATTAAAAAAAAGATAAATATCTTGTAAACATTGATTGAAATACCTACTGTTTTACACACCATACTGGTTGTTTGTGAGCCCATTCTATTGGAAGTTGCCTATTTTTATGAATTTTTGTTTTGATATTCCGTGAAAATAAAACCACAACCTTAAGAAAAGTTTTTCTTTATAATAGATATGTCTAAAGCAGAACATAAATGTGTATTCATTTAATTCTAGTATACATTTTTTCTCTATATAAAAACTACAGCATCATCATCATGATCATCATTTTACCCTGTTGCAGTCTACTGCGGGACATAGGCCTCTCCTAACACGTGCCATAAACTATAGCTTATTTTTCTAAAATTATATTAAAATTAGTTATATTATGACTTTATGGAATGTATGAATTTAATATTACAAATAATTAAAAAAATTTGTATGATTCAATTTATATTTCTTTATTGTGTTAAAACACTCAACTTATTTTTGGCACAAAAAAATTCTAACTACTTCTACATTTACACTGGCAAAAAAATTCTAACTACATTGTGAATACAATTTAGAATCGCAATCGGTCGTAACTTTTCGTAGCCAAAGGCTAGGTTATTGAAACCACTCTTGGTCTTCGTAACACTGAATGTGAATTTGAAATTCATTCGTACCTTTGTCATGGCGTCGAAACTATTCGTTAAAATATTTCATATCTGGCTTTACGAGCTTTTATATTTGTAACAGATTCAGCATGGACGTCTTTTTCACAAATGGAAAACATTTTGACACGTCTGTGTCTGCGAATATTAAAGTTACTAACTGAGTTAGTTTCTTCACCATTCAGAATATCTTAATCAATAACCCAAGTTAAATACAATAACGAATCCCTGAATACCTTAGGTAATCACAAAAACTACCTGGGCAAAAATGTATCTACCTATGCGAGAAAAATCGTTCTCGAAAGAAGCGGTTTTTCTGATCATTTGCAAATACTCAAACAACTCAACTACTCTAACGACTCAAACTCAGTACATGTTTAAAAGGTTAATATGATATCATCTTGGTAAAAAAGGCTTGTCACTAAGTCTTTCCTTGACAAATCACAATTAATAATTCAACAGTGATACTAGTGAACAAAATAGTCATGTTCATGATTACAAGTTTATGTTCTGTTGTCGTGTGACGGAGAAAAGACCGAACATTCAAGAGTTCTAGACTTCTACATAATGTACTTTAGCTCATCTAAATAGTTAAACTAAAGCCTTTATCTAGGTATTAAAGTTTCTCACTGTACAGTGCACGAAGGTGGCTAGGACGGGTCTCTAAGGTATTGTCCGACAAGACTATCATCTATCCTGAGCACTAGGCTTTGTTCCTGCCTACACAGAAGATGGATTTAGTGATGGGTCTTAAGTAATTGTTTACAGTTCACTTTTGTGTTTTGTAAAGATCATTTTGAGGTATACTGAGAGGGTTCATTGGCTACAAGCTACCAGTGTTACCTTTTTTGGCATTACTTTATGGGTCTTCAGGAAAATATGCTTTTGAAATCTTTTGTATTTTTAATGGTTTTCACTTATGCAATAACATTATAGGTTATTAAAATTTTTCAAGAATCTTAAGACATACATTTTAATATGCTCGCCAAGTTTCTCGTATGAATAAATAATGTGCCAATTTGTCTACGGAATTATAACAGCTTTTAGCCAGTTCTCTTCTAAAATTCTCTCTCCTTATAAAAACGAGTGGAAGTTGAAGTTTTTCCCCAGAATTTCATATGTGGTGCTAAAAGTAATTTTAACTATCCCTTCTTTTGCCTGTTTTGCAATTAACTATATTCTAAACCAAACGATTTTATTTAACTTTCTGTCGAAAGTTAGCATTAAGTCTGAATATACGAAACTATCGAAGATGCCTGATTTTGCAGGAATGTTACATTACACGTATAGTTTCAACATTGTTATGTTCCTAATTTACGATAGTATGTATATTTATTTGTACCATTGCTTAAGTAAACGAAAGATATTGATCTGAGGTGCGACGGGGCCGAGTGCCAAGTTCCAACACTCGCTTCTGAACCTTGAACTTTAACGACCTTCTGCACAGAGCTGCAGCTTTCCTTTTTCACTAAACAATGCGGATCTTAGTTCTTCAGACGGTCATGCATGAAGAAACTGATGAATGTAAGGGAATCCAAGGACGTCCAAGGGCGTGTTTTGTTATTGTCATTTCATAGTAATCTCCAGAGCTGTTGGATAATAATAATAATAATAATCTACCACATTTACACAGCTCCATCTAGTCCAAAAGTAAGCAATTATATTTGCTTGTGTTATGGGTACTAAACAACTGATACACTACTAAAATACATTTTTTTTTCTAAATACATGCATATTATAGATAAATTACACCCAGACACAGAACAAACCTTTATGCTCATCACACAAAGATTTGTCCTGGGTGGGGATCGAACCCACGACCTCCAGCTTAGCAGTCAGGGTCACTAACCACGCTGTAGTGGCATTAGACGCTGAGTCTCTGTTCTGGTATTGCAACCGTCTATAGGTCTGTGTGCTATTTGTTACTTTAAAGGTCGTGTTCGATTGTCCTCCTTTGAATGAGGCAATTTAAACATGACATATCCTTTTTTTTTGTTTTCTGCCAATTCTTGTACTTACCTAGTAACTTTATAACAAGAAATATAAATTATGTTTGTTGAAATGTTGCATATTGTCCCGAAAAACAAGACATGACATCGCCGACGTTTGTTTGATATAATTTAAAGCGTTATGTCAAGGACACCAGAAGATTATACAATAACTTGTCATTGTGTTTCGTCAAGTTGTCAAGCCAAATTTATATGTAAATTCACGAAAAACATTGTGAAAGCTACTTGGCATTTGGAATTATTATCAAGGAAATACTACGGTACAACGGTACACTTTTCTTGAGTTTTCATAATAATATTCAGTGATTTGTTGTTGAATTTTGAAGATTACTTAACTCATTTTCTAATCTAACTTGTCTACCTACTTATATAATGTGTAACTTTTACCCCTGGCTTATTTACAAAGGAAATTCTTTAGGAGAGCGGTTTTTCTCGTGTGCCATTTGAATTGTGATAACAAGTGCCGTTTTTACAAACACTGATTTATTAACTGATTGTTTTATATGAAACTCATAATGTGGTTGTTCGTTTAGCACATAATTTGGAGAGTGCTTTTCGCCACGCATTGCGCGTTTTGACAAAGAGTAGAGCAGCCGACCGTGGCGCATACATTAATATTTTATTTTATTTATTAACTGTTATTGCGACGATTGTTTCGTCAATTGTATTGCAGAGAGAAGGGGACGTGGAGCCCTAAGTAGGCTCACACTAATTATTTATGAAGTCGTTTGAACTACGTGTATTGTCTACTGTCTTGTGTCTGCATAAAATCTTTATCTGTTGATCTGAATTGTACAAATTGTTGTATATATCAACGAACTGACTTACAGCCTAACTAACGAAAGACTTGATTATGAATGACTCTCAATATCAGACAAGAAAATTGGTTTTAAATGTACCAAATTCTATAATGGAGGCCTATTTTTACTGTAAGTTTTTGAAGGGATATTAAACAATAGAAATAGATAATAAGCTTTGGAAAGAAGGGATTTATTCAAATAAAAAATTATTTACAAGTGGTGCCAAAAAATCTGCTTTAATTTCGAGTCAGCTTCTCGTGTCTAGTAAAGTTGAAATGTTTGATAGCACTTCGAGTCACTAAAAAGTATCCTGCTTATGTGTTACACCTTTAATTGCTGTACTTTTGAAGTATCTATTTGAATAACTTCGTAGCCATTCCGTCTGCTAAATAAAACAATTTAATTAATAATAATCAAACACGATACTGACTATGAATAATATGTTACCCGGTATTTGTGTGTATCCGTATTGAGATTTTAAGACTGATACAGCAGGTAGCAGGCAGGTCAAAATATTTTTTATAGAACTTTTGCATCTTGACAGTTCATTCTTCTTTGGGCATTTTAAAAACAGTACCCAGACAATATTTTTTTATTAAATTCGTTGCGTTTATCATTGTTTGTAAAGTAATTGTCTTTATTTCGCAGTCAGTGCAGAAATTGGTATTTCCGCTCTCTAACTGATGTAGATTATTACAACGAGACCGCAGGGTAAAACGAGACATTTTTAATCTGAGCATAGAGTTTACTGAAACCCCGACAAAACTCAAAATAGCTACACTTTTGCCTCACAAAACATGTATTGTGAGCTAAAATAAATACAAGAACGTAACACAAGATTCGAGAAAATTACTGTTTTGGTTTTCCATAGCTTAGGCCATCCAAATGCGTCTTTGGCACATCAGTTTTATTATCAAGTAATACAAACATTTAACCTTATTTAATAATAATGGTAATACGTGAATAGAAAATTAGTAAACTTCCGATAGAGATACTCGTAGCTTTTAGCAATACTCGACGTATCTCTCTTGTATTGGATACATCTGCATGAAAATGTGGACAATAAAGAGTATGTATTTTATCTAAAAATGAATCGCTAAATGTGGTAAGCATAACTTAACGCCGGGACCAATTTGGCCAATTCTTTTTTTAAATGTTTGTTGAAGTTCAAGGATGGATTTTACTTTTTTTTTTTTTTTTTTTATGTAGGTAGGTAGGAAGGTAGGTATGTAGAGGATAGGTAGGTATGCAGAGGGTGGGTAGGTAGGTAGGTAGGGTAGGTAGGGTAGGTATGTAGGTAGGAAGGGTAGGTAGGTATACTTTCGTAAAATAATAAATGAGACACGTCAAACTTATAACACCCCTCTTTTTGCGTCGGGGGTTAAAGAGAAAGAAATATGAATAAAAATGTGTATCGTATTCTTTACTAGTAGGTCAAGCTGGCACGTAAATGGACGATATTAGGACCACATTTATACGTACCTATACGACTTATAGAGGCTAAAGTGCTTTTCTTGCCGACTCGACGTTTCGTTAGCACACACCACCTCACCACCTATATTTGTGGACAAACAGTCTAGAAAAACATTACTCAGTTATTATACAAGAAAGCTATTAAATGTTTTTTTTACCTGACTATGAATTCTTGATTTTTATTCACAATATTTTTTTAGTTTAATGATGTTTTATTATAACTAGGTACACCGAAACTGCCACACATAATATTAGATGTAATATTTTATAACATCATTACATAGATAGTGTAAAACAAAGTCATTCGCCGCGTATGTACGCGATAAACTCAAAAAATACTGAACGGATTTTCACTAATAGATAGAGTGATGCTTGAAGCAGGCTAAAATGTGTTATTTTATGACCTATAGTTTACGCCTGCGGCTCCGCCTGGTATCTCGATAAATTATAACATATGTGCTATTCTGGACTATAATCTATTTATGTGCCAAATTTCATACAGGTCCTTACAGCCGTTCTGGCGTGATTAAGTAATAAACATACATACACATATCCATCCATCTATTCATCCTTTTGCATTTATAATGTTAGTAAGACATACCACGCGGCTTCACTCGCGGGTGTGCTCAAAATTCACATTTTATTAAATTTCTAATTCCATTTAATATGCAGAAATAAAGAGAATTATATGAAAACTATATTAATATTATTATAAAGCAGAAGAAAAGTTTGAAATTGTTGAGGCGGTTCGCGTAAAGTATAATATGAATAGTTGCGTCTTTATCGACTTAAGTTTATTAATAAGCTATTGCACTTTGTTTGTCTTTTATCTTTACTCGTGTGGTCCGTTTATTGAGCCTTCTATAGCTAATAATGAAAGTTATCGATTTAATAATGTGTAAATCAAGTGTGGAAAAGCTCTAGAACGATACAAAACCTAGCTTAGCTAGCTTTATTCAGATTCTGCTTCTGATTGATCAGATCTTTGTATATAATAACTAAATTATCATATCTATAAAATTAGTTCATCAATGAACTAATTTATTATTAGGTTTATTTTATATTATTTATTCAAGTAAATAATAAATATAAAATAAACCTAATATTAAAAGTTGATTATGGTTGATACAATTTTTTTTCGTCCGCGTAGATTTTGATGTTTAATTTTAGACAGATCTTTATATAAGTTGAAAAGCCGGGTCACGTGGGTTGAATTTTATTTTAAGTCCATTGTTCAGTATCTTGAATTTCAAAATAGATAACATTCTCGTAATTAACGTCGCCGAAAATGACATCCATATTGGGTTGTAGTATTTTTCACTCCTAAAACATCCCTCGTGGTTGGCTTTTCGAACAGTACGAAGTATCTGTTCATTCTTTTTTGAGTTGTCCACAAAAACAATAAAAATAATTACCACTTCATTTTCAAATTCTGTTATCACAATTTCAACCCACTGGATGTTGTTTTCATTTTCATTCGTTTCTCTTTAATTCGCGAAAATTGGGGTTTGTAAAGTGTAGGTTAAGGTAGCCACCTACACTTTACAAACCCCAATTTTTATGTCTCTAGGATCAGCGGTACAGGCTGTGCGTTGATTAACGAACGAAATACTTAAAAGCTCCTAAACTTTTGGTTCTTGAGATATTCATAATTATTCTCTAATTTAATGAACTCGAAGTACTATTTGTACCTCGAGTTCATTAAATCGTCAGATAACGCTCCTAAACGTTCCAATTGTGTCTAAATAGCGACAAATTACTACCAAATAGAATATTCTGTATATCAACTAATTGTATACGAGAGTAAACTAAGTTATAAGATCTGAATTATAAGGCACAATTAATATATATGTCAACAAGCGTCGTAATTTGTAATCACGAAGTAGATATTAATAACGTTTTAGTGTTATTTAGATGTCTGTGAATGTGACGAAATTGTGTGTCAATTGAGGAGGGTAGATATAGACACGTATTTACCAGCTTTCTACTCCGATTTCATCTGTGTGTATTCTGCGTTTTATGTGGAAATATCGGGCAACATTCAGTTGATGTTGAAGATTTGTTAGCATTGTTTAGTTTCTGTTATTTGATTACTAGTCCTTGTGTCGAGACTTGATAATGTGTCATATACCTACTCCCAGTATAAGTAATTCTGCTTAGAATAAATTAAGGAACCTACAGCCTTTGTGTGTTATTGTATTTTTAGTAACTAGTGCAACTAAAGGTCAAGCTTGCTTCGTATAATAATGTATGTAATAAGTCAACATTGAAAATTGAAATTACGAGAATGAGACAAATAATTCTAACATGTTTAGTTAAATAACGATTTACGTTTCGCTTTTAATCAATTAAAGCTACCCCTAATGTGATATCGCTTGGTCATGCAGTAGTTAGGGTCAGTTAGGGACGATCTACGTCATACATCATCAAATACATTATTATAAATTGGTATTTATTTACATTGAAGATGCTTCGCCCGAAATATTGATTATTAGGTATGTAATACAAAAATTTGGAGGATAAAAGATATAAACGCTGAAATTATATTACGAAAACCCAGAAGCTGAATCAAGTGTTGCATATTGTGTAAAAGTTTTACTGTAGTAGGTGAGAAGGTATTCATTCATTATAAATTGTTTTAATTTTTGTTTTTTTTTGTTGTCATTAATTTTGTTTGGTTGTTTTATACCCCACATCCCAAGAAGCGTTTGCTTTTGAAAAATATCTAAAAATATAACAAAAACATTTTCTTTTAATGTTGAATTCCACATTAATAATAAAATTCCACAGTAATAAATATTAGAATTGATAACTACTTAATATTTTAAACTTGACTAGAAAAAAGTCTCGAAAATTATCTTAATATTAACTAACATACAATTTATATCTAAATATATTCGTTTTGATGGTACAATGAAACGTGGGTGTGTACAGTACCTACTCGCCTCGGCAGATACGCTTTTGTTCGTCGAGTGGTAAAGCTATCGCTATATAGGTTCGCGAATTCGGATATCATTTACCGGTTGTTTACTGAACGCCTGTACTCGTCTGGCTTACAACAACGAAATAATGCTTCACTATGTATCATCCACATATTAATTTGTCAACCTCAATGTGGCGTTTCATCTTTTTTACGTTATTCACATTTATTTTTACAACACCCTTTTCAGGCCTTTGTTATGTCCCACCGAGGTTCCAATCTTAGTCTCCACTTACATAACATACCGGTTTTGATAAATGATCAATTTTACGCTGAAATTTTCTCTCGAGCGGAATCTTTAGTGGCCATTTTGAACTTTGTAATAAATAGTGATTATATGCGGGATATGTATACTTTAGGCCACAAAAGTTTGCGTGCTACTTCAACGTTAGTTTTCCTAGATTTTTTATAGCGCAAGGTTCTCTAGATAAGGAAAAATGTGATAGACAACTCCCAAATGTTCTACTTACTGTGCTACGATCCATTTAACTGTCCAGTGAATCTAATGTCATTGCCATAAGGATCTAAGTCGAATAGCAGGGGTGTGAATAGCTCGAGGTGAAATACCAGTAAATGACCCTTCTCACCTTAAGCGTTCCGTTTTTCATAATTTGCGCGTTAAATAAAAAACGGCAATTTATTAACTGTAAGCTGAGTGTTGTCGTTCGGTTTAAAAGATTGCTTTTGTTGAGCTTTTTATTTCAAATTTCAATTTTGTTTGACATTTGATTAATGATAAGTCACCTGGTGTCTAAAGCGAAAAGTTGATGTTGATAATTTTAAATATTTTTGGATAATATCCGGTGTTCATCAATATTTTTATTATAGGCTTCGTTCAATTTCCGCCGTCTTTAATAGATAGCAATTTAGCCTGATACATGTAGCTGACAAATCAAATAAAAAAATATTTGTTTATTGTTATATTTTTCTAAATAAAGTGACCAAAACTAAAGCATTAATATTTTACATTGCTTTCTATAATATTTAAATGCTCTGACTTGACAAATCACAACAGGAAAATGTCCAGTTGGCGACCTGGACATATTCCTTATGGCAACTCCTAACAAAGAATATGTTATCGTTTGCAGGTTACAACATTGTACATGACGTCATAAAAGTTTATTGAGCGTGAACGTCACTGATGCAGTGGTAGTAAACAAGTTACAACGAACTTGGCCATTTTAAACTTTGTTAGGAAAACCAGTATGCCACTTGCCACTGCATTGTAGCACTTATTACCCAAGTTAAGTGCTTATATTTGCGATTAATAAAACAGAAATATGGCTTGAGATAGAATTGAATGCGGAAAACTGATGATGCTGTCGATTCACGGGATCTATGATTGCAGTGATGTGTAGCTAGGTATTTAGTATTGTAATCGCGCAGCTGACGCGGGGCATTGACCTTAGTTTGTGGTAATTTACGAAAACAACGTTTTTATTGTTTAGATCAAGAACAATAAAATTTATTGTAATAATAAATATTTTCAAAAGTGTTTATTTTTCTGTTTGTTGTTAGGATTATATATAAGGAATTATTATAGTGCTATTGATAAAATTGCTCGTTTTTTAAAACTATTCATTAAAGATTATATACGAGAGAGAGAGATACGTATTAAATTATACTTATAAACAATACGCGCCTTTTCACTTCATTTTCATACAAATCAAAACTTTATCGAAGCTTTTATTTAACTTAAAAAGTTTGTATGTTTTCTTGAAGCCAAACCGACGAAACTTGTTTATTACCCTCGTGGGAATCTTGATTGCAATTTAATAAGTGTTTTAAGTAAGTATATCGTGAAAGCCTGCAAAAGTACTATTTAAGTATAAGATAATACTTAGTGTAGCTGCGAAATTAATTGTTGTTATTTATAGCTCAGATATTTGAAGATATTTTTCAGATAGGTATCAGTATTTCGAGCTTTGGAAGGGAACTTTTATACTTACTTAATGTACCTACTAAGTATGTACCAATTTCCCAAAACTAAGTTGTCAGAGATTGCGGACAGCAGTGGTTTCTATATTTGTTAAAACAAATTGAATCCAAACAGGATATAGCAATCGAATTACATTCAACCTGAAACATTTCAATTGATATAAAATATGAACGAATATGATGTCAAATCAGAAAGTATCAACTTCTATGTAAATGAATACAACAACATACATTTTCAATACATTTGGTTAGTATTCTTAGCACCAACATGTTACTATCTATGACCAATATAATACCGTCATTACATACTATAAAACCGAGTGTGCTTACATACATTTGACCGTACATATCCCTCCAAACGTCGAGGGCCATTGAATGGATCGTAACGACGCGTTTTGTGGGCATAGCCTTTCTGAGCCAATTTTCTAAAGGTCTAGCTATAAAATTTCACGTCATCTACAGCCTTACAAGCACACTGTAAAAATGCTTTGTTTGAAAATTGTAAAGAATCGTCTGGTGTTGAAGGAAATTATTGTTGCGATGAGATTGCGGAATTTATGGTTGGATGATACAGCGTTTAATTACTTAAAACATGACAATAATATTATTATATGGGCTGTTGTCGTCTGAGGATTGTGTTTAACCCTTTCCTTTCAAATTTGTCGTCTCTGTACTTGTATGGTTACATCTTTATGAGGTGTATTATCATCTGCTCATAAACATTTTCATACGGCATAGGTAAATGGGAATTAAAATTGATTCTTGACTTAATTTCCGTATACCTACACCGTTTTATTTAATTCAATATGAAAATCTATATATCTATCCTAACATTTCGAGTCTTCTTTGTAAACATCCGTGACATCTTGAGGACTATCCACGCCTCTTCTCTACTATACTTTTTCCCACTCAAATAGTTACTGACATATTTCCAAATAACTGCTCTGAAATCGGCCGCATTTAAACGTTGTTGGTTTTTCTCGACAAGGATCGACAGAAAACACACTTTTTCTATTTGTTTTTGTCAGTTGTCGGGTTAATCCTTGACGCTAAATGAGATGTACTTAGTCACTTCGACAGACTTATTTTTATATGAATATTTACTAGGGTGTGTACCAAGCATACGACCCCGTTATATACGGTACCGGCGATTATTGTTATACTTACCAAATAATTATAGGCGGGCTGGGCAATCTATTATATGCAGAGGGCTTTCAATAAATAAGTATCCTCTTAAACTGAAACACTATCCTACAGTGCACGATTTCGTTTATTCCTCCTCGTATTAATTTTGACATCTCTGCGATGATATGCGATCTGCGATCTGCGATGATGATATGCGAGACTGGCCTGTTGGTCTAGTGGTTAGTGACCCTGACTGCAAAGCCGCAGGTCGTGGGTTCAATCCCCACCCAGGACAAATCTTTGTGTGATGAACATGATGGTTTGTTCTGTGTCTGGGTGTAATTTATCTATAATATGTATGTATTTACAAAAAAAAATTTATTTAAGTAGTATATCAGTTGTTTAGTTCCCATACCACAAGCAAATATAATTGCTTACTTTGGGACTAGATGGCGCTGTGTTAATGTGGTAGAATATTATTATATACCTAGCTCCCGTCTTAGAGTATTAAACTAAGGCTCCCATAGATAAATAAACCAGCTTATGTAAATACACGTTTGAACTGACTAGTAAATACCCTCTGGAGAAGAAGACAAATGTATCGCGAACTTGCAGACCTCAATAATAATAGGGTGTCTAACAGGAGTGAGGGTGTGAGTGGTGTTACCCCATTATATTATATCGGATACAATTCCAATCTCAGACGGTGACTAAATGTTTTTCACCCCACAGGTCACAGTTGCATCTACAATTACAGAAGCCCCTTGCCTTATTGGCTAATCGTTTTGAAGTTCAAAAAAGACTTCTTTAGGAATTGCTCGAAAACGATATCGATACAATAAAATAATACTGTCCCGCTCGCACGAAATGTAAAAATATACGAGCGATAGAGAGGACAAAGTGGAATATTTTATGTCGCAATTGTAAACTAAAGTTTTCACGTTTAACTTTTAGAAGACCTAGATCGTAGTCGAAGTCAACAAACGTGTGTCATACCAGAAAATTTTCGTTTTTAAAAAGTATGAGCCTCTGCGTGTTGGATCTGTATCTTCACGTAAGTCTTCCAAAAATACCGGGTATAATTATCAGTTTATAAAAAAATATAGTTACGACAGCGACACTTTGTCATTTAAGTATACCAGTAGCAACAACAGTAAAAGGCTCAACAAACTATAAAACAATGCTTTCTTGAAACAATTATAAACATTTCGACTTTATTTCTCTATTTAAAAAAAATATTTTCTTTATATTATAAGTACCTATTCAAAACTGCTTCGCATTTCTAAGTATTTTAAAGTTCCGTGGCTGAAACGAATCTTTCAAATTAATTTCAAAGATTATGACTTTAATTAATTATAATACCAGCCAAACGTTGCCTTGATTGCTTGATACGAAGGTTTGCAAGTAGAACCTCAGGCCTCAAGGTCAACTGTGAATGATTAATTATAGCTCTGAGTCCAATTAATCACTCGCTAGGAAATAGATCGTGCAGTATTTGAGAGGGCCTACATCTAACTGACCCAGCTGTGAGCTGTGATAGAGCGTTCATTAATTATACTGTATTTCAGTATGTGTGTATTTCATGCTTTTTACTCATCATATGTATTATACGAAATATTACGCTTTGTTCATGTAGCAGTACTTTGTTATACCTAATTAGGGCCTGCACAAAAGACGGCCGAGAAGCAATAAATACCGAGTCTGACCGTGGCTGCCAATGGCCGCCCGCGTTGTGTCATTTGTGTGTCCGTGTTTTTATGTGAGTAGTTAACTTAACCTAACTGTTGCCCGGAACTTTACTCCCGTTGTTCTTTGTTGCCTACAGCTTAGTTCCTATTGGCCGTAGCGTGATGTTATTAGCCTATGGCCTTCCTCGAAACTGGGCTATCCAACACTAAAATAATTTTTCAAACCGGACCAGTAGTTCCAGAGATTAGCGCGTTCAACTCAACAAACAAACTCTTCAGCTTTATAATATTAGTATAGATAGTATAGATTTTATTGTAATTAATGTCATTCTCTGTCGATTGACGTCACGATCCACATGAGTGAAATTTATAATCAGCCAAAAAAAATCCTAATTTGTCGTAAGCGACCAGAAAACTCATTAATCGATAACTGTCAAAAGCAATTTAATACTGTCTTTACAATAAATTCTTAGCCTCAGATCATTAAAGCATTTATTTAGGTTAGGCTTTCAGCCTAATATAGTCTGACCTCGCCTTCGATACAAATTATGCGCAGGTCATGCTATTAGCTTTGCAGCTGTTATAAACTAAGGTCTTTTAAAAGCTAAAACATTCGCAATAGAGATTAAGCCGTGTTATTGGACGATTTTACAAAACACAAACAATCCTATGAAAATTAGGATGGTTGGATGTATGGATGAATATTTATTACTCAATCACGCTAGAACAGCTGAAAGGATCTGTGTGTTTGGCACACAGATAATCAGATAGTTTATCAGATAGTTTAGAATAGCACATAGGCTCTTTTGTTACCAGCATACCACGAGGATAGAGCCGCGGCAGAAGTTAATATTTAATATTATTATGATAAAAGTTTCTGAGTGTGTATGTTTGTTACTCCTTCACGCCCAAACGACTGGACCAAATTTGATAAAATTTTTCATAGATGTAGCTGACACCGTGGATAAACACATACGCTTTTTATTAGGCTTTTTTGAATCCGCGAGTAACACTGCGGGGCGTAGCTAATAATATCTATTTGAGGACTGCGTCCTATGTGTGGATAGAGTCAACAAACTCGTCTAGCAGTCATATGTGACCAATAGACCAACGAGGAGTAGGCAGATGTGCATCATAACATTCACAACCACATTTCACTAGCTATGTTTTTTATACCACTACGACGGTGGCAGGCGTTCGACTCGATGTACCTTAGCAGTAAGATGTATCCCATATAGTAAATACGGCCGAGCCTATTGCCATAAACGGATATATGTTATCTGAAAAACCAGCGCTATAACATTTATGTTATAGCATAATGCTGAGACAGGACCGTTTTTTGGACTCATACAGGTTTTTTATTGTCTAAGTTTGTGCTGTACTCTATAATTTAGAGTCTGAAAATAAATAGATTTTCTTTCTTTCTTACATTTCAGTTATTTATGACTAATTGCCTCGGTGGCGCAGCGGGAAGTGTATACGACTGCTGTGCAAGAGGTCCCGGGTTCGATTCCCGGGTCGGGTGAAAATGGTATTGGGTTTTTATATCAAGAAATTCCAGTATTAAGATTTTCCCGGAGTTTGGTAAACAAATGTTCCCGGTTGATGACAATAGGCTCGCCCCCTATTTCATGGGACCAAACATAGCTGGCGAAATGTGGGTGTGAAACACCTCTGCCTACCCCTTCGGGGAAAAAGGCGTTATGTATGTATTTATGATAGAAAATCCCAATTCCGTTTTTCTCCGATCTGGGTATTGATGAACCCCTTGCACAGCAGTCGTTCACACTCTCGCTGTGCCACAAGGAGAGTGACTAGTGTTCCACAAAATTCCACCAAGAACTTTTAATCAATGTAAATCCTTGTTCGACATTCGACAATAAAACTGTGGCGTGTATTCCCATCGCGACGAGGATCGAGATACGTGTCATGATGACAGTAAAAGAAACCATAAGGACACGAAGGGATTGCAGATGTTCGCGTTCTTTTCCTCTATATACCCCATGGGAAACGAAGGCTTTGCCTTTCCTTGTGTTCCAATCTGAACGATAAATTTATAGGAAAAAGTTTTCGTACCATAAGTGTTAAAGGATATTTTTTGTTTAGCTGTAGTAAGGAAGTGTATAATAACAACTTTATCTTGTCCGCTAAATAACTTAAATGTTTTGTAACAAAATATTTCGTCAAAATCGCCAAAATTGATTAGTTTGTTTCAATTAGGTTTGCAGACAAGCAAACCATTTTTCGATACTATTATTTTCAAGACCCGAATAACTTGCTACTTTTAATAATAAATGATACTAAGGACTGTTCACCACTGGCAAATAATGCTAGATAGCCTTTATGAAACTTGACAGATTTTTGACCTATTTTTAATATGAAATCTGTCAAAAAAGTCTCAGGTAGTTTTTAAGACACTTATCTCTACCAGCGGTGAAACAGAGCCTAAGTAACTAAATAAGAACTGAAAAACTGAATAATTTTTTAAAGTGTGTAATGTATGTACAAATCGTAAAAGTGCTGCAGAGACAGTTTATAATCTTAGTTGAAATTCTCCCATACAATCGACCACTCGATAACGACAGTTAAAACTATCGATACTAGCCAACTTTCAATCAATTTCAATTTGCTTTCCAAGTGGGCATTACTTGATAGATTAATTTAGTCGAGAGCCGAGATATCTGATAGTGTTGATTCATCGTCGTCTAATCGAAACTAGTGTAAATGTCGATAAATTGAAGTGTTGCGCTCGTTTCAGCACTCAGATTGGATCTCCTTTGTTATATGAAAGCTGTTTCGGTAGCTGTCGTTTCTCTGAACATTATTTTGTAGCACTTCGATTTGTGAAGTATGTTCTTCAATACCAAGTTAGGCATCTAGGACAAGTGTTTTCGTACCTATATAATATTCAATTGTTAATATTATTTACTATTTGGTTTAGAATATTATCACATTATCATGTAGAAATGAAATTAAGAGTAAAATTTCGGTCACTTTGTTTCTTCTATGTGTTATGTAATTTTTATGTTTAAGATACATACGGCCGGGCATACTGGACTTATTGTGTTGAACTGCAATAAGTCCAGTATGCCCATATGGTCCGATTAAATTCTAATGTAATTATGGAAAAAGAATTCTCTTTTATATTTTAATTTATTCTTAATCTTACGCATAATGCCACAAAGAATAAAAACAAAAAATTGTATTTGCTATTTTTATCAGATATTACTAGTTTCGCCACCGAGAGGGTCCTTTTTCCACTCAATACACAGGCAAAGTCTCAGGTAGCAGCAAGTATTATTAATATCCTTGAAACCACACGTTACAGACAGCTGATACATTTCTCGTTAGCGTTGTACTACTGTGTACCTCATTAATACGTTCTTGAAATCGATACCAGTTAGTTTCACTAATATCGGTTGCCTTTGACTAAAATATTTGCGAACGAAACGTATTTGATTACCTATATGTAAGGTTTCTCTTGTATTAAGTTAGGGTAACACGACCTACACAGGATACCGCTAAATGCAGGGTCTGCCTATAGTTATCAAGTGTTTTTACCCCTAAATTCACACATATTTTTGTTCGAAATCAGGACATATTAAAATTTTACGTTTTCTATCATAGCCTTGAATAAGTATAATTAAATTTGACGAGTACCAAATCTGACTAATTTGTAATAATCCTTTTACAGACTCTTTCATCATAAAAGTGTTTGCTGATTCCAGTTTTGAGAGTAAATCCATTAGCTTCCAATCCTTCTCTAGTACTTCAAACGAGACTGTTTTCTCAGTTATCTCAACTTTATGCCTGTAACAAAGTACTTCAGAAGGTAAACGGCCTCAAACTTTGCTCTACAGAAGCTAAAAGCGCTCCAAATTAATACGAACACTTTATTGCAGACCTAAATATTAAATCTAATGCTCAAGCTACTTAGCACATAACATTAACAGTGATTTACATAACAAAAGTTACGGGCAAACTTCCATCACATGACAAAGAATGAACGGTATGAATACTTTATACCGATACGAAACGAGCCCTCGCCAGGTAATATTGTAGCGAAATACTCTAGGGGAAGAAAAGGGTTGTAATTTGAACCGGTACACGTCAAAAATTGTGGCAAATCGACGAGAATGCTTTAGGGAAAGTATAGAACATATTCGCGGGCACGTTCTCGCGATATAAAATAATGAAATGAGTGCATTGTGTACCAGGTGTACTAACGGTCAAGATTTCAGCCACTTTACGAGTAATGATGTCATTTCAGCCTGTTAAATAGCCTTTTAATGTGAGTTGAACTTTATGTTCGCATTTCGTGTTAGTTAATTGAATAAAGGGTGCTTGTAGGCTTCCGTGTGAAAACTACTTGTATTTGAAGGCCGTCATGCGATACTCTTACTGCAATGAGTATGTTCTTCCATGTTGTTGTTGACGCTACTTTTCACTTGGGCTGTGAGAACTAACGAAAACAAACACTAATTTTATATGTGAGGACATTTAGATTTCTACATGGCTAGACTTGTCACTGACGGAAACTTAAACAAACGATCAATTGTTTAATCATCTATTTAATATTCACTGGCATCAATATAACATAGGAAATGCGAATGTTCCATGTTCCACCACAAGCGCGTCTCATGATGAGAATATAATCATTCTATGGTATTTATTAATCCTAAATAAACATTGACCTTAAATAACTGCAAATGAGTTTACTTAACGTGGGGTGAAAATGATTGGACGAACAATTCTGATTGTAATTTATTATCATTAAGCTTTTTCCGCGAATATATTTTCGGATATCGAGTGCCCGAAACAGACATATTTCAGTTTGACTGAACACCGTTATTGGCCCCATTAAGGTTTGTTTGATGAGCTACGGAGAGAGAAATAGAAGAGATTAACATAAAAGATATTGTAGCCGCATCGCGATATAGGTTCACCATTACCTATAAAATGAATTGTGATAGAATGGTTATTGTATGTAGCTTACCTACATAGGACATTTGCAATGCCAGGAGTAGAACATACGCATTGCCAACCTTTTAAAAATATATTTATCTATTTTTTTAACGTTTAACTTCTTTTTACAGCGTGCAGTTGTTTAAAATAATAGTTTTGTTAGAAAGAAGTAGTTTGGTAACAAATTCATTAAAACATATCAACCTTGTTTTTAATTGTGTATGTTATTTGTATGTAGAAACAGGGAGTCACGGTAGATATGGTTTATTCTCGGGGTTCTTAATATACAAATATCTGATCACGATGTTTTAATTTTAACCAAGTAGTAACTTAAAGACACCTTCTTCGTAACAACCAAAAATAAAAGAATGAGAATTTGTATTTTTTTTATTTCTGTTAATTGGCTTCAAAAATATTTTACGAGCCGTTGTCACTTCATTAGTTCATTTATTAAATATGGGGTCTAAAGTATTAGAATTTAATTAACATATTTGGTAAAACATAATTTCTTAAATCCATTTGGCAAAAGTTCCTTATCACAGAGAAGGATTAACTTCATTAGTCTTCTTTCTATCTTGGTCCTATGTTGTCGGAATTGGGATCAAAACACATGCTACGTAGACATAGACAGACTTTTTATAATATTATCTTTGTTTCCTATCTTTGTGTCGTATCAGAGCTAGATAGCCCATATAAACTTGGTCTATACGACGCAATTACCTATATTTTTAGTGTCGCAGTCAATATCGCGATTGCTTCCATTGCCGATAGAAATAGAAACAGTACGTTTTTACTATTAGTTGTAAATAGGAGTCGGATAGATTTTTGTAGTATATTTTATGGGCAAACTGGCAAAAAACTATAATATAAAACAGAAAAATTGTTACGACATTTGTCTGTTATAGACTTTGAAACCATCCAACCGACGTGGACGTGCCCCAGTCGATGTGAATCGGTTTCAGAAAGGCAATAATACGAAGATGGTTTTAGACGACTAAAACAAAAAAAACAGTCGCGGCAATAGAATACCTACCACAGGGGCGGAGTCGCGGGAAACTGTAGTATCAATGAAGGACAAAAATAAAATAATGTAGAAATAGTATTTACATACAAGTATTATAATCACAGAACAGAGATAGGTTTTTTTAGTAATTTTATAACCCCCCCCACCAGATGGACCAGAGACCTGGTCAGGGTTGCGGGCGGCCGTTGGTTGCAGACGGCACAGGACCTTTCGCAGTGACGTAAATTAGGTGAGGCCTATGTTCAGCAGTGGACGTCGTTGGGCTGATATGAAGATTATAATATGATCTCTTTGGAACATAGAAGAGAGTTAGGGTGCTTTGGATATTATATTTGGTGGGACGAATTACTTGTACATATTTTATCGTTCGCAGTGGCGGAAATTAGGTGAGGCTGGACATACCAGCAGTGGGCGTCATTGGGCTGATATGATGATGACGATTCCCAATCATTGATATCTTGTTTTGTATCCCACAAAACAAGATATCAATGATTGGATGGATCTAGAACAATACAAGTTTACTTAAAGGGAATAGTTCTAGTACTTTCAGTTAGAGCGCCTTTTTCATTACTTTTTACTAACGATGATTGTGTTTATCAGGCAAACAGGTGGTGTTTAAGTATTAACCCAGAGTACCCCTACTAGAGTAAACAAATCGATATAATTGAGTGTCAAACAAGTGATAAATGTACACCGTGTTTCGCTGAATATTGAACTTTTCGTATCGTTTATTTTCTTATCGTATAGGTTTGCGGCAGCCCTGTGCTGATGTCATATACGATCATCCATATTTTATTAGTTATTGAGCTTATATTTGTATGGTTAGATAAAATAGTTTGTCAATCTGTAGGAAGTTAAATACTAACGCTTCTAAAACTTTTGGTAGAGCGACAAAACATTTAAAAGAGTTGCTCTTATTTTTAGATAGAACATTGAAACTTAACTAATGCTATAAGAAGAAACTTTCATCATAAACTAATCTAAATTAGATTAGTTTATGATTTAGTAACACAGCTTAAGCGATTGATTTAACCATCCACATCCATAGAGTGAGCATCCATGAATAATCGTAAAGCAATAGAAAACTATTGCTCCGCAAACGTCGAGCGAAGCAATATTTTACGTGTCATAACTTCGTAATGCGTCAAAGAAAAAATGTAAACAAAACACAAGGAAACTAATTTAATATTGAATGTAAATAATGTTTTCTTTGAAACAAACTGCTTTATTTCAGCGTAGTTTTTCACCTGAAAAGAAAACAAACGGTGACTTTATATTGACGTGAAATTCGACTGAATGATGACATGGTTGGAAAGGGAGTTAAAGTAAACGTTTGATACTAAAGTATAGGCGGAAAGAATCTACTGCGCTTATCCCATATGATTGGGAAAATGGCAGGAAAATATTGAACACAGGGAAACAAAAATATTATTTTTTATTCTTTTAACGTTGACACTTGAGAGAAGACTAGCGATGTGTAAATATTGATGTTATTCTCTTTAAAAACGATTTCTGGTTAATGAGAAAAAGGCAGTTGCAGGATGTTTGCATGAATTGGCAAAAACATCACATTCGAAGAACAACTTATCAGTCACAAATATTTGTCCTGTGTTATTGATTATCAGGTCAGAGTGGTTCTATATGCAGTCATGCAGTCCAGCATGTCTAGCCAAGCAAGCCTAATAGTAAGTGGTTACATATTGCAAACGTCTTACTTGTGGTGAAGCGTATGCCTGGCTTGATTGCTAGTGAAATGTAAGCATTTCGCACTAGGCTTTGATGCTTGAAACTTCTTGTAATGAACTTCTTGGAAAACCGTAAGCTGTAATATCTTTGAAAAAACTTGACAAATACTTTCTTATTCAACTATGTCGCAGAGATCCTCTTTCTTATTCCCTTTGGTAGTAAACGAGCTAGTGATCCACTTGAGGTTAAGTAATACGGGCTGTCCATAGAAATACAATGGGACATAGCTCTTGTAAAAAGTACTCGTATAATATTCTTTTGAAAATGATTATGTTATTGTCTTGAGTTTCTTCTAATTACACTTTGCCATCTGGATAAACGGAGTTATGACATTGCCTCATCAGGTAGCTTGTGACCACAGCCAGTGTAACCTTATCGGAACGTTAAGCAAAATAAAATAAACACATAATGGACGATCGTATACTAGTACATGTTTATGCATGTGTGTACAGAGCGTGCTACTAATGCATTATCCTTGCAATATACATAGTAAACTTCTCACCTTTAGATATAAGTAATTCCAAACATCCCAGATTGTACCAACAAATAATTGTTTGACAAACTCGCGTAATTATCCTTTACGGTGTTCGGAGAACACAATTAACTAGGTAAGGGAATACAGATATGTCTCGTGCCACTTAAGCCATTATACTGGTCGGTACTTGTATAAGTTTGGAGACTATTTTAAAGCTAGCTTAGGGCTGATGCAATAGAATTCCTGTACAAACATGCTCTGACCAAGGACTAATATTATTCCTAGCATCATAGCGTTATGCCTTTTTTATGTCCCATGCCATGGGCGACGAGTCTCTGCCGTCAAGCGAGCATATTTCCAAACTCTGGCTAATTTTGGGAATTCCATAATATAAATTCCAAAATATGCGTAGGTAATAGTTTTTTTTTGTACCCTGACAACGATATTATTATAGCAAGGTCTGCTAGGGATTCTAAATTTTTTTTAATGCACCTGAGAATCACGTCATAGATAAAACCTTAAATCCTTGTGGCGTCGATATAGTTTTGTTTTGATGTTCGTAATTGTTTTGTAAAGAGTATAATTTCTTGGACTAAAATTGACTTCATTGGAATTACTATAAACTAGGAAGATGTACAATCGAACAAGAAGTGACAGCCCTAGACCAGTCGTACTTTAATACAAGTCTGTCTATCTGCTTATTATACTCAAGAGGTTTTCTTATAAGTGTTGTTTATTGTGAACTTTGGGCACGTTGTTTATATTTATGGACATATATCTTAATATATAGATGTAAGGATATATACCTCTGGGTATAGTCAGTGTTACGGGTAGTTAGTAAACTTTAGAAATATATGAAATGATAATATGTGAAAAAGTGTATTTTTGCAACAATAAGTTAACGCTTATTTACTTGTACGGTAAAAGTTTTGAAAAGCTAATATATTGCTGTCTTTATTTTTCACAGTGAGTAAGACAGAGACAACAACGCATTTGAATTATTAAATTCACTGTGTACACAGTTTTAGAAGAATTGAAAATGCACGGCCAACTTGCGCATCGGGCAACTTGAGGCATTGGATCAGAGATGATGTACGTAGTGAAAGAGAAAGATTATAGGTATTTTCTTAGTTTTAAATATAAAATCAGTACTTTGTAGTGGCCTTTTCAATTTCGGTATTATTATATAATGTTTTACAGATAAAATTAACAGAGAATGAATTGGAGAATATTATTAAACAGACGTCTAATAAGTTGAGGTGAGTTTAATCTAATTTGTTCTTATGGATTTGGCAAGATAGCGGGTAAACATGTTTGTTCAGTGCCTAGAAGAATTAATTGTCTTGTGACAAACTTTTTTTTGTGGACTAAAGTAAACAATACGGCCAGACGTTTGTAAGTTAGAAGTAAGACCAAAAAGTTCGCTCTAAATGTATAAATCATCACTATTATACTACGTTCAGTTTTAATAGCTTCTAAAATTATCATTTTTACAAGAACAAAGTTGATTTGTTGCCTCTGCCACTGATATAATATTTTTTTCAGTGTATAATGCACTCGGGGTCTAATATTTATTTTTTATCCGCCAACCACCCAGTAAGTGAAAGCAATTTTTTCGAGAATTACATTTAAAATTGGTCCAATGTACGATGAAATTGAATTTTCGTTTCAATTTAAACATCGCGCATCGCAGTTACTTGCACTGAACAGAGCTTGTTATAAAAAATATTATAAAATTGAATTATTTTTTAGGCTTTGATTCATCGCATCTACTTATAAGTGTCTGATAGGCTATCTGACACTTAAGTAACGGATTCTTGACATATTTTTTATATAAAATCTATCACTTAGTTTTCCGAGCGATAATCACTGTACCTAATCATGCACTTATTTTGGTAATCTTTAGGTACTTTAAGGCCCTGTACAAAGCCAATGTTGAGCTAATCCAGGGGGTGAAGCAGGGAAGCTGAAGCACGAGCCCCCCGCGCCTTTCAACAATTCATCCCAAAGAACAAACTCGCATTCACGTCAACCAGCGGCGGCCTTATTCTCGCGCCGTCCGTATTCTGGTCGAACAAAATAATTATTAGGTACGGTAAAATATTTCTAATGTTTTCTATTTTTAAACCAAAAGATCTTAGTTTCTTTCTTTACCCGACTGTCAAGAAGGAATGGGAGGGTAATGTTTTTCGCGCGTATGTATGTTTGTTTTTGGGCATGTCTGTTCCATTGTGACCTTGTGTAGCCTAAACGGCTTGGTTGATTTTAAAGTGTGAGGTGTCATTAGGTTCGTATTTTTTCCTCAAGTGTCATATTTTTTTTTTTTTTTTTTAAAAAGACAACGCCCGCACTACGGAACAAGCCCTGTGTCGCGGGGAGCTTTACAAACATGAAACTAACGGACACAAAGTACACCCAGACTAGAAACAAATATCTATGAATCACACAAATATTTGTCTCGTGTGGGAATCGAACCCACGTCACCCAGCACGGCGATGTAGTGGCGAGGCGACCACCTTAACCACTGCGCCACGGTGACAGTCATAGGCTATGTGACGTCAACAAAAAATTAATAGGGCGGACGGAAACTGTCTAAACAGAATTTTTTTTAGTGCTATCGGAATATAGATATCAAATGAAATGAAATGAAGCCACTGCTCAGTTCCTATTACCCGTATCATGATGTTATATAGCCTACAAACAAAAACTCTTTTAGGGTTTTTTGGTTTTTTAAATGAACTCTTGTTCAATAGACGATGTCTGAACTGAACATACGCAAAACGTGCACTTTAAATGAAGTGATATACAAGGAATTACAGTTTGTACCAAGTATTATAATCGTCTAGCATCGTATTAAACACTAGAAGTCGCGAAGGGCTTCGCTCCCGTCCTTTTTATTTGGCCACTGCTCAGCCCTTATTAGCTGTAGTGTGATTTTATATAGCCTATAACCTTCCTCGATAAATGGCCTATCCAACACTAAAAGAAATTTGCAAGTTGGACCAGTAGTTCTTTACATCCTAGCGTTCAAACAAACAAACTCTTCAGCCTTATGATATTAGTATAGATTTTTCGCGTTTTTGCAACTTTACACTGATGCTTCGCTCCTATTGGTCTCAGCGTAATGTTATATAGCTTAAAACCTTCCTCAACAAATGGACTATCCGACACTAAAATAATTTTTGAAATCCGACCAGTAGTTCCTGAGATTAGCGCGTTCAAACAAATAAACTCTTCAGCCTTATAAAATTAGAATATATTTTCCGCGTTTTTGCAACTTTTTCACTGATGCTTCGCTCCTATTGGTCTCAGCGTAATGTTTTATAGCTTAAAACCTTCCTCAACAAATGGACTATCCAACACTAAAAGAATTTTTGAAATCCGACCAGTAGTTCCTGAGATTAGCGCGTTCAAACAAACAAACTCTTCAGCTTTATAAAATTAGTATAGATTACACGTGCGAAATAAACATTTAAAAATAATATGCATTTTATATTTAAGTGAGAGATGGACCATGTTACTTGAGATAGTTACAAGAGTAGGATAATATGGATAATGTAATTTCGGATGTCAACTTTTTAAAAAAGAGAACGATCCTATTTTTACGTGGGAAAAAATAAAGCATTTGGAAGAAAAACAAGTATTTTTCCTAAATATATTAATTATATTTGTTTATTCTCATGAAAAAATACACATAGCATAAGCTAACGTTTTTTTGTCTTTGAATCTTTGGAAACTTTCTTCACAATCAAATTGACAATGACATCTAATAACTTTCAAAGGGCTTAAGTGAATATTTCTTTCGACTTTTAAAACTAATATTTAGCTAAATCAAGGTACACCGAGAACAGCAGATACTGGCCAACTAAGCAGGATTCAACCGAGATAATGATAGGGTGATGATAACGTGAACAGTCCTTTTGTAAAAACCAAACAAAAATAAAAAATAATTTATGTAAATATAAAATATAATAAGTAATAAATAATTTTATAATTATTTACTAAAGCAGGAAATAAACTAGCTACAGCTAGTTTATTTCCTACATATACAACTGTTTTTGACGTTCATAAGTATATACACAATTGTTTTACATGAATGAAGAATTTTTGACTTTGACTTTAAGAGGGTTCATACAGAAATCGATGAAATCAAGAGATTTCCACGTTCGCTACAGAATATGTCTTTATATGTAGCGAAGTAATTTTTGGCATACATAGACAACAGTTTTCTTGTCTAAAAAGTGTATTAAGAAAAACAGACTATTTATTATTAGTATTTTAGTTAGAACAGTTCTTTCGCAGAGCGTTTTAAGAAATTCAACGAAACAAGCCTACTTTCTGATTCGCCAGGGACTAAAGTAATTGAAATTCATAGAAAAAAAAGCTTGTGTTAAGGTCTACATATAGTCCTTTAGTTAGTGTATTGAAAAAATATTAGAAATATTCATTTTTTTATAACTAAAACTTAAAAAGTAAAATTCTCAAAAACGTTGAACTTTGATCAAGTTTGATGAGAATTTTGGTACACTATATGTGTTTAAAAAGTCGATTTTTTTACATTTAATTATTAAGCAAGATGTTGTCATTCATAAATGTCCATAATATTTTCGAAATCCCTTTAGAAATATTTTAAAATGATTTTTGAAAAGAGCCTAAAAACGCCTTATATTTCGGCGCACAGGCCGTGAGAAATCAGTACCGGCTGAGGCCTTCTAGAGAGAGGACGTAACGCTTTGCTTCCCGCGCTCCCGGTCCGATGTTTACGTAATATTTGTATATTTCAAGAGAGTTCAATACCAGTTGATACTTTGTTATGGAATTTTTTTTTAATTAAAGATCAAATTATTAACTTTGCTGCTTTTGGGCTGATGGGCTCGAAAATCGATATCTGATGATCCCATTAGTCACTTGGCATAGTTCTGAAGTCAAAATTGTAAAAATGCCCGCCATCTTGAACTTTGTTGTTTTTGGGCTGAGTGATACCAAAATCGATATCTGACTATCCCAGTGCCCATTGGGCATAGTTCTGAAGTCAAAATTGTAAAAATGCCCGCCATCTTGAACTTTGTTGTTTTTGGGCTGAGTGATACCAAAATCGATATTTGACGATCCCATTGGTCACTGGGCATAGTTCTGAAGTCAAAATAGTAAAAACGCCCACCATCTTGAACTTTGTTGTTTTTGGGCTGAGTGATACCGAAATCGATATCTGACTATCCCATTGCTCATTGGGCATAGTTCTGAATTTAAAATTGTAAAAATGCCCGCCATCTTGAACTTTGTTGTTTTTGGGCTGAGTGATACCAAAATCGATATTTGACGATCCCATTGGTCACTGGGCATAGTTCTGAAGTCAAAATAGTAAAAACGCCCACCATCTTGAACTTTGTTGTTTTTGCGCTGAGTGATACCGAAATCGATATCTGACTATCCCATTACTCATTGGGCATAGTTCTGACGTCAAAATTGTAAAAATGCCCGCCATCTTGAACTTTGTTGTTTTTGGGCTGAGTGATACCAAAATCGATATTTAACGATCCCATTGGTCACTGGGCATAGTTCTGAAATCAAAATTGTAAAAATGCCCGCCATCTTGAACTTTGTTGTTTTTGGGCTGAGTGATACCAAAATCGATATTTGACGATCCCATTGGTCACTGGGCATAGTTCTGAAGTCAAAATTGTAAAAATGCCCGCCATCTTGAACTTTTTTTTTTGGGCTGAGTGATACCAAAATCGATATTTGAAGATCCCATTGATCACTGACCATAGTTCTGCGCTCCCGGTCCGATTTTTACGTAATATTTGTATATTTCAAGAGAGTTCAATACCAGTTGATACTTTGTTATGGAATTTTTTTTTAATTAAAGATCAAATTATTAACTTTGCTGCTTTTGGGCTTTTTTTACAATTTTGATTTCAGAACTATGCCCAATGAGTAATGGGATAGTCAGATATCGATTTCGGTATCACTCAGCCCAAAAACAACAAAGTTCAAGATGGCGGGCGTTTTTACTATTTTGACTTCAGAACTATAGCCAGTAACCAATGGGATCGTCAAACATCGATTTTGGTATCACTCAGCCCAAAAACAACAAAGTTCAAGATGGCGGGCATTTTTACAATTTTGATTTCAGAACTATGCCCAATCAGCAATGGGATAGTCAGATATCGATTTCGGTATCACTCCGCTCAAAAACAACAAAGTTGAAGATGGCGGGCATTTTTACAATTTTGACTTCAGAACTATGCCCAGTGACCAATGGGATCGTTAAATATCGATTTTGGTATCACTCAGCCCAAAAACAACAAAGTTAAAGATGGCGGGCATTTTTACAATTTCGACTTCAGAACTATGCCCAATGAGCAATGGGATAGTCAGATATCGATTTCGGTATCACTCAGCTCAAAAACAACAAACTTTCATGATGGTGGGCGTTTTTACTATTTTGACTTCAGAACTATGCCCAATGGGCACTGGGATAGTCAGATATCGATTTTGGTATCACTCAGCCCAAAAACAACAAAGTTCAAGATGGCGGGCATTTTTACAATTTTGACTTCAGAACTATGCCCAATGAGCAATGGGATAGTCAGATATCGATTTCGGTATCACTCAGCCCAAAAACAACAAAATTGAAGATGGCGGGTATTTTTACAATTTTGACTTCAGAACTATGCCCAGTGACCAATGGGATTGTCAAATATCGATTTTGGTATCACTCAGCCCAAAAACAACAAAATTCAAGATGGCGGGCATTTTTACAATTTTGACTTCAGAACTATGCCCAATGAGCAATGGGATAGTCAGATATCGATTTTGGTATCACTCAGCCCAAAAACAACAAAGTTGAAGATGGCGGGCATTTTTATAATTTAGATTTCAGAACTATGCCCAGTGACCAATGGGATCGTCAAATATCGATTTTGGTATCACTCAGCCCAAAAACAACAAGGTTCAAGATGGCGGGCATTTTTACAATTTTGACTTCAGAACTATGCCCGTGATCAGTGGGATTGTCAGATATCGATTTTGGAGTCGATCAGCCCAAAAACAACAAAGTTCAAGGTGGCGGACATATTCACCACTTTGACCTCAAATAGTCATATTCATCATCATCATCATATCAGCCGCAGTTATTATTGAGAAATTAATTGTTAGTCTAATATAAAATTAATTGTATTTTTCTTTCTTTCTAATAAAATTGTATTTTAATTGTTAATAGAATACAATACGATTAATTACAATTAATTATTGATTAATTTAATTCGAAATTTTATCCTATTCAACTTTATCAAAATACGAGGTTTAAAAATACCAAACTCACTAGTACGCGCTATATTGTTGTACCACACAGCATTAGAGAAGTGTGCATGTTTCGGCTATGTGTGCGTGATTTAAAAACCTATTTGCGAGCAACTTGAAAATGTATGAACCCTCTTAACGAAATTCCTATATCTCATCAAAAGTCTACTACAACAGGGCACATTTTCTTTATTATCTTCAAAAATAGAAAAGCATTGTAGCGATCCTTCAAAAGTTAACTGTTGTCTCTTACGATATGGTAGAGTTGGATAACCTTCAGAATCGAAACTTCTCTTACGACCCAGTATATTTTTTTGATTTATGAAAAATCCCCAATAAATTGTTCTTACCGATATGAATTGTTTTCCTTCAATGGCATGCCTCGAGCTTGACGAGAGTAAATTTCGGGTAATAGCCAGTCCATAAAAAATTACAACAACTTTGGTATCATTATTGTTTATTTCCAATACTCTAAATTTTGTACGTTATTATAAAGTAGCCACCACGTTCATGTGACGTATGTAACAGCGCCGTCTTAGCGCTCGCTAGTTGTTAGCCTCAGCGACATCTTAGCAACACCGGCCGCCGGTGACGTGATAAGAATAAAACCAATGCAAATATTATCTCCGATATTGAGAATTGTTGCAAGATATTAAAGTTATGATAACTGATTCTTGTATCCAAGAAGTTTTCTTCTAAATAAATAAAATGTTTATTTAAAAAATACGAAAATAGCGTGAACCAAAAATTTAATCAGAGTGACGTGACCTTCCTTCCTAACGGCTCGTCGCCGACTGGGAGGGGGCACAATAAACAACCTACACTAGTACCTCATGTGAACGCATAAGGTTCAAATTGCTGAGATGTTTGACTTTAGTCAAATCTATCAAGCGTCGAATTAGACGTGTTTTCGCGAATTTCTCTTAATAAAAAAAAAACTACGAGACTTAGTGAAATAATTTTTAGGTAATTCTCTAGCTTATTAAATTTCCTTTATTATCATAGCAAAAAATATATTACTTTACGATCTAAATATAGCAAACTGCGCGACGAAAACATTTTCTAAGGGTCATCTTTGTGACCTTTTTTCTACGAAACTATTATAATTACATAAAATATTTTTAGGTAAGTCTTTTCTTTAGATTCTCGACTTTATCCAAGTAAATTTTCTGGTTTGTAGTATATACCGATACGGCAAACTGCGCGACGAAAAATTGAGAGTTTTTCGGTGTTTCCGTTTGGACAGCGCCTTAAGTATAGAATCTCGTCCGTCGTATATACCTATGCCATCATTGTGCCGGGCTATTATTAAAGTTCCTACAGAAGTTTTGTTTAAAGAATACCGACAATATGCAAAGTATTGTAATATTATCTAAGAATCAATAAAATTAAAATGGCGGTAAAGATAATAAGAGTTTTCAAATACAAAATAGTGCGGGCTTAGGTATATTGAGGAAATATGGATATGGATGTTTGAGTTTTTTATGCCCGCTTTGTACCGCTGTCAGTAAAAAGTAGCCTATGTGTTCCAAACTATAATCTATCTGTTTTCCAAATTTCATGCAGATCCTTTCAGTCGTTCTGACCATACATTGATCGATTCATTCTAACTTTCGTATATATAATATTAGTAGGATTACCTATATTTATACAGCAACAAAAACACAAGCAATTAGTAGGGTAATTAAATGAATGAAGTGTTTGTATCATGCGACACGAAAGTAATCACAGATAAGAAAAGTTAATTAAAAATAAATGTATTGTTATTAATCACTTAAATCGTTCAGTCACTGACCTCAATAACCTTTCATAGAAAATTACTTATTAATAAACCTGATTGGTATATTATTAGGAGTAATTTCCAAAAGCTTCCGAGAATTTATTCCAAAGTAAATGAATATTTTTGTAATTGGAAAAGTAGTAATGGAATTTCCAAGAATTATTCAGTAAATAATAATCAACGAGCAGCTTTTTAGAAAAGCTGGATTGAAAATTTGTTTTTTTGAAGTCACTTATTGTTATAAAACTGAGTGAAATTCGTATCAGTTAATCGCATGTTTTGTAAGGTTTCCCGAATGTGTAATTAATAGTGTTCAGAGATCCATGGTTATAGTTTGTGATAATGATGTAAAAATACCGTCTACTTTAGATTTCTTTTCCAATCTATACTAATATTATAAAACTGAAGAGTTTGTTTGTTTATTTGTTTGCATTGTTGAACGGTTGAACGGCTAATCTCAGGAACTACTGAACTGAATAAAAATTCTTTTAGCGTTGGATAGCTCATTTATCGAGGAAGGCTGTAAGCTATATAACATCACGCTACGATCAATAGGAGCGAAGCACCGGGTAACAGCTAGTGTTATTATAAAACTATGACAAAAATAATATTTCAACATGACTTCATCGTGGTTAACCCTTAGCTACCTAACGTGTTTTTGAGTTACACAACCACCTAACGTCGGTCATGGTGACCGCTTACATTATTTTGTGTTTTTAATAAGAATGTATTCTAAAAATGACACAAATGAAAGACAGATTATAATAATTAATATATTTTTATTATAAAAACGTTGTTAAAATTTGAGTAGGAACTTTAATTAACATTTATAATCAACATTTATCACTAACTTATAATTTTAAAACAAAATTTACTTAAAATCAATATGTGAGATAAATTAAGGAACAATCAGAAAAACTTAACCAAATATCCTTATTTCTTGTTGATTAGATATATAAACTATCAGTTAAAATTATTAATAGCACAATTGAATCACAGTTGTTATAAAATCACAAACTGTTAAAATTTACAATTTTTGACGACAGTTCACGCACATTTTTTTATATAATTCTTGTACCTGGCGAGTGGAACGTCATCGTGGGATGACGTATCCTCCATTGGTAGGAGTTCAACACCGCTTCTTTCATCATTTGAGCACTCTGGTTCATTACAATCAATTTCTGAATCAGTTTCAACTTCTCCTTCAATGTAGTGATCCACTGGAACATCTTCTGCATCGCTGCAATCTTCATTCATCAATTATGGCACATTTAATTCACTTGCCGAATCCGAGTTACACTCTTCTAACCACCTCATAATGTTAGCGTTCGGTTCCGCCATGGTAGACCTTCGTATAACTAAAACAACAAAAATAACAAAATTTTATTAGAAATACGTAACCACCTAACGTCGGTCACCAGGACCGCTAGCGAAATATAATTACCTGTAATTTTTTAACGCTTGCACGTGTGAAGCAATCCGGCGCTGGGCGCGTACTCCGGGGCGCACGGGTAAGGTACATGAACGCATACACGCGTAGATCGCGTCATAACGTATTTATTCCAAAAACAAAATCCGTTGGAGTCACTGTGACCGACGTTAGGTGGCTAAGGGTTAAATTAAGGTAAACCACCTGAAAAGGTACCAGAATATTTCATTTCAGACTTCTTGGAAATGAAGAAAATATTTCGGTAACAAAAGACAAGTATCAACTCAAAAATAAAATAACATAAATATAATATGTTATGCGAATTCAGCCTTTGATGTTCAGGGATATCTTTGTTAAATTAGGCTTAGGATGAGCCACGAATCTGTTGATTCGAGTGTACCTCTTAAAGACTAAAATTGTTTATTGATCAATTGACCTTTCGAGCCTAAGTGCCCTCTTTCTAAATTAATAATGGATTAGCATTTGGATCCCGACCCTACTTACTGTTAACGGTTACTTAGTCGAAATAGCTGACTTTTTTACTTAAGGAAAATTAAAGACGAGAGATGACGACATACCAATGTTAATACACGTCAGTAATAACTAAAGCATAAGTACCTGCCTTACGACTAGATTCCATCAAAGTGGTAAAGGGAAAAGGGGAAATGTATTGTAGTAGAACATTAAATGTCAATATTTCAATTAAGCGTGTGCCACACGGATGTAATCTTGCGTTTCAACAGAGATGACCTTGGTGGGAGCTTGGATCATCTCAAAGTATCTTCACTCAGACTCAGAAATTATTTATTTATACTTTATTGCACACAAAGAAAAGAAAACACAACAAATAATCTTAAAATCTAAACAAGTATGTACAAAGGCGAGCTTAACTCATACTTGAGTTCTCTAACAGTGGTAGACGAATGAAGTAAAAATTTGAGATTAGGTTAAAGAAGTGTACAACTAAACGACTGAAGCAAAAAAATTTAAAATTAATTTTACAAGTATCTCCATGACGCAACGTGTTCGCGATTTGTAAAGATTAAAACAATAATGTAAGTTTAAACTGCCATATCAAATCAAAATTACATAGACATGGCTTCAGGAAGCGTTAAATTATAAGTCGAAAGATTTATCAGTGACATTAATATAAATCAAACAGCGATTAAATCGGTGGATAGCCATAAGTTATGTGGAAGTTAAGCGTTAATTAGTGAACATGGCCCTACCCGCAAGTTCAGTGACTCGCCAATATTGTTAATGTTTAGGAAATCAAATCATATTTTGAAGTAAGTAATGAGTAAGAAGTATATCGGAGATGAACTCAAATTGAGTCGACCCGACAGGTAAAATACCTACCTTCAACTAACGCTACAGAAGAAAGTTATTACTTCTTTTTCACGAGTAGAAGTAAATAGTACAGGGTTTTGTTTTAGCAGTCGCCTGTTATAATAGAATATATTTGTCGATAATTTTAGGGAAGCCTTGAACTCATCACTTTCTCTCAAGTAATACTAATTCCAACGATTACAAAGAAAAAAGTCATCCCAAATATCTTCAAATGGAAAGACCGAAATTGGCTCTGTTACGTTAAAATTAGGCCATCTGCCTACCCTTAATGTTGAAAGGTGTGATGTTTCCGTAACTTTTGTAGATAAACGGATTACTTTACGACTGCCGTGTACTTTTGTTTACTTATTCATGGCGCACCGGGACGTCGTCGGTTTAATTTAGGTTAGCGAATGTTTCGTAGACATAACTACTACATAAGAGTTAAGTCCTGTAAGGAGGGATAAATAAAGAGGTAGGTCCTCTTTATAAATTAAATTACTCATTAAAAGAGCAGCCCTATATTATTAAGGTGAAAGTTTGTTAGGATGGACCTTTGTGGATTGTGTGATGGACCATGATGAGATGAAACTTGGCAGACAGAAACACTATGTACTGGATTAACTTTTCATCCCATTATGTAATAACTCGCATTTTGAAATAATTCGCAACAAGTGAGCGAATAAATACTCATGGAGCATGCAGTCGCTGCAATAAGCTAGTCTTGTGTATTATTATATAAACTTTTAAATATAAATACATTTAGCGTCTCCGTCTCGACCTTCATTGAACTGCCTATCGGTACCCCTGTCTGGGTAACTAAAATTCCAGAATTAATCCCTCGGTAGGAGGCTAAAATTCCTGATTGGACCACCCTCCCTTAAATGGTTGGAATTCTTAAGTTGCCTCTTCGATTCCTTGTATCAAAACCTAATTATACACACTGTTGAATAAAATACAAAAAAACAAACATAAAAAAACAATTTTCTTCTTATGGGTGTTCTACACGGTTATAAACACTTAAAACGTTCCAACAGAGTGACCTTGGTGGGAACTTGGTTGCCATCCGCGTAGTTTTTATACAACAGCCGGCTACACGGTTGGAATCCACCAAGGGCACCTCTGTGGAAGCAAGTTTATAACCATGTGGCACGGCTTTTAGTTTGAACAAGACAATGTGAACGGCGTGTAAAGACCAAAAAGTCGATTATAATTCGAAATAAAATTTATTAGGTTCAGTAGGTATAGTCATAGCCTCAAAGGTGCAGGCTTGATTAAGGGGTGGCCGGGTAAAGCGGACTATTCACTGTGCAATGTACCAAATGATCTATTTTTTTATAGGTGATCCCTGTGTCACGAAGGAATTTACGAATAAACAAACACAAAGCTGCTATTTGTGGACTGTAAAAAGACTTTACCAAAGTAAGAATCGAATCCACAAGTTCGGGTTCAGAAGTATATTACTAGGGCCACTGAACTACGAGGTTTCTTGGTAAAATCCTTAAAACAAACTTTTAATATTGAACAAAATCAATGCCAATACAATCAAGTACAAAACTTATTCAAATAAATGCACGAATTTTATAGCCAAAGCAAAAAATAACAACGATATAAAGTTAATGCAAATAGGTGCCAATTAAAAAAAAAACACGAAAACAATTGCAACATTATACATTATCATTATTATTATATGAAGACATAAAATTGTTTTTTTATTGAAATCGGCCAGCAATGTGGCATAGGTACAATGAATATTCGATCGTTGTGTTCCGCTAAATATCCGCGTTGTATAATAACAGGCTAAAAGAAATTCATTCTGTTTCACAAACTGAAAGTCATATTTTGTTATCAGAATTCGCCTCAAATAGGAGAAGCGTAAAATACATTAGAGGTTACATTTGCTTACCCATCAATGTAGTTTGCGAAAGAAAAACTTTGTTATAATTTTAATATCCTATCGATACTGATGTTTATCAAAGCGCAACTTGAACAATACAATTTGTGTGGCTCGGTCAATGCCGTCCCTTATCATATGATCAATATTTAGCCCTCAGTGCGATGCGTGACGGGAACGCATTTTGGCGGCACTCCCATTTCGCTTGCACCACCTACCACACACACACAACCTAACTCACTCACACTCTTCCAACGTCCTAATAGACGTACTTAGGGCTGATTTTATTAAGAAAAATTCACACACCCACACATACACACACACCTAGTTTTAATATGCATAGGGTTGCTTCTTAATAAAAATGGAGCACACACTCATACATAATGTTTTGTATACACACATGGTTAGGGGTGTGATGTTTTTTTTATTGATTACGGTAGGTCAGTGAGCTTTTGATCCATTATGCATAATTAAATAGTGGCACTGATGACAAATAGGTGTTTTGTATGTAGAAACAAGGCATTAGGTACGTGAGATAGTGTAAAACTGTATTATTCTCCTACTAGTGTATTTGTTTGTGGGTTGGCAGCGTATTTAAATTTAATTTTGTTTATATAAGTCATATACATTTCTTATTTATTTTTTATAATACTGAAACATTCATTCGATTTTTGGATTACGATAGTAAGTTTAAGTTGTTTTAAAGGGTTTTGCAGCGATTTTGTAAGTTTATAGCATTTTTAAATATCATAAAACATAGTATGAACTAAGGAATATACTAACTAACACGCAATAAATATTGAAGTCTTTAAAATAATCTTTACTTGCCCTTTCTGAGGGTGAATTCAAATTTTAACAATAGATCAATCTACAACAACAAGTATATAAATTTAATTTATAAATAACACGAAATTACGTTCAGATTACATCAACCCCTTGACAAATCCACGTGCAAAAATCAGCAGGTATACCGATCCCAGCTTTACAAAGTGACGCAATAACTCAAATTCATAAAACTGTACCTAACTTGTACTCCCAAAATTGTCCGTAAAATCACCCTCGTGGCGACCCTAGCCCCTGCTCTCAGTCATAGCGAGGGCTGTCGCGTGACAAATGTGCTTTTATTTAATGTGGACAAGATTACAGCTAATTTCCTAGCGTGTGTTGTAACATAAATATGGTTTATAACTATCTTTTTTATGTCCTATGTGGTTTATATTAATCAAAAACTATGATATTAATGTAGTGCATTCTTCATTAGTCGTGGTCATGTAAACTTCGTGTATAAAAACATGGACAGTGATCGATTGGGAGGGGAGTGGGGGTTTGCGTGTTCCCTTTATCGGTGTTTACCGTCGACTGAGCCAGTTCCGCTTGTCGGTATAACGATAATATACTTGAGTCTGAAAAGTTTTGACTGCTGCAGCGTTAGTTGAAATGTCGGAAAATGTCACTCGTTAATCAGATGTAGATGGATTGTTTCAAAAATAAAATGTGTCGACAGAGGGCTCCATAATGATGACAGTTTGTAAAACTTACTTTGGTGGAATAAAATACTTATTTTCAAGACAAAGTCTTAGCTTAATATAACTTAAAGGCAAAGGCACCAGAAAAACGATATTTTGTCGTCCCTACAATGGAATCTAGAGACTACTACTTACCAGAAGAAAAATAAATTATACAAAAGCTATTTTGGTGGAGGTCTTGCCCAAATGTTATATGTTGCAGTCAACGGAATGGTACTTTGGAATTTCTTGTAAATAACTATATTATATAAGACTCAAACAGTTCCACTCTCAATAAAAGTGCAGCATTTCCAGTTTAATATTTATATTTTCTTGTAACATTGAAAAAAATAAAAAGATATTCGTTCTCTGTCAATAGTTCGCGGCGCATTGCCGTATGCTGCATGACGGCAACCGTCGCTACTTTTAACTAAAACTTACTTTTATAAGTTTTCTTAGTTTCCATTCGAAGTGTTTTCTTTTCTCTTATTATAGTTGCCATAGTTGGGTGTTGTTTTAAAATATCTTTAAACTTATAATAATATTTACGCTAGCGAGTATTGCAATGGAAGTTTGAATTTGAATTTTAAAACTGTGGATATGGTAATACAAATGTATTGGTATATTTATATGCACTTGTTTTCTTTTATATAGAAATTGTTTACAATATGGACATTTTGATAGCACACTGGCAATATCTTTTCAAGTATAATTCTGGATTTATAAGATATAAATGGAATTAAATTATCTAAAAATTTATCAGTCTTAAGGTTTGAATTGGGTTTAGCCCTCGATAACCTTCTATTGCTTGTAAGTGTGATTATAATATTTATTTTGTATCTATCAGTTAGTAGAGAACAATTAATTACCTTTGCATTCTGCATGATGGAAGTGCCAAAACTAGTATTGCTGCTAGTGACTTAGAAAATCATTATCCAATCACAAGGTTTCTGAAGATATCAGAACAAAGCTCATCTCATTTGCAAGAGCACAATACTATTATCTCCATCTCATCCGATCGACGTTGTTGTACCTGCTTATGCATAAGTAATGATAAACGATTTTATATTCGATGTCTACCAACCCTAAGACCGGCGCCTTAATTCTCGCGACGGGGCCGATCCCCTGTAAGGGTTGTCAAACATTTTCGACTTCATTATAAACGGTGCCGGTGTCCCCGGGCTTTCACAAATCACATCAAGGTAGAAATTGATGGACGGCTGCAGAGTTGTTCTTGGCTATAATAAAAGTTATAGCACTGAGAATTAATGGAGGACTTAAATGATTTGATAAGCTTTGTGTTTGACGCTTCAACCAAATACTTACAGAAAAGTAATATTTTTAAGATTTGCTGATATGAATAATCTTTGAATCATTCATATCGTAGTCTATTATTCTACTAAATCTACATTTATACATAGATAAGTGATAGACCCTATGGGTCACAACAACAATATTGGTCACAATTAAATGATGTTCATTTAATTGTGACTAATAAAAAACCTATTCTATTGCACCTAAATAATTGTTGTTATATATTATTTAAAGATTTGTATTTTATGTAACGTTTTTTCATCACATCTTACAGTTACCAGCATCATAATACGGCGGCAATACTAAAGGCTTTGATATACCAACGTTCATTTGAGATCGTCACTTACCTTGCCTCATTTAAACATTAAATGAGGATGGCGCTCTTCAAACACCTGATAAAATCATCGCCTTTACGACACTCACGAGTTACAATACCGAACAATCATTATAAGAACATAAGAGATTCCTATTACTGATTATAACATGAAAAAGTTGCTACAGGAAATATTACACACCGCGGAGTTTTATCTCAATCATAAAAGAAACTTTATTGATAACCATGATATCATAATATCTAATGTTTATGCTCATATGATATCTGATTCGCTTTTGATGATGATAACAATATTTTGATGTCATACGATGCTGTTTGGCGGTTTTGTGCGTCGTAAATTTGTGTGGTTCATTGCTGCGACAGGTGAATGGGAATTATAAAATAAACATATCACGATACGTTTAACCATGTGTAAATATTCAGGATTTTAGTCCCATATTCCGCAGTATTCGCAGCACTCCTATATCAAACCGCATTTTTATGTAAAGAGATGTCATAACCGTGTAAGGAATCAGGGCGTTACGGATTCGCTGTGCTGTATTGTATATCGCTCTAGCTCGTCGCGGGGTGCTTTTATAGTCGTATATTTCTCTCTTCATCTTTATTACGAATTTATTACACACCCCCTGAGAAATAATGCGAATATTTATTGCTCTCGTATTAATGAATTCCCCTAACATTTTTTCCATTACGAATCCGTATTTCTTCAACGCAATTTAGCGCAGAAATAAAAACGCCTACAAAAAATTAAGAGCAACACTCATCCTTCACTTAATGTTAAGTAATCGATGTTTTTTGTCAGGCGTTTATAAATGAAGTAACAAAACGTTCCGATAAATTTGTCGAACAAAGACTTGACTTCATTGGTTTGAAATCGTTATAGTCTTAATGTGTTGAGATGTCCCAGGCAGACGTTCCATTTACTTCGCTTTCTCTTTGAGAAGCGTTCTTTGAGCGCCGTGAAGTCGAATTCATTCAAAATGTAGGTTTACTTTCAGCGAATATTTTCTGGACACACCTTGCTTTAATAAATTGGAGCGACTAGAAATAAATTATTCTGTCAACAGGTCTGAAATAAATCTGTGCGTTAGAAAAGGAAGTAGGTAGCTAAGTATATATTTTAGGAGTAAACTTATTTTTAGATGAAAAATGTGCGTACTTTTAGTACGAGTCAGTTTCCCGAGTCTGTTACAAATGAGTGCTGAGTTTTTCAGTTAATACGAAATAAGGTTGGCGTGTATTTTTTTGTAGGCAGTTAGTTCAGCTTTACCATTTATTAATTAAGTAAACGTTCCTCAAAAGGTTTGTCAGCGTCAAGTAGAATTTACTTTGACTGCTAATTTGCAATATAACAAGCGACTTTTCAATAAGTAAGTCAGACTTGAAATTGCTTTATTTATTTAGTTAAACAAATTATTCCGTTGAAGCAACAAGTTTTGTTGAAAGCTAGCTATCTATCAAAGTTAATTAAAAGCAAAGACAAAGAGTAATCTTTTATAATCGACTTGTTATTTACAGTAATTATTATTATTAGGTATCCAACAAGCTTCCGTCTCCGGTTTCGTCTGCGTTACCCACTAATTTACGCTATAGGGATTTTATTTAGGGATAAATATATAGACCAGATGTGTTATTTTGAATTACATTATTGTAAAGTTTAGTCATTTAGTAATTCTTTAATGTAAGAGTAAATAAAAGACATCCAAACATCTGCAAGCATTCACATTATAAATACTTGATACGAAATGTCAGAACCTATCTCTGTTCTGTGGTATTCACAGACTTAAGTCAGTAATATTCGTTGTAGCCTCCTACAATGAATATTTAGTACCTATTTTCAGTCTAGGGCAGTATTTGTCTTATATGAAAACAAAGCCCAGACACAAAAACTGCCGACGTTTTTATTATGTCTGGCTTAGTTTTATTTGATGAGTTTCCTAGATATCATTAAATTTATATAATGAAACGGTTTAGTGCCGGACTTAAAAGGTAGGTTTCACACCCATATGTCACTAGCTATGTTAGATGCCACCTAATATGGGTTAGCCTACTGCTACCAACACAGGGCATTTTGTCAGAGTCATGCTGGACCCAATATTATTTTAAGGACCCTCAAACCTAAAATTTCTTGCTGTGCTACAGAGACTGGCCCATTACATTTTAAGTTAACAAAGATTACCCTAAACCACTATATTTCTTCAACCATTTATCACTCAATAAAGATCAGAAGATTGTTTAATTCTTCCCTAAAGATTAGTTGGTAGAGTGTTTTGAAAATACTAGGGGGTCTACCCCTTGTATCTTCAAAACCCTCTACCAACTAATCTTTAGGGCTACGACAGTATAATTTTCAAGTTTTATTTATTGTAAGACGATGAAACTGTTTCGATTTTAAAATGACCCCATCTTTGTCAGTTGTCTAATTTCTGTTTCTTTGCTGTTTTATTTGTTTATACTTAAAACCTCAGTAGTTGAATGCGTAGGTAATAATTGTTGTAAGTCATATCACTTAATAACATGAACTCAAACCATTTGACACTTTTATGGGTTCAGTTTTGACAAATACGTTTCTTAGCGAGCAAGAGCCGCGAGAAAGATTGCTTCCAATTTTTCAAAACTTTAGGGTTCATAGTTCAGGATATTTCGTGATAAGTGTCTCCCATTTGCCTTTGTTTCAGCGAAATGTTCTCGCTACCATACTAATTTAAGTAGAAAAGTTGTGTTTCTTGCATTAATGTAAGTACCTATATTTTTGGCACAACACGTGTAAAAATATCACATTAAAACCTTTGTTAGTCCCTAATAAATAAAATAGTTTCTTTGACGCCAAAAATACAATTCATTTATAAATACAAACAGAAACGTATAAAACAAAATGTGTAATAATAATTTACGTTTTCATAACTATATTTGTCTTTTTCCGCGAATACCAAAGACTCGACTGGAAAATAAAATGTAACATGCTCGAAAATGTAACACAAATTAGTTCTGCGAAAAAGACCTTATCATTATAAATCTCGACAAAGTTTTTGCTAGTAGGATGGAATACCAAGAATTCCTTCGAATGTTTTACAGTTTTAACTTAAAAAACTCTGTATTGGATGGTAAAATTAACGATGTTTCCTGTTTCGTGGATGTCTAGATAGACTGGTGAAACTATTTGTCTGTGTGTAAGGTGTATGTATATTTGCCATTTACTTGTATGAAAAAGCCACGAATTTTCCAGGGAATTTCGTGTGAATCGCGTGACGAAACAAAATGACTGAACAGGGCTTCGTGTGATCGTCCTTATAATTCATTGCTACGTGGCATGTTTACTTTTGTTTGTTTTGTACGAACAACAACATTGCATTGTGCTGTAAAGGACTTCTGGTCAGGCGAGAAGGCCGATATTGTAAAGTTTAAAACGTAGGAATTTGCAGTGATAGCGCTTTTGTTCCTGAATTCTTGAAGTGAGTTAAATAAATTCTTTATTTCGGTATATCTATACATAAGTCAGTACTATAATTTCGGACACTCCTTGATTCGGAATTCTTTTTCGGTATTTATAATTATATTAGCAGTTTCTGCCCATAGCTTCCTTCGCGTAAATAGCATATAATTATGTAAAAAGTAGCTTATGTTACTCTTTTGCACACGATGTACCTATTCGGTATAACGTGAAAAGACACAAAAAAATTGACTTCGTTTTAAAATAATGATCTTTCTGTGCATGTTACAATTAAAATTATAAATGAGTAAACTGAGTGTTGCCATTTGTTTAAATCAAAGTTGCATGTTCATTAATGGCCACTGCAAAAACAAATGAGGTTGACTTCCATTTAATGTTAGGTTGGTTATACCATCATTATTATTTTTATATATAGTAGACTGTAATCGTAAATGCCTCTCATTTTCTATGCTAATTTTAATCACCTTACACGGCGTACCTGGAAGGCAATAACTCGTGTGCTAGGTAAAAAATATAGCAAAGCTAAAACTTTATATAATTAGAACACTACGCTTTCTACGCTACATAATTGCAATAAATAATATAAAAGAATAAGCTTGAGTACCTAATATAAATTCAAAAATAAAAAACCAAACTCAAAATTTTTAAGTTTGATAAGCCGAACGTAGCGTCCATAACAGTTGAGGCCGATTTACTGAAACGGATAAATATATCATCATGAAAAAACCTATAAAGTATCCTAGGTAGGAGGAATTCTAATGGGATGACCGATAATTAAGAAATCTGCGTTAGATTAAAATTTAAATCTCTTTAAAGGAGAGTAGATTTTTGCACAGTTGTAGAACAATAATGGTATATTATTCATTTCTAACATCAGATTATATAAAAAGATTGAAACGCAATTATAGGTCCAAAATCAACAGAAATTCAATTTTATCCTGGATTCGTATTTGGGTGAATTTCAACAGGTCCATTAAAATATTCATTTCCGTGGATTTTTTTATCTTTAGTTTTATATAAAAAAAATTAAAGTTTTTTAATTTACGTGTCTTTTTTTTCATTGCCATAGCAAATTTTGGGCACGGAAACCATAGCAATGAGAACATGGCGATGAAAATCAAGGCAAAAATATAAAATAACAAAAAGTCTATTGATTGTTCGAAGTAAACAAATAAATAAACAAAAGAAATGGCGTTCTATCGAATGTATAATCAAGACGACAAACTTATTCAATAGAATGTTATATCTATCCATAGCGATGAAGATTTCATCGATGCCACGCAATTTTTGGTCCCGGGAAATTCACCCATTTATTTTTTCTATAAACCCACGGACTCAATATTCAGCTCTAAGTAAAACAAATAAGTAGGAAACGTGTGAAGATAGTAGAAGTTCTTAGAAGCAGAGCTGACGAATCGATAAAGTACAGCGTAAGGCTTCAGCTTAAGGCTTTATTAGCGACCTTACGTGCGTGCAGGTCATTGACTCCATCGTACTCATAGTATTTGTTGAGCCTTTGTTTGTATTGTTTATTGGCTACTAACCACGTTTACGTATTGTACCATTATTTACACGACCAGGTACTCGTTAATAGAATCACGCAATTTCTCTACAGGGATTTGTAGAGTTGTAATATGAATTATATTGATATACTGTAATCTGTCATGATTATGTCTGAGATTTTCTGAGAAAAGACGCTTGGCAGAACGTGGGGGAGTGGAACTCCTTTGATTAGCTAAACAAACAGCCACCTAAGCTAAACTCTCATTAGGGCGAGTGTGATGCAATGACAGAGTGATATTCTAGCAACCTCTTGCACAATGCATAGTAGGTTGTCATAACTACCGCTGCATGACCGAGGAAGTCACTTCTTCAAATTGTCATTCTCTTGCACAGTTCAGTTATATTGTGATTAAAACATCCTTAATCGACTTTGTATTGTTGTTAAGCGTGATATTTTCTATCTAAAAGTCTTCATTAAAATAAAAACAGGCTGTAATGTAAAACGAAACATTGAAAAGAATGGCGATGACTTTACCGACAAGAGTGAAGAGATTGTACAAGATATTTCTAGATAAGACCAATAATATAATTCCTTAGATTAGTGTAATCTAATTTGCAAGCTTTTTAGTTTCATAATATAGTATACAAATGATACATGAGTAAGTAATAAACGCAATTAAACAGTTGTGTTTGTAACAATTTGTTGTGTGAAATAACTTTTCACCCCTCGTCACATGTTTGTGTTTCATTATTGGAAGCGAAGGCTTGGACGTTTAATTTCCATCGTGCGTTCTAGTGATGTTATCTCCACGTGAAACCTAACGAATATTCGCATAAATATCCGATGAATTAATACTAGGATCACGTGATACGGTTTTAGTGAGGATTTGTATAAATACCTGTTAGACAAAATAAAAGAAACTTATGGAAATATTGATAAGCAATTCCATGAAAGTTTTTGATTTCACGGGTTAATTTTCCAAAAATCTTTATTCTGATGTTTCCTTTTTCGTTTCGTGTTGACAAATATTAGCCAAATTAGTTGACCTCGTTCTCAAGTAGTGAGATAACATTCTAGTTATATAAATCTTATCAATAATATGAATTCAAAAATTACGATGGGTGGTTGGATGTATGAATAGATGTTTGTTGCTCAATCACGCCCGTACGGCTGAAAGTATCTGTATGAAATTTTGCACACAGATAGATTGTAGTCGGGCATAGCACATAGGCTATTTTTACTGAAATTTCTACTACGCAGGTATACCGTGAGTGTATTTATAACTATTAGTACGATTAAGAACACTTTTCCTTAGCATTAGGTTACAGTTAAGAAATAATTATTAACTTACGGCATAAAGCTCTAAAAATATACACAAATTTTGCAGCTGTAGCTTTTATTATCATTATTTAACAATAAACCCTTTAAGTTAGTGTAGTGTGATAGTGCAATATATAGTGTATCGAGTGTTACATATATTTAATGAAAAACACAAGAACGATGTGACTTCCCCTTAATAGAGACAATAAGAAAAATTGTTATGGGACACATTCTTGGAATACTCTATGTAGCAATTTAAGTTATAAGTAAATTACTTATTAGTCTATAATTTAAGGCTAGATTGTAATATTTTTGATGTACTGTTAAAAATAGTACGTCATACCAAAAAAAAAAAAAATTATTTAACAATGGCCAATAAAATTAATTTTTCAAAATTATATGCGATATCTTAAATTATATCCGAGTTGATAAATTATGATCTGTGACCGTGACCGGAACCTTTGAAAGCAATATCGTATCCGCAATCTCAACAACCCTACCCATATATCTATAGATAACATAATAATTCTGGGCGTCAATGATGTACACCATTAATCACGGGACCCGTCGTTTATCATGTTTGGCCTCTCTACACGTACGAGTATTTACATATTTTTCATAAAAAAATCGCTATTTTTAAACCTTTTTATTACTGTAAAGTGATGTTTCAGTTTTTGTAAAGTTTGTCCGTTTTTATAGCCATTTGTTATATATTGTTGTCAACATAAATTTCATTATAGTAAAAGAAACATAAATATTGGGAACAGAACGAAGTAATTTGTCATTTCTGTAGCTCCTATTGCCTGATATTTCAAGCGAAAAATCTGGAGTTACAAATGTATTGGAGGATGGTTCTGGATATTGGATTGGCTCGTACTCGATGTTAAGATGAGTGATGCATCGTGTAAAATTTTGTTGTCACCTTATAATATTATGTAAACACAAGGTCCTGTAAATATTAATTCTGATGTCTGATTAATTTCGTCTCTCGCTTTGCTGTGGAGGAAAGTAGAAACCTTCTTACAATATACTCCTTTACAATACCTTCATTTTACTTTTGTTTAAATTCGTTGCTGGGTCCAAGACAGCAGGTTAGGCTTGCTCTGGGGTCCCGGGTGTCATAACTCGCTGTTTAAAAAGGTTTCGTCATAATGAATCCTTGCTTACAGGAGCCACGGTGGTGGTAGTGTATACTCAAGTGCTTAGTTATTATAGGCACTGTTGGTTATAACTGTATACACCAACATTTGGACATAAGACACTAGTTCAAGTTCTTGGTTCATGTACCTATCCAGATTTTAGATGATATTTGTGAACCTCATGCAAAGCCATACGTAGTCACACATCACACACCTCTAGACATTATCTTCCAATTAACAAACTGTAATGTAGACATTGCTAGTCATAAGTGTAGGTATAATTAATTTTCCAACTAATATTATCTTCAAGTTTACAGAGGGTCCGCTTCGCTTAGGTTGTGGAGAAAATACACTTAGATTATTTTAGTTTCTCACTGAAACAAGCTAAGAATGAGTCGGCAGTTTATAAAATAAACCGTAATTATAGGGTTAAATTTTCGAACTCAAATTTTGGGAAAGCAAATTTCTTACATAAATATTAAATGTTATTATAGACTTCATTCACAAAGTCAGGGACGTTCTAAAGACGGGACAGGTTAGGAGTGACTTTAAAATTACGAAAAGAGTTATGAACGTCGAAGACGCGGGGAGAAGTGGTATCTGCCTACCCTTCTGTTGGAAAGAGGCGTGATCCAAATGTATATCAATATTATGTATTTATTTATATACATTTGGATCACGCCTCTGTGTGATCTGAGTTCTGATTGATGCCATATTATTATGGCTGTTAGCTACCTGCGGTCGTAGTGATTAGGAGGCTATTAGCTATTTCTAGACTTTGTTAAAATATAGACTTCAAATCAGAAAATAGTGGTCGTTAAAGTAATCTTAACTTTAACAAAGAAATACGACTCAACTGAATGCCAAGTTCAGGTAAAAATACGTTTAAAGTAAGAGAGTTTACGTGCCCTTTTCCGTTGTATTTACATACTGACATTATGTTAGTAACTATGTACTCAGTCATGTAATAATTACTGTCATTATATTCGAATTCAATGTAGAAACTCATTGCAAATGTCATTGAAGTATGCATAATAGTAATAATAATCTTTATTTAATAATGCATAACATTATAACTAACTTGAATGTGACTTGTGACCTTTCCTAATTGTAACCGTACCAGTAGCTCAGTATTAGTAATCACACGGTATCCCGGAGTGAAACAGCTAGTTAAACAGAGGTACAGTTGCAAGACGGAACTTCGTTAGTAGGCAAACAAGCTCAAGTGAAGTTTGGTCAATCAATATGTTCTTACTACGTGTACTACTAGAGAATTATATACAAGTTTGAACAGGACTTAAACTAATAGGTTTCAAGAATTGACTGTCAATGTGGCGTTGCAGTTGCATTGGTCCTCGCTACTAACATTACCATTCCGAGAGTCGTGCGTTCGGTTCATTTTTTTTGTGTCATCATCATCATATCAGTCTAACGCAGTTCCTGCTGGACATAAGCCTCAATTTATTTCTGTTAACTATATTGGACCTTTGTCTCGACAGATGCCTGATTGCAGTGCCAATTTACTACGCAAATTTTTGGATATAAATTATTTGGGGACCCATATAAACGATTTTAATCAAATTTAGGCCAGCCGATTTAAATGCGTTCAGTGACACAAGTTTGTTTCTGATATAAAAATATAATTGATATTGTTTTTGTTACAGGGGGGGACAGGACCTGCCGCACCGAAATATCCGGCGCTGATAAGGTACCTTACTTCAATAATACTATATAGTATTTAACAGTCCGTGTAATGATGGATTAAGAATGTGTCACTACCCCATCTCAACCTGTGGGTGTCATAAAACGTGACTAAGGCAGTAACCATAAGCAAACAAGAGCACTGCGAGATAAGGAAAATTCAAAACAAACCCTACACCAACTCGACTGCCAAATTCAGTCCAAGACGTGCTCAGACCATTATGGGTTGTAATGATGAAGATGATGATGATGATTTAACAGTCCTGTCCACTGTCCGTGTCTGTGGCTATTGCGTGCGACCTAACATAGCTGACGTGTGTGCCATGTTTCTCTGCTAAACCCTTCAGGGATAAAAAGCGTGTGTGTAATGGAGGTCTTCACCTGTCTGTAGGTACTAATATTATAAAGCTAAAGAGTTTGTTTGTTTGAACGCTAGGATCTCAAGAACTACTGGTCTGATTCGAAAAATTATTTTTGTGTTGGATAGCCTATTTATCGATGAAGGTTCTAGGCTATATAACATCACGCGACGGCCAATAAATGCTGAGCAGTGGCTAAATAAAGAACGACGGGAGCGAAGCCCTGCGTGACTTCTCCTCTCTAAAGATCGTTCGTTTTATTCATTTGATCTATAAGATCCTCTCTAAAGGTACAGTGATCAGATCCAAAGTTTCTTATTGAGCACAATAGTTGTTAGTTCTTGAATATCGTTCACAAGTGTAACGGTATGGAAACTCGAAGGAAATGGGTTATTACGTGCTCGAAGGGATGCACTCTAAACCTTGTTCACGACGATACTTTTACACATCGCTGGAGTAATGATATGCGCTTTATACTTTCACAAATTTTAAGTGCTTCGAGAGCATTAGGGAAGTCTTTTGCTTTTGATGATGGAGTTCTTAAGGTAATTTTGAGAAATATGAAGGAAATTTAAACCTTTCCCAAAAATGGTCTGACTTTCCATGCGCATGAGAAGCCATTAGTTGTTTATCAATATTTACAACACCTTTCCCTTCGCTGCAATAGATCAATTCTGGCCGAGGTAGCAAAGAGGCCGCTGACGGCTTCTAGCCCAACAAATAATAATTATAATAATTCACCTACCCGTTAGTCAACCTTGTGAAGACGCTCACTGCTCAGTCGTAGCTGAAGATATCAAAAGACAAATTTGCGTATAAACTAGAACATTTCAGACTAGATTCAAAATTCAGTAATGAAGTTACTGACATAGAAGCTTCTCTTTTCCTTCAGCACGCACGCTTCATCACGTTTACATCAACATTATCATCAAGCTGTAGGTACTAGAGTCGTACTGTTAACTAATTTGTTAAGAGCACTAATAATTTGTGATGCAGACATAATGTGATCGTGTTGTAAGTATATACCTTCGGAAACGTCTCCCGCAGGTAGCGTTTTACAAAAATAAATCATGGACACAATGTATACTAAAAAAAGCTATTACAAACGTGAACCAAAAAAGTAAGGATACATATTTATTTCACTTACAAAACTTCATCAGATAGAAGTTATTTTTCACTTTCTCTTTACTTTTAATATAACAAGTCAAGCATTTTGCGCAAGTCTATTATCCTAACAGTTTCTTTGAAATGGCCACGAGTGCATTGTAACAGTTAAACAAGTCCTATTCCACCAAATTACATTTAACAAGATTAGTTGCAAATTTAAACAGAAAAACTTTACAATTGGAGGGAAACAACAAGAAAGTAATTAAACTAAAATTGCAAGTGAACACGAAGTCAACTTAACAAGGAAAACAGTTAAAAGAAACATGCAAAACGCAAATGGCCGGAGCGCTACACTTTACGTGCGAATTACGACTTCCTGGACTATTTGGGAACAGGTATTTTTTATGTGATTTGGCGTTCTAAAGATAAGTTTATGAGCAATTGAGCATATTCTCCTAATAGTAACTAATGAATGTATTACGCGTATGGGTGACCAATTATGAATTGTATCAAAATAACTTCGTAAAATATTATAATTAGGTGTAGTTTGAACATAGGCGTAACGTAGAGTAGCACGACCTCCAGCTAGTTGGACCGACGACCTGAAAAAGTTCACCGGGTCTGACTGGATGCGGAAGGCGGAGGACCGTGTGTTATGGCGCGTGTTAGGAGAGACCTATGTACAGCAGTGGACTTCAATAGGCTGAGATGATGATGGGGCGGAAATTAGTTGAGTTTGTTGCATATGTCCAGCAGTGGACGTCATTGGGCTGATAAATATGATGACGATGATACAAAACAAGTATTTAATTACTCTGAATGTATCATTTCGTATTTATCGGTAAACTCCTTCAGTACAACGATTTCCTCCAAGCCTAATGAATTTTAGCTACCTAAATATTTTGATATTGACGCTTTTCAAAACATACTTACAGACATTTTACACGTGCATGGACAAGCTGCACGCAGAAAGCCATCAATGCTCTTCGATTGATTGTTTGATTGTCCATTAATGAATGTGATGTCGTATTTACATGTTTACTAACATAGTTATTTAAGTTCTTATGTTTACTAACAATATATTTTCTATGTTTTTTTTTACTGAAACCAAATGATTATTATTATTATTATATATTATAATAATATCATCATTACAACAACAAATCTACTAGTTAACTCATCAAGAACACATTATGTCCTTCTGCCTCTTGCCACGCTCCCGTTGGTAAGACGTAAGACGGTCAGACGTACTTAATAAAGATGACTACAATATTTTTATTCAGAGAATCCTCCAGAATATCTTCAACAATTATTCTTCCACATCTCGAGATTACGAAGCTCGAGTTAATCTCTACTCGTAAGCAATTTGCGAGACCATTCATTGTACTTATGAAGTATTTTGTGTGGCCCAACTATTGTGACGATGAGTCTTTGTCAACATTGTGTAATTGTGTATGGTCATCACTTCTGTACACATGTAAGTGAGTCTGTAGGCGACGGGAAGATGAATGACTCGTAATTGTGTACATTAGGACAAGTTTTTTCTGTTGAATAGTCTTATTATGTAGTTTTTTGAATATGTTAATGTATAATAGATTATTCGATGACGTCAGTAATTTTAGACTATTATGGTTTCCTTGCATCTAGAATAATATTTTTTTAGAGGTTCAACGTTCAACGGATTTACTCCTTACCGTAAAAGAACACCCAGGCCTCCTTGCTCGGTAGTACACTCCCTATACGACATCAAGACATTCGAGTTGGGCAAAATAATAAAAGATTTCTCTATCATGGAATTGTTCACCAATATTTTTATTGGACCAATTTGGTTTATTTAAAAGTTTAACATAATTGGAAAAAGTCTGTGGTCACCGGAATCGATTTCCACGCGGGCCGACCCATGGGTTGAATAATGGATAGAAATAAAAAAGACAAATTAGGTAGACAAACGAACTAGGTACTTGAAAGTAGTAAATATACTTTCAATTAGGAACATATATGTAAGTAACTCACGTACTTCTTCCGCAATCCATAAGACGTGAATTTAGTTCGTAACAGTGGAATCGGATACACATAGATAGTCGGTGGATATCCGATCACATTTATATTCAATTCCGTTACGTGTATTCTGTCCAGTCACCGTCACGGGATAACTAATGTTAAGTTTCCTATCTGTATCTTGTGTGTAGTTTATTACAAGTTTAACGTCAAGTTTTAGATATCTATTTAATGCATAACATATACATATTTATTAATGTTGCTAGCTTCTCCTACCCCCTAGTTCGCTGCGCCCTCTAGTTTCGATCAAGTGGTCACCGGTCCTTCTCCAGAACCTTGACTATCCTTAAAATCCATATATCTAATTTCCATCGTGGTATAAAAAAACTATGACCCGAGAAGATTGCATCTAACGTTAAAAGGAAACAGGCAAAGTTATCTGCTGGAAATAAAAACAAAATACTAACTTTATGAAACATATCAGGCACTACCGTAAACTCTTCAAAAGCGTACGGAGCCAGAGGTAAAAGGCTATCAACGTGTGGTACAGTTTAATTGTTGAAAACATCGTACATTGGCAACACTGAGGCTCACTCGTCCACACCCGTATTCTCGTTAAAAATATACCTTTGATGAAAATATCCACTTTCCAAACTTTCCTTTTGTCTAATAAATGAGCATTTTCGTATTTATCTCTTCTTGTTGGACACTCTATAAATGTTTGTTTTATAACAACCTTTGTACTGTTGAAGAGTTGAAACCACAAAAAATGTGCTTACGACTACGTTATTTTGTTTCGGACTCTCTGTTCTACTTTATTTCTGAGTTAAATGTAGCTAAATATCTAAGGGCCTACCCCTAAGGGCATTAAGCAAAAATACATTTTTATGTACTCTTATATGCAGAGATGGTCATATTAATCTAAATTTGGCAAAATCTGTTTCATACGTATAATGTAGCTATTTATTACATAGATAATTCCAGTACCTACATTTCCATAGTTAATAGATGTTTTTAAATTTAAGCTATTTACAATTTTTTGCCTCTCGAATTGTCTTATAATTGAAAATATTTATTTTATCGAGCACCAGCTATGTTTCTTATTTCTTTCAAACGAAAATGAAATCGAACACAGCCGTCGGGCTTAACCGTGGAAATCTAATCACATTTGTGGTTTTGGTGGCTGGTTTATTTTAACAAAACGCGGAGTCTTCATTTTGTATTCGTAAAAATACGCTGAGATGATACGATTGTCTGCGGCTTTATTTTTTAATTTTGTTTGTATTTCGAATGATTTGAACTTGAATGAAAAAAGTTTTTGCTTAGGAACGTTGGCAAGTTATTTTGAGCAGCCAGTATTTTGTACGGCTTCAAAGGTTTTTAGACAATGATGCTATTGATTGCTTGTTTTTAAACATGTTTGTTGAAGCTCTTATTAATCAATAAAACGTGCTTTATTTTCTATTGTTACGTATTTTGATTCATTGTTCTATATGTGGAGGAATTCAACTTGAATGTATCTTACGTAAGAAAGTACAGCTAAATTGTAGCCAATTAGCCATTGATATTTATCCGAATTAAATTCTTGACATAAATCTAAGTATTCCCATAGGTAGATATATAGTAGTCTAACTTCGTAACGATAAGTCTGGACTCTTCAGAAACTAGGACAATAAAGAAATCTGGAGGATTTCGTATTTGATGACCTATACAGTACTTTCGCCTGTTGGGAATTTATTGTGATAGCCAATCGTAAGGGACAAACAGCAATAAATGCAGTTTCGATTACCTGGTAGCCATTTTATCTAAGAACGTTCTAGTTTTATGAGGCAAGATAAGTAGCATAGTACCAGGAGAGTATAACTTAGGAGGATAACTATTATGTAAGCGGTGACCAGCTCAGCTGACGTCACGAGCGAGCGTAACGAACCGTCTCGAGATAATAACCTACTTAGAGAGGATTTTTTATGAAAGTACTAGGTTAGTAGGAATATGTGAAGCTAGATTTATGTTCGCTCGGAGAATTTTAATTTAAAGGATTATGCATTTATAATATGCTGAAGAGAATAGAACTGCATTTACATTTTATAAAAGGACACACTTTTAATTACGTAAAGAAGTTATTTGGTACTTCGGTTATAAACAGAATAAAAAGTATATTTTCATTACGCATTACTAGGAAGATACCTATATTTTTGTTGTTTTATTACTTCTATATAATGTTAAAAATGTGTAATTGGGTTTATATTATCCGCTCAAAATAATCCTGTAGTAAAAGGAGAGAACTTTTTTCCTTAAATTATTATTTAATGATCTGTGTACAAGCTAATCAATTACTGTATGCATCATTAAATATATAATTTGAAGTTATTTAGAATGTAATCTAGCAATAAACACACCCAGGGTTTATAATATTATTTTTAGTATCATATCTAAAAATATATTGTAAGTTTCATAAAGTATCGTACATAATCTTTTCTAGTAAAAAATCTACTGGGACGTGTATTATGAGGAAAAGGGTAAATATTTTTCTTTTCATTTAGCACTGGCGCCAGTAGAGGGTTAAATTCCAGTGCTATTGAACTGCTGCGGTATTTGTGGTAGATCTATTCTCTACGTTTAGCTTTGTTCAGTATCGTATTGTGAGCCATCCGTACGCGAACAATGTGTATTTTATTAAACGAGGAACTAGTTGGTTTTGTAATCAAACGTCAGACAGTGACAACTTGGAACTAATAGTTAAATGATGATATTCTACTTTAATAGAGTGAAATTGAATTTTATGAAACTTATTTAAAATAAAATAGGTAAATAAATAAAAAAGTAAATCTAAATAAAACAAATACTATGATTTCACACAGCAATATTTGACAGTCTACGAAAGAGGTCAAGTTATAATAGTGCACTGGCCGTTTTTTGTGAAAATAAATTCTCGTAGCCATTTAATACTTGAAAAAGAAATGAATTAAAAATAAACTTTAATGGCATTTTGATATTTAATTTTTAGCTTTTTAGCCAGTAGTTTTAGACTTTATAGGAAATATGTAGCATAAAGTTTTAATACGATACAATTGGAGGCAAAAAACCAGTTTCAAAAGACAAAAGTGGTCAGCGATTCTTTATTATTTAAATAAATTAAATTGTTTTTTTTTTTAAATAAATTAGTACTTACCTTTAACTTTGAAATATTTTAACCTTAATTCGTTCTTTTCTGCTTAATGAAATATCAACCAGTACCGTGCACAGTAAATACATGTAAACAGAGTTATAGAAGTTATGTCAACAATAACTCGTATTATTAATCCAATATATTTGATAGTTTGTGTACAAACATTATGTTGTGCTTTCCTTACGCTTGCGGCCATGTTGCTCGACGACTTTTATTGGATTCATCAAATTTGTTTTATACACGGAAACCGTTCGTCGTGTTTCTTTAAAACCAATACGATTAGCCTCTCATGTCAGGTTGCATCGTTTGCTGTTTTATTATAATCTTGAATTGTTTCCAATGGGTTTACCACCCTCACGAACCGGTGACAACTAAATTCCCCTTTTTCTGACGTTCTGACATCAGCCTGTCCATTCACCAAAAGCGATAAGTACCGCATAGTGTCTGCACCACAAGTCAACTGCAATAGAAGGCATATAGGCAGAATATCATTACTGATACCTATAACAATATGATAAAGTTGAAGCTTAACTTTATTTGGATGTCAGGAACAACTGAACCGAATTGATAAAAAAATAGTGTTGGATAGCCCACTTATCGAGGAGGGCTATAGGCTATATGACATCACGCTACGAGTGCTACGACTAATAGAGGCTGAGTAGTTTTTATAATTAGAAATATATTACTGCAGTACTCAGAGACGTTACTTAACTTAAAAGATTATTTAGTAAAAACGTGTAATACTTAAGTCTATACGCCTAAAGACGATTGTTCAATGAAGAAATTTTTTTAATGACAGATTACTGCCAATGATACCCGTTCTCAGTACTAGCCCAGGTTAGTTATGTGCACGTTTAATGCCAAATAGCTCCATCTTATTATCTGCATCTAACATAGCTGTCGATATGTGGACATGATTGATCTCTCTGGGAGATCTGACCGTATGTTATCTAATCTAAAATTGACATTATAAAGCTATATTAGCTCTTCATATAAAACCTATTCAAAGGCAAATAACTTGAGCCTTTTTTTAACAGGTAATCAATAGCGAATAGAAGCGATGGTGGCTGAATGGATAAGAGACCGGGCGGCGTGCAAATCACACGGTCCGAGTTCGATCCCGACCGGCAGTACCAATGTGGATTCCACTTTGTGGAATTTATATGTACTAGTCAAGTGACTTACCATCTGCTAACGGTGAAGGAAAACATCGTGAGGAAACCCACACATACTCTAGAAGAAATTCTACGGGTATTTCTGATCCACCAACCCGCACTAGGCCAGCGTGAGTGGATTATGGCCTAAACCCTCTCAGCTCTCTAGATAGAGGAGAGGAGACCCGAGCCCAGCAGTGGGACATTAATGGGTTGCTGATGATTATGATGAATCAATAGCCTAAGGGTTATAAAATATCGTGTTGTGAACCATAATAGCGGAGCAGTAAAAGCGATACCGAAAATAATGCTAGTAAAATAGGAATAACAAAATTAATTCCATGATACAATGAAGGTACAGGCGAAGAGTAATTTTCGCTGTTCATTTTTAATGACAGGTTTACGCTCTAATTAACACAACAAAAGGTGAAAATAAAAAGTGACACAGTTTATATTTCACTTAATTGTCTCTTTTGTGAAGAGTTTCAGAGAATTTTTCGTCTGATAATACCACTAATTGTAGTGTTCATGAAAATAAAGCACCATTTAAAATGTACCAATGCTTGATACGATGTGCTTTTTGATTGTTGTTGGCAGATGAGCTAGGGGTCACATCATGATACGTACTATGTAACATAATCGTCATTTGAACGCTAGGATCTCAGGAACTACTGATCCGATTTTACAAATTCTTTTAGTGACAGATAGCCCATTTATCGAGGAAGGTTATGGGCTATATAACATCACGCTACGGCTAGTGGGAGCTGAGCAGTGGCCAAACAAAAGCGACGGGAGCGAAGGCCCGCGCGACTTCTAGTTATTTAGAATAGCTCAGAAAGAGACAGCTCATTATGAACTTCCTCTGTAAAAGCGCCATAGTGATTGTGCTTTTGATAGCTTTTCAAATACTTATAGTATTGTTGAGTAAAAGGTTGTTAAAGAACTTTTATCGAACAGCAGGAAAACGGATACAAGGAAAATATCATTGCCGCATTAGAAATATAATTTTAATGTATTTTTTACTAATATTAATAATAACGACATTCACACAACGTCATCTAGTCCCAAATTAAACAGTTATATTTGCTTGTGTTATGGGTACTAAACAACTAATATACTACTTAAATACATTTTTTGTTGTAAATACATACTTAATATAGATAAATTACACCCAGACACACAAAGATTTGTCCTGGGTGGGGATCGAACACACGACCTCCGGCGTAGCAGTCAGAGTCGCTAACCACTAGACCAACAGGCCAGTCATAATATTTTAAGTAAATCAATCTTAATCTTACTTTATTTTCATGGGAAAAGCGTTATATCACAGTAGTTATATATATTATTTTATGAAAAGATAGGACAATACAGCATATACCTTTTTGATACAGAGTTTTGAGATATAACAGCGGGCGAGTCTTTTGTATTTATTAAAACGTTGAATAGAATTTGATTGAATGATTTATAGATGACCTTCTTACTTATTTCTTCCCAAAAGATGTCTGCCTTTCTAAATATTCACTGAGAATAATAGGCTCAGATTAAGAACGAGGTGGTACCATAAATATTTTGTGGATAACACAATATTGTCTCAATTACGAAATTAAGTATTGTGCTATGGTTAACATCATCGACCATAAAATTATACTCTTATTAAAATTACACTGAAGTTAAAATTTCGGCTTTGAGTATGTGCTTGGTGGTGGCGATGGCTTGGCTAAAATTATGTAAGTAGTAAAATTGTTTAGGCAAGCTATTCGATAAAATATCTAGGTTTATAAAAGTTATCTATTTCAATAACTCGTGTTGATATTTCATTGACAGCCTGCAATTCGATACAGAATTTAATAACGAAAGAGGTCTATCTAAAATAATTTCCAAACACTGGCCGTTATTGGTGAAAATAAATTCTCATAGCCGTTTACCACTGGAAAAAGAAATTTCTAAAAAGAAAAACTTAATGGCGTTTTCATATTTCATTAAATTTTATAGCCAGTTACTTGAGAGTAAATAGGTTGCTGAAAATAAGTTTATATTATATTCAATTTAAGTATAAAATGAAAATCGTTTAGTGCTACGTAAAATCCAAATGTGAAATAGTAGAAATTATTCTCTGTGAAGTCATTCTTTTATTATATACTGGTAAAAAGCTTAATATACTTATAAATTCTTTTCATTTCAATCAAAAAACTTGCTTAGAAACCTTAAAGTGTCTTTAAAAGATCTGTCGAACTAAGTGCTTAGATGTTTGCTGTAAAAAAAATATCAGCTACTATTAATCAAGGAGTGCTCCCCTTAAAAAATATATATTTTGGTATTTAACTACCAGTAAGTAACGACTCACACAAGGCTTTTAATTTCATCAATATGCATAATATTATTATTATTATACATGCGTGTGATATACGGACGGATGGACGGACATGTAGAATGAAAAAAAAATCCTTTTTTTGTCATTTTGGCTACAGAACCCTAAAAGCTTCCTAAAAGTTTTCCTTATAGGTATTCTTTCGAATCGGTTTTATATAAAACCGCTGGGGTCAATCAGGTAAAACTAGTTTAAAGACCTGTACCAACATTTGAAAACTAAAGACAATTTGAATTTGTTATCGTTTCGTTACCACTATTACTGGCAGGTAGGGGTGTAGTGCAAATTATTGTGAAAATGGTCGACGGTATATTTGTTCAGTACCTGTGGGCTATGGGCTACTGTGACGGACGAAGAGGAAGTAAGGGGCCCTTGTTAAACAAATAGAACGAGCTTTTACGAGGGGCGATTGTGAAGAAAAGTGCATTAGGGAAATATTTATTTAAATTGTTTTCTTTTCCCGTATTTCTGATACCCGAATAGCTACGCTTGACTTAACTTGGAGTTGCAAAGTGAAAAATATTGCTAGATATTGGGGTTGCAAATTTATTATATTTTTCTTATTTCAAATTGTTTGATATAATCTATGTAGCTCTATGTTATTTTATTTATTTATTTCAAGTTAGTTTAAATGTTCTTTAATCGGTTAACCTGTGGGCCGCTTAGTGCCACTTCAGGCATCAAAAATAAAAGACAGAGTTAGTGTGGATGTAAAAAATCTCTGAACATTTAATTAAGTTGTGTTGTGTTTTTAAATAATTAATAATATTGAACCCTAATTAACTTTATTTTTGCTGCATTTAAAATATGTGAGCAATGGAACAGTGCCAATGAAGTTCTTGCGGAAAACCGACGCGGTGGCGGTGTTAAATTGTATTACTTGCTTTCTTGGGTTTCATTTTAATTCCTATTATGTAGAGATTTATACGCTCTATGCGTGAAATAAACTTTTACACTAAAAATTAGTTGCAAAGAAAAGTTATGAAAAGTAGAAAGCTGTGTCTTCAGATAATCACATTTATAATTAAATTATTTTATAATGCTATAAATTAGTACTATTACTTAGTGCTACAGATTACAACCAACTCGTGAAAATAACCTCAAATAGTTAATATAATCAAATAGTTAATACCACAAAACCTTTTATATGCAACCTTCTTGTAAGTTTTTGGTTCATTTATCGCAGGTTTATCGTAGAACAGGGGCGTAGGGCGACCCCTATCGATGTCTCATCGAATTTAAGCATATTGTGTTACCAAACATTACCGGTTTACCTGAAGTAACTGTTCGTAGCCGGTAACACATGTATGGGGGAAATTACGGCAACAACGACTTGTAACAAAGGTTAATTAGGACGTGGCTCTGGTGTTTTTTGGACATTTTTTCCTGAACACAGCATGTTGTTGATATTTGGGGTTTATTGAGCAAGAAGATATCAAACTAATCTCGGCCTTAATTCACCTTTAAATAGAATAATATATATTATAGAATGTGTAAACTGTATAATGATCTCTCCCGAATGTTAGACCTGATCTGTTGCCTATAAATTGAGAGAGCACCAGGCATGCTTTCTGTTGCTGTAATTTTCTGATATTTATGTATAAATAAAAAAATGTGTACGTTATTACGTTTTCTTATAAGAAAGAGAATAAGTATACTTACATAATTATCTTTGTTTTTCTTTGAAATTTCCGAATGATGGATTAAGTAAAAGTATATTTTTAAATATTAGATTTTATTAGATCTGTGGCCTGGAAAATATCTTTTAAAGCCTGTCTCGTCTAAAAACAGTATGTGACATATTAGATGTAAGTAATTTTTTTTTTATAAATTTGTTTTTAGTTGCTGAGATTAGCACGTTTTACAAACGAACATTTTAGCCTAACTACATAATATATTATTATAATGACTGCTTTATCAATGCATATTAGGGATATTGATTTAAAGAAGTCACATTTAAAGGACAATCGTAAATAACCTCCTATTGATTCACTTGCCTTTGATCGGTATGAGATCAATGATATTGTATGTTAAAAAAACATACAATATCATTGTATGAGATCCTATAACGTAGCTAATTATCAAATCACGATAAGAAACGCTGCCCGGCTTCTCTGATTTATGTTATCAATACCTCCATTATAAAATTTTTAAAATGCAAACACAGACCAAACGCTCAATTTTTATTTTATACGCTCAATTAATATTTTCAACAAAAACACAAAACAATTTTGTATGAACAGTTTTGTATGAAACATTTTTGTATGAAATATTCTATTCAAAGTCACGGCTAGCTAGTTACCCAGTCGAATTGCTTTTGAAAATTTAATCATGTTCGTACATTTTTAGTTGTTATTTGAGCTATAAATTCTGTAGCTGGCGGGCATGAAAAGGGAATTCAAATGAAATAGGTAGGTACAGTTTATTTAGCGTTGTCCTTGCGATCGTTATTTTTGCATAAACCCGTCTGAATTAATGTGAACAATAATACGGGCTTATATTTTGTGCGGCGACGGCAACAAAGATGCGATGCTAGATTTAGATTTGAAAACGAGTGTTTTCTACGTCGTCTTTTACTTTTCATAAGATATTTCGCTATAGGTAAAACCACCATATTCCAAAGATGTTTCTTTATGTGGAGGAACCTATAATATATAATACTGTTTTTAGGGTTCCGTAACCAAAATGGCAATTGGCAAAAAAAATTGGTAAAAAAATCAAAACCCACGCTTGGAAATGAAAAGCATTCCGTCATATTATACAGGGTGGAATTTTGTAGTGCCACCTGGAGGGAAAGTACTTTAAATACTGGAGATAGATCATTTTATTCAAAAGAAACATTCCGTTATTTTTAAAAAGAAATAAAACTGTATTTGAAGATTTCTGGAACTTCGCTTGGAATCGAAACAGTTAAATTGCCAAAAATTAGACCTTGTTCTATGGCGTTCACCGATTGGGTCTCAATCATAAGGATCGAAACACTCTAACAAACGTGGTAAATTAAATAAAAAGAAAAACTATAAAATCTTAACTTATAAATAATTCTGAGACTACTTACTACTTTCACTCAATAGTCCGTAATTTTTACTTTATTATGTTCGTAATTAATAATTATTCTTTGATGTCATTTATTCACTAAAATAAGGAAGAACTAATCAGATAACAAGATTGCGATATGCACGAATGTTTGTTATACAGGTCAAATGAAAAAAAAAGATGCGACTTACTTTCTTGTGAGGCACTAGAATTACCACGTAAGTAATGTAAGTTAGAATTGTATGGTTTTCTTCTTATTTAATTAACTATGTTTGTTAGTAAGGTTCGATCCTCATGGTTAACCCAATCGATCAATGCCATAAAATTACACAATGTTATTTTTTTTATTTTAGCTGGTTCGATACCCGGGTGTGGCAAGTGAATTTCCGAAAAATTTTGAATGCAATTTTGTTTCTTTTTAAAATCAAAGGAATGTTTCCTTTGAGTAAAATTGTGTATCTCTAGTATTAAGTGTACTTTCCTCCAGGTGGCATTACAAAATTCCACCCTGTATACCTTGTATATATGTACATACTTTTACACGGGCTTGTGGCATATCGATAGCTATCTTAAAACGCGTTTTATTGTAGAAAAAACGGTGAAGAACGGGTTAGTATTCTATTACTAACGATATTATATAAATTCATATATTTAAATCGATTCAGATAACAAAATATTTTACTCCCCTATCGCCTACCTCGACAAAAATACCCTACGAATGTTTTCTCGCAGAACTCTCCAGGGACTGTTAAATATATTTACATATGGGCTGCTATATTTTACAGAATTCCCGCCAGGGGTCCGTCATTGCACCGCAGACTGCATTTACCAATTAATATTAAATCTCAACCAAAACACGAAACATAGGAACACAGTTTGTTATTGTGTCTATAAAGTTTATGTAATTTAACTTTGTACTAAGTTTAGTTATTCATTGTATTTATACATTAGAACTTATTAAGTATTTATAAATCGACGGATTACTGAAAAGGCAACTATTACAAACTTAGTTCGAATATTTAAATAAGCCTGAAATATTTATATTGATTTCATAGGATATATAGAACTTCGATGACGCGTTTATAAATAAAAAAACTTAGTTTGAATTAGGTTTTTTAACAAAAGATCTTTTGTCTACTGCCAATTACTATTATTGTTATAATTTTGAATTCGCAGAATAAATTCTAGTACAATGAAACAACTTGATGACCTTTTCTTGTCTTTGAGTGAATTTAAATAATTTTCAATTGAGATTAACATTTGAATATTGCTGTTTTTCTTTTTGCTATTATTTCCATTTTTCTTTGCAAACTCAATATTTATTTACTCTATCTTACATCCGAGCCTGATTCTAACTTTTTAAAGTAATTTGCCGCCATTAAAACCAGAGACAAATAAGTGACATTGCGGATTTTCACAAAATGTCGAAAATTTGTCAAGTAAAGTTTTTTCATCAAATACAAAAAGTTAGTTGAAATTGTCGATTGGAGCGTCGGCTGCCCTATGCAAAGTTCATTGACTCGTAAGTGCCGAAAACGCAACATTTCCTCAAGACGTCTAAACAAGGAACAATAATAACATTTATCTTTGTATCAGGGGAAAAAGCGCTTTAAGAATACTGGGATAAGGTTGAAGTGATGTTCGATGAGTGCAACAATAGAGTAACGCATCTCTGGAGAACAGGGGAGTATAAATTGAACAAACAGTGTATTGCAAAATGGCTGCGGAATATCCTTCGGTGAATAAGCAGAGTGGTGCTCAAACTTTTGTATTGTTTTTTGTACTCTTTATTAGATATTATTAGACTTGTAGGGTTGGGTATAATAATTTACGTACTTACTAAAAGCAGGTTTCCTAAATACCTGGACATATAAATAATTAATTATATTTTAATAGGCAAAGTAAGTACATATAAAAATGTTTGAGATTAATCTGATTAAGTAAAGAAAACTAAATCTATCTTTATGTACCAAATATATTGAATTATCTATTAATGTTATTTAAGTTTATATATAATTATTATTATCATAAATTTTGTAAAATACATAATAACTAACTTCTAAATCAAGTGAATACCAAAGAGTCTTATCGTATTCCACTTTAAGATATCATTCAAATACATAATTTTTAAGTAAGTAGTATATAGTTGTAGTAAGTTTTCCTTAAGTTATAATTTTAGTATAGAGAATAGAGACTGTATAATACAACCAATGTCATATGAGTATTATTCAGAGACAAACTTCCGTAGAAGATGAAAGGCAGAGTGCAGAGAGCAGCTATAAGGATGAATGGTGATAAAACTTGTGGAAATAGATCAAGTTTTACATACACGCTGTACAGTTTAAGTTAAGATAAGTATATCGATTACATGATCAAGTTTAAGCTTATGATATATTTGTAGAAGCGGAGCGGGGAACTAATACGGTATTATAAAGTAGACTGTTTGATGGCTATAGGAAATTGCAGGGAACGTATGTACTGTAAGTCGTTCAATTATAATCTATACGTATGCTTATTTATTCTATTATAAAGCTGCAGAGTTGGTTTGGTCGAATGCTAGGATCTCAGGAACTGCTGGTCCGATTTGAAAAATTCTATTAGTTTTGGATAGCCCATTTATCGAGGCAGGTTATATAACATCTTACTACTGCTAATAGGAGCTGAGCAGTGGTCTAATAAAGAACGACAGGAGCGATGCCGACTTCTAGTCTATAATATAACTATAAAAATGAATTATATATTATGTTATTATCCGCATAATTCGAAAACTGGTGGACTTATTAGACATTTTTTAATAACTGAGAAAGATTTTTATGAATAGAAAAAATTGTGAAAAAATAACTAAAGAAAAAAGTTTTCGAGGTCATAGGAACCGAATTGTACGCGGAGCCGTGGACAGTAGCTAGCTTACAATAAATAAGGTCATAATTTGAACGTTAACGCATTTATTACAGATGGCGCTTATTATTACAAAGTAATATAGTGTATATGTGACACATTAAAATATTCATTAAAACGTTTTAATTAACCTTTGTTTCACGAAATTGTGTCCGGAGCGCCATGTTTAATAATGTTTGCGAACTGTTTATCGCTATTATGACTTATTTGGAATGTTTATGAAAACGCTTTGATCATAAAAATATAAAGGCGCTTTAAAATTTAGATAGTAAATGGAGTGCGTGCAATTTAAATAAAATACTAAAAGTCGTACGATAAATGGGCTATCCAACACTAAAAGTTCAACCAAACAACTTTACAGCTTTGTATTGTTAGTTTAGATTAGGGAAAATAATTTTTGAATATAAAGTTGGATTATTTGTCATAATTTTGAAATACAGGAGAATATAAGTAATGCGTATTTGAGTTTGAATCTAGCATTCTTCTGGTGAATGAGATTTGTTTAAATCGGATGAGTAGTTGCGAAGATAAAGATATGATCTTTGATAATGCTTATCAGCTTAAAAAAAAACTCTTTCACCAGTAAGTAGAATGGTACGTTATCATTGAGTGACATAGGTTATATTTTATACCTAAGATGATATTTATGTTGGTTTAAGTAATGTGGTATGTTCCTATATAACGTTCTCAGTTCCACATAACTCTGTCGAACTCAAGATACGGCTGCTCCGCTCTCAACTTTCATTTCCCGCATCTTTGTTGGTTTTGTCTACGACAGTAGTTCGTCGAGGATTAAAATTTAATTACAACAGCCTTCTGTTAGTGACAAGTTTCCCACAGTTTTCAGTTTGAAAGAACCAACTTGCAGAAATGAGTAATAAAGAGAAACACTTTGAGTTTTTTTTTTGATGAAATTTAAGCCGCTTTAGTTTTGGATAATCCAGTTCCATTATTTTAATTTATGATGATTTTATATCATTCGGAAAATCTTTCGAACCTGCATTAATTTATTTATGCAGAACTTAAAACATGTTTATAAAACATTCACAAGTAACATATAATTCTTATTAATTTTAATTAATTTCAATGAGTTAAAGTTAAAGTTGATTTAATATAATATATCTCGCTACTACTCAGCGTACTTCTATATCTTAGCATTGCCTTCATATATTTCCGTCTTGTCCCAGAGGGTTTTATATTATCATGAACCCGAATAATTTGGCTGTAAATGAGTTGTTTTCTATGTAAAGCGTATTGCGGGATGAGACCTAGTTTATTTGTCGTCCATGTTTGTTTATCCGGGATGTCAGCGTGCCAGCCTGTCATCCAGCCTAAATTAACATTGGGTCATGTGGTTCAATATTAGTTTTGTTGTTCTGTTTTCTGACTATTCAGGAAAGGTTGAGGAAATTACTTTGGAAGGGTTCAGTGCAAATGCTTTTAGATATCTATTGAATATGTTAAACGGTCAAAACCTATGGAAATAAAAGCAATACTGTTATATTGCGTTATACTATTTTTCTCAACGATACTAAGTTCCAAGTTTTGTAGCCGTGACTGCCTTATAATAAACCTAATAACTATAGAATAGCCAACTTGTGTTGGTGTCAAATAATATTTCTCTCTTCATCAAAGAAATGTTTGTTATTTATTACGAAAGTTAAGAACTTTTCTTTGTGGGCCTACGTTTGTTATTAACAATTCAGATTTCAATCTGGTATTACATTACTTTACACTAAAGAAAATACTAATCTATTCTGTATATTATTATGTTAGAGTAAATTTATACAACTGAAATTGATATTGGGTTGTGTAGGTTGTGATGGAAGGAGTTTAGAATATCAGGTTTTCCTAAAACCCTCAATTCAACTTATAAAAAATATATCAGAAAAGCAAAATATTATTAGTCTTGCTTTAAAATTTTATTATTTAAGCTTCCACCCAATTTTCTCAATGTCTACACCGTTTTATAGCCAAATAATCCAAAAAATCATTCGGCACATGTGTCGTAACCCAAAGCTATAATTCGACAAGTCTATCCTCACTTTTATGGTCGATATTTTCTCGATCTATTCGACATTTTGTCGGCAATAGTTTGAGAATCGCTGAGGGATGACCCTCTCAATATTTCACGGTACGTAGGACCCTCACAATATACCTCCATGATACGGTGGACACTCTTTTTTACCACCTTTATGAAGATTGGTTGGTTGTCCATGACTTGCATTTTAGTTGTTGAAATTTTAATAATAATTAATAGTCAACTAGTTATGTTGGGTGAAAAAGTATCAAGATTCATTTTTAAACTCGTAATAAGTTTTGTACTCGAAAAAGATACAGAGGTGTACCTTACAAAATTTGTAAACGGTTTCTGTCGAACTTGTGATATAAAAAGGTTGTAAGTATATATATATAACCCACAATCTTTCTTCCATGAGTCTGTTTATTGCTAAGTTCGGAATATCTTAGTTATAACTTTTTGTTTTGGATAGGTTTAAATGTGATTTTTACCGCCATTTAGTTTTTAAATTTAGGCTTCTTTCACACAGCACAAAAACACTTACTTACCTTAAAATAAAAAGTAAATGAAATTGAAAATATCAGATTTACGTATCTATTATAAGCAGATAGCTAATTTTAGTACCATCAAACATTAATTTAATCGATTTAATGAACCAATAAACCATTAAATTTAATTGCCAAAGATCAACACCCACCCCACAGATAATAGCAACATATTGTTATTTATCATGCCAACCTCATTAGGCAGAATGGCGCATCGCTTCGGTGTAGGTGCCATAATAAAAAATAAAATCAGCCATTTACGTTATCTATGGGCCGAAACATTGGATGGTTTTTTTTAACGGGCAGTGATATTAAATCGTGTTTTCATAATATCACTGAAAATATTGATAACCTTTAGGGAATTAGTCGAAAAAATTATCTGCGTACGTAGAAGGCGTTTTTTGGATTTAAATTGTTGTTCTGTGTAAGGTAATGTAGATTGTATTGTGTAAAACAAAAAACTAGAAAGAAAAAACAACTATAGTTTTTAGCTACTAACAGTAGACAAATCACTAACTTAGTTGTAATTTAATTATCGGGTTGCTATTTTGTTTGTCTTCTTTTTAAAACTATCAAAAACTTTTGTAGGTTTGCCGCGGCTCAAATACATTATATAGGTACATTTCTGTACATACATACATACATCCTGTCATATTTGGTGTAAGAAATAAGAATCACATAGTAGACCTCAGATAATTTTAAAAGTTTGAAATTTGTTGAGTAGTGTAATTTAAAATGACGTAAGAATATTTTTCATTAGGTTAAACGTTAAATTTATCTCTCGCTTTCCTATGGAGGTAGATGGATAAGTGCTTTCCTTCTAATTCCTCAATCCTAATTCTATTTAAATTTATATCGGGTTCTAAAGCTTTAGACTCTTGCGTGTTAACGTTCGGTGTTTGCAAGGATTCATCATTGTCAATAACGGTTAACAAATGTCACAGTATGGGTGTGTGGGAGGGATTTCCTCGTATACACCATGCCATGCACACACGTGCAAAATACAAAAACATGCTTAGTATGTTTTTGTTCATGTTGTTAACCCGAGGTATTGTCACGTAGGTGATTTGGATTATGACCTTAGGGGTGAAAATGCATATTTTTGCTAAAAACACGACACAGACAGTAGCAACGACCCTTGATTTGTGTAGGGGAGAAAGAAAGGCTTAATAATAATATTGTATTTGATGTTTTGTTGGCTGTACAGAGTACGATAGTATACAGTTTACTTATAATAATTATAATCTAATCTCTACATTAATATTTAATTTCAGATCCTATAGGAAGGTGAAAGAAATACATGCAATGTGTGCATTTCTATCTTACCTTCCTCATAATATCTAAAAGATTTGTTTTTGTTTGTTTGTTTGTTTTAAAAAAGACAACGCCCGCACTAGGGAACAAGCCCTGTGTCGCGGGGAGCTTTACAAACATGAAACTAACGGACACAAAGTACACCCAGACTAGAAACAAATATCTATGAATCACACAAATATTTGTCTCGTGTGGGAATCGAACCCACGTCACCCAGCACGGCGATGTAGTGGGGAGGTGACCACCTTAACCACTGCGCTACGGTGACAGTCGAGAATCGAAGTCGAAAGATGTATGTTACTGTATGGCCTTTCAACTATATACATATTTATATGCAAAAATATGCGATGATCCGTAAGACAACGAAACAAACAAACACACTTCCGTATTTATAATACCAGTAAAAATACCTTTTATTTATCTATACTGATAGCTTAGGTAAACCTGCCTGTATCCTGCAAAAAAGTTGTCAATTCTTATCGGAATTTCCTAAAGGTTATAATAATCCACATATTTGAAGTCACGCGAAATCATCGCCTTCTTTGTTAAGACGAAACACTAAAGTTGTTTGTCAAGAAATATTGTATATACTTAATATAAGTATGTACCTTGATATCGTATCATTAATCGTATTTTTGTTTGAACCTGCTAAAGTCCAATAAATAAAAAGTTTAAAATGTAAGTGTGTGGGTTCAGGTTGCAAGAGAAGAATAACCCTACAAAAATCATAATCACCATAAATCACCCGTAGGATGTTTCCTGTTGGACATGGGCCTCTATAAATATATCCAATACGATTGATTGTTTAACAAATATGTAACTATTAAAACTAATAAAACAACTTATCTAAATATGTTATTTCTTTGTTACAGTTGTTCTGCTTAGCTTCAGGAATAGGTATGTTAAATGCTTAATTATTAATTGTAGTATTAACGCGAAGAAGATATGAGAAAACGGATATAATACTATCATACTGTCAAAATCTCTAGCGCCTCCATTTCTTTTTCGCGTTGTTTCAAATCCCACGACCCACCACGTTATGAAGAACACAAGTTCACTTTTATACTTTTAATATCGCGGTTGTGGTTCAACAAAAAAGTGTCATGGCGCACGTGACGTCATAGTGTGTGTTTTACGACTACCCTCCGTTATGAGCGGCAGGCGGCTTCGCGACTCACTTTATGGTTATGCAAGTATCATATTAATATACCTGTCAGGTAGGATTTGATGATATCGTGTGATGATTTTTGTGAAGGTCTTATAGTGGGATTTTGCACATATATTCACTATAAATGATCAATCCAACTGGGGTTGTTCCTAAAAGAAAGTTGTATGTTTAATGTTTCCCATACGAAAGCGGCTTGTTATCAGAATAGCCATAGTTACCGTAAGAAGTTTTGAAGTGCCTAATTTTATTTCAAGCTGTTACAAGTTCGTACAAAAAGCAGAAGCAGATGCAAAAACTGAGTATATTTTATTCAGAATGTGCATTAACAAGTCATTATTCCTACTGGTCTCTGACCAGTGCTCCATAGTGGAATCACACTGACTGGAACTCTGAAGTGAACTTGAAATAAAACCCTTCACCAAAAAAAAGGCTACTTTACTCTAGCACTTATTTGCATTTTTTGTTAAGCTGAGATGTCTGTTGTCAAGTATAAATTCATTTCCGTACAAATTATAAAATATTCTCTATATATTTTAAGTTTACTAGACTGTTAGTCTTCCGTTTTCACTCTCTTTTTAGCTATAGTTTAATTTAGCAGCCACCAGCCGTCAGGACGGCTATTAAACTAAAATGTCGTCAGTTTATCTACTCCCCAATACTCGTTTACAGTGTAAACAGAGTAAATTACTGCGCCACAGAGCCTTATTATACCGCCTTCAGTTTACGACTCTAAGATATCACTCCTGCATACGTAGTACTGTTCAAAATTGTTTAATGTGTGAACTCGTAAGTTAATACATAGTTTGGTTTACTTTTTATTAAAGTTAGAAACACATACAAGGCACGGAGAAAGAGTAAGAAAAAGTACCTCACTTGGAAAAAGATGCTACGGCCCTAATGCATGATCGCGTGAATTCTCGTTTTATATTTCTAATAAGCAATTTTGGTCACAGTCATTCAACAAGGCCCGAGGATCGAACTTGACATCAGAAGTATCAGCTGTACACCATGTATATTAACTTTAAAATCGATATCATGTTAAAATTACCAGTTTATAATCTCAGCAAAGTTTAAATATATAACGCAGCCTGAGAATATCGTGTCCCATCTCAAAGGCTCGTAGATGAATAATTCACGAACTCCCTCTTTGTTATGATGTTCTAGTGAAATGCGAGCATTTTCATTATATATGAACAAAAGTGCTTATCGGGTGATTGTTGATGTAACTTGTTGGCAAGTAGGGATAAAGGTGAGTGTATGTATTAACAGTTTCCTCAAATCCACCGCGTCACGCTAGTGGGCAAAGTATATCCTCATAAGATTCAGGGTACTGTTATCATGATAGGGCTGGTATAATATTCCCAGTGTGTTTTAATTTCCTAGCTACCTAGATTTTACAACATCTTTAGGACAGTAAGAACACATTGTACACTCCACAGCTGTCTCAAGAAAAATATTTTAGCAAAACAAACAATATTTTAACCAATAAAGTAAATAAGTATTTATTTTTTGTAGGTATACCCTGCGGTAGCTGTTGTAAATCAAACAATATTGTTCTGTTCACCATTCTGACAGTGAACAATACATAGTTAAATCGACAGGCTCGAGACAATACTCATTGATTGAATTTCGTCACAGATTTGAATCTATATTTCATTATACGAACACGAAATAGCACCAAGTAATAGGTACTGATATGCATTAGCAACCCATTGATGTCCCACTGATGGACTCGAGTCATCTCTCTCTATCTAGAGAGCTGAGAGTGCTTAAGCCATAATCCACACACGCTGGCCTAATTCGGGTTGGTGGATCAAACATACATTTAGCATTTCTTCTAGGTTATGTGGGCAACATCAATTCCAAGACCCACAAGGCCTTTAATTGGTCTGGATAATTGTAGAACACGTTTTACTGTACTTAATTTATGTGAACCACACATAGTTGGGTACTGGGTTGTATTTGTCTAGATAAAAAACTATGTTTCATAACGACATAAAAACCAAGAAACAAAAATAACCTGTTGACTACACAGGTCATCAAAATAATAATTATCTTAATTTTTTACGTAGATTGTTAGGAACAATTTGTAGTAAGCAATGTCATTGTTTTTAAAAAGAACATTACACGTCTGTTACAATAAAAAGTTGTAGAAAAAACATCCCAACTTTAATAATTATTTTCCCCTTTTCAGTGTAATTTATAAATTACCTAGTTAGATTTGTGTTTTGTAATCTTGCATGAGATAAGTCTCCCTATTTTTTTATCATGAACTATAAATAGAAGTCTTATATTTGAATGTATCCGGGTCTCATTCAATTCTATAAATAGAAAAACAAAAATAAATATTTCAATAAAAAGCTTACTGAACATTTTTATTTATACAGTTCATGGGCGTGCCTCTTTTAAAGAAGTTCAAATCCAGACTGAGGTTTCTACAGAGTGTACAACTGTACGTCCTGTACGCTCTTTTCTTTTCACACTACGTACTTCGGTAAATATTCTCTAAAGATACTGTCCCAGAACTCTAATTCTTCTTTATCAGGTGCTGTGCCAGTTCTCAGTTCATTACCAATGTGCAGATACTCTTTGTTTTCCAACGTGAATGGTTTCCATTCCACACCTAAAGTCTTGTCAGCAGTTGGATTCCTGGAATAGATTTTGTTGATATTATTTTCAAATTAGATGATTGTAAGAATGAAATGTTTCCCTCTGTTGGCAAAGAGGCGTGATCTATATATATGTATATGTGTATTACCTTTAAACATGTGTGTAAATTGCGGTGTGAAACATACCACACCGGTCGATCATAGATCCCTTTTTTTAGGTAATTTAAATTGGAAGGTTGTGATCTTGGAACCAGTGTTTTCAATGAATCATTTATGTCAAGACAGATACCTCTAAATGATAGATATGCCGTTATACCGCTGGCGTACCGTTCATAATGTAATAAACATAGCAATTATGTTCATTGTCATTATAACACATTGCTTATTAAATATTTAATGGTAAATACATACGAATAATAAAGAGGCTGTGCATAGAGTTAAATAAATAACAATTGTTTGTAGTCAGCAATTTACCACGTTAACATCAGATAAGTGTTATCTTTTTCCTGTTCAGTTGACTCCATGAGCGAGCCATTATAAACAAACCGTGAAAATGTAAAGCCCTTCTATCAAATTACAAAATGCAGAATATTTAATTACCTACTCACCCGTATTTAGCGAAATTCGTCCAAAGTTTTGTCATTTTATCAATCAATTTGAAGGCTTCCGCTTTTTCATCAACTTTCCCTTTCACTAGTTTTATAGGAAAGAGGTATGCTAAGTCATCAGCATGACAAACGACCGATCTGTCTGCAATGACGTCAGTGAGACCAAAACAATGTCCTAAGAAGTTCCTCTCACTTATGCAAGTAAACTTATACAAGTACACTTTGTTAGATTTCGAATACAATTTTGCTGCAAGCAACGAATCGTATACAAACATGTCTACACTCAGAAACTTCAAAAGGCTATCCTCAGATATATCTCCATCCTTCATATAATACTGACGCAGTTTTCTGCCCGCCGCCAATTGATCTGCTCTAACGCAATGTAATTTCATAAATTGAGGAACGAAAAACTCATTATAATGCTTTGCTTCTGTGAGTAATTTATTTAGAGGATCTCCAGCACATATGGCCATTAGGCCTTCATCTTGGGTGTAACCTGTCATGATTTCTACTCCTTCATGTACACCACCGTTTCGTAAGACTTCTATAACATCACCATAAAAGAATCTTTCTTGGCCAAAATCTTTTTCATTAGTTATTCCAAAATGAAGTTCATAAGATTTCTGGGACTTGTATATTGGTAATGTTAATCTGAAAAGTGCATCCAGTGGTTGTTTTTTGAAAAACTCAATTAATTCTTTATCATTTTCCGAGTAGCAGCCTAATTGTTTCGCGAGAAGAATAGCTTTATCCCGCGATTCTAAATCTTGCGCCCATCTGCAAGTTGCAGCACCACTTTGAGCGATGGCTCTTCTAAAAAGACCTTTAGACATTGGTGACATCAAATGATAGGAAATACTGGCACCCCCGGCACTCTCACCAAATATCGTGATATTGTTGGGGTCTCCCCCGAAATTGTGAATATTCTTCTTAACCCACCTGAGAGCTGCAACCTGGTCTTTCATTCCAGCGTTCCCGGGTACATCTATAGTTTCAAGGCAAAGGAAGCCAAGGGCTTCTAGCCGGTAATTAAAGGTAACTAAGACTACTCCATGTCTGATTAGGAACTGAGGGCCGTACATGTCATCGTTGCCGCTGCCCCAGATGAAACCACCACCATGTATCCAAAACATGACAGGTAGAAAGTTTTTGGGCTTTGTGTCCGGTGTGTAAACATTGAGATACAGACAATCTTCGCTCATGTTGTCTAAATTAGGATTCATGAAGTTAAACTGGAAGCATACCGAACCAAACTGTTTAGCTTCACGTACTCCTTCCCATGGTGATAAGGGTTGAGGTGCCTACAAATAACAAACACATCTACTAAATGTTTTGTATATACAAATATCATATGACGTTATTTAATTCAGTTGGAATTTATATGAAGGCTACCATTGCAGTTTCGAAAACTATTATTGGTATGTGGTAACATTATCCTCCTTTTTTGCAGTCGGGTAAAAAGTAGAAGTCTCACATTTGATATGTGAGACTTCTACTTTTAAAAAGGCAAATTCTATACCAAATTTCATACTTCTAAAAAAAATAGAAGTAGTACGTTATCAGTATTGTTTACCACCTTATTTTAAAACTATTTGTAGGTATAAGTAAAATCGATAAAATAATTTTTGACTACGATACCCGCGCTGTCTTATTACCTTAATATTTGTAAATGAATGTAACTGCACAAGTAATAAATAAATCTTACCTTAAACCTAAGATCTCCAACTGGCGGCTGAGCATACGGGATGCCTTTAAAGCTGTAGTATGTACCCCCATACTCATTCTCAACAACCTTGCCTTCCAACAAACCCTCACTGACAGTAACACGCACCATTACCGAAATAACCCGAACTAATGTCAGACACCCTTTATATTCAACAGCGCCGCGCGCCGTGCTGACCACTGATTGACTAGAACTATATAAACGTATACTACGTCTAAATAATAATGGCTTGTTATCTAATCATTAGAAACTAGTTATTTATGGTCTGAAGGTAAATATTATTACCGGGTATGTGATTGTATTTGTAAAGTGCTCTTAAGATGACAAACTTGCGCAAAACAATGTACCGCGTATTATATTGATAGTTGGATTGTTTTTAACAAATTTTCATTAACTAGCTAACAGAGAGTCTTTGAAGTCATTTTTAACTCTTCAAACTGTCGTTAGGGATGAAATTTAGTATTCTTATTCCATAACTTTCTTCTCTATCTTACTGATCTGATCGTTGTTTCTTCAGTGGCTTATAAAAATCGTTTTGATGACTCTAAGAGTAATTATTTTGTTAAAATTTGACTGTTTATGACCAAGCTTTGCTTGCTTCCTTACCGGTTTTCATGAGAGTTTTAATTTTCATTTTGAAAGTTCACTTTACTGTGGAAGCCAAATATACAAATAAATTTCAAAAGAAACATGAACTGTTCCCACAATTTAGAAAATTTGATATAGATCTGAAAATGTCGCCGTTCGTAAAATTTTCAAATGTTTCAACCAATGAAATACCGAGATCTAAGTAAAAATATTCAATGTAAATGCTGGCCGCATTTACCTTATTTTATTCTAGAGTTTGCACAGGTGTATTGGTTGAACTCAAATACTTTGGCTCCTAGTCAGTGTCTCTTCGGTTTAATGGGTCAACAGCGCGCAGATCCTAGGTCTATGGGGTCAATAGCGTATATTTGTGTAGCGTGGAATAATTTTGTCAAGGTTCTGCGACTATACGCAAACTGATCCTATGTAAATATTGAAGTTGTATTTGTACGCCAATATTGGTTCCCAAGCTTTGTCATGTTAACAAATTAGACCATGATCTGAAGACGTGTTCCTATGTCTCAGAAGAAAAAATATTTATTAGAAGAGTAGTAAGTAACAACTTAAAAGTAAGAAACTAGCCCAGAAGTCTAAAATAATATAATTATTCAACATTGCGACCAGCGATTGAATATTGATATTCACGTCTGTTATAGTGGTAGTGAGGAATCATCCGATCGTCATTAAATTTCACATTGACTTACCACATTGCCTAAGGCTGCCTGTCCATTGACGCAGAGCGAGGTTACGAAGCGGAGAAACGGAGGGAATCCTATTGGTTAACATTTCTCCGTTTCGGCAGCTTAGACTTGAAAAAATACATAAGTTACAGTTTACCCATATACCACGTGACCGTAAACTAGTTGCTACATACAATACTTACCAGCTTCACCCCCGGGTTCACCCGCGTGGTATGTCCATAAGAAGTTGCCATGTTCTCTGTTGAAATTTCAAGTTTCTAGACCCAGTAGTTTGGGCTGTACGTTGATATATCCGTCAGTCAGTCAGACTATTCTGAATTAGAAAAATATATTCTTCGTCGTGTTGTTTTACAACAACAAACTATTAATAGCAATCATGTTGTGCGCGTCTTGCTATGTATATTTATCCCAAATTTTACAAAAGAAAAATATTTTCAATAATTTTAAAAGTATAATAAACAGACATACTGGCCTGTTGGCCCAGTGGTTAGTGACCCTGACTGCTAAGCCGGAGGTCGTGGGTTCGATTCCCATCCAGGACAAATCTTTTTGTGATAAACATGATTGTTTGCTTTGTATTTGGTGGTGTTATTGTAGTGTGGTGTAATTTATCTACCTTCTTAATTTAGGACTCGATGGAGCTTTGTGAATCTAGTAAAACAATAAAAAGACACATCTTTTTTCCTATGTGATTATAATTGAACCCAATAACTCGTTGTTGAGCAGCCGAGCTACGAACAATAGGCCAACGAGGAAGTAAAACAAAAATTATTGCAAATACTTTGTACTCTAGACCTGGTATAAAAAAAATTAAAAATGCAAAAAGTTTCAATACATCAGGTTACGAAAATTTATCTATCGCTACTAATGAATGATCTAACTAAACCGAATGTTTTTAACTAACTTTTTCATACTAGTTTCTTCACATCTTGTATTCTTCTAATACTCTAAACCGACTTCTTCATACAATTTCCTCCAGAACTGGAACGCTTCTCCTAGAGGGTGGGACTGTACTGTTAGAACATCGCCCATATCTACGTACGATTGATTGGTAGAGTCGTATTCGGGCCAGGACACACCGAGGGATAAGTCCGGTGTCGGGTTCCTGGAAACAGTTTCAATTTGTTAAGTTATAACTATATTTTTTGTTTATAGGTACTTACCTATTAGTTGAGTTGTAGTTGTAACTCATATTTTATGTTACATTGTTAAAAATCAAGTATACGAAAGGTTTCATACAAAGACAAAGAAATAATTAATAGCATCTATATTTAATCTATTTTTTTTGTATGTTCATCTCTCATGCGGATCAATGTGATTATTATATAATGCCCAAGGCAGAAGCGATTACCTCTTGGCATTGCTTAACAAAAGGTTTTCGTAATTATGTTACAGTACACCAGAAAGCGCGAAAAGGATTCTTGAACTAACACGGGGCTAAATCATTCCACAAATAAGAAAGAAAATCTATAGTTCAAAAATATTTTCTATTAAGTTATTTACCATTTGCTACTCACCCATATTTTGCGAAGTTAGTAAATACAGTGCTTGATAGCTGCACTAGCTCATATTCCTTTGTGTTCTTCTCTAACTTTAATTTGTACTGACGAGCATGCAACAAGTACATAAGGTCATCCAAATCCCCTGCTCCTATAATACCATACTTCTTGCCTAGATTGCCATAAATGTTTCTACTTGACATCATAGAAAATTTATACATATACCGTCGACCGTCACCAACCTTACGTAATTTTGAAATAAAGCTGGCAATATCGTATTGAATACCAGCGTGACTGGAGTATTTAATAAATTCTTTCATAGTATCAATACTGATAGTATTTTCTTTGAAATAATATTCGTATATTTTTGTGGATAGTCGTAATATTTGATCTGTATTACAGTTTAATACCATCTTTCTTGGAACTAATAACTCCGGGTATCTATTGTACGAACATATCAGTTTATTTAAGCAATGTTCAAATTTACTAATATGTAATAGAGCCTCTTCACTTGTGTAACCAATGAGAACATCTACGTCGTTCATTCTTCCATTTTTCATAGCTTCCAAAGGATCTTCGGACAAGAAATGCTGTTGACCAAAATTTTTTTCTACAACAGGCGTGAAATGATTCATTTTAAGAAAAAAAGTGCTGTAATATTGTTCACTAATTAGTATTGTTGGGTCTGTGTTCACTAATTTCTCAATGGGCAGTTTTTGTAGAAATTCTAGAAGTGTATTTGGATCATTAGTCTCTAATCCAAGTTGTTTACCGAGAACAAATGCTCGTTTATGAGGCTCAAGTGGAATCGCCCAATCACAAAAAGGCACACCGCTCATTATAATAGCTCGTTTAAAAAGTCCTTTAGACATTGGTGATAGAACATGCAGCGCTGCACAAGCTGCACCAGAATTATGTCCAATAATTGTTACATTTTCAGAATCCCCTCCAAAGTTTGCAATATTATTCTTGATCCATTTCAGTGCCGCAACTTGATCCTTCATCCCTGCATTGCCTGGTACCTCTTTTGTGTCCAAACAAAGGAATCCTAATACTTCTAATCTGTATTGTATAGTGACAAACACTACTCCATGAGGCATAATAAAATCCGGTCCATAATTTTTATCATAGCCGGACCCACTCTTGAAACCTCCACCATGAATGAATACCATGACGGGTAGTGGACTTACTGGTGTTAGTTCAGGAGTATAAACGTTTAAGTGGAGATAGTCCTCATTCCATATTTGGATTTCGTCTGACCTAAAAAAGTCCACTTGTGGACATTTTGGACCATGTTCCGTGGCTTTTCTTATTCCATTCCACGGTAAAGGTGGACGCGGAGCCTGCAAAGTTATACAGAGCACATTTAAGAATTAATATTAAGAGATTTTTTTAAATACTATTTTTGCGATTAATCATATCACAATTCAGAACAAAATAAATGCATGAATATACTTAGAAATACTCTTGACTATGATATCTATTTTCGAATTAATTTGAATAAATTAATAATAATTATATATTCCATTTTGTATCTATACTAGTATTATAAAGCTTGTTGAAGACTTTGTTTGTTTGGTTGAAGTTTAGTGTTGAACTATCTAAAATCAAGGAATTACTGAACCGATTTTAAAATTCTTTTAGTGTTGATAGCCCATTTATCGAGAAGGTTATATGCTATATAACATGAGCAGTTGTCAAATAAAGAACGACGGTAGTGAAGCCCCGCGCCACATGTAGTAAGTTAATAATTACATTTATTTTGTATAACGTATATATGCAAACTTTGTCTGGTTGAAAAGTAATGCAAACATAAGACTGACCTTGAACCTAAATTCACCCCCAGGGGGTGCAGCATAGGGAATGCCTTTGAAGCTGTAGTAATATCCTTCTCCATGGATGGTCTCCACATGTTCACCAGATAGCCAACCCTGTTCCACCTTTACTTTCACCATTTTAAAATCACACGCAAACAAAAATGTATTTCAACAGGCTGCCTTAACACGACTGTTTTAAATTTATACACACACATCACACAATATAACGTTAAAGTAAGGAAAAAATATACCTAAAACATTACCTAAATTACAATTTGTTCTATAGTCTCATTAATTATTATGGTAATTTTTGTGCTTAGGGTTAACACGTGTACAGTTGTATGAGAAGTAACACAGGTTTACTTGTTTTATAGTTTTGCGTTCTTTGACATAAATAGTCATGTAACTTAAATAGTTTTCCATTTTAATTGGAGTAGAGTATTTAAATCTTAAAATATGCCACGTATGTAAGCGCAGAAAAAAACGGAAGTGCGCGAACACACAGATGTGCACACGGGATTGTTAAACGCATTCCATGCTCTGCGCAGTTAATAAGTTTATCGCTTTCAGACTGACAGACAGATGCAGTGGAAATCATTGTTTTGTAATATAACGCGTTGTGAGGGTTCATAACAGTCTAATAGGTTTTACAGAGACCATAACGTGCGCGGTCTGCGATGATTTTAATAACTTGGTACGTGGAGAAACTATTGCCGTCGCGCAGCGCCCTATATCTCAAGTGTGGAACCGTAGAGTGTGATAGAGACAACTGTAGCTTAGACAGATTGTAAGACAAAAAGTTTGTCGAGATTCACACCGATTCACTTATTTTTTATTATTTACAGTATGGCTTGGTCCGTATCTTTTATGGAAATAGGTCTTCGAATTTGTCTACTCCTGTAATTACAGCAGTAAAAATGAGCCAATATTTGTACAGTGACATTTTCTTAGCTTATTAATTTAAAGAAAAGGACATTTTTTCCTTTTCATTAATAGCTAACAGGGATATGTCTACCGCAGACCTAGATTTTAAACAAATTGCTTCAGAAAATATGTCAGAAAGAAAATAAGGGAATACTTTTTAAAATCCGCATGCCCGTGTTCTCTCTTAAGCATTTTCTTAAACCTACGTACATTTATGTATACCTATGATCATTGTAACCTTTAATTTGATGTTCTCCTCGTGGCAAATAATGTTTAATTTGCATATTTACAAGTTTATATAAAGCAAAACATCGTTAGACGTTTATTGTTTTTTTATTGCGTAAATTTACATTAAAATTTATATATTTCAAGTCATGCAAGCAATGTCAAGAAACCGGTACATTTTTCTAAATCACTGTATTACTGATTTTAGACAATGTTTCGGTTTGATTTCATTATGCAATTATGTACTTTGTTATTGCAAATAAATTATTGTTATTCTTAATTATTTTTATACAAAATAACTTCGTTTTCTATTCCTAATAATCCAATCCAACATATTCATAAATGCTTCTCCAAAACTTCATAGCTTCGCCATCAAAATTGTGTCCAAGAGAGAGTGAGTCTCCTATATCCACGTACTGTTTGGAAACTTCGTCGTATTCTGGCCAGGTCACTCCCAGTGAAGAATCAGGTGTTGGGTTTCTGTGAAAAGATCGTTAAAAATATATGATATGTAAACATAGTTAAAAAAAAGGATTTCTGCTGGGTCAGTTCCTAAAAAAACTAACCAGCTCGCATTGTCGGCAACATGTAAGTCCGCCATTTTTGTATTTATTTAACTTAAGATTATGTCTCCTTAAAAATTTCCCCAACCTTATAAAAAATGCTTTATTAGCTTGTATTTTTCTGAAAACGCATTCAATTTCTTCTTCTATCTAATCTTTTTTAATATACATAAGTAATAATGCATTTTTGATGCTAGTGTTTTACTTTGTATTAGGCGGTGTGGACTCGATATAGTTTTGACTTGAAAAAATATTACTAACCCAAATTTAGCAAAGTTTGTGAACACAGTGCACGCTTGTTGAATCAGTTCAAACTCCCTGGTATCTCTCTCTATCTTCAAGTTATGTACCTTAGCATCAAATATGTACATCAAGTCATCCAAATGTGCTGCTCCTCGGATACTATACTTCAAGCCAGCATTTCCGTAAACATTTCTATTAGACACGCTCGAGAATAGGTACCTATAACGTCGACCGTTACCAACCTTTGATAATCTTGTAATAAAGGTATTAATATCGTAAACGAAACAAGCATGGCAACTGTACGTAACAAACTCCTTCATAGTATCCTCAGATATTGGCTTCCCTTTGAAGAAGTATTCATGTATTCTTCTTGATACTTCCAATATTTGCTCTGGAGTACATTTAATTTGGATTTTTCTCGGAACGACCAGGTCCACGTACCTGTTATAATCTTTAAGTAAAAATTGTTCAAAGCTTGCAATACCAATTAAAGTTTCTTTATTTGTGTGGCCAATGAAGACGTCTACGTCATTAATTCTGCCATTCTTTAAATATTCTAAAGGCTCTTTTGACAAAAATTGTTCTTGGCCAAATTTTTTTTCAACAACTGGCGTGAAACTGAACATTTTCAGTAAATTATTGTTGTATTTTTCAAAAGACAGTAGACATGGATGGACTTCGATTAACTTCTCAACCGGAAGGTTTTGTAGGAATTCTAGAAGTTCATTTGGGTCATTAGTCTCAAATCCTAGCCCTTTTGCAAGTACGTATGGTCGTTTTTGTGGTTCAAAAGCAACGGACCAATCACAGGTGGGTACACCGCTCATTGGAATAGCTCTCTTGAAAAGACCTTTAGACATTGGCGATAAAATATGTAAAGCAGTAGAAGCTCCGCCAGCACTTTCTCCAAACAATGTTACATTGTCGGGATCTCCTCCAAAGTTTGCTATATTAGTCTTCACCCATCTCAAAGCGGCTACCTGGTCCTTCATGCCAGCGTTACCTGGAACTTCCTCTGTATCTAAACATAAGAAGCCCAGTACTTCTAATCTGTAGTTAATAGTAACTAGTATCACTCCGTGGTTAACGAGAAAATCTGGTCCATAGTGGTTAATGTCGCCAGAACCGCTTCTGTATCCGCCTCCATGAATGAAGACCATAACTGGTAGTGGTGATTCAGGCTTGAGGTCTGGTGTGTATACATTGAGAAACAGACAGTCCTCACTGCCTAATACGACTTTTTGTGTGAATATATCCTTATGTGGACAGTTTGGACCGTGTTCTGTGGCTTTTCTTAAACCATTCCAAGGTATGGGGGATCGAGGGGCCTGGAAATAGTACATAAGAAAATGTTAATATAACTTTAACATAATATTTGACATTTTATTTTAGGCGTTACTCTGAACTTCGACATTCGACTTTGTCGTTTTTGATGTCGCTGTCAAATGTAAGGAAATTTAGATATGGTCGCTGTCATTATCAAACATTTGACAGCGACATCAAAACCGACTAAATCGAATGTCTAAATTCAGACTAAGCCCCCTTATCTCTATATAATCTAACCTTAGAGCATTATATTAATACATAATATAAAATATAAAATTATGTTGTTTTTATTAATAAATTGGCGTATTTATTCGATGATAGTAGTAATCCGGTTCTGTCATATATAATTCATAACAAATGATACACGACCTGATAGAGTTAGCCTTGAACAGCCATAAATCTCTCATAGTAATGAGTATCTGCATTTTTTTTTCTATAAACAAGTTTAAGTTTCTGTTATTTAAGCTAGGCCGTAAAATATGTAGCTTTTGATTATGTAGGGACTCTATTAACTAACCGACAAAACAGGGTCAATTTCATTGGGATGATACTCAAAATCACAAGTAGTTTTACTGCTAAGATAGAAAAAACTACAAAGCCTGAACCACATTGGCCACTGATCTAAAAGTATAGAAGTCTTGGTTAGAGTTATTTTGGTAGCAGAGGTATGATATATAATTTTGAAAACAAGAGTCGGTATTATTATCAAAACTAAATTGTTTGAATGTGGATATCTGTGGAACTGTACGGTACGGTCTAGAAAAACCTTTTTGCTCTTTTTATAGCTTTTGGCTTCGGTGTTTAATTATTATTATTTGTCTCACCTTGAACCTCAGTTTGCCCACGGGTGGTTCGGCGTAAGGAATCCCTTTGAAACTGTAATACTGTCCATCTCCAGTGACAGTGTCCAACTGTTCTCCTAACAGCCATCCTTGCTCAACTTTTACTTTGACCATCGTAAAAGTTTCGCTGAAAACAACGAAGATTATTATTAAATTTTGGATTTATGTAGATGTACTGACTCTAAGTTTAAAAATTCCATCTTCACTAGCTTATTGAAACCAATTTCAATTGTTTAAATAAGCATGTAAGTTATAAAAAAGAATATAAAATAAAATGTGCAGTAAATTTGATTATGTAAATACATACATTATAATTTATTCATTTTCTGTTTTTGTTTAGAAATGTGAATATAAACATAATTCATGAATGCATAATTAACATATAATACCTAATATTTTAATGATATTAAATGCCTCATACAATATCTACATAATTAAATTGTACGTATATTACACAAGAATGTAAGGTTAAAATTGAATAACTCTTTAATCACTATGTCGTATCGGTCACTTGTCTGACAAACAACAATTTACATTGTGTTTGGCTATACTTATACTGAACGTTAAGTGTACTTACTAGTATTTAATAATAATACCTACTATTTTACGAATATTAACGTCTCTTGAGAAAATTATTCTTTTAGATCAGAGATTCCTAATCTTTTTGAGTCGACGGTACACATATATGTTTGTTATTTTGTTTAGCGGCCCTAACTTAGCGAGTAAATGAGTATAAAAAACAAAATTAAAAATTTTGAAAAAACCCACGACGATAACATATAAAAAGGTTTAAATAACTTTATTTTAAATCCCCGACGAAAAGATAATAAGTAGCGTAAAAACAATCCCAAGAAAATCCGTCGGGGGCTGCCATACCCTGACATGAAATGAACGAAAGTATTGCAGTTTTATGTATTTGATACCTACCTAATTATTAACAATATTTAGTTTACAATATATATTTAATACTAGAAACAGTCATGATATTGGCAGCCCCCGACGAATTTTCTTGGGATTGTTTTTACGCTACTTATTATCTTTTCGTCGGGGATTTAAAATAAAGTTATTTAAACCTTTTTATATGTTATCGTCGTGGGTTTTTTCAAAATTTTTAATTTTGTTTTTTATTTTAAATATTTTCAAAGAGCGCCCTATCTTACTAACTGTAAGTAACTCGTATAAAATTTTAAGAACCTTGACAGATAAATAAAAATTTTATACTAAGTTATAGAACAAACACATTTTTTTTTAATTTACTGTTGCAGTAAGTCTTATAACTTGAAATTATCATTTTAATTTTCTTATTTTAAACTTTTTAAGGAGCGCCTTATCTTACCATGTAAGCTCCAGAATGAATGGAATTTGCATGGAGCTTCGACTATATTATATATATTAAATTTTTTGTTGACTTGTGTGCTCATCCGTCGCACAAAGGTCGCCGGAGACCCGCTTTGCGGGGCTCCTACTTCTGGGTGGTTCGAAAAAAAAAAATAACCCTAACCTAACCAGTCCGATCCGGATCGCTCTGAATCGCGGGGTGTTAAGTTTAGCTATCGCACATTGATTGCCGTAGCCGGACTGCCTTCGGCGTTATCGCAGATTTCCACCTATAATAGCTTGTATCTCGAAAACGGTGCGTGCTATCGCAAAAATGATGAAAATTTGGTTACACCCCGAGCACGGGATACCTATAAGTTAGAATAAATAAGGTAGGTGTGTGTAGGTGTTTATATAACGTCAGTCTGGAATAAACTCTCACTCTTACTAATTTTTTTTAGGCTTATCATTGTATACCTCAGTACTAATATTCAGTGATATAACAACACGAGATCGGTTTTCGGATTTTTTCCTTTATTTGTGCAACTTGTTATTGCTTCTGGCCAAATTTCATGATTCTAGGTCAACGGTGAGTTCCCTATAGATTATGATCGTCAAGATAAATCGTCAAAAATGGAACATAAACAGCTGTATCTTTTGATTGCGTTAACTTAGAATTTAGATTTTTATTTTACGCCGAGGGTTTGCAGACCCAAGTATATGATATTAATTTCAGCTTTATACCTCTATGCGTTCTTGAGAAAAATATTCTAGACAGACGGACAGACAGACCGACAGACAGACATACAACGGAGTGATCCTATAAGAGTTCTGTTTTCTTTTTTTTGAGGTACACAACCCTAAAATTGCATAAACGGTCACCCATCTATGAACTGACCTTATCCGAAGTTGCTTAACCTCATGAGTGTAATCAATATCTCAGTACTACAATGCTACGTGTCCCTATACAGTAACAGGTCTAATTATTTTACAGATAACTGTAAATATAAGTTTGTTTAGTCTATTGCAGCGCCCCCTGGCGAAAAAATACAATATCGTGTATCCAAAAGTCATCCTCGATAAATCACAAATACATTACAGAAAACCGTATTGAAATCGGTTTAATCGTTTTAAAGATAGGAGGGCACAAAGGTTTCAACGAAATCAACATAGGTTTGCCTAGTCTATTGCAGCGCCCCCTGGCGAAAAAGTACAAAATCTTGAATCCAAAAACAATCCTCGATAAATCACAAATACATTACAGAAAACCGTATCGAAATCAGTCTAATCGTTTTAAAGATAGGAGGGCACAAAGGATTCAACGAAATCAGTGTATTGTAGCGCCCCCTGGCGAGCTATTAACATAACACCTATCTAATAACCTGTCCCCAAGAGCCGCACACACTTTACAGAAAACCGCATCTAAATCGGTCAAACCGTTTCCGTGATATAAGGCATTATGTTGGAACACACAAACACACAAACACACAAACACACAGCCTCTCACCCCAAACGCATATACCGTCTCCGTTCCGTCGTGGGTAAAAAGTTACTGAAAATAGTAAAGAGGATCACCTCACTGTGCCCTTCTTTACTTACTATGACACACATGGGCGCCGCGCCGCAGCGAACAGTTTGGGAAACACTGTTCTAGACGGTATCCATCATTGAGTTATTGTATCCATTGAATAATACTATTTATGTTTTTGTCATGTCACTGTGCTTTGGTAACTCGTTATACGTAGGTGTATAAAAACATGAATGTACCTGTATTATAATACGCGTCTAATGATATGGTGATTTTGATATAAATATTAAATTTTCTAGAATATTGCGTGCAGTATGAGATTCGGAATTGTTAAAATATATATGGTAAAATATTACAGAGTGTAAAAATACAAAAAACAAAGCGCTAGTAATAATTATTTGTAATACGATGGACACACTAGATATTATTAAATAATATGTATTTACCTGACACGCACGTCGTACAAGTCTGATAGAAACGACACCACCGCTGAGCGATCGTTCGTTACTGTACGTTCGGCGACCCACTTCGCGAATCAGGTTTGCATCGTCGACAAATCTCGTATGCATTTAAATTTTATCTGTTGAGGTTTGGACTCCAGTATCTATATAGAAGTTTCTAGTGTACATTAACTGTAGTTAGGATATTTGAAATACAAAATAAAAAAAATCTTATTTTTAACCGACTTCCAAAACAAAAGGAGGGAGGTTCTCAATTCGACACGTATGTTTTTGATGATATTTTATGGGAATGTCTGATCTCCTATTAGAACAGTGTGTCGTGGACTATGGCCTGGACTTTCTCAGTTTTCTTGATAGAGATCTCCTACCTTTGCAGTGGGAAATTAATGGATTGCAATTTTTATTAGGTACCTTTCATAATTGTTATTATTTGTCTTAAATTAAAATCTGAAATTATGTAAAGATCTTATTTGTTTTCTTTATTACCATTCAGAATAGTGATATGAAAAGCAAAAGTATTTTTTCTTATATTTTGGGTATATTGCAACATAAAAAACTAATAGATTTAAAGTGTTCATCATACTTAGATCTTTACCTAGATATTTTATCAAACTTGATGTTACTTTCAAGTTAAAATTATTTTGATAATTAATGTGCCCATACTTGTTTGTGTCATTTCATAATTTTATATATGCAGGAACTAAGGATAATAAAGGAATTTAAGAAGCAAGAAGCTTGTATGTTCCTTAGTAATTTGCATACTTATTTCTAAGACCCATGACATAAAGTCAAATCTGTCGTAATGTGATGCACAATAATGGTAATAATTCGTAATCCCTATGCTTTAATATTCATTTTCCTCCAACAATTTACAATGCGATCAATGTCACGTTATTACTTCAAATAAAATAATGAACAGCAGTGTTCATAGTCATTAAAGACACACTTGCTATTTAATTATTTTATTAAAAGAATTGACGCCAATTGTTACTCATTGAGGGAGTTATTGTTGTACACAACGAAGCCTTTATAGTTGTAAACAACAGATATGTGAGACTCTCCGATATCTAATCAGCACCAAATACATTTTGAGCTACTGTTATTTCATTCTTGATGTTTGCATTGGATAACCGATTATAAAACGTTCTTGTCGATGACCTTTTTTTTTAACCTCTCGTGGAAATGGCACCATTTCATAACATTAGTTTGCTCTTCTGATGCCATGACTGTACTGGTCGTATTTATCAATTTTTCAAATGGTACTCTTTGCAAAAAATAAGTAGTTCTGTTTTATTGTTCGTTTTCAATCCCAACGTTTTACCAAGTATAAATGGCCTCCTCTCTGATTCAAATTCAGTATCCCAATCATCATAAGGAGAACCGCTTATCATAACAACTCTTTGAAACAAACCTTTAGACATTGGAGATAACAAATGATAGCCAACTGCTCCTGCGGCAGTTTCTCCAAACACAGTGACAGACTTGGGATCTCCGCCGAAACAGTTAATGTTCTTTTGGACCCATCTTAGTGCGGCAACTTGATCTTTCAAACAGTATTACCGGGCACTTCACAATCGCCCATGTTTACGAATCCTAATGCTTTAATCTATAGTTGAAACTAACTACAACAACGTCTTTGCTGACAAGGAAATCGGGACCATAAAAATCAACATCTCCTGAGCCAAACATACATGCGCCGCCAGGTATTGTGACTATAACTGGCATTGACCAGTCTGGTGTTAGATCTGGAGTAAAAACATTAATGAAGAGACAGTTTTCGTTACCAGTTTTGAGTTCGTTAGATATATAATTCATTTGAGGACAAGTAGGTTCACGAGCGGTTGTATTCCACACACCTTCCCACGGTTTGGGATCTTGAGGCGCCTGCAAAACGTGGCTGGCAAATTGTAAATAGATTAGTTTGTAGTTGGGAGGGTTCTTGGTCCGATGAGAAAAATGAAATATTAGGTATACTCAAATTTTTTCAATAATTTTTAGCAAAATTGTTCGTCTTCCGTATTAATATCAACGGTACGGTGAGACGTGGCCGCTAACTATGGGCCTCATTAGAAAGCTCACTGTCGCTCAACGAGCCATGGAAAGAGCTATGCTCGGAGTTTCCCTGCGTGATCGAATCAGAAAGAGGAGATCGCAGGAGAATTAAAATTGTCGACATAGCTCACCGAATTGCATCGCTAAAGTGGCAGTGGGCAGGGCACATAGCTCGTAGAACTGATGGCCGATGGGGCAAAAAGGTTCGGCGGCCACGTATTGAAAGGCGCAGCGTGGGACGGCGCCCCACCAGATGGACCGACGACCTGGTCAGGGTTGCGGGCGGCCGTTGGTTGTAGGCGGCACCGCGGCACAGGACCGTTCGCAGAGGCGTAAATTAGGTGAGGCCTGTGTTCAGCAGTGGACGTCGCCGTCGTTGAGCTGATATGATTAATATCAAAAGTTTAACTACTTGGAGGAGCTAAAAATGTTTTAAAAAATAAAAACTGTCATACTCGTACATATTATATTATGTACTCATGCGCACCCTGAATTCAGCAAAATATACACGTCATTATGTTATAATATATAAATGTTGAATAAATATAATTAAAGAATTGTGACTCTATTGTATTATGTTTGTAACAATACATTAAGCGTGCAAAATAAATAAATATGTTAATGTAAGTGTCTGTGTCCACGTCAATGGGTTGATATGATGATGATGATAAAGTGCGTGTCTTGCAAAACAGCTCTAATTAAAGTTACTTTTACTTACAAGAAAAAAAGGGCGATAATTGCAATTGACGTCATTTTCGACACCACGATATTAAGAAAATAGATATATAGTTTTTGACTAAGAGTTAAAACTAAATAATTAAAGATTATACATATATGATATCATATATTATACATATATGATAGCTATTCTATTCGATAATTGGCACTATCGAGTTGATTCGTCTGGTGAGGGTTAATAAATATCTATTCAGTGTTTTATTAAATTTGAACTTTGTTTGGTCTTGAAGATCATACAATGCATTTTTATTATAATTATGTTTATTTTTAGAGTTGCAGCACTCCATCAAAGTGGAGATGACGCGAGATGTCTTACAAAAAGCTACTCTCTCCGCTTCTCTATCTGCTTTAATGACTTTACATCATTGATAAGTTATTCTTTTTATTATTTATAAAGTCGTACTCCGTAACACAAACTGCAGTAAGAATAAAATAAAACAGGATTGCGAAGTAAATTGCCATTGTTTTGTTTTTTTAATAGAAAATTTTGTGACCTTTTTATATTACTTTTGATAACTGCTTCTTTGCCTTTTATAATTAATTTGATTTACTAACAAAACTAATTATACAAAATAAAAAGTAGGTACATTAATATTATAATAAAGATTGCAATCCGTAAAATTTGCTCTACCGGCAATGGTAATGGTGTACTATCAATAGAGCTGAAAAGGCAATAATCCAAGCATGCCAACTAACATGTTTAAGCTGTAATCCAGTGCGGGTTGTGAATCTGACATAGACATGAGTTTTACTGCTCTTAGGGTGAATCACCAAAAACATTAAGATTTCTGTCGTATAGTCGGATTATTGTATTTATTTATTCAATATCTTATGAATGGTGAATAGAAAGACTAGAGAAAATGTAAGCACAATGGTTTTAATGATTGAATAGTTTTTTTAACCCACCCCTGCAATTTGTTTCTCTGCGTATTTTATCAGGAGTCAATTAATACCCAAAGATCCGTCGTAGTTTGGGTTTTGTAATATAAAGTTGTTGTATTTGTCAGAAGAATTTCCATACCTATTCGTTTTTCTTTATTGTTATTGGCAGATATGCACTAGCAAAAAGTGGAAAGTACGACCTGTGGAAACAAAAACTCTAGAAACAGCCCAGCTGCTGCTGAGAAATGTTTGTGCTGATAGCATAACAAAAGAAGCATTTCTTCTAGGTTATGTGGTTTCCTCATGATCTTTTCCTTCATCGTTAGCAGATGATTAGTACATAATTATAAATGCCACAAAGTATATTATATGAAGTCCACATTGGTACTTGCTGGCCGGTCGGAATCCAACTCGGACGGTGTGTTTAGCACGCCGATCATTTATCCATTCAGCCACCATCGGTTTTCCCACAAAAAAGTCACTTGATATTTACTTAGCAAATAAGGTATTTTCAGTTTATCAATCATAGAATATCGACAAGGCCGATGACAGATTTTTAGTTAGATAAACCTTATCTATTACCTTAGCAATAAATAAGCCAGATAACTTTACTCCTTTAACAGTTTATTCCTTAAATATTTTATCTATCTGACTATTAAATAGTTTGCTAGATTTGACTAAACCAAAATAAATCCACTTATTCACCAACATTTAATAAAACTATGAGTACTTATACTAAAAAAATTGCGTAGTGCTATATTATGCTTAATGTTACATGTGTTTGGTTAAAAAATTAAACCAATAATTGACACTAAAATCTAACAAAGTAATGAAGCTATAAATCGGTATATAATTGAGTTCTTAGCAAACAGTTTTATTAAAAAGCTAGAGAAAATTGAAATCAGTATCATTTTTATTTTTATTTAACATGTTCATAAATAGTATTTATAGTGGTAGTCCTGCTTCTTCGTATATGTTATCCCAAAAAGCGAAATCTTCTTTATCTAGATCATATCCTAAAGTCAACTTCTCAGCAAAGTCCACGTAAGGTCGTGAATCATCATATTGCGGCCACTTTACATCCAACGATCCGTCGGGATTAGGGTTTCTGTAAAGAAAAAAATATTGTTTTATTGTTACATGCGTGAGAAATTAAATTTAATGCACAAAATACATATTTAAGTAGAAATAATGTCATACCCATGTTTGACGAAATTTTCGATTGCTGTAGTAATATCCTGGATCAGCTTGTATTCTAAACTATTTGTTTCTAAGGGCATGTTCAACGATTTCGGGTCATATATGTACATAATATCATCGTAGTGAGCAGCACCTTTGATGCCATACGGGACACCCTGTAGGCCATAATAGTTCCTGCTCGAGAAACTGGAAAACCTAAAGAAATATTTGTTGCCAATTTTTGGCAACTTTCTCAGGAATTTTTGTGTGCAATAGAAAAAGCTTGGATTGTTCGCATAATTGATGAATTCAACCATATTTTCTTTAGTAACTGGTTTGTCACCAAAGTAACGTTCTTTTATCCTGTCAGATAATTTTATAACTTGGTATGGTGAAATGTGAAGTAATATTTTACTGGGAATAAACAATTCTGGATATTCGTTATATCTTTCTAATAAAAATGCGTCATAAACAGCCATTCCCATCAATGCTTCTTGACTGTTGTGACCTATCATTATATCAACTTTGTTTACTTTTCCAGAGTTAAGTAATACTGTGGGATCGTCGGTAATGAAACTTTCTTGACCTGGACATTTTGTTTCAATTACTGGTGGGAATGGCACCATTTTAAAAATAGTATTTGTTTTTTCTTCTGATGCCATGATTCTAGTGGTTGTGTTTACAAATTTCTCATATGGAACACTTTGAAGAAATTTTAGCAGTTCAGTTTTATTATTGGTTCGTAAACCCAAACTTTCACCGAGTTTAAACGCTCTTCTCACTGGTTCAAATGATGTGTTCCAATCACCAAGAGGAGAGCCACTGAATATTATCGCTCTTTGGAATAAACCTTTAGACATCGGGGACAACATGTGGTAACCGGTTGATCCTGCGGCGGAACTTTCTCCAATAATAGTAATATAGTCGGGATCTCCTCCGAAAGATTTGATGTTCTTTTGGACCCATCTTAATGCGGCAACTTGATCTTTTAGTCCAGCGTTACCGGGTACTTCACAGTCTCCCAAGTTAAGGAATCCTAACGCATCTAGTCTGTGATTGAATGTAACTACAACCATACCTTTAGAGACTAGAAAGTCTGGTCCATAGATATCATCATTGCCCGAACCAAACCTATATGCGCCCCCAGGTATCGCGAATAGAACTGGTAAAGGTTCACTTGGTTCCAGATCTGGAGTATAAACATTGATGAATAGACAATCTTCACTGCCTGGTATAAATTCGTTGGATATCATATTTACTTGTGGACAGACAGATCCATGCTCTTTAGCATCTCTCACTCCTTCCCAAGGCTCAGGATCTTGGGGCGGCTATAAAACAAAGCGTTTCATAAATTGTTTAAAATAACAAAAGATGTTTTTTTAAAGTTAAAATAATATTACGTGATTATTTTTTACGCGACGCCCGAGTAACGTCAATTCAATTTAATTTTAATTTATTTACAATGTGGATCAACAAAGTTATTGTGGTCATCGTTTACCTTAAATCTTAGTGGGCCTAAAGCTGGTTTTGCATATGGGATACCTTTAAAGCTGTAATACTTAAAACCGGTGGGGACTGCTGCCCGAACATCACCTTCCACAATACCCTGTTGTATTTGAAGTCGGACACCATCGCCAGAACTGTTGTGCACCACTCTGTAATGAAAACAATGTAATTAAAATACTGTCACTGTGGCGCAGTGGTTAAGGTGGTCGTCTTGCCAAATATCTGTGTGATTCATAGATATTTGTTTCGAGTTTGGCTGTACTTTAAATTATATTCATTAATTGTATGTTTGTAAAGACTCCCGCGATGTAGTTAGCCCGGTAGTTCCGGGTCCGGGTAGTTCTCTAGGGCGGGCGCTATCATTGTTTTTATAAAAGTGAAAAATTATAAGATTTCATTTTTCCACTTATTTGCACTTATTGCGAGCTATTACAAAGTGTAGTTACCAAAAAATATTAAAGTTAAATTTATTCTAATTGAAATAATGAGTACTTACATAGCGATAATCACAAGTATTGCAGATATTGAAGCCATTATATAGCTTCTGCGATGGCTTTTGCAGTCGCGTACCATAATCGAGTGTCAGCTGTAATTTAATTTAGTTTTATATATAAAGTTATGTTCATTGTAATCAGTAAATTATCTTCACTCGTTTGTGACTCGTTGTGTGGGTTCCTTATGATCCATAAATAAAAAAAGCGTTTCTAAAGAGGGTCCTTTTCAGAAGCAACTAGTAGTCTGTAAAGTTCAGATTCAAGCATTAGGTCAATGAGTGAGAAAAGCAGTGTTTTACATTGCGTAACATAAAATCTATGACACCTGTGATACAGTTCCTGACATTAATGTGATATACAAATAAATTGTGACTATTAATTTTGTTTTTTCACTATAGTAACCTAATTTAATGCTGCGCTACGCTCAACAGAATTTTCATTTCTTTAGATATTGTAAAAACGATTAATTGAATTAACTTACCTTAGATGTTAAATGACACTTGAATGTTCAGTCAGTGAGGCAGTATTGAAACGTAATTCTCAAATGTAATGTTGTTTATTATATTACTTTACTAATGATGATTTGCGAATTTAGTTTTAATCGTTTTCGCTGTTATCTATTTTTATCATGAGCTAATAATTAAATAACATCAGCAAATTTGTGATTCACCGATAAAACTGACTATCTTATTAATGATAATATCTTAATCTAGTATTATAGTAGTTTTATCTTAATATATTAGTAACCTAAATTGAATAAATCGATTATTGATAAATTGTTTCACATAATATTTAGTGTTCCTTTTTAAACGGAGAATTTGGTATTTATTTTTGATAAGTTATATCAAAGTTTTGTTAGTAATTTTTCGTCTTGTGTGAGAGTAGAAATACTGTTTTTATTAAGGTATAAATCTTATATGTACCTAATGGGTTCTATATGTGGTTCTATATAATTGCCGAAGAAAGTTATAATGTGGTGTTATTATCAGTTTTTTGTTGAAGTAAGGAAAATTTGCCACCAGAGACGAGGAACCCTAAGAAAAGCCACTTGCGTCAACATTATGAACAAACGAAGTTGTAAACAAAATAATCAATAAATTGCAACCGATTAAGATATAAACAAAAATAAGTTAAGTGCACGCAATCGCACTGTGTACGTGGAATTTGTTTTATTCCTTTCATTATATATAAGGATCCCTGACGCCAAGTATATAAAAAAAAGCATCAAAGAAAAGACTAATTGTGTAGGTAGGTACTTATTTATGCGCATTTAAGGTTTAATAAAAAACGGAACGAGGAAGTGAATTATTGCATTTTTAATTAGGTTTTGGTAAGTAAATTTTGGTTAATAACAACATTTAATTTTATTAATATGTTTTTATCCGTAAACCTTACCTAATGCTACTCTTTATGTACTAACACCAAAATCATATATGAAGTTTGTTGGTGATGTGTTCACCTCGCCACTAAAATCGCCGTACCGTTGGGTTCGATTCCCATAAGAGACGATTATTTGTTTGATTCATAGATATTTGTTTCGACTCTGAGTGCACTTTGAATCCGTTAATTTTATGTTTGTATGGTTTCTCTCTTGGTAGAGGAGAGGAGACCCGAGCCCAGCAGTGGGACTTAATGGGTTGCTGATGATGATGATGGTTCCCCGCGACACAGAGTTTGTTCCTTAGCGGGGAAGTTGTCTTTTAGGGGTTACGTAGCCAAAATAGCAAAAACAGAAGCCTTACAGTCCGTATATTACAGGCATTTTACTCCAAAACTAATCGATGTAGGCATATTGGAGAATTTGGAGAATTGGTGACTTGTGCTAGCATAACTAGTTAACAGTATAATATGTAAACTTTCATGCAAAAATTACTCGCTGAACTACTTCAGCGAGTAATTTTTGCATGAAAGTTTGAACAACATGATATCTAATATTTTAGATATCATGTTTTGAAACTCATTTCACAAAATTCTATTCTTGATAAACGTTGCTATAAGAATTGTGGTAGGTGTTTGTTAAGTCCGCAAAAACGGTTTCGAAGCGTTGTCCACACGTTGTCATATATCAGGATTTATGTGTACCCTTTACAACGATAAATTTACAATACTTCATGAATGGCTCGCCAAGGGACCACGGACCTTAGAAGGGCCCAGCACCGCACGCTTTTGTACTCAAAGGGATAAGTAATCAGTGAGCCAATGTACGAAATTGATATTTTACTGAGAATTCGTGGTCTCGTTACTGCGGAGATATAAGTTGATAAAGCAGATTGAATATTTTATTATGTACACGTTATTGTAGAGCTTATTACTTTTAGAAATATAATAGTCAAATTTTCAGGCGTTAGGTATTTATGAATTTGCCATTTTGGATTCAATTGAGGTGCCTTTAACAAAGGTAGAGATTCTCAAATCACTACAATATTGTTTTTTATATATTACTCGATTACTCAGGATTCATAGACACGGCCTACCTAATGGTAAGCGGTTGCAGCCGCTCATGGACGTTGGCAATGTTAAGGACGCAGCCAAGCTGCTGTCTACTTTGACTGGATACAGCACTGCAGGAAGTTCACCCCAGAGCCTGCACGTTGGTGGTAGGAATGATTGCTGGAACCTTACCATGCTAGACCATATCTGTTCCAGTATTTTAAGTAGGTTCTGTGGGCTATCCCCAATTTCAGACATTGATACATAGGTAAAATTTTTTTTTCTTTAAAATAAATCAGTCACATATTATTTAGTTTTCTGCTATCAAAGGTCAGTGGAAAAAATTACGAGGAAAATTGAACTTCAAAGGCTTTGTATATGGCATATGAGTGACGTCACAAATATGGCGGCCAGCTTAGAGGTCTACTTAGTTTAGGCACGTGCCATTAGCTATCGTAAATAGTTGGTCGACCGTGGACGGCTTTCAAACATCAATATTAATATCACGGATAACAAGTATTTACAGACTGTATCGTTGGTTAAGTGGTCGAGAATGTGATTGCTAAATATGGAGGTATGGATTCAATCCGTGGGGTAATATGTGTGCGCAGTTATTTTGAGTCTGGGAGTCTTGTTTATTATTTATTGTAATAATGTGACTGGCCTGTTGGTCTAGTGGTTAGTGACCCTGACTGCTAAGCCGGAGGTCGTGGGTTCGATCCCCACCCAGGACAAATCTTTGTGTGATGAGCATAAAAGTTTGTTCTGTGTCTGGGTGTAATTTATCTATAGTATGTATTTATAACTCCTTCCACATTCTCTGGAGGAGACCCGTGCCCACCAGGGGGACATTCAAGGGTTGAAATGATGTAGGTATTTACAAAAAATGTATGTAAGTAGTATATCAGTTGTTTAGTACCCATAACACAAGCAAATATAATTGCTTACTTTGGGACTAGATGGCGCTGTGTGAATGTGGTAGAATATTATTATTATATTATTAATGTTAAGTTTCCCGCGACACAGGGCTAGCTTTACAGTACGGATGTTTTCTTTCTAAAAATTAAAAATTATTAATAACTTAACTAAATGTACAAGTTGAAATTTAGTACTACTATTAACAGTAGTGATTGTTGATAGATGAACTACTAATGAATTCCACAAAGGATCATAATTCTTTAAGCAGACTATTAATGATACTGATCAATCGGAATGTTAAACTCAGTATACGAATCAGGGGCCCCTTTACACTATTGGTGTACATAAGTGTCAGATAAATCAATTCAAAAATTAGTTTACAGATTTTTGACATATATGTCATAAGATAAAATTTATAATTTATCGGACTTATCTATCAGGGATGAAACTCACGCTTATTAAAATTATATTTATTTCTTATATATATTTAATCCCAAATTCGCACCCTGATTGCCATAACGCATAACGACACATTTTTCCCAAGTTCCGACAATACGATTATTGCTACACCTGCGCGACAATTTACAGAATTAAACCCTGACTGACGGGATGACGACGCAATCTGCAAGACGTTATGTCGCCATGATGTATTGTCGCGTAAATCATAGCCGCCTTTATTACGACCTTGAGCCAGCGGTACTTAAACTGGCAGAGGAATATTTTCATAAATGATTCTATGTAGAACCTTCAAGTGCTTGTCCCATATTATCGACTCGTAGGTGGTAAGTATTAGTCTTGTCAAACTTTTAGTTCGTTCTGAAGTTGCAGCTGGTTTACATAGTAAATGAAATTCGTTCAGGTGTGTTGGGGTCCGTTTGTATCGCGGGATGGCAGCCCGAGCGTTTCCGAACACGAAGCACCGCTCCCAACCCCTGAACCTGACCGCTACCTGAAACGGCTTTTCATTGGCATAGCAAAGGACTTTCCCACATTTTTATGTTAATGTTGCATGTCCGACATGGATAGACTGTTGGGACCGAAATTAATATTTTATATATAAGATCAATTTGTACACACAGTTATGCAATAAATGAATCTGAATCTTTTTCTAAGATTTGAAGCCGTGTAGCTTAACTAACCTGAGAACATAAATGATGATTTGCCTAGGATAAAGCAAAAGGGTCTTACGTGGGCTTTAGCCACTATAGCCACCACAGCTATGCTCATGGTTGGATATACTGGTTTCTGGTGAATCCCTGACATAGTCCGGGGCTCTTTGATTTTGGTAACGTATTGTGTGATCAACAGATGTCGATTTTTATTAGCATCGTGGAAAATTAATTTAAAAATAAATTAACGTGTCTTTTTGTAGCATAATTCGACTTTATAAGCTTAATGAACAATAATAGCGGCGAAAAATGTATAACCTTATTTAATTTTATCTTAGTAAAACCATTTCGGACAGCTCCAAGTTTTCCTTATACCAAGATTCCCTCAGAGAATCTAAAAGCCAAGTTTTATAGATTGAATTTTTACGATGAAATACAAATTGAACTATGTATCTTGTGAATATTTAGAATAAGACACTTTATCATCGACCGTACAGTTTATAGAGCCTGATATAAGTGTAATGATGTTATTTGGATATAAGATAACATTAAAATGAACTCAATTACATGTCCGCCGAAAAAGGCGTAATGCTGTGTATGTTTGTAAGTACAGCAAATACTTAGGTCCAACATTGGTGAGACACAAATAATTCAACGTTTCAACCGGCGCACTTAGTATGGTAATGAGGGTTGCGTAGACAAGCCTGGGAAACGCGCCTCACCTGAGGGAAATTATACATCATTTTGATTTACGTGCCCTTTCTAAGTTGCAATTAATTCTGCTATAAATTGTGAGAAGATATTTTATATTGGATGTTATAATATGTCTCGAGGTCCTGATGATCTTGACTTAAAAACTGTCATTATTTTCTTTACGGAAGGGAAAGCACTAGATACCTATAACGAGTTTCTCATACTATGACACTGAAAATGCAATTATCAGTTTAGTATTAATTATAAATTAACAAATAATTATATTTTAGTTTAAGTTTGGTCAAATATTCTCTTTGCGAAGTAAAATAAACTGATTGGTATGGTGGTTATGTTGGCATTGTTTATTATGGAAAGATTATAATTATCTAAAAACACAGATTCACTGAACAATATACAAGTATTTACTGAGTATTCAATTGATAGATACAAGAATCCTTCATCAGTAAACAAACAAGATCTTACATAAAAGATACCTGCTCGTTTAACTCAAGCAATTGATGAACAGCGAATACAATTCTATTGTAATCCATGTAATGTAATTCAATGTTACATAGGGGACTCCTATCAAAGATATATTGTAGAAAAAGGAGTCACGAAGATAATTTCTCTATCTACAACGTAAATGGTAAAGCTAAAATCTTCAAGAGCTGGTCCAATAAATTGTACTGTCAAGTCCATGACTTAACACGAAGAAGGTAGAATATCCTTGCTATGTAACTGGCCAGTATTTTTGTTATATTTAAGTACTATTTTTTTTGTTTCAAGCTCTGAATTTAAGAACTAATTAGATTTACATGAAATATGGAATGGATTACAAAAATAGTGACGAGAACTGGGAGTCTTGTAATTTTTTTGCTATATTTTGGATATAAATCCATCTACTTGTAAACTGGCCATATTTGACCTTTTATACAGCAAAAAGTATTATTATTAGGCGTTATCTTCTATAGAACAGAGGTACATTCCCAATCGGGCTATCGTAATTTGACTGATTAATCTTGCGGTATGCCACTACCATAAACATTGGTACGTGAATCCAATAGACCCCTCCTTTGAATCCTGATATTACATAGCGAATTCTGAACACTCAATCATTATAAACCAATTGCTATCTTCGTAATTTCCAATAACCGTTATCACGTAATTAATCTGGATCAAATTTATCGACAGGGTCTAAAATATAGGTCGCCGTAGTGACGGGGATGTATCGATTTAACGAACCTCGGCTTATCGACAGCTGCTGAAGTTTCCTAATAGAAAAATACTGAATATTAGCAAGAAATGGCTGAGTATAACACCGCTGAAAATAATTACCACGCTGCGCTGGGTTAGCATGAAACTTATTGAATTGGTGTAGTTTGTGTCACACATACACTTAGAATTTCGCCTAGGGTGTGTGGGTTTCACTTATGATGTTTTCCTTCAACGTTAGCAGATGGTAAGCCGCTTGACTAGTACAAAATATATAAAATCCACATTGGTACTGGGCGGAACTAAACATTCGGTCACCATCACTTCATATGGAACCAAAAGTAGTTGTCGAAATGTGGGTGTGATGCAACTATGGCTACCCCTTCGGGGTAAAGGTTTTAAGTTATGTCTATCACAATAATAGTACCTTTTTGAAGAAACGAAACTACAAAGAAGAAACACATATACTTATACGTACAATTTATATCCCAGTTTAGTTTTACATAAGCATTCTTTTTGATCGTCAAAGCCAGTAGATTTATTTCAGAAACTAGTTGAATCCATTGGGAAAGCCAAATATTACCTTTATAACTCAGAGGAGTAAACGAAGCCGCGAAAAAACTAAAACATATTATATTATATTTGTTAGGTACATACATTGAATGTAGACGTGGTAAAATAAAAAAAAATTGTATTGAAATTACTATTGGCTATTACTGTATGTACATATATATTCTGTTTTTAAGTGTATGACTATCAAACTAAGGACTTATCTTTGTAGGTATTACAGTTTGTATTAGTTAGTTTAGTTTAATATTTTCTTTTTTTGTATTTATTAAACAACAGCAAAGATAATCATGTCATTGTCTCCAAAAGGGTAATGAATTTCGTCTCCGTCTCCCACATTTCGCCAGCTATGTTAGGGTATTATCTTTTAAAAATTGCCCAAAATATTCATATAAATAATTGGCTGAAATAAAGGCGTGACCGATGGCTTTATTTAAAGGTACATCGTCCGAAGAACGTATTAATTATAATGGGATCCCGTCGAAGCGTGGCGCAATCTCGTTATAACTAACGTCGGTAAGCACAACGTTACATCGGATATTCTCATTACTATGCTAAAACGATGGTCAGTTGAGGTCCGAACGTCCAAGACATGAGAGGAGCGGGTCTAAGGTTCGAGTACTAAGAACTTTTATACAAATTGTTTAAGGCACTATTGGTATTGGTATTCAATACTGTGCTAATAAGTAATGTACTGTACGATATGTATGTGTTATGTAGTGTTGAGAATAAATTGTCTAAGTTAGGCAGTAAATTGCTTGTGGTCTTCCTGATACAGTCAGCCACAAAAGTAACGTTTTTGTGGCTGACTACTATTAATAATTATCATCTCTTGGTAAGTAATTTATGAATGCTAAGGTTTACTATATATGCGTTCTGATTTTGGATGTGAGAGAGCAAGCCCTGTGTGACTAAAAAACATACAATTAATGGACATAAAGTACACCAAGACTCGAAATATAATATAATAATATAATATAATATTCTACCATATTCACACAGCGCTATCTAGTCCCACAGTAAGCAATTATATTTGCTTGTGTTATGGGTACTAAACAACTGATATACTATTTAAATATTTTTTTTTTTGTAAATACATACATATTATAGATAAATTACACACAGACACAGAACAAACCTTTATGTTCATCACACAAAGATTTGTCCTGGGTGGCGATCGAACCCACGACCTCCGGCTTAACAGTCAGGGTCACTAACCACTAGACCAACAGGCCAGTCAAAATGTCTCTAATATCTATGAATTACACGAATATTGGTCTAGTGTGGGATTCGAACCCACCACACTCCGTGTGGTGAGTGGCGAGGTGACGCCACGGTGTCAGTCAAACAAAAAACAGTCAGTTTAAAAGAAAAAATCTGTCTGTTAACGTTATTGTAAAGCAGCCAGTGACAGAATAATGTTGCTAATTGCTTCAGCGCATGGCTTGAGGTAACAGCGAACACGAAGCCGTTCTGAAGCAATTAGACATCATTTTAATGGCACAACTGAACGGGAGATTTTCCACCATTATCTGCAAGCTTACCTCTCTTGATCGTTGAATATCCAATAGCCTTTATTCCTTGAAGTTGATTGTTCAAACTAATACTGGAAATGGAAGCTGAGCTTTTCTGAAATGTTTGTTTTCATGTAGAATATTATATTTTCTTTGGAAATGCTTTAAATTTAATAATTCGTTAAATCGGGCTTCCACCGAGCATCTCGGTAGCAATCGTGCAGTACTCTCGCAGCTTTCATGAATTACTTCATGATTAATTTGTGTGAAATTAGATTTTTATACACAACCGTATTTTCGAGTTAAACGTAAAATAATAAAAAAGCAAACATCTAATCAGCCAAACAACCATCCATCTACATAATAATACACCTGCATATAGATTAGTTGCATTCATTTATTTGTTTCTGTCTCTGTTCTCTGCTTACCCCGATAGGAGACAGACATAATATGTGATATATTAATTGGATCTCTATAAAAACAAATAATATAATATTCTCTAACTACATAGTTATTCGCATAAAACCTTTCATCCAGAGCCTTATACGTTTGAAGATTTTAATATAAACTAAAGGAAATTGTTCCGCAGCAGAAAAATGTCGCCTCCTGAATAATAGACGAGGCTACAGCTAGCTATACTTATGTTACACTTCTGACTTTCCTTGTGATATTTTGAATTTTAGGTGCTCGTGACGTTGGGTGCTGACATATTTATTTTGTTCATAGTCCGAGTGTCTTTTGTGTTCGCGGACATACAAAAATATAGGTATTATTATACTAATACAGTGTTGGACGTTACTAGTAACATTTGTCATCTAATTAATTATTAATTGAATTAAAGTCAGTGGATTACATTATAATCTAATTACATAGTAATCATTACAATGTAATTGGATTACTTTAGTTGTTTTTACTTTTATATAAGGGGTGTCGAGTATATAAGGGGCGTCTAGTATATAAAGAGTGTCAAGTATAAAAGAGGCGTCGCGTATATTAGGAGCGGAGAGTATATAAGTAGTGTTCAGTATATAAGGGGCGTCTAGTATATAAGGAGGGGTCTTGTATATAAGGAGCGTCTTTGTACTACTACTAGACTAGCTGTCACTCGCGGCTTCACTGTCACCGAATGGTCACGGAAATAGTATTTATCTGACATTTTAGTGGAATCAACTACCTTGCACTTAAGTGGACCAACAAACTTTTTAGAGTCAAAGATTCAGATATACATACTACAATGCATTTTAGTTTTCCTTTACACGAGACAGCTAGGCGATTCTTTTTATTTTTTTTTTATGTATGATTGTACATTTGATGTAGATGTATTCTATACCTGATTACTTTGACCTAGACAAAGTTTGTACCTAAGTGCACGTGCTATGTATAGCTTAGTATAGGTGTCAGTTGACCGTCTTACACACCCTGTACTTAAAACATACAACATTACTCTCTACTAAATAAATGTAACGCAACCTGAATTCTATTCCCTACTGCGACGTAATTTATCTTTTCCTTGTCCCTAAAGAGCTTTTAGGGCCCGTATTGAGACTGAAAGGGCTACATTAAACTAACTTGGATGATGGACGCGTCTCGTTCATTTATTAACGTTTTGATTGAACTGACTAATTAAATAGTTTACTTTAGGGTCTCCGTGATGTATCGGAAGTGTATCTTTGTATAATGTAAGTGAGTCTTTAGTAAGGATATCAGGAATGTGTAGGTTGCTGTGCATGAGAGTTGTAAGACCCTATTTAAAAATACAAAATTCTCACACTACCATCCCTATACATTTTCGAGATTGCTATGTTTGTGAAAAATAACCCTAGCTCATTTCCTCGCTTATCGGAAAATGTAAAACGTAATCGCCGCAACAAAGACAGACTTTGTGTTCAACCCGCGAAAACGGCCTTGTTGCATAAAAGTGTCGTGTGTAAAGCACCCTTGATATACAATAAAATTCCAAATTAATTTAAAGTCCTGGACATGGTTGAATTTAAAAGGGCACTTAAAACATTATTGACAGAAAATTGCTACTATAAGCTTGAAGATTTCTTGAATAACAATACTATTTAACTGTATCTCAGGTCTTAATAATAATTGTATTAAATCTGTATAATAATTTGATTGTAATTTTTTAATTTAATTATATACTATTTGGACATTATTTAGAATAATTATTGAATTTTTTATGTTAGTAACTTTATCTTTAAATATTGTGAATCATTTTACTATAGGTTTAATCATTTTATGTTTAAATTATTTGATGAAATTTACTGTTTAATAATATACTTTATAAACTATTTGTACATCAATAATGGTTAAACATGCTGATCTGTAATGTAATTTTTAACATCTATAATAATTGTACACATGTTTCTACAAATAAAAATATCTTGTATCTTGTATCATGAAGTCCTAGGTTCAACCTCCTGGTCGGGCCAAAAACAGTTATGGACGTTTCTGATTACAAATATCTTCCGCTGAGGATAACGGGTTTTGCGTGATGTGAGACGCTCTTACCATAAAGATGGTGAATGCTTTATGGTAGGAGATTTTTTTTTGTACCGATTTATTATTCGCAAAGGAATAAAATAATTATGATGAAAGCCGTATTATTTTACTTTGATACCTGTGGTTTAGTGAGCAGGTTCCCTAATCTGTAATAGTAGGTAGTTTCAAACTAATTTTCGTTTCTGTTTAATTGCTTCGTAAACAGCTGAGGGCGTAATATTACGTCTAAGATCTGTAACAGACAGTTTTGTTTATCTAAATTCTCATATACACTGTGAACTATAATATTGCGTATATTGAAAGTTTTCAACGAGAACTGGCATTGACAGCCTGTCCGCTAGGTGTTTAGTAATGTTGCTTTTCATGGCGTGAGTATTGAGGGAGTTATGGAAAGTAAATATTCAGTTTTTATAAGACATTTTTTTCAATGAAAAATATAAGAGCAATGATAATATAATATATAAACAGGTATTGTTTAGTTTTTAAAAAACAAATTTTCATTTAGTTTGTTAGAGACGTTTACGTAATAGTATTAGATAAAAATGGCCTTACAATGTTGAGGGTGAAATTGGTAACATTATAACTTCATAGATATCGTGTTACTGAAATTAAATTTTAACTCAAATGCGATCAACTGAAGGCTTAAAAGTACCGAATTATATTACCCGTTTGCCCCCTAGACAAATTGTCTACCGAACTGAATTAAACTGCTGACTTGTCAAGTTTAGTGTCTATTAAAGTCATATTAATGTTACTTAAAATTTAGTAAGTTTAAGTGAATTTATCTACAAAAATATATAAAATTAGAATAAAAACTTTATGTATAGTATACATAAAGTTCTTATTCTAATAGTTTAATTAATATCTAATGAAATTAAATTACACAAGTTTGGTGTAGATACATAGAGGTTCGCCGTTCCCAATAGGGTTGTCGAAAATAATTTCCTTAGTTAAACATTTTAGTAATATTTTTCCAAACGAATATGATCAAAGACCGTTTGAGAAGACGTCGGCGAGCCAATATCGAAGTTAATTGCTTTGATCATCCCCCGGTAGAGTTTAGATTCATTAAATTGATTGCTGACCCAAAATTTTCACTTTACACTTTATTCAAAAATTGCTATGTTTATTGCTGGATAGGCTTTTGGTGAAAATGATAAATTTGCAATTTTATTGCTTAGATTGAAACGTTTTCAATAATCTACCTGACAAAATATAAGTGACCTTTTCGTACTGTTAATAAAAAGGAACAGTTTTATAAAATTGAATTTCAGCTTCAGCAGTTTGCTTTCTTATGTGGCTATGCTCATTTTGAGATTTGGAGCTAACAATTGTGTTCAATGGATTAATAAAATAGTTTCTCAGTTTATTCCTACAGTTGCCGATTCAATTGCTCTCACGTATTAGGTATCGCGTGCTTGTAATTAGCTTAAGACTGAAAATAGAAGAATTTGCGAAAAATAATCACACTGATGGATAAAAAAGAATAGACAATTCAGCAAAATGAAGTTTATCGTTAAGAAACGTTAGCGTAAAAACGGTCAAGAGTTAAAATTAATTAATTTCAATGTAATTTTCTCTTTTCCCAGATAGCGTTCGACGGTCCACAGCTTCCGGCGGTGAGTACTCTACCCTTTGTCATTCTTTTAACACTTGCTTTGTGAGAATTTATAATTAGAGTAGATATATATAAGCGATGGTGGCTGAATGGATACGGGACCGGCGCGGCGCGGTGTGCAAATCACGCGGTCCGAGTTCGACTCCGACCGGCAGTACCAAAGTGGATTCCGCTTTGTGGGATTTATATGTACTAGCCAAGTGACTTACCATCTGCTAACGGTGAAGGAAAACATCGTGAGGAAACCCACATACCCTAGAAGAAGTTCATTCAGATTATGGCCTAAACCCTCTCAGCTCTCTAGTTAGAGGAGAGGAGACCCGAGCCCATCAGTGGGACTTAATGGGTTGCTGATGAGATATAATAATATTCTACCACAATATAAGGAATTAGGTTTATTTATTTTTTGACATATTATGATTATAATTATTATTTATATTATCACAATATGACGCCGCGCCAGGACGAGTGCGTGCATCATAATAACGCCAATATAACCTATACAAACTGACTGCTTATTAAGCCAAAATAATATATGTTTATAATAATAAATGTATTTAAAAGTATATAAGATACTGATGACAAAAAAATAATTTTAAAACCTTTGTCCAACTGTTTCTTAGGCTAATTACCGAAACATCTGGATTGATTTTGACGGGACTTTCACTGACAGATGTTATATATATATATAGATGTTATAAGGAGTAACATAGATCACTTTTATTTTTGTGAAATGCATCCTCAAGGGTGCCAAATTAAAGGCAGGCGGCACTATGGGCGACTTTATCCTTTAATTAGTAAAGCCATCGTATTAATTGTGTCTCATGTTTAGAACCGGTTAAACTAATAAAAATAATACCCAAAATATATTAATCAACCCTCTCGTAGGCACGTAATAACTCAGTCTATCCAATCTCACACGGGTCAATCGTCGACCACGAAGTATGTTGTTGACTCCGGTATTTGTATTCAAACGGTGTACAATAAACTTGTAGTACATATTATGTATATGAACACAACTCGATTACCGCTGATATATTGTTCACGTGAAAGCTTTTGTTTCTAAATTCTATATGAAAAGGTGTGGTGTTGATTTGTTGTTACGAGATTTGGGCATATGTACCAGGTTTAGTTGTCGAAAATACGTGATAAATTACAGGATATTGTAGTGCCTAAGGCTTACGTCACCAAAATTAAAGAGAAAGGATGAGAAGCATCTAATATTCTTCGATGTATGTCGCTCATCGCTACAATTAAGAAAAAACTTAACTTAATTTCACACCTTTTCCCCGTAGCGGTAGGCAGAGGTGTGTCACACGCATATTTCGCCAGCTATGTTTGGTCCGATGAAATAGGGGGCGAGCCTATTGTTATCAACTGGGAACGTTTGTTTTCAAAACTCTGGAAAATCTCAATGCTGTAATTTTATGATAGAAAAACCTAATCTCATTTTCACCCGACCTGGAAATTGAACCCAGGACCTCCTCCACAGCAGTCGTATACACTTCCCGCTGGGCCATTAATTATATGTATGTATGTTGATTTAAGTTTAGAACAAAAAATGTCTGTCAAAACACTGCCCATTATTTTGTCACCGTCTGCTACAAAGTAAATAGGTTTGTATCAATTGAATTTTTGATTCAATAACAAAATTCATTTACACTCTATTTTCATGTCAACAGTTCGTTAATACAATCCCAGATACATCGATCTCAATATTTGAATACAATAGCCCGGAGCGAGCTTGTTAACCCATCGTAATTTTAGTATCGAATATACGAGAATATTTGTGGTAATTATATAAAACAAACACTACCTTATGGTACTTGCATAAGGTCCGGACTCCGTTGTTATCAAGCGGAGATGAGCTGAGAGGAGAGAAAATGTGTTCTAAACGACCAATAGAACAAGAGCAAGTGTACACGCTATTTTTAGTGTAACTCACCGAAACTATGTAGCTACTAACTAACTTCTAACTTTCGCATATTTTATAATATTAGTAGTAAGTATGATCCTTATAACGAAGTAATCCGACAAAGGACCAAAGTTACCGACATAGCTCGTCGAATAAGCAAGCTGAAGTGGCAGTGGGCTGGTCATATATGCAGAAGGACCGATGGACGGTGGAGCAAGCGTGTCCTAGAGTGGAGACCGCGACTCGGCAAGCGTAGAGTAGGACGCCCTCCAGCTAGATGGACCGATGACCTGAAAAAGGTCGCCGGGTCTGACTGGATGCGGAAGGCGGAGGATCGAGTGTTATGGCGCGTGTTGGGAGAGGCCTATGTCCAGCAGTGGACTGCAATAGGCTGAGATGATGATGATGAGTAAGTATGATTATCCTGTAACACACCTCCGGTTTCCTTGTCATTTTTGCTTTAGCAAAGTCTGCGTCTAATACCGGTAATATGGAGGAAAATATAATGTTTGTTATTGTCAATAACAGGAGGTAAGTTGTGAGCTTGGCTTTAGTGATAACAATCGTTTATTTCTAACAACAGGGTTCTTTTTATTGTCACCGGTCGACCTTTACTAAGGTCGATGATAATGATTGCGGAAGTCATAGAAAATATCTCTCAAAAACATCGTTTTCCTATTATTTTTATCATAAAATAAACATTTTCTTTGTATAAGAATTTGTCTTTTCAGTTATTGTGTATGGTTTACATTATTCGTCCATTTTTTTTCGTGTTAGCATATTATATATTGTATATCGATCTCTATACAAATAAATAAAATTGGAGTGTCTATTTGTAATATTAAAATAACCACTTTTTACTACATGCATATACATATACCATAATAACATTTTTTAAATTTTTGTCTGTCTTTCTGTCTGTTTGTTTCGGCTAATCACTAGAACGGCTGGACCAATTTTGACGGGACTTTCACTGGCAGATAATTGATGAAATAAGTAACTTAGGCTACTTATACTTTAGAAAAAATATAAAATTATTATAAATAAATTGATGTTGCTTTTGTTAAATTCCACGCAGACGAAGTCGCGGGCACAGATAGTAATTAATAATAACTTCCTTGAAGACAAGCTAAAGCTCCGTTTTAGTCACTGGCCGTACCGATATTCATATGGATGGGTTTGTGGTCTGTTAGTTCGTCCAAAGCAACAATTTTTTACCAATCTAAATATTTTCATTCAGAAGACTATAAAAAATCTACATAATATACAACATTAATTAATTAATTACACGTCTTCTAATCGTTAGAGTGTTCGAACCACACCAGGTCAATGTCAGTGAGCCACTACGTGACCAGAATGTTGGTCGCCGAATATCCTCCTCATATCGTCCTTATCCAACCATTTATGATACAACAAAGCCTCATAAACTCATCATCATAGTATAAAATGGACCGAAGTTTATCAAACAGCATCATTCAACTGTCTAACATTCATCATGAAGTTCTTAGTCCTGGCTTGTGTTCTCGTCGGAGCGTTGGCTGAGCTGCCTCGCTTTAGACCTGCGAGGTTCAGGTTTCAACGCCAAGAACTAGCTCCGACAACCACTGACTCACCAACGGAACCAACTACAGAACCTTCAGGCCCGTATCCTGCATCAGGATGGAAGCCTGCTGGCGAACCCTTTACATTGCCCAATGAAGACAAACCTGCTGATCAATACGGACCCCCAGATGCCGGATATCCAGCTTCTGGATGGAGACCACAAGGACAAGCTTTTGAGCTTCCCAAGGAGCCACCAGCAACAAGCTACGGAGTTCCAGATAACACTTATGGAGTACCAGATAGTACTGACGCTACTACTACCGATAATCCTCAAGCAGAAAGGCTGGAAGGACCAGTGGAGGTTCAGAAGAGTATTGGAACTTACTTTGTGCTGCTCCCAAATGGTCAGCTGCAGAAAGTGGATTTCGCAACTGAAAACGATGTGCAGAACATGAAATATATCGCGCGGCTGCAGCTACGCAATCCAGCACCTTTGTTGGTTTTCAGACCTTGATGTGATTTTGTTCAAAGTATTGTACTTAGTGCTTTAGTTATTATAATAAAGTGACATAAAAACATACAGTTTGTTTTTTAATATAATTCGATATGGACTTTCAATGGTGAGCGTATTTATTGAATGGAATGTCTATTCAAAACTGGTATTATACTATTAATTTTTTTGGATCTACATACTTTAGTTTTAGTTAGACTAGTCAAAGTTGGATAGTTTTAGTCCATGTTCAAAATATTCGTAGTCTACTGGGTATGTATATAAAAATAAATAAAAAATTGATTATAATTTTATGCCATATGATTTTCAACTAACCAATCTTTTACAAGCTTAGGTTCAATCAATCAATCATATAAACAATTATATTATTTTTATAACTTAGTTCCAGGTAATAATTCATCATCATCATCAAATTAGTCGCAGGAAGTCCACTGCTGAAATAGGCATAATTAATAAAAAATAATTTCCAATAAATAACAGACTGAACTTTCATCAACTTCATCATGATAGCAGTCCGATGTCGTCCACGGTTGGACATAAGCCTTACCTAATTTCTGCCACAACTAATATTTAATTTTAGGCAACTGTGTAGCTCCAAGAGGTCTTTCTACACTGGTTATTATTATATCAGCAGTTTCAATTGAAAGTTGCTTATTGTTACCGAGGAGGGCATAGCTAGTGTTATCTAAAGCTCTAGTATAAACACATCGGATATAAGGACTCTGCACGTTGATATTATGTAGGCGGTTCGTACTATAAAATGATAATAAGTAAACACGCTCCGTGTAATTTCAACTTCACATACATTATCGTATATCTAATAAATTTCAGTAGTCGGATCGTTGTTTATACTTGCTAACATCTTTAATAACATTAATGATGTTGTAAGCCTTTGTGTGTACAAAGGTACTGTTTAATATTACTTTACAAAGTGTCACAGTATACAATTTGACAGCTGGTTGTTTCTTAGTTGATACTATTTTAAAGTTGGATTATTTTCAAATGAGTATTTGAAAACAAAACGTACTGAACTGCGTATATCATTACAATCCATAAATAATTAATGTCACACTGCTGGGCACGGGTCTCCTCCAAAGATTTTGGAGGGAATTTAGCCTACTATACCACGCTGGCTAAACGGGTTGAAAATTGGAATAGGGTTATGTTTCGAATTTTCCTTTGTCTCGCAGTACTCATGTTGCTTTAAGTTACTCCCTTAGTCGCCTTGTACGAGACCCACGGGTTGAAATGGGGTAGTGACTTTATATATTCTTAATCCGTCACACGGACACTTATTATTTACTAGCTATTAAAATAATATGTATAAAAAATTTAGTAAATACAAAAATGTAAGAATACATTATCTACAAACTATGAAAGTAGGTGCCTACTACTGTGTTCAACTATAATTTGGTTACCAAGGAAATCTATTTCACAAGTTTTATCAAAATTTGTTCTACGTGTATGTCACACGTGATTGACCGTGTACTGGTATTACTCATATTTAATGGTGACTCTTACTGAGTACCAAGTGGGCCGCTTGCGTATCTTCCTTCTGTTTCAATAAAAAAAATAACTAGCTATTGTTTACTAAACTGTGGTAGAGTAGTGGCAATTAAGAAACAAATACGTACGTTTTATCTCGTGGTAAGCTTTATTTGATTTTAATTAATATGAGAGAGGTAAATTGTACCTTCGAGTGGCTCATCTACATATTTATTAATGTCTTCATTTGTGCTTTATATGAGCTTATGCCTGGGGCTTTGGGAAAAGATATTTTGTTGTGTTTTAAATGCATGTACTTATATAAGTGTTTAAGATGCTATGTATATCATCGATCTGATAGTTTGAGCACTAAGTTGAAGGGTTGAGAAGGATCATACTCCCTGAAATTCATGTATATCTGAACGGTCACAAAATACTCGCAAAATGTTTGCAAATTCAAATATTTGACAAGGATACTGCAATCGAACAATCAAATGTCCAGATTAAGATTAGCGTCCCAAAACCAAATTCCCCCAGGACATTTCTTACAGAAGGAGGATTTTTAGCCTATTGTTACCACACTTGCCACTAATGTAATAGGTATTCGAACATGCGTGCACTTCAATGTCGTTCAGTATTCATTGACTTCTTACGTCACTCGACACAAATTCTTAATTACTGAACGCTCCACAATCTTTGTCAAATTGAATACCGTCCTGCCGGAGGCTATTCTAGCCTAATTACGTACCATTGTGCTGATAAATGCTCTTTTACAAGTTTTTGTGAGTTTTGCAAATTTTTCATTAGATGTCTATAGAGTTTTATTAGCGTTCCACTGTTTTATGATGGTCATTTACGAGAAATGGAGTTTTTCAAGTACATTTTTGGTTTGTGTATTCCATGCAGCATTAAAAAATTTAAATTATTTAAGTACTGGTTATCCCCACGGCTTATTTAGATTTTTTTTATTCGAAAATATTTTTCCGAAGACGTAATTTAAAGGTGATGGAAGTGGTCTACTTAAACTGTTGATGATGATTATTATCATCAACAACACATTAATGTCTCAATGCTAGGCTCAGGTCTTCTCTTATATATTTAAAGAGCTGAGAGTGATTTTAGGCCATAATCCACCCATGCTGGCCCAGATAAAATAATTGAAATTCACGGAATTTGATTTGTATTGAATAAAAATTGAAATGGGATATTGTTTAATGCCATAACATGCGTGCTCTCACCAAAATCTCCTACTTTCACAATTTAATGTCTACTTATCTCATGTTCCTATCTTTCATCAAACGAATAAGACAATGTCATTTTATATTATTCCAATGTTAATATATTCTCTCGCGATCGTAAACCACAAAACGCGTCGTTTGTAATTCCACGCAACTTAACTAAGGATAATGGTTACATTAGTACTTACGTAATAACTAATTTCCATATAAGTGTTGTGTTTAATAACAATGAAGATCATCTGTCAGCAATAAAACACATGATGGGTTTTAGAGTGCTTTTTAAGTAGGTCTTCAAAAATAAACATAAAATTACACCCTTTACTTATTTTTTTATATAAATGCTAAACAAGTAATGGAAAAATTCAAACCCACGACGGGACTTGAACCCGCGACCCTGTCATTCCGTGTGCTCTTCCATCTGAGTTCAAGTTGCGGGCTCAAGTCCCGTCGTGGGTTTGAATATTTCCATTCATCATCATCATCATCTCAGCCTATTGCAGTCCACTGCTGGACATAGGCCTCTCCCAACACGCGCCATAACACTCGATCCTCCGCCTTCCATTACTTGTTTAATATTTATATAAAATGTTAAACCAAAGCAAAAGGAAATTAAATTAATATTTAATGTAAATCTTTTAGTTAATAAATACCAAAATCTCCTAAAAAGTAAAGTTCTAATATTCATGTCTCTGGTGAGACAGCATGGGGGGAGGGGGAACTCACTCCAACTTTTCAAAGTGAACCGACTGATATATAAACTAAGCATGACGACCTGGTACTGCCAAGCCCATCTATTAGCACCCTAAGGAAACCACTTCGTATATTTAAATACATCAGTTACAAAATTCCACTAGTGACGTTGAGGGGGGTGTAGCCTTTCCTCTATTGTTTCACAGTTGTATGTCAAAAGTATGTCAGAAGTATTAAAAAAGGGCAACATTATCCTCTGGGAATTTCTAAAACACCTTAGGACATTACTTTGATGTTCCAAAGCAAACAAATTAAAGATGTACGCTCAACGGTTAGTAAAGAACTTGACGAAGCTTTCATTAGCGATAGCCGGTTGGAATTTGTGCTGTAATTATGTCATTTATAAAGGACAGATTTAATTGCTGCACCCGCATTCATTCGTTATTCCTATTTACTTTAGCTTCTACAGAGTTATATGTTGGTGTGGATGTACTCGTGCCTATTTGTAGCACGACTTGTTTGTACCATGTTTTGGATGTTCTGCTAGTTTGAAAACTGCAGTTATTTATGTGATTATGGGCTGAATAGCGCTACTTTCAGAATGATATTTCTGTTTTGTTTGTAATTTTCTGTAGGGTAAAGATACTTCCTCAGCCAAGCTCTACGAATTCATTTCTGATCTTGGGCTCATTGAAGAAGTGCTTTTCTAATTTTCTACCAATATAAATATTTGGAATCATCATTTCAACCCATATACGTCCCACTGCTGGGCACGAGTTTCCTCCAAAGAATGTGGAGGGAGTTTAGCCTACTATACCACGCTGGCTAGACGGGTTGGTATAGGGTTTGTTTCGAATTTTCCTTTTCTCGCAGTGCTCTTATCTGCATAAGGTTACTACCCTTAGTCGCCTTGTACGACACCCACGGGCTGAGATGGGGTAGTGACATTATGTATTCTTAATCCGTCACTACACGGATAATATTTATTTAATTTTTAATATTTGGAATATTGATTACAAATTATTTAATAAATTAATATGCATCACGATTTGTCGCCTAAATTGAGTAGACAGACAGCAAGGGCCTTTTAACCTAGTTACGGTTAAAGGCCCTTGCAAATCAACTTAGATTTGATACTGTTCTGGATTTGCTGGTGAGTGAATCTCCAGTGCACAATAGGGAGTAGAGGGAAACTATTATTTTATCAGTATTAGTATTTTGTTTCTTCGACAGCTAGCACTACAGAAGCAGTATAGCAATATTGATGGATTTATATCTAGTTGAGTAGTAGTAGTGTTGCTATGCACATATACTGCTGGCTCCTACCTAGAAAGGCTCGTCACATCCTGTTCTTACTATTATAACGTCTATAGACTACGGCAACCATAAGGTCGACATTGAGACGCCCTTTGATACATAACAATATCAAATCCAACTTCAAGGCAACACCAAACAAAAAAGTTCATCGAACCCATTAAGGACTACACGATTCTTCCGCGATCGTGGGTGCAGCTATCGCATCACACTGACCGTCACATAATATTGTCGTAAAAAGCTATGATCACAGACCACCTGTTGTTACCCTATGCTTCGATATCTTCAATCTCAGTACGTTTAATGGTCTGCGCAGACAAGGGGCTTTGTCCACGGAGAACAACAAATCTAGAAATAAGTATAAATCATCTGTCTCCTTGTTATGGACGCAAGGCAGATGTGAGAAATCATTTGTTCGTTGAAAATTGTGTAAAACGTACTTTGTGAACGTGGTCTAAAAATCCTTGGGTGCGGTGATGCATAATGGTATTTCATTGTCGATTAGTTGCCAGAATTTTCAGGCACTGTTGTTCTAGGTAATCGGTTAATGTCTATTCAGATGATGGTTTTGTTGGTACATTTTGTCTTTCAAGGGCATTGATTGATGCAGTCGTAAAATATATTTTAAGGACAAAAAGTACACCAAAAATTGTGGCTTGTCTGCGCTGGTCCTAACAATCACATAGGAAGGGATGGCAGTTAACAGCCCGTTTGCATGCCATACAAGTTTCCGAAAGGTGTTAAGACTATGGCAGATAGAAAGGGCAATTAGGTTGTAGTTTGTGTGGTTTTCGCGTGTTCGCCTATTATTATGGTTATTGTTATTTTTATCGACTGCTTGGCTAAGTTTTATGTTTCTTAGATAAAGAATGGAGGTGTTGTTAGGTACCAAAGGTGACCATTAAGTTACGTTTAATAAAAAAATAATTTGACATTTTGAGTGATTTTCGGTAGGTATACGACCTATGGAAGGGTATGGTATATTGTTTGAGGTGCAATAACCAAAATTTGGGGTAGGATGGCCATGCCCATGGCTGTTATAATCTGTATTATCAGTATAACACATCAAAAAAAGTATAATATAATAATACATATAAAGTTATGAATAAAAATGTCAGAACTCAAAACGTTAAACAAATAACAAAGCAAAATGTACAAGTAATAGACGCATAAATATTCGAGACGTTTGTTTCATATTATACGTATAATAGGTTAGCGACTACTGACTATTAATCATTATAATGACATAGTAACCTGTAACAAAAGAGACATATTGCGTCACAGCTCCATATTAGCGTTCGTAGACATCATAAGCCAGTCGTACCTACGTCATATAAGGCTGAGAGATACTGGCACTTTTAGGATCGTAGGTGATAACATTGTAAGGCTTGAAATCCATCAAAGTAGAAACAAGAGGAGATTAGGAAGACAGTGTGTTTGAAATCTCTAAAAGCGAGCTATGATTTCAAATATTATTAATTACTAGACGTCCAGGGGAACCTCGTATTAAAAACTACGACTTGTAACTTGACAACATTAATAAATTTCCGTAACCTTGACAGCATAAACAACCCTCTGTTGCCCGTGGTCCACCTGCCTAGTTCACCTAGGTGGACTATAGGAATTTGTTTTTCCCGTCGTCGACCAGAAAGTCCATATGTTTAGTCATAGAATTAAGAAAGAAAATAAATGATATTCATTTGTAAAGCCAGTTTAATAAAAATTCTATAAATTTATTTGTACCTCATTACACGTTAAATAAAATAAAAAAAAACACTAAATTAATTGTATAGGTATAGGATTGCTTAAAACAATGTTTTAATAAACGAAAATCAAAATTATAGTTTCAATTCTGTGATGTGTCCGATATTTTAAAAGTTTTGTGCAGCTCCGAGTGGTACAAAAACATCAAAAATCATTAAAATCGGTCCAGTAGTTACACACACATGAATGTATAAATGTTAATGTTATGTATAAATTTACCTAGATCGCAACTCTTTCATGTCTTGTCTCCGCTTGAACAGAACTGAATTTTCATCCCTATCATTAGAACGTCGTTAGTACAGAGACCTAACATTCAAACAGGCTCAAATTAAACAGCTTGATTTATTAATTTACTAGCTTCTGCACACAAATTTGTTCCTTTGGTATTTTAGTAGCTTTGATTGCAGAGACTACTTATCCTTTTGAGAGAAATTTTGAGGAAGGGAATAAATTTCAGTGTTAGTGGCAGTATTTTACCCCAACAGACTGTTCAAATCTTGCTGCTCTCAATATCATCTCTTTTCATTATATTACCTACTAAAATCTTTTTATATCCGCTTTAGTTAAAAGCCGGCTTTACTGTTTCAGTCCAATATCATAATATACCTTTTCATACCGTTTTACGAGTTAATATCCATTCATAAAGCTTTCGTCATTATCCTCTTAAAGATCATTCAACTCAACGATGAAGGTCAATGACTATTGTCATTATACTCGTGCTTTGATATACAATAGATCATTATTCTCATAGTCATTTCGTATTTTGAAAATTGGTTCTAAAAGATTTTGTTACTTGATGTGTTTCATTATATCTTTTTTTTTCAATGTGTTCAATATTGTAGAACATTATATTACACGTGTAGTTAGCATTATATACGCGTAGTACAGAATAGCGAATGTGTCGAGTTTGATTTCTAAGAGTGAGACTATACAAATGAGTAAGACTCAAATAATTCTATCAAGTGTGAGCGTTTTGCACAAATGTGACTTCAGTTTCTTCTCACGTCTTGTAGGTCAGCGACTAGGTCTTAGGAAAATTGATAAAGGTTTGGTTTTGACAACGATCACAAAATATCGATAAGAAAATTTGCGTTATTTATTGAATACTAAATACATTAATGTTAATAAAAAAAAAAAAGTTAAAGAATATCGCGGGTTTCGTTGTCTTTGGGGTAAAACAGTTCTTTTTATAGGTTTACCTCCTTCATGTGTCTGTAAGACGAGAATCCTTTCGAAATTTCTCCTTCGGCTTTATGTAGTTCTGCCGAAGACCTGCAAAAGTAACATTTTTAATACATTTATTTCTCCCTATTATGACTCTAAAGGTCAACATACATACCTATATAAAACATAGCGTTACGTTTTTATACCCGAAGCTGGTAAGCAGAGGTTGACACTAGATTTTTTTTTTAGATGTTATGTCCCGTGTAATAGGGGCGAGCCTATTGTCATAAAACGGGCACTTTCCAAGCTCTGTGCTGATAATTTTCATGACAGAAAATAAACCCAGGAATCGGATTCAGGACCTGTGCAGCAGTCGTGTACACTCCCACTGTACGAGTCAGTTCGATTATATAAGTTAAATAACATTTCAGCCTATTGCAGTCCACTGTTGGACATAATATGTCTATGTGAGGCATATTATGCCTCTCCTAACACGCGCCATAACGTTTCGTCCTCCGTCTTCCGCATCCAGTCAGACCCAGTGACCTATTTCAAGTCGTCTGTCTACCAGCTAGAAGATGTCCTACTCTACACTTGACGAGTCGCGGTCTCCACTCCACGACATGCTTGCTTCTTGCAGGCATCAGTCCTTCTGCAGCTATGACCAGCTCACTGTTCATGTCCCTCATGTGAGTTCGATAGAATTGACATTATTCATTATTCAGATAATATCCCGAGAGTATAATCTTGCGACTCACGACTAAAAGGTTAGAACTTCATCATTCAGTAAATCTAATAAACATTAAGTCCATTACCACCTCGAAACTTTAACTTGTGTCGTTAAGAGCCCTTGAGAGCCATACTTATAAATTATAAGGTCCGTTCACTAACTGTTATGGCTATTCTAGGGCTAGCTTTATGGCGTATTAGGGTCTGATAAGAGACTGTTCAAGTTTACGTTCCTTAGAGGTTAATACAAAATGTATTAGGTCGACCGTTTTGTTAAATATCATTAGTGTTATGAGCCGGTAATGTGCTCAAAGGAGAGCGAGTTGCCACTTCAGGCACGATAATATAGCTAGCGAATAAATATGTTGCAGGTCAATGGTAGTTTATGTCATTCAAGAAAATTTCATGCGTTTGTGATTTAAAAAATAAAGACATTTATCTATTTAAGTCCTAGGGAAAAGAGCTCGTTCGCAGCTCCGCTTGCATAGTATATTTGTATAAAGCAGCATAATATGTGCTGTTCGAGACTATTGTCTACCTGTTTGCCAAATTTCATGCTACTCTTTTTAGTCGTTTTGGCATGATTGAGAAAGAAACATTCATCCATTCGTTTAAACTTTCTCATTTATAATATTAGTAAGATATCCATCAATTTACCTATGATATATTTACCAAAATATTATAGGTAAAAATAGATGGAAAAAAGATATAAATTTTACTTACGATAAAGTCTTAACCCTTCAAAATAATTGTCTTTAACAACCCAAAAGTTGACGATCCACTGCACGATACCCCTGATGCTGACGAACGCTAGAAGCATGGATATCCACGAGGTGTCCGCGGGGTGCCTACGTCTCGGCACCAGGGGGCGCTCGTTCATAGCGCGGAGGTGTCCTCGTTGGGACACGTACCCTATGATGGCAGCTGGAAAACAAAATAATTATATTCTTCCGCCCGCGTGGTATGTAGGTAAAAAGTAGCTTATATGCAATCCAGACCCTAATCTATGTGAGTGACAAATTTTCATATCGATCCTTTAAGCCGTTCTGACATGGTTGAGTAATAAACATCTATCCGTCTATCTAGACTTTCATGGTTATATTGGTAACTAAAATGAATTTCAAGTTTGTAAAAAAACTTTTACTGTGACTTACTAGTCATATTAATTCCAAGCACACACACTGATGAGTATTAGTGAATGAGTATTTTTTTTTTATAAATAATCAGTACATTTATTCCGAACTTAATTTTTATACTAATTGGGCGATACTAAATATCTCATTCAACACCTCGCTCTAGCGAAACTGAATGTATGCAACGTAGACATAATTGGAAAAGTTTATTGTAAATTTTGTCACACTGAATATGCAGCGTTAACGCTATTCGCACAGTTATCAACAGTAGGTAGATTAAACGGCATACATCTGAGATTCAAAGCGACTGTATACCTATTGGCAAGTGGGCATCAATTATTTATTGAAGCCAGATTTCGCATCCGTATTCGGAGATTTAATAACCATTGGTGCCATTCTAATAGTTTGTTATAAAACTGTGCTTGTGTTACTCGGATTATGTTGGAAAACGGAGGCTAACAAAATACACGCGCTGTCAAAAAACGTGTAGTTATGAATGATGTTATAATTATGTGTTGCTATAGTCGGTTAGAAACAACAAAGAAAATCTTTATTTTTAATAAAATCAATTTGTTAAACCGCGGCCTCAAAAATCAAAATGAAGTACATATCAAATGAGTGGTAGTACAGTACTGTTATCATATTTCAAATGAGTTGATATTCATTTGTAACGATTTTTGGCTAACATTATATTTTACAACAAGGCTCTAGACCAAATAAGGCTCCGTTTCACCACTGGCACATTAGTATCAATTCTGATAGCTTATGTGAAACTTAGTTGACAAATTATGAATAAAATGTGTTTCATACTAAGGCAAAATACATAACTCTTATAAGGTTATGATCATGTAATTCGATACGAAGAAATTGCTATGTACCTCTACCACAATTTAGGAAATGACTAAATCATTCTATCAGACGTATCGTTGAAATATTCCAGGGTAAGAGTTCCAGAGCCTTTCAATCACCTACATACTATTCGTTGTAAAGGTAACAGACGAAAGCTCGACGTGGATATTTAATTGCGGTACTATCGTTTGGCTTTGATACGCTAATGGAACCTCTGCTTCGTAGAGAACAGGCAGTGGACTATTTCATTGTCAATAGAAGTAGGATTTACATAGAACGCAACGATGTTATATATACTTATATAGTCGTATACATGTGGATTGTAATGTTTTTGTTTAGTAGCTGTTTGTAGCTATGTCCATTTAAGACTTTGGAACCATCCAACTGATGTGCCCCCAACCTAATTAGAAAAACAATAATGTGAAGATGGTTTTAAACCACAAACAAATAGGTAATGGGAATCGAACTCCACGCGAGGGGAGCCTGCAAGACAACAGCTAGTATTTTAATATTTTGTAGTTTTCAGAGCACAATCAAAGAAAAAAAGCAAGTCGGTGGCACAACAATTGAAGGGCACATGTTGTTCTTAGGTTGCCTACACAGTATTTTTTAAGGTAGAAAAATATTTTATTTTCACACAGTCTTTAAAAATATGCATACTTACATTCAGTGCCCGTATATTTGGAGTCTATAAGCAATATAATAGCATGCACCACGTCTACCCCCAACAGCGTTACCCCAGTCAAAGTGAACGGCACGAGCGTCGCGTAGAAACTGCAGGATCTCTCTCCTTGTGTCACGTTGATGATGGCGAATAGCAGCCAGAATAAGTGCAGACATAGCCAAAGTTGGATCTTGCTGGAATAAAAGAAAATAGTATAAAATTGTCTAAAAACTTAGATTCACGGTAACGTATTATCAATATTATATGTATTATAAACAATGAGTTATTTTGATGGCTACATTACAACATTCATTCTGTAGTTTTGGATTCACGTGAAACAAATAACCATTTTCACAAATTTTGAATAATAAATGATTAACTAGTTGCAACTACGTAAACATTTCCATCATCAGTGCAATTAAACTTAAAAAATACACCATTCTATCAATACTTACGTCCGGAATGCAGCAGCAACTTTATTTCTAAGAGGCCAAACGACGTTACCATACACTCTGTCTTCACTGACACTTGTGATGTTATAGAAATAGACCCTGCCACACGCCTTAGGATCGTACAAGTAGAGGAACTTCATCAGCGTCACTTCATGAAGCTCATCTTTGTCGGGGGCGAACCGACAGTCAAGGATCAACCAGCTGACCGACACGCAAAGAATTGCTGTAAATTGTCAAAATAATAGTCCATTCATCATCAGTAGAAGACAACGCCCGCGCTAGAGAACACACCACGTGTTGTGGGGGCCTTTAAAATCATACAATTACCGGACACAAAGGAAATAATTATTTATGTTTTTTTTTTTCTTTTTTTTTTTTTTTTCTTTTTAAAGACAACGCCCGCACTAGGGAACAAGCTCTGTGTCGCGGGGAGCTTTACAAACATGAAACTAACGGACACAAAGTACACCCAGACTAGAAACAAATATCTATGAATCACACAAATATTTGTCTCGTGTGGGAATCGAACCCACGTCACCCAGCACGGCGATGTAGTGGCGAGGCGACCACCTTAACCACTGCGCCACGGTGACAGTCATGATGTCAATGATTCATAGAAAACAAAATATTTGCTTCGTATGGAAATGGAACTCACGTCACTCGGTATGACGATATTAATGCTGAGGTTACCACTTGCGCTACGGTGACACTTTATTTATAAATCACTTATGTACTTAAACACGAATTATGAACGTCACACAAAGCCTAAAACGTGTCAGCTAATGCCAGTCCGCTAACAGGGTTGAGCCTTGAGAAATGCTGGCTAAAGACTCAAGCCACTCTTTTTAATCGCGGAATTATATCCTACTAATATTTCATATTCACATCACGCTTCAGTGGTCTAATCCAGCGCTGGCATCCAAATAAACAGACTGCAATCTATATTGAGACATTTATTGTTTATTAAAATAATGAAAATAATTAAATTAAACATCTACTTACATATTAAAACTATATATACAATTAATTATAAACAAAAAAAAAGAAACTAAAACGAAAACTTAAACAATAAAAAAAAAAACAAATAACCCAAAGCTTCATAATCTATAATTAAGTTTGAAGTTACTATATTGGGCATCAACACGATCCCAGTTCACAATCGTGGTAGAATGAGCTAAACTGGAACTACTATGAGTTTAAAAGTACCACTTACTGGTTTCTGTAGCGAGATTTGATTCAATTTTGGTGTGATGCAGCAAGACGCATCAAATTGAGAAAAGATTGCGATGACATTCAGCAGCGAAGGCATATTTCCAGTAGGAGATGTTATACCACAGCAAAAAATGAATGACATCAACAAAATTGATCTTGTTCGAACCTCTTAACAAAATTTACAAGTCAATTATACTCACTTTGATACAAAATCAAGAACAAACTCCAAATGCCTAAAGACCCCATCATCCCCGTTTATTATTACGACTAAATAACATTAAACTTATCAATCCAAGGTCGCAAACTTGTTACGAAATGTTGCCGAGACAATCTAGAGAGCGAACGAATTTCAAGTGGGCCGTGAACCAATTTGCTGTCACTAAAATTTGGTCCATCCCATGTTTTGATTACACGTAAAGTCCAGAATTAATGGTTTAGTCCCCCGTCGAGGTGATAATGAAAAATTTAATAGCATCCACCCACCGACGTTTTAAATTGAATTTCCTCAAGAACAGAACCGCTTCATTTCATTTCTCATTATCAAGGGTCTGTTACCAAAATACACCGAACCTTAATCCTTACAATGAAATATTTTTTATAATGAATGAAATAGGCACCCACGTTGTCATTTTCATAAGCCTTAATCACACTGAATCGAATGGCTGAGAATCAAAAACAGATTATATCATAAAAATCATGGTGGCTTTTCAAAAGTGAATACTGAAAGAATATTTAGGCAATCGAAAATAATAAATTTAAGTTTGGGTCTAACGCCACATGTGAATTAAGCATAGTATGCATTGGCAGAGAACAATCTGTGCGACGTAAATTGAAATGGAAAAGCTAATACACTTTACAGAAGGTAGCCTCACTCTTCTTCTTCTTCTTATCGTGTGGGCTTGAGGCAGACCCTAGCGTGGGAATTTATCAAGTCGCCTAGAAGGCTTCAAACTTGACTTAACATCTACCACATTAAGTGATAACCGGGACCAACGGCCTTACATGCCTTCCGAAGCACGGAGACGCTCGAGAATGAAATTGCCACAAACGGTCACCCATCATGGACTGACCTTGCCGAGTGTTGCTTAACCTCGATGATCGTAGCTAACATCTCAGTACCACAATACTACGAGCGCCTCACATTGAAGGAAAACAATTACAAACAGTATAATTAAATTTATTATATTACTATTTAATTATAACTAAAACAAGTCTTAAAAATGAACTAATAACTTAATCGAATTCGCCATCACCGTACGAAGAATTAATGAGTTATGCAAAATAAGCAAATTTTTTAACCAAAAAATTTTTGCTTTTTTAGTAGTATTAATTATAACAAGATTGATATTTTGAATCTTAGGTCTGTTTCTCTCTGATAATAGTAATTCCAAATTATATATAATTAGGTCTTGGAACACCATTTCTATATACTAGCAAATATTTATTTAGCATCACTTGGTTTGCCTCTGGAATGACAGTATATCGTTCGTTTATATATTTCATTTTAATCTCTCTTTTTTTAATTTTCTTCATTATAATTTTTATACTTCTACAGCAGTAAATATTCACAAAGAGGATGACAATGCCACGCATCCAGCAAATGGAAGCTACTATTGGCAACCAGCCGGCAAAATCTGAATACGACTTTAGCGTCATCGTAGCGGACCACCCACTGTATCTGAGAACCATGCTTTTGGTCAAGCTTTGTTTGATGTGTGAGATATATACGAGACTCATAGATATGTCGAACAAAACCATGAAGGTGCAGCTGTATAAAAATGTAGCTATAATCAACTTGAGATAGCGGGGATCAGTGCTATTCTTTGCGAAGAGCCGAAATACAATCGATATCAAGATCCAGATGCAGTGAAATGATATAGAAATAATGATGTACCTGAAAATAAAGAATATTATTATGTTAGTGAAGACAGAATAGATTAAACTTGTACATCGTCATTTTATTTTAGTACCATGTAATTCAAATATGTGTAATTTTTTGAAATAAACTAAATTATTATTAAAAAAAAAAAAAAAAAAAAAACTAATATGCCATCTATCGTCGACCACTTTTATCTAAACAGACAACGTCTTCACTTGGAAAAAATGCCCTGTGGGGTATTTTGCAAGCATTGTATTAACGGCGGTAAAGTACATCCAGACTCGAAAGAAAATTGAAAATGGCTATGAATTTCACAAAAATTAGTCTTGTGGAAATCGAACCCACGTCACTTGGCATAATCACTCTGCACTTGTTCGAATGGGTAGGAAGGAAGTTAAAGATTATTTATTTGATTAATCCAATTAAACTGGTATTACAAAAGTGTTTCTCTATAATAAACAGTAATGTAATTTGAATATCAAATTATATAGGACTTGTATACGAATTAGCAAATAAAATTATCTCAGCGAATCTCTTTCATAAATACTAATTTGTTTTAAATTGGCTGATCCATTTAAAGTTGGTTTAGTAGTTATAAAAGAGGCCAAGTCTCACACACTAGCGACGAAAAACTTCATTAAGTTCACTTGATTGGTTCGTAATAGACCCAGTTGAATTAGTTTAAAAGCAACTGAGGCTCAATTACATAAAAACGTACACACACATATAATACAAAATAAAATGTCATAATATAAATACATAAGATGTCATAAAATTTTCAAAAATAATAATAATAATAGATAAGTACATTATAATATAATTCTAAATAAAAATAAAATAGCACCAAATAAAACAGCACCAAAAATTCAAAATTATTAAACATATACATTATTAAAACATAATAAAAATAAAATAAATAAAATAAAATTATTATTTGATATAGATTTGTGAGTTTATGTATAGTCACACTCACAAACCTCTACAGGGCTTTGGGACAGAAATATGCCTGTCACAACCTTGCCGGATATAAACACAATCCAGCCTGGCTGCGATCATTGCCAAGACGGTATTGGGCTGGCCCGCACCCGGCGCACCAGGGAAGCACATCGCTTACGCATCGTAGCATGGAAGCAATCTGTGCTTATGACACTTCAATAAAATAATTATAGTGAGGTCTATCATTCACTGCTTTTAAAGTTGTTGATTAAGTAAGTACTTATCAAACTTGTTCATTTAATGCGAAAAGTGCCTCTTTAGTGACTTTATTTGCATAAAGATCTTCATTTGGAATATAATCTATACACTTCAGATCGAGATCAACTATTAAAATAACACAGCCTACGTTTTGCCGTTGGTGGTCATTAGGACAGAAAAGCATTCCAGAGATCTATTAGATTCACGAAGCATAGTAAAATCAATGCTTACTTTTGCAATTAAAAGTATCGCTATGACTTCTTTAATACAATCCAACGACTCAGCGAATAGATATATGTTTGAGATTAGATCACTAAAAATAGCTTCCACAGGCACAACTCTCACAAAGGAAATCACAATAGTGACATAGTATTTTTTTTTAAAAACGACGCCTTGACTTTCTGTCATGCAAGGTAATGTGTGATTGTATGTACAATTTTCGGATATAAAGTAGCTACTCAGAGAAATTATTTCTGGACAACGCAAATACTCGCAGAATGTGGGAATCGATTCTAAAACTTGCTTACTTTATTCAATATCACAAGTAAAAAGCAGCCAAAGATTTTCGAGTCTGGGTATACATTGTGTCCGCTAATTGTATGTAAGTAAACGACTTGGCTAGTTCGTTGGCTTTTTAAAAAAACGGGCAGCAAAAAACGTGTGTACCGTAGGAATATAAGCCTGAGATTAATAATATAAAGGATGTAATTACATTCTAGTCTTCGCCGAGAGCCTTGTTGTAACAGTCGTGATGGTTTGCTGCCATGTAATAGGTCGCAGGTTCAACCCTTTGGTGTTGTTACTGAACTTGATGGTGGGTAAATGTTTAGATATTGCTAGTTTATACGCACACGCTTCGAAGTCAAACAAATACATGATGCGACACAGTTTGTCGAAGTCCAATTTAGCCACGTCTGGTTTCCAAGCGCAGCTGAGAACGCTGGCGGCACCGGGAAACACCAAAATGCCTGAAAGATCAAAAGATCTTTATACAAGCTTTTAAGGTTCATTTTTGTTGCGCGATAGCGCATGCATGCGGGATGAGAGTAATTCCTGTTTATGCATGCCATAGAGCCTCCAAGCGTTAATTGTTTTAATTAGTCTATGTCCGCTGTTTCTAATTAAATATTTGGTCATATCGCTTGCAGAAACCCTGACAGCCTGGACAAGTTCATGTTAGATGGCCAGGTCGCCGAGAAAAGAACGCGTGGATGTTTGTCTATCCATTGGTCAGTCATTTTGAAAAAACGAGTCTTCATAGTAGACACGACCTTCAGCAATGAAGACACCGACTAAGAAGAGAAAGTTTACAAATAGAATTATCAGTCATATGATGTTTTCAGAGATCCAATGATCTCGGAAGGCCGAATAGCAGCTTGACAAGCCAATTTAAGCTGTCATCAGTATGATTTTTTACAGATGATGCCTTGTCCGTGTAGTGATGTATTAGGAATACGTAATGTACCACCCCATTTCAACCCATGGGTGTCGTAAAAGGTTAGTAAGGGAGTAACCTGCAGACAAGAGCACAGTGAGATGAGGAAAATTTAAAACAAAACCCTATACCTATTCGTCTGGCCAGCGTGGTATAGTAGGCTAAATTCCCTCCACAATGTTTGGAGGAGACCCGCTACGTTTATGGGTTGTAATGATGAATGATGACGCCTTGTCAAAGAGGAGTGGCTCCATCGACTATTACATAGTCGTGGCGTAGAGAAAAAGCTGTTAGATAATGTGCATTATAGTGAATGATCCACTTATACATAGTTTACTCTGATTAGACCATTATGAGGTCCACCAATCATTCTTACATTGTATAATGACGAGGTCTGCTATCACTATACATGTCATCCTGTCACGTGGCCTCATCTGAACATACTCCTGCTCAAACATAACTTCACTCATCATTGTTGTAACGGACTTAGAACCTGAAACATTATTATAGTCAACAATTTTGATATTCTAAACTAAATTCCCAAATGACATGGCTTATGACTAGGCAAAGAGAGAATCTTGGAGAATGTAAAGAGCTCATAATTTTAAAACGGGTTTCTGTTATATGCAAAAAGAGGGGTGTTATAAGTTTGACGTGTCTGTGACATCGTAGCTCTTAAACGGATGAGCCAACTTTGATGCGGTTGTTTTGTTTGAAAGCTGTCATGATCATGATGGTTCTTAAAATATTTTATTAAAATTGGTGCAGCCCTTTCAAGGTCACTAGCTTTTGTCGGGGGTGACTAAAATTTCCATTTATTTTAAGTTTTTATTAGTTTTACTTAATAACATAATTATATACTTATTTAAATAATTATGGCAGTTGATTAATAAAAATTGTCATCATTATTCTGGGGAAGTACTGGTGCCTATACACCTCAGTATACTTTTATTTATCGTAGATACCAGGGAATCCTATTGTAATTACTACTGCTCATATTTTCTCAATCGATTAATCAATCTCAATCAATTAAAAAGGATCAATCGATTAAAAAAGAAGATCAAAAGATCGCTCGCTGTGGCGGAAATTAGGTAATTTTTATGATTTAATTTAAATTTAAATTAGGTATGATTTAATCCATACATATTATAAAAGGCTTTGTCCTGACTGACTGACTGACTGAATGACTGACTGACTGACAGACAACGCACAGCCTAAACCGCTGGTCGTAGCGACTTGAAATTTGGAGGGTGTGTTTGTCCTAATGTCTAGATATGTACTAAGAAAGGGTTATTTAAAATTCAACCCCTAAGGGGGTGAAAAGAGATAAAAACGATTGTATGAAACTTCTTTGTTTTGGGGTACTACTATCAAAATAAAAAATACCCTCATCGATATTTTTGACAAGGAATGATGTGTGTATGAAAAGATCTTTGTTTTGAAGTTAACGTTTTGCAAATTAGTATTGGGATAGGAACTTAAAATTTTGTTTTTAATATTTTTGATAGGGATGGGTTCAGGGGGTGAAATATTAAATAATAATAATAATAATAATATTCTACCACATTCACACAGCGCCATCTAGTCCCAAAGTAAGCAATTATATTTGCTTGTGTTATGGGTACTAAACAACTGATATACTACTTAAATTTTTTTTTTTATGTAAATACATACATATTATAGATAAATTACACCCAGACACAGAACAAACCTTTATGCTCATCACACCAAGATTTGTCCTGGGTGGGGATCGAACCCACGACCTCCGGCTTAGCAGTCAGGGTCACTAACCACTAGACCAACAGGCCCGTCAAAATACAGTTTCTTTTTCAAGTTATATGTGAACTTCAGTTAAGAAGTGAGATGATGGGTTCTTTTTGTGTTTGAAAAACTTACCCTAAGGGATGAAATGGGTGTGAAAATTATTAGAAATTGATATGGATGTCGTTTTCAAGGTTTTTAGGGACGCTGATTACGAAAATGTTATCTATATTGACGTAAAACAAAATTCAACTCCTGTAGTGGGGTGTTGTGGAATTCATGAATTGCACTTAAAACAAAGATCTATGTAATATCGAAATCTACGCGGCCGAAGTCGCGGGCAAAAAATTTTTTAAACGATTTTAGATTACATACAAATTAATATGAGAATGATGGATGACCAAAATGTAACCTAGAAAAAATTAGTCTTTTTTTTTAATCGTATTTTGAGTTTCACAAGTTTCTTACCCCACAGAAAAATACAATGTGATTATAACTTAGCTCTATACTTAAAAATATCTCGTTTTTACAAATTCACGTATAATATCGTTTTATTTGCGTTCAATGATGAACTGACAAACCCAGTTTTTGAAGTTTGATTTATTTGACGTTTTGTGATTATTTTGTGTGAAAACTTTGATGTTGCGTATATAAAGAGTATTTACTCACTCATCATAATATTTAATGTTTAACTGTAATGTATAAGATATCTATGCTGAATTGCTGACATTTATAAAAAATCGGAAAGAGATAATATCCACATTAGTATTAACGTGGATATTACGGTATGCGGTCTGACCGCATGATTTGCATGCCGGTCACTTATACATTCGGCCATCATAGCAATCCGAGACTGGTATATAAATTTAAATATAACATTATGCCAATCAATATCCTTGGTAAAGAAAGAATCCTTGAATATATTGTTAATCTCAATCAATATCCTTACTCCGCACTTAACGTATCTAGGTTAACAATTTTCCAAACAGTACTGTTTGAGGTAGTAATAAAAAATAATGCAAACATCATTAGGAGCAAAGGAAGTGCAAACGAGAACATTTTCTACTTTGAATGTTTGTAAAACAGATACGAGACTTTGAAAACTATGGTTGTTTCGGTCTATACCTACCTATAATAATTAAGAAAATAGTAAATATTTTCTTAGGTATATGATATAAGAAAATGAGCAATTAGGTAGGTATATAATTTATTTTATTAAGTCGGGCAAGATTCATTCAACGATGTCAATCAAGACAGTGTTATTTGATATTGTAAAATAAAAACTGTGAACTTACTCGAAAACTGTTATAAATACTCGAAGCATTTGTAAAATTTTGACGCACTCAAAAAATCTTGAATATAAAGCTTGCTTGTTTGGATTTTTTTTTTAATTAGAATTTAAAAAATCTTTAGTGTTACATAGCCCAATTTGGAGGAAGGCTATAGAACATAACGCTAACACAATAGGAGCCGAGTAGTAGTGGCCAAATTTAATTCACGGGAGCGAAGTGCTGGTCAACAGCTAGTTAGATTATAGTTCCACTACATAATATATACCTATCAGTCCTATCAGATAACTAAATAAGCATTATTAGCTGTATATAAAAGTGTTAGATCAACAAACAAAATATGCTTCAATCAGCCTCGTGTTGAGATAAGCTCACATGTCGGCATCGAACTCAAGAGCCGGGGTCGAGAGGGCTCGACGTAGTCGGCGCGCGGCAGCCTACAAGTGTTTGTGCAAGGTGCCGGTGTTCGCTTGATACCAAAGGTCTCTGTGGTAGATATATTATATTTATGTACATATATAACAACAAGTTTTGTCTTCTTTTAGAGTTGATAGTTGAAGATGAGATTGTTATTTGAATAAATCCAGCCTATTAGATTGCATGATTATAGTGTGTTTGAGATCTGGTAGCAAGGATTCGCCTCGTTTTTGGAACATCTAAAACTAAAACATAATTCATAATAATTATTCATCACCATCATCAGCAACCCATTAATGTCCCACTGCTGGGCTCGGGTCTCCTCTCCTCTAACTAGAGAGCTGAGAGGGTTTAGGCCATAATCCACACACGCTGGCCTAGTGCGGGTTGGTGGATCAGACATACCCATACAATTTCTTCTAGAGTATGTGGGTTTCCTCACGATGTTTTCCTTCACCGTTAGCAGATGGTAAGTCACATGACTAGTACATATAAATTCCACAAAGTGAAATCCACATTGGTACTGCTGGTCGGAATCGAACTCGGACCAATAATTATTACTTCACCTGAATTTTTTAACATTTTTTCATTAGAAGTTATTGTTAGTTATTGATAATTCCCACTGCCTATCGTTTCCGGGATGTCTAAAGACGTCACGACTAAGGAATAAAGCGCGCCATAACAACTGTACTAGAGAAGGAAAACTCGAAACAAAGTACTGTACCAACCCGCCTGGCCAGCGTGGTAACAGTAGGCCAATAACCACCTATTCAGGTGAGGCCTATGTCTGGGCTGATATTATAATCATGATATTGTCATTGGGGTAATATTCTGATGATAATGATTCATCATTCCAAGAGTGAGTCCACTCTCAGCATCAGGTTAAAATGACGATGATGATTCATTGATAAAATAGCTCCAAAATATGACAAAGAAAAAACGATTCATATATAAACAGTTTATTGCATTCAATAGTAAACATCTATTAATGTATATCAGCTGAGAAAGTCGTAAGCTAATGCTGTTTGCAACAGCAGCCATTCACATTTACAAAATAGTTAAATTACATTTCTTATTGTAACTTTAACATATCATACACTTATTATCACGTTTACCTCTCATTAGAAAAGTAGCCAGAGTTCTAAAATGGGTCAAATATTTCAATTTAAGCATAGTTTCGTTCTTAATAAACCCGATACGTACGTAACTTTTGCCTTTGACTTTTGACTTAAATATGACCTTTTTTATCTTTTTTGACTGGCCTGTTGGTCTAGTGGTTAGTGACCCTGACTGCTAAACCGGAGGTCGTGGGTTCGATCCCCACCCAGGACAAATCTTTGTGTGATGAGCATAAAGGTTTGTTCTGTGTCTGGGTGTAATTTATCTATAATATGTATGTATTTACAAAAAAAAAATGTATTTAAGTAGTATATCAGTTGTTTAGTACCCATAACACAAGCAAATATGATTGCTTACTTTGGGACTAAATGGCGCTGTGTGAATGTGGTAGAATATTATTATTATTATTTACAAAAAAAAAATGTATTTAAGTAGTATATCAGTTGTTTAGTACCCATAACACAAGCAAATATAATTGCTTACTTTGGGACTAAATGGCGCTGTGTGAATGTGGTAGAATATAATTATTATTATTATTAATTACAAAAAAAATATATATTTAAGTAGTATATCAGTTGTTGAGTACCCATAACACAAGCAAATATAATTGCTTAATTTGGGACTAGATGGCGCTGTGTAAATGTGGTAGAATATTATTATTATCAAGAAAATTATTGCTACAATACACATATTTCTAAGAATACTATTGCATAAGTAAAATAAAGTAGAACTGAACGTAATTGCTAGATCAGGTCATCATTTGTTATGTTAATACCTGGAAAGTGTTGACAGAATTTGTTTGTTTCTCACTGATGGTTCCGACCTGACAAGTCGACACGGTTCATTTCGTGCTTGTTTGGAAGATGAAAGATGTTATAATAAAGACTGCATTCTTTCCTTTGTTGTTATAGAGTTTTAGTTAAGGTCACCTTCTTATTATAAGCTATGATTAAATGTTTGTATGATGCAATGTTTGTATGTGTGTTGTTTAGGTAAAATTTTGGAAGCTAAATTTGAGCGTCTTTTCGGTTTTTGATTGTACTGGAATGTCCGTTATATTTCTGTGAGGACAATGTAATTAGTTATAGCATGGTACTATATAATAATGAGATCGGAAGAAGGCCCTGGGAATATTATACTATAATAAATCGTCGGTACAAAAATTAACATGATACCTATTCTAGCGAAATTTATCCTAATGTCCAACTGAAGAAAACAATACTGTATATAAAAATGTAAGAGTTACCTTACTCTATTCGAAACCAGCTGGCAGTACCAATTATATCAAAATAATAAATTCCTTGTTATTTATTATTATTTCTTTGGTTCTGTGTAAAACGCGAAAATAATTCCTATTACATTGTTATAGTTTTATTACTTTGTTCTGTATATTACTTTGTTGTTCTTTATTCATTTTTCGTTTCAAACGTAATCTATTTAAAACGTGATATTTTTTTAAAGAGACTATTGATGTACCTAATTCTTGTCATTCAATCATCATTATGATTGTTAACTCCTTCTATTGTCTCATGTTCATATTTACCATACAGTTGGATACATAATACTGTATGAGTGTACGAATAAGTATGGGTTTTTTTTACTCCTTTGCATAAGCATCACGTCTATCTGTTTGGCTTGTCTAATTGCTCTTATTGATGTGTCAAAATTTATTTTCTATGTAAACTACTCTAAATTAGTTAGACCAAAAATTTGCATTTAAAATTAATGTTGCTCTATTGAATCTTTTTTGTAAAGAGCTATTTCAGCTATCAATTACATATTTCATGTAGGTGATTGAGTGCCATGTACATATATTATGTCGTTATTCGTATCCTCGTCTTTTTTATGTATTAAAGGTAAAATAAATAATTCAGTGTTATTCCAAGACGGTCTTATTGTGCCAAGTTTAGTTCAAAGGTTTCATGCTCAAAATTCGTCCAAGTAACTTAATAAACTCTCCAACTTATGATACTGTACATTGATCGGTAACTACACACACAAAAAGTTACTATAGCAACTATGCAGCATGATAATATATTTATATTGATTTTAATATTGCAGTTACCTATATAAGGATATATATGTAACAGTTACCTTAAACCTTCCTTTCGAACTCACCATCTATACCACTCGTAAAATAGTCAAAACACATCAAATTATGTAAAACAAAGACATTTATTTACAACGTCCCGAATAAATTACATAAAATATTTATATTGCTGGCTAGCACACTGGATTTTATTCAGGCATACATTCGGTAAACGACTTTCAACAATAATTCGTTTGAAAAACGCTATTTTCGTATCGCGGGTATCGGATCTGGTATAATCCTTACAAATCTAAATTGCATCCGTTTGAAGGTAGCACCACTGTTTATAAGGGTTGCGGAAATTAGAATAATTGTACGTAAGCAGCGGTCTGGGAGTATTGTGGTACTACTGTGTATACATACACTGGGGCACGTTCTTCACTGCTGTACTGAAGACGGGCAGTGTATGCCATGTTCCGGATGTCATTCTCAGTCTGGTACTGCACTCGCTGCAACTGAGATCCAGGCAGCAGCAGGTAGTACACACCTTGGTTGTTCACTACTTCGGCGTCTTTCTTGGGCTCCTCTTTCAGGTCTTCCTTTTCCTTTTCTTTCTCTTCAGCCTTAGGCTTTTCTTCTTCTTTGCGGATCTCTTCCTTCTTTTCACCTTCGCTCTCAGGTTTTCCTTCATCTTTTTCACCTGCTTTTTTCTCTTCTACGCCTTCCTCTTTTTTTTCAGGAACACCGTATACGAGTGGAGGAGCATTGTACAAAACTGGTACTTGGGGAAGCGTGTAAGTCATGACTGGAGCTGCATAGCTGTTATCAGGAACACCGTATGTAGTAGATGGAAGTGGTACTTCCTGGCGAGTAGGTAAGTTGAATTCTTTCTCAGGTTTGAAGCCTGCTGCTGGGTATGGTGCTTCTTCGGCTTTAGGAGACACTGTTGAGACTGTGTCAGTTTCTGCAAGTTCTTGGCGCTGGAACCTGTAGAACCTCTGTCTATATGCTGGAGGTTCAGCCACAGCGACGGCCGCGAACAAAACCACACAAACAAAAGCCTTCATGTTGAACTGATTGCTACGACTGACTGGAGACGAATGATGCTGTGTAAACACACCTCGTCGCTTTTATACGTTTCCCATTTTCCGAAGTTTCCGCGATCCCCGGATGTGTCATCTGTAGAACACGATCGATATTCTGGGTGAGTGGACCGCGACATTGGCCTCCTGAGCGAGGATCATTGGTTGGGTAACGACGGTCGATTAGGACCTGTCATTGTGCGTACGTGATTTGCGTACTCTACTGCAGTAATTTACTAAAGAAAACGTTCTGTTATCAATATTCATGAATATTTGAACAAATGCTTTCTTTACGTCTGCAAATTAGTGAATTTTCGGTCGATTGTGAGTATAATGTCTCGGTTCGTATAATCACAACCCAGAAGGACAGATTATTGCCTATTAGCTGACGTAACAATAGCACTGAGGGCACATTTGTAGTGTCTTTATTATGTAAATAGCGGGTGGTTGTTGGAAAGTGAAATGGTTTTTGTGTGTCAAATTATTTATACTAATTTGTGTAATTGTGTTCAAAGTTAAAATACTTCCTGACTCTTTAAGTGGTAATATTTTAGAGGCAGATTTTAACTTATATTATAACGTTTGAACGAGTAATAATTTAAATGTCGCGAATCCTGTTGCTGACTGAAAGTAATTAACAAATAAAATTAGGAGCGCTTCTATAAATCTACGTAGCTATTTTGAGAATTAATTTTGTTGTAATAATTATTAGAAGACATTTTAAATTATTACGCTATTAAGAGGGATTTTCATACAACCGTGTTGCCCTGTTCTCTTCCTGATTGCTTTTACTACTATTTTTATATTTTTCGTAAAATCAAGGCCAACGTCCATGTCATTTCCTTTTTTTTTTTTCAAAAACGAATAATGACAAAAAATGTTATAAATAATATTGTAAAAATTACCCTATTTTTACTGTCGTAATTAGAGGAGTACCAGACAAATCCGAAGACCTATTTACTTTATAAAAAATAATAAAAACCAAGTCATACTCTAGTTTGAAGTCATCAAAACAAATAAAATATTCACTTGTAATGAAACTGTGCAATATAGTTAAACAATTATATCATTAGACACTTGCGTCAAAACGCATCATGCATTATGCATAATGCACATCTCCTTGGTGTTCGTTCACGGTGTTGCTTGGCAATGTTACTGGCAATGGCAACATACGTGACTGAATTTGAGGTGTATGACTCATGTCATGTCTATTGTTATTTGAAGTCGTTTGACGTCACATATCTATCAAAGTGGGCAAAAGTCTGACGCCTGTTGTAATGTTTTGTATGGCAAAGAGTTGCGTTTTCTTTTTTCAATTAGACATTGATAACTATTATTAATAGTTTAATTATGTTAATGTTTTGAAATCTGTCTGCCTTGGAGGCGCTACGGGAGTGTGTATGACTACTGCGCAAGTGTTCTCGGGTTCGATACGAGTCTGGTAAAAATTGGTTTAGGTTAGGTTAAGGTGTCTTTAAAATCTTTAATATTATGCAAAACTTGTTCTCTATTCCAAACTGTTATCTTCCCTCTCGCTTAATTATTAAGACTAGGAACTAAGCTACAATTTTAATGATTCACTAGTGCTCATATATCTGACCTATTGTAATTATCAGGTTTCGTCCAAAATGTACGAGAATTTACCCATAGGTATCCATAATACTTATCTACGTGCCGACCTCTCCCTTTTATATTGATATGATACAATCTTTATGTCGTCAATAAAATATAACGCGTATAATGTTAGGAGTAGGATCAGTATTTGCGATATTATAATAAATTACAGTAATAATGATCACCACACTTCTCTTCATGAAGGGGTCAATGATATCAAGTTCGGATGATAAATTCGTTTCAGCATAATTAGTTCGTTGAAGTGACGTAGGCACTTGTAGGTTTTTATTTATTCAATAAAAAAACCGGCCAAGAGCGTGTCGGGCCACGCTCAGTGTAGGTTCCGTAGTTTCCCGTCCGTCACAAAAATATTATGTAAACGAAGTTAAAAAAAAAATACGGGCAAATGAAACTTGACCTCTGGATTGTATAGGCGCTCATACGATTCAGGGACCAAATTATATTGGTTAACTGCAGTTTCCATCTGTTGTTTCCATCCAAGTTCAAAATAATTTTCCTAGAAAGTCCTTATAAAGTTCTACTTTTCAGATTTTTTTCGTATTTTCTAAACTTATGGTTCAAAAGTTAGAGGGGGGGGGACGCTTTGTTTTTTACTTTTGGAGCGATTATTTCCGAAATTATTGACATTATCAAAAAATGATTTTAGTAAACCCCTATTCATTTTTAAATACCTTTCCAACAATATATCACACATTAGGGTTAAAATTAAAAAAAAAAACACTTCCCACTTTACATATAGGGGGGCTACCCTAATAAAACATTTTTTTCCAATTTTTATTTTAGCACTTTGTCGGCGTGATTGATACACATATTGGTCCCAAATTTCAGCTTTCTAGTGCTAACGGTCACAGAGATTAAGCGAGGACGGACAGACAGACAGACAGACATGGCGAAACTATAAGGGTTCCTAGTTGACTACGGAACCCTAAAAAGTGAATATGTGAAGTGCTTGTTTTTATTTGTAATGTTAAAATGAATGCTAATTACTAAATGAATCTTTTACTAAATAATCTAAACTAGTAAAATAAAAATACATAATTATTATCAGTTGGTCTCTCTGTATCAAGCTATACCTATGTATCACTATATATTATCTATTTGAATTTACAATATTGCGATATAGGTTAGCATCTTAGCCACAGCATAGCGTAACTAAGACACTGCCAACTTTAAACCGCCATGCATTTGCCATCAGCGACAAAAATCACTTCAATCAAGTGAGCCGCCCATTTGTAGCCATCAGCAATAAAAAATCTGTATAAATTAAGTCTTCGTCTTTAAAAATATCCACAAACCGTACATAAATACTTTTGAGTTCACGCTTGAGTAAACCTCATTTCAATACAGACACAAATCCCTATTTAATATTCGATTCTCATCCCCAACATGAAAAAGTATAAAAGAGATGTTAAAACATATTTCGTTGGGCGCGTCACGATCAAATCCCTCATGCATGTTTACAAAATGGCTGCTTGACGTTTAATTACGCGGGAAAATGGCGCGTCGCACGCGGTGGCGGGGACCGTCTAGCGTCTGGAGCACAGTATAATATTGTTATTATTCGTTAATAGTTTTTACCCGACTTCCAAAAAGGAGGTTTGTGAATGTTTCTTAATTTGTGATCATGTTAGTTGGTTGGTGGCCATTATACATACCTTTAGTCGTATTACAAACTTAAAACAATAAAAAACATGGCTCGCGTTTCCATTGAGATTCTTGTTACAATTTTGATTTATTATTATTATTATTTTGTTTATTACATCTAGATTTATTCTATAAGTAACTGATTACTTTTTTAATTTGAAGATTATTCTTTTGTTGTTTTTTATAGAGAACTAACTTAAATTAAAATTTCCTATGACATTGGTGGACGTTGATTTCTACTATCATTAGCAGATCAATGTCTAATGAACCATCCAAGAGGAAACAATCAACAAGACAGGAAATAGCTTAAATAAGAATTAGGTGTCACTTTTAAACTTTCCAAGCCAATAATTTATTTTCTGTCATATACATAAAAGTGTTCATTAGAAAACAAAAACCATTAAAATGTACAAAAAGAGGTACGCCCTAAAAAGCAACGGTTTCGATTCGTACGAGAGATTTAATACATTTAATGAATAACTGCTGTGTGTGCGATGAAATTATCTGAAAACGGATTTAACTTTCCGACATTTTTTGTAACAGAATTGGAAAACTCTATATCTAATTGTATTTTATTTTGCTTTCCCTGTTTCTAATTTCATGATGAATTCATTTGGGTTTAATAAAACCGGCTTGTGTACGGATTTTCGATAAATGAGTTTTGATTGTTTTTATTATTGCTGGTTATAAATGGTTACCCGCTACTTGTGCACATACACAATATAGTAGTAAGCGGTCATCCCATAGAAGCGCTCGGATCCTAGGTCTATGGGTCATCCCAATCTTCCATCCAAGTAGTTGGTATGCTTTTTGAAAGTTCGCTGCGTTCATATATTTGTAATAAACCCTAAAAGAGATATTAGCTTGTGGCATTTGGTCATTAAGTTCGATTTCAGAACGAAATTCAAAAGCTCTTCGTGCACGTTCATTTGATTGGTTTAATAAATTGATGTGCCAATATAGCATTCATTTCCAATTTTTTATCCATGTTTATACGAGCTACTTCGCTCTGGGGCTTAATACCACACATCATTAATAACTTATCCTATAAAACAATATTTGTGGATTCATTATTTCATACAAGGTCAAATGTATGAAATAATAATATGAAGGTATACTTGGCATCTGATACCGCGTCAAAGCTTCATTTGAGCTCAATCACTATTTATATTTAAGTAAAACAATATTTTCTTTGCCTATTAGCGTTTCTGTAGTTTCTTTTTAGTGAGTAGGTTATAGGATTTTTTTTCTAAACTTTTACGGGTAGTACATTAATACGCCTTTCAAACGGGTCGGTATATTATTTTAAGAATTAATATTCATAAACCCGTTTCAATACAATAAATACACCTTACATTAATTTGTTGGTTAGATGATTTTAAGGTACTGGTAAGAAAGCGGCTTGTCTGTATCACCATATATCATGTTACATGGGCTACGTTGCGTTACATCACCACTTATCATCAGATGGGCTCGTCGGTAACCTTTTAACAATAAAAGAAGTTGCAGCTTTTTTTATCATTATTTCTTCTTTGCAATTTTCATCACTATCACTCTTTAGACGTTTTTAATCCGTCGGCAACATACACGCACGCCGGGGCCTGTATAAAGAGTTTTAAGTAGTTTATAGGTAACAAATTATATACCTATTAACCTTCCTCATGAATTACTCTAAATATTGGTAAAAAACACATCAAAATCCGTTTCTTAGTTAAGATGTATAGATGCGTTCATACAGAGGGAAGCGATTTTATTTTATACTAACAGTCGCGCGGGGATTCGCTCCCGTAGTTCTTTATTAAGCCATTGCTCAGCTGGTATTGGTCGTAGCGCAATGTTATATAGCTATCCAACGCTATAATAATTTTACAAATCAGATCAGTACTTCCTGAGATCCTAGCTTTCAACCAAACTACATACAAGTTTGAAAGAAACATAATAATTCTGACAGGCCTATACAGAATTTTGCTTTGAAAACTGTAACTGGTAACTACTATACAGAATGGTATGAGTACAAAAATAAAAGCAATTGAAACGTTTATAAAATGGGAATCACTTTCGGTCGAACGCGTCGAGCTAAATTGGCAGTGATTGTATGTAGTTACCAATTTGCATTTATCTGCGTCGATTTATTGCAATGTTGCATGCTGTGAACATTCGCTCTAATGTTAGGGTTTGTATAATGGATGTTGTGTCGTTTGGCAAGTAAACAACTTAGCTAGGTTACATATTTGTTATAATTTAGCTCCATTTATCTAAAATTTTTATTTGTGCTCTAGAACCAGCCATGCGCGGCTTCTCTGTAAGAATTCCACTACTTCTCATTAACTTTCTATTTTCTCTAGGCTACATCGTCAAAACATTTCCAAGAAACTAAATTATTATTTTATCTTTATAACTGAACTAGCAGCTCCCCCTGCGTGATATGTCGGTAAACATTAGTCTACGTGCTAATCCAGAATATTTTTGTGCCATATGTCAAGCCAGCCTTACCACCATGTATCGAACACTAAAAAATAACATGTTGACAATAACCTTCTAGAATGTTTTCCTCGTCGAATACTGATCTCGACGTGATATTGTAACTGATCTATTTATGGTCGCATTATCCTTTGATCGCACGGTAAACACCACGATGCTATATTCGTTACGTGTGCATAATATCAGTTACATTGATTGATGTATAAGAAAGCTGTTTTGTTTCTATAGCTGAAGAGCTTTTCAATGTATTTTGGTTTATGTGCTTTAGTAGATAAAGAGAAACCTTTACGTACTCTCGTACCTAAATAAATACTAACACTAGCATGAAAGCCTAAATTTTACTAACACTTAATAATACTATTGATGGCATTATTTTTCTGAAATACAAAAATTTATTATTATTTACAGAATTCCGTCATTATTTGCCTGCCGGCAGATTTTTGGCAAAACTTAAAGAGAATTTCTCTTTGACATAGAAACATGAAATGTAGCTTAAACCTGAGTCTTTTTATCCTGTAGTGTTTCGTTGATATAAAAGTAGTACTTTAAATACTTTAATACTTTTAATACTTATCGTCAGATCTGAATAAATGACGACCAAGGTCCAATTACAGGCTAACATTCATTCATCATTCATAATCTTCATGATCAATCATCCTCTTCATATCAGCCCAAAGACGACAACTGCAAAAATAAATAGTTGGATTTAAAATTACCATAAGACAAGTTTTATATAATGTGTGTAGGTTACATAAGTGTATAGGGCAATAAGGAATTATATATATTAAAATCTAATCACGATTTCACCGCACTGCCAAAGGTTAAATATTGTAGCTGATCAAGGATTCTAACATAATTCATTCTTCTTCCTTCCGAAAATGTTAAGGCTGCTATGACTCTACACGGGCGTTAATGGCTATTTTATTCTTTGTTCTCCTGGAAAGAAGTCCTTCAAAACTATGTTTGTTTTTAAACTATTATTTACCAATGTACATATTGGGTTTATTGTTAAATTAATAAGATTTTAAACAATTGTGTAAATGCGTACGGGACTATCGTAAAGTGACATAATTTGCTGACATGCAGTCATGAGAAGTGAGTGAGTAGAAGTCTCTCAGCAAAATAAATTTAAGTGTATATAATAAATTCTGCCTGATTATAAAAAAAAGCTGGTGAAGCATACAGAGCATTGAAGTGCTATCAGAAAACAATAACAAATTGCAATATGTTTTCGTTATACTTTTGTGTTCCATGAACTTCGTGTTTGCGAATAAGTAATTTTCAAACAGAGCTCAACAAGATCAAGAGAATTAATCGGAAATTTGACATATCACTGTCAAATGTTTGAAAATTTCAATATATTTAGTTGCTGTCCTTTCAAAACATTTGACAAGAATATTTAAATTAGACTAAGTTGGATGTCGAAATGCCGAGTAGGCTCTCATGTTTGCAAACACGAATGTAAAGTATTCACTTGGAGGTACTCGTACATTCTTCGCGTGGTGCCAGCCTTACGTAAATAAAGAACATCCTTTAACAAGCCATGAGACGTCATCATTTGTTTACAACATTTGAATGTCTTTGATATCCTCGCATACTTCGCCGTAGGGATATTTTCCTTGATTTTGGAGGTTTCCGATGGAAATTTACACGATACGTGTGTGACGACTGCAAATATTTATTTATGTCCTTCTTTCCTCGTCGTACTCATAATGTTGTAAAAACATTTTCTTTACTTAAAATATCAAAACATAGCTATTGAAATGTGGTTGTGATGTGCCTATGTGTGTTATATTGTTTTCTTCGCCCAAGGATAAATAATCTTGTGACAGGGGATTTTACAAATGCATAATTGACAAATCGATTTTTTTCTATATTGGCAGAATTACACACTGAACATTTTATAAAGGAAAATATGAAACAAAAATATAATATCGAGAACTATAAATAATAACCGAAACATAATCTTGAAGAGATATAATGTAATAAATCGTAACGCTAGACAAGTAATAAATTGATTACGATAATGGTGAAAGAGAAATTACCACAAGGAATTACAATTTATTATTGTTTTTCATTAGATCAAGTTCTAGATTGTCGAATATAATGTTGTGTGGTATGTTCATGTATTTTTTCTGTGATATACAAGTGTAATGCCACTGCTGGTTATGGGTCTTACAAATTAGGACCATAAACTGCTGAAAATTAGGCTTCTTTCGAGCTGCGGCTTTTTTAAAGTTCGGAAGTTGTTCGTGAGTTAGTCTAAGAAGCATTGTCATAAAATCCCTGTTTACATTCTTTTTGAGTGGAAATACGCTTAAACTTCTCGATATCTCCACAATCAGCAGTTTACGATGCGATGCATTAATTTTGGACTATGTCAGATGAAATAAATAAAAGAATCACCTGAGTAAAGGTACATTTGGACTCAATCGAATCACTTTCTCTCGCTCGGTTTGATAAAACGTTGGTACGTTTGTTCCAATCATTATGCGAGCCACGTTTCTGTCGCACCGTGAGTTTAACAAGCGTGCTCATATTGAAATATAACATTTTATTCTGTACGTTTTGTAATACAGGTCTTCTGTTGGATTTGAAAAATAATTTGGTTTTGTTGAGAATTAATGTTACATAGATCACGTGTAGTGATGGATGAAGAATACATAATGGCACTACACTTACTACCCATCTCAACCCGTGGGTCTCATAAAAGGCGACTAAGGGACTACCTTATGCAGACTAGAGTACTGCAAAAAAAAAAGGAAAATCGAAACAAACCCTATACCAACCCGTCCGGCCATTGTAGTATAATAGGCAAATTCCCGCCCGCCACATTCTTTGGAAGAGACCCGTGCCCAGCAGTGGGACGTTTATGAGTTGAAATTTTTTGGTATATTTCTTTCACTATATTTCTTGCTCGGGTATACATTATTAAGTATCAGATTCTTAATATTATAATTAGTTCGTATTTATTTAGTTTTAATTATTTTATATTCAATCACTATGCGAAAGAAGATTGATAGATTATTTTGATATGGATCATCGTTTGATTCACACGTTATTAACTCTCAATAAATCTTTTGTTATAATAAATCTTTTTTTTTCTTTTTTCTTTTTAAAAAACAACGCCCGCACTAGGGAACAAGCCCTGTGTCGCGGGGAGCTTTACAAACATGAAACTAATGGACACAAAGTACACCCAGACTAGAAACAAATATCTATGAATCACACAAATATTTGTCTCGTGTGGGTATCGAACCCACGTCACCCAGCACGGCGATGTAGTGGCGAGGCGACCACCTTAACCACTGCGCCACGGTGACAGTCACAAATTTTATGTAAGTAACGAAATCGCAGTTTGTATAAAGGTTAATTTTAGCTAAACTTTTCTATAATTATACCACTAATATAACCTACAAATAGGCGATATTTCATATAAATCGGGATACTTCCATGATCTAATTTCCGAATATCCGAAATCAAAGTTAGACGGTGTCAGCCTTGACAATATTAACTGTCAACCCTCCTTGGCGTTCTCTCTGTAAACGTATTTAGATAGTCTGCAAATTAATAATCCGTTCTATTTTCATTTCTAGTTTCAGTTTGCATCAAGCAACCTAAGTTGCTTGCCTAGCTGGTGTATAAATGTGATACTGTATATTTTATTATATTGTAAATAAAGTAAGTATTAAGTCATGATATAATTTATCAGTTTTATCCAAACCTTTGGAGCACTAGGGAAGGGCTCCATGTCAAACTACAACCACTATGTCCAATTAAATCCAACCAATTAGTATCCTAGATACCAGTATTAAAATGATATATTATAACACAAGAATTCATGATAGATTGTCTTTTTAGTTTCCAGTGAAACGAAACTCATTGAACATCTAGATTCTATCTAGATGATTTTCTCTTAGGTACATAATACTTTAACAAACACAAATAGCTATTTGTCTGTGCCGGAAATAGAAACCGCAGTGTATGGGAAGCGCTTCTACAACCTTACATATAGGGACATCTTTCCTGCTAGTAGTATGTTGTAGATATTTAAATATTTTACTATACTTAAATAAGTCAAGTTGAATTCGTAACGCGCAGGACTGTTCAAAACCTTGAGACAAGCCGATGACTAACAATGGTTTGGAAATCAGAACAAAATATCGAGAAGTGTTCGTTAATATAAGATTTGCATTGAAACATTAAATGGCAATGAAGATTAACTTAATAATAATTAACCTGCACACTCTTAAAATATTCTCATATTAATTTTAATAAAATACATGAATTCTTACGTAGATTCACTCAGAGTAAGAGTGCTTAAATTATTTCTAGACCCTGTGATATATACCTTCAAAAATTAAGAAGGTAAATCCAATATAATCTTTTAAGGTGTGATCGGCTCCGGCCGGTATCTAAACACGGTATGGACGAAAGATTACAAAAACGGTATCAAATTGATTCCTAAGTCTGGGTGCTTGCGCGCTATGGCCGATTCAATTTGGAAGTCAAAAGAGGCTCGGGAAATATTTTCATTGCGCACCCAATACGGTAAAAATGGTGCCGACCGTAAACCGGACTTAGGGTTGTCGATATTTTATTAATGTGTATTTAAAATCATATTGAATATATAACATTATAACATGACAATGTAACATTTTATAAACAAGATTTATATTGTTTCTTTTAAACACATACCAAGTATTGGTATAGGATGGTTCCTCATTCAATGAAACGACAGCCTAAGAAAGATATTAATGGGGGCCAATTAATGAAAAATTAAACCTCCCAAGATCGTTCGATCAATTGAGTCATCATCATCATTTCAGACCAACGACGCCCACTGCTGGACATTGGCCTCACCTAATTTCCGCCACTGCGAGCGATTTTTCGTCGCCCGCAACCAATCAATTGAGTATATAAATGTAATTCATGTTCATTGTCATCTATCTATTTATAACTCTTTCGCGTGTTTCTTCTATTTAAGTTGTCGCCTGCTGTAATGTAACAAACGTTCTGTGACATTATTATGTAAAATTCAAACTTTTACAACAAAATCAAGTTATCTATCACTAGTTTTCAAATTCAAAAGCATCAGAAACGTAATTATGAAGAAACTTCGAATTAAAAGCAACAAGTTGATTCCAACACAAACTATTTGGGAACCTTTAAGCTGACAGCCCTGAATCGGTTCGGTCCCATTTGATCCTTTTACGAATTGTGTCCATATTATACGTATGCATAGCTATAAACTGATTTTATAGCGGTATTTGTATATATTTATGTATTTTGCGTTTTATATTCTACGAGTATCTTAATGATATTGGGCGTGATTGGTTTTAATTAAAGTTGGAATTTAAAAAATCCAATGAAACAAATAATAATTGATGTTATTGAAATTTAACTAATTGAATTTTTAAACAATGAACATGTTTAACATTGTTTCCAATAAAAAATATACCAATGTCCATGTTGTGACGCATACATAATGTCAGTACCCCATGTCAACCTGTGGGTGTCATAAAAGGTGGCTAAGTTACCTTATATAGACAAGAGCAATGCGAGAAAATAAAAATTTGAAACAAACCCTATACTAATACTAACCTGTCTTTTATTAGCATAAAAAATCAAAATGAAATACTAAACCTAAAAACCCCGTGCAATTTAAAGCTAGACACAGAAACAGAAGATCTCGAACTAATAAATCCACAACACGGGATCCAATTCCGTAACAGATTGGAGCTTTTAATTTGTCAGCGTGGATGGGAGCCGGCTAACTAATGGAGAACGCCGGACATTGGACAGATTGGAGACTGACTGACTTTTGCCTTGTGACTTGTGCCTTTGTACAACGAAAGCTCTGAATTTCTACTGCGAATGTTCACAGTGGACATTTTAAAATCCGGTGTAGTAAATCTCATAAATATTGTGAATAATATAATGTATTTTTGTTGGTCACTACAGAGCTGCTATGTGGGCTTTATCAAATAAAAGAATAAATAAAAGGAAATAGCCATGTCCATCCGAAGTTTATCAAAAAGGAGGCGAGACATATTTTATAAATATTAGACAACTAATCCCATATTTCTTGGGACCTAACATAGCGTATCCTTTCTTCTCATTCTGTAATTTCATTAGAAACTGTAAAGGTCTATGTGTGCTTTAATGATCACTTCAAAACACTTCTCCGAACTAAAATATTCCTAAAAATGTTAAAACTACTAGATAGAAAGTAATAGAATCTTTTTATCAATATATTTATATACTTACTGGACAAAAACAGTATTATTTATCACCAATGTTCATTTATTATCCGGCACAGTAGCAATTCGGACAGAACAACGGAAAGGTACGGGGAAAGAAGCTGTAATGTAGATCTAAATAGGTTCAATGACGGGAGGACCTTTTTGGACCCGGCCTCTTTGCGTCATAAACGATTTTCGTCTATTTCCCGTGTAAATTCGATTACATTGTGTAAAACATTCTATAAGTAATCGTGGTTAACTTGCCTTTTAGGACATCTGTGAGTTTGTTGGATTATTTTCAGTGGTTACCTACTGGCTACTATCCTGTGTTTAGTTTTTCATCAATCTGACAATCTTAATATGTCTGACAGTCTTGAATTAAATTATGTAAAAATATTAGACCAGCAGGTCCGCCCGCTTGATATCTCAGTAATCGAAAGTAAAACTCGGTAATCTGTGTGTTAAATTACAAACAGATCCTTTCAGTCGTTTTGGCGTGATTGAATAACAATCGTCCATCCATTCTAACTTTCGCATTTATAATATTAGTAAATTAAGTAAGATTACATTATTAATTAAATAAGAGGAACATTGATAATTTTACTACAACTAACAGATGGCAATCAAGCTATAAAAAAAGAGTTATATACTTACATAGGTCGATCCGTCTATATTTAAATCAGATTGGTCGCAAAATTTAACATAGTTGAACAAGTAATCAACTTATTTCCTCAACTATCCTAATATTTTGAAATACAGCCTGACAAATTCTGATGAACACAACAACAAAACATAAATAAGGATACGTCAGTGCATCTCAAATTCTCAGATCTACATCAATTCCATTAGTCGGGGATTCTCCGGCGCACAATAGCGTTCGATCCCTTACGAGTCTCACAATTGTATAGATATCGCGTATGTCCCCGTTCGACCCATCTTTAGAAGGATCTAGAAGCTATCTCTACTGGTATTGAATTTGAAAGGTTCCAGTTTACTGCTAAAGGTCTACATGGATGCTAAACGAAGAATACTTTGGTGACAACAACAAAAAATAAATGAAAACCGTCCTTTTTCTGTAGACTTAGATTTCAATTCGCTTCGTCGTTTGGTTAGCGAAGCTGACGGACGCTTGTTACGCCTGTAACATCACGAGCTTTGTCCTTGGTGCTCCGCTACTAATTTTTTTCTTGATACCAAAAAAAACGCTTTTCCAATAAGTTCTGAAAACCCTACTCGTTAGTATTAAACACAAACAAATTTCCTATACAAGCTAGTTAGTTTATTATTAAAAACTTGTACAAGCTAAGCAACTAGTATATTTGCTCTGTGATATCAAAATTGTGTTGACATTGGACCAATTCTACAAAATAGCCTTGTAACAGTTCTAATTTAGTTTTAGACAGCTTATTAGATTCCTGCGTGCTTATTAGGCAGAGGGAAACTGGTCCCGAGAGCATTTGGGTCTGCTTCCAATCTAAATTAATGTGGTTGATTACTTTACAAACTAAATTAAGTAGGTATCAGTAGCAGCGATGAGGCTAATGTATTATTTGAGGACTGTAAGATCCAGTGGCGAAAAAAGTTAATTTCATTGCTGCGGCCGGCCGTCGACCAATATAGATATTTTATAACAAGGCATGCCGAATCTTAGTGTACACGACTATAGTATAGATATACATTCTTAATCTATACTTATACTGTGGAGTTTGTTTGTTTGGACGCTAGGATCTCAGGAACTACTGGTCGGATTTGAACAATTCGTTTGGTGTTGGATAGCCCATTTATCGAGAAAGGTTATAAGCTATATATCATCACGCTACAACCAACAGGAGCTGATTAGTGGTAAATAAAGACGACGGACTTCTAGTAAGTAATATGACAAGAACATTTTGATTATGTCTGGCTAAATAAGTTATTAACATCTAATAGCATTTGAAATATTTCTATGTAAGATACCAAACTTTTTTAACAATAACGATGTTAATTACGCCCCTCTGTTCTCCTAGAGAGCCTACTGTAAGGACGTGCAACACTAACACCAGTCAGCCTGTTTTATTACTTTTTTTTGTAACAAAAAGGCACCTTTGTAACACCTGGAGTTGCTCTCTCTGTACTACACTAGGAATTTCAAAGATCAACGATTTTAAAAGCTTTTCACATGCTTTGAATTTTGTTTGAAAGATTGGCACAGAAATGACTGGATATTTACTTATCGTAAGCGTACTTCATGTTTTTATTTATTTTTCCACCTAGTAAGTATAAGAAATAGAGAAATAAGAATTGTATTTAAGATTATACCCGTATAAGATAATAAACCATTTACAAAGTAATATAATATTTTATAATATTGAAATAACAATCTCCAAGGCACACTTCGCTTCTGTTGTTCGTCGAGTAAAGCTCAGAAAAAACGACGAGGCGGCGTAGGCCGGTCATTTTCAGCGCAAACTATAGAACAAAGGGAATTGTATCTGCTAACGCCCACAGCAGCGGTAAGAAGACCGCACCGTCAGTTCTGCCGCAGCTGAACGCCATGAATCGAATAAACGACTTTATATGCACCAACGTAGACGAAGGCGAGTCGTGGACAGCCACAGTCACGCGGCGCAGTCAGAAAAGACCGCGCCGCGTCTGAAGGCGTGCCGCCGCCCGCGCCGTCTCTAAAGGTCACTTCGATTAGCTAATTAAACAGCGTCTTTCCACGCCCCTACATACGTTATTAAAGGCAATCCTTGCAGGGTGGTATAATAGCTAATTAGCAAGACTTTTATCACGATAGAAGTAATTTTATTTTTCGAAAATGGTCCTAACCTTATCCCCAATTGGTCTCAACTCGGTCCCTCAAACCGAATGGTTAAATGTTAAACAGGGTTAATATTCCCCGAAGGTGCCGGGATTTGTATAATAGGCATAATACCATAGGGATTAATAGTGGATTTAATACGTGTTTGGCATCCTTAGTGCGGTGTGGTCGCCGAGCTAGGGCCCACAACCCGAGACTTCTCTATTAAAGTATTATAAGCTAATTTGAACTTTAACTATTGCTGTATACAGTATAGTTTCTTCATGTTGTGGTTGAGTTCAGTAGTGTGTGTGTAGTGCATTTGTGAATTTGTTGTCAGTATAATAGAATTGAAAGTTCTATACGTAGATAAACCAATTTCTGGAAGATTATGACAATTCAAATCTATAATGAAAGGCTAAGGATTATTGATTTCTTTTTATCATATCTTTAAACCTATAAAAATAAGTTTTTAGCTATTTCTTTATTAATAAAGATAATAATTATAATGATAAATAAGTTATAAAATAAATAAATAAATAATTGATTTCTGCAGAAAGTTATACATTATAATATTATGTATAAGTATTTATAACAAACAATAACTTAATCTTAATGACATACATTTTACAGACAGTGTTTTAACTAAGTTTTCCGTTCGTTTCCTCACTAGGCAGAGCTTGTATAGAGGAAACCTCGTATACGTATCGGACGTAAGTGCAGTAGATTAGATAACATGGGAGTTAACAAAGCTGGTAAAATAGTGTAGTAAGAGTGTGAAACGCATCTGCTTAACCCTTCAAGGACCAAATGAGTAATGCTGTGTGTCGTTCTTTTAGATATTCGGTACACACCTGGTTCATATTTAGCACGTAAAGGCCACATTTCTCCAACACACTCGTTGAATAAACACCCCATTTATAACAGCACGTAGCTAAATTTAATTCACTCGCTTCTCAAACTCCTGGGAAAAGGAAATAAAATTTTCTTTTACACATAAATCATGAATTCAAGAAGTTTAATTACCCGTGGTGTGTTCGTTTATAAGCGGGTAGCGGTTAGTGAACATTAACGTTATTGATAGCTCTTTGTCTGAATGAACTATTGGAAATTTGGTAATTGAAATTTATTACGAAAATATTAAGATTTCTTAAATATACCTACTTAAAAGACAAAAACGTCTTAAAATGAGGGAATGAATTATATATGTAGGTAGTTAAAATATTATGTATTATATTGTAAACCATCAATAGAACAATAAAATCTTTATTGTTTTGAAACGTGTCGCACGTGATATTTTTAAATTAACTTGCCAAATATTTTATTCGAATTGCACTAATAATTGTGGTCACAGGCTGACTGGTGATGGCAGATGAGTGCGAGATATTTTTCTAATTCAGAGCAGTTGTAGAATCTCACACCAGTCGAAGGCGATGCTCGGTGGCCGCTCCAGATAGTCCGTGTCCATGACACTAATAAATAATTCACTAACCTTACTTTGTTCAATACAACATAGGGTATATACCTAGGTAGGGAATGCATAAGCATTTCATACCAGGCAATAATAAATGATACATTAGGTCCGGATTTTAAAACCTAGCTAGCATAACTTTTCAACTTTCATCTACACGTTCATTATAAAACACTCATTTTCATAAAACGCAAGTCATCTTAAGACGTCGAGCCCAGGTCTTGACCCATTGCTTACAAATCGAGGGCTTGCATCTTAAGTAGACTTGAAACGTACTCCACGTCCGATCTACGTACACTTGAACCTGTCTGTAGTAGTCCTGATGTGATTATTTAACTTATGACCCTTGTCCAGATCTACCTACACTGAATTTGTATGAATTAAATATTTTAATTGATTTTATTAATGTGAAAGTGCGTTGCTTGTTTGAACTTCTTTGATGTTGCAATGAAGTAGTGGATCAACTTAATTTTGAATTTCATTGCATACGAATAGTTAGCTGTAATTTATTTCGAAAGTGTGATTTCGTGCTTCATGAAAGCGAAGCCTGAAGTAGAAGGTTAGGTGAAAGAAAGAAATAGCAATTATTCTTAGTCTCACACAGTTACATTTATAGCCTAAACAAATTTAGGCTATGAATTGTGAGGTCATTTAATTTAATTAAGCTCCGGCTATAAATAATATCTGGAATATCTAACTAACGCGGTGGAGTATTTCATGCAGTTGAAAGATGGGTGGTGTGACACCGATATTTCTTTATTTTTTAATTTAAACTTATTTATTACGCATATTTATACATTACATACAAAATCGTTGCCACTTTATTTACATCGATGTCTATTTTACATCTAAGAAAAATACCTATATTTAAGCAAAATTTCAGAGCCAAAGTGCAGTATATACCCTAATATAAGATTGTTCCTTGAATTGCGCACAGGTTGGATCTTTAGCTTCTGTGTGCAAATTAAAATAGCTTACCTAAGCAAGAAGAATGTGACGTAAGGACGAGGTGTACTCGCGCATATAACCTGAATCTGCGCTTTACTGCATGTAGCGTCAGAAAAAAGCTAAGCTAACGATAAAGCTTGTAAAAATTAGACAACAAACGTACTAAAATATAATGAGTTTGGTTGGCCTAATTGGTATGGAGAAGGTGAGATGGCAACGTTTTTAAAAACATAGATTTCATTTTGAAAAAAATGGTCAATATTATTAAAAGAAATGAACTATCAAGGGTACCGAAAAATCTTAGTTCATCAAAAGAAAATCTTTATATAACTATCATCATCATCTCAGCCTATTGCAGTCCACTGCTAACTATCTGATTAACTATTCCATTATCTCTGGTTATTTCTAAATTCAAAGACTACGAGTACTTCAAAATTATTATTTTACTCATAGAAAACTTACTTATACATACATATAGATCACACTTCTTTCTTATCAGAAGAATAGGCAGAGACCATTTCCTTCCACTTGCTACGATTTTATAATTTACATACATACATGTATTTATGTATATTATTATAAGTAAATTATAACATGTGTATAAGTAAATTATAAAAAAAAAATCGTAGCAAGTGGAAGGAAATGTTCTCTTTCCTTCTACACCATATTAAAAATGTTTTAAAAGGTTTCAAGATCTTAATTACTTATTTACTATTATCAAATACGTAATTAGGTCCAAATTTGCCTACTACAACTTAATTCAAAACTAAAGATTCAATCCAAATGATCTACATCATACCGTCATCTCGACGAACTTTTTGTTTGCGTCGGCAAATTGATCAAGAACTTGTAAACTTTAATTAGCCCAAGTTTTTTGCTGACGCTCCTGATGTCGACTGAAAAGAAGCCATTACTAACGTTGGTGTGCACTTTTTGTTCTAAAGCGTGTCACTCTACGGCTTTTCTCTACTTTATGTGGTTTTGAGGATCTTAAGGAGTTTGTGGTGAAAAGAAATGTGCCTAGATTTTTCATAAGATTTCTTTCAGCGTGATTGCTAGGTCACTGAATAAATGCGTCAGTTAAATGCTTGTACGACTTGGAATTTTACTATTTTATAATGTATAACGATATCAAATTTTGAATATGAATACGAGGTCAGATAAAATTTGTAGATGAAACATCTACTTTTGTATTTAAAAAATCTGTCTGAAATACATACATAGATACAAAAATAAGTCAATAATCTTAGCTGTTGAAGCTAAGGTTGGTTCTGGTACCCCTCAATAAATGATAGACGTGATGGATTATGTGAAATACAAATATGCGTACCTATAAAATCTATAACACCTACACAATAAAGTTCAGTCGCCTTCATATTTTGATGAAAAAATAATGGTTTACACTTTAGTTAGTCAGAACAGTTTAGTGTTACGTAACTATTTCACACTTGTAGTAAGTGGAGAAATATTCTAGTTATTTAAATATGAAGGCTGTACTTGTTAATCTTGACACAATGTTACCACTAGTTTCCATCATCCCAACAACAGTGCCACTAAACATAGTCTAAAACTATCTTACTCTACGTGCTTTATTTTATCTAGAATCTTAAAATTGTTACAATATAAACGTATTTACAACGCATGAGACGGTTATAAGTGTACAGTTACTAAAAGTCCATTGCAACCTAAGGTCTCCTTTTACCCTAAACTCATTTAACACTATCTCTTCATAATGTAGAAGTTATAATGAGTGTAACAGTTCACCCGACGGAGGATTATCTTGCATTAACGGATTAAAAGGGTGGCCGTAAGTTCTGGTGACTTCACGTTAGTTGTTCCGTCTACCTCGGGTTTAATATAGGAGATGTGGTTACTCATAGTTATATGCTAAGCTCAGTATTCGTTGCTACGTGAGTAAGAACATATTGTTGAAATGGAAGTTATTTTGAATACCTTTATTTCAATTATTTGCTGGGAAATTTATTTTAATATGTTGTCTAACAATGGGTACTGTAATTAAAAGTGAAGAATTGAAGGTTTATATTTTCAATAAATCCTTAGAGCAATTTTCACAAATAATTTAGTAGATAATCAATTCAACATCAACACAATCCTAAAAACAGGCCTCAACCGATTATTTCAACAGCTTCATCCATCACTTCTATTCTAAAACGAATCACAAAGTACCCCCTGACACACATCTCCGACATCAAAAGAGACCGGTTCAATGCTCTCGTTGAAAATTGAGGTATTTTTTGAGATTTAACGAAGGAGCCGAGATCGTGTGAGCAAATTATCGCGGAAATGAACAAAGGCCTCGTTCGACCGAAGTGATGTACTTACTGCTCCTGTAAGAACATACGCTTTTTGTTCTGTTTGTGTGTATTGTGAAATGTAATCTGACTAATGTAGTATCTACCAGGAAAAAGTTGCAAAGTAACGGGTAAATGACCTATTTTCAGCACGATACGTATGCAATTTAAATCTGAAACATCGGAATTGTATTTAATTATAATCACTATACATAAACAACCAACCAAACCGTCTTGCCAGCGTGGTATAGTAGGCCTAATTTCCAAAATCTTTAGAGGAGACTCGTGCCCAGTAGTCGGACGTTTATGAGATGAAATCAATGATATTTTAAGTTTAACTTATAATATCATTGTTGAAATGATGATTATACATACTACCTAATGGAAAGAATGATTGAAGGCAAGAGAGGAAGAGGTAGACCAAAGAGGCCGTTTAAAGCACAGAACAAGAAAAGAGCTCAGCTTATGCCATACCAAGACATAAAAGCATTGATGGAAACGAGAGAAGATTGTCATTTAACGACAAGACAGAGCGATACATTTATTTTGAGTGTGATCAGAAAAACACAAAATAGAATCTAGTACTAGTCTGCCTGGCCAGCGTAACAACAGTACATAACATTCCCAGTAATCTTGATGAGATATTATTGATGAATAATGAAGACATTAGTTTTTTGACTTAGATTAAAAGTTCTCAGTTTTTAAGAGACGAAACATATTGAGGGAACACTAGATTATAAAACCTACCCCACAATTAGTTTAAAAAGATTTAATACATAATATTTAATTAGGGATCTAATAAGGGATGGCATACCTCAGGGTACCCGTTAATGTTTTCATTGGAATTTACATAATTGGATAATAAGCGCTCATTTAATTGTTTTATAATGGTCGTTTCAAATGTATATCGACGATTCAATATTCGTATTTCAAAAAGGGTTTTGGATTGGCGTTGATATTTATATGAATGTTACGCCATGGTTAAAAGGATTGTATACTAATGAATAATAAAATCTAAATCCCAATATGATAGCTCGATCGTGATGTGCTGTATAATAAGCGCGATAAGGCCCGATAAGGCGTTATCTGATGGAACATTATTTTAAATAATAATATATTTTTGAAGAAAGAAAAATAACGCAGTACTCTGTGGATTCCCAAGCCAACGATTACCAAATTTTTATTACTATAGCAGTTGCTATGACCTAGTTATAAATGATGTTAATATGATTTCTAGGGTTCTGTACGAAAATGGTACGAATAAAAAAGGAACCCTGGTCTCACTCTGTCCGTCCATCTGTCACAGGCTTCGGGTCTCGGACATACAATTTGGAATAGTTTTAAACACTGCTGATCCAACACCAATTAGATTAAAAAAAATGAGAAATGCTGAATCAAACAAAATAAAATAAACATACAATAAACACGCAGAGGGTTTTCACATCACAAATTTTTCGAATAAAATGTGGCTAAACCTGTGATTTTAACACCACAAATGTATTAAAAAGATATCCAAATTCAAGCACAACCAAGATTATCGATATCCGATTACACTAGCGCAATTTGAAAACGATTTTTTATCGGTACCTAAGCCAGGGAGGTATCTGTAACAATCGGCCGGTAGTCGATTAGGTGGCATTAACGACTGATCCTATTACAGAGATATGTTGGAATATCGTTATCTTTGGGTAAACTTAGAAAGGTAAAGTGATGATGTTGAGGTGAGAATCGGTATCTGATGTGATCGGTTATTGGCCCGTACATCAAATTGATAGCGATTGTTATATTTAATAGCTCCAAAATACTCTTGATTTTTGTCCGTTGAGTGAGCTGTTAGTCGATTAATTTAACTGTAAATAGATTTAGATATAAGGTACTTATATTTAATACTGCGTTGGTGGTATATCATATACTTAGTGTAAGATTGCTGTACAAAAGGTCCCAACTTCGATCCTCAAATGCCATCATGTCTCAAATGTCATGATCATCATATTATCAGCCCAATGACGCAGTAAGGTAGACAAATTCTTTCTTCTTGCCAAATTTCATAATTATATGTCGTCAATGGGAAGTACCCTATTAATTTTTTGACTTTTTTGATAACATATACCTATTATATACATGCGACAAAAGTGGAGCATAAACGGTTGTATCTTTTGATTCTTGTCTTTGATTGATCTGTTTCTTTTATTGCTCCAAGGGATCGCAGACCTGAGTATTTGATATTGATTTATGCTTGATACCTCTACGCGTTTTAGAAAACTAATTCTTAACAGACAGACAACGGAGAGATCCTATAAGGGTTCCGTTTTTTTCCTTTTGAAGTACGGAATCCTAAAATAATTAGCTGCAATTGATTATGAATAGTGTTATGAAATTATTAGATTAATTCCCTTGTCACTTGTACTACCAGATATTAACAGCTCAAAGTGATTAAGAGACGGTAGTAAGTACATCTGTTAGCATGTTACTTGGACGTGAATTAATTATCTACATCCGTACATCCCGTGTTTAATGTAGAATGTATTATTGTTGTTAGTGTAATTAGAAATTTAGAAGACAATGGTGTCTGTGAGTTGAATTAATAAAAGTTTTTTTTTTAATTTAAATTGACAGAAGTAAGAGTCGATATAATTAACTTGTAGGCAAAGATATAGTCGGAAGTGCATCATGGTGACCTTTGACCAGACTTTACTTAATATCTATAAACTAGCAATTAATGAAGTAAAGTACACATCAACAATTATATTTATAATATGAGGATCAATCCTCTTCGACTCAATCATTGGTTTATTATTTGTTACAGTAGTAGCTATACCTATTAATAGTACATCTATAGATACAATAATTATATTATATTAATTATTGTTCGATAATAATATTAATAATACTTCTTTTCTTTCTTTAACAGCCTTGTAAGTGTCACAACAAAGTACAAAGAACCAGTGAGACACCTATTTTCATCACGTTGTTTAGAAACGTTCTACATGGAATACTAATTAATCTGCACAAAAGAAATTTGGGAAATAAATTAGCGCACGTAGGAATTTTAATTACAAAAACAAAAATAAACGTTATCCACAAGAGATTTAGGAATTATATTTGCTAATCAAGGACGTCGGAACCGCATTATGTGGGTCACGAAAAATAATAATTGTTTTTCAAATTGAACGAGTAGTTGCGTTCTAATAGTAGGACACAGACGTATTCAAGCTCTAATGTTACTACCGATGAAAATTCATGTTTCTGTTGGAGTAGTGGTCTCTAGAACTTACTGATGTGATTTGGTGAATCTTTGTACCCGCAGTTGCTTTGTCACTTAGCCTGTTTCATTTTAAGATACGAAGTAAGAAGCAAGCAGATCACACCCATCAGAACTTACGAGATAATCTCTCCCACATACTCATGTCGTTATTCATCATTCGTCATGTCATTATCGTATTTGTAATAAAATTGTATTTGTATTTAAATCTATAAATAAGTGATTGCCACTGTCTATGTCCGCAAAATATGGTTATTTTTTACCACAAGGTGTTTCGCTAGCCAGGGCACCTTCGGTAAGAAAAATACGTTATATTGTGTTGTCGATTCATCTAGGCTTTCAATTAGTGAGCTAGATCTTTCTCGAAGATATGTTATCAAGTAGGTATGTGAAAATAGAAAGAAATAGGAGTGTTTCGTAAGTAGAAAGAATAATGTATTGTGTTGTATTTGGTGGTAGTTCAGTATATTGGTTCGTTTTACGAGCTTTTGTATCTGGTATATATCTTGGAACTATTTTACTTTATATTATACATTACGTCAAAGATTGTGAGTCCGAATTCCAGGTGATTTATATATTTGCTCGAAGCCAAAGTTTTAGTGTAGTTTGTGTCCAATAAATAAAGTAATAATAAATAAAGTAATAATAAATAAATAAATCTTATGATAAAGACTCTTGCGACGCTTGTGTTGTCAGCAGCATTGCAAATGTTGCCTGTTTATTAGCTGTGCACATTTTCACAGATAAAATGAGATGATCATAACCATACCTCATTTTAAAGGTCTTGTATTAACGACAATATCACTTAATCGTAGAATACGAAGTTCAAACCCTTATATATTTAGCCCACAATAAAGTTGTCCTCAACTTACACGTTTGTATAGTCCCACGCGATACAATGCTTTTTCTTTTAAAACTAACTTCCGCCCGCTGCTTCGCCAGCGTGGTTTGTCAGTAAAAAGTATGTACGTATGGCCTACCCCAGATCTGACACTATCTTTATTATTATTACAAACTCATAAACGCTCAAATCCCGAAATATTACCTTTTTAACTATGTATAAGTACTTATAGATGCTGAGACTTCACGATTAATTTCTCTAAGTACCCGAGTGTGTGTTGTATTGTGACTGCACTAATTATTTATTCCTCAGTTCAGACAGACTAATGTTATTACGCCTCAGTTCTTTGTGCCTCACTGCGGTTGCCTTTGCCTTGCCTCAGCCTGTTTACTCTGATTACTCGACAAAGTAAGTGAAGTGAGTGCATTCTTGATGTTTGGGTAAGGAGGCGTTTACAACAGAACTCTTTGAATAAAGTTTTGAATTATGAAGTATACATTTTATGAAACGTGTTTATGGTTGTACTGTAAACTAATGCATATAATGTAACTAAAGTAACTTTAAGGTAGTTTCATGTAACTTGATTTGGTTAAGTACTTATTAATGTTTTTAGGAATAAACTTAAAATTTTATGGAATGGCTTTTGGCGCGGCGCTTAGAGATTATTCTTATTTCGTTAAAGTCACGTTTTATACAAAAACACTTAAAAAGTACATTGCCAAAGTATAAATCTTCCTTCAAAGAGTTGCTTGTTGAATAGTATGTCACAGAAACTCAATTAAACAAACATAGAACAACAATATCACAACGCCATAACTTGCTCCCAATTACACGAGATAGCCTTTTAGCAACTCCATCACAGCGCTGTATAAACTGCCTAAGTTTCGCTGAATTTAATCTAGCCCCAGCACTCATCATCTATGCTCTTAATGAATTCGGAGCACACCAGACAGCGCAGTCCTGAGTTAAACTTACTACCTTACTACCTCGAGTTATTTCTTTAGTTCATATCATCTTGTTTGTAAGAATGTAGGTCTGGTATCTAGTGATCATTATTTTCAAAGTAGAAGAAAGGTGTTGTTTTCTTTTGAATATTTGTGTATGTAGCACTCTCATGATTGTTTATGGAGATTAAACGTTTCGATCTATGATAATATCTGGGTGGCTAGAAGTATGTATATAATGACAGTGACTAAGCCATGTCTAGTATAGCACAGAATAAATAACGTAAATAAATAGTAGCTCTCCGTGACACGAGGCTTGTTCTCTAGGGTGGACATAGTCTTTTATAAATACAAGAACAAAAAACAAAATTAAATGTTGGCATATTTTGGTATGATTTTTAATTACTGGTAAGAATGATCTAAGATCTAAGAGTGATCGTTCTTTCTTTTTGACAAAATAAAAACAGTGATTGGTTATTTGTTTGTTAATAAATTAATGGATTTAGAATAAAATTTCTAAACTTATTAATACAAATACGTTTCCATTGCCGCGTGCACTACTTAGTAAATATATAAAATGGAAATATGAATACAAATAGATTTCACTCTATTATAACCACTATAAAATATTATGTTATTTAGAACAAGAGAAAAGAAAACATTTAACAGTGAATAAAAGCTAAAAAGCGCTCACATGTTGGAGTATTGTCTTTAATAAAGTACTCTTGAAGAACGTTTCTGGTTCCGGACGTCGTCAAACTCATTACTGGCCTCTTACCCTCCCTCGACAACCTTTGTAATGTATTGTGGAGTGTTCTGGACGGCTGCCTCGTAGACTTGGAAGTGAATGCGCACACAATGTTGTTTGCATGCCAAAGTTTTGAGTAGCTGGTGTTGTGTCGTAATGTAGGCTGTCGTTAATAAATAGGGGTCGCTTACAGCTGTTTTGTTGGTTATTATAAGATATAGGTGTGACTGAGATTATTTTAGACAACTGTACTGGTACTGGTACTTATGTTTAACTGTCTTCGTTAAAGCTAGTAGTCATCATTCATCATTTCAACCCATAAACGTCCCACTGCAATGCATGGGTCTTCTCCAAAGAAAATAAAGGGACTTCAGCTTAAGGCTAAAGTCCCTTTATTTTCTTTGGAGAAGTAGTAATAATATAATTTATTGAGATTGTCAGGAAATGGTATAATAATTATAAAATGTAATCAAGTAATATTTATTTACTTAGTAAACTAAATGAAATTTATAGTAATTTATCATTGATGATATGAAAAGGAAATCACGAAGGAACATTGTACTGTTTATTTTAATACAACAGGTTCAACATATTACACATAATGAAACAAGAGGTATACTGTATACCCCTAACAATAGGTTATAATATAACCAATAGGTCAAGGTATGTCATAAATAAATATATCAGAATTTATCAAAATCATATTATGAATTTTAATATCCAGCTACATAGTATGAATAATTATCATCTTAATAAACACATCTTAATACACATATCATAATAAATATATCAGAATTTATCAAAATCATATTATGAATTTTAATATCCAGCTACATAATATGAATAATTATCATCTTAATAAACACATATCATAATACTTTATTTATATATAATAACCAACCTTTAAAACTATAATGTAATTAATTATGATATTATGTATACTAATTTATAATAATATTATCAACAATTATTAGACCATGTTCAACAATTCCTAACAAATTCCATAATATAACAATTTTCAAGAAAAAGTGACAAGAGAGGTACTTAACTCTGAATTGATGTGATCCTGTCGGCAGCCAAACAAGAAGTGTTCGAACACTCACTGTGTTTGTCTTTTATACCTTAAATTGTACTGACATAAGTCAAACGACTGATTAATTACAAACTTATTAAAAGATATTATTATTATATTATAAACAATATAGTAATACAGCTTCTATTCTAAAAATATATATCAGTAATTGCCATTTATAGTAATTAACTATACAATAATTGATATTTAAATTTAACCTATAAATTATCAATGATTTAGAATCTAGCCAGATTCATAACACAGGTAACTAGACTTACTACATGGATAAATAGGTACTTACAAATGACACACACATATTTAAACGTTTCTGTTTCTCTTATTTGAATATTTGTTTCAATATTTAGATAAAATATTTCGAATAATCTAACAAGATCTAAGGTTGAATTTATTAGAATAATGTTATTACATATTTAAAACTATCTACTTACATATCTACAAGTACTATTTACAAGGCTAAAAGGCAGGTACTGACGATATTTTTCAATATTTACTAGGCTATTTGTGAAAAATAAATAATAAATAATTGATGAATGAATGATTTGTTCTCTAAGTCGCTTTTAAGACAGAGAACCTGAAAAAAATAAAAATTATTAGTATGTCACAACACACATATTTATTATAATAAAGAATAGTGTATACAACAAGGAAAACCAGTTAGAATATCTCAAACCTAACATATTGATTAATATCCTAAGTAATATATTGTAAATACATAATGTTTGTTCACGCCATGAATAACAAGGTGAGGTTCTGATTCTAATTGATTAAGTAAACCCTGGCAACAGGTGATTTGGACATTTGCATATCTGGCTCAAGCACAGATTATGTACAATGCATTCTGTACTAATAGTTGTGAAGCTACTAAATGAAATACTACGGTAGAATCTGTTTATTATGATTCCGCTGAAGTAATTACAATGTGAAGTTTTGTTACGTTTAAAATAGGTTACTACATAGTGGGATATATCGAATACTCGTAATAATGAATGTATGGGTTGGAACAAAAGTAGTGAATGAAATTAAATTGAAGTTACCCTCAAATTACACAACTGACATAACAGGATGGCTTTGAGGAGTGATCTAGAATATATAGAAAGTGGCAGTGTGATGGCAACGTGGCGTTCATCGTGTCCAAATAACTTAGACATCAATAATTGAGACTAGCATATTGTTATACAAAATTCAAGAAAGTACTCCATTCGAATATCCTTCAGCAGTTTTACCACAAAAGTAAACGAAAAAATTCAACCCAATGTACTGTGGCCGATCATATTTTAAAACCGTATGTTTTCAACGAATTTGTCGTAAGAAGTCAGCTAATGGTTTCCCGTCACAATGGCGGAATTGCGCGCAATGCTATTTTATAGTCGCGAATATAATTAGTGGCGAAGCTTTCAAATCACTCTGGAAATATCAACACCTACTTATTTTCTTTTCTGTTTTCAATGTGCATTTTCAAGTCAGAATAAAAGAATTTCTCGCTGAAAAAGGCTACTGACAATATTTTAAACTTTAGAATTAGTGACGTTTTTTTACTAAACAAATTCTTCCATTATAATTTGGTAGTTTTGTAATTGTAATTAAAGAATAAACTGATCATAATTTGGTGAATTATACAATTTATAAATTACTGGAAGTTGCGCAGGGTTTCGCTCCCGTCGTTGTTTATTTGGCCACTGCTCAGCTTTCATTAGCTGTAGCTTGATGTTATATAGCCAATTATAACCTTCCTCGAAAAATGGGCTATCCAACATTAAAATAATTTTTCAAATTGGACCTACGCCAAGAAGATACGCTCTTTTGCTGCGGAACCCTTCATTGAGTTTCTGTAGTTGGGTACCTAGATACTGATGCTCGGAAAGTTTGCGTAAGGAAACTTAAGTTTATTTATTGGTAAAAAAATTACTTGCTTTTGCCCAGAGCTTCGTCAAGTCCTATTAGTTATAACATAATTTATATATTTCTCAATAAATGGGCTATCCAACATTAAAAAAGTCAATTTGACCCAATAGTTCCAGAGATTAGAGCGTTCAAACAAACGAACACTCTTTAGCTTTATAATGTTATTATAGATTTTCTATTGCATTTTTCTAGGTATAATTAATAGGGATCGATAGTATATCACCAGTTTTTCAGAATCAAAAGGTATCTTCTGCCACCCAAAATAAACGCCATTCACAATAATAATCCGTATGTTTCCTATAATTTGTCTGGAGAGCATCAGCTAATGTTTTCTCGTGACAATGGCTGGCGCGATGGTGGATTACTCGTAGCTGTTTCACAAAGTGTTTAACGCCTTAGTATTATATTGTTTTGCTTTCAAATCTGCTTTGTGTTTCAAAATAATTGTGATGTCTTTGGGTTTTTCATTTCTTGAATTGTTTGTTTTATGCTGAAATTCTTATTTATAAGTGTAAGAAAATATTAGAAGTTGCTTCACATTCTTAACGTTTAACACCAATTCGTTGGGGATTGGTGTATTTTTTTTACTACCAATCAATAGCTCTTTCTAAATAATATGCTCTGTTTCGATATGTAATATATTTTAATAGTCGTTCGATGGTCATTACTTGTGGTTACAAGATGGCGCTAACATCGTTTACAGAATCTTTTTTTTTGTGTATGTACTAAACTATTAAAACATTGATAAAATTGAAAAGAACCATTTAATCGCACATTTTTATGCAAAATGTTACAGCCGTTTTCGATTAACTTTAATCTCAATCTAGATATTCGATTGGTCGTTTTTGATTTATTTTTTAAATTTAAATGTCATCATTAATGATCTGCGAGTAACCCCCCTGTTCCTAAATTATATACATAATATATAATTTAAAATTACGCTTAATAACAATTTAACCTTTCATTGTTACAGGACTGTTGAGAGGCGCGATAAAATTGGGTGAGTCTACTAATTGGAACGCTAATAGAGATTATGTAAAACGATAGAGAACATTTCGCTTTTGTTGAAAATTTACTTTGAAAATACTAAAATCTTTAATGCTTTGACCTCTGAACGCTCAAAACGGATTAGAGAGACTCCTAAGGACGCCGTAAGATTAAACAATATTTTAAACTATCATAAAACGTTTACCTACTATGTCATTAATTAATTTTGGTTCAAATTGATCAAATTTGCACGCAATCAGACTTTTCGGAAAGGTGATTCGATAAAATACATAAAAGGTTGTCAAATTTGAGTATTTAACAACATTTCATGTCTCATAACGATGAAGTTTTCCACACACAAAGGTCTCATCTTACGAGTATACCTGTATTGTACCGGACCTCTGCACCTAATGTTATAGATGGAGTGTAGACAGGAAATCAGGGTTCCTTTTATCGCAGTGCCCTTGTCTGCATAAGGTTACTCCCTTGAGATTGGGTAGTGATATTATGTATTCTTAATCCGTCACTACACGGGAAATTATTGGTTTAATCTAAGTTTTATTAGTGTAAAGTAAAATAAACAAAAATATTTTTTACAAATGCGTTAGGAGAAACAACGAGATAAAACACGCCTTAAAATACTTAGTGATACAAAATTCTTGTTAAATAATAATGTAATACGTTAACCAAATTCCTTGCCACTCATACAGCGGTATTTCACAGAATTCGTGTTATTTTTCACGCGGCGGACGCAGTGAATACCGGAATAGTCCGGAACATACCACACTGTCCCGTAATACCGGACTGCCGGCCAAGTTCCGGGTTGACATTCGTTTAATTTACTAAGGAAAAGACACCCTCTTCCGCTTTTTATAAGATTGCTTGTGAGAGTAAAGACATTTTTTCTGATATAATTTCTGAAACAAAGAAATGCTTTTGTACTTGATTATTTTTTGTAATATGAGTTTTTTGTGTATTTTGGTGGCTGCGTAACTAATAAGTTGGCAAAGCTTCATACCAAATAAGGGTAAGTATTTAAAAAAACAGAGTTGGTACACTTGGTTGTCAAAATTGTGTTTAGCCCCTATTATTGAGAAAGCCGTTATTGTTCACTTCTTCTTTTTACATAGGTCATATTGCTTTCGCTCTGGTGTCTATACTCACGTGCCGAATGTCATTCTCTGGCCCGCCTACATAAAATTTCACATAGTTCAATGAATCGAACCACATGGTCACCGGGTTATTTCTAACAGAAAATGACGTTGACGAGTTCCGCTGCAACGTGAAAGAAAGACAAACCAATAAGGAAACTACACTACTTTATTAGCTGCTGAGGTTGCTTGATCCGAGAATCGAATCCAGGACCTCTAGCGCAACAGAAGTATACACTCCCGCTGTGATACTAATGCAATAATATTATTAATTACAACATAAGAATTCAATCAATATAATTTTTTCATAAATTTGCAGAATATATACATTTTATGGACTAAAGCTGTTATGATTCATATGAAATGGCAACACATCTTTCATTAAACCAAAGGCCAACATAATATCTGAAGAATTGCGTTTGTCAAACATTACCTGTTGACAATGCTTCTTAAATGTCGCAAATTATGTTTGACGCAAAGTTTGGTGTGTTTGCCAAAGGTATTTGATCCAACTGGGGTCGACAAACAGAGGCACGTCGTTTGACGAGCATCGATAATTATTTGTAGACGATCTGAATCAATAAAGGTAAAAGTGAATGGTAAATTTGACATTGGAGGGGCAGATAGTACTTATTGGCTCTGAGTGTTTTTGTTGGCAAGGGAATGTTCCTAAATCAACTGCTGAACTGCTGATAGTTATGCTTAAAGCTCCTAATATTTTCAAAATTCTTCATCATCATCCTTTCAACCCATAAATATCCCACGGGTCTCCTCCAGATATTTTGGAGAGAATTTAGCCTACTATTCCACGCTGGCCAGACGAGTTGGTATAGGGTTTGTTTCGAATTTTCTTTTTCTGACAGTGCTCTTGTCTGCATAAGGTTACTCCCTTAGTCGCCTTTTACGACGCCCACGGGTTGATATGGGATAGTGACATTATGTATTCTTAATCCGTCACTACACGGAAGTTTCATATACAATACCCGTTTGGCGGACACCAGTGGTGTTTATCAAGTGAAAAAGGTGTATTTTTTCTTAATTTTTCAAATTTCATCTCCCTAAGAATTTACTTGAATTTCAATGAATATTACAAAAAAGATTTAGTCAAATTCGTCCACTTACTCGAGTTTGCGCTTAGTAAGTGATTAATTTTAATACTCGTAGATTGTAATAAAAATATTTTACTTAGATTTTTGATATATTTTTATGATTGAATATATTTTACGAGGATTAAAGATTACTTCGTTCCACTCAAAAGTACTTAATTTAAAAGTGTTTGCTTTAGTCCTTCGCAGAACGCAGCCCAAACAAAGTGCCCTTGAATAGGACGGCTCCTCTAAATAGAGATTTATATGAGATGTGTTACCAACTGTTTGTAGTCAACAACTCCAGAGATGAGCACAAAAGTGTCCTGAAACGTGACCTTTTCAAGATTTATTTGTTTGGGTCAACCCTATAAAGTAAATGGAATTCTGACAGGCAAGTACATGATGTATCCTCACATAGCATTCATTTATAAATTAACTTTATTTCTTCAAAAAAGTATACATACTTCTTACAAAAAACTGACTGATTACGGATTATAAGTTTTAATATTACAATTATTGCTATGACACGACGTCATTTCTGAGGTCACTGTCGACTTCCATACATACGAATAATTTTCCTAGAATAATTTTCCTTAATCAAAATTTCATGACGGAAAAACCTAAAATGGTTTTTGCCCGATTCAAACCCAGGCTCATTTAGTACTATGGAAAAAAATAAATAATAATATATACCTACCTATCTATTATTATACATCCAAGGTATAAAAACCAAAAGAACTAAAAAATCACAAATATGATAATAATAAATGGTAAAATATGTAAAATTCCCGGCTACATTACGTTTCACACTCTGGCTGATAGCCAAACGATCTCCCATTTTGTTCATCCAATATTTTCAGCGAGCGCACCAAATAAGGACACAAAGAGAATTTTGAATATTATTATAAATATTGAACGGAATATCAGTACCTTGTAGTACTTTGTAAGTATGTTTTATGATTTGTTTTTTTTGCGAAGTAGAAAGAGAGGCAGGCATGATGAGATATCTAACTAGCTCGAATTGAGCAGTCCGTCTGAGGAAGTTGCCCCTATTCTCTAGAAGACCGTAACCAAAACAACAATATTAGTGGTCTACAGAACTCAAAGACAGTTGAGGCTTGTTCCAGCAAAACAGTTCAGTTTTAGGGTATACAGCGCCTTGGATATAAAAATCCCTGATTGTAAATACAGCAAGAAGCTCACATAATATCTATTATATTAACATCGTGCAACTAAAGCCCATTACATTTCATAAATAATATAAGGTTTCTTAAGAAAGATTTAACTAGAATGCTCTCGGGATATAAAAACTTATGAACTTTCTTGTATAAAAACTAGACAAGAACAAAAATTCAACTACACAAAATGTAAGATGATTTCTTAAACATAGATACATGTCTCTGTTCCGGAAATCTTCAGTTATTCTGTCCCGTATGTTGAAACTTTGTATATTATTATGGTAAATGTGGCGCAAACTCCCAAACCAAACTATTTCCACATATTGTGTTGCAACAATAATTGGATGTATCGCCATTACGTAAACTGTATACTGAAATAAACAATTATTAAACTACTTAGTTTATAGTATTTTGGTTGAAGTACTTACTTGAAGTTCTGCTGCCTCTGAAAAGAAAGGAATTTTACCAAGCAATTTTCAAATTATATCACGATAAAAATTGTCGAACTTTGGTATGTCATCTTACATTTTGTTTCACTGAGAATTTGTCTCGAGAGTAGACTAGAAACATAACTCTAGAAACTTCATCCAACATGTCCTTTAGTGCCTTTATACGGATTTTTGTTCTAAATTAAAGAGGAAATGAATGAAATAACAATTTTAACATATTATTTGAGTTTTGCACTAAACTTTTCTTACAGTCTGAAGCCTTGGGAACACAAAGAAATGTACCGACAATGTTATTTCAGTTCTGTATTGAATGGTGCTAAAGTATTCATACTGTAACAGGTGTGCAGACGGCTATGTGTCCTCAGGCAAATACAATTCATTATTAAGAGCTCTATTCAATACTACGGACAGTTTTCTTTAAATTTAAATACAACGTTGAACCTAACCTTTGTACGAATCATAAATGAAAGGAAATCCTTCCTTTTTTTAAAGAGATTATAATATGCCGTCGTATTTAGCAACGAATAGATGCGTATCTTACTACTGATACTAGTTTCTGGCCGTAATATGGCTTTATGAAAAGTACTGGTGTTGCAGGTATAGCTACGGTAACCCAATACCATCAGGAAGGTCATCCGTCTGTTTGCCACCGACGTGGTACAAAGCAGCTTTAGTCCTTTTCCATGCTTTAAATACTATATCATCATCATTATTTCAACCCATAAACGTCCCATTGCTAGACACGGGTCTCCTCCAAAGTATGTGGAGGGAATTCAGCCTACTATACAACGTTGGCCAGACGGGCATACCATTTGTTTCAAATTTTCCTTGACCTTGAAACGTCCTTGAATCCTTCCAAAGTTCTTGATCACACGGACAAAGCCTCGATCAAAAACTAGTATCCCATCTCAAATCTCATAATTTTTTAACGTTGTCGTTGCGTCATAAAACATGGTTGTATATCAGCGGGTGTAGTAGCCGTCATTAGCAGAGACCGAGGCTATGTTGGGCGCGATCCAAGCGCATGTTCCTCAATTATGTGCATCACTTACATATCGTATGTGCTAGCATTTGGTAATTACCATGTGCACTCGAGGGTTAGATTACGGACTTGAATGTTTGTCTTTGAATACACGCTTCTGTCTGCGGCTGCGTTCACTTAGTATATTGATAAAGTAGCCTTTGTTTCTGATCGGGCCTCAAAATGTTCATTTGCAAAATATAACTTGTTCGTTGCAACATGAAAGAACGCACGCAGAGAGTTCTGATCTGCAAATTAAGAAGGTTTTTAGGTTATGGGGACGTTAAATACCCATAAAATTATTTCGCACTGTTGACCACGGGTCTCCTCCAAACATTTTGGAGGGAATTTAGCCTACTTTACCACGCTGGCTAGGGGTTGGTTTTGTATCGAATTTTCCTTTTCTCGCAGTACTATCCTTTACGTCTTGTACGACACCCACGAGTTGAAATGGGTTTCGGATATTATGTATTCTTAATTCGTCACTACACGGAATTTAACTGTATATGGTTACTGACATTTTCAAACATTAGACGACAATATCAAAATCATACAATGTTTGACGATTTAAATTGACTATATCATTCTACTTAACTTTCCACATTTTCGTTTTGTAACAAAACTTTGTCCCCAATTTCCCCTTCATTAGACCATGAAAATGTCCACCATTCAATGTCACAACTAGAAAGTAAATCCCCCATTTCCCATAAAATATCTCCCAACTTTGTCGACGATTATGGGTGGGGCAAAACATGACATAGCACTCGACTGATTGAAGTTATCGTAGTATAAAGATAACTTATTTTGCAGGTTCGATGCCCTGGTGAAAAAGTTTGTTGTTTTAAGCAAGATATGTGGCGAATGGGGTGAGAGCCGTTTTGATAATGTTTGACTGTTGTAGTTTGAAAGTTTGGAAGCAGTAGTAAAACTAGTAAATAGTAGGTGTTTCCGTCGTTGTTTAAGTTTATTTGTACTTAAATTATTTTATTACGTAGATAGGTAAGACATATTTTTAATTAAAAATATGAATGACGGGGCGATGCGCGGCAGCCAAGCTGTACTGTGACAAGCGGTATGCTTTCAGCAGAGAGTGTTTTCAGATTCGTCAGGATGTGTTCTATGTGAATTGATAATAAACACAGAATTTTGGTAAAGGTTTTAGTTACATATTTATGTGAAAGCGCCGAAATATCTGGTGGGTGCTCCGATATTGTTCTGGTCACATAACAGATTTAGGTTCTGGCACCATTGGCGATCAAATCATTATAACCCTTAGTTACCTATATACAACATAGTTACATAAATTGGACGGGAGCTGTTCTTAGAAAAAGTTTATATTATTAACTTACTGTTACACTAACCCACATATTGTGGTTCAATTTTGATCCTATTACAAATTTTCCTTCTATTTATTGAAATAAAATATACTGTTATATAAAGAATTTTCCAATTAATTATACAGAAATATCTAGAAAAATCCATTCATCTGGCGTGGATAATATAGTTAACCCTTAGTGGGGTTTGACGCATACCGTCCCATTCGCATTTCGTCACGAATTCAAAAATGATCCCATTCGGATTCGGTCCCATTCGCGTTCGGTCCCATTCGCATTCGGTCCCATTCGCATTTGGACCAATTCCCATTCGGTCCCATTCACATTTTGTCCCATTCGCAAAATGGTCACACAATTTAGTTTTGTTAGAAGTTCTTTGTATTCTTTATCAAAATTATTTAAACCTAAAAAAGTTTTTATTTTCAAGAATTTTTGAAACAATAGTTCAACTTGTAGGCTGAAAATGTTAAACAACTTTTATTTGAGTGTGACCATTTTGCGAATGGGACAAAATGCGAATGGGACCGAATGCGAATAGGACCGAAGGCGAATGGGACTGAATGCAAATGGGACCGAACGCGAATGAGACCGAATGCGAATAGGACCATCATTAAATTCGTGACGAAATGCGAAAGGGACGGCATGCGTCAAACCCTTATAGTGGACTGCAATAAGCTGAAATGATGATGATGGTAGTTATTTTACACCTATTTGGTTAATACAGCATAATAGTCCCAGAGCATCAAACATTATTTCGCTGAATATTTAATTCGACCGTTTACTTTCTATTAAAGTGTATTTATTCAGCGCCGTTACTTATTCTCAAAGCATTATCTACTTTATGTTAACGGATTAGAGTATAAAACCGTACTTTTGTGTACTCATCAATATACATTTCGACGATTAATTTTAGTGGTTTACATTTAACGATGAGTGAATGATCTAAAGGACGTAATTACAGTCCGTTTACAAACCACTATCGGTTTATTTGCTCTTTGATTGATTTTAAATTGTGTTAATGGACGTGTTTGTTTGATAATGTAGTATATTCTATGTTAGTATTTGTTGATATAAACTCTATGTACCAACCCGTCTGGCCAGCGTGGTATTATTATATTAGGCTAACTTCCCTCCACATTCTTTGGAGGAGACCCGTGCCCAGCAGTAAGATGTTTATGGGTTGAAATGATGATTTATTTTCGCTAAGTCAGCGAGGTAGGTCATCATCATCATCATATCAGCCGGCAAAGCTATTTTCAAAAGTAGTTTTACCGATTTTCTTTGTTATAAAGTTTAATGTTTTTTTATATATTTTGTTTTTATTTTAGTTTTTTTTTAATCTTGCATCACTACGGGAGAAAGTTCAAACACAGTTTCCTCATCATAAACCTAGACTGCTTTCAATAACTTTTTTTTACCTACAACTCCAAACTAAGTCGATTTCACTCAAAAACAACCTTGTGACTTGATAATAGATTTCAAAATTATCTATTACATATTTATACAATATTATCTTCCCCTTGTCGATTTCCAATATTATTTCAAAGTAAATATCCATCTATAACATTGTTTAAAATCCAATCCTGGGGGCATTAAAGATAATTGATTTCTTTTTAACCTCTGATTGGGGAGCAGCATGTTGAGGTTTATTAAAATCTTTTTATTTAAACATTTGAGGGTTAAAAGGTTTTCGTGCGGACCCTTATACTCATATTTTGGGGTTAAGCAGGGCTTTAGGAAACATGCTTGTGATTTTTTTGAATGGGAGCTTGTCAAATTATTTTTATGGTATGGTTATAATTGGGTCAGGTTTGGGTGTTTTTGGCATAATCGTTATTGTGATGGCTTCTCATTTCTTTAATATAAAAAAGATAACAAAATAATGTTATATAATGTTGCAAACGAGTGTAGGTATGCCTTAGGATAATTGTGAAAAAAAAAAGAAAAAAATACTACTAGCACATTAAATTTAATAAAAAATACAAATTCTACCTGTATTCTAAGTAAATTAATGAACAATAAAAGAACATTACTTAATAAGAACAATTAATTCAGACTACAAAATAAAGAAACTCTAAAGTTCTAAACCATGTCATTACGTTTCTAACATTATAATAGGTACAGTCATAAACAATAGTGTATGCCAAGCTTATTAATAATAGGTACAGTTAGCAACAAAAGTGTTTGCTAAGTATATTATTAATGTCTTGTTCCATCCACGACGTCACAATCCATCACGACCACCTGACGTATAAATTACAAGCACCAACTTTACAATTGAAATACATCGGGTGAAACATAAGACAACCTCATGGGGTGAACTTTTAATAATACAATTTAGATAAAAGTTGTACTTACTTATTGTCTTTATAAAAATTACATTACCAATGTCAGAAACAGTCTAAGTCATTGCCTACTTTAATAGGAAAACGTTGTTAATACAGTCTAAGAAAACTTGTTGTAAGATAAAGATTAGATAAGGATATTTATTCGCCAACATGGTACAATGGTTGTTAGATGTGTGACTTAAAATCCAACATATTCACCTTTTTAAGGCATGCGAATTTTACAATAAATTCAATTAGTAACGAAAGTTAAAATCATTTTTCAATCAGCCAAGACTTCAGTCTTTACTTGAATAAAGATGGCGGTACCTGTGTTTGTTTACTACTGCCGTGGCATAAAGTGTCCCTTTCTTTATTAAGACCGTATTTTTAAAATATAGCTCGGATTAAACAGTAAAAATTTAAAACCTCGAAATATGACACTAAATTGCGATGTTGCCATTCTGTTTGTCAATACGCTCTTAAGAGTTCTGGGGGTAATTGTGTAGCAGCAAAATCATGACACTATAGAAGCAGTGTCCTGTATGCCTGCTACTACTAATACTTTGTCAGTTGGACAGCTAATAGAAATCTCGCCGTCTAATATTAAACTAGGAGTAGGTACTAATTTGTTCTAATATATTACATTACTTCGGGTCTACCACAAGCCTATCCAATAAGAATTTATAAGTTTTTAGATTGACTTACGTGCGAGACAGCCAAACCTAGGTCGTGCCCTAAATCTAAATTGATTTACTAGAAGTCAATCAAGACTTTTATCAATAGTATTCTATCATTTGAGACATTTTATAGTATAACGATAATAAATACTCAAAACTTTATACAAAAACTAAAAAAAAATTAGAAAGAGAGTAATAATAATTGATAATCTTTAATCTAAACAAATCTATTTGAAATTGTACCAAAAATAGTTTCCAATTATATCATTTGCAGCCTTCAATATATGTAAAACTTTTTTTTTATTATTTGTATTTTATTTGATAGCAGACTCGTGTTAATTCCTATTCCGACCTCATTAGTATTCAGCAACAATGGAATTTAGATTCAACTCTCAGCAATATAAAGAAATATTTTGAAATAGAATTAATGTAAATAGATCCACCTACGCTATGTCTGTACTACATTTAGAATAAAACGAAATCTTATTTCCATAATGGGCTCTACATTGAATTGCCACAAAATAAAATGTCAAGGTAGCTCCAGGGTACTTTGAATTAAAACTAATTCAGATGTTTATAAGTCTTTTAACTTGAAGAACGAATTGAATAAGATGGTTCAACCGAACTGAGAGACTGAGACGGAAATCTGGATCTTAATTTGAATAGCTTTAGAGTATTTTTTGGTATTATACCGTTGTTGTTCGCCCTATGATATTTAAAAGAACAGATATTGATTAAAACATTTACACATATACATATCCTAGCTGTAGGTACCTATGATGTGTTTATAATATCAAATATTAAAGTATAAATAGCATCAGCTACATAGACCGAAAAAGTACACTTAAGCTATTCAAATCAAGATGCAGATTTCCATGAGACTCCGGTAAAAATTTACTATAAGACTCAAATTTCAATAGCAAATAAAAGCAAGCAAAATACTAACATCAAAGAAAACTACATTACGTAGGATATTGTTGAGTTACTTCCTAATAAGTTCTCGTCCATTTCATCGTATCCGACATCAATTTCGTACAGCTTCACTCCAGACGTTTGATTGGCTCGCTCACTAAGACACTTTGTTAATGTCTATCTAGTAAATGAAGGCTGTCGGCAGCCCTCAGACAGTGGATCGAAGCCTGCGTGGTTCTTATGTACAGATCACTTACGATAGATAGAAGGAAAGAAAAAATATTGAAAGAAAAATTGTGCGAATGTTTTTTTGTTGGTGACTGTACTTTGTTCTGCTTTTCATTTTGGTTTATACTGAGACTAGTCAAACAAATCGTTTTATAATTATATTTCTTTTAAAACGTATTCATGAGGGCACATTATTGTCAGTCGGCATTTAAATCTGATACACGTATACGTATCTGAAAAAGGAATTTCAAGAACCGATTTAACTACTTCATTAAGTATTTCACAGTTAAATTTTATCAAGCACATTTAATCGAATTTGAACTTTAAATTACTGGTGTAAAGATGATGAGAGCTTAACAAATACATTTGTACACTGAGCGTGTTGGAAGGTCAACAAACGGAAAACAGTTTTGTATTCACCAGTACCATGAATAAGATAGCGAAACATGTTTTTGTCGTGATTATACCATTCGTTACCATACGGGTGTTATCAATACAGGGTGGAATTTAGGGTAGCCAACTTTTTTTTTAGTTCAGGATACCTATGTACTGAAAAATAACTTTTGTAGAAAATAATAATACTGTATAATATACGTTTTTCTATTCAATATCGTATTTTTTTTTCTATTTATGTAATTGAAAATGTAGGTGAAATTATTATACAGATAAATCGTTTTTACCATAATTTTGACTTTAGTTTCTATTAATTTTACTCCACGTTATGTTATTATTATAGTACATAAAGAATACTTTACATTTTTAGTTAAAAGTAGTTAAATTGTAATGCAATTTTACATACATACACAGCCGAAAGCCTTTTTCCATAAAGGGATAGGTAGAGGTAGATCCATATTTAGCCAGCTAGTGTTGGATAGCCTATTTATCGAAGAAGGCTCTAGGCTAATAACATCCCACTAAGCCCAATAGGAGCTGAGTAGTGGCCAAATAAAGATCCACGAGAGGGAAGTGAGTGATAACTTGTTTAATATAAAATAACAGAAAATCTCAATATCTATCGTTTTTGCTGGTCCTGGGCATCGAACTCAGAACTTCTTGCACAGCATTTGTGTGCATTCCCACTGCACCATTGAGGCAGTGTTTTAAATAAAAAACCGTATAATAAATGTTTATATTACGGTACTGTTACGGTTATCTTAACAAAAAGTAACTTTTCTTCGTAACTTAACTAGAGCTAATCCTATTTGCTATGCAAAGCATTCGATTAAAAGTTTTTAAGCTGTATATTTTTAAATTGTAAACCTTTATAATTATAATTTTATTGTTATGAAGAATTTGTTTCAAGCTATTTTGTATAAGAATTTTAAAATATATAATTGGTACATAGAAAAACACCCAAACTCCGAAATAAACGGAATAAACAGATGTGTGGATCACAGAAATAAATAAATAAAAAATATTTGTTTTTTACCTTGGGGATCGAACCTCAGCAACCGAAACCGTATACTATACCGCTGCGCCACTAAGGCAATCTAGCACATCGCAAGCGCGAAAATTGCGGATCGAGCGATTTTTTACTGATTCTTCTAATAATTAAAAATACCGAAGTCTACTTATCTGTTTTCTATCGGAGTTCGAAAACACGCCCGGTTATGTCAATAATGGTACCTAGTGAAATATATACCTACTTCGTCCAGAATTAATTACAGCAATAAGGAAACTTTTGAGTATTTTTACGTCTTACAATTTTTCATGGCCACCATATTGTGAGTCAATGGAAAATCCGACCATGAATTAATAATGGCCGATCGATGCAGTCTGCACGCCAGTAGTTACATAATTAAACTTTTTTCTGTCTTGTTATGGCATTTACTGTTGGCTGCCAGACGTTTACATTATTTAATAGGTTTACCGGCACCCACGTGTATTACTAAGTACATAACGTAAAGTTTTTGTAATTTTCAAAGGCTAGCGCATGATCGGATGAATGTAGTAGGCGGAACAGAACGAATAATAAAGACTTTGGATACCAAATATAACATCAGCAACGCGAACGCTGTAAGCACACTTAAAAATAAATTTAAAATCATTATTGAATTTACTACACTTTCTATATGAGGACTTATTTTTTTCTATCTTTTTAAAGGAGTAAATAGGTTTTACGACGGCAACGCACGATGCAACTTGTGTTAGAAAAAAAGAAACATTTATTTGTTCAGTGTTGCCGGCGTCCGTAGGCTATGGTAATAATGTATGCCTGTTTGCCATTGCCGTAATTAAAAAAAAAACTTTGTAAAGGTACCTACATAGATTTAGTAAAGCGCGCGGAACCTAGGTCTGTGAAGTACCTACCTACATTATAAATACATCAATTATTTTCTATACAAAATTTGTCCTATTATCACTTGAAGAATTACAGCTTATTTCATACTAGGTTGTTAGTCAAATTTTCCTCATTATTTTGTTGTACAAACGAATATATCACATATTCTGAACTGTGACAATTTGTACAATGAAATTAAGCAACACATACAGCGAAAATGTTACCTACATTTTATATGAATGGTGGCAAATTTTAACATCGTTGTGATGATACCTGGATGGCAATCCGACGGAAGGATACGCCAGCTGGGTTCATTTTTGACAATTACGTACATTTTTATTTATGACAAAAAAACTACAATGCAATATCTTTTGTCCTTTTATTTTTACGAATTTATTTAGAAAAAAAGACATTGAATGATAAAAAAAATGTAGAAAAATCTGATATAAAGCAATAGTGACGCCAATTTCTAATCAAGATTGAGAAAAAGAAGAAAAAATTAAGAAAAGGAAAATTGAGAGAAAATATTATGTCCAAAAGTCATCTTTAAAAAAAAGAAACTTATAAGTATATTAAATATGCGTTTCATGCACTTAGTTCAATTCTAACTATTTTTATACCAAGGAAGTCAGAATAGGCACTTCAGTCTGGTAAAAATGGTAAGGCAAAGTGAGTTGTCAGCGAAATTTGTAACCACACCTTTTCCACAATGGGTTATGATACCTAATTTATGGAAATAATTTTGATCACGCTCGATCACATGGAAGATTGTCTACATTATATAACCATCCATCATGTTCGGTAGCCGTATACATAAAACTACACTAAGAGCGTTTTCAAAGTAAAGACTACCAACTACAATGTGTGCGTTCGGTTGATAAAAACCATCTATTGGAGTACATAATATTATGTAGTTATATCATTGTAGTTGCATGGCAAATACACGCGAAAACGAGTGTTTAAAATCACCAATATGACACTATTGGAACTCAACTATTTTTTACAGAATTAAGAGTCGTTACTCGTAAAACTTCGGAATACTAGGAGTAAGTACGATATTGAAACTTTCAGAGAATTAAGATCAATTTCAAACTGATAACAAAACAGATATCAAGGGAATAGGGCGGGGACTTTATTATGAGAGCAATTCATAAATTAAAACTTTATTCTTTCTTCATTACGGTACAAAGACTTGATCAAAATGAACAATAGAGCATCGAGCTTCCCGGGAACAAACTTTGGGAAGCAATAAAAGAAGTTAAAGTAAAAAATATATATTAATATTTCTTTAAACCAGTAAATATGAGTTCGTGAGTTTTCCGGGTTCAAGCAATAGATCCGAATCAGCCGTAAGGCCGTGTACACAGATATTGGAAGAGGGTAGGTACATTATATTGCATTATTATATTGAGACTACCAACTGTATGTTTTCTTCGATTTCTTCCCTTTAACTTGAGAGCTTTATTATAGTAAATTTTATGAATGACCATAAATTATGTGTGGAAATCTTGACTGTATCCTAACTAAAAAAAAACCATAATAGATTTTTGGAATTCATCTTTTTCTGAGAGCAATAATATCATCATAATCACTGGCCTCGGGTCTCGTCTCTTCTATATAGAGAGCTGAAAGGGTTTAGGCCATTAGCCACACACATTACATTTTAATAGTAAATTTTATCCACCAGAGTAAATATTTTTCTTTCGAAACATGCTAGCTAATAGTACAAGCTTGAATCAAGTTTACATTAAAGTTGATAAATCTTAAAGTACTCTAAACGTACGAAAACATTACCAAGTATAATTTAATGTGGATGGATTACTCTGAGACATCAGTATTGCAGTGCATTGTTGGCACTCACAGCTGCTGCATACAAATGGACTCACAACATCAAACTGTCGTTTTGACGAAATACATAGATTATGGTATCATCATCACAATACAATTCCAATGGGAAAATATACCTAATACTTAACTGAGGACGGTTGTTTTGCTAAATAAAAATGTAGTTGCAATTTCTGGCGATTGTATGTAGTCATAAAAGTCCTTACGATCCTAAAAAATATAAAATATTGTCTAATTTTATGGATATCGCGTAATGAAATTTGAATGATTGGCAAACAAAGTTAAAGATTAAGACTTAACTGAAGTATAGTATCACTGTTTATCTATGTCTAGCGCAAAAAAGACACATACACGTGATGTCACTTTATACATATTAATTTATGTTCCGACGTCGTGACGCGATATCGTGTCTATGAGACACGACTTCTCGTTGCGTCGCATCGTCGTAGGATGTATAGTAGTACTTTGCGTTAAACTCTGTTCAATACGCACCCTAACATTGCGAGTGAAAGCAAATTGTTAAACGTAAAATAATATGCTAGAACTTCATAAAAACTTTTCTTTTTCCTACAAAGCGGAAAAGAAACGGGAAGATAAAGTTTTAAGGCGACAACAAATTGTATTCGGTCGTCTCGAAACTTTGACAATGTGACGTCACTTAGGCGTTGGAACTTGTCCTACGAACGATATAATGATGGGGCACCTTATTGCTATGTGCTATACTGTGTCCATTATTATAAACTGACCTGTCTGCCATACGGTTATAACATCTTATATATAAGAATAAAGAAAACCCCTTTCGGTAGCGAGCCGTGATGATAGTTTCGGAAGTTGTTGCCGTATAAGTAAACACCTCTGTGATCGAAGAATTGCTCATTGTTTTAACACGTACACTATCTCCAGTTTTGTATTTTTATTTTAAACTTATAAGAATTATAACCTTAAGTACAGTCAGCAACAAAAATAGCTGAACACATCCATAATTACAAAATACATGTATACCGTAGCATATATTTACTAATGCCAGAAGTGCCAGAATTGAATTATTATCATAATATCAATTCTGGCACTAGTCTTGTTATGTAAAAAATAAAGAAACTACGAATGTCACAGATATTTTACTCAAAAACTACTCGATGAATATTAATGCAATTTGGAGAATATTATTAAATCAATATACATTAACCTCTTAACCGGTAAAAATACTACACTTTCAACAAAAACCTTGCCCTTACACAACATAAGGGCATGGCGAGCAATTTAATGTTTCGTATTTGAAAAACGACTTGTGAAACGTTTCAACGCCATTGCACGTGATTTCTATTAACCTGGATCTGAGGGAAGCGTTGTAAGGAGAGATAAGTACGAGTTCTCGAACACTAGCCTTACTAATATAAAGCGTGTTTTTTATTCTCTAGTCTTCTTAAAGATTGCAATGGAGTATCACTACTCTTTTTTCTTGGTTAAAAAACTAAAAATTGCAGCCAGTTATAATATAATTATTACCATATCAGCCAAATGACATCCACTGCTGGACATAGAACGCCCCCCCCACCAGAAGGACGGACGACCTGGCCAAGGTTGCGAGTGGCCGTTGGTTACAGGTAGCATAAAATTAGGCGAGGTATGATCACGAAGCAATGGTGGACAAATGGATACGTGCCGGTGAGTAAATCATGTCAATGTGGTCCGATTTTATACTGACTGGCAGTACCAATGTGGATTTCACATAGTGGAATTTATAATAGTCAAGTGACTTACCATCTGCAAAAAGAAATTCTAAGTGTATGTCTGATCCATCAACCCGCATTAGACCAGCGTGTATGGATTATGGCCTAACACTCTCAGCTCTCTAGATAGAGGAGAGGACACCCGATCCCAGCAGTAGGACATTAATGGGTTGCTGCTGATAATGATGATCTGAACCAGATACAGAAAATAAATATATATTATATAAAATAAACATACATAGTCACCTTACAAAAAAACAAACTTCCAAGACAGTCTATTACCATAGTAATCGACAACAATGTCTATAAAATCCCTATCGCCAACACCTGGCAGACGACCAGAGCTCAGTAACAGTAATTTGCACAAATAAAATCAAGAGAAGATTGCACAAGTCTGGTAATGTGCACTCAAACTACTACATTTGTACCCCGGGCAGGGTGTCTGCTCACACCCTCTGTGTTTTGCCAATTTTCTTCAGTCTCCCTTGTCATTAGGGCTCGACCACGACACCATGCTGTTACAATCAAGTACCCTTTTGAATGACTGATTTATTCTTAGTAATCTTAAGATTAGAATTTAAAAAACACAAAAGTAGTATTTACATTATGTAAGTATGTGTTTTGAAGATGGTTTTGTACACTTGTACAAATAATAAGAAACATTGAAAAAAGGCTAAAAATTAGATCCAGATTCAGAATAACCAATAAAATGTGATGACATTTTTAAGTTATATTCTAGGAGCGTTATAAATAATTTGGTAAAAACTCTGTGATCTAGCTCCTTGACTATACCTTAAAAATTGAACTCCTTTAGTATATATTTTAACCCTTTGACCGTCACGAAACACTGTGTTTCCCACGCGAAGGAATAAATAATATGAACAGTTATAAATGTTTCTCATTCTAAATATCACCATTAGCCAACTTTTATGGTGTCTCTAATACTGGTCAAAATTGACACAAAGTACACCAAGACTTGAAACAAATTTTTAATATACCTTTATGAAACACAAAAATATTTTTCTCGTGTGGGAATCGAACCCACGTCATTTACCACAGTGATGTTAAACTGCTACGTCTCGTTGACCGTCATTACATACACAATTATTAAAAAAGATTCACCATAGTCAGTTAAAAAAGGAATCAAGATGCTTGTAGACAAGATTAAGGGGTCTATCCAGCCAGTGACGTAGAAGGGTTTTGGAGAGTTATAACCGTACCTGTGAATAATCGACGATGTTCAACTATCGAGGGTCCTCTGTGACTAAAGAGTACTTATACCCGTCTCGATTGCCTAACAAACATCTATAGCTTCATCATTCACTGTTTGATTGTAGAAAAGTGCTGATTGGACTGAATTTCTGTGTTAATCTGCATCAGCTAATCGGGTCTTATGGTATCTTACGTTACTGTTCTTCCATAAAAGTAGCATCATTGTATGCAGTGATAGGCAATATTTTTTCGTTACGTTAAATCAGTCTAATAAATATGCAAAAGTAGGCAACTTTGTTTAGAGGACAGGTAAAAAATAAAAATAAAATATTTTTCTTACATTTGTAACAAATTTTTGACATATTTTTCATATACCTACAACCTGTCACTTAAATTTCACGTAAATTAATTAGGTATCTGACATATCAACAAGTGATAAAACAGGCATTTAGACACAGCCTGTCCTTTAAAAAAATCCTAACTATTATTTTAAATTAATCGATACGTATCAATTTTATTTTTAATGGCATATATAAAATTATCATAAAATAAAGGTGACTTCAATTTCTAACAAATACTTATTTAACTTTCTTACAAAATATGCCCCACCCTACGACAGTACGACTGACTTGAGTTGTGTAGTGACAAAAATATCAATAAAATAAATGGAATGGTCCCGCCATTCTGGCACACAGCGTGAACTGGCTGTACTATGTGCTTGTTATGTCGCTTCCCGCTAGACGACACTCGACATATTGACAACTCGAAATATTAGAACGTTGTGAAAATATTGTGAGTTGGTCCACTAGATTCTTAGGCCTGATACACGCTAGGTGATACCACCGTTACAACCAGGCATTTGTAAGTATATACAGAAAACGCAACTACAATAATGCAAATATATAACTTTATAATTATGAGATCACTTACGAGAATGGCCTGCATTTAAATGTAAGTGATTTTTTTGACAAAACATAAAGAAACATACTGCATGATAGTTTTTTATGGACTGATCTACATTTTATTTTTGATAATGAGATGTTATGAGTAAAATACTAACAAACATACGAGTTACTTCTCAAACTTGTACAAAAATGAAACATGAAAAAAATAAAATAGCGAATTTCTGAAACTAAAACACCAATTCCCATAATGTTTTACGAGCGGCCAACCCTACCTGATAGGGTGACAATAGTATTGATAAAGTCAATGGGACAGTCCCAGCGGGTGACCAGACGACTGCTGACTTGCGCAAGTTGACGCAACGCGACGCGCCGTGACAGATTGAGACATCAAACTGTTCGATCAATTGCTTCTTTGAAGTGAGTGCAACTGGTGCTCTTCTAGCATATATTAGTTTACTGTTCATTACTTTGACGGTCTCTGTTGTGATAATTACAATTTCTAATACACAGATTAGGGTTTGTAGATTAAATTTAATAACTAAGTCTACCTTGGTGGCGCAGCTGAAGTGTAGTGAAAGGTCCCGAGTTCAATCCTTGGACCGGGCAAAATAGATTTTTCTGTCTTGAAATTTTCAGTATCAGCTCTGAGCTAGGAAATATGCCCAAATAATGGCAATAGGCATGTCCCCTGTGTAATAGGGAATCTCAGATAGTATGTCAAGTATCGTTCTGTAAGTGACATCATTCACGTAACTACCCCAAAAATGTATAAGATGGTGCTGAGTAAATTTTTTTCCCGAAAAATTAACGATTTACCAGGGAAACGAATATTTAAATTTCAATTTAACCCTAATCATTAGAGCCGTTATGAGATATCAGGGTAAACAGGGATCTCGTATAAAAGAAATACTGGCTTAGTGATATTTATAAAAAAAAAAAGAAAAAAAAAATGTATTTAAGTAGTATATCAGTTGTTTAGTACCCATAACACAAGTAAATATAATTGCTTACTTTGGGACTAGATGGCGCTGTGTGAATGTAATTCCTAATTTCCGCCACATTGGACGATTTTGTGTTATATTGGTAGATGATACCCGCGACCTTGACACACGTTTTACTTATATTCTAGTCAAACACACCCTTTTACTTTCTGTTCCCTGGTTTGTATAACCTCAAAAGTCAAACAATAAAAAAATAACAAATCACGTAGATACTTTTATCCAGGCTCGATCCCTTGTGCCAGGAGTGCGACACGCCTACATTGTGGAAATGTAGATAAAAAACGACAGCCGTAATCAATCACGTCATGTTGAATTGCTCTGTGGCATACTAGGTAAAGGGAAAAACTGAAACAAAAACTCTTGAACACTGTTGCTAGGCTTGTGATTATTGATAGTAAAGACGGAAGTAGAAAAACCTATGTACTTTTGAAACTATTTTTGTAATCATGGCAAAGTAGGAAATATCAACAAACAAACACATTATTTTTCAATTTTTGATCCCGGGCTATCATCATTCGATGGCTAGAGGGCACTTGAACATAAGTAATTATTATAATAATATTATCTTTCACACAGCGTCATCTAGTCCCAAATTAAGCAATTATATTTGCTTGTGTTATGGGTACTAAACAACTGATATACTACCTTTAATAATAATATATTCTTTTTTGTAAATACATACATATTATAGATAAATTACACCCAGATACAGAACAAACAATCATGCTCATCACATAAAGATTTGTCCTGGGTGAGGATCGAACCCACGACCTCTAACTTAGCAGTCAGGGTTACTAACGACTAGACCAACAGGCCAGTCATAAACGAACATAATAATATTGTAGTAGAGGGGATACATATACTTTTAATTAATCTAAGTTAGTATTATGAGATCTAGGCGGTCAGCACTATTATGTATTTAAAAGCCAGGCCTATACAGTAAATGCATTCGTTTTTAAAAGGATCCGAAATCAGGGATGTAAACAGTAACCCGTATAAAGGTTTTTAACACTGTAAATATAAGTGTTAGTGTAACCGAAACGAAACTTTTGGATTACAAAATGGTTTTATAACCGAATCAAAGTGTTATTCTTCATATCTGTTAACACCTGTTAATTTCGGTTAACACTTATTATTGTCCATCGGTTCTGTGCACAGTATGGCAACGTCGCGCGTCGCAAGCCGCGAACTCTAGCTAAGGGGTTCCACGTGCCCGCGCCCTGCGGCGGTGCATCTTTTTATTCATTACGCAATTTCTCTTGTTGTCAGCCGTGTCGCCCGACTCCCGCGCACTATTCTTTACCTACATTTTTATTGAGTTTTAATGTGGTTTTAATAATGCCTCGTCCTGCAACGAACCCAGTACCATAGTAGTGTAGATATAAATAGAGAAGTAGGTTAACTAAGGCCGATCGGCGAGTTAATAGCCTACTCTTTGTACGTTGATGCTCAGGGTTGTTCAGTGGTCTTCTAACAAAGCTATGCGGACGGACGTGTCCCTGAATTTGAAATTATCCATTACCTACATGTTACCATGATAACGGCATGACAAAGTTTTGCTTCTTATCACTGTGTCTCGTTACAGATACCTACGGACGATATTCCGTACATTTTTACATGTAGCTATGCTCAGCATGAATTTATAAATAGCAAAATAAGACGTGATAATCCTCCATTAAAGGTATTTAAATATACCTACTATAACTGTTCTCCTCGCGAGTCTTATATCGAAAGTTTGAGTCGAGTAAAGTACTACCTGTCCAATACAGCTCCTATTGGTTATAGCGTGATGTTATGTAACCTATAAAGTACCTTCGCGGGTCTTATATCGAAAGTTTGAGTCGAGTAAAGTACTACCTGTCCAATACAGCTCCTATTGGTTATAGCGTGATGTTATGTAACCTATAAAGTACCTTCGCGGGTCTTATATCGAAAGTTTGAGTCGAGTAAAGTACTACCTGTCCAATACAGCTCCTATTGGTTATAGCGTGATGTTATGTAACCTATAAAGTACCTTCGCGGGTCTTATATCGAAAGTTTGAGTCGAGTAAAGTACTACCTGTCCAATACAGCTCCTATTGGTTATAGCGTGATGTTGTGTAACCTATAAAGTACCTTCGCGGGTCTTATATCGAAAGTTTGAGTCCAGTAAAGTACTACCTGTCCAATACAGCTCCTATTGGTTATAGCGTGATGTTATGTAACCTATAAAGTACCTACCTACATAGGTACTATATTAGTAAGGTCGCGAGTCTTATATCGAAAGTTTGAGTCGAGTAAAGTACTACCTGGCCAATACAGCCCCTATTCGTTATAGCGTGATGTTATGTAGCCTATAACTTGAAATACAAATGTAAGATAGAAAACAAGCAAATGTATGTAGGTACTTTACTGAATACCTACGCTCGCTCGGCGCTCGGCGTGGTCAAAATTTATAAATGTGGCCGCCATCTTGAAATTTGTTGTTTTTGGGCTGATTGACTCCAAAATCGATATCTGACAATCCCTTTGACTGTTTGACAAAGTGCTTTAGTCAGAATTTGCGAAAATGGCCGCCATTTTGAACTTTGTAGTTTTTGGGCTGATTGACTTCAAAATCGATATTTGACGATCTCTTTGACTGTTTGACATAGTGCTGATGTCAAAATTTTCAAAAGTGGCCGCCATCTTGAACTTTGTAGTTTTTTTGCTGATTGACTTCAAAATCGATATCTGATGATCCATTTGACTGTTTGACATAGTGCTGATATCAAAATTGGCATAAGTGGCCGCCATCTTGAAATTTGTTGTTTTTGGGCTAATTTACTCCAACATTGATATTTGACGTTCCCTTTGACTGTTTGACATAGTGCTGATGTCAAAATTTGGAAAAGTGGCCGCCATCTTGAACTATGTTGTTTTTGGGCTGATTGACTTCAAAATTGATATTTGACGATCCCTTTGACTGTTTGACATAGTGCTGATGTCAAAATTTGGAAAAGTGGCCGTCATCTTGAACTATGTTGTTTTTGGGCTGATTGACTCCAAAATCGATATCTGACGATCCCTTTGACTGTTTGACATAGAGCTGATGTCAAAATTTGCAAAAGTGGCCGCCATCTTGAACTTTGTTGTTTTTGGGCTAATTTACTCCAAAATTGATATTTGACGATCCCTTTGACTGTTTGACATAGTGCTGATGTCAAAATTTGGAAAAGTGGCCGCCATCTTGAACTATGTTGTTTTTGGGCTGATTGACTCCAAAATCGATATTTGACGATCCCTTTGACTGTTTGACATAGTGCTAATATCAAAGTTGGCAAAAGTGGCCACCATCTTGAACTTTGTTGTTTTTGGGCTGATTGACTCCAAAATCGATATCTGACAATCCCTTTGACTGTTTGACAAAGTGCTTTAGTCAGAATTTTAGAAAATGGCCGCCATCTTGAACTTTGTTGTTTTTGGGCTGATTGACTCCAAAATCGATATCTGTCGATCCCTTTGACTGTTTGACATAGTGCTGATGTCAAAGTTGGCAAAAGTGGCCACCATCTTGAACTTTGTTGTTTTTGGGCTGATTGACTCCAAAATCGATATCTGACAATCCCTTTGACTGTTTGACAAAGTGCTTTAGTCAGAATTTTAGAAAATGGCCGCCATCTTGAACTTCGTTGTTTTTGGGCTGATTGACTCCAAAATCGATATCTGTCGATCCCTTTGACTGTTTGACATAGTGCTGATGTCAAAGTTGGCAAAAGTGGCCACCATCTTGAACTTTGTTGTTTTTGGGCTGATTGACTCCAAAATCGATATCTGACAATCCCTTTGACTGTTTGACAAAGTGCTTTAGTCAGAATTTTAGAAAATGGCCGCCATCTTGAACTTCGTTGTTTTTGGGCTGATTGACTCCAAAATCGATATCTGACGATCCCTTTGACTGTTTGACATAGTGCTGATGTCAAAGTTGGCAAAAGTGGCCGCCATCTTGAACTTTGTTGTTTTTGGGCTGATTGACTTCAAAATCGTTATCTGACGATCCCAAAAACAAAAAGTTCAAGATGGTGGCCACTTTTGCAAATTTCGACTTCAGTACTATGTCAAACAGTCAAAGGGATCGACAGATATCGATTTTAAAGTCAATCAGCCCAAAAACTACAAAGTTCAAGATGGCGGCCACTTTTCCAAATTTTGACTTCAGCACTATGTCAAACAGTCAAAGGGATCGTCAAATATCAATTTTGGAGTAAATTAGCCCAAAAACAACAAAGTTCAAGATGGCAGCCACTTTTGCCAATTTTGACATCAGCCCTATGTCAAACAATCAAAGGGGTCGTCAAATATCGATTTTGGAGTCAATCAACCCAAAAACAACAAAGTTCAAGATGGCGGCCATTTTCGCAAATTCGGACTAAAGCACTTTTTCAAACAGTCAAAGGGATTGTCAGATATCGATTTTGGAGTCAATCAGCCCAAAAACTACAAAGTATAAGATGGCGGCCACTTTTGCCAATTTTGACATCAGCCCTATGTCAAACAGTCAAAGGGATCGTCAGATATCGATTTTGGAGTCAATCAGCTTAAAAACAGCAAAGTTCAAGATGGCAGCTATTTTCCCAAATTTTGACTTCAGTACTATGTTAGACAGTCAAAGGGATCGTCAGATATCGATTTTGGAGTTAATCAGCTTAAAAACAGCAAAGTTCAAGATGGCGGCTATTTTTCCAAATTTTGACTTCAGTTCTATGTTAAAAAGTCAAAGGGATCGTCAGATATCGATTTTGGAGTCAATCGAGCCAAAAACAGCAAAGTTCAAGATGGCGGCCATTTTTCCAAATTTTGACTTCAGTACTATGTTAGACAGTCAAAGGGATCGTCAGATATCGATTTTGGAGTCAATCAGCTTAAAAACAGCAAAGTTCAAGATGGCGGCTATTTTTCCAAATTTTGACTTCAGTACTATGTTAAAAAGTCAAAGGGATCGTCAGATATCGATTTTGGAGTCAATCGAGCCAAAAACAGCAAAGTTCACGATGGCGGCCATTTTTCCAAATTTTGACTTCAGTACTATGTTAGACAGTCAAAGGGATCGTCAGATATCGATTTTGGAGTCAATCAGGCCAAAAACAGCAAAGTTCAAGATGGCGGCCATTTTTCCAAATTTTGACTTCAGTACTATGTTAGACAGTCACAGGGATCGTCAGATATCGATTTTGGAGTCAATCAGGCCAAAAACAGCAAACTTCAAGATGGCGGCCATTTTTCCAAATTTTGACTTTAGTACTATGTTAGACAAGTCAAAGGGATCGTCAGATATCGATTTTGAATTATATATACTATTACATTATTTCTATGTATAACAAAGTCGTGTTACTTACCTACGCATGACTCAAATCTGTTCAGCCGTTTGCTGAGCAGATATTAAATTTGTTGGATTTATCTTAACCCAGTTACACATACCTATTCCTTTAATTTTGTTCCAGTAAATTGAGTAAATAGGTAGGTACCTAACTACCTACCCTATATTGGTCAATTATGTATCTATTTAGTTTCAGAGTAATTGTCATCAATCACAATTACCTATTTTATTCAAGTAATTTTTTAATAGTTGTCAAATGCCCAATTTAGGTAATAATCTCCACAAACGCACGTGACTGTAAAATTGGCAACAGCTCGTAATTAAAAAGGTGTTAACAACACTTATTAACCGAAACAATTAATCTGTAACACTTTCGTTTCTGTTAGTTGAAGTTAGTATATGTTACAGATTCATAAGTGTTAACACTTTGGTTAGTGTTTACAATTAGCCTGTTACACTTATAGAGGGTTACACTTATGGACCCTGTTTTTCCATCCCTGTCCGAAATAGCCATTTTTAAAACACTATTTTATTCTCTTTCATAAAATAACTCCCACTTAAATAGAATCAACCACACACACACACATACACAATCACAAACTCACACAACTCACACGATGTATGTATTACAATTAGTATTAAAAAGCATAAGCAAATTATATAAATAAAAAAAAATGCGACCTTATGTACAAACAGTACTGCCTACCTTTTGTTCGACTGAACACTGTTTCACAAGATACAGACTTCTAGTCTAGTTTGGGAATCAGGATCAGCAACTATTTGTTAAATATAATAATACCCTTAACTGTGTCTTCATATTGTACCTAAACTGTACCGTTTGTGTCAATAAACAATTTTTATTTTATTTTTATTTATTATTTTATTGTAGTTTACTTGAATACTAAATTGAACTCTAATAGAGTATACTGTATACTAAATTGACGGCTTAACTTCACCATTACCTTTTGTAAATAACATCAGGTGTAGGGAGTATTTTCTTGTCGTTCGAAGGCAAAGGAATTGCGACTTAATGGCCGTTGCATTCTGCCATCAATTTTGCTATGGTAGTTTATCCTTACGGCGTGTGGTGCAAGTTATGGGAGAAGCGAGCTTGAAACAAGTAAGTACTCATTCTTCTGTTATATGTAGCGTATAAGCTTAGCAGTTGGTCCTCGATCGTGGCATGGGAAAAATATTTGTATTATATGATGTTGTTTTGAATCTTGGTATGATTTGTATCTGTTAATTTAACATTTTACGTCAACTATATACAAGAAATATTAATATTGAGTTAAAGTAGAAAATTTGTATATCCAGGAGATACATTAATATGATGAGACACGTTTTTTATAATTTATTAACTTGGTGCAGCCATTTCAAGGTCCTCAGCTCTTGTGGGGGTTGACTTAAAATTTTCGATTTTGTTTTGTAAATATTGTATTGCTTTCTTATTAGTAATTAGACACCTCTGCTTCGAGATTAAATCACGTTTTAAATCCCTGGTACCTTGCTATTTGCAAGCAACATCACTTACACCACAGACTTACCCGCGGGAGGAGAAAAGGGAGGCTAGACGTAGGGGGTGTTTATAAAAGCTTCAATTAATTATAGCCCAGGTGAGGAGCAAACATGAAGGATTTATATGAAACTGTGCGGTCTCACCCCTCGTCACCTTTTAATTTTATTTCGGTTTTATGCATCTCAATCAATAAACAAATATTCATTTCTAACTTCATGTGAGCTTTTACTTTTCTTTTTAGTTTTTGGTATTCAAAGTTGCCTTGCCTTGGAAAAGAATAAACAAAAAATGCAACTCTTCGCTTTGTGAATTATGAAAAAATGCGTTTTTTGTTGCTCTCTGTAAGCACAAGCACTTTCAGCATTATCTATCGCTAGTATTTCTAATAATCATGCGCATTCAATAAGAATGGTTCCTTTCAATAATTCTGTATGTACTATATTTAAATTATTTATAATTTAATTTAGGTTGCTAGCACTACATTTTCGTTTTAAGTTTGACAGCAGATGATACGACCGATGTTCTTGGACGGCAGACAGACCATCGCCACGATGGTCTGTCCCAGCAGTGGGTGGATTTGGGCTGAGGATGATGACGATTTATTTATAATAATTACTATAAGAGTAGGTGATCTTGACTCTATTGAGAGCACTATATGTATTACTAAGTTTTATCACCTGTTCAATAAAAAAATATTACACTAATTACTTATTCATTAAAAAAGGTATTAATAATGTTTTTTTAATACGTAGAAGTTAATTTTGAATCATAATTGATGAAGCAATTTACGTTGGCTATATAATGAGTAAGTCTATAAATGTGTTTTACATCGGATTGGTCACTCCATCAAGGTAAGAAAGTAATCATTAATTTATTTTTTACCAAAAACAATTATAATTTCCCATTATCCTTTTTCATACTAAAATATTATCTGAATTGCAGAGTTTTTCGTGGATTTACTAACCTTTTTTTTATTTTATGTTAAATAACCAATAACTGTATGTACTAGTCAAGTGACTTAGCATCTGTTAACGGTTTTTTGGTAAATAAGGTAAGCAATTAAATTAATTATAAACTGACTGACTGAATGAGTAGGTAACTGTCTGATTTATCAAGGCACAGCCCAAACCACTGGGTCTAGAAACTTTAAATTTTATACACAGATTCCTTGTGTAGCAGTGCGCACTAAATAAGGATTTTTCAAAATTCCCACAGGATAGGGAAAAAGTAGGATTACCAAAAACTTCTGATTTCGTCATCAAAACTCTTATAAAAAATTGTTAGGTTTGACATGTTGCTTCGGTACTCAGAAATTAAAGGTCAATAGTTTGGAAATTAAACACACAAGACACAAAAACTTAGCAGGGCTAAAATAATAAGATTTTTGAAAATTCAACCTATAAGAAGAGAAAATTCCAGTGGTAACGGAATTTAAAAAAAGCGGTCGGAGCCGCGGGCGACTGCTAGTTACTCATTAAAGCTTTATTTGGCAACTTAATAAAATTTGGAATATATTTCGAGTAACAATTTAATGGTATAATATTACATTTTAATTTAGACGTAATCTTGAAAACCTTAGCATAATTTAAAGTGTGTGTTTTATAATTGTGGTACTTCAGCGTGACCTCACTTGAAAATATTAATATTCTCTCCAACCTTACTTAACCACTAGGTACTTAAATGTTATATTAAAAGGATCTTATATAGCGAACGGATTTTTAAATTCATGGTCCGAAGAAATTATGCCATTCTCCATGGGACTACTGGGAATAAAGGATATATTTTTTTAAGTTAAATCTTTAGATAACAGGCTGTGTCGCGGGTTCCATACACATCATGTCTTCTAATAGCAGTTACAACATATGTAAAATATATTGATTGGACTTCACTGAATAAGATCTTGAAATGATAACAGCAAAGTGTTGCTCATTGAGGCTAGTCTTGTGGGCGTAAAAAAAGGTTTAACTATAAACTTATTACAGATGACGTGGTACATTCTTCTAAGTTTCATCGTGGCAGTCAATGCCCAAGCACATTGGGATAGAAATGGCCAGTACAAGATTGTAGAACCAATAGAAGCGGCCCTTCCCCACCTAGAAATGGAATACAGGATTGCCTCACAAGAATTAACACCCATTGGAGGTTACAAAATTGAAACACCAAAACAACCCCATATAACAGGTTACAAGATCACACTCCTAAGCAACAATGACCCTGTCTATGAATACCCCTATGCTTACCCTGATTTTTCGTATCCTGAAATCGATCCCGGATTTTCGCCAATGGCCGTTCGTGGATACCGTGGGTATTTACCGTTCTTCTATGATTATAAACAGAATGTTAGGGATTGATTTTGTTTAATAAATATGTATTTTTGATTATGTTTTACTGTTTTATTTTCCTATCGGTGTCAACAAGAATAGTGGAAAATATATTGTGCAGCCGAGTCCACAAGCTACCGCTCTAATAACTCTTGCAACGATATATAAACTAAATTAAAAGAACCTATATTTTCATTCTGGAAAATAATTTGAAGTGTAACTTGAGATGCGGTCAACCACAGTCAAGAGTACGTTGCTCACATGCAGCCGGCTCGATAACGGAGTCAGCTAGTTGAGCTCTTAATGGAATAAGTTTCAATATAATAATAATATAATAATAATTCTACCACATTCACACAGCGCCATCTAGTCCCAAAGTAAGGAATTATATTTGCTTGTGTTATGGGTACTAAATAGGGTTCATGATTTCTCGAGCTTTTCAATTTCTCGGGTCTCGAGAATTCTCGAGGCTAATTTCTCGGGTCTTCTCGGGTTGTCGAGAAATTTACATTTACGTACGTTTTCTCATATTATTTGGTTCCAATAACGTCAGCAAATTCAGTGGTTTTCCTCTCAAATAAAAATATCAAATTAATTATAAAGTTTTTATTGATTATATTCAAAAACATTAGTCTTATTATTAACTTTTTATAACAAAATACAGAAATAATATTATTCAGACTCATAATTATAATGACAGCACCATTTTTGGCTGGTAAGAGTGCAGGAGACAGGGTAAAATCTATAACAAACGCAATTCAAATTAATAATAAGCACTTGGAGTAATATGTGATACACACACACATTACACAACTGGCAATATTCGTTTCACAAATTTAAAATGACACATTAATTAATTTCAAATTACTTACATAAGAAAAACATATCAGAATAATTAAAAATTAAGAGGGAACGCGGCGCACGATTCTTCATACAAACGTATTCCCCTGTTTTCTCCCTGAATAATGTCTAAAAGGCAATTTTTTTTAGCTCAAAAATTCAAGTTCAGCTATAGGCATGTCCCTATCATTTCCTTTTTTTGAAAAACTTATTAATAAAGAAAATATGAGCCTCCAAATATTGCTAAAATTGCCGTATTTTTAATGTCGTAATTAGAGGACTACCAGAGGAATTCTATTAGTTATTTCCATAAAAAAAAATGATAGGAACCTAGTCATACTCTTCCTGGAATTTTTCATGTAAAAAAGGATTGAATCCGCTCAGTTTTCGAGGAGAAAACAGGGGAATACGAAACGTCCATTTCGTCAAAATTTTTGTCTTAAAATCTGTCTGAGCTGTAGCTGTCTTTATCGCACTCTTCGGGGGTGACTTGAGGTAAGTGGGGTCACTTACATGTATATGACTAGGGAAGTGGTATCTGTCGATATTTTTTTTATCGATACTGTAGTGATGTCCATCAATGTCGATGTTGACGATTTACTGTTTTTATTTATTAAATTGTGAAACTGTAAGGTTAATTTCCGACTTTTGTATTAAGTTAATAAGATTATCAGATCAGGTCGTAACGATTTGATTTAGCTGCTCTAAAAGTAAGACTAGTCTTATCAAGTATATTCATATACACGCATTATAATGGATGCAAGAGAGGTGTAGGTTGTGGGTATTTTATTTAAAATAGCTTGCAAAATGCGAGTTGGATTCGCGCACCGAGGGTTCCGTACGATTATACATTTTTTTTATTATTTGTGATTAAAATGTAAGATATTAGAAGGTAACGGGATAGCTATAAGTTACAATAAACATTCACGTAAAGTTTCACGTTCCAATAAAGTTTTAATATATTAAGTGATAATAATATAACTACACGATTACGGTTTTTGGACTTTTTGCTTTACTTGTGCAAATTAATATTGCTTTTTGCCAAATTTCGTGATTCTAGGTCAAGGGGAAGTACCCTATAGGTTGTGACTTTTTTGATTGTCAAGATATGTAGCAAAAATGGAGCATAAACGGCTGTATCTTTTCATATCTTGCATTTACTTAGAACTCTGATCTTTTATTATATTCCAAGGGATTGCAGACCCGAGTATTTTTAGGGTTTCGTCCCAAAATTTATTGATACCTCTACGCATTCTTGAGAAAATAATCTTGACAGACAGACGGACAACGGAGCGATCCTATAATGATTCGTTTTTTTTTACCCACGACGGAACGGAGACGGTATATGCGTTTGGGGTGAGAGGCTGTGTGTTTGTGTGTTTGTGTGTTCCAACATAATGCCTTATATCACGGAAACGGTTTGACCGATTTAGATGCGGTTTTCTGTAAAGTGTGTGCGGCTCTTGGGGACAGGTTATTAGATAGGTGTTATGTTAATAGCTCGCCAGGGGGCGCTACAATACACTGATTTCGTTGAATCCTTTGTGCCCTCCTATCTTTAAAACGATTAGACTGATTTCGATACGGTTTTCTGTAATGTATTTGTGATTTATCGAGGATTGTTTTTGTATTCAAGATTTTGTATTTTTTCGCCAGGTGGCGCTGTAATAGACTAGGCAAACCTATGTTGATTTCGTTGAAACCTTTGGGCCCTCCTATCTTTAAAACGATAAAACCGATTTCGATACGGTTTTCTGTAATGTATTTGTGATTTATCGAGGATGACTTTTGGATACACGATATTGTATTTTTTCGCCGGGGGGCGCTGCAATAGACTAAGCAAACTTATGTTTACAGTTATCTGTAAAATAATTAGACCTGTTACTGTATAGGGACACGTAGCATTGTAGTACTGAGATATTGATTACACTCATGAGGTTAAGCAACTTCGGATAAGGTCAGTTCATAGATGGGTGACCGTTTATGCAATTTTAGGGTTCTGTACCTCAAAAGAAAGAAAACAGAACTCTTATAGGATCACTCCGTTGTATGTCTGTCTGTCTGTCTGTCTGTCCGTCTGTCTAGAATATTTTTCTCAAGAACGCAAAGAGGTATAAAGCTGAAATTAATATCATTTACTTGGGTCTGCAAACCCTCGGCGTAAAATAAAAATCAAAATTCTAAGTTAACGCAATCAAAAGATACAGCTGTTTATGCTCCATTTTTGACGATTTATCTTGACGATCATAATCTATAGGGAACTTACCGTTGACCTAGAATCATGAAATTTGGCCAGAAGCAATAACAAGTTGCACAAGTAAAGGAAAAAATCCGAAAATCGATCTCGTGTTGTTATATCACTGAATATTAGTACTGAGGTATACAATGATAAGCCTAAAAAAAATTAGTAAGAGTGAGAGTTTATTCCAGACTGACGTTATATAAACACCTACCTACCTTATTTATTCTAACTTATAGGTATCCCGTGCTCGGGGTGTAACCAATTTTTTTTTTTTTGCGATAGCACGCACCGTTTTCGAGATACAAGCTATTATAGGTGGAAATCTGCGCTAACGCCGAAGGCAGTCCGGCTACGGCAATCAATGTGCGATAGCTAAACTTAACACCCCCCGATTCAGAGCAATCCGAATCGGACTGGTTAGGTTAGGGTTATTTTTTTTTTTCAAACCACCCAGAAGTAGGAGCCCCGCTAAGCGGGGCTCCGGCGACCTTTGTGCGACGGATGAGCACACAAGTCAACAAAAAATTTAATATATATAATAAAGTCGAAGCTCCATGCAAATTCCATTCATTCTGGAGCTTACATGGTAAGATAAGGCGCTCCTTAAAAAGTTTAAAATAAGAAAATTAAAATGATAATTTCAAGTTATAAGACTTACTGCAACAGTAAATTAAAAAAAAATGTGTTTGTTTTATAACTTAGTATAAAACTTTTATTTATCTGTCAAGGTTCTTAAAATTTTATACGAGTTACTTACAGTTAGTAAAATAGGGCGCTCTTTGAAAATATTTAAAATAAAAAACAAAATTAAAAATTTTGAAAAAACCCACGACGATAACATATAAAAAGGTTTAAATAACTTTATTTTAAATCCCCGACGAAAAGATAATAAGTAGCGTAAAAACAATCCCAAGAAAATTCGTCGGGGGCTGCCAATATCATTACTGTTTCTAGTATTAAATATATATTGTAAACTAAATATTGTTAATAATTAGGTAGGTATCAAACACATAAAACTGCAATACTTTCGTTCATTTCAAGTCAGGGTATGGCAGCCCCCGACGGATTTTCTTGGGATTGTTTTTACGCTACTTATTATCTTTTCGTCGGGGATTTAAAATAAAGTTATTTAAACCTTTTAATATGTTATCGTCGTGGGTTTTTTCAAAATTTTTAATTTTGTTTTTTATTTCCTTTTGAAGTATAGATTATGGAACCCTAAAAAGAATTTAAAACAATAAATAGGACATTTATTCTATCGTCATTTCCGTCTTTTCGCTTACGGGTAAATTGTGTGATCCCGTCAATTATTTCAAGCAAAGGCCATTCGTGAAAAGAAATATCTAGTTTAGATAAGTTCGATCATCATCAGCAACCCATTAAGTCCCACTGCTGGTCTCGGCTCGATATTTTGCCAAAATAAGACATATTTTTTTAGTTTCTATTCCATTTTCTGGAGTTTTTCAGAAATTTTATACCAATATTTTATTTGTATATTTATTGAGCCATAATATTTTACAAGTTCATCAAGACTTGCAGCTTATAAACTTTTATTGTTGTTGACGAATAACCAAGTTGACGGACAATCTAGTTTCATCTGAAAATTGTTTTTATGCACCTCTTCTTTTACCATAATTATTCTCTTGCTGTATTAGGAGTGCCTTTGATTTACGAATACAACAATGATCTTAATTACCATTACAATGATATTAATAAAAACTAAAATTATATTATAATTCGAACAGAACCCTCAGGACATTTTATTCATATGTAGGTTAGCGATAAAATATTTTATAAATCTTAAATAGAGGTAAGGTAAGTACTACGATTTTACATACACGTAAAAGCAATAATAACAACGTGTAGGTAACTAGGTAACACGATGACATCAAATGGACCGATTTAAGCAAAAATGATCCAATCAAATAAACCTCATTTTGACAGCCAGAGAAATACTGCAATGAATTTTAAAGTCAAATACCTCAAAATGAGGTTTGTGTGGCTTGGATCATTTTTGCTTAAATCGGTCCAAATTTCAAAAATCAAATAAATGCAAAATGTAGATTCGCCGACTCGCCGGTACACGGGCGCGGGGAAGATGCTAGTGGGGAGGAGGGGGGGGGGGGCCTCTACGCATGTGGACCATCCACTCACACATTTAAATCTCAGGCTCAACGCGACAGCTATAGCTACTTCAAATACCTACTTTTCAAATTTCTCGCAGACCGCGTCCCCTCTTAAGCTTGTGTGTTGTTGTTTTCCAAAATAGGAAATATATAAGACAAAGTAGTATAGGTAATTAATGATTCGTTAGTTATTTTATGTATTAAAGTTTGAGTAAAAAATAATAAAAAGAAAAGAACAGATAGGTACTGGTAAAAAATTTAAGATCATAATATTTAGATTATATTATTGATAAAAATAATATGAATAATAAAGCCATGATGTGTCAATAAAAGTGAAAAGACTTACCTGTTTGATTTAAATTTATCTCGTAATCTGTGAAACACTCACTGCGTAAACTATACACTGCTACCCCCTTATTACAGAATATGGACTAAGTATTTAACCAGGTTTAAATTGACATAAGCCATTGTTTTAGTGTCAAAGTTGTCAATTTAAACCTAGTTTAATGCTTAGTCCGTATTTTGTAATAAGGTGGCTAGAGTCGAAACACGAAAGAACGTGTAAAAACGACGTCGTAGAGCGCTTGCAGCAAGATCAAAGCGTGCCGCTGCGCTTTGGCCCGCGCCACCACGCAACACAACAAACGGCGATTTAATTTTTATAATGATAAAGTAATACATGATTTCTCGAGTTCTCGACTTTTCTCGAGCTTGATTTCCCGGGAACAAAGCCCAACGATTTCCCGAGAATTCCCGGGAATAAACCCTAGTACTAAACAACTGATATACTACTTAAATACTTTTTTTTTGTATATACATATTATAGATAAATTACACCCAGACACAGAACAAACCTTTATGCTCATCACACAAAGATATTTTGTCCTGGGTGGGAATCGAACCCACGACCTCTGGCTTAGCAGTCAGGGTCACTAACCTCTAGACCAACAGGCCAGTCAAATTGTCAGCCAACTAGAGTAATCTTCAGTTTTCTATCTTTATTTCTACTTACAGTAGCCGTTTGCTAGTTTATTTCTGACTCGAACGTGTTTTTTATGGATTATAAAACACGCGAACATAATAATGTATTAGATAGGTATAAACAACTTAATATTACATTGCCTTTTTTTAAGTATCGGCCAAAGGACCTACTCGCAATTTTAATATTCAATAAATGTTTTGCTCTTCCCTAATTATAAAGGTGTTACATGATTATTCAGAAACATGATATGTGTGGACTGTAGACTCTGTAGGGCAAGGCAAATATTCTTATTCGAAAATATCGATTGGTCGATTTCGACGTCGCTGTCAAATATTTGAACATTGAAATGTGGTAATTATGTTAATGTTTAGGGTATCTGATTACACTTGCCATGGTCACAAGTCGCATAAATTTCCGTTCAGTGCTGTAGTTCAATTATAATTGTTTGTTTTCAACACTCACTTAATTAAAATGGGGTTAATACCTAAAAAAATTATCAATAAATTGTTATCTATTATTGTGCAACTCAAACCGTGGAATTTTTTGCTGTACCAAATTGTTTTAGTAATTAGTAGTTTGTAATTAATAGTTTTTTGATTGTCTATTGACTTATATAAGAGTTTATAATATTTAATTTAACATCATTGGTGTTTGTTAAAGGCTAAGATTGTTATCTTCCAAGGTAAATTCAGTTTTTATTATGGAGTGAAAGCAAAACTCAAAAAGAAAAAAAAGCATCGTAGTGTTGATTAAAATATTACAATATTTTGAAGGTTTTCATATTATCTAAGTTTAATTATGTAAAAACCACAAATTTTTTTACTCAAAAAGCAAACTAATGAATTTTATATAAATTTTCGCGTTACTGCAATGTTTAATAAATAATAAATCAATCAAGAAAATGATTGTATCTTTTTAAAACATTTTTGTTTATTCACTACAAGTCTATCTATGTGGCAAATTTCATACAGCATCTTTCAGCCGTTCCGGCGAGATTAAGTAACAAACAGCCCTACGTTCTAAGTTTCACATTAAAATTTATAATAAGATAGGATTATTAAAATATCTGTATATTTATAGATGAAGCTCCTAGTTATACTACTCTTGGCTATATGCTATGCCCATGGTATGCTTCAAGAAGAATGGAGGGCTCAATACGGCGCTTATCCCCTTGCAAGCCTGGATGTAGAGCTCCCTGCAAGGCGGTTCTACAGAATATTCCGGCCTCGATACGAGGTACTAGCACCTCGGTATGAAGAACCGGTATTTGAATACCGGCGAGAAATACCGGTCACGTTAAAGTATGAAAGAGTGTATGATCCGGAATATTTCTATCAATTGTATGGTTATTATCCTTAGTGGATGAATTAATAAAATATTGGTCTGTTATTGTTTGCGTCTTTGTTCCGATTTCTTACAAGACACTTAGGCGTTTTATTGAAGAAGCATTGGAAACTGTGAATTAATAAATAACAATTTTCACGCCCTGATTACCCGAAGACCAAGCGGTATCGCTCTAGATATGTTAATAGGTACAATTCCAAAAACCCGATATTATTTTTCTAGGCCTGGATTTCGAACCCTGGACCTCTGCATAGTAGTCGTACATTCCTCTGCACCAAAGGGTGCAGAAGACATCCAATACCTAACTAGACAGTACCTAATTTCCAAACACGGACAGAATATATCGATAATACATTTTTATTTATATTAATTATTTTTATTAGTTTTCATAAGATTTTAGGTGCAAAAATATGTAGACGACACATAACTGCCGGCTGGCGACTGCACAGAAACAACATGCATCTCGTAAAGTTTTACCAACTCGTATAAATTGTAGCACAACTAAAAACACGTCTCAGAACTTAGCCATGTTCCTTTAGAATACATTAGAATAATTCAACTGAACTCAAACTATGCAGCAATTTTATGACTGTCACCGTTACATAGCGGTTAGGTTAATCGCCTCGCTACTAATATCTCCAAATTTGGGTCACAAAAACAAAAAAATAGATAACTAAATAGTAAAGTGAAGCCGAATAAGTAAATATGAATCGGAAAGCAAATACTATTTCTTTCGGGTTTTGTATTTGCTTGTTTGGTAAGCTTTTTATGCCGTCGTTTTGTAGTTTGCGTTTAAGCTATTAATAAAAGAGTCAGGATTCATGTGGCATTTTATTGTAAATCTTCAGTCAGTAGGTACGTGTTATTTCTAATATCGGCAGAATATTAATAATATGTACAGAGCATTAAGCGAATTGGTAGCCTTAGCACTCTAATGGACCGATTGGGAAGATAGACAGATTAGGAAAGTGGACCAATTGGGCAAGTAGATCGATGGTTCTGGATGGTAAATACTATAAACAAAATGTTTATGTTAATGTTATTGTGACTTAATAGATGGTTTAACAACAATAGGTCTTATAATAAGTGCATTAGACAAGACTTAATATAATGCATAAACGTATGTATAGATTTTCGATCAACCAGTTGAGATTAAAGAAACAGGTGCGGAATTGAATCGTTTGAAGGCAAGGTGTTGCAAAGTTTGAGCTTGCAATCTGAGTTGGACAAGATTCAAGTGAAGGTAACGACACTTCGATGTGGAATTCCTGTTACATCCAATCATTGAGGAGTTTGCTGCGGATGTGTAATATTGTATAAGTTCGCAACCCCCACTCTGATTAAATGGAACCCTTCTATTGGTTTGTTTTCAACCGTTTTGTTTTGATCTTTGAATAAGCTGCGTTTGTTCATTACAGTACCCATTTGTGACAGTTGTTTGATATAGACATAAACTATAGGCCTGCCAGATATAAGTTTCAGTTGATGGTAATTGGTGATAGTTTATATAAAAATAAAGTGGAAAATTTCAAGTTACATTTTTTGTACGACAATAGTGGCAAACGAATAAGTGGATTATCAGATTTTAAGCGTTTAGCCAATAGAGGCCCTGGAGGAAGAATTTGTACAATAAACAATATGAAAATATGCAATTGTTGTGAAGCACTTATCGTGATGTCAATTTTGATAACATTACAGCTTATAATTATGTCATTGTATCACTACACAATAATAGGTAACATGAAAAAATGGGGTATTACCATCATTTTTGGGTCTCTTGCCCTATATTTGGTTTATGTTACAAATATGTAGAATGACACTAGGCAAATGGATTCATCTTATTACAATAATTTATATAAATGTAATGATCATAAAACAGACAATTATCTCAAACTGTAGACGCCATTAAACCTTTACTTCAATAACAATAAACGTAGATATGAATTAATATTCCACTAATTCTCTCTGGGTAACTTTAGTATTACAATATTTGTATTAATTTTATTCCCTATAAATATAGTATTGGCATTAAAGGCAGCTGTCCCGGCGGTATAGCCCGAATATTAATTATAATTGAACATTGAAGGTATAGAAGGCAGACGAATATCCAACGGATATTAAAGGGATATTAGGAGTGTTAAGGCTCATCCATGAGTTACTACGAAATTGTTATTAATGTAAGACTACTGACAGAGTTTATTCCACGTTTATTCTATATTGGGATATTAAGCGAATTGATTTATTCGTGATTATGAAAAATTGGGTTTTCCGAATGTGTTTTTATGTGTTGGATCTAAATGTACTGTAGGTATATAATAAATAGTATCTCTTCACAAAGATTGTTGGTGCAATATCATACGTTTAGTAATGTGAACATCAAAAAAATATTAGTAGCTCTAGTCTTTCTAGAGTGATGGATTTATTTTAATTTTATTATGTTTAGACATAATGTTTGGGTTATGAATACCCAAACATTATGTCTATGTTGTAAATTGAAGTCCAAACATTGTATAAAGTTTATTAGGTACGATTTATTGATAACTAGCTGTTGCGCTTTTGCTAGCCTTTATGGATAAATGGGCTATCCAACACTAAAAGATTTTTTCAATTCGTTTCAGTAGTTCTTGAGATTAGCGGGTACAACCAAATCAGCAAATAAACTCTTCAGCCTTTTATTATATTAGTATAGATAATAGTTGTAGTTCATAATATTTGCTCTTTTCTTACAAATTTAATTTTCATTATTTAATCAAAAGTTTCACGATATTGGTTCACAAAGGGCTCTGAATAAGGTGGCAGAAGGTAGCATCCGTGTAACATAAACAGAATGAAGGGAACTAAGTCGAGTAGTCCCATTTGTGTCAGATAAACAGTGACCCTTCTAACCGTAGTACTGAACAAACTATTAGTTGTGTAATCATTTATGTTGGCTTGCATACGTTCACTAAGTTAGTGGCGAACGTTTTAGAAAATTATTAATTAATTAATTCCTTATTAAATATTTGCAGTCCACTGCTGGACGTAGGCCTCTCCTAACACACGCCATAGCACTCTGTCCTCCGTCTTCCGCATCCAATCAGACCCAGCGACCTTTTTTTGGTCGTCGGCCCATCTAGCTGGAGGGCGTCCTACTCTACGCTTGCCACCATGCATCGGTCCTTCTGCAAATATGACCAGCCCATTGCCACTTCAACTTACTGATTCTACGAGCTATGTCGGTAACTTTGGTTCTTTGTCGTTACGAAGTTTGTCGTTTAAAGCATAGCTCGTTCCATAGCTCGCTGAGTGACTTTAAGTTTGTGGGCTAGTTCTACAGTAAGTGTCCACGTCTCGGCACCGTAAGTCATGACAAGCAGAACGCACTGGTTGAAGATTTTTGTCTTCAAGCATTGCGGTAGATGCGAAGAGAAAACCGGACGTAGTTTGCCAAATGCTACCCAACCCAAATATGTATTAGTATCTCCTAATTTTCCACAGAATAACGCCAAGTAGCAGTATCTATTTAATTATGCTGTTACGTTACGATGAGTGGGAACGCCGGATACCTAATTCCTCCTTCCAGTCCCCTTGGTTGGCTTGGTTGTATTTTCTTCGTAATCAATACTAACAGAGCACAGCAATGGCCATGGGCAGCGGTTACCAGTTACCTTAACGTGGGCCGCATGTTCGTCTACCAGCTCGTGAAATAAATAAATAGCTGTAATTGCGAAAACTAGCAGTAGATTTCAATTATTGCGCCATTTTAGCGCCACAATAGTCAGGCCCCACTGCTGGAAAAAATCTTCTGGCAATTATATAGATAGTTCAGAGGGTTAGTAGACCAGACCGTAGGAAGTTCTTCTTGAGAGTGTGGGTTTCCTCAAGATGTTTTTCCTTCACCGTTAGCAAGTTAATGTTAAATTTTACAAGCTGGCACCGCTAACTTATAGAAATTGGTTTAGCAATTAAGTGTTGGTTGGTTGTTGCTTCAATGATGGTGAGATTTGCGTTTAGAGATTTTTATAATCTGTATCCACTGTTTTAGTTATGTTAGAGAAATTTTATCATAAAACAACTGCAACTAACTAAACTTAAAAACAGTACTGTCTCGGCGACAAAATTTGTATTCCATAATTTTAAAAAAGGCCCAGCGGCTTATTTAACTGACAGTTCTACAGTTTTAATACTAACCTTAAACTAGAGAATATATTCTATGTACAATCTGTCTTGAACTAATCTAAAGGAATTACCGCAGCCTCTTAACCTTCGGCCCACTATCTCTGCTATAGAGCTTTGTGCCCTAAGGATTAAGGGCGACCACCAAAATTGTATCCTAATTCCTTTGGCAAACGACCATTCATATGTTTATGTAAATAAGCTCTTGGGTCTGCGGGCCGCGTTAAGTGCTCTTCACTATTCAAGGTTGGCACTAGAAGGATTTTAAAAGGAAATACTCACAATAATTTGTTTTTAAAATATATAATATAGTGAGTATTTGTATTTATTTATCCCGTGTTTGATTCAGCCTCAGTCCGAGTATTTTTTTTTTTAAATAAAATTAATGTTATGACATTCCAGGAGGTAACAAGGAGTTTGAAGAGGTAACAAGTGAAATTTAGATTATGGGTTCCCCACATATTTGTATGATGCACAAAGCGTTGTTGTTAGAATCCGTAACTTGTATATACATAATATATATAATCCCATATGGCACAGCAATCATTCCATTACGCGGCCGCCAAATAAATTAATAGTTGGTAAAAAAATCAGTAAATATTGTAACTAATTTGAATCTTTAAGTAAAATTTAACCTCCTACTAAAAACTATCGAGAAATAAACTACCAGACATCCAAAATACAATTTCTTTATCCTTTAAAAAGAAAGCACCCACGATGATGCGATGTGTACAACCCTATTAAGTTCACTAATGTTGTGATACAGAATGGACTGGGAATGTGTTAGCTTAGGCCGAGCACACACAATATAATTTTTGTTCTGTTATGAAGAGAGCTTCCCTTGAATAATTCCTTTAATTCATACTAATTACTTTGTTTATACCGTGTAAAGTATTATTCTGATACGTTTCACGGGTACTTTTACTGATAATTAAAGAGATTTTGGCATCATAAAGTAGACCACTGTAATATTAACTAAATCTTGTTTTGTACAAACAAATGATTTAGCCTGAACTATGATAAACTTTACTAATAACTTGGGGTCAATCTCGTACTATCGGATTAAGTTGTACGCTGCTAGCGATACTAATATTTGAAGATAAATATTTTTGATCACAAACTGTCGTTTTCTGAACATATAGATGGCATAACTACAAAAGCATTCAAAAATTTAGGATTTGTTTTGAGGTCCTGCAAGATCTTTAAAACTGTAGAGGCTTTAAAAATTGTTTACTTCGCATATGTCTGCAGCATACTCGAATACGCTTGCCCTATCTGGTCACCATTCTATATTATTTACATAAACCAACTTGAAAAAATCCAAAAAGTATTTATCAACCATCTCAACTATCGCCTCCGCAAACCACCAATGTCATATATAGAGAGTTGTAACAAGTATGCCCTGTTAACACTTGAAGAACGACGTAAAGTGCTAGATATTTGCCTTTTATATGACATTGTGAATGGCCATCTTGATTGCCCTGAGTTGTTATCACTGGTAGCGTTTAACACACCACTCCGACGGACTCGACACACCTCAATGTTGCAAGTACCACATCATACTACCCGTTACGCACAAAATAGTGTTCTTACCCGCATTGCTCGAACCCATAACAATGTATTCAAGGATATTGACCTTTTTTCTACCTCAAAAATATGTTTCAAAACTAATTTAATTAGCACTATGAAAAGCAAACAACTTGACCCGAGTAACTCAAAACGTTAACATTTGTAAAACTTGTAGTAGATTTATATAGCATAATTTTCTGTAAATGAATAGGAAATAATAATAATAGTTAAAACTAAAACTAATTTAAGTACCTACTCAACAAAATAACACTTTTACATATTTGTTCCTACTTGGTGCGAAGTCTGAAAGTAGTTCATTCAGAATCAATAGCAGAATCGATTCCAATGGTTTTTGTACAATGTTATATTTTTTGTCAAATTTTATCAAATTTTGAAAGTTTGAGCGTTGTTTAACGAGTATCAATGGCCGCCTTGTGCCATATTGTCTACTCGCAGCAATAAATAAATAAATAAGTACTAAATAAAAATACTTATAACATATATAATAACTTCGTGAGGATTAATTGCGTTAAATTTTTTTTTTTTTTTTGACTAAGTAATAATTTTATTGAGTTATAATATTAAACTAAATTTAAACAATAATATTTACAAATAAAGACTTACATTAAAATTTTAAAATTTAGATTTTTCTAATCTGATTCTGCAGATAAAATGATGTTTGGGGTGTTTTGGTGTCAGATTTCATACTGACGGGGAATATTGTTGAGTAATTTGGTTAACTTAATTAATTATTTTAATAGTTTATTAAATTGTATAACGGCCAGCGATGAAGAAATTTTTATTGTTTATTTTGTTCTGCTTCACATCGCTGACTGTTGTTTCTTTTTTTTTTCTCGTCCGTTCAATAGCCGAAATATGTACAGACAAATCATAAGAAAACCTATCATTGGCCATACCATTATTGTTACCTTTTTGGTTTATAATATGTATATCGCTGTTGGTTTTGAAAATAAATAAATAAATTATGGGTTCTTAAAAAGGAGTGAATGGGTTTCATTAGGGTAGGCAACGCGCTAATGATGCCCCTATTTTAGGTGTCCATTCCATTGGTGACGGTAACCGCTTATTTATTTATCGTTTTTGAAGAATCCTTTATCCCCGTAAGGGTAGACAGAAAGGTATCACTACTACATTTCACCAGCTATGTTAGGTCCTATGTACTTTAGCGGGCAAGTATGTTGCCATTCCCTGTACTCATTTCCAATCTCCGGGCTGATACTGATAATTATATGACAGATAAAACCCAATACCGCTGATGCCCGACCTTCTGTGCCGCAGTCGTAGACACTCCCGCCCTACCACCGAGGCGGGCCATTCAAATAAATTCATTTTAGAATATCTTTTGACAATCGCTACTTTTCATGAACTTGCACCAAACACAAGAGTTTATGAGATATTACTTCCACAAATCAGGCGTACATCGCGCCTCCCGGCCCCAACTTGAGTCATTACTCAGCGCATCTCGGACGCATCCATCACCTACATCAAGTGTATCAACTCTGTTTCTTGCAAATCACGAGTGCGTATTGCATGACTTTTATTAACGTAAACTTAAGGTTTAAAATTGTATGATTAACGAAGTTATTTGAATTGCAACAACTATAGTATAGTATAACTTATTTTTACCTACTGCTAACTTTTGATCAGACTTTATCTGTATATGGTAATAAAAACTTGTCAGTTTAAAAAAAAATATATGACGTATAAAGCTTTAGACGGTAATCCCCGTTTAATGGTCTAAACTCTAAATGGTTATCTCACCATTGAAATTACGTCAAACAATCTGGATCTTATTCCTGATTGGTCTGGCAGACCTACAAATCTAAGAGTCTGCGTGTAAATATATTTATGCTACGCGCTGCGAAAGTATCTCTTATTGCTACATGACAGCCTACGAAACGTCTACGAAAGCTACGAACTATATTTAAAAATTTCTCTATCTTAATCTTCAGTTTCAATATGTAATATTCAATTGTGTAACAAGTCTTTGCCCCCATAACTGTCAGTATTATGGTATGTTATTTATAAGCTCACGAAGGCTATTGGGGTGCATACACAAGTGCGTTGGTACGTCAATGTAGGAAAGAAGAATTTGTGTAGATATTCAATTTGTTCGCGTTTCCAAACATCAAGAATTGTTTTTATTGTTTCGCGGCTTGTTTTTGTTGTTTTATTTTTGACAAGGATAAACGTCATCAGTCAATCTAAAAGTTGTCTTTATAAACATACTATGAAGGATTGTGTATCTGTACTAGACACACATCGTAAATCGTAGTAAAACTTCACAAATCGAAGTACCTACAACCAGACTTTTAAAAAAGAACATAACATAAACATAGTATCAGGCCTTTTTCCCCAAAGGGGTAGGCAGAGGTGTTTTACACCCACATTTCGCTAGCTATGTTTGGTCCCATGAAATAGGGGGCGAGCCTATTGTCATCTACCGGGAACATTTGTTTACCAAACTCCGGGAAAATCTCAATACTGGAATTTCATGATAGAAAGCCCAATACCATTTTCACCCGAATCGAACCCGGGACCTCTTGCACAGCAGTCGTATACACTTCCCGCTGTGCCACCGAGGCAGTTTAAAATAATATAATAAATATCCGCGAAATTCGCCCTTTACAAAACAACACGATCATTAATAACAATATTTCTAACCATTTTCATGTTAACATCTCTTACCTTTCATCATAAGGCCCACTTTGACGTGAGGGCCGCTTCAGTGACGCTACCCCCGTCACAGTGACGGGACCAACAGAAAACAATTTATCGAATACCATAGACTCTGGAACGCGGTCGGTATTCACAGGATTTGGTCGCGAAACACTCTCGAATACGTAATGCGGTGTTACAGAATGTTTCACTAAAATGTTTTAGTTTAGTTTATTTACGTTTAGTTTACTTGTTTATTATGATAGAGTAGTGTTTGTTGTCAATGTACTCTTAGTTTGGCTACTTTATATTGTACTATTTACGTTGTAGTTTAGTTCTAATTCAAGTGAAGACACGATAATCCATTCGCTTTACTTGCACATCATTCAAGCGGGATAACATTAATTTCTCACATCGAATCAATGAAAGAATATTAAATCTATAATTAATTATGTACAATTTTGGCGCTATATTTGAAAGCCGTTAATTTTATTGATGAAATTTAATGATTCCCATAATATTAAAAATTATTTGGGTTTAATGTTATTCGATCAATCATTTAAACAAAAAGACAAGAAGGGTTAGACTTCAGAATTTATTCATACGTTACAGATTTATTTGAAAACTACATTTAACAAATAATAATATAATATATTACCACATTCACACATCGCCATCTAGTCCTAAATTAAGAAATTATATTTGCTTGTCCTATGGATACTAAACAACTGATATATTACTTAAATATAAAAAAAAAATACATTATAGATAAATTACACCCAGACAGAGAATAAACAATCATACTCATCACACAAAGATATTTTAAGGTAGGAATCGAACCCGCGACCTCCGGCTTGGCACTCAGGGTCACTAACCACTAGGCCAACAGACCAACTCTGATGGTAAGCGGTTACCATAGCTGATTGACGCCTGCCACACCATTTTGAAGAAGACCGGGTAAACAAGGTATACACTGTGTGTATCACAACATCATAAAATAATTCAATAAACCCGAAAATAAAAAAAATCATAAATAAACCCGAACTGTTGTTCTAGTTCTTGTCCAACGCAGCTCATAACAGTAGTAAACACGTAACGTCCGACAGGTGTAATCCACACACGTCCTAACATACGGCGAGATCATTTGTTATACACGTTTACCTTGTCAGTTACGACCTATTTGTGTCCAGTTAACGCTTTCTTGTCGTCTTTTATGAAGCTTATGGGTCACAGGAAGAACTTTGGTACTTCCGAACACAATATCTTAAGAATTATTTTTACTATCAAGTAATTTCCCGCTGGACCAGTTTCGAAACATGTTTTTTGTTTTTGTAAATGATGAAGGCTGATAATCAAATCAAAGAATGCTTATTTTACAGACCATGAATGTCGATTGCCGATGATTGAAGCTGATAGTTAGGAATAGAAAGAAAAAAAATGTGTTCTATGAAAATCTCTAACATAGTCTATAAGCTCTCTTTTCAATTAATATTTATTATTCCATTGTTATTTGTTATTCCAATCCCCGCATGACCACAAATTCCATTAGATTCATTACTTATTGAAAAAATCATTGTTCCATAAAAAAATCTAAATTATACAAACACCTGAAATCGTTTTTAAACATGAAGTACGGCTTTAAACGATTACTGTAAATAATCTTAAAGGATATTTCCCTCTTTACGGTAACGAATTTCGTATATAAGTACCTATGCATATTTACAATTTTATCCCAAGTTGAACTCCAAAAAGCGTTCACCATTAGCAAATACGATATTCCTTCTAATTTGTACAGTTTGGCCAATTTGTGCCAGAGATTAAGCTTGTTATAACAAGTATTTATTAATGACGACCGAGCCTCGGCTCTCCAAATACTCCGGTAAAAAATCTCCATGAAATTTATCCCTAGTGATGTCCATTTTGTTTCGAATAAGAAAAAAATGCACGCAAGTTAATAAATCTGTAACGATATTTAACGATAACGACTAGATGTTTTCATAATTATTTCTTATAGGTATAGCAAGAAACGGTTAATAAAAAAAAATAAGCAATAACATAACAACTACGAGTAAAACACATTAGTTGTGAAATTTTTGTTCTGTCTATCCACAATTCTGTATAAGGCATCGGCAACTTCGGAATATATCATGATTGCCACTATTACCGATATAACGAAGAATACACAATCATGTTATGATCATCATCAATCATAACCAATTACAGCTGGGGAGCTGGAAATTAATAGATTGATCACACAAGAAGGGGGCTTCTTGTGTGATCAATGTATTAATTTATACACAAGAATTAACAGTAAAAAAGTAAATAGTACATTACATCTAAAATCGTAATAAAAAATGAACTAGAGAAATAGTTAAAAGACTCTCGATAGAAAACGATTTTCTCATAAATATAAATCCGGTTCGCTGTATATTGTGTTGAAAAGTTACTTCGAAATCTTCACAGCAGCATGACATAAAGACTGCAGCTCAAGAAATACGTTATATTAGATTTACACGATGTCATGTGAGTTTCTATTTGTTGAGACAATTTCGAATTTTATGAAATAATATCGTGGCAAAGAGTTCTCTACAAGGATTTCCATTTTGGACCTTCGTTCGAGGAAGAATAAAGATGTATATATATTAAAATAAATATTATATTAGGTATATACACGTTTTGCTTGAGGATTAGACAAACTTGTTATCTAACATTTAGAGAGGTTCATCATCATCTCAGCCTATTGCAGTCCACTGCTGGACATAGGCCATTTTAGGTTATGATGATATTATTGTATAATTTCCTTTTTTTTTTCAATATTATCTGTATTATAAACGCTATAAATAGTTTATATAATTATAAACGCTCACTGTGTGGCGGATATTAGGTGTGGCCTATGTCCAGCAGTGGAAGTAATTCGGCTGATATGATGATGATGATGATGATGATATTTAAATATAAGTAGAATAATAAAATTCCAACGGATATGTCTCACATCATCCCATCACTAATAATCCTATACATAAATTCAACTTTACTTTTCCACCAACGCGCAAGGAGGCTTTGAATTTTTTAATGAACGCCTTGGAAAATCCACAATTTTATCACGTAAGCTTTTATTAAAACTATTATTAACAGTGAAAATTCGCTTACTTAATTTAAATTGCGTCAAATTCCACGTGTATTAAACATAAGACGGGCTCTTGGTACCATTGTGGAGGGTTTATTTTCCGGAAAATTCCGGTTAAAACTGGTGTGAGAACTGCGGAACATAAACGGGAAACGTGACAAGTGTGTACGTGTCTTTTAGTGTTACCCTTTATAATAATATCGTGTAATAACTGGCTACCGTGTACCTACAATATTGGGGTAAATTAAGTTTTCTATGTTTTAACATGTAAACAAGTATTGGGTCACCTCGTAAGCAGTCGTTTAAAGAGATTTGTATGGTTATGTTAACTATGCTGTGCTTGCATCGTTCTCAAAACTGTAGCATGTATCTAATTTAAGTCGGGATTCTTAATAAAAAAAAAAACAATAGGTTTAGCTTCAGACTGTAACCTTTTTTATATACGTACATTGATTTTGAGTTTTTTTTCTATTTAGAACAACGTTAAAACAAATCTATATTATAATATTATAAAGTTGAAGAGTTTGTTTGCTTGGTTGAAAGCTTCCTAGCATCGGACCTACTGGTCCGATTTAAAAATTCTTTTAGTGTTGGGTAGCGTACTTATCGAGGAAAGTTATAGGCTATATAACATCACGCTACGGCTAATAGGAGCTGAGCAGTGGCCAAATAAAAACGACGGGATCGAAGCCCCGCACGGCTTCTATTTCTTTAATAATTGTATTGACTTTCACAAGAGCTGCACTTCTAGATTGGCTAATATCCATCATCACTCCCGTGTCTTGCTTATTTGAGTTGCAAAGTTTACTCTCACCTCAACCATCTTCCTTATAAATCTAAATACATCACGTTCCAAGGTACTTAGCTTTTCGTTGGGATAAACTGAGGTTATAGTCGTTTTTTGCTTAAATTTCGGTACCTACATAATTATATTCTAACAAACTGTGCATTTTGGCCCTTTATTGACGTAAAAGCGAGTAATTTAATATTGTTTTGTTCGAATGAATATTATTACACAAAGCTTCGAAATTTTTGCCTTTGATATAAATCGTCAAAAAAATCAGCAGCAAATGTTAACAAATTGAATTTACGGTTCATATACGAAGAATTGCGACGCCAGTGGAAAAAGACCTAACATGAAATGTACCGCATTGTAATATCAACCTTATGGTAATAAAAAACGATAGAAATTTCCGCAAATACGTCGTATTTTTTAATTCTATTCCACTGAAGGTGATAATTTTGAAGCTTATTATATATCTAAAAGGAAAATACGACAAAAATCACACGTGTATTCAAATTGTCTGCTGTAGAAATGATGTTCATTATTCAAATATGTGTGTAATCGGGTCATAGGGCCTCATCTTTTAGACGTGTTCCACAAAGACGGGTCACAGGCACCGGCACCACCAAATTCCATTCAGGGATTAAATTGATATTTGGATGTTTTTACTCCTTCACGCATAAAATACTGAATGGTCTTTGACGACATTCTGTTTTTGGAGTCTGAAGAAAGATAAACCAATATTTGGAGGCATATGATTCCGTTTGATAAATCCATAGGACTATTTCTAGTTAACTGCCTCGATGACGTAGCGAAAGAGTATAAACTGCTGCACAAGCATTCCTAAATTCGATTCCCGAGTCTAGCGAAAACGGTATTCAGTTTTACAGCCATGAAATGTTCAGAATCAGCCCGTAGTTTGGAAATGTGACATGACATACACAAGGTCTAACATGGTTGGTGAAATTAATGTGTGGTGCATCTTTTCCCTTTCTTTCGGGGAAAAAAGTCCTTCAGGTGTCTCTATAGTTTCACATTTATATTATTAGTAAGAATGGCGAAAATATTAAAATTTATTCGATTTTACATCCCAGCCCTAAGGCCTGGTATGCCTAAGTGTGTGTAACGCATCAGAGCACACCGAATCACTCCCGAATTACATTGATTGTGACTCGTCACGCGTAACTTATACAAAGACTGACAAAGGAACAAAAATCATGAAGTTCATCTTTCATGTTTTGATCACAAGTTTTCCCCTTTGTGAATTAATAGGGAATCAATGGGAATTCCTTTGTCAAACAGCAGGATGAGAGAGTGAGTAATCAAAGTGATGCGATGCTTTGAACATTCGAACGTACATTCAAATATAAGATATGGATTTTGGAGATCTGTGGACTCCATTTGCTGTTTGAAATGTAACGCTATTGATCCACAGTTTTTTTTTCTTTACCACAATGCACAATGGTAGCAGGTCTAAAAGTGTTTACCGAAGTCTATGAGCGCCTTCAACACCAGGGGCAACACGAGCGCATTGCAGACCCTTAAAAAACCTGTTCAATGTTTTATTTTCGCGTTGCGTTATTTCTTTAATCCTCTGATGATGAGTCTTAACTACCGTCCGTGGATTTATAGAAACAATTCATCTTCCTCTTGAAGGTAAATTAATTAAAATTCAATCTATTCTGCATTATCCTTATGTATTCAATTTTTTTTAAAAGAAGAGAACATTTTTAAATCATTTGAAATTAGAAAAAATAACAATCATAAATTTCAAGTTAAACATCAAGCTACAAGGTTCAGAATCCCCTACAATTCTTAGATGCACTCAGTAAGATGATCGCATTGTGCTCAAGTAGCTGCTGAGCAATCCTTGAGAGCAGCTGATCGCCTTCTATTCACTATACGAGTGAAATTGCGCGTTCTTATCTAAAGTACAAGCATTCTTGGACCAAATAGGTTATTTATTGTAGTGACCTCTATTTACTAGATATAGTTCTGTTGTAGCGATTGAACAGTAAACTATTAAAAAAAAATCGTTTGAGTCTAATTTAGATTTACAGGAATGCCAATTTTTTTTAAATTTTTGAGGCACGTTTAATTACGCACTTAATATACTTAGTACAAGTAATAAATGGCAAAACAGTTGTACATATTTAGCACATTGAACGCCAGACTATAGACACAATACAAAATTGAAGATTATAAAAATAATCAGTTTAATTTTCTGACAACTTTTGGGAACTTCTACACACACCGGAGTATTTGCTTATGAAATTTCAAAATATGGGATTACTTCTCAAAAGAAATGATTTTTTCTCCAACAAAGTTTTGCTTCATTACGGTAGGTTCGTTTCATTAGGAGTTTCAAAAGATAATAATTTCAAATGAACCGGAACCTTTGTTTAAAGTGCAGTTGTATTTTTACCCACGACGGAACGGAGACGGTATATGCGTTTGGGGTGAGAGGCTGTGTGTTTGTGTGTTTGTGAGTTTGTGTGTTTGTGTGTTTGTGTGTTCCAACATAATGCCTTATATCACGGAAACAGTTTGACCGATTTAGATGCGGTTTTCTGTAAAGTGTGTGCGGCTCTTGGGGACAGGTTATTAGATAGGTGTTATGTTAATAGCTCGCCAGGGGGCGCTACAATACACTGATTTCGTTGAATCCTTTGTGCCCTCCTATCTTTAAAACGATTAGACTGATTTCGATACGGTTTTCTGTAATGTATTTGTGATTTATCGAGGATTGTTTTTGGATTCAAGATTTTGTATTTTTTCGCCAGGGGGCGCTGCAATAGACTAGGCAAACCTATGTTGATTTCGTTGAAACCTTTGTGCCCTCCTATCTTTAAAACGATTAAACCGATTTCAATACGGTTTTCTGTAATGTATTTGTGATTTATCGAGGATGACTTTTGGATACACGATATTGTATTTTTTCGCCAGGGGGCGCTGCAATAGACTAAGCAAACTTATATTTACAGTTATCTGTAAAATAATTAGACCTGTTACTGTATAGGGACACGTAGCATTGTAATACTGAGACATTGATTACACTCATGAGGTTAAGCAACTTCGGATAAGGTCAGTTCATAGATGGGTGACCGTTTATGCAATTTTAGGGTTCTACCTCAAAAGAAAAAAACGGAACCCTTATAGGATCACTTCGTTGTATGTCTGTCTGTCTGTCCGTCTGTCTAGAATATTTTTCTCAAGAACGCATAGAGGTCTAAAGCTGAAATTAATATCATATACTTGGGTCTGCAAACCCTCGGCGTAAAATAAAAATCAGAATTCTAAGTTAACGCAATCAAAAGATACAGCTCTTTATGCTCCGACGATAACATCTATCCTCCATTTTTGACGATTTATCATGACGATCATAATCTATAGGGAACTTACCGTTGACCTAGAATCATGAAATTTGGCCAGAAGCAATAACAAGTTGCACAAGTAAAGGAAAAAATCCGAAAACCGATCTCGTGTTGTAATATCACTGAATATTAGTACTGAGGTATACAATGATAAGCCTAAAAAAAATTAGTAAGAGTGAGAGTTTATTCCAGACTGACGTTATATAAACACCTACCTACCTTATTTATTCTAACTTATAGGTATCCCGTGCTCGGGGTGTAACCAAATTCTCATATTTTTTGCGATAGCACGCACCGTTTTCGAGATACAAGCTATTATAGGTGGAAATCTGCGCTAACGCCGAAGGCAGTCCGGCTACGGCAATCAATGTGCGATAGCTAAACTTAACACCCCCCGATTCAGAGCAATCCGAATCGGACTGGTTAGGTTAGGGTTATTTTTTTTTTTCAAACCACCCAGAAGTAGGAGCCCCGCCAAGCGGGGCTCCGGCGATCTTTGTGCGACGGATGAGCACACAAGTCAACAAAAAATAAAATATATATAATATAGTCGAAGCTCCATGCAAATTCCATTCATTCTAGAGCTTACATGGTAAGATAAGGCGCTCCTTAAAAAGTTTAAAATAAGAAAATTAAAATGATAATTTCAAGTTATAAGACTTACTGCAACAGTAAATTAAAAAAAAATGTGTTTGTTCTATAACTTAGTATAAAACTTTTATTTATCTGTCAAGGTTCTTAAAATTTTATACGAGTTACTTACAGTTAGTAAGATAGGGCGCTCTTTGAAAATATTTAAAATAAAAAACAAAATTAAAAATTTTGAAAAAACCCACGACGATACCATCTATACAAAATAAGAAACGTAACATATAAAAAGGTTTAAATAACTTCATTTTAAATCCCCGACGAAAAGATAATAAGTAGCGTAAAAACAATCCCAAGAAAATCCGTCGGGGGCTGCCATACCCTAACTTGAAATTAACGAAAGTATTGCAGTTTTATGTATTTGATACCTACCTAATTATTAACAATATTTAGTTTACAATATATATTTAATACTAGAAACAGTAATGATATTGGCAGCCCCCGACGAATTTTCTTGGGATTGTTTTTACGCTACTTATTATCTTTTCGTCGGGGATTTAAAATGAAGTTATTTAAACCTTTTTATATGTTACGTTTCTTATTTTGTATAGATGTTATCGTCGTGGGTTTTTTCAAAATTTTTAATTTTGTTTTTTATTTCAAATCAAGTTAAGTACGGAAATGAAAATTTTGAATGAAAGTTCATTCATTGTTTCAAAGAAGTTGTGTTTTTAACTTAAATGTCATTCGAGTGACAGTTTTCTTTCAGTTACTTAGTGTTTACCTCTGCATCTATATGTGGCATCATAACTCCTAAACAAATTAACCTATTTTGATTTATTTTCGAGATGTATAGTTTTAAATGTGTTTTGTGTTTGTTTCAGAAGCGGCGGCGCGTGTGACAGCGGTTTGATGGGGCGGTGACGCAGCATGCGCCGCGTGCCGCTAGCCGCGCTGCTGCGGCTTATTATCATCGCAGGTAATATTACTTTACACTAGTCAAGAGATTTACCATCTGCTAACAGTAAAAAACATTGTGACGGAACGCACTTACCCTGGTAGAAATTCTCAGGGTATATCTGATCCGTAACCCCCTCAGCTATGGAGAATAGAGGAGACCCACCCCCCGTTATGTCACATAATAGATTCTGTTATTTATTTATTTATTTAAATACGAAGAAAACGCATTAAAATTACACAAATAATTACACATAAAATCATTAATTAACTGCTAATAAGCTACAAGAACAAAGAAAGTGGTCTTTTGATATCCTAAAATCTTATACTCATTATAACCTGTTTTAACATGCATAAGGATTACTTAGGATGTTAAGGTGTGAGAATAAATGTTCGTATCAAAAACACTAGCACTATAATCATACTTTATAGTCCAAATATAATTTTCATCAAGAAAAGTTTGAAGTAGCTATTTGGCTAAGTGTAATGGGTCCCTTTAAGCCTTATGTAGCAATAACGTAACCATTTCCATCTGCAGGGTTAACTTAAAACTTACGAGTTTTGTGAGTTTTACGTGTTATAGCTGCAAACGGGTCTTAGGAACAGGTGTTAAATTACAATTTAATTAATGTCTGTCTTTTTCATTACGTTTTTAGGGTTCCGTACCTAAAAATAAAAAACGGTACTCTTATAGGATCACTCCGTTGTCTGTCTGTCTGTATGTCCGTTTGTCAAGAATATTTTTCTCAAGAACTCGTAGAGGTATAAAACTGAAATTAATATTATATACTCTGGTCTGCAAACCCTAAGCGCAGTTAACGGAATCAAAAGATACAGCCGTTTATGCTCTATTTTTGTCGCATATTATCTTGACTATCAAAAAAGAAAAAACCTATAGGGTACTTCCAGTTGACTTAGAATCAAGTGTGCTTCTGTTTCATTCGTTCTTCAATATCTACTCGGAAATTCGCCAATTTACCGCTACGCAGCGCTCAATAATAAGCACACAGTCTGGTCCCACCCAATATACATAGATAATGTTTTTTCCACAACCCATTACATTCGTTATCTAACGATAGGATTATTGGTGTTCCACGTGCCAGTGTCGGTGGGTAAATTAATGTGTCTGCCACGCCCCGTCTCGTCTGTGATACCAATAAGTTTTAGTAAATACTTAAAAGGCAATCGCGCTTAGAACAATCTGCCCTAATAACGTGTGTCCAACAAAATGTGTCATACCAATATGACTGTCACCGTGGCGCAGTGGTTAAGGTGGTCGCCTCGCCACTACATCGCCGTGCTGGGTGACGTGGGTTCGATTCCCACACGAGACAAATATTTGTGTGATTCATAGATATTTGTTTCTAGTCTGGGTGTACTTTGTGTCCGTTAGTTTCATGTTTGTAAAGCTCCCCGCGACACAGGGCTTGTTCCCTAGTGCGGGCGTTGTCTTTTTAAGAAGAAGAATAGATATCGAAAACACGTTTCAATTTTCCAATACTGAATGAAAAGAGTCTCAGATTTATTAAGATGAAATAAATCGAAACATTAAAAAGTCAAATTAATTGTATAAATTAAAGAGAAATTAACTCCTTGAAAAATGTACCTACAGCCCAATTCAAATAATTTTAAATGCAATTCAATTTTCCAATCTGCTCTTATTTTGAAAATGCTTTCGCAATATCAAAAGGCTGCCTTTAAACCCTTAGTACTCATTTAAAACGACTTTTACGAAGATAAATATTCAAACATCTGATTTATCTAAACAGTACTAAAGAAGAATATAAGAGAGAATATAACTTGACCTCTGAGTTTTCACCTCCGTTTGTTGGCTCGGTATAGTTTCTAAAACTGTTTGCAGTTTGAAGGGTCTAGTTAAAATGGTCGTCTGAGGAAGCAACAGACATCAATTATGGTTCGTTGTGTTCAGGAAATGTTCAAGAATTTTCTGGAAATGTTTCTTGAGCTAAATTGAGGCTTCGTTGTCCATCGTACTTTAGTGCAGCTTGCGAATGTTTGGTTTCGCATGATAAAAAATTCTATACATCTAATAAGAATTTGGCCTATGCGTCGATTCCCACGTTTTTCGTTCGCACCAAGTATGCTGCTCGTTTCGCACCTTAATATATTGGACGGGTGCGAAACGATCACCATAATAAGAATATATATATATATATTCTTATTATGGTGTGTATAGTTTTAATCTCTTTACAATGTTAAATCTTGGTTGTACATTTTAAACTGTAAGTCATACCATTTATAGTCAGGTCCGAAAGTGGGCGCCTGGTGATTCTGTAATTCAGGTCTTACCTACCACAGACACCAGTCTTTCACAAGTAAATTATATTTTTGATTATGTTATAAACTATGTTATCATAATGTTTGTGAGAGAGAAATAAATACTTTATTATTATTATTATTATTATATGTGACTGACCTGTTGGTCTAGTGGTTAGTGACCCTGACTGCTAAGCCGGAGGTCGTGGGTTCGATCCCCACCCAGAACAAATCTTTGTGTGATGAGCATAAAGCTTTGTTCTGTGTCTGGTGTAATTTATCTATAATATGTATGTATTTACAAAAAAAATGTATGTAAGTAGTATATCAGTTGTTTAGTACCCATAACACAAGCAAATATAATTGCTTACTTTGGGACTAGATGGCGCTGTGTGAATGTGGTAGAATATTATATTATTATATATATACCAATAAACGTCTTATTAGATGTATAATCTATTTATTATCTATACTATTAACCCAACCCAGCCTATGGCTCCGCCCACGTGGTACGTCGGTAAAACATAGGTATTGTGCTAATCTAGACAATTATTTATTGGTATACCAAATTTCATACAGATCCCATCAACCATAAATCCAAATTTACATCCATCCTAACTTTCGCAATTTATAATATTAGTTTCAATATTAATCTAATGACTATTTTACTATTTTTTTGAGTTACTATTATCCCCGTTTAACATGGTACTTTAAGGGCACTTTGACAAAAGAAAATTGACTATAACGTTTATTTTCTGCATTCAAGTCTTTTCATGACTTGAGTATACTGCATTCTTTAGATTTACCTCGCTTACCGTGATGCAATCTTTTCTGTTCTCTCTTGAAACACAAAGAATGATTATACAGCAATTTAACTGTTAATCAAATTGCAGAAAAAATACCAACCGATAAAAATTTAACCGTCGGACATTCGTCGAGTTAAACATTTCTCAAATGAAGACATTTCTGCGACAATTTTCTTCCTGAAGCCAATCACCTTAAGAACTCAGTAATTGTACAAAATAACATTTTATTTAGAAGCTTTAACCCATTTAAGAGATTTACGGCGGTGCAGTTTGTAGTCTGTTTCTGTTTCAAATTAGAATTGAATCGTAAAAAGTGTTTTATAAAAATTGTAAATCTTTATAGCTAATAACATCAAAATATGTCAGATGTTTTCTTTCAACGAGATGCGTATTTACAAAAGTAAGTAATAACACTTGCAGAGAAAACTCGTAGTAAGATGACAAATGCCACTTAACAATTATTATCGATTTTAATACTATAATGGCAAAATGGAATTTGCTGTTATTATACTAATTTCACTTATCACCTTTTTACAACAGAAACACGATATTATATCACAACTCAAATACGATATTAGATCAAAATCTGTGTGCACAAGATCATAAGAAAAAAGGAAAACTCCGTCTGACTAAACCTGTCTCTGTTCTGTGTACTAGACAGCATAGTACGAGTAACTTAGAGGTGAATATCCTTGTAAAAATATTATTATTAGGCTGTTATAATTTGTTATTTCTTCACAATAAATGCTATTGTTTATATTATTATCTTAGTGGTACAAAGTAAGAGAGAAGCCAGTAATAAGACGCGTTACGTACACTCAACTTCATTATAAACGTTATCCATATAACAAAAGCGTAGTAATTAGCCTCTTGCTAACAAAATACGAGAGAAGTGTACCAGACGACGTTATCCGCCATTTGCATTTAATGTCAAAATGTATTTATGTAAATTTTTATATACGGTATGAATTTTTAGCGTTTAATTTTTATAAAGCAGCATTTTAATTGTTGTGAAAGCTAAATATTTATTGAAGAGCTGAGAATTGCTGCTCGAATTGAATAATCTCGCTAAAGATTGCAGCCAAATAATTATCCTCCTTTCTTTTAATTCGGTAGTTGGGTAAAGAAAAGTATTTTCCAGGTACTGTCCTGTTCTGCTTGTTAGCAGCTACCTCAGCTACCTATTATACGATTTACTTTGGAACCTAAACGAAAAATTGAGATTTCATTAGATTTCAAGTCCCAATTTTAAAAATAATAGAAATTCATTTCCTTTAATTTTGGACCAAATTATAAACAGCTAACAAGGTATACACAACTTAAATAAATTTATAAATTGCTAGCAGCTTTCTTACTTTATTAAAATCCTTTATGTTTTTATTATCCCTCACTATGTAGACTAGACAGCAAAACAAATCTTAAGAAGGGGTAATTTTACTTCTTTCAAATAATCTGCAACTGACTTTATTTAAAAAGCTTGACGGAAAACGTTACCGTCTCGTTAAAAGCATTTAAGAAAAATATTTTCTTTTAAAAGTCTTGAAAGATATTCAAGTACAGGCTTTTCAACTATTTAGATGAATGTTAAACTTCGTCTTTCGTTATGTACTAAGTTTGAATATTTTAAGTGCAGCCACACTGTAGGCGAGTCAGACGTTCATTCAATAGAACTTGTCTACAAAAATTTTACAGAGACGCAGATTTTTTGTAACTGTCTGGACTCTGGACCTTCTCCACGATTGCAGTTGTAGTGCATTGCACGATGATAACGCATATTCGGTTAACATTTATGTCTCGTTTAGATGTAAATTGAATACAATACATAATCACCTCGTCAAATAGTATCTTGCTTACTACAATTATTAAACAACAGCAAAATTTTCTTAAAAATTCAATGATATTTTTTATTTAATTGATGTAGGGATTTTTATTTTATTTGAACGCCTTTACAAAAACTCTTATTAAATATTTAATAATTTGCTCTTTATTTTATTCTCAGGCGGCGCAACCTTCGTAAATCCATACGTCAGTAAAGACCGTGTCGACATCAACCAGGTATGGGTGGAGATACCTTCAACCCTCGTGGCTCTTGGAGGTGACGTGCACATCCACGTCCACGGGGCTTCAGGAACAGGTCTGCGAGTCCGCCTCGCTCGCGATGACTACGATGGTAGGACACTCCTCGCTACCATGCCCTTGGCACTCGACTCCGAGAACCGGATGACACTTCCTTGCGGCTATTTTTCTAGAGGAGGCACTTATTACCTAGAATTAGTTTCCGATAAGGACACATATTTACCAGACTACGATAACACGACAGAGTTATCTAAGCATGATGTGGATAATAGAGTTAAAAGGGACGTTAACGATGGCAGTGTGATGGAGACTGGTGATAGTCTGGTGAAGTCTTGGAAGTTTGATGTTTCGTGGCCGTCGGCGAACTTGGACGTGACACCCGAGCAGATACAGACGTATCCTGAGAGGCAGGTGATGGCCATCTTGGACTTCCCGAGAGTGGTGTGCACGCCAATAGAGTCTAGTGCTGACTTCTGGTTGGAACTGCTGTATTGCGGCCATTCGAGTGGTGGAGCTGTTCTCTGTGATGGAAAGAATACCAGTTCACATGCTCATGTCTTGTATTCTGAACAGGTAATTAATACATCTTTTTAATTACTCATATCATCATCATTTCAACCCATAAAAGTCCTACTGCTAGGCATAGGTCTCCTCCAAACACCTTGGAGGGAATTTAGCCTACTATCACGCTGGTGCCAGATAGGTTGGTATAGGGTTTTCTATAGAATTTTACTTTTCTCGCATTGTTCTTGTCTGCTTATGATTACGAGTACTCCCTTATAATTAATTATATAAACTTAAAAAATTCTGTAATAAAAATTTATTAACATATTTAGGCCTCACCTAATTTCCGCCACAGCGAGCGATTTTGTGCCGCCCGCATCCAACAGCCACCAGCAATCTTTACCAAGACATAACAATATATATATACACATATATTTTCAACATATTTATCTACATTTTCTTATCGCATAAGAGATCTGATACTGTAGTGTACAATTACGTTATAATAATGCAGGAATAATAGTATATAATATAATGGGTAATACAAAATACGAGTTTCACATTCGTAATATTAGAAGTGGTCATTACATGCATATGTGTCAGTGTTCGGGAGATTTGTAAGTGTATTATGTATTAATTACTTTAATATATATCGAGCGATGGTGGCCATTCGATAAGAAACCGGCGTACAAATCACGCGCCCCGATTTCGCTCCCGACCGGCAGTACCAATGTTGATTCCACTTTGTGGAATTTATATGTACTAGTCAAGTGACCTACCATCTGCTAACGGTAAAGGACAACATTGTGAGGAAACCCACATACCCTAGAGTAAATTTTATGAGTATGTCTGATCCACCAACCCGCACTAGGCCAGCGTGAGTGGCCTTAACCCTCTCAGCTCTCTAGTTAAAGAAGAGGAAACCCGGTCCCAGCAGTGGGAATTAATGGGTTGCTGGTGAACTTTAATATCGTAGATAATATATTGTTTTATGTATCCAGATGCACGGTTTCCCTGGTCGTCGCACGATGACGTTACGTTGTGAACTGTTCGGCCAGGCAGGCGACTACGCGCTCACGTTGAGGCCTGCTGCTGCTTCCGGTCCCCAGGACCTTGCTACTGCTTTTATAAAGGTAAAAATTATATTATGGTTTTATTACTATTGTTAAGCTTCAGGTTAGGTAGTCTATTGGTATTCCTAATATTCCTAATTCTAAAATGACTATAAATTGCGACGTTGCAACTTCGATTGTACGTATGCTCTTAACTGTTTTTTAAAAATGGCTCACAGATTATGAATCTTGTGTCTCGGTAAATAATCAATTCTAAAACGTTACTAAAAAATAATAAATCCATGATTACGAACAATTTTGCATTGTTTATTGATTGATTTAATATAATCTATATTAGTTTGTGAACATTTGTTTTCATTTCAGCTATAAAGCTTCCAATTCCGGGGTGAAACTCTCATTTTACTAGGCTATAATATTAGGATTACACTGGTAGGCAATAAGAAGTTTACATTGTCTGTGGACGAATTTATGTCGTCATTATTAAAACGAGTTCTCAATAATTTGTAAAATAAATATTTATGATATCGCTTCATTTTGTATAGTAAAATTATAAGGAGAATTATTCAAACAAAGCATATCAAAATGAAGTACTTGCCCTAAATTTTACACAAGACGTATAAGTATCAGGATGCCTTCCAAATTAGTCTAACTTAATCAACTGTCCGCTTATGAATCGTGACACAATAGGCGTTGCCCCTGAGTTTACATCCAGTTTACTTTATAAGGGTCGAGCAATGTTAATTAAAATTCTTCAAGTCCTCAGAAGGTCCAAATAAAAGAAGATTTACCTGAATTTGTTAAACTACCTTGTTGACAACATGTTTTAAATTTTATAGGATCACTCGTTTGCGGTAATCAAAACAAAACCTCGCCTGACTTCAATTCTCATTAAAAGCCTTTTCAAATGAGCACTTCCTTAAATATTTATAAAGGCGCGAGCCGAGTAGGTCAGCCAACACTCAAATTTTACTATGGATATGTTTCAAAAAATGATATCCTAAGTTATTAAAACAGAATTGTTTATATAAACTCATCTTATTCAAATTAGTGGATAAATTCGATCCCAATGGCATTTGCCCGCATATCTCAATAAGAAAAGCATTTGACCTAAATTGCCAAGGTGGGTGGATAAAATTTTTTCATTTTTGTAAAAATTAAACTACTTACTGATTCAAACTGAAAAAAATAATTGTTAAGTGTTGGATAGCGTTTATCCGTTTATCGAAGAAGGCTATATAACATATAACACTACGCTATGACCAATAGGAGCGGAGTTCTGTCCAAACTAAGAACCACGGGAGCGGAGCTCCATGCAACAACTAGTCTAAAATATTCTTGTGGTTGGTTCCGTCTACAACAGACAAGAAAAAAGGTCGCCATTTTGTCAATAAAATAATAACTCCACAATATTGTTATTTTCTTAAATTAAGATGAGTGGAACAAAAACCGATTATACTTTATAACGGTTCCAACATAAACTCCGTGAAACAATCTACATAAAAGTTTATGTTTAATAAATGGGCCCTGGTTTAAGTGTTGCACCATTATTTTGTGCCGACAACATTTTTACGGTGCGAATAATTTTATCTGTACGGTTTAGAACTTAGTGTGATATTGATGAGTTCGAGTATTTTTATATGGTTCGAGATTTTTGTTTGAAATTTTATTACGGAATCCACATTAGTAGAAACGTGGTCTCCGAAGGAGTGGGCAAACATTTTCCCAGTCATGTTAAAACCCATTAAAATAGATGGCCAGCCTATTCCCATTAACCAATTATTTTTATTTTTAATTAAAAAAATATATTTTCAGGCTTCAAGCTGATACTGAGAATTTTGTCATATAAAAATCCAATCCGTTTTGCCAGAAATCAGACCCAACACCTCTTGGCCAGCAGTCGTAGCCTGTATCGTCCCACTGTTGAGCAAAGGCCTCCTAACTTTTCTCTGCTGTGATCCCCAGCCTGCTTCCACCAGTCCTTCTCATACGTATGTCGTATGTCACACCAACGTTTCTTAGGCCTACCTCGGCGACGATGCCCATCTTCAGGGCCCACTGATGCTTTCTTAAAATGTGACCCACCCACTCCAATTTTAACTTAGCAGACTTATTGCCAACGTCCTTAACTCCAGTCAGGGAACGTATGTCGGTATTACGAACTCTGTCGCTTAGAACCATACGGATATTATAACATAATAAATTAACACTTTTGCATTTATGTAAAGTAGTTAGTACTTTACATCAATGCAAAAACAATTATGTATCTTTTTGCTAATGACATTGAATTAACATCATCAAATATAATCTAGCATTGCTAAGTTGAAGCGATTCTATTAGTATTTAATAAAAAAACACCCCTCAAAACGCAACCTTAGTTTCGATTTTGAGCAGTTTCTTACTAGAATATGATTATTATACCTAAATGTGAAAATGAGGATGGATGGATGGATGTTTAGTATTTGCTCCAGAATCGCTAAAAGGATCCGTTAGAAATTTGCCACACAAATAGATGATAGCCTGGAATCGAACTGCTATTTTTGATCACACCTAGTTACTTAGAAGATAATACCTAATACCTATCAACGTATTCTATTACATTTAATTTAAGTTGCCAATCTATGAAAATTCAAATTGAAATCACTGGCAGTGATTGTAAAATTTTCCAAATTATTGATTTGAAAATTCACAGTTATCAACTTAATACCGAAGTCAGGTGTCCCATTACTTCCACATCATTAACCAATGAAGAGTTTCCATTAGCAAAGGAAACCACTTTGTTCAGTGCAGGAAGGTAATCATACTTATTTCCAACGAGAGACTGAAATTTATTTGTAGATTAAACTTCTTGTAAAAGTACTTGTTCTTATTTTATTTCCTTTTCTAAGTAAAAGGTACTGGAGATTTTAAATGCGATAAAAGAATAAATTGTGTTAGTAACATACCTACGCTTCTGAAATAATGCTTCAAAAACGACGCACGCTTTTTCCCCAAAGAGAAGTCGGAGGTGATTCACCCTACACAGGCAGGGATTGGACTATCAAAAGGACTGAATAGGTTTTTTTACCATCATGCCAGCCTGTACGTCTGTTTGCCACCGTCGTGGTATAAAAAAACTGTATGTAGAGTTCAAACTTCGAGCTAATAGTGAGAATTATTTAAATGAAATGAATTTTTTCAATAACAATTTTATACGTTTCCTCAGGCGGACTGGTCGGAACAATTCGTGCTAAATGTTCATGGCGGGTCGGTGTTCCCGTGCGGCGACGGCGTCAGGGTTCTGTTCCAGTACCCAGAGTGTGTGCTGGAGGGAGCCGACAGGGTCAGGGTGTTCGGACGAGACGCCGACAGACTTCGATACGTGGCCGAGCAGAGAGTACGCAGGTAGGTCACATCAGTTTCTCGGCAATTGTATTATCATCATCATCATCATAATTATCATCAATAAAATATGATTAGGCATTTGGTTGGTCTGTAGCAAAATTGGAAGTCGTGGGATCGATTCCGACCCATCATCAGAAACCCATTAATGTCCCACTGCTGGGCTCAGGTCTCCACTCCTCTATCTAGAGAGCTGAAAGGGTTTAGGCCATAATCCACACACGCTGGCCTAATGCGGGTTGGTTAATAATTTATAGCACTACAGTTTTCAATCTCCCAAATACCTGAACAAGGGAAGAAAACATAGCTATCGCATTGCTATGCTGATTACAAAAAGACTAATATTTTTCTCTTGTGGGCCGTGTCCAGCAGTGGGACGTGAAGAGTTGTTGAATAATATCTTTTAGAACCACAATCCCTATTTTAACCTCACATTACTATGCCATAAATAAGTAATATCGTTAATTAATTGTTAACACCGTCGTCTAAATCCCTTACAGCGCTTAATTAGTGAATGCTTGTATAATTTGTGCATGCTGTAATTTGTGGGTTCCGTAATCGGTTTAGTTGGTTGGAATGCTGATTTCAGCTCTATTCGATAGTTGAGAATTATAATGTAAAGGATAATGCATGCATAATAATAAGGGAATTGCTATAAATAAATCCGAATTGTTACATAATATGCTATATAACCAATTTGCATTGTTAATATTGTTTGTTAGATTATTTTTCTCTTTAATATTTGGTATTTTTATTCACACTTTCACAGTATGCCAAAGGATGCTAATATAAGCTTGTATCTATATAGACTATTTAAAAACACATTATTATACTTGCCTACTAAGTACCTACCTACATACCTAAAAATTAAATTTATAAACACACTCAAAAAAAAAATGTACAGATCATAAAAATATTTGTTTCGACCCGGGAATCGAACTTGAATCCTCGGAAACCGCAATCGTATACACTGCGCTAACTAGGTGATTATATAATAATATTATTACTATGTAGATGTTGCCCGGCGTCTCGCTCCCGGCGTTCTTTATTTGGCCACTGCTCAGTTCCTATTGGGCGTGTGATGTCATATAGCCTATAACCATCCTCGATAAATGAGGTATCCAGTACTAATAGAATTTTCAAATCGGACTAGTAGTTCCTGAGATTAGCGCGTTCAAGCAAACTACCAACTCTTCAGCTTTATAAATTTAGTATAAATTTAAATTTACAATTTTGATTCCATTAGTGTCTTGAGCCTGGTTATTGGTATTTAAACTTAGGGACTTCTTGGTATTAAGTTTATTGCGTGCAGTTTGTCACCTGTATCCACCCATCAGGGCCATTACAGAGTGCTGTTGAAGCATAATTTTCCTCATTGTTTCAGAGGGAAGCACACGGCGTCATTCGACTGTCGGTTGTTCAGCGAGCGGTACCCAGAATACTGCTTCGTGTACGTATCTCAGGCAGTCACGGGTGCCGTCGCCGATGTTAGAATGGACTGCCTACCTACGTCACCAGTATCAGGTAAAATAACAATCAAATCAACAGCTTCTTTAAATAGACTCCACCGAAGCGTAAAACGAGAAGAAATCAGTCGTGAAAAATCAATTGACATGACCTGAGCGACTTTTTTATACCTCGACCTACTCTGAAGAGTCATAGGGGGAGATGGAGATCATAATGAAATATGTAATGATATATTTTGTTTGTTGTCATTTCAGATGGTGGTGCTGGTGGTTGGGGCGAGTGGTCAGCTTGGTCAGCGTGTCCAGCGCCGGCACATTGTTCCACCCGTACACGTAGCAGACACCGCTTTTGTGATTCACCGCCACCGGCTTATGGCGCCAAATTTTGTGACGTACGTACAACCATAGTTACATTTATTTATTTATATGGATTGTGAAAATTTTTGAAGTAAACCGGTATCATTACAAATCATTTATATAAAGATGACTGCCAGAAACATAGACTAAATATTTATTGATTATTCTAATATCCAATTTCTCTTTTATTAGACTTTATCGTAAAAACTTTATGCAAAATAATAATTATCACGTAAGATATACAATTTAACCTTACAAGGATACTTGACACTTTACCAGTATTAAAATAAAGAAGTGCACTCAAAATCTATTGATAAGTAAGTTGTTAATAAGCCTACCTGTTTCTCGTTGCCATGTTTGGTGAAGGTGGTTACTATGACGAGTAACTTGGCAACCGCAAGCGATTAGTCAATACGCTCTACCATTTGTCGTCAAAACACACTTTAGTACGACACTACCTTTCGATTTTAGTAGTATTTTATTTATTAAGATCAATTAAAATGGGACCGAAGAAAGAAAAAGGTAAAAAAGAGGAAGAAAATGTACATTTCAATGAAGTGGAGAAGACATTCATGGAATTGCAGCTTGCTGAATGTAATCGAAAAATCGCCAGACTTCGAACTGCAGTTGAAGAATTCGAAGCACGCAATGAGGAATTACAACAAGCTTATGATAAGCTGGACGAAGATAGAGCTGATATTATTTCCTATTTAAAAAAAGCACTCGCTGTCAAGAACGAAGAAAACAATGAATTAAAAGAAAAAGTAAAAGGTCTTGAAGAAATCAGAGAAATAGAAAATGCAAAATTTCATGAAACAGTCACTACTCTAGAAAAGGATTTCATTATGATGAAAGATCAACTGACGTCCGAAAATAAATTATTGGCTGGTAAAATTAATACTCTTGAAGAATTTAGAGCTATTAGAGACGATTTGATGAAGAAATTTGAACAACAGGAAGAAGATTTTCAAAATCAAGAAATGAAATATAAAAGGATTATTTATAATGCTGAAAAAAAGTTTGTGATTGGCAAAGACAAGTTGAAAAAGGAAATGGAGGCAAGACTACTACAGCTTGCTCAAGACTTTCAAGATGCTACTGAGCTTAGAATTGCTGCGTCCACTCACAGGGTAATACGAGAAAATATTGCAATAAGTAATGAACTAGATAATATTTTGTCTTCCCAGCGGAAAGTAGCAAACCAGAATGAAGCGTATAAGGAACAAGTAAAGGCCGCGCATATTGCAAAGGAATTAGCTGAAGAGGAAAGGGACAAAGCTTTAAATAAAAGTGTAGTGCAATTAAAGGTTATTGAGCAACTCACAACTGCTTTTGAAAATACTAATAAGGAAAAAGGATTGTTTGAAAAAAGAAGTTATGATTTTGAGACACTACAAGCAAAGATAGAAAAGTTAACAAAAGAAAATAATGATTTAGTTGTACAAATACGTATTTTAGAACAAAATTTACATATAAAAATGACTGAACAGAATAAATCGATAATGGAAGCTACAAAAATTAGTAAAGAACGTAATGCTCTTAGAAAAATATTAAAAGAAGCTGCAATTGCAATACAAGCTGCTTTGAAATTAGATCAGTGGTCCCGAGCAGACTCAGCACGTGCAGCTGTAGATAGGCAATTTTTACTCTCAAATTTACTTGAAATAGTATCACAATATCGTGAAGTTCAAGAATCTGATTCACTAGCTACTGTCGCTTCATTTAGTAAAGTTTATGAAGAAGGAGACCTCGGTTTTATTCCTAAAATTCCAGTAAAGAAGAGAACTTCTAGAACAGTTTCTGAATCTACTCAACTATTGCAAAAACGATCAGAATCTTTTGTAGATATAGACAAGAAAAGTATTGTATCTGAAACTGTATCGACATATGGACCTAGCGGTAGCATTGCGACTATTCCAGAGCATAAAGTATTGCCTGAATCGTCTCTTCAAAAAGTAAGTGAAGAAAAGCCCAGTCTTAAATCATTTGTTACGTCTCATACTACATTAACAGAAGAGGAGGACATGTGTGAAGAAGATTTTAATAAATTTGAAGTAGAAAAGAAATTATTGGAGAGTAAAGTTGAGATACAAAAATCGGTAATGAAGGATTTGATGCTATCTCAAGTAACTTTTAGAATGTCAAGAGTAGATATGACTCAAAAAGCTAGCGAAATGAATTTGATGGAAATGAAATCTGTAACGGGTCAGCAAAGCATCCAGGATATAGAGGTAGTTGAGGAAGTAACGGAGCCCGAGCCAGATGTACAGGACGATGATGTCAACGAACAAGAAGATAATAAAAATAAAGAAGAAACAGTTGAAGCGACGTCTTCGCTTGAAACTGGAAGGACAGTAGAACATCTTGCAATAGCAGAAAAAGACGTGGATTTACCAGCACAGGCTTCAGATGAAGAAGAACAATCCGAGAAGCTAGGTTAAAATAATGCTATAAGATTTTTTATACTTTTGTATCTTTATTTGATATTTTTAATGATCACTGTAATGCATCTAAAACTAAATAAGAAAGCGTCAAATGATAAATAATATTAAAAAGAGGATTTTAAAAATTTACCAGTTTTGTGGACAATTATATCATACAGGTCCTGCTGCGAGTATCAATTAATACCAAGTAAGTATAATAATTCCCTATATATTTTAATTCCCTCCACATTCTTTCGAGGAGACCTATGCCCAGTAGTGGGACATTTATGGGTTGAAATGATGATGATGAAGTATAATAAAATTAATGAAAATTAGAGTCTAGGTCTTTTTTAAATAAAAAAAAATAAATTTCTACTACATAATTCTACTTTTCTAATGAAAATACCAACGTACCACTGCTGGGCACGGGTCTTCTCCAAAGAATGTGGAGAGAATTAAGCCGACTATACCACGCTGTGGCGGAAATTAGGTGAGGCCTATGTTCAACAGCTCGGCTGATATGATGATGATGATACCACGCTGGTTGGTATAGGGTTTTGTATCGAATTTCCCTTTTTCCGCAGTGCTCTTGTCTGCTTAAAGTTACTCCCAGTCGCTTTGAACGACACCCACGGGTTTAAATGAGGTAGTGGCATTATGTATTCTTAGTCAGTCACTAACTACACGGAATATAAATGAAATACGTAAAATATTATCACATAATGTAGACCAAGCCTAAATACATCCAACAAATTATTAGGTGCTCGCACTCTATTTAAAGAGCTTTCAAAGCGATTGTCCGACGCTTCCCGTGACCGACAGGCTGGCTATTTTCTTGCACAAAGAATAAGCATTGCCATCCAGCGTGGCAATGCTGCCAGTCTGTTGGGCACTTTTCCCACAGACAATGGCAGCGATGCGGAGGAATTTTATGATGCCGTATTTTAATTTGTAATTTCCTCCCCCTTTTTTATTTTTTAATGATACATTTAGTTAGTTTTTATTTGTAAATATTATTTTTAAATTTAGTTTAAATAATAAGTGTATAATAAATTACTTACATCCAACAAAATGGTTTTTACTCAATTATAAATCATTAATTTATATAATATATTAAGATAAATTAAAGCTTTTTTCTTGAAAACATTACGATAGAGCTTGAAGAAATGATGACGTCATGAGTATCGATAAGAATTCGAACCGTAAATACATATTTATATTCAAATTAATTTTCAAAATTCATATTTTCTATTATTATTAATTTTGGACACTATAGAACTAACTGATCTGGTACGTTCACTAATAAACTGGACTATAGTAGGTTCTCTAAGTGCACTAGTAGCCCTTTTTGGCTTCACAACACAACGTAAACACAGTACACACACACAGTACAGTATTTTAAAAAATATGGTGAAGGGACAGACTTTTCTGAAAATTTCATTTACCTATATAGATTGCAATTTATTTTCCTTACAAAGATAATTTTGTGCCTACTTCCTTATTTGTATTAGAACTATTAGTATATAAACATTTTCAATAGAATAATTAATTATGTCTTTCTTATACCGATATTATTGCGTGCATTATTTCTATCCTAACACACTGTACCGTACATAATAGTGTCACACCACATCAGCTAAAGTTTTCTTTAAATATAATTATTTTTACTCATCATATAAATTTATTTTTATTTTATTTTAGGTTACATAAACATCAAATAAATTTATTATGTCTATCATCTATTCTCATCTATCTACCTCTAGAGAGGCCTATGTCCAGCAGTGGACTAATGCGGTCCGAATTCGATTCTGACCGGCAGGCAGTACCAATGTATTAAGATATATTTATTTGAGCAAAAGCAAAAAAAAAAAAAAAAAAACACGTGTAATTTAGAGGAGATACAGTCATCAAGTTAATAGTTCAATTAAAGTGGTAATAACATGCAAATAGGTACAAATGTCATAATAATAAATAAAATATACTAATATTAAAGAAAGATGTCGGATTGCTATATTAAGGTATTATTCCATTATGACTATCTCACACCTACAACTAAAATTTATAAGGAAACGAAATTTATGAATATTAAACAACTTTACACATACTGTTCTAGCATACTAATAAGAATGATTTTAAACAAATCAATTCACACACAGATACATTTCACTAAAATCAGGTGTGCAGCAGTACAATAAGTTACCCAAGGAAGTTAAAAACGCGAATTCATTTATTATATTTAAATCCAAATTGAAGAATCACATATTAAATGACCAGACCTTATTAAATTAAACATACTTGCCCTACTGAATGTTTACTGTATGGTGGCACCGTTCCTCCTGCTAATTACTTTTTCATTTGCGGGTGGATCTAAAATAGTGTTTAGAACTACGTTTGTGTTGTAAATTATTTGCATAACTTGTGTTAAGATGTATTAGTGCTTAGCTTAAAGTAGAATAATAATTGTCATCATTACATCCAAGTGTGTGTGAAAATGTGAACATAATTAGAAATAATAACAAAAGTGTGTCAAATGACTGTTCAATTATCTAAACTTATATTATATTGTGTACTGTATGTTCTCAAGTAAGTGAAATTGTAATTTCTTATTGAGAAATAAACTTCTTTAACCATAATAAATTTAATAAACAATCTTAATGTCATTTTGAAAGATCTGTCAAATTTTAGTCAGAATAGCACAGAGTAAAACCAAAGAGAATAACTTGTTTGGTTAATGTGACTACAGATTACGAGGTTATCCGAGATGATATTTTTGCAGCCTGCGAATAATTATTGTACTGAGTCTGAATGTATATTTAGTCCGTTCACTTTGTTGAATATATACAGGGTTGTTGGTAATTCTATGTATTCCGGGCATGACAAGGTAGGGCAGCCCAAATGCAACAAATTTAGGCCCCCCAATGTATGGCCGAAAATTAATAGTTTTTGAGATATTGTAGAAATAGCATTTTTTTGGAAAATACCCTATTTTACCAGATTCTGACTAAATAAAAAAAAATTGGTAAATAGGATGTCGTTCAAATGTTTTTTTATTTGTAGATAAATCTAAAACATATCTTGAGAAGCAATAAAATAACTAAAAACATTTTAAATTTGCTTGCTAGAGCTAATAACGTATTTTATTTTATAGAAAAATTTTACATTATACGACAGTAAAAGTCGCGCAGTTTAAAAAAATGCTATGACACTGAACGTACAAATTACTATAAAAATTAGTCGGTTTCATAAGCTATCCAAAAAGGTATAATAATGGAAACAGGTAAAATTGGGTATTTTCCAAAAAAATGCTATTTCTACAATATCTCAAAACTATTAATTTTCGACCATACATTGGGGGGCCTAAATTTGTTGCATTTGGGCTGCCCTATCTCGTCTTGCCCGGAATACATCGAATTACAAACAACCCTGTATATATAGGATGGGCGGGAGTTAAAAAATAGGATAAATAAAAATAATAATATCATTGTTAAATTAACCAACCCTCAAAACCGATTGAACTTAATTAATGTAAGTGTACGCAATTAATGTATTGACTACCCGTTATCGTCATATAAACACTTTTTTCAATAATGAAATAAGTAAAAGATAAAAATAGGATGTTAACTACCGATACAGCGTACCTAAATCTCAATTCAGCCTTTTGCAGTTCACTGTTGAACATAGGCCAGTCAAAATAACACCTCTTTCAACAAAATCTTCTCTATGTTTCGAAGAAGGAAAGAATTTGAAAAAAATTATATGATAAAACAATCATCATCCATTATTGTCATTAATTTTGTTATGTGATATTGAGTTGTATGTATAAATCATTATTTTAATATTTTAATAAGTTCCTATAGGTATATTTTCCAAACATGGCACCAAAACCAAAAGGAAAGCAGGTTCCCGAAGCTTCTGCTACTGCCGTATTTTCCGAGGTTGAGAAGGCTATGTATGAATTAAAAATAGCAGATATCAACAGAAAACTTGCTAGATTAAGAGCAGCTATTACTGACTACGAACAGCGAAATGAAGAACTGCAAAATGCCTATGACAAACTGGATGAAGATAGAGCTGATGTTATTTCTTACTTAAAACGGGCATTGCATCAAAAGACTGAAGAATGTGTTGAACTGAAAGACAGAGTTAGGGGCTTGGAAGAGTTAAGAGAGGAAGAACAAAAACAATTTAAGGAGACTGTTACCACACTTGAAAGGAGTTTTGATACTATGAAAGCTCAACTTACATCAGAGAATAAGCTATTAGCTGGCAAAATTAACACACTAGAGGAATTTAGAGCCATTAGAGAGGATCTCTTGAATAAATTTGAACGTCAAGAACAAGCTTTTGAGGATCAAGAAATGAAATATAAGAGAAAAATTTACGATGCTGAAAAGAAAATTGTAATTGGTAAAGATAAATTGAAAAGAGAAATGGAAGCGAGGTTATTAAATCTAGCACAAGACTTTCAAGATGCAAGTGAAAGCAGAATTGCAGCATCTACGCATAGAGTTCTTCGAGAAAACATAGCTCTGAACAATCAGTTAGATAATTTGTTATATACCCAAGCAAAAGTTGCTGACCAAAATGAGAAATTAAGAGAAAGTCAATTAGCTGCACACAACGCTAAGGAAGTAGCTGAGCTTGAAAGAGATAAAGCAATTAATAAAAGTGTTGTTCAAGTGAAGGTAATTGATCAGTTAACTTTGGCATACCAAAACGTGCAAAAAACCAACTCTTTTAATCAACGAAAATTACACGATTATCAGAACCTTCAGGTAAAAGTACAAAAGTTAACAAAAGAGAATGAGAAAATGACGTTACAAATACGAATTCTTGAGCAAAACCTTCATGCTACATCGGGAGAGCAAACAAAACACCTTGTTTCAACAGCACAACTCACTAAAGAATGCGATAGATACAGGAAAATTATAAAAGAAGTAACAAGTGCCATACAAGCAGCTATGAAAACTGATCAATGGACTTTATTAGATCCTGCTCGTGAAGTGTTGGAAAGAAAAGTAGTATTAAAAAATATACTAAGTGTCATAATTCATAAACATCGGTTTGCCGATCATGCAGAATCCTTAGAATCACTGATGTCATTTAGTGATATCTATGAAAAAGGAGCCTTAGGTGTTGTTCCAAAACCAACCCCAGGATTTTCCAAGCCATCGAAAGTTTCATCTGTTTTAACAAGTGTATCGCATGAATCACGTGAAAGCAGTGCCGAAGCAACGCCTTCTATGGACTTTTCTGTTATTTCTTTCAAGACAGTTCCAAGTATACATATTATGCCTCAGGCAGAGGAAAAGTCACAAAGTTCTATAGAAAGTATACCATCATTTACGGTTACGTCTATACATTCCTCTGCGTCTTCTGAAGAACCAGAAGCCGTCGACTCGTTTGAAGCTTTGACTGATGTAGAAAAACAACTGGCACAGAGCAAGCTAGAGATACAAAAGTCTATACTAAAAGATTTGGCAATGTCTCAGACACCATCTCGCTTTATGGATAATGTAAGTAATCTGGACATGAAACCGAAATCGTTGGAATCAAGAAGTGGTATGCAAATGGGTGTATCTGAAAGTAAACAAATAGAAGGCGGTGCTGAACAAAAAGAAAAACCAGATGATGCCCCAGCAGCTGAACCTGTAGTAGCAGTTGAGGGCGCTACATCTGAGGAGTCGCCACCAGCTGAGGCTCCAGCAGCTGAGGCTGGTGTAGATACGGTAACTGACGAAGAAAAAAAAAACAAGAAAGAAATTGAAAACGAAAAGGAAGCATAGTTGAACCAACAAAAACTTCTAAAATAAAATAACACTATAACGAGTAAAACATAATAAATATATCTAAAATAAGAAGCGAACTCATAAATTTATTTTGTATCCGGAGAGGGAAAGGACAAAGGACAAAAACTCAATCAAGTAACATCCTGTTGAGTTGAAGTCATCTTACAATTATCATTTTATGGGCTTGTTATTAGTTATAATGATATTAAAAATGTATTTTACTTTTGTTAAAATAAAAGTATTAATAACTATAATATACTTTTTTTTTGTATCAGCGCCGCTTCAGGCCTTCCCGGTGGCCAGTTACCATTTGTGATTCACCCGCCTCCTACTATTATAACAAAGCGTAAACCAAATCATAAATTTAATGAAAGTGCCTGCATATTTTAAAACATAAATTACGAATATGTTTATGATAAATTGTAATGATTCTTATAGTAGGCGTTCTAATACTTACCACTGAGGTTTCAAGACGCTTGCAATATCACAAGTGTCCCTTCTGTGCAGCTTCATGAAATTGCGTTTACGCAATTCGCAATTTTACGCAATTTCTGTGTATGAAAATGAGTTCTTCATCTATTTAATGGATCTTTTTAACGATTTATAAGTTTTGTGTGATTGCGATATTATCTATTTAAACTATATTACCTATTCTAATATATTATAAAGCTCTAGTGTTTGTTTGTTTGTTTGGTTGAACGCTAGGATCTCAGGAACTACTGGTCCGATTTGAAAAACTCTGTTGGTGTTGGATAACCCATTTAACGAGAAAGGTTATTGCGACTTCTAGTATTTTATGATATTATAAATCTGTAGAGTTTTTTGTTTGTTTGGATGAACGCGCTAATTTCGGAAACTACTGATCCGAATCGTAAATTATTTTTGTGTTGAATAGCCAATTTATCGAGGAAGGCCTTTAGAGTAACGTAACATGATATTATATTATAATAATATCACGTAATACAATAACGTTAACGTTTGGTCGCAAAAAGAGCTGAATATTGATGATAATACAAAAATATTATGAGTTTATAAACATAGTTCCTTCATCGCAAAGTCAAAGCGATTTTGCTTTTACAATGTGTTTTAATTTTTGAGCAGGTCATACTTATTATACAACTGACTGCAACCTTTTGTGATAGAAGAAACATATTATATGAAGTTTCAATTAGAAAAAAAAAACATAATTGTCATCAAAAGTCATTTGTATAAATGTTTTTATTGAGAGCTTTTTAGTTCTTTGAAAATATTTTTACTTTATTTGTTTAATATATTCATATTTACATTTTTGCTAGTAATAATATATTTTATAATCATGGGGCCAAAACCGAATGCAAAGAAAAAAGACAAGACTGAAATAGATATGCAATTTAATCAAGTCGATTATGCTATGAATGAACTGAAAATACAAGACCTTAATAGAAAACTTGCTAGATTAAGAACAGTTGTTGAAGAATATGAACAAAAATTTGAAAAAATGCAAATAGCATATAATCAATTGGATGTAGATAGGGCTGACATTATTGCCTATTTAAATAAATTGGTTACATCGAAGACTGAAGAAAATGTTGAACTGAAATGTAGAGTCAAAGAGTTAGAAGAGACATATGAAGTAGAGCTAAAAAAATTTAACGAAAAAACACATGAACTTGAACACAATTTTGATACTATGAAAGCTCAACTAACCTCACAAAATAAGCTTCTTGCTGGAAAAATTAACACTCTTTCAGAATTTAAAGCAGCTAAAGAAGATTTGATGCAAAGGTTTGAGGAACAAGAACAAGCTTTTCAAGATCAAGAAATGAAATATAAAAGAAAAATTTATGACACTGAAAAAAAATTTATAATTGGTAAAGACAGGTTGAAAAAAGAAATGGAAGCAAAGTTATTACAACTAGCACTAGACTTTCAAGATGCAAGTGAGTCTAGAATAGCTGCTACTACGCATAGAATGATACGAGAAAATATATCTTTGAATAATCAATTTGATGATTTGTTGTTCATGCAAGCAAGACTTTCCGAACAAAATGAAAAATTAAAAGAAAGCCAACTTGATGCCCAAAGCGCTAAGAAAGTAGTTGAAGATGAAAAATACCAAGCAATTAGTAAAAGTATAATACAATTGAAAGTTATTGCACAGTTAACGACGGCTTACGAAGATCTGAAAAAACATAATGCAAAACATGAAAAAAAATTACACGACTATGAGCATCTTAAAATAAAAGTGCAAAAGTTGTCAAAAGACAACGAGAACATGGCTTTACAAATGCGAATACTTGAACAAAATCTACACGCTGTTACAAATCAGCAAAATAAAAATGAAGTGCTCTCACTAAAACTTACTAAAGAAAACAATAAATACAAAAAGGTGATAAACGAAATAACTGCTGCTATAAATGCGGCCTTAAAAATGGACCAAATGGTCAGATTAGATCCTTCTCATGAAATATTAGAGAGAAAAGTAGTATTGAAAAATATTCTTAGCATCCTAGAAAAACATAAGATCGGCAAAAAAGCCACTGAAGAAGAGTCCGTAGAATCACTAGTTTCATTTAGTAGTATATATGAAATAGGTGACCTTGGTTTTATGCCAAAATTACCTGCAGGATTTAAAAAACCATCAAAAATATCAGTTTTATCATCAGAATCACGTGTATCGTCTAAAAAGAGCTCTACAAAAAGTTTTTCTGAAAAATCTTTAGATATTTCTCTGAAGACTTGGAACAGTCAGGTACCAATAATACCTAGGATAGAAGAAGCCTCTTTAGGTCCCAAAGACAGTATTTTATCATTTGAGGTTAGGTCTATGCACTCTAGTATTGGATCAAGAGATGTTGAAAAAGTTAAGTCAGAAGATGCGTTGACTGAAGTAGAAAAACAATTGGCACAGAGCAAACTGGACATACAACGGTCTATATTAAAAGATCTGGCGCAGACTGATTCGTTCCGTCATACTGATATTACAACTATTGATCGAGTAAGTCAATCAGAGTTTAAAAAAAAAGTGGGTTCGGCCGATCTTTCTAAACTAGAAGATACAAAAGATATACCAAATGCCTCATTTGACAAGGATGGTAAGATTAATGGTATAGAAGATACTAGCCTTGGTACTCCAAAAGAAGAAACAAACAGAGAAGGTGGTCCAACTGAAGGTAATCTAGGACATGAGGTTCATGAAGATGATATTGCAACAAACACCCTAGATATGGAAGTTAAAGAAAGCAAAGAGTTAGAGGATAACGGAGATAAAAATAAATTAAAACAAAATATGACAATAGTAGACAATGGACAAAATAAAGAAGGGGGAGGTAGTTAAGAAAGTTCTGAACAACTGGTATAAAAATAAATACTATGACAGAATCATAGTGTTCACATTTAGGCATAAACAAATATGGCTGCTAAATTTTTATTTTTTTTAAATTAATATTGTATTTTTTATAATAATATAACTATGCTAAAATTTTGATAATTATTTATTTGTAATTTGTATTTTATTATAAATAAAATTTCAATTGTTATATTTATTTAAAATTCAAAGTATTAGTTTAGTCAACAAAAGGGTTGTAGAGTGCGTGAAAAGGAACCTAAGTGATTTCTTCGAAAATTTATTACGGATGCTTAGAAAGTGAACATACTGAAAGTCCTGACGTTTCGGAGATGAGCCGAAGTCGGGGGTGGGGGGTAAAGGTACCATTTTTTAGCTTTTGGCTTATAACAATTGGCACTTGAGAGAGTGTCAGATTTCAGGTACTTAGGCCACATAGTGACTGAAGACCTGAAAGATGATGCGGGTATGGAGAGGGAACGGAGGGCGTTGGCTGTCAGGTGCAATATGTTGGTCCGCAGGTTTGCACGTTGCACACCAGAGGTAAAAATTACTCTCTTTGAAGCATTTTGCCAATCTATGTACACGTGCACCCTGTGGATTCGATATACGCAGAGGGCATACAACGCCCTCAGAGTTCAATATAATAATGCCTTCAGGATGTTGTTGGGGCTCTCACGTTACTGCAGCGCATCAGGAATGTTTACAGGAACACACACGGATGGTTTCAAAACCATCCTACGTAAGCGAATTGCCTCCATGATGCGTAGAGTGCGTGGGAGCGCCAACAGCATTCTGAAGATCATTGGCAATAAACCGTGTTGCCCCATCATGGCGTATTGGGTGCATGCACATGTGCATGTAACCGATGCGTCAGATGGTAGCAACAGATTTATGAATTAAATGTTACGAGTACTGTTTGTTTGTTTATTTATTTATTTTATTACTAACATAGTATAAGTTGTGTGTATTACTAACATAAATAATGTATATGGATCTCGGTCTGAAATAAATATTATTTTATTTATTTATTTTTTATAACTCCAAAACAGTACGTTTTACTGGCCTGTTGGTCTAGTGGTTAGTGACCCTGACTGCTAGGCCGGAGGTCGTGGGTTCGATCCCCACCCAAGACAAATCTTTGTGCATGCAGCATGATTGTTTGTTCTGTGTTTGGATTTAATTTATCTATAATAATATGTAGGTATTTACAAATAAAAATGTATATAGTAGTATATCAGTTGTTTAGTACCCATAACACAATCAAATATAATTGCTTAATTTGGGACTAGATAGCGCTGCAGCGCTGTGTGAATGTGGTAAAATATTATATTATTATAAAATTAATTTGTACTAAATGTTGCATAAATAGAAATTTCTCTTTATTTAGGGTCAAGCAGTGGAGCTGGCAGCATGTGAGTGCTCGGCTCGACCCTGGGCTGGAGACTCTTCGATGGTAGTGGCGGAGGTTGGGGCCAAATGTCGATGTGGATGTGTATTGCATCTCGCTCCTGCAGCTAGACTCCTAGCTGGCTCTGCTCGGGCCTGTCCTTCAAGGTCGTTCTGGTTACTTCGGGTAAGTTGAGTTTACACTGATGATAGTTTCCGTCTGCAATTTTATCCGCATGGTAGACATACCAATCAAATGGCCAATGGGCTTTTTATCACAGATAAAAAGCCCATTGGCTATTCCAGACTACAATCTATCTAGTAGTTGACTGGCCTGTTGGTCTAGTGGTTAGTGACCCTGACTGCTAAGCCGGAGGTCGTGGGTTCGATCCCTACCCAGGACAAATCTGTGTGTGATGAGCATAAAGGTTTGTTCTGTGTCTGGGTGTAATTTATCTGTAATATGTATGTATTTACAAAAAAAAAATGTATTTAAGTAGTATATCAGTTGTTTAGTACCCATAACACAAGCAAATATAATTGCTTACGTTGGGACTAGATGGCGCTGTGTGAATGTGGTAGAATATTATATTATATTATTATTATCTGTGTGCCAAATTTCATACAGAACCTTTTAGCCGTTATACCGTGATTGAGTAACAAACAGCTTCGCATTTATAATTTAATTAAGTGGCCCACGGAAACAACACAATAATAGACCTTTACATTTTTCATTCGTTATAAATATTATGACTTGAAAGAATATTAGAAAAAAAAAATACTGCCACGTATAGGAAAGCACGGCGTAGCACGGTCCCTCACCAGATGGTCCGACGATATGGTCAAGGTTACGGGTAGCCATAGGTTGCAGACAAAAAAATCGCGCTCTGTGGCGAGAATTAGGTGAGGCCTATGTCCAGCAGTGGACGTTATTGGGCTGATATGATGATGATGATGTATTTCGCGGAACAGCATAATAATATTCGGTTGTAATTTAATACGTCACGCTGTCACCACGTTACCCTAGCGTCCATAAGTTCCATAACGTCTTTAAAAAAAAAAACAAACTGCTATTTTTATTCAAAATTTGAAAGAAGATTACAGTTATTTGTTCGTTTTGTGATAAAGACTATTATTTTAGTCTACTTTTGCGTATAAAGATCATTTCGCTTTCTAAATAATAAAATTTTAAGCACTTCTAAATTGTAGTAAGTACATATTACGTACCTAATAAAGCTTACCTCTGAAGAAATAAAGTCTATTACGTAATGTGATCGTTGTAACGTTTCATCATCATCATCATCATATCAGCCCAATGACGTCCACTGCTGAACATACGCCTCACCTAATTTCCGCCATATATATTTTGTAACGTTTACTAGATTGAAAATATTTCATGAATAAGTTTTTAAATGAGATGAGCTAATTTGTCTAATTCGAGATTCGTTGTCATCAAATCGATTATCGTAATCAAATTTGCGCAAGCAACTAGTAAAGTCTAAACGCAGCTTCTCTTTGTATCGCAGTGTAGTCATTAAAACTTGTCCATTCTCGAAGTAGGGTCGCTGTACCGATACCCGTTTTAACAAACTAATATTGTTCCCAATACAGTTAGTTTATGCTTGTGAGTAAATGGCAATTAACTCACAATATGCGGGTTAACTAATTTAGTTTAGTTCAGCTTTCTAAAAGTTAACCGTTCATGTGATTTACGAAATATGAAATTTAATTTCAGAGCTCAAAAAAAAAGTTTACTTAGTCCAATAGGCGCTTTTGAAAGTGTTATCATCAGCAACCCATTAAGTCCCACTGCTGGGCTCGGGTCTCTTCTCCTCTAACTAGAGAACTGAGAGGGTTTAGGCCATAATCCACTCACGCTGGCCTAGTGCGGGTTGGTGGATCAGACATACCCATAGAATTTCTTCTAGTGTATGTGGGTTTCCTTACGACGTTATCCTTCACCGTTAGCAGATGGTAAATCACCTAACTAGTACTTATAAATTCCACAAAGTGGAATCCACATTGGTACTGCCTGTCGGGACGAAGACGAAGGTTTTCAAATCGAAGCGTGGCATGATTTTTTTTGAGATACTTATCTGCATACAAAATAAAATAAAAAATAAACCCAAGGTTTGTAACACTAAATGTTCGTTATTCTGAACCCATTGCATTATGTATATATGTCACTGCCAACTAATTAAATCAGCCATTTAATTAACAGCCTTGCTGTTTAACTAAACGACGGCGTTCAACTCCGTATCGTCAAATGCAAAATTTAATGAACTGGCTGGCTGATGCTTAGACCATTCCTTTAACAGAGTGAAGAGGGTTTACCCTAGCCTTCTAAAATCTAATATAACCAATCCATGTCCGATATAGTTGTTTTTTAGCCCTAAAAGGCTAAAAAACAAGGCCCGAGCTAACCTAACTTATCCATTTTGGATCCGCCGAAAACATTGTTTGGTGTCAGATCTATCATTCTGGTGATAGATCTACTATTTTGGATACGAATTTATATTAATTAAATTAAATTTAGGCTAGGCAAGTGGTAAAACGTCGAATCAAGTCTGTTGCCTATCCATTTAATTGAATGGCAAATATGGCTCAGGCCGTTAGTTGAACGCCGCCGTTTAGTAAAACGGCTAGGCTGTTAATTAAATGGCTGATTTAACTAGTTGGCTGCGACATAAACATGTCATGTTGATGAAACCGTTTAGGTACTTAAAAGCTATACTTATATAGTTAGGTATATATTATGTATATACTTAGATAGCATCACATAACAATTAAGCTATTATTTAATAATTATATTTATAATTTTAGTGTAATACTAGCTGTTGCTTCGTCCGCGTAGATTTCGATATTTACATAGATCTTTGTTTTAAGTGCAATTCATGAATTTTCATGTACCTATCACCCCTCAACAGGGGTTGAATTTCATTTTACGTCAAAATAGATAACATTTTCGTAATCAGCGTCGCATACAACCTAGAAAATGACATTCATATAAATTTCTAATAATTTTCACACCCATTTCATTCCTTAGGGTAAGTTTTTCAAACACCAAAAAGTACCCATTAACTTACTTCTTAACTGAAGTTCTAATTGCGTTTTATCCGTCCATAGAAACCTAAAAATAACGACTAAGTACTTAGTTTTTAAACGCCTTTATCACAATTTCATTCCCTTTGGCGTAGAATTTAATAAAAAACTAAAGAGCACGTATTTCTGTTTTTGATCACATGTATAAAAACACACAATACAATTTCTCCATATAAACTTTGGTCCCCTGTTTGACCCCTTTAGGGGTTGAATTTTATTTTATGTCAAAATAAATAACATTTTCGTTATCAGCTCCCTTGAAAACTTGAAAAGACGAAGAGAGAGAAGATTACTATTTTTCCTGATTTATTGACCTTTAATTTCTGAGAAAAAACTCAAACAAAATACATGTCAAACCAATTTTAATTTCGTGTATTCTTTTTAATAGATAAGAGTAGACCGCATAATGATTGGCACCCGGAAATAAAAACCTATTTATTCAAGTAATCATGGTTTTATGAACAAAAAAAATATACAATTCTAAAATGTTTCGAAAAGTACAGTAATTGGCATCAAAAGTACAGTTATTAACAACTAAGTATCCGTCATTGGCACTTAATATTAATAAGCATTTTTAGGGTTCCGTAGCTAAAATGGCAAAAACAGAACCCTCATATGACAACCCCATTGACATGGAAGAGGCAGGTATTTTGTGCTATAGCAATTCTTAATATTCATTTTTAAAATACATAGTGCCAAAGACTGATGAGATGCCAACAATAGTATAGTTTACCCTATTTCAAAATTGAACATGTCAAATTTTGAAGTTTTTAGCATTGAGTTGTTTTTAGTAACCATAATTACGAAAACTGTACTACATAAAATGAAAATCCTGTTATTAACCCCGTTAGGGGATAAATTTCAATAAAATACGAAACAGGTCTTTCGTCAATTCTGATAAAGAATGTTTATGCAAAATTGGAAGTAGATTGGACCAAGGAATCACGTTGTTCCATACAAACTTTACCCCCCCATTTTCACCCCTTAGGGGTAGAATTTCGGAAAATCCTTTCTTATCGGATGCTTACGTCGTACAAAGAACACATCCTCCAAGTTTCAGGTCTCTACGATCAGCGGTGTAGGCTGTGCGTTGATCCGTCAGTCAGTCATTCAGGACAAAGCATTTTATATGTATAGAAGATATAGATAGATAGATAGATAAAGGTAACTAAATAAATGCGCTGTCTATTTTAATACTTTTCAGTTTTATTTTCAAGACGCATTTCACCAAGTATTATACAATAGTTTTCTTTAACTAAAAGACCAAGTGCCATTGCTAACAAACGTTACACAAAAAATCTTTTAATTCGTTTAGTTTAATTGACTTCCAACTTACTGGGTGCTACTTTGTCGTCGTTTGTTTTTCTTGATTTGTTAAATCAGTTACATAACCCCTCAACTTTGGTAGTTTGATCACTAATTTGTCTGGTAAGACTTTTTCATTAATGAAATCGATAAAATACCTCTACCAATCTCATCGTTGAAAATGTTGCATTTACTGTTGATAAAGTAGATGTTTTGTTCTATCAGTGGAAAACTGTTTTATAAAATATTAATATTTAGAGTTTAAAGTTCAACGACCTCAACTAACAGTACAGTTATGCTTTACAGTGAGGTCTTACTGCGAGCGGATTTATCATTTTTACTGTCCCGAACAGCTCACTTAGTGGACATTTTTATTGTAGGTTATTTTAAATTCCTCTTGAGTGAAATACAAATTGTAAAACATGAAATGTACGAAAGTGAACCTGGTGTGGACATTATCGTCACGACACCACACGAGGCCACGTCACAGTACCACGTTCAATCAATAGAAGTAGCGGGTGGGAGCTAGTAATTATATTTTCAATCACTCTGTGAACAATAGTGACTTTGTTTTAGAACAGATTTGTGGAACGGCATTCATTGGTCTCGATTCGTTCAGTTATATTTCAATTAAAAGTTACAGTTTATTCATTTCACAGAGACGTATTGTATGGTCGTTACAATTGTTAGGTTTTCATTTGAATCCCAGAAATTGTTAAACTGGTTTCTCGATAGGATTTTGGATGAGATTAAAAAATATTTTTGTAAAACATAATATCCCTAAAGGGATAATTTGATTGTTATGTTCGGGTTCAGGAAATTTTATTGTTCTGCTTATAAAACTGCTTATAAAATACGTCAATTACTAAGTAGATGTCGCAAAGACGCATTGAAATTTTCTAATTTCGAATAAAACAAAAATCCTATTTATTGGAACTAATTAAAACGCGAAAGTTTTACAATGATTTCTTGACTTATAAGTTTTTTGTAATTATATGGTTTTTAGGGTAGTTGCGTAAACTGGTCGGCGGTATATTTCAATCTTATTTTTTTATTCTTTCTTATTTGTAGGCTGAGGAGGGTCTAGTTGTTAGACTACGTATGGAATCAGTCCGACTTCCTTGTGCTGGACAAGCACTGAGGGTCAGAGATGGTGACTCTTTGGGATCTCCACTTCTAGGCTCATGGGATGGACCTGATAATACACCCACGGTAAGTTCTTGTTTGACAAATAATTCTTTACTGTTTTAACATTAGCAATAGATAATGTTCTATTAGTAAGTCTTCTCTCGTCTATCAAAAAAAACTAAGTGTGTTTCACATGCTTTGATTCAATACCGGTTTTGAATCATGTTTTCTTTTAATTTTTCGGATTGGTAGAATTCCTCCAAAATCACTATAATATTATTAGACTATTTCTTTCACAATCCAAAACAGCGATTTTACTTACAATTATAAAATTTTTATTTAACTTTTTTTTTGGGTTGTTTGCTGACCTTCGATACTACTAATTTTTGACGGTCTTATAGGTTGGAGACGTAGAAACTACCACTGACCCCAGTGGCATGATGGAAATCGCTGGAGGACGTTACATTCTGGTTGAGCTCAGGTCAGGAGACACCACCAATGACCGCTGTGCAGGAGGGTTCTTGGCTCATGCCTCACAAGTTGGTGAGTAGTAACCAAAAATTTCTATTAGGATTAGGATATTACTATTATAATATTTAATAATCATTCATTTCATTTTTTGAGAGGAGTCCACGATTAGGCACGTACGTAGATGTGTAGAACGTCCTTTTGTCAAGTAGTCGTCATGCGCCGCAGTGCTGCCTCATAACGCATCATATGGCTTTGCTCTTGTTGTTGCTACAGAGGCTATCCGCAACGCATCAGCGGCCTGGGCGTCGGTGAGCGGCGCGGGCTGGTGGCGCGGCGGCGGCGGCGCGCGCGGCGCGGCCGTGGCGCTGGCGGCGGGCGCGGCGCTGGGCGCGCTGTGCCTCGCGCTGCACTCCGCGCACCGCACGAGGGCGTACCAGCGAGCCGCAGACAAGGAGTCGCTCACCGACAGCGACGGTAACTACTTCATCACAATATATTCGGTTTATGTTAATAATTTTATTTAATTTTAATATTTCACACATAAAAAATTAAATAGGTATCAAATTAGACCAAATGTGTGTAGTAAACGTGTTCCAAACCTTAATTAAAAAGAAAAACCTTTTTACGCTTGTAACGCCATCTCGCAGTATTTAGAGGCAACTGCAAAAGTCACGATTAATAATAATAATAATATTTTATATTCTACTACCACTGTTGTCTGCCAGGCGATGCCTTTATGAAAAGCCTTCGATATATTATAAGGCATTCACACAATTCATCAGGTTTATTAAATTGTAAAGCAAGCTAATCAAAACGTTAAGCACAATAAGGTACGAGTATGTAAATAATATCATGCAACACGAAATAGAAATAGAAATAGAAATAGAAATACATTTATTTACGAGAAATGTGGTTACAATGGTGTTACATATTAATAGTTCCAACACATTCTACCATAACAATGGTACGTAAATATTAAAATTAAAGATAAAACAATTAGTGATACAAAAATTATAAATTAGATGTCAAAAGTTATGTTCCAGTGATACTTAATTAATTAATGTCATTCAATATTATATATGTCAAAGTTTGATGTCACGAATGTCATAGTAGTGATTTAATTGTGATTAATATACTAATGAATTAAATTATATTATTACCAGCATCAATTAATTAAATGTCATGAGTTTCTTTAAATTCCATAAATTCTTTCAAATTATAAAAACATTTCTCAATAAGCCATGAGGTTATTCTCTTTTTGAAAATAGTAAGAGGCAAGTCTTTGAAACTATTAGGTAATTTGTTATACACTTCTATAGCTTTAATATATGAGTTACGTATATGTATGTCTGATTTGCACATTGGACGTTTAAGTTTGAATTTATTCCTATCACCTCTGACTTTTTTTTCTGGATATTTTTCAAAATAATATGGGTGCATTTTAACAAAAACACAGAGTTCCTTGATGTACATGCAAACCAGTGGTAGTATTCGGTATTTTTAAATAGCGGCTTGCAACTATCTGTAAACCAAGCTCCACAAATAGCCCTGACACATTTCTTCTGTACCCGAAATGCTTTCTCAATCTCAACTGAGTTCCCCCATAGTAAAAGGCCATAGGAGAGCACTGAAGACACGTACCCGTGATAAGCACTAAGTGCTGCTTCTGTTGTTACGGTTTGTCGCAGCCGCTTAATGGCAAATACAAATCTGTCGAGTTTATTGCACACTAGTTCGACGTGTGCCTTCCAATTGCAATTTTTGTCAAGTATTAGCCCCAAAAATTTTGCAGTAGAAACCTCCTGTATTTTCTCGTTATTGTAAGTTACGTTAACATTAAGGTTTTTACTTTGATAATTATGAAATTGAATAATTTGTGTTTTATTTACATTAATTTTTAAATTATTCCAACTAAGCCAAGTGATCGTATTATGGAGTGTCGTATTAATTTCATTTTCATAAGTTTCTTTGATCTCAGACTTGATAACGAGTGTGGTATCATCCGCAAATAAAACGGTTTTATGGTTAGTGATATTGGGCAGATCATTGATATACATCAAAAACAGAAACGGGCCTAACACACTGCCTTGTGGAACTCCGAATCTATTAAGTATGAGGTTCGATCTGCCTATTACTTTAGCATTGTTTTGTATCTTAGATATTTCGACACATTGAAAACGACCTTCTAAGTAACTTTTTATCCAATTACTGGCTACTCCTCTAATTCCATATCTTTCCAATTTATAAAGGAGCAGTTTATGGTCAACAAAATCAAACGCTTTACTCATATCGAGAAATATAGCCGTTATTGGTTTCTTTTTATCAATAGCATCAGTAATTGTTTTTATTAGAAGGTTTAGAGTAAGCACTACAGTATTGTATTATTACTCTAGCATGTTCAGCGTCCCTGGAGCTCGGTAGAGCAACCTCGGGGTCCCGCAGCACGCTCCTGTCCGAAGTGGTCGGCGGAGGCGTCTCGTTACGACGACTGCTACCGTCAGGCAAGACGAGGCACACGAGGCTCAGAGATTCTGATAGGAATTCAGAGAACGTCGAACAGAGGTTAGTTAAGCATTGATAAATAATCTCATCGTGGACAAAACGTTGGTTAGTGGTCAGCTCTTATCTATACTAATATTAGAAGAGTTTGTTTGTTTGGTTAAACGCTAAGATCTCAAGAACTACTGATCCGATTTCAAATTTTCTATAAGTGTTTGGATAACCCATTTATCGAGGAAGGCTATAGGCTGTATAACATCACGCTACATTCAATAGAAGCTGCCTAGTGGCCAAATAAAGAACGTCGGGACCGAAGCTCCTGGCAGCAGTTAGTAGGTAGATTATAAGATTGGCAGCTTGGACAATAATTGTATGCCTTTATTCAAAGAGAAAACAATAGTAGCGTGCGTTTTTTACCCTAAGATATAAGTGTATGCTTAGTTTGTTCCTTACATACATACATATACATATAGATCACGCCTCTTTCCCAACAGAGGGGTAGGCAGAGACCATTTCCTTCCACTTGCTACGATTCTGACATACATCTTTGGCTTCTTCAACATTCATCAGTCTTTTCATGCATTCTCGCCGGTTGAGGGTACTCCTGATCTGTCCCTTCTTAAGAACGTCACCTATTTGGTCATGGTACGTTCTTCTAGGTCTTCCCCTTCCAACGTTTCCTTTCACATTTGCCTCATATATTTGTTTTGTCACTCTTCCTTCATTAATTCTCTCTACGTGTCCAAACCAGCTTAACATTCCTTTTTCTATTCGATATTATTGTTCCTTAAACAAATAAAAATACATGACAAAGTGCTACAATTACATTAAATACAAATATTGTTGTATAATATAACTTTACATTAAACCCCTTTTTGTATTATGAAAATGACTAAAGCATATTAATTACGCTTAATTACACATTTTTATAATAAAAGTTGTGAAGAAATATAGAAACATCTACTTCACTCTAATGGCAGCTCAAACTTTTGACTTAGACAAAGCTGTATAATTTCTCTGAACGTCAGAAAATGTATTCACAGAAAGAAGCACTTGACTTTGTAACAATAAAAAATGGTTACAAACACCAAAGAATGTTTATTGAAATCGGCTCCTTAAATCATAAGTGCCCTTACATACTTGCGGAAAGTACGCTTCGAATATTATATGCCAAGGTTTTTGTAGTCCAAAAGTAATTCTATCGGCCTTTCTGTTACAATTGTATTACCTGATTGATCAATGGTACGGTAGTGTACTTAGATACTCGTACTTACCCACATTATACGCGTAAACTAGTTTTATAAGAAACTAATAAGAAGATAAATAAATTTATATTGCACGAAGGAGCAAATTGATTAATACAAACAACATTACATTTACTATGCGAATCAAATAATAATAGGATCGCACTTGACAGCATTTGCCGCAAACTTCAGTCGAAGTGCACATTTTTGTACAGCCAGCAGAAATAAAATAGGTAAAAATTTTATCTCGTTTAGATAAGATATTTTATTTTGTTAATTTAATTTTAATTGTTATTGATTTTTCTTTTTGTTATAGTTTTATTGTTGTTGTTATTACTTACTACTTATACTACTACTACTTATTCAGAAAATAAAGATCTTCAAACTGAAAAAGTATATTATGTGTACTTGTAATGTGTTTAGATTTTTGTACACCCTACTTATAGGGTATGAAGTTGTCTTCAAATGGGAAATAAAATGGCGTCTTGTTTTGACAGTCCCATATTTATTTGACTCGCATAGTACATATTTATTTCAACTTATTCAGAAATCAAGCTAAAATTTGTCCGCAAAATTATGTCGCCACATTATATAGAAAGTATATACACAGCATAATATACGTCTAATTTAATAATATATTCAATTTCACCTTCCAAAGATCCGTAACCTTTCATTAGAGATCACTCGAGCTCGCTGAGAACCCTTCAGTGAAGTGAGTCGAAAGAATAATTAATTAACAAACACTCGAATTACTCTCTCAAATATAATGAGTGCGTTGTTTGTTATGAGTCTATTGTTCGAGCACGTATCGCTATACAATCCCTATTCTCTCACGTTCTAATTAAACAATCGTTAGTATTCTTTTACTGTTTGATGGAAATTTTGTGATTGTGATCTTGCTCATCACACAATTGATTTGTTCTGGGTGGGAATCGAACCCACGGCCTCTGTCTCAGCAGTCAATATCACTAACCACAAAGCCACGGAGGCTTTCAATTCCTTTTATCTATATCTCATTAATAGGGATGAAGAAGACCAAGGTACGGACATAGAAGCAGACCCAGGCGACAACACAAGCGTGGCCAGTGCGGACAGCGTGGCCAGCCAAGCTACAGTGACTCCAGAAACTGTCTCGTCGAGTAGTGCGCCTGTGGGACGTAGTGTGGTAGTACCGTCGCCGCTCAGGCGATCACACACGTTGTCAGCTACCAATGTTGCACAACCACAAGTTAAGGTAAGCTTTACATAATATATTATTTTAGCTGTACTTAAAAAAAAGCTGTTTATTATCTAATGACAAAAGCTGATCACTAAGCTGATTCTGCTTGACTCACAAATATAATTAACAAGTAGCGCATCTTCTTCTTCCGTGTGGGCAGACCACAAACGGTTATCTATCATGAACTGACCTTGCGCTGATTTTCAGTTACACCTGATTAAGTTTTATATTGTCATAGATAAAACGATTTGGCACCTGGAATTAATCTTTATCCTATTGAAATATGCAGTTAAATATTATAACCTCTATTGTATTGTGTTATTGCTGGTAAGAAGTTTAGTATTCACCAGAAAAACTTGTCAAGTTTTTCTATAATTTTGTAAACCTGTTTGATTTGTCAAAATAAATTAGTATAGCATTTCCTAAATTATGGATCGCGACGCCCTGTTTGTCTGCAATAGAATACTGGGTGGATTCAACTAAAAATTAAAAAAAAAATGAAATTTTAAATTTTACCAAGGTGTCATCTCCGCCCCAGCCATCAACGAGTGAGTCTGGAGTGGTAGAAATGAGCACCAGTGTCAGCAGTGTGAGTGAGAGGGAGAGTACATGCAGCAGTGAAAAAGACAGAGACAGCATGTGGGACAGAGATCGGACTGAAAGCAGAGCGTCTTCGTCCACGTCGGCAGCGACATTGACTAACGTGAGTCGTTTAAAATGGTCTGGCTTTTGGCTTCTTGTGCATGTACAACTTTATACATCTTCAGCTCCTCTGAAACAGTTATTTGTATACTAGAATGACGTTACTATTTACCATAATAATAAGAAAAATAAGCGTTATCGTAAGCGTGTTAAATCTATAAAATTTCATACATATAAAATCTGTTTATCAGACGGTTTAAGATCGATCTTCTATGTCTCCTCTACAATAGCAATTCATTAATGTTCCACTGCTGGGCAAAGATCTCCTCCCTTCTATCTAGTGAGGTGAGAGGCTTTTGGACATAGTCCATATACTCGCTTGCCTGGTTTGGATGTATCGGACATACCCTGAGAATTTCGAACAAAATTCTGGTGATGAGAAGGAGTGGTGGCATAATGTATTCTTTCTCTCCTCATCCATTCTCATCATCTCCCCACTGATATCATGATGGATGATATATCTAATACTGATTACGAACTATTGGTTTCTCAGGGCTGGTACTCTCCCGCTTTGAGTGGAGTCGCTGCAGCGAAGATACGTGACAATCCCAAATACACGAAAGAGTCTTGCAACCGTCGACTGTTGAAGTCAGATCTCAGTCTCACTTCACACCCTGAAATGGAGATTGACTATTATGACTACGAAGTTAATAATGCTGGTGAGATTTTGTTACTATAAGTTATTTCAAATATTCATCTTGTAGTATTTTTATTTATATTTTCTAGGAAAATTTAATTAACATAGCCTCTTACTCAATTCCCTTTGAAGTATAAGAAATATATAAGCAATTTTTGACTCTATTTGATCAATCAAAATTAAAGAAGTTTTACCTCAAATTTGTTGATGGAAAAGAATAACTACTTAAATAAATAAATATTTTCTCGTTTCAGACTGTTTTGTTTTCCTTATAAGGTTAAAATTGTTTTAGAAAACAAAACAGATAGGTATTATATATTTTTATATTTATTTAATTAATGAAAATCAAAAAAATTATATTCGCATTGTAGATACAGACTTGTTTATACAAATAACTAAAATACTAATATTACATAATAGAAATTGAACTAATCAATATTGTATTTTGTCAAAGGTTGCGTTCCCGGTTCATATTTGGGAATGGACCCAGCGTTCCTAGTATGGATACCGCCTCTTGAAGAAGGCGATATATTGAAGGAGATTGACGAAAACAAAGTACCGGTGTATGAGGTTTGTAACATTCATGTTTAGTAGATAATGAATTTGTTTATATTATTTACTACATCAGAAAGTGTTTCGTGATAACAGATGATAAGCAAACAATGTAGAGGGCGAAAGTTCTGTGCTATCAACTTATTTAACATGGTATTGCTAAATAAACCTAAGAAATAAAGTCGTTGAAAGGTTGGGTAAGTCTCATAATGATTTTAAAAAAGTATTTATATTATTTTCTACAGGAAATTCTGCCTAAAGGGTTACACCCTGACCCCGGCAGCAACACAGAGTCACCAGAGGACAGGCCGTCGTCAAGTACACTCAAGAGAAACCCCGATAATCGCACCAATAGGTCCAATGAATCTATCAAGTCTATTCGCAGAGTCATCGATAATGGCAACATCATACACCCACTTAACTTCAGCATTAGTGATCTGCAAAACTCACCCAAATTATCCAAAAGAAACAAAAAAAAGAAAGTCGAAAGTCCCGTGACTATACAAATGAAAGACTTAACACTAACCCGCTCACCAGTCAGAGTTCATAGAAAGGAAAATCGAAATGATATCGATACTTCGACACTAAAAAGAGTCAACGATGCCAAAGAAAAAGACACAGGCACTTTGAAAAGAATCGATTTCTCTGATATCAAATTCGCCGACGAGAATTCCGATTCATCGAATGAAATAAGATTTGCAGATGACTCGCCGGATAGTAATAGATTTGTTGATAAATATAACGTTAATACATAATTAGATAATTTCGAAGTAATTTCGCTCTTGATGTTGAAAACTGATAGATAGAAATACGTGTACCCCTTATTTATAAAAATGAAATCTAGTTGAAATACTCACATCTAATTGAACAGATAGAATTAGATCGTGATTCACAATGTCTATTAATGAGTATTGCTCTTATTAGCACTAAAATAATGTATTTTTAGGTTGAAAACTGTTATATTTTTACTTTTAACATAGTAAATATATTATGTATCCTGAATTTAAAAAAGTTATATTTTATATACATAAGGGGTAATGTAATAATTTCAACAAAAATATTCCCATCGCCCATTAGTTGTGTATAAGGACCAATCTGTGAATAAACCCAACATATACCGTTCATATCATCAAATCATATTTTTCAGTCATTGTACCATTTATCACCAACTAAGGTAGTCACATAGAATATAGAATTTTATAATCAAACTAGTCGTTTGTAGTATCGTAGAATTCACTTGACCGTCACTTATATAGGCAATATGTTGGAATATAGGAAAGGAATGGCAGATGCGTCATAAAATCTATACTAATATTATAAAGCTAAAGAGTTTGTTTGTTTGAACGCTAGGATCTCAGGAACTACTGGCCCGATTCAAAAAATTCTTTTAGCGTTGGATAGCCTATTTATAGAGGAAGATTATATATAACATCACGCTATGGCGAATAGGAGTTGAGCAGTGGCCAAATAAAGAACAACGAGAGCGAAGCCCCGCGCGACTTCTAGTACCGTATTTAAGTTTGAATATTATACTACTAACATCAACCAATTTGTTGTCGAGTAAATTTTGATATTCTTTTCCCATATTCCAAATAAATTGATGTTACCTGCATTGTATAATGTCATTAAATTTTCTAATTGTTCAAAAAATTTAGTTTAATGAAACATAAAGTAAAGTTAGTTCGCTATGCCCAATGCCCATGCTGCCAAAGTGTAGTTAGTAGGACATTTCAATTAAGTTTTATTTAATTTCGTATTTTTGAAGACTGACTTTCGGGCAGTGCAATAATTTCGAATAAAGTTTTTGAACTGTGTCACGTCCTAAAATTCTAGTCAGCTGTGTCAAATTTTTTATTTATTTTTAATATTTTCTTGTTTAAAAAATCTGGCTTTTTAATATCGGATATCAAAGTAATATACCTATAGGTACATATTTAACATCTATGCCTTTTGTATTAAATCTGAGATCAAATAATTCCATAAATAATACAATATGCGTTCTAAATAATAATATGTATATTAAAGTATATATCCAGTAGTAAAAAGCCATATATGAAGATATTCTTATTATTTAAGGACGTATTAGAGTTATTGATTTATACACTTACGTTTTACATTAATTTACAGTCAAATAAAGATTTGTATTAAAAAATCACAAACGTTGAGATTTCAATTTCTAGTCGCGTGAAAAATATTGATTTGCATTTAGCAAACTGTATTGCATTTATTATTGAATTGTATTAAAACTAGCAATAAGTAAATAATTTAAAACATTGTTTTTAATATTATAATATTGTAAGAAAATGTTCACATTCGGTTGAACATGTTGTTTTAATGGTTATTTTGTGTAAGCTCATTAAAAACATTTTTATTTTGTAATTTGACACTGTTCTTTTATTTCCTACCGATCCAAAAACAAAAGTGAACATTTTGCCCGGCGTTGCTAATTTTTCCACCACTGTCCTATCTGTCAGCTCATTTTGCTCAGCTACTCTTCAATCATCTCCTGCTCCTCTGTCTGGGGTCTTGAAATGCTCAGTATTTGATTCTAATTCCCAGAAATGTGCCCGTTTAATGGCAATACATCTCTGCCTACCCCTTGGCGGGAAAAAGGAAATAATATTTTGAACTCCAAACAAGCCATACCGGACCGCACTTTCCTATGTGCGTCTCTCTTCTGACACTTAAAACCGGCATTTATAAGAGTGAGATAGAGTGAGAGCCGAGCACATCGTCGGCGTGCAGTCGCAGTACGCGGCGGAATCCGGTCAACCGACGAATCCCGCTCTTGTTTTCGCTCTAGAAAACGACGATTCTAAGAGAGTAAAAGAAGAGAAGGATTATCCATGTAGTCACGGATTCAGAATACATAATGTCACTAACTATCCCATCTCAACCCGTGAACCCGTGGGTGTTGTAAAAGGTAAGAGAGTAATCTTAAGCAGAGAAGAGCACTGCGAGAAAAGGATAATTCGAAACAAACCCTATACCAAACCGTCTGGCCAGCGTGGTATAGTAGTCTAAATTCCCTCCACAATTTTTGGAGGAGACCCGTGCCCAGCAGTGGGACGTTTATGAGTTGAAATGATGATGACAATTTTCCCTACACAAATAAATACACATTGATGTTTTTATCGGAAACAAGCACTACTTAAATTGTGGCTGTTCCACCAACTTGCTGAAGTCGATCGATGAAAGTTTACACAAGTTAGTCGAGTTGCAACACGGCTCCAAGGAAAACTTACTAAACTTGTTGTAACAACTTTACTTCTTTGTGTTTTATGTCACAAACTTTGACTAACTTCAACTATGACGTCAAAATTGTTATAGAAAATCGTTATGTAATATTTTACGCCTTGTTGAAAATCTTACATAACATTATGTCATAGCATCACGGGTTTCTCCACGAAGAGGTAATGTTAGGTGCATTACACTCTCATTTTGCCATCTAAGTAATTTTACGACTTTGCCCAACGTGGGTATAGAATCTGGAACCTCATACGCAGCAGTCGTACACATTCCCGAATGGGCATCTAATCCCGCAGTTGGATATATACATATCTACTATACCTAATATCTTATATGTAGGTATATCAACTAACTGGAACTTCTACTGCTAAGCCAGAGGTTGTGGGTTCGACTCCCACACAGGACAAGTCTTTGTGTAATAATCATGATTGTATGTTCTCTGTCTGGGTGTAATTACCTAATCTAAAACTTGTAAATATTTAAGATAAAAAATTAAATAGTACATCAGTTATTCAGTACCCATATTAAGCACATAACTAAATTATAATTGCTTAATTTGACACTAGGTGGTGCTGTGTGTATCTGTGAAAATCATAGTATTATATTAGAATTAAAACGTTGGCATTAATACAAATTGCAAATATTAAATGCATTCATCATACACACAATACACGCAGCGATTGGCCCAGTTCCATAACTTAAGCTATTACGAAGCACGTTCGATGCTGTAAACTAATTGCTTCGAGACATAATTATATATACGTTCATCTAAATAGTCTACTTCTTTTTACTTCGATCTACATATATGAAGTTGTTTATACTGAGACCATTGTAAATGGTTATAAGAACTATACTAACTACTATTGCTTTTGTGCTTATTTTTTCAATAATATTTTAATTAAACAAAATTAGTAGTTACAATCTACAATAACTTACTAAATATTTATTTTATACTAATTTTAACCAATAATATTTACAAATAAAAACTACCTAAATGTATCATTTAATTAAAAAAAAGGGAATAGGTAATGCTTTTTCTCATATCTCTCTAAAGTTTACTTTAAAAGTTTCAGCTGCCTACCATAATTTCAAAACACATGAATTACTTATTATATTAAATTCAATTCTGCAACTAGTCTTGTTAAGTAATTTATGCTACGGTATACATGTGTTTTGAAATTATGGATGTTTTCAGTTACTTGTGTTGCTGACTGTACCACTACGTTATATGAGAAGGAAATGTGTGTCCCATCAGTCTGAATATTCAAAAATGCACGTTGCAGACAGAATCCCTTTCTTCTTCATATTTGTCGGATACTTACTACAGAATCGAATGAAGCCTCCGTACTCAGTGGTTAGTAGTAACCCTGACTGCTGAGACAGAGGTCGTGGGTTCGATTCCCATGCAGAACAAATATTTGTGTGATGAGCATAGAGGTTTGTTCTGTGTCTGGGTGTAATTTATCTATAATATGTATGTATTTACAAAAAAAAATGTATTTAAGTAGTATATCAGTTGTTTAGTACCCATAACACAAGCAAATATAATTGCTAACTTTGGGACTAGATGGCGCTGTGTGAATGTGGTAGAATATTATTATTATTATTATTTGTGATGAGCACAATTATTAATTGTTCTAAATTATTTATCTATCAATTATTAAAAAAAAGTTATTTAAGTATTATATCTGTACTGAAATATATCAGTTGTCTAGCATAATCCAAGCATTACCTTAGTTTGGGACTAGATGGCGCTGTGTGTGAATCTACAAACATTATTATTATTAACCGGTCAAAATATTAAGCTTCAAATAGGCTGCATTCTGAAGTTGTACGTAAATTGATGAAATAACACGATTTAAAATAGCTTACAGTTAGCTAGTGTCGGCCTACATAGCACACAGCGGCAGCACACGAGGCATGCAAACTTAATTGCGTACTATCCTATCTCGCTGATATTAAATTCCTGTCTTTTAACGTTGATGAAAATATTGCATGAGGTGGTTGGAGAAAAAAAAGTTCACGATATTGTTCCTAGCTATAGACGGCCCGTGTAGTGATGGATAAAAATAATCAGGTATTATCGTAGCATAACCTTTTTTCCCTAAAAGGGGAGGACAGAGGACAACAGAGACAGAGACAACGAAATTTCGACAATTAAGGCCCTGTACTAAGCCAATGTTGAGCTAATCCAGGGGGTGAAGCAGGGAAGCTGAAGCACGAGCCCCCCGCGCCTTTCAACAATTCATCCCAAAGAACAAACTCGCATTCACGTCAACCAGCGGCGGCCTTATTCTCGCGCCGTCCGTATTCTGGTCGAACAAAATAATTATTTGGTACGGTAAAATATTTCTAATGTTTTCTATTTTTAAACCAAAAGTACTTAGTTTCTTTCTTTACCCGACTGTCAAGAAGGAATGGGAGGGTAATGTTTTTCGCGCGTATGTATGTATGTTTTTGGGCATGTCTGTTCCATTGTGACCTTCTGTAGCCTAAGCGGCTAGGCTGATTTTAAAGTGTGAGGTGTCATTAGGTTCGTATTTTTTCCTTAAGTGTCATAGGCTATGTGACGTCAACAAAAAATTAATATGGCGGACGGAAACTGTCTAAACAGAATTTTTTTTAGTGCTATCGCAATATAGATATCAAATGAAATGAAATGAAGCCACTGCTCACTTCCTATTACCCGTATCATGATGTTATATAGCCTACAAACAAAAACTCTTTTAGGGTTTTTTGGTTTTTTAAATTAACTCTTGTTCAATAGACGATGTCTGAACTGAACATACGCAAAATGTGCACTTTAAATGAAGTGATATACAAGGAATTATAGTTTGTACCAAGTGTTATAATCGTCTAGCATCGTATTAAACACTAGAAGTCGCGTTCTGGTTTGTAGTATATACCGATACGGCAAACTGCGCGACGAAAAATTGAGAGTTTTTCGATGTTTCCGTTTGGACAGCGCCTTAATTAGTCCTATGTTATAGTGGTATAACCTAAAAGAAATAAGGAAAAAGACGAACATTGTAGACGTCTCACATACCATAAGAAAAATCAAATGGCAATGGGCAGGACAATTAATGCGAAGCAAACAGTAGAAATGGGCCAAAATAGTAACCGAGTGGTATCCTAGAGAAGGAAAAAGAAAGAGAGCAAGACCCTATCGCAGATGGAGCGATGACTTAAAAGAGAACGCAGGTTTACTGTGGGGCAGAATTTGCCAAGACCGCGGTCTTTGGAAGAGCCTGGGAGAGGCCTATGCGAAAGCAAAACAATCTGTGCCAGAGTCATAATTAATATTTAAGTACATAATTATTTTAAGTTAAACTATGTAAAGATTGTTAATAAAGGCTATTATTATTATTATTATAGTGGGCAAACTTATCTTTCCAGACTTCGTGTTTATCTGAAAATTTCATAATACTTTTTTATACCAACCCAGAGATTGAAAACCCGGGACCTGTTCAGCAGTTTCACTACCACAACGCCACCGAGCCAGCTGGAATGCGAGAGATTTAACTTAAGCCCGAATGCGGAAAACTATTTTCATTACTACATATTGTACGCATTTGAAACACTTCAACATTCTCCTATTATTCCATTGCAGTTAAATTTACCGTAATTTATAGTAAACAAACAGAAATATGAGTGTAACGAGACAGAATAATTTGCGTTTCATAAAAATCAACGTATATAATATTTTTAAAGGAAAGTTGGAAACAAACAATAAAGCAACCCCTGTCTGGCCAGCGTGGTATAGTAGGCTAAATTCCCTCCACAATCTTTGGAGGAAACCCGTGCCCAGCAGTGGGGCATTTATGGGTTGTAGTGATGATGATGATGATGATAGCATAGGTACATTATTAAAAGGGTAAGAGTCATACTGGAATCGTTTTATCACTAATTACAGAACAGAGATAGGTTTTTTAGCTTTCATTGTTCACGCGAATGAAGTCACAAAACGAGTTATTTGTACTTACATCCTTTCAAAGTACAACGATTTACAAAACGAAAATTTCAGTTGTTTACATACAGCCACTGAACTGAACGTACATAGTTGAAGTAGTATGTAAAAACTACAAAGAACTTAATATACCAAAGCAAAAAGCAAGATAAAAGATAAGACAACATTTGAACAAGGAAAAATCAAGTCAATTGTATGCAATAGTTACCTTCATTCTACACGCGAAACGCAAATAATACAGATTTAAATACAACAGCCGGATCAGTGGGCAAAGGGCATGGAAGTTACCATTGCGCATTAAAAACGTTTTTTTTTTAATATTTATTTGTGAAAAATGCAGGGAACTTAGCTCAACCGAAAGTGGCAATAGACAACATTCAATAACATTTACTGGCATTACACTTTACAGATTGAATTTCGCCGTGACATGCGGGTCAATCTTAATCTCATTCGATTGATCGATTTTGATATAAATGTTTGGAAATGACAGCGATCCTGAGTAACCACGTTTGTGTTTAAATTTTGATAGAACTAAAAAAAATTGAATTGTTCTCGATTGGCAACAAGGGTCCATATTTAGCTACCTAATGATATTATTGACTTATTTCAAAGCTACGTCTTAAGGAAATGGAGTTACATTTTTTGTCATTCTTTTAGTTGTAGTTTAATAGTATTAACACTGTACTGGCTGTTCTATTTTAAACTATATCACAAAGATTAGACAGAATCCGTTGTTTCAGTAAATAGGTATGTACCTATTTAAGCGGGATGTTAATTTGCTTCCGTTTCCCTTGAGCTTGCGCTGCTACTCTACCAACTGAAATTACATATGTTAAGTGGAATTTTGTTCTACTATTCCTGTTAGTTAAATACTGATTACGTTGTACTGAGGAATATAAAGAAATTATAAGAATAAGCAATTATTTTATTAACGTGCCATCTCCATTTTTGAAAAATATAAATAAAAAAACAAACTAGCTTGTGCCGCGGCTCTAACCACAATATGTTTATTTTCAGCGTAAAACTCAAAAAAATTTGAGTTTTCCAATTTTTCTCCTCGTAAGAACATTCCTTGAACTATTAAGAATATTAAAAAAAGACAAATTATAGAATTCGCCCACCTGTTCTCAAGTTATGTGTGTGAATGAAATAGGGATTTATTTAATACATAATAAATAAATGTTTTTATTTCAGAAAAATAATTCCATCAATAGTATAATTAAGTGTTAGTAAAATTTAGGCTTACATGCTAGTGTTAATATTTATTAACCCACGTACTACCTTAATACATATACAGACAACAGACACATGAGAAACGTCGTCTTGAAAAAAAAAACTTATTTCGAGTGCTTTTAACAAAAAAAATCTATTAAGTTATTTTTGTTTATAAAATTTCCGCTGTATAGTTGTTGCCTAACGCCTAGGTAGTTTTCAAAATCATTACATAAGTTACAAACTCAATAGCGTTAGTAAAATCCCTAGATAGTCTTATAAAATACGGTAAAGAAAATTCAATACAACAAAGTCTAGATTTGAGTGGTATTCGAAGAGATTCCTTTCCTTTGGGCGTCGTAAAAGTTGTCTCAAGGGCATGTCTAGTGTAGGCGGCAAACCTATCTGTTTACTGATAGAAAGGGATTATGTTTAGTATTTACCCTTTTTTAAATTGGGAAAAAGTGTCTGTTTAGATCAGTCTAAAGTGAAGTTAGAAGAGACATTATGAAAACATTCTTAGCAATTTCAACTTTAAAAAGGGGGAATAGATTAATGTTGACTGTAATGATTTCAATTTTCCTTCATAAGTATATTCGACCATACAAATTATTCGCATTACCACTTTTAACAAAAAAATCCCCCAAAATTAAAATTCAATAACTGCCGTACTCAGAGACGTTACTTAATTATAAAGTATAATTACTAAAAACCGTGTAATACTTAACTCGATACGCCTAAAGACGATTATTTAATGACAAAATTGTGTTAATGACAGATTACTGCTATTTGACGTCCCTGAGTGCGGCAGTAAGACTCATTTATTAATTTTGAAGTCACGCATTGATGACAACTGTCACTGTACTGATGACACTTGCAAGCAAATAGACATTATTGTTTGTGATATGCAAACGACATTTATACTAGGGATGGTAAAGCAATTTTATTGTCGACTATACTTGTTATAAGTATAATTATATACTTTTGTTATTTGTTTGTATTGTTTTTTCTCATTATTTCTTTAGTTCCAATTTAACAAATTACGGTTTCTTTGTTGTTTATCAGAGAAAACATGTAAATGATGCATAGTCCGTAATTTCTTTTTTAATTTAAGCTATTCGACACTATTTGTTTTCCAAATAAAGTAAAATAAAATAAAAATAAATAAAATAAGTACGTCATACATTAAGCCAAGGTGTTGATCATGTGTCACAATTACTCCTGGTGATCCTGGTGACCAACCTTCGAAAAGGTAGCTATCAAGCATATACTATCTAAACTGGGTTTGTGTCACGTGATGGGCATTAAATATAAATAATAAATATGGTTATGGGCACTGTCTTATCTCTAAATATACTCTGGTTAATCTACCATAAAATCTCGATAATATCAAGGCGCCTACTCAGATTCATGATAATTCTATTTGCTCAATGTTGGTAACATTGTTTTATAGTACGGTCGGTGTCATTATTATGCATTTAATAGCGATACAAAAATCGACTTAGCCGAATATTGTGATCCTATGCGTTATATACTTATAAATACAGTCAACTTAGCAACGCAATCTGGTTCACTGTCAGGGGATCGGTACTCAATTAGGTTTGCGAAATTGCCTTTCTGTTTTGTTAAATAACTTAACATTCTGTTAAAGGTTTGTTGGTCGTTAGAAATCAAGTCGTATTCAAGCAACAGTATGTTATTCGATGATTTGTGTGATAATTAAAGTGCTTTGAAAGTTTGAAATTGACATTTATGTATGACTTCTCTGACCTTTTTACGTAGTGGTTCTTTGGGATACCTTAGTTGGTATTCCAAAGAAATATGATATTAATCTAATATTCTACCACATTCAAACAGCGCCATCTAGTTCCAAAGTAAGCAATTATACTTGCTTGTGTTATGGGTACTAAACAACTGATATACTACTTAAATACATATTTTTTTGTTAATACATACATATTATAGATAAATTACACCCAGACACAGAACAAACTTTTATGCTCATCACACAAAGATTTGTCCTAGGTGGGGATCGAACCCACGACCTCCGGTTTAGCAGTCAGAGTAACTACTAGACCAACAGGCCAGTCAAATGTAAAGCTAAAAAGACTTTTTTGTAAGTCTGTTTTAATCTTTCCAAACGGTATATTGCGGTCTATCAGGAGGAGATTTCTGAGTAAAAATAAAATATTTGCTATAAAAATAATAATAATGAGTGGGTCTCCAAATTTTTATATTTTTAAATGTAATTTCAGTATTTATATATATATTTATTTAAAAATGTAATTTTTTGAGTAAACATTTAAATTAAAGAGAAAATAATAACAATAATGTTTGGATATTCACACACAGCGCCACCTAGTCCCAAATTAAGCTAGTGTTTGTAATATGGACACTAGAATACTTATATAACTTTTTTTTGAGTTTTGTAAACATATACATATTAAAGATACATTACATCCAGAAACAGACCAAATTAATTGTACTCATCAAACAAGGATTTAGCAGTCAGGTTCACTAACCATTGAGCCACGGAGACTTCGAAAGAAGAAAAGAAGACTTCTCTTTTTAGTTTTAAGAATAATAAAAAAGATTTTTGTGGTATAATAAATCATTTTTGAGTCACACAAATATATAATTTTTAAAGTGTAAGGGAGTTTTATGCTTGCCTTCCTTCTACGCTAACGTCAATCACGTATGTTTGTCGAGCGTACAGATAACACAATGTTCTATGAAACACGGAACAGCGACACTGATGTCCGCGGCTGATTTAATGCTACTTGTCTGTGTCATACGCCGCTGACGGTACACTGGACCGACGTACGCGACCGACGTCAACGTATGAGGAAGTTGAATCTTAGCCGAATTCATGTTTATCAACATTTCATTCAGACCCATCATGCCTCGTCTCAAAAGATAAGCAAATTGAATAATACGAGTATGTGTATCCCTAATACTAATTAAACTACAATTTATGTAAGCTAGAAAATGAACTGCATAATACGTATTATTAATATCACTGTAATCATCAGTCCATAATTATGAGTAAATGTACCTATATTTGAAAGTAATCGAATGTAAACTCATCAAACTGAATCAATATTATTAATTTACTCAAACGTGTTTACCTTCTGCAACCGACGGTAATAATTGATGTATAATATGAATACGTAATATGCCTAGTAACTTTATTATAAATTTATTATCTGTTATTACTAATACCGCTAATACTCGCACTATGAACGAGTAAGTGTGTATTAAATTATCATAAAACGGTTCTACTTTATATTATAAGGAATATTAAATACCTTATTTATTTGCCCGACGACGCCGACGACGTTTTGATCGAATTGCACCGATTGTGGTCACGGGCTGACTGAGGTGGCTGCCGAGCGTTGTCGTCGAGACGCATGGGTTTCTGTGACTACCCTCATTTTTGTCAACATTTTTCTCAGTACTCAGTGGTAGTAATAATACGTGTAGGTATATGAGTACAATTCGCGAAAGAAAGTGTGTATTGTCCTTCTTTTGCATTGTAACTGAGATATTTTTGACTAAAATACCTCCTTAATTAATCTGAAAATAAAAAAAAAGTTAAAAAAAATTTTCGAATGGCAGCCACGTATTGGAAAGCGCAGCCTAGGGCGGCCCCCCTATAGATAGACCGACGAACTAGTAAAGGTTGCGGATGGCCGTTGGATGCGGGCGGCACAAAATCGCTCGCTGTGGCGGAAATTAGATGAGGCCTATGGTCAGCAGTAGACGTCGTTGGGTTGATAATTATGATGATGATGATGATGAATTACTCTGAACTAATAAAGTAAGCCCAGCATAGACGGCACTCCGCCTCATGTACGGATGACCTGGTGAAGGTTGTGTGGAGCCCTTGGTTACAGGTGGCAGTGGTGACACAGAGCCGTATACTGTAGAAAATAATAGGTTGTAAGCCCTACATCCCGCCGTGGACGGCTGCAGGTTGAAGTGATGATGATAATATAATTAAGGTAAGTATACCTACGTATTCATATTTGGCGCAGTTAGGCAAAATAGATACATGTCGGCACTATAATTTAATAAGAATCTTCATCCTTGCTCAAAGTATAAGTATTTATTTTACATACTATACATATTTAAATTTTCTATCATCGTCCACATCACACATCAACTGTTGCGAAGGATTTGTTGCTCTCAGGAATGATAATGTAACTAATGTCAATCCGGTAGATAAAATAAAAATAAAATAAAATGAGAAGCATTTAATTTGATGCATCTACCAAGTAACTCTTTTATAAATCAACCGTTGCGAATAACAGGTAAGTATCAAATAAAAGTATAGAATTACAGATTAATTTCATTATTCAGTCGATAACAAAATATATGTGTCTAATAAAAATTAAACAATATATCTGGGAGTAAATTTGATTTTGCCGTCACAATGACTTCTACAGAAGCATTTTGTAGGAACTGGAAAGCTTCGTGTGAGTCTTTGGTGTATAAGCCTACTAACTCAGAGAGGGGAGAATCCCTTGTCTTTTTGGCTCAAAAGCTACAGAAAAATCATTAAAATAAACACCACTCATAGCAATGGCTCTCTGAAAGAGACCTTTAGTCATTGGTGATAAAATATGAAGTGATACAGACGAACCACCAGAACTTTCACCAAAAACTGTGATTTTATTAGGATCGCCTCCAAACACGGCGATATTTTTCTTTACCCATCGTAAAAAATCGGTATTTTAAAATTCATATTTGTGACTTTCGAAATTTAGTTTCCAGTATAAAGTACCCATCGTTAGAAAAATATAACTTTATCAGCAACCCTGCTGGCTTAGTACGGATTTGTCGATCACCCATACACATAGATTTTTTCTAAGGCATGAGGGTTTCCTCTCGATGTTTTCCTTCACAGTTAGCACATGGTAAGTCACTTAACTATTACATGTAAATACCAGTGGGATATTCACGTTGGTACTGCCGGTTGGAATCGAACACAAATCGCATGATTTGCAAGCTGATCACTTATCCATTCGGACACCATCGGTTTCAATATTAAGTTCACACGATCAATCACTGTGACAGACTAATTTTTATTACTTGTATCACTTACCTTACATCTAAGCTTTCCTTTGGGTGGTGCAGCATAAGGAATACCCTTGAAGTTGTAGAACTGACCATTGCTTGTGGATCTATTTCTCAGTTCTCCTCTCAGAAGACCTTGTTTTACTTGCACTACCACTGGTTCTATGTTTGTAATTAGCTGTAAATTTATCAAGTTATAAATTAAAATAAAATTGAAACACAACAACGCCTTCAAATAAATAACCAGTAGACGTCTAAAATCCCAATTGCAACAAACAAAATTGTAGCTAAAAACCACATCAGCCCTCATCAGCATTGAGCATGGTTCGACATGCTCTTAACCGGTTTATAGTATATCTACGTTTTAAATAGAACGTATAAGTAATAATAAAAATCACTTACCACGGTGTAAAGAAAAGAAAATAGCAGAAACATGTTACACATTCACAACGTTGTCTATTAAATAGCAAACTGTAGAATTGCGGACACTGTTAACTTCATTATTCCCTATTTAGCCGATAACAGAACATTCATGTCTTATAAAAACTTAATTAACTATTATTATAAATAATATGTATTAAATAAAAATGTGAATATGATAATAAGTTTGTACTTCAAAGAACATACATATATAGTTTGGAAGCATTTCATGAATAAATTAAATGTTATAAAACAATTTTAAAAAGAGTTGGTATCCACGATTGAGGTTCCAATCTTAACATGAAGGTCCAATGGATCGTTTTTGTAGATGAGGTCTAATCTCGAAGGTTCAACGAGTACGCAGCCAAATAAACAATATACCTACATTTCTATCAAAGAATAAGGCAAACAAATTTTTTTTTGAAAAAATGTTATTGGCTTCAAAAAGGGAATCACAATAACTTTTCCCCAACATTTTTTTTAAGTCTAGTCCCAGCAAGTCTAAATTTTCTGCGTAATATTATGAGTGGTACTGTAAAGACCTCAAAAATTGTTTGAAACTTATACTTACACGGAATTTTAATTAATATGTGTCTTGCATACAAAAATACTTGCAAAAACACGCAACAAGGGAATAAAATAAAATAACGATATAATTACAATTATTTTAATTATTGGCAAGATATTGAAATTTGATGCTCTTACTCTACTAATAATTATTCTATACTATTTCCTACTACTCAATAACTCAAGAAAACTTCATTTGTGCAAAATCGTATAGTGATTTCCAGAAGTCCATATCAATGGCATCTGCTTGCTTGAGTTTTAGTTCTAAGTCTATTATCATTACACTTTGGTTTCTGTTGTACGGCTTCCAGATATTACCCAGCGATTTATAAGGAGCGGGGTTCCTGGAAAAAATATTAAAATATTATTTTTGTTTCTCTATTGTTACAGACAACTTCGTTATTAGGAAACTAAATCCTCTTTACACATGTTAAATAGAGCCGCTTTCACTGTATGCACGCTTAGGTCTTCTTAACTTTGAACGAATTTTGATGCGGTTTTCACGAATAGATAGAGTGATTTGGGAGTAAGGTTATTATTTATTAGATACTAGAAGTAAACTTAACAACTACTGGACCTGATTTCAAAAATTTCTTTTGCCGTTAAAAAGCTACACTATCACTGGGTAGCATAGGCTATATAAAACCACACTACGGCCAAAAGGAACTAAACAGTGGCCAAATAAATAACGATGGGAGCGATGCCCCACGCGACTTATATGTTTTATGAGAAATATTTGTTACTTTTTTAAAGGGCAACTTCCGCTTTTGTGAGCAAGCCTTGTGTTAGAGAGAGACGGGAGACTTTACAAACATATAATTAATGGACATAAAGGACACCCAGATTTTAAACAAATATCTATGAATCACACAAAATATGTTATTTTGTCTCGTATGGGAATCAAACCCACATTAGTTGGCCCAGTGATGTTAGTGGTGAGGCGAAAAACGAAACTGATTGAGGGGAGGAATTGGGCTTCAGAGACCACACTTGCCTAGCAAAACGCAACAGCATAATAATAATAATATATATTGCTACTTAGCGTCGATATTCCGTGGAAGGGTTGTACATCCTCGGACGTACCGCTCCATTCATGCTGGCAAGCAAGCACTCCAAAGCGCCACTACTACCGTTACTGCTGCTGGTCTATTTTTTTTCTTTCTATTTTATTTAATATTAATAAAATAAGATACGTACCCATACTTGGCGAAGTTAGTAAACAACGTACAAGTCTGTTTTATCATTTGATACGAATCTTTATCCTTGTTCACAGACATATTGTATTTCTTGCCATCAAAAATATACATCAGGTCATCTGCATGACTAGCTCCTGTTATTCCATAGGTTAATCCTTTCATTCCATTTATGTTTCTTTCTGAGAAACATTTGAACTCGTAAAAATAGGCTTTCCTTCCACCTTTAATCCACATTTCCAAATATCTATAAATATCAATCACATATTCTAAATGAGAAAAGTATGTGATAAACTCTTGTATAGTATTCATACTTATATCTTTGCCCCCAAAATAATGTTCTTGAATATTGTCAGCCATTGTAAACACCTCATCCAGCGGTAATTTTCTATAAAAAATGCTTGGTACGAGAATCTCCTTAAAATACGGAAACACATGAAAAATATTCTCCTTTTGCAATATTACCCTTGCTAACCCCTCGTGCGAAGTGTGCCCAAGAATCAATTCAACATCATGTGTGTTTCCATTCAAAAGCAACTTTTCCGGATTTTCTAACATGAAATGTTCGCCACCTAAATCTTTTTCTATAACTGGTGGAAACATATGATGTTTGAATATATATTCCTTCAGAGCATCAATTGCCAGCAAATTTGTTTTTGCAGTCACAATGGTTTCTACAGAAGTAGATTGAAGGATCTGGAAAGCTTCCAGTGGGTCTTGGGTGTACACACCTGCTAAATAAGAGAGGAGAAACGCTTGTCTTCTGGGTTCAAAAGCTACGGAAAAGTCGTTGTAACAAACACCACTCATAGCGATAGCTCTTTGAAATAAGCCTTCAGACATAGGTGATAAAACGTGAAGCGACACCGAAGCTCCACCAGCATCTTCACCAAAAATCGTGATTTTATGAGGATCTCCTCCAAACACGCCAATATTTTCCTTTACCCATCGTAAAGCTGCCACTTGGTCTTTCAAACCTGCGTTACCTGGTGCTTCTTTAATACCCAAACTGAGGAATCCTAAAGCTCCAAGTCTGTAATTTATAGTGACAAGTATAACGTTATGATCGAGTAAAAAATCTGGTCCATATTCATCTTCGTTCCCTGATCCTGATACAAAGCTTCCTCCATGAATATAGAACATGACGTCAAGACCTGTTCGTGGATACAAAGCAGGGGTGTACACATTAAGGAACAAGCAATCTTCGTCTCCAGAAATATATTTTCCAGTGTCAAGTTCCAGTTGTGGACATTTCGAACCATGTTCTTTTGCACATCGTTCACCGTCCCATGGTTTTGGAGGTTGAGGAGCCTAGAAGAGTGGTATAGAAATTATAAAGAATATAGTTATTTATGGTAGAACTTAAAGTTCTCTCCATATGGGACGTAAAATAACAGAAAAATATGTACTAGAAGTGTATGAAAAAAAAATGCCAAACACCCTAATTCACAAAACCATGTAGTGTCACAATGCACAGGTGGACAGCAACTTGTTTTTTATTGACAAAATGCAAAGATTTAAAAATTTGTGTATTTATCGTAAAATCTTGGATAGTTTACCCTTCAAATAAAACTAATTATATGAATATACAGAGTGAAATTTTGTAATGCCACCTAGAGGGAAATTATTCTTAAGACTAATAAATAATTTTAATAGATAATTTTACTCAAAGGAACTGAAGAAACTGAAGAAACAAAACTGCCACACCCGAGAATTGAACCAGTTAAAATCCAAAAAAATAACACTGCCACAAAATAATTAACATCAAATATCGTTTATAGGGAAGCTCTGACTCAATAAATTGATTTTCAGGTGCAGAGAAAGTAAAGTATTTAGTAAAGGCCTTTTTACAAAAAAAATAAAATTTTTGGATTTCGCCACAATTTAAGAGATTGTGCCTACAATGTTTTTTTCACATAATTATAGATATAATATATGTATATAGTAAAAATTACCACACCAGTTCAGTTCAGAAAGAATAATCACTTATACACACTACTTACCTTAGTGTTAACAAATGATTATTCTAGTAAATAGTCTCTAAACAGTTAATTTGATATAATATATTATACATAATATTAATGATAGTAAGTTAATTGTTTATCTTACCTTAAATCTCAGGTCTCCTATGGGTGGCGCAGCATAAGGAATCCCCTTGAAGCTGTAGTACTGACCATTATTTGTCGATCTGTTTCTCAGTTCTCCTCTCAGCAGGCCCTGTTCTACTTTCACCTGCAGTAACTTTACACTATTGCATAGCTAAAAATTAAGAAAAATGTATCACTTTCTTAGATCCATAAAGCTTTCTCATTCGTTTTTTTTTTCGTTTAAATTAACTTAAATTTAGAGTTCGTACCAAAATTAAAATAAAACCATCAAATGATGTAAACAAGAAGTTTGAAGGTCTCTTAAAATGTGACTGTGTTCGTCCGTCCATTTGTGTGTCATCAGCTTCGGGTATCAATGGAACTAACTTAAAGTATCGATTTAAATAGTTTTAAATACTAATCCCTTGTATAGCTTACACGCACATATATTCACATATAGCTACAATTTTTAATAATATTATGTTTATAAAGGCAATGTAGGTTGTATTTTTTTCAATAGTAAAAATATTTTTGTATAGTATACCTATTATATTAAATACTAAAAAAAGTTCCCACGATATAAAAAATAGTAGCAACACTCGATCACTACCAGTAATCACAACTTCGTTATATAACGAATCAGTAGAACATTATACTACTAACTTCACTATAATATTATTCTGCCGATAACAAAGCAATCGTACCTAATAAAGACATAATATATGATCAAATACAAAAATATCTTCTCACGGCACTAAAAATATTATAATGAAGCGACAGGACATACCTCGCACTTGGCAACTCGGTCTAACTCCAGTTTAGTGTTGAGTTTGTGAATATGCGCAGACATACATAGAGTGCACAGTGATCGTTCAACATAAGGATTTTTGGTGTACTTTTGATTAATTTGCATAATTTTCAGGGTTCCGTATCTCAAAAGGAAAAAACGGAACTCTTATTAAATTTAAACGTTTTGTGTCTGTAGATATAAAAGTACTTTTAAAGGAGTAAGGATAGACCTCTCTTTAGCATAAGCTGGGAAGTGTTAGTGATTCCATTCCAAAAGTGTATACAGCAAGTTTAGGTCAATGACCTTCTAAAGTTTCCATGCTTATGGAAAGCAGAATAAAAAACATATTTCTGTATTTTAATTTTTTCATTGTATTCATGTTTAGACATGCTTTGGTAGCACTTTTTGAAAAAAACACATTTCCTAGAAAAAAATTTAAGTGTACATGAATGATCGATGTAGCAAAGAAGTCGCTCATAGCATCTAACCCCAAAAAAGCACCATCAAGTACTGCTAGAAAAATCACCCAATTTTCCATATTCCATATTATACCTTGTAAAAAACTTAAAAAAATATGGTGACGAAAGATTTAAGAAAACCTAATATTTGCATAATGGTACAGTTTCCTCCAGATATCGAGTGCAGACAGGTCCGCGTGCAGAGAAGTTAGTTCTAAGTCTATGATCAGCGCACTTTTGTTGTTATTGTATTCTTTCCAGGTGGTGTCTAATGATCCATCGGGAGTGGGGTTTCTGGAAAAAAATAATATTGTGACTATTCTTGCTCTATTTTCATTAATAATTCCAGTATTAGGTTAATGTAAACATATTTTTGGTGCATAAAACTTCACGATTATGTATAAAAAAAATTATTCAAAATATTTTTTTAGAATAAGTCTTTTTTTTATACTTTCTTTCAATAGAAAGAATATTTTTTTTAATTATGATAGTCTTATTCTAAGAAACTAGTCATGTGCGGGGACTTTACATGCAATTCAAACACACAAAGTACAGTCAGACTCGAAACAAATATTTAAAGAACAATATTAAAATTTGTCGGATGTCGAACCCAATACACTTCCACGGCAATTTTAGTGACCAGACGACTATCATAACTGCTTTGCCATAATAACAGTAGGTAATTAAAATTAAATGTTATGTATGTCAAAACTAGCATTTAATTATGGTCTAACGACCGACCGCAAGTGGACAAACAAGGAAAGAAAAAAAAATGTCCTACGAAGAGTTTTAATATAAGAATCAATCCCTGGGCTTAGGCAAAAAGGTACAAATGCTAATCGTTTGGTGATTTACTGGAATTGTTCCTTGAGCGTATTACTTATACTAACATAGGTTGGTTAAACCTAAAATCTGAACAGTTAATAATACTTAGTACGCTATTAGTTAGTACAGTAATTTATCTACATATGGCTCACAATATATCTAACAATATTACTTGGGAGTATAATAGTTCTAGCTTATTTTGTAAATATGAAAGTGTTTATGTTATTTTTATAAACTAATATACGAACCCATACTTGGCGAAGTTAGTAAACAGCTTACACGTCTGCACTATCATTTTATAAGACTCTCCATTCTTGTTCAAAGTTAAATTGTATTGCTTTCCATCAAAAACGTACATCAAGTCGTCCAAATGTCCGGCTGCTCTCAATCCGTATTTTAATCCTTTTATTCCATTCAAGTTTCTTTCTGAGAAACAGCTGAATTCGTAAAAGTAGGCTTTCTTTCCACCTTTTATCCACATTTCCAAATATCTATGAATATCAACCACGTATTCTAAATAAGTATAGAACGTGATAAACGCTTTCATATTTCTCTCACTTATTTCATTCTCCCCAAAATAATAATCTTGAATACAGTCAGCTAGTTTCAATAATTTCCCTGGAGCTAATTTTGTATAAAACTTTCTTGGAACAAGCATCTGCTTGAAATATGGGAATATTTGAAAAATGTATTTTTTTTGCGATATTGCTCTTGTTAACCCTTCCTGTGAAGTGTGTCCAAGAATCAATTCAACATCATTTGTATTCCCATTCAAAAGCAACTTTTCCGGCTTTTCTAACAAAAAATGTTCGTCACCAAAATCTTTTTCCACGACTGGTGAAAATCCATGGTACTTCAGTACATAATCCTTAAGAACATCAACTGCGAGTAAATTTGTTTTGGCAGTGACAATTGCCTCTACAGAAGCATTTTGAAGAAACTGAAAAGCTTCGTGTGGGTTTTGGGTGTACAAACCTACTAGATGACAGAGAAGAAACCCGTGTCTTCTTGGTTCAAAAGCTACGGAAATGTCGTTAAAACAACCACCACTCATAGCGATGGCTCTTTGGAAGAGACCTTTAGACATTGGTGATAAAACGTGAAGCGACACAGAAGATCCACCAGCACTTTCACCAAAAATCGTGATTTTATTAGGATCTCCGCCAAACACGCCGATGTTTTTCTTTACCCATCGCAAAGCTGCCACTTGATCTTTCAAACCTGCGTTACCTGGTGCTTCTTTAGTGCCAAGACTTAGGAATCCTAAGGCACCAAGTCTATAATTTATAGTGACAAGTATAACGTTATGATCGAGTAAAAAATCTGGTCCATATTTATCTTCGTTCCCTGAACTGTATACAAAGGCTCCTCCATGAATGAAGAACATTACATTAAGACCTGCATGTTTATACATTGTTGGGGTGTATACGTTAAGGAACAGGCAGTCTTCGTCCCCAGGAATATATTTTCCAGTACCAAGTTCTGCTTGTGGACATACTGGGCCATGTGCTGTTGCATCTCGTTCACCTTCCCACGGTAATGGAGGTTCAGGTGCCTAGAAGACAGAGATATTCAAATTGTCAAAGATTAGTTTATCGAAGATCAACCAATGAAGAAAACTGGAAAACAATCATGCCCTTACGTACAAAGCCAATATAATTCTAGGTAGGCCCAATCCGAGAAAATTTATTTACTGTGACTGACTTGAAGTCAATTTAATATAAAAAAATAAGCAAGACAAATGTTGATCCATACTTAACATTTTTACTAAAAGACTACGATTTGCAATATTAATTCACTTACCTTAAATCGAAGCATGCCTTTAGGTGCTGCAGCATAAGGAATACCCTTGAAGCTGTAGAAATGACCATTGCCTGTTGATCTGTTTCTCAGTTTTCCTCTCAGTAGACCTTGTTCTACTTTCACTATTACTAGTTGTACAGTATTGCACAGCTGAAAGTTAAAATAAGATAGGTACATATCCTTATTTCGTGATGATGATGATCAGCAACCCATTAATGTCCCACTGCTAGGCTCGGGTCTCCTCTCCTCTATCTAGAGACTTGAGAGGGTTTAGGCCATAATCCACACACGCTGGCCTAATGCGGGTTGGTGGATCAGACATACACTTAGAATTTCTTCTAGTGTATGTATTTCATGCTTGTGAACAAAATTTCCATCTTCCGATACGATACAATAAACATATCCAATACGATTTTATATAAATGTTATTCAAATAATGGAAATTTCAAACCCATTTAATTATTTTTTTTGTTTTTAATATGGTGCATTTTACCGTCTGTACTTGTGTCACAGTTTCTTATGTCTTATTGTGACTGTATTTCAAATTACTAACGTCAGTAGATCCAAAAACAGTGACAGGTGTTTAGCTACTTCCAATAAAGGTAATGGAAATTAAATATTTGGAAATTAATGCATCATTTAAAAAATATTTTGCAAATTGTAAATACTAGGTATCTAATAATAGCAACTCATTAATGTTTTATTCAATTCTGGCACTACTCTTGTTATGTAATTTATATATGCTACGGTATACGTGCGTTTTGAAAGTTTGGATATTTTCAGCTACTTTTTTTTTGCTAGGTCAGCAAAAAAAAAGTAGCTGAAAATACCTACCTACTACATATTTTATACACTTACCGCAGCGCAAAGTAAATAAAATAACAGCAACATGTTCGACCAGTGTTCACGATGGTGTCTAGGTATTGTATGTAAACTGTATTTTATGTAAGCTGTAGAATAAATAGGTACCTACTATTCAGTTTAAATAACATTATGCCGCTGATAACATTAAATTTGTGCCTAATATACATGCAAATATATAGCTGTTTGTATGTCAAAAATAGATAATTATGTATCTACCTATGTTTGTAGCCATTTTACTATAGCATACTATTACTGCCTTCACACAAATACTTACTTGTTTTTAATCGCTCTTCATTTTGGGCCAAGACGGTCGAATGCGGAATGGGATATGATTGCCTAATAATGATGATCTTCTTTTGTCTTTAACATCATCGATTATGGGCAATTAACAAACATCAACTCATGCATGATTGCATGTAACATTTACTACATTGCCCATTATGAGGCCATCTTATGATATATATGTTTTGCGTTATATGTCTATGTTTTGCGAGGCCGCTACATAATTTGATTCGCAAAGTTGATTTCAACAACGTCAATCTAAAGTTCTTAATGAAAATCCGACTGGAACCAATCTATCAGTTCCCGTATAGAACAAAAACTCAAACACATGCAGCTACTTAGTTTCCTAAACAGTTTAATTAGTAACAAAGTTGTTACTCCTTTGTTGCGGCTCGTCGTGTCGATGTGATGACGCAAAGTATTTACACCGCTCCGCTCACAACTTTCGACGCTAAGCGTTTTAATATCTTCAGGGATGGTTGGTGCTTAGTGCATGCCTTGAATTTTGACTTTGTGTGTGTGTGCTGTGTGGAACTTATTGTTATAGTATTTTTTTATATTAAAATTGTGACTTTTGCTATTGTTTTCGAAGATTTTTTATAATAGATCTTTTGATGTTTTGACCAGTCCAGATTAATTTTCATGTCGTCTTAGTTACAGTCTTAGTTACAGGCGTCTGTAGGCTACGGTAACCTCTTACCTTCAAGCAGGCCATAAGCTTGTTTGAGGACATGGTAAAAAAAAAAGATTAACTAGTGATGCATTATAATAAGAAACGAAAGTTTTATAATAATCCGGCGTAAAATTTAATTATAAAGCTACGAAGAAATTATAAATTTTCCCCAACCTCTGAAGATACTAGAGCTAAGGATGTGTAATTATTTTCAAGCCCACATCATTTACATCGCAATATTATTATAATGTTGTTGAAGTCTTGGGCTTAAGTAAACTTTAGGTGAATTATATTTGTTAAGATGACATCCTCAATCTTGTCCGACAAGGGACTTTATTAATTTATATAATTATAACTTACGAATAAAAATACAACCAGACGTAGAAACCCTATTTGCAGGATGTCTCAAAGAAAAAATCTTTGATAATATCATAAAATGGTTTGTTTCTTTTCAAACATTTCTCTACACTCCTTTATAGTTGTCGAACCTACATCTTCTATTCAACAGTCGCCTACTACTGCTAAACCAAAGATCATGACTATTACATGTCTATTCCGACATTCATTTCTAAATACGTGAACAGAGTTCATAACACAAGTACACCAAACCAGCCTTACTTTCATAAGCTATAAAGTTCAAAATAGCATAAAACAGCAAACAATCTAAACACATAAACACAAGTGAGTACGTAGAAAGCGGAACAATAAGTTGGGCACAAATGTCGACTAAGTAAGTTTAATTCCACATGTGACCAGTTGTTCGTACAACCTTCCGGAATGAACTGCCGCCAGTTAACGAATGGCCTTGGCATTATAGATGTAGGTTCGCTGGAAGATATGGAGTAAATTTTAAGAGTTTGAATACCATGATTTTTGTTAATAAGCCGGGTGGAGGTACTTCCTCAGTTTAAGTATGAAATTGAGCGGGGGTAAAGCTGTTTTCTACAGCTGAGGATGTAGACCTACCAGCGGCCCAACTAATGGTATGCTTTTAAAGACCAACATACCTTTTACATATTTTTTATTTGATTTTTGTGTTTTTTTTTGGTTGTTTCTTTTAAGTTGTCTTTTTTATATTGTCGTTTCGTTTTTTTTTCTTTTTGTGTATCTACATTTTGTTCTTGTAGCCGAAATATATGTATTTTGTTTCTTTCTTTTTTTCATAATTATCATCAGTTGGGCCGCTGCCGCTGGTTAGACCTGGCCTTGGCTTGTATGAATAACAAACCTAATTTCTTATTTTTTAATTGTTAGATGCATATTAAATATCATCACTAAATAAAAGCAAATTGGAATAGACACTCCTAACCGCTTCTACTATTGATACTTACTACTACATATACATACAAGTTTGAAACCGTTGACGTCGACTTTCAAATCATTATAATTTTCGTCTAAGTCTACATAAAATACCTATATACTGAATATTTCGTCCCATTAGAAGAATAATGTCTTATCTTCAGATAAAACAAAAATGAAATTATTATAAATTCGGCATTAAAAACCGTAAACTATCAATTGACGAAATTTGTATTTTGTAAAATACTGACTAAAGAATAAAATAAAAATTTGATCAATCGATAGTTTACGGTTTTTAATGCCATATTTCATTTTTGTTTTATGTGAAGATAAAACATTACTCTTCTAATGGGGCGATTTTAGGTTAAAACTATTATTGTAACAGGTGACAGTAATAAGTATTCCAAGTCATTTAGCCTCTTCCAGTAATGGTGGAACGTTTGCTCCCCATTGTGGTTCGTACCAATCGTGGCGTTCACATTAATAATAGTAATTTTGTTAAGCTTTCTCGTTACAAATATTAATGAAATACATTTGTTTTCTTTTGAGTATATTTCTTTGAAAATTAACACGCTATGACGTTGTTTTATATGAATTAATTTAACTTATATTTTTGTATAATGCGTTTTGGTAACTGATGATTTCAGAGCAATTTTGTATTAGGTAAGTACATAATAGTCAATCAATCGTCATAATTACGTAATTTCGTTGTCATTTATAAGCTGATACGATCCAGCCAATATATCAAATTTAAGTTCATGTACATATTATAATATTAAATGTCTATTTTGCTGATTCGAATTGTTTAGACAACACAGTGGCAGTAAAAATATGAACTTGAAATAAATAAATTATTGAAGGCAAAATTAAGCATTACAATTTCAGACACGTATGAAAGAGAGCTGGATTAACGTACCTACGTCTCATGATAACCTATAGAACGAACTTCAATAATAACTGTGTTAAAACAGTCCTAAAACATTCTGCTAGTGACTATACATCTTTAATCATCATCCAGTAAATCCTTAGCAGTAAATAAAATTAATTCAGTCCGTCGTCGCAACGATCTCACCAAACAGAGTTAATGTACCGGCAACAGATAAAATTACTTATTTACGCAGACTTTACAGCTTGCTTCACCTAACTTGTAATACGGATTCATACAATGCAATAGTACATACAATAATATTTATGCATTTTTTGTCGTCCTAAAAACTGATCCTGACAGGCAACTAAAAGTGCATGGTATCTTAGTACTCGCACATATAGATGTAATGAGACAAAGCATAGAAAATAATAAGGAGATGCTATGGACGTTACGAGTACACTAACGTAGAACAGAATATTTCAATTCAGATACGAGTACATTTATGAATCTATAAAATTCTTTTCTCGGGTAAATTGATCGAATCAAATAAAAGCGTGCGTTACCTTAAAAACAATTTCACACATTAAGATATTATAGAGAGTTAGTTATATACAATATTCTAATAGCCATATACGAAAAACACAACAAAGCGAGATTTTAAAACTCTAATCCTAAAGAAAAGTTCACTCAACAGCCGCCATATTTTCCACCCTACTACACACTAGGACAAATTGTTTCCTCCAGGATGTCACCTTCAGGAAACGTTTAGAAGGGAGACAGGGACCTAATTGCGTCCCTCACCTGCCTTAATTACAGGAGGCGAAGGATTAAGGGGCACAATCCAGGATAGCTCACAGAAACGGCTAGGGAATTTATGCATGGTCTGGCTTCTCTGAGGAGAACTGAGTATTAAGGGATTATGGAAGTTTCAAGTCGTTACGGCTAAAGGTAGATCGACGTCTTGTTTAATATTTTGTTGTATATGTGTGGAGTTTTTATTGCATAGGTTTATTATTTCGTTGTTGTGATGTCGTTTGTTTGGTAAGAGATGTAGGTAGATGTATTTTTATATAACGTAGTCTGTATTCTTAGAATTAGAATCTAATATTCTTATATCCTGTTCTTTTAGAATTGGTGGCGAAGAAAACAAAATAAAAAATACCTCTGCATATTGGTAGCGCTAAATATATAAGTATAAGCATTTCTTTATTCGGAGGGCGATTTTGTGAATTTGAAGTTAAAAACTTAAAAGTATATAAGAAAGAATTTTTCAGCTCTTGTCCTAACTAAAATTATAAATGCAAAAGTGGTTTTGTTTTTCCTTATTAAAATTTAAAGAAATAGGTAAAGTCTATTCCGTTCTTTCATCGAAATAGTTCGAATACTGAAAAGTGGCATTTATAGGCTACTTCTAACAGACATACCAAGCAACTAAAGCTAAACAAATTAAAACTAAAAAGCATTAAATAACTGCAAAACTCTTCTATTCATAACGTTGTATCGAAATCCTCATTTTAAATTCTAAGTCAGGCAATGCGAGTAAATTTTAATAGGAAAAAAATCAGTTATGGCGCCGGCAGCGGAATGATGCGCGGAAACTGAGCGGAAGCACGTTCCAACTCGGCTGTATTGAAAAACCCATTATTCCCAAGCATAGTTTGCAATAATAAATTAGTCTGTGATATTTTTGCTTCGGTTTAAAGATAAAAATGTAAAATATATATCTTTTTTTCATATTTTTATTAAAACTTTTCCCGCTTCTTTGTAAAATAGCCTGTAACACTTTCCAGCCTCATTCAATGTTGTTATGTTGATTACACCAATCCGTTGCACCGCAAAAACGACACAAATAACCATATATAAACTTTTATTCTAGACCAGATTTCTTTAACACAAAAGTGTGACACAGATATATTTGTCATACAAACATTAGTCCTAATAATAATACAACACTATAAATATAATCAAGAACAGTTCAGTAGGTAAAGCCTCTCTCGTTATCAGACATGCTGATAATCTGACCCGGCAAAAAGTGGTTCTGTCAAGAGCTATTGGACTTTGGTAGTTAACAAACTATTTTTTTAATTTTTCAGTTCATTTTTTCTTGTTATTTTATTACTCTCAGTCCGGTAAAAATAAACAATTAGCTGAATAATTCAGTCATTATGTTGTTGTACACTTTTTACACACAACACATTTAACTTTTAGTTAATTTTTATATTATCAGCAACCCATTAGGTCCCACTGCCGGGCTCGGGTCTACTCTCCTCGACTCTCCTCTACTAGAGAGTTGAGAGGCTTTAGGCCATAATCCCCTCACGCTGGCCTGGCTGGGTTGGTGGATATTTTATTTTTTTTGGTCTAAATAGATTTTTGATTTAATATAAAAATTACCTAATAGGTAAATACCTAATAGTAAATTGATTAAATAAAGGCTGAAAACGCTGCATATTGAATAACAAAGTTGTAATAAGTTGGAGCTTTGACACCAACAAACTGTATCGGGTCGCGCTGTGTTTAACATTGATTGAATTTCTAACTTTGAAACTTTTCAACTTGCTTATAACGTCATATGAAATTAGGATGTGAGCTTAACTTAAATTTAATAGTTTGGAATTTCTTAAAGGATGTTGTAGATTGGTTAATTTTACACAGTAAACTAATGAAAATTAACGGAAGTCGATGACCATTGCAGTATTTTTATTAGCATAAACTTAATCTTTTTACCAACGTTAGTTTGCAGCTACTATTTTATTATCAATAAATTACCGAACAGATTTAGTTATAATCTAGCTAGGGAAGTACAAATTAAATTTAAATTAAATTTAAAAACCCAAGGATCTATGGAGGTCTATATGCGTCCATTGATCCATGACATGTATTTATTACGATTTTTTCCCACTAGGATGTTAATTTAAGTCCTAAAATTTAAATAAAGAATATTCACATCTTTAATTAGATACTGATATGTACTATGTAGCTAATTATACAAATTAGCTACTTTATCACAAAATAGAATTAATTTACACGTTATGGAAATTCAAAGAAAACATATTGTGTCGTAACATTATTGTTTTAGAAAAGTAGTTAATTTATAACATCGTTATTTGTGAACGTAATTTATTTAATTAACAAAAGTATTCTGTCTATTAGTTGTTGTTCTAACTTGAAACTTGAAACTGGAATTAAGGATTAGAAACATAAATATATATGTACATATAATTGATCCGAGAACAAAACTAAATTGATAATTATTTATTAGTGCTTGCAAAAAGTCGAGATCAAAAAAATACTGACATAATTTTAGTCTGTGAGTTCTATAACAGATTTATTTTTAAGTCAATGTTAAATCTCAAAGTGAAATTTCTGGATTAATAAAATACACTAATAAACATACAATAATATTCAAAACCTTTTCACCTGTCTAGTAATATTTCATATTATTTGTGTAGTAGGTACATTTGTGAGGCAATTGGTGCTCGATCACCACCGTTCATTTACATAGCCTCAAGATTATTAAATCAGACAGTCTGTAAACAACAAACAACAAAACTTTCCCTCATACTAATACATTCCAACTACGATTTAAACTCTCTTAGTTCAACACTAAATAATTCAACGGTTTATCAGTTAAGAGCCAACACTTTGACCCTTGCACTGTTTATACTAGTGGCTACCATAGTAGTCCGCTGGGACTCTGGTTCTTATGCCCCGGGTACACCAACGTTCATTTTTTTTATATCAGTTGAGATGAGATGATTGGCTAGATGCCAACGAATGTACGATGGTATTTTTTTTTTGTAAAATAATAATTTCTTTTCATTTTGTGATTTGATATTATAAGTACTTTCCAAAAATAATGTATATAAGTATATTTATGTAAATTATTATATTATATATTAAAAAAAAGCTTTGTAAATTATACATTACATTCATTTTTTAAGAATTTTTCCTAACATTTCTGTGGATTCTTATAACATTTCATTATATCTGTTGACTGTCTTGGCATTTTTGATAAAGTGAAACAAACGTAGTTTACAATGTAGAAACTTCATAAGTACATATTATTATTATATATATTATACATAAGTGCATATATGTTCCAGATTGCTCATCGACAAATTGCTCATCAATTTGTAAATAATTCGTCACCATATACCTCTCTTTAATAAATTATTATGGTGATTTATTTATTTGCTATCCAAGTATGAGGCAAAATGTATTGGATATTTTAACGTCCTATACAATTCGGAACAAAGCGATGTCGTGTGTTGGGGCCTTATACTCGTGAATTTCGTTGAGAGCAGACCGTCAGACGTAAATTGAGAGCAGTTGTTTTAACTAAGTGAGTTTGGATGTTTTCATTAGAAATGTTCGTATTTTTAGATATTGAGTGTTCAAGAAATAGTGAAAGTAACTAACTGGAAACAGAGTACCTTAATTCTGCAATTATAAGTATGTATACTTATGTTTGTTGAGTAGTATTCTACAACGTGGAGAGTGGAGAAGGGCATCAATTCTGCAATAGACTTGTGTTTGTACAACGCACATTAGCAACTTGTTAACGTTTCATTGCCAATGTTATTTCACGTAAATTTTTAACCACTGACGCAAAAGGAGGTGTGCTTCAGAAATTCGAAAAAAAATCGAAACAAACACTATACAAACCCGTCTGGCTCGCGTGGCATAGTAGGTTAAATTTCCTCTACATTCTTTGGAGGAGACTCGTGCCCAGCAGTGGGACATTTCTTGGGTTGTAGTGATGTAGCGATGAAGACCACAGACGTCTTTTTTTTTAAATTGATCATTATTTACAACATGATGAAACTATCCCTTGCCTCAATGGCCCTCCCGCATTTTTTGTTTCATTTCCTTGTGTCCACTCCGTCGCGTCATAATAGTGGTGATCTAATTCTTTAAAAACACCGACATGACATGCAGAGTGACTTGTAAGTTCCCAACCGTTACGCCTAATAAACTAGCAATGAATATTAAACAGTCGAGAGACAATATGCGGTCTTATTAGCCTAAAACACTACGGAACTATTATGGACATTAATATTTGCTTGCGAACTAAACACCGCCCCGGGGCACATCAATAATTAAGTGGCGTAATAGCTCAAATGGTGGGTTTGATTATTTTGTTTACATTATGGTTTACGGATGGGGCCTTGGGGTTTATTAGATAACACCTGCTGTGTGTCTTTGTCTTTTATTAAACGCACTAGGCGTTTACGTTATGCATGCCATACACGCTATGTTTTACTTACACTCTTTGCGCTGTAGCATGGTGCGGGTGACAGTTTCACTAACATTTCGTTTCACTCATGAAAGTAGCCGCGATTTACAAATATGACTTAGTATTTCAGCTGTACCACATTCGTAATATATTAAATCATTAATAACTGTAGTAAATTAATTTAAACCCAACCAGAATGTTCTAGTCTAGTCATACAGGCAACTGTCACCCGCACCATGCTACAGCGCAAAGAGTGTAGTTGTACGTTAGGACTATTACTTATTATGTGCTAGTTGGCAGCTGGCAGCTATCTGCCTGCGCAGATAGAGCTGTATAGAACAACCGATATGATATGCCAGAGAGCGCATGCTCCCACAGTCAGGTTCGTCATACGAAGTCAAAATAATTATTATCCTTGCGCTGCGCTGGTTGCCTGCTCTGTTTATCGTAATAAATTTCATACGTCAGTTCCAATACACGCTCCGGCTAACTGTGCTGGCACACCTACACATGAAGACCTCTTCTAAAACCTTAGCGTGAATAGCCCACAGTTTATATATGCTCACAAATCTCTTGAAAAATAAATTTCTGAATGTTATCAGTCTAGTCCATTGCGACAAATAGATAAAACGGCAGAGCGGGTGTTACTTTAAAAAATACATATGGCTTCGACTGCTGCGAGAGTGATTCAATGCGAATACATAACAATTGCTAATTTAGTTTATAGTAGACAATAAAATTGCTTTACCACCCTTAGTATAAATGTCGTTTGCATATCACAAACAATAATGTATTTTTTTGCTTGCAAGTGTCATCAGTACAGTGTCAGTTGTCATCAATGCCGTGACGTCAATAGAGTCTTATTTGATTTTAATGATGATGGAAATTTTGTATTATATATATATATATATTGTGTTTGTTATGCCCAGTAGTGCGACGTTTATGGGTTGAGATGATGATGATGATGACATAATTCAAACACCATTAAGACTTAACATAAAATTTTGTATAAATCGATCATACACCGAGACTGAACAATCACTGAATAAACCGATTTTTCGTATGAATGGTGGCGTTTGATATTCTAGTGTGCAGGTACGACATGTATGAAATATCAAACAATATACGGAGACAGGTGACAAATACATCTCTGTATTGAATGTGTATACACGTACTGTGACCGCGGGTAGGTTGCACCGTTTACTTAACGTTAGTTAAGCAACAGTGTTAAACTATAAATAAATAATTTACCTAAACTTAACCCATATTACTTAAAAATACTTGTGAATAATAATTGTGAAAAAAAAGAAGAATTATTTTGTATTCGTTAAGTCTAAATTCACAAAATGCAAGCTTAATTAATTTGCCATCAAAAATACAAAACAAACACTAATACAATCATGTGCAAAAGAACAGGAGGCACAATACGCACCGAAAAACTTCTGAGATCTCTTGTAAATGCATAAGATATCAGAACTTTTGAAACGAGGTTCGTTAGGAGGATATTAATTTTAGTGAATGGATTGAATGTATATTTTTGTAAGACTGATTAAATTAGGTAATAAAACAATTTGTAGATTATGTTATATTTATAGTAGGAAGTAACAACTTGATACCATTGATATCAGCATAAGAAAATATGCTTTAAAGCTTAAAATACAATTTGACAACATTTTGACAATTATTTGTTAACAATTATTCTGCATCAATTTCCGTCCAAGTAAACATATTATTATAACATCAGCTATTCAAGATCTCTGTTTACTGATAGAATAACATGGAAATTATGGGGGAAGCCTTTGGTTTTTAACATATTATACATACATGGGGCCTACTACAATCAGATAAGTTAAAACTCAGCTTTGATACTGAGAATTTAATTCAGAAAAACTCAACACCGATTTTGCTCGATTTATAAATCTGTTTCAAACGACAGCTTAGCTCGGTGCTGTCGGCCGATGTTTAACAAACACATAGTGGCGAGTCCTCTGGGAACGTGTTTGGTGTATACGGTTACATACAGTGTGGTTTCCGCGTACGATGTTCCCTGCGTTCATAACATATCACTTAACTATATAAGCTAAGATATGGTGGTGTGTACTGAGATAATTTATAAGAGAGATAGGGTTCAGTAATCCCTCCTCAAAATGAGTCGCCCACTTGGGGAAGTATCTCCACCCTTCAGAAGACTGCAGCAAAAATAAAATTGTGTTGTGTTCTTGGTGGTAAATAGACGTGGTATCCAAAGCTCATTGGGTGGGAAGGGGTTTTAAAGGATCGACAACGCGCATGCGACCCTTCTGGTGTTACAGGCGTCCATAAGCTACGGTGATTTATTAAATTGATAACTAAAAGAGAAAAATAAAAGTTAAAAAATATAAAATACCTAAGTATTATTATATTATTAACAATTTTTAAAGGTGCCCGAAAAAATTTGGCACTTATTTTTAGAAGATGGTATAGACAAACACTATGCAATTCTAACAATATTACATAATATACGTACGGGCTGAAGTGATTTCCTACTTTTTGTCGGGTGAAGTCGGTCAAAAACACTTTTCATTGTCCTTTTGGGTAAAAGCCAACCAGTACACATTTCCAAATTCTTTTTTTTTTCTCTTCACAGTGCGAATAAAATAGATAACATCGGCCGTTTGTCTTGCGTCTAGTCGTAAAAGTCAATTGAAAAGCGACAACTACCCAAAAGGACAATTTCTAAGCGGAGTGAACATTGAACAACTAATATGTAGGGTGCTTATTAAATTACAAGATACGTATTTACTACTTAAGTTGGTATTTATCGAATTTTTTGTGTTATTTTCGATTTTTTTCTTTCGATTCAATTCATTTTTGCATAAAAATAATCCAGGCGTTATACGCGCTTAGCTCGTCAATACTACACGTACACAACACAAGTTCTCCCTCCCATATCGAATTTTGTCCTCAAAACCTCGAACACCAAAAGTGCACCTGATTTCTGAACGTATGCAATGAATGCCGGATCACATGCAAACTAGTTAGCAAGCCGTTTAAATAGTTCGACGGCGCGGCGCGGCGCGCTGAATAGTTACGTCGATGCAACTGACGTGGTGGTATAGAGAATATAGAGCTTTGTGAGTAAAGGGGGTTACATTTATAAAGTTAATGTAGAACTTTGTAGCGGTAAAGATTTCAATTTGATTCCCGTGGTATGATATAAATTATTATAGTTACATTAAAAACTATTGAAAGGATTTTACCGCCGCGAGTGTAAATAAAACACGAAAATTGTGCTACCTCAGTCTGTTATGGCTTGTAATATAGCCAACGACCTTTAGTATTCATCCAGTACTAAGTGGCCACGCGAGCGCGGCGATACAAACAGATGGATGGACGTGTTTTTAATGTATGATAAATTATAAATCATACTTATTCAAAATCTAACAAAACCAGATTCTAGGTTTATGTTTTCTTGAGAGGTTGATGTTTATTTTTGTATCATTCGATAAAAATTGAAGCCATACAATTGGATCTCCTGGACAATTTAGTACTGATTTGATGATTTTTTACTTATTAGGTAGTTATTTCATCATATTTTGAGGGGCCTTAAATATAAAAATTATTGCGAAAAAGTACTTTTTAACCGACTTCAAAAAAGGAGGAGGTTATCAATTCGACTGTATTTTTTTTTCTAGAATGTTCACCATCCTGAATCTTCACAGGATAAAAAAGCATTACTATCTTCTGCAGCTATATATATTTTCATAATCCAAGTCACAATTAAGGCAAGATAAACTCGAAGCATTAAAATGTACGTGCCTTTAAATATTCAGTAAACACTTGACTCCTCTTAACACGGTAAAACCTAGCCCTGTTTAATTATTCTTTCCAAATCTCACTTTGTTTCACCTGATACAGTCGGCTCTCTTAGATATTATCTGAACAGGCTTTTTATTAAATTTAAGATTGAGTTTATTCTTATTATGGAATGTTATTTTTATGTATCTATGGTACCAAAATGTTTGGAGAAGACCCGTGTGTCAGTGGGATATTAATTTATGTTGTAATGATGATGATGAAGGTACTTATTGAACAAATTGTACCTAATGTATGTAAACTCGTGTAATACACGTGTACGAATAGAATAGAGAGTGGATACCATAAATTTAATTCAATAGATACGTTATTTAGATAAAACGTTTAGTATATAAAAATAGTAAACGTGAAATTCTCGTACTTATGGAGAAAAAATAAATAGAAAATTGCTCTAGCCATTTAAATTAAACATTTTAAAGTGTTGTTTATCATGTGTATCTAAAACTGAAAAAGGCAAATTTTTATTCATAAAATAGATTGCCTATGATATGGCATCTGAATCATCATCATCATCTGGCATTATAAATTATAATATTAGCGTTTTATTTGGTAATCTCTCTGAAACTACTATATTAATGCTGTAAACTCATCGAAACTCAATCACATAAGTGAAGTAGGTAGGTACCTAAATATATAGGACAGGCTTATCCACCACAGAACAATGAAAAACCTATCTCTGTTTTGTGTTACCCACCCACCGTCTTAAAATTCGCAATCAATAAATCAGAAGTCAATGGAGGAGTTAGATAAATTAAGTACCTTAGTAAGTAGTAGTAATTAGCCTTTTCTAGATCATTCAATTCGCCATAAAAACCTGCATTGCCAAGGAAATAACATAAAACTTTATGAGTAAACTCAGTTTAATTATTCTTACAAATCTCAACTTGAAGAGGTCGCTTAGACCAGGTATTATGAGGCTAAATGCGGTAAACGATCTCTTGACTTCGCTCTCATTATGACTCTAGGAAATTAAGTGCAGCAAAAACTTAACTCGGTACGTATTAGTTTTGGTTGAGTTTTATTACGTTTTGATATGATTACTTATATGAACTGCGATTCCGTCTTTTGCCAGCTTGGTAATGTCCTCCTTCCTCTATGTGATCTGAAGATCATTGCTCAATAGCAGACACATCACTATCTAGGTAGGATTGTTATGGGATTTCAGTATGTTATCGAATCAGGCAATATGGATGAAAGTGTGTCGTGAACTCGTAATTGCTCGAGATTTCATGAGATGATGGATAATAATAAATTGCTATAAATGGCGATAATAGATCTCAAAGGCTAAGTCCTAAGACTGCTGTTGTTAGTAAATATTATTAGGTAGTGTTTAAATTTTTTTTTATAATTAAGTTCCTAATTTAGATGTGTACATTTGTACAATGCCTTGATACAATTTTTAAATAGGTGGTGGCGCGAACAATGCTCAAGTTCGAACATATTATTTCAAAACGAGTTCGAGTGAGATTCGTTCTCGAATTGCATTTTAAAGATTATCACTGGTGGGAATAAACCGGGTGAGTTCGAGTGGATTGTGTTTTATGATCTTTGGACTGTATGGAGAGATTTAATGCCTTCACAATTTACTAGAAAGGTAGTTAGTACTTTTTAACATTTGTTTCAAGTGGATATTATTCTTTGTTTATTGTTCTACATTAAATAATAATAATAATATTCTACCACATTCACACAGCGCCATCTAGTCCCAAATTAAGCAATTATATTTGCTTGTGTTATGGGTACTAAACAACTGATATACTACTTAAATACATTTTTTTTTGTAGATACATAAATATTATAGATAAATTACATCCAGACACAGAACAAACCTTCATGCTCATCACACAAAGATTTGTCCTGGGTGGGGATCGAACCCACGACCTCCGGCTTAGCAGTCACTAACCACTAGACCAACAGGCCAGTCGAAAATAGTGACATAGTATATGAGGAACTCATTTTGATGTGATAGTCCGTTATATAATCTGATGTTATTGATTAAAATATCAATAGACTTTGGAACGGGTTATGTAAAACTAAGGAACTGTCAAAAGTAAAATTCCAGATTAAAACCAAGACTGTTAAACAAAACAATTTTTTTTTACATGTTCTACAAAAACTTCGACCAGTTCATATCTTATTAAATAGCCAAAAAAATCGTTCACAAAGATGATGCCTTATTTTATTGAAAACATGGCGGATGGTCGATATTACGTTTATAATCGATATCTCTGCAGATGGACAAGCGGAAATTGTTTAGCGGCTCGTTCTCTGCCTTACTAAACATATTGAAACATAAGGTTGATGATATTAAAAATCTGGTTACATGACAAATTAGACAAATTAAGCTTTACTAGCTATAATCATAATATTTGTAAGTCAAGAGAGAATATATTTTATAAAAAGTAAAACCACTTAAAAATGAATATATTTAGCAGAATAAAATTGTACCTTTGTCTTATTTTGAGATATAAATGAATCAAAACGTTGTTACGAAATCGAATTACGTTTCACTTTGTGCCTCAAAAACCTTCGTAAACAAATTATGGGACCCGTATCATTTGGTGTCCACCGCTGGGCGTTGTGGGTTGCTGTGCAAGGTCAGACACAGTGGAACATTAATCTTTCGATTCAGGAATTTCATTCGAAAGGCATCGCTCGCACTTTTACTGGTGTGTTCCTATTGGCACCTCTAGTGAAAGAAAAAAGAAAACAATTTTAAATTACAAACTTGGTAAAGGTGACTGTTTAGAATTTCAAGATATGAATAACTAGTTTCCGTCAGCGAATCCGTCCGCGTGTTATGTCGGTAAAAAGTAACCTAATAATTATTCCAGACTACAATCTATCATCATCATCATATTAGCCCAATGACGTCCACTGTTGAACATAGGCCAATCTATATGAGTGCTAAATTTTATAGCTCCCGGTCGTAGGCAAATTTGCTGACACTATTTTTTCGGATATCCTGTTGCATTCTTAACTTGTGACTCTCATGAGACTTATTTTGTAACTTAGATGAATAAAGGAGATTTCATTTCATATATAGGTTTTCAGAGGTCCTGGTGTGATTGAGGAACATACATACTAACCTTCGTACTTATAATAACTTAACATTAATTATAACTAGTTAGTAACAAAATTATAAACCATCTGGCGATTAAAAAGACTATACTTATTTCTTGCCAATTCTTTCCTTAAGACTACACCGCTGTCAGATCAGTCATCTAATCTGACTGAAGGCAAATTGGCTGACGTCTCATTCGGACGTGCAGCGTCTTATTGTAACCTACATAAAGGATTTTGAATATAAAATGGCATTACTTGAAGAATTAGACAATATTATTTAAAACAAATTTTAAACATGTTTTAGAACTGCTATGTTTACCATAGTTGTAATATAAATAAATTACCTATCATTTCTAAACTAGGTACTATATAAAATACATGAACCCTGAAAACATGACGCCAGCAGCGAACCAACAAGAACTGATGCGGTACGGCTTCTCCTGTACCTGGCGTTACTTTAAGAGCAACAGCTCTGAACACTCCAGTGTACATTTCTCGCCTGCACTACAACGCAACGGCACAGGACATCGCGACGTACGTGTACCAAAAGGCCAAGCACAGTATGAGAGTGCAGTTGCTGGAGTCGCGTCGCAACATCAATTTCAAGGCTTTTGTGGTGCGAATACCGACGTGCTTCTTGCACCTTATAATGGACGAGACCTTTTGGCCGAAAGGTGTTGTTTTCCGCCGCTTCCGGGGCCAAGTACCACCTGATCGCACAACGAAGTGTATTGTGAAGTAGTTTTATAATTTAATGTTTATTAGTTTTGTTATCCTGACAATAAAATGATTATTATTATTATAACACTTTTTACGATGGTTAGTAGGATTCAATGAATAGGCAGTTTTTCGAGTTCTAAAGTGGTATAATCACTGTACCAAAACATAAAACTTAGCACGAATACAAAATGTGGGTGGGAGCGAGCAAGAGACGCGGACGTGTGCTGTGCGCTCTGTACCCTGTTGGCGCGCGACTCTACACACTCCTTTTTTTGGCAGTCGTGTAATAAAATATAAGTACCACTTTCAGTACATTCATTTCACGGAACTGTGTTAAAATAATGAAGATATCTATAAAGTTTAAGGTTAAGCTAGTCTAGCTATTACACAGCACGACTTGGGGCTCTGCACTAAAGTTAAAAATTAACATAATTAACTGCAAACTGTCAGAACAAGTTAGTTCTAGTATGAAACTTTAGATAATAAATATTACAATTTTCTACTTTCAAAATATTTTTATAATTTTTTTAAGTTTTTTTAAGCTTTTTATGGAGATACGCGGAGAAGTGTGATACATATACAGTGTGTGTGTGTCTGTCGTGTGTGTGTGTGTGTCGTGTGTGTGTGTGTGATATAATATATAGTGTTATAATTCGAATATCGACCAGCCAGTCGAGAGTAAATAAGCATAATGTTTTCAATAAAGCAAGTGCAAAATATTATAAACAACCTTTTATAATAATAAATCAGTTTTACGTAATTAGAGCCACGTCATCGATTGCAAAAGGAAAATATTTGATATCCGTTATTCTTAATCTAAAGCAAGCTTTGATAATTAATTACAATTTTAATTAAATGTTAGGGCTTTTTGTAGTTTCGAAATGTAGCTGTGTTTAAGATAAAATTTCTTGTAAATTTGTTCATGAATTAAATATATATCATAATATTATTATACCTTTTTCTGTGTTAGGTTTCCCAAAGTCAAGTCAAAATAATATCACATTACACGAATAGTTGTTCAGTAGAACTAAAATATTTGATAGCATTTGAAGTACGGTAATATCCTCCTTGTGACGTCATTACTGCACAGAAAGCCGTGTCAGGCTATAACTGTAACATTACCAGACTCCAGACTGACACTGATAATTATGAGCCAGACAAACCTAATGCTTTAAAGATAATATGGTTAAGTTAAAGTAAAGGTAAATCCCAACTTTGATAGTCTCTGTCTGACTGTCACCGTGGCGCAGTGGTTAAGGTGGTCACTCACCTCGCCACTACATCGCCGTGCTGGGTGACGTGGGTTCGATTCCCACACGAGACAAATATTTTTGTGATTCATAGATATTTGTTTCTAGTCTGGGTGTACTTTGTGTCCGTTAGTTTCATGTTTGTAAAGCTCCCCGCGCCACAGGGCTTGTTCCCTAGTGCGGGCGTTGTCTTTTTAAAAAGAGAAAAAAAAGAGAAAGAGATAGTCATAATATCACAAGCAAAGTGACAAAAATATAAAATTGTTAGACATAAACATCCAGCATTTTACGTTAGTGATAAAAGTAGCGTTACCCATGTCTAGGATTCATTCCAAAACTTTCCTGTTTATAACTAAGTACTAACATTTTTACGAGCTATAAAACAGACCGAAATATTTTAAAGCCAATATCAGAGCTTCGAGGGATTTAATACTTCATTCTAGATGTTTGTGTTAGGTTCGTTGCTTACTAAGAAACATGTTTCGTGAAACATTAAATTGTACAACATTTTTTTCATCACTCTGGTAGTAGTTTCGGAAGAAAACTTGATACTTTTGACAATGTATTTATTAAAATATATCTTATAAAACAATTGCCGAATGTGTATAACCGCAAAGCATACGGCTGCACCTTTGAAAAGAAATCGACCAAGTGCATGTTAGTGCGCAATGTAGGGTTTCGTAGTTGTACAATAATGCGTAAGAGAGTCTTTACGATGTCTCATACGAAAATGTATGGAGCCTGCCAAGGGCCGCTCAACGCCCCCTACCCTTCAACGTGTTAAATTACCTACTAAGAATTTAGTTATGAATTTGATATTCTTGGACAAAGTTAAGATGATAGCAGGTAGCGAGTATTATTAATTAATGATTGAAAGCACATATAATATAGGTAAGTTGGTCATTATCATTGAAAAAGTCATAATTCTGTTTTGAATAAAATCAGCTGATTCGGAAGTAGAAAGTCATTGACTCGTAACTTCACCATAATCAGCAAGGTACAATCATAAATCACTTTTTCTCATGTCCGTCACTGAGTGTTTCTATCCAGATATATTTGCATCTTCTTTCGAATCTTTGGTATTCAATAATGTGCTGGTGCTGTTAGGTATTAAGATTCATGCTATGTACAATCAGACAACTTCCTGCTCGACTAGTTTGATTGTTGGATCTTTACGTACCTTTGCTGTGTTGATTTGAAGTTTGAACTTCAAAACTTCAACCTTCAAATCTTTTATTTCATTTACATCACATACCATAATACTTATGAACTTCATACAAAGCCATACAAACAGTTTCTGTCGACTCTGCATGTTAAATGGACATGAACTTCCATCATAGTGGACAGAAAAATAGGTAAATGTTCGGAAACTAGTCAAGCTGAAAGTTGTCCGACTGTATCATGTTTCTATACAAAAAGTATCAAAAATGTTTCATTGTAGAACCGAAGCTTTAAACTTTTTATTAGTCAAACATGTTTATTTGTAGGGGTTTTATTTCGATCATCGGTGCGTGTCGTGACTTCACATAAGAAAGCACTTTGTTAAATGAAACTTTCTGTAATACATATTTTATTACACTATTCGACTACTTACTTAGGTACGTGTTTTAGGTGCTTGTTTGTATAAAAATATATATTTTATTTATACTTTATAATGTAAGTACTGATAGGAAGAATATCCCTCTCTCTCTCGTACAATTTGAAGTTAGTGCTGAAGATACCTGCTAAAATACCACTAAAACAATAGAACACGAATATAAGGTAAAACTTATAGTTGTTTTTAAAGTTTTATGGTTGGTTTTATGTGTAAACATGACTATATAATTAAAATTATTGAAAGACTTTGTGTATTTAAAATCTTAAGTCAACTCAGCTGGCTCATGAGTTGAAAGGTCGTTGACCTGTGGCTGTCTGTAGGTAGCAGAGGAAGCGGTAACCAGTCGGAGCGTACAGCTTGAAGCGGTTCCTGTTGTACTGAAACTGCAGATCGCCAAACTGCGACCGCTTGAAGCTGTCAGCACTGACTTCTTTAAGCTTTCAGTGTATGGCCGGGCTTATATAATATAATATTTACTTCAAAATTTTTTGAAATGACGTTATCCCCAAGATTTTAAAGTTATTTTGATAATTGCATTTTGCCAGAGAATACAGCTACATAAAATTAATAGAGCGGTAATTCCATGACGAGAAAGAGAAAATTTTGAATAAAATGTATTCAAGCCAGCGCTTCATTTATTCATACGCTAGGAGTGTTGTAGTGCACTAAGCCTGAAGGCTTTGGCGCTAGTTTACATACGACGTCAGGTGCACGACGGTCTAGACGATCTAACTCATTATTAAACCCACTTAAGTAGTTATGCTATGGACAACAGGGAAATGTGTGGAGTAGAAACAAATTTTTAAAAGGTCGGCAACATGTGTCATGTTATGATCTTGGTGTCTTGGGATCAAGGTGTCCATAGGTTAACGTTCGTAAGTACTTACTATCAAGGTGTAAAAAAAGTTGTGTAGTATTTTTATATTAGGTTCCAGAACTTTTGGGGATATGAGAAATTAGTTTTTCGGCGCGTTTAATGTTTTAAGAGTGTTTGACAACTTCAAAGTAAACTGTCACCTGTCATCTGTCAAAGTCGCCAGTTGTCATTAACTCTGACGCAACACAAAGTGTTAGTGTTGAGGGGCGACTACTACTATAATAATAAACAATTATGTTCTCTTGCGAGCGACTGACGTGGCTCATTACCTACTAATCAGTGATTATTAATAATGTACTGTGTGATTAGTGATCACAGAGTACATTATTAATAGTAACAGTGAGTATGTACATTAATAATACCGATATTACTAATTGAGACGACTATCGGTCTGCACCTAATATACACGCTACGTGTTTGGTGGAGTGTCATTTGATTTATTGTGCTTAATAATTGTGTAATAAAGAAGTGTATTAAAAGATCCGTTGTTTTTAAAAAAAAAAAAAAAGATCCTGATTCTCGGAATTTTATTCTTCTCGCCCGAATACCCACGCTTGTCTGAAAGTGTAGATGGATATTGTGGACCACCATCTTATCCCTATCTCCCTTATAACAAGATACGGACTAAGTATTAAACCAGGTTCAAATTGAATAAGCCATTGTTTTAGTGTCAAAGTTGTCAATTTATTTTTTTTGTTTTGACGCGCTAATCTCAAGAGCTACAGGTTTGATTTATAAAATTATTTTAATGTTAGATAGCCCATATAATGAGGAAGATTATAGGCTATATAACATCACGCTACGACAAATAGGAAATGAGTAGTGACCCGACAATGAAATAGCTATTTATTTGATAAATATGAAAATTAATTCAATAATTACTACTAACTCCTCTAGTTCCTGTACGTTAAGGGGATATTCATTAGTTAATTTTATTATTTAATAAAATAATCTGATAGGTAAAATATATTTTGCGTAATGTGGTCTCAAGAGTTTCTCTGTCCGAGTTATGGTCACGTAGCCTCTCGAAAACTGTCCAGGTACCGTCCACACTCTAAACTAATACTTTGATGATCGCTGCTATGAAATACGTACCTATGTAATTCATATACCTACCTACCAACAAAGTGTTGTTTATGTATATCTATATCTTGTTAGGTATATAAGGGAATGTTAGTAAGAATTCATTTATTTATTGTGGAATGAAGATAGACATGACACGAGAAATTACTTTAAGGTTCTTGTATTCGTAACTCAATTATTCATTAGATCAGCTGGACAATTCTTTAGGTAATTTCTTCAATAAAAACAGAAAACGTAAAAGACCTCAATTTTGTCATCATTAATTATTTTTTTAGGATGGAATCATCATGTATGGAGAAACTCAGGCAAACACCGACATGAGCAAATTTCTTGTACGAGATATATACAATAAGAAGAATCAATAATTAATTAGTTTCTGTTAAATTAAGGGGTTAATTACTATTTAGCTTAGGTAATTAATAGGTTTTTTACGAAACAGGGCTACATATTTGTTTTGAATTCTTCTTTTTCAGGCAATACTAGATTACAGTACAAAAAACATTCATTTGATATTCATAAAATGCATCAGTGACAACTATGCTCATATGGATGTGTATATACACATATGTATTTACTAGCTGACCCGGCGTACTTCGTACCGCCATAAATAAAAAAAATCGTTATAAAAAAAAGCGCGGGGATCCAAGGTCTATGGTATTTGTATTCTGCTACTATACTACCTTGATACTGCAATGTATTTACTTTTCTACGAAAAATATTTTATTTCATATTTTACAATATCCACAATTGTTTTATTTTTATTAGTTTATGACTTTAGCGACCATAAATACATACAATGATAATTCACTGTCAAATGTCAAATTTTAGACCGAAAATAAATGGCGCGAATACATAAAAATGGCGCGCGGATCCTAGGTCTATGGTATTTGTATTCTGCTACTATACTACCTTGATACTGCAATATATGTATTTACTTTTCTACAAAAAATATTTTATTTCATATTTTACTTTATTTGATAATTTTACTACACAATTGTCATAAAATATTCTTTGAATTTACTGGTGAATGATTAGTAATATATTCAAGTAATGAGGTTGTATAGTAAGCAAAAAGAAAAAAGAGATCTTTGATTTCTTTTTAATCTGTTATACTGAATTGTCATTAGGGCTGACGTTGATAAATATAGTAATATACATACACAAAGTTGAAAGGATGAATGTTTGTTTGTATATTTGATAATTTTAACCAAAAAGACACGGGATGGATGTTTACAAAGATAAGTACTATTCTAATCAATCACCTAATATTGGTTATGTTTAATCTGAAGTAATTATCTATGCTTAGAAAATATTGGCCGAAATTTCCCCTCTAAAAGTGAAAAGTTGCTGTGGTCACAGGAACAAAATAACAGGTAAGCGAAGTCACGGGTGACATACAGTATTATTATAAGAGTTTTGGGATTATATACATTTCATTTAATATCGTATTAATTTTTAAACTATTTGTCGAAATAACTTAGTGTAAACGACAAAAATTATCTACATTAAATGACAAAAGTGATAAAGGTATTTACATTCCTAGGAATTAGTTTAATACCATGAAATTTTTCACTTTAAATGCAGTATCCGATTTAAATGTATTTCTTGCTCACTATTCTGTCTATATCGACTTCCACATAAAAGATAGGCATATGCTGTCGCGGACTTTTTTTTATAACTATTTAAGAGTAACAATTCCTCCATACATTGTCCTTATGTAAAACTAACGGTTTACGTAGAGAAATCAGAAATAGCTATAAGATTGCAGATTTTTCTCCGACTTACTTTACATTTGTTCTCATGGTTTAGCCAATTTACGCGATATCTAGATAAAATATAGCCTATATGTTATTCTGATGTATAAGGTAAATTACTGCAAAGTTTCATTGAAATCTATTTAGTGGTTTTTTCCTTTACTGGTAACAAACATCCAAACATTCTTACAAACTTTCGCATTTATAATATTAGTAGGATTTTTGTTGTAATAGATATTATCTAATTCATTAAGAAACATGGTTTATGATTTAATTATACATTTTGTACAGTAACATAAAATGTGCTCATAAACTCACATCCTGTGTAATTTGAAATTTGCATGCTGTTTTAATGGCTGAATAGGATAATGCCAACTAAGACTATTTATAACACCTATATTTATGTACCCTATTTACTATTTATGGCAAATAAAGTATTTGATTTGATTTTATTTGAAACTGCCTGCGGAATATATTCCTAGTGCAGGCACCAAACATTATTGTACCTTATATTTAATCTTAAGAATTATGTAATACTATTTATACTGAATAAACAATTTATTTATTTATATAAAACGTAAATAAGTGAAAAAAAAAAGTGTGCGCACTAAATAGTCCGCAGTATCCGACTCAACGTTTAGAACGTTTAAAAGACGACGCTTTTCCCTCGGGAGTGTCTGGGAAGTGAGAACACGGAACGAGCTGTAAAACGCACGTTGATTGCAAACGTTCGAGTCTTAGAGACACTGCACACTGTTAAAACGGTAACATTTGTCCAACGTCCATAACCTAACGCTCGGCAATCGCAAATAGACCACTCACTAGAAAAAACTGGACAATAATAGAATGAGAATCAAAGACCAAGTGTAAAAGATGTCTTGCCAGTTCTTCTCATAGCTCCACCCCGTAAATTTGCTGACTCTACTTTTGAGATAACCTGTTACATTCTTAACTTGTGACTTTCATAAATGTTACTTTGTAACCTAGATGAATAAACGAAATTTCATTTCATTTCATTTCATTGCTCATTATTTAAAAGGACATTTTGTAGCGCTCGGTATACCGAACGTAGTATTCGTAGTCGTAGCAGATAGATCTGTAAGTAATTTATCTACTATATCTCTTCGTAAAATAAAATGTGAACGCCCCTTAACGTTAAAGAGGCGTGCTTCTCCGTAAGATGGTGAATTGATCGCACCAAGTGCATCGTGACAACGGACAAACCGCTTGTTCCTTATCTTGTGCATGTCAAGCTTTATAGTCTTTTTGTTTTCTCGTAAGTGCTTCATTACAAGTCTACCACAAAAATACAACTGGTGACATAGTCTAAAATAATAATAAAATATATCTAATAAATGTGTTTATTAAAATAATGTAATAAAAAAAAAGAAATTATATTATAATTATTATTATACCTATGACTAGATATAAATAAAATGTTAAAATCAAAAAATATTTAACAGTAAGTAGATTTAAAAACTTATAAAAACAAAATAAAAAAATAGCTTAGTGGGAATCGAACCCGACAATGTACGGCTTGGCACCTAAAAGCAAATTAAACTAGTAAAAATAAAATAAGCTGTATCCCAAAAACAACTTAATTTTTGTCAAATTTAATTTGTCTAAAAAATGTGGAACGCTTCACGATTTTGCGTGTCATCCTTGCGCAGGGGCCATGCTAATCTTCTCTGTATCGTTCCAATTTTAGTATATGTACTGCCGAAGCAAGTACACTTGGTATGGCGAATTAGACAACCCTGTTGTAATTGTCAACGAAAAAGTTACTTGCGCGATGTAGGTCTTTGACGAAATACGACAAGAACACATTATTATTCATTTAAAATTGATTATAAAGTAATGTAACATGTTATTTGAAATATTATCAGATTATTATAATAACCAAAAAAGGATTATATTTAAAGAAAACAAAAAATAATATGAATTTAAGACTTCATTTTCTAGACAGCGCCATCTATGTAAATGTATATGAACTTTTTCCTCTAGTAGGTACCTACTGCCAACACTGCCATCTAGAAACTATCAACAAGGGACCGGATAAGAACTACTAGTTGTACTTGTTCATAAAAATAATACAATTTGTAGCAATCGCACTACTAATTTATTTTTTACCTCATTGGTGACAATAAAATTGACTGCATTGGTACAAACAACATTTATAGTTATAAAGCGCCATCTGTATTTTGTAACATGAACTTTTATTAAAGACCATACTCACTTGTCCTAAGATGAAATAGCTTTCCTGAATTGTACACAGATGACGCTATTTAAAGTTTGACGAAGTTAATATAAATTTTCATTGGCATAATATATTGAAAGTAAATAGTAATCACATAAAATGTCTACATATAGTTACGTAGCCTGTAATTGTTAGGTATAATCTATTTATCCATTACTGAAGGCGTTACAAGTTACAAAACAATGCTTAACATTACTATTCCACGCACGATTGCGGTCGATTTTTCTCTTAAAACATCAGTAATGAGTGTCTGAAGCCGATATCATTAGTCATTGTTAAGACTAGAGATATAAACAAACGTAATAGCTCTGATTTACGGTAACACATAACGTCTTAATAGTGCGGGAACCATCCCGGGATGCCTCCGGGACTTAAGTTGAAAGTTATTGTTATTATTATGGAGAAAAACACGCTCTCAACACAGCGGAAATAGGTGTAATAACTAAATATGATGTTCAGCAATTTCTACTTGTACTGTAAGCATTAACAATAATAATTTAGGGAGGACGACTACAAGAAATATAAAAGGAATAATATACCACTGTTTCTAGTCAATGTAACCTTCTCATTTACGTATTTCTGATTTAAAAATTAAGCCCATGATAATTAAAATGATTGTTCAATTAATTTAAATCGATAAATTTATGTGATTGTTTTGGTATTATACTTATATGAGAAAAACGACTCCCGAATACTAGTATGATATCTAGCTACTAGATAAATCAGTGCACGACGCTATTTAAAGACTTCGATTAAGAAATTACCACTAATTACACTAAAGCTTTAGAAAATTTGAGTGTCTGTCTTCTTAGTCTCTAAAATAGAATAAAAAAGTTTATGACTTAAATATGTAGCTTTAAATTAACGCGTAATATTTAACTTCGAATATAATATTAATTTAAAAGTAAGTCTAGCAGTTTCAATCGCTTTTTTAAGTGTTTATAAAACTGGTTTGCGATGAATCTCAATTAAAAGTTTAATAAACGTACCCAGGCTTAATGAGTTTTAAAATTCCGACATTATGAATGTGGTGTTCAAACCGAATAGGTTTGTTTCGCTGAACCGAGAAATAATTCCAGGACTAGGTTTTAGTTATAATCACAGCTTTAAATTTAGATGGTATTCCAAAAAATGCAACTGAGATAAGATTGTGAAAAGTTATAATATTAGATAAACAGTAATAAAATATTATCTTAATTATATTATATTTTTATAGGATAAGTGATTGGATTTTTGTAACGTAAGTACTACCAAATGAATCTTTAAGAACCTCCGCACACAAACTGTTTCTTGGATTAAGGGCCTTGGTCTCTGTCTAAATATTAAAACTGAGTTAAATTTTACATATTACAAAGGCTTAATGGACTCTTCTTAGGTACCCGTATACTATTTTATCGAAATTAAAAATAAACAATTTAAATCGGCCAATCAATAACACAATTATTTTTAAGTTAATAAACCTACCTGTATACACCGTGCACTTTTAGCCCTCTTAAAAACTTTGTGTAGCTCATAATTATCAGATATAAAAATCATGTAGCCCAAAAAATCAAAAGAGCATAAATCGCAATATAAAACTATTTTTTTTATCGAAAATAATTATAAAAATAATTATTGAAAAGTTTTAATGGGTCAGCTTGCTCGTGATGACAATGTGGCATTCGCAAACTAAGGTAACCTTACCATCAGGTGGACCATAAGCTTGCTGTCCACTCTCCTGGCTTAATAATTTTTATCCAATTCCTTGATTTACTTCTGATTAACTTCGTTGTGGGTTCCAAGAACGTAGGTTAGGCATTCTTTGGGACTACCGAGTATCAAAACTCGGTGTCATTGCTGTTAATCTTGGCTCACAGGAGTTGTAGTGGGATTGTGTCCTGTCTTAATAAAATCTTCAGTCAAACAATCTACAAGAAATAACTAACAAAAAATTTATTTTATGAATCCCGCAGATATCCCGTAGGTCCCCTGACTCGAGTGCTAAACACTAGCGTGGGAACATAATTCTAGGCTGAATCCTAGTGCTTATGCTCTCCACGTATATGTGGATGTACATATTACAGCAGTTAGTTATCGTAAATGGACCGTACTCTAAAAAAAATAGTATACTATTTTACTACATTTATGTTAATTTAATAGGTATCAAACTAGGCGAAAATCTATTTGTGTTAATAACTATAAAAATAAATCATTCAAAAATTTCTTTATACATAACCGAATATGGCCAATTCGTACATAATTATAATTTGTATATAAAAGGTATGAAAAGGATTTTTCATTTGAATTGGTTTCACTGTGCGTAATATATGTAGGTTAGTTGTAAATATTTATTTTAATAAAATTTTTCTTCATAAACAAAAGATAAAAAACATAATTTGACCGTCAGCATATTTAACTTATCCCTAACAATAATTGAACCCCGTCTATCATTAAGCCAGGCCGACACGTGCCGAAGCAATACACATTAATATCAACATAAATAGAGATATTAGTTTGTTTGTACAGATATAATTATCGACTAATCTTAGCCCGGGGGTGTTGTCATTTGCAGACAAGAAAAATAATACTGGACTTGGTGAGAAAATATTGTATACGTTGCTAAAGCACGATAGTGTGATGGATGATAGGTAAACTATTAGATTATAACAGAATACAACTAACTGTTGTCAGTGATTTTCTTTGCGTGAATGTTATCTTTTTTTTAATCTCATAAGGATCGATTTTACAAGCCTACTAAAATATATTTTTAATTAAATAACAATTTCTAAAAAAACAATCACATCAAAGCAAAAAGAGACCAAGTTGGCCACCAGTTTCGTAATATGTATTGGCTCATGGGAAGAAACTCTATACTGTCAATCGATAACAAGCTTCTGATCTATAACTCGGTGTTGAAACCAATTTGGACCTACGGAATCCAGCTATGGGGTGTTGCAAGTAAAAGTAACATCCTCTGTCTGCAACGAGTACAAAATTGCATTCTTAGGGCAATAGTTAGCGCTCCCTGGTTCACAAAGAATGAGGAAATTCACGAATATCTCAAAATGCCGACAGTTATATCTGAAATCGAGCGTTGCAGAAAACAACACATGGAGCGGCTGAGATCACACCAAAATCCACTTGTAGAAGAGTTGTTGGACACGTCTAGGGTGATAAAGAGGCTGAAAAGAGATCACCTTATTTGAGTGGTAGGGTTGGCGCTGGCCACCCCACCAGAATTGCCATTTAAGTCCTGCAACCAATTCGCTTATGGTCTAGCGACCGATTGCAAATAAGAAAAAGAAAAAAAAAAAAAAAAAAAAATAACAATTTCTAATTTAAAAACTTCAAAACTGACGGATATACGTGTAAACGTACTTACTTATTATTGGGCACCTACTTTTTAAAAAATGGTGTAAAAATGGTGTAGAATCCAAAAACCAAACAAAATCTCACAGTATCCTCTCAAATTATGCTCCAAATTTCCATCCTGACATACTTTTTCAGTATTTTATAAGTACGTAGATATAATTATATTCAAATTTAATGATAAACGAACTGTCGTTTTAATAATAAATATAAAAACCAACAATAAAGTATTTAATGATTCAATTATTATTTAAAACACTCAAACTTTTCCAAAAATAACACAATTTTTTACTCAATAAAAAAAAACTGATATCGGTCATCAATAGACACTATTAATGCGTATTTTATGGGTGACTAGTCACACCTGCCGATGCGGTCACCATGAAATTGGGTAACGCATCTCATGTAGGGTATCCCTTAATATAATTTAAAAAGGAAGACTTAAAAGGGAGACATATTGGTCTAAAGACCAAGATTAAAATAAAAGAAATTTCTTTTTTTCTTTCACAAGAGCCGAACTTATACATGTTTAAATAATTTTGATACTAAACATCATTAAATTGTTATCTTCTTTTGTTGCTCATTCAGACACCACGTCAAACATCTGACATTATCGTTTTCTGATAATAGAAAGTCAAAAGACGACAGGGTAACGGAGGAAATGAGATTATAATATATATAAAAAAATATATTATTGTCGGATTTTGTTATCATTATTTGCAGTGGGCATGGAAAGATAAATATTAATTAATTTGCTTGTTTTATTTTCAAAATATTTCACTGATATCATGCTTTAAAATTAGGTGAGGCCTATGGTCCAGCAGTAGACGTCTTTGGACTAATATGATGATGATACCTAGCTCTACACTTCTATTGCATTCCTTTATATCTTTTCTCGTTCATCAGATATGTAAACTTAAGTTCAAAATCTTATAAATCACCAACACCGCATGCTGTATATTTCAGCGTTGATATCGAAGAAGGGTCTAGATTTAACCCAGTTTCATAATCTTAAATTGGCAAGTTATCTCGGAATTAATTATCATCTGACTTTACTCGACTTGTAGTATGTGTATATTAAACACGAGTTTGGAATTCTAACAACATATTGTTGGAGAAACCTTCTTGTTGTTCTTTGACGGTTATTTTAGGAATTTGCCTTTGAATGTTCATAACTTTGGGAATATTATCAATTATGGGGAGGCTGGATAGTTTAATGTTGTTTTGAGTTTTGACATGCATTGGTTTGTAAAATTTTGAACTTGATTTCACAAGTCTAAATGAAAAATATTATTAATTTTAATTGAAAAACCTTTTAGTATGCCCTTATTCATTCATCAGCGACCCATTAATTTCCCACTGCTAGCCTTCTCTCCTCTATCTAGAGAGCTGAGAGGATTTAGGCCATAATCCATACACGCTGGACTAGTGCGGGTTGTAAAATTTCTTTTAGGGTATGTGGGTTTCCTCACAATGTTTTCCATCACTGTTAGCAGATGGTAAGTATCTAGTACATATAAATTCCATAAAGTGAAACGTACATTGGTACTGCCACCGATCGGAATCGAATTCGGACCGCATGATTTGCATGCCGGTCACTTAATCATTCGGCCACCATCGTATACGTACGTAGGTATACTCTATGTTGAGAAGTATTTACTAATCATACATTTCACGGGCACGTAATATTTTACCCAGATTTGGCAGAGCTATCGGGCAAAAGAGACATTATAGGGCAGGCATTGACTTTCAATAAATAAATTTTCAGTTCAAGTTGTCACGCCTTTTAAATATTTTTAATTAAAAACAAAACTTGAAAACAGGTTCGTTATAAATGTTTTCAAGTTGTCTTTTTAATAAAAACATAAAAAAGCGGAAACAGAATTAAAAATATGTTAAGACTTCTTCATTCTTTACAAACTCCACTTCTAACATAATTTAAGCACAGTTTGAACGTACTCAAGATACATAAGAATATAAATACTAGGAAACTTGGTCTTACTTCCAATGAAATTCGCCGTGAGATGAAACACTCATCGAGCCGACGACAACTCAGGTATGAAGTGGAAACTTTGACTCTTCACTTCAAATTTTGTGTTTAACAGGCAGAAAAGGATCAGTAGTTGAACTTTTAAACAACTTTTTATTTTATAAAAGAGCTAATAATACTGCCGCCATAATTTTGGTTACCTATAATTGTTATAGAGCGGTTACACATCAGCGCTCAAATTTTATTTTGTAACTAAACTACGGCCAATCAGAGTTGAGCAGTGGTCAAACAAAGAAGGATGGGAGCGAAGCCCCCAAATATCGCTTGTAAAGTTAAGTAACTATATCATGATTTATCATACTTACTTGATTTTTCTTTGAACTTACAGTAATATTGCTTAATAGATTAGTAACACAGGTATATTATTTCTCGATGTTAGTTTTGTAAGCAGGTAAGTTAAGTTAGTATTTTATACCGTAAGTATGAAAGTAATATTTGAATATTTTTGGGACGCAACGCACAGAATTATATTTCTGTTATTACAGTTTATTGTGACCTTCCTGTACACCTGGTGCCTCAGGTTTAACTTATACAGATATCTTTATGTAAAGCAAAGGAATCTTACCTTTTCCTTACCGAAAAAATTAACGAAGAATTTTGTAAAGGAAAGACGTTTAATATTATACAGCATATTTTACCGCAACTTTTCCTACACACGAGGAAAAGTTTCAGAGATTTCAGCCGGGGTAACAGATTTTTTAAGTGATAACACTCAAAAAATGTTCCTTTGTTCTGAATTTTTGATTTATTTGAAAATGTTTATTACTCAAGCATATAAACTTAAGTGTTCTGATTTCAAAACTCAAAATTAGATTGTAAAATTCACAATGAACAACAACGTTACTTATGATTCATAACTTTATATAACGTTGTTATTGAAATAAGTTCCAACATGTAGTTACTGGCCAAAATGAATAATTGATACCGACCATTAAAAAGAATAAACACTTTCAACCACAGAACGGAGATATGTTCTGTGCTTTCAACTTTTATTTTTGTTTTTTTATTCCGAGGTATTAAATTTTAAAATATGGTTTTCGCAGATATTTCTCTCATTTTATAATATATTATATTCGCGAAGGAAACTTACACTTGCATAACAGTATAAATAATTGGAGCTATTTTCCAAAATAATTTTGTTTTCTGCCATCCATAATATTCCTAGCCACGAAGCTTACCATAACCATTCTATAAGCTCCTTCAAATTACGAGGTAATATTTAACCAACGGTTATAATGGCTTTTGCTCAACTTAATGGGTATTAGACAATTTAACCACCGTTTGGGACCGTTTAACATCACAATATAATGTTCTGTGATTATAACTAATTAATTAATTCTCGGTCTCATAAAAATTAAATTAAAAGGTGTATTACTTTTGAATTAAAGTTATGTGTATTTTTTTATTAAATTAATATGTAATTCTGTTATAAAGGTGCGCTTACAGACAAATAACATAATATTATAATTTATGCGGAAAAACAACTTCGACAGTGTATAAAAAAAGATTATTAAACGTATTACCAGTCTAAAAAATCGAAAACGGCTACAGCAATTAGCTAATTCTGTTTTTAAAATATTCGGTTAAGTCCGAGAAAGGTTCTAAGGAGAATTTGAAAAGTACACTAATTTACAGGGGAGAAGTTTATATGATATGTGGTCATAGATTGCGTTTGTCACTGAGTCGCAGAACATAATACAGGTAATAGTAAAACCTCCCCACAAAAAGAGTGGACTGAGTTCTTGCCAAATTCTTCTCAGAGCTCAACATAGTCAGTGAACTGGCCTTAGGAAAATTTACTGACACCATTTTTGGTTTTGTATGACGATGATGTATTTACCTAATCTAAATGAAATGAAGATTATGACCTTTTCAAGACAAATAGAAAAAAATAATATTAAATTGAAAAAATGTTATAGCACAGGTACATCGGTGTAGGTTCCTTTTTTTTAAATTAGGTAACGTGTTGGATAATTCATTCATAATTCAGCGTTTAAAGATTTTGAATAAAAAACAAAAACTTGATGCCTATTCAAAATTATCACCAAATGCATTTTCAAGATTTCAAATTATTTATAGAATTTTAAAACCAAATATGGAATTCAATTTGAATATCCGAGCTTTGAAATTCTAAAATCGGTTGCATCTATTAGTCCAAGCTATTCATCGAGTCGTGGTGTATTATAATCGAGTGTTTGTTATTCGATTCATAAATATGCAAGTTGAATCGGATGGATCCGACAGCTTTGCGCAATCTGTAGAGGCTGAATATCGGTATTATTGGTTGTATTGTTTGGTAAATAATTAAAAAATATTATAATTAACACAAACAGATTTTACACTATTTTACAAAAACAATTCATGATTGAACAGTTTTTAATTTGTAGTACCTAGTTATTTAGGTAAGCAATGTTGGCCGAATGGATAATTGACTGGCATGCAAATCATGCGGTTCGAGTTCGATTCCGACCGGCAGTACCAATGTGGAATTCACTTTGTGGAATTTATAATTATGTGCTAGTCAAGTGACTTACCATCTGGTGACGGTGAACGAAAACATCGTGAGGAAAAACACATACCCTAGGAGAAATTCTGAAGGTATGTCTGATCCTGATCCACCAACTCGCATTAGGCCAGCGTGTGTGGATAATGGCCTAAAGACCCTCTCAGCTCTCTAGATAGAGGTGGGGAGACCGAAGCCCAGCAGTGGGACATTAATGGGTTGCTGACGAGTTATTTAGGAATGATGCATCAACGAAGATCATATTTATTTTAGGTCGGCTATGTTGGATTGAATGCAAAAGGAGGTGAGCCTATTGTCATTATCCGAGCATGCGATAATTTAATGTAAAGACCAATATAATTTTTGTCCCACCCAGAAATTGAATACTGGACCTCTTGCGCAGTTTTCGTATACATTACTGCTGCGCCACCGAGGTAGACAGTATATTTTATCTCAACCATTTTTAATGACAATATTACAAATAAAACAAAACTGTATTTCTTCATTTCTTCTAACATCATTATTCAAATCGACAACAGGAATTATGAATTAAAATACGAAACAACACTCGGTGAAGACAAACTTCTTATCATACATTTTCAACTAAAATAGACCCTAAAATTAAGAAAATAGAGTGCTCATTTGCTTGCTGTGTAAAGAATACGATGTAATTGAAAAAAGGAGGAACATTATAACGGTTTAAATGAAATTGCTTTTGTAAATGTACAAGCAATTCTGTTCATCAAAATTATTGGACAATATAAATGTGTATTTGTTGTTTTGTTTTAGCTAAAGTTAAAAACATGATATCAGTCTAAATTATGGTAAGAGACAATGCAGTTAGTAGCTATCAACATAAGGTAGGCAGTGACTTGATTGTCTGAATCGCTTTGCTGGTAGTTTATTATTATTATTTATTTTTTTGTTTATTATTACGTTATACCGGATAGGAAAACAGCTAAAGTCAAATCGGAGCGTGAATGGGTAAAACTGTGTAAGGTTTTAAACGTGTTTTGAGTAAAAACTTCGGTACGGCACTTAAAAAAATAGGGATTCCACCTCCATCTTTTTAGAAGTATGATGCCCTTAAAATCAACTGACTGCAATGACAAATACAGTACAGCTACTCTCTCGAGTCATTTATTCAGAGCGAGATATTTATCTGTGCCCTACCTCTAAATTGAACAGCTTCAAACATAGCGGATTTATGTCGCAATTCCTACATTCACAACGATACAATAAAACGGTATTCCCATAATACACTTAGTATTCCAGTCAAGGCATTCGCATTCAACCCTCACGAGCAATTTCACGAGCAATTTCTCAATCTTGCACACTTCAAGTTTTACAAAAGATAAGTACGAAATATACAATAGAACAATTCTTACACGAGTGTTTGACGAATCACCGTTCGAGAGTGCTTCTCATTCACAAGATCTGTCCGCCATTTTAATTGTTAATGCCATATAATGGTTAATTTATGTCAACTTGTGACGAATTGGTTGTCATTGTGTCTGTGGGATGTTTGATCGAGAATTGAGGGCTGCATCGGTAACAGTTAATCGATTGTGTCGTTTATTATATCGATAAATGCTATTGTGTCTAATGTGCTGACGGTAATGAGGTGACGTCATGTGAAGTGGGAACTAGGGGGATAGATACTCGACATTCCTACCAGTCGGTTATTGCCGAATACAAGAGCGTAGACTTGTTTTCAGTAAAGCGAATCTGTGTTTATATGTGTCATATAAACATAGATTCGCTTTACTGAAAACAAGTCTAACACAATGTGCGTTGGATATGTGAACGATTTCAAAATTTCTGTAACAAAATACAGATGTATTACAATATTGTGTAAAAAAGAAAAGTAAAAAGAAATGTAAGGTAGTATTACATTTTTAGCATATTATATTAATATGAGTGTATCGTTATGAGAAACAAATTTAGCAGTGAAATAAACCATTGCTTGTGTTCCTGGAAAAATAGTTTAAGTATAATAATAACTAATAGTGGTTGATGATGATTCCCTAAAGGAACCGAAACCCGCTCGTCAGTCCCGACTACAGCCAAAAAATATAGCTACGCAGTAAGGTTCAAATAGTTTATACAGCCGTTTAACTCTTTTACTTTAGTAGGTATAGTATAGAACTTATAATTTTTTGCTAAACAAGACATCTCATACATTAGGGGATTTTACAAACATACGGATACAAAGCGCAAGGCTTGAATCAAATATTTATGAATTACACAAATATAAGTATATCTAGTGTTAGTGTTGAAGCGACCTAACCTTAACCACTAGCGACAAAGACAAAATTTTCTTACAATATTCAATTTTCTTCTAAAATTCATAGCTACATAAATATACTATTTAAGGCTTAATTGTTTACGGTTTAACAACTAAGCAATAGCAATATTGTAGCCACAATATGGCACAATTGCTTGTCAGGTGTCCAACGAAATTGATTGGACAACCAATGTACCGGAAAATTGCGATGGAGTTATATTATTTTATAAATTACAAGTTTGTAGCGGCATTGGCTTATGAAATTTTGTGACAGCTGGGCGGTGATAACTAAAAAATTGCAAGTGCTAAACTTTAATAATAAATATAATGTTTATGGTGCATAGTCATGGTACGAATTTAGAAGTCTACGTTTTTGGATAGTTAATTAATTTTAACTGTCTACTCGGTTAAGAAACAATACTGATACAAGATAAAACATATTACTTACTTTTTAAATTAAAGTAAAGTGTGTCAGTGTGTATATACTTTCACTACATTCGTAGTACCTTTCAGAAAAAAAAATTCAGCATTTTAATTTAAATTTCACAATACCGTAAAATCAAAGACAACTAATTGCAACAATTGTTTATTATTCGATCATAGACAATACTCTACAATGAAAATATATTTGCACATTTGTCATCACCGTAACGAATTTGACAGAAGTGTTTGTCAAACAGATTTAAATGATCATTAATTGTCAAATGAAACGGGTTTTGTTAGCTACGCTTAGAGTTTCGTCACTGGAATAGGGGAATCAGATAGCGTGAGCTTTAGAGCACAGTGCTTTATAATACGTTTATGAAAATGTTTAGAATTTAGGAAAAGTAGTTAACTTCGGCTCTTGCCCTAGCTTTCTAGGGTAGCACTATTTCTTAACAGATTAGAATGACTTCATACGTAAAATACATAAATTCAGATTAGAAAAAAAAAATTTTTAATAGGTACTTATTTTTTTTTTTTCAGATATGTCTTTAAATCAATGGATATGGATCGGAAGATTAATAATATTAATATTAGGTAGTATTTCATCGGGATGTTAAATAGATTACATAGCAATCTGGTTTACTACTTTCTACCTGTAACATTCTTAAATGTTGACTTTTGGATTAGTTTAAGCACATTCCTTTTTGTATGTACTAATAACTTAATATAACTTAGAACGTAATAATATGTAAAAATAATTCAATAATTCGTAAAATATTTTAGAAGATTACTAGTTATCAAAGTCAACCGAAGAATAAATTGAATCACCTAAAAGATAAAGTTTGAAGCTCTTCTCAAATTAATAAAACGGTGACACTAGCATAAAGCCAATAAGCCGAAAATTGATTCAAAAGTTACTATCACATCGAAATTACAAAATGTACCTTAAATCCCTATTCATAAAGTTCAAAAACAATTGTAATATATTGGTGGTAGTCCTTGAAATCGGTAACCTATTATCCAGCATACGGTTGTCAAAGTGAAGCGGGATTTATTAGACAGGCGAAATAGGGGAATGATATGCAAGACTTGTATGACATTATATTTATTGAAGTAGTCTGATACGTATCGTGATGGTAAATTGGTACACACAGACTTGTATATTTTAAATTAAGAATGAAGTTAACGTGGTTCGCATATGATATTGTTTTATCGTTTTAACTACTAAATAATAATAATTATTATTAGCTACATAAGATATCTCGAAGGATTATCTGTATTGCTATGTATACGTAAGGCAGTTACCATTTAGAACTGTCAATTAAAATTTCAAAAAAAAAAAAAGAAAAACTAAAACTCTAATTATAATTTCATTAAATACTCATTAGTATTCACAGACATCACACAATTCGAAATACAAAAAGTAATTAAGAAATAAAATCAGTAAGCTGATTGCTAAAGTTATATAAAGTTTCAAATTTAATCCTGGTCTGTTAGGTACCTAGCAGATCAAGTATAAATTATAAGCTATTATACTTTCTGACGAAAATAATACGTTTTACTAAATAAGTGTCATTTTTACTACAATCTAGTTAATAGTAAAACCTTTTATTTCATATAGATCACATACATGATACGTATGAACCTCATTAAAATAAAAAGGAACTAGTCTATTAAACTTTAATTTGTTTTCGTCTTACAGTATGGTATGTGGGATCATCACTTGGTACCAACTATGTATTTGTATGTATTTAAAGCATTTTGTGAACACAATGTTTTGCAATATAAGCATAAAAAGAGAGAGAGATCTGGTATACCAGACCAACCAGTAGTAAAAGATTGCCTAAGTTGTTGATTAGCCTAAGTTGGTGATTAGCCTAAGTTGTTGATTAGCCTAAGTTGGTGATTAGTTTGACATAGCTTTCGGTGCAGTAATGATGTCACAAGCAGGCCGACACTGTCCATGAAAAGTGCATAACCATTATTGCCAGACTATACCTATTTGAAACTTATATGACATTTTTTCACATTTTTTCATATTTATTTTATTATTATTAATAAAAATTATAATTATCAGCCATGTTAAACATGGCTCTGTTTATATACTACTATGATGCGCGTAAAAAAATATGCCAGATTGATATTTTAGTGCTATTTATTTCATAAGAGGATGTTTAGGTTCTTAATATGGGTATAGTGAGATTAATTATGAAATCACTGCTACCAAACTACCAAAGTAAACCAAGTTTAATGATACTTATGTGATACAATAAACAAATAACTAACTTCCCACCCTAATCGCTGACCAAAAAATCACATAGACAAATAAATCAAAACCGACAATGCAGAACACACTTGATGACAGTCCGATCGTAAACGAGAACTGGCTGATGAAAAACAAATTCCAAATTCGAAATTCAAATAGATACCAATGAAAAGATGCCGCGTGCTGACTGTACAGTAGCTGTAATAATTTGCAGTTTTAAAAAAGAAAGTTATTCTATTTAGAACTTTATTGCATAAGAGATAAATATCAATTGATTGTTTAGTTGAATTATCTAATGCAAACTAACTATTGTATTATAATATGAGTGTCATGACCAACAAATTTACTTATGCGTTTTACATGTTCAAATCTGCAAAAATTGTATTTTATTCCATAGTGTTAAAGTTGAAATAAAAAATACACAGATTCTTAATAGCAAAAGGGGAGTTGTGTACAAGTATGGCTGCCACGCGGCAAAGCGTCCCTCCATAGATAATAAATGCTTTTGGCAAATAATTACGTTATTTGATTTTAGATGGATGATGGTTGGAGGGCAAACATTAGGAATCCGTACGTGGGAGATTTATTAAGCGTGTTGTATTGCGTTTTAGGGATGCATTTTTAAAATAATTTGACGACTAACCTAGAACAAACATCAAATAATTAAATAGATTTTTCTAATTTACACATGAATATAATCTCTTAGTGTTATATTGCTTATTTATAAAGGAAGGCTATTATATAGGCTATATAACGTCACGCTGCGACCAATAGGAGCTGAGTATTGGCCAAATAAACATCCATAGAAGCAGAACCTTGTGCAATAGCTAGAAAACTCTTTTATCAGACAAAGCTTTTGATTAATATTCACGTAGCAGAGTAGCCGTAGCGCCGTAGCTCTAGCGTAGCATACTCAATATAGAGCTACGAAATTTAAATTAACTGCAGTCTAGATATTTTTCATTCATAATTATTCAAGACTTATTGGCATTCGTTTATGTTTTTTTTTTCTTCAGCCCATTTTGTACAGAACTTACCAAGTGCGAGAGATCATTTAAACATCCTATTAATCACTATAGATTTAAAAACCGTGATTATATACACTTTAAAAGTAATATATCTGCAAGTAATTACAAAATAATAACAACATTTCAGGTTGAATATCGTAAGACCACGTGATTGATTATGGCTCTTCGACTGTGGAGGTTAAGTTATATTGATGACATTGAGGTATCGTTCAATAATAATATATGTAATATGATATGTATATCTTGGTACAGTCGAGTTCATTAATATATTGGCACCATTAAGGATTCAAAATATTGTGAGCGTTGAAAAGCTCAATAAATACTATAGAACCTATGGATCAAATATATGTCCTCATGTCAATGGTTCAATAAAATATGCTGTATATAATGCTATAAGTTGTAGTCACCCTTTTCAACAAAAATATCTAATGATGGTGTCAATATATTAATGAACCCGACTGTACTACTGTTTTTTTGAGAATTTGAATTTATTATTATTATATATTTCTTTTTTTGTCACTACCCCATCTCAACCCGTGGGTGTCGTAGAAAGGGTCTAAGGTTACTTAATTTATGCAGACAAGAGCACTGCGAGAAAAGGAAAATTCGAAACAAACTCTATACCAACCCGTCTGGCCAGCGTGGTATAATAAGTTAAATTCTCTCCACATTCTGTTGTTTTTCACCCGTGCCCAGCTGTTATACGTTTGGGTTGAAATGATGATATTTATTTGGAGAATATATATTATAATTTAATGTTCTCAGTGCTTTCTTTTTAATAGGATTAGATCCTATACAGATTACTTTTGTCTCCCGCTTTGCTATTAAGGGCACTAGATAATTTCCTTCCAAATCCTCCATTTATTCTTATTAGTGACATTCTTATTCGATTACCATCGCTATTAATAAGCGTAACATACGTAATATTAATCTATTTTATTATTTATTTACCCTCGTTTTTAAATCTTCGTCACGGCGGCCAATTTTAATTAAAAACGCCGCACTATACAATGGCCGAATTCTTCAACGTACTATGCTTTTATTGGAGTAGTGTGTATGTACTCGTGTCCCCTACATTCTTTGACAGGTTGGAATTCCTCTTCCTTAATTATACGAAGGTACTAGCTTTTGCCTGCGACTTCGTCCGCGTATAATTCATTTTTAACGCAGATATTTATATGTTGTTTGTATGTTTTAAGTGCAAATCCTGAAATAACTTGGAATTACTCCACTCAGGGCGCAGGGGTTGAATTTCATTTTTATTTTATAATTATGTTGTCACTACATAATAAACATGCTGTTTATCCGTAATTGCAATTAAGTATACATGCAAGTAACCTGATGTATGAAATTATGTCAGGTATAATACCTTTACTGTGGATAAAAAGCAATAAAATAAAATAAATTTCATGAAGTTCGGATGAGTAATTACGAAGATAGACTCACAAATTCATCATCGTTGCCTTTTTATAATAATTAATATAGACTTCTCTTCTATTTTCGCCTATTCTCCCACTTGATGAAGCCTGTGTCATAATTATTATAACAATACAACAATGTTATATTGCCATAAAAGTTTGACTGCTTTATAAATTAGCATAATAATAATTATGTAAGCACATATTCTAATTACATTTATGTTAGCCAGTTTATGTAAACTTAGCATTCTCTAACTTAGCTAAGTTAGATCTTAAGTTGAAGGTAGGATCAACAAAAGCCCTCGCTGAGTTACTTAGTAGTGTGTTATATCAGCAAACTAAGAGTATTTGCATTCATTAGAAATATGGAAATCAGAAGGCACACGTTGACGATTTTAATAATAAGTTAGTACTATAAAAGGCCTATATACTCAGAAATTCGATATATATTATGAAAATTTATCAGTGTTAAAATTACGCCGTAATATTTGAGTTGATTTCTGTCATTTGCAAACATTTGACAACGATAACGCAACAACGGACTATGTCAACTCTCCGTGTAGGTCTTGTGGTGCTGCTTGTGATCCCATGGAAAATGTTTTAACGTATTAATATAATAGTAATCTATTTATTTCAGAACTTGCATTCCAGAAAAATACAAAATTAAATCTATACTATTTTTATAAAGCGGCCGTTAGTTGCAGGCGGCACAGGACCGTTCGCAGTGGCGTAAATTAGGTGAGGCCTATGTTCAGCAGTGGTCGTCGTTGGGCTGATATGATGATGATTATAAAGCTAAAGAGTTTGTTTGTTTGTTAAATATTTTTAGTGTCAGATAGCCCATTTATCAAGGAAGGTTAAAGGCTATATAACATCACGTTACGGCCAATAGGAACTGAACAGTGGCCAAACAAAAGCGACCGAAGCGACACCCCGCGCGACTTCTAGTGAAATAATAAAATGAAAATTAAATCACGGAGTGACCTCCAGTGTATCACAATCGGACAGTCTGGTCTTTAGAATGCTGTTGGTACAGTTGGCATTGCAGCTAAATGTTTGGAGTTGTATTATATACTTACTCCAATACCATAGCAACCAAAATGGGATTTTTCTTCTAATAAGTTAGCTGGCCACCCACCTCTCGCAGTCCCTAACCGCCATTGCTTTAGATATTGCATATTGGCTATAAAGTGTTTTAATCTAAGAGACGATAAATTAACAATACTCATCTTTTGTTATATATATAATATTAAAATATTTTTTAAAGTATTTTAAGGTGCACTTAGAGGGAAAATAAAAGCAGTGAAATTTATTTTCGTACAATTTTATTATACACTAACAAATTAGTATCAAAATATAAATTCTCATTCTCACCGAATATCAGTTCATAAATTATTATTTACAATATTAACAATATATCAATATTATTTCATACGTTTTCACTTATTACTAATTTGGTCAAACTTTTAGCAGTAATTTAATTCGATGTAAATTATCTACAACTCAAAAGAAACCCTATAAAGACTAAGTTATGATTGTTTTAATTACTCTAATTAATTGGGTTGTAACTAAAGTAAAGAAAAAGCTCAATTATTGTTATATTTACATGACGTGCAAACAAAACTTATAAAGTGCAAAATTAATTGTAATTTATTTACCTTACCCTGTCATAATCAGTATGACAATAATTAATTTGTAAAATTTCTCATAATGTTTCTTTATTTTACACTTTATTAATTTGTCTGTATTGACAGTTAATTGTATCACAATAATTAAGCATAACTGGCACTTGATATTGATTAAAATTTAATGCTTCAGTAAACATCATAGAGTTAACGGCAATATTAATTTACTTTGTGAGGCAAAACACCTTGGATTTTATCCTACATTAATATAAATTCTGATCGAAATTAAATTAATTTTACAGACTTTATTGTTGGTATATTTAGTTATTTTGTTTTTCATATTAATAATTCAAATAAAATCTGAATTTTCTGTATCACATGACAGTGAATTAAAATTTCATAAATGCAGTCTACAAAAATTGCCCAATTAAGTTCAAGAGTACTGAGAAAGGTTTTGAACTTCATAACTCGTGTCATTATCACTGACCACATCTATCTGTTCTTGATCACACGGTTCTTGGTTCTTTGATGAGCAGGAACTCTTCGAACAACAGCATTTCTTAGCGCCAGGAGAAGTAGACATAGGGGATTCCTCTTTCTTCAACTTAACACGGCGATTCTGGAACCAGATTTTCACTTGCTTTTCGGAAAGTTTCAGCCTTGATGCAATCTCAATTCTTCGTAGTCTTGACAGGTACATGTTCATAGAAAATTCTCTTTCAAGCTCTAATAGTTGAGTGCCTGTGAAAGCTGTTCTTATTCTTTTGCTAGAGTCTTCTTTCAAAGGTACACGTTTCAGATCCTTAGAGTATCCAGGTAGAAGTTCTTCTGGGTGAGCGAGTGGCGGGCTTGGTGTTCCATTTCGACTTTCACTAGATAATGACGGAGACCTTTGACCTTGGCTCTTCGACGGAGATGTAGCAGTTTTGTATGGATGATGCATATACGGAGATATAGATTTCTTTCTTCTGTTTACAAAGTTCACAGGTTCTTGATCTTCAGCCTTAATATATGTTTCAAAAGGCTTAGGGTCTGATTGAGTTTCGTAAAAATCCTGACGAGGTAACTGATGAACGAATGGATAGCGAAAGTTTAATTGCTCCAAAAACGGTCTGAATAAATCCGGTGAACGTTGCTGGTGCAGACCAATGTTTAGCAGGCTGTTTAAGTTACCAGGGTACGGGTAAGGCAAGAACTTTGGCCTCGGATCTAAGTGATGTCCAATTAACGCGTAAGGATGTATAGGTTCACTTGATAGTTCATTTTTCTTGCAATCTTTATTATCACTTATCAAAGTATCGACTAAGAACGATCGGGACATGGTGATGTTGGGAACGAGCTCTCTGGTTGAACTTCAGTTCACTACTGAATATGGGGTGCGTCTCTCCTAAAAGTAACAATTACAAAAACTACCCCCACTTAGCGCACCCTATTGTAAACATACACAATAGGTCTCGAAGCGTTTTGGCAATTATTTGGCCCAGCCCACCCCTTTTGTCGGTGAGACGTCAACCCCAGTGTTAGTTAGAAAAAAAAGTATGAATGGAGCATTTTAGTAGCAATGAATAATTTTGTATGGCAGGCTAACATCCCTAATATCTGTCTCATTAAATCCAATTTGGATACTGTTTTCTTTCGTGTGTATAGTTTGGTTCTTTTTTGTTGTTTAATTATTCATATTCTTAAAAAGAGGTACGTATGTTGTCATTATTCGTTGCTTCTGGAGAGATTTATATACAATTGTTGTATGAAGTTTGTTAATCTCAATAAAATAGGCCTAATAAATTATTCCTTAGATGTCAATACTATTTTATTTTATTTACAAATCTGCTGAATAGCACTTACAATTTTATTCTGAAGAAGTTACCTATTTAAGGTGTCGCATATATCAACGTCACAACACACCAAAATCCAATTAGATCACAAAACAGAAAATAAATGAGTTACTTAATACAAAGTAATCTCAACATTAAAAGAAAGATAAAGTTAAGATTATACACGTACTGAATAAAGTTGTAAAAGTAGATAATTACAAGCCAACATTTTACGACAAAATCAAAGGACACGTTTCTATAAATACAATGATCAAAATCATCTCGTCATAGTACAGCACACCATATTAATTAAATATGAATACCCCATAATTGAATCCTTATGGTACACGCGTGGTGAAAGAAACCCTTGCAAAATGGGGAGGGAATTCAATAGCCCCGCCCTTTCAAAACTAGTTTATGAAATATTAAAAGGACCCTAATATTTTGTACTTGGTAGTATTATAATTGTGAATCAATTCGTGTTATTATCATGTCAGCATTAATTTGTAAAGTAACATTTTTCTTTTGTACTGTAAGTGGTATCTGATGGGAGAATATTGAAGTAAATATGGGAGAGTAACGGTGGTGTTTTGAGTCGAGGCTGATTCAAATACTGGTTTGGTTGATGAAGACATTGGGTTGGACAGGTTTTGATGGCATCAGTGGTTTGTTAGTATTTTAGATACTACAAAAAATAAATAAGTAGGTATAATGTCCCCCGTTTAAGATTCCATGAAGATTTTTAATAGGATAAATATGGGTTGAAAAATTATATAATAACAATATTAGCACAAAGCATACACGGCTTATAAAAACGATTTTGATTCGAGATTTCGATTTATCTCAGAGAAATGATTGAGCTTATACAATTTATTTGTGTCCATGGAAATCGTTAATCATTAACAAAGGTTTAAGGTAAATACAACGAACTAAGTACTTACATGCTTGAAGATTATGAGCATAGCCGTCGGCAATTTCCCAAAAGCTTTGTCTTACAAGTATCATAACCAAACAACAAAAGATTCTCAGGATATAATGACAAATATCCTAGCCGAAAGCCTCAAAGGCTAAGAAAGGGAACAAATAGACAAAAATCGTCTTCCAAGTCGTCAGCTCCGTAGACATAGCAAACATATTTTTTGCACAATTTTTCCTTTGTTATAAAATCTGCCGGCATTGGATTCGATCACGAAATCGCGACAGCCAAACAAAAGGTCGAAAATAACAATGTTTGGGCAAACATCGTTCGGATGCCGTCCGTATCTGATCAGTAAAAAACTCAAACAACAATTGACTTTATTTATAAAGTAGTTAAAGCTTATTTTCGTGTGTGATGGTCAACCACCCCCACACATCAGATAGGTATAAAGGGTTATTATCAACTAAAGTGAGGGGTATATTTGTAATTGTGTGTACGTCAAAAGACCCAGGTGGTTTTAGACAAGGTAATGATAATTCCTGATAATTTGAGAGAAAAATATGGCAAATTAACTGCTTTTAGATAAAAGAGGACAAAGGGAACCGTGATTTGTATTGAGGGTCAAGATAGACGGTAGACCAAGTTGTCTAGTCATATTAGATGTAATTACCTATATTTTGATGATCGAATTTGTTATTGAAGCTGATTGTAGGCCTGTTTATGTGAGTATTTGTGAGCTTCTCGTCTGTATCCGTTTGTTATTAATTTATGCTTTTATATAAAAACTATTTAGCATTTTAGAAGTAGGCATATGAAAGTATTTATAACAAAAACACACTTTTAAAATAGTAGGTGGTCTGTATCCATTAGCTACTCCTTTTCTCTTTTAGGCTTTAGGTTATGTATAATATCTAATTTACTACGTAGGCGTACTGTAGAGAAGAATTTGTCAAAACCGCGGTCTTTGGAAGAGGCCTGTAGGAGGCTTATGCGAAACAATCAATCAAAACAATCTGTGCCGGTAAATCTATATTAATATTTAAGTACATATTGCATGCAATACTATTATTATTATATCTCATTTACTACGTTCTATACAAGCATTATATGTTTAGAGTCAAGTATTCATCCGATTTCCTTCTACGTCCTAGATTTAATACAAATCGCATTACATTGCATAGTCGATAACAAACGGACCACAGCTGCACAGGTATTTGTTCTATGTTCTATTGTATATTATTACTTGAGCCTTTATATCGTTCATTATACAGTATTGCATTTAGTTCAGGTCAAACGGGTCAAACATTACACATATTGGCATTTGAACGCTAAATTGAATATGGAATCATTGGAATTTCATCTTTGGAATTCAAATGATAATTCAATGAAATGTGTGAATTTTTTGAAATTGGAATTACAAATTCGATGTGTTTGAAACTAATAGATTAATATTATTTCGTACTTAATATATTTTAAATTTCGACAAAGCTTATAAGCAATTCAAACTAATTTAAATAGAAATTACCTACCTACTGCCCTTATTATAATCGAAATTTATATAGTTACCCTAATATTAAGTACTTAGAAAGATTTAAATTAAATTTGCATGAATTCACACTGGATAGTTCGTGAAATAAATCATAACAAGAGTTTCCAGAAATTGTTAATTTAAAACCAATTTGACAAAAATTTAAAAAGGCTCTTCGTTTAAAACGCAATCACAACGGAAATGAATTTAGAAAAGTTATATAATGGCCACCTGCGTATTGTCCATAGAATTCAAGATGGCGTCTTTCCACGAATATTGCTTTTAAATTGTTTAACAATACTGTCGCCTGTCCGTCTGAGAGAAGTCACTACGGGACACACTTGTCCACTTCATTCATAAATCTGTTCATTCAATAGTTCATTCATGTTTTTAGATACGGTAATGAATGGAGTATCGACTTCTTTGTAATACCTCTTTTGTGTTTGATGATAAGTCTGTGGCACAGGTATCGATTACGTACCAACTTAGTTTTGCATCTTATTTTTACAATTACAACTCTTATTTCGTTAAGGATAAGGTTGAGATCACTTTTGATTGTGGTTAAAGAAATGATGAAAGAAAGTTGGTCCTAAAGTTTTTGGTCGGTGTTCGCAGTGTTGATCTCATTTTTCGCGAGCATTGTACCATTTTTAAGTTCATTAAAGCGACAATGACTTTTTGTGTTGGTATGTTTGCGACAGTTTTTTTTTTATAACAAATGTGTAGATTTCAAGGAGCGTGAAAGGCGTGGTTTTGTACTCGCCATACTTTCGCGCCAATATGTAATATATTGGCGCGATATAAAACTTGTGAAAAAAGAATAATTTTACTAATATTATAAATTCAAAAATCAGGCTGGATGGATGAATATATGGTATGTATGAATGTTTGTAATGATATTATAATTATAAAAAAGTATATAGTATAATTCTTGGATGTTTGATATTTTTCCCTATTCTGTGAGATTTTTGAATGAATTTTTATAAAATACGAAATACGTCTTCCATCAATTCTGTTCGCCTGCATTATTATTATTTGTTGGGATAAAAGCCGTTAGCGGCCTCTTTGCTACCTCGACCAGAATTGAGTACCTTTTCCAAAAAGAAGTATATTAATCTATACTATTATTATAAAGCTAATGAGTATAATTAATTAAGCTAGAATGGCTGGGAAGATCTATACATAAAATTTGGCACACACATAGATTATTGTCTGAAATAGCACATTGGCTACTATTTACTGACATACCGCAGTTGGAGTCGGCGGGCGAAAGCTTGTTGTAAAATCACTGCGCGAACGAGGCGCTAGAAAATGACCTTACTGCAGACTGTAGTCAGAATAACTTAGCCCCATTAGTTTTATTTTTGTAATCATAAATAGTGGTCTCATCTGATAAAAGTGACGTCATCATGCTGGCAGTATAAAAGGTTATCTCCTTTCCATGCAGCAGAGTATTTATTTTAATTTTTTTTTTCGGTCGACAGACGTACAGTCCACCTGATGGTAAGCGGTTACCGTAGCCTATGGGCGCGTGCAACACCAGGGGCATCACGAGCGCGTTGCCGACCCTAACTGCGTGCCTTTATCTTTTTACTTTTTTTGAGCCCAGTATTGCAACCATTAACAAAAATCACCTCTTGCTATATTCGTGAAAAACTGAAAAACCAACAAAATACAGCATGAAACGTAGTTATATTATGTTCCTGATGCGAGGCCTGTTTATCATCGTATCCTAATTTTATGCTCCAATATTCTTACCATACAAACTTCAAGTATGTATAAAGATTATACAAACATACAGCAATATGCAAACCGTCGTAGGAAGCAAGGCAATACGTAAGGATTGATGAGCGCCTCGCTAGCGGGAGATAAGACGGTGATCAATCTCCCCCGTCCAACTTGAGGATAATTTTGTTTACAATACAACTACATGAGCAAACTTACACTAAAAGCTATGGAACAAAGGATTGAAGCTTCAAATTAGTGTTAACAGACTGCAGAGAAATCTTAAAATAGTTTTACTTACTATATTTTTAAATATGGTCACATTGAACATAATGCAAAAAAATAGAAAGAAAACAATATAACACTACTCCTTTACAATAAATGGATTTTAGGCAATTAGCAAAATAAATTTAAATACGGGCAAGGGAAAGCTGACGTGGAAGTATAGGTAGTTAGTACATTGATATCATCATCTCGTATTGTTAAAGACATAATTTTTTAACATCAAGCGCAAAATAATAGCATCTGTGATCCGAAACAGTGCCAATAGTAGACTAATGCGCAAGTAAAAACTTGCTTACATAATGTATGGCTTACGTAGGTAACATAAAATGTTACATAAAATAATTCTTTTAAAAATAAAACACGGAGATCCCTTCGTCACACACACACACGAATTCACAGAACATCGGTGACGTATCACAGCTTGCGAATATTTACAAAACGTGTGCGTTTCATTTTCAATCCGTTATAAAATGTGCGTGGAATTTACTGAATTATTTTTAAACGTAATATTTTTTTAATTTTAAGGTACAATATTAAAATTTAGTATGTTCTTACCTACGGAAAATATAGTTGACTAGTTTATATCAGGCTGGAAGATAAAAAAATGGTTGAGTAGACATATTGATAAGTTCGTTTACTAATGATGAAAATAAACATTAGCAGAATGCATGTACCTATACAGTGTAAACAACCACCAAATTGGCAGCTCATACTAGGTACATTATGAAACGCAGAAGCGCTGGAAACAACACTAACAATATCAATTTTATTATCTAGGTACTAAGACATCAATTACAAAAACCTTTCAAATGGAAAGTAACATAAGTAAAATTTCCATCCGATAACTAAATTAACAAAAATGCACTTACCCCTGTTAGGCAGTGGGTCGTGTCCATTAATTTCGCGCTTTGATGTCGGCAGCGTTTTTAAAGGAGTGACTTTCGTTTTTTTTTTTAATGGGTACCCTCTTGATTTCGTTAAGGGTACACTAGGTCAGATGCCTTTTAGTTTAAATTTAACAGTAATAGTTAATAAAGTTTGTTTTGATGTTTTTTAAAGATTTTTATTTTTTGTCCAAGGTTTGAATTAACCAGCAGACAGTAAGAAGAAGAAGAAGCTTTAGAAAAAAATAATTAGTAGCTATTTTAAGTCTATCCCTATTTCAATACCAATTAAAATAATTTTAAATAATGATGGAGTATAAATTTAGCATCAAGTCTTAAAACTTTAAATTACTTCTCAATGTTTATTAGCTAAGTTTTCAGTCTGTCATTTATATTAAATTAAAGGAAGGTTTGAAAGTAAATTGATTGCATAGCTAGACCGTGGGTTAAGTTTTCAATCCTAAACTTTACTGAAACGTTTTTTCCTTAGTTTTATTTTATTTTGTTTTTGTTTGTCTATGTAATCTTAAAATACTAACACAATAATATAAAACTAGTAAGGTTATGCATACCAAAAAACTTAAATAAAACAGATTAATTTCATAAGTATATTATAATAAGACTATATAACCGTTATGACCTTGCGTTATGACACTAGCTTTAGAAATTTTCTTTTTTTCTAAGCCTTGGTTGAAACTACAAACCAAAGCATTGAGCTTTAGCGAGCTAATAATAATAATATTCTACCACAATTACACAGCGCCATCTAGTCCCAAATTAAGCAATTATATTTGCTTGTGTTATGGTTACTAAACAACTGATATACTACTTAAATACATTTTTTTTTGTAAATACATACATATTATAGATAAATTACACCCAGACACAGAACAAACCTTTATGCTCATCACACAAAGATTTGTCCTGGGTGGGGATCGAACCCACGACCTCCAGCTTAGCAGTCAGAGTCACTAACCACTAGACCAACAGGCCAGTCAAGAGTGAGCCAGTGGAGTTAAGTTGAGGTTTATTTATGACCTCATGAGATTTAACCTTATTTTTAACCCTTATTACATACCACTGCTAATCACAAATATTTTGGTATTCAAGAACCGTTCAACAGTCCAAACAAAGTTCTCACGACTCTTGAGCAAGGAGTTGAAGTACGTATTAATTGCTGTACAGCAAACGTACAAAGAAATCTCGCTAAGTGGTCGTTGAAGCTGACAAATCTTTGAGTATCGGTGCAGTGTGTGGGTTAAGGTAGAAGCGGTCTTGGTTGACATACAGGTACCTACCACTTACTGTTTTAAAGTCTACTAACTGAAGTCGCATGGTAACGCTGGCATAACTCACAGTAATAATAATAATTCTCTCAAAAAAATGCTTATACTTATAGAAGATTTAAAGGTTTATCTAATTTTAAAACTAAAAATAAAATCTTATTGTACAACACGCAAACCCCAAGTTCACAAATTGTCCCAAACCCTAAACAGCTAAGTTCGCCGCAAAATCACAAAATACTATTTGCCATTGTACAACAGTTTTTTATCAATAAACACATGAATTGCTTTGCGCTTTGTACTATACCGACGTTTTATTCTTTCTTTATTTCCTTTCTTTCCTTTGCTGGCTGTACCTATTGTTAGCGTTCTATTGATCGAGTACTTTAATGGTAACCTTACTGCTACTTAAGTGACAGAAATTATATTGATCGTGTATTGTTTTATTGACTTCGTATAATATTGTAAGAGACGTAAAGGGGTGTCGAGTTTCTGTGACGTTGAAATGACATCGATTGTAAATAAAATAAAATTGGAATAATTACGTCGAGTCATTACATTACATACATTACAGTGTGTTACTGAAAAAGGTATTTCTAAAATCGAAGCTCTAAAATTTCTTAATTATTTTTTCAAGTTCAATAGTAATTCATTTTCTCCTATTTTCAAACTGACGACTCCCTGAGCTGAGCATATTTTTATGATTTATTATTCAAAGTTCGAAAATATGAAATTCGTAATTCACTTTGAGAAAACGATTTGACTTACAACTTTTAAAGTATTGGACCTAGAATTTTAAAATTAAACGTAAATCTATAGTAGCTTTATTAGAATTCGGTAATAATCTTTCTGAATAATAAATTTGAATGTATATGTCTGAAGTAATATAACAATTGTTGACAATGAGTCACTTGGCGCTTGGAATATATTTTATTTACTCACTTAGGAGATATGTACTCACCAAGGTTATTTTACACGATATAATTGCAATTGTGTTTTCATCTTTTTTTTTCAGTGTTTGAGACAGAGACACTTGATGTGAAATCATGCTCCGTGTAAATAGGCTCTAATAATAAAATAGTTTATAAGCAAAAAAAATATGCTGAATTTATTACTTACCGTGTATTATATACTATTTATTCAAAATTTACTGATGACGAGTCACAGGTATATTCCAATACAGGTACATTCCAATATTCCGATTCGAAATGATCGCTGATCAACAGGAGAACTTACAATTTTACATGTTTTTGGAGGCACTACGTTGTAAATATGTATTACCAAGTTTCGGGCTCTACTACGAATTTTCTATAGAAAATTGTTTTGGCTCGACCTTTTGGTATCTCATAATAAAATTATATTCTGTCGCACTATCTATTCGATTTATAGACTTTATTTTCTATCAAATAATTAAAATTACTCTTGCAGCTGCCATTCTGCCAACTAAAATTTCAACAACGATTTTATTTAAATGAAAACTAAATTAATTCGATATCTGTGAAACAGTATATAAACGTATCATTCGTTACGGAGTGTCATTAGCACTAGGGTGTCCACACGTGTTTACAAATATACATCCGAAAGGGTGACAATGCTCTGTTGTGAAACATTGATTTGTCTCGGTATGGCGTGACTGGTATATTTGACAGTTTCCACTGTCTGTTTGCAGTTTAACTATGCTATTTTACTATTTGAATAGGTTTATTATTTGTAATTAAGCTTACTTACGACGAATATCGCAACTAACTGACTTATAAGTTTCGCGCGTATTATTTTTTTCTTGGCCATTATTACTGCTGGTGACAGGCGAATTTTATTCTCGTCAATATTATGCTTATTTTATAAACTTAGGCCTATATCTAAATTATAGCGGAGACACTAAACTTTAATTTAAGCAGTATCTTAGAACTATTCCTACTAAGATAATGTTTAATTCAACAACAAATTCTCTCCCTCTTACAATTCACAAATAGAAGCTCGTCACTGCAATATTATTATACGGAGGGTTCAAAACGTATGCTAATCGTATTCCGTATCAAATTATCGACTAGTAAATGAAATAGTCGATGTGTTACGCGAAACTCGATTCGTTTCGCACACTCGTCTTGTTACTGCGATATCGCTTTGTCATTGCTCGAGGGTACTTTATTAGCTTTCCAATTTCGAACGGTGTCCCTGAATTTGGAGGATATGCCTGGTCATCGTAATTTGGTATTGAATTTTAGTTTTTGATTTTGTAGTATGTTTATTGTTATTTTATGTACATTTTAAATGTTGAATATTTGGATAATAGACTAAAAATCGCATCAAGATTTTTTTTTAAATAATCTGGCAGGGGACTGTAGTGTCACTTAAAATTGATAATTCCGAGTCCGAGTATATTGCTTTCTAGAAATGTTCGTGCTGCTAAAACTACCAGTTTTGTGGACCAATCACTCAGTTGGTTAAATTATTGTTTAAAATACTAAACAACAATTTAACGAACTGAAAAAAAAAGTGTTCTAGTTTATATCTTCACCAAGTACATCTTTTATTCTGACCAACAAGATCACAAAATATTCAATTAATGTATTCATGAGACCAAAAAAAAGTGGTTTTATTGCAAAAACCTTAGTCAAAGTTTGTAAGAACACAATGTTATTGAAAGGTTTTCGTAAGAAAGGGACAAATAAAGGGTTAAACGGACATTGCGGTCCCTTCCGGTGTGCGTCTATTGTACATTTACAAGATTTGAATTTGGAAGGTACTACGAGATGTTTGTTTTGTTAGAGAATCGATATTGATACAAAGTAAAATGTATGGTCATCCACTTAGTTCAGCAGGTGGCGGCATTGCTACAATTGCTAGTGGTAAAACCTAAATTCAGCCTAATACATGTGCAATTTAAACAAACTGTACCATTTTTTCCTTATAATAAACTCAGTGTACAGCAGGAATCAGTAATCAAAAAACTAATTTAAAACAAAATACCCCAGCTCTATTGAACCAAAACCACTCTCACGACCTCAAACCTATCAAATATCCGTTGTTTCAACATTAAAATAAACCCAATAGGCCGTAAAATTTTTGTATTAATTTAAAATATAGCGGCTAATTGAACTGCGGCGTAACTTCCGCTCGGTGAAGCGCCGCGCGCCGCGTGCCGGACACATTCGACGTCACTTCCGTTATGGAAGTACAGCCGTTACGTTTAAACGATATTATTCGATAATGGTGGAGATAAAATGTGTGACGTCATTTAGTCTTTAGTAGTGTTGTATTTATAATAATAGTCTTCTTATTGATTAGCTACTAACGGGCTCCAGTGTTAGAATGTATAAAGTCAGCCTAGACGTCTTCCAACTTTAAAGTTGTATAACCTTGATTATCGTGCTCAACATCTCAATATCAAGATGCTATGTAATTATGAGATTTCCAAAATTAAATTAAATTGTGCAACAAGTGCCATTATAAAAAGAAATTTAAAAGTAACCCTTTACGCAATTAATTTAAATCCAAATTTCACTTTTTCAAGGCACCAGTGTATAAAGTTGCCTCTATAATTGTATGTATGTTTAGAATAAGGTATTTATAACTATGGAATGTAAAAAAAAAAAAAAATATTCCGAAATAAATGAATTATTATTATAAAGTTGCCTCTATAGTAGATATTAAAATAACTTTACATTACATTCACAAACGTACTAAATGCTTTCTTTACTATACAAGTCTTTAAATATAATCTTCATACATACATAGACAGACAATGCTTTTCGAAACATTTCATAGTACACTAATATATTACCATTTACACATTTACTTAACAATCGCATTCTTAACTACAACATCGTAGTAATTTTTTCCGAATACAAATCGATTTTCATTCACAAACTCGAGTGTATGAAATACTATTACTAAAAGTACATTTCGATACGGTCACTTGAAAGGACCATTCATAGATTTTGTAAGTGCGAGAACATAGCCCATTCATTGTGAAAAGATTTGTAAAATATGTATTCGTGTGTAAAAGGTTACCGTGTTTAGGTAGCGGTATCTTTGAGTCGTGTGCTTATGGGCTTTATAGATGTGAAGATCTGGTGTGGCTCTAAAGAAAGCTGTAGTATGAGCGTTTTATAAGATCGCGAATTAAAAAAATATTAGCTTCTGTTTGCATCTCCGGTAGTGAAAAGGAACGTAGGTTATTCCTTCTAGATAAAGCTTATTTTGTTTGTAAAGCATCATCAAAATACATTTTAATAGTTTAAAAAAAAAACTAACGAACATTCTGTTACCTTATAATAAGTAATATAGGGTCACGCCTTTTCTCGCCGAAGGGGTAGGCAGAGTTGTATTACATCCACATTTTACAGATATATTAGGTACGAAATGGCAACAGTAGATTAATATTGTATGACTGGTAGAACTAAGAACGAGTAATGCGTCATTCGAAATTTTAATTATGAAAGTAAGAATTATTTAAAAAAAATCAAAATACACGACAAACAACGGTAAAGTTAGAATTTTATTATAGCAATAACCAATTAGTTAGGCAATCATATTTACGCTAATTCTTTATGATGATCCTAAAACATTATCATCTTTAAATGTTTGCAGACGTCTCATTATTAATAAAGATGATAAAATTATACCCAAAGCAATTTCTCCGATATTATACTACTAGTACCTATGATAAAGTTTTATAACATTTCTGTAAGACCAAAATTTTAATGAAAACTGTCTTTATCTAAGAAATATTCACCTAATTTTTACCCCGCTATTACTTATTAAAACAAAAAAGTTTTTGTTCAACCTAATAGATTTATCCATTATCTCCAAAACAAAGACCGAATTTTAGCAAAAGCTGTCTTTCGAAATTAAAAACTTAATTTAAAGTTTCGTGGCCCGATGACGCCGATCTAGTGTTCGGTTGCTAAAAGATCGGGACGAGAACCGCCCCTTTTAATTGATTGCATAACTGCCGTCTTTAGTTCCTTTCATTCGTTCAAGCAATCATTTGACATGGCGACAAATCGTCTCTAAAGACACCATTGTTGAACCAACTTTTGATCTGTTGTCATTTTACAACATCGAATTTACAATTTACGGCTTTGATATTAAAAGCCGCCGATTGAAATTTGATTCGGCAAATGAAATTAGCAATTTAAGAGCTTTTCTATTGAAGAATAAGGGTGACTTTCGCATGTATTTTGTATAGAATTGATACTAAATTTATCTTATAATAGTTATAATGTATTATAGAATGGAATTTCACGCATGCCTCTGCCTTTTTACCTCATAAGGCAAAAGGTATTGTCACTATTATAGAAGCCCGAGTGCTACTTGTTATGAATAGGATAAAATTAGTTATGGTGAATGATTATCTAAGAATTTAGTTATTTTTATTTGGGCATTTAGCGTTAAATGTGTCAAAGATATGACCTTTTAGCAGCTGTTTACTAAAGGTGATATGTTGAGGTTTTGACACGGGACAAAGTTAGAAGAAAATTCTTTGGCCTGTAATCGGTTGAGTGTAACAGGAAATTTTGTTGGAAATGGACAGCGTTGGTGCGGATAACATTGTTAAATGGAGACGAATTTGTGGGAGGTGTTTCTGAACGAAAATTTATCGCTTTAGTTGTTTTGTCCCATTTCTTGAACCTAAATAGATTTTGTAACATTATTTTATTGTATAACGGTGGTAATAGTTTATTTTGGGATATTTATTATTTTATACGACTACCACGGCGAACTTAAAAGGAGGATTATGAATGTACCTATATGTCGCAGCCAATTGGTTAAATCAGTCATTTAATGAACTGCCTAGCCGTTTTACGAAACGGCGCGGCCGTTCAACTAACTGCCTGAGCGATATTTGCCATTCAATTAAACGGCTAGGCAACTGACATGAATCGACAAAGTTTTACCATTTGCCTAGTCATTTAAATTTAATTTCATTAATGTAAATGAGTATCTTTAAAAGTAGGTTCGTACCCAAAATAGTAGATCTATCACCAAAATGTTAAATCTGTCACCAAACAATGTTTTGAGCGGATCCGAAGTTAGGTTAGAAGGCTAAGGCTAAATATAATGTATATTTCACCACATCCACACAGCAAATTTTATTCCCAAATCAAATGGATCTAGTACACCTGGCCACTAGCTGCTAAATATTTAATGTAAGAACAGATCAATATCCGTAAACAACGTTGCTGTCTAGCTTCGAATGCATGACGGTATTGGACATGCAATCGTTGTCCCTGTAGCTCATACTTGAGAGGTTATTATACTATACGATCCATTGTGAGTTGTAAAACGTTCGAAATCATCTGAGGAGATAGTTGCTATTTTTCTCTTGAGTTTTTTGTTTACATGATTAAAACTTGTTAAACTTAATGCGAAAAATGTATTTGATTATATAAGGTAACCGCTACCCAAGTGCCCATAGATCCAAGCAGTGTCAGAGGAATTATTTTATTTTAATGCAAATGGTTTGAAAGATTAACAAACAGAATTCCACCTTACAGCCACCATTCAAAGAGACAATTTAATTAACCACATATACAGTCATATAACATTACCGAATTAATATAATAATAGATGTCGTCTCCTGTAGACTGAACATGCTTCATCAATCGGGCGACTAAATTTCGATCTGATTGCCCTCATCATTATCATTACCTTTACAGTCCACTGCTGGACGTAGGCCTCTCCTAACTTGATTGCCCTTGCTTTCTGGAAACTACTGGAAACGTTTAAGAGGTTATTGAAATATTATCATAAGAAACAATTAAAAAGACAGTTTCACAGATCGTACAGTATAAAGAAGACTTAAAGCCAGAGAGTGATTGCGACCAGTACCTTTGTGTCAAGTAGAATACGAGTCACTGTTGTGTAAACTTGGGAGCAGTTACAAACTAAATGAATTTGACTACTGTCTCCAGAGGACTTTGTGGTGTAGTTAGACCTAGACTTAAGCAAGTCATTACGGATTCTGTGGTATTATGCCACGAACATATCAACGTATATTCGGTACGAGATACTTGCTAACTAATATCTTTCAAAATGATTTGATTGAGTTTAAAAAAGACAACGCGTGGCCCTTCGAACAAGCCCTGCCCTTTTGCAGGGGACTTAACAACCGTATAATTAACGGGAATTAAATGTTATCAACTGCTGGGCACGGTCTTCTCCAAAGAATGTAGAGGAAATTTAGCCTACTAATCCACGCTGACCAGACGGGTTGGTAAAGTGTTTGTTTCGAATTTTCCTTTTCCTCTTTTCACAGTGCTTTTGTCTGCATAAGGTTACTCCTTTAGTCGCTTTTTACGACACCCACGGGTTGAGATGGGGTAGTGACATTATGTATTCTCAATCCATCACTAGACGGCTAAATAATAATAATAATAATAATATTCTACCACATTCACGCAGCGCCATCTAGTCCCAAAGTAAGCAATTATATTTGCTTGTGTTATGGGTACTAAACAACTGATATATGTACTACTTAAATACTTTTTTTTGTAAATACATACATATATTATAGATAAATTACACCCAGACACAGAACAAACCTTTATGCTCATCACACAAAGATTTGTCCTGGGTGGGGATCGAACCCACGACCTCCGGCTTAGCAGTCAGGGTCACTAACCACTAGACCAACAGGCCAGTCAATGAAATGTACCCACGTCCCACATTAATATAATTTGCTCATGTCAAGGTATGAAATATATTGAACTATCTACAAGTAGGATAATAATGAAGGGATGGAAACGAATCAATACAAAGTGTGTGTAAACAGCAATGCCAGTTGGTGTAATACATTTATGATGTCGTAACTTCGTAGTTTCTATCTTTTATTTTAACAAGATTAAGGCCAAATACTGGACGTAGTAGTAGTAATAGTAACCGATGGTGGCTGAATGGATAAGGGACCGGCGTGCAAATCACGCGGTCCGAGTTCGATCCTGACCGGCAGTACCGATGTGGATTCCACTTTGTGGAATTTATATGTACTAGTCATGTGACTTACCATCTGCTTAAGGTGAAGGGAAACATCTTGAGGAAACCCACATACCCTAGAAGAAATTCTACGAGTATGTCTGATCCACCAACCCGCAAGGCCAGTGTGAGTGGATTATGGCCTAAACCCTCTCAGCTCTCTAGTTAGAGGAGAGGAGACCCGAGCCCAGCAGTGGGATATAATAGGTTTCTGATGATTGATGATGATGAGGCCAAATATTAGGCTCATATCCAATACAAAAATACTGATAATCTAATAATATATAGCTCATACAATTTATCAAAAAAAACTAATAAATATCGCTAACAATAACAAACAATACAAATTTCTATATAACCCATCAATAATTCCAATTTATCAACAATAAATAGCGTAATATGTCCACAATGAGTCCCTTCAAACATCGTCCGTACAACGCGACGTACCCAACGCGTGCAAAACATCTGTCGGCTTTTTATATTCTCCTATTTGACGGGTCATTAAACAACCACGCTTTCCACTTATTACACATTTTTATATCATATCTATAATAAATTTTATGCCAAATAAAATTCCTTGCCCCGCCTCTGTCGATAAATAACCAGAGACAAATCTCTGACAAACTTTTTTGTGTAAGAATCCTCTTTTGCGTAAAATTGTCTATTCCATTTTAGGGTGTTTGCCGCCAAAAATTTGTTGAATGTGAGTTTTTGTGTCTGTGGTTAGGGTGGCTTTAGTTTTAATGGGTTATTCTGATAATAAAAGTGCGATGGTGTGTGACGGAGTGTTTGGATAGCACTTCATATAATTGATAGGTTTGTTATTTCATTCAGAAATAGTGTGATTTTGTTAGAATAATAGTTTTTTGAAGTGTATCAATGTGTTTTGAAGAGTTTTTAAAACAACAATATTTTAGAATTTTTATACTTATATCTTGTATTACATTTTAATCGCAAAAGACTAATACAAATTATTACAGAGAGAAATTTAATGTGTATTAAAAGAAATAAATAACCTTTTGATTTCAGACCATAATATATTATCGTTAGTTACACGTTGAGCCCTAAGAACTGGTAAGTAATAAGTACCTACTTAGTAAACAATAATATAATTGATTACATATTAATATACTGTTCAATGTGGCACTCTGCATACGTCAGCATACGTTGTTATTTGACAACATAGTACCCAGTTGCTACCATGGCATTAGCAATGTTTATATCGGGATATAAACATTTCTGCTCTGAAACTATATTATACATATTATCTAGATTTAGTCAGAAATAAGCTTGTTAAAAATTTTAAAACGTAAACAATATATTTACTGTTGGACCTATTTAACAAGATAATAAGCTGACAATTATATTATTCCAACAACGCAAGTACCCTGTAATAAGAGAATTACTTACCCTGTGCCCTCTAAGGTTAGGTTAATAAGGCCTCATGTTGGCCACGTGGCATCGTCCCTCATGGCATTGTTAAGTAATTACTGTTTGTTAGTTTGTTTATCATAAAGATAATGTTGTTATGGCAATTTTTAGATAGAGCTAAGATGAAAATTATGAACAATATTTTATATTATACTTTTATAATTATATAAACTCACATTTTGTAGGTAGGTATCACAAGTTCGAATTTGTCCGCTACTTGTTTACTTGGTGACGTCATATTTTAATTTTTTTAAATTTTAAAGTAACAATAATAATTTACTTTAAATTTAATTACAATCTAGCCTGTAAGACAAATAATTAGTTAATCTCGCTATTATTCGGATTACAAAATGAGCCCAGCTTCAGGGTAGAGTTTAAAATGTAAAATTTATAGCCTCAAAGAACATTAGACTTATAATAACTATTTGAAGACCTCATAGCGGGGTGTGAGGAATTATAGATATGAGTATTAGCGCGCTATTGTAAGTAACATTAATTTGTGTATTGAATGTGGGACGCGAACCGACAGCGAATGTTGCATACTCGCCCTGAAGAGGGTTATCTTACACTGAAACCCAATCGGCATTCCCGACTTCCTGATATTAGTGGCCTGAAGACTTACGCATTCCCAGAATCAAATTAAAGTAATGCTAATTAGTGACAATATTCTATTATAAAAGGTGATATAAGTTGGTATTATAATAACCTTTCAAACATCAATACGTATTATGTCAACAGTTTATTGAAATAGTACACAATATAAAAGTATACTTAATAACCACAATGTCATACAATTGTTTGTATTGAAAACCTTTGTATTACAAGAGTTTTTTAGTTTTTAGTATTGCACATATGTTTTGAATTATTTTTATTGCAATTTTTTCTAACTAGTCAAAATGAAATCTAAACCAAATGTTTTAAAGTATAAATTTGCTTGTACATCGATTGTCTATTCAACTTATACGAAAACTTCATCTTCTAACCCTATTGCTAATATTGTAGCAAACAAAACACAACTTTAACGCTCTGAATTTAATGCACAAATTTACGGAATCCTTGGTATACTTACGTTATTTCAAAATGTAATAAATGCACCCTTGAAACATGCATTCTTTTCTATAAATATAGTTACTCAAATCAATTTATAGCTTTATAACGTAAGTACTAAAGGCGTTTGTATATAATTCTAAGCGCAAAAACTATTTGGTATAATTCGACCATTTTGACGTAGTAGTGTGACGAATGCAACCAGTTGGTGTGTTTGAATTAAACATTTAATTTGTTTCCTTTATTCGCCGAAGGATTTATTAAGTGGCAATGTAATGTGACAATGGTAGGATTCGATTTGCTTACGTCATTATTATAATTAGGAACGTTTGAAGGGCTCTAGAACATTGTACTGATGTGACAGTCTGTTTCTAGTGACGCTACTTAACTATTCAGGAGTTAGGGTTGGCAAACTTTGGTAAAAATAAATTATTTTAATATATTAGCCTGTAACACCGAGGGCATCACATGCGCTGTTTCTGACTTTTTGAAAACCCCTTCCCTCCGCAATGAGCTGTGAATGTCACTACTCACCAGAAACATAACATTACCGATGCTACTGCATCGGTAACTCACGCTCAAAATGAGCCACCTTAATACTTTAAGGTGGCTCATTTTGAGCGGGAGTTACCCGCTGTACTCTCTCATAATTATTCTGTCTCTGTGTATTAAAAACTCCTAAGAACGCGTGTTGATCTATTTCACTAAGTAAATGTCAATCATAGCATTCACGGCATATGATATCTGAGGGCGGCGCAATTCAATGTTAAAAATATTCGAAATATCTTATAATTGTAACCTAGGAATTGATATTCAAATATATCCACTAAGATTCTGTGTAGTAGGTACGTTTTGAAATATATTATGTAAAGAAAATAGTAATGCAAAATATCGGGAAATATAATCATACTACTACATACTTAGAGATACTAAAATTTAAGAAGTATCTGTACTTCTTTAAGCTTTCAGTGTATTGATATTGACTACAACAACAGGCCAGTCATATATCATAATAATATATTGATATATTATATCATATATATATGACTGGCCTGTTGGTCTAGTGGTTAGTGACCCTGACTGCTAAGCTGGAGGTCGTGGGTTCGATCCCCACCCAGGACAAATCTTTGTGTGATGAGCATAAAAGTATGTTCTGTGTCTGGGTGTAATTTATCTATAATATGTATTTACAAAAGAAAATGTATTTAAGTAGTATATCAGTTGTTTAGTACCCATAACACAAGCAAATATAATTGTTTACTTTAGGACTACATGGCGCTGTGTGAATGTGGTAGAATATTATTATTATTATTATTTTCCTCACCTGTTTTCTGATTTAATTTTCCAACAAAAACTGCTAAACACTATAAATTCTTAGTGCAGACAAAACTAATAAATGTAAAGTGTTGTGCACAAAAAAAAGAAGGAATGATTCCCAAGTTAATCAACCACTTAATCAAGTGGACACGAAATAGTCTGGCGCGATAAATTTAGAAGAACAGCGTTGAAACCTTAGCACCTAATGGCACTGGCAGTGAACCCCTACTATTTGTGCACGCGGTTCAAACACGACGATGAACGAGGGAAGAAAGTAGGTGGATGTGGTATAGATTCTGAAGTCAAGGTCATGTCCATGCGTTTTAGATTGTCAGCTTATGGTTTGGAACCCATGGGGACACGCTGCGAAATACAACCTATGTGCAGATCTTAAACTTTGTAAAATATTTGTTTAAAACGTTGCAACACTAAAACCGAACGTTTGCGCTGCAACTACAAGCGTAAATTTTCCATAATTGATTGTGATTCATCGTAGTATTTTAAAGTAGTAAAATTAAAATTAATTTTGTGTTAAACATTGAGACTTTATTGAAATGATTAACGTATTTTAGGTTGAAACCAGTTTATGTGCGTTGCAGCCTTAACTTTCTCAGGTATTTTAAGATAGACGAGAAAATAAGATTATTATTATTTATTATCTATACTTGTACTAATATTATAAAGCTGAAGAGTTTGTTAGTTTGATTATTTGGTTAGTTGAACGCGATAATCTCAGTAACTACTGGTCCGATTTGAATAAAGCTTTTAGTGTTGGATAATCCATTTATAGAGGAAGGCTATAGGTAATAGGCTATATATTATATAACATTACGCTAAAATCAATAGGACTTGAGCAGTGGCTAAATAAAGAACGACGGGAGCGAAGTCCCGTGCGATATCTAGTCTACCATATAACTTTACATAATATTGTACAATATTGTCACGACCATAATATTATAAGACTGGTTTCCAAGCTAGGAAAGATACTTGTGTAAAAAATTATATTACCATATCCATTTCTATCAACATGAATGTCCGCTGTAATCCTGACAGTGGGTAGAATTTACGCAGCTTGTGGCTGTAGTAATCAAGAGGCAGATTGAGACCCGGCCACATCGACGCAATCTATTCTACGATCATTGAACACAAGACTTCAGATAACAGACCTTACACGTTTGTGGTGAGGGATCAAACTGGTACGGAAATAAATCCTGTCCTTCTAATTTGAGATTGAATCAAAGACGAATTCATTGAGTGAATAAACAGTTTTAAACGTGGCTCATATAAGACATGCACATCGTTAAATTGGTGTTATGACTTTAATGAAACCAATTATAATATTTACAATGTAATCAACAAAAAAAACAACAACCTCGCTGGCGAGTATCTATTTGTGCCGTTTGGAGTCGAAACAGTTGGGCCGTGGGGTTCAAGTGCTCGCGCTCTTTTTAAAGAGCTATCCAAGCGTTTGTCCGACGCTTCCCGTGACCAGTAGGCTGGATATATTCTTGCATAAAGAATAAGCATTGCCATACAACGTGGCAATGCTGCCAGCCTGCTGGGCACTTTTCCGGTAGACAGTGGCAGCGATGCGGAAGTATTTTATGATGCCATTTTTTAATTATTTCACCACTTTTTAATATTTTGTTTTTTTATTGTGGTAGGTTGTAAATATTGTTTATTTTTCTTTTTAATTTAAGTTACTTGATAACCCTAGTTTAATATAGTATTGACCAAAAAAAAAATGTCCAAATCACATTACTACCGCATAACAAGATACGTAAAGTGACTATCATGCTATGCGACCATACAATGCAATATAGCAATGAAGAATGAATATACATCAATTTAAAGCTAGATCCCCTTATTACAAAATAGAGACTAAGTATTAAACCAGGTTTAAAATGACATAAGCCATTGTTTTAAGTGTTAAAGTTGTCAATTTAAATCTGGTTTAATGCTTAGTCCGTATTTCACTACCTTCAAATAAATGTCTAATAAACTACCTGAGACTTTTTTGACAGATTTTATATGGAAAATACGTCAAAAATCTGTCAAGTATATTCATATAGGATATTTAGCACTTATTTGCCAGTGATGAAACAAGCGCTTAGTGTAACTTTTAGGTACTTTATTTTACGCGTTATCAACAACATAATAATGTTTACATTAAATACTAAGCAATTTCCATCACTTTGGTTTAACCACCACCATTTGGGGTCCACCCGCGTAGCTCAGATGGAAGAGCACTGCACACGGAATGGCAGGGTCGCGGGTTCAAGTCCCGTCGTGGGTTTGAATTTTTCCATTACTTGTTTAGCATTTATATAAAACATAACAATGTCCTTACAATATTATGGTGACATTGCTAGCATTATTGATTTCTTGTTATTGTTATCACAGTACTGTATGTTTCTTATACCGCAATATATAAATAAATTAGAGATCGTTGCCAGCTAACTTTTCTTTCTCTTTCAGAAGAAAATAAACTTGAAACGGATAAACTTTCTTCTCTTTTTAAAGTAGATAGACAATAGTTTGTTTTCATAGTTTACGTATTGAGAGTTTGTTATTATGTTATTAGGGTATTCGCGTGTGTAAAACCAATAAAATTAGAAGAAGGCGTGTATCTCATCTACTCGATACATAGTCGGTTAATCGATATAGTTTATAAAGAAAATATTTATATAGTACTATTGTTCACGCGATATTGGTATTAGTTTATTTTTAGATGTTCAAGTTTAAAGATTTTTAGCAATTTTGTTTGGCAATGCCTTCTGTACAATACCTACATAGGATAAGCCAAATATTATCACAGGCTAAATTACCACATTTATCTATACAAATATTATAAAGCTGAAGAGTTTGTTTGTTTGGTTGGTCGAACGCGCTAATCTCAGGAACTACTGTCAAATTTGAAAAACACATTTAGTATTGGATAGCCCATTTATCGAAGAAGGCTATATAACATCACGTTATGGTCTATAGGAGCTGAGCAGCGTTCAAATAAAGAACGACGGGAATGAAGCCCTGGGAAACAACTAGTTCTTAATAAAATTTACTTGCTTTGACTTAGAAATACATTTTAATACTTATTTATATACTAATAAATGCATTATATCAGTACCCCACCTCAAACCATGGGTGTCGTAAAAAGCGACTAAGGGAGGCAGACAAGAGCGCTGCAAGAAAAGGAAAATTCGAAACAAAACCTGTACCAACCCGTCTTGGCTAGTGTGGTATAGTAGGCTAAATTCCCTCCACATTCTTTGGAGGAGAATGCCCAGCAGTGGGACATTTTATGGGTTGAAATGATGTTGATGATACACAATCAGAGTTCGAAAGCACTACTTATTATTGTTTTAATAAAGTACCATGATATAACAGAGCCACAGCGAGATTGTTCGACGCCTCGCCATCCATACTAATGTAAACGCACTTTGTATTCCGAAGGAAACCTTTGAAGTAGTAACCTAATTTTGATTGCGTTTTCGCAAACAAGTACCGCCCTTAATTTACTTAATCAAGATAATTATGATACAAAGATAAAAGAAAAGGCTAAGAGTTTGTTGTGTTACAAGCCTGTTTCTCTATTAACTTTTAAAGTAATAAACAATCTCATTAATGGAAATTGGCAAGTCCACTGTTTTAAGTTATTTAAGTTATGAAAAGGGAATTCATATTACATAATCTAAATATCATGCGACACGACAGTTTAAAACTAAATGGTTCTAAGTTAAATTATTGCGCGTGTCACGCATAGAACTATGAAAATATTTGTATAAATGTAATATAAATAAACAAAATATTTCTACGCAATCATAGTCAAAAAGCTTTCTAATAAGGCCAATAGTTAGCGGCCACGTCTCAGTACCGTAAGTCATCACTGGCAACACACATTGGTTGAAGTCCTTTGTCTTCAAACACTGGGGTATTGGTATTATTAGAAAGCTTACTGTCGCCCAGCAAGCCAAGGAAAGTGCTATGCTCGCAATTTCTCTGCGTGATCGAATCAGAAATGAGGAGATCCGCAGGAGAACTAAAGTTGTCGACATAGCTGACCGAATCGCATCGCTAAAGTGGCAGTGGGCAGGGCACATAGCTCGTAGAACTGATGGCCGATGGGGGAAAAAGTTTCTCGAGTGGCGGTCACGTATTGGAAGGCGCTGCGTGGGCTTCCCTTCCCTAACCAGTTTGTCGGTCCACCGACGAACTGGTTAGGGTGGCGGGCGGCCGTTGGTTGCAGGCGGCACTGGACCGTTCGCAGTGGCGTAAATTAGGTGAGGCCTATGTTCAGCAGTGTACGTAGCCACGTCGTTGGGCTGATATGATGATGATGATGATAGTCAAAAAACAAAATTTGTTAATATAAATCACAAACGTGATATTTATAAACGTGTAGGACGTTTAAAAGCCAAAAAAGATGTCAGATTTTTTGATTGAAAGCCAGTTCGCTTTATAGAGTTTTAACTACCAAGAAATATACTAACTGCACAACCAAAGGACTGAAATGAATAAAATATTCAAATATTTCCTTAATATAAACTTCCCTAAACAAGTTTTCATGTGAAACAGATCAAACAGTATTGGAACTCTGCTTCAAAAGCATTTTGTGTATTGGAACCTTATCGACAAATTGGCAATAGGCTCACAAACCACATGGGACATCGGGCTGACATTAGTGTCGGTAGAACGACTACCAATCGCGTTCAATGTATTTACTATATTCATAGAATTTATAGTTAGGAAACTGCACATGCAAGGAAATTAATTATCGTTAAAACGTTTTGTAAGATAGCTCACTTAAATCTAGTTTTAAATTTATTATTTCTTTAGTTTATTAATAAAAACACAAAAATATTTGTCCCAAGGGTCAAACAACTTGAGCTTTTTGTTCTTTACGCGCTCGGTGCTAGATTCCCTTGCTTGAGCTTGTGAGGTTCTCGAGTTCAGCAGTCATAAACTATTGATACTAATAAGACTAGACTAGAACTAGACTAACGACAAAATCAAAGGAGGTTTGTTATGTTTCTGGCACTGCTAATGTCCTCAAACTGCAGTTATTACTCATCATCAAGCAGCTCGCTTGACTCCCACTGTTATGATTAAATTAGATATTACGTGGCGGTGAGCCTTTTTTCTAAAAGGGGTAGGTAGAATTGTATCTTTACTACATTTCACCAGCTATCTTAACCAATAAAAACGGTATTGCCCAACCCGGGACTCGAACCCAGAAGCTCTCGAGCAGCAGTTGTACTTACATTTCCGACGCAATTGCTTAAAATTTGAAAAAAAAAGATAAGGCATCTATAAAATACATAGTACCATGACGCTTCCTTACAAATAGTTTAGTTATATTCTTGACTCGTGTCAGGCATCTCGGCCACCTGGCAAGGAGGCTATTTATAAAAGTAAATTAACCTTGAGCCACGCCCAGGGTACCCAACATTATGATGCTCACACGTGCAAGATTCCAAATGGCGTGGTTCATACGGCTCTATCTAGAAGGCCTACCAGTTGATACGAGTCCTAAAGTTTTAATATAATTTCAGGCCTACAGAAATTTAAATTTTATTAACCCGGCGTCATTGTGGCTGGGTGTATAATACCCGACAACTTTTAAAACAGTGATAACTTTAAAACAAAACGAAAGCACAGTTCGTGGTTCACAGTAGCTGGAGTTGTTGATGTCTTAAAGCGTTTTAGCCCCTTGCCTGAGTATTGCTGCGTCCGCGGGGAAGTGTACAGGTCTCAGAAGAGCACACCGGGTGAGTTATACCCGGCCACATCGGCCGCGTAACATTTTATGCGCGTAGTATGTTTCATGTTTCCTCCATTTATGTGTATATTTCTAATCTTTTTTCACAGTTTTAAATAACAATGTCATACGAAAGTGAACAGAGAAGACTTCTAGCTCTATTTGAACAAGCTTCAAGTAGGGATGACTGGAGAATTCAGTTCAGATGTTGAGAAGGAACAATATTTCGCAGCGGAGTCAGGAAAATGACACGGAACCAGAGCTAAGTGATCATGCGGAGCAGGAAGTGAATTTATCGAATCGTAACTCATTGTATTATACTGGAAAAGATAAAATTAGGTACACCTGCAACTATTATAATAAGCCTATTTGTATGGAACACAATATTCCTATCTGTAGAAAATGTATAGATATCAATAGTATTTGATTAGTTTAAAATATTACTATAAATAACACTTATTTTTTCATGATTATTGTTTTCATACTATTTAGCTACCATGATGTTGAATTAGTTTTAATAAAATAATGTTTAATTTGTTTTAAATAGGAACAACGTAAGCAGAGGTTTTTATTTGGTTGATTTGTAGAAGAATGATTAAAGATTTATGTTTTTGTTAAATATTACTACATTACCAAAAAAAAAAAATGTTTTATTTTCTTAAATGATATCAATATTTTGTAATTCCCTTAAATTTTATCATAATATATACTTAAAATTGATAATAATACGTGATAATGTGCAGGGTATAATATACCCGGCCACAACGGCCGTGTTCTGTTTGATCGCCACAACGACGCCGGGTTAAACACAATTTGAAAAATATGCATAGTCCTAAAACATATTTATGCCAAAATGTCATAGATATATTGAGAAAGATTGAATATGATGAGAAATTTAATTACAGATTTCGGAATTTTGGGCAAATTACTTCAAATGTAGCTTGTGTTACACTTATGTTTATTCTGAACCTAAATTTGGATAGACCTGAGCCCAGCATTGGGACATTAATGGGTTGCTGATGATGAAGTTTGGAAACTACTTAGTGCAAGATATTTTTTTTAGTTTAGATGTAACTTGTGTACTTATTTAAATTATGTTGTACACATTATGCTTATAAAATGGAATATGAATAACTTTCCTAGTAAAACCCTAAGATAGCTAGCTAGAATCGTGGAATAAACTCCTATGGGAAAACAAGACGTAACTGTCGCTAATACATTCTAAAAACATATACCTACGAGTACTTATGTATATTTGTTTCCTAGAATACACACTTGTGTATTCTAGAAAACAGACAATAATTTTAGTAAGATTGATGAAGGTTGATGTTGAACTGATATTTTGTTCTAGATTTTTCCCAGCTAGGCAATCAAGTTCATTTGTAGAGTGATACAGACACCTTCTACCTATATATAGTAAGTTCTTTACTCACGTTGCACTTAATGAAGTACCGTTAACATAGAAAACGTTATATTTTAAAATATTTTCGACAAAGTTAATTGATTCAGGTTACTTCGTCAAACGATATTTTTAAATTTATGCACTGTTATTTCGGAGTCTAATCATTTGGATACAAAATTGAAACTTATGAAAGTTTTGCGGTTTAACTATGTACGTAATATGTATCTAAAAGGTATCTTCTATAAACTACAAAGGCGGCGTAGTGAATGTTGCATGTGCAAATCTTACGGAAAAAGAATACTATAATTATATAATATTATAGTACATATATCATATTTAGGCTATCTACTTTGCGTTTAATAACAACTTTTTGTATATATACTCTAGATTAATTGCATTGCAGCTGCATTCTGTATGTTCTATTCTGTTTTGATAGTAGGCCAAATTCCCTCCATATTCTTTGGAGGAGTCCCGAGCCCAGCAGTGAGACGTTTACGGGTTGACATGATGATGACGTTATATTTATAGAAAAAAGGTGATATTAAAATATTTGTTAAAAAATCTCGTGCTTGCTAAAATATTTAAAAAATCTCCATATTTCTAAAATATTCACTTTGCTAATTGCATAGTGAATATTTTAGTGTTTTGTAAAAATATATCAATGGATATTAAAAAGTGTGTGATCAGCACAAATCCCCAAGGGGACGAAGTAACACGTCCATGACTAGCAGCGATGAGCCTCGGCTCTAAGATTAAGCTCTGTAGTGGTTAGTTAGTACGTACGGATAGCAGAAAAAGTAGTACATGTATCACAATGAGGACGTTACTATTGTTTAAAGTATTTTAAAAATTATGTAATATTATGTGCCCAGCAGTGGGATGTCTATGGGTGATGATGGTATGGTATGGTATGGCGGGCTGTTTTCCGCAACTCCACGTCAAGGCGCGGTTTTTGCGTGTATGGGTGATGATAATGATGCACAGTTTAAGTTAGTCATAGTAATAATTTTTATTTCATATAGATCAAATACAAGATACTTATGAACGTTATACAAAGCCAAAAAAAAAAAGTTCCAACAAATTTGCCTAAGGCCAGTTCACTGACAAGGTTGAGCTCTGAGAAGAACTGGGCAAGAAACTCGAGAAGTTAGTAGGTAGATGTGAATCTGTCCACATTCGATCTAGTTATGTTCAGCTTTTTATGTTTATTAGAAAAGTACAGTAAAAGTGAAATATTATTATAAAGCATAGATAAATTTCTGATTGCACAACTGCTCTATTAGAGTAGACTCACAGGGAAAGTATCTCGACCCAATAGATAAATAATAGTAAAAATTTCCACATTGACAACCGTAGCTTCACTGCTGACTGCTGTTTCTAGTGCTTATTTAGAGACATGAGACAACTGTTGCGCAGGAAGCAGAGAGGAACCCATCTCTTACACTTTACGCAATAACAATTTCAGGGATAATAAAATAAAAAAAAATATCAACATTTTTATTCTGTTGTCGGTACGGGAAGAGGCCGAGCGCCTGAGTGCCGCGGGGCGCCTAAACGCAATAAATGTAACTCAATGTAACACATTTAATAGTGTACACTACGTAGATATTAACTTTATTTCTTACTTGTAAGGCTTGTTACTTTGTGCCATAACTTACTTACGAGCATGTAGTACTCGGCTTGATTAACTTACGCAGTACGAAGCTATTACTTAGCTATTATATAAAGTTTATTATTTTATTAGTATCTTGATGAACCTTTCTAATAACTATTCGGTTTATGTTTTATGTTATATTATGCGGGTGACGCCGCACGATTTTATAATATTACACAAACTTTATAAACAACCATTTCATAACACTAAACAGGTATACCGAATACTAAATCAAATGATGGGACGTGTGACCCAATCCATTGATTCTGCTATTTTAAGAGCGTTTGACTCGCAACATTTGTCCAATAAAATTATTGCTCAAAATTTTGCAACCAGTTTTGAAAATGCAGTTAAAAAAATAATCCCAAAATGTAGCCTCACAGTCTTAGACCCACAAATTTGTAGAAACCAATCAAATTCCAGCATATTATTCCAAAAGGTCTCGGACGAAAAAGTACAAAAAATTATAAGCAACCTAAAATCTAACAAATCGCCTGGACTGGACGATATAGCAGTATCTGACATTAAAAGGGTTAAAAAAGGTATATCGGTCGCAAATTGCAAACTTAATTAACTGTAGTGTAACAACTGGCATGTATCCTGACAGTTTAAAAATTGGTTGTGTTAGACCACTGCACAAAAAGGGCTCAAAGGGTGATTACCTTAATTATCGGCCAATAACTTTGTTATCTTATTTTGATAAAATAATCTAAAAGGCAGTGTGTGATCAAATACATAAGTTCTACCAAAAGCATAATATATTACGTCAGAACCAGTATGGTTTTCAACCTGGCAAAGGCACAAATGAACTTTTATCCAAATTTACAGATGAAGTGTACGCGTTTCTTAATGACAGAAAGCACGTATTTGTTCTGTTTCATTATATTAATATAGCCTTATACATAGGTTATTATATTAATATAGACACTATTTTTCTATAAAGTCAAATATTGTATATACCTACTTTTACAAAAAAAAAATCAATAATATACATACATATTATTATTCACTAGGACAGTGAATGTGGATTATGGCCTAAACCCTCTCAGTTCTTTAGATAGAGAAGTGGATACCCGAGCCCAGCAGTGGGACATTAAATGGGTTGCTGGTTATGATACATACATGTATGTAGATGCAACCTAAATGCTCTGAAACTAATATTATCCGCAAAGTCAGTAAAAAAATATTAGGTAGGCCTTTGATTTTATCACTGGCCTAATTGGTTATTTTCTGTATTTTGGTTCTTAAACCAATAGGCTAGCCAACATACAAAACAGCACAAACTAATTCAAAATTAAATCTGTGAACTCCCAATTGCTACTCTATAACTGAACTAATTCGTCACTGAATAATCTAATACCAATGAACGACGGCTTCCAACTATTCATTCAACTTACACAACTGACTCACACCCTGTAGTTTCATATTACACATAAAGCCGACATTTCGTTCAATAGCAAGTCTCTTATTTCAACCATTGTGTGTAATTGTCACTTTATAGCGATTTAGATTGACGATAATATGATTTTTATCGCCTCTATTCAACATAAAGTATTTAATTTGGATTGTTGCGACGTAAATATAATGATATAGTATTTTAATGAAGTGTTGCGAACTTATTTTGTTGGTAATTCTATACTTTTTAAGTTCTTTCGTTTTGAAGGGTGGTTTTTAATGTAGTTAAGTTGAGATTCATTTGTTTAAATTATAATGTAGATGTTTTAGAATTAGATGGTTTAGGTTTAGAAAAGTTCATGAATTTCTTAGTATCGGTTTTTAAGAACTAATACCTACTGTAGTATTGTTGGTAAAATTATTAATTATTTAAACGGTTAAAGTCCAAATGGTTGGACGAAAATTTCACAAATCCCTAATGATGGGGATTTTTAATATGGATATGTCTAATAACTCGTAATAAACTGTAGCCTATGTACTATGCCAGACTAAATATTAAAATAATTTTAAATTAAAATAAATATTAAACTTATAACTCTCTCTACCATTAGAATCATATTTAATTTGATAGCATATTATTTACAGAAAATTATAATATTAGGCTAAATTTAAAAATAATATTTACAAATAAAAACTAACTAAATGTAAGTATCAATAAAATAAAAAAGGGGGAGGAAATTAGAAATTAAAATACGGCATCATAAAATTAGAATATATTTATATAGAACATAGAACTATACATAAACCCAAATTATATACATAGACCACACCCAAACTCCGAAACAAACATTGTAAATCATAAATATTTATTCCGTCCCGGGGATCGAACCCGAGACCTTAGTAACAGCAACTGTATACCGTGTCAGTAACCGCTGCGCTACCGAGGCAGTCTACCCTAAATTTAATACAGATCCTTTCAGCCGTTCTGGCGTGTTGTGTAACAAACATCCATCCATCCAACCATCCTATCTTTCATTATAGTAAGATGAAAAAAAAAAAGAACCAGATTTTAAAGCATAATATAAGTTGTTTCATGAATTTATATTAAATCACACACAAAAATAAAATAAATTAAACATTTTAAAGACTCAATATAATTTTTATCTAACGTTATACATCTTGACACAATGGTCGCTGTTTCGTCAACTCACGCGCATCTGTCTACCCCTTCCAATGGGTGGGGTTTCCCTTAGCCCCGCCCAGTAATATGCATATAGAGTTAGTTGGCAATTTATAAATTCTTCTTGCAAATAAGTTGATAATAAAATAAAATGCTTTACCTTTTTTTTTAATTGTGATTCACTGGATGTATAGTCGGTGCGATCTCTTCAAGTCAGCATCTTCAATCTAAATGAGAAATGAGATAATTTAAGCATACGTATTACTTACTTACGGATCACGTAGGTGGAGCCTTGGGCGTAAGCTAGAGTCATTAATAAAAAATTGGGTCGTGAACAACAGGGCAAAATTGCTAATAAGTGTACCTTCCTATATACCTGTATTTTGCTAAGAAAAATATAAAATGATATAGAATTGCATGTAGCAATGCGCAATTCTAACTTCCATTCACTCCCTTAAGGAGAGATTACCGAAACATAAAACAAATCCGTTTTTATCCTCCGATCGTGTGACTAAATCTCGGCTCTTCTAATCTTAGTTTAAGCTGACATTATTATTCCGATCACAGTTCCTCTCTCGAGAGGGAGGCAGCACACTTTGTCAATTAAGTTTTTAATATCTTTAGGAAATGTTGATGTTGTCTTTTAAATGTAGGTTAAGTAAAGCTTCGTCGTTTGTTTTTGTTATGTTTGATAGTGATTTACGAAGACTTAAAAATAGCCAATTGAATAAAATAAGATAGTATATATTTTTTTAAAGTGAAATTTGGTTTTACGTTTTGTTACTGATTGGTAGAATCTGAGTTTAGTAGAAACGTTACAATTTATTCGATCATAAAAGATGACAAAAATAGAAAAATATACATAATTATACATATATACTATTTTTTACATTTTTCATAGATTTATTTAATTACTCAGTCGCCATAAATCATAAAGCTCTGTATTCAAATAATTATTTTATATATAAACATAAAAGGCAATGTCTTATTACACCTATATTTAATAACATACCTACCTATCTAACTTTTCAAGAACTTTCGGTGTTATTTAAGCTCCAATACAGTTCTGAAGCCCCATGCGTATTTAACCCTACAATATTGACATTAATTTTTTTTTCCTGCAATCAGAATCAGTTCTCAGGAAGCATGACCTAGATATAAAAAGCCTAGAGTAACATGATATCAGATTAAAGTTGAGACTGTGCGGTAAATTTCCCCACGGTACATGATCGTTCTAGAGACAAATTATAAAATATAACTAGTATTTGCCCGCAATGTCGCCCACTTGACACATAGGAACATAATATTATTAATACTGGTATGAAAAGTATCTTACGTATAAAGCTGCGTTTATATCTACAGATATGGAACGTGCCTTTTCAAACAAACAATATTGTTTCTTTAATATTTTTTCTATAGAATTTGAAGACTCATGTTGGTACATATTATATAGGCCTCCGCGGACATCATTTAAGAAATGAATTATTTATTTATTTATTTATTTAAACCTTACAACTATTTTTACAGATACTTAAATCTAATGCAATAATTGTAGAACCTTGTAGATCTTAAATCTATCTTATATCTACTTAATCTATCAAAACTATAAACTACTTCCTAAACATACAACACAATAAGTTGCCTTCGTGAAGTCGTTCAGTGAGCACGAGAATATATCTATTTATTATATTATTATAGATCCACATCCAACTTTTAATCTGGCATGCGTGTGTGTTGCTACTGTTAAGCATCAACATAGACAGAATGATTGCAACCTTTAAAAATGGATGTTGTGATCTCAAAATCTATTTCTTAAGTAACGTCCACGATCGCATATATTGTTATAATACTACAAACAAACTCTTCAGCTTTATAACATTAGTATAGATAATAAATTATACCCTCACTGCGCAACAAATCTATTTGAAATATGAAAACAAACATACCCTTGAGCTTAGTATATATTAATATTAGGTACACAACTTTTCTACCGCATTCGATATTGGGGAAAGAAATAAATAAGAGGCAGTAAAAAGTTATTGGAACTTCAAAGTATTTCTGTACTAAAATATGACGGTACTCAATAATATTTGATTGAAGAAATTTGATCAAAGTACAGACCTATGTTTTTCGTAAATATTGCTTCTCGCTTTATCAAATAGGTAATTAAAGTATGCCATGAAACAAACTTCAAAGATTGGCATGAAATTATCTCGAATCGTTTATAAATAGGTAGTCAGCCAATTACCAGCTCGACCAGTTTCCGTTTTTTGGACCCAAGCTCAATGCATTGCTGCACGCGGTGGACATTTTGAGCACTATATTATGAAGTATATACTTCGGTGATTAAAAAGAGTGGCCCTAGTTTCTTGCCAAGTTCTTCTCAGAGCTCAACTTTGTTAGTGAACTGGCAAATTTGCTGATACCTTTTTTGGCTTTGTATGACGTTCATAAGTTCATGTATTTGATCTCTATGAAAAAAAAATCTATTGAGTCAATCACACTAGAACGGCCGAAAGGATCTGTATAATATTTGGCACACGGATACATTAACTGATCTCCTAACGTCAACAATAAAACAAATCACAAAATTGGCCGCCACAAAAATCAGGGACCACATAAAACACCTACACAATTACGTACCTACACACATACTCATATGCAAAGTTAATTTATATTCGTCCGGCGACTCATGAAGATACGTAAATAATGAAAATAAAATGACAATACGTTTTAATAAAAATCCCTTAACGATACTCGTTGTGCGTATACAACACAATAAAGGGTTGATCACGTCGTTTGGTTCTTAGTACAAGTTGGAAGAGATAGCGAATTGAACCATGCATGGTAGGCATTGGTAGGACACAATGATTACTAAATAGAAGGCTTGGAGTTTTAAAGGTAAATCATAATGAACATGTCTTGTGATGCTCTTGGTTTTACATGCGTCGATGCTATGATGATAACCACTAAACATCAGGCGGACTGAGAATTTGTTTGCTGCCATAAAAACACGACGGTTTTAAAACTTTACTTTGATGGGTGTACGTATGGTGAAATTAGTGCAAGTGAGACTAGCAATTTAAAGACCGGCTGACATAGAAAAATATACTAAAAGTTGAGCCCCAAGACCTATCTCTGTTCTGTGGTCCAAGTTGTTTTTTAGTTATAATAAGTATAAGTATTCATTCTCCATTATTCTGTAGCGATTATGACTATTACATTCTACTCTGCTAGGGACACTACAATTATTGTTTCGAACCATTTGAGTGACTTTTAGCAACATTCCCGCTGCTTTTATGTTTTTAGACCACACACGAACCCTAATTTGAATAATACCTCGTCACGGTAACGCATAATTGCTTCTCTGTCCGTACCTGCTGTAATTGCGATTTATAACCTTTATACTACAAACTAAATTAAACTTTACCCTTATAAAAATAAAACACCTTTTGTTCTGTATGCCTATATTATTTTTGCAGTCAGTTAATTATTGTTGCGATTCGCAATAATTATTGGTAGTTCTTTTAGTTGGAGCACAGTTTTATTTATTATGGTGTGAATATGATTGAATGAGGTATTAAATCATTTTTGCAAGGAATAATTACGACTTCCACAACATAATTGGGATTAGTCTTAATTACGTTTATTGTTGAGATTTATGTGCAGTTTTTTTCAATAGGTAGTTCTGTCATTATCTCGGGAAAGAGATACGAGGAACATTAATTCCCGAGCTCTCTCGCCAGAACGTTTAGCGTAATAACTTCATAGTTTAAAAATACCTCAGCGCCCCTGTAATGTGAGCTGAGTAATAAAAGGTAAATTAAAACCTAGCTTGGCAGGTATTTTATTTAATAAATGGCTGTTTCTTTTAGTTCTATAACTTTGTTGTTTTAATGAAGAAGGAAATTATCTTACGAGGCACATTTCCAATCGCTCATTTAGGTCATATTGATGTAGCGAAGCGAAATCAATCTAAAAAAAGAGTTTAATAATAGTTTTTTGAATACAACTTTAATCAATCAATCAATCAATTATTGTTAATTTGCGAACATGGGTGCATAACATAGGTAGGTATATTACAAATCTCTTTAATTTAGATTTACTTATTAGGTATAGTCTCTAAATCTTTAGACCCTACAATTCACATTGACTTAGTCGGAATCGGTGACGTTATTATTGAAAATTTAAATTTGGTCGCTGTCATTTTCAAACATTTGACAGCGAAATCAGCTGCGGCTAAGTTGATGTCGAAATTCATAGTAGAGTCTTTTGTCAAAATTAATCAAATAAATTGATTCGAAACTTGACAGATTAATGTCGTTTACAGAGCACTGGGCTATTTTCCAACTCCATTATTAGAACAGCACCATTTTTATAATAATTATGATTTGTCAGCCGATTTAAAAAGCAGAAAGCAAAAATAGATAAGAATGGCGATTGCTCCATCGACATGAGCGAAGCTCTTTAATAAGAGACAGCATTAATGTGTGATTACGTCAGCATCCCTTGACACTAAATATAAGAGCAGTTATTGATCAATATACTTTATATATATAAATAATTAATTTATATTTATATATATTAATTTAAATCAATTTATAATAAATATCTTTATCTTTATACAATTACAAAATTACAGACACCTGTTCTAAAAGTATCTAAACATACATACGTCAGTAATGACGTCAAAGAATATTTTTTATAGAGCTCGTTTTTAAATACGTTTCATGAGGACGGACGTGGGCGGTCACTTAATTATATTACTGCAGCAGACTTTACAGGCCGCGCAGAAAATTAAATTGCCAAGAAGTTTTATAAATATATTACTAAGTGAATAGCCCACTTTATCTTTATGTAGTTTTTAAAAGATTGTTTTGGATTCATCAAATTGAATCATCTGGTCCCAAATACAAAGAGATTTGCTATCAACTTCAGTATATTAAATTATTATAATACATTATTGTCATTCAATCTACATAGCAAGCAAGTTTTAGATCCATAGTAAGTTTTATTTTTATGAAGGACATTTGAATTAAGCTCTAAGTTTTGTTTGTACATTGTTTGTTAGTTTATCAGGCACATAAATCCACAATTATCACTGAAAACAAGTAATATTTTTTCCAGGACTCCCTGATCTCTAATTACTTTAAACTCGATATCTCAACAAACGTAACTTGATTGCACTCAACTATTCCCAGCCGACAAAGTTCCATCAAACATGCCGACACAATACCACTCGAGCAACTCGGGTAAACAAATCGATCATCGCAATCTGTTATCTGATTAATCTTTTCTAAACTCGTTTCGGAAAGCACGTTTTTGGTTAAAAAAATCGCATTGATGTGCCGACTCGGGTAAGAAGTAGGGTTAAGTTTTCAAGATGTAATTGTTCGTATATAAATCGTAGCAATTCGTCACCTGAAGTTGTATAGATACTTTTGATTTTCGCCGAAAAGGACATACCACACTGACATACCTTTTTTTACGATAGGGTTAGTCATGTGTCATGTAGTGCCATGAGTGCTTATACATAACTTATTATTATTTTTGAATGTTTATTACTCAATCAGTGCAGTGCAATGCTTTTGGTGTTGCAGGCGTCCACAGGCTACGACATATTTACCATTAGGCGTTTTGGAAACTTTATTGCTATCATTGTGGTATTCTAGGTACCTATATAAAAAAAAAAATGACATCACTCTAATGAATGATGATGGAACACTGTTTAACAGAATGGATGAAGTTACGCTTTCTTTTTCTGCTAGCATCTACAAGATCGCCGATTTTATCCAATTAGAGGACATCCTGGCTGATATGATGATGATGATTCCTGTATACGCTCAAAGCTATAAATAGAATCGCGACTACTAATATAAAAACAAACTACACCTAGAAATCCCAACGTTTCCATTGACATTTGAAGAAAACCTTTTCTAAATATAGAAAGGCTACAAACAATAACACATTTGATGTTATATCGCTATCATAACAACGTTTGTGATCCTTTCCATAGGAAATTGGAGAAATATGGCGGACAAATAACGATACGGCGAACGACGTTTGTTATAGCACTTTTATGGTTAAAAGAAACATGAAAAGGGAATGAAACGATGCTTTCGTACCTTACGTACTACGTACTGAACGTAAGTATGAATTGGTATATCGATAAAATTTGCTTCATGTTCGCGTTTTACGTGTGCGATGTTTGAGACTAGCTGGATTATGAGATCTTTACTTCATTATACAGGTCGTAAGGAAATTGTTCTTAACACTGAAAACTGATGTGGTAACTGCCTCAATGAAGCATTCTATTCCTAGGTCAGGCAAAAACGGTATTGGGCTTTTCGATAATCAATATCAGTTATATAGTTGGTGGAATATGGCAGAGCTGCACCTCTGTCTACCAAAAAACGTGACCCTATGTGTGTGGTAGCTACTATAATGATGATTATTATTAAATTATTTGAAATTAATATATTTTAAAATTATTTATTTACAAAAATTATAAAAATATCTACGTTAAAAGTTGTACATTCGCCGCAAATTAAATTCGTCACAGAAATGTTATGTGATAATTCTTTATTGCAAGTGGCGAATTTAATATCAAATTTATGGAGTGTATAATATAAAATGTGTTAAATTTACTTTGTGTAAAATGTAAAACGGGCTGTATAAAGTTCTTGTCCTTGAAGGGTTACCCACCTCTTGAACTAGCTGAATCAACTAATGAAATTTATGGACCCTAGGAAAACTCATCAAACACGACTTTTATTACGATATGGCGAGCAAAGTTACATGGGCATTTAAACCTCCGCTTGCTTTAAAACTAAATAGTTCAATGGTTATTAACATCAAATACACTATTCAAATCACAAGTAGTATTTTGCTATCGTAAACAAAAGAACACCATACAAAATCTACTAAAAATATAACACCAGAACTTTCTTCACTAACAAAAGTGGCAGGTACAAAAAGTGACCAGACAAGAAAAAAATTGCTTCCAAATCGCGAAATAAACGACGCCAGTTTGTCTATCGTCATTCATTCATTCTACGTTCATTCATTGAAGTATATGGAATTTTTGAATGAATCTATTGTTAAGAAAACGCCTTAAAATTCCCTTGTTTGTGGTAAAGTTCGAATAGATAATTTATTACCATTTTTGTTTGAATATACTTTTGTATGAATATCTTTGTGCGATATCTTTTGAGTGGAATTTGCGTGTTAAGTGCTATTGAAACTTTAGTGGATATTGGATATGGTGTCTCAAATAATCGTTAGATAGACGGCATTATATTCAGTGAGAGTTTTTTATAGCTGACCGTTGAGACCACACTGAGTTTGAATTATTTGATATAGGATATTAATTGTCGTGGGAGTCGGTGTCGGTTTTAAGTACTAATTGTTATTTTATAGAACCCGTAGTTTTATAGGGTTAGGTACCGGCTTTATTCATGTTTTAGAGTTCAACTTAGTTATAGATCGCGTAACGAATCTGCCGGGTGGGCTAAAAAACCTATCTCTGTTCTGTGGCAGGAACCATTGTGTCGGGAAAGGCTTTGGCCAATATCAAACGCACAGAAAAAATAGTTTTTCTATTCTAATTTTCAAATTATAATATTTTTGTTATTTTTGCGTTACAGATTAAGTAATAGTACTAGACTAACATAGTTGCGTGTGAAATATTATTATTATATATTTTACAATGGATATAAATTTATTATATTTTAAATTACTTTTATAGAAACCTTTTACTGTAAATAAACACACATTAGTCGATACAACTATCAGTTAAGGGAGCACGAATGTAAAATGATCGGAGTCGTGTATTTGATAACTCTTTCATTTTCATCATAGATTAAAATAAATAAATAACAGAAGAATATATTATGTTTGAAATTAATGTATAACTATTTTCTATAACAGTATAATCTCGAACTGGATAAGTAGAGGTGTATCTTGATCATTTTGGGTACTTCGTTGTTTGAAACCACGAGTTATTGGCACCACGGTGGGCCAGCTACAATACCGGGTATTCAAATAAATGCACCACGTTATCAAATGTTTGTATAAAATAATATAAGACAGACAATAATCTGAGAGTTTAATTTTTTTTAAATACCTATAGGTACATACGTTAAGTTAAAACATAAAAATAAATGCTTTAATTACATCTTTTGTGAATAATTAAAGATTTTAATATTTAATATATGTATTTTTAAAATCACCTAAAATGTTTTGCTTTGCAAATTTCAGCTGCCATGTTATCAAAAAATATAAAAAAGGAAAAATCTAGTAAAATTTACTTATAATTGAAACATACGATGTACTATATTATTGTACTACTCTACGTTATATCCAAATTATTATCTCAAATTTGACTGAACATGAGGTATATCCCATATAGCCTATATTCCATAGGAAGCTATTGTCATACAGTGAAAACTTGCCAGACTGATTGATAAGTAGGTAATTGTACTTGGGATATCATCTAATATGGTAGTCCTCCACACTATTTTATCCCGTACAGCACACATAGAGATAGTTGATATGAAACACAGACCACACGGTCAGGACAGCAATTCACTGAGGAACTTTGCACATCTCTACGTATGTAGGAACTAACTAGCAACATTACTGGACATTTGAGGCTTAACAGTGATATTAGAGTTGCCAACACGTTCATTATATCAGTGATATTTAAACTTTAAATATCACTGACATTATTATTGGCATAGTCGAGTCACAAAACTTTAATTGATGTAATTGGTTAATCGTTTTCTAATAAAGATAAAATAATAAATAATTAATAGTTTATTCCTTAAAATAAACTGCCAAAGAACATTATACAAAAATAAGGTGTATAAGTGTAGGGTGACCCCCAATGAGATGGACCGACGACCTGGTAAGGGTTGCGGGGGGTCGTTGAATACAGGTGGCATAAAATCCAGCAGTGGACGTCATTGGGGTTATATGATGATGATATCAAATGATACAAAAATAAGCCATAAGGGCACAGTTTTTAGCAAGTTGCTCGTATAGGCACAATACAAATATGCCTAATATTGACCAGAGTAGTGTCGGCTCTGTTCAATGACTGATCTCTGTACACACGTGCGGGCTCCGCCTACATAATCAACTTGTCTGATACATACATTAATTGTAGCCGTTCGAACATTGAACACTGCATTTAATGGTTTTTCATTCGCACCAAATCCGTCAAGATCGTATATCAAAATAATGTCAATTGCATGTGCTGAGTGATTTTAATCTTTCATTTTGTTTATTTTGTTATTGAATCATCACATCCCACTGCTGGCCACGGGTCTCCTCAGAATAAAGAGGGAATTTAGACTACTATACCACGCTGGCCAGACGGGTTGGTATAGGGTTTGTTTCGAATTTTCCTTATTCTTGCAGTGCTCTTGTCTGCATAAATCTTGGTCGCTTTTGTCCTTTCGATAAAATTATTTTCTATCTCCAGTATTTATAATAGGTAGCGCCGTTACAAAATTCCACCCTGTATAAATCACAATATAATTAATTAATTATTTTATTATAAATTAATTTCGAGTGTTATGGCGCGTGTTAGGAGAGGCCTATGTTTAGCAGTGGACTGCAATATGCTGAGATGATGATAAATCACGAACAGAAACAGGAAAGTAGGCTTTCTAAAAACACTAATGAAAATGTATTGCTAACATATTTTGGTTTTAAAACAAACTAACAGCTTTACCTACGCCATAATCTGACCTGTCGTTAATCCAAGCTAAATGGATTAAAATGCGCGGCCACAGGGATTTTTGGACCACACGTCTATTTTAACGTGATACGTACAAAAATAACATACTTTATATTTAGCCTAAATATATTTATATACATTACATATAGATCACGCCTCTTTCCCAACAGAGGGGTAGGCAGAGACTATTTCCTTCCACTTACTACGATTCTGACATACATCTTTGGGCTTCTATATAAAATAAACAGTGTACAGTTTTTTTTAATCTTAAAAAAAGTATATATAGTAAAATTATAGCTGAGACTTATATGATTTCACCAAAGTGTCTCTTATATTTTGGTAAGGATTCACTTACATCTATAACATGCTTCTTCGATAAGACGTTGTATTGCTTACAAAGCCTTGGTATAGCAGCGTAATGGCCCAGATTGGTTTTAGACGGCAGAATATCGATAAGTTTATAATACGTTTGTTTTCTTAGAATGCGATTAGGCTACTTTTATGCATAATCTTCTCAATTGTCAGATCACTCAGTAGTAGAGTCAGTGGTACCGTAAATTTTTTTGTGTAGGATAAGAGAATCAAGTGGAATCAAGATGCGATGGTGGCTGAATGGATAAGGGACCAGCGTGCAAATCACGCGGTCCGAGTTCGATCCCGACCGGCAGTACCAATGTGGATTCTACTTTGTGGAATTTATATGTACTAGTCAACTGACTTACCATCTGCTGACGGTGAAGGAAAACATCGTGAGGAAACCCACATACCCTAGAAGAAATTCTAAGTGTATGTCTGATCCACCAACCCGCACCACGCCAGCGTGAGTGGATCATGGCCTAAAACCCTCTCAGCTCTCTAGATAGAGGAGACCCCGAGCCCAGTAGTGGGACTTAATGGGTTGCTGATGATGATGATGAAAGGAATCAAGTTACAGTCTCCGGCTTACTATTTCATAAGATAACACGTTTTAGTGTAACAAAGATGTAAAAGTATGTCCTAATAAATGAATAAACTGACATTTTACTTTATCATCACCAAATTCCACTCCATAATTCACTACGTCCTCTCCACATTTTTCATTAAAATCCTCCACAGCAGAAACAAAACAATATATTCTTTACAAAATAGTACAAAATGTGTCACACGGTGCATGCCTTTGTTCGCCGAATGAATTATGGATGATATGAAACTTGAATAATATGGTTTTAAGTCTGTTGTGTAATAATGGGTAGAAGAAGACCTGTATATGTAGCATATAGGCATAAGATAAAATACTGTACATACTCTCAGAGGAGGTATATGTTACCATAGTAACGAGTATGTGAAAAAAAAATTAACTAATAGTCGCGAGGGGCTTCACTCCCTTTTTATTTGACTACTTCTCAGCTCCTATTAGCCTAAGCGTGATGTTATAGATCTTATAACGTTCCTCGATAAATGGGCTAAACTAACACTAAAGGAATCTTTCAAATCAGATAAGTATTTCCTGAGATCCTAGCATTCAACTAAACAAACAATCAAACAAACAAATTCTACAGCTTTATAATAAAGTTCGGGTCAATGACCTTCCAACTTGTAAACCAGCTGATTTCAAAACTTAAGTATACACGACTAACCTTTAACTTAAATTTAACATTTCACGAGCACCGTTCAAATATTGAGGACAATTATAATTGGGCACAGTTAACCCCTTGTGACGAGTGTTCTCCGCGTCCCTTACTAATTAACTTAGTGGCCACTGTATTCCATTCGGCCATTAACTGTGATGTTTCTATATAAAAGATCTAATAAATAAATCCACTGTCATAAAAACTATCCTCTCGAAGATTGCGTAAAAATAGTTTACTGAAATATCGTCACAGTGTTATGACTTACACGTGACTTACGTAAATGTTATATCGAAAATTATATTATTATACTATTTTTCTTTTTATTCCATTTAGTAGTTTTTTTATCAAAGATACACACCCAGAAATTTCGTATTTATAATAGTAGTATTTATAACATAGCAACATCGCTTTTGACCTGTGGTATAGGCAGAGTCGCATCACTCATCACTTTCACATTTCACCAAGCCATTGACAGGTACTGGGCACATTGCCCGATGATGGGCTGATACAAAGAATTTCAACGCAGAAAAATTCAATTTAAATTTTACCCATGCAAAGCATCGAATCTGGGGCCTCTAGCATGCTCCTGCTATACCACCGAAGCTTCTTTAATAACACTAAACCCATCCACCTTATGCCTGCTGTCTTTAATAGATTGTACAAGCTTAATCTGATAACAATTAATCATAATTTGAGCAACAAGCTCTCTCAATTTAGTAAACATGACTTAAAACTAAATTGTGTTCGTCATTATTTTAAATAGTCTAGACAATGCAATTATGTTTAGTCTAGGACCTAGGCTTTGGACTGAGAGCTAGGCATTCTAGTGCTTCGAGGGATTTGATGAACTACGTTCGGGTCATTAATATGGTAATATAATATATAATTGGTTTTTGAAATGACCTCTCCCTTTCTGTAATGTAAAACTAAGCTAGTAAAAGGATACTGTACAATTAATTTATGCTTTATAGTATTATAAAGCTGTAGAGTAAATTTTTTTTTGAACGCACTAATTTCAGAAACTACTGGGTCCAACAGAAAAAATATTTTAGCTTTGTATAGCCCATTTATTGAGGTAGGCTATAGGCTATATAACATCACGCTACAACCAACAGGAGCTGAGCAGTGGCCAAAGAAAGAATAACAATAATAATAATAATATTCTTTATTGTACACACCATAAAAAATTTATAAAAACAGTAGGTATACATACTTAGTGGAAATAAAAGATAATAAGTTAGTACAATGGGCAGTCTTATCACTAATAGCGATCTCTTCCAGACAACCTTAGGATGGATTTAGATGTTAGAAGAACGACAGTTGTTGGTGTGCTATAAATACACTTAATAATGCTAATACATTGATAAAATACATAGTTAATATAAACAATATATATATTTAGATATATAATATATATATATACACACTTTTACAGGGAGAGAAGTAAATAAAAAACAGTTTTCTGCACGACAAGAGCAAAGCCTGGGCATCCTAGACATAACTTGTAATTAAGAATCTGAAAGTTTTGTGACAAGAAAGCAATTATGATGTAACATTTCTATGCAATAATTCACTTTACACATCTCACTTGGAAAATATTTCAACTCACAAGAACGAACACTAGATGGAAATATTTGTCCAGCTGTCTCGGAGAAATAATTCTTGTTCAATATCATATTTCAGTCTCGGTGGTTTGTTTTCAAAGATATTTCGGTTTAGTCACTTGGAAACAGATTTGATTTTATAAGAATATTTAGTCGATAGTAGCTTTTAAATTTGTGAAGTTATTTTTAGAAATTATTATGTGTAGATTATCAAATTTAACCCACCAATTGAGCTGTTTGTAAGCTTCATTATAATAATAAGCATTTTTCGCATTAGTTTTAAGTAGCAGGAGTTGATAGGTTCAGATGTCTTGTTAAGATACAAAACATCATCATCATTATTTCAACCCATAAACGTCCCACGGCTTGACACTGGTCTCCTCCAAAGAATATGGAGGGAATTTAGCCTACTATACAATGCTGCCAGACGGACTGGTATAGGGTTTATTTCGAATTTTCCTTTTCTCGCAGTGCTCTTATCAAGTCGCCTCTTATCAAGTTATCAATCTTATAAGTCGCCTTTTACGACACCCACGGGTTGGGTTGGGGTAGTGATATTATGTATTAATACCTCAGTCACTACACGGATACAAATACATTAGTTTCGATTTATAGTTTCCGAGTTACTATAAAAGGTTAGCCACATAACCTCTATAAAAGAAACAACAACGAAAGGAGTATACACAAAAGGTAGAAAACCAAACAATGCAATAATTTCATCGTATTGCAAAAACTGTGCCAAAGGGCACAGAATATACAGTGTACATTAAAATGGCGACTCTGTGTAAATATCCGGCGAATTGTGAGTTGCATCCGCTGAGCGATTTATTAAGCTATCAATTCATATTTTGTTTGATGTTCTCACACTTGCTTCGTGTATGGCCTTTGTAGTGGCGGGAGTGGACGAGGTAGCGGGTATTTCGTCATCGTTCACACCAAACGTATTGTCCGCCGCTAACTGTGAGTATGCTCACAGTCAGTTCCAGTATGAACGTGAACTCAATCTGCAGTATGCGGTCTTACCAGCTGTTACGTACGACAACGTAGACAATTCACGTCCGCACGAGGCGCCCGTGTATAAACACGTAATACAATAATCGGCCACCGAGAGTAATAGCGTATAGTCGGTTCGATGTAAACGAGAAGTTTAATATATTATATGGAAAAGCTAAAGTGGAAAAGCATTGATCAATTCACAAATCATTGCATCATAGACTGATGTTTGAGTGACAAATCGATGACAGATTTCCAATATTCGTTACACGACATGAACCAAATTGGGTTGAATTATCGCGGTCCAATTTAGACGGATCGGGTTAATCTGTGACCCAATTTGGTTATGGAACGAATATGAATTCATTACAAAAGTTGTCATAGGGTTCCGCTCCATTTTCTGTGAAAACAACGTTTTAGTGCGCATTTACAGTAGCGTTTAAATTCGCATATATGTATTTGAACGGCCCTTATAATGCTAATGTGAATTCGCAGATATGAAAACACTCAGCAATAATTACACTGTAATTATGCAGTACAGATTAGGGTACTGTTTCTGTTGATAAGCAGTGTTTAGAACACGAAACTGTAAACATTAGTTATAGCTCTAAGGTTTGCTTTTTTATTTATCCACCATCGCTAGTTTCATAGCCCCACACTTGCTCCAATACTTTAAAATTCATTTCAATGGGCTCCCCTTTACATAATATCCCTTGAATTATTACAAGTATTTTATAAAACGTTAATATAGAAATATTGCTGTGCAAACAGAAAGATTAAAGTACATTTTAGTGATAATACGGTTAATAGTTTAGTTGTACTAAAGCTTAGTCGTGCATAAATCTTTGTACGGATTATACTTAGTTTGAAAATTAAATAGTTTCGAAACATATTATAACATTTATTTTATACAAATGTATAAAATAAACTTTTTATTTTTTATATGTACTTAATTGTTAATATAATAATATAATATTCTACCACATTCACACAGCGCCATCTAGTCCCAAAGTAAGCAATTATATTTGCTTGTGTTATGGGTACTAAACAACTGCAACAACTTACACTACTTAATTTGTCGTGGGCGGGGATCGAACCCACGACCTCCTGCTTAGCAGTCAGGGTCACTAACCACTAGACCAACAGGCCAGTCAAAATTGTTATTTTATGCTTTCAGACTTTCTTGCTTAGTACTTACATAATAAAATATAATCATACCACGTCTTTAGACGTTATTTTTAATTACATTAGGTCATCATCATCATCATTTATTATCCAGTATGATATCAGACCAACAACGTCCACTGCTGAACATCCTCACCTACCTTCGCCACAGTGAGCCACTTTATTAAACTATATAGTTCCTTTACTATACTTTAATCAAATAAAGTTCTAACAAAAATATGGTCCGCGTGCCACAAGATCTTTTATCTTATTATTTAGTGAGCCATTTCTTATCTGAAGTCCAATATGGCTGCTGGAAATTTAAATTAATGGTCTGGAAGCTGTACAGCTGGGCTGATTCCAATTAATGATGGGTTGGTCGTCCTTGTACGTTTTTGTTCTTACGATCTTCGTCTATCATCATCTTGTTAACTATATTTGTCGGGTAATTGGTTTATTTGTTTTGTTTTGAGTTGTTTATAAGTTTGAAACAGGATTTGTGTGTAGTGAGTGTTGCCATACTTGAGATATAATATACCACACGAGCAAATTACTTCCACGGATTTATTAGTCGTTTCAAAATGATAACCTTAATTGATCAGACACACACTCTCTCTCTCTCTCTCTCTCTCTCACACACACACACACACACACACACAATACATAATATTTGTTATAATAATATATTATTATGTAATTAATTACAGGTCTCTTCCTACCTCTCTGTTGGGAAGGAGGCGTGATCTATATGTATATATGTATGTTGAGAAAGATATTGACAATAATAGTCAGATTGTCAAACACCTAATCGTAATATCTCTTTGTTCCTACGAAACAATGCATACATAAATAACCTTTCGCTCGTAATTACTTACACAACCCTTTACCACGGGTACAAAGCCGTACAACATCCTGACAAGCATAACGTAATAAAAAGCGATGTTTGATACCTTTATAACAATTATATTCGCAATACTACAATCAAGTTCAAGCATAAAACACATAAATCTTTTTGTACGTCGGCAAACACGGCACACGATTGTTAGAGCAATTGTTGACCTTTGTATTCATGTAAAGGATTGCGTATTTTTTGTATCCGATGATATACATCTTTGAAAAAAGGTGTATTTTGGGGTTCTTTCTAAAAAGTGTAGATGGAGCATTTATTTGGGAAAAGCTGTAGTTAGCTTGCTCTTGTAGTGACGGATTAAGAATACAAAATGTCACTACCCCATTTCAATCCGTTGGTGTCGTAAAACACGACTAAGGAAGCAACCTTCAGCACAAAAGAACACTGCGACAAAAACTAAATCCTATGCTAACCCGTCTCGCTAACGTAGCATAGTAGGCTAAATTTCCTCCTCAATCTTTGGATTAGACTTGTGCCCAGCTGTGGGACGTTTATTGATTATAACGATGTAGCTAACTAGGGTAGTGCTTTAACATTTATATCTGGATAAAATGAGAACCTGACTGAATATTGTAGCAGAGCATAGTTGGAACTAATGGAAATAAAAAGTGAAATTTTCTCATTGGTGACCTCTCCTAAGTACTGAATCATTTTTTCAATGTCAAGTTGGAAGCTATTTGGGTTAAATTCTTAATAAATTCTAACACACAAGAAACGGAAGAATTACAGTGTATTAGAATACTACTGCCACAAATCAGTACTTAAAGTGGCTATTACAGTCCAATCAATTTCCCTTTAATTAATTGAGACCATAAAGACATACAAACTAACTGTAATATTACGTATTAGCCCCAAAGGCTAATCAGTCTAGCTTGCTAAATTGCTTTGCGACGACCACTGACGCCATAGTTAAAAAATATATATAGCTTTGTCTCTTCACATTTGAATATTAAGATATGTTGTAACGTACCTATAAATTCCATGAATTTTTTTTTAATTATGAGCTCTAGTTCCTAGATTTAAAATAAAGTACTTAGACCCAGATTAAAAATAGACAAGAATCTGTGAGTTATAGAAATAATAATTGTATTATCAAACACAGGCAACTTTCAAGCAGTTCCATCTAAACAAATCATAACTACCAGTCCAATAAGCTTAAAAACTTGTGCAATTTTGATATCGATATTTTTCTAGACTGACAGCTGTTTATTTCTTAAACTGTTGTGTCTCACACACTTGTAAGCCGCTTAGTAATACGTCGCATGTTTATAATAGACATACGTGACTTACACATACAAATATTGTTCTCAATTAAGTAAATTGGGCCTTTACAAGAACTAAATGACTTTGTAACAATAACTAACCAGTCTACTAACTCTGTATGATTGTGGTTTTAGGAAAACTTTTGTTAATTGATTAAATTATTATTAGGTTATAGTACGAGTAATTTTATGCCCATGTAAATATGTGTAAACGAATTATATTAATTTTGACTATTATCATTTATTCTTTTTAAGTTTCATACGATTAGACATAATAAAATAAATTTGTGTCAAAATCGTTCACACAGAAAGCCCAAACACAAAACAGATGAGTGGTAATTTCATGCAAAAAATCAAAATTGATTTTATGGTATAACCGACTTAAATAAGCCTTGCAAGAATTATTTCTGTGTAGTATGTAAGTGTACTAAAACTGTACATAGAAATAAGTCTCATAACTTTAGTAGATGAGTAAAGTAGTTCTAATAAAAGAACATCACCCATTAATAAGATGCCGAAAACAAATTTAATCATTCGAATACCTATAACGATGGTGCTAATCGATTGTACAAAGTTTGCGAAGACGAAACTATCAGCGAGCTGTCTGAAACTTGCCGCAACTAACTGCTGTGGATACTTGCACTTAATTGTTTCACAATGGAATATTAATTTCATCGATAATATCCGATATTAAATGAAGAATGGATATTGGAAAAGTATTGTTTATTGTTATCGAGACTAAGTTTATACTTTGGAATTGAGATTTAATGAGAGCACGATTTTCACAAGAAAAAGTAAACTTTGTGCACCAATGTCTTATATTTTTAAAAGTGCAATTAATTTATATTTGTTTAGACCCCAGGTTCAATCTTTGGGAGGAGTTAAAATAGTATTAAGTTTTTCTGTCTTCAAATTCAGCATAACCTCGAAACGTGTTTCGTGTTTAGCGGACAGCTAAACACGAAACACATAATTTCAGCTAATAGCACTCTCGGCTCTCCATTTAATCTTATTCATAAAACCATGTCAACCGTTGCTCTGTAGAAACACGAAAGAGAGTTTAAATGATTGAGTGAGAATGATTTTAATGATTCATTTATTAGATATTTGTGAAAGCACAAGTGGCAAACGAAACTGTTGAGTTTCGTTTGCCACTTGTTCTTTCACAAATCTCAATATTTCAGAAATTTTGATTCTTGGTATAATTAGACAACTTCTTGCTTGACCAGTTTCCAAATGTTTGCTGTGTATTACTGGACTGCTGAATCTTCTTGTATATATCTGTGCCGTGTTATTCAAACTATTGAACACTTTACTGTCGACTCGTGCGTGTTAAATAAACTTGAACTTTCATCATCATAAACAAAACTGTGTTTGGGAAGTTTTTTATCTACAATTCACTACAATTCATACATTTTCTATCATCCACCACGGTTATTACCGAATATAACAATAAACTGTCAATCTTCGCTTTATACAATGATTGACAATCCCCATTATCTGTCACGATAACACGTCATTATCGGATGATCGCCACGCGCCACAATGGACGTAGTTTCAAATCCCGTTTTGGGTATTTTACCCGTTTTTAGGGAAACGAATAATCGCACTATTGTTGCACTTTTTGCGTGAGTTATTAAAAGCTTAGGGTCAATGTTAGTTTAATCATGGTACTGTTATAATACTGTACTTACTTATTTTGAACTAAGGGGCGTTTGTATGTATGTAGGCAAGATTGCGTTTTGATATTGTAAACCATTCACAAATTACGTAGCTTTCAAAATCTATTTGCTTTAGTATTTATTTTTTGACTTGACTGATTTGTTTTTATGTATTCTTAATTTGTCACTACACGGCACTCTAAGGACTTAGGTTTAGTTAATTATTAACAACTGTTTCTGATTATTTCCAAACCCAATATGAGTGACATTCTCATTAATTACTTTCTTATTTGAGTCATTTTCCAATAAGACTTTATTTTGATTTCTACATTAATTTGATACTTATTGGGGAGGACTACAAACAAGAAAATGCACACAAATTCCATCATGAGATGTGTTAATTAATTAGGTAGGTAATAAAATAGGTCCATCTATTTTCGGAAAACATTTTCCAAGCAACAGTGGGGTATTGTGGTCAGTCTTGAGTATATTTTTTAAATATTTTTTTTATTAATTTTCATAGTTACATTCTTAAATGTAAGTATTTGTTGGTAATATTTAGTGTGGCTTCAAAGGTGGACACTAAACTATAATATTAGGTAAGCAGTTAAGTCCACAGAGAGTAGAAACTTTGTTATTCAGGGAAAAACTAAGTCAAACTTATTAAAACAACTAACTTGAAATTGCATATTTATTATTTAGGTTCTAATTAACACTTTGTCCTAACTTTAGAATGTACCTGTTTTACTTGTACACACAACAGATACGTTCTAAAGTTAGAACAAAATGTTACCGTACACACGTAATACGCTATTACTTAATCCAAATTCAAATAAACTACCATTCTAAGTTGACAAATAGCTTATTAGATTAATGGCGTTTACTCTCTGCAAGTTTGTATGTTTGATTTTTAGGGTTCCGTAGTTCTGACTAGGAACCCTTATAGTTTCGTTATGTCCGTCTGTCCGAGGTTTTGCTAAGAGACCGTTAGTACTAGAAAGCTGTAATTTTGTAGGAGTGTGTATATCAATTACGTCAACAAAGTGGTAAAATAAAATTTTGGAAAATATTTTTATCTCCCATAGTATATTTTTTTTTGTCGTCTCGCCATAGTAGGGATGAATATTTTTTTTTGTCGTCTACCCCATCGTGTGGGGTATCGTTGAATAGGTCTTCTAAAACGATTTGGGGGTTACTAACATTAAATTTACGATTTAATGGCCCATTTACGAAATATTAAACTTTAAATAGCAAATTTTTGTTCCAGTAGGGCGTCCCCCCCTCTCTAAAAGCTGAACTGCTGACTTGAAAAATCTGGAAAAATTCATGATGATAATGCATTTCATTAACTTTAAATAAAATCTATAGCGGTTAAGATAACTTTATTAGTTTAGCAGTAATAGTCGTTGAACTTGGGAGTTGGATAATTTTGTACCAAATACAAAATCCTTTTCACAATAAAGAACAACAAAATTGTACTATATTATGATAACGGGCTACTACGGAACCCTACACTGTACGTGGTCCGACACGCACTTGGCTAGTTTTTTTTGTCCCTATTTTCGACAATAAGTATTAGTTCTACTAAGTTTAATACTATTTTATAAAGTATACGATGTTTTTCGCTACAATACGATAATCCTCCGTTTCTCCGCTCCGCCAACTCACTCCTCGTCAATGGACGGGCAGCCACAGCCGCTGTGTCTTACCTCTCTTGAAATGAAACTATACCATCGACAATATTAACCCATTTATTTCCTTACCTTTAAGCAAATAAAAGTTTTCTCTTCTGTATAATATTTTGCAAATGTCGTCAATAATTTGTGTGTTTTCTCGCCCTGGGTAGGCTCGGAGTGACAGAGCCTAGAATAATGTATGTGCAGCCAGCTGAATATTCCATGTGCTCCGGCAAAACGCCCGACATTGTCGGCTATTTCTCATAACCCGAAAATTTGTATCTTTTATGGAGAAACAGAGAAAGGTGTGCGTATATTTTTTAACTGAAATTTACTTTTGTTAATGTATATAATTATATTCATTCATAATATTGTCACAATTAAGCGACTGTAGACGTAGCCAGCGGACCGTTCCATTCCTACCTGATATTATGAGTCTTCGCTCCCGTGGCAATTTATCAGCTCCTATTGGCCTATATCTTTCGACTGGCCTGTTGGTCTAGTTGTTAGTGACCCTGACTGCTAAGCCAGAGGTCGTGGGTTCGATCCCCGCCCAGGACAAATAAAAATAGAAATAGAAAACATTTATTGGTAAAAATCTTTGTGTGATGAGCATGATTGTTTGCTCTGTGTCTGGGTGTAATTTATCTATAAAATGTATGTATTTACAAAAAAAATATGTCTTTAAGTAGTATATCAGTTGTTTAGTTAATCACTTAATTTGGGACTAGATGGCGCTGCGTGAAATTGGTGAAATATTATATTATCTTGGTTATATAGCCTTCCTTAATAAATGGGCCAGCCAACACTGAAATAGTTTTTTTAAATTCGGATTAGTAGTTCCTGATATTAGCGCGATCAATCAATCAAACAAACAAACTATTCAGCTTTATAATACTAGAATGGGGATAAGGTTTGAATCATAGACCTAGGATCCACGCGCTATAATAAATCTATGGTTTGAACCGTTCATCGGCGTGATCCATGGCAACTTATTATTGGAGATAATTTGTAGGTTACTTTCCGGCTTTCTAATAGTTCCTATGCCAAAAAAATTTAGTTAATTATAAACCAGCAGTTAATTAGAACGCTGCGGGCCGACGAGCAAATAGTGGAGCTGGAAGAAGTAACAAGGCAGTTACGCTGGGATATAATAGGGTTATCAGAGGTCCGAAGAAAGGGACAGGACACGATAACCCTGAACTCGGGTAACTTGCTATACTACCGGGGGGATGAACAGCTATCCCAAGGTGGTGTCGGGTTTATCGTCCACAAGTCCCTTGTCAACAACATTGTCGAGATTGACAGTGTGTCGACCAGGGTTGCGTACCTGATACTCAGAATGTCTAAAAGATATTCGTTGAAGGTCATCCAGGTCTACGCCCCGACTTCGACACACCCAGACGACGAAGTGGAGGAGATGTATGAGGACAAACCCACAGCCAGCCAAAAATTGTTTTGTTATTGAAATAGAGTTTAAGTTATACCTGCTAAATTATTTTTTATTTCGATCCAACAGGTCTAGTGTTCAAAATGACACATATTAGTTTTAAGAATGCAATTTAAACAAAACGTAGAGTTGATGTCCAAAAAATGTTGTTACAGTATCGTGGAGCGCTTGTCCCTCGAGAGCTGTTTGAGCAAAAGTAGTTTCAGCGAGATTTCACCATTTTATTACATTTTATATCTCTTCAGAGGAATAGGAATACAGTGACATTTTATTTATACGCAAAATTAAATTTATTTAAGTTATTACACTTTTATATTTGTTACGAAAAGTAACTGTTTACTTCTCGTTACTTAATAAACATGTAAAGTTTAAGGTAATGTTAATACTGAGTTTTTGTTATTTATTCTTGTATTATTTTTAATATTAACTTAATACGATATAGACACTTTCAATCTTTAAAAGAAAATATAAGAGTGACCGCGTATCGCCCGGCAGATTACAGTGACGGGACATAATTATCATATGCAATTACGTCGAAATTAAACGAGGTATCGCCACTTGGCAAAATGGCAATTTCCATGGCGTATTTTTCCAAAGTCCTTGGTATAAGAAACCGCAACACTATCACCATAATTCCTTAGCAAGTAACTGCTAGTATTTTACTTGTAAACGAGCCAGCTCATCTGAGAGTTCTCGTTTGCATAACTTCAAAGTCATTCAAGAAGGAAATGAATATTTGTTCGTGGTAAGAGGTTTCAGTTGAAAATTGCAGCTATATTAAACTAGTGAAAGAAAGAAAGAAAGAGAAAGGAAAACTTTTTATTTGCTACATAAATAACTGAAAACTAATGCATAAACCAAAACTTTTAAGCTGGTAGCAAATAAAGGTCCCTGCATCAGCTCTAATGTTGTGGTCTAGACCACAATGCTGATATTCTTGCAGGTCCTTAATAAATACCTATTTGAGTGACGGAGGAATAACGGATTATTCCACCGTCACTCAAGTAATTTGGAAAGTAATAAAACATATGAAGACTTACTTGGAGAATTTCAGAATCGAGTAGAGCGAAACAAAAATATAGTTATAGTGGGTGTTCCTGAACTATACACAAGGGATATTGAAGAGAGACGCGCAACAGAAATGTCAGAGGTAAATAAAATCATAAATACTATATACCCTAACTGTCCTAAACCAGAAAAAGTTATGAGATTAGGTAAATACGACTCTAAAAAAACACGACCGTTGAAAATATGTTTTTCTTCTCAAGAAATATCCAGAACTTTACTACGAAACAAAGCTATTCTAAAAGACGATACTATACGAATCTATGCGGATCAGACCCCACAGCAGCAAAAGTTTATGAGGGACCTTAGAAACGAACTACAACAAAGACAAGGAAATGGAGAACTGGATTTAATAATAAAATATATAAACGGCAAACCAAAAATTGTTAAGCAGCTACCAAAAAACTAACATGCACAAGTGAAAAAAGGAAATGTAACAAAATAACGTACGAACTAACACACAATTACTCCAATATTAGTACTTCATCCAAATCTATCAGCTTTTTATACTCAAATGTTCGCAGTATAGTCACTCCAGGCAAACTCGACGAAATACGGTGTATCATAGAAACTTTCAAATCGCCTATACACGTAATACTACTAGTTGAAACATGGATTAAAAACGAGAATGAAGCTCTAAGGCAAAATCTACCAAACTATACACATCATTACAACTACAGAAAATCTACCAGAGGAGGGGGCGTGTCAATATTTGTGCACAACGACCTTAAGCATGAATTGATAGACAGTCAATGCGAAGATAACAACCACTTTTTATGGATACATCTGAAGAAACTTTCCTTGGACATTGGAGTAATTTACAAGCAACCTGCAGCTAATACACAAAAATTTCTTGAAAAATACGAATGTAATCTAGCAAACAAAAAAAGAACTGTTATATTTGGAGATCTAAATTTAGACTTGCTAAGTAAAGATAAAACTATTAAGGAATACAGGACGATGCTTAAAGTTAACGGACTAGAAATATTAAATAAAATTGATAAAATCCACTGTACTCGTGTAACAAAAACTACAAAAACAATTATAGATCACGTATGTACAAGTCTAAAAGATAATTCCTTTCACATGGCTTTAATTGAAAGTGCTATGTCAGACCACAAGCAAATTTACTTTGAAGTAAAGAGACATGAACCAGAAAGACCTAAAAAAATCCAGTACGAAGCTATTAACTACAACAATCTTTACAACGACCTAAAGAACACTACCATAATTAACAAACAAAATGAATTCATTACACTAGAATCGCTTCTAAAGGAGATAATCGCGAGAAATAAAGTTAAAAAACACAAAATAATGAACCCTCCAAGACAAGACTGGATTAATGGACAAATAATTGATTCAATAAATAAAAGAAACAAACTATGGGAAAACCTAAAACAATCATCAACAGAAGACAAAAAATTAGAAGAAGAGTTCCAGAATCAGAAAAAACTAGTACACCAAGAAATTCAATCAACAAAGAACCAATTCTACTATAAAGCCTTTAAAGAATGTGACAAAAACCCTCTTAAAATGTGGCAACTTATAAACAGCCTGGCAAGTAACAAAACAAAACATTGTACTGCTCCGTTAAAGATAAACACTCCATCTCTCAAATTACAGACCCCAAAGAAATAAGCGATTGTTTTAACACTTTCTTCTCTAACATAGGTTTCGAGCTTGCAAATAAAATCCCTGACTCATACCTCACTAACAAAACCTTACAAACCTCAGCACGTACACAAAATACTAACCTGACGCAATTTAAACATACCACTACGGCTGAAGTACTTAAGATTATTGAACATCTAGACACAAATACAAGCACGGGCATCGACGGAATAAACACAAAGACAATCAAATGTACAAAAGATCTAATCGCGACAAATTTAACACACTGCATTAACAAATGCTTAACAGATGGGCAGTTTCCAGACTCCTTAAAAATCGCTAAAGTGAGTCCTTTATTTAAATCAGGCAACAAAATGGATCCTGGAAACTACCGGCCAATATCAGTGCTACCAACTTTGTCTAAAGTCTTCGAAAAAATACTACATAATCGACTTAGTGAATTTCTTGCAACTACAAATTTCCTATACGAAAAACAATATGGTTTCCGACCAAAATCAAACACTCTTACAGCCGCAATTGATCTAGTGACGAATATTAAAACGAATATTGATAATAGGAAGCTAACGTTAGGTGTGTTTATAGACCTAAAGAAGGCTTTTGACACGGTCAGTCATGACATACTTCTTTTTAAACTAAATAGTCTTGGCATCAAAGGTGCCGCATATGATATACTTAGATCGTACCTTAGCAATAGATACCAAATAGTCAAAATTGGTGAAGCCCAAAGTACACCTAAATTAATTACCTATGGCGTGCCGCAGGGCTCCATTCTTGGGCCCTTGTTATTCCTGATTTACATTAATAATATTCATGAAATTGGCCTGAAAGGTGATATTGCACTATATGCAGACGACACAAGCTTGTTTTATTCTGGTACTTCAATAGCTCCGCTTATAGAACAAGCACAAAGTGACTTAGACCTTTTAAATACTTGGTTAAAATCAAATTCCCTAACTATAAACGTAGACAAAACAAATTTCATTATATTCGCTGCTAAAAACAAAAGAATTGGACAATTTAACAATCTACATATTGATGGACAAGCACTGAATAGAGTATATAAAGAAAAATACCTCGGTCTGATACTTGATGATAAACTGACGTGGAAACCACATATTGAGAGTGTTAAAAATACACTTACCTCTCTTTCAGGAGCACTACGTGGTATAGTACGGTGTCTCCCGAAACAGGTGCGCTACACTATTTATAACTCCATGGTAAAACCTCATATTGATTATCTTATTGAGGTTTGGGGCACAGCTGCTAATACGCATTTGAAAACATTGCAAACTGCCCAAAACAAAATAATCAAAATACTATTTAATTATAAATATTTAACCTCTACTGAAAAAATTTATAAAGAAACTCAACTAATGAACGTCCCTCAGATGTATAAATATAACACATGTATACTTATAAGGAAAATTTTAACTAAAGACATACACTCACAAATAATATTTACAAAAAGGCAACAAACAAACAGAATATTAACAAGACGAACAAATTACCTCTGCGTTAAAAAACCTAGAACTAACTTTGGAAAAAAGAACTTTATGTTTGAAGGAGTAAATTTTTATAATAAACTACCTAAGGACATAAAAGAAATTACATCATTTCCTATCTATAAAAAAAAATTAAAAAACCATATAATAAAGGACTACTCACTACTTACCTATTAAATAAAACAATCTGTAAAAAAAAAAAAAAACAAACAAAACAAAAAAAAAAAAAAAAAAAAAAAAAATTTTATATATTATAACAACACAATCAGCACCCACACATTACATTGCACTAATTAATAAAAGAAAAAATATAGATACACAAGAAGAAAGTAACACTTCAATCGCTTTCCGCTACATGCTTGTTATAGGGGCATAGGCCTTAGTAAACACACTCGCGCTGCTCAATACTTCTATGTTTCTCTTGGTAAACCTACCCACTTACTTTGATTTTTTATATTTTTTTGTTTTGTTACTTCCTAAGCAAATCAATAGCAAGCAATATGTGTAAACCTAGTATTATTACAGGCACCGCCTGCTGGATTTTCTTTAACAACCTACTTTGGTTTTATGTTTCTCAGTAAGTGATTTTTGTGAATTTTTATGAGAAATAAAGATCTTTAACCGTAATAAATATATATTTATTTGTGATACCTATCACCTCTCGGCGTGAGCCGAGGATTCAATTTGCCAACCAACAACGTCACCGCTATACGTGTGGGGGCCACCGATGCGCAGACACCTGCGTACAAATTCAACAATTAAAGCTTTATGCTTAGCGTATTGCGACACAACAGGAGTAGGTTTAGCACAGCCCTACTCCCAACCACTGCTTTACTGTGTAGAAACGGACTCCCCATCAATATAAATTAAGAAGTGAAAAAATAAATAAAAAGAATATTATTAAAAACATAGATGTAGTGAATATGAAAGAAGCTTTTTTAAACTTCAGAGGAATACGTAAACAAGTAGTAGTAGTGTTTATTTTAGATTGATGTAATATTTTACAATTAATTTGTAGATTGGTGATTTGGCACGGTAATTGCATAAGAGCTCAAGTGCGTTAGTAAAGATCAGAAAAAGTGAAGTTTAATTTGATTTTTTAAATATAAATCCACATTACTGTTATGACTTCAGCACGCTTTGTATAATCGTTTATCTATCCCCTCACATCTTTAAACTATCTATCGTAATTCAACAAATGAGGTTTCGTAAATTGTCTTGACTAACTGCTTCTTTAGTTTCGTTTTGATTATTCCCGATTGAAGCGTTTATGTTTCGATTAAAACGAGATAAATTGGAAACCTCATCAAGTAAAATTTGTCATACAGTAAAATTATCAAGATTTATATTTACAATTTTGCTTATTACTTAATAATTAATCTTACAGCAAATTAGGTGTTAACAATTTACTGTTTTAACTTTTATATGCATCTAGAACCTAACAATGGAATTTAAATCTTAATATTGAATTGAGTGTGGATAATTGAGAGATACACTCACAGTATATCTCATAATTAACCTTTAATTAATCTTTTTATCTCGACAAGTTTGGCAGCCAACAACACTAATATTTATAAAGCACAAATGAAGCGATGATGAGCCCAGTTAGAAGTTAATTGTGCCTAGAACATAAATATAATACTTGTAAACATAACGTGAATGAAGAAACATGGCTCAAGACGGTTCATTAGTGACGGATTGTTTTAAATTATTCCCTAACAAACATCATTATGTTTCCAGCTACCCGGGAAGGGGCGTGGCCAGTAAAACAAATGGTTTTAACGAGGACTGCAGAAAGGTTACGATGTAGATTTTGTAAGAAGGTTACTAAAGAAGTAGAAAAATATTGAACGAACTGAAAGTCTATCGATGTTCATCAACTAGGTGGTTGATTCTGCTAATTTACAATTACAATACCGGCCGGCAATATGGCGCGATTGACTTAGTAGGCCAATCACAGCTATCGAATGAGACTATCGGCTAACGATTATGTTAAGTAGATACTATGTATTGCGTTTCGTGATCGAAATTCAATAGCATTCTAGCTGCCGAAAAGATTTGCCTTCTGCATTTTTTTTACCATATCAATCAAATCTATTTGTTCTGAATACTTTGTATTTAAATAAACTATTTTTAACAAAAAAATATTAAAACGACTTCAAATCAGTACTAAAAAGCGAAAATTAAACTGAATTAGATATTTAATTCCAAGCTAAAAAATACCTACCTACCTGTTTAAAGTATAATACCCTATTACTAATCTGTTTGAAGTCGGTGCCAAGCCTAAGGAGTTTGTTAAGCTACGTACTACTTAGTACGTACATCTGTTACTGCTCGCTACTTCACACCACCTCGCACTTGCGTGTGATCGTACCTAGTGGACGGCTCAAACTGAGTGATACAAACAGATTAGTAATAGGGTATTATACTTTAAACAGGTAGGTAGGTATTTTTTAGCTTGGAATTAAATATCTAATTCAGTTTAATTTTCGCTTTTTAGTACTGATTTGAAGTCGTTTTAATATTTTTTTGTTAAAAATAGTTTATTTTTCCATTTTTAGTGTACTTTTTATCTAGCAGATTTAATAATACTGGCTGGCAAACTAAGACGGAAAACCGAATATAGTACTTTATCTTCCATCAAGAGCTCTCACCTCAGACACCTACAAGAATACAACTATTGCTTTATAAGAACCTATAATGTCGAAAGAATTATCCTCCAACTCCTAAGAGTCAAGGAGTTATACCTTCCATCACCAGCTCATCAACATGAAATGTTGACTATCAGACGTAAATACTTGAATAACTTTAAAAAATATATGAAACACGTAACATGTGCCTATAAAATTTGAGGGTTGCCTTCGATTTCCCTGAGATTCCATCATCAGAACTTGACGTGATGAATAGGGGACCAATTTGGAAGTATACCCTTTCAAACAAAAAAAGAATTTTTTAAATCGGTTCAGGCATCTTCGAGAAATCGATGAACATACATAAAAAAAAAAATACATACAGTCGAACATATAACCTCCTCCTTTTTTGAAGTCGTTTAAATATGTAAGAATTCACACTGCTAACGTGTGCAATATTCATAAAAAGAAATGAGTTTTCGTTATTAAATTAAAAGTACAGCAAAAGCATATAATATCACCTAATTGGCTTTATAATAATATATAACTCCGTGCTACCTACGTAGGAACAAAAAATATAAATAAAACTATTACTAAGAATTCCGCCCTTTTCTTAGCTCCAAACCTAGCCTGAAGCCTGACACAAACGATGTTTACTTTGTTGCTAGACAAAATAACAAACTATTCTACATGTTTTCACCTTTCTTCTTACAAATATATTTTATTGTGAGTCTTTGGATTGTCCTTAACCATCTATTTGTTCTGAATAAAAATAAGGCAAAATATAGTTGTTTCTAAAGAAATAACTACAAATTGTTTTGTTAAGTTTGACCGGTCATGCGACAGTCTCGCGTGGGCTTCTGTGAGGGTTAAGTATGCTTTCATTGTTGTAACAAGTCTGTTTCTTTATAAATTTAACGTAATATAGAATCTAGTTTTAGACTAAAACAGTTTAGATGTATTGTAAATGAACAATTACCTACATACTATATCATTGAGTCATGGATTTTTCCCCGAAGTGGTAGTCAGGAGTCCTAAATTTCAAAATCTATGTTTTGTACTATTATTCCGGGATCTCTGGTCCAATTTTTTTTTTATTACTATCTATAGCTAATTTTTCGTGAATTACTTCATTTCGATGAGACGCCCAACAATTTCGTATTCCAATTGTTTGATTGTGGTAGCTAACAGACGTAGCAAGGGTATACCAGACCGGGAAGGAAATACCGGGATAACGTACCTGTACGTAATGTACGTGGAGTATATGTGTTAAAGGGCAAACTTATTGCTGCTAACTTAGTTATTCACTTATAGTTTAAGAGACATTGATGTTAAATGTGGATTTACTCGAGCGCGACAGACATAGGTCAGGTGAGTTAATTACTAGTCGACTGTTTAAGCGTAACATAAGAATTGAGATGATCAAAAACCAAAAATAAACCAAAAAGAACGGTAAAAAATGTAATTTGCCGATAATAACTGTAAACATTTTATTCTTTTTATTATATCTATATTTTCAAATCCAAAGGTCTCCACGACGCTCTAATAAATCCACATTAACATCGTTGCCTCCCCTACTATGTATTAGCTAAGTTTCAATAACTAGAAACAAATTGTTTTACCTACGCACAGTAAATTTAGACATAAAAATTTGTTTAGGATTTTTGACTATCCCGTGGTATTTAATTTGAATTTAACATTATGTTTTTCGAACACTGAAACTAGCCATAATAAATAAACGATAGTAAAGATACTCAACAGACGAGTTTCATCTTACAATATTTAACAATTTATCTAGTATTTTCTTTCCAAGAATCTTTGCTACAAGTACTAATTAATTTATCTTTACTTGTTTTATCCTGTCGTAGAAACACCGGCATCGGTACAACGGAGCCGTTGTAAAAGTGTAGATTCCATTATTCTTTTTAACTAAGATGTTTACCGTTACTTGTTCTTATAACCCTAAAGATAATTAAGATACACCCAGTACATTCTTTACCACAAGTCAGTTACAATTGTAAAACAGTTTAGATGTATTGTAAATGAACAACATTCCTATATACAATATTATGGGGTCATGGATTTTCCCCGAAGTGGTCAAGTCACTTGTAACACACAATGTAGAATACATTTCAAAATCTATGTTCTGTACCATGTGTTAATTGACAAACTTATTGCTACTAACTTAGTTAAACTACTTAGTTACAGTTTGAGAGGCATTGATGCTAAGTGTGGATTATGTAAGGTGGGTTAATTACTAGTTGAAAAGTGTATTGAAAACTAGTGTGATAGTTGTTACCAAATTTGCTGACCTTAGTATAGTGTATGTGTTGCAATATTCCCGACAGAATTTTAGAGATTTTTGTGATACCACGGGTGAAATTACTTATGAACTCTACAGAGACAAGCAAAAACATTTTCTTAAAAACTCATATAAGTAAGTGAGGTATTGCGAAACCTCTTACTTAGCCATCGATCTCATTGATTGATGCGATGCGAAAGGAATCGGCTAAGGCCCCACGTGCCCTACATTCACTTTTATTCGTCAAGGAGAAGGGTTGACTGACGTCTGAGACACTTTGATCATATTGGATCCGAACTCGTTTATATGTAAAGCCTTAATGTTAGAATTCTGTTAGAAAAAAAATACCTCTTATTGCGTTCATAATTTTTTTGTATCTAATTTGTTAACTGAGCAATAATCATGTTAAACTGTCTTCATCATCATCATCATCAGAAACCCATTAAGTCCGACTGCTGGGCTCAATAAAGCTCAAAGTATACGTAAGAATAATATAAAACAAAAAGGGGCGCTACAATAGATCAACTCTGATCGAGGTAGCAAGAAGGCCACTAGTGGCAACCGGCCCAATTAACCATAATAATAATAATACGTAAGAATTGTTAGTGTAGTGACGGATTAAGAATACATAATATCACTGTATCCACTTCTATGTATAACAAACTACACTCCACTTGTATCTCGACAATATTCATTGACCTGAATTCCGTTATTCGATATAAGCAAATGTCAATGGCCGGCTCAGTTGACCTCATAACCTATAACAACGACACCTCCTAGATCGTGAGGGGTTTAAGAGGTTCCATACTTATATTTGCTTATATTATGTAGAAAATTTTTGAGGAATGAACGTTTGTATTGTTCATTATAGAAAAATAAAATGTCACAAGCCGGATTCATTTTGGATACTTTTAAAATTATTTTCCAAAGAAAACCTTACTACTACTACTACTACGGAAAAATAATAATTTACAGAATATTATAAAAAGTAAATAAATACAAAGTGCTAAAATAGACCCAGATGATCTTTAAAAATCTGATTGACATCAGCACAACAATTTTATAAGGCTGTGTCGTGTTTTTGTAAATAAAGGCTGAGCAACAATATCGTAGCATAAAAAATATCATGAATAGTACAGCAATTTAAAGCTTTTTTAACAAGACCAAGGATAATAGCTTTTGTAGTTTTGGGTCTTACGAGTATGAATAATTGACATGAACTTAATTTTGTTAATAATTATTAATACCAAATACCTTTAAATATTGCATGCCATGAGGCGGAATTTGGAGAATTATAATTTCATTCTTACCATCTTGTACCTACCCATTTTCGCAATAAATATGTTTGAGTTTGCATTTGGAATCCGACATTAAGATACAAGATACAAGATATTTTATTTGTAAAAACATGTGTACAATTAATATAGATGTAAAAATGTACATTACAGTTCAGCATGTTTGACCATTATGTAGAAATAGTTTATAAAATATATTATTAAACAGTAAATTTCATCAAACATAAAATGATAAAAACTATAGTAAAATGATTCATAATATTTAAATGAAGCTAAAGTTACTAACATAAATTTTTATTCTTACACAAATAACTTTACACGTATATTTACTAAAGAACACGATATTTAAGAGGACAGTTTATTGATGAGCTATGAATTATAATAATGTGATGTTCCTACGAGTGTAGATTGTATGTTGGTAGGGTACGTTGTGCATACACTACAGTGTATGTTTGCTCACGGCAGCGTCTTGCATTATGTTGCTGACTCAGCACAAGGTGTTCGAATATTTTGTATCAAACAGTCACAATATAATAACTATAGATAATATTTAGGTATGTTATCCAACTATTATATTAAATTAATGTATGTTTGTCACTAATCATGCCAAAACGGCTGAAACGATCTGTATGAAATTTGGCGTACAAATTATAGTCTGGAATGGCACATAAGCTAAATTTTACCGACATACAAAGCGGGTGCGACTGCGAACGGAAGCTAGTATGGGATTAAATAATCATATTACGTAATATCTATTTGCTTATCAGGGTTTAATTCAGAGTTGGACATTTTAGTGTTGTTATTTATTTTGTGACTGTCATCGTTGTATCACTTATCATTTTTGTGTTCGACTGATAAGACTCACTTTATTCACTATTAACATCCATGACGACTAATTTATAGACGCGCCAATTATAAAATTATCAATCGCGAATGAAACTGTGTAGCAGAAGAGTGTACTTAATTTAAAAAAATTACTATCTATAAAATGCGATATTTTGCCAAAAATTGGCATATAAATTATAGTTTGGAATAGCACTTAGGATGAGAAACGTTATAAGTTATAACATCACGCTACAGCCACGCTACGCTACGCTACAGAGGTGAGCACTGAGCAGTGGCCAAATAAAGAACGACGGTAGTGAAGCCCCACGCGACTTCTAGTAGTAAACGAAGTTTTAAAAATGAAAGTAGTGCGTCTATATATAAAGCGTCGGTGATCAATTTTAGCCTAAAAGTGATTGCTATAATAAAATGTGGCCTCATGTATGTTCAGATCACTGGACAAGTGGTCGTCTTATCGAATGCCCGTCTTGTTTGCTTGTTATTGTTAAAATTAGATAATCTTTGTGCGAAAAGTTTATTTTTATATCAAGAGAAGCGAAGAAAAATTCTGTAATTTTAATTTGATATTTATGTAGTATTTATTATATTTGTAGTGGTTATATAGCAGTGAGTGGTACAATTATATAAATGCGTATATTACATTTATTTCTTCACATAAAATAAAAATGGGTCAAGAACAGAACAGATATTTTAGAAATCTGTATACTCATCCCGTGGCAATATTTTAAGTGGCACAAATTTGTTGTAATATACATATATATAACAATTCACTAATTTGGAATTAAAATATAAAAAAATGATATGACATTATTTTTTTGTTTTAACACAGAGATGGTGGAAGTAAAAGTCGAGCAAGGATGGCTGTTAGGAGAACAGTTGGATACAGTCACAGGGGATGAACAGTATTACAGTTTCAAAGGGATTCCTTACGCCGAACCACCAGTGGGCAAACTGAGGTTCAAGGTGAGACACATTCGTTTTATTTTTAAGGATAGGGTTTGCGACGGACCTAATTGTTGGAATTGATCATGACATCAAGAAGAACTGACTTAACAACTACCTACTATATTTATTTAATAGTCGGGTCCACGTCACTTAAGTATATATTTCATTAATAATAAATTTATTTTCACGGCTTTTCAATAGAATAACACTGATCGTGGCCGGGCTGACTGTCTGTGACCGTGATGTGATCGGTGCAATTCAATTAAATAAGTAATATATATGATATATAAATTATTAATAGTCGCAAAAGTGTTGCCGTTAGTGATAGATTAAGAATACATAATGTCCATATCCCATCTCAACCCGTGGGTGTCGTAAAAGGCGACTAAGGGAGTAGTGATCTCATGCAGCCAAGAGCACTGTGAGAAAAGGAAAATAAGAAACAAAACCTAGACCAACCCGTCTGGCCAGCGTGGTATAGTAGGGTAAGTTCCCTTCACATTATTTGGAGGAGGCCCGTGCCCAGCAGTGGGACATTTATGGGTTGAAATGATGATGATGATGATAAGTCGCAAAAGTGAAAAAGCTTTTAACTACTTCGTTATATGACATCATTATGTGCTTCCCTGGTGCGCCGGGTGCGAGCCAGCCCCAATACCATCCTGGCAATGATCGCAGCCAGGCTGGATTGTGTTTATATCCGGCAAGGTTGTGACAGGCACATTTCTGTCCCAAAGCCCTGTAGAGGTTTGTGAGTGTGATTATACATAATCGGACTCACAAATCTATATCAAATAATTATTTTATTTTATTTTTATTATGTTTTAATAATAATTTTAATAATTTAATGTTTAATAATTTTTGGTGCTTGTTATTTTAATTTGAATTTTATATCCACGTATTGACATTTACTATTTTATTTTTATTTAGAATTATATTATAATGTACTTATCTATTATTATTATTTTTGAAAATTTTATGACATCCTATGTATTTATATTATGACATTTTATTTTGTATTATATGTGTGTGTACGTTTTTATGTAATTGAGCCTCAATTGCTTTTAAATAAATGATTATTATTATTATTATGTTCCTTCTGAAGCCTTGGGACTATGGAGAATGAAAACGCCTTAAACGTCACTCATCTGTGGACACAACGATCTTAATAAATATCTCAGTACCACGATGTTACGATAGGAGCGCCTCGACAGATCTACTCTAATAGCTAAAGTAGGTACTATTAAATTGATCAGATCCGTTATTTTGATGATTGCTATTTTGCGGTACAATTCGGTAATGTAGGTATTTTTATACCACTTAAGGAGATATGCTTGGTATAGAACTAGCTTCCTTCTAAATTATTGCATTACCTTGTTGCCGATTCTGAATTAGTTTGTTGTTTTGTTGCCAAGTTATATTACGTTATAGTCTCATAAGTATTTCGGTAGCCCAATACAACTACAACTAATATAAAAATAAATATTTAAAAAAAAACCCTGTATCCTGGGAGAGTTTACATAATTATGCACACAAACTACACTCAGATTCGTTGTGAAGAGTTTAGCTAGTCACGCAAATATTTTATAGATCAAACCCAGAGTACCTATAACTGTTATCGGGGATATTTTTTTTATATAATAGGTAATCTGTTTGTTATATAATATATCTACCTACCTACCAATTATTCTCTGGTAATAACAACAAAGACAAAATGATATCAAGTTCAGACAGCTTTTATCAGAATGACTTAACAAGAACAACACACTTAAATAATTACTATCTTAAATAAGTTGATGTTTGTTTCAATTCACGTTATGTGATGTTTACTAAAATAGCATTAGATAAGTGATCAATTCACTTTCAATACAATACCTACTAATATTATTAATTTGAAGAGTTATTTGGTTTGTTTGTTTGATTGGTTGTGTACGCTTATCTTAGGAACTATTAACTATTCATAGTCAAAATAATAACCTTTATTTTATTTGAATCAAATACATGATACTTATGAACGTCATAAAAAGCCAAAATAATAGCTGTCAGCAAATTTGCCTACGGCCAGTTTACTGACAAGGTTGTGTTCTGAGAAGTACTTTTTGAGGAAGAACTAGAGGTCAATTTGAAAAATTATTTTAGTGTTAGATAGCCTATTTATTGAAGAAGGCTTTATATGACGCCATGACCAATAGGACCTGTAACAAATAGTAAATAATATATAATATATAGGTATACTACTATAATAATGAATTTTTTTGGCTGAAACGAGACATGCGCCTGTACTTAGGTAGGTATATTATTATAGAGGCACATATATATATATATATATATAGTAGGTACGCTTCAACTATACATAAAATGTACTTTTGAAACACGCATTCGTCGTCCTCTTTCGTTGCGTGTTGTGAAGTAGCCTTATGAGACTATAATAGTTAATTGTTTAATTCTCATACTTTTATTTTTAGGCCCCTCGACCACCTTTACCCTGGGATGGCAAAAGAAAAGCCACAGAACATGGTTCAAAATGTCCACAAATGAACATTCTTACCCAACAAATCGAATTGGGCAATGAAGACTGTCTGTACCTCAACGTGTACACACCAGACCTCAAGCCTGCAACCCCACTACCAGTTATGGTCTTCATTCATGGAGGCGGCTACAAAAGCGGTTGTGGTGATGTTGCCTCATATGGACCAGATTTCCTCGTTACTCATGGAGTGATACTAGTTACTATTAACTACAGATTAGAAGTACTGGGCTTCTTAAGTTTAGATACAGAGGAAGTTCCAGGTAACGCTGGCATGAAGGACCAGGTAGCCGCTTTGAGATGGGTGAAGAATAATATAGCAAACTTTGGAGGAGATTCCGATAATGTAACATTGTTTGGAGAAAGTTGTGGCGGTGCTTCCACTATCATGCATATTTTGTCACCATTATCTAAAGGTCTCTTCAAGAGAGCTATTCCAATGAGCGGTGTACCCACCTGTGATTGGTCTGTTGCTTTTGCGCCACAAACACGAGCATTCCAACTTGGCAAAGACCTTGGTTTTGAGACCAGTGACCCAAATGAACTTCTCGAATTCCTGCAAAATGTTCCAGTCGAAAAATTACTCGATACCAACCCCAATGTATTGTCGTTTGAGAAAAATAACAACAATATCATAAAAATGTATCATTTTACACCAGTCGTTGAAAAAGATTTAGGCCAAGAACGGTTTTTGACTGAAGAACCTTTGGAAGCTTGGAAGAAAGGCAAAATTCATGATGTAGATATTTTTATTGGTCACACAAATGCAGAAGCATTATTTGGAGTTCCGATGTTTGAAAACTTCATAAAGGATTACAACAGATACCCAGATTTGATTGTGCCCAGAAAAATACAAATCAAAAGTAATGCGGAGCAGATATTGGAAGTATCGAAACGAATCCATGAATTTTACTTCAAAGGAAAACCTATAAGTGTGGATACTATGAAGGAGTTCGTAACTTACTACAGCCATGTTTCATTTGTTTACGATATCAATAGCTTTTTTAATAAATTACCAAAGGTTGGTAACGGTCGGCGGTATTTCTACGTGTTTTCTAGCGTATCGGACAGAAATGTTTACGGTAAACTTGGTTTCAAATCTGGAATCCGAGGAGCATCTCATATAGATGACCTGATGTATTTGTTCGATGCGAAGCAATTTGATTTGAAGATAGAGAAGGGTACTAAGGAGTATGAGCTGATTCAACTAGCTAGCACTGTGTTTACAAACTTTGCTAAATATGGGTGAGTAGTCAATGTTTTTTCACACTCATTGCTGACTAGGTTATATTTCACAAAGTAAATATCCTATTTAATTTTGACCAGAACGTGTCAAAAATTTGATGATTTAGTTCTGATATTAATATGGTTCTAATATTAACCTTATGCAGACCAAAGCACTGCGAGAAAAGGAAAATAAGAAAAATTAGACTGTCACCGTGGCGCAGTGGTTAAGGTGGTTGCCTCGCCACTACATCGCTGTGCTGGGTGACGTGGGTTCGATTCCCACACGAGACAAATATTTGTGTGATTCATAGATATTTGTTTCGAGTCTGGGTGTACTTTGTGTCCGTTATTTGCATGTCCGTAAAGCTCCCCGCGGCACAGGGATTGTTCCCTAGAGCGAGTGTTGTTTAAAAAAAAAAAAAAATCACATTCTTTGGAGGAGATCCATGCCCAGCAGTGTGACGTTTATGGGTTGAAACGATGATTAATTCGGTTCGATTAAATCAATTTAAACAAAAATATTTATATATCCTAGCTCAAACAAATCTTTTACACTCTGACGTCTAAAGTCGAGAAACCGACAAGAAAGAGCAAAATAGGCTCCAATTGCTGTTGCCATATATTCATTTGCTAGCCCATTGAAGTTTCGTGGTCAAACTTCAGCTATAATGATCTTCACACCAGTAATATTAAAATAAACTTGTTCACAGAAATCCAACACCTGATTCTTCACTGGGAGTGGCCTGGCCAGAGTTTGACAAAGCAAATAAACAATACGTGGATATAGGAGACTCTCTCACTCTTAGAACCAACTTTGATGGAGAAGCTTTTGAATTCTGGAAAAGCATTTATGAATACGTCGGATTAGATTACTGATATTTTGAAAAAAGTGACATTAACTATATTTATATATATACTATATATTATGTCTAAAAGTGTAAATGGCTTTATACCTTTAAAAATATATAAAAGTATACTTGACATAGGGTGTGATCATCATCAGCAGCAGGGTTTTTAGGTTGGTGAATCAGATATACACATCGAATTTCTTCTAGGGTATGTAAATTTCCTCACGATGTTTTCCTTCATCGTTATCAGATGGTAAGTCAAATTGTTAGAATATATAAATTCCACAAAGTGGAATCCACATTGGTACTGCTGGTCGGAATCAAACTCAGACCGCGTGTTTAGCACGCCGTCGGTTACTTGCCCATTCAGCCACCATCGCTTCATAGGGTGTGATGCGCTTCTACTAACTTCTCGTGAGAGGAAATAAGACTTTATACTCTGTTCATTCTTAGACGTGTCTTATTTAGTAAATAATATATACACGTATTAATTTAAATTGTCATATAAGATTATAAAAATGATGTTATGATAACCATTTTATATATTTTATTAACATTAACAACCTATAATAATATTTTGGACTATTATTTACATTTTTTAAATAAGAAGACCTACCAGATAAGCAGATTATACAATGTTATGATAATAATACGTATTTTTTCACGAATCATTTCGTGATCCAACGCCTGTATTGACAGTCGGATTTAATATAAGATAGGTCTTTGACAGTATCGACGTATCATCACATTAATTCAAAACCCTACAGATTTCTAGACGGGTAAAGGGCAGACCTTTTACCTGTCTTGGAATATGTAAGATCAGAATTAGAATATCTATACAAAACCAGGCTTTCAGATAAGGAGACATCTGAATATTATGAAGGTTGTGTAAAAAAGATAACTTAGGTATAAAATATATCTCTCTGTCTATATTTTGAAATAGTTCATAGCTTAATCTAGTGAACATTTATTTAACACTTATTACTTTATTATTATGACGTGTACCATATACAAAGATAGACTGAGGCATTCTCTGTGACTCAGATATTGGTCGAATTAGGTAAATAAAGTATACATAATATATTTCACGAAATTTTAAAAGAAAATATCTAAATGTCCTATCAGACAACTGTAGGTATATAGTATTAATGAATTAAATTTCAATGTGTCGTTTAGCCATAATAAATACTTATATCCGGACCCCAAAACAACCAATGGGTTAAAATGTTCTGCGAGACGAAATTATCGATCATCATAACCAAACTATTTATATTGTTATGTGCACACAAATTAAACTGTGTAAACAGTTGTTTACCCAACTTAACACAAAACGTAGTGACTGATCAGAGCCATCCAACCGTTTTGTGGCACCGACAGAGTTCACTGAACCGAATCCTTGCTTTATATTATTCCAAATATTACCAACCTATAACTTTTATTTACATGCGTTCCAAAAAATAAATGTTGAATGAGTGTTTAGGGAATAGGAATGTAAGGTTGTGGAATTTTATGTTTGTTTCTTGAAACGGATCTGAAAATAATGAAAACATTTACCTGATATAGTAGAAGTTTTATATCTAAGTGCCCCTTTTTAAATTGATGGATAATAAACTTCAAGTTCTCCTATTTGAAAAGAATAAGATACGGGGTTGAGTCTTTAAAAAAATTGCGAACAAATATTATTGTATTCAGACTGTCTGTTTTGAAGTATTAAAACATCCATTTTCCTTACTTACCACAATTTTATTCATTGAAAATAATAAATAGTAATAAAAAATAGCATTAAGTCAGGTTTCTAGGTAAAAAATAAGAAAACAAATTGTGTAAAATATCTACCTAACCCAAACCCAACATGAATTAATTTTAAAGTGCCCTTGAAAAATCTGTTAGCAAAAACTTTCAGACGAAAAAAATGCTATAATTATTTGCGTAGGCGCCAACAAAACTTTGTAAAAATTAATGTCGTCGGAAAACAGACAAAGGTTTATGTTATCAAAGTTTTTCAAGTCAATTCAATCAATTAGATTTTTTAGAAAGTTGTGAGTTGTACGGTAGGTATGGAATAGTTTATTTACCGACTATGAAACATTGACAATAAATCAACAAACGTGGCCAACATTTTGTTGTTTCCTATAGCGGACCTACTCATACACCGTTAGGATGAAATATTTTTTATGAATAATAATTAATCAATAATAATATTAATGTAGGTATAGGTAATAATGTATAGCAGCACATCACTCCTTCAGGCTTCGACTTCCTTCTGGTGGAAACCAGAAAATCAAACGATATTACAAACCACAGAATTTTATTCAATGAATAATGATCAATATAGCCTAGCTACAGTAAAACTCCGTTTACCATCGCATACCGTCAATAAAATCGATCTGATAATGAAGTTGGGAGCCACCTCTATCCGTTAGAAGGGTATAAAATACCTACACGTAATTGACGTCGAGTAGAACCTTAGGAATGTAATTTTACGACGCTCAAACACTCCGCGAATATTACAGATGTTCACTGAAATTAAGATATCTTGGCCTGTGTTATGAGTTATTAATTTTTAAGATTATTGGTGAAGTATGGAATAAGAAAATTATTCTTTTATATTATATTTTCGTTTTTGTATTGCCTGATTTGGCAGACGAGCTAGCACGACGTTGACAATGTTAGGGGCATAGCCAAGCCGCTGCCTTAGAGAGAATAACTCTCTTAAAATCTCGTTCCAAGATGGACATGTCATAGCATCATAGGAAAATCACCCCAGAGTCGGCACGTAGGAGGAATAAACCACCATTTTTTTAATTGGACTTTTGTTTTACTCTTACCTTGAACAGTTAGTGGGGCTGGCTGGCTTGAAAAGTGAGTAATGAGTAATGATGATGATGATGATGATACTGGTAAAATAAAATTGTAATACTGAAAATTAATTTTTATTTTACGGCAAGAAGGTATCGACTTGGAAAAGTGTCAGGCAGCCTATATTTTATTAGAACATTATAATATAAAATGTAATGTTGTCATTTAATATCGGATTTCTGGAATAAGAACGCAATAAGAGTCGGTTTTAAAAAGCCATACTTAGGTGATTGCTTTTAACGAAGGTAATTGCGTCATTTCTCTTTTTACAAAAACCTTTAACACATCGAGTCCCTATTTAGAATGGGTAAATTTGTCTTACTAAGCCAGCTTATTGCTATCCGACCTTAATAGCGGTCGATGATTCGAATTCCAGGTAAATGGAATAATTAAAACAATCCGGGTTGTGATTTCAAATTTAAATAATACAACTTGCTGGTGAAAGTGAGATAATTATAAATTAATAAATATTGTTTTTTTGAAGTAGACGCAATGTGGACATTTAGATTTTTAGATGCGACGTAGACACGTGTAGTAAATGTGATGAACTCGCAACGTATTAGGTATGACGTAGACGCCATTTAGTTAAAAATTTTTCACCGACTTCTTACTGAATAAAGGTAATGATATATCTTTCATTATCATTTTAGCTTATTTAGAACCAGAAAGAAGTATTTTTATACGAATAAAAATATAATTTAAAAACATCTCAAGCAATGTTCATAATTCCTTATCCCAGTTGAGAATAAATTCGCTACATTGGCAATAAACGTTCATAATTCTGTACAAAGCACACAACAGGTTCTTTATAAGTATGCCTCCGAGTCACATGAATATTATAAAAGTACTGTTTTCGAGACATCATTCAGATGTAAAAGCCTTTTTTGTTATTTAATTGCACAAATACATGCTTTAAACAACTACGCGATTTTCACAGTAAAGAAGTGCTGTGTATGGCGTAATAATACAATGTGTTCCCAATCATAAACTATCAGTTTCATTCCATATTTATTACGGTATTGGTAATTAATTTGTTTTCCTATAAATATGACATCTCCTATACATAATTAGATTCTGCACTCGTCTTTGACCACGAAATCCATAGAGAAAGGAATAAGCACTTTCGTAATAAATTACATAAACTATATATTCCGCAAATATGTTGCGATGTGCAAACAAACAAACACACTGAAGTAGAAAATTAAATAAGTATAGTAATAGTATCAACTGAACGGTTCACCTGTAAAGCACCAAGTTTCAAAGGTAACTAAGTCACGTTGAAACAGTTCAGAAAGTCACTCGGTCTTCCTGAAAAACTTTTATTCAATTGGTTCGAAATTTAAAGGATCAAAAGTACAAATTGTTTTACAACTTCTAAATAATGAATGTTACAAGAACTTGTATTTAACGACCAGCAGTTTCTTTAGGTTCCTATTATAAGTAAGTGTATTAATATTTTTCAGTAAAGTATAATGTTGGGTGTCTTATGTTTCAGATTAGAATTTAAAAAAAAAACCTATAACTTATTAAAATAAAGTCATTTTTAAAAAAAAATCTTATAATCAAGCATTTTACTCAGCATCGCCATCGTTACAGTCAGACGTGTTGGGTTATTGGATTATGTTTTTCTTGTTTAGAAAAGGTAATTCTCGCCCTATGTAACAAGCTATGTGTCGTGGGAGATTTTACAAACCCACGAACGAACATAAAGTGCAACTCAAAACAAACATCTATGAATCACAAAAAGAATTTGTCTCGTGTGGGAATGGAACCCTCTTCACTCGTTACAACATTAGTGGCTAGGCGACTACTTACATTAGCCGCTACGCGTTAGCCACGGAACATGATAAAGTGTAGTTTCATCTACAGTAGCATCTATCTTCTTATACCTACTGCGAACTGAAATAATCTTAATATCTTTCGTAATATTCCTTGTAAGTCATAATATCCAAGGACAAAATCTTTTGTTTTCAACAAGTGCGAGTTTCCTTTGACCACTTGTACATTCTTATTCACCGGTGTCACCAACCCGCAACTAAGTCGATTTAACAAAGTTATTAAAACTTGTAGCTCTTAAGATTTTCTCTTAATTAAAATTATAGCGACGGGTGAGGCTAGTCAGCTTCTAATATTGTTGTGGTTTAAGAATATAACTTTTGTTACTAACTCACTTGAAGCCATTTTCACTCGGCTTTTGGAGGCAAAGACTTTTATGAGTTTGATTCCTACATATATAATCCTATACAAATATTTTATAGATATTTGTTTCTAATCTACGAGTATTTACTTTGTGTCTGTTAATTGTATGTTTTTGAACGCGTTTATGAACGTAGCGTTTATGAACGTAGCGTTCATAAACGCTACGTTCATAACTACTAGCTACGCTAAACTAGACTTTCGGCATACAATTTGTTTGACTATAAGTCTGCGTGAAATTTTTGTTATTGGGTCGTACCTAATTACATTTACCTAATTTAAGTCTTAAGTCCTGCAAGACGTAGAAATACACATTGAAATGACATTTTACAAAACTTATTCAGTAAAGCGCGTCATGGGAGCCCAGATGGATGAATGACCTGGATACGATAACGGGGAGCCGTTGGTTACAAGCGGCAGAGATCAAGTTAGGAGAGGGCTAACTCCTAATGGTAATAAATATGTTGATCAAATATATTTGATATTTCAAGTGCCGATCGGTATTCGCTATTTCTCATAACTTAAAACGAACTTCATGTTAAAAAACTACCGTTCAAGTATCTTTCAACTTTGCCATTGGAGAAACTTTGCTCTAATTAATTTTGATCTCAAATAGTACCTATTACCATATTTATCTAGTATTTCATTATGTGCAGTACCTGGCACCTATCGGAGTTATCTTAAAAAATATTTCATATTTTATTTTATAAATTTCTCACTTTAAATTTAAAAAATATGCGTCGTATCAAATAGCTGTTTTTATCAGTTTTTAGACAAGAATGTAGAAATTTGTAGCACGGCAATCATTCACGCTTTTGACATGGAAATGCAATTTACACATACCATCTCGTTCGGGGAAACTAAACGGTTATGTAGGGCTGGCTGGCCTATTTTTTTCAAATTATAGTAGCACCTTTTGTCTGATGGCAAGCTAAAAGAAGATGACAGAGAGCCAGTATACCCACTAAAATCTATATGCACCAATCGTTCGCTTTAAAGGATCGCTGGAACTTGATGAATCTTTAATAGTAATAAACCTTATTAAGTACTACTTGCTTCAAGCGCCTTCAAAGTGATTAAAATACGATGTTGCAATTATGAATAAATGCCTCATTGAATAGAGAAAACGAATTCGGCATTTTATTAATAAACTGTATGACACTTATTTATTATTAAACTCACAAACATGTAAGCTACTTACGTTACAATAATAACGTGCATAATTTACTAGTCAATTTGAAGCTTGTGTTATATATATGTATAATCTGTGCGGAGGTTCTCCCATAGTAATGAGGCTGCAGTATCAGTTATACATCGATCGTTGGCTTCCCGCCGCTTCAAATATCTCCATACATATCCATATATATGTCTACTACGAACCTAATTTTGAAGTTTCAGATGGAATCATGAATTGTTTTAATTAACAGTAAATAAGTAAAAAAATACAGAACATTTTTCGCACATAGCTTCAAGCTTTTCCACGAAGGAATAGGCAGAAATGCATTATTATCACATATCGTATTCGGTCAAATTCACCTTTTTAAACTAATACTTTAAATACAAGAAAAAATAAAACAGCTTCATAAAATCTGAGCACTAAAATTTGGATGCATTTTCATTATAAAACCATTTCCCTCAAAATTTTAAACCGCAATATTTCTAAGAGGATTGAACTTGTGACCTAAAAATAACATTACCGATAAAATGGCGGTAAACGGCTCTACTGTACATTAAAGGGCTGCGAATAAAAGTAAATGCAGCACCGTCAGGGAAGTGAACCCCGCGCGCTACAGTGCATTACCGTGCTGTACGTAATTGCGTTTTGGCATGACGTGCGCTGCTCGCACCCTACACGTGGGGCTATGAAAACAGCGGGCAACTGAGCGTTTTAGACATTCTATTGGTATTCTAAAAAATATTCAAAATTAACTACTAAACTTACCAAATTATGACGCCGTAGTTTCAGCGCCGTATTTTCAAAAAAAGAACACTCACGCTTGGATTAAAATCCACAACAGCTCCGAACAGTCCACAATAAGACTTAATAAAAACAATACCCGTCCTGACAGTCGGGTAAAAATTCACTTCATTAAATGTCTTTATCACTATTAAATAAAAACCACTTTTAATCACCACAAAAACAGTTCACGTAAAGTTCACAGAAAAATGTCAAATTTTGTTTTCACTTTCAATGACAACAATTTTTTTTTTTTAGTTTATTTAACGGCATGGATACAATGACATGTCCTTTAAGCCATAGAATATTTATAATTTCAGTGTTGTCAGTATTATGCCTTTATTTAAGGCTCCTGTTCATTATTAAGTGATGATCTCACATACCATATTTCTTGACGTAAACAAATTAAAGTTTGATTGCTTATTATTTATTTATTTATCTCATATCCAAATTTTATTGAATTTTATTTAGTATCAAGAATTATTTATTAGTGTTTTAGATCTGTACCTTTCTGTGATGTAACCAATTGAAATTGTAACTACTATGGCGATTAAAAAGAGTGGCCAGCGTTTCTTGCCAAGTTCTTCTCAGAGCTTAACCTTGTCAGTGAACTGGCCGTAGGCAAATTTGCTGACTTTTTTTTTTTGGCTTTGTATGACGTTCATAAGTATCAAAATGATTTAAAAAGATTTGACTTTGACTTTACATTATACTGACCTTTAAAATACGTCGATACGTTGAAAAATTATTGAGAAAATTATTTAAATATTTTATTGCGCGAATTAGAGCATTTTAAATTGTTCGCTGGTTAGACAGCCGCCGAGAAGAGGATGTATGTATTTACGAAAAGTTATATATTAAGTAATAAATCAGTTGGCTAGTATCCATATTACAAGCATTAGCTTAGTTTGGGACTAGATGGCGCTGAGTGCGAATGTCAAAACATTATTATTAATAAATATATGGTATAATAGGTAAGTTTAGAATCATTCGTCATCGTCCGCTGTGTGAATGGCCGTAACCTAATTGTGATCCCAGCGTGCACCTTTATCGTCGCCGCTAAGTACACTGCACCGTGCGCTGGTGTCGCTCAAACTAGTTTTATTGTGAGCTCGGAACTAGCACAAATTTCATTTGTTTCTCATATGCCATGCTAAAAGAGAGCAAATTCCAGAAAATATTGTGTCATGCCTTTTATCAAGAAAAGAGGGTAGATAGAGGTGCTTTACCTATATTTTACATAAGTGGGCCCTGATTCTGACTTATCGGATTGCTCCCAGATCGTAAACTATTACGAATTTTAGAACGACGTATTTATACAGATTAATTTGTTAAATGCTAGAAAATAGTCTACCGTATAGAAAAAAAATAGATACTTAAACCTATTTTTTTTAATAATCTTATTTTCATAAGATTTTAGTAGCACTATGTTTTTTAACTTTAAAGAAACTGACATGATAATCCCAGGAACTTGTGCTTCAATTTGAAAACTTCTTTTAGTGTTGTATATCCTATGTACCGAGGAAAGCTATATGCTATAGGCTATAAAATCACGCTACGGCCAATAGGAGTTGAGCAGTGGCAAAGCCCCATTCGGCAGAAAATAAATCGCTTGTAGTCCTTAATAAAAAAATAAAAAAACAGACTCCCTCGTTGGTCTAATGGTGGTAGTATATGAAACTGAACACGTTGTTTTCGGTTCAATCTCTTATATTATATACGTATACTACAAATATTTGTGAATTCTACAAATAATTGTTCCGGTTCTAGTGTGTAAGTAATTCTCAATACATCTCCATGGGTTTCGGTTTTGTTTTTGTTTAAAAATCAAACGCTCGCTATAGCGGATAAGCTCTGAGTTGCGGCAAATATTGTCTTATGTTAGCATCAAATCATCGTCACCCGCCACGGCAATGTTAGCGGCGAGGCGACAACCCAACGTTGAAAACAATATTATGAAGTATTTTAAACAGACGTTGTCTACATATTATGTATGTAAACACATAGTACTATTGTACTATGTATTTATATACATAATTTTGGCTAATTGTGGCAATAAAGAAAAATGCTTGTATTTGGAATTATAAATTGAAAGAACACAACAATAAAACAATAAAAAACATAGCATGGCTGCCGCTGATCTTTGAAGTTGGAATGTCGACGGCTGTCGTCGACGCGACAACAGCTGCCCTGACGCGTCGACGGCTGCTGTTACCCCGGCCGGTTGGCAATATGCCGCTCATGTGTATGAGCTCTTAGCTGGACTATCTTTAATGCACTTTAAAGTACTATTCTATCTGTAAATTACGTTACCATTTCGAGTGAATGGGTACGTTGATAAATAGATGTGATAAAATGTAGGTCACGCCGAGATAACTACATTCTTGCTAAGTGACATCGTTTCGTTCGGTGAGCTTCTCTGCTTCTAGGAACTTGCAGTCTTGTCCATAGTATGGAATATATCGTGCAACCAATGCAAACAGATATAAGTTGTTGTTTGTCTGTCTGGCAATTTATATCTTCTTATTATAACTATAAGTTTCAAATTTGCCCAGCGGTGATTCCAATTTCATAATTGTTTTTTCCTATGAGTGCGATATAATATACTTATGTAAAACACAAAAAATGATTATAATAATATATATGTCCATTGTAGCGTTTGAAATCAGTTTCATTAGAAAGGAAATAAATTCAAAATTGTATTTTTTATTTAGTCCTTTTAAACCCACGTAAACATCGTTAAAATTTTTCATATAAGAATATAATACCAAAGGTTTGCATCCATTACGAGTTTTCAACAGATTCGTTCAAAACGTTCTTCTGATGCCAATCTCTTCCAAAAACAAAACCTAATATATATATTATATATGATAGAGATATCTCTCCAGATAACTCTCAAGGGTATATTATATTAGCTAAAATAATGCAAGAACAAACTTTATATACATAAGTTCAAAAGTCCTTCATTCTTGAAAGTAAGCGGGGCGTGTGGAATTTGTCTCGAAGAATTGTGAGTTTGGGTCACTCATGTACGGGTAAGTCACCGTGACATACGAAGTCCACTGACCATGAACGAAGTTACTGGAAGTTTATGAATGGGATTTTGACTTCTAAATAATATTAAGTTTTTAAGTTTCAAATACTGTTGATAACTTTTGTTTTTGGTTGTTTAATAATAATAATAATATAATAATAATAATAATTACAACTACTTTAGTCTGTATCCCCCGGTATTTATGGTAAATGTACTAAAATCAGGTTGGTTTTAAATATTTTGTTCGGTTTTGTTGTCAATAATGGTAAAAATATATTTTTTGTTTTAAAATTTTTACTAACTAACTATACATGTTGTAGGTATAGCTGTTGTTGACTCGCAGAAAAAAATATTTATCAACATTTAACATATTCGATTTGGAGCAGACGCTAGACGTAGGTAAACCAATAAATTTACTTAAACAGTCAAGAAGTATATATTGCAGTAGTTGTTCAAACAGATCGTTCACAACTTGGGACAGGCTTTACGTACCGTCTTACGTCATTAAAACTTTACAACTTACTTATTGTAAGCACTCGCTATACTATTCGCTATATATTGTAAATTTATTGTTCATTTGTTCCAATTTAAATATTATTTGTTTTATAAATTATTTTTAAGAGAAATTCTTTTTCCTCAAGACACCTCTTTTGATGCTGGTGATTCATCAATGAAATCGAATTATTTTATTTTTAAGCTGAAAATGATAACTTTATCACTAAAAATTAATGACGATGAGTTGTAAAAAAAATGTAAAAATTCATAAAATTTTGCACACCTCGTAGTTCAAACTTTCAGGTAATAAAGTTTGAGAACGACTACTTCAAAAGAGATCATTAGCTCAACTGAACAGCTCCGGCTATAATGAAATGATGCATAGTCGGTACATCGCTTAATTACTATGAATCGCCAACTTTTATTACTTTTGAAGATTGAGAAGGAAGTCTTCAGTGATCAGTTAAAATATATATCCTACTAATTATGAATGGATAGATGTTTGTTACTCAATCACGGCAAAATGGCTGAAAGGAAGACTGAATGGTGGGTGCTATTTATTTATTTACTGATTGGAAACAAAATGGTGACGCTCCATAGCAACTATTATAGATATATTTAGAAATATGTATACTAATAGAAAGAACTTATTTTAAAATGATTTGTACAACTATTCTATTTTTTTTTAAATATCATTGTATTGCATATTCCACCTTAAAATAATTTTGAAAATTCTGATAAGTAGGTTACTTATCAGAATTTATGGAATTTTTTTTTAGCTATTTTGTTGATAACTGAAAATTTACTTAACTTAATATTAGGAAAAGGTCTAATGGCAAAAAATATAAAATTACACGACAACGTCTGCCTCTGAAGATTGTCTTGTCTAAACAAAAAATTTACATGACCCGAGATTGGTTCATCATTAGCATTCGTCTTGGCTGGTGTTTTGCATAATGGCTAGCTAAACTCGGCAGGGGGCGGTAGTGCCAGATGTGCCTTTATTTTTACAGGAAACATCCCAAGTGAATTACCGTTGATGTGATTTTTCCCGAAGTGATTTCACTCGAGTGAATAATGGTGGGCAAAATTTTAACGAATTTGTTGAATGAATAAGACGTATTTATGGTGTAATTAAGGTTTTCTTTCGTACTTTGAAATTTTAAAACATTTTTTGGTTCATTTTAATAATTATACAATGTAACTAATTGTTAAACCAAAATTATTGATTCTTTCTTTTGAATTGATGTATTATTTTAATAAGATTGCGTAATTATGGATTAAATATCTAGACTCTAGAGAAAGGAACGTGAAATTGCGCGAATTAAAAAGACATCGCCCCTATTAAGAAAGAAGGAACGGAAAAATATTTACTTGAACTATGTTTACACTTTTATATAAGAGAACAAAGTCCTCCGTTGCGGGGCACTAAACACACCTATCGGATAACTTTTTTTATAGCCCTTATTTTTACAAAAACATAACTTCACTTACACGAAAACATTTTTGTATTAATTAATTATGACTATCGAATGTGTCGAACATCAAAGTTTTTGTTTCACTAAAGATAATATTAATAATTCAATAAAAAAAAACAATACCCATCCTGGCAGTCGAGTAAAAATGTTCTTAAAGAAGTTTTTGTGAATGTTTCACTAAAACTAACGGTATTGACAAAATTAAAGAAGTCATTTTTAAAAAAAATATTCTTAGAAAAATTTAATAGCGATCTCTGTTCCTTGCACAACATCGCTGCAATAATTCGCCATTACGATGGTGCACCGTTTTGTGCAGTCAGTCGAGTGGAATGAGCTGTTAACTGCAGCTGAGAAGCGATTCTCGGCGTTCGTACCGCAGGGGAAAATGGAAATATTGCAAGATACTATTATTAGACTCCAATACGTCGATAAGGACTAATATTCTTTATCGTATGAATTGAAGAGTATATAATAGGTGGTAAGAATTTTGAGATTTCAAGTTGGTCGTGTAGTGAAAAAATATTCAAAAATTTACTCGTGTATTATCCTAACTTTGCTATTCTGTACATTAAGCCTTGAATATTAAGCCTATTCTAAAAAAATGCACATTAAAGAATAGTAGACTTATAAGCAGAAATACGATTGATTACAAATAATTACAAATATACATAGAAGACCACAAAAATATATTCCTTAACACAATGTGGCTAATATTTTTATCCTTTATAATAACACAGTTACCAATTGTTTGTTATTATTACTGTTTGCATCGCTGAAGTGGCAGTGAGCAGGCCACATAGCCTGCAGAACTGATGGCCGATGGGCCAAAAACGTTCTCGAGTGGCGGCGGCCACGTATTGGAAAGCGCAGCGTGGGGCGGCCCCCCGCCAGAATGACCAACGACCTAATAAAGGTTGCGGGTGGCCGTTGGATGCGGGCAGCACAAAAACGCTCGCTGTGGCAGAAATTAGGTGAGGCCTATGTTTAACAGTGGATGTGATTGGGCTGATGATGATGATGACTGTGTGCTTAATATGTCAATTTGTATTTTTTATATAGGATTTTCTTTCTTTAGGCTATGAACACCGTGACAGAAGCAAGAATATTTCTATATAGGTAAACACGCGTTCCGTTTTGATCAAAAGTCAAAATTTCACACTCAAAATATCAGATTTTTTAAATAAATACATAACAGAATGAAGGCGGAAAGGAACGCAGTAAGTCCTCAATTCAAGCATTTAGAACAAATGCGACGTAACGCGTATAACACTTAGTAGACACCCAATCTAATAAATCTAAATAGGCGCAGACGTTGACGCATAAAGAATTTATCGTTTGGAGCACATAAAGTGATGGCTTTTTGATTATACGATACGACAACGACTAACAAAAATTATTATTATCAATGTAATAACGTGTCGGAAGCACGATTGGGATATTAAATGTTATTTCTATAGCGTATCTTTCTCTTCCACCTATATTCCTATTCTACTTATATATATCTAACCTATAAACGTCCCACTGCTAGGCACGGGTCTCCTCCAAAGATTTTGAAGGGAATTTAGCCTACTATACCAGACGTGGGCCAGATGGGTAGGTATAGGTTTTGTTTAAAATTTTCCTTTTCTCGCAGTTCTCTTGTCTGTTTAACCCTTAGAACGCCAGAGACGTCTGTACACGTAAAATGAAAATGTGCTCACCACGCCAATGACTGCATGGCACGTCAAAAATGTATTGTATTTTAAAAGCTTGGCGCTCAAGGCACGGCGATACCGATTTGACGTGGCGGTCAAAAGGTTAAGGTTAGTCCCTTTGTCGCGTTTTACGACACCCACGGGTTGAAATGGGGTAATGACATTATGTACTTTAATCCGTCGCTACACAATAAACACTCGTATCTTAGAAATGCTTGTAACAAATTGAAAGAGTTTTCATTTTCAATCTGTAATTATAAGCATTTCACCAGACGCAGTATTAGCACATTAATTTGGTTCCGAAAAAAGTTACTTGTTATGGTTTCCGGGAGTTTTGCTGTGCTTTTCCTAAATTTCAACTTTGCCACTTTGTATCTCTGTTTCCTGTGCCTTCATATTGGAAAATTACGCCTGAAAGATTTTTTTTGACAAAATGTTTTTTCCGACTCAATCATGTTCTTATCGCGCAGATAAATTTAAAATCTTCAACAAAGTAGTTACATCGTTCACAAAAAAGAACTACAACGCTAGTAGTGGTATATCGTGGAATTTTGAGGCAACTGCATAAAATCTGTACCGCCACTGTTAAAGACAATGCTATTATTTATTTTTCAAAAGACATCTTTCCAAGGCTAGTCGTATCGCGAATTGTGAACAAGATTTTAGCTATAAAAATATATTGTTCGTATGTACCATCGTATACATACCTATATCCGCTAATGTCGGCTCGTTGTAGAAACGGTGCGTCGTTAGTCCGCACGACCTGTTACGATTGTGAATCATCTTGTCACTGCTGATAAAAATATTTGATGTGCTTACTTAGCACAATGTAAACATAAGGTACCAATTTCTGTCCGTGTTGGGTAAGACGTTGTTTCAGAATTTACTGTTGATTCTTTTTTTGTACCACGAAGATGGCAAACAGACATACGGCACGCTTAATGACCGATTTCCCTGGTGTTGCTTAAGCGTTGCCTTAAGCCGACTCATAAGAAACCTATTCACTCCTGTTTTGAAGAACCTTATACTATAGTACCTTGAGAAAACCACGTTAGGGATTCCACAATCTGTATATTATTTTGAGGCCGATGGTTCTCTAATATACCTGTAACTCCTTTTTTTTTTAAGAGGAGAAATGCGTTACGCATACCGCCTCGTGCGGGGACACGGGACGGTTATGTGGGACTCGCCAGTCCGAAAAGCACCGGAATACCCACTAAAACCCCTCTGTGCACCGTCGCTTCGCCATAATGGGTGGGCCCTGGAACTTGTTACATCATCAGCAGCCCACCCAGCGACAGCCCCTTACGGGGCACCGACACCGGGCCCTTTCGGGCCCTAACACCAAACGACAGCGTCCGGGTGCACCGGGGACGCTGTCGACCTTCGCGGAAAGGAGCGGGTGAGGAAGTGAACCCCGATCCCCCACCCGCAGCCTTTACTATGTCGGCATACCTGTAACTCCTACCACAGCCAAACACGATTGCTAAGATTAGAGTTTTGATCAGTAAGGCACGGTATCCGGACCTTTGTTTCTTATGCGGATTTTCACGTACTTCATTCAATCACGCAGAGATACTCCGTGCTTTTTAGTGGAGACCGCGCACCGGTAAACGCAGCGTAGGACGTCCACAACCGGTCCTATTGGAAATTTCTTAAGGAGGCTATGTCCAACAGTGGACGTCCAACGGCTGATATGATGATGATGATGACAAACACTTATATTAAATAGGTATTCTATGGTGATCAATATCTTTTTTTTTTTTTTAAAGGCAACGCCCCCTTTCTCTAGGGAACAAGCCCTGTGTCGCGGGGAGCTTTACAAACATGAAACTAACGGACACAAAGTACACCCAGACTAGAAACAAATATCTATGAATCACACAAATATTTGTCTCGTGTGGGAATCGAACCCACGTCACCCAGCACGGCGATGTAGTGGGGAGGTGACCACCTTAACCACTGTGCCACGGTGACAGTCATCTACACATACATATCTAAATTTATTCTTCAAAATAAAACTTAAAAAAAACACCACAAATACTACAGCAAGTAATAAACTCCCCTTACTTTATTTCTTACATTTTTAAATATTCTGTCATTTAATTTGACGTCAGGATTTTTTCGGGATCACGACATCTTTTTATTCATATTTATCAAAGGCTTGGCGAACATCTTTAAAAATGGCGCTTGAATATTGAAACGAGAATAAAAAACTGTCCTTTGGGAGTTTCCACGTAATTAAACAACGTTTAACGCCTCGCTTGTGAAATTCTCTGAAACATTGACTAGACGTTTACCTACTCTGACATTGCTTACAATTTATCCCACTCATAGGCATTATTAATGTAAAGTTTGGCTGGATAGATGTTTATTACTCAACGATTTGGACACAGAAAGATTATAGTTTGTGATAGCACATAATAATAATAATAATAATATTCTACCACATTCACACAGCGCCATCTAGTCCCAAAGTAAGCAATTATATTTGCTTGTGTTATGGGTACTAAACAACTGATATACTACTTAAATACTTTTTTTTTTGTAAATAGATACATATTATAGATAAATTATACCCAGACACAGAACAAACATTTATGCCCATCACACAAAGATTTGTACTGGGTGGGGATCGAACCCACGACCTCCGGCTTAGCAGTCAGGGTCACTAACCACTAGACCAACAGGCCAGTCTCATAGACTCCCTTTCACCGATATACTACGCAGACGAAGCCACGTGAGAAAATTAGTTCATAATTAAATGGGTATAAAAACAAATTAAAATTAATATTGACTCAGCGGTAGTGTATGCGGTTGTGGTTTCTGAAGTCTTGGGTTCGATCCCGGGACAAATATTTTTAAATCTGTAAATGCTTGTTTTGGTAAATATATGTACGTATTATTAGTTCTTTGTCTATATCCCATAACACAAGCTTATATTAGCTTACTTTGGGCTAAATGACGCTGTGTAAAAAAGTCCCAAATACAAACAGACTACTGAACTTTTGAAACCGCTATTAGAAGGTCTTTTTTATCCAAAATCACTTGAACCTTGAGTAAGGTTCTTTAAATTTGTTGGCCTTGCAAACGGCCGGTTCTTGATGGATGGTACTTGATACTTCTTAGTTGCTTAAGATGAAAAATGTTTCAAAAGTCCTACATTTTATTGAACGCACTCGTTCGTTTACTTATACGTATATTACAAGCGTATCTTTAATATTTGCGCCTATGTATACTTACTATATTATAGTATATCTATTACTAAGATCACAGATCAGGAGTACCCTAAACTGGCAGGAATGCATGAAAAGACTGATGAATATTGAAGCCAAAGATGTTTGTCAGAATCGTTGCAAGTGGAAGGAAATAGTCTCTGCCTAGCCCTCTGTTGGGAAAGAGGCGTGATCTATATGTATGTATTATTAAGTAACTATTTTTGTTCATTGTGTTTTGGCGATATTTCATCGTTTTAAGAATAAAGTAAAATGGTTTTTATAATTTATTAATAATGTCATTTTCAAACATAACACGGACTACATAAATAATTGACTTCGAGTAATCGAATGACTACTTTGAGAGTAGGCTATTCTATGTGTAAATGCATTCAAGGTTGCTTGTTGTAAAAAGAAAACATCAACATGAGCTTTAAGATTTCATTACAGCAATCTATACATATTATAAAAGGATTTGTCCTGACTGACTGACTGACTGACTGACAAACAACGCACAGCCTAAACCGCTGGTCGTAGCGACTTGAAATTTGTGTGTGTTTGTCCTAATGTCTAGAGGTGTACTAAGAAAGGGTTTTTTAAAATTCAAGGAGTTCACTGTCAACACACTTACAGATATTATGTACAAAAATAAAATAATAGATCCATATACATACCCAACTAAAAATTCAAATAAAACTTTAGACAAAGACATTAGAGACCAAAATTGACATATTATGATCATTATAATCTCAATAAACCGCAGATATTTTTCATAAATCTTGAGCAAATCGTCAATAACTTGTGATTTATCGCAACAAAACGTAAAATTAATGTTGTCTCTCGCATTCCAAGAAAAATGGCGATGTCAATAAAGATTCTCCTTATATGTTGTCCCCGAGGTAAATACGGGTTTTTCCTTATTCGTATATTTATTCATTGGGGAGAGGGGAGATGTGTAATGCGTTTGTGTGATACCTGCGGGCTGTTTGAGTCATGAGGGCATAGAGTTAAGCGGACTATACACGCTAGTATGATAAATACATGCATGGTGAGCACAGTTACCTCTCTATATGCAAGCGGACTAATATTTATCACACAAACTAGAGTTCGTGTAACGATCATGCATGTCAAGGTGAGTATAGATTAGAGTGGTGAGTATAGATACACTAAAAATATACATACCTATATATAAAAATAAAAAAAGAGTTAAAAAAGTAATGTTTACCTGGCCTGTTGGCGAGTGGTTAGTAACCCTGACTGCTAAGCCGGAGGTCATGGGTTCGATTCCTACCCAGGACAAATCTTTGTGTGATGAGCATGAATGTTTGTTCCGTGTCTGGATGTAATTTTTCTATAATGTTATGTACCTATGTAGGTATTTACAAACAAAATGAATTTAAGTAGTATAGCAGTTGTTTAGTACCCATAACACAAGCAAATATAATTGCTTAATTTGGAACTAGATAGCGCTGTGTGAATGTGTGAAAATAATATTATTATATTATAAAGTAAAGAAATGTGAATGTCTACACTCACCTTAAGATTAACAGTTACATAGGTATTTAGAGTTTGTTTTATATGATTTATGTGAGCCATCAATAATGTTAGTATTTTTGATTACATGACTGTTGTTGCTGTACTTTGTAGCTGCTGCATTGAATGAAATGATTTAGTTATAAGTTTATAACTCATTTTATCGTATCTACGTTCCGCCCGTGGCTTCACCCGCATGAAACGTTGAAAAAAACTATATCCTTTTCAAAGTTTTAAACTAAGGTCAGTTGAGTGGTTAAGGCGTGCAACAAAGAAACTCATTAGTTTTTTAATACTACGATCCGATGGTAGTAAACCAGCCTACGACCTGCCTGATGGTAAGCGGTTACCGTAGCTTATGGACGCCTGGAACATCTGCATCATGCGCATTGACCTCCATACTGATGAGAGAAGCAACCATGGTCATTTGTGGAGAAGGGTGGATAAACAATGTGTTCACTTAGTAGAAAGATGGCGTGCGACAATGCCTGCGTGCAATAAAGTATCTAAGTATATTGATGTGCAAGGCGCGTCGCTACTTTGTTCAGCTTCCTATTGTCTAAGTGCTTGCAACTGCGCGTAAGTTAAATAAAAATTGTTATTATATTCTGCATCAAGTAATACAATTTGGCAGTTCAGAAACAATGAGACTAGTTTAGTAAATATTGTGATATAAAACAGGTATTCCAAAATTCTACAAGACGTTATCACAGAGCATAATAATAAATGTTGTTTTTTTTTTAAATACATTATTTTCTGGCATCTATACAGATAGACTGGATTCATTCCAATCCACAAACGTCTTCCTGCTGGGTACGGGTCTCCGCCAAACAATGAAAAATTCCCTCGAATTTAGCCTAGGTACTATAACACGTTGGCTAATGAATAATGAACACTTAATCTTTGATACCTTCATTAAATAGTTATTTACAGCTATTTCCGAGACAGGCTTTAAAATATTAGTAGACACCGCAAACGTACTAGTGAAACCAAACAGATTCACATTTTTATATTAAAATAAATCTGTTAGATGATTACATTTCTGAGATTTAAGCAACATGTGCGAGCATTCGTGGCAGATTTTAATACGTAGGTACTGAAATAAGATTTCATTTATTTATGAAATTAAATTACATTATATAAGACCTGATACATATAGGAAATGTTTCAATATTTCTTATCTTAGCAACACATTTCAATCTGTAATCTTATACGTAGCTACACGTAATGCGAGTACAGCACTCGCCCTAAGGATTACAACTGAGCCGATTACGTCAGCGAAGAAGAACGAATGATTGATTTGTTTCATCATCCCCGTTACTTGAGTTATGTCAGCAGCTTCGACAACAATGTATCTTATGTTCGTTATAATGGATGGAAGCTATATCTATACTACTTTCACACTTACAATAAAATGTTTATACAATTTAAAATAATAATATACAGCAAACTTTCCTTTGAATAAAATATCTGACTGAGAACTGACTCCTGATAAAATGTACCCAAAAGGCTGGCACATTACCACGCCGGGTGAGGCCTTCGGATCATGGGATATCACAGTATCCCATTTACAAATTTAACGATTATAAAGATAAGACAGCATAAAACCTTTTAAAGTTTTATTTACTATTTCATATAATATAATACGTGACTAAGACGCGTTTTATAATAATTTAAGACAGCTTAAGAGATAAGGCAGCCATAAAGCACATAGTTTTGTGTTCCTGCTGGTAAGTATTGGTATCCAGAGTTTATTGGGGAGGTTCTGAAGGTTTCTGAAGGGTCGACAAAGCGCCTCTGATGCTTCTGATGTTAGGCTTCGATAGGCTACGGTAACCTATTACCATCTGGCGGGACATAAGCTCGTTTGTCGCAAAATAATGTTTAAAAGTAATAAGCTTTCAACTTACTATAACTATGTTGGCAGTAGAATAAAATTAATCAGTGAGTTGTAAAACAACAAAGTTGGAATTACTTAGCATTTTGTTTTGCACGCAAGCTTATACAGAGTGCAATCGCAATTGCTAGCAATGTTTTATTTAAAGACAGTAAATCCCGACTAATTTGTCCAAACCAAGAATCGAACTTTACACACTCCCACTGTGCCACGGATAATACTTACTTGTGGTAACTCTAGTCATATAATATTAGTATAGATAATATATATCTATACTAATATTATAAAGCTGAAGTGTTTGTTTGCTTGGTTGAACGTTAGAATCTGAGGAACTACTGGTCCGATTTGAATTGTTTGTTTGTGTTGGATAGCCCATTTGTCAAGGAGAGTTATAGGCTATATAACATCATGCTACGAAAAACAAAAAGAGCTGAGCACTGGCCAAGTAAAGAACGACGGAAGCGTCTTCAAGTTAATAGATAAAATAACCCTTTACTTGTACAAAAGAGCAAATTATTTCGTCCTGTGTCGCTCAGCACTCTGTGGTTATCCTTAGCGTAATTTGTGTCCAACAAACGTATTGTTCATTTCATGGTACACTTGTTTTTTAAGGACATAAAGCTAAAAATTAAAGTAAAAGTATTTTGCTGCTAAACATCCTTTTTGTTTGTTCGTCGTTTAGTTGTTTATTAATACAGAATACTCTATGCAGTAGGTACCTACACCCGTGGTAGGTACTCATATAAACCCACTATTGGGAAAAGTTGTCTTGTCAGACACTTCAATTATATCTACACAAAAATCACATTCATGCGTTCAAACACTCTTTAGGTATATATAGGTATTATAACCCTCTGGATGATTTAAAAAATGGGGTACTTGTCAGAGTAAAAGTTTGATATTCATTGAGCATGAAGGCATTTATGCCAGTTTAGGTGACATTTTCACTGCGATTCTTATACAAGGCAAATTCAAAAAAACAACCTTATCCCCACAAAATCAGTCTACAATCTAATACTTCTTTACCAAAGCGGTTTGTATTCTGTCCAAATCTATCACCCGCCATAAACTATTTACACCCTTTTATCCTTCAATACTTGATAAAAATCGAAAAGAAAAATATCATATAATATTTTCCTTTATACAGAGACTCTAAAGGTTCGATAGAGATTGAACAAAGGGTATATCTAGTTACAAGAACATCCGTCACTTTGATACTTAAAACGATCCTATCGCCACCTATCGTTCTGGCAAACAATACCAGGCATTATATCAAAGGCTAAAGCTTTCTTTTAACACAAGAACAATCTCTTTTATTTCTTGGAAGGATTCTTTCTTGTTATGCCTATTTGTTTGTATAGTGTTTATTTTAGTTGGGCTTATTGTATTCAGTCTACCTAGTTTATTTTCTATCGCAATTGTCTATCGCATTAAAAGTGTTTTATATTTTTGATATTAGAAAATGTCATGAAGACGTTTAGGCTACAATTATTTATATAGTCGGCGTCAGAGCAGGATAAGTGGAAAAAAGTATACAGCAGAAAATAAAAACTTTTTTAAGAGCAATGCAAACAATATACTTATTTTTTTTATATTTTTTGTTTATTTACTTATAGAAATGATTTAAATAAAGATTTTAGTTGCAAAATCAAATAAAAACAGAATATAATAATTCACTTATAAGGAAATATACTAATTAAATTAATAGAATTATTATTTAAGAAGATACAAGGTAATGTGTTTCGCGTATTAATAATATATACTAAATATCATTGAAGTAATTTTATTATTAAATGTTATTTAAGTTATTTTAGTGTTTGTTTGATGAAAGTGTTAGCTAACACTTACATCAAACAAACACTTGTAGTATACTCATAGTCGAAAAAATACCAAATAATAAAACAGCAAACTAACTTTAAATCATATACCACTAGATACAAAATTATCTAACTGATGATGTCATCATACGATTTTTCTCTCTGCAAATGGTATACATTTTCCTCAACAACTCAGTACAATGTCCCCACTTCTCATGGACAGTCACAATACATAGCGACCCACGACCCTGTAACCTAATTTCCCGACCGTTCACAAACCCTAACACACGATTTATCTGCGCTCCAATACAAAGTACTGGCCCTTTATGATGCATTGAAAGGGACCTTGATAAGCTAAGGTTTAGTTTCGCCAGAATGAGTTTAGGTAGTGTTTAGTTATATACTTTATAAGGAAATTGGGAAATTTCCTTATTTACTGTATTGAAAAATGGAATAAAGGTTTCGTTTATTGATGAAAAAATGTACTGTTTTCATTACATATCGTTTGTATAATACAAGACTAAATATCAAAATCTTCGCGGACGAAGTCGTGGGCATAAACTAGTACACTATAAACTTTAAACAATAGACAGTTTGGGACACATCAATGCGATCGAACACGATGTTTGGATGGCGAAGCTCTATTAATCAAGTTGTCACGCTGATTAGATCGCGACACGATACGCGATTGAGAGGCCGGTGTGTGTGTGTGGTCACGATATTAGGCGAGTAGGCAGATGTGTTTAAAGTAACAATAATAATAATAGTTTATTGCCACAAACAGTTACACAGTAATACATTTGAGATAATGAGTACAATATAAAAGTATTCATTTACTATAAAATGTGTCTAAAAGGTAACTAAAGTTGTCAAAGTAATAATTTGCGAGCATAGTTTTTTTCATAATATCAGCCCACTGCCACACACAGCCTACACACACACCAGGCTGATATATGATGATGATAGATTTTGTAATTCATTTTGTAGCAACGAAATGTAAATTTAACACGTTGCATCGACGAAGCAAAGTGGAGCTGCAATGGAGTGGTGCACACAATGACTTAGCTCAGAAGCTCTATAATTTCGTATCTAGCGTAACATAATATCTAAAACCATAATGCAAAAAAAAATTATAAAGGTTAAGGTATCGAAAATTATATTAATTTAATATAATATTTACTTCATTGCAACTTTATAAAACTTATCTCTTCCGCCTGCGGCTATCCCTGCATGTATTTGATTTATGTGTTTGACAATAAAAATATATTAGATGCTATCCCTATTTAGTTATTACTTATTTTTTAAATAAATTTTAAGCTATCCACAATAGCTTTAAATTTATTTTGCTAAGTTTTATACAGATCATTTCAACCTTTCTCGTACATACATCCCGCCATCCCAACGTTCGCATTTACAATACTAGTAGGACAAGGGAAGCCAACTTCAACTTAGACCTTACAACATCTTCCCAATATGAAATTTCATAACAGCTACGAAAACATTCAAGAGCAACTCTTGTTATTGGATCAAATAGCTTCAACAATTTTCGTTTTCATATTTATTTTTAAAATAACGTTCCGTGTACAGTTATTTTTTACATTCGCACTGATTTTAAGTAAATACGAAACAGCTTCGTCGAATATTTGGCAACATTTTATTGTTAACAAACATTAATATTTGTTTGGAATTTTGATCAGCAAATTAAGTAAGTATAAATCTCGTACAGACAGTCCCCCACAATGGAACAAGCCCTGTGTCGCGGGAGACTGTACAAACATACAATTATTTACGGACACAAAGTACACCCAATCTTGGAACAGATATCTATGAATTACTCAAATATTTGTCTCGTGTGAGAATCGAACCCACGTCACTTGGTGCAGTGATGTTAGTGGCAAGGTTAGTTAGTGTGCCTCAAGTCCACTTGGTAGAAGAAGTATAAACCCACTATAGCCATATCACCATCATACTCGTTACATTAATAAGCTCTCAAATCTTTGCACAAAATTAAACACAAAGAAATCTATCTTTTGACTGGCCTGTTGGTCTAGTGGTTAGTGACCCTGACTGCTAAACCGGAGGTCGTGGGTTCGATCCCCACCCAGGACAAATCTTTGTGTAATATTATAGTGATAAAGGTTTGTTCTGTGCCTGGGTGAAATTTATCTATAATATGCAATGATATTTTTTAACATACAATATCATTGATAATATGTATGTATTTACAAAAAAAAATGTATTTAAGTGGTATATCAGTTGTTTATATTTATTATTATAGTAGGTTATATTATTATTATTATCTTATTCTCAAAGCTATCACCATAGGTATCTTCATATAACAAGATTGATAACGCTGCAAGGCCTACGATCTAACGAACTAACCCACGCTCAAATTGATTGCCTTACAACGTATATGGGTGATTTAAAGTATGCTCTACCTCCGCCCTAATACTGTTAGGGTGCATACCTCGTGAAATATGAGTTGCCATGATCCCCTGATTAAATCAAGTACGTCGTTATATCGCTTTTCTTAGGTAACTGCAATCTAAAGTGAAATATATGATTTTTTACACAAAATTTGCTGACACTATTTTTTAGATAACCTGTAATTCAGAACTTGTGACTTTCATAAGAGTTACTTTGTAACCTAGATGAATTCATCATCATTATCAACCCATTAATGTCCCACTGCTGGGCTCGGGTCTCCTCTCCTCCATCTAGAGAGCTGAGAGGGTTTAGGCCATAATCCACACACGCTGGCGTAGTGCGGGTTGGTGGATCGGACATTTCATTCCTCACGATGTTTTCCTTCACCGTTAGTAGATGGTAAGTCACATGACTAGTACATATAAATTCCACAAAGTCAAATCCACATTGGTACTGCTGGTCGGAATCGAACTCGGACCGCGTGTTTAACACGCCGGTCTCTTATCCATTTAGCCACCATCGCTTTTAACTAGATGAATTAACGAGATTTATTTCATGTCACACTTTGAATATAATTTCTGGTGCTGAGCACACGTTCCTGTGATTATCTTATTATTTATTTTTTACATTAAGTAGTTTGTTATAAATTAAATATAGAGAGTCAATACTTCGTTATTTTTATTTACGGGCCCCACGCCCTTTCTCATAAGAAGTCTCATGTTAGCTCGTGTCTCTTTTGCCTAGGCGGCACGCCTGAGGAGAAGGCGGAGACCGCTAGAGTATTATATACCTACTATGTAAGCCTACACTGAGCATAAATTTAGTATGTAAGGTGGGCAGGTACAAAGTTACATAGTTACGTAGTCATAAATCACAACTAGCACACGTACGGTCTGTGACCTGAGTCACAATTCTAAACGTACATTCGTTCATGTTTCATGACAAACAAAGGTATTTACGATTTGTTTACATGCCTCTTAACATAATGTTATTGTATTTATAAATGCTAGAACTTTTGGTGTTAATCACTTTATCTAATTTAGTTCTTTGTTTGTGCCCTAATTTGATATTGGTTTGAATTTATTTAAATCAAAATATATTAGCTAGGTGGACCGACGACCTAAAAAAGGTCGCTGGATCTGACTGAAGGCGGAGGACTGAGTGTTATGGCGCGGGTTAGGAGAGGCCCATGTCCAGCAATGGACTGCAATAGGCTGAAATGATGATAATGATGATGAAATTAAATTAATACAAATTAATCAAATAACCCGCCTCTGGTTGCTGTATGGCAATGGTCAACCCTTGCACCAGAGAAGACCCGGAGCGGGAGTCATCACATAGGTACATTATTTAGTCTGCGCCCTAATTCCAAAACAACCCTAATTCCAAAACAAAGTTTCTTTCACCTGGCGTTGTTTGTATTTTGTTTCTAATATTGAAACTTAGCTTTGGAGATGATTAGTAATGTTATGAGATCTGTTTTTTGTGAAAAGGGTTTCCTGACACTCACAGGAATTTATGTTCTCGAATTATGCTTATTTGTTAAGAAATATTATATTTTCTAAGCGTAAGCGGGACACCAAACCGAATGTTGGCAATATATGTATATATATAAACACGATTTAAGCTTGCCAAGTATTAATAATGTTATTTATTACAAGAGTACTTAAGAGCAATAAGAGTATTTAATCACCTACCTGTAGACATAAAGAAACTTGAAGGAAAATTGTTTAAAACAACTCTAAAAAAGTGGTTAATAAAGTCTGTGTTCTACAATTTAACTGATTTTTTTGCAAATAAGTATTTAGTTATGTACTTATAATTTTAATTTATAAAGAAAAGTAAGTAATATTGCAATGCCCGTTTGGGTAGACTGTCGGAACCAAATTTTATATTTACCAGCACATGTATATAACAGTAATTGCAATAAATGTGTTTGTGTTTAAGACAAAGTTTTCTACGGCAGTTCCGTCGAAGGGGTATGCAACTATTCTGAAGTTCTTTTTTACTAATAGGTACTTGCAACGTACTATATATTTAAATTAAATTTATAAACAAGAATGGCAAAAATCCCTGAAGATGAATCATCTTCAGGGCTTTTAACGGAATTGAAACCCAGTCGACGGTAGCCCCGACTTCTTTACAAAAGTGACCCGTAATGTAATATTAAAATATGTCTTCATCTCTCGTGAGTTTTAATAATTATTCTTTGAATATTATATGATCGTAAAATTACTCTGTCGTCACTTAGTTAAAAACAATCTCACATCATAAATATGAAATTTAATATGAATTCTTACTCCATCGTGATATTGAGTAGTTATGCGAAAACAGCCCTTAAACGCGTAGTAAATAAGTAGCGTCACATAAAGCTAAGAAATACAGGTTAACCTTGAACAATAATCTTGATGTACTAAAATTCACGACAACGTGTGCGTCACGCCACACTCACATGGGGAAATAGATCGTTATCTAGATCTCTACTTACCTATGCGAGCCATTAGCGTTATAATATTACAAAGGAACTTAATATCACGTGAATTAAGTTCTTATTGTTAGTTAATATAAAGTAATCATGCTAGGTCTTAGCTTTTATTTGTAACACTTAGGCTAAGTACGCACTATCAGTGGCCGCTGATGTTGGTTGCGGCGGTTCATCGCACGAAGCGAAGTGGAGGTTTCCGGCAACTGGGACCGCAATTAACTCGGACCGCGTTTGTATGCACAATCGATTTTTTACGTTTTTACTTTTATGTAATGGTTTGTACAATAGGTTTTTTGTGGTCCCAGTTTATTTCGGTCCCAGTTGACGGAAGCCTCGCGAAGTGTTGGTGCGCTGCGCCGAAGTGATTTTTTTCTTTGGACCAGTGAGTCTCACATTACCAGTTTTAAAACATAAAAATAAATAAAAAAAGGTTGGTTCACACTACTACTACGCCGTCCGGTGAAGAAGTCCTGCGGCATAATGTCGCTTTATAAAATAGGAGCAAACAGTTTTAAATTGTAATTGAAATGAAGAAATTTACTAACGCGTGCCTAGCTTTAGTGAAAAATGGAATGTTAGACATTTTATTAATTTTTTGTCGATTATTGTGCTATGTTTACTAGATTTTTGACCCCGCTATGATGTTAGGTCATTCAAGTGAAGCATGCATAGCAGACATTTCGTTTCTATAAGGCCCAAAAAGATTAAATAAAGAAAGAAAATTAAAAGCGTCATCAAATCTGACTAAGGCGTTGCCCTAATAGAATGCGATCACGCGACGAAATCAACGCGGTCTTATTTCGTTCGCGCGGAAGTGACTTTATTGTTTGTATTGACAACCATACTTAGCACTGCTGTTGCTTGCTTGCTTTGCTTGCTGTACAAACTGTGATGTGAGCCCGCTGCCGCTCTCATCGATCGATTATTAGCACGAACGTGATCGCTTTCTAATAGAACACTGCCTAACTCAAAGTCGAGATTCAGAGTGCCAATGACTAGTATTTAAACAATACACGTGCGTGGGATAATACATTATATTATATTGAAATTCTATATGGTTTGTACAATTCTAACTTCATCACTTTGGTGTAGTCGAAGCCTTAGTTTGCCTATTCAACGCTTTTACGTATGCTTATTCAGAATCTAGTCTATCAAATACAACAACTCCACTATTAAATATAAATCTATTAGCATCACGCAAAAATCGACTCTATGTTATTAAAATAGAAGATATTTTATTTTAACGTTGAAGTTAGGATATTATTCAGCTGAGTGATTGTATTTAGAGTAACATTTTACGCCGGGTTGTGAGTTTGAATCCTCATGGTTGACTAATGACAAACGGACTTACGTGGGTGTAATAAGTTAAAAGTTCTCATCTCGCTGTGGTTCAACAAAATATACTGATGTTTATTTCGAGCCGGCCTGCGCATCTCTCTATTATATTGAAGTGAATCAAAATTAATGTTACGTATCTTCCCTATCTTTCTAGATTTGTTTCACAATTCATTTTTTGTGAAAGTGCTGGAAGTGCTCTACAAATGATCAATCCTAGGTAGTAAAAAAGCTGCTTCTAACCCAATAAATAATACTGAAAGTGTTTATGCTATTTGCTTATGTTTATATCAAAACTTGACTGCAAGCAAAACAAGTCGTTTTGGAAACTTAGTCAAAATTTCTGTTTTGACATTATTTTACGAATTAGCTTGTGTATGTTTACAAAAACGTTTTTACTCACAACACGATCACATATTGAGCGAACGCCGCAAGTTGACCACACACCACGCATTATTCAAGGCCTTGGGTCATGTGGACCCAACAAAACAATTAATTTACATATTTTTCTTTCCGACCATATTAATTTATAATTCGGAAGGTTTAATTAAGAGATTAAGGGTAAGCTGTATTTATTTTTATTCACAAGTATTTGACCTACTTTGTGAGCTTTTGTAACAAACATGGAATTTAGTATTTCCTATAAGTGATGACGCTGAAAAGTTCTTGAATGGAAACCACGCACCGGTAAGTGCAGCATAGGACGTCCACCCACAAGTTGAACTGATACCTGGTACAGACTGCAGAATCGCGCTGGATGCCCGGTCTTGTCAGAAATCTCTTGAGGAGGCTTGAGGATTTGCACTGGAGATAGTCCAGTGCAAATCCTATGGCTGATAGGATCATAATGGTAATAAGCGAATTGGCTAATATCAATACTTTGTATTCAGTATATTTTTTCAAATCATCAGCAACCCATTAATGTCCCACTGCTGGGCTAGGGTCTCCAGCTCTCCTCTACCTAGAGGGCTGAGAAGGTTAAGGCCATAAACCACACACGCTGGCCTAAAAATGCAGTTTGGTGGATCAGACATATCCATAGATTTTTTCTAGGATAGGTACTATGTGGGTTTCCTTACGATGTTTTCTTTCACCGTTAGCAGATGGTAAGTCAATTGACTAGTACATATAAATTCCCCAAAGTGAATTCCACATTGGTACCGCTGGTCGGAATCAAACTCGAACTCGATCCATTCGGCTACCCCATTTTCTTTTAAGTGAAATATTTTTTCATAAAATTCATCTACAATTTCGCAAGTCTTATTTTCGCATACACGTCATCAAATAACATCCAATAACATTAAGTATATTGAGTGTGGAGGTTTCTAGAACGCGTAGGGATACGGTAATGTGTCGTAGAGGTTCGCCCTCGACCTTCACCTTGATCCCTAGTCCTTAACGATCTGTCGTATGTACATATCGTACCGTGAGGGGATCATTCTGCTTGTCACTGTACGTTCACATGATGTTTGATATTATTCGTCTTCAAGTGACATTGGTATTGGCAGTTACTGACGTGTCGGTGGAAAATGTACTTAATGAGATTGTAAATACTTGTTAAACTCATTATAATTATGACAAAAGTTAAAATATTTCACATACTTTCGAAATATTTTAAAATGAATTTGCAATTATTGTCGTACCTGGTGTTGGAATTTATCATATTGCCGAGATGGGTCCCATATTGAGTTTAATCAGCAATAAATCATCATCATTATTTATCAATTATATTATCAGCCTTGAACATAGGCCTCTCCAAGAGATTTATTTTTAAAATTATTTATAGTTTCTACAAAAACATCATAATGTAATATATTGTTGTAATATTATGAGCGCAGTGTGGGGGCCCCCCGCCAGATAGACCGAGGACCTAGTAAATGCGGGTGGCCGTTGGATGCGGGCGGCACAAGTTGGCGCTGTGGCGGAAATTAGGTGAGGCCTATGTCCAGCAGTGGACGTTGTTGGGCTCATATCATAATGATGATGATGAATAAAACACCAAGGTTTAAAACTGTGCTAATAGTCAGTCTATATAAGCATAAATGGTTACCTATTAAATTATTTTTAGATTTTTAAATCCAGTCCCGATCCTGCTGTTGGGATTAAATAGTAGATTTCAGTAGTAGATAGCCAGAATACATTTTAATCTTCATTTTACTCCGAATCATAATGATTTGTCATCTTTCACGGTTAACTAGCTAATAACTTCGGTTCCATCTCAATTAGCATCATTAGGGACTGTCGACGCTTGTTTCGTCGATAAAAGCTCCAAATTGCTTTTGCAAACATCATTATTTTCCCTCTTCAGTATAAAGAGACGTTGGATTTAAGGAAATGGACTTAATTGATTTCGAGTACATGTTGACATTATAGGTACTTCAGACTATTACGACCCGCGGCTTTGATTGCATAGCCGCAGGAGAACTAAAATGAAATATTATGTTAATATACTTACATTTCTACAGGGAAGTATTTAACCATTAATCTTCCTTTATTTAATTTTCATAAAACGGGTTTACCTCTACGTATAATATTTAAAGGACCAATTACAAAAATAATATAATAATATTTAATATTCTACCACATTCACACAGCGCCATCTAGTCCCAAAGTAAGCAATTATATTTGCTTGTGTTATGGGTACTAAACAACTGATATACTACTTAATTTTTTTTTTTTTTTTTCTAAATACATACATATTATAGGTAAATTACACCCAGACACAGAACAAACCTTCATGCTCATCACACAAAGATTTGTCCTGGGTGGGGCTCGAACCCACGACCTCCGGCTTAGCAGTCAGGGTCACTAACCACTAGACCAACAGGCCACAAAATGTTTTAAGGTAAGAAAATAAACTGTAATAATTAATATTTATCATTATGTATTCTTAATCCGTATAGTGACGGATTAAGAATACATAATGTCACTACCCCATTTCAACCCGTGGGTGTCGTAAAAGGCGACTAAAGGAAAAGGAAAATTCGAAACAAAACCCTATACCAACCCGTCTGGCCAGCGTGGTATTGTAGGCTAAATTCCCTCCACAATATTTGGAAGAGACCCTTGCCCAGCAGTGGGACGTTTATGGGTTGAATGTAATGTAATTAATATTACCATGCCGCATGTGGCTAATGTAACTAGATAAATATGATACTGAATTCAATGTACCCGTTTTTTTTTTTTATACTACGACGGTGGCAAACTGACGTACGGTCCGCCTGATGGTAAGCGATTACCGTAGCCTAATTCATTCACATATTATGTAAAAAAATAATAAATTGCCTAATATTTGCCCGACATTTCAATCGAAATGCACAGATCATGGTAACGGGATGACTGGAGCAGCCGAGTGATCTTCAATGCATACTCTGTAGCTAAGCTCACTTTAGCCTTTGTTATTAGTACAAGACCTGCCGCTTCTTTGACACACTACACTAATGACTTCTACACACTGGTCCACTTGTTCACATCACTTGCTAATGACGGGATGCCAGTTTGCTATGAATTATGGATATATCTTGATAACTATCACCTCTTAAACTTGTTAAATAACAAATATGTGCACTAGTTTTTGGATTTATTTTTTTTCTGACTGGCCTATTGGTCTAGTGGTTAGTAACCCTGACTGCTAAGCCGGAGGTCGTGGGTTCGATCCCCACCCAGGACAAATCTTTGTGTGGATAATGGAGAATAAAGGTTTGTTCTGTGTCTGGATGTAATTTATCTATAATATGTATGTATTTACCAAAAAAAATGTATTTAAGTAGTATATCAGTTGTTTAGTACCCATAACACAAGCAAATATAATTGCTTACTTTAGGACTAGATGGCGCTGTGTGAATGTGGTAGAAATATTATTATTATATTATTGGCGGTTTTCGTCTTCATTCATTCGCACAAGTAACATGTTAAACATTAACAAGTTAAGCCTTCAACTGTTGCTATACTCTCGTACACAAATTAAAACCCAGTTAGCAATAAATTTGCAACTAACCTACAACAGTCTTAAAGCACTTTTAGGTCTTTCTACTCTAATATTTTCTCGTCTCGTTGTATTAACTTGGACCCTAGAATTGTACTTGGTAATGGGTTTATTCCCTATTACATCGGACTAATATGTGGACCTCTTATTTGAGACCTATTACAATGGCGAGTACCTAATACAATATTTGATATATAGTTATTTAATAACGTGGGTGTTGTACAAGGCAATTAAGGGAGTTCCCTTATGTAGACAAGTGCACTGCGAAAAAAGGAAAATTCGAAACAAACCCTATACCAACCCGTCTAGCCAGTGTGGTATAGTAGGCTAAATCCCACAATGTTTGGAGGAGACACGTGCCCAGCAATGGGACGGTTATGGATTAAAATGATTATGATGATATAATAAGGTTAGTACATCCTATTTTTCATTTTTTTTTTCAATAATTTGAATAATTTGCAAGTGTAAAGTCACAACATATTATGAAGGATAGCTATTTAAAAAAATCTTCTTAAATAGTCTTAGAACATTAGGTTACTTTTACCTATTTAAAAGTGTACCTATCTAATTTGTTGTGTATATGTTTCAAATATATATTGATTTATTAAAGTATTGAATGAAGTACGTGTAAGTAACATATATATATTTAGTGGAAAGTCAAGACGGCTACCACTAAGTTATTTTTTACATTACGATGAATATGTAGTTTCGATAATATGAGGGAACGGGTAAACACTCATCCAGACATACAAACAATAAACATACAAGTAGCTTTTCAAAATTATTACCTCCTTTTCACCCTTTATCTCAAATTTACGTAACCTAATGAACAGCTCATAAAATGAGAACATAATAGACCTCTGCCTCGCCCTTTGGGTCAAATAAAGCGTGATGTATGTAACAAAAACTATCCATGTGAATAAAGCACACGTTTACCATGAATCCCTCCATTTTGTCCGTTTTGAGAACAATTCAATATAAATAGTGAATCAGTAGGGGCCAGTCACGTCCGCGACCGTTTCCCTATAAATGACCAAGGTCACTTGCCAAATCAGCCTTTAGGTAAGATCTTTGCACTTGAAAAAAGGTCAAATTGAAATTTCTTGACCGTGCATGTTTGTTGGGGTCAAATTAAATACTTCACACCCTGATCAAAAAAGTTGTGTATACGATTTAATAGACATACTATTGGCACTGAAAACCTACTCGGTATTGATCAGGTCAATAGCGCTGTCGAATGTTTAAAAATTTTAAAATGGGCGCTGACATTTTCATCAATCAAATATTGAAATTGTGGGAAGGGATCTTTAGCGCCTTTAGGTGACACCGTTTAGTTAATTTTCATATTGTTGTGAACATTCGGTTTTCCCAGAGAAGATAATCTTTGTTTTAGTGGAGTCCGGCGTTAGCAATACCCTCTCTAAATTATAAATAATGCGTTGCAATTGGGTAAAACAACGGAGACTAGATTTGTTTCGGAAACCTGACTGTATACATACCATACAAACAAAACATTCATCAGACCGTTCATAATCCTATATGTTTCTAACGGAAAAACCTAATGTTAAACTGTAATATCACAAAATATAATACAAACATACTATAAAAGGCTTTGTCCTGACTGACTGACAGACAACGCACATCCTAAACCGCTGGTCGTAGCGCCTTGAAATTTGGAGGGTGTGTTTGTCCTAATGTCTAGAGGTGTACTAAGAAAGGGTTTTTAAAATTCAACCCTTATGGATAGTTTATATTTCGCTTTTTCTTTAAAATTATTATCGGAAGAAGATTTGAAAGACGAAGAAGCTCTGCCCTGCCAATAGCGTCTAACTATAAAACTATATCGACGCGAGTGAAGCCGCGGGCAAAAGCTAGTATTTATTAAAATCCTGTTCACAAAACCGCAGCTCTCAGGTATGCTTATTGACTTGTCAAATTGAAACCTCAGGAAAGTTTAAAAATTCATCGCTAACTCAATTTCATGATTAACTTTTAGCTTTATTCTAAGAATAGCTTTTAATCTACATACGGTTCATTGGAGAGCGAGTTCACGTTCCGTATAATGTCACGGCGTGGGTTTAGATTGAATGAATGGCTCATAGTTAGGTGAACAGTGGAACATGGAAATAGCTTTATACTCTTCTTACTTTAAGAACGTACTGTCGTTGCTAACGCTATATTGAATGTAACAGGAATAGAAATCAACAATAGGCTTAGTATTCGAAATCCAAAGTATCGCACATTACGTTAGATAGATGTCTTGTCAATCGATTTAAGTTGTGGAAGATTATACACAAGAAACATTAAACAGTTCAAGTTCAAAATATTGTCTGATGACGAATCAATAGTGCTATTCTGTAAATACCAGATCGCTTTCGAGTCTCACTCAAGCGAAACCCGCTTCGAAACTAAGGGAGATTTAATATCTCACCGTGGATTCAGCGTTCGAGATTGTATATGTGCTTACAGAATAGTACTACAGGTTTATTATCAAACATAGTAAAGTATTTGTGGACAGAAGTGTATTCGGTATGCGGCCCTTGTACCATCTTTCATCATAACCATGCCGTTTCCCCGAACACAAACCCCCATTAACAAAAAAAATACATAATAATTCATCCACAATTATGTATGTATATAGAATTTGTTTCATGGCAGACCTGTTAGCTTTATACTGTATTTTATTCGGTCGTAGTATGGAAACTGCCCTGTAAACTATACAAGCCGGAATGACAATAGACTATTGTATTGTGATAATAGCCTCTAATCTATTGTTGGGAACGCGTTTCTAAGAGCTTATCTTGTTGGAGCTAATAACGGTAGGTATTAAGGACGTAACAGCATTACTTGATTTTTATGTTCAGTTGTCGCGATAATTTCGTCATTAAAGTTAGTTGATATTAGGTCGCATGCAGTAGCTAGCATTTTATCATTTCTCACATAAATCGGTCAGTTATATTCAGTCTTCATTTTATTTTTAGCCTAATTACGTGACGTCCCTTGTTCGGTGATATGTTGTGGGCGTTTGATATTTATTACTTTGACGTAAGAGAGGGCAATCGCAGGGTTATCCTTTTATTTTAACAGCTACTGTTTTGACTTTCGCCAAAAATAAATATGTTTTTAGTAATTTACGGGGACATTTATTTAGCTCAAATTACGTACATATTTAATAACTCAAATTGGGAACGTTATGCTACTGGTGGAAGTAAAAAAAATGGTAGTACAATCCTCCTAATATTAAAAGTTTGTGAGAATGAATGGATTTTGGAATCTTTGTTTCCCTTTCTCTTTTAAAAACTAAATAAGATTTGATAAAACTTAGTGCAAAAATAAACTAGGTATGTGGGTGAAGTACTTTACGTATAGTAACACTATACGTAAAGTACTTCACCCACATAACTTCTCAATATTAAGTAATAACTTTGTCCTATCTCCCTTAATAACATTGTATAGTCTAAGTTTAGATTGTAACGCTTATCTCTGAACCAATAAATTGTATTTAACTAACCAATATTGGCCCCATTTTCGTCGTATATTACTTTATTAACTTGTGCTTGGTGGGATCACAAAAGGATTGTCTCTTGTCTGCGGAGGCCCTTATAATTCTAGGGCCTCCGCAGACAAGAGACAATCTTTTTGTCGTTCTGAGTAAATTGCTTGCATCTGTGTTATGTTGAAATTTATTATTATTATTATTTTTATTTCAAATGTGATGCCCCTTGTATTGCAGGCATCCATAGGCTACGGTAACCGCTTACCATCAGGCGGACGGTACGTCTGTTTGCCACCGTCGTGGTATAAAAAAAAAAAGAATAGAAAACAGTAATAAAATAATAGATACCACTAGGCATTTTAAACCATTACAAACAAATCTCTATGCAATAGATAAAAATTACAACGCCAATCTGATTTCAACTTAAATATTATGTTTTAATGTGACGGTGCTATGTTGAAGGACAAAAAGTTCCCCGAGGACTTAGTCGGTGCGGCGCAGGCACTGAAGCTGATCGCGGATTTAAGTGCCGTGTTTTAATCGCAGCAAGTTAAACTAAGGACATTAGGTATAGTTTTAGTTCGCTAAGAGTTTCTAGTCGAACTAATGCTTCTAACAATTTAATTAATTGTCTGGATTATTTTGATTTGCTAAAATATTTAACTAATTATATTATTATCAATGTAGGTATTGTCATTTATATAATAAAATCATCATTTCATTATCACAACCCATCAACATCCCACTGCTGGGCAAGGGTATCCTCCAAATATTTTGGGGGGAATTTAGCCTACTATCCCACGCTGGCCAGACGGGTTGGTATAGGGTTTTGTTTCAATAATTCAATACAAAACCCTTTACCAGCTCGACTGGCCTGCGTGGTATCGCTTCGGCTTCCCTCCAAAATATATAAACCCAAATTGTAAATTACAAAAGATTGTAACTATCCATTTTTTTTAAAAGAGTGTCGTGAGTTTCTTGCCAGTTCTTCTCATAGCTCCACCCCGTCAGCGAACTGGTCGTAGGCAAATTTGCTGATTTTTTTTTTGGATAACCTGTTACATTCTTAACTTGTGACTTTCATAAGTAACTTGTAACTTGTTACCTTGTAACCTAGATGAATAAACGAGATTTCATTTTATTTCATTTCATTTCAAATATTTGGAGGAGACCCGTGTCCAACAGTGGGTAATTTAAGGGATGTAATAATCGTGAAAATTCACGAAGCTGTAATAAGTAGTTATTAATAACTATTTGATTCATCATCATCATCATCATCAGCCTGTACTAGTCCACTGCTGGACATAGGCCTTTCCGATTGCTCCTCTCTATTTGATTGATTAGATTAAATTATGATCCTTACGCCGGACTTATCGTTATTAATTTCCCTTTAATCTGTTTAACAATAGCATCTATTGGAACCTCTTAATTGCTACATTCGTTCGATTCACTAACTAGAAACTATTATAATATGACTCAGTCCATGATTGATTCATAACCGTCAGCATAGCCGGTTTCCACAGAGGTAGTTTCCCTTTATAAGCCGGCACTATAGAGAAACCGGGATTAAAACTGGACTAGTACTAACAGGTAAGTGACGGCTCGTTCCAATTCGATCTGCGTCGCTTAAGACCAGAGAAAGCGAAGTATTGATACAGTAGAAATGATTTTATCAATAACTTATTTATTAATAGCGAGTTCTCTAACCACGTGTGTCCTGTTTGAATCCATTTTTAATCACGACTTACGTCTTTTCAAATTTATTCGCGATGACACAGAGTTTATGGAGATTTCAATTTACAATAATATTATTTTTTTAAGTTTTCCTGAAATAAATTAAAATATAAAATTTTGTTTATTCATCTAGGTTACAACTTAACTATTTTGAAAGTCACAAGTTAAGAATGTAACAAATAAATCCGATAAGGTAATGTCAGCTTATTAGCCTACAACCAGTTCGCTGACAGAATAGAGCCATGAGAAACTAAGAGTACCTACTCAAACTCAAACTCAAACTCCCTTCTCTTCCTTTAGTGGTAACCCAAAACTGTCTTTTATTGGCATTATAAACTGGTTAGATATTCTATAAAAATCTAAACGGAATCAAGAAATTTCTTTTCAGAAATTTTATGCATATTCTTATTAGGTACCCTACAAAAATCTATTGAGATGTTATATTTTATTTAAATGTAAATTATATTTATTTTATTATTACCATTGTATAAGCAAATTTTGTTTTGTATGAGGAATCACTAGATTCCTCATACAAAACAAAATTTGCTCCTTTCAGCATTGTTTCTAGAATCTAGTTCATTAAGACATCTTCAGGACTAAGCCACGCTTTGTATTACGACGTGGGGCAGAGCACGTTTACTGCTTCAAACTGAATCAAACCGTTCAACTTTACGTCTATCGTCTAACCTAACCTATTCTCCTATATATTAAACGTTTTCTACGGAAAATAAAAGTGCCGAGTAATAAGATGAAAACAAAACGTGGAAAAAAAATTTTTTCAACAATGAAAACAAAAAATCACTTGAAAGTGAATTGTGCCGGAAAAAAAAAACCGGTCAAGTGCGAGTCGGACTCGCACAGTGATGGTTCCGTATAAACATTATATATATAATTTCTTTTACATGTTTTTTTATGTCAAAGTAAAGTAAGATATTACTTGTACAACTTTCATGATTCTAGATCAACGCGAAACACAGTTGGTTTCCTTCCTTTCCTTGTCAGGTACGGAACCGTAAAAAGGATTAAAAGTTAAAATTTTGACAAATTAAAGACGGTAGTTCAGATAGTCTTGTAACAAAGCTAAAAATCGCTTGTTCTGAATAAATATAATAAATACATTAACATTCATTTCATTTCATTAACAATGTATTCTTAAAATTCGGAAAAACACCCATGATTCGTTTATTCAGTCGTGAAAAAATACTTCTGACCTTCTAGCAAAATAATGAAATATCACCAAAACTTTATACGTATAAGAATCCTTCACGAACAAAAAGGTCTTCAGAAATCGGAGCTTTGGGAAAATTCAATAGAATAAGAGTAAGCTTATATAAGGCAAATGCTATAAACTTAAAATAGTACGTGTAAAAACATGTAGCCTTTGGTAAAACGAAATCTTCTGAACATTCACACCCGGGAATGCGGTGAATTAGATCGAGAAAGTTCGATTTATTCTGTGTATGTTTATGGAATAATTCGGCTTTAGCAAATCCAATGGGATAACAAATTTGACAAACGAACTCAAGCATTCGGAAATTGAAAAGAAGAAACATTTTCTCGACATGTTTGCTTTTTGTATTTGAGGGCTTGTACTTTATAAATAGCCTGCTACTTTCTTTAAATATTTCGCTATCTATGCATGTGTATATATTACGGTCCTAGCCATCATAAACCCTAGCCCCCTCTCTACCACAGAGTTCAAACTAAGTAAGATCAGAATAATAACAAAACTTAATAACAATAGAAATGGCTCTATTGTTTACCCACCCAAACTCTGAACCAAGATTATAATAGACTCAACATATTAGCACAAAGTTGTTCGAGAACAATCCTAAACTGAATTTGTTTTTGTTGGTTTAAGAATAATTCACATAACTTCTGTCAACTACACAGACTTCGAAATATAATAAGTAGTTTCTTGTAGTAAATATTTTTGTATAGAAATACTTAAGCCTAATTACTTTTCAGAATTGAATCATAAATTGAAATATCGCAAAATATAACTAAATAAATTGCGAGTCCATGAAATTAAATTATAACAGAAGTATTACCTCATCTAAGCTCAAATTAAATTTGTTGTCGTCCCAAAAATGCCTTTGAATAATCCGGGATTCATAATAATTTTATTACATTCCTACAGACGTAAACTTCATGGAATGGTGATGAAATTGTAACTTTAGATGTACGTTAATAGGTCAGACAGTCGCGACAAACAGTACCATAGTTTAGATGACACTACATAAATAACGTCAGATTTTGACATTATCAGTGAAAGATCACATTTATATGGAATAAAATGTATTTGATTTCTATTTCACTTCACTTCTGCCATAAAGTTCAACTGTTGCGAGTTTAATTTTTAAAGTTCTTATGGTCATTTAACTTAAAAATATTTACATGTTCTTTGTTATAATTATTGAGTCCCGATATTTCACTATTCTAGTTCTTCCGTGATAATCCCGAATAATATAATATTAATTTATTATGTTGCAACTTGTGAAAATGAGTTTCATTACAAAAGTTGTTTACTTCTTGTGATGTTTAATTTTATTTTTTTAAACTTACTGCTAAGTGGTATCGCTTGTGTTTATTTTAGAGTAAATTATTGAAAAATCACTCTGATTTAATCGAACGCCTTTAATGAACATTTTGTTACAAATTTGATAAGAGGAAAAAAAACTATACTTGAGGTGTTGACCTATTTTAGTCATTGTGCTTAGTACAGCTACTTCTCTGATATAATTATTTTTTTCTATTAGATTCATTATTAAGCAAATAGAGATTAATAAATTAGAATAAAATCCAGATTTTAGTAATATACATTCACACTTTTATGAAGCAAATTTGCTTTCATATTGCTAAAACCTTATTAAAACTAGCAATGATAGCTGTGACTTCGTTCGCATTCTATAAGACGTCTACAGAAAAAATAAATCTCAAAAAAAAAACAATTTAAGTATTTAAAGTAGGCCAACCTAAAAGAAATACAAACTAAATTTAATTTATCACGATACAAATTCGAGCAGTGGGCGACCTTTTCAAATAAATTCTAATGAATCTGTTTCAAATGGTAGCCAGAATAATAAAATTGTTCGCACTAATCGAGTCTACGTATTAAAAAAAATTCGAACAATTCTAACATTGTTACTAAATTATCTGTCGATCAAAAACCACGGTGCGTCAAGTCTCTGACATAGATTGACAGTTTGAGCCCATATCGCACCACACTCTGTGATATCAAACAAATTGAGAAAATATTACAAACTCTAGATTAAATTTCACAATATTAAAACGAATTGAGATAGAAAGAAACAGCAAAAAAAAAGATATAACACTGATGATGATCTGATTAGATAGAAAATTTAGATACATTATTGAGTTTTTTGATTATATCGATGAATAAATTACTTTAATAAATGACTGGCCTGTTGGTCTAGTGGTTAGTAACCCTGACTGCTAAGCCGGAGGTCGTGGGTTCGATCCCCACCCAGGACAAATCTTTGTGTGGTGAGCATAATGGTTTGTTCTGTGTCTGGGTGTAATTTATCTATAATATGTATGTATTTACAAAAAAAAATGTATTTAAGTAGTATATCAGTTGTTTAGTACCCATAACACTAGATGGCGCTGTGTGAATGTGGTAGAATATTATTATTATTTATCTATATTTAAATATTATGTTATCGAGAGTGAATGGGAAATACATTCTTAATTTATTTATTACTCTTTAAGGGTAGGCAGAGATACCTATTGTCTCGGTTAATCATCATCATCATCATTTTAACCCAATACCCCACTGCTGGGCATGGGTTTCCTCCAAAGAATGTGGAGGGAATATAGCCAACTATACCAAGCTGGCCAGACGGTTTGGTATAGGGTTTGTTTCTTTTTTGGCATAACTCCCTTAGTCGCCTACGACACCCACCGGTTGAAATGGGGTAGTGACATGATGTATTCTTAACCACTACGCAACGGTGACAGTCAAATGACTCACGAATTACTAAATATTTGAGACGTCATCAAAAATAGTGAACAACATTTATAGCAAATCAATAGGTCATAATATAATTGACTAGAGAAAATTCAAAAGGAAAAGCAAGAGAAAAATCGAGAATGTTGACAAACGTTCCCAGTATCGTGACTGTGGGTTGTAAGACCTCAGTAGGAAGCATGTAGGTGTTTATCTATTTCAGTAGCAACCCTAATACGTAGGGGTGGCGAGGCGCAAATATTCAATTTACATGAAAGCGGCTCGTAGAACGGAATTTATATGAACATCTGTTCCCGTCAATGTAGAGGAAATTTCTCATTTTTCTGCCATGTGTAGTTTTTTAAAACCGTTCTTTGATCGAATGGTGTTTGAGACTTATTTTTATGAATCACAAGAAATAATATAATAATATTTATTCGATGAATCTTGAGGCTTAATAATTATAACGACGGGCTTGTTGAGGTTATAACCATATTATAAACTAGTTTTAATTGTAACTGCCTCGGTGGCGCAGCTAGAAGTGTATACGACTGCTGTGCAAGAGGTCCCGGGTTCGATTCCCGGGTCGGGTGAAAATGGTATTGGACTTTTCTAACATGAAATTCCAGTATAGAGATTTACCCGGAGTTTGGTAAACAAATGTTCCCGGTAGATGACAATGGGCTCGCCCCCTGTTTCATGGGACCAAACATAGCTGGCGAAATGTGGGTGTGAAACACCTCTGCTATGTTATGTTATGTTTAATTGTATTTCCGACAATGTCAAGTGGTACTAAACTTTCGCTAACAAGAGCGATTCGGAAATTGTATTTCAACTACAATAAAAAGCGTTCCAAATTACAATTACTATGGTATTTTTTTTTTTAATTTGGCCTGTGTCATCCCACTGCTTGGCAAAGGCCTATTATAATTAAATAATTACAGTACCACATAATTATGAGACGACCTAAAAAAGGTCGCTGGGTCTGACTGGAATGCGGAAGGCGGAGGACAGAGTGCTATGGCGCGTGTTAGGAGAGGCCTACGTCCAACAGTGGACTGCAATAGGCTGAGATGATGATGATGACTCATCGTTTGCCTAAAAATGACTTATTAGTACAAAATAAGTCATTTTTAGGCATTTTAAGACATTTCCATTGCCATTTCTAATAAAACATTCAGATCATTTTTCGGGTTTGCTCAAATATTTATTTTATCCTAAAACAATATTTTGCAGACAAATTAGAGAAGAAATAACACATAACTTCAGTAAACAACCCTTCGCTATCATAATTCTAGATGTTTGTATGAATTAAAACAACAACAGCCTCTTAGTTCGAAGTTTCATTTATTAAATAACTTGTAGCACCTCGAGGGCTTGGGTCGCTCAGCATTGAGAGAAAGAACAAACATATTCTGTTTGTACAGGTATTTAAATATAAATAAGTTGATTGGATAAAAGTAGACTTATAAACTAATGAATAATGTAATAATATAGTTCTGTTAAGGTACTGTAATCTGTTATAAAACACGTGTGGAAACAAATGTCATTGGCTTATTGTCATATTAATAATATCATCATCATCATCAGCAACCCATTAAGTCCCACTGCTGGGCTCGGGTCTCCTCTCCTCTAACTAGAGAGCTGAGAGGGTTCAGGCCATAATCCACTCACGCTGGCCTAGTGCGGGTTGGTGGATCAGACATACACTTAGAATTTCTTCTAGGGTATGTGGGTTTCCTCACGATGTTTTCCTTCACCGTTAGCAGATGGTAAGTCACTTGACTAGTACATATAAATTCCACAATGTGGAATCCACATTGGTACTGCCGTTCGGGATCGAACTCGGACCGCGTGATTTGCACGCCGGTCCCTTATGCATTCAGCCACCATCGCACCATTAATAATATACCGTATTGTTATTTAATGTACTAGTTATTTAGCTGTAAGTTATCCATGTACTTAATAAGTAAATTAGAATTTTTCAGTATTGAATCTCATAAATGAGCTATTCTACAACATAATTTTACAAATATAGGAACGACGTAAATGTTTCTGATAGAAATTCGTACAGTAATAAAGTGTTGCTTTTCATTTTATTTATACAGACATCTTCCTGATAGGAATTAGCACAAAATAAAATTAAATGGTTTTCTAAAAGTAATAATTGTAAATTTTGGTGCGACCACCACGGTAGCATAATATAGAGAAGTACCCGACGACGGCCCGCCTGATTCACGCGGTAAGTTGCGTGAAACTTCAAATACCTATCCTGTCGTTGTAACCTGATCCCAAAATTAGGTAATACATTTTCTTATAATATAATAATAATAATAATATTCTACCACATTCACACAGCGCCATCTAGTCCCAAAGTAAGCAATTATATTTGCTTGTGTTATGGGTACTAAACAACTGATATACTACTTTAATATTTTTTTCATGTAAATAAATAAATAAAAATGTTTATTCATCTCCACAAATTACATATTCACGTGATACATTGACAAAAAAGTTTGACCTAGTTTGTAATTTGTGGGAGATCTGGAGTCTAAACTAAGCCGAAGCCTGTATTTTAGAACTCCAGGCCCCCCAAATATATACATATTATAGATAAATTACAACCAGACCCAGAACAAACCTTTATGCTCATCACACAAAGATTTGTCCTGGGTGGGGATCGAACCCACGACCTCCGGCTTAGCAGTCAGGGTCACTAACCACTAGATCAACAGGCCAGTCTTATAAATTTCTTATTTTACCTTCTACCGTCCTTATTTTAGACATCCAAAAACTTAAGTACCTACCAACATTCAATTACACGTATTACGCCATATCATTGGCCCCAATTGCCCTAACAACTAAAGAGGGCAGAGGAATGATAGCTATTTAACCTGTCTCTACAGTACCTTCGTTAACCCAGTAATTGTAACATTCGCTTTAATAAAATCCCCGCTGCTCGCCTGTGCAATAAAACTGAGCTAGTTTATTGCGCCATAACAGAGATACTAACTTGTATACGTCTATACTCACTATATAGATGAGACTTGACTGGCCTGTTGGTCTAGTGGTTAGTGACCCTGACTGCTAAGCCGGAGGTCGTGGGTTCGATCCCCACCCAGGACAAATCTTTGTGTGATGAGCATAAAGGTTTGTTCTGTGTCTGGGTGTAATTTATCTATAATATGTATGTATTTACACAAAAAAAAAAATGTATTTAAGTAGTATATCAGTTGTTTAGTACCCATAACACAAGCAAATATAATTGCTTACTTTGGGGCTAGATGGCGCTGTGTGGTTGTGGTAGAATATTATTATTATTATTATTATAGATGTACTAAATCAAGTTCTGACGTTTTTCATTTCTATAATTGAAATAAAAAACAATGTCTTGTAAATTCACTGTAGAGAGCTAAAATAATCTATTTCCTAATAATCTGTGTATCGTACGACGATCAGGGATAAAAAAATTATAACACAAAAAATTGGTCGCTTATTAATGTAAATTTGTCACCAAATATCAAAATTTGTCGGGCACTATGATTCAAAAGTTATAATGGTTTATAAGTGGTCAATCTTGAGAGCATCTCCTCAGTTTGGCCGCCAAACTAATATACAATAATATACAATGTTTTCAGTATTGGCCTAAGTTTGGCCAATATTGACAAACATAGTTTGGCCAATATTGACAAACATAGTTAGACCATATTGATCGAGTAGATATGATCAAGTTATGTTGTCCCAATTACAAACAATTTACCTTAAAATACGATATCGTGACCGTGAATTAAATAGTATTTCACTTCCTACTAAACAAACTTAACCTTAATTTGTTATCTAAACTCATAACTGGTTAACTAGAACTTTAAACACTTAAACTTAATGTCAACAACAGACGTTTACTTATTCAGAGGCATTCCCTCGTCCAAGCATAGTCAGTCCCCTGGCGTCAGTCCCCTGGGTGACGGCCTTTATTTGTGTTGTGACCTTCCTGTGTTTGGAGAGAGAATTGCAAGACGAACAATAATAACGGGAGATAAACAGAATTGCTGACAAACAACACGATCAAATTGAGTTTGTGTTTAATTAGAAATGTTCTGTTTTTGTTTTAGATACACGTTGTGTAGTGGGACGTTTGTACTGATTTTATGTGAAAGTCAAACTTAACAGGGTCAATACACAAATGACCTATTTTATATACAAATTATGACCTAGTTTTTTATAACAAAACTCCATCCAAATTTGAGAATAATTGTTTGCTACTTTGTCCTTTAAAAGAAACCCAGGCATTCCGATATTAGCTTAAAAAAGCCTATGTAGGTGCCAAACAGACTTTCGACCCTTAAGAAATTACTCACTCCTTTTTGAAATACCCCATACTCGGGGGTATTTTCAATGGATTAAATAAAACATTTTAAATACTAAAAACACATTTATTAACTTATTTCATCACATTAAGTACACGCATTACATTTTTTTTACATTTCTCTATTAAGTAATATAATATAGATCTATAAGTTCATGCTTCCAGCGATTATATATAATATTATATTTAAAGAAAAATCCTCTAATAGTCTTTATATAATTGTATTCCACTTTATATCCTAATGTAAATATGACTATATTGTGTTATAGAACATAAAGTGAACTTTGATATGGACTCTAAATTCTAGTAAATATTATAATATGGTCAATGACGCGGTTCGTTGTTCAAAAACAATATTATATCAAAACCACAATAACTTTTATTAAAACTAAACTAAATACGAAAGTGAGTTTGTTCGATCACGCCAATTAAAGGGCCCCACGGAATCAGAGTTCGCCCGAAGATGACGGCCTGTTGGTTAAGGGCGGAAGGTCACCTGCAATTTGCGAACTTTTAATCTGTAGGGCCCTTAAGGAATCACTCAACCAATCGTCATAAAATTACACATAGAGATGGTCTTAAACCTTGAAAAGAAATCAGAAGAATTTCGCATTTATTTCTTCAGAAGATCAGAAATCTAGAGCTATCTATATTGGTTATATTATATCGATTCCAAAAAAATATTAGCGGTAAGTTTCACAATTAAATCTCATTCATGCCTATAGTTTTAACATTCCTATGTTATGAGACGTATTTCTTTAACAACTTCAAGCTTTAAATCCAGTCCTAATTGTATATAAACTAAAAACCTTTGCTACGAACAAAATTTTTATTTACCAAAATCTCGAACTAGTGAAATGTAAATAAATTTTGAACAACGAAAACGCGTCTCCAAAAGCTTAGTTTTAGGCACTAATACTTCTAAATATTATAATAATAGATCTAATATCTAGAAATTTTGTTCAAAAATCTGGATAGTTACAAAAATAGGAGGATTGAAGTGTTCTATGTTTCCATTTTAATATTTATGTTCCCAAAACCCAATGTTGTTGGTTATTTCCAAAACGTATGAAAGATATATGAATGGAAATGAAGGCGAAGCTTGGGTCTGAAGTCAAGGTCAAGGTCATAAGAATTTATAGAGACATTTCGCGGCAATATCTCCTTCATAAATATAAGAGTGTATTTGTAATATTCAGTGTTTTGATTTAATGTTATGATCACGGACTCTTCATTCATTCATTATGGTCCATTTTGTGTAACTTTGTTAATGGTATGATTACTCATTGATAGGTATTAATTTTAGAAAAAAATGTTGCCTTTGTATTATTTAAATTAGCGTGAGATGTCGTCGTCACTAAAGATGGTTCCCTTACAGAACTGAAACCCAGTTGGCAGTCCCAACTTCCTTACAATGACATGAGTGACCCGTAAAACTTAAAAATTTTGCTTAGGTGGAGTTGATTTCAATTTCGATTTTGATCAAGTCAAATAATATAATTTAAAATAAGAAGAATGTCACAAATGATCATCTGAGATATTGATCTCGCCAAATAGTGCTTACCTTCGAAGATCTCAGTAGTGCAATGCTACGAGCAATATCGTCTAGAAATTTAATATAAAACGGTGGCATTTATAATATCATGTACAGTCACCGACATTTTGTATAAGACTAAATGCTCTTAACCTCGATACATAATGTTCGTGACTTTGGTACCTTTACAGAACGGTACTCGAGACCCCACTTTTCTTTTTACAAGGAACAGAGGGCCATATATTCTTGTAAGATTTATCGAGCTCGCTTGAACTTACGAAACGACACGGTCGTAAGTTCTGAGAACAGTACCTGTTGTATATGTATGTAAGTACATAATATGTATATATAACAGCCTACAAGATGGATAGCGCTTTAAAAATTGTAAAGTATAATATAAAATTATCAAATATTCATTAAAAATAATTTATAATTATACAATCCACGTTTAATTTCACACGATAGAGTACATAGGTCTAAATAGGAATATTCAAAAAGTTTGATCTATTATATAGATAAGATATATCCAATATTATAAGGATGCGATTAAAATGTTAATATATCTTTTCTATACAAAAATAACTACAAATTCATCTATGTTCCCAAATCCAGTATTATAATTTGCTATAATTTTAATTTCTAATTTTAGTCTTAAATTACAGTTTGACTGCAACATTTAGAGATTGATTTAAACATTTTAAATTCCTTTTTTTTGCAGTTAAGCTGTAAATTAGTAGCTGTATACATAATAGTTATAGTTTAATTTTTTAATTACATTGTACATGGAACCTTCATATAATTTTGTGGTCGACTGTACTTACACCTAAAAGAAGTCAATTCTATAATGCATTGCTGATTATATTATTCTAATAAATTTGTTTCTTTTTATACAATGTCAATAATATCAAAGCACCGTCGTCGGTCGGAAAAATAACAATCCTGAATTGTATACCTACTTATTTCAGCAAACATTATACAAAGAATATTAAATGCTTTAAACTACTATAAAAAGCGATATTTTTCTTAAAATTGGTCTATGAGAGGGACGATTACTTATAAATAGGACGATTCAAATTTAACTACAAGGTTGATATTCACTAAACTGTATAGGTATGCCACTTATTTATTTTTACAAAAATTAGTGAAAAATTAGGATAGTAAAAATGATGAAAAATTTTGGATGGTAAATAGGTATATGTGAGCATGAGCATCTCTGCTGATATATGGTAAAAGAGAACATAAAAATTTACTTTCTGTATATTACAGATCAATGTTGTCGTGTCTCGGTTGTTTATTTCCAATCATAGAGTGTGAAAACGCCTTTATAAAAGGGGAGGTATTATTTACGAGCAAAATATCTGAAAACTGAATACGCTTGTTTATATGAAACATGAAACGTATATTTATAAAGGACGGCTTAACAAAAAAGTGAAAAGTTGTATTTATTTGTTTTTCTTACAACAGAATGAGGAAAATATGTTTCATAACTTTTTAAACCCTTCAGGTAGGGTTACGATGTACGTTTGTGTATTTGATGTTATATTTTATCTGTCTTAGGTAAATAACGCATAGCTCGTGTTCCATATTGGAAATGTTTTCTGAACTGACAGTAGACACAGAAGGTTAATTTATACTATTTATTTCAACATCTAACTCCTCATTGGGTTTTAGAAAAGTGGTTTATATTAACTAAAAAGACACAATTTGAACGTAACCCATATAACTGAGTTGCACAAATGCATTTTGTGGAACTCAGGTGTGGGATTTTTTTAAAAATCGCCAGTAGTTGTAAACAAAATGAATATAAACCGCAAAACGTGACGTGTAAATAGAATAAGGCGTCTCGATTTTCTTGATAGAGGAAAGACTAGCAATATGACAATAATATGTTGTAATTAGTTTAAAAACAGAACGAAATAGTTCTTCATAACAGGAGCAATAATGACAAGCTATGACTGTGATACTGATTATATCTTCTGAGAAATAATTATTATTCATTTGATTTTGTTACAGTCTAGTGAACAGTGTTCCTTACGCTTCATAGTGTAGGTAGATATAACAAATTTTCTCACTACAACTTTCATTGTATCCCACTTTACCAGATTTCATGACTTTATTTTGCCATATTTACACTAGTTATGTTTCTACTTGTATTTTTGTGAATAAAATGTATTTGCTCCTATTGGTATACTCGTAAATAGTATTTTCACTACACGGCAGTAAAACACGGTCAATACCCTACCGGCGTAATTGCCCCGGGATGGTCCTGTAGCGTCGTACGGTGAAGGCATTTACTAAGTGTGCAAATATTTATGACGTAAGGTGCACATAAATTACGACCGTGTTTTATCTATGTGTGCTTTTTATTCAAAAATTCTATAAACAGAATGTTTTTTTCCTTAAATTTTTCTTTAATTTTCTTTTCAAACAATGGCACTGTTACTTGAATATAAAAAAATATTTTCTATTGGCATAGAAGCTTGATTGCCACTATAAATATTGAAAGTGAGGACCTCTTATAAACTTATTTAATGACTATTTATTTTATTTTGTTTGAATAGATGTCTTTGGTTTGCAAATACAAAATGTAAAATTCGTAAAAAGCGAATCAATGGTTGGGTACAGTCTGTATAAAATATTAACGAACGTTGTGGCTTCGATAGTAAAAAGAGAACTCTGTTTGATGTGGAATCCTTGTACCGCCGAGTCTTGACTCGATTTTCGTTTTACCTAAAAGCACATTGATATACATAATATATTATTAGACATTTTGCTTTCATATTTTCTTTTTTATAAAAATATGTCTTTTCACATAAAATTTCTATTAAAGCCTGTTCCATGCAGTTGTTTATTGATTTGTATTTATTCTCGAGATATTATAGCTGTATCACTCACTTAATATGTAATAACAAACTATAATTTTAGTATTATTATAAATAAATAGTTACTTCAGAATACACTAATATCTCAAAAATCTGTCGATTTTGAGGATTTTATTTACTTTAAAAAATTTGATGATTTTTCAATTTTATATATTAAGTAGTAGTTAAACATAATCTACTTTTTCAGTTTTTGTCTATACTGAAAACCTTTAAAAAAAACACCTGTAAATATAATGTAATTTTGAAATAATTTATGTAAATTAAAAATGTTGGTATTTTTTAACTAATTATAATAATAATATGGTTTTACGTAAATATATAATAGTATAATTTTTATAGTTGTATTACCCATAAATGATTTTGTAGAAAAATAAAAACATTTAATTAAATAGGTAGTATTGCAACTTTTATAGTTTCTGTGTTCATAAATTTTAATTGATTTTTAAAATATAATTTAAAATGTTCAACAAAAAAAATTTTACTATAACGTTTCGAGAAAAAACACTATCAATGATCACATATCTGACGACATTTAAGTATAGTTATAATTTAAAAATACCGATACAAGGTGCATACGAAGTTTCTATCATACAAAATATGGTGTTTCAGTATACATTGAGAATATAAAGGCCGCATCAGAATGGGATGTAATGGATAATGGATGACTATATTATATTTTTATTAAAATACCTAAAAGGTAGAAACCTAGTTACCTAACATATTCCTCGAACAGAAAACTGCTAGACGCCCTTCGAGGAGCATGTTAGGTGAGATTTGCGCAGGTGCGATTTACGCAGGTGCGATTCGACAAGGTGCTGTTGGAGGAATTCATCAAATCATCCTCTTGCGATATAGAACTGCACTCTTACACAATTATTCAGAGTCACAAATAATATATTTTGCAACTATAAGTCCCATTCTGATTAGCTCTAACAATATACATTACAATACGAGTATAAGTTTAAGATATGATTGTATTCTACAATATGTAAGCTGATTAGTTACATCTACAAATAGATTATATTTTTTATAATTTACAAATTTATATAAAAAGCACTATAATACCTATAATATTTTCGTTGTATTTATAGTTTCAATTATACAGCGCATAATCTATAATTTCAGAAGAAAATTACATGAAATTATAACTATTATCACAATACTATGATAACTTTCAAGCATTTAAGATTTTTTCAGGCCAATAATAAATATGGGACAAAGACTATTTGATGATGTGTCCAGACATTATTTACAGTGTTTGATTTCGAAGAATGTCGATCTTTTCTCTTTATGGCTTTCGCACATAGTTTGAGGGGTATACAATATTTTCTTGATTTCAAGTCAAGATTAAGTAAGTCCTCAGCAGATGAGTAAATAAAATAATTTCTTTTGAATTTAAATTTGTACTGGACATGCTATAATGAAATATAATAATTTAAATCGATGCCTTGCCAATGCAAATGATTAAAGTAACAATTAATTTCATAATAAACATATTTAAATATATATATATATATATATATATATATACATCCTAGAATACTCTTTAAGGGATTTTTTGCATTTCCATCGGTATGAAGACCATCAACTAGCACAATATCTGGACACATCATTAAATTTTATTCTGTATTAAAATCGAAAGTAACAGCGGGGATATAAAACTTATATTTTTTTCTAGCGACTGTAATATGCCAATTATAAAAAGGTAAGCTACATACGTCACAAGATATATTTACCTGTGGCAATCCTAAGATAAGTAGTAGATAGTTTGAGCACGAAGTCGAAAAGCAGTGCCAATCAAGCAACTGGTACTGGCGAGCACAAACATCGAACGTCGATACGTTATTTAACTTTGGAATCCCTCAAGACAAAGCGATAGTAAATCTTTGAGCTTTATCTCAAAGTCTAAGCCTGGATAAGATATCAGACAGAAAGCGTCTTTTGTTTGAGGTTCAAGTTTTTAAAGCCACTTAGATATTGAGCCGCGTAGGATTTTGTGGCTTTAGAATATAGCATGTCATAAATTTTTAGAGTGTTACTTTTTAAAGTAATTGAATTCCAAAATTTTACATTTTAAAATTAGTTCGATATTTTACTCGGCAGTGGAGTAAGAGTCCAAAAAAATTCAGAAGTAATAAACTTGATCCGTTGCTTCGAAATGTACATGCTTTTTGCCGTGCGTTGGCAGCACGACCAACAACCATCAGGCTGGATTGCCTTTCTTCACATTTTTCAACTGCACTACATCGGAACTTTTCACTTCACTTTTTTCACTCAGATAGCCCTTAGTATTTACATTTCTAGCACTTTTGTTAATGTTTGTACCACTCATAGGGTTGTCGAAATTTTTACTTATGGGACTTTTTAGTTCATCATTGTCACTTGGTTCATTTATTTCTGGGATAGGATTTTTAGACTTCGGGCCATCTGCGTCCTTATCTGCATGAGTGAGCACTTCCTGGACATGGATGGTGAGTTCAGGACGTACAACTTGAGTGAAAGGCAGTAAGGCACCGGCTACGTCCATAGTATTGTTAATGTTCCTGTGCCATAGCTCCAGCACGACGCTGCGCCGTTGCTACTTGTATCTAGGCGGCCCCAACCAGCCACACCCGAACACCTGGTGAGTCAATCAAGTTATTACCTGTATCACTTCTTAATATACATTTTTTTTTTACAAATTGACTTTTGCTGGGTCTATCTACTGCTGACAATATTATGCAAAAGTGTGACCAAAATAGACTAAGGCTAATTTGGTTAAGCTTACTACAAGTTTATATTCTTTTCATTGGTGTAAAGCTACTGCGTCTCTTTTAGTTATTTTATTTATTTATATTTTTTTTTCTACAACTATCCGTGCGAACTTCATGCTAAATTCGTTCTCTATTAATTCATTATAATAATATAGTTCTGATGTTTCACCAGATGTAATTTTAAGCAGGAACCCTTTACGTGACCTTTATTAACCCTAGAGTGGGCGCGTCTTTCCGCGAAACGTCAGTGGGCGCGTGGTGAGCAAATTGCCGCTTAACGACGACCGATGGTAAGAACCACCTCCTCCAGTGGCTTGCCGTGCACTTATGGTGTCCATCTTTTCGGCAAGAGTTGTCAATGAAAATGCAGGCAGCTACTAAAAAGCGCAAACTTAACGGGCAATTGTTTTATGAATTACTAACGTTTTTTTGGCGAGGGCGGCAAAATGCTCATAGCGCGCCCACTCTAGGGTTAACTAATAATCGTGGTATGTGTAAACCCATTGCATCGTTTTTATTTAGTAAAGTAATGTTGAACACATTGTAATTTGGTCGATCTAAATCAGAACCTTCTGTGACCTTTTCATGCCTAAGTTCAACCATGATTACATTTCGTGTTAAATTGAATATTAAACTAATACCTAATATTCGTTTACGAAACTCTTGACCCCGGAAATAGTATGAAACTTCCCTCGCAACTAAATTCTGTATTATTATTACGTTTGAACCTTTTTTGATATTTTGCATGTTTACGATATATTTCCGGATTTCTGACGGTTTTGTTGTGGCGCTTGCCAGTGTCAAGCTATTACTAATGATCCATAGTTGCATGTGACGTCTATGAGCACATTATTTGCCTGGATCCAACTTCTGTTTAGAAACAAGTACCTAGTTAATCTTTTTTGGTAAGAAGCAGTAGTTTACTTCTTCATACTGCTGGATAAAAGCATCCTTCATGACATCTACAGTTTTAGTTCAGTGGCCTATGTGGCCTAGTTTCAGTGCATCGCGCCATCATTATGGTCGTCTAAGTCGATGATGCGCTTTCTTTAGACACCATTTGATGTTTTTAGGCATACTTTAGACGTGTCCTGCCAAATTCAGCTTTAGCTCTGCGATTTTGTCCATCGACGCGCCGACCTGTATATAGATAGTTTAAGTTAATAACAGACCTGACATACGATGAGAGCCAGCAACAGCAGTAGTAGCAGTGATATCAGTCCCCAGACCACTCCAAGCTGTGTAAGCGCAAACACGTACAGCGTCTTATGACACCACTGATTTGGTTCGAATAGCGTGGGTGCAAAGTCTGGCCACATGATGCCTAATGTCCAGTAATTTCCGAATGCGAACCTGTTAAAGAAAATACGTTGTTAAAGATACATTAATAAAATTTTATAATAAATAATTTATCTGTGACGAATATAATGCACGGTCCTTTTCACTCTTGACATGTAAAATCACGCATTTTGCATACAAAATGGTTGTCTTAATAAGGAATTGGTCAGTTAAATGCCTTTGCGATGCTTTTTGGATTTATAGACCAATGATTTTGTCGGAAAAAAATATTATCGAGGACAAAGTACAAAACGTTTCCAAGTTAATTTGGCATAAAAGCATGGTCAATTATACAGGATAAAAATCATGAAATATACCTGAAAACATAAAAGAGACAAGTATGCAAAGTGGATTCTCAAAATTGTCCAATTAGCAACCGATGGTATCGACTGACAAAGAGAAGCCTTATATTGTTTCATCAAAAATGCCTTTGATGTTTTTCAAGTTCTGTTTTACTGAATTAAATGAAAAAAGATATGGTGTGAGTACGCTGGAAGCACATCAGTTAAAATCGAATTCTCCAAATAAAGTGTAGGTCTTCTTGTTCGGACTATTTGTTTTAGGAATATTTATTACAAATAATTTAGCAAACTCCGTTTGCCGACGTAGCAACGTTTGGAAATCAAACCAAAAGTTTCTACGGAAAGAAAAAATAAAACATGGGAAATTGAACATGGTAGACTTCTAAAAACAATTGTAGCAATATGTGGGTAAAGTCACGCTACGACAAACTCATTTTACTATTTAGAAATACTAATCAGTAGAATGATTGAAAACAAAATAATCCTTTACGCATTCCTATTTCCAGTTTTAACTTTCATTGTCACCCTTGTCAATCTTTATTAAAAAGTCGTCATTATTAAGGAGCAGAGACAGCCTTAACTTTGCTAAAGTTTATTTTTCGGTAGAAATTGTTGTTCAACCGGTGACTGAAGACAGAAACTTTTTATAAGGAAATATTTTAGTTAAAGCAGGTAAATAAAATGTTATTTCATTTACCGATAATATTATCAAAGGTTTATTTTGAACGTATTTTTTTTTGGAAAACGTGTCTTAAAAGATTGTAGATTTAAGTAATAAGTACTTATAAAAATAAAAGTTTTAAAAGACCCGTTAAAGTGAAACATTTGTAGATAATTTGTTTTTCTGGGCATAAAACATAATTCAAACTGCGAATCACACAAAATAACAGTGTTATGTTAACTAGTTACTATTAACGAAATCGGTTCAATGATAGTAAAGTTTGTGAAGGCAAAAAGTACGTGCCAAAGCATTATGAAATGGTGTTCTTCCAATGAGAAATGTTCTTTTTAACATAACCGAACAATGAACTAATAAATTAAAACTAGGCCAAATTCTGTGTATTTTTAAATGTAAAACTATGTTATTTGAGGTCGAAGTTTCGCGACTAGTGGAGCTGCTGTTGATTTGTTTTAAAATTGTTTGACGGATTTTGGGTCGAACTATTTGAGTTTGAATGTTGAAATTTTTGGAACATATTTTTTTAATCAAAAAGCTATTTGAGAAACCTTAAAATTCAGCGTGTATTCTCAATATAATTTATCAATAATGAGGAAAAAATATTCCATAATAATTTGTTCTATTGTCTTGAAGTAAAAAGTTCTTCAATGTTTGCATTTGTTTGCATGTCTGTTATATTTTATGTCTTCGTGTAATTTGGCATTTATCTTTCAAGGCATTGTTTACGGCATGCTTTATGTGGGTTCCTTCACGCTTTTTCCTTTTCATAAGCAGATGGTAAATTACATAACTAGAGCATAAATTCCACAAAGTGAAATTGACTTTAGTACAAACATAATCACTAATCCATTCAGCCTCGCTTAAATCGCGTCGCAAGCACAAAATTATGAAAAGGATATTATTATGATGAATTATTTAAAATCTGACAGCATCCAGACGTTAAAAATTTTTCTTTGTCTTCACATATATAATTATTATACTCACCAACCAAGCAGAAACCCAGTCAACAAATACGCGAGAATCCTCTCAGGGACACTGGCTGAAGAGTTGGAGTTTCGACTAGCTAGTTGTGCCCAGAGTAACCAGCAGATTCCAGCGCCACCTGCGGCCCCTCCAACCACCATGTACACTGGAATACGAGGCTCTGCTGGACAGTCTCTTATGTAGTGGACACCTGGGTACCAGAACACTGTATTAATGACCAAAGAAATTTCAATTCGATGTTCAGTTCCTGCTGGTAACTAGAGATCCAGAGTTTATTGGGAAGGGACGGGGTTTTAAATGTCGGCAACTTGCATGTGATGCCCCTCGTATTGCAGTCGTCTATAGGCCACGGTAACCGCTTACTAACTACTGCTTACTAAGTACTAACGGTCTCTTAGCAAAACCTCGGACAGACAGACAGACAGACGGACATAACGAAACTATAAGGGTTCCTAGTCAGAACTACGGAACCATAAAAAAGAACCAGATACTCTATTTACAGGAAATTCCTATAAATAGAATATCTGATTGAAATCAGATTCCTGAGGAAACGTACTCGTACAACGTACATTCATACAACTGTAATTTTTAATTTGTTTAAGTAATATTTTACCCTATTAATAAATCCCCATCTGACTCAGACACTTAGAGCTTAAAACAGTTATTACCGTCTAAGTTTAGTTGAACTTAAAACACAACATCAGATACTGATTGAAGCACCAGATAATTGTCGACCTAATTTTACTAGCCGACGGCACCGAACCGGATTACAGGCGTACGCACCGGATTACCGGCCGATACGTTGATTAAACTCTGCCTGACTGTACAAATGTTTGCCACCACCAATCGATGCCATGCCTCACTGTTTTTCACTCCATTTTATTGCTCGAATACGGAATAAGGTTATATTAAGTTGGTACAAAAAATTAGGGTTGGTTTGAAAAAGGTTGGTGTAAAAAGTATTTTTTATTGGCTTAGGTGGATATTTGTTGTGGTTTTGATGTTTTTGGTGCACATGTGGGGTGAAAGGGCTCATATGTTAGACTTAAAGTTATAGTCTATTCGGTTACTGAATTAAGTTTCTGATAAAAGTGTTTTGCAATTTTATGCGTCTATATATAATTAAAGAGCCTCTCTCTGACTTTTTGAAAAGTATAGTAAAGTTGCTTTGAAACTATTCAATCAATAAAAGTCCGGTAAAGTAACACTACAGGGCTAATATTTAAGGGGTATTAAATATCTCGACACAGGCGGCACAGGACCGTTCGCAGTGGCGTAAATTAGGTGAGGCCTATGTTCAGCAGTGGACGTCGTTGGGCTGATATGATGATGATGATGATGAAATATCTCGACAGCTCATTGAAAAAGTACTTTTCTGATTACATTATGATATATATTTTTAGAGTTACCGTACAGCAATATTAGAAAAGAAAAACAAGTAATTTATTTATCTATACTTGCCTTCATAAGCGGAACGTAAATGTTTATTCTAAATTAACCTAAATTCATGAAGTACAAATATTATATATTTTCTTGGAGACGCGTGTCTTTATTTTACGAATCAAATATAATATGAAAGGTACTCGGTACACTCGCAATGATAAAGCTTAAAGCGAACTTGACATAAATCTGATAAGTCCGGTCGGGATGCTGCACTAATGAAATTACCGACTGACAGCCAAAATGGCGCTGGCAAATATCAAAGAAAACCTTTGGTGGAATAAGTTTATTTATTAGTTGTCGAGGTCGCAGCGTTTTTACACGTATTAGGTTTGCTTCTATTAGGTCTAGAATTTCATATTAGATAACTACATTTTAGACGTAGAACCTTTAAATGTAAAATATTTTCTAAGCATTGAAATTGTATCCAGTGTTTACCATACATCCCTTCTCTTCTCATTTCCTCTCGACTTTGGAGTTTAGACATAATCAAATTCTTGTTTATTTCATTATATATAAAGAAAGCTACATATTAACAACAGACATCCAGTTTAATAAAACGAGATATACACTCGTATTGTTGATAAAATAGTTTTAGTAAGAACAAAACAAAACGAGCTCTTTGAATGTCTTGGAGCTTACAAAATGAAATATGTGGAAACTCTAAACAATTTCACGAAGGAAAATCCTCGCACAGTCTGAAGATAAGCTGTTGATATATTGTACTACATTGTATATCATTGTAATCTCGATAGAAGAGACTATTCTATCCCGTTTTGTTGTAAAATAATCCTTTTCAGCTGTATCTTATGATTTATTTTTCCTGTGATTTATAACCCTCAAAAGACATTTCAAGTATCAAAACACTTGTCATTCGATACGCTTACCGGGATTGTTGTTATTTTTGGAACATATATGGCTTTCAAGCGCTGTACTTTATAATAATGTTTGTTCAAAGTGATTACTGCCACCTTCAAAGGAAATTCTGTGTTCACGGAGACTTTCATCATCATCATAATATCAGCCCAATGACGACCACTGCTGGACATAAGGCCTCATTCCACAACAACGAGCAACTTCCCCACATGACCTCCCGCAACCCTTACCAGACCTTAAGGAGATTGCTATCAATCAATACACGAAAAACAAATAAAATAATAAAACAACCAAAAAAAAACTAGTACAACTACATACTCGTATATATTCAACCGATCAAAGTGGCATGATGTCCCTACATTAATCGTAAAGTTTAATTAAAGAATGTGAAAATTTCCATTTATTCTTTTGGCTAGTAATGACGTAAGGGACAACAATAAAAATAGCCGTTAGTAATAACGGCTATTTTTACATTGAAAAACCTATAAAAAATTATATATTATACATTTCATGATTAATTTTTTATTAGTCTGCAAACTGCAATATTTTGTCACTACTCTATGAATTTGCATGTCATTACTGACAGTATACTCGTTTTTGAAGCACAATATATTTTTTTCCATTCAATTTTCAGAAATCAATAATATTATCTCCCCGTCCCCACTGTTTTATAATACTTACCCATTATAAGCATAATGACAGGCAGCGTTGACAAACAAGCTAAGAACACAGTCATCAGAACTGAAACAAAGGAATTCATTTTATGTCGTATCAAGTTATTTCATCATGATGTAGGTAACAAAGACAATTCGAGACAAAAAATAACTATTGTAACTAAAGAGATATTACATCTTTAATAAAATATGTTGTTGTGTTCTATAAAATGAACAAGTTTTAGATAATTTAGAATTATAAGTACAACTTTTTTTACTGTTAAGTCTTGTACTAATTTACAAATTTTCGTGCGATATAAGAACTAATTCTTAGTTACATTAAATATTAAGCAATTTCCTTTGCTTTAGTTAATGCGAAATCTGAACATAGTTTGCCCAAAAACAGAAAGTAGTGAAACAAATCCATGCAAATAACTAATCAGGTTAAAGCTTTGAGAGTTTTCATTTCATTTCTAGTTTTTATTTTTGTTCTGATTTCTAATGGAAATAATAGGGGTATTTCTTTAATTTATTAAAAGTGAAAGATAAATAATTCAATATTGCTTTTTCATCTAGACATTTTTAATACATAAAGCTACTGGAAATTCATAGAAAAATTTAAGCTTCTCCTTGAGTGTTGAAACCCACATCACCAAAAATGTTCTTACTCTTTAAATAAATTTCTATCAAAGCTGACAGCAAATACCACAGATACAATAATACTTTATCGAAACTTGAACTAAGTTTTTATCCCACAAGTATTTCTTTGTTACTAGACCATATTCAAGTTCTTTTATAGACCTAGCTCGAACTCAATCTAAGTTCAAACTATAAAACTAATAATGTAGAAAATAAAAAAAAACTGACTACTGAAGTTTTAATACGATGCAGCGATGTATTAAACATACATAAAACTAATAAAGCATCTTAATTTAAGAAAGTTAGGGTCTTTATTCCTATAGCAATGACATGTAGTTAAGATATTCTTAAGCTATTACTCACTTGTTCTGTTCATTATTTTCGCAGCTCTGCAGACGAAATCCACGGTCCCTGAGGCCTCCATATTGGCGTCTTTAAGTTGGTAGGCGACGGAACCATAGGTAGTGAGGCCCATGCCTAGTCCTAGGCCATGACTGTCGCTGTACTTGGCCTGTTCTCCACACAGACGCCGTTGTTCATCACCAGATACCTAGTGTGAAGAAATGGGTTAGATATTGACTATCTATAATAATATGTAAACCTAAAGAGTTTGTGATTTTTGTGTTAGACGCTCTAATCTCTGGTACTAGCAGTCGGAGAAATTTGAGAAATCTTGGCTATTTGAAATGGAACTGGTCTCGGGAGTCAAATAAGTATTAGATTGAGACTAGATGGAGCTGTGTGAACGTGATAAAATATTATTAGGTATTATATTATAAGAAGGTTTGTGGGTTGAGATGATTATATTATAAAAAGTGGATGAATGCCAAAGTACACCTACATTCACACATTATTGCTAACAAATGGACTACGTCGAATCAATGACGTTATCACAATAGCAAATAGCTATTTACTTAATTACTAACATACTAGTAGCTAATTAAGAGCGGCTGCATGCTAATTACAATACTAGTGAACATGCGAACTTTGGTCATGGAGTTAAACACAATAAGTACACGTTATTAACCCTTTTTTTACCCTGGTTATGCACTCATTAGCATACTAGCTTTTGCCCGTGTCTTGAGTTCCGTGGTATGTCAATAATAAACAAGTCTATGTATTACTTTATCTACTACGTCTATGTGATCATTTTTCTATTTCAAAAAAACAACTGCCGTACTAGGAAACATGCCCCGTATCACGGGGCCGTACAAACTTACAATTAACGGATAGCTGAAAATTTTATTCGATTGAGTGGCTAAGACTTCAGCATAAGAAGCAATCCCAAAGTCCCTTTCAGATTTAGAATATTAATTGAAATTATTAGATAACTTATTTTCTTGAGTAAAGTAAAAGTTTGTTAAAAGAGTTTCTTAACAATACTTCTCAAGGCTCTACCTTGTTAGTGAACTGGTTGAACATCTGCTGACACCTTTTTGGCTTTGTATGACGTAAGTATCCTGAACCTGTGTGATCCACATTAATAAATAACTTTCTTTTTTTTAAATATGGATTTTAAGAAAGTTTAAAATGGTTTTATTCATCTAGGTTACAAAGTATTTTTATAATAATGTTATTACACATTTTAAATCCAAATAAAAACTATCTACTTACATACTGACTGGCCTGTTGGTCTAGTGGTTAGTGACCCTGACTGCTAAACCGGAGGTCGTGGGTTCGATCCCCACCCAGGACAAATCTTTGTGTGATGAGCATAAAGGTTTGTTCTGTGTCTGGGTGTAATTTATCTATAATATGTATGTATTTACAAAAAAAAAAAATGTATTTAAGTAGTATATCAGTTGTTTAGTACCCATAACACAAGCAAATATAATTGCTTAATTTGGGACTAGATGGCGCTGTGTATATGTGGTAGAATATTATATTATATTATTATATTATATTTACAAATACTATTTACTGTACGATCCTCGTCATACGATACTCGTACATTCATCAATTTATACAGCAGTTCACTTCATTCATCACTTTTATTAATAGTATTAATTAGTTCGCAATAACCATATACCGACAACGGTCGTGTCGCGTACTCATCTGGCATTCTATCATTTTATCTATCTAAGCAAATTATCCTTCAAATATCAATATAGTTAATAAATTTATATTTTAGTTTTATTGAGCTTTTATCTCAGGTTGTACGGACCGTACATTTACAATACTATAAATAAATAATAATACAAATGGTAATATGGGCTTGGCGTCAAAGTATTCGTCGGCATCACTGTCATAATAACTTTTTACTTTGACTTTAAGTTTCATTGCGGTGCAGGATCAATAAAATTACTAGATCTTACACCGCGAACTTCGTGTGAAGAGAAGGTTCCATGAAGCACACCTAAAGTATTCCACTTAACACACCCGAAGGTGGGCTTTAATTAAAAATAATTAATTTTCTATTCCATGAAGCACACCTACGAATATCACTCGCATAAGCGACGGTGCACAGGGGGTAGTGAGTATTTCTATCCGTTGGGATTCTTTGGGTACCCTTGGGTCTCTTTGGACCGGCGAGTTCCGTTTCCCCGCACAGGGTGGAATGCGTAATGCATTTCCCGTCTTAAATAAAAAAAACGGGCTAAGAAATAAAAATGTCGACAGAAGTAAAATATTTATTTATTTATATTGTCTGGATGTGCTTCGCTTGGGTGTAATTCATGGAACACCTCGTGAAGAGCCACTAGTAGCTATAAGTACAAAATACTGTCAAGAAAATGCTCAATTTTCGTCCCTCGGTCAATGTACTGACCAGACGACTAAACATTTCAACACGTCTGTCATTTCAGTTGTGTCCAAATAGTTTTGTTGTTGGAAAACTATGCGTTCGTTTTATTCTTTGTCTTTTAGTTCGAATTTAATAGTATCAAAAATTCCAATTTACACACAAGTTAATGTTTAAGTTTAATTATTTGTTTTCCAACTCATTGTTTACGAAGTTATCGAATTTATATTTCCTTTTCAGATGCGTTAAGCGTTTTGTAAATAAAGTTGTAAGTTTCTACATCTTCTTTTTATAGTATATTCTTTTGTCTTCACCTGATGGAAAGCTAAAAGAGGAGCCAAGGTTGCACATGCAGCTAGCAGGCTACTGAAGTTATAATGCAAAAATATTTTTGGGTTCGAGAAGATGATGAATAGGAGAATAATTATAATAATAAATAGGACGTCCAATATCCCAACGAAATTATTGAAGTGTTGCTCATAGCACAGGCTTATAAACACAAAAAATGTAGGTCATTGATCGTGCTACTTATAAATTGGCTAACATTAAGCATACCGTTTAAATGTATAATAAAAATTCCGTCCCGGATAGTTCAATAAACTTAAATTGCTTACCATAACCATTAGTTTTCATTATATTTTGAAACTAATATTATGAATGCATTCAATTTCATGATTCGTAATACCACAAATGAGCCATTTCATTAAATCGTTGAGCACTAAATATAAAAATGTCATTACGAACTGTCGTAACGTAAGTAGTGAAATATTTTATCTCGTTCGTTCCATCATAATTGCAATAAATTTTCAGATATCTACTATGTCATATACTTCTAAGAGTGTTGCTATTACATATACTCGTTTTGATAAAATTGAAGCTTGGAAAACGTATACTGTGACTGTATTTTAAATTTTTGTATTTTTGACATAATCTAGCACAGTAATATATTTTGAAAACCCTTTATTAGATAGTGTCTTGATGGAGTCTTCTGATTTGGTTTTTGATCGTAAGGCAAGCACTCGAGATGGTGGGGCGGGCTGGGCTGGCCGACCGCCGCGCCGTGAATCGAACAAACCAGTTTTTATGCACCAACACAAACGGCACGACGCAGCGGCCGCCCGCGCCTCGTGTGCTGAAGGCCTAAACAGTCTTTATATGTCCCTTTGAGGAAGTTTCGTTATGAGAATGATATCAAAATCTGTCTTTTTCTTTTCTTTAATAAGATAACACTTAGAAAGAGCCTTGTATCTCTCAGAGTTAGAACAACCATTGTTCACTATAAAAATATTTAATTTTGACTATGAGGGGATCGAGACACCAACTTTTTTTTCAGTAGTCACATAATGTACTACAGATAATGACGTACAACTCAGCTGTAGTAACATTTTACTACGGCTACAGTACTGTTGATATAATTTATCTTTTTTTGTACGTATAACAAAATATAACAAAAACGGTCCAATGCTTCCATTCATTGAGAATTATACACTCAACTAAGCTTTATGAATTCAACGAAACATCGATAAGCCTCTCAATAGAGCTTTACGAATATTACTCCGCTAAAATGTTCGAGTGTCGACTTTAGAAAATATCAACGTATTGGTGAAGTGTTTTATAACTTCGTCTATGCATAATCATAATATTATTTCAACGTAATGGTATGAGCAGAACCAAAATTCTATGAATTATTGAGTGAAATGCTTGGAAATATTTGTATTTCTAATATAGCTAGTGAATTTTAATATGTTCCTTTGAATTTCGATATATAAATGAATATTTGTTACATTGCGTATTCCTGTTTCGACGAATTCCTATTTCATTGGATTCTTGTTTCGTCGAATTGCCATTGCGTATGTTATTGTAAACATGAACCAATTTAGGACATTGATAATGAGATATGTTGATATAATGTTTATATAAAACGTAATTCAAAGTAATCGGAATAAGTAAAAATTCGACGAATTGGGAACAAACAGACATTCGATCGAAATAATAAAACATCTACCTATTGTTGTCGTAGTATCGTCTGTCCTTTGTCTACTTATTACAGTTTGTTATATTGGAGTATTGTAAACATTTTAGCTTAACGAAATAGCCAGATGACCTCGTAGAGATTCGAACTAGTAGATGTATTTGTAGTTGTATTTAATAGCTAAATAGAGTGCAGCCTCTGTGTGTCGTTGAGTGTATCGTCTCGTACGTTACCGCCTGGTGGTATCTAGTTGCCATCAACATCATTATTTCAACCCACAAACATCCCACTGCTGGCCACGGGTCTCCGACGACTACACCCTCGGGATGAAATGGGGTAGTGTAATTATTTATTCTTAATCCGTCACTACACGGAATCTACTAGCCAACGTGAGAACGGCTAGTAGAGTCCGTTAAACGGATTGTCATAAAAGCAAAGCATGTATTCAGCCGAAGTGCTAAATTAAATCAACTAATCTAACTCCTGTAAGGCCTATAAATTAGAAGTCTAATTCTAAGACTTGCAGACGTAACACAGGTTAAATATAGCGACAATAATATTCGATCATTTCCATTGACCAAATAGCCCAGTACCACTGCACTGTGTATTCAAAATTTTTTTTTGTTATTTTATATTTAGTTTTCTTATAAGTGATTTTTATTGGTAAATTTGAGTTGACAATGTTTTATGGCCAGTTTTTAGTTCCAGCGTATTTTATTGATAATGCTGGTTGAGTTATTGGTGAAAACTGATGATAATGATATAACTATGCTTGTGAACCAATCAACTGTGGTGATGCATACATAAACTCTTAGTTTATTTATTTTGTATAGGAATCATTCGAATATCACAATTCACATTGTTCAAAATCGTAATTTGACAGGTCATTTTGACGTCATAGAATGTAATATTTTGTCTCATTGTTCCCATGTTTAGTCTGCTGACGCAAATAAATTGTATCTATAAAGCATAACGGTTACCTGACTGACCGAGCTCGAAGCTCGCCGGGACCCCGTGTCGGATAACGCACCCGTCCCGCTTTGACGACCAGCCAGCGAAGCTCTGTATGGAGACATGCTTCTTCCTCGAGTACCTGGACAAACAGAATAGGATATTACCATGATCACCTTATTATTTCAAAAACATATTTCGCTAGCTATGTTAGATATCAGAATATAAGGTGAATCATAGCCACATATCATTAATATGTTAGCACGTAGAAGGGTGTGCCTTTACCGTTTAGATACTTAGAAAATTCAAGGTAACAGGTTACTCAAGTTTTTAACTGAATCAGTCCCCTGATTTTGACTCGTTAGATCGCTCCCGGATCAAAACTTTTTCGAATCTTAGAACGATGTATTTTTACGGCGCACGTTATTTAATGTTAAATAATAGTATATTGTATAGAAAATTAAAAACTGATTACTGTATAATTTCTTTCTTCAACTATCTATATATCTGTTTTTTAACTTTAATTAAAGTGACATTTCTGACCGAAAATTTTCCGACAGCTCAGAATCAGGAGGACAGCTCTGAATCTCAAATTATAATTGTCTCTGAGGCTGATCAGGATCGGTTGCATAGCAGTCATAGTCCTACTGCATTATTCAGATAGTCGGAATAAAATACATATTACTTCGAGAATTTCGACTGAATCAGTGAAGTGCGACAATAGTCATGGGTTGAGTAAACCTGTGATAAGGGTCGATGCAACTCGACCAAAATGTTGGGAAACCAAAGGTGTTTCATCTGAGAATTTATTTGAGTGATATAATTTATCTCCTTCAGATTTTGAAGGTGGGCAAGGTAATATGATCAATGAAGATGAAGCTTGAGGAAACGAGTGAAGTTTTATTTTGCTGACTGCTGCTTACCCTTAATTCAATGAAATTATTAATAACTAAAAAGTAGATGGATACATTAGGTTCTTTCAAAAGAATGACCCTAAAATGCCTCGTAAAAATACTCGATTATACAATAGATTCGATACGATTTTATTCTTATACCCTAGATAGGGCAAATATTCTCTCGTACCTACGTTAAAAAAAATATTATATGCACTTATAAAGTACATGACGAACGTCGACATTAAAAAGTATGGTGAGTTAGAACTTTGACAGGATGTTATTTAAGTTCCAGTACTTTTCCAGTCTGAAATTAATTTTCTCATTAAACTTTTATGACTAACGTAGGCGTACACACGTTGAAGAAAAGTGAAGAACATTGAGCGCTAACACAACGAGTATTATGTTCTTCATAATATAATATCTTTTAGATTTTGTCTTCTCATATACCTAGATTAATAATGTAGTTTAACAATACGTAAATACTACTTGTGACTGATATATAATTTGTATTATTATACTATCATTAGATTGAAATACTATAAGTTCTAACTAAAGATCACTCCATTGAAATGCAGTTCTAACTAAAACTTCTTACCATTTTGAGTTTCTAACCATTATTTCATAAAAAAAATTTAATGGAAATAATATAGTTTTAGTTCGTCTATAATTGGAACTGCATAAATCTGTCAAGACTTTTTTTTCTTTTTTTATCAAAAAATTTTTTTTTCAAAAATTAATAAATATTATTAGGTACTTACCAGCGCTTTGGCTCTCTTCACTTGGCCGCCTTTCTCTGGATACTAGGGGCTCTTGAAAGGTCAGTGTCAAACTGCCTCTTGGACTGATTCTTGCAGCTTCTTCTATCCCCGTCACCAAGCTACCCCTTGCACTTCTTTCTGACGGTGCAATACTTCCTCTTGGACTCCTCTGTGAATCGGGAATCATTGAGCCTCTCGGATTTCTGCCCATGTCTTGAATATCCTTCTTTAAACTTTGCTCTGGACCTATGCTACCTCTTGGACTTGTTCTCGGACTAGGTCCTAAGTCTTTTTGGCTCCTCGCGGGATCTATTTGAATACTGGCTACAGAATGACGAGGACTTCTGCCAACGTCTGGAACTAAAGAATTTCTCGGCTGGTTCCACGATGTACCTTCTGGAACCAAACTTCGCCTTGGACTTCTAGCTGTCGCATCAGGTGCAATACTGTTTCTTGGACTTCTATTAAAGTCTTGTGGATTCAAACTTAGTCTGGACCCATATGTCATATCCACTGCTAAGTTATTTCTAGAAGGAGCTAAACTATTTCTGTGCAGAGGTGGTCCCGATTCCGCTGTTATAGAGTTCCTAGCGGACCTTGGCTCTGGGACTAAGGAGTGGCGAGGACTTCGATGATATATATCAAGCGCCGCATCTGGTGCAAGGCTAGCTCTTGGACTTCGTTGAGGAGGCGGTGCAGTCGGTTCCATTTCTTCATCTGTTTCTGCAGCAGCCAACGATGCTCTTCTGGAAGCTTGTGCTGATGCTCTCGGTGATCGCGCTTGGGGTGACGTGGCGGCACTCCTTGAGGCACGCCGTCGCCGCGACGATGATGTTCGGTGCAACATTTTGAACTATTTCCGTCACCAAAACTACAGTTGCCTCATGTCAACTTGTGGCTCATCCATCATGCTCTGTAAACAAAAAGAGACAGTTAGTAAATCGCGCTTATAAATTTAGTATTCTTTACGCTTTTATGAAATGTATAAGTAAAGTTCATAATCTGATTGTAAAGCCGCAATTTAAACTTCTTTGTTTACTGTTTCAAGCTGTGAATTTTAAAGGTGTTTTGAAGTAAAATGAACTCAGTAGCATAATCCCAGTAATTTATCATGTGCCTGAAGGTTTGTGTGAAATTTCGCTTGTCATAAAAATGAGGAAAACGTTTTTATCTGAGTTTTATCTTAATAGTTACCGTCTTCTTTATAATTGGATTTTAAGATGAATCTGGATTACTGTCTTTAAATGAACCTTGTAACAACATAAACAAATATTTCTATATTGCCAATGTTTTCGTATTTCTTGTGTTATTGTATTTTTAATTTGGCTGGGACTATTTTCCAAATAGGAATTCTTGATTTATTACAAACTTAGCAGTAGTACTGCACTCTACTGACATTATTATCTTAAAAAACGTGTATTAAACAACCCTAAAACTTTCGATTTGATTACTCTTTTAAATTGATATATCGATAAACAGAACTAGTACCTTATTAATAGCAGAACCTTCTATTATTAAAAATCTTACATAATTATATTATTTTACAAAAGGTACCGTTTATTTTATCGTCTATTATATAACTACTAGGGTTCTCAATACCCCATTATTCTGTCGAGTATATCTGTAACAAAACAGCTAATCCTCTTCTTAACCCTACAACCAATTACACAATCAAAACTACTTCACTAGTTCTAAACAACAGCTATTCAAACATTATTCACTGAATGCCGGCTAAATGTTTCATTGTCACTTAATTGTGACGCCCGTTACTGTTATACAACCTTTTGTAGTCTGCAATGGTTAAATCGAGGTTAGTTTAACAGTCGCATACCACGACCACCCTAGGAGGTAGTTGAATCTATCTTTTTTTATTCTAAACCACGACAGTGGCAAACAGACGCACGTACGGTCCACCTGATGGTAAGTGGTTACCGTAGCCTATGGACACCTGCAACACCAGGGGCATCATGAGCGCGTTGTAACCCTATCCTTCACTTCTATCTTGAAAAACCTCTCTCTGATCTATGTAAACAGTCTATCTAAATTTAGTAAATAATACTAGAAATCGCGGGGGGTTCGCTCCCGTCGTTCTTTATTTTTTAATAATTTTAATATTTCACCACATTTACACAGCGCCATCTAGTCCCAAATTAAGCAATTATATTTGCTTGTGTTATAGATACTAAACAACTGATATACCTACCTACTACTTAAATACATTTTTTTTTTGTAAATACATACATATTATAGATAAATTACACCCAGACACAGAACAAACCTTCATGCTCATCACACAAAGATTTGTCCTGGGTGGGGATCGAACCCACGACCTCCAGCTTAGCAGTCAGAGTCACTAACCACTAGACCAACAGGCCAGTAAACTTTTTTATTTGGCCACTGCTCATCTCCTATTGACCGTAGCGTGATGTTATATAGCTTTTAACCTTCCTCGATAAATGTGCTATCCAACACTAAAATATTTTTTGGAATTGGATTAGTAGTTCCTGAGATCCTAGCGTTCAACCAAACCAAACAAACAAACTCTTCAGCTTTACAATATTAGTATAGATAACGACAAAATAAAAATGTTTCTACATTTTTAAATAATCATTTTGTTCAGTAACACAACACCGTAAATGTTATATAAGGTACTTTTAATACGCCTTTATTCCACTCTTCGTCACTGTCCCTTACACGCTTCACCATATCTAAAATTTCCATACAAATAATCCGTTTTCATACATAGACCCTTATTTGAGTAGTTAGGTTGTACCAGTTCTAGCTCACTATCCAGAATCCGTCTGGCTCACTAGCTCACTATTCTCGAGTCGACAAAAACTAAAAAAAAAAAAAAAAAAAAAAAAAAAAAAAAAAAAAAAAAAAAAAAAAAAAAAGGTTTTGCCATGCTCTGATCACGAATCTGCGGTCCGTTTTTGTCTAGGATGTGTGGTTTCAGAGATGTGGAAATCAATTAAGAAGAGTATCTAATCGATATCTAATCCCGCACCCTCATTAACGTTTCTTTTGTTCTCCTATTTCCTATTATCTATTGTTTCTGGTAGACCCTCATTAGCATTCTTATCTATTACTCATTGTAACCTCTTATTATCACTGCTATTGTTTAAGAACTTCCATGCTATTCTGAATCATCAATAAAACACATTCCTTCATTTCTACATTTTTATTGCTTATTAAAATATGAATGAAACATCTGATTCACTAAAATATCATTGTATACTGTGTTCTCTGTAAATATGTTCGTAAAACTAGGATGTGTGGTTTCAGAGATGTGGAAATCAATTAAGAAGAGTATCTAATCGATATCTAATCCCGCACCCTCATTAACGTTTCTTTTGTTCTCCTATTTCCTATTATCTATTGTTTCTGGTAGACCCTCATTAGCATTCTTATCTATTACTCATTGTAAGCCCTTATTATCACTGCTATTGTTTAAGAACTTCCATGCTATTCTGAATCATCAATAAAACACATTCCTTCATTTCTACATTTTTATTGCTTATTAAAATATGAATGAAACATCTGATCCACTAAAATATCATTGTATACTGTGTTCTCTGTAAATATGTTCGTAAAACTACGCATTGAACACCCCTGAAACTTATATAGCAAATACATTAAGCAATATTCGCCGCAAACTGATGTCCACTCATTCTGAATTCTATCCACATTCCAGTCCCATCTTTTACAATTACTTCTTAAAAAGTCGAGATGATATCGTGTAGGTGCACGCCCATATGAATCAAAATATTGACCAATACCATTCGTATCGACATGTAAAGCTATCCAATGTGAGCCTGGTTTATCATCCGTATCCAAATTGCATATTGTGTACATAGGTACATGAGTGTAAATGGGTAGTCTATTAGCAGCATACACATTATATTCTAGACTGGGGTGAATCTTTTTCAGATGTTGTTGTACATCTAGTGTATCCATGATATTACCAATCTATTCAATGGCTAACATAGGAATGATCAATTATAGTCACTTGTTACGACTTGTATTAAATGTCATTCGCTTGTGGAGATTTTGTATGATTTATCTGTGCAATGCACTACGCATTACGAAAGAATGCGAGATAAGTTTGTTAGTTCAAATTTACTATCGGTTGCACTGAGGAAATGCTTTAGATAAGATAGAACTATATAAGACCGAGTGGAGGCAGAGCCATCAGTCATTCTATGGTCTCGTTTGACCGCAGTGAATCGATATATCAATACTAAGTGTGTGCTACTTCAACGCAACAATAGTCATGGACGTAAGTGTTATAATATTTTATTGAAAAACTTACTTTTCTTTATGTTGTTGATTCCTTACGTGTGTGTGATTAAGTGTAATTATGTGATTGATATTAACATGATAACTGTGTTGTTGCAGAAAACATTCAGCTTCATAGACAATGAAGAAAATACCTATAAACAGTATTACTACCCGCCACTCTCCCCTAATCACGAAGAAGAGAGTGATGACATCGTTATTAATAACACAGGCGATGGGGGAAAAAGGAAATCGCAGTCGATTGACCATTTTTTTGAAGTGGAACCTAAAATAAAGAGGAAGAAGCTGTTGTCGTCAACCGTGGCACGAGCCGCTAGAGGTGGTGTATCATACATTTCTACTAATTCTGACGACGGAGACCAAGCGACGCATCTCATAAAAATAGAAGTGTACGATGTGAAAAAGCTATGCAAGGTTCCAACTACTGATCATTGGAAACATGCTACCACGAGGATTAAATATTATGTTGGGAATAATAGGGATAGCATCTACGACAACACAAACGCCCTCGTATACAATATTACAAAGACAATAGCAGAAAGTGAAAAAGTGAAAAAATACTTTTTCAACAATGACAGTCATTAGCTGATCATTACTGAATGTGATTCTGATAACATAAATTACTTTTGTGTACTCATTAGATTCAAGGATTGCATCTTGCGATACTGGGAGAAACACGAGACCAGAAGGAAGAGATGAGTGTGGTATACGTGAACAGAACTTGTCATTGAATAGCAAAACTACAACACTGAGTGGAGAAGAAAAAGAGAAGAATATGCAGTATCCAAGAGCTGAATATCCATTCTTCAGTTCAAAAGCTAGACGGTTGCTCAGTTTCGAACACTGGCCTCTCCTTTTGCGACAGAAGCCTGAAGATCTCGCAGAAGCTGGTTTCTTTTATACCGGCCATGGAGACAGGACCAAGTGTTTCCATTGTGGTGGTGGTTTAAAAAATTGGGAAGATGATGATGATCCTTGGCAGCAACATATTCAGTGGTTTAGTCAGTGCGCTTATGTAAAGTTTAAATTTCAACAGCGTTTTGTGTAAGATGAAAGGTGTATAAAGAAATAAAAAATAGTATATTTGATACAATTTGTTTTATTTAATTTAATAATGTTTTCCCATAGTTACATAGGTACACATTTAAACATGCATTACACATAAATCTAATACACAACACACATTATAACCTTAACTACTGTAATCTACAGTAATATTTCTGTTTTTATCTATTTCAATAATATTATCAAACTCAGCATAAACTATACAGTTAATTGTTTGTATAAGTGAGGATTCAAATCGTATTTCTAATCTTACACTACCATGCTTTATGAGATTCCAATGAGCTGATGAGTTAGCTGATAAATCAGGAGTTAAATCAAATGCTAATAGGCAGTAACCTTTGGGATACTGCTCACGAGAAATTGCATTTCCTTCATTAAGAAAGTGAATACCAGTCCCCGAGAATAGAGTATGATATGCTGATGTAAATATACTATTATTAAAAGAGGGTTGCAAAGCTTTTGAGGGTATTTGTTGACCATCAATATATAAGCAGAAAGAATTAATACCATAGTTTTCAAAGTTAAATGGATTTTTAGTAATAGAGCCATTAAATGCAGAATTGTTTACAAATCCAACTATACATCTTTTTGGTATCTGTCCTAGGAATATATTATCAAGAGTTTTGCCTTGAACACCCGATGGAATTGTTAAAACTTTGACTTCAGCCCGAGTAATAGGATATTTAGCAGTAGTAGAAGCTAAAACTTTTTGATGTGCGAGTAATACACTTGGATTAATTCGTGCTCGTCGGACAATAAGAGTTGCATCCGTAATGCTAACTTTAAACTTTACATCGTTTGATCCAGCAATTAAATTAAAACTCTCTCTCGATCGAACTAACTTTACACTCATTTCAACACCATTAATTAAAAATTTATCTTGATTGAAAATGTCACCATGGAGATGTCCAATCATTTCTATTTCTTTACTTTCATTAATTAACTCCTGTCTTTTAACAAATCCTATGTTTTTCTCATCTGTAGAATCCATTTTTCCTGCTGTATCCTCATACCAAAGGCTACAAGTAAGATGAGATTGTTTAGCAGCAGGAGCATAGTTTAAAAGGGTTTCCATATATGCTCGATAGGCATAGGTATTATTCGGTGGTGACACAAGTTTTTGGTTTAAATAAACATCAAGTTGACTAAAAAGTGAATGCAACCAATTATTTACAGGTGCTACTACTGAGGTCGATATCAAGTTACTTGAATCTTGATTTAATACTTTTGCCTTTATGTTGAGTAATGTATGAGACAAATCTATGTAGTCATCGCCTGCCCCAGGAACTTGAAACTCAATAGGTCCATCATCAGCAAGAGATGAAATTGGTTTATAGTGAATCCACAATCCATTTTCAATGCTCGTTTGTGTAGATGGTAGTGCAAATAAATCCAATTCTGACTTAGCGCACTCACAAGAATGATTATGAAGGAAAGACATATCTAGTTTGAAAATATATCTAGTTTGAAAATATATCTTTAATATTTTTTGTTTTTAGACTAGGTTTTTTCGTAGCTCTCACTCTAACAGTTAATGGTGGAATGAATGAGGCCAATCGTTTTCTTTTAGTTATATATCCAGATCCTGTCATGTTAAATCGATCAATTTTATCATCAGCTTTTCGTTTTAAGTTGGTACTAACTTGCTTTAGACGATCTTTTATTGAGTTTTCCATAGGACGCGCTTGTACCATATCCGATAAAAGTCCTACTCCAGCGTTTAATGCCTCTTTACCAATCACTCGAGCGCCACTTGAAAGTAAAGGTAAAACTGATCTAAATAACCCCCCTAAGAAGCTCCCAATACCATGACCACGTTGATATGATGAACCCTTATAAATTACTCCAACTCCTGATCCAGCTTGGTGTGTATAATAATTTTCATATGGACATTTATGATGATGATCACGAAGAGAATTCATTATTATAATTTTCGGAAATGTAGTTTAATACACACGGTTCCAAACTGGAATGGTATTTTGTGTCCTGTGTTCGATCTTATATCTATTTCCAGCGTATCGAACTCTCTTCGCATAACAGGTAAGTAGTGAGGTGGAGAGAAAACGTGCATTTTATTTGCACCATAAATGTATTTTGAAGGATCTAATGAAATGACTCTTAATAAAGGAGTCATAACATCACCCACAATCTGAGGATCGATAATGTCGCAATACACAAGTAGTTGAGATGGTAATCCTAAGTGTAAATTAGCAGGACACTTCCCAAAATTTCTCTCTAGGAGATTTTTATTTGGCTCATAACCTAGTTGTAAACTTAATTTCGGTGATAATGTTACGGATTTAATATTTTTATCCAAAACAGAAACAGACACAAATTTTGTTATTTCATCATAGCGAAATTTCAAGTTCTCTCTGATACCATTTAACGCCCCTAAAATATGCTCAACGTTATCATAGTTGGTAGCTGGAATATGTTTTTTGTAGTAAACTGTTGATGGTTTACCTTCATTAGGTATTAACATGGTTTTTGTAATGTATACAACATTTTCATGATCTTGAACAGTAAACATGGTACATGGATATTGAAATTCGGCAACTCCAACCGACCATTCACCTTCTAGTTTAATAGGTTTTGGTAATTTTGTTGAAAAATTTGTGGTCTTGTTATCTGGAAAGTACTCCATTGAACTATTGCTGAGCAAAGTTAAATAAAAACTTTCTTTATTCATAATTCTTTTAAGCTGGAAGCTAAAATCCAACTGTTAAATTTATCTGGATAACCTTTCCACTTCACTAATACTTCTTTTCTGTTACCCGAATAACGATTGTCAATTATTTTATCTATTTTATATTGTGAGGTGGGGTTGTAAGTGACCTTCTGTAATTCTCTTTCATAAAAAGTACCTACTATGGGGTCATTTTGTAAATCTGTTATTGTATAAACAACCCATGGAGATCTATCAATTATTGAAGATATAATAAATATTTCATCACTCCAATTTGATTCATATCCTTTTTGGAAAACGTGTTTATATTTGGTTATTCGAACATAGTCTCCTACATTGAAATTTGGTTTTTGATTCTCTAAAGAAAGTTTGTTTGACTTCCCATAATAAAGATTAGTCCAAACTGTCATAATATTGTTGGAATTTACATCACATGGACACATCTTAATACTAGAGTGAATGCTGTGATTATAAGAGTATATTAAATCTTGTAAAACATCTATATATCTATAAGTATTACTATGAGTGAAATAACGCCACATTTTCATTTTTAGAGTTCTTTGAAATCGTTCAACAATACTGGCCTTAATGTCAGGATTGTTAGTGGTATAGTAATTAATCTTTTTGGATTTAAAGTATTTTTGTACATCTTTTGAAACGAATTCTGTACCTTTATCAGATTGTATGTGAGTAGGTGTTGTATTACTTTCAGTAAATATACTTTCGAAACATTCTTTAGTTGTTTCTGAGTTTTTCTTTTTCATTGGTCTTGCAAAAGCATATTTACTGAATACATCAATAACACAAAGTATGTAGTTGAAACCATCATTATATTGAGAATAAGTTCGCATATCACTTAAATCAGCTTGCCACAGTTCATTAATATTTGATAGAATGTACCTATTACGTGGGAATTTTTTCTGAATGGGTTTATGTAGTGTATATGTTTCTTGTGATTGTAACCACTCTTTTACTTGTTTTTTATCCATTTTACCATTCATGGCTTTTGATAGTTTATCAATACTACCAAAACCAGCGGGATTAGATGGATCATAATAAATCCTGTTAATTTCTTCTAGTACGGCGTCCATTTTTCCCAATCGATCTTTTTATGTATTTTCGTTATAGATTTTTTACCTACACTTCTTGGCGTAGAAAACTCTTGATCTTCAATCTCAGAGGTTTTGTTCAGATCTTTTGCTTGGAGTTGACTAATAAACTCACATCTCTTTGGATTTCCGATGTAAGAAAGTGGTACTTTGATATCTTTTAATGCTTTAGCAAATCTATCCCACCCTATTGGATCACTTCTTTTTAGGGGTCTGAGTGAATCATTTACTAAATCAACAATATTACTTCCAGGAATCTTTTCATTATCAATTATGACTGTGCCTTCATTATCCCAATGTATTTTACTTTTACTTGTTCCAACTAAATTTAATAATAACTGACCTTTTTTATTATAAGTTTTCGGTATTAAACTGAGGATTTGAGTTGGTGAGTAAAGTGGATTTGCATCATTCTCCTCCAACAAAGATTCAACATCAACTGAACTGTTTAGATCTCTATCTTTATTTTTAAAATCAATTTTAGACTTATTTGAATCTTCATTAGACGTATCAGAATAAATTGGTAATCTGAGTGGTTGACGACCCTCCTCGGTAAAGTGAAGGTATCTTTGTAGTGTTTGTAAATATAACATCCACTTCTTTCGATCTTCCGTCTTACTATTCATAATATTTTGCATTTCAATATCTAATCGAGACAAATTACTATCAACTTTATTATCTTGTTTTAATTTTTCAATCAATCCAGGTTCGATAAGTATCATTTTCTTTGCGTTTTCCATGTTAACTGGCTAGTCCACTTACTAATCCACTCAATATTGCACCTAATATTATTGGTAAGAAAGCTCCTCCTTTTTGTATAATTATATTTTTTCTTAGTTTATGTTTACACTTTTGCATCAGTTTACGTAGTATGTTTTTGTGTTTATTTAATTTTTGTTTATCTTGATCTTTAAGAGCTACCTTTCCTTGTAGAACGTTATGAATACATTCACAAATGCAATTTATTTCTTCTTCATCACACGTTTTAAGTAATGCTCTCTGATATTTTGGTTTAAGCGTATGCAGAGCGTTTAGCAAATGTTTATGCGTTGTGAGTCGACGATGCATCATTTACAAATGATTTGAATTGTTTGATTCTTGGTGTATTTAAACTCTTTTGTTGGAACGTAGACAGTACAGTAACCATTAAATGGAAAGACATTTGTCTTGATACGACAAAAATCATTGGTATTCTGTTTTAAATCTACCATTAAATATCCATGTGCTGCTAAAGTTGCATCTTTGTATGCATCTTCAATGAATTTCGGATTATCTGGTGACACTTGCCGTGCTAAATATCTTATTTGAGTTTTATCTCGAGGGTTTTTAAAATATATTATATAACTTGAGTTTAGAGAAATGTCTCTTTGACCTTTACCCTGATGAAATAAATTTTGTGTTAAATAAAATACACTAAGATTCCTGTGATGACTACCTTTTGTAAATACATCCACAATTCTTCCATCAGTCTCTCTCATTAGATCATCAATTATGATGAGATGTGGGCTTTCACCATCAAACATATTAAGATTTGGAATTCCTTGATGATAGTTAACATTTGACAAATTATATAAAGGTTGCATTTCATCAAAGCACCATGTGATCTGATTAAAATTACAATTACATATTTCTGTAACTGATTTTATGAAATTTGTTACAAAGTTTGACTTCCCACATCCACTTGGTCCTGCCACAATAGCAGTAAACGGATGAATAAAGTGAAACATTACACACGTCTAAAGTTTAAAGGAATGAAATAAAAAATGAAAGTGTTGTTGTAAAAAATTATATTTATATAAATTGCCGCTTCTCTACTTCATCACAAACTTTAGACAGCTCAAGATTTAATTCACTGTTGAATAGTTCAATATTCTCTTCCATGGGTGTGGAAAAGAAAGCACTGGTATCACCACTAGCGCAATTTATAATGCCCCCAAGCTAATGTTTCAATATTATTATCTAAAATATGTCTCTTTGTGTCATTATACGATAAACCAATCTTATTTAATTTTTGTGTAAATATTGTGTGTTTAATTGATTTAAATCTTAGCATACTATAATATTGCACTTCTTTATTAAATAGAGCAGACTTATAGCTATTCATTGTCATCTTTTTAGTGGTATTTTTATTTACCCCTTTTGCCTTGGCTATAGTTTTATTTTCTAAGTTAAAAGCGTACATTTTAGATCGTAAACCTACAAATTCTTTCATGATTTTACCATTATTTTCATCTTTGAAGAAACCTAATTTCTTTTTATTTAATTTTGGATATTCAAAAACATTATTTGTATCATAATCTGAGGTATCAAAGTATGAGCAAAGGTTAGGTTTTATATCAGTGTAAAAATCATATGTAAATATATGATATATTAAACTGTCTGTATCTGTATACAATAATTTGATTTTACTAAATTTTTTAACCATATAATTATAATGAAAGTCATACATTAAGGTTTTTGAAATATCTAAAATACAAAACCCTAAATAAATTGGTTTGTTATATATTAACTTAGTCTTTCGCAACTGAACCGCAATTAGGTCTTCCGAAAATATTGAAATACTATGAAATTGTGGTTTAGCGACTAGATCTTGAACACCTAAAGCTTTACCCTGGTTCTCCCAGTGTGTAACTAATTTTACGTTAACCCTTTTTTCAATATTCTCCATAGTCTTTCCGAAGACTGAATTATTCATTAATTTATAAAAATCTTTTTCAAAGTCTGATTTTGCTAACATTCTTAATTTTGTATTTAGATCTATGTACATTTTTAACCAAGGAGACTGTATAAATTTTAAAATTCTATGAATTTTAGTTAATTTAACCCCCATTTCTATGCACTGCTTTAAATTTCTGTAATGAATAACATATTTATCTTTATTATTTAAATTTGGAACTAGTTTATTCTCATTAGTATTGCCTACACAAATGTTTTCTGGACATAAAGGAAAGTCCGAATGCAAATCATGAAGTTCATCTGGATATTTCAAATCAACTTCTAAAATGAAACCTACGTCCGATGTCTCAGACACATTAAAATCTGAATTCGGATTAATCCATTCAAATCCACCAGTAGGAAGATATTGAGACATAGCCCAACCATATAAATTGTTGGCATCAAAATAAGTGATATATGAATTTGGTTTCTCTGCATCATAATCCTCCATGTATTTGTTATTAGCTCTAGCATAGCGATTACTACATTGAGATACACCACCCCTGATGCCTGATCTAATAAATGCGATTTTTTCATAATCTGTTAAAAGTTCTAATTCTATTTTTGTATATTTTAGCATTGCATCCCAACTTAAACCGGGAGCTGTGTAATAATGAGCAGGATCTAAATCATACGTATTAATACATAGCTTTCTAAAGTTTTCAAACACATCGGTCAACAGTAGAACATCTGTTTTTAAATACAAGTTTGAGTAATCTAACATATTACAACAACCAAAGTGTTCCCAAACATCTTTAGCATGACTGTAATCATCATTTGAAATATGGGAATCTGTGAGCGAATTATAAAAAAAATTTTGTTCAGGGAGCGATGTTATGTTTAAACTATCAAAACTAGTCATAAATTCATATGGATAAACCCCTTTGCGTTTTAATCGAAGGAAATCTTCATCATTAGGGAAATTTCTATGTAATTCTTGAAATTGATCATTACTGAGATTTTTGGCTAATTGTTCTAATTTACAAGATAAAAACTTAAATGAATCTACGAATCTCAATGTAACTTCATTGTTATTTATTTTTATTTTTTTGGAAAACGATACATATTTTTCTTTATTTTGAGGGATGACTTCGATTTCACCTTTACAGAAGTTTAATGCGTGAACAATAAAATGAGCATCGTAGTGACTAAGGTTGTGTAAAAATATTGGAATATGACGTGGTGTTCTGAACTTCGAGCTACATGATTCATGAGCAACACCTATAAAACCACCAGTGTACCAATCAAAATCATAAAAAGGTTCTGCTAACTCTGTTTCACAGATATGACAACAGGTTGCATCTGAAATTTGATTTTTGTCTTCATTTGTTAGTGGACCTGGACATTTTTGAAGATTAGTTTTTTGATTTATTTCTTTTAAATGGTTAAATAAACTTTCCATAAACACTTGTACACAGTTTGGTCCGCAATATGTCACATATTTTGATAATTTATCATCATATGAACATTTTATATAATAACCAAAACTATACACTTCATGTTTCTGAATATTGTGTGTGAAAGGTTTAGATGGATCGTTAGAACATGATTCTATTGGTTTTAAAAATGCCTCAAAATCAGCATAAACTACGAATGGTATCTTTAACTTTTTTTCAAAATTATCAAATTTAATTTTATCATTTGAAATTGGTTGATCAAACCAATTCTTTTTTGAAGTTTCACCGTTTGGTAGTTCTGTACAAATGTGCATACAATCGTATTGTTCATGGTTATTTAACCTTTCCTGGGATGGAAAACGAAGTAGACATGCTTGGCAAATGTACATAGCGTGACCATCTTTTGAAATTTGATTACTAACTAACCGCGATAAATTTTTTATGTAACAATAATGATTTTTCGTATCCTTAGAAAAAAATAATAAATTGATGTGTCTAGCTTTACGACATTTTGTTAAAAATAATGGACCTACAATAGAATTACATCGTTTTTCTTTATTATATTCTAATCCAAATACATTAATACTAATATCATTTAATTTCTCTACTTTTGCGATATCACAAATTTTTACCGGAAAGGAAATACCATCAAATTTAAGTTTATTTGCATGTATAGCGTACGATGATACCCGATCTGCGTTTTTGTTTATGGGAAATAACGCTGAGAGTAACGCCCATTTAAAACAAAAATAATCTTTGTTTTTTACATTTATAACAGCCTTTTTTAATTTTATGTCACGGGGTAGATCTATGTATGAGGTGCCACGTAGGGGGTTAAATTTATTAACATTCATGTCTATAGATTTTATGTTTTTTAGACTCCATCCACTATCTTTTTTTTCAAATGCACTAATTTTACTAGTAATTGTATCATTTAAAGATGAAAAAAATAAATTTAAGTTATCTCCTTGAGAAATAATATAGTTAAATGTTTGAAAATCGAATGTATTATGAATATCTTTAGTTTGTTGAACAAAATCAGCATGTAATATAAAATTTACTTTAAAAATTATATGTTGAGCAATACTCTCTTGTATTAAATATAAAATATCATCTTTAATAGAATTTAAAAACAGCTCAGGAGTTTCAAAATTTATCAGTGTCGAACTATCTACTCTACTTTTGATTTTATAAGTTAAAATTCTATTTCCAAAGGCAGACTCAATAACACTAACGTTTGGTAAAGAATTATGTGAATTTAAAAGATTATTTTTGTGGATATTACTTTTAAAATGATTAGCTAGATACCTTTTCTTGATAAATACATGACACGTTAGACATTCCACTTGATCATTGTTATCAACACTGGTCCCTACCCCCGCAGAGGTAGACGTTTCTTCTTCCATTCTTAGTTGTTTTTTGATGATTTCGGGTTCTTTGCTGCTAGTTCGCTTCTTTCCTCTTCCAAGTTGTAGTGGTTGACTGTTAAAACGATAAAAAAATAAAAAAAATTATATTTATAAAACAATGTGCAAATTATAATCTAAATTTATAATTATTTTACTTACTTAAACTGTTTTTCAACCGTCGCACAGTGATTATACAGCTCATCATCATATGATGGATCGAACATTTCACGCTTCTCTCCTTCATCGCAAACTTTAGACAGCTCAAGATTTAATTCACTGTTGAATAGTTCCATATTCTCTTCCATGGGTGTGGAAAAGAAAGCACTGGTGCACACTTCACTGAAGTTTTCCATTGTAAAGAATAAAATAGGGAATAGAGTACATAACAGCCCTGTGTTGACAAATGAAGTGATGACCAATTTCAAATAATGTTCAATATTTATAGTTTAGCAAAAAATTAGAAAGTCCGTTAGAATTTAAAGAATTTATGTTATCAGTAATGATCAGCTAATGACTGTCATTGTTGAAAAAGTATTTTTTCACTTTTTCACTTTCTGCTATTGTCTTTGTAATATTGTATACGAGGGCGTTTGTGTTGTCGTAGATGCTATCCCTATTATTCCCAACATAATATTTAATCCTCGTGGTAGCATGTTTCCAATGATCAGTAGTTGGAACCTTGCATAGCTTTTTCACATCGTACACTTCTATTTTTATGAGATGCGTCGCTTGGTCTCCGTCGTCAGAATTAGTAGAAATGTATGATACACCACCTCTAGCGGCTCGTGCCACGGTTGACGACAACAGCTTCTTCCTCTTTATTTTAGGTTCCACTTCAAAAAAATGGTCAATCGACTGCGATTTCCTTTTTCCCCCATCGCCTGTGTTATTAATAACGATGTCATCACTCTCTTCTTCGTGATTAGGGGAGAGTGGCGGGTAGTAATACTGTTTATAGGTATTTTCTTCATTGTCTATGAAGCTGAATGTTTTCTGCAACAACACAGTTATCATGTTAATATCAATCACATAATTACACTTAATCACACACACGTAAGGAATCAACAACATAAAGAAAAGTAAGTTTTTCAATAAAATATTATAACACTTACGTCCATGACTATTGTTGCGTTGAAGTAGCACACACTTAGTATTGATATATCGATTCACTGCGGTCAAACGAGACCATAGAATGACTGATGGCTCTGCCTCCACTCGGTCTTATATAGTTCTATCTTATCTAAAGCATTTCCTCAGTGCAACCGATAGTAAATTTGAACTAACAAACTTATCTCGCATTCTTTCGTAATGCGTAGTGCATTGCACAGATAAATCATACAAAATCTCCACAAGCGAATGACATTTAATACAAGTCGTAACAAGTGACTATAATTGATCATTCCTATGTTAGCCATTGAATAGATTGGTAATATCATGGATACACTAGATGTACAACAACATCTGAAAAAGATTCACCCCAGTCTAGAATATAATGTGTATGCTGCTAATAGACTACCCATTTACACTCATGTACCTATGTACACAATATGCAATTTGGATACGGATGATAAACCAGGCTCACATTGGATAGCTTTACATGTCGATACGAATGGTATTGGTCAATATTTTGATTCATATGGGCGTGCACCTACACGATATCATCTCGACTTTTTAAGAAGGAATTGTAAAAGATGGGACTGGAATGTGGATAGAATTCAGAATGAGTGGACATCAGTTTGCGGCGAATATTGCTTAATGTATTTGCTATATAAGTTTCAGGGGTGTTCAATGCGTAGTTTTACGAACATATTTACAGAGAACACAGTATACAATGATATTTTAGTGGATCAGATGTTTCATTCATATTTTAATAAGCAATAAAAATGTAGAAATGAAGGAATGTGTTTTATTGATGATTCAGAATAGCATGGAAGTTCTTAAACAATAGCAGTGATAATAAGGCCTTACAATGAGTAATAGATAAGAATGCTAATGAGGGTCTACCAGAAACAATAGATAATAGGAAATAGGAGAACAAAAGAAACGTTAATGAGGGTGCGGGATTAGATATCGATTAGATACTCTTCTTAATTGATTTCCACATCTCTGAAACCAGACATCCTAGTTTTACGAACATATTTACAGAGAACACAGTATACAATGATATTTTAGTGAATCAGATGTTTCATTCATATTTTAATAAGCAATAAAAATGTAGAAATGAAGGAATGTGTTTTATTGATGATTCAGAATAGCATGGAAGTTCTTAAACAATAGCAGTGATAATAAGAGCTTACAATGAGTAATAGATAAGAATGCTAATGAGGGTCTACCAGAAACAATAGATAATAGGAAATAGGAGAACAAAAGAAACGTTAATGAGGGTGCGGGATTAGATATCGATTAGATACTCTTCTTAATTGATTTCCACATCTCTGAAACCACACATCCTAGACAAAAACGGACCGCAGATTCGTGATCAGAGCATGGCAAAACCTTTTTTTTTTTTTTTTTTTTTTTTTTTTTTTTTTTTTTTTTTTTTTTTTTTAGTTTTTGTCGACTCGAGAATAGTGAGCTAGTGAGCCAGACGGATTCTGGATAGTGAGCTAGAACTGGTACAACCTAACTACTTATTTGATTGTTCTGATATTTCGTAACAAGCTGGTAGAATTAAAATTTAGGACACATGAGTAAATAACAATTATTTTCGTGGGATTCTGGGACTTATGTGACGAAGAGACTTTCATTCCATTGCTGAAATTATACGAAATCAATTTATTGTTCGATATTATTGTTCTGGTCTTTGAGTTTAGTTTTTAATATAAAAGTGAGTTTTGGAAAATATTTATTACTGTATTACACATAATGAAGAATTGAGGTTGGGTAAAATAAACAAGATTATTTTTTATTAAATCGAAAAAAAAAATTATATTAATAAATATTAAATAAACAAATAATAGGATCAAACAAAGTCCTCCACCACCACCTACGTGATAAACTTACTACTGAACAGATTTTCATGCGGTTTTCGCCAATAGATAGAGATGAGGACGGTTTAAATTCATAATATGATTACTTAATATGTAATAAGTGTATAATTTCACACTACTCGAGCGAAGCTTCTGGTGGAAGCTAGTAAAATGTTAGCCAAGTTGTTTGCTATTTATTTTGTTTCTGTTTTAAAAGCTTTTATTTAATTTATATAATGTAACAGATGCATAATTTCGCAAATTCTCACGTTGTCCCAAATACTGTCGTTACAAAATAAAGTGATTACTTATATAATATTGCAAATTGTTTTCCAACTCAATGTTTCCGTGAATAGGCTATTTTAACAGCGTTATATAATTTATGAATAGCAAGCAAATGGACAGATGTAATAATGCTAAAAAGATAAAATTCTCAGGCTAAAATAAAACAAATTTCACGAATAAATTTTATTTACTGATGCTCACAATACGAAGTGCCTAATACTGAAGTATTTGCTCAAGTCTCTATTTTTCAGGCAATCACATAGATTGAAACACGGACCTTTGAAATATTGACCGAATTCAAAGGTTCTTGGAGAGATTTATTAGGGCTGCTATTTAGAGACGCGGAACGGATCAACAGGATAGATACATGGACAGATTACAATTACTTCTTCTTTATTCGCACAGGAGAAATGTCGAAGCACGAAAATATTTGGAATCAAAATCAGCTGTTTATGTAATTGAGACGATTAAATGGAAGTAATGTTCCTATATCGATGTCGAGTTAGACAATTAATATTATCCGTCAGGTAAATAAAAACATATCTTCACGCCTTTCCCTAAAGGGGTAGGCAATGACTTATTATACCTACGTTACTTTTGTGCCCGACCTGTGAATAGAACCCAAGACCTTTTGGGCATCAGTCATAATACACTCCTGTTAGGTCATACAAGCCGTTATCAGGCAGACTCTATTAAAATATAATATAAAAGGTAAAAACAGCCCGGTTCGTTTAAGAACTACGATGCCTCACATAATGTATACAAACTGATACACAGACTCATCAAACATAATTTATCACTCTTTTTGCGTCGGGGGTTAAAACGAAATGTCTCGCTATAATCGCTCCGCTTCACATTCCGCTCTTCTCAGCTAGCAGGCTAAGCAATTTGCCTTTTTTTGTCTTCAGAGCTTTATTGTGCTTTAATTTGAAAAGTAGAGAGCCGAAAACTGTTTTGTTCGGATTACCGGAGTAAGTAAGTACTTTCTAGAATAGGGGACTTGGGTAATGGACTTTCACACTATGTCGTATAGTAGGATAACTTATTTAGACGTTTTGTTATGTAAATGAACAACAAAACCTAAGTACTTACGTATACGCTTTTATTAAGAGTTATTTATTTTATATAAAAGAAGGCGTCGAGGGATTTTACATTTATACAATTACTAGACTAAGCGTTTACCTTGGTTCAGAACGACTATCCTATAACGAATATGGGCCATTTAAATATTTCACCCAGCATTCACACAGCGCCATCTAGTCCCAAATTAAGCAATTATATTTGCTTGTGTTATGGGTACTAAACAACTTATATAATTTTTTTTGTAAATACATACATATTATAGATAAATTACACCCAGACACAGAACAAACAATCATGCTCATCACACAAAGATTTGTCCTGGGTAGGGATCGAACTCACGACCTCTGGCCTAGCAGTCAGGGTCACTAACCACTAGACCAACAGGCCAGTCAAATTTAAATATAATAATATAATATTGTCCTGTGGGGACGGAATCACATCTTGTTCAACAGCTCTATTCTACGGTTATTTTGCAGCTAGCTACAGCCGGTATGCCCAACATGAGCTGACAGCATGACTTTGGTTTCGACAAACATGTTTAGGTCTTCAAATTATTAGTATTTTTGTGAAAATACTCTGTTTCTAATAATTATACAGGTACCTACATAAATAAAGCATAATTTCTTTATTTTCTGCATGCGAAGATTTACTACCATCATAGAAAAATTGGCTTTTAACAGAACCTAATGAGTTGACGTTTAATCAAATACCCACCAACAATATCTACCAATCCTATCTGTGGCTGAACACTCTATCTTGCGGTAAGCGCTTAATCTTAGTCCAACCCTCATCCCATCCACTTTCACGGAGCCTGCGTCTGTCATGGCTACCTTTGGCTTTAAATTAACTCCGAGCACACAGTAAATAATAGAAAGTACCTTCAAATTCTAAATATGGAAGGGTCAGGGTATGTTCAGAGTTTTAATTACAGATTATGGAAATAACCCACCCATACAGAATTATTTTGGTACAATGATATGGGGTCTATTATATGTAGAAACATGATGTTTTTTTATGATTCATTGTACATACAAACAAAATGTTATCTGTTTATTATTAAATACATAATGGCGTCATAATTTTTAATACCTTTCTTACAATGAAATTTACGATAGATATTAAACAATGACACCTAATGTAATATTTTACTTTTAATAAAACAAGTTATTAACGATTTCGATTCAAATTGATGAACAAGAATTCTAAGGGTATGTCTGATCCACCAACCAGCATTAGGCCAGCGTGTGTGGATTATGGCCTAAACCCTCTCAGCTCTCTAGATAGAGGAGAGGAGACCCGAGCCCAGCAGTGGGACATTAATGTGTTGCCGATGATGAACAATTTGGATGAACTTGAACTCTTAAGAGGCATACATTTTACAATAACATACCATCCAAAACCGCAAGTCAGACATTGACATCCTTAACGACTCGCTCAACAGCTTCCAGCAGAAAGTACAAAAGCATTGCTAATAGATAGTGATTTTATATCTAGTAATTGTTATTTACCCCTTAAATGTCATAATATCAGATATTTTATAAGCAAAATGTCAAAATTATATGAAAATGTCAAAATTTAAAATAATATGTTTGATATGATTGTACTTTTTGAATTAAAATAAACTGAAATTTAATTAAAATTTGAGTTATTCCAAAACCTCTTACGCAGTACTTGTATACACTCAAACAGTATATTGTTATTTTAATTTGTACATATTATATCTGTTAATCCATAAATTACGAAACAAGTCAATGTATAAATTATGACTGACTCCCACGTAAAGTGATATTGTTCGCGGTGGCAAGTGTGTGAGTCAAGTCTTTCTCAAGATGGCGAACATCCCTACGATGAGATTACACGAGAAACACTCCGGAAATTGCGAAACCACGCTTATCTATAACACATATATTACTGTGGTTAAGCGATTATAGGCATTATTTCTTTAGCAATAGAGCTTTATTGAAACTTATATTTTATTGTCTATTATGTCTCACTACAAATTGTATAATACACAACTTGTAATATGAGATTCAAGTAGGCCTTTAATTCATTATGTCCTTATTCGAAACATGGACATTTATTTTTCAAAGTATGACTTATGTGCTTATTAAATATAATAGTTTTTTAAACTAGAATACCTGTATTTTTTGGTTTACTTCACAACAACAAAGCACGATATACTCAATTTCAATACTCCAATTTCACATAATTATCACTCAAGCACAGTAATTATATTGTGACCTCACACAAGACTCAAACTCCGATCCCCGTCCTTGACCTAAACACGTCACTTACACCGTGAAACAAATAATTTATCACAACCTTCATATCTTGACAAATGCGTTACGTTCCCTTCATCTTGGTCGACAAATAAAATTCTAACCTTTTATTTGTACTATTCTAAGCATTGTTGTTTTAACAGCTCTGTTTGTGAGCAATTGTTTATGTTCATGAAGTAAAATGTTATTTCTTAAGGCCTGACTTACACCTGTCGACATTGTATTATTAGCTCTAAGAACGTTTTAAAACTTTTTCATGTTTGTATTAGAATGATATGACTGGCCTATTGTTTTATTAGATTTATAATAAATTTCAGTTTATTGCATAAAATAATGGAATTAAAACATTCGTTTTATTTTCACGCATATAAATTGACCACAATGTTTTTACAAAAACATTTTATACACTTATAAATTTATAAAAGGTGAACTTCATATATAATGATCAACCAAATTAATTTTAACTTCCTTATTATTTGCCTATCGACTAGCAAACAAATTCAACCACTGAAACGTGATATATTATATAATGATTCAAAATTCATAAACATCACACACAACAGCACAAACTAAAATACGCCTAGTTATAAACTAATGACACCTATAACAACATCTAAAGGGTGAAATGTTTATCGATGTCACAATAAAATAACAAGCCTAAGCTGTTTTCGTATCAACTATGTATAGAATAAACTTTCTGTTTTATTGGATATCGTGAGGCGCTTGTAGCTTGTAGATCAACGAACATCTATACAATACGAACAGTATAACAATACTGTGCGTATTGTATACATGTTCGTTGATCATCGAGGTAAAGCAACGTTCGACAAGGTCAGTCCATGATGGGTGACCGTTTGTGGTACTTTTATTCTTGAACGCATCCGTGCGTAGAAGGCACGTAAAGCCATTAATCCCAGTAATCACATAATGTTATACTCGTTAAGTAAAGTTGGAAGCTTTCTGGACGACTTGATAATTTCACCAGGGTTTCACTTCAAGCCCATAATTATGATAATTATTTGAATGTCATGTTACTAATGATAGGTAATAAGTAAATTCTATTCTAATACAAGTTGTGAATAAGTAGATGTCTCTTAGCATCGATTTCATATGTGTAGGAGTAATGGCGTTTGCTTCCCACACAGTCATCCTCTTATAGATAAAATCGTTAACACGATCTAATTCGACAACAATCGGAACCTGAAAAAAAAACTTCTAAAACATAACTTATTGCATATTCACGCCTATTTCCTCAAAGATGTAATCAGAGGTGCATCACTGCCATATTTCGCTAACTGTGTTTGGTCCCATGTACTAGAGAGCGAGCCGATTGCCACTAAAAGGGTACATTTTCAGCTTCCGGATTGACACTAATAATTTCATGATGGAAAATCTCAATAACATTTTACCCGGCCAGGGAATAGCACAATAACCAGTACTATTATTATAACCACACATAATCATTATCAGCCCACGTTCACTGCTGGACATAAGCCTCACCTAATTTTTGCCACGGCTCTCCACCAGATGAACCGACGACCTAGTCAAGGTTGTGGGTAGCCGTTGTTTGCCGGCGGCACAAGATCTCTCGCTGTGGCGGAAATGAGGTAACCACACATATCAGATTAAATTAATTTTAACACAAAACGTCACTTATCAGAACCAAATCTTCCCGAAGACCACAATCACATAATTTAAACCTTTTATTCTCTCGTATAATTCAAATAATAGGGAAACTTAATTCAATTAATTTCTACAGCACAGTTTGACAGATTAAATTTTATTCCAAATTTCATTGCGAGTACAATAGAAAACGAATGTTTCATTTTATGTTTTATTTCTCGAACGTTAAAGTTGAAATTGAAATGTTTGTCTTAATGTTCCGGGTATATGGTTAAAAGGATTCTTTTTATAAGTATAATAAATTTTGTTCTAATTTGTTTCGTGGGAAGTGTTTTGACTGACTGTTTGTCAAGAGAATTAAATATTTAATGGAATACTTATTTCTGTTACGAACCAAAATAATTAACTTCAAGGACGTACATTTTGAAAGTGATATTTATCACCAGTGACGTACTAAGAATCTAAAGGTTATTTTAATTGAGCCTTCTCTTATTTATACGAAACTTTTAATTTCAATAGAACTTCTAGCTCTAATTGGTAATTCATTGGGAGCCATTTCCATGTTTAAAGAAGTTCGGAAATAATATTTATCTAGTGCCAAGGTTTGATTGTCAATTCAAGGATGTTGCTTACGTTATACTAAGTAATTCATCAGCAACCCATTAATGTCCCACTGCTGGACTTGAGTGTCTACATATACTGGCCTAGTGAAGGTTGGTGGATCAGACATAACTTAAAATTTCTTCTAGATTATGTGGGTTTCCTCACGATGTTATCATTCACCGTTAGCAGATAAGTCAGTTGACAAGTACATATAAATTCCACAAAGTGAAATCCACATTGGTACTGCTGGTCAGAATCCAACTGGGACCGCATGAGTTGCATGCCTATCACTTATCCATAGGGTCATCATCGCTTTATTACGCTATATTTAAAAAAAAACCTGGTCATAATAAACAAACCGATGGTGTTGCGTTTTACGTGAGTATTCTGGTGTTTTGCCATACCCGAGGGAAAATATCAAGAGAGGACTGACGCCAATGCAGCACCTATCTAAAAAAAAATATCTAACTCCTCCAGGACTATTTACGCAAAAGATATATAATTAACGAGGCCTACCTTACCTTTGACTTTATCATAACAGATATCCGCATTTATTTTAAATAAATTCCAGTTTAAATTTATAATTTGAAGACGCCTCTTTAATCCGATATCCAATTAAATTTAATAGCCCTAAAATAATAACGGCTATAATAGAATATTGTAGCAACAATTCGTCCAAACAACAATCCTCACTTTATCGATGAAATTATACACCATCTTAAATTAAAGTAATAATTTGATTCAAAATATCGTAAAACTAATTAGAAGAACTACTAGGAAGGGCTTTTTATTAAGTACCTTTTTTTTATAATTTAAGTAACGCCTGCGCTAGGTAACGAACCCTGGAACTTTACTAACAAAGTATTAACGGACACGAAGTACTCAGAACTAATGTTTATGAATCACACAAATATTTGCCTAGTATGAAAATCGAACCCACTCCACTTAGCACGGCGCGGCGAGGCAAAACCGGACCGCGGTGACAATCAATATAGGTACATGTTTAATAATATTTAAAGACGTTATAAAATATGAAACAAAGACAAGCAGACACACAGACACACTGACAGACATGGAGACAGAAAAAACAAAAAAGTGGAACAAACGGTAAAAATAATAAGGCTCTTGTCTCTCCTGTGCGTCCTACCATTGGGACAATGCAGTGGGACGAATGGAAATACTTTTTTAGGTTTACATAAACTATTTCTACGCAGAATGTAAAAGTAAGATATTGATTTCAACATCATTTCAACCCACAAACATCCCACTGCTGGGCACGGGTCTCCTCCAAAGACCATACCACGCTGGCCAGACGGGTTGGTATAGGGTTTGTTTTGAATTTTCCTTTTCTTGCAGTGCTCTTGTCTGCATTAGGTTATTCCCTTAGTCGCCTTTTACGATACCCACGGGTTGAGAGGGTGTAGTGACATTATGTATTCCTAATACGTCACTACACGGAAATATTGATTTACTTCTTTGTAATTATTTTTAGCTCTTCCAACGATGCCTATCGAACAACTTCATATGTTCAACTAGGTATTCTAATGTAAATATTGTTAATATAATACATTTCTATTGTCAGAATACATGACATGGAACGAATCATTCTTCCTCAGAATTATTTATTCATCAACCTGTCACATTTAACATGACATTGTTTTCAAGTAAACATGGCTTTAACGTCACCTGTTTGTCTTTAGTTGTGAGTTTACATGAGTTTAGTACTTGTCTTTAGTAATCGGCAAGTGCTAACCTACTGAGACAAAAGACCTTGTATGATAGTATGCCATTTATCAACATACTGTATACTAATTAATGAAATTAATCGGTGTTATCTCGAACAAACTGCAAGCAGGTCCAATTGACTAATTGGTTATCGTATGCGGACCCTACAGCATGTTTTAACAGAAACCAATAACAATGACTGCTCTTTGTGTAAGCATTTAGAAGTATTTACTAACCTCGTGTAATCTATGCATTAGCCGTGTTCTTACAAATTTATTAAAAACAGTGTTTTTGTGACACGAGTTGGTATCATACAACAATTTTTAAAAAGGTAATTTATACAAATTCAAGTGTAAAATTTTATTGGTTATTTACGTCTGCTTTTCTCGTCTCATTAACACTTTAATAAAGTCCGGACCTATTAATAGGTTATTTAATTATACCGCATGGAAACAAATTCCCAACTTCGTATATAAATACCCTGCTTCGGTTTACAACGTCTACCACTAAGCACAAGTACCTACAATATTTATTAACTTGTTAGAAGTTCTAAGAATTTAACCCTTTTACGTCTCGCAAAGACTTTGCCGCGTTACCCGAATATAAGCAACGGCAACGCATTAATTTCCCGGTTTTAATTTACGAAATTAATTATTTCCCTTCAGAAATTGTGATCAAAAGGGACCGAAGTTGGCCGAAGTGGGGCGAAGTGAGACGATTCGTGATTATACTTTGATTGTGGGAGATGTCTGTACCGACGTCCGTTTTGTAGTGATTGGATAATTAATTTATTAGTGAGACAATTTGATTGTAAAAGCTTAAATAATTGAGTTTTCACTTTGAGGGATTTTAGAAGCTACAGTGTGAAATGTGAAATCGAAAGCACAATATGTAGCTTGAGTAGTTCCTTAAAAAATGCATTCGTAAAATGAGACAAGAAACTGTAGACACTGAGGATGCCAGAAGGAATGGCGACGGGACAAGAAAGAAAGAAACCACATTTATTTGTCACAAACCATAAACATACAAATACAGAGCATACATTAAAGTTTTTACAGTTATTTTTATACTATTCGCATGCCAAACACGCCGACAATAAGGGTAGCCACTCAGCCTGTTTCTGTGCCATGACACATGTACATGCCACCTGTAGGTATTGACGTACGGACATCAAGCCAGAAGTTGCTTATATAAATATAATACGATATAATAATAAATAGACGTTGTAGATATGTAAGTAAATAGTTAATAATGTTATAATTATAAATAAATTATGTTAACATTAAAAAATATAATAAAAAAAATACTAATGGTATAAAAACTAAAGAAATATATATTATATGAATGTGTATAAGGGGTTTCATTAACATTTAATTTCGAAATTATAGCTACAAAAAGATCAATTAAAAATTCAAATTTTATGCAATTTTTTGTCTTTAGAGGATACCTTAGAGGTAGGGTTAAGCAGGTTTTTAGCTTATAACAAGTTAAAAAGCTAAATGTAGATAATATGCTGTTCGTTTTTTTGTTGTTGTAATAAGTATTTTTTCAAACGATACTTTAAACTTTCCTTAGTTTTTAGGGATCTTATTGGAGGTGGCAAATCATTCCAACACCGGGTGGCAGCATATTTGAAACATCTTTGACAAAGGACAAGAGCGACACGGCAGCGTGTGAACTAACGCGGGTAGTACATTACAAATGATCACGTCTCGTCGTAAAACTGTACACCTACAAAATATTTTAAAGCCCTGAACTACTTCAGACTTATGCAAACTCCTTCATTTACTTCTGATTTAACTCGTTGTAAGAGAATAGTTTACCTTTCTCTGAGACTCCACGAGTCATAGCTTGGTTGTTTGCAAGGATTTATCATTCCTGATCCAGGCTTACAGGAGTGACAGTGATGACTGTGTGACACTGTCCCGAATAATAAATCTATGTAATTCAGCCACCAACCCTATTTAATGAAAAGAAGAAGACATCAATTACAATAATATTAAAGGTAAGGCCACACGTGTCCTAATGTTTCATAATACATCATACCCAAAAGATGTTCCCTTGAGTATCAGTGCGAGGAAACACACAGTAATTATCCCTAATGGCATCAATTTACGCTCTCATGAAGATTTTGTTAGAGAACGTAATAGCTACGTCGTAATCATAATAAAGAAGGCTCTTGCTATGTTGTAATTTAAGGAAATTTCTTGGTTATAGCGACTAAAAATAGCGCTGTGTTCTCACGCACAAACAAATTGAAAAGTTTCGTGTGCAATTAAGGTTTCTTTTTAAATACGTCAGATGGCTCTTTTCATGATATTCGACACAAAAGAATTTCGTAAGACGAACTGTAATATACATTTCTAAATTTTAGAATTGTGTTTTGTGGCAGATTCACTGCCGTTCTGAAATTTTATTTTAACTTTGGACTTTGTTTGATGCCTATATTACGAACACACAAACGTCTCGTTACGTCACATCTTGTCTGTGAATAATATTACTTTGATTGAAAACAACAATATTCCCTTCAATGAAAGGTTACAACAGTGGAATTAATTCTAAGACAAACAAAAACAAAACAGTTTATCCTTGAACAAACCAAATTACTAGATATTCAATTTTGTTTACTTTAAAACTATGAATGCATGAGTTGTTTTGGTTATATTATTAATTGTTATATTAAGGCTATGATTAGAAACCTCCTTATTACAAAATACGAACTAAGCATTAAACCAGGTTTAAATTGACAACTTTGACACTAAAACAATGGCTTATGTCAATTTAAACCTGGTTTAATACTTAGTCCGTATTTTGTAAGGGGGAAAGAGTTTAAAAGGTAAATAATAAAAGAAACAATGCAGAATTTGTATGAAATATTAAGCAACTGATCCACCAACCCGCACTAGGCCAGCGTGCGAGGATTATGGCCTAAAAAACTCTCTCAGCTCTCTCGATAGAGGAGGGGGGACCCGAGCCCAGCAGTGGGACTTAATGGGTTGCTGATGGGATTAAGCAACTTGCCTCTAATTTAGTTGAACATTTAGGACATTACGTTTATGTGAAGTGTTTGGTCATTGCAGGGTTCAAGTTTCACTGCAAGATTGAATTAGCCAAAGTAAAAGTAATTTTCCTAATATTGCATGTAAAGGTAATCAATAAAAAATATTCAAAAATAGGCGCTTGTTGCATTGAGATGTTTGTTGGGATCATCGAGGTCAAGTAACACTCAGCAAGGTCAGTCCATAATGGGTGACCGTTTGTGGCAATTTCATTCTCGAGCGTCTCCGTGCTTCGGAAGGCACATAAAGCCGTTGGTGCCGGTTACCACTTAATGTGATAGTCGTTAAGTCAAGTTGGAAGCCTTCTGGGCGACTTGATAAGTTCCAACACCAGGGTCTGCCTTGAGCCCACAAGATAAGATAAAAAGATATTCAAAAATGTGTTTTCCTCACATCTTGTTCTATATAATCAAAACAACAACTATCAACATTTCTATTATGAACAAACCTAACCAAAAACAACATCCACACCACAAAAGTAGTTAAATAGTAAACAGATGGAACAAAGTTAGAAAACAACACGAAATAACATGAAAATCACCTTCGTAAGGGCAGGCCTCACTGGGAACGAACCGAAACGAAGCGAACGGAAGCTAAGTTCGTTTAACATCGATCCCCAAACCCAAACAAACTCTTCAGCTTTATAATATTACTAGCTGTTACCCGGAGCTTCGCTCCCGTCGTTCTTTATTCGGTCACTACTCAGCTCCTATAAGTCGTAGCGTGATGTTACATAGCATATAACCTTCCTTGATAAATGGGCTATCCAACACTAAAATAATTTTTCAAATCGGTTCAGTAGAGCCCGAGATTACCCCTACAACGTCACAAACTCACAAACTATAAATTTTTATAATACCAGGATAGATACGTACAAATAACAGACAAAGTAAGAAAAAAAACTCTTTGGTTTAGCTCCTAGACTATATCTTAAAAATTAAAACTTAAAAAAAAATTATAATAACCCGACTGCAAAAAATCAATAGATAAGCAACGCAGTAAAAAGACCGAAAAATGGTTGTAATTATTATTTCTGATTAAATTTAAATACATAACATATTATATTATGTAATATAATTGTAATCTCCATTTGATTATCTTTATTTTAATACCCTACTCGATACGATTAGTTAAAAAAAATGTTAACTTACAATTTGGCGCCCAAAGTACGCATTTTTGTTTTTGTTTTTTTTATTAATACCTATCAAAGGACACTTGAGTTTATGAGAAGAATTTAACGATACCTTTATTGTCTAAACCCATCCATCCGTTTGGAAGAAACGTGGCAATAAAGAAATTTACAAACATACAAGATACGCGCGAAAAACAATACCCGTCCTGACAGTCGGGTAAAAAGAATCTGTGATTTAGCGAACAATTCCGACAAACTTATTTCTTTACGACAACTACTACTAGATAAGTATAGATGTGAACGCCATAACAGCACGTTCATTAATGGCTTTTAAACTAACTAAATCTACTCAACTCATCTCATTTACGCTATGGTAAAGAGGTCTTAGCATTCGCGCTGTTATCGACGTGGCTTGCACTTTATAAGAAAAACACCCACGATAATTCTATTCTGGGGGAACACGGAACTTTCACATGCCAAAACAGGAAAATTCAACATAAGACATTTATTTGGTAGCATTATTTACTACCCACGCGGGGATCGATTTGTCTTAGCTAAGACTTTGAAATGGCGACATTCAGTAATAATATATTTTTTAAACTTATTTTTAGAAGATATTACTTTTAGAAGAAAACATTAACATGGTATCCTTTGTCCCTCAAAGGATCAAGCACAGGTGCTTCACACCCGCATTTTGCTATGTTTAATCACGTGTAATAGAGGACAAGCTTATTGCAATAAACCGGGCACATTTCTAGATACAGGGATGATGCTGACAACGACCAATGGAGCCAAGTTGTGACCAAACAAAATCCACGGGATATTACAGTTATTTTTCAATGAAAATCTGTTAAACTTTGATAAATATTTTAGCATAATGCGGTATATACAACAACTTATGCCGTCGCATTAAAACCCCGTACAATAAAAAATAAATTTATTTTAAAATTATAAACAAATATAAATGGAGAAAAATTACAGCCTTAATAACTCTGCACGTTATGGTTTACGATGCCTTTTAAATATTTACTGCCGCTGGGAGTTGTTTGAAACTGGAATAATTACTGTGGTGATGATGAAATATTTAATATAATATATTAAAATAATTTATTTCCACTTATACCTCAGCTAGCGGCTTTCGTTCAATAAACTTATGGTATGCCAACATAAACCCTTTTCTAACCGAAATAGTGCCGATATTCCTGTGTATCTATAGTTTACTTACGTGTATAAAATAACCTTAATAAATAGGATAGGACAAGTGATAAAATCAATTTGTATAGGTTCTGTCTTTGTCGTTATTTAGTTGGATAGTAATGTAACGTGGAGTACTTTGGTAATCGAAATATAACAGATATAATACATAACTATGCTCGTCTTACATATTTGTTTTAGTTCTTGATAGAAGAATTATCTGAATAAAAGAAGTCATTCCTTCTATGCCGATATCCAAATACAAATACAAATTCATTTATTCACAAGAATGGTACATAGAGATGGTTTAGTTGAAGTAGATAGTCCAGCACATTCTACCATAACAATGGTGCGTGAATATTGTTAGTACAGTACAAAAAATAAAAAAATGATGTAATTAATAAATTATGAATTAAATATATTGAAATGATGATAATTAAGTAATGTCAAGAATTTATAGTAATTGTAAAATGACAAAATAATAAATGTCAGAATTTTAAAAATGTTAAAATAATAAATGTCAGAATTTTTTACAATGTCCTTATAATAAAATGTCAATAATAGTTAATGTCAGAACTGGTATAAAGATTAGTATTGAAAAGTATATCATTTAATTTTTGAATTTTAACATTAATTAATTACTTACATACAATTAGGTCAAACTATAATATTACGTGTTCGGACTTATCATCTACTGTATCATCATTCTCATCGTCACTACAACTCAGAAACGGCCCACTGCTGGGCACGGGCCACCTTCAAAGATTGCGAAGGGAATTTAGCATACTATACCATGCTCGGTAGACGAGTTGGTATAGAGTTTTGCTTCGAATTTTCCTTTTCATGTAGTGCTTTTCCTTTTCTTGTAGTCTGTTTAATGTAGTCCATTTTTCAAGTTAGTCTTTTTAACAATACATTGGCCAATTCCATGCAGTAGTTTTTTTTTCAGATGCGCATAAAAACATACAGACAGACAAATAATAGATAAAAATTCTAAATTTTATATAATTTTAGATAAAGATATTATGATTAAGTAACTAGATTAAGTAACTAACTAAATGAATTGTACTTATCTGAATCTTATTATAAGTAAACTGTAATACTTTTATAAGAAAATAAAATCTTTACCGAAATATTTTGTGGCTTAAAAAAACTTCCTTTAATAAATGGATATTTTTTCTTCAATATCTATAATGTACAGACATCGACTCGTTACAATTCTATAATATGTATACAAGATAAATTATGTGGCCCCGTTTTTAATTTAATATTAACATTTTCCATTAAAACTAATGTACTTCTATTATTTTAACAGTTTGTTTTATATAGCTATACTGCTGTTTATTCAAGCGATGAGTCCTGATCTTATGAGATTTCATAAGTATCGTGGTCAGGTTAACTTTGCATATCATCAGCTTAGCCCATTTTGTTTTATAACGGGCTTAGCTCTCTTATTGTAATTATTCATTGTTGACTGGCCTGTTGGTCTAGTGGTTAGTGACCCTGACTGCTAAGCCGGAGGTCGTGGGTTCGATCCCCACCCAGGACAAATCTTTGTGTGATGAGCATGAAGGTTTGTTCTGTGTCTGGGTGTAATTTATCTATAATATGTATGTATTAACAAAAAAAAATGTATTTTAAGTAGTATATCAGTTGTTTAGTACCCATAATAATTGCTTACTTTGGGACTAGATGGCGCTGTGTGAATGTGGTAGAATATTATTATTATTGTTCACGGTAAACACTGATAACCATGAGATAAACCGCGTATTTGCCGATTTAATAAACAAAATAAACAAGAACCAAATGCAGAGTATTACATTAAGTATTTTCCTATTGAAGCGATGTCAATTGAATTGGAAAATATTCATACATTATGTAAATACAGGAAACGTTTTTAAAGGAGCAGCGTCGGGTGATTTATTCAAAAGGCTCTTTTACGGTACGGTAGTGTTTTTTATTTACTTATCAGATCTACTGATCTACTTATGAGGAACGGGCCCAATAAAGTTGAGATATGAAGAGTAATGTATAATAAACTGCCAATAGGAGTGAAGTGAGCATTATGTAGTAATGATTTATTTCTTACCACAATAATAATTGTACCACAATAATAACTGTCACCGTGGCGCAGTGGTTAAGGTGGTCGCCTCGCCACTACATCGCCGTGCTGGGTGACGTGGGTTCGATTCCCACACGAGACAAGCTCCCCGCGACACAGGGCTTGCTCCCTAGTGCGGGCGTTGTCTTTAAAAAAACAAAAAAAAAAAATTACAATATTGTGGGAGACTGGTGCCTAAGCTAGGCTCGTGACCTGTATTTCAGGACACCAAGTCTCCACCCCACTAAGCGCTACATTATGCGTATTGTAAATATTGAATTTTGATTGGTTGTTTCAAAATGTCTCTCAAATTCAACATCTCTTTAAAGTATTGTTGCTTTGCAGAGGTATATATTTGTTACTTGTTTGTTAGAACTGCCACGGTGGCGCAGTGTAAAGTGTATACGACTGTTGCACGAGAAGTCCCGAGATCGATTCCCGGGTCGTGTAATAATCCGTATTTTTCGTATTTTTTTTTTTTTAACAACGCCCGCACTAGGGAACAAGCCCTGTGTCGCGGGGAGCTTTACAAACATGAAACTAACGGACACAAAGTACACCCAGACTAGAAACTAATATCTATGAATCACACAAATATTTATCTCGTGTGGGAATCGAACCCACGTCACCCAGCACGGCGATGTAGTGGCGAGGCGACCACCTTAACCACTGCGCCACGGTGACAGTCAGTCATAATGTTATTGGGTTTATCATGAAATTCTTTGTATTACGTTTGAAAACAAATATGGCAATAGGACTCCTATTGGATGGGACTTATTGTAGTTGGTGAAATATGGGTGTAATACACTTCTGCCTACCCCTTCGGAGAGAGGTGTCGTTAATTTCCTATAGTTGCCTTTTTCAATTTCCTCGAAAAAATAGAGTGGTGATATATTTTATTTGAACTGCGTCATCAAACATAGATAATAAACAGATATTGTGTCTGTGGTCCATACTGCTAGGTCCATAATTAGTGCTATAGCTTATTCACAACACTGTGTTTGACGAAGCGTAATCTAATTAGATTACGCTTACATACACACATGTACAGGTAATTACCTGTACATGTGTCTATGTTCACACAAATTGATAAAGGCCAGGCTTGATTTAGTTCTGACCCCGGAGATAACCATATTTCGCACTATTTATCATATCAGGCGTATGACTAATTTTAATAATAATTTTATTAAAATTAATACAGTAATTTCGCCAGGCTTGATTTAGTTCTGACCCCGGAGATAACCATATTTCGCACTATTTATCATATCAGGCGTATGACTAATTTTAATAATAATTTTATTAAAATTAATACAGTAATTTCGTTCTTTTAATAGCAATAACGTTATATAAACACAATTTGCACAAATCCTAGCAGTAACAAGACATGTTGGTCTCACAGAGATATCATTTCCTCATAAACGTATTTCGGTTCTAAAGCGACATTTACTTGAAATGAGTTTCTCGCCTCGAACGTATATTTGTATGCGAGAAAAAAAAATGTCATCATGTGAACCAAACATACGTACCGTTCGAGGTGAGAAACTCGCCTTGTTGAATATTTAACGTAGCCTATGACATAGGTACTCGTAGGCAAGTTTTTGTTCCATATAAACGTGTAAAGGCGATGTTATCGAATACGATAATCGCATTCGATGAATTCATAATTCATTCATATTCAAAATTCATAAATTAATAATTAATCAATCATTCTAAATTATTGGTATTGTATTCAATATATATTATAAGGTTGTAATTTATTGCAAATAATGTATTACAAATTATAATTTATCTAATTGTGATTCTAATAATTGAGTGTAATCTATATGTACCTATAATTAGACAATTGATCTTGTAAGCGTTTTGGATGGCACATCTGTTAGCTTGTAAGATTATGAATAAATGAATTATGAATTATTCGAGCTTCTCGCCCTAAACATCCGAGAAACTCTCTCCAGTGAGCCTTAAGTTACATTCGATACATAATTATTTGAGGAAGGTAATGATGATAAGTTTGTTTCTCGAGGCACAACGAAGGCGAGAGCACAACAGGAACGCCCACTAACGGTTGCTATGACTATTAACAAGCTTTGACACATGTAAACAATGACAATCATTTGATATAAGTATTATATAATACTTATATAAAATAATTGTCAACCAAAATATTTCCATATTCACTGATTCCATTGCAAATATTCTCGTAATATGAGAAGTATGATATTTGATATACTCGTCTGTAAGGTATGCAACGAGATTGGCTCAAATTCTGAGTAACGCTATATTTGAATACGTTTCAATCTTCAAATATACACGCGAAGTAATAATTTAATACGTATTTTAAAATTACTTCACAATATGTTTAGTACTGTTTGCTTTATAATGCTTTACCAGGTATTTTATAGTGTAATTAAAGTCACGATTAGGATATGAATGAATGTTTATTAAATATAGTGCACTGCTTCTATACATTATTTAGGTTTTCATGTGTTAAGTTGTTAAGCCGCACGTAAACTATGACGTTATTGGCCAATCGCAGCGCGCGCCGTGCGAGTGCGCCACATATAAATACTCGGGCTCGCCGCGCGCGCACTCAGTTGACAGATTTGTGCCTTGCGCGCGGACGTATGATGTGCTGTCACAATGCAATGTGTGGAAAATTGAGTTTTATTCAGTAGGTGGTCATACAAATGCTCTTATCACGAAACTACGAAATGGCACTGAACCATTTGTTTCGTGAATGTTTGCGTTCTATCAGTACCTATACATTGATATAAAAAGTATCAACATAATGTATCTACAACAAATTTTCGTATTTGTTAATAAGTTTATTCTATAATATATGAATACTAATTTTTTGTACCTCCATAGTTTTAAAGTGCTGCGGACTATTTGATGATACCTGACAGCCACCATCATAAAAAAAAAATATTACCAAACTCAAGACACAATAATTCCGGCTACCAACGATTACTCTCCTATAACTTCAAGCAGTCAGAGCGATTCATAATAATTATGTCACCTAATAAGCTCAAGAGACTTCCAATGGTGGTATAAAAAACTCCTCAATAAGTACTCAAAAATTATGGAGAGCCTGGAGATCCGTCACACAGGTCTTCGAACCTACTACGGACTCCAGCTCTCAAAAAGTTCTAGTTTTTAAGCAACATTCATTTTGTATACTTATATTGTAAACTTTTTGAGAGTAATAAATAAATTATTATTATTATAGTATATAATATGTGGAGGTAGTGTTGAGATAGCTTTGGTATTTTATATGGTGAAAGTACTGCCCCCGTTAAACCACTTACGTACAAGAAATCTCACGTAGTTCCACAGATTAGTAATTTATTTTTTATCACAAGCAACATTATCCACAAAACAAACGTTAATTATAAGAAATATTTATTTATCTTACTAATTGGCTTAAACATTAAGATTAAGCTGTAACACCATTTAATTCGGTATCTTTCCTCGAACAAACCTTCCCAACAAAAAGTCTCGACACTGAGACGGAATGATAAATGGTTTCCTATCAAAAAAATAAACTCTAAACTCTCTCTTGCTAAAATTTAGAAAGATAAGATAAACTTGTCGTGATTACATTTTGCAAGAAATTCTCTTTCTTGAAAATGTTTAAATTTTCCCTTCAAACCAAGTCTGATCTTGACTGGGCAAGACATTCCAACGTATAAAAGGGCCTACTACATCTTGACATTCGACTAAGTCGATTATAAAATCGTTCTCAAATGTTTTAAAATAACAGCGATATTAAAATCGACAAAGCCAATGTGAAGACGGTAACGCCCTCAAAAAACCGCAATATTATCGCATCTAAAACAACACTGCCTCCACTAATATAGCGTATCAGCTGGTGAACATAAAACTGCTCTAAGAAGAAAATCTATACTAATATTATAAAGAAGTAAACTTTGTGAGTTTGTGACTTTGTAGGGTAATCTGAGATGAAGATCTACTGAACTGATTTTAAAAATTATTTTAGTGTTGGATAGCCTATTTATCAAGGAAGGTTATAGGCTATATAACATCACGCCACAGCCAATAGGAGCTGAGCAGTGGCCAAACAAAAAACGACAGAAGCGAAGCCCCGCGCGACTGCTAGTAATAAATAAATCGACCTGTATTCGAATGAACAATCTATTCGTATCACGTGATGACTGGTGTACAATAATACATAATATATCGATTAATTGACTTTGGGGATGTTTCCATTACCATTGGCTATAATGAGTTTCATCTGACACCGGCGTTCGTGGCCATTTTGATTGAGTATGCTTTTATTTTGGAAAATCCTTTCAAACGTTCATCGGACTGTAGAACTGTGAGTGGGTTTTTGTTATGTCATGACATTATATTGTTATGTTACCAAATTTTAAGGCTCCTTTTACACCTGACGGAGGATCCGTAACCACTATTGTATGGGGATTACTCCAAACAGTTCATCTGTCAAGTGTGAAATATTTTTTATGGATTTGTCTCGTCAGACGTAACGCGATCAAAGAGACGTGATGGATCATCCGTCTAGCTGGGAAAAGAAGGCTAAAGTTAATTATTATTTTTACAATATCATTTATATTTAAGTTAAAGATTGCAGGCTTATCGTCTTGTGCTTTTTATTTCACTTCATTGTTTTATCTCTATTTATAAAACCTATAATAAAACATTTTTTTTTTCAGTTTATTGAAGTTACTTTAAAGATATATCGACTGGCCTGTTAGTCTACTAGTGGTTAGTGACCCTGACTGCTAAGCCGGAGGTCGTGGGTTCGATCCTCACCCAGGACAAATCTTTGTGTGATGAGCATAAAGGTTTGTTCTGTGTAATTTATCTATAATATATATATTTACAAAAAAAAGAAAATATATTTAAGTAGTATATCAGTTGTTTAGTACCCATAACACAAGCAAATATAATTGCTCACTTTGGGACTAGATGGCGCTGTGTGAATGTGGTAGAATATTATTATTATTATATTATGTCTAGGAATTTGAGAAATTAGAAAATGAAAATTTTATCAACGTAATGATATTACCATTAATATCTTAAGTCGCTCTTCAAAAAGTGACTCGAAAGTGTAAATTATTCAGAACTTGCTTGACGTTGAAACTTTAGAAATCACCTGAGCGTTTGCTCCATTAGCCATTCATTCATTCACTCCTGAATGAGTGAACGAATGATTATTACGTTCAAATAGATCGTTAAGAACAAAATCAGCAGCTCACTGTGATTTCAATGTTTGGAAAATTCTAATTTGAATGAACTGTCTGATTGAAAATGACGTATTGAATCTTATGTAAAGTTGAAAAATGTGAATATTTTATCATTTTTTTCGTCGTAATATAATATGATCGTAGCCGGTAATTTTAGGAGTTACCGGCTATGATCATACAAAGCGATTGTATAAATTATGCTTGGATTTATTATTACTCAAAACAGAGTATTTTTTGAATTATAAGACTTTTCATCCCTGTAATATAATCTTTGGAATCAATAGGGTGAAGCCTGCATGAGCTAAAGAAACTGACTGACAAAGGATATATCTATCTATGCCTGGGACGTGACAAAATCGAAAAAATACTGTTACGAATCAACGAGAACAAGGAAAATAAAAAAAATACCTTCAAATTTACCTGCCTTTTTGAATACAAATTTGTAATTAGGTAATACGACACCTTGGTTTCTTGGAAGAAACGAATATAGGTTAATAATTATTATATGGCATGACGAGCATGACTTTAATTAAGCCGTCAATTAGTTTATGAAATATTTTTTAGTTTCTATACAAGATAATAGTCAATAGTCCAATCAGGGACCAACCAGTTAGCGAATTGTGAGTGTAAGACACCTCTGCCTACTCCTTTGGGGAAAAAGGCGCAACGTTATATTATTGTATGTTATTACTTATCCGCGTAGTGACGGGTAAAGAATACTAAATATCACTACCCCATCTCAACCCGTGGGTGTCGTAAAATGCGACTAAGGGCACCATAAGCAGATAAGAGCACTGCTAGAAGAGGAGAATTCGAAACAAACCCTATACCAACCCGTCTGGCCAGCGCAGCGTGGTATAGTAAGCTGAACTCCCTCCACATTATCTGGAGGAGACCTGTGCCCAGCAGTGGGACGTTTATGGGTTGAAATGATGATGATGATGATGATATTATTACTTCATGAATACAAGTAACGTTTTACCTGAACTTTTAGTTCCATAATAATATTCTTCTGATCCCTATCCAGTCTATATTATATTATTTATATACCATAAGCTAGTTTGCTAATATAAACTTCGTTCGCGGAAGTTTGATAAGCCGTTATATAATATAAACATTAAATTTTGTTGTTCTAGTCAAGTTCAATGAAGCGTAAGGGTACAGTCAAACTTTGTGAGGTGACTTGCAAAGGGTAATTCCTCTTTGTTATTCTACCGGCTGTTATTGGGCGGGTAATTTATATATTTATTTATCTAGTAGTTTTAAACACGTATGTGCCCGCCTCTAACTGCCTCGGTAGCGCAGCGGGAAGTACAAGATTTCCGTATGTGACATCCCATGTAGGACGACATTACTTAAAATAATATTCATACAATTAAACTATTTACAAAAAAAAACCGGTTGTTTGATTTATAGGAATTTTCTATAAATATAATATCTTATGATTAAAATGTTAATATGATTAAGTCAAAATACTGTCTTGTTGATGGTTTGTGGTGGCACAACAATTATCTTGAACCCATATCAAGAGCATTAACTTAAATATACGTCACTCTTCCGTCATACCGCGTCGTAAATGAATATAATTTATTGTTAGAACGCTATGTTAGAGAGCTATTACACTGAAAGGTATCGTACCTCGAGTTAGAATTAATATTGTTTTTAAAAATTGTATTTAGTTAAATTTTTGTGCCAAACAGAAGACTAGCTCCAAGCCATACATTATTAGTGTCCGTGTAGTGACGGATTAAGAATACATAATGTCACTACCCCATTTCAACCCGTGGGTGTCGTACAAGGGGACTAAGGGACTGACCTTATGAAACAAGAGCACTGCGAGAAATGGAAAATTCGAAACAAAATAATAATAATAATAATCATTTATTTTCAGACATGTAGTCCATAGTAAAAATTAAATTACATAAAACTGTATCTACATGTACATTATATAATACATTAATATACATACAATTAAAATAATAATAAAAATAAAAATACAACCAAGGATAAAAAAATTAAAACATGAAATTAAATAAGTATGTACAAACACAACATGAAATTATTATTTTTTTTACTATTTTACGTAGGTGCTTGAATGACGCCTGGTGGGTTGTCACCCAATGCCACAATATTGGACTGCTTATATTGTCGGCAATGGTAGCTAATAGGCTGTTGGGGCGCTATCGCGCACGCGTTACATAAGAGAAGCTAAAAAAGCCCCCTTACCAACCCGTCTAGCCAGCTTGGTATAGTAGTAAGACTACTCCTTCCAAAATGTTTGAAGGGTTGAATTGATGATGATGATGAAAGACTAATTAATTGTTAAGTATTAAATGTATACCTTTAATGTGCGATAGACTAGGTAATTGTAATTTAATTGTAGTTATTATTGAGAATTGTCAGGGATTTTAAGCGACAACTCATATTCGCTGGCCCAATGCGAGTAGATGGATCATAGCCTTAGAATTGGCTCCGAGTTAAAACCGGGGTGATACTGCCGGTCGAAATCAAGTCACTTTCTTATTCTCCATTACCATTCAGCGTAATACCGGTAAAAACAAAGTCACTGTCATTAAATAAATATTCTGATAGCCGACAAATTGTGATTGTAATGCACTACTGCCTCCCCTTAATAATAGGAATAAGGCGTGATGTTATGTTATGGTATTTTTATTGACATTATCATAAAGGCCAACTCGTAATGCCAAAGTTAATATGTTACTTTTGACATTAAGTACACAGACAGCGTTTATGTATTTCGTAAAGAATAGAAAATATGAAAGAAGTTAATGGTGTTTGTCATCGTGAACTGTCCACAAAAGGCTTTATTAAAGCCATTCCAGTAAATTGAAGACTAAATAAGTTAAGATTTAAAGTGTTCTCTCGATAAAAATCAAAACAAAAATCTAAGCTAGTGCCATCTCGTGTCCAAAAGTATAGCCATAACTAAGTCAATGACAATATTATATCCTACTAATGCGAAAACTTGAATGGATGAATGGTTTTTTTTATAACAACTTCCTTCCCCTTCCTTCCCAACTTGGTCAATCATTAGGTCGGGCCTAATGATTGAACCAAGTGTAGTGGGGAACTTGCAAGAATAATTAAAAGGATATGTATGAAATTTATCACACACATAGCTTATAGCACATAGGCTACTTTTAACAGACATACCTACCATGCAGGCGGAGCCACGGGTGGAAGTTTGTCAAAAAATACAAGCGCTTCATCTACTGCCACACAAAATGAAAAAAAATTCGATACCTACAAGCGTACATAGGTATGTACGTCTCAAGTAAACAGTGTCAAACCTAAGATGAGACAATTTGATTAATTCCGGTTTATTTTGACATAGGATCGCGTAATATTATTATTACGACGAGGGTCTTATTTTAAAGTGGCTGTTACGAACGTGTGGATCTTAGGACTGTTACATATTAAAGTGTGCGATAATATACTCATTATTTTTTTTTTTTTACCTTTGGAAACGCTTGATTAATAATCATCATGTCAGCCCAACGACGTCTACTGCTGGACATAAGCCTCTCCTAATTTACGCGACCGCGAGCGATCTTTGGCCGCCTGCAACCAACGGCGGCACGCAACCTTCACCAGGTCGTTGGTCCATCTGGTGGGGGGCCGTCCTACATGATTAATAATAATAATAAAAAGCCTTTTTGAAGTGTTAGTTTATTTGGTTGAACGCGCTAATCGCAGGAATAGAAATATTTTAATGTTAGATAGACCATTTATCGAGGAAGGCTATAGGCTATATACCATCACGCTACGGCTGGTAGGAGTCGAGCAGTGGTCAAACAAAGAACGACAGCAGCGAAGTCCTGGGCAACAGCTATTTGCACATAAAATGTAATGTGAAATGTGCCTGATAAGTTATTAATTATAAAATGAATATCGGCAAATAATATAATCCTTCGTCTGGCCTTCCGACAAAATCCATCTTTAAGATTTTCCATTTGGTCCTGTCTTTTGCTGTACAAGTCAATGTTGGACTTGGATTGTATTACAGCAAACAACACAATGTGTACCTCGCCTTACCTCTATTCATTTAAATGTAAATTGTTGTATACATTCACGCCTATGATCTGTAATGTAATTTAAGTGAGTAACAGTTCTTGAATAGAGATCAATGTAGCGATAATAGGTTTCGGTTATACGGTTTTGTCAATTACTGTCTAGTAGACGTAATGCACAACCTGCTCACTTTTCGATATTCGATATTATTGACAAAAATGTTGGAAAATCATATATGACCAAATTTTTAAATATTCGACAAAAAGACTGAAATCGATCAATAAATAATATCGAAATTCCAAGAAGGCCCAGTTTGTGGATTCGTTACTTACTTTATGACAGTTAATTATATATTTATTAAGCCCAACACGGTTCAAGATCTGTTTCCTAGTACGAATATTGCCAATAAAAAATAATTACGAAGTCATAAAAGAGTCTTTTAAAAAAAATATTTATACGCTGTATATTGTTATAAGAAAATAAATAAGGAAGTCTATTAAGAGACAAATAATTAAGGCGACAAGTTTTTTATTTTTATTTTAAGTTACAGTAAGTTACTTTATTGAATAAATGATTTTTTTTAAATAATGATAACATGTGTATGTATCATTGTCTTTATAAAATCAAACTTACTCTGTTTATACTCAAAGCTTATACGAATACTTAGTTGTTTTTAAATTTAAAGGTCTCACAAATGAAAAAAACCTAGAACATGTGTGGGTAGAACCAATTTATTCCGCATTTTAAATCTTACTGACATCAACGATCGGCTCGTTGGCTCGGAAAATAGGGTTCGTAGACTAATTGATACGGCCATTTGGAATTCACAAAAAACGAGTGAAATACTTGCTAAAACGTGTGGTTACTAAACCTATTCACTTTGTATTACACGCTGTAGTGGGTATTGGTGCTATTAGCACTAATTGTATTATTTTAGATACAAAGTTGAGATTCTGTTCATATTGTTGAAAAATTTTGGCAGGAAGATTTATTTTATTTTATTTTTAAATGCTTTTTACTTTACTATGGAATTTTATGGAAGAACAATAATATGTTTTGATAACTTGATTATTACTTTGAGAAGACTTTTTTAAAAGGCTTTCCTTTTATAGGTAATGCTCTATATGTATTTAATGCTGTCTAGAATTTAAGCAAATTAAAACATACTATGCGTTTTTTTATAACGATAATATTATTATGAAATGAAATGAAATTTATTAGTGTGATTTTGGGTATATACAATATGGATCTTATAATTTAACATGTTCACCAAAATCTGTCAGGTAGCATTATGAATGATGCAAAAATTTAAATATATTAAAGCAGAAAATATAACAAGTTGTTAGCAATTTCACGTATTCCCACAAAATATCCAAACCCTGAATTTATTACTCAATCTCTAGGCTCCAATAAAAAATCCATTTCCTAATTTTCAAAGTTACTCCCACACGAATGTAGCCATTATTCAACGAGGATTAAGGTTTGCTTCCCAATATTTTTTGATCCTTTAATCGTAGCTTTAATATTATAAATGTACACATTTTCTTACTAACAACCCTTCAAACTAATCCGTTAAAATCGCAACTATTTAGTCTTGATAAGTATTCATCTAAGATAAAAAGTAACTTCTAAGAAAGTCATAACTTAAAATAGTAGCAATATAAAAAGAATAATTACAGCCAATTAGCCAAAGAAAAAAATGGATCCAAATGATTTGTTGTTTAAAATAGTTGGCACGCCAGAGATTGTCCGTGGTAACTATCCGGACAACGCGTTCCCGTGGATCATGTGGGCGAAACCACGGATGGCAGCTAGTTTTAGTTACTATAAGACTGGCCTGTTGGTCTAGTGGTTAGTGAGCCTGACTGCTAAGCCGGAGGTCGTGGGTTTGATCCCCACCCAGGACAAACCTTTGTGTGATAAGCATAAAGGTTTGTTCTGTGTCTGGGTGTAATTTAATTATAATATGTATGTATTTACAAAAAAAAATGTATTTAAGTAGTATATCAGTTGTTTAGTACCCATAACACAAGCAAATATAATTGCTTACTTTGGGACTAGATGGCGCTGTGTGAATGTGGTAGAATATTATTATTATTATATTATTATAAGCTTAAATAACTAGTGTATAATATTTGAATGAATAGAAATTGCACCGCTAACATGATAGTGTGAGTTCAGCTTTACATAAAGTAAAGGTGGAATTAATATTTACCTCAGCCAGTTTAGATTGGATTATTCGAATGAGATTAGTCTATACGCTTAATTAGACTTGCTGAACTTTGAATTAAATTAGTCAGATTAAATCACATCAGTTCATGACTGTGATTAATCATTGTTTGTGTCTTGTCTGTCTGAGAGTTGGCTTAATGAACTGAGAGCCATGAAAATGGTGACTACTCCATATGTGTATTTATTTAACTTACCCAATAGTTCGACTGTTATTCAGCAAATGGTTTGAAAATACTATATATGGCCTACTCGCATTGGTGATAATCGATTGATCGATTTTATTGTAGTCAAATGTTTGTAAATGACACTAACCGATATTTAAAGTTTCAAACATTTGACAGCGGTATCGATATCATTTTTCATTATTCACATTCACATTTAAGGCATATGTCGAAACTGCGAGTAAACAATTTTCGCCAAAGTCTTAGCAAAATAGAACACTGTTACGTCAATACCTTTCTAGTCAGTTCAAAATGTTTACAAATATAACGCGTGAGTGCTTGTATGAACAACTTGGCACACATTCAATGAAAGATTTCCGAGTAGGCTTTGTTTGTCTGAAAACTTCACTGAAGCGTATTAACATTATATATTTATACCGTCGCTCTTCTTTAGATTGGAAAAATAATGTAGATTCAAACTTAAAAATTAGGAACAACTAAGTTACAAATTAAAAAAAGATTTCCGAAATATTTTAAAAAGGAATTTTCACTTGACATTATGTCTTGAACCAATGCAGCAATGACATTTTATAATAATAATAATAATCTTTATTGTACACACCATAATACAAAGAACATAATAACAGTAAAATTCACATTAAAATAAGAACGTACATTCGTACAATGGGAGGTCTTATCGCTTGCAACGATTTCTTCCAGACAACCGTGGATTAAATAATTAAGTAAGTTTTAATTAATCAACTATCGCATAAAACTGTCCCAGTGTACAGAACGATTGTTTATGTGTTTGTTTCACACATATTAAAACAATAGTTTAAAAGATCTTACTTCCAAACAGCTGATTTAAAACTTCTTTAGCTCCTTAATGAAAAAGTATTCCCAAACGCCACTATGCAGACCGACTCATAAAAACTTCTAAAGCCTGTAAGCTATAAACCCAAACGGTTCCACAGAGCGATACAAAAACTTTCAGCGATAGAAACCGTTAATTTACTTGCGAACGGTACATCAAAGTAATGCCGTTTTTATTGCGCTTCCTACACGGCCATTTGTCTAACTCGGCTAACAGATTGCCGTTCACAAACCGATATTTATGGACTGCGAGTAACCCTACAGGTTGAAACTTAACCTTTGTTGTAACTAGGTTTATCACTTTTCTTACAACTCAAAGTTTAGCTAATTACTCTATTTTTTCATAGAAATTACATAAGTGTCCATGTAGTGACGGATTAAGAATAAAAAGGCGACTATGGAATTAACTATAAGTACAGCGGGTGGCCGTTGGATGCGAGCGGCACAGAATCGCTCGTTGTGGCGGAAATTAGGTGAGGCCTATGTTCAGTAGTAGACGTCATTGGCCTGATAATATATGATGACGATGATGATGACAGAAGAGCACTGCGAGAAAAGGAAAATTCGAAACAAATGTCACCAGTGTCATGTAGAATAGATAATACACTGTATAGGGTAAACTAATTTCCAAAATAATCGTGTTAAATGTTTAACAAATTATACGTTTTATAGCTGCTGCCTAGGGAATCTCCATCCGCATTCAATTATGCAAATTTCGAAGGGATGGTTTCAAAGACATCGACGTCCACAGTTAAATTTTCAAATACTTGACAACATTATGTAAATAGATCAATCTAAAAAAAAATTACAACCTCACTTCATTTCTATTGTCAATAATAACTAACAATAACAGTCGCTTACTATTGTAAAATGGTAGATACAATTTCAAATACTTACCTATCATTTTATATAAATGGCCGGCTTTCATTACCTGAGTGCTTTAAGAGATTGACTCTATATATTTGCTACAACACAATATATCTACTCAAGAACTCGCACACCGATGCTTCTGAAACACTTGGCTAATGTAATATCTCGCAAATATTTGTACCGTATAGGGATTGAATTGATAACACTAGGTCTGGATTTATTGTTGAAATAACTACTACACAATACTTACAATTAGAAAAAAGAAACTATTTTTCATTAATTTGTGCTTTATGTGAAGACCTGCAAAACCGCAAAAGTGCTCAGCAGTCGTTTGCTAAATGAACAAAATGAAAAGACAATACTTGAACAGGCTGGATTTTATACACGCAAAAGAGTCGCTTGGAAAACAGCCCATTTCTACGAGTATCAATATAAAAAATGCCACGCAGACTAAACAGATACAAAAAGCTATAAAATTGTCAGGTTATAAAGAAACCCTAGATATTTTCCAGTTAAAGCAAATATTAGTTTAACCTCGCTCAATCCCACAAAGGTTAAGGACTCAGGCGGATGTCATCCGGAAATTGATTCTGCAACCTCCCTTTGAGCCTGGAGATGAAAAATTATTGGCAAAATCTTACGCATACAAGGTAACAATGTTCTGACAATTGATTTGTTTTTTGTGTACATTGATGAGATTATGAAAATTGGAAATAAAAATTTAGGTAACGCAATTTATTACGCACGTTTTGTTCAGAGAGAGTTAAATATTGAAATATTGGCACAAAGGCTGAAGTAAACATGCGTGTGTGCTCATTGATATTATGAAATGTTAGGATTTTTCATTACTTATAATAATAATATATCAGATAGCAAAAAGTATAGTAATAGTACACTTATCATCATTGCAACAAATAAACGTCCCACTGCTGGGCACGAGTCTATTCCAAACATCGTGGAGGGAATTTAGTCTACTATACCACGCTGGCTAGACGGGTTGGTATAGGGTTTTCTCACAGGGCTCTGGTTACTCCCTTAGTCGTCTATTACGACACCCACGGGTTGAAATAGGGTAGTGATATTCTTAATCCGTTACTACACGGATAGTAACAAAGTATCTTAAAACAGAAATCAAACTTTTTATGTTCTAAAATTTTATTAAAGTCAAAGTTATTGAAATATAAAAAACAAAATTAAAAATTTTGAAAAAACCCACGACGATAACATCTATACAAAATAAGAAACGTAACATATAAAAAGGTTTAAATAACTTTATTTTAAATCCCCGACGAAAAGAAAATAAGTAGCGTAAAAACAATCCCAAGAAAATCCGTCGAGGGCTGCCATACCCTGACTTGAAATGAACGAAAGTATTGCAGTTTTATGTATTTGATACCTAACTAATTATTAACAATATTTAGTTTATAATAACGGGTGGCGCAAAAGTAAAGACCCTATTTGGTTCAGCTATAACATTTTTTCTAAATTAGAAAACTAGATTTAGATTTTTTTAAATGTATATTTGTGCCATTAAATTTCGTACCATTAGGATTTAAAGATGATGTCTTTTAAATGGTGACCTCCAGAGTTGATACACATTTGAGCCCTATTTATGACATTTTGCATAACTTGCCGTAACACTTCCTGCGATATGTTCGTTATTTCTTGACGAATGTTTTCTTTTAGAGCTGCGAGAGTCTGTGGCTTGTTCACATACACCCGAGATTTCAAAAAACCCCAAAGAAAAAAGTCTGGACTGGTCAGATCGGGTGATCTTGCAGGCCAAGGCAAATCGCCAAAACGAGAGATAACTCGGCCTGGAAAAGCGTCCCTCACTAAGTCCATAGTGTCGCGCGCTGTGTGTGCCGTAGCGCCGTCTTGTTGAAACCAGATGTGCTCCAGCCCCAATTCGTCCAAACTGGGTATCAAAAACTCACGTAACATGGTTCTGTAGCGTTCTCCAGTGACAGTTATCGCATTGCCTCCAGCGTCTTCGAAAAAATAGGGTCCGATCACTCTGTCAACACAGATGCCACACCATACAGTAACTTTTAGTGGGTGTGTGGCAAAGCGTCGAATTGTGCGACCAATCGGTGCCGGACGGTGGGGAAATCGTCGACGAAATTCACGTTGTGTTCTTATCACTGATATTCCACGTTCTTGGGGAGTAAAACGGTCCATGTTTATTTTCAGTGTATTTTACATTTGTTCACTACACAATTTTCAACAACAGAATGACAGAAAATGTATAATAAAAAAAAAAAAAGCATTTTCTTTAGTGCCACTACTTTTGCGCCACCCATATATATTTAATACCCGTATATATTATTACCCGTATATATATTTAATATTTAATACCCGTATATATTTAATACTAGAAACAGTAATGATATTGGCAGCCCCCGACGAATTTTCTTGGGATTGTTTTTACGCTACTTATTTTCTTTTCGTCGGGGATTTAAAATAAAGTTATTTAAACCTTTTTATATGTTACGTTTCTTATTTTGTATAGATGTTATCGTCGTGGGTTTTTTCAAAATTTTTAATTTTGTTTTTTATTTTAAATATTTTCAAAGAGCGCTATCTTACTAACTGTAAGTAACTCGTATAAAATTTTAAGAACCTTGACAGATAAATAAAAGTTTTATACTAAGTTATAGAAGAAACACATTTTTTTTTAATTTACTGTTGCAGTAAGTCTTATACCTAACTTGAAATTATCATTTGAATTTTCTTATTTTAAACTTCTTAAGAAGCGCCTTATCTTGCCATGTAAGCTCTAGAATGAATGGAATTTGTATGGAGCTTCGACTATATTATATGTATTTTATTTTTTTGTTGACTTGTGTGCTCATCCGTCGCACAATAGTCGCCGGAGCCCCGCTTCACGGGGCTCTTACTTCTGGGTGGTGTGAAAAAAAAAAAACCCTAACCTTGTAACCAGTCCGATTCGGATTGCTTTGAATCGGGAGGTGTTAAGTTTAGCTATCGCACATTGATTGCCGTAGCCGGATTGCCTTCGGCGTTAGCGCAGATTTCCACCTATAATAGCTTGTATCTCGAAAACGGTGCGTGCTATCGCAAAAATGATGAAAATTTGGTTACACCCCGAGCACGGGATACCTATAAGTTAGAATAAATAAGGTAGGTAGGTGTTTATATAACGTCAGTCTGGAATAAACTCTCACTCTTACTAATTTTTTTTAGGCTTATTATTGTATACCTCAGTACTAATATTCAGTGATATAACAACACAAGATCGGTTTTCGGATTTTTTCCTTTACTTGTGCTACTTGTTATTGCTTCTGGCCAAATTTCATGATTCTAGGTCAACGGTAAGTTCCCTATAGATTATGATCGTCAAGATAAATCGTCAAAAATGGAGCATAAACAGCTGTATCTTTTGATTGCGTTAACTTAGAATTTTGATTTTTATTTTACGCTTAGGGTTTGCAGATCCAAGTAAATGATATTAATTTCAGCTTTATATCTCTATACGTTCTTGAGAAAAATATTCTAGACAGACGGACAGACAGACAGACAGACAGACATACAACGGATTGATCCTATAAGGGTTCCGTTTTTTTCTTTTGAGGTACAGAACCCTAAAATTGCATAAACGGTCACCCATCTATGAACTGACCTTATCCGAAGTTGCTTAACCTCATGAGTGTAATCAATATCTCAGTACTACAATGCTACGTGTCCCTATGCAGTAACAGGTCTAATTATTTTACAGATAACTGTAAATATAAGTTTGCTTAGTCTATTGCAGCGCCCCCTGGCGAAAAAATACAATATCGTGTATCCAAAAGTCATCCTCGATAAATCACAAATACATTACAGAAAACCGTATCGAAATCGCTTTAATCGTTTTAAAGATAGGAGGGCACAAAGGTTTCAACGAAATCAACATAGGTTTGCCTAGTCTATAGCAGCGCCCCCTGGCGAAAAAATACAAAATCTTGAATCCAAAAACAATCCTCGATAAATCACAAATACATTACAGAAAACCGTATCGAAATCAGTCTAATCGTTTTAAAGATAGGAGGGCACAAAGGATTCAATGAAATCAGTGTATTGTAGCGCCCCCTGGCGAGCTATTAACATAACACCTATCTAATAACCTGTCCCCAAGAGCCGCACACACTTTACAGAAAACCGCATCTAAATCGGTCAAACCGTTTCCGTGCTATAAGGCATTATGTTGGAACACACAAACACACAAACACACAAACACACAAACACACAAACACACAGCCTCTCACCCCAAACGCATATACCGTCTCCGTTCCGTCGTGGGTAAAAACTGATCCCTCTTTTAGATAAATGCAAAAAAATACCTTTTTTTGTTTTTTTTTTCTTTTTTAAAGACAACGCCCGCACTAGGGTGTTCCCTAGTGCGGGGCTCGTCATCGCGGGGAGCTTTACAAACATGAAACTAACGGACACAAACTACACCCAGACTAGAAACAAATATCTATGAATCACACAAATATTTGTCTCGTGTGGGAATCGAACCCACGTCACCCAACACGTCGATGTAGTGGCGAGGCGACCACTTTAACCACTGCGCCACGGTGACAGTCAAACAACTAAAAAACAACTAGTTGCCTGTGGTGCCTATTTGACTTCAAAGTGACACGCCTTAGCCTTAGTAACTTGTAAACAAGAGATGGCATTGTATGTAGGTACTCGTATATAATGCGAGAAGCTTGAACCATCGAGGTACCAAGTTTACAGTTGCAAGAGGATGTAGTTCGGTGCGTAAAGGATCAAGTTACGAGTCTAGGCGTTCGCAACATTCACGTTCGTATGACTTAGAGAGATAACTGTCCAGCACGATTCTTTGTCCACATGAGAGGAATCATAAGTAGGGACGTTGTATGATCGTTGAAAAAATATATATTCAAGGTTATTGTAGTTCTCTGGACGAAAACTTTTGCAATATAATGTCATGATAGAGCCTACGCCCTAGGCTACGTCCAGCAGTGGATAGCGGTAAGTGGTAATGGTATTGATTATGATGATGATATAACTATTATAATATAAAAATATGTTTGTCGGCTTGTAGCATACTTATTGGTGTAAATAATTTTCTAAGTGAATGGAATGATATTTGTTTACTAGTGTTTATTGTCCCAAAATAAACAGATAATAATATCACCATTGGCTCGAGATAAAAGAAAGACATACATAATAATAATAATATAATAATATTCTACCACATTTACATAGAACCATCTAGTCCCAAAGTAAGCAATTATATTTGCTTGTGTACTACACAACTGATATACTACTTAACACATTTTTTTTTGTAATATTCAGTATATTACAAAAAAAAAATATAGATAAATTACACCCAGACACAGAACAAACCCTTGCGCTCATCACATAAAGATTTGTCCTGAATGAGGATCGAACCCACGACCTCCGGCTTAGCAGTCAGGGTCACTAACCACTACACCAACAGGCCAGTCAAATATGATGATATTGTTTATTGCTCTTGACTGGCTGTGGTATGTTGGTATGTAAACAACACGAACGTAACAGTACACGTTAGAAATATACAATTATAATACATAGTATCATACCCATAAAAATATACCCATAAAAATCTTTAACTAAATACCATACCATTTTTTTGGAGAAGACACATGCCCGACAGAGTGACCTTTGTGATCATGACTGAAAAAAATAGTACCCACATTATCCAATTTTAAGCCAAAATTGAATTGTTGATAAAATATTAAATAATAAGTGAAGCGCTGCTATAAAATTCGTCATAACCTACACAGTACCGATTAATTGCATCATTCGATTTTAGTTTTTAATGCAGTGCTTTTAATGATCACTTTACTTTATCCAATGAACTGTGTAAACACTTAAAAGAGTTTATGAGCCGTATTTTTCCCGATAGTAGTAGTGCTTCCCTCAAGTGCTTCCGTTTACAATAAACCTTGATAGATAAAGTTCTTTTACTGTGGAATCATGAAGATTGTGCTTATTGCAGGGAGAATCGATATATCAGTGGGTTTGAGGAGTAGTAAAACTACCATGATAAGCCTGTCTCGGTATCGCAGTGGGAGTCACGAGTTCCCTAGACAATGTATATTTCTAACGAGTGTGTTGGAAACAAATATACCACAGCCAGTCAAGAGCAATTAACAATATCACCATATCTGTTTCCATTCACTTAGAAAATTATTTGCCCACATAAGTACCCTCGATACCACCAAATTAGAGACAAAACGAAAATACTTTGAAGCAATATCTTCTATCTAAGCTTTACAGCTAAACAAGAGTCCTATACGTTGTACATCCAGGATGGATTTTTATTTCTTTTCAAAATTCTATTCTGGAATTTTCATTCGATAAGATATATTTCTGTCTAAAAACCCATCGAAAAATCACTAAACTTTAAATTTTCATTATTAAATACATTCAACATTGATGTGTATAAAACAAAATAAAGTTGAACTGAACTAAACGACACCACCTCCACATATACAAATACAGAATTAAGCGTTAAAACAATAGCAATAACTTTAATTCGCCAACATGAAGGTAACGCCGGTATCATAATATATTAAATAACATTTACAAGACAGCTGGTGCCATTCTGTTCAGACGTAGACTGTACAAACGGTTTAGTAACGAGCCAACTAATCGATAGTTGTATAACTTATACTTATATGTTTATTGACAAATACCTTTGAGACTCATGGAGACAATATGTAGGTACATGGACCCGTATTTTCAAAGTTAATCTTGGAAGGTTTTTGTTATTAAAATTAGTATTTTCTTTCGCTAAACCACATGTGCTGTTAGATATAGACTGGCCTGTTGGTCTAGTGGTTAGTGACCCTGACTGCTAAGCCGGAGGTCGTGGGTTCGATCCCCACCCACGACAAATCTTTGTGTGATGAGCATAAAGGTTTGTTCTGTGTCTGGGTGTAATTTATCTATAATATGTATGCATTTACAAAAAAAAAATGTATTTAAATAGTATATCAGTTGTTTAGTACCCATAACACAAGCAAATATAATTGCTTACTTTGGGACTAGATGGCGCTGTGTGAATGTGATAGAATATTATTATTATTATTATATACTCAATATAGCATTGCATATTTAATAAGAAGCATTTTTTCTATTATATATGTAGGTGAATATAGGTATATAAAATTATATTTATTTACAATGTATTTACTTATAAGTAAAATATTTTTATCAATTTATTTACTAATAACTTGATGGTATATATTATGGTATACCTAACCTTTCTTCAATTTTCTTTAATTTATATTTCTTCAATTCCTTAAATCTCTTCCTTTTCTCGTTGTACACTTCTTTTGCTCCCATGCTATACATTTTGTATTTCCTCTGCACTTCTGGGTTTGCTGGTAGAAAACTCATATTTGAGTTAAGCTCGCCTATGTACATTTTGTTTTCTTCTTTTGTTAATTGTAATTTGATTTTGTGTGTACATTAAAGAATTAAGAATTAAGAAGAAGCATTGGATTGAGTCTAGGATTTGTAATTTCAATAAAAATCAAAATCCTTATAAAAATTACTAAGCTATTACTTAGTTAATTTACACATTGTAATTACAATACAATAAAGGAAATTTGTAAACTAATTTGTCATATTTTATGAAAATATTGATTACGTACGCAACTTTGCTCGTATGACTCACAGAGCTGAGCATTATCGGATTATACAATTGTGATAGCATTAGCTTAACTGATATAGGTAAACGCTTTAGTTATTGTAATATTTCAGTAGATTTTTCTGGAAGAGTAACAAGCATCTACCCACGTATCTTCACAAACGTTCGCAGTTTACGCAGTACTGTTACGAATATTTAACTTACAACCTGACCTACTTACAAAATCCTTATAAAAATTAAGTTGTCCAGATAGGTAGCGTGTCGTACACTACTAAACTCGGTAGCTCGAGTCAATAACGATCGATATAATGCGACCATTAGTAGCGGCCATTAAGCCAAAAATAAATGTCCATGTAAAGTAACGCTGTCCATTATAGAAAAGATGAGCGGAAAATGAAAGGAGCTCAAAGTTATCAATGACGTCACATTTATTTAAAGCCTGCTGTTTGCTTTGGCTATATTTAATTTAAGTATATTTTACGAGTGATATTAAGTAAAGTAAAGTAAAGTAAAATTTATTCAAGTAATAAGGTATGTATCAGTAAACAGAACTCTTAAAAATAACTTAATGTAGGGAACACAAATGTATGATTAGCCTGTACTAGGTAGTAAAACCTGTGCTACAGGCGGTCTTAGGTCAAACACTCTTGTACTCCTTACAATGTAGAGAGAACAAGAATGTGTAAAAACTATCTAAAAAAAAATCATAATAAAACTAAACAAACAATTAAACTACAGTTCAATTATAAATATGTAACAGCTTATATTATATTAATATTTAAATAACGAATCTTGAATATTGTAATGTAACTGTTTAATATTTAATATTTTACTATCCGTGTAGTGACGGACTAAGGTATTACACCCGGATAGTAAAATATTAAATATATATACATAATTTTTCTTCATAAAAGAATTAAACATTTAATAACATAGTAGCTTAGCCCGCGACTTTGTTCGCGCAGATTTCAATATTTACATAGACCTTTATTAAGTATTTTGTTTTAAGTGCAAATGAATTCCATTCGCGTTAAGAAAATAGTAACACACCAGGCAGTGTGACAGCAAAATAAAGACGTATTAATAATTTGTTAAGGTATGATTTATATTTGAAGGACAAAGTTCAGTGGTCAATGTGAAATTGTGAACACGGTTTTCTAATTTACTAAGATCCAATTGCTCAAGGGGCGTGGCTAAGCTGAATGACGAACGGATTATAAATTAGAAATGAAATATCTCAAGAAATCTTTCCAACTATTGTTTGTCCAACAAATTTATACCTTACCTACTACTTCATGAATTTTAGTCCTAAAATATATTCCCAGTTTACTAACATTACAGACTTACTTTTCCACAAACAGACCAGTTCTACATTAGCAAGTAAAACATGAGAAAAACTCCACGAATTTCGCGAACTGTAAAATTATTCATACAAATGTAGTAAGGCTGCCGAAGGTAGTTTGTCGCCTAGTTCTGTTAGTTCTGTTGATTTTGGACACACGAGTTGAAATATAAAATGTTAAATAAGTTAAGAAGAATATAGATTTTTTATTAGACGAAAAAACTGATTGAGTGTGAATTTTTGTAGAAATGATATCAATTTATAGTAGGTAGTTGACCTGGTTTCAAGGCATACATTTTAGGTACTAGACCTAAAATTTATTCCTCGAATTCAATACAAAGTAGCGGTTAAGGTGGTTGTCTCGTCATTCATTGGCCGTGCCAAGTGACGAGTAGGTTCGATTACCATACGAGACATATATGTGATTTATAAATATTTGTTTCTAAACCAATCATTTATTAAATCAATCATTTGTTTCTAGTCTACAGTAGTAGTAGCAATTGGAATCTAACTCATTTGCACACAAACCAAGAAAAACTCCTATTTAAATCTTTTAGTACTAAGCCTAATATGAAACTTTCTGGTTGTGTCGTTTCATTGAACTGTGAAAGAGAAAATAGATATCAAGCATAACAAACAACACGAATATATTAATATATACTCGAATTATTATTATTCAAAGCTGCAGCCGAGTCGCAATAACTCTCGACTCAAGCAAATATTATAACGTTAACGTGTACCTCACAGAGACGTCGATAGGTGGCGTTAGCTGCAATTTAGATAATAGCAGACAAGTCACGTCCCCCGTAACTCTTATAACGTAATTGAAATTACAAATTCGCTAGAGAAATGAAGAAGGAAAGCTTTTTATACCTCCTATACGAATATAAGGTAATATTAGGAATTGGATTTGAAACATGAATAAGTTTATTTGAATCAAGTGAGCCTGTAATATTTGAGGCTTTCAGATCTTAATATCGCAGTTTGAAAAACATATTCAGTGTATAGGTAATGTTGTTGGAATACCCTAACAGCTTCATATTAAATAACTTTTGAGCGTATACCTTTTTTAGCGCACAACATTATTAACGAAAATCTAAGGGAAAATTGATTCTTTAAAAAATGTAGTTCTTAGATACATAATTTCTAGATAGAAATTATGTGTCTATGAACAACATTTTTTAAAATGCTTTTAATAATAAATACGGTTCATAGACACATAATTTAGACCCAAAAATAATGTAATAACAAATTGCTAAGAGATATCAGCAAAATGCATAGCCCTATCTTAAAATTCTTTAAGCAATAAGACCCTGTTATCATAATCTTTTAGTAGCTACATTACATACTATCCTATTTATTTCAAGGAAAATGTTAGGCATAGATGATACCAGATATAACACAGTGCTCCCTTGAGCATATTTTAATGAAAATGCCCGTAATGAAGTTTTCGATAACCGATCGGTAAGTTCCTACTTTCACGAAAAACAAACCATTACCGTTATCTTTAGGCCCAAAGCTACAGAAATTGGCATGAAAGACCATTCGTTAAGATATATCTGGTATCGGTGTAATCCTCGTTGCCTTAGAGACTCCCGTCGCTATTCAAAAATGTACGCGTATTCACATTACAGAGGCTAAATAACATGACGTTATGTTATAACAAAAATTTACTGACTGATTGCCTGATAGATGTGCAAAACTCGGTCTTAACATATATGAGAGCATCTGAATGACACGTCTCATATATTTGCTTTTTGTATTCATCCATCTAAATTGGTAAGAAACACAGTCTAGTTTTTAGAGTTCCGTAGTTCTGACTAGAATACCGGTACTTTAGAGGTGGTATTATCCACTCTATGTTACTTACTTCCGCACCGTTTAGGTAAATATGCACTGGAATATCCGATCTCTAATAATAATAAATAACTCACTTATCTAAGATTAAAAAAAAATAACTGTACTTTTATGGCATAGATCTATAGATTCAATCATAAGGATTGAATTATCTAACAAAAATAACTGTATAATATTACTATATCGTTATCCTACCAACAGCGCCACCTATCTCTCTCGAAATGATCCAATCTTTCAAGCTGAAACAATTTAACAGACTCATGAAATTTCATTAAAATCGGTTGGTATATTTTCAAATACTAGTCTATATGAACATCGTAGCTCTTTTGCTGCGGAACCCTACATTGAACATGATCCGACATGCTCTTAACCGGTTTTTATTCGTTGGATAATTACAGTTACAATTTGTATTAACATACATAGGTAGTTAAATCTGCCCAGTTAATCGTAAAAGGCTTTCCCACTTGTAGTTATACTATCACTAGTACATATAAATTCCACATTGGTACTGGCCGGTCAGAATCGTACTCAGACCGCATGATTTACATGCTTGTCACATAACTATTCGGCCACCATGTTTGATTTGATAAGCAATCACTTAACTATTAATTAAAACAAAGTATGCGGCAATTAAATCAATCACTTACCTACTTAATTTATTATCAATCACGTAGTGAATTGCGTTTCATATTTTCAATGTAGCTTGTTCAAATATTTTACAAAGTAATTACGCACTTATTTAAATTTGGGCACAAATACTTTGTTCGCCAAAATTTTTTTTGTCTACCAATTAATGTTAACAAAAAAATACGAAATATACCAAGCTAAGACACGTCTTCAAATCTTTCAAAATTTATTAAATGTGCTCCAAATTTAGTAGATCTCTTCTAGTTTTAGTATAAAATGGGCCGGTTGATGGAGGATCCTATCTTTTAACAATAGGATACCAGTACCTCAATTTTGCGTTTATATCAATTGTTGTTTGTTTTTCAACACGAATACAATAGGTTGATATTTACCAAACAAAGGTTAACCCTAGAATGTCTAAATGTCACAGACGTAAGGTTGTTTTTCCTACAAAAATAACATCTTTTTGGTATTACACAAACATCAATCTGGTTCACTCTACTTATGGATATTCATATACCAACCTAATGTTTTTATATTAGAGTAGCAATTTTTTTACCGGTAAGTCTGTTTAATAAGACAAGTATTTGATAAGCCATAGGTGAGAAATGGAAAATCAATATGTCATTAGTAAACAATGTTACTAACCTTAATTACTGTTATTACTTTTTTTGAATATAATTGTTGAACTGTACTTATATAGTGTTAATCATTGTGTTGCGTTAATAATTTAGATGTAAGACAATATTATGAATATTTTCTTCTAGGCAAAGATCTCTCCTATAACTTGCCGCCCCTAACGTTTCCTAGCCCTATTCTACCAATCCTTCTCATAGGCATATATATATATTATTGAGGCGCTTGTAGCATTGTGGTACTGAGATGTTCGTTATGATCTTTTTTTTGGAGGTAGGCGCCAAAAAAGTACACACGTTTTTAAATCAACTGATATCTAATTAAATTATTTTAATTATAATTACTACATTTTTTAAGTTTAAAAGTGTGTAATATTATAGTAAGACTTACAGTTTTAGTGTACACATATTGTTGGCACTGAATGTAACATAACTACCTAATAGCATCCATACACCACTTGCCAGCTGATTTTGACACATAACCACAACAAACAATTTTGGAAATGGCTGAGGATAGGCAGGCGAAACTCGAGACAACACTGAAGACTGTGGAAGACCGTCTCTTGGGGAAGATGGCAGAAATCCAGTCTCAGATTGAATCTGCAGGTCCTGCCAAAGACACTGTCGCTAAGATTGCCGAGGAATTCCGGTCCTTTCGGGAGCTGACGTTTGGGATATTAAGTCTTCTCCGCCAACAAATAACAGAATGTGCCAAAGATATCGACACCATGGAGACGAGGAATCGGAGAAAAACTCTGATCTTCTCTGGCGTTCCTGAGGTTGAGGGTGAAAGCTGTTCTGGGGTCATATTGGGGATCCTGAACAACAAATTGGCCTTAAAACAGGTCATCTCAAGTTCCATCAAGGCTTGCCATCGTCTAGGAAGTCTTCAAAAAGGACATCACCGACCGATTTTAGTGAAGTTCCAAAGCTATGATGATAAAGCGGCAGTTTGGAAAGCTAAGTCTTCACTAAAGGGATCTTCAATATCGGTCAAGGAGTTCCTGACCAAAAGCAGACAGGCAGTCTTCGTTAAAGCCAGGATTCACTTCGGGATGCGAGGATGCTGGACTCAGGATGGCGTTATAGTCCTCAAAGTTCCAGACGGAACCCGGCACAAGATCCTGTCTGATGAGCAGCTCAAGCCATTCCTCGATAAGTACCCCAAGGTATCGGGCAGCAAGAAATAAGGGTTACTGTGTTTACATTAATATACTATTACTACAAAGTATCTTTTTCGTTGTCGCATAGTACTCACGAATTGCAAGACAATAAATTCATAATACCGTCGGTTCTAAACATGAATTCTAAACTATTGTACAGACACCAAACTATATCAGTACCCCCACTAAATTCACTTTTTATTTATATTTTGTCGGTATTTTAATTTTAGCACTTTAGAATATTAATAACATGTCATTGTTCTAATTTTATTAGATGGTATGAATGTCATTCTGACATTAAGTTAAATGACAGATAACAACCTGTTGCGTTCAGAAACATTTATATATATTTTTTAATTTTTTTTTTCACTCTCTTTGTTTGTGAACCATATTTTGCTTGGTATAATATAGTCTTTGCAGTTTTAATCCTATCGCTACTGACATTCTATTGTATGTTTCTTTTTATTAATTTCTCGTTGTTTTGTTGTTGTACGTATTTTCTATAACTTATTTTTTATAGCTGGCGGGTGGTGTGGAGATACTAAACTTTAACTAATTTTGGTGGTATTTATATTCAGTTATAATTATTTGTATTTATAAATATTTATTTTGTATATTTATTTTATATTATTAATATGTCAATTTGTAGTAATTCTTCTTTTCACTCTGCCAATGATTCAGCCGAATTTGCAACTGACGACAGTTTCTGTTCGACGACGGGTACACTTGGAGATAATTTACGTCAAATGTTTAATTTAAGTTCAACAAAAAATCTATTAAATGTATGTCATTTGAATGCTCAGAGTGTACCGAGCCATCATAGCGACCTTTTTGAAGCCTTCTCCAATACTAACGTACATGCCGTCCTGGTTTCCGAGAGCTGGCTCAAACCTCACCTTCTGTCTACCACTTACCCGCTCCCTGGATTTGTTCTGATTCGGAATGACCGGTTTGACAAGGGAGGGGGTGGAGTGGCTATTTATCTGCGCAGTAACTTTGATTATAAAGTCGTTGCTTCATCTTCTCCTCATTACTCTGCTTCTGCCGAGTTCATTTTTCTTGAGGTTTGGGTCAGAGGAGTTAAAGTCCTACTTGGCGTCGTGTATTGTCCTCCTTCAGTCGACTATTTCACTGATTTAGAATCGGTATTGGAATCTTTGGGGTCTATATATAGCCATCATATCATCATGGGCGACTTTAACACTGACCTTGTATCCCGTCCTTCCTCTCGTTCTGTCAAGCTCCTTCACATTGTCGAGTCTATCAATTTACATATCTTGCCTTTGCAACCTACTCACCACAATCCTAATGGGGAAGATAGTTGGTTAGACTTAATCCTCACCTCTGATCCTTCCTTTGTATCCATCCATGGCCAATACCCTGCTCCTGGTTTCTCCCATCACGACCTTATCTTCTTATCTTATATCCTAAAGCCTCCTAAACCCCAACCAAAGGTTCTGCACTTGCGTTCTTTTGCGCGGATTGACGTGGAAAAGTTACGGGTTGACGCTTCATCAATTGATTGGCAGGTCTTGGAGACGGCATCTACAGTCGATGAGAAGGTGCAGTTATTTAATGACGCAGTTGTAAAACTCTACGACAAACATGCTCCAATCAAGAAGATTAGGATAAAGCGTCCTCCAGCTCCATGGATGACGGAAGGAATTCGGATGGCGATGAGACGCAGAGACCGTGCATTTCGCAAACACAAGAAAGACCGTTGTGAAATGAATTGGTGTGCCTTTAAAAGTGCCAGGAATCGGTGCAATCAGATGATACGTAACGCTAAACGCCGATATATTCTTAACAATATCCATTCCTCTTCACCAGCCGGCATATGGAAGTTTCTTGGTACGATTGGTATCGGGAAATCACAACATCTCGAATTGCCAAAAACGATCAACTTGAACGATATCAATCGCCATTTTGTCGGTTCCCATAAGTTTGACTCTTTGACCATAGATCAAACTATCAGTTACATTTGTAATTTACCTTGTCCTGTTACAGTTCCTTTCACCTTTTCTCCCGTGCTTCAGAGTGAGATCAGAACAATTATCCTTTCCATCCTATCCAAAGCGGTGGGATGCGATGGTATCAGTCGTCGTATGATAACACTCGCACTCGACGAGCTTCTACCACCCATTACCCATATCCTCAATTTTTCCCTGTTCACTGGGCAATTTCCCACATTATGGCAGAAAGCGTATATACGCCCTCTGCCTAAAATATCCAATCCCTCACTTCCCTCCCATTTTCGTCCGATTTCTATTCTTCCTTTCCTTTCCAAGGTTATGGAGGCATGTGTGCATAGACAACTGTCCGGGTTTGTCCATCGGAATAACCTACTTTCTCCACTCCAATCTGGGTTCAGACCCGGACATAGCACTGTCACCGCCTTGCTCAAAGTGACTGGCGATGTGAGGGCGGGTGTGGAGGACACTATGGCCACTGTTCTAGTCTTGGTGGACTTCTCAAACGCCTTCAATACCGTCAGTCCCGATATCCTCTTATCCATCCTCTCTCACCTTAAGATCTCTTCTGAGGCACGGGAATGGCTCTCTTCCTATCTTCGAGGACGTCAGCAGTCTGTTAGATCGGAAGACAATACATCAGATTGGTGTAATTTAAATGCTGGCGTTCCTCAAGGCGGTATACTTTCTCCTCTTCTATTCTCTTTATTTATCAATTTTGTAACCTACGAGCTTCATAGTACGTATCATCTGTATGCCGATGATCTGCAAATTTATGCACAGGAAAGGGTGGAGAATCTCTCTGCAGCCATAGATAAACTGAACCATGACTTGGCGTCTCTCAAGGATTGGTCTGATAGATTCGGTTTGGCAGTGAATCCAACCAAATGTCAAGCTATTGTTATAGGGGGGGTTCGTGCCATTAGCAAGCTTGACATAAATTCACTGCCACCATTGATATTTAATGGGACCGCCATTCCATTCACTAAGAGTGTTAAGGATCTGGGGCTGCAGATTGATTCTACACTGAGTTGGCAAGAACAGGTTGCCAATGTCAGCCGGAAGGTCACAGGAACGCTGCGGTCTTTGTATCGTCTCAAGAATTTCCTCCCGTCTAAAACGAAGATAATGCTGGTGCAGACCTTAATTTTCCCAATAGTCGACTATGGTGATGTGTGTTATTTCGACCTGAATGCAGATCTGCTCAATAAACTTGACCGACTTCTCAATAATTGCATTCGATTCGTTTTTAATCTCCGTAAGTATGATCACGTATCATCTTACCGTTCCCAATTAAATTGGCTTCCCATCCGCCAACGTCGCAGTTGGCGAGCGTTGACTACTCTTTACTCCCTTTTGAATTCTCCTAATGCTCCTTCATATCTAACTCATCAGTTTCAATATCTTTGCTCTAGTCATAACCTTAACCTTCGCTCCTCTAATAACCTTCTCCTACTTTGCCCCCCTCATAGCTCAAGTCTTGTCCACTCTTCCTTCAACATTCAATCTATTCTTCTTTGGAATGCGCTCCCTCTCGAAATCAGGACGGCCACAAACCGTGAATCTTTTAAGACCAAAGTTCGTCAGCTTTATATTAAATATATTATGGCAGAATCATAAATCTTGTACCTATCTCTTGCACATTATAGTATGTATGTATATTTATAATTTATATATTAATATTTATATATCTATATATTCGTATTTATATATCTATATATTTAATTTATTTTAATGTATATACTTTATTATATTATGTACCTATTTGTAATTGTTTATTGTGATTAGAATATTTATTCTCTGATATTAACTTTAAGCACCTACCTCAGTTTTGTCTCTACATCACCCTAAAGTTGACTGGTAGATAATGCCTCAGGCATTAAGTCCGCTTGTGTACTTGTTTGTGCAGAAAGTTTAATAAATAAATAAATAAATAAATCGAGGTTAAGCAACACTCAACAAGGTCAGTGCATGATGGGTGACCGTTTGTGGCAATTTCATTCTCGAGCGTCTCCGTGCTTCGGAAGGCACGTAAAGCCGTTGGTCCCGGTTACCACTTCATGTGGTAGTCGTTAAGTCAAAAAGCAAGCCTTCTGGGCGACTTGATAAATTCCAACACCAGGGTCTGTCTCAAGCACACACGATAAGAAGAAGAATATAGGCATATAAGTTGAAGCCAATGGAGTTTTTATCTATTGGCTTCTTCCACGACGGTTCATAATTTCATGTGTGGGCTCGACGTTTGTTTATCATATTTGACCGCTTCTGATATATGGGATAATTTAGTTATTTTCCTTTTAGGGTTCCTAACTCAAAAGGAAAAAACGGAACCCTTATTTATAGGATCACTCACATTGTTCGTCTGTCTGTCTGTCTGTTAAGACCCATTTCATAAAAGGTATCAAGCCGAAATTAAAATTGAATACTCTGGTATGCAATCCTTGGGGCAATAAAAAAATCAGAGTTCAAAGCAAACGAAATCAATAGTACAGCCGTTTATTCTCCATTTTTGTCGCCTATTTTAACGATCGCAAGAGAATCAAAACCTATAGGTATCTTCCTTCCCATAAAGAACCTTCAGTGCGCGACATCGACTCACACTTGACCGGCTTTTTAGGTTCAAAAATACTTTATATCGGTGATTGCAACGTTTGTGAAATTCATCCTATCTAGACATAGATTAATACTTAATGGGTTGACAAAATAACATCTATCATTAATTTTCTTTGTTTTGTTACTTTTGAAACCATTTAGCCTTTGATGATGATGACTATCGAACGTAAAAACACATAAATCAAACTTGCCAGTGTATTTCTAAAGTGATATTTCATATTGATCAAACTATCATCATTAGATATAATACTACCAATAAACTAAAACAATAAAATAAGTTTTTCTAACTTAAAAGTTTCACCTCCCGCTTCGTCCAAGTGACGTGATACGCATAATTGAGGTAAAATATTTATGTTATCATGAGCTATTTTCCTTTAATCTTTCAATCAAAATTTATTCAGTAATATCCGCCAAAGAGTAACGAGTTCCGAAATTTTCATCGATTCTTACGAACTTTTGCTTACCTAATTATAGTTGAAAGTAAGTTATATGTGAATAAAAACTTACCTAAAATTCGGAGATCGGTACCTGAAACAGAAGAAATAATAAATTAACTACCAAAAATCATAAACATTCTAACAATAAGTGTATTAGATACCTAATGCTTTATTATAATACTAACGTTTTGGCAATCTATAATTATGTACAGAACTTTCATCTTCTTTATCTAACCAATTTTTATCTTACCATCCAATGTTTGCCAGTCATATTACTTTGATAAAATATAAGCTTCTTCCGTAAACAAGAAGGTAATTTAGATTCAATTGCATTCATGCACGTTTAGTAAATAACCCTCCTTCTGGCGCAATTGGGTAAAAATATGCTGTAATATAACGGTGTGCCCTACACAGATAATGATCATATTTTATCAGCTATTATATTCACGCACATTATGGAACAAGAAGAGAAAAGTTGTAGGTACATTATAATAAACAATTAGATAAAAGTTTCGAAACATAAAATATTTAATGTAGCACTAAGCTGTAAAAGTTTTAAGTCGAATCAGTTAACCTCAGTTGAACTTAACAAAAGTTTAACTTGAAGACTGCACTTTTAACTTGCAATGAAAAGTTAGTATAAATAAAGAAAACTTGTAATGAAAAGATAAATAAAAAATATATTATTAAATATAATATTACTGATAAAATCTATTCGTAGTTCCGTAGTGTGTTTATTAGTGTTAAGTAAAAATTTAAATACTGATATTACTTTGTAAAATTTTGAGAAAGAGTTGAAAAATTGTGTGTTTCTTACAATAATGGATCCTGGTGACCTGTAATACAGGTGTTATACTACCTACCACAGGCACCAGTAACCCACAATCAGATATTGCACATCTTAGCATAAGAACAACTGCTTTAAAAACTTTGTATTTCTGGTTGTTGGTGGAAAAATAAACGATTATTATTATTATTATTATTATTATTATTATGTCTCTTTTCTCACGGCTATACTTCTCTCTAAGGTGAGAAGTATACCCGGTCCTTTTGGAAGGCTTACGCGGGGACACAGGTCCAAAACGCAGAGGCCCTTAAAGAATTTTAATTTAGAATGGGATGAGACATTTACCGCTGCCATATCACAGCTGCACTATTGTAGTACAGCTATGATTTGTCACTGGTAAGTGTAAAGCTATTGTATGATGTTATGGAGTCAAATAAAATTGGGCTATGGGTTTGAGTGTTCGGTGGAATGATAATATCTGGCATACGGGAACAACTTCGCCTGCTTGCCTCCTCCAGCGGTGAATATGTGATGTTAAATGAGGATTGGGGCAGACGGTGACTCGCCTTACACTAGATGGGCCCCTTCCACAACCGACATGGGCTGAAGTCCACGGGTCTCAGGGCAACACCGTAGTGCGCGGCTAGGGGTGTCGAGCGGTGCGGCGCCGATTTCGCCATCGCGGGTCCCAAGCGGAGACCCGGAGCGGGTTTCCTCGTAATTATGGTTAAGGCCAGACAGAGTTGAGAGTCCTGTGGTCGCTCTTGGAGATCCACTCCAGTCAGCCAACAAACACGTGCTGGAAACGAGGCCTAGACCAACTCTCAGGAACATTCAGGACTGCAGTGTCGCTACTCACATTCAGCTCGCCACTAGCTGCCCTGACGTTTGTGGGCTCTTCATTTAAACTTGCGGTATATTAATAATTATTATTATTATTAATGATGTGCTCCTAGTTGAACTTCCACTACGGTGGCTAATCTTAATGGAGACTGGTCAATTAAGCAAAAGATATAAAAAGTACGACGCAAAGCAGCAATCATTATTTCGCGTTTTTACAGTTTATGAGGCAGTAGGAGCATTTCTTAATAAATTAAACATTTTTACCCGACTGCCAAAAAGGAGGGTAATGTTTTTCACGCGTATGTATGTATGTGAGCATTTCTGTTCTATTGTGACCTTCTGTAGACTAAACGGCTGATTTTAAAGTGTGAGGTGTCATTAGATTTGTAATATTCCCCCAAGTGTCATAGGCTATGTGACGCCAGCAAAAAAACCATTATGGCGGACGTAAACTGTCAAAACAGACGTTTTTTTAGTGTTGTCGTAATAAGGGTATCAGATGAAAGCTAATTAATAGCTAAATTCAATTATATATGCACTAACTATTGCCCGCGACTCCACTTATCTATTGTAACCTAAATAGCTTGACCGATTTAGAAGTGCAAGGTGTTGTTATAATATTCGTATTCATCCCCGAATCTCTATAGCTATACTAATATTATAAAGTTTAAGAGTGTATTTGTTTGTAGGCTATATAACATTATGCTACGACTGCGAGGTTTCGCTCCCATCAGTATTTATTTAACCACTGCTCAGTTAAGTGAAACAATTTTGATAAAACATGTATACCTAAGAACGAAAGCTAAAAAACGTGCTTTCAAATAAAATAAATAAAAAAGTTAATTTAAAAACCCGACTGCCTAAAAAGGACTAAAGAGATGGAAATAAGCCACATTCATAATTAAAGACTTAAATAGCACTATCGAAATTCACTAAGTATTAATATACATAATTATTATTATTAATATTGACTGACGAAGGCTACATTTTGGCAAGGTAAGGCAGTCGGGTTTTTGTTTTTTTTTTAAATAAACTCTTGTTCTATACCGAATACATAATGATAATAATAATATATGATACGATACTAATATATAGACACACGGGTCGTTGACTCGCCATCCTGTCCCTGGGGCTCTGCTGAAAATCAGCGCTGTTGAGTGTCCAGCAGCTGTTAGTTGCTGGCGCCACAGCATTATGCTGAGCAGAGTCCAGATTCCCACAGGTGTGACATGCAGTAGGTGCAACTGGTAATTTTTTTTTTTTTTATAATTTTTCCTTTTTTCGTCGTAGTTACTATTCTTTTCTTTATATTAGCTACTTAATTTTCTACTTTTGTTTTCCAACTTGTGTCACAATTGTGGTAAATAAATGTATATTCTTTCTTTCTTTCTATATTAATTAATATATTGTTTTCACCACACATCTACGGAGAATATTCCATCTTACATCTAATTTATTAAGTCTCCATAGCTATAGTAACCTTAAATCCAACACAAGACAAAACTTGTCTTAGTGACAACCTACTAATGTAACATTTTTCAAAGTACACATTATTATATGGCAATTCTTTAACTCTAGACTGCCTCAAGTACACTAAGTACTGCCGTGCTCCAACTAAAACGGTTAGAAGTTGGAAGCGATGGGTGGAACATAGGCACGTGACTGTTTTTATCAATATTTGCTTGAGATCGATCGGTGGGTGTGTATGCTGGGGTGTGTAGTAACCGCTGGTGTACACACGGAACTGGTACAAACAAGTTTCGAGAAGTTTTGAAACGAGTTAGGAATACTTTATTATTTTTTATCGCATATGTTTTATCACTGTTAAAACTGCAGTTATAGAGATTTTAGCACGAAACAATCACAGGTTGTGACTAATATAATAGTAGCGTAAACACAATGTCAATGATAATATGCCACCTAAACTACCACTAGAGAGATCAGACACTGGACCAATGACGACCGATTCCAAACTTCTGTTTATGTCAAGAATTTCTTGCCAAAAATTAATATTAAATAATAAATTCCGAAGTTCTACACTAAGCGGTCGCGTTTTACTATTTATAAAGTGAAGAAGCCATGACGCGTGGTATAATAGTAAATTATTCTGAACTAGATATAATCAAGTGCATCATAAGACGTAACTTAACCGAGCCAAAAGCGACAGCAACTAACAAATTCGCCACTGTCTACTTAAAATACAAAACGTAGTTATGAATATTTCATATCGTTCCATTATTCAGATGGTGTGTATGTAACGATGTACTTGACAAATGATGACTTCCCAAGAATAAAATAACAAAAGCAAAAGTAAAAGTTCGGGGTCCAGAGGACTGACCGAAAGAAGTTCAAAAACTTTGGTAACGTTACGTTTCAGTTTCTAATGTCAGTCCTCTGGCGATTTAAGCGCGGATCTCGAAACCTTTTACCAAGTTCCTGTCCGTAATGTTAAGTATCTATTTACTGGAGACAGATCGTGGATCGAACGATTAAAGTCCTTTACTACTTTTTTCTTTTGGATCGTCATAATTTATAAGATATATATATCGTTTACGGTTCACAACTTTGTTACTTTATATTCTTGTTTACTGATACAAATATTTATTTATAGATATAGAACAATGCAATAAGTATATTTCAAATTCATCTTTAATTTCTATAAAAAAATCTTAAATTTTTTTATAGAAATTAAAGATGAATATAAATATTTTTATAATATAAAAATTTCTATAAGTCAAAATCATTGGAGCTACAGAGAACGCTTTGCCTTGCCATTTTTGAAACAACGTATTATTTGCATTGATATTTAAAAATTCGATGATTATTGGGAATACTTGTCAATTGCGATACTTTTTTTTTATTTAACGTTTTGTTTCTGCTTTTCTATTTTGTGGATAATGCATGCATTACCTAAACGATATTAGCTTCATCTGACGTATTTGAATATTGTGATTGGATCATGTATTTCACATTGCATTTAATGAGATAAAATACTTTCGATACATATCAGTCTATTACATTTTCATGCATCGAATAGCATAATGAAGCAATCAAGCGGAATTTTAATATTTGAATAAATTCTACCAGCTCTTAGAAAACATAAATGCAGTTCGGACGAGAAACAATACATTAAAAATATCAATAACATTCTAGTAAATGCACCTAAATAAATTAATATTGTAATAAAGTTATATCATCCACTTAATCACCAGGCAATGAAATATAGGAGAGGAATTTTTATCTTCATTTTTATTACTGTTAGATAAATGTATTAACCAACAACCCATTAATGTCCCACAGTACCACTGCTGGGCCCGGGTCTATATCTAGAGAGCTCAGAGTGAAGAAAAAATTAAAAAATAATATAACAAATTCTATAATTGGAATCAAACACATCCCACATATAGCAAATCGAATACTACCCACTCAGCCGTCTTTAGTCTGACTAAAATAAACACCTTACAATATCAAGTTCGCATATCGCAATCGTGCGGCTAATAGCGATCATAACGAGGCTCGTTTAATTAAAATAATTCAATGAAGCGCAAGAAACAATATTTACGTTGAAACGAACTGATGTGAAAGATAAACTAAATTACGTTTTCATCGTAGGTACTGAATATTTTTGAGAAATTGCCCTGTTATGTTCGCATTCGTTTACATCGTCAAGTGTTCAATCATCCTTGTGTGTATAAACACGGCGCATTCATAATAATTGAAAATTACGTCATAAATATTGTGTACAAAATTAAACCAGCCTTTTCGCCTGCGCCTACGGGAACACATTAACGGAGTGAAAAATATCATAATACTCTCTTCTTTGTGTCATCTTCTAATTTAGTGTACATTATTATTAGTTTATGACGTGTTAAGTAGGTACCTAAGTTTTGACTAAGTATACATAGGTATTTAAATTAATTATTTTTAATTTATACACTGTTATTTCAGAAATGGCTCTAACTATTTTAAAAATATGACGTGATGTATATGACGTGATGTTGATAAAGTTTCTCGTTCCTGGTAAAACGCAAATTTCCACAAAATTTGTATTTGCTCGGCACCATCATGTAATACTTGGAGTATTTGCGAGCGCTGCACAGCTTACTAATGGAGCTCGATTTCCTGGAAATTTAGAATTATTTAACGCAAAATACCTCCCTTTGAAGCCGTCACTGAACTTAACTATGTTAGCTGACCTATAATATAACATCTTCCAATACTCCGTTAAAAGTGTTCGCTATTGGACAGTACCGGCACCTCCCTTGGGACCAACCTCGCTGTCTTTGATATCCCTGTCCAAGATTAGTTTTGCTATATAGTTTTCATACTTAAGTTGTATAGCTGAAGTATAAAATAAGTACAACTGCTGTGCAAGAGGGGGGGTTCTAGGGTGCTGCTGTGCTGGAGGAGGCTGGGTTCGATTCCCATTTTGGGTGAAAATGGTATTGGATTTATCTATGATGGAATTCCAGTACCTATTGAGATTTGCCCATAGAATTCTCTTCTAGTCTATAACACGTCGCCTAGTCCGGTGCCTAAAAAAACATCTTTAATAGACTTGACAAATCTGACTATAATTATTATTTATGACATCATTCATCATTTTAACCCATAAACGTCCAACTGCTGGTCACAGGGACGTACTTAGTCATAATTAGCCAAATAACAAAATATATTGAAAATCAGTAAATTGGATTGCCAGCTGCAGCTTTTTACCAAGAAAGTCATTGTCAATATCAATGACGAGGCCTGCTTAAAGCCAATTTAGTTCCAAATCATTTTCCGTCTACTTTTGTATCAAGAGGGACCCCACTCGACGCAAGGTTCAACTCGAGGGTCGATCTTTTTGGTCCGATCTTTTCATGATTCTGCAAACTTGGAATATCCTTCGGTATTTGCGGTCGACGTGCTTAACTTGAGAGGCCTCGAAGATCACTGAGAAAATGGTTGATGGAGGAATTATAGTATAGTATGACGCCTTTTGGCGTAAGTTGGGTGGTATGTTCAACAGTGGACGTCATTGGGCTGATATAATGATGATGCCCATAACTTCCATGAGGAAAACAGAGGTTATCAGAACCATTTTGACAACTAAGTAACGTCCGTCGTAATGATGTATTTTTATATTGGTGATAGATATTATAACGATGGTAGAGATTTCTATTCTACATATTCTTGACCACATGACGAATGTGAAATGGACGGCACATATTTATTATTTATTTTATGATGATATTCGGAATCTGTGAGTACTTTGTATTATGGAATACATACAAATAGATTACGATCACGATCCAACAAAAACCCCCAATAGTCTCTGCCTACCCCTCGTAGGCAGAGACTATTTTCTTCCACCTGTTACGATTCTGACATATAACATTCCCGTTTCATGTTCTCGAATAATATTTTCATTATAGTTCTCTACAGCTTCACAGAGATTGTTTCCTTGTACTACTAATTGTCTGTTTTATGAAGTATTTATCGGCATAATATTAAATGGAAACTATCTAAACTATAGCACTTAGACCGTAGTCTGACGACCGTCATCAGTAACAGAGAGCCTCAGGGACTTAATGCCAATTTAACTACCCTCTACCTGAATTAGTTTTGTTGTCTATAGATACTTGTGTTATAGGATGCTATTAGAATAAAATGTACTATTTGTTTGTTTATAATGTTCTGTCTAGAAATAGAAATATAAACAATGAAGTAAAGTAGGTAGTTAGTGAAATTATCGTTTAGCATTTCTTTAGGTTACCGCAGAAATATTTCAAACGATTATTTAATAAATATATATATAACGTATTGTGATAAATCAACGTAAATTAAATAAAAATAATACTGGACCAACTAGTACTGATCCATCTTGTAGAATTTTGAGTATCTATAATAAAACTGAAGATTCGTAAGTTATGTTGTTTTTGTTCGTTAGCAGTGGGACATTAATTTATGGGTTGTAAGGATTGAATGAAATATACAACCAATTACACGTAACTTGACCATAAATAAAGATCTTTAACTCAATCAACCCCTATACAAAGGGGTCCGAGAGCGAGGTCACCTTGACGACCTTGTCGTAAACTCATTAGGTAATGTGCCCCGTTATCTACAGAGGAACTGATAATGTTCGATAAAAATGCCTTCGCTACACGTTAGGCTGGCATTTACGTGCGTACATTGCAGCGCCAACCAAATAAAGAAATAACTAAAGAAGGTACGTTATTAAGGCATTCTGAAAGACAGTCACACTACTATGGGCATGGACGGTTATCCGTATAGTAACAGATTAAGAATATGTATTCTCACTACCTCTCTCTCTCGTGGCTGTCGTAAAAAATGGCTAAAGGAGTAACCTTATGCAGACAAGAGCACTGAGTAAGCACACCCGTCTGGCTAGCGTGTTACAGTAGGCTAAATTCTCTCGTCGCGGACGAATGTTCCTGCGCTCCCGTGACCACAGCAGAGCGCGACGAGAGGAACACCTTGGGGTTTTAGTGGGTGCGAGCCCCACATAACCCCTCGGTTCTTTCCCCAAGACCGAGGGGTATGCGTCAGGAATTTCCCCAAGTAAAAAAAAAAGCCTAAATTCCCTCCACATTCTTTGGAGAACACCCGCGCCCAGCAGCGAGTATATGGTTTGAAATGGTGAATGAACTAACCAGACCCCTCAACAGGATACATTACAAAAAATTCTAGTTAAATAAATTATAGTACCTAATAATATTTGTTACAATAATAGTCCATAAAGTAATATGTTGACTGGCAACTGACATTGAAGAAATGTTCGAAAGGTATTTTATTTTTTATTGTTCAGGTTAGAAATACTAAACTATATCACATACATATTTGGCCAATAATAGTTAACCACAAAATTACAATCTAAACTCGAGTGTTTTAAGTACAAGATTTACATAAATTTACCATGTGTGTTGTATTAATGTTTATACTATAAACTACTAGTAATATACAAATAGAAACCTTAATATTTAAAAAGGTTGCATACCCATTATAGGCAGCAGATACATATATGTGATGATTCATCATCAACTAACATAACTGGTCTGAAATTAAATAATATGATATATTACTGTCTCATGTGTAATAATATGATTAATTAACTGCCTCGGTGGCGCAACGGGAAGTGTATACGACTGCTGTGCAAGAGGTCCCGGGTTTGATTCCCGATTGAAAATGGTATTGGGTTTTTCTATCATGAAATTCCAGTATTGAGATTTTCCCGGAGTTTGGTAAACAAATGTTCCCGGTTGATGACAATAGGCTCGCCCCCTATTTCATGGGACCAAGCATAGGCGAAATATGGGTGTGAAACACCTCTGCCTACCCCTTCGGGGAAAAAGGCGTGATGCTATGTTATGTTATGTTTATGATAAATTACAGTTCAACAATTTTGCGTATACAAAATAAAAATATCATAATATGTAAAAATATCTTTTGAATACCGTATTTCTAAGAAACACGTACCTACATAGCTTTTAATTTTTGATATTGAACGTTTACCGAGAGCTTCTAGAAACGCCCACGCGTTTCCACTCTACATTATAATTAAATTATAAGTAAATTAATATATTCCCAGAAATGCTCATACCGTTTACGTTTTCATTATCAGTTTTACTTTTTCAATACCTCCTGTGCTAAAGTAAAACTACGTGATATTAAAAATGCAATGTAGGATTAAAAATGCATTGTTGATTACTAAGAAATGGAGTACGTACTTATCTAAAAAAGTGTAACCTACTGCAGTCATCATAATTATCAAAGGACAAAATTATCAAAATCGACCAACTGAATGCCTAAATTTCGAGTACTCCCTCAGGTGCGGGCTAATAGGCAGAGTTGAGTAATTTTAAATAGATAAATTAGTTGATCCTTAGTTTAGCATTAGCATTTAAGTAATAATTTAGAGGTTTAAAAATATGCAAAGTGGTATTTTCTTCATCTTCGAAAAATTGACTAGACTAGAAATAAATATTTTATAATAGAAACTTCCAATTACTAATCCTGAAATCGAATCTAAGTCCTCAGAAGTAGGGTTGAGTAGAATTGCTCCTCAATTGGATCAGATGTAATTGATTCGGAAAATATGAATCCGACCAATTCGTTGGTACTTAACCGCGAAGGAAACCCACATACCCTAGAAATAGTTAGTAGGCGTAGCAAAGAAGCCTCTCATAGCATTTGAACCAAAAAATCGATACTTCATAAAACCGAGTTCAAAGTTAGGATAACTCATATTTACACAGGAATTTCGTGGTAACGAACGGGACGTCCCAGTGGTACAAAGGTACTTTTTTAATTAACTTACCCCTTGAGACTTGTCGCCACATGGTTAATATACCCGTTTATTTTGTTTGTGATGCGAGAGACCGATGAACTCGCAAGTCAGATATGATATAAATAAAACATCGCGATGTTTTCCTCGTCAGCAGATGGTAAGTCACTCAACTAGTGCATATAAATTCCACAAACTGAAACATTGGTAATGCTTACTACTGGTCGGGATCGAACTTGGACCGCATTTGCATGCCAGTCAATTATCCATTCAATAAACTCTCGCTTGTTGAGTAGTGATACATTCTGTATCTAATACATTGATATAAATTTGTTCAAGGCATACATAAGCACAAATTACTTAATTTGTGATTTATTCTTAAAGTTGATTTATAAAGATATATTTTGTAAACAACGTGCTTTTACACAAGAATAGAAAACTAAATAGGAAGAATTTCTGTATTTCATTATGACTGTGTGGGGGCCATTTGCACTCCTACGGGAGGTAGGTGCGTTTGAAGGATTTTACACTTTACAAATGCTTTTTTTTTTGTTTAATCTGGGCTGTCCCACTAATGCGCAAAGGTATCCTCCAAGGCTCTCCCATGCTCTCTATTCAATGCTTATTAAAAGCAATTTAGTAAATTAACCATAAGTTATTCCTTTACTATGTCAAATCTAAAAACGCTTCTTGCTACATTAATAACTCAGAACTTTACCACGTCTTTTTATTGTTTTGCGACACTACAGTACACTTAAGTACGTACTTATGTTAATGTACTTCCTATGCAGATGTGGAGGGAACAAATTAATGTCACATGCGGAATGTATGCCCCTTCGCCAACTTTGCGGGCAAAAAGTAAGCTATGGAAAAAATTGACTGCGAAAAAGAGAACTAGAAAGACTAAAAACTTTTAAAATGTAACGAAATAAAAAAATCAAAGACATACATTATCATTATGCAGCAAGAACCACACCATGAAGCTACGTAACGTATCCAAGTTGAGTAGCGACTGAAATAGTGACAGACCTAGGGGTCCTCCTTGGACGAATTAACATTATTCCACACATGGATAATGTACCTAATTCAGAGAGCGTCTAAGTCATTTTTGTTTTGTGATTCGGAGTACAAAACCTTTTCGAAAATTTAAAACAAATTGTATTTATATAATTGCCTACTCCGTAGTACATTAGAATATATTGTGTTGTCGTCTGACTATGCAACTCCGCACTATGCAACTCATGATCTCAGACTTAAACGCATCATTCATCATTTCAGCTAAATATGTAGCAATTAACTATTCTGGAGCATCTTCTTGGGGTGTCATTTTTCGACGCATTTTAATTACGGCATTTTATTTTATTTTTTTATTTTTTAGTGGGTTGGCTTTAGGTGTAATTATTTACTTTTCTTGTTTTGTTTATGAATAAATATTTTATAAAAAATAAAATCTATTCTGGACTACCAAACGGAATAGTGACAAGAAGAGCCGGGATTTTTTGTGTACTCCACTCGTACACTGTGATCATCGTACATATCATCAATATTGATTTCCTATAGATTCTTGACAACACAAATATTGTAAATAATTGTGTGTACACTCTCTTGTCTCCATCATTACCGTATAGGTGGAGGGCAGCCCTAAACCGGGCAAACTCCCTTTGACGTTCAAACAACGTCGTGGCCAGTTTTACTTTTTGTCACACAGAACCCTAAACAAGCAAACAAGACCTCTGCCCTCCAACTTTTTAGTTTACTCGTTAGTCGACTCACTTAGATTTTTTGTTTACTTGATTTTTCGTGTTGTTCATTGTAGGAGAGATATAAAGAATACGTATGAAAGTATGGTATTAAAAAAAATTTGGGAAATTTTTGAATTAGGAATTTCGGGGACGACTTTACAAACAAACAATTAATGCGCAAAACTTCGTTTGTTTCCAAAAATAATCAGATACCTACTAACAAACCTTGCCTCCTAATTGCTTCGATAACAAGAAATAATCTGCGTGTTCTACCGGGCAACTATACAATTTCTTCTGAGTACCCTATTATGAGGAAAATACAACATATTTAGTCCAAATGACTACATTTAATTGCGCTCCATTCTGTGGAACTCTAAACTGTTTACCCAAAGAGAATATTCTCGTCTTACTGTACGTCTGTGTGTGTTAATCTTTAAGCTAATTAGTGCCTAGTTATTGATCCAATTGTTGAATATTATAATGCTTGTATAAGCAAGGCTTACCAAAGTAAGTGATAAACAAATCCATCGTAATAAGGCCGATGACTTCACATACATATATAGCATCACGCCTTTTTCCCCGAAGGGGTAGGCAGAGGTGTATCACACCCACAATTCGCCAGCTATGTTTGGTCCCATGAAATAGGGGACGAGCCTATTGTCATCAACCGGGAAGATTTGTTTACCAAACTTCGAGAAAATCAAAATACTGCAATTGCCTGATAGAAAAACCCAATACCATTTTTACCCGTCCCGGGAATCGAACCCGGGACCTCTTGCACAGCAGTCGTATACACTTCTCGCTGTGCCACCAAGGCAGTTTTGATGACTTCGCACTAATAATAATTAGTGTTCCATTTTTCTTTATAGCTCTTTCTAAAGCCTGAACCGATTTTAATCAGTTTTTGAGTGTTTAAGTGTATCTGTGAATGGAGTAGCTAATACTACAATCAAATTTAAAAAAAGGGCAGAAAATAATATTGGGTTTGCAAGTTATACATAGATAAAATGTAATGTCGATTCTCTCTGAAGGAGACAACTACCTCCCAACAGAGGCACCGTTACTTAAGTAGTTACTAAGGGTATAAAACACTTCTTCAGTCAAACTGATTAGTTAGTTCCAGTGATCCCGCCGTTTCCTCCTTCTATTCACTGAAACTTTAACATTAAACTAATTAATTAATTTCGCGTGTTTACTAACCACAAATAAAATAAATGAAACAAGGTTAAAGTTCACAACACTATTACAGTTGGTTAATAAGTAAACAGTACGTTTCGTAAGGCGACCTTTTTATTTCAGTAACGCGAAAATCAAATATTCATTCGAGATTCGAACCTCCGATGCGGTAATAAAATTAGTTCTTATTTAGATATAAAGTCTTTATGCTTGTATAAGTAAAAACGAATGACTAGGTGTGTTGCTAAGCTCAAACCTCGCTCGAGTTTGGATAACTTAAATCGTTCCTGATATTTTACTAATCACTAACTACTATAACTTTTGTGTTGTACGAGTAAGTAAAAAACTGTCTGTCACCGTGTTGTAGCGGATACGATAGTCGCCTCGCCAGTAATATCGCTGTGCCAAGTGACGTGGGTTCGATTCTCACATGAGACGATTATATTATTTGTGATATTCGTGGATATTTTTTTCAAGTCTGGACAAATACTTTGCGTTCGCTAAACGGAATTTGTCTTTTAAAAAAGCTATAACTTTACAACTCACATGTACACTAAGTACTAAGACTCGTCAAAATCATGAATTAAGAATATGCATACCACAAACATTTGTGTATTAATCGATTAATAAAACATAAAAACTATATCTCAATTAACTAACAAGTATAATCACTGACCTCACGATACAAAGGTCCATTCACCAACATTTCTATCAATTTCGTTACCGAAAATGATGGCTGTTGAAATAGGGGTCGAGGCTAATTTCCCTGAAGGCTCGCGATTGTCGTCCATAAGTCTATTGGGACATTGAAAGAGCAAATTTATTAGAAAAATATTTCTAGTTAAATGGAGTCACGCTCCGAAGGCGTCAGCACAACCTTGTGAGGGTTTTAATCAGTTTTCTTGACAGGATTGTTAGCGGTGAGGTCGGTCTGGTCGACTTATTGCACGCCTTATTGCACTGTCAAGTTTACTTATGGAGTAATTAATAACATTTATTTACATTCATTGAAGACTTAGAAATACAGCTCTTATTTGCGTTGAACAGAACATTGGTATTTCTTTTTTTGCAAATGGTATTAAATTACCTTCGCCACGCCCTTATTAGATCGTAAAAATAGAACCATTCAAGAAACCTACACAAATTTTAGCTTCAATGTAGATAAATACTTAAATGTAATTTTTATTAATAGGATTTTGCCGTCTTTCATAAGATTTTTTTGTGTTTGCTTTGTTTGTGCAAGCTGGCTATTAGAGTATACACAAATCTAGTAACCGACCAGAGCTTTTCCCACGTAACCTGAAAACATGAATTACAGAATGAATTATATAATATTTATCGTAGGTATATATTATTCTGAATAGCAACTTAGCAAGCTCTATTACTGTAAAACTTTATAAAAATAGCATCGATTCTCGGATAAGACAAAGTAGGTATCGTGTTTTTCTGTCGCGTTGTTTTTAGTCCTGAGTTTGTACTTATCGAAATGTGGGTGTGATGCAGCTCTGCCTACCCCATCCGGGACTAACGGCCTGAAGCTATATTCTATGAAACTACTTAAAAATGCATTTTATAGTTTTTGCTTGATCAAAAGAGTGAACCAAACATCCACACCAACTTGCGCACTTTGGTGTTGCCTTATACGAACCCACATAACATTAAATACACATATCGCAGACACTTCAACTCCCCTTTTCCCGTAGCCCAGTCATAATATAAGGCTAATAGCTTCCCATAACTATTATATGATTAAATAAATTACGGAATTGGGACGTGTAACCGCCGTCAGCTTTTACGTGAAACGTTGCAATCGACGTGGGGTCGGTACGACCCGAATCGTGTTCAAACAGAATAAGAGCATTTTGCACACGTACACATAGTGGAGTGAGCTTACTATCTGTTATGATTCCGATATAGAAAACTGGCTTTCAACCTCGAGCTTTGCCCGCGTAACTTGCAGAAATAGTCTACGTATTAAGATGTATTACTATGAACTTTCGGCATAATCTGTTCAGTAGTTTTCCCTGAAATGGTTCAGTGCAATTCCACTGCATTAGTAAACTGAAATTTAATTTAACCAAATCAACCTAACCAAGGACCTGATTTTGTCGACTATAGCCGACATCGGTGCCAAGGGCACGCCTGCGCTTGTCGAATATACCCGAAATTTTTGAGCAATCACTTACATAGATACACACTATTTAACTAACAATATATGATCATTTTATACGTTTTCTAAACTAGTGTGGCAGCACAAGAAGAGTAGCCTTCGCAGAAAATAACAGTAGGTTTGTTCCAGTAATTTAAGCCTTGTTAACAAGATAAACAAACGTGGTGCGAGTTTTTCGTAATATAGATTTTAATGTTGGTTTGATTGTAAGCGAATACAATTCTGTTTAGGCATTACCTACTCTTAGACTTCTCTACTCTAGTCTACTCGCAGAACTGATGAGGCAAAATCGCCCGCGGTGGCGGAAATTGGGTGAGACCTATATATATCCAGTAGTTGTCGTCATTGAGCTGATAATAATGATGATGATGAGGCGGAACAGCGAATTGTGTAAAACATCTGCTGGTCAAAGATTGGTCTGGCACTTTACATGTATTGTGCACCTATTTATTTTGTATAAAAATATGTAGTATTATTGACATAGGTATATATTTACCTACGACGAAGGGGAATCGAAATACGTAGTCATTGTAAAAAGAACGCTAAGATACATAAACTTCATGTAAAAATAAACAATCAAAACAACCAAATAAAAGCCTTTTATTTTTGTCACAGCAGTTAATAACAACAAAAAATATCTCCCAAAATTCTTTCGCTCAATTTTTTTGCAATCCAAATATAATTTATTGTATGTTTCTGAAAGCGATATCGATACTCGTTTGTAGAGACCAAAGAGAAACGAGCGAAGCGACAAATAATTTGCAATTGTTTGGAGCTTCCTCGGATAGACGATTGTATTCGCCATGGGAGACCGTTGCAATTTAAGTTCGTAATTTAATCATTAAAATTAAGGAATATTGTCTATTTTAGGAGAATACAATTTGTATTTGGAATTGTTTTGTGTTTATTACTTTTAAAACTTGAAAAACACTTTGAAATCTGTCTGTCACCGTGGCGCAGTGGTTAAGGTGGTCGCCTCGCCACTACATCGCCGTGCTGGGTGACGTGGGTTCGATTCCCACACGAGACAAATATTTGTGTGATTCATAGATATTTGTTTCTAGTCTGGATGTACTTTGTGTCCGTTAGTTTCATGTTTGTAAAGCTCCCCGCGACACAGGACTTGTTCCCTAGTGCGTGCGTTGTCTTTTTAAAAAGAAAAGAAATGAGTGTGGGATTGTATAATGTAAAATGATTGTGTAGAAACATATATATATATATATATATATAATATCAAAATATATTTATCGCTGCATCAAGAAATAGAAAAAGCTTAATAAATGTATTTCGACAAATTAAAAACCAAATGAAAAGAAAGGTAGGGTACAGCCGGTAGCCCCGCTCATACTAAGCCACATGGGGTCGTGGTATAAAAAAGAAACAAAATGTAAGTTAGAACTCTTTAACTAAATCTATTACGCAAGAATTAACTTAAAAGTTAGCATTCAACCCAGTCATTTCAAGTTGTAACCAGACAAACCACGACTTGACCTTTTCAGCCCGAGCATTATAATGATCGAATCGAATTCTAACTTACATAATTGACAGACAACTTTCAGCCTACCTACCCTCTTGTTAACGTGTCTGAGTTTGAACTTTATCTACAAGGAATAAGGTTGATATTTTGAGGTTTTTAGTTAATCCGCTTTTGTTCGTGTTCACGCACGAATATTGCGGTACGAAGTTTTTTAATTAATGATCGTTGGAAGTCTGACGATTACAGAAGTCTCGCTCACGGCGAATCCTAAGTTTTTTTTATTAGCCTCCTTCTGTCTAACTTCGTCTGAGCTTCGGTTTGATATACCTTTTTGCTTCGATGGTTTCTTTTTCTGAAACTTGTTGGTCCGAGTTATCAGTCAGTATTGTTGTGTGAAGTTTTACCTAACTTCGTGACTGTTTTTTGCCTTAAATTTAAAATTTTAAGAAAGCATTATATTTTATATTAAGACAATATATAACAAGATCAACTTTACTTTACAGAAAAATAAGCAGGAATATGACTAATAGTACAATTAATTATCTATTTATTTAATTTAAATTCAAACAAACTTTGAAGCTACACGAAATAATAATTGCAATATTGCATGCATTCGAGAGAAATACCCTATACAAACCAAAGTAAATAAAAAAACCTATTTTTTAATAGGTTCTGTGCCCATTCACATTCGTATTTTTTGAGCTCTCAATATGGTGAAGTTCCGACGAGTTACACCGGAATTCATAATTCCCATCTATATTTTTTTAATATTTTCCGAAGCTTTTGACGCTGTAGTGGCTCTGGCTATGCTGGAATTCTGAAAATTTTTGTTTGAAATTCTTTATTAGTGAGCTGTAGAATGTACGAGAAGTTTAGGCTCAGCCTTCACTAACGAGCACACAACAATTTAAAGAATATCTTCTTTCAATGGATAAATTAATTTGATAATTAATTAATAAGATAATTTTGAAACTACATTTAGCTACCTAAACGTGATAGATCCCCTACTGCCAGCCAATGTAAAAAAAGATCTATGAATACGATTGAACCAATTTACAAATAATCTAATTTGCCAACCTGACACACGAGACGAAATGTTTGTTATCAATTAAAGGGCTATCAACCTATTTAGTCTCAATTTAACCATTATTGCTGAAATTATATAGATTTTAATAATATAATATAATAATAATATAATATTCTACCACATTCACACAGCGCCATCTAGTCCCAAAGTAAGCAATTATATTTACTTGTGTTATGGGTACTAAACAACTTCTACTACTTAAATACATTTTTTTTGTAAATACATACATAATATTATAGATAAATTACACCCAGACACAGAACAAACAATCATGCTCATCACACAAAGATTTATTCTGGGTGGGGATCGAACCCACGACCTCCGGCTTAACAGTCAAGGTCACTAACCACTAGACCAACAGGTCAGTCGAAATTTTATACTTACTTACTCTAATTTAAATTCAAAATTGATCACATGATATTATATGGACGTCATATAAAGACACTTTTTAATCGCCAAATACTTAGTTACAATTTAAAAATTATATCACCTTACTTTATCGTCAGGCAGTATACATCCCCAGATACTCAATTACCCCGGTCACGTGGCGCAGAATAAAAAACAAAGATGGCAACCCGGTCCGCCATTAAAAGCTCTCGTTCGAACCGAATGCAAGGGCAATATAGCAATATACATTTTTTTATTTCCTACCAACTGGGTTTTACTTCACGTACTGAAAACTGAGATTTAAAAGAGCAGAAGTCACGAGCGTTTTCAAGTTAATAACACTAATTATATCTTTACTTACTTGTACGAAAAGAGAGCTACTAGTAACTGATTGATCTACCAACTGAAAAAAAGATCTTGTGTAAGCGAAGTAAGGAATGATTTTTAAATTGTGAAAATCTTAGTTCATCACTAATAACATAAAGAACTTTGAAATATGTACACGTATAGGAGCCATAGTAACGTTTCTCTTTTACAACCGCAACTAAAAACAGTGATATTTATTTCCATTCCCCCAATGTTACTTCTGAATTTCTTCTTAGCTTACAAAATGTACCAAAAAAGACGACTAAATTACAAACGGAAAATTACTAAAATATCCAAAAACATAATATTATTCAACACTGAAAGCGATTAGTACAACAATAGATTCACCACAATAGTTCATCGGACTTGAACCCGGGACCTTTCGGTCGTCGGGTCACGATCATCAGTCAACAAACCGTTGACTTGTCGCTACTCCATTGTTGGGCCATAATAGCACGACTTTGTTGTTTGACTTGTTGCCTATGAGCATTTGATCTTGTATTGAAGCTTATGGAAAAATAAAAAAAAATTATTTCTAGAAATACCTAAAAAGCTATGATGCTATAACGAGATAAATCACCAAAAAGAGCACCTGGGCAGAATAAGTACTTTGTCAAGAGGCAACATGATTAAGAAAAACTATCATCTACGAGGCCCATCCATGGAACCTGGGCTTAAATAAAATAAACTGCATTACGGTATATTGCTAAAGTTAAATTGGCCTTAATGATTCTTGTATCAGCGCCCAACTTTGTATTGTAGTAATAAATATTTCATAACATTACAAAAAAAACTTTTCGTTTTATGTTCACATAGTTTATATAATTATAATATTGTTTTCAAAGCTAATATCAGTGCGAATATGCTACGTGGAGTGTAATAATAATGTATCATGACTCACCGTATTTATGTTTTGAAATAAACGGTTTTATTTCTCTTACAGTATAAATATAACTTGTGTAATTCTTGTTATCATAGCTGCAGTCGTTTGTAGACTAGAAGTGCATTTTTGTATACTCAGCGGTGACAAACAGACATACGGTCCGCTTGACGGTAAGCGGTTACCGCAGTCTAAGGACGCCTGCAACATCAGGAGTGACCCTTAAAATCATCAATTATTATCATTGTGCTACAAAATATCTTAGTATCCCCTTTGTACCTACTGTGCCGTACGTGATGTTTTTCCTTAATGTTTTTTTTTTTAATAAGCAGAAATTTATTTCAAGATTTATACCTACATGCTATGCCTCCATACCTATATAAAATTAAACAAGTCTTCAATAATACTTGAAGCAAACTCTAAAGTGAAATGTCAATATTTAGATTTTGTTGATTTTTTCAAAAAAACTGAATAAATTTCGTTGAAATGTATTTGGGACCACCTCCGAAATAAGACCTTCCTATCAAACAAGAATCATCAAAATCAATTCATAATTTGGCTGAGTAATCGAGTAGCAATCACACAAAAAAAAAATCGATTGAAAATAAGTTAAGTAAAGCCCACTAACAAAAGCATGTTAAAAATTCCACGAAAATTGAAGGAAAAATTGTACAGAATGAAAGGCATTTTGAGGTGGGATTTTCCCGCGGTTATTACATCTACTGGCTTTAGAGGCTTTCACTAAAACGTGTCGGCTTGACATACACCTCCCTTGATACGAGATAATGGAGATAGCTCTTGAGATTGCTACCTTACCTATTTTTGAAATGGAATATTTTTGCTCAACCTTTCAAATAGTAACTTTAGAAAAGCTGAAGGTTATGCTATATTATCGTGAGTTCATTTGCGATGACGAAACATCGTCATAGAAGTCACCAGTCACGACCAAACAATAGATTTCCGATTGGGTCTGAAAGCATGGTATTCAATATGAATGTGATACAATGCAATAGTGTTTCCTGTTAATGTATCGAACAATATTCTTTTTAGTTCAGAAAAATAATGTTTTGATATTTGCTAAGATAAGGTATCTATGTAATTTTTAAAACAGTTTCCAACATGGTCTTGAAGCAGAACGTAATTTTCGCAATACGTCATGTTGAAAAATTTGGTAACTTTCGCCACCAACTTTTTCCAAATTTATTAGGACGACTTTTTGTAAAAAGTCGGTCTGCCTTTGACTTTTGAACGGTTTGAACATATCACGGCTAAATGAGTGCCTATATCTACATAACAGCATATTTCAGTTGTAATAAATACAATATTGTCCAAGCCATTTTGAATACAACAATATGATTATATTATGTATAATAATAATGTATGTATTTTATGAGTTAAGCTATTCCAACTTACAAGATCGACAGCTCCTTGGAACCAGCCTGATAAGGTGGTATTTTTAGACAGATACTACCAAGGTACCTTCAAGAACCGAAGATTTTCTTTTTGAAAGGCCGGTAACGCTGTGATCCCCTGGTGTTGCTTATGCTATTGCCCATGGGTAGCGGAGATTATTTGTCATCACATCACTTCCTCGTATGTTATTATAAAAAAATAGGCTCTATACATTCCAGGAATATCATCTTAACACATATACTAGTGAGTGAATGCAAACTTTCTAAATAAAATAAAAGCTACGGTTAACACCCGGAACTTTATGATTGCCAACTAGTTTGAAACTCGCTCGGGACCGCTTAGTTTTTAGTTTATTTACGGACATGTCCCTACAAAGTTTTTACGTCAAGTGACGCCAACTAAAATAAAGCCGACATGACAATATGTGGCGACGTGTACAAAGTTTTCAACCCTCAACGTCGAAAAATTAGGAGTGTCTGTCAGTTCGTCAATCCGTGGGTTCAAAACGCCCAAACGGATGGACATTGGACATTTTCAACGTATATTGTATTTTTCTGTGGAAACAGCGGTCTATGGTTCTTGGTGTACCTTGCGCCTTTTGAACTATCGTAATAAATAAATACAGTTTCAAAAGTTTATGATCTTTCTCCAAATAAACGAACAAAATGAGAACTCTTATTTAAGTTTTGTTGTAGATAACGGTGCTGTACTAAGGTGTTTACAATCATCGAGGTTAAGCAACGTTCGGCAAGGTCAGTGTCCATGATGGGTGTCCATTTTCGAGCGTTTCCGTGTTTCGGAAGGCATGTAAAGCCGTTGGTCCAGGTTATCACTTAATGTGGTAGTCGTTAAGTCAGGTTGGAAGCCTTCTAGGCGACTTGATAAATTCCAACAAGCTGCTTCATTGTCAAGCCCATATGATAAGAAGAAGAAGATCATAGGTATCTTTTAATCGACACTTGGACGAAACTAATACACTAAAATGAACATTATTTTTCATAAAGTATCAATTATATTGAAAAGTTATATAATAGATGTTTCGGTAAAGCGACAAAAAACATAATAGGGGAGTTTCCAAGAAATCGAGTGACTATCGATTTACGGACGGGAAAAACGTAGTTTCCGACCGTGATTAAGTTTTGTGCTCATCTATCACTTCGTCTATTTATCTAGAAGGAGGTACCTACGGATTTTTTTATTGCCTCAAATGGTAGACGAGCAAGCGGCCCGTCTGATGCTAAGTGGTAACTGCCATGGGTGGCAGTTACAAAAAAAGCTAAGGGACCATTCCCTTAGCTTTTTTCTGCATATTTAAATAACGGGTTTTCTTTAAAATGACACAAAAAAAAATTATGAGCACTTTAATAAAGAGTTAGTGATGTAATGATATAGTTAAGTATTCGTGATGTAATAATAATAATAATATTCTACCCCATTCACACAGCGCCATCTAGTCCCAAATTAAGCAATTATTTTGCTTGTGTTATGGGTACTAAACAACTGATATACTACTTAAATACATTTTGTAAATAATAATAATAATATTAGTAATATGTGTCTTCAAATTCTCAGTATCAGCCCTGAGAATTGCGAAAGGCCAATAACACGGGTCACAGGTCTGATATACCCCTGTTATCGCTTCGAGGAAAAAACGTGATTCTATGTCAATAAACAACTATAAAAACTCATTCACAAGTTATCATAATATCAATAACAGGTGGTCAATTTGATGTAACGATCGGCGACGGTGACAACTCACCACTAAACCTCCGATAGTAAAACAAGCGATATTTCTCAGAAGCCAGCTGTGGCCCGGCCATTACCGTGTACTCTGTTACCACGGTAATTACTATCGATTTATTTTCTATTACCCATCCATTATTGATGAGTACTTATTGCCAAGTTTCTCACATAAAGTGGTTTTATTGACACAACGCTATATGTGTTATAGAAAGTGTTATATATATGTTTTTATTTCCTGCTGCTGTTTTATTTTGTAAGTCTTATATAAATCGACTGCCTACCTACACTTTTGATGAAAGGCGTACACTATATATATATATGTTTAAATAAATAAATTAAAATATTTTTTTTATACTTATGAAATATGATCACTTGACAGCAACTCAACGGGACAATCCCACCCTCATGCCAGTGCAACTCCTGTAAGTTAGGATTAACAGCGATGACACTGCGAATTTTGACACTCTGAAGTTTCAGAGAACGCCTATGAAACCTACTCTCTTGAAAGCACTAATAAACTAATTTTATAATTATTACTTTTTAATTTTAATTTTATATAACTACATTGGTCCCTTGGAAGATATTTGCTTAACTAAAATGATAATTAAAATCATTAATTTGCAAATATACACAAAAATACAAAATATGACCCTAAACACCTACCTACCTTCTTTTCATTCAGTCGCCTGTAACAAGAATCTGAAAGAATCACATTATTTTCCAGTTTTATTATGAATACAACATGCCTCTTCCATCCACTATTATATTATATAATAATAATAATAATATTCTACCACATTCACACAGCGCCATCTAGTCCCAAAGTAAGCAATTATATTTGCTTGTGTTATGGGTACTAAACAACTGATATACTACTTAAATATTATTTTTTTTTTGTAAATACATACCTACATATTATAGATGAATTACACCCAGACACAGAACAAACCTTTATGCTCATCACACAAAGATTTGTCCTGGGTGGGGATCGAACCCACGACCTCCGGCTTAGCAGTCAGGGTCACTAACCACTAGACCAGCAGGCCAGTCGTATCATATTTTATCGATGGTTCTAATCTTGTATCAAGAAATGGTAATGCTATAATTAAATGTTGATCAATCAAATGTTCTCGGCATAGCGGCTATTTAGTTATTACACATCGTGTCGGCAGGTGGTGAGATTCTTACTATTACTTATTAACTAGGGTCAATATGATGTGTACATACTATCATACTAGTAAAAAAACTCAGCAAAAACTCCTGATCCTATTAAAGATCTATTTAAGAAGTCAGTATAAAATATGCAAGAATTAATTGCTAAATGAATATACGCTTATCATTTGAAAGGGACTAACGATTTGGCTAATTAAAACACAAGATTTATATGAAAGAATCCACCTGTGCCGCATTATTAGAAATGGTATTCGTTAATTAATTCCATGCCGATTTGCAGCTGATTCGTAGTCATTAAAATGATATCCACTTCAGTAATATAATTTCTGTAATATAATACTTTCAAAAACTTATTTTGATATTTTTTTTCTAATCTATACAGATGTATAGATTAGAAAAAAAATATCAAAATAAGTTTTTGAAAGTATGTATGTATATGTATCTACGGAGAGATCTCCGTAGATACATAATTATATTCTAGACTCCAGACAACGCTAGCGAATACAAGAATATTATAGTATATTATATTATTATTAACTATACAAAGTCGCGGAAAGGCTCGCGAAACAATATCGTCGAAGTTAGAGTTATAAATACCATATTATAGGTACCTACACCAAGTACTAAATAGATCCAAATACGTAGTTACCGTATACTCGTAGTATATAGTATGGACTAATGGAAAAAGCGACGTTCCTTAATTAAGTTGGATTCAGCACTAACAACATTTACAGCTTTGCTCTTTGTTCCAAGCTTTTGTTGGGTCCCCTATTTCAACATATAAGCGGTGTATATAACCTTGTAGCAATAACAAAAAAGCTAGTGAGTTTTAAATCGAGTCAGGCCCAATATATCATTTAGTTTAATTCTCTGATTGGACATAGTTTGTGAGTTTCTAACGTTGTAGAGGTTAATCTTTGGATCTTCTGAACCGATTTGAAAAATTATTTTAATGTTGGATAGCCAATTTATCAAGAAAGGTTATAGGCTTTATATCATCACGCTAAGGCTTATAGGAACTGAGCAGAGGCCTAAATAACGACAAGAGCGAAACCCGCACGAGCTCTAGTACCTAATATAATAACATATTTAAAAATAAAACACGTAAGCACTAAGAAACCATTTTTGTGCCGCGAGGTTTTGCAAACACACAACAACATCATCAAAGATTTTGCAGCGATATCGACTTCGACTACGTCGATTTCGAAGCTATTTTTTGTGAGTCAGATATACATACACATATTTCGCTTATGTAGGAACCGAACTCATAATGATACAACATAACCTTTATACAAGCGGTAGCAATTCATAATACAGCTAGATACTTACCTGCCTATATATATATATATATAATATATCAAATCGCAATACATAAATTAAGCCATAAACTATCGAAACGGCAGTAAAGTACCGACTCGTAATAAACGCAGCTATCAAGTACCAGTAGTAATGGCGGCAGCTGACCGGGTTACAAGTTAATTGTACCCTTTGAAGAGCAGCACGCCCGCGCCCTCTGGCGTCAATATATTGAGTTACATCCCGACACGTGTCATCATTACTGTCTGTCGTATTCATGGAAATATTTTTCGCCAATATTGTTGTTATGTATCACTCGTTTTGATTGCGTTGTTACTAACAGGTGAGTGAAATAGATTGTTGAATTAAATTTGTTTGAATTAAATTGCACAAAAATTTGTTGAAAATATAAATAATATGTTTTTTTGCAGTAATACTATTATTATACAAGCAAATTTGTATATTTATACCTTGTAACATAAATAAATACATTTATGTGATGGTATCTGAGAAAAAGCTGCAATGATTTGAACAAAAAAGTATTTTCTCTGAAAAAAATAATTAGATCGCCAAGATATTCATTGAAAACCATACAATATTGCATTTACAACATAAAAACAGGTCCAATTTATTCTTCAACTCAAGTCCATTACATTCAAAATGATCGATGTTAAGTTACAGCAATTTATTGCAACAACTTGTTCAATAAATTGAAATTCAAAACGTACATTTCACTGACGCGAAAAAGCAATTATAAGCTTTTTCGTGCCATTATTCTCAACAAAGTTCTGGCATTTTGGTGCTTTGCTGCCACCAGGGCTATGTAATGAGCTTCGGAGACCAAAACTTGTGAACATTGTTATGAACTAACTTTAAAAGACATTATAATTATACTCGTATATAAATAATCGTGACACGTATAACTGCCTTCTGTTTTATGGTTCTTGATTCATTTCTGAAGCTTGAATTTAAAGTTTCAAGGGTCTTTAAAAATGATAGTCACAGAATTGACTCACCGTTTAATCTAACAGGTTATAAGTCTTCTTCGTCATTGAAGCGTAATAATAACATTGTGACCAAAACGTTTCGGTTTGTGCTGACTTTTACTGAAAATGTGATGAATCCTTGTACATAATATACCAGGGTTAAGATAATTATCGTTTAACTGGTTTAATCGGGTCATCTACGATAACTTGCCGACCGCATTTACCCCAAAAGTTTCACATTATAATCGTCCAACTACTTATTATGCAATCAATTTAAAACTTTGTTCTTATTTCATGTTCATGATTTGCAACTTTAAACACCTACAAATGAGGTATTATATATGTTGGAGCTTAATGAGTGACGCTAGCCTAATCACCCTAATTGTAACACAGTGGCCAAACATTAATGCAGTAACCCAACAGTTAATTGGTTAAGCATGTAATTTCGAAGAGTGACTTTTTAACGTAATAATTAAGTTGGTCGTCGCCAGTGAACCAATTAACTGTGACAACGTCTTTGGAGATACCAATCATGTTTATATCATCGGTAAGTGAAGTGAGAGCTGATACAACAGCTATTTACTAATAATACTTTGTTTAATGTCACTTAGAAAATAATGAAATCCGACTAGATTTTCCTGGTAGTTCAGACAGTTCAGTCAACAAAGGGGTTGTAGAGTGCGTGAAAAGGAACCTATGCGATTTCTTCAAAAATTTGTTAAGGATGCTTAGAAAGTGAAGATACTAACCGTACCGTTTTTGAGTTATAAGCCAAAAACTCAAAAATGGTACTTTTACCCCCCCTCCCCCCACTCCGGCTCACCTCCGAAACGTCAGAACTTTTAGTATCTTCACTTTCTAAGCATCCTTAACAAGTTTTCGAAAAATTTCTAGTCCTATTTTAACAACAAACAAACAACCTATTTTAAAAAAAAAAAACCACCTATAAATTAAAAACAATCTACCCTACAATATCATTAAATCGCTATCGCAGAAATTATCAAATTTTTGCATTCGATCGTTTATGTACAAAAAATAGGCCTCTCCCATTACATATTGATTGAAAAAAAAGTGACTTCTATCTCGTAACACAAATGAATTAAGCTTATAAAACGTCACGCAGCAACTGATTAGAACTTGGTTTGAGTCAAACTGTAGGAATATTCTAGCAAAAACATGTAAAGATAGTTACTGTGTTCCTTGCTCGGGGCAATCAATCTATAAATAACTATAATTATAAAATCTAGCTAGCTGCTGCAAGCTAGTGAGTGATGCATTTTTAACACCTTTCGTAATACGAGTATGCTGCCTGATTTGGACTTATAGTCCTATTATAAAAACAAATTCAAAAGGTTTTAAATGTTTTAAGATTTTGGTTTTTAATATTTGTATGTTACATATATTTATTCAAAAGAAGATAAAACGTTACAGTAGCCGTCTTTGGGATCAAACTTAAGAATGTATTTGGACGTTTATAGAAAAAAATATTTACAAAAGATTAGAATTGTGTTTTATGGAAGTCATGTTTAATGAAAGTTCGGAATGTTGACGAAACTAGATCAGAGTACTCTTTCGATGCAGTCGAATGTCAAAATACACACCTTCAAATAGAAAGCCTAAGGATTATATTACAATACCCACCTATAGGAGATTCGAGAATGAATCACTAGTATTTCGCATAGGTACTTGTATATCGATGGCACCAACGTCAAAGTTCAAGCTATATTCATGAAAATCGATAATTTACCTTCATCATCGAATATACATATTTGATTTTATATTATTCCTTTATTAGTACGGACAAAGAGTGTAGTAGCTCTCCTTGAAAATTGGATTGTCACTTGACTTATCGATTACCGAAACCTATCAAGTATTCGGCGAAAAGGACTTGAGATTTTAATCTGTTACCTTTGAACATTTTTTTCAATACAGGTTAATTTGAAAAGGCTTTACAAAATTTTAGCATTAGCAAGTTCTTCTTAATAAATAATTGATTGATAAAATCTTTTTAGTAGGTGGCAAAGTATTTGTTTTTTTTTTCATATATGCAATATATTATTATGAAAACTAGAAGTATTACACAATATAATATTTTTTTACAGTTATATATATAACGTTTCCAACTAATTAGTTGAATATTATGAGTTATCCAATTTAAATATCACCCTTCAAAATTGTCTGCCCAACTGTTTTCTCAAGGAAACGAGATTTTGCACAAAATATTGCAGTGTAATTTACATTACAAAGGTATGAACTTCAACGTACCTTGTACTAGTCGCGAAGTCTCAAAGATTTTTATTTAAATAAAGATTATTATTATTATTACAATTCCTAGGTTTCTTGGTGAGTATCGACTCCGTGTGTAATCGCGTGTGTCTTCCAAAGCACTAAGACAAGTTAAGAATGGAAATGCAACAATCGCTTAACCATCCTCAGTCATTATGGAATGCCGCACATTCCTTAACCTATTGAACACCACTCCATAACGGCAATTCCGGGTCCTGTACGCCAAGTCATGAAATTCAGTTTATAAGATCTACCTATAAAACTCATGACTGTAATGATTTAATATCTTTATCTTGTATTTTAATGTAACCCCTGTCGGCTATAGCCGACGTTAGCTTTCTAAAGGTTAACTTCGATGAGCGTAACGATCATCTCTGTTACACAAAGCTACAAGCGCCTCTAACACAAAGTGAATTCATAAATCTCTCCCATCCTCTAATGAAAAATACAAAAAAGCTCTTTAGAATTTTGTACTCGCGTTTAAGGCGAGAACTTAAATAAAACCATCACTTAATTCCAAATACTGTCTTTACACAGTCATATTATTCGTTGATTTTAGAGCTCGAATGGCTCGAAATTTCTCAGTTCGCTCGAGTTTTGTCTCCAAAGAACAATTTATAGAGCTGAAGTGGAATGAAAAATGAAGTAAGTCTTAGTGTAAAGATTTTAGTTAAAATATGTAATTTTAGTTTCATTGTTATTACGAGAGTTATTGTAGATACTAAGTACCAACGACCTACGAAATTATAAATGTCGTATATAATACTAAAGCTGCGTAAAAGAATTAACCCAATTGAAACTCAAAATAAATACTATGTAGATATATCATGTAATAGGAACCATACATAAGTGAAATTTTCAAAATTATTAAATGATTTGATTTTGCTTAAAAATGGAGAAATACATAACCAAAATGATAAATTACATTCAATCTATTAGGACCACTAGTATAAAGCATATTTCTCAATAAACATAATGTTGTTTATACACAATCGGATGAAACACATAGAATCGACGCAAACAATGGAAGCGTTCCAAATTGAAATAATTCAGGACACGGCTTGGGCAAACAACAAAACAAACGGGCATGAACTCGTTCTAATGTTTGGACAACATTGTCAACAACACCAACACGTCCTGGTATATCTTACGATCGGTTTACGAGTATAAACATAACAAATGTACTGTCTATTTCCTTATTGTATATAACTTGCATATTAAATTAACCGTTTATCTAGTTATTTTAATATGTGATGAAATCTACTAAACACAAAATAAATTTTCACTGAATAAACCAGGTGGTCGATTCTGCTAATTTACACACGTCAATAGCAGACCGATAGACCAATCACAGGCCGGCAATATGGCACGATTGACTTAGTTGGCCAATCGCAGCTATCGAATGTGACCATCGACTTATGATTATGTTAGCAAACTTGGCCCCCTGCTGCCTGTAAATTAACAAAATACAATCCAAAGTTTCAAAAGTAATTTCAGACAGTTGGACTTAAAAAAAAATTGCAAGAAATCCTATAAACTTACAACAACAAGAAAAATTGCCGGTTAACGTTAAGAATTCGTGTCTTTTCTACACACAAACTGTGTACTGTGTACATTGCTCTGACTCTGACCAAGATAAAATCTTGTCTGCACTAGACACGACGCACTCTGTAAAAAATCTGATTGCAAATTTTAACTAAGACTAAATTCTTGTCCTGAATTCGACTAATTCTTATCCTGTAAGTACATAATGAATTGGTCTTATCTGCCACAGATATGGTAAAACATTTTTAAGGGGACAAGGACCTTAGGCTTCTATGAATCTAAAAATCTAACCTCATATCGTAAGACAATGATGAGATGAGAAATTGATATCCAGTTTGCGCAACAACCACATTAGGTTTTTCTGTCACGACATTCACAGAATTAGCCCAGAGTCTAGAAATATTCCTGGTTACTGAAAATCTCGCCCTGATCAGATAAAAACGTCTTACGATTAGTCTTATAAATGATACCATCCTAAAAAAGATCTCATAATACGATCCGAAACTTCTGAACTAGTTTCACGGTACTACGGCCTACAGGTCCCAACTGCCGAATTTATCATTCACCTATATTCCTAACAAGAAGTTAATTCGACATAGTACTAGTGAACTTTTTCAGCAGTATACGAAATTCAATATTCTATAATCTTTGCGTAGCCTGGAGGTACATAAGCGTCATTATATTAAGTATTAATCAAAGTACTGTCACGCTAACATAATCTAATTATAGGCGAAAATTCTAGTCTGCTAAGCGCTCTAGGTCATTAGATCAATAGGTCAATCTAAAGAGCGTAATGACCTATTCTTTATAACAATAAAGTTGGTGAACAACTAGGCGCTGATAGTAAACAGTTATTGTTTAGAAGCGCCTACACAAATATGAACCACAATGTTCAATGCGTCATTTTGTTATTCTAAGCAGCTGTGTATGTGACACGGCGGTCATTCACCTGTTGAGACTCATTGTGAGAACATTATTACAAGCGCATTTTTATAAAATCATCCTTTTTAATTTCTAAACCACCTGAGAGTCCTGAGCATTGGTCCTTCGAGCCGGATCTTCAGGAACCAAGAAGATTTGCCATTTAATAAGGATTTACTGTGGGAAATACTAAAAAGGAATTTGCAGCTGCACGCGGTACGAGGTCACGTAAAGGTTAATGACTCGGAGTGAGCGTACAATTGTAATTATTTGTGTTGATTGCCTTTATTTCACCCAGCACTCAGGTAATATATGCTAAATAGTGATACCTAATTACTTCAAGGTCAGTATATTATATTATTTTTATGATTTTGTGTCTATTTCAGTAAATCATTGTTTCACATGAGTGAAGTTAATAATACTTTGTATTTGTATTTTTGTGGTTTGCGAGACTGTATGGATTGTTATAATCACATTAATTAGATATTGTTATCCCAGTTTCAATTAAATTTACTCGCCAAACCAGTAAATTTCTTTGGTTTGTGAATATTAGACACAGAAGTAAGGTACCTATTTGTGCTAGTCACATGTTAATTAGATTTGGTTTAGAAGTTTTTATTCAATATTGCAGTGATTTATTGTTTAATTTTTAGTAACTATTGTTGTAAATTCATACCCTAAAGTTATTATAAAATATCACTGCAATCTAAATCCATAATACTAAGTGTTAAAAATTAGTGATTAAATTTGCTTTGTATAACGTTCCAGGTTGATTGAACACCTGTATTCCCAGAATGTCCGAAGATAAGGAATTAATTAAAAAACGTGGCAGTTACAAGCGACGTATAACTGCATTTTCTACATTTATTAATGGGTTAGATGATTCTTCTTTAAGCTCCACGGATGTCACTGAATTACAAATTCGTATCGGTAAGGTTCAGTCTATTTTTGAGCTGTATGATGAGGTACAATTAAAAATTGAGTGCTCCAGTGATAATTTAGATCATATTACGGATAGAAACGAGTTTGAATCGACATATTATAAATTACTTGCAAGGGCGCAAGATATTGTGAATAATTATTCTCAGGCTAGTCTTAAAAAGGATTCTAGCTGTGTTACAAATACACACAAACTCGTCAAATTACCTACCATCAAATTACCGACTTTTAGTGGATCATACGAGAATTGGTTGGAGTTTCATGATACTTTTTCCAGTCTTATACATTCTAATAGTGAGCTAGAAGACATTAATAAATTTCATTATCTACGAAACTCATTACAAGGTACGGCTGCATTAGTTATACAATCTGTACAATTTTGTGCTAGAAATTATGAGGCTGCATGGAAGTTATTATGTGATAGGTTTGACAGTAAGCGGTTACTTATTCATAATCATGTTTCATCCATATTTAATATCGAATCAATAACAAAGGAGTCCTCTGTTAATTTAAAGCGACTTCTTGATAGTTTAAATAGAAATTTACTCGCATTGGAATCCCTAGGGGAACCAATTAAACAATGGGACACTCTTTTGATTTATATTGTCACTAAGAAGTTAGATTCACGCACCTTTCGTGAGTGGGAGGAACATACTGATAGATTTAAAACAAATAAAAACATTACTTTGGAATGTCTTAACACTTTTCTACGAAACCGCGCTGATTTACTTGAGAAAATAGAAGTATCGCGTAGTTCTTTGAATCAAGGTCATACTGATTCGACGAATAAACATAACAACAAACATAAAACGATGGTTTCTATACAAGATAATTATTCACCTTCCACTCAAGCCAGTAAAGTTTGTCCTATGTGTAAAAGCCACGAACATAACCTTAGTTCTTGTTCACAATTTTTATCTTTGAACAATGAGTCACGTTATAAGTTAATGCCATCATTTAAAATATGCTTTAATTGTTTTAGTAGTGGACACTTTGCGAACCGTTGTAAAAGGCAAGGATGCAAGGTATGCAAACGTAAACATAACACTCTCATTCACATTACTGATATGCCGTCTAAATCAAACCATGTTATTAGCAATACTCCGACACAAATATGTGACAACAATGTTGAATTATCGGGTAGTAACATACGCACCGCGACAACCTCATCTCAACCCAGTCTGACGTTGTCTGCAAGCGTAGATCATTTGCGCCGCGAGTGCAGCGCAGACGCGGCTAACGTCGGCAGTGGAACGCGTCGAGAAGTCTTGTTGTCAACAGCGTTAATTAAATTATATGATTTTAACAATCGCGAGCATATCGCACGCGCAGTGTTGGATAGTGGCAGCACGGCATGTCTAATAACGGCGTCTATGTTTGAGAAACTAAATTTACCAACGATACACATAAATGATACTATTTTGGGAGTAAATAATGGATTAACACAAGTCCAACAAATGTGTGATTTGCATATAAAATCATTAACTGAGCATTTTAATAGTAATCTTCGTTGTTTTATTTTGCCTACAATTACTGATTGCGTTCCGAGTGGTAACATTAACTTAACAAACATAAATATTCCGTCAGATATTGTTCTAGCGGACCCAACCTTTCACACGCCCGGTAAGGTTGATTTACTTATTGGCGCAGATGTGTTCTGGGACATCTTAGGAACCCAAAAAATTGCATTGGGGATTGGTAAGCCAATGTTATTTGAAACCAAATTAGGCTGGTTAGTTTCAGGCCCTGTTAACAGTTATTTGTCAGAGTCGTCTAATCATATTAAATGTAATTTGTTACATAATTCTGTAGAAACCTCTTGTGATGACATTCAAACCCAACTTACGCGGTTTTGGCAGCTCGAAGAAGTTAGCCCTAAGTCATCATCTTATTATTCTAAAGAGGAACAGTTATGTGAAGAACATTTTGTAAAAAATACCGTTCGTTTAGAAGATGGACGTTTTTGCGTTAGAATACCATTGAAAGAAAGTTCTAAGGTTCTAGGTGATTCTTATCAACGCGCTAAGCATTGTTTTCTTTCTCTGGAGCGCAGAAATAAATCTAAGCCGGTGTTAGATAAATTATATAAGGAATTTATGTCCGAATATCTTTCACTCGGTCACATGTCCGAATGTACGGCTTCAAATATAGTTAATTCTCATTATATTCCACATCATGGCGTATTGCGCGAAGACAGTACGACCACTAAGTTAAGAGCAGTATTTAATGCCAGTAGTCCGACCACCTCTGGAGTTTCATTGAATTCTATTCAAATGGTAGGACCTCAAATTCAGAATGACTTATTAAGTATTCTCATTCGTTTTAGGCAACATAGATATGTTTTGGCTGCTGACGTGGAGAAAATGTATCGTCAGATTGTTGTACATCCTGATGATCGTTATTTACAAAATATTTTATGGCGTTTTCATTCTACTGATCAATTACAAACATTTCAATTAAATACAGTAACCTATGGAACTGCAAGTGCTCCTTTTCTTGCTACTAGGTGCTTAAAGCAAATAGGCCTTGATTGTTCCGATCATAAAATAGCAGAAATCATCACGAATGACTTTTATGTTGACGATTTACTGACAAGTGGACCTTTGCTAGAAGACATGCTAGAGGTTCGTACAAAGTTAACGAACACTCTTGCTGCTGCCGGTATGCCTCTGCGAAAGTGGAAATCTAACGATCCGCGTCTAGTTAGTGGTTGTACTCAATCCTCGTTAGATCTAAATATCGGCAGCACAGAGCCAAGCAAAACTTTAGGTCTCAGTTGGGTAACAGCTTCTGATCAGTTGTGTTTCCCGATAAGTAACGAAATCCCTGTCAGTAACACAAAACGCGTCATCCTTTCTGTAATCGCTAAAATATTCGACCCTTTAGGTCTCTTGTCACCATGTGTTATTCGTATGAAAATAATTTTGCAAAGATTATGGTTAGAAAAAATATCCTGGGATGATCAGCTGTCTCCAGAGGTGTGTAAGCTCTGGTCAGACATTATTGTAAGTTTACCGATGTTAAATAACATTCGAATTCCACGTCATGTTGTTTGCAATGACAGTGAATTGATTGAATTGCATATTTTCACTGATGCTTCCGAAAGCGCTTATGGTAGTTGTGCTTATATACGCAGTATTAATAGTCATGGTACCGTCTTAGTAAGGTTGTTATTTGCAAAAAGTCGTGTAGCTCCCATTAAGCCTACGACAATCCCTAGACTGGAGCTATGCGGAGCATTAGTTGGAGTACGACTTTATGAAAAAGCTGTCAGCTCACTTCGACTAAAAATTAGTAATGTCGTATTTTGGACTGATTCGACCATAGTACTAGGTTGGCTTAGGATGGTACCTAGTAAACTACAGCCATTTGTTCGCAATCGGGTAGCAGAAATAGTGGAGAAAACTCAAAATCATTCGTGGAGACACGTTCCCACTGATGTTAACCCGGCTGATTTAATTACTCGCGGGGTTGATTTTAAATTATTTCAGTCTCTTGATATGTGGTGGTCAGGACCCTCATTCTTAAAGCAAGACGAGTCCCATTGGCCTGCAGACTTGCAAATTAAAGATAACCTACCGGAATTAAGGCATGTTTCTTTAGGTATTAAAACGTCTGACCATACACAGAATTCTTTTATAGATTTTAATCGTTTTTCGAATTTATCGCGTTTGAAACGCACAGTCGCGTATGTATTAAGATTCGTGAATCGATGCAAAGGGTTATCGATAGCAGAAAACCATTTGACATCTGACGAGTTACAAAACGCTTTAAACTTAATTATACGAATCTCTCAGGAAGAATCGTTTCCTGAATATAAGTTATTATTAAATAAACAAACTTTGCCTAAAAAGAGTTCTTTATTAAAATTTAATGTCTTTTTAGACAAAGATAATCTATTACGTATTGGCGGTAGATTAACGAATGCCGATTTAAGTTATAATAAGAAATACCCTATTTTAATACAGTCCACACATCGTTTTACAAAATTATTATTTAGTTATGAACATTTAAATTTAATGCATGCAGGTCCTCAATTGTTGTTAGCCACTATTCGTGAAATGTATTGGCCTATAGGAGGTCGTAATTTGGCAAAATCTTGTTATCGCCGATGTATACGCTGTTCTCGCATCAAAGGGCAAGTTATAGCACCTCAAATGGGCAACTTACCCCATGATCGCCTTGCACCAGGTTACCCATTTTTGAATGTAGGCGTAGATTACGCAGGGCCTATGGCAGCTGTTAGTAGACAAGGGCGTGGATCTCGTGTCGTCAAAGTCTATATTGCCATTTTCGTATGTTTTGCTACAAAAGCAATCCACCTGGAGTTGGTGGGTGATTTGACGAGTCAAAGTTATATTTCTGCGTTACATCGATTCATTTCGCGGCGAGGTAAGCCGCAGAACATTTATTCCGATAACGGGACGTCCTTTGTAGGAGCATATAATGATTTGTCCAAATTTCTTAAAACTAACTGTAATTCATTGGCTGAAAGTGTTGCAAATGATAGTATAAACTTTCATTTTATTCCTGCTTATGCACCGCATTTTGGAGGACTCTGGGAGGCAGGTGTTAAATCGACAAAATACCATTTAGTTCGAGTGCTGGGAAATTGTCACCTCACTTATGAGGAACTTAACACAACTTTAGTGCAGATTGAGGCTATTTTAAATTCGCGCCCTCTCACTCCAATTTCCTCAAGCCCTGAAGACCTGAACCCTATCACTCCTGGCCATTTCTTGATTGGGAGAGAACTCACCGCATTGCCAGACAGGAACTACTCAGATTGCTCTTACAATCATTTAAAACGTTTCCAACGCATTCAGCAACTTCGTGAGCACTTTTGGATGCGGTGGAGCAAGGAGTACATTGTGGAATTACAACAACGGACCAAGTGGCAGCAAAGCAATGAACCCCTCAAATTAAATGCTCTCGTCATTCTCAAGGAGGACACTTTACCACCACTGAAATGGCGGCTGGGTCGCATTGTTGCCGTTTATCCTGGCACGGACGGAATCAACAGAGTTGCTGATGTCAAAACCAGCACCGGCATCGTAAGAAGAGCCTTCAGTAAGATCAGTCCCCTGCCTGAGGTTCAAGATTAGTTGTATTGGTTGGAAGGCCAGCTCCCAACGCCCGGGGGCATGTTTAGAAGCGCCTACACAAATATGAACCACAATGTTCAATGCGTCATTTTGTTATTCTAAGCAGCTGTGTATGTGACACGGCGGTCATTCACCTGTTGAGACTCATTGTGAGAACATTATTACAAGCGCATTTTTATAAAATCATCCTTTTTAATTTCTAAACCACCTGAGAGTCCTGAGCAGTTATGCTCGACTAAAAATCTAGCAAAAGTGTAGGTTGTAATATTACACAGTACCTACATGATGTGGGTCATTTTCAAATTTAGTGCATAATATTCTGTTACTAGTCTCCTCCAGAGAATGAGGAGGGAGTTTAGCCTACTCATTCTCTGGAGGAGACCCGTGCCCAGCAGTGGGACATTTATAGGTTGAAATGATGATTCTGTAACTATTTTGATTATACAGAATGGTAAACTTCAGAAGTTTACCATTCTGTTGTGATGCATGATTTTTAAGACAACGCCTGCGCTAATTTATAATTCCTGTGGTGCGGGGATTTTTACAAGCACACAATTAACGGACACACTGTAAGTATACCTAGACACGAAACAAATATAACAGAACAGAACAGAACAGAACAATAAATTTATTTGGTACAACCGTTACAAGAGATCCAAAAAAAATATATATATATATAATTAGACTTACACATTAAAATAGGAAACATAATTAAAAACTAAATAAAATTTATATCAACACAATGTGTGCCTCACGGTTGCGCCAAATTGGTGACTTGAATATCAGTGGCGGTACGTTCATACAAGCCCAAAAGCCCGGCTTGCCCTACTAAAATGCACGATCAAAAATATCTAATTCAAACCATTATCTATTTTAAAATTCGCGCGCTTATTTCCAAGCGCGAGCAAGAGCAGTGACTCGGTGCACAGAGTACATTTGACTCGGTGTCCTCGGTGAGTGATGAAGCATCAAGCGAGAACGAGAGTTAGAGAGGCACGCGCTGAGCGCAACAACTTTTTTTTCTATCTCGCTCACCCGCACTGGCTTGTTATGAGGCTTTTGACCACCGTCGGATCTCTCTTTCTAACCTATAGAGAAACTGTCGATTATTGAAATATAACTAGGTTAATTTATATATCAATCAGTATGAAATTATAAGCCGGGCTTTATGTATGAAGTTGTCGACTATGGAAGTGAAATGCCGCGGCCGCGCATGCGTACTCGCGTCTACTAACTTCACTCAGTTCATTTGTTTGACAGGACGAAAAGTTTTGGTTTTAATGTTTACATACTTTAAAAATTGTTAATTGTAAGATTTTAAAGTGATTCTTTTGTATTTAGTGACAAACAACAATGCAAGTAATAATTATTGTTCCTTGTGAGGATTAAAATGTGTTCAACTTTTGATGGGCGAAGAAAAGGTAAAATTTTTGAACTTTGTTCTTTGTTTATATTTGATTTTATTAATGAGAATAACCTCGAAGTTGCCTTGCCCGAGTTTATAAAGTTAACATATCTTGTTGTAACTATTACGGCTATGTAGTTCTTCGCTGAACGCGCATTTTTATCTCTTTAAACGTACCTATTCATACTTATCTAAGAAATAATATCAATGATAGCTATTGAAAAGCAGTTGTTGGCAGAATTAAAACGTTTATCAACATTTTATTCTTACGTAATTAAGTCATTTCTCAAGAAAGACAGACGAGTCAATTTAGAATATAAATAATAGGTAGTCTTATAGGTAGGTAGGTACCTTTCTTATAGTCAGGCAAGGGTCAACTACCTACTTACTTAGCTATCTTCGTTTACTCAAGGAAACCAAAGGGCTTTTTTCAAAGCCACCGAAGGTATGCATGTATGCAATGCTGATTGTTTATTAGGTATATTCAATCAAGCACTAGCATAGGTACCTTCAATAAGCTTTGGCGGGGCGGCGCGACCCTCTATCAACATGTAACAGAAATTGAACAAAATCCATAAAAAAACATTACACCCATCGCCTTTCCAGCGCAGTCAGGTTTGTTTACTTTTCATTGTATTATATTTAAGTACAAAAATAGGCTTCTGCCTATTCTGGAGTAGTCGGGTAAAAAGCGTAGGTAGGTAGGTATAACGGGCTTGCCTTATCCTTAAACCCTAGGCACGCCACTGTTGAATATCTATTAATAACACAAATAACTTGCAAGGCTACCTTCCACGCTATAAAATGCCGAACACAACAATTATATAGCTCATGGAAAGCTTGAAATATACGCCAAGAAATTATTTTACAGGTCATACTTCGCCAACACCGTCTTACACCGTATAGACCAATAGACAAACAAAAAAGATAAAATACATTCTATCTGTCCTACCTCCTTTCCTTCGTCCTTTACCAAACGATTCTTCTTCTATCTATCTCTATCTTCTTCTATATATTATCTACACATCTATATTCTATACTTTTTATTATATTAATTATTGGTAGCAGTTACCTACATTTCTTATCACATTCCCCTGCGCCGAGGGTTCCGTTATCAGGGATTGTAGTAAAGTATTATTATTACGGCAAATAAACATAATTATGTGAAACATAAAGTTTACCAAACAAATTTAGTTAAGCGATGGGCTTTTTTGATGATTTCAAAAAAAATGGAATGTGAAAACAAAGATATTTCCCCCCCCCCCCCCCCCCCCATTTAGGCCGCTTTTGCAGAGAAATTAAAAGATAGTAGGACAGACAGAGGACGGACAAGGCGAAACCGTAAGGGTTAGTTCCTTTTGGTACGAAAACCTAAAAATAACATACATAACACACATAGACAGAGGTGTTTCACACCAACATTTCACCAGCTATGTTTGGTCCCATGAAATAGGGGGCGAGCCTATTGTCATCAACTGGGAACATTTGTTTACCAAACTCCAGGAAAATCGTAATACTGGAATTTCATGATAGAAAAACCCAACCCCATTTTCACCCGACCCGGGAATCGAACCCGGGATCTCTAGCACAGCAGTCGTATACACTTCCCACTGCGCCACCGAGGCAGTAAAAACCTAAAAATAGAAATAACCGATTTGTATTGTAGATATATACTCGTGATACTCACATAACAAAACAACCCCTCGGTAGGTTTCAGTGACACTTTTGGTATTAATTATACCTCCTGATTTACTTCCAAACGTTTCGGTCGAATTGTGCCGTGTTCATGGTTTGATTGATGAGGTTAGCCAACGTTTCCAGGAAGCTAATAATTACAGTGACCAAAAAGAATCTCCTTTAAAAATATGCACAAATATTTACTTATATTGTTAGTAAATATTTTTTTTTAATTAAAAAAAAAACAATTTGTATGTTTATAAAACTTAAAACTAACTTTGAATATATTTACCTATGTATTAAAAATAATAAAATAAATAAACCAACTTACTTTTCACATAAATTCCAACTGCTTTGTTACCAATCAATATAAAAGTTCACTCGATAAATAAACCGGTAAATAAAATAGTAATGTCACAATGAGTTCTATGCAAGAGTTGTTGAGAAGTTGCAGAGATAAATACAAGCCAACAACAACTAAATATCTCTAAAGTCACAGAAGCACTAGAGAGAAACTCGAATAAAATACTCGGATTCTTATTCGAATCGCGCGCGTAGCGGCGACCCACGTCCGTAGCCGACGGTTCTCGTAGAGCCACTGGCTGCTACGCGCCAACCGAGTGCTACGACATTACCGTTCTAAGTGGGACCTTCAAGCATTTTTTAATAACTGATTATTCTAATTTTGACATCAATGGTCCTACAATATTTTGAATGCAAATATAATCTTTGAAATGTTAATTAATGCGAGAAAACAACATTCCAATTTAGGCTGATTCCTAGAATATTAATCAAATTTCTGGTGGAATTGGCACAACTATCTGACTGTTAGTCATTTAAACCCACTCCTTCGGTGAATTGTTAATAAACAGAAATCAGAGAGTTAATCGGTATCGTCAGGACAAACTAAACGTGATAATAGATATACTTATGTATACATGGTAAACGTGTCTTCATTTATGTTAATCGTATATGTAGATATAGTAAACTTTCATCAATAGTCGGCAATTTGAAAAATTTTTGATTATTGGTGGTGCTGATAAACTTGAACATTCACTAGTAATGAAGATTTTCGCGAATGTTACGCTACAGTAAAATAAACGCGAGGTATTTAACGAGCATTCTCACGAGCCTTCAAACTTGACATCTTCGTTTCGCTAGGATGCGCTGTGAAATTATTCGTGGCACTTGTTCATGGCTTTGTTCGACGCGACGTTCGAGTTTAAAACTGAGTTTGGATGTGCCTGGTTGATAGTGATTGGTTTTCTTTTACATGAAACCTAGATTATCATACAAAATGTGGATATGATGCGCCAACTCGCTATGAAGTACATATATATTTAATGCTAGTGTTAATATAGCTGAGAGGGCAGCACTGTGCCACTGTTTACATCGGCTCCGTTAATTAATCTCAATATAAAATCTAATTCAGTGATTATCATCGCGTACTGATATTAAAACGAAGACTTACGGTGTAACTGATATGTGTGACTGTTATCTTAGTGATCGTGACTAAATTCTGGAAGTTAAAGAGAATAAGAACTGGACACTGTGTGAACTCTTCGTCAAGATCTAGCAGCTAAGTACGACTAATAAACACGCATAGACTATTATTTTTGCGGTTACTTGTGCTATTTTGAGAGGATACTGATCATACAATTTTATTTAAAACAGTGCCTAAAATATTTCACTTTCTGTTGTTATTGAATTATTTAAAGATCGTTTTTTCCTGTGGTTGTACAAACTGACCAATCAGGTTCTCACTTTATTGAACCAATGGTAACGTGCAGCTCCATCTAGTGTTATAATAGTTGTAATAAAACTAGCGACATCTAGTAAAAGAAGATAGAACCAAAACGGAAGGTGCTTGACAAACTAAATCATCGATATCACTAGTAATAGCGACCGCAAGATGTCACTACTGGTTACTCATGATGAAAAAATAACAAATACAACTTCTTCATCAATAATTGAAGATATAATATCTAATATAACAATAAGGAAGAAACATTCTGCAAGCATATCCCAAGAAATTGGCACCCCGTCTACTATTGCGTCACAGGAGACCACGCCTTGGTCTACCCCGACTAGCGTAGTGTCAGGTAAATCGGAATATGATTCAGATAATACGTTCTCTGATGTAATTTATGACGACTTGATTGACACACCTGATGAAATTTTATCTAAAAGCTTAGATTATACTATCACTGAACAAATTTCTATGGTAGAATGGAAAGAAACTATTAAAAAGCTACAATTGGACCTCACTGTTACGCAAAATGAACTGGAGAACATCATACTTGAGAACAATGATCTTCGTGCACAAGTTATTAAACTCACAAAAGACAATAGCATCTTGAAGGCGTTACTAACCAAAACACCGCAAAAAAAATGTGAATTAAATCGTATTAAAAGAAATAATAGGTGCTCTCTACAGTATTCTGATATTAATATAATCGCTACACCCTCTAAAACAATCACAAACAAGACAGCAACAAGTTCCAGTGAAGCTTTAAGGGACCTCCAACAAAACATTACATATCTGGAGACACAACTAATGGAGGCTAAGAATGAAATAGTCAATCTAAACAAAACAATACATATCTTGCAACAAACACTACAAACAAAACCATATAGTGAGTGCACACCTTTCCAATCTACAAATACGAGGGATAACATTGTGAATAGAAGACCTAAATTGTGTATCCTGACGAACCGTGCCTTACGTCATAATAAGTATTCGTGTCGTATTCATGCCGAAATCGACCGATCTAAATTTTCATACGAAACATCGACATACTTTATTTCTTTCTTTCTACATTATTTTTAGTAAAGAGATGGTGGCAGAAGGGTAATGTAAACATGTGGTTGGTATTCGATTCTCATCGGTAGTACCAATATTAAATTCACTTTGTAGAATTTATATTATTTACCAGTCATATGATCCTGAAGAAGAAATACATAGGAATAGTTGTTCTCATTTACCATCCCGCACTGGGCCAGCTTGTGTGAACTGTGGCTTCGGTTCTCTACATAGAGAGGAACTTTGTACAGCAATGACACATTAATGGGTTGATATAAATTGCAATTCATAATTAAAATATTTACAGTCGTCATTGATTTTTTACCTTCGAGTCAGCAAACCTAGCGCCACTGTCAATAATACAAACTCGTAAACAACCCAAGAATAAAAAAAAATACAAAATATTTGTTGTAATGTTACTCTGCCATGAGACTGCCCATCAGATACCTACACTCCTAAAATGTTTCTTCAGCAAGATTTCAAGTCCAATTCCTTAATTTTGATAGAAATATTTCATTCTTACCCGTATATTGTACAGTAATCTCACAAATCCTCCACAAACAGATCTAGGTTCGGGTCCAGTTAAGCTTCAACGATAAATCAGACTAGAAGAAACCCTGCGTCCACATTAGTTATTTTGTTATTTCCACGCATTTAGGCAAGGAAATATTATTATTATAGTGATCGCAACGTACGATTCACAAGAAGAACAGAATCGATTCTCGGGCCATTTTGGTAAGGTTAGGTTTTCCTGGAAAGAAATACCGTACTTACCTTAATATAGAGTAAGAAGTTGTGCGGTTTTTCGCTCCCGTTTGTAACAAAGCGCAGACTGTACACATCTGTTTGTCTAGACTCGCCACCAGACTAGATTACCTCACTACATAAAGAGAACTACACAAATACTGTTTAGTTGGTACCTATTGTAAGCAATTGCCGCTTGGAATGAAGTCCTTGTCGGTCTTATGAGACCATTTTGTTTTACGGTCAACAATCTATTTTAAAAGAATATCAGTTTAAAATAAAGTGCCCGATCTAGTTAGCAGATTGGCCGTAAAAAAGCTGAGCGTAGATTTTGTCTGGATTAGTCTAAGTCCAACGGTATTTTAAATGAGACTAATAACATCGCAATGTACATACCTACATAATGGAATAATATATAATAGAATCCAAATAAATTCCATTGCTAAAGACGAGTCCGTTCTTGTACTGAGAGGGTTTAGATCATTATCTTAAGACAAGGTTATGGTTTTCATCATCATCAGCAACCCATTAAGTCCCACTGGGCTGGGCTCGGGTCTCCTCTCCTCTAACTAGAGAGCTGAGAGGGTTTTGGTTTTGTCACGGTCTTTTCCTTCAATTCACATAGGAACTGTCAATCTTTGTCATCGTAATATGAAGAGACTTCTCCCCTGGAATTACTCAATTTGACTCAAAAGAAAAATTTAAGTCTATCTCTCTTTCAGCTCGTTTTAGTTAATACAATAAAAGTACATATATATATATACATAATTACAAAGCCTTAACTCCGTAATTTACCACTTTGAAAAACCTATCCAATTAAGAAGTACCTACTCCAAATTTTTGCATAGCAAAGGATAATTAATAATGTTGAAACGTAATTATACAATTAATCGTGGCTCCAATTAAAAGGGTTCGTATAAAAACTGAAGCAACAACAATTACCCTTAGAATACGACAGGATACTTGTACTTACCCTGTTTGGTGAAATGGAGAGGCAGACCACGTTATTAATAGGCTCCTGAAATTAAATACCAATGGATTTCCAAAGATATACGAATTTCAGTTATGTTTCTTTTAAAAAATAAAGGAATGTTTTCTTTAAGTAAAATTATCTCTTTTTATTATTATTATATATACTATTCTCCTCCAGATGATATTACGAAATTCCACCCTATATATATTATATACTTATACCAACTAAAGAGTAACTATAGGTACCTTTAGGTATAATTTTGATATCAATTTCAGCTTGATACCTCCTCGCGTTTCTAAAATCCTGATAAAATGGGTCTTGAACTCTTGACAAATGGACAACGAATGTAATGTACCTAGTGTTATTAGTAGTGACATTCCAAGCGGACAAAGCCGTAGTCAAAAACTACTTGTAGAGTAATAGATAAAGTTTTTAACCTTTATCTGATACTTAGTGGATACCTAAGTGATAACACAACGAGACCAAAAAATAGGTAGGTACCTACCTATCTATATTTTTGTTTGTAAAGTAGATAGGTAGGAACTTGATGCATAAATTTTATCGAACTGTATTTATGTATCTATAATAATAAGTACGTATTTTGCTGCTTGAGCAGGATTGAAAAATGTGAACCATTGTGTGAGTGTGAACGAATCAAAATTTAATGTTACGAAAAACGTAAAAAGGTTACGGTTACTGCTTATTGAGTTCTTTTAATATAGAATTGGAATCAGTTGTAGCTTTCATTGAAAATAACGTAGCACAGAATATATACCAACCTACCTTTTTTTCTAATCAGTCAAACCCTATTATGTAGGTACCTAATCTGTTTTAAGTCGTTTACGGATTCCATCGATAAATAATTATGAATGCCTACCACACTCCTTTATGACACATTGCTAAACCATATATTATCCTCTCTATTTAATTGTCTCTTAACATCTTAAAGAAAACGCGCGAAAAGCCATCGAATTTTCCAGGTATTTTCTTTTATACGTTCGGAAAAACAAACTTTTCGTCATTATAAAGATAAGTGTAAGTCATACCTACATTATACCTTCCTGGCTTCGTTATGAGTTTACCTGTTTATTGGTATAAATATAAAAGGAATTAAATCTGACCTGACTCGCAATGGTGTAGGTACTTAATAAGTTTTTTTTTTGATAATTTTCCTTCACATCACCTAAACACTATCACAATACACCGAATTTACACATCGTTTCACCAAAACGACACTTTATTACGATAACACACATGCTTAGGCATTCTTATGCTGCACACATGCTTACACATTTCACTTCCAAAGACACAAAAATAGGTATTATTTACGCGAAGCCAAAATTCCCGCGTAATGGCCGCCGCCTTTGACTTTGACCTACGTACCTACCTACTTAGGTACCTAACCACAGATTAGATAATAGTTACTACGTAACAGATACATCACTCCTATACAAAAGCGAAAATACCTACGTTATATTAGCCTACAAAAACGAATAAATAAGCTAGCTACTTATGTGTATTTCAAACTATAAACAAGAACATTTATCATAAAAACATTACGAAAGACGGCGGCCATTGCGGTAAGATTAGTGCACTATAGTTTCGCCACTTTTTCACAGATGTAAGTAGGTATATATTACTTTTCGAAAAACAATTACTCAATGCGTAATCTACACTTATTTTTCAGTTATTCTATATAAATTTATTTTAAGATTAGTCATCGTTTTCTCTTGGAATTCACTTTAAAAAGTTTCACATTCACACCGATGCAATGTAATTCAAAATTCGCGCCGTTTCATCAAATGACAGATTGATGACTTTTATTGTTAATGTATATTTTTTTCGTTACAAATTGTTTTACCATTGAAATGTTACTAAAATCGTTATTAATCGATTAGTCTAATTATAGCCCTATTGTGTTGCTACATGCAAATAAACTTCAAAAAAAATGGTAATCTAATAATAGACCAGTCAATGAATGAAAAATGAAAATGAAGTCCTTACGAACCTCCTTACGTCCTTACGTTAAAAAACGACCTTCTTGGTGCTCCCCCCTCGGGTTTCGAGCACTTTTTACTAGGTTATAATTAAATGCATACTGAATATTATAAAACTGAAGAGTTTACTTGATTGGAACTACTGATTAGTGATTCGATTTTTTTTGATCTTTCAGGTATATACATACAAATTAATTTTTGGAACTGAACACATTCAGTAGAAATAATATCCCATCACCTCTACGAAACTTACACCATCTCCACGAAATCTTCTACTTCTACAACATCTCTACGAGACTTCTAAATCAAAATTAAATTACAAATTCACATTTTTTGTTAAAAAAATTAAAATCCCTCATAGTGGCCAAGCCAATGTCACGTCCAAGAGTAATTTTACTAAGAGTACCAGTACCTTATTATGTATCCAATTAGCAGCAGTACCTACGACAGACTCGGTGACGATGCGGCGGGAGGGTGTGAACGACTGCTACGCAAGATTTTCCAGATTCGATCTCCGTTGCTTCAGATCGTAGTAGTAGTATATGAATATATTATTCGATCGTGAAATTCTCAGTATCAGCCTGGCATCTTGAAATGGGCCCGTTTTTAATGGCAAGAGCCTCGCCCGCTACTTTATGGAACCAAATTTAGATGGCGAAATTTGGGCTGCACATTTGCCTTCAGGAAAAAGGCCTGATTCTATTATATTAGCAGTATTATGCAAATGATACCACAATATCTTATTCCAATTTATTATTTACAAAATACATAAAAATATTTACAATATATTTTAACCTTAATGTTACTAAAGTATGGAATTCATGATACAAAAATATTTAAAATGTTCATTTTGTTCTGCAAATTTGTTCGTTTGCAGTTAAAAACACATTTTGAATAAAATACATATTCACTAACAATGTGGAATTTAAAACAAAATCCGCTGGCAGACAATAAAAAAAAACATTGTCGTAAACAAGGTAGGCACCATAATATTATAACAATTTTACGTTTAGTTACTACATATTTGTACTGTATATTCAATGTTTTTACATGACATAATATTTTCTTGTCCTCAATGTTCACTGTCAAAAAAACATTTTTATCACTGAACACACACAACACTGAAAATTCGCCACAAATATCAAGGCTTTAGAAGTTAGAATCCCTTTCCGTAACTCTGCTCGGTAGATTCGATAGTTGATAGTGACACTTCCAACAGCTATTTTTCTGTTCAATTGTCTACGACAAACTCCCATCACAAAACACGGACTAAGCATTAGGCCAGGTTTAAATTGACTTTGACACCAAAACAATGGCTTATGTCAATTTAAACCTCGTTTGACACTTGGTCCATATTTTATTATATAAGGGGGAAAGAGTATATTATTTTATATAGTACAATTTCTTAATCAGATTGTATTTCTTCGGCCACTTGTTGCCATTTCGCGACTAAACTCGATACGGATTTGTGTTTTAGTCCGATTGATGATGATATTTTAACCTGTAAACAAAGTTGAAATTTATTATTTTAATCCACCAACCTGCTTAAGACGCCAGCTCTCTAGATAGAGAAGAGGAGAACCGTGCCCAGCAGTGGGACATTAATGGGTTGCTATTATTTTATTATACTCATACTTCTAATATTAAATCAAATTTTAAGAAATTTGGACTATAATTTCTTTGTCACATCACAAATATACAGTGAGATCTATTTGAACATATTGAATTTAAAACTTACATATTATACACTTAAGAGTGAGAATAAAAAGTAGTCTATAGTTTGGTCGGCTAATGTTTTTTTAGTACAGTGCAAGTGGTTCTCCAGAATTTTGGACAGCACTCGCTTCAATAGGCCATTAGGCAGAAATCTTCCTACACATTAGCACTCTTAACGTATTTTAACATGAGGTTTACATAAATTATTCTGATACTCACTTTAGACTTTTTTTTGCTGACTCTCGCGTCTCTATCTCTGTCCTTTTCACGTTCCCTTTCTCTTTCTTTGTCACGTTCTTTCTCTCTATGTCTATCCTTTCTGTCATCACGTTCCACCGACTTGACAGATTCCGGTGAATTGGCAGTAGTGTCGGGCATTGGAGGTTGTACCTTGTCAAGTTCAGCTATGTCACTGTAGAAGGATGCTAATTCGTCGCCTATCTCTTGTTTAGCAGCTTCTTGCTGTAATATAGAAAATAATACGTTTCAGGATAATAAGCTATTGTTATTGTTAGTGGTGAGGCGCGCACGCCATGGTGGGTGATCACTGTTAGAACACTCACAGTGGGAGGCAGCGGCGGCAGGTCGTCGCAGCCGGGCGGCGGCGGGTCGGGCCAGGCGGGCGGGGGCGGCGTGCGCGCGCGCGGAGTCCCCGCCCCGCCGCGCGGGGGCGACGGCGGCAGCGGTGGCTGGACTTCTTCCTGCAAATATCAATCAACATTTGGAGTTATATAGTTACACTTTTTCTTATGAAAATAATAGAAACATTCTTAGTAAACGAGTGAGCTGGTAATAACGCAATTGTTTGAAAATAATCATCATCATCAGCAACCCATTAATGTCCCACTGCTGGGCTCGGGTCTCCTCTCCTCTATCTAGAGAGCTGAGAGGGTTAAATACATTATATAATTTTGAGAAACATATTTTTGCTGTAGGTATGCATATAGGTGAAGATAATAAAGTTTGACTTTTATAAAACTATAATTTTCCTTTCGGTCAACCTTGCTTTGCTTGGTTTTATGTGCCGACTTTTTAAGTTAAGTTTGTATATGGTCAAGTTGTACATACCTTGGCTTCGATTCCGGGATGCGGCGGTGTAGTACTAATGTCCATATCGGTGTGTGTAGTGGCTGGATATTCCCACTGAACGAGACCATCCGAGTCGCGACGATAGCAGTACCGCCCTTCAGACCTGTATACACAAATACAAAACGTACAAACAACTGTATGGGAGGCTCGTCAGACGCCCGGTACCTTTACATGACTTTGGTCACTTTAACGTTGTCTTAATGCCAGTTGGAGATCTTCTAACAGTGAAATATAAATCTAAATACTATAAAATAAAGTCGCTTCAGTCTGTATGAACAGTTAGATCTTTTAAATTACGATTTTGATGCGATTTTCATCCGGTGATTCATGAAGCTTTATAATTTTATTACGTACATATCATACGGACAAAATCGCGGGCGGAAACTTGTTACATAAAATGCGAAAGTTTATTACTATCAACTGCAAGCACAGTATGATGTCTGGGATGAGTAGGTACAGGATTATTTAAATCACGATAATATATGCCCGTGGGTCACAAAAGTTTTATATATAGTAGTATAATAATGTATTACAAATTCTATATTAGTGATTAGAAAATGCAAAATCAGTAAATATAGCCACGTTTGTTACATTGTAGGTAATGAGAATATTGATTAGACTCCACGCTCAATAAATGGGGGCAGAGGGAACAATGAGCTAACTTAATAATTTCTCCTTCATTATTGGAGAAGCTGCGTTGTATAAGAAGAGCGGGCACACCGGCTGGTAAGCGTAGAGGTGCACCCACTACTGAGGGAACTGGCTTTACTCATGACGTCTACGTTACGGAAGCGGTGGGTCATGTCTCATACAGTTCTATACATTACAACTCATTGGTACGTGTATATCTTCGATTACACATCCGGTGTGCCCAGCCTCGAATGCTCATGCTCTTCTAATATATTTATCTAAAAAAAGTTGATACGGATGTTAACAATAAATCTACTAACTGACATGGGAGTTAGCGTTAAATCTCACGCATTTACCAGATAAGTGGGAACGAGTCTTTACAATCCCAGAAGATGGATCATCACCGAAGGCCTAAAGTCACTGGAGTTGGGCTTGTGGAATAAGGGTAGAACGGCTTTTGTTCAGCATTGGGACGATGTAGGTTGTTATAGCTCATTCTGGCGGTAATTAGGTGAGGCCTATGTTCAACAGTGGACGTCGTTGGGCTGATGATGATGATGATGAGGTTGTTATAGAATATGAGAAGTTGTTTCTAGACTTAAAATTTGAAGGTAATTCGTAGAAGGTAGAATAAATTTAAATAAACAATAATTATCGGCTAGCCGTCTAAAGGCAGTATAAATACGCATAACTAGGTTAATATAAACTTAAAATCACCAAGTCATCTAAAAGTATGGGGCCAACTTAAGACAGAAATAAAACCATTTTTTATACTTTAACCCGTGCTCCGGATTTGTGTCCGCAATCAATATTTAAAAAAATAAAAAAATTCCAACATGGCGGACACAGGGCATCGAACAATCCTTTACACGACGGTCTTCGATCCCGGCGTTCTGGAAAAGACCAAGGAGTAAAATCTTGAAAATTAAAAAATATATACACTTAATAGTTTTGATCTCTCACCAATAGACGAGTGATGACGTCATCCAGCTCTCCGCTCCCGCATTTTCGCTCTTCTTAGCCCTTATAGCTAGATGTTAGCTTATAGCTTTACAATATTTGGGAATTATATGGTATTAAAGAAACTCAGTGCTTGAAATGAGAAAATTTTATTGTTTGTGTATCACAGATATAGGTATAATTATGACAGTTTACAACCTAATGTCAAGGGTACTAGTGCTCACAAGACAGACACAATATACACTAGCTATTCAATTGAGGCCAGTCAGCTTAAAGCTAAAATCGCTTACACTAGGTGTCGAAAGTCACAAATCTAAAGTTACGCACTCGACCATATAGTACCTACACGCGATTTTAGTTCTAAAGGACTTAAGCATGTGCTAGACGGTCGTCAACAAGCCTTATTGCAGAAATTGATTTAGTTGGACTTCCCGACTTCAGTGTGAACCCGCGGACTAAAACCACATAACCTTGACACAAACGGCTCCTTTATTATCTATAATTCAAATAGCGTTTCTATAGCACTTTTCTGTATTAAGTATAATTTAAAAAAAAAAGGAAAGATAAGTAAGTAGATGAGCGCTGGTTATGAGAACGACTAATTCTGAGTCACTAAAATGTTATTGAATTATTGTATTGCGATCATAACTGTAACTTTCTAAGAATGGAAAAGGACATGTTTTATAGGTTTTTGGAAAAAGTGAAACCATTGACAGAAAGAAAAACGTACAAACATGCGGCCAGCTGTATCTGCTTAAGAATGGCTTTTAGCTACACAAAGATTGCTAGCTACTGGAAGAGACTAAAGGGATCTTAGCAGCCGTGTGCATTGTGAGTACGTACGTTGAGTCTCTCCACGGCTGACAACTGGACCCGCCAGCGAAAAAACCCTTCGATAAAAGTCCTTAACAGTCACAACAAATGTCTACACGGCAAAAATTTGCAGTCTACTGTGCAGAATGACTTCCTGACGACAGTCTCGAACATGCTTTATTTCGGATTCATTTACAATAATTATGATTATAAAACGAGACTAGGTCTCCGTATATATATTTTTTTTATTTAATGAAAACCACCCACAACATAATAATACTTAAAACTTCTTACCTTCATACAGAACATAATACTGTGTAACATTCACAAAGCATTGTTTACATTCACATACTTTTCAATATAGAATACATACCCTATATAGGGAGGTTGACAGTAATTTAAATTTTTAATTATTTTATATTTTTGTTAAAACGTATAAAATAATACAAAAACGAAAAAATATCTCTTCCATAAAAAAGTGACATAAAACTATAAAATATGAGAGAATCACGAATTCACGACGTCCAAAACCGTTCACTTGTTAGTTATATTGAAAAGCGTTATAACTGCGTATTTTTATTTGGCTATAGTTTTTTTTTATATTACAAAATAATTAAAATTTAACTTAATGTAAACATCCCTATAAGGAATCCGTAATAGGTTGAGTTCTTTCTATCAGTATAACAAGACCCGATAATGTTCGTTTATTTATAAGACTCGCTAATTTATATTATTAGGTACGTTATTAAAATCTCCTTTTTCGACGGTATATTGAAAGATATATCTTAGTCAAATTGTAAATAAAACATCCCAGCATTGAAGTTCTATAGAATAACAATGAACTCTCTCGAGTTTTAACATTATTCTGGTGTATTTTAAGATTTGTTCAGAATCGTTTAGCATATTACGCATTACTGACGTTAATGCTAATATTAAATGCCAATGAAAAAAAAATTAAAGTAATTTTTTGATTGAACTGAGACTGCCAGGACAGTGATTTGATTGTATGTAAGACGTATAACTTAATTATATGAATGTAATGTAAAACGACGAAAACGAAAAAAAATACTAAAAATATATCATTGTGTAAATAATATGTGATAGGAATTTAATATTCAATTTTCATGTATTAAAATAGATGTCGATCCACATGGTCAGCTAAAGCTGTCGGGTTCGAAGGTGTTTATACAGTGCATTGAATTGAGTTGTCATATTATGGATGTGGATGCGTGTAACGAATACTTAAACTATAAACCTCAATAAAATTTATAATAAGTAGGTAGATAGTAAAAATGAAATATATTTAGTTACGAATCAAACATTTTGTCTCATTTCTTTTCATAACCCCATAATTAATCACATAAATTATAATTAATGCCATAAACTTCATACAAAATTACTTTATCAATATTTAAAATGATATTTTTGACATAAATATAAAAAAAATCGTCAGAAGCTGGAATCGAACCAGAAATATCTCTAATCACTGTGATTCAACAGTATCTTGCTTCAACCACTTCTAGTGATCTCTGACTGTACCACTAGAAGCAACTCCAATGTGACGTGAAACTCAAACACAGAAATGGGTGCTACTGCAATGTACCACAAGAAGCAACCCCAGTGTGACGTGAGACTCAAGCACAGTAATGGGTGCTACTGCAATTTATCACTAGAAGCAACCCCAGTGTGACGTGAGACTCAAGCACAGAAATGGGTGCTTCTGTCATGTACCGCTAGCAGCAACCCCAGTATGACGTGAGACTGAAGCACAGTAATGGGTGCTACTGCAATTTATCACTAGAAGCAACCCCAGTGTGACGTGAGACTCAAGCACAGAAATGGGTGCTTCTGCTATGTACCGCTAGCAGCAACCCCAGTGTGACGTGAGACTGAAGCACAGTAATGGGTGCTACTGCAATTTATCACTAGAAGCAACCCCAGTGTGACGTGAGACTCAAGCACAGAAATGGGTGCTTCTGTCATGTACCGCTAGCAGCAACCCCAGTGTGACGTGAGACTGAAGCACAGTAATGGGTGCTACTGCAATTTACCACTAGAAGCAACCCCAGAGTGACGTGAGACTCAAGCACAGAAATGGGGGCTAATGCGATGTACCACAAGAAGCAACCCCAGTGTGACGTGAGACTGAAGCACAGTAATGGGTGCTTCTGTCATGTACCGCTAGCAGAAAACCGAGTGTGATATGGTTATAATCAATGCATTCGATTATCTTACGCTGCCACTGCACGATACGAATGTATGACTTATATAAGTTTAGTGTGTATGTTAAAGTACTCGTAATGCAAGGAGAGATGGTTTAAAAACATTTTTATTACGTCAGGGTTTCATATTGCGTCAAAATAAATTGTCAAAACTGCAATCGACTGTGACAGCCAAACGCGCGCGGAGGTCTGGCTTGTCGGCGACTTATACTTGACGTCAACCGGTGCGCACGTAATCTTTTTTTTAGCTCTAGCGCACGTGAATGAGAAAGTGCTCGTAATGCAAGGAGAGACGGTTTAAAGACATTTTACAACAATATTGACCAAATAAGTAAATTACCGGTGAATAATTTAAGTATTTTTTTAGCCCAACAACAATCTTATTCAATTATGCCAGATTGTTTTAACAATCTCTAATTTACAATGCAAGCATTTTGAAATCCCAAAAGTATTTTGCCACAAACTTCATTTATCTGTTTAAATCATTTCTATTTTGTTTTAGGCAGGGAAGATCAAGCCCACAGCGAGGTGAAGGAGAAGGTTGAAGGCGATCTCCCTCTACCGCGATTTGTATCGGGGTGGCCGGAAATATCGGGGTCGGTTCGTTTCGTGGTGAGCCACCGATAGGATCGTTGGGCATCTTCGATTTTGTTTGGAGGCCCTATCCAAATCCGCCAGCTAATCCAGCTGAAAGGAGAGAGGTATTCTTCATAGATAATTGTGGTCCCACAATTTCATTTCTCACGCCCTGTGACGCATTTATCGCCATATGGATTAGAGATATTATGGAGCACATTGCAAGAGAAACTAACAGGTATGCTTAACAAGTGGTGGAATCCCAGTTCCGTAATTATCTATCTGATTGGATGCCAATGAGCTATACGGAATGGGTGCTACTGTAATGTACCACTAGAAGCAACCCCAGTGTGACGTGAGACTCGAGCACAGAAATGGGTTCTACTGTAATGTACCACTAGACTAGAAGCAACCCCAGTGTGACGTGAGACTCAAGCACAGAAATGGGTTCTACTGTAATGTACCACTAGACTAGAAGCAACCCCAGTGTGACGTGAGACTCAAGCACAGAAATGGGTTCTACTGTAATGTACCACTAGACTAGAAGCAACCCCAGTGTGACGTGAGACTCAAGCACAGAAATGGGTGTTACTGTAATGTACCACTAGAAGCAACCCCACGTGAGACGTTGACGTGAGACTTTAACCTAACCTAACCTAACCGAGAACGTCACGCGAACGACCCGCTCTCTGTCTTAAAAATTCACTCAAGTGACAAAAGTGCTCGTATATTAACGTTCTATACACTCTCGATGCTTAAGATATGGGCACACTCGCAATTACTGCGAACCCCAGAAAAGAAGCCGAGAGTGAGGTGACGTCTGTATCTGGTGTGAAAGCAACCCTTGAACTCGAGTCCATAAGATAGATTAACAGGAGACTCACATCAGAATAACCATTCACTTTCAGTTCATTAGTATTTAAAAACGCATGCCTTATGGACGAATGGAAATGTACCCCGTAGCCATGTGACGCCATATATTAATCGTGGAAACTTGTTAAAAATGTCAGCACGTAGGCACCTGCACATGGCCTCCTTGTTATTTAGCATCATTAAGTCTGAGAAGCCGGTTTACTTATTTGATAAAATAACTTGGTCGAGAGACATCAACCTACATAGCACAAGGGCCTCATCATATCTTCTTGTAACACCTGGCCATAGGACTGCTGCCTTTCGCGGTAGTTTCAGATTTGCGGCTTCGAAGTGTTGGAACGATTTGCCCCCACCTTTGCGTTCATTACAGACATTGCACACATTCCATACCAAATTTAAACGGATTTTACTTTTAAACCAACAAGACACACACACTGCACAACATTACACGTGAAATTAGTATCATACTCCATGCCCAATTTGCCCATGCCATTGGGAAGTATTCCACAGCGTAAGTTTTAGTAAACTATATTATAATGTTAGTAATTAAGTTGTTAAATGTTAGTAATAATAAGTAAAATAAAAATTTGTTATATATAAATAGTGTAAAATAAGATTCCCGATTGTTCCATTTTTGTGTAAAAGCAGGGCGGGTAGCGGGCAGTGACTTTTCAACATTGACATGTTGCCTGTTGGCGGGAATGTCATATGTCAGCGGTAACGTCAATCGCGCCCCGCCCTGTCTTCGGATTTTGGATAGTAGGGTTTTCAGCCCTACTATGTAAATCTTTTTATTTATTATTGTTTATATTTATGTTAATATGTTATGTATTTTATCATATTTTATTTTATTTTTACTTGTATTTTATATATATTTTGTTTTGTCATTTTTTTTTTTTTGTTAACTGGGCCTACCAGAATATCAGCGTTGCGCGGCTAATTTATTGCGGCAACATTAGCTGAGGTAGGTACCATTTTTTTGGTCATCTACAGGAGCATGATGTCCAGTATGACTATTTTATATATTTTACTGTGTACATGTTATCCTGTAGCTGATTTTTAAAATAAATGTTTTTTCTTTCTTTCTTTCTTTCAAATGAACTCAAAACGAACAAAATATTTAAAACTGGAAATTACTTGCTACTAACCAAAAGAAAGTGGCGTCAGGTTTGTAGAATAATAATGTGATGGGTGTTTTTGCAATTTGTTGTCAATGGATAGAGGCAATACACACGAGCCAAATATTTAATTTTAGTTTAATGATTTGCACTAGCTCTCGTAATGCCTAACATGAAAATAGAGTTTTAAAATAACTTACTGCAACGGTTAAGTGCCGATTTTTAACTTGTTTGTTTTTTATATTTGCATTTGACCTTCTTTATGAAAAATTACTATCGCTAACTTTTATTTCATGTATTGTTTCAGTTTTCATGTGGCATAAAAATGATCAAGCTTATCACTAAGGCTTATATTTGACCTAAGGTAAAATTTATTTTATCATGGAATTCGTACTTATTAGCAAATTTTCTATAGAATTTACTTTTGTACATAGGTTTCGTGGTTATTAAGATGCAATGTTTCGAGACTATCCGAATCTAATTTTATTTAGGTACCTACCTACCTATTGTATGAATGTTTGTTATTTAAAGTATAGTAAAATGAGACACTTTTTAGGCACCAAAGGTACCTACGCGATATAATATAATATACAATTCCATTTTTAGCTTGCCGCTAATATTGTATACCCTAACCATTCTAGGGTCATAATACTATGTCATTATTTTACAAGTACCTAGGTACCTATTTTATTATTGTTTTCAGATATCATAAAACTTTAATAAGTAGGTAACTATCCAGCAAAATGCGTAATTATAGACCCACTGGAAGTAAGCAGTACAGAAAACGCGATGAAGCATTATTAATAGACCAAGCGATACAGGAATATAATTCTACGAAAACTTCTTTATCTTTACTATCAAAAAAATATAATATACCAAAGACAGTAAGTACTACACAGGCATAACACTTTTATTACGAAAAAACAAGGTGGGCAAACTGCACTACGACTTGAAGAAGAAGAATATTTAATTAAATATATAAATATATGTTCTGAATGGAGATATCCACTAGAAATTATTGATTTACCGTAAAATCGTATGACTTTAGGCCTAAGGGCATAACATTGGCCCTAAATTGGAAAAAGTTTTAAGTTCCCGCCAGACCACTGTCATACGTCTTGCCGAAAGAGTACACGTAGAAATCAATAGATGGCGTTATAAACTGTCGATAAAGCAATCCTAAGCGCTGCCAAGCTTTATTCTCATTGGTTGTTTTACAGTCCTACCAACTTATCTGTGAAATGGCGACCATTGGAACTATTGTAGCTTGTTTTGACAGGTTTAGTTTTCGTTAAAATTATTGTAATGCAAACTTTCTCTTACAACGAATAATTTTAGTGAGTTTGTTTTAATTAGTATTTAAAAGTTTGTTACATTTGTTTGTAATCAAGTGCATCGTAAAATTTTAACAAAGAAAGTTATTGTTTTTGTGATATTTAAAAAAATACTTTGATAGATTTTATTGATTTGTGCCAAACTGCCTCCTTATATTCACTGGTAGAAATAAACTAGAAGACTACCACTCAGAAATTAATTCGCATAACTTTACCAAGTGGGTTAAAGAAAAGCTTATACCAAATCTTCACGAGCCTTCAATCATAGTTATGGATAATGCGCCCTACCACTCCGTCCTGACAAATAAGGCGCCCACCTCTAGTTCCCGCGTAGACGAGATAAAACTCTGGCTGTTAGAGAATAATATTGATTTTGATCCTACACTCAGGAAGCCAAATTTACTGGGTTTGGTGAAAATAAACAAACCTCGCCCCATCTATGCCATTGATGAACTTTTACGAGAATACGGGCACACAGTGGTACGGCTAGTTTTTAAATAATAGTAATATTTTGTAGAATGTCAGTGACTGGTGCAAATGAATTGATTATGGGTATGGCGGTGAAGCCCTCACCTCACGGGTCTCTTAATTTATTAGGAGACCGCATGATATTACGGAGGAGTAACTCGGGACGACTTTATGTAAGTAAAAGTATAAAAACGTGTGTAGTTGTATTCAAAACTACTATTATTTAATATTTTTTGTATTAATTACAGCCATGGCGCCCCGAAAGCATCGAAATTGATGCGGCCACTATCGACTTCGTGGATATGGGAGAGAACATAAATGTAGGTATCTTTTTTTAGCCGATTTCGCAAATATATTTTTCAGAAATAATATTTATATTAACAATGTTGAGCATGGCCCGATTAGATATTTTGTTATATTTAATTCTCATTTGTATTATCTCATACCGTTATTTAAAAATAAAATATTTTCAGAATTCGACGATCGACATCCCGAACCCGTGCAGAAGTCAGGAGGAAGGCAGCGTACGTAATAATATTCTTCTAGATTTTAGTTTATTTACGTGGCTAATACTGGTACTACTACTACTAGTTACGCAGATTTTCAGACTTCTATCGAGCGAGACCTCAAGCACACGTACTACTTGCACCACTGAGGATGGTCAATGTGTATATGTTAATATACACACATTTGTTTATATTAATTTTCAGAACTAGCTTGCACAGACTAAATTTGTTTTTGTAACTAGCAATTTCTTGCATGCGGCATGCGAGGTATTGGTTTTTATATTCCCTATTATCTCTGAAATTACATAATAATATATTGGACCCTAAAAGTGAATAATATCAAAGTATTAATATTAACTGGCATCAAAAATAAATATTTACTCAAAATGTAGGTAATTTTTAACGGCCGAAACTGCTGCAGTTTTTTTTTTCACTAATATTTTGAGCATGTACTGCATGTTGCTTTGTTTGCGCTTTTGGTGTTGGAACCATTATTTTTTTATAGGATGATGAGCAACTCTTTGAGGAGCCGCTTGCAGAAGCGCTGTACGTGGACTCTGGGAGTGAGGTTGACGATCAAGAAAACCTCACTCTCGAGGAACTGCAGCAGCTTCTGCAAGAGGAAGACGACGTCGAAGAGGAGGCAGCGCCTGGCGCGGCTGCGGCTGGGCAGGAGTTCGTCTGGCGTGATGATTACGCCACATTCCGCGGTGAAAGGTCAGCATTTGCAGAGCAGGTAGGTCCTAAAATTGAGGGAACAGATCCATTGGAACTGTTCACTCAAATTTGGGACCTGCCTATTATGGATATGATCGTTCAAGAAACGTATAAATATGCCCAACATACCATCGATACGGCTGTTGAAACAAATACCCTGGCACCATCATCAAGGATGAACGCCTGGGTGGAAACATCCACCCAAGAAGTATATAGCCTAATGGCTATTATGATCCTCATGGGTATCTGCGTAAGGAGCCGTATCGATGAGTACTGGTCAACGGGCATATTGGGCATGCCGGCATTTCGTAGAATCATGTCACTACAACGCTTTTGGATACTCATGAAGTTCCTGCACTTCGCCGATAATGATTACCTCTCACCAACAATGCGTGGAGAGGAACGCAAATTGTTCAAAATTACATCTGTTTTGGAATATCTAAATTCTAAATTTCAGGCCATTTACGCGCCTCGCAGAGAACTGTCTATTGACGAATCGTTGCTGCTTTGGAAAGGGCGTTTGAGTTGGGTTCAGTGCATCCGATCCAAAGCAGCACGATTCGGCATTAAGACATACGAACTATACGAGGCGGTAACTGGCTACTGTCTGAAGACTGTTATCTATACAGGAAAAACAGCTTCAACAGCACCAATGTTTGGCTTCACAAATTCATTTTAACATTGTAGATGGAATCCAGAGAATCTGACACAGAAGATAATCCACCATATCCAGACCATCAAGGCCTTGTTGAAGCACTAAAAGTAAACAGATCTGCCAGTGGACGCATACAAATAATATCTAATGAAAGAGTACTCCTGAAAAGGACAGCATCGGGAAGAATATTACCAGTTAAACTGTCAGGATTATTAGAAGATACAAATACCGATAATAATGAAAATAATAGTGCACCACTTAAAAAGCACGATTAGAGGATGCTTTCGACTTGCCTGGGTGCTCTGGTGTATGTATTTCGATCTGATATGCACATTTTTCATACAATTTTGTCAATTTCTAATGTAATTGTTCTTCTGCAAAAATAAAAAAATAAAAAGCGGACGTTATGACGTGTAGTCACATAGTAATCGTGATGCATTGATGATGGCTGATGACGAGACACTGTCTACTTACATGAAATCACTGTTCTGGTGTTTTGTGGGCAAACTATTCTATCTCAATATAACATTTACATTAGGTACATTATTTGCATTTTGCTCACACTTACTGAAATATTAGCAGCTGTAATTCCTAATGTGATAGGAATAATATTTTGTTAAACGAAATTGGACAAATCTATAAATACATTGGGATATTATTAACGTAGAAATATTAGTTCATTTGATATTCTATAAGAATTAAGTGATACAGATTTGTATATTCATTTTGTACTGAACAAATTGTATTATAAAAATCTCATCGGTGCTAAAAACTCGTACTTACGACATATTTGTGAGTTTTAATCGTTCTAAATATAAAGACCTAAGAAGTTTTGGTGTGAACGAGTTCCAATTCACAAAAAAATAACCGCGTCGTTAGCTACACGATTCGCCGGGTACAATCTACGGATCAATTTCGGGAACTCGTAAACGAGATTTTGTCAACGGTACACAAATATTTATCGGTCCGTAGATCGAATCGATTACGAAGATCTGCAGAAAGAGAAGGACCGGCGATTAAAGTCGGTCGAGAGCTCGCTTCACTAAGTCGGGTCGAAGGGCTCTATGCGGCAGGGGGCGCGGGGGGCGCGTACCTCTGGAAGGCGGTGCTCCAGCCGGGCGGCGCCGCGGCGCGCTCGTGCGCCGCCAGCACGCGCGCCACGTGGGCGGCCCGGCGCCGCCAGTACTCCGCCGACAGCGCGCCCAGGCGGAACGCGCCCGCCAGCGTCTGCGGACATCACTCTTTACTTAACTATATAACGGGATTTTCGAAAAGTACTGTCACCCGCTATAGAACGCGAGGAAACTTTAACATACGTTGGGTACTTATTGATCATAATTTGAAATGATTTTCTAAGAATGAAAATTATTTTAATAGTAAGCTCACCTGCATTTGTATCAACATTTCTTGCACGGGCGTTAACACGCACGGCTGTAACTGATTCAGGTACTTAAGCTTCATCTCCAGCAACTCTGTCAGATCATCTAAATCCTCATCCTTTTTCTCCTCATTCAATGTTTCACCTTTAGTAAACATCAAACCGTTTCCATAACTTATTGCGTTCTTTGGACTTTCTGAACTCTCTTCTTCCTTACTAAAACCTAAACCGACCCGCTCATTTGAAAATCCTTCAATAAATTGTGCATATTTCGTAGTGTACACGGGCTCCTTCTTAGGTAATACAGAGTTACAAATTCTTAATTTTTTCTTCCCCACATTTTCTAATCTTTCGTTGCCATCACTGAGGTACAAATTAGCTCCTCTCTTCTCATTAACATCTAATTTCTTCTCTTCACTTTCAACTTCCATTGTAACAGGAGTATCATCAATATTTTTGACACTTGGAAATAATGGTCTTGATTCAACCGGTGGGGTTGAGTCTCTCTGAGGAGAATTTCTTGTACTACTTGTGTTTGACTTTACATCGTCATTTTTCTTTGATTTAGAAACCTTAGGCAACTCTTTTTTCTCAATTTCATCTAATAAATCGTCTATATTAACATTCGATTTTGCCGAATCCATACTTTTAGGTGTTGCACAACCTGATCCCGTCTCTTCATCAATCATTTTCTGCAAATCTTTGGGAATTTCTCCTCCTAGCTTCTCAAGCAGCTTAGCTTTGTCTTTTAATTTCATTAGTAAAGTGGTTTCATCTTGACTATCGTCGTCATTAGGTTTAGAAGACTTATCCTGTAACAAAATATTGGATGTTATAATGCAATTTACAAACAATAAAAATAATTTGATAGAAAAAAAATGTGCCTCAGATTGAAAACTTTAACCATCATATTGCTTGATAACATGACAAATGTATTGAAAAACAAAATAACCATACTCAAACTAGTCACATATTTTGTTTTAAAGTTAAAAACTACAAAACATGTAAGAAGTATAAGAATATGATTATGAGAACCATACAAAACAATCTACTTTTGGTAAGAAAGTGATTATTTCATATGGATAAGCAAACAAATAACCACAGACAAATGTCAATTACTCGAAATAAATGATATATTATATTATTAATTACATTAAAAAGGAGTTTCCCAACAATTTGTACAGTTATCTTAAAGCATGTGTCAGGCACTTTTTTCTTCATAGGCAATTAGGCAATTAATTACAAAAATTTATACAAATATAATATAGTTGCATGTTCATAAGGGCCCTGTTCACTAATATTCACAATATGCATGACTTTATAATGCATTGTGTTTAAAAAAATATATTTGCATAATCAAACCTGAATAAAACGTGTGTTCTATTAATATTATTGTAACAGCTTTCGTACCTTTGTACATTTTAAGCAAATAAACTGATTGATTGATTCTAAATTAAATCCAGTACAACTGGAATTGTGCAAGTCTATGGCAGATGCGCTTTCCAATACGTGGCCGCCACTCGAGAACATTTTCGCAAATTTTTTTTTCGAAAATCGCTCGCTGTGGCGGAAATTGGGTGAGGCCTATGTTCAACAGTGGACGTCATTGGGCTGATATGATGATGATGATGATGATGGCAGATGGCCAATCCAGTACCATTTCTGTTCCTTTCAGTGCCTGATTATTTTAGTTACATCAGTACTGGATTAGACTAGTATGGTGGTGACTGGAATAATGCAAATGGGCTTGTTCTAAGAAAACAGCAAAATACTCGGATAGAATTGCTTGTAAAATGTTTTTTTTATTGCTTGAAGTGGCAGACTTAATTAAGATTCAATTTATAATACTTATATTTTCTTATGGCTATATCAGTAACATTTAGCTGTAACTTCTCTTTTAAATTTAATCTAAAAGTGTGTGTTGCCCCAGCAGAAAAAGTTCGTATTTTAATATTTGAGTTTAACAGATTTTTAGGATTTCGTAGCCAAAACGGAACCCTTATAATTTCGTCATGTCTGTCCGTCCGTGTGTCACAGGCATTTTACTCGAAAACTATTCGAAGAAGTTTTTTTAGGATTCCGTAATCACTTAATTAGCCTGACCTCATAACAATTTTTTTTTTTTAAATTTTTTTTGCCAGTATCTTGTTCTTATTGTATGGGCTTGAGGCTGACCCTAGTGTTGGAATTTATCTTCTTGAAGGCTTCCACATTGACTTAACATCTACCACATAAAGTGATAACCGGGACCAACGGCTTTACGTCCCTTCCGAAGCACGGAGACGCTCAAGAATCAAATTGCCACAAACTGTCACCCATCATGGACTGACCTTGCCGAACGTTCCTTAACCTCGATGATCGCAACGAACATCTCAGTACCACAGTGCTACAAGCGCCTCATATACGCCATAATAATACTTTGTCATATTACCTGATAGTACGGAACTGTTGGCGCGCGAGTCTGACTCTCTGGTTTTCAAAAACAGAGATTTTCAATTTCAACATTTTTCGTAAACCACTTATTTATGTAGGACAAATCCGACAAATATTTTCGTGTTAATTTCGCCCGGATCCTGTATACCCCGTCTCCGTTGTTATTTAATTACACTATATTCTATTGTTACGTGCAAGAGTCTGATTTGGAGTGAAACACCAAAGACGTTTTATTAGTTCAGAGTCTGGTCCCAAATAACACACACTCGTGACTGATCACACCACAAAATAACATCGTCGTCGTAGATCTCTCTCTTCGCTGAGAAGTTATCGCTCCGAGAGCTCAAACTGAAAGCCTTGCGTGCGACGTCGCAATTCGTATTTATATGCACTATCTATAGTTCCAGAACATTCACGACGTAAACATTCCCCAACCAAAACTTGTTATGCTAAAGAAGTCGCTACAACTTTCTTAATACTACTGTCACAAGCTAATTTGAATCTTAACGGCATAGACATAAGGTTCTCTTTAAGTTGTATGTCGTTTTATTGCGTTGTGAGATTTATCGAGTGTTCCATTTCTTGAACGTGCGGTGAATCCGCGACACTATCAATATAATTGTTATAAGAGAATGAAAATACTTATACTCAGCCCATTCCTGTTTGGCAATTTATCCAAAAGAAAATAAATGAATGGACATAATTATACTCATAATTATGTAATCATTCACAATTTAATGCACTTCAAGTGATACCGTCTTATTACAAAACGCAGACTAACGTTAAAACTAGTTTTAAACCATACATAAAACTAGTTTTAAAATAATTCTTATTACAAAGAGAAGTTTAACGATAAACCATGGTCTATCAATGGTACTAAAGATAAACCACAGGGGACTCTAGTTTAACTTTAGTCTATTCCTCCATCCTTAATACTTCCTAAAATACTTAAAAATGGATAAATTTATTACTTAGAAGAAGAAGGACCCTTAAAAATGGAAGAACTTGTTGGAATTGTTCGGCAATTAGAATATGCGGCATTTAAAAAACGTTTTCAAGACGGAAGTCAGATCATCCGATGATCCTTTCTAATAAAACTAAAAGTACGGCCGTTCATATTAGATCACCATGTATATAGATTCAGTGGAGAAATGTCCATGACTCTTCCACTAGTCAAGAGAGAATGATCCGAATTTCGAGCGGATATATTATCGTAACTTAACCGTGTGTGATACTTTAAGATACTATATTTTATATCCGGGTATCATCACTACTTAGTATAAAACAAAGATGCTTACTCTGTCCCTATATCCCTATGTATGCTAAATCTTTAAAACTAAGCAAAGGATTTTGATGCGGTTTTTTTTAATAGATAGACTGATTCAAGAGGAAGGTTTATAGGTGTAATACATAACACGCGGGCGAAGCAGCAGGCGCAAGCTAGTCTTAAGATAAATTAATATAGTATCTTCACCATGTGTGACGCCATTAACAGATTGAAAGAATGATATCATTCAGTCAAAAACTTGAGACTAAACTGTGTATGTAGCAAGTCTTCTGTCATTTTATTATTTGTAATAAGATGTTTGTTTAATACTAGTACTAAAGTTAGTACCGTAACAAACCTAGATTTTCTAGTATAGTACGAGTTTTATTTAGTTTTTTGTAATGACAGATAAAGTCTGGTGGTTAAAATTAAAAGATAACCAATTGTTGTTATTGGCCTGAATATAATATTAAATACCTATTTGCATAAGAAACGTACCTCTTTCATAGCATTTACTGTCTTAACAGCAACTGAATTAACATCATTATTGCTTAACTCTGGAGGAAGCTCAGGTCCGATAGGTGTCGAATAATTCAAATTTGGAGGTAATGCTGGTCCATACTCCTGTGTCTTCAGTTTTGGCTTCTTTATAACATTATTTGGTTTTGGTTGTGTTTTTGGAATGATTGGTGCTACTGGCTTAACAGGAATCTCAGTTTCATCATTAGATTCCGAGTCAGAGTTGTGATATGAAGTAATTAATTCTATTTTCCTGAAAAAACAATCTAATTTAACAAAAAAAAAATATAAATACTTATTTTAAAATTAGGATGTACTCACATCATGCTATTTTATATTTTTCAAATAATTCAATGTTCTATTTATCTGGAAACCTAATATATTTATACTCCATTGGATCTTACCTGTCCTAATATGTAAACAAACCCGTAGCAAAATCAGTTCTTTGCATTGATATCACACAGTACAGTAGACTTAATAGTTGTGTATGACAACAATGCCATATTTGTTTACATGATAAGACAGGCAAGACAAAGGAGTATGATAACCTTTTCTGTACTGTACTGATAACCTTTTTCAATCAATATTTATTTTAATCAGGAATAAGTTTTATCATTTATTATGTACAATATTTTATACTAAAACTAAGCTACTCATTTAAACCTAACTACAAATAACCTTTTTATTCTAATTCAGAACCAAACATCACTACAATTTAAGTAGGTATATAATGTGAATAATCTGAGGTTCATCAAGGTTTTCTTACCATTGCCAGACATGATAATACACCATACAGTTTCTAAAACACTTGACTGTTATTGTGGTGTTTCGGTTAAAATGTTCGCCTCGTCACTATCATCCCCATGCAATTCCCACATGAGACAAAAATTTGTGTAATTCGTAGACTTTTTTCTTGACTTTTGTCTGGGTGTACATTGTGTCCATAATTTGTATAATTGTAAACCTAATGTTTTCTCTTAATAAAGAAAAAAACTATTTTTTTTACTTACTCTTCATCATCTTCACTACGGGTCCTCTTTTTACCATGCTTGCTGTTTTTATCTTTGTTTGCAATGCTATTACGGTCATTCTTCTTAATACTCTTTGGGACAGGTTTGGCAACAATCTTTGTCTGTGTGCTTTGTTTATCAGCTAATGCTTGTTGGTACAGTTGCCATTCTTCTGCTGATACTTCTCCAGACCCTATAAGATTTCATACAATGTCATGAACATAATTAAAAAAGTTTTAAATTCAAGTTTTTAATACCAATGTCAGCAATAACAAGAAACCAATAAAGACTGAGACGGATATAATAAAATTTTGCCAGATGGTAGCTCAAATGTCGATAGTAAAGCTAACTATAATTTACCTGATGTTGTTAATTGCTGTTGTGCCAACTTCAGTGCAAGTAAATATTCAGGTGGTGCTTCCCATGTGACTGCATTAGTTTGCTGATTCCAGTAATATGTGAAACCACTGGATTCATCGTAGCATGCTGACCAAGCTGTAGAGGATATAAAATTACATTCAATTTTGTGTTTGATAAGATAATGTCCAGTAGTGGACTGCAATAGGCTGAAATGATGATGATGATAATGTGAGACACATACCTGCTTTGCATTTTTAAAATTACTTTGAGTATGGAAATCATAGATAAGTATATAAGATTTAGTTTAATAATATACCAATAGCCTTATGCACATTACACTATTGCACATTTTTGTACAGCTGGCAGAAATAAAATAGGCAAAAAAATTATCTTGTTTCGTCAAGTTATTTTATTACAAGACAGTGTTAATTTAATTGTTATTGATTTTTTTTTGTTATTGTTCTCTTTGTTATAGTTTTATTGTTGTTGTTATTACTTACTACCACTACTTATTCCGAAAATAAAGATCTTTAAACCGAAAAAGTATGTACCTATGTACTTGTAATGTGTTTCATGTTTGTAAACCCTATTTGTAGGGTTTAAAGTTGTCTTCAAATGGGAAACAAAATGGCGTCTTGTCTTGACAGTCCCTTAGTTATTTGAATCGCATAGTAATTAAAAAATTGTGATTGCTGCTTAAACTCAAATTGTGTTTCAATAAATTCAGTACATAAAATAATTTAACATTATTTTGTGTCTAGATGACACTGAATTAAAAAGAAATTAATAAAGGAAATGAATGAAAATAAATGAATTAAAAAGAATTTAACATTCTTTTGTGTAGTTGACAATGAATATTTATTGTAGCACAATTTGAGTATTTTTTATTTACCTATGTCTAAGTCTATCTCACAAAGCAGTCTAAAATAATAAAATGCTAATGACTACACGACACCCCTACAACACAATTGTCTACCTCACAAACCTAGGTATCTCAGATGTATTGACATTAATATACAGTAAGGAACTGGTAAATAGGTTTAGAACACAAGCGATTGAAAATTATTGGACGCAGTTTGTTTAAACGACGGACAAAATCAACGCAATATTCCCACATCCACATGGACAAAATTTCACAAAATGGCTGACAAGCAATGCATCATAGATTATACACATGAAATGCATATCAGCAAATGCAATTTTAAAACACAACTACAAATTTATTACTGATGTAAGTACATATCAAGAAATAATACATACGGCAATGCGGAATCGGGGCTGGATGAATAGCAGCCGATGCGTGCCCATAATTTTGAGCAGCAGTTACAGCACCGATATGATTCCTATTGTTGATACTGGAAGCACCACCGCCACCACGCACATCATCTTCAGATTCGTCATCTGAATCGCCGTAATTAGCGATTATACCGGCCAAAGGATTCATTTTGCTCATATTGAAAGTTGACACCACAAGGACAAACTAATTAACTATTTCTGATCCGAAGTAAAATGAGCCGTGCATGAAGAAGCATGATCTAGATGATTAAATAATTTTTAATGCACTGCAAGTCTACAATATGTAAATTTTCCGTTAAATTAATATCTTGCGTTTGATCAGTTTGAACTTTGATGCCCTTGTTCTCACTCCTCACGTTTTTTTCATGTGACGCACTGACGCAGAAAGAATCAGAATGACGCTACGTATGACGGCCATTTTGAAATTTTGCAACAGATTTGCAATAATTTCACTGTAATTTGCATGGTGAATTTCTACAATTTATGTTGCCAGTTTATAAATGGTTTATAAACTGAAATACCATTAAATCCACTGACTTGTGATTAAATCCCATTTATGAAAGAACCCAGAACAATATTATACTATTTAAGGGGAATTTTATGAGAATGCATAGCTTTTTGTCATAGATATTTTAATGTTTTAAAAATTATAAATGAGATCAGAAATCCGAAAATTAGCAATTTAGCTATTTCTTTTTTTTTTTGTAAAAAATGGCAACAACAAAATGAAATCGTTCCAAGGCACGCAAAATTTTTAATTATAAAAATAGTCTTTTTCTTTTCCATTTTCACAATTTTACGGTAGCGCACGGATTAATTATAAATAATATTTATTCAAAATCAGGAAAAATAGGTTATCAATGATTTATTTACAGCTATCCTTACAGGCCTTAACCTAATGCGATAGTGCAGTGTTTAATCTTAATGCTATAAAAATATTAGAAAAACATGAAAATATATACCTAGGTATACAATATCCTTATGTACTATTGCACACCTGATACGCGACATGAGTAAAGTCCTTGGGGGTGCACCCAAACAAGTCGACCACAGAGTACATTGAAGTCAACTTTCTCAGCTACTATGTTGAGCTTGCGAAGCGCCACTTCCCACCTAGTTTTCAGCTTTATGGTATCCCTCCATGCCCATCACAAATAGAGTTGAGTATAGTAATGGATACCCGGGATATACTTTATACATTTTTAATTAAAGAAAACGCAAAAATTTGTTCTGAATTTTTACCCAAGTGGCGGCACCGTACTCAACTACTCAAGGTGACTTCTGACAAGAGCATCGTATAAGGCCCTCAAAGCTGTTATGTTTGTAAATTCATTCGCTTGTCGTAATCCTATAATACTAAATTCCTGTAGGCCTTGTTGCAAATGTTAACTATGATGTGTTTTTTGAAATTTAAATATGTCGTAAAGTAAATTCCCAGATCTCTAACTTCCGTGACTCTTTTTAAAGATTCCCCCGTCTATTTCATATTGGCAATGAGATGGATTGCGAACTGGAGAGAAAGACATCACTGAACATTTGGTTAAACTTATTCAAAGAAAGTTTATTCTCTTGGCTCCACTACCCTGTCTATGTCTCGTTGAAGTACCTACCTCATGATCAGTGGTATCTCTCACCACATGGAATAGCTTTAAATCATCAGCAAATAGTAAACAGGCTGATTCCCTAACTACCTCTGGTAAGTCATCAATCATTATTATAAAAAGAAGGGGACCTAAATTGCTGCCCTGACTCACACCAGATCTTGTGAAATATGGTCTTGAATAACATCCGCCACAGTCAAAAATTCTCTCCTGTCATGCAAGTAACGAGAAAAGAACCTTAACGTATGTATTGTACAACCTTTGGTAGCTAACTTCGCTAATAAGACATCATTGTCGACCGTATCGAATGCTTTTTTAAAGTCGAACTAGGTGACATCTACTTGCATACCAGCTGCATCCACAGTAGGTACCTACCTAAACCTTAGCTGGAGCAGAGGGAACAGGAACCGGTCTATAATAACCAGCTTCCGGTCCTCCCCGACCTTTTGGCACTGGAACCACACGAGTTAACTTCCAACGGTCAGGAAAAGTTTCTGTTCTGATACAAACATTAAATAAATGAAGTAGAGGTTTAACCAATACCATGCGACTGTCTCACTGACTGTCAAGAATAAATGGTGGTATGCCGTCAGGTCCTACCGAGTGCTTGGACGGTAATTTTGCAAGCGCACGGAGCACATAACATCTGCTTCATTTAGCCTATTTAGATGTACCCAGGCGCCGCTTGGTGATGCTGTAGTACTCGCTGTCTCTACATGTAATGCTGCCGACTTTGGATTGTAAACAGAGTAAAAAAATCTCGCGAACTCGTCGGCGGATTCCTGAAGTGCAAGATTCACCTCCTCCCTAGACAATCTATAATTTAAGTATTGGTTGGAGTTACCTGTTTTGCTCTAACGTAATTACAAAAAGCTTTAGGATCAGTTGCTAGGTGAGCCTGTACCCGGTCTCGATAACGATCATGACTCATGAGCTGATGAGCTTCCATCATGTCAGTTTTAACTCTCGCTCGATATTTAGAAAACTGCTCGTAATGATTCGCTAGTCTTATACCCCCTTATTACAAAAAACGGACTAAGCATTAAACCAGGTTTAAATTGACAACTTTGACAAACAATGGCTTATGTCAATTTAAACCTGGTTAGAAATAGAAAACATTTATTGGTACAAACACAAGACTTACCTACTAAATAACAAATATATAGATTGAACAGTTACAAAACAAACAACAATCTCGTGTCTGTACCAAATAGGCACCATTTCAGCATACTGCCGAGCACAAGTGCCCGGCGCTGGTTTTCAAATAGGCCTATTTATGTTTTTTTTTTTTATACGACGACGGTGGCAAACAGACGTACTACGGTACGGTACGGTTTAATACTTAGTCCCTATTTTGTAATAAGGGGGATGCTGTCTGTGAAAATGATGTTTTAATTTAATATTAGCAATGATTTCTGGTGTATACCATACCTGGTAAATGCGGCTATGTTATTTATAATAATGAAGAGGTACGCATACGCAATGCAAATGAACAGAATGTAAATCACAGGTTTTTTCTGTAAAGATGAATATTTTGCCTATTAAACTTATAATATTTTTGCTAATATATTTGTTGAGATGCAACTGTTAAAATACCTACCAATTTCTTTGAATCGTTTTCTCAGGGAAAAATACAGAATACTAAAAATAGACAGGGGAGGTAGGGCACAGCCATAGAGTAAATAATACTTGTACTTGTGCCCTACCTCATCTACCTATTTTTAGGGTTCTGCATTATTTGGATTATATTATATATGTATATAAACCATAACAAGGTAAACCTCTTTACCTGACTATGCGACGCAAGAGAGGTTAATGTACACATTATACATATCATTATGTTATAGATACATATCGAGGTAAACCACAGAATCAATAATAGTACTACGTAGCACAGCTTAGCACAGTCTGGATCGATAGTGATTGGATAATAAGACCAAATAGCTTATCACAATATTTTAATTATATTTATTTTACATTAATATAAAACTGGCTTAATTATTTATAGGCACGTGTACAAAAATATAAATAGTCTAGTTCTAGCCTATAAGCTATATCTTAATTATTTTAGATATAGGTATTATACAACTTAATAATTAAGTAGGTACGGTAACATATTATGGTAGGTATCTAGTATTTATAAATATATCCACAACATTCCTTCAGTTTTTCATTCGATTGTTGCTCATTTTAATTTTTTCAATATATTAAAATTTAATGAGATATGTGTTAAGTTCGAAATTTGCATCGTATAATAATGTTTTGTCCTATTATTGTAATTAAATTGTTAACATACATACTGGCAAATAAACGAATTTGAATTATTTTATGATGACTCACTTTTTTGTGCAACGTTAGTTAATAAGTCAACGTCACGAACCAGATCTGATCAGAGATTGCAGGTTAGTTAAAACAATGTAAAATATATGAACATTGTCAGCTCATTATTGGAAACTGCTTGCATAATATTAAATATTAACCACTCTGTCGGTATGCTTAGAACATTTTCACCTTCAATGCAAACATAAAACTGAATTTCAACTATTTACATTATATTTACCCTGCAATTTTAGATCATTATACCATCACCTGATCAGTATCACTGCACATTACTTCATAACAAATTCAATTCCACTGCACCCGACCGAACACATTGCATAGTTTTGCAGGGCGTTATTTCCATAGTTAAATAGCTATATGTAAGCATTATGGAGACTAACTTTATATTACACTTTCACCTAATACTAAAAAGTGTAGCAAACATATTTTTAAAATATACTTGGCTCCTATTTAATAACCAAAATTGAAAACCAAGAAATATGACACTAAATTGCGAAGTTGCCACTGTGTTTGTAGTAATAGTAGCTAGGCTAACTAAGTACCTTATTAATTATAATTAGTAGGTAACTTAGTAGATAGGTATCTATATTGTTTGGCTTGCACATTTTATTTTAAATCCTTCAGGATAACACATCCCTGGTCCGACCTTGAAATAGAGTAGGTACATCATTATATTTTACGTTATTTAAAGGTGTTTTGTTTAACCTGTTTTATTACTTACAATTAAGTACTTAGTAAGTATAAGGTAGAGAGGACTAAAATGAGATAGAATGCTCTTTAGGTAAAGACACGTAATAAAACCTGTCTTAAAGTCTACAATTAAATAGAAGAATCAAATCTTTGTTTTCTGTATCGGAGTGACAAACTATTTAAATAAAACGCAGTTTAACTGTTGTTACCGCTTCAAAAAGCATGGTTGGCAGGTACCAGGCACTAAGTATGCCGGGTGACATTGAGGACATTCGAGACTTTCCCCAAAGCTTTTCATTCCAGGTGACGCCACTTTCACCTGAAACGATGTCTGAGCATCTTTGCTTTCATAACCGGGATGCGCGTTATCTAAAGGAAAGACGTAGTCAGGAACGAAGTACGAACTAATGTTATATTCAATTTGACTTGGTTGAGGTGATGTCGTTATTGGAGTAGGTCTTGTCACAGTGCTGAACGGATTCTTGCCTTCAAATTTGGTGACGGACCTAGACTGCGGTTCCTTTGTTGTGTTGGTTCCATTATTTTTGGTTTCAGAAGGAGGAATCAAGTCAAAGGCAGGCACGGCCCATCTCCACTCATAGTATATTGGTGGTCCAACAGTCGTTGTCGGAATAGGCTCAGAAAATGTCTTGGGTGGCACTAATTCCTTTTCAGGTTCTGAAATATTACTTCTTTGTGACCCTTTAGGTAAAGTTTCTTCACTGGGTTTTGATTTAGTGTTCACTGAGTCGACTTTTGTGCCAACAGTGAATGATTTGTCATTATCAGACCGGATTGTATTGAGCTTATTACCAGAATTCTTGTGTTTCCTAGGAGTTCTTTCTTCTTCTGAGCTGACCTGTCCATCAGGGAGATGTGCATTTAAGTCAAGAATCTCAGATGTAGACATCGCCGTTTTTTGGAAAACTATCTCAGGAGAAGTTGGATCGAAACGTTTTATAAATTGGAAGACTGCATCTTGAGCTGGTCCTGCACTTTCATCTGTTGCTGAATCATCTTTGCTATTCTCAGGTATAACTGGTGGAACTAATTCTATGAGAGGCGGAGGGATGGTTGGTATGTCGTCCTGTTGTAATTTGGGGATCGGTGTTGGTCTGAATGTTGGTAGAGGTTCTTGTGAAGCAGCCTGGTCGAGGTTGTCATTGTTGGGTCCAAAGATGTCGATGGTATCTTGGCGACGGTTTTTGTTAAGGCCTGCTGAGAAGGTCAGTGGTTTGATGTGGCTCTTGCTCTGTCTGGTGTCTAGATCATTATCTTCGACATCAGGGAGCTGAAATAGAATAAGATATAGATTAATGCTATCTAATATTACAAGATATTCTGTTAACAGTAGGCTATAGCACCTATTAGTTAAAAACAATTGTGCATTTTGTCATAACTAAACTAAGTATAAATTTATAACGTGGAGTTACATTTAAGTATCGACAAAAATAATGTAAAACAGGGCTCAAACCTCTATAGGCTTTATTTTATTATAACTAAAACAAAACACGTTCCCGTATGTAAAGGTTAAACGCGTGAAATTGACTGATGAATGAAGAAATGATATAATGTAGAACAATATTGTAGCAGATCGTTGCGTTCATGTTTGCGTATTAGGTACTTAGTGCTTCTTAAAAAGTATCTACTCGTAGCAATGTCGATGCAATAAAAAGAATTAGTACCTAGATATATTATAATGACCTTTTACGTTAAAAATAGAGAAATGTACCTCCCTAAGTGTGAAAATATAAGTGCTTTAAAAGTATTTAGGTAGTTCAATACACAATAATTTCAATAAAATTTATCATCATACTATAAAACACACCACCCATAGTGATGATGATCATGATGATGATGAATAATTTATAAAATAAATTTCTGTTCTGGATGTTTGATGCATTTTCTATCTTAAGCGTCCAGCACAGCGATGCCGGTGACGCTGATCCTAATATTGCCAACATTCAGCGGTTAGGACCGCTCAAGCTCGACTACCACTTTCAGGCATACTTACAGTAAGCCAAGCTATTATACATACCTAGTTAATTATATGGCAATAATTACCTTTGCATCAGTTCTTAATACGTCGAAATAAGGGTTGTAAGGTGGAACAGAGAGAATGTCGGGCCGAGGCGTGCGTAAGCGCATCTCATCATCTGACACAAACGGCTTGTCGCGTTGACCTGCAACATTAAATAAATAAATAAGTAACTACATGAGACCTAGGCATTTCATTATTTTTTGGCAGACGCAATGCTATCCCACACGAATGTAGAAAATTTCATTATGTAGTCTCTATATGTCATCGCTTTGGATCGACAGTTATTTGTATAGAGTTTCCTAAGTTTTAATTATTACTTACAGAATAATAATAGGTACAGGTGCCTTAATACGTGGCCTGAACACTTCTTGTGAAGGTTAAATACAATCGGAAGTAATTAAATGAATTAAAAGTGTATAAATAATGTACTCTATTCAATTAACATCAGCTGCATTCAAAATTAACAACTCAATTAACTTTTAAATTGATGCAATTAGGTACACCATGTTTGATCGCTTGGAAAGATTGCTCACGCTTTTTCCGATTTATGATCATTTTTTCATGTTTGGGAATTAAGTACAGGTGTCCCAAAACTCAACGTCAAGCGGCTACCGGGCGATGGTATAGGCTCATAGGCTGTACATGTTCTGAGAAACATATGAAAAAAAAATCGAAGTCATATGGTTTAGTAATAAAAATTAGTTTTTTGAAAATGTTGAAAATCGACTACTCTGAAGACATTTTTAGGTTTATTTTTTATTTTTTTTTTTTAAAGACAACGCCCGCACTAGGGAACAAGCCCTGTGTCGCGGGGAGCTTTACAAACATTTTATTTTCGTTTATTTAGTACATAATTTTTATGACTGAACCATATGACTTGGATTTTTTTTAATATTTTTCTCAGAACATGTACCTACAGCCTATGTGGTGGGAATCGAACCCACGACTTCTGTCTCAATAGTCAGAGTCACTAACCACTGAGCCACGGAGGCTTCAAATTGAAAATAAATGTTTTATTGAGCCCGAGTTTAATTACCTGCTGCACGCTGTTAGACTATCGGAGGTTTCGGATGCGTGAACTTGTGTTACGAATTAATTCTATTTAATTAATAAATAAATAAATGTTAAATCGTGAGGAACTGGAGATCCTTCCTGTACCAAGTTATTTGTTTCATATGAGCTGTTTGAACCGCTAATAACTTTATATTACGTTTGTTTTTATTTCCTAAATAAGAATGTTTAATAAAAAATCTTTCCTGTCTTATTTTTATCACATAATATTCAACAAAACAAGGAGACTTTGCCAATATTTGAACATGTGAAGAAAACGTGACATTATTAAATTTTTACTTTTACTTAGCTATTATCCCCCTTGAGGGGAGAATGGTAAATTTGAGTCATTTTTGTTTAAGAAACATTTTTTTGGAAGTTTTGTAATTACTAAATATTTATTAATTTTAGTCTATCAGTCTGTGCGATTGTAAAAGTGCCTTTTTTTTAAATCTTTACTCAGATAGATCTATTCTAGCCATTTTAACTGACAACAATCAGAGTCAAAATAATCTGGTAATAAGCCGGATACCCAATACCTGCCTGATAATAATTATGCAGTCCTAACTCCCTAAACCCATTTTTTAAATGCAGTTTTATAAAAAATCTGTTTCTTCCCACGGTACTTATTTGGCCTTTTTTTATTCATAACAGGTGTGTTGTATGACGAATTCAATTAATTGTTTTTTATTAAAATGTAACATTTTAATCTTAATCATAGGTCTTCACCACTCGACACTGTAGCACATAGGTGCTAACATTATAGTTCACTTGATATTGACCTCTAACGTGCCTACATGCTATTGATAAACTTTGTTCTTAGGCTTCTATTAAATCTGACCTCGCTGTAAAATTAATTTATATGCAAAACATATTATTATATGCATATTATTATAAAGAAGTTAATCACTATCAGTAATTATATAATGTAATGTCAGTTATACGGCAGAATTATGAAATCTATTGTACACTACGTTATATACGGAGTGGAGGACGTAGGCTGCAAATTAGCAAAACTAAAATGGAGATCTTCGGGACATGTTTGCAGGATGCATCCAGATAGGTGGGCCCAGATCGTAACGCATTGGCTACCGGAAAATGGATGTCGTCGGAGAAGTAGACCCCGAAAGCGCTGGCGAGACGATCTGGTCTCATTTGACTGGAGGATCAAAACATCCAATAGAGAAGAATGGGAGAGCTTGGTGGAGACCTTTGCCCAACTGTGGGACAAAACAAGTTGACAAAAAAAATGAAAAATTGTACACTACAAAAGTTATAAAATTTATATATCCACTCCGCGCACAAAGGAAAAAGATCCCCATCCCGATCATATCAGCTTTTTACAAAAAAGCTCCATGAAAATCGGCCTATCAGTTTACTACTAGAGCTACAATGACACAAACCGACACACAAAGACCCATCTTTTTGCGTCGAGGATTCATAAATATCGTATAGCGATTTCTAGTAGATACTTTTGTACCTACTACTTGGTAGTCGTCTTCTGTGGAACCTGGAGTCGTCCTGCTTTATAAAACAATTCCTATGTCATGTCATGAGGGACTTCCGTTGTGCTGAGTGACGTGATTTCGATTCCATGTATTTGTCGGTGTAGTGACGTATTAAGACTATCTACATAATATCATTACCCCATGTCAACCCGTGGGTGTCCTACAAGGCGACCAAGGGACTAATTTTAAGCAACAAGAACACTGTTAGAAAAGGAAAATTTGAAACAAAACCCGATACCGACCCGTCTAGCTAGCGTGATATAGTTGGCTAAAGTAAGTACTTCCAAAATGTTTGGAGGAGAGCCGTGCCCAGCATATTCATTTTTGGGTAATTCCGCCGCGATACAGGGCACGTTGCCTAATGCAGGCGTTTAGTTTTGGCCTGTTGGTCTAGTGGTTAGTGACCCTGACTGTTAAGCCGGAGGTCGTGGGTTCGATCCCCACCCAGGACAAATCTTTGTGTGATGAGCCTAAAGGTTTGTTCTGTGTCTGGGTGTAATTTATTTATAATTGTATTAACAAAAAAATAAATGTATTTACAAAAAAAAAAGTATTTAAGTAGTACCTATATCAGTTGTTTAGTACCCATAACACAAGCAAATATAATTGCTTACTTTGGGACTAGATGGCGATGTGTGAATGTGGTAGAATATTATTATTATTGTAGTTTGAATTTAAAAAAAAATTACCAATAAGTAGGTTGGCATCGTAGTCCCTCTCGGACATGGAGCAGTTGACCATGTACCAGTGATCGCAGATGAGCATGCGCTGTTGGAACAGCGTCATGTTAGGGCACTTGTAGCTGAACTGTCGGCCCAGCCCGTCGCACATGTGGTATACCTGGGGACACAACAAAGATTTTTATTTATTTATTTATTTATTCATGAACAATAATAATTTGATTGCATATTAATCTTACTAAAATTATAAATGCGAAAGATAGGATATACCTGGTTATTTGTATCCTAAACACACCAAAACGCCTGAAAGGTTCTGTATGAAATTTGGCACACAAATAGATTTTAGTCTGAAAAAACATTCAGGGACAGGCTACTTTTTCCGATATAAAACGCGAGCGAAGCCGAGTGTGGAATCTAGTTGTACAGTGTAGTTGTATAGTGTATAATTACGCAAACTTAATCAATCAATCAATCAATCAATCAATCATTTATTTGCATTGAATGTATGTACAATATATTTGATCTTAAAGCTAGGTATTTAGTTCTGATACATTCCACCCATTAGGCATGCAAAAATTAATAAAGATAAAATAAAATACATAGTCACATCAGGCAATATAGAAACTTAATTATATAGGTAAATAGGGAAATTAAATTAGTAGATTAATAATAAGTATTTATGTCAATTGTGTTATTAATGTCAAACTATAAAATGATGATTGTCAAATTTTATAAAAATTTAAATTATTAGATGTGAAATTGTATAGAATGAAAGTTATTACATGTCAAATTGTATAGGTATAATGAAAATTGTAAAATGTCAAATTGTAAAATATAATGCTGATTATTTATGTTAAGCTGAATCATCAAAAAATTGTTTAACTGAGTAATAACATTTATTAATTAAGAATGTTGTGAGATCCCTCTTGAATTCACATAGGCTTTTATTTCTAATATTTTCAGGTATTTTGTTGTATACTCTAGGTCCCATACAGAATATACTCTTTTTCAGCAGTGCTGTATGTGATCCAGGAATGGTCAATAAGTGCCTGTATTGGGATCTCAACAATGTAGGTCTTTGGCTTGTTTCAGCCACCGACGGAAACAAATGTTTGTTTTGCTTAACAAATAAGGCTATTTCCAATATGTAAAGACATGGGAAAGTCAGTAATTTTAGGGACTTGAACACTGGGACACAACTATCAGTATATTTTAAACCTTGCATGGCTCGAATACACCGCTTTTGGGCCCTGAATATGATTTCTCTGTCAGAACAATTACCCCAGAATATCACTCCAAATCTTAAGACACTGGAGACCAGTCCATGATATGCAATAATTACTGTTTTCAAACTAACTTTTTTACTCAATGCATGAAGTGCGAATGCAGATGTGCTCAATTTTTTACATATATCTTCTGCTTGGTATCTCCATGTTAAGTGGCAATCTATGTGAATACCTAGAAAGCGTGTGTTATCTACTTTTTTTATTGTCTGACCATTGTAACAGGTGTTAATGTTTTTATGTGAGAGTAGACGTTGATGAAAATGCATAATATTGGTTTTCTCTAGGTTAATAATTAAATTATTGCTGTTCATCCAGTTTATAAATAAGTTCTACTGACACCAAGACAGCCAAGTTTGTCGAGACACAAAGCGATAGACGGAAGATTAATTTATCACACATAGTTCCTAACCAAGTATACAAAATACAAATACAGTGGTACCGCTTATCTGTAAGTAATCTACATTATTTATTTTTTACAAAACCTACAAGTAAAATACTGAAATATTATATGTAGTACCTAAGTAATACCAATTATAAACATCCCACACTATAACTAAGCTAATAAGGTCATTTAGCATATAGCCGACATTTTGACGTGTTTAGATATACAGGATGTATTCCTATTTATGTAGATAAAAAGGCAGTTAAATATTGCAACTATTGGTATAAGTAATTTTAATATTAGCTCTTGATTCCTCAAATTCAAAAATGATAGTGTTTTTTTTTTCAGTAGGTAGTATTTTTGCCTTAGTTTAATTATTTTCTGGCGGGCTCTTTGCTTCTTCGACCAAGACTGATCTGTTATAGCGCCCTTGTTATTTATTTAAAATTCTCCGCTTTGTCCTGTACCTACTTAAGTACTTCCAGATTTTCTGAGCTGAGAGATTTTGTATCTGTTATTTCTGGGTTGATCAGTTGAAATCAAAGATTTTTAAGGTGATTAAATTCGACAGTGGAATGCAGGGCAGCAATGCTTTTTATTTATTTTTTTGCTACGAGTTTTTTAAATAAGTTACTTGAGTTACTTGTGAATGATGCAAATTAAAAATCATACTAAGTACTACGTTTATAGTTTATAAAAAGTTTGTAAATACGTACCTACCCTGTATTGGTATGGGTAGAGACATGTTTTTATTTTTAAAATGATATTTCCCCTTCATTTGATTGACATTGATGTTGGTAACCTATTTTATTATTGTTGCCTTTTTATAGTCTATTTTAAATTTTAACAATTGCATTTATGTACTGTAGAACGGGGTGGCGAGGCAAATGAAAGTCGTCGCTTGTTGTTACTGCTTTCTACTGTCTACCGGTAACGCCATCTGTTAGATAATGGTTATACTACTGTTACAGTACATAATAATACAAGCTACACTATTTTAAAACTTAAAGTAATTTAATTAACTAAAAATAAAAAATAACATTATTTATGCTGTTAAAATACAGTTTTAGTTTATTTACAACCAGTATACATATTACATGCTTGAAGAAAAACTCAGGAAATGCCGAATGTAACAAGTTGTTTTATTAAGGTGTTTATTTTGATTCCGACATAGTGCTCGTACACGAACTCAACAGGAAGTTTATGTTAATTGTTAATTTCAATATAGCTACCGTTTTGTTACAACTGGTGAGTCCGGCAGTTATGACTGAACTGTGAAATACTTCTTTTGAGATGTCGTATGTCTACTGCTGCCAACCACTCTTTGCATGTCGACCGCTGGGAGTCGACATGATGTTGAGAGTGAGATCACCAGAATACCGATTTTAAGTTTATCACGACATCTGGCAGCTATTGTATTCGTATTTAAAAAAAATATCATTATAGAGATTTTATCTCTATCGCGGGAGAATAAGGCCCCACAGATCCTTTACACAATTGACACTAGAAGGGATATTTATATTTTTCTATTTTTTATTTCGACTGTCACATGTAGCGGTTAAGGTGGTCACCTGGCCACTAAAACTGAGTTTTGTGGGTTCGACTCCCACATGAGACAAATATTTGTGTGATTCCTAATTATTTATTTGAGTCTGGACTAGTCTGGACGCAATGTGTCCGTTACTTATTTATTTTTTTATTCTATGTTTGCAAAGTCTCCCACGATACAGGGCGGTCGTTTAATTATCATTTTAAATAAAAACCTGATACTGTACCCCTTAAGGTAAGAATATCAGGTTATGTTAGATATTTAAAGCTAAATCCTACTATTTTCCAATAAATATCCTCTTTTCCGTCAACTTGTTTTTGCAATTTTCAAGTTGATTGTCAGCTCACCATGAGACAGCTTGCAGTACCTACTATTGCTACACCACTATGATATTCCTCTTTACGCAGACACGTGACGTGCGGTATAAATCGCAAAATTATTTACCTATACAATAGTAAAGAAATTATTACAATCAGCAAATTCCGTCTTGAATAATTGCATTAAGGTTGATAATTGCAAAGTGGAATTGATCATCTTACAACGGTTTTTCAATGAGGGTGTTATATATTAGGTAGGTTTCTAAAGTTCAAGCGAGGCTAATGTTTCGTCGTGATCGACTCACATGAGCTGAACGGGAAGAAGGGTCAAAGGAAACGCCGGCGCTTACGTTTTTGTATTCATTTGTTTGATGGTAGCTACAAAAAAGGTGCAACAAAAACATAGGTAGTTTTTTTCGTATAAATTATTTAATAATGTTCTTATTGTCTTGTCCTTATTTAAAATCATATACAAATATATATTTTTTTATATAGTTTACAATATATATGTATTTAAATATAACCGGTGCGGTAGTTAGGACTTCAGAGATAGGAATCTCTTTACGATGAAAGAAGTAAGTAAGTACTTTATTTTACATTAGACCGACAGAAATTCGTAGCTTTACTATATTTTCACATGTCTCACTAAAACAATGTAGTAATTTAATACTTAAGTAATATACACAAAAAGTTAATAAAAAAATATAATTTCCGTCAGATAATTATAATTATATTTTCTGGAAATCACAGACTACGAGTGAAGTAACAAAAACATTTGATGAACTAAGAGACATATTATGCAACATTAACAAAAAACTGATCGTTTGGACTGATGCATTTGCAGGAGTTTTTGTACATTTTATAATGTATACCAATTATTTACATAATGTGCTTAAGTTATCATAATTATTACCTTTTGTTGTAAGTTTGAACCTAGGTTAGTATGTCAATGTAATCGTTAGGTAGGTATATACTTTGATACGTCAATCAAGGGGTATCAAGCACCTTGGGCGAGGTTTTCACAGCGCGGTAATTAACTAATTAGTACGGAATTGAGAAAACCCTGAAAATATGGACTGGATTTTACTAAATTTAGATTTTTAGCCGGATTTTATTCTTAGGCAGTAATGATGCGCAGTAAGTTTTATAGTATCAGCTATATTTTTGGTGGTTTCTCTTCGTGCTGGCCACCACGCAGTTGATCTAACACGTTTTTTCAATGCACTGATGTCAACTTCCCTCCATTGGGATCAAATAGGGTTTTTGCAATTTTAGCCCGAGGCAACAAAGTATACTATAGACAACAGTTCGCATGACGATATCATTCCGTCAGTTAAACGCAATACGTCATCGTTTGCATCAAACTTCCAGACTGACATCCTCTGTGGTCTTTAGGTATACTTTAAATATTGTGAAAAACAAATCAATATTTGCCAAAGAAGCAAACAACTGCACTTAGATTAAATCAAATAATGTTAATATTAGTGCGTGCAACATTAGTTAGGGAGTATTGATGGAACTCGTACTTAATCACTTAACACCTTCACCCTAAGCATTAGGGTGGGTCACTGAAGTATGAGAAAAAAAAAATTGTTTTGTTTTGATTTCTAATAGCAATATAAATGTGTCACATGATTATATAAACTAAAATAAAAAGTTTCATCTTAATCGGATATTATCTACTGCCTCCGGATTGACCTTGAAATTTGGAAAATATTGAAAAAAAGAATATTTCTTAAAACTCGATTAAAGACCTACTTTTAGTTGTTAGTGTGAAAATAAATAATAAAACATAATATTAGAACCCCATATTTTATTTAAATAACAAATAATAGTCATAAGTCTTTTGTTTATTATAATTATGAGGTACTCAAATCTACACAAAAATCTCTCTTACTATCGAATTTTGGCATGAGTTTACGAGACTTTTCTTTTCTTTAATAAAACCTTTGCGTGATGACTTTGTACGTTTTGTACGAAATCCTGAGGAATTACACTTTTAACAGCTCTTTTAACTGCTTAGGTGTGGCAAGGTAACCAACAAAAAATATTTTATTGTCTTCTCCACGAGCCATGTAAGACTATGCTCTTCATTAGAAATTTGCTTCAGGATGGGTTTTGTTACCCAAATCTGCCAGTCAATAAGATCGTAGTACCTATACTTATTAATGTCTGGAACTTTAAACAGTCTTACATTTTGTGTTTTTTAGCTCGTGCTTTTAGAATTCGACGCAGAACTAATTCTCCTATATGTTTTTCAGAGTCTGATAACATTGCTAGCAATAGATTTTCAGGATAGGCAAAGAAGCTATTGCGTTGTATAACCAGATCAATAATATCTTCGAAACCGGTTGATAAGTTACGAGACCTAGATATTAATTTCCATAAATGTCTTCCTCCATCTTTGCAACTAGGATGGCTTTTAATGTGAAACCATGCCGGAGCGTATACTTTGACCACATACGTTGCTAAAGTACCAAGTTTATCGGAAGGGTTCGAAGTTGCAATGTATCGTAGAACTCTGTTAGCTCGCGTGAGCCACCTTGCAAATGTAAGCTAAATCTGCAGGGCATTCACCAGTTGTACTAGCTGATACTATTCTGTACAAATACAATTGACCAGAAGTGAGGTCATTTGTGTTTATCAGAGGGATTTCACCTAGAATGTATTGGAATTAGGCAACAGCTTTTTCTTCGCAGTTTTTCAAGGCATTTACGATTTCTCCGTTAAATATTCTTGGGTCATAATAATAATGTCACATAATGTCGTGCCATCAATTAAAGAAAATAAATGTCGAAAATAAGCTCTTGGTACTTGCATACTAATATTATATATATACTAATACAACATATTATATCAAATAAGACTTTGCTAGAAGTGAGAAAGTCTTCCAAATGTTTTTAAGTATATTAGAATGCGATTTTATTAAGTTTTTACACTTAAGATGATAAGGTTTAAGTATTTGTTGCACTCTTACATGAGATACAATCTGTTTTCATATGTTTAAAATTTTTTAGACAACAATCTCGGCAATTTTTGAAATTTGTTTCCTCCTTATTGGTATTTTTGGCCATTTTGATGTTCTTGTCCATTCGTAGCATTTTATTATATCTTTCATGAATTGGAAGAACATTATATTTTAAATCACAAGTACCTATTGCCAAACACAGGTCATTCTCATGCTTTTCGAGTAAGATTCATTTTAATAAATAACAAAAACACATCTTCGTTTTACCTAAGTGCAGCGCAACTAAACCACAGAAGTAGACAAAAAAGGGTAAGATTTAATTATATATTTCAGATATACCCATTTAAGAATTTACACATATTATTGTTATAAGCTGTTGTACGGTATAGTGTGATCCTAATATATTAAATAAAAGCAGCTTTTAAAGTGTAATTAGTGTATTTAAGTATCTTAGCAATTTATATAAAATGAGGGCAATTATTGACTTTTTTGAAATTTTAAAGTGGATCCGGAGGCAGTTACACTAAACAGATTGAAATTATATTTTACACATAGTTTAATGACACTAATTGGCACCATAATATCGCTATTAGAAACCAAAATTTAAAAATAAAGTTTTTTGACCCACCCTACTAAGCATACCACCAAAAGTTCACGTTTACCTCAAAGCCGTCTATCCCATAGTTTAACAAAACACAGCTAGTTTACTTCACACAAATGGAGCACATTTCATTTTTACCCTATGTTGTTGTAGTTGAATGTAAGAATACCATTGTTTATAGATTGAAAATAGTTGGTGAACAGGTGAACAGCATTTCAAGCATCATATAAAAAATAGAAGGTACTTATACCACCATCTATAGAGTATTAGTTAGATCTTTACAGTTTTAGAAGATTGATTCTAAATGCTTCTGACCCCACGGATAAAATATAAACATGATGATAAATAAAGAGACGAAGAAGTATTTTTGGATTCCATTCATTCGCTGATTTTGAAAATCGTTATTATACTGTCGGCCGAATCGCTCAATCCAAGCAGCGTCGTTTTCTAATTCATTAATGACGGGTAGCCTTAGAGGCACCCATAGGATGAGATAAGGTGGTTACAATCTAAGCCTGACACGGGAGCTTAATAAACATTAAAGCATCATGAACCAGCTGTACTTCATAAAGCTGTGAAGACACTCATTAGTACAATACCCAATTATAGTCGTAAGGTTAAGCCTCGTTCAGTCACGGCTGCCAGTGTTACTGGGTGATTGTCTTAACTACATGCGTTACTTTTGTTACGTAACGCGCACAGTGCACACGCGATCAACGCACGATGTTAATTATTGAAAAGATTCTTCACTCAAGTGGAAGTAAATATGACATTTGAAGGTTTCCACAGATCGTGAACTTTGCTTTGAAATCTATCTTCACTGGATTTTTATTTTAAAAAAGGTAATTATATGGGTAGGTATACTAATATTATAAAGCTAAAGAGCTTGTTTGTTTGGTTAAACGCGATATTTAAAAATTCTGAACCGGATTGATAAATCTTCTCCTTCTTATCGTATGGGCTTGAAGCTTGGCCTAGTGTTCATTATCAAGTCGCCCAGAAGGCTTCCAACTTGACTTAACGACTAACACATTAAGTGATAATCGGGACCAACGCGACGGCTTTACCTACTTGCCTTCCGAAGCAAGACGCCTGGGAATGAAATTTTCACACAAAGTCACCAACATAGAAAAACCTTACCGAACGTTTCTTAACCTCATCTTGTTACTTTTCATCAAGACTGGCGTATGAAGGATGTGATCATAATACAGATGTTAAAAGAGGTAAACCTCGAATTCGTAGCCTTTAAATGTGTTTGGTAAATGACAATAGATTCGAGTCTATTACATTGGACTTAATAGCTGGCAAAATTGGCGTGTGGCATCATTGTCTAAGGAATAAAGTTTTACAGTTAGAATAACAGGAAAACAGTTTATAAGTTATATAATAATTATTATATAGGTACTCCTTGTAGAACAGTACAGTAGTATTTTAAATACTTAATTAGTTATACGCACGCAACACGATCAAATAATTTTATTTAAGTACATCGGTTTGTAATTATGTCTTTTGTTTGTTATTTTGTAGTGTAACTTTACGGTAGATGAGTTAAATACATAACTGTGGTAGGTACCTATTCATCACGATTCTTCTTAATTGTTTTCTTTAAAGTTGTTTTGTAATTACATAGGTACTGGTTGGATGTGGGCGGCACAAAATCGCTCGTTGTGGCGGAAATTAGGTGAGGCCTATGTTCAACAGTGGATGTCGTTCGGCTAATATGATGATGATGATGATAGGTACTGAAGTTTTTATGTAATTATTCACATAGACTCAGTATTTATGTATTTGCAGTTAATATATGTAGTTATAGTTAAGCGTCGGGATATTTTATGATACTGAGAACCTATAAGATATAGGAAAAGACTTCTTCTGTGCATGAGTGGCTTGCATAAGCAGAGGACATTCATTGCAGTTTCCTAGTGTTATGGATACTTATTCGTTTGCGACAGCACCATGTGCAACCTGATGTGATACAGAACCTCTCTGCTCATCTAATCTAAAAGTTCCTTGTTTCAGCCACGATATATGAGTAATTTAGGTTTTCCTCTTATTTATATAGTTAAAATTTAATATACTTAATATAAGGCTTTTGTTGTTTGTTATTGTCAGGAAAATAAATAAGGCATTTACTATTCCTTATAATATGACACGTGACGTAGACTCGTTTTATAATAATTTAAAAAGGTCTAATTACGTTCAAATTAATACATACATAAGTTTACAAGAAGTACGACAACTAAATTAGTAGAATTATTAGCGCATCCTATCCTTAGGTGATTGAAAAGAAAACTGACGTACCTAACTATAACCAACGTAGGGTATCTGTGTTTACAAATAAACATTTCTATTTTCATTTTCATAAGTGGCTTGGATTACTGAGTTAAAATAAAATTCGAAATCTCTTTAGGAGCTAGTCTACTGATTATTAGCTACTATCCTTGTTTTTGAGTAGTCGTAATAGAGTCTTATAATGATGTCATGGGCTACTTAAATTGCCACATCACGAGAACAAGAGACCCTGGCCCTCGAACTGATTGTCTACTTATAACTTATGACTTAGTCTATTTACAACAAAATGGAGAGTTAACAAGTAACATTGTTGTAACAATATTAGATTAGATCACAGAGGGCGGTCAGGGTCGAGTGTCTTCCTCATTCCAAGAGTGAGGCGAATGTACTGTCACGAAGTTACACGGATGTCTCGTGTTTGAATGGGGCACCTTAATGTGAAGTATACAGTGTAACTTAAGCGGTCAAATTTGGCACTGGACTGATAAAAGCGGGCAGTAGTTACTACGGCTAGTTTACCGTCCGCGGATCCAAAAAGTAGCCCATGTGTTATTCTAGACTATAATCTGTCTAAATCAAATCTAAATCGAATCTAAATATAACTGATTATATATATATAATGCCTGTTGGTCTAGTGGTTAGTGACCCTGACTGCTAAGCCGGAGGTCGTGGGTTCGATCCCCACCCAGGACAAATCTTTGTGTGATGAGCATAAAGGTTTGTTCTGTGTATGGGTGTAATTTATCTATAATATGTATGTATTTACAAAAAAAAACGTATTTAAGTAGTATATCAGTTGTTTAGTACCCATAACACAAGCAAATATAATTGCTTACTTTGGGACTAGATGTCGCTGTGTGAATGTGGTAGAATATTATATTATTATTATATTAACTAATCTAAATTGACCAGACTACAAAATACCCAGACCTCCTTTTTAAATCAGATAATAAAAAACACGGATGTTCTTCTAAAAAAGTTGCTATATTTTTGTGATGAATTGTATTAGTAATAATGTAGTCTTCCTTATGTGTGTTAAATCATCTTTAAATTATATTCTACATACAATCACCATTGCAAAGTATCCATTAGCTATGCTAAAATATAAATGTATATTAGTTTTATTGTATTTTATATTACAGAAATAGATCGACGCTTGGTCAATCTTTATGTTTTATTTAGTATCATTATTATTTATTGGCTTTAGAATAGGTAGACACAGATCGCAATGTCGATCGGGGAACTAGATGGGTAGGTACTCTAAAGATATTTATGTGAATATTAGGATATATTGAGGAAAAGCTGGCGATCTAGAAGCTTTTGACAATAATTGGATAGACTACTTGCGACCGCTTGTATCAACCACCTGCTACGACTCTGACACACATATTATATCGCTTCTTCAACATTCATCAATTTGTTCATTTAATATGATCGCCGCCTCACCTGACCTTTCCTTAGAATGTCCTCAATGGTGTCATTAACGCAAAATAATAATAAAAAAATGGATATTTTTATTTATAAGTGAGATAATTAACACATTTAAACAGCTTATTAAATTAGAAAATTTTGGACTAAGTTTAAGTAAATAAATTTATTATGTAAGTAATTACATTTTTATTATGTCAGACTTCATTTGATTTAATAATCAGCTGTTTTCATAACATACTATTAGTCCGATCAACGAATGCTCTAAAAGAGGGTGTAGAGTGCGTGAAAAGGAACCTAAGCGATTTCTTCAAAAACTTGTTAAGGATGCTTAGAAAGTGAACATACTAAAAGTCCTGACGTTTAGTTTCGTAGTAGAAGGATTTTTTCTCCTAGAACGTACCGTTTTCGAGTTATAAGGCAAAAAATCAAAAATGGTACCTTTACCCCCCCTCCCCTCACCCCGGCTCACCTCCGAAAGGACTTTTAGTATGTTCACTTTCTAAGCCTCCTCAATAAGTTCGCTTAGGTTCCTTTTCACGCACTCTACAACCCCTTCGTTGACTGAACTATATACAAATTATAAACAACGTGTTTACCTACTAGCTTGGAGTTTCTTACCCATCTCAGGCTATTTCACTTAATTTCACAATTAAATTATATGCCTATAATAAACCTACGTCACAAAAACTACTTGATAAAATAATTACCGATTTTACATGGACATATTGAATAGATAAATCATCTATTCGACTCGGTGTCAATCGATTTGACGGATCGCCCAACGTTACTACAAAATATGAAGCCGTATGTTTTATTCATTGAGGAAACAATGCCTTTTGGCGCCAGATTGACAACGTAATAGCTTTGTATATTGTATTGATTGAACACAATATGAAGTCGTTTAATAAAAAACAAAATTAAAAATGTTGAAAAAACCCACGACGATAACATCTATACAAAATAAGAAACGTAACATATAAAAAGGTTTAAATAACTTTATTTTAAATCCCCGACGAAAAGATAATAAGTAGCGTAAAAACAATCCCAAGAAAATCCGTCGGGGGCTGCCATACCCTGACTTGAAATGAACGAAAGTATTGCAGTTTTATGTATTTGATACCTACCTAATTATTAACAATATTTAGTTTACAATATATATTTAATACTAGAAACAGTAATGATATTGGCAGCCCCCGACGAATTTTCTTGGGATTGTTTTTACGCTACTTATTATCTTTTCGTCGGGGATTTAAAATAAAGTTATTTAAACCTTTTTATATGTTACGTTTCTTATTTTGTATAGATGTTATCGTCGTGGGTTTTTTCAAAATTTTTAATTTTGTTTTTTATTTTAAATATTTTCAAAGAGCGCCCTATCTTACTAACTGTAAGTAACTCGTATAAAATTTTAAGAACCTTGACAGATAAATAGAAGTTTTATACTAAGTTATAGAACAAACACATTTTTTTTAATTTACTGTTGCAGTAAGTCTTATAACTTGAAATTATCATTTTAATTTTCTTATTTTAAACTTTTTAAGGGGCGCCTTATAAGTAAGCATATCATCCGTAAGCTCTAGAATGAATGGAATTTGCATGGAGCTTCGACTATATTATATATATTTTATTTTTTGTTGACTTGTATGCTCATCCGTCGCACAAAGGTCGCCGGAGCCCCGCTTCGCGGGGCTCCTACTTCTGAGTGGTTTGAAAAAAAAAAATAACCCTAACCTAACCAGTCCGATTCGGATTGCTCTGAATCGGGGGGTGTTAAGTTTAGCTATCACACATTAATTGCCGTAGCCGGACTGCCGGCGTTAGCGCAGATTTCCACTTATAATAGCTTGTATCTCGAAAACGGTGAGTGCTATCGCAAAAATGATGAAAATTTGGTTACACCCCGGGGTCGGGATACCTGTAAGTTAGAATAAATAAGGTAGGTAGGTGTTTATATAACGTCAGTCTGGAATAAACTCTCACTCTTACTAATTTTTTTTAGGCTTATCATTGTATACCTCAGTACTAATATTCAGTGATATAACAACACAAGATCGGTTTTCGGATTTTTTCCTTTACTTGTGCAACTTGTTATTGCTTCTGGCCAAATTTCATGATTCTAGGTCAACGGTAAGTTCCCTATATATTATGATCGTCAAGATAAATCGTCAAAAATGGAGCATAAACAGCTGTATCTTTTGATTGCGTTAACTTAGAATTTTGATTTTTATTTTACGCCGAGGGTTTGCAGACCCAAGCAAATGATATTAATTTCAGCTTTATACCTCTATCCGTTCTTGAGAAAAATATTCTAGACAGACGGACAGACAGACATACAACGGAGTGATCCTATAAGGGTTCCGTTTTTTTCTTTTGAGGTACAGAACCCTAAAATTGCATAAACGGTCACCCATCTATGAACTGACCTTATCCGAAGTTGCTTAACCTCATGAGTGTAATCAATATCTCAGTACTATAATGCTACGTGCCCCTATACAGTAACAGGTCTAATTATTTTACAGATAACTGTAAATATAAGTTTGCTTAGTCTATTGCAGCGCCCCCTGGCGAAAAAATACAATATCGTGTATCCAAAAGTCATCCTGGATAAATCACAAATACATTACAGAAAACCGTATCGAAATCGGTTTAATCGTTTTAAAGATAGGAGGGCACAAAGGTTTCAACGAAATCAACATAGGTTTGCCTAGTCTATTGCAGCGCCCCCTGGCGAAAAAATACAAAATCTTGAATCCAAAAACAATCCTCGATAAATCACAAATACATTACAGAAAACCGTATCGAAATCAGTCTAATCGTTTTAAAGATAGGAGGGCACAAAGGATTCAACGAAATCAGTGTATTGTAGCGCCCCCTGGCGAGCTATTAACATAACACCTATCTAATAACCTGTCCCCAAGAGCCGCACACACTTTACAGAAAACCGCATCTAAATCGGTCAAACCGTTTCCGTGCTATAAGGCATTATGTTGGAACACACAAACACACAAACACACAGCCTCTCACCCCAAACGCATATACCGTCTCCGTTCCGTCGTGGGTAAAAATAGAATAATAAACTGGTCGATGGAATGTTGCGATCTAAATTAATAACAATAAAATTATCTCAATTCAATTAGACGAGAATTTTTAGGAAATATACATTAGGTAATCAAGATTATCAATACAATAGATAATATAAGAAAATATATATATATATATTAGGTATAGGTTGGGGAAAAAGCTTCTTCGCATTTTTTAAGAAAATTCAAAACATTTTTTAATATAGTTTATTTACATTTAACTAAAGTATGTAGGTACCATTTTGTTCGATAACTTTTTGCCATCTTGTAGGTAGGGTCTTGATACCATTGCTATAGAAATTTTGGGACTTCTAATCAAAATACCGCGACAAGTGGTTTTGGCAGTCCTCTCGTGGTGTTAACCTGACACTGCCAAAAGAATTATGAAGAGACCGAAACAGGTGGAAATCTGGAGGTCAGGACTATACGGCGGATGCTAATGCATCCGCCGTATAGTATGGTATCGCTATCGTATGGCTGGGAGGTATTAATATACCTCCCAGCCAAACTCTCTTAATTTTTGCTGAGTGGCTAAAGATGTGTGACGTCTAGCGTTATCATGATGAAAAACCACACCCCTTCTGTTGATTAATTCCGGCCGCTTTCTCTCAACTTCTTGCTTTAATCTCATCAGTTGTGCGCAGTAGAGTTCAGAATCGATGGTCCTGCCTGGTGGTAACAGCTCATAATGAATAATGCCCTTCCAATCCCATCACACACACAACATCACCTTGTTGCGAGTTGACCCGGGTTTCGCCACAATCTGTGAAGCCTGACCAGCCTTTGACCACGACCTTTTTCGCACGTTCTTGTCGTACGTGATTCACTTTTCATCACCAGTTATCTGCTTCTTCAATAATGGTTCGGTTTCATTACGTCGTAATAAAGAATCACAAATGAGTACACGGTTCATTAGGTTTTTTTCAGTGAGCTCGTCAGGTACCCAAATATCGAGCTTTTTTGTGTAACCAGTTTTTTTCAAATGCGTCTAAAATTTTTTGTGGTCAATTCCCAGTTCTTCAGCTACGTCGTAACTACTGATATGCCGATCTTGCTTCACTTTTTCAAAAATGGCATACATTTTATCCGTAGGGACCAGAGCGACGTGCATCTTTGACATCAAAATTTCCGGATTGAAAACGCTTAAACCAAATTTGTGCTACTCTCACAGACACTGCACTAGGTCCATAAACATTTCTTCGCGGCTTGCGTTGCATTTTTACCCCTTTGTAGTAAAATTTTAAAATGTATCGAATTTCTTCATTAGATTCACTCATCTTGACAGTACGAAAAACAAATGAAAATCACACATTTTCCTAATTTGAATTTGGAATTATGTTCTTTAAAATTTAAACTTTCAATTATACCAAAACCAATATAACCAAAACCAGCCAGATACAAATAGTATAGCCAAAGAGATTTTATTACAAGTTCATACATACTATAATGCGAAAAGACTTTTTCCCCAACCTAATGAAAAAAATAATATAAGAGTTATAAAGACTTTAATAAAATCAGACAGGACACTGATACACAGGCTATGAAATGGATTCTATAATTTTGAACGAAGTCTTGGATATTCGACCAGTAAGAAAAGCAGCAAATAAAAGAAATATGTTTAGGTACCACAAATCACAAAGCCAAAGTCCTTATTTAGAAAAGTGAAAATTTCGTATAGAAGTTATTGGCCTCGCAATACATTTGATCGACATTGAACATTTAACCCGATCCGTACTTTAATGCGAAACCTCGGAGTTGTTCCATGGTAGGCTTACGGATTATTCTTCTGAATAGATTCCTTCTGCACGACGCGTAATTAGGTATCGATCACAAGAGTATTAATGCGCCTTGACTCACTTGCCTCTTAGGGCACCCATGAAAGGTCACATTAACTTAAACTATTGTCATATTTTAACGTTGGCCAGTTTTTGTTTCAATAAACTCTTTTTAAATATTATCGTAACCTAGATTACAGACTATGTTTGGAACTTTAGAAGCGAGTCTCCTTGGGCTGTCTCTCACTGAGAGTGTGAAAGCAATACCTAAGAGTATTTTTTAATCTAGCGTTTTTCATTTTCCCTAAATTCAGGTATTGTGTGACATTTTCCCTTTGTATAAAGGAGAAGCTGATTGACTGATTGATGTATCAACGCGCTGCGTAAATCACAGAGTCCATAATATATATCCACACCACCACCCTATATATGCCACAGAGCGAATACCCACGGAATCGGGAATAAATTGTGCTTTATGGTGATAATGGCGCGTGTTAGGAGAGGCCTATGTTCAGCAATGGACTGCAATAGGCTGAAATGATGATTGCTATACAGATTTATATGCTGTTGCATTGCGTGACCCCAAAAGAAAGCAAAAGTTTTACTCTCACTTGTAAGCAGTCAGTTCACTGTCACAAGCAAAGCGATTTAGCAAATTAAAATTAAAATCGTGTTCAGCAAAATTTTATCTTATTTTAGAGTGTAAATTATCTATAGATATCTGTTAGGTAATTTTTTTTTAATGTACACGTATATTTCGGAAACAGCTTCAACCACCGTATCGCGTCCTCACCGTATGTCGTATCCAATGATATTGTATATTAAAAAATACAATATCATTGGTCGTATCGATATATCTACTCGCGCACCGAGGTTTCCGTACGATTATCTATATATATAGTCCGACTCACACTTGCTAGGTTTTTTTTTAAAGAGTAGCCTGAGTTTTGTCCACGTCTCCTCTAACTTCATTCTTATCATCGAACTGGCACTTGGAAAATTTGCTGTCATCTTTTTCATTTGTGTGACCCTGACGTTTGTGTAATGAAATAAAATCTCGTTTATTCAACTAGGTTACAAAGTATCTTTTAAGATAATGATAGAGTTCATAAGTATCATCCAAATGATCCAAATATTTTAAAAATCGCTCCGCTCATACAGTGTGGTCTGACTATAACCATTATAAGTACGAATGAAAGATCAAGGTGAGACAACTGGTTCAGTAGATCAGTGAGGCTACTAAACTGCTGATGCCGCCGCCGCAACTTTGTTTATATAATATAGCATTAATGAGCAATTTCCTTCGTTCAATCGTCGCAGTTTGTACATGGTGTTGTAATTATATGCTAACGATAAATTTTATCAATAGTAACCAGTTAAATATTTGTTAAGATTCGTTTTGTAACGTCGAGGCAACTGAGTAATTGATAATAATATGATTATTTTAAGACAGATTTTAACGATGTAATTAACTATTATAACTTGTTAAAATCTGTTTTAAATATAATCATTATCAAATAAGTACTCTCAAACATTTCTCAGAAAACATGCGTATCAAGTGTTTCAACTTAACATCAAATCAACAACGATGATATAATCAAGTTTAAAAAAATGTTCTAGAGTGGACAGGCAGTTTTTGAGATTTGCGCGATCAAACAAACTCTTTACATACCTTGTAGGTGATTTAGATTTTTAAAGAGTGATCACTACACTTCTACACCTATTCTTTGTTGTGGGTGTTAGTAAATAGGTACTTGTTATAATCTTGACCTTTGTCAGTGACATCTTACTACGTAGGCTTGTGTACTCGTTGAAATAGGTTGAAATAAGTCCTTCAGATTCTGCTCACACCCACACAATAGTTAAAATATATTAAAATAACACTAACCGCGCCATTTTGATTCGAAACCTAAGAAAGATCAAGGTAAATTTAAAGTAGATCAGTTTTGTGAATGGATTAGATATAAACTAATATAATGCATGCTAATATATGTAGGTATGAACGTTGCTTCTTCGACTGAATAATGTGAAAAATGTTAATAGAATAAGTATCATATTTTTTAGTTCATAATAAAGTTAGCTGTCGCTTGCAGCTCTCCCGACCATAAAGTCCTGTGATCACTGGTATTTTAAATAGTTAAAAGGCTTTCTCAAAAACTGGGCATAAGCAACAAAATCTTTTTAAATCTGACTGCTAGTTCCAGAGATTTAAAGCTTGTTCAACCAAAAAAAAAATATAAATATTTTTAATAATAGGTAAGACGAAGAGATTTTTTGTGTCTGAGAGACGTATGGTTGGTTGACTATGGAAGGTTTCTCTGAACTAGTACTACTAATATACATAACATTACGACCTACAGTAGCGAAGAATTTAACATCAATATCAACAAATTGAATTAGAAAACATAATAATATTGCGATGAACTTTGCAAATAGGCACTCATTGGTGCTTTGTGCATTGTGTCTATCAAACTTTTCTGTATAATCAATTTAGATGTGAGTGAAACGGAGCGTAAGTAGCTACTACACAATATTTTAATAATCGATGTGACAGTGCGTAAAATGAGCCGCGTCGGTGCTTGTAACCTTTGTGTAGTGGTCAAGGTGAGCCGACTGGTTCACTCGTTCGTTGTGCTCATTGAAGACGGGCGATGCAGTGAAAGTTAGTAGTTAGGTAGGTACTACTGCTTGAATTTATTTTAATGAACGTGTAACTGCTTTTTTGTCGGTGACACACCCGGAAGGTGAACTTTTACTGCGCAAGAGGTCCCAGGTTCGATTAACGGGTCGGATAACAGCGTTATTAGGCTTTTCTATCTTGAAATTCTCAATAAATCTCGTAATCCAAATGTGCACGGTATCCATCAAATCAAACCACAAAAAAGCCATGGTGGCCGAATGGATATTATGGCCCGGCATGCAAATCATGCGGGCCAAATTCGATTCCAATCGGCAGTACTAATAATTTCATTTTGTGAAATTTATAATTATGTATTAATCAAGTGACTTATCTTCTGCTGACGGTGAAGGAAAACGTCGTGAGGAAACCGATATACCCTAGAAGAAATTCTTAATTCATTGGGAGAGCTAGAATATATCAGTAACTGGTTGACGTAGCAAAGAATCGGCCCACGGTATCTAACTCCAAAAAAAAATAGAATCGCCCCCTATTACAAGGGACCAACTAGTTTGCGAAAAGTGGGTGTGACGGTGGTGCCTACTGCCTACCCCTTTGTGGATAAAGGTATGCTGCTATGATTATTGCTGCGTTGGTATCCGTCACTCGTATCCTATTTGGAAATCGTTTGAGAGCGCCGATAATATTTCTTTACGTGAAATTATTTAGTTGTTTACATAAATATGTTCTATGATTGCTACGGTTTGCAAAATCGGAAAGAAATAATACAAGTAAGCCAACAAAACGTCTGAAGACATAATGTAAATAATAATTTTAATGTCAATTTGGTAACCAAACATCGGTGTGTAGGCATATGATATGAATTGCAAAACATATAAGTTAGATCCTTGTAGGTACGTGTGATGTGGGCGAGTCACGCCAAAACAAACATAGTTTGTAATAACACATTACTAATAGTTTTGTTAAATGCTTGCATGGATGTTTCTCCAATCCATTTTCTAGCCTCATTATTTGCAGTAGTAGTGCGAATCCGGGCAAGTACTACCCTCCTATAAAATATCGATAACCTAGTATAGGTGTTTTTTTATACTACTATAAACAGTCCCCCTAATGGTAAACGGTGACCGTAGCTTATGGGCCAACACACTGCAACAACAGGGGACTCACGAGCGCGTTGCCGACCCCTAAGAAACCTATTCATTCCTCTTTTAAAGAGAAGAACCCCATTTTTTAAGTATACCTAGATGGGCAGCACCCCTGTTTTCCTTTTGGGAGCGTTTCCCTTCCATCCATAACAAATAGTTGCATAACACTAGTTTTAATCACTGTATCATATCAATGGAGTTTTTGTTATCAGTCGCGAGAACAATTATATACACGCACATCTACTGTCGCATACCCATTGTTATTAGATATATATAGTATCTACTATAATACCTAGGAACGTTGTAAAGTTACATGTGCAATGTGTACCTATATTTTAAACGTGGTATAGGGTGGGTGTCAACTGTACTCACTATAGTGTGTCATTAGGTTAGTATTCGTATCAAAGGGTTAAGTGGTTGGTAATATGGTTGGTATCCTCTTAAGTTTGACTTATTCAATATATTGATGTATAAATCTTAATATTTATTTATAAGAAGGTCCGGTACGCGATATCGCCCGCGAAGTATGCAACTAATAAAATTATAATATAGGTATTTACTTATTTTCTAACCCTCCTTTTGAATCACTATTGGATGAAAACCGCATAAAAATTTGTTGCGTATTTTAGAACAAGCGTACACTTATGAAGAACTGATTTTAATATATATTAAGGCTGCAACTAACGCCCGCCGCTTGCTCGAAATGCGACTGCATATCCACATTTTTTCAAATTAAATGCATTATCACAGGCTATCTAAAATACATTCTAATAGCTAGATTCTGAGACTAACTATTACAGTTCAAAGAAACGATAAAACTGAATTAAACAAAAACATTAGTAATTTCTTATATTATTATCACAAAAATATATAATTTCACAGAGATCATGTATACGAGCTATTACTAGAACAATACGACATTAGTCCAGTGCTATCATCAGAGCACTTACGTCACAAAACATTTGGTAACATTTTGTACATAAGTGTAATTACTTCATTGTGCACAGGTACAAGATGGTGTCGTAAACATTAGGTACGATAGATACAGACAATAGTTCTCACGCTACTGTTACAAGGGGACAAACAAACTGTTGCACTTACCCTGACCTATGCGAATATGAGCGCATTCATAGCTTTACACTAAGTATAAAAGATGTTCAAACCTAACTTTACGTAATACAGATCGTTTACAAGCAATTACCCTAATCTTATTAATAATACATTATAAAATGCGAAAGTTTTCGAAATTCAAACTTCAAAATATTTATTAAATTATTATATAACGGGTCTACGTCACGTATTATATTTAAGGAATATGAAAATACCTTATTTGTTCATTTTCCTTAAATATAATACGTGACGTAGACCCGTAATATAATAATTTAATATGTGTACAAGTCGCGAAAGTTTAAAAGATTTTATTCAAAATATTTATTGCGATTATGGGTCTATTTTAATTTTATTTTATACTTCGATTTTAAATATTAATAAAATTTAATTTAATTTTATGAGAGACTTGTGAATAAAACAATTATTCTATCTCCAAACTGTTATAAAATCTCGTGAAAATAAATGATAATAATTACAATGAACCAGGAACTAAAAGTTAAAAAACGCAAACAAACTGCCATTTAAATATTTTGATTAACGCGCTCATCTTTCTTGTAATTTAATATGAGACTAGGTATGCTTCCCTCGCCCCTTGTTTATTCTTCTTCTCCTAAGTATATTAGAATCGATATATTACATAAGTATATTATAACACGAAATTAGTATAATAAGCAAGCTACCAACTGCGAAAATATTGACCTATTTCGAACTGGCAGCTTCTGAGATCGGCTCATTCAAACAAACAAACACAAGTTCAGCTTTGTACATAATTAGTATGCATGTCAATCGGCTCGTCAAACATGTTTTTTTAAACTTAGCTGAAGATTAATGCTTAACTTTGGAAACTAATTTTGCCAAGTCGCAAGTCTGTTCGTGTAAAGTGAACACTATTTAACAATAGTTTGACGAAGAGGAATAAATTCTCTTTCTTAGATCATAAGTATATGGAACAAAAAAATTAGCACCTAAAAAATTAGTTATTAATATCTTGTAGTCATTGGCGCTTAAATCTTTAGTAGTTAATACAATTCATACTTGGTTAAATATGCTTAGGTATAATATTTATTATAAACACAATTTTGTCAGTGCCATCGACCATAAGGTACCATTTTTCATGGATGGTCAGATATTACACTTTTTTTATATTAACTAACTACTTTAGATTGACTGGTAGAGAATGCCTATCCCCTCAACATACGCCCGCCCATAAGTATTGCGAATATTGGGTAGCGTTGAGTAAAAAATTTCCCTGTTCCTTGTTGGCTTAGTGGCCATTATATGCAACTGTTGAACACGGAGTTATTGGTTCGATCTCCTCATAAAATAAAAGTACTTGTTTACAGAATAAATATTCTCATGTAAGCGTGTACAATTTTTACATTTTGTGCATTTATTGGACTAGTTAGTTTGAGCGACACAGATCTTGTTTACGAGCGAGCGTTGTTTTTGTTAAATGCATGAGATGCTCATGAATATGATGTAACATCATAATTTATAGCTATCAGCAAACAGGCCAATAAATATCTCATCGTCTAGTTTAGTATTCTAAACACACAAACTAGTAAACATCACGGAAGACATCTAATGCATAACTTAGACAAGGCCTCATTAAAAGATATAAATAAAAATAAGTAAAAAATCAAGTTTACTAGCATCTTTAATATCTAAGTATATAGGATAAACAATATTTACAACCTAACACAATAAAAAAAACAAAATATTAAATAGTGGTGAAATAATTAAAAAATGGCATCATAAAATACTTCCGCATCGCTGCCACTGTCTACCGGAAAAGTGCCCAGCAGGCTGGCAGCATTGCCACGTGCTTATTCTTTGTGCAAGAAAATATCCAGCCTGCTGGTCACGGGAAGCGTCGGACAAACGCTTGGATAGCTCTTTAAAAAGAGCGAGTATATAGGTAAGTACATCACTTGTGCGTCAGAGATTGTTTTATTTTGTAAACCTCAGACATGTTAGTGTCAGTACTTTTTCATTCGTCTGATCAATTATGATCAACTGCTGATCAACTGAACACTAGATTTTGGATTATATCCCCACATAGGAACTCTGACTGACTCTGGGTGTATTTTATACCCGCTAATGTACGTAAAGTCAGCGATGCAAGAATGTTTTGTACCACCCTCACAGTGAGAGGGGTACAAAACATTCCTGCATCGCCTAAACGACAATATTATTGTTATCAGGAACATTATACCTAATATAGAATATTGTCGTTTAAAGCAAAAGCCTTATGACTAGTCGGAATTTCGAGCATTTTATAAGCTTAACACGTTCGCGGACACGTCGGTCATAGCATTTATGACTGACGTGCGCAGAATGACGCGCCGGCTATACCCTTCAATATTTTTTTGAACTTTACTGCGACACATGCTATAGCAGCCGAATTTTGATACTACTACCATACAATTAACTATCAAGTGTCCCCAAATACAAGTTATGAACTTGACAAGTGTCAATTTTAATATATTTTTACACATTCAATACTAGTCGCGTACGTCACTTTTGTGTGCGCACTCACACAGACGCACCTGTCATAGCAGCGGCCATTGTATGGCGATTTGTTCACTTGGCCGGCAAGCGCCACGGAGTGAAGATGTAGTGAGAGTGTCTTTCGCGCGCTTTCGGATCAACGTAGTTAGCGTCATTTAATTTTGTTTTTTCAATAAATATAATTATATTACTATTTATATTTAAATAAAAACACTTTATGACATTACAATTAACAATATTATAAATATATACGTAAAATTTTACCAATAGTTTCGTGATAAAAGCCAGGAAAGATACCTCGTATACTCGTATTTTATCGTACATTTTGACTTTCTAACGTAGGTATCTAGTCTAATGTTTGTAAAATGAATAAAGATCGGACCAGCTTCTCTACCATAAGTTCCCTTGTCACTAGTAAAGTATATGTTTCATTTTTCAGATGTCTCGGCAAGGCCCGAGTGGAAGTAAACGAAAGATCAATGATCCATACGAACTAGAAAACGAACGCATTACAAAATTGTTTACCTAATGATCTTTCCTCAGAAGAGCTATCTGACGGTTCAGAGGCTCCAGAAACTTACATATTATATATATATAACTACATTTATTTATGATTGCCAGTGAAGTAAAGGCTCAAGCAGATAAAGGCTATAGCCGATGCGATCTATTTGTGTATATGTAATGTCCGTTCCCATGGCACAGCGTCTAAAGCAGATGAAGGCTATGACCGGTGCAGTCATTTTTAAAATACCTATAATGAACTACCAATGACGGCACGGCTATCGCATTGCATACAAAAATGGAGTGACAAAGTAGCGTTACAAAGTGTCCGCGAACGTGTTAAATTGTCCAAAACATTCTTCTTTAATATAGTTATATATAATATAGTTTTACTTGTAAGACCACGCCACGGCACAAAACATAAATTTTAACTGCGATAATCTAGTGATTGAGAGCCATAGATACATTGTACTTATAAGAATCAAATTGGCAAAACTCTAGACTGATTCCAAATTTTGTTCGATAGATTTAAATAGTACGTAAGTGGTATTGGGTACGGAAATATTTCATTTCTTCATAGCTTAACCCTACGAGGGAAGGTACCAGGCTAACCACATTCAACACACTCATAAAACGTTTATTATTATTAATTTTATTACTTCCCACCTGGCTTTGTCTTTGTACTATCGTGTACTATTCTAAACAGTTAATAAAGCAATAGTTGTCACAACAACAATAAAGGCAAGAGGTTGGCAGGTTAAAATAAATAAAATCTTGCGTGTGGTCGCTTGCGAATAAACATCTATGAGTTTTGTATAAAGTTATACATATAAACAACTTGTTACAATTCTCTCGGCTCCATTAAGTGAAGATATTTTTACTTTTATTACTTTTTTTCCATAACAATAAGCCAGTGTAAAAGTGATGTAATTGACTATTATTATGTGGAAATAAAGAATATTATAATATAAGATATCAAAGACACCACTGGAAAATGGGAGTTAGAGGCCCATTATTAATTTAATTTTACTATATTTATTAATATTATTTATTAATTATTTTATATAGTTACCTACCAACTCTACAAGACCACATCATAATCAGCCCATTTGTTTATAAGATACGATGCCATAGTCAGACACAGAGGCACAAACACCTCAAAGTTATAAACACCCCTCTCTTTACGTGCGTCGGGGGTTAAAGGTTAAACAGGCATACATAACCAACACCAGCCACCAGCCTATTTGCAGCGACTTTGAGATACTTTGGCGGCTATTTCAGTTGATTTTTGTACCGGTTAACATAATAGAGTAATTAAATTGATAATGAATAATTAAAAATACTGATCAATTCTTAGATAACTAAAATTTTTAATTTAGAAACAACAAAGAATCGTAATCAAGTATGTATATAGCTGCCGGCCATTTTGATTTATTATTGAGACCGTTTTGTAATACTTATAAATTTATATGTCACGAGGCGACGATATCGGACCAGTATTGTACCAAAACTTAGTTTATAAGTGTACCCAATTAATCTATTTTAGTTTTTAATTTAGTCTACAGAAATCCTGCTTTTCAAGGTTGATTAATTTTGTAGGTTTTATGTATCACGTGTTTGTCGATAGGCCGTTTGGGGCCGATATAACCAAACGTGTAGAAATAAAACACATCATCCATTAACATTAAAAAAAAAGAAAAACAATGTGACATTATGACCATATAAATTCGTTTATTCACCAAAAACTTCTCTATTTAAACATGGTACTATTTTTTTTTATTTTGTTCTCCTTTAGTTTCTAATTGCGGGCGTAGTCTTTTAAAAATTGATTTATACACATTATACAGCATACCACCGAAGATGCTGAAGCACTAGCCTAAGTCATCTTTAATTGATTTATCATTCACTTGAATTATTCAAAATGCTATTCATTTCCCCTACAGACGTCAAAAGCCATTTATTTATTAACATAGCTGATATAATTTGAGAAACATCAAATGTCTGGCTCATGTCCTGACCTTAGTCTAGCACTTGACTTGGCTTTAATTGGACTGGTGCAATGTCCTCTAACTTGGAATCATGTAGTTGTGTTATTTACACATCAGTTTAGAGGTTAACTACCAGCGAGCAGTGGCTGAAATAGATTATTTTTTATTAACTTAATAAAAACAGTTGCAGGATGCACTTGGAGATTTTTTTTATTTTTAGTGCATTGCATAGTGTAGAAAACAATTATTGAGACAAAACAAAACTAGAAACTTTTTTCTTTTTTTATGAAAAAGTCATGACCTGTATTAAATTAGTAAACAAGCCTTGCTTACCGGGGAACTTTATAAGACTGAAGGAGAAAAATTTCATCCAGAATCGAAAAAACGTCTATGAAGCGCACAAAAACGAAGTCTTGGATCAATTTGAAGCTCACCAATTCGATGCGCACCAAAAGTATTTCCCTCAGCGTGCCTAGTTGGTGTTTTTAATTTAGTAATTTCACCAGGTAGATGGGCTAAGTGGTATACCTCCAATATTTCTCTCAAACTGCAAATATAATAATTGATTCACTGCAAGCGTTTCATCATATTGTACAAATAATGTCACACTTAAAGTTCCATAAATAAAGTATTTATCACGGCTCACGGGCCGCCGCCACCAGCCGGGTCCCTTAACCTTGGTGTTGCGAAAAAATATTTTTAACGATGGCAATAAATCTCTTACATTTAAGCTTTACTCTTGTAGTTTTTAAGGTTAAAAAAATCAAGTGCGAGTCGGACTCACGCGTTGAGGGTTTCGTATTATCAGGGATTATGGCAAAGTATTATTGCGGCAAAAAAAATCATTGTCAATCAACTTGTGTCTCAAATCGAGAGTACTCTATCAAGAGTCTCCGATTGGGGCCGAGACAATTTAGTCCGATTTCAACATACTGATTTCTGACTGCGGAAGCATGCTGAGTATCACCTGTATAATTAATTATTGCAGTCTAGATTTTTATAAATAAGGTTCTGTATTATAAAATAGTTTCCCACGGTAAAGAAAATGTATTTATTTCTCAAACATTAAACATAACGTCAGTCATCATCAGTCATTGTTATTTTACTGTTTTAAATTTCAAATTTTGCACTAATTGAAGAACCAAAATTTACATCAAATCATTGTATTTACATATAAATAATGATTTTATTTACATACTTATTTTCTGATACGGAAAAGTTAGAATCATTCATCTTCCTTATCGTTATAAAGGCAATCTATAAACTAGGCATATTGTCAAATAAATAATTATCAGTCATTAATAAACAGTAGGTATTCATTTATATATAATAGATTTAGGTATATTATCATAATCAGATGCGTTTAAAACGAAGATTCTTATTTTAAAGTTAACTCCTTTAAAGTTATCAGGAAATAATTTTCCTGTTTTGAGGTGAAATTACGTTCAATCATCTTCTTGGTCTAATTAAAAATTATTCGCTTTTTACATAAAAAATATGTTATATTAGTACAACACAATAAAGATGACAGAAGATAATGTAGATCTAAGCATTGCCGTAATTGAAAACGGCTAAAACTATAATGTGTAGCTATCTCTATAATAACTTTATTTAGAATGTTATAATCAAAATTTTTAAGTACATATTATTATGTACAGAAAAATTGTTTGTAGTTATTATCTTAAATGCTAAGCGCAGTACTCGATTGCATATTATAAGAAGTAGTGAATGTATCGATTGCAATAGATTCAGCAAATAATTCGCAATCTTGGAGGATGTAACACCATTCATCATTGTGAATAATTACATAGTTGAAAAATATCGGTGAGAGCTGTGAATATCAAGAAATGATCGATTGGTTTTTAAGTCAATTATGTTTAGATTTCGTTAACGACCTAGGGAATAAATTATTCGGATTGATTTTAAAAGAAGGTTGGATAAATTTAACAAAGAAATACTTTGCCACTTTGGTCTTTAACTATGTACCCGATAGACCTATTGGGTACATAAAAGACTAAGGCTAGCGGACAAAAAATACACTTTTTACGAAATGTATTAATAAAACACTACACCCTTTTCCTACGGTGTAGGCAGAGCTGCATTACACTCACATTTCGCCCGCTATATTTAGTCCCATGTAATAGGGCGTGAGCCTATTACCAATAACCGAACACATTTCCAGGCTCTGGGCTGATAGACATGACATAATGACAGATGATAGAAAAACCCAATACAATAACCAATGGTTTCTGTTGCTAATTTTACAACTTTAAAAGTGAACTCGAAATCAATCGATATCTCGCAACGCGAGTGAAATGTCACAAAATTCAATCAACATCTGTGAGGAAAAAAGGTGAAATATGAAATAATGACCGATGACTTTAAATCCAAGTGACCTTTAACCTCAGTCACATGGCATGACTGAGTCAACTGACCGGCGCGCGCGGGGAGGCGGCGATAGCACTGCGTCGGCTTCCAATTAAAGTTGGTTACGTAACCGATATTAAAATGTCATAACGCAACGTTCAGAGCCACCCTTATATGGTGCGGTCAGTTTGTTTCGCTGTGGGTCATGGTACCATAGAACCTATACAAAGCTAAGATTATGTATGAATGTGATAATCTCAGGAAGTATTGACCTGATATAGAAAATTCTTTTATTATTAGCAAGCCTCTTTATTGAACTAGTCTGCTAAGGTTACAAAAATGCTGGTCTTAGCCTTTAAAGCTCTTGGAGCGAAAGCATTGGACAGCTGTTAGTATGCTAGTATTGGCATTAGCGATAAATCTACATGGTATACCAATGCTCTCGGTAAAGTACCATTTAACATTGTATATGTTATTGGCTCTTTTACTAAACGCCTCGTTAGCCTAGTGTTTAGTATGTGACTGCAGAATACAAGTGTGGGTTTCATATTTAGGTTTGTCTAAATATAAATATAGGTTCTGAATTAGGTATGTTTTTTTAATGATAAAGACATTTATTCGCCAAGAACATGGAACAGTAGCTGTTAGTTGTTACATAGAGTTAAATGCAACATATTATTATTCACCTTTTTTAAGGCATTTACAAAAAGTGTAGAACAAAATTCAAACATATTAATGCACCTATAAAGTTTTACAATTAAAATATTCATTTAAGTTGTAAAAGCATTTTTCAACAAGCCAATTTTTGTGTTTATAATTTTATCATTTGTATGTAAAGTTCCCTTAAGATGGCATCACCCACAGGGAACTTTACTAGTCTGGGCGTACTCAAAACAAAAGAAGATCTCTCTCCTAGTAGTTGCAATAAGTTTCAGTAATTAGTAAACGCTATCAAAGACGCTATTATACAATTACCTCTTTGGACTACTGATAAGGTATTTAACATTCAATTAATCATCATTTGCACACAAGCTCTTCACCATATAAGTACACGCATGAGCCCACGCTTCGTATCCGTTGATTACATATAAATTACCATAGCTAATAGCATTATACGGAATAACAAGCCACTAATTGATTTTTAGGAGCTTAACTAGCTGTGGTGATGAAATTGTTTTAGCTAAGGTTATAGCATTATGGCATTGTAGAACTATGTTTGGTGATTTGAAGAGAATGGAACCAGAATTAAGATTTGATGGTGGTGCGAAGATCCTACATGAAACAAAAACGCAGTAGAGTTGATGGTTACTTAGTTACTTAGGAAAATATGTATAAAGTAGTCAGAAGTAAAGCAGAATGGTCAACAAGTTAAAGATCACTTGCGAGATTACTGTTTCAAAATATTGTACCACCAGACATGTTACAGTGACATTGTAAATCTGTAAACAATAAATGCATTTGAATCTATTTTTTTTTGTGATTTTTTGTGACCTTACCTGACATCCAGTGTCGACGTCAGCATAGTAGCCGGACACTTTACCGACGCACGTGAACCTCGTCGATGGCAACTTGGTCGTGGAACCATTCTGGAACAATGCAAAATGCATCATCAATATACCTATCTATACTAATATTATAAAGCTGTAGTTTGTTTGTTTGTATGAACGCTAGGGTTCTCAGGAACTACTGTTAACTTAATAATACTAATTTAGAGGATTAATAATATAAAGGTAATGTTTCTGAGTTTGGATGTAAGGGATAAGCTTCGAAACTGCTCTACCAATCTACATGAAATTTCACATAAAAATATTAAGATCTGGAGAAGGATTTAGCCAACTTTTACCGACATATCACGTGGCTGAACCCGCGAGCAGAGGCTAGCATTTATTATAATATAAGATAACGAACCAATTTCAACAATCCAACCAATAGGAAGTAATAGATAATCGTGAGTAGCGACTATCAGATGCAAACTAACACAAATAAGTTCAATTAAGATTGCATTACGACAAGTAAACACCTAAACACAACTAAGTGTGTTTGCGCACTAATGATGCGTTATTGGGTCATTATTGTGAGCTTTACAATCCAATTGCGCAATATAATGCATATTATTACGAAGCATTTAATTAAATATAAATATAAATATAAATATATTCAATCACATTCACACACAGCGCCATCTAGTCCCACAGTAAGCAATTATATTTGCTTGTGTTATGGGTACTAAACAACTGATATACTACTTAAATACATTTTTTTTTTGTAAATACATACATATTATAGATAAATTACACCCAGACACAGAACAAACCTTTATGCTCATCACACAAAGATTTGTCCTGGGTGGGGATCGAACCCACGACCTGCAGCTTAGCAGTCAGGGTCACTAACCACTAGACCAACAGGCCAGTCGAATTTTATAATAAATATTAATTGGTATTATGAAAATGATTTACGATACAAAAATTTGTGCTAAGTGAAAGGTTTGTTGAAATGAGAACTGTATGCCTAACATGAAATAATTATACGCGATATTTAACTCGGCATAATGGATAGTTATAAATACCGTTCGAAAGCCGTCCTCATGATGCCTCTACTCGTAATGTCTTTAAAAATCAGGTAACATCAATTCTAAAAGACCTTAAGTAAACCTTATATATTATATAGTGCTACTTCAATTAGCTTTAAGTTATCACTGCAAAAAAAAAAAAATAAGAAAAAAAAACTGTACTTATTATTATAGTAATATGTGGATACGCTGTGGATGGTACATTGATCTAACTGTATTACTTGATATTAACTAAGACTTAAGATATAATGTACTATTGTTTGTTTCCCAAATAAAATAAAATAAAATGATATATTTCAGCGTAAATTTTCTTTATAGGACGAATCGTAAGGTATTTCCACACGCAACATGGGAATTGTATTTTATTATGTTGTGTCATGTGTGGTGTAACTTCGAAATTGGTTCCGTGATTGCTCCAAAAGAAATTAACATTAAACATGATGTTATGGTAGTAGTAGATATTAAGTATATTTTTTTTTTATTTAGGTTTTTTTATTTTTTTAGGCGATATATGAAATACATAAGTATATTAAATACTAAAATATCGCCTAAAGTAATCTAAGTCTTTAAATAGCTGCACAATAGTTTCGCAATCGAATCGGCAACTTCTGACGCGCTTACTCATAAATAGATGTTCAGATAATCCCATTGTGGCGTTTTAACTCCAACCATTGTTCTGTGCTGCAGAACAAACTTAAAAATGCAGCTGTTTTACAGAATTATTTCTATTGTATCTGAGCAATAAGTAGTTCAAGCAAAGTTTTACAAACAGTAAAGTTATCTTGGTCTTCATATTCCTTGAATGGAATTTTTCTAGTGATTTTAGTGTTGTGCAAACTACACATGTTTCTGGTTCAGTTGTGGTCTAATTAAAAAAGATTGACACTTCAATGAAAGTATACGAATTCTTTGCAGTAAAGATCTTGCTGCAAACGTCACGCTTAGAGAACAAATTGGTCATCGAAACAGGCGATTTAGACGTCAATATAAAAGGAGATTTAATCTTTGACCTTACTTATAAATCGTTAGGATGCTAGAACCAATTAGATAATTCGTCAGCTTAACCTTTCAATACAAACATGGTATCACTTTGATGAACATTCTTATACTGACGTAACGACTGAACGAAGAGTGCGATGGATTCAAGAGATAGATAGAGTTCTTTAGATCGAAAGATGGAATCGTATTCAAGAAGATCGACTCAAGAAATGGTATTATTTATACAAAAATGCATTTAAAATGCATCCAGTAGCATAAACAGTGAACGTAATCTAGGAAGCGTAATGCGGATCATGTGCAAAAGCAGATCACAGATAACAGTATTCACTGTTCTTATTATCCGTTACTTTTACAAGACAATAGTCTAACTATTACATAAGTAGGAAGGACTCTGAACCACGTAACTGCATCGCACTCTGTAATTGAACCAATTGGAAGCCATTTTCATGCAATAAGTGTCCCTCTGAATTGGCAAATCGCGTGCTACCCATGAAACTTTAAGGTTTTCTAAGTATCGTACATTTTTGTTTTTGTACTGACAGAAAATGCGCTCAAGCTTTGTCTGGTGCAATTTAGTAATATAAAATATGAAATCCTAAAATTCCTCTTGTCCTTAAAATTACGAACACAACAACAAAAAAAAACAAAAGCCAAATTGGTCTTGCCGTTAAAGTAATTGTTAGTTAGTTACTTTGTTAAAAGCATTTGAAACATCGTAAAGTACAATATGGATATTAATTTCAAAACAGGTTTGACTTGTACCTAAACTAGAAACTAAGCCTAGTGCTAAATTATTTTAGAAATAGGCAGGTAAAGTTATTGTTAGGTATGAGAACTAAAATGCCAGTAAACATGACTCAAATCTGAGTCAGTCGTTGCCACCGTAGCTGTTAGAACTGCAATGCTCGTTATGATCGAAGTATTTAAAATAATGCGTAAAATCTGTTGAAAGAGCGGTAATCGTCAATGGTCTCCGTGCTTCTAATGCCATGGAAAGCCGTTAGTTCAACCCGTTTTTACTAAATGTGTTAAACCAATCTAGAAGCCTCTGGAGTGACTGACCTCGTTATTATAATAAATAATTCTTACCATCTTCTGCATATCGCTTTTGTCTATTGTTAGTTACCGTATACTTCATGGACGCCTGCGAGCCTCACCAGCGCATTGCCGACAATTAAAAAGTGTATTATCTCCTTTTTGTAGAACCCTACACTGTAGTCTCCTAGGAAAACCTCGTAAATCTAAATAGCGATTAGATTTACGAGGTTTTCCCAGGGGGAGCCACAAACTTAAGCCAAAGTAATTCTAATAAAATTGTTCAATCTCATCTCGTAGCAACAGTAGCTTAGTCAAAGTGCGTTACTAAATCGCTCGTTCAATATCCACAAAGCCATTCACAATACAATTGTCAGCTTGTTAAGCTTACAAACTAATGGATGTACACAATATCGGATAATCCAGCTTTAAGAAAGTTATGTCACACTCGTAAGTGTCCACTTTCAATAAGAAGTATTTTAGTTTGGTAATACTGTTCTAGTTTTTATGAAGTCCTGTTGGTCTCATTGAAATAAAATAAATGTGAATGATAGTATCGTAGCGTATTTTTTTTTTTTTTTTTTTTTTTTTTTTTTGTCGAAAGTGGCAGACGAGCAGACGGCCCACCTGATGGTAAGTGGTTACCGCCGCTCATGGACGTTGGCAATGCTAGGGGCACAGCCAGGCAGCGGCCTGGCTTAAAGAGAGCTATCCTCTCAAGGTAGGCAGCGGCCTACCTTGAGAGGATAGCTCTCTTTAAACCTCGTTTGAAGAAGGACATGTCATAGCGCTCAGGAAACACCGCTGTAGGAAGTTCACCCCAGAGCCGGCACGTACGTGGGAGGAATGATCGCTGGAACCTTACCGTTCTAGACGATATCGGCTCCAGGTAGTGCGGGTGAAGCCTACAGCGGCGTCGAGTGGTGCGATGGTAAAAAGGCGACGATGGCACCAAATCAAGGAGTTCGTCGGAGCAGTATAATGGTTTCACATGAATCTTTATAGTATAGCTTTCTTAAATTACAAAAATGTTGTCATCATTATCATCCCATAGATGTCTATTGTCTACCCATGAATTTAAAATCCCCCAAGGTTAGGAGACCTTATAGTATATAGTAATGTAGATGTCAATGGGTTTTTATCTTACTTCACGAGTTTCGAAACAGTAAATGGTCCACTATAAAGATGAGATAACCGTATCCATTAGACCTCGTAGTAGACCACGATTTTTTCCTGCGTTGTAATTTAAGATGCTGATAGACTTGAGCATTCACTTGTAATGAATATTCTAGCGAATGTTACATTACAGCAGAATAAACGCGAGCTTTTTAGTGAGCATTCTAAAGAGCCTTCAAATTTGAATGAACACAACTTGTAAATGTTTGTAGTGAAGTTTGCTTCTGTTCGAGACTCTGTTTGTTGTTCAGTTCAACGTTCGATAAAAACAGTGAATGCGGCGAATGCTGGATGTTCGTCTATATATGATGGATGATGATATCTAGGTGCTTGTATGCACCTTTAGTTAACAATATGTATATATAATAAACAAAATGTACAAAAGATGTGTCGTAACTCAAACTTACCTATTCACAAACCCTATCATCAGTGTAACTTTGACACGCAGCTCTTCAGAAATTATCGTTAAATTTTAACGACTTCTAGTCTTGTTAGGTTACAAGGCAAGGTGTTAATACCCTTACAAATAATACACCGTGATGCTACGACTTATATTGTATGAGCAATTGTAATAGTAATTAGTTAACTTTGATTGTCTAATGGTCAAGGATGCCCTTCGTAGATTTATTTTTCCGAAGCCTTAATTGAAGACTGTGCTTTAAGCGAATTGCTGCATTCGCAGCTGACTTCATGGTGATTTTCAGAACTCATTTTGACAGATGTCGATCGATGTCGAATCAGAAATGAGGAGATCCGCAGGAGAACGAAAGTTGCCGACATAGCTCATCAAATCGCATCGCTGAAGTGGCAGTTGGCAGGCCACATAGCTCGCAGAGAGCTGGGGAAAAAAGGTTCTCGAGTGGCTGGACATAAAAATATTTCCTACTAATTTCAGGCATAAATCCACTGACACTGATTTAGAGCATAGCATATAATTAAAAATATGAAATAAGTATATCAATTATAAATATGTAAATCGTCTTTCCATCACAGACCTTCACGTACTTTCCTAGGGATGTGACTAACCTTTACCTGCAAATGTTTATTAATTCTGAGCACTAACTACTTACATTATGTTCGCATTTACATTGAGCATGAGCATACTTGCTGGTAGATTTGCTGACCGCTGGCTGTGTTGACTAATCTCACATTTTATAACTACCTGTATAATGTATCATCATAAATAACTTTAAATTTGTTTAATTGCGTTAAAACTCTGAACGTTATTAATGAAGACATTTTAATTAACGAGTTACCTTTGTTTCAAACCGTATGACTAATATTTTGCCCGCTGCTTCGTTCCCTCACGGGAACACATAATAACTTATAGTTTACATGATACTCAGATGTGTAACCTATCTTCCTGTAAAGTTTCATCTTTTAGTAGTTTAAAGTAAAATAATAAATAGCTTATTAATTTACTTTAATAATTTCCTTGCGTAACGCAAGTGAAGTTGCGGACGAAAGTTAGTCTAAACAACGTAAAGTCGATGTCCTACTCACATGATTCCTCAGGCCGTTTGTGTGAACGTACTCGTGATATTTCACACAAACAGTGCCTTATCTACGACGGACTGGACCTTCCGACAATGTGTGCGAATGCTGCACAAAAACTTGACTGCATTGTGTTCAATGTTGAGTTAAATATTGTTAAACTATATGACAGTATGACTTATGTGCGAAAGAGAAGTAATGAGGTGCTTTTGAAGTTATAAGATATGGTTCTAGAATAAGTAGAGGTGAATTTAATTAAAATACAACTTTATAAAGCACTTCATCAGCCATACTCTACATCCGTTCAATTTAATCTTGTCTCTTCAGTCTTATAATAATATCATTAAATTTCTATAACAAAACAGTACGGCGTCAATGGGGGTGACTTATTCATACTTTCGTAAAAGATATTAGTTATTTTGATAGATTAACTTTGTCAATAGTTTCAAAGTAACCTATTGAATAATGCCTTTGTTAGACAAACTAAAATACAGATTATATAAAGATGTTGCTATTAAATAAATGGCTTGCAACATTAATAAAAACAGTGCTGTCAGTTTCTTTAACTGAAACTGATTTATCTACAGTGGCGCCACCATTTACGTTAAATTAGCTGTGAATTATTTGCACGTTTACCCTTCAAATAATTTCAATGATATCTACCACTCAATTATTGCAATATGAATCAATGATATGATACTCGTATCTTAATTTTCTATAAAACCATGAATAAACTTTAATTAAAATGTTTAGATATTATTGGTGCATGTATTATTTATTCAGTTATTTATTCAATCTTCCAATGGCCAACTGGCTATTTAATTCAACATTGATTTATTATGTAAACTGCGAGCTTTATTGTCCTTAATATAGGCAAATTCGATGTTTGCAAGCGTGCACCGCATTTATTTCTGGCTTATAGAGTTGGTGGCTGGGATTGATCTAAAGTGGAGAAAAAACATTGTTCACCATCCTCATCATCGGCATATCAGCCATAGAAAAACAACAAAAGTAGAACAACCAAAGTTACCGACATTTCCCGCTGGTTAGTAAATGTAAGTGGCAGTGGGCAGGGCACATATCACGCAGAACTGATGGCAGATGGGGCAGAAAAATATTTCTCGAATGGAGACCGCGCACCAGCAAGCGTCCTACTCTGGACAGATGATTTGATCCGAACAACGGGCTTATTGAAAATCTCTTAAGGAGGCCTATGTGCAACAGTGGACGTCCTACGGCTGATATAATATTTTTATCAATTTAATCTTAACGCTCAACTCAAGAGTGTCATAGTGAATCATTACATCATTGTGTCATAAGTGGTGCGATGTAAATCTATATTCTTTAGCTATCCCTAGATCTGTTGAATAATTAATAATAATTAATAAAATAAAACCAATACATTGAATAGATTGATGCTACAATGACAATAATAAACACGCCTCGGATAATCTTTTAGGTGAAAAGCCGAATGCTATGTTAAGATTATGCTTACTACGTGATTCAGATAAAAAGGTGATTGGTGCCACAAAAACAACATTCAATTTATGAATCATTTGCTATATTTCTATCTATCTTGAATGACATAATGCTCAAATCTACCATCAGCTGCCACGTTAGAGAACCGAATATAGACATCAATGAGTTAGGCAGAGACATGCCAAGGACGATACGGTTTAGTTAACGACATGTAGTCTCATGATGGACGGTTATGTGGGCTTATAATGGTTACCACTTAGATAAAAAGGTAAAGAAAATGTAGGTTGTAGTAGAAAAAATGTCGGTGCCTACAGATCATAAAAACATAAAGGTTAACTGCATTTTATTTTAGATTGGCACGAGATAATGTCAAATTTAATGAGTAAGTAAAAAAGTTAAAATTTAGAAACACTAATAGAAATTCATGAATTTTTAAAGAGGCATATGATTCTTTACACTGCAAGCGAGCCACACTCATAACCGGCTAATAGCTGACACTGGCAAGTAGTATCATTCCACAATATTTGGCTTGATTATGGTTAATCATAATTTTATATAAAAACACAACACATTTGTAATACAAATTCCACTTTTGAGGGAACACGGAATGCGATTTTTCATACAAATGTATTCCCCTGTTTTCTCCATGACTAATAATTAAAGCATTTTTTTTCTTAAAAAAACAAGGTCAGCTGTAGACTAGAGACTAGATTTCCTTTTTTTCAACAACTAATTAGTAAAGAAAATATGATCCTCCAAATAGTGCTAAAATTGATCTATTTTTATTACCTACTGTCGTAATTAGAGGACTCCCAGACGAATTCTATAAGTTAATAATAAAATAAAATAGGAATCTAGTTATACTCTTTCTGAATTTTTGATATAAAAAATAATTGAATCGGCTCAATTTTCGAGGAGAAAACAGGGAAATACGAAACGTCAATCTTGTCAATTTTTTTATCTTATAATCTGTCTGAGCTATAGTTGTCTCTATCACACTTTACGGTTGCAGACTTGATTAAGGGCGAAACCCGACGGCAATAGTTTCTCTGAATACCTATCTTTCAAATTCCTTTCAGACCGCGTTTTCTTTGAACACAATGAAAAAATTCAGCCTTTCGAACCTATAGAGTTCAACAAATATTATTTTAAATGCTGAATACGAGTAACAAACAAAGAAATACCAATTAGGTACAGATTCGATAACACCACAATGCGCAATATCTTAAATTTTTTTTATTAAAAAATGCCTAGTTGAATAAAGTGCATTACAATATTAATAGTCTAAAGTCAGAATGGACAAGTCCCTTTGATTGTTGTCAAATTACTCTCATATGTTGTGGCTTATCCTGAGAAAGAACACAAGAGTTTTAAAAGCTATTCTATTATTATCTTCAGATGTATTTGTATCTATGATCTCGTAAACAGAGTGACAAAATTTGGTATAAATAAATTGTTTATTCAGCATAAATAGTACACTATTACATAATTCTTAAGATTAAAGATAAGGTACAATAATGTTTGGTGCCTGCACTAGGAATATTCCTGTGTCACAGGCAGTTTATGAGCACATTTTATGTTACTGTACAAAATGTACAATTAAATCATAAACCATGTTTCGTAATGAATTGCAAACATGAAGCATGGCATACAACATGGGCAGTGCTACAGGCACTCCAGAGATGCCGAATTGACCACCGGTATATCGAAGTGCTGAGGTGTTTGTACAGAAACGCCGCCTTATACGCACATAGCTGTGAAGTACGAGACATCATTTTACCTATTGTTTTCACCAATAATAAGAATTGTTTTGTGGGTTACAACATATTTATTTTTTAACTAAAATAGTATTCCTGCATAAATAATTCTCCGCCACAAATTTTACAATACAAGAAGAAGAAAGAAAGATGTAAAGATGATAAAGGCAAGAAGGATGTATATATTTTCATAAATATTTAAGATATTATTATGCGCACAATTTATAAAATTAGTAACTTGATTTTTGGAAGTTTAATTCTAAATTCTATAAGAACTGTACTCAAAGTTACATTTATATTTTGGATACAAAACCAATCGAGACTGATCACCGGTAATGCTCATGGCACGTAGCTAAATAGGACGACCCAATGAGCATCACTGGTGATGCTCAGTGGATTTGTATGTGGCGTGGGGGCAAAGTATTGTATTTGAACATCTTCATTATGTCAACATTCGTAAGTATTTATTTATACAATTTAACTTTCGATTTATCACGTCTACGTCTGAGCGAAACTTGTTTTAGAATTGTGAATAGGTAGGTACCATTAAGCATAGCATAGAGGACAAATGGCAGGGTAAAAAGTACAACACATTATATGTATATATAGACCTTATTGTCATTGTCTGTGAGTTGACAAGTCAGAGGTCTTTGAACTTAACTGAACCTATGACTTTATCTTTCAGGGACTTCAGAATTTCTAAATTCGAGGTTGTTATATCATCTGTTAGTAGAGTGAATGGAATTTCATAACAATTTACTGAATTTTATTCAATTTTTCCATTTACAAATCTGATATATTTTTAAATATTATCTTTATCTATCTTAAATATATCCTTAGGTACATATGAAATAATAAGTCCAAGTTTGTCTGTTATGAAGTTGAGCAATCATTATGCAATTATTCTTTACTCAAATAATACATTTAAGCAACAATTTGTTAAAATAAATATGTAGTTACTATATGGTACTAAAAATAAACGCTTATCTTGACATGTATTTCAACAGCAGAGCACTATTTGAGAAGTTACAACAAAGAGGTAAAGTATTCTGGTAAACGAATGTATTCTTGTGACATCTTCTGAGAATAAATATGTTATTATAAAGGAAAAGTTTGCGTTTGGATACAATATCGCATGAGTATTGTGTGACTAGCTAGACATGAGATAATTGAAAACGGTTAAAAAAAACATATTTTAACCAACATCTGCATATCAATATAACAATTAGGTTAAAGCATACGATATTCTACAATTTTAATTACAAGACATGCCACAAACTTTCCAGTAGCCTAGGTTATAAATATTTTATCTATACGCGCAACTTCAATAGTGTCAGTCAAACATTGACTAGTACCACTAATTAAATATGAAACATAACTAATAACAACCTAATACAAGATCTAATCAACGCTGGGTCATCTAATTATGTAAATACTTGCGCGTTTGTTTAATAATAACCGCTTGACTGTAGGCAAGTATGCCGAGAAACTAGTTTGAACATTATAACTGGTCTTCGATGCATAATGTGGAGACTATTGATTTGCAACGACCTTGCTGATAAAAGGGATGGGGCAACATCTTGTACCGTAACACGTGATTATAGAGTTATATCTACAAGATTTTGTTATCTATACTAATATTGTAAAGCTGAAAAGTTTGTTTGTTTCGTTGAACGCGCTTATCTCAGGAACTACTGGTCTGATTTGAAATAATATATTTTGTTTATCGATGAAAGCTATAGGCTATATAAAATTTATATAGCCTGTAGCCTTCATCTATAATATGTATGTATTTACAAAAAAAAATATGTATTTAAGTATTATATCAGTTGTTTAGTACCCATAACACAAGAATATTATTTAAAAAAAAAAAAAAAATCACGCTACGGCCAATAGGAGCTGAGCAGTGGCCAACTAAAGAATAACGGGAGCGAGTGAAGCCCCGCGCGTTATCTAGTTAATGATAAAGTTGGTATGCACTCTACTAAAGTTGGTAATCGAGTTAACGACAAACAAGCCTACTGCTTCCTGGTAAGCGGTTACCGTAGCCTTTGGAAGCCTGCCACATCACGATCACGCTGCCAACCCTTTAAGGGACTAATCATACTTATTCAGTTCGGCATCAAGGATTTTGTATGTATATGCGGTAAGAATCGTTCAGCTTTTGGCGTCTATTTAGTTTTAGCGGTAAACATATTTTTATCATATGAATGCTGTAGATATAGTTCAGCGCTGTTCCGCCGCATTCAGAGCTGGAACAGTTCACGTTCAACGGCGAACGTGGCGGAACAGTGTGTGGCGGAGCACGGATAGTTCTCGACTCCATGTGACGATGCTGCATGCTGCTGATAGAAGCAGAACTGTATAAGTGACTAAAATCGTTCAACGAAACGCGAATGGAGCTGAATAAATGTATTTACTCCTTAACATTCCTTTCCATCATTCCATCCTCCTTAATATTCCACTCCATACCACCACTGTGCGCTCCTGTTAACGGGTAATAAAATCTTATGATTATTATCTGCTTTAAAATTGTAACCTTAAGGTATTATATCAACCTTTGAAAATCCTTCACACGTTGTCTACCCATCATCTGAAGTAGAGTTAATGATATTTGACGTGACGTCAGTGCCCATGCACGTTATTAGTTTCGCAACAAATGCAATCCTGTTTGAATACATCAAATAAGTTGTATATGTGATGTGTCGTGAAGGGCCTCTTTGTAGGGCATTACGTATTTTACGTATCAAGGCTGCATCTCAATCGAAAAAGCATCAATTTATGTTAAAATTTGGACTTTGGGAATTGATTTTATGAATTTATGTGTGACCTTTGTGGTATATAGCAGATTTTTATTGCATACTACAAGTAAATTGTTTCCGTTCACGTAGAAAGTTATATATATATTTTTTTTTTTTTTTTTTTTTTTTTACCACATTCACACAGCGCCATCTAGTCCCAAAGTAAGCAATTATATTTGCTTGTGTTATGGGTACTAAACAACTGATATACTACTTAAATACATTTTTTTTTTTGTAAATACATACATATTATAGATAAATTACACCCAGACACAGAACAAACCTTTATGTTCATCACACAAAGATTTGTCCTGGGTGGGGATCGAACCCACGACCTCCGGCTTAGCAGTCAGGGTCACTAACCACTAGACCAACAGGCCAGTCAAAAATATTATTGAATTATCACTGTTAAAATTATCAACAATGGTCGCGTTTATCACTACATAATTTTAGGATAGAGTCGCAGCAAATAATGATTGATGAACAAGATTACAAGATGAAAATAACTAAATGTAATAATACAAACTTCTAGAATTTTCATACTATAAATAAACTCATTAGCATACTCATTAATCCTGAACAGCAAATAGGTAAGTTATAATACAATATATAAAAAACCTTAAAATAAAAAAAAACAAACACGCGCTCTCTTCCGAAAGCCTTGAACTGTGACACTTTTGTAACAACTGAACAATTAGTTATTTTATGGGAGCAAACAACTTTACATACATCACGTCTGATGGTAAACGGTTACCGTAGCCTATGGATGCAATACCAAGAGGATCACATATCCGTTGCAGACCTTTAAAACTGTTTCGCTCCGCAAAAAGCTCCGGACAACACTACTCAGCGAGAACACAACAATAGTGTTATTATAGCTACGGTTTTTTGTAAGACGAATTACTTTGCCAAGCAAGCGGCTCAATTTGAGCAGGGGTTGCTACCTCTCTTATAGGACATACAATATTTACCCCACACGAGTTCAGCTCTCGGTATGTTAACATAGTACTTTCGACGCCGTACAGCATCTCAGTAGTCCACTAACAGAATATCAGTTCAGTCCGCACATAGGCGTAAATAAAACCTAATACATAACAAGTCACACCATTATCGTATAAGCCGCGATTGATAAATAATGAACGCAGATTATTCAACGTCTAACTTATTAATTATATATATTTTATTCAACAGGTATATCTGACATCTGTTGTCGATTTAACAAGTATTATGCATGTTTTCACGACAAGTTTAAATATTAATAAATTATTAAGTATACAATATTAACCAAAATGACTACCTATTTATTATTGAATATTATTGCTCTATATAAAAGCTTCCAAACACGGTTTTGCCCACGTAAACACATATCTTAAAGGCCACGTCACTCTCCTGCCCTCCACATATTCCTTTTCAAAATATCACAATGTACATTTAATCAGTGACAAAAAAAAAACATACACACTTGCACATTTATAATATTATTAAAGTCGTAAGTATTATCCACGCTGTGAAATTTGTATTATAGTGGTCACGGAATGACGCCTACACATTTTACTTAACAACCACCCACTTAAACCTACATATTAACATAAAACTACAACACAAAAGGAAATAGGCCACTAATTAGATGTTAATAATTAATTTTATGCTAATAATATAGAAATATTTGGAGTTATTAATAAAATGAATAGTAAATAAAATTAAAATAGCAATCGTTCAGTTGTTTTTGTGGTTCTAGTTTGTTTCTTCTAGGAAATAGTAAAACTAACGTGGGAACTAATCTTTGCATACATTATACCTACAATATAAGAGTTTATTTATACGTCGTTTGCGGCACCATGGAAGCGAATTTGTGAAATACTTGAATGCAGTTGTGTTTCTTTTTAAAAATAAAGAAATGTTGTTTTTTTCTGAGTAAAATTATCTATCAGTATTTAGAGTACTTTCCCTCCAGATGGCCTTACAAAATTCCACCCTGTATGTATATAATATATATATTTTGAATGCCAGTATTGATAAAGTGATTACACAAGACGCTCTCAATACCATTACGTGTCATACTAAATCACGGAACTACACATAATGTTCAGATTAATCATATTTTACGATAAAAACCAAGTGACCGAATTAGTTTTGAGTTATATCATAGAACATAGCAAAACATCTTCTTTTAGACTTCATTAACATATTTTATAGAACTTGAGTCTGTTATAGATTCAACTTTAATAACACTGTCGTAAACTATTGTATTTTAAAATATCATTATCATATCAGCCCAAAGACGTCCACTGTTGAACATAGGCCTTACCTAATTTCCGCCACTGCGAGCAAAAATAAAAAAATAATATTGTTAATTATGGTCGTGAATTAATTGGAATTGGTACCATTCTAATTGTCTAGCTAGCTAGTCTACTGTTTAGAATGTTTAGATGAATGTCACTACAAAAAGAAAAGTACATTAATTTGATATTGTCTGGAGAGTTAGGCAGTGTCTTGCACTGCATAGGTGTTAGACACTTCAGTATGTGTCGCCAGCAATTTAACAGCAACAATCTAATACTAATGCTTGAAGTACGAACATAATTCGAATCTGGAAACTCGCTAGCCTGGAGTAACGTCACTTGTGCCACTTTAAAATTAGGGCTCAGTACGGTAGTTGTCAGAAACTCTGTATTATAGATAAAGTACGTTGCGTTTCGTAATATAGATACGTTCATTTACCCTTACGACACCGGAACAGCTATTAACAAACAAACAATTACGACAATAATAATAGAAATACTAGAAAAAAAACATTACAAGTTAATAAAGGTCATAAATTTGTCAAACCTTACGAAATCCACGGTAAATAACGTAATCAATGACATCTCGTGTCAAATTCGATCACAATCGATTCGTGACCGGCAAATATTTAATATCGATTCTCGTAATCGTTACGAGCCATCTCGTTCTCTTGTTGTGTTTTAAATGTTTATGTTTGTGAATAATTGAAAATATTTATATTGTTACGTTAAAGTTCATGAAGCAATGAATTATATAATCTAGACTTTTGATTTATTCCTATAAATACTAAACTATTACTGCGTGCCTTATTAGGACAATGCATATAATAAATTACGTTGTACAGGCTAAAATATTAAAGTTTCAAAATATTAAAGTTTATAAAATATTAGTATGATAAGACAACAAAGATGTAGTCCCAATACACATAGACATCACACATAGCGACACGGTTTTATTATCAAGGGGTAGGCAGACTTGTATCATACCCACATTTAAATTTTCACCATCTTTTTATACTAAGTACATGACCATTTATATAATACTATTATCTCAGTAAATCGAACCTATGTGCTATTCCAGTCAAAAATCTATATGTGTGCTAAATTCCATGCAGATCCTTTCAGCCATTTTGGTATGATTGAGTAACAAACATCCATGCATCCATCCATACATCTATCCATCCTAACTTAATATTTGTGATAATGTATTATTTTAGTAGGATAGGTATCCTCTCATTCTAGTCTACCTAAACCCCTTCCACTAGGCTGTATCGAATCGTGAGATGAGCCCATAAATCTAGCAAGATCACGAACGCCCACAGCATCCTCCATTCACGTCCAGAGATTATTGAGTTCGAGATATTGTAACCTAGCATCATCGTAATTTGTATCAACCAATTATCTAATTACGCAATACTTGCTTTGTGAATGTAATGATAGGGCTGTGTTTCAGTGTTCTAAAAGTATAAACTTATGTTTAATAATGCGAGTTATAATAATTGTTATTATTAGGCAAGCAAGTGGAATTAGACGATTATTATGCAAAGACGAAAACCGGTTTATGCGCCGGCTCACGGAAAATTATGTTTTTTTTTTTAAAAATGGTTTATCTAAGTTTTAGCTATTATGTGCCATCATGTTTTCTTTTATTTAAAGAATTCATTTGAATTAAGAAAACTACTTCCTCAACTAACATTTTAAACACACACAACAGTTTTAATTTGATAGGTATATCAATAACTAAGTTATTAATATTCAAATTTAAAGTCACATGAATTCTTAGAAATCGAAAAAAAATATTAAGTATGTATTATTTTTGTTAATTTTAAATAGGTAGTTATTTTGCTCAAATCTTTTCACTAAGAATGAGACTGACCTTTTGAGTGGAAACTTGTGGAATATTGCTGATTGAATGAAATAGTTTAGTTACAAAAGACATGTAAATCTATGTATAAAGCAATATGGTGAAAGAAAATATGAATATACATTGCCATATAGTGGATCCCACACAAATATAGAATGACAACACAATAAATTGTTCACTTAAATATCCGAGAGAAATAATGTTGAAATATTTGTGAATTTTACCGGAAAACATTACAAAAAAATGGCAAACCCTAAACGTAGGACCACCATGACGTAGCAATCCAATCAAAACATAAACTAAGTATTTTCCGACTTCACAAAGCGCTTCTAGTAATTGAAACTAAAATTAGTAAAGAAATAATATACACTTTGAAGTAATTATTTTTATAGAAATACTAGGTATACTTAGATGATTTAATTGTTGTTACAGGTATTAGATAACTACTTATTAAACCAATTTAATAAAATTTTGTCTATGAATGAAGTGTAATGTTAAGTTATTCATTTTATAGTATATATATTGCTACGCGTATTAGCCAGATAATTAATTTGCCTAAGTAACAGCGTATTTATTTTACGAAAAGCACATTACTTTTTATTGCCGTTATATTAATTTAATAGCCTGCCTCGGTGGTCAGAGGGACTGCTGCCAGGTTTCGATTACCGGGTTTGGCTAAAATGGTATGGTTTTGCGGCTATCTAATTAATTTATCAGTATCAGCTCGGAGTTTGAAAGGGTCTTTCCTCGTTTCATACTACGAGCTGTTCGCTCACGGTATAAATCAGGAAGGATCATTTTTGAAGTCAACAATTCATACCATTTTTCATTATTCACTGTTTTGAAACAAGGATGACGTAAGGCAAACAGCTAGTGGTATGACGAAGGACTCGTCTCAAAAAGGAAGAAGGAAAAAAAACTGGGATTTATAGAAACCAATATCACTGTATTAATATTTAATAATAAATAACATTAACTCTTTAACCCGACAACTACAAAAGTAAACAATCATGTACGTAAATAGAATCTTGCGAATTGTTTTCAAAATACTCTCACAGAATGTCATGTCAAATTGAATTGCAATAGCACGCAGTTGTACGTGTCATTATGATTGCACAAGTCGACACACACTGCATCGTCTCTGCAATTCTTTTTTATAATTGATTAAATGGCTCTTAGCACATTTTTCGTGCATAAAAGTTTAGACCAAAGCTATAGGTACTCGTATTATTGCAGGTATGTCGCCGCCAACTGGTTAAATCAGCCATTCAATTAACTGCCTAGCCGTTTTACTAAATGGCGGCGTTCAACTAACTGCCTGAACGATATTCGCCATTCAATTAAATGGCTAGACAACTGACTTCAATCGGCAACGTTTAATCACTTGCCTAGCCTAGTCATTAAAATGTTATTAAATTATTGTAAAGGTGTATCTTAATAAATAGATTCGTACCCAGAATAGTAGATTTATCACTAAAATAATAGATCTGTCACCAAACAATGTTTTGGGCGGATCCAAAATGGATAAATTAGGTTAGGCCGTTAATTGAACGCCCCACCGCTTAGTTAAACGGCTAGGCAGTTAATTGAATGGCTGATTTAATTAGTTGGCTGCGACAGGTATATTACATGCTTGTCGAGCAAACTTTACGTGTAATTATTTTGACATCAGTCATATTTTAACGTGACGAGTAAAGAAACACCCCTAACGTCTTTTTTTCTTAAAAATAATAAGAACATAATTCTGAACAAACTACTTTCAGGTTTCGCATTAAGTAGGAATAAAGGTGTATCTATGTGACTTTTATTTTTATAGGTATAGGTATGCAATGTTTACTAATAGCTAAATACATTACAAAACTAAAACGTTGGTTAACCATTTCATTTCATATTAAATTATTATTTTGCAACGGGTCTAACGTCAATCTTTTTTATTATTTCATATTCCTTAAATATAATACATGATGAGACCCTTTCCATAATAATTTAATATGTGTACAAGTCGCGAAAGTTTACAAGATTTAATTTCAATCCAGCCTAACAAAAACAAAACTAAGCCCCTAAAAGAGAAATAGGCTCGTTCGTTTTAAATTCCCACTAATCTTTTAAAACCATTACAACGTTTAATTCAGTTAATACTATTGAGAAGATATAAAAACACCTACACAAAAGTATTAGCTAGTTATCGAACAATGAACACTTTCGATTTTTCTTCAGTTCGTAGTGCGTAGGAAGATTTACATGGCTCAATAATGTTTAGATAGAGTAAGGTAGCATCTGGTGTTATTTACCTGTTTTATAGAAGCTCTTACCCGCTATTTCACTTGCATAGAATTTATTCCACGAGAACTGTACATATATCCGGGATAAAACTAATGTGCTGTATCAGTCAATCTATCTGTGTGCCCAATTACATACAGATCTCTTCAGCCGTTCTGGCGTGATTCAGGAACAAACATTCTAATTCAAAAACTCACTTTTATAATTAAATATTAGTAGGCTCACGAGAATGTACAGATGCATTAAAAAGGTAAATGAACACTCCAGCCAAAAGCCAACCCTATTATTTAACCAGAAGTCTTCACGTTATAGTATTTTAAATATAGATTAATCCAAAGTTTATTGGATCGAGAAGAAAATTTCTAAAGATGGAAGAATTCCACTGATTAATTTTTAGAAATTTATTTACCTATCTTCATAATAAGCAGTGAGAAGGGTTAGCTTAATACTAATTCATCATCATATCAGCCTATCGACGTCCACTGCTGAACATAGGCCTCACCTAATTTACGCCACTGCGAACGGTCCTGTGCCGCCCGCAACCAACGGCAATACTAATTAGTTCATCACTATTCTTAGAGCTCTCTTAGTTCGCATGTAAAATAGAATAGAAATGTAGACAACTTGTTAGCTTGTTACATGTAGGCGACATCTAATCATTGACAAGTTTTTGTGGCGCCAAGCGATTGGAACATTAAGTTTAACGATCTAACATTTATCATAGGCTTTATGCATCTACTTACCTAGCTTTTTCCTTGTAAGTAGTAATTTATTGTCTCATTATTTTCATGAGTGAAGAAGATAGCAGTGTATTATTTTTTGTAAGCTATAAAAAAATATGCTGTTGGCAATTTTAAGTCTAGAATCTAAAAGATATTTTCTGGTCCAGATGCCAAATAAACAGTTTCCGAAGATCCTTTAAAAATCACAAACATGTTCAAATGAAAGCGGTCAACTCAAATTTTGACTACCTCGGCAATCTGCGGTGTAAACTGTCAGGGGTTTCACATCCTTGGGTCAAAGTTAATAAATAGATTTAATTGTTTATAATTATAACTATTTAAAAAATACCTATTACAATATTTACAGCTTAAAATTGCATAATTGTTAATAGATATAAAATTTATGGTATAAAACTGTATCATCTATATCTAGCTTTGCGTGGTCGTGGGTAGATACGCCCATCTTCCTAGTTTAAAAATTGCGCAACAGAAATGTATCAAGTTTCTTTGTTCTAAGCACAATCGATCTGATTGGCGAGACTTATTTTGTAACTAGATACAAACTAATTGCTCGCATTATCTTTAAACAATAAAGTTATTGCTGTTATGTCACAGCTCTTCAAGTTACAAAGATCACTAAAAAGTTCATTCAAAAGTTCAAATTGTTTGTAATTGAATCTTCCTTTACATTGTTCAAAGGTTGTATCTATTGATGGGTTAATTGGTTTATTAGTGGTTATTGTATGGGCTTATGGTATCATTTGTTAAAGCTTTTATTTGACTAACTCTTTAGAAAGAAGTGTATTGTAAAGTAAATCGTACTAACTAAACTGTACATGAATGAATTTTAATGAAGATAATTGCATATTAAGTTTGCTCATTGTAGTTTAGTAGTTTCTTTTATAAATCTTTTATTTTTGTAATAAGGAAGCTTCAGTGTTATTTGAAGACCCCTATTACTGGAATGGTTTAGTGAACTTTAGCGATTCTTGATTGAAAAAATTGGTAAGTTCTTACTGTATGTATTGTAGATGACATTATAGGTAAAAAATATGTTCACACTTCAATGGCAAAAATAGCATATTTTTTAAACGAGTTAGATAATTCATATGTTACGTAACACGCAAACATTTATTCTTCCAATTTAATTCCAATTCATTGTAAAATCATGAAAGTGTGAAATATTAATAGTAAGAGGTCACTCGCCTTTCTACCATTTAGATGGTCTAGATGATCTAGATTTGGAAAGATGGTAGATATACTTAATAACAATTGTGAAATGTAGACGGACAAGCTATTACGCAAATTATTCTATGTTATAATTATTCATGACAATTTAACAGTCACACGTGGAGTACTATATCTATATCTCTTGGCAGGGAACAGCTGCCAATTTTGAATGTTCAAATAACAGCTCAGTTTATCTAGAGATATTTTGATTTAGAAAAAGAAAAATACCTACCCAACTATCAAAGCAGGAGTTCAATTCTGCGCAGCTACTGTGCTAAACTTGCAAGTTCAACACGCTTCAAATTACCAATTAATAAATCGAATATCATAAATCAACATCAACACAAACCCAGTTATGTACCACTTATTATTGAATCGTACTCCTTCATAAATAAAAATAATAATATTTTATTTAAAGAAACTGCTTTCAAATCCAACGTCAAATCTTGTTTCTGTGATACGAGACAATGTGTAATTATAGTTTCGACTAAGAGTTTAACTTTCCAGGTCACTTCTTTGGTTATTATTATATTATTATCGTGACCTTTCCGATCACGACAACGCGGCAACGTGCGTCTGTCATCGATGACAAAGAACCTTCACTTCCTATTTCAGTAGACTAGTCCAGACTTTTTTAAGACCAGAGAAAGTGAGCTGTGACCCTTCAAAGGCATCGTCTCATTAGTAGAATAATGTTTTATCGTCACATAAATCAAGAATGATTATAAATTCAGCATTAAAAACCGTAAACTATAGAACAATAGAATCCTATACAACCCTATACTATAATACAGAGTATAGGGTTCTATACATGTATACGTATAGTATAGGTTTATAGGGTCCCTTGGAAAAACCTTAGAAAACATCGTTTATAGTTTGAATATTTTGTTACTCAAATTTATTTAAAATTTTGTAGGTATCTAATCTTTTGTACACCAGTGTAACATTAATCTTAGAAGTTAAATCTATTTATAGCTGTCTGTGCAATACGTTCGTATATTTCAACAAAACCTAGTGTAAACGTATTAAAAGTGATAGACAATGACGGATGAATTAGTGATACTCACAACATTATTGTCATGTCATAGATTTAAACGAATGAGACTTTTTTGAACTTTTGGCCTCATTGTTGAATGTTTGTGAGTTATATAATTTAGTATTTGAAACCGGTAACAGTAGGTATTACAAAAGTAAGCCAGTAATGCGAGTAATATCATCTTTGGCTGTGTGGACGTCCCCTAATGAACATAAATTGCCACGAAATTTTGAGCCATTGGATGACTAGTGCAATGAAACTCGTAACTCGTAACTCGTAACTCGCTAGTATCACTTTATACTCGTTGTATTATAAATAGGATCTGAAACACAACCAAACAAACACAAGTCAAGTGTTTATTTTAGGTTTGAACAGTCTTAAAAGGCATTATAACGCTTAATAAATAATGTAATACTTTTCTGAGGTTTGACAGAAAACATACGATGCACTATACTTACCTCTTCCAACCACACATTCAATACACAATAAATATCAGCCACATTCATGACTCAGCAGAGCTAAAACCTAGGTACGCGACAAGTGTTTCTAACAGTTAAAACTTCGTCCCAGAGACCCATTTCTCAAGCCTCCGACAGATATATTTGCACCATTGTTATATTCTAGCCTGAATTGACTTCTGAAGTTTGTGCTCAGTTTATTGTGTAAGCTAAATATTGGCACTACTTTGATGGGTGCATTTCGACAGCGAAGATTTTATTGATCGTATATTTATTCAGTTGAAGAAACTGTATCGATATTGAGTAATTTGTTATTTTGTTGTATGGATTTTTAGATTGGTTTTGTAATCGATAATGGAATCAACATAATTTCATCAGTAAAATTATATATAGGTATACATATGACAATAGCTTCTGCAGAAGGACCGATGTACGGTGGAGCAAGCGTGTCCTGGAGGGGAGAACGCGCCTCGGCAAACGTAGAGTAGGACGCAATCCAGCTAGATGGACCGACGCGCGACGACCTGAAGAAGGTCGCTGGGTCAGACTGGATGTGGAAGATGGAGGACCGAGTGTGTGCATATTAAGAGAGGGCTACGTCCAGCAGTGGACTGCAATAGGATAAATGATGATGTAATAGCTTAGTAGCTTCTTGCAGCTTGTATAAGGTTTTTCTATAAACTCTATCTTCAACTAAAAATGTAAGCACATCTTGTCCGTCATTTCATATTGTTAACTAACACTTATTACTGCTTTGTAAATAAATAAAAAAATATTTTATTTAAGAAACTGCTTTCAAATCCAACGACTTGTTTCTGTTATGCGAGACAATAAACAGTATTTAGAAACAAGTAGGCAACAAGCGAAGTAGAGGTCAACTGATTATCACGTGTTAAAGACACAGGTCATAATTATGATTAGGTATATAATATTCGGAATAATAAATAATATTAACTATTTCGAGCGGAGTCAATACTCTGTTCTGTTATTACGGATTTTTTTTTATAAAGATGTCAAAGTTGTGTATACATATATTAGGGGAAAATAAAAGTACGACTCTGTATCACTTTTTGCCATAAAAATAACTCAATCGTAGCTTTTTAAAGGCGGAATGATGATTTTAAAGAGCCAGTATAACCTAGTATCTATAGGTGCGAATACATTATAATCCATATGTATAGAGTTATAGACACAAAAGTATAATATGTAAGACAGCACTCGCTAAATTCTAATTGTATGTCGTTAACCTTTAAAGCGCGTCGCATCGGTTTAACTCATTCGCATACAGTTTACAGTCAACTTGCACATACGTAATAGGCTGCAAGCACGTGAGGCCTTTGCCTAAAGTTTTATTTAAATAAACCGGTGCGTTATGTCATACAGACAGACAATGTGAACGAATTTTTATTTCCGCAAATATTAATTGCAAATACGAGCTACAAGTTTAATATTTAAATAAATATTAGGTATGGATGTAATGTGATTAAGCATTTTTTCTTATACTTGCTTGATGTTTCAACTAAGTTATAGAAAAGTATAAAAGTAGGTCGTAATATTTATCTCAAGTACTCGAATAATATACCCATGTATACGCCATGCGTGTACGCATGCACGTAATTTATATGTGAACTTGATATATAACTATGTGCATATTATTGTTCATCTGTTGACTGCTTTATGCTCATGATGATGATGAAATTTACCACAGATCTATTTTAAAATTATAATTAAAGCAGGTAAATTTTCCTTTTATACTAGGAAATAAAGATTTAAGAATGTTCACACATAGTTACTACAATAATCACAAATATTTAAATAATAAGTAGGTACTATTATAATTGTTAAAAATAACTTTAAAGTTAAACATTCAATGGTATGCCGCAATTAATTAACCACTTGACTTTTTGTACTGACGAGAACAAAGTAGCATTATCAAATTAATTAAAGTTTGTATGTTTTGTCTTGCAATTGTACATAAATGACGTAAATAAAACAAAATTAACAAGAAAGATAAATTACAGTGATAAAATTAGGTAGTTTTTGTAAAATCACGTTTTGTGATGGAGCATTTTTGCAAAATGATGTTATTTAACTAAATAAATGAAAAAATAATAGATACCCATTAATGTGCCACATGGGCAAGACTCTCTTGCCTCTTCTTGATTCCTCTATCGAGAGAAATGAGGTTTTGGGATGGAATAATCCAAGATAGGTTAAGATCATAATTCACACGTGTGGGCAGACGTGATAGAGTATGCTGCAATTAATTATATACCATGGACGCCTAGAATTTGCTTTCCATGGGTCCTATGTGTCTTTCATTTACTTCTAAATAATATCGTTGCGAGTTCGAAAGCATTAGATTAGGGGCAGTCCCAGTGGACGGGAGTCTGAAAGAATGGAAGAGTGTACACTGAAAGCCTTTATGAAGTTAAGTAGACCGATTTTTTACATATTTTGCATATAAAATCGGTCATTTACTTGATTCCCAGTAACGACAACAATCGATACTGCTTGTGTCGATACAGAATCAGAATTGGGAAAGCTGCAGTAAAAGCTACGACTCTCTAATGGATATTATGTATTTCCTATTTTGCCGGTAATAATATATAAATATAATAATTTATCGTCTATTTAACTTATTGATCGCATATTTCTTTTAAAGATGACGATATTAGATTCCTACGATAAATCTGTAAAATAAAAATAAAATAATATTCTGAATAATGGCAATATTTCTTACCTGTCCGCTAACTTTGACAAACTTCAAACAGATAAGTGTTGCACAAACGAATAATAGTTGTTTATAACTCATGTTTGCACTTTGTAACACAGTTCAAACTAACATAACTACACTAGCTTGCAAAATATTTGTCAATACCAACAATGTTGATGATAAGAATCGGCAGACAATAATTACTGAAGAAAATTATAGATAATACAATGGGACAAGAAACTAATTCCCACTATTTACAATTTACAATATGAAGACATTCACTAAGCTTCACCTTTCCTAGTTATTATAAAATATCATTATCGATAAAATCGATTAAAAATAGTTTTATGTCAAGCACTGTAAACTTCACTTGTATTTTTTTTAATTATTGTTCGTTTCGATTGTTAAAGTTCGATCGATATTTGAATATAGTGTTCGTACGCGCGTTCTCAACGACCTGTATAACAAGACTATTGACATTTGGCCGCCAGTCACGAGTTAGTAAAGCCTCCCTACTCTGCTCGTCTTCCGTCCTTGAACGTAAACAATGTTCTCGATTTATGAATTCACTGCGGTCTTATTATTAAGTTACGCGTCTGTTGTGTGAATTGACGGATTTTATTAATTAGGTCTTTATTCAGACTTCCTGCAGCACGGCGGAACAATGCGCTTGATGGTGGTTTACTGTTTTGATTTGTGTGTCAAGTCAGTAGGCTTAATTGGTAAGGAGTCTAATATTTTTTCATATTTATTTATTTATTTATTTAAACTTTATGCACTATAATATAAGTAGTACAAAGGTGGGCTTAATGCCAAAGGCATTGTCTACCAGCCAACCTTAGGGTGATGCAGAGAAGAGCATAGTAGGTGCAAGTAGAGGAGAATAATTTGGAGAAGATAGGTTGAATTTATATAACAATACCTATCAAATATATACTATAACAACATAAAAAATAAATATCTATATAAAAAATTAGATATATACATATATATATTATTTAAATATATAGGAATAGATGATATACAAATATATACATAAATACGAATAAGTCACTGATGTGCTGATGCTGCCAGCCTATCGAAAAGAAGGCTTCGTACTTTCATTTTAAACGTATACCGATTTGTAGCCGTCCTGACTTCAGAAGGGAGCCCGTTCCAGAGGAGAATAGATTGTATAAAGAAGGAAGAGTGGACAAAATCAGTGGTATGAGCAGGACAGGCAAGAAGAAGGTTATTAGAAGAGCGAAGGTCTCTGTTGTGAGTAGAGGATAAAGGTAGAAAGTAGGGAATTAAGTAACTAGGTGGAGTGGGGGAGTGAAGGATTGAGAAAAGAGTCGTAAGAGCTCGCATATTACGACGTTGCCGTATAGGCAGCCATTTCAACTCCAAACGACAAGAAGAGACGTGATCATATTTACGAAGGTTATAAATGAATCGAATGCAGTTATTGAGAAGACGGTCATATTTATTGAGAAGATCTGCATTCAGGTCAAAATAACACACATCACCATAATCGAATAAAGGAAAGATTAGGGACTGCACAATCATTACCTTGGTCTTCACTGGCAGGAAGTTCTTCAAGCGATACAAGGCACGAAGGGTACCAGTAACTCTTTGGCTGACACTGGTTGCCTGAGCTTGCCAGTTAAAGTTCGTGTCTATAATAAGCCCTTGATCTTTTACAGTTTGGCTGAACGGAATGATCGTTCCATCAAAAATGACCGGTGCCAAGCTATCCGTGTTGAGTCTACTATTTAGTCGTTGACTACCGATAATAATCGCCTGGCACTTGAGAGGATTCACGGACAGACCAAAACGCCCAGACCAACACCGAATCGTATCCAGGTCGTCATTAATCTGGTTTATGGCAATAGACACGTCCTCCACGCCAGCTTTGCTATAAAGTTGCAAGTCATCGGCATAGAGATGATACGCACAATGAAGATTCGGGGTTAGGAAATTAATGAAGATTGAAAATAATAGAGGAGACAATATGCCACCTTGAGGGACGCCGCAGTCAACTGCGCACCAAGCTGATGAGCTATCATCCTTACGTACCGACTGCTGACGACCCTGAAGATAAGATGAGAACCATTCCAGTGCATCAGGGGAAACCATAAGATGGGAGAGGATAGAAAGTAGGATATCGTGACTGACGGTATTAAAGGCGTTCGAGAAATCTACCAAAGCCAGCACAGTGACCTTGGTTTCCTCCATTCCTGCCCTAATATCGCCAGTCACTTTCAGGAGCGCGGAAGTTGTGCTATGGCCGGGCCTGAATCCAGATTGCAGTGGACTAATAAAATTATTTGTAAACACAAATTGAGATAACTGCTTCTGAACACAGGCCTCGACCACTTTGGATAGGAACGGGAGGATGGATATAGGTCTAAAATGATTCGGTTCTAAAGGAATGGGTATTTTAGGTAAGGGGATGATGAAAGCGCTTCGCCATGCTGAAGGGAACTGCCCAGATTCTAGTGAAAAATTCACCAAATGAGTGATGGCAGGATCATATATTTAGGTATTTTGTTTTTTTTTTCAATTTAGTGAATTCCAAATGTTTTCAGAAAGGTAAGATAACTTTAGAAAAGACAAGATTTGCCCTTTTGCGGGAAAAATATAATTACGCTACCCAAAAATCATGTCATCATTACAACCCACAAACGTCCCACAGCAGGGCACGGATCTCCTCCAAAGAATGTGGAGGGAATTTAGCCTACTATAAGCTATGTACCTAGGTAAAATAAGTCTACCTTTAGGCATATTATATACCTGAACCGAGACTTAGATCCAAGTTTTGAACATAGCACTTTAAATTCATTGATGTCCAAGTAAGACGAGTGGTTGCCGTCACTTTCTTTCTTTCTTTCAGAAATCTTACTATAATTGTACATTCCATGTCACGTTAACGTGAAATTATATTAAAGATATATAATTATATACGATGCGTAATAATATGCGTTTGTGTATTGTTCACACGGTGCCGCTTGCCGCGCCGATGTGCCGATGCTACGAATGGTAAATATTACTTCTGTGTCATCATTGAGGCAACTATGTGGTGCTACATCCCGGATGTGCGCCGTCACAGCTGCTTCTTACTGTTTATTAATTATTATGTGATAATTATTAATAACGTTACAAAGAAGTAACATAACTGCTATGTTATATAATTGTGTTTCTGCTTGTTTTATAGGAATGTCGGGGCTTATTAAGACTTAAGAGTAATGAACGATTAGAAGCAAGAAAATAAATAAGGTAGTAAGAATGTTGAACAGCAGAAATCATGGACTGATTTCTTGTTCTAGTTGCAGCATGCTTGCAGTATTACTGTATCTATACTAAAGTAATATTATAAAGCTGAAGAATTGTTTTTTTTTTTATTTGAACGCACTAATCTCAGGCACTACTGATTAAAGTACCTAGTCCATTTCTCGAGGAAAACTATCGGCTATATTACATCACGCTACGGTCAATAGGAGCTGAATAGCGGCTAAATAAAAATCCTCTAATTGAAATATCTCGCTTTAATTGACAAATCTTTGGTCAGTAACTTTTTCATGGAGGTAATATATTTTAAACATTTAATATTCGCCCTGAGCCAAACACAGAGCAAATATCGCTACAAACATTTTTTCGATAATTCTAGCGAACGCTCTAGTGAATGCTCCTCAAATATTGTTCACGAATATTTCAAACTTGACCGTCACGTGTGCTGCGGGCTTGGCTAACAGTTCGAAACAAAAAATTTTGTTCTAAGAAGGTCCGCTAGAACGCACTCCTGTTTATTTTTTAGAATGTGAAATGACTGACTTACAAAAACATTGATTAATTTATTGTCTAATTTAAGTTTATCGAGTGAAGCACAATGCAATGGTCGAATTTCGCATAAGTAACAATTAAAACTCAATGCCAACATAGGCGAGGATCGTTTTCCAGAATTGCATGTCTTCTGCTTCAGGAGCTTTGGATATAGTCAGGTTGGTGCTGATGTCCACGTAGGCTAAGGTTTTATTGTTGAATGTCGGCCAGGTACCTAAAGCCCAGTGATAAGTCTGGTATACGATTCCTGAGATAATGAAAACTTAGGATTAAATAGATTGTAGTTTGAGATGTTTAATCGCAAACGCAATCTATATGTAGACTGGCCTGTTGGTCTAGTGGTTAGTGACCCTGACTGCTAAGCCGGAGGTCGTGGGTTCGATCCCCACCCAGGACAAATCTTTGTGTGATGAGCATAAAGGTTTGTTCTGTGTCTGGGTGTAATTTATCTATAATATGTATGTATTTACAAAAAAAAAATGTATTTAAGTAGTATATCAGTTGTTTAGTACCCATAACACAAGCAAATATAATTGCTTACTTTGGGACTAGATGGCGCCGTGTGAATGTGGTAGAATATTATTATTATTATTATATTATTATATCTATACTAATATTATAAAGAGGAAAAATTTGTATTTTTGTATGTAACCAGTAAGCTTAAAAACTACTGGACCGATTTCAAAATTTATTTTGCCGTTAGAAAGCTACATTATCACTGAGTAACATAGGCTAAATAGCATCACGCTACAGCCAATAGGAGCTGACTAGTGACCAAATAAAGAACGACGGGAGCGAAGCCCTGCGCCAGTGCGACTTCTAGTATTTAACAAAACTTCACTCACCCGTATTTAGCGAAGTTGATGAATAAGGTGGTAACCATGTCAATCATCTTGTACTCTGGAGAATCCTTGTTAATGGTCATATTAAGAGCCCTTGCATAAAAGAGATACAGTAGGTCATCATTATGAGCAGCTCCAGTTAAATTATATTTTAATCCTTGAGCACCGTAAACGTTTAGATCCGAATAGCATGAAAATTTGTAAAAATATCGTGAATTACAACCAGGATTAGGGAAACGCCTAAAAAATCTTTGTATATCATAAGAAATTGCAGCGTAGTTCATATAGTTCACCATCTCTTTCATACTTATTTATTCTGATTCCCAAAATAGAAATTTCGAATTTTATCAGAGACAGCTAGATTAGTATCAGGATCACTTTTGATCAAAATTTTACCTGGTACTAACATGTCAGCATACCTATTAGATAGGCTTAAGTGATACTCCTCAATCTTGTTTATCAATAATAGAGTCTCCTGATTCGTATAACCAAACATTAAGTAGGTCAACTTCATTCACATTTCCAGTATTAATATCGATTGGTTTTATACAACAATATTACCATCCGTCGTTACCAAAAGTAGTAGGAATTTGGAATTATTTCTAATCAATTGAACTGCCGCCACCACGCATTTCAAATACTAATAATACAATAGGTAGGCACTATTGTAATAGGTAAGTATTGCAAAAATCGCTGATGAATCCCACCACTATCGAATAACGCATTCACTGCGCGCCCTGAGAAAATATTTAAAGATAATCAAAGGAGAGCAATACAATTAATAACACCCAATCATTTTGAGTAATTGTATTGATTACAATCACTTGATGGGAATCTAACTTTATCTACTACATGTAGATACTACAGTAGGTATGCAGAATTGTAGACAACAGTTAATTGCACAATATACACTAGACTAGTCGGCGGTGTTGATAATCACTGATTTAATGTTTCTTTCAAGAATGGGTCCAGTTGTGTTAGATTGCTGTCACATATGAGTGTGAGAATAAAGAATAGAAAATGCGTCTGCATATAGGTACGTGTGCACAGGCTGGCAATCGATGTGGGCTCCTAATGCATGTCATCAGCAAGCGATAACTTATGGCCGATCTATATGATAATTTTTTATTTAAAAATATGCGGAGAGCCCATCTAATGCGGGGTGCATTAAAACTCACCAAAAGTGTATCTATAGATATACCTATCAATATCCTACTTTCTAGAGGTAGTGTAACAAAATATCGGCCAAGAAATATTATTTGTTTGTTTTCTTTCTCAAAAATTAAACGTAACACTATCAATTTTATATGAAAAAAGTTGCAGTCGGTTTTATTTATATAAAACGAAAAGTAATCATTAATATCCATACTCCACAGTGAGCATAAGAATACGTTCAATAAGGAGAAATCCATAGACCTCAGAGTCTTGATCAAACTGTAGCGAACAAATCGATAGCATCTAACAATGTGGATTATAGATAAAACAATAAATTGTTGATCCTATATGTATCGAGATAGCAAATCGATGTTATCGTGAAGTATTTATTTGGAGCATTGTGTAATTATTTTAGACCTACTCACAGTTTCAAAACAATGGCCACTGATAGAAAGGAAAGTCTTTTATTGTCTGTGACTATGTAAGATGTTATTTACTGAATTCCACGATAGCCTGACCAGGAAAATAAAAAAACTCGCCATATTGTGGTAAATTAATGTTACTAATGTATTTTGGTGTAATAAAATATTTTAATGCCGAAAGCGATTCGTAAGTCGTGAAAGCAAAGTGGTTTGCAATATAGTACAATATTTATCAGTTATAAATCTGAGGGATTACACTCTATTCCTCTAAATAACATCGCTGACTTAATTGTTGACGTGATTTATAGGTATAGTTATAGTCTGAACGATGTAAATTGGCTGTTTGTTTTATTCTACGACGATATTAGTCTCTGATAATATTGCATTATGTATTATTTATGGTGTATTTTGCTCTTTAATATTAAAAATAAGAACAGAAGGACAGAAATCAGCTGTATTTTCAACATTTACCAAAGTAATAGCAAATTTAAACAAAAAAATTGTATCTATTAGAATAAATCTCGATATTAAAATTCAATGCCAGCAAAAGCGAGTATCTTCTGCCAAAATTGCATAGCTTCTGCGTCAGGCGCACTCGATACAGTCAGGTTCCTGCTGATGTCCACGTAGGCTAAGTTTTCATTGTCAAATATAGGCCAAGTGACGCCCAGTGATGAGTCTGGTGTCGGATTTCTAAAATAACAAAACAATAGATAAAAAGTTGTGATTTGCGATCATAATATTGAGATGGCTGGTTCCGAATGGGTAAGAAATCATGGAAACTGACCATTGACTATTTTCAGAGCGTGTCAGATTATTTTGCCCAAGCTACATAAAGGTGAAGGTATAGAGGCAACGCCTGTGTTTACGTGTCATAGCGTCCATGCAGATTAGTTGCTGTGACTGAGAACGGGCTCATTGCTCTAACGATTGAAGGCTAAACAAGTCTATTGGCTAAAACTGCTCGGACCAAATCTATTCGTGTATCTAATAAACGAAGATCTTAACAGATGCGATGTCTTTATGTGTAATTTGAGTGAACTGTAAGGTATATTTATTTTATTTATTAGTTCAACAACAATTGCTTACACTCATACAAGTACATAATACAACTGTTGAAAGAAAGCCTAGTGTAACAATTCACTTAAATAATGTTAGATGTCACACATACATGACGATATGGTAAGACCGTGAAACCAAACAAATAACAGCAAAAAAAAAGATGAAAAAAGAACAAACAACAGTGCAAATAGAATATTGACAAGATAGAAAGAAATTTTATAACAAAAAAGTAAGTAAGTAGCATAACCATTTACGAATTTTTATATAATAACACGAGTCACTCACGTAAGGAAGTGACCCGTATCATTATACAAAAGTATATCTACATTTAACATTAGTTTTAACAGTATTATTTACAATTTGTTTTTCGCCTGATAGGCAATTTTGTGGAACTTGGTAAGGGAATCAAAGTGTACATCGACCAAATCACTAAAGCCATTCAGTAGCTTGCAAAGCCGGAGGATGGTAGAGCCTGCGCCTAGCACTGTTCTGCGGAGAGGGGGCTATTTATAAAGAAACATAGAATCAAGAATTCCTCTGCGATTCTCTAGAGACCATCTTAAAATGGGATAATCTATCTTTATAAGACCGTATCTTTTTATGTATAGGTACAGTCATCAACAAAAGTAGCTGAACATATCTGAAATTTCAAAACGCATGTATACCGTAGTATACATAAATTACTTAACAAGACTTCAGCTTGTTTTACCTTACGTATTGGAATAGGTAGTTACTTAGTATTCAGTTAGGTTATATTTTGTATTCGTACACGAATATAATCTGTTTGTTTTTTAAATACGTTTGATGTGTGCAGTTTGTGTGTGTGCGTGTGAATAGAACAGCTTCCGTAAGTCGGTAAAATGTATTCTATGCCCTTTTCCAGGTCCTAGACCATATGGTGGTATAGATATCTATAGGAAACTTTATAACGATCGGTCCTTACTTTTTAACCAACTATCATTAAATTATGGATCCACAAAAACATTCTGGACTTACCCGCATTTGGCAAAGTTGGTGAATAAAGTGGTAACTAAGTTTATCATCTCGTACTCTGGAGTATTCTCTTTTATTGTCAAGTTCAATGAATTTCCATAAAAAATATACCGCAAATCATCCATATGAGCCGCTCCAGTCAAATTATATTTCAACCCAGCCGCACTGTTAACATTCAGTGACGAATAGCAAGAAAACTTGTAAAAATATCGTGAATTGTATCCTGGATTAGGAAATTGACCAGCAAACCTTTGGATATCATAAGCAAACGAAGCGTTGCTGACGAAATCCACCATCTCTTTCATAGTTGCTACACTTATCTCCTGATTTCCAAAATAGAATTGACGAATTTCATCTGAGATATTCAAAATCAAATCAGGATCACTCGTAATCAAAATTTTAACCGGAACTAACATTTCAGGATACCTTTTAGTTAGGTTTAATAGGGATTTCTCTAACGCTTCAATCATTAGTAGCGCCTCATGATTTGTATAACCAAACATCAGGTCTACTTCATTAACACGTCCTGTATTTAGAAGATCGGCTGGATTCATAGGCAGAAACATTTCTTGACCATTATCTTTTTCGATAACTGGAGTATTAATATTCATTTTTATCAAATTAATAATTATTTCTTCTGAAGTCAGAACAGTGGGTTTTGCTTTCAACAAATTTTCATATGCCACGGACTGAAGAATATCAAGAAGATTTGTTTCATTCGCTGTGTAATTGCTCACCAGTTGACCTAGTACAAGCGCTCGTCTTGCAGGCTTATAAGAAATTGACCAATCGTTGTAAGGAGATCCACTCATCACTATACCTCTTTTAAAATATCCGTTGGACAAAGGTGAAATAGAGTGATAAGCCACAGAAGCTCCGCCTGCACTCTGTCCAAAGATGGTAACATTATCTGGATCGCCACCAAACTTAGCAATATTCTTTCGTACCCATTTTAGTGCTGCTAACTGATCCTTTAGTCCAGCATTACCAGGAACATCTTTGGTATCCATACAGAGGAAGCCTAGGGCACCTAGTCTGTAGTTGATGGTAACAACTACTACGTCTTTAGAGACAAGAAAGTCTGGTCCAAATTCATCGTCGTCACCTGATCCACTTGTGAAACCACCTCCATGTATATAGAACATAACTGGTAAAGCAGTGTCGGGGCTAAGGTTCGGGGTGTACACGTTGAGAAATAAACAGTCTTCACTGCCGGGGAGGTATACTTTAGTAATGGTGTCCACTTGAGGACATTTGGAGCCATGTTGAGTGGCATTTCTTACTCCTTCCCAAAATAATGGAGGTTGTGGATCCTAAAAAAAAATCTTAATACGAGTCACAAGTAATGTCCAATACTTATTCAACAGCTCCTGACTTACTCACGGAAAATATATATTATCCTATTCTAGGGTCCACGGGCTATTTGTATTAAGCGACACCCTGATCGATATTGAGTTATATAATAATAATTAATCATTATATATTCAGAATCGTCAGATTTTTCTGCGTCATTTGAGCTCACTTTTGTGGCGTATTGAGAACTTTTTTGTCGCTTGCCTCTGTTTGCTACCGTAGTGGTACAAAAAAATCACTAAATAGAGGTCCAGTTTGAATTTAACTTGACTGATGCGACACAAACAGTTCAATTTTAGAAAAGATGGACCACATACAGACAATTACATTTGTAATTTTTTCTGATATAAATTTAGTAACACAGATCGTTCAAATAGTTTAGCTTACATCTAAAATCCACAATATTACTTTAGGTGCTTACACTAAATAGCCTCATTCTATTTTAGTATCGCGATGTTTGTTAATTCATTTAGTCTTACACTAAAACTTCTGAGTGTCGCTTAAATCCTTTTTCCGAAACCGCTTGAATCATTTTAGCCTGTTTCTAAATAAAAGTGTTTTGAGATCATTTTTTATTAAGCGACATTTATTTCTGGTAATATCAGCTTTAAAAAAGTGAATAATTAGTCACGTCGGAACGGAGACGGTATAATATGCGTTTCGGGTGAGAGGCTGTGTGTTGTATGTTTGTGTGTTCCCACATAATACCATACATTTATGTAGTAAAAATATTAATACTTTTTACACGACAACCCAAAAAAGGGATTTATTTATTTGTTTTATTAGGTGTACAAGCAGTTCACAATTATAATTATAGCTAACTAGATCTAATGACAAATTGTTCTTAATCTAGAATGCAAACAATTCACATAATGGATTGTTTTTTTATATTTTTATTTATAGACTTTGAAAAGCTCTCCCCTAAAGTTCCAAAAATGTCGCTTATTACAAATAGCCCATAAACCCTCGATATAGTCGAATTTCAGTATTAGCACCAGAGTATATATTTTTGTTATAGTGTATTGTATTACTAGTACTAGCCCGTTATGAATTAAAATGGAATCTTTTGTACAATCTCGTTAATTCTAAGTTACAAAATAACTCTTATGAAAGTCACAAGTTATCCGAAAAAAATGTTGACGAGTTCACTGACAGGGTGGAGCTATGAAGAACTGGCTAGAAACTCACACCATTTATCAATTGTAGGTATTATCAATTAATACATAACAATAATATGATTTACCTTAAATCGAAGTTTTCCCACTGGTGGTGCAGCGTATGGAATACCCTTGAAGCTTAAACAAGTTCTGTTTCCGATGACCACGCTATCGTTCTTGCCTGATAAACATCCTTGCTCTAGTTGGACCAATACATCATTGCCAATCACAACCTGAAATTTACTGTTGGAAGAGAATATTATAATCTTATTATAATCACTCAATTTATATAATTTAAATAAGTACGGTTAAACTTATACTCAATGGAATGGAATTACACCAAAAACATTTGATAGCATTATAATTATTAACATTTACATAGTTGGCGTAGTGTAGGTATTATATACCTCTGCCTACCCCCTCGGGAAAAGGCATGATGCCAATGATGCTATTTCATGTTATGTTTTGTAAGATGTGTTAATTTCCTTTGACCATTTTAATGCTATTGATCGGTAAGTTAGCTTTACCATAACTATACTCACAAAATCCAATAAAATATTAGGAAGTAAGAAAAAATATTCATTTTAAAGGAATATCACCAAACACATATAAGTTGTTCAATGGTTTTCATTAAAATAAAACGTTTAGTAATACTCTAAATTATAATTTAGACCATTGTTAACCCAATAACAAACAAATGCCAATAATTTGACACTTGTGTAATTATTATCGAAGTACTCCACATTCCATATTATATAGTATCACTAATAATTCCATGATTTTTAAGTAACATAAGATTGTTCAGTTTCATAGTTATCTATATTTACAGTATACCTAACGTTATTGATCATGCATACGTCTTAAATTCCATAGAACTGAGTTGATACGTGGTTTCGAATCTTCCTTTTGTCGCAGTGCTTGTCTGCATAAGGTTACTGCTTTAGTCGCCTTTTACGACAACCACAGGTTGAGATGGGGTAGTGACAATTACCGGTCGACTTTGGGGAAAGCCGACAGCGAGCGTCTTCTGGTGGCGTTTGCGTGTTCCCGCACGTCACCGCTGGAGCTAAGCTCCGGCAGAGAGGAGGCCCGTAGCGGGCTATCGTCGCTGTGGTCGCGGACGAATGTTCCTGCGCTCCCGTGACCACAGCAGAGCACGACGAGAGGAACACCTTGGGGGTAGTGACAATTATGTTTTGTTAATCCATCACTACATGGATAATTTAATTATGATAAATTTATATTGATTTACTTGTAAGAGCTTTATTTTTTGCGAGCATTTTTCGTATCAATTACAAAGTTGTAAAAAGCAATTCTGGTTTTTCCCATTTATGTTTAACTACGACTATATTTGGCTGGATGACTTAGCTAATACATTCATGTATTATTATTATATTCTCAATCAGTATTTTTCGATAACTAGAAGTCGTGCGGGGGTCGCACCCGTCGTTTTTTTTTGGCCACTGATCAGCTCCTATTGACCGTAGCGTTATGTTATATAGCCTATAACCCTTCTCTATAAATGGGCTATCTAACACTAAAAGAATTTCGGAACAGTAGTTACCGAGGTCCTAGCATTCAACTCTTTAGCTTTATTATATTGGTATAGAAATATAGATTAGACTATGGATGGACTTAAGGTAAACTTTGATGACAATGGTAATTAATTACACACCGTTTTACAGGAATATCCCAAACCACACATTATTTGTAATATACCTAACTGATTCATCAATTATATTTCTTTGAAATATTGTTCAGAGAGGAGGTTTTGGTTTTTAAGAAATTTGTTAGTCACATATCATAAATTGTTTATTTTTTCTCAGATTTGTAGAATAAGAAGTCTAAATACTGTTAAAGATATAAATTTTTCTTATAAAATTACATTCATCATAGTACAATGAAAAATACAAAATTGTAGACGACAAAATCTAATAGTAAGACAGTGTAAATTATAATGTTTAGTTAAAAATATTAATAAACCAGTTTGTCGAGTCTGTCTATAATTTATCTATATATTCTTATACTTAATATTATAAAGCTGAAAAGTGTGTTTGATATTTTGTTTGGTTGATTGAACGCGCTATATAAGATCTAATTGAATAATTATTTTAGTATTGGATCTTTGGAGAAAGGTTCACGAGAGCAAAGCTCCGGACAATAATATAATGATATATATATTTAAAGAAAAACACCAGAAAGTTCTTTAAAACGTAGTAAACACAAGAAAATAATAACAAAACTTACTTGGTCTAATAAATCACCGTTTGTTGCAACTACAGCCCTGTCACAAAATGAGGTTAAGATTTCCTTCGACACGTTTCATAATTTAGCAACAGTTCTAATCCCGAGTGCTCTTCATGTCATCTGCTACAAACGAGTAATGACAGAAACACCCACGTACCTATCACAGGAGAATGAAGGGACATTGATGCATTGCAGTTATGTTGTAGTTACATGTGTGTGTGTGTGTGTGTGTGTGTGTGTGTGTGTGGGTACAAGATTCATATTAAGCTATTACAGCTATAGTCTCAATAAAGAAAAAATAATCAGGTGTTTAAATAAAATCTTTTAAACTTTCGTGACTTGTATACATATTAATTTTTTTTTTATACCACGACGGTGGCAAACAGACGTAACGGTCCGCCTGATGGTAAGCGGTTACCATTATTTATTTTTAAATTATTATGCAACGGGTCAACGTCATGTATTATATAAATTATTATATAAATTTAAGGAACATGAAATACCTTATTATTCTTAAATATCAGGTATCCTATCGTAGACCCGTTGCATAATGATTTAAGATAGGTGTTTAAATTCCAAATTCAGAAAGTGGAGAAGGGGAGGAAACGTAAGATAATTCTAGCAGAAAAGTGGACCATTCGCTTATATATCCCCTATGCTATTATAACAACAATGAACAACAACACTATTACATAACACAGACACAAATTATGCATGTAATGGAAAAATAAAATGAATGTTATTCTGTTATAGTAGCAATCATGACAGAGTTCGTGTGCTTCCATAAATAGAAGCATTCAAGCCGTTTTGTTGATGCGTACCGACTATGTAATTATTGTTTTATAGCCGGATTAGACACATTAAAAAGTCATTATGTGTACTTACATATCTAGCCTAAAATCTAGTAACAATACTACCTATATACAGGAAAAATATTTTGTTAAAATTCAATGACTGTCACCGTGGCGCAGTGGTTAAGGTGGTCGCCTCGCCACTACATCGCCGTGCCGGGTGACGTGGGTACGATTCCCACACGAGACAAATATTTGTGTGGTTGATAGATATTTGTTTCTAGTCTGGGTGTACTTTGTGTCCGTTAGTTTCATGTTTGTAAAGCTCTCCGCGACACAGGGCTTGTTCCCTAGTGCGGGCGTTGTCTTTAAAAAAAAAAAAAATAATTTACGTAAAGAAGCATTGTAATAGACACATCCAACAGGACAGGCTGCCCACACAGTGAACTATGTGGTGACGTAAGGTGATGATTGTAGTAAAACCAAAATTATTCAATTAAACCTTTGACACACTCCAAGTATTATCGAGTAGGTATACCATAAAAGGCAGGCATGGTCACCAATGGGTCGTCCCACGCTTACAAGCGCCTCTCTTCACTACTCTATAAGTAGATTATTATTCACATCCCAATTATTGCACAACTGCCAATATCATATTTCAAAAAGTGATTGTCTGTTTTTTTTTTCAAGAAATTAGTTGAGTCGTGTCGGTGTGCCATCATCCTTAGGATGTCTCGTATACTTAAAGATGAAACACTTATCGAAGCGATTGCGAATCGGTTAACACCCCATATAGCCGATAGAGCTCTGGTCTTATTCCATTTAAAAAGAGTAAATGGTGTTCGATTTTATCAACCTTTTTCTTTTGCAATGGTTGGGGTGGGTAATCCGAGGTTGTTCAACTACGGGGCAGGCGCAGGTCTCCTTTAAATAATGTGGAGGGAATTTAGCCTACTATACCACGCTGGCCAGAAGGATTGGTATAGGGCTAAATAAAATAATATCTTATAGAAATAAATACTTTAGCAAAATATTTTTATGAAACTAAGTGACAATCTATGTCAATATTAAGAAACTTTGTTTTTATAGAAATCATTTTTACTCACGACTGATGTGAAATGCATCAAATCACTATAACTGCAATATTGCAAAAGTGGGCCAACAGTCAACACTGCAAGACCAATATTTGAACAAACGTTGATTGTTTCATCTACCAATCGATATTTGCTAAACAATTTTTTTTATTGGCAACGCATCGGAGTAATCTATACAGTGTGGGCACCAACTCTATTTGTTTATTCTAGATATCTACAAAACTAATTTCATTGCGTCTACTCACGTGGTGATATGTAAATAAAAAGCAGCTTCTAACATCTTTGTTACCCCACTTTACCCATGACCCCATGACGGGCCTGTTGGTCTAGTGGTTAGTGACCCTGACTGCTAAGCCGGAGGTCGTGGGTTCGATCCCCACCCAGGACAAATCTTTGTGTGATGAGCATAAAGGTTTGTTCTGTGTCTGGGTGTTGATGGTGATTTAAGTAGTATATCAGTTGTTTAGTACCCATAACACAAGCAAATATAATTGCTTACTTTGGGACTAGATGGCGCTGTGTGAATGTGGTAGAATATAATTATATTATTAATATATATTATTATTTGTAAGCTTAACGTGCATAATTTATCATAATACGTTTCTAAAAAAAACAGAAGGTTTAACAAAGTTCTTTCGACATAACCATTTTCGAGTACTAAGTGCTATATTACCCCATGTTACGAGTTAGTAATTACATAACAACGTATGTAAGCATTTACAGTAATCAGCTTATAAATCAATAATCAAAGCCTGCACTATTGACAGGTGATTACAATCAGTCTACAGATGGCAGGCGGCGCCGCGGGGCAGGCGGCTACAACACGGCTAATGATTGGTTAAGATCTGTGTGTGAATGACAGGTCGAGTCAAGATGTGGTGTTATATACGATCTTTAATTAGACGTCTAGTGGACTGTTTTAACTATTGAGCCCGATGACATCCACTGTATAATTTCACGTAATTTCTGCGACAGCGAGCGCGCTAACATAGCTGGAGAAATGTGGGTGAGACGCATCTCTGCCTACCCCTCGGGGAAAGAGGCGTGAAGCTATGTAATGTTTTATGTTTAATATCAGGAGTGTCATCACAACATTTTATCTCCTAATACTGATGATATTGTCACCCTATATGTATACTTGTATAAATATACTTATATACTAGAAATCGTTGTGCTAGCAGCTGAAACAATATTAGCTTTGAAGGCTACTGACTGACAACAAGACACCTGGGCCGTGATTCTCCTGGATCATAAACATTTTCGAAACTTAGAACGACGTATTTTTGCTTTTATTAATTTATTTATTGTTAGAAAATAGTTTACCATTTTTCATCTTAATTATAGATTACGGTTCTATGTTTTAATTTACTGTCCAAAATAGAACAACCTGGGCTTTCTTTGCTTTAAAATATGTGGAAAAAAACTAAAACGTTGCTGCCAGTGATCCTATATTTCAGGAATCATCAGCCAAACATTCAGGTTGCCGATAACAGTATCCTTCCTTTCATATATCATCTATTACACAAGTCTTCACCAGCCCCTCTGCTCTACAAATGTTCATGATCAGATCAACACCCACAAGTTTCACAACGCACTAAACTCGGTTATCTAAACTATACACCGCACAACACAAATGTTCTGCGGTATGCAAAATAACAATACGATTACCATCTAAGATGTTAACACAACCGGTCTTTAGTTACATAGATATAAACGTATGTTAGGTATTGTAAGACAATGTGCGTGTGAACTTACTCACCATATGAGTTTGTCCATACGCCATAGGGTTGCCCCAGACTACGCAGAAACAGTAGTAGCTTAGCCTAACTAAAATCATAAATGCGAAAATACTATGTAGTCTAAAACTTAATTATTTTTGACATTGAGACATTCCTGAAGGAGAGTAAATTTAACTAACTAGGCCGCCTTTTTGTTGATAATAATTTTTGGATGCAAATTGGAAGTTAGTACACGAACGGATAATTGACATCACGAAATTCTGTTCGTTTATTGTTATGTTAAAAATGCTTATCTATGAGAAGACACAGTTCATCATTACCCTCCCAATAGGCACAATTGCTTCTCCCATCCCCCTATCGATCCCAAACGCTTTTTCCTCCCTCATATCACGTCAGGCAATTAAAATATTTAGAATATGTTCTCTGACAAATTGACAACCCTGCAATGAAATCGTAGGGATGGTGTCAATTCTCTCTAGTTGTGACATAGCTCACATAGCCCTTAATTACCAGACTAATTTGTGGCCGTGGCTTTGTGCGTCTATTGTGTGATAAAACTAAAGAGCTCAGATATTGTCGGTGATGCAATACATAGTCCTTGGTTTAAACAAATCAACCAAGTTATGTTTTAGTGTGTAATGTTTTATTATTCTATCATGAAACAGTTTGTTAGTTATATCTCAGTAGCGAGGCGTGGAGTTCGGAAATTGACCGGTCAATGACAAAAGGCCCCCTCCCTATTACATAGGACCAAACAGGTGGCGAAATGTGGGTGAGATGCAGCTCTGCCTACCTCACACGGATAATAGGCGTGATGCTACGTTTTATGTTGTTGTTATGTCTACAGCCTCCATGTCCTAGATCTGATAAAGCAGAAGAAATTAACAAACAGCGTTACTTTCATGTTAAAAGTACGAGTATGAGTTTGTTATACCAAAACAGGATGTAAGTAATTATCTAAATTAATTATTCGTATTTTAGTTTTAATGAGATTTTTATTGCATTTTTTGTTGTATGGGAACAAAACGAGGGATCACGTATATTCATTTATTGTATGCAAATGTAATTTTTTGTCAAAAATATTTTAGTTATTTTTCTAAAATTACCTGCAGTGCTGATGCTAAATTGTAATCTACATGGGGCAAGCCGGGCTGCAGCAAAATTAAACACATTTCTATTTTATTGATAATAAAGCAAGTAAGTAAGTAAGTAAATACTGGTTCCAAATTCGAGTGTCATTGTACTGTATACTAGTATTATAAAAAGGAAAGATTTGTATTTTTTATGTAACGATTGTACTTAAAAACTACTAGACTGACTTCAAAAATTATTTTGCCGCTAGAAAGCTACATTATGACTGAGTAACATAGGCTAAGTAACACCACGCTATGGCCAATAGGAGCTGAGCAGTGGCCTAATAAAGAACGACGGTAGCGAAGCCCCGCGCGACTTAACTATTCTGCCGAGATAGACTTTACGTCGTTTAGTACTAGCATCAAGTCCAAATAAAGGAACATTCTTGTTGCGTGTATTGTCTATTGGATATAATCATAATTTTCAATCCCAAAAAATATTATTTTTAAAATAATTTACCTGCAAATTGTAACGTCTTTTACTAACTTTTTAGTTATTTAATTGTCCTTTATAAAATCATGATTTAGATATATACAGAGGTTATTGATTACCAATCGACTATTAACATGAAACTATCATTTTCGCATTACTAATTTAATTTCACAAACAAAGGGCGATGACGCAAATAGGGTGTCCATCAGTTATCGGGACACGGATCTTTGCAGAACAAAACAAATGGTGTGTTTCTTAACATCCGCACCGAATTTGAGGTCACCCGAATCCGTATAATGGAACAATTAAAGTGTTGTGCAAAACATTGACAATAACACTAGGTGCACCACGCTATCGACCTTTGAGGAGAAAAATTTAAACTATTTACATTATGACCTAGTTCGTTTAAAAGTTCACGAGACTGATCATTTCGCGAATTATATTTCGAACGTGTTATTTCCTGTGAATCTCGTTTGAACATGTGTCTATTTGTTTGAAGTAATCGAATGTGATAATATAAGAACTCAATCGATTGAATCTCCATACAATTCGATTGGATTTGACAAAATAATAAATAAACTTGATGATAGTAATTTACTTTCAGTTCACAAGTTCTTTTAGCTCGTTTGAGTAAAAGATTACAATAATATATTAAGTATATCACTATAATATATCAATCAATAATTATAATATAAACTCAGAAACATTGTTATTATCAAGCCATTTGTATTAGCTATTGTATCCATGTTATCAGTATAAACATTAATACCACTTAGGCTATAAAAGTAATTAATTATGTAATAATATATTATGATATAATAATTAACTGAAATAAAAAATAACAATTCAGTAGTTAATACGAGTAATTATTAAAAATCTTGGTATAAACAATCGCTACTACACTTGCTTGAACAATGTAATACGGTACTGTATAAATATTGTTCGCATTCACACATTTAACCTTACCAAGAGGTCGAAGTTACGATCAAAAACGTTTTTTTTGTTCATAAGTTGCATAAAATTCACACAATAACTGTTATGATTTTCACTTGACATTGGTGAAGTACACAACATTATAATCAAATCCCTTAATTTTGTCGAATTAAAAAGATTGTAAGTATTGGATTTAATTGCTTGGTACATGTTGTCCATTTAGCTGAAATGCTTTTATGCTCTTTAATATTAAGTTTAACTACCTATATCTACTACTACTGCCTATATAAACTAGCTAATATTAGGGACTTAAAAACAAACCAAAATTTATTTTTTATAATTGCCATACAACTCATAAAGAAGTCATTAGTTTTGAATATATTAGTTAATCCGAAAAAACAATGACATCCCATTTGCATACGACCAATTCGCTGACAAGGTAGAGCCATCAGAATTAAGAAAATTATAATTAAAAACTAAAACCTAATAATCTGCATTATAAAATACTGTAGTATAAATAATAGTAATTCTATGGGTAGTATAAAATATATCGGGTGTAACTCAATTTGTTTTTTTTTACAATAAAAGCTTATTGTACGTGTTTGTCAATTTTAAGTCCCCACAATATTACTACACAGCTACGTAGTCAAAACGTTGAATAAGTTTTTACGCAGAATTCAAATCGGTTTCTTCACAATGTTTTCCTTGAAGCAAAACCAAGTTTAAAATAATGATTGGTTCATGTCGTGGGATCAAATATGTGTAGCTCTGCCGCCGTGGGACGCGAACAATTATAACACTTGTCTATCACAACAATATCATTACAATAAAACAATTTGTGAAATAATATTGCAACACTTTGGCAGCTTGTTAGTTAAGTACTCGTCACCTTTAAGTATCGCGAGGAATGGGCCTCGTTCGTTCTTACCAATGCTTCCTCGACATTTAGGTAAATCCGGTTGATTACAGCAGCTCTTTAGACTAGTTCTATTAGATATTTTCATTTGTTTAACACTTTACGTGTTAAATAATTGTTGGTTATTCAACTAAATGCATTATTAAAGTGGGGTTAACTTTATTATTTATTCGTTATGTAATGAAAAAGGAATATAATATGTAACAATGCTGTATAATGTCTTAATTTTATGTCACACATATGATTTTTTAAAGATAATTCTGCCCTAAATAAGAAATATTCAGCTATTCTCCTAAGAATTGAAATCATTTACATACAATAAAATCACTTTACCCGCGAAATAAAAACACAGTTACTTTCTAATTCAAAGAGTCAGAAAAGTAATTAACGATGATGGTCACCCTACTTTATTGACCCGACGACTGACCCTGACTGCCGCCTGATTTACAAGTGAAGTCCTGAAAGAAATCGCATCCGACTTTTGTTCTATTACTAATTAATTTGTTTCTAGCTCGAGAGCTGTTGAGCTAGATTTACTTCGGCGTAGCAAATTGCATCAATACTTAGACTAAAAGTTAATTAAAATTTTTGTATTTCTTTCCATTTGTTTTGAGGTATCGTTTATTAGTTTGATGAGTGACATTTTGGAACATTTATAATTATGTGGAAAAATTAAGTGAAACGCACGATTGTATTTTTACTTATTATGGTTTCAGATTGTCAGATGAAAGCAAGGAAAGCCTGAGGTGTTTGTCATCAAAAAACAGCACAACATGAAATTTATGTAGGTGTACTCATAGCCTTTTGCAGATCGTCATACCGTCAAAGGATGTCCTTTACTGCGCTTGCCAAATTGCAGATTTCACTAAAGAACTTGTCATTTACCTGAACATATATATACTTATCATTTATCAACATTAAATATAGAATTATTTATTTAATCGGATTCCGACACCATTATTCAAAGAATATCTTTTAGAAACATCTCAATTTTATTTTTATAGTCACCTTGAATGCAAGTTGACGCGTCAGCAGATAAAACAAATAAATCTGTTAGTATTCTGCGGTTGCGTTTAAACAATGCGGCACAACAATGAGGTTCGATTCCCGGTCAAGGCAACGCGCCACTTGAGCAGATAAAAATGGTTGACTGTGTCGTGATGTATGTAACTTGGTTGAACAGTAAATTATTTAAGTTTAGTACAAGGATTTATGTATGTCATTGTTTTAAGCGCCCATTGCCCATAATGTGAGATGTAACCTTTTAGATTTGTTTATTTTGCTTATGTCCGATTAAGAGGAATTGCTGTCATTAGTAACAACAGGTCTTTTCCGACTATCACGTATGGATGTGAAATGATATTGTGTTTTTGTGTTGGAAAATTTAAATCACTCAAATCTGTGCTCGGTTTCTGGAACTAAGTCCAATTTTGGCACGCCCTTTATATATAACTTCCGCCCGCAACTCCGCCCGTGTAAAATGTCGATAAACTATTTATGTGCTAAATTTCGTACAGATCTCTTCTGCCGTTCTCACGTGATTGAGTAATAAACATACATCCATCTTAACTTGCGCATTTATAATAATAAGATGGAATCTCATGTAGCTAAACGAAACGCAGAATTGATACACCACAAACCTTTCCTACAGACAAGATACTATTTTTATAGTATCATTAAATTATAAATTGATATAATAAAGCAAACAATTGTAGACCTAGTGAATGGTGAACAATTTAAATGGTTCAAGTGTATAGGTACACGCAACTAATAATAATATATATTATTTATAGGCCACTTTTTGTGCCATTACAACATACTTTGGGAACATCCTTCAGTTTTATCTTAGAATCTATACGACCGCAACTCTGCTTACTATACGATGGCAATTGCTTAATAATAGCGTAAAACAAGCTTGCTATTTACTAGCCAATCAGTAGGTTGACTGTTATTTCAGATAGAAGTCGATACAAATGCGTAAAAGATTTAACTCAAATTATTGTCCTGCTGAAAGGAATTCGAAACTCGTGGAAAATCTTTTCATCTTGGAAAACCAAGATGAAAAGATTTCCTCGAGTTAAAATAGTCAAAAGGCTTTTTGTATAAATATATCCTTTCGGAAATAATACAAAGCTAACAACAGTAATTTGTCCACTTAAATCCTCTTACAAAATACTTAAAATTAATGTTCAAACAACCATAATACCACCACTAAGTACTAACAAATAATATCGCAATGCTTGTATCTCCTCCTAACCGACTGACCATTTAATTTACTCAAAGTATGCGAACTATTCTCACGCATAAGAACAAAGCTTTTAGAAGCACGAATAATAAATTAATTACCGTAATATCGTGCCTTAGTCTCAAAAGTACACCACGTTTTTCAAGCTATAATACCAAATCTCATTATCAAGCGTAGTGGCAGAGTGTCAGGTTGAGTTCGAATATCTCGTCCAAAAAATATCTTGCTATTTTACATCTATATGTCATCAGAATCAGGAATGAGGAAATCCACAGAAGAACCAAAGTTACCGACATTGCCCACCGGATTAGCAAGCTGAAGTGGCAGTGAGCAGGGCACATATCACGCAGAAATGATGGCCGATGGGGCCAAAAAGTTCTGGAATGGAGACCACGCACCGGCAAGGGCAGCGTAGGACGCCCACCCACAAGGTGGACAGACGATCTGATCCGAATGGCCCTATTGGAAATCTCAAAAGATTTCCTAGGAGGCCTATGTCCAGCTGGGGACTTCCTGCGGCTGATATGATGATGATGATGATGTAATCAGAAAATGATAATTGATACTATTATATGTATCTAACTAAAATCCAAACACCAAATTAATATATAATCTTAGAGACCCTATTCACCAAGGAGCAAACATTATTACCTATCTAGGTAATGTACACACTTATCTTTTAAATAGACACCATAAGAGCAATAAAATAAATCATAGCGTTCAAAGGTCTCTATCGCAACTTCCTTCGAGTAACAATCTCAAAATGAATTACAATTACATTAACAAACAGTAAAATTACAGTTTGAGCGAGCAAATTACGATAATGCCATACAAAAAGCGAGTAATTGATAATTTTAAAATTACTATTGAATAATGGCTGTAACTTCCATTAAATAATTTGGAAGAACAAACAATAAATACCAGTGATACGTTAACATCGTGAGTATTCTTGATCGTATATGCGTGCACGCAACCAAACACTAAAACTATGTTAGAAGACTAGCGCAGACATGTCACATAATAACAGACAGAGACATACAAGGCAGCGGATCACACTCAAGTTTTATTGGCTTTTGCGTTAGAAGGGGGTTTAACAGGCACATATCAGACGCCACGAGGCTAACACTGTCACGATATGATAGCGTAATGATAGGTATATTGACTGCCCAAGAGGGTCAAAGTTTTGACAAGAAATATTGACCTACGTGACTTTATAGGTAGATAAAGTCAATCTAGTCTGGATATTTAATATATTTATGTTTTCATCTCCATACTGGGATATATAGTAAAATAAATGTTTTTAATATCAATTTAATTTATAAGTTTCTTAAATGCATTAATTAAATGCAATTCTAAAATTTATGGTATAAACAAGACTTTCAAATCGAACTGGTTTTTAGACATTACAAAACAACAAACGCATTCTAGTCTTTCAAATGAACATAAAAGTAATCATATTGGACACTTACGAAATATTGTTTCAAATAGGTAGTATAGCATTTTTAATTAATTATTGTATTAATTAGTTGCAATGCCACCTCTGCGAAGTGCGGATTTAAAACAATATAATCTTTGTAACATTTTGCAAGTGCAGTGCAGACACTCCTTCATTACTGTACGAAAGGACCTTGTTATTGTCACATTTTAACATCGAACTGTATCTAGAAATGAACTCTGATGTTAGCATCTTAGAGCTTAGTTCAGTTTAAACAAAATCTATACATATTTGTACTAAATATACCAACAAATATAATTCATTTAAAGTTTAGAGGCTCAAAGCTAGGTACTACTAGTATTTAACATACATTATAATAAAGGATGTTAATGCATCTTAAACATCTTGTTACGAACCGTGACTTGTCAAGTCGAACGTATTTAGGTTTTTATTTAGGTCATATTCATAAACATTGAACATATTATTATAAGTCTTTAAGTTATTTACATACATAGCTTTATAGCTCACGCCTCTTTCCCACCAAAAGGGTAGACAGAGATACTATTTCCTTCCATCTGCTACGTCTGACACTTCGCTAGTTCAACATTCATAAATTTTTTCAAACAATGAAGTAACTTTAAGAATGAAGATATTCAAATCTTATAATAAAAATAATCATAAAATATTCAATGAAAATTATTCAAATCTGTTTATGCCATTCATTTATAAAGAGATAAATAAAAACTGGACCTCCATCCCACACTATGAAGGAATGCTGAAGAATCTCGTGGGTCCAATAATGTTACCACCAGTAGCTATCTAATTATCTATATATAACGGTATATTAGTTAAATGACAATCACGGATATGTGCTGCTGCTCTGTGACCGTACTTAGTATGTTTCTGTCTATATTTATCTAATTGTAATGTGCTCTTATTGTATTGTAATGTGTTACCAACAAACTATGGATGTAATTGTCTGAAATAAAGATATATAATAATATCTGTAAGTTAAATAGTCAGCATGACAATTACGACCACCAAACACCAGCAAATAGCGGTAGCCTAGTGAACATTAGATTGTACATTAAAATACCAAATTCAATTAGGTATTTTATGATAAGGCACGTGTTCACGTTGGCCACTAACAACAGTACCAACTGTCTAATAACATGACTAAACCAGATCAAATTACATATTTCACTTGAAAATGATTTTGAGTTTCTGCTTTTAATTTATTTTTATTTCTTGGCCAGCATGTTATGGTATTATTGTTATATTGGATGCGGGCGCCACAAAATCGCTCGCTGTGGCGGAAATTAGGTGAGGCCTATGTTCGACAGTGGACGTCATTGGGCTGATATGATGATGATGATGATGATGTTATGGTATGATATTGGTTCTTTTTTACGTCGATGGAGGCAAAAGGCATACGATAGCATATGGACACCTGCAAGACTTGGCACTTTGCCTCCCTTTTTGAAAAACCTGCAGTATGGGGATTTTCAAAAAGGTTTGTGACCAACATTTGTGGCCAATTGCTGACTTAAATAAAAATGAGACATAGGTACATAATAACTCAGTCAAACCACTGAAAACACCTATGACATTGGCTTATTTCGGCACATGTCGCAACTTCGATTAAGACGATAACATTGCACACAGCGCCTAATGACCGTCCGGTCAAGTGTGCAAGTTGCCTAATGCACTTGATGACACCACCTATTATTGTGCACGATATTGTTAGATTTTTGAGATTCAAACGTTTATAATTATTGGAGGTCCATCTTTGCTTGGGATTCTTTATGAATAAATACATATTTTGGGGCGTTTAGTAAGAAACTGTACAGTACTTATTGGCTCCGGTTTATACAAAAACGGAGTGAATATATTTTTGAAGAAGGCACTCATGATCCCCTGGTTACCCTGGGCTACGGTAACTGCTTACCATCAGGTAGGCTGTACACTTACTTGCCAGCATATTCGTAGAATAACAAGTTATTTCAATGGCGGATCTTGTCACGGGGCTGCATATCAAATGCAAACAAGGTGGCAGTAATTATAGGCAATAATTATAATTAGCGACAATACAATCATCAATCAACGTTGAGTCATTACGTCATTATAATTACTGAACGTCAATTTCTTGCATACACAAGGACTTATATGAACAATATGTTAGGGTCTTCATCTATCGCGTTGGAATATTCGATAAAATTCGAATGTTGTCTTTGATTTTAGTTCAGATTGAGTCATTTTCAGAATCAGTCCCGGACATAAGCGGTGCCAGGAACACAAAGCTAACTTGCGTACTTTTTCCCTTACTATCCCGTATTACCCGTTTAAGCCAAGTACAAGATTCGATCACACTGATTGCGCAACGATTCTCAATTTTCAGCAATAGGGATTCCCTCAAACTGTCTCTGAAGACCATGGAAATCACATACACCATTAAGAACTAGTACGAAGTTCTAACATTTTAATTATGATCTTTCTTCCACAAAAGATCTAAAGACAACAATTTTCAGGACACGAAAAGGAATATCAAATGCGAAAGCGCAATGAATAAGTATAAATAACCTACCAAATATATAGTAGTCACATTGTAGGTACATTTAACAAACGCCTCAGTGGAAGCTTAGCCTAAGAGTGGGACCTTGTTGTGACAACAATTGACTAGCTAAAATGTATGAAAGAATGTGAATAATCACCACAATGATGAACTGTGAATATTTAAATAAGCATGATATAACAACGGCACCCAATTTGTTTTGTTGTCCGTAAAATTGCTTTGTTGTTCATCTCGTTTCACAACGGTAACTTTGGACTTGGGTACAAAATTACAAACGAAGACATTCAAATTAAAAACCATTACAGTACCTATTTAATACCAAATTTCCATAATTATACTAAACTTGTTGGACACAGCAAAGTTTCGGATATATGTAATGTATTTTATGGTCAGTAAACGCATGCATGCATGTGCTTCATTTTACCGAGAGTAAAAGTTTTATACTCAATTAGCTGTGCCTGTGACTTAGTTCGCATGCGATAAATGGTTTTTTAAATATATTTTCAAGGAACTATGCTATTTTTCCAATCAACGTAGCCTAAACGCCTTGTATTAGCGCCTAGTAAAACTCCCGTCGAAATCGGTTAAGCAGTTTCTGAGTTTACTTCAAACAAACAGATAGACAGACAAAAATTTTACAAAGCGGCAAAAAATTTTACAGATACTTCAATTTTATTTATGTATAGATTAGGTTTTCTGAAACGCTACGCTTTTACGCTACCTAGCAGCAACGGTGCGAAGCTAAACTAGCTAATAGAATACCTACTGAGCTGAGTCGACTTAGGAATAATTAATGCATTCGTGGAAGTTAAAATTATTTATTTTCGAATTGATATAATTCTGAGAAAAGTTCAAATATAACATAACCACACTCTCATTAATTAACCAATATTGGCAGGCTTCGGCGCTGATGCTGACGTGCACATTGTTCTATAATCACCGTTTTTGTTGTTACTATAACAGATTGACGAGACCTGTGACCTTGGCCGAAGGTGGAAGGTCAGCAGGGCTGCTGACTGACCTTAATTACCTGCACATCCAAGATAATATTACAAAGGAGTCCAGTTTAGCAGGTGAAGGTTCCTTCAAATTATATGAAATCATTTTCCATACAATAATTTTGTTCAAAGTCATTATTACCTATATTTTTTTTGTTAAACTTTGATATATGCCTACTAACTGTGTGTAGTAGGTAGGTACAAACATTATCAATCATAACAGCTGGAGTCAGAACGTCCTATTAGTCATAGAGCTTCTCAAGAGAAGCTCTATGACTAATAGTCTGGTCATGTAAGTACATGTCAAAGTCAAATCTTTTTATTTCATTTTGATCACATACATGATACGTATGAACGAACGAATACGTATGAAAAAGCCAAAAAAAAGGTGTCAGCAAATTTGCCTACTACGGCCAGTTCACTAACAAGGTTGAGCTTTGAAAAGAACTTGGCAAGTAACTCAGGCCACTCTTTTTAATCGCCATAGTAATAACAATTTCAATTGGTTACAGTTTGAAATATAACAGAAAGGTACAGAACCAAAACACCATACTAAAACAAATTCAATAAAATTTGGATATGAGAAAAAAAATAATAAATAAAAAATAAGTACCTAATCAAACTTTAATTTGTTTTCGTCAAGATGATCAGACTATTAGACATAGAGTATAGATATGTACTTACATGTTAAATTAAGTATTCTGTGTGACTATTCATTCTACAGATGACGGCAGCCTTATGGGCTATCCAACACTAAAATATTTATTTATTTCGGTTCTGAAGTTCCTGAAATTAGCGCGTTATACCAAACAAACAAACACTTTACCTTACATGAGCGGTCATTATCGATAAACCTAAGTTGTAGTACAAATACGTTATAAAGTTCACAACTTTGTATGTATCATGAGGATACAAACGATGCCTTTTGCATAATTATAATTTTATAACACATAAGTATTTTACCGCATAGTTTCTTAATTACTTCGTCTGCCATCATTATGTAAGTCTTCCTTGATTATAAACATTATAATAGTACACCTATTATTAATTATTAATAACATGTACCTAAGTATTGTATTTAGTATGAATAAACAATGATGTTAAAGGATGGGGACTGAAGATGATACTTTGTACCTAAGTATCCGTAGTTTATGTAAGAATCAGTGCCTATATGTGAACCGTATGTTCATTGTTCGGGTCAAATCGCAATTTTAAGGCAGTTATCCTCTACCGATCAAGATAAAATTTTGCATGCATGAAATGGTGCTGATCTGAAGATGGAGTTGGATGGTGGCCAGGGGAACTCTGATATAAAACGAAGGTACCTATATCATGGCTCATTTGATTTCGAACCTTGAGCTTGTTTAAAAAAATATTTTTGTAATAAATATGAATCGACACGTAAGATCTTGATATAATTGTCATATAAAAATGCGTTCAATATAGCTCGAAATGACAAAAAAACCACAGTCAAATTATTTCTGACAATCATGACAGTTTTATATAGCAAATTTGACAAGTTTTTCACTACAAATTGTCACCATGTCCAAATTGTCGCGACAATCCGACATATTTGTGAATTTCCGCCATGACAATTAATTATGTCGCCTGTAAGTTTTATTAACAAGAAAAATTGTCTAATTGTTACTTTTTGATATGTCGGACAGTGTTCTACTATTAGGTCTGTGTGTCGGACTTATCAAATTGTCAGCTTTATTAAATAATGCCAGAATGTGCAGATGTACCACACGACATTTCGTGTGACATATTACTAACTAAATTTTGAGCGATTTTGTATCGGGGGCGTAGCTCAGATGGTAGAGCGCTCGCTTAGCATGCGAGAGGTACCGGGATCGATACCCGGCGCCTCCACAGAGAACTTTTTGCAATTTTTATATTCAGTTTTTAATTTTGTTTATTAAAGATTAATCTTCTATGCCAATTATTAAATAATGTTGTAGTTTCCTTAAAAGATCATTATAATCATATTATCGATTTTTTTAAATGCAATCTTCCGATTAACCTTGTTTTTTTTCTGTTGTACCTTGAATTTTATCTATATAATAAACGCATTATACCTTTTATGGATACATTGTTGGGTAAAATCGTAGGCAATAATTATGACGTCAGAATCTTAACTTTGTTAGTTGCCCATACCCATATTCTGACAAATTATATAATACATACATATATTTCTAATTAAAATATTTTAACAACTTCCCATAACCATTACTTAAATTTTTCTTTAGCTTACTGTACTAGTCGAACTGTGAATACTTACATGCTGAATAATTACTGTTGCCCGGTCGTCTTTGAATACGAAAAACGATCTTCTTTCGATTGGTTACGTAGACTGAATTGTTTTTAATTTATTTAACGGTTATTCCTATATTATTAATTAATTGGTAAGTAATCCAAACAAATAAATAGAAGAAACCATCTATGACATGTGAAGCTATCTTCCAAAAATCAATAGAAGGTCTTATTGTGCTTACAAACATTCATTACTGATGCTATTGACCTGTCATATTAGTGACTAATTTGTATGTAATTAGTTAATATGTACCAAAAATAATTGTATCTATAGCCGGCAGGTATGATTGGCATTTCATAAACGTGGGAGAGATGAATGAAGGCTGATCTTTAAAAGTCAAGCGAAGTAGATCAAATAATTATGTAGTTTATCGTTTAAAACTTGTTTTGGTACTTTTAGTTTTGTAGATCAACAGTGCAATGTATTGACGACGTGTTAAATGTACCTCCTAACTAAAAAATATTGTTTTTTTTTGTGACAGCCAATGAACCTTCTATAAATAGTGTAGTGTATAGTATATATTAATAATAAAAGCAGAAACTATTTTTTTAAATAAAATGAGTATTATTAAACCTATGGAATTAATAACAATGATATACATACAGTCCCCATAATATATTAAAACTTTAGTAGTAATTTGTGCACAATAAATTAACTATTTAGCATTATAAACTCGTCTACGCATCAGGAAATACGCATCACATAATTTAACTGCATGGGTGTGGTCAATAATAACACACGTTTTTAAAAAAGTAATAAACTTATAAATAGAGCAATTTACACATTTAAATAAGATCTTCTTTTTTATGCGCATTTGAGTGAAGGTTAATTGAGGATGGCTTTGTCTATAGTTGTTATAATTTAATTTGTAGCAACTAAAGAAATATAATATTTATTGTAAGAAAAACTGAATTTCCCGGAAAATTCTAGAATTTGAAAAAGGACTTCGATAAAGACTAGTATTTTCCCATCATTGGTTTATAGTCTTTTACACTTTATTTGAGAGTGATGGCTGAAGTACTGGAGGCTCAATTCCTCCTTTCAATCGTCTTCGTTTTCCTTTTTCTCCTCCTTTCCTTATCGGTGGGCAGTGGTCCATTGCCGAGAGAACACAGTCATTTCCATGGACGGCGGGTACTTACCTTTAGGTGTGCCATTTGCCACATCAGGCTATTAAAGCAAAACAAAAAATGACCCTCGGAAATTATTTACATGTTAGTCTATTATAGGCACTATAGATAATTTTTTTTTTTTTAGTATTATTGTTTTTTGTTGACGCTCCTAAGAAGTGCAGCCTTCATTAGTTTTTGCTATGACCCATGTAATATGTCAGGTTCAACATATTGCTTCCTGTGGTATGAGCGCTTCGACATGACAGCTTGATACATTTTGACAGTGCACACTCACGGCATCTAGTCATTAGGGATCATGAGCTCAACACGCGCTATGTTGACAGATGCCAACATTTAAAGACAAACCTTAACATACTCGTGACGTACGAATTTATATGTTTACAACTCATTACCATTAAAATTACGAATTAGGTACTTCATTATTCATAATTTAAAAAAGTCGCATTGTTTGTAAACAAATGACTGTCAAATTGTATTTTAAGATTTAATTTTTAGCCTAATATATTTTATCCGATCATTAGGTCATCAGTATAACATATTTAATACATTTAAAATAATCTAAGTGCCTATAATTTATTTTAAATATAATTGGTTTTACAAAAACAGATATTAAAAGATGGTCAACTGTTGTTATTGTTTATTCTATATACATTTCGGCTAGAGTAAGTATACTTATATTTATTTGTTTGTTATATTATTTTATAATGCCAGTAGACATGCACCAAACTGAGCCTGTGAAGGTGCATTTGTTGCTAAAAACTTAAAGGAAAAAGAAAATTGCTGCAAAATCTGGACGTGTATTTGCGCTATTAACTTATTAGTTGATCCAACAATGTCAATTGGTTTTGTCTACAATGCCTACAATATACCGAAAAATTTTGCGCATACTTGTACTACTGTAATATAGGCTGTGATTATTATCTATCTTGTTACAGTTTAATTAAGTCCATTAAACTTTCGCTTCTCTTAAATGGGTAAAACTACAGTTTATAATTTATTTCAACATTTTTTATTTTGTCCTAATTACCAGTTCCTAGACATGTTTCATCACTGCATTATTTCTGGAGGGCGTAGTGTACTCAGTACGTTATTTTCAAAGATCTTGACAGTGCCTAAGGCTCATCGGTCATAGGTGACGAGTACGTCTTAATAATATGTTATTAACTATCTTCTTTTGTATTCGTAATGACTTTGTAATAGTTAAGTTTGCTTAATATAGCTTCAGGTGTAGAAAAATCGATAAAACGTTTTCGTAATATACTTTTAATAGGTAATTTTAATCTAGTATCTAGCAACTATGGAGATTTTCTTGAACTGATATATATTTGATACGTTACACAATAGACCAAGAAAACAATTCAAAGAACTTAGTCAAAGCATAAACCTTTTATTTGTTCGGTAAAAATCACATAAGTGCTTGAAAATTTTCATCCCAATATCTTGGTGAAGTAATAAGATACACGTCAGCGTTTTACAGAAGATTAATAGACACTTACTAAATATAAAATCATTTCCTAGTGAGTTGATAAAATAAAGATGAATTCCGATGTCAAATGAATACCAAGGTCGTTATGTGGGCCAATATGCTCAAAGGAATACTCGCATACACTTTACATAATAAAACAGTACTATACATAATATTGTTATGTAATTCTCACGAGGAAGATACACATTTATGTTAAAATGTTAAAATATGCCACGATCGTAAGTACCGTTAATCAACATCATCATCCGTGTAGTGACGGGTTAAGATTATAATGTCACTACCCTATTTCAACCCCTGGGTATCGTAAAAAGCGACTAAGGGACCTAATCTTATCCAGACAAGAGCACTGTGAGAAAAGGAAAATTCGAAACAAAAGCCTATACCAACCCCTAAATTCCCTCAACTATATTGGAAGAGACCCAGCAGTGGGACGTTTATGGAGGTATTCCATGAAGTACACCCAAACGAAGCACACCACCACCACTCGCCCGCGCTTAGACCCCGCACTATGCGAGTGATATTCGTAGGTGTGCTTCGTGGAATAGGAAATTAATTATTTTATTTGAAGCCCACCTACGGGTGTGCTAAATGGAATACTTTAGGTGTGCTTCGTCTGGGTGTGCTTCGTTTGAGTGTGCTTCATGGAATACCTCGACTATGGATTGTAATAATGATGATGATATATAGCATCACGCCTTTTTCCCCGAAGGGGTAGGCAGAGGTGTTTCACACCCACATTTCGCCAGCTATGTTTGATCCCATGAAATAGGGGGCGAGCCTATTGTCAATGATAATATAATGATGATGATAAGTCTTGATCAAATTCATATGCATCACAATATTAACATTTCGCCAGTTATGTTTTGTCCCATGTAGTCCCAAGTAGGGGGTCCCAAGAAACGAACAAATCGTGATCGTGTCTCATTAACAAAACTTATCTAGATTCAAAATGTTAGAAGTGCGCGCATCTCCGTTGTTTGCTGTACAATCCTGTAAAACAAACGCCAGAGTTCCTTTGCGACGCATGTGTATATATTCTCTATGCGCGCTAAATGCATGTATTCTATCGCAATATAATATATTTATAAAATAGTTAAAATAATAGCATTTTTTGGTTCATGCAGTGACTTTTATCATTTATTGATATAAATGTTTACATTATACTCGTATATGTATTTATATAGTGTTTTTTAATATATTTTTTTTTCTCTATAGGTAATTGTTTAAATGCAAAAATTGTTATAAATTTACATAATTATATTCAGTGGATTACGCTGTGAGTGCACATAGTCATAGTTAATTTAGGCATTCATTGTAATAATCAAAAGACATTCCCACAGTGACCAACCTCTCCCTCTCATGGTATATAGCTACCCAGAGTCGTGTTGATAGAAGGCTTCAGATTCCTGTAGAAAGCAAGTTGTCCATCACAGTTCAAATTAAAAATATTGCTGTAAAAGCAAAAAAAACTCACAATAAACCACATAAAATCCAAAAATAACGCGCAAACATTGCGCAAGCTGAGCATGATTCACAAAATACCACTCGCATTTGTTTCCATTGTTCTGCTCCTGTCACTCCAAGGTGACAGTGGTGACCCTGCACAATGATGGACAGGAGCCGTGATCAACGAATATGGACCTCAGCATTTGATTCTGGTATTATTTAATCTGCACTGATACGGTTTCGGGGTCAAGAGTTGATTGGCGTGACTGAAGTGATCCCATCCAAGAGATCTATTGTACTGTGATATTAAATGTAATTTAATAATTGTTGATCCAACAATAGTGGATACAGAGAGGTGGTATTTAGTGTACCACCCGTGATTTATTTTTAGCTGCAGGTAAAGTTATAGCTTTTTTTTTAATAGTAATATATATTTATTTATATATTATATAGCTCATCAGATAGGGGGAGCAACATCCCGTCAGTGCCCGTGGATATCGTCGTTATCGATCGCTGTGTCGGCAAATTCAGTCTACTGTCAACACGACGATTTTTAGGATTCCGTACCTCAAAAAGAATTAACGGAACCCTTATAGGAACACTCAGTTGTCCGTCTAAGCAGACGGACAACTGAGTCTGTCCGTCTGTCAAGAATATTTTTATCAAAAATTTTTCTAATGATTCACGTCATTAACTTCCATTTACCACGTCCTCCATGTCATATTGTAACCATATATTTAGCAACACATGAAACATTCTTCAAACTAAATAATAGTAATGCCCTTGTTCTCGAGAAGTTCAAGGGTTCAGCCTATTGTTTGTTCAAGATGGGACCGATATTCACATATCTCACTAAACAAACATAATTTGCACAGCGCTTCAAATATCTGAAACCTTAATGCGTTTACCATAAGACATATGGTTGCATAACAGTTAGATGCCTTTCTGTATATTGGAATTCCGTATTGGTATCTTTGAATAATTGGAGTTATTACACGTACTCATATGTAATAGAACGATAATTGATCGACATTATTGAACACAAAGGTATACAAATTAACGAAATTTATATGAATTGATCTGCCGTGTGTTAATTACATATCATCAAAGACCATTCATGCACGTATTCATCTATTCGTTCTTTAATCTACGAGTACATTATTGAAGGCGTTTTTCGTTGTATATATAGGATTTCTTACGCAACATCGATCTGTTTTAAAACATTGACTTAATATCACACAAAATTTTTGACAACCTTAAATGTAGGTAAGACTTTGTACTAGTGCACGAACGTCTAAAGGTTTTTTTATTTTATTTTTTATTAGTATATTGTTTAGAAAACAATTACTTGACAGCAAAGGCTATCGATTATATTATTGTGTGGCTTCAGCCGCATAGTAATGTATTTGATAGTTTTTGTTTTGTATTGTTTATGTTGTGTTCTAGTATATTGGGAAACTATTCTGTATATTATCTACCTACTTTATAATCTGTTCTGTTCGCTCCGATTCGTAGCACATTAACAAACCTTAGTGATTTTTTCTTTCTTGTGCTATTGTTTAACTTTAATGTAATGTTCTGTATTTTGATAAATAAATTAAAAAAAAAAAAAAAACGAACAGTAATTTCAGAGGGTGCCAATACATTGATCTGACATAACCTATACTTTTCACTGGGAGGTCGGATTAACTTCCGTCTCAATCGCAAGAATGATGTCGCAACACGTACAGACATTTTATATAAAGATCGTAAATGAGTCAATACTGACCCATATAAATCGAAATAAATTACTGAACATGATTTATATAACAGCCTTATACAATAAAATTTATGAAGTCTGCTTTTGAGATCAATTCGCCGGCCGCCCACACAAGATTCCTCACCTAAATGTTAATGAAATACAACAATATACCGAATTACTAGGTGTTAAGTATTTATATCATCAGCGCTATTGTCCGCATCTAAGAACTCCAACAAAATCATCCGTCTATAGTTGATGAACCAAGGTTGGGGCCTTTTAGTTATGTTCTCAATGAATAATATTAAAAATCAGGTTGTATTGTATCTTACTTACACATTAACTTGGATTCTATTTCGTTTCTTGAAATCTAGTTCATACAGACAGCATTGCGTTTACGACAGCTAAAATTCGGTTGGTCTACAATTGCTGTACTGATGTCTATAAAAGGTGTTTTATATACCTACACCACACATCACGACCAACTAATGAAAAAAATAACATAAGAGATAGAAGTATAGATAGAAGTAGCGACACGGAGTGATCGTACTGTATATACTAACTCCTATGTGCTAATCCAGACAACAATATATTTGTGTGACAAATTTAATTCAGATTATTTGAGACAATCTCGCGTGATTAAGTAACAAACATTCATCCATCCATCCTAACTTTGGCATTTATACAGAAGTTGAAATGTTATCTTACTTATAATATTTTTATGTAAGACAAGATTTCAACTTCTGTGGTACTACCTATGTATACTAATCTATAGTCTAATGGTCTGATGTGAAAAATATTTTTGTGTGGGCCATCCATCCATCCATTTATCGTGGAAGGCTAGTCTGTATAACTTCTCGCTACGGATAAAAGGCGCTGAGTAGTGGTTAAACAAAGAACGCTGGAAAAAGGCCTCAGACAACAGCTAGTCTTAATATATAAAATATTAATTTGGGGCTAGATGGCGCTGTGTAAATGTGGTAGAATATTATTATTATTATTATATTAAGTTAATATCACAGGAAAATATTTAAGTTGCCGTGTGATTTGATTAGATAACTTTATTATATCAATTAACACCACAACATCTCATAATTAATGGAATTTACTATCAATTACACAGAACGCCGATATAATAGTTCAATACCAAATATGGTTTACTATAATTTACGATCACGGATATCGTTTCAAACAAAAAAAATTGCTAGACATTGCCAAAATATACCTATACCTAACCATATTTAACTTTGCGACGAATAAAGTTAATTGGTTCCTTCTTTTCTTTTTTGAATTCGCGTGAAAAATTAAATAGATACCTATATGTATAAGTAGATACACGGACGGTAATTTCCGATTAGTATTAACTGACTAACTTATCTAACAAAATGTTGATAAACTTTTCAGGTAGGTAGGTATTCAAACGGGGTTTAAAGAGAGCTATCCTCTCAAGGTAGGCAGCGCGGCTTGGCTGTGCCCCTGTGCGAGCATTGGCAACGTCCATTAGCGACGGTAACCACTTTTAAGATCAGGTGAGCCTCCTGCTCGTCTGCCACTTTAGGCATTAAAAAAAGGCTATATTATAATAGGTAAATAACAAGTAATCCATAATTTAAAAGTATATACTTACCTACATCAATTATAATTTATGTTATAGTCGTGTCATTTTTTGAAGCAGCAATTATTGTCATCATCGATTCAACCCATAAACGTCCCACTGCTGGGCACAAGTCTCCTCTAAATGTGTAGGGAATTTAGCCTACTATACCACGCTGGCCAGACGGGTTGGTATAGGGCTTGTTTCTAATTTTCCTTTTCTCATATCTAAAATCAGTCGCCTTTTAGGACACCAACGGGTAAATATGGGGTAGTGTATCTATATGTACCTAGTTATTTTTAATCCGTCACTACAAGGCAGAAGCAGCAATAATACACTACTAACTATAAACTATAAGTAGATACCAACGTATTTTATTTTAAGAAAGGTACCTACTGAAGCTGCTTCAACGCCTCATAAAAAATCATAGCAATTTATAAATCAGTAGCTAGTTAGTATATATTTTAGTTCAGGCGCCTTTGTGCAAGACGTAGATATACCATAGAGAAATACAGTCATAAATTATGCTTTTTTTTTAATATAATCATTATGAGAAGTTACAGGTAGGAGTTTAACTTCACATAAAGTTACAAGAAAAATATTATTTTTAAAACTTAAGGCAGTTGTGAACTCCCTAAATACTACCCTAAATCTTACTCAGGCGGCTATCTTTTGGTAAACTCCATATTTTACCACCGTAATTAATATAAATTAAAGGCTAGGTACCTATCAACAATTACGTCGACTGGAGACATTATAACACAGCATTATAAGGACACTGTCTACTTAGGCGGTGTCGTATTTACTGATACCTAGGTATATCGTTGGAGAAACGTTAAACTGCAGAACTACCTACTTTGCCTCAAGCAATGGTTCTTTATTGCCCAATAGGTTATAAGGGAACTACTAATAGAAAATGACAATCTTGCATTTTGACCTATCACCACCAGCCAAATGAAAGAATATCGTTCTTTGTTAAATTAATGAGTTTCTTTCGATAGACAATCAGCAAGGTACCTGCTTGCTTGTTATCACGTAAGAAGGTAGGTACTAAACATATAAAACACACATACTTAATAGTTGATATCGATTTACCTACGCAATAGCCAATAATATTGCTTCTGATATAAAATAAAAGATATCCTTAGAGATATATAATAGTTTGTATTCGTTTTATTATAGGTCTATTAATTGGATAATTTCTTTCCAACACCTCCAATTACTTCTGATTAATTTCGTTGCAGATTCCAAAACAGTAGGTTAGGTGCTCCCTGGGACTCCCGAGTAGTTATAATTATAAAAATTGCACTACATACATTTCATAATTATACAATACAATAAAATACTAAAAAAATTGTTTTTATTTACTAACAAAGAGATGGCGTCATAAATACCAAGCCGCTCGATAGATGGCGTTGTACCTTTCGGCTGGATCGCGATGTTAAGATTTTCCGCGAGTCAATCACAAGGCTGTAGCTCTCATGTTCAGGTTGAAGAAAAATCCGGCTCGAAGTTAGTCACAAAGTTGACTTAATTTTTGAAGTCCAGCGCTTTTAGCTGTGGCCCACATAAATAACTTTACCTTTTGAATTGAATGAACATCATTGTCGGGGCTGAACTCGATAAGCGTAAGCGTGGCCAGAGTGCCAATGCCGGCTACAGTCGACAAGACTTAAGCCCTAAGGCAGCAATCAGACTTAAAAAAAAAATTTAATTGTAAAGTTGCGTTCAAACAGAGTGACCTTGATGGGATCTTGGTTGCAATCCGCGTAGTTTCTATGAAAGTTGGTTTCCAACGGCCGGTTAGACGGTTGGAAACCACCGAGGTCACCTCTGTGGAAGGCAAGTTTATAACCGTGTGCCACGCGTTTAAGTTGCCTAACTATCGATAGTTAACCTCGTAAAATAGTCACAATATCGATTGCATTGGAATTTTACAATACTACGTACTACTACGAGGCAGACTACCACGTCATAAACATATTTTTTAATTTCAATCTGATAAGTATAATCAAATTCTTTCTTCACTTTTTCGTATATTTCTTAGATGTCAGTGGTCGGGTCCGTGCGAATACTGGTGAACCCGTGGTTTCTTTATGATGTACGACAGTGTGCAGTGGAAACTCCCAAACTTTCCTTATAGCAAGCTGGCTTGGTGATATCGGAATATGCAGATAATAAGTCGTAGTACGGACTGGTGACGTCAATTGTTTTGATTGTGGGGTTACTGTTTTTTACAACAGATTCACTTACGTTTAGACTTGTCACACCATCAATAAGTTTGCGCTCGCTGACGTCGACTAAAAGCTTGTAGTGGCTCCGAAAGTCGGAGCTGAAGATTAGTTGCATGATGTACGATCTTCATAGTTAAAGTTCTTGGTTTCATATGTATTGATACTACTCCCGTTTGCATTGTAAAGTTGATAGTTACTTATATCGCAGTTATATAACAATAATACACGATACATACGAATAATAATATAATATGGAGTTATCATTTGTTTGGCATATTTAATAGGTTTGCCACTAAGTTTAAGTAGTACTGGGAATTATTGAACTTTCTTATTTCGGATATTAAAATGGATTGATTTACTTTCATTCAGCTTGATACGCCATTTTTGGTCCTGAGAAAAACTTGGTTAACAGCTTCTTAAACCTTTTCTACGGCTTCTTCATGGTTATTCCGACAGCCAAAATAGGTGTACCATTGAGAAACGTAGCTATGGGGATGTTTTCGGAGACTGGAATATCGCAAGTGTGCAATAGGTATAGGATCGGGCCTAACACACTTCCTTGAGGTACTCGCCTTTATTTGCCTAATATCTATATATTTATGATTAGGCATCTTCTTGTCGAACACGGAACACTCGGTTCGTTTGCTGGTGAGAAATAAACTACTTTTAGTTTTTATTTATTATTCATAAATTTCCTTGTTTGTAGCTCTGTAACTATCTCCAGATTTCGGTACTAAGAGGTTTATCCCGATATATTTCTGTGAGTCTATCATTTCTTGGATAAAACGTGTGACGCTGTAATTTTTATAATTTTTTAATGTCCTAGTTTATAATTGACGCAACATTCTTTTGTTTACATTTAGTTCTAAAAATAAATGATAGTAGCAATGTTACTGATATGGCGACATAAGTACCAAGTCGCTCGATAGATGGCGTTGTACCCATCGGCTGAATCGCGATGTTAAGATTCTCCGCGAGTTAAATCCAGGACTGTAAAACGTATAAATAGCGTGCATGAGATAAACTTTCTGACACATTGGTCCGTCAAGTACAATAGAACAGATACTTGACGGACCAATGTGCAGATTAATGATGAAAATTTACTTAAGCCTAAGAGCGTATTTGCCAACAGAGCTGCCACTCTGTTGGTAAATACTTATCTTAGTCGCAATTTAGTGTTATATTACGTGGTTTTCTATTATATTATCTAATCGGAGCTATATTTTAAAATATGTTTGCAACACTTTTTAGAATTATGTGAAAAGTGTGTAAAAGGTGAGAAATCATTGCGTTAATGTTCTATTTTATACGCAAATTGCAAATACCACATGGGAATCTTGCAGGGCGTTATTTTCATAGAAGAATAACTAAGCATTACGGATAGGTACTTACGTTTTAATAAACTTTCACATAATTCTAAAAAGTGTAGCAATCATATTTTCTAAATACTCCTACTCCTAAAGTATTCGCTCGATGGAATCACATTATATGGAATTTATATGTGTGAAATAAACTTTTTTAATTCCTCGTTTGTAGCTATGCAACTATCCCCAGATTATGGTTCCAAGAGTTCTATCCCGATATATTTCTGTGGGTCTCTCATTTCTTAGATAAAAGGTGTGACACTGTAATCTTTGTAATTTTTTAATATCCTAGTTTATAATTGATGTAATATTCTTTTGTTTAAATTTAGTTCTAAAAATAAATGATAGTAGCAATGTTATTTATATGGCGACATAAGTATCAAGTCGCTCGATAGATGGCGTTGTACCCATCGGCTGAATCGCGATGTTAAGATTCTCCGCGAGTTAAATCGAGGACTGTAAAACGTATAAATAGCGTGCACGAGATAAACTTTCTGACACATTGGTCCGTCAAGTACAATAGAACAGATACTTGACGAACCAATGTGCAGATTAATGATGAAAATTTACTTAAGCCTAAGAGCGTATTTGCCAACAGAGCTGCCACTCTGTTGGTAAATACTTATCTTAGTCGCAATTTAGTGTTATATTACGTGGTTTTCTATTATATTATCTAATCGGAGCTATATTTTAAAATTTATGTTTGCTACACATTTTAGAATTATGTGAAAAGTGTGTAAAAGGTGAGAAATCATTGCGTTAATGTTCTATTTTATACGCAAATTGCAAATACCACATGGGAATCTTGCAGGGCGTTATTTTCATAGAAGAATAACTGTAAGCATTACGGATAGGTACTTACGTTTTAATAAACTTTCACATAATTCTAAAAAGTGTAGCAATCATATTTTCTAAATACTCCTACTCCTAAAGTATTCGCTCGATGGAATCACATTATATGGAATTTATATGTGTGAAATAAACTTTTTTAATTCCTCGTTTGTAGCTATGCAACTATCCCCAGATTATGGTTCCAAGAGTTCTATCCCGATATATTTCTGTGGGTCTCTCATTTCTTAGATAAAAGGTGTGACACTGTAATCTTTGTAATTTTTTAATATCCTAGTTTATAATTGATGTAATATTCTTTTGTTTAAATTTAGTTCTAAAAATAAATGATAGTAGCAATGTTATTTATATGGCGACATAAGTATCAAGTCGCTCGATAGATGGCGTTGTACCCATCGGCTGAATCGCGATGTTAAGATTCTCCGCGAGTTAAATCGAGGACTGTAAAACGTATAAATAGCGTGCATGAGATAAACTTTCTGACACATTGGTCCGTCAAGTACAATAGAACAGATACTTGACGAACCAATGTGCAGATTAATGATGAAAATTTACTTAAGCCTAAGAGCGTATTTGCCAACAGAGCTGCCACTCTGTTGGTAAATACTTATCTTAGTCGCAATTTAGTGTTATATTACGTGGTTTTCTATTATATTATCTAATCGGAGCTATATTTTAAAATTTATGTTTGCTACACTTTTTAGAATTATGTGAAAAGTGTGTAAAAGGTGAGAAATCATTGCGTTAATGTTCTATTTTATACGCAAATTGCAAATACCACATGGGAATCTTGCAGGGCGTTATTTTCATAGAAGAATAACTGTAAGCATTACGGATAGGTACTTACGTTTTAATACACTTTCACATAATTCTAAAAAGTGTAGCAATCATATTTTTTAAATACTCCTACTCCTAAAGTATTCGCTCAATGGAATCACATTATATGGAATTTATATGTGTGAAATAAACTTTTTTTAATTCCTCGTTTGTAGCTATGCAACTATCCCCAGATTATGGTTCCAAGAGTTCTATCCCGATATATTTCTGTGGGTCTCTCATTTCTTAGATAAAAGGTGTGACACTGTAATCTTTGTAATTTTTTAATATCCTAGTTTATAATTGACGTAATATTCTTTTGTTTAAATTTAGTTCTAAAAATAAATGATAGTAGCAATGTTATTGATATGGCGACATAAGTACCAAGTCGCTCGATAGATGGCGTTGTACCCATCGGCTGAATCGCGATGTTAAGATTCTCCGCGAGTAAAACCAGGACTTTCTGTTGTACTTTTTGACACATTCGTCCGTCAAGTACAAACAACAACATACAACAGATACTTGACGGACCAATGCAGTGTTAAAAACTCGATGTTCTCAAGGGTTATTGCTGTTAATCCTGGTCATGGCTCATAGGAGCTGCAGTTGTCGGTATGAGGGTGGGATTGTCCCTTTTATAAAATAAATAAAAATAAATACCTAAAATAAAATATCGTTTATTACCAGATTTATTTACCATTTAGTGCATTATCCAGTGGCCCCACACTAGGCTAGCCTGTCCTGTGGGTGCCCGTTACGATTTACTGTTCTATTTATAAGCTCGATCGACATACTCTTATTGTGAAGAATAATGAAAATTATTAGTAATTTAAGTGGAAGTAATTAAACATTATTATATATAGTTATTTATAGGTCTATTTAGTCCAAATATACATTTAATTCTATTTTTATAGAGAAAGCTTACCTTAAATCATGAGAGAGATATTAACATAAAACACTTTACAGGAGATAATCTATCTGTATTGCAAGTTTAGTCAAAGTTCGTTCAAAGGATTAAGTACCTACAACTAAATACAATTAATTGAGTGCGACTGCCACTTTCTTATAATTTTATAATAACCTCACATAATAAATGGATGCCCACCGCCTAAATAACTAGTAGGTATTTCCTCAAGGTCCGGACTAAGACTATTGACAGTTGACTTTTTGCAATGGGAAATGCAACATTTAGTACATGAAAACCCCTCAAAGTTCAAAGAAACTGTGTCATGTTAACAATCTCATATGGTCAGTGTCAGTACAAACATTCTCAACAGACGTATAGTATAGTGAACAAAGTGGAAAGAATTACACACAGTCATCGATAAGCAACGCGATAATCTCTGATACAGCACGTTATCGCTGATAAAACGTCCAGTGCGCTCCAACGTTTGCGTAGCTCAACATGTGCACCTCGCTTACTTGAAAAATGGTAAGTTATTTATGATTATTTCCTTTTTCTAACAAAATAAATGGTAACGCAATTAATTTTAAAAACAAATGTAGTATTATTTGTTAACTCTAACAAGTGACAGTGGAAAAGTATAAGAATTCCGACCGGCACCGCATAAATTCGGAAGATTTGTGTCAACTGATTAGGTAATCCGTACTACACTTCTCATTAAAGAACATTAACATATTTTAATGAGAATTCATATCTATACAATAAATCATATTTTTGGCTCCAATAAGCTCTTTGACGTATTGATATGTGTAATGTGAATGTGAGTCAAGCAATACCTAGGTACATTATAATATCTACTTGAGATTATTTTTCATTTTAATGTAAACATGTAAATATGACACACAATAGGTACAATAATGCCGGTTTCAACTCCTCGGTGAATCTAGATAATAGCATGTCTAGATTATTATTTAACAAACAAAAGCGTCTCAAAACTTTCACATACTTATTAGATCTATGTTCATTTTTTTTCTCTTGTAATTTGATAGAAAGAGACACAACAAAATTAAAATGAGTCATTCACGTTGCTCGACACTAGAGCAATATCAATGACATATTATATAGATAGGTAGGTATATTAAAAGATTTTCTGATTAATGAGTAATGAATGACGAAGATGTGACGTGATCAACATTTATATTTTGGTGGTTAAGCACAACTGATAACGATACTATTGAATTATCATCATCATTCATCAAAACAGTGAACAAAGTACTTTGCATGCGATTCTGTCTATAACATAATAATTTAAAAGTGTATTTGTATATTCGTGCCGATGATATCTGTCCCGAGTACAGCCATCTACTTAAATGTAAAAATAACCTTTACAAATTTGACTGTCACCGTGGCGCAGTGGTTAAGGTGGTCGCCTCCGCACTACATCGCCGTGCTGGGTGACGTGGGTTCGATTCCCACACGAGACAAATATTTGTGTGATTCATAGATATTTGTTTCTAGTCTGGGTGTACTTTGTGTCCGTTAGTTTCATGTTTGTAAAGCTCCCCGCGACACAGGGCTTGTTCCCTAGTGCGGGCGTTGTAAAAAAAAAAAAATTTAAACGCATAAATATATGTATATCGAGTGGTTTTTAAGTAAAATGCCTGTGACATACGGAGGGACGGACACAAAACTATAAGGGTTCCGTTTGTGCCATTTTGGCTACGGAACCTCACACAATGTGTCACTTGAACTTCACACCTTGATTCATGGTAAGCCTACAACATTAGTAGGTAGAAGTACCATTAATAATGTGACTATATTTCCCGTATCGTTTACAATCGTTTCAAAGAATATGATCAACAGTTAATTAACAGCGTTCATTGTTCAATGGAAGAGGAAGTATTTTCATTACCCTTTGACATTGTTTGAAGACAAACTCAAAATAAACGAAAAAGTAACGTGAATATCGTTGGATTTAATGCTTTTGTGAATTAGCATGAAATATATCCAGGACATATTCCTATTTTATATTATTTAGGTACCACAAACCTAACTCGCCAAATGACTCTCATTCTCTGTGGCGGGCGGCGTAGCGGTTATGGTATACGCCTCGCCGAGCGCCGTGGGTTTGATTCCCAATTGAGGCAAATATTTATGTGTTTCATAGATATTTGTTTCAAGTCGGGTGTACTTTGTATGTATGTTTGTTAAGCCCCTTGCGACACATGGCTAGTTTCCAAGTGCAGGCCTTGTCTTTAAAAATAATGGAACAGTACATATCAAGAAATAAATAAGTAGTATGTACCTACCTAGTTATTAAACTTCAATCATATTCAAAGTAAACAATAAACATAGTTAGTACTCATAGTGTCATCTATATTTATCTTGCTGTTTGTTTATAAAATATAACAAACAATCAGAGATTAAAGGTAAATAATTGTGTTTCCTTTTGGTTCTCCCCATTATTAGATACAAGTTACATTTTAGTTTTACAGAATTCCTTAGATAAGATATGTGAGACTGACAATATTTATCAAAGTTTATCAATGATTGTGACCATATATTTTATCTTTAAACAAATGTTTGTTATTATTTTTAAGATTACCTGAATCTAAGTATGTGAACTTTATGTTACTTAAAATCTTTTAAACTTTCGCGACTTGCACATATATATAAATTAAATGACGTTTCGGTCGAATTACACCGACCGTGGTCACGGGCTGACTAAAGGTAAACAAATAAGGTATTTTCATATTCCTTAAATATAATACGTGACGTAGACCCGTTATATAATAATTTAATTTATGTTACTTTGCCTTTTTGTTAAGTTACCTTCACTAAATCTGTATGTTCTGTTCTTAATAAAAGAAAGACTTATCAGTAATACTACGAAGTAAAAGCACCTAAAGGTAAAATATCTGAGAATTCTCTAAAGCATTATGATTAGTCGTATCTACCCTCAGAACTATGTTGTCGTTCACACACAACTTTGCGAACGCACATGCGATGCTTTATTATTATATTTAGTACCTATTTATATGTTATATAATATATAAATATCAGTCAGTATTTTTTTATCCTACTCCAAGTGATAAGCAAAATCCCCCAATTCAGACTATATGCCTTGTTTGATAATAAAATAAATACGAGTATATTAAAATATATTTATCAAACAAACAATAAATAAACAAATTATATGATTAGGTGCAGTTTATCGTAATGACTAACACTAAGTTCTAAAAAAATGTTTGTTTTTGAAGATAACGCTATTTGCATTGTTCCGGTTCCTAAACGTATGATGACGGTTACGGCTGAACCAGCTGAACTACATACGTATAATTTTATGCACACCTGCATTTTTTCATAATAGATAGGTGCTATCGTCCTAGTGCAGAGTTATTCTTTTGGTAAAGTTATTTGCCAGATGCCAATGAAATTACCAGCATAATGATTTATGATTCGTACTTTATACGGTAGAGCAATTGATGGGATTAACATCTTAAATTTCTTACTTAAACTTACTTTTGAAGTTGACTGTACCGCGATTTAAGTACATCCAATAATATAATAGTTAATGATTTTTGAACTCGTATAATGTCCAGTTTAGTAAAATATTATCACTTTTACCTACTTCCACCCCTTGGCCCTGATTCTGACTTGACGTAAACTTTTTCGAATCTCAGAACAACCTATTTTTACAGCTAAAGTTATTAAGTGTTAGAAATTAGTTTACCGTATAGAAAATTTAAAACTGATTAATATAGGATTTTTTTCTACATCCATCTATTTTTTTAACATTCTGTTTTTTAACTTTAAATAAACTGACAGTTCTGGCCGAAAGTATTCCGACAGCTCAGAATCAGGGTGTTGGAATAATTATGTAAAAGAATTAGCGTCATTTATGAATGATTAATATAGGTAGGTGCCTACTAAATTATATGGTCTTCTATCTTAGTTAAATTAGCAAATAATTTGCATTCAATTAAAGTCAGTGTTCCTAAAATAATCTAATCATATAAAAATTATTAATTCTAATTTATATCTTGATAGCGAATTAGTGCTATTTACCCATTTTTTGTTATCTACCCTCGTTGTTTTTATTTTAGCAGACACACTTACAAAACAAATCAGTTGATTATTATTTAGCATGTGAGTTGGTGTTGTTTACAATTAGTAAATCAAAATTATAAAAGTTTAATTGTAATGGTAAGAATATTTATATATATATACCTTTTTCCTGAATAATCATAAACAACATGGGCTATAGAAAAATGTGTGTGGTTTCCCAAAACTAGTTTACAATTTATTGTGATTCAGGGGAGTAATCATAATAGTCATGTATTAACCTATACAAGTTTACGAAATACATAGTGTGGGACTTCGACTATGTATCCCCATAGTTTGATTTTCACATTAGATGACGTGATCAGCGCGCTGGTAGCCGCTGGACTGCTGAACGTACATACTGATGTAAGCGACAATTATAGTTTATGTGGAAGCAAAAACGAGAGGTCATGAGTTCAGCGAAGGGCTGACATGGTGGTGATGACGTATAATATACCGATTGTTATACAATCACGTTGTGATGTAATAACTGTTCATTATATAATCTCATACCATAAACGCTTCGTAGGAGATGATTCGTAATATGTAGATTAACGGAACTCATTTTTTAGGGTTCCGCAGCCAAAATATTGTGCCTTATAGTTTTGTCATGTGCATTTGTATGTCACAGGCATTTTAGTCAAAAACTACTTGATTTATATTGTTGGCATTTAGAGAATAGGTGTCTTATGTGCCGCTACGGACGTAACATCACATACGTGGCATCACATGAGCCCAGTTTGTTTGCACCTTTACGCTTTAACAAATTCTTGCAACTAAAATTATTTTGAGCAAGAGCAATTGCCGAAAAAGGGCGCATCTCAACAAAACAACGTAAGCACTTTTAAAATACGCTCTTTTGCTGCGGAACCTTATATTGAGCATGATCCGATTTTTTTTTGTAAAATCATACCTGTGATGAACCGATAATAAATGTTATATCATGCGTGCCTACAACTTGCCAGCTAGCTAGATGCCTTTACCTACAGACGAGCTTAGTGCAAATACAAACGTTTTTACACCAATTGAATACATAAAGGGAATGTCACATTCAAGCACGATTTTAAGAGGCTCATACGCAAAACATTAACGATCATAATTCATATCCTCAGAAGTTAATTCATATTTTATTTCATTTCCAGGAACAAAATTTGATAATAATAACGAGCGTGCTGGGCGCAGCCTGGCTATTGATGATGATAGTGGTCACTGTCATGTGTTGTAAGATCAGCAGCCTTAAGACGAAACTTAATGAGTTGCAGAACTCGCGAGTTAGAGTGCAGTGAGTATCACTTCTGTTTCTGTTCAGTTTATTGTGGTGAGCCGAATACCATTGTAAGCATCTCCGATCACTAAAACCGAACAAATAAGATTCAAGTTTAGGTTTTTTTTTTATTTAGTTTTTTTTTTAATGTGTAAACATTTAACTACTACCTACGTTCGAGGTAATATATCTCACGAATAAAAAGTGATTTATATATATCAGTCAGCCTGCGATCATTGCAATTTGACCGAAACGAGCAAATACTTAAATAAGTAACATAGATAGGTATCTAGATTCATTACATTAGGCGTTACACCCTTCTGAACCTGCACCCGTTTCAAATCTGTTTCAAACAAGACACTTTCTTTGATTCCAGAAAGCTGAAACTAGATAATGACAAGAACCACGCATTCCACAACCCGGCTCTGTCACCTGACGAGGAGCTGTCCCGACGCGGCTACTCCATGTACATGGGACCAGACACGCAGTCAGACGTGGAGAGTGGCCGGCACCACACCGACAGGTACCAGGACCGGCAGCAAGAGCGGTACGTCCACCCCAGCCAATTAGCAGGCGAAAGTTTACATATCATGTTTTAGCTTTCATCAATCTTACTTTACTTATCTAAGAATCTCAATGTGATCTATATAAATAATTGTTTTAATTTACTTGGAAAATAAAATCGCTTAATAATTGAAACTTGATATAATTCACCTGCCTAACTCTGACTATAAGTATCTCACATACCTTTCACATTCGCCTACCAACCTATTTTGCTACATCATGCAAAACAAAATACTTTTTCTCCAAGTCTCCAATTGAAATAAGTCATATAGGTAGGTACCTACATTAGAATTTTACACAACTCTAGAACACATTCTGGAATGTCGCTTTAACTATAAATCGGCCGATCATAATTCACAAATCAAACTTGTCCAGAACGTACCATGATACCACGACCACATAGTGAAGAAGTTTAATGTTCAGTGAGGCTATAACAATATCTATGACCGAATTCTTACGTTTAACAAGTTGTTAACTCCGCTCGATAGACCATCAGTCGCTTATTCAATTACTATTATATTTTATAGTCAGCTATAAATTGAAAATGTGGTTTACCAGCTATTATATAAACTATAACATAATCTTTCATTGACGTCGTCTGCGGTGGTGCCTATTATGCGACCAACAATGAAAGTAGCACGAAAGTAAAATATAAAAAAAGGTCACAACTTGTAACAATTAATGGTCTTGATTAAATGTTAGCTGGGTTACTGGGTAGCTTGTGAGGATGTATGATCCCGTTGATTTATATTGCCAGTCTTTTAAGCAAGTGCCAATTCAATAAACAGACTTCTATAATTTACAGTCACCATAGGCACCTATTTTAATGCTCTTTAACTTTCTATCGCCTACCCAAGTGACACAGGTCACCAGTTTGATGGTTTCTGTTCTTAACTCCCGTATTTCTCCAGTCAGACGGGTGGGCAGTTCGTAGAAGAGCTGATACATGAGCTGGACAATCGCCAGCAGCGCCAGCAGACAACAGCTCCCCCTTTCCTGCTGCAAAGCATCCAGGAAAACAAGATGAAGACCAGGAGTAACATGAACCCCATCAGCAACGGCAACGGCGGCAGGCAGAGCGACACCAATCCCAACTTCATTTATTAAGCTCATCGAAATCTGTTGTTAGAACTTATTTATTGCAGCGTTGAAAAATAATACTCCATTGTTAAAAAAAACTAGTCATATTTTCTGAAAGACTGGTTATAATTTAAATCAACGGAAATGTTAGCAGCACGACAAAAGGATCTTTAATCAAACTTTAACAACAAAACTAACAAGTTGATCGAACATAATTTAACCAATCCATCAATAATGAAGACGGCTAGTTAATACTGCGTTTTGGGCTTGGCATTGATGAGCCTTTCAGAAACAGGAAGATTCATTTAAAAAAATATGAGATGTATAAATTGATAAAACCGTAAAATAATGTTTGTACATAATAAATTTAATTACTTCAGCTGGTCCGGTGGCATTTTCTACAATAGGTACCTACTCGTAATGTCAAGAAACAATTGAAAAAAATTACAACAACAATTCAACATTTTTACTTCAAACGAATTTTGATATTATTGAACCACAATTTTTGAATCATATTTTTTCCTCTTATTTTTTTTCCTATCTTCTTTAATAAAATAGTGTAGTCAGAAATGCATGGACCTCATTTAATTGTCTAGTTGATTTCTTTATTTTCGTATTATATTCAAATTATGATATAAATTATTCCTTCCAGTACAAGCTACCTTAAAATAATAATTCAGTTTATATAAATTACATACATTATTTTCTATATTATTATTATTATTTACATTGTTTCATATTGTCTTCTATTTAAATAACGACTGAGGACGCATTGTTGTTATTTATTTATTGGACAATTATAAAATAAATAATATAATCCATTGGGGTAGCTTTGCTTGCAATATTCAATATATGCCGTGTATGGTAAATGGCTATAAGGAGGGTGAAAATGTAGTAAAAACCAATGTCGATTTTTGATAATTTTCATTTGAAAATTAATCAAAAAATATTGAGTGACGTAATTAATAAGATTATTTTTGATAATAAGTATAAAATAATTTCGAAATGATTTTGGCACGTTTTATTTCACATGGATACTACCTACTAGATATACATAAGTAACTCGACAATGAACTTCCAGAACAAGCGGTTACCCAAACAGAATTTGATTTTTGCATAATGTTTTACTACATAGGTAGGTACAGCAATAAAAGACAAAATAAAACAGCCATAACAAATATTTTATTTATAAAAAGACAATGTACTCTACAATTTTAATTCAACAAATAAATAAAGACCGATCAGATGCCTCGACGACACTCGTATATTCTTATTATTGATAAAACCGTTTACGACCGGTATGACCATTCTACTGAAAACCTCTATTTTATTCCATGACAGCTATTAACCAAAATCTGGAAATGTATCTAGTATTCGATACAATGCTCATTTCAATAATTGACATAGTTGTATGCAACTCTATTGATCCTTTTGGTTCACTTTACACTATTCCGTGAAATGCATCTAATTAGATGATATTCTAAGCTGACAATTTAAATTTTAAAAATAAATAAAAATTACATCTTAACAATCTACAAAATCACTTTACAAACAACATTATAAACTAAACAACAACAACAGTTTTGACCGACGCTGGACTACGTCTGTATGGCCTACTTCTTGATCTATATGTTGCAGGTCTCTTCCTACACCGGCTGCCTACACACCTCGGTTTAGTGACCTCATTGTGAGCCCTCTGTGGCTTCTTCTTTTTATTTTTAGGATACGTCAGATAACTCACGTCCTCTTCTCCTTTGTAAGAGCCTTTATTAGCTTCATGAGCATCTAAAATCTCTTGTATACTCTTATAGGCCTCAGTTTCTTCAGGGTTTACCACTCCATAACTTGAGTAAGGCTTGAAACCACCGATGCTTTTAGGAAGATCATACTTCTCTTCTTTGCTTAATTCTTCTAAATGTTTCAAGTAATTGTATGTCTCCGGATCATTGGTCTGACTTATCGGCTTGAAATTTGAATAGCTAACAAAGTTAATGGTTGAAGTTGCGGGCTTTTTGGGCAGAAGTTTTACAGGTTTCTTACTCAATAGATTAGTATATCTATCTCCTAAATTATAAGAATCAAATTGGTCAGCATCTGGATCGTTATAGTTGATGAAATATCGTTCGTTTTTCTCAGAAGCTTCTTTCTTCTTGTCATGCGTGAATGTTACGGGTGCAGGTAATACCTCTCCGTAAATTTCTTTGTCTGAAGTTTTACCGTAGACTTGCTCGAATACTTTGTAGTCATCTGTCCAAAATTGTTCGATACCTGAAAGAAATTTCATCAAATTAGTGTAATGTTATATGTATGTGTCTCACTCAACGGCAAAATAGTAGGTACTGCATGTAGTCTCATGTTTTATGCCCGAATTAGAATTTAATAAAAAAATTATGCACCATCTGGCATCTTCCCATCGTCACATAATTTCTCAATTCGGACTATTTTTCTAAATACCATACCATACCTAAATACCATTTCTAATCCCATTTGTAATGAATATTTCGGTATCTACTTTAAAAAAATAGATATAAATTTAATGTCGCTAAAGAATCAATCTTTAGCATCATCACGACAAGAGTAATAAAAATAATTCTCATAATAGATGTAACTAATGAAAGTGATGACACATTATGATGTAAAATAACAATGACAAATGACAGTAAGAAACTGAGCGAAGTCGCGAAAGTTCTCAAACACGAACAGAGTACGAGACATTATATCATCCCGGTGTTACTTTCGAATATATCACATAAACACAAAATTTGAGAATGGATATGCGTCAGCAATTTAATTTTATTGTATTTTTGAACGCACGCACTTTCGTTGACGGGCAGAACTGGTTCATTTTGTTATTATGAAATTTACCAGTAGAATCCATATACGTATTTCCAAATTGATAATATGTACTTTACTTTAAACAAAAGAATGTTAGTTAACTCTCTGGTAATATACAGTTTGTTCCTGAGGAAGATCGTGAAACCATAGAAGATCTACTCGCTAAGAAACTTTGCTGCCCAATTGTCGAATGTTAGAAAAACTATTTGGTTTTTAACATTGAAATTTCTTATTTTAGTTTTAGAAAACAACCTCAAGTAAGTAAACTACGTTAATTTAGTAGATAGATACAAACTTCTGCACAACAAAATGTTGACCGACCCGCCTTTGCCTATGAAAACTTTGTCACCTTTCTTTCCAGCTGAGCTATCGAAAACTATTGGACAGAAAAGGTCAGAATTTTTTAAGGTAATAAAAAATACATGTTGATTGATTGTGAAAAAAAATCTTATAATAACACGAATAATAAAATTTTTAATTTTCTATACAATATCTATACTGCCCATTTTTTCCCATAATTTAAAAATAAATAAATAAAAATACTCTTTGTTCTAAGCTCGAGAAAACATTCCGAAATCTTTGAAACAAGGCACTGAACACTTTTTATCATTACAAAACAAGAAGACGAGCGGGGCTTCGCACCCGCCCTTATTTATTTTACTACTGTTCAGCTCCTATTAGCCATAGCGTGATGGTATAATCTTTCTCGATAAATGGGCTAAAAAAATGTATTCAACCAAAGCTTTATATTATTAAATATCTCCTTCATATAAAGTGAATAATGTTGAATGGGCAATTTTGTAGGTAAATTGTTTATTTAAGTAGTTAGGTATGTAATATTTACCAGAAGTCTTAGTAACTCCACCGCCACCGTAGACTGTCACTACTAGCAGGAAGCACGTCGACGACCACTGCATCTGTAAGTAACGTCTACTGTTATAGACAAGTCACTAGAGGTCTAGAGGTAGCGCGGGGCTTCGCTCCCTTCGTTCTTTATTGGGCCACTTGTCAGCTCCTATTGGCTGTAGTGTGAACCCTTCCATCATTGATAAATGGCCCGTAGTATAGCTCCTGAGATTCTATCGTTCAACCAAACAAACAAACTCTTCAACTGTATAATTTATATATTAGTTAAGATTCATCAGGGTAAGTGGCACCAACCCTGAACTTAGCTATCAACTTAGCTAGTGACATAAGCACGGCGTCTGACTAGAAACAGGAAATTAGAGCGGTTGATCACTTTCAGACAGTAAATGACCACTGCTGTTACCTAATGAAACTGCCCGGGATAGTTGGCTGTAGGAGAGGAGGGTCTAAGTACAACCAAATAATAGCGCCCCCTACCTTCATATGCTATATGAGGGCAACAATTAAAATTGGCCTAAGTGGTGACATTCCTAAATAAATGGTGATAATTGTCATCGCGTGTGGAAATTTTAAATTTTCACTTGACTTTAATTATGGAAATATTTGCCTCTTTAAGGAAGATTTATATTAGACCGGGCCGTGCCCCGGGCGGGGCACGGATTTGAAACGTTAAATACAGTTTGTATGAAGCAGTTTATATTATACAGTGCATGATCCATGTCCCGCCCGGGCCCGAGCCCGAGCCGGGGTTAACTAGCGTACTAATATTAGCGGTCTAACATTAATCATAAAGAGGCAAATATTTCCATAATTAAAGTCAAATATTTTTATTTCACATCGATAACATACATGACACTTATGAACGTCATACATAGCCAAAAAAAAAGGTGTCAGCAAATTTGCCTACGGCCTGTTCACTGACAAGCTTGAGTTCTGAGAAGAACTTGGCAAGAAACTCAGGCCAGTCTTTTTAATCGCCATAGTAGTTACAATTTCAATTGGTAAAAAATATTAAGCATGATAGTTTATCTGTAGGAATTGAACCCACACCTCCTGACGTCGCCGTTTCAATAAGGTAGAAACTCACTAAAGTGTTCAAATAATTTCAAACTTCCAGGACTTACAAAAATGCTCACAAGTTTCTTTGTGAAAATAACTAAGTAAATTACCTTGAGATCACTAATATATTATGTTCACGAAGAGGAGTTACATTAGCGGTATGACGTCACTAATCACTCGATACTGACACGGTACACTGGCGCAATGAAAGTAAGACGAGATCTCAGTTCAGCATTCTATATAAGCTCGCAGGGGAACTACGGAGCGGTGCTTGAGCTGAGTGTGCGTGCCGTCTTGCTACTGCGAATATTACTTGTGTATCTACTCTGCGAATATTTTATATTTAGGTGCATTGTGTAGGTAATTTAGGTACGATGATATGATGATATAAATACGATAAGTACGTATATCGATATTCGAACACATTAATTTATCAAAATGGTACCAAAGTATTTCTTGCGAATAGTCAATTTCAAGTTCTATCAATTTAATAATTTCAGTTTTGTTACTGAAACTATAACATAAAAAAGCGATAGTGGCCGAATGAATAAGAGGTGTTCTACACGGTTATAAACTTGCGTTCCAACAGAGTGACCTTGGTGGGAGCTTGTTTGCCATCCGCGTAGTTTGTATGAAATTTTTTTTACAACAGCCGGCTACACGGTTGGAATCCACCAAGGGCACCTCTGTGGAAGGCAAGTTTATAATCATGTAGCAGGGCTTTAAGTGACCGGCATGCAAATCATGCGGTCCGAGTTAGAGCACTAGGTCAGCATGTATGGATTATATGAATATTCCAACCGTCTCAGCTCTCTAGATAGAGAAGGGCAGACCTAATGGGTTCCTGATGATGATGATTATAAACGAAACTTCTAAAGTTTTAAAATTCGACGTAGGTAGTCGTAGGTTCCCAGCTTAGTGTCCGGCGCGGCGGGGAAAGTCAAGTTCAAACTCCGACGTCCTGCCACGCCTCGGAAAGACGCAGACCACTTCCACCTCGGAAAAGGCAGGTAAGTAGGTACTTGGTAGATTAACCAGCAATGCGAGATTTCGCTATAAAAGTACACGCCTATTTATTAGGTAGATACGTACTTAGCTTACTTACCTATTTTAATGGACATCATTGAGAGGTTTTTTGTTTCAGTAAATATCTACGTAGGTACCTCCTAGGCGTACCTCCTATCTGCAGACCCCTCTCGGTACCGAGAACTGGTCATAGCGCCTGATACAATGCCACTAAAAGTGTATTAGAAGTTCACTAAGAAGTGAGACCTACCTGCTTATGTTTTTCTTAGAATTTCCTAAAAAGTGACGTAATTTGCATTATTTGCTATTAAATCATGCTTCGCAAATAAAAATAATAAATGAAAATTAGGAATCACGTTGTTTCATTTTCTTCTTTACGATAGCATTGAGAACTCTGATTTAGTTCAGTTAGTCCGCGAGTTGAAAGGTCAATGACCCGCACTTTCTGCGCCTGTAGCTGTAGCACATTGTGGTAAGTCACTAACACTATCCCTAGTTTTCGGTATCACCTTCTACTCAGTATAGACAAATATGTAGGTATATAGACCAGGTATAATATATCTACCCATAGGAAGGTACTTATCACTATTTTTTTATAAGCAATGAAACAATGCGACTCACATTCATTCCATGTACTATTTCCTTTTTCTTTTGTGCAAGTACCTGTTTCCAACTTAGTACCTAAGTATATGTAGACTAGTTTTTACAATTCAGAGTGTGTTAATAAATTAACAGAGCTGCGGTTCCGCCCTTTATATGGCGTGTGATTTGGCAAAGAAAACGCAACTAATGATATCCGCATTTATTGCAATAATACTAGTAGAGCTACATAACAAGTACATAACAGGTAGGTACTACGTATAGGTAACTAGATATACCTACTAGAGGTTAAGTACTCTTATTGAAACTCCACTGTAGGTACATTGGAGCAGATATGATATTTTAATATAGCTATATAATATCTGCTCGACTGTGAACAGAGGAGAAGCGTGAAGGAATCAAGCCAGATAATCGATCCGGTCTACAGATACTTGAGACGGGAACTGCATGAGCTTTCACTAGGTAAGTACCTACCTACCTACGTGACTCGTTTCCGTACCTATTTACAATATTACATATTAGATTATATAGATAGGCATATCTACCTACCTGTCTACAGCCTACCCACTTGTTCATGCGCGTTATTATCCTAGGACCTAGGAGGCAGCAGGCAGCAAATTTTTTTTTTTTAATAAACCCACGACGACAAACACTTCTCATTTTGCATCACATAAAAAAAGTAAAATTCTAATTATTGAGTCCAAAGAAAACAGTATGTTGGTTGTTACGCATCTACTACGTAAAGGTAGTAAGTAGTACCTCGCTAACGGAGTTTGAAAAAACATGTTTTAAAAAAAAAATAAACATCGTAAAAATAACATGATTGTTTAATCTTTTTTTTTTGAGAATGGATTGACATGTTTTATACATGTTATATTTGTAACTACTGGGGAAATCCCCGTAGAAATTCGAAAACAAAGTTGACTGGGTGTTGACCTCAAAAAATGTATGAAATAAATAAACAAGTGTAAGGCTGTAAGCAGGCCAGGCAAACCTATACGGTTTATTTATGTATGTTTTAGAGAGGTTTGTCTTTTTTTTGGTGTTTTAAACGATTCTTTATAACATTGCCAAACAAACATTGCCATTCAAAACATTTTCTGCTCGGTAACTTAACTAGTAGTAGTAAGGAAACTACTACCCGGAAATTCCGCTAGCAAAATGAGTAAAAATCTAATTTCCTTACTTTCAATTTATTAGTCTAATGTAATTTCGTCGCTGTATTATTATGGTGACTAAACTATCACGACGACGTCATTTTTGCGTTTACTCTTTTGCACGCTTGAAGCGCGGGCCCTAGGTCTATGCTTGAAATGCCAAGGTTTGACATACAAATAAATATAATGTATATTATAGTACTTAAGTAGAGATAGGTACGCAACATGAATATTGTAGGTACCTACGATGCTTACGATTGTACACTTCCTACCACAATATAAATACCTACCTACCTATATTAATTCTGTGAGACTGTGACACCACATTCATTTCATGGACGGGAGATAGATGGTTACTTACCACACAATATCCTCTAACCAATATACCTAACTCCCTTGATCGTACCGCCGGGACCCATTTCCGAATTTTAACGGCATGCACATTGTACCTACACTTTCTTTTTTAATATATACCTACCAGCAGTGACGGATTAAGACTACTTGATGCCCTAAGCAATCCATGCCTGTGGGCCCCCCTATCCGTATGTCAACTAGAATCGGTCTTTAAACCTTTACCGCCTAAAAACATTCGCTAAGCTTTTTGTAAAATAAGATGATGAGATGTACTTTAGAAGTGGAGTACCTAGGTGCGACAACAATAAAAACCAAAGCATAATTTATTTATTTATTGAAATGGCGCCTTGCTTGCGGCTTTTCCGAGCATTGTATTCACGCAAGACAGTATTAACAATTTCATTTAAATTTCACGAAAATTGTATTACGTACGCATAGAAGCCGGCCGGTACAATTACTCACAAAACAAAACATTTGATTGAAACAGTTTTGCGGAGGCGCCAGGCTTGGGGCCCGCGAGGAAGAAGTGGTTTGTGATTGGCTGATCGCAATTCCGCACTAGCGGGCAGCGAGTGGAGACAAAATGTTTCGTTTTCGTTCGTTCTTGTAATGTAATAAGTACTATAAATAATTATTATTTTTATTAAAAATAATATAATTATAACATGACGATATGCCGTTTTGCTATCTATCCATACTGTCATTCCGAATTATTGACCTTCAATTTCTAAGTACCTATTTTAAAAGTCGCAGTTTGTACAATTATGAAATTTGCTCCCGTCGTTTTCTATGTTCAGTTTCTATTGGCCATGGCATAATGTTATACAGCCTTACCTTCCTCGATAAATGGGCTACTCATTTATCTAAATTAATATAAATTTCATTAATATAATTTTTTCCAATTGGTGCAGTGCCTTTTTTTGATTTTGTTTTTTAATATGTAGTGATGTTGAATAAAAAATATCTGTCACATGTGCAAAACTATATCATCAGTGTGATGATCATAAACTTGTAACTTATTGTGGTAGTTGTTAAGTCAAGTTGGAAGCCTTCTGGGCGACTTGATAAATTCCAACACCAGGGTCTGTCTCAAGCCCACACATAATAATAATAAACTTGCATTGAATTAATAGTGTTGTAACATAATATTGTGCAATTGGAGAGGCCTATGTCCAGCAGTGGACTAGTACAAGCTGATGATGATGATGATGATGATAATATTATGTTGTAACTTTATTATACCTAAACATAGTAAAAGTTGGATAAAAATCTCATACTTATATTAATTAATTTCACACTCTTTTTTAATTTTTTAAACAACTATTTGTTTTCTGTCTGGTCATTTCTTCTTAACTTCTTCATTGCCACCAATTTGTATTGCAATTTTTGCAGAAGCAATATCAATTTTCAATTCACCTGCACTAATTTTAGGAACTACTTTTTTAACCTTCTTAAGTTCACTTTCTTTAAGTAGTTGTACACCAGAGAGTTCTTGCATTTGAGCTATATGCTCGATCCATTTCTCATTTTTTATACTATCCAACTCATTATCACTAAACAACTGTTTATTTAACTCCTTAATTCTCTGAACATTTTTCTTAATAGATTCTTCATTCATTACAGACTTCTTTACTCTTTCTAATTTGTCCATATTAGTTGGTTTCTCCACAAGTGATAAAGGTGAGACAGAGTCAGGGCTGAGGGGACTGCCAATACTAGTCAAGTCGGACCAGTCACTGTTGGACAACTGCGAGCCCGTTGTTGATAGCACATTATTCCTTGCTTCATTCTTAGTTATCTCCTCAGTACACTCTATCTTGTATATGTGACAGTCTGTAACACCAAATGGATATGCACATTCTATATTCCCACACATCAAAAACTTTTCATCATAATGTATTTGATAAAGTCGAAGTCTTGAACTGCAGAGTGGACAGATCTGTAAAACAAAGCACTTTTTTAATGAAAACTTACTTTTTAACTGACTACGCCAAAAGGAGTGCCATGATTGGGAACAAATGAAGGTTTGATAGAATTCTAGCGGCCTCCACTGTCACCTCCAGTGGGCGCTAGGTAAGAGTAGAGAAATAAATCCGGCTAGATGGGGAAGGGCGTGGGGCCCGTAAAATAAAACACAGAACTCACTTTCGGTTGTATTACTTGAGTCACTATAAACTTTTTACATTAATTAAAATAATATTATAGTATTTATTATTATTGAATTTAGATATAAATGGCCAGAATAGTGTGCACCGCACTAGAAATTAAAATTGTAATGAGCACCAAGCCTTTGGCGGATGCTCCGACGAAGACTCGGTTGGAATTTAGGAGTTTGTATTAAATTAGGATTTTTAATTTTAAAATTATTAAAAGAAAATTAGAAAAATAAATCAAAAGTGATCCAAAAGGTGGTAAAAAGAGGTGCATTTGTGAAGGACGTAGCCTGCAACTAGTGCAACCGTTACAGCATAAGACTTTTTTATTTTTAATATCCAAATTTTATTGAATTTAGTATGGTGTCATGGTTCTGTACCATTCTGTGATATTTCCAACTGTAACCAATTGAAATTATAAGTAACTACTTTGGCAATTAAAAAGAGTGGCCTGAGTTTCTTGCCAAGTTCATCTCAAAGCTCCTCATCAGTGAACTAGCTAAGGCTATTAAATTTGCTAATATCGTTTTTTGTTCATAAGTATCATGTATGTGATCTACATAAAATATAGGATTTGAGTATGTATTGATTATCAATTTCATTTTGATTTATGCCTATTTTAAAAGATATTTTTTACCGTTGTCGAAATATTATCGGCTTCGCTTAAATCTTCATGAATCTGAAACAAAGCAAGTTTAATTAGTTTAAAAACCATTGTTTTCCATTTTTATATATCCAATAGTCAACCAGCGGAGTAATGCTGTAATTTTTAGATGGCATCTAAACATGGCATCTACTAAAATGGTTGGTCCTATACGTAACTTATCCTATGAGCAGCGGCTCAAGATCCTTGGCCTTACCACACTAGAACAACGTAGACAGAGAGGAAGTTTAATAGAGACCTACAAAATCCTCACAGACCATTATGATGTGCCCAGCCTTAAAGACATGTACATGAAAAACAACAATAAACACCTACGAGGTCATCCACTAAAACTTTGGGAAAATACATCAAATAAGAAACCAATGAAACACTTCCTGCCTAACAGAGTCGTGAAGGCTCCCACTTTAAACGTATTCAAGAACAGATTGGATAAAGAAAACATCTCCAAGCTATTTGATACACACGCATCAGCTAACTAGCTGCTAGTGTGCTATACCAATAATAATAATAATAATCACCTGATACCTTTAAATTATGGACCTTAAAACAGATATCAGAAATGCTATTTTATTTTATTTAGGTAGTCGAAGTACAGTGTACTTACTACAATAGACCATTGTGGTACTGCCTTCACTTGATTGTTTGCCATTGTAGTGATTAGTGTATTCTATGCTCAATACGCAAATCAAAAGTCAAATTATATTCACGCTCCAAACTTGAGACGTAGAAAAAATCCACTCACAATACTTTCAATTTATTCTTCTTTATTATTCCTTGCTGTTGACAGTTTCTAGCAGTTCTTACTTCTTTCTTTGCTTCTAGCACAGACCTAATAGTAGAACACTAGCGTTGCTTCTAGCACAGACTAATAAGGGATACTACGCTTCTAGGTTATCGAATAATGACAGTAATGACACATATCAGTGTTGCCGCAACAGCCAGTGCACTGAGCACTGGGCCTAATGATGGCATGGCCTAAAATCCAATGATCGTTTTCTTGACCATTAATTGTATTTGAATGTGCGCTCGAAGGCCAACGAGCATACGTATGCGATAGCCAACGCCGAATGTGTATGAAGCATTATTCAAGCTCATAAAACTCATAAAAGAACTATTGCTTAAGGGCGTCACACACGGTGAAGATGCTATAATATTTCATCTTAAGATACCTTGATATAACATATTATAGCATCATAAGGTATCACACACGGTTAAGTTACTATAATATATATTTTCGAATCATTCTCTCTTGACTAGTACAGGAGTCACACGTACATTTCGTCACTCTAACTAATATACATGGTGATCCAAAATGAATACGGCACTATTAGATATATTGGACAGCTCGTCGGATGACAATTCGGACTTTGAATTTGACTTGCAAATTTCTGCCGCACATTCTAAAAGCCAAACAATTTGGATAGAAAACCATTTAAAGCTAAGGAAAGAGCGCGGTGAATTTAATCTTTACGAAGACCTTTCATCAAAAATGTTCCAAATTTATCTCAGCTCAGGGTTGCGAAATTGGCTCTTGGTTCTCTATCTCTCTCTCTTAGAGATAAATTTAACTCTCATTTAACAATTTCAGCGTAAACAATATGACTTAGCTTCTATTGCTTCTTCAGGATTGTAACTCTGTTTCTAAACATACCACAATAAATATTTTATATTTAAAAATACGCGCCCGTGCCTATTTCCGAATCGAATAAGGATACGATTATGCGAAATGTCCGTACCTATAATTTATTTATTTACACGTTTGAGGTAAATTGCCTTTTAAAAATAGCTCGTAGGGCACACATTTGTTATTGAATTAATTAATTAGAGTATAATTACGTTCGTGAGCGTTCTATTTGCAAGTGCATTCTTTTTTATTATTTTGAAAAATTAAATGAATAGTTACTGAATCTAAATTTTTTTATTCCTTACCAATGTTCTCAATGCATTGAAGTGCACTAAGATGTAGTTTTGTGACAAAACTGAAGAGCCATCGAGTAAGCAATATAGGTACTCAAAGGTTACACGAAGTGAAGAACTCTATGGCGAAGAATGACTCTCTATGAATATGAAGGAAGTTTTTCTTGATGTCATCTTTAATCAAATCGTGAATACTAACAAAAATCTCTTTTGATTTTTTTTAAATAAATTTGGAACATTTTTGATGAAAGGTCTTCGTAAAGATTAAATTCACCGCGCTCTTTCCTTAGCTTTAAATGGTTTTCTATCCAAATTGTTTGGCTTTTAGAATGTGCGGCAGAAATTTGCAAGTCAAATTCAAAGTCCGAATTGTCATCCGACGAGCTGTCCAATTTATCTAATAGTGCCGTATTCATTTTGGATGACCATGTATATTAGTTAGAGTGACGAACGAAATGTACGTGTGACTCCTGTACTAGTCAAAAGAGAATGATTCGAAAATATATATATTATAGTAACTTAACCGTGTGAACCTTAAGATGCTATAATATTTTATATCAAGATATCTTAAGATGAAATATAATATTATAGCATCTTCACCGTATGTGACGCCCATTATGGTCATACACATTTTTTCATTTTTTGTTTATTCTAACCACAGATTCTAACTTGCGTTACGTGGCAATGCCATTTTTTAATTTATTTAATATTTTGTTTTTTTTTTATTGTGTTATATTGTTTATTTTTAATTTAAGTTAGTTGATTACCTTAGTTTAATATAGTTTATATCGTTGTAAATAATTAAAGTTATCAAGTTTAGAAAAAAAATTATAATATATTTTTTTAATGTGTATGTAGGTTCCGCAAGACATTCGTAAATGACATAATAAAAACGTTGCCTATAGTGTGTCAGCTGTCAGTGTCACCTATATTTTTTCGATTTATTTCGGCTTCGACGTTTCGACAAAATCATTACTGCCGAAGTAATTATTACGCCAACATCTAACTAGTAATTTTGCGAATATTTTTTTCTATTAATTAATTAAAACAAATGGAGGCTAAACTTAAAGCAGTATGTGTAATCAAAGGTGACGTCTCTGGGACAGTGTACTTCGATCAGACGGTACCTATTTTTTCTTTTATTTTTGTATTTATGCGGTAATTAACTTGACCTTGAGGAACTAGTTCAAGTTCTTAAGTATTTTATATCAATAATTGTAGATATTGCACTTGTGGATACTACACTATAGTACATACTCGTTTATTATCCTTATCTCCGCGCGCCGCGCCGCCCGGTATGTTCTAGAATCATGGACGATACAAATTAACATTCAGGTATCAATTTGTCGTAATACCTACTTTATTTAATTAATATTGATGATCTAATTGTTTGGAGGTCGCTTTGGGCCGGGGACTCAGCTGTAATAAGTAGGTATCTAGTTGTAGTAAGTATAGTAATTTGGTTCGTTTGGTGTATGTATAAAACACAGAAGAAAGTAGTTACAGACCGTTCATAACTTATAATTTCTTTGGTTGGTTGTTAGTTACCCCAGACACAACTTATCTTTTTAACTTCCCATTCAAGCATTCAATAATTATTTTGATTTTTTAAGCAATAAGTAGTACTGCCCCCTGATTCTGACTCGTCGGATTGCTCCCGGATCGTGAGCTTTTACAAATCTTAGTACGACGTATTTTTACGGCTTAAGTTATTTGAAAATGAAATCTCGTTTATTCATCTAGGTTACAAGGTAACACTTATGAAATTTAATGGTAGAAAATAGTCTACCGTAAAGAAAATTAAAATCTAATTAACTTAAGGTTTTTTCCTACAACCATTTATTTCTTTAATATTATGTTTTTTAACTATAATTACACTGACATTTGGGGTCGAAAATTTTCTGACAGCTTAGAATCAGGGGGCTGAATAAAAATGAACCTTTAAGTTCGAAAATAGAGTAGATTTTAGTTTGTCTTGAATGAGCACAAGCTGATTTCAACTTTATTTGACTGATTTCATGGATGAACCAATAACTTAAAAAAATCTATGTGTCATCTCTCATTATCTTCATATCATTAGCCCATCATTTTGTAATATTTGTATAATAATATAACATTAAAATATATAAATACCTACATTATAAATGAAATATTACATAGGTACAATTTGACTGTGTTTTGTATTCATTTATTAATGTGCCTCTGGAAAACATACAGCATTGTATTGAAGAAGCAGTGTATACTTTACCATAAATATGCGGTCTTTATTGTAATATAGTTGTACCACTGGCGCACTAGATGGCGCTAGTGTTGCCACCAGCAAGAGCGCGGGAGGCGCTGTCATTTCAAAGTGTCATAGCGTTGTGTACTTTCGCCGCGTGCGGTCGTATCTTAAATTATTGCAGTAATCCGTTAATTTTTTGTAAAAATCATCTTACAGTGTTAAATTGTTTCATAAAACAGTGCTTACTATTAAAATATTTCTTAATTTTAAACTATAAAATAGTAATATTTGCTTAATGAATCTCGCGACTACCAACGACCACGTGGAAGCCATCGGGCTCAATCGTTCGGTGGTGTCTAAATCTCCGACATCCGTGAGGATGTCTGAAGCAGAGCGAGAGGATTCCTCGGGTTCCAGCACCAGCGGTTCGTCTGTCAGCGAAGCAGAGGCAGAAGAACCGCCACGCAAGAAATCTAAACAGGATTCAGAGGTAACGGTTGATCCTCGGATCGACGCGTTATATAACCAGGTCAGTTTTCTTACCAATATAATTATGCATCAACAGAGCATACCAAATTCTAATTTAAATAATTGTAATGTGATTGAACAACAATCGGATGCTGGAAACCATGACTTTCTAACAAACCCGCGCACATCTATGCCAAAATCGTTAGATCTAGGTTTGTGCAAAACCGACTTTGATGAAAAGAAAGTTCTTAATCCAGCGGACGAGAAACGGCTTTTACAGCTAATTAATTTACAACATTTTAATTCACCCACGTGGCAGCATATTCGGTATAAAAAAGCAATGGCGGATATGCTCGCATTTCCTGGCTTTTGTAATTTAAAAATTAACGATGAAATGTGTAGTTTAAATAAAGGGAAGGATTTCTTAGCTTCTACAGAAGAAATCATGGCGGCTATTACGAATGCTTTGTTATACCAAAGGGAACTTTTACAATCTGGGTTGCAAGATATTATCAACTGGTCTCACAAATACCCAACTGAGGTTAACCCAGATACCCTCTTTAATAAAATTACTGAAACGTTTGGTAATTCATCTTCATCTTACAAACTATCGGAACAAACGTTACAAATAGTGTGTGGCAAACGTGCTGAGTGTATAGAAACCAGACGTAAAAGATTAATACAAGAAATTCCGGATAAAAACATTCAAGCTGCACTTAATAGTATACCCCCAAGTGAAGAATTTTTATTTGACAAAACTAAAACTCTGTCTCTTATCCAATCCCTCGGGGGACCACATTTCTGGTTAACACCCTCACAACAAACATCTAAGCCAAGAAAAGAACTAAAACGAAAATATAAAGAAACAGCTCCATCTATAGCTAGGTCGCAAACTAAAAATAGATTTCACGACACCTATAAAAAACAACAAGTTAAACAATCGCATAAAGGGAAAAGTGATGGCTACAAACAAACTAAAAATGCTTCCTTTCGTAACAAAGATAGGAAGAAGTGACTATCCGACACAGTTCAAAGGGGGTTGTCTGAATATGTTCAGGAACCGGTGGCAAACACTTGGGGCTACCAAATTCGTAATGACGGCCATCACTGGATTCCGAATACCCTTATTCAGAAAACCTCCTCTAATAATGCCAACTACACAGATCATGAGACAATATGCAACCAAGCCATCACCAGTAATGGATCAGATAGTTCAAGACCTACTAAGTCAGGACGTAATGCAACTTGTGCCCAAGAAAACGCCAAGTTTCATATCCAAGCTTTTTCTTCGAAAGAAAAACGATGGATCAATGCGCCCAATTTTCGACCTTCGAGAATTGAACAAATTTGTGAAAACAAAACGTTTTCGCCTGATTTCACACATTTCAATATCAGACTTTCTCCAACCTGGCGACTGGATGGTGAAATTGGATATTTCCCAAGCATATTTTCATCTACCAGCAGCAAAGCCACACAGGGCTTTTCTGAGAGTCAGTTACCAAAATCAATTATACCAAATGACCTGTCTGCCATTTGGCCTAGCTTCAGCGCCACACCTTTTTTCTTCCGTAACATGCTGGGTCGCGGAGACCTTGCGTGCAAAAGGCTGTCGAGTGCTAGTCTATCTAGACGACTACCTTCTGGTCCATCAAGACCCTACCAAGTTATGTTCTCAGGCTGCGGAAGCCGTGAGTCACTTGGAATATTTAGGCTGGCAAATCAATCACCAGAAATCGGTGCTGACTCCAACACAAGACCTGGAGTACCTGGGAATCCGATGGCAAACCGCCACAAATATGATGTCATTACCAGCAAAAAAGATACAGAGGCTCAACGACAGCCTAGACGTAAACCTGCAAAGAAGTCACATAAAGCTTCACCAACTGCAAAGCCTACTGGGTCAGCTAAATTTTGCCAGTTTTGTCATACCTCGAGGCAGGTTGCACTGCCGCAACACTCAAATCTTTCTTCGTCGCTTCGACAAGAAAAGGAGTCGCGACCAACTACCAGTTGCACATTCTGTACATCGAGAAATGAGATGGTGGCGCGGAGCCACCAGCCTCTCATTACCGATTCACAAAAAGCCAGCGACTCATTTTCTAGCCACAGATGCCTCAGATGTGGGGTGGGGCGCCCAACTGAATGGAGCCCTACTGGCGGGAACATGGACAACAAAACAAAAAAGATGGCACAGCAACAAGAAAGAGTTATTTGCTGTAATAGCAGCCATAAGGGAGAATACACAGAGACTAAGAAATTCACATGTGCTAATTCAGTCGGACAACCGAACACTGATCGCGTACATTCGCAAAGAAGGAGGAACAAAATCAGTGTCACTGCTGGCCCTGACGTTCAAGTTGTTACACATGACAGACAAGTTCAAAATAACTCTATCAGCACATTATCTTCCAGGAAGGTACAATTTAATAGCAGACAGACTATCGCGAGGAAGACAACCTGCAGAATGGCATCTCCTTCCCCAAGCAACAGCAAGAATATTTCGGAGATGGGGACACCCACAGATAGATCTGTTTGCAAGTCGAGACACTGCAGTGGTAAGAAACTATGTCTCGATAGACTGCAGAGATCAATCAGCAAACTATATAGACGCCTTCAGCAAACCTTGGAATTACCGCCTGGCGTGGGTGTTCCCTCCTCCCAGTCTCTTACCAAGAGTGCTGTCACACCTCAACAGTGCGACGGGAACCTACCTAGTAGTCGCACCCGACTGGCCGCGAGCGTTCTGGCTTCAAGACCTGAAATCCAGAGCAATAGATCACCCACACGACCTACAGAACTTATCGAAAACTTTAATAGATGTGACGACACTACAACCTCCTGCGCAAGTACAGAAATTAACCTTGAAAGTTTGGAAAATTGGGGGTGGGGTGCCGAGATAAAGGAGTGGTCTAATCAAGAAAAAGACCTACTTAAAAACAGCTGGCGTCAGTCTACCCTTTCAACATACTTACCAGCTCTGAGAAGATGGCTAGTTTGGTGTTCTAATGCTGGAGTAAACCCTAAACTTCCTAAACCGTCAGAGATTGCTAAATTTCTCATTTACCTCTACTTAAAAGAAAAATTAGCTTACAGTACAATACTTGTTCACAAATCGGCTGTTCTATCTTTCTGTGGCCCACACGCAGAACAGCAATTATTTTCAAATTTTATCATTAAACACACTCTAAAAGCAATAGGAGTAGCTCAACCAAAGATCAACAAACCATTGATTACATGGGACCCAACACGCGTACTAGACTGGATTTCATCCAATCCACCTAAAGAGACTTTATTCGACATAAGTAGAAGGACAGCTACAGTATTATTATTAGCTTCAGGACGTAGAATTCACGACTTAACCTTGCTTAAAATTTCTCAAGATAATTTTGTCGATAATGGAGAAAATATATATTTAATACCGGCATTTGGATCTAAAACAGATACTCATTCTAATCGACAATCGGCATGGAAACTTTCTAAACATTGCGATAAAAACATCTGCCCAGTTACCTTAATTAGAGTACTTAATGAAAGAAATAAATTAAGGAGATCTAGTAACCAAAATCTGACAAATCTTTTTATCACAGTAGGTAGTAAAATAAAAGCTGCCTCGCGCACTGTCATTGGAAATTGGGTACGAACTGTACTGAAAGATAGTGGTATTGATGCCACCCCAGGTAGCTGCAGATCGGCAGTAGCTTCCTTAGGATGGCTAAATAATCAACCAATAGAGGACATTTTATCGCGTGGTAATTGGAAAACCCCTAATACCTTCTTTAATCACTATTGCCGAGAAATAGTACTGTCTAAAACTGATCAAAACTCGTTTTTCAATTCGTTTGCTCCAGCATGATCGTTAAATTAGTAGATCATATACATATAATTCCTATAATATAAATGATACAGCTATATATGAATAATTGAAATTACTTTAATAAACTAAAATTACAATCAGTTACAATGTAACCTTATTTTTGTTTATCTTGATTGTATGAATAAAAGCGTTAACCATACTATACAATAAATCTCTTATTTATTCTCATAATCATAATAATTATGATACTCCATTCATCATAGCGTTGTGATACATGGTATACCTCTACTTTAATCACCAGCAGATAACAAACACGTCTTCAATACAATGCTGTATGTTTTCCAGAGGCACATTAATATTACGGTTTTACATAAAATAAAACCGATATTATGTGCCGAGACGGAAAACATACAGCATTGCCAGTAGTGCTTCCTGGTGAAGACAACTATGACACTTTGAAATGACAGCGCCTCCCGCGCTCTTGCTGGTGGCAACACTAGCGCCATCTAGTGCGCCAGTGGTACAACTATATTACAATAAAGACCGCATATTTATGGTAAAGTATACACTGCTTCTTCAATACAATGCTGTATGTTTTCCGTCTCGGCACATAATATCGGTTTTATTTTATGTAAAACCGTAATATTCTATAACCAATTTGGCCATAGAATATGTAGGTAGAAGTAATACAGAAAAACAGAAGCTACAATTTATAGCAATTACCATTTGGTAAAGCTACCTCACTTGGCACACCATGAAAGAAAACACAACTAAGGTGGATTAAAGGTTCTAACAATGAAATTTTATTTATTTATTTTCCTCTCTTTAAATATTATACCTATATAGATATAATAATATTCTACCACATTTACGCAGCGCCATCTAGTCCCAAATTAAGAAATTATATTTGCTTGTGTTATGGGTACTAAACAACTGATATAATACTTAAATACATATTTTTTTTGTAAATACATACATATTATAGATAAATGACACCCAGACACAGAACAAACCTTTATCCTCATCACACATAGATTTTTCCTGGGTGGGAATCAAACCCACAACCTCCGGTTTAGCAGTCAGGGTCACTAACCATTAGACCAACAGGCCAGTCAATGAAGTCAACATCATTTGCTTATCTGTTGATTTTAAATCTTTAAATTATATTTACTTGTTCTTAACAGGATCCAAAATCACCTGTAGTTGTGACTGGTGAAGTCAAGGGACTTTCAAAGGTATGTAATAATGATTTAATATTTAAATTTATTTTGAAACTCAAAATTCAGTGTTGGACAAAGGCCTCCTCAAAAGATTTGCAATTGGTTGTATTTCGCTTGTATCCAGCACAATGCAGTCCAGATTAGATCAGGCGATCTAATCTGAACTGCTGATCCTTGTGGGATGACAAATTTCTTACAAATTATAGTCTTACTTCTTTCTAATGAATGTATGGTTGGATGTTTGTTACTCAATCAGGCAAGTATTGCATATATATGTATCAAATATTATTATTGTTATTTATATTGTATATATGTATCAAATTTATTCAAAATTTGATACATAGATATATTATAGTCTGAAATAACACAATAGTCTACCAACATACCATATAATCGGAGCCACCGGCCTAAGCTAGTAAAATATAATTAAAAACATTCAATTGAGTATATATTATAAGTGAACTTTCTGTGATATGATCTGAAACTGTACAGGAATGTTCAGTCAGAAAATCTAGCAATTAAAAATTAGCTATTGTTTTGTTTTGACCTAGAGCACCTCTTTAACTATTTATTTGACTACATCATTTTAATCATGTCATCATAATATGAAACTGACACAGTGATAAAGTATAATATTTCTTACAAATTAGATTACATTAAACATGAATGACTGTGCTATTTTGTTAGTTGTTGTATAAAATTGTAATATGTAATCATTATCAGTCAGAAAAACAACAAGTCAAGGTCACAGTAGTGTTGTAATGTAATCGTGAATATATTTAAACTCTGCTAACATGATAATTACTTGAATAAGTTACTGGGGGGAATAATTTACTTGGAAAAGAAGCTTCCGCCCTTGTGGTACCTGTACAATATGTATATAAAAATAACAGCTTTTTCAATACAACAAAAACATTGATTTTTGGAAAAATTTCCTTTCTAAAAAAAAACCAATGAACAGGGGAAGTTGCAGGCACAGGTAGTGAATGATATATAATTATGTACCTACCTATATATATACACATTCCATGAAAAATTTACTAAAAGTGTAAAAATAAATGATGATGATATAACGCCCTGTCTGGTTAGGAAAATTAGGCACCACCCGGCCTACCTCTAGTAGACAAGCATAATAAATAAATAAAATAAATGAGTATGTGATATGTATGATTGATTTTTTTCCTTTTTAATCCGTGTAGTGAGTGTGACGGATTAAGGACACAGACTGTTACTACCCCATCTCCACCCGTGGGTGTCGTAAAAGGAGACTAAAGGAGAACCTTATGCAGACAAGAACAGGAAAATTCGAAACAAACCCTATACCAACCTGCTTGGCCAGCATGGGATAGTAGGCTAAATTCTCTCGATATTCTTTGGAGGAGACTCGTTTTATGGGTTGAAATGATGGTTGATTGAGTAAAGTAAAAAGACCACATCTTTTTTTGCAGGGCCAACATGGCTTCCATGTGCATGAGTTTGGTGACAACACAAATGGCTGCACCTCGGCTGGTGCTCACTTCAACCCCACCAAGACTGACCATGGTGGCCCTGAATCAAGCATCCGTCATGTGGGTGACCTCGGCAACATAAAAGCTACATCTGAAAAGGGTACCACCAAGGTATGTTCTGCTCATTATTACCTTGTTATTAAATAGAAGCAGGATATTATGCGTAGGGAGTGGGGAGTGGACTGGGGAGTACTACTGGGAGGGTAGTAGTAGTAGTTAGTAGAGGATATCAATGCCAAGTAGCACTATTTGTATATACTATTGCGTTTCATGTAATGAGTTCAAGTACCAAATTCAATTCATCTCTATCGTTTTCCTTCCTCCTTATTTTCCTTTTACTCCATGTTTCCCCTTTTTCGTAGGCAACGGTTTGGTTGTTTTCTTCACAACCAATGCTAAAAGAACACAACCATTGTCCTTAGGCAGCGTTTACCACATCTATAAAATTAAAAAATTGCCCTGCTTCATTATTTCAATGATGCAGAATTGCATAAAGCTAATGGATTAATGAAAATTATAAAAACAATTTTTAAATGAATTGAATTAGACAATTTACTACGAGCTTGTGATGTATATGTCATTTTTTAAATTTGTAGGTTTGCATCCAAGACAACGTCATCTCCCTGAACCCCGGGCCGAACAGCATTATTGGCCGCACCTTGGTAGTGCACGCTGATCCCGATGACTTGGGCATGGGCGGTCATGAGCTCAGCAAAACCACCGGCAATGCTGGCGCTCGCGTTGGATGCGGTGTTATTGGGATTGCTAAGTCCTAAAAATTATCAATACATTGTATTCTGAACCTTATTTAGTATTAGGGTACACTGTTGTTCGCTTGTAATGTATTCAGGTATAATATGATATTTCAATTGTATAGTAACATTTCTATCTAAAGCGGGCAATACACAATATATAAAAACATTTATTCAAATTGGTGTTTCCTTAAATCTGCACTCAAAATTGGTGTACAGGTACATGTAAATGCACTTTAATTTTGATTGCTTTTTTTTATTTATGTTGTTAATATTAACTTGACAATGGTAGTGGTAGCATTAGAAACTTATTTTGTCTAAAATTACTCAGATGTGTATCAGTGTAACTAAGCTTTGTCAGTGTATAGTACATATCTCTTAGCATTTCTTGAATGAGTACTGGGTAAGATCTATACTTGTATCTTTGGATGTCCAATACTAAATGTAGTGTATATCAGAATTGTAAGACAAGTACATCAGCTGAGGCATATAATATCCTAACTAGTTAGAGTAAGTCACTCCTATATGTTGTATTTATATAGCATTCCTGGCATATCTCAGTGAATAAATGATTGGATTTATTTTTATTGTATTTATTTCTAGTGCAGGGCACATGGTGTTATGTTCATCTGTACTTGTTGTTTCAATAAAATATTTAGAGTTTTTCATTTTTTTAATTGCCAATTTCCACTATAAAATATTTTATATTAATTTATTACTAACGAAACAGTCATTTTGTGTCACTGTTTTTATTTAAACCTACATAGGTTCTTATAATATATGAACCTATGTAGGTTTAAATAAAAATATCTATTTTATTTGCTAAAATATCTTGAATGCACTTATCCATTCTGCCTCCATCGAGTACCATCAAACACCTGACATATCTATATAGATATGTCAGGTTCAAAATAAAAATATTCAGAGTTGTCTGCTAGGTATGTTGTTTTCACGAATGAAACAAATCAAATATGTACTGCTATGTATATTTTAATTGTCCCACTGAATATATTACATGTCCATTGTGAGTGAAAAATACATTACAAGAGGAGTCATGTGCTTGAAACATTTTAGGGCTGCTGGAATTCCATTGCCAAAGACTATTCTCATTGCTTTGTATGCTGAGTGAAGCCCAGTAATTTTCAGTTTCCCGTGATATAACATATTGGTCCAATTTCTCAGATAAATGACTAATTATTGAAGATGGTAGAAACCCCTGAACAATATACAAAGATATTCTTGTTGATTTCAATGCATATTCACTTTCAGGTTGAGCATAGGTACTAATATATGCTTCTGTGGGGTTTATATCTGCCCCATGAGCCAACACACCAATCCATTCCACTATTTCTTCAACTTGAACGTCTTTTATAGATGGCACTTCCGTAATTTCAGGTGAAATATTTTTTACCATCAAAGAGTGTACCGATACATTGACATCTCGATCACTAAAATATTTTGCAAGAGATGATGGACAGATACTATCATTATTTGGCTCCCATATTATAAAGAACTCGAATGGTCCTAATATGTTCAATCCTGACTTCAGTTTTCCGTAGTTTTTAATATTTTTCAGATCAATTTTAACTTCATAGTAATTATGTGGTCTTTTTGTACCTTCAAACCCTAATGTTTGGTAAATATGTTCAAGAATATGCAGTATAAGTACTCCTTCTGGTGTGATAGCAACACAATTTTGTGTAATAGAATTTGTGTTAGCTGATAAACAATAAATGTGGCCATTTTTAATAAAACTTTCAATGAAAACAGGCTCCACAAATTCTGTAAGAGAACACATCGTTAATTTATAATAATCGCTGTCTTCTGTAACCATTTCTTGTAGAAAACTCGGAGGTTGGATCTCATCAGGACACACTATTATCACACTTTTGTAATAACTGTTCATAGTTACAGTTCTTTTTACTAATTCCAAATTTTGGTTTTCTCTTTTCGATTCCATAATTTTTGGAGGTGGAAAGTTCCATACTTCTGGACACAACATTTTATAATGACTTTACTAGGTTAACGTTAATCTTATTATTTAATAAAATATTAATTAGAAGCAATTATTATTATTATTATTGTAAAAATGCATGTACATTAATTAATAAATAAAAACATAACCTATGTTTCTTGTGCCTGTTTGACACGCTTGACGTATGTCACAGACTAATAAGGGATAAGGGATACTCACCAGTACCACTCCACACCATTCACCAGTTTGTCACTTCAAAATGAAATTTTTGGTTCATGTTTGGAAGTTTTGGTTAATTTAGCCAAAATATAGCTTGGTAAAAAAGTCGAGAAAAGGAAATATATTTTTACCGACTGGCAACAGCGTTCTATAATCATGTATGGTCTATGTTTCAATAACATTGATCAACTTATTTCAAACATTCAAATATTTTACGAAAAAATTCCAAACTAGGCGGGCATCCCTTGATACTCGCTACTGGGTATTTTTATTAAATTATTCGATAGAACAGAAGGTCAATAACAAGTATCCCTTATTAGTCTGTGGTCAATAACAAGTATCCCTTATTAGTCTGTGGTCAATAACACAATAATTTCATGTACATATTTTTCTTTATTTATTTGTAAATATAGTGTAAAATAGTTTGTCTTCAATAGTTAAGTTTTTTTAAATTCTATTATAATATATGTCGGAACTTCCAACATATATTATGACCGTGTTATTGACCTACTATCGAATAATTTAATCGGAACCCGAAGATCCTTGGGGGGACGATCCACCAGGTTTACAACACCATAGTAATAGGCTCAGGAATGGACACGGAAGGCTCTGTTATATTATTATATACAGATGGTTCAGAGAAACACTCCATTAAAAGAAAAAGGAGTAAAAAAATCTGCAAACACTGCAACAAAAAAAGGCGCCATCACAAAAAAACAACTCCTGGTCTCCTGAAAACAGTTTTTATGAATCCTCTTCGTATTCCTATGTACATAAAAACACAACAGATGTGAATTGTCCACCACCACCACCACCATTGTTCGCTATACAAACAGCTCTGCTACAAAATACACATACCTACCTACTCTACTAGGACGTACATATTATAATAATTCTGACGCATCCCCTTTTATTAACCATATACAGAAGGAACAGATATGTCCCAGCGATAATGTCTCAGTTCATCCAGTTTCCTTTGGATATATCCTTAAAAAGGCCAAAATACAAAATATTCTTAATGGTAGTATTAAAAAAATGGGAGAAATAGAATCTCAATGTCTTTTGCCAATTTTGAGAATGCAAATAGGTTTATTGACAATGAACAATCAAAGATACAAGGGTCAAAATATTTATTCCTTCATTTAACACCACCCGTATTAATAGGTGTGGTGAGAGGAGTCCCCACTGAGTGGATAGATAGTGAAATATTAGAAAATATTCAAGTGCCAATAGGCACTGGAAAAATACTTAAAGTCAGACGTCTCAAAAAGCAAACATTCGTGAATGGAACTAGCGAATTTGTGCCTATACAGACGGTTGTCCTAACTTTTGATGGCCAAATTTTACCAAAAAGAATTTTACTGTGCTATAATGCCATACCCGTAGATTTATATATATTTCCCACTATCCAATGTTACAAATGCTGTATCTACAGCATTTTAGAGCAGCATTACAAGTAGAATGCTCTGATCCCCCTTTGAAATATCGTAGACAGTATCTATATGATAGATACCTTTTCCGTGTGTTACAAAACTCTGCTCATCCATTACATTTTAAATTACAAGCTTTATCTGAATAATTATGTTGAGTCCTCTCCGGTACTGGTCTCATAAAGTTATTCCATACCCATTTTTAGTACTAATTTCCAAACATTAATCCATAGACCGGAGGTAATTTTAAATTTAAATTCTCAAATTAAATCTGATAATCAGAGCTTTGATACTGTGATTAACAGAGAATTTCCAAATTTCCATCATATATTTACAGATGCATCTAAAAATCTGAATTATGATGCGGTCGGTGTGGGGACCTTTCACAGCCAATATAATGTTGTCCAAAAAGTTAAACTCCCTCAAAAAACTTCAATAATGCAGAATATGTTTTTGGAATATGTTTTTATATTTAAACTCCAAAAAGCCTTAATCATTTCGGATTCAAAATGTGCATTACAGGGTCTGGAAAAATTCTCTTTTAAATCAATTAATAACCCTGTATTTTTTAACTGTAAGCAGTTACTTCACAAATGTTTTCTACAAGATAGTCTGGTTATTTTTATTTGGGTTCCTTTTCACACAAATATTTACGGCAATGAAAAGGACGATAAATTGGCAAAAGAGGCTATTCATTGTGATGATATTAATTTAAATAAACTTTATACAATAGACCTAATGGATACTACCATTAATGATTTACAGAATTGATGGGAATTAGATTGGCAATCTACAAGCCAAGTAAAGGGCAAGATAAACAAATACAAACCACAACATATTCGATTGGGAAAGAAAGCAACTTTTATTTTAATTCGGATACGTTTGGGACATGTCTGCTCACCAGAACAATTTAACCAATTCCATATGCGAGTGTGGTGCTGATGTTGGCAATCTCAATCACATCTTCTTCCAATGTCAAAATTGTGATAATACAGATTTCTTTAATAACCTTTCCCAACTTCGTACCTATTCCATTTCCTACCTCTATATTATGTTTATTATATTTAAAATGTTTTGACATTTTTATAACATAATTTCTACGTATATTTTAAAAAATAATATCAAATTTTAATATTATTACCTATGTGCCTTTGATCTCCTATCCTTTTATTCGTCCTTTCCGAAATTATTCCTCGCATTATTATAATTTATTAAAATTTAAAACATAATAATCTCCTTAGCTTTATGGCTAAAGCACAAACCGTGCAGAGCCAAGAAAATAAAATTCCATTATTTTCTAAAACTGAATAAAACTGTCTCGGTGGCGCAGCGGGAAGTGTATACGACTGCTGTGCAAGAGGTACCGGGTTCGATACCCGGGTTGACTGAAAATGGTATTGGACTTTTCTATCATGAAATTCCAGTACTTACTTATTGAGATTTTCCCGGATTTTGTAAACAAAATGTTCCCGGTTGATGACAATAGGCTCGCCCACTATTTCATGGGACCAAACATAGCTCGCAAAATGTGGGTGTAAAACACCTCGGCCTACCCCTTCGGGGACAAAAGGCGTGATTCTATGTTAGGTTTGTTACATTATTTTAATTCTCGACCTCGTAAATACGTAAAAAGTTAATAAAACTATAAGGGTAAAAGAAACCGTTCAGTTGAAAGACATCGACTCCACAGAAGATGCTATTCACACTCGAGGCCATTTTCAATAAATGTAAAAATACTACATAACTCTAATTCTCAGTTATATAGTGGAAATTACCTCATTTCAGATTCCACTGCAAATTTTGCCCTACCAGAGGGTTGCTTAGGAGGGCAAAGTGGAATAATGCCTAATCCGCATAAAATGCCGATTTAACGTGGCGGTCATATTAAAGTTAACATACCAAAGTTCGCTTTCTCAGATGGATGCAGCAAAAGGCTACGTCAAAGTTGGGCGGATATTCGGTATGTGGTATAAGGATCCAAAAAGAGCTATCCATTCCATCAATCTCTTCTCTTATTAGGTATGTTCACTATTTTTATAGTGACCGAAAACCCAAGTTTCGATAACTGCTGCCAATAGAGCTATTGTTTAGCGTTACTTTTTATTCATAAGGGACAAAATATTTATTACGTGTCATCACTACAATCTAAAACAAAGTTCATCAAATCGGTTTTGAATAGTTCTACGAAGCTGCATCTGTCATACTTAATTAAATATAAAGGAATATATTTTTAGTCTTACTAAACTCAACTGATTAAACTACTGTATATATCTAGGCCCATCTAATGAACGTTCGCGCCCTCTGATCCCGAACATTAGGTATATACGACTTCAGTAACTTGTCCCAGTTCTTCCAAGTACCCAAGAGCAAGTTTCGAAACATACGATATAATTTCATTATACCTAGTCTTGGTAAAATGGGCCAAGACCAAACTCTGTTGCCTATTCGACTGGACTTTTACCCACAGATGGGACGGTTTTTGACTGATAAATTAAACCAAAGTTTATAGTTATTGATAATAAGTAAGTAAATAAAATGTTTGTATGTAGTTATTTGACAGTCACGAACTGTAGGCAGCGCTACTCTCACACACATTCGCTACACATTCCCTATACTAGTAGCCAGTAGGTAGGTCTGTACTGGAAATAAGTAAGTTGTTTATATGATAATTTTACCAAAATAATTTAATAAGAACTTAGTGTCTTAAATTAAGTAAATCTATTACCTACACTAAAATTATTATCACATGGTATTTATATAAAACAAAGGCAAAACCCACACATAATTTACTACTTTGTTCTTTCTTGTGTGTAGGTACAGTAGGTACTTTGAGCAATTTATTTAGTTATTATTTTTAATCTTTGAACGCCATAGACTTCTAAAGCCAACTAACCAGCATTTTAAACTGCCGGCTTTGTTAAGTTTGGTGGTAAAAAATAGATACAGGAAATGGTTCATAGAATTTGAAGTTGTTCGGCCGGCACTGCCTTGAAGAGAGCTTCGACTGCTTCAACCACACGGCCGACGATGGCTTTGACGATCGGTGGAGCTATTTCATGCATCACTTCCTTCCAGTTGGCGTTCACGAATCTCTCAACTGGAATGGCTGTCAATAGAAAAAATAGTCAATAGACAACATATTATAATTTTTTATCAACACTGATCCAAGCTTCTTGAGAAAATCATTTTTAGAAAAATACTTAAATCAAATCACATACTACTAAAGTGATCCAAAATACTTGGATAATTTATATTTTAAAAACGTACCTAATTAATAATAATAATAATAATAATAATTCATTTATTTATCAAGATTACAGAGATCCATTATTTGTTAGTTGGTTAGTATCAGAGTATTCAGAATAAGTTAGTAGGTTAGTATATAATTATAAATACAAAAATAAATAAATTTGTCATTTTAATACATTACATTATTTAATAGCCCCAATAACCACTTTTACCCAGTATGACTGAATAGGGCAGTCAAATTTTTCAGAGATTGTTTTCAGGACAATGCTACTGCTGCCACGCAGTCTGTTTAGTAAAGACGATATTCGTTTGCGTCTAATGGCGTAAAAGTCATCAGTATGTGCTTCGGCAAACATTGCCGATGCGCTACAGAAGCGCGGCAGCTGCAGCAGTGTCCTGAAAATGTTATTATATTGAACCCGCAGGGCGTTATATGCCCTTACGGTATAGCTAACCCACAGGCTGCTCGTGTAAAAAGTTTGACAGAACGCTTTAAACAAGGTAATTTTGACTTCTTTTGAGCAACGAGCAAACCTGCGGGCCAACATGTTACCGCGGACAGCCAACGCCCTGCGCTCACGTTCAATATCAGCATCATCTTTTAAATCCTCGGTAATAATGTGTCCGAGATATTTGAATTGCCTAACCCTATTGAGAGGCGAACCATTCAACAAAATAGGCGGTACACATTGTTTCTTATTGTCTCCGAACAACATAAATTCACTTTTCTTGTGATTGTATTTTAATCCATGACTCAAAGCATACATTTCACAGACAGTAAGCAGCTTACGGAGAGCGTTGATCGTCGGACTCAGCAGTACCATGTCGTCCGCATAACTTATGTTATTGGCTGCTACTCCGTCTATGTAGCAGCCGGCATGCATACTGCTGAGTTCGGCGATCAGGCTGTCCATATAGATGTTAAAAAGTGTAGGTGACGATATCCCTCCTTGTCTCACTCCACACTCAAGCCTATATTCGTCAGACAAACCATCTGCCCATTTCACTACATTAATTTGATTAGTGTACCAAAACTTAAATATGTCCACCAATTCAGCAGGTACATTTTGTTTATTAAGTTTATCCCAGAGAACCTCATAAGAAACTAGATCGAAGGCTTTTGATAAGTCCAAAAAGCAGGCATAAACCTGCGTATTGCGCTCCACGTAATACTTGACAGTGTGCTTCACAGTGAATATAGCACTCTCAGTAGATAGTCCTGGTCGAAAACCAAACTGTGCATAGTGCAAGTTGATACTTCCACTGAGGCGCAGGTTAAGTAGACTATCAAGTATTTTCGCAACAATCGTAGCCAGAGAAATTGGACGATAATTATTTTTATCAGTGATGTCACTTGTCTTACTCTTAACGATTGGCACTACGATAGTTCTCATGAGGTCCTCCGGAAGATACCCATGACCTATGCACAAATTATTACATAATATATATACAATAATACACAAATTATAAAACATAGCGAGTACTCTGGATATGTGAACACCTGCATGCCGCAGGTGTTCAACACTGAGGCTATCGTGACCAGGTGATCTTCCCCGAGACATATCATGTATTATGTCGTTTTACGTTTAATTAAGCGGAGACGATTCATGTTACATGGATTGTTATCATTTTGTATTATTGTTTTCATTATGTAGTAAGGCAAATCTTCATCAAACGTTTCTAGAATTTTCCCTTGCATTTTTTTTCTATACTTAGCTCCTTAAACTCTTTGCTTTCTGTCGTTTTCATATATATTGAGTATGGTTTGTCGTTATAAATCGGTATTTCTTGTGTTTTTAGCCAGTTAATTTTATTTTTAGTAACATCAGATTTTCTATTTACTATCTTTTTTCGATTTTTTTTGTGCCTCCAAATCATTTGGCTGCATTTTATAGACTTGCAAAGGCTTGTGTTTTTTACAACTTTTTATAACTATTTAGAAATATTCCTCTGCAGTATAAATTCGATCATAGTACTTTAATCTGTGTCGTTTGGTAGGTATGAGTGGTAGAAAATTCTAGAAATGTTTGATGAAGATTTGCCTGTCTTATGGCCAAATAGTAAAGAAATACCGCAGGCTAAGTTGGATGATCTAAAATCAATGTTCAACTTAATACCGCGAGACTGCTTACAGTTCTATAAATCGCTCAGAGGAAATGTATGTATATATTGTAGATGATGTTGATGGCTATGGGGTATATCAGGTAGATTTTAATATTTAAAGTGTCATTGTCTATATAATTTTTTTTGAAGCATTTATTTGGCACTTTGCCTGTGGTTTTGTCCACATTTTTAGAACTATTTTGTTCTTACGTGTGTTTTCTTCTTTTTGAGGTAGATTTAAGTCAATTTGTACTAAATTTGAAGGCGTCTGAGTGTTATAACAAAGGTAATAATTAATAGTACATTATGATATAAGTGCGGTAAATTGATAATTACAGGCGAGGCGATATTGCTAGCCCGAGCCGCAGGCGAGGGCTACAAGAAAGCAGAGGCTGTAATTATCAAACCGCACGAATGTCATACGACGTTTTATAACATACTTGCGAGGAAATAAATAAAATTCTGACTTTCTTAGAAAAAAACAAATACAGCGGAAAGAAATAGCGCGCGGAATAATTTTTACTTGTCACAAATTATCGATGCGCGCGCATCAGCGCTTTTTTTTTAAGGCAAAAACAAAAACAGCCAGTATTACTAATAAAGTAAATTAATATTTTTGTGTTTTATTCATAGACCTAGGATCCGCGCGCTACCGCAGAAGACAAACATAGCGCGGAAACGAGAGGTCAAATTGATATGCACGCTGTAAAAGAGTGAAAGAGATGAAAGATAAAATGGGATGTGCCAATATTTTTTCAATTAGGGGGCCATAGCGGCTCGCGTGTTTTACTGTCAACTCTTATTTTGCTAAAATATTTACAAATCGTGCAATAAATTGCTTAAAAGGTGTGCCAGTATCATGGTGATCTGTTCCGTAACCAATTGTGACGTGACAAGAAGGAATAACCCAGAGAAATTTCACGTTTCTTAGGTAAATACAAAAATCTAATGAATTTTTGCAAACCTTATTTTGTGAAATTGGTGCTTTTAACTGAGCAAAAACCTATTTTGTTGGACGTATTTAGGCTTCTTCTTCGTTATGTTGATAATATTTTATGTATATACGATATATTAAAGCTTTTTTCGTGTAAAATAGGAAAATGTTTGTTTACGATAGGGCTTGACGAAATGATGACGTCATGGGTATCGATAAAAGTCGATAGTATTTTTAAAACTGTAATTATTCCGTCAATTCTTTAAATCATCGTAATATATGCGTTAACGCCTTAAGGTAACCACTATTGTAATTGAGTGAAGCACACTAACTTATTTACATCTCTCTATGTTTTTAATACCTATTTTTAAAGTAGTTGTTTCTCACAAATTCAGTAGGTAGTACTTAAAATATAAGCTTAGTGAGTCAGGTGAGCCATTAAGATAGTGATATTTTTGTCTTTTATTTTAGGTTTCCAACGAAAACAGCGTCACGTGACAAATGGATACGTATTATAAATAGACCAGACTGGACCTCAAAAAAATATTCAACTACTTACATATATATAAAACATTAGTTAAAGCTTTCCTCGATAAATGGGCTAACCAACCCAAAGATTTGCTGTATTTTCACAATTATTTGTTATATAAATGTTTTCCGAATATAAAGATAAAAAAAAAAATTATGTTATACAACGTGTTTAAATATCCTGTGATTGTAAACCATCCAATAAATTTTCTATCATTAAGTACAGCTATATAGAATATAATCGATCAGATATATTGTTCTAGTTCATCATGACATTGACCATAAAAAACTTAGGCAGTAAGGTTTATGGCCTGCTTTCTTACTCTTCAGCAGCCCATTAAGCCCCAATGCTGGGCTCGGGTCTCATCTCGAGAGCTGAGAGGGTTTAGGCCATAATCCACTTACGCTGACCTAGTGCGGGTTGGTGGATCAGACATACACATAGAATTGCTTCTAGGGTAGATATGTGGGTTTCCTCACGATGTTTCCCTTTACCGTCAGCAGATGGTAAGTCACTTGACTAGTACATATAAATTCCACAAAGTGGAATGCACATTGGTACTGCCGCCGCGTTGGGTTCGAACTAGGACCGCGTAATTTGCACGCAGGTTCCTTATTCATTCAGCTACCATCGTTTCTTTTTTGCTTTCTTACTATGGTTATATATATATGGTAGGTATCCTAGTCTTAAAACTAAAAGATAGCGGTTTGGAAAAAAAAAATTGCCTAACAGCACAATTTTACCCGAAAGCATGAAAAGTTAACTTGTTGTAAATGCTTCTTAAAACAAATTGTTGCGACATTATTCAAGAGTTCAAGACGCTCAATTACACACCGAATTCATAAGCTCGATAATCCCAAGTGCAGAATATCGATAGTGCACAACAGTCCGTTGCAATCACTATTTTTAACTCACACATTGACAATCACTCAATTGTGTTTTGGTCTCGCCTATAATCTGACATTGTTTATCTTGTACATACTAAATCTATGGTTTTATTACAGATAAATGGTTGTAATTTATGGTCTAAATTAATTAAATTAAGGAATTAAATGTTTATTTATTTTTATATAATTATATCATAATTATTTTATCTCCCAAAGTTAATTTTATTCATAAAATGTTGACCACTTTTCTGACATAAAAACTCTTTGCTAAGGTTTAAAAAAGTAGGTACCGTTCGTTTTAGACGGAGCCCCTTGATTATTAGTATGTGAGCATGAGAAGCCGTGCAATTTACTTTACATTACCGCACTAGTGCGTAATGAGATACATTACGACACTGAAATTGGTGAAATAAGAGACCCTTTACGAGCAAATATGTTATAATAGTACATTATGATATAAGTGCGGTAAGTTGATAATTACAGCCGAGGCGATATTGCTACAAGAAAGCAGAGGCTGTAATTATGAAACCGCACGAATGTCATACGACGTTTTATAACATATTTGCGAGGAAATAAATAAAATTCGGACTTTCTTAGAAAAAAACAAATACAGCGAAAAGAAAAAGCGCGCGGAATATTTTTTTCTTGTCACAAATTATCGATGCGCGCGCATCAGCGCTTTTTTTTAAGGCAAAAACACAAAAACAGCTAGTATTACTAATAAAGTAAATTAATATTTTTGTGTTTTATTACAGATAAATGGTTGTAATTTGTGGTCTAAATTAATTAAGTTAAAGAATTAAATGTCTATTTTATATATATCATAATTATTTTATCTCCCAAAGCTAATTTTATTCATAAAATGTTGACCACTTTTCTGACATAAAAACTCTTTGCTAAGATTTAAAAAAATAGGTACCGTTCGTTACGTACGGAGCCCCTTGATTATTAGTATGTGAGCATGAGAAGCCGTGCAATTTACTTTACATTACCGCACTAGTGCGTAATGAGATACATTACAACACTGAAATTGGTGAAATAAGAGACCCTTTACGAGCAAATATGTTATAATAGTACATTATGATACAAGTGCGGTAAGTTGATAATTACAGCCGAGGCGATATTGCTAGCCCGAGCTGCAGGCGAGGGCTACAAGAAAGCAGAGGCTGTAATTATCAAACTGCACGTGTGTCATACGACGTTTTATAACATATTTGCGAGGAAATAAATAAAATTCGGACTTTCTTAGAAAAAAACAAATACAGCGAAAAGAAATAGCGCGCGGAATTATTTTTACTTGTCACAATTTATCGATGCGCGCGGATCAGCGCTTTTTTTTTAAGGCAAAAACACAAAAACAGCCTGTATTACTAATAAAGTAAATTAATATTTTTGTGTTTTAGTACAGATAAATGGTTGTAATTTATGATCTAAATTAATTAAATTAAAGAATTAAATGTTTATTTTATTTAATTATATCACAATTATTTTATCTACCAAAGTTAATTAATTTTATTCATAAAATGTTGACCACTTTTCTAACATAAAAACTCTTTGCTAAGATTTTAAAAAATAGGTACCGTTCGTTACGTACGGAGCCCCTTGATTATTAGTATGTGAGCATGAGAAGCCGTGCAATTTACTTTACATTACCGCACTAGTGCGTAATGAGATACATTACAACACTGAAATTGGTGAAATAAGAGACCCTTTACGAGCAAATATGTTATAAAAAAAATTACACAACATGAAGTTTTATTTTATATGTATAGTTATTGTTTCATTTCATAGAAGATTTAACGATTTTACGATTTTTTTAAGCTTGGATCTTTATACATTTATTTTTCTCAACCTTTAAAATAGTAATATAACGAAAAGGATCCATCGTCATATTTTCGCTAATATTTCAGAAAATATGTCATTATGTGAGACCAAACTTTAACAAAAATATAATTATTGTCTATATTCTTCAGTTAAAACCTGCTACAGGTGGTTATATTATATAATAAGAGACAACATTCGATGTAAACTTAAAACTTAAATATCTCAAAACTAAGTATGTGTGGGTTGGATCCTTCCCGCTAATCTACGTCCAATTATATTCAAGGGGGCATTTATCTAAGTACAGTAAGCATCAAAATGATCTGATATTTTTGGCTTGTAGAAATGGGATACTCTACATAAATACGAAAAATTTTATTGCAAAAATCATAATTCCGAACGGTTCAAAATTCCAATTTATCATTCATCCCATTTTATAATCACAAAATTTCAATATTCCGAACGTTTAAATAATTATTCTCAAAATTCCAATCATCATAATTCCAAATGCAAAAATATTAAACTCAACAACATATCCGATATATCATTCATTCAATTTTATGTTCCCATACAAGATTACAAGGTAATTAAAATGTCCTAAGAATACAGATTGGTCTAAAATATCTTAGCACACAGTCTCCAATAATGTAAGAGCTCTCAGAATGTTCATATTTATATATGACTGTCGCCGTGCCGAGTGACGTCAGTTCGATTCCCACATGAGACAAAACCACAGATTAGATAATAGTTACTACGTAAACAAAACTCCGCATTCGTAGGTACTTAGATTTTTACATTGTAAGTAGGGTACTCAAAATGTAGTCTATCTTATATCTAGACAACTAAAATTGGCTGCTAGCACAGCTTTTGTGCTAGGAGCAGCACATCGACAGCTGCATTCTAAATATATAATCTTGTGTAGGTACTCCTACTATCATATTTTTTATTGTGTCTTACCTAAAAACTTGTTTCCATTGAACAAGTTATGAAAGTCAAAACTGGCGCCATTCTTGACGTCACTCGTAAAGTTCCACTCAGCAATGTGCCAGTGTTCCTTGCCGTCATCGCCCTGTACCGGCACTATTTTGGTGGTTGTTTTTAGCACTATGTTTCCTGTAAACAAAATTGGAAATCATAATTAGGTACATAAGTAGTTTATAATTATCATACCAACATTAGTTAACTCGTCGAACCGGTGCCATTATTATCAGTTGTCGGAAAGTTTACGTCCGTATCAACATTTATTTCCAATAAGTAACATAAACAATAGTTTTCGAATCTTAGAAAAACTTCCCGATGTGGGAACTTTTTACGGTTGAGATTATGCGAGTCCATACTCTGATGCCAAACCGTCGAAAACTGTCATTTCCCTATCCATGCGAGCAAGTTCATACCTCGGAAGCGATAAATAGCATTTTTGTTTTCGTTGGATCGAGATCCTGCTTTTCGTCAAGCAGTCAGTTTCCAATTGGAAAACTTTCGAACGGCTTAGAATTAGGGGCAGATGGAGTTGTAACACAAGATTTGGTAACAATAACTACAATTTAGAAATTTCCTCCATGACGTGATGTGAGAAGATAATAGTTAGTTAGTAGTTACCTACATATATGTTGAATACTCACGTATCTTAATATTGTATTTGCCCTCGCCCCTGATGGGCAACACGAGCAACCGTCCGTTCAGCTTGTAGTGTCCCGTCATGTTCACGCTGCACCTAGTCACCAACACTTGCAGACCATCTTGCAAGTCGTGTCTGAAAAATTTGTAACTTATTTTGTATTCTAACTAGTAACCTGCCCCGGCTTCGTCCGGGTGTATAGTGTATCTAATTGTGATGGAGATCCTATAACTAATAATAATAATAACTTATAAGGCATTAATCATAAAGTACCTACACAATACATTCAAACACTAGTATCCACACTAGGATTCATACGTGCGTGTGTGTGTTACATACACACACGTGTGTTTAAACTTTTTAATTTAGTAGTTTCTCTGTATCGTCATAATTTTATTTTTTTAAATCTTTTAAATAGTTGATGTTAGTTTTACAATTTTATTTCGTCATAGGTTAATTAATTTTGTGGTTAAGCTTATTATAAAGAAATGGGCTCATATAGTTAAAACACCGTTACCAAAATCAAGTCTCAGTCTTTCACTAAAGCCTCTTATGGAATCTCAGCTACGGTCATAATCAAATCTGTCGCAGACGTATTGGAGCCTTCTCTTGATATCGGTTTAAATAAATTTACTATCTTATAAAAACTTAATGATAAATTTATATAAGTAAGTACCTATAAAGCCACTGGTGAGATGCCATGGCTCAAACAATTAATAAATTAATAGGGATCACAATAACCATAAATTATAATGTGGATAATTAGGCTAAATAAAATTCATTTAATTCGCTATGCAACTTATTAAATACACAATATTCATTAGTAAAACTATTGTTTATAAAGAATTTATATAAATTCCAACACTAGGGTCTGCCGCAAGTCCATACGATAAGAGAGAGAGAATACAAACAGATTAATCATTATAATTACATTAAAAACTCAGTTATTCTATTTATGTAAGGATTCTTTATAGCGTGTGTTCACACATAGGTGCAATTTTAATTTGGTTTTAAATGCATTTATATTGTCACAGTCCTTTATGGCCGCCATAGACGTTCAAGTAATTTGATCAAGCAGGCTGGTTCCAACAGTTTGATCAAATTGGTACCTTGAAGATGGCTCGATGTGCGCGTTCTAATTTTATCAAGTGTGTCAAAATATTCTACTCTAAATGGCCACCTTTGGCTTTTATACAGGCCTTTAATTTGTGTGGCCACGAATCTATGGACATTTACGCACTATTTCCATGGGAAATTTCGCCACTGCTTGCTCCAGAGATAGACTCAATGTCACCCTGTCGTTTAGAGCAGTCCATTTCCTCTAAAACTGACCATAATTTGTAGTCTAAAGGGTTGAAGTCTGGGCAAGATGAGGGTCAGTTTCAGCTCTTATAAGTCATAAGTAATTTATTTCGATACAATATACATTGTGTTGAAAATACATATAACCAAAAATTAAATACATGTTGTTTTATAATACGCGCAGAGTCCTAGGGGGAATTTTCATTTCTCGCGATAAGGTTTTTTGTTTCATGGGGTTTCGACGAATTTTGAGTTAACATCAGTTCTAATAGCACGCGGCCGCCCCGATATTTTATGGTCTTCGAAAGAGGAAGTGTTCTTGTATCTGTTGATAATACGATATACCTACATACATACTGCTGATACAAAACTTTTGAAGTGTCTGGAATACGACCGACGTTAGCTCCATACCCTCTTTGTGCAAGGCGATCACTGCAATCCTATCATTCCATATTGTATTATTTGATAATAAACACAAAAAATATGTGAAATGACGCGAAATCGAAAGAAGTTTTTAATATAATACACGCGTTCGAAATTCAAAATAATTAAAAAGTTATTATTATTATGTCTCTTTTCTCACGGCTATACTTGTCTCTAAGGTGAGAGCGGGGACACAGGTCCAACACGGAGAGGCCCTTAAAGAATTTTAATTTAGAATGGGATGAGACACTTACCGCCGCCACATCACAGCTGCACTATTGTAGTACAGCAATGATCTGTCACCGGTAGGTGAAGAGCTATTGCATGATATAATGGAGTTATATAAAGTTGGGCTATAGGTTTGGGTGTTAGGTGGAATGGTGATATCTGGCATACGGGATTAACGTCACCTGCTTGCCTCCTCCAGCGGTGAATATATGATGTTAAATGAGGATTTGGGCAGATTTTTTTATTATTATAATTATTATAATATATTTTTCCTTTTGTGCTGTATTATCTAGTGTAAGTGTAAGTCGAACAAGGATAATAATTATGAAACTCATTTGAGTTTTATGTTTATGACTAGGTTTATTGTTTGTCATTGACATTTGAACTTTTTATTGGTGGGTGGTGACGTATATCTATGTATGTGGCTGCATTTCCTTGAAAACTCGTTAAATTGGTAAGAGGAAAACTTAAATAATACTTATTATACATTATTATGAATGAGTCTAACAAGAAAAACTTATTAAATTTTGATAAAGCTTGATTGAACAGATATTTTTCATTTTTATTAATTCACGAATTTCTTTCAATTGTGTTTGAAGTTTGAACATGTTATTAAAAATGTCAACTAAAAAATAATTAATAATATTAATAGAAAAATACCACCAGCCCAATATCAAATTCAGACATATATTAGAGTAGAAGATACTTTGGATCTTAGTAAAATTATTTTGTCGAGCCCAAAGGCCCAAGGGATCTGACTATCCAACGCTAGATAAATAAATATAGGTAGGTATTAGATAACAATGTTCGCACTTATGTAATTCATGTACAAATCTGACGTCAAATGTTTAATGGGGATCGTCTATTGTTTGATGTTTTGTAGTGTTTCTAGGAAAATGTAAACTTTGATTGTATTATCATTGTTACCTGCTCACGGAAATGTTAATAATTTATACAGATTCCTACTTTACAAGAAATCGACAGTAAGTATACAAAGTAAATTTCCCAGATAAAAATAAAAATAAACTGCCTCAGTGGCGCACCGGGAAGTGTTTACGACTGCTGTGCAAGAGGTCCCGGGTCGGGTGAAAATGGTATTGGGCTTTTCTGTCAAGAAATTCCAGTATTGAGGTTTTCCCGGAGTTTGGAAAACAAATGTCCCTGGTTGATGACAATAGGCTCGCTCCCTATTTCATAGGACCAAACATAGCTGGCGAAATGTGGGTGTGAAACACCTCTGCCTACCCCTTCGGGGAAAAAGGCGTGTTGCTATGCTATGTATGAGAAATAAAAATAACATATTTTTGCGATGTATATCGTCAATAACGTGTGATATGTTTGAGATGTTTTATAAGTAAGTAATAAATCTATAAATCTGAAAACAAAATTTAAAGAATGCTATCATTTTATAGATGGAAACACGATGATGTATAAATAGTAATAATTTTATAAATATTAATACGTATCGGTATAGCTCAGTTATGCACGACCAAGTCTCGAGTTGACAAATCTTTACTAGACTGGTCAAAACCAGTCCCTGACAGGTGATCATATTTCTCGAAAGGATTATCTTCTAGATTACCTCGTTTTATGATGTAAAAAGGCAACTTTTTTATAGGTATTGTCATAATAATGTGTCATTGCTTACTTTGGATATATAAAAAATAAACGCTCCGAAAGTAGCATATTTGTGTCCCCTCTCAATTTTCTAAACCATAAAACCTAAAAATATGAAAAAAATCTCAAAGATGCCGCTTAATACGCAACTTGACATACCCACACTTACATACATAAACCACTTACACTCTACACTCGCTATAATAACTTTTAGATACTTTTAATGTTAGCAAACTTTTTTATTTTATTATTTATCCGTCTTCTAAATTTTTAAATTGTTTTATAATACGGGTCTGGAACCAAGAACTGTTTTATAGACAAAATCGTACCGAAACGCGCAATTTTTGAGAGTTGAATTGTAATATAATCCAGTCTTCTTTAAGTATATTGCATATTTAGTACATACACGTATACAAAACGCACACATACTATTATTTTCTTAATTATTTTTGTCGCTATATTTTATGCTTAAAGTTTTACCCTAGTTTAGTACAGATGTTGTTGGTCTCCTAGTGCGGACTCCAGCTCTCACAAAGGTTTAAGGTAGTTAAGTTTTAGCTGTGAACATGTCTTATCTATAGTGAAATAATGTTCATACCTTTTGAGAGAAATAAATAAGTATTATATTATCATTAATAAGTATTCCAATTAAAATTATTTTGAACATCATCGGATATACCATTTCTGTGTTATTGCCCAAAAACTGCGCTTCTTAACAAAAACAAAAAGCACTATGAAGATACGCTCTTTTGCTGCGAAACCCTACTTTGAGCAAGATTATTTTTAATTGTGCATATTTATTTTATTAGTGATCTAATGATGTTTATATATATGAAGATTTAAAGGATCAGTGAAATAATAAAAAACAATAAAAATTTCCCTTATAAATACTAGAAGTGACAACGCCAAGTAAGTACTTACTGAGATACAATTTCTTTTAAAATGCAAATAATTGTAAACCCTTGTTAGCAATGTTTTTATAACCAACTAGAACCTAATTGATTTATCTAGGTTAGCTGAGCAAATGTTAAAAATAAATAAAATAATCAATCGTCTATTATTTAGGTTACACAATATGTTTATGTATGACTTACTTGATATTTTCAACTATGCATTCCTTCATGCCCTTCACCGTGCTATTTTTGAACGTGAGAGACAACCCGCCCTGGTCTCCCTTCACAAAGTCCAGATTCATAGGGTCCAAGGGCTGGACTCCCAGCTCCGGGATACCAACCGTGAAGAACGGAACTGCCTCTTGCGCAGAAGCGAGGATACAGGCCATGTCGCTAGTTTTGCATGGTTTTATGAACATCGGTACTATGGAGAAAGTTATCGGAAAATCAATTTTAAGCATCTTTTAGAATCTGATTGAAAGTCTCTATTTCTAGTATCATTATTATATATTCTTTTTTGGTTTTGTATGACATTTACACGTAGGTACATCTTGTACCTACTTGTGAACGTCATACAAGACCAAAAAAAAAATTTCAGGTTAAATTAAGATGTAAGATTATTATGATCCCAGGGCTCTTACACTCAACCGGCAAGTTCCCGCATCGATATGTTGGGACTCTAAGAACGAGAAGCATATATTATATCTACTGCTTAAAGAAGATTATGGTAGAAAATAGAGCTTTGTATAAAAAATGTAAAATAAATAAAGATGACAACATTTTACAATATAAAGATAATAAATTTTCTCTTTAAAATCCATTCGGACATAAATTTTTTAGCATTTCATAACCAGGGTACAGGTTATATTTCATTGAGAGTAAAGTGCAACCTTTTATCTGCTACATTGCCGTTTATTCTGAGCCAGGAAATTAAGTAAAATGCAAAACGAAATTTCTTGGCTTTTAAAGTAAAAGTAGGTACTAACAAGAGTAAGGCACTGATGATATCTAACAATTACGGCTGATATTATTTATCATTAAAAGCTTATAATTTTGACCCGCACATTTTCAACTTTCCATTGATAAATTATTATAAATATGCGAATTTATTTACACTCACAAACAATAAGCTTTAGATTACGAGACACATCAAATAAAATCAAAATCATACGGTATGATAGAAGTGCACTCAAAAAAAGATTAACTAATCTCAAATTTAACTTGTATAGTATGCAAGGGACTGCTGTAGTTAGTGTACCTACTAGTCAATTGTACTCACCAGAGGATGACCTCGCACCCATCAGCACGGTAAGAAAACAAAGATATCTGAACATGTTTGTGGTGCACTTCCTACAACAGAGCCACGGCCAATGTGGAGTGGCAAGGTTCGAACCTTACTTATATCACTGTGTCGTCCTACGGACATTCGTACGTAGCGCGGCCTGCCGTCCTGACGACACACACATCGTCAACATACACCGACCATGCTCTCTTCAATTTTAAGGGAATGCTCTTTTTCACAATCGTTTTATACCAGTCGAGTTTTTTGTAATAACATTGTCAATCATTACGAAAATATGTAATACATAAAACTTGTGACGTAAGTTTCAGTCAAGAACTGACTTCACAATGTGACATGTGTGAGGTTGGTGGTGCAAGCTGGCTTTAAGATAAGTTTCAACTGTTTAACGTGTGCCTGGGAGAAGAAGTTAGATCTATAAATAACTAATCTATTTTTATTGTTGTAAAAACAATTGTTAAATTATATCTATTTTTTTTAGTTTAAATACGAGCTTTGTAATAAATAACAAACAATGAGAATAATACTTACATAATAAATAAGGATGCTGTGTGAGAATCGTATAGATGTCTAATATGAAGTCTTTTATTGGTTTTAGTTTATCCGTTGGAGAAAATTAAATACCTACATAAATCTTTGATATATTTGCTGTTTATAGAGCTTTATTATCTTTTTATCTATTAAGCTTTATTATGTTATTGTAGTTTATACAGCTATTTATCTTTATGTTCAGAGTCGACGAAGATATATTCTTTGTATTTTACAACGGGAATTCACGCGTTCATAAATTAGGTAGATACATACTTATTATTTAGCTTGACGTTTCAACCACGTTCTTTACCCCAACCGTGGTCACAAACTGACTCAGAGCCAGCTTATGACAAATAATAAGGTACCTGTGTCAATACCTAATTAGGAATAATGTTAAGGTATGTGAATACCTAATGCATCATCGATTTCAACATAGAAAAACCCAATACTATATTTGCCCGACTCGCGGGAATCGAACCCGGGACCTTTTGCACTGCAGTCGTATACACTTCTCTGCCTCGGTGGCGCAGCGGCGCCACCGAGGCAGATGTGAATATGTATCTAGTAAAATAGATTTTTATGTAAAATAGTATATCTATATTCTAAATGATAGATTTGTGACCAAACCATGTTTTAGGGCAGATCCCAAACGTAAAGAATAAAATATACTAGGTGCCCAAATTAATATAAATACTTAATATCTACGAATGTAGAAATAGAAATAAGTTAAAAACAAATATACGAAAACATGTCACACATCTACTAAATAAGTAATAACTTCACACCAAATCAATGACACACACACACACACATATGACCTAACTTATGTTATCTGTTTGTTTCCAACTTAATAAATATTTTTCTAGATTTTATAATATATTTTTTTTTGCATCTATTAGGAAACAATGATATATTACTAATAATAATAAAATATACCTAATACCTACCTATTTTTAATAGAAGCTTTTGGCCTTGAAGAATTTTTAGACAAAAACACTTGTAATGTTTGTTATCCTTATAACCAAACAAATGGTTATTACGAGAGTATTTGTCCAATTGTACCTATATTGGGTTTAGGATCGGTAAAGCCCCTCAAAATACTGGTTAATCCCCATTGTACAGGAAGTGGTCTATAAAAAAATAAGACAAAGCTTTTGTTGTTTAATCAGTCGTATAGTCAAACATTATTAAATATTAACATGATGTGTTCACATCATTAATATTCATTTTATTTTTAAGTTAGTTCAAAAGAGCACGACAAGGCATTTAGCATTAAAAGCAGATGGCATTTATTTATTATTATTTATATTTTATTTATTTATTATTAGCAGGCCGCCTGGAGAAACACTTCTTACTCCTAGCGGAGTCGCTTACATACAAGTTATCTCTGAGAAGTAAACCTGTGTAAGTGTGTAGTTGCCATTTAACATGGGTAAATCATTTACCTTCTTATCCTTTAGTAGTCGGGTAAAAAATAAAGGTAAAAAGTGTGCTAAGCTCAAAGGTTTAGCAAGCTTTATCCATAGTATGTATATCGTTGTTACAACTATTTAATATAGGTAGGTTACTTATTCATCATCATCATATCAGCCCAATGACGTCCACTGCTGAACATAGGCCTCACTTAATTTCCGCCACAACGAGCGGTTTTATGCCGCCCGCATCCAACGGCCACCCGCAACCCTTACCAGGTCGTCGGTCCATCTGGTGGGGGGCCGCCCTACGCTGCGCTTTCCAATACGTGGCCGCCACTCGAGAACTTTTTTACCCCATCGGCCAACAGTTCTGCGAGCTATGTGGCCTGCCCACTGCCACTTCAGCGATGCGATTCGGTGAGCTATGTCGGCAACTTTAGTTCTCCTGCGGATCTCCTCATTTCTGATTCGATCACGCAGGGAAACTCCAAGCATAGCCCTTTCCATGGCTCGCTGAGCGACAGTGAGCTTTCTAATGAGCCCCATAGTTAGCGGCCACGTCTCAGTACCACTTTACGTCGGTTACTTATTATACTCGTATTAATTGAACATTCAAAAGCACAATATATATCTAACATTTTAATATTACCTATTATGTAATATTTAATATTTTTACTTTTCTTCACATATTTGTTTGTTGTTTAGTTTGTTGTGTTAACTTTAATTTTTTACTTAATAACTTAATAACTTTGATTAATATTTTTTTTATCTGATAATTTGTATGCCTATGGGTACAATGTAGCGCTCGCTAATTTAATATCTAATGATCTTATTTAAATTTAACCCACCTGCATTGACAAATATAACAATAGCAGTAGTTATAAATAATCATTAACGTTAATAATCCTGCAATCCGTTGACTGTAATGGAACATCTGAAATCATCACTGAACGAGTATAACATCAAGTAAACATTGAATAGTTCTAAACAACCAGTGGAATACCTTGAAATTTTGAACTGGTTTTGTACAACTTATAATAAGTCAAAATAAATACGCATTCACTTCGATTAAGTCCAGAATATACTGGGTCAGCCTGATCGGAAAGAGAACGCTTCAGTAATGAAAATGGGGTTAATTTTTCTTTATAAAAACATTGGATGGGTGCATATCTACATAAAAGCTAAAAACAAAGCTAATGTTTTATTATTATTATTATTTTTGTATTAGATGTCATGAGAGGCTTTTTAGCTACGTCAATCTGTTACTGATCTATTGTAGCGACCATACATACACCTAGTATTACTTCTAGGTGAATGTTATCCTCCCGATGTTTCGTTTGCTGTCAGCAGATGATAAGTCATTTGACTAGAACAAGCTAATTTTTGCTTGAAAAAAAAATTTAGGAATTATATAAAAGTCAAAAACGAAATGAAAACTTTTTTTTAACCTATCGTGCCACTGCTATGCAAAGATCTCCCATACGGTCTTCCAGGCATGCCTGTTTTATGTGCATGTATCTTGCTTAGGGTTTCAAGCAAGTTTTTTTTTTATTTCATTAAGTAAAAATATATTTAGAAGATCTATCAAAGTATGTGCCACTCTTAGGTGATTACTTTCTATCGAGCGAACTATCGAATGTCCTGTGTAGAACTGTACTGTTATAAAGTAATAAATTCAATCACCGCATGCTATAATAATAATATAATAATATTCTTCCACATTCACACAGCGCCATCTAGTCCCAAATTAAGCAATTATATTTGCTTGTGTTATGGGTACTAAACAACTGGTATACTACTTAAATACATTTTTTTTTTGTAATTACATACTATATAGAGAAATTACACCCAGACCCAGAACAAACCTTTATGTTCATCACACAAAGATTTGTCCTGGGTGGGGATGGAACCCACGACCTCCGGCTTAGCAGTCAGAGTCACTAACCACTAGACCAACAGGCCAGTCTTAGTTAGATGATTAAATGTCTTGGAAAGAAATATTATTGTTTTTATGTGTTTGTGTAAAATGTCACTTGTAACGTAGGGGTACATTTTGAATATTTATGTTCGTTTTGTTCTTAGTTTATTTTAATAAATTAAATACTATTCAGACAAAAACTATATTTATTCACAAGTTGCCCTTAACGGTTACATAGCAATGTAAAGTGAAGCAACCGCTACGCCTCACTGTTTATTATTTAGTTTGTAAACATTACTTTTATTAAATTAAAACTCATTAATCTAACGGTGTGTGTTCTGTTACGTCACTTTACACGCTACCCAAATTGTAACTTACAGAAGATTCTAACTATCTATTTATTTAAAAGAGAGGCGTGAGTTTCTTGCCAGGCCCAGCGAACTGGTCGTAGGCAAATTTGCTGACACTATTTTTCGGATAACCTGTTACATTGTTAACTTGCGACTTTCATAAGTGTTACTTTATAATCTAGACGAATACGCGAGATTTCATTTAATTTTTCATTTATTGATTGTTGACTTTTGTGCTTTTGTTTAGGACAGGCAGAATACACATGGTAGGTATTTCTATTGTTTTTCTATGCAGTTGGTCTTTTTAAATATGTATCCATGCTTTACTTTTACAAATGCCTTCCTCTGCTACTACTTGGGATATCTCGCTGATATATATTTTTAGCATTCTATCTATTGTTCTATTGTGTACCAATGCTCTTCACAATTATGAAAACATTGTACTTGTCCTATTACGATCATTATAATAATATTGACATAACCAATTTATTAATTTTTTATTAAAACTAGCTGACCCGGCGAACTTCTTACCGCCATATTTTATTATTCGTGGATAATGTTCCATTTTCAAATATTTATAATGGAGAGATCTTCAAACCCAAAATTTTAAAATTTACACTCAATTTTTTGTATAATTTCTTACATACATATCTTGCCTCGACAATAGCAAATACAATAAAAAAAGAATTAGCCAAATCGGTAGAGCCGTTCTCACGTATATCTATCACATACTTTTCGCCTATATAAAATGATAAGCAAAAAATTTTGTAAGAGTGAGGATTTATTCCGGACTGACGTTACGTGAAGATGGTGGACCTACCATATACATTATATTACATATACCAACATCATATTTACATGAAGATTTATACGAACTTATTGACTTATTGCTTTATATCGGCTTGTTGCCAACTTGCCTTACTTTACTATTGTAAACGTCCGACTCGCACTTGACTTAGTCGGACTCGTACACTGAGGATTCCGATGGTGCTCTCAATGTAAGATATTTAGAACTATTATTTAGAATAAATAATCACGTCAAGGTACACCATCTTTATGTAAACATAGCCCGGAATAAACTGTCACTCTTAACCACATTTGTGTGATAGTGAGAGTGATCCTATAAGTGTTCCGTTTTTTTTTCTTTTGAGGTACGGAACGATAAAAAAAAGAAAAAAAATGCATGTTCGTACGGAACCCTCAGTGCGCGAGTTCAACTCGTACTTGACCGGACTTTTTTATTATAATTCTTGCACCACCAAAGGGCCTCGCGAAATGTATTTTGCCCAAACCAAATTAAGGTTTTGCCCCGCTACTGTATGTGTCTGTCTTATTAAGTTGACCGCCACTGATCTACATGAATTAAAAAAAAATCCTGAACAGGAAACCTAATCAAGTCACCGTAAGTAAAAACTAAAAACACCTGATATTTCGTTTTTTTTTGTGTATAGTGACGCGTACGCTGAGATGTCAATCAATCAATCATTTATTCAACAAAAGGCATAGGTCGTATTCATTACACGTGCTGCTGACGTAAGTGGGCATAGTATGGCATTGTTTTATATTTACAAACAATTAGGTATTAGATATATTATGTAATTTCTATTCAACATAATGTGCTATGCTATATTATTACTTTTACCAAAATAGACGAGTCTTTTGTTAGTGGAAGTTAAGTTGTTGTTAAAAGTTTAATCAGTACCTAACTTTGAGGATAAAATAATATTTATTACCTTGATGAATTACATTAACTTTAGATATTTTTTAAAACCACTTTCAGCAAACTACTCGTATTTTACAATTATATTGCAACATTGTTCCGACGAAGTAAATGACAGGTAACCATAGCTTCCGCCTATATCATTATTATTTAAAAAAAGTTCTAATGATATCAAAATCTACAAGTACATATATCGTCTTGATATAAACCTACAACTATAAATCGGTCCACAATTTTTTTTTTTTAAATATTATAATCAATTTCAAATAAAATATGTTAAAATAACATGGCAAAGGAGAAAATAAACTTTAAATTAAATGAAACCCATGTATGTATTACCAGCCATATAAAATTTATAAGTAAGTACAAACTATGCTTGGCTACTATAAAAAAAAAGTAGTTTACTCCTGCGACTTCACCTGCGTGTTATGCCGTCTAAAATAAGTTTAGTAAAACGGTATTTTAATCTGGATTTGTATTTGAAATAACTTTTTGGTTTGTATGTGTATTTTGTTGATAAAAATTCAAGACACCATTTTTTATTATTTCTTTCATATTTTTAAAATATTTCTCTACGAGTGACACACTGACCTAAGCCGATCAGGATTTAGGTGGATGTTTGACGAGACATACTGTACGTATACTAATTTCTTGTAGGATAACCCGTAAAAAATCGACTGAATAGATATGATTTTAAAAGCCTGTCCAACAACTTTGCTCGTTTACGTCAGACAGCACTCCTTGAGCGTTAGGTTACGAAGCCCTTATTAATATGAAAACACTTAATATTCTGACCTTTTATCTTGTACATACCTATTAAATATGTAATTGTATTATAAAATTACTGTAATTTATATATGCCCAGCATGTAACCTCATGAATCATAGCGTTGCATGATGAGTAACACAATAATTAAGCATAAGCTGTTGCGCTAATGAAGAAGAAAGATTCAATTTCGTACTGATAGTCCGACTTTGGAAGTCCAGATATATCGCAGCCTTATTATGTAATACTCAATAATCTATCATTTATTGCTTCCATAATGTACTGGTACTGGTGAATAAGAGGTAGGTAGTAATTATACGTAGTCTCTGGACTTTCTTGGGCATTTAAGTGTGTGAAGGAGTGTATTTCTAAAGGTTTTCAACCACCTACTTATTATGATAAACTAGCTGACGCGGCGAACTTCGTACCGCTACATTTAATTGTTCGTGAATATTTTCGAATAACCTGAAAGACGTGTTTTACCGGGTCTTTCCCCTTTGGGACCACGAAACTTTGGGACTACGGTGTCAAACGCGGAACGGCCTTTTTTGAATTGGCTGTTTCACACCAAGAGCAAACTGTGGTCCTAATCAGGAATTCAAAATGGGACTTCCGCTATTTACCCCACGCGTTGTGAAACAAGTAGCTTCTATAAAAAAAGTTTGTACGTCTTGTGTACTGTCGCGTTGAGAATTGTTAATGAAACAAATAATTAGATATAACATAATGTTTAATGAAATGTCTGTTATTAGTGTAGATTAAAGGTATATTAATAAATATCCTTTATCTTAATTATAAAATAACAATCATAGTACTGAAGTCTACATTTAGAGAAAGTCAACAAAAATTTAAACTTAAATTGAAACTAGATTTCAGAATAAGTTTGATGACATATAACTTAAAATTAAATGCTAAACAATCATTTAATGGGTTACATTATCCTTGATTAATAAGTTATTGCTATAATCACATATTGGGGGTAGATACTCTTTACTAAAAACTAAATAGTAAATCATTACAGGATGATATATATAGTTGTAGAACTTATTGCTAAAAAATCACAGATTGGGGTAGATACCCTTAACGAATAACTAAATAGTAAGTAATCACAGGATACTTTCTCTTCGTTTTTTGGAATTCTACGAGTCGACTGCAGAACTACAAGATGTTGACGGATATTCAGACATCTTTAGATACACCAAGTCTACAAATAACAAAAAGAAATAATAATAAATATGATAGAAATGAAAGCTATAATATAATATATAATAAGTATGAAAGCTATATTATAAAAGAAAATAATAATGTAAAATCCATTGATCCATTGAAAATACCTTACTAATATTTATAATGAACGTTTTCTATACCACATCATGACTCGCCATTTTGTTTTGCTTAAAGTAAGAAAAACTAAAACCAGATTACATCACCAAATTGTCACTTTAAATGAGTATTATCGCAGTATTATTTAGGCCTATACCATGTATGTATAATATATGTATACCATTTAAATACTTCCAATATTATTTTTATTAATAGATCAAAACAAATAATTGCATGCTTGAAATTTACCTACTGTCAACCAAATCAATGATAACTAACACTGTTATATTATGACAGACATAAATATTAAATATTGTGTTAATTTAAATAATAAAATATAGTAATTACTAATAAATCTCAGAAAGATTACTTACCAAAATATAAATCACATAAACACTCAAAAGTCACAACACGAAACACCACTGTCTGTCTAATCGTCTCAGTGACGATAGCAGGACTACATCCCAACCTGATAAGGGTACGCATAACATCCACCAATCAGTAACGTTCATAACTAGTCCAGTAGAATTCCATTTTGTTTTAGCGAAAAGGGTGCTTTACCTGAGTTTTGGAACATTAGGCTAAACTGCAAGTTTAACGATACCTTTAAATAAAATAATAAATTAAATGAAATTGTACTTGTACAAGAACTTTTCTACATGAGTGTAATAAAATTTATTCATCAAATCATCGTTTTATCATTTTTATTAGCTTGGGGTGAATCGCGGAGGTCTCATTTTGAGTTCCTGATTAGGACCACGGTTTGCTCTTGGTGTGAAACAGCCAATTCAAAAAAGGCCATTCCGCGATTGACACCATAGTCCCAAAGTTTCGTGGTCCCAAAGGGGAAAGACCCTTACCTACTATTTATGCCCGCTTTGGCTTCAAACGTTACATACATAAATAAAATGACAGAACAAGTGTTTATTTAAAAAAACCGGACTGCCTTGACTGTCAATATTATTAATTATTATGTATATTATCACTCTGTGTTTTTTTCTTATAATTTTGATAGTGATATTTAGGAATTTAATTATGAATGTGACTTATTTCCATCTTTGTAGTCCTTTTTAGGCAGTCGGTTAAATTAACTTTTCGAGCGATCGTACTTATAAATGTTTTACCAAAATCGTTTAACTGTTTCTTACTGATCAGTGATCATCAGACCTGACAGATCATCTACTTAACTGATCAGTGGCTAAATAAAGAACGATAGGAGCATAACTCCGCACGCCGTAGCATGATGTTATATAGCGTACAAACGAATACACTCTTCAGCTTTATAATATTAGTATAGATATAGAGATTCGGGGATGAATACGAATATTATAATAACTTGCACTTCAAAATCGGTCAAGCTATATAGGTTACAAGAGACAAGTGGAGCTGCGGGCAATAGTTAGTGCATATATGTAAAAAAATAATTGAATTAGGCTATTAATTAGCTTTCATCTGAAACCCATATTGCGATAGCACTAAAAAAACGTTTGTTTCGACAGTTTACAACCGCCATATTGGTTTTTTGTTGACGTCACATAGCCTATGACACTCGGGGGAAAAATACAAATCTAATGACACCTCACACTTTAAAATCAGCCAAGCTGTTTAGGCTACAGAAGGTCACAATGGAACAGAAATGCCCCATACATACATACGCGCAAAAAACATTACCCTCCTTTTTGGCAGTCGGGTAAAAAGAGACAAAATCTTCCGTTTACAATACGCAATTTGACTTGTTGTGAAAGAAACGGTAATTATTATGAATTAATGTCAATCTATCCATACTATCAATATTTTAAGTTTGATCTTCAATTTCTAAGTATTGGTTGGATTGGAATTACATGTTAAGACTATTTTAGGACTGACAGCAGCAGCTATTGCGTGTTATATTCTTTTTAATTTTATATTTATTATTATATATTTTTGGAATTTCTTAAAATATGGAGATTCATCCATTTGACAGATATGAACAGTTTGTATGGGAAAATAAAAAGTTGTTTTTACTATTTTCCTTACAATTTCTGTAAATTTTCTCACCTATAAACCTTCTGATAACTTCTAAAAATATTTAAAAACCAATATTAGCCAAATCGGTTCAGCACTTCTCGAGTTCTAGTACCTCTAAGTCAATTTTTATATATAAGATATATACCTAGATAATTATTGACCACACACTATTATAGTGACGACAGGTGTGTTAGTCATACTTCAGTACAATAGTATAAAATTCTATTATTGTACGATAAAGACGTGGGAAAAGGAAAACTGATGCTAAAACTGTACAACAATTAGAAATTATTAATTGCAAGGTTAGGTTATAGAAATACTTGCAGATAAATCTATGTATCTATATAACTATGTAGTACATAGTATAAAACAAAGTCCTTCGCCGTGTATGTATTAGTGATGTGCCAGATATCCGTTTCCCTATCCGCGAATATCCGAGGAAGAAGGAAAATCCGGATCCGTCCGTTACTTTTTTGGTGAATCTTTTACCTTATTAATTTTTAATACTAGATGAAATTCTATAAATAGGTGATTAAGTAGGTAGTATCTAATGAAAAACGATTAAATTCCATCCAAATTATTTTTATTTCTTAAACAAACAAAAGTCTTGAAAGACGCAAAGCGTCAAGTGGCGGAACTATAGTTTCAATTTCAAGGTCACGCGCAACTTCGCCTATTAAGTAAAATAGTTAAAATCCGCGACATTAAATATCCGTATCCGGATCCGTATCAGCGGATATGCATTGTTAATGATCCAGCACATCACTAGTATGTATACAATATACGCGGATAAAGTCAAAAGTAGTTTTCACATATAGATAGTGATTCATGAGAAAGTTTGTTGATGGATGTTTATGTTTGTGCTGTACTATGTAAATTGAGTCTGAAAATAAATCGATTTTCTTTCTTTCTTTCTTCTACGAGTAATATATAATTTTACTAGAAGTCGCGTGGGGCTTCGCTTCTGTCTTTCTTTATTTGGTCACTGCTCAGCTCCTATTGGCCGCAGAGTGATGTTATATAGCCTATAAGCTTCCTCAATAAATGTGCTATCTATCAATAAAATACTTTATCAAATCGAACCAGTAGTTTCTGAGATCCTAGCGTTCAACCAGACAAATAAACAAACAAACTCTTTAGCTTTATAATATTAGTATATACCTTCACACAACGCGTGCCGTGCCGCGGGCGGATGCTAGTATTATAGCAAATACACAACGGGATTTCTATCGCATACATACCATTTTTTAGATATATTAAATAAAGAAATAATAAGATTGTTTTGTACCAAATATAATAATTAAAGAGATAATCTAGAGATAGACATCAGAATAACACGCGCTAAGCGCAGATTAGAGGTTGGAATGTCAGAATCCTCGACGTGATCTTGATGTCACCTTTATCCAGAGGTCATATTTAAACTACAGAAATAATATAATGTAAAATTTATTTTCTTTTAAAATTATCTTTAGATTTTTGTGGAAATTTCCCGAAATTATTTTTATGCAGGCATAATGTAACCGTCCTTCTCTTCAATAGGCCAAACTGGATTACAGAATGGACTATCACACAACGGAGATCACGTTATATCATCAGTTGATCACAGATATAGAGAGACAGTGTACCTATGGATATAAATAGATACATGATGTGTTGTTAATAATGATTAAATAGCTGTAAAGCCTGTAATTAACCGTCATGGACTATTGTGTGGAGGTGCCATCCGATCTTATTATTTGACTGAGCCTTTGAGCATTACTATAATTATAACTTCGAACATAAACAACCTTCTTTATTACTCTGCCTCTTTTCATTAAATGTTTCTAGAGTGTTGCCATAACGATATTTTAAACCGATAATACAAGTTTCTTGGATATTTCCTATTATGAATTATTATAAACTTTTAGATTACCATTTTACATTTTGCTAATATAAATCAACGATTTAATAATATAGCAATAATCTAAATCAAATTTACATAAATTATCACAGTTATTATACCTAATTTATGTAACTATTAGCGTATTTGGGAGTAAGAAACCGTGTTTATAATAATGTTAAGGTTAGAAGGGTTCGCGAGGTATGCAAATTGTTTAAGATTTCATGGTCAATGGCGCTTGGCGCCTGAATAACAATAATAGAAATCAGTCGCTTCTCTACGTCAATAATCACTAAGAATGTATTGTGTAATTTTCTTATAAACTTAAATAAAACATCATAATAACCAACCACAGTATAATAAATGTACAAAACAACAATAAATTAAAGCTAATCTAGAACCATGTCTTTGATCGGCACATGGCCGAACAGTTTGCTGACTTCATGCAGGATCTGGGCGACAATAGCCTTCACGATGGGGGGGGCTACCTCTTGGAAGATGTCGCGCCAGTTTTGGTTCGCGAACTGATGAACGGCGTCCGCTGGAATGTGCAAATGGAACAGATCAACCAAGGGGGTTAAGGATATAGTCGCATTCCGATACCTTTACTTATAAGGGTGAGGATGATAAGTACTAATATGCCATGGCACGGTTCTTTATTTGTGTGCAAATTATGCAATATTTCAGTTTAAATAATAGGTACTGTATAAATGCGTTAAATAGAGCTGAACTGCGTAAACTTCGTAAAAAGAAAGATAACAACACACCGCCGAGTCGGTTCACGTGTTTATCGCGTTTATTAGTAAGAAATAATAAGTATTAGAACTTATTATCAATAATATCATGTTAATGTTTCAATCATTATCTTGGCTATAAGAACTTATAAGGAAAATTTCTTCACTAAAAAACCTGAGTTCCAAACCGCAAAGATTGGTTCCATTATTATAGTAAAAGACCCGTACATAAAGATACGTACATAGTTGTTTGTTTCCATTGAACAGATGGTTGAACTGGAAGTGAACACCCCTCTCCACTTCGGAATTATGCTTCCAACTCTTGACTGACCAATATTTTTGACCATTTACAGTCTTCTCACCCACTATAAACATGATCTTCACAACTATGTCACCTGAAACAGACATTCCAGTATTTATGAAGAACAAACCTTCTTAGATCCTTCTCGATTTCACTCACTCAGTAAAGGGAAAGACACGGGTTAAGTTGTACGTACGTAGATTCGATTCCCACCCTAGACATACATTTGTGTGATTCATAAATATACTGTATGTCCCCCGCGACACAGGACTTACTCCCAAATGCGAACATTCTCTTTTAACATTTTTTAATTTACATTTATTCAATAAAATGTTTACACATAACTTAAAAATATACACAGCTAACCTATTTAAAAAAAAGAACCAGATACTCTATTTACAGCAAATTCCTATAAATAGAATATCTGATTGAGATCAGATTCCTGAGGAAACGTACCCAAAAGGCTAGCCACATTACCGCGTTGGAACATTGTCTTTTTAAAAATTAAAAATAGAATAATTTAAACGCCAGCGTAAGAAGGGATCTATGTTGCACATATTTCGACTGGCCTGTTGGTCTACTGGTTAGAGAACCTGACTGCTAAGCCGGAGGTTGTGGGTTTGATCCCCACCCAGGACAAATCTTTGTGTGATGAGCATGATGGTTTGCTCTGTGTCTGGTTATAATTTATCTATAATATGTATGTATTTAAAAAAAAATGAAAATGTATTTCAGTACTATACCTATCAGTTGTTTAGTACCCATAACACAAACAAATATAATTGCTTAATTTGGGACTAGATGGCACTGTGTGAATGTGGTAAAATATTATATTATTTAAAAATCTTCTTTTGTACTTTTGCTTATCAACAACACAGTTGTTTTGGTTACCACAACTGTATTGTCCAGACATCGAACTGATAACAAAGATACAAGAGAGGTAGGGCACAGCAGGTAATGTCTGCTCACTGAGCTCTAGCTCCGCCCTGCAGGTGACCGCAGCCATAATAGAGTAGTGGTGTCCAGGGCTCATTGGAAAGCTCAAGGGAAAAGAAAAGTGTTGAAGGGTTGGAAACGTGCATGTGATGCTTCCGGTGTTACAGGCGCGATAGGCTACGGTAACCGCTTACCATCAGGTTATTTACCATGATCGTGGTATAAAAAAATCAGAACGAGTAAGTTGACCGACAACTGCTACGTACGGATCTTGATTCCATATTTGCCCTTCCCCTGGATGGGCATGATAAGCAGCTTGCCTCCAAGTGTGTAGTCTCCGATCATGTTCACGGAACACTTCAGGTCCAAATACGTTCGCGTCTCTTTCCGTCTGGAACAGTGAAGCTACATTTTTAGTCTAAAATAGGTACTATACAAAATGTCAAAACTACTAATTGAAATTTAAAGTGTTCGTTATTTGTAGTCGTTGTTAGACAGCTTAAGTCATCCGTGGTCACATTAAGGGTTAAGAAAGTTTTTTATTCTTACTCTTATTAAGTCCTCACAAGCTCATAAATAGTTTGAAGTATTTTAGTAGATATTTGAATATAGGACAGGTAACAAGTATATATAACACATACGAAGTATTTAAAAAATGGATAGCTCTATCCCTACCAGTAAATTTATAGGTACAAAAATCGATCCGAGAGTGATTGATTCATCGTAAAACCGCATTTGTCAAGGTTGTGGAAACACTTATTCAGTGCTATAAGCACTGAATAAGTGTTTCCACACAAACCACAAAAAAGCTATAATCTATAATTTTCAAATAAATACTTTTTTTACGTTACATCATTTTTGTTCACGAGTAGATGAAACAATGATACGCTACATTTATGCTGTAATTACTGGTAAATTGTATAATTTCATATTATTGACTGTTCCTGAGAAACAAAAAAAGGCTCCATTATATTTCATATGGATAATAACTTCTGCATGTCTAATTAAATAATTAGCTCTGTGTATTGACAGACACGATCTATTAGGTTGTTATTGTAGAGAGAATTATTTCACTACTAATAATTTATTGAGTGTAATTAAACTATAAGTAGTTATGTAGACTAGTAAGGGAACAAAACAAAACAATTATTGTTGACACGGTACTTATTCTCACATAGTCGCGGAGGAATTCTAGTACTCACTTCAAACTTAAAACTTTACAATTTCTCAGTCCAGTGACGCTAGTGTTTCTGAAGTCCATGTCGAGTCCCGCCTGGCTGGTCTTCACCTGATCCATGTGCATGGGATCCATCCTCGCTATATTGAACTCTGGGACACCAGCAGCTAGGATAGGCACCAGTTTCTCAGCCGACTCCTTTAGACATTTCCTGTCTTCTTGCTGGCATGGTGTCACAAACGGTGCTGGAAACACGCAAATATGTTCATTTTAATAACATTGGTAGAAAGCTCTAACTCAGGTTCGATCAAAATGTTTCATGGACAGCTGTGCGAGGGGTGTGTGTCATTGCAGTGAAACAGGTTAGATGTCTCGGGACGTAGGTACCTATACTCTATAGATTTTTACTTATGACATTTATAATCATCATCATATTAGCCGAAGGGAGTCCACCGTTGGACATTATGTAAGCCTCATTACGAGATATCCACTACGAGATATACGATATCTCGTAGGGCTCGTCACATTCAGCGCGACTAGCGAGAGGGTCGCGCACCCTCTGCATATGACATTATTTCATTATGAAAATAAATATTAATTACCTACTATAGACCAGATTAAAAAAAAATGTTCCGATAGCATAATCATCATCAGCAACCCATTAAGTTCCAATGCTGGGCTCGGGTCTCCTCTCCTCTAACTAGAGAGCTGAGAGGGTTTAGGCCATAATCCACTCACGCTGGCCTAGTGCGGGTTGGTGGATCAGACATACTCATAGAATTTCTTCTAGGGTATGTGGGTTTCCTCGCGATGTTTTCCTTCACCGTTAGCACATGGTAAGTCACTTGACTAGTACATATAAATTCCACAAAGTGAAATCCACATTGGTACTGCCGGTCGGGATCGAACTCGGACCGCGTGCACGCCGGTCTCTTAGCATAATACTATTTCTAAATTCAAATCATCGACCTGTTTATGTATTAATGTACTCGTTTGAACTTTGTTCAACACTGTTGAGTCAAACAAAGTGTGCCAAAAATTTAACGTGTAGAATTTCGAAATATACCATGCACCAGTAATTGTACCTACTGCCTACATTATGATAAGTAAATAATTAACTCAACTATTGATAATTTTACCTATAAAATATCCATTAAATTTTGTTAAAGTTGTAGTAGTAGCACTTAATTTATACTCTAACCGTTAGTCAAACGGTAATGATGGAATCAATTATGATATAAATTCGGTATATTAGGTAAGTACCTACTTATATTTAATTTACTTAAAACATCGGGCTGCTCAATTACTGCATAAGTTCATTTACTTATTAAACATAACTATTAGGTACTCAAGATAACCAATAACACTGTTTATATTGATAGAATCGACGGGTCCCTTAGGTTATATCTAACAAAGGTACTGGATGAAAGAAGATCCCTGTTGAATATAGTTTGTTGACATTTAAAGTAATTTAGTTGAGTTTTTTTTTTCTTTTAATATATCTGACATTTTTGTATAATAGCTTTAGATATTTTGATGAAATTTAAAGGATACATATTTAACATTTTGCAGTTATTGACTGGTTTACGTATTTAAAAATATTATTATTGGAATGTGTCTACACCGGCTGTCGGTAGAACTACAAACTAGTACTAAAAACTACATGTACCATATTCTTGGAAATAAATCATTATTCTATTCTAATATTAAAAAAATTTAAATGAAAATCCATAATTTGCCATTTAAAATGTAAAATTTTATAGATTTCAGATACCAAGTAATATTCTCACACACACTCCGGTACATTCAAATAGATGTTCCACTAGCTGTCGCCCCCGGCTCCGCCCGAGTGATATGTCGGTAAAACTAGTCTATGTATTATACCAGGTTATAATTTAACTGTGAGCTTAATTTTGTACAGATCCTTTAGTCGTTCTGCTGTGATTGAGTTACAAATATCCATCCGTCCTAACTTGTACATTTTTTTTTATTTTGTCTAGACACAATGTATAAATAGAAAATAAATGAATTCGTACATACCTGTTCCACTGTCAGCAAGTCCACAGATCACAACACATACTAACACCACATAGCCCTTCATCCTTCACTAGGTTCGATACAATTGTCACAAGTGTTGTGTTTTAGGGCAATGAGCGCGTGCGGCGTCGCGCCGCCCATATATACTAAGCGCCAACTGCATGTAACTGGAATTAAATGGCCCTTATTGTTGAACATCGATGCGAAAAGTGCAACCCTTTTTTTGACTTTTTAAAGCAGTGTGGTCTTTAAGAGATGCAAAGAGCGTTTTGTAATCCTACGGCCTACTGTGTGGTTGATAAAGACACAACCGTGTGGTTTCTGAAAGATCAAAGTCTAAAGTTGGTTATGCATATAGATCACATACATATTATACTTAATGAATGACATACAAAGTAAAATAGGTACCAGCAAATTTTTCTAAGAGCCTTTATAAGAGTTGGTAAAAAAGTCAGACCACTCTTTTTAATCACCACATAACCTATTTTAGCTGTGGCGTTCAAAATGGCTATTATAGTGTTCTTAAGTAATTTATGTATGCTACGGTATACATACGTTTTGAAATTTTGGATATGTTCAGCTACTTTTGTTGCTGACTGTACAACACAAGAAAAGAAAAAAAATAAGAAAATAAAATTTCTATTCATTAAATAAAATATACAACTGGTGATAAGTGCGCGTCATTTTGTCCTTACTGCTCCGGGTAAATAGCGTGATGTATCATTCAATCAACAAAGGTAGTAGTAGTGACGTCAGATAAAACCTTTACCATCAGGAAGTGTCGAACTTTGTCCATATACAGAAAGTTCAAAATTCACGAACATCAATTACTCCGAAACAATATCGCGCACTTCCCGGTTACAATTTTGTAAAACAATCAATACAATGATTACTTCTGCTTATATACTGTTGCTGTCCCACTACAATCTGTAGTTATCAAAGTAAGATCATAATATTTTCCTCTTAAAGGAAAATGTTTTGATTTTACTTGATAACTCCAAAATACAGGAATGACTTTGTACAGTCAACGACATAATCTACTTTCTGATTTTTCAAAAGACTTTAACATTAATTTCCTACTACATAATTTTTTTTCAATTTTGTCAATTGACCATGTATCTGCACCTATTGTAAATTCGTTGAAATTAGTTTAATATAATAGTTCATATAAATTTTGTGGATTTTCTGATTTTCGAGCATTTTTGGATTCAGAGTTTGTGACACTAGGAATCGCTTTGCTCATAACAACCGCTATTTAATGCTGATAGAGAATATTAGTACCTCCATTATTATTTTCTCCGATCTGGACATTTCGTACACACTACCTAAACAAAAACTAGGTACCAGAGCAATACAGACGTTACAATAATCAAATAAAAAAATATTCTGTTTACTAAACGAATTTATTTCACACGTGGTATATCCGGTTTGCAGCAAAATCACGTTTTATAATGATATTTAAGTGGAGTTTGCGGATAAATGCAATTAGCGTATTGTATGAATATTACACAATCGATATCTTTGTCATTTTTATTACCTACTGTAATTAAAAAACTATATCATTCAAATCTTGATTGCTATATTTTTTATAATTGATTACTAAAATAGTATTTTATTTCTTATATACCAATATTTCATAGTTAGAACATTTTTAGAAGAAACATTTTGGGTTGAAAATTAAGTATTGATATAGTTGTCATATATGATACAATCATATACAGTCAGCAAATTTGCAGTATCAAGGCAAATTAGCCGATTGAACAGTGGGTAGGTAGGTACATATATTATATGCTTTGTTTTTTTTCTAAATGTTTAACTTGAAAACATAGATAGAAAAATATAACATATAATTATATAGGTAAGTCTATTTCGGGGTAGTTAACATTATCGTCAGCTATATTACTAAGAAAAATTCTTTAATCATTATTAATTGTGTACAAATGCAAGAATCCGTCTTCTGATGACACTATCATGTCCATCTAAATATAAAGTCAAAAATATTTGATAGCTGATGGTAATGTAGAAAACTGGAAACATTTTATTATTGACTAATTAGTTAAATCTGGAGGGTTTCCCAAAGAACATTAAATAATAATTAACTGATATTTAATTTATTGAGAATTCGAAAAGATTTCCCGGATATAGAATTAGTGGGTTGTATTTCATAATCTTTGAATACTCCATTGATCATTAATCCATCTGTAGGTAATATTTACTTACACTTTTGTTTTACGAAAAATGTTTGACACTGATATCTGTAGAGTTTAATGACCTCGGGAAAACATTCAAGCTTGGGAAAAAAACCGGTCAAGGGTGTGTCGGACTCGCGCATCGAGGGTTCCGTACGATTATATAATTTATTTATTATTTTTTGTGTGATTGAAATGTAAGATATTATGTAGGTAACAGATAAGCAACAATAAATATCCGTACTGTCTTTACGTAGCGTCAATCGGGAATAAACTCTCAGTTAACATAATTTTTTGCGCTTGTCATTATATACCCCTTCGAATATAGCCCTAATATTCAGTGATTATATCAGTGAGATATGGAACCCTAAAAAGACATAAATTGTAGCATTACATTAGACAACAATAATAACTTTTACACTATGTTGATATAAGTCTAGTTTTATTAAAGTTAAGATGAAGCCCCTCTCTAAGTGATGCGATAAGAAGGTTATTTTTACAATGTATACTTATTCGTATTCTACTTGTAACAATACGTCAATACAGTTATTACTTATTTAATAATATAAACCGCAAAATTTAATGTTTGTGGTTACAACTAAGTGTTTTTAAACGACACCGATGTTACTAGAATTGCCGTGAAAAGACCACAGTGACACACGTACAATTAAGTCAATGTTTTGTTTAACATGTTATAAAGTAGGCTTCGGTTCTTGAAACTTGTGACGAACAATTTGCTAGTCAATATTCGCAAGTTATTCCGTATTCGTGACAATGTCGAAGATAATCTTTATTTTATTTTATGTGAATATATCATCTTACCGAGTGTTGGTGCTGGTTCTATAGGATGCTCTGAAATAACCAGAGATCTTTCATTATTAGCACCTAATGTTGACAGGGTCAACTTTTATACAGTGCGTAAAAAAGTATTTAGGGTGGCCATCAAACTTGCTAAGCCCTAGCTGTGAGCATGCCACTCGATGTATGGTCTATGAAGACATAACATTAATTTTAAGAGACCTATAATATAATATAATATTCTACCACATTCACACAGCGCCATCTAGTCCCAAAGTAAGCAATTATATTTGCTTGTGTTATGGGTACTAAACAACTGATATACTACTTAAATATATATTTTTTTTGTAAATACATACATATTATAGATAAATTACACCCAGACACAGAACAAACCTCTATGCTCATCACACAAAGATTTGTCCTGGGTGGGGATCGAACCCACGACCTCCGGCTTAGCAGTCAGAGTCACTAACCACTAGACCAACAGGCCAGTCGACCTATAAATTGTTCTACTAAGCAGGTCCTCGAGAACTTGATACCTGGATCATGGTGTAGTTGGTGCTTTGTTTTGCAGCAAAGAGCATTCAAAAAATTTAACTGGTCTCTCTTTTGAGTTGGAGGCTGTACCCTAGACTTCAATTCCGTCTGTCCAGATTGGTTTCAAAATACATTTATGTACAAGAGTTTGTTTCTAAGCGACACCTTTTGCCGAGCATCCAGTAGATTTTTCGTAGTAGGATTCCCAGTGGTTTTCACGATTTCACAATAGCCAAGATTAGAGGCATACAGACAAGTTTCTATTCAGTGTTGAACGCCATCTATGACTGGTTACAGGCACTTTTAATATAATCGTACTATTATTAATTACAAGGTAGAGCTATCAATAACAAGTTTGTGAGTAAGTTCATAGATGGCATTACGAGTTTATAATCATCTTTGCAGCGACTGTTTGATCGGCTCTAGGTAGTAGGTGGTAGGCTCGATTCTCATGGGATAAGTATTTGTGAGATCCTCAAATAAATAATATTTGTTCAGTACATCTATTGTCAGAACAATAATTTGTGGCCAGTACTAATGTTGTCCTAAATCTGTTGTTCTTCTAATAAAATCATTGTTTTCTCATTCCATAAATCTTATGGATTTACAGGTCTTTACTCAAATTTGAGTTAATCTCAACACAGTTCATACTGTGATTGTATTTTTTGATAATTATAGTTTGTAATTTTGTGTACAACAATTAATTCGTTTTTGACATTGAGTTATTATGTACTACGTGTTTTTGACCACTAATTCTAAGTCTAAAGTCCTCACCACACGGGACTTAATAAAATTGTCTTTTAAATACTTACAATTTTCATTTGTGTAAGGATTTCCTTTCCTCTTAGTAACAAAACAGGTGACAAAGGCGTGACTTATGTCGAGGTGAATTACATTCGAAGATTAAAAACTAATGTTTATTACCTCCAAGTTGATGACGCAACACATCTTGTTATACTTCATGGTATTTGGAAGCCTACGTGACGGCATGCGGCATGCAGTCTCCCTACACTATACATCATTATGCAAATCACTAACTAAAACGACTTTATATGAACCGTTAACTACTTAGGTATCATGTTGTGATTAATTAGAATGATAGATATAAATTAATGGGTGGATAGTTTGTGTGTAATACATACGTTGTGTATGGCGCTGCAGTCACGTAGACGATCACCTCGTTAACTATCATTAATAGTGTATTGTTCTACATTAAAGTTAGTATTATAATTTAAAATAGATATTAGCTGTTGCCCGGGGCTTTTCTCCCGTGGCTTTGTTTGGTCACTACTCAGCTCCTATTGATTGTAGCGTGATGTTATATAGCCTATGACCTTCCTCGATAAATGAGCTATTCAACACTAAAATAATTTTTCAATTCGGACCAGTAGTTCCTGAGTTTAGCGCGTTCAACTAAACAAACAAACTCTTTTGCTTTATATGATGATGATTGCTATCTAAGAGGGAGATAGACATTCACCGGACTTAGCTGTCTCATCATACATTTATGTATGTATGTACCTATATAAGCGAAGCGGAATCGTAACATAAAATTTAATTAGCAATCGTAACGTTAAACGTAATAAATTAAAAACAATTATCTCTACTTTTTATGATAAAGCCGTAAAGAATCACAAAACAATAAAAAATAATAACTCAATAACATTAAGAGCTAACAATAAAAAATATCTTTAAACTTAATGAGCATTGAAATCTATTTTAAATAAAATTAACAACAATGTCCCTCAGAGTATATATTTTGAAGACTCATATTAGATTACTCATAGACTCAAATTCACACCTGAGCCAGGTGTGAATTAGAGTCTATACGAGGCGTCTATCATTGAACAAGCTTAATAGAGACCTACAATGTAATAATGTACTTAAACCACATAATACTTCTCTGTAGGTACGTCATAATAAGATATTATAAGAACCTCGTATGCACTTAGGAATATCGCAATGATTAAAATGTTGTTTAACGCGTACGTCCGAAGTAAAGTGGGGAGTAACGCTGATATATATGGAACTCATACGACGAGCTATACTATGGCAGAAAAAGTCCAGCGCAAATTTGCACAATTTGAATACAAGAGGACTTATGGATACTATCCATTTTTGTATCCTTCCATGTTCGTGTCAGGGATGGTTCGTCTTGATAACCTGCATCTAAGACGTCCCGTACTAGATACATGCATATTTTACACAACTTTTTATTGCTGGTAAATAGGGTTGACAATCCCTCCGCACGGGAATGCTTGTACCTTTTCGTGCCCGATAGATATACACGAGTTGCTGGACGGAGACAACATAACACTCCTTACTTGTCCACCGTCATGGCGTTTAGACTTAAGTAGTAATAGTCCTACAGCTAGAGAATTCTAATTAATTTATCATATTCTATAATATTAATAAGGGTATAATATTAATACGTCAAAACCTTCATGCATATCCTTACGTGTATGCCCTCCATTATTAGGAGCAGTTCCTGTGTCATAAGCACAATTTATAGACAGCGAGTTCATGGAAACAAACAAAACCCAGTCACAAGACAACTATCTTTTAGTTACACTTTAATTATTATTTTTCGCAAAGTAAATTTCCTCATGGGATTATATCGATATGGTGAGAAAAGTTGTACTTACTTAACCCTCCATCACGTGCAGTAACTACGCGCGACTGAGTTAACGAGGCGGTCACGTTTCTCTTAAAACATAACATGAATAAAACTAAATAATTGCTCACTGACTATAACAAAAAACATAATAAAATACCTTTATAGTTATTAGCTAAGAAATATTTTTAATTAATTATTTTACTAGTTTTTTTTTTATGAAAAATGTATTTCATGACGTCAAAGTACCATGGCAATTATTTTATAAGTAATAAAGTTTAAGTGTAGTGTTTTTTTAAAAAAGCATAAACGAACAGGTTGGTTGTCATGTGGGAAGGCATTTGTCCTGCAGTGGGCAGCATGAACATATTTGCGTAAATGCGCTGAATATAAATAATATCTCCTTTTGGCCCCATTGTATATCATCAGCATCATCCGATTACAACTCTCTTTCCTCAAATAGTGTAGAAGATAACCATTTCAACAAACTTTTAAATGATAAAATTAATGTTATTAAAGTTAGATACTCACTATTAACTAAGCAATGAATCCGTGTATAACGGACTAGCTGTACTAGACAGGCGTAAGTAAGGGTACTAACAACATTAATATTTAAGAGTGTGTTGTCACAAGCAGACAAGAGCACTGCAAGAAAAGGAAAATTCCAAACAAACCCTATACTAACTCGTCTCGCCAGCGTGATTTAGTAGGCTAAATTCCCTTCACATACTTTGGAGGAGACCCGTGCCCAGCAGTGGGACGTTTATGGGTTAAAATGATATTGTATACACACTAAGCAATAAACCATTAACTAGGTACTCTTTAATATATTAATACGTTATGAACCGGTCCACAATACAATTCCGTAGGAAACATTAAACCTGCTTCAATTCACATGTATCCGATCCAAGGTCGAGGAAATGTCATCGTCTGCTTCATCATTTATCACGTAGGCAAGTATAGTTATTTTTTGCCCTTTTTGTATAAGTACCTACACAACTTTTCCGGTAGTAGACTGTTGTTGTCAATGTAATTGGTGCTGAGAAGAGTGAAATGAGACGTTTTTGGACATTGTTTTAGTTGTCTATTGGTATTTACATTTAGGTATGCTTTGATTGTTTGTAGGTAATCCTTGATGCTAACCGTATGCAGATACGTCTTTACGTCACCTTACGTCACATACACACGTATAAAAATGTCTAAAGTGACGCACAGACATATTTTCTAAAGACATGCTCACTACAATTTAACAATGAAAATTATGTACCTATGTAATTAGTAGTGATTTAAAGTTTGCATGAAATTTATGATCCATCACATAGCAGCCTTGAGGCCACTATTCACAATCATCGAGAGACAGCCAAAGAGACGTCAACGCCTCTTTCTATAATATAATAAGAGTAAAAAGGAACTGTATAAATTATAAAAACATAATACAGATAGTAATATTTATTTTATCTTTAATCTAAATACATTATATCTAATTTTAATTTAACTCAATGTTCCACCACAGAACAGAGATAGGTCTTGTTCTACCATTCAAATACTGCACTTTACTTTTAAACGCCATTCATAATAATAATTATGTTAACTAATTTTATTAGACATTATTGGCTTTTATATTTTACAAAAATGTATTTTTTTTAATGTCCAGCAGTGGACGTCCTGCGGCTGATATGATGATGATGATGATATTTTAAAAGGAGGTTGTTTATTTCAAATTTTTGACAAGTAAAGTAAAGGCGCTGGCCATTATATCATCAAAAAATGTGGGATGCTGTTTATTGAATAAAAAAAATAAGTTATTTTTCCTCTATTTTTTAATGGCTAGTAATAGTGGTCAGTATTCAATTAATCCTAGTGAGTTCTCACTAGGCTTAATTGAAAAAAAGGTTTTTCTATATCTAAGTGTAAGATTTAAGAAGCGAACAATGTCGGAAACGTTGCAGCTCAGCTGGAAGGAAATAGTCTCTTCCTACCCCTCTCTTGCGAAGAGGCGTGATCTATATGTATTATAAATAATAACTAGACAATATTATTGAATTAGAAACAGTTTTTAGAGAAATAATAATATTTTAACTCACGTATTATTAAACTTAAGAACAAAAATGCTGTTTTTTTTTGCATAAATTAATTACAAAAATTTCTTTCTAACAATTTTCTAAAGAAAATGGCGTGAATAATACCAAAGATATATTATATAACTCATATTTTTAAATAGACAACAAAAAATAGACTCTGTGTTGTCAGTCACCGTGTTATCGTATTAATTGTTTTAGGCATCGCTCACGATTCAATCCTGGATATCTTTGATTCAGAACAAATTCAAGTCACAACATGGTAATTAAAAATTTAAAAAAAAGCCTGTGAAACCTTCACTTACCATAAAACGCATCACCATTTTCCTGCCTTATTCCTTCAATCTTACCTTCCATGTATATAATATGACGTAAATGGCCACCTATTTGCCCGCGCTCAAGTTCACCGTCCAAAACATGCTAAGATAACCAGATTAACGTTGGTTCATCAACCAACTACTGGCATACTAACTCGATAGTCATAAAAACGTCAACTTCCTCCGACACTATAATGAATAGATCGATCTAAAAGTATAAATTATTTACCGACACTTTTATCTATAACTTTGGGCGTAGCGCCACTGTCTACGTCGATAGGTGAAAATGTTTGTGAATTTTAGTTCCTTTTTTGTCCACCGCGGCCAGTTGCTATGGCAGCTATGGGTAAGTCAATGGCAGGCGATCGTTGGTACAGTCACGTAGGTTCTATTCTCACGTGTGGATCAGGGATGGATGACGAGTGTATCAAGTAGGTACACATTACGTATGAATAAAATGTGGTTTTTGTTTATGTTAATTTAAACCTAAGTCATTTGTCATATACTCGAAACCGATGTTTTATATTTTGTATATATTGTAATTGTGTTTTCCTCTTTTCGTATTTATTTATGTATGTTGAATAAAATGTTAATTTTAAAATTGAGAATGTTAATATTTATTTAAACTCCTTACTCTCAGCACAAATTATTTTCATAATTAAATAATAGTACATTATGATATAAGTGCGGTAAGTTGATAATTACAGCCGAGGCGATATTGCTACAAGAAAGCAGAGGCTGTAATTATCAAAGCGCACGAATGTCATACGACGTTTTATAACATATTTGCGAGGAAATAAATAAAATTCTGACTTTCTTAGAAAAAAACAAATACAGCGAAAAGAAATTACGCGCGGAATAATTTTTACTTGTCACAAATTATCGATGCGCGCGCATCAGCGGTTTTTTTTAAGGCAAAAACACAAAAATAGCCAGTATTAATAATAAAGTAAATTAATATTTTTGTGTTTTAGTACAGATAAATGGTTGTAATTTATGGTCTAAATTAATTAAATTAAAGAATTAAATGTTTATTTTATATAATTATATCATAATTATTTTCTATCTCCCAAAGTTAATTTTATTCATAAAATGTTGACCACTTTTCTGACATAAAAACTCTTTGCTAAGATTTAAAAAAGTATCGTTCGTTTTAGACGGAGCCCCTTGATTATTAGTATGTGAGCATGAGAAGCCGTGCAATTTACTTTACATTACCGCACTAGTGCGTAATGAGATACATTACAACACATCTTTCAAAAGTAACAAAATAAAATTCTGAAGTAGTACCTATGTCTTACTTTAAAATGCGACATTTATATTAGAAATGTTTACATACATCTGAACATAGCTGCTCACTTCAACTATCGTAATTATTTGTAAGCTCAAAATAATAATTTGGTTTAAATGTTACATCCAATGATATTGTACATACAATATCATTGGGTTTACAATATCATTGTACATACAATATCATTGGGTTTACAATATCATTGTACATACAATATCATTGGTTGCATCACAAGCAAAAGTTTGACAATGATGAGTTCGTTCGCTGACAAGTTTGACCTTTTACTAAAGTTGTAACTAAATGTAAATTATGATAGCGAATGTATAGAATATTATTTTATTACGATAATATAATGAAAAGATTTTATATTGGACTCGTGGAGCTTTTATTTGTCGTGATATGTTTGAATTGGAGCTTAGCTCACATTGTACAAGTCTTTGTAAATATTCTAGACTCAAAATACTACCCATCTTAGCTTCACAACTTTAATAAATAAAAAAATATTATAATTGCATTACACTCTAGAAGTCTAGACAAATGAAGGAGTGGCGTAAACCGAATGCTTTATATGTTCTTACCTAGAACTATTGGCACGGCAGTAGTACACGGACTGACCGACCGAGATTGTCAAATAAATCTAGTTTCTATTTATTTATTCAATAATTAATATTATTTAGATATATTTTACACTTTCGAAACTAAGAAAAATAAATGACTATTATATTATTATACTACATACCTATCCTATACAATTAATTACAAACGAAACTAAAACATTAAAATTTACTAATAAAAAACCCCCAAAAAATTGTTTAGGCATCGTAGTATTGTGTTTCCCTAAATAAATAACCAATACTACGACATAATAAAAATACCCAGCTCCAAGTATTACGAGTATATACACAAACAAACAACCTTACTATAAACTCAGAGGTCAATACAATACATTGCCATTTACAAAATACTTATGAATAATTTCTTTCGAATATTACTGTCATACTAACATAAAAGCACAACCCTGTGTGATTGAATTAGCTGAAATGTGTCTTATGATTAATAGTTTAGATGCGTTTTTTCCATAAATCTAACTTTGTAGTTACATTTTCGTCAGCAGCATAGTACAGCTATAAAATATGATTGAATGGTATAGTCATCTTTCAACACACTACATAAATACTCAAGGATTCGTTATTTTATGTTACGCACTTACTACCTCCTTACTATGTGATTGTAATATAAAAATAAACCACTATCTAATAATATAAAATTAATATCCCAGTACTGGGCAAAAATATATTGATCTCCTGCTTGTTCAAGAGCGCTAAGATAGTTGCACACAATGCAATTTGATAAAGCAAACATCGCTTTACAACTTCTTCTAGTTTTGCAGATTTCCTTAAGAGCCTTGAATTCACTATCAGTATAATGTAGATATATTATTCAAGTAGTTATTAGCCGACGCGATGTCAAAATCGACATTGCAAACATTGGTATTTCTGTCGTTTTTAAACGCAGCTTTACATTAATTTCATAATATTTTTTTATTCATAATAAAATTTCATTTTAATTCATTCATAACAAAAATAGCCCTGAGAAAATCCTGTATTAATACACAGGATTTTGCAAGCAACGGAGCCATCATTCAAAAATTGAGCACGAAATTATGTAACACATACAAACAAAATAATACATTTATTTGACAAAAACAAGTAATTCATTGCAACCTTATTTTTAATAAAAGAAATCTGATTAACACCATAGGAATAAATATTAACTCACACATGACATGTATTGTTAGAATCGCGAGTCAGTAACTTTTCCAAATAGCAACAGACTATAGTAAACATATACTGTATATATATAATCCATAGTTTAATGAAGGGATTCCTGCAAATAATGCGAGTCAGGAATGTTCTCATAATGGTAATATAACCAGACCCATAGGTCAACATAATTATAAAACAGTATCACGTACACTTACTAGCTATAAGTAAACACACGTACGCAACAAGGAGGGTGTACGCACTCACAATGACGTCACGATGACGTACAACACCATAATTGGACCGCCAGCATTCAACACAAGGGACACAATAGTCAGTTACCTTTACGTACAAATCTCTTCTAAGTAAAGAATACGAAAAGTTTTCCTTAGTTCTATGTATCTATTATATCAGTAAGACAAATATCATTATGTCTCAGTTCTCACGGCTACACAGGTCCAACACGCAGAGGCTCTTAAGAATTTTAATTTAGAATGGGATGAGACACTTACCTTCGCCATATCATAGCTGCACTATTGTAGTACAGCTACGATTTGTCACCACAGTACAGCTATGTTTTGTTGTAGGTGTAGAGCTATGGTATGATATTATGGAGTCAAATAAAGTTGGGCTATGGGTTTGAGTGTTCGGTTGAATAGTGATATTTGGCATACGGGAACAACGTCGCTTGCTTGCCTCCTCCAGCGGGAGCGGTATATGTATATGATGTTAAATCAGGATTTGTGCAGATGGTGACTCGCCTTACACTAGATATGCCCCTTACACAACCGACACAACCCTTATTATTATTGTAATTATAGTAGCAGGATTTAATTACCGAATTTACTGTCTCAATGAACTTATGAGTCTTGGTCACTAAAGTAAATTTTATTATTATTATTATTGGGTGTACCCAATGAGACAGTAAATTCGGTAATTGTTTAAATTAAAGTAACTTTAAAATATTATTCTGACATGACATCTATCAAAAATGTCTTACCAATATTCAGATAAGGTTCAGCATTGAGTTAAATTGGGAAGAAACTAAAACACCTGTCATCATATTAACTAGTTTTATACTCATCATCAGCTCAACCCATAAGCGTCCCACTGCTAGGTGCCGGTGGAGGGAATTTAACCTACTATACCATGCTGGCAAGACGGGTTAATATAGGGCTTGTTTCGAATTTTTCTTTTCTTGCAGTGCTTTCGTCTGCATAAGGTTACTTACCTTAGTCACATTTTACGACACCCAGGAGTTGAGATGGGGTGGCTTAATCCGTCTCTACAGGCATTGTTTTATACTCAAGTCTAAATAAATTATATAAAAATTGATCAATTTACAATCAATTCACTGACAAAGATAAAAGCCATTACAAACAAACAAAATTTTTTATGATGATACGGAGGATTTAGCTAAATATTCTATAATTCCAAATAAATCACATCCACGCACGCGTGTGTGGGTGTGTGTACCCACACACACACACACACACACACACACACACATACACTGATTTATAATATAATATAAATAAAGAGTAGTAGATAGTATACATATATTATATATTTATCTAAATATAAATAGTTATTTTATTCAAGCATATATATTATTGGGCACGAGTCTCCTCCAAAAATTGTGGAGGGAATTTAGCCTACTATACCACGCTGGCCTGTAACATAGTAGTAGTGGGACGTTTATGGGTTAAGATGATATATATTATTATACCTATCTATATACGATTCACCACACTGCCACATTAACTACTTGCCTGTTACAAATAGTACGAGAGCCCTGGTACCCATACCACAAGTTAAATCTTACTTTGGGTACCAGTGGTCAACTCATTTTTGTGTGTACTTCTTGATTGCTCCTATTTCATGTGTTTTTTTCTATGTATTAATTTTTATGAGACAATAAAGATTATTATTATTATTACAAACATCAAAACTTACCCGCCAATGTTACAAGTAACACCAGAACAAACCTTTTACGTAATAGCCTTGAACTGATGATGGCTACGTGTTAAATGGCGAATTAATCTCCATATTTAAATTAGAAAGAGTTCAACTTGAGGTAACTATTTGATTTATTTATAGTTTAAAGCAGTTGCTAACCAGACGTAGGTGTGGGTAAATTGGAGTTAAAGTAGAAATGTGTGCGTAAAAGGCTTTATGAAATGAAATGAAATGAAATCTCGTTTATTCATCTAGGTTACAAGGTAACACTTATGAAAGTCACAAGAATGTAACAGGTTATCCGAAAAGTAGTGTCAGCAAATTTGCCTACGACCAGTTCGCTGACGGGGTGGAGCTATGAGAAGAACTGGCAAGAAACTCACGCCACTCTTTTAAAAAAAATGGATAGTTACAATCTTTTGTAATTTACAATTTGGGTAGCGTGTAAAGTGATGCAGCAGAGCTACACCGTTTCGATTAACGAATTATAATGAATGTTTAATAGTTCAATGAAGACGATAACGTTTGCTTACTATACTCAGAGTGAGACTTGTACCCAGAATAATTGATAATAGTAGGTACTTTTAGATTTTCCTTAAACTGCAATCGGTATGAACCGAAAAAATGTACGTCAACGACCCATCATTACCCGAGACCGGAGCACTGTACGCAGGTAGCTATCTGCGTACAAGTCTGTTTTTACAAGATTAGTATAATAATAAGACAAACATGATGTTGGCTACAAAAAATAGGTTATTTTTATTATAAAACAATAATAGCCCAATAATATCACATCTGTTTAAACTTAACTCGTTGATGTCTTTTATTGAGCAACCAAGTTATGCCACGATCATTGGTATATCGCTAGGGACAGATGGATTTCTTTTCAAAAAAGCAATATTTGAATTTAATGTCCTATTAAGTACTGTTGTAATGAATTATTGGCATTTATTTATTTGCTTTCTACCATCTATAAGGCACTATTAGTCTATAACAAATAGCTCATTCTCCTTTTTTATAAAAGTTAATTACAGGGATTTTTTTAATCTATACTAATATTATAAAGCTTAAGACTTTGTTTGTTTGGTTGAACGCTAGGATCTCAGGAACTACTGGTCCGATTTGAAAAAATATTTTAGTATTGGATTAATACTGACTGACTGTCACCGTGGCGCAGTGGTTAAGGTGGTCGCCCCGCCACTACATCGCGGTGCTGGGTGATGTGGGTTCGATTCCCACACGAGACAAATATTTGTGTGATTCATATATATTTGTTTCTAGTCTGGGTGTACTTTGTGTCCGTTAGTTTCATGTTTGTAAAAGCTCCCCGCGACACAGGGCTTGTTCCTTAGTGCGGGCGTTGTCTTTGTTAAACAATAAACAAAATAGCCCATTTCGAGGAAGGTATCACGCTACGGCTAACAGGAGCTGAGTAGTGACTAAACAAAGAACGACGGGAGTGAACTTACGCGCGAAATATATTATAGTTGTAATATATAATTAGTACATAACGCGAGTTAGTACCGAGTCGTCACCCGTTCCGCTTCGTCATCAAAAATTTTGTCCATACTAAAAATCCCGACTCGTCACTATCAAAGAAGATATAAATTTTTATTAAATATTCATGTCCCGAATCGTCACCATTACAAAATTTCTAAATAAACGGTACAGTTTGCAAGAAAAGCTTTTTGCAAACTGTACCAGTGTAAGCAGTTTGCAAGAAAACCTCCTCGTGAGCCGGAGCCTTCTGCTCTGGCCGGTGCACCCCGGGCAACGTCACTTGGCAATTCTTGGCTTCTCTCATGGGAAGCCTTGTATATTGCCGGGTGACGGCTAATAGTCTGACACCATACCGTAACCCGGCCCTTAGGGGCTGGAACGGGGGCAACCACCTCTCGGGGTGGGGGCTGCGAGGAACAAAACCTCTGTAAAAATAAACAGCGGGGGGCGGCTTCGGCCGCCGCGCTCACACCGCAAGCCGGCGTTTGGGCGCTGGAGCGGGGGCTGCCACCTCTCGGGGTGCGGCTGCGAGGAAGGAAAACCTCTCTAAAAAATCACCGGGCGTTTAGGGGAGGGGAAACCCGACCCTGCCAGAGAGATCGTTATCCCGTCGAGTGTCGTTGATCACGTCTAGCGGCTTGACGGGACCGAGGGGCTTGCCTTCATTGGCCGGCCTGCGAGAAGGAAATCTCAATAAAACCAGACAGTAAAGTCTTAAAAACCCCCTGGTACCTGCCGACCCCAGTGTGGTAAGTAGGCTTGTCCCCGGAATGAGCGTCACCCGGGGATCGACCTTTATTTCGTCTCTAATCGTGGGAACAATATGGATTTGACTAATTTAAAAAAACCCAAAAAGACGAGAGAGGGTGTTGTAGGACACCGCCCAGCTGCCTCGCAGTTGGAAGAGAGTGCGCTCACGCCCAGTTTTGAGCGCTCTCTTCGGGCCACCGAAAGTGGCCAAGGGGGGGGGGATAGGGCATGCTCGCCTATCTTGGCGTGCCCAGAGATGGGCCAATCTGGCCCTTCTAACTTTGTGCGGCCCAGTAAGCCGGTTGCTGCGCGGTCTCGTTTGAGGCCGCAGTCGCGGTCGCGATCTCGGCAGAGCAGTCGGCGGGGCTCAGTGGGCGGTGAGGGCGGGTCGGGGTCTGAGTTGGACCTCGACTTCGACTACGACGGCTCGCTGAGCGACGTTCGGCCCGATAGTGCGGCAAGCGGCCGCCTGGGCAGGAAGCGGAGCCTCGCCAGCTCCAGGGACGATTCGGGGCCGGATATTCCGGCTCCGAAAAGGGTTGTACCATCGGGGTCTTCGGCGGTGAGCTCCAGGTCTCAGACGCCGACCCCGATGACAGTTGAGTCCCTTGTAGCGACTCAGGGGTCGGCCTCTTTGACCCAACGGGAGTTGGTTGCCCGCACAAGGGCAGAGAAGGAGCGTGTCGCAGTTGATGCCGCGACACAGTATTTGGACAAGGTCCGTTCCGGGAGGGACAAAGGCGGTTCGATCGACGAGCTAGTCAGGTCGGCTGGGGACTCCGTAGACGCCATTTTGACGGTGGCGACACGGAGCACCCAGCTGAAGGGCACGTTCGTCGGGGCCCTGAAGGCGGCGGCTGCTCAGCTCCGGGAGGTGGTAAGTGTGCTCACTAAGCGCACCGCCTCCGAGGAGATTGAGCATCTCCGGGCGGTCAACGACCGCCTCGGCAAGGAGATGGCGGAGCTTCGTGCCGAGCTCCGCCAGCTAAGAGCTGGTCAGCGGCAGCCGCCGCCAAATGTAACGGGGGATGCGCCTTCCTCGTTGTCGGACGCGCAGCTGCGTCAGGTAATGGTCTCAGTCGGGACCATGCTTGACGCACGTCTGGAGGGACTGGCGGCAAGACTGCCGCCGGAACCGCGCCTCCGCCCGCCGCTCGCTGCGGACGTACGTTCGTCCGCTGTAGCGAAGCCAGCCCCACCGGTCACGGTGGGCCGGTCTTTTGCGGCGGCGGCGGCGTCAGCGCCGACACCCGCCGGACCCCGGTCCAGGACTTCGGGCCGGGTGACGGGTCCTACCAAGGTCCCGTCAGTGTCCCAGAGGGAATTCCCGACCCTCAGGACTCCGGCGGAAGCTCGCGCCTCCAGGCCTGGCCTTTCGGCTGCGCGTTTGCCGCGCGCGCCGACGCCTGGCCCTGGCCCTTCTGCTCCCTCCGATGAGGGATGGCAGACGGCTGGGGCTAGGAAAAGGGCTCAGCGCAAAAGGAGGCGCGACAAGAGGAAGGCGGAAAAGACCGCAGCTGCGGCAAAAAAAGAGAAGAAGAGGAGGCCCGGGAGGCTCCAGCCGCCTAAATCGGCCGCCGTGGTAGTCACGGTGTCCCAGGAGGCGGCGGAGAGCGGTCTCTCCTACGCGGACGTCTTCCGGAGGGCGCGGCAAGACGTCGGGGCCGTCGACCTTGGCCCCAACGGCGTCAAGACCCGCGTCGCCCGCACCGGGGCCAGAATTCTGGAATTCTCCGGTGCGGACGGAGGCAAGACGGCGGACGCTGTAGCCGAGAGGCTGCGGGGTCTTTTTGCGGCGGAGGATGGCGTAAGAGTCGCCAGGCCCACCAAGTGCGCAGAGTTGCGCATTTCGGGTCTGGACGACTCTGTGACGTCCGAAGAAGTCCGGGGGGCCATTCACAAGGTGACTGGCTGTCCCCTGGTCTCTATCAAGGTCGGCGTCATCCGCCCTGGCCCACGTGGGGTCGGAGCTGTGTGGGCTCAGTGCCCCGTCGCTGCGGCCAACACCCTGGCCGCGGCCGGTCGCGTCCTCGTGGGCTGGAGTTCAGCAAGGGTCACCTTGCTGGCTCCTCGGCCCGCGCGATGCTACCGGTGCATGACGACGGGGCACGTCGGCGTTGCCTGCAAGAGCAGCTTCGACTGCACGGAGCTCTGCTACCGTTGTGGTGGGCCGGGGCACAAGGCAGCGGCCTGTTCCGCCGCTCCCAACTGCCCCTTATGTAAGGCGGGCAACCTGCCCGCCAATCATTCTGTGGGGCAGAAGGGGTGTAGACCCCCTCCCGGGGCTTCTAAGTCCAGTGCTGGGGGCAGTCTCTCGACCCAGACTGCCTCCGGCGTCGCTCGACCGTCCACGGTGGACAGCATGGAGGAGGATGTGTTTGTTTCGCCGTCTCAATAATGGACTGCGAACATATCCTCCTCCTCCAGGCCAATTTGAACCACTCCGCCGGAGCGCAGGATCTCTTCCTGCAATCCATGGCGGAGTGGTCAATAGGTGTGGCCGTAGCCGCGGAGCCGTACTACGTCCCTCCTCGCCCAAACTGGGTGGGTGATCGGGACAGCTCCGTGGCAATCGTCGGCTCCACGGCGTCTCGTTCCCCGCCTTTGTCGCTCAGAGACAAGGGCTCGGGATACGTTGCCGCCGAGTGGGGGGGAATTTTGCTCTTCGGAGTGTACTTCTCCCCCAACCGGAGTCTGGCGGATTTCGAGGTCTTCTTAACATCTCTGGAGACCTCGATACGGCGATTGGCACCGGGCCGCGTTTTAGTCCTGGGGGATTTTAACGCCAAGTCCGAGACCTGGGGGTCCCCTAGGACGGACGCCCGTGGAAGAGCGGTCGAGGAATGGGCTGATTCGGTGGGCCTCTGTCTTCTCAACAGAGGTGCCACCAACACGTGCGTTCGGCGGCAAGGGGGGTCGATAGTGGACCTCTCGTTCGCTACCCCTGCCGTCGCCGCGCGTGTAAGGAGCTGGTGCGTCCTGGAGGAGGCGGAGACTCTCTCGGATCACCGTTACATCCGAGTAGAGCTCTCCCGAAGTCCCCAGGACCCCGGCAGGGGTCACGCGGCGGACAGAGCTCTCCGATTTCCGCGGTGGGCTGTGAGTAAGCTGGACAGGGACCTACTAGAGGAGGCGGCCATTGTTCAGGCTTGGCTGTCTCCGCAGCCTCCCCTCGAGGGGATTGACGCTGAGGCTGACCGCATCTGCGATGCGTTTACGCAGGTTTGCGATGCGGCCATGCCCCGCGTCCGGCGTCGGCCTCCCAAGAGGGGGGTTTACTGGTGGTCCCAGGAGCTGGCTGACCTCCGTGCGGCCTGCATTCGTGCCCGGAGGTCGCATACTCGCAGTCGGCGGCGTCGCCGCGGAGATGAGAGGGAGGGCCAGCTGTTCGAGGCTCTGCGCGAGGCGCGAGAATCGTTCAAGCTGGCCATCTGTCGCGCCAAAGAGCGGGCAAGAGCAGAAATGCTGGAGGGACTCGATCGTGACCCCTGGGGTCGCCCATACCGCGCGGCGCTTGGGAAGCTCCGCGCGCAGGGCCCCCCCCTTACCGAGTCTCTCCAGCCCAGCTTCCTCACGGAAGTGGTCGAGGGTCTTTTTCCACATCAGGCGGAGCATACGCCCCCGGCGATGGCCAATCTGGCCGATGTCCGGGAGGCTAACTTAGATGTTCCGCCTGTCACGGAGGCGGAGTTGGGGGCGGCTGTTCTGCGAATCCGCGGAAAGAACACCGCCCCCGGGCCGGATGGAATTCCGGCCCGAGTGTTGGCTCTGACCCTTGACCACATGGGGGACCGCCTCAGGGACCTTTTCGGCGCCTGTTTGGCGTCCGGAAGGTTCCCTGAGCGCTGGAAAGTGGGGAGGCTGGTGCTCTTGCCGAAGCCGGGGAGGGCCCCGGACTCGGCCGCGGCCTACAGGCCTATCGTGTTGCTGGACGAGGCGGGGAAGTTGCTGGAGAGAGTTCTCGCTGCCCGCATCGTCCGGCACCTTCGCGAGGTCGGCCCCGACCTGTCGGACGCCCAGTTTGGTTTCCGGACCGGGCGTTCGACGGTTGGCGCCATTCTGGCCCTGAGGGCCGCGGCCGAGGAGGCCGTCATGGGAGGCGGCGTGATGTTGGCGGTGTCGTTGGACATCGCCAACGCCTTCAATAGTCTGCCATTCAGCAGCATCGCGGAGGCGCTCCGGTATCATGGAGTGCCCGCATATATCCAGCTGCTGGTGGCGGACTATCTGAAGGAGAGGAGCGTCCTGTACGAGGACCGAGACGCCAACGTTGGGCGCAGGGCGACGTCGGCCGGTGTTCCGCAGGGGTCCGTTCTTGGCCCCCTCTTGTGGAACATCGGTTACGACTGGGTCCTGCGCGCCGAACTTCCCCCCGGGCTGAGCGTACTCTGCTACGCTGATGACACGCTGGTAGCAGCCCGGGGACGGAACTTCGAGGAGGCGGCGCGCCTGGCCACGACGGGGGTCTCCCAGGTGGTCAGGCGCATTGAGGCGCTGGGGCTTAGGGTGGCCCTTAATAAGACGGAGGCCCTGATGTTTCACGGGCCCCGTCGTGGTCCACCTGCCGGCGCCTCAATCAATGTTGGCTCGGTCCTCGTACCGGTGCAGGCCCAGATGAGGTATCTGGGCCTGATTCTAGACGGGCGGTGGCTCTTCGACGAGCACTTCCGACAGCTGGCGGCAAAATTGGAGGGTGCTGCGTCCGCCCTAGGGCGTTTACTGCCGAACCTGGGCGGACCCAGCTTGTCTTGTCGCCGGCTTTACACGGGGGTAGTCAGGTCCATGGCGCTGTACGGCGCACCGGTGTGGGCGGCGGCTCTGACCGCCCAAAATAGAGATCGTTTGAGGAGACCTCAACGAATGATGGCGGTCAGAGCCATACGCGGTTACCGCACCGTGTCGGCAGACGCGGCGTGCGCGTTGGCCGGCACTCCCCCGTGGGACTTGGAGGCGGAGGTGCTCGCCGAAGTGTATCGGCGGGTGGCGGCAGTTCGGGCGGACGGGCGGTCCCCTCTGCCCGAACAGGTGCGCGAGTGGCGCGAGGTCGCCCGCAGAGCCACCGTGGTTAAGTGGCAGGGTCGGCTGGGGGCTCCACGGGCCGGTTTCTGGACCGTGGAGGCGCTCCGGCCGATCCTTCTGGAGTGGATGGGGCGGCAGCACGGGACCCTTTCCTTCCGACTGGTGCAGGTTTTGTCTGGGCATGGGTGCTTCGGGCATTACCTGTACAGGGTCGCTAGGAGGGAATCGAGTCCCGTCTGCCACCACTGCGACTGCGACGACGACACGGCGCAGCACACGCTGGAGTCTTGTCCGGCGTGGGAAGGGCTGCGCCGTGGCCTCGTCGCAGTCGTTGGAGAGGACCTCTCGCTGCCGGCCGTCATGAGCTCGATGGCCGGCAGTGACAGGAGTTGGGAAGCGGTCGCATCCTTCTGCGAGGAAGTCATCTCGCAGAAGGAGGCGGCGGAGCGGCTCCGGGAGGAATCTGCCCTTGCGGAGCCGATCCGCCGCCGGCGAACTGGGCGGCGTCAGCGAGCGCATATGCGCCTGATGCCGCCATAGTAAAGGCTGCGGGTGGGGGATCGGGGTTCACTCCCTTACCCGCTCCTTTCCGCGAAGGTCGACAGCGTCCCCGGTGCACCCGGACGCTGTCGTTCGGTGTTAGGGCCCGAAAGGGCCCGGTGTCGGTGCCCCGTAAGGGGCTGTCGCTGGGTGGGCTGCTGATGATATAACAAGTTCCAGGGCCCACCCATTACGGCGAAGCGACGGTGCACAGAGGGGTTTTAGTGGGTATTCCGGTCCTTTTCAGACCGGCGAGTCCCACATAACCGTCCCGTGTCCCCGCACGGGGCGGCATGCGTAATGCATTTCCCCTCTTAAAAAAAAAAAAAAAAAAAAGGTACGTTAAATATAATAGTGGTTTGATTTTTAGAAGTATTAAATTTGTAAGTAATCTATCACTTGCACACAAATAAAAAAGTATAGAATATAAATTTACAGACACTCAAAAAATACCTTGGACATGATGTCACCGAAGTCCTCGCATGGAGGAACGCAGGGCAATGGTGGTGAGGTGTAACATGCAGGTTTGCACGCTGAAGTAAAGAAGTTAAAATTACACTATTCAAGGCATACTGCCAGAACTTTTATACGAGCAGCCTGTGGGTGTGCTATACGCAGAAAACGTTAAATGCCCTGCGTGTTCAATATAAAAATGCTTATAGTATGCTGTTGGGGATGCCACCCTTTTGCAGAGCATCCAACATGTTCGCAGAAGTGAGGGTCAATGGGTTTTATGCAGCCAGGGGAAAAACATCGGTTTCGTCTATTGTACCGGATAAACTTAAGCTGATCGGTATCAGTCACCCGTAATGAGGCACATTGATGAGGATGATGATGTCCTCCATGTCGAATGCGACTGCTACTGCGTATTGTTAATTGAGCATGATACTGCAGTAACAATCAGATGTGCATGATATATCTTAGTGCATAAGCTATTGCGCTAAAACAGATACACTCTCTCGTCCAAAATCCCACAGAGCCCAATGGAACGGTAATCACTGGGTACAATTAGAGTGGAGCTGGATACAGTGTACTGGGCGGCACTAACTTATCGACTTCTACCGTCACCATAGGCCATACACAAGACCATATTAAGTAAATTACATAAATGAGAATAAAATAGAAAATAATTATAAAATAAATCTTAGAAATGCAATTCGACGTGCGAGGTACATTATTATTAATAAAGTGAAGCCTTACATGGTCACCTACATAAATTAAATAATTGAAAATCATTAATTAGTGATTCGATGAATTTAATAATTATATTTTATGTAAACTGTATGAATTCTATATCTTCTTATAACTTAAAAATCTATTGTTAGTAACAATACATTTTTGACTGTTGGTCTAGTGGTTAGTGACCCTGGCTGCTAAGCCAGAGGTCGTGGGTTCGATCCCCACGCAGGACAAATCTTTATGTGATGAGCATAAAGGTTTATTCTGTGTCTGGGTGTAATTTATCTATAATATGTATGCAAATATAATTGTTTAATTTGGGACTAGATGGCGCTATATGAATGTGGTAGAATATTATTATTATTATTTGTAAGTTAAAACTGTCTACTAAAGACATCACAATTGTTACATATTTCAGTTAATACGCGATTTATATTATTATCTAGTTTACCGACATTTATAGTGCACTTGATATGCCCACTTTCGTTTATAAGGACTTTTAATATAAGTAGGAATTTATAGTTGCTTTTCGTTCTGTCTGTACTTTGACTAAAATAATGTGTTGGTGACGAGCCGGGACTTGATTTTTTAAAATAAATGATACGGGGACGAGTCGGGATATGTTTTTTTATGGTGACGAGCCGGGATCGTGACGAGCCGGGCCTGACTCCATAACGCGTCCAAGGGTAGCTAACTCGTAACTAGGCAACATAAAGTGATAAATAATAATAGTGCGCAAGTTATAACAAGTTGTACTGGATGTCTAGTTATACCTATTATTCTGCCCTACTAATGAAGAACAGTTCAACTGATGTCCAAGTTTAGAGAAAAATGTGCCTAAAATCATTAATCTTAGATACCGTATTTGCTAGACTTGTGCAATGGAATTATTTCGTTCTTATTTAGCACGGCAGTATTGTACTCAAATTATAGTAATTTCGTTTAACCCTAACTCATATAACTACGAAAGAAACAATAATATCATATATTTATTATTTCTAACGTATTATTTGCAGATGGCTTTGCGGCTTACGCTGCGCTCTCGTAAAAATTAATCAACTCGAGGATCGAACATGTGACCTCAACGCAATTAGTACAAACAGATAGCTGTAAACACTATTTAATGATCGTAGATTTTAGAAGTATGTATTGTTGTTTGTTAAGAAAAAATATGCACATGATTACAAGATTACATACTTAGTAGGAGAAATAACTTGGCTATGTGCATTATTGTGCATGTCGACTAATAAGACGGTATTGTTAAATAAAAGTATCCTGTGTGCAGCTCCGCCAATTTACAATCATTTACCTAAAACCACAGAACAGAGATAGGTTTTTTTAAAGGGCCTAAAACAATTTTTGAAATTACTGAAATTAATATGTTTAAAATAAAGAAAAAATGTTATTACTCACTGAATATTTAACCGACAAATTATTATAGTTATTCAGACACTGGTTTTGATATAAAATTATGGTAATTTAGTGTTAATGTTAAGTTAATTATTTAATCATATGTATGTGTTTAATTTTTGTGACCATTTTTCTTGCCGATCCATTGTTTGACACATGGTGATACTATCTACTTTTAAAATAACTGAAACAGCTGTAATTGAACACCCATTTATCGCAGCATAAATGATTTATATTTGTATTGTTTGTCTTGGGGTAACTGTAAGCTTATGCGCTAGTATTGAATGGAATGAATGAATTGAAAATATATACTTTATGTTGAGTAGAACCACTACTACAAGAAATAGACCATCGAGGTAGACTATGTATTACACCATCGACCAGACTCAAGGTTGATGATGAAAATTTTATGAACTTTTTATCGAACGCCTTTTGTATCTAACCTACTTGTAGCGAAGCACCAGTCCGGCACTACCGCTACTACCTAGATATTTTAACATATTATATACATAATTAAAACAAACAACAGTTATGGGTTCAAAGTCGCAAACTTATAACACTATATACCTACTTATATATGTACATTATGTACTTTAACTAATTAATTGTTTCCTGCCTATACCACTTTATATTTGACTAATAATATTGTTGATGTTTCTTGTTATAAGAATTGTTACGGGAAATTTGTTCCGAACATGTTATTAATGTGTGATTGTGTGATTTTTATTCTGATTTAGTATTTAGTTGTCATACGATAACTATGTACAAGAACTTCGGGTTGTAGTAAGTACTCTTTGTAGCGAAATTCCTGAAGACTAGATATGGCACACACACACTTACATTTTTATATATGTACTTAATTTTATGTATGTGTATGTCTGAGTGTGCTCTGGGCCAGAGAGTAGGCGGTGTGGCAGAACTATGACAAAGATGGCGTGATGAAATAGACAAACATCACAAAGAATGGACCACTTTGACTACGAATAGAAAAGTCATGGGTCAGGCCTTTATCCAGCAGTAGGACGAAGTGGGCTGACAGTAACAGCGAACTGAGTTCAAATCCGACCAGTCGCACCAATATGAATTCTACTCTGCCATAAGTAATTTATTTCATAACAAATCATTTGTGTGGAAATGCCTTACCTACATCTAGATTACAATAAATATTATTAATTTTATTATATAGAGGTAATGAATTAATAATGATAATATAATTTGCTAGCATAATAATAACCTGAACACAATAAAATAATTCAACTAACTGTGATTACATGTCATAACGGTGAAGGAGAAAATTGTGAGGAAACCCACATACCCTAGAAGCAATTTTATGGTTTTGTCTGATCCACCAACCCGCATTGTGCTAGTGTGTGAGAAAGAGAAGAGATGAAATTTTTCCAGCAGTCTGTGGGACATTATTCCAGTACTTGATATACTTAACCAGGCGGACGCTTGTTCAACATTTGTATTTAAAAAATAAGAAGGTTCTAACAAATGTTAAAGTAATGACGTTATGTCTTTATGTCAAAGTGCCAATGTGACCTCGGAGGTATATGACCATGACAATGACCACGCGCCCCTCACGACGCATACTAATTAAATCAAATTTATCTTTATGACTACCAAACATATTTGCATTGCTTGATAACAAAGAAATGTGTGCAATTTAATTTACTCGTATATTCAATATGTACCTGTACATTGTAAGTACCGCGATGAGAGTCAACTGACGGTTAAATGATAGCTTCGTTGGCATATTGTCGTTGTATGCAACTGCAGAACGTTCGAGTCGACAAGCGACTACATATAATAAATATTTGTGAGAGGTAGGGCTCAGCAAAAGCGATGGTGGCCGAATGGATGTGACCGGCATGCAAATCACGCGATCCGAGTTCGATTCCGAGCGGCAGTACCAATGTAGATTTCACTTTGTGGAAATAATGTTTGTGTTTCTGGTTTTAAAAATGCAGAGTTATAGAATTAGTGATAGTAAGTGACTTATTATCTGCTAACGGTGAAGGAAAACATCGTGAGGAAACCCACATACCCTAGAAGAAATTCTAAAGATATATATAGTGTAATGTGTGTTGCATAGTGGTATCCAGAGATCATTAGCGAGAGAAGTGTTTTTAAAGGGTCTGCAACACGCCCATGATGCGCTGGTGTTGCTGGCATCCATAAACTACGGTAACCACTTACCATTAGGTGGGCCGCACGCTTTGTTTGCCACCGTTGCGTTAGTATAAAAATATCACAGATAGTTGATCTGTTTCTATATGTACTTTAGGACACAGAGTTTGTATCTTAGTGCAAATATATAATAGATAGATTTTTATAAAAGAAAACTGACACTGTATAACTATTAGAATATTGGAATTAGGTATCGCTACTACCAACACAAGTAGGTATTTGGTCACAAATCCACCTTAGTAACAAATACTACATAGACCAGTATCATTGTCGTAGACATCATTATAACACTTCACAATTAATGAGGCTCTCAACAATATATATATTTATTAAGTTAGAAAAACTGTCGCGAACATCATGCTTAAGACATTAATACTGTATGTGATGCCAAGAGTTCTTTAGATTATGTTTTTTGTCGTTACATACTTATCATTTGTCACATTAGCTAAAACATTAAAGTTAAGGTTTTCACACATAAGATTTTCAGAGGGGCCTTGAATTTGGTATTATTGTTTATTTAAAAATATAAGTAAGTACATACAAATAAAAACTATTTTTCTTCTGTTTGATATACTACCTTATATAACCAAACAATTTATAAAATCGACATAAATATGACAATATGTAAAGTACTCAATACATGACTGTATTGATTTTGTCAATTAACATGCATAAAACATAGTATTGTTTTAAACAAACTTTTAGTGAAGAGTTTAATGTGTGAGTTCATTAGAAACAGTGCGAAACTTCACTCAGATATGAAATCTTAAAAAAGATCACACCCATTATATCATCATTAGTTGGATTGAAGTAAGTTTGTATCCCTTAGAGTACAGCATTTCAATTTTTATTAAATACTATTAAGTCTATGGAAGCCGCTAACTCGACTCTCACGTTTACATAACAATAAAAAAGTTTTCAGTTTCAAGTGACACACAAGTACACAACCCTATCTGAATCTATTTTTTATGTTACGTAGCTACGCAGTTTATTTAAGTCGTTTGGAGACAAAAAGTAGAGAACAAAGACTAGAACCAATCTATACATCGTGTCCCGGAAGATGAGTAAGAAATCACTCACGTGTTGTTACCCTACAGATTTGTTCTTAGAATTAGATTAGCTGAATCGCTCTGCCAAGGCCATTTATAAGAACCGTTCTTTACAGTGTTTCTGACCAGACGATAGGCTAACCTAAGTATCTCTCCCTTCAATACAAAACTAAATTGCTTGTCCACGTAGAATTTACTACCTTTCCGTCATGGGGAACTAGGCGAGCAGTGGACGATCATTAAAATAATTTAGCGAAAACATTTAATTTTCATAATGTTGTTGAGTCGCTGAGCACAGTACATTAGACAACATACTAATTAAATTTTCCTATACAAGAGTAATTCCAAAAAGTTATAAAATTAAAAGTCCAAGGCTTGTGTTTGTTTATCATTAAGTTTTGTTTGTTCAAATACAAACAAGGACAAGTTAACGTGTTGTTGTATGTAACTAAAAGTTTTCCGTCCCCACTTTTCGTAATCAATAAAGTATTGAATGATTAGTCAACTTATTTGTTGATTCTACATGTCAACATGTACAATCAATAAATACGAATCATGACAATAACTGACAATAATGCGATGGTTTCCGAATGTTTAAATAAGAGACCGACATTCAAATCATGCGGATCGATTTCGATTCCGACCGCCAGTACCAATGTGGAGTTTATTTTATGGAGTTTATAAGTTACCTACTAGTCAAATGACTTACCATCTGCGGTGAAGGAAAACATCGTAAGGAAACTCACATAACCTAGAAGAAATTCTAAGGGTATACTATCTCTGATCTACCAACCCGTATTAGGCCAGCATGTGTGGATTATGGCCTAAACCCTTTCAGCTCTCGAGATATAGATAGAGGAGAGGAGACCCGAGTCTAGCAGTGACACTTTAACATATTGGACGCCAGACCGCATACGCAATAGAAAATTGTATACTTTGTCAACTGTGGCCGACATGGCGATTAAAGACTTAATGGTTATTGTTGTATGATAATAACTTTTAAAAATAATTTCAATTAACGGTATGAGTACGACTGTTGTGCAAAAGTTCTTGGGTTCAATCCCGGGTGAGGCAAAAATAGTACCTATTGGTTTTTTTTACTTGAAATTTTAATTTTAGCCTGAAGTCTACAAAATTTTAATGTGCTCTATTAATGGCGAAAAACTCACCCCTTAAAATTTAGTACATAAAATATCTGACGAAAAGTGCCTGTGATACATATTTGTCTATCCCCTTGGCAGATAAAAGTCATGCCGCTCTGCACTAATTAGTGTACTGACAAAGATTTTCATCGTTCGAATATATAAAAAAAGTGGTCAACAAAAGAAAAGAAATGACCAGTTAAACCTGAGCCCTTCTATCATTCTTACTCTTAACGCGTAGTACCGAACACAGGAACAGGGTACCGTTGGAATAGCTCTTAGAAAAATGGTTAATTAACGATGAATCAGTGGCATCCATCGCACGAAGGCGCCTACTGAGGCGCGGACGGTCGGGCGCACGTACGTCCCTTGCGCAACCTATAAAAGGCATAAAGTAACCAAACATTCGCACAGTCAAGCTTCACCTGCAGACAACAACGCATTTTTAACTTTCCATAATTTTTAAATTTAATTTAATTTTAAACTATCAAAATGAGAGTGTTTTGTGTCCTAGCTTTATATTGCTTCAGTTTGGCGTACGCCAGCAGCTTGCGTGAGTATATAATACTTTCATTATTTATTACAAACAATTATACTAATAAATATAAAAATTAAAATAATTATTATTTCTAATTTTCTTAAAATGTTGTGCATTTAGTTGATATTGTAGTGTTTTACAAAATGTGTTAAACAGTGTAACAACAACAGGTTGTATATGTTGTTGTTATAAATAAATAAATATTTGAATTACATAATCTTATATACTTTTAAATTATTATCGTCAAAAAGGAAGTAACTGTAAGTTATGCAAATAAAATGATTACACTACTTGTAACTACTGAGCCTATTGTCAATAACATTGAAACATTATAAATAATTGAGGCATTCAGCCGGCTGAATACTTGAAAAAGTTTAGGGATATTTTGAAGCATTTCTGTTATTTTTATTAAATGCTTTAATCCCTGCAATATTTGTTAAATCTTTATATACGTTATGGTGATATTTAATCCATCTTCGTCAACATTTATAAAATATCTCCTGGCAACCGCATCCCGTTTAGTGACAACGAATACATAATGTCACTACCCCATTTCTAAGCCTGGGTGTCGTAAAAAGCGACTAAGGGAGTACCTTAAGCAAACAAGAGTACTGCGAGAAAAAGAAAATTCGAAAAAACCCTCTACCAACACGTCTGGCCAGCGTGGCGTAAGCTAAATTCCCTTCACAGTGTTTGAAGGACACCCTTGCCCAACAGTGGGACTTTTATGGGTTGAAATGATGATGAACCTGAGACGTAACTTAACATTACGAATATGAAGGTCATAAGTTACTAAGTTCATAAGTTAAGTTAGTGGTTAATTTCTGAACAATTGTGCCGGCATTGTGTTGAAAAAATAAATAAAATTAAAATTATGAGAAAAACAATAATTCAATAATAATAAAAAATTTAAATATAATTAGGTACCTACCTATACAGTTTAAATTAATTCTTATATGGTATATTAGCACGTTCAGCCAAACAAACAGCCAAACTTCAGCTTTATAATATTAGCATAGATCAGAAGACCATTCTAATCTTTCCTTAATATAATTAGATTAATTAGATCAACAATAAAAGCCTTATCTTTCTAAATTATTTAAGTATGTATATAGAATAATCTAAGTATTAAACTCATCTTCAAATTAAAATCAAAGTCACATTATAAAGTTAAATTGTATGTTACAATGAAATTAATTATCATATTACATACATAATACATAATGTGTACGTCCTGTGAATATGTAATGGAGAATTTGTGTTACATATTCAACGATTGTGCGAGGATAATATATGGCTCTGTAATAGATATTTATTTATATTGTGTTTATTACTATACTCGATACTAGATATTATCGAAATATAATTACACTTACAGTCTCACTCATCCAGTGAACGAACCCCACGTGTTACAGAAAAATGTGCTGCCCTAAATAGTTATAAGTACCATCAACAACATGATGTCAGCCATAGGACGTCCACTTTTTTGGCCGTAGGCTTCCCCAAAACATGTCCAAATATGTGTATTTGGGTTAAATCTATACTTTAAAAAAGTTAATAGCTTTCTTAAAAGCTGATAAGTTTGTTATACGATGGTGGCTCAATGGATAAAGGCCCGGCGTGCAAATCACGCGGTTCGAGTTCGATTCCGACTAGCAGTACCAATGTGGATTCCACTTTGTGGAATTTATATGTACTAGTCAAGTGACTTACCATCTGCTAACGGTGAAGGAAAACATCGTGAGGAAACCCACATACCCTAGAATAAATTCTATCAGTATGTCTGATCCACCAACCCGCACTAGGCCAGCGTAAGTGGATTATGGCCTAAACCCTCTCAACTCTCTAGTTAGAGGAGAGGAGACCCGAGCCCAGCAGTGGGACTAAATGGGTTGCTGATGATAAGTTTGTTTGTCTGGTAGAACGTAAGGATCTCAGGAACTATTTTCATTGTCCTTTTGAACAAAATTAAGTAGCAATTGTACCTATATCTTATCCAAGTTCAGCCTGAACAGGAGATATATTAGTCTGATTGTATAGTGACATAATTATGTATAACAATAAATTATTAGCTATATCTTTAATAATTATGTCACTATCACATTCACTGGTAATTTCGTAACGCAAACTCAAGGTAAATACTTCTAAAATAATTCGATTTCATAACAAACTCTACAATGTCACGGTCTTACTCGTTTTGTAATCAAACATTATGTATTTATTTACATAATGTAAACATGTGCTTGTTTGAAAATGCTTTTAAAAGTTCTTCCAAGGCAGACATCGGCTTAATGTTTTCTGTCACACTGTCAACGACCGTTACCTGCATACCAAATTTGATCCTGTGCGTCCTTTTTATCATCTATAATGTCAAATGAAAGAGAGCAGGTAAACAACTTGAATTTGCTCGAAGATTGCTCAATCAATTGATGAGCCATTCATATAGATGAACATCAAAAATAACATTTATTTGATTCAAAACCATTACCATTTAATTAATATTTTAGCATCCAAACGTCAATTGTATGCAAGTTATGAAATACATATTTTAATTAATTATTACACCTATATCGTCTATAAGCGACGGTTGATCTTGATATTTAACGCAAATACTTTCTTTTCCAACAATCTGTCTGTGCGTATGTTGGTTAACTTCAGCAAAGGTCATAATTGTCCTCCAGTGAATTAAGAAATCTCAAGGTTTTGAACAACTGACGAATGTTTTGATGCAATTACATAAAAAAATGCGATAAACATTTTGAAAAAGTGTCAAATTAAGTACAGATACTTGACAAATTAAATATAACTTGTTTAGATATCAAATCAAATCGTTTATTGCGAATATAGGCATAAACAGATGTTTACATTTATATTTGTTATTAAACAAATATTTGGTGCATCTACATTCTGATAGGTGACAATGATGCTCATGCAAGTCCTAATAACAAATGAGACGTCAGCTAATTAAATATTCTATTGCAAGTTTCGATGACTGAGCAGACAGGGATGGAGCCTTGGGCACGTTTGTAATTTACAGCTCAACATTACCGTCTATTGTATATCTAACAATCGTACAAGATAGTAAAAATCATACAATCATCATCAAACATAAACATCATCGTGAAATAAAATCAAAGTGCATAGATATGCCTTTGTTGGAAGTAGCTGTCCTTTACACACACATTGTAAATAACCATATAAAAGTTAATTGCACTTCACAATCACTAGTGAGATAGGTGTAGGTAATGTAAACGGCTTGTTAAAAACACTTGATAAGATTGAAACTAAGATTAATCAACTTGTTCATGAGTCTACCTACTTATTTCTTGTTGTTAACAGCAGGGATTGCTCTCTGACGTTAAGTCTGCCTTATTTAATCATAATATTAGTAATCGATTCTTATAAATACTCAGTGGTTGGATCTAGTGGAGGGGAGGGGGGAGTAAGGGGCTCAATCTCGTCTCTACCCCTAATTAATTTGAAATCTTCCTCTCACCAGGGTCAAGTAAGACCCTCCCAAACCAAAATTCTGAAACGGCCACACTGTAATATTACATCACATTTATCTGTAAGTCGTGTGATAAATGAATACCAAAGCGATACCTTCTTATTGGTATAAGTTTTTCATTTGCCCATCTTTACATACCCATCAATATTTTAGAAGTAATAAAACAAAGTTTCGTAATTACATTTATTAATTATGTCAAGTGGATTAGCACCGAGGTCGGTCTTAAGTGCGTACATAGTAAAGTAAGTACCATCGCTTCCCGTGGTGTGGTAATATCTTCCAAGGTATTTCATTGCAACAAGAGGATGTGCAACTCTGCATTAGTGCCATTATCCATATATGTAACTGTACGTTATATTATTATTTTAAATAAATATGTAAACATTATTATTATTATTTTAGTAACTATACAAGAGTGTTAAAGTTGGTTTAATATGTTGTACTATATGTAGCGAATGTACGATTATGTGCTTTTGACAAAATAATGAATGAAATGATTTTCAGTCCCAGAATTAAATCTGCATTTATTTTTCGCGTTCGTCGTTTTCACAAGGTTTTAATGTAATTTTAAATTCTTTCGTTTTATAATTATGAGGGATAAAGCGGATCTAATTATTTACATAATATATATATACATAATCAGCTTCTCCTCCGCTCCTATGAAGTGCCCTATATAAACCCCTTTTCTCCTCATAAGAGACTGGAGAGCCCAGCGTTAATAGGATACATTTTCTAGATCGGACCCGACCGGCCTTTTTTGAAATTAGTTTGTAACTAGAAAACCTGTTTGAGAATAGATAAGTATTGAAAGTAAACAATGGTACAAGCCCTTTTTAAGTACGTTTACAAAGGAGTGGCAGCAGTTGAGCTCAGTAACACGTGCACGGTGCAGTTAAACCCTATTAAGTTTGTAGAACACAGCACGTGAACTAAACCTGTTTGTAGTTACAACAGCGAAGCTTGGACGACATTGACCCGCTCCGAAGACTTACTATGAGTGGATAATACCCCCCTGACCTCCAAATATCAACAGAATATGAGTAGAATGAGAATTTGTTGTCAGGAATGATGTTGGTACCGAAAGTACCTGATTTGGAGACATGAATTACGATATATTAAAATTATTAAACACTAAATAAAAGTAAGTGCCTACTACACTAAATTAATTAGTATAGTTAGAGTTATAGATTTGTGTTGGGGTACTACTATCAAAATAAAAAATACCCTCATCAATATTTTTGACAAGGGTGGCTTTGGAAGGGTGAAATTGGGGATGAATCGTTGTATGAAAAGATCTTTGTTTTGAAGTTAACGTTTTTCAAATTAGTATTGGGATAGGAACTTAAAATGTTGTTTTTAATATTTTTGATAGGGATGAGTTCAGGGGGTGAAATATTAAATAGATAGTTCTTTGTTTCTCAAGTTATATGTTTGGTCTTACTTAATCGTTATTTTTTAGGTTTTTATGGACGGATAATACGCAATTAGAACTTCACTTAAGAAGTGAGTTGACGGGTTATTTTTGGTGTTTGAAAAACTTACCCTAAGGGATGAAATAGGTGTGAAAATTATTAGAAATTGATATGGATGTCATTTTCAAGGTTTTCAGGAACGCTGTTTACGAAAATGTTATTTAATTGACGTAAAATGAAATTCAACTCCAGTGGTGGGGTGTTGTGGAATTCATAAATTGCACTTAAAACAAAGATCTATGTAATATCGAAATCTACGCGGACGAAGTCGCGGGCAAAAGCTAGTTATAAATAAAATTACACCCAGACACAGAACAAACAATCATGCTCATCACACAAAGATTTGTCCTGGGTGGGGATCGAACCCAACGGCTTAGCAGTCACTATCACTAACCACTAGACCAACAGGCCAGTTAATCAATCAATATCGCCTATTGGTGTCCACTGTTGGATATAAACCTCTCCTAACACGCGCCATAACACTGAAAGAATTTTCCTACAACTTCTGGCAACTAGGCTGACAAGACCTTGAAGAGAAAATAATTCTTAGAAAGCATTGTTAAAATTTAAAATTCTGTTAAAACTCTTATTACACGACTGCCCAAAAAAAAAGAGTGTTATGTTTTTACTACATACTCTCTAAAGAAAGTACCTGTGTCTTAACCTAACTGCTTTTATTTCTCATGTAGGTACGGGGTCAAACTGTATTATATACGTGATCCTTGCAAATATCCTAGTTCCTACATCATACAACTTCCCCTAACAACACAATGCTCTTTAGTGTTTCTACCATAATAGCCATAAGACCCTGATTATACGAATTATTCCATTGACACAACGGCAGCGTGACTAAGGTCGCCCGGCGGGAAAATACAAAGAACCTTGTGACACATCTTTCGGTTTACTTTATTTATGAAGAATACGAAGTAAATTGTAATGAGTATTTCTTGGCTGAATGAGTACTGGATACCAATGATACTGGATCACCAGCTAAACTAGAAGTTTTCTCATGGCAATGGTCTGATGTAGGTTGGAGGAATCTGAACCTTAGACATCTCGCCCACACCATTAAGCATTTATCCTGGTATTTTAAAATCGCTTGCCTATATTATATCCTTTATGCTTTCATAATAATTAATTCTGGTTTATTTCTCGTTTGTAGCGCCATTCTTCACGGCATGTTCCCGGTCAGATCCTCACCTGAGCGAGTGTGTACAGAAGGTGATATCTCTGGGAGGAGCCAAGTTCACCGAGGGTATCCCAGAGCTGGGCATCGCTCCCCTGGACCCCGTGCAGCTCGGCACTGTGTTCGTCGACAACCCAGCACTTAAAATCACCTTTGCTGACACTGTCGTTACAGGCTTGAAGGATTTTAGAGTGAATAATTATAAGTGAGTACTTATATTTTAAATTAAACTTATTTTATTCAAATTTTAACTAGCCAGGGATAAATTGATGTAAATTTTTTATTTAGATTAATTACTTTGATCCCCGATGCCAATATTTTATTACGGACTAAGTTCGTATGTTTGTAAAGTCCCCCGCGACAAAGTGCTCCCGAGTGCGAGTGTTGTTTATCTGATGTATATTAACACTTATATTATAACCTTATACCTACATATCTTGTATACATTACTAAAGCTTTCCTAATATTTACTTATATTTTTACAAAACTTCACATAATGCTATGTGTAGTAATAGTTTTAGATAAAATTACAGTTTACTTCTAAGAATATAAATTATGAAAAAGTATGTTTAGTAACACTTTTATATTGATTATTTGTAGAATAAACCTGAACAAAGGCAAGGCGACCCTAGACTTCACATCTAACGTGACTCTGAAGGCACACTACGACATGGACGGACAGGTGCTCATCCTGCCCATCAAGGGGAACGGACAAGCTAAGATCAAGATCAGTAAGTTAACTATTACCACATATCAGTAGGACGGACATTTATACAACACGGAAGTTTAAAAGTACTTATCTACTATATGCGGGGCTCAGAGTACCTAATGCGAATTTGGTCGAGCAGCTAAACGTGTTTGTTGGTGACTACGTAAACTACAGTTACTATGAAGTAAGAATTACTCCTGACACCCTCTCGTTTTTAATGGTTTAATAAATTAAATCTATTACATTTAATAGGGTACAGATATTCTGCCATAGCAACAAACCTTCAGTCACATCAGTAACAAATATTGATTCACATATCCAATTCACTCTAAATTGGGACCAAAATCAATGTAATATATTACCTTCGATCAATAGCAGATATGTACCTATCAGTGGTAGTGTGTAACTTCTTATTAAACATTACAAAATAATCTAAAAGATGTTTTTATTACTTTGGTTTTACAAAAACAGGCATTATGAGGTAGTCAAATGTTGTTAATGTTTATTGTACTTTGATTTCGGCCCGACTAAAGTACTAACATAGCATAGATAGTAGTGAACAGTTTGTAACACCGACATATATGAATATTATTTTGCACAATTGCTCGGTCCAATGCCGAAGGATGCAGCAACGCTTGCTTAAATACTGCAATATCGATCGAACTATGTCGTAGGCCATCGAAAGTTAAGTAGATAGTTAACCTGATATTTTCTTTCTCCTCGTGAGAGTTTTCTCCGCAGTTTTATCCGTTTGTGGCTTGCACACATTAATTGTGCACTACGAGTATAATACGAATAGGTATATGCTACGCAGTCTGTTTTAACATTAGACGTTTCTAAATAAGAATCCAATAGGTAGTAGGTACTACATTCAAAATTGCAAAAATAAATAACTACTTACTGTTTAAATTATACCTCTATTTACCTGACTGCCAGGAAGGGTATTGTTTATAACGCGTACCTTGTATGTAGGTTAATTTCTTTATTCCCACGTTTCTTCCAAACGGCTGGATGGATTTCAACAATTAAGGTATAGTTAGATTCTTCTCAAAAACTCTAGTGTCCTTAGAGAAGTATTAATAAAAAATAAAAAAACTTTTGGCGCCAAACAGATTTTTTTTTATATCAAATTATCAAACCTATCGATTAAGATATCAAAATAAAGGGAATTAAATGGAGATTACAAATATATACTATATGATATGTATTTAAATTTAATCAGAAATAATAATAACAACCATTTTTCGATCTTTTGGGTGCGTTGCTTCTGTTCAGTTATGTGTATCTGTTGATTTTTTGCAGTCGGGTCATTTTATTTTTTTTAATTATTTACTTGTTATGTGTTTTATTAATATAAAAGTAATTTATACATAGGTTTGATAACCTATTTGAATAAATTACTCGAAAAATCTAGAGTACATTACAGTAGAAAAAATATGTTTATTCAAACTCACTGGCCATCGTATCACTAAAAAATTCCTAGATTAAAAAAAACTTTTTTTTTCTTTACTCTAATAACTATTCATTAAGTAATAATTAAGTATTTTATTAGTTTAGTTAATAATATTTGACAGCGTTGTATTAAATTTGATGTAAAAAAGGCTAATTCAATATAATTATTTATTAAAATCTATATTATGTTACTTACGAATAAATTGTGTAATTTCTTATATAATTTTTCTCTACAGCAAACCTGAACATCGTAATAAAATACGAGTTTGAAGAAAAGGAAGGCCACTGGATCGTCACCAGCTACAAGGACCACTACAAGATGGACCGGGCCCAGTTCAAGTTTAACAACTTGTTCAACGGCAATAAGGAACTAGGTAACCGATCTATAATAGGTACATTCCGTACCTTAAGTGACCTTGACCCAGCACACTTGACCTTTAGACAGTTCGGGTGACATCCTGACGGTGAAATATTTATTAACGCAATAAAACATACACAACTATTTATTCAGATACACACACATATTTATCACTCAAATTAGGAAACAAGTTTTCGTTTGAAACTTGTCTTATTAACCTTCGGCAAACCGCACATAGCCCCGCGGGAGTATTTAAACGCACCATAGCGGTCTCTTCATTATTATAAATGGGAAGAAAGTTACTAGCTTAAAATTTCCTGAACAGACATTGTGTTTTTCAGATTACTTGTTAAGAAAAACTGGTTTTATTGATTGAGAAATTCAAACGAAATGAAGACTTTTTAAATCTGATTAGATACCTTTCTTTCTTCCCTCGTAAAGTGCATTCTTAACTGCCAGTTAGTAGTTCCTCATTCATTACCCAACATAACAACATAACACGTTCAAATGGTTACAGCTCAAACGACAGAACGATTCACGAACGAGAACTGGGAGATAATAATGAGTGAGATAGCGCCGCCCGCACTTAAACAGATCATCAGAAAGTGCGTCGACGTGGTCTCCTCATTCTTCGCAGCCGTGCCCGTACCACAACTGTTATTACCCTGAACGGTCCGCACCTTATATCTGTTAGCGATGAACTAACTACTGCTTGATCTATGGAATATTTACTCGAGCATATCTCATAATCTCTGCTTACATAACGCCTTTTGTTCATTGGATACTGACAGATGTCGCTAGCTGTAAGGCAAATATAGGTAGCAACATCTATCGGACAATAGCTGTTATGTAATTGGACCTTAATATTGTAATACTCTCACCAGATATACCTACATTACGTTATAATGAACAGAGTTAGATGCATTCACCTACTAATAACTCTAAAATCGAAGCTGTTGTCTAATTGCATTGCTTTTTGTCTTTCTTTGCGTTCTCTAGTTGTTCGATATCTTATAAGTAGTGGGAAATTTAATACTCATATATTTATTATACACTCACTACTATTTAATATCGATACATAGATGCGCTAATACTAACTCAAAAATTAGTAAAATTAACACTATACATAGATATTTACCTATCATCACATACTTCACTTATTTAACCTTACATAATCATAATACCCACTCAGGCAAATTCATGTATTTCTCATTAACTATCATAGTAGTAGCCAAGCCATTAGGTTATATTATTTGACTTATTGTTTAATGCGTGTTGTATTCTGCAGGTGACACTATCCATGAAGTAATAAATACCAACTGGGAGCCTGTGATAAGAGACATAGCGCCGACCGCCTTCGAACAAATCATCAAAGCGTGCGTGAACGAGAGCAAAAAACTGTTCGCTGCCGTGCCTACCAACCAACTAATGCTTCCCTAAAATATATACCTACTACAATATTTTGTGCAGTAATACCTCGAAGTGTTCAATTATCAGGTATATCAAAACATAATTATGACCTACAGTCCCGAGTACTTACTTAATACTTAGGTACTATATCTGAATAAATAGATAAATGAATGCAACACATAGGTAACGTAAAGTTTATTAGATAGCTGTGTAATATCTTTATTACACAAACACACACACGGAACCATCAGTTCACTAACATTGAATTTTTAACTCAATATTTAGAGTAGGTACTAGTAATTATTTATATGAAAGTAGATAATGAAAAATCGTGGTATTACTGACAACTCTAATTTACAGTACTTATTATATATCTTAAGAATCTATTTTGTAATATATAAGTTGATGCACTCTGGTTGTTATTTTGCACACAGTGATATCAACACTATGTTTGTGTTTGATTTTATTTGTTTGTAGGCGCATGTATAGAGATATTAGTTAATAAGTAATTGTGATAATTAGCTTAAGTTTATTTAGCTACTACTACTATTAGTGATAATTTATCCAAATAAAACTGGTGTCCAAAAAATTATTTAAATTTTTAGTAACCCATTGTGGCTAACAACACCCCTATAGAATTTACGCAAGCAGAGGTGTTTTTAGGCACGTTTCCTAGCGTAAATATAGCGAGTTGAGCTTTGCAATTAATTATGATATCGTTATCCTCTAACACATAATCATCATAAAGCTTAAAAGCGAAATGTTTACTGTTAGATAATAGGCACCCAGAATTATTTTGAAATACCAAGACACATCGACTCTTACAAACGTTTTTTAGTTGTGTCAAATTTGATAATTATCAAACTCGGCACAGTTTAGTAGGTTCATTTGTTTTGCAAAAGTTAACAAAATAACGTTTCATTTTGCGCCTACAAATGTGTAATACTATCTCAAACGTATCTTGCTTGTGAAATGATTAGGCATTTGGTTGGTAGGCGTTATAAATAATTTCGTAATATATATTACGAAATTATAAAAATTTGACTCCATATATCTTTTAAACTAAAACCCGACCAAATTAATTTGATATTTGGTGACTAATTTCGACCAATTAGCAACTTATTCTGGGAAAAAACAAATCTTCGCTAGGATTCCTAGTTTTTGAGATATGAATGTGGCCAAGCTGAAGAGACTCCAAATTGGCTAACTAAAATCGCTTATAACTTTTGAACCATTGACTGAGTAATTCTGATATTAGACGACTAATTTCAAGTGAAAATCCCCTTTGGTAGCCAGTGAGCCACACCACGCTGGTGACTTATTCATTCAGCCACCATCGCTCAACTGAATAGTATATTGGTGAATCCAGTTTAATAGTGACAGATACCTAAATAATTTTATTTTTCAAGAAATTACAATCAAGTGAAAATAAAAAGACAGATTTTTGATTCCAAGAATAGTAAATAATAGCTCACTGAACTTTATTATCCAATTCAACCTTTTGATAAACTTAATAAAGTATAAAATATTTTACAAATAACAGCAAATCATAAATGCATGTTTTCAAAACTTGTTTCACTTAAAACTATATAAACCAAACATTAGTAAGGCACTTGAACAACTTGTTGGCACAGGTATTATATTATGCCACTTATCTCTAACGGGGGCACATGGCGTGGCGTCCACCATCTACAGGCACACTAGCACCAGTGATATTACTTGCCAAGTCACTGGCTAAGAATGCAATAGTAGCTGCTACCTCATCAGGCTTGCCTGGACGTCCCAATGCATGTGTATCTTTAGTTCTTAGCAAGAATGCTGCGTATTGTTCGTCAGTCAAACCTCCTCGCTTCTGCAACTCAGTAAGAATAACTCCAGGGTTCACACAATTCACTCTGACACCTTTAGGAGCTAATTCTAAAGCTACACACCTAGTGAACTGGTCTACTGACGCCTTAGAGATGTTGTAGGCGAGAACTCCGGGAAACGATCTGATTCCATTCACACTGGATACATTAACAATGTTTCCTTTAGTTTTCAACAAGTGTGGGACAGCCAACATAGTCAAATAATAAATAGATCGCACATTGGTGTTCATGAGACGGTCATACTGAGCCAGAGATGTGTTCTCAATGGTACCCGTCTCAATGATCCCGGCATTGTTAACCAACACGTCAATTTGTCCATAGTGGTCGACTGTTTTCTTCACGATATTCTCTATGTCGGCTTCTTTCGTCAAGTCCGCGGTAACTGAGAAAGTACTTGTATTAGTTTCACAATCTTTACTTACTTTCTGCAAGTTCTCGACGTTTCTACCGGTCAGCGACAACTTAGCTCCTAGTTTTGATAAGAATACCGCTGTTGCAGCTCCGATACCGGAACTCGCACCAGTAACAATTACTACTTTCCCGGCGAAATTCATCTTTCCAGGCGTTTGTAAGCTTCAAGACTTAAATCAAGGTATCGGAGGAATGTAAAGTTTATGATAACACTAACGTAGTAAGTAGTTAATGTAGTTATGTAATTTGTTTACGAATACGATCACAGAGCACATTATTATTATCTATTTCAATCTCGCTATTTAGATATTTATATTGTAAATTATTGTCGCATTATGCTTGTCGCCTTTAATTGTGAGAACAATGATAGGTCATTGCATATAATTGAAATAAAGTTAACCAATTGGAAACGTTTCCTGAAGTATTTCATGTAAATTTCATTTTATTTATGCAATGAAAACAGATTGACCATCTTTTGACAATGACGTTTGAGACGCCACGCCAGCAGTCTGTCAATGCTGTCAACCTATGCCGGTGATTTTGAATTTAGTGTTGTGATGAAAACAAAGCAGGGAATCAACGGTTTTTTTTGGATATTATTTTTTCTTATGGATAATAGCAAAAAGCGGTTCATCATCATCAGCAACCCATTAAGTCCTACTGCTGGACTCGAGTCTCCTCTCCTCTAACTAGAGAGCTGAGATGGTTTAGGCCATAATCCACTCACGCTGGCTTAGTGGATTAGACATACTCATAGAATTTCAAAAAGCGGTAATCTCTGGCCGTAACAACGCGGTGAATACGAATGATTTTTATTCGTATTCACCGCGTTGTTTGATAAAATGTTGTAGGTACCTACTTATTTAAGTTATTAAAATAAATATTTAAGTATTTTTCCTCATAACTCCGTATCACTAATTTCGAAAATTCAAAAATCATTTAGCTACCTATGAAATCCGTGTACTAAATTTCAAATTTTTAGATCCAGCTTACGTAGTATCCCTTATTAGTCTGTGATCCAGCTGTTTGGCTGTTGACTCTCTATACCTCAAGTGTTGATATATTGAGCTATATTATCAGTCAGAGGTTTCTCCTTTAATTTTACAGCACCCGGTTCAAGTAAAGTGTCGATATGACACTAACACGTATTTTATCAGTCAGTCAGTTTCTGCTTTAATTTTACAGCACCCGGCTTAAGTCCAAAGTAGTCTGAATTCCATAATCATCACCATCATTCCAATATCTGGTTTGTGTTGTGTGGTGGTTTTATTTTTAAAAAAATAATTTATTGGATATTAGGATTATATAGGAAAGGAAGGGGGCATAGGTACATAACATAGGTGAAGACAGCTAAGTGACCTACAAACTTCTTGCCTACAACCTACTTATTATTATTAATTACCCCGATTAACCTTTAATTTTGACCGACCAACTAGATACAAGTCAATTTTGAGGTTTTAATACAAAATATGTGTGGGTCACCACTAAATACATTTTAATTTGACATCATATTTTGTAAGTAAATAATTATTCATCATGTAAATTATATTTTTTTAGTATCATTATTTAATTTTGGATTCAAAATTACCAGTTTGTGATGGCTATAGTGAGTTTAGGACAGTAGTATTAAGTAGTATGAAAGGAATTATTTTAATTAGGATTTTGTTTTATTGACTTGATTGGTAAACTACTCGTGTTCTTTCAGAAAGAAATTATTCACATACACATTGGCCAGGCTGGGGTACAAATAGCAAATGCGTGTTGGGAACTTTATTGCCTTGAACATGGCATCAGACCAGATGGAATTTTGGCATATTCAAATGATGATCAAGGTTATGGTGCCTTTTTCAATGAAACAGGCGCCGGCAAAGTTGTACCTAGAGTTGTTATGATTGATTTAGAGCCGACTCCAATTGGTGAGTACTAACATTTATTTTACATCTGTGTTGGTATATTTATACACGTGTAACGAATCGTTTCAGATGAAATAAGGAGGGGAACATATCGAGGACTTTTTCACCCTGATACATTGCTCACCGGCAAAGAAGATGCTGCAAGCAACTTTGCCCGAGGCTTCTTTGGAGTTGGTCGAGAGATGATAGATCTTGCACTTAATCGTATCAGAATAGTTGCAGAAGGTTGCAGTCAACTCCAGGGCTTCATTATATTTCGTTCATTTGGTGGCGGTACAGGCTCTGGGTTCACAGCTCTGCTGCTTGAAGGCTTAGTAAAGGATTACGGAAAATTATCCAAAATAGAATTTGCAGTATATCCAGCACCTAGAATATCGCCAATAATCGTTGAACCCTATAATGCTGTACTTACTTCACATGCTTGCATGAATACCTCAGATGTATGCTTTATTTTTGATAACGAAGCTCTCTATGACATATTAGCAAGATTATTAGAAGTGCCACGTCCAACTTACACTAATCTAAATCGGCTAATTGCTCAGGTATATACTTGACAATTTGTTTTTTCTTATCCCTATATATACCTAACCTATTTTTCAAATATTAAGCATATTCTACGAAAGTATAAAGTCGCATCTAGAAATGCAAGGAAAGACTAACAAGGTAGGTACTTACCTAGCTACCTACTAAGAAATTAAGACAAAGAAATACAGAATTAAATTTTATTGATGTTTACTAAAAAGTAATTAGTTTTATTATCTTTAGGTAGTATCATGTATGACGGCATCAATGAGATTTGATGGAGCTCTAAATGTGGAACTGGTTGAGTTTAGGACTAATTTGATACCTTACCCAAGGATCCACTTTCCTTTGGTTACGTTTGCACCCTTCGTATCAGCTCAGAAGGCAATGCACGAATCCAATACAACATATCAACTGATGATGCAATGTTTTGAGCCCGCTAATCAAATGGTGAAATGCGATCCCAGACAAGGACAATACATGTCGTGTTGTTTATTATACAGAGGAGATGTTAATTCAAATGATATAAACACGGCAATTAATCAAATCAAAGGAATGCGAACAATAAAATTTGTATCATGGTCTCCCACTGGGTTTAAGGTAAACTATGAATATTACCTAGTTTTTTATCTTTATGAAAATTCTAATGTTTGTTCAAACGTATTGTATTTAATATTATTCAATTATTTGACCTAGGTAGGTACTTATTCATTATTTTCAGATTGGCCTTAACTATATGCCACCTGTGACGGTTCCCGGTGGTGATTTAGCTGCTTTACAAAGAGCAGTTGTAATGGTATCGAACACTTCCGCTATTCGAATTGCATGGGAGCGACTTTGTAAAAAGTTTTCATTGATGTATGCTAAGCGTGCCTTTGTACATCATTATGTTGGCGAGGGACTAGAAGAGGGTGAATTCAAACGTGCACTTCAGAATATCAAAGCACTTTCAAATGATTATCGTGAAATTGAAAGTTGAAGAGGTCTCAATCTAGATTACACTATATTTTCATAAAATATTCTTATATTTATACAAAACCTATTGTACCTATCTATCTATATGTAACATTGTAACATTCTAGCTTAAAACTAAATATTTTGCATTACTACTTATATAATTTTATTAATAACTACCTAGTACATTATTATTATGTAAATAGCTACCTTTACTTTTAAATTGAGCCCTCTTCCTCTCTCCTAACTATTGTGCTGTGCCCGACAGGGTCCATAATTGTAACCTACATTATACCTACCACCTATTTGTACATTATGGAAGCAATAAATGATTGAGTATTGAACATGCATATTATGTTAATAGCAATAGTTTTCGAATGAAAAAAACATATCAATTTAACACTCAAATGCTCATACTTACCTTGATAGAAATAGAAACGTTTTTAAATACAAAATGAATGTCAAAGAGCACTTATAAAGAAAATAAATGTTTTAAAAAGTAGTTGTGTTGAAGCTTTAATAAATAAAGATAAAATAGAAAGTATTTTATATAAGTGCTACACAAGTAATGGAAAAATTCAAACCCACGACTCGACTTGAACCCGCGACCCTGTCATTCCGTGTGCAGTGCTCTGCCTACTGAGCTATGCGGGCGGACATCCATGACATCGAATTTATCCATTACCTGTTAATATGACGATGTCATGAAAACGTTTTGGTACTTATCACCTTATTAGTTATCATTATTGAATTTTTATGACAAAAGGGAAGCCTTAAGGTGTGGTTCCACTGAGGCGGAGCGGAGCAAAGCGGAGCGGGGCTGAGCTGTGAAAAGAGGTAGGTGTTTCCACTGAAGTGGAGTGGGGTGGAGCGGAGCGGGGTGGAGCTGTGTGGAGCGGAGCGGAGGTGGGTAGAGCGGAGCTGCTTTGATTACGAAGATTGTGAGGCATGACGCTCTCGTGTGAGTGAGCTGCCCCGCTCTGCACTGCCCCGCCCCACCCCTCTCCACTCCACCCCCTCCTCTCTCGGGGAACAGCTTTTCTCCGCTATGCTCCGCTCCGCCTCACTAGCCTGTTTTTCCGATATTTTAAACAATTCCTCTCCTCTCCGCCAATGCTGTTTTCTTTGAAGTGGAGTGGAGTAGAGATGTGGATTTCAAACCATGTGATTGGTGAATCGCGGCACAGCTCGTCTTCGCTCTGCTCCGCTCCACCTCAGTGGAACCGCACCCTTATGGGTGACTTGATAAATTTCAACTCCAGGGTCTCAAGCCCACACGATAAGATAAGATAAGAAGATTACATTTTTCCATTACTTGTTTAGCATTTAGGAATATAAAATGTTAAACCAAAGCAAAAGAAACTGCTTAATATGTAATGTAAAATAAAAAGTAGTTGTGTTATAAAATTAAGGCCAACAATTATATTATTGATTTGTCGAAATCACAGACCTAATAGTAGAACACTAGCGTTGTAGAAATTATGAATTCGTTTATGTATAGCCGTCAGTCGTGCAATATTTTCGTGTAGACGTAACAAAAAAGGGCATTACTGTGCACAGAACACTAAACTTATTACTGCCTGCCTCAGACACAGCAGTTATAAGTTTGTATATAAATAAAATGGACGGGAGTTGTCTTTGCGTTAGCTTTTCACTAAAATTTTTCTGCAATTTTTTTAGGGAAGGTGAGTATACACAGCATTACAGCACATACGCACTGCAGCACACTCTTGAAAAAAAAAAATATACGTTTCTATATACGTAAAACAAAATAAAATTGTAACACCAAATAAACGAACATGAACAGATTGTTCATACAGGTGTGTGTGATAACCTGGTGTGACCACGAGTCCGGCAGGTAAGTACTTTGGCAGAGGAAATAGCTTGCGCCTGGCTACTCCCGTTTAATTTCTCTGAAGCAAATGCTGTCACTGCGAACAGTCCTGTGCCGCCCGCAACCAACGGCCGCCTGCAACCCTGACCAGGGCGTCGGATACTTATTTTTTTACAAATTATAAAATCACTTAAAACTGTGAACGCTGAATTAAATACTGAGAGCAGGCGAATGCGAGCGGGCGTGCAGTCACAGATTAAATATTATGGTGCAGTATACCTACACTAGCTGGCGCGATCACACTCACGACACGGGCCACATTGCCGAAGTTCCTTCTTAAACCGGCTTATATTGTGTTAATGTGTGCATGAAAGCGCGTACGGACACGGCGCCCGGTGCGCTTGCCATATTTAAACTGACAGCGGTCCATTTGTATGAACATGTTCTACTGTTCTTTCTTTACTGTGATATCGTTGAAATAATTATTCTACTTTGCCTAAAATTTTTGTAAATTTACTAACATTTTATGAGTAATAGAGATGTAAGCGTGTCGAGATGTAAGCAGAAAAACAAAAATGGTATCTGTGCTAGAGAATTTAACACATTTTTGAAAATCGACCATTTTTTCTCATTTTTCTCTAATCGTTGCCTATAGCTAGGCAACGATTGGAGACAGATAAAAGTGTATCCCAAAGTTATAGAGAATTTTATCAGCTTTCATTGTGTAGTACAATAAAATTTCGTACGACGCACAGTTTTCGAGATGTAAGCAAAAAACCGGACCTTCTTTGTGCTCCCCCTCTCAGGCTCACCTCGGGGGGGAGGGGAGGGTAAGGACTTTTAGTATGTTTATCTCCTAACTAGTCCAAACAAAGTTCCTAAGTCAAAGTTTCTGCTTTCGACATTTCCCTCCACAGTACCATTTCGAGCACTCATTTACTAGAACTAGACTATCAGGACTAGAATAGATAAGGTTAATCAATTTTATTAAAAAAAACCGATAACTTATTTTTTAGTCAAGCCCAATTTTGAAACTGACAACAAATGTCTATAATTTATGTAGGTACCTATGTCAAGCGATGTCAAGTGTCAACTTGACTGACAGTACAAGTATAATAAGATTCGTGCTCCGAGACTGATCACGACGATCTCTCGTTTTCTATATTTATTATAAGTAGTAGACATTAATATCAGTATTTTAGTTATTGAAGTTAAGTGGTGATAAAAGCAATAGGATATAAAATAAAATTTATATAAATAATATATATTTGAAGTCACATAAAAGTAAGTTTTGTCATTTATATCTGACCGGTGGCCCGATATTCTAAGCTTATCTCGCGTAAATGGAACTAATCTTTTTTTTTTTAATTGTATTATTAGTATTTAGAATTCACATTTTACCGTTAGATATTGCGATTTACATTAGTTTTGCCTGTAACTTATCCAAATAAACAATCTAATATTTCAAAATATTACGCAAAACATTCGTATACCTGTTACAAAATGAATTTCATCATTTACATGTTGCTTTAATAATATTCATCTATTATTCTATGTTAGTATATAAGTAAGTACTATTCATAGTTTGTTAATAGTCCCTACACAAAACACTTGTCTTGTGGTAGGTACACTTTAAAATTAAGTTGACATTTTCAAATTTTTTTTTCTTATTTTTATTCAATAAAATATTTACACATAACTTAAAAATATACACAGCTAACCTATTTTAAAAAAAAAGAACCAGATACTCTATTTACAGGAAATTCCTATAAATAGAATATCTGATTGACATCAGATTCCTGAGGAACATACCCAAAAGGTTAGCCACATTACCGCATTGGATAGCAAGGCTAATGTGTTGCCCCAGGTAGAGGCCAGCCCTTGGGTCATGTGATACCTCAGCTTATAATTATTATTATTATAATATTCTACCACATTTACACAGCGCCATCTAGTCCCAAATTAAGCAATTATATTTGCTTGTGTTATGGGTACTAAACAACTGATATACTACTTTTTACATTTTTTTTTGTAAATACATACATATTATAGATAAATTACACCCAGACACAGAACAAACCTTTATGCTCATCACACAAAGATTTGTCCTGGGTGGGGAAATGCTTAAAATATATGCTTACAACATTCACGATAAAATTTGTGAGCGTTCTGCCCCTAAGGTCCAAGAGTTTCAACCCCAAAAGGCTCAAAAATGTAAGTCTCACCAAGACTTTAATATTTACGCCGCTTGAGCTACTCTGTAGAATTGGCAGCAGAACCCGCTTTAATACCAGTCCAATTTCCAAATTTGTATTGATATAAAAAATAACATAAAAATAAATAAATGGTTCCTGTGTATCTATTCAATATTATTTAGTATGATAAAATCAAATAATAGAGTCAGTAGTGCATTGAAATTGAATTAGAGTAATAAATAACCTAAAACAATCATCATCATCATATCAGCCCAGCTACGACTACTGCTGGACATAAGACTCACCTAATTTCCGCCACTGCAAGCGATTTTGTGCCACCTGCAACCAATGGCCACCCGCAACCTTGACTAGGTCTATCTGGTGGGGGGCGTTTTACACTGCGCTTTCCAGTACGCCACCTGAGAATTTAATATATTTATTAATTAGTTTGAAATAATTTTTTATCTAAATGAAATCTAATGAAATATTTGTTTAACTCATGTTGTAGAAATGTGGAATGTATTGCACCTATGTCGGTGTACCCAGTCCCTGCGGGTGGCACAGAGCAAGCTGCTAGTCTCCGGCACCAGACATGGACTGAACACAAGTGTTGTCTCCAGACAACTCCTCACACAAACTAAACACAATAAAGTCACAAGCTGGAAAGGACTGAGAGTAAGTGTTTTTTATAATGTATCTTTAATCCATACACACAGTATCTATCAAGAGAGAATGACCAATTTTTGAAAAGCAGGTTTTTCAAATAATTTACCAAATCTAAAGAAAACGTAAACATAAAAACTAGTCTTTTTGACATTTTTAATTTTTGTGTTGTTCCGTCTCTGTGAATCATAGAAGAACTGTTTTGTATCAGTGTGCCATCTCTGTTTTAAATTGTTTAATTAATAAATTTTTATTGTGTTTTACGAAATAAACGAATTGAAAAACTGCTATTAGATAGTAGTTTTTTAAATCAATATTGTCTGCTACTATAGTAAAATTGGATAGAGAGAATTAGATACCTTCGGGGCTTTAGCTCAGCTAAGGTCCATACATACAACAATCCCTTTTTTTTTAAAAAGACAATGCACACTCTATGTAACAAGTACTGTCTTGTGGGGACTTTACAAACATATTATTAACAGACACAAAGTGTACAAAACAAATATTTAGGATTTACTCAAATATTTCTCATGTGGGAATCAAACCCACATCACTCCAGATGGTGATATTAAAGCCAAGGCAACCTTTTTATTTCTAGTCTCATTATTTTGAAATAGGTTCTTAATATCTCTAATTAGGTTTTGGTTATATATTACAAAACTATCTTATTCAAAATACTATAATTATATATCAGCTTTTTGAACTTTAATGTCACTAAAAGAGATAGGAATAATTTAATTTTGATATTGCCCGGCTGTATTTTAGTCTTTGATGCTAGTTTATCAATCTTAAGTTGTAATAAATTAATTCAGGGGTTCAATTGCTTATCAATAACTAAAAACATGAAACAAATCGTATCTTTATTTAAAATTACCTAATTAAACATTATGGAAGCAATAAATGATTAGTATTTAAAACTAGCTTACCACTTCATTTGCGTGCGATTTTATAGAATTTTTATTTTTTGACTCCAATATTGTTTATCAAAATCAAACTAGCCTAAATTACTTCTTGTGATATAAGTTATCTGCCAGTCCCGTGGAAATAGGTTTAGTAGTTTCGGAGTTTACCTCCTACAATTAGACATACTAAAAATCTATAAAGTGTGTTTTAGAAATAAGTAGGTAACATAGCTACCTACAAACTTTCATAATAAAATTATGCCTACTCTGAAAAGCTGTTACTTTGTTATTAGAAACAGACACTTCAATTTTATTTAAGTATTTGTATAAGTATACCTATTATACAAAATATAAAAGATCACAATACTGCAAGAGTATAACATTAGACTTAGGTGAAACCATGGGTCACATTTCATCATCATCATATGAGCCCAATGACGTCCACTGTTGAACATAGGCCTCTCCTAATAGTCACATTAAGTAACATTTAGTTCATGACAATTATTGGATTAAAACATATTCACTTAACAGGTAATCTCGCCATTAGGCATTAAATATATGTAATTATCTTATCTTATTTGGATTATTCTACAAAGTGCACTATGCCTGAAGTGGGTTTATATATTCCTTCTAATAGGTTTGCATCAATTTAATATGCAGCATTCTGATAATAGTCTTTTCATGGAAAACAAGCTAGATGCTCTGGTTTATAATTTTGTTTAGAAAAATGAAATGGGTATGTCATTTTTATTTTATTTGTTACACCAGTTGACAATCCTAGACAAGCGGTATTGAGCCATTAACTGAGAGGAGAGACTGCTTGTATATTGGGTTATTTTCTGTAGAACTTTAATGTTTAAGATGATGCCTACTAGGCGTTCATCCCTATTTTAAAAACTAAATAGTCTCGTACCGTATTCTCAGGGATTTCCGAGAACTCTCAGAGAGTGAACTCCCTAACGAGTTTTCCCAATAGAACTTCATAGGAAATAAGTTTTTAAAGGTCGGTCACGCGCTCGTGATGCCCCCGGTGTTGCAAGCGTCCATATATATAGGCTACGGTCAGCGCTTACCATCATGCATCACATACACTGGTTGGTAACGTGATCTACAAATTATAATGTGCTACACCATATTGTAAGGCTTTGGTAAAAATCTTATGAGGGTACAATGAGAAAAATAATATAAATCTGTAAGTATGTACATTTTATTAATTCCAAACTAAAGCTTATCTTAGTTCTGTATTTTATTTCTAAAACAGATTTATCAACCACTGATAGCTTACGATCTTTTATTACTACTAACAATACAATACAGTTGTTGGTTAAAATTTTTTAATTATTATATCTATAAATTATGTGAACTTGACCCAATGACTTAGTTGTAGACTAAATTTAAGTCTGAATGATAAAATTATTTTGTCATCAATTAAAGTTATATAGGTGCCTGCCTACTGAGTCAAAAAATAAAGTAAGTAGTAGTAGTAATATGAGTAAACATTTACATCATCATTTTTTATGAATGGAGAGGCTGTGCGTTGTCTGTCAGTCAGTCAGTCAGGCAGTCAGGAAAAAGCCTTTGATAATATGTCCTGGTACACTGCAATCAGTGTTGGGGACATGTTCATTGCAATTAATGATTAATTACATGTTAATTGCCACTAAACAACTAGCAATTGATTAATTGTAATTGTAGAAAAATACTTTAAGTAATTATTATTTGTAATTTTCCACAGTTGAAATTAATTGTTAATAAATTGTACTGAATTAAAATGTGTTATGTGCCCAGCACTTACTGCAATCATAAAACACTATCATCTGTGTAGTGAGCTCTTAGGTAAATTGTATTATTTCTTCTCCTTCTTTTAAAGAATGCTTGAAGATTGTGTTGAATAGTGCATTAAATATAAATATATATCTTCCGCAGTTGACAGATGTACTAAAATCGCGAGGCGTGCTAGTTCGGCTCACATCGTCGGCTCCAAAGCCTAAGCCCGGCAAGGCGGTGGGCTACTGGCTGCTTGGCTGCTCCGGCATGGTGTTCACAGCTGTCGTACTAGGTATGATCGCTGGCTATCTTATACTACTGTACACTATCTACTACGTCATCAAACTCGTTGTCAAAACAACTAACGGTAGCAAGTAGCCGATACAAAAATGATACTTATTTGTGGTCATTATTTAATGTTTAAGTTATTGTCACATAAAATATGAGCTATACGGCTTTTTAGTTATGTGGTTGGGTTTTTAGTAATTACTTCGGGTCCCTGATTCTGAGCTGTCGGAAAATTTTCGGCCGGAAATGTCAGTTTAATTAAAGTGACAAATCCTAATGTTAAAGATGGTTGTAGGGAAAAAAATTAAACAGTTTTTAATTTTCTATACGGTAGACTATTTTCTAACATTAAATAACTTAAACTGTAAAAATACATCGTACTAACATTCGAAAAAGTTCACGATCATGGAGCCACCCGACGAGCCAGAATCAGGGGGCTGGTAGGGCAAATGTCAGACTCTCTCCGTGGTGAAGTACCCAGACATGCATTGTAAATTCTTTGGGTATGTTAAATACCCTGCCTATGCAGACCTTAATTCGCTTAGTTATACTAACTCTAACAATATAAATAAATACCTAAGTGCTAAGAAGTTGATAGATAATATTTTCAATTCGTGTTTATAGGTAGGTATAGACCACAGATATCTCAAGGCTGATTATATCATAAATACCAATATGCTTTTCCGTAGACCTATAACTTCATAAAATTGGTGTGTTAAATTAAAAACAAATCAGTCATCATAAAACAGTCTCGAAGTTTAAAATTTAAATGTATCATCATATCAGCCCAACGCGACGTCCACAGCTAGACATAGACCTTACCTAATTTACGCTGTGGCGTAATGGTGAGCGATATATTTAAATGTATACTTAGACAGTAAACCTCGCGTTGCATTCATAATGCCTTCACCATTCATTTATGTTAAGTTGGAATATTTAAAGAAATATGAAAAATCATTGTGCTATTTTTATATTGTTTAAAAAAGTCTTATAAAAAAAAACGCAACATTATAATAATATAGAAACAAAAATAAGCAAGTAGTTAGTATTTTAAATAACAATATTATAGGATAATTAGGTATAAAATATAATGTAGATATATTAGTAGTTTATATATGAGGGTCCGGTTATAGTAAGGTGTGTTCGCGCAAGCGTTCGCAGGCGCGATTTTGTCTATTTTGTAGAAAAGATAAATCAATTATACAACTTTAGTCAGCGATAAATATTAAATTTTTTTTTTTGTATTTTATAATTTGTATGGTCTTACCATAGACACTTATAAAAATATAACTATGAAATAACGTTAAGTTCTATGTGTACAATTTTTTGTATCGAGCAAATAATTTTTAGTAATAACGTTTCAGCTTTATTCGACGCTAAGTTCAACTTTTTTACTGTTGTTTGGTCTGCGTTATGTCCACATATCTTAACATTAAAATTACTATAACCGGGCCTAAAACGTGCATTTGACTAAGTACGTCATACATATAATCGGAACGTACTCGTAGGTATTATCTACTTTATTAATTTTCAATGGTATATAATATATGTTTCTTGGTTAGGTATATAAAAGATGGCGTGGTCAGCTTCGAAAGAATTTGTAATATCATACCGGTGACTGTCATTATTTATATGCACCTTTGTAGTATGGCTTTTAGGCGCATATTGCCCTTAACAACTCGGTACAAAATTAATTACCAAAAAAATGTGATAAGTATTTAAAAATCCTAAGTTTTCTTAATAAAGGTGTTGTTGTAACATAATAAAAGTATTGAACGTAATTTTTGTTTCATTTCTTAGAATATTAAGTAGTAATAAGATAGTTCAAATGTAGTAAACAAATAATGTTTGAATACACAATAAACAAGTATTGTTTATAATCATTGTTGGTAAGAGAGGAAACAGAACGACTGACATGCAAAACATTCCTCCACTTTGTTGATATACAACAATGTCTGACTGTGTAGACAGACAGGCCAAATTTTAGAACCAAATAAGAAAAGGTATTTTAGTGATCTTACCTGTATTAAATTGGTATAAACACATATCTAAAATAACGTCGCTTGCCTCTTTATTAGATCTTCTAAACTACGCAACGATTTTTCGCAACGGTTTTCACTAAATAGTGATGCAGTTTTTAGGTATATAAGTAGGTAATTACCTACATAGCACGCGGATGAAGTCGCAGACAGAAGCTATTGTCATCTATAATATAAAGCATAATTAGAAACTACAGTTTCTGCAAGACTCCTAACTGATCGTCGCTGGTGCATCAACAGATGACAATGTATACATATCACAGTGCGCGATGGTTTAGCCTAAATCTATCGAATTTCCTGTTAATGTATGCACTACTTTTGTTATATCAGTAACTTGAATTCCAACTATTTTCAATACTATCACAATTCCTATTTCGTTTTATTATTATTTGTGACAATCACAATCAATTCTCTGTTGTGTTAAGATTAGGTACCTCTCTCAAGTTTATGTTCATCACTATTTTATAATTTCGTTTGCCACAAACTTTTACAACGGACGGAATTTTAAACAGCTGAATTAAAATGTTCTTTTATGGCTTTTACAATAGGTAATTTTGTATTCGCTGACAATGTTGGTTAACATGTGGTGTGGTGGAATGCAGGTGGAGTGACGCGACTGACAGAGTCGGGCCTGTCGATGGTCACGTGGAGGCTCCTGGGGGAGAAGATGCCGCGCACCGACCTCGAGTGGCAAACTGAGTTCGAAAAGTACAAGCAGTATCCTGAGTTTATATAGTAAGATTATTGGTCGTAGATTAATATTTATATTGATGAAGTCGAAATATATAATTATGTCGATGAAAACGCAGTTTAGCACCACGGCTAAGCCCAAAACCACATTTCTTTAAAGCGCAATTTGTTTCAGAGCTATGTTTACTTTCTTCTCGATCTCACTCTCCTAAACCTCGCAACCTAAAAATATGAAAAGAATCACAAACATAACGTAAAATAATTTTAGTTAGAAGTTATGGAACTATTTATTATATAGGTACTTCCAACTAACATTATTTTGAACACAATCGGATATTTTTTTGAGTTATTGCTGAAAAACTGTTCTTTTGCTGCGGAACCCTACAGTGAGCTTGAGCCCGACTTCATCTCTCTTATCCTCAATCCGGATTAATATCTACATCTTAGGTCGGAAGTATACCTACAAACGGTTTATAAATTTATATAAATCGATGCAAACATTACACTAATAGAATTCGACCCTACCATTTATCTCAGTATTATTTTAATTACCAGTCAACATTCGTACTGCAGAACTCAGGCAATCATTGTAAGTGACCCTGTTCTGTTGCAGTAAGAATCAGAACATAACGTTGAACGAGTTCAAGTGGATCTGGTACATGGAGTTCGCGCACCGCACGTGGGGCCGCTGTATCGGCGCCGCCGTGTTCGTCCCGGCCGCCTACTTCTGGGCGCGCGGACACCTCGACAAGCCCATGAAGATACGCGTCGGGGTCTACTGTGCCCTTGTAGCCGCGCAGGTTCGTGCTCGGTCCAGTCTCTCGCGGGGTAGGCAGAGATTACGATGCGCCTATCGGTCTAATCCAAACACGTCTTGTGTTTCATCATTCTCTTAGTAGACTTGTTGCAGGACTCGTTAATTCGAGTATAACAAAATAAATGCAATGGTATATCAAACATATAGTAAATAAATATAATTACATATTCCAGGGCTTAATGGGTTGGTACATGGTAAAGTCTGGTCTGGAAGACCGATTCCAAGGTCCGTCGGACGTGCCGAGGGTGTCCCAGTACCGCCTGGCGGCGCACTTGTCCCTGGCCTTCATCCTATACACGGGACTACTGGCCGGAGCCCTTCGGGTGCTGCGCCCCTTCCCCGCCGCCGCCACCATCCGCAGCTTGAAGGACCTCAAGGGAGTCACAGCGTTTGCGCATTCTGTTAAGGCTATGGCTTTCCTTACTGCTGTTTCAGGTAAATCTCAAATAAGGCATATATTATGCCTCTTCTCCAACTGCCGGCAATTAACCTTTTCGCCATTTGAGTTTTGGAGGCCGATATAGTGACAACAGGAACACAATAATTGTTATGTAGAGTTATGATCTCTTTCGTAATTGTGAAGTTTTCTATTTGAGTTACTCTATTTGTCGGAGAAATTTCGTAATGTTTTCCCAATTACTGGGTTCAGGTGCATTCGTAGCGGGTCTCGACGCCGGTCTAGTGTATAACTCCTTCCCCAAAATGGGTGACGATTGGATCCCGGACGACATCCTCGCCTTCAGTCCGAAGTTGCGCAACTTGACGGAGAACCCGACCACGGTGCAGTTCGACCACCGCGTGCTCGGCAGCGTGACGCTGGCGCTGGCGTCGGCGCTGTGGCTCAGCGCGCGCCGCCGCCCGCTGTCGGCCGCCGCGAGGAGGGTCGTCAACGGGGTCGCCGCCATGGCCTGGATGCAGGTGGGTCATCTACACTTATAAGTGCCATAAAGTTTGATTACATGATCCGTAGCGTCTCATCGCATAATGTCCTTTTCTCGAAATGTCCTTTCTCAAAATGTCCTTTTCTCGAAATGTCCTTTCTCAAAATGCTCTTTTCGCAAAATGTCCTTTTCTCGAAATGATATTTTCTCAAAAAGTCCTTTTATCGAAATGTCCTTTTCTCAAAATGTGTGCACTACAGGATTACAGTCTATACTAAACATATACATACATGTAACTATAATTTTAGACCAGAATGTAAATTCAGAAAAAAATACAAAATGTTAAGTATTAGTTTCAGTTCAGCATTCAGCTTCTTTATTTTCAGACAAAAATGTTGATGAATGAAAATATTATTTTCTCTAAATAATCAACAAGATAGTAAGTATATAAATATAATTAAACATTTCTTCACAAAGGAATCCCTATATATTGATCAAATTTTGTCGAAAATTATAACTGCTATGTAATCCTGTAGTGCACATATTTTGAGAAAAGGACATTTCGAGAAAAGGACATAATGCGATGAGACGGATCCGTATGAAGTGTCAGCTCCGTGCGTGGTGCAGGTGGCGCTGGGCGTGGCGACGCTGCTGCACTACGTGCCGACGCCGCTGGCCGCGTCGCACCAGTCGGGCTCACTCGTCTTGTTGTCGCTCGCGATATGGCTCACGCACGAGATCAAGCTACTCAAGTATATACCCAAATAATTAACTATATTACACACATGTTATGTACATACCTACCTAGTTACACTTTGTACTATTTCAAAGCAATGTTTGTCGCGAGCCGATGACGGAATATTTGTGATTAATTATATTTAATGTTTTGTTACCAACATGTATTGTACCGCATTTAAATGTTTTTCTTTCCGAGACACAAGTCCATACAAATAAAGCTAAATATTCTATTATCCACGGGATTTTATTTAAACTTTCATTGTAACTATAGTTTTACGTGTATAAATGGAATTATTTACTTTGTATAATACGTCAACAATCAAACATGAATGACTATGACTATAAAAAACTAGTAAAAGATTAGGTCGTAGCACACATACCAACTCTGACACCGTATCAACTCGAACCTTATAATATATAATATACTAGCTGACCCGGCGTACTTCGTACCGCCATAAATAAAAAAAATCGTTATAAAAAAAAGCGCACGGATCCTAGGTCTATGGTATTTGTATTCTGCTACTATACTACCTTGATACTGCAATGTATTTACTTTTCTATGAAAAATATTTTTCTTCATATTTTACTTTATTTCATATTTTACAATATCCATTTATTTTTATTAGTTTATGACTTTAGCGACCATAAATACATACAATGATAATTCACTGTCAAATGTCAAATTTTAGACCGAAAATAAATGGCGCGAATACATAAAAATGGCGCGCGGATCCTAGGTCTATGGTATTTGTATTCTGCTACTATACTACCTTGATACTGCAATATATGTATTTACTTTTCTACAAAAAATTTACTGGTGAATAATTAGTAATATATTCAAGTAATGAGGTTGTATACTAAGCAAAAAGAAAAAAGAGATTTTTGATTTCTTTTTAATCTGTCATACTGAATTGTCATTAAGGTTGACGTTGATAAATATAGTAATACACATACACAAAGTTGAAAGGATGAATGTTTGTTTGTATATTTGATAATTTTAACCAAAAAGACACGGGATGTTTACAAAGATAAGTACTATTCTAATCAATCACGTAATATTGGTTATGTTTAATCTGAAGTAATTATCTATGCTTAGAAAATATTGGCCGAAATTTCCCCTCTAAAAGTGAAAAGTTGCTGTGGTCACAGGAACTAAATAACAGGTAAGCGAAGTCACGGGTGACATACAGTATTATTATAAGATTTTTGGGATTATATACATTTCATTTAATATCGTAATAACTTTTAAACTATTTGTCGAAATAACTTAGTGTAAACGACAAAAATTATCTACATTAAATGACAAAAGTGATAAAGGTATTTACATTCCTAGGAATTAGTTTAAACCATGAAATTTTTCACTTTAAATGCAGTATCCGATTTAAATGTATTTCTTGCTCACTATTCTCTCTATATCGACTTCCACATAAAAGATAGGCATATGCTGTCGCGGACTTTTTTTTATAACTATTTAAGAGTAACAATTCCTCCATACATTGTCCTTATGTAAAACTAACGGTTTACGTAGAGAAATCAGAAATAGCTATAAGATGGCAGATTTTTCTCCGACTTACTTTACATTTGTTCTCATGGTTTAGCCAATTTACGCGATATCTAGATAAAATATAGCCTATATGTTATTCTGATGTATAAGGTAAATTACTGCAAAGTTTCATTGAAATCTATTCAGTGGTTTTTTCGTTTATTGGTAACAAACATCCAAACATCTAAACATCCAAACATTCTTACAAACTTTCGCATTTATAATATTAGTAGGATATAAACTCGAGCGCTATGACATGTCCTTCTTCAAACGAGGTTTAAAGAGAGCTATTCTCCAAAGGTAGGCAGCGGCTTGGCTGTGCCCCTAACATTGCCAACATCCATGAGCGGCGGTAACCACTTACCATCAGGTGGGCCGCTTGCTCGTCTGCCACTTCAGGCAATAAAAAAAAAAAAGTACCTTTCCAATATTATTTGTATCAAGCTAATCGTATCGTAATGTAAACGACTGAAATTTGTGTGCTACAACCTTAAGTATACAAGGTATCACCACTTGTTTAACAAATATTATGTCGTTACTGTACAAATTAAGAAGAAAACTTGAAACTAAACCGTGTATCGACCCGTGTCGAGCAGTACTATGTTACGAGTTTTTAATTATCTTAACATTAATCTCAACAAAACAACAATATATAATGAATGTACACTTATAACGTTTGTAGGGAGTACCTCACAATTAGAACAACGTATATTATTAACAAAATGTTTTATTTGAAAATTTATAACACTATTATTGGTTACACACTGAAAAAGTGTTTCATGTACAAGTCTGTATGTAACGAAATGGTGAATGTAATAAATCGAAGCGCGAGCCGCGAGCTGTGGCCACGTGCGCCCCACTACATGTACAAGTTGTCGAGTGTGATATATAGTATGTACCGCGTGTAAGTGGACCCCGCTCGGTACCAAACTGGTGGCAGTGCTACCGATACATAACATAATAATATTTTTTTTAACCACAGACGGCGTGGTGGTCGAACCGATCCTACCACCGCTTAGACAAAACGAAATTTATAAAATTATCCATCGTACACAAGTCTGGACGCATCATAAAGCCCTGTGCCGATTCCGTTTATCGTATATAATTATGTAATGCTCTTTACATGCATATATTTTTTATCTAAAAGCGAGCATTAGCTCTGTACAGGGAGAACACTAAATAAATAAATTTTGCTAGAATACTCATGCGTAAGTAAATAAAATAGTTTTATTGCTTAAGGTACATTTAGTAGGAGGTACAGTCAACAACATAAATAAATGTTCCAAAGGTCGCGTCGTCGACTATACAAACTTAAAGGTAAACAAAATCAGTTGGTAAGGTAAATAGAGATATAAGATCAATAAGGTGTGAGTATGACATGTTTAGTTCACAATTTTGGATATTACCCGTATATATTAATCAACATTTTGTTGTGAGAAATTATTCATGGTGGCTCTATTTCGTACATTATTACAATTCACAAACGCACACGTGTTTGACAAACGATCTTTTTTTGTCAGTGTCGACTATAGCTACAGTTTAAACACGGAACATTTTGTGAATTATAACAACTATAATACACCAAATGACGAGCTTCTACTTTGATTACGAACATACAAAAGTATATCTGTTCCGGAACGTAAAGTTAGACAAATGACACAATAGTTAATGATGCGAGCGCACAGTTACTTCATGTCATATAGTAAATAACTTGAAATTGGATTATATTGACGTATGTTATACATTTTAACTGGCAATAACATTACTTTATCACATCAATACAAACATAAGTTGAGTTGCAACTAAATATAGACTGAGTACATTTAATACTTTTGTATGTCCATCTCCACACAACGACTACGTTTACGAAATAGGTCCCTTATGAGAAACGAATTGTAGCACCATACATAATTCCTTATTTCCAAAACAAACATATTATGTATTTTAGACCGTTTAAACACTATTGATTATATCTAACTATGGCCAACTTTAATTTGTAACCTAAATAACTGAAAACTAAAGTGAGGCAACACTAATGATGATAATGGTAACACAGGACAAATTGTTCACAGATACAAAATACTATATTTTTATTAATGGCAATGACGCAGATGTGTTGTTACTGAAATGTGATCTCACTACATTCATAGCACAGAATAGATATTTAAAATTGTCAAATTAGTCGATTTACTTTCACTGACAAGAAAACATCTTCGGCAGTTCAACTTTTCGACGCATTTACGATGGATGGGAAAATATCTCCCACTTAATTTGAGGTAGTATCATGTTTTCAGTTCAACTGCACTAATTTCACAGTTATAAAACATCTTTCCCTTCCCTATTTCTATTAATGAAATGTAGATAGATCCAATTAGAGGCGCTAATAAAAAAATCAGTCCTATTTTATGTATGTAAGGCGAGAACGAGACCACATACTTTTGAAACAGTATTGTTTAGGCGGAGTATGTTGTAGCTAGTTGGTTGCAGTTCCGGCCTCAATTCGCCACACAGCAAAAAGCGATTTTAGACTTTATAGTCTTAAGAGTGAAAGTAAGATTTAGCGTATACGAGTTAAAATTCTATTTAATGGTTTTATAAGACGTAAAACAATGACAACGCTGCGATTTTTTTTAATAACTGTACGTGAGAAAAATAATTGTGTTTCTGATATGCGTGAGTTAACTCGTCGGGTTGCCATCGTCTAACTAAATAATATCTCGAGCCTCTTCCCAAATTTTACTATTAAATAATTATGTATAAATACTAAAGCTAACCTAATAAGTTAGTACTAAAACATTATAATCCTCTTATTACAATTTAGACATAACATACAGGTAGCAGTCACAATTTGTTAAGTACGTATGATACTATCACAATATTTTAAAACTGATAATAATAAAACCAAATTGTGACGGATGTTGTTTGCACCGGAAATTGTTTTAGTTATTTTTATATAATTTTTTTTATAGTGTAATTTAAATCATAACTAATGATGTCACATTTGTTACAAGTCACGTTCATAGATTTTGTAAACTATCACAAAGTAGCTCTATTTATTTAATACAAAATTAATAACAATAAAAGTATTATAGTTGATTACACTCAACAAGTTGTGACTGCTAACTATTAAATAACTCTATAATCCATATCTTCATATCCATAATTTCGATAAAAAAAACTATAATAATTGAAATATTTTGATATACCAATAAATGCTGTTTATTTCACACAATAATCAAATAATTTTGTATCTCTTATATTCCAAATCGCATGATATTTTATTAACAATTTAACAAGCTATTTATCGATAAAATACCACACGACTTATCGATGAAAGTGTGTCTGTCATAACGATATGGAAGTCTAAAATATTGTCAGAATTTACAAATAAATAAGACTGCCGTATACAAATATAAGCGTGTAATTTAACTATATTTATAAAAAAGCTACATATCTGTCAAAACTGATGTTCTACAATGATGTATATAAACAAAATCACTACAATTATAAGTACGCCTTTGTATGTAATTTGTATATACCTATTTCAATCGGAGTCCAACTGAGTATCATATAAGGCCTTTATTATTATTATAAAAGAATTATTTTAATTTTACAACTAAATAATATCTTGCCCAGACATATATATATATTGCGATTAATTTAAATAGACAAAATGTTTTTCATTATATATTTTTACAAGTTGATACAAGAAGTTTACTACTAGGTTCGTCAACAAATTAATCGCGACATATAGCGCGGTAAACAACTGGGAACGAAGTCAGAGCACGGCTGCCGCTGGCTCCGGCGACAATAACCAATTAAACACAATTATCATTAGGTTTTTTTTCGAAAAAATTTTGAGCATCTGTTTCACCACTGTCCTTACTTCTTGTGGTTGTTGGAAATGGATTATTTCGTGCTATCTGTTAAAATTTTGAAAATTAAAAAGAGCAACGATCAGCATCTTGATTAGAGTACAATATTGGCGATGGTGAAACAGGAACTAAACATTATACCCCCCGGCACGACAATCACTAACGAAATACCAAATTTAACCGACACTTACTATAATAATTTCCATAATAAGAATACATTCGACAAATCACTAACATTATTATTTTGCGTGTATAACTCGGGTGCAAAATCTAACTCTAAACATTAGTTAGCTACAAATGCACGCGTTTGTATAAACTGGTGATTTTAGTAGCCTTATCCTTGTAGAATACAGTCGTGAGGCTTCAACAAGAGGCAGGTCACTTTTGTGGACCAAATGACAACTTACTTACCAATAGCGGAACAAACCGACGAAGGTAAGTCCAACATATTGGCCTCGAACCATCAATCGGCAATCTTTTCTGTAGATACTATGGTGGTCTAGTGCAGTAAATATAATATAAATATCTAAGAGACCACTCAACATCTTATAATATGTACATATTGGTTAAGACAACACAACACAGGAAGCAAGACTACAGAAAATTTAAACATTTTGATATAGCCTCAAAGCCTCGCAATGATCATATATTTCGTCCCTCACGACTTTCTCAGTACAATATACAATGCAAAATTAACCTCTAGCGTTCGATTAAAATATTTTAAATAAACATTATTTTTATATTATTTCAGTAAGTATGTAAAGAACGTTTTCATAACATCACAATAGATGGCAGTCGCTTGTGTAATGGCAGATTTAATCCTTGTGATCAAATGTTACCATAAGTTATCTAAACAGGTAACACCTAGTTCCATCTAGGGAAGAGGGCACTTTATGTATATTGTATATAATTTGAACTCATTTTATTTTTACAAACCATTGATGGCACTTTGTCAGCCAAAATAATTGATTGCATAAACAATAAATAATTAATGATTTCAATTTAGGCATGCAAATTAAACATATTTAATGCTATGTGGCCATCTAAATCAGATATTGTGAATTAAACTTTATTGTCTGGTATGAGAATTGAAAGTTACATTAAAATCAGATCATTCGAGTTTTTAAAACATCAACATGTGGAGCTTTGCTTTTGAGCACTTTGTAGTGACATTTACACAAATTAGATTTTAGCGATACCATTTATACTTATAGGATGTCTTTATCGCACAAACTATAATAGTTGCAATTGGTTTATGTTAATAAAAGCCTTACATCTAAAGCCAAAGAAAAATCAACCTTAGGTCATTGAGCAAAAAGTATATTTTGATTTGGCTAAATTAATAAAGTGCGTTTAAGGTAAAGTGCTTTAAGCATTAGTTTTCAAATCAACTTGACGAATGAAGATAATAAAATATAGTTTGCACATTTAATAACATCCTATATATATAAATATTATATATATCACCGAAGCTACACAGTCAGATGGTAGGGACTCGACATAACATTCTAAATACATAATATATACACTGGCATATTTACCATAATATTAGTTATAATATTTATATATCTTGTTGTGTATCGTAACAACTTTTGTATGGCCCTTATATTATACTATGCTCCTGTTCTCACTGCAATATACATATTTTAATCACTACAATTGGGGCATTTTTATATAAATATAAACAATTTTTATAAGAATCTAGTACAATTATAACGAATGCGTGTGAAGGATCAGCCATAAACCATGTGTAAATTTTTAAAGATGTTTGTGGTTTAAATTGTGCAAGTTTTGTTTAGTTTTATATACTCAATTACTTTCCAACTTATATTTCAATGTTAGAAAAGTAAAATACATTACTATTTATTGATTCTACCCTTTTTAAATATCGCAATATAGTTTTCTTTTCTTAAGGTAAAATAAATCGGCATTAGAACGGGAAATATATATGAGAAATAGTTGATACATGGTTTATAGCTACGCCTTGTTTACGAGTAAATGAAATATACAATGCGTGACCCATGGAAAGCGTTCACAATATTCAACTCATGGTGGGCACACTAAACAATGAGTGACGAGCGCTCGATCGCACACAAATAAAACATTATTACAAGAGTTTCGAACCTCCTTACGTATACAATTATATGGACAAATAATAAATGTACGGGAAAATTTAATAATTGAGTGTAAATATCTGCAACATCAATAGACTTGGCGAGACCTGGCTCGGTTTAGGTTCTACAAGTCCATACAATAGTACACACAAGGAGCGAATGACTATTAAAATTGGTTACACAGTAAATATTCTACGTATCCAATAAACTTTATTTTAGAATTGTTTCATATGGATTATGTTGTTTTGAGTTATCGTCGTAGCGTCTTTGTGATATTGTGCTTTATATTTACCACTGGCAATACTCTAATTTAGAAAAGATAATTGCTAAACATACCATTTTATAACATAAGTAATAATAAATAGAAGAGCATTTTTTGTATAAATGTGATCATACTAAAGAAAGGTATTTATATATTAATAATACATTTTATATATTCTCAAAGATCTAGAAACAACTAAGCATAGAGTGAGCCACAATCGCTTGTTCTCTTTTAGATAACGCCCCCGCCTTGGTTAGGTTAGCTTATTGAAAATTCGACTGTAATACCTTCTGTGCATGGACACTGTTACAACGCACTGAATAGATCAATATCACAACTTGGACGTCATCAAAATGTATGAGTCCAGCTCGATACAATAACCTACACGCACATTATCACAAGTTTGTGTAATACACGTGTTTGTATCTACACAAACTTTACGCACCCGACGAGCAGGCAGTGACCATTCAGTCTACAACTATGCTTACCGAAGGATGGTAGCTCAGAGATCGTTAAGTTGTAATACCCTTTGACAACGCGATGATTTATAATGCTCGTGAGAATAAGTGACTAATTAAACGAGTATGTATAAATTATGGAAATTACAATGATTTTTTAACTACAAGATAAAGTAATTTACCACAAAAATCACAAGTTAACAGACCTACAAGTCATAGTTCTATAATCTGATGCAGTTTAATTAGTATATAATGTTAGTTTAGCCTGTATATCAATAGTTTGTATCAGTGAGGTCATAGCTAGTGTATTTTTGTTGCAAGTTACTTATCTATCTAATACCTACATAACCTTGTACACTGACTGTCAGTTATCGTCAATTTAAGTCGAAATTTGCATGCACTCGATGTACGGACGTTGGGAATATACGAGTACCTACCGTCTTGAATGACGAGTGAATGTTTTACATCTTACAATGACCACCAACAACGTGATTGTAAAGGCGGCAAGCTATATAAATATATGGTATCACAAAATTAACAATTTAAATTCTTACATGAAGCATAAAATGTAAAAATGCATTTTACATTCTGTACCTATCTGAAACGGAGATGTTAATAGTAAATAATACTGCACTGTTCCAATCTTTTTTTACGTTAAGCGAATACCATATTCAGAATAAGCTTAAGTGCCACACTAGAAAATTGGTATGTAATATTATGTGGCCTTCTGAACCCTAAAATGTGCCTGCCAAACAACAGATGGAACTCATTTTCCAAATGTTTAATTGTCAAATGTCATAACATAAAATCAATTAAAAAGTATTTTTTTTTATTAACAAGATGAAATAATTGAAATATCCCGTATGCCGCGGTAAGTAGTTAACATTGTAGTGAAGTGACAATATAATGGCAGTATACCACAAAGACGCGCGTGTGGCCGGGCGACTAGCTGGGCGGCTGCGGCTCGGTGCTGACGATGACCTGCACGACGTAGCCGGGCGTGACCTTGGCCTCCTCCACCAGCAGCCGGTCGCCCAGCAGCTTGCCGCCGTAGAACCATCGCTGTCGCCACGGCTCGATATTTTCTTGAGCCTGAAATTGTATTACCTATATTTTATTACTTAGCTAATATTAGCTAGCAAACGATTTTGGTCTGTTAGGTTTTCAAATGTCGATATCCGTGACCACAAAAACTTTCATCGTCATCATATATGCCGTAGGACGTCCACTGTAGGACATAGGCCTCCCCAGAAGATTAACCACCACATCCGAACGACCGGTTGTAGGCGGCGGAAAAACAATGTCAAACATAATGTTTTGCAAACAAAATTTGTTACCTGTGCGGTCGGGCTTTTTGACGACAAAAAAAAGTTTGCTGTGCTAGAAACATCGTTTTCCTGTAATATTTACTAAAACATGTATCAACTGGAACTTATAAAAAAAATCGTCATCACAAACTTCGTTCAAAGTTAAGGGGGCAAGGTTTGTAGGTTTGGTACAGAAACCTAAAAACACGTATGCACTATCATTGCATCACCGATGAAATCGTTTAACATATTTTATCAAGTCAAGTACCCACCCGTCTGGCCAGCCAGATAGGAAGCCAACTGTTCTACTCCTATTATCCTGTGACGAGGAGAACCCAATGCTTAGTAGTGGGACATATTGGGTTAATAACGATAATATTGAATGAATCAAGAACACGACCGAAATAGTCCCGTTTGTAACAAGTAGTCCATACCATAACGTTAGTTTAGTATCAAACGTCTATAGCAGGTCATCGTAATTGTGGCGTTCAAAATTGAAAGCCATTTAAACAGTCGACGACGACCTTTGTGATCGAGCCGAAACTCACAACACGCATAGGGTTGTCACCACCATACATTTCTGACGTTTTTAAATATTTATCGTTGCTGGGTCAATGTCATATAAAAATATACAGAAAATAAAGTATACCTCATAAGGGATTTACTCCTTTTAGCATTAGTATGAAAGTTTACATAGCAATTTACTACAGTTTTCCGATAGGGCACACATACCTATCTCTTAGCAATATCGGAATAATTGATCACTGTCAGAATCATCCTAGTAATGGGTGGATGTTTGTAACTCGACCACGGTAGAACGACTCAAAGAAACTATGAAATTCTTGTGGGATAGTACGTACTACAATTATTGAATACTACAGAAATTAGGCCATAGCCGCGGGCGACATCTAGTCTCAAATAAAAGTAGGTAGGGAAAAATTACAGTATGTAAGTACGTAATTCCAATTCCCAAGCACCTTTTTCGTCAGCCCTATACAAACTATACAAAGGCGCGGCTCGGTTGCAAAATTTCGCATCGCGTCGCTTACGTCACACGTGACCGTGTTTCGAGCTCGCTGCACAATACATATTTTATTGGTGCTTTACTAACTACACCTTTAGGACAACGAGGATCATACAGTTACTCATCGAATAGGCACTTACATATTAATGAATTGTCACGTGTGCATATTGCAGCGTATCGCCTGAGAACCGCACTGCTAGGTTTGGCTATGTTTTTTACAAAATACTTTACAAAATTTCATCGCCTAAATTCTTTACGAATTTTGTAAAGCTCTTTTCAATTAATATTTACAGGAAGATGTAAGTAGAGTAAAGTAAATATTAATTAAAGTCAGACCGGTATTTTCCATAATCAATATTAAAAGGTGATATATCTAATAGCCTTGTCGAGAGCCTTAATTATGTAAATAATACGTGTGATTATTCTAATAGCGTGACTCATTGAACATGTTTGTCAACAATGCTAAAGTATTCTTCTTATTCAATATGTTTCCACTATTTTGATCTGTTACGATTAATAGTTACGATGGTGATAAATTGTCATCCCTTTCTATAGATATGCACGAAGACAGGCGAGTGACAAGTATATAAGACCGCACTGTCGCTTTTGTTGATAACATAATAATTTAATTACGCTTTTCACACTCAATAAACTTAAATCTCACTTCATCTCAACTGACCAGTACTTCCACACCAGAATTCCATCTACCTAGAGTCTGGAGAGGCAGGTAATCTGTCATACAGGTCTCCTAGTTCAGACACCAGTCACCTGCTTCCCACATAGAGTATACACTTATACAGTGGTTTGTAATTGTGACTAAATATTTGTATCAACTGTTATCTATTGTGTAAACTGTGTGAGAGAGAAAACTAAATTTATTTGTATTTATATTTAATTACACTTGATTTTTTTTTACACTAGCTTCCACCCGGATCGGAACAGGTGGAAAAAGACCACTGATCGCCTAAAAGGGCAGTCATGATCCTCAGCAAAGAGGCAACAATTAAGAAAAGAAACTCTCACCTAACTCCGCTCCGCAAGATGTTATGTAACCTATGTGCTATCCCAGAATGTAATATATGTATATATATATATATATATATATATATCTATGTGCAAAATTCGATACAGATCGTTTTGGCGTAATTGAGCAAAAGACATAATACCTATATCCATCCATCCTTACTTTTGCATTTACTTAAAATATTATAGGATTGTTGATGGATTGGTCGGAGTATTCTATTTTTTATTTCTGTTACAATCTATTCAGTGCGCCTATAATAATCAATTAAATTTTAGGAATTTTGATAATTAATTAACAATAAAGAACGATTTGCAAGCAACTAAGACACGAAAAAACCTGTTGATTGCACACAGAAACAGATAATTAAAAAATTGTTAGCACATCATCGCGATCGTCTGCGTCTAATCAATGAAGGTTAAATAACTAAGCAAAAATAAGGTTTGGTCACACGACGGATTGTATTCGAATTAATGTTAGACTGTCGTGTCCAACATATTTATACAATAAAAAAATGGAAAGCATTTATTCATCTTGGTTACACAGTAACTGTTTTGATAGCCGCAATATAATTATAATTTTGCGGATAATTATCCGTAAATAGTGTCAGCAAATTTGCCTACAACCAGTTCACTGACTGGGTTCAGCTAAGACAAAATGAAGAATCTCTTACAACTTTTTATTTATTATGTAGCACTAGTTACTAGGAACATTATTTAAATGCGTTTTGTCGTCGCAAATGTCCTGCATTTCCTGTGGGATTTTACGTAAAACGACGTGTATATAGCCTATAACCCATACTTCAAATTATAAATAGCCTTTCACAACCGATTGCTAAACATATTATGCTAGTTCCTTGAAAATTAATTATAATAATATACTCATAATTGATTTCATTCACGAGAATATGAATAGGTACCACTGACTTTCTAACTTTGATAAATTGTATTTTACAGTTTTGGCAAATCAATATTTATTGATATGCCCATGTTATGTTACCAAGTTACCTTAGATGGGTTCATAATTATAGCAACATCCGATGGACCTCAATGGACATCCTATGAAATTGGAAATAAAAAACTGTGAATCGAACCTGGCACCAACTGTTACCACAACGAGACAGTTTATATCAACTGATAATAAATAATATAGTACTCACATGTAATTTATTCTTGCACTGTGCAATAGTGTGCCTGGAGTAGACCGCCAGATCGACGTCCTTGCAAGTGTTGGAGAGTCTCAGGCGCAGAGAGAGCTCCGCGCCGCCCTCCACCGGCTCTGACCACTCCGCGGGCGAGTCGCGCCCGCTCGCCTCCTTCACCATGTTTATGGGTGGCGATAAACAGTATATTGGAACCTGGACAACAAAATCAACACTTAGAGTTGAAACCTGTTTTTTTTATACCACGACGGTGCCAAGCAAGCGTACGGCCCGTCTGATGGTGAGCAGTTGCGCAACACCAGGGGGTCCATAGGCAACGAGTGCAGTGCCGACGTTTAAACCTCTTCCTTTCCCAATTAGCTCTGGACACCACTACTAACAAGCAAGAACACAACACGCGTGTTATTATGGCTGCAGTCCTCTGTAGGGTGCACACTGGAGGTGGCGTGTGGCTCACTTTGAACAGGGATTACCTACTTTTTTTATGATCTTAAGAATATTCAAGATAACTGAACTAAAATTAATGTTTAACAGCAAAGTTTCACTTGCATCAAAATTTTACTGTTGCAATTCTGTTTCTTCCAAATGTATTGGTGAATTACGGATATCAATATCTTTATCCGTGGATATCTGACACACTGATATCTGATACACCTATATATTGTAAGAAAAAAAAATTAAGGCACAAAAAAAAGTGCATGACATTTAAATTTAAGCACATGTTGCTGCACTTGACTTTATTTAATATATTAACTGTGCAACCTTATTGCATAAACCTGCATAATGTATTGGAACTTTTAGTTATGTAGCATTAAAGTCCAATCGATTTCTGAACAGTACCTACCCACTTGTGGTGAAACAATGTGAAGGGCCCCACAGACTATCAGTTTGCCGGACGATGACGGCCTGTCGATAAAGCGAGGAAGGTCGTCTATTGGCTATTCAAAGTTGCAGTAGCCAATAGGCGACCTTCCACGCTTTACTGACATGCCGTCATCGTCCGGCGAACTGATAGTGTGTGGCGCCTTTTAATAATAAATAGTGTGTCAGACAAATTAATTGCAATGGTTGCTACAAATTGTAATTAAATTACAAAAAGATAGCTCCAAAATTTCGCAGAACTTCTATCAAAACATAATATACTGTGATGTGAAATGTCATATTTATTAACTGATTTACACAATAATTGATAAGAACAAGTAAATATAATAAAAAAAAATTAATAACCCGACTGCAAAAAATCAACAGAGACCGTAAAATTATTGTAATATTATTATACCTGATTAAATTTAAATACACAAATATATACATATTAACATATGCATATATTTGTAATCTCCATTTGATTCCCTTTATTTTGATACACTAATCAATAGGTTTGGTTAAAAAAGAAAAATTGAACTACTTACAATTTGGAACCATTCAATTATGTATAATCTCTTTTTGAATATATGTAATCTCCTTTTGATTCTCTTTATTTTGATGCCAAACTCGATAGGTTTGGTTAAAAAAAAATTGAACTTCTTACAATATGGCGTCAAAAGCCTGCTGTTTAAGTCTTTTTATTTTTAAAACCTATCTAAGGACACTTGGGTTTTCTAGACGAATCTAACGATACACTAATTGTCAAAATTCATCCAGCCGTTTGGAAGATTCGTGGGAATAAAGAAATTTACAAACATATAAGATACGCGCGAAAAACAATACCCGTCCTGACAGTCGGGTAAAAATTGGCAATTATTTATGAATTTATATTGGATATACTGCTATATGCTTGATCTACTATCAGTCTGCCTTATATATATATAAGGCAGACTGATAGTTATTTTAACCACATTCACACAGTGCTATCTAGTCCCAAATTAAGCAAAGCCAGTTAGCTGACAAGGTTGAGCCTTGAGAAGAACTGGCAAGAAACTCAGGCCACTCTTTTTAAAAGCCAAAGTAATTACAATTTCAATTGGTTATTTGAAATATCATAGAATGGAACAGAACCAAAATACAATATGCTTACTAAATTAATAATAATAAAATAATTCTTCCAGGCATTTCTGTCTTCGGTTTTCTATTTCCATAGTTGTTGCATCTTTTTTTTAAATAAGAATTGACCCAAATATAATAAGTAAATATATTTATATAATATATATCATCATAATTATGTTCGCTCATCTAGCGTTCAACCAATCACCTCTTCAGCTTTATAATATTAGAATAGATTTATCTTTACAAAACTATGTTACACTCTTGGTTGAGGACAAAACATTCTAAGAGCAAAAACGTTTTCAATTATAAAAATATCAATTTTGAAAAAAATAATACACAGCTGATGTATATACATATATTGAATTATGATTGAATGTGCAAAGTAAAATATTAGGTACCTGATATCTAGTGCCCCACTCATCATAGCACTCAGTGAGGTAGCCGTTGGGGACTGATACACTGGCCCCGTCGAGTATTGCCTGTGCCAGCTGGAAGTCCATCGCCTCGGCGGCGACCGCGGCCGCTCGCAGAGCGTCCCAGATCTCCTTCCGTCCTTCGAACGCCGGCGCTGTGTCCCAAAATTCATCCCTTTTACTCCGCAATTGTCCTTCCGTTAATGGCACATCCGATTTCCACCGTATAGTTTCATGACACAGCGACTGATTTTTCCTCAGACCCCCTACAACAAAGAATTATGAGAACACGCACTCGACGTCTCCACGGCGACAGATGACCGCTTACCCTACCTGAATTAGGCCGAGACACCGTAGCCGAAGACTCCTCTATGGGCCCACTACCACTCCTAGTTATTCCTATGCAACCTCCCATTATGATCACATTCTACAATTGCTCATTTAACAAATATTTACAAAAAAATTATTAACAAATAACATTTTTTATCTTCTGTACGCTTCTGTCAAAAAAGATTAGCTGTATGTGTTTTGATTATGCTATGAAAGGTCGCATGTAAATTAAACACGTTCGCTAGAAAATTAAAAAAAAATATTTAGTTTAATGAATATTTCTTTAGTACATTTGCGAAGATATTGTTATTCATAAAATCAGAAAATTACTTTCTAATCTAAATGTATTAAATTAAAGTTAATTGTATGTAATATCTTTAGCTTACTAAATAATTAAACGTAAGTGACGTAATTGTCATGTTTTTATGCAATGGCAATATTACTATGCTGCGTTTAGTTTAAGTTTCTTTGTACAGAATTATATTTATTTCTATAATCACTTCTATAAAATGAAGTTAATTTGTATTTACTTGAACAATAATAATTATAAAATTATGATTAAAAATATTAAAATCAGTACTAAATTAAGTAAATTTTCTTGATTTATATCCACCACCGCTAACCACCGGTTTCGAGCAAAAACCATACGTGAATCATATTAAATGTCAATTGTCAGTCAGTTTAGTGGTCAGTTTACAATGTCAGGTCAGATGTCATGCATGAGTCAGCCTACATTCCGACATGTCTATCCTATCAGTATTATGATATTATCTATTCTATGGACAATAGAACATCCAACAGCCGGCAGCCACGGGGTATAAGTGTTCTGTGATCTCGATATCCATCTCCATAGATTTTAATATACCTGTTACATCTCGCTAAAGTTTACAAAATAAATAAACAAAACAAAATAGAGTAGTAGGTAACAATACAACTAAACGAAAATGAATAAGGCATTTAGGAAGAAGATGGCGCTTAATAAACTCGAAATAAAAAACTACAAAGTAAACAATGTGAGTAGGTAACTAAAGTCTGTTTTTGTAGAAAATTACAGTAATAATTTCACAATTTTAGCGACGATATCGAAGTTGTTGATGAAAAAATCTTTGCAGGTACCGCCGACCGCCTACTATATAACAAATTTTATAGATGAAAGTGAAGAAAATTCGATTTTATCGAACATTTATGCTGTACCAAAGCCAAAGTGGACCCAACTATCTAACAGAAGACTGCAGAACTGGGGTGGCATACCGCACAATAATGGTATGATAGCAGAAACAATACCATCATGGATTGACAACTGTCTTGACAAAATAGATTACCTTAATGTGATGAAGGGTAATAGACCAAATCATGTTTTAGTAAATGAATATCTACCCGGACAGGGTATTATGCCACACTTAGATGGGTCTTTATTCTACCCAACGATTACAACAATATCAGTGGGTTCACATATTGTATTAAACTTTCTAAAACCTTCTGCACATGATACTAATCGTAAAGCTGCATTCTCATTTTTAATAGAACCAAGAAGTTTGTTAATATTACAAGAAGACCTTTACAATAATTATTTGCATGGTATAGGTGAAGTGGAAGAAGATACACTAGATGAGTCTGTGGTGAACTTAGACTTGTGTTCAAATAAGTATACACAGGGTGCTACAGTGAAGAGAGATAAAAGAGTATCTCTGACTATTAGACATGTACCAAAGACAACAACATTCAAAATTAATATTGGAAACCAAAAGGAATAAAATGCTAACCCATTACTGCCTCCCTCCTCGGCAAGGATCCTCCTCTCCTCTATCTAGAGAGCTGAGAGGGTCAATCCCAAAATCCACTCCAATGTTAGTTGCTGGATCACACATACCACATTCTTTCTTTCTTTCTTACAATGTATTCCTACATCTTTAGCAGATGGCAAGTCATGTTATAATAAGTACGTATAAATTGTGAAGTGTTAATATCACAAATTGAAATCAACATTGGTGCTGCCGGTCAGAATCAATCTGGGACCACATTATTTGTATGACGGTCACTTATCCATATGGCCACTGTGCCACTGTGGATATAAACCACTACTAAAATTGTTTGACTTAGAACTTTGTATAAAATAATGTTCCTCTAGTAATCTTTATACTAATAAAGCTTTCTTGAAAATTTATATCTGGTGGCTTTTGAACAACTTGTTTCTGAATATACATTGTACAATTTTATCCATTTATTAAATTTTATAATTAACTAGCTTATGCTCGTGACTTCTCTCGCGTAGATTTCGATATTTACATAGGCCTAGTAGTGTATGTACTTTGTAAACGTTCCTCAGGGTTGGCTTTTTGAAACACCATGAAGTATCCGTTTACTCGTTTCTTAATTGGATTGGTATTTGTGTGATCATTTTCGTATATAACGCCCATGGCGCCGTCTTTTATTAAAAGATAAAATTATTTGTTCGTTTATTTGTGTGTAAAAATGTGCTAAGCTCGACGTAACTTCAATACAATTTCTCGATTTAAACTTTGATCCCCCATTTCAGCCCTTTCGGGGTTAAATTTTGTAAAATCAATTATGTTCATTTTGGATACCTTCCATACGAATGTTTAAATCAAAGAACACTATTTCAACAAAATTTTATTTCTAACCAGAAATCCCAGATAAGTATCAAGATTAGTTGAAGGGGTGCATGGGTAGTTGGTAGATTTTCATACGAATGGAGTACAACACCCTCATTATTTTCTTCACTTTTTTGCCAAGCTTACATTTCATCACAAAAAAAAAAAATTGCATAATCGTATGGATTATGGAATCGCTCAATGCGTTAGTCCGATTCGAACGTGGTCGGTTTTTTTATTTATTATTACCCACTATATCCGTGTCACGCCTGATTATAAGCGGTTACCCTAGTGTATGGACGTCTGCCGCTGATGTCATATCAAGTTCCGGCGGCCCACCCGTGACGGCGAAGAGTCGGTGCACAGAGGGGTTTAGTGGGTATTCCGGCCTCAGCCGGCGAGTCCCACATAAATGCATTCCCCTCTTAAAAAAAAAAAAAAAAAAAGTGTATGGACGTCTGCAACCCCAGGGGCATCACGAGCGCGTTGATGACCTTTATGAAACCTATTCACTCCTTGAATGAAGAACCCCATACTGTTTCTCCTTGGGGAAACCTCGTTGGGGAGTTCATTACATAAACTTATCGAATATTACCCCTGACTGGCCTGTTGGTCTAGTGGTTAGTGACCCTGACTGCTAAACCGGAGGTCGTGGGTTCGATCCCCACCCAGGACAAATCTTTGTGTGAAGAGCATAATGGTTTGTTCTGTGTCTGGGTGTAATTTATCTATGTCTATAACATGTATGTATTTACAAAAAAAAAATGTATTTAAGTAGTATATCAGTTGTTTAGTACCAATAACACAAGCAAATATAATTGCTTAATTTGGGACTAGATGGCGCTGTGTGAATGTGGTAGAATATTATTATTATTATTACCTACATAAGTGATAAGACAGCAAAGTACCGAAATTTAGAATGCATAAATGCATATTTACACATATTCACAGCGCCATCTAGTCCCAAATTAAGAAATTATATTTGCTTGTGGTTTATGTACTAAACAATTGATATAGGTACTACATAATTTATATTATACTTTTTTTGTGATTACTTATTTATAGATAAATAATACACCATATCGGAGACTCCATTTATAAAATAGAGTGTGCCACAAGGTAGAGTGCTTGGGCCGTTACTATTCCTGATTTACATTAATGACTTTCCACAATCGGCAAAACATAATATGGTTCTTTTTGCCGATGACAGCACATGTGTAGGCACATGTGTAAATGTTTTAATTTACCTAATTAAATATGAAATTGACATAAATGATTCTCACACTGATATGATAAATTGGCATATTAATAATGACTTAGAAATCACTAAAGCAACCTGAATTAAGTGAACCTATAAAAGTCATAAAATAGAATAGTCTTATACCAGCGGTAGAACTCATATAGGGAAGCAAAGTTTCTTATCACACTTAAGGGCCCGATATTGCTTGTAAGTATAGGACGACGATTCTCACAGTGCGTCTTTTAACTTAGTCAAAAGACCCGGGCTGGTATCCAGGTGCTTCAGACCACAGATAACAGTAGTAAGTACTCCATATGGGGCCGGACTTGCGATTTATATAGTAGCAGCCGTTGCGGAGGTGTGAAGTAGGTACTGCCTTGCTCTGTTGAGCACGTCGAGCTTCTTGGATGCCTACTTGGCCTCATCTTCCAAATGACATTGACAAATGACGTCGCTGGAAATGTCGACACCGAGGATCCCTATACTATTAAGTACAGATAGTAACGTTTTGTGGAATATGTTTTCACTCTTCTGCAATGACTTATTTTAGCTCCCTGATGTGTTGTGGACCAGGTTGCGCTGATTTTACTCATCTCTTTAGGGCATCACAGACATGCTTAATTGGATTCAGGTCTGGACTGCGAGTTGGCCAGTCTAAACGATGGATCCCAAGTTCTTTTATATTATACGCTTCCTTGTCTCCAGAACGATGAGCGAGAGCTGAAAATGGAATCTTCTCCAAGTCCAGGTATAATGCAGGTTGTGCATGTGGAATTAGAATCACCGTTATGTACCGGTGTGCATTTAATGTTCCATTTTCTATGAAACTAACTAAGCATAGCGTTTTCCTGATCTTCGCAGCACGCCCCGCGTCGATCCTTACCTACCATTTAAAGTGATTAGCATCATACTTACTTACCCAAAAATATGAGAGAGCTACCCTTGTCACTATTTCAAAACCGCCTCATGTCCAATAGATCATTGTTTTTCTCAATACAAGAATTATTATTTATGAATTAGGTATAAAATAAATAAAAGTTTGTATGTACTGACATAGATTGATAAATCATTTATTCGTTATTTATTATTAATATTGTTGTATAACTTACTTAAGTGAAATAGGTGAATGTATCTAAATGGACATATTGGAAAGTAGTATAATTTGAATGAATACTTAGGTACCTAAGTACCTACCTAATTAATTAATAATATCTAGACTAATTTCAATATTTATGCATTACTTAATACTTTAATTTTACCGAGTATGTAAATAATATTGTTGTTACAATTTTGCATGCTGAACTAAGTAGGTGAAATATGTAACCTACCAAATGTAAGAACTGTTAAACACCATATTTCAAGGAAATAAATGATTATGATTAGGTATGATCGGAAAACAATACTCTGTTCCAGTCCACCTTAGTCCATTATACAAAAACAGAGCAAAATGAAGTCGGGCATCTCGGTCCTCACGCAGTAATTTAGAGACCCCCAGGCCGGATGGTAACTGATATTGGCATTCAAAAGCCTCCTCCTGACTTTCCATAAGCTAAGTTTGACCTCCTACTACTTTGAGGCTCTTCTTTAGGCCAACACTTGACGCCTTACGTTTCCGCAACGCCTGAGTCACCAAAAAATGGTCAGCTTATGGCTCTGCGCCGCTCTTTCTTCTCGGACCTGGTTTTCTTTTGACCGAACCTGTCTCTAGATACCGTTTTTATCTCTAAATTTTGCAGTTATTTTGTCGAAGAATTTTCTAATATTTATTTTATTGAAGATATTATGTAAGTATTTTACATTTATTTTTTAATAAACCTATTTTGTTTTGGATTTGTTTTTTAACCGACTAAGTTACTACTACACCGAAGTAGAAAGTGCAAGGCGAATGACCAGTGTACAAAAACCATTTTTGTCTAATTAGATCCACCACTGCACTCCGGTGCAGAGTCCTATCCACCCAATAATACACTAAAAACAGCTTTGGGGCCCCGGGTCACTTCCCCGTCTAGACCTCCGGTAGCTACATTATTGTACCTACTATTCTTCATTTAAAATGAATACTTAGGGAAGTCCTTATTAAATTCATAATTTTGTAACAAATCTAGAGGGCTTACCTACATTTTTAGGTAAAAGTGTTTTTGTATATTTTTGTCCTAAAATGATACTTTCAAAATTATTTTCGTGTGGCAGACTTTATCAAAGGATACAGAATGACAGAGGGATACTCAGGTCATACGCTTCTGAGGTATCAGCTGCTTTGCCTGCAGATTGTGGCACGAGTGCAGGGGACTCGGGGGAGAAAAAGCTAGATAGCAGCATGGTGAGCTCTTACTAGATAGAAAGGATCCCAGAAATGAAATATCCGCAATCCGTTTTCATTTCTGGGAGCAATTGATTCTTGAAATTAGAAAGAGACATTTTAATTATAGGTCATCATCATCATTTCAATCCATACTTAAACATCTTACTGCTGGGCACGGGTCTCCTCCAAAGAATGTGGAGGGAATTTAGCCTACGATACCACACACGCTGGCCAGACGGGTTGGTATAGGGTTTGTTTCGAATTTTCATTTTCTTGCAGTGCTCTTGTTTGCTTATGGTTAGAAAGAAGAAATAATGAAAAAACATTTATTTTAAAAACTCCTACTCTTACTCCCTTAGTCGACTTTTACGATACCCACGGGTTTAGATGGGGTAGTGACATTTTGTATTCTTAATCCGTCACTAGATATATACTTATTTATAAGGTAAATATATTTAATTTTAACGGTTTTATTTGATTCAGAAAGGCCTTGTGTTGGGCGTGTATGAAAGTAAAAACGAGTTCTGTTTGACCCCGGCTGCTGAAGAAGTGAACCAAAAGACTGGCGGCAAGATATGCCAACATTTAAACCAGTAAGTTCTCTTCTTCCATTAAGTAGTTATACTATAAGTATTGTATACCTACCTACTCTGACTATAAGGTACATGCTGTGTGCTTATTTTCTGTTTGCAGGCTCTCAGGCCAGATGAAATTGGGCAGAGCATTCGTATTAACAGATTTGTTGCCAGAATACGACGCAGTGGCGCTCTCATCGCTAGGTCCTAAAGATTCTGCATATTGCGAACTAGAGTCACTTGACGAAGCAAGGGTTTGTAATATATTTACCTTCCTATATGTGGGTATATTTAATTATATATATTACTCATTATTATATTTTTTTTTCATTTGTCAATCCCAGTAAAAGAGTGGATAGTTTTGAGTTTACGTAAGAAGTATTTGTCAGGAGAACGTGCGGTGGTGCGTGGGCGCGGGCGTGCGCCTGCTAATGTCTCGCGGCTGTGGCTCGGTGCAGGTGGACCCCGCCACGGCGCCCGACGCCGCCGCCGAGGCCGCTGAGCTAGCGGCCTGGAGGTACCGCACACAATCTCACTATTATATCAAAATGTTCTAAATAAACAGAGTGGTCAAAATATCTGCCTAAGTAAATATGCTTAATATTTATACATTATATTGTCTATGTTTTTGTCCAGATTCGACATATTCAAAGCCCCAGGCGACCGCAAGCCTGACTGCCATGTGTCTCCGTATGGCAAGGACGAGGGTAAGCTGTGGCAGCAAGGTTCGATTCGTGGTCGGGCGCAGAACTGGGCGAGATACCTCTCCGACATGCCCGCTAACAAGATGACACCGGTCGATCTAGCACAAGTACGTACTTACATACTACTACATTTCTACCTACATTATGTATGTTGGAGATTAGGTACGTACTCTACCGTAAAGGTTATGTACATACCTACTTGTATCGCGTAAAGCTGTTGGTCCCGGTTATCACATAATGTGTATCTAATGGTTAAGTCAATTTGGAAACCTTCTGGACGACTTGATAAATTACAACACTAAGGCAGGTGCCTCAAGCCCACACGCTAAGAAGACTAGAATGGTATTTTAGTTATAAATACCTAGGTAGGTACTTATACTTAAACCTACATATTTAGATAAGTTAAAAATGAAAGTCGATTCGACGGATAGTTTTTTTTATAAAGATTAATATTAAAGTAAATATTTGTATAATATGTAGGTACTTACAATACAAGTTACATATTTCAACAGTACCCACTACCAATAAGTAACTATTCATTATAATAGTCTTCATAAGTTCATACACGCTGTACTGTCGATCGTATTACGTAGGTATATAAAAACAGTCTGTCAACTACAGACATTGAACGTGTCAGAGACGTGCCGTGGCAGATAAATTAATATTTTTCTTTAGAATTAGACAGCCCGTGTCTGTCGGAGTGTGCGCAGTGTCTGGCACGGCGCGTGTCTGTACATATAACGGCGTTCCCGTGGGCAGGCCGCCATCGACGCGCGGTGTCTGGCACGGCGCGTGTCTGTAGATATAACGGCGTTCCCGTGGGCAGGCCGCCATCGACGCGCAGTGTCTGGCACGGCGCGTGTCTGTAGATATAACGGCGTTCCCGCGGGCAGGCCGCCATCGACGCGCAGTGTCTGGCACGGCGCGTGTCTGTAGATATAACGGCGTTCCCGTGGGCAGGCCGCCATCGACGCGCAGTGTCTGGCACGGCGCGTGTCTGTAGATATAACGGCGTTCCCGCGGGCAGGCCGCCATCGACGCGCAGTGTCTGGCACGGCGCGTGTCTGTAGATATAACGGCGTTCCCGCGGGCAGGCCGCCATCGACGCGCAGTGTCTGGCACGGCGCGTGTCTGTAGATATAACGGCGTTCCCGTGGGCAGGCCGCCATCGACGCGCAGTGTCTGGCACGGCGCGTATCTGTAGTTATAACGGCGTTCCCGCGGGCAGGCCGCCATCGACGCGCAGTGTCTGGCACGGCGCGTGTCTGTAGATATAACGGCGTTCCCGTGGGCAGGCCGCCATCGACGCGCAGTGTCTGGCACGGCGCGTATCTGTAGATATAACGGCGTTCCCGCGGGCAGGCCGCCATCGACGCGCAGTGTCTGGCACGGCGCGTGTCTGTAGATATAACGGCGTTCCCGCGGGCAGGCCGCCATCGACGCGCAGTGTCTGGCACGGCGCGTGTCTGTAGATATAACGGCGTTCCCGTGGGCAGGCCGCCATCGACGCGCAGTGTCTGGCACGGCGCGTGTCTGTAGATATAACGGCGTTCCCGCGGGCAGGCCGCCATCGACGCGCAGTGTCTGGCACGGCGCGTGTCTGTAGATATAACGGCGTTCCCGCGGGCAGGCCGCCATCGACGCGCAGTGTCTGGCACGGCGCGTGTCTGTAGATATAACGGCGTTCCCGTGGGCAGGCCGCCATCGACGCGCAGTGTCTGGCACGGCGCGTATCTGTAGTTATAACGGCGTTCCCGCGGGCAGGCCGCCATCGACGCGCAGTGTCTGGCACGGCGCGTGTCTGTAGATATAACGGCGTTCCCGTGGGCAGGCCGCCATCGACGCGCAGTGTCTGGCACGGCGCGTATCTGTAGATATAACGGCGTTCCCGCGGGCAGGCCGCCATCGACGCGCAGTGTCTGGCACGGCGCGTGTCTGTAGATATAACGGCGTTCCCGCGGGCAGGCCGCCATCGACACGCTGTGTCCGCTGGGCGTGGTGGTGCAGGCGCACGACCGCGAGTGGATCGTGGCACAGCGCATGCGCGCGTTCCTGGCGGTGGCGCGCGGCTCGTGCGACGAGCCCATGTTCCTGGAGTGCGCCTACCAGGGCGCCAAGGTCGAGACGCCGCCCGTGCTCATCGCCGCCAAGGGCGTCACATTCGACAGGTTACGGCACTTCCATTTTATACTTTCTCGTTTTACTAAACAATTTCTACTTAGGTTACTAAACGTTATCCGTTATATATTATTATTAATCCTACTAATATTATAAATGCGAAAGTTTGTAAGAATGTTTGGATGTTTGGATGTTTGTTACCAGTAAACGAAAAAACCACTGAATAGATTTCAATGAAACTTTGCAGTAATTTACCTTATACATCAGAATAACATATAGGCTATATTTTATCTAGATATCGCGTAAATTGGCTAAACCATGAGAACAAATGTAAAGTAAGTCGGAGAAAAATCTGCCATCTTATAGCTATTTCTGATTTCTCTACGTAAACCGTTAGTTTTACATAGGGACAATGTATGGAGGAATTGTTACTCTTAAATAGTTATAAAAAAAAGTCCGCGACAGCATATGCCTATCTTTTATGTGGAAGTCGATATAGAGAGAATAGTGAGCAAGAAATACATTTAAATCGGATACTGCATTTAAAGTGAAAAATTTCATGGTATTAAACTAATTCCTAGGAATGTAAATACCTTTATCACTTTTGTCATTTAATGTAGATAATTTTTGTCGTTTACACTAAGTTATTTCGACAAATAGTTTAAAAGTTATTACGATATTATATGAAATGTATATAATCCCAAAAATCTTATAATAATACTGTATGTCACCCGTGACTTCGCTTACCTGTTATTTTGTTCCTGTGACCACAGCAACTTTTCACTTTTAGAGGGGAAATTTCGGCCAATATTTTCTAAGCACAGATAATTACTTCAGATTAAACATAACCAATATTACGTGATTGATTAGAATAGTACTTATCTTTGTAAACATCCATCCCGTGTCTTTTTGGTTAAAATTATCAAATATACAAACAAACATTCATCCTTTCAACTTTGTGTATGTATATTACTATATTTATCAATGTCAGCCCTAATGACAATTCAGTATGACAGATTAAAAAGAAATCAAAGATCTCTTTTTTCTTTTTGCTTACTATACAACCTCATTACTTGAATATATTACTAATCATTCACCAGTAAATTCAAAGAATATATTATGACAATTGTGTAGTAAAATTATCAAATAAAGTAAAATATGTAATAAAATATTTTTTGTAGAAAAGTAAATACATATATTGCAGTATCAAGGTAGTATAGTAGCAGAATACAAATACCATAGACCTAGGATCCGCGCGCTTTTTTTTTATAACGATTTTTTTTATTTATGGCGGTACGAAGTACGCCGGGTCAGCTAGTAATATAATTATATTAATCTACCCTCATATCAGTTTTTTATTTGATCTTTCACATCCCTATTTGACGAGATTAAAAGTTTACTAGGTATTTTATAATGTACTCTCCAAGAAAATGTTTTAAAACAATCAACATACTTACATAAAGATACCTAATTAAGTACATGGTTGTCTTTCAGTGGGGGTCTCTGCCTAAAGAAATGTTCGTCAATGACGGAGAACCGTGGCAGCATGGCTGGTGCTGCAGTCGCACTTGCAACCATTAAGGCGATAGCTAAACTCAAGGTACTATTAATTTCTCGAGTACCTAGCTTTTGACTTGAGGGAAATTAGAAAAACAACACTTTTCAGACTATTTTATTTTCGAAATTAGTATGTCCATATTTTTATCCCTGGGTGGCGGCTGCGCCGCAGAGGGTATTCACGTTTCCATATTAATTTACAGATACCAATAAACGTGGCAGTAGTAGTGCCAATATGTGAGAACATGGTCAGTGGACAATGTATGAAGGTGGGGGACATCGTGAAAGCTCTTAACGGACTCACTATACAAGTGAGTTCATTTATTTGAGATCTCCCTAGTTCTTCTGTCCAAAAAGGTTGTTAAATAATCTTCTTGCTTGCCGGGAGCGAGTTTAACGTATTTTATAATTAATTACTCGAATTGGTAACCGTTCTCAAACTCTACAGTTTGAGTTGTTATCATGTTGAGTTGTTATCATGTTGAGTTGTTAACATGTTGTTATATCATTGTAGAAAGGGTTTTGCTCTTACAGATTGGTATTGGTTAAATCTTATATTTTAAGTCTGTCTGGTCCTAGATTAAAAACTTTGTGTAGTTTTATACGAAGTGGTGTTACACAGATAGAGAACACTGACTACGAGGGTAGACTGATGATGGCTGACGCGCTAGTGTACGGTCAAGCTCTCTACAAACCATCACTCGTCATAGATGTCGCTACTTTTACACGTATGTATAGATCTATATGTTTAATGTAAGTAAGTCTGACACTGACGGCCACCATCAGGGATTTTAATTTTGATTACACAAAATATTAGTCGAAATTTGTCGGTGAACTTATTCAAAAACTTTTAGTCTTTTGACCGCCACGTCAAAGCGGCGACATCTCCGTGTACCCTGAGAGTCAAGCCAATAAATTCAGTTTAAAAGAATGTTTTTACCCAAATTTTATCCCTAATTAGGCAAAATTGGTTTCCAAAGTCAAACTTAGTTCGTCTTATTTTAGAATTTCGACTAATTAGCAACAAATTTTGTGTTACCTTAATTAAAATCCGGAGAGATACTTATTTATTTATTTTATATGTACTAGTTTACTACAGAAACATGGGATCGGATAGGAAATAATAGGAATACTACTACTGTCGGCCTCGAGTAAGCAGTAAGTTTCGCTACGTGTTGTATAATCAATTCACGGGGGTTTACTTCCTTATGCAGGTGGCGTGCTGATGGCGACAGGCGGTGGCGCGTTCGGGTGCTTCAGCAACTGCAACACAGTGTGGCGCGCCACGCAGCGAGCCGGCGCGCTGTCGGGCGACCGGCCCTGGCGCTTCCCGCTCTGGCACTACTACCAGACACAGATCACCAGTACTCACCTCACTACTACATTTAGCATTAAACATTTTAGGGATTATTCCCGGTGTCCACCACCAATTTGTCCACCACTGGTGGACAGAAGAGAGACAAATTATGAAATTAAGTTGCTCTGTCAGTGGTGGACAGAGCAACTTATTTTGAAAAGTTCTGACATAAGGAACATATTTTGAAAAGTTCTGACACTGTCCACGAGTGGTGGACATAGGAACATATTTTGAAAAGTTCTGACACTGTCCACGAGTGGCGGACATAGGAACATATTTTGAAAAGTTCTGACACTGTCCACGAGTGGCGGACATAGGAACATATTTTGAAAAGTTCTGACACTGTCCACGAGTGGCGGACATAGGAACATATTTTGAAAAGTTCTGACACTGTCCACGAGTGGCGGACATAGGAACATATTTTGAAAAGTTCTGACACTGTCCACGAGTGGCGGACATAGGAACATATTTTGAAAAGTTCTGACACTGTCCACGAGTGGCGGACATAGGAACATATTTTGAAAAGTTCTGACACTGTCCACGAGTGGCGGACATAGGAACATATTTTGAAAAGTTCTGACACTGTCCACGAGTGGCGGACATAGGAACATATTTTGAAAAGTTCTGACACTGTCCACGAGTGGCGGACATAGGAACATATTTTGAAAATTTCTGACACTGTCACTATTAATACCAGAAAATATCTTTGTCCACTCCTGGCGTACGGGCTATTTTATATATATGCTATAATAAACGATAATATGAGGAAAATATTAATAAATAAATATACATAATTATTGTAGGAATAACAATTGTTATTTGTCTAATGTAGGGAACCTATGATTTTGTAGTAGCGTAAAAATTCATAATTACTGCATAATTATTGCAAAATTTAACACCGAAAACAATTTATTGTTCAGCTTTTCAAAATAGGTAAGATATTGATTAAAATATCCCGTACGCCAGGAGTGGACAAAGATAACGTTTTCGTATTAATATAGTAGTCAGAACTTTTCAAAATATTATGTTCCTATGTCCACCACTGGTGGACAATGTCAGAACTTTTCAAAATAAGTTGCTCTGTCCACCGGTGGTGGACACCGGGAAATAATCCTATTTTAGGATGCATGGCACTTGAGCTATTATATTAGTCATCATACCATACTGTGTGACTGACACTGGCTTTTTAATTTTGTTATCACAAGAAATTTGTCGCCAAATTTTAGAAATAGTCGGTAATGGTTCAAAAGTTATATAGGTGGCCCGTCTGGAGAACATCTCTCTTTTGGCCACTTTTAAAAAACTAGGGCGCGTAGCGAAGATCTGTTTCCTCCCAAATTTAGTCAAAGTTTGTCAACAAGTCACAGTTAGTTTAGGTTTTAGTTAAGCAGAAGATATAAAGAGAACTTGTATAGTACAAGAGGTTGAATGGCAATTTTTTCGATCTAACTCTTCGCCTATAACCTACAAATTGAACTCATTTCTACCGACAAAATCTGACTTTTAGCGAAACATTTCCGACTAATTAGAGACTACTAAATTTGGGATAAAACAGATCTTCGCGAGGTCTCCTAGTTTTTGAGATATAAATCAGGTAGTAATCAGGTCGTCACCACCGTAACCACTATCAGACTAATTCAAATATTTCACGACTTTTTTTGTTTTATTAAACCCTGATGGTGACCAAGCCAGTTTCAGTCACACTAATGTAGAGCTCTGGTTGCACGGAGCTTCGCTCTTTCGATCTTTCGCTCCCGCCGATGTAGTTGCCGACCGTCCCCAAAAAAACTAACAATTTATTGAACATAGTGTATTTGGTATAAAGCATAATATTCTTGCTTATTTAGGATGTCACTAATTTTTCATTAATGTTCAACAGATGATCCATCCGTCGACCTAAGAAACGAAGGCTCTGGACACGCGACCCCTTGCCTTGGCGCTGCCTTTCTGAGGGTAAACATAATTCTTTTACACCCTGCTACTTTCTGCAACGAGCCTGATGCGATGCAACGCGTTACATTAGCGAGATATATCGATATCAAATTTAAACAGAATAGCTCAAAATGACGATTACATTTGACACGTACATTATCTTCGCAGAATTTTGTCTGCGGCGATTGGGTGCACATGGATATAACCGGCGTAGGGAAAGTAGCCCACCACGTGGCTCCCCCCTACTTGGACCCACAACGGATGACGGGCAGACCGTGCCGAACACTCGCTATGCTCCTTACTGAAATAGCATCGGCTAGTCAAGCCGCCTGTAGCAAGGACAAAACTAACATTGGTTGTAGTGCCAACACTTAGGCTACCAATTTGTATGTGACAATTTGTATTTGTATTAGTTTAAAACTGTCGCCATTTTATTTTGTTGATTAGTATTTTGATTTGATAAATGTATTTTTAAAGCAATAAAATCTTTGTTTATTATCGCAGTTCAGTAACAGGAGGTATAGACAGGCGACTCAAGTTTTTGTATGTACATAAAAATTTATATTTGTGTGACTGACACAAGCTTGGCCACCATCAGGGATTTTGTCATTTTGATATTAGTTGAAATTTGTCGCTAAATATCAGAATAAAGGTATAGTTACTCCAAGAGTTATTATGACAATTTTTCGTAAGCTCTCCGATCCAACTCTTGTACTATAACTTAAAAATTTAACTCATATCTTCTTAACTAAGATCCGACTAAATCTGTGACTTGGAACATGAAAAATGCCAAGATGGGGAGACTCACACCAGTTCAGCGCCTGAAACTTTGGAACAAGCGACCGACAAGTTCTAATAATTGGCGTCAAATTTAGACTAATTTTAAGTGTTATCAAAACTAAATCACACGATGGTGGCCAAGCCAGTGTCAATCACACTGCCTTTATTCCCAGTTGCCCCACATGGATTTCCACCAATTTGAAATTGGGAACTAAATTTCCAGATGCTGGCATCGTGGTGGTGACTGCGAATCACCCCTATTTTAAATTGTTGTACAGTCAAGTGTCAAAATTATCTTACCTTGCAGAGTAGTCAAAATGATGTAAAAACAGAAATTAAATTTTATGTTCGCATTCAAGGTAATCAAAATCTTGAAGCATACAGGTGGTCAAAATATGTAAGCAAGCAGTTTCCAATATTATATATGAGCTGTCAGTGTTCATATTTATATTCGCGAACCACCATCACATTGAATTTCTGATTTTTTTAGATAATTTTGACGCTGACTGCACACTGCGACGTGGATCGCTCAATCCCCATCTATGTTACGGCCGCAACTATAGTAGATAGCGGAATGTATTTCAATCCGGGTAGCCAGGCAATCCATGTGGGGGCGACTGGGAATAAAGGAAAAAAAATTACACTCTTAGTACCTACGTGTTAGTCTATTCAATATAAAATTCACATGCGCAGATGTGAATATCGTTATAAATATAAGTGTTAGTAACACCCTACGTACCTACTTGTCTCAGATACTTCAGTAAAGTGTGTATTACAATGCTCAGCATACAAGTGTCATTACAATATGCAGCCAGTGACCACAATTTCGTTTTTGAGCATTTAGTTTCCATTTCACGATGAGCATAACTATGGTACAAAATCTAGTGTCGTTATTCATTAAAATAGTCACAAACGTTTCATACTACCACATACAATCGAGTTATCAGAGCTAATGATCACGCATATTCCATCTAACTTACGATGTATTTGTTAAAACCAAATAACAAGTGTAAGATGAGTGCTAAACAATTGTGGAAGGGGCCTCCAATATTCCACTAGATAGAGGTAGGTTCTAAAACCTTCAGTTTAGCAGTCATGCAAACTAACATGTCGCAGACATGTGTGAGTGCACTTTACAAAGCTAACATTAGTTTAGCATCAGTCTCGTGTCCATTTAGTTCTGTCGCTAGATCGCTCCCATTAGAGCCATCACAAATACAACAAGAGTGCTGCTGATAGAACATAGTGGACCCGCTGCTTCACATAATGTTAAACGGCGACATTTTTGTTAGGTTTTTAACAAGCCACACAAAGGCTTAATCAACACAAAATAGGGTTATAAATGAAACACCGATGCTTATTGACCTAAAAATGAAGAAACATTTATTTTCAGTATGTCTTTTGTAAAATTTAATAACAGAATGAATCAAATGTGGTAAGAGATAACAGAGCGGATTACTTTCCATTTCGATAGAATTAGTTTCACCAACAATAGAAATATAATATTTATCAAGTCATTTACAGATACAATTAATGCAGTACCAATAAATCTAATTTATTCGTTTACTGAGTTAGTTAAATTTAAACATTTATTACGATTCATAATGTACACGGAGTGGACCGGGCGCAGCGATGGACCGGCCCGGAGGTACACTACATTTTTTTGGGATTTTTTAAATTTTTATTCCTCACGTACTTTATAAATATCTCATACTTGAAAAAAATTTACATTAAAATGTATCGGAAAGGTGCGGACGCTAAGGCCGCGGCAGACTGGCGGCAGGCGGCGGCGGCAGAGCACGCGCCACCGGCGCCACGGAATATACACAACATATAAATATGAGCCGACACGAACCCGAGACTTATACCATCACATTGCGACGCACACCTATTCGTTTTCCCTTTGTACCGCTACAGTTAACATTTTTCTTACATAGTAAAATTAACGGAATACTTTAAATCTAAATAAAAAGAGGAGGCGGAGGCGACGGGCGGCGCGACACTCGGCCGACCCGCCGCCCCCCCACGTCCACACCATACAAGTACATCATTAAACTGAAACGATGACAATATTTAATTTATCGCAAACACTAGAGAAATGCAGGTCCAATACGATGGTAATATTGTGTGTCATGAAACAAAATGTATATTTAAATTCTCTGCTTTTTACACACACACTAGCCGGCGGCTCACTTCGACGTCATCATGGTGACGAATTCTGAAAGAGAAAACAAACTGAGCATTAGTACTCGTCATTACACACGTTGGCGGTGCTGAGGTTTACAAGAAAACATTTCACATAAACCCTTGCATAACATGTCTAAGATAAAATGTTAACACAAACATAATATTAACACAACGAAAATAACCGACAGAGATAGAGATGCACTAATGTAAAGATGTAACCGCTATTAGACAGATAACCACTAGATTTATTAACATAAATATCGAGTCCACACCAAACATACGCCTGGCCGAACACAACACGCGCTAGGCATATACTTGGTGCAGCGACGCACAACATAAATAAACCGAAGGTATGTATTTTACCTCATCATGCCACTACAAGGGGATTATGTGAAATACCACCCTCTGGATATATCCATAGTTAATCATTATATTTATAAAGTAAACAATTACGGACGAAAGCACTTGATTGCAAGGTTCCAGTGCTGCGGAGAGATTCCATAGTGACGTGCGATAAGCCTATACAAGTTCGTTTGTTGGTCGGCGGCGGCGGCGCGGTCCACGTTTGCTGCTCGTTTGTTAGCCATCGTGTTCGTGTACGTGTAAGTTTGTGTGTTGTGTTGTGTGTGTGTGTGTGTGTGTGGTGTGTGAGCGCACGGAGCGTGCGGTACGTGTGTCAAGCACGAGCATGTAGTACGTGTGATAGCACAGAGCCAAGCACCAACACACAACGCGGCAAGCGGGGCTAAGCTATCGACGCCTCTGCTGAACAACAAGGATCACCAGGTGGTATTTCTATAAGAAAAAAAAACTACAAATATTAGACACATGCACCAGTCAAGGAAAACATATCAACATGTCCCTGAGGCGGGCGCGTGTAATTTTGTCTGTCGTGTAACAAATGTAGAACAAAATTGCAGACGACCCGCTTCGCCAATAGTGAGTAAATAGACACAATCGATAGTCAAGTGTGAGATCCCAACGAGAGTGTGAGCGGGGCGGGGCGGGACGGCTGGGGAGGGACCAGCTAACATATCCAAGGTAAGGAACAGTTAATAACGAGCAGCAAACCATTCAGATTAACACTGGGGTATACCTATTGTCGTACCGCACTCGACGTAGGCCGTAGGCATCGATCACTACACACTACTAGGGGAAATCGTTTCGAGATCACAGCATTATCGTAGAGTCTTTTCTTATGGTTAGTTACGATACTAATATCACAAGTGTGGCTGGCCGTGCGCTAACGGCTGCCGTCGCCGCGATCGAAAATGATTTGGGCGAGTGCATGGAAGTCTGCAAGAGAGAGAACCGAGGTCGGATGATACGGCTTACACAGAGCTTCTCACTACACGCGGTGGCCGGCAGGGGCAAGGGCCCACAGTCGGCGACCTCTCTACGTATATTCGAGCTTTGCTTTCCAAACAGACAAATTACATATGAAATACAAGTGTTGGCAGAATAGTTCAGTAGAATCATTAATATTTATTATGAAACAATCCAAAAATGATTATATTTACGATGTCGTTATCGAGCATAGAGTTCAAAGCTCGAGTATTGGCATGTACATCGAGTGCCACAAGTGTTGACGGCGACCCTACCGTAACGTATACAATACACTGATCCATGCACAGCGGGACAGCAGGCTAACTGAACAAGCCAGGACTAGAACTATACTGATTTACTCGTATGTTTCAGTGGTTCGGGCCTGTATGCTTACGTTACATGTCACGTTATACTACTGTACTGGACTACAATACACATTGCAGGGGTTTAATTTACTGTATGACATGAAACATAAAACCTGTACCTACGTAAATCAAGGCGTAACATAAACAGGAGTAAATTTCGTTTTTATGAGGTGGAATACTTTTGAGTCAGTTTATAAATAAAGTGGACTTTCTGGAAACAAGCAAAACCCATCTGTTAGTGTGAACACGTACTAGTATACTACATGCTGGAGTATCGTGTGGAGTATCCTTAATACCGACACAGAGGGTGGCAATCATCACATTCGAGTGAATCAATCTGTCGTCTGTGAATGCGAATATTGCGACTGCGGTTACAACAAATTTTAGTATCTCTTGCCAATTCATAGTTATGGAGCACAACTTAGATTCACACCTACTAACATGCTACAAACTAGTTTACTGAATCATAATGTAATTACGTCATCTCTCGTCACTCGTCGTCCTTGAGTGAAGCATGAGAGGCTTGTCAGTAGTCTAGTTTGTAGAATGTAAGCGAGGTGGTGAACTGGTGCACTGCCCCGCATATAACAACAACAACACATAGATGAAGCCGAGCGAGTACTCACCCTCATAATTGACTTGTCCGTCGCCATCGATATCGGCCTCGCGGATCATTTCGTCGACCTCCTCGTCGGTGAGTTTCTCCCCGAGGTTGGTCATGACGTGGCGGAGCTCGGCGGCCGATATGAAACCGTTGCCGTCCTTGTCGAACACGCGGAAGGCTTCGCGGATCTCCTCCTCACTGTCCGTGTCCTTCATTTTGCGGGCCATCATCGTGAGAAACTCGGGGAAATCTATCGTGCCGTTGCCTGGAAACAGAGAACATAATGCGTTAATTATGTGGAACTGTGACCTGTGCTGTTTTTTTAATTTATGTGCAGAGAATGAATATAAATCTTGTTCGTTCGTCATTATTATTTTTTAACCAGAACTGATTGCACGCTTCATTTCTAAAGTTGTCTACATCCGGGTCAGAAACAATAAGAGCTAGGTATGAGCAATATCCACGGAAATAACAGCTTAATAGCAGTTTAGAATCTTAAAATAAATCGTTAATATAAAACAAATTAACAATTTTATTGAGTAACGGGAAACGTGTATAAACGTAAAGCGTTTATAACAGTTAAATAAATAACATGTAAGGAGCATACGCGCAGGTGGGTCCTACACGGTATAAATAACTTATGGGAATCAATGGAAATTTTCACATAGTATAGCAGAATTACGATGTAAAAGGTACTCGATGAAGTTGTATAATTCGTCATTAATGGAGCAGTAAACAGGCAATGTTAGCTATATTGATGTTCTTGTATTAGGACGGCCGTTGTTTGTTTTGTTTACGACGGCAAGACAAGTGTCGGCGTTTCCAAGAATACGTGTAAACACATAACATTTATCTTTTAACTGGTTGTATGTGCAACTGTACAATCAGACTACAGATGTTTAACGTGTGAATTTTTTTTTTCAATGGAGAACGCTGAAATCACTAACTTTTAATATGACAGTTTTACTTGGAATTTGATAGATATGTTACAGAATTTCTTCCCAGTTGATCGTATTGGATGTTGCCTTTTGTTAATCATATCTGTCACACGGGGATCAAGTAAAGCTGGGAACGTGATATTTCGCGAGAATCGACATCTAAACTGTACTGCGTATATACAACTATATAATGTGAATGTTATCGGTGGATATAAAAAAAACAGTAGTTCTTTATATTGTTGAAGTCTTGTGAAAAATAGGAAACAATACAAATATTTTATACGATAACAATAATACTTATGCACACACGCAGCCGCTAGGTGTAACGGTGGTTCGAGTCCTCGTGATTGCTGGCTAAATAAACGTGTCGCCTTATCTAGTGCAAACACACGATATTTTCATACATGTATAAAATATTTATGTACATTACTTTGGAATATGTGTTTTATATCTGCCAAACAAAAATATGTTAAAGATGAATTAATAGAATAGGACACGCGCGCCTCGCATTTTTATGATGTCATTATGTTTGTCAATATCTTTTGACTTAAAATGAATACCTAAACTTTAAAACAGTAGCAAAGGATAGGTCAACAATCCGCAATGGCAGGGTGGTTGTACCCGAGATAAACAATACGAGAATAGAAGAACTAATGTGATATCTTCGGAACATGTACGAGTGTATCAGCCACGATCTCGCTAAACGTTTCTATCTAAGGAACCCACGTAAGATTACAAAATTTATGAAATACGCGTAAACATGCCAGTCTAGCCGGAAAAACGTTCGTTTTATGTTGTATTATGTACCTATGGGTACACACGACGGTCGAGAATCGCGTCTAAAACCACGTGGCCCAACAGATTTATATTGTTATTGGTGTAGTCATTTAAAACAAATTAAATTCTCACTGTGTTGTCCCACCGCTGCGTTATGGATGTGAGTTTCTATTCATTATGCGTTTGACATGATATGAACCTATTAAATTTATAACAGATATTTCAGCAATAAGTGTTTAATATGTATAACGATATTAAATTAAATAGAAGTGTTTATTTTAATTATCATTTATCCAAAACGACTTATGAAATCGGTTACGTATTATTAATTTTACCATTACGCAGGGTACGTAAGCATTAAGCAAGATTACATAAATCGGTAATGTAGAAGTATACCGTAATAATAAATATCATCATCATCATTAATATTATCAGACCAACGACGCCCACAGTTGGACATAGGTCTCACCTAGTTTCCGCCAATAAATATAATTATTAGTAATAAATGTTCTAACATAACAGCTGTAGTATAGTCAATGCAGCTGATAGAGTTTATTTCCGCATAGCGTCGGCGCGTTGTCCGGTCGAGGTGTTGCAAAAATAAGTTACGAGTTAAGTTTGGCCAGTCTAATTCTGGGTTTAACCTTTCCGAGGTGGTTCGCAAGCTATTTATACGCGCGGCGTGAACCGCTCAGCTTTCGAGAATGCACGCCGACCACCAACACCCGGTTGGAGTTAGCACGAGCCGTGTTCTTATCAGGCAAACAATTGCTTTTCATCAGGCAAAAATATAGTTTCTATATAATAAATATCCTCAAAAATAAGGGTGTACTTTAAAAATTCTTAAAATTGTTGGCGACAAAGGAACAAAAGCTTCTCACAGCAGTAGCAGTTCCACATATTGTGTGAAATTCACATTTGCTGCAGCATTGGCCGTTAATGCGTTTTGTTTGCTCATTGGAGACGCTCCATTTAAAATGGTAAATATATAGCGTATTGTTTGCACAATGAGAACGGTCCATTTAAAGTAGGGGATTTTTAAAGCGTATTGTTCGCTTCATGGGAACGTGAGCTATGTTAACGCCACCTGGGCACCTGGAGCATTCCTGCTTTTTGTCTGCAGTCAATCCTTCAACTCTGAGCTCCTCCTAGGACTACGAGTATGAGCTATATTCACCGATCAGTACGCAAAAACTCGTTGTCAAATCAAGTTTATTGTATATTTATGTATTTCTTGAACAATGAGGCACAATTGTTTGGCTACCATATTTAAGGTTTGCAACGGATTCATAAATAGAAATGAAAATTTGTAGAAAGTGTATTTGGCGTGAGGTAATCTCCCAATGCTTCATTATTTCGTCGTTAAAACTACGAGGTTTACTTTCTATACATATATGCTTTTCCCTACCGACAAAGTATAGAAACGTAAACTAATATTGAACTTCTATTTCAAAGGACAAATATCCAACCTTATAATAATAACTCTTTTATGAAAGGTCTATTAAAAATTGAGCTGTGTCACATTAGATATGGGAGCGATATAGCTGGTATTCAAGCTGTTTCTTTGCAAAGAGAATGTGAAGTAGATAGTCACTAGTTTTAATTTTGTTTTTATTTTTATAATGTAAATATAATTGACGTAGAACTAATTGCCTAGGTAGATTTTTTTCCTAGACAGTATAATTTAAAAGGTGATCCACTAACCCGCACTAGGCCAGCGTGAATGGATTATGGCCTAAACTCTGTGAACTATCTAGATAAGGAGATGAGTTTTGAATCCAGCAGTGGGACATTAATGGATTGCTGATGATGATGAAATTTTTATAGAAACTAAAAAGGAGCTAATTCCGTATTATAATATAATACGATAGAACAAATTTTAATATAGAACTAAATCACCGAGTACAGACAAACAGAAAGAAGCTAAATTATTATCAACCAAGCATGTGTGAACCGTAACAAAGGCTAAAGAATGTAACTAACTAAGTATGCTATAACAATCAGTTTACGAGGTATATTTTGGGCTATTTTATTGACTGTTGAGAAGGAAATCAATTAGTCAACGCCATAAACGGGTCAAAGCGCACCAGGAAGTATCACTCGCACATTTAAAGGACACATTAAATATTTAACGACTAGTTTCTGTTAACACTGTGTATCATGCTGGGTGGATCTAATGCCGACTTGTGTACATCCAACTGCGCAGTTCCGTGTTCTGTTCCGCGCATAGTAATTAACAGACTGACTCAGATAGTGATTCAACTTGACATCACTGCCTACATCATGCAAGACCCTGTTAAGGTCTTTACACAAGTGCTAATAACATGACGCGTAAGGAAAACTTAGAAGTACATATTTCTTATTATTGTTAGAAAGAGACGAGTAGATACAGTTTTTCCTCTCATATCCCTAAATATGTTGCTGCATACGAATTGGCTTGGCTCTATAAATGATGATGAGATAGGATATAGTTAGAGGGTGGACTAATCTACATCAATTAATTAATTTTAAAGCGGTAAAATGTTTTGGTCTGTTAAGTACCTATGTAGAGAGTAATAATGTAATTGTAAAAAATATTGCACTAATTAAGAGCTTCACTATCCGAGTGAAGCGTGAAACTAATACATTGTGGTGGGTGATAAAATATACAAGTAATTGTTGGTCACGTTCAAGAACAATAATAAGGAAAGTCATGCATGCGGGATTTTTTTACGATGCTTTTATGAAAACAATAAATAAATTATTAATTAAATGTTAATTATTTTCTAAGACAATTAACGCTTTGTCTCAACTGGTCTTGCTTATATTTTCTAAATAGTTTTCCGACAACTATTCCACAAACTGGTGTCGCTCACGTAGTATGATGGCAGCTAGCATGACAGTATGACGCGCCACATAGTACCGCCATGATTTATTCATGAGCATATTTTATAAGAAAATTTCCGCCGAATTGGTATTCTGACTTGTGTTTGTCAAAGCTCAAACTTTTCTACATATTATGTTATGCGCTTTGAAGGCTCTTTTGATAAAAAGAGCAAACATGAGACAATGAAAAAAAAGAATTTGTGATTGTAAATCTCATTGTCTGGAGTAAAAATACAATAATTATTTCTATAGTAATACAATATTATTATAAATTATGTATTTTTATTATACAACTAACTACTAACTATACTCGAACTAATTGATTTTGTTAGAATAATATATAGAGCTAGCTCATTCATACATGATATCAAAAGAAATTGTCAGTCTCTCTTCTTTTCTCTACACCAAAATGTATTGTTATCTTATAAGTAGGACTACGGAAGTGTTGAAAGGATGTGAATAGGAATAATAATTACTAAATTACAAAAACAAATACATAACTATTAATACAAAAACCCGTCTCAATTAGCTTAAATAACCAAATTAGAGTTATTAAAACATTCAAGGTCTATTGGTGAATTTAATGACTCAAAACGCTAACCGCCCAATTTGACCTAACAATGCTAATTTTTCAATATCAGTATAGCGCTTACACAATTTGCGGGTAGGCACGTATATATACATATATATATATATATATATGTATTTGTGTTACAGTGGGTTTCGTCCGACTTCACCGACTGCAGACGACCCGATCAATACTGCACAACCCCTAGAGTTCGGGCTTGGCACGATTCCCTACAGACATTTTGGATTCCAAAATTTAAATGGAATTACATTTGCAAGAGCGCTGAATCTTCTTGTACACCATCTATCTCAATTTTGTAACAGCGAGAGAGCGAGAGGAATCTAAACCCATCACCGTTTTATATTAGACATGTTTATTAACTATATCCTCTCCTAATATTTTGACACATTATATTGAACATGTGTAAGGAATTCAATGGGAACTTTGATTAGGTACATGAATCACGTTATGGTAGTTCAATATGTATGTAGTATATATGCGCGATATTTATGGTTGTTTATATTATATATTTATGTCCTTCACGGCGACCATTAATCATTCTTACAGTTACTGTCATTAGTGTTATTAGTAGATTGAAAATGAAGCAAGATGTTGACTTTCGTGTCTAGTTTATTACCAGCATAATGGATGGAAAACTAGGCTATAAACATTAATTAGGTACTATGTCGAAAGAAAGCCTTTGTTTTTGCCGCAAGTTCAATCATACTTTGCACATCGATCAGCGAAAGAATGAAACAATGCAATCATTATTTCTTGTATAAATAAAAACCATCACAGGTCACATGTAATCCGATTAATTTTACGGCGTTGAAATGCATTCTTGGTGCCATGTGTTGTCAGTTATGTATATCCACATTTTAGCTGAATATCTGACGATATTGTAGATTGGGCTCTGAAAACTTATGTTTGGATACAATTAGATTTATATCTGCAAATAACTGTATGGTGCAATGTATTGCGTGGGTAGATAGCGAGGGACGTGTCTAGCTAAAAACAACGGGAAGTACCTAGCATTCGCGAAAGCACGGTACGCCATAATACGGCCGCCGCTATCGGTCTAAAAGTAATCTTGTAAACAACCATCGCTTCGGGGAAAGTTCGATAAAGCAGTTTTAGATTGGCGTGCATAGTCCATAAACATAACGCGCCCACGCCTCAGCACGTACAGTGAGTTATCACGGCTATATCTGGTCGTGAACTCAGCCTATTGTCTTGTATCGGGGGCCGTGGCCGGTTAATTCTATTTTACGATCTACATTTATTTGACAATTTGCAGATTATTTATGAACGTAACTTGACTTAGGCATGACTCCTTTTTATGTTTTTTTTTCAGCTCAGTTCTGTAGCATAGAGATACATCTTCAGTCATACTAAGTATAATAAACGACATTTTGCCGTGCCATAGTCATTGCACTCAGATTATAAGAATGAACTACATGTAAGCAAGTATTTTGTATACAGTTTCACTGTATACTCGATTGTACGGATATTTCGTACAAACAACCGGCCGAGCATCGTGGCGACCTGATCAATAAATTATTGTTCAATCTTGAAGTTGTAATGTAGTGAAAAAAAATTAGGCGTTGCTAATGTGATGAATACAGCTGAAGCCTTACAAATGAGCCGGCAAGGACGCGTGACTCAATGTCGCGTCATATGCTCCGAGCGCGACTCTACTTCCTGCTCATATAACATAACAATATGATTTATTGATATAACTAACATATCAATGATGACACTAAGACTTGTGAGAAAATAAGGTTCTTTATTATATTCTAAAAACATTTGAAAACACTCGTAGCGGCTCCAGGCTGCTTATGGCTTCGAGGGCCACAAAGATTTGATCGCTTGAAAATATAAAGGAGCCCAACCAAACATCCTCAAAATGTTTCATCACGGTTTTAAAGGAGAAGTCTTTGGGCCCACCATAGCATAGTTCGAGTGCTCCGTAGACAAAACCCAAAGGCAACGTGATACCTAGATACGTGCACTCTATATTTTATACAAGTACAATTTAAATATAAATGTCAAGCAGCGTAATTTTCGCATTAAGTGTTACGTGTGAGGATGGCGTGTAAACGATTCGAGATATTAAAGTGTAACAATAGAATTGGATGAGACACGCGGAAGAGGTTACAATAACTGCGGAGCAAATAGGCGCGCGGGTTAGCGCTCGCGTTATGATCAACTATTTATGTGTCATGCCACTCAGAATGCACTGTAACGCCATTAGTGAAGGCACAGGCGCACCTACAAGTGCAGCCGCAACAATAAATAAAATGATGAAGTTACTACACTCAGCTACACTTGTATATATCTGGAAGAAATCATGAAAACCTTTGGAATAAGACTGTAACGTTATCACTATTACGCGTGGGACACAAACGGCCAGTTCGACTAAGGTTAATTTATTGTGGTATCTAAAGAGTTGTTCTCGGCTCGTCTTCGATCTAATAGATTCCCCAGAGACATAAGTTACATTAAAAAGTATGTGTGATTCAGTAAGTATAAACTATAAAGTAATCTTAGTATGTTTTTATAAATATTTAAGACGATGCGATCTGACGATATCTCTAACAAGACATCAAAAGCGCATGCGTGATCTAATCAATTACTCTTGAAATATGGCAGAGTAAGTTCAAGAGCGTATATGAATGACAAGAAAACTACGATATTTGTCTATTATAATAATAAATAATATACATGTTAGGGCGATGCTCCGACACAGGCGCGACCACGCGACTCGACCAACTGTCCGCTGGCGGAGCGCCAACAGAATATGCAAATTCATTTGCAATTTCGTTGCGATTCCAGACAAGTCTTGAGTGGATACGTGAGATGTCAACACTGTTTATCGTTCAGCCGTACAGTTAAAAGAATGTTTGAAACATACACAGCTTAACTAACTATTTTGTAACTTACTCTAAATTTGTATATTTCAAAAGTCTGTTACAAATTTTGAAGAAATCCTTGATAGTTTTTAATTAAACACAGCATAGTCAGAGAATTTTTATTTTGTAGAACGCTGACTGCATTTTTAACAAACGCTCCAATCTTTTGCGTCTTCTAAGTCATAAGACGTTTGAAACATTAAATCTTCATTAAACATAAACTGACAAGACTTGTTATAATAGAAAACTTACGAGCCTCACTGATTTTCTCTAATTGAATTATCTTAATTTTCTGAAGGCAGATGCACTGCGAACAATATTATCAGTATTGATTCGACCTAGGTTCAGAGAGAGAACGCTTCTAAACTGGACCGTGATTCAGTATAGGAAAGGGCAGTACAATTAGGACGACGTACAGTGGGTCAGTCATGTGGACAATGTACGGGGGAGGCATTCCTGGTGTAGCAGTAAGCCGTCTCGATCAATACGCCGCTTGGCGCGCTACCAACTACCGTCGCACTATATACCGCTATCTGATACAACAATTCGCATTTTTTTCTTTCATGTTAATGACACTATATTGTATTTGGATATACGAGCCTGTGTGTCACACTCACGAGTTCGTAATGTTATTTTATAATAGTACTACGTGAGTTGGCATTATAATGCCTGTTTCCGCATGTTTTTATACAGACTAAATTCGGTAAACAAGCTTAGAGCCGCCTGATTAATCTTTAGCCGATGGTACCACTCGCAGAAACATAGTATTTAACATAATTCAACAACGATACAAAATGATATGGCAATGCGATCGTATCAGTAAGCATTCATCTCGACTTATACAAGTTTGCAATTATGTTTGGTACAATTCATAGCAACCGTGATATGAAGTTTATGACAGGGTCTGCGGTCTAATACCACGGATTATTCAATACTGCTGCGGTTTATCATGTTACACCGGCTGTTTATTCGCAATCTAATATTCACTAAATTATATGTGATTAGATGCGGGATATAATGCGTGGTCATACACCATGCAATTAGTATGCAACTTTATTTACTAAAGACAACAATACCATTGTCTCACCAAAGTTTTACGATAATTACTAAGATATTCGAAACAAATGGGACATTTATAGTGAGTAGCTTTAGTGTTTATGCAGAACATTAATGTTTCAATGCAAGCGAGCCAAAACGTCGTCGGTATGTCACCAAAACATAACGTAACACGTTACAGAGATTTTGTGTTCAGTTCATCAGTTATCCGCCATCTTGTCTGATTTATATCGTAGTTGCAATTACGCGACACAAACCAGACTGGGCTAAAACACTCGCGCGGGATTCTTTCGCGCCTAGTTAGTAAGTAAACAGGGACGCGGTAGGCAGATAAAACGAGGAAACAAATTGTGAGTATGGTACTCGGCGCGGTGCTAATTGGCACACCGAAAATAGCGTTAACCGCAAAAACAGAACACAACAAAATAATGAATCCCGGGTGAAAACGCCCGAGAAGGACAATAAATGACGGCGCTGAGGCGCGGACTACATAATAATGGGACAAGAAAGGTCAGCCGCTGACGTATTGCCTCATAAATTCTATCTCTAACGTTCCTTCTCGCGTTTGTACTGTTCACAGCCCTATTTTTCTTCACATCTCGGACTTCATTGTCTTTTATAATCCCGCGCTATCGCGCCTCGTACCTTGTGGTTGTAATACGACCAACGGCTAACATATATAACGTTTCTCTTTTTCAAGTTGTACTGCACTGGCCGGTATTCCAATTTCTTTTATATTGTAAGAGATAAATTTCTCAACTTCTATTTAATTTTATAAGGATTGTATTTCTCATATCATCATAGTTAGATTTGGATTTACTAATGGTCTTGTTTAGCTATCGGCAAATATGGTCGTTACAAGTGACATCATCGCCAAATGCCTTATAATAGCATCATTAATTTAGATCTAACGTGCCATTGTGTGCCTACTGATATTGTTTCTCTAAATGAAACAATACTCTATTGTAGGTACGCACTACGTAGACTGATGATTACTGACGTCGAAGGCCAACTGGTTTTTAGAATATAAACTGTTGCTTACAGACAGACCATGTGCATCATCCAATATAAAAACTCATAGTTCGTTCGCGATCGTATCACTCGCGCATTCATGTTTTAAAAAACTGCACTGTTGAAACAAGAAAGTAGGTACCTAGAGAACAAGAAATTTTAAAATATAGTCGCTATCGTGGCCCCTCGATTGATGTCGAGTTGCTTGAACGGCCCCTAACCTATTTTTATTGTGATCTCAGATTAGAGTAAACAGGCGCATGCGTTGCGCGCACTCTTTTTATCTTTTACGAGCAAACATCAAACGTTGAGTGGAATAGCAGATGTCATTGTCACGATGTCACGTTGCACTCATAGGCTATTATTGCTAATAATCTCAGTAATCGTAGGACACGCGAGCCGGTTTGATTGAAAGCAAACCGGTCACTAACGTGTTCCACATAAATTAATCGATTCCCATATTACAGCTTTCCATGTCGGAACAATTTGTAAACATGGTAATCGATTATGTGACAGATATTCAATAGAATTAAAGAGCTGCCCATAGTGCTGGAGGTCGGGACGGGTCAATCGAGCGACACGCTTTGTATCGACTCAATACAATCGAGCTAATTGGTCGTTCGCCTCCACAATAATGGGCTGTCGAGCTCGTCGTGTGCGGTCACCAATTATTACCTACATTAGCATATTTATTAAGTATATAGAGACAGTTTACAAGGATCGCAGGTTATAATTAATACTATAATACTGTAATTCCAGACCGCAAACATTTAATGTCGATATTCCAAACATAGAGAGTAAATATGTAGATTAGGGAGGTGCGGGTCGGCGCGACATTTTCCGTCGGAGCGGAGCGGGCCGTGAAGCTCGTCGTCCAATTACCCCCGACATGTGTCTGTATTGATCGCCGCCCCCGCCATACGCGCACAGCTGAGTGCCGATTATGTTAGCTTACTAAATGAACCTGATTATAACTTCATCAAGTCTTTGCCTGATGATATGATACAAGTTATGAAATGAACGCGTCTTATAAACATTCATTCATTGGCATTGAGAAAAATGTGATAGCTTTGCAGTCTAAGCAATTCGTTAGTGATGTATTTACGAGTGCGGATATATAAACCGCAGTTACGTTTATTGGCACGGTGGAGATAGATATTAAAACTTTTTTTCTATAGTGTGCATAAAAGCGGCGTGCATCGTGGCAAAACGTAGTCAGCTGTCGATGAATTGGTTAGATTCGAGTTTGATGCTCGCGAGCATTGTTCCACAAATAGCCGGTGCGGTGTGGTTTGTAGAAACGATCAGCGCTGAGGCTATCTCCCTCTGCCGAGTGAACGACTCCTTATCGCGACGTCCGTGACATCATCAGCAAGGCTCATGCCAACTAGAGAACTGTTACTCTGATTTGCCGCCTTTTCGTGTACTATAAATATTCATCCGGCAGCATGTGTGCTAGCTGTTCTATACAATCGAGTACGTATAGATACAAGGCAAGCTGTGCGCGTTATGCGTCGCGCATGCGTTTCTGCATATTCTTGGTGCAAATCGCATGAAAGCGCACTCGAAAGCCCATAAAACGTCCTTTCAACATTCCTAAGCAACTGAGGTCGATGAAACTTGTTAAGTATTTTAGCCCTGGATATTGTGGGTCGCGTTCATAACAATACCTTAGTAATTCTCGTCGTGATTACTTTATAAATATTATCAAAAAGAAAACTCATTCATACTTAAGTTTTGTCACTATCCAATTGATTATCTCAATGTGACGGTGTGGTTCTCAAGATGTCAATCAAGCTGTGATGGTATGTTTTCGCGTGCTCTGCAAGATACATCGTCGTCGCCTCGAGATGAATAGTGCTACAGGAACGCGTAACATTGCGAATGCAAATTATCCACTTGACATTGGTTTTCATGCACTTCCATCAGACGTAAATAATTCATATTGTATCATTTCAAATTATTTTTACGAACGGTCAAGTGCAAGGACTGATATTCCACAATTCACAAATAAAATATTGGACGTTTTTGTGAGCGAAATTTTTTTGGGCTGGTAACATTTCACGTGCTTGTGACAAACGTAAGTATGTTAACAATTGTGTTCATCTAAAAATACGTTTAGTTTGATTATAGTGAGTGAGGTGTTCTATGATCTATCGTAGTCAGTGTACTAGTATCGTACTGTAGATTTGCCAAGAGCGTATGTGGTGATATTGTAAACAATCACCACTACTACGGTGGGACATTAAAATAATTATTACAGAACGGGCAGACGACGTTCATTACCGATGGAAACTTGCCCAAAATAATATTTATTGATCTAAATCAAATAGGACTACTTAAATATAAACTTGAGAGCAATGAAAATATGAGATGTAACATAAGTCAGGAGTATAATATCATGGTTGTAATTGTAGAGAAGTGTAGACAGCAGTAATTACAACAGAGTGAGGTTGAATTTAAGAAACGCGTAAACCGTTTGTGCATCGTAATGGTTTAAGGTAATTAAATGAGATACATTCTGGCAATTGTGCAGATTTTATCTGTATCATATCTCTAACCACCGGTTGAGGAATAATTTATAGTAAAAGAGATACAACTAGCAATTTAAATGCTTTAAATCAGATCCATCATACATTGTGCACTATATTCAATTGTTGCTACCTATTTGTACCTTTATGGTAGTCTTTTTATTCATTCTTGGCGGCCAAGGCAAAAGATTAAGATAATTATAATATGTTAGTGTTGATTTTGGTACATTATGTTTCCGGCACAATTTGAAAGTAGCATACATAAATGCCGTGAATATTATGTATACATATTGTTTTCTCACGTCCTTGTCAGTATTATGAATGCAATCAAAACCAATCTCTTTCTTATTTGGGCGAAGTAAAACTAGAATCGTTTAGCGCCGCGTCGGTTCTTAATCTCAGTTATGCCGATTTATCGCCACTGCTCCGTTTTATATTGGCTAAATTACAAACCGACCAGTTCCCCTGCTTTATGGTATTGTGGAAAATTTGGATGTTAAATCACCGTGGATTGTTTATCGATACTGTTGATTTTTTTGCTTGGTTTTATGGAATCCATGGCGGTTGCTAAAATCGTGTTTTATTTCTGGAGCATGCTTGTGAATTAACAGTGTTGGTCGATGTAAGATGAGACGTTACAAAAGCTAGGTAAATGGCATCATTTATTTAAATTGGACTTATTATTAGGGAAACTACGCATTGCATACTCGATTTTCAGGGACCCTAGTATGAGCTTTTATACAGCAATGTAGGTAGTTTATTTTATATATCGTGGTACAATAATCAATTGTGTGTTATTATCGCGCCTGTCCTTGGATTACACAAACGTCTCCACTTCCATCATTGACATCATAAAGCCAACTTATTGCAACAGACGGATAGTGATAGAATATAACTGTAGTATTATCCTACATCTAAAAATTGTTACTAATTGCAATCAGGAAACTAAATAGCAAAGCAACAAATATAAACCTATTCAATGTAAATAAGGTTAATTTTAGAATGGCATTGGAAAAAATAATTGATTACAGCTGTAATTGAAATTGTGTAATGTTTATAAGTGTTATTTTCGTATGTATGTATATTTATATTTTAATTCAATGATGTATTGTATTTATATGTTACAGGAAAACCACTCTATCTGTCGTTTTCCGCTGGCTCCACAATTAGTTCGCGTCCATTGCTGTGGCCGGATGCAACAATATGGTATTGTTGAAGTCTGAGTCCGTACATGGACGTTCCACGTCATAATAGCTTAGGTCGTAATGAATATTATCTTATTAGCATTTATGACATGATATACATAACGACAGTCACATTATGGTAACGTTACTCTATACAGATGGACGTCTGGACAACAATTACTCCCAGATCAGAACAACTCTCTGTGATGCAAATAAATATTTACTGAGAGAAAATAACATTTTGCGCGGTCTCTTCATCTAACTACGCAAACACGTAAGCATATAAGACATGACATGCAATCTTTGTCATTTGAACAATAAGTATTTTGGAATTATAGCGAAAGCGAATTCTACACAGTTCGAATAGCTTAAAGTAATTTACTTTACAGTTAGATACATAAGTCTCGTGACAATATTTAACACGTTTCATTGCTTTACGTGACAAACATTTATGCATTTTAATCGTTTTACTCGATAAGAATAAAATATAAGTTTGTTATGGGAAACTTGTAACATTATTGCTAATTTTATATTAGTTAGTACGTTATTACTTCCAGCACAACTTTGGTAGATTGACACGTTTATTCTCCAACAGAATGTAATAATCGTGTAGGCATTGACTGACAATTTGACATCTATATTTATTTGGTGTCGATCGACACTTCTAAACATTGCATTGGTCGATAGGAAATCAATATTTGCCACTAAATCTGATCGATTTATGTTCATTAATTGGTCGATATAAATATAATATTTATGAAGGACAGAAGTCGTGTATGATCAGAACATAGTCTGTCTTCCTATTGAACCATTATGTAGATAATAAAGGAAAGTTTCTTTGGTAAGTTATGCTTTCTAGTTTGTAGGACTGCGGTAGTAGCTAAGCATCATGCGGCCCCTTTTAAAGTAGGTACATGTTCAAGTTAATATCATTAATGTAGTGTCGTTTTCTGGTAACAATAGTGAATGGAAGGAGTTAGATACAGCACAGATACCTAGAATCTTTAGTCATCGCCGGCTCATTCAAGATATCGCGTAAAGTCGATAACTTATCGGTTTCCTTGAAACATGCGATATCCTTGATAGTGAATAAATTGTATTATATCATAATATGTTATCGAAAATCGCACTTAGATTGCTATAAACGACTGCGATATTTTATCAGCGTGTTAAATCGAGAATTCCATTATGAGAAATATGCGAATTGGGCATATTTATCGTAAGTAAATAGCTATGAAATTCTTTTCTTTTTTTTCAAGCAAAAAGAGGAAAGCAACTCGTTGCCCAAGAGGCTACTTAGATGTTTAAATAATGACAGATAGATTGTCGAATGGCCATGTATGGCCTAACTAATTTAATGGCGGCGAAAGCTTCTTCTCACTTCGTGTACTTCTCTTTCATGTAGTATGTACATTCAATAGCCATGAATAGAACTTTATTTTGACTTAAGAAAATTTATAAACAGTGACAGCACAATTTTATATTGCATCAAATTTAATTACTGTTACAAAATGTATCAAAAACCTATATTGTAATATTTTGGGTCTTAGCAAGCAAATTTGGATTTATTCAAAAGGTTAATTCTACTGATGTAACTGAGAATCACAAGGTTGTTATATTGCCGGACCGGTTGACTAGGTCAACTTATAGTGCAAGATGATTATAAATTACTGGAATTAGTGGTTTTTAGAGACGGGTTTTTCTATTTTTTTGTCTGACATTTATATGGTATTTAATAATTACGAGTCACGTCAAGCTCAACTAAGTCCGTAATTTAGATAAATTGGTCATAGTTGTCTTCTTAGATTTGAACGTTGAGCTGCGCAGTTCTGTGAATACACGCTGAACAATTACTCGCCGTGTATCATCCCGTATTGTGTTTCAAGTGTAAAGAGCAATTGTAGTGTTAATTAGTGCTCTCGCGTCCTTTTGTCATGCTAAAACAGCATGTGACAAACAAAACTAGCTCTGCCGCTTACGGTCTTTGGTTCATATTTATATGAGAGTTAGTGAGTTCTATGAATAACGTACACCGTAATACTGATGGGACTACATTTATAAGATAATTAGAATTAAAATAGCGGTACCTCTATCTATTTATTTTATGAAACATTCTCTACTGAGAATCTTGTTAAATAGAACTTTTATTTGCTGGTTTATTTCATCGCGACTACATTTCTCATAAAATACGCACGATGCGAATGAGAGTTCTACTCGTACGTAAGGAGCAACCGAGGAATGCCACGTCATTTGATTAATGTCGCTATTAATATTACAGACATGCGTACAAATTGATAACGGGTAATGTCAGGGTCGACTGGTGTCAACACGACGACGGGACAAGTAAACACAAATAAAAACTATAACGTAGGTACAATACATGTACAAAAAAGGGCCTGACGTACATAATTTCATATGTGAAGTCTATTCATTAATGGCCGGCAAAAACGTTTATGTCTGTTATTTTGTCACATATCGTTAGCACATAGTAATTATACTTTAATTACTGAATAGTTTGAGTTGAGTTCAGTAAGTTAATACTATGTTTGTACGGTAACATAGTTAAGGTGAAAGTTTTGGCAAAAGGAGTTCATTTTAACTGTATGTAACGGTGTCTACTTGTGACTGTTTCCGAACGCCTCTGACGTCAGAGCTATTACATTCAGTCAACCGAATTAGGAGCAGTCAACTTTACGTAGATACTAATGCCTTTTAAATTGTCGTCGAGATTACTGGCCCAACGCATTTTTACGAGGTTATTTCTATTTTCGGTGTCGATAACAACAAACGATGTACTACTTACTTAACATTTACTGTTGCATTGTTATGCGTTTTTATTTCGACTTGAGTAGAAACAATTAAAAGTTTCTTGTATGCCAGAAAGTATATTTTATTTTCTCACATAAAAAGGTGATTCATTTCTCTGGTTATTTCCATTATACTGAATGTTTATGTGAGCCACATTGAACGTGTAACAAAATTATAATATGACATCAGAGCCGTTGTGGCTGACACAAGACAATGATCCCTTATCTGCTAATATCATAAGGTCTGGTGCAAACAATGAGTTTTCATTTAATCTCTATGTAAATATACGTGATGTACACAATGATAGCATCATGTAGTTTGGCACGCAACTGTGTAATATCTTATTAGTTTAGTGACTCTTGTTTTAATGTGTCATAAGTTAATACTAGTTCTTCTTTATAATTAAATTGTTAAGACACAAAACGTGTTAGCGTTAACTGTGACAACTAACTGACGTACTCAGAGACGTTACTTAACTTTAAAGTTTATTTAGTAAAAACGTGTAATACTTAAGTCGATACACCTAAAGACGATTTTACAATGAAAAAATTGTGTTAATGACAGATTACTGCTAATTGACGTCTCTGTGTGCGGCAGTTAGTCACATTTTATCAGAACATATAATATTTTTTTAGAAAATAAATAGTTGAAGTTTCTGTGAGATATATATAAAGTTAACAAGTTCATTTTTTATTTTTTTGACAAATACGAATTCTGCGCAGGCACGTCAGTCCCTATAAAATACAGGCTAATAATGTTATAACTTTATAAGGAAAAAGAATAGGTAGGTACCCGGTTTTGTATTATTTAAGTGGTTGACATATTTAACTCACCATCATTCATGGGCATGTTTCGAAGAATATGCACAAAAACCAGTACCAGTAACATTGCACACACAAACGAGTAATGTCACACAATTAATTTCACAATAACTGCAGAGTTAAATCGATTATAAACCAATCTTCTTTTATCTTATATGTAATTTTTTGTGATTTACATACCTGATGCAAGTTTGCATAACATAACACATACAGTTATCACATTTGTCACTTGATTACAAGAGAAACGAATGAGGCCGCTGTCACGACAGGCCTCATCATCGACCAGCCGCAACTTGCTCAGAGATGACTCTGCCTTCAGAAGTCGAACAAACATAATTTGCAATTGCCGATGGACCGTCAGCACCTCCCACATTGTCTGGCAATCCTGGTTTAACATTAAATTTGTTGGTTGCCTTCCAAAATTGTTTAATTATTTAATTTAAAAATTTTACTGACGCCTTGTGGGCCTGATTATACATATCTGTATGGTATCTTTGATTTTTATTTAACTTACATAACTATTACTATTGTGTTGTTATACGAGGGTTATGACAGCTACTTACATGATACGGTTAAGATTGTGCTCGTCAATTAAATTATACATTCGTTTATTGAAAGCAGAGCTTTATTACAATCCTAATGTCATTATATTACTATTATTGAAAGTCAACAGTGAAACGTGGCTTTAATTTAAAATTTCAATTTAGCCGGTGTAATTGGGGGACATTGATAACGCGCGTTTAATCTCGGGTGGCTGCAAACGGCGCAGAGCTGCTGATAAAGCGCTGTGTAAACACACCCTACGTAAACACGCTCTGATAATGGTTCCACAACGCCCGCACACTTCATAATACTAATAGAACCAATATAAACACACATTTGTTAGCTAATTTAGATTTTTCGAATAAATATTTACTTGTAGTATTGATGTTTGTAAGTGATTGTGACGAATGATTGCCTATTTAGGGCGGCAGGGAAATTAACACCTAACTAGACCATATTCTAATCAAAATGTATGATTTCCGTAACGTTTACGTACCAAAAGTAACCAAATATTGTTCTTGATAATAACTAATTCTTCATTATACTGGTGCTCTTTGTTCTTTTTATGATTTAAACGTCTGTAAAGCTTACTACAATACAGAGATCATGGTAGGTACCCTATAATACAAATAAATACGCGATTTATCTTCAAATAGGTCTAAAGTAAACACAATTGGGGAACTACATAATACAAACGTTACAAGGCTATTAACACGTAAAACGGTTATTTCTAAATCGATTCACGGACTAGAAATATTTATTTTATTTTCCTCGTGTATTTTCGATAACAGTTTATGGCTTTTAAATTGCTGGTTATTCTGAATAGTTTTATTTAGTTTTGAATTGTAGGGAAAGGAGATGATTGAACATTAAAAAATTTGGTGGAAATACCCATAACGACACAAATGATACAATATCGCTTAGAATTTTGTCTCGAGAAGAACAACTTTCAAAGTTTCAAGTTTTCAAATAAAGTATTTTGATAATTAGGCACAAAATCTATTTAAATTAATTACTTCTTTCATTGTAAATTCTCTGATGGTGTGAATGGTGAATGGTGCTTCATTTTCTTCTATAATGGTTCGTGGTTTCAACCTAGTTATTAAGTTCGTTGTAAAGGTATGGTGTACATACTGTAAGTATACATTCTTGTACGATTGAATCATTGATATCGTTATCAACACAACAAACGATAATATATTGATTACCATACGCCACGTTGAGTCGCGAAAACACAGATATGACACGTAAACACTATTTATACATATTTTAATGAGTTTTGCGTTAACTATGTAGGTATACGTGTAATGATTACGCATTAAATTTATTATTATGAAGAGGATAGTGTAGTCATTTATTTGAAAATTGAGTTCAGTCAGTCCACTTACTTATGGCGCTTGAATTTCAAAAGAACAGAAGATGTTACTGCCAAATATCTAATTACTAAGCTTAGTACACAATGTATAATGTATTTATTTAGAAAAATGTTATTCAAAAATATTCAAGGAATAGTTTCAGCTTGTCACTATGCCATTTCAATTTGAAGCCGGATACTGACCGATAAACCGCGATAAGCCTAGTTAGAAGTCACAGGAAACTATGGAATATTTCTAGTGGCTAATGGATAACCCATTTTGCTGTGCCCACGCTTACCTACCTACCTACCTACCTAGATGTATGTATTACGCGTAATATGGCAATTTAGTTTGAAATGTGTACTCATAGCTTAACAATTGGCTGCTGTTTGAAGAATGTACCTACTGAATAGTAATAATGAATCAAATATCAAAGAAAAAGATTTAAAAACATAACATTGTAACAATCCTATGATAAAACTAAAACTTTTTTTATTATTTTATACTAGGTACATAAATATATATTCAAGCTCACTTAATTAACTTGCAATATGGAAGTAATATTTTTATTATGAGGAAAACACGTATTTTATCCTGTTTACTTGCGTCTGGATGGGTTATCAACCTATGGGTAACCATGGGGCAAAATATTATTCAATAGGTTACTATCAACATACATTTTCAAGTACTATTAGGTAGTGATGCCTTAAAGAATGAACAATGTACTTAATTAGGTATCTAGCTACTGTAAATACTTCCCAGAAAATTTTGCATGTAGTTTCCATTTAACATCTAAAAATATGATTCTCGCGAATGTAAGCTAAGTGGGTAAGTACTCACCATCTGCATCAACTTCGTTGATCATGTCTTGAAGCTCGGCTTCTGTGGGGTTTTGTCCTAAGGATCTCATCACGGTGCCCAACTCTTTGGTCGTGATGGTGCCGTCTCCATCTTTGTCGAACAGTGAAAACGCCTCCTTGAACTCGGCGATCTGTTCTTCTGTCAGTTGATCCGCCTAGAAATAACAGACACATGCATTACTTATTGAACTACCTACCTAGTCATTAATCGAACTAATAAGGATTTTTATTCATAAATTTTTCAACGATTAGAATTTAGAAAAATGGTCCTTAAATAAATCTAATGTATTGGGACATACACTGTTGACGACCATTTTAAATGAGTGCTGAACTTACAAGAAGCAGTAGACGGAGCAGTCAGTCGTTATCGGCGCGATAAGATTACAGGAGATTATGTATAATTACCGCGCCGACCTCGACGCGTCATACTGCGGTGTTTTACACTAGATACTAAATACTGCATTGCCACCTTATCAGACATATAAGTATTATTTTGATAACTTATTGGAAACACTGATTGTCATATTTAGCAATACCAACAATAAATTAGTTGAAAGCTATATAACATTCATTGAGTCATCACCACATCAGCCCAATGACATCCACTGCTGGACATAGGCCTTACGAAATTTCCACCACAGCAAGCAATACACTTATTTTGAAATAGTCCGAAGTGCTTTCAAGAGATATCTTGTTTCAATATTTTTTTTTAAAACCTTGCCCACAAGATAGCAGTCCTGAACAGTACCTAATAAAATACAATGGCATATTTCACATTTGACTTATGTTTCATTTTAAATCAAGTTCAAATCATGAACAAGTAATTAAATATAGATTAATTTAATTTACATATTAAATAATGCAAATAACAGAGACTCCATTTAATTTGTTAAAAAAATATGAAGGATTAGGGTCAATGAATATAAACATGTACACAACAGACATTGACTCCGCTCATGTAAATTCAATTTAATTACATTAACATTCTTCATTGTAATATTTCTTTAATTTAATAATGTAATCTATTAGATAATTTGTACATGAAATTATTGAAATCTTTAATTTAACATCTGTATTATTAATAAAATAATGACTGATGTTTTCTGCCGATGCTGCAACTTAAAAATATAGTAACATTATACTGCTACAACAGTTTACGTTTTTAAATAGCCTGACAACAATTATATCAATCACTTTATTAAGTACATGTCATCATTATCAAGTAGATTAATGCATACTCAAGCTATACAATAAAGTTCTAACATTTTCAAGGATACCTCTTCAAATCAGTAATTATTTCTTAGTCACTGGAATTTCAAGTATTGATAGTACATGAAGACTTCTGCTGAATGCATTGTTATAAGAATAAAAGATTAGACCCCAAAATAAAAGAGATGTGATCTACAGCAAGCAAGACACATTCTTCAAACTTTGGTAACATACATAACCAGTTCAGGATGTTTGCACAGATCTACCTACTTTATGTTGAGAAAATAATATATAAAAAGCCAGTGTGTGCATCACTGCAGTAGGCACCTATGACTTTTTATCACAAGACATGTAACTTCTACTGATTATTATGTTTTATAAGGCTTTAGACATTAGTATGCCTGCTTTAAAGAATAAGCATTCACCTATGAATGGAGTATGTCAAACATATCAAGGGCCAGTTATTCACCAGCAAAACATTCTTCTACTGAATCACACACCTCCAAATAAGAATCTGGTTCCAATTAGCACAACCAGTTAACCTTCACTAAGAACGCTATTAACCAAATCAAAGTAGGTAGTATCATAAAGAAAATCGATGACGATCACGAGGGAAGACAGATCGGAGTCAGCTGTGCCAGGTGCAACGACGATATTTACATACCATCGCGACAACACAATGCGATCCAGGAATAGTAAATAGTCAAGCGGATCGAGAGCGGCGCCGCCCCGCGTATGCAGTTGTGGCACACAATATTACCATTGATTAAGTTCACAGCCTCCCAGATCGGCTAGAAACGCGGCCTGCTTAGTGAATTGCGTATGAAAAATATAAGAGCGCGCGTAGCGATGAGTCAACGGGCGTTTGACAGTTGCGCCCGGCCGATCGATCCATCGTCAACAGGGCGCGACTACGACTCGCAGACGCCGACAAAACGCACTAAACCACTTGTTTTCTTTACACCGATAAACCGTACGCCATTTTAAAGCGCCATCGACGACCGGCTTCGACCTAAACTAACGTCACTTAGCCGGTACCACCTACGAAACTATGGCGACGGATGTTTCTCGACCCTTTCTAACGGTCGTATCATGTATTTTAGAAATAATTTTACACTCGCGAATCTTTGTATGTATTCTTTATTATTGGTCCTGCATCCTGATCGCAACGTCAACGTCGACACCGATCCGCAATGCGGTAAAAAACGGCCATCACAATAATATAATGGAGGCCGTCATCACTATAAACACCGATGCACTATTCCCAAAAATATACACCGAAACCGGCGTAGGATGATCTCCTGAATGCACTTCCGACACCTTTCAGCAGAAATATCACTCACCATCGTAGATTAACTTGGATTATCAGGAGCTACACTAAAAAATCACAGACTACGCCGCAAAAGCGACCGCACGGACCGACGGTTGAAACGATACTGCCGCCCTCACTCGCGCGAGCGGCCGCGCCGAGAAACTCGCGACCGCGATTCGTTTCGTGCTCGGTCTCGAATCGTTCCGAATCGACTATTCGATTCACCGTATTTTCATATCCGTTATCCGAGTCTCGGAATAGTTTTTATCACTACGTTAGAGACGTTTCGTTTCAAACGTTAATCACTCGAACGTCCAAGTCCATGTCTCGGGACGCACGACACAGGATTAAATTTGGTCCGCAAAGGATAGTCGGTTTTATATCGGACTGGTGCGACGGCGTGGACTGGCGTTCGGCGCGCGCCGATTGGCCGTCGCGCACCTGCAATGCGTCACTGCGGGGCGCTAGCGGCGGCTGCTGAGCGAGTGGTGAGCGCGGCGCTGCCGGCGGCGGCGTTGGCGGCGGCCGCGAGCTGCTCCCGATCACCCCGATGCCCTACTTCGCGGTCGGAGGCGAGGGCGCGCCGCAGTGCCCGCCCGCAGACGCCGACCGTGCTAACGAGATAACGCAGGCCGGCGGCGCCGCCCGCCTGAGCGTAGGCTTCCCGCCACACATCATTGTGCCACACGCACTCATTATGGATATATGGCTGCGTCGCATTACTGACGCAATATCAATTAAATACACAATGCAATGCTAGCACTTGCCGGTTCCGGCTCCCTGTAGGGTCCATCTTTCATAGTTTTATCGTTCTCAAAATTTAGGACACTTGCATTTAGTAGCACCGAGCGTAGCTGCATCGCAGCCAGATAACAATGTTTAACTACCTAGCTATGATAACAGCCCCAGTTACCAATAGAATATTCTTAATTGTATTTATTGCTTTAAACAGTAAAATTAAAAAATACATATTAGGAACAGTCAAATTTTAAATACTTAGGTACCTACCTATTTAACCGCATAGGTATTTCAGAATACGACAATCTTTTCAAGTTTGTTGATGGGTCGGCTGCGACAGTACAATAAGTAAACAAGTCGTGGAGAACAGGAAAAGATTAACTTGTATCATTGTTGACCTCGGAAACAAGCGGACAATGAAGGGTGACCACAATCGAATTAGTCCAATCTGCCCCTGATTCTGAGCCGTCGAAATGCTTCCGCATCGTAAACTTTTAGAATCATAGAACTAAGTTGCGGTTTATAATGTTTCTTGGTAGAAAATAGGTTATCGTATAGAAAATTAAAAACTGACAAAGATGTTTTTCTACAACTATTAATTTTTAAGTTTTAAGTAGGTACTTATATAAACTGACAATTCCAGCCATCGGTTTTCCAAGAAAACTTTCCGACAGCTCAGGATCAGAGTCTTGCTCTTTTGTTATCGTGATTTTACTTGGTTTCTTTAGATTGGGTGCAATGTAGATCCGTTAATTGACTAATCAATAAAACTATTAGTTACGAATTAAAAAATTATTATTAAATAAAAAAAAATTCAGGGTTGGTAGTAGAGTCTGGCTAACGGTTCTCTGCACTGGACTGTTTTTTAAAATCTATACATGGCAATATTTTTGAACTGTCATGTCACTATCTTTTTAGTGTTTTTCAATCAATATTCTTTTGAAATTATTGAAAAATAATGCCGAAAGCTATCAAAGGCGTAGTTAGAAAGTTGATATTTACTTAAGTTGAGATAATAGTATCAAACGCATTTTTTCAGTCTATAGTCGGTGTTGTCACCCCTTGTTTTTTTGAATTTACCGCTCTTTTCTTGTGCAAAGAACGGATGGCCAGACTATACCAACCTAACTGAAACATTTTTAAGATGCAAATTTTTATTACACTCATGTACCAACTTGGTACATGAGTTCAATAAAAATTTGCTTCCAAGACTCGCATTCGGATAAGTCCACATGTATTATGTCGCCATCTGTTGGCCAATAGATGAAACACTAATTTATAATTCACTAATCGCAATTTATGGGAATCGATTCGCTCATTTTAATAATAATCGATTAATTATCGACATTGACATAATTAAAGGACTGAAGACAAAATTAAAGCTTACAATATAATAATTTAATCAAATTTTGATAATTCTTTATATTGTTATTGTCTCGTTTTCCCGGCTCTAAGGTAAGAAGTATACCCGGTCCTTTTGGAAGGCTAACGCGGGGACACAGGTCCAACACGCAGAGGCCCTTAAAGAATTTTAATTTAGAATGAGATGAGACACTTACCGCTGCCATATCACAGCTGCACCATTGTAGTACAGCTATGATCTGTCACTGGTAAGTGTAAAGCTATTGTATGATGTTATGGAGTCAAACAAAGTTGTGGTTTGGTGTTTGGGTGTTCGGTGGAATGGTGATATCTGGCATACGGGAACAACGTCGCCTGCTTGCCTCCTCCAGCGGTGAATATATGATGTTAAATGAGGATTCGGGCAGACGGTGACTCGCCTTACACTAGATGGGCCCCTTCCACAACCGACATGGGCCGAAGTCCATGGGTCTCAGGGCAACACCGTAGTGCACGGCTAGGGGTGTCGAGCGGTGCGGCGCCGATTTTGTTTGAAAAGCCACACTAATCTGCCCTCCAAGCGTTTGCGTTAATCTTATGAGAAGATAACGACTGCCCCAGAGGGGTTATATTATTATTTTATTTGTAAATAATATGTAGATAAGTACATAAAAATGTAGCTTATATAAGGTAAAGGCACCTATTACGGAGGTATTTCGCAACATTTGAAAGTAAGAAACAAAAATAAGCATTTCTAAGCATTTTTAAAGGTGTAAACTAATTTTATCGTCAAAAGTGGAATTTATATTTTGAATTGCTGTTGAGCCTATGTTACTTTTTATGATATTTCTTATTTTAAAAAAATATTTAAATAGCCGGGTCGATTTTCCCTAATACGGAGGTAAAATTTTGGTCAGAGCCTATTACGGTGGTAGACGGCTCCTAATACGGAGGGTCAGAAATTATATTCATTTAAGTTCCGTACAAATAATATTTCTTAAATGATATAAATGTTTCATTCAGTTTTCATAAAATTTACAAATATAGTATAACCGTGCATTCACACACGCGTTTTAAAAAGAGTTTCAGGTAATTAAAATATCGTTGATTTTTCTTTTTACGTTCAGTAAAATATGAGATAGTTAACCTACATAACAGATGGCATATAAGTAATATCAGTGCCTCAAGCTTTTAAAATTTATATAGATTTTACATTTTGAAATTGGTACATAGTTACAAAATGATTACATTTTACAAGTTTTAGTAGGGATCCCAAAATATTTTTAGAAATAAATATAGGTAGTCTATGTTAAAGACGTATCTTTCAAACGGTTAAAGAATTTTTTAAATGGGTCTCGTAGTTTTGAGTTAAATTGAAAGAAACAAAAAAAAAAACAAACAAATGTTACATATTAAGTAGTAATTGCAAGTTAATAGAAAGCTTGTAAAAGTAAAATAAATTTAAAAGTTTTTATCGCTTCTGGTTTTATCAAAAAAACATGCATAAGTATCAAATAAGAATCCACAAAAATAAATAATACTATTTATTTATTTACGAAACCCTAAAACTTGTAATTTTATGTTCCATGATGAATAGGGCCGTAATAGGAGATCATAGAACCTAACACAGAGTTACCTGGAAATAACTACCACCGTAATAGGAAAACTACTCGTGTTTTTAATAATCCTAATTCTGACCGTTAAAAATTTCGATAAACAAAAGAGTGTAAATCCTTAATCAAAAGATAACAGTTTTTTGGTTCAGATGTGTAAAACTCAGCCAACAGTTATACAAAATAAATGATTTGTGATAAATTAAAATACACCTTCCTATTTTTACCCCTTCTAAGAAACCAACATTTTGTACTCAACAGTTTTCATATTTAACCAGATTTCTAATTAAAAACACATACCGCAGAATATGGTTTCTAATTTATGAGATTAATAATTATTTCAACTAAACTTGGAACTAAGTCAATAAGTTAATAATTTGAAAGTTATAAACAATTAAACATACCCTGTACTTTTCCTATTTCGGAGTTATACCACCGAATTAGGATTAATCTATAAAATTCGTATCCTATCACGGCGGTGTTTTATTTCTTATTTTTTGGGTATAAAACAAGTTGCAAATATAAAACAAGCTATTTAAATAGTTAGTGTAATAGTAAGAAAATGCTATAAATAACACATAAACAAACTTGAACGGCTTATTAATACGAAAAACTTAGTTTCTAAATATTAGTGTACTTAGTTCTGTCGTTCCGCGTTTGTATGGAAACCCCTCTCACGTCGATGCCGTTACACAAACTGATTGATCTTGTTGTGTTGTCAATGTGCTATACTTGCAAACTTCAGTTATGTCATGAAGTAATAAATTTAGAATAAGTAGGTCCCGTTTTGGTGTACTTAAACTAAGAAAGACAGGAATAAAACTCGAAAATAGAAATACCACCGTAATAGGAGCCGATTTTGACTACCTCCGTAATAGGTGCCTTTACCTTATTATAACAAAATTTCTATAAATATCATGAGATTTATTATTAAAATAATATGGATGTAAACTAAACGAACAAAGAGCTAGAGCTAGAACAAGAGCATTATTTGATCTTGATTCTTGATCTTTAAGTGTAAACGAAAACGTTTACAGTTAAATATCAACGAGCAAGAATGAGAAACAAGAACTAGAATTATTGCACAATAGATGTTTAGATCAGCCGAACGAATGCTCATTGCTCATTCGTGTCAATTCTGTAGTTGGTAGTTCCGGGGAGCGAGCATCGTCTGATGTAAATCGGCCTTTACAATACTTGTCATATTTATTTTTAAACTATCCCTGACACGCCTTTTATTTTTAATTGACATTTATTATCAACCTATTTTTATTTGTGGGTTTCTGTGGGACAAATATTTACATTTTATAAACAGTTGTTAAAATAAAATCTGAAGCCATAGAATGGTTCTCATCATATCTTCAGGGGCGTCAGCAGTCAGCATTGATGAGTGTTCATCAAGCTGGTGTGATCTTCACTCTAGCGTTCCTCAAGGCAGCATTCTATCTCCGTTACTCTTCTCAGTTTTTATTAATCTCTTAACCCGAAAAGTTCAGTGTTCATATCATCTTTACACCGATGATATGCAAGTGTACACTCAAGCGAGCACTTCTAATATCTCTGCAGCTGTCTCTGTGCTGTCTGTATATTATAGGTAGTCTTAGAATTATGTCACTCAGTGACGGGTAACGTAGCTTTCCACAGGTGAAAGATTTTTTTAAATCGAATATGTAATTTTAAATTATTATTTATCTAAGTTGGTACATACAAAATTAAAAATTATGAATTAAAATATCTTCAACAATACGCCTTATATTAAAACGATGGCAATATGTAAAAGATACAAAAGCCAATGTTTGAATGTTTTAACAGCTTATTTAGGTGTAAGAAACGCAACTCTTGCAACAAAAGATTTTATATTATAGTTAAGTTATTTATAGCTAATAGAAACGTGGTTTTTGTTAGTTGTAGCATCTAAGTATTGACACAGTTTCAAATTTTATATTAGAAGACACGAGCATGACACCGTTGCTATTAGATTGAACACAAAATGGGTAAACACGCAATATTCGTGCACGCGTAACTTCGTTCTTATTGCCCAGGGAATAAAGCTCTTGTGTTGCCTTAATGGTATAGTTCACTGCGTATAAGGCATTTCGTGCCCATATTGGAATTCCTATTCGTTTTTACATACATGCTTGTTATACGTACCTATATATTATATACCTACGAGTATGTAATATGTTGAAGCCACGTCTTATGTTTATGGTTAAGATTTATTTTATATTATCGTAATAAAATAGATTTCGCAACCTAAGGGCGAATAAAACTTAAATGGTGCAAATAATTTTGAGGTAGGTACCTACATACTTAGATATTATATTCAGCATTTTTCATTAGTGAGAGTTGGTACCAAACCTGTTGCAGGTATCATAGCCCTAACGTAGGTACCCTTAAACATGTCTATCTTTAAAATACTTAGTATTTATGTAGGTACCTATGCATGTACATAATTTATAAATTGAGCGCTGATCGTGGACACTACGTGTGAGTCGTGTGACACTACTCTTTACTCAATTCTTATAATATTCTGGCATAAGTATTTATATTTTTATGTTATAACAATATTGTAAACTACCTACCTAATCATCATTACAACCCATAAATTAATGTCACACTCCTGGGCACGAGTCACATTCAAACATTTTGGAGGGAATTTAGCCTTGTATAGCACGCTGGCTAGTTTTTAAAGGGTTTTGTTTCGAGTTTTCTTTTTCTCGCAGTCTGTTGCTTATTTTTTATTTTTTTGTAATACCTACTTGTTGCTCAAGTTTAGTCCCTTAGTCGCCTTGTACGACACTCACAGGTCGAAATGGGGTAGTGACATTGGGGCCGATCGCGTTTCTTATCCGATCTTAAATAAGTGCAAAAAATGCACTTAAATAAGTGTAAAACTTGATCTAAAATTTTAAGCCCTTATTGGTATTTGCGTTTGTGTTATTTAAGGACGTGACCTTAAATAAGTATGGTTTGACTTAATTAGAGATGGTAGTTTCTTAATTGGTATTGCCTTTCGACTTATTTGACAGTTCTGTGATCTTAGTGCAACCTTAATTTAAGTCGCACCTAATTTGCGTGTACTAAATATTTCACTCATATTTCTTGGCTCAATTAAACACTTATTATTTAAAATATTCCCTTTTCATGCTGTTATTTTACAAAGAAAGTATAATGAAGATCTTCGACGGCAAGTATTACTTTGTTTTAACTTGTTTTATTAATGATCTAACCTCACTTTTGTCGAGTTTTGATTTTGGTCCTTTTTATTTTTTAGATTAAAAAGAAGGCTTATGTATAGCATAGCATAGGCATATTAGATTTATGTAAACTAGGTATATAAATATAACTTGTGAATCTACAAACTGATACTTTGTCTTTAACATCTAAAAGTAAATAAACAACATGACGTTTATGACACTTTTTCCGATTATAATCTATGGTAGTGTCCTTAAATAAGGTTTTTAGCATTTGGTAGTTTTTTAAGAACGTATCCTTAATTTAGTACTAACGCGATCGCATAAATTTAAGAATGTGTCCTTATTTTACAAATTTAAGTTCATCTTTATTTAAGGTTGAAGAGAAACAAAATCGGGCCCATTATGTATTCTTAATCCGTCACAAAACGGACGGACATATTAGAGATAAATAATCCTAAAAATAATTTGTCAGTTTGAGTGGCCAATTGAAATGTTAATGTTACATATTCTCAATTCGCCCAAGCAGACGCGTCGTGAGTTCGTGACTCGTGCCGTATTTGAGTCAATCCCCGGGGACCCGCGCCGCGCCAGTCCCGCGCGATCCCTACGAGAGTAAAATTATTTCCTTTAGAAGAGTATGAATTTTGACTTTTCGTTTTACTCAATTTTATAAAAGAAGTATTTTTTCTCGGGAAGAATTTACTTTCTAAATCTAATGAATATGATGGCTTCAAATAAAATATTACCTATAGAAGTTTAGTTTCAGTCAACCAAGTACCTAAGTAGATAATGATTATTCATGTTTTAGGACAGTTTCGTATAAAATAATAATAATACGAAACTGTCCTAAAACATGAATAATCATTTATTTTTAAAGTCTTCGCTTTATGCAAGTATTTTTAGGCATATTGATCAAGATCAAATATTATACAACTGATCACAGTCAATGAAATTAGAAACTTGAAGAGTAGATTACCAACATTCAAGTTTCCTACAGTGATCCAGTCGATGACATTTAGCTAGTATCAGACAATATTACGAGGTAGGTAGTACTCGTAGTATTTGTTATTTTGACTTCATTTCAAGATGGTAGCTACTGCTGTTGGGTGGGTATGCGCGCTGCTATCGCATGTAAATTCCACAGTTTCGTTACGAATAAAGGGCATATGTTTTATTCATGGAATATTCAAAGAACGCGCACGTTTCCAACAAAAGATTGTAACAAAGTTACGCCACGACTGATTCAATAATAGGTACAATGAAATATAATCAAAAAGAGTTTGAATAAACTTTGAGAATATTTCAAAAGAGTTAGCGTACACTTTTTTAAGTGGATGCCTCTTGATTTGAGTAGGTAGCTATTTTATGAGAAACTGTAACTTGTTTAGACCCTCGAAAAGAATACTTTATTTTACTTTGACGAGTTTTGTGACGAAAAATTGAGTTTTTATAGATTGCCGACTTGTACAAGACAAGGAAAGTTATTTAAAGATAGTATTTATTTAGCTCAGTGGATACCTAACATTTCAAAGTACATTAACGGACTTAGTATTTTGCCTGCATAATTACACATGTAACAACTTATAACAACAACGCCAGGTAATCCAACCAACCACCATCATCATCATCATTTCAACCCATAATCGACCCAGTGCAGCAGTGCTCGGCATCACCAAGCCGTGTGACCATAATTAGTATTGATGAAAATTACATTCCAGTTGTGTTTTCTTGCTCCTCTTTCCATTAAGACAATGACAGAGACATTCAATAACGTAAAACATAAACGTGTCTACATGGTACATTCCGCGCCATCCACTGTAATCAATTTATAGTAGAAGTATGTGAAAAGGTAAATGTATTAGTTTTTCAGTGTAATTAGCATGGGAGCGGCGCGGACGTCATGGCGTCAGCGCAATTAAAGCGTGAAGTAGATATGTATAATATATATATGTAGGTTGGTTGATATTTGTAGTATCACATTGATTGATCAGATAACGAAATTGGACAGTCTAACGATTTCAGTAGGTACACCGTTCACAGCGCAGGTTTTTACTTACTAAGTAAACTTAGTTTCGACCAAATCAAATATTGTTGTCTGAGTGGTCAGAATAAACTGGTTTTGGGCTCAAGTACTAGACTTAAGTGGTAAACTTTAGTGCTTTTATATCAGTTTCTTGTTACGATTTGTTTTGAGAAGATGCTCTGTTGTTCTGAGAAATATTGTGTATTTAGTACCTACTTATACCTACTTTATTTTGTTTGATCGTATTTTGTAAAAGAAAGGACAATAATGTAAATAAATGTTGTACACCTGAAGTCGTTGGTCGTTAATGAGATATTTTATTTATTATCTATGTGCTTTCTTAGGAGAAATAGAGTATGGTGGTTGGAGAATGTGTGTCTCTGAAATATTATCTTGAATTGAATGCTATGCTCTTGGAATTGCCTTAGTCTTTTAAAGGCTGGAGCACAATTTGGAGCCTAATTGGTTTTAAAGACTGGTGACATACGCATGTGAAATCACTTATCAGGTGGATCTAATGTGAAATTTCTAGAAAGAAAATGTCAGCGCTAAAGCAGTCCTGATTTATAGACATTTTACTTGCCTACCAGAATACGAAAGAAAACTTTCACGTTTCTCTGATAAGTATAAAAGATGGCACGCACGAAGAAAACGTGTATATAGGTACTATGTGGGTACAGTAATAACAATATTGTATGCGCTTCAGTCACGTGCCACGGAGTAATCGGTTTCCTTCCAAACTTTTTACATCATTACTTTTATAACAAAAGTTTCCTCAATAAACGTTTGGTAAGACGATGAGGGCCCATCAAAATCTATTTTCACAATCCCGAGTTTGCCATATTAATACTTATTAGTGTAGTTTTCGCTTCAAATAGATTTAAAATGAATAATTCAGGTTTTATTATCTACGGTGCGAGGATATAATGAAAAATAAATGGTGATTTAGAATGTTATTAGAATAAGTTTAAGGTAATTTAAGCTAAACCTATTTGTTGGTATTAATAGTTATGGTATGCAACACTGAAGTAAAGTAATATGTTTCTTAGAACGACTTTACCAAGTGTACCTATGTATCACGATTACTTACTCTATGTATAGGTATATCTGTGTACGACACAGAGAGGGTTGTGGGTTCTATTCACTAAAATACGAAACTTTACTAATATGAAGTTAGTCCACCGAGGAACTGACTTCAAAAATTCTAGCACCACCTAATACTTGAGAGCAAGAATAGAAAACCACTGTGTACTACAACCTACATTATATAAATGATACCTATTGTATGAGACCTTGTGTCGGCACCTACTAAAGTACTCTGTGGCACCTATTCAAAAGGTCGATCTTTCTCGAAGAGGTTGGCAAAAGTGACAAAAGATATCAGGGATTATAAGGGTTTTTTTTTAGTTTAACCTCTCTGCATATTAGATATAAGATAGGTTATTATGTAGTTTTATGTTGTATCAATATATATATATTATTTAAAAACTATACCTACTATTTAAAAGGAAATGTCCCAAATATTAATTATGCTGCATTATATGCAAGCATATTTTATTATGTAGTTTTCTGTATAATTGTATATAATATTATAGATAATATTTTGTTTTGTGAATCGAATATTTACATGTTTTATACGTCAATAAACTTTGTCAATCGCGTACATTGATTAAACTTGTAGACACACACGTAGCATCGGCTTACATGCATCGTAGTACCAGCTACGGCGTAGGCGATTTTGCAAATAGCTGTCGATCGGAAATTACTCATCACGCCCACCTCTGCGACCTTGTGGATGCAGGCTTCTTACAAAGTTCTGTTATCTGTAGACGTATATCGCGGGCTTGTTGCTAAATCTCCAGTTATAACAGATTGCGTTGGTCTAGAACATTCGATTTCCACACAACTAGCCGGTAATGACAGCGAAGGATTGCGGTCAGCGGTCGGTGGTGTCAACGTACTCGGCTAATACATAGATGCCTATCGCCGCGCCGCTTAGTCACTAACTAGATAGAAGTTCATTTAATTAGTACTGTTTATGAATATAATTTACTAGATGTCCCGCGGGGCTTCGCTCCCGTCGTTCTTTATTTGGCCACTGCACAGCTCCTATTTGTTGTAGCATGATAGTAATATAATAATATAGCCTATAACCTTCTTCGACAAATTTATCGGCTATCGAACAATAAAGATTTTTTAATCGGACCCGTAGTTCCTTAGATCTTAGAACCACTATGTTTTAATCCGTAATTCCATACTGTCAATTGGTATTTTTGATGATATGTTTTATCCTATTAATTTCCGAAATGAAGTTCATTCAATTACTGTTATCCTAACTACATGCATGTCAAACCTATTTTAATCAATCTTAATTTTTTTTACATATTTTAATTAGGAGATTACACTGACTATTTTATATTCTTTTAAAATTTGTATTCTTTTTAATTTTATAAAGAGTTACCTATCATTGACATGTCATATTCCATTTTGAAATTTTATGTGGAATTTTAAATTACACACTCAATTCTTTGGATCTTTTCTAACAAACCCCGACAATAATAATATAATTTAACAAACTAAAGGTTAGTTTGTTTCGGCAGATTAATTGGTATAAGTAAAAATCATGAATCAATTATATCATTATTTCTGAAGTTGGAAATCGAACACTAATAGTCGGTGAACTGTTCATGGTGGTGCGATAACATCAAGCACCATGCCAGGTACCTAATCAATAAATTAATTAATTACCCACAGTGGTTCAAAGTTCTTGACCTGGCAAACAAGAAATGGTAAAGGCTTTTCGTTAATCCCTGTAAATTAAATACGCTACATGTTGTGGGACCGTTGACCGTCGACCCATATTACTTTCTTCACACCCGAATCATTTGTCATTAGTTCATTATGCATGTAGTATAAACAGCTTTTATATACGCGATATGAGAGAGCTGTGCTCACACTCGTCAATATGGTAATTATTAACAACATGTTTGTGCTGAAAACTGCATGAATTATTCACATATTATCCGTGTTGAATAATATTATATTTATGGGCTTAAATAATAAATAACAACATTGGATAATTGTTGGTTGCAGTAAATGTTGATAGAAACTTCGGCAGGAGGCTGTTGTAGTGAAACGTATTTCCCGGTGTGCGAAGTTTGGCAATTGCTACGTACTTTTTACTGTCAATATTACTCAACAAATCAAATCTTCCAACATAAATGTGTCATTAAAAATTGATATATGGTAGCTCCGCAAAATATTAGATGTGCTGGCTGACTGCGGCCGGGGTGCCAAGGGTGGCAAGGGTGCCAAGCTCGAAGCTGCTATTTGGCACTGGCACGGTCGACAACGCGTCACTTGCCAAATTAGGACGGCAGATATGCGGGCCACGTCGCGACGCCTAATGACGGCATAAAGATCAATTTATTGGCATTTCCATAGGGTAATAACGTTTGATTTGAGCTATAAAGTACGTGCTACGTTCGTAATATTAAACAGTAGCTCCGCGACTGCCGATTTTACAATATCTCAATTTATTTGCGTAGTTGGTACCTACTCTACTTTAGAACTATTCAAAGTTCTCAAGGTCACTGTTTTTAGGCCTACGTTACAATGCAGTGTGCAAATTTGTCACTTTGAATAATAGTATAGGTAGGTAAAATATACCTCTCAGGCTTACAAATTTTAATAGTATCATAGACTACACAATAGCTGTTCAGTCGAGGCGAGTCGTGTTTATCGGTTCACATCCACCGAGTTCAGTGTTGTTCCGTGGATTTCACTTTCACATAGCTATAAAAATATCCAAAGGCTTTAAATAAATTGTATAGAAGTATCTGTGAGCATTCGTCCAACGTCGACGTCGAGCGACGATTTATTAGAATTATGACTTATTAAAGCGGCATTCATTTTGGTGAGAAAGAAAAATATGAAGGAAATTCTTTGGTGTGCGGCTTCTTTTATATACGACGGGTTGCTCGAATAGTTTTATTCATAACATATTTTATTAAAACTACAAATAACTTTTTGACAATAATTTAATGGTTTTGTAGTAGAATTAAATTTAGGTAAAATATATAAATAGCTTTGTATATAATGCTAATTGACATTCATCATCATCATAATATCAGCCCAATGACGCTGCGCTGGACGTAGACATCACCTATTTTTCACAACAACTAGCTATTATAATATAATAGGAATAATAAATCATTTATTTCAGGCATACACTCTTATTATAAATACAGTACAGATTAAACATTGAAATAATGGAATAATAATATAAATAATTTTAAGATTTATATTTTTTAGATAGAATTAGTTTTAAGGAAAGTAAACTCCAGGCTATGATATTTTCCATTTACTTAAACATGTAGTTCGCGTTCTAAACAACAATTAATAAAATTATGAAACAGATGCATTCGTTTGTCCTTGTCTAGCGCAGTAATTAACCTCTATAAATAAGTCTACCTTAATTATATGTAGCACTTAATCTTTTAGGTTTGTACAAAGCTTTTTAACTTTGAGTCACGTACATGTTTTAGGCTAGGCTTTACACCACAAGGGAAGGCATTAGTCAAGTGGTACAGTGTTCTGGATTTCTTTGTTTAACAACCCTGAATAGGTAATATATCTGGAAGTCTGTTGTGTGAAGTTTATTTTGTAGATAAAGTTGATATTTTGTAACATTTCAAAATTGTCTAAAAAAAAACAAAAATAAATTTCAAAAAGTGTCCTAAATATATGTGTATAAAATATCTGTCAACAAAATTTCAAGTTAGATTATACGAAGGTGTGTTTACCTTATTTATAATCTATGTAATCTGTTATCTATATATAATCTGTACTTATCTGTCAGAGGTAAAACAGGTTCTAAAGCTTAATTTATGATGAAGGAATTAAAATAGGACTATGAAAAAGGACCGTTGAACTTGTGTTTTGAGTTTGTCAGTAGTCTGTTGTAGTCGTGTCGGCCTCGTGTAGTTCCTTATAAACCGTGTAAGTCGCGTGAGTGTACCGCGCATATAAATATGTGAAGTAATTGCACGCTGGACAGTGCCGCTTTTATTAAATTACTTGTCATGAATTATGAAAAGGTTACTTCTACGTCGGGGTATTTTTGATTGTTTACATAAAGTTTAGGTTTCAAATATAAAACAACACTTCCAATATAACTTCTAAACGCTCGGCTATTACTTACATACAACATTTTTGCTAGTACTCAGATTGTCACCAATTTTCTTCATCTTGATTGGGTTTATAGCTGACCTTAGTGTTGGAATTTATCAAGCCACCCAGAAGAGTTTCAACTGGACTTAGCGACCACCACATTAAGTACCAATCAGTACCAACGACTTTACGTGCCTTCCGAAAGTTCCGAAACACAGAGACGCTCAAGAGTATACTTAAATGCCACAAACGATTACCTATCTATTGACTAACTGTGTCGAAAGACGTACCTAACACGTGCAATGTATATGATATCACACCGGTGTTCATAACCTCCAGTATTATAGAAATAAGCCTAGAAATCCAACGAACCATTTACTCGACCATATTTCATTTTACCCCTACTTTGAATTCTGCTCTGATCCGCCTAAAGTAAAAGCATTAAATGCACGGATTTAACCGTCATCTTGCTATTTACTTGGTCTCCCTCACCACTGTATATAGACCAACAAACATTTAGAAAAGTTAATAGAGACATTTCAGCGTTCACTGAAGGTTTAGATAGGAACATTTTCGGTTTTGTAGTGGTGTGAGGCAATGTATTAGGCTTTAGGTAAATAACCTGGAGTTCAGAGCCGTGAAGGGGTGCGAGGAAAGCTTTCGATGGTAAACGATGTAATGGTGCGAGCTAAAAGTGTTGAGATATTATTTAGGACGTAAAACCTGAATACTGAATATTTTTTTAGTAAATATATAGTAACGCAAAATTTGAAGAAAAATTCGTTTCATTTTATGTGTTTATCTCAGCAATTTTTGAATAGTGTTCTTGTATCGTAAATGTAGGGTTATGTACGATAGCGAATGTTCTTGTTTAGTTTTCAAAGTTTTTTCAGTTTTTTAACTCTGGTATATTTTATTAATTTCCAAATTTTAGAAAGTGAAAAGTGGGTATTTAAGTAACAGCCCAGTTGATTCAAGCATATAGGCGTGAACTGCTTATAAAATAGATAATAAATATGCACGGCTTCACCTGCAGTGCCTGACATTACAGTATTTCTTTTACTTATAAAATGAAATGACAACATCTACAAAATGGAAATCAAATGTAACACTATAACCGACCTCATAACAATAATTTTAACAAAAAGTAACTGTTGTATGTTATTCCATAGCAAATAACAAATATGTATATCGTGAAATGATAATATCGTGTACTTGTATCACCAGTTGAATATTTGAGTCCTCAGGAGGGAACTTGATGCGTACGTGAATGTGTTATCTGTTGCTTCAGAAATATTACAACAAAATTGTATGTCTGATACCAGCAAAATAATGGAATTTATGTTTGAATAGACGAATCTACAATTATATATTAGGGACTACAGTATGGGGTTCTTCAAAAAAGGAGTGAATAGGTTTCTTAAGGGTCGGCAACGCGCTCGTGATGCCCCTGGTGTTGTAGGCGCCCATAGGCTACGGTAACCGCTTACCATCAGGCGGACCGTACGTCTGTTTGCCACCGTCGTGGTATAAAAAAAAAAATCTACAATTATTATATACATACTCTTCTTTCTCAACTGACGATCATCAGAGGAAAAACCGCCCTTCAGTGGAGATTCGAGTGTCAGGGCTTTACAGTCGGTTCTACGAGATTATCGCCTTAAGATGGATACCGGAAAAGTTCCCGACTGTACACAGCTTGAGAACTCTGACTTGGCCTACTTTATTTATTCATAATTCGGCTTAAGACGAGAAAATGTTCTCTTTTTAATACACGAACATTTTGTACCAACTAAGTGGGTATACCTAAACGTTACGGATCAACTTCCGCTACTAAATAGGTTGCAGCTTTTTACTCTATTTCATAACTTCCTCCATTTTTACCGACACAAAATTATTTTAGCTCGCTTCCTGCGCTTAAGTAGCGGGTTGTGAATAAAGCTATTTAGTTATTAACGCTTTATAAGTGCTTTTAGTTCCATTAAGTAGTTATTACGTCATCATTATTTGGTGTTGATATGACTGGCGCGTAATATTTATTACTTACCACTTTAAAGTAGTGTGTATGGCAGTATGCTGTATGTTGAAAGTACAGACACAAATAATACTCAAGCCACTTACTGAGGTTTGGACGTTTTTCGCCACGCTAGAATCCTGCTCCATGCTGCGTGGTACAGCCAGATCCCTGTGTAACACACACCTCTGCACACGTTGTCATTCTCATCAAATTCTCTGTTCAAATCCTTGTCAATATACTTGTTACATAATAATATAACAGTGTCGGTATTAGAGATAAAGAATCATTATGAGAAAAAAACATGCATAATGAATTTCAAGCCTTCTACACTAACAAATAGCGATGATAGTAAATAATCGCGAAGTACGAAATCACACTTCTGTAATACATGCCACACGAACGGTGTAAACAAGAAATGAGATTTCAATTTTTTGTATTTTTATAAACTTTTCGTGATAATTGTATATAATTTCTGTAAAAACCTTTAACAACAACACCAGTGTTATCTAAAAAAAAACACGTATTATTAATTATTATTATTATTTAAAAATATATTGGCCCTTACATATAGCGATACACACTCCATGAATGAAGTTCTAATATAATCCTTGGAGGTGTTCTATTATAGTACTCGTAGAGTATATTATGACAATTAAGTAAGATAGAATAGACTAGTCATTACTACATCATATATTTTGTGATGCGAAGAGCCGAACTCGCAGTTCATTCTGTTTTATTTTACGAGAGAGCACCGACGAAAAAGAAATGAAGCAATTATATTATTATTACGCATCCACGTAATAAGAGACGATAACATACAATGCTCGCCGAGTAACAATCAATCGATAGTTTAGTGGTAACAAGCGAGCTATGGACGACGATTTAGAGCAAAAATTGCAATGGAAATTGTAGTGAGCGGTAGCGCGTCGTCGGCGGGCGCCGCACGTGGTTGAAGCAAACGATCGATACTACGTGCGACAACTGTTGCGCTAATCTTACATCTCTCTCGCACTTACACCGAAACATATTTGGGGAGGAGATAGAATGAAGGACTCCTGAACAAGCTCATAGCGCAAAACTCACGCACCACATCACCCGTTTCACGTAGTTAACGTGTAAGGTAACGTGAGCGAGGCAGAGGGAAGATGCGGCATCGCATGCTCCTAAAACGTCACAAAGGAGGTCGCCCGATGAATAACAATGCGGACTGCGGGAATGATGTCCTTATCGAGGAGCGGCCACCTAACACAGAACCGTAAAAGTGACGGTTACGTTTCCGATAATACCGGTTTATTAATAACAGTTAATTTTATTGCTTCCCTTCATGACACTGGGTGAAAAATATTATTGCTAGCTGCCGTTTACTGTGTATTTAAGCTTTCCTTTATTAATTGTGCGGTTTCTATGAGCTGAAACGTTAATCAAATAATTTTATTTACTTATTCGCAGTTTCTAAGAAAGACAAATAACATAAATGTATTATTGACATATGAATGGATTTCAAATTTGTATAGCATATAAATGAACGCTACCAAAAGTCGAATTTATTAAATTGCTTTAAAATTTAACAATAGATACTAATTTTCTACATATTAAGTACATATTGAATTTGGATAGAGGTAGAAAATATAATAATGCCAAAAGTGCCACAATCGTAATTATTCTGTAATTCAAGTAAACGTTGTTAGGTGATCAGAGCAAAGGTCATTGACTGTTTATGTAGTCAATCATTTCCCCGACAAACAATGAAGCCTTATATTTTCCCTTTGGGCGTTTTCTTAGTGAACATTATTTTCGTGGGACGGTTCTTTGACGATAGAGATGCCTAGTAACAGGTTACAAGTACAATTATTATTTGTAATGTAATGCTACAAGTGACTACAGGGGCGGACCGTGAGTTTGTGGGGCCCTGAGCTGATAATATTCAGGGACCCCTAGGGGGCCTGTTTAAATAATCAATTAATTGCCATTAAAAAAAACGGCTTAGTGTAAAGTATTTAATTTTAAAAAGTAAAATATATAATTTAATAAATATTTTATAAACTTAATTTTTTTTTTTAATTCACAATGTTTTCAATTGTGACTGGGGAATATCCGGGGCCTCGGGCTGCAGCCCCTATAGCCTCTACATAGATCCACCCCTGAGTGACTAGGTGGCAGCCCACTTATAAGTAAAGTGGAAGCTGTTGTTTATGATATTGAACACATACAATAAAACATAATAAACTAATTGGAGGGTGTGTTTGTCCTAATGTATAGAGGTGTACTAAGAAAGGGTTTTTTAAAATTCAACCCCTAAGGGGGTGAAAAGGAATAAAAACGATTGTATGAAACTTCTTTTGAAAATTTGTTTTGGGGTACTACTATCAAAATAAAAAATACCCTCATCAATATTTTTGACAAGGGTGGCTTTGGAAGGGTGAAATTGGGGATGAAACGTTGCATGAAAAGATCTTTGCTTTGAAGTTAACGTTTTGCAAATTAGTATTGGGGTAGGAACTTAAAATGTTGTTTTTTCATATTTTTGATAGGGATGGGTTCAGGGGTGAAATATTAAATAGACAGTTCTTTGTTTTTCAAGTTATATGTTTGGTCCCATGAAATAGGGGGCGAGCCTATTGTCATTCACATTTGCTTACCAAACTCCGGGAAAATCTCAATACTGGAATTTCATGATAGAAAAGCCCAATTCCATTTTCACCCGACCCGTGAATCGAACCCGAGACCTCTTGCACAGCAGTCGTATACACTTCCCACTGCGCCACCAAGGCAGTTCGGAACCTTATACATGTGATCAAAAACATAAAAACGTATTACTTACTTGCTTTTTTTTAAATTCTATCCCAAAGGGGCTGAAATTGTGATAAAGACATTTGAAAACTAAGTACTTAGTCGTTATTTTTTAGGTTTTATGGACGGATAATACGCAATTAGAACTTCAGTTAAGAAGTGAGTTGATGGGTTGTTTTGGGTGTTTGAAAAACTTACCATAAGGGATGAAATCGGTGTGAAAATTTTAAGAAATTGATATGGATGTCGTTTTCAAGGTTTTCAGGGACGCTGATTACAAAAATGTTATCTATATTAACGTAAAATGAAATTCAACTCCTGTAGTGGGGTGTTTTGGAATTCATGAATTGCACTTAAAACAAAGATCTATGTAATATCGAAATTTACGCGGATGAAGTCGCGAGCAAAAGCTAGTCTTACATAATTCCTTTATTAAACTACAAACATTAAACACAAAATATTATAGAGACTGGTTAATCTCCCTCGGGTACTAAATTAAATTAGTTGGAGTTTTAAACAAAACATTTCACGAGACAGTTTCGATGTGAAAATTACTGTTTATATTTATATTGGAACTGTTTGACCTTTTGTCCGTTCAATTCCCTGTTCTCGCAGCCCTTGTTTAAATGCATAACTTAATATAGTCTTTGGAATCCTTTTTTAACTTTGAGATTACTTGGGAGAGGTAGAAGAGATTGGCTGTCTCAATCTCAAATGATGCAAAAAGGCTAGGCAGTGCTATAGGTACTTGGGTAGTGTTTTGTGAATGTTAGTTACAATCGTAACAATTTTATTCTTCGAAACGTATTGTAGTGTAACAATAATAATAATTATATGTATTATTTGTTTATCTTTTTTCGAGAGTAAACATGAATTACATGGTTTATTTGTTTGTGAGACCCGATCGCATTGTGCATTCAGCATTCGTGTAATCTAGAAATATAATGGCTTTGTTTTGAAAAACAATTGGGTACTAAACAATGAACGTTTACGCACTATAGTATAAACCACAGAACAGAGATATGTTTTTTATAAACTAAGTGAACTCGTAGACACACATATTTTGCTAGATATATACAGCCTTATTCCTACTTCATGCGAAACCTGAATGCAGTTTGTTCAGAATCAGTAGCAGAATCGATTCCAATAGTTTTTATACCATGTTACCTATATTTTTTGTACAAAAATTTATTAAAATGTTGAAAGCTGGACACCATTGTTTGAAGTGTATTAGGCATGAAAACATGCTGATAACTTGGTGAGGTCTCATTCTTTTAAAATTTAGGTTTTTTATTCTGAATATAAAAAGACGTTTGGTTTCAACTTTAGTATTAACAAAGAATAAATTTGAGTATTTTGCAATGAATTTGAATATTTTGAGTTATAATGTATTTTCAACTATTAGCGGACACCTATTAGGTACTAATCCAAGTAAACGCGACTTCTTACGGGCTTGAAGCAGACCCTGGTGTTGAAATTGATAAAGTCGCTCAGAAGTCTTCCAACTTGACTGAACGACTACCACAGTAAGTGGTAACTGGGATCAGCAGCTTTTGCTTTCCGAAAGACGGAGATGCTTGAGAATGAAACAGCCACCCATCTATGGACTAACCTTGCTGAACGTTGCTTAACTTCGAGTATAACGAACATTTCAGTACCACAATGCCACGAGCATTGCATAGTATTTTTTTATTCATTTTTATTTTATATTTAATTTTTATTTTTCATTGTACTTAAACACCGTCAGGGCCCATCAGTAAGTCCCTGAAATTATTTGTGACTAGCTGACTCGGCGAACTTCGTACCGCCATATACTTATTATTCGTGATAGCGGACCCGACAGACTTCGTCCTGTCAAAAAGATTTGTAATGTGGCAGTTTGACATTGACTCATTGACGTTAGGAAGACAGCTACATTGCTTAGACAACAGTGAGTGCTTGTAATATGCAATAGCAATAAAGCTCAAATTGACTCTACGTTTTGTTAGAAAACGTTTGTATGGGAAAAAGAAAAGGGCTGTTTTTAGGGCTTTTCCGGCAATTATACGAATTTTTCTCGCCGTAAAAACCATCCTTGAACTTCAACGAACATTCAAAAAAGAATTGACCAAATTGGTCCAGGCGTTGTTGAATTATGCGCTTACCAACACATTTAGCGATTCATTTTTATATTATAGATAAACCAACATAATAATTCAGCAAATGCATAGAGCAAAATTATTATCCTAATCAGTGAAAGAATGCAAGCCGTCAAGAATACCAAAGTTATTTTATAAAAATTCGTAAAATTTCCCCCCAGCAATTAGGACACGTCATCAAAAAGGCGCTGGTGGAAGTCCAAAGGGGTATTTGTGCATAAATTAAAGTCATTGAACGTAATTGTGTAATGCGGACGCGGCGGACCCCTCCCACCCGACATGAATATTCATTTATACGGAAAAACTTAATGTATTAAGATTGTATAGCCAATTATTCGAGTGGTGTGAGTCCATACACTACTAAATGATAAATTGATTATGTATCGTACTGAAATAATGAACATATTCACTTGAAACTGATGCAATGATGTAACGCGTCCATAAAACAATGAAACACAGAGCCAGTACTTTTTCAAAATCAGATAAATTACAAGCTACTATACTGAGCTAATATATAAAAAAAGGGCAAATAAATGCATTTATTCTGACATTATTTATTTATCGTACGTACGTTTACCAGCCTCCAGTATTCAAGTAATACTTCCTTCATAATATATTATAAAGACTAGCTGTCGCGCGGGGCTTCGCTCCCCTCGTTCTTTGTTTGACCACTGCTAAGCTCCTATTAGCTGTAGCGTGATGTTATATCCTATAGCCTATTGTCTTCTTCGATAAATGGGCTATTCAAAACTAAAATATTTTTTCAAATCCTCAAGTACTTCCTGAGATCATCGTTCAAACAAACAAACTCTTCAGATTTATAATATTAGTATAAATTATGAAAAGGATTTTTTTAACTTTTCAAGTACCACCATTATGGGTCTACTCAAATCTATGTACATCTTATATAAATCTATGTACAGTCGAGTTCATTAATATATTGCCACCATCAAGGATTCAAAATATTGTGAGCGTTGAAAAGCTCAATAAATTCTATAGAACCTATGGATCAAATATATATTATGTCTTCATGTGAATGGTTCAATAAAATATGCTGTACATTATGCAATAATTTGTAGTCACACTTTTCAACAAAAATATTTCATGATGGTGCCAATATATTAATGAACTCGACTGTACATCCTTAGGATTAAAGATTTTCTAACCTAATGATGGCCTAAGACTGAATTAAATCTTAATAATTTGATCAGTATGAACTTTATTAAATAGACAATAATACACAACTCGACATTTTGCTCCAAATACCATCCTTTGGTACAATATGGGTTTCATTTATTTGGTAAGTAATTCGTCCTTCGCAGAAATGTGCCGCAGAATTTAGGCAACGCTTTCATGGTGAATTTGTGTATCTAACTAGTGAGTTGCGTGTCTTGTACAATTATTATTTGTAAAACGGTGTAAGCTGCCGAGTTACCGACGACAACCAGCTGTGTGAGGTTGATTGAATAACCAACATATTCGTGGTATAATAACATTTCTGGTCACTGGTCCTGCCTAAGTTCTAAATATCAAATATAAGTATCTATTTGTGAATTTGCTTATTATTATGAACATATTAATAGCTTCCAAAATCTAGAAGGAAAGTTTACATGTTTTAGCAAATACATTAAAGTTATTCGATGGAATCAGTCAGCAGAGCAATGTGTCTTTCGTTTTGTGGAATTGTGGTGCGTCAGTTGGACGATTCCGTGCTTCGAAAGGCACGTAAAGCCGTTGATCCCGGTTACCACTTAATGTGGTAGTCGTTAAGTCAAGTTGGAAGCTTTCTGGGCGACTTGATAAATTCCAACACCAGGGTCTGTCTCAAGCCCACACGATAAGATAAGAAGATAACAAAAAGAGTTGGACGACTTATCACAAAGACGAAGGAAATTCAAGGAATTCAATTCGAGTGAATAACTCTTCAGCTTTATAATAATAGTATAAATATATTATTATAACTACAAAAGACGAAACAAAGTTGTGTGGCAGCCCACAAGGTGCAAGTGAGCGGTTGTGTGAATTCGCCGAGCATTCCAATTAGCTGCATTCTACAACGTGTCGCATCCTTTGTGTCAAACTACCCTCTAAATAAGTTGCATCGTTCACTCTACGAGTGGGAGAAGCGACTCACGGTACTACAGCTTTAAGCCTATTTATTTTGCGCACGTAATTTAACTTTTCCGTTAAACTTTTATCAGAGGGTGTCGTTTTAATTTAAATATTCACTAAATCAGTTACTGCATGGTGAAGTTGCGACGTGAACTTAATAATGAATACACTCCCCAAACTAGTTATAGGTATTGCTTTTTACTTGTTGGGAAAATAGGGCCGAATCTACTTCTGAGTTGGATTTATGGAATTTTGTTTTTTTAAGTAGCTGAGCGAGTGGTAAATTTTATGCTAGGTGCTTGCTGCAAATACTGTCTCTTAAAAATGTGTCTAGGTTAAATAAATTGTTGTACTGCCTGTAATAGGTTAGAGATGTTTCCTGTGCTGTTTCAGAGTTTTCTTTGAAAATAAATAATGTACATCATATTATAAATTATCGGTAATTACTAATAATAATAGAACAAGTGGTTAACATATTTATTAAACAAGGCCCACATTAAAGGAATCAATATTTAACCAGAAAATTGCTCTCTATCCTAAATTCATATGGTTATATTGTTTGACCTAATTATTAAGTCAAATATATGAGCAAGTTAGTGTGAAGCATGAATCTGTAATGAACATCCGCAATATTGTACTATTTGTCCTCCCCTTTTATTATCAAGGGCGTTGTGTAGGGTTGCTACGTGCGATTCAAATTTTAACTACCTAATTATCTATTTCAGTACTAGGTACTGTATTTTCAGTGACAATTGGTAACCTTGTATTGTGTAGTTTCGAAGATTACCCACTACATACAAATTCATAAACTTTTATTTTTTTATATTCGTAAGACTTATGAGCGAGCTAACCGATTGGTCGGGCAGCCCTACTTTGAAGCTGTCAGTTAAAGGCACATTACAGGTGGGTTAGCTGAGAGACGTGCTACATAATTCATAGAATTAATTACAAGCACGTCGAATGATCGAAGATGTCAGTGACGTCACCATCACCACTTTCACTTGTACAAAGGGCACAACTAACTGTTACACGGTGCGACGTGTGTTTTGTGGAGCATATTGATGTTGGTATTTTCTCCGATAGCTTTAGGAATTGTCATTATGTTATAAGCAAACAATTGCCACTTAGGGCCGGTATTTCAATGTTACCTTATCTTATTGCTTAAGTTAAGTCCTACATTTAATCTAAGTGTCACTTTTGAAAGATGGAAGTGTATTTCAATCTGGATCTTCTTCTCCTTAACTAATCTGAGATAAATCGCAATATTGCAACATAATAAAAAGAATATGTCATTTGTTTATGATTTTTGTTGTCATTTGGTTGACATTGATGTTTGTTGACTGGCCTGTTGGTCTAGTGGTTAGTAACCCTGACTGCTAAACCGCAGGTCGTGGGTTCGATCCCCACCCAGGACAAATCTTTTTTTTTCATTTTTTTATTTATTATTATAGTTATAAATTATTGAGTTTTAAAATCAAGTTTACGACATTTCTGATAAGTTTTTTTTCGCCTTCCACGTACTAGCATCGCTTTTTTATTTTCTATTATATAATGCTTTTTTTAAAACTATATCTTTCAGCAGATTTATCTCCATTGCACTAAAGTTGGTGCACTAATATTGGCATTTTTTTATAGTGTTTTACGGCACTACCTGTTAGCCATTAACTTATCAATATACTCTGGTTTTAGCTATTTTTAGCCTTACTACAAAATTGGTGCTATTCAAGAAAACAAGAAAAACAAATTGGCACATAATAATAAAAAAAAAAATACTATTTAGGCTTGGCTCCTATGAATTCGCGTACAAAAATAAATTATCATGAAGCAACTTTTTTCTTTAGTCACACGCAAATCTCAGATCGGAACTTAAGTGGCAAAAATCCTCCGCTTAGATTAAGGCTAGTTAGGATGGTCTTTAGGTGCCGCTTAACTTTAATCCTATATTGAAATACACATAAGTCCTACTTATGTTCAAGCCTAGATCAATTCGAGATAAGGTGACATTGAAATACCGGCCCTTAGTGACTTTGATTTTTGTTAAAAATTAATCGATATTAATATTTTCTTGTCCTCGTAGTTTTGTTCGTAAAGTATTTTATATGTTAATCCAAGATTTCGTCATCAATCAATTAATCTTTGTGTTAAACTAAATTGCACCTTTAGATTGCGACAGTAAAGTAAAAGATTATATGAAACACTGTAAGTCACTAACACGATTGTATTAAAGTCGGGTCGGGAGGGTGCGGCGATGCCAACATCTACATGCAGACAAAGCCTTGGCAATTAAGAAAAAAACTGTTTGGCAAATGTGTCGCTGCCGCTTGCCAGGGAGCGCTGCGCCAACAGGCCTATTCGCCGTTTTGCCAGACAAGTGCCACGATATATATGTAAGTATACTGACTTTATGGACGTTTTTAGGTAACAACGCAATACCCAAAAAATTACAGAATCATTCGAGAAACTTAGAAACGTAAGACTTATTAAATAACTGTTATTATATACCTACATTTTCACCTTCTCATAAGTTTTTCTACACCATGTCCATAGGTAAGTTTTAGTTAGTAACAATCATGATTGTATGAAAATTTGTTCAAATGGATAGCGACTGTAGAAAAAAAATATTTTTATTTTAAATAGTAGCTGCGTGCATAAATTTGAAAGTGACAATTTAAATATTATTTTATGGTTTTGTAAAATAATACAAAATATAACTGTTACTGTATTATGGTCCTTGAAAACTAGGTGCAGCACTTTCCATGTTATTTGAGTTAGTAATCTAATAGAAAGTACCATTATAAATAAAACATGTGGTAAAGTTGCCGGCGCGGAGGCGCGGGCGGCGCGGCGAGCGCGAACGTCGGCGGCATTACGTTTCACAGGCTTCCTGTCCTCACTACACTCACACATACCATTACAGCTATCTACGACTTTGTAATATACCTACTAGGATGGGATTCTTTTGTAAAAGGAATTGCGAGATTTCTTACTGAAATTGAGCAATCCGACGGGGGAAGAATCCTCACGAAAACCGGAGCCGTAATGAAACTATCTGAGAGGTTTGTTTGTGATCGTATTTAGTCCCTTTCTGGTAGAGTATATATTATATATTATAGCTGGCTGCAAGATGGCCTGTGTTTCTCTCATTAATGTTGATAGCATAGTCATTGAATTATTTTATACATTCATTTCTGCGTGTAAATAATTTTAAGAGGACAATTTTTGCTGTTCTTTTTTACAAATTCTTATCCCGGGAGGAGATCTAAGAAGATTTCGTAGACAAACTATTTTATGGATAAAAGTGAGCTAAAGACGAAATGTGGTGGTCCACATGCCATTCTATGTAGCTAATAATTAATCTGTACATAAAATTTGAAGTCCTGATTGACCACCTATTTATCAACGCAGAGAGTAACCCACTGATCCTAGAGACATGAAAATGTTTTGTAATGTGTAGGTGTCTATTTAGAAAGGGTTCTTTAAAATACCAAATCTCTACTATTATTTGCTTGTGTTATGGGTACTAAACAACTGATATATTACTTAAATACATTTTTTTTTGTAAATACATACATATTATAGATAAATTACACCCAGACACAGAACAAACCTTTATGTTCATCACACAAAGATTTGTCCTGGGTGGGGATCGAACCCACGACCGCCGGCTTAGCAGTCAGGGTCACTATCCACTAGACCAACAGGCCAGTCAGATATTATTAGTTCCTTGTGTAGTAAGCAACAGCGTAAATAAGGATTAGTATAATATAAGGGTGTATGTTGAAAGGCAATTACACAGTTATACTCGTATCTTACTGGTTCAACCCATCTCAATAAAGTTTGTCTATTATAACAAAAGGAGCGCCCATTGTGGTCCAAGAATGTATGTTTTACTGCCTATACTAGTTAGTTATTGTAGACCTCTGGACAACATTTATGACGATAGTCATAGGGTGTATACCTTCATAGGTATTTAAATTTTAAAACACCAACATATAACTTTGTCGGTTGCGTTATACCGCAGCTGAGCTAACGATGATCTACACTCTTCTGTTAGTGGCTGCTGTTCTCAGAATTTTATAGCTGATTGTGACGTACGATCTAGCAGCTAGTTTGGTGGCAGGTATAATTAACTATTGAACTGTTTTGTTTTAATGAGATATTTGATCGAATTGGTCAGACCTATTAAAAGAAATGGCCATGTTGGTTGCTTATAAAACTTCGTCAAATTTGTATTTCCAGAGCAACGGTTCCAGTTTTTCAATTCCAGTTAAATCAAATTTTCTTATACACGGTACCCTGGTTTATCTGCGAGAGTATCTCTGCTTAATAATTCAGTTTTAATTACTGAACGATTACTTCCATCCCATCATGATTACAGTCATCATCAAGGCTTAGAGACAAGCCACTACTGTTTACTTTGAACAGAATAATTTATATCCTGTCGTATCTTTATCTCAGATATTTATTTGTGCAACTTTATATTACTTCCTGCCGAATTTATATAGGTTTTTACTTTTGACAAAAATGGAGCATAAACGGCTGTATCTTTTGATTGCGTTTATTTTAAAAAAAAATTTTTTTACCGCGCCAAGGTATTGCAGACCTGAGTATTTGATATTTATTTCAGCATGATACTCCTACGTGTTCTTACAGACAGACGGACAACGGAGTGATCCTATAAGGATCCTGTTTTACTTTTGAGATACGGAACCCTTAAAATGACTATTGTAATGTAGGCACTACACGTACAGTTTATTTAGGATATAATAATAGCAGCGTGATGACCTGCTACATAGAATATAAATTGTATCAGGTAGTAGCTATCGCTTGAGGGAACAAGCGTAACATAATATAATTTCGATTAATCACTGTCGACCGTGCCTCCGGACTCAATAAAGACTCTCATTGTGCGCCTGCATTTTCTCGTAAACTGATTTGGGCTTATTTCATTACATCTTACACAAATGAATAGATATCGAAACATTTTAACGATTTATCTATATATTATTGGTAAATGAGATTCAAAGCCCAATTATTTCATTTTCTTCGTGAAAATAAGTTTTATTGACATTCCTTTTACCTTTTACGCAATAAAAGCAAATCAAACCGTTGTTGTCAATTTTATTATATTTAAAAATAGGTTTATTTTTGGTAGACAACGATTAAAATAAAGCTCAAAGTGCAAGGTCAAGACTCGAGAGATAACGATAATGACTGAACTAATAAAGGCGAACTCTTAAAACGTAATGAAAGGGAGTTATCTACTTACCTTTTATCGACATCCAAGCTATAATCTTGAGCCATTAACCCCTACTGTTGATCCTTTGAGCCATTCTATTTGTTGTTCAATTAACACAACCATACCAAAAGAAAATAAGCGACGTTTTTCTTAGACGGCAAAATTATGTTTTACTATTATCCAAATTTAAAATAAATTTTATTATTGTCCTTAAATTCCCTCCACATTCTTTGGAGGAGACCCGTGCCCAGCAGTGGGACATTTATCGGTTGAAATGATAATGATGATTATTGGATGTTCGGAGGAATGAAACAAAAAAATTAAATGTAAATAAATAAAACTTGACAATCGAGTTCCTCAGCTCGGAAACCGTTTTGTGATTTCATAGTATTGCTATTAATAACAGAGTCTGTGCGACAACTTCTCAGGTATCCTGACGTGACCTTCACAATAACCAGCGGAGAGCGCGTCCAAGGTTGAAGAGTATTTAGCGGGCTTCCATCAACGATTACGAGTTTCATTGATGTTCACATCACAAGCTGGATTAATGGATTACACTCTAGGACAAGGGGTCACCGGTTGACCTTCTTGTTTATTGTTCATATTATAATAAATAAGAGGTAGAGGTATACTGGAATATGATCGCAGTAAAGTTACAGAAGCTTCACAATTAGATAGGGTGTAGCGGCTAAAGTGATCGCCTCGTTACTAACATCGCCGTGTCGAGTGACGTCGGTTCGATTCCCACACGTGACAATTTTTTATGTGATTCATAGATATAGGTATACTTTTGTATCCGTTACTTGTATATTTTTAAAGTCTCCCGCGACATAGGGCTGTTCTCTAGTGCGGGCGTTGCTTTTTATAAGAAAATAAAAGAATAAACATTACAATTGATCAAATCAACTGGGGCACTAACTTCCAAGACCACATCCATAATATCAGTACCCAGTCTTTCTGTTGGTTCGTTGTGGTCTTCAAATTACGTAAGTTGTCCGGATGCCTACTGCCCGATTGCTCGAAAACATAGTAGAACACAAGTTACGAATGGATGTAAACTAAACAAATACTTCCAATTAAATATATGATGTATAACAGCATTATGGTGAATCAAGCGAGTGTGGAGCTAACAACGCTTGGTGATACACAGGCGCGCTCCTGGCTACTGATCGAGTTATCTCAAACTTTCTCTCCTTCTCGAAGAGTCTTCTATCTAATTCGGAAACATGGACATATTTGCGAAGTGTGAAATATTTTTATTAATTCAATTGATCATTCTTCATTTTTATTATTATAATAGTTTCATTGGTTAATAATATAAATGTTATTTATATAGAAGACTACTGAGGTATGGACCTCCTCACTAACGGGTTGTATACTTGATTGCTGCTTATAAAATATGAATATACATGTGTAGTGTAATATTAGTAGTAGCTATTTCGTAAATAAACCACACCTTTTGTTACACCCTGTTAAGTCCAACATTTCATCCCAAGTAATTCTTTCAGGCCGACTTAAACCAAATCTTTGCTAGAATACATGAATACAATATTATGTAAGTAAGCGATGTGCAAAATGAATAGTTAATAATCCTGAACATGAGTCAGAAAAACGTAGATGGAGTTTAGTGTAATGCCTTCAGAGGAACCCCCTCCCACTCCCCCTGTGTGGCGCTGTGCGCACGCGCGGCGGCGGGCGGGCGGGCGGGGCGGGGGGATGCGGGAAGAGACCGGGGAGGAAGGAAGGCGATAATAAAATAAGGAGCACCCGCCGGCCTCCACCCCGCGACGTGCCCCCTGTCTCGCCTCGCCACACCCGCGCGTACCCGCCTCGTGCCTCGCGCCTCGCTAGCTCACTGAATCAGATACTACACGACTTATTAATCATGGATCTTGTAATTTCAATATTTAGGGTCGATCGGCGTGTTGCCAATAAACCGTATTTCCCTAACATACACGCTTCACCTGAAACGTCGTAAGAGATACAATTTACGGTTTTGTTTTTAATTACTGCATAATGCAGTAGCGGCTAATAGAATATGCTGGGACTTCCTTTCAAATTTATCCACTTCTTTTTACTTCTGATTTTAGCACACACAGAATAGAAGAAATGACTGTAGCATCACATTTATTCATTTATTTCAGAATTAAATTATTTGATAGAAGGTTGCTATTTATTATTTTTTGGACAGACACAGCAAGAACTATACGGGCTGCTATGAGAGTTAGCAGATGTTTCAAGAGCTATATTACTCTCTAAATCTATAATAGCTAAAGCATTCATACCCCACTTCTTCACTCTGGTAAAGTTACTGCAGTGGGTTAGTGCTGGCGCCCGGTCTACAGATTAGTGATGATATTAGTTGCGTCACACTATAAAATTAAACAAAATTAAATTACACATAGCCTCGTGCTGTTGTTGTTTTTTTTAAATACTCGTACATTGTTTACTACACGTGTAAACCAGAAGTGTGAGTTCGTAGAGTAAGTATATGTTGTCTCATCACGTCAAGATTGTGCCATACAAGATGGCAACATGTACGCGATACATTTGCGTTCATACACGAGTATGTGAGTTAACTCGAGCCGCGTTGCCACGAGCGCGTAATTGGATTCGAGCAGTAATAGGTCGGTAACCTAATATACAAGCTGAAAGTTTATGGCAGGAATTAAAAAGCAACTTTGGCGAACCAAAAAAGATTAAACGTCCCATTTACCGTTTGTATTCGCTCAATTTATTTAACATTGTTACGTGTTGAAAGGAAACATTAATTACGAATGTTAGTACCTACTCGTATTTTATCTGCGCGTTCTTGTTGTCAAACTTTCGCCTCATAATTTAATTTCATTGTTGTCCACCAGTTTTAACGACGTTTTATTCATTAAAGAATAATAGCTGTTGGGGTATACAAGTTGTAATCAATGATACTCTCAATGTAGGTCATCATCATCATCAGCAACCCATTAATGGCCTACTGGTGAGTTCGGGTCTCCTCTTCTCTATCTAGAGAGAGATAGAGCTTAGAGGGTTTATGTCATAATCCACTCACGCTGGCCTAGTGTGGGTTGATGGATCAGACATACACTTAGAACTTCTAGGATATGTGGGTTTCGTCACGATGTTTTCCTTCGCCGTTAGCAGATGGTAAGTAAAGAAAAAGAAAGAGAAAGTGGGAATCAAACTCGGGCATGATTTACATGCCGGTCCCTTATTCATTCGGCCACCATCATTTGTATTATGAAAAAAATTGTTATCATATGGACTAAAATGTGACGGTATGGAATTATCTACGTAAATTACAAAATCATTCCCAGCTTTCTGAATTAGACGCTTAAATTGCGAGACGCTTTGCTCATAATGTTGAATTTCAACCGGGTCAAATGAAATCAGTCATTTCCAAATTAATTCTAAATTTGAAGCGAGCCGTTTCATAAACAACATTTAAACCGAAATTATTCCTAGGCTTAAAGCTTAAACTATTACCTTGGCAAATTTCAACCAAAATTGTTCAGCGAGCAGGGGTTGCTTCTAGATATATTATATAAAATAATATTCAATTTAAATAGAGTTTACCTATTTATAAATGCAGGTTTTTAATTATTCAGAACTTAGCGGTATTCTTGCTATAGACCGTGGGACCATCGAACAGTATTAGACGTCGAACAAGCTGCAAGTGCTACTCGTATGTACAGAAGTTACAGAATGTATATAGGTTAGGTAGGTACGTGCTAGTAGCAAGTTGTGTCGGTCGTCGGTCCCACGGCGACTGTTCCGTTACGAGACGCCTTGCGCCTCGAGCGTGACTCCTCTCCCTCAGATATTGCCTTATTAACTCTAATATATTTTATCTCACAATATTTTATGCTTCTGGTTTTAAACGCGTGGGTTTTTACATATATTTCGTTCGGGTGAAACTTGTATGCCTGGAAACTGTACATGGATTTTGTTATATTATTATACTATAAACCCCTGGATCATGATACTTGCTAGTAGCCACCTTAGATAAAAACTGCTGTGTTGGCTGCTTACCATTCATGTAAGGTTATGCCTTAGGCAGTGTTTTGTGGTCTTCAGATTCAGAGCAATATTGCTACATTTTGCGAATTATAGCATATACAATAAGTATGACCTATTTTACCAAGAAAAAAACATTTAGATGTATACATAGTTTTAATATTCAGTCACCAATAAAATAATAAGACATAAATCATTTTAGCAGATTATATTCTCCCTTGAAAATAGATAGGTTTCTTTTGCTTTTGTGGCCGAAAAAGAGGAAAAGAGACTTTGCAGACATCTTCTGTGGAGTATTTTCTGTATTTCTGTTCTGCAAATGGCCAGAGAGTTGAAAAATACTTGTCAATAGTTGGAGCTTAACTAAATAGGAATGGTTGAAGTCGTAAAGCTTGTAATTAGAAGGCACTACGCAGAACAACTGTGTCACTTAAATTACCTTATTATGCCGAATGGACTTTCAAATTGTACCCTACCCACTACCCCGTATAACGCATAGTTCACACTGTGATATGCTATTGTTTATATAAGAAACAAGCTCAAAATTAAAACTGTCTGTCTAAAAATTTAAGAGAATCACTTTATACTACTAGAACCAGATATAACTATTGTGGATAACCTGTGACAGCAAACTGACCACATGCAAATAAAGTAACATCAATTTCTGACTTTGTTTTTAACAGTGTACATATTATAATGTGTTTTTATTTAATTTTAGTTTATTGGCCAACCAACAGTAGTTTACACTTAAGCAATGAATAATTGACTTTAGGTACATGAAATTCTCAAATTCTACATAGAATCACAGATTGTTTTGCGGAACTTTGTAAATGAATCAGAGTGTACGTCAACAAGATTGCTATAGCCAATGATATTGTATGTTAACATACAATATCATTGGCAAACAAACAACAACAAACAGCTATAGCCAATGATATTGTATGTTAACATACAATATCATTGGCTATAGCTGTTTACTAATTTACAAAGGCGTGGGATGGTAGAACATGCACCAAGTACTGACCTGCGTGTTGTAAAGAATCGATTGGAGTTTGAGATAATAATATAATATATTATAGCAAGCTGCTAATAATATGCTATAGTTGAACATGAACGCTGGGCGATATTACTACGCTACAAACTGTAGCGTAGTCTGAACTGAACCTTAGAGATTCCGACTACGATTACTAAGTAGCTTTGTCACCACAAATTAGGAACGTGCCGAGTATTTCACTCATTATCTCACTAATTAGTTTTAGTTACGAGTCTCTTTCCATAAAAGTAGTCACGTTGACCAAATGCAGACTCACACATCTTTGAAAATGTTCTAGAAATTACTCGAATATAGGTACATGTCTGTGATGTATATTTAGAATGTTTTATTAAGCTTTATTAATTCTCTGAGTTTTTTTAGTGTGAAGTTTAGTTATGTAAGGCCTGTGTAGGTTTCAGCCAAAGTCGCGTAATTTTACTTAAAACTACAAAACTTTTTTACTTACGCCGTACATAAGTTGTATGTATTATTATTGTTGCGTCTTCTTCACTACTTCGACCACGTCTGATCCGTTGTAGCACCCTTTAAGTTGTATGTATGTAGAGTTGTTGCCAGTGTGAGTGTTCACTCACACACCCGTATCGAATACTGGTAGCAGATAAAGTTGGTTTCATACAAGATAAACATAAGCAAGTAGGCACAATCTACAAAAGCGGAGAGACAAATACATTTACTATAAACGAATTGAACAAACAAAGGGAACATAAACTCGAAAGGGAATATTCAACAAAAACAAATGAGCAAATTATGTTTCCTCATCGGGAATGAAAAATTCGTTAGTATTGCGTGTCTTTGTGAAAAAATTGGAATTGTACAGTCACGTACAATACAGTACGAGCCTTATAATATATGTGCGCGTTTTAGCATTCATAAAGCGTATTTAATTTTAAAAGGTTCTCGTCTCCACTGCGGCACAGGATTGCCTTCCGTGTTGTGGGATTTGTTCGGAGCTTTTTCTTTGCTCAGTCTACTCACATTTTTGGACATTTTTATTAGAAATGACAGTCTGTTTGCTCTGTACTGTCGCAATAAGTATTATATAAAGATGTGATAAGCAGACTGTATTTAATTTAATTCTCAAAACACCCGAATCATGGAAATGTCCACTTGTGAGATTTATGAACGAAAGTTTCAGTAGATTATGATCAAACGCGTGCATATATATGTTACTACCCTTTAAGTAAAATTACTTATTACCAAGTTGTAGGTAACAGTAAAAATTTTTCATCAAAAGATAGAGGTAGATATTTATAAAACCAATTTTTTTTTTCTACTACATTCGCACAGCGCCATCTAGTCCCAAAGTAAGCAATTATATTTTGCTTGTGTTATGGGTACTGATATACTACTTAAATACATTTTTGTTTATTTTAATTAATTAACTCTTGCGTCCATTTATTTATTATCATTATGTCGCGAAAGGTTATTTTGGTGGTATGTTTGTACGTTTTACTACGAATATAGTAGTTGAGAATGAAGAAAGTTCGAGATTATGAGTGTGTGTGAGTGTACACAGGACTAGAGCTGGGGCGAGGAGCAGTACGTCCGCAGAGAGCCGCGTCACGCAACGCACGCACGCTACTCACCCCACGACGACATTAGCGTGCTGGTTGCGAGCATTTTTCATTCACTTTATGTACAGTGCACAGCTTTGATTTACAACTCGGATTATATCACTGTTTGAATAACTATCTCCATTTAAATATTATTACTCGTCATTCTGTAAAGCTGAGCGGTTTTAGACATACATATCCAATGCGTAATATAATACAATTGTTATATTACGCATTGGATATGTATTAATGTATTGAGGCGGATTTTACATACAAGGTAGTGGAGCTAAACTATCTGTGGTTAACATTTGCTCCTTTGTAAAACAAATAATTTAAGTGAAATGAAATCACGTTAACAAAACCAAAACTACACGAACATTAGCATCTTTAAAATTGGTATCTAAGTACGTGTTACGCGACACGTAGCACGTCTTACCAAACAGCTTAAGTTAGTGAAATATTTTGTGAGATTTGTAGAATGTTGGCGCGCTTGGAAACTTGGATTCTTGACATTTTCATACGTAATTAAATATGAGGTATTATCGCAACACTAACGAAACTAGAGCAACGCCTTATTTAGACTGTACACATATAAAGTAACAGGCTATGTGTTAAGTACTATTATCTAGTACTTAACACCAAGCTTGTAACATTATTTGTATAAATGTACGGTACCTCTAACTTACAGTATTCGATAACATTAGTGTTGCTATTACAATAGTGTTCTTACTTATTCATTGTGATCGTGGAACATGATAAAATTTCATACCTGCTATATATATATATAATTGTATATCGTAGGAATCTTTTGCAAAACTTCATCCGAAACTTCGAAATTGTGTCTTTTGGTAGGTTTATTCTAAGTCCGAAATTCTATCCAAACTTCATGGTAGACTGAAGTAATGTGCTTCATTGCAGACCTAGTTTTATATTTACCAAGTCACAATCAATTGTAAAGTTTAGGTATAAGATATAATTCCAAATGTTTTCAACTACATGCATTTAACCATCTTTGGAAATATAACCAACTCTATTTGAAAAATTCTTTTAGTGTTGGACAGCTCATTTATCGAAAAAGGCCATCATCATCATCATCATCATATCAGCCCAATGACGTCCACTGTTGAACATAGGCCTCATTGGGTGGCTGTTGGATGCGGGCGGCACAAAATCGCTCGCTGTGGCGGAAATTAGGTGAGGCCTATGTTCAAAAAGGCCATATTAGTTAAATGAATCACGCTACTGTCAATAGGAGCTGAGCAGTAACCAAACAAATATTAATGAGAGCAAAGCCCTGGATAACAGCTAAACCTATAATTTCAATGGTTTTCCATATACACTGTATGTATTTAGTACCTGTGAACACTCAACCAACTCAAATATTCTGCTGACTTTAAATACTAAATATGGTAAGCAGTAAGATGTAAGTTATTTAAAAATGCGAAGTCAGTTTGTTTCCGAACAAAGCTAAAGCTTACCCGCACCGGTACAAGGAAGCATAATCCTCGGGCTAATCCCCGAGAGGTTTTCTTAGTTATAAATTCCATTAAAATCAGTTATACTTGGGCAAGTCATAAAACTTAAAGTTAGCAACTTTGCGACAGTTGTACGCAACCAAATAAGGGAAAGTAAATATTTCAAACAATACTTACTCACAAAACTACTTGAAAACTTCTAACCGCAGTAGATAAATTATTTGTAGCATACTTTTGGCTGATTTTCTATAGTTCTACTAATCATATTTATTTTCCGATTATCTTATGTCTTTGTGTTTAAACAATTATCGTGAAACGTCGCCTTCCTTGAGCCTGCGCAAGTAGGGACTAGCCAACATAATGATATAATTTTATTTACGTTGACATTTATAGCATACAGCCATAGAGCCTGTAGTGTCTGTTTATCGTCAAGTGGGCCGTTTGCAATTTCAACGATATAAATATACATAATTACGTTAAGTAAAGAAATAAATATCGTTGGTGGGCAAGAGAGTGTCAAAAATAAGGCAGCTACGTTAAACTTATCAAAGGTCATACGTGAATACTACGCTACTTAATACTTTTCAATCTGCTGCAGCTATTCTGCTACAAATCATTGCCCAGATCTGCTTTAAGTTTTTTTTGCATGTTAACGCGATGTTCGGTCGCGCCGGGAACTCACTCGCTAACAATTGATTTCCAATTAAAGATACAACACCTGTGTTCCGATTAACTAAATGGAAGGCGTACAATAAGTACAAAGATTTCATACAATTTATTGTAAAATGTTTTTCTACATTTTCATTTAGTTTTAGTTAAAGAAACCGAATATGTGTGATGAGTTACAGTTAACAGTGTGTCTCTGTCCGATCTATGTCATTCCAGATACAGTAGATTTTTTTTTTTTTTTATTGTATGTAGTGGCAGACGAGCAAGCGGCCCACCTGATGGTAAGTGGTTACCGCTGCTCATGGACGTTGGCAATGCCAGGGGCACAGCCAGGCCGCTGCCTACCTTGAGAGGATAGCTCTCTTTAAACCTCGTTTGAATATACGCTTAAAACATCATTTTTAAAATTTTCGTCACGCTCTTGGCAAAATGATGGTTGCATTCCTTTTAATTTAACCCACTATTGTACCACACCACCATAATTTATATTAATTATCTAAGGTTATATGCTCCTTATCTTTTCATCAATTGTAAGACTATCAACCGTCTTTGTAGGTGTACCGTAATGTGTGTAGACACAGCACGGTTCATCTACGACCACTAATTCGGTGCAACAGCAATCTCTCACCGATCGTCCAGTGTGCAGGCGTCCTTACACATTGATTTCCACTTACAGTGGCACATACACCTGTGCCCTGTGCTCGCTAATATTTTATTCAAACGCCTTGTTAGCCAAGTTGAGACGTGCGTCGATTAACGTCACTATGGCGGCTGATAGCTCCATTTGCCCTTATAAAGTGATTTAACCTTATACGATTTTTTTTAAATGGCATTTTATTAGATTTTAATCTAGTTACAGTAGTGCAGTGTTTGTTTAATTATTGTTTTGAATGCTTGTTTTTTTTGTAGCATTTAACTAGGTTTACATAAATACCGTAAGATATTTTTAATAATTTTGTCTATGGACCTACTTTATTAATCAGGAATCACAGTAGTTATACTTTAAAGCCATATTACATGACGCCATTCATACTCGAAAAATAAACTACGTAACCTGGTTTAGTTTAAATAAACAATATGCAAGCAAACTAATAATAAGTCTATAAATACTGACCTATATATTCTAGAAAATTGCGTACAAGGCTCATAAATAACCACATCTAGAGCCTCCATAGATATTTAAATCTGTCTGCATTTGACGCAGTAATAGTTTCAATGCCAAGGTGGTGTTTGCATTTGAAGTTCGTGTCAATGTTGTATATCGATTGTTCACAAGTGCGAAGCGAGCGACTCCGCGGCGCAGCGTCAGTACTCCATCCCTCTTCTATTTAATATTAAAACGCTGCCCGTTGTTTACTCCCTGTAAAACGGATTTATTTCTTGCTTCCTAAATAAAGGGAAAATCGACGTTCATAAAATCCGAGTGTACATATAATTCTGTGATGTTTCCACGAAAATTCCGGCGGGTGAGTGCGGTGCGGTGCGGTGCGGTGCGGTGCGGCGCGGAACGGTCTCGAGCGAGCTTGCGTGTTTATTGAACCACTGGTTATGTTCGCAAGCAAGACACGAGCTATTTGAATAAAAATGATTTAAAAAAGTTAAAAGTGAACAAATAAGTTGACAAACGGTTTGTTATCTCATCATTTTATCTGTAAAAAATGTCGTTCTTCTTTTCTAAGTAGTATTATCATGAATTATTTTACGGCTACGGTTTATCCATAGTAGCACCAACGAGCTCATTGTAAAGTTCCTGACATTTAACTATGTATATTAACTTTGAAATCCTTAGAATGCTGTGAGTATATAGGACTAATATATATATAGACTGTGAGTATATAGACTGTCACCGTGGCGCAGTGGTTAAGGTGGTCGCCTCGCCACTACATCGCCGTGCTGGGTGACGTGGGTTCGATTCCCACACGAGACAAATATTTGTGTGATTCATAGATATTTGTTTCTAGTCTGGGTGTACTTTGTGTCCGTTAGTTTCATGTTTGTAAAGCTCCCCGCGACACAGGGCTTGTTCCCTAGTGCGGGCGTTGTTTTAAAAAAAATAAAAAATAAAAATAAAAGAAAAATTTGTGGGAGCCACAGTTGTTTCGGATGCAATTTATTTCAGTAAATTGTGTTTATAAAGACCTCCACGGGGTTCCAAATAAGAGTGTTGTCTTTATTTAAAGACAAAAAGGAAATAAACATTTTAACTGTCTGTTTACCTCTCAATCTTATTTATCTGTCTCTTCATTTAAAAAGACAATATTGTGCACTTTACGTTGCACGGTTTAGGATAAAAAGATGTGAGTGACATTTTGCAATGTCTTTTGTGAAAAATGCTTTCCACTGTGACGTGACATTTCCTTATTAGTAAAGTCTGGCACGTATAGCTGTGCTGTGGAACGAAATAATGTCATGTTTGATCGCATATGAAACACAGTAATAGGCACCTTGTGACGTCATTACTGCACAGAAAGACCTGTCAGGCTATAACACAACGCACACCTAGAGAAAACACAAATAGTATTATTTATGCTCGAAGTAAGTTCTACTACTGTGTCTGCTGAATATGAGGTCCCGAGTTCAAGGCTCTGGTCGGGAATTTTGACATAATTATTTGGGTATCATAATATGAAGGTGTATTCGTTATCTGTAATGATTCTATTACACTTTCTATGTGTGTGCCCAATGACTGCGATAGAGAATAAAATATGTGAGTGGTGATATTGGAATTCTACTATATGTCTTCTTTAGTTCAGTAAGTGCTTCTATCAACATTGACAAATACACTCGTCTTTCTATTGAATGAAATGATATCTAGGTTATTTATCTTATACTAGTAAATATAATAGGGTTCAGAGTTATGTGCGTGTATGTATACATATCTGTAAAGGAATACTTGTCTCGATACATTGAGATGTTTTTTATAGCTTCATCATCATTATCAACAACAACTCATCAATTTACCACTGTTAGGCTCGTTTGTCCTCTATCTAGAGAGCCGTGAGGGTTTAGGTAATAATCCACACATGCTGGCCTAGTGTGGGTTGGTGGATCAGACATAAACTTAGAATTACTTCTATGGTATGTGGGTTTCCTTACGATGTTTTCCTCCACCACACACTCACTTGACTAGAAATAGATATAGAAATAGAATAAGACATATAAATTCTACAAAGTGAAATCCACATTGGTACTGGTGAACTTGGACTGCATTATGTGCAATTGTGCATGCCAGTCCCATATCCATGCGGCCACCATCCCATCATCCATGTTATAGCATACTTAACTAAAATTCCTTTTCTTTTAATAAATTAACTTTTTGGAGCAAAATTGTATATAGAGCCAAGGTAACCTTAACGTCTTTCTACCCCTTTTAGGGAAAACAGCTTAATATTACTTTTTCTATAACCCAACAAATAATATCCAACAAATAGGGTTATTTTAACAAAAGCAAATGTTCTCGTGTACTATAATAATATAATTTATTTAGTAACATGATAGAGGCGACGCGTACATAGCGAGGCTCGTGTATCTGCGATATTTCCTATAACCAACGTTAGATCGATGCGGTTAGTTTGCCAAAGGCCTTTTGATGGCAAGAAGGGGACATCGAGTGATCCTTTTATCCGGGATTTGCGCTCAGCGGCCCACAATTGTCGGCACTCCCGGGGGAAATGCGCCGCCCATTATTTATTTACTGAACACATTATAATAAGGAAAACTTTCTTCGTTTATTGCTATTTGTGTTGGGTTTACATTTGAGTTTCGCTGCGGGTTAGATTAGTTTACATTTTGTTTTGTTTATGTTCTATATTACTTAAGTCTCGTTCTATTTACATTCATGGAACTCTGGCTCTATTATATTATGTTTATATTCAATGTATGTGTGACATTGTGGGTAAGATGATGACCAAGGATATGTATTTGACTCATTGAATTTTGTAAATACAATTATTTTGTTCTTTAGCTAAAGAGAAACATAAAATGAACTGTTCAATTTAGCTATAAAGAGATTGCAAATTGTGGAACAGGCTTTGCTATAATTGCACGAGTAACATTCAAAATGGTCGTTTTTATTACAATTTTTACGTTTATTTGACGAGTAAACAACCCACGCCGCGGCACAAACAGATATTAAACATAATATTGTCTTAAATTACTTCTTTAAAAGTAAAGACAAATAGCTCAATAAAACATGTTAACAATCAAATTAATATTGCTTTTGTATTTGTACAAAACGAATATTCTTTTATTACTTTCGTTTCTCTAAACAATTATTTGTCTTTTGTTTGCTCAAGACATGCGACAATAACAAATGCTTGAAATTGTTTTATGACTTTTTTCTATTTTAATATACAATGCCTGATATGACCATGTTTTACGCAAATAGGTTTGAAAATTATAAGAAAATTATATGGATGACATTTTCAAGGTTATCAGGGACGCTGATTGAAGAAAATGTTATTTATTTTGACCTAAAAATAAATTCGACCCCCGTTGTGGGGTGATAGGAACATGAAAATTCAAGATCTTGGTATGTAAATAGCGAAATCTAGAAAGAAATACGTCAGACAACCGTTTTTGAGACGGCGCGGCGCTCGGTTTCAGTTTGTCTAAGGTAGACTTACAAAGACTATGTGTGTAAATTAGTTGGTCACTTTGAGTGAAAGATCGTTGTGCCTTCGCTCTTCTAAAAGTAATCTTCTAATACTAAGTATAAATTGGCCTGTTGGTCTAGTGGTTAGTGACCATGACTGCTAAGCCGGAGGTCTTGGGTTCGATCCCCACCCAGGACAAATCTTTGTGTGATGAACATAAAGGTTTGTTCTGTGTCTGGGTGTAATTTATCTATAATATGTATGTATTTACAAAAAAAAAATATGTATTTAAGTAGTATATCAGTTGTTTAGTACCCATAACACAAGCAAATATAATTGCTTAATTTGGGACTAGATGGCGCTGTGTGAATGTGGTAGAATATTATTAATATTATTATTATACCTACTTCTATTTACTATCTACATAGGTATTATATTCTCTCTCTAAGAACATCACAAACGTCGGTATAGATTTACAACTTGGCGGTACGTTCACCGTTCTGCCTAGAGCCTATTAACCCGACGTCATAAAAATGTGTATGACGGTCGTAACGTGTCGCCGACAGTATAAATAATTGTGACCGGTGTATGAGTCTCGTGTTCCTTGTGTCATGTGTGCTCTGTGTCTCTCACTGTCTACTTACTGGACTACTTCCAACTACATGGTATACTTAATAAGTGTATTCACATTCCCGTGTTCACTCTTTGTCGGCAGAGATTTAAAAAAACTGTACGTGGTACCTCTGGTGTTGCAGGTATCCATAAGCTACGGTAACCGCTTGCCACCATCGTGGTATTAAAAGTGTATTTGTATAAAAATGATAATATTTGATTACAGAAAGAAGTTAGGTTACTTATGTTGTATTTGAACTAATCCTAATAATTATATTTTTTTTGCTGCCTCGGCGGCACAGCGAGAAGTGTATACGACTGCTGTGCAAGAGGTCCCGAGTTCGATTCCCGGGTCGGATGAAAATGGTATTGGGTTTTCAGGAAATTCCAGTATTTAGATTTTCCCAAAGTTTGGTAAACAAATGTTCCCGGTTGATGACAATAGGCTCGCCCCCTATTTCATGGGACCAAACATAGCTGGCGAAATGTGGGTGTGATACACCTCTGCCTACCCCTTCGGGGAAAAAAGGCGTGATGCTATGTTATGTTATTATATATTTTTTCATTGAATAGAGTATTTATTGAGAAAATATAAAGCCATTAACCCATATGACTAGCGTAGGAAAACAACACGCGACTCACATCTGATGTGTTTTATAAATCGTAACATATAGTACGTCATAACGACGACATGTATTTGCTTTTTCCCGCGTGCATGTAGGTTGCATCACCCCCTGCTGTCCCCCTACTGGTATAGCTCGCATGAATGATGGTGACATTACCACATATGTATGTTTGTTTTATATTATACTCACAGTCGAACTGTTATACATTTTTTATTTGTCACTGTGATCGTCGCTTCGCCACTGATATCGCTGTGCCGGTGACGAGTCTGGGTGTACTTTGTGTTCGTTAAAGGTATTTTTGTAAAGTCCCCCGCGGCTTGTTCTAACGTGTGAGCGTTGTCTTTTAAAAAAAAAAGAATTACTTAACTCGCGAAGTTTAGCGCACAGAATCAACATACCAATTTCCCCCCTTACAATTGTCTCTCCTTAGAAGATACTAGCCTCCACGCCAGCTACGATCTACTATTATATACTGTCGCTTTACAGTCTTCTATCTATTTCTATATAATGACTCTCATACTGATTTCCGAATTACTAAACCTAGAATAACGCTACCACGAAAATATGCAACCGCGAATAATTATTCTCCGAAATAACTTTATCACGAATTTTCATACAGCGAAATAATGCTGTAACGAACATTTATACATCGAAAGAACATTATATGACTAATATCAAGCTGATCCTTTCTTCCAATACAACTATAAACAAATAGACATATTTTCACATTTATAATATCAGTTATAACTACACGTCTTAGTAAAGAATATATAAATTTGATAAATTAGTTCTATTTCTATGGATTTATCTTAAACCAATAACACAATATTGTAGCATAAATTTCGTAGCGAGCTCGTAGCGAACCGTAGCACGTCTACGATATCGTAGAGCCGAATATAAAACAAGATACGAATACAAAATAACTCTTGTCTGTCGTGTCATTGTTTTAAAAGTTATTTTTGCTTTGATCTATAACTTTATGTTATGAGTGTTATTTAACTTTATCGTTATGTCATCGATTTAAAGTTTCACAAAGTAGTTAAATCAATATTGGAAATGGTGATTCAAAATAGAATACTTATTCATTGATTTCTTTTTATATTTTTATTATTTTATTTTTTATTCACAGGAACGCTCGCGGTGGCGCAAATTAGGTGAGGTCTATGTCCAGCAGTGGACATCGTTGGGCTGATATGATGATTATGATTTTATTGACTCCCTCCTTGGCCTGCTGATCGAAGTATCTGGACTCCCACATACGACAATTATTGTGTTTAAACAACAGTAAAGTTGGTCGCGTCATCGTTTGACAACTGTAACAGTTTGATGTAATATTGAATATTTATGATCAGTTGTGTAATCGTAACGGTATTAGAATGACTTCCGTGAACTATTGTGGGTTGTACCCCGTGGCGCGGTTACCTCATCGCTTACGTAATAGTTATTTCAATTGGACAATAAATATTCCCGATGTCATCATAAATACACATTAGTTTTTCATTTCTGTTGTCTGTACTTAATTAGTTTGTGGAAGAACATTATATATATAATTTGTAACAACGTGGCTGTCTCCAGAGGTTACGACGTATGTAGAAACAGCTATGTTATTGAAAAGACAGAAAAAACATTTACTCAGTATAGACGTAAAATACAGTAATAAAACAGGTTAACTTTGCTTATCCAAAGTCCGATTACTAAGTACACATTTTAAATAAACATGGTAAAAATAAGAATGGTTCTAATAGCCACTTATTATAATTTCCCATGTTATGTTACTAGGTACTTCTTTTCTCTATCTAGAGAGCAGAGATGATTTAGGCTATAATGCGGGTTGGTGGACTTACGCTTAGATTTTCATTTAGGATATTTAAGTATGAGTAGTACATAATTATAAATTCCGCAGAGTGAAATTTCGTGTGTGTGTGTGTGAGTGAAATGATTGTAATCGAATACTGACCACTTGTCAGTTCTTTTGCTCAACCCTGTCAGCGACTTGGTCGTTGGCAAATTGGCTCTAGGCTGACATTCCAGGTAACCTGTTACATTCTTATGTTCTGATTCTCATAAGTGTTATTTGTAATCAGATGATTAAATGCTTTGTATTTTCATTTTCCCATCGCAGTTACGGTTACTTAGATGTTATTAATCACACAAAGGTTTTAGGTACCTATATTAACTTCGCGAGTGTAAGCTGCGTCTCGCGGTAAGTGCCTCTCCAATTAGTACAGGCTGCCATTAAACAAACTAGCCAAGTCTGAGTCGAACCATTACAGCGTTTTAAAATTGATGTTTTTACGAAACGCTTGTGTTTTCGGCGAAAAAATAAATAATATATAATAATATTCTACCACATTTACACAGCGACATCTAGTCCCAAAGTAAGCAATTATATTTGCTTGTGTTATGGGTACTAAACAACTGATATACCACTTAAATACATTTTCTTTTTGTAAATACATATACATTATAGATAAATTACACCCAGACACAGAACAAACCTTTATGCTCATCACACAAAGATTTGTCCTAGGTGGGGATCGAACCCACGACCTCCGGCTTAGCAGTCAGGGTCACTAACCACTAGACCAACAGGCTAGTCAAAAAAAAAATGGCAAAGAAGGAAGCTGTCATTGCCACAGAACAGAGATAGGTTTCATTGTTCTGTGGTCATTGCACATACGGGCGTTTGACAGCTGAATGTTTCATGTGTCTGTCTACTTTAGCTAAGCGAGTAATATTTATACATATATTCGCCACGTAGTATATTTGTGGACCTTTCTATCCTTTATTGCTATTTGCTAGACACTTGTGTACAACTAGTACGGTTTAACGGGTTTGCTTACTTAGGCCGCTTGTATTGTTGTTTGTACAATATGGGTGTTAGTGTTCCTCAGATGTATTATGTCCATATTCAGCTGGTTATGTTTTGTTTAGGGTTTAAAGTGAACGCCTGAGTTGAGTACACTTACGAGTATAAGGCAATACCTCACACATAATATTTTATGTTTTAGAAAGGATTTATTAATACATTCATATAATGGCCCAGACACAGGTCTCGAAGCGGTGATTCATAATTGGGTTCAGTCAACTAGGTATACCAAAGTTGCTCTAAACAGTTCGTGCCCTGAATGTTTTCAACTAAATTTTTCTTGACTTGACTTCAAAATAGCAGCTTAACTATCTGACCAGACAGAGACAAATGAAGGAGGGTTCATTGTCCGATAACACCGCAAAGTTGTGATAAAAGAAAGAACAATAAGGAGCTATTTATCACATAGTGTGACACATAATGTTGTTGTCACACGACGATTGATTGTTGTGAGACGCGTCTATTGTGGCGACTGACGCTGGCGTCTGTGGAAGGCAGAAACCCACTCACTCGGATTTTAACCTTATGAGATGAATATAAAATGATTTTGGAATTTATCATTCTTTTAAGTAGCTCAACAGAGGTATATCTAGTCCATCTCTTTCTAGATTTTTCTGTAGTGTATAAATAACCTATCTTTCCAATGAATCTGATGGTGTTCGTTTTTATAGACTTTAAAATCTCCAACCGATGTGCCCTAACTGATTTCATTAGAAAGGCACAAAATCAAAGATTGTTTACCTCACTAAAACCAAAAATAGGGGCACCGAAATTTTGCACGAAAATTCATTCAAGAGAATCAAAAGCTAGTTATAATATGTAGTTCAGTGTAACTCTATAACCCTTACAACAACTATATATTACGAGTAGTACGTATATGTGGCTACACTACTCCACCGCTCAAGTTTCCCACTATGCATTTGGGAGCTCGCTATTACCGAGACGCGATCGTCGAACTGAGCTGATCTCATTAGGCGGCCAGCGCCAGCCTCATCCGCTATGCAGATGATGGCTTTGATCCACCCATCTACCCCCTCCCACCTTTACCACCACCCAGTGACTTAAGGGGGCCACATAGTACCGGTCTAACGAACTTTAATGACGCTTACAAAGAACGAATTAGATTATTGGCGTCTTTAACCTGCGGCCTTATAATAGTGTTTAGATTTATTATGTGTAATATAATTAAGATTAAGTACTAGTATAATTAATTAACTCAAGTATTCTGAATTGTGTTATTAGATTTTAATTGGAGGAATTTGTGTAAGAATGTTCCTAAAGTGTGTGGGTATTTACTGAGTAGCTAAGTAAAGTACCTAATGATATGAGTAAGACATACGAATGAGCCCGTATTTACATAATATATCTGTAGTGACCGTAGGTACAGAAAGTAAACATTTTAGAGGTTTTTTTTTTTAATTTCTTCTTACAATAAACTTTAACTTTTAAAATGTAACTATTACTACACTTGCAATATTACGCCAAAAACTATTTCGTTATTCTTATTTGCAAACTTGTTAATCATGTTATGATTCAAAGTATTATTTTATGCTGGATATGTTAGTACAGGCGTGGTGTGGTACGGGGCTGCATAGACCTATAAGACACATACGTGCGTCGTGCCATACTGTCATGTATCAAATACGTGTAACAATCTGAGTAATATATTATGTCCGCACATCGCGTGCATTCAGATATCAATATTAAATATACATAGAACACAGTTGGTACAAAGAAAATATTTGTTTAGGAAAGGTTTGTAGTACCTTAGTTTATACATAATGCCTTTTTTATTGGGTTAGTAAATCAGAAAACCACCCACTTAATCGTGGGGTGTCGCCGTCCATGTCCTGCTTTAAATTTAAATAAGCTTATATGTGGTAGTTCTAAATATACAATTCCTTGTTCTATTAGCATGGCAATGCCACCTTTTTATAAAGCCTACACACCTCCTAACCGGACACGTGATGACAAGGGAGGATATGTGTTGTACATAATATAACTAATAGAAATTAAATATTAGTAGTAATGACACGTCGCTCAATGCATTAGTTGCTTAAGACATATCCTCCTTTCTCTTTGGTGTAAGGCTAATGGCAGTATAGGTTATTTTTATTTTCTTATTTATGTATTCTTATCCGTGTAGAGACGGATTAAGAGTACATAATGTCACTACCCCATCTCAACCCGTGGGTGTCATAAAAGGTGACTAAGAGAGTAATCTTATGCAGACAAGAGCACTGCAATAAAAGGAAAATTCGAAACAAATCCTATACCAACCCGTCTGGCCAGCGTGGTATAGCAGGCTAAATTCCCTACACGTTCTTGGGAGGAGACTGATGCCCAGCAGTAGGAAGTTTATGGGTTAAAATGATGATGATGATGATATACTGGAGAGTATTACGTATATATAACGAGGACCCAATATCATTATCAAATTTACCAAAAAAGAAGACAGTAGATAGCGAAGTTTCCAACAAATTCGAATAACATAAAAATATTTGAAGCCTCGTGCAAAACCTCTCGATTTGTCGATAAGCGATAGAGCGGATCCCGCGGGATTAGCCCCTAGTCCCGCGCCCCGTGGCTCCGGGCTCCGGGAACTACGCACATTAGCCCGCGCTTATCGCCGTCGGAATCACCTCTACGAGGATATGAGGGCTCTGCGTTATGTCTTAATATCAAGTTGAAGGCTCGCTTACGTTACACGATCACGACTACGATACGATAACTATCCGACTTGTTACAAGTCTCGATTGTGTAAAACATAGTACCTATTTGTTAGATTTATCATCACTCAAAACTTTCTTCTAGTCACATAATAAATACTAACCGTGTATTTACACATTGAAGATTTTTTCACAACTGTTAATATAATAAGATATACGTATCGAGCTGCCACATATTATTTTGGCTTAGGAGACAACTCGTCCACTTTGAAACTGGGACCTGGGACCAATTACACCTTTTCTAATTTGATAATAGGCAACTGGGCCCAGCTTCGTTAAGATATTGGGACGATTAGTTCAATCTAATATTTTCTAGGGGTTCACTGGTCCCAAACCCAATAAAGTGATAATGGCTGTAGCAAAAGGAAATAAAACATTATTAGTTGATAATAATAATAATATTCTACCACATTCACACAGCGCCATCTAGTCCCAAATTAAGCAATTATATTTGCTTGTGTTATGGGTACTAAACAACTGATATAATACTTAAATACATTTTTTTTTGTAAATACATACATATTATAGATAAATTACATTACATTATCCGTTTTATGTAATAATCATACAAATAATGACTAGTTTTTATTCCATTATTTAAAAATATCGTTCATAACGCAAACATAACTCATACAAAAGATACACTTTTTAAAAACCAAAATAAAAAAAATTAAAACAAAAGGTTTGTTAATTGAGGTAAAAATTTAAGTACCTAATTGAAGCAGTAAGTAATTAATTGAAGCCTCCGTGGCGCAGTGGTTAGTGATCCTGACTGCTGAGACCGAGGTCGTCGTCAAATAAATCTTTGTGTGATGAGCACGATTATTTGTTCTGTTTCTGGGTGTAATTTATCTATAATATGTATATATTTACAAAAAAAAAAATTAAGAATCAGATGTCTTGTACTCATAAAACAAGCATTAAAATGTGCTTACTTTGGGGCTAGATGGCGCTGTATGCAAAAATGTCTGAACATTATTATCATTGTCAATCAATTCTCGAAGAATTTCTTCTCAGTTTTCTTTGTGATTTAATGGTCACAGCGGTTTTTTTTTAATATTACCCGTCCTGACAGTCGGGTAAAAAACAAAATAATGCAATTGAGGCGTGCAATGCACGTATAACCTAAGCCAAACTTCGTAGTTCTTCTTAAAATACTATAGAAAGTAAGTAAGTTATTAATTTGGCAAATTGTAAAAGGACGAATATCAAAAAAAAAACCGCTGTGACCATTAAATCAACACAAGACATCTGATTCTTAATTATTTTTTTTTGTAAATACATACATATTATAGATAAATTACACCCAGAAACAGAACAAATAATCGTGCTCATCACACAAAGATTTATTTGACGACGACCTCGGTCTCAGCAGTCAGGATCACTAACCACTGCGCCACGGAGGCTTCAATTAATTACTTACTGCTTCAATTAGGTACTTAAATTTTTACCTCAATTAACAAACCTTTTGTTTTAATTTTTTTTATTTTGGTTTTTAAAAAGTGTATCTTTTGTATGAGTTATGTTTGCGTTATGAACGATATTTTTAAATAATGGAATAAAAACTAGTCATTATTTGTATGATTATTACATAAAACGGATAATGTAATGTAATAAAAAAAATGAATTATCTATAATATGTATGTATTTACAAAAAAAAATGTATTTAAGTATTATATCAGTTGTTTAGTACCCATAACACAAGCAAATATAATTGCTTAATTTGGGACTAGATGGCGCTGTGTGAATGTGGTAGAATATTATTATTATTATCAACTAATAATGATTTATTTCCTTTTGCTACAGCCATTATCACTTTATTGGGTTTGGGACCAATGAACCCCTAGAAAATATTAGATTGAACTAATCGTCCCAATATCTAAACGAAGCTGGGCCCAGTTGCCTATTATCAAATTAGAAAAGGTGTAATTAGTCCCAGGTCCCAGTTTCAAAGTGGACGAGTTGTCTCCTAAGCCATTATTTTTAACTTTCGGTTTATATTTTGGTTAATGTGCTACGCTTTTCTGTGCCAGATTTAGTGGAGCTATTTTTACTAGCTACCTCTCTCGGCTCCGCCCGCGTGTTATCTAACTATGTTCGTCAAAGCGGTCATGTCACAAGTTTGATATCAATTCGGCTTAAAGTTCTCAAGTTCTAGGTGGAGATTCTCTTTTATATTATACCTTATATAAAAAAGCTAGTTACTTACAATGTGGGGTTCAATCGCTATGTGCTATCTCCACTTTGGTGTATCACCTTGTGTACAATTTAGTTCGATATTGAATCGCTCTCGTACAATCGTCGCATCGTCTAATATGTCATTGTGTAAACGTTGTATACGTGTGTGTGTGTGACCCTCCGCGCGTGGTGTTTGAAGTAAGCTATGTAATTAAACGTAAGGAATGTCTTCAGGATAGTTGACTTGTGTTGTTACAATATTGAACTTTGTTGGGTCCGCTCATATTTCAATTTGCTTTATTGTTACTTGTTTCAAAAGAAACGTGTCCTTGTTTTATTTATAGTAATATCCTTTGTTTTCTTAAATTGCACAAGTTTTAACCGATGGAATTTTATATAAGGATTCTTGTCGTCCTTTTGTAATGAAGATAGATTGTTATTGATGTCTTCGACCCATTTTATAAACTTTTCCACTGTTGTTGTGCACGCTACGTGTCTGTCGCAGAGTGATAAGGGTTAGGTTGTTGGTAATGCCATAATTGAAATAAAAAAACCCGCAATAATCGGTGGGTAAAGTTTGTGAGTCTCACGTGCACGTCAGGTTATCACTGAGTCCTAAACGATATGTCACATGTTGATTGACAAGTAGCATTATTATTATGTATGCCTGCTTGCAAATCTTAAAGATATAAGAATGCTTCAACAACCAAACCTCAAAAATAACTTAAGTGATAGTACCAAGTCCTTATCACGAGGCTAGCGATAGTACCTGAATAGATAAGTAACCGGCCTGCAAATCACGCGGTCCAAGTTCGATTATATGTTCGATATATGCTGACGGTGAAGGCCTACTTCGTGAGAAAATCAGAACTACTTCTAAGTGCATGTGTGGGTGCTACAATAGATCAGTAACTGGTTGACATAGTATATTATATCTTTCTCATGGCATCTAACCCAAAAATAATAATAAGTCCTTCACCCATTTTCCACTAAAATAAATTTTCAACTAATCCTTACTTAGAAAATAAATGTATCCTAAAAATGTTAACTTTCGAGATTTTGTAGATCAGTGAGTTATATTGTGTTCTGTTCTAGATGCATAAATAAGTTAAAATAGTAAATTGTAAATCCTTAATTGGCTATAAGATTAGTTAATAAGCAAAATTGCATAAATTAAGAGCTGTGGATTTTATGAATAAACAAATAAACATAAACAAATAAAGACAAGCAGTTTTATAAGTTTACAAGGCAGTAAATAATGCTATTATACATAGAGGCTTTTATATTATCCTCTTCTCTCGTCTAAAATATAACAAACATAAAATTTCAAATTCAAAGTCCACAAATAATCGTGCCGAGTAGTTTTACGAGGGTCTCTATGTAACATTATCGTGCCTTCTGCGGGATATAAAACTCCTTGTAAACATAAACATTAAGGTTAGTACAGAATAGTGCATCTACACGAACATTCCATGTTATTGCCAAAGTTAAGTTCATAAAGAAATTATTATTATTAAAAAGAAGTAGCGTTGCTACCAATGTAAATTCGACCATATATGCTTTACCACTTTTAACAAAAAAATCCATAAAAATAGAAATTTAATAAGACTCATTATTATTAATTTTAACGTTGCTGTACTGATGACACTTGCAAGCAAAAATAGACATTATTGTTTTGTGATATGCAAACGACATTTATACTAAGGGTGGTAAAGCAATTTTACTATCAACTTTACCGCTTTGAGTTCAAAGTATATATTTTTATAAATTACGGAGGTTTTACTCATACGTATGTTTAACATTTTTAAAATGTCTAAATAATGGGTCCTAAGCGATGGCATGCAATCCCACATTTGTTCGATTGCCACTTATTATTTTATTTTCATCGAGATAACAAACAATTGCGTAATGTGCTTAATTCTAATACAGTGATACTTAGAGTAAGACTTAAAGGTAATCACGCAACCAGCACCTTTATCTACAACATAACTTAAATGTAAGAACTAAACTAGTAGCAAGCAACTATGAAAATTATATGGTGTCTTTATAGACAATAGTGATAAATAACATTAATACGAGTATGGAAGAATATATGAGGCAAAATTAATTTATGGTAACGTACAGCAAGAAGTATTACTTATGTATTAATAAAATATAATTATGTTAATAATTTTTACTGTTTTTTAAATTGAAATATAGAAAGAGCAAATATATCAATATCAGTGAAATTATCGTTGTAATTATAGTCGAGTGCTCCCCTCAACGACTATGATCGGTGATTATCAAGCGTGGTACCGTTGTGACGGTGATGGTGGCTATCATGGCTCATTCAATGTTCACAAGCGAACGTGGTGCCCGTAGACGTTCGGTGTTTTGTTGCAACATGTTTTAATTGTACACTCACCTTTATGTTAGTATGTGGGGACCCGCAGAGGTACCTAGAGACGCAAGCACCTACTACACTTATCACAGACCCCCGGCCGCGGTCGGTCGCAGACCTTAACGTACACTCGCAATCGCCCTCAGAATACTTTTACGACTAGTTTTATTACTAAAAAAAGTGATACGTCTAAAATACTTTTTATATGTGCAAAATAGGTTGGATAATATATGTAAGTGGTTCTGATGCAGTGTTTTTATTATGATACTACGTGGTATGTTTGTGGGAAAGATAGTCATAAGTTTGTTATGTTCAATAGCATCATGATTTATATCGCAGAGGTGACCAGAGTTGTAAACTTAATCGTTTGATCTGTTGTGAGTGATCCAACCTATCCCTGCGCCACTTACAGTCCTTTACAACTTCTTTACAGTCTTAGATTCCAGGCTGACAATAATCGGAAAACTACAATGTTAACTTATCAGTGAATTTAACTTAGGTCTTATCTACTAGTGCGTTAATGCTACCTCTAATCTGCTCTCAAGCGGCAAATACTCTACTAAATACAAAATGTACCATAAGACGTGGTACGTTTACTTATTCTGTGCCATAAGCTAACACCACATAGTTGTCAGCAGAGCCTATGTACGTATTCTAGCAAATATGCTGAAGTACTTGTGTAAATCCGAGTCAGTTGCGTGACGCAGACGCTGCCTGATGTCGTGTTAGGTTAAATGGAGCACAAACAGAATTACTTGTAGCAGTTACTCAAGGCTCAGTGACGTCAGCAGGGCTTTGCTCCCTGTCGAGGGATGTAGGTACGCAAGAGTTATTGTGTACAACGATACACCGAACAGAGCCGAATTAATCATTTCATTTTGACTGTCACCGTGACGTAGCGATTAATTTGGTTGCCTCGTCGTGCCGAGCAAAATGAGTTCTATTCCCAAACGAGACAAATATTTGCGTGAATTATAGATTTATTTTTCGAGTCTAGGTGTACTTTGTGTGCGTTAATTTCATATATATAAAGGCCCCTCGACACAGGGCTTGTTTCCCAGTCTACTAACGAGCCCTCCGTTGTGTATTAGTAAATAGTAATTTAATTATATCCTAGGTGCATTAGTGCGGTAATGAAAACCCTGTATAGGATTTCCTTCCACGCAACAAATATATATAGGTACCTATCACAGGTAGTTGTGGTACAAGTCTCGGTATATTCTATTGGATGTCATTCACCATCACAGAACATCAGTAATGCGATATTCAACCGACGTACTCTACTCATAATGTCGAGGTGACTATTACCATTGCACCAATGATATTGTAACATACAACATCATTGCATTGCACTATCTTAGATAGCAATTCCGTAGGCTCGATGTCATATCAATCTAATATAAAATTCCATTACCTATCTAATATGTACAGTAGTAATAAAATTATTTGCGTCCTTCTAAAAGGTCAGCCCACGACACATGGATCCAAGTGCCGGGGGATTATAATAATCAATAATTTGTAACTCCTACGCAATATTATACACTTACATAATTTTATTAATACTAAGTTAAGAAAGCTGACCGTATTGGTAAACAAGCAGAAGGTTTTTTCAGTAGACATTGTTACTGTATTCTGTAGATTTCTCTCTGTAGGAGCAATAATGAATACAAAAAAAATATTTAGTAATTGACAGAAACAGTTTCATATTGATTATTACCACAGAAAAAGATAGTTAGAGTGCATAGTGCTAAGGTGATAGACTAAGCGCTTACTTGTGTGTTGTACACATTAGTTCTGGATATAAAGTGAAATCGATTTTCTAGAGAAAAATAGCCTGTGAGATACAAATACTTTGATGATACTCGATAAATAAAAGTTTTCTTATAAAATGATTACTATTGGTAACAGGTTTTGTCACGTACCTACTCGTAAAGTTTCGTGTTCATTAAATGTACATAAAGTGAAACATTTGGGATGTCGTGCAAGAAACAAATAAAATGTACAAATGTTCAGAACATTTTGGACGTTAGTTACTTTAATTCGTATAAACCGGTTGCATGCATTCTTTAGATTGTTTACTATGACCTAATTAATTTTGTTATTGTTATTGTGGCTGGTGGCTGGTGGCTGGCACCAAACCGTATTGTTGTTAATAGCGTAATAGTACTGAGCAGCTGATTGTTCTTTGAAATAAGCTTTTTATTTAATAGCCTAAGGTAAAGGCACCTATTACGGAGGTATTTCGCAACATTTGAAAGTAAGAAACAAAAATAAGCATTTCTAAGCATTTTTAAAGGTGTAAAGTAATTTTATCGTCAAAAGTGGAATTTATATTTTGAATTGCTGTTGAGCCTATGTTACTTTTTATGATATTTCTTATTTAAAAAAAATATTTAAATAGTCGGGTCGATTTTCCCTAATACGGAGGTAAAATTTTGGTCAGAGCCTATTACGGCGGTAGACGGCTCCTAATACGGAGGGTCAGAAATTATATTCATTTAAGTTCCGTACAAATAATATTTATTAAATGATATAAATGTTTCATTCAGTTTTCATAAAATTTACAAATATAGTATAACCGTACATTCACACACGCGTTTTAAAAAGAGTTTCAGGTAATTAAAATAAAGTTGATTTTTCTTTTTACGTTCAGTAAAATATGAGACAGTAAACCTACATAACATATGGCATATAAGTAATATCAGTGCCTCAAGCTTTTAAAATTTATATAGATTTTACATTTTGAAATTGGTACATAGTTACAAAATGATTACATTTTACAAGTTTTAGTAGAGATCCCAATATATTTTTAGAAATAAATATAGGTAGCCTATGTTACTCGGTAAAGACGTATCTTTCAAACGGTTAAAGAATTTTTTAAATCGGTCTTGTAGTTTTGAGTTAAATTGAAAGAAAATAAAAAAAAAAACAAACAAATGTTACATATTAAGTAGTAATTGCAAGTTAATAGAAAGCTTGTAAAAGTAACATAAATTTAAAAGTTTTTATCGCTTCTGGTTTTATCAAAAAAACATGCATAAGTATCAAATAAGAATCCACAAAAATAAATAATACTATTTATTTATTTACGAAACCCTAAAACTTGTAATTTTATGTTCCATGATGAATAGGGCCGTAATAGGAGATCATAGAACCTAACACAGAGTTACCTGGAAATAACTACCACCGTAATAGGAAAACTACTCGTGTTTTTAATAATCCTAATTCTGACCGTTAAAAATTTCGATAAACAAAAGAGTGTAAATGCTTAATCAAAAGATAACAATTTTTTGGTTCAGATGTGTAAAACTCAGCCAACAGTTATACAAAATAAATGATTTGTGATAAATTAAAATACACCTTCCTATTTTTACCTCTTCTTCCTCCTTCCAACATTTTGTACTCAACAGTTTTCATATTTAACTAGATTTCTAATTAAAAACACATACCGCAGAATATGGTTTCTAATTTATGAGATTAATAATTATTTCAACTAAACTTGGAACTAAGTCAATAAGTTAATAATTTGAAAGTTATAAACAATTAAACATGCCCAGTACTTTTCCTATTTCGGAGTTATACCACCGAATTAGGATTAATCTATAAAATTCGTCTCCTATCACGGCGGTGTTTTATTTCTTATTTTTTGGGTATAAAACAAGTTGCAAATATAAAACAAGCTATTTAAATAGTTAGTGTAATAGTAAGAAAATGCTATAAATAACACATAAACAAACTTGAACGGATTATTAATACGAAAAACTTAGTTTCTAAATATTAGTGTACTTAGTTTTGTCGTTCCGCGTTTGTATGGAAACCCCTCTTACGTCGATGCCGTTACACAAACTGATTGATCTTGTTGTGTTGTCAATGTGCTATACTTGCAAACTTCAGTTATGTCATGAAGTAATAAATTTAGAATAAGTAGGTCCCGTTTTGGTGTACTTAAACTAAGAAAGACAGGAATAAAACTCGAAAATAGAAATACCACCGTAATAGGAGCCGATTTTGACTACCTCCGTAATAGGTGCCTTTACCTTATTTATTTTTTATGAAAATTGGTTTTATTATTGTGTCATGCCTTTAATCGCCTATATGATAAGTTTAATTGTAACTAGCTACGCAACGCTGTGTTGCTCGTCTTTCAAAACAATAGTCTACGTATTAATCCAAGATGACAGCTACCTCTAAACCAAATTTTATAAAAAAATTCTAGCCGTTTAAGCGTGGAGGAGTAGCAAACATACATATTTACATACTCACAAACTTTCGCCTTTATTATAGGTATTAATGTGATAAGGGGCGAATCTATTGTCATTAACAGGGTACATTTTCAGACAGTTGTTACTAAGAATCTCAATGTAGAAAACCTCTTACCTGGGAATCGAATACAGTATCTCTTGCGCAAAAGTCATACACATTACCACTGCACCATCGAGCCATTGTGTTGATAACTAATAAAATTTTAAAATTCTGTAATTGAATTAAAATACACATCACAATGTATGTTCTGATACCATACACTAAATTGTTGGGCACACCAAACGTCAGCAGAGATCGCTCGATAAAGCCGTAACAAAGCCAGTAAAAACAAACATGAACCGGAATAAAGGGTCACAGACAGACAATTGCTCTGCCGACCATTGGGGACATGATTAATTGGTGTACGAGGGAAACTGGCGGAACGTTGAGTTACACTGCTTCTGTGATATGTTAGCAAAATGTTGACCATCTCTGATGTTAATAAAGTATTGAACATTCCGTATATTTTATTGGATGTGTTGATAAGGGTCGTTAATTAATTATCCTCAGTATTTATAGAACCCGATTTGATCATAGCGTTCTCTTCGGCTATAGCCTACAAGTACCTACAAGTACTATGCGCTAAGTAGTTACATTTCTGTTTAATGGTCTTTTTGCCTCAATGTGTTGCGTTTCAACTTTCAGAGCTTGATTCCTGTTACTCTTTGTTTGGTCACCACTTAGCTCCTTTTACCTCCTACCTTTAAAATATCTTTCCTCGATAAATAGGCAATTCATTTTTTTTTTATCTAACCAGTAGTTTCATATAAAAGCACGTGCAAACAAAAAAATAAATCAACTCTTCAGCTTTTTACTATAAGCATAGATAAGGATTTACTTAAACTTAAAAATGATAAATGAATGTAGCTGAAGATTTAATTACTTCGGTAAACAACTCCAAACAATAAATACGAGTAGGTACGCTATGAATGACAATTCCATTGAATTGACACTAGCGATTAAAATAATAATACTGTATAATACAGAAATATGAGCATATTTTTGCTATTTTTCCTTTGAATCGCGTTCAAAAGCAAAAACTCGAACTAAATATCGAAAGAGCCTTTTTCTAGTTCGGTAAGTATTCATAAGAAGACCCAGTGAACACATGAAAGAAAAAATAAACAAGAAGTGAAAAGGAGTGTTGTTGCTCGGTGCGAAGAAAACGGCATGATAAATGTGCCTGTATGTTTGATGAGGGAGCCCAAGTGGCGCGCGCTTCTATGTCGGTCAACTTTCTCCCAATACGGATGGTGAAAAAGGTCGGAATTGAGTTTTTGTTTGGCACCAACATCTGTCTTTTTATAAGTGCGAGGATAAAAATCTCTCTAAGACATATTTTATAGTAATGGTAGGTCCTTAACCCTGTATGTATACGCGACCGTTGACATCGCGTGTCAGGTGATTTATAAGCACGTATTAGAAAAAAAAAATGAGCACCAAAGTTAATGTGCATTATATATAAGTTGCAGTAGATATGTGTATAGAGAGTAGAAGATTATTATTGTCGATATGTTGTAGGTTGATTTGAATATTTGAATTTTATATATCCATAGGAATATCAAGAAAACACGAATAATAAAATTATATAATGGGGAAAACATGCCTCAATCTTATTGGAAAAAAAGTAGAGTTTTTACTTTTTAAGGCGGATCCTACATGGATAAGTTAGAAGCGAAGCGAAATTCTCGCCTCAGTCTTCGAGGTCTTTTTTTATTGAGACATTTTCACTACTTGTCTAACTATTTATCTGTGTTTTGCAAAATCCCTAGGGATTCGCACAAATTCAAATTTTAAAATCATCCCACGACAGATATACAAGTTGTAACTAACTTGAAATAAGTGAATGTCAATGGTCATATTCAGTAAGGATAGTGATAATGTAGTGTTTTCTTTTTATAACCATATATAAAGCTTAACGACATTGTTCCAGATCAATTCTTGGATTGTTTTCCTCCTCTAAAACATTTTCTCATCGTGATGGAATGTGTTTTTATCTGATCGTTTCTGCGATGTTTTTATCATTTGTTAAAAAAGTCTGACTATGTAACAATAGTATACTTACTTACTTTCCTATCTTACAACATACAATGTATGAAAATTGACACTATACTCGTATTGTAATGACATATAGGTACATATATGTATATAAACTATATAATTATTTCTTCTGCACCATTATTTAGTTAGGTAAATATCTATAATGTTAATACCTATTGACTGTGTTATTGTAGTCTTCTTCATACTTCTTACTGAAAAAATAAGTTCAATCCTTGGATCAGGAAAATATTATTATTGTATTTATCTGTGTAAACATTATACTTACGTTGATCAGATATTTATTTATAGTATTATATTTAGAAAAGTATTTTATAGCTGTTCTATTACTAATCTTACCAAATATAACTACATAGAATTTATAGTCTTAGATATTATATGAGAATCTATAATATAAAAATGAATCGCTAAATGTGTTGGTAAGCGTATAACTCAACAACGCCTGGACTAATTTGGCCAATTCTTTTTTTAAAATGTTCGTTGAAGTTCAAGGATGGTTTTTACGTTTTGTTTTTTTCTTTTTTTTTTTAGTTTTTTATGTAGGTAGGTAGGTAGGTAGGGTAGGTACCTACCTAGGTAGGGTAGGTAGGTAGGATAGGTAGGTAGGATAGGTAGGTAGGGTAGATAGGTAGGGTAGGTAGGTAGGGTAGGTAGGTAGGGTAGGTAGGTAGGGTAGGTAGGGTAGGTAGGGTAGGTAGGTGGGTAGGTAGGTAATTTATGATTTTATGAAAGTATACCTACCTACCCTACCTACCTACATGCCTAATGTAGGTAGGGTAGGTAGGTATACTTTCATAAAATCATAAATTAAGTAGGTGGTACGAAGTTCGCCGGGACAGCTAGTATATTATAAAAATGCTACGCATAACACGTTACTTGATAATCATCTGCAAAAATACCGCAGTATTGAGTAACCATACGTCGATATAGTAGAGAACAACACAAAGATTGGTTCGGTCAAAGCAGTTAACCCTCTGATGAAGCGTGCCCCACCGCCCTGGGGCGGAGGCTTCACCTCACAATGCACAAGTGAGATACGATCGATGATCGCAACCTTACGGTGGAAACTCGGGACTCGAGGCTCGAGGGCCATCCAACGTGAAGCTGATCTTAATACCAGATATAGCTGATACTTTAGTTGGTATCTATGTGTGCATTAGGCCGTCGATATTCCAAACTGTGTAATCTTTTGTAGTATTGTTTGTTGAAGAAATATGAGGAAGTTATCAGTTATAAATGGCAACAGGCCACCCTCAATTAAATGTGAGTTAACTTAATGAACTACGGATATGATGATCTCTACTCACCCTCTATTCATTCTTTAGAAGAATAAGACGCGATACTAAGGAGTGAATAGGTTTCATAAGAGTCAGTAACGCGATCGCCATAGACCTGGTGTTGCAGCCGTCCTACGCTACGATAAGTTACGCTAACCGCTTAACCATCAGGCGTGTCGTATGCGTGTTTGCCCACGCCGCCCGCGCCGTCTCACTGCTGAACAAGGGTTTAATCCATAGCTTATCAGAGCTATATTTGTAAGAGGAGAGGTACTTAGAATAAAATTATCTTCGTTACTATTCATTATTTTATATTATTAATTTAAATAATATAACAAATTTAATTAATCACAATAAAACAAAATAATTATGTCCGTCTGGCTCGAGTGCCGATAAACGAATGACCGCTCTCACAGCTGCGTGCGTCTTTTATACTGTATCGGTAGTGGGGCGCCTTGAAATGAACACCTGTTTTGCACAAACAGATGACGCAATCGAACGATGTTGAGTGTTGCTTTGTTTGATTTATTATTATTTTAACCTTTATAGTATTTGCGCCGACACGGCCATACTGATGATAGACGCGTCCCTGCGTCTACAGCACATAACAATCTGAAAATTTAAAGTTCATCAGTTCTCTTAAATACGATTTGATTGGCAGAGAATCAACCTCATAGCCTCAGCGCTAATTTTGGTTGGATTCTCAGACAATTAAACGGTAACCTCATAGCCTCATCGCTAATTTTGGTTGAATTCTCAGACAATACAACGGTAACCTCATAACCTCAGTGCTAATTTTGGTTAAATTCTCATTTACAACAATTAAATCTCACAATTATTTTATATTTTCATTTTTATTTATTTATTTGTCTTCATCATCATTACGACACTTCACATGGATTTCACATTTTTCAAATATCAGTTTCACTTAGCGTTTCATCTTCAGTGTTCTTGTTCATCGCCGACATGGCCTCATCACATTGGACTGAACTCCAAATTTAGTAGCACTTCTTAGTTGCTCATGACATACTTTTCTTGATCGACCATTAATTCGACGAATATCATATCTATCATGAGGTAGCACTTTTTTTTTTTTTTTTTTTTTTCGAACGGTCTTTAATATTTTGGGCTTAACTTAGTACCTACCAAGTCGTGTTGGCTCTTTTAACAGACATATTCACTCTTCGAATCTTTTTTTTATCTTAGTCTTACTTTTATCGTAGCGTATTTTATCTTTACCAGCCTGTTCGGTCATCCTCGCTAACACAATATTTTTCAATATTTTTAGTCAATACGGTAGTTACGTTCATCAAATTAGCTTAAGAAGTTCAGGAGGAACGCTTCCTTTCTTACCAGTCAACAATTCAATTGGTGTATGACCTGTGGTCTTAGAAAAAGTGGAATTGATAATAAATGATTAATAATGATTAACTAATGATTTCGCCCAAGTAGTTGTTCTGAGTAAACAGTCATCGGCCTAAGTTTGTGCTCTTCCTTTCAGAACACCAGCAGCCTTTAAACGAACCTCATGGTCCTTCAATTTATACTCTAATTGAGTTCGGGATAGACTTTAGCCACGTTAGTAGGTTCAAAACTAATGATCTCGCGCTCACAATCACATAGATGGAATAATGTCACCAGATCAAGTTTACCCATTCTCTCACGTCAGTACCTTTGTCAGGGTCCAAACTTGGAAAATAAACATCAGAAATGCGAATTAATCGAGTTTCTTTAGAATTTAAACATTTTCATAACCACAGTAAGAGCAGCACGATTTTCTTGAGAAATTTGTGTAATTACTAACTTTTGCCCGCTACTTCATCCGCGTACATTTCGATATTACATAGATCTTTGTTTTAAGTGCAATTCATGAATTCCACAACACCTCACTACAGGAGTTGAATTTCATTTTACGTCAATATGGATAACTTTTTCATAATCAGCGTCCCTGAAAACCTTGAAAACGACATTAATATCTAATAATTATCACACCTATTTCATCCCTTAGGGTAAGATATTCAAACACCAAAAAAGACTCATCAACTCATTTCTTAACTGAAGTTCTAATTCCGTATTATCCATCCATAAAACCTAAAAAATAACGACTAAGGACTTAGTTTTCAAACGACTTTATCACAATTTCATCCCCTTTGGGATACAATTTAAAAGAAAAAAGCAAAGTTCACGTATTTGTGTTTTTGATCACATGTATAATGTTCCGAACTGCCTTGGTGGCGCAGTGGGAAGTGTATACGACTGCTGTGCAAGAGGTCCCGGGTTCGATTCCCAGATCGGGTGAAAACGGAATTGGGCTTTTCTATGATGAAATTCCAGTATTGAGATTTTCCCGGAGTTTGGTAAGCAAATGTGAATGACAATAGGCTCATCCTCTATTTCATGGGACCAAACATATAACTTGAAAAACAAAGAACTGTCTATTTAATATTTCACCCCCTGAACCCATCCCTATCATAAATATTAAAAACAACATTTTAAGTTGCTATCCCAATTCTAATTTGCAAAACCTTAACTTCAAAACAAAGATCTTTTTATACAACGTTTCATCCCCAATAACACCCTTCCATAGCCACCCTTGTCAAAAATATAGATGAGGGTATTTTTTATTTTGATAGTAGTACCCCAAAACAAATGTTCAAATCTATATGTTAAAAAACAAAGAAGTTTCATACAATCTTTTTTTATCTCTTTTCACCCCTTTAGGGTTGAATTTTAAAAAACCCTTTCTTAGTACACCTCTAGACATTAGGACAAACACACCCTCCAATTCTCAAGTCCCTACGACCAGCGGTTTAGGCTGTGCGTTGTCTGTCAGTCAGTCAGGACAAAGCCCTTTATAATATGTATGGATTTCACACATATACTTGAAAGTAAGCCTGGCTTAGGCTGTTGGCGTTGATTCGTCCCCTCTTCTGATGTAAGAGGAGAGGTACTTAGAATAAAATTATCTTCGTTACTATTCATTATTTTATATTATTAATTTAAATAATATAACAAATTTAATTAATCACAATAAAACAAAATAATTATGTCCGTCTGGCTCGAGTGCCGATAAACGAATGACCGCTCTCACAGCTGCGTGCGTCTTTTATACTGTATCGGTAGTGGGGCGCCTTGAAATGAACACCTGTTTTGCACAAACAGATGACGCAATCGAACGATGTTGAGTGTTGCTTTGTTTGATTTATTATTATTTTAACCTTTATAGTATTTGCGCCGACATATTCCACCAATACTTTTGTACTTTTCGAATAGTAAAGGAATTTTATTTTTAATAAATTAAAAACAATGATAAATCATAACAGGTTTCGTAGTAATACCACGAGAACTTCGATCTGTAAATGTTTAAAAAATGTTAATGTAGTTTGTTTGAACGATATAAAAGTAGGGCATTAAACAGTTAAGTACTCAATTTACATAGTTCTGAACACTTTAGTCAACGAGGCTTGAGGTATTACTCAACGTTTTGAAAAGCTATTTAGATTCAATTTCCAACAGAATTTTACTTACTTTCTACTTTTATTTTCTAGGACTTTCAGCAAAATACTAAATATAGAAGTACTGTTAGTGAAGCTAACACAGTAAAATAACGTCACGTATCGGTTTCATATTGTATGTAGAGTAAGATCACGCTCTGGTTATGTAAGTTAGGTCTCATGAAAATGAGGGTAATCTCTGAATTGTGCTCAATACCAATACGGAGCCAAATCCTCAAAAGATTATTATTCGACACAGCAAACAAACATAACATTCAGCCTGCTCAGATTATTAGAATCCCAAATATGACAACTTTTCCTATAATTATCTGCAACAAAAGAAAAATGTAATATGTTCCATATGTGGTCATCATAGCTCTAAATCTATCAATCATCAAATAACATATACAAATAATACTTAGTCATCTGAATGATTAAATTATGGACGTCCATTCTGGTCTTCCACATAAACATAGGGCAAAGGTATTTTGGACAGTTCAGAAAAGCTCACTACGTATTGGAACAGGGTGATGACCTCTTTTCCGTATTCCTTTTTCTTTCAGCTGCATGTCAATGTCCCAATGTCATTGTGTATCTAGAATAGAGAAAGATCAATTCCTGAAAGATTTGACTTTGTTTTATATTTATTGTTAACTATTTATTTTTATGTTTTAGTATTTTTTGACTAGGCACACGTTCCACACAAAATTATACCAACTTTGATACCGAAGTAAAAACCCTCTAATATAAAAAAAGCTAATAACTCGGCCCAGAATAAACAGATGCAAACAATAAAAACTGTTATTAAAGAATGTTATTTAACTTTTTTAGTATTTTTCTTGTTCGTTACTATTGGTGGGGGATTTAATAAAATTGTCAAATTCCTGCGCTCAGCGCTTGGTGTATAATTGGGAAGGCATGGAGGGTGCAGCGAGGGGCGAGCGGATCGATGAATATAAAGTTAGTCAATAAAACGACAGAGGAGACCGCAGCCGCAGCCGGGCCGGCCTCACACAAACAGTTACTTTGTTTTTCATACATTATATAAATATATAAAAAATAACGACGAGCTTTAATACCATGCAAGAAAATTAAAATTTTCAGACTTTTTAATAAAGAGTATTTTTATTAATAATTTAACTGACTCACTTTCGACAAAAAAATAAATTGGTATCTGTCGGTGAAAACATAAAAATTCGACAAATTTTTTTTAACTGCTCAAAAGCATTTTGTCTTTTAAGTTTTTTTTGTGAAATGAACTGTAGTTTTAAAATAATATTATAAATTTATGTTTGTAAACATTCCTTCAAAAATCTTCGGAGGAGACCCGTGCCCAGCAGTGGGACGTTTCTGGGCTGTTGTAATAATGATTTTGGGAAAATATATATAAAAAAATATTTTAGCTTACTAAAGTCTTGATATTGTTTTTCTGGCAACAGTTGATACAATTAGAAAAAGTTTGATTACAGTTTAGGATTAAACAGTAACTTAAAAGTTAACTCATTTACTGCGCAAATAAATAACAGTAAAACATTACCCTCCTTTTTCCCAGTCGGGTAAAAAGAGTAGTATTATTTCAGAAATGAGATTGAAGGTTTGCCATTTTAAATATACTAATTGATGTAAAAGGATAACAGTATATTTTTGTTTAGGTACCTCTACATTCAAACGCGGTCACTTGTTACTGCATCGACCGCGACCACATTCCTTAACCACGATCGATAGTCACGGGACTCCATGGAACATTCCAGATGTATTCATTATTTAAGATACCCTCTCTTTTCGTTTCATTGTATAAGATAGGGACGGCTGACCCCTATTTGACCTCAGCAATCAATTTACTGTAACTATTAAACAGCTAATCAATAGGTGGTGGGTATTTAATTTATTATGAAATATGATTGATTTTGATTTCGTTGGGCTCGATTTGGTCAGACCATTATTAGGAGGTGCTTCACATATGATATAAAAAATATAGTTTTTTATTAGGTATTATTTAATATTTTGTGTTACATGCCATGAGCGTCTTCTTTGTTACATTCGACCAGATACTGATCTATTGTAACGTCCACTCACACACTTAGAATTTCTTCTAGGTCTTTTTTCTTTCTCCATGTTATTATGAGTCCCTAACTAGCTACCTACTCTATATTGCTGTATGACTGTTGACCATCTTAAAAAAACTATTATTTGTTTTTTAATTTTGTAAGAAACGTTTGGGTAAAATAAACAACATTTTTAACAGACGAGAGCACCCTCTCCAAAAAGTTGGTAAGAAACAAAGAATTATTGAGCTTCAGTATATTTGTTTTTGTATTACGAACAAACTGAGTTAAACAAAAGAAGGAAACTTTGGAAGTTTTTATGAATTCATTTAATTATAATAAGTTTGTATGTATTCCTTGCTACTGTTGCGGCCATTGAAATAATTGGAGCTTCTTATTTTCAACACTCACCGTGAATGAAGAGAAAAGTTTTGACTTCGAGTCTCCCAAACCGCTGGAGCGGGCTCAATTCTATTTTAATTTCAATTGTATAAGCAAAATTTCGACATCATTGAATATATAAAACATTTATAGATCAACATAAGTTTTCAGATAAAAAATGTTGATAGGACATCCATGACAGCAGTGACGCTAGTCTGTTGGGTCGTCTGCTATCTTCTATAAAAAAAACTACTTTCTTTATAAGTAGAGTTCTTTATTTATAGAGGAATATACAAATATCTGCCAAACTTCCGAAAATAATATATGAAACTTAATAAGTGCCAAACTCTTCCTTTAGCTGTTTCAAAACATAATAATAATGCCTCACGATACGTCACACTCAGTAGAAGCACACCTCTCACACGAATGTATGTAAACTTATGTAAGTGATGAGCAATGATGATGTTCGTGAGAAGTGACACGAGTATGTACTAGACGTAAGTAGCGCCTCTTTACTGATGGATCACCTGTCGCGGAACACAACGACGACAACAAACCGTATATACATATTCATGGTTGTACTTATATTTAAGTTTGTGAATTCAATTTCTAGTGAAGTAAGTGTGCGTTTGTACTGTACTGCTACAGCTCGCTGTTTCTTTCGAATACTGTATTAATAAAAACAGTATCAGGTTTTCATAACAAACAATGTCTAAACTCAAGACAAGGCATCTTTGGGTCTCAAAGATATTTGTTACCCGTGTGTGCATTTTCAATGCATACATCTTCAGTGCAGGTATTAATATTAATTCCCGAAATGCGTATGTCCAATACAACCATGTCATGAGCACAATCAATATTTAATCAAGTAATCCACGCTTCAGGAAGGTCACAATGAAACACGTGTAGCACAAACAAAGACCTCGTAATATGCGATATACGGACCTTCATCTCGCTACAAATGTACGAATAAACCTTTAAGATAGGGTGGCCGGGCCCCAGCGCGTGATCCCCCGGAATAAGCCGGAGATACCGTCCTGAATGGCACACTACACTTTATTTACGAGGCTCAACACTCGATAATAAAGCCTCGGAAAGATTCTTGCTCCCCCAGTTTTTGGTGATTCCGTAACAAATTTATTGTTTTGCCGCATCTCGGTCTGCAGTACTGTGACGCATGCAGGCTGCTGCTTTTGTTTTACTGCATAGAATTTAATTGCACCAGTCACACTATACTAGTCATGCAACATAATATATGTAGCTACTGCACCTTAGCACTTCCAAGGTGCAGTGTTCGCAACGTTTTTGTATTTAAGAATTTTTTAGATTAAGAAAGCTATTCGGGAGTGTTCACTAAATATAACTAATTGCTTCGGGTGGTAATTTTAAGTGCTGCAGTGCTGAGTGAGCAATTAAAAAATGGAGATTGTTCGTGTTATTTAAATAGAAACTCACATCACATCTTTCTTCTATTGCTAAGAATTGTTTCGATGCCCTAGGCGCTAGGAGCTCAATATTTAGTGAAAGATCTATAGTAAAATATCAGTATAATATTATAAATATGTCTGTTATTACAGGCAAGGCGGCGGCGCGGCGCGGCGGAGCGTGGACACACGCCAGGAATTTATGATCAGACTGGGTCTTCCTCATAACATTCTTAATACAAATATTACACAAGACCGCATACCACGCAATAGAAACATTGTACATATTAACAAACGTATTTTATCCTTTTTTGTTTACGAAGTTCTGAAAGAAATATAATTTCTTATTATTAAATTATTTAACAAACTTTGTGTAGTCATTATCATCAATTGAACTATTATTTCAGTCTACATTGTTTTATCCCAATAAATGAAATTTTGTACTGATATATACATATATTATGTATGTAAGTATCGTAACTAATATATATATTTACTGCAAAGCGCTTGCTGAACTCTATATAGTATTAAAAAGTAGTTGTATATATACCTATGTATGTAAGCTATGATATGCCAATAATTTCTTAATTATTGTAAATTCGACTAACCGGCAAAACAATTTTCTAAAGATAAATAAAATGGTAAGGATGTATATAGTATATAGACGAAAAATTATAATTTATATCTCATTCATCATATCACATCATTGTCAGACAGGTGCCGTGTCGGACAAAAAAAACTTCTGTACAGAGTGTATTTAGTATTTATATCTATCGTCACGTGGCCGCACAGATACGGACCGAGAACACCTGTCTAATTCTAGGTATAGAAAAATATGATTTTGTCTGACACGGCACGCATCTGATACGTTCAATGACTGATATAAAGGCAGCTTTATAACAGTGGTATTATTTTATTTTACGAGTCCGTCTTATACTTTACATGAATAGAACCTCACACATTGTTACTGAGTAATAACGGGTGGCGCAAAAGTAAAGACCCTATTTGGTTCAGCTATAACATTTTTTCTAAATTAGAAAACTAGATTTAGATTTTTTTAAATGTATATTTGTGCCATTAAATTTCGTACCATTAGGATTTAAAGATGATGTCTTTTAAATGGTGACCTCCAGAGTTGATACACATTTGAGCCCTATTTATGACATTTTGCATAACTTGCCGTAACACTTCCTGCGATATGTTCGTTATTTCTTGACGAATGTTTTCTTTTAGAGCTGCGAGAGTCTGTGGCTTGTTCACATACACCCGAGATTTCAAAAAACCCCAAAGAAAAAAGTCTGGACTGGTCAGATCGGGTGATCTTGCAGGCCAAGGCAAATCGCCAAAACGAGAGATAACTCGGCCTGGAAAAGCGTCCCTCACTAAGTCCATAGTGTCGCGCGCTGTGTGTGCCGTAGCGCCGTCTTGTTGAAACCAGATGTGCTCCAGCCCCAATTCGTCCAAACTGGGTATCAAAAACTCACGTAACATGGTTCTGTAGCGTTCTCCAGTGACAGTTATCGCATTGCCTCCAGCGTCTTCGAAAAAATAGGGTCCGATCACTCTGTCAACACAGATGCCACACCATACAGTAACTTTTAGTGGGTGTGTGGCAAAGCGTCGAATTGTGCGACCAATCGGTGCCGGACGGTGGGGAAATCGTCGACGAAATTCACGTTGTGTTCTTATCACTGATATTCCACGTTCTTGGGGAGTAAAACGGTCCATGTTTATTTTCAGTGTATTTTACATTTGTTCACTACACAATTTTCAACAACAGAATGACAGAAAATGTATAATAAAAAAAAAAAAAGCATTTTCTTTAGTGCCACTACTTTTGCGCCACCCAGTATGTGCTCGGCTTAGTAAAATCGGAACAACCACATCTCTTGAAGCGCGAAATTCATATGTATGGTCTATAGTTTTAGGTAAGTCTTTCTGCAACTTGTGACTTTTAGATAGGTGTTTTTTGGTTTGTGAGTCAATATTACTTTAGCAGGTGTTCCAATCGCTTATAATAGTAATAATATAAGAAATACAAGATTTTATCTACGTAAAGAATATCTATAACGTATGCTCAAATGATTGTGTTAAAGTTTACATTTATTTGGCACAATGGTATGTAATGGTAGTACGAGTGGTACTCCTGGTGGCCTGTTGGTCTAGTGGTTAGTGACCCTGACTGCTAAGCCGGAGGTCGTGGGTTCGATCCCCACCCAGGATAAATCTTTGTGTGATGAGCATAAAGGTTTGTTGTGTGTCTGGGTGTAATTTATCTATAATATGTATGTATTTACAAAAAAAAAGTATTTAGGTAGTATATCAGTTATTTAGTACCCATAACACAAGCAAATATAATTGCTTAATTTGGGACTAGATAGCGCTGCGTAAATGTAGTAGAACAGAGAAAAAAATAGAATAAAATGTTATTAGAATTGCTATTGTTTTTGGGTCAATCTTGAAAGCATGCATATTTTGAGGATTCCCTTGGCGCATTTTTTTTAAAGGATTTTTTATAAATAAGTTAAATTTTACTCAATTGTAAACTATTTTTTCTCATAGGCATCATTTTTGACCGATTCATTCTAAAGTTATATAAATTTATATTTTTAATTAACAATCAGGAAATTAAGAAATATGGCAAGACAATCAAAAATAAATTATTCTATGATCTTGAATAATATTGCAATTTCCAGCAATTTTGTTCTTAATAGTTCGCGCATGTATAATAATCCTTGAGGATTTCGTAGCGCCTACGTCGTAGAGGCTCGTAGCTCGTAGCACGCTCTACTCGTTATGGTAACACATTGGTCCCGGGAGAAAGAACCGCGTCTATCTTATTATTTTAATTAAACACCCTCTCAGCTCTCTAGTTAGAGGAGAGGAGACCCGAGCCCAGTTGTGGGATTTAATGGGTTGCTGATGATGATGATGACTTTAGTGCCGCATCTATTTAATGTACTATTTTATTTACTGATCATATTTATATTATATATATAAATATGCCATCTTCTTTCTTTTATTTAAGAGCAATCACTGCATTATAGATCCATTACGTTTGGGACATTAAAATGTATGTACTATCCAATGTCAACCTTTCCATTCGACTGTCACAAAGTCCTATCAGGACAGATATGTGGATTTATGCGTCATGTTCTATAAAGCCATCTTCATATTTTTTTTTTATCTATCTGTAATTATTATTTTATTACATGAATACTTTTCTTGCAAGTAAGTGGTCCCTAACAAAGAAATGATGATTTTATTTATTTATTTTTTACCTGACTGCGCGACGCGTAGAAGGGTAATGTTATCAGCTTATACATGTATGTTCCTTTGTTGCACTAAATAGACCAAACGTATGTGCCGATTTTGTTGATATTGACGTCAAGTAACACTAAAGAGTCATGTCTATAGTGACACAAAGTAATTGTAGTTTTTCCAATATTGGTCTCGCCTGTTAAGGTCGCTATTTGGAATTAATTTAGACTTCTGGGCTTGTTTCTAACTTTTCAGTTTTTAATGAGCTGGCGGATTTGTGTATGTTCACACTTTATGTGTAAAAGTGGACTTAATGCCAAAGACACTGTCTACCAGCCCACCGATGGAGTTGCTCGGGTGCGCTAACAGGGTGATGCTGTGAAGAACATGGTACCTATATTAATGATGTTGCCTACAATTTACGTATAAAGTGTTGTTGTAGGTACTCGTACCTCGGATAAAGTGGTAAGGGAGAGATTAGGTAAGGTATTAAGGGCGCGTTTGTTCAGCTTTGTAATGGAAGTTTGAATAAATAAATACTTGTAGGTCTGAGTGTATATTGTGGTCGCCATGTTTGTACTGCCTTCATGATACAGGGATCATTCAAGTCTACGCATTATTTTACAAGCTTTTTTTATATTCACTTAGTTTTATATTATCAGAGATTTTATATTAATGATTTAATAGTGAAATAATAATAATAATAATACTGATGATTATTATTAAGCTGACCAGTTTAATAAATATAATAAAGGGCAGGCCACTTTGCTCTGCTTAGCATAGGTATGGTCTATTTGAGTGAGTACTGTAATACTTAAATGCTGTCATTACTAGTGCAATAAGTTTTTTTTTTAAACAATACTTACATAAGTTTTTTTTTCTCTATATACAATACATAAGTTTTTTTTTTATATAAAATGAATTTTGCTTTGTTTTCGTTCATAAGCCGAGTTAAACTACTTGTAAATATGATTAAGGGAAACCTATTATTGGCCATGCTTACTGTATTATACAATGTATGTATTTAAGTTCCTGTATCGCTGTTGGTTTTCTTAATAAATAAAGTAAATATAACATCACGCTACGATCTATAGGAGCTGAGTAACCAAACAAAAAGCTACAGAACTGCAGCGTCGCGCGACAGACTCGACGGTGGCAAGCAAGTTTATAGTCCGCCTAATGGTAAGCGGTTACCGAAGCCAAGAGGATCATATGCGCGCTGTTGACCCTTTAAAACGTATTTTATCTTTAGCCTATACTCAGGACGACACATCGACTTTGTGCGACAGGTGACTACTCGCTATGCACTACTTATGCTAAGAAATGAAACGTAGCTCGCTACGACGCAGTACCGTTGCACTATGAAATAATTAATCAACACTTGCAATTGAATAGAGTTAAAAAATGTGAAAAAGCCGTAAAATTAAATTATTGACGGATTGACTTGAAAACCTCCTTAGTTTTTTTATCGATAAAAACTGTATACAGTTGTTGACACAAAAATATCTTGGGTAAAAATACCAAAGACGCCTTAATTCTCTCGCAAAGTATGTGCATGGTTGTCGGCTGTAGAGATTGTACCAGCGGGTGGTAGTTACAGGCCCTGCGAGCCTCACCCCGCGCGACGGGCGGCGGGGCGACGCCGCGGGGAGCGTACTTACTATTAAATACCGACACAGATTTGATATATTTGTGGTGTCGCATATTGAGCTCCATTAATAAATTGCTTCATATAACTAGAGACCTAGGTACTGTCATGAAGCGAAGCTTTGTGTTGGTTTTGTCGAGAATGGCTGACGAGGTGATACTTATTATTCGGTTATGACATATGTCATAACCGAATAATAAGTATCACCTCGTAGGTATATACCTACCTCTACTAAAATATATGTATATGTGATTACTACTACACTTCTATTTAATTTTTATATTGATGTTTAAACTGATATTTCTGAAACGACTTAGTCAATTGAAATGGAAATTTGTACTTTGGTAAAGTATCACATTTCAAATCCATACTAATTCATACTTCTCCTATACTATCTATATTAATATTATAAAGCTTAAGATTTTGTTTGTTTGTTTGGTTGAATGATAGGACCTCAGGAACTACTGGTCCGATTTGAAAAAAATATTTTAGTGTTGGATAGCCGATTGATTGAAGAAGGTTATTGGCTGTATAACATCACGCTACGGCTAATAGGAACTGAAAAGTTGCCAAAAAAACAGATGGGTGTGGAGCACCGCCGGCTTCTAGTTTATACCTGGCTTATTTAAACCGTAAAGTCCAAAAACTTTCTTGAAATGCTAGCGCTGTCTCGTAGAATGTTTATGTATTTACTTAACATATTTATATGGTACCGTCGCGTCCTGTCAAACGAAAAATATTGTAAACTACTTAAATTTAAAGTTTACGTATGTATTTAAATGCAAAACACGCTGTACCAAATTCTCAATATATTGCAACCATTATGGAAAAGAAACGTATATGAATAACAATAACCACATAGTAATTTAAACCTTACTACATCATCGCAGAGTATAAATTGCGGCACACATAGGTGCCATGATACACCTTATATTCAGTGTTATGTAGTGGTACATAACGTGCGCCATAAACAGTGGAGGTTCCAACGTTACGTCACACTTGGTACTCGTGATTCTCTTGTAACACGCACATGACACGTCATGGTGTCAGTGCGCAATATACGCTAGAACACAGGGTGGTTTGTTAGACCTATCTATAGCAACAATTTCACTAAAAATCCCCTTCACAAGATACTTAAAAATCCATATTTAGTTGCAGTAAAAAAATACCACAACAATGAAAGTGTATATTGTAAATTCTGTAACCTAAATAGGTCGTTTGAAAAAACATTGCGTATAACTATTGTGGAATTTTTATTCTAACTCCACTGCTATATTCTGTATAAATGTGTGTATTATTAAAAAACGTATTTCACATGACGTAGGTATTCCGATAGCTTCAGAATTGTAGACAAAGACCTTATTTCCTTTTTTAGTTTTGTTACGCAGTCGTATTATTGTTCAGCTTATTTATTTCAATTGCTCATATTACTATGTAAAAAAGACCTTTAATATATAGGTATGAAATAACCAAAAGCTCATCCTGTATCTGCCGAGCCACACAGTGCGTGATACACAGCGCTACAGAACAGTACAATAAATACGTGCAGCGCAGTAGCGGGGCTCGTATTCAATATTGTTATAGGATCAACTCACTAATCTATAAGTTAAACGAACTGACTTTGCGATCGACATAAGTATGCATACATAAATAATAAAGGTTGATCGTTAAGTTCATTAAGTTAATGACAACGTTAAGCTTTATTTATTCAATACATATATACATATATAGGTATACACATAACACAACTACGGCACGTTTTTCTTACTCACATCTCCATCTAGTCCAATTTATACTACACTATATAAATGACTGGCCTGTTGGTCTAGTGGTTAGTGACCCTGACTGCTAAGCCAGAGGGCGTGGGTTCGATCCGCACCCAAAACCAATCTTTGTGTGATGAGCATGATTGTTTGTTCTGTGTCTGGGTGTAATTTATCTATTATATGTACGTATTTAGAAGAAAAATGTATATAAGTAGTTTGTCAGTTGTTTAGTACCCATAACATAAGCAAATATAATTGCTTAATTTGGGACTAGATGGCGCTGTGTGAATGTGGTAGAGTATTATTATTATTCCCTTTATTTAAATGACATTCTCACATTCTTACATTTTCAAATATAAATTATTATTATTATTATATATTATAATATACAAACTCCGAAACAAATATTTGCAGATCGTACTAATATTTGTTCCGACTCGAATCGAACCCAAGCTATATGTTAGATTTCACGCAATTAGAGGTGATGAAGGAAACATATTTTATTAGTCCACCCGGGGATCGAACTTTATCACTGATCCACTCCATCACTTACATAATAAATCATCATTGCATCATCATCGTATCAGCCGTAAGACCTTCACTGGACATAGACGTCCCCACGAAATTTCCAATAGGACTGGTTGCATCCAGCGCCATGCTGTGCTTTGGATAAACCGCCTGACTCTGAACCGTCGCAATGCTCCCGCATCGTCAACTTTTTCCAATCATAGAAAGAAGTTTATCTATGTTTTATTTAATAGTAAATATCTATTTTTTAACATTAAGTATTTTTCACTTTAAATAAACTGACATTTCCATTTTGGCTGAAAACTTTCCGACGGCTCAGAACCAGGGCCCAGGTCATTTATCTACCTTGTAGGTGGACATCCTATGCTGCGCTTGCCGGACACAATAAATTATATATTTTAAGCGATGCTTGTTCATTCTATGTGGGACACATCCGCTAGCTCTAACACGTAACGTCGGCTTCGTGACACAGGCTCGTACCCTTTCATAATGAACAAAAGAGTCCAACAAAGAGATTTAATACGACGGCGCGGGTCACGCTAATTAGTTTACTCAGCGCTTACAAACGCTAAACAATGCTTGCTTAAGTTTGTGAGGAACATTGATAATGTTCGCGTTTATTTATAGAAACGTTATCAGTGCCCACTGCTTAGATAATTCTCTAGGAAAACTGGTTCTCTAAGCAAACGGGTAGATGTGTGTATTTCATGCATCAAATTTTGTCATTCTCAACCACATGTGTATAGAAGGAATACTGGAGACCACTACCCCTCATTACCACCCTAAGGAGGATATTTCTTTATATACCTATGTGCGGTGGTGCGTGATTTTCAAGTGATTCATTAGCCTTTTACAAAAAAAAAAACAGTAGATTTTATTAAACTATGTAATTCGACGTTTGTGATTGCATGATGCATGACCCTGATATAACCGCAACCAATTTCAAAACAGAGGCGCTATATATTGTCACGAACCGTGACGTATTTAGATGTGTATGAGTGCACTGTGTAAAATGAATTTACAGGTGTCCTGTATGTATGGGCGGTGAAGCGTTCACGCTCAATAATAGAGCCACTCTCAAATATGTGGAGCGAATGTGACCCGCTCGCACTGTGTGAGGCGCGGTTATACTGCCCGCGGGTCGTATTTCGATATGCGACAATTTGCTCGCCTGCTATGTCAAGCAGTCTATTTGTTGTACTAATTAAATATAAAATTGACAAAAAGTTCAAGACGATATTTTTGTAAGAGCACCTATATAACAACCGCTAACAGTGCGACAGTGGTGCAACAGGAAGCTAACGAGCCGGCTAATGATGAACCACGCGCTCCCTAATGTCACGCGCGCACTCTACTCATTGCGGCGCTGTTCTACCACTTACTCTCACACACCTGATCACTAATGCTGCACAATGCAAGCTCATATTTACTGCATGCTGTACACTGTGTAGCATTTAGTGTTATTTTATATGTTAAAATTGCCAATTATAGTTGATACCATGTCATACCAGCCGTTATATCTCTACTGTTGGTTGCCCACTCAAGAGTTCCGATACGATCGGTTGTATGAACGAGTTACGAGTATATTATGAGAAAGTATTTCTTAAATTCCACCGTGTATCTCCATTGGTAGATAATTATGTATAACCATCACAGTTTGGTGATGTTTACCTACTGCCAGACGTCCAGCGTATCGCCACTCGTTAGTGCTTACCTCAAAGGTCAAATGACCACAGACATCAAATGGATGTCACACTTATGAGATAACAGTTTTTCATAGAATTTGGTGCGCGGCACACGACAACACGTCCATCGTAGTTAGAAGACAGAACTTTCTTTCGAACAAGATAACCATTTGACTGGATCAATAAATTGATCGTGGACAACTTCACAAACATACAATTAACTAATTTGGATTGGATAAATAATTTGTTAATCTTGGGTTGAAGTGTAACACATATTCATGTACCCTCACAACAATTCAGATAAAAAAAATTAAATAGTTGAAAGTAGTTAGTTTTTAACATCGGTTATAAAGCATTTTCTAGTAAATATCATAATCATATTTGGTGAAAGGTAAGTATATTGTAACAGTAATTAAATACATTTAATGGTTTTACAATTTGTGAGGATTTCGTGAAAGCTTTTGATGTCATTATTTTGTTTTGTGTTGTTGGAGACCGAATTAGGAAGAAAATTGGTTTATACTACAGTGCTAATGGACTACTTTAAAAGTCTATATTTTCCTTATAAAATATATTTGGTTAAGACAAGTATTTGGAAATGAAAACTATATATTTTTTTTACTGACTGTCACTGTGACGTTGCGGTTAACCTGTGGCTGCGGTCGGCCTGTCACTAACATCGCCGTGCCGAGTGTCGTGGGTTTAATTACTGTACAAGACAAATATTTGTGTAGTTCATATAGATATTAGTTTAGAGTGTGTATTTAATTTGTCTCCGTTCATTGTTGTACGTGGTATATAAATATGTGATTATAAAAATATGATTGGTAATCGCGTAGTCTTACGTACTTTTGGTCACAGCTTCAGTAACTCTTCTACAAGACACATACTGTTACATAATAATTAAATGTTCCTCGTCGTTCGAGTATCGTTGTATTTCGTCGTTTCATACAAATAGTACTATTTTAAATAAAGCATTAGCATGTTCAGAGTAGCTGTAACAACATTCTGGGAAATATACAGAGCAATTTGTAGAACTCAATTATAAGGAATAACAAGACATTTTTCCACAAAACCAGTGACAAAGCAGAACACATAATGTACAGAGGGTCACGTTATTTCCTAAACGCAAATGGCTACATTTATTCTAATAGCAGTCTCCACAATTATAGTCGTATAAAACGTTGCCTAATTTTACCTTTCCTTTACCTTCATTATTCAGAGTCCGTGTATTTTAAAAACTCTACCACAAATGTAATAAAAGAAGGTTGTAAATTGTAGCGATGCCGTGCGGACAGCCGCAGCCCTCGCTAAAGGTTCAGCACTATTAGCTCGTATCAAGTTTCACTTCATCATATAATAATTATATCGTATCTTTCTAACAACATTTGTTTTACTTTTAGTTCAATGATCATGTATAACACTGTATTTTTTCTAACAGTTTAGTAGCTACTGTAATAAATTTTGTATTTTAAAAGTTATTTTCTCGTGCAATAAGTCTAATTAGGCTTTATTTTATATTGTAACGTTCAGAGACACAGACAAGTATTGCATATCTGAGTCATGTGTCGTTTTGACTGTAATAGGAGAAATTTAGTGGTAAATTTTTTTGATATAGGATTGTAGAAGAATTAACTTTACCTGACCGTTGAAGAGTAGTGAGAGTTAACCTTAATGCGGTATTCTTCTTAGCCTTGAAAGTGCGGCGGCGCCGGCGCGGCGTGTGGAGCGTGGCTTGCGGTAAGTTGCGGCCAGATGCGAAGGTGATGGCGTACGTACAGCGTACACTCGCGGTAGGATCGCGAACAGCGGCGGCGGCGGCGGCGGCGGCTAGGCGAGGAGAATTCCTTTGTTCACGTTTACGACATCCGACCGCGCGCGCCGCCACTGAGATATTAGCCAAGTCATTTTATTCAAATAAAGTGATTTATTTCATAAAGCATTTTATGTAAAAGGCTTGGCCTTGTGGTAAGCTTCTAAAGTACTTATTTCTGCCCTAAAGGCCAAAGTTTGTTTTGTACTTTTTGTTAAGAAATTTTAATACCTTTGCCTTTGTTCGTCGTTTCAAATGTTCTAATGCAAATTGTTTTTAAGCTAGACTTTAGTTAGATTATATCTAAGTACATAAATATAAGTTGCTACGAGAAATGCTTGTTCAGTGATGAGTTTAAAAACAAGGAAGTGTAATTTTTGATGTGGGCTTAATACAATACAATAATCAACTGAAACATTAAAAGTAAATTAGTTAATTCTCTGAAAATAATGTTTAATAAAATTTATTTTAAGTTACTTTAAAACTTTTGCTACATAAAACAACAACTATAATACTATAATACTATTCTACCACATTCACACAGCGCCATCTAGTCCCAAAGTAAGCAATTATATTTGCTTGTGTTATGGGTACTAAACAACTGATATACTACTTAAATATTTTTTTTTTTTTTGTAAATACATACATATTATAAATAAATTACACCCAGACACAGAACAAACCTTTATGCTCATTACACAAAGATTTGTCCTGGGTGGGGATCGAACCCACGACCTCCGGCTTAGCAGTCAGGGTCACTAACCACTAGACCAACAGGCCAGTCAACTAGAGGTAATCCACAATATACATTACACAACCAATGTAGGTAACTACTGAAAGCATGAAATATAACAAGATGACCTACTCTAAACAATTACCGCATTATTTGATTAGACTGGCTGTGCCCGCGACTTCGTTCGCGTGAACAACTTAATATCCCGCATTCAAGGAGTTTTAATTTTTTTTACGGAACACTGATATTTTTTTCAAAACCAAAGTAGCCTAAGTTACTTCTTGATACATTAGCTACGCACCAGTGAAAGTCCTGTCGAAACAAACAGACAGACAGACAGACAAAAATTGAAAAAAAAAATTATTTTGGTAAATTGACCGTATACACATTCAAAAGCATGTAGTAAAAAGCTGTTATTTTATTATTACAAACAGACACACCAATTTTATTTATTTGTATAGATTTGAAACAAACACAATACTACCTCTCTGATTTTTTTTATTAATGTAAATTAAAAAGTATATTTAAATGAAAAATAATTGTAACCAAGTGGTTATAAAGAAACACTTGACAGTATGTACAAAGGCGGCGGCGTATCATATATAAATAAATAAATAATATCTACATAGCATTGTATCGTCTCGTCTAGCTGCAGGATCATAACTCGCGCACAGTTATGGCACTGAGGCTGCGTGGCTCACGTCACCCTGCCCTCTGCTTACATAGCTTAGTTACGAACGGCTAACTCACTTTATTAGCGAACTGCATGTCTGTGTGTTAACTCCGAAATACGTATTTCAAAAATAATATATTTATATATATATACTAAACAATGCGTTTAAAAAAATATATGTATAATATATGTAGGAATCTGCGTGTAGACACAAAAATTAAAATTTTGTGACTACTGAAATGGGTAGACATCAAAACGTAATAAGTATGAGGTAGACGTACATAGGTGTAGAATGTTTTGGATGAAATTTCTTTAATGCATTTGTACAAACATTTAATTAACATTTGTACATGCTTAAACTTCGTTGTTGCTAAATAACTTTTTTTAATACCACGACCGACGGTTCGAAACAAGCTTATGGCCCGCCTGATAGTAAGCGGTTACCGAGCTGTTTACTATAATTGAAGAGAACTAGGTGTTATTTCGGGAGCTGTGGCTCGAGTGGCGCAGTTTTTTGTGCTTATGTTAGCGAAAATAATAGCGGACGTTGTCTTCTAACTTTATTGGTGTCAGTGACGCAGAGCGAACAGTTTTTATTCCAATATATTTTTTAAAGATCGTATTGATTTTTACTTTTCAGCTTTCATTTTCTTCTTAAAGTAAAGAAAACGGTTTGTATCTGCATTAAGGAAGATAGTTTGTTTAAACGCGCTAAGCACAGGTAAGATTCGCCTAATTTAATTTTTATTATTAGATTTTTAACTTCCCTGTTTATTGAGGAAGACCTTAGATTTATAAAACATCACACCGCGACCATTAGGAGAGGCGCAGTAACGGTTGGCGTGAGTGAAACTCGTGGGTCAATAAAATATAGACCACAATGACGTAATCTAGTTTATTTTACGTTTTCCAGATGTTTTCAAGATGTTCGAAATGTACGAAATCCGTGATATACTTGAAGACTGAAGTAATGGCGGGGTGTTGCACGTTGTTCCGCTGCGCTAAACATTATATGGAGTGAGGGAGTCAATAGCTCATTCAATGAGGGACGTGCTTGCCGCGACGCCACCACGCACCGCGCGCCGTACTCCGCGTAGAGTACTCCATAACTGGGGTATCCATGACTCGTAGAAATATAGAAACTTACTCGATTATTTAGGGTTCCGTACCTTACCGTATAAAAAAATGCATATTCCATCGGAACCCTCTGTGCGCGAGTCCGACTCGCACTTGACCGGTTGTTTTAGTCGATTTTATAGCAAACTACTATAAAACTATTGACTAAAGATTCCGTATTCTGGGATTTTCTTCGACGTTGTTGCGATTTAGGTTGTTTGAACTTTACCAGTAATTAGTTGATAGAAAGTGTTTACATAATCATTGAAAATTCAATGTTCTATATTCTTGTCCCGTATTTTAGTTGGAGCGTCATGGCGACTGTATTCATAAAAGACAATAGACTGTTTGTAATGTACGCATGCGCAGAACGTGGCTCTTAACAGTCGATATAAATTAATTAGCAGTAATGAGCCCCGCTTTATGACGAATAAATAACGTTTACAACTCGCGCGTATTTGTTTATGTTTTGTTTATGTCCATCTAATTGAAACAGAATTTGGGTTTTATGAACTTGAAATCGCTAAGAATTTGTTATAAACGAATCCAATATTGCACTACTAACTAAATAATATAGATATAATATTTTTGTAAACGAAACGAAAATCCGTGAGTTTGATGGGGTTCTAATACACTATTTACACAACAAGTACCTATATCCACCATCTTATCCTCTGGTCTGCAGTAAATGACGAGCAGGTTTTAAAAACAAGAGCTGGCGGTATTATCACACTTATCCGGAACTTGAAAGGTTACTGAGCGAGCAGTTTTGAACACAAACCTCTTTGATGCGTGACCCGTACAATGAGGATAAAGGCGCATACTGGCAACATTTGCTTGTAAATCAGCACTTTGTTAAATTAGAGCGAAGCACTTTACCAACTATTCTGTGCAGAAATGAGTAACTTCGACACTGGGTTAGGTTTCAATTGCTGACGTTGTGTTTTGTTAAAATAGCAAAAATATATTTGGTGTACGCATCAAGCGCACATATTTAAGCGTATTTTCTTTTTATCCAATGGATGTGGTGCACATTACATTTTATTTTGTATTACACCACTCCAGGTAACATGTGTTATGTTTAGTTGTTTACGTAAGTAAATCTACACACTGCTGTAAGACTCAATTTCAAAACTTTAGTTATTTGACTCGGAATGCTTATTAAAACATCCACCTTTGTTATAAAGACTTCATTAAGTAAAGGTAGCAAGGAAAGTTTGAGTGAAATATCCCGGACTGTATCCTGTAGGTAGGTCGTTGTTGCCGGGCGCAGGACGCTGCCTACGTAATGCCGGGAGCACGGAGCGCCCCCGGCGAAGAACCACAAGACTTTCTCCCAACACATTTGTTTGAACAAATCTTACAAATTACATTATTAAATGAGAAACTTTTATCTTTCTTGTACAAAGAACAGACTAGTGATTCAGTTCATTTTAGTCCTTTGTCGAATTTTCTTTTACGTTGTTTGTATTTAAATTGGCGTTGATCCGTGTGAAGTGTAGGTAGTGATTCCTCGACGTCTATTAGTAAATAATACATATATAGTGTTGTAGTTAATTGCAATGTGTCCATAAGAAAATGTGTCACCGCCTTTAATTTAAATAAGAAACTATCTCTGCTTACACTGGTATGGTATATTAGAAAGCACAATAAAAATAACTACGGTATTTCGTGGCATGAAGGTATTTTGCCAGCCACGAGTACGAGTATTTGAGCTAAAGAACGTCTCTGTTCTGTGGTGTGCACTATCCAATAGATGATTTTTTTGTTACACAACGACAAAGCTACAACGGTGGCAGAAAGGCGTAGAACCCGCTTGATGGTAACCGGTTACCGTAGACTCTGTTACCGTCGGGCCTGCAACACCGGGATCATCACGAGCGCTTTGCCGACAATTATAAAACGTATTCAGTCCATATTTGAAGCACCCCTACTGCGATCTGCGGCAAGTATTGCGTCAGTAGTGCGCTGCTACAAGAGTGCAGTGCAGTGAGCGCCAAGGTCGCAGCATCCGCAGCGGGCGCCGAACGACTCGACGCGACACGCCACGAGCTCGATAATAGCACGTACTTCATGTTTTATTGTGTCACTAAAAATATGTATATGTTATCACATGGTCACGCCCGAATTGTTAGATACCTACCTGTAACAACAGGCTCCAGTCTCCACACCAATATACCTTTTATATATTTCATAACTAGAAATATAAATAACTACAGCAAGCATTGCTACAAATGTAAAAATATTGATATACTCAGCTTACCTACCATAGCATACTTATTTGTAAGTACTTGTACCATATTGTGTGGAGAAAATAAATAATAGACGATTCTTACACGACACTATACTCTACTCCATAAACAAATCTTAAGGATATGTGGTTTTGCATAATCCTTTCTAAGTTCATAATGCGATATTTTTTTAGGAGAAAAAAAAGAAAAAGGAGCAAAATTTTATTTATAGGTTAACAGTGAACCTTTTCAGTTCACAGTAGTGTACCAAAATTTGTATGAGATAATAAAAATATTTTCACACATTCACTTAGCGCCATCTAGTACCAAATTGAGCAATTATATTTGCTTGTGTTATGGGTACTAAACGACTTATACTACATAAATATTATTTTTTTGTAAATACATACTTAATATAGATATATTACACCCAGACACAGAACAAACAATCATGCTAATCAAACAAAGATTTATCCTCGGTGGGAATCGAACCCACGATAGCAGTCAGTGTCACTAACCACTACGCCAACAGGCCAGTCAATTTGAGATTAAATGTTAGTACGTTGTGGACAATGTAACTAAAGGTTTTTGATAAAAGAAATATAAAAGACAGTTTAAAAATTGATATTTATTTAGAAAGAAATCTACAAAATGCCTTTGATGAAATGTTGAAACGTTTCAGCATAAAAACGTTTAAGTACAAAAAGATACATATTTAGTATAGGTACCTAAAACGAGTGACATAATATCTAAAGTATTCATGCGACAACAAAGGAAAATATGGTGTGATCCCGACGGAATGCCTGAATCTATTCAGAATAGGCCCCCAGGGAGGAAAGGTGTAACCTTCACAGATAGGCGTTGTAGCTCTGAATACGAGCTCATACATATAATACCACACGTTGTGTAAGTAATAGATAGCAAATATTAGGTAATATATGTACCTAACGCAGACAGGCATTTTGGTGATATCAATATCAATGGACTTGCCTTCAACTAGGACATTAGCTTGTTTGGCATAATTCATTCATTTAACGGCGGCGGCGGTAACCACTTACCACCAGGTGGGCCGATTGCTCGTCTGCCACTACAGGCAATAAAAAAAAAAAATTATCGTTCAGATGCTTATTTAGTCTTTCTCTCATTCACTAATTTTTTATAGGGTATACGCTAATGAAGTGATGGTGGTTGAATGGATAAGTGACCAGTGTGCTAAACACGCGGTCCGAGTTTGACATCAAAACGACCAATATTCGGTACTCGTTATATTAGATGTATTACTTTAATATTCTGTGATACATTGATATTAAAACATACACATACAATAATGAGGGAATAGTGAGATTGATCGTGTCAGTGTGATGCAGATTGCGTGCTCGTAAATAACATGTCCTGACAAATGCCGGGCGCGAGCAAGCTCGGCACGAGTTTGTACAGTGTAACTACAGTGAGCGCGACTGTACAAACGTCACGCGTCACGCTACACTCTCACATGTACAGTCAGCGTCAAATAGTTAGTAACACTCAAGGTATTCAAATTTATAGACGCAACCAAAAAGTCAATAATATCGGTACAAGCAAAGTTCGGTACAAGTTTCTAATATGATCCACATTTTTGAACACTTGGATGATTGGATACCATTGGCGGTATGACTGTAACCATATTTATGGCGGTTTGATTGAACCTATCTATATGACATTTTGAGCGTCTCGACTTATGAGCGCGTAAATTGTTGACAACAATATGGAAACTCTGCTTGTACCGATATTATTGACTTTTTGGTTGCATCTATAAATTTGAATACCTTGAGTGTCACTAACTATTTGACGCTGACTGTACTAACATTACTGTTGTTTACATTAGAAAGAAAAAAGAAAGAAAAATGTTGTTTATTTAGGGCTTTAAAATTCATTATTTACAATTTAACACTTCTGCCAAACTGCACAGCAGTTTGTTGGCAGACGTAGCTCCCAATAAATTCTATAAATTAAATTAAAACATTACAACACTTTCCATAATTAATTAATTTGATATGTAAATAAAAATATTATTATTGTTATTATAATTATACATTAGGATATAACATGCTTTCATTTATTATATTTAATACATAATGCTTTATTTTATATTTAAACGACCGTTTTGACAAGGATTCGCTTTCTATATCTACAGGTAAACTATTAAATATAGTTGGAACCAAATATTTATCACATCTTTGTCCATAGTAATTATTACAAGTGGGCACTTCAAACGTCTTACAATGTTTTGCACCTCGAGGTCTTAGTTGTACAGTCTTGACCTTGTACTCTTGGTGGCAGTAATGATCCAATGCTACCAATTGCGCCACCTTCTCATGCACCGGCAGGATTTTACACTCGACAAACAATTGCTCATAATCGGTTATTTTGCATCTTAATTTAGTTTTATTGTCTACTAATTTTTTCATAAATCTAATTTGTAAGGCTTTAATCTTGTCCAAATATGTTTTAAACGTGCGTCCATAACATGCCAGCCCATAGGAAAGCAGCGAATCTACAAGCGTAAAGTATACAAGAAACAAAGTAGCCCTGTCCAGTATGACACTGAGGTGGTGGAATTGCACAAGGACAGCTCGCAGTTTATCACAAAGTTTTATAATGTGTGTTTTCCAAGAAAAATTGGTGTCTATTACCAGACCTAAGTACTTGTAGATGCCCACCACCTCTATAGCCGTACACTCACACTGTGACGCAATGCCGTCATGCCCGCTATGTAGACATTCATAGCTGTGTCCTATAATGCGCGGCGCGCGTTCAATACTTTTATGATACGGTGAGTGTAAATGCATACATTTCGTTTTGCTTATGTTAATAACTATTCCGTTATCATGTGCCCACTTTATAATATTTGTAAAATCGTGTTGAATTTTATTTTCTATTATATTTAGATCATTATCAGCGTAGACCAGACATGTATCATCTGCATACATATATACTTTACAGTTATGCACCACATTTTTCATGCTGTTAACATGCATAATAAATCCTACCGGACCGAATACCGATCCCGTGGGCACACCACAGGTGACCTGTCTAGCTTCCCCAACTACTCCATCGACCACTGTTCTCAGCGTCCTGTCAGTGAGGTACGCGTGGAGCCAGGTGTTGAGAGGTCCCGCGACCCCACACTCCTGCATAGCTTGAAGCAGCTGGTGGTGCTCCAAGGTTTCAAATGCTTTTTTAAAATCAATATAGATCACCACCACCTGCTTCCGCTGATCTAGATACTCATTGATATCATTTGAGAACTGCGCCAAAGCCGTAGCTGTACTCCTACCACGTCTAAAGCCATGTTGAGCACCTGTTAATATGCTATTCTTCTCTAAAAACGTACTGATTTGCCCCACTATATACTTTTCCACTATTTTATTTATAACTGAAAGTATAGCTATTGGCCTATAATTTGAGTAGTCTGAGTGTACACCCTGCTTAAAAATAGGCCTTATCAATGCAGTTTTTAATTGGTCCGGATATTGTCCTTTTTCTACACACAGATTGATAAATAAAGCTAATACAGGACTTAATTGGGATTTTAAATGTTTTATTTCCTTTACCCTTATATTATCTACACCTGCAGATTTTTCACAGCTTAGCATACTGATAATTTTATAAATATCTTTTGGACAAGCTTTCTGAAATCTTATCGACATTTGGCTATTGTTTACATAACTAGATCTATCTATAAACCTATGACCACATACGTGTTTTATCTTTGAGATTTCCTGAGTGAAAGTAGTCGAAAACTTATTACATATATCCATTGTGCTATCTATTTTACCTAAATGTTTCATAATAATGTTATCCAAGCTACTTTTTCTACTTATATTATTTATATAAGTAGAATATTATTATATTTTATACTTATATTTTTACTTATATTATTTATCCTATAAATAATATACATGCAAAAGTTTGGATGGGTTGATGGATTTTTTTTAACTTAATCATGCCAGAACGGCCGAAAGAATCTGTATGGGCACACAGATAGATATTATTATAATTAGTTCATGAATTATATACAAAATATTATCTTGTTTCTAATCTACCAAAATTTTGTAAGAGTCGTCATACAAACAATTCGAGTAATCGTCGTTTCAGCGAGCGGGGGCGACGCGCCGCGAACGCGCGCAAACATCAGCGAGCATTCGACGAATATTGCCGCGTCGCACGGTTTTATTGGTAATATTCTAGTCTCGGTATATGGCAACCTTTATTTATGTAGTATAATATCTCTACCTATCTCATTGAGAAGGGAGGCGAAATTGACTGACGAAAGAACAAGAGGAAGATTGACACAAACATAAATTGTCACTCATTGATTAGTGTATACTTTCGTCCCTACGATCCACTGATAATTTTATTATTCGTAGTCGTAACTGTTGTAAATGAGTTTGTTTTGTCTATTTACTTAGTAAGCACGACAGTGATGGTATGGATCATAGACTTTAATGAGTAGGTATAACGCGGACGATTGAGCTGATTATACTTTGTATGTTTTTCATCCTATTACATTTTATTAGAGGCACTTTTTGTCGCTTAGGACATTGAGGTGATTTGGTATAACATTTCTTAGGTAATGTTATTGCTATATATGTACCTGTACTATTGTGCCTATATATTGTGTTTTTGCCTGTGTAAAGTAGGTATTTAATATTCTATAGGTAACACCTTAAATATGCTTCTGGAATTGCAAGCATTTGTATCATATTATTGTTACCATCAATCGCACCATTATTTCTGTATTCCTCAAAGAGGCCATTATATTTAGTATAGTCGTTAGGCCAGTCTGTAAAGTTCACCAAGTTAAAGTTACAATAGTGATAACTTCAGAACACCTCAGGCATACCTCTTAGAGAGGGCAAAGGAAAGTTTGAAACAAAACGTTCGAGCACTCTCCCCAGCGATAAATCTTAGTTACGCCGCGGATATACCGCAGTACCCTAATAAAATTATGACCATCTTTAGTGAAATTATTCGGAAACTCAAATTGATGCTTTTCTCATCTAAATCTGTTACTTTATGGATAATAAATTGACCGTTAGTAATGTGTTCTACTTTGTATAAGCGATTCTTATTTATTTGGTACTAAATATTAGTTTTAGTGTCATGTTACGATAAATTCTCCGTATCATATCATCTCGCTCTTTTATCCTAAAGTAGTGCAGATTATACTCACGTATCGAATTTTATATTGGGAGCAGGCAAAGGCTAATTAGTAGTAATGAGCTAGTAATCAATCAGATAGCTCGTAGCTTTGAGAATGTTCTCGTAGCTTTATGGTTACGAGCTTTATCAGCTACGGCTACGACTGCTGCTACGCTTGTTAATAGCTACGTTCTTTGTCGATATAATTGACAGTCACAAGATGTAATATGAGTAATACCTCTTTTATAACCTACATAAGTAGTTTTAGCTGTAGGCTTTCCCGATCGTTCTCTACAATTAACCGACTACAGCAAATCTAAAAAGAGGTTATGTTTGTATAAGTATGATACCTCACTTTAGAAGATTTGACCCACATAAATGATGTTACTGTAACAGATACAGTTAGATATAAACTCAATATATTGGCGAATGCGTTGCGCGCTGCAGCGGCCGAGTGCCAAGGACAGTGGTCCTACCGATCGATACGTCACTGGCAATTACCGAACTCACTAAATACAACGATACCCGTTCCCCTTACGTGCTTAATATATTATTAGGTATCTCTTTTTTACTTATGGAATTGGAAAGAGAACAATATATCTATTCATTTGTGATGCAGCCGTTTATGCTACATTTTTGTCGCATATCTTGACGATCAGAAAAGTCAACACCTATAGGATACCGTTGACCTAGAATCATGAAATTTGGCAAGAAGCAATATCAAGTTGCACAAGAAAAGGAAAAAATCCGAAAACCATACTCGTGTTGTTATTTGTTATATATCACTGAATAATAGGTACTAAGTATGTTGGAAGTACTTGGAAGGGGTATTTAATGATAAGCGTAAAAATTTGAATTACAGTGAGAGTTTATTCCGGAGTGACGTTATTATAAAGAGGGTGCACCTACCTTTATGTATATTTATTGTAACTTATAGCTATCCCATTACCTGCTTGTACCTAATAAATTTACATTTCAAGCACAAAAAACAATTGCTTAATCGCACAGAACCGACCACTGAACAATGAAAGATCTCTGTTCTGACACGACCAATTTTTCCGCCGGTTTTTTCCATTGATATTTATTTCCTCTGAATAAAATTGTAACCGTTTCAATAAGATTTCCAACAAATTGAGACGAATGTATGAAGACGCTCGCTGAATGAGAATTATCTCTGAGAATTTTTTCCTCAAGAAACGTTTAATGAGAAATGTAATAAAATATAAATTATTTAATAATAGTTAATATAAAAATTTTTTGAAGTGGTTGTAATGTGTGCTCGGTCTAAAGTAATGTTTTTGTAAAGTCCCTTGTGACACACCACTACTATCCTAGTAGCGGAGAAGTTGCCAGTTAATCAAATAATTTATTTTATAACATATTTGCTCGTAAAGGGTCTCTTATTTCACCAATTTCAGTGTTGTAATGTATCTCATTACGCACTAGTGCGGTAATGTAAAGTAAATTGCACGGCTTCTCATGCTCACATACTAATAATCGCGGGGCTCCGTACGTAACGAACGGTATTTTTTTTTAATCTTAGCAAAGAGTTTTTATGTCAAAAAAGTGGTCAACATTTTATGAATAAAATTAATTAAGTAACTTTGGTAGATAAAATAATTATGATATAATTATATAAAATAAACATTTAATTCTTTAATTTAATTAATTTAGACCATAAATTACAACCATTTATCTGTACTAAAACACAAAAATATTAATTTACTTTATTAGTAATACTGGCTGTTTTTGTGTTTTTGCCTTAAAAAAAAAGCGTTGATGCGCGCGCATCGATAAATTGTAACAAGTAAAAATAATTCCGCGCGCTATTTCTTTTCGCTGTATTTGTTTTTTTCTAAGAAAGTCCGAATTTTATTTATTTCCTCGCAAATATGTTATAAAACGTCGTATGACACACGTGCGGTTTGATAATTACAGCCTCTGCTTTCTTGTAGCCCTCGCCTGCAGCTCGGGCTAGCAATATCGCCTCGGCTGTAATTATCAACTTACCGCACTTGTATCATAATGTACTATAACTAGTCTGTACTATACTTACTATAAAGATAGACAGACTTACACCTCTAATGGAGAAGTAATAAGACGAACTATGAGATGGAATTATAAACTTTGTTCCAAAGCATTTCTGTTAGTTTAGGTATATGTATAATAACCCCACAACCGTCTGAAGTAAAAGACAAAATTATTGATGGTTTAAAACAATGGCGAGCCAAAATCCGCATAGTCGTAATGACCTTGACCCCATCGTGTGTTGCTACGCGTTGTGACATCAATACGCTGCTTAACACTCGATCGATCACTACGAACGTATCGACAGATATCTGCACACCTGAAACAAACTTGAACATTACGTGTATTACAGCCTGTAGTCATATTTGTGAAGGGGAAAGTTACCAGATGTTATGTAGGTAAGTATGTATGTAGAATAAGACGAGGGAAGAAATGGACTGCTTTTGGTTGATCATGACGATGATGCATATAGCTATTTTAATGACTATTGCCTACGTGGAACTAGCACTGCATCGCGGAGGACTGTCATCATCAAAGTAATCAAGACCCAGAACAAGCGGTGTGGACCTTAGAAATATTCGCTCTACTGTTGTTGTTGTGGAGATCGAAGCAATAATTGCATGGTTAGTAATAATATTATTTTTTTTTTTTTAAAGACAACGCCCGCTCTAGTGAACAAGCCCTGTGTCGCGGGGAGCTTTACAAACATGAAACTAACGGACACAAAGTACACCCAGACTAGAAACAAATATCTATGAATCACACAAATATTTGTCTCCTATGGGAATCGAACCCACGTCACCCAGCACGGCGATGTAGTGGCGAGGCGACTACCTTAACCACTGCGCCACGGTGACAGTCAATATTGTACCACGTCACAAAAAAATATTTCCAAATCAATTTACAAATATTACATAAAGCACGTAATTAAATACTTCCGTCACCATCAACTACCCGTTACGTGCGTCTCAGGGCTGAGCACGAGTCTATAGTTCTCAACACAACAGAAGGAACTTAGCCTACTGTAATTCTATGTACGTATTTTCCCCCCTCTATCAAGAAAGATGTATGCTCAGAACTGTGAACAATAATAATCTTTGTATATTCCACACACTTATTTATTAATAGTACTTACCTATACGCTTTATGGTATAACGGTTAGTGCGCGCCGCCGCCAGGTGGCGCTCGAAGCGTGAGCACATTAATAACTTGTGTGTTCCTTCCGTTGACGTTTACTGCCTCCAGACACCACCTAATGTACATATACTACCTTTTATGTCTCACTCGCTAAATTGAAATCAAGATAACATATCCGTAGTCATGATAAACTACAGCCTCTACAGCTCTTACGGTTATTACTTACCTACTTAGTTTTTAATTAGAAAAATAAACTGAAAATGCTAGTTGTTTATTAGATAAGGTGAAGACTACTGGTTAAGTTTTACGATACGATACTATATATAATTTTTTTCAAACGATATCTTTGGCAAATAAAGAATCTTTATCTATATTAGCTACACTCGTACGGTAAGTGTAGGTAGTGTGATTGTGATGTCTATAATTCATTGACCTATTAAGCTAGGTAATAATTACCTTCAATGACTGTGGTTAGTATAATTACCTACTGCGGTAGTGAATACGAGTAGCACAAGGACATCTGCATGACGATCATCTATGTGACTTGGGAAACTTATTAACAACTTACTATTGAAAATCTAGCGGAAGGGTCGCTTTCTACCTACCTATAGTTGATTGGTTTATTTGGTTATTTGTCATTCACCAAAATCTTTGTCGTCAGCACACAACTCCGTCGATTTAAAAGTCTTTACATTCATCCATTCTCAATTTACGAAAAGGCAAACGTTTGTCTTCAATAGTGATAGATATCAAGTACAAGTAAAGACAAAGAGAATACATTAAGAGGTAAAATATTCAGCAGCCGTATACAAAGGTATGACGTATGACCGAGTGACCCTCATCAGCTCGCACCACCAAAAGCAAATTGAAAACGGAACATTTAGATCCCGACGCATTTGCTGATGCCTATAAAGGTAAACCAATTTCGTTTGCGCAGAGGATATATATTATGAGGGAAGGGGCTGTCCTTTTCTGGCCCCGCGACCCGCAGCCCCCGGGCCGCCGCCGGGCCGGGCGGGGATGTGGCCCGACATTGACCCGCACTGCGCCGTGCTGACTGCACAGGTGCGTCATTCATGACCCCCCCCTGCCCCGCGGGGAGCGCTGCATAACGGGTACCTACATGTTGCAAGCGCTTGTTACCGGATCAAACTTGTTTTTGTGGGAAATTGCGCGGCGCTTCAATCTTGATTTTATGTTCACATTTTATGAGGATATTGAAGGATCTGAACATAAAGGATAGCTATATATTTATAGTTTACTCCATAAAACACTAGGAAGTTGCCTAATAAGAATTTGTTAAATTAAGCTTTTAGCAAGACTAAATAATTCATGTTCCTATTCAGTAAAAGACTTGTGAACCAAATAAATTAATAGTATTAAAGAACTATTCACTATATTGTCACGAATTATTGTTGTAAATAAGCTGGTATTTTTTATAAGTATTAGGTTATATTTTAGACGTTATACAAGTTTAGTAAAACGACAAACTAAACCTAATTGATATTAACATAAATCAACAGTGATTACCTACAGGGTGGATATAGTTCTAGCTACTAGTACGATATCTTTTTTCTTCTTCTTTTCATCCAAGTGCAGTCCACTGCTGGACATCGGGGGATATTCACCAACTCGACACGAGAGACTGGACACTCGTTTGTCCATCCAGTTGGTGAAACTCGAAACTAGTATCACTAATTATTTCGTCATCTGGATTGACTGATTTTTATGTGTCCACATAGTGAAACTTAAATCACTTTTGTGTTTTCTTCAACTGGCCCATGTCCAACAGTGGACACGTGCCGCAACACTTGGTTTATTTGATATTAGAAGTCATGCGGGGTTTTGCTCCCGTTGTTCTTTATTTGGCCACTGCTCAGTTTCTATTAACCGTAGCGTGATATTATTATTCAACAAAATGGGCTATCTAACACTAAAATTTGAAATCGTAGAAAACCAAACAGCTTCGTAGAACAACATAATAAATAATATTGTTAGATTATCATATACTTACCTAAGTCTTTAGCTATAGAGTTAGTCTGTAAAACTTTTCATTTCATGTTATGACGGTAGATTTAATTGACAGAAAAAAAATTCGAATTCGTTGTAATTACCAATGTAATTAATCAAGATTGTTTGTGAATTTTCCAGTCCTATAGTAGCGTTTATTACACTGAATATACTTTGAAGTTATTTGTTATAGAGTTTTTCACAACTTTGTGGCCGATTTTGTAGCTATCTACTTACTTAATGCAAACTTACAGGCTAAGTTTTTATACCGTACTTAAGGATCTGCGAAGTTTCTTGGAGCAAAAGTCGGTTTATATAGTCCCTTTTTGGGCGTTAGTAGTAGTGGCTTGATATTACGCAGAGAATGGTCCCGGGGAGGCTTCTATCTAGTAAATGGGTCGCAGGTAGCCGTACTATCTCGGGAAACATGAGCCAGCCTGATAGTAGCGAATACAAGGACGTCTGAGGCACAGATAACCGAAATATTGAATAAATAAAACGTTATGTTCAATTTAGGAATATGGAATGACCTCTTTTGGTATTTTTGCTGGTTGTTATTTGAGTCAGCGTATTAATAATATAGATATTTGCTTATCTATGTTTTTATTGACACTGCTGAAACTTTATAGCAGCAGCAGAGCTCGTTGATATTATCAGTTTTATTAGGACCTCAGACTGGGGGAGTAAGGTTCATTCTAAAGAAGACTGCAGGTATCCGTGGATTGATATGAGAGTTGTATCTGACCATAAATATTAAATCTAGTTCATCAGTTTGTGAGCATTGGTCACATTTTCTAGAAATAATGTTAGATATATAATATGCACTACATAAACTCTTTGTTCACACAACGCGCTCACATTAACAATTGTCTAAAATACTTCGAACTTACCATGCATCATGTTAAATGTAACCTTAATTTTCTATTGCATTTTAGTGGCATTGAATTGTGAATCACTTTTGCTATGGGGATAATAAATATTAGCATTCCATCCAGTTTTACCAAATAACATTCCATATTTTATTACTATTAGTCTCATTATCAATTCGGGGCTCGTAAAATTAATGAGTGAACTACATTTAAATTAATTTTCACAATAACATTGGAGCGGTTGTAAAATATTTGCACGAGATCGCAATGTCAAGGTGTTCCATGGTACCGACTGCTTTGAATCAATTGGCACGACATCGACACGGGGAGTGGAGTGAGCTACTACGTATGTACGTCCATTGGATTAGATCAGTGTTTGCCAACCTGTGGTTCGCTCTCCAATGATGGTCCGTGAATCTATCCCAGAGATCCGCTACAAAATTTAATTGTAAAAGCCCAAAAGCGTGGCCTAGTGTAGGTACAATAGAAACACGCATTGAAAACAAATCAAATCCATAGTATGATACTTGAGTGTAGATTGGGAGGCACCGGATTAGATGATAGCTTCTTATCATGATATAAATTATGAATTGGATAAGGAAGATAGAGTGATTTTCACCAAATTTGAATGCTAACGCCATCTCTTGGTAGCTTAAAGAAAATTTTGAAGTGAATGTTAATAAAATTTAGACGTAACGTAGATGGCGTAATGGGGATGTGATGCGCCTCTACCTACCCCTCGGGGAAAGTATGTGTTGTGTGCGTGTTGCTATGTATCAACCGTAGGACGTCCATTGTTGGACACAGCCTGCCCAACAGATTCCGTAAGACTGGCAGTATGCAACTTACATCCAGTGTGATCTTCTGTTAGGTTCAGTTCACAAGACCATCTTAAGGGTGGACATACTTGCCGGTGCGTGGTCTATAATGATAATGTAAGCAGTTGTAAACAAAGCTTTATAGTAAGTATGTAAGGGCTGTAAGGTTGGCCTTGTGGCCGGCGCAGTGTCACCCGGGGACGAGTCACGACGTCGCCGCCCGCACCGCCCCGCCCTCACACCCCTGCACCTCTCCAGGTATTTAATAGATACACAGTCATTCGTCAAGCTATTTACGATGTTTGGATATATTTCTTGTTATTTTAGGCAGGGCATTTGTTGTTTTGGAATATCGTTGTGATTTGTTATTTGAATATCAGTAACTATTTGAACCCGTTGACGCGAGCCAAGCAGTGGGACATTTACATGTCCCACTGCTGTGCTCGCGTCTCCTCCTCGGGAGCTGAGAGGGTTTTAAAGCCATGATCCACACACGCAGGTCCAATGCGAGTTGGTGGATCAGACATAGATACACATCGAATTTTTTCTAGGGTTTACTCACGATGTTTTCCTTCACCGTTAGCAGATGGTAAGTCACTTGACTAGACAGTATAATTATGTTAGCAGATGTACCTAGGTACTCAATTTGTGGAATTTATCTATGTGACTTGTATATATAAATTGCAAAAAGTGAAATCCACATTGGTAGGTACTGCTGGTTGGAATTGAATTCGTATCGCGTGTTTAGCACGCTGGTCATATATCCATTCAGCCACCATCGCTTCATTTCAGCACGGATTACGGAATACTTATTATCTTTTTAGTGACTTTTTATTCTATCCTGATGTGAATAACAACTTTAAAACTGCGAGGTACCAGTGACTGGAATTTGACCAGAATACCAACATCTACCTAGATAGCGCTCAAGGGTCTCACATTGCTCTAGGAACTGAATAGCTCAGCTCGGCTATAAGAGTTGCTGTTGTTGAGTGTGGTATTGTGGTACCTTGGATCTATAAATATTATAATGACGATACGGTAATGATATTAATTAGGTAGCGCGGTAGATACCTAAGTAAATAAGTATATATGTTAGGCCTATATCCGTAAAAATGTTCCTTCACTCTAGATAGGGTTTTAGTGTTCCTATTCTCTTAAAATTTACCCACATTTTGCCAGCCAACGTATGGCTTAAACCTATGTATTTACTGGATTTGATGGATTCGCAGACAGAAGATTTATCATAATACTTATTAATGACCATGAACTACACTGTATTAGGTACAACGCCGGTTGGTAATAGAATGGGAAATGCTAAGTGTACCAACTATTGTCTGATCGCGTGGTGTGGTGATAGGCAGCGGCGCGCGGCGCGCGGCGCGCGGCGCTCCCTCGCCTCAGGAAACAGTTATGTTATAAATGTCAATCAAACAGTCATAACATTTTTATATTCGTTCAGTATGACGTCACGGGCGGCGCTTCCCCATATTTGCCATTAGCCGCGACAACCTATATTAATGGTAGTCACGTTCTTTGTGTGGAAAAGTTAATGTTATGCATGTTCGTACCGTAACTTGCTCGCTACCTACCGTTTGTTTTATTTAAAAGCTTTATTTGACATATCAAAGCGCAGTCAAAACTGTGTGGCAAGTTTCCCTCTTGATGTACGTTCCTGTATAGTGAAGAATAGCTAATAACTCAATAGTTACCTACCTACCTACTTTGGTAAACGTTCCTTTTTTTGTTATTTAACGCAAAAAAAATACAACGTAGCTCGTTGTATTTTTTGGTTACATAATTTTATCAACAAAGTAGGCATTTTTATGTGGGAATCAAATACATGTCACTCCACTCGGCAAGGCGCCGCCGCGCCCGCCACCGGCGATGTTTTAGCGGCGAGGCGACCACTCCACGGTGACAGTCCAGACTTCGAGCGGTTACGAAGGATTTCATAATAGAAACCTAGTAGTTATCGTTTTTGCCAGATTCGGGGATTGAACTCAGGACCTCTTGCAAACTAGTCGTAATTACCTACTACATACGCCCGCTGCGCCACTGAGCCGAACCAATTAATGCTATAGGTAGGTACTTACATACAACCTACCTACCTCTAGCGTGAGCATCAGTCACTATACCCCGCACTTCATTCCCGGGGAAGTATCGTATGTGTACACGATAAGGGGCATTATTATAAATTTCGTTATACAAATCTTATTAGGGGTAAAAATTAATGCGACAATTTAAACAAGTAGACTACTAACGCCATCTCTGATGTATTACTGGAATCATGACGTAGGAAGCATCTATATAAAAAAACTGATTGTTGCAACATTTTAATCGTTTTTATTTGTTGTTTTTGTTGAATATTCATTACCTACTTATAAATATTAAGAGGGTTCATACATTTTCAAGTTGCTCGCAAATAGGTTTTTAAATCACGCACACAGAGCCGAAACATGCACACTTCTCTAATGCTGTGTGGTACAACAATATAGCGCGTACTAATGAGTTTGGTATTTTCTAACCTCGTATTTTGTTAAAGTTGGATAGGACAATATTTCAAATTAAATTAATCAATAATTAATTGTTATTAATCGTATTGTATTCTATAAACAATTAAAATGCAATTTTATTAGAAAGAAAGAAAAATACAATTAATTTTATATAAGACTAACAATTAATTTCTCAATAATAACTGCGGCTGATATGGTGATGATGATGAATGTGACTATTTGAGGTCAAAGTGGTGAAAATGTCCGCCATCTTGAACTTAGTTGTTTTTGGGCTGATCGCCTCCAAAATCGATATCTGACAATCCCACTGATCACTGGGCATAGTTCTGAAGTCGAAATAGTAAAAATGCCCACCGTCTTGAACTTTGTTGTTTTTGGGCTGAGTGATACCGAAATTGATATCTGACTATCCCATTGCTCAATGGGCATAGTTCTGAAGTCAAAATTGTAAAAATGCCCGCCATCTTGAACTTTGTTTTTTTTGGGCTGAGTGATACCAAAATCGATATTTGACGATCCCATTGGTCACCGGGCATAGTTCTGAAGTCGAAATAGTAAAAATACCGGGATTATTTATTATTAGTAAAGATGGCGGGCATTTTTACAATTTTGACTTCAGAACTATGCCAAGTGACCAATGGGATCGTCAAATATCGATTATGGTATCACTCAGCCCAAAAACAACAAAGTTCAAGGTGGCTGGTATTTTTACAATTTTGACTTCAGGACTATGCCCGGTGACCAATGGGATAGTCAAATATCGATTTTGGTATCACTCAGCCAAAAAAAAAACCAAGTTCAAGATGGCGGGCATTTTTACAATTTTGACTTCAGAACTATGCCAAGTGACCAATGGGATCGTCAAATATCGATTATGGTATCACTCAGCCCAAAAACAACAAAGTTCAAGATGGAGGGCATTTTTACAATTTTGACTTCAAAACTATGCCCAGTGACCAATGGGATAGTCAGATATCGATTTTGGTGTCAATCAGGCCAAAAATAACAAAGTTCAAGATGGTGGGCGTTTTTACTATTTTGACTTCAGAACTATGCCAAGTGACCAATGGGATCGTCAAATATCGATTTTGGTATCACTCAGCCCAAAAACAACAAAGTTCAAGATGGAGGGCATTTTTACAATTTTGACTTCAGAACTAGGCCCAGTGACCAATGGGATCGTCAAATATCGATTTTGGTATCTCTCAGCCCAAAAACAACAAAGTTCAAGATGGCGGTCATTTTTACAATTTTGACTTCAGAACTATGCCAAGTGACCAATGGGATCGTCAGATATCGATTTTAGAGTCCATCGGCCCAAAAACAGCAAAGTTAATAATTTGATCTTTAATAAAAAAAATATTCCATAACAAAGTATCAACTGGTATTGAACTCTCTTGAAATATACAAATATTACGTAAACATCGGACTGGGAGCGCGGGGAGCAAAGCGTTACGTCCTCTCTCTAGAAGGCCTCAGCCGGTACTGATTTCTCACGGCCTGTGCGCCGAAATATAAGGCGTTTTTAGGCTCTTTTCAAAAATCATTTTAAAATATTTCTAAAGGGATTTCGAAAATATTATGGACATTTATAAATGACAACATCTTGCTTAATAATTAAATGTAAAAAAATCGACTTTTTAAACACATATAGTGTACCAAAATTCTAATCAAACTTGATCAAAGTTCAACGTTTTTGAGAATTTTAGTTTTTAAGTTTTAGTTATAAAAAAATGAATATTTCTCATATTTTTTCAATACACTAACTAAAGGACTATATGTAGACCTTAAAATAAGCTTTTTTTTCTATGCTTTTCAATTACTTTAGTCCCTGGCGAATCTGAAAGTAGGCTTGTTTCGTAGAATTTCTTAAAACACTGTGCGAAAGAACTGTTCTAACTAAAATACTAATAATAAATAGTCTGTTTTTCTTAATACACTTTTTAGACAAGAAAACTGTTGTCTATGTATGCCAAAAATTACTTCGCTACATATAAAGACATATTCTGTAGCGAACGTGGAAATCTCGTGATTTCATGGATTTCTGTATGAACCCTCTTAATACGACGTGAATGATTTGTGAGCAGAATAGGGCCTTGGCCACAGGATTAAATTTCGCACAGGTAAACAAACAGGGACCCTGTTTGCCTATTATTCGTTGGTCTAATGACTACAGCAATCATACCGCAATTTGCTGTATTGTATTAACAAAATAGTTCATAGAAACTCTACTTAGTTTCTGTTACTTTCGCTTCTCCTTTGCAATTATTGTGTAGTTTCTTTGAGAAATGGATAAACATGGCGAAAGTCTTGTTGGTGCCATATTATTATTGCTAGCAGAAGAATATTTGTTTAGGTAGGTAGCAATTTCTTCTTAATTTTAGTTTTTAAACTGCTATCACTTTATTTTGTTTTAAGATACATAACATAATATAGTATAGTGTCTACATGTAGGCTTGTGCCTATTTGTATTTAATAAATTGATAAAAACTACATTTTATTTTATTCCAATAAAATTTTTGGGATTTGGGCTATTTTAGGCTACTGCAACTGAAATTCGGCTACAATAGGCTACTTCATGAATAAAAAGTTTTTATTAAAAACGGTGACATTCGGCCAAGCGCTGTTGGCAACACTGTTCCGCGAACTATGTTGTCATCTGTCATATTTGGCCTTCAATTCGCTGATGATCCTAGGGATTTTAATGTAATTTCGAAAAGGTTTTGCAATGTATGAGTGAAGTGATTATTTAAATCAATGGTGTGACATACAATTAAATTTATTCCCGTGTGAAAATGTCATCGAGGGGTAAGAATGCTGTGCGGGGCTACGAAACAGAGATAGAGAAGAATCGTGAGGACTCTAACTGGAAGAAGGCAGTCGAATTAGCTCAGCAATTGAAGTCCAGGTCTCCTCAACATGGTCAGTATTATGTCTTATAACTCACCTACTTCATACCATCATCGTGACTGTGTATGCAAAGTTTCTGTCTGATCACTGTTATCATGAGAACCTTACTTATTATAATAATGTATTATACTTATCAGGAAGTTTAAAAAACTATGTCTAGCGTCAATAATTCGATGTCGAGATAGCTATCAAGCACAGTGTAGGACACTGTTGTGAATATTATTGTAATTACCTATTTATTCATGTTTCTCTCAATGTCAAGCACAAGATAATTAAGTTATTATGAGTTTTTTCATTGTCATTTTAGTAATGTTTACAGCTACATCCTCATTTAATTACAGCTGCCTCAGTAATTATTTAAGTGTGTAGTTGTGCAAAAATCATTACCTAATCAGGTACTTCTTTCTTAATCTAATTATAGAGCTAATATTGTCAGGTTTGTCAGTAAAAGTAAATATTTATGTAATGTCTAAATTGTTCAGATTTTAGTTTAAATCAAATCCGAAGTTTCACAGTTCTTAGATAACATACAAACTAACAAACTTTACATCTTCATATTATTAGTACCTATAGATATAATTTGAAATGATTAATTGATTAAGGTTATTGATTATAAAATGTTTGGTAACTTTATAGTACAAACTATAATTTATAATTAAAATTTATTGTTAATTATAACAAATTTTAAAAACAACACAAATAATTAACATCTAGATATTCCATATACATCCTCATTAGTCAACTGTAAGCTTAAGTGGTAGAGTGGTTGAGAGTGCCTCTGACATTAAGTCCTTCTTTGTACGGTATCTGTGTATAAGAAGCATAAATAAATAAAATAATTTGCTTTGTTACATCCACAGAAAGTCTTTCTCACTTCCTCATTGGAGAGGGCAAACTTGAGGCACACTTGGACGAGTGGCCACCAACCAAAGAGAACATTGAGAGAGCACAGAGGGAGCTCTCAGATGCTCGTGGATACCTGACACTGGCTACTGATGAGGCGGGCAAGAGGGCAGGGGTGGCATTGGATGCCCATCTCTTACTTGGCAAGCTGAACTATGCTTGCGGAGCTTATGATGTGGCGCTTAAACATTATCAGATGGCTGAGTTGAATACTTTGACAGAAAAAGAGTTGCCTGTGTAAGTAAATAATTATGTTTTATTGTAAAACAAAGATTTTAAAATTATCCTAAATTATTTTTCAAGCTACCAGTTGATTGAATACACATAAGAATGTATCAACTGGTAAGTTTACATTATTAGTTAAAAGAACTTATGTTATTTTGTTTGTTTCACTATCACAGATAAAGCATTGAACAGATCTCAAAGAATTATGTTAAAATACCGAGTGGGAGACACGGAACATCCCAGCCAGTAGGGATCCTTATATTTGAATGTGACTACTGTCCTGTTATGGGACATGGGACTTGAGGCTAAAAAATGTAGGAAAGCGTAGTAGTAGGTACAAGTGAGATAAGAGACCACGAACATAATTATTATACTTAATTATAATGATTAAGGAAAACATTATAAAATATTCTCATTTTGTGTGCAGTTTATCCAAATTTTAGGATACATTTTGCCACATTTACATTAAATTTACAACACCATCTTGAACTAAACTGCGAATATAAATCTATATTATTTATATTTTGATTTAGTTCAATATGATCTCTCTGTCAACTATTAGTTTCAAACATTTAACACTAGTATCAATTCCAACTAAGTTTATATTGAGATTCATAGTAAGCTCTCTGGTAATTTTATTAACTAACATTGATCATGAATATAGGTGCATACATATTCCCTCAAATTTCAACAATTGCATTCAAATATAAATTGTTGAAACATGTATTAACTGGATTAGTATGTCTATTCAACCATAAAATTTAACATGTATATATGCATTTAAGCATTCATGGTGCTGCAACAGTCTATAATTATTGTAGTGCAATACCAGTGTATGAATAAATAATAAATGTTCTGTGAAAACGAAATAGTTTCTAAGGGCATTGTTATAATGCTTTTATCACGGGTATCTAATTACAATTATTATAATTTTTATGCTAAAAAAAAAATAAAATTAATTGACAATGATGTCATTTTGAAAACAATCTTATTGTTAATATACTAAAATATTTTTTATTTATGTTTGTGTAGAATGCTTGTTGTAGAATTTTTCACCTGGCTGTAGAACCAGAGAGTTTAGATTTCTTTGAAACTACCATGAGCATGAGCAGTAACTCAAAATAAACTACTAAATACAATGCAAACATACAGGCTGAACATGGAAGAAAATCTCTACAAATATTATCTATATTTCTATACTAATATTATAAAGCTGAAGAGTTTGTTCGTTTGGTTGAAGGCTAGGATCTCAAGAATTACTGGTCCGATTTCAAAAATTCTCAGCAGTCAAGCATTTTCGTTTTGTTTTGAGGTTCATATCTTTTCATTTCATTTTCATTATAATATTCTAGGTATCTGCACTATCTTTACTGGATAACAATATTCTAATTATGCTGTTGTATATTGATAGTAATGCAGCAATGACTTTCATGTCGTTGTGTATGGAATAATGTATTTTCTGTCTTGATATGAAACTGAGTTTAATGTTATATAAAAAATTACAGTTACATACATTACATACATATTCGATTATAAACCTTACTCGGTTCGTTTTAAGGACCACAGGTGTACGTAATGTCCGTATTTTTCTTTTGTTTATTTTGTCGCCAGTTATAGAGAAAATATAGTTTATAAGTTCATGCATGTTGTTAATGGAGTGTGTGGCGAACAGGCGCGCATGACATAGGCGCTAAATAAAGTGTAAACAAACAATGACTCAGCGCGTGCGCACATTACTCATAAGTATTGACTTGTTATAGCTTTGTACAGTTTTACAGCTATTATACGATAGTATTGAGGCTATATTCACAGTAACGGCTTAGACCAGTTACACGTTGACTATTTATACCGAATTAATCTCAACAAATACTGGTACGAAATGAAGAATTATTAGAGTTTTGGAGGCAGGTTATAGGCTATACACGCACGCTACGGCCATTAGGAGCTGAGTACTCGCCAAATAAAGTTTAACGGGAGCGAAGCCCCGGGCGACAGCTAGCTAATAGGAGCGTATTTGACGCATGCTACATACATTCAGTCGACTGGCCTGTTGGTCTAGTGGTTAGTGACCCTGACTGCTAAACCGGAGGTCGTGGGTTCGATCCCCACCCAGGACAAATCTTTGTGTGATGAGCATAAAGGTTTGTTCTGTGTCTGGGTGTAATTTATGTATAATATGTATGTATTTACAAAAAAAAAAAAAATTAAGTAGTATATCAGTTGTTTAGTAACCATAACACAAGCTAATATAATTGCTTAATTTGGGACTAGATGGCGCTGTGTAAATGTGATATGTGGTAGAATATTCAGTGTATGCATACCGCCATTAGTATTATATACTTTAAACGTTCTAAGAGGGTTTAGCCATATTCAGCAGCGGACCGCGTAGATTGTTTATTGATAATGTCAGGAAGTATATTTTAGCTGCTGGACTCTTATAACATTTTCTTTATATATTATCTTGGGTCATTTTCATCTGGATTCAATATTTATACAGTTGTTATGAGGCAGGGGCTTTTATATTATACCTCTATACAATAGGTAAAATGGAACGGAAAGCAAATTATGAGTGATATTAGTGTTATTAGAGCAAAATTTTAAATAATAAATATCGTTTGTGTAACAACACGTGACTTTATATATAGTATTTCATTCTCTTACATATTGTCCAATACCCATAATATAATTACGTATTGATTACATAATGTTGTGTAGATACTAATAAATGTAAACGTTTATGGATGGCACTATAATATGTCTATCAGCATGTGTTTAGCGTCGCACGAATTGTCGATAATTGTTTGGTTATCCAAACGGACACTCAAACGTCACAACTGATATAATATCGACTTTGTCACCGTGCTCAATAATAAAACATATAATACTAGTACTACTAAAATTTATAATCCATATAACATATAAATTTATAACCAAAGCTGGCGAGATTTGTGTGTGATGCTACTGTGCCTACCCCTTCGGGGAAAAAGGCGTGTGTATGTTTATTGTATATATTTTTTTTATTTTTATATTTTTAAGACAACGCCCGCACTAGGGAACAAGCCCTGTGTCGCGGGGAGCTTTACAAACATGGAACTAACGGACACAAAGTACACCCAAACTAAAAACAAATATCTATGAATCACACAAATATTTGTCTCGTGTGGGAATCGAACCCACGTCATCCAGCACGGCGATGTAGTGGCGAGGCGACCACCTTAACCACTGCGCCACGGTGACAGTCAAAGTATTATTGTGGAAGTGTATCGGTTCAAGTAATCAATAGAGTCTTTCCTATGGGATTCTGACCTAACGCGCATGTTATGATTCTGGGATTGCAGGCGCTTTACATTACAATCAGGTTTATTTATCATATTGTTTACCACTATCGTGATGTAAAAAGGAGAACAATAATGAAACATAGACGTATGTAATTGTTGACAGCCGAAGTCTCCGGATCGTGGCGGAGTCGTACGCCATCAAGGGACTGTGCTTGGAACAGCACACCGTACCCGGGTCAACTAGCAGGTTCAAACAGGCCGAGAGAGAGTCGGAAATGGTACGTTATATTCCATATAAACTTATTTATATTCGAATCATATATTCGTTTTAAGGGTTCTGTATCAAAAATATATAAAAGGAATCCTATGAGAGACTGTAACAAAGCGAGATGCCCTGTTACAGTCTGTCACTGTGTTAAATCTTGGAATCTACTTATGTTAACGGCATGTTTTCATTATAATTTTATTATTATTATCCACACGGAAACTTCAGAGAAAAATCTCAATTTTTTTTCTTTAAATTAATTAATTCATTTTTCATTTGACTTAGTTAGGTATATCGAAGTAAAGTTCGTTAGACCTAACTAGCGATTTAACAAGTGAATGTATGTCCCCCTCAGATCCATAGTTTCGAGTTGTCATCGGAGCTGACTCTGCTGTACCTGCAGCGGACGGGGTCGGGGTCCCGCGCGGGCCCCACGCTGGAGACAGCGCTGCAGCGCGTGCCCATACTGCACATACGAGCCGGCAGGCTGCAGCAAGCTATCGACAGGTGACCCCGCCGCTTGCTTTACTATCACCCTTAATATAGTAGACCACTTCGCTGTACTCACATTGCTGTTTATTGTGATACGTTTTTGATACTTCTTCTTCTTTCGAGTTGTCGGCATACAATAATGTCCAGTCGTCTTCGTCTATTAGTCCCCCCGTCGTCTATTAGTTATTAGTTTTTTAACCCCCGACACAAAAAGAGGGGTGCTGTGCTAGTTGTGGCGGAAATTGGATGTGGCCTTTGTCCAGCAGTGGACGTAATTGGGCTGGTATATAATTATGATGATGAAAAGAGTGTGATTGTATGTTAATGATCTGATGATGATCGTGAGGTATAATATGGTTTGCGCCAGCCTACTGCTAGCTATAAACTCTGTGTGTTGGGAGTCAGAGACAAAGTGTTGAAGTATGCAAGTATGCAGGTACCGAGACATGCTGAACGCGGTAGAGTCAGTGTCCACACAAGCGCTGCGCCTGACGCTCACCAGGCAGCTCGCCGAGGTGCTCATGCGGGGAGTCACTGGACAGGTAACATATATGTAAATAAGATTGTATTCTTATTGAATTATGGACATGTTTATATGTAGTTTTAAATATTCAAACAATGTTGTGCTCATGTTTTAGTACAGTCAGCATAAAAATGATGTAATATTCTAAGGTAATCAAAATGATGTGAAAACATAAATACAATTTTATGTTCGAAAACAAAGTAAGCAAAATGTTGTTAGCATCCCGAGTGTTTAAAATATTTAATATAATATAAATACCAGAGTGGTCCTGCCTGATACAAACTTTCAAATTTATTATGTTTCCCTAAGACCTTTTAGTAAATAATGTAACTTTTATAAACTACATGAGAATTATTATTTTCAAACAAAATAATAAAAAGAAAGAAAAAAATAATTAAATTCGCTACCAATTAAGTAATTATTTTTTATGAGTATATCTGACGTGTGGGTAGGTGTACAAGGCGCCAGAGAAGCTAGCAGTGGCGCCATTACAGGGCACTCTCTCGCGGCGGAGAGAGGAACACGTCTCTGAAGGACCTTGGAAACCGAAGAAATATGCTGCTATTAACCAGGTACTGATATATTATAATATAATATTATATATATATAATGTGGAAGAATATTATTAGTCGATTCCAAAACGGGTGCTAATATACTTATACGTTATACTTATATGTAAATATTAATATATATTTTTCTATTATATATTTATCTATATATAAATAGTTATTTTATTCAAGCATATATATTATTATACCTATCTATATACGATTCACCACACTGCCACATTAACTACTTGCCTGTTACAAATAGTACGAGAGCCCTGGTACCCATACCACAAGTTAAATCTTACTTTGGGTACCAGTGGTCAACTCATTTTTGTGTGTACTTCTTGATTGCTCCTATTTCATGTGTTTTTCTATGTATGTATCTTTATGAGACAATAAAGATTATTATTATTATTATTAATACAGCATTGCCATAAGATAAATGAAAAATATGAATTCGCAGCTTTCTGACCTTTTTTTGTCATAATTGAGTGTATCACATAAAGTGCGCGTTGTTGTGTCCAGTTCGTGCCGCGCAACGAGTACGAGGAGGTGGTGCTGCTGCTGCTGGTGGGCGAGGCCATGGCCGTGCGCGACGCCGTGCTGTCTCAGAGCGAGGTGTTCGAGGCGGCGCGGGCGCACGCGCTGCGCAACGCCGTCGCCGTCGTCGACCTGCTGGCGCTCGCCGCCACGCGCTGGGGGCAGATCTGCCTCGTGCTGGAGGTGCGCCGCACTGTCGCTTGTGCTTAGATGATATAGTCGCCATGGTACTGACACGTTGTGTGTCCCGCAGTCGCTGGAGCGCGCCATGAAGTTCTCGTTCGGCAGCGCGCACGTGTGGCGCCAGCGCGCGCTGGCCACGGCGGCCGCCGCGCCCGCAGAGCGCCCGCCGCCCTCGCGCGCCGCGCACGTCGCGCCCGGTAACACATTACTTCTCTATTTATGTTCACTTCATGCGTCTCTCAATGATTACGGTTAGCCATTAATTGTGCCGAACAAATAATATTGGCGACAGATACCTCCCTGTGAGACACCTCTTGGACACATGCTATGTATGCTATGCTATTTATTGCTTCCTTAATTCCTTCGAACATAAAAAAAAGTTAAGATTGCGACTACCGTTGCTTCTGATTTTATTTATTATATTTTGACGATGTTGCTACCAACTCTATTTGTGTGAAACTCACTCAAATGCCTTGCTAAAATCTACAAAATCAAGTACCTAAAGTAAAGTAAGTGCCTAATCTTCGGTTTGAGGTATATGTGGCTAAAAATCGTTTACTTAGGTAAGGAAACGAGGTTAGCCTAGCAATCGACACCGCGTTATTTACTAATATTCCAGGCAGTAGTTCATGGAGCGCAGGAGTGAGAGCGGCGGGCGTCGCGAAACAAGCCACTCCGCTGTCACCTGACGACGCACCGCTCAGGCTTGTAGCCGCCAACACGTCATATAGGATGGGATGGGTAAGTAACTAAGTATTGAACAACTTGAAATATAATTCAACTTTATCATAATATGAATGTTGTTTTAATTATAACGTGTGAATCTTACAGATAGAAGAAGGTATAGAAAGTGCAGAGGAAGCGTTATCAATAGAGGAGAAAAAGAAGGGACCTATGTTGGCACGATGTTGTCTCTATACTGGCATCGGATATCAGATGAAAGCACAAGTTCGTTTAAGATTTTTATTATTATATTTAAATATTATTTGAGAATTTATTAACTTTGTGTTCCAGACAGTTAAATTTATATAGTTTACGAACGTTACGTTTAGATTTGTAAGTTATTTATTTTAGGACATGTTGTACCTTTTTGTTATAATTATAGTGTTGTATGTTTAAGACAAACATTTACACTTGATTTTGATTTCAGAAAACAAACAGTCGGATCGACAAAGACGTGGCGAACGACAAGTCATTAAAGTTATTAATAAGGGCGGTGCAACTAGACGACAACGATCATCTCGCGTTTTATTATTTAGGGCTACAGTATATGCATCTCGGGATGCTCAACGAAGCCATGGTAAGCGTTCCATTGTATGTCTCTATTTTATTTTGCGTATTGTTTTTACAATGATTTATTTCTTATCATTCATTTTGACTCTCATTTTCACCTCTCAGATGGTTATTTTGTACTAGTCTTTGAAACAAAAAAGACATCTTTGTCAACACCGCTATAAATAATCTCCAGGAGCAACAGGACTCTGAAACAGTACAAAATCGTGGAGGAGAAGTCCAAATGGAGGGACTGAAAAAAGGTGCCCAAAACTTTGTCTGTCTCGAAAATTGCTCAGTTGCGTTATATCCGAATGATAAGAGGGACGATACCAAGTCACTCGTACAGAAAATCATCTCGCCAGAAGAACTGAAGTTACACGTGTGTGGAGTGAGAACAGTGGGAAAAGGTGTCCTAATTAGCAGTGCAACAGTAGAGATATCTAAAATCTTCGGAAATCAGAGAAACTTATGTCTTCAGGTCTTATCATCGAGAAGCCTCTTAAGCGCCGTCCTAGAATTGTAATAATTATCATTGGCATCCCCGTAGCTCTCAATGAAAAATAGGTTTAAGAATGTATTTTTTTTCTATTGTTCATATGATAACTTTAAATGAATACTTTCAAAGGCTTGATATATTGCATTATATTTTACTTTCGTCTAATTTACGTCCATGAGCGGCGGTAACCGCTTCTCATAAGGTGGGCCGCCCGCTCGTAAACAAAGTAGTGTAGTATTACAGTAGTAGTGGTGGTGCAGGACGCGACGCGGTCGTGCCTGCGCTGCCGCGCCGAGTGCGGCGGCGGGCTGCGGCTGGCGGCGGCGCTGTGGTCGTGCGCCTGCGCAGGCTCGCGGGGGGCGCGCGCGCTGGCCGCCGCGCGCCTGGCCCGCCAGCACTACCCCGCCGCCGACTGGCCGCTCGCCGCGCTCGCCGCGCTGCAGCTCACCTGGGACTCGCCCGAGGTACTGCCATCTATGTGTGACATGGGTACATTCCATTGGTATACACACAATTGATTATGTCGGTCGGTGTAAATGCTAGGCTGCACTATGGTTTTATTCCGCGAGCGGTAACCGCTAAAGCGATCGAAATGCAGGCACTGCGGCGGTGATTAAAAACCGCAAGTGCGGGCGTTTGTGTTAGTTTACTTGAGTCACAAAATAGCTTGATTAAAAATCGCGGCGGTCCTACTGTAGTGCGGCCTAACACTAATGCGGTAAATATTAAAGTAATAGTTCAACATTCAAATAAACTTTACATAACACCCGCAGGCGGCGTTAGCGACGGGAAAGGAGCTGTTAACGCTCGTGAACAGTTCGGAGCCTGAAGTAGAAACGGAACACAACGGGTACCTGGAGTTGGACGCTCTGTCTGATTCGCAGCACGACGACACGCAAAGTTACAGAGATGGAGGTACATGAAGGGTTAAAATATAATTATGTTCGAAACTGTTCTGAACCAATTGCACGTCAGGAGGTAATCATCATCATAATCTAGGACTATATTCAACCGACGCGCGACGAGCCATTTATCTTTTTTGACCTTTTTTATTTTAATCATATTATAAAACTTATGCAGATAAAACTACAAGAAATCTAATCTGCCCGCATCGAATCGCATTTTCCTATGTTTCTATCCCTTTTTATCGCATAGAACCGTAATTTGCTAAAGTGAAAAAGAAAGCGAGTGTGCGATCGCACGCGACGTAATCGACGCTCTCTATTGCGCACTAGTAAATGACCGTTGTTAGTGACAGAAAAGGATAGCAACATACGAAAGTGCGATTCGGTGCGACCTAATGTTATACCACGACGGTGGCAAACCTGTAACCGCTACAATAATTGTCGGCAGCGTCCATCCGCGCGGAGTCAGCGGGCGTGTACCGCATCGAGCGCGCGCTGTCGGAGGGCGCGTCGTCGCTGTCCACGCTGCGGCCGCGCTGCGCCGGCGCAGACCACCGCGCGCACGCCTGGCTGCTGCTGGCGCAGCTCTGTCTGCGGTACCGCCACACTACATATTGTACACTTTACACTGTCGGAGGGCGCGTCGTCACTGTCCACGCTGCGGCCGCGCTGCGCCGGCGCAGACCACCGCGCGCACGCCTGGCTGCTGCTGGCGCAGCTCTGTCTGCGGTACCGCCACACTACATATTGTACACTTTACACTGTCGGAGGGCGCGTCGTCACTGTCCACGCTGCGGCCGCGCTGCGCCGGCGCAGACCACCGCGCGCACGCCTGGCTGCTGCTGGCGCAGCTCTGTCTGCGGTACCGCCACACTACATATTCTACACTTTACACTGTCGGAGGGCGCGTCGTCACTGTCCACGCTGCGGCCGCGCTGCGCCGGCGCAGACCACCGCGCGCACGCCTGGCTGCTGCTGGCGCAGCTCTGTCTGCGGTACCGCCACACTACATATTGTACACTTTACACTGTCGGAGGGCGCGTCGTCACTGTCCACGCTGCGGCCGCGCTGCGCCGGCGCAGACCACCGCGCGCACGCCTGGCTGCTGCTGGCGCAGCTCTGTCTGCGGTACCGCCACACTACATATTGTACACTTTACACTGTCGGAGGGCGCGTCGTCACTGTCCACGCTGCGGCCGCGCTGCGCCGGCGCAGACCACCGCGCGCACGCCTGGCTGCTGCTGGCGCAGCTCTGTCTGCGGTACCGCCACACTACATATTGTACACTTTACACTGTCGGAGGGCGCGTCGTCACTGTCCACGCTGCGGCCGCGCTGCGCCGGCGCAGACCACCGCGCGCACGCCTGGCTGCTGCTGGCGCAGCTCTGTCTGCGGTACCGCCACACTACATATTGTACACTTTACACTGTCGGAGGGCGCGTCGTCACTGTCCACGCTGCGGCCGCGCTGCGCCGGCGCAGACCACCGCGCGCACGCCTGGCTGCTGCTGGCGCAGCTCTGTCTGCGGTACCGCCACACTACATATTGTACACTTTACACTGTCGGAGGGCGCGTCGTCACTGTCCACGCTGCGGCCGCGCTGCGCCGGCGCAGACCACCGCGCGCACGCCTGGCTGCTGCTGGCGCAGCTCTGTCTGCGGTACCGCCACACTACATATTGTACACTTTACACTGTTGGAGGGCGCGTCGTCACTGTCCACGCTTCAAATCAAATCATTTATTCAAATTTTAAAAAGATACAAAAATTATATGCTCTGTGTTATACTCATATTGACACTCTTGTCCTGTTTACTATTCCTTACCGTTAGTTATATTGAGTCCAACAACATAAATGTCCCCAAATATCCAGGTTGGGTCGCGTCAGTGCGGCGGCTGGCTGCGTGTCCGAAGCGGCAGCTCTCACACCCTTCAGCCATCTCGTCTTATACACGGTAAGTGCTCTTTGGAACGATATTACATTTTTAATAAATGTAATTAATGTACTATTATGGGTTCTAATCCCTCAAACAATTATTAATATTAATTTCTATTTGATTGTACACAGAGAGGTTTAGTTCACGCTGCGAATTTAGAATGGGATGAGGCACGACAATGTTTTCAAAATGCGCTTGCAATCCATCCTACACATTTGGACAGCATTGTTCAATTAGGTAAGTCTATTGTCATATATTATGTTTTCGACAACTTCATTCTTACAATTAAAACGGTTAATAATTCACGAAAGATAATGGTGTCACTCCAAGAGTCATGTCCCCTCCTCCACTTACGAAATTCAGCAAGGTTATCCAGTGTGTGGCTGACGTGTGTGGTGTTGCCAGGCGCCGCGTACTACAACCTGGGCTGGCTCGGGCTCGCAGAGAAGGCGCTGCGCGAGGCGGCGGCGCTGGGCCCGGCGCGCGCCGACACGTGGCGCCGCCTGGCGCTGGTGCTGGCCGCGTCCGCCGACCCCGCCGCCGCCGCCGACGCCGCCGCCGCCGCCATCGCGCTGCACCCGCACGAGCCCGCGCTGCATCTGCCGCTCTGAGACCTACTGTAACACTAGCGCGACAACTAGGTACACGAGCTACGGCGCTGCCCAGTAACCGCTTCCATACTGAATGATCCACCGTGCGCAGCCGCACCGAGCTTCAACGTCGTGGCTAGTACGGACATCATGCCTATCGCGATCCAAGCGAACGAGTCGAATCCCAATACGTGATCCTTTATCATACATCGTGGATCACTGAACGTCTATCCAAAATGGATAGTCCAGCGTGAACCCGGCTAATAACTGGTTCCACACAGAACTATCCAACGTGCCACGATCTCGCGCGTCCAAAATTCGATTTAGAGGTGCAGGTAATGTGGACGTGCCGAGCGCGATCCAAGTATACAAATTGGAACGCCATCCGTGCATCCACCGCCGACCCAGGGATCGTCCAGTGTAGACCCGGCTGTTGACATACGTGCCGCAATGAAACGCGTGTGGCTTGTCTACCTTCTTTGTCGACCAGTATCGTAATCCTAATATGTGTTCCTAAAACTACCGATTCATTTTATCTCATAATCCCAAATTGAACTAAATTGGACTAGTAATGTACCAAACGTGACATTACTTTAACAGGCACGTCCGTCGTACCAAAATAATATATTTTAAAACTAAATTTCTACTTGACTTTGTTACATTTGATTTTTTTAACACTGCGAGCGACATTGCCAAAAATAGTTTAAAAAAAAATTTGTTATAAAATTTTATTGTTAAAACACCATTAATAGAGCTCACTTTCGTTTACCGAGTATGGTAACTGTAGCTAAAGATATAAGAGCATATGTATTATCACACGTACGTTCACTCACACACGTGGTGTTCACAAAGTTACTTTTATTTATCACACTCATTATTTATACAATATATGAGATATATTACCAAACTACCAAACACCTAATATCAGCCTAAACTTATCGTGAAAGTGACCATTTTACTAAATATATAGGGGAAAGTCTAACCTATACCGAATATAATATAAATAGTCGAATATTGTTCAAATAAATCCATCTTTCTAACACAATTTCTCGATAACATGGCAAAAAGTATTGTGAAGGTAAAATATCTCTACGTTTCAAATTATTGAGATTTAATGGAAATAAAAGGGTAAAAATGGTGACGACTTTCCAAATTATAATTAATTGAAATATTTTATCGAACAAAATTAAAATCAAATTTGACACTTGAAATATCACAAAATTAATAGGACCTCTAAAATAGTCGATAAATTGATTATATCGATTCCTAATCCTTTAAATCTAATGTTCTGGAAACATCTCTAAAATTACGATATACGTTAGACAGGTCTTAAACAATAAAGATTTTGATATATTAAATCGTATGCTATAATACTGCCGATTAGTACTTATAACAATATCGATTACATCTTAACATGATCGATATAAATATTAATGCGTGGGTGTGAATAAAGATAATTATGGTTGAAATAATTCATAAAACATAACAAAAAGTATTGTTGCGCAGATCACACAATCATGTCCTTCTCTTGTGGAACATCAAGATTAGAAATTACTACAAAATATACCATTTAATGATTGCAGTAAAGTTAAAATTATAATGATAATGCTATGTCTGACACATGAAGTTTTCTTCGATGTCTTGTTCGAAAATGAGATTTGAATTTTGTTTTATACAAATCCATACATAGAATGCTTTCGTTTACTCAACTATAGAGTAGTTTTAATGTACCAAAGGAAAAGATAGACAGGTTAACTTCTGCGCAATAATTTTAGACAAAACACGATTTTAACATAATAAAATAAAATTCCATACAAAACTAACAATAAGGAGGATGAAAGAAAGAAATAGGAACATATTTTTAATATCACTGATCTATATCCTAATACTATTACGAGTCAAATCGACTAAAATACTTAATAAATGACAAATAAGCAACAATATTTGCTTGTCCAATTCAAATGTAGGAAACATTAGACATAAGCAGGGTCCCAGCCCGACACAAACATAGCTATAATAAGGTCACATAGTCTTTCTACTTACATGAAATCGGCGCTCTTGTGGTGCGTGTTCCGATATGCCTTCTCCATACATTTTGCTGTCGCTATTGTCTCTGAATATTGACACTTTTTTTCATAGAACAATTCATTTTATTACTTTTCTACAATAAATAATCCCGCGTATTGTCTTTTTGGTAATAACTTGCCTAATTTATTGAGAAATAAAAAACCTCGAAAAATTTTATTGTCATTTCGCGGGTCTAATTATTGTAGAAAAAATATAAAATGTATTCTATGCAAAAAAGTGTCTATGTTCAGAGACAATAGTGCCAGCAAAATGTATATAGGTGGCGTATCGGAACATCTACCTTAGCAAGTTTGTTCACCTCACGAGGTGCACAGATAAGGCTTTGTCTACAACAACACGTCATGACGTCGTCAACGTAGAACGGCACGGTGTCGTGTCTTGTCCCAGACGACTGGACGTTTTTCAACAAGTGGTATTAACAAATGACCAACGACGTCCGAGCGGCCACGCCCCGTCCGCGACGACGTGACGTCACCGTACTACGTCAGTAGGTACACCACACTGTTCCACATTGACAACGTCGTGACGTGGACAAGGGCAAATGTAACCGTGTTGTATACCTGTACCTAGTTCTGTATAACTGTTCCAAGTAGATAATGTATACTTCGAGTTGTGACTGACTATATTGTATTTAGATATTCAAGCCTCGGAATTGATGTAGGCAATGTTGATTGTATACCGTGTCTCGATCCTATACTTTCTGAAATGTACGGCGCTACTGAGACTATCGATGTCCTTTTTACTCGTACTACCTTCGTGCAACGATTGAGAAAGATGGCAATATTTTATCGTATCGAAATTGCCGTACGATTTTAAACGATTTTAAATATTGTCAGTATAATTATATACATTTAAATCGAAATATTGTCTTGGTTATAAGTAGCGCCATTTAGTATGACTAGAAACGTAATGACAATTTAATTAAAACTGTGAATAGTATTGTAAATAATTCAGTTATATAGAGTGTGTTTCTTGTACAGTTCATATTTTATAAATATGTTTCATTATTTATTTAAAGACATCTGACAATTAAAATTCGAAACATGGTATACAATCTAACTATATAAACAAATTGTTTCTTTCCTATAGTTAATGCTACGATCTAAAGCCCTTATAGTATTCGATATTTAGCGCTTTGGAAAGAGTTGAAGGAAGGATTCAGTCACTGATAATCTTTCTAAAGGCTTCTAAATACGAATAATATAATAAGAATTTAACTAGTGTGGGTACGCTTTCTTAAGCTTTGAATGCATTAGCTATTTATAAATTTAATAAATTACTGAAAATTACTTGAAAATAGATTGCTATGAGAATGATGTTTGTACATAATAATATTCTTTTATTGATTAACGCATAGTTAATAACAAAAGCACCTGTATTATTTGTTAATAAGAGGTTAAATTCGCATATCATATTGTATATAAAAGTTGAGTAGTTATTTTCTGATGATCTGTGATCACATTACGAACGTTAGTTGTGAGGATTCGCTTAAACTTTAAAGAACATAGTCACAAATATCACCATTATAGCTAATATTCACTGGGTATATCCACCACATGTTCCTTATTAACTGACATAACGAAAATATATCGAGAATTTAAGCTCAATGAATGTCACGAAAAGTATATAACATTTGGTAGATAACAGCGCGTTTTGTTGCATCTATTTGTATAATTGTAAAATATAATATATGTATTATGTTTTGTATTGTATAACTCGAAACGTCACATGCCATTCACAACTAAGAAATTGTACCTCTGTTTGTGTCTCTGTGACGATAAAGTTATTGACGATATATTCATAAATGGGACCCAAAGGTGGTTGATTCTAAAATAAGATGAAATGAAATAAAATATGAATGAGACCAGATACGTTCTTTAATGAGGTTATTTCATAGTAGTGGAGTTCCCAGGGCGTCACATTCGTAAAAACCTCGGATTTCAGTTACAGTGGATGAAATTTAAAAAGAAAAATGGAATGTGTAGCTAATAATATATGGAAAAAAGTTTACCTATTAAAAACTTGTGCTCTTCATTTTGAATAAAAAATAGGTAATTACAATAATTCACATATAGCCCAGTCAATGAATGGATGAATCGAAAGCAGAAACCTGCTTACATCTCGAAAACTGTGCGTCGTACGAAATTTTATTGTACTACACTATGAAAGCTGATAAAATTTTCTACCATTTTTATCTATTTCCAATCGTTGCTTAGCTATGAGCTTCGAAAAATGGTCGATTTTCAAAAATGTGTTAAATTCTCTAGCACAGGTACCATTTTTTGTTTTCTGCTTACATCTCTAAAACAGTGCGTCGTACGAAATTTCATTGTATTACATAATGAAAGCTGATAAAATTCTTTACAAACTTGGGCTTAACACTTTTTACCCAACTACGGCGAAGCCAAAAGGAAGGGTAATGGTTTTGGCAGTCTATGCATATGTACGCATGTTTCTATGTCTCACCGTAGCGCCTAAACTAATGAACCGATTTTAATGAATGAGGTGTCAATAGAATTGTAATAATAGCCCGGGTGACATAGGCTATATAATTTTTTTCATATTATTATATGACGGAATTTAAACCTCAGATTCTAACCTCGAAAAAATATATTTTAGTGTTGGATAGCCCATTTATCGAGAAAGTTTATAGGCTATGTAACATCACGGAACAATAGGAGCTTAGCAGTGGCCAAACAAGAAACGATGGTAGCAAAGCCCTGGGCAATATTAGAATAAATCGGCCATGGTTCAAAAGTTATAAGCGTTTTTAGTTGGCCGATCTGGGAGAGTCTCCCTAGCTTGGCCACATTTATATCGCAAGATCTAGGACACCTAGCGAAGATCTGTTTTTTCCCAAAATTAGTCGCTAATTGGTCGAAATTAGTCACCAAATATCAGATTTGGTATGGTCTTAGTTTAAAAGAAATAAAGATTTAATTGTTAAGGTATAGTCTAAGAGCGTTATAAGCGACAAGACGTCAATATCTTCTGAAACTAAACAAGTTTCTGTATCAACAATTAATTTATCTGCATTCATTAATCTATTTTATTAATTCCTGTTATTCTAGTTTCTATTGAGCTTTACCATTTACCGATCCGTTCAAAAATAAAAAAAATATGACAAAAAATGGAAAGGTGAATAAAAATACCCGTAACGAAATATTTTTTTAAATTGAAACATTCACCGTTGGCGTCGTAAAGGTGAAATTCAACGTATACATAAAAAATTAAAGCTATTGTAAATAGAATTATATGCAGAAATATGAACTTTGATCATTTTGTGAAAAAAAAAAAAATCTAAAGCGGCAAAAAACTTTGCAAGTTATAGTATTTAAAAAAAAATTACACCTCAAACAAAAAAATCCATTCACTGTAACGATTTTCCGAGGTTAAAACCCCCAGGCACTCCACTATAGGTATAAAGGTCGTTTCTAGAAGTATTCTGAATATATGTCTAAATTATGCCTTTTTCTTGAGAAAATATCCTGGAAATGGTTTACTCGTTAATCAAATCCCTCTCAAGATGTTCCTAGGCGAAGTGCGTTCTTAATAATGTCTGTTCCAATGGTTGAATGTTCATTGATAAGTAAGATCTTCCACCTATAAAGGTTCTTACCGATTGTCTTACTTGGTTCTACATTTGCTTGTATATAACGGTGTGTGACGTTCGCTTGAGTTATGATTCCCGTCCAATTGTTTCAAAACATTACGTGTATTGTGTAGAGTAATTTTAATATTGCAAATATATTTTATTTGCGGTTCTTAATTAGTATATCTAGCTAAATTATTATTCTATTGCCACATTACTAGCTTTTAAATTCTAAATTAATTACTTAGATTATAAATTATTGAAAAAAATATCATAATATATATTACTGTATTAAAGTTATTACTTATATAATTTACTGCCAGTATACCACCTAGAGTGCTGGCCACTGGCCATTGGCCATGCATCTCACTGAGAACATAAATTATTTATTTGTGTATAATAATAGATATATCGATTGTGCAACTTTTTTGTCTAGTAGATTACGTTTATAGGTTTCAAGTAGTCGCCGAGCTTACCTACAACAAATTTTATGATTTAAAATCATGTAATTTGTTCTAATTCATCATTTTTAAACGTTGTTTTAGATAGACATAGGCCCACTTTCAGATTTTATTCGATATTGCGATCCATGTAGACCACTTATAGACGAGCGAAAATAAGATATAAGGAAGAAAACATTTTGATCACGTAAAACCTTCTTTCAAGAAATTATTTTGTTTGTATTAGGGCGTACAGCTATCGACAGTGGTATCTGTCGTCAACAAAACCGATAAACGACGCTCACTAGCATTAAATAAGACGATATCATAATACCGTGTGGTATTTAATCTTCCCAATCAAAACCCTATTTCTTAGTTTACAAAGGTCATATTTAGGTAAAGAAATATATTTACCGCTAAGAGCATGGTTAGGTTTAATGTAAAGCTAGTCTTGGTGTCGTTGCGTTCTTTAGTTTATACATACAGAGTGTTAATGGTATACCTAATGGGTGCACTATACTTGGGCTCCTTGCACGTGCACGTGCACGTTGCGTGGCGTAGCGTATACGTGTGGTGCCAGTATCAAATGATATGTGATAATTGTACAGAAATTATTCAGTCTGAGTGTGAGCATAATTTGTTTTAGAACAAGACGATTATATTTTTTAGTGTATGTGTTATGTGAGAGAACAAAATTGCGTCAGATTTATTTATGTAAGGATAAAAGATTATAAAATCAAGTTCTGAATAAATTTGACTATAATATCGCATAAATTATACGATTCTTAGTAACGACACGTGCAAGTCTGTATTAATTAATAATAAAGTAAATAGCTAATAATTTACTCACATATTCATTGCATGATAATTAACCAACATTTGACACAGAAGTGCGGAATTGTTCGACAAATTAGTCGAGTTGTTAAAAATAGTACTGCAGTTAAACTCTCATATCAATATAGCCGGGTACATGACGACTTAGGTACTTTTATTTGCAATGTTCGTTGGATAAACACCATTAAAATGACCAATTTATGATTAAAAATAAGTTGTAGAAAGGCTACATAGAGTAGGAAGCCTATAGTCATGCACTGGGTTGTTTGTAACAGTAACGGTTGGTCATTATACCTAGCGAACATTTTTGTCTTGATACTGGTTTTTGACCTAGGTTATAAATGTCGGTAACTAAAACGACATATTATCTAGAAAACAGTTGTAGACTTGTTTCAAGTTGACTATATGTACCATTGTCTGGCGCGGTGAACCATTGACACTGTGTATTATGATACTTTAATTTTATGTTTTATTGTGATGGTAAAAATAATAGTGGTCTGGTGTTAGTTATAGTATGGTATGTGGTGAGTGCGTGGTGGTAGGATTGTTCCTTCCTCTTCCAGGTGTGGTCTCTAGTATTATTTAGTGAGTTTATGTCTTAAGTCACCGGGTCTACTGAACAAAGCTTATGTTAATTGACGATAGCTTTGAGCATAATTATGGTGAAATGGAATAAATAGGAGAGATGAATGTAATTGTTGTTGGCAATAATTCTTGAAAGGTTAATATAAAACTACAAAACTAAGTAGTCCCCTATTCTACCCTAAAATCTTCCTATTACAAGTCTAACAGCATAAGTTGCAAATCTTTCACACTTTAATTTCTTCTTTTTTTATTGGAACCATTATTATCCAAAGTATTGATGCAGTGAGGTAGATTGGTTGATATTTGACATACTTACCACTTAAATGGCACTGTGAGATATTCAATGTGTGCGGATAGTTGTAATGTAATGTTTTATAATTGTAATTTCTCGCCACGCGTTAATCCGACGAACTTATATATTAAATTTGTTCATTATGTCTTTTCGCCCGATTATATATTTCAACTCTTACTTTTATGATTACGGGTAGAGATTCAAATAAAAATAAATCTATTCACATCGATTGTACAATATTTATTCTTAAGAAATGTTTAGTTAAACATCATTTAGTTTAATTAATATTGGCGATTAAAGACGATTTTATCAAACGAGTATGTGTAACGTTGTCCTTATTCCGAATACGACTATCGCTTAAAAGACTCTCGAGTCGATGTTTTGGAACATTTAATATAAATATTGTAAATTTAAATTTATTCGTCATAATGTGATTGTTCCCTGGCAATAATATGTGTGATCTAGTAACGCGTAATTGTCTCTAAGGTGTGTCGTGCAACGTTACTTGTAACGTTGGATGTGCCAATGTTTATGTGCGGGCTTCTATTCTGTTATCATTTTTATGTTTTGAACTGAGTACGGTTTAATATTTGTAATGTTGCCAGAAAAATAGATAGAAAATTATAACGTGGTAATTTTGATTCAAAAGATATAACTTTAAGTAGGTTATCCATAGAAATATAAATATATAAAAATAAAGTTAATTTTCTTGACTAAAGATTATTTTGTTATCGGTGTCATGTGATGTGCTAATCCTATCACTGCTGCACTGGTCAAATGTGTTCTATTTTGTGTATTCCAATATAGCACGCTAGTGCTTACAAGTAGCACACGTATATAAGGTGTTATTAATTTGAATATAATATAATAATACGTTATCGAACAAACTAAGAAGGTGCTCGTCCAGCAATTAGGTTGTGCTCAGCTCACTACAGGCGATTATTAAAGCGTTGTCATCGCATTAGTTGCTGTTTTTATTTTGTAACTGAAGCGTATAACTTATTTTCTGTTTTATCTTATTCAAACTATGTACTTTTTAATAGTCAAAGTCATAATCTTCATTACATATAGATCAAATACATGATACTTATGAACGTCATACAAAGCCAAAAAAAAAGGTTGTCAGCAAATTTGCCTGAGGCCAGTTCACTGACAAGGTTGAGCTCTGAGAAGAACTTGCCAGGAAACTCAGGCCACTCTTTTTAATTATCATTATTAGTTTCAATTCCGGACAATTTAAACTGGTTACAGTGTGAAATAGCGCAGAATGATACAGAACCAAAACACCAAAAAAAGATCCCGCAAAACCATCGTCTTTTACATTTGCTCGTTCAAAAAGTGTTCGTACGTGATTCTGTTTCGCAGAACACTTTAGTAGTCGCCTGTATTAAAATGCGTATAATTTTATATGTAATTAGTTGATCTAGCACTCTGTTATTGAGCAGTTACTAATACATAAACAAATCATAAACACATGTTACATATATTATATAACTATTATGTATCTTCATATTTGTATATACTTAATTAGAATTACATATTATTTGCTATAATTAAGGCAGAATGTTTGTCCTGTACCCCTTCCTAGTGTTCACTTGTTGTATAAAGGAAAGAGACAAAAATATATTAAAAATTTAAGTATTCGATTGCTACATATTGTGTAATGCGTGCGAGGAATGGCTCGCGCGTACTCGCACGCATTTACAGCTTACATAAAAACAGCTGTCTGTTGTGCATTGAACCATATTATTATACTTTGCATAATTCATTATATTTTTAGAGTTCCTGATACCTATTCTTTCTTTATTATAAAATATAAATAGGTACGTGCAGTTCGATTCATCACCATCATCATAGCAACCCATTAATGTCCCACTGCTGGGCTCGGGTCTCCTCTCCTCTATCTAGAGAGCTGAGAAGGGTTTTAGTTCATAATCTACAAACGCTGCCCTAATGCGGGTTCTGATCCATCAGACATACCCTTAGAATTGCTTCTAGGGTATGTGGCTAGGTATGCTGTTTACCGTTATATAATGTATGGTAAGTCACTTGTAAGTAACTACATATAAATTCCACAAAGTGAAATCTACATTGGTACTGCGGATCGTAGTACCAATGTGGATTTCACTGCATCACCATAGTATATTATTAATATTAATTGTTGTTTTAGAATCGACTGTATGCCTTGCACCAAACTAGCTGTTCTAATGTAAGCTGTGTATAAATTGTACATTATAATCCCGTAATATAAAGACCAATGTAATATTTATTGTCGGTCGACGTTATTACAAACATATTGTAATTCAGAATGTTTGTATCGTGAACTATCACTTGTTAATACAACATGGACGTTCTTCTATTAATTTATATTGTACTTATTTACTTTATTGTATTGTAAGCCACATACAACCGATTCTACTGGCTAACTCTTGGGGAGGCCTGTGTCTAACATCCTTCGGTTGATATGATAATGATGATATGTATTAAGTGTCGCCACACATTTGACGGAAAATGCGTTGGGCTTATCATTAATAATATGCACGACGCACTAACGCATCATCGGTTGAGTGTGCAAGGTTAATGTTGTATCATATATCTGTCTGTTCTGACGTCACGCGACGCATTTGTTGATGTGGGCCGAGTTGGCGACACTTACTACGAGTGTGCCGCACCAGTGATGCGTCAGGCTTTCTTGTTTGTCACTGATATGTAGGTAGGTGTGTAATTGGTTAAATATTCAGGAAAAAACATTTCTGTACCTACTATTGGGAATGAGATCATATTTTGTGGCTACCATATTAACCTTTAGTTAGATAATATGAACAGGAATACGACAGTAAATACTTACCTAAATTTACACGCCTTTATGAACAGCCAGAAGATTTCCCAGAAGGCTCGTCTGGCGGTTCGTAGGGCGGTGCTGGTACCTACACTGATGTACGGAAGTGAAAGCTGGGTTTGGCAGAAGTAGCATGCAAGAGCTTTGAGAAGTATGATTGGTGTAAATTTGAGTGATAGGATAAGGAATATTGTGATAAGGGAACGTTGGGGCATAAAATAGATGTTGTGACGCGAATAGAGAAAGGAATGGTAAGCTGATTTAGATATGTCGAGAGAATGAATGAAGGAAGCGTGACAAAACAAATATATGAGGCGAATGTTAAGGGAAGGGGAAGACCTAGAAGAACGTACCATGACCAAATAGGGGACGTTCCAAAGAAGGGACAGATGAGGAGTACCCTAAACCGGCGAGAATGTATGAAAAGATTGATGAATGTTGAAAAAACGAATGGTGCATGTCAGGATCGTAGCAAGTGAAAGGAAAGCGTCTCTAACCACTAGACCAACAGGCCAGTCAAAATCAAAATATGTAAATCAGTCAAATTATGTAACTATATATGTATTTTCGTATAACTCTTGTGTTATTAAAGAAGGATCTTAGACACCAAGAAGATAAGAATATAATACGTATGAGAGTTAGTAGAAGGACGTTCATATGCGTGCACAGTGTCATGTGTATTGTGCAAGTACGTGTACACGGTGGAGTATCAGTAGATGTATATAATGATATATAATATAAAAATACGTTTATAAACTGTTGTGCTCTGGTGTACTTTAATACATTCGTTGTAGTTGTTCTCGCATTCGATGTTGATGTATATAAAACGTTTAAGGATTATAAATAATAATTAATATGTTACATATTTGTTTGTTTTATTTGTATTGTCGATGTATCGAGTGATAAGTTTATTTTAGGTAGCTACTTATCCCTCTTTCTGTAATTTAAACATTGTACCGAAGGTGTTGGTACGCACACGAGACAAATATTTGTGTGATTCATAGATATTTGTTTCTAGTCTGGGTGTACTTTGTGTCCGTTAGTTCCATGTTTGTAAAGCTCCCCGCGACACAGGGATTGTTCCCTAGAGCGGGCGTTGTCTTTTTAAGAAAAAAAAAAAAAAAAAAAAAAAAAAAAAAAAAAAAAAGAGGTGCTTCACATCCACATTTCGTCCCGTTTTTGGTTACATCTATTATAATATAATGTAATATTTTTACCACATTCACACAGCGTCATCTAGTCCCAAATTAAGCAATTATATTTGCTTGTGTTACCTAATATAACACAAGCACCCATATTAAAATCGTTTATCACTAAGACCATTCTATGTGCGCCTATAGAATAAACATGTACTAGTAGGGCTTAATTTGTGACAATTAGTTCCAGAATTAGATTTAAGAAAATATTTACAGTTTTCGTTTTAAAATCACGAAAAAAATTTACTACGCCTAAATGAGAAAACTTACAAGCTCACTGAAAACTATATTCGGTTGTGCTTGACTCTTAGAATAGCCATAAAAAGTTTCAAAAGTTTATATCCATGGGTTATTGAATAATATTACTAAAAGTCAAAACGAAGGTGTCGTAACTTTGACGTCAACGTGCAGGAAACTGGCTGAACCCAACAGGTGTGAGTAAATACCAAAAACTAGTTCAATTCGTCAAATAATATAGTGGAAATTTTCAGCTTCGAATGTTTCATAATTGAGCAGATATAAAATAAAATCCAAATATCAACAACAAAAACGGTTGGTTATCCGACCAAATTCGAATGGCTACAAAAAAGCGCAGGCACAACTGCTAGCACAAATGTAAGCTCTCTGCTCACAGACAATATCTTTCTTTCCGACCATTCGTTTAGAATTTTCCTGCTAAAACAACGTTACCCCAGCAGGAAATGGTTTTTCCATTTTACAACAATAAGCACCAATTTTTTATTCGGCGCACATTTACAGCCGATTGAGAACTAATTACTTATTCTACTCATATCACCCTAGGGGCTACTTTCCTGCTGGGGTAACGTACACATTGGGCTGATATGATGATGATGATGATGGGTACTAAAAACAACTGTTAAACTACTTACATACATTTTTTTTTATAAATACATATTATAGATAAATTACACCCATACACAAAACAAACAACGATTGTTTGTTTTGTGCTCTTCACACAAATATTTGTCCTGGATGGGAATTGAACCCACGGCTTAGCAGTCAGGGTCACTAAGGTCAACAAGCCAGTCAATCTATACTTTTATATTATTATTATAAAGCTGCAGAATTTGTTTGTTTCTCTGGTTGTCTGAACACACCGATCTCAGGAACTACTAAAATATTATTATTTTAGTGTAGGATAGTCCATTTATCGAGGAAGAAGGCTATAAGGTATAATAATATAACATCACGCTACGAACAATAGAAGCTGAGTAGTGTAGTTATAGGTAGTATTGTACTTGCATAATATTAGTCACATACCTAGGTACCGGACAAATGTTTTTCACTGAAAATTGATAAAAACAACCCGACGAATGAGTCGTTTAAACAATCAAGGCAGACACTACTAATCACCTCATTCGCAGCTTCCGTACAACGATACAGTTGTTATAATTCAAGCGGCGAGTACAGGGGCTTGTCCAGTCCAGCCATAGAGTCCACCAAAGCGCGGTATCAGTGATCAGTATCATCAACAACAGTCGGTGAGACGCAGACGTGTTGTCGCTCTGTTTCGTACCACACGTCGGTAGTCGGCAGTACAAGTCAGTAGTCGGAAGGTAGCGGGTGCTATGACACGATGACACGCAACGTGGACCTCGACGCGATCCTCGGTGAACTCGGACAGTTCGGCAGATATCAAATAAGGAACTATTGTCTAATAATACCTACTATTGTGTTTTGTGCTATTTATAATAGTCAGTATGTGTTCTCGGCCGGCGCTGTCGATTACAGGTGAGAGAAAATACATATATTATTTTGTTCATCCCGTCAAAACAAACTATATACATTGTAAACATAAATAATATTGTTGTTTATTGTTTAATAAAAAGGTACAGTTTATATTTTATGATCTAAGAGACCTTGTCTCACAAAACTGTACAATACAGTTGACTGTGAGATCAAAAATTATATGACTTATAATAAAACTTAGCCATTACAGCATTGATCACAATTGAGTAAAATCAAAAAATATTGATTGATTAAAGCTGTTACATAATTACATGTAAAACATAACAGTAATATTATCCTACCCACATTCATAATTATATTATTATAACTAATTTATAGACTTTAGTTAAAATAATTTTAAAAACATGTTTAAACTATAATAACCTAACGTTATACTATTAAAAATATTTATTTAATATATTAACTTTACTGTGTGGAACACCCTCATTCTCTCAGTAAAATGGTGACAAAATTTACTGATTTTAATATATCTGATTAGAGATGTTTTTCAAAAATGTGAACTTTATGTTAATATCTACAAAAACAGAATTGAAACAGAAAATAATTCATCTTAATAAGTAGGGACCTATAGATAAAGTTATACCTACTTAAGGAAGAAAATCAGGCTCGTTGTGGTGTAGTAATTTACTTAGAAAATAGTTAAAGAAATACCAAATATAGAATAGAATTTTCATTTAAATCTGATAAGATACCTAAATGAAAACAAGTAAATATAATTTAAAAATTAAAATAACCCGATTTCAAAAAATCAACAGATCAGCAACGCACTATAAGGACCGAAAAATTGTTGTAATTGTTATTCCTGATTAAATTTAAATATATAACATAAATATATATATATAACATATATATTATATTTGTAATCTTCATTTGATTCCCTTTATTTTGATACCCAACTCGATACGTTTGGTTAAAAAAAATCTAACTTCTTACAATTTGACGCCAAAAGTCCGCCGTTTTGTCTTTTTTTTATATATAATACCTATCTAAGGACACTTGGGTTTTTGAGAAGAATCTAACGATACCTTAATTGTCTAAATCCATCCAGCCGTTTGGAAGAAATGTGGGAATAAAAAAATTACAAACATACAAGATACGCGCAAAAAACAATACCCGTCCTGTCAGTCGGGTAATAATTATTTACTACAGACTTGTCTATTGTAGACAATACTTGTTTATTATGTAGGTATATTGTAGACAATACTTGTTTATTATGTAGGTATATTATTGATTTTTTCTTTTTGTTCATACCTACTTAATACTTACATAAATTTTATATTAATCGTGACAAGCAAAGATATAAAAAGGTTCTAAATAATAATACTTAGGTATATAAATTACTTGTGTCTGTTTTATGTATGTATTATTGTAAATAATCAGATAAGTGTGTATTATTTTATTGACCTAGGTAGTTACTGTATTTTTCTATTTAGACAGGTACCTACTACAAGTCCCAGGTTGTCGATCTGCTAGTTAAATAAACATTTTTCTGAAGTGAGGATCGTCATGTGCCAATGACAAACACTATTGTAGCCAATATTGTGTTTGTGGTTGCATAATTTTAGGATGGTACTTGGTTGCAGGACCTTCGTCACCCAAGTTACAGGTACCTAAGTACAGGGATTTTATTTTGTCATTGCCACTGTCCGTGTGTAGCGGTTCTCTCCTACTGTCAGTGGTTGTAGCTGGCACATCCCATGAGGGGCAAAGATCACCCCTCATAATTTTCACAATTTTGGTCATTGGCTAATGTGACAGACTGGACCCAGTCTGTCTAAGACCTGTATTTGTTTCAGAAAGGTGACATAAATACTATTTGGACATTTTCGAGTAAGAAAAATGCATAATAAGCTGTTTAAATTTCAGCTCACGCACCAAAAACATCTTGAGGTGAAAGTTTCTTATTTATGTAATCTGTCGATGACCATACACGTTACTTTTAAAGGCCGGGGGACGTGTTGATATACGATGTATGATCTATTTTTTAAAGATAGGTAATTCTCACCATAGAAAATAAGCTCGATGTCGCGGGAGTTTTCACAATTAATAGGAGATATATAATTTATATTCGATAGGTAATTATCAATTTCAGCAAGATATAAGTTCATAGATAGTATCAATTATTATCATTTTCAAATTATTTGTATGTCGTGATGACAAAGCATAGCGCTCTAAATTAATTATAAGACCATTATTGTAACCTTTGTTTGACAAATAAAATAAATTCTACTTAATTCTAATTCTTAGACTTGGAATCATCATTTTGGTAGTAATAATAATATTGTTCTTCAGTGTCGCACTTACAATATTTTAAAATGAATCCCCAGTAGATAGGTTTCCTCATCGCCTCATGCGCAGTTAATTTATATTCAATATTTTTTAAGTTGTTTAGTAACACTAGGTGTTATACATCAAACCAGAAGCATCAGCGAATAAAAGTGTGAATTATTCAGCCGGTTTTGTCCGGTTATATCAGCAGATTATTGTGCAGATAATTAACGTTTGCTTTATCTATATTATATATATGTATTATTATTATTGTTTATTTAATTTATTAGGTATCCATTACCTAGTTTATTATTAATGCTTACATAGACAAAATAAATTGTAAATATTATAGAAAGGCTATAAAATATTTTTCCCATTGTGCGTAAATTAATAAACGATATGTATTTTGTATAAAATAAACAAAAAGTCAATGCTCAAATAAAAACAGGTGTTGCGGTAGTTCAGCGTGCGATTACTTTAAAGTTGAAACCTATTTACCACCGTCAGCGTCACCGTGGTCAGTGAACCAGCGTATTGTTTATGGAAAGCTAACTTTCGCACGCGTTATATGGTGGTAGCCTAAGTAGGTACTATTCTACACTTATTGTTATTATCTATTTGTGTGTCAAATTTCATACAGATCCTACACTTGTACTAACTTCAGTTCATTAGTCCAATATAATAAATGCTGCAGTAGCTGTTTGTTTGTTACGCTTGCGCTTTTACCACATAATCTTTATGAAGTTACACATAGCTAGTATTTTTATATACATAGGTACATCAGTGCGTCTATCAAATTAATTAGCTTTTTTTAGTTAGATTACCACTTTGCACTTTAAACCAAAGTCCGGTTGAAATTAGTTATTATCTTATCGATACTGATTTAGCAATGAATAATATAAATGTTATCTTGCTCATTTAGTGATCATTTATTTAATTTTTTTGACAATCGCTAATTTTTTAATTGATTACTTTGGTGTTTTATCAATTAATTAGTAATTAATCGTTAAAATATTTTGACCTAGTAATTGTTTAGAACCAGACTATTTTTATAGATACTTATCTATCTACCTTAATAATGAGACATCCTGTATCATATTAGTGACAAATCGCAAGATTTTTATCGCATTAAACTTACAAATATATAAATTCCACAAAGAGAAAACCACATTGGTACTGCCTGTCAGAATCGAACTCGGAAGAAATAACAGTAAGCAATTAACAATTTATTCAAAGCATATTAAGAATAAGCATAATTATGTCGCCCTCGCATAAACCTTCTAAAATTTGAATTTGGTAATATTTTGTACTGCAAATTAATTTGTCATACTTAGGTAGGTACTTACCTAAATATCTATATGAGCTATAAAAAAAAATTGTTGTATGTCATGCTTTTTTTTTTGAAATAGGTATTATAAAAGTTTATTAATAATTTATTAACATTGTGATAGGCAAATGATTTATAATTTATTAGGTATAGTATTTAGGTAGGTACGTCATTGGCTAATAAAAAATATGAGATTAAGATTTATTTATTTAATGTCAATAATCTAATCAATAGACGCGGAAAAGTGCGAATTATACATAAACATAATTTAATATATTATAGAAGATTACGCATGTATTGTACCTTGAGATATTTACAAACATTCGGCGACACGCGCCACGAGCTGCGCGCCACGCTGTATATTGATGTGGCTAATGTTCATCTGATTCATACAGCTGAATTACTGCTACAACTTCATATTTAAAAGCCTAAAATTTTACTTAAGTTATAAATGTAAAAGTAAAGATAGATGGAATGATGTCTGATACTCAATCACGCTAGAACGGTTGTCTGTATAAAATTTGGTATACAGATTACAGATAGATACTACTCTGAGATAGCGCACAGGCTACTTTTTAACCACATACCAAGCACGTAGGAGGCAGAAGCTCGTATTTTTAGAAATGCAAGGTAGGGTCCAAAGGTCAAAATTAAGTTAAAATGATATTTATAGATGAGCAAACAGCTACCTCGCAAGTAAGTTCAGACTAATACAATGTGTGAAATCCATAACTAACATTGCAAAATAGAAAGCTTGTCGTGCTTTCTTGCCAAAATACACCAATGTGTTTGTGAAGTATAGAGAATAGGAACATGACAGCATGTGGGAATGTTTAGAACATATAAATGTAAAAAACACTGTTTAGACTTTAATGAGGAACAGGATAAAAGAATCGACCATGATTTTCCTTGAGGGAAGGAAGAATTTATTGTATGTATCTGAGAAGGTCACAGTGCAATCAATCTAATTTGTATAGAGTATTGACCCTCAAGGTCAGCCAGCGTCACGCGTCACTGGTTGCATGCGTTTAGATCACTTACAGTGCTGATTGTGTGGCACTGCCTTTTGTGTAGCCAGTTTTTGTTACAATAAGTAATTACTGTTTGTACAAATTGTAAAACTAAATTCATAATCCTCTAAAGTTCAACATAAGTAAACTGCTGCTGAAAACTGAAAAACAATCTTAGAAATGATAGTGATGTAAAAAGGACTGCGCGCAGAAAAAAAACAGTTGCAAAATAAATCTGCATATTAATTATTTATATTCAGTAACAGGTTAAATAAATACTTACCAGTTTATGAAAGTACATAAGAAAACACCAAAATATGACAAATTGCATTGCATGTAGTTATACTTTTGCTGCTGATTGTACCAGGATTGAATTTAAACAATAGATTTTTTATTCATCTTGTAACCGGTCCCAGTCGCCCAAAGAAAAATAATAAAAGTATTCAGTTGGGCAATTGACCCCGCGGTCCAACTTTCAGAGCGGGCCCAGTTGCCGCATTGCCCACTATAACATATCATGTTGCATACGCTGTAACTAAAACCATTACTAAAACAATTCTTATTAATTTGTATTCAAGATAATTAAACAAGGACTCATAAAGTGAAGAACAAACTGTGTCCTCGACAAGTAATACCTAATAAAAATGAACATTAATACATTCAGCTTCTTTAATTTATTATCTCTTTACTACATTGCATAATATTAGTGCTTGTGATTAAGTGTATACCCAAGCCTTTAGTTCGATTAACTACAATATTAATATTTCAAGTACCTAATTGTATTATGGGGAGAACGCTATGATAATAATTTAAGAGATCTTGGGCTCAATTCAAGTTAGGTACTTCGTGCACTAAATAGTATTCAAATATGGTTTAAGAGTCATACGAAAATATATATTACAGATAAAAAAATCCTTTATTTATATTTGAACAGCTGCATATTATATTAAATTGCAGTTTTTTTTTAATAAAAAATATTTATTGACACAATAAAAGTTTTAATATCCATGTGTATAATAGTAATAATTATTTGAATAACTACGATTTTTATTTGTTTATAACACGATCGTGACAAACAGACGTACGGTCCGCCTGATGGTAAGCGGTTACCGTACCCTATGGGCGCCTGCAAGACGAGGAGCGCGTTCTTGACCCTTGAGAAACCACTTCTTTTATAGAGAACCCTTTACTAGACTTCCTTGGGAACCTGATAGTTCGAAATGAAACGTAATTAAATCTCGTTTATTCATCAAGGTTACAAGCTAACACTTATGAAAGTCACAAGTTAAGAATGTAACAGGTTATCCAAAACATATTGTCAGCAAATTTGCCTACGGCCAGTTCGCTGACGGGGTGGAGGAGCTATGAGAAAAACTGGTAAGAAACTCACGCCGCTCTTTTAAATAAATAATATACTTAGTTACAATCTTCTGTTACTTACAATTTGGGTAGCGTGTAGTGACGCAGCAGACAGTGAGCAACACTTCTTCGGAGAAAATTCTTCAGAAACATCATCTGGTGCGAGACTATTTAGGTGCAGTACTTAGATTGTGAAACTATTATAAGTACTGCATGTTGCAATGACAACAGCAATGAGACAGATCTACAGTTGGTAACAACCATTTTCCTCTGTGTAATTAAAATACTCCTAATAAGTCATGTACATTCATACTGCAGTAACCTCAGTCCGGCACCAAACCTTGCTGCATGCCCCGGAAGGAGAGCCGCTTGCGGTACAATTAATGTATGCCATGTTTAACTCCATATGCTAATTTGTTATTGACGTGCGTCTTTTAATGAATATTTATTTTTGTTTCTTTACAAATCTACTGTTGCTCAATATTTCCTAAAATAGCTGTGGTTGCCTATAATTGAGAGAGCACCAGGCATGCTTGAGGTCTTGCTTCTTATTGGTAATCCTTTAAAATAAATAAGTCAATAAAATACAAAGATTAGTTAAACGAAAAGTTGAAGTTAATAATTAATTATGTTTTTTACTCAACACGTCAAAACGGCTGAAGGGATCTGTATGAAATTTTACACACAAATAGATATTTTAGAATAGCAGATAATTATGCTGTTTATCGACATACCACGCAGGCGGAACCGCGGCCGAAAGCTAGTAAAATTTAAAGTTGTAGTATTGTATTTGAAACTATTTTAGCATAGTATCTTAACTACTGCGCCATACATAAGATTTGCACAATTATATCAAATTCTCTTATCTCTCACCTTCGATTTTCGCAGTTACCTACTATGAGAATATCAACAAACATTGGACTGCCATAGTAATTTTTAATCATTTTATTATACAATGCAGTGATTCCGATTCTCCTTTTGTTTTCAAGGGAATTTGTTTTCAATGTTTTTCGAGTCTTATAATAAATTACCCTTTTAAAAATATGAAAAAGGTGTAAATTCATTATAATACGTGCACTTTTTGAGAAAAAGTCCATCAAATATTCATGTATCTAGTAGAAACTCAATTATAAACAAGGTAAGGTTGTTGACAGTTGATAGTTATTCATGTATCTACCAACTTTACTGTTAATCACATGATTTAAATAGATAAAATAAGACATACAAACAAACAAAACATTTGTACCTATTAAATGTATTAGCTATCGATGCAGATAATGCTCGAATAATTAGGTTGATTACCAATGATTACACAATTGTGGAGAGTGGAAAACTTTGATAGGACGAGATTAAGTGCACTGTTGGTGTCATTGAAGTATGTACATACTACGTCGTCCGAGTGTCGATTAAAACTACATTCACCACTTATTTTCATCTCCAAAACGCGATAAATAACAACGCGTTTGTAAAGAAAATTCGTTATAAAATCTGGTACCTTAAATCTTTTATCTTCTGTTGAGGAACAACTCGAGCCTAGCAGTGCACCTGTACAGTGCCGAGTGTACGGTTCTTGATCCACGTTTTAGCTTCCGTCCACCCGTGGCGTCGGCGTCGTCGCATCACCCACGTAATAGCACGATAAAAAACCGGTCAATTGCGAGACGGATTCACGAACTGAGGGTTTCTTACGAACATGCATTTTTTTCATTTTTATTATAAGGTAAGACTAGTAGTTACCAGGCTAGTTATAAGTTAAAATTAATTTTCATATTTTCATGTATAGGTAGGTCTAGGTTTACGTAATGTCAGTCCGCAATAAACTCTACTCGATTTTTTTTACGCGTATCATTTTATACCCCCTCAAATATATTTGAGTGATAAAAAACATAATGGAACATAAATGGCCCTTTGAAATCTTTTTGTTGCCTTTACTTAGAACTCTGATTTTTTACTGCTTCAAGGGATTGCAGCCCCAATCATTTGATATTAATTTTAGCTTGATACCTCAACGTGTCCTTAAGAAATATATTCTTGACAGACGGACAGACAGACGGACAAACGAGTGATCCTATAAGGGCTCCGTTTTTTCCTTTTGCGGTACAGAACACTAAAAAGTATCCTATTTGCTATTCTAGATTATAATTTATATGTGTGTCAAATTTTATGGTTCTTTCAGCCGTTCTGGTGTCTTTAAGATAACAAAAATCCATCCATCTGTCCATCTTAACTTTCAAATATGAACTTTGTGTGATCTGTCATCTTCGCTGTATCGCAAGGATTCGTAGTGGTTGAACGTGTTTGTTCTACCCTCTCTCCGTTGTTCTTTCTAATCTGATCTTACTACTACTCGTAGGTGCGATATGTGTACTCGCTCAAAAGTGGATATAATAACTTAACAATCATGTGATGATCGTTGTAAATAGGTCAGTAGGTCACTCCTCACACCTCTGAGTGTTACAACTAGAACAAAACAGGACGCTCTCATTACACTTGCACTCGAAAGATAAGTGTTCATTTAAATTTAACTGCTTCTTTACACTTCTAGTCGAATTATGCTACTGCTGGACACGAGTTTGTGGATTCGATTCCTACACAGGACAAGGACAGATATATTGTGCGGTGTGCAAAGTATTTAGGTACTATGAGTATATGTATATGTATGTTAGTATAGGCTCCCGTGTGATGGGTCTTATTTCTTCATGAATGGGATAATCTAATAGGACACTATTTGTAAAGTTAACTAAGGGTATTTATGCATATTATGAGAGTCTTTGGTTCCCATTCCTGCGCAGTTGATTATAATAAAATTATTATTTAGTATGATGTGGCTGAGATATATATTATATCTGTATCGAGACGACAAGTTTAAAGTAAGGTGATTATTACAAGTATAAGTATACTTTTTTAGTTTCATGAGAACAAACATAGCTGGCGAAATGTGGGTGTGAAACACCCCTGCCTACCTACTATAAAAGGCGTGATGCTATGTTATGTTTTAATATAAATAATATTCACTTATTTCGGGATTGCATAGATCACACAGTCACATATCTTATAGACTAACATAGATAATTATAATACTATATTATAATACTACTTATTATAATAAGTAGGTACTTATTTATTCTTGGGTATCCTTTTTGACGGTCACAAGAACAGGAAAGTAGATATAAAATTTAAATACAGTCTTATACAAAGTCAAGATAGCTAAACAACGCTTAGCTGTATTTTTATAAAAATTTCCTCAACCATAAAAACCAACTGGTACGTTGTTAATTAGAAACAAAGTTGTGATTGGATTTTTTTTATTTTTTACCTAAGTATAGATACATACGAGTACATATTAAGATATGTTGTTTAGTATCTACTTATTCCCCTTCTTAAGTCGTTGTCCTTAGTGTTGAGGGACTCCCTGGGCCTATGTTTATTTTAATATACTTATTAAAATAACAAACACTGACCCTCTTTCATGAGTGTTTTTTTTTTAATTTCATCACCACACGGTTTCTATTTTTAAAAGTATTCCATAATGTAATATACCTACCTAGTACAAATTATATGAAAGATTAGAAGTCGCGTTTGGCTTCGCTCCCGTCGTTCTTTATCTGGCCACTGCTCAGCTTCCATTGGCCGCAGCGTGATGTTATTTTGTATTTCAAATCAGACCAGATATTTCCTGGGATCCTAGAGTTCAACCAAACAAATAAACAGACAAACTCTTCAGCATTATAGATAATATTAGTATAGATAATATAGACTAGAAAATTTAATAAATTAAAATGATGTAAATAAGCGAAGCAAAGGTGATTTTTATAAATAAATCAAAGTGAAACTAGTTTATTGATTCAGTTCACCTGGATGATATTTGTGAACTGTGGCAAGGTCAAACGATTCCTTAATTGGATTTTGTGACCAGCTAAGAAAGTGTGATGTGAAAATAATATAAATGATAAGTAGATCTTTTAATGCTACGTTATTCATTGCAAACGATTAAAGCTTTCTGCAATGGAGACTGTAAAGTAATGGTTATTTCAGCTGTCATGAGAACGATTAATATAGATGACGAGATGTTGAAAACTGTCACTTCATTGTTTTTAATAGCAAGCTTTAATACATTTAATTAGTAAGTAGCTGCCGCAGAAGTGTCCGAGTTATCTTTACTATATAACGAACTTTTTATTTTTTATTAAGCTTCTACGGAATTTTATCTTATACTCAATTTTTCCTACCCTGAAATCAATTTACTGGATCGAATATATCAATTGTAAATGTCGTTCAAACTGCAGGCAACGCATAATAATAATTTATGTACGGTATATTATAACATAATTTAACGGTTTTAATATAATTGTGGTCAGAAATTCCGTTAATTTTAGTCAATTTTAGAAGCTATTTTTACCAAAAGCTTTTTGCATTTAGTGATTTTTTATGTCTAATAACAAAATACTGGTTTTAATATATTTTTATACATTTTAATTTATTGTTATGAACTATTGTGAATATAAGTCACTCTATTGTACGCTAATATGTTTCTTCCGACGCGCGACGTCTCGATGACACAGCTTGTGCGCTTGTTATGTCTTTATGATCCTTTTGTGTTCTATTTTTTGTGCAACACATACCTACATGAAGGAGGATGGACTGATATGTGCGTGTTAGAGGTCTTTAACTCTGACCTAAGACGGAGTTATTGTCTCTTTCTTGTTGCTTTTTTATTATAGCTCTATTAGGTAGATGATAAATTGCTTATATTACGACATACTGTAGGTACACAATATTCTCTCGAATACTAAAATAAAACTCCGTAAAATCCAATTTAGTGACAGTGGAGACTGAAAGAACATTTTGCAATGAGTCCTTTGTCACGTAATGCAAATAATTTTGATGAAGTCTAGTGCATCAGTTACTCCGACTTAATCATATATGTAGTTTTCCTAACGTTTATCGTCCTATTCATAAAAAATTGTTCCGGATGTTTTATAATGCGTGAAGTTGTCTTGAATTTGATATCAAAGACTACGTTGGTCAGTCTAAAACTCTAAACGCATCGTTGACAGGAAGGTAAGTAGAATAGCTAGTGACGCCTTCCACCACAGTACAACACAAGTGGCCTAACGAATCTCAATTTTACATTTAACCTACCTACATTGACAAATAAATATTTCTATTTCTGTTTCAAATTTATGTGAAACTGTCTATCTTTTATATATGCCTAGATAACAAATCATGTCATTCCAAAAACATAAGGATCATATTGCAAATTAGAAAGTGTAGTTATATCTACTAGTTATTAATGATTTTTATAAGGTACATATTTAAAACAATATATTGTTGAAAATCATTCCTTACCTTACTTTATACCTATGAACTTATCATCCTAAGTTTTTATAGATGTTTCATCAAATTGATTCTAATCAGCACACGAATAATATATTCTTATTATAACTAAAAATAAAATATAAAACAGAAGGCCACGCATTACTTGTGCAACTAGTATCAGACGAAGACGCGTGGCTAACACGTGCTTATCTGGGACATTAGGTGTGATTTAATATCCGAGATATTCCTCTATAATTATAGATACCTTTAAGATGTTGTGCAGTTTATCTGGTGATTATCTGCCTCTTTGTTTCTAAGTGGCATATCCCAACTCATATTTTCCTAGTTAGTTCTGAGAATATATTACAATAGTCTGATTTAATATAACCAACAAGCGACGACAGATAGTCATCTTGGTCGGTGTAGTCGTCTCGTCTGTATAGCACAGTTGATTGTTTGTTAACGAGGTAACTGTGGGAAAATTGTTATCGTGTCGCAAAAGATTTTTTGTCACTTTATAATTTTATATAAAGACTAGAATTCACTAGAAGTTCGCTCCCGTCGTCTTTATTTGGCCACTGCTCAGCTCCTATTAGCCGTAACGTGATGTTATAGCCCATTGCTTTCGTCGATAAATGTGCTAACTAACACTATAACATTTTTTTTAAATCTGACCAGTAGTTCCTGACATCCTAGCGTTAAAACAAACAAACTCTTCGTTTTTTAAAATTAAATAGGTATTGATATGATTTTATACTGTACTTTATTATCGTCTTTGTATTGTAAAGTTTACCGCTTTCCAACTATGTCCATGCTTGAAATAAATAAACAAATAAGTCAATCATCATCATCATTATCATATCAACCCAACGACGTCCACTGTTGAACAATAAGTCAATACGTTGAAATAAAATCAAGTTTGGTATTGGTACGTAGCAACATCAAAAAAGCCAAAACCAAATTTATTTTTATCTCTATCAGCAGGCAGTCAGAATAACATAGGTAGAGCACACCGTACTACCGTCTACAGCATAGTAGAAGCACCACACATAGCCTAAAGCTATGTGTGGTGTTTTTTAGGAGCCCAAATCAAGGCTGTTTACTTTTCGTTCAACTTTTTGTATACGTATGAAATTAGCGTTAAATATATATCTCTAAATCTAAACAAAAAAAAACTCGTTAGGTATCAAACATTTATTTAAGTACTAAAACCTATTTGTTATTTCCAGGTGTAAGGTCCCAGAATGCGAGTCGGATCCTCCTCAGTTCAACCCCAGCGGTTGGGGTGTGTGGGCCCTGCCGGACGCGGGCGGACGCTGCGAGAGATTACGGCCCGTGGCACAAGAGTGCGCTCCTGAGAGCTTTCTCGTGAACCAGACCGAGCCCTGCTCCGAGTGGGTCTATCAGAGTAACCATACCATCGTGGCTGAGGTTAGTGTCTTCTTGAAAAATAAAAAATCACGCTTTTTTACTCGAAGGCATAGACAGATGTATCACACCCATATTGCCAGCTATACGTGTATGTACCTCATAGGGGGCGAGTTCATTACGTGACTATATACCTACTATTTAGTAATTTCATGATTTGAAGCATGAATTTACCCTATAAGTATAGGTTTTGGCTTTATTTGATCGTCGAGATACGCGACAAAAATGAAGCATAAACGGCTGTATCTTTTGATTGCGTTTACTTAGAACTCTGATTTTTATAACGCACTAGAGATTGCAGACTCGAGTATTTGATGTTAATTTCAGCTTGATACGCTGCTACGATACGATAGAACAGTTCTACGGGTTCTTTATAAAATATTCTTGCTAGACGGACAACGGAGTGTTCCGTTTATTCCTTTTGAGGTACGGAACCCTAAAAACAATTAGCAATTTGTTTATTTTGCCTTTAGCCTTGTAAGATTTCTAATCATTTTCAAAAATATTTGCTTTAATCTATCTCTAAATCTTAGTGAGTACATTTTGAGCATTTTATCAGTAGGTTCGTTGTTATCAAATGCGTTTCGAACAATTTATCACTTGTTATGATTTACTTAATTGTTTAATGTGACTGTTGACTTTAAAAATGTTTGCTACTTTCGAAGCGATTATTTCCAAAAATATACACGTCATAATTATTAGTAAACTTTCTAAGAAACCATAAATTGTCTTTGAAAGATCTGTCGAAGTATGTATCCAACGCTCGGAAATGTTTAAGTACTAAAAAAAAAATCCAGTTTCTGTTACATGTATGGAGCGATAATTTACCTACATTATTTAGATACAAAACTTAGTAGCGGCCCACACAAGACACCAATTCTTTAAATTTCATCAATATACATAGAGTAGTATTAGAGTAAAATCCTGTGACATACAGACATGACGATACTATAAGGGTTCCGTTTATGCTATTTTGGCTACGGAACCCTAAAAAGCTGTTAGGAAAGTGAGTGTAAATATTTAATTTTAGTGTCAGCGAATGTGTCATTGTGCATATCAAATAAATAAGTCTAGCGGGCACCGGCTATCAAATTTTTCCAACTTAGGCAACAATATAACTATACTGATTTATTTGTAGATAATATGAATAAGTACACAATAACAATTTAATCTATTTGGGTTAATTTTACAAATAAACAAGCTGTCTGGATGTAATAGGTACATGATTAAGTACCTTCTAGATATTAATCTTCAGATGTATGATGTCAGTACATCTGAGGATTAATATGGTCCTGTAAATGGAGTATCTGGTTCTTTTTTTTTTTAATAGGTTAGCTGTGTATGTTTTTAAGTTATGTGTAAATATTTTATTGAAAAATAGTCTCTGAATTATCAAATCACATAAGATTGTGGATATTGTAAAATATGGGTAGGTACATTTGTTTAAGTTCTTGAGCGTGACGTATTGGGAAGTGCACGTGGGACGAGCCCGAGGCCCCCACCAGATGGACCAACGACCTAGAGGCTAGTAAAGGGTGCCTGTTAAAAAACATTTATTCGAACTAAATAAAGTATAGGTATATTTTAAATTAAATCGTTATAGGTTGTCACGTCCGTGGGAAATGCGCTTGTTTTACAAATGTTGTAGTTCTTTATAACTTTATCAACTAATTAAATAACTTATACTCTGACCGTATTGCATAATATTATATAATGTTTGTAAAAAAATCACTGAAAACACAAATTGCTGTAAAATTTTGAACAACAACTAATTAAATGTTATCAATCTAGCATTCAAACTGGTCATGATTGAAGCTCATCTTATTATCGCGTGTCATGTAGGTACTAAAACGTAAATTGTATGGCAAGTTGATCTTGAAAGTTGGTTTACCTTAACATTGTAAATGATTATATGTTACAATGTTAAGGTAACCTAACTATCCTTCATACTTAGCAAAGAAACAATTATAGGTGCGGTTCGCATTGATGCACGTATTAATGAATACATCTAGGTACTTTTTTCAAATACCAAGCCAGTACAAAGGTTACATCATTCAGACGTGGCTCCTGTCTCATATATAATTTTGTTTTAAATCTATAGTTAGACGAATTATATACTTTTATATTTCGCATCATTATCTTGTTTATTATGTAGACAGTACAAGCGTATAAAAACCGTATTAGGTCATTTTGAAAAACCCAACGTCATTCCGAAAATATAAAAAAATTGTTATCTGTAGTTAGGTGATGATGCGGTAAATGACGGTAATTGCAATTTGATAGTCAAAAATCCCAGTTGGTTTCTTAATTAATTGTGCTAAGTGTGCGACTCATTTACGCGATTATAATAATTTATTTCTAGCTGTTACCTAGAGCTTCGCTGATCTTTGTTTGGTCACCACTAAGCTCCTATTGCGCTTTATATTATATAACCCTCCTCAATAAATAGGCTATCCAACACTAAAACAATTTTTCAATTCGGTACAGCAGTTTCTGAGATTAGCGCGTTCAACCAATTATACTTCTCTTCAGCCATAAAATATTAGTATACAGAGTCAAATTTTGTAATGGAGGGAAAGTATAGATAATTTCACTCAAAGGAACAATTTCTTTCTTTTTAAGAAGAAACAAAACTACATTCGACGACTTTCAGAAATTCGTTTGCCACACATGGGAAATGAACCAGCTAAAATGCAAAAAAATTACATCTTGTACCTACTTTTATGGCATCGCTCGATCGGGTCAACCATAAGGATCGAATCTCTCTAACAAACGTGGTTGTGTATGTAGACGAAATTCACCAATTGATTTAATATACTTTATTGATTTTCCAGTTCGACCTGGCGTGCGAACCATGGAAACGTACCATGGTGGGCACAGTGCACAGCGTTGGCCTCTTCTTCGCACTGGCCATCACAGCATTCGTCTCAGATAAGTGAGTATCTATCTTATATTTAGATATATTATACATATACTGACACGTGTGTGACAACTGATTCGCCTGTAGTTCTGATTTCAAGAGATGTATTTTGCCTGACTGCACACCGTTAACTTATCTCAGTCAATATGGTAGTGTTGGGCTATTTTCTACCGGCATAACACCTGAATAAAGCCACGGAAAAAACTAACTAATATATCAAAAGCATATTTTATTATCCAAACGTTGTAGCTATTTCCAAGATTTAAGATTAAAAATTTGTTAAGTAATTCATTTTGAAATGTGTGTACCAGTTACGGTCGTCGCCTAGCCTTGGTGTTAACAGCAACGGCGCCTGCCATCGTGGGCACTCTCCGAGCTCTCTCCGACTCCTACATCATGTACATCACCATGGAACTGCTAGAGGCCATCGTTAATGGTGGTATCTACACCACCAGCTTTATTCTTGGTAAGTTATTTTCCTCTTTGCACCAGCCATATTGGCTAGCATCTGTAGAGTGCTGATAACAAGTCATTGAAGTAAATCGCGCTTTATAATCCTACCTGCAGGGTGGAAATATTCTAAAGCATAAAATAATATTATGTTCTGACTTCCACAGCCCTTGAGATGGTCGGCGTAAACAAGCGAGTGCTCGGTGGAAACATTATTTCGAGCTCCTTCGCGCTGGGCCAAGTGGTCTTGGCGCTAGTCGCTTGGGCAGTCCCTTACTGGAGGACTTTGACGCTAGTCATCTACATCCCTTCCATTCTCTTTCTCTCCTACTATTGGTTCATAGAAGAAAGCGTCCGGTGGTTACTAAGTAAAGGTAAAAAAAAAGAGGCAGCAAGGATCATCTTTAAGGTTGCAGAGATCAATAAGAAGAAATTATCTCCTGAATCTATTAAAATGTTGACAGAAGACGTAGAAGTGGTTGAGCAGAAATCACTTGCAAGACAAGATTCGGTGGAGAAAACTTCTTTGTTCATACAAGTGGTCAAATCTAAAACAATAATGTTGAGATTGCTTATTTGTTTCTTCTGGTGGATGACCCTCACGTTCGTGTACTACGGTCTGTCCATTAACTCGGTGTCGCTGGCCGGCAACAGCTACCTGAACTATATCCTTACTTCGCTTGTGGAGATTCCTGGGTACTGTCTCAGTCTCTTGGCTCTGGACCGGTTTGGAAGGAAAGCCAGTATCATGACAGCGTTTCTGGTCTGCGGCAGTTCTCTGGTGTCATTAGCATTCGTGCCTGGCAGTAAGTTTACCGAATTAAGTATTAATTGTTATTTTGAACCTATACCGTACCAAACTCGTTTCTAAAAAAAAACCCAATAACATAACATACTCGTAACACAATGTTGTGTGAGACGGCTCATATTATTCTTTTTAGTATTCAAAAATACAAAAGTTGTTTGCAAGAACTGCAAAAGATGTTAATTGTGGCAAACCAAAGAATCACAGAACAGAGATAGGTTTTGCAAAGAATTTAACATGATATTATTTTTATTTGTAGCGATAACGTGGCTGCGGACGTCGTTGAACCTTCTGGGCAAGTTGTCGATCAGCATGGCGTTCAGCAGTGTGTACATATACACCGGCGAGTTGTTCCCCACGCAGGCCCGACACTCACTGGTCGGAGCCTGCTCCATGGCCGGTAGGATAGGCTCTATACTCGCGCCGCAAACGCCACTATTGGTTAGTAACGTTGATAAACATCATTATCATATTATCAGCCATACGACTGTAGGGCACAGACCTCCTTACTAAGAGATTTACAATAGGACCAGTCGTATGCGGCTTGCTACCAGAACAAAACATAAATGCATTCATTAAAATAACAATGCTATTTATATTTTTGAAAAAGAAAATTGTAAAATTACGTTCATCAGTTACGTGACATTGAACGGTTATCAAAGCGCGTTACGTCATAGGGTGGCTTTAGTTTCCGAAATACCTAATAGTTGTCACTTCATACTATGTTTCCTTTACTACCTATTACGTATTTGCAACTGAAACGTCTTAGATAAAATATTTGAAATGTAAAACTATTTATCTTGATGAAATTTTTAAACCTCCGATAGTCTGAACTTATGAACGGAAAAGTATTTTTCAAAAATATTTTAGTACTTAACAGTTTTCGAATATTAGTACTGCTTGTTCTTTCACGTTCTCTCTTAATTGGTTTATTTAGCAGTTCATTAATATTTAACTGGTATCTGATGTATATTTCCAGATGGCATACATGGCATCCCTGCCATACTTAGTGTTCGGTGTGATGGCGTTCATCGCTGGCATCCTCATGATGTTCACCCCGGAGACACTACGCGTCAAGCTGCCTGACACCATCGAGCAAGCTGAGAACATCAAGTATGCCAATCAAAAGACTGGCACTGTCGAATAGTACTAAGTAATATAAACTTACTGAATAATAGCTTCAAATAATAACAATTAGTCACAATTAATTAAGTAGGTACGTGTTTCTGAAAGCGGTCTGACCCTAACTATATAATAAAAGAAAAAAACGAACCACTTTTAAGGAGTAGCGTTTAATGAATATTCATCATAATCAACCCATTAATGTCCACTACAGGGCTCGGGTCTATCCTTATCTAGAGAGCTGAGAGGGTCACACCAAAATTGTAAGTATTTTATGAACCTTAAATATGTTGATCGAAGTGTCGAGAATAGTTGTAGATCAATATCGATTCGCCCGTTTTACACCTTGTAGGTATTTGTATTAATATTTCAGTGATATTTTTAGGCTAATCTTAAGTTATTTCTGAATTTTCATAATTAATTATGTATCGCTGTTATTTTAATGTGAATCTAAATTACCTATTTTTTTTATAAATGACAATTATGTGTTAGTCCTTGTGTTATTAAAAATATACATTAAGGTGTCGGTTGCTTGTTACACAGCAAGCAGTCTACTACTGAAGCTTAGTATTATATTTTAACATATTTATTTAGTTATAATTTTATTGTAAAATACAAAGGTCACCTGCTTTGTATACAGCGCCTAATAAAATAATTTTACTTCTTATTTGCTGTTGTTATGTGTGCGTGTGTGTATGTTTTGCTATTATATAAATTGAAGGCGCTTGGTTTCGTAGCACATTTTTGTTAGTGGTAAAAATAGAATTGTATACTGAATGTTCTGCGTGAATCTGTATTTTGTTCCAAGACAAATTTAATTCAGAAATCTTTTATAATTTTAAATCGTAGATAATATTCTGAAGTTGTAGTTTATTAACCACTTAACGCCTGTGAAATATTTACGTGTCTGTTTTCGTTGGTTCCATGCTGATGAAACATCTGTATTACATGTCATATATTATTACTTTGTCGTTTTATGAAAACGTAGTTGAGCTCTTTCAATCAGAATCAATAGTCATAATTGTATACAGGTTCCGTTCATCTTTCAGTTCAAGAATTTATTTGTATCTAAGAACATTACTTGTAAGGGATGGGTTACATTAATTATCTGTGATAAATAGATAAATATATTATTATGTATGCTTTACTGCTAAATAAAACACCATTATTTTTGTAAATAGTAAACATTGTTGTAAACTCCTATAGGTATACGTTGTAAGTCGTAATTAAGTTAAATGATGCAGGTATTAAAATGACAGAAGTAAAGTTTGTTATCTAAATACCAGTTGTCTGCTTATTTTTTTTTAATTTAGAGAAAAGGCAATTGCAACTATTTTCGAAAATCAGCGTTGATGTCGCTTAGACAGACTTTGCCTTTACGAGACAAATCGGTCTGAATATCTGACTTACTTAGTTTAAATGAAAATTTGTAGACAACTTGTGTGAGAATTAAAATGGTAAATATTTGAAGAGTGTTTGTTATTAAATTTTACCCGCTGTCTGAATTTATGCATCTCCACACGCATAGTTAGCATAGAAGAATGTGAATGTGCTTAAAATGTGCAATTTTCATGATAATTCATAATAGAATCTACATAATTTATTCTATAGGTATAATAAATAAGTAGATAAAATAATCTGAATAATCTTAATAGTTTATAAATTAATATCAGTATTATCTCACGGGTGCAGGTATGTGCCACATGTCTGTTATCTACTCGTACTTATCGAGGTATTCAATATACGTTTTATTGAAGCTGAATGGAATATAAATCTGTAAGTTATCACCATTACCCAGAGTTTGCAAACGTTAAGAGCTAACAAACAATTTAATGGTAATTACCGTTAATTTTCAGTCAGTACTCGTATGTAGCTATCTAACGTTAGAAAATATGGAATGTTCACGAGTTACTAACGTTGCCTGTATTTTATTTAACGTTAGGCACTGACGTTAAAAAATTATTAGTGATAATAAACAACAATGTTGTTGCAAAAATATGTGTGACGTAAAATTAAGAATTTAGAAGACGTAAAAGTGTTTACACTTTTACAAATTTAACCACAAATCTATTATAATTAATTACATTTACATTACATCTATAGTAGTTGTAACCGTTTTATCTTCTGTTATCAAATTATAATAATAATAATAATATTCTACCACATTCACACAGCGCTATCTACTCCCAAATTAAGCAATTATATTTACTTGTGTTATGGTTACTAAACAACTGATATACTACTTAAATACATTTTTTTTGTAAATACATACATATTATAGATAAATTACACCCAGACACAGAACAAACCTTCATGCTCATCACACAAAGATTTGTCCTGGGTGGGGATCGAACCCACGACCTCCGGCTTAGCAGTCAGGGTCACTAACCACTAGACCAACAGGCCAGTTATTCAATATTAATAGGTCAATTAGTACCTTCACGTGACTCTATCATTAGTTTTATGCAAATTTCAGTTGTCTGTCTGCTATTATTATAAGTGGGTTTTAAGATAGCTTGAGAGCCATGGACTCTTTTGATGCTGCGGTCATCAAGTGTCCATGACAGTAATGAGAGTCGGAAGAACTATCAGGTTGTGGAATGAACTTCCTAAAAAGGTTTTCCCAAGAGACTACGTAGTATGGATGGATATTCCTTCAAAAAATCTTCTTCAAAAGATTCTTCTAAAATGTAAAAAGTATTTTAGATAAATCATAACACCTATACTAATCAGATTTACCTATAATCGATAGACGCAGTCGTAGAATATTAACCTTTTGTATTTAGAAACTTCTTTACAACTCTTTTTTTAAAGTTAAAATTATAATTACATTATATGAATATTGTCATAAAAATTTTTTTTAAAACAATTATTAAATTAATATTTTAAACATAGCGAGCTGTAATAAAAACAAATGTCAACATCTACATCACCACTACCTATGTTTAACAAATAAATATATTATTCTTATTCTTATTATTCTAAAGTGATTATTTGAAATGTTTTAATAATCAGAAGATCCGTGTAGTGACGGATTATGAATACATAATGTCATCAGCAGCCCATTAAGTCCCACTACTGGGTTCGGGTCTCCTCTCCTCTAACTAGTGAGCTGAGAGGGTTTAGGCCATAATCCACTCACGCTGGCCTAGTGCGGGATCAGAGATACTAATAGAATTTCTTCTAGGGTATGTGAATTTCCTTGATACCTAATTCAATGCGGTCGCGGAAGATATATAATGTCACTACCCCATTTTAACCCTTGGGTGTCGTAAGAGGCGACTAAGGGAGTGACCTTAGGTATGCAGACAAGAGCACTGCGAGAAAAGGAAAATTCGAAACAAACCCTATACCGACCCGTCTGGCCAGCGTGGTATAGTAGGCTAAATTCCCTCCACTTTCTTTGCAGAGTAGAGGAGACCCGTGCTCAGCAGTGGGAGGTTTTTATGAATTAAAATGATGATGATGATGAAAAACAATTTGACAGCATTTTGACAGTGATTTATTTGTTTACAAACATCATCAGTGTGGCAGTTAAGGACGTTTTGACTGTCTTTTGTCTCTTTCCGGAAAGGGACCGCTGACATTCCCGAGGGCTCAACAACTCAGCATCCTAAGGATCTCTTGTGTCCAGGCACCAGGCCCCGGGGAACCCCGAGATGCACTCCTGAGAGAACTCACAGCAGTAATGAAGCTTATGTTCTCTGGCAATGTGTGCGAAGGAATCATTGAAATCTTTCTTTCGTTTTTTTATTGTTTGATTGTCAAACTGAAATATTAAAGTTCAAATATTTATTTAATTGAATATTATCAACATTTATCTTAACTAGACCCAAAAATCCAACCTAGATGCATCAGTCGCATACTCATCCGCTGCGCTACCCAAGCAGTTTATGACACTTGTTATGAGTGGGATATTTTGTCTCGCCTAATATACAGCTAAACAATTAACAAGAAAGAACCTGATATTCTATTCAACTTTCCTATAAATAGAATACCTGATTGAGTATTGATATATTATATTTATAAATGTGTTTTTTGTGTGAGTTTGAGTTTACATGCGATAGCCCAGTGAAACATTTGGACTATCGTCTGTGCCACTCACTGTAGTGAAACTTTTTATAGGGAAGAAAGACAGTGAAAGTTTGAGAGGAGCTGTAACTAAAATGGTCATTTTAGGTACATACGTATACGGTTCTGTTCTCATCTTTATACGTGGTCTTTCCGACTGTCGATTGCCGAATTTGTTATCTTAAGAGGGTTCATACATTTTCAAGTTGCTCGCAAATAGGTTTTTAAATCACGCACACAGAGCCGAAACATGCACACTTCTCTAATGCTGTGTGGTACAACAATATAGCGCGTACTAATGAGTTTGGTATTTTCTAACCTCGTATTTTGTTAAAGTTGGATAGGACAAAATTTCAAATTAAATTAATCAATAATTAATTGTTATTAATCGTATTGTATTCTATAAACAATTAAAACACGATTTTATTAGAAAGAAAGAAAAATACAATTAATTTTATATATGACTAACAATTAATTTCTCAATAATAACTGCGGCTGATATGATGATGATGATGATGAATGTGACTATTTGAGGTCAAAGTGGCGAAAATGTCCGCCATCTTGAACTTAGTTGTTTTTGGGCTGATCGCCTCCAAAATCGATATCTGACAATCCCACTGATCACTGGGCATAGTTCTGAAGTCAAAATTGTAAAAATGCCCTCCATCTTGAACTTTGTTGTTTTTAGGCTGATTGATACCATAATCGATATCTAACGATCCCATTGGTCACTGGGCATAGTTCTGAAATCAAATTTATAAAATGCCCGCCATCTTGAACTTTGTTGTTTTTGGGCTGAGTGATACCAAAATCGATATCTGACGATCCCATTGGTCACTGGGCATAGTTCTGAAATCAAAATTATAAAATGCCCGCCATCTTGAACTTTGTTGTTTTTGGGCTGAGTGATACCAAAATCGATATCTGACGATCCCATTGGTCACTGGGCATAGTTCTGAAATCAAAATTATAAAAATGCCCGCCATCTTGTACTTTGTTGTTTTTGGGCTGAGTGATACCAAAATTGATATCTGACGATCCCATTGTCACTGGGCATAGTTCTGAAGTCAAAATTGTGAAAATGCCCACCATCTTGAACTTTGTTGTTTTTGGGCTGATTGATACCAAAATCGATATCTGACTATCCCATTGGTCACTGGGCCTAGTTCTGAAGTCAAAATTGTAAAAATGCCCGCCATCTTGAACTTTGTTGTTTTTGGGCTGAGTGATACCAAAATCGATATTTGACGATCCCATTGGTCACTGGGCATAGTTCTGAAGTCAAAATTGTAAAAATGTCCGCCATCTTGAACTTTGTTGTTTTTGGCCTGATTGACACCAAAATCGATATCTGACTATCCCATTGGTCACTGGGCATAGTTATGAAGTCAAAATTGTAAAAATGCCCTCCATCTTGAACTTTGTTGTTTTCGGGCTGAGTGGTACCAAAATCGATATCTGACTATCCCATTGGTCACTGGGCCTAGTTCTGAAGTCAAAATTGTAAAAATGCCCGCCATCTTGAACTTTGTTGTTTTTGGGCTGAGTGATACCAAAATCGATATTTGACGATCCCATTGGTCACTGGGCATAGTTCTGAAGTCAAAATTGTAAAAATGTCCGCCATCTTGAACTTTGTTGTTTTTGGCTGAGTGGTACCAAAATCGATATCTGACTATCCCATTGGTCACTGGGCCTAGTTCTGTAGTCAAAATTGTAAAAATGTCCGCCATCTTGAACTTTGCTGTTTTTGGGCTGATTGACTCCAAAATGGATATATGACAATACCATTGGTCACTGGGCATAGTTCTGAAGTCAAAATTGTAAAAATGCCCGCCATTTTGAACTTTGTTGTTTTTGGGCTGAGTGATACCAAAATCGATATTTGACGATCTCATTGGTCACCGGGCATAGTTCTGAAGTCAAAATAGTAAAAATGCCCACCGTCTTGAACTTTGTTGTTTTTGAGCTGATTGATACCGAAATCGATATCTGACTATCCCATTTAGGGCATCGGAACCGGTTTTTCCCGGAACCGAAAGAACCGGGAATTCCCGGTTCTAGGGGCTACAAAAAGAACCGGTTCTCAAAATATGAAGAACCGGGTTTTCGGTTCTTTCGGTTCTTCTACAAATTAGTGATTAACGCCGATCAACTTCGAACAAATAAGCACTAGATACACGCTCGCTTACAAAACCAACGCCAAATAATGGCACTCGACAGTACTACATACTTATTAGATGTATGTATTTATTATACAACAATTTTGTAAATTTTATTAAATAAAATATTCAATTTTTTTCATTCAAAATATATCGTAATAGATTATAGATTTGATCAAAAGGGTTTATTCCCATCCAGTCACACCCAAACCTGTAAGTTGTAACACTGTTACTCGTTGGGAAAAAATTCTCATCATGTCACACTGTTACTTGATGCAACTGCTTGCAATTTTTTTCTCCCAACAAGTAACACTGCCAAATATTTGTGTTACTGGATGGGATAAAAAGTTACATCGAGTCACACTTGGGAAAAGTAAACATTTTATATTCCCATCGAGTCACACGTTTTTTTTATTATATTAGTGATTGATATTTTTATTATATAGAGAGTTGCTACTAATCGTTAGACAGTTGCTACCCCCGACATTTTTTAAAATAAACTACTTTCTGAGGTGATGAATCATTCCATCAGGTTGCTGGTCACCTATCCAGTGAGAACAAACTGCGTAAATGAAAACGATCATGCCATTCATCGACTTAAAATGTCGCTTTTCCAGAATGTCCCTATTCATAGGTTTATTTAAAAAAATGTCGATGTCGATGAATGGTAACTGTCTAACGATGAGTAGCAACTAGCAACTCTCTATATAATAAAAATACCAATCACTAATATAATAATAAGAAAATAAAAAGTGTGACTCCATGAGAATATAAAATGTTTACTTTTCCTAACAAGACACAGTGTGACTCGATGCAACTTTTTTCCCATCCAGTAACACCAATATTTGGCAGTGTTACTGGTTGGGAGAAAAAATTGCAAGCAGTTGCATCAAGTAACAGTGTGACATGACGGGAATTTTTTTCTCAACAAGTAACAGTGTTGCAGGTTTGGGTGTGGATTTTACGAACAAAATTCTAATAAATTATCAAAAGAACCGAAAAGAACCGAAAGAACCGGGTACCCGGTTCTGTGTTGTCACTGGAACCGAAAGAACCGGTTCTTAAAATATGGCCGGTTCTCGATGCCCTAATCCCATTGCTCATTGGGCATAGTTCTGAAGTCAAAATTGTAAAAATGCCCGCCATCTTGAACTTTGTTGTTTTCGGGCTGAGTGATACCAAAATCGATATTTGACGATCCCATTGGTCACTGGGCATAATTCTGAAACCAAAATTGTAAAAATGCCCGCCATCTTGAACTTTGTTGTTTTTGGGCTGAGTGATACCAAAATCGATATCTAACGATCCCATTGGTCACTGGGCATAGTTCTGAAATCAAAATTATAAAAATGCCCGCCATCTTGAACTTTGTTGTTTTTGGGCTGAGTGATACCAAAATTGATATCTGACGATCCCATTGTCACTGGGCATAGTTCTGAAGTCAAAATTGTGAAAATGCCCACCATCTTGAACTTTGTTGTTTTTGGGCTGATTGATACCAAAATCGATATCTGACTATCCCATTGGTCACTGGGCCTAGTTCTGAAGTCAAAATTGTAAAAATGCCCGCCATCTTGAACTTTGTTGTTTTTGGGCTGAGTGATACCAAAATCGATATTTGACGATCCCATTGGTCACTGGGCATAGTTCTGAAGTCAAAATTCAAGTTCAAGATGACGGGCATTTTTACAAATTTTGACTACAGAACTATGCCCAGTGACCAATGGGATCGTCAAATATCGATTTTGGTATCACTCAGCCCGAAAACAACAAAGTTCAAGATGGCGGGCATTTTTACAATTTTGACTTCAGAACTATGCCCAATGAGCTATGGGATAGTCAGATATCGATTTCGGTATCAATCAGCTCAAAAACAACAAAGTTCAAGACGGTGGGCATTTTTACTGTTTTGACTTCAGAACTATGCCCGGTGACCAATGAGATCGTCAAATATCGATTTTGGTATCACTCAGCCCAAAAAAAACAAAGTTCAAGATGGCGGGCATTTGTACAATTTTGACTTCAGAACTATGCCAAGTGACCAATGGGATCGTCAAATATCGATTATGGTATCACTCAGCCCAAAAACAACAAAGTCCAAGATGGCGGGCATTTTTACAATTTTGACTTCAGAACTAGGCCCAGTGACCAATGGGATAGTCAGATATCGATTTTGGTATCAATCAGCCCAAAAACAACAAAGTTCAAGACGGTGGGCATTTTCACAATTTTGACTTCAGAACTATGCCCAGTGACAATGGGATCGTCAGATATCAATTTTGGTATCACTCAGCCCAAAAACAACAAAGTTCAAGATGGCGGGCATTTTTATAATTTTGATTTCAGAACTATGCCCAGTGACCAATGGGATCGTCAGATATCGATTTTGGTATCACTCAGCCCAAAAACAACAAAGTTCAAGATGGCGGGCATTTTTACAATTTTGGTTTCAGAATTATGCCCAGTGACCAATGGGATCGTCAAATATCGATTTTGGTATCACTCAGCCCGAAAACAACAAAGTTCAAGATGGCGGGCATTTTTACAATTTTGACTTCAGAACTATGCCCAATGAGCAATGGGATAGTCAGATATCGATTTCGGTATCAATCAGCTCAAAAACAACAAAGTTCAAGACGGTGGGCATTTTTACTATTTTGACTTCAGAACTATGCCCGGTGACCAATGAGATCGTCAAATATCGATTTTGGTATCACTCAGCCCAAAAAAAACAAAGTTCAAGATGGCAGGCATTTGTACAATTTTGACTTCAGAACTATGCCAAGTGACCAATGGGATCGTCAAATATCGATTATGGTATCACTCAGCCCAAAAACAACAAAGTCCAAAATGGCGGGCATTTTTAAAATTTTGGCTTCAGAATTATGCCCAGTGACCAATGGAATCGTCAGATATCGATTTTGGTATCACTCAGCCCAAAAACAACAAAGTTCAAGATGGCGAGCATTTTTACAATTTTGACTTCAGAACTATGCCCGGTGACCAATTGGATCGTCAAATATCGATTATGGTATCACTCAGCCCAAAAACAACAAAGTTCAAGATGGCGGTCATTTTTACAATTTTGACTTCAGAACTATGCCAAGTGACCAATGGGATCGTCAGATATCGATTTTAGAGTCCATCAGCCCAAAAACAGCAAAGTTAATAATTTGATCTTTAATAAAAAATATATTCCATAACAAAGTATCAACTGGTATTGAACTCTCTTGAAATATACAAATATTACGTAAACATCGGACCGGGAGCGCGGGGAGCAAAGCGTTACGTCCTCTCTCTAGAAGGCCTCAGCCGGTACTGATTTCTCACGGCCTGGGCGCCGAAATATAAGGCGTTTTTAGGCTCTTTTCAAAAATCATTTTAAAATATTTCTATAGGGATTTCGAAAATATTATGGACATTTATAAATGACAACATCTTGCTTAATAATTAAATGTAAAAAAATCGACTTTTTAAACACATATAGTGTACCAAAATTATCATCAAACTTGATCAAAGTTCAACGTTTTTGAGAATTTTAGTTTTTAAGTTTTAGTTATAAAAAAATGAATATTTCTAATATTTTTTCAATACACTAACTAAAGGACTATATGTAGACCTTAAAACAAGCTTTTTTTTCTATGCTTTTCAATTACTTTAGTCCCTAGCGAATCTGAAAGTAGGCTTGTTTCGTAGAATTTCTTAAAACACTGTGCGAAAGAACTGTTCTAACTAAAATACTAATAATAAATAGTCTGTTTTTCTTAATACACTTTTTAGACAAGAAAACTGTTGTCTATGTATGCCAAAAATTACTTCGCTACATATAAAGACATATTCTGTAGCGAACGTGGAAATCTCTTGATTTCATCGATTTCTGTATGAACCCTCTTAATAATTTAATATAGGTTGATCAGATTAAAAATTTAGTTTTACAGTGACATTGAAATAGCTTGTTGGCATTATATATCTCATCGATAATATTATATATCACAATTTTGGTTATCTTTATTTAAAATATATTTATTTTTCAATTTATGAAGGTCGTAACTGTTTGTGTAGCTCAGTCGAAGGTTGATTTTTTAAATAACTAATAGGTATATTAAGAATTTTGTAAATGCCTTGGAAATACTGAAAAAGACTTCATAATAGCTTAAAACTCCTGTTTTATGGTTCGGATGCAGCTTCCAATATATTTGTGTTCCTAAATTGTAGATACTTTTTAAAAGTTATTCTTTTATAAAATAAATAAAAATTAAACCGGTTAAGAGCATGTGGGACCATGTTCAATTGTTCAATGTAAGGTTCCGCAGCAAAAGAGCCTATCTTCATAACACTTACGTCCTTTTGTTGAGAAGCGCAGTTTTTCGGCAATAACTCAAAATCGGTATATTCGATAGTACACGGAAAGGGATCCCTTAAACCTACTCCTAATTGCAAGTCCCAGGCACTGCCCGTTTTCTCGCTCTACTATACGATGGACCCGGCAGCCGCACGGTCAATCCATGGCTAAGACAATCGTCTCTCATGTTTCCATTCTTAAGTCCTGTACAATGTTACCCACTCATTTTAATGTTGTTATTATCAATAGTTGATGATATCTACGAATGTCTACGATTTAAACTACTGTCACAGTATGTAGGATGCTTCTGTTGGAATCACAGCCTGTTAATGTGACAGTATATTGATTATTATCTATTTATCGCATCCTGTATAGACTTATCAGGGCATGTAGTCTTTTAATGCGTAAATATTTTAAATATTAATCGATTTGGTATCATTGTCGATCACCAATTTTTGTGATATTATAATAATATGTTAGATTAGACGTAAAGTCGATTCAGATAACACAACGCAGTGCGTAAAACGTTTCTCAGCTTTCTTTGTCGAAGTGGTAATTTACAAAGAATTATGTTTGTATATCGGCAGCCATATTCGATTGAACACATCCACATCCGTATTATGTGGGCTATTATTAGAGCCGCTCGTAGCATTGTGGTACTGAGATGTTCATTACGATCATCGAGGTTAAGCAACGTTCGGCAAGGTCAGTCCATGATGGGTGACCATATTTCATACTCAAACGTATCCGTGCTTCGGAAGGCACGAAGTTATTGGGTTTGGAACTAGTTGCAAAGTGTGGCATCTCTTTATTGTGGGGACTTTCATACTGTATAATACCTTCTAAAGATGTTCTATGAAAATTGAACTAGTAGGTACAATAGAGAAATATAATCGTCTCGCCTTTTTGTGCTTTCCTCATGTCAGACGTAGGATTCCTCATGTCAACTATCTTCCGCTTGTGGCTCCGCCACGTGACATGTCGGTGGAAAGTAGTCTACGTGCTATTAGTGACTATCATCTATTTGTTTGCCAAATTTCATACAGACCCTTTCAGCCGTTCTCACGTGATTGAGTTACAAAAGATCCATACATCCATTTAACCTAACTTTCACATTTATAATACAAGTAAGATGTTAAGTATGTAGGTACAAAAGGAACTTTCATCATGTGTCGGTGTCTGATTACAATGGGACCGGATAGCAAAATCGAAGAAAGTTCGTTTCAGTAGCGGCCCTAAGTCTTTGAGCGCCATGGGGGTCACCGGTGGCCCCCCAAACAATAGATTTTCTATTGTGTCTGGAATCTTGGCGCTCGAAATTATATTTTTTTTAAGATTACTGAAGATAACAGACTAGCTAATAGTTTATTTGATGGATGGTAAAAGGTAACCTTATACCCAATGATATTGTATGTTAAAAAAATTCATTGCTTATACCGAAACAAATATGTCATACACAGGCTCTATGACAATCTGAGAGACCATACCGACGCAATGGTCTTCTTATCCAAATAAATTTTAAATTAAATAATGTCTTCGCATCCTCACCACGACCATGGCTGATGTGTCCAGGAACTTAGCCACCAGGGGGCTCGGATCTAGTGATAGCCACACCTTAAGCGCATTATTATGTTTTATATTTGAGCGAGAAATCGCCTTGTCTTCTACTTCTCTCTTAAACGAATTAGATTATCGATTACATAAGTTTATATAGACTACAGGGGAAATATTCCAATTAAACCAAATATTGTATGTACCGCGTTCCGGCAAGCGTGCGTCCATGGCGAGCTCATACAATATTTGGTTTCATTGAAATATTTCCCCTGTAGTCTATATAAAGGGTCACGTGTAAGATAAATTAACATAATGATTATCTATAAAAATCAACTTACCTATTTATTACGATATCATTTATCACATTTTGACCACTTATCATATTAATCCCCTGTATTATTGGAGATAACGTGTCGTCTTGTTCTCTTGATCTACTGCGATCACTTGGTTGAGGCTCGGGGCCGAATGGGTCGTGCTCCCGCGTTATAAAAAAGTAAAATAAAAGAAATGGAGGACAGAAGTGGAAAGAGTGAGCAGCCCCAGCAGAATGGAGGCAGCAGAAAGTCATCTTACGTGGACACGAGGAAAGGCAGCGTGTTTGAGAAGCCCATGGACCTCGACGATGTGCTCATTGCCGAGCTCGGCCAGTTTGGCCGATACCAGTTCAGAAATCTCCTCTTAGTGGCTGTTCCTATCATCATGTCTGCCTTCATGAGCGAGTATATATTCTCTGCAGCTGCTATACCACACAGGTGACTGTTATGTACATTAAGATTATTCTCAAAAAGTCAACTTTAAGCTTCATCCTTATTATTCACTTCTGCTGTTAGACACACACTGCTGGACACAGATATAATTGAAGTAAAAACAATGTTATTAAGATTTCTATAAGTGTCGATTTATGCCTTTACATTTCTGCGCTAGTTGACTTCAAAATTCAATTAATGGGATTTATAAATGTCAGGGATTCGAACCACGACAGTAAGTAGTTCGATATCCAACCAATTCATATTACTTGCTAGTTTTTATGTAGAAACTACGCAAACTTACTTATGTGTAGGTTATTGTAGTAGCTTTGTATTTTATTTTTTGTCTAAAGTACCTATAACTACTGTACTAAAGGAGATATCCAATATATTTGTTGTATACATTACAACAACTAATCCCTGTCAAAACAAATAAGAGAATTAAAATAAATACCGTAATATTGACGAAGAGTTGAGAGTAAATCTATATCAGGTAATCCATAACAGGGTTATCGTGATGGATAACAGTGTGTACAGAGAAAACACTTCATTTTATAGATAGTGATTGCATCGAAAACTGTTAAGTATTGAGATTTTTATCTGATGCTACCACTAACTACAGAGGCACTCATGTGCCAAAGAATACGTCAAATTTTCCTGCCTTCCTGCCTTTCATGAATAAAATCATCATTGGTCATTATTTTAAGACCTATTTTTACTCGACTGACCCAGAAGGAGGGTAAAGTTTTCACCCTTATGTGTCTACGTGCTTTAGTATTAGCTGTTGTTCCCACCAACTAGGTGCATGTGACTTGAAAAGGCCAAATAAAAAAAAAGACAAAGACATTTCAATACTTTTGACATACAAACCGAACGTATTGTCAAATATAAATAATTATTCCGTAGATGTCGTATCGCCGAATGTGGTGAGACCAGCAAGAGTGATAACTTCGAGCCTAGCTGGGTGCTCAATGCCATTCCCTCAGCAGACAGTAACACCGGCTTCCAGAGCTGCAACCGCTTCGTGTCACAAGGCAATGGTACCCTGGCCTCGTGTCCTGCTAACTTGTTCGTTAGCACCACCACAGACTGTGACGGTGATTTCGTCTACGCGAGAGACAACTCCGTGGTTTATGATGTTAGTACACTAATGCCACTAATATAATAATTTATGTAGTTTTGAGAATAAAGATAAAGAAGAAATAAATTATTATAATGACATTGTACAGGGGCTGTTTTACGTAGGTAGTTATCTTAGAACGATAAACGTGACAAGGATAATTACGATAATATTCATAAATTCTGTGATTATAATCGTATTATTTTCCGGTAATTCCATGATAACTAAGCAAGTTTATAATAAACAAAAATATGAAAGCTAATAAGTACTAACAATAAGAAAAAAAGTGCATACATTTAAATAATAATGCTGTTTGTTTTCAGTTCAACCTTGGATGTCAAGATTGGCTCCGTGCCCTAGCTGGCACGCTCAGTAGTGTCGGCACTCTGTTGGTGTTGCCCATTACTGGTTATGTGTCGGACAGATTCGGTAGAAGAGTTGCGCTTATCATCAGCGTGTTCAATCTCGGTCTGTTCGGGTTGATCAGGGCCTTCTCTGTCAACTACGCCATGTATCTCGCACTGCAAATGTTACAAACCACTTTAGGTGCTGGTACCTTTAGTTCTTCATATATTTTTGGTAAGTTAATAAATTAATTGTGTTAAAAGTAAATTTTACTCTAATTCTCATTTTAGTAAATGCTATAAATTTAATCTCAAAACAATACATTTTTTTTGTTTCACTTCGCGCCAACTTGGATTACGAACGACTTTATTACATTGCAGCTACTGAATTTGTTGGTCCACGTTACCGAGTAGTGACTGGTGCTACCTGTTCTGCGATGTTTGCTGTTGGTCAGGTGGTGCTCGGTGGCGTGGCCTGGCTCGTACAGCCCTGGCGCTACATGATCATGACCTTGCACATCCCCTGCTTCATCATCATCGCCTACTACTGGTTCTTGGAAGAGAGCGTCAGGTGGCTGCTCGCTAAAGAGAAATATCCCGAAGCTAAGAAAGTACTGGAAAAAGTAGCCAAAGTCAACAGAAAGCAGATTAGTGATAAATCAATGAATGCGCTGTTGAATCCGCCAGCGCCAGCAGTAGTAGTAAGTTATACTGTTGATAAATATATAATGTTGATTAGTATTTTAAAGCCAAGTCGTCGTAGTTAAATTGCCATCATAATTAGCAGACAAAGATAATATATTTTGTTATTTTAGGTCGATGAAGAAGAGAAACCCAGCGTCATTGTGGCCATTTTCCGCTCATCGGTGTTGTTACGTCGCGTGATGACCACTCCTATTTGGTGGATCACCACCACATTCGTCTACTATGGTTTATCCATCAACGCGACAAGTCTCTCTGACACCATGTACCTAAACTTTATCCTTACTTGTGCTATCGAGATCCCTGGCTTCTACACGGCAGTGTTCATCTTGGATAGGATCGGCAGAAAGCCTACTCTTTCAAGTGGATTCTTGTTCAGTGCTGCTTGCAATATTGCCTTCGCCTTCATACCTCAGGGTGAGTTAATTTATCTTACTAATATAAAAAATGCGAAAGTTAAGATGGATGGCTGGATGTTTGTTACTCAATCACGCCAGAACGGCTGGACGGATTTGTATGGAATTTAGCACATTGATAGATTTATAGTCTGAAATAGCACATATTATACTACTTTCTACCGACACACCACGTGGGCGCAGCCATGGACTTGATTACTAAGAACTATTTTCCTCAAGTATACTCCAAAATCTAAGAAAATTATACATCTTCATCGTACATTGCAAAGGTCTATATTTTTGTTTCAGATCTGACGGTACTCCGCCTGGTTGTGTACTTGTTGGGCAAGTTCGGTATCTCAGTGGTGTTCACTTCCTTGTACTTGTTCACATCAGAGCTGTATCCCACGCAGTACCGCCACAGCCTCCTCGCGTTCTCTTCTATGATCGGACGCATCGGTTCTATCACTGCGCCTCTCACACCAGTACTTGTAAGTTATATTTGATTGATATTTATTATTCACGATTGCCTAATATTTCCATTGAATTTGTCCGATTTTTCCCGTTTCCTATATATGTGAATATCGGGAAATTCTTTCTATGATGATGATGTTAATCTTTTTATATTTATGCCTGTAATTAATTTCTGGGAGTTTCTCTGTGCACAAAGATCTTCTAGAACAACAGATGTTTCTTAATACAAAATACTTTGACAGGGTGATTATTGGCACGGAATCCCATCCCTTATGTTTGGAACAATGGGCATCATCTCCGGACTCCTCGTTTTGACGCAGCCGGAGACCCTCGGCACTAAGATGCCTGACACGTTGGCCGAGGCTGAAGCTATAGGAAAACCTGAGTCTATGCGACGAGACAATAAATAATAAAAAGAGAGACTATGGACTATGGTAAACTTAATTTTAATTTTCGAATAGACAAATTTAGTTATTAACAAGAGTGTGGAAATCAATTAAAGAAAAGGCATAATTTAAATGTCTTGTAAGATACACAAAAGGTAGAAGTAAATTAAATTCAATCTTTTTTTTCTAAAGAGTCTTTTTACCAGGCAGGAAACAAAATTGTAAAGCCTCTTTTTACTCGACTGACTAATAAAGAAGCCTAATATTTTTTTTAAATGTTTAATAGCAGGTGAATGAACAATTCTATTTACAGCAGTGGACTGCAATAGGCTGAGATGATGATGATGATGATGATGAATTGACTTTTATAATTTATTAATTTTAAAAAGATATTACTAGTATCTATTGGTAATAGTTTTATATTGTAATATGTAATATATAGTACACACAACATAGATATTATACATAGATATGTTTTTGAACTTGATTGCTTAACATCATTTTTACCCACGACGGAACGGAGACGGTATATGCGTTTGGGGTGAGAGGCTGTGTGTTTGTGTGTTTGTGTGTTTGTGTGTTTGTGTGTTTGTGTGTTCCAACATAATGCCTTATAGCACGGAAACGGTTTGACCGATTTAGATGCGGTTTTCTGTAAAGTGTGTGCGGCTCTTGGGGACAGGTTATTAGATAGGTGTTATGTTAATAGCTCGCCAGGGGGCGCTACAATACACTGATTTCATTGAATCCTTTGTGCCCTCCTATCTTTAAAACGATTAGACTGATTTCGATACGGTTTTCTGTAATGTATTTGTGATTTATCGAGGATTGTTTTTGGATTCAAGATTTTGTATTTTTTCGCCAGGGGGCGCTGCTATAGACTAGGCAAACCTATGTTGATTTCGTTGAAACCTTTGTGCCCTCCTATCTTTAAAACGATTAAAGCGATTTCGATACGGTTTTCTGTAATGTATTTGTGATTTATCGAGGATGACTTTTGGATACACGATATTGTATTTTTTTGCCAGGGGGCGCTGCAATAGACTAAGCAAACTTATATTTACAGTTATCTGTAAAATAATTAGACCTGTCACTGCATAGGGACACGTAGCATTGTAGTACTGAGATATTGATTACACTCATGAGGTTAAGCAACTTCGGATAAGGTCAGTTCATAGATGGGTGACCGTTTATGCAATTTTAGGGTTCTGTACCTCAAAAGAAAAAAACGGAACCCTTATAGGATCACTCCGTTGTATGTCTGTCTGTCCGTCTGTCTAGAATATTTTTCTCAAGAACGTATAGAGATATAAAGCTAAAATTAATATCATTTACTTGGATCTGCAAACCCTAAGCGTAAAATAAAAATCAAAATTCTAAGTTAACGCAATCAAAAGATACAACTGTTTATGCTCCATTTTTGACGATTTATCTTGACGATCATAATCTATAGGGAACTTACCGTTGACCTAGAATCATGAAATTTGGCCAGAAGCAATAACAAGTTGCACAAGTAAAGGAAAAAATCCGAAAACCGATCTTGTGTTGTTATATCACTGAATATTAGTACTGAGGTATACAATAATAAGCCTAAAAAAAATTAGTAAGAGTGAGAATTTATTCCAGACTGACGTTATATAAACACCTACCTACCTTATTTATTCTAACTTATAGGTATCCCGTGCTCGGGGTGTAACCAAATTTTCATCATTTTTGCGATAGCACGCACCGTTTTCGAGATACAAGCTATTATAGGTGGAAATCTGCGCTAACGCCGAAGGCAATCCGGCTACGGCAATCAATGTGCGATAGCTAAACTTAACACCCCCCGATTCAAAGCAATCCGAATCGGACTGTTAGGAGGTTAGGGTTTTTTTTTTTCACACCACCCATTTTTTTTTTTTTTTTTTTTTTTTTACTTGGGGAAATGCCTGACGCATACCCCTCGGTCTTGGGGAAAGAACCGAGGGGTTATGTGGGGCTTGCACCCACTAAAACCCCAAGGTGTTCCTCTCGTCGCGCTCTGCTGTGGTCACGGGAGCGCAGGAACATTCGTCCGCGACCACAGCGACGATGGCCCGCTACGGGCCCCCTCTCTGCCGGAGCTTAGCTCCGGCGGTGACGTGCGGGAACACGCACACGCCACCAGAAGACGCTCGCGGCCGACTTTCCCCAAAGTCGACCGGTCCTGGCGTGGCGGACGCGCTCAGCCGGGCGCGTCCTCTTCTCGGGCTATTACGGCGGGAGGTCGCGGGCGTAAGCCCGCCTTCTCCCGCCTACCCTTCGACGGCGGATCGGGTCACTGAGGGCATCGTCTTCCCTCTGCCGTTCCGCCTCCTCCTTCTGCCTCATCACCTCTTCGCAGAAGGAGAGCACTGCTCCCCAGTTCGTCTCGCTCTCCAGCATGGCCTTCACCACTGCTGGGAGCGAGAGATCCTCGCCTATGATCGAGGCCAGTGCAGCGCGCTGACCCGCCCACGCCCCGCACACCTCAAGGGTGTGCTGGGCTGTGTCCTCCGGGGAGCCGCAATGATGACAGATACATTGCGGCTCCCTCCTCGCGACCCGACACAGGTACCTCCCGAAGCAACCATGCCCCGAGAGCACCTGCGCCAGGCGATAGGTCAACGCCCCGCGTCTTCTTTCGGCCCATTCTCTGAGAACGGGCCGAATGGCCTCGATCGTGCGGTGACCGGCGCTCGGTTCCGCAAGCCGCTGCTGCCACCCGTGAAACAGGGCCTCTCGAGATCGGCCCCGCAGGTGGCGCAGTTCCTCCGGTGAGGGCTCTAGCCCTCGGCTGCGGAACTCAGCCGTCAGCCTGTACACATTGGCCAGCACGATGGCCTCCAGCTCCCAAGGTGGGGCCCCTGCCAAGACGCAAGCCGCACCGTGTGAAACGGTGCGGTAGCACCTGACCGCCCTGCGCGCCATTACCCTCTGCGGTTGTCGCAGAAGTGCAACGTTCTTGGCGCACAGGGCGTCCACCCACACTGGGGCCCCGTAGAGAGCCATCGACCTGATGACCCCCGCGTACAGGCGACGACACGACGCGCTCGGTCCCCCTATGTTGGGGAGCAGGCTGCCGAGAGCCAAGGCGGCGCTGGTGAGTCGCGGCACCAGCCGTCGGAAGTGCTCCTTGAACGACCATGTGCCATCCAGAATGAGACCTAGATAGCGCATGGCCGCTCCCACCGCTATGCTCTCACCGCTCAAGATGAGCTGGGCCCCGGGAGGTGGCTTCCTCCGGGGTCCGTGAAAGCACAGCGCTTCCGACTTGTGTAGGGCCACTGTTAGGCCCAACCGCCTTATACGACCGACGACATGGGCGGCTCCCGCCGTGGCGACTAACTGCGCCTGACGGAAGTCCCGCCCACAGGCCGTCACCAACGTGTCATCAGCGTAACACGTCAGTCCCACGCCAGGAAGGTTACTGCCGCGGAGCACCCAGTCATAGGCGATGTTCCACAGTAGGGGTCCAAGCACCGACCCCTGGGGAACACCGCACGACATCCGCCTTTGGCAGCGACCCTCCTGCCCCTGGTACACCACGACGCGATCTCGCAGGTAGTCAGAGACGGTGACGCAGAGGTAGGGAGGCAGCCTGTGATAGAGGAGTGCCTCCCTAATACACTCGAAAGGTATCGAGTTGAAGGCGTTGGCGATGTCAAGGGACACCGCCAACGCCACCTCGCCTCGCGACACCGCCTCACCCGCGATTTTCCTCACTTTGAGGATCGCGTCTACGGTGGACCTACCCCTGCGGAAACCAAACTGGTTGTCCGACAGGTCGGGGCCCTCCGTCGTCATGTGCCGGACGATGCGAGAAGCCACCACCCTCTCCAGTAGCTTCCCGACCTCGTCCAGCAGCACTATCGGTCGATAGGACGACGGAGAGTCGGCTGGGCGGTCCCCTTTACGTAAGAGGACCAAACGGCCTGTCTTCCACATTTGTGGGAAACGCCCTTGCTCCAGGCAGGCTGAGAACAGCCTGCGGAGTCTACCCTCAAGGGCGTCGTCGTCGAGGGCCATCACCCAGGCTTTGCCCGGGACTCCGTCCGGCCCCGGAGCGGTGTTTTTGCTCCGGAGCCGTAGCACGGCAGCGCCAAGCTCGGCTGCCGTGACCTCGGGCACCTCGACGACGTTGTCGTCGGTCTGGCTCTCGGCCGAAGGTGGCGCCATCGGTGGAGGCGTGTGCTCCTCTCTGTGCGGAAACAGAGTGGACACCACCCTCTCCAGCATATGCGGCTGGAGAGTCTCCGTCACAGGTGGTGCCCATGGACGGAGCTTGCCTCGCACCTGCCGGTATGGGCGACCCCATGGGTCTCTATCGAGGGAGGCGAGAAGTTCCTCCCTAGAGACCTCTTTTGACCGGCGGATCACCACCTTCAGGGCTGATTTCGTCTCCTGGTATGCAGCCTTCAGGAGAGCTTCTCTGGCTTCGTCGCGGATACGACGTCGACGGCTTCGGGTGTACTGGCGTCGCGCGGCTATACTCGCCGCGCGTAGGTCCGTCAACTCGTCGGACCACCAGTACACCTGGCGTTGCGGGGAGAAGGGCTTGGCCCGGGGCATCGCTGCATCGCAGACGTTCGTCATAGCACCCCGGAACCATTCAGCCTCTTCCTCGATCCGCACCGGCCCCTCAGGTTCAGGCACCCATGCCTGTGTCAGGGCCGCCGCCACAAACGCCTCTCTATCGAGGCGCTTGATAACCCACCGTCGATTGGTCTCGGACAAGATCGGGCGCCCGGGGCCGTTGGACGCAGAGACCGACCACCGGATGTAATTGTGGTCGGATAGAGTCTCCACGTCCTCTTCCACTGCCCAGCCCCGGATACGGCCAGCCAATACGGGACTCGCGAATGCGACGTCCACGATCGACCAGCCGTTGTCTCGCACGCACGTCGGGGCAGAACCCCGATTGAGGAGAGAGAGGCCGTGAGCCGCAGCCCACTCCTCCAGCTCTCCCCCCCGAACGTTGGCCACGGGAGACCCCCACGCCGGAGATTTGGCGTTGAAGTCCCCCGCAACCAGAACCGGCGTCGGGTGATTCCGCCCGACCACCTCTCCGATCTCGTCCAAGAGCACCTCGAAATCCGCGAGGGTCCCGTTGGGCGAGAAATAAACTGACACAACCAGCATCTCGCCCAACAGGGCTGCAACGAAGCCCCTACCTTTCACCACTCTCGCAAAGCCAGACACCCCGAGAGCGGGCTGGATGGCGATGGCAGCCATTCCACTGACATCAGCCACCCAGTTGCCCCTGTTAGGGACTAGGTAGGGCTCCGACACCACGGCCACGTGAATGGACCACTGCGCCAGAGTCTGCACTAGCAGATCCTGCGCTCTGGCGCAGTGGTTTAAATTCCCCTGGAGGAAATGGAGGTCCATCTATTGGACCTCCATTGCGCCCACCGACTCAGCGGTGCCACCGGCGTTGGCCGGTGATAGCGCAGGCTGGGACGAGCTTGCAGTTGCTCGGTTCCCAGCCTTCCTCCTGGACTTGGATGGGGACGGGGCCTTACATTTAGGCCCGCCCATCCGGTGGTCCGTGGGCCGCTTGGCAGCACCGCACAGAACGCAGTGCGGCGCCGCCGTACATCCGGCAGCCTTGTGCCCTGGCTGGCTGCACCTGAAGCACAGGTCGCCGCGGTCCACCTCCGAGGTGCACATGGCTCGGGTGTGCCCAAGCTCAAGGCACTTGAAGCACCTCATTGGGCGGGTCTCTAGCAGCACGACACGTGCTGAGACCCAGCCCACAAGGAGGCGGCCTACCTCCGTCACTTTCTTCGCTGCCATGACGGGGCAGCGAAGGACGAGGGAGCCCGTGCCGCCGGTGGCTCGGCGGATTGTACCGGCCTTGACGGCCTCCACTGAGCACCCGCCGGCTGACGCCAGAGCCCCCCTCACTTCCTCCGTGGTGACGGAGTCATCCAGGCCGTTTACGCGCAACTCCGCGCATTTTACCGGCCTGGAGACGGCGACCTTCTCGGGAGGTAAAACTCCCCGCAGCTTGTCAGCCAGGGCGTCTGCCTTGGCCTCAGCCTCCGCCCCTGGGACCTCCAAGAGGGCAGCCCCAGTCGCGGCCCTCTTGAACCTTACGGCCGCGATGTTGAGGTCGGCCAGCCTAATTTTGGCCTTGGCCTCCCCAATCACGGCCGCGTAGTCCACGCCAGCCGCGACGGCCTCAGGCTGCAGCTGCAAGATAATTGCAGCCGAGCGTGGAGGCCGTAGCTTGGGCACCCTCTTCGGTGCAGCTGCTGATTGCGCAGCTGCACGGTTGCCAGCCGCCGCCTTTCCCTTGGACCCCCGTTTGACCACGGTGGTCCAAGGTGCGTCCAGGCTCTTGGGCGCGGGTGGCAGCGGACGGGGCTCCGGCTGGATGGCTGGGGCCAAATTTGGGGACTTCTTCCCCTTTTTCACACCACCCAGAAGTAAGAGCCCCGCGAAGCGGGGCTCCGGCGACCTTTGTGCGACGGATGAGCACACAAGTCAACAAAAAAATAACATAACATATAATATAGTCGAAGCTCCATACAAATTCCATTCATTCTAGAGCTTACATGGTAAGATAAGGCGCTTCTTAAGAAGTTTAAAATAAGAAAATTCAAATGATAATTTCAAGTTATAAGACTTACTGCAACAGTAAATTAAAAAAAAATGTGTTTCTTCTATAACTTAGTATAAAACTTTTATTTATCTGTCAAGGTTCTTAAAATTTTATACGAGTTACTTACAGTTAGTAAGATAGCGCTCTTTGAAAATATTTAAAATAAAAAACAAAATTAAAAATTTTGAAAAAAACCCACGACGATAACATCTATACAAAATAAGAAACGTAACATATAAAAAGGTTTAAATAACTTTATTTTAAATCCCCGACGAAAAGAAAATAAGTAGCGTAAAAACAATCCCAAGAAAATTCGTCGGGGGCTGCCAATATCATTACTGTTTCTAGTATTAAATATATATTATAAACTAAATATTGTTAATAATTAGGTAGGTATCAAATACATAAAACTGCAATACTTTCGTTCATTTCAAGTCAGGGTATGGCAGCCCTCGACGGATTTTCTTGGGATTGTTTTTACGCTACTTATTTTCTTTTCGTCGGGGATTTAAAATAAAGTTATTTAAACCTTTTTATATGTTACGTTTCTTATTTTGTATAGATGTTATCGTCGTGGGTTTTTTTCAAAATTTTTAATTTTGTTTTTTATATATTAACGATTGTAATATCTACCTCACAAATAATTGTAGTGTTGTGTTTTGTTTAGGTATTACGTACAACATGACAAAATGCGTTGAACTTACAATGCGTGAACAGCGTAAATATATATTATGTGTAAGTTTTGACACAGTTTTGATCATCTTATGTATTGTCTTCTATCCATAGTTACTAATTATAATCCTGTATATAGCTTTAAATATAATCCTGTTAGATATAATTTGATGTGATACGTATGGCACGTGTTTGAATAAATAGATCTATTATCGTATTGCTGCTTTTTATTTTTTATTATCCTATTGATAACATTATAGATATAAATAACATTGGAAATTTTGTTGACCATTGGTCTTCTTAGTCGAGTTATCTTATTATCTTAAACTGACAGCACTTTACTGGAGTGTCCTATTGGGTATTAGTGGAAATACTATAACTCATTTAATTTTATGTTAACTTTTTAAATACATGCCAAAAATGAGAGTAAATCATATTTGCCTATTCTGGCTAAGTTTGAAAAATCTAATTGACCTTAAGATCCAAGTTTGAAACTTCTAATATCGTCAAAACTGCGTGCGTTTGTTAGAGAATTCTACATTATCGTCAAATCTAAACAACCAATATTTATTAAGATTATATTATAATGCTCATTATTTTAGATAACGATATGTTATCTAATTGTCTTGTTTTAAAATTCTCACTTAAATAGGGAAGAGTTTCAAAGAACCGTGTCCTGGTTTACACATTATTTAAAATTATTATGGAGGTTAAAAATGATAACAGTGAGCTTCAAATGCTGGATGTGGGCAACAGGAATTGTCCTGGTGATATAAAGAAGAGCAGCGAGGTTGACAAGCCCATAGACCTCGACGATGTGTTTGTCAATGAGCTTGACCAGTTTGGTCTTTTTCAATTCAAGAATCTTCTCTTGGTATCTGTCCCTATCATAATGTGCGCCTTCATTAGTGAATACATCTTCTCCGCCGCAGCAATTCCTCACAGGTTTGTTCGAATCCAATTCTTAATTCACAAGCTTTAGAGGAGACCCGTGCCCAGCAGCGGGTTGAAATGATGATGATGATGAATCGTTTTATTACTGAGGGTTTCATTTAATTTTTACCTTTAAATATTTGGAATTGTTTTTAATTTAAAATTACTATGATGACTTAAGTTAAAAAGGAATGAGAGGGTCATCTAGCTATATTTTTATAATCAAAATTAAAGAATTTAATAAAACAGATAAATCAATCTAAGTAAGTAGTTCTTAATATATTAGTAATTTTAGATTTTACAAATATAAATTAATCCATAGATGTCGTATCATTGAATGTGGTGAGACCAGCAAAAGTGATAACTTCGAGCCTGGCTGGGTGCTTAATGCCATTCCTTCAGCAGACAGTAACACCGGCTTCCAGAGCTGCAACCGCTTCGTGTCACAAGGCAATGGTACCCTGGCCTCGTGTCCTGCTAACTTGTTCACTAGCGCTATCACCGACTGTAATGGTGATTTCGCCTACGCAAGAGACAACACTGTGGTATATGATGTTAGTTTTTTGCGTCTAAATCTTAAAAGATTAACGATAAGTTAGCCCAGAATGCATAATATCGCGTTCAGATGGATAAATCAATACAAAAATGAATTTACTAATAAATGTCAAATTAACTTGCTTTCCAGTTCAACCTTGGATGTCAAGATTGGTTTCGTGCCATCCCTGGCACTCTCAGTAGCACGGGTAGTCTGTTAAACCTGCCCATCACTGGCTATGTCTCAGACAGATTCGGTAGAAGAACAGCACTCATCCTTAGCGTGTTCAACTTGGGATTATTTGGACTTATCAGAGCCTTTTCTGTAAACTATCCAATGTATTTGACATTTCAGCTGCTGCAGACCACGTTTGGTGCTGGAGTATTCAGTTCTGCGTATATATTAGGTTGGTATAATAAGGTATGTATGTTAAAGGTTTACTGGTAGAGAATGCTTTTAGCATTAAGTCTACCTTTTGTACACTTACATTGTATTTGGAGCAATAAAGTGTTTGACCGATTGTTTCCAAATTTACCTTTTTTTCATCATAGCAGTATAAGTAAGCTTACATGTTATTATTGCATTAATATTATATTACAATATTCAAGTCGTTTTTTTATCGAAATATCTGAATTGTAATAGATTTTTAATAATTTCAGCCACTGAGTTCGTCGGTCCCCGCTACCGAGTATTAACCGGTGCGACATGTACATCTATGTTCGCTGCCGGACAGGTGGTCCTTGGTAGTGTAGCCTGGGCCGTCCAACCCTGGCGCTACATGATTATGACTCTGAATATTCCTTGCTTCGTCATTATTGCTTACTACTGGTTCTTAGAAGAAAGTGTCAGGTGGCTGATCTCCAAGCAGAAGTATGCTGAGGCTAAGAAAGTATTGGAAAAGGTCGCTAACGTCAATAAGAAGCAGATAAGTGAGAAGTTAATGAATCTCTTGATGCATCCTCCACCATCTAAACATAAACCAGTAAGTTTAATTTTGATGCAGATTTTAGTTTCAATAAAAAAACTTCAGAAACATACTGAGAACATTAATTTAATATTTTAAAATTTAGTTATTGAGTAGGTATATATGTACCTAAGTCACATATTGCAATACGAAAACAACTATAATATTATGATGAAATCTCTCCTTTTAAGGAAAATGAAGCAAAACAAGTGAGCATATTCGCAGCTATCTTCTATTCCTCGGTGCTGCTCCGACGTGTGATGACCACGCCTATCTGGTGGATCACCACCACGTTTGTGTTCTACGGGCTGTCCATCAACGCGACCAGCCTCTCAGATAACATGTACCTAAGCTTTATACTGACGTGTATCATCGAGATCCCTGGGTACTTCACTGCTGTGCTCATATTAGACAGAATCGGAAGGAAACCAACCCTCTCTGGAGGATTCTTGTTTAGCGCTGCCTGTAATTTTGCCTTCGCTTTCATGCCTCAAAGTAAGTTTTTTGTCCAAGGCTAATTTATTTAAGGGCATGAAGCCATAGTCACATAGTCCTGACGTACCTAAGGCACATGATTACGTGCTATATATTGTCAATTGTCAGAAGCCATTTATTGATCCTGACTTGCATCATAATTTTTTTTTTAAAGATCGCAATACTTTTACAATTAATCATATAGGATCGTTGGATTACGATTTTTTTTGTTCTAGACCTGACATCTATTCGCCTGATAGTATATCTGCTGGGCAAGTTTAGTATCTCTATGGTGTTTACGTCATTGTACATGTACACGTCTGAGCTGTACCCCACACAGTACCGGCACAGCCTCCTCGCGTTCTCTTCTATGATCGGACGTATAGGGGCTATCATTGCACCACTCACTCCTGTTCTTGTAAGTATAACTTGAATGTGTTTGGCTCTATGCAAATTTGCCTTAAAAATAAACTAATTCCACAGATGGATTATTGGCACGGCATTCCTTCAATGTTGTTCGGGACCATGGCTATTATCTCGGGCCTCCTGGTGCTCACGCAACCTGAGACTCTCGGCACTAAAATGCCTGATACCTTGGTTGAAGCTGAGGCTATTGGAAGATCGGAATCTTTGAGAGAAAAATATTAAATACAGACTTTTAAACTTTCGCGACTTGTACACATATCAAATTACTTTAAAACGGGTCTAAGTCACGTATTATGTTATAAGGAATAGTAAATACCTTATTTATTTGCCCGACGTTTCGATCGAACACCACGATCGGTGTAATTCGATCGAAACGTCGGGTAAGAGTCTGGTTCATCTATCATAAATATAACTTTATCCCGAGCAAATGAAAAAAGATATGATTTCGGAGGAACAAGCCTAATATACAAAATTTGGTTATAATATAATAAATATTTTTCTTTGACTGTCAAAATAAATCAACTTTAACTTAGATTCGTTTAAGTTAATGTCTTGTTTGAAGTTATACCTCGATGAACGGAAGATAATTTATGCAAATATTTAATGAAATAGCAATACTAATATCTGGTAGGTCTAAGCTAATTTACACTGCAAGCTTTGTACCTTAACCCCAAAGTTATCATCGTAAGTGATAAGTGAATGAGTGACAAAATATAATTAACTAGTTCACAACAGACTTGAACAAATTAAGATTAATACAACTGTCTGTACAATTTAATAACTATATTGCTCTCTCATAACGAACGGATTATTACTTATTTACATTACAATAATATGTAATGATTATAATCGTTTGTGACGTTCTAATATAATTAAAGACTTTGTTTTATTTGTTTTGTCTGTTGTATAAGTCGCCAGTGCGCAGCACGTGCGTGACATACTGTCTCATCACGAACATGTATCTGTAATCACAATCGTATTAACTACATATGATTATTTATGTAGGTACCTATGATAAACCGTCATGTTTAGCGTGTAAGTATAAGTAAGACGAATAATATGTAGTTAGTTGTTGCGGAAGTTATTTGCTTCTAATAAGGTCAATTATATGAAGGTTGGTTTAGGTTAAAGTACTTAGTGTTTGCAAAAATCATTCAGTGTAGACAAAACTGCCATAAAATTCCACCTGGATGTTTGGTCACATTATTTCTAAAATATCGACATGACGTTTCTAGTGGTGAATGTTTCTATACGCTTAAGGCCTTCGGTAGAGTTAATATGTAGCCAGTTGAAGGTTAAATAGGTTTGTAAGTCTGATATTCAAAAACTATAACAAAACATTTTGGAATATTGAAGAATATAATTCTAAGATTCGGTATCCGGATACCGAATCTTAGAATTATATGAATTATCCGCAAAACAACTATACTACTCCGGAGTAGTATAGTTGTTTTGCGGATAATTCACACATATTGTAGGGCCTATCGTCATCATCATTTCAAAGTATAAACATGCCACTGTTGGGCACGGGTCTCGTCCTAAGAATGTGGAGAGAATTTAGCTTATTATACCACGCGCTGGCCAGACGGGCATGTATAATGTATATGGTTTGTTCCGATTTTTCAGTGCTCTTTTCTGCAAAACTGGTTGACATGAGGTAGTGATAGTGACATTATGTATTCTTAATCCGTCACTACACGGGGTAAGCAGGGCCTATGGTGTAATGGTATTGTCAGTTTAAAAGGGAAATGGAAACAACGATAATTTTTCTATATAAATTATTATGAACACTTAAAAAAATAAAACTATACAATACTCGAAGGTGTGCGAGATTCTCGAAAGTCAACAAAGCAACTTTGTCTCGTACATAACATATTTCACAATATCGTGTCGGAGCGCTCAGCGCAGGTCACTATAGTATAGACTAGCTACAGACTGACGCGAGGGGCTAGGCCAACCTTTATAGGATTTACAATTCCAGATTATACTAAAATTTATCCATCACCATAGCCAACAAACAAATATTTGCTCTATTGTTATGAAATTAAGAGCGCATTTTATTTTTGTTGACTATGGCGATGTTCACAGATCATTCATAATTTTGTGAATTTAGCTTTTGTTGAATACCTACTGTTGTAATAAAATAGGTTTTTGTGCTCAAGTAATTGCATTGGTTTGTCAACTGCATAACACAGCACAGGTGCGAATATAGAAGGGAAATATTGACATAGGGCACCTAATTTGTTTATTAAATTTATTTATTGATATAAATAATTATTATTATAACTATATTTAACTAATAAATATTTAAGTGACGACGACGACGACGACGAATGGTTAGAGTGACCGGCGTGCAAATCACGCGGTCCGAGTTCGATCCCGACCGGCAGTACCAATGTGGATACCACTTTGTGGAATTTATATGTACCTACTAGTCAAGTGACTTACCATCTGCTAACGGTGAGGCAAAAATCATGATGAGAAAATCACATACACTAGAAGAAATTCTAAGTGTATGTCTGATCCACTAACCCGCACTAGGCCAGCGTGAGTAGATTATGGCTCCCCTCTCAGCTCTCTAGATAGAGGAGAGGAGACCCGAGCCCAGCAGTGGGACATTAATGGGTTGCTAATGATGATGATGATGAAAAAATATTTGTTTTATAGATAGATTGTACAGTAATAAGAAAAAGAGTTAGTGTTTTATTATTACAAGTAAATAATTTAATAAACTTGCTGAATAAACTCATAATTTGCGAAAAACGGATCACAGTAAGTATTTAAAGAAACAAATTTGTTAGAAATGGACATTCTACAAAATGCTAATAAATAGACGAATATTATTATTTAGGTATTCTCTTATTAACACGAATATTGTCATTATTTTTGCTGCGAAACTTCACAAGATAGAAAATAATAGTTATCCGTTTGATAACAAACCAAATATGGTGATGTTTTAACACCAGCTAGTAAATAAGCTCTTCCTTTAATAGTAGATGTTTAAGATGATAAGAACGCCTTGTCCTAATCTACTGTGTAAGTAACTTTGTTTGCAAACGATGTTGATTCACTAGTCGTATTATTCTCAAGTCTAACTTATGTTTTAGAGCGTTTGTCAGACATCATTGAGATCGTCATCGCATCTTACAGGAACTCATAACGATTACTTAATAGCTATAGTATAAATATTAATTAATACAATTTGTATTACATTAAGACTTAGAGCCGTAAGCCGTATGTGACGATAGCGAGAAAATTGGAAATGTATTTATTATACCGACAAGGAAATTATCCACCATTATTGGATATTATTAGCAAATCAAAATCTATTCTATTATTATAAAGAGTAGAGTAGAGTTTGTTTGTTTGTTTGTTTGGTTGAACGCTAGGATCTCAGGAACTACTGGTCCGATATGAAAAATTCTTTTAGTGTTGGATAGCCCATTTATCGAGAAATTTATAGGTTATATAACATCACGCTACGGCGAAAATAGTTGAGCAGTTGTCAAATAAAGAACGACGGGAGTGAAGCCCCGCGCGACTTCTTCTTCAGGACTAAGTGTATTCCACTGTTCACTAATACATTTCCACTATTCCCGACAGCGGCACATTACAAGTAGTAACAACATTAACCCTGTCAACTCACATTCTCTAAAGTTCTTAACACGAATATCACACAAACATGAGCACTTAGTTCACGTTGATCTATCATTATCTGAGTCCAAACAACGTAGCTCTGGCGACTGTGCCACGCCAGTGGCTACAATCTATGGACTTAATATCAGTCTTTTTACATTTCACAAAGTCTTTATAAACATCACAGAGGCAAATCCTTGACCTGAGCGCTGACCGACTCGTTGTCTATCTTCTCAGCGTCAGCGATGTCCTCTGGCAAGGCTACTTGGCTGGTGTCTGGCAACAGTAGCGCTAATAGCGCCGCCCCTATTGCCACTATACCAAACACCACGCTTGGTAAGCCAGACATGTATTTGTCCTGTAACATATGGACAATTGTAAAATTTAAAGAAGTACTTGCTTGCTTTACCTGTTTATAATTTCTATAAAGCATGAATTAGAGTAAATTTGCAAAATATATGTTTTCTGTATCCAGATGGTATCAAAATGAGTTCGGGCCACCTGATGGTAAGCGGTGACCGTAGCCAATTAATATCACAACCCGAGTTGCAAACCCGTACCTAAAGTTCTTCCCATCCAATGAGCTCTGGACACCAATACTCAGTCAGGACACACAACAATGTTATAATGGCGGACTTCTGTAGGATAGTGATACTTCTGTAAGCGGGCGGCTTGGTTTGAGCGCCAATTACTTAATGTGCTGTCAAAAAAATATGAAAAATCTGATTGAAAGTTGATGAAACTTACCAGTAAAGGTGCTTGCGGAGCGAGCACAGCGCCGAGCCTGCCCACAGTGTTGGCGATGTTGGTGAGCGAGTTCCTGGAGGTGGTGGGGAACACCTCCATGGCCACCACGTACATGCTGAACATGCCGTAGCTGCTGCACATCTTACCCGCCAGGTAGAACAGCACCGACGCCCACCAAACTGCTGCGGAAATTGCTCTTGTTGTCATACGTATAAAAATGTTTATATCTCCACTTGACCAACATTAGTGCACAACAAGAGTATATGAAATTTCTGTTTCCATTGGCCTTTACCACACAAAGTTCTGTCTTTGACTGTATTATACGGGCCTTTAAGATATTTTGAAAACTAATATTCTAGAAGTTGAAATTCTTGATTTAGAGTAAATCTTTTTTAGGATTTCATTGTAGTGTCAATAATTGCAACTAAGTAGGTACATACGAGCGTTAAATTTTGAAAAGATCTTAGTTCACTAATTAAAATTTCTGTTCCGAGTCTTTGTCAAGTTAAACTTCTAAATCAATTACAAAATCAGTGGAACAAAATAGCTTAAGTAAGCTTAACATTAACTGTTAATAGACCATAATTAGACAAACTGAAAGGCGACAGACATAATGACAAGTTACCAAAACAATGACACATAAAAACGCCACATAATTGGATAAGTGTGCGTAGCGAGAAGCTTAAAATTAGTCACGAATTTGTTTGAATGGATGAAATAAGGAAGTACTAAGTTTATGAATTAATACAGAGAAAGTAAGCAAAATATTTAGTGTCTATTCAGTTTTACATATAAATGTAGTTGTTGTGTTTGAGCAATGTAGGGATAAGACATATTATTGTTTTGCTATAATGATAATAATAATTACTACATTATCTGAATCTAAAGAAATTCCAAACATAGAATAGTAAACACTAGATGACAGATAAATTATTCCTAATGACAAAACTACAACAAATAATATACCAATGGTAAATACAGCCATATAAAGCACAACAATATATCTTTAGAATCATAACATGTTACATTTATAAAGGAATATCAAAAATGGAGTGAAGAATTAGATTACCGACATGTAATGGTTAATGACAAAACTATTGCAGACAATAATAATAATAAAGCGCTAAATAAAGCAACAACAATATATGTTTGTATTTGACTCACCTTTAGACACAAAAGCGGACGCAAAGAAGAAACAACAACACAGAGTATATGCGACACAGATGGGGGCCTTTCTGCCAAACCTCGTGAGGGTGAAGGCGGTGATGATCCTGGTGGGTACGGAGACAAGGAGCAAGCCGGAGAAGTTGATATACTTGTTGCCGGACACGCTGGTCGAGTTGATGATTGTGCCGTTGTACACAAACGTGCTGCAGATGAAGCAGCAGGCGATAAGCGCCACACGCAGCAGGATCGTGCGCGAGCGCAGCACTGATAGAAGGTGCAGCCGCTCTGCCGGACGATCACCTTCCTGTACAATAGAATATTTAAGTTCCAATCCCACATGAGATAAATATTTGTGTGATTTGTAGACACAAAGTGCTCCCAGGCACACAGGGTGTACTTTGTTGTATGTTTTTAAAGTCCCCCGTGACACGGAGCTTGTCTTAGTGCGGAAGAGACTTTCATAACCAAACATATATATATGTATAATAATATAGGTGGGGTAAAGTTATTGTATCATAATACATTTGCAACTAAAAGAATAAAATCTAACCTCATCATTCTTATTCTTAACCGTAGTAATATTCGAAAGCATCGCCTTCGACTTATTGGAGAGCTGTATTTTATTGATCTTAGCCACTTTATTCAGCACCCTGACAGCTTCGTCATTCTTGTTGTGTGCTAGCAGCCACCTCACTCCTTCATCCACGAGGAATATATAGAACACGACGACCAACAGAGGCGCGTATATGGCCCTCATCATGTAGCGCCAGTACGGCACCTTCCAAGCGATCAGACCGAAGAATGCGCTCCCGAAGCTTGACAGAATGTCTGATATGCAGGAGAACATGACTCGACGCTTTTGACTCACGAGTTCTAGTGCTGAAATACAATAATTAATAAATAATAATACTTATTACTACTAATCAGTTCGATTTAAGGCTTATTTGATAAGATTATGTATTATTTTACTTGGTTAATCAGCAAAAATACAAATTCAGAGATACTGTTTAGCGGTCTTATTTAAGTTGAATACATTTCTTCTAATAAGAGGATAATCTAATAACAAATAAACAGAGGTCTGGCTGTTTTTAACATTCTCCTTGACGTCATAAGATGTTGTGCTCACTCTTTCGTCATGTTTCTGATATTGGATAATCCGTTTGCGTAGTAGCGTGTAGGAGAAAGTACCTATTTAACTTTAAAACAATACTTAGGAAATTTTAGTTATGTTCATGCCGCGGAGTCATATTCAAGACGATACATCATTTTGATCGATATTTACATGAATGTGTTTTGTCTGTTGGTATAGTATAGAAAGTTGTATGTGCAATACGTACATAGAACCATAGATGCGTTGCCATAGCCCAGCGCTGTCTCTAGGAACTCCAACACTAGCAGCATGTAGTAGTTGACAGAGAACGACTTGATGATACCAGCCACACCGACCACCAGTGGTGTGCATACTATCACTACTTTGCGGCCGTACCTACAATTCATAAATCATTTAAATTCTATTTTTTTTTCTATATACCACAATGGTGGCAAACAAGCTTACGGCCAGCCTGATGGTAAACGCTTACCGTTAACGCTAACCGCTTAAGTACTCCTGGTATGGGTCGTCCCAACACCAGAAGCATTTAAAGTATGCTGCCGATACTGAAAAACCCCTTCTCTCCCCAATGAGCCCAGGATAAAATTCACAAGCAAGAACACAACTCAATCTTATTATAGCCGCTGTATTTTATAGAGCGGAGATAGTTCCCCAAGCGAGTGGCTCAGTGTTAGGGCTACACAGAACAAACCTGTCTTTTTTCTGTGGGCTACACCCTGTGTGGGGTTGGGAGTTTATAAAATATGTACCTATTCATTTAATGGTTTTCTGCAACTAAACTATGTGTTTAGAAGTGTCACTCACATAATAGCAGTAAATGAATTGGACGATTAGTTTTTTTCAGGACAAGATAAAGTATCGCTTATTTTGGTGAGGTTTATATCCAGCAGTGGACAGTTACAGGTTAATGATCACTTACTTGTCTGATATAAGGCCAGAGATCACGAATGAGAATACTAGGCCCAAATTGTGGACGGTACCAATCAGCGTCCTCTTCCACGGTTGGCAGCCCAGGTCAAACTGAAAGAACACCATTGTTATTTTTCATGTTAAATTACAATTATTTATGTCATGGCTAAAGCCAGGTGTGAACATAAACTTAAGATTAGCCGGCCAAATTCTGATTTAACTAAAGAAAATGACATTCCATTTTAGCCGGTTAACGTACATGTTAACCGAAACGAATCGGCTAAAATAATATATTCAATGGACGCGCGGAGACGAATATGTCACGTGAGGAGGAGATACGATGCGCGCATGTTGCAAGGTTTTTTTTATTTTGTTATTTTGACTGATTTATTCTTTTTTTTTTTTTTTATTCTTTTTTAAAAACAACACCCGCACTAGGGAACAGGCCCTGTGTCGCGGGGAGCTTTACAAACATGAAACTAACGGACACAAAGTACACCCAGACTAGAAACAAATATATATGAATCACAGAAATATTTGTCTCGTGTGGGAATCGAACCCACGTCACCCAGCACGGCGATGTAGTGGCGAGGCGACCACCTTAACCACTGCGCCACGGTGACAGTCAATTATAATATCTTTAATCGGCCGATTGTTTTTTTTTATTTATATATATGCTCTATTATTCAAAATTCCATTTAATTGGGGTTGTCGTTATTTTATTTTAACTGTAATCCATACATATTATAAAAGGCTTGGTCCTGACTGACTGACTGACTGACTGACTGACAGACAACGCACAGCCTAAACCGCTGGTCGTAGCGACTTGAAATTTGGAGGGTGTGTTTGTCCTAATGTCTAGAGGTGTACTAAGAAAGGGTTTTTTAAAATTCAACCCCTAAGGGGGTGAAAAGGGATAAAAACGATTGTATGAAACTTTGTTTTTTAACTTATAGATTTGTAAATTTGTTTTGGGGTACTACTATCAAAATAAAAAATACCCCCATCAATATTTTTGACAAGGGTGGCTTTCGATGGGTGAAATTGGGAATGAAACGTTGTATGAAAAGATCTTTGTTTTGAAGTTCACGTTTTGCAAATTAGTATTGGGATAGGAACTTAAAAGGTTGTTTTAGCTCTGCCCTGCCATTAGCGTCTAACTATAAAACTATACCCACGCGAGCGAAGCCGCGGGCAAAAGCTAGTTTTTTATAATTGTTTTAGTTTTATTTTAATTATTATAATTGCAGTTTTAAGTTTAGAATAATATCAGAAAGAGGAAATATCTATTTATTTGTAATGAATACCCTCAGAAATTAGGTACAAGACTGATTTCAAAAATTCTTTCACCAGCAGGCTACCACCAACATTAATCCGCTGGTCAAAGCTTGTAATTTACACTCTAAAAGTTTTCTTTTTGAATGAAAGTGATTGCTTATAATATAATTAAAGCTTTTCCAAACGAACATTAACCTCTCCTCGAAGTTAAACCTAAGTTTCGCTGGATAATCTTAAGTTATTGTTTACATCTAACTTTAGCTGTAACATTTAGACTTTCTAAGTCTTTCTAATAACATTATTTTCATAATAAAGAAGTATCTGTCAAGCGGTGTACTCATATCGTTTACATTTTGTACATAATTATGTTGTCAACGTATGCAAACATTCAGTAGTTAATCAACTAAATTGATAGTTTTTAGATTGCAACGTGATGACAGAAAATAGAATTATGATAAGCAGTTGTATGAAGTATCATTGCAATGATTGAGCTGCCATCGAAAGTGTGTCGAGAGTCAGAAAAATATTAAATAAGAAGAGATTTTTCAAATGTATAATAAGTGAAGTAGCGTTATGTGGAAAGTTGAAGTTAATCTTCAAGTGTTTATTTAATAAAGTCCTTACATTTTTATATACTGAAAATTAGATAGTTATTTGATATTCATTGTGAATAGTAAACATTCTATTCATAATGAATATCAAATAACTTATTCAGTTTTATTATAAATCGGAGAGACAAAAATTAGAGCGTTAATTTTTGAATTTTCCTTTGCAAAAAGTATTAACCCCTATTAACCCCTGACATAAAAAGAGGGATTTTGTGTGTCTTTATGTCATCGTAGTTCTTAAACGAATGGGCCGATTTTGATGTGCTTTTTTTTGTTTGCAAGTTGACATGATCGTTATGGTTCTTGGACATGTTTTATTAAAATTGGTTCAGCCGTTTCAATCAGCTCTTGTCTGTGGAGACTTAAAATTTTCAATTAAGTTTTCGATCCTCAATCTATTTCATATCTAACTAATAGTAACTGCCTCGGTGGCACAGCGGGAAGTGTGTATACGACTGCTGTGCAACAGGTCCCGGGTTCGGTTACTGAGTCGAGTGAAAATTAATAATAACTTATGGGGTTTTCTATCAAGAAATTCCAGTACCTATTGATATTGATGCAATTGTAACTAATAATGATGATTAAAAAGAGTGGCCTAAGTTTCTTGCCAAGTTCTTGTCAAAGCTCAACCTTGACTAGTGAACTGGCCTTAGGCAAATTCGCTGACACCATTCTTTTGGCTTTGTATGACGTTTATAAGTATCATGTATTAAAGATTATGACTATGACCGTATTTTCCCGGAGTTTGGAAAATAAATGTTCTCGGTTGATGACATCGTCCCCTATTTAATGAGACCAAACATAGCTGGCAAAATGTGGATGTCATACACCTCTGCCTATCGCTGGGATGTTACGATTATTTCATATCACATTATTTGGTATACGTCATTCAACAAAAAACACCAATTGCTCAACTATTGTAAATTGTGATCATTACATGTATTTCTATTTGTCAAATCTAGTTTATTAAATAATGATGTGGGGTCCACGCGCTACTAATGAAGCACGTTTTCAATAGCACGCGGCTGTGCAGGTGGATCGAAAAGTGCTTGATAATAGAGATGACAGTATAGCGATGTTTACACATCATAACTAAACACTATAATTTAGTCTTTATGTGATGATTTAGATGTGCTAGAGCAGAACGGGACCTTGAACTTGAACGATCGACAATGACCGTCACACAGCTAGGCTTGCACTAAGTATTCGGTAAGTTTGTCTTGTATTGTATTCTTTAATAATACAGGTCATATTTAAAACTTGAAATCTGTAAAAAGCGTTTTCATAGTTATAAGACCAGACGCAGTTTTCATCTCATCATTCCACTGGATCACATTTTCAACATCATTCGTATCTAAATTTCGTTTGATCTGCTGTCAGATGTTGTGATGTAAGCATGACGTCATTCTCAGGTGTAAGATGAATGTGTTGCTATAGCAACAAGTACTACTTTTGGTTGGGACCAAATAAGCGCAGAAGTTTAGAAACATATACCTTTATAAATAACTCATGTTCTAACTTTAAAGTATGTTAATTGCTGCTTTGATTCTGGAAAGACTATTACGAGTATGTCGGGTGACAGAAATAGTGTCACTAACTAAAACTATAGACCAATTGTAATTCTAACTACACTATCAAATGTTTTTGAACGCCTAATACATTTTGGACAATCATCAAAACATCAATCAGGCGTTCAAATACTACCTACTACCTTAACTAAGTATCTAGAAGATCATCATCTACTTTCTAATACACAATAAGGTTTTAGAGCTGGTTGATCAACAGACAATGTTGCACTTGCCTTGTTGACTTCCAAGTGAAACCAAAATGATAATCCTTGAAAGAGCACAAAGAATTTTCAAAAATCCCTCAAAAACCTTCAGCTCATTCAAACCTCGTTTATTCTCTACTGCAATACTGTGTTAAGAAGCCCAAACACTAACTGTGCGTACCAGCTATACATACTGCCAACTGTACTTCTTAAGCATATTGACTTACCTGAGGATAGGAGAAAACGCATAATCCTCACAAGGAGAAACTATGCTACAAGTATATGCGAACTCACTGCTCACAACTCCACCTTCACACAGCGATTCTTTCTCTTCCGAGGAGGTATGTTATTATATATAATAAATTAAATAAAGAATTAATATTCTAATTGTCATAAAAACTTATGTAGGTATTTATAAACTCAAATCTTTGTTACTTAATCTAGATTACGATAAAGCAGAGGAAATCCATAATATCTCCTCGTAACATTATTATTAGCTAAAATATTTTCATCTATAAAAGATACAAATTAATGTTTACTCACACACAGTGTACTCGTGTTTGTATGTACACACACACACACACAAGAATTGGGACCTGAAGTTCTAAAATACAGCTCCCACAAATTTCACATAACCTATGACAAACTATGTCCAGTAGTGGACTGCAATAGGCTGAATTGATGATGATGATGATGACGTCAAACTCATTTGTCAGTGTTTGTGATGCAATAATGTAATTTGTGTAGATGAATAAACAGCACTTAGGTTAAATTAAAAAAAATACCTTTACATATTCGTGAAAAAAAAGTATGATTGATGTAAAAAGCTTCATTATTACTATTTTATGACACGCAAAACATTTATTTGATAAAAAATAATTAAATAAATTATACCTATGTATTTATGGTAATTAGGTAAACAGAAAAACAAACATTTTCAGTTGTTGTCGTATGATTGTCTAAGGTTTAATAGTCACCACTTATGGACTCACAAGCAACAACAATGACAGAAGACAAAAGAATGTAACAAAACTATAGACTAGACATACTATCTAGGTGGCACCGTTTATTCAGAATAACCTATCTCTGTTCTGTGGTGTATTCTATGCGGGTGTGGTTTCTGAACTCGGCACAAATATTTGTATGATCTGCAAATGTTTGTTTCAGAATTTGTGTCTTTTTCCATGTATAATAATTATGTATGTATTTAGAAATTTATATGTATGATTATAACTTTATGTTTGCTTACTTTGAACTAGATGGCGCTGTGTTAATAAAAATGTCCCAAATATTTATTTATTTATTGATTTTGTTTTTATCTAAGTACTTGTTACCGTATATCGCTGGTGCCAATTTATCGTAGGGATCCATTGTACTGTACCTACATTACATTATTTACTTGAGGTCAGTAAAAGTCATCCTATGAATGTCGTGTATCAGTACTTTAACCTTTACTCTCACAACAAACAGTTATAACCAAAGAAATTAAATACCTTAAACTAAATAAAAATCCAAAACATAATATACTCACTTCAGCAACAATACTGTTTTGATCCTCGTACACAACTTGGTCGCACGCCGTGGTTATATTCCACGGGAAGTTCTTCGGGGTGCACATCCCTTGGTTGCTCTGTATATAGTTGTTATTATCGGCGCGTTCGTAAGGAATTATTCTATAGCACGTGTTGGTGCTGTTCGTCAACGCGTATGATCTCCATGACGGGTTGTAGCTTGAGTCTTTTGATTCACATTCTGGTACTATACATCTGAAATAGTACAAGATACTTTATTACGTTCAGTTTCAATGATACAGCTTAATGGTGTCAGGAGTATTCGTCAAGCGGCACAGTTCCTTTTGTTATTTGTATAGCAAATTATATGATAGTGACAGTCTTTTCAATATCAGTGTATTGAAGGATTAAGAATGCATAATGTCACTACTCCATCTCAACCCGTGGGTGTGGTAAAAGGCGATTATTATAAGGTAACAATCGCCGACAAGAGCACTGCGAGAAATGGAAAATTCGAAACAAGCCCTATATCGACCCGTCTGGCCAACGTGTTATAGTAGGTTAAACTCCCTCCATAATGTTTGGAGGAGTTTATGGGTTGAAATGATGATGATGATGAAAGTCTTTTAGCCTCTATTAGCTTTGGGAGATTTTCAGTATGGGATCTGATATACCTACTTTATTTAGTAAGAAAGATGCCTTTTTTATGTAATCTGACATTAGCCTTTTGTGTGCCTAATCCCATTCTTAACATCTGTAATTTATGTTAAGTGCTTTGTGGTAGCTAAATTCCAACTAGACCAGTCAGTACAAACCATAATTTTAGAAGTTTGGTTTAAGATGTTAAAGTACCCCGTAACATGTAAAGTATGACATTGTATATTGGATCGCTTCCTGCTCACGACGCGTTTGTGTAAAATACAAACGGAAACATTACCAAACAAACGCTACAACAACGCGCTACGGACTGTGGGTGAGCAGAGTAGTACGTCATAACGGCATTGTATACAGCTAAGTGAACACTACGAATATAATATATCACTTCCCTGTGTGACATAAGACGGGGCTTGTTGTGGTTATTAGACATAATATAATATCAATCCCTGCCGTTTCTGGGTTTGATGATGACCAGAAAGATTAGTACGGGATCTCAGAAACGGAAAGACTTAAAGTCAGTCACAATTAATAACTGAGTCAACGGGTACCCATTATTTTATAAATATTTTAATGTTAATTCGTAAGTGTAGTTAGGTAATACCTGATCTGTATTTAAAACAAAGTACTTATGAAGGTCTATGTAAATATCTAAATCTATGCGAACGAAGTCGCGAGAAGTAAAATAGTAAATAAAAGAACGTTAGTAATTTTATCTGAAAGTATTTTATGAGTAAATAAATTTATAATATTTTCATTTAGTATTTCAATACAATAATTTATAATATTTTCATTTAGTATTTAAATACAAAAAGCAAAAGTGTTTTGTATTTGAAATAGTTAATTAGAAAAGTATTTGTGTCTTGTATTTATATACTTTTTTTAAAGTATTTTGTACATCTCTGTGTAGTTCCTAGCAACGAGTTTACGTCACGGTTAGTAATGATAGCATTATGTACAATAATGGCTATATTACAAGTACATGAGGTAAATGTTTCCGTGTAGTGACGGATTAAGAACACAATACATAATGTCACTACCCTATCTCCATCCGTGGGTGTCGTAACGGTAAGTAACCTTATGCAGACAAGAGCACTACAAGAAAAGAAAATTCGAAACAAACCCTAGTGATATAGTAAGCTAAATTTCCTCCACATTCTTCGGAAGACCACCAGGAGCCCAGCAGCGGGACGTTGGGTTGAAATGATGAAAAACAACGATAAGGTATAAACGAAATAGAATTAATGGCTGATATAATGTACAATGTAAAAGTACAAATTTTTGTCGAACAGAAAGGCTTCGTACTTTTAAAGGAACGTACCGGTCGAGCGGTCGTGTTATAAAATTCTCAAATTATGCTGTAGATTGAATTCTAATCAAATTATACATTAATGTAAGTATGTCTTACCTTCTAACCTACTTTGTTTATCCTTCATTCAAATTATAATGAGACAAAATTATTTATTAACGTGATTATTATGACTGGCCTGTTGGTCTAGTGGTTAGTGACCCTGACTGCTAAGCCGGAGGTCGTGGATTCGATCCCCACCCAGGACAAATCTTTGTGTGATGAGCATAAAGGTTTGTTCTGTGTCTGGGTGTAATTTATCTATAATATGTACGTATTTACAGTTGTTTAGTACCCATAACACAAGCAAATATAATTGCTTACTTTGGGACTAGATGGCGCTGTGTGAATGTGGTAGAATATTATTATATTATGGTAGAATATTATTTAAATAAGACTAGTCGGTTTGCCGGTAAGTGACATAAGCTAAGTATATTTTTATTGATCCCGTGGGTCGTGCGAGCAAAGATGAGGGCTGATGCTAGTCACATCAATAATATAAGTCGTAGTCACTCTTGACAGAGTTGTCCAGGTGGTGACTTGCTTGTTATTTCGTCAAAAGTATCAAATGACTTACCTAAAATTGACCTCAGCAGCTGTGAACACGTAGTTGAAGTTGCACATGTTGAGGAAGGAGTCCCTGAAGGCGAGCAGCAGCAGCAGCAACAGTTGGTACTTGCCGAAACTGCCCAGCTCGCTCAGGATGCCGTCCAGGTTGAACCCATCCCCGCCACTCTTCGAGTTCTCCTCTGACATCTGTAGCAGAAGAGTTCAAGTTAAATTGACTGTCACTACGGCAAAGAGGTAACTGTGGTCGCCTTGCCATTAAAATCACCGTTCGATCAGTTCATCAATCAGAGTTCGATTCCCACACGAGACAAATATTGGTGTGATTAATTGATTTCAAGTGTAGGTGAACTGTGTGTCAATTGCATGGATGTAAACATTTACACATTAAATATAATAATATAAACAAAATATTACAAATAATCATATTATAGCGTCTAGACTTCTAGAGGCTTATAAACCCAAATTTTACACAGGTCTTGTTATTTTAATGACTTAGTTAACATGAATCGAAAAACGTAGACAAGGCTGTCGGCGATGAAGGCTCCAGGGTACTTACTGGAACTTAGGAGCGACACGCACTATTGATAATTTTCCACAAAGCTTTCCACAATGCACTTACACCGACTTGTGTCTATTTTGTGATCTAAATCCGTCACCAGAACCAAACATAATGAATGATACAGAGAACTATCGAGAATCACTAAATTTAAATATGTAAAAATTTTATTATCACACAATGTAAATGTTATATAAGCTGGTAATAAGATGGACATACTGTGGCATTTTGTATCAATTCTTTTATTTTTGCATATTGTTTTAAGTATACTTCATTAGTGGATACAACATAATCTCATTTATTATTTTCATATAAACTTGAGCCCGGTGAGTCCCACATAACCGTTCCGGGTCCCCGCACGGGGCGGTAAGCGTTAACGCATTCGCCTCTTAAAAAAAAAGGCCCTGGTTTTGAGATATATCAAGTCACCCTGAGGGCAGCCAACTTGCGAACGGGACCAACAGCTTGAGGTGTCTTTGAAGGCAAGGAGACGCTCGAGAATGAAAATGCATTCGACTAATTTTAACTATACTTAGACTTCAGACCAATAAAAATTAATATACTACGAGAACATTAATTTGATATCAGGTGAGAAATTGATTTAATTTCAAATAAATATCCAACCTTGAATAATAACAAGACCTAACTTAATATCAGCAAAACTTCCTAAAACTTATTTATAGATAAATGAATGTTGAGTAAGATTCGTAGCTATAACAGTAACTGTGATTAAGAACAGGTTATCAAATGCCAAGATGAATCAGATTGATCAAAATAGGTGATACTTACTCTAATACTTGTCTCCTTAGACACCATGACGTTAGGGGCGAGTTACTTCACACTGCCTACACCACTTATCATCATACCTGTGGACAATTAAATGTTATTACCCGAATGCCAAAAAGGAGGATAATGTTTTTTATAAGAAGACTTTCAATGATAATATAATAGAATATATATTGAAGATTATAATAAGTTTATTAAAAAGTAAATAAATATAACAAATAAATAATTTAATTTGATATATCTTTACTTTTAAATAACTTTATCAGAATCTTTTATGTAGTTAAACTTATCCAAATATTAAGTTTCCCACTATGTCAACGAGTTAAATCAAGTCTCATCTAAAGCCTTATGGCTCATCACAGTACATAGAAAGTTATAATATACTCTTATTTATTCATACATAGCTCAAAATCCGATGCTTGGATTTAGTTCAATACTTATAATTCCGTAAAATGAGAACATCAATGAAACGGCTGTAAATATAGATGACTACAATTGTTGCCAAAGAAACAGCCAAGTAGCCCTGAATAAGATTTTAAAAAAAAACGGAATCATTTTATGTTGTATCATTGCGTTGTCCGTCTGTCAAGGATATTTTTCTCAACAACGCATAGAGATTTCTAGCAGAAATCAATATCAAATACGATACCCGAGTCTGTAATCCTAAATTTGGCAAGAAACAATATCAAGTTTCCCGTAAAGGAAAAAATCCAAAAACCGTATTCGTGTAGTTATATCACCCCTTCCAATAGGTATATGACTACTAATATTCTAGTAGTATATTAAAAGGGTACCCATAAAATGAAATGAGAAAAAATTTGAGTAAGAAATAAAGTTTATTCCAGACTGCAGTTACATAAAGACGGTGCACCTAATTTTACATATTCACGTACCTATTATTATCTTACATTACAATCACAAAAAATATATATAGATTTCGCATAATCGTACGGAACCCTCAGTGCGCGAGTCCGATCACACTTGGCTGGTTTTATTTTCTCAATGCCAATTTAATCATACGAGTCGGAAATGTAGGGGAAAAAGAGTATTAAAATAATAATAGACCAGGAAGTAAGAGAAAGACATAGTTCCATTAAGTATTCATGTAGTTCATAACAGGAATACAATAAACTTGACGTTGACAATATTATTAATTTAACGGCATGACTATTATAAGTGGCTCATCGGCATTCTCTCTCGAGGTGTTGATAAACTTGAGTATTCACTTGTGATGAGCATTCTCGCTCATGTTACATCCATCATTTCAACCCATAAACGTCCCATTGCTAGGCACAGGTCTTAATTCTTTCTTCTAAGTTTTGGAGAGTATTTAGCCTACTATGCCACGGTCGGGTTGGTACAGGGTTTGTTTAAAATTTTCCTTCTCTCGCAGTGCTCTTGTCTGTATAAGGTTATCCCTTAGTCGCCTTTTACGACACCACGGGGTAGAGATGGGGTGGTGTATTAGGTTTTCCTAATCCGTCACTTCACGCTCAAAGCTACATTTCAGCAGAATAATCGCAAGCTTTCAAAGGCAGCTTCGTGAACTATCACAAAAGCATTCGAGAGAATGCTCGTGAAAATAATTCGTGGCTCTGTTCAACGTTCGGTAAAAGTGGCGAATGCTTGATGTTATCTTAAAGTCTATCAGCACTTTTAGGACAAATTGAACACGTAAAGATGATTTATTATAATAATAATATTATTATATTGTAGCAGTTTCAATCATCAACGTAATGTAACAAATACATTATTATCATGTCAGCCGTCGGAAAAATATGTATGAGTTAGTATAATGTTGTTTAGACATTCACACACAGCGCCATCTAGTACCAAATTGATAATGCTATTAATATGGATACTAAACAACTGATAGAATACTTAAATAACTTTTTTTTTGTAAAAATGTACATATTATAGATACATTATACTCAGAAACATACGTAAAACAAACTCAAATACACACAGCAAAAATTGCCGATGTGCACAATTTCTCTCACAGTACTAATTAAATGCATTTATCGATTGTTATTATACATATGAATAAGAATAGGCATAAGAAATAGGAAATAATTAAATGAGTGAGTCATAATAGACCGAGTGGTTAAGTTATTCTTACTATTAAAATGACCATACAATTTTTATTCGCATTAATATGTTTCCACTAGCTGTCCCCCGCGGCTCCACCCACATGTAATGTTTTTCCCGTGACCACAGCAATTTTCCCCTTTAGAGCATGAAGCTCCAAAAATCCTATCTCAGCGCAAATATGAATCTACGTTACAATATACAATATATTTGTGGTTTTGTGTCATTGTGGTCTCTCTAAAATCATTTATAAGAAAGTATTCTTTCAAACATTATTTTCGTGTAATTCTAGCTCAAGCCGAAATAGCCTATCTTTAGGCTCAGAATTATTACCGAGTTCATCAATTCAGCCTATTCTGTATATTTCTTCTTTATTCAATCCACTGCTGGAAATTGATCTTTTTTAACACGCATCAAAAACTCGGACCTCCAACCAAACCCAGGGACCTTTTTCAGGTCGTCGGTCGGTCCACCTAGCTGGGGGGAGTAATACTCTACGTTTCCCAAGTAACGGTGTCTACTCCAGGACACGCTTGCTCCATCGTTAATCGGTCCTCCTGCAGATGTGAACAGCCCACTGCCACTTCAGCTTACTTATTAATATAATAATAATATAATATTCTACCACATTCACACAGCGCCATCTAGTCCCAAAGTAAGCAATTATATTTGCTTGTGTTATGGGTACTAAACAACTGATATACTACTTAAATACATTTTTTTTGTAAATACATACATATTATAGGTGAATTACACCCAGACACAGAACAAACCTTTATGCTCATCACACAAAGATTTGTCCTGGGTGGGGATCGAACCCACGACCTCCGGCTTAGCAGTCAGGGTCACTAACCACTAGACCAACAGGCCAGTCGTATTCTACGAGCTATGTAGGTAACTTTGATTGTTTTTCGAATTACTTCGCTTCTGCGTTTTTTTCTTAAAAAAGACGCTGAGCATAGCTCGTTCCATAGCTTGCTGCGAGACTTTAAGTTTGTGGGCTAGTCCTACAGTGAGTGACCACGTTTGGGCACCGTATTTCATTACTGGTAGGACGCATAGATTGAGGACCTTGTCTTGCGGCATTGCGGTAAAGGTGGAGAGAAAACTCAACTTAGCTTACCAAAAAATCCCGAGTTACTTGTCTCTTAATGTTACAGTTTGGCCAATTTACTTGATATTCATTTATTATGATTACAATTTATAAGTAATGATTATAAATCTATTAAGATATTTTCTATGATTGTTATTATTCTAATGTATAAGCTATTAGAAATAATATTACGGTGAAAGTAAAATCCATTCTCTAGTTTTATTGTGAAACATTAACAAACATCCCAAGAGAAACAATACAGTACTTCTCACTCACTCTGGCAAAATATTATTAGATATTTTTATTACCTGTGAATGCAAAGATAAATTAGTCACGTGTCTTTAAGACTAATATCATCAAAAAATATTTTAAACACTTTATAGCCCGTGAGGTTTGCTTCCTGCTAGATGCTCCCTGTATCACAACATATACTCGTACTTATTGTTTTCGACTACTATTTAATTTTCCCAACAGGCGAGTCTTAAACTTATGTGCCACTTGAATGACGATAAACATCGGTCAAAAACCCTTCAAAACGACACAATTATATAACTTTCACATAACATAACACAACATACTTGTGAACACACTTCAAGGAAATTGTTTTTCTGTTTGTATGTGCACATTAAATTATTCGATCAGATGTTTGTTATCGCGAACACATCATATTGTTGGTTAGTACCATTATTACTGTGAGTAAAAACAGTTATTATTTGTCGAAATTATTGCGCGAATGACGCGCTGACTATGACGTCACGTCGCCGCGAGCTATCCATAACGTGTACCATTTTAGCCCGGATGTTAATACGTAACATGAAGATATTGGCCTATTGTTTCCATAATGCCCAGACGGATTGGTATAGATTTAGACACGTAATGCCAGGGTCGAGGGTTAAAGTGCCGATGTGAGTTTGAATTTTTCCATTACTTATTTATTATTTATAAAAAATAGATTTATTAGGGCCAATAGTGACCATTATGTAACGTGCAAACAATATTCCTATATTTAACCCTTATTTAGGAACATAATTGCCCTGGACCACACCTCTCAGTCACAGTTGATGCAACTAAAGAATGCTTTGACTGACCCGGCCCAGGCCACTGAACTTACTGTATTCAAAGTGACAAAACTGAAATAATGTGTAACAAAGACGGAGTATACACATGTTGTGAGTCACTCGGTCGGCCGCTGTGAGTCTGTGACCCACTTCTGTTCATTATAAGTTTTGTTTGTTCACAATAAGACTAAAACTGCACTTATGAATGGAACCGTACGATAAGAGCAACAATTTAAACCACTTTGCCCGGTACACTGTTTTGGTAACAACTGACCTGTTCGATTGTAAGAAAGAAAAAAATCGGCCAAGTGCGAGTCGGACTTGCAAAATTCCGTACGATTATGCAATTTTTTAATTATTTTTTTTTGAGGTTGGAATGTAAGATTTCAGTCGGTAACGGGATAGCTATAACTTAGGTACGTAAAGATAGGTGCACCATCTTTATGTTACGTCAGTCCGGAATAAACTCTCACTCTTACTTTAAATTTTTAGGCTTATCATTAATATTTAGTGATGTAATGACACGAGTACGGTTTTCACATATTTTCCTTTACTTGTGCAACTTGATATTACTTTTTGCTAAATTTCATGATTCTAGTTCAATGGGAAGTACCCTACAGGTTTTGACTTTTTTAATCGTCAACATATTGTGACAAAAATAGAGCATAAACGCTTGCATATTTTGATTGCGTTTACTTAAAACTCTGATTTTTATTGTGCCAATTTTAGTTTGATACCTCTAGGCGTTCTTGAATATAAAGTAAAGTATTCTTGACAGACAGTCAGACAGACGGACAACTGAGTGATCCAATAAGGTTTTGGTTTTTTTTCTATTGACGTAAGGAACCTTAAAAAGAAAGAAAAACGTTTATTTGAACTTGTAAGACACACACCATACAGTTCGTAGATTCACACACAAGAAATAGTAGTCACAGTAAACTAAGAGAGGATACATACAAACCACAATTTAAACTACAGGTACGAGTAAGTCAACATACTTAGTAACTGTAATTATGTATACAAATCCTTAATTCTGTTTAATTGCGTCTCACAATTCAATGTCAAACTATAGGAGCATCGTTTGGGATCCCCTGACTGATTCTAAAATATAAACTTTTGCCTGGTGATAAGGTATTATCTCAGGCTATGATCGCGTGTGAAAAAAGCGACGGTAGTCGAATGCATAATATGTGACCATCATGTGGTCCAAGTTCGATGTTCGTGTCTTAATCTAGTCAAGTGACATACCGTCAGCTAACGGTTAAGGAAAACAAAGGGAAGGCAACTCACATACCTTTTAAGAAATTAAGCTTATTCAGCTCTCTAGACAGAGAAGAGGAGAGCGGTGCCCAGCAGTGGCACACTACCTATATAGATACCTAATCTTCAAAAGCACATTTTTGTGTAAACTTTGGTATCATGTTCTATGATAAGTGTTAAGTTCGCGCACATTCAATTATTTTGCACGTGTAGGTCTCTGGGATAGCAACTTGGTCAATGAATATGGACAAAGTTAACCTTAAACTTTGTAGTTAAAGATCAAGTGTGGCATAATTAGTGCTACTAAGTTGCTCTGTTCGATTACATTAAACTGCTTTAAATACAAATTGAAGATGTACGCAAAGTTTAGAAACTTTCTAGAGAAATGACAGAAGAGGGTAGATAGCGTATTCAGTATTTTAGAAAAATAAGGGGTAAGTAGGCTTTGTTTTATGGCTACTCACAGGGATGGAATTAAGGTGACTGAACGTCAAAGAAGATGAACTAAAATTGTTTAAAATTAATTAAAGATTAGTTAGTGAGCACATGTTAAAGTCTGTCATTGCTTACTTGTCTCTCTGTGTTAGTCTGTTTCAGTGCTACATTTTAAACTGAGAAAGTTATCATAAATTCTCCAAAGGTTTCATGCTTGTGAAGACTTTATAGAGTTGCATTTAATCGTAGATTCAATATCACCGTTCAATTCTAATAATAGTTAAATAGTAGGTTTCGATTAAGAAACGCTTGAGCAAATTTTGTTCAAAAATACAATGAATCATTAAACTTGTGTTTTCACAAAACAGTACATTTTTTTCCGCTAAAAACCGATTCTATCAAAGTCAAACCAAATCACAATAATCAAGAAATAAACGTATAATGGTGTAAAATGGAAATCAAAAGAAACATTTGGTAATATGTTTTAATTTCCGATCATTAACGGTTCAGATTATTTCAAACTATAATAATATGGTTATAATAATTAATTACATTAACAAACGTGAAAGCGTGTACGTATAAAATGAACATGCGTAATCACGTGCTAAATGAAAAAAAGTAATAAATAAACTAATAAAGAATGTTGAATACGAAAAATTCAAATTGTTGAATATTTTAAAACTGTTTTAAGTACAGTCAGCGTCCAAATTATCTTACCTTAGAGTACTTAGTTAAAATGATGTAAAAACAGAAATTCAATTTTATGTTCGCTTTCAAGGTTATCAAAATGTTTTAAGTATACAGAGTTATCAAAATATCTAAGCAAGCAGTTTCTTATATTAAATAAGCTGTCAGTGTTCATATTTATATTGGCAAATAGGCCATTCTAAGAATCTGTGCACGTATTAATTGTCGACAAAACTATCTTGTCCATAATGTAATCTCTGATATAATGGACGATAGTTTTTTATATTGGCGAACTAGTTAGTAGTTGCTAGTAATGTAACTCAGCTATGTACGAAGAGTAAGGGGTAAGTTTAGATCATTTTGACACTGACTGTATAATTTTTTTTTAATTTCTTTCATTCATAAGAGAATGAAGGCAGTTAAAAAAAATATTAATAATTATTTTATAAATATTAATATAATATTAGACCAAATCTGGTCACATGTTTCCCATGATATAGTTATTTCAGATATAAATCTATCTCTATATTAAATGATTAAACTGGGACCACTTTTAGAGCAAATAATTTTAACCTTATAATCAAATAGCCGGTTGCTATAGGCCAGTTGTCACACAACAGATATAATTATCATAGAAAGGATCCTTGATACCACCGATCCTTTAGATCTTGATACGACAAGTGTAAGTAATCATTATTCAACATAGTGGAACACTTACACCACGAGACGCGGCAACAAAGCAAAGCTCACAAGTTACGAGAACGTACTACAATTACACAACACAGAACAAATGCAACTGAAAGCCGTTGAGCATTTCTCTACGTTTATATACCACAATCTGTACATAATTACGTGTACATATACCTACTTAATTACACAAGATTTATTGTTCATCATATCCATTTGGTATAGCACTTACGAATTTCCTATTAGTCATGCGTAAGGAAATGCACCAGTTCACAATAGAGGCTAGTTCACGTTAGGTGTCTTATAGATTTGTATGGACATTCATTGGGTCAACAACCCTTTTGTACACCTCAAACTTATTGTCAAAACTGTACTTGCCAACGAACTAGAAATAAGGGCAAGTGATCAGACGTCAGTCGTCCTATACCGACTTTGACTGGCTTGCTAACTTGCTATCGCTAGCTTTTGATGTACCACGAATGAGAATTTTGTTTAACGAGTGTGTCTTATTAAATACTAAAACGCCTACTAAGATAACCACTAACAACATAACATAACATAGCATCACGCCTTTTTCCCCGAAGGGGTAGGCAGAGTTGTTTCACACCCACATTTCGCAAGACGACTAACAAAACATTAAATAAAAACATTACATCCTAATCTAAATGTGAATGCCTAATTTCAAGGAAAATCATAAATCATCATCAGCAACCCATTAAGTCCCACTGCTGGGCTCGGGTTTTCTCTCCCCTAACTAGAGAGCTAAGAGGGTTTAGGCCATAATCCACTCACGCTGGCCTAGTGCGGGTTGGTGGATCAGACATACTCATAGAATTTCTTCTAGTGTATGTGTGTTTCCTCACGATGTTTTCCTTCACCGTCAGCAGATGGTAAGTCACTTCACTAGTACATATAAATTCCACAAAGTGGAATCCACATTGGTACTGCCGGTCGGGATCGAACTCGGACCGCGTGATTTGCACGCCGGTCCCTTATCCATTCAGCCACCAACGCTCGAATCGAAAATCATAACTTATCTTCTAAAAACTGCCACGGCAAAAAAATAATTTGATTCCGCTGCTGGGTGTTACATTTCTATTGGACATAACTAAATCCGATTCCCATAATATATAAACTTAAAAAAAATGTGATCGGAATTATAAAATTGTGATATGCTTAGCCAAACCGTAACAAAAGTAGATATGTGACCACTGTCTATGGTAAGTGATCGTTTAGAGTACATTATTATAATACCCCGTGTCACATAAAGAACAAAGGATAACTTAAATTACTTGGCTATCTGTCAATTATATTATCAACTCTCAATCGTCAACTATATGCTCAACTATATAGATCCGAAATTATAACTAGCTTAATTAACTATAAAACTTTTTTCACATTCATAATTAATGCTGTCTGTTTTCACAGCCGTTATAGAATACCAAAACATATTCAATTAAATACAAAAAAAAATATTGTTTCTATCTTGTCAATATTCTATTTGCACTGTTGTTTGTTCTTTTTTCATCTTTTTTTTGCTGTTATTTGTTTGTCTTCACGATCTTACCATATCGTCATGTATGTGTGACATCTAACATGATTTAAGTGAATTATTACACTAGGCTTTCTTTCTACAGCTATATTATGTACTTGTATGAGTGTAAACAATGTTGTTGAGCCAATAAAGATAAATAAATAAAATTAATAAACATTGATAATTTAATCCATTCAGTTTCAATAAAATCGGCAATTGACAAAGAAATGATTGAAAAAATATAATGGAAACACAGTTTCAATTAACGTTCACTACTATATCTAAGTAAGTGTAAAAATGTTATGTTAAAAAATAAAAAATATGTAGTTAAATTAGATATTATTATTATTACATAGCATTTACATTATTAAGTAGAAAAAATATATACATTAATAATGTAGAAAAAATATTATCATGATATTATAGGTATACTTATAACTAAGTTATTACCTATTTAGGTACTTCTTTTAGTTAGCATATTATAAAACTGAAGAGTATTATCATGGGGATCTTCAAAACGGAGTGAAAAGGTATTAAGGGTCAGTAACGTGTCTAATGCCTCTGGTGTTATAGGCTACGGTAACTGCTTACCATCAGCCGGACCGTACGCCGTTTGCCACCGTCGCGTTGTGGTATACAAAGTGTATTTCATTTTTATGAATTTAATGTGTAATAATTTGTTAGATAAGAGCCATCGGGCGGAGAAAATATTAAACTTTTAAAAATAATACAATTTTCAAATACATGTATATTGAAGTACCTACAATATGGACTCACCAAGCCTAGCGAGTCATGAAATTTCCAAAAGTTATCGTATGACAGCATTATACGTGCCCCACAACAAGTCCACTGTCACTATGTATAAAGAGCTACATACGTACCACTGTTCTCCTGTTATTATCCTGGTAAACGTATATTACCTAAAACCACACAATTAATAGTTCGGTTAAGATATATTATCCTCAACCGTTGTGAGTACGGTGCGGCATTTAAATTAAATTTTTTTGGCTTGACTTTGTTAAGGTAGTAAATAGATAATAATATAATATTATTATGTGCCTAACACCCTATCTGACTTCTGATAACATTTGCTCTAGGCTTGTGAGCTATCCAATACTAAAAGATTTTTTCAAATCGGATCAGTAGTTCCTGAGATCCCTGATAAGTCCCACTGCTGGGCTCGGGTCTCCTCTCCTCTATCTAGAGAACTGAGAGGGTTTAGGCCATAATCCACTCACGCTGGCCTATTGCGGGTTGGTAGATCAGACATACTCTTAGAATTTCTTCTATGGTATGTGGGTTTCCTCACGATGTTTTCCTTCACCGTTAGCAGATGGTAAGTCACTTGATCAGTACATATAAATTCCACAAAGTGGAAACCACATTGGTACTGCCGGTCGGGATCGAACTCGGACCGCGAGATTTGCACGCCGGTCATTTATCCATTCAGCCACCATCGCTTTTTCCTAGCAATAAAACAAACAAATAGTACAGGATCCCTGGCATAAATTTTTTTTTGATTACTACTTATCAAGCAAATTTTTCGTGAGTAGCTTGAAATGAAACGCCCAACAATTTCGTATTCCGAAAGTTTGATTGTGGACTGTTCAATTACATACATATTAAGTAAGTAAAAAAAAATGGTCCTACAAAATCAATGATCGAAGGAGGGGACCCTTCCAACTTATATCGATAACGAGGTCATCATGATTACTAACCAGCTGATTTTTTATTTTTATTTACTTAATATTTATATAATTGAACAGTCATATTGTCCTACAAATTGCGTGGTACGTTATCCCGGTCTTTCCTTCCCGGTCCGGTATACCCTTGCTACGACTGTTAGCTACCACAATCAAACTTTTGGAATACGAAATTATTGGGCGTCTCATCGAAATGAAGCTACTCGCGAAAAATTAGCTTGACAATAATTTAAAAAAAAATTGGTCCAGGGATCCTGTACTAAAACTCTTCAGCGACAACGCGTCATATGCGAACACGTGTTGTGAATTTAACATAAAACATGTGTTGCACCTCGGAGCACGAGCCGCGCCGCGGGGCACGGCGAGCCTTGTGCATGATAATCTAATGAATCTCGATATCAACTTAGCTGTACAAGTAACAACGTGCCACGAGCTGCCACTAGCAGCTGTTTACACTTCCATACTGCAGCAGTAGTACCTAGTACAGCATGTATAACGTTTACAATAACTTCCTCAGAATAGTTTAATAATCAACTGTTTAAAACCATTAAGATCCTTACAATTATAATTCCCACGTTAAGTTTTGTTGTGTCCTGCCATACTCATCACTACATGTTACAAAACAAAGTCCTCCGCCGCGTCTGTCTGTAGCGGACACCCGACACACATTCATACATGCCGTACAACCGTTGTCTCAATCTCATGTCGTGATGGCGAGCGCGGTGACTCGCGACTTGTGAGTGAAGTTATCGCCATGTTTGATAAACAAGCCGATCGTACCCTCCACATAGAATTCATGGTTTCATTGGCACTCACAACTCCCATCACGAACGTTTTAGTGATAATTGCTATTAGTTACCATTTAACTTTATTAAAAAAAATATTCACAACATATTAAACTTTAAATTATTCAGCTAACTACTTAAAACAAATAATAATCTAACAATACTTTCTCTTCATACGAAAAGATATCAATCATAAGCTTCATTTTTATATCCTATAAGAATCTATTTTTTTAATAAGTTGTAAATACCAATGAACAATATGCAGATATATACCATCAACTTATTAACAAGTAATCAAATATAAATGAATATTAATAATATTATAAAAATAATAATTAACTGATAATAATCCTGGTGAGCTCAGTCAAACTAGAACTACTATCTGTATTGTGTGTTATCTGAGATGCGTAGCTCTACGCAGCATCTACGCGGAGCGCGTAGCGGATACATCGTAGACGTCTGGAATGTCTACGAAAATATGTACTGAGAGGGATTTCATTGTAACCCTATAAGGTCAGATAAACATAAGATATAGGGACAATTTGCTCATTCATTCAAATTGGAAAAACCCAACTGGGGAAGTGCGACCATTTCCTTTTTGTATTGCTATTGGCGGGCTTAAAATAAAATCTTATGATTTTTCCTGATTATTTTAAATAAAGCTTATTTTTTTCTTTTTAATGACTTTTTGCTAGCTAGACTTTACATGAAATTTTACTATATTTTTTTACTAGATGGCATGCTTAGAACCATTATTTTCTAGATATAAGAACATAGGAGTAACACTCACACTCACAACCAATAGACCGCGCTAAGGCGTGTGTTCACAATCAGGTGGTTTGTGTATGATATCGCTTTTGATATAATATTTATTAAAAAGGAAAAGTAAATATCTCACCATTAATAGAATCAACTAACTGCATAATAATAAATAATAAAATGTCACGTGTCGTATGATGATACACGTGACACAGACTCGTTAAAATAAAAGACTTTCTAGTAAACAAATAACTTACTAACTATAATTGGTTGACAAGTCCAAATTATGTTTATATAACGCATACAATAGAAAATAGTTTAACTATATAACGAGGCTTTATGTCACAGTTAATTGTGGAAAACTATCATTGGAACTATTTAGTTTATTGTACAGACTGTTAAAGATAAAATAGTTTTTTGATTCGTTTTTACTTTTTTAGGGTTCCGTACCTCAGACCTCGAGATATCAAGCTGAAATTAATAGCAAATACTCAAATCCCCAACTGCGAAAAAGCGATGGTGGCTGAATGGATAAGAGACCGGCGTGCTAAACACGCGGTCCCAGTTCGATTCCGACCAGCAGTATCAATGTGGATTTCACTTTGTGGAATTTATATGTACTAGTCATGTGACTTACCATCTGCTAACGGTGAAGGAAAACATCGTGAGGAAACCCACATATACTAGAAAAAATTCTAAGTTAATGTCTGATCCACCAACTCGCATTAGGCCAGCGTGTGTGGATTATGGCCTAAACGCCCTCTCAGCTCTCTAAATAGAGGAGAGGAGACCCGAGCCCAGCAAGTGGGACAGTGATGGGTTGATAATGACTCAAATCCCCCTGCAATTCCTTGACGAATCAAATATATTTGTATTGACCTGACAACAAACACGTAATATGTAATAGGTAGTGAATAAATACGAGTAGATTCTATTGATCCACACATTTAATTTTATATAACATAATCACAATACACCACTGCACTATTTATTACCTTTTGTGTACAACATGACAACTATCATTGCGACATTTATTTGGTAATTATTTACTCACCTACAACTAATAAAGTCAACTATTAATTAATGAAATACCTACTCATTAAATATTTATAATTATAAATTATTGTAAACTGTTTATGTAAGAAATTGTACATTGTGGAGAGAGAATCAATTAGAACGCAGTATCTTATTAATCTTCTCGAACTCTAATCGACGTTCGGTACATTGATTTTTCTGGAACTTATTTTCATCTTTAAAAAGACAAGGTTGCCAATACTTTTTGAATGGACATTAAAGCAAAGCGAGTCTATACCCAATAACTACTCACATTGCCAAACTCAGACACAAAAATACATTAATATATAATATCGTTTTTTCCCGACCGATAAATCTATCCTAGGTCAGCTTGCGCAGTACACTAACTAGGCAGATAGAGTTATGGCAGAGATGTTAAAAAAATATCGCTTCCGGACCGTTCGTTGGTCGATTCCTCAAGCTTGCATGGTATTATCTAACTGGGCATTGATCGAGTAATAATAAATATGTTTATTGTGTACACAAGACAATTTAACAAAGTGATTATCTGTGCGCAATATATTACTATTATTTTTATTACTTTCATTAATTATAATGGCAAACACTTGTTTACGGTGGCTATTATCTATTAAACTTAACTATCTCAGGGTCATATCACATGACCAACGCCTTATTCACTGGGTATATAAGTTGTTCCAGTTATAATTCAAGTTTGTTTATATCATCCATACTGTTCGGTCCGTGTTCAATGCGGCCCAGTCTCTGGAGATGTCTAACCTAAAATTATAAATTAAACTTTAAAAAGTGTGTTGGTCTCAAATACTAGCATAAGTACAGTACTCCTATAGCTTTAGTCAACACAGGAAACCCCAATAAAATCTCTATTAGTATATTAATATCAATAGTATATTTCAGTAATTTAAGGAATTGCCTGCGAATGTGTTTAGATTATAAATTTCCTTGAAATAAAAAAGTGTGCGTCGATATTGACTCATAGACTGTCATATGAATATCAAACAAAAGTAGGTAATCAAAAAAAATGCAACTCAAAATATAAAATACAAAGACAGGAAACATAATTAAATAAATCGGTGGTTAATGCGTCAGTCGTAGTCAGAACTACTCGTATAAATAATAAATGAAATAATAATATATTGAATTAGCGTAAGTAATTAATTATATTATTTAATTTCCCAAACCACCAGACAAGACGTGCAAGTATTATTAGCAATATATCACAAACAAATAGTTCAGGTGTAGGGTTTGCCAACGTACCATGAAGCGCAGTACTAGGTGTAAAACTAATGGAACACGAAACAGAGCTCCAGGACACAGATCTCTGATATTGAAGACAAGGCCGCCCAGACAAAACGGGACTGGGCCAGACATGTCCTTCGCATGCCTGACAAACTGTGAGTCAAAATTAGCACCACGCGCCCTGCGACACGAGTACGGGTTAGAGGAAGTTGTAAAGGTCAATATGCAATGGCTACTGCGTCAGTCTAAAGACTTTATGAGGTAATGAGCCTTGAACTTGGCTTCGTGTAAGATCACTTAATAAAGGGCTGATAATAAAGTAAAACAATTTAAAACTAATATCGCATTAGATTTTATAATAAATAATAGAAAAGCAAACACTGACGCTGAGATCTATAGAGCGTACTTGGACTTTGCTCAGACTTCACTCCAACAAAACTTTGCTCAGCCCTTTCGGTTGGTTTAATAGTCCAAAAACTCCGTTTTCTTAAAATTACTAAATTATTTTTAAATTTTGTTGCCTAATATTGGTTAAATGTAATAAATATTAAGTTATGAAAGAAATTGAGAAAGGATCGCTAATGACAGCTGTTCAATGTTCAATCAACGTTATGCGACAAAGTTCAATAGTCATTTTAAAATTATGACATTTGTACACCATTATTTTTTACAGTATAATAGCCAAAGATTTTCGTAAGTCGTCGATTTTGAGAACTTTGACTTAGCTTGGGCTTGGATAAAGTCAAAGTTTGCACTATAAATACCGATTTTGTCTTATCTCGAAAGTTTAGTCAGAGCAAAGTCCAAGTACGCTCTATAGATCTCAGCCTGAGAACCGACCCGCTACCGATGATGAAAACTTAGTTTAAAAAATAATGTAATAGAAAAATGTTGTTTCATAATTTACAATTTGACACTTCTGCTAAACTGCTCAGCAGTTTGTTGGCAGACGTAGCTCCCAATAAATTAAATTAAAACATTACAACACTTTCCATAATTAATTAATTGATATTCAAATAAAAATATTATTATTGTTATTATAATTATACTTTAGGAATGCTGAGTTATATGATATTTTCTCTCTCTGTCACTCTCTCTGTAATAAGTACTATGTTTGATTGAGTTTATCGAGAAAATATACAGCATCCTAAAATCTTTAAAATTTGCCCGGGAATGGGAATAAGTTCGCCATCCTATGGGACAACATAATACAGCTGACAAAACGCATGATGTTCCTTTTTATGTTTCTCTTTATGAATATTAGATCTTGGCATCAAAATGACTTGCACTTTCAGCACAAACTTCTCCTTCAACAGTAGGCAAATGATCTCAACTGTGTTTTTTTTACTTACGTATGTATATTACAAGATGGTGTTGCAACCACTTGGTTTCTGTCGTCTACGTCACAGGAAAACCGCACACCGTCATGTATTCTGACGTCATAATGTTCACACAGACAAAGTGTGATCTACAAGGTGACGTAACGTAGCAACACGACCACAGTTCTAGACAATCTAATTCCGGATTTGTATTGAGATGTTTTGAAATTAAGATTTCATTTGAGTTACTTTTTATGTTTTAATTATTTTTTATTTGTAAATCAAAACACACAACATATAATGTACTCTACTGTACACAATAATAATACACAATGCAACGAACAAAATATACAATAAATAAATACAATGTTTATTTCGTTTTCAACAATTGGGTATGGTTAGTTCAGCTGGAGTTTCCATTTAAGGCAATTTATGCTCGTGAGAGGAAATTCCGATAAATACAAAGTTTATAATATCAGAATAGAGCTAAACAAACAAACAAATGAAATGCGTCTAGAGTTCTGAATTTGATATTGAGATACATAATTATGAACTAAATAAAATGTATTTCAATACAATGTCATTGTGTGTAACGAATACAAAGTACACCCAGACTGGAAACAAATATTTACACATCACACAAATTAATATTTTATATAATTATATAAATTAATATTTTATATAATAAATATTTGTCGTGGGTTCGATTCACACACGAGACTAATGTCTCGTGTGGGAATACACTTGACACGGCGCGGCGCTGTCAATGGCGAGCCGACCTTAACCGCTACGCCACAGTGACAGTCACTTAGTCAGAGAGTGACATTATCTCACTTCGTAATAAGATAGCCCAACAATAATTAATTAATAATAATATTTATGTAATATTTATAATAAGATGATAGTTTTCCTCAGAGTCTCGAATAAGTGGATGCGGTGACACGTCGCATGACACATAGCCCGTCACTGGATGTTACCTAACACGTGTGTTTACAATTACATTTTGCATTGATATATCTATCGACACGTGGAGACTGGACGCCTGCAGATATCTAACATATCAATACAACGTAGCTTCATGTACATAATTATATTATTAAGATAGGCGGTACGGGACTACTAATTAATTACAAAAATACGTAACGGGACCGTACATGTATTACAGAGAGGGATACATTACTGGATTGTAGAGAGATGAGCCACTCGTAGCCTTGTTCTTTACGATTATCGAAGTTGGTTCATGATGGGTGACTATTTGTGGCAATTTCATTCTCGAGTATATCCACGCTTTAAAAGGCACTTAAAGTCGTTGGTCTCGAGGTAGTCGTTTAAATAGGAAGCCTTCTGGGCGATTTGAAAAATTTCAACAATAGGAGGTAACCCAAACTCATTTTGATAACAAGAGGAAGATGATATAGAGGAATATTGCTCTAATAATTTTAAACTAAGTGTTTACTTATTTTGCCTCTCACAAAACAAACTATATGAAACTAATATTTATGTTTACTTACAATACGTAAGTACGTAAGTACACACTATCAAACAGCTGTTACAATTTAGCAGCGCGCGCATTTTATATAATTACTCACACTAAATCAAAATGTATTCAATTCACGAAATAAACGAGTATATCTCTGAGTAAATTTAACTAATAAAGGTGGTACAATTGTAATATTTTGGAATATACGAGTATAACTGGTGAAACTAGGAACATGATACGAGCACTACCAGCTTCACCGCAGCACATAATAATATACCTACAAGTCCTACAACTTTATTTTTATTAATACGGAATCTAAAAATATTAGGTTCTAAATCATTTTACAGAATCAATTTCAATAGGCCTCTCCTAACACGCGCCATAACACTCTGTCCCTCTTCCGCTTTTCTCCGCCTTCCGCATCCAGTCAGACCCAGCGACCTTTTTTAGGTGTTAGGAGAGGCCTACGTCCTGCCGTGGACTGCAATAGGCTGAAATGATGATGATGATGATGAATTTCAATAGATTTAAGCCAATTTATATTCCGTTAATTCAAACATGGGGCAAATGCGGATTTTTTTTGGAATGTAGGGCGAACAAGCGGGGCAAATGTGAAACAAATGTGATCTGAATTTTAAATCTGATTTTTATTACAAACAAAAAAATAAATGTATACTCAAAAAAGTGCAATAAAATAAAAAAGTTATACATTTTTAGAGGCCTGGTACTAGATTACTTAATAAAATTAAGCCAAAAGCAAATTGCCATAAATAACATAGAAATCCTTACGAAGTGCGGCAACTAAACTTGAACTTTGAACAAGAAGTAATCTTGTGCCATATCTCACTAGCATGATAAGCGGAGTCCAGCGCTTAAACAAAGTCTTAATATTATACTTACTTAACTTCATAATATTAAAACCTAAGGAACAAAACTATTAATATTGGTATCTTTATTATATCATCAATGACTAATATGGTAAGTGTGTCAAGGAAAACTACACAAAAGCTCCTCTTTCTTGTAAGTACGTCAGTAGCATGACTCTATCTAACCACAAACCTTATTCACCCTCACACAGGTGCAAGGGTCGAGCGAGCTCTCAACATTAGCATCATCATCATCATATCAGCCCAATGACTGCTAGCGATAAACGACAAACTGCTATAGGTTGCGGGTGCCCGTTAGTTGCAGACGGTACAAAGAGTAGCGTAGCTTCATACAATTTAAAAATCTAATTTTCACGACAACTTTTAGGGTGTATACTGTATTAGTTCACTATTAAGGTACTAAAGCGAAAATAGATTTAAAGCGCAAGTTGTGATGTTAACTTGAGTTACATTTATATTTTATCGCCTCAATATTTTAATATATTAAATCAATTTTAATATCTTTTTTAATTTTCACTAGTACAACAAACCCTATAAAATATGTAAAATACTATTATTTATAAACAAGCTCTACTTATCCCCGGACCCTGACGAAGAAATCCCTTGTTGTTCATAATCATCTGAACATCTGCGACTATTAAGTAGTATTGAAGTTGGGCTCTGTTGGACAGATCTAATAATCTATAAAGATGATGTCATTATAATTTTCCGATGTTGTTGTATATCTCCAGTTTATAAACAAGGTATGCCGGTACTAATATTGCACGATCCGAACAATCGTGATGTTCTAAAACGATTTTTAAAGATTCAATTTACGTACCTATTAATAATTATAATTTCCGTTAGCAGTTGTAGATATTTTTACTAGTAAACAAGCACAGAGACAATTGAACGATTGTATGATTTCTTCTAACGTAAAATGAAATCTGTATACCTACTATATTTCTAAGATCTACCATCAATTCATCGGTTTTCTATGGTGTGATGGTACCGCTATGAACTATGTTATGTTATGTTACTATGTATGTGTATACAACTTTCATAACATAAATATTAAATATAAAATACTGCTACGGAATTCGTCATGTTTTCAAAGAATGTATTTATTATATAATTGTATAACATGATTTTATTTATATTGCTTACTTACTAGGTTGTTATTATCTTAATATTAACAACGTTCACGGTTATGGCTCTGGTACGTAAGTAGAAATGAATGAATCAACGTTCACTTATATTAACAAAGTCCTAAAAAACTTAATTAACCCCAGATATTTAGCACTGCACCTCGTTTAATTCTTTCTTTTTAGCCATGGAATATAATATAAATTTTACCAATCAAGTGATGAACGAAGATGAAGAAATGAAGACTCATGAGGTTAGTATATTTAAAAAAAAGTATATTATTCTATTGTAAAATAAAATCAAATGACCGCAGCACCATCCCAGAGATATCACTGCAGCGATTAACATAGCAGTCGATAAGCCATAGTCTGAATCTAACAAGTTTTCAACATTTAATTAGCACGAGGCGAGGTGACAATCAGCCTATTTGTGTTTTTATATTAATTTTAAAGATTTCCGCCGAAGGGGACTATAAAAACATATAATTAACGGACACCAAGTATACCAAGACTTGAAACAAATATGTAACAAATTAATATTTATACGCATTTATTCCTTCCATTTAACACACTATTCACCTAATTCTAAAAAGTGTATTAAACATATTTTTAAAATAAAGCTCCGATTAAATTATCAAAAAAATATTACACTAAATTGTGACGTTTAAGACTCTTAACGTGCTCGAAAAATTGTCGTGACTAGATCGACTAGATAGACAACTATCAACAAGAAACCATACGAATTCTTACCTGTACCTACAGTGTATTTAGATGAGTCACTCTCAGACTCACCAGTATGTAGAACTAATGTCGCTAATACAAACATTTGAGGGGAATAATGTTTTAGTTCACATTATCGGTAAGTTTTCATCACGCCAATTGTTATAATCATAGCAATGTTTTGTAATAGAATAATATCGGCGTTTTAATGACTATATACCTAAGTACATAAAAACTATTACTCGTATCGCAGATAAAACTGTAAAGCAGTTGGAACATGAAAACAATATAGTATTACAGCTTTTTCCCCGAAGAGAAAGATAAGAGACATTTCTCACACTTTTTAGGTTTTGCGGTTTAGAAAATAGAGGGGGAGGGACACAATGATACTTTGGGAGCGATTATTCCCGAAAGTATTCACATACGCAAATATTTCTTTTTTTTTTTCACCATTCTTAGAAACCATGTGCCATTTTTGCTTTGAAACCATGATTACTGAAAAAAAAAATTCTGTATATATATTTATTATTTAAATACTCACACGTATTCTCCAATTATCATCGCTATACATCGAGTAGTTTTCTAGTAACATGCCTGTGACATACGGACGGACGCGCGTGACGAAATAATAAGAATTCCGTTTTTGGTACTTTGGCTACGGGACCCTAAAAATGCGATATGAATGACACTCGGGTCTGCTACAATAATTTCTGATGGTGAGTAAATGTTTTTCTAGTGTCCATTTATTAAATGTTTGCAAAGTCCCCCGTGACACAGGCTAGTACACAAGTGCGAGCATCATGTTAAAAAAAATTAAAAATCTTAAGTATATCAATATTGTGACCAAAGAAAGAAGTAAAACACAGAGCAATGTTTATAACAGTTATTAATGCCTGTTTTCACATAATTCTAATAATATAATCTATGTCCACAATAGATTATTTTATAGTTTATAGCAATAACGGCGGCCTTCGTATTAGGAAGGTACACGTGTGTTATCGATTACATCATAGAACGGTTGTAACTCTCTGTGACATTTTAATGCAGCTCATAATCGTGCACCTGCCGTGTTCTGTGCCTCACACCTGGCTACACTAAACACTAAACACTAGAGCGAGGAGGACACCTCCGCGTCCGCCCCACCAACCGCAAACATGGTCCCATTGTGTTGTGAGTTGTGAGCAGCGTCACAGAACCGGCAATGTGCTTGTGATGTTTCTGGTGTACGCTTAGTTTGCCATCGTAGTGGTATACAAAATATTGATATTGTTTCCTGGCAAATTTCAAGATTCTAGGTCAACGGGAAGTATCCTATTTTGGTTTTGACTTGTTTGCTCGTCAAGATATGCGACACAAATGAAGCATAAACGGCTGTATCTTTTGATTGCGTTTACTTAGAACTCAGATTTTTTTATTGCGCCAAAGGATTGCAGACTCGAGTATTTTATATATTAATCAGTTTGATACCTCTATGCGTTCTTGAGAAAAATATGGCAATGTTAAGTGGTGAGGCGAACATCATGGACATTTAATACGAAAATAAACACGCAAATACCGCTCCCATTAGTATTAGTAAATGGGTACTTCGTGGTGTTTGAAAAACCAACCCTGGAGGATATAAAATTAAACCCTGTAGTGGAGGATATCTGGAATTTGAAGATTTATACTTAAAACAAAGTAATTATTAAAAGTCTATAAAATTAAAAGTCAAAATCTACTCGAACGAAATCGCAGGCGTATGTTAGTAAATAATAAAATAATAATGTATAGCGTACACGATTACTACAGTTAGAGAGTAAATACAATATCAGTGAAATAATAACTTCCCAATGTAATACTAATCATACGCGTACTTTGAAGGGCATGACTATGAGTGCACATTCTTTGCCATTGAAAACAAATTAAAACAATGACGTTTGTAGAATCAGATGGTGCCGAAAAATCGCTGTGTTACACATAGGCTCACGTAAACATGTGTAGTACGAGCACGTGACGTGACGAGGCTTGTTGGACACGCTCCTTGTTGGCGTGACTCTCTCTTAGTGACCGACGACGCGCGACGCATGAGGAGACCTCCCACACACACTCATTGCTCATTCACAACTTTTAGTTTGTCCATCCTTTGTTTCAAGATTTTTCACGTTAATCTAAAGTATACTGTCACCGAAACAGGTATGTAGGTAGTGTATAGGTATGTAGGTATTATGTTCGCGTCATTGCGTGTCACGGCTCACGGTGAGCTGTCGAGCGTTTTAAATTATTACCGCTAAATGATTCATGATATTTTTCTATTTTTATTCATATTTTGACTTGTCGACAAATTACTTAGCATATTTAATTTTATTTTCCTTGAAGGACATGTAGACAAAAGTACCTAACTAATCAGTGTATCGTTTCGATTTAATAGTACCAATAGGAAGCTAGACAACTCACCCCATGGAAGATTTTTGTTTTACTTTTATATTCAGTCAGGTTAATCGGTGAATAACTTTTTTCTAATGGTTCCGAAACCGCGCATTGTACTGTGTTGTACTCTTACAATAATATCAAGTTCCTTTTGTTTAATGTAAACAATCAGTTACACGTCAATATCAAATTGCTCAGTTAATCGAGATATCGAAATGAAATCCTACTAATATTATAAACGTGAAAGTTTAGATGGATGGGTGCATGTCTTACACTACTACAGCACTCCACACATTAGCTATCCGCCAGTAAAAGTCTCGTTAAAATCAATTTAGTAGTTTCGAAGTTTACCTCAAACAAAATGACAGACAAAAAATTTCCAAAGCGTTTTTTTGTTATTCGTAACGTACAAAATTTTATATGCCTACTCTAAAAAGCTGTTGATATCAGAAACAGACACTCAAATTTTCTTTATTTAATTTTTTATAAATTTAGAACTACTTCAAATAGGTATTTTTGTATGTTGTTTTTATAGTAAGCACAAAAATGTTCACATATTTACAGATGTTACATATTTACGTGTGATAATTACTATCAGTAAGTTATTGTGTGCTATAAGTGTGGGTGGACAATCCGAGGATTTCCTACTTAAAACGGAAAGGTTAGTTGTCGTACTTTTTATTCACTAACTAGTGTTATATTTTGATGTCTTAGGAAGAGGCTAGCATCTAAGATACAGGCTCGGCTTAGTTTAGTTGCTAGTGTGTCATAAACATACATAATGTAGATTATGGTCACATAATATAAAAACAAAATGTACTCAACTATGTATTAAAAAAGGAAGCTAAAAAAATTTATTGATTATATAGTAAAAACTAGATGCAGTCGTCTACCATTTGTTCAAACATAAAACCTTCTCGTATTGTACAAAACAATAATGGTAAGTGAGGTAAAAATACAACTACATTTTTTATTTAAACAGTCTGCGGAATTTATAAAAGGATCGACTTATATATGTGGCGCGTCAGAGACCCTTTCTTTCCCTCCCATCTCCCTTTTCCTCTTCGGTGGTGTTTATTCAATGCTAAGATAACACAGCCACCTCTTTGAGCGGCGGTTACCACTGACCATCAGATGGGCCGCTCGCTCGTCTGCCAACACAGTGAGTAGCCCCCTCAAACTGAACTGCCTGCCTGCGGAAGTATCTCTAACTTACAGAAGACGACAGCAACAGTAAAACTGCCTTTGTAGTGCTGTGTACTCGTGAGTAGTGGTGACCAGAGCTTATTGGGGAGGGAAGGGGTTCGAAAGGGTCGGCGACATGTGATGCTCCTGGTATTGCTGGTGTCTACAGGGTACGGTAACCGCTTACCATAAGCCGGGCCGTAACATTGTTTGCCAACTCCGTAGTGTAAAAATTGTGATTTTGGTTTATTTGAGAAAAACTGTCGCTTTTGTAGATTTTTTGGCTTATCTTCCTTGTAACAGGCGATGCTATTCTTTTTGTTTATTCATTAATTATTATTTAATTTCATTACGCTTAAATTAAATTAAATTGACATAAAAAAGGTACATCAAAAATGTATTATGTAAATTCATCACCTTTGAAAAATATTGTAGGTACTAGGTAGGTATTACATCAAACAAAATTGCAGAAGTTATGCTTTAAATATAGAGCAGTCAATGCTCTTGCTTATTTATTTTTAATTGTTGAGGTCAGGAGGTCAGTTTTAATAGTATTAATGTTGGTACGAATTATTATCTTGTTGCGTCGAGGAATCAGAGTGCGGGTCGTGAACCAATCCTGTGTCAATACTACACACTGATAACACACACCACTGCGGACTAGTCATTCTATATAAGTAGCTACGCCAGTGCATAAACAGTAAACAAATTAAGTGATATTTCACAAACATACGACTATCATCCTTATTACGTTTAATACTAATGATTAGTTTTGCTCGCTGATGTTTATTAATTGCAGTCTTTGAGTCTGGTTTGATTAGCAAGTAGCGTGTAGTGTAAAATGCAGTGTCACAACACGTACTAGAATATTAAACATGCGGCTGTTGAATGAAAATTAGTGAAAATATTGTTTAATTGTGTTCCTGTTTATAAAGAACATGAGTGTCCACATTGTTAACTATATGTGGCTGATATATTTCTTATTAGTCATTCTTAAGTTATGGGCGGATGCATTTCCCTCAAAACCAATATTTGTACCGATGCAATACACTCGTTTATTTTGATAATTGTAGCGCAATAATTAATTATTGTGATTTATTTATCGAGAGTAAATGTAATAAAAATAAATGAATCTATAAATCTATTTTAATAAATATCAATAATTCACTTGAGATACAATGTAACATTTTAACATAATGATTTTACAAATGTACAAAGGAAATATTTTCTTGTGATTTTTTTTAAAGATGTTGTAAAAAAGAAGGCTAATAATTTTCTTTTTCTGTTATTGCTTAGAATTTTGTTAAATAAATCAATGAATCAAGGAATTTGATTATCAACAAGCCCATTTAGGAGAGATTATTCTTATAACCCGTTGTTATATTCCCGTGTTATATTGCAGTTGGTCAATCTAACGCTGAACAGAACAATTAAATTATTGTTTATTCCATATAAACTTATACTGTCACCGTGGCGCAGTGGTTAAGGTGGTCGCCTCGCCACTACATCGCCGTGCTGGGTGACGTGGGTTCGATTCCCACACGAGACAAATATTTGTGTGATTCATAGATATTTGTTGTTTCTAGTCTGGGTGTACTTTGTGTCCGTTAGTTTCATGTTTGTAAAGCTCCCCGCGACACAGGGCTTGTTCCCTAGTGCGGGCGTTGCATTTAAAAAAAAAAAAAAAAAAAAAAAAAATAATACTGTACCGGATATTTTACTAATAAATTTATTATTAAGAGAGGGTTTAGGCCATAAGCCACACGCTGGCCTAGTGCGGGTTGGTGGATCAGACATTAGAATTTCTTCTAGGGTATGTGGGTTTCCTCACAATGTTTTCCTTCACCGTCGGCAAATGGTAAGTCACATGACTAGTACATATAAATTCCACAAAGTGAAATCCACATTGGTACAGGGTCGGAATCGAACTCAGACCGCGTGTTTAGCACGCCGATCACTTATCCATTCAGCCACCATCTCTTTTTATCAATTTTAATCTGTCCTAACTCGAATATTTATTCAACAGATCTCAGAAAATAGTTGCATTATACAACTAAATCAATATTATATACATATATAGCAGCGTATAATCCAATGCCGGCAATAAAATGCAAGTGAATTATATTGTTCATATGTTTTATTACAAGATTTGATCTCGCATTCTCGCTGCGAACTTGAACAAATATTACAATAAACCATTTTATTCGATTTTCAGAACCGGTTTTAATTTGTAAGACTTTGACGCCCGCTAAACAATGGACCTAGGAGGGCGAATCACCATCTCTTAGTAAGGGGAAACTAAGGGAAAATATTTTCCTATACCTATATTATATTTTTTTTGTGCGCAACTTAATTTAATATCTTTTCTATTTAAAGGACGTTATCAATCGCCTTTTAACCCCCTAGTGGATGTCAGAGGAGTATTCTTCATCACATTCCCATTTTAATGGCCATGTTAAGTCCCATGTAATTGGAGGCGAAGTCATAGCCATTAATCAGGACATGACGAAACTATAAGGGTTTCCTTTTTGCCATTTTGGCTACGGAACCCTAAAAATCATACAAATCCTTTTAGCCATTCTGCCGTGATTGAGTAACAAATACATCCATCTCTTCCATTTTGTTTTGCATTTGCATGCATTTATAATATTGGGTATATTAGTAGGATCGGTCGAGAATTATTTTATTTAAGCCTTAGGCGTTGACAACTGTTGATGGTAAACAAACGTAATAGTTACATTTGTTAATGTTGTTTATTGTTTGTGAAGTATGTACAATAGTTATCGATTATTCCTTTGTTTGTTAGTTTGTTTGAACGCTCTAATATCAGGAACTACAAATGTAACGTCGTCACGTCAGCATTAATGCTGAAGGGTGGCCAATTTCTGGGCGATTGTGGCTAGTTTTAAAAAACAATTGTTTGTTTTTATTATAAATAAATAATTTATTAGTATATTTCGAGTCAGTCCCACCCTCAGATACACCACTGTAACTCCTGTAAGCCTAACAGAGATGAATCTTGTTATGGCGCTCTAGGAAATCAATAGTTTTTTGTTTACTTGTAGCATTTTACAATTGAAATCCATTACAAAATATTTCTACAGATACGCGATGGAAGAGTTACATATCCTTGATTAACAAAACCCTGAAAAAGCTATATCTAAAATTTAATAATGTGTTAAAGACTTTATCTTTACTAAAACTTGCACAGAACAGGTTGGAATAGTTAAAATTATTTTCTCTCCATTGATTTCATTCAAAGTTGTGTAAGTTCGGGTTCCACATCACAAATATGTATCAATGCTTCTTACCGGTATTTGAGCCGAGTCTTGGGCTAATTTGTGTATAAAATGAATAGTAGTAATTTGTGTTTTATTTTAAATGAATGAAATATTAGTGTTTTGATAGAGCATATTATAGCGACAGGTGGTTTCTAATAACTCAATGTTGTACCACGCAATTATTTGCGGTTATTAAATAATATAACAATACTTGTGGCGTTTCACCTGTTATTTTACTTTACACTGTTTTATGTGTGTGATAAAAATATTACGCACTTTTTGTTATTCAAATAATACTAAAAGAAAATAATTTTTGGCAAACACGCGCTGGTTTTCTTCAAAAATAAGAGAAGAGAGAAGAGTAAATAAGATGAATTATGGCAAAATTAATAGAACTTATGTACAAATTTTTTTTACCCCATGTCGTGTCGTTTTCGCTGCATTCAATTTTTAATCTTTTACAAGTCTTTTCCAAAAAGTCAGTACTTTACGCAAACAATTTGTTGAAAATTAACATGAGATGACAAAAATATATACAATATATTGTATATTAAAATAAGCATGACTTACCTAAAAGTTCACAAGTAAAACATCACTGCACAACATTTAGGAACTTATAACAATAATGTGTGTACGTTGTTCGGGCGGTGCGCCTCGGTGCGTGTGAGTAGTGCGGGCGCGCGCGCCGCACGCTGCGCTGTCCGCCGGCGACCTGCAGCAACGAGTACAGGACCGACACCACCACCGACACTCCAACACTTAATGCGTGCTATTTTCACATGTCTACACGACATGTTTGCTTAAATTGTCCGCAAATTGTTCAATAAACGTGAGAGTTTTCGGCCTCGATTAAATAAACAAAACTAATAATAATAACAATAATAATAATATGCGTTTATTTCTCTCACAAAGTACATACAATGGTGTGTTGATATAATGTAATTAGTTTGTAGTAGGTACAGAGACCCATGTGACAAATCTCTCCAAGCTCTCTCCGTTATGAAAGGGGTATACTTACATATAAGTATGAGACGTGACAAAAACATGTACCTACTAAATGGGTAAGTGATAAAATTCAAATCTAGAACCATAATAACAATAACACAATAAGGGGTGTGTGTCTGTGTGTGTTATTGATTTTTTCGGATTCCTCGTAGTTTAGTTGATTAAGCCAATTGGTTACTGATTTTTCACACTCGATATTGGTCATGGAGTACGATTTAGAATTTTGTTTTAGTACTTTGTTATACACATAACTTCTAAGATAATAAAAGCTTCGCTGGGCTAGGGTTGTTTTGACAGAGATCGAGGTACAGACATGGTGTTTCCGACTTACAGAGTCGAATTTAAAAGGTACATAGAGTGAGTAGTGATAATAGCGCTGAGGATAAGCAATTTGCGAACAGAGAGGGCGTTACAAAATTTATAAAGATCGGTCGTTGGATAGCGATATGGTAGCTTCCATCCTACCTTTAGAACCGCTCTTTGGGCACGTTCTAATTTTAGGAAGTAGCTTTTATCTGCTTTGCCCCAGGTGACGATGCAGTATTGCGTAACAGATTGCCAAAGAGCAAGATAGGTGGATCTAAGGAGTTGAACGTCGACTACATTTCTGAGCGATTTGAAAACAAAAAATAGATTTCGAGTTATCCAGATACCAACAGGATTCAGACTAGATTGTGTACTCTCAAATGCAGCTGTCCAAGAGTTGCCTTGTATCGTCGGCGTACTTAAAGATGGTGGTATTAGGTAGCTATATTTGACAAAGGTCATTAATATAGATTAAAAATAAGGTTGGACCGAGGATACTACCCTGTGGCTCCCCATTTACAATAATAATATATTGTATATCACTACAGAGATTACCAATCTTAACATACTGTCTTCTATTCGCGAGATAACTTTTGAAAATAGATAGTTGATTTCCAATTTTCTCTAATTTAATATTAAGGATAGAAACAGAGATCATCGAATGCTTTTGCAATATCAAGAAACACACCAATGATTTTCATCTTTGAATGAACTTGACTGGCTTGTTGGCGTAGTGGTTAGTAATCCTGACTACAAAGCCGGAGGTCGTGGATTCGATTCCCACCCAGGACGAATCTTTGTGTGATGATCATCCCAGAAGAAATTCAAAGTGTATGTCTGATCCAACAACCTGCATTAGGCCAGTGTGTATTATAGCGTAAACCCTCTCAGTTTTTTTTTTAAATAGTTTACTTTCTATGTACGGACAAATAAATTGATTCAATTAATGTAATCCGAATGGTAATAGTTTTCATTATTAAAAACAAATAAATGATAATTACCGGTACAATTCTTTATCTAAAGCTTATTATTGTAATGTATACGGAGCCATCACATCAATATAATCAAATCAATCATAGAAATAACCGTCATCTTACACTTACTTCTATCATTTAGCTTAGAAAGAAATTGGCTTTAATTATATAGGCATTTTTCGACGATACTTTAATAATAAATAATTATTGGTCCTGTTTTGAGGTTTAGTATAAAAAATATTACATTCGTTGCGAGCAAAGTTACAGTTCTTAGCAGACATGGCTACTGGTGAGTTCACTGCCATTAATTAAGACAAAACAAACATTTGTAAACATATTCTGCCCCCTGTCACTCATAATGAGATCATTTTTCTTATCGGGTCTTTAAGTGATAATAAATAAATTAGTCTAACATCTTTTGCACTCAGCGTAAAGTAAGTATACTTAATATGTCGGAGTGCAAAAGTCAAGCGTGCCCTCGTTCTCGTGCTGTTATGAAATTATAGCACCAAGATTATGTATCTCAACTATCTCTGTTTGTTACATTTTGTATAATATATTTAACATAAACATAATAATATAAGTTTTAGTTTAACTATATATAAGTATATTTATTTTAACTTAACCGAAATTGTTAAAATGGAAAGCAACGATTATAAATTGTCACGATTCCATCGTACTAAATATGTTTTTGGTGCCCAAGATACAGGTCTAGCCTAGTTTGGGACCAATATTATAACAGCTGTAGTGTTAAATTGATTAACTGTGTGATATTTGCCTTAATTAGTGACTTTGACTTCTTCAGGAACCCTAATAATTAATTTGCTAATAACTTCTTATCTCAAACATATCAGATGAAGATAAGTAAAAAGACAAAACAATAATCTAATTAATCGTACTAAGTCGACGGGTCACCTACTCACTTTGTATATTATCATGTTGTACCGTTCGGTACCTCGCGGACATACAAGCCATTGTTGCGCCGTTCAACTGCAACTATCAGTTTACGACCACCTAAAATGGAGGTAGAAAAAGATACAAAACGGAAAATAGACCTAGATACTATCCTCGTAGAAGAAATAGGTCAGTTTGGCAAGTTTCAACTGAGAACGTACATCCTAGCTGTGATCGTGGCGATATTTGTGTGTTGGACCTCGACTGAGTACGTGTTTACTACTGCTCGAATAACTACCAGGTAACATACATACCATTTTCATAATGTTTATTTAAAATTATTGTGTTATCAAATGATAGGTATCTAATAAGTACTTAAAGATATATAGACAACTGTACGACCTTGACGGCACATAGATAGTGTTTTCGACTACCCATCGCCGTGTACAATTTCCGTTTACGTAAAAGTTAATATATCTACGTCAATTCTATTGAAAACTGTTGATAACATTTCATCGACTATTTTATTACCCTATACAACTACTAACGTAGATTGATCAATGAAGAAGATGCCCGGTCTTTGAACCATCAAATAAAAGATATTGATAGAATAAAATATAACTTAAATAAATTTAAAATGACAGCTGTATTACTTATTTATTCTGGGGCTGTATGAATAAACTAGTTCTATTGTTTTACTTTTATATTCAGTCAAGTTATACTTTAATCTATAAATATTTTAGATAATTTGATGGTTCATAAACCGGGCATAATCACTTCAGTACTCAAATTATATATTATTTAAAATGTTTGGTATGTAGATGTGTTATTCTAGAATGTGACCGAGATGTACCAGAATGGTCGCCATATTGGCTGTTGAACGCCGTCCCAGTGACGGATGCGGGCACGTTTGACAACTGCCAACGCTTCGGCAACACCTCTGCTTTGCCACGGTTGGTGGACAGTTCCACTTGCCCGAGCACACTGTTTGACAGAAGCACCTTGCAGACTTGTGAACATTATGTGTACGAAAACACAAACACCGTGACATACGATGTGAGTGATGTGTGAATGATAATAAAGTATTACTTAACTCATAATAATAAGATGAATATCCCGACTGAGTACAAAAGGAAAAATAAATCACATGAAAATAAATTAGATAGCCGAAGTTACTGCTTGTGGGCCTCCATTAGCTATCCACCAGTAAAAGTCCCGTCGAAAGCGTTTCGGAGTTTACCTCAAACATACAAATAAACAAAAATTGTTGTTTGTAATGGTACTTTCAAAAGCCTACTCTGAAAAGCTGTTCTTTTGATGTTACAAACAGCCACTTCAATTTTATTTATTGGTATTTTATTTTTTCTTTCAGTTCGACTTAGCCTGCAACGAATGGGCTAGATCGTTTATAGGCAGTGTTCGCACATTGGGAGCTTTTCCAGCTCTCCCAATAACAGGCTACATATCAGACCGATGGGGTCGTCGCATCGCTCTATCCCTCGCCGTGGTCAACGCAGCATGGGTTGGCGTCGTCAGGTACTGGATTAACACATACACCGGCTTTATTATATCTGTACTAGTTGAAGCTACTTTTGGTTATGGCTCGTTCGCCTGCGCGTATATTTTAAGTAAGTCATTTAACATTTTCGTTATAAATTGCCATTATTTCACTGGCTTAGTAGCAAAATGACTTATGCTATATGTATTGGTTTACAGTGACAGAACTAGTCGGACCCAAGTATCGTGTAGCGGCAGGCGCTTCTATGAACACATTCTTTGCAGTGGGATCAGTTCTGATGGCACTGATCGCATGGGCACTTCCCTACTGGAGACACCTCACGCTCGCGCTTTACATACCACAACTTCTTACACTTTCTTATTTCTGGATCATATCAGAATCAGTGCGTTGGTACATGAGCAAAGGCCGCTTTGAGGAATCAGAAGCTCTGCTAAAAAAGGCAGCAAAAGTGAACGGAAAGAAGTTGTCCAATGAATCTCTGGAAGCATTACGTTACAATGCAGAGGAGGAGGCTAAAAAGAAAGCGTTAGAACAATCCGGTGATAAGGAATGGCTAATCATGACTGTGTTTCGACACAAACGGGTGCTTCTCCGATGTATAGTGGCACCAGTGTGGTGGATGACGAGCACGTTCGTCTCTTTTGGACTAACAGTGAACGCTGTGAACATGTCCGGTAACAGATACGTGAACTACATCGCAGTGGCCTTGGTAGAAATCCCTGGACATTGGGTCGCGGTCTATTTATTGAGTAAGATTGGCAGGAAGCCGGTCCTGATCGCATCTTTCTGGCTTTGTGCTGTGTGTCAGATCGGTTATGTTTTCTTACCTGAAGGTACGTAATAGTTGTGCTATATCTGTAAGCATTTTGATTCAATTGAAGTAATAAGTAATATGTTAAAAGCAAATTTTATTTTGTAGGATACTACGGAGTATCACTGTCTTTATACTTGATAGCCAAGTTTGCTATGGGTGTCGAGGTGGTAGCCGTGTACATCTACACAGCTGAATTCTACCCTACAGTGAGAAGACAGAGTTTGTTCAACTTCACGTCAATGTTAGGAAGGATTGGATCTATGGTCGCCCCTCTGACTCCGGCATTTGTAAGTGTTTCATCTTATTTTAAAATTAAGAAAATAACTATATAGGCCTTCAGTATTACTACCTACTGTACATTACTAATAAATATATTTTATAAAACCGTATGGAACTAGTATTACATAATATCTTCCACCCACGGCTGCATGGAATGCCAGTCAAAAATAGTCAATGTGCTATTCCAGACTACAATCTATCTGTGTGCTAAATTCCATACCACGACCTCCGGCTTAGCAGTCAGGGTCACTAACCACTAGACCAACAGGCCAGTCAAGACATATAACTAGCGATGACATTGTGGCAGCTTATTGCCTCGTCAAAACACCAACATAATCAAATAAAGTAGCTGTTCTCAAACCATACGTTATAATTCCAGGGTGCGCAATGGTTCGAAGAGCTACCGTTCGTACTGTTCGCGGCGTTCGCTCTGTTGTCTGGTGCGCTGGTGTTCCTCACTCCTGAGACCCTGGGCACCAAGCTGCCTGACACGTTTGAAAAAGCTGAAGCAATTGGCAAGAAAGAGGATAATAAATAAAGCACTCAACCCCGGCTCAATCAGATAGCTATTTAATTTATAGAAAAACCTATACTTCTTGTTTATTATAAATCTGAAGAGTTTGTTGGTGTATTTGGTTGCACGCGCTAATATCAGGCACTACTGAAGCAATTTGAATAATTCTTTTAGTGTTGGATAGCCTATTTATCGAATAAAGCTACAAGTTATATAACACCACGCTATGACAAATAGAAGCTGAGCAGTGCCCAAATAAAGAACGACGGGAGTTACTCGCAACCACGGCGTGTCCATGTAACAATGTTTTAGACGTTTGTCTAAAATGTTTACCAAGATTCCATCACGATGAAGTTATGCACTTGTGAATGTAATCGTTCATTGATTACTTCATCTTACTAATATTATAATATGCGTGATTCAGTACAAATACTCATCTGTCTGATCTCTTCTTTCGCATTTATAATATTAGTAGAATACAAGAAAACATTCATTCAGTAAGTACTCTCTTTCTTTTTGCTTCCATCATTTAAACCACCTTCAAATAAGTATCTAATGTATGTAAATAACAGATTTTTTATGAAAAATACGGCAATAATCTGTCAAGTAAGTTTCATATAGGTTATCTAGCACTTATTTGCCAGTAGTCAAACAAGCGCTTAATTTACGTTATCATTTGTCACGCTACAAGTATAATATATACTCCTGGTGTTGGAGGCGGCCATGGGCCACGATTACCACTTACCATCAGGCGGGCCGTACGTTTATTTGCCAACACACCTAAATTGTACAATAAAATTTGTAATAAATAAACAGTTTCTTTTATTTCTACGGCATAGTAATAATAAGTAAATTTTTATATGTTACATCAGTTTTATTCGCGATTCTCCAGGTTATAATAATTATAATACCTATGTTACCGTTAAACCTGATAGGCAACACTTAATCAAAATATAAATATACCTACTTAAATTTTTTTTTTGAAAAATAAGATCATTGGAGAGGACTTATCGACGATTAAATTTGTTCCAGTGATTGGTCTCCAATTGGAGTATATATTCAACAATTGCAAATTGGCTGGTCTACCTACTTTTCATAGAGATGAAAAATATTATGTTCTTGGACCCCTTTAGCAATATAAGAATAATAAGAACTACCTACCGGCCACCACTGCTGCAATTGATGTTATACTTATAAACGTCCGGTATTTCTATGAAGAGATTTTCATCAAATCGCTCCATTCCTAGTAGTTGAATAATTTATAAAATTAAATAAAGAGCACGTGCAACTTGTACTGTTATTTAGATAAATAATCAAATACTCATAATATTAGAAGATTTTTTAGTTTATTTAGTCTAGATACGATGATAAAACTGATAAACAATATTTTATCAGCTAACAGTCGTATATTTTAGAAGATAAATGATTGTGTCGTTCTAATAAAACTGCACGTCACATACTTACAAACGGTTCGGCGGTAAAGTGTAAAATGGACGAGAAAGATGAAAAAAGACAAATAGATCTGGACACTATTCTTATAGAAGAAGTTGGTCAGTTTGGTAAGTTTCAGCTGAGGACCTTCTTGCTCGCTCTTGTACTGGCTGTGTTCTCATCCTGGTCTACCAGTGAGTATGTGTTCACTACTGCAAGGATAAGTTCCAGGTAAATTTACAGTCTATTTCGCTAAAACTAATTTACATAATTATATAAACATACTCCATGTTTAGACAAATTTTAATTTCTTAATATTAATGTGTTGACAGTAATATTTCAGATGTAAGATTCCCGAGTGTGATGGTGATCAGGTCGAGTGGACTCCGTACTGGTTGTCGAACGCGGTTCCCACCACTGGAGAGAGCTCGTTTGACAACTGCCAGCGCTTCGGCAACACGACGGCTGTACTACGTACTGTGGACAGTGACACCTGTCCAAGTACACTGTTCGACAGAGACACCCTCCAGTCTTGTAATGGTTATGTCTACGAAGAGACAAACACAATCGTATATGAGGTAAGTTGGTAGCTTGAGCGTTTATCCTAGACCAATTTAGTTTCAATTGTTACTTGCAGCTAACGTTAATTAAAATACTGCCTTAGCGTCGCCACACATCTGACCGAAGATATATCAGATGTATCATTGTTGTATGCATAACGCAATAACGCATCATCTGTTAAATCTTCAAGGTTGAATGGATTTATAGATTTGTGTGTTCAGACGCTACGTATCCGATAAGACGCAATGCATCTCCTGTCTGATATATGACGAGCGTCACGACTTTTACGCATACACACAAAACGTATTCATATATGAAATACCACATTAGGATTGTGTATTTCTTGTCCATTACTTTTTGTCCTTTCAGTTCGATTTAGCCTGCAAAGAATGGGAGCGTTCCATGATAGGCACCATTCGCATTTTGGGATCCCTCATCAGCTATGTCATCGCTGGGTACATCTCTGACCGATGGGGTCGCCGCGTGGCTCTCTGCATCACGGCGACTAACATTGCCATACTCGGCATTCTCAAATTCTGGGCTAATTCGTACACTGCCTTTGTTATTAATCAGTTCGTCGAATCTGCTATGGGTAGTGCGTGCTATACCTGTACTTATATTTTAGGTACGTAATTTACAAAATTATATTGTATTAAATTAGTGACAAGCTGTATATTATTGAACTCAAACTCAAAACTATTTTTTTCATCTCAATCAAGTCACCAAAGTGCTTCTACGTGAGTTATAAATAAGTTAGTAATCCAAAAATAATACTATGAGCCGATTTGTTCAATGAAGATACAAAAATATATTTAAAAAATAAAAGATCAATGTTTTTATTTTTATTTACTAAACTAATAAATAAAAATGCGTCGTATCATTCTCCGCATCAAATGTGCACAGCAGTGTGGGAACATTTTATTATTATAATTTTAGTATTACTATCATAATAATGAGCTAAAATAAATTTCAGTGTTGGAACTAACTGGACCCAAGTATCGACAAATAGCAAGTGCATCAATGCACTCGTTCTTCGCAGTAGGATCAGTCCTATTAGGATTGATAGCATGGGCAGTTCCGTACTGGAGACACCTCATACTCGCACTCTACATTCCACAATTTCTAACACTTTCGTACTTCTGGTTGATGTTTGAATCAGTACGTTGGTACATGAGCAAAGGACGTTTTGATGACTCAGAAGCGTTGCTCAGAAAAGCAGCAAAGATTAACGGGAGACAGGTTTTAGAAAAATCTCTGGCAGCATTACGTCAGAATGCAGAAGAAGCAGCAAGAAAAGAAGCTGCGATGAAAGACAATGCTGATAACGAGTGGCTGGTCGTAACCGTGTTTAGATATAAACGTGTACTTCTGTGTTGTTTGGTGGCACCTATTTGGTGGATCACAAGCACCATGATATACTATGGACTGTCGATTAACGCTGTGAACATGACAGGGAATAGTTATCTGAACTATTCTGCCGTGTGTGCTGCAGAAATCCCCGGCTTCTGGATTTCAATGTTCTTGATCAATAAAATAGGAAGAAAGCCAGTGCTGATCATGGCTTTCTGGACGTGTGCTGCGTGTCAAATCGCTTACATATTTATTCCTCAAGGTACCGTAAAAATAACCTGTTATAATATATACTTTTTCTGCAAGGCATTGTCTCTTCACTGCAATAAGCTCTAATGTCCGGTTTCTGAGAGAGATTAAAATTATTCATCGATTAAAGTATAACCCGACTGAATATAAAAGTAAAACAATAGAACTAGTTTATTCATACAACTGTAATTTTTATTTGTAAAAGTTATTTAAAATGTGCTCCTAAATTAAATAAAGGGTAATCGTAAGGCAAAAACACTAGAACAATGTGTTTTAGACACGTCTTCTAGCTTGATTAAAGAATGTGGAGCTATGAAAATAACACTTGCTATAAACAATATATTGAAGAAGTTTTTGTGGCTTCGATATGCTTGCTATTCGTTAAAAAACAACTAAGTACCTCTTTTTAGATATGTACGGGCTGTCTCTGGCGGTGTACTTGATAGCAAAGAGCTGCAACGCGATAGAAGCTGTAGGAATCTACATATACACGGCTGAACTGTACCCTACTGTGAAGAGGCAGAGTTTGTTCAACTACACGTCCATGGTGGGCAGGATTGGAAACATGGTGGCGCCTCTCACGCCCGCTATGGTAAGTGTTTCTGATATTGGACATTTTGTTGTTTAAATAAGTATCTTTAGTAGTCTTTGATAAGAAACCTTTTTTAAATTAAATAACGTTGTTGTCTTCTTCTAGGGTGCTCAATGGTTTGCAAAACTACCATTCGCGCTGTTCGCATGCATGGGTCTACTGTCTGGTTCGCTTATATTCCTGACACCAGAAACCTTCGGTACTAAGCTGCCTGATACATTTGAACAAGCCGATAATCTCGGTCTTAAAGAAAAAAAATCAGCAAAATGATAAATAATGAAGTAGATTAAAGCGAATAGAAGAAAGAAAATAAAACTGGATGGTTGTCATTGTTTGAAGTGTTGCTACAATGCGTTAAAGCATATATTTTCATGCCTCCACCACAGCTTTTCTCGTTCTGTTAATTCGTAATTATTTAATGTTTATGAGCCTAACTTATTATTCTAAGAAAATCTAGCATTATTTCTATGAGGAAACAATTTTTACTTTTATTTCCCATTCAATTTGTAGTTTTCTACTGTAATGAATAATCTTGGTTTTTTTTAAATAAAATAATGCATTATGTTTTTTATCATTCCAATTTTTCTAAATATTTTCGCTTTGAAAAAAAAATCTTCATGGCCTCTTTCAACAATGGGAAAAGATATCCCCTAGATAACGAGCTGATCACGCAATTATAGTAGGTATTGTGTAGGGGTTTAAACAACCATTATCTGTGAAGATAAGATATAGATAGTTAGTATAAGGATAGATAAGAGACACACGACACACGGGTCGTTGACTCGTCATCCTGTCCCTGGGGCTCTGCTGGAAATCAGCGCTGTTGAGTGTCCAGCAGCTGTTAGTTGCTGGCGCCACAGCATTATGCTGAGCAGAGTCCAGATTTCCACAGGTGTGACATGCAGTAGGTGCAACTGGTTATTTTTTTATTTTTATTTTTTTTATTTTTTCTTTTTTCGTCGTACTATTTTTTTCTTTATATTATTTAATTTTTACTTTTTATTCTTATCCCAACTTGTGTCACAAATGTGGTGAATAAATGTATTTGCTTTCTTCGTTCTTTCTTTCTTTCTAAGATTGAGACTGAATACCGAGTCAGTAATGAATTGCACAACATTACTCTTCCGTATAATGTTGCTAAACATGTAAATACATCCGTAAACAATATCTTATGCCGCAAGTGAAATGGTATTCCTACACTTAGTAGAATCTTCGAGGCTTTTTTTGTTAATTTGTATTTTGGTGACCGAATGGAACCGGAATGCAAATCATGAGGTCTGAGTTTGATTCCCACCGGCGCGACAGAACCTTTACACTTTGTAAAATTGATGTCTACTAGTTATGACTTACCATCTGCTAACGGTGAAGGAAAATTATATATTGTGAGAAGAAAGGATAAGATTAACTAAGGTTGATACCCCTTTACAATTACTTCTGATTCGCATTAGGCCAGCGTGTGTGGAATACACTAGCACTTGCCCTCAACTGCGTCCGTGTAAATATCAATGTTCATATTATGTGTAAACATATATTATGTACAATACATACGTGTTTTAAAAAGTGCTTAACTTGCAATTTAATTCAATTTAGTTGAGTATACCATTTTCGTATTAACCCTCATAATAAACATAATTATAAAATAACAAACACAATTATAGATTATAAAGGTTCACCCATTCACCTAGGATACGCGCGCTAACGCTATAACCACCATTTCACCTAGGATACGCGCGCTAACGCTATAACCACCATTTCACTTAGGATACGCGCACTAACGCTATAACCACCACTTCACCTAGGATACGCGCGCTAACGCTGTAACCACCACTTCACCTAGGATACGCACGCTAACGCTATAACCACCACTTCACCTAGGATACGCGCGCTAACGCTGTAACCACCACTTCACCTAGGATACGCGCGCTAACGCTATAACCACCACTTCACCTAGGATACGCGCGCTAACGCTATAACCACCACTTCACCTAGGATACGCACGCTAACGCTATAACCACCACTTCACCTAGGATACGCGCGCTAACGCTATAACCACCACTTCACCTAGGATACGCACGCTAACGCTATAACCACCATTTCACCTAGGATACGCGCGCTAACGCTATAACCACCACTTCACCTAGGATACGCACGCTAACGCTGTAACCACCATTTCATACTCTTAGTAGTTGATGCGTGTTCGTTTGTTTAATCTCAGCTTCGTGCAAAGTTTTAAAGTGCAAAGTTTTAAAGTGAAAAGACAATTCAATATAATTTCTCTATACCAACTTTGATCCCGCAATATAAAATCCTTCCCTGGTGTTTCGTCTTGGATACATGACGAACAAAACAAAACACCCGTTATAAGTCTAACGGTTTAGAACTTTAGGCCATGCGTTGTGTGTCTGTCTGTTAGTCATGGCTTAGTTTTATATAGTAGTAATAACATTGTAAATCTTATTAAAGTGGTTGATGAATATAATGGGTGGATTGATATGAAATTGACTTACAGATAATTGTATCATTTTAGTGAAAATATTCGTGACAAAGTTTGATAAGGAAATCCTCGGCGGATTATTGTAATTTATTAAATATAATTTTAATCTATGCTTAGCTACGTATTTATCTGTTAAACATGTACCGCATTTTGAGTATGTTGACGGAAAATAAATAACACAAAATCAATAAAGTTGTTCCATTTCATCAATGGTAAGTATAATAAATTATAACTAACTATACAATTAATTAGTACCTATAGATGTCTACATTTTCTATTGTATTTAAAATAGTACACATACCTATATAATATCATCGAAAGAACATGCCACGTATACATATTTATTGTATATCATTAGCTTAATTAACTCGTAATATCAACAACATCTAAACTCTACGAATTGGTCGACTGATGTTTATGTACATTATTATTATCTTGAGCACTTTTCACACAAATTAAATAATAATAAGTGTTTATTAGAATAGAGTTCTTGTCAAGACGATCCAAATTAAACAAGCCCAAACTCGATGAAGTACCTACAGATATTTGTTTCGTGTTTGGGTGTACTTTGTGTGTGTTATTTGTATTGTCCCCCGTGACACAGGGTTTGTCCCCTATAGCAGGCATTGTCTTTTAAAAAGAAAAAAGGTCCCGAAGCCAACTTTCGACTCGACCGATATACAGGGTCTGTCGTAAGTAATGGATAAAATAATATATGGATAATTTTTTTTTTGTTGGTTCAGTCGTAAATAATAAATTTTATACTACTTGATAGTTTATAACATTAAATTCCCTAATTCCAAGAAGTAAGCAAAGTCGAAATTTCGATTTTTTCAACAAATGCTGCAATTTTGGTGATTTATGTCAAAATATGGAGTATTTTGACATAAATCACCAAAATTGCAGCACATGATTTTATTCAATTAAGATTTCAATTTTAAGTTGAATAGTATCTAATAACATTTTTATTTGCGTTGATAAAAAATCTATGCAAATGCTATCAGGGCATGACAATAATAAAACGAGGTCATTTCTACTTATAATATTTATTGCTCAGATTACTACACCAAGTGCTCAAAATGTCCACCGCGTGCACCAATGCACGCTCTTCATCTCCTAATAACGGACCTTTTGATCTGGTGTGCATGGCCAGCTTCTTTGATTTTACGAGCCGCTTCCTGAACACGCGCTCGTAACTCTTCAATTGTATTAACTGCATGGCTGTACACTTTTCCTTTCATACTGGCCCAGTAAAAAAATTCCAACGGGTTTAGGTCTATCGATCGTGGTGGCCATGAAATTGGACCCAAGCGCAGTGCATTGCTGCACGCGGTGGACACTTTGAGCACTTATTGTAGTAATCTGAGCAATAACTATTGTAAGTAGAAATAACCTCTTTTTATTATTGTCATGCCATGATAGCTTAAGCATAGATTTTTTATCAACGCAAATTAAAATGTTGTTAGATACTATTCAACTTAAAATTGGAATCTTAATTGTATAAAATCATGTCTGTGTAAAATCATGTTATTAAGATAATGGGCAGCTATAGCACCATACTTTTTTTTCACAATCAAGGGTTTAAAGTACAAGTAAAGAAAAAAAATCTGAAAAAATTGCTTGAAATGTTAATTTAAATAATGTTTCACGTTAATGAGGACTCACAATGTAATTAAATTAAATAAAACAAGTCTCCAGCAGTACGATATAAAAAAAAATACACAAAAATACCTAATTTTGTTGAAATGGCAACTGAACGAGTGGGCAAAGGAGCATAATTAAAAAAAAAATCTAAATGTGTATACCATTTTCACATCGTTGGCAACCCTGAAATATGATTTTCTTGCAGCCTGACATCATGGCTACCTCCAGGTTACGGGTTATCCATTACTTACGACAGACCCTGTATATACATACAAGATTTCAGCCCTATCCATAACGGATACATCACAATTAAAGTTTAATTTCATTGTTATAACAAAAATAAGTTCTATTAAAATGTATACCCAAAAACCAAGATAATAAGTCCATTACAATCTGCACATCCATATTTGTCATCGCAGTCAAAGCTAACAGCCTATATTCCAATAATGTAAGCTTACGTTCTGTGTTCCATTTGGTTGGTAATTAATTGAACGCTGCGCTGTATACAACGCAGTGCAGCAGTGGCAGTGGTACGAAATAATAGGAAAACAAGGTATTTTGTTTAGTTGGAATTTTAAAGTCAAATATCTCAAAATGAGGTTTGTATTGATTGGATCATTTTTGCTTAAATCGGTCCATTTATCTTTACGATCATTCCGTCCACTTTTCGAACACGTTTAGCACTACTATGTAAAATTATGAAGTACTTTTTATTATTTGCATAGTGACACGGGTCTTCATGAGTTCTATTCTCACGGCCAAAGTACGGCCTATCTTCCTCTCTACCAGCGCTTTACCGTACAATAAATAACGTATAAGCAGACATAAATAATATATATCTGTTTCATTGTAATTGTCGATGTCATACGTAAATTTATATGAAGCTATACAAGTCACAGTTTTATTGTAGGTATTAGATAATAATGTTATTTAAGTATTTTATTTCAGAACACTTCTGATAAAAAAATTGTTCATCAATGTCACATGTAATTTACTATTATTATGGCCAGTAATAAATATTTTTATTATCTATTTTGTCATTTCAAGAAAAAATAACAATATAAGCTTACAGTTTACACTAAAGCGCTTACAAGCTATACTAAATTAATTAATTTTAAGTAACTAGGTAAATCATTTAATAAAATAGAAACAATAATACAATGTAAAAAATAATACTAAATAGATTTCTAAAACTGAACATAACAAAACATGCTATAACAATAAAAAAAAAATTATCGAGAATAAAATCGAATTTATTGATTATTTAAATTCATGGTATTATTTAAATACGTACTATATTTTTTTCTCTCTTTCTGTAGGACTATTAGCGGCGGGGGACACACGTGAAGATAGTGGACAAGATATCACACAATACACCCACTTACCTATATAATATCATCGAAAGAACATGCCACGTATACATATTATTTATTGTAAAAGAAATTAATAGCTTATATTATTACGAGTTAACGTAATATCAACAATATCTAAATTCAAACTCTATGAATTGGTCGACTGATGTTTATGTACATTATTATTATCGCAATCGGTCTGGAACTGAATACCAGCAAATGCGAAATTTATTTTAGTGACCAAATTAATGACCATGATAAAATATCGGCTATTTCCCAATTTCTTTGTTTGGCACCTCATATAAAAATTTTAGAAAAATCGTCCCTTCGCCTTCTTGGGTCCCCAATTTTGGATGACGCTTTTAATTCTTTTATAGACGAAAAAATTCAAAATAAACATTCAATCGGCTTTTACCATTATTCGTCATTGCCTTTTTGTACCTAAATTCATACATGCCATTAGATCATCCCCTTTTTTCAAACATTTATCACTTTTAGATAAAATTGACCAAATTATTCATGATACTATCAGCAAAATTCTTAATGTGGCCTTGAACGATCGAGCCTGGCTCCAAGCATCTTTACCAGTTCGCTTTGGTGGGCTCGGCGTTCGCAAAATTTGTGACGTCAGTATACCAGCATTTTTGTCTTCAGTCCACGGTTCGGAAGAATTAACAAGGAAAATTCTAGTATCTACACTAGTTAATTCTGAAGTGCCGTGTAAGACTGACGCCTTAAATGCTTGGAAAATGACCGTACCCAACGCCGTTTTACCTACTGACCTTTCCTCTCAGAGACAGTGGGACGAGCCGCTATGCAGACAGGTTAGGGACAATCTTCTTGCTTCGTCCCCTAATCCTGCTGATCGTGCTCGTTTGCTGGCTGTGGGGGAATGGGAATCGGGACTGTGGCTTCAGGCGCTTCCATCGTCCACTGTAGGCACTTTTATTGATGATACGAGTTTCCGCCTCGCTACCTGCTTACGCTTAGGAGCACCATCTGTCTCTCCGCACCGTTGCTGCTGTGGAGAAAGTGTCGGGAGCCTTGGACACCATGGCCTCTCATGCAGTAGAAGTGCTGGCCGAATCTCGCGGCATGCTAACCTCAATGACATACTTCGTCGGGCTCTTGCCACCGCTGGAGTGCCAGCCGTTTTAGAACCAAATGGCCTGGCACGTGACGATGGTAAGAGACCTGATGGTATGTCATTATTGCCTTGGAAGATGGGTAGGCCATTGGTGTGGGACGCGACTTGCGTCGATACCCTTGCGCCATCTCATCTTCCAAATACAACAGTTTCCGCCGGCGCTGCTGCTGCATCTGCTGAAACTTCCAAGCGGCGCAAATATACCAACCTCGCTGGAGATTATCTATTTGTGCCGTTTGGAGTCGAAACACTTGGGCCGTGGGGTTCAGGTGCTCGCACTCTATTTAAAGAGCTTTCAAAGCGATTGTCCGACGCTTCCCGTGACCGACAGGCTGGCTATTTTCTTGCACAAAGAATAAGCATTGCCATCCAGCGTGGCAATGCTGCCAGTCTGTTGGGCACTTTTCCCACAGACAATGGCAGCGATGCGGAGGAATTTTATGATGCCGTATTTTAATTTGTAATTTCCTCCCCCTTTTTTATTTTAATGATACATTTAGTTAGTTTTTATTTGTAAATATTATTTTTAAATTTAGTTTAAATAGTAAGTGTAAATAATTAGAATGTCATAATAATTAATAAAAGATTCTTGAGCACTTTTCACACAAATTAAATAATAATAAGTGTTTATTAGAATAGAGTTCTTGTCAAGACGATCCAAATCAAACAAGCCCAAACTCGATGGAGTACCTACAGATATTTGTTTCGAGTTTGGGTGTACTTTGTGTGTGTTATTTGTATTGTCGCCCGCAACACAGGGCTCTATAGCGGGCAATGTCTTTTAAAAAGAAAAAAAGTTCCCAAAGCCAACTTTCGACTCGACTGATTTTTATATACATACAAAATTTCAACTCTATATGATAACGGATACATTACAATTAAAGTTTATTTACATTGTAATTACAATAATAAGTTCTATTAAAATGTATACCAAAAACCAAGATAATAAGTCCATTACAATCTTCAATCACAATCAATCCAATATTAAATGTATAATTATTATCTGTACATCCATATTTGTCATCGCAGTCAAAGCTAACAGCCTATATTCCAATAATGTAAGCTTACGTTCTGTGTTCCATTTGGTTCGGTAATTAATATACTTCACGAGCCGTCACTTCTATTATCTTTCCGACCGAGGTTATTGGCCTGCTCGAATGTGTCAGGTAGCTTGGCACCGAGGGTCTCTGGCGTCAGGAATATAAGTGCACCGGACAGTAGACTCATGAACGCGAACAGCGCGAATGGTAGTTCTTCAAACCATTGAGCACCCTGGAAGAAGACATAAGGCCATCATGAAGGTATGACGATTGATGATCCAAAAAATGTAATGATTTCTCCTTTCTCCATATGCCTGAAATCTTGCTGATTTGTCAACAATTTTTAATGTAACTTTCTCACAATATCCCTATGCTTTCATAATATTGCAGTTATGTAGACGGTCAGCCTCATTTATAATATACTTACAATAGCGGGTGTGAGAGGCGCCACCATACTGCCAATCCTGCCCACCATGGACGTGTAGTTGAACAAGCTCTGTCTTCTCACAGTAGGGTACAGTTCAGCCGTGTACACGTACACTGCCGCATATTCTATTGCGATGCTGCACTTCGCTATCAAATACACGGTCAGAGAGAGCCCGTACATATCTAAAGAAATATAATAATATTAACATTTATTTAAACTAAGTACAATTTTTTTTTTTTAATTATAGATGTCACATGCCTAAGAACCTTTATACAATAATCACCTTTTTAATAATAATCTTGTCTAGTGTCTGTAAAACTACTCAAGTAGAGAGGAAAGTATCGCTTAGCGTGACCGCACTTACTAATAATAAAAGTTTTGTAACATCATCATCATCATCATATTAGCCCAATGACGTCCACTGTTGAACATAGGCCTCACCTAATAATATTAATAATAAGTTATTAGTTTTGTATAATTATAATTTATTGTAATTCATTTTAAAAATTTGTACACCAGAAATGGTAGTCTACAAAGAACCAAATACTTATTGTACAACAACTATTATGTAACCTGTATGATGCAAATAACGCGTGTGATTCAAGTTGGAAGTATATTACACAAAAAAGTACATATATCCTACTATACCTTGAGGAATAAATATGTAAGCGATTTGACACGCAGCACACGTCCAGAAAGATATAATCATCACTGGTTTTCTTCCAATTTTATTTAACAAGAATACTGAAATCCAGTAGCCGGGTATTCCAGCCACAGACACTGCGACATAGTTCAGATATCTATTCCCTGTCATGTTCACAGAGTTAATCGACAGTCCATAGAATATCATGGTGCTTGTGATCCACCAAATAGGTGCCACCAAACAACGCAGAAGTACCCGTTTATATCTAAACACGGTTACGACCAGCCACTCGTTGTCAGCATTTTGTTCCATTAAAGTTCTTTTTCTTGCTGTTTCTTCTACATTTTGACGTAATGCTGCCAGAGATTTTTCTGAAACCTGTCTCCCGTTAATCTTTGCTGCTTTTCTGAGCAACGCTTCTGATTCATCAAAACGTCCTTTGCTCATGTACCAACGTATTGATTCAAACATCAACCAGAAATATGAAATCATAAGTAGTTGTGGTATGTATGATGATGTGAGCTATGATGAGCGTGAGATGTCTCCAGTACGGAACTGCCCATGCTATCAGTCCTAACGAGATTAACCCCAGTCCGGAGAATGAGTGCATAGATGCACCCACATATTGTCGGAATTTAGGCATAGTCAATTCCAGAACTGAAAATGATTTTAGTTTGAAAACGAATTTTTTTAACTTGAATGAACAATAATATTGTAAATTTTAATAAAATTACTTACCCAAAACATAGGCACTAGTGTAACACCCAGAACTTAAAAAAGATTCTGCAAACGCACTTATAGCGAAGCCGATGTAAGAGTTAGTCCAGAACCTGATAATGCCGAACACAGCACCGTTGACTGCCGTGATGGAGAGTGCCATGCGGCGGCCCCATCGGTCTGAGATGCATCCAGTGGCGGGGTAGCCTAAGATTACTCCCAAAATGCGAATGGTGCCTATCAAGGACCGTTCCCACTCCATACATGCCAAATCAAACTAAAAGAATAAGTAGAAGTATTGTTGGCTGAGATTGATATACACTCAGTGTTAAAAAAAATTTGCTTATATACCTATTTCGAATATCATTGCGTGGATTTATATGCAATGATGTTTTTTTATAATCATCATCATTATCATATCAGCCCAATGATGTCCACTGCTGAAAATAGACCTCACCTAATCTCTGCCACAGCGAGCGATTTTGTGCCGCCCGCATCCAACGGCCACCCGCAACCTTTACAAGGTCGTCTGTCCATCTGGCGGGGGGCCGCCCCACGCTGCGCTTTCCAATACGTGGCCGCCACTCGAGAACTTTTTTGTCCCATCGGCCATCAGTTCTGCGGGCCTGCCGTGGCCTGCCCACTGCCTATCAGCGATGCGATTCGGTGAGCTATGTCGGCAACTTTAGTTTCATGATGGAAAAGCTAGCGACACTGACCAATTGCTTCTGCACACTGCTGCTTCAGGAAAACTCTATTCCCCATTCAATTTTTTTTTTGAAAACTGTGAAATCTAAATATTTTTTTATTTAAAACATCTGTAACCAAGGCTTCTGACTTGATATACTTAACACACAATATAATATAGAGATTTTAAAACATAAAATTAAGCAAGGATACAAAAAGCATTACATCTTAAACAATCGAGTATGTGCTTTGGTAGACATAACCATCACAAGACTGGAGGGTGTCTCTGTCGAACAGTGTACTTGGACAGGTGTCACTGTCCACAGTACGTAGTACAGCCGTCGTGTTGCCGAAGCGCTGGCAGTTGTCAAACGAGCTCTCTCCAGTGGTGGGCACCGCGTTCGACAACCAGTACGGAGTCCACTCGACCTGATCACCATCACACTCGAGAATCTTACATCTGAAATATTATTTTCATTCAATGGAATTTACAAAATAATAATATTTTCAGAAAAGTTTGTATTGAACTTTGAATTAATTTTATTCATATTATTCTTTGTGATTTGGACGACCGCATCAGAATAGATTTTTTTTTCTTTGCAAGAAATTGTCTTATTTTCGAAAAAAGTGGTAATCTGTCGCAACAAGGATTTGGAAGTATGGTCGGTGTCGTAGATATTCCAATCGCAGCTCCTCTAATTTAGCGACAGTCCTTCGTGAAGTATGGGGAATAGAGTAGTCCTGAAGCAGCAGTGTGCAGGAGCAATTGGTCAGTCTCGCTAGCTTTTTCATCATGGGTGGCAACCAAATTGTTGACAGTATACTTACATCTGTCGTAATTGTCCTGCAACTCTGAGGCAGCTGTAGTGTATGACACCAGTATTGCTCTACAGTACCTTTTTCTGAGTCATCTTTCGCTTGAGACTGGATCTCGCCGGTTCTTCTCGATTCAATCACGGCGATGAGTGTTTCCGATTTATTTTAATTATATCCATTTTTCATCACAAGTAAATACGATACAAAATTCCCTGGTTATTGTGACGGTTGACCAATACGTACATTCAATTCATCTACCTAATTCTCGAGCTTTTACACTTTTTCAATATGTTTATAGTGAATTAAAATGATTTTTTTAGCCACAACGAAACCTTACACTAACTCTGCATGGTTTGCAATGGATCCACTTTCACGGTCACCGTTTATTTTTCGTTGTCATTTAAAATTTCTAGCCATCCATATGAGGTGTATTCTGGAGGTCAAAATTTCCAGAAAAGAAACGTTGGCACCAAGAATATCCCGGCCTATATATTTTTTTACTGTATCTTTCCCATTCACATCATACCTTCGAGCTGTTTCTGCAGCGCTGATGTCGCGGTGGAATGCATTATAAATAATGGGGTAACTATTTTAAATTTTCTATTTTCTCAACAGAACGATGTCAAAGAAAATATAAATGGCGCGAAAACAAATGAATCACTAAATTCGAAACACAAATACACAAAACCTAAAATTGGAAATACATTTGAATTTGGCATTCTTAACCAATAGCCAGGATAGCATTGGAGATCAAAGTGCCAAGTTCAAAACAATAATTTCGTTGATAAGGTCATTGATAAGATAGCCATTACCTGGTACTTATCCTCGCTGTTGTAAATATGTATTCGTTATTTCCCCAGGACATAAACAACGCCAATAGCAGAGCGGGCAAGAAGGTTCTCAGCTGATATTTACCAAACTGACCAACTTCTTGTGTAAGAATTGTATCCAGATCTATTTTGCTTTTCTCGTCTTTCACGTCCATTTTGAACTTTACCACAACACTGTTTGTTAGTATAAAGAATAGCAACTTTACAGAGTTACTATACAATTTATTTATCTCCTTAGATTGATGATTGACATCTGATTGTAATTTTTATCAGTTCTACCTTCTAAAAAGTCTTAATACCTTCTACTTTATCTTTCTGTATTTGGCACAATCTCCAAAATTGTGGTTAACTCCGATATTTATTGACTCGAAAAAAAAACTATTTAACTTATAAGCATATAAGTAAGATACAAAGTTTAGTGAACAGACGTAGTCTTCATCTAAGAGAGGCACTAAGAGACCTTTGTTTTCGGGAAGATATTCCCTATTATGATGAGGGATATGGAACAGGTCATTTATTCAATATAATATTTACTTACATCATATCTATTATATACAATATTTTAAAGTAAATTTAAACAATAATATTTACAAATAAAAACTACCTAAGTGTATCATTAAAATAAAAAAAAGGGGGGAAAGTAACAAACGTTTGGCATTTATTGCTGTGGGATCTCTTTCCACGTAGTATTCTTATATGTTTAATAAAACACTGGATACTCTGACAACAATTTACTATTTTTAAACAATGAAACTACACTTATATTCACAGAACACTTTACTTAATTAATATTTTTTATTTTTACATTAAAATTACTTACAATACCTAAATAATATATTTACAATTCACGAGATTAATATTAATCAGTAGACCATAACTATTCAGATGACATAAACATTTAATTTTGGAATAAAAAAATATATTTTTATACGTATACCATCTGGATAGCTCTGAATAATTATCACTAGCATTTGATGACACTCTTTATTGAAGTCCAACTCTATAACTACAAGATTTTATTTAGAATTAGTAGGTTTTTTAAGACCGATGTCTGAAGCTTGCTCGAAGGTGTCAGGGAGTGTGGTGCCGAGCGTCTCCGGGGTCACAAAGATAAGAGCACCGGACAGAAAGGCGAAGCAGCCGAACAATACGAATGGTAACTCCTCGAACCATTGAGCACCCTGAAACGTGGAAAATATAATAGAATTATTACTAGACAGTAAAACATGGACGGCGTATTTTATTACGTAGTAAGACCATATTGTACACAAATTATGAGAAATAAATAATCTTTATCTTTACGTAGGTATAACCCACGTAAGGAAATCGGGACTGCCGCCCGACCGGTTTCAGTCCCGTAGGGCACCGTACTTCAGGACAAGTGCGCAATATTCGGATTCGGATTGAATGTTGTGTGCAGTCCCGACTTCCTTACATCTGACTGATAGGATTGTTTGAAGTCCGAAAGTGAAGGCTATTGTGTCTAATAATTAGATAAACGTTAACGTATTGATTAATATTTGACAAGGTTTAGTTTATCTAAGTTATCAGCTTCATATTATTATTTATCTTCAAAAAGATCTAGAATAAACTGTAAGGGACTCCCTTACAGTTTATTCTAAACTAGAAGTCGCGCGGGGCTTTTATTTGGCCACCGCTCAGCTCTTATTAGCCATAGCGTGATGTTATATAGCCTATAAGCTTTCTCAATAAATGGGTTATCCAAAACTGTAAGAATTTTTCAATTTGAACCAGTAGTTCCTGAGATCCTAGCGTTCAACCAAACAAACTCTTCAGCTTTGTAATATTAGTATAAATATGTCTATTTCCCATGACTACATGTCGTCAGATTTAATATCTGTATTCGGGGTAGGTGGTTGTATGAATACTTACGATAGCAGGCGTGAGTGGTGCAAGCATGGACCCAATCCTGCCCATCATGGAGGAGAAGGCAAACAAGCTGTGTCGATATTTGGTCGGATACAACTCGTTAGTGTACACGTATATGGACGTCATCACCATTGCAATGCTGTACTTGGCAATCAGATACACTGTCAGAGATACTGCATACATATCTAAAACAAACAATATAATATTTATCTTTGTATCACCAAAATAAGTGTTTGTCTTGTTTCATCAAGTTCATTATAAACTACATATGAATGATACAGTTGTAAGGTGTCTTCGTTTGTTAACATTCTCAAGTTAAGAAGTATTATTTCAGAAAGAAGAGTCAGGCTATATTTGTACATCATCCTCAAATTGAATGTTAATAAATATTCTTATAATAATAAACTTTTGACTGTTACCGTGGCGCAGTGGTTAAAGTGGTCGCCTCGCCACTACATCGCCGTGCTTGGTGACGTGGGTTCGATTCTCAAACGAGACAAGTATTTGTGTGATTCATAGATATTTGTTTCTAGTCTGGGTGTACTTTGTGTCCGTTAGTTTCATGTTTGTAAAGCTCCCCGCGACACAGGGCTTGTTCCCTAGTGTCGGCGTTGTCTTTTAAAAAAGCCAAAGCCATCAGCGTGAAATATATAATGTTTCACCAAGAAAGACATTTTAGGTATGAATCTTACCTTCAGGCATGAATACGTAAGCGATTTGACAAGCTGCGCACAACCAAAAAGCTCCAATTAACACGGGCCTCCTTCCGATTCTCCCCATGAGCAACACTGCCGTCCAGTAGCCAGGGATCTCTACCGCAGACACTGCTATGAAGTTCAAATATCTGTTGCCTGACATATTCACTGCGTTGATGGACAATCCGTAGTAGATAAACGTTGTCGTGATCCACCACACCGGCGATATGAGACAACGGGTCAATATACGTTTGTGTCGAAACACCTGGACTATCAGCCATGGTTCTTGACCCCTGAGCTCTTCTTCTATTGCCTTATTCTTTGCCTCTTCAGCGGCTGTCACACGTAAAGCGCTCAAGGACTTCTCAGATAATGTTTTCTTGTTAGTTTGTGCTATCACTCTCAATAATGCTTCGGATTCATCGAAGCGACCTTTGCTCATGTACCAACGGACGGACTCTGCGATCAGCCAGAAGTACGACAGTGTTAGGAGCTGTGGGATGTAGAGCGCGAGAGTGAGGTGCCTCCAGTTGGGCACGCCCCACGCGATGAGCCCCATCAACACCTGACCCACTGAAAAGCTGGTGTTCATTGCCGCACCAGCTGCCACGCGGTACTTCGGGCCCACAACTTCCATAACTGTTAAAATATTAATAATGTTTTAGGTTGTTACTTCTCCCAGTGATGATGATGAATTCTACTGGTAATTTATTTTAATGTTTTAAGCATTACAGTTTAGTTACAGTTAGTGGTAAGTAGTTCTATTAAGTTCGTGTAACTCATTGTCATAAAAGATGATTATGTTGGGGAGTAACGGCTTTAATAACTTTCCGAGACTTGGGGAAACACCAACCTTACTATGTGTCTGTAGTTTACCTTGATGACTGATAATTTATTATACATTGTACTTTCATACGTGATTATGCAAAAATATACCTAATCATATTGCCTTACTTTAACGATATCTATAAAAAGGTTTATAAATGTTTAATCTCATAATCCTTCCTTATATTCATAATTCCCACTATTACATTAAATACGTATTTTAGATAGGTACAATAGGAGGTAGTAAGACAATAGGTACAACGATGTGAATCAGAATCAAAACTCTAGTTTGAAAATAAATAATTATCATTGTCATCATCTGTTTGTATAATAAATATGTGACTAATATTTATAGTTCATAAGGTTGGTATTATCAAATAACCCCGTGCCACAATAATCTGGAGCGCTTATTGACTAGGTAGACAGAAGGTTAACTAATTAACTTACGCAAAATATAGACGCTAGAAAATCCTCCGGAGCCAAAAGTAGCTTCGATAAACTCTGACATCATGAAGCCGATGTATGTGTTAGCCCAATATCTGACGACGCCGAGCCACGCCGTGTTGAAGGCGTTGAGAGTGAGAGCCATGCGTCGGCCCCAGCGGTCCGACACGAACCCGGTGATGGGCAGAGCGGTCAGGGTGCCGAACGTGCGTACAGTGCCGATCAATGATCGACGCCACTCGTCGCAGGCTAGTCCAACCTGGAATAACACAATAAAATTTCATACATTGTTTTTTGTGCTGAATAAAAAAAGAGCAGAGGTATGACACCCACAATTATGTTACCAAATAAGAAACAAGCATGCTATGGAAGAAAGCTGAGACGTCTAATACAGGCATTCTTTTCAAAAAATTAAGCTCCAATCACAAATATTGTAAATACGCTTTGTGGTAATGAAATAAAACATTTTGTGGTTGTAATTCGACAAAAATATTAGGCCCCAAATTGTAGGGAGCGAGCCTATTGGCTTTTACCGAAATTTAAGACAATGCCCCATACTTAAAACTTCCCTATAGGCAAATATAACATTTTGCCCCAACTGGGGACTGAATAAACTCGTCGACGCATTTTAAGTCGCGTCAGTAATGAATAGCCCCAACAAAAAGAAGGAAATCAAACTTGCGTAGCAGTCGTAGAGACTCCAACGATATTATTGAAGTGTATATGAATAACAGTTAACTAAATGTTTTAGGTTACTTTAATGAACTCACGTCGTATGCAACCGAATGCGTGTTTTCGTAGATGTAGTCCTCACAGTCCACGACATTGTTTCTGTTAAACAGTGTGCTAGGGCAGGTGTCGCTCTCCACCAGTCGCGACGAGACACTCGTGTTGGCAAATCGTCGGCAATTATCAAACACGCTTGGACTGGTTGTTGGCACCGCGTTTTCCAGCCAGTATGGCTGCCATTCTGGTTGAGGGCCATCACACTCCGGAATCACGCATCTGAAAAATTAAAATATTAATACTTTAAAAAACCAGCATTACTCACACCCTTTCTCCTCCACCCTATTCTCCAAGAGTTTCATAGACCACTCAACTTGAGCTGATGAATGCCTAGTTGAACTTCAAGCTATTTGCACATCGCAAACTATTACAAAAACATCTCAACAGCAATTTGTAATAATGGTGTTTCGGTGTCATCATTTTTTCATCATTTCAACCCATAAACGTCCCACTGCTGGGCACAGGTCTCCTCCAAAAGATGTGGAGGGGTTTCAGTGTTCATTTTGTAAAATAATTTGTGTTCTCCATATACATATAATTTGGGCTCTAAATATAATAATATAATATAATAATAATATTCTACCACATTCACACAGCGCCATCTAGTCCCAAAGTAAGCAATTATATTTGCTTGTGTTATGGGTACTAAACAACTGATATTCTACTTAGATAATTTTTTTTTTTGTAAATACATACATATTATAGATAAATTACACCCAGACACAGAACAAACCTTTATGCTCATCACACAAAGATTTGTCCTGGGTGGGGATCGAACCCACGACCTCCGGCTTAGCAGTCAGGGTCACTAACCACTAGACCAACAGGCCAGTCAAAAAAATATAAAAAATATAAAACAAAAATTACATAATCAACTACTATCTAAAGAATTTGATAGACTAAATAACATGCGCATGCACAACAATGTAGTACCTATCTAGAAAAATATAATTAATTTGAATTATCGCAAGCATCGACATGTCCATCAAGAGATTTGTGTTCCTTTTAGACTCAAATGAGATAGCACAAGGTGGGTCTGTCATTTACTAGAACATTTTACTCCAGCTGTGAAATGAACTTCCTAACGATATTTTATCAAAAGCTTCAGAAAATATATTTGAGGAAGGGACGGCAACTCGCAAAACAACATGATATTAAATATTAACATCATCGTGTTATGAAAATGAAAAAATAGCCGTTATTTCTGTGAAACTGTCCTGTAGTGTAACCTTATTAAATGTATGAAACCGAAATGCTTCTGGCACGTCACGACACGTAAGTATGTTTGCGCCATTACTAGGTCAGTGTAACGTGAACCAATTTCCGTGAATGTGGCATGTGACCCCGTGTGCCTTTTTGTCACATATGGTATTTCTTGTATTACAGTCAAAGATTGAAAACTTGAGGTTAGTCCATATTGGCAATAGACCGAAGAGTGTAAAGGTTATGGAGAAGACCTTTGCTCAGCAGTGCACAGTGGAATAACGCAGGCTAAATTAAACTGTAATTTCAATTCTCACTAAAACCACGGATTATATCTCAGTAAACAGACAAATAAATTAATGAAATGATTGTCTTCAGTATCATTTACCTGGTGTTAATCCTGGATGTAGTGAAGACATACTCAGTAGCTCCCCACGATCCAAAAATGGCCACTACCGCCGCCAGTAACAATGTCTTCAACTGAAACCTTCCGAACTGTCCTATTTCGTTCACTAATATATAATCAAGGTTCCTTTTAGGGCCATCATTAGCCTCGGCGTCTGAATTCACTTCCTTTTCAGGATCATTGTTCTGGCCGTCGATACCGTTACTTGTGGTAGCAGCCATATTAAACGGTGAAATAACAAAATTGTAAACACAATCTAGCATATATATCAACCACTGATAAAATGTATCCTTCCACCGTTCAGGCACGTGCGTCGATTTATGCTTTTGTTTAATATATTTATGACGATTTGATTGATTTATTATACCTATAGTTTTAAGCAACAAAACCGGTTTTTAACTTCGGCCGTGTGCAAACCATTATAGTGATCTATTAATGATTATCTGATTTCAGAACATGAAATATCAATGCTTACATTCTTTTAATCAATGATATTGCAATATATTGCAATATCATTCCTTCACATTCTTTGAAGGAGACCTCCTTCAAAGAATGTGAAGGAATTTAGTCTACTATACCACGCTGACCAGACGGATTGGTCTATACCAATTTTCGAAACAAACCTTATGGTTTGTTTCGAATTTTCCTTTTCTTGCAGTCCTGTTGTCTGCATAGGGTTACTCCCTTAGTCGCCTTTTACGACACCCACTTAATTAGTCACTACACGGACTACCTAAACCGTCTGTAGAAAAAAAAAATACTGCAATTCGCCAGTTGTTAGTATTTGCATGACATGTAGTATTTGTAAAAAAAGAATAGTAGGGACTTTAAGTACAAATCTTGATTGTGTGCTATAATAGATAATTTTAGCAGCCGGAGTTTGAGCTGTACGGTTATAATATATTATGTTGGAAGATTTGTTCTTCTTATCCTTATTATATAATACTTGCTATTTTCCGCGACTTTGTTTGCGCATATTTCAATATTTATACAGATCTTTATATGTGTAGGTACTAGATACTTAGACGAGAAGTATATCTCGTAAATTCAACCATTTTAAAAAATACCTTTAAGGTTTCTATGACTATTACGTTCATGGTATGGCACGACGAGTGTGCAGAAGCCTTATTCTTATAACATATCACTTACAACACCATGCGACTGCAGTTATGTAGGTATATAGAAGGATGTGTGTAACCTATTGATTAAAACAACTTTTAACTTTTCGTGTCTTTTTGGAAATTTGAAGACTACGTTCGGAAAAATGAAGTCGTGACCCCTATCTAGTATTATTAATACAGGCAGTATGTGACTTGGAGAGCATTGGAAATAAATCTCATTGTAGTGCGACGGCAAGGAACGTTAACACACAAACAAAGCCTCAAAAAGAAGCAATTATCTAAGTATAATTAACATAATTCTTGAAAATATTTTACATTCTGTATCTAAATTGTCTACAAAAGTGTCTCACAATCTGTCTTCAAAAACTTATTAGAATAGATATCTAGACTAGATTACAGCTGATATCAAATCTCTGTTTTTGAAATTTAATCAACAGATTAATTAGCCAAGTCATTATCTGTCGGCAAAGAATGCAATACGATTATTTGTAGTTTATTCAAATATCACTGGTACTTATCTAATGATAAGTTGGTATTTTGTATCTATGACGTTGTGGGACATGAACAATATTCCGCAAGAAGAAGAAGAACATCGATTTCATCTGATACAAATTATAGGCAAGTTTCTTAATCTTCCACAGATATCAAACAGTAGAAATTAAATAATCAAGAAACAAGTTTCCAATTTTGCGAAAAGTGGGCTGGACCCAAAGGTTGACCTTGAAGTTGAATCTGTCATCATATCTTATCATTTGCACTATCTTATATTATCATTATCTTGCCTTATCTTGCCACCCAGCGTGGCGATGTGGTCAGCCTTATGTGCTCAACACAAATCACCAGGAGTCCAAAGTCCAACAGATATTTTATTCATGGAAGTACCGTTTTAATTCCTTATTATATTATCATTAATAGTTTAAGTTTAGTACATAACACTCAAAGGGGTAGGCAGAGGTGTTTCTATTACACACATATTTCGACAGCTATGCATATGTAAGAGGGAGCGATTGCTCCTCTGGGCTAATACTGACGATTTCATGACTGAAGAACTTAGCACCCATTTTTCACGAATCGAACAGAGGACTTCTTGCGCAACAGTTGCGTCGTATTTTTGACTGGCCTGTTGGTCTAGTAGTTAGTGACCCTGATTGCTAAGCTGCAGGTCGTGGGTTCGATCCCCACCAAGGACAAATCTTTATGTGATGACCATAAAGGTTTGTTCTGTGCCTGGGTGTAATTTATCTATAATATGTATGTATTTACAAATAAATAAAAAAAGGTATTTAAGTAATATATCACTTGTTTAGTACCCATAACACAAGCAAATATAATTGCTTACTGTGGGACTAGATGGCGCTGTGTGTGAATGTGGTAGAATATATTTATTTATATTTATATGTATATACTTCCGCAGCACCATCGAGGCAGTTTAAGTTTAAGTACGTTCAAATTCATAATTGATTTGTCATGCAAAAGAAATAGATTTATGAGACGAATATCTTAGCAATCCATGGATTCACCGTGCGGGTGCCGGGTCCATCTGTAGTAGAGCAAGGAAAACGGGCAGTGCCTGGGACTTGCGACTCAAGGAGTAGGTTTAAGGGATCCCTTTCCATGTACCAACACTACGCTCACCTTTTACAATCCGTTTTCCTAAATTACTTCTTTAAGCCTATCCAATCGTAAAATTCGTAACTGCATAGCTATCCGCAAACAGTTACTTTATTGCATTATATAATCGCTAGGCGCTGCAACAAATCCAGCGAAGTTCCGTAATCAAAATAAAATAACTCTGTCGAACAAGAAGTTAGCAAACTTCTTTCAAACAAAGACAAATTTAAAAAGCTAAACAAAAATTGAATACCGTTTAATCCGGATTGGACGAATCTATTTTTATCCGGAGTCCGGACATACCTTCCAGTATTTTAAACTAAAAGTCAAAGAAAATTTTACGGCTGATACGATGATCATTTTTACTAATTGTATGTACATACCTAAAATTTCTGGTGTCTGTTAATGAGATAAAATGCCTCTATGTACGTTTGTTTTGGTATTGTTATATGACGAAAACGGCTAAACCAGAGGTTAGATAAAATAGTTACTAGGTACGTAATCTAAACCTTCAATGTAGTTTAACTCTTCTTAAGCTGGTCACAACATGTCTGTTCTCGTAATGCGGCTCTTAGATATATAGACATGTTAGACTGTGCGGTGCACTTCAAGCCTACAGATACTAAGAACAATATATTTTAGTAATGTTAACTTCCAATATTAATTTTACATAGCCCCAAAATTATCATTGGGTCCTGGCATAAAAATACTATTTATCCTATTTTGTTAGTCATAATTTCTTTTGATCTTATGCCATCAATATTTCAAGAGCAAAATTCAATACCGCTTTACCTGACCAGAGCAGAAGAGACAAAAAAATTATAATTTCCCGAATTAAATAAAAAAGTCGTAGTAAATTAAAATAATCTTTATTACTATATAATTAAAATAAATAGTGGATACATTGTACACAATACAACGTATCCATGAGATCAATTAGGGGTTCTTCTTGCCGAGGTTCTCCGCATCCTCGAAGGAGTCAGGCAGCTTGGTGCCCAGCGTCTCCGGCGTGGTGAAGATCAGAGCACCGGACAGTAGCGCAAAACTACCGAACAGCACTGATGGAAATGGTGCCCATACCTCTTGTGCCTGGAGAGTAATAACAGCCGTTTTTAGCATATAATTTTAGTAATTTCGGTAATGCCACAATGCCCAACACATATCATGTAAGTATAGCATCGAATAATAAATTATATAAAATAAAAATGTATACTCACAAGCGCGGGAGTAAGCGGTGCAGTGATAGATCCAAGTCGTCCCACCATGGAGGAGAAAGCAAATAGATTGTGTCTGTACTTGGTTGGGTACAGTTCCGCTGTGTACACGTACACTGACGTCATCACCATCGCGATGCAGTACTTGCCGAACAGGTACAACGTTAAACGCACAGCAGAGTTGTCTGTAACATTTAGAAGTTAATCATTATTGTACAGTATTGTACCAGCAACGTAAGAAACCGATCAAGCCCCACCTCCCCTCTCTTAATACAGCTACATTATCCTGACTCTTTAGTCAACAGCCACTATTATACATACGCAGCAAAACTGAGGTAACTTCATTGTGATTGCGGTCTCTAAGAAGTGGACGACCTCAGTGGGGCTACTCAACTTAAGTGTGTGTTTTGGCAATGCCTTATGCATCTTGTTATTTGAAAGAAAACAATTACCTGTCTCCAAGAAAGCGAAAGTGAACTGGCAGGCAGCACAGATCCAGTATCCACAGATGAGCACAGGCTTGCGACCTATTCTGTCCAACAACAATATTGCTGTCCAGTAGCCAGGAATCTCAACGGCAGCCACCGCTACGAAGTTGAGGTAGCTGTTACCGACCATGTTCACCGAGTTTATGTTCATGCCATAATACACTAGAGTGTTGGTAATCCACCAAATTGGAGATACCAAGCACCGCGACAGAATAATTCGAGATCTGAGCACTAGGATCGGTAGCCAGGGTTCCTTAACTTTAGGTTTGTTCTTCTCGGCTTCAGCAGTTAAACGCAATAATTCCAAACTCTTATCTGAAAGCTCTTTTTTGTTGACTCTGGCAACTTTTTTGAGGATCTCTTCGGATTCTTCATATCGACCTTTACTCATGAGCCATCTAACTGACTCTGATAGAATCCAGAAGTAACATACAACTAAAAGTTGCGGCGCGTACAACACTTGTGTGAGAGGGCGCCACGAGGGCACTCCCCACGCGATGAAGCCCAGGATTACTTGACCGACAGCAAACAGTGAAGATACTGTCGCACCAGCTACTACTCGGTACTTAGGACCAACCAGCTCCGTCACTGAAATTATATTTTTTTATTTATTATATCTAAAAGCTGTGATGGTTGTTTCCAATTTATTAAATCTCAATACTGGAGCTAAATAATCAAAGGAAGCTAAATAATTTTATTAATAAATAATTGTTTGAATTGAAGTTAATAGCAGTAACTTTTTACATCTCCCAGTGAGAAATAGACGTAACCATTATTGGAGCTTAATTAAAACATACAGAAATTAACAAAATGTTTTGGTAATTACAACTTTTACCTAGAATATAACAAGAAGAGAAGGCGCCGGCCCCTACAGAGGATTCAAGCACTTCAAGCGCAAGGAACCACTCGTAAGAGTTGACGAAGGAGCGCACGAGGCCGATCCAGCCGGTGTTGAACGCGTTGATAGTGAGAGCGACGCGGCGCCCCCACCGGTCAGAGATGTACCCCGTGATGGGGAGCACTAGCAATGTACCGATGGTGCGGATGGAGCCTATCTGAGAGCGACGCCACTCGTCGCAAGCCATGTCGAACTACAAAGAAAAATAGTTATAGGTAAAGTCTTTTGTTACCATTTCTCAGAAGTCAGACGGCATACCTTTATCAGAAACTCTATTTAGGAATCTTAAGAATTATAAAAACATAACATAACGTCATGTCTCTTTTCCCGAAGGGTAGGAGACCCTTGTAATAGAGGGTGAGTCAATTGTCAGCAACCGGGCACATTTGTTACCAAAAATTAAGCTGATACTGACAATTTCATGGTATTACATTACTATTTTTCCCGACCCGGGAATCGAACCCGAGACATCTTGCGCAGCATTCGTATACACTTCTTGCTGCGCCACCGAGGTAGTTATTCAATTAGTTTATTGTACTAAGCTGTACAAGTAGATATATTTTTTTTAAACTAGAGTATTATAGAGTTCATTCAGTTTAAAGGCTTTTAAAACTGTTTGTTTGTGAATAATAAAGTCCTTATTTATATATAACATCATGAAGATCTTAATCAGGAATCAATTACAAGACCTTGTTAATGATTAACAGAATAAAACAATTAGTATTGTTTATTAGATACTATTTGATTGTCCACCAGTGGACTTCCTGCGGCTAATATGATGATGATGATTAGATATTATTTTATTCATTACTTACGAATAAATAGATAACCTTATTTAATCATGACCAATGTTTTGGGTAGAAACATAATAATAATGTCCTCGGGGATTATTGGGTCGACTGCGGCCATGGCTCATCGAAACCATATTCGCAACGAAGATGGACCAAGAGTGCTGAGTATCTTATGGTTTTATGTACAGTCTCAGGCGAGTGCTATCACCATAACTTGCGAATGACACTATTGCGAGTGGTCGAGTACGTGAGTGACACGAATGCAGAGCAGATGAGGTGAGGCGAGAAGAGACAAAGCGATTGTGGCATATGTGGCACATAATAACCGCTTACTTATAAACTGCGGACTTTTATCAAACATTTCTAAACATAAAAATTCATAGCTATGTTCAGCTCGAACCAGAATCGAACACGAGATCTCGTCGTTCACACTCCCACTGACAAGGAAGGTTCAGAGAAAAAAATTGGAACATAGTACAGAAATGTACATTTGTAATTTACAATATAGGATATTAAAATAAAATTGTTTACATTTCAACTGTTAGAAGAGTCGAAGAAGACACAACCAAGTCACTGCCTACTCAAAAGGAAAAAGGGAAATAGAGTATAGGAAACGAGAGAAATTGAGAGGAGGAACTCGCTCGTATCATAAGATTGCCGCTTTTAACTTATATTGATACAATCAAGCGTCACGAGCAACATGTCACGTTACTTATATTGATATACTGATCACATTCAGTGGATTAATTTTATCGAATCTACTTTAATTCTGTTATCTTTTATGTCACTGGTCAAGATCCCCAGTAATCTATTATTTATATACATTACGATGTTGCAACTAAAGAACAACCAAACACTGTTCTGTTAAGAAAAATAATGAAAGTAATAACTTGTCATAAGTTCAGAATAAGCGTATCTAAAGTGAAATAATTTAATACCTACGTATTTTTCATAGCCCGTATCGTGCAATTACGCCTTTCTTCAACAAGGTAGTTGTGATGACGTCTACAGTCGCTAATCAACATAATCTCCTCATTTCCATAATATATTAAGTCGATAATAAGGTAATAAATTATTATTATAATCAATAAATTTACTAACAATATTATTGTGTATATTTAGGTATTTATTATTGCTAAGTATGAAAAAAGATAATAAAAAGGTAAATTCACGTCATTTCACATATAATTTAGAATTAAAAGTACCTACAGCCATGAATGCGTAGCAGTTACGGTCATTTACCAGCTTTACCTTCGTCTTCCCAAAACAGCAAATATAATACGAGTACTACGGCTGACTGGCGGACTATTTGAAATCTAAACATTCGACTTAGCCTAAAAATTTACAATCTTGATCAAACGGTACGTGAACGTGTGTCTGTCAAAAATATGATTGTTTCGATGATAAAAAAAGTAAATGTAATATTTTCGTATGCGAGACACAAGAAAAAATCGACACCTTCTACGTAAACTATCATAAGTTCTTACTTCTTATTATATCATTTCACATCTCATTGTATCATTCATCATGTATCGAGTTTCCTTAGTGACCAACCTATTCCCTCACATTATAAGATGGGTATAATACTTATATCTACATATTATATATTATGTTAAAGCAATTACTTACATCATAAACAACGCTAAGTGTATTCTCATACACATACTGCTGACAATCTTTGGTCCATGTTCTGTTGAACAGGTTGGCAGGACAGGTGGCGTCAGGCACAGGCGGCGGCGGGTACGTCACGTTGCCAAAGCGCGCGCAGTTGTCGAACGAGGTGGCGCTGGTGCCGTTCACCGCGTTCAGTAGCCACGATGGAGCGAACTCAGGCTCTGGACCGTCACACTCACGTATTAGACATCTGCAAGAAATAGATAATTTAAGTTCACGTACCGTGTGATTGTCTTAGGTAGTGATCATAAATAAGATTGTAATTTTTTAAACAACACCGGCAAGAGCCGATGCCTTAACACGGCTGCACTGATTTTGATAAAACATGTCAACGTCGTGGGTTAAAAGAAAATAGATAGATAAAGAATCTATCATTAATAAAAAGCACATTATCATTATGTTAACAAGAAACTTCTTTCTTTGATTCTTTTATTATTTTAAAGTATGTTCCCTCTAACATTTAAAATAATAGAAAAATACAAACGTCAGTCTTAGACTAAATGATGTATTTTGCCTTATAAGAAAAACTAGAGGATACGTATTTTAGTTAAGGACCTGTGAATGTACAACAACTCCTTGTAGTTAGTTACTCGTAGCTCTCTACACATATCTACAGGAAAACAGCATTTCCAAACCGCCGCCAAATCGCCGGAAACCGGAACAGTACGTCCTCCACCTGGCTTGATCTCACCTAATAAATTAACGTATGTAGTTAAACTTATACCTTTTACAACTTAATAGAAATAGAAAACTGTATTAGTACAAGCATGAGACACACAAAATAGTTGTTCAACTGGACAAAACACAAAGAAATAGCTAGCTCGTGACTGCACCAAATTGGAGCATAATACCGAGCAGGTGCCGCAGATGCCGGGCACTGGTTTTTAAACGGGCCAGTCTTGTGTGACGTCCGGATGCCAAATAAATAAACACACACTAAAAATTGTTACGAATTTCGTATTACAGAAGTTAATACTACCGCTGACATTAACGCAAAGTTACCAACACCATAAAATATAAGGTTAATGATTTTATAACATATTTGCTCGTAAAGGGTCTCTTATTTCACCAATTTCAGTGTTGTAATGTATCTCATTACGCACTAGTGCGGTAATGTAAAGTAAATTGCACGGCTTCTCATGCTCACATACTAATAATCGCGGGGCTCCGTACGTAACGAACGGTATTTTTTTTAAATCTTAGCAGAGTTTTTATGTCAAAAAAGTGGTCAACATTTTATGAATAAAATTAATTAACTTCGGTAGATAAAATAATTATGATATAATTATATAAAATAAACATTTAATTCTTTAATTTAATTAATTTAGACCATAAATTACAACCATTTATCTGTACTAAAACACAAAAATATTAATTTACTTTATTAGTAATACTGGCTGTTTTTGTGTTTTTGCCTTAAAAAAAAAGCGCTGATGCGCGCGCATCGATAAATTGTGACAAGTAAAAATAATTCCGCGCGCTATTTCTTTTCGCTGTATTTTTTTTTTCTAAGAAAGTCCGAATTTTATTTATTTCCTCGCAAATATGTTATAAAACGTCGTATGTCACACGTGCGGTTTGATAATTACAGCCTCTGCTTTCTTGTAGCCCTCGCCTGCGGCTCGGGCTAGCAATATCGCCTCGGCTGTAATTATCAACTTACCGCACTTGTATCATAATGTACTATTACAAAAAAAAAATAGCAATCAAGACTTTGTAAGTCCATAAAAGTTCGATTAGGCAATTCAAACAATCTCCTGGAATTGAAGTTGTGCTCACTACCATTATTTCATCATTCGTCTAAGTGATGAGTGATTGTTCTAATAGCAAGTATGAACAATGCACGATCAGACACCAAGGGCGTACTACTTGATGTTAACGACTGAACTTTTGTCAGCACGTGCTATTACAGAATGTTCATCTATGCTCAATTAATTTTGCTATCAGCCGGACCCCTCGTGCTTAGTACATTAACAAACAAGTGACATTAGCTGTAGGCAACTCCTCGGATTTTATCACGTCAGCTTTGATCACGCCGTTAGATTATAATAATATCTTAATAATACGTTAGCTTTTTGAACTCTAATTCTAAGACCAAAGAAAATACAGAACTAGCACACACAACATCCTACAAAATAAAACAATATATAAAATTTTCCTTTCTTGTAATCTGGCTGTTATCTGAATACATTGGTTCACGTAATTTACACAGGTTATGGGGATTTTTGAAATCGATGCGTGGCTGACAGTGTTTGCGACTACTACTTTCTTTTCACTATTTACTTTCCGAAATTACTTATATCAAAATGAATAACAATCTACATATTAAATTACCTGAATCCAATTTGCGAAAATATAAAATTTAAACCGAAAACGTAAAAAGTAATCTTACCTTGTACTTATTCTAGCTGTCGTAAATATGTACTCTCCGGACGCAAACGCAGAGAAGATAATAGGGAATGCTGCAAGTAGTAGCGTCACCAGCTGGTACTTGCCGAATTGACCCACCTCCTCCACCAGGATATTGTCCAGATCCACACCACCCTTCGCACTGCCCTTCTCACCACCCTTCTCACCGCTCATCTTGTTCTATTTCAAATGTGTAAGTTAATGTGTCGAGTGGCTCGCGCCTGTTCATCTAATGAGTTGGTCCGAGCTACTGTCACTTTAATTCTGTTCACCACGATCAATCAGCAGCAAACCTTGATATACAATAAAGATTTGGATATAGGTATATACAAATTATTTAGATAAATATCATATTATTTTAAATAGGGATTATTTATTGTAGCATTCGGTACATGGCAATTCATCATAGCCTTTAATTATATTGACCAAAAGAGTTTTATTTGTGTAAGTTTTTCTATGTTGATACGAGTCAAATTGGCTTGTAGCTACGTTTGATTTAATGAGTATTAATATGATCCTTTAGGCACGTGCATGTTTAATCTTTTGACACATACGGAGCCTTATCTAACTAGCAAATTATATATTATAATTTGACAATAATACGATATTGTGAAACTCATAATTGTAAGTAATTCCGAGCATTTCGTTATTATTTAATTGCATATAATTAAAATAATTAATATTTTATGCGTTATCAGGTTAAAATAAATCTTCAAAAAGTTGTTAAAATAGTTTAATATGTACATTATAGTTCAAATAAAACGTAATCACTTATTCACTATCAGATTCGACGTTAGAAGTTCTTTCTGTCTTTAGCTGCACAACCTTTCTGTCTCTCATCTTCAAACTATTTATTAACTTCATCACTTGTATTCTGAACTCAAACTTAGAACTTTCTGACAACGTCTTCACTGCAGGTGTGATGGATTTAAAGAAGGCTCTATCTTCGTCCTCTTCTTTCTGTATTAAGTTGACAAGGACAGAGACTATATTCTCCTCACAATCTTCTTTAGGTGTTTCCTTAGGGCTGTCTGTAAAGGTTGAATCGAATTCTACTTTTGGTCTTTTAGCTGATATTCCATTTTCTGTAGTTCCTTCTTCAATGTCTACGAACACTTCGTTCATCCAAGTTTGCGTTTCATTTTGTTCAGATTCTTCGTTCTCTTCTATAAAGCTATTGTCTTTTCTGCTCTTTCTAAAAGTAAGGGTTTCATCAAGAAAACTAAGTTCTTCTGAGTACAGATACGGCCTATTTCTCATGCCACCTCCTTTGCGAGACTTGACGTAGGAGTCTCGTGCGTTGTGCCATTTTCTTGTGATGGTGCTACCTGTTAACAAACAAACAGAATATATAAACATGAATACAGTACCTAGATAATTATACAAACCGATGCAATAAATTAAACATATTTTAATGTAATATTATCTATATATGATGTAATTACGTGTAATTTATTAGGTTCAAAGGATGCTACTATTTGCTGAGCAACAATGACGTTAAAAACGGCGGTGTACTAATAACATAAAAATGTTATAGTAAATAATGTAGGTACCCATTCATTTTGCTTAATATATATGTATAGTTGTCTATAAGAGACTATATATTCTTAATATATTATATTATAATATATTCTTCGATGCTAGGGGTATGAAAAGAACAAAGAATAACAAAGTAAGTGGACCTTCTTTATTTTACTCAATATTTTGTCTTTTACTATGTATGCTGCGACACAATTAACCCTATGTTTGAACATAAGTAGATGTTCTAATTTTACGACTGAAGGCTGAACTATTTATATTTATTTAACCCCTTAACAGAATGTGTGTCACAGCGTGATACTACCTAACACGCTTAAATATAGTTAGTACCAGGAACTCACACGATATAACCATTGGTTACATCATCTGGAGATTAATAGACTCCTAGACTATGATTTGTTAATGACAGGTCATAAATTTTAATTTAGCAATTAGCAATAAATCTCTTCTCTCCAAAGTTGCTTGAAGAATCACGGTGCTGGTTGTATTAGCACAGAACAACTAATACGTTGTGGACGATACGAGTACGACTCTTTACTTTCCGTACTACCGCGTACCGTAGTAATAGTGACGTTGTAACAATTTAATTTTACAATTCATTACACGCCTCTGAGGCAATCAATTACTCAAAGGTGAGATTTATATGCCAGTCTAATAAAACTCAATTGGGATTTTCTATCCTGAAATTCACAGTAATCAACACCAGGGCCCTTGTACAAATGTACACGCTAAGAAATGTCACCGTGTCTGTGACAGATAACATCAATTCACTGGGCACATGACAAGAATGAAGTCGGATTGAGCCTGTGATGAGATTGTTTTACAGAGCGCGTCATGTTTAGCGCAGACAAGATATTTTTCTTGGTCAGTGCAATGTACACTGTTCGTATTTACTGATTAATTTTTATTTGGTCTTTAATTGTAAGTCTATAAAAACCTCCGCGACACAGGGGTTGCTTCCTAGTGCGCAGGTCGACTTTAAAAACATATTGTGTCTAAAGCGATGCTTGGTAAGATCATATATATCATAAGACAACAATGGATTTGTAGTTGTGATGTCAGACGTGACATGATGCTACGCAATATACATTTTCCTCACCGATAAAATTCTTTCGCGCTGTATTAAGTGAGTCGAAGTTAGGCTCGAACTCCTTGTAGATCTGGTGCCAGGCCTTGTCCTTCTCCAAGCGATCCCGGTAGGAGGGGCTCATGCGGTCCCACAGGCAGCGCCGCACACGAACCATCTCGATCAGTTCGCGCGTCGGGATCATCTTCTTTGAGAACTTCATGACGCGAGTGCTGCAAATGTTATTTTTATTATACCGCCGATCCTTTTAAAGGGATGGACCACTGAAATCTTTTACTAGGTACCTATCTAATCAGTTTTATACTAATAGATAGTAATTTGATTGCAATTAAATTATTAGTGTTGCTTTTTATAGTCTATTTACCTATGCCTACATTAGAATATGCTGTCTAGATAGAGGAGAAGAGACCCGTGGGCCGTGCCCACCAACAGAGGGACATTAATGGGTTGCTGATAAAGCTTCTAGTGGTCTCTAGTTAGAGGAGAGGAGACCCGAGCCCAGCAGTGGGACTTAATGGGTTGCTGATGATGATGATGAAGATTATTTTATTGCTAAATCTCTATATATGCTTTGATAATTATTTCACATATTAATTAACATTGGACATCGTGGCGCTGATGATGATGATGATTGTCATTATTTAGGTTATAATATAAATTAATGACATGAGAATTTGGTCCCTCATCAACGGATAACTGTTGCACATATAGTTAAGTACCTAGATAATGATATAATAAATGTTATAGTCTGTCTGTATATCGTTACGTGTTTTATTTATATTTAGTAAACAATGTTGGCAAGACCTTATAATTTTAATTGTCTGAATTCCCACCACATGCTTTAGAGGAGACTCATGCCTAGCATTGGGTCGTTTATGGGTTGAAATTATGTTTAAAACCCATCACGATCATGTCAGCTTTAAACCAAAAAAACTGCATTAAAATGGGTCCCTTCGTTAATATAAAATACCACAAACTGACCCACACACACACATACACACAGATACAAGGACACGTCAAACTCTTTTTTACGTCGGGGGGTTAAAAAGACTAAATTTATTATAGGTAAACTACCTACCTAGTTGTGTACATAATATTATTATACTTAGGTACTTTTGTTGCCTACGATTTAGGTTTTAGGCTCAATACAACAGGTGGCTCTACCTATTGAATTGAACCTAAAACAAAATTTATAAAAAAAAAACAATTTTATACTTAGAATATATTTAAGGTAGAGTTATTTCGTTACGTACGTACCTATGTCTAAATAAAACACAATTTATATCTTCGAATAGTAAAATAACTATCTAAAATTCATTTGAATGTTTAGTATTAATTACCTCATCAATAACATACATTTTATTTTAAAACAGTTTAATTAGCAACATTAACATAAAGACGTTCTCTGAACATAATTTTTTGCTAAAATACGTAAACAGTAACGACCTTGAACTAGATTCTAGTATAATGACACTTGGCAACACAAAGAACCTTAACACAATAGAATAAAGACTATTTTGGAACAGCGCGGGATCTGGCAAAGTTCAAACAGTGTAAATCTCATAAAATGTATTTAATACGATTACTTACTTAGGAAAATAAGGAATACCTAACAAGAAATACATTGACTGTACAGAACCATACAAATAAATGTTGTAGCTTGGTTGATAAAGAGCACGCAGGCACGCACCTTGTATTTGTGTCCGAGTCCGACATTTTCGATGGTAAAACAGCTACAATCCGGTTTTAAAATGGCCGTTTCACTTGAATATTGTCACAAAACTGTTGAAAAATAATTAAAATTGAACATTGCAGTGTCTAAAATCACTGTACGGTCAGTTTTTATGCAGTTTAACACTATTAGTGGTGCAAAAATGCGTATATTCTGGTGGAACGTTTACACAATACTGTCGTGTAGCGGAGGCGGCCGGGCGGCGCGGTGCGGAGCGCCGGCCGGCCGCTATCCGGTCAGCGGAGCGGCAACGTCGCGCCACGTGCGCTCGCTTCTGTAAGTGTCGCAACGTTGCACACCTTCTATTCACTTTACCATTCATTACATACTTTGTTTGCGTGTTTTATGTATGAATGCACAATACCTACTGTATAAAAATTTTAGAATATACATATTCAAACTTTTCACCTAAATAAGTACTCAAGACTTAAGGTACCTACGTACTTTTATTATGAATTAATACCTAAATTATTGGGATAGGTACCACTACTAAGTACCAGATAATATTGACTACATAATAGCTACCTACTTAAAATGCGCGACACATAAGCCCGCTATCTGTGTTGACTCTACCAAGAAGGTATCTATGTTAAATGCCCAGAGAGTACCTTGTAATTAATATTTACTTATCTACTATACTTATTTAAAACTTAATTCATATACAATACCTGTGTGTAAATTCTCTACCAGCCAAGCTTTGAATGATGAAGAGATGAGAACAAGCTTAAAAAATTGTTTTAAAAGAGCAACTCACACACACTTGATACCAAGCCCTGTGTCGCGGGCTCGATGGGGACTTTCATCATCATCATCAGCAGCAACCCATTAATGTCCCACTGCTGGGCTCTGGATCAAACATACCCTTAGATTTCTTCTAGGGTATGTGGGTTTCCTCTTGATGTCTTCACCGTTAGCAGATGGTAAGTCACTTGACTAGTACATATCAATTCCACAAAGTGAAATCCACATTGGTAGGTACTGCCGGTCGGAATTGCATGATTTGCACGCCGGCGCCGGTCACTTATCCATTCGGCCTCCATCGCAGTTTATGGGGACTTTATAGACATACAATTAATTATCGGATCAAAGTACAACCAGACTTGCAACAAATATCTATGAATCACACAAATGTTTGTCTCGTGTGAGAATCGAACCCACGTCACTCGACAGTTTGACACGGCTGCGTCCACGCTAGACCAATAAGTCATGTCAATAAGTTGAATTGATTGATTGCAGTACTAATGTAAAATGAGTAGTTGGTGAAACGTGTCTGTTATTAGAGGCACGTTTTGTCATTCATTGTAATGTAACAGACACCGTGGACAGAAATAGATCGAGCGCTCGATATTATTGCGGTTCAATGTCAACGCAAATCAGAACAACGCCATTACGGTTCATTGACGGACGAATCACCAAACAATAAAACTATATTAAGAGTATTATGACCTCTCCTAAAGTTGTATCAATCAAGTCGAGGGTACAAACATCTGCATTTTTGGATAGACAGACTTTAAGTTGTTCTTTACACGTGCAAGACAAAATGAATTGGCACTTAAGGTTTTTTCTATTAAAACACATTTTTCAGAGTAAAAATAATAAATATATTTAATAATACCATTTGACATACTTCTTATTACTATAAAGAAATGCGGTTTCTAAAGAGAAGTCTCGCAGCTGCAGCTTTACAATCAATAACATAAAACGTACAACTTAGTAAAAGACTAGAACAAGTATAGATACCTAGGTATTTCTAAATTTACCATTATAATTGTATTATAACTATGATGAGTTCCTTGTGGACTGAGTAATTAATAGTTGTGCGATTTTCCTTATCCATTAAGGAAAATAATATAGGTATCAGCTTAGCTCAACAACCATAAAGCTTTAGCTTTGCACCAATATAGGAACTAATCGCATTTTCAGAGCTAAGAGGTTTAAGACTTATAATCTTGACACGCTGGACCAATCCTGGTTGGTAGAGTGGACTAGCTCTTCACATTCTCCAAGAACATGCGATATACCTTCCGAGCTACTTTTCTCTGGTTCATTCGACTGGCATATAAATCGACTACAAGTTATAAAACTAATAGTCAGTGTCTGATTCCTGGTTAGTGTCCCTCGGCTTGATGATGCCCAACTTGGTGGCGAGCGCAGCGACGTTGGCACGCACTTCCTCCTGCACCAGGTTGAAGGACATGGCCAACAGCGCGATACCGAACAGCAGGTACAAGGAACACAGAGCTATGGAGTGCACCGCGGCCGCCGCGTCCTCGCGACTGTCACGGGGGTGCTCTTCCTTACGACGACCCTGGTGATAAGAGAAAACTTATAAACTTATAACGAAAATCGGCCTTTTCTATATCATGATTGTGGTAAACTAGCAGTCTGCCTGATGATAGGCGGTTACTGAAGCGTAGCCGATGGCAACCTGCAACATCAGATGCATTGCATGCGAGTTGCCAAACTTTAAAATCTCTTTCGTCCCCAATTCGCTCTAGATACTACTACTCATCAGCAGGAATCCAACACGATGTTGTTATGGTTGCGGTCTTTCTTATGACAGAAGTGTTTCCTGAGCGGGCGGCTCAGTTTGAGCGGTAGTTATCCACTCTGCTCCGTCTCTAGTATACATACATATAAAAAAATCCTTTTATTAAATATGTCATTTTCAAATTATAATTGATAAAACGTGATAGGCCACCTGAGCAGGCACAAAGTCTCCAAAGCCGATGGTGGTGAGTGTAATGAAGCAGAAGTAGGCAGCGTCCAGGTAGGACCACGACTCCCACCTCTTGAACAGAAATGTCCCCGCCACGATGTAAGATGCCACCAGGAACACGCACAACCAGATCGGCACCGGCTTTATCTAAACATTTAATCACATAAACACGTAAATCAGACGTAGTTCTACGAAACATTGTATGAGTATTCGAATATTCTAAATAAAGTTCTAAAATAAAAGCTTGTAGTTTATCCCTAAAGAAAGCCTACGATGGTTTCCTATACAAAAATGTGCTCATACCACTCACATCTAATATATATTTTTATCGAAGCGTAATTAAACAAAGTTGCGGGTATGTCCTCACCTGTTCCTTCGCGACCACATCAGAAGGTGGATGATAAATATCAGACTGACGAGAACTCCACGCTGTAATAGCAAAGAGAAGGATATTTATCAGTCGTTAAGTAATTCGAGTGTCATTAAGCATAAGAGCGTTACTATTACCTTGTGGTGGTCTGCCACGGCGAGGCACCGCTACTTCCTCGTCACTCCAGTCGTCTCCGTCTGGTGACGGTGACTGGAACCAAACAATATATTGGATCTTATTGTTACCACACAATATAACTAAGTAATAGCAATTTTCTTCGTCGAGCTCATTATGTTTGTAAGTGTGCGCTAATGATAGCTATTCCCATTTACTACATTATTTATACTGACATGTCTATAATGAGGTCTGGTATCGTCCACAGTGTGGAGTCTCCTTAGTGGCCTGGCGTGCTGTGCGGGGGGCGGGGGACGCTCGTCCGTCCAGCGCTGCTCGTAGTCGTAGATGGCTGAGCGAGCTCGGCGCTGGCGCCGCTCCCACGGCTCCTCACGTTCTCGGTCGCGCTCGTAGTACTCTGAACGTCCTCGCTCCAACCTGACTCATCACAAATGAAGTTTAGTGTTCCCGTATTTTAGAGTTAATTAGATTTACATACTTAGTTAATTGATTACATGCTACCTACGTTAGAGTGATTATGATTATTAGCTCATTAAATCAATAATATAAATAAGATATTATGAAACTGCAACAACAAAGCAGGTATACAAATATTTTGACTTATACCAAAATGTGTTTACCTCCAATCTCGTCGTGCCCTCCTGCTTCTTGGATAATCAAATTCAAAGTCCTCATCCTCCGGGTCATACCCCCGATCTCGCGCGCCGTACATGTCTTCTCTTTCCCTTCTTCTCTCTCGCTCCAACGCCTTCCTCTCCTTGTAGTTCTCGTAGTCGACATCGTGGAGGTCGTGCATCTCGAACATGTCCTTAGGTTCATCGTCGAATTCCCTGTAGTCGTCCAAGTCTCGACGCGGCCCGTACTCCGGCTTGGTTTTAGCCGGTCGCGGTAACGACTTGCTACGCAATTCCGGCTTGGATGTTACCTTTATTTGATGATTATCTAAATCTTTCAACGCCTCTTCCAGATCTTGAAGTGGTAGAGAAATTTTCGGGAATTCTTCTGTAAACGTTATGGTTGTCAAGACGATACTTACTATTGCGGTTAAAACTCAATGCGTTCATCTTTTAAATGGAATTTTAGTGAAAATAATCAAAATAATTTTAATTATCTATTAGTAATTGTTGGTGAATGGAATCTACGTCTATATAACAATACAAAATACATTTACCATCCTCTTCATCGTAGGTATCCCGTCCTCTCTCATACTTTTCATATCGGACTGGAGATTGATCTTCGGGGTCGTATTCTCGCGGACCTATATGAACAACATGAACGTTTTAGAAGTTGTCCTGATCTTTGTTATAGAGAGATTTGTGATATACCATAAGGTCGGTCGAGCGCAGCATGTGGTGGAGGCTGCGACCTCGTGCGAGGTAATGATGCGGAGTGCGACGCTCCTGCGATTGGCTGGCGAGGTCGACGCACGCGTCCGCTGCTGTAGCCGCTATCACGATATCTTTAACATAAAACCTTTGTTGAGTTAATGATGGACTAATCCGTAGTCGTTGGTAAGAATCAACGTAAATGCTATAACACAATGAATAAGTTAGATGTTACCTGCAGTCGGTATCGGAATGCGCTCGCTCGATGGGCCGCGGTCGTCGGCGCGTTGAACCGCGCACACTACCGCCACGTATAGAACGTCTACACAAAATAAGTCATTTTATAGAAGTACCTTTACGTACCTTTACTGTCAACTCTTCACTACCAACTACCTACTGTGTAGTAGTACTGTGCATTGCAATATTGTTTACCTGGAGGATGCGTGATGTCGGTGTCGTCGCTTCGGCGGCCGAGTGCACACGTAACAACAAACGCGCCAATACAAAAATCTAGAAACCAAACAATCAATGAAGAAAATGATGAAACTTAATAATGTCTTCAATGACAGTGAGTCTGTAGATCTGAAGCGCCTATTAATTTTATACAAGCAACATTTCAATTTATGGATATCAAAATGAAGACAGGAGGTCAAGAAGAAGATTGCTTTTACATTTTATATAGGCACCAAAAGTAGTTTTATGGATCATTAATTTTAAATGTTTAGCTAAAATGTTCCTATGGTATTTTTACCTGAAGGAGGAAGCCATGACATCACCAATATTGGAGAGACACAGCAGCATCAGGGGTATGCCCAGGATAGCGTAGAATATCGTCACAACCTTGCCGGTTTGAGTCTTAGGCGCTATGTGACCATACCCTGTATATATGAAAACGATACTTAGTGTTAATTATAGACGTCTGTTACGATACATTCTTTGACTAGTATAATAATTATGTAAATAGTGGTCAAATTAGTTATGTATGTAGATTTAAAAGAGACCTATCTACCTACTCATTATTATCTCATTGTTTTATACCCATCTTATTTAATTACATAATTGTAAGTTACATTGAGACAACGAACGTACTTTAGTGATTTTTTACTGTTTTTAATATACTTAGGTATCTAGCACTGATACTTTTTTCATTATTTCAAATAAGTTTAATAGAAGTGCCTATTCATTTTATAGGAGCAATAATTACAAAATGTATTGCTAAAAAGGTTAGGCACTTAGGCGCTAATACAAGTGGTAGTAAGGAATATAATTGGTTATTAAAATACTAAAGAATTATTATTACAAACATGTAGAAAACATATTGAGTTATGTAAGTATATATTTTTCTTTGTATTTAATATCATGCACAATTTTGATGATTGCAATAAAATACATAATATGTAAAATACTTTGCTATAATATTGGTTGGCACTAATACGGGAAGAATTTCAATAGATCTTAAAATATACTTAGGATTTATTTGGATGTTGGCATAAAATGTAACATGGAGTTTTAACAGCACGTCAAGTTAGGTACATGGTTACTTATTACAAAATACTTGCACGTGCCACAATAGGTATTATTAACTTAGGGATATACTTATGTAAGTACCTAGCTTTTCTTTTGCTTTTTAGGTTTCCGTAGTCCAGACTCGCACTTGGCCGGTTTTTAGATGTGTTTTAATATGAATACAAAGTCTGAAATATTCATTGTTTTAGCGCTCATGGACACCATCGCTATCTATCTGAATATCTTTCTTTCATAATACCCGGTCATTGTACTAAGAAACTATGTTAATACAGGTCTTTTACAAATGAAAGTAAGAGTGTTTTACATGATAGGTCATGGATTCGTTCTGATTCCTCTCACTCATTATTATTGAGTATACTCAATACGTCACGGTATATTCGTTATAATTAGCTATTTCCTTCTAACACTCATGAGCATCGGTGGTTCAGTGGTAGAATGCTCGCCTGCCACGCGGGCGGCCCGGGTTCGATTCCCGGCCGATGCATTCTCTTTTTGGTATTTTATTTTTCATTTTAATATTATTATCTATCTGATTCTGTATTATTTTATTGCAGTTTTCTACAACTACAATAATGAAATACTATTTTAAACAAATTATGTATAGTTTTGTTTAGCAACTGCAACAGTAAGTTGGAAGTGTTACGAGGTAACGCAACAACACCTACTTGTTGGGAACCACAAAACCTGTATTTGGTCACAACCAGTTATTTTGTTTGTGTTTGTTGTCCAAGTCGTGGAACAACGGATATACGTCACTGAATCATGCAATAAGTTAAATATTAATAATTATGTAGGTACTTATTTATAATAAAAATAAACTACTATGTATGTATTTACCTATTTAGTTGTGACTGCCTCGTTATTTCCCGCAATGGTACTGATAATGAGAAGACTGAGAAGCCAGTATCGCAACAGCATCCCGACAACTGTTATCTACCGAGAGTCGAGAGCTAACAACTCCCATATTTTGTAAAAAATAATTTTATTTTGTAGATTAAAGTACCTACTAGACTAACACTAAGTAAATGTAAGTCAAATGTAGTAAGTAAAAAATATTTAATTTAATTAATATGTTGTTCCAACCGTCGATCGCTCGATCGACGATCGTAATAATTGGTCTTTCTAGTAATTTTAGTTAAAGATCGAATTATGTAATATTTACTTAATACTGTTAAGTTGCCCACTTAATTCAAATATAAAGACCGAAAATTTTCTTAAACAAAGCCTACCCGTCGTGGGCACTTTAAAATATCCTGACTGATGAGACTAGCCTGTTGGTCTAGTGGTGACCCTGACTGCTAAGCCGGAGGTCGTGGGTTCGATCCCCACCCAGGACAAATCTTTGTGTGATGAGCATAAAGGTTTGTTCTGTGTCTGGGTGTAATTTGTCTATAATATGTACGTATTTACAAAAAAAATATACTGTAGTTTATCAGTTGTTTAGTACCCATAACACAAGCAAGTATAATTGCTTACTTTGGGACTAGATGGCGCTGTGTGAATGTGGTACAATATTATATTATATCCACATCGTGAAATACATGTTTTGGCTAAGATAATATACATTTTCGATATTTGATCGTAATAGCGTTTCGCACTATCCACATTTGAAAGAGTTGCCGTTGACCTAAGAAGTTTTCTACCCTATACTAGTGCAACACTACGAGACGTAAATTTTTTTCTACCCGTTGTGATCTATGACTTATTACTAAATAATGATAATGAACATGCGAGCAATGGACATTTTTTTTAATGTTTAAATTTGCAGCTAAACCGTATAAAGTAAAACATTTAAAATGTAAGATTGAACATTTTCATTAAAGAATCTTTTATTTATATGTAAATTAACCAAATGTGTTGTAAATTCTTTAACTTTACATTATCAAAATTTTCGAATGTAAATAATCCTGGAATATATATTTTTTTAAATCCCAATTGCTGCGCAAACTAGCTTCTCTTCATTGACATGGGAAGCTTTGATCGGAATTCAGCCAAAGCACTATTGTATTATTCGTATTAGCTATGTAAAATAACTGCGAGGTGATTGGTAAACATCTGAGACGTAATAATTACACGCTCCATTTGATCACTCACTGCCAATTATATTTATTGATATTATGTATCCTTCGACGAGTTCCGCGTCTACTAGTATAGCCAACTCTAACTTATTTGAAATCGGGACAAGTTATACAAACATATTTAGAATAAAAGTATAGCGCCGCGTCAGGCGGAGGAGACAGAATAGTAACAGTCCCCGGACCCCATGTTACTCCTACGGAGACGAATGCCTATGTCTTGTGACGCTAATAAAAATATATCTCCGTATTTAGCATTCACATTCTTTGGAGAAGGCCCGGGCTCAGCAGTATGACGTTTATTCGTTGAAATGATGATGATTTAGCATTACCGTAAAACTGATCCTATTTATAAAACTTCAAATAAAAATGATATGATCTATTTAATTATTCCATTGAATTATTATTAAAAGTTTTAGAGTGGTTCATTGTTCTTTTACAAATTTATTATTGAACAATGCACCTATCACAATAGGACCTAAATTAAAAATATTGAAACGTTAAACGCACCCTTTATTGATTTAAATTGCGTGATTGCTATAGAAACAGTGGTATTTATATTATTATTATAACACCACTGTATAAATATATAGCCTATTCAATTATTTCGTTTGTTACGTTCAATTCGTAACAAGCCCCGCCCCTCTAGACAAGTGGTTGGTTATCGATTCGATCTATAATATATTCTATCGACATGTCAAATTGGAAGATTGATCACGTGACATGTCGATAGCTTATGTCAGGGATGTGTCCAAATGTATTGAAGTGACATTTTATTTACGCATGGATCAATGGAATTCAACATTTTTGGTATTCTGCTACTAATTTAAGACCATTATATGAATGAAACATGAAAATACAAATGAAATGAATGAATGAAAGCTGCTATTGAGATCCAATTACAATTCAATTGATCCATTCGTTAGTTAGCAGACTCGGGGCCAGTTTATTAGTTTCACAAAAACAGTCATGTCTCATGAAAAACAGAACATTTGTGAAACGTATCGGAATTTACGTATAGTTAGTAAATAGGTTCGGTATGTATCGTGACCGACAAAGTTAAATCTATCGTCATTATCTACGATTAGACATAATCAGGTATATATTATATCATTTTTTGTGAAATCGAAACTGTTTCCGTCGTTATATTTGAAACGGATACCACCGAGGTCGGTATCTTACGAGCGACCTTCTCTTATGTGAACTTATAATAACATGTATGTACTACATTGTACCTACTGTCTAATGAGAGATTCCTTATAAAGTATCTAGCACAAAGTACATTGCAGCGATTTTTACTTGTGCTGACTTTTTTTACAAACTATTAAGCTTTTTTCTGAGAATAAAGGGCTTTGTTTTCGTAAAAGAATCTTGAAGGTCTGACTATTTTAGCTCGAAGAAGTCTTAAAAACTTAGAATTTTTTATTTTTTTTGACGTCAAATATAGTATATAAAATAATACATGGCAGTTTTCAAAATCAATAATATAATCATCAACATATTCATTTTGAATATACCTATAAGTATTGAAGATTTTACTTTACATAACTTAACTGACGCCATAGCGTCATAGCAAAGTCAAAAGGCGTCACAAAAGCTCACAGACTAGGGTGACCATAAGTTTATTTAACACTGTAGCAGAAGGAACAAAGGTAGAGCGATGTCACTGTCTTTATTTTATCGAAAAAACTGTTGCACAGGGAGTAAGTCATCCAAGTTATAGAGATCCAAGATATCTAGAGATAGGTAGTGGATAACCCCGCTCAAATTGATCCACCTGAGGAAATAGCTCCGTCCTACAGAAGAACGCTACCATAATAGCATTGTGTTCATGCTGGTACACACTACACTACACTCTGTGTAGTGACGGATTAAAAGCGAAAAATACATAACGTTACTATACTACCCCACCTCAACCCGTAGGTGTCGTAGAAGGCGACTAATACAGACAGAGCACTGGGAGAAATAAAATTCTAAACAAACCAACTCATCTGAACAGTCTATACCTAGTAGGCTAAATCCCCTCAACATTCTTTAAAAAGACCTATGCCCAGCAGTCGTCCGAAAAATATCTATTCTGATCCAATTGCAAATAAAGGTTGAAGAGAAAATACATGTCATGTATGTTGTATCACATATAATGTTACTTTTTATAGCATTTGTTAATCTTAGTGGCTTTTAGCCATTTTCATTCATTCGTCAAGATCTCGAGAACTTCTTAGGAAATCACTGTACCGTCATCTTGCCAGAAGTTAAGAGTTTTTTCGAAGAATAGTTGGCTTTGTCTCTTTCATTCAACATCGGCAAAGGGATTACTTTTGAAGGTAAATTAAAAAGCCCTTTGTAGGCAGACTCAGAACATTTATAAGTATGCCTTCTTCCAATGAGATCTAAAAACCTGAGTGGTCGCCATATTTTGATTGTTTTTTATTGTTCACCCAGGACCTGGGTGAACACAGGTGGACAAATGATCTGACCCAAACAGCAAAGTCGTGCTGGATCTGCATCGGGACACCTACATACTATTGTAAATATCTTAAAGAGGCCTATTTTATCAACAATAAACATCCTACGTAAGATAAATATAAATATGATGATATTGATTGAAATGAAATGAAATGAAATGAAATGAAATCTCGTTTATTCATCTAGGTTACAAGGTAACACTTATGAAAGTCACAAGAATGTAACAGGTTATCCGAAAAGTAGTGTCAGCAAATTTGCCTACGACCAGTTCACTGACGGGGTGGAGCTATGAGAAGAACTGGCAAGAAACTCACGCCACTCTTTTTAAAAAAAATGGATAGTTACAATCTTTTGTAATTTATAATTTGGGTAGCGTGTAAAGTGATGCAGCAGAGCACCACACCGAGTTAAAATGAATGTTTACAAGATAAATAATAAACAAAAGTAAAAAGTCAGGCTCTGCGGTTGCATCACTTTACACATCGCTATGCAGCCGTTAGGGACAGTCTGTGAATAAATATAGTTTTAATTTTGTAAAAACATAACTTAATAAAAAATATAAAAAAAACTGTTATAAAAAAATAAAGGAAATCCACGAGAAAACTGACATAAATATTCACAAAGTGCCCCCACGTCACAAGTGTCATTCTACACAAACAAGATATATCAAATCAATAATAACATTATTCCCAAGACATTTTATCATCTAAAAACTCATTAATTGTATCATACCCCTTACGAATAAGATGATCTTTAACAATGGTTTTGAATTTAAGTAAGGGTAAATTCATAATGTGTTCGGGAATTTTGTTATAAAATCGTACACCGAGTCCCTCAAAAGAATTATGAACTTTATGTAAACGATGATATGTGCCTACTAACTTATGTTTACTTCTAGTGTTAACGCAATGAATGTCACTATTCTTGGTATATAGATGAATATTTTGTTTGACTAACATAATATTTGCAAATATATATTGGGACGCAGTTGTCAGAATACCTATTTCTTTGAATCGTTCTCTCAGGGAAACTCGTGAACCTAAGTTATAAATAGAGCGAATGGCTCGTTTTTGAAGAATGAATATTGTTTCAATATCAGCAGCCTTGCCCCAAAGCAAAATACCATAGGACATGACGCTGTGAAAATAACTAAAATAAACTAACCTCGCGGTTTCCACATCAGTAAGTTGTCGTACTTTTCTGACTGCAAAAGCCGCAGAGCTAAGTTTACCTGCGAGACACGATATATGGGCTCCCCATTGAAGTTTGCAATCTAAAGTTATACCCAAAAAAACTGTTTTGTCAACAAGGGTGAGAGTTTCAGAGTTTAAATTAAGATTAATACTAGTACTTTTAACATTTGGCATTGTAAATCTGACACATTTTGTTTTTTTGGAGTTTAGCAATAGATTGTTTGCCGTAAACCAGTCCAAGACTTTCGCGAGAGAACCATTTACACCGTCAAAATTTGTTACTTTACGATCAACTTTGAAAATAAGAGACGTATCATCTGCAAATAGTACTATGTCGCAAAAATCCTGTACTTAGAATGGCAAGTCATTAATATAAATCAAAAATAGAAAAGGACCAAGAATTGAGCCCTGAGGGACGCCCATTTCTACAGGTAGCCCTGAAGACCTATTTCCTTTAACATCAACGCATTGTACCCTATCTCTTAGGTAAGAGGCAACAAGACTAAGTGCAGCGTCCCTGATGCCATAATGACTAAGTTTTCGCAAAAGTGTATTATGCTGAACACAGTCGAAAGCTTTCGAAAGATCGCAGAAGACACCAATAGCATCCATTGAATTCTCCCAGGCGTTAAAAATATGTTTTAATAGAGTAACACCTGCATCTACAGTAGAGCGACCCCTTGTGAAACCATATTGCTCAGAGTGTAATAATTTATTTAAATGAAAGTAACTCTCTAATTGCTGCAATAAGATTTTTTCAAAGACTTTACTAATAGCTGGCAATATGGAAATAGGTCTAAAGTTAGTAGGGTCACTCTTAGATCCATTTTTAAACAAAGGTATAACTTTACTGTGTTTCATTAGATCAGGAAACTTACCTGTATCTACACATCTGTTAAAAATTGCAGCTAGGTATGGCGCTATATCAAAAATTATATTTTCAACTAATTTGACTGAAATACCCCATAGATCACCAGTTCTTTTTGAATTGAGCGACTTGAATGTTTTTATTATGTCGCTGGGGTCGGTATATTTAAAACTAAAAATGACACTACATTCTGTCGTGTTGCTCTTAACCAAGAGTTCAGCCTTAACCGGGCAAGAATCTAAGGAGCTGGTTGTATTTACCGGTATATTAACAAAAAAGTTATTAAATGCTTCAGCTATATCTATATTATTTGAGATAATGTTGTTATTAATATTTAATTGAATATTATTATCTCGTTGTTTAGCCCGACCAGTTTCACTATTAATTATGTTCCAAGTAGTTTTAATTTTATTGTCAGACTGTTTAATCTTATTACTTAAATATAAGGACTTGGCGGCAACACAAGTCTTTTTAAAAGTTTTAGAATAATTTCTAACATATTCAACAAAAGTAGGATCAAAATTATAACGTTTCATACCGTAAAGTTCATACAACTTAGCTCTACTTTTGTATATTCCGGATGTTGCCCAGTCACAGAACTGAATTTTAGTACATTTATTGAATGTTTTAACTTTAAAAATATTGTTAAATTGTAATTCTATAATGCTAAACAAAGACGCGTATAGGTCGTCTGGACTATCCTGGCTAAAGTCAATGTTGGTGAGGTCATCAGCAATACTATCACTAAAGAGTTTTAGGCGAGCAGAGGTCATTGGCCTACATGTGATCTTATCCACTTTAGTGGTTGTGCCTAAAGGGAATATTGCTTTTTGTCCATAGTGATCAGATGTTAAGTCACTTATGATAACACTATCCAAGCATTGACAGTTGCAAAATATGTTGTCTAAACATGTAGCAGAATGTGATGTAATTCTAGTGGGTGCAGAAAATAAAAAATCTAAATCGAAGGACTTGTATAAACTAATTAATCTAGTACTAGTCTGTGATTGCTCTAATAAATTTACGTTAAAATCTCCGCATACTATAATATGTCTCTTACTACTAATTAGGCGTTTCAAAACATCTTCCATAACTGATTCAAATAAACTGAAATCACTCTGTGGTGGTCGGTATACGCAAACTATAATATAACGATCAAGCTCTACACAAGATAGTTCGATAGTGCGCTCGATAGAAAGATTCACTATGTCATTACGAACTTTAGAATTTAAATTATTACATACATATATGAGAGAGCCACCATGGACAGCAGTCTTTCTTACGAATGCACTAACGACTGTATAAAATTCATTGTTAAATAATGATAATTGACTATCCTTTAACCAATGTTCAGTTAAACACAAAACCTGAATGTTATGTTTTTTCAAAAATAAATCTACCTCTAAGTCTTTGCTGAATAGGCCCTGAATATTCTGATGAACTAAATTGAATGTATGCCTATCCTTTGTCACACCTATTAGTTTAAACTAACAGATGTATCTAAACTAGTGGTTGTCCTATCACTACTATGTCCTACCAAGTCCTTCAATACCCTACTGGTACCTGTGTCCGTAAATACTTTGAATACCCTACTAGTACCTGTGTCATTAAATAAATTGTATGCTAACAATTTAGCAATTAGTCGCTTAAAATAAATAGAAAGATAAAGAGTATCTTTTGTTAAATAAAAATTGTTACTAATAAAAATATTAGTGTCAAAAAATAATATATAATCATTATATCGACATGTACAGTTATAAAGTAATAAATTCAATTTCCCTATGTATCTATTCTGTTGCTCGGTTAGTGCATATGAATATGGTAAAGCACAAGTAATAAATCTACATCCTATTCTATTATGAAGCATAACCATAACTTCAGTTAAATCTAATATGTCTCTTTTGGTGACTGAGAAGCAATCACCATACATAAAAACTACTGTTGAATTGGAATCTAGTAATGAACTATTCTTTAAATTATTAACTAAGGTACTGAACTTAACTCCCGGGTAGCAATAGTTTGTAATAGGGCACTCAGTGTAACTATTCATTATCTTACCTAAGCCCGATCCAATCTGGTCAGAAAAAATCAAAATTTTTTTATTAGGAAATAATTTTACAGGTAAATCTGGCTCAAGAGAAGTTAGACAGCAGTCAGTTAAGTTGTTGGAATAATAATGAACCCCACTTGGACTACTGAGTGGATTTGATTGTGTAGTCGGTGATGTCAGTGTATCAGGTGTTGTTGATGAACACATTGAGCATAAGTTGTTTTTGGTCAGTAAGTTAACACGGTCTATGTTTTCCCTACCAACTCTGGCTATCTCATCGTACTTTAGAATGTATTCATAAGTCTCTTTTTCATGTTGAAGAGTTATATTTGTTAAGCGGGCTTCTAACTCTGACATCTGTGTTTTAAGTTGTGTAGTGTGAAGTTCATATTGTGTTTGGCTGGTGCAAATTTGCTCATGACAGACTTCTAGCTCTGACAACAATGTCCCACGTTCCCTGACCAACCTTGAGTTATCAGAAGAAAGTTTCTTGATTTTATAATAGATGATTCTTGATTTTATATGATTATTTCTTATAATAGAAAAGTTACTGATTTCAAAACACCATTTGAATCCTTTTTTACTATAAGTAATCAAATATTCAGATCCATATAATTTTTATCTCAATCCTTCATAATTATCTCACGGCCGTTACCAAAATGTATCTGTAAATCCAAATGTTAATGATAACTATGATAGTTTGGGAAAGCCCCATCTCCCCTCCATTGAGTGGTGTTTAATGTGGGGCGGTGGGCAGCTGGGCAATAGTGGTAGTGGGTGACGTGACCTTCAACTTACGACACCGAACGTCACCACTAAATGCTGCAGCGCTAAAATGTTGCTGATAATGCACAAGACACAACAATTATTTTTAAAGTTATAACGGTTAATTAGATTAGCTTTCGATGAATTCGGACGAGTGTAAGTAAAATACAAATTAAATCAACAATTGTATAAATAGTGACCTAGTTTAGTATATTTAGCGTGCTTTGCATATTGCGTTATGGTGACTATCTGTTATAACAATGTATGAAAACAATTTTTGTTGGTGAATTATGAATACCTGTCCCACCGCCTCATCTAGGACCTCAACGCAAGCCCAAGAACAAAAGATGGACACGGTCTCAACAACAGAAATACAGCATTGGCTGTCAAATATCGTACAGGTAAGGTACAGATATCGCTAGAGTATTTCTAACGATATCTGTACCTCTACCATAGCATCTGATGGAAAGTTGAATACTGAGCAGAAACTGAAAATAAGTACTCTTTGCCGTAAAATTGTAAGTAGAGTTAGCGTAGCAATTTACCCTAGCGATTCCTCTAAGACCAGTGAAGACACTAAAAACATTGTGAAAAAATTGTATGTTCGGAAAAAATCTGCTGAAAGATATAGGAGTTCGCAAAACGAAGAATGGAGGAGTAATTATTAACACGCAGACTAAATCTGACTCGACGACGACGGAAAAATTAAAACAAACAGTGCAACAATCCACTACAGGTCTTACCATCGACGCAATCCTCGCATCGTGGAAAAAGGAGTGAATAGGTTTCTTAAGGGTCGGCAACGCACTCGTGATGCCCCTGGTGTTGCAGGCGCCCAACGGTAACTATAAAAAAAATCGTAATCATTGGAATCCCCGCATCTATGACTGAAAATGAGATAAGTAGGTACTCGTGTACAAATGTATTTTTGAACAAAACGTAGCAGAAAGAAAACCAATTTGAATATGACCTCATTTGTAACATCTAATAAACTTAGTCATAAATCGGGAAAAAAGACGCAGATACTTGCAACTAGTCATCATTGAGGTTCATTCAATAATTTGATCATACAAGTTCCAGCCGACATACGCAAAGCCCTCATCACACAGGATAGAGTATTTACTAACTGGACCTCTTGCCCGGTGGTTACATGCGAACATTGTGGTGAAGATGGTAACTCTAGCCAAGAATGTTCTAAAAAAACAAATCCACCTAAATGTGCATCGTGTTTACGATTCAAAAAGCCTTACAACCATAATTTATGTACCTAAGTCCGGCTAGAAAGGCAGCCGAACTTAGGTACATAAATTGGATTAATTACGAATGTGCCTAAGAACGCGATGTTTAGTATTTTTTTTTTTTTATTTATGTAATAAATTAAATTAAAATTTAATTTAGTACATAAATTACCTTTGAGTTAGTAATTGTTCCTTAACAAACTATTAGAACAGGCTAGCATATATTTATTTTATAATAAAAATATGTATGATGATGTAATACCGATTGTAGAAACTTGTAGTCAAATTCTGATGACTTGTTCACATTGTTTCTAAGTAATCCAAATAAAAACTGACACATTATCGATTTTTATTAATAGATCTAATTATACACTAAGTTTAATTTAAATAACAAATAGGTATTTATTTTATATACTTAAGTAAAAAAATATTAAACTATAAACTATTTTATAAAAAATATTACATGTATTGTATGTGTTAACTGAACTTAAAGTGCACATTAGTTTAATTTTATTACATAACTGTCATAGCTACTTCCAATTGTACTTGTATCGCCTATGATACAGGAAGTTTCCTAGTACAGGCACCCAACATACTAGCACTAGCGTATTTGATTTTAAGACTTTTATAATATTAGGTATTTGTTTTATTAGATATTGAGTAAATGAAATTTGAATTTCAATTTGAATTATAATTTGTAGGAATGTCTAAGTAAAGTAAAGTAAAGTTGGTGAATCGTCGCGAGCGTCACCGATGTTTTATAAACATAATTTATCGTTGTTCCGCTAAATTTGAAAAACAAAAGTTTACGGTCCATGCAAACGCTATAAACGACAAACACCAATCAGTGCTCTAGTTTGAAAGGTTTATTCTTTGTGATGGAAGGTATCCACTAAGAAAGGATTTCGAAATTCAACCCCTAAAGTGGTGAAACGAGTGACAAAAGTTTATATGGAGAATTTATATTGAAGGATATTTTTCTCGAAGCTTTGTACATGACGTGCTCAAAAATTTGAAACGGTAAGAAATTGTGATAAAGTCGTTTAAAGTATTTATTATTTTATAGGTTTTAGTGAACGATTAATAACAACATGTTCACGCAAATAGCACGCCAGTTTAGAAACGATTGAGCGGGTTCTTCGTGATGTTTGGAAAACTAAACGATTTGATTGGGGTGAAAATTGCTGTAAGTCGATATGGATGACCTTTTCAAGGTTTTTAGGGACCATGATTACGAGAACGTTATCTATTTTGACATTCAAGACATTGGACAGCGGATATCAAATAAAATTCAACTCCTGTAGTGTTACGTGAAATTTCAGGATCGGTTTAAAGAACTTTATTTCCATTCAGACAACTGTCACTTAAATATAATACTAAGCGCCTGTTTCACCAATGGCTAATAAGTGCTAGATGGCCTATATGAAACTTACTTGACAGATTTTTGACGTATTTTTCATAAAACATCTCCTGTCAAAAAAGGGCCAAGTAGTTTATTAGACACTTATTTGAAGTTGGTGTAACAGGCCCTTTATATAAGATTTGTACTTAAAACAAAGATATGTGTAAATTTCGAAATTTACGCGGACAAAGTCGGCGGACAAAAGTGTTATTTAAAATGGTTCATAGAAGTCTACGCTACTATTACTTTTTGCAAAATATTACTTGAACTGTTAATTCAAGTGCATAACCACTTGAATTGCTTTAAAGTCTGCCAAATCGGCCTGAAATCTATTATTATTTATCTGAAATAGAAAATATTGACAAACACGAAGAATAATAGGTATAATAGGGACGAGGTGTTATGTTGTATATAAACAAATATATGAATTAATTGATTGTGCCTTTGTAGTATTTTAGCGGCGCAGGTCGTGCGCATGGGCAATGCAGCTGAAACAAGTGCTCGCGCCACGGCCCAACATACACCAGTTACATGACAGAAGAACAGCTGAACGGTCGCCACTCACCAAACACTCGCGTGCACGGATTTATTATTATTGTGTCTTATACTACATTAATAATATATACAAGTTCACAACTAATGATAGCCAAGTGAGAGGAACGGACATTATCATGAATTCTGGTTCGTATTATTTTTTTTTTCTTATTTAAATAATATTTGGGGTATATTAATTCGTTTTTGTAATATTTATAAATTTAAATATTTTTAAAATCAATAATTGACCTAAACCAATATTAAAATACTAGACATAGGCACCAATTAACCTTAAAGTATATACGTACTGTGCGACCCAGCCCTGCCTGGCTATACGAGTATGTAACTGTAGACCTTCCCTGTAAATTTTCCAAAAAATCTTTCAACAAAAAAAAATTCCAAATTCCCAATGATAGGCCGTCATCTATATCAAATTTATTTTTCCTTGTGAACACTGAGAATTTCATATTAGTTAACGAAATACCGTTTGTCCGAGCCGGGATCGAACTCGGGACATCTTGCATAGCAGTTGTCCACAGCTCCGTTGCACCATTAAGACAGGCTAATGTTCTAGATTATAAAACAATCATTGTAAACAGACTTACTTTTCCATTATTATACTATCATATATATTCTATAAATTATCTTTTAATAGGTGTGATGCACCTCTGTCTTTCCCTTCGGACCAAAAGGCGTGATGTTATGTATGTGAGATAGTTAGATAAAGAAAAACAACACAAAAATCACGAATATTATGTGCAAAATTGACATATTTTACAAATGTCATTCATTTTTTGATGCTTATTCCCATATTATCTATAAATTACTTATTGGTCTCTTGGCCTCCCTCAGTTGCAATTCAATATTCCTACTCAGTACTAAAGTCGTTTGTAGCGTCACAACTTTGGATGCTTCTTAAAATTCTCTAATAAAAGTAGCAAATTTCTAAAAGTAAGAACAAACAAGATAGGTGCACATTTTATAAATAAACAAATTGCTTAATTACATAATGGCAGACATATACCTAATCAAGAAATCAATGAAATTTCTCCAATACATTATTTTATCACGTATTGCATAAATACATGTATAATTTCATAGTTCATTTACAAATGTAGGTACTATTTAGCCCACACATCGTATTGAAACATAAACTTTACGAACTTAACTCTATTGAATTACGATACAGGGCAAAGAGAACCATTTTATGTGATGCAAGGCTTATTATTTTATATAATTCACTTCTTAGCACTTTCAAACCACTAACAGTTTTAGTATTTATATAAGTGCTGACTTCCACTCGCGGCTTTGCCCGTGTATCTTGGTATGTGTATGTGTTATTCCAGAATATAATCTAATATGACATTGCCTCAATAGTCACTATAAATACGGGACAATCCCACCCTCATGTCCAACACTGTTACTCCTGTAACCCAGGGTAAACAGCGATGACGAACGCCGAGTATTGACACTTCAGATCCTAGGGAATGCCTAACCTACTGTCTTCGAACCCGAAAAATTAATCAAAAGTTAATGGAGGAGTTAGTAAGAAATTATCCACTTCCCTTCATAGCAAAGTGGGAGACAAGAGTATTCTGTATAGGATCTAATCCTGTCAGAAAAAAGCACCGCGGTCAAAAATTAAAAAAAAAACGGGACCTATTGTGTTTGATTCCAGTTATAAGTATGGAAAAAACGTTGAAATCAAAAAACATCCGGGTCGACAAGATCCCCACAGCACATCACTCCTGACGATACTTACAAACTATCTAACATGACGTTACGTGCATTTTGCCAAAGACTATACTGCCCTCTGGTAGTATCTTGTGATGGGCAGAATGTTCTTTGTAGTAATCAGGTGTAGACAACTGTTCACCAACAGAAAGCAAAAACTGATAAAGATGGCGTGCTTTAGTTGTTGTCCAAACTTTCCTGCCATTTTTCTATTAGATTTTATAGACAGCAGTTACTTGTATAAAGAGCCTAGTAATTCACACATTCAAAGTGGTCACGTAGTGGTAAGAAGTTGATATTGATGTTATCACGAGTTGTATAGTTTACCGCCAGAACACAGCCAGTACAGGCCAAGCTTCAGCACTAACCGTCCTATTTACCTTGTACTAAAATGTCAAAGTGAGACGATGACTTTGGAGCAGCTAGATAATGATACATGCAGTTGCTTCACTGTATCCTCGAGTTTGTCCAACCTTCGTGGCTGCCCGCCTACGAACATTACCTTAATTTCACTCTGCCCATAACTAGTTATAATACTAGTCTAATTTTAGGCCGTTTTAAAACTATATTTATTTATTTACAAAGTTATTTCGTATGAGCCGCACGTGTAGAGTCCCTACGAGCCATAGTGATAGTGGCTAGAAATAGTATAATGTCTTGCTCATTGAAGGATCTCCAAAGGAACTCGAAATCAAAACATCAGATTATCTCACGGTATAAAATGTTTATGTGCCGTGTTTGTTCCGAAACTTGGTGTGCTTTATAATAATAATAAATTTATTTATTTTCTTTATGATTATTATGTCTATATATATTATTCTTATGATTTTTCTTTATGTCTCTAAAATGAAATCAACAACAAATTATTAGGAGTTCTGAGAAGTGAAGCTTACCTTTCTCAGATGGTTATCAGTTATGATAATATTTACTTTTGTTACTTCCAGATAATCTACTTAGTGGATTTAGTTCAAACTTGACACAACGACGTTAAACATAAGTAAATAATGCTAGGACTTGTTTATTAGCTTTAGTCACAATCATCGGTATAATTTGGCTAAGCTTAACATTATGTCTAAATCAATGATCGATCTCTTCCATCTTACAACTATAATGTACAAAGGCTATCTTGAGTCACAGCTGCATCGCGTCTTTATCGGAACTGGATATCAATTATATCACGTTATCAGAAAAAAACATTTATTCAATAAAATATTTACACAAAAATTATACACAACTAAACTATTAAAAAAAAAATAACCAGATACTTTATTTACAGGAAATTCCTATAAATAGAATTTATAGGAATTTCCTGTAAATTCATAGATTGAGATCAGCCCCCTGATTCTGACTCGTCGGATTGCTCCCGGATCGTAAACTTTTACGAATCTTAGTACGACGTATTTTTACGGCTTATGACATTTAATGTTAAAAAATAGTCTAACTTATAGGAAATTAAAAACTGATTAATTTAAGGTTTTTTCCTACAACCATTTATTTCATTTTAACACTATGTTTTTTAACTTTAATTACACTGACATTTTGAGCCGAAAGTTTTCCGACAGCTTAGAATCAGGGGCTGATTCCTTAGGAAACGTATGCAAAAGGCTAGCCACATTACCGCGTTGGATGGCAAGGCTAATGCATTGCCCCAGGTAGAGGCCAGCCTTGGGGTCGTGTAATACCTCAGAAACACGCTTACAAATTTCACGATAAAATTTGTGAGCGTTTGGTTCCCAAGGTCCAAGAGTTTCTACCACAAAACGCTCAAAGATGTAAGTCTCACTAAGACTTTCATATTTACGCCGCTTGAGGCACAATTTGTTATTAGTCAGAATAGTAGCTGTATTGATGAACACAACATTCAAAATTAATCTCCAAAGTTGATCGTGTGTATGTTTTGCCTAAACTCATCATCATCATTTCAACCCATAAACGTCCCACTGCTGGGCACGGGTCTCCTCCAAAAAATATGAAGGAAATTTAGCCTACTATACCACGCTGGCCAGACGGGTTGGTATAGGGTATGTTTCGAATTTTCCTTTTCTCGCAGTGGTCTTATCGGCATAAGGTCTAGGCATAAGGTCCTCCCTTAGTCGCCTTTTACGACACGGCTGAGATGGGGTAGTGACATTATGTATTCTGAATCCGTCACTACACAGATAATAATTCAACTTACTAAACTCAACATCGATGTAATGATACTCATGCAAGATCCATGACTCACATATTCTCTCATAGCTGGGGTTCCCGATAACATACCAGAAGCATCCACTTGCTTGGTTGCACCAAACGTAGTGTGGTCTGTGGACCACACGGTGCATGCTCCCCACCGCACTCTTTGTGCCCTTTCTTGAGCACGTCTACCATCCATTTGGCCAACAATAATTTGTTTACCTAATAGTGAAATATCATCAGATATCCATTATTGGTTAAATATGTTTTGTTTGTAATTTCACTAGCTCAGTTATTATTATAACACGTGAAAGTTATGATTATGAATAACTAACAGGAATAATCTTATGTTTCACTTACGAACTAGCGGCTATTTGTAAACTATTCCTGCTACGAGTACTATCTACGAGGACATTACGGGGTTTGTTTTCATTCACTATTATGAATATCTCGTATGGTAGGTAGGGCAGAGATGCTCGTGGCGCGTCCCATTGTCCCGTACCTACTCCGACACAATGACTCAAGACTACAGCGTGACTACTAATAACGAAGGGTTATTATGCACTATTATGCAGACCACGGTTCGATGATTTCATTAATGACCGATGTCCTTTTAGGTATAGTATTAGTGTGAGTCGTTTTTATCTTTTAATTTACAGCGACTTAATCCAACTATACGTCTCTTTCCATTTTCATCTCTTCAAAGGCTATGGCTAAAGTAAAATCCAATTCAAATAATTTTTTTTTTGGTTAGGTCTAATGTGATATACTTATACAACCAAATAATGTGCAACAAACTCACGTTTTTATTAGAAGTCTTTTATATTTCGTTCTAACAATTGCATATTAGTGAATAGGATCGACTGAAACATAATTTTTAATTTAAATCCAATCGATATGGAACTAATGTCATTCGTCATCAAGTAGGTACCATTGTTATTTTTTTAAATATTTGACCAAAACAAATATAATGTAAATAAATTTAGTGTTATTCAGTAAAAGTGTTCTCGGTATGACATCAAAAGTGTACAATAATATATCAACAGCCATTAGGAATAAAAATTGTTTGCACGAATTTAAAAGGTCCCTTTTTATTTTCTTGGTCAATAAATGTCAAACTACCTTCTCGGTCGCTGAGTTTTTAAATGATAAGAAAAGTTACCACGAGTGAAGTTACCTAGTATTTTTTATTATATTTTTTCTTTAAACTATTTTTTTTTTTTAATTTATATTCTATTGTACCTGTAATTATTTAAGCATTTAAGTGTTCAATTTTGTACGAATAAGAAGAAAAACTAGAAAGGCAAAACATAGTTTAGGACGACTTATTTAAGTAAGAATACCATCTGCTTGTATGTATCTATGTTTACAAAACAAATTATTTGTATTTATTTATAATAGTAATTTACATTGCCCAATAATAAACTTCACGTAGGTATTGTTCTTTCGATTATTTTATAAAGATGTTCGTGATTTAATGATCTAAAATCAATAGGTATTGTTTCTTGATTTGGATATTACTAAAATATGGCTGTCATCATGTCATGTGTAATTACTGGGAAGATAAGTACCTTCAATATAATTTAATTATAAATACTTTATATTATAGCGATACAAGAGGTTCATTCGGTTCCTTATTACGTCAGTTTTACTAAGACCTACTTATTGTATTGTTGTCAATAAATTGTTCTTTTATTTATCTTGACCCGTTTATTTATGCAATTACACTGACTCATGCTGTATAAGAAAACATTACGTCATTTAATTGAGAAATGTATGACTATTTTCTTTCTACTTTTTTATACAACGGACGGTGGCAACCCTACGGTTACCGCCTGTGACACCAGGGGCATCACGAGCGCGTTTCATAGTATGAAAGCTCTTCTAACGGAATCGGATCAATCACTTCTTTATCACTCGTGCATACATGCTTATTGTATATTAATATAAAGTATATGCGTGTGTAAAATAAATTATAAAACGAATTTGTAACGTAGCTGTGCCAATAAACACCTATTGAGTCTAACAAAATACTTCGTTCTTCCAGTACAACCAGGTTCTATTTCCCCGCTAGGCTCTGGAGACCACTACTAGAGACATACTTCTTATACGTTCTTGTGTAGGGTGGAAGTACTTTAGTGCCTCAGTGGTGCAGCGATAGTGTATACAGTTGCGGTTTCTGAAGTCTCGGGTTCGAACCTGGGTCAGGACAAATATTTGAATGAACTGCAAGTGTTTCGAAGTTTAGCTGTTTTTCTGTATATGTGTGTATTTAGAAATATATAAGATTTTCTATGTATAATATATTTTGTCTAGAAAACGCAAGCTCATGTTAGCCAAGTTTGGGCTAGTGGGCACCGTATCAAAAAATGTCCCACAATATTAGTGTGGTTGGTCCGTTTGAACAAGGGAACTAAAAGTTTCTTGTATTTAGTAGTCACTTATATAATGTTGTTTCACAGGTGTGGTGTGGTGCGCGTTGGTGCTAGTCAGTGGGTGCAGCGGGGAGAACTGGCAGTGGCCCGAAGGAGCGCGCGCCGCCACCTCCTCGAATCTCGACAGCAAGCTGGCCTTCAGCCAGGACCTCCAGAACAAGTTAGTTCTCTCTTTTGTACTACTTATTAATAACATCTATTGTCGGCCGCTTCAATCTGATAAGTGCATCTCTTCCTTAGGTCGCCTAGTGCACCAGTTCTACAGTATCATGATTTAGCAACTTGTACATTATAATTTAGCAATCCGTGTACACCCAGTATATACTTTTTGCGGCTGTGGTTTGTGTGGAGTCGAAATACTCATTCTCACGAAATTGGCAATATGAATTAAAGATTGAACATTTGATAAGGTTTACTCAATGTAAAAGTAATAAAATATGAACTTTGAATGGTTTATACGTAAGGTTCATTACGTTCTTGGCCCTAGTTAATGATATTAGCTCTAAACCAAAGACGTTTACATATTGTAAGTACCACTAACTATGTAACGCAGTGAGACTTTCTAACATTAAGTTCTAAAGATCTGCAAATGCAATAAGAGGAACTATTAAAGTATGGCACAATAGACAACGTGTTAATATTTATATTAAATGGTCTTTGATTGCCCAACGTTTCATTTAGCGTCCGACAAGTGTCCTGGTAAGTTTACTGATGACGTCATCGTCTTACGTTTACCTATCAAGTATACCAAGTTAGATGTATGTAGGTATGTTTCACTGTCGCATCGTTTCAATAGAAAATAGGCCTTCTCTAGTCAGGAAACCAGATGTCCGTCTAGATATAAAGCAAACGGAGTTTAAGAAAGAACGCAACCTTTGAAGATTTGAACTGAGAACAATGGTGATTGAAGGTCGTAGAGCAAAAAAAGTAGTAAAAGACTGAAAGTTTTTTTGGTTACGACTTGAAACAGTCAATGATCCCGAATTAAATTTATATATTTTAACTAACGATTGTTACCGTTGCTTGTTTATAGCTTCTATATTTCACACACAATCGTAACTGTGCCCTTACGACACAATAAGCAAATCTTGTAATAAATAAGCGTAATTAGCATGAATAAGTTGCAACACTAAGTAGCTACAAGTTCGATTTATGAGCGACTACGAGCGACGCGAGCGCAGGGTTCGCACTTATCGACCAAATATACTAGATGTTGTTATGTAAACATACACCATGTTACAAGTTGATTACATTCCTTTATATCAAATTAGGTTGCTTTTATTTTTGATAGCTAGTAATGTAAAGCGATCATCCCACAAACAACATTCACTCGAATATTTTATAATCTTTTATGCAATTACTTAATAATGAATGGTATATAAAAGCGATAGTGGCCGAATGGGTAAGTTACCAGCGTGCTAAACACACGGTCCGAGTTCGATTCCGAGCGGCAGTAGTAATGTGGGTTTGTCTTTGTGGAATTTATATTATTATTATGTACTAGTCGTGTGACTTACCACGAATGACGTTTTAACTCATCTAACCTAACGATGAAGGAAACCATTGTGTGGAAACTCACATACCCTAATAGAAATTCTAAGGGTATGTACGTCTGATTCACCAACCCGCACTAGGCCAGCGTGTATTGATTATGGCCTAAACCCTATCAGAGCTATAGATAGAGGGAGGAGACCTGTGCCTCGCAGTGGGACATTTAATTAATGGGTTGCTATTATAATATATGGATAATTCATTGTTTATTCGTCAAAAAGTACAAACATTTTAATACAATCATAAATTAATTTAATAAAAAGTAAACTTTTGAGTCAGACGTTAATTCTTACTTATTATTATCTGTATCTACATATTATATGCTTTTTTCTAAACTAAAATGCTATTAGAACTATAAATGTAGTTTACTACAGCAATGTCTGTAAGCGTAGGTTTTATTATCTTATATTATCTTATATAATTATGTTAAATTTTATTTTATTATGATGACCCAGATGACTAATTCTATGATTGGTGTTGTCGCCTTGCGTGTGACCTTGAGTTGCCTGATTTGATCAAATATAACCATATTTGTTATGCTGTTTCATGTAATTTAAAAGGAAATATCAATGTCATATTAAAATATGAATATCCTAATTTCACGACAAGGACGGTACTAGTGAATAATATTGTTTAAAAAAACAAGTAATTTATTAACGCGCAAATTATGGTGTTGGTTGTTAAAGTTAACAGACTAACTAGAAAAACGTTCAGAGGTATGTAACAGTGGCACAGTGGACAACCCCCTCTCAATCTGAGCCGCTTGCCTGGGGATCTACCTACACCCTACAGAATCCCTGGTTAGAAGTGATGAAGGGAACAGGGTCTAAAGGGTCAACAACGCGCAGGTGCTACTTGCGGTTTTGTAAGCGTCTATAACGGTTATTCAGTAACAGCTTACCATCACGCGGGACGTAGCTGCTTACCACCTTCATAGTATATAATGACAATTGGTATTGGGAATGTAATCACAAAGACCCGAGAGCAGTTCTTCTTCTCTCTACTTAACTAGTTTACAAGAGACCTTATGTATGTTTGCATCATGTACATATGTGTGAGGCAGAATTAAGTCATTATTCATGAACCTCTATCAGTACAGGTAATGTTTTCACAAACAATGGCTCGTCGTTAAACTTCGCGTAAGATTCACTCCAACGATATTAACTCGCTCTGAACTTTATGTTGAGCTATCAACAGAAATAATATTAATATCCGCGTACATACGTTTGACGTAAGCGACACATCGCCGAGACCACCTGCATTACAACATTATTACCGCCGCGACCGTCGTCGTCGACTTCATCTAACGAAACTCGGTGAAGCTCTAACTAACTACGAACAAAAGCTATTTCTTAATTTGCTCCAATAAATAACTCTTAAGTAAGTCAACCTACAAATGTTACAGTTGACCCAGATCACAATATCAGCTAATCTTTTTTTTCTTCAGTTTGTTTCCAAACAACAACCAACAATTAGCATGAAATTTTTTTTTAGAATTTTTAAATAATGTTACTTTAGAATTACTCTTTTCGATGAAAGGTTTCAAGTACCTAACGCGTTTACGCTGGTATGACCATATATTTTCAGTAGTACTCCAGGCTACATGTGCATGTCGTCCTAAGACATACCTACCGACTAAGATGCGTGGACGTGGACGACCTGCCAGCACAAAAGGGTGGCAAAACCATCACAGGAACCACCCAAAACCGCTCTGCATGCAGAATTATTAATTGTTTGTTTTTTTTTTCGTTTTGTATTTTAAAAGACAACGCCCGCACTAGGGAACAAGCCCTGTGTCGCGGGGAGCTTTACAAACATGAAACTAACGGACACAAAGTACACCCATACTAGAAACAAATATCTATGAATCACACAAATATTTGTCTCGTGTGGGAATCGAACCCACGTCACCCAGCACGGCGATGTAGTGGCGAGGCGACCACCTTAACCACTGCGCCACGGTGACAGTCAATTAATCAAAAAAATTATCACGATCATAAAAATCATTAAAAAATCAAAAAAAAATATCACGAGTATTAGTACTCTCTTAGCTTATTTCTTAATTTGTAAGTTATCAAAACTCGAAGAATTTAAAAGGGAACATTGCATATTCATATTAACATTACTCATTTTAAGTTTTTAGGTTACGTACAACTTTTAACGGCCATGACGTCGACCTTCACTTCTTCTTATTCGCTTTAAGGAGGACCCCTCGTATAGGTTACGTATATGTACCTACAGTACAACACTCGATCAATTGTATACAAGTACATATTCGCAATGTTCCACTCGGGCGGGTTTCGGCGCCTTGGCCGACATACAGCTCATATTGAGTGTACGACTGTATGGAATTCCCACGAGAAACCAGACAGTGCCTTGCGACACGCACTCCGCTATTTTACTAACTGACTTACAAATTAGAAGAATAGCAACATCCACTTTATTATTTAAATTATCTACCATAAAGGTCCCACAGACCCGGCACGGCGCCAGGACAACTGACAGTCTTTAGTAGTTATTAAACTGACATGACCCCGTGACTGTCACCGTTGCGTAGCGATTTAGATGGTCGCACCTTACTAACATCGCTGATGACGTGGGTTCGATTCCCAGACGAGAACAAAATTTGTGTGTTTTATAGTCTGGATACACTTTGTATCCGTTAATTAACATTTCTGCAATGAATTGTTTTTTTTACGTTCTCCACAGGCCACAGCTTTCTACACCTAGCGCACCTACACTAGCACCAGCGGCTAGCCCACACACACATAGACAACGGTTTTCAATCTCTGTTCTGTAGGCCTTCACATACAGATATTTATTATAGATAGTTCAAATTGGTAACAGAGTAAATAAATCCCAACGTCACCATTAAACAAGGGTGCGCCTTAATTTGGTTATTAGCTATTATTTCTACCAGATATGTGTTGCAACAATTCTGTATGACCGTGAGATGGTGGAGTGCGCCTGCACACGTGACGTGACATACTCTCGCGACATATAGGTACCTGGCGTGTGACGACATCATAAGGATATTAAGATAGTTTATGGTGATTATAATGTCCGGTGGCTATTTATAATGTAAGGAGTGTTTCAAAATGAATAAAAGACCGGATGATTGAGATAATTTATAAAAAGTAACATGACAGTGAGTTGTCTTAACGTCCGCGTCAGTACAATAATAGATTCATTCATGTAATAACTTATATTGAATAAGAACCGTCAGATGCATTTGTAGCTTTTTAATTGACAAATTTGATAACTGATGATATGACTTATAATTCTTTTATTTTATTCTGACATTATATTATTAAGTCGATTTTTAATTTTTCTACATGATGACATTTTATCACAGTTGAGTGCATGTTATATACCTACAAAATAAATATTTGTACGCTGGAAACGGCAGAATATTATGAACTCTATTACTTGTAACAACACTGTAACAATATTCTGACAAATAAATGGTTTTTTTTTATTATTATCGATGTAGTAACGGACATTAGACAAAGTCTATCTATAGGTACAAAAATAGAAACGTACCAAATTGATTGTCATTCTAGAGCGTTCGCGTGCTTTGGAAGACCAATAAATGGGCTATAATTGAGAAAGTGAGTTTATCTACGATGTGTTTATAACGCTGACAAACAGATAATACTTAACGATATAATAACATTGAATAATCGACATAAAACATTTAGTACCTAACCTAGTTAGCACCTACGAAACAACTATTTAAAGTTCTGCGCAAGTATCGTTTCGTAACATCGATCATTCCAAAATGTAAAATTTAATTTGATATTATGTTAGAGGAAACCATAATTCAATCATCTAAACACGCAACCTACATCAAATTGTTTACAAAATTACCTAAATACTAACATCAAAACATTAATTAGCTTCGTCTATACTTATGTACGAACTAACACAAATTCAGACACGCTACAAAAATTATATCGTTTTACTAATAGATTTAGTAATCATAACAAATTAAAAACAACTTCCACAATGAATCATACAGATAATGGCTGGCCAAAGAAAAACTAGAATAAAAAATCAATAAAAAACGCAGCGAATGAGTATTTAAGACGCAATTCCCTCAAGAAAGTATAAAATTTACGAGTGTTCGTATCGGTATTTTGAGCCTGATTTTATTAACCATGTGATTTCGATGAAATAACATTCTGGAAACATGCATAACGATGTCCTTAGAGTTATAATAATTTCAAAATGAGAGTGAAATTTCTATGTAACAAATATATTTCAAATTTCAATCTAAAACTCTATAGAGTCTTACATTTAACAATTAAGATAAGACAGAAACGATTAACTTTTGTAAAGCACAGTTTTAAAGGCTCTACCAATTCTGTGGTAAACATATTGGTTTACTGATAATTGAGACATGTTTGTGCTCAAAGCGTAACTTATTTCTTAATTATTACCAAATATGGCCATTGATAGCAATTGTAGTAATAAGTAAAAAGAAACGTAAGGTAAGCTCTTGTAATAATGAAGGGTGACGTAATTAACACAAAGCAATCGATGACAAATGGATCGGGTACGTCCACAGAACAGAGATAGGTTTTTCTTTCACTGTTTCACTGTTCTGTGGGTACGTCATACGTCAGCGGCATTACAATCACCACTGTAACTGTTACTGCTGCACTGCTCTTAGGTAACTAACTAATGATAACCAGCTACGAAACTACCTAACAGTTCCTGCGTTACTAAATTCAAGTGCTGAGTTGGATCTAGTAGAGTAGTTCTCTTATCACTTCTATCACAGATCTGTGTTACACAGTTTTCATTCATCGGATTCAGATTTTCATCGGATATTTAATGGCACGTGTGGTTTAGAAGCAGTGGCTATCACTGTTGAACTGATTCGATTGTATCAACACACTAGAAGTCGCACGGGATTTCGCTCCGTCGTTTTTATTTGGTCAGTGTTCAGTTCCTATTGGCCATAGTGTGATGTTATAAAGCCTATATCTTTCTCGATAAATGAGCTATCCTGAGATCATAGCGTTCAACAAACAAACAAAAAACTCTTCAGCTTTATAATATTAGTATGTTGATACAGTGCCTGCTTGGTTACCTACTGAAAATTCAGGCTTCCAATTAGTTTTATCCACAACGAAGTTCTAGGGGGTCGAAAATGGCCTGAACTGTTTCGAGAAAATGATGGTACGACCATGCCGCTTTTTTGCTATACTTGGCGGGGCCACTGCCGTGCCCCCGGATAGATATGTACCTACATGTTTTACAAGGTTTCTGTGTGTACCACCAGGAACTCGGAAGTGTCAAGTGCCGGCACGTGTACGTTAGATGCAATAATTTATGAACAGTTACAAGTTGTAATGGGTACTCCATGGCGCATGGCGGCGCGTAACTACATATCTGAATACATTACTGTTTATAGTTCAAATGTTCAAAGTTATGGCACTTTTGTGGCACTTTCTCAATACATAACATTCCATTGATGAGCTAATAAAGTCACACTTATTGGTTACGTCATTTTTGATACATCAATCATGTTCTAAACATAACAATGTCATCATCATCATTTCAACCTTTGAACGTCCCGCGGGCACGGGTGACCTCCGAGCGACGTGAGCCAAAGGAATACATCGTAAACTTTTCGAATGTTTTATAAAATAGGTTACTCTGTACACAGGTATTTTTGACTAAATTAAATTTGGCTCAGGGCTCTGCCCCCTGATTCTGAGCTGAAGAAAAATTTTCGGCCGTAAATTTATGAGTTTATTTAAATGTCAGTTTATTTAATTTTAAAGTTCAAAAACATTTTTTTTTAATTTACTAGACAGTAATCTATTTTCTAACATTAAATAACTTAGACCATAAATATACGTCGTTTTAAGATTCGAAAAAGTTTGCGATCCAGGAGCAATCTGACGAATCAGAATCAGGGCCCTGGTAACTTTTTGTAGAAATAAATTATTTATTTGTTCATTGGATTGATTTGTTTCTAGAATAACCCAAGAATCGATAAAAAACGAGAATGCACCGTTTCGGGAACCCCTAGACACAGATGGGTTCTACAACCGGCCGCCCGGCGTCGGCCGCTACCCGGTCCGTGTGGAGAGGCTTCACTCCTACATTAATGATGGATATATATCCAAAAATACGTATGTTGTTTCTTACAAGTATTCATGTATACCTTACTAAAAGGTACTAGAAACCTGTCTGATAACATTTAAATAAATTACATGATTTGAAGAGCTCAAGCAGAAGCTAAAATATTTTTTATTTGTTGAACTCAGTACCGTTTCTCTGGTAAAAACTGTTCTGTGGTTTCTAGGCTTGTCATATTATTTCGTCACCTTTTGTACTGTTTATTTGTAATGTTTATGTTATTGTCTATTGTAGTAAGAACGAGCACTATATAAACATGTACGACGGAGATTCAATGAGGGTCTGCAAGTGTCTCTCCACTCCCGAATGTACTCCGAAACCTAACTCCGAGGTAAGCCAACACGCTGTGCGACTTTAGACTCATCAATGGTGTGTCAACAAGGATATTGTCTGTTTTGTTCATATGTATGAGTAATATTACCGCAGGTAGAAATTAACAACATCATATCCGTATCACATAAATAATCCTGCTGACCTTGTTTAGATATCCATTAAATTTAACAAAAAATATAAATCGATTGGAACTTGAGTAAAAACTATTTACAATTAGTTTGGGTTCTTGTAATATTATAAAAAAAAAACTGTTGAACAATGTTCTGCTGGTGACTAATATTCCCCAGAGTATTTTGGGGGGACAACTAGACATGTACAAGGTGTTCACTAAGTAGGTTATTCTTGTATGACTATATAAGTTATTGTGTTACAGGTGACGTGCGGTTTCGGTAAATACTTGTGTTGCTTCAAAAAAACTCCCTCAAAAAATCTATACGCGGGTATGTATACAAGAATGTATAGCAATCATTTATAAGGGACCTGTCACACAGAATATGTTCACGCTTTCATGCGTTCAGCGTTCGCGTTCTGCGTTCGCCGTGTTACGATATACTTGTGAACAGGTTCTGTGTGACAGGTCCCTTAAAAAAAAATATTCCCCTTTGGAGAAAATAATGTCTTTCGCGTTGTTTAAAGTTTAAATGATTGAGAGCTAGATGTGACGTCACAACGTGTGTTAGACTAGCATCGTCGTTGGTCGTATGTCGTATGTCGACCAATACAATGTGTTTAGTAAAATTGACGTTTGCTAATGTGTATTCCAGAATTGTTCGACGAGGTAGATGGTGAACGTCCCATACTGTTGCCGGGCCACGAGAAAATGGCGCGCCCGTTCCCGCCGCCGCCCGTGGTTGAGCCGGACAGCTTCGTGGGCGGCTTCAACCTGGACCAGAGACACACCAACGCAGACATCACCTTCATCGACAAACAACCCAACGTGCTAATCGGGCCTGTCGGACCTACGGGAGTCATCGGCCTGCATGGGAATCCCGACCTGCTCGTAGGCCCCGAAGGCCCCACAGGCATTGTTGGACCGAGCCCCGTCAAAGAACCGACACGTAGTGAGTCAGCACAAAGAGGTGTTCTTGTTGGCCCAGGTGGGCCCACTGGTATCATCGGTCAAGGGTACGGACGCCGACCTGTCTTAGTCGGTCCTGGTGGACCGACAGGTATAATTGGGCCGGCCAGAGGTGGCCGGAGACCCAATGTCTTAGTAGGACCGGGCGGGCCGACCGGTATTATTGGCCCGGGAGTTGGATACGGCAGGCAACGTTATGGGGTTCTTACTGGTCCGGGAGGTCCTACGGGTAACATAGGGCCTGGAAGACCGATCCTAACTGGTCCCGATGGGCCCACCGGACATATCGGGCCGCAAGGATTCTTCGGTAAATAAGTGGAACTGTGTTGATTGTGTTGTGCTCGCGTTGACTAAAGGGTGACTAATACAGCTAATATTTAGACTAGTTATTAGTTCATTAGTGATTGATTGTTTTAAGACTGTCAGTGTCCTGTAAATATTGTGTTTGTTCTCTAACAAGCATGACTAACTGCAGTAGCTTGCCAAATTCTAGCGATGACTATAACGGCTACTTTCTTATATGTAAGTATATAAAGCGTACATACTAAACATTTTTTTTTTGTTTATTATATTATTAAATTTAATACATGCATATATACGAGTATGTATATCACAACTTTAGGTGCTATAAGAATAAAGTTCTAACGGCTCGAAAATGCAATATGAAAAACCAATTTTAATGGCAATACCTATAACAATAATAAAAAGTTAAAACTTTGATATTCAGTCTTTACACATTGATCTTGAATTATTAAAACAAAATAATTTCTTAAGTGATTATATTCAAAACATCGTCGAAGAACACAAATGTTTCCATCATTCCTAAAGTATACTGGTAGGTACAATACACTGCAAATTGTATTATCTCCTTCTTCTGGCCAGCAGACCTTGTCTCATTTACTTGGGGTCAGACCTCCTTATCTTTATTTTCCATTGAATACTATTTTGTGTCATGTTTATATTGAGATGACCTCTTAAATGTCTCTTTGGACCGCCACCAACTAAGTAGGGTGTGGTCCGTGCGCTTCATCATAGATCATAATATGATCGTTTAAACATCTTTGAACGTATCAACGGCATATACCATCGTAACGCTTCTCTATGGCTTTATTAACTATCGGGGCAACTATAAAACTGACTCTGAGATGAGTGCATAACTCATTTCGGATTTTATCTAATAGTGTGATTCCGCCTAACCAAGGAAGCATACGCAATTCGGTTAAATATGTGTATAATTAAGTGCTGCTCGTTGGTTGCCCAGCACTGCACTGGCAACACTCAGATCAATACAAGATAACAAGTCTGATCGCTGTCTTGTACAAGTGGCCCTTAGTTTACACTTCTGAGTTGTCTCCACTCCATCCATCCATCCGGTTGTAGTTCTACGAGTAACATCTTTTTCAATTGTGTCAACGTTGCTGATTATTTAAATTGATATCTATCGAGATCTTGATGTTATTGTGGTTACTGTTATTATGACATGTGGAACACATCTCACACTCTTCTTTCGAGTGCCTCAATCCAGTGATTGAAGTTCTGTTGGACCTCCTCTATTTTGTCTCAAATCATAAAACATCGCATCTTCAGCATAAACGATATTCCGATGCCGCGGTTTAGCGGCAAGGTAGTCCATTGTAATGTGAGAAGAGGGCTCAGCGTAGATCCTTGGTGTACTCCAACTTCCATTTCAATAGCTATACCACGACCTATATGTACATATATCGTGTTTAATATACTTAAATTTTTAAATGTAATTTTTTTCTTTTCGGGTACGAACGTTATAATTTTAGCAATAATAATTGTAATGTAATAAATGTGAATTGTGTATAATATTTGTTAATATTTAAAGTAGAAGTGTCATAATTATATTATGTGTTACGTAAATGTGTTAACCGTCGCTAGAACCTCCAGTTACCATTATAGTACATAATAAGTATTGTGTATGTGTTAGTGTGTGGTGTTGTGTCACGTGTGTGTGCTCTGTGGCTTGCAGGCGACAGGCGCTCGCAGAAGACGGCCTCTCCCACTCCACACTATCACCACAAACGATGTTCGTGTCATCACCAAGATTAAAACTAATAATCAAACACACAGTATTTTATTCATCTCCCTTATTTTTCAATGAAAATGTTTTAAAATATTTGTTTAGTACGCGTATGAAGCGAGATTGTCCAAAGTCTTGCGCCTTTAGCAACACTGGAAAATCTCGTTTCAGATGTTTTTATTGGCAAAATTTTTAGTTTTTTATTGATTGATTCTCGCTGTATGTCATGTAAAATGTAAAAAAAACTCACACGTCTTGTCTCTTCTTATTCTGTCTCCAGTTTGACGGAGTCCGTACCTCAAACTCTTTAGTTCACGTTTAGTTCTATTTTTACCCGACTGCCAGGAAGACTTGTATATTTGTAATTTTCTTTATTCCCATGTTTCTTCCAAACGGCTTAATGGATTTCGACAATTAAGGTGTCGTTGTTCTCAAAAACCCAAGTATCCTTAGATAGGTATTAATTAAAAAAAACTAAACATTTGGCGCCAAATTGTAAGTAGATTTTTTTTTTAACCAAACGTATTGAGTAAGTTATAAAAATAAAGGGAATCAAATGGAGATTACACATAATAATGTACATATGTATATGTTATGGTTTTGAATTTCATAGCGCCAAGTTGTAGTATTTAATAGTAGTGTATCAAAATAAAGGGAATAAAATGGAGATTACAAATATATACATTATGGTATTATATTTAAATTTAATCAGGAATAATAATTACAACAATTTTTCGGTATTTTTAGTGCGTTGCTAATCTTTTGATTTTTTGCAGTCGGGTTATTTTACTTTTTTATTTATTAATTGATACTTCTGAAGAAATTCAGAGGTTGCCTCTTCTCTATCTTCCGCTACTTTATCTAAGGTAAGTTCTTTTAATTTATTATTCTTAAGAAAATTCTTTATTCTTGTAGAGAAATCATATTTTATTAGATGTTGTACATAATATGTGTTAATTTGATGCTCGTCATCAAAATGTTACAATCAGTATATCCGTCGTAGGTTTTTGTTCATAATTTAGATAGAGTATGTGTGTGTCACTGTGAGCTGTGGGGTCAGCATACAACGAACAGTCCCGAGCAGTGTGTTCATTAGCTATTAGTATTTGTGTGAAGTATACTAAAACTTGAATACAGAGTAAGTAATGTAAATTAGAACAATTATATTATTAGTTGAACACTAATGTAGCTGTGTGTATTGACAGTAGTTATATGTGCATAGTCTACATTACAACTGATTCTATTATAATTTTTCAAATCAATCAAACATGAATGCGATAGACAAAGTTACCCAAAGACATTTCTGATGAATATTCATATAATTCAATTTAAGTCCAAATATTAACTAAAGGAGACTGATACCTGACCATACATCATCATCACCTCAACCCATAAACGTTTGGGCCCAAATATAAAAAGATGAAAATCATGTTATAATTATTGACTAGCATACCTATTATAAAACGCTTCCTGAAAACTTTAGACTTCTTGGTCAATCGGAGAAAAGAGATAGGTATATGAGATATTGTGAAAGTGATATCTCAACTTCCAGAGCGCCAATTGAGCTGATTTTTAAATAAGTATGTTAATTTTTTAACCATATCTCATCTTATTACGTTATGCCCGTCTCATTAACTATCATTTTATAATAGTAAATGAGACGGGAGACAATTATTATTGCCTCCAAAAAATATTTAACAATATTCGAAAAGTAAATATTAAATATTGACATTTATAAATAAAATTTGCAGAAAGCAATTTCTTCAACGAAGTATCAGAAGAGCGGCCACTGCTGTTTTCGGCACGTGAGAAGAAGGCGGACCCGTTCCTGCCGCCCTCGCCGCTGCCGCTTCGGGCCAGCTGGAGAAGCCTCGACTCTAAACAAACCCTCGGCTCAGTGATCAGCCTCATGGACAAAGCACAACAAGACAACAAGCACTCACTAAATCCTCGACAGAGATTCGTTATGCTCGGCGCCAGTGGAATCAAAGGCTTGCTCGGATTAGGGGAGTATGGAAAGAAAAAAGCTAGAGCAACTTTAGGAGCAAACGAACAGATCCTCATTATTGGTTCTTCATATAATTGCAGTCATAATCATGGGTTAGCCACGCGTTTTGGGGGTTCATCAAAGTTCTCGAAGCCGGGTAAAGTTGAAATAAAAACAGACAAAATTATGTCGCCAGACTTGTTTATAGGTAAATCATCTGTCAAGCAGAGTTCAGATCGCACTAATTATGTATTACGAGTATGAAGACCTGAATTGTGCTATATACAACTGTTACGGCAACGCTCAATAAAACCCCTCAAATATTCTTAAAATTTCCTAGCCTATTTGGGACTAGCATAGACTGACATCCTACAATTTAATTTGCACATTCAATAAACTATTTTTAACAAAAAAATATTTAATCGACTTCAAACAGATTAGTAGTTACCTAATATTAAACTTTAAACAGGTAGGTTGATATTTTTTTTCTTTGAATTAAATAATTATCTAATTCAGTTCATTTTTCGCTTTTTAGTACTGTTTTGAAGGCGATTTAATATTTTTTGTTAAAAATAGTTTATTTTTCCATATTTAGTGTACTTTTTATCTAGCTGGTTAAGTTAACTGGCTGGCTAACTAAGTGGTCACTTATTTCAAAGCTTTCTAGAAAACTGTTTTATAAAAATTAACGACCATATTAAGAAAAATAGTATTTAATCATCATCTTAAATATGCACAGCACCATGGTTAAACAAAAAAAAAAAGGTGCCGCTCCCATGGCGGAAAACCGAAATCCTCAATAGATGGGAACATCTATTCAAAAATTCTAAACGGAATGCTATATCACGTTCTTAGAATAATTTATTTGATATTCCTTAAATATAGTAGGTGACGTAAAGTCGCGAAAGTTTAAAAGTTTTTATCCTAATTATGATAAAAAAATTATAAAAAATTAGGCTTATCATTGTTTACCCCAGTACTAATATTCAGTGATATAACTACACGAGATTGGTTTTCGAATTTGTTTCTTTACTTGTGCAACTTGATATTACTTCTTGCCAAATTTCATTATTCTAGGTCAACGGGAAGTAAGTACCCTATAGGTTTGCTTATTAGATTGCGTTAACTTAGAATTTTGATTTATTTTTCACGCCGAGGGCTTGCAGACTCGAGTATATGATATTAATTTCAGCTCTACGCGTTCTTGAGAATAAAAATCTTGACAGACGGACAACGGAGTGTCTAAAAGGGAAAGTCATTAGATGTCATTGTCAATTTGATTGTACAGATAGCTTCCAAAGATTCAAAAAAACTGTTAGCGTGTGCTATTTGTATGTTTTCATGAGAACAAATATGTTTGTTTTTCTTCTAAAAAATGGGATCGTTATCTTTAAAAAAAAGTTGACATCCCTATTTACATTATTCATATTATCCCACTCTTGTAACAATCTCAAGTAACGTGGTCCGTCTATTACTTAAATGTAAATTGCATAGTATATTATTATTTGCTTATATCGCACGTGTAATGTTTAATACGATGTTAGACGATTTAACACTTGGTACAAAATATAATTCCTTGTATATCACCTCATTTAAAGTCAGACTGTTTAGACAGTTTCCGTCCGCCATATTAGTTTTTTGTTGACGTCACATAGCATATGACACTCGGGGAAAAAATACGAATCTAATAACACCTAACACTTTAAAATCAGCCAAGCCGTTTAGGCTACAGAAGGTCACAATGGAACAGACATGCCTACATACATACATACGCGCGAAAAACATTACCCTCCTTTTAGGCAGTCGGGTAGAAAAGGAACTAAATATTTTTGGTTTAAAAATAGAAAATATTAGAAATATTTTACCGTACCTAATATTTTGTTCGAATAGAATACGGACGGTGCGAGAATAAGACCGCTCGTTGACGCGAATGGGAGTTTCTGTTGAGGGGTGCGGGGGACGCACGTGCTTCACTTTCCGTGCTTCACCCCCTGAATTAGCTAAACATTTGCTTATGACAGCGCCAATCTTTTATTAATCTGCCGTTATTGTTGTCAGTTGAATGTTGGATTTAGACTGATTGTAGGTGTGATGATGGTGAATTTATTATGAAAATAAACTTTAGCGTACGTGATAGTATGGAAGTATAAAAAACGTGACGGATGGCGGTAGTTTGGCGCGCTTCCAGGCGCCAGCCAGTGCGCAAGCGCAACACTTGCACCTCACTGTTACCCCACCTTCCACACTAAGAATGTTTAATTGTACTGCCATGCGCCACTCATTGCCAACATACCGTCAACAACAAAACCATAAATCACTACTTAGTATAAAACAAATTCGTTTTCTCTGTCCCTATATTCCTATGTATGCTTAAATCTTTAAAACTACGCAACGGATTTTGATGTGGTTTTTTTTAATAGATAGAGTGATTCAAGAGGAATGTTTATAGGTATTCAATGCATAGGTACAACGCGGGCGAAGCAGCGGGCGGAAGGTAGTATAAAATAAATCTGAAGAGTTTGTTTGTTTGCTTGATTCGCGCTAATCTCAGAAACTACTGAACTTAATTGGAAAATTCTTTTGATGTTAAATAGCCCATTTATTGAGGAAAACTATAGGCTATATAATATCACGCTACATTCGATGGAAGCGAAGTGGCGAGCACCAGCTAGTATTTAATTATAAACAGACCAAAGTGTATCAGTTATGTAATATTATATATACGTACTGATTACAAGTTATTAAGATACAACCAGTCAAGTGCGAGTCGGACTAGCACAGCAGGTTCTGCATGAACAACAACAGCAATTTTTTTATATAATTTTTAAATTGAAATGTAAGTTAATAGGTAACGGTATTATTTTACGGCTTTAAGTTAACTAGCTCGATGGCACAGCGGGTATACTATACAGCTGTGCAAAAGGTCCCGGTTCAATTTCCAGGTCGGGCGAAAATGATATTGGGTTTTTCTTTCATCAAACTCCAGCATTAAAACTCCTGGATTTTGGAAAACAAATGTTCCCGGTTGATGACAATAGGCTCGCCCCCTATTGTCATCATCATCATCATCATTTTTTTTAAATTGCTCTGTGTGCTGATATCGTCATCATATTGCTATACATAGGTATATTATATGACTTATTCGAGTCGTATTCAAAGGTCACTCACCGATGGTAGTAATGACGATGATGGAGTAGAACAACGCGCCGGTGAAGGTCCACTGGATGGAGTCCACGCTCTCGTTGCCGTCCCAACCGCGCACCTTCATCTCGAGCAGAATGGCGTTCTCGAAGTCCTATACACAACATCAGTTACAATATCACATAATAATATACACACTTACACGACAATAACACATTGCCGTGTAGTGACGGATTAAGAATAGGTACATAATGTCACTTTGACATGTCCTTCTATGCGAGGTATATGCATCAGATGGGCTGCGAGCTAGTCTACCACTGCAGCCAATTAAAAACACCATTTCTGCTCGACCCGGGAATTGAACCGGGGACCTCTTACACAGCAATCATATATAGTTCCCACTGCGCCACCGAGGCACTTAATACAGTTAATACATATGGTATCAATATGTTACTTGTTCCATTGGCATCTTTACGTGTTTAGATACACACTAAAGAATATTTTTCTTGTGTTCAACAATTTCAACACAACCATAAACAAGTTAATAGTTTATATAAACTCGATTATCGACAGCATAATTTATTAGCTGATCTCGGCCATTAGGTGCAAGTGAAGGCAGACCATAATACAGATTTATAGTATTTAGTTATCGAATAAACGTTAGTAACGTGGTTATAAATAGTTGTACGACTATGAGTACCGTCGCGTCGCGTCGCGCGTCGCGCGTCGACAACTCGATCAGACATATTCCAATGGCGTTTATTAGTTTATCGTTAACCTTGGACATGTCGTCTACCTCTGATCTACTATAAATATCTATCAGTCACAAGTCTTCTAACTACATTTGACGAAAATAAACTCGTAAATTATATACATTTGTCACCATAATAACTACGAATATCAAAAAGAAAATTGAAAATTAATTATATTGCTACAAATATTCAGATATTGCTCAGATACACACAAATAGATAAAACAATTGATATAACAGAAACTCGACAACTTCAAATATAAGTAATATGTTAATTAAATAGTAATGTACTCATAGCATAACTAAACAAAACTAAGTAGTTATAGGTAACTATGTTATTTTGTTGTTCTCTTGTTATATAATTATAAGTTTAAACGATGTATCCTAGCATTCCAGACAACCCTTAGTGTCTGTTACTATATTAAAATATGTAAAGTTTTGTATAAGTAATAAATAATTTAAAAAAAACTAACGCAATGTTTTATTTGTATTCGTAGAGTTTAACGATAAATATTTTGGCAGAAACACAAAATATATTGACTCGCAACTCAGTTATTTATTAAAACTCTGATTTTCTGAGATGATTTTCGATCGTTCGAACGAAAGTTCCCAAAAGTAAGGCAAGAATTTTAAACTTAAAATTAGACTTGTATGCATAAAAACAGCTGGACCGATTTGGCTAATTTATTTTTATTGTGTTTGTAATGGTTATGACAAGGTTTTTATGTCGGACATACGTATGCCCTAGTAGCCAACAAAGATACCTTGAGCATATCGACGACCTCGCAGGTCCAGTTGGTCTGGTTGAGCAGCGGCACCGCGCGCGTCATGCTCCAGATGCTCTGCGTCGTGTTGCTGCGGATCTGGGATATGTTCATCTTCACCTGAACAATTTACGAACAACTAAGTATACAACAGGCAGTCCGCGAATGTGTGTAGCACTCAACTTCACGGTTGCAGAGGAGTTTACTCCCGACTACTATCAGACTACGGAATCCCCAACGAAGTTTTCCCAACTGTCACCGTGGCGCAGTGGTTAAAGTGGTCGCCTCGCCACTACATCGCCGTGTTGGGTGACGTGGGTTCGATTCCCACACGAGACAAATATTTGTGTGATTCATAGATATTTGTTTCTAGTCTGGGTGTACTTTGTGTCCGTTAGTTTCATGTTTGTAAAGCTCCCCGCGACACAGAGCTTGTTCCCTAGTGCGGGCGTTGTCTTTTAAAAAAAAAAAGAAAAGAAAGAAACTATAGTATGTGGTTCCTCAGGGTCGGGAACGCTATAGGCTACGGTAACCGCTTACCACTAGGCAAGCCGTACGCGTGGTGGCCACCGTCGTCATATTAAAAAACTATAATAAGCTGATAATGATGATGTTTTGTTTTGAGTTTTACAAGCTTTTAATTTATTTGCAATAATGAAATGAAATTTCGTTTATTCATCTAGGTTACAAGGTAAAACTTATGAAAGTCACATGTTAAGAATATAACAGGTTATCCGAAAAGTAGTGTTAGCAAATTTTCCTACGACCAGTTCACTGACGGGGTGGAGCTATGAGAAGAACTGGCAAGAAACTGACGCCACTCTTTCTAAAAAAAAATGGATAGTTACTTAATAGTATACTCGTATATTATGTTTGTTTAGGTAAAATCTTATAAGCTGAGCTGGCTCCCGATGGAGCAAAAATTTTACTATGGTACTTTAAATTCAGATGACAATGATCAAATATTATATTCTCTCGCTCGTTTGATTTGTCTTTACAAATACTTTAAAAAAAAATACTACACACTGGTTTAAAAAAAAGTAATTTTTAACGATTTTTGTGCGTTAGCTCCTTGTTTATCACCTAATTAGTCTTGTTCAATGTATATCAATATATTATATATATATTTAAAGTATTTAATTAAAGTAAAAAAAAAAATTGAGTGAGTACATGAGCGCGTACGCAACAGCAGATGAGTACGCGCATGTTTATCAACATATCAATAATGACGTGTATGTACTGCCACCACATTAACTGAAGCTCTAGCTCTAGCTAAAATGAGACAAACTGTCTGATGACTGTGAGATTGTTTTTTATATCACGACGGTAGGAAGCAAGCACACGCCTAAGGGTAGCTTGTAGTGGTTTATGGACACCTGCAACACCAGAGATGTCACGACCACTTTGCTGACCCTTAAAAAATATATCCCTAGTCCTTAGCCCTTAGGGAGTTAATTCCAGATCATGAGAGTACTCGAAGGGCCTCTCTCTTCGCCCTAACGATGGCGAGCGGTGCAATGGTAGAATGTAGATATACATTAACTTAAAAAAAAAGAGAAAATAATAAAAATCTTTCTGCTGACATTGCTTCTGTATGTCTAAAATCGTATAACAGGGACACAACATGCGCTGAAGCTTACTGATGGCGGTTACACATGTTACAATACAAAATACTTGTTACAATTAATTATGTTTGTGTCCGTGCGTGTGTTTGTGTAGTGAGTCGTGCGCTCGACTCCTCGACTCGACGTAACTCGTGTTAATGTGTACGAGACGTGGCGCTCGCTCGTTAATCACCGCAGTGAGTCGAGAGAAGCCAACTAGCCACGCTTTGATAACTAGATTTATAGCACAATATGTTGTGACATCAACTATTTTGTCTATTGTTCAAAAACAATTGAATTTTTTTTGGGACGCCGCCAAATTAATTAATCATTTGGTTTAACTATGAGAGTGAAAGAAAGTCCACCTTCACTACACCACTACACGTTGGTAAGTTGTTACCTAAGCCTATAAACACATTAAAATGGATTTCCACTTGGGCATTACCAGACTGTAAAACGAAGCAATCAGCGCTTATACAATCTACCTGCAGATCATCATCATAATCATCATCATGATATGTGCAGATACCACATTAAATTTGTGTATTTCTGTGCTTTACATGGACTTAGGCAATACAATGGAAAAACACTTAGATTCGGTTTTTTTGCCGAGATTGGAAACAAAGTCGATGTCACGATACTGAAAGAACTTTTTTTTCTTTTCTTTTCTTCTTCTTACCTCCTTCTCATGCTGCACCTCCAACCTCTCAAAGGTGACGGCGCCGAGGATGCAGTACGCCACCACCAGGCTGATCATCACGAAGTGCGAGAACACCACCGAGCACAGCTTCCATGTGTAGTACAGCACCTGCACACATACACACTATTTATGTGTACTACCACGTTCTTGCTGCCTGCAGACTGCAGAACAGCTGCTGATGTAGAGAGAAATACCACAGACAAAGCCGCTGCCTACCAATGGGCGTAGTTGAGAGGAGGCAGGGGTGAGCCATGCCCTCCTTAAAAAAACCAGCATGATACCTCTACACGTTCTTGAGAAAAATATTCTTGACAGTCGGACAATGGAGTGATCTTATAAGGGTTCCATCTTGTCCTTTGAGGAACGGAACCGCAGTGCTGTTACTAAGTGTGAAATGACTAAGGTGTGTTATTGACTCAAATTAGTTTAGCTTGATGGGTGCCATCCCAAAGAAAAATCCCTGATTACACTTCTTAGCGATCATACCACTCCTAATACCTAAACTCTTATCATGATAACGCATTAACAAAACGTACAAAGTGTAAGTTCACTCGTCCTAGATAAATATCAGTTATTTTGTCAGGAACAAAAAGGGTTTCAAAACGTAACAATTAATATGGCTATTTTTGAATTTTTATCTCATACCATCAGTTCTATTGATAAGAAAATACCAACATGCGCCATATACACTGATATGACGAAAGCATTTGATTTTGTAGATCATAAAATTCTATTGAATAAATTACAAGGATATGGTATAAGAGGTAACGTCCTAAATATTCTAGAATCTTACCTAAGCAATCGAACTCAATGCACGGAAATTTCAAGACTATGTCCAAAAACTAAAATAGAAACTGTACACCTGTCAGAACCAAGATTTATAAAATACGGAGTCCCACAGGGTAGCGTCCTAGGCCCGTTATTATTTTTAATATATATCAATGATCTCCCAAAATCCACCAACCATAACATGGTACTTTTTGCAGACGACAGTACCGCAATAATAAAATACTCGAATCCTAGTGAATACCAAAATGACATAAATAACTCTTTATCTGACATTATAAATTGGCTTGACGAAAATAATTTAAAAAATTTCTTTTTTTTCATTACTTATGTAATAGATATAAGAAATTAATGCAGTAAGACTGAAATCAATAAACTTCTTCTATTCTATTCTAAAAATTAATCTAAATAAAACAAAAATTATGCACTTCTACCGAAGATGTAGTCCTCCAAATATTTGTGTTACATTTAATGGATGTGAAGTAGAAAAGACTGATAAGGCTAAATTCCTAGGCATCACAATTGACAACCAATGCGTACCATGGTTTGGTGGCTTCGATCCTACGGTATGGGATAATATTTTGGGGGCATTCAACTAATAAGGACTCAGTATTTAGGATGCAAAAAAGGTGTATTAGATCAATGTGTTCTCTAAAGCCAACGGATAGCTTGTTTACCTTATTTTAAAATATTAACTGTTCCTGGAATTTTCATCATGGAAACTGCTCTTTTTAAAAAAGCAAATCCAAAGATGTTCCAAAAAGTATCAGAAGTTAGGAAGGTTCCAGTACGCAGTCAATATACAAATAAACTATGCAATGTAAACTGGAAGACAACGTTGATGCAAAAAAGTTTATTTGGTACAGTACCTAAAATATTGGTATGACAAAATACCTACTGACATAAAAAAATGCCCTTTACAAAATTTAAAAAGTCATTATATGCATTATTAATAAGTAAATGTTACTATTCTATAAATGAATATTTTGAAGATATTTTTTTAAGGAATATTTACAATTTTCTTTTTTTTTTTATGTGCATATTAAAATTCAATTATTATTATTTTATTATATTATTATTTTACATAACCCTAGTATTAGTATTAAATAAATATTATGACTTGATTTTTAATTTATTTAATAATAATTGTTATTTCATTTCTAATTCTAATAATCTTATTGTTTTTTTTCTATATTTATAATGTTTGATGACTGTACAAATAATAATTACTAAAATTTTAATATAGTGTTAAATTTGTGTTGTTGCGTTTTCTATGTTTCGAAATTATGTTTTCTTTTGATATATTTGTATGCCCGAGTGGCAAAACATAGCGGTAACCTTCTTTTTTTTTAAGATCTTTTGTATGGGGTCCTGCTATTTGACCAAAAGTCATTTGGCAAAAATAAACTTGACAAACAACGTTTGGTAAAACAATGGTTTCGCCAATTGATCATTTTACAAATGACTCACTTTTCCTAATGATCAACACTTAAATTTACATTTTACAAATAATTATTTTACAAAATGAACATTTAGCGAATGAGTTATTAGATAAAACTACTATTGGTCTAAAAACGTTTGATAAAATGTATTGATTGAAAAGTGTTTCGTTTATTAATAAATCTAAAAATAGATATGGTATGGATCAAATTAATTCATTTTCAATAATTATTTGGAAAATAATTATTTATTCTCATTTTATTATCCCACAGAGAAAGGCAAAGGGTTATACCCAAACAGCTTAGGTTAGCGAGGAGCGAAGCGACGAGCGTGTTAGGTTGACATAAGCACAGCTCATGACCCGAGCGAGCGAAGCAAGCGTGCCGCGGCAGCGGCCGGTGAGTGCCAGAAACGACTTTACGGCGTTTCTCCCATTAATATGATGATGATGATAATTCATGATGATGATGATTCATTTAAAACAAATTCATATTGCTTGCCTTCTATCTATTCTTGTAGCTTACCTGTAAATAATCTGCCCCAAATTAAAAGTTGCAACCACGCAGATACACAATAAAGAATTTATCCTCAAATGTCAGTGCAACAAATTCATTCTCACGGCGATACGAGGGTTGTGGAATAAATTACCCAACAGACTAAATCGTAATGTTTGAAAAAAGAAGTACTTTTTATTTAATAACATTTTGTTAAATGACATTTGGACAAATGCTTAATTTGCTAAACATATTATTTGGTAAATTAAAAATAGGTCAATTGACATTTTAGTATTTAACACATTTAACAAGTGTATTGTTTGCTAAAAGATCATTTGCTAAGTGAGATTTGTAAGATGATACTTTTGTCAAATGTCTCGTTTTCCAAATGAACATTTGGTGAAACGTTGTTTGTCAAATGATCATTTGTCGTCAATTTTTTTGACAAACATTAGTAACCCCTTTTGTATACCTATGTTATGACAAATAAAGTATTTCTGATTTCTGATTTCCTATAGTAAGTATAGTCGGCACGTAACGACTTGGCGATGTGAGCTGTCATCGGCTACTCTCAAGAGAAATAAACAATGATGATCTGTTGAATGACGGGTTCATCTCACGTTACTGTATCTATCCACAGATCGCTCGCCACTCGCCGATACGTCAGGAGAGGCATCGATTCTGTTAGTTTGCAGCAATAACAACACAGTTAAAAGACTATTAGATTCATTTTGAACTTTTGTTTATATTATATCCTTAAGATGTTGCTCCAAATGGATTCTCTTATAAACAAAGCAAATATTTTTGTGAGCTCATTCATAATTACAATTTGATATGTTTATAGGCACTTAATTTTTTCAATCTGAGAAAGTATATTGTAAGGTTACTTGTGGCAAGTATTCAGACTAGTAGCTTGACTATTAAGATTAATTTGGATGAGTGTAGTGGGTAGGCTATTTGGAAATTTTGTTTATCAACAATTTGGTGAATGGAGAAATACTTTTAAATACATTTAATTATACTAATGTCTAAAACGTACTTCTCCATTCACATTAAGAAAATAAACATGAAATCTTTTTTATATCATATTATTCGTATTTATTTTGATTGAAAAAAGATACACAGCCGATGTCATGAAAGAGTTTAGAAGTATTACTTATTAATAGAATTTGTTGCTGAAGAAAAACAATGTTCTCAATCGTATGCCACCTTTTTATAGTATCAGGTGATAAATGATCTGTGAAAAAAGAAGAATAAAGTAGATAGCAATAATGTTTTGACTGTGTGTTTTGTAGAAATATTATTGCTATTATTATTTTGTTAGGCGTTTAATAAAACAGCTTTTTGTTAATTTTTTGTGATAAAAATGTAATATTGCTATTTGATTGAAACTGAAGCTACTTTGCTAAACTTTGGTCATTCTTGGTAGGTACTGTCACTATAGGTAAGTTTACGAGCGGCAACAACCTTACCACCAGGAAGCCTTATTGGCACTGTTTGCCATCACACATAAAGGTTGAAAGAGTTTCAAACGCTAAGCATATTTGAGAAAATATGAACTCACTTTAGCACATTTGCTCGGTGGAGGTAGGGGGTACTCCCCACGCTCCGAGCGTGCTTCCCTCCGAGACATGATCACTTATCTCTCTCACTATATGAGACACTAATCATCACTATTACTGCACCGTCACATGAGCCACTTCTGTCACCACACTCACAAACATTGCTACACATACACAACACTAGTTACAGAATATATATTCTTATTAACACACATAATGTCTTTTATTAATCACATAACACATATTTCCAAGATATTTCCACGTTAGTAGTGCTACGGTGCGCGCGCGCAGCTCGTGCCTCACTGTGGATAAATCGGGAGTTCGGCTCAAATCCGCGATCGCGCGGTTTTACGATCAAACCTACGGGTTATTTGGGACGTTATGTATTATACCATTCACAATCTAAACTGCTGTGCTATGTGCAAGTGTGTGAGTAACGCACACGTCTGTCGCCTATTCATATTCTGGAGGAATTGACCTAATTATGAAAATTGCTACTTCGTGTTTCTATCTTTAAATACGGAGTACCAATACTGAGATCGATATCTATTCAATGGATCTTGGTTTGGTCACTACTCAGTTTCTATGAATCGTAGCCTGATATTATATAGCATATAAGCCTTTCTCTATAAATGGGTTATGCAGCATTCAATATTTTTTTCAATTCGGAGCAATGCAACAGTTCCTGAGATTAGCCCGTTCAACGAAATTAACAAACAAACCCTTCAGCATTATAATATTAGTATGCAGACTCGTTGTCATATAGACGTACAGGGAGCTGGTAACACAGGAGAGGAGGAGGCGGGGAGTTCCTTTGTCCATCATCCAAGATCGCTGGTTAAACATATATGTTTTCCAAAACGTTGATTATAGTAGTACCTTTGTGATGGACCACTGGGTGACAGATAGCATAAAACAAAATAATAAGACATAGTACAAAATTACAGCTAATTTCGTTGATGTCCTCTGATACACGAGTGCTCTCAGTGAATGATGATTACCAAATGTTCATTTACGTTATATCTTAGGACCAATAAATCAAAGTGTAATTGAGTCTGGGCCTGCCCGTCTACCATTACAGCAGTCTGTCAGTATATCTGGAGGTGGACGTGGACAAATTAACTAGTGACAACTCGTCTCCACTCGACGGATACTTTTTGTCAAGGCACAATTTACGACATAATTGACACTTTTCGGCAATTTCGTGGAAAATAATTGTAATTCATATAAAATAAAATTAAAAATTAAAAAAACATATAATAACTTCGTGAGGATTAATTGTTTAAAATATTTTTTTTATTTTTTTTCGACTAAGTAATAATTTTATTGAGTTATAGTATTAAACTAAATTTAAACAATAATATTTACAAATAAAAAATTTGATTAAAATTTTAAAATTTAGATTTCTAATCTGATTCTGCAAATAAAATGATGTTTGGGGTGTTTCAGATTTCATACTGACGGGGTATAGAGTAATGTGACTGGTCGAGTAATTTAGTTAACTTAATTAATTATTTTAATAGTTTATTATATTGTATAACGGCCAGCGATGAAGAAATTTTTATTGTTTATTTTGTTATGCTTGACATCGCTGACTGTTGTTTCTTTTTTTTTCTTAGTCCGTTCAATAGCCGAAATATGTACAGACAAATCATAAGAAAACCTATCATTGGCCATACCATTATTGTTCCCTCATTTGTTTATAATACGTATATCGCTGTTGGTTTTGAAAATAAATAAATTCCTTATGATATGAGATGTAACTCGCAACGTCTGTCTTTTAAAACAGTCATTTAATGTAGCGAGATAGAGAAGGAGAGCCACATACGGCCGCACTCCCGGTCTCCACTAACTCCTCTAGTAAAAGACGGTTGACAGAACGTGATAGAAACACCGGAAAGTGCGAATATGCGTCCATAGTTCTGTTTTAAGTGTTTCCCATGCCCCTAAGGTTCTTCAGTAGAAGGTAATTCCTCAAAATTATGTAATTATCACTTCTGAACAGTACACTCAGGTCAGCAGCAGTCACAAAATATTTTAAGAGACCTTAACAGATTCAACGGTAAATAAATAAAAGAAAGGTTAGTCTATAAATGTAAATATACTTATTTACAAGAGATTTTTTGCAATGTTATGCTACACAATACCTTGTTTCTATAGTACAACATATATACGGGATAAACTTAAAACTAGTTTGTATCTAAAAGTAATTTTGTCCTGTCAAAGTAGAAGTGCGCAATCACGTGCCATGTTTTAACAATAATTTCACAAAACCTACATATAACTATAATATGTCACATGTGTCTGTTTTTACAGGAAAGACAATAATAATATTGTTACTATTAATAGGAAACAAACTATCCAAAACGAAAACTAGTGATGGTAATTTCGGATGTTCATAAAATTCGATGCACAAGCGCAACGCCTCGCACATGCGTAGAAGCCTGCGTAGGGAGGCGCTACACTCAATCGGACTAACTATTACTTATTCTGTGCTTGGGTATTTTAACCAATGACAAAGACACATTTCTCATCGCTTTGTAAATTATATAAATTGTAAAACATTATTGAGTGAATATCATAATAATTTACGTAATTTAAAAAGTCATGAAATAATATTTATCGTTTTATGCATGGTTAAGCTTTTCTGAGTAATTACTTGCAGTACCTTCTAGTTTTCATTTTCGGATCAGATTTCAATACTGCAGTGTTACATTGTAGTACTAAAGGTACCCTTCCGATCTCGGCAGCAGTGCTGCGCAGCAATGCTGGCGCAGCAGGTGGTGCCGCGGCTCGTAGTGTTGCGCTGTTGTATATTTATTCAGTGGCTATAGAATTTACAAAATGTTGATTGATGCTCGTTATGTGTTATCGCATTAAAGGATACCTAATCATCATCTATAATAAAACAGTTTAATTTTAGTTCTTCAAAATGAATAAAATTTAACTATCTGTTTTTAATATCAAAATAACGGCTTTTTAGACTAGGCTGTAGGCATATGAAAATATGCGTTGGTACGTTACTTATAAAAAAATACGATTGGTAGCATTTTTGTCTGTCTTTCTATTTGTTTGAGGTAAACTACTAAACTACTGAACCGTTTTCGACGGGACTTTTACTGGCGGATAGCTAATGCTACAAGGCGTAACTTAGGCTACTTCGATTTTGGAAAAAATATCAGGGTTCCGTGAAAAAATTAAAAACTATGAAATCGCACGCGAACGACGTCGCAGGTACAGCTAGTAATCGGTCATAATAAAAAAATAAATATCCGAAAACTGGATGATTATGTGACACTTAGCCAAGATAAACAAATAGTTGCGTTCCAACTTGCGCATAAACTAGGTATGCGATACCTATCTAAATAAATATAAATAGTCGTAGTTCGTATAATTGATAAAAATGACATTTCTAATTGGTCGGCAATGTTAGAGTCAATTTGTCTGACGAGTAACCCATCTACTAGTGGCGGGGTGGACGCATGCGCGACGCGTCCCCACTGACCTGCTGCCGTGCTCCGAATGACATCTCATACAAACCTATAGAGAATGTATGGGGACCGGTTGTGCGGCGCAGCCATAGATTTATAGCGCGCGGATCCTAGGTCTATGGGCGCAGCACTGCTGCGTGCTGCTTAGATCGGGAGGTACCTTTACTATCTTATCTTCATAGACACATCATATATTTTGCAACATAGACTTTACAACATACTATCACAACATAATATACAATTAATAGCTACTTAAATAATTAGAAATAACATAAATTACAAAGATAATTAAGAAACTGCTCGTGGTTTTATATAAATGTGTGAAAACTTCTTAGGTATATAGGTAGTCTTAGGTATATCAGACAGATAAAACTTAAAAATTCGTAACAAAATGGCAATTGATATAGCGGAAAATGCGTCCGCGTGTTTATCAGTCGCGGAAGAACAGAAAATTATATAACAAAATATATATTTAAGGAACGGAACGAGACATAAGTACTTATATGAACACGTAGGCACAGATTAGATAATAGTTACTACGTAACAGATACATCACTCCTATACAAAAGCGAAAATACCTACGTTATATTAGCCTAGAAAAACGAACGAACGACGCTGCAAGAAGAAACGTATTCTACGCACGCGCGCCGAGAGACGAGATTCGCGCGTACACCGCGTGAGTCCGTCATCAAGCAAAATCATTAGGGTTATACAAAGAACATAAATGAAAACAACATGGGTGAAGTGAAACTTAAATTTTATTATTTATGTTTAGTTTATGTACAATGAATGCAATGAAGTGAATGCGAGGTTGTAAGCAGTTAACTTAAAACTTATAATTTCACATCGAAATCAGACTTTAGTTAAGATTAGCCGCTAGACAATGCTTGACAACTTTTTTATTCAAACCCGTCAAGTACTTCCGGAGATTAGCGTGTGCAAACATCTAAACAGACAAAAAATTTGAATATCGTCATATTGTATTCTGTTACTATTTTTACTTATATTCGTTTTGTAAATATATTCAATGTACACACAATCAAACAGTTAAAGTCTGATTCCGACTCGCGCTTGACTGGTTTGTTTTAAGAACTCCCCGCCACGCGAACTCGATCGTAATAGATAGATAAACAAACTCAAAAACGACTCAATAATGTAGGTAATGAAAGATAAACTGCATTTATTTCTGTAAGACCGCACGTCCGCACTAAACTTTCTCGTAAATTTTAAAGAAAGAGTACCTACACACAAGAAGCATTTTAAAATTACTAGGTACTACTAACTAAAGCCAGCTGAAATGCGTACCTACTTTTAAATAACGTAACGTACCTTTCGTCATCTTTTGGCAATGAAAAAAAGACAATTTTTTATTTGTCTTTTGACTATGACATCCAACAACTTACAATAATTAACCATCATGTCGTGCGTGAGTCAAAAAACTTAACAATAATAACTTAATATACGTAGTGTACGTAAATATCGTTAGTATCGTATGCGTTTTAAGCGGGAAACGTGCTGTGCGCGCTCTCAGTGTCGAGTGCGGCAGCCCACTGGCGAATGGCGATCGGCTCGGTTACGAGCTACATAGCGGTAGGCACATAGCGCGTGACCATGAGCGAGTGACGGAGGCTGACGTACGGTTGGGACCCGATTCAGAGCACTGCGGGAGTGCTTCTGTAAATTACAGTCTGAAAATAAATAGATTTTCTTTCTTTCGTTCACACTCAACCGATAATGTATCGCGCATACTGATAATGCTTTGCTCGACGCATCTTTCGTCAGATGTGTGGCGACCCTTAAACATTAGTAGTCAGCACTGGTCACTAATAATATTTTGTTGATTATTACTTACATAACTGGATACTAAAGTTACGTAACTTGTAGAAATGTTTATTTGTGTAACGTGTTGTCTCACCCAACTCGCTCTCGTCTCTCACTGGAAGGACGACTACTCACATTGTAACAATTTAAAAACCGAACGTCATTAATTGTCTATTATGTAAGTACAAAATTGATCAGTAAATTATTTTACAAAACTAAATATTTAGATTCCTTTTGATCGAGACCAGTTTTTTAATATTTGTAGTATATTTAAAAAGTCACGCCTCCATTTTGTTACATTTGTCAACTGCTTCAGCTCAGTAGCTTGCATACTCACTGGATATAAACTATTTGTCGCAAAAAGTTACCTTTAAATTTGACTGTAGCAAAACATGTCGATACGTAGTTATCGAGGCTACGATAGCGTATCTAAACGTACGTGCGAAACTAAAGCAATATAATATGTACAAGTAGTGAACATTGACGTCATCACGCTCTACTGCTCATCTGTATGTCATCTTGTTTGGTGTGTGGTTGCGGGACTTGTCGCGCGATTTGTTCAGCCTCCTCTATAGTGTCGGGCAGCCGCATGTTCAGCGTCTCAGGAGTGGTCAGCATCAGCCCGCCCGCGATCAGCGCCGTTGAACCAAACAGCACCGACGGCAGCCACTCCACGTAGATAGCCTGCGTAAAACATAAAATATGTACTTAGAAACATAAAATAAAAAAGTCCACAAAATAATATAATAATATTTTTGGGTAACATTAATTGGTTCCCAATTTCCATACAAATTTGAGGAACAGTTACCAGCAGCGGCATCTGTGGCGCGATGATAGACCCAATCCGTCCGACCATGGAGCAGGCGCCGAGCAGCGAGTGGCGCGCATTCGTGGGGAACAGCTCCGAGGTGTACATGTAGATGCCGCTGAACGCCTGCGTGATCGCCACCTTGCCCAACAGGTACAGCGCCGTCGCCAGCCAGGTCAGGGCTGAACATTGACAAAGTGGATTACACTTGGTGTTGTGTGTGCTTAAATTGATATTGACTAAAGGAATTATAATAAATAGGCGTTGCCCGAAGCTCTCGTGGATCTTTATCTGGCCTCTACTCAGCTCTTATTGCTCGTAGCGAAATGTTATACAGCATAGCCTTCTGCGATAAATGGCCTATCCGACACTAAAATAATAATTTAATTCAAATAAGTAGTTCCTCAAATTGGATGTCCATAATGGAATCAAACAAACAAAAAAGGAATGATTAAGTTTCTTAAGCATCGGCAACATGCTCGTAATGTTCCTAAAAAAGGAAATGGCGTTCTAATTAGTAGCGAAAAATAAGAATTTTTCGTTAATCAGACTGATGTACAGAATCCGTAAAAACTAAAGACAAACTCACTGGATGGTACAAAGGGGATGGTGATGCATGCTAGCCCGCACATGATGTAGGCGACCAATAACGTCTTCTTCCTCCCAATACGATCCAACACCAACGCGTTGGTGACCACAGCGATCACCTCCACCGACACCACCAACATGTAGTTGGTATACTTGTCTCCAGCCAGTGACACAGAGTTGATGGCCAGCCCGTAGAACACGAAGGTGCAAGTGATCCACCACCAGGAACAGATCGCAAGTCTCCTCATAATTATTGGCGATCTGAACACTTGCATCCATAAACCTTCTTCTTCTTGCTTCTCTACTTTCTTCTCTTCGATCGGTTTAGCCTTCTCTTCTGTCAACTGTTTCATTGTTTCTTCTGACAACATCACTTTGTTCATTTTGGCTGCCTTCATTATAATTTCGACGGCTTCTTCTTTCCGTCCGTTAGATAATAGCCACCTGATGCTCTCAGGGAGCAAGTAGATGTATAGAATGAATAGTATAGATGGTGGGTATGCGATTAAGATGAATGTTCTCCAGTACTGGAAGGTTTTAGCGAGGAGCGCGAAGCAGAGCCCTCCTACCACCAACATGATACCGAGGAACGCTGTCGCCAACACTCGTTTGTCTTGGCCAAGCAGTTCGATAGCTGGAAACGAAATAAGAAACTTGTTTAATATAACTGCCTACTGGCAAAAGGCACTACGCTATATATTAATAAAATTCAAATTGCAATATACGTGTAATAAATTGTAAATTCTTACTGAGGATATAGGCGGCGGGGAAGGCACTGGCGCCAGCGACCGTCTCGAGGAAATCCACAATAATGAACATCTCGTAAGATATGGAGAACGCCTTCAGAGTTCCGATGGCACCCACCAGTGTACAGCTCAGTATAAGCGCGCGCTTGCGACCCCAGCTGAAATTACAAATAGGGACTTATAATATTTGAATTTTAAACTAGAAGCAAGATTTGTTGCATCAGCATCATTGACATACAAAACCTCCGAATTTTTGTATAAATTTATCAATGATCAGCATATAAATAAGAAGTATTTGCTTTCAATTAATAATCGCAAGAGATTGCTAAGTAGATATTCTCAGGCTTGAGTAATTCAATAAATAAGTGCATAAAACACAACATCGTTTTTTTATGAAAATGTAAGAGTATAGAACAACTGGATATATACTCACCGATCTGAGATGTATCCCAATATGGGCAGTGAGAACAACATGCCGATGTTGTGCACCGTGCCCACCAGGGTACGCTTCCATTCTTGACACGCCAGGTTGAACTAAAAACAACGTAAGTATGTACATTCAATAAAACTAATAAATAATCTTACAAAATTAAATACAAAGTAGGTACATAATAAAAAACACATATTCATAATTATATCTCCAACAAACATGTGCCTGAATCCCTAAAGGTATTAAACCTATATAATATATATCAAAACGCTGTGTTGCAAGCTGTAGGTGTATTATGTGTCTCTCCTAACCGTCTTTTTTCCAAGAACTTCTTTGCAATATTATGAACACAAAAAAGTACGGCATTTTTTATTATCGACCGCAGAAGACCTTGAACAGACATAGAAGCAGAGAAGCGCTTCCAACAATAATGTTCAATGAAGCATCCCCGCGGTCAATTTACGGCACAATGAGAGCAGGGTGGTGACGTCACACCATTCACCATTTACTCCTCACACACAATAGCTGCTACTAAACCATTCGCTCAGGATCAACACAAACACCAACTCGCAACCTTCACGTCTCGTATCTATGTATAATAATAATAATGAATGAAGTTAGCTAATTTCATCATTACATAATATATTGACGACAATGATCCGGCTTTTAGAAAGAATAACTAAAAGTTCAGTGAGCTCGAGACAGTCGAGACCACGGTAGGTCTAACATGATCAAAATGTCAAGGAAAATAATTACCTAATGCATGATCCTACGTCACCCTCTATATATTGACATACCAAGAAAGCAAAATCGCGTTATTTCTATCGAAAGTACCTAATATAATAATAATATTTTATTTGCCAGAAAAATGGTTTGAAAGGTTTTAAAAATATAAATATACAGGTACAGCATGTTTCAACAGCACGTAAAAACGGCATGGAAAATCTTATTTTCTAATTTAAATAGGTACACTTTACATTACACTAAAACTCCTGTGTAAATCCAAGCCTGATTTGCTAAAAACATTATTTAATCCAAGTAAGTAAGGTAGGTTTAATTAAATTACAATTAATGGAATCAAACCTACGTAACCGTATAGCAATGCAATAATATTTTCTGTGGATAAACCTTCATAAATATACATTATATTATAAGGTATTTGTATGGATATTGTTATGTACCATAAAAGAAATGTATTGTATGTGTGAAATCAATACATAACAGTATAATGAAGCATGTCTGTAACCTATGTGCCAATACGTTGAAATGTAGTTTTTATAATTTACAGCCTTAAATTAAATAGATAATGTTTCAATTTAACAACATGTTGTGTTACGTGTATATACACATAACAAGACACCTTAGCCTGGAACATCATGAGGATAGCACTAGGGGAACTGTTTCTCTTCTTGAATACCTATGCTGTTCTATTTTCTTATAATATTGTATCTATCTATGTACGAAATCAAAGAATACAAGAAACATAATAATCATTTAAGAATTTGGAACTCGGGCCCAGAGGGTACCCCTGCCTGAACTGAGCCATCCGCGCCCTAAGTATAGAAGACCGCAGCTATAACAACATAGTGTTGTGTTTCTGGTGGTGAGTAGTGGTGTTGGTGTACAGACTTCTTTCGGGAGGGTAGAGGTTCTAAAGAGCCAGCAACGCTCTTAGATGCCCCTGCGGCGCTAGTGTTGCAGGCGTTCATAACCCTCGGTAACCTTTTACCATCAGGTGGGTCGTACCAACATAATAGTCTAACAATCTGCCTGTGAAGAGCTGATATGTATAACACAAATTATTTTGGGAAATTTCACCGAAAAATTACTTAGTTGGTCAACTTTAGCACATACAAATAATTCGTACTGTAAGGACAAGTCAATGTCACTATCTAGGGGTCCATTGTGTTCTTATCACCGGTGCACATGCCTCGGCACACGAAGTCACCCGCCCCGGCCGGAGCGACGCACCCTTTATGATTATGACAACAAACGTATGTGTATTGACAACAAACAACAACTTACTATCCTCTAAATATAGCTTCAGTGATAATAAACTAGCGAGATTGTTTATATTTAGATCTGCAGTTAACAAACTTTGTGTCAATTATAATAGAAATTTATCACACAGCGCAGCGTCTGGACTTTTCCGCCGAATAGGTAGAGACGTAAAGTAACTATATACTAGGCCCGCGCTACGGATCAGCCCTGCGTCGCGGGACTACTATTTACTAGCACGCAATTAAAGGACACAAAGTACACTGAGGCTCGAAACAAATATCTAAAAACAACTAAATATAATTAAAAAAAATTAATAACCCGACTGCAAAAAATCAACAGAGAGCAAAGAGACCGTAATATTATTAAATCTGATTAAATTTAAATCCATAACATATGTATATATTTATAATCTCCATTAGATTCCCTTTATTTTGTTACTCTACTCGATAGGTTGGGTTAAAAAAATTGGCGTCAAAAGCCCGCCGTTTAAGTCTTTTTATTCTTAAAACCTATCTAAGGACACTTGGGTTTTCTAGACGAATCTAACGATACCCTAATTATCAAAATACATCGAACCGTTTGGAAGATTCGTGGGAATAAAGAAATTTTACAAACATACAAGATACGCGCGAAAAACAATACCCATCCTGACAGTCGGGTAATAACACAAATATTTGTTTCGTGTGAGAATCGAACCCATGTCACTCGTCACGGAGATATTTGTGGTGAGAGCACCTTAACCTCTGCGTCACGACCGATAATAACACTATGTATGACTCTACAACAGACATATACATTCGAATATTTCATTACAATTCCATTTATTCCTCATTTAAGATATTAACCGAATTCTATATTTAGGTATATTGTAATCAGTATGCGTTGTGTTTAGTATATTTTCAATTTGCACAAACATTTTCAATTAGTTCCAAACCTTTCCACATTATTGTAATATGTAGAAACATACTCTAAACAGAAGTCGACACATCAATTACACGTTTCAATATAATAATATTAAATACTTTCCATTTCAGATTTCTTTAAATCTAAGCTTTTCATTTTATTATCTATGTCCAATACTCTAGACAATGTAATAAATTGGTTGACATTGAATAATTTAAAAATTAATTTAAGTAAGACACATATCATCATCAGCAACCCATTATTGTCCCACTGCTGGGCTCGGGTCTCCTCTCCTCTATTCTGAGAGCTGAGAGGGTTTTAGGCCGTAATCCACACACGCTGGCCTAATGCGGGTTGGTGGATCAGACATACTCATAGAATTTCTTCTAGGGTATGTGGGTTTCCTCACGATGTTTTCCTTCACCGTTAGCAGATGGTAAGTCACATGACTAGTACATATAAATTCCACAAAGTGAAATCTGATACATGTAATGACATTCAAAAATAGAATTCCTTTACTAACATACAATGACATACATTACAATGGTGAAATCATACACAAGGTTGAAACAACAAAATTCCTCGGATTGAATATAGACGACACACTTGATCGGAAAGTGCACGTTGAGCACCTCTGCTCAAAATAGCCATGCTTATGCACTGTCTATGCTTACAAAAAAGTTAAACCAGAGCGCAGTACTGACAGCATACCACGGTTACGTAAGATATTGAGATATGGGATAATGTTTTGGGGTGGCTGTGTCGAGAAAGAACGAGTATTTAAGTCGCAAAAAAGTGCGTAAGGGCAATATGTAACCTTCAACAACTAGACTGTTGTAGACCTTATTTTATAAAATTTAAAATATTGACTGTGCCATGCATTTATATTTTTTGAATTAATAGTGTTTGTCAGAGCCAATCCTAAGTTGTTTGAAAACTATAAAAGTAAACGGCACTATCATAAAGTTTGTTGTCCTCAGAATAATAGTCAATTCATGTATAATAGTGTTTTATGTATGGCGCCTCGTGTTTATAATCATGTACCAAAATCGTATTTAGATATCACGAGTTTTAATTCATTTAAATTTAAAATCAAACAACTGTTACTGGAGAAAGCCTATTATAATGTAGAGGAATAACGGATGTCGTAGAAAGTGCCAAACAATGTTTGAATGTAAGTAGATAGATTGTAATTAATTATTTATTATTGACTTTTAATTTTGTATTGACATGAACTTAATTTTGTTAATAAAATTAATATCAAATACCTTATAAATATTGCATGCCATGAGGCGGAATTTGGAGAATTATAATTTCATTCTTACCATCTTGTACCTACCCATTTTCGCAATAAATATGTTTGTTTATTATTTTTTAGTATACTAACTTAACTCTGAAAATCGAAATCACTTTGCAGACTGCGCAGTCCCTTCTGCCCATACCAAGTTAATGCGAAGAATCTTCGACTCTACTCATTGTCACACACACACAGTTCACACAGGGTAATGGTTTAACTTCACAACTACATCAATGGCGTCGTCATCGTAATATCCTCCGAACCGTTTGTTTTCTTTGTGTCATTGTTGAGCGTAACGAAATGTTGATGTTAATGGAACATTATGTGTGTTTGTCACAACATCACTGTAAACTGTCAGTTCCGGGCAGGCACGTGCCGTCACCAAGTGGGCACGCCGTCACTGCCGCCGCACACACACTACCAAATGTACATCAGAGTAAACGAGTTGAGTTCACTTGGCACACGGCCCGCCTGGTGGTAGGCGATTACCGTCTATGGACGCCACTGAGGACATCAGGAGGCTTTGCCGACGAACCTATTCATTCCTATTTGGAAGAGTTCCATCCCACATCTTGAAAGATTTCGGGAAATAGTTTATTTATTTACCCGACGTTACGATCGCATTGATTGTTAGTAACCACAGGCGTACCAAGTGTTTATATATAACCCGTACCTCTGAAACGATAGTATTATTGGCCTGGTACAGCCAGTGGTCACAAGGGCGCAACTCCTCGGAGAAGGAGGTGCCCTCACCGCAGGGCATCTGGTCATCCAGCGGAGCTCGGCGGCGACAGCGCGCGTCCAGCGCGTTGGGCGGCAGCGCGCCTTCCAGCCACGGCGTCGTGTACAGCGTGCTGTTGAGCGCCTCGCATTCTGGGACCATACATCTGTAGAAAAACATAGTACATACATTTTATTACAAATATATTTTTATTTTATTTATGACAACTGTAACCTTATATTAAAGTTATTGTATCAAATTTAATGAATGGTAATTTTTATGAAATTTATATCCATAACATCTTTATGTACTTAACATTAATATTTGAATTTTAAATTTGCATATACATTCTGTAAATAATTTAATAAATATTTTGTACACCAGCAAATGGTAGAACATTCTCCAAGACACAACAGTTATTATAAACGAATGCTAATTTAATTAGTTAATTAATTAAATGAACTTGTGACTCGTAGTAATATCTACCTAGTTATATAATAAAGTGTCATCCTTAGTAAAGCATTGTTAAGTATGTTTATTACTTATTGCACATTGCACATATCGGCACCGCTTATAATTGGCTTTATTTATTTTAATGACTTCCCGATGTAAAGATGCAACATAACCTAGGACTTAAACTGTTCTCACGTTAACAATGAATAATAAATAGTAGATGTCCTCTCTCGACGCGGGCGCGGCACGGTGCGGCGCGGGCGCAGCGCGGCCGATCAGCGACCCTCACTCGTATTAATGTTTACTGTTTACGTATTTCCGAGTATTTATCACTTGTATTTTATTAGACACTTGTATTATTTATAGCTAATGTTAATGAACCAACCAACATCTTATTAAATGGAGACGTAACTGTTACCTAATTAGCTTTGCCAATGATAAAAAAATCATTCTCAAAAAAGGGGCACTTTAGGTTATAAAATTAATTTTAGTGAAAATTGATTGTTTTATGTTATTAAATCTGTAGTACGTATTCCTCTAATCTAGAATTATTTAAAGGGAACGAGATTCATGCATTTGTTTGTGAAATACAGCCTTTTGAAAATAAAGTAACACAGATTAAAGAGACACACACAGGTTAAAGAAAATAATTGTGTTTATTCCTTCTGTTTGACTAATTCGTATGGTGTTATCACATCCGTTTTGTACTAAAGTTTCAGTTTAAGAGTTCCATGACCAATAATTAAGCATTGTCATATCCCAAACCATAACAATATCCTTACAATTCCGAAATAAATATTCTGGATTCTGAAGATTAATAGGACCCTATTAATCTTTGGTTCAATGATTTGATGTTTGTCAATTAATCAATCAAACAATTCAAGCTATTGCAATCCACTCCTGGATATAGGGCTCTCCTAGCACGCATCATTGCCTTCAGTCCCCCACCTGCCGCATTAAGTCCGATCCAGCAAACTTTTTTAGGTCATCAGTGCACCTAGCTGGAGGCCGTTCTACTCTACGCTTGCCGGATCGCGGTATCCACTCCAAACATGCTTGCTCCAACACGCATCGGTTCTTCTGCATATGTAGCCAACTCACTTTAGCTTACTTATTCTACGAGTTGCTATTCGTAGTAGAAGAATTCTGTCGTTCAAAGAGAAGCCGAGCATAGCTCGTTCCCTAGCTTGTTTAGCAACATTAAGCTAGTGGGCTAGACCTAAGGTGAGTAACCACATCTCAGGACTGTATGTCTTAACAGGGATGGGATGGATTGAATTCGTCAAAGATAGGAATTCTCTCTTCTCTCTTCTCTCTCTCACTCTCTCTGGTTGTAAGCTCGCTGAAGCTGCTTTTTATCTTAGTTTTCTAAATCCTCGTTGATTATGGGGCGATAAAGCATTGGTTGAATCACTGAAGAAATTTCTTAACTCGCCTGACTCTTGATCCGAGAGTAGACCCAGTTATCCATCTGTAGTAAATACCTAAAAATAGGCCTTCTGGCTCATTTCTATAGCCACCATCAATGTTGTCGTTAATAATATTTTCTATATCACTGAGAAGTGGACTTTTGCACTCAATAAAACATCGTACTTTTACTTTGTTTCTTTTTTTTTTGCGTTGATACGCCTTTTTGCTTCTTCTCTCGATTTCTTTCCATTATTTTGATCTCGTGATGTTGAACTGATGTGTATATGTAACATTGCCTTCTTCTTTACGTTTCTGGTACTTCTCTTAATCTTTTTCTATAGTAAATATATATATATATAATATAAGAAAATAGTAATACATCTCTTTAACCTGACCGGCATCTCTTTAACCTGTACATTCTAAACAGGTCACAGATTAATGAGAATATGGTAATAATAATTTAATAACAAAAAAACCGTTGCAACTGTGAAGTATATATTCATACTATTTTGACTATTTTGACTGGCCTGTTGGTCTAGTGGTTAGTGACCTTGACTGCTAAGCTGGAGGTCGTGGGTTCGATCCCCACCCAGGACAAATCTTTGTGTGATGAGCATAAAGGTTTGTTCTGTGTCTGGGTGTAATTTATCTATAATATGTATGTATTTACAAAAAAAAAATGTATTTAAGTAGTATATCAGTTGTTTAGTACCCATAACACAAGCAAATATAATTGCTTAATTTGGGACTAGATGGCGCTGTGTGAATGTGGTAGAATATTATTATTATTAAATATTAGTATACTATAAAAAAAGAAGTTATAATAGTTTAAATATTTAAACATTACTATTACCCAAATATTTTCACTGCAAGTCAAAATATTATAAACAGAATAAAGAGAACATACCTGTTACAAACTCCGATCATTGCATATCGATGCTAATTTTGTCTTTTCGACGGTTAGTTAGATAGTTGTAGATGAGTTTGCGCGGGGCATGAATGCTAAGTTCATAAAAATGTGTGAGTGAGACTCGTTAATAAAAACAACAGGTTACAGAGAAAATTACGTTGGACATTATAATTATTATCTTGAATATTTCAAAAAGTTGTATTGCTATGTACGAATAGATGGTAATAAAATACACTTCATTAATATCAAAGACAATATTACATAAAAATATCGCTTATATCTTTATGTAAATATAATTTAATTTGCCTTAAAGTACGACTACCTACGTTTGAACATGACAGGTTACAGAGAAAAACATAGTACAAATTATATTTCCAGGAAATATATTGTCATAAAATATATAATATATGCAGGCCTCTGTGTAAGAAGTCTCTTTTAACAAAATTATTACCAAACATACATAGATCTCTATACAAATAAAAAATTCTCAATCAAAACCTGCTCGGCAGGTTACAGTGCCTCTTTTTTGAGAACGACCCAAACGTAAGTCCGTTGTTATGTATCGTTCATAATTGTACGTATATTGTCATAAAATACAAGATTGTCAGAACTCGATAAAAAATTACGTTAGTATCGTGATCACGACTGAGTCTATCATGACATTCATCACATACTTATTGTACATAATATTACTTAAACACGAACAGAGTATAACATTTAATATAAGTATGATATTATATGCGTGTTATAAACTTAGCACATTGTATTCATTCGACATCTAATACTACATATTTGATTTAAAAAAATAGAGAACATAAATATTATATGTAGGTACTTTTTGTCAACAAGTATTAGAATATTTTTAGAGTATCCCAACAACAATTAAAGGAATCCAACCTTCATATAGTACACGTAAACAAATTAAATATTGATTATTTCGTTCCGTTTGTTAGAGTCTATTTAATATTTCGACATCATCAAATGGCAAGGTCTCTAACCTTCGCAGAAAACGTGGCGTGGTGAATGGCGAAGTTGTTACAAAAAGTGTTCAAATAATGATGTCATAAACAAACCGGCCTAATCTGTAATGCGCCAACACACTTTAGTTTATAATACAAGCATTGATTAATTTGTACTTAAATATATTGGTTATATGGGGCAAGTAAGAGTCACAGAGACAGTAGCTTTCAATTGTTCGTACAAAAATATCATATTTATTATTATTAAACAAAGAATAGACGCTATCGTAATTATAACATCACGAACATTATATAATAATGAGTTAAGACAAAACAATTGAAATAAGAAAAGTAGCCGGTGATATTTATTTTAAGGATAGTAGAAACATCTCTCACGTTCTTCTATTTGGAAGCTGAAACGATAAATATAAAAAGTTTATTTGCATGGTGTGGCTCTAGTTTTATATCAGCAGGTATGAGTTACGGGTGAACGCGTCTCTTCGAGGTCACCATAAGTATTTGCTGTAATTATAGCTTATCATATAAAAATACGAAAAGATATGTCACGGTTCACGGAACAAGACGAATTCAAGGTTTACTATTGTTTGACAAAAAACGTATGACAAATTATCATTTTAAAAACAACGTATGACAAAATACAGGTTTCGCAAATGTTTTACTTCGCAAATATTCCACTTGTTTAAATATTATATTAAAAATGTTAATTTGACTAAATAATTCGTTTGTCTAATTGGTGGTTTTACAAAATGACCGAAGATAACTTATTAGTAAAAATAAACGCCTTTTGCATGTTACAAAAGGAGGTTTTTTTGGATAATTTTACTGAAGTACGTCAATCTAAAAAAATACACTGCCTGCTTAACTAAGCGAAATAAGAAGAATTCGGTCCTGGCGTTGTGGTCGCAGTTCGAACCTAACCTAACCTAGCCATTTTGTCAAATGTTTTTATGCTATACGTTGTTTTACCTTCTACATGTTTAAAAAATAATCCATTATATGAAATAAAGTTTCGACATAACAAAATATTGTCTGGTAAATAATTTGTCAAATGAGTAGTTTGTTAAACAATATAATATAATATTTCTATAATATAATATTCTACCACATTCACACAGCGCCATCTAGTCCCAAAGTAAGCTTATATTTGCTTGTATTACGGGTACTAAACAACTGATATACTACTTAAATACATTTTTTTTGTAAATACATACATATTATAGATCAATTACACCCAGACACAGAACAAACCTTTATGCTCATCACAAAAAGATTTGTCCTGGGTGGGGATCGAACCCACGACCTCCGGCTTAGCAGTCAGGGTCACTAACCACTAGACCAATAGGCCAGTCCAAACTAATAGTTTGTAAAATGATAAATTCATCAAGTATAATTTTGCCAAACGTTGTTTTATAAATGAAAATGTATCATTTGTTTCTTGTCAAATGATTGGACACCTGAATTCAAACTATTGTCTCACAAAAGTGCAGTTTTCAATCGTCTTTAACTAGTTATTTCTAGTTGTGACCTATATTAAACGGGAGTTACGGTAGTCTGTTTGATCTACTGACTATATCTAAGTATTCTGTTTGTATAAGAAATGTCTTCGTACGACAAGGGTATTGTTTCTCAAACAAATTTTTTTCATAAAATACGAGCTATAAATAGGTATTAATTACATAATTTATATGTCGTAAGATATTATGAGAATATTATTAGTAGCTCAGTCAACAAAGAGGTTGTAGAGTGCGTGAAAAGGAACCTAAGCGATTTCTTCGAAAACTTATTGAGGATGCTTAGAAAGTGAACATACTAAAAGTCTTGACGTTTCGGAGGTGAGCCGGAGTGGGGGGAGGGGGGTAAAGGTACCATTTTTGAGTTTTTGGCTTTTAACTCAAAAACGGTACGTTCTAGGAGAAAAAGTCCTTCTACTTAACAAAAGCTTATCAAATTGTCTACAACTTGGTACTGTCCACTTTTCCAAATTCCCAACAGTTTTGAGATATGGCGCACAGAGCACGAACCTTGTACCCCGGTAAATAATCCATCCTAAAAAGTTATTAAAACATAATAAATCCATGTTTACAAATAAGTTGCGTTGTTTATTGATTTATTTATTATAATTAATAAAATTTTACAATTTTTTAGGCTAAATTCCCTCCACATTCTTTCGAGGAGACCTATGCCCAGCAGTGGGACATTTATGGGTTGTAATGATGATGATTGATCACTCTCGTTACATCCTCGATACGCGCGTGCGCCAGGCGTCGAGACTGTGTGGTAGACGTTTCATTATCAACATGTGGTCGATCGTGATAAAGAAGCGTAACCTTTAAAGTTAAGTTTAAGTGTAACCTTTGTGACACGGAAGTTCAGTGTATTATTATTATTATTAGTAATGGTACGAGTATCTAACGAATCAGGAAATAGTTTGTATGCAACAAATGGCTATATTTCCAATATTGCATAATTCTATCTCATTATAGCTCGTCTCATCTATATTCTTGGAAGTTCACTCTGTATTCAAAATGATGGTCATAGTATTTTTCCTTGTTTTTTTTTGTTTTTTCAATCACTAAAGTAACATTAGCAGTTAACGTAGCCTGTAATCAAACACAGCACCTCGTACACAGCAATTTACAGTCTGATAGATGATGATTACGATATGTAATGTCATTTAATATAAGTGTTATTTACGGGACAGTCCCAGTAGTTCCACCCTCACGGCTATACCTGTAAGTCAGGATTAACTGCGATGACCCTTGCGAACACTGAGTTTTGACATGCGGGATTCCCAGGGAATCCCTAACCTACTGTCTTGGAACCCGCAATTACATTAATCAGAAGTAAATGGAGAAGTTGTTGAATATGTATGTGTATTGTTATAATATATTTTTAATTTATTTTATTTGTAAAACTTACGGTTATGATCGCAGATTTAATAACTAATTTAAAATATATTAAAGGTACACCCTAAAGTTGTTAATATGTATCTCATTAATGGTCGCATCAACTAACTGGACCTACAGCTACAATATTAAAACTCTGCAATAAATTAACTTGTCGAAATTACGTGACATTGCTTTAGTATTATAATCACAGAGGAGTCGCAACTGACACTTGAATATTATCAGAAAAAAACAAGCATCCATGATTTGTCGTTGGGTGCTATAGTCCGGTCAATTTTAAGCATCTTACAAGAAGTTAGTACCGTGTCGTCACTGTTCCGCTTCGTCATCAAAAATTTTGTCAATACTAAAAATCCCACTTCCCACAGCTGGGCACCAATATAACCCTTAAACTCATAATGAGTTTAGGAGAGAGACCAATATACTGTGGTAAGAGGATAAGAGGAATATATCCGGTCTTGATGGTGAAACTACTTCGTCCTCTGGGATTTTATTGTTTCATATGTCATTGTGTCCATTAGATTAGTCCAGTTTGGTGCTGAAGCTAGGATTGAGTAAGGCTTATACTTATATTTGAGGATTTTAATTTGCAAAATGTAATTGCCTTGTATTTGTAGTCAATCCCTTCTGGATAACTTATGGCTTCACGAATGATTTCCAGGACTCTGTGATGGGTATACGAATATCGACCCCTATCGACGAGCACCTTATATCCTATTGCCTTTCCACATGTTTGGTAGGATTTTTCAGTTGTTTTCCTCTTCCGAGAAAATGGAAAATCTACTGGGCCAATATTAAATATAATAACTGTTGGAAAATGCTCGAACTATCTTCATATATAATAGTAGAATATGAGTTTAGAAATAGTTTAGTTATAGACATAAAGATGAGATTAATTTTATTACACAAGTATCTATTTTTTTCCTCTTCCCCGCGAACCTTCAAAATGTGATATGACATCAGCGCTCTGTTGTTATCATAATTATGAATGGTTTAGTTTTACGTGCCTCGATAGCTGAAGAGGTCGCTAACGAGCACCTGTGCTCCTAATAACTGACACTTTATATTCTATCACTACGCGCCGAATTCTGTTTCGAAACACACGCCATTCAATTTGCCATTGTCCGTCCGTCATGCATTATCAAACGCATGTTAGTCGCGTAAAAATATAATTGCGTCGTACCTATTGGTAGCTGAGGAAACTGAAAAATGGTACTTGTTTATGGTTTTATTATTAACTTTTATTATATAACGTTAACTGTTGACCGACGATTTCTTGCCAAAAAAGAAACAGAAATTAAGTACTTGATATTTGTTTTTGACATCATTTTAAATTCATGTATGTAACATCAGAGCATGCAGGTGAAATGGAAACCAACATCTTATTTTAAAGTAACCTGTAATCATAATCGTGAATTGTGAAAACATTTGACACAATAATGCAGCTGTGCTATCGACTATCGACCCTCGACGAACAAGAAACATTGTTACGAAACAATAACATCACGTATTTTTTTTATTAAATTCTACATAACCTACCTACCTACGCATTTTTTCTTTTTTAGGTATAATATGACTTTGAATAAGGACAGATAAATATAAATTTATTTGAGTACAATGTAAGTACATAATATTAAAGAAGTGCAATAGACAGAGATAATATATTTTGTCACTGTTACAACATGCAAGTTCAATCACAATATATAATATAAACGCAGCTGAACTCTTCATAAAACACAAAATACCGCGCACAAGTTAGTAACAAGGCGTCTTCAACGTAAGCTATACAAACTATAAGTACCACAGTTCATTATCACCACTCAGTCCACTCCCCACATTCAGCACCACGTTATATTCTACAAAAAATTGTTGTTCTTGTATATCATTATGTAAATGAATGTGTACATCACGTGTACCTCATCCAAAAACTGACGGTGACTGGATGAACTCTGCAAGATTAATATAACGTTACTAGCTTTTGCCCGCGACTTCGTCCGCGTAGATTTCGATATTTATACAGATCATTGTTTTAAGTGCACATCTTGATATTTTCTGTATCGCCCCACTACAGAACTTTTATTTTATTTCATATTCGCTGTCCAATGTCTTTAATGTCAAAATAGATCACATTTAAAATCCCTGGAAACCTCGAAAATGACATCGCTATCGATTTATAGCAGTTTTCGCTCCTATCACCTCCTCGGGGTTAGCTTTTGAAACACCACAAAGAACACATTACACCCATTATAAGTAGTACCTAAACTGGAGCTATTTGCGTCATCGTCAACTGTCCATAAAAACCTCTAAAATAACAAACATTGGTGAACTATGAAAGCTAATAGAAAGTATATTCAAAAACGTTTACGTAAGTAACGCATGAACGGAAAGTAATACGTTTGAAAACAAAAAGGTAAAATCCTACAAGGATACCCCTGAATTTTGTCCAAAAACTAAACGCGATATTGGCGACTCAGCACCTAATGATCGTAATAAATTACAGAGATTATTAGATTATATTGTTGGATAACTCCAACACTACAACAATTTTGTAATTCGAACCAATAGTTCCTGATATTAGCTTGTTTGTAACGGTTGCACCCGTTGCAGGCTACGTCCTGCACGAAAGCACCTCTTTTGACCATCTTTTGGATCTCTTTTGATTTCTTTTTAATTTACTTTTAATAATTTAAAATTCAAAATCCTAAATTAATTCAAATTCAAATTCGAACCGAGTCTTCGTCGGAGCATCCGTCGAAGACTTGAGGCTCATTACTATTTTAATTTCTAGTGCAGTGCACGCTATTCTTGTTATTTAAATTAATACTATAAGTTTATAAGATCAGTTCTGTGTTTTATTTTGAGGGCCCCACGCCCTTCCCCATATAGCCGGATCTACTACCATACTCTTGCCTAACGCCCACTGGAGGGGACAGTGGAGACGACGATGGATGTTAAACCCAACAAACAAACAAATTCTTCTGTTATCTACTATTAGTATAGATGAACACAACACTCAAATACGAGTATTACATGCTATTAGCCGGTCCTGCCACGCCTGTCGTCTCTGTAGAGAATCCTCACAAAGTACATTGTTAAAGTTTGATTTATATTTTCCGCATAGATTGGCGAACATCATTATTATAGATAATACCTAGTTATGGTCCATAAAACGTTTGGTACACTCCGTTACTATTAGTCATACTTTAACGAGATTTTCCGTTTCTTTGAGTACATTTTTAAATGTTTACAACTAAATATTGTTTCCATCCATGATTTTAATATACATAAAACATACATACATTGGTGAATTGTAAGTAGTAGAACTCTTTAAAAGTAAGTAAAAATTCTTTAACGGCTTCGAATCAGATAATGAATCAATACTTCATTAAAATTATAAAGCTAACAAGTTTGTTTGGTTACACGCGGTAATCTCAGAAACTACGGATTTTAATTAAAAATTTATTTTACCATTGGATATTCCATTCACCGAGGTTAGGGTACTTAAAATAACATGACGCTATGACTGATAGCTAGATGTTAGGGAGCGAAGCCCCGGGCACGAGCTAGTAAAGTTACTTTAATAAATCTGATCTGAAAACTACTTCACGTCATTTGATGGTAACTCTTATAAAGAAATGTGACAGCGTGGGAGAGGACCTGATGAGCGAACACAATGGCGGATACGAGTGGGCTGAAGTTAACACAAGCAGGTCAACGAACAAACCGAGCCGCTCACGTTCGGTAATGAGCCGCTTCCTATACATCTACTCATAGTAACGTCTCATCAACTGTCCCATCAGCCACCTTCACTTATTTCCCATGCTTTTGCCCGCGACTTCGTGGACTCGGAATTTGGCTATATTTTAAGTTAGTCATCAATGATAATATAAGAAATTGAATGAAAACTTCTATTGATATTCAATTACGATTCAGTTGATCCATTTGTTAATTTGCAGACTTTTGGCTCTGTATTCTTGCCTATATTTTACTAGGACTACAAAGAGATACGGTTTATTTTACTAATACTAAAGAGCTAAATAGAAGTCATTACTAAATTGTATAAGAGCTTTCTATACATTTATTTACGAGAAATAAAGATAAAACACGTTGAGCTGCAAGAACAAATCGGTTCCGTAGTTGAGATTACATTGTGAATTGCGATTAATTAATTTAATTGTCGGTATGATTAGTACAAGACATTGTTTGACACAAACAACAGATACACATCGTTCACACGTGGTAGTAACAGCCGCACCGTGTAAATTATTGGTATAGTGTTTAGCAAGGCTCTTCACAATATGTTCCTTCATGTACGACTTTACTTAATATAATAATGTCATTGAAAATAGAACAAAGCATTGAACTCAAGTGTGCTTGTTGACACTGAGTAGACACACTTATAGCTCAATTGCGCAATTAGCAATAATCGAGCAGTTAAATAAAACAATTAAAATAAAGTTGCCATAAAGAAATTTAGCATGTTCTCACATGATACATTTTTACATGTAATGAAATTGTAATTTATTGAGTACTTAGTATTAAATCTACATAATTATGTCAACAGTGAACAACCAACATTCTTCAATGATGATTATATTTTTACCCACGACGGAACGGAGACGGTATATGCGTTTGGGGTGAGAGGCTGTGTGTTTGTGTGTTTGTGTGTTTGTGTGTTTGTGTGTTTGTGTGTTTGTGTGTTCCAACATAATGCCTTATAGCACGGAAACGGTTTGACCGATTTAGATGCGGTTTTCTGTAAAGTGTGTGCGGCTCTTGGGGACAGGTTATTAGATAGGTGTTATGTTAATAGCTCGCCAGGGGGCGCTACAATACACTGATTTCGTTGAATCCTTTGTGCCCTCCTATCTTTAAAACGATTAGACTGATTTCGATACGGTTTTCTGTAATGTATTTGTGATTTATCGAGGATTGTTTTTGGATTCAAGATTTTGTATTTTTTCGCCAGGGGGCGCTGCAATAGACTAGGCAAACCTATGTTGATTTCGTTGAAACCTTTGTGCCCTCCTATCTTTAAAACGATTAAACCGATTTCGATACGGTTTTCTGTAATGTATTTGTGATTTATCCAGGATGACTTTTGGATACACGATATTGTATTTTTTCGCCAGGGGGCGCTGCAATAGACTAAGCAAACTTATATTTACAGTTATCTGTAAAATAATTAGACCTGTTACTGTATAGGGGCACGTAGCATTATAGTACTGAGATATTGATTACACTCATGAGGTTAAGCAACTTCGGATAAGGTCAGTTCATAGATGGGTGACCGTTTATGCAATTTTAGGGTTCTGTACCTCAAAAGAAAAAAACGGAACCCTTATAGGATCACTCCGTTGTATGTCTGTCTGTCCGTCTGTCTAGAATATTTTTCTCAAGAACGGATAGAGGTATAAAGCTGAAATTAATATCATTTACTTGGGTCTGCAAACCCTCGGCGTAAAATAAAAATCAAAATTCTAAGTTAACGCAATCAAAACATACAGCTGTTTATGCTCCATTTTTGACGATTTATCTTGACGATCATAATATATAGGGAACTTACCGTTGACCTAGAATCATGAAATTTGGCCAGAAGCAATAACAAGTTGCACAAGTAAAGGAAAGAATCCGAAAACCGATCTTGTGTTGTTATATCACTGAATATTAGTACTGAGGTATACAATGATAAGCCTAAAAAAAATTAGTAAGAGTGAGAGTTTATTCCAGACTGACGTTATATAAACACCTACCTACCTTATTTATTCTAACTTACAGGTATCCCGTCCCCGGGGTGTAACCAAATTTTCATCATTTTTGCGATAGCACTCACCGTTTTCGAGATACAAGCTATTATAAGTGGAAATCTGCGCTAACGCCGGCAGTCCGGCTACGGCAATTAATGTGTGATAGCTAAACTTAACACCCCCCGATTCAGAGCAATCCGAATCGGACTGGTTAGGTTAGGGTTATTTTTTTTTTTCAAACCACCCAGAAGTAGGAGCCCCGCAAAGCGGGGCTCCGGCGACCTTTGTGCGACGGATGAGCATACAAGTCAACAAAAAATAAAATATATATAATATAGTCGAAGCTCCATGCAAATTCCATTCATTCTAGAGCTTACGGATGATGTGCTTACTTATAAGGCGCTCCTTAAAAAGTTTAAAATAAGAAAATTAAAATGATAATTTCAAGTTATAAGACTTACTGCAACAGTAAATTAAAAAAAATGTGTTTGTTCTATAACTTAGTATAAAACTTCTATTTATCTGTCAAGGTTCTTAAAATTTTATACGAGTTACTTACAGTTAGTAAGATAGGGCGCTCTTTGAAAATATTTAAAATAAAAAACAAAATTAAAAATTTTGAAAAAACCCACGACGATAACATCTATACAAAATAAGAAACGTAACATATAAAAAGGTTTAAATAACTTTATTTTAAATCCCCGACGAAAAGATAATAAGTAGCGTAAAAACAATCCCAAGAAAATTCGTCGGGGGCTGCCAATATCATTACTGTTTCTAGTATTAAATATATATTGTAAACTAAATATTGTTAATAATTAGGTAGGTATCAAATACATAAAACTGCAATACTTTCGTTCATTTCAAGTCAGGGTATGGCAGCCCCCGACGGATTTTCTTGGGATTGTTTTTACGCTACTTATTATCTTTTCGTCGGGGATTTAAAATAAAGTTATTTAAACCTTTTTATATGTTACGTTTCTTATTTTGTATAGATGTTATCGTCGTGGGTTTTTTCAAAATTTTTAATTTTGTTTTTTATGTAAGTATTTATTATTAAAAACATTTACGAAGGTCAAGATAAGTAAATAGAAACACGAGGTAAATAGTCCATTCACGTATAGGCTGGTACTTGCTACTTAACTAATATTTTCCTTAACGAGGTACTTATCTCGATCTTGACATCACTTAAACTCTTATTTTCCTATTTATCTGGTATGTAGGATTGTAGATAAGTAACTATGCAAATGATACGAAAAGAAAATACCTCCCGGGAAGTTGTCAGAAAACACCAGAGTTGTTCCTAAATTTGTACTTATTTATTTATATTTAACATTTGCAAGGACAACGTATATGAATGACTAAGCTACGATTCAGACCAACCGGCTCGCATCGGCCCGCGCCGGGCGGCATTTTACAATGCGTTAAAGAACATTGAAATGTATCAACAGTAATTACAGTTCATATTTGCATGCAACTTACGCATAGTTACCTCCGTCGGCATCCCGCGACGCGCGACGGCCGACCGGCTCTGACCGTACGACCGACGCACCGCATACAACCAATTTCTTGGTGAGGCCTAAGTTCTGCAGGAGACGTCCTACAGCTGATATATTATGATAATGATGAATATTTACACCGGTTATAATACCTCAACGATTAGTAACTAACTTAATAAGTAGGTATATCTATCTATATTGGTGTCGTCTTAACTATGCTTCCGAGTTATAAATACGTGAGTTATGAGATGCTGTTGGTATACCTAACTAGCTAGCGTACGGCTCATCGTACGCTATAACTATGAGATAGCGTACCTACATGCCCGAGAATAGTCGGAAGTCGTCAATGACGCGATAACTGAGCACAATGGCTCTTAGATGCACCAACCGTCGCCCGCGCCGCCGCAACAGTATAATTATAAATACAAACAGTATTGTATCTTCGGCCCTCTCCTTGAAATATATACCTGCCGCCGCACTGTACGTAAACATGCGATAGGGCTGCTCGCCTACATTATTTGTATTTCATCTTCTACTTGACTTTATTTCTAGATAGGTAAGTGATTGTAAATATTATTTTTTTGCTGTACTGGAAAATACTTGAGCTTCGCTCCACTGAGACTTTAATAGTATAAAAAATCCGCATTTGTATAAAAAGTTAAGCTAAGAACACTTTTGGGAGACATGGACATGGAGGATAAAAAGGGATATATTTCATTTGGTTAAAGATACCTGACACTACTTTACAATTGATATATTTTGTAATTTTTTTTTAAATGACATCCAGAAGATTTCCTCCATTTTTTCATCATATTACTTTACCATAATTATTTATCAAAATACTTTTTTAAACTCACAAACGCTAGCTTCATCATTACAACCTATAAATGTTCCACTGCTGGCCATGGAACTCCTCCAAATACTTTGTAGGGAATTTAGCCTACGCCTATTAAACGCACAGATACTGCTCAATGAAATTAAATTAAATTAAATCTCGTTTATTCATCTAGGTTACAAGGTAAACTTATGAAAGTCACAAGATAAGAATGTAACAGGGTATCCGAAAAGTAGTGTCAGCAAATTTGCCTACGATCAGTTCGCTGACAAAAGCTAAGCTTACAAAACCATCACATCGACCGTTCGTCACTGCGGCGCATTTGCAACTGGTTGCATACTTAAGTAGAATCAGATACTAAAGTAGAGGCGCGTAGGTAAGACTAGCGTTCCGACCATTTGTATGAAGTTACAATACTGTATGTAATTATTTATACTGTGCTGCCGCAATGCGTGGCATGCGAGCCGCCAATGACGCATGTTATAATCACCGGTATTTACTAAATTACTGTTTTGTTTGTAAACTGTTGCAAAACTCGAATTATTAAAGTCAGTGGTTGATGTGTATAACTCGACATTGATACCGTCCAGAGTGCGTTGGGAAAATCACATTCTCTGAACTCACACTTGAAAAAGGGTCAATCATAAGGATCTAATTTCTCTAACAAACTTGGTAAATTAAATAAAAACAAAACCATAAAATCTTAACTTATAAATTCAATGTAAAGCATTTTACTCTTTCTCGTCTGTAATTTTTACTAAATTATGTTCGTAATTAATAATTATCTTTGACGTCATTTATTCACTAAAATAAGAAAGAACTATTTAAATAAGAAGATTGCAATACGCACATGTTTGTTATGCAGGTCAAATGAAAAAAAAAGATGCGACATAACTGCGTGAGGCACTAGAATTACCTCATACCTAAGTAATGAAAGTTAGAATTTTATGGTTATTGTTCTTATTTAATTAACCATGTTTGTTAGTAAGATTCGATCTTTATGGTTGACCCTATCAATCATTGCCATAAAACACAGGATGTTATTTTTTTTAATTTTAGCTGTTTCAATTTCCGGGTGTGGCAAACGAATTTCTGAAAAATTTGAATGCAGTTTTGTTTCTGGTTAAAAATAAAGGAATTTTTCCTTTGAGTAAAATTGTCTATCTCTAATATTAAGAGTACTTTACCTCCAGGTGGCATTACAAAATTACACCCTGTATGTAATATACCGTTAGTTGTATATTTTTGTAATCTCAAGGACACAAGGTTTCATTATGGATGAATTAGAAATAAAATATACTATTTATGTCAGAATTTTTTCAAATATAGAAATGTAAATCTGAGAAAATTACCATAAAAGATGACCTTCTTATTTGAATGATATGAAGTTAAATAAATATAAGGCTTTCTATTAGTTGTTTACCTTCGCGCTACCTGTCACATGTCACATGTCACATGGGAGGCGACTTTACAAAGTACACAATAAATAAACTGAGAGATAAGAGGGCCCCTAGACTTTACTAATCCCTTGTAATGTATGTACGTGTTGTGTGTATTTTATTCTTTATGATTTCGAGAGACCAATGTTAGATTCCTGTGTACATAATTATCAAGCCGATATCAGTGTAGAACTCTTTAATGCGGGTACAACAATTCCCCCGGATTGGATATTCAACACAAGCATTCAGTCAACTCCCCGTAGTAGGTGAGACAGGACATACTGACCCAGACTCTGTATGGACAATATAGTTATTCACACCTCTTCGATCAATATTAAGTTAGAACAAACAAACAAGTCCGCACTGTTTAGATCACACTATGTTTAAAACCATCGTAACATTTTCAGCTATACAGCTGCTTATATTCAATTTTCAATTCTTTATTGCTTTCCACAATGTTTTGTTACAAGTACTCGTATATACATAGTATCAATTATGGACCCTGTCGGGCACAACCTTACTGTAGGAGAGAGGGTGAACTATTATAACTATTATATAATATAATAGCATAGTCTCATTAACATACTTTCTAATTACCCGTTGCATAATTTAACTTATATTCTTTATATTTAATAATAATATATAAGGTAAAGGCACCTATTTGCGAGGGGTTCTAAAAATTGCACCTAATAACTTCATTCCGATAACTCGGAGGAGTCAGAGTGGAGTATTTAGAGTAATGGCTTTTTCAAGTAATTGACGAGTTATCTTTGTCTGCAAAATACATTAATCAATTAATAATTTATCTGTTCATATTTATATGAACAGATAAATACTTTAGTGTGTGTACGTTGTAAAATAATAGGTCAGTTAGCCGCTAGCAGCTAACTCGAACGGATGCTTCATACATTTTGGACCTTACGCACGAGAGTACTACGTTTTGATAAATAGTGTTTTACATGATAGTTAGAACTATCATGTAAAACTGAGTGAATTTTGTATAGGCTGAAATATTGAAAGGGTAATATTTTTTATCGAAAACACTTATCATTTGTGTATTTTCTTTACAAATTGAGGAGGAAATTAGTGTTTAAAATACCGCGGCATTAGGTGCCAAATATTTTAGTTGGTTCTTAAATGCCGATGTATGCAACGGAAATGCAATTTAGAGACGTTTTCTTTTTTTAATATTTTGATGGCAGTTTTATGATTACACACTTAATATTTTAGTTCTAATTACTTAAATGATCCATGAATATAAAAATCTATTTCCGAGGTACACTGTTGCGTCGCATTTACTAATTATAGCAGGACAAAAATTGTCTGTTTAAGTAGGTACTTTATTAATTCGTTGTATGGAAGAATTAAGTACAGAAAGTAATGGTATTAATGTTTTCTGATGTAATTCTGAGTGTTTTTTATATATTTTGTCAAAGATACCGCAATTATACATTCATTTATTTGTACGATATTAAAATATCTATTACTTTTTATTACTCGGAATTAGAAAACTTGTTTTAGTATCATAAAACGTTATTCCGATGTATTTACATCGGAATTAGGTTATATGAGTACCTAATTTCGCGGTGTTGACACACGTTATAAATATAGAGTGTTCATTATTTACGCAGAATCTTAAACACTTTTATGTGGTTTTATATAATTATGTGCCTCTGAAAATTACTTTTATAATCCGATATACTCAGTCGCAGATATACTATACAAACACTTAAATACAGTTACTTAACTTTAATAAACTTAATAAGACTTGATAATGCTCATTAATGTCTGTCTATGTTTATATCTCTATATACATGTAGTAAAAAAGGCTTATCGATATTAATGTTTCAAATCAATGTAAGTATAATAATTTTATTTTTCTAAACAACAAATGTAAGTAAATTGTGATATATTGTGATACCAATTGTTAGTCATATAAGACAGAGACTAAGACTGATTTAAAATTCAAAGATAATAAGTAGATTTGATTTTTGAACATCCTGTATTATTCTCCCAATAGCCTTTCCATTGTATTTTTTGCACTCGGATTTAGGAACCAATTGCATCTGAATTAGGATTTTTAAGTCGGAATTAGGTGCCTTGGACTTATTCATATTTTTGCACCATTTATCATATTTAACTAACTTTTACTGTCAAACTGTGAGTATTTTTCAAAAATGCGATGTCTAACACTTCTGATACTTAATTTTTAATGTTCTTTTGAGTTGTAGTGAAACACCGCGGAATTAGGTGCCTTTACCTTATTGGTATCTATTTTATATTAATTTTTCATTTAAATATTCATTTATGTTATAATATGATTTGGTTATTAATAATTGTTTAAGTTTATTTATGAATACATTTGGTTTGTTTTAGTTTTTGATAGCTTCTGGTAACTTATTATAAATTTTTATAGACATAGCTTTCGTACCGGAAGAATGCATTCTATGTCTCAGTGTTATTTTTGTTTGGATGTCTGCCCTTTTTGTGTAGTAATCAGAGTTGTCACGTACAAATTTGAAAAATTCCATTATGTATAGGCTAGGTAATGTGAGTATTTTTAGTTCCTGGAAATGTGGTTTACAGCTATCTTCTTGGTCTATATTTGTTAGTATTCTAATGAGTTTTTTTTGTAGAATAAATAATGTGGGTGCGTCGGTACTATTGCCCCATAAGATGATACCATATTTAAGCCAGGCGTATGCGTTTGCGTAGTATGTGGCCAGAGCTGATTTCAAGTCTGTAGTTTTTTTTATTTCACGTAAAGCGTATGTGAATTTGGATAGTTTTGCTCTTACTTTGTCTATGTGAGGTTTCCAATGAATGTGTGAGTCTATGTCTATTCCTAACAATGTAGCTTTGTTTACAGCTTCTATTTTATTGTTTTTGTATGTAAAATTAATAATTAATGGTTCTTTTTGCCGATGATGGAAGGGTATTAATTTAGTTTTGCTGTAGTTAATTTCCAGGTTATGTTCTTTCATCCAATTTGTTATGTCATTTAGCAGGGAATATAATTTATCATTTAGGTTACTGTTACTGTCACGAGAAGTTGATAATCATCTGCGAATAAGACGCACGGTTCTAAAATGTTATTTGGGAGGTCGTTGATATACACTAGGAATAGGAAACATCCCAATACGCTGTCCTGGGGCATAGAAGCTTTTATAAATGTTGTGTCTGATCTAATTAATTCTATTCCGTTAGTATGTAGGTTGTAAGTTTCAATTGCAACTTGTTGTTCTCGATGGTCTAGATAAGATGTGAACCATTCATAACATTTCCCACGAATGCCTATAGTATATATTTTTTTAATAAAATTTCAAATTGTAGGTACTCTATCATACGCTTTAGTCATATCTAATAATAATCCCAATGCATATTTCTTTTTATTTATTATATTAATGGCTTCTTGTATGAACTTGTACACGGCTAATATTAGGTAGTTGAACAGTTCTTACGGAAACCATTTTGAGAGTCATTAAATATGCTATATTTAGCAATATGAAAAATATCTTATTCATTTATTCATGAACAATAATAATTGTGTTTGAATATTAATTACATAAGACATAATTATATTATTAACTAGTAATACATTAATAATACATTAATACAATATGAATTAAATTAAATTTATAAGACTATCTATTCATTAAAATTAATTGCTTATATTTGAATTGATGAATTCGGACACTTAAGTTTTCTTTTAGAAAGAGAGTATTATATTATATATTTTTATTTTCAATTCATTTGTGTTAACGATTTAACAATTTGTTAATGTTAATGTGAAAACCTCCTCAAATCAAAAGATGAAAGATGTTCGGGATTGTTCGCGAACTAGAGTTTGTATCAGAGTGCCGCTGTCTCACCGAAACAATCACAAATTTAACAATAAATAATGCAACAGAGTGCTCGAGACGTATCCGGAAAATGTACAGAAGGTAATGTTGGTTTTGTTAAATATTATAGTACTACATATTTATCTGTACATCTACATATATTTACGTGAAACTAATTTTTATTCTACAAGAAGTAGAATCTACAGGAAAATAATAACTTTACGGATAGCAACTAGATATTTTCCTTGAAACAATGTACGACATTGGAAACATGGAGGCCTTGTCGTCAAGATTAGGACTACAGTGAGCTCATGCTTAGCTAGCTGTGTTTATATCTATCAAGGTCTGCACATCAGCCGGAAATGTGATAATAATCAACAAATTACGGAAATTCCTTAAAGATGGAAGGAAGGGCACATCTCGGAGATATTTCTGACGCAGAGAGAGGGTACACTGAGCTGCCCACCTGGAGAAGGATCTCCGCCCTGGGTTTTGAAGGGATAACAACGCACATGTGAGGCTCCTAATGTAACTACGGTAACCGTTTACCATCAGGCGGGTCTGATGCGTGTTTGCCACCTTCGTGATATAAATAAAATCACTTCAAAGTCACCACTTTTTTTTCACACATTTTATTATACTAGCCCTAGATACCACAACGCACCAGTTGTGGTATCTAGAGCTAGTAGACAATCAATTTGCGCACCACACCATGTCTATTTAGTGGAAAAACCACAGGACAGAGGTATAAACTTTAATATGGTCCATGGTAAAAACTTTTTTGATTGCGTACGAAAAAGTACGAACGTATTTGATGCCACGTGTGTATGTATTTTATCCCTTAGGATAAGTTTTTATTAATATATTTCACCCCCTGAACCCATCCCTATCAAAACTATTAAAAACAACATTTTAAGTTCCTATCCCAATACTAATTTGCAAATCGTTAACTCCGAAACAAAGATCTTTTCATACAACGTTTGATCCCCAATTTCACCCTTCCAAAGCCACCCTTGTCAAAAATATTGATGAGGGTATTTTTTATTTTGAAAGTAGTACCCCAAAACAAATTTTCAAATCTATAAGTTAAAAGACAAAGAAGTTTCATACAATCGTTTCTATCCCTTTTCACTCCCTTAGGGGTTGAATTTTAAAAAACCCTTTCTTAGTACACCTCTAGACATTAGGACAAACACACCCTCCAAATTTCAAGTCGCCAGCAGCGGTTTAGGCTGTGTGTTGTCTGTCAGTCAGTCAGTCAGTCAGTCAGGACAAAGCCTTTTATAATATGTATGGATTTGAATATAGATAGAATTTAAAAAAAAATATGGGTGTAATAAAAAGTGCCTGAATGATCCGTAACTTGTGGCGAGTATATCGATGGAGTTCCTACGAGTACATTCGACAACCAGTTCATTATATAACCGCGCCATTCTTGTTAATGAGCTATATGGAGGTATTTAAGGTACATTATGTTATGTTAAGCTAGATTCCTGCTGCACATGACATTAATTTGACTATATTTTAACCTTTCCTTCTTCTTTTGGTATTTATATGTGTGTGGCAAAATAAATGGTTTAAGTAGCAAAGTATTGGTACAAGAACGTGCAGAACAAATATGTAATGGCAAATACGTAAAAAATATAAATAGGATGTGGTATTTCTGATTCAAAATTCTCAGTAGGAACTTAATTATGTATATTTTTTGCCTGTTTAATGTGACCACGATGTTAGCATATTGTAGCGTTTTGTCGAATCATTTGTGTTTCCATGATGGAAGGTTAAAACAACATAGATTTGGTTTGTGAACGGAAATGGACAAATAAGTCGTGTTCAGCCAACAGAGAAATGAACAATAACATTGTTATAATCGGTATTGTGACGTTACTACAATTTGATTGTAGTTGGTTGTAAAAGGAATGGTTTAGACGTGTCGAGAGAATGAATGAAGGAAGGGTGACAAAACAAATATATGAGGCGAATGTGAAGGGAAACGTTGGAAGGGGAAGACCTAGAAGAACGTACCATGACCAAATAGGGGACGGCGATGGCCGAGAATGTGTGAAAAGATTGGTGAATGTTAAAGAAGCTAAAGATGTATGTCAGAATGGTAGCAGGTGGAAGGAAATACTCTCTGCCTATCCCTATGTTGGGAAAGAGGCGTGATCCATATGTATGTATATATAATAAATTGGTGTACATGTTATTATAAACAATCATTTGAATCCTTGTTTTTTTTACTTTACAATAAATAGTATTATACCAAATGTAGGTGTATAAGTTGTCAGCAGCCTTGATCTCTATTATAACAAATATAATATTAACAATTAGTTTACAGACAACTTTTAACTAAACATAACAGGTCCTTTTAGTGCAAGTGTCGAAACTAAACCTGTGTGCTGGTGCTATCACAATATTACCATATATATTATACATATTAATGCATTACGTAACCGCAACCTCCAGATAATCAACATTCTGTATATATTGGCAACAGTGACATGAACTGGCATACCGGCACACTATAGACTGACAGTCCAAGAACATTGGTCGTCAGAACCAAGCAGCTGCTATCCACGAAGGACTTTGTGTTTTGTCTTTTTAAAGCTTCCGCATCAATGTAATTGGTATTAAAACGAATTGGCATTCTAAAATCTATTTTTATTTATTGTTACGCGCCACAGTTTTTGAGTTAGGATTCCCCCCGCTCTCCACTTACTTCAGAAGTTTGTAATGAGAAAAACGTGAAAAGGAAAAATAAAACTATGTTTCCCCTTAACCCACGACGCGCGAGTCGCAATTCTTCAGTTTTATTTAACCTAACCTATCAGTAAATTACCTCAATTCATCAATTAGGTATAGCATTCTAAATTCAATTGTAATGTGCTGTATTGCTAGGTTATAATTTTTAATTAAATTTTCCAATTTGGTTCCAGCAAAACCGTAAATGTTTCACGGTCAGATATAATTGAACTTTCTTATCAGGTAGCGGTTGTTATAACATGTTATAGATGTATTAAATGAGGCGAGAAGACCATTCGTGACATTTTGAATGTCAACCAATGCCCACTTGTGTGGTGCGTTTATTTGACACTTAACTCTGTACTGTCTGTCTCAAAGAACGAGGGAGCAAAACAATTATATTATTATGTTGTAATTAGATAGTGGCTTTAAATGGAACACAGTTTTTTAAACCTGCTATATTTATGGCATTCCGTGACAATATTAGACGTTCTGTTATTCTGAAATGCAGCTTTGCTCACATAGCTATCTCTATACAAGTTATTTATAAAAATGGATCCTTATTTCCCTTGCTAAGAGAAGAAAAGAGAAAATTTTTAAAAAAAACTATAGACGGGAATCCAATCGCTGGTAATATATACTTATAAGACTAAAACGGACCCCATTTTATTTTTTGACGATTGTAAAGATAACAATCATATCAGACGATCTTATTAATTAAAAGTTTGATGAAGGAAAATAAATACTTCGTACCTGGTAAATGTATTATTGTCAAAATCTTTAATGTAACTTCTTTAAATAAATAGTATCTATCTGTGTAATACTAGTGGGTTTGTGTGTAGTAGTGGTGGGGTTTCCACACACACAAGTATCTACTATGTGATTAGAATAAGTATGGGATTGCACGTGGTAGTATTTGCCGCTAACTTCAGTCAAATGTGCACATTTTTGTACAGCTAGCAGAAACAAAATAGGCAAAAAAATTATAACTTGTAAATTAATTAATTTATGTTCTATTCTATTCTATTTTAATTAGGTATGTATATTTTCCTTGCACGTTTGACGAATTAGCTTGGAAGAATTAGGACCTGACTAGATTTGCATTATATTTGTCTATTTGTTATAAAATTGAAGTTTGTTTTTTGTTTGGTTGAATGATAGGATCTCAGGAACTAGGTACTGGTTCAATTTTAAAAAATATTTTGGTTAATAGGCTATATAACATCACGCTACGGCCAATAGGAGCAGAGCAGTAGCCAAATAAAAAAACGACGGGAGTGAAGCACCGCGTGACTTCTAGATAAATCAAAAAATACACAACAACCTACAAACACTAATTTCATATTCAATACTCACACATAATTTATTTCAATACTATTAATAAAAACATGTATATTTAGCTATGCCAGTTACCTAATATGTTCATGTATAATGAGTTTAGTGAACTATGTACCTAAATGTTCTTTCAGATAATAAAGATCTTACAACCGAAAAAATATGTATGTACCTAATTGTAATGTGTTTAGTTTTTTCGTTTTTTCTTTGTACACCCTACTTGTAAGGTATGAAGTTGTCTTCAAATGGAAAACAAAATGGCGTCTTGATATGACAGGCCCATACTTATTCTAATCGCATAGTATATACTTTATTTTTTTTACGTCCCATTTTGCACTGCCGAGCTTCAACTCCGTATAAAAAAACACCAATAAACACGATTGTGTGCGTACGGCCCATTCACTAGTTTGCACGAAGTGGCAACAGACAACGTAGCAGCTAGCGACAGCGACACGGGCGCGGCGCGCTTCATTCATGCTACCTACACGGAATGGCAACGTAGCGTAGTAAGCGTACGACAGCAGGTATCGTTAAAATTCACAGTTCAACTAACGTTAGTTCCTAACGTTATATACATTTAATGGTAGCTAATAGCGTTAAACATTTTCTAAATATACGTAAGTATCACTTCGAAATTAACGTTAATTAACTGCTTTCTAACGTTAAATTGCTAACCTTAGCAAGCCCTGTCGGTATCGAATATATTGGAGATGTAACTAGTTCAAATAGTACAGTGATATGTTAGGAACAGGTTGACATCTGAACATTTGAACGTAATATGGACGTTAAATCAATAATATTGTGAGTAACCGTGCGCCGCCGCCGCTGAAAACAAGATGATATTTCAACTCGTAGGTTTTGTTTAAACATTTAAAACTGTTTGACTAAGTTATAGGTATAACAAACCAAGATTTTATTTTAAAAATACGAGCGTATTTTTTTTTTTTCCGTGACGGTGGCCAATAGACATTCGCTGATAGTAACCCATATATAGGCCAAGTAAAGGTAAGCTAGTAAGTATGGGCGCCTGCAGCGCCCGCCAGGGGCATCGCGAGCGCACTGCAATGTGCAGTTAAAGTAGATTTTACCGAAAAATAATGTTATTAAAATGTATGACGACATCTGCTAAGTCGAATCTAATGGTATTCTAATAATACGTTTATATACAATAATTGAAGAATAGCTATTGGACGTACGTCGAAAGACTCTAAAGTTCTTAAAGTATGAAAATATGTGTGTTATGAAAATATGTAATAGATCTTCTTAGATTATGATAATTATAGATGTATGTACATAGTTATGTATAACATAAATATTTCGAAATATTAATAAATAGCTTACTATCAAAATTGTTACAGATGTTAAGTACACATTTAAATATACGTAGGTTTACAATCTTTCGTTGTACAATTTGATTTAAAATGAAATGTAATATATAATGTATAATAATTAAATCTGTACAATAAAATAATCTTGTCTCTCAAACTAGGGTAACCTGTATCTTGTGAGACAGGAAATGCTATTTGTTTCAACATATTTAAAATATACATGAGCAAATATACAGGGTCTGTCGTAAGTAGTGGATAACCCGTTACCTGGAGAGGTAGCCCTAATGTCAGGCTGCAAGAAAATAATATTTTTATTTCAGGGTTGCCAACGGTGTGAAAATTGTATACACATTTAGATTTTTTTTTAATTATGCTCGCCAACGGATTGAGTGGGCAAAACCCACTCAATCCGTTGCCATTTCAACAAATTTAGGTATTTTTACAAGCTTTCAAATCTGGCAAATCATTTTATGACCACTTGTAGGTATCCGATGGAGCTGTAATTTGGCATACACCTTTAGTTCCGGTGACAATACACTATTCCAAAATCTAAATTCTAATAATTTCAATATGGCCGCCGTTCCAAAATGGCCGACCCCCATTTTTTCTCCAATCCACATAATATGGGTATCAAATGAAAGGGCTTAAAGAGTAGTCTATACTTCTATCTTTATTTATACTGATTTAATTAAGAGGAAAGATTTGTTTGTTTGTATCTTTGATTGTTGCTATTTTACTGAAAACTGCCAGTTCTATTTTAAAAATTCTTTCATCGTTAGAAAGATACATCTTCACCAAGTAATATAGGCTATATTCATTTCCAGAAATAAGTAGAGATCCCTACTAAAACTTGAATAATATAACCAAAAATTGACATAAAAATCTTTCATCGCATGCGCTGCGAAAACTATTGATAATAGAACTAAACAATGTACTACATTATTAAAGAACATATCAATATCTGTAAAAAAATCCGCGATAGCATATGCCTATCTTCAACGGATAACTTACAATTATAACTGCTTTAACAATTAAATAATTTTATATAGAATATTTGTGCCCTTTACTCTATATAGTTTAAACAAATATCTTAGAAGATATCGCAATATAAAAATATTTGCGGGACAAAATAATTAATCTGGGCCGTAGACGTGTCGCAATGTGTGCCTATAGGACAGTCAATTAATAATTGTGAATGGAAATGTCGAAAGCAGAAACTTTAGACTCAGGAACTTTGTTTGGACTAGTTAAGAGAGAAACATACTAAAATTCCTTACCCCTCCGAGATGAGCCCGAGGGCACAAAGCACAAAGAAGGTCCCGTTTTTTGGTTGTTTGCTTACATCTCGAAAACAGTGCGTCAAACGAAATTTTATTGTACTACACAATAAAAGCTGATAAAATTTTCTACAACTTTAGCTCCAACACTTTTTATCTATCTCCAACCGTTGCCTAGCTATGAGCTTCCAAAAAGGGTCGATTTTCAAAAATGTTTTAAATTCTCTAGCACAGGTACCATTTTTTGTTTTCTGCCTACATCTCTAAAACAGTGCGTCGTACGAAATTTCATTGTATTACATAATTAAAGCTGATAAAATTCTCTACAACTTGGGCTTAACACTTTTTTCAGCTCACCTCGGCGGGGTAAGGACTTTTAGTATGTTTATCTCCTAACTAGTCCGAACAAAGTTCCTAAATCAAAGTTTCTGCTTTCGTCATTTCCCTCCACAGTACCATTTCGATCACTCATTTACTAGACAACTACGTGGGGATTATGGATGGCCACATTAAAATTAGTGCATCACACTTTACATAAGACCATCTAATGAGCGCACTCTGCTCAGTATTTATATGCTTGACCGGCCAAACAGAGTTTTGGTCCTAAATATTTTATGTTGAACATAAAAAAATGTTTGGACTTTTTGGGTTCAGGTTTAACTTTAACCTGTAAAACCTTTTAAGACTAAAAAGTATAAAATCAAAAATTATAAAAAAAAAGATTTTTTTAAGGACAAGCTTTCAATTAACAAAAACGTGAACTAAAAGGAAAAAAAATAAATTTAAGGGCCGTATATAAACATATCTTTTCAAAAAGTAAAATCTATATTAATTTTAAAAGAAGCTTGTGGCACTGAAATGGGATAATAAACATAATATCAGTGCGTAAGTAATGGATAACCCGTTGGTCCATTACTTACGACCGACCCTGTATATACAGGATGTTCCGAAACTCAACGTCAAGCCGCTACCGGGCGATGGTATAGGCTGTACCTGTTCTAAAAAAATATTTTTTAGAAATGATGAAAATCGTCAGGTACCTAAAAATGTCTACGGAGTTGTCAATTTTACTACTGATTTACCGATTTTAGTAATGAAATGAAATGAAATGAAATGAAATGAAATCTCGTTTATTCATCTAGGTTACAAGGTAACACTTATGAAAGTCACAAGAATGTAACAGGTTATCCGAAAAGTAGTGTCAGCAAATTTGCCTACGACCAGTTCGCTGACGGGGTGGAGCTATGAGAAGAACTGGCAAGAAACTCACGCCACTCTTTTTAAAAAAAATGGATAGTTACAATCTTTTGTAATTTACAATTTGAGTAGCGTGTAAAGTGATGCAGCAGAGCACCACACCGTTAGAAAAGAGTTAAAATGAATGTTTACAAAATAAATAATAAACAAAAAAATAAAAATTAGGCTATGCGGTTGCATCACTTTACACATTGCTAAGCAGCCGTTAGGGGCAGTCTGTGAATAAAAATATAGTTTTAATTTTGTAAAAACATAATAAAAAATAAACTAGTAAGTACTGCTATGATATAGTGCCAGATTTTGTCAAGATATTTTACATAATCCTTATTAAGTACATTATAGTTGCTGTTACAAATTTAAAAGTTATTTGTGTAAATTTTGAAGAAAAAAAAATATTTCATAGAGTCATGGTAAAAAAAAGTGTAGTAATCAAATGTTTGAGCCCTATTTTCTTTAAAAATATGTATTACGCTAACCAACTAACTAGGCAAGTTATTTAGAAGAATAGCCCATTTAAATTATCAATAGAAAATCATTAGCCGTCTCACTCTCTCCAAAACTGTCACACTTTTATTTCTATCTTGTGCTCTATCTCACTCTTTCATATTCGTTCTATCTCACTCGCATTACGGTAAAACCATAATTTATGTACTAAGAGGAATTATGTATGGAAACTTCTTTTTACACATGACCCTTTTGCAAACAATTAATTATTACTACTTTTTCTTGTGAGTTATGTACCAAGTTGCGTACCATTATAAATTCTTGATTAAATGGGCTATTTTTTAAATAACTTGCTAGGTAAGCGTCAAACATATTTTTAAAGAAAATAGAGCTCAAACATTTGAATACTACACTTTTTTTAACATGACTCTATGAAATATTTTTTTTTATCAATAATTTCCATTTTTTTAAATACACAATACACAATACATACGCTGTAAATTATCAAAATTTTATTAAAAAAATTTCCTAAGTCATAACATAAGACCATCTAAAAGTAAAAATAAATATTTTTCAAAAATCTTTTAATTGTAGTCTGTAAGTATTAAGTTCTTTTACCAATTTAAAATGTCTCTCTGGAGTCTGGACACCCGGTATATTATTAAAACAGATGTCGAAACAATATAAGTATTGGTTACAAATATACAATTATAATAGTGACCTGTAGGGCACGTCTCCGGCGAGGAACACAAAGTTGGTGGCGTAGAAGGCGGCGATGAACACGCAGATGGCCATCAAGCAGTAGTTGGTGAGGTGGAACCTCCTGAACTGGCCCAGCTCCCGCATCAGCCGCTCAATGTCCACGCCGCCGCTGCCCAAGTACTCTCCATCCTCGGCATTAGACATCGTCGCACTTATTACACAAACTCTTAATATTATTTCTCACAAATTAAAAAAAAATCGCGTTTAGTTGACGTGTAGTATAGTCAGGTCCGGTCAGCACTGAGCAACAAGTGAAGTAGTGTCACGCGAACGCGTCGCTAGTGAGTGGTACACTGCGGGCGGCGCGCTGCAGACATTTAACGTGCGCCCGCGCCGCCCTCACGACAATATTTACAAATACACCACATGTTCCGGTTTCCGGAGAAATCACGGTATTACACAGATTAACATTCGGTTCTTAGAGAAGCAAGGATAAAACCTTCATTAATGGCAATGATGATATATTATTTTTATTAAGACATAAAACTTTTATTTCATCGAGTACATGATAACTACAGTGACATTCTAAACAAATATAAATAAATCTGAGACCTTCTAATCTTGCTAAGTAATGATGAAGACACTAGATAAAGGATTTTACTGCACCTACTGATTTGGCAGATTCAGTTTCTCCTTGTACTGATTACTAGAAGTGCTACAAGTGTCGACACTCCTCTTGAAAGGACGACGACGAAATGGCTAATTACAACTTTATTTATTTATTAAACTTTCTGCACAAACAAGAACAAAAGCGGACTTAATGCCTGAGGCATTATCTACCAGTCAACTTTAGGATGATGTAGAGACAAAACTGAGGTAGGTGCTTTCTGTTAATATCATCAATATGAGAATAAATATTCTAATAACAATAAACAATTACAAATAGGTACATAATATAATAAAGTATATACATTAAAATAAATTAAATATATAGATATATAAATATATAAATTATAAATATACATACATACTATAATGTAACTAATGTGCAAGAGATAGGTACAAGATTTATGATTCTGCCGTAATATATTTAATATAAAGATGACGAACTTTGGTCTTAAAAGACAGTGCTATGTCCGGGTCTGAACCCAGATTGGAGTGGAGAAAGTAGGTTATTCCGATGGACAAACCCGGACAGTTGTCTATGCACACATGCCTCCATAACCTTGGAAAGGAAAGGAAGAATAGAAATGGGACGAAAATGGGAGGGAAGTGAGGGATTGGATATTTTAGGCAGAGGGCGTATATACGCTTTCCGCCATAATGAGGGAAATTGCCCAGTGTACAGGGAAAAATTGAAGATATGGGTAATGGGTGGTAGAAGCTCGTCGAGTGCGAGTGTTATCATACGACGACTGATACCATCGCATCCCACAGCTTTGGATAGGATGGAAAGGATAATTGTTCTGATCTCACTCTGAGGCACGGGAGAAAAGGTGAAAGGAACTGTTACAGGACAAGGTAAATCACAAATGTAACTGATAGTTTGATCTATGGTCAAAGAGTCAAACTTATGGGAACCGACAAAATGGCGATTGATGTCGTTCAAGTTGATCGTTTTTGGTAATTCGAGATGTTGCGATTTCCCGATACCAATCGTACCAAGAACTTTCTCCAAAGTATAATCACTTTGGAGAAAGTTGTATTTAGCCATTATGATTAGTGAATCCAAGTAACTAGGTCAAGTGTACTTTTAAGTAATTATATATAGGATATACTAGTAGTATGTACTCGTACTTATTGTTTATTATTCACTTTACACTCCATTCGGTATTGTGCGCCGTGTTTATCGGACATAATAAAATATTTTTCTTTCTTTCTTTCACTCTGCTCTTATATAAATATATATAATATTATTATGTATAGATATAAAAATGTATAAATACAAGTGCACGTAATCATACAGTTCGCCCTTTCATTTCTACAGTTAGTATAATTATATAGTTCGCCTAATATCTACAGCCTGCGCACACGCAGGTACGTGCGAGAAATCTTTGTCGAAATGTCTTCTAAATTTGTAATAAGTTTTGCAATGTCCTCTCATGTTATAGAACGTGATTGACATTGATCATGTTTTCTATAATTATTTATATGTTGCATTTTAATTAACAGTTCCATCGTTTCGGGATATTTCTATGTAGTAGTTACAGACAGAACGTGTATTTGTTGTGTTGTGTCACAGTTGCAATGAGAAGGAAAAATAGCCAATCGCTGTTATAGTGCTGCAGTTTATCTAAGTTATTTATTTCTATATTAAAATACCTCCGGTAAGAAGCTACTTTCTTATGAAGTAGGACAGAAACCATGATCATTAGAAAAAAAATTTCATCATTATCATTTCAGCCTATTGCAGTCCACTGCTGGACATAGGCCTCTCCTAACACACGCCATAGCACTCTGTCCTCCGCCTTCCGCATCCAGTCAGACCCAACGACCTTTTTTAGGTCGTCGGACCATCTAGCTGGAGGGCGTCCTACTCTACGCTTGCCGAGTCGCGGTCTCCACTCTAGGACACGCTTGCTCCACCGTCCATCGGTCCTTCTGCAGATATGACCAGCCCACTGTCACTTCAACTTGCTTATTCTACGAGCTATTTCGGTAACTTTGGTCCTTTGTCGGATTACCTCGTTACGAAGTTTGTCTTTCAAAGAGACGCCGACCATAGCTCGTTACATAGCTCATTGAGCGACTAATAAAAATAATAAACTGTTTGTATAATATGTTACGTAAACAAAGTTCTCTTGCTACATTAAGGCGATTGTAGGCCCCAATAACCTTGAGCGTATGGGCGGAGCTAGGTTACTGCCTCGCGCTTTTTGCCGTTCGTGCTGTGAGTCGTGCTTCGTGCTACACTGTTATAAAGGTCATAGATTATGCGTAAACGCAGACAGGCGCTCCTAGCTCGGAATTTTTGCTTACGGTTCTGGAATGACGGTTGCAAGACAGGTAGATATTTTATTTCGTATAGGGATTTTTGAAAGCGCAGCGTGGGGCGGCCCCCCGCCAGATGGACCGATGATCTGGTAAAGATTGCGGGTGGCCGTTGGATGCGGGCGGCACAAAATCGCTCGCTGTGGCGGAAATTAGGTGAGGCCTATGTTCAGCAGTGGACGTCGTTGGGCTGATATGATGATGATGATGATGATGATAGGGATTTCAGAAGGCCCAAACAAAAATATTTGTTTACGATATTTTAGTGCCGTGAGTTTTTTAATTTTTATACAATTAATTACAAACCATATTCCTACCGAATATAAAACATTGTTTTCGGTATTAGGTTTGTAATAATTGTTTAGGATATAGTTTTATTTGTTAATTATTAATTTTTTATTTAAGTAGGTACCTAAGGTAATTATTTTATCTTGGAAATATATTATAAGGTATACGCTTTTCTCTGAAAAAAATATTTAACCTGTTTTTAGTGTTATATTTAATTGTATAGTTTTTTAAGTTTATTTTAAATATTGAATTTTAGTTACTCAAATAATTAATTGATCTAATAAATCTTACATGCTTCGCACGGTGTGGCCTAAGACCCATGGCAAGTTCTTTTTTATTACAAAACCGTATAAAACAATTTTTTTAAAACACTTGGAAGTTTGACTTTTGACTTGGTATTAAACATAAAAAAAATTAAATTTCATTACATACTAAAACAAATAAAAAAAAAGTTTATGCAGTTATAATATTTATATTTTTTTAAATTTTAAGCAGTTAGGGCTCGTGTACACGTTGCCATAGCCGCGCCGTCACCGCCTAGATGACTTCCTCAGACTAGATGTATTTTATATCCTGTATACCTACTGTGACCTAAAATTAAATCAAGTTTGTAAGTCGACTAAGGTGTGCGGTGTTTTTTTATAATTACAAATAATATTATAATAGGCCTGATTATAGGTACATATTGACAACCCTAACAAAATCATGACATTGGTGATAAGTTCTAGACTCCACGAGATTTGGATATCGGGGATATTTTTTATAGAGGTGGAGCAAATTTAAAGAGCAAGTTTTAAAACAAATTGTAAGTAGTTCATAACTACCTTACTCGTTATTTTTAATTGTTTTAGTCAGGCCTCCGTCACTCGCTCAAGGTCACGCGCTATGTGCCTACCGCTATGTAGCTCACAACTGAGCCAAATCGCCAGAGGGCTGCCGCACGCGACACTGAGAGCGCGCACAGCACGTTTCCCGCTCAAAACGCATAATGTGCTCTGTGATACTAACGATATTTTCGTACACTACGTAGGTATATTAAGTTTTGACTAACAACACGATGGTTAATTATTGTGAAGTTGTTGGATGTCATAGACAAAAGAAAAATAAAAAATGTCTTTTTTTTCATTGCCGAAAGATGAAGAAAGGTACGTTACGTTATTTGAAAGTAGGTACGTATTTCAGCTGGCTTTAGTTAGTTAGTAGTACCTAGTAATTTTAAAATGCTTCTTGTGTGTAGGTACTCTTTCTTTAAAATTTACGAGAAAGTTTAGTGCGGTCTTACAGAAATAAATGCAGTTTGTATTTCATTACCTACATTATCGAGTCGTTTTCGAGTTTGTCTATCTATCTATTACGATCGAGTTCGCGTGGCGTGGAGTTCTTAAAACAAACTGGTCAAGCGCGAGTCGGAATCAGACATTAACTGTTTGATTGTGTGTACATTGAATATATTTAACAAAACTAATATAAGTAAAAATAGTAACAGAATACAATACGACGATATTCAAATGTTTTGTCTGTTTGGATGTTTGTACACGCTAATCTCCGAAGGTACTTGACGGGTTTAAATAAAAAAGTTGTCACGCATTGTCTAGGGCTAATCTTAACTAAAGTCTGATTTCGATGTGAAATTCATTCATTGTACATAAACTAAACATAAATAAGAAAATTTAAGTTTCACTTCAGCCATGTTGTTTTCATTAATGTTCTTTGTACAACCCTAATGATTTTGCTCGATGACGGACTCACGCGGTGTACGCGGGAATCTCGACTCTCGACGCGCGTGCGTAGAATACGTTTCTTCTTGCAGCGTCGTTTGTTCGTTTTTGTAGGCTAATATAACGTAGGTTTTTTCGCTTTTATATAGGAGTGATGTATCTGTGACGTAGTAACTATTATCTAATCTGTGGTTTTAGTCTTAGGCGCAGATTATTTTTAAATTTACTCCCTATGAATAATAACGTAATTTAAAGAAATATTCTGACGTGACTTATTTTTGTCTCATGGTAGTTTTACTTTAGTGCTATAGATGGTTAGTTTTATATATTTTTGTTATAAAAAGAAGAACATTTCCGAACAAAACTATCCTATGTCATACCGTGCGTGCGTCACTGTCATGTATACTAGTCATAGTAATCAGATATATATCTAGAATTCTAGCTAGCCTTTGAACTCAAACGAATAATAATTAAAGTTCATAAATATTTACGTTTCGGCACACCACACGGCGAAAAAGGAGTGACGGCTCTGTGTGACACCTTCGATTTATATCGTCGTCCTGCCCCGCTCGCTGTTTGAGTACATATACCTATAGTCACTATAGTCAGTCGATAGCAAAAATGGAGCAAAGAGCGACACAGCCTTTCCGTCTAAAGGCTAACGCCTGTCTGCCGCCCACACCCGCGCAGAGCACCTTTGAATTTCTAACGTACAGAAATCGTAAGTATTATTGCCTATTTTCTTAAGAAAATATTGATCGATTTATATATGCTATGTTGAAATTAAAGTAAATTTAACCACCAATTTATCAGTGTAAAAATATTTTCAAACTATAAAGCCGTTTTAAAGTTTTAGGCATTTTAAGATAAAATATATCGCAATTTGAAATATTTTTTGAGGCAAAAGTTTTAGTCGTATAAAAATTTTATATGTTGAAAATGTAGAGATAGATCAATTATCAAAATATATTTATGTCAAAATTTCGATCAAACCGTTTAGTAGTCTTCAGAAAATAGCCGTTTTCGGTGCAAATCGGAGGGAAGGGCCTTAATATAGAAAGTTAAAAGTAGTATATAATAATAATATTCTACCACATTCACACAGCGCCATCTAGTCCCAAAGTAAGCAATCATATTTGCTTGTGTTATGGGTACTAAACAACTGATATACTACTTAAATACATTTTTTTTTTTGTAAATACATACATATTATAGATAAATTACGCCCAGACACAGAACAAATCTTTATGCTCATCACACAAAGATTTGTCCTGGGTGGGGATCGAACCCACGACCTCCGGCTTAGTAGTCAGTGTCACTAACCACTAGACCAACAAGCCAGTCTAATAAATAAGATAAATAAATAAGATCAAAAGCCGTTGATTTTTCTATCTCATTTGGTGGCACCTTTTCCATATGCCCAAGCTTTAAATATTCTTCAATGACATCCGAATATTGAATCCGCAATTCTTCTCCTATTGCATGGTGCGTGTATACAGCCAGAGAGGATCCATCCCAATTTGGTATTTCGTGCAACAGGAAAACCAGACAGACCCTTGTCAACACCGTCCATTAAAGATTCACTGTAAACTCCTGCGCCTAACAACATATCAACTTTGTTTGGTATATCAAACCATGGATCAGCTAATTGTAACTCTGAAAGTTGAGACGACATAACCGTTTTTCTAATTCTTCTTTCAGGAAAAAGTGCAGTCAATTTATGTAAAACATGAGCTTAAAAAAATAACTGTAAAGTTGGAATAATGGCATGACTGAATCTTTATGGTTACAAACCATTTAGACTGCAACGATGTAGTCTGGTCAGTACCAAGTCCTGATATAATGCTCTTGTTTGGTATCTTCTTTAAACCAATGATTTTTACAGCTGTCTCAGTTCATGTACGAATGATGCCGAGACCCTTGGTCTAAGAGGGATCTTAGAATAAATGCACCCGATCGTACTTCTACCCTTACTAAAGCAGTGGCCAACAATACTTCGCTATTCAGATTTGAAAAGTAAATTTCGATATTAGCTGCGTCTACATGTGAAGTTGATGGTGGAGTTTTATCCGAACCATCTTCTATCTCATCACTAGAGCCTTGATCGCTCTTAGTGACAAACCTTTGGTGGAGTAGAGAGTGGTGTTTCTTTTTACAAATACGACAATTGGTTGTATGACGGCATGAAAGTACAGAATGATTTGCACCAAGACAATTGAAGCACAACTTATTAGTTTGAACAAACTTACGACTTGTCTCAACATCTTGTGAAGCAAATTTCTTACAGTTACCTAACTTGTGGTTATCTGTACAAAGATTACAAGATAATCTTGTGGTGACATGCATAACCCTTGAAATGCGAGTACTATTATTTGACTTGTTACCCTTAGTATCTAAAAAATTCAAGTGACCTGAAACGTTCATCTAGGAGTTAATAAATTCGCTTAACTTCGGTAATTCGTCTTTAGATTTACTAATTTGAGCTTCCCATAGTTTCCTTGACTCGGTTTCAAGATTTAAACTAACAATATAAATGACAATTATATCCCATGACGAAACATCAATCCCTAAATTATTAAGCGCGTTCAAACATTAATTAGTTGTATCTGTTCCTTTATGGCACTAGAAGATTCAGACTGCATGTTCCGTTGACTCATAAAACGTTTTAAGATACAATTAGCCAAATGTCTTTTATTATTGTAACGACTTTCTAACTTCTCCCGACAAATTTTATAATTAGCATCAGTTATAGAAATATGACGTAAAAGCTGCTCGGCTTCACCTGTTACATAACCCTTAAGAGAGTGTAGCCGTTGAACGTCATCCAATCCTTTGTTGTTGTGTACCAATGATAAAAATAAATCTCTAAAACTGATGCATTCGGCGTAATTGCCGCTAAAACTTGGAATTAAAATCATAGGCAATTTAACAGCACGGAATTGGTCAGCGTTGGAAACCTTAACATTAGGATCAGACGATGAAACATTGGAATTAGTTTAAAACTGACGCAAGTATTCCTTTAGTTCAGATTTGTAATCTGTATAGAGTTCTTCCGTCACATTATAGGCATCGGTGGTGTAATACCCAGTCTTCTTCAACTCTGCACTATCAAAGTCTGAAACAATGATTTCAATCGTCTCTCATCAACCGTCTCTCATCAACCGTCTCTCAGCAACCGTCTCTCATCAACCGTCTCTCATCTACCGTCTCTCATCTACCGTCTCTCATCAACCATCTCTCATCAACTGTCTCTCATTAACCGTCTCTCATTAACCGTCTCTCATTAACAGTCTCTCATTAACCATCTCTCATTAACTTTGTCTCATTACCGTCGTCTCAATACATTCCACTTCAAAACGGAGGGTAGACAGAGAACTGCGTATTTTCATGGAATCAACATCACATCAACCGTCTCTCATCTACCGTCTCTCATCAACCGTCTCTCATCAACCGTCTCTCATCAACCGTCTCTCATCAACCGTCTCTCATTTACCGTCTCTCATCAACCGTCTCTCATCAACCGTCTCTCATCAACCGTCTCTCATCAACCGTCTCTCATCTACCGTCTCTCATCTACCGTTTCTCATCAACCGTCTCTCATCAACCATCTCTCATTAACCGTCTCTCATTAACAGTCTCTCATTAACCGTCTTTCATTAACAGTCTCTCATTAGTATCTCATTCACCGCCTCTCATTACCGTGTCTCATTCACCGCCTCTCATTACCGTGTCTCATTCACCGTGTCTCATTAACCGTGTCTTATTACCATCTCTCAATAACCGTGTCTCATTAACCGTCTCTCATCAACCGTCTCTCATCAACCGTCTCTCATCAACCGTCTCTCATCTACCATCTCTCATCAACCGTCTCTCATCAACCGTCTCTCATCAACCGTCTCTCATCAACCGTCTCTCATCAACCGTCTCTCATCAACCGTCTCTCATCAACCGTCTCTCATCTACCGTCTCTCATCAACCGTCTCTCATCTACCGTCTCTCATCAACCGTCTCTCATCAACCGTCTCTCATCAACCGTCTCTCATCAACCGTCTCTCATTAACCGTCTCTCATGAACCTTCTCTCATCAACCGTCTCTCATCAACCGTCTCTCAGCAACCGTCTCTCATCAACCGTCTCTTATCAACCGTCTCTCATCAACCGTCTCTCATCAACCGTCTCTCATCAACCTTCTCTCATCAACCGTCTCTCATCAACCGTCTCTCATCAACCGTCTCTCATCAATCGTGTCTCATCAACCGTCTCTCATCAACCATCTCTCATCAACCTTCTCTCATCAACCGTCTCTCATCAACCGTCTCTCATCAACCGTCTCTCATCAATCGTGTCTCATCAATGAAGTCCAATAGTTTTCTAATGTTCCTAGTCGAATTTCCACATACGACACTGTTTTCCTCCTGAGATTTTTTATAATTAAGTCTGGCTTTGTTTATCTTGTTTATAATGTCTCCCTGAATCTTTAGATGTGGAACCACATCTAAAGATTCAGAGAGACATCTTTACTTCCTCTTATAATTTTTCTCTGAAAATATTCAAAGTCAATGGACTTTTCTTCATAATTTTTGTCGGAAATTTTCTCCTAAAATTTTATGTGTTTTTCACTAATTTCTGGGTGAAATCCGGCATGGATTCCCCGTCTGTTCACTTTTTGGTTTTCTATTCTAAGTCCGAGAATGTTCTAAATTTTCTACGATCTTGATTTACTTGAATTTCGACTCGAATATTAAAAGAGTACTCACAGTTTTCTTTGATACCTATCACTTGTCTCACTCTACTCCTTGTCCTTGATTGGCTGTCGCTCCGATGAAACCGCTCCTGCTACTTCTTGAAGTACTACTCAATGCCTGTATAGCACTAGTAGCATGTGTGTGGAATTCGTTGTGACGATTAAATCCACCTATACTTTATCCACACAATTATCACTAGAGGGCGCTAATTTAAACGTCCATCCGACTCGTTATAGGACCAATGAACAATCTTCAAAAAGAACCGAGGAGTCGCCCTAGTCGGCCCTAGCGTCTACAATAAAATACTAGGCTCGGAACGAAGCTTTTAATTTGTAAACTTCGAGGGAGGTCATTCTGAGTCGGAGAATCTTGATAGCGCGATTCAGCCGATGGGCACAACGCCATCTATCGAGCTTCCTCAACAACTTTGCGGTTGTATAAAAAAAACTCGTGACTTAATTTAAACTTACTTAAAATACAATATAGTTAAATGTTAAACTGGAAAACTTGACGCCTTTCACAAACGATATAGCAAACCTACCATATGACAGAACAAACGTTAAAAACGACACTAGACACGTACAAGTAAAGTCGTGTTTTGGGCACGTGTCACGTATTCAGAGGAGAAGGCGATACAGGTACGTCAATTTAGTCATTTAGATCTATTATCATTCCTTACTTCATCAGCATCATTGCAACCTACTGCAGTCCACTGCTGGATCTACTTATGTAGTTCTACTCGTATTATAATAGCTATATAAACTAGGTTATTGTCAGCTAATTCAAACTGACAAGGAACAAAATCAAAGGCTTTAAATATTTCTATTGGGGAAGTTGGTGCATTCGATCTAGTTCTCTCTACCCATAAAGGAAGAGGCACCTAGGCTTTTGGTAACCAATGTTACTTTATAAAGAATATTCTAGATCTGTATCTATAATTCGTAGTCAATACGCACACACGCACGTCGTATGTCAGTACATAACAATTGTGCCACTCACGTTTATTATAGTCATAGTCATAAATTGGGAGATGAAACCTTTTTTTGCCATTGCCAATTAACCACGTATAATTTTTTTTTAAAAACACTGCTGACAGAGAACATGAAACCTCATAACGGAAGATGCACTGCACCTACCCTAGTTGAACGGACTTTGAAATAAGGAGGTAAGTATCGCTAAATTCCACGCTCAAACAATTTAATTAAAGCGTTACAAAGTTACACGAACGAAGGACAAAAATAAGAGGCTAGTGAACCTGTAAAAGAGTTGAACTGCGACATTCAGTAGCTGTTGTTATCACACCGTGTGACACATAGCCAGTGACGCATGACCGCGGCTATACAACTTAACAATACATGGGAAGATAACTGATTTTAACGCATTACAATATCATTTAGAATTCTAGTTTCAACAGTGCAGTGACGATACCCTCTTTTAAATTGGGTCATACTATTTTAGACACTTTTTTTTCAGATTGTTGACACTACGTATTGCTATTGAGCCTGTAAACGGTCCGAGTGGACTCCTGGTGACCTGTAATATAGGTAATGTACTACCTACTACAGCACCAGGAATCCACAATCAGATAATGATAATAATAATATTCTAACACATATGATGATAAGTTTGTGGAAAAATAAACGATTATTATTATTGCTAGTAAAATTCGAGAAAGAGGGCTACTGGTGGTGTACAATAAGACCTCCGTGTGGCCTGTATTCGTGTCCGGGGGACTTATATTCGCAGATATGGAGAGGATCTACTTTACGAGGTGATGGCGTGGTAACGTCGACTAGATGGCGCTGCTGCGTGAATGTGGTAGAATATTATTTTTATTTATAAAATACTAAGTGATAACGCCCCAATACAAAATAGCGGACACAAAGTACCTACACCTAGAGTCGAAACAATTGTCTGTGAATCACACAAATATTTGTCTCGTGTGGGTACGATTCTCGTCACTCGGAGCGGCGCGGCGCGGCGCGGCCTGGGTGTAGCAACGACACACAATACAGTTTTAAATAAACGTGTAAGATTTATTTCAATGATGCGACGACCGGACGCTTAGGTATATGAGTAATGACCATTGATCGAAATAGGTAGTGCAATTTAGGATGAATGACCTTAAATATTGTAATAATATGGATAAGCCTTGTGGAATTTTATGATTTGTTATATGTTTTTCTTCGGACAAAACTAAATAATTACCTCATCGCTATACTTACTTTGAAATTCTTTATTATAGTTGATTGTGTGTCAAAAAGATTACTGATGTGCGTATAGTGGGCAAAATATAACAAAACTGCTCGTCATCGTAAACGTTGCAGTATTTGTGCTGTAATTATTTTAACCACATTAACACACATTATGTTAGATCAATATTAGACTTTGGTTGCTCAGTATGGAATCCCTTCTATAGATGTCATAACTCATATTGATCGCATAGAAAGGGTACAAAAAATTCATTAAAATTATGGATTATCGATACTACAATACCGACAGTTCGTACGCCGAATCTTTAACAATACAACCTCCTTTCTTTGGAAAACCGCCGTAAGCAGTTTGATGTTGTCATGCTTTATAAAATTATCAATAACCAAATAGATTCTACTACATTACTATCAAAAATTAACTTCATAACCCATGCTCGTCTTCCTGTCCGTACCTCTCGAACGTTACGAACATTCGTACCGCCCTCACTTCATAAAAATTATACACGTAACAACTTCATTACTCGCTCGCTTAACTTATATAACAAAGAATTTCATGAAATAGACCTTTTTAACAACTCTCTGAACACTCTAAAATCTAAACGTATGCTGAAATTAAAACAGTAATTCGGCCAGTGGCATCTTTGTCATCTATGTATTTGTTGTACAAGTAGATATAGGCTTGTCCGCTAGCATTTTCATTAGTAACTCTAAAATTATTTTATTTTGGGTACTCTTAGTCTTTATATTAAGCCTGTATTAATGTATTATTAAAAAAAATGTCTGTATAAAAAAAAAAAAAAAAAAATTAATTTTTCCAACTATCTGGGATATAAAGGCATATCCATATTAAGATACAGTCACGAAATCCCACATAATTGATGATTGGATGATCACTGGTTATGAGAAATAATCTAATTCTATTATCAAACCCCAGATACACCAGATCAACACCAGATACCATAAAGACATAATAAATAATTGTATGTCTAAATGATCTGTACGTATTATGAAACACAATGAAGGGAAAATCTATTCTTAGTCCAATCAAACAATCACATATTATTATACATGCTAACATAATGCGGCATCAGACTCATAGTGATTAAAATAAACCTAAACCATTTAAATAACATGTTTGCTAGATGATCCCAGTAAGGAGAATCCATCAAAAATGTAAAGGATCAATAATCAACACAACCGGCGCAGGCGCGCCCAATAAGTGAAAACACCATAATACGCGTAATAATGTATTATTATTTTGTTGTTAAAAGAAAGTCTTTTTCCAAATAAGTATACGTGAAGTTATCGGTTGAATTCAAAATATAGATAAAGAAAATTCATTTCCATTTTCAATTCAAATCCAAGAATCAAGAATGTACTCACCTGTAAGGCACACGATCAGCTAAGAAGATATAGGTGGTGTGGAGCAAGCCCACCTGCACGGCCACCAGCGCCATCATCACGTACACTCCCAGGTGGAACCTCCCCGCCTGACCCAGCTGCCTCACGATACTGTCCTGGTCCACCTCCCCGCAGGAGACCTTGGGCTTATCCTCCACGCTCATGTTGAAACGCTCCAACTCTCCGGCTAATAATGCACCAGTCAACTGGGACAATGAGCCTGGGATGCGTGAGCCCCGGCCGTCAGCACAGGACTAGCGCAGTGGCAGCTCACTGGGCTCGCCGGCTCTCCACACAATATCGCCGGTGAATTAGAAAGCCGATACTAGGTCAAGGTTGCGTGATGTCAATAGAACCTCACCGAGATGCAGTCACTAGTAGGTACTTGGAGCAGTCAAGTGTCGCCTACGCAAGCCCGCTGAGGATGTACAGTCTAAGTACAAGCAGTTCTTGCTCGAGCTCTAGTGCGGCACGTTCGGTTCAGACTCCTACACTGTCCTAGTACGACAACGCTTGTGCAATATATATGGTACGCCTGCAGAGAGACATTTTTCAGTGATACTTACTAGGTAACAGGATAAAACTACCAATTACGGTAACTCATTTACATGGGTATGTCTAATTGTCTAATCGACGAGTAGGTAAGTACAGATAGGAGCGAGCCATTCCAATGTGGAAATCACGTTGAGGAAAATCATTAATTTTCCGATCATGTTTTCTCACTGTGCAATTTAGGTTTAAATTGTTTTGAGTATTCATGATAATATTATAAGAACTGTGGCGTATGTTCGTGTAGATACAATGGTCGTAGTTTTGTGCGGTGATTGGCTCCTGTCAGTTTCGTCATAGCAGCGCTCTCCTTGCTCTGCGCGGAGTGTTTGCATTACAAGAGGTAAGTAATTACTCTCAACTATCAATACAATTACTTGACATTAGCGCTGTTGTATACTTTAACTTTCATTTCGTAACGACCAATGTCAAGCAACGAGCTGTATTTCTATGTTCTACACATGTTAATAGATACGAACTGTCACTCACAGAGCGCCGCGCACGCGCCACCTAGTCATACTTGTGTCATTGTCGCTGAACAACTGTGACGATAAACAGCATGCACATTTGTTACAACAACTTCTACAATTCGGTGGCGTTTACTAACGGTACTACATACATACATATAGATCACGCCTCTTTCTCAACAGAGGGGTAGGCAGAGACTATTTCCTTCCACTTGCTACGATTCTGACATACTTCTTTGGCTTCTTCAACATTCATTAGTCTAACGGTACTAACGACTAAGTGATTACTCTTCATTTGAATTAAAAGCATTTAGAAATAAATGTCTTAATCCAAGAAACTAGTTTTATAACTAACTAGACTCGAGCTAACCAATAGTTCACTAGAACACAACAATAAATAGCCAATATGACCACACCCTACATTCTTACGATTTGAATTTAACTTACGATTCTATTCAGACAGCTTTTAAGTACATATTGTATTACTTAACTAAGTATAATAAACTTATTATAATAATCTCAGTCATCATCATTAAAACTTTACGATGATAGTACACTTTTTATACATGGTGTTTGTCCAAGCGTAGCGCAAAATATTGGGTCAATGTCAGGAGATCTTGCAACATACTACATGGTTACTTATTTATTGATGACCTTACGATCGATAAAAAAACTTAATATTTTCTTTATGAACAGAATGTGCTCAAGTTAAACCATTTGATAAAACAACATATATACATACTAGTAGTACACGCACCAGCAACAGTTAATACGAAAAGTTGGCGATGGGCTGCTAGCGAAAATTTAATGTTTATCGAAGTCGCTGGACACTCTCTTTGTAAAACTGAGAAAAACTTGCGCAAGGGCCATTAATCCTTAGATTTTGTATCAAGTGAGTACTTTAACAATTTTGTATGCCTGAAAAAATAAAGGTCTTATGATCTTGGGACGTATCGATAATTTAGCTATTGATTACACCATTTATGTACTTACAAAATTAAGATATATAAAAGTGTGTCATAATCATAGACGTGACGTATATGTAAGAGAATTTTACAAATACATGTTTTGTCTTTTATTATTGGCGTCAGAAGTCACGAACTAAAGCAACTATTTCAAGAGTTCAATTGTCCAGGATGCCACTTCAATCAATGAACACTTGTTTTATCTAAACGGGTATCGGTATCGGGTATCGGTATCGGGTGGGTACTCTATCGGATGAATACAGAATGGAATGTGGTGTAAGGCAGGGGGGGTTAAGCTCACCTCTGTTATTTAACTTATATATGAACCAGCTTATCGAGCGACTGGGCAGCACACATGTGGGCTGTCACATAGACGGTACATGTGTCAATAATTTAAGTTACGCGGACGACATGGTGCTGCTTAGTCCATCGATAGGTGGGTTGAGAGAGCTGCTATCGATCTGCGAGACGTACGCGGAGGTGCATGGCCTTAAGTACAATTCAAAAAAGAGTGAGATTATGGTGTTTAAGACCCCAAAACAACAGCGCCGCCATGTACCTCCAGTATATCTCAAAAGCGTAGTACTAAACATGGTTGATACGTTTAAGTATTTAGGCCACATTGTCACCAGTGACCTACGTGATGACAGCGATATAGAGCGGGAGCGCAGGGCGTTGGCGGTGAGGAGTAATATGCTCGCTCGCAGGTTTGCTCGCTGCACGACAGACGTCAAAATTACGCTGTTTAAAGCGTTCTGTCAGTCGTTTTATTCGAGCGGCCTGTGGGTGTCATATACGAGCCGAGCCTACAACGTCCTGCGCGTGCAATATAACAACGCTTTCAGGATGCTGTTGCGGCTGCCGCGGCGTTGTAGCGCATCGGGAATGTTCGCCGAAGCTCGCACAGATGGCTTTCACGCCATCATGCGTAAAAAAGCGACTTCATTGCTACAGCGCTTGCGTAACAGTCGGAATGGCATCCTGAAAATGATTGCTAACAGGCCGGACTGTCCTATACAGAGGCACTGGGTGGAGCTATCTATGGGTATGTGTACATAATTGAACACATACCTATAGTGCTGCCACAATAAGCCTAGCCTAATTATTATAATCTTGTATTTGTTACTAACAATACTAATATAGACTATAAGTGCTATCTTGTTACTAACCCAATACTAAACAAAATTATTAATAATTTATTCTGTTTTATATTTAGTACCTATAATTTTATGGATCGAAAGATCTGAAATAAAGATATTTTATTTATTTATTTATTTATCGAGAATCACCAGCTGCAGATGTCAGCACTGCGGTCATTTACGGCAGTAATTCCCCACGACCTGGTGGACTATTATTGTGATGTTGGGAAATGTGTAGATATGGAGTGGAATAAAACTCTTTGTCAAAACCATAAAACCGATGTTATATCTAAGATACAAAGATCTTACATAATTATGAAACAGGACATTTTTCTTACTATGTAAACAAATATTCTTTACACTATTTTAATTGACCGTCAAATACAATTTACAAAAAATATCCAAAATCTAATTTTAAATCCAATTAATCTAGTTGTTTACATTGTGAGAAAAACGTAAACTTGTTAACATCTTACAGATATAGTTATAAATAATGAATGAGAAGCCACTGATACAATGTCTCCTTATTCTCAATGTTATTGTCATCCTTTGTACTTTTATTTGAAACTTGAAACTGCGTCTTTCAGACAACAGACTCTTTGAGATCAACTATTAAATTAAAATATTGTACAAGATGTTTTCGTTTTTAACTTTATTTTGTGACAATGATTGTTATTATAGAAATTTAAATAAATCTAAAGCGTATTTAATTTTAATTGTTATAGATACCTACAAGTTTGAGCCATACTCTTGCATGAGACTGTGTCCTACATTTAGTAGATTTGAGTAGATTATTAAATACCTAATGAATAAGGCGTTACTCAATTTTAACATTGAATATTCAATTGAAGTATTAATTAACTGTGCATTTTCTGCAGTTAATTTAGTCCTTTGTTTCAAGTTTCTTAAAATTTAAACTTCATATACAGTGCTAAAGTAATTCTTAAAACTAATTTTAATTCGCATTTTAAAAAAAATAATTAATTACTAACTAATACAAGTTGATTCCCGGTACATCACAGTAACATTCACAATCATTAGGGTGAGGTTCTGCCGAAGTAGCGACAAGTATTTTACTCAGCGCCATCTAGCCCAAAGTAATTTAAGCTTGTGTCACAGGATCTAGATAAGTTTAGTGATAAACATACATAAGTATATTTATATTTCTAAATAACTATGCATTATTAGTATTATACCAATGCGCCACCTGGCGAGTCATCGGTCATCGTCAGTCAGTCGAGGCAAGTTGTACGGGTCATTGACCTATTGTAATTGTCATTCGCTTCAGTAGAACATCATACTAATAAACATAATATATGCGAGTACCCGCATGTTTGACAGCGAGTACTAACGCATGGTCCTAACTTGTGGAATCTCTGTTCTATGTACTATGTACCTAACTTTGTACATACGTACAACATGTACACTATAGAAAGCCAATTACGAGCGCTGCCATCACTTATTTTGAGGAATTTTCTTTTTTTATTTGTAACAACTTCTACAATTTATTATAAGAAGTGAAATAGAAAGAAAACAATCGAAGACTTAATTAATTAAGTTTTGTAGAACCGGGGCGCCGTGACGTCAGTACGCGGAACTGGCTTTTAAAGTGTATTCCTAAGGTTCTTCACAGTCCACTTAATATAAGTAAGTATAACTTTACAAAAATCTCATGGATTACCTTACTCTTAAATACATAATCACTGGCTGTATTTATTCGAGCACACTATAGCAGGAACTCGAGTAAGTAACTAATGCATAAAGTGTCTCATGTACTTTAGTTGAATTAGTTTCTTTTAAAAAGAATATAGTTACGCTTCAAAAGCGACTATACTATGTTAGTCCACTACCAGCTGATGATTAATTTAAAGTTTGAGCTATTCCGCCGCCACGCTGACTAAAACTACCTCTGTCGCACTTCAGAGGATGATTTTATGTGTGGGTGACACTCAATTAAATTGTGGGATTAGATCCCTGTAGAGTATTCTCAAAAATTTGAAGAAATTTTAAAAATCGTTACAAAAGACAGTCAGTTTTTTCATGCTATCGTTTCCAACCCAATATTTATACTTCTTAGCCATTTTTAAGGTATAAAAATGTGAATAAGTAAATGTAAAATAGAACGCTATACATGCTTTGACAACAACAATAACGCTGTGACTACCAAAATCAATTAAATATAACTAAGGTAACGTGTCATGGATGCTGTAACTTATGTTGATACAGTCAACTTTGCCTTTACAAAAGATTGTAAGCTTGGTTCCCGAAAACTAATAACAAACTCCTAAGGCAAGCGCATCATATGACGTCTACACACAAGGTGGACAAAATAGTTCTGATCCAAACAACACCAAGACCGTGTGACAGTGAATGTACTACGGCTGTATGATGATGATGAAACTCAGCGTAGATTAATAGAGTCGGGAAGCATCACAAAATGCTTTACTATGTGTAGATGTACTGAGTAGCGTGTTGGTCGCGTGCCGTGCCTCGGAGACAACGGAGCCGGGACAGAACATTACACGCTGTCTTGTTCGACTTCTGCTGGCGTGTCGAGGTCAGCGAAGGAGTCGGGCAGTCGCCGGTGCAGCGTGTCGGGCACCAGCCGCGTCAGCGCCGCGCTCACCAGCGGCAGCGTGCCGAACAGAGCGGTCGGCAACCACCACCTGTACGTCGCCTGAAACATAACATCGTACATTAATACGTTTGAGAGCATTTTAATATTCCTTAATAAACAACAAGGATAAATTGATACTAAGATTTATAGTAGGAGACCAACACGGAATTAATCATTCTTTTCACGGATTTAAATGTGGAATGAACTACCTAACGCTGTTTTCCCAAGAGACTACAGTATGGGGTGGCTATGGTAAACCCTTACTATTAGGCGGGCCATGCGCCTGTTTGCCACAGTCATGGCATACCTACATAGAAAGCTCTTAGTGAGCGAGCTTATTTACTAAACTAGTAGAAGCTATATTGATCAAGTTAATGTGTGTGCGGTTACCAGTCCGGGCGTGAAGGGCGACACGATGGCCCCGACGCGGCCGAGCGTGGAGCAGGCGGCGAGCAGCCGCTGGCGCGCGCGCGTCGGGAACAGCTCGGCCGTGTACACGTACAGCGCGTTCAGCGTCATCGTCGCGCCCAGCTTGCCCACCAGGAACAGCGCAATGCTCCACGCGCCATAACCTGACACAAAACAATACACACCTTAGCTCCCGTCTACTGTCTACGGCAAACATATACATTATAGAATAACATTCAAACATTTCTTTAACCCTACAATGTTCACAAAATATAACGATAAGTACAATCCTGACCTATGTAATACCAAATTGTATGCAAATGATTCTGATTCTGAATCACACAAACACTTGATTCTTGTGGGAATTGAATCTACGACAATCGGCACACATCTAGAATTAGCGCGATAAATAGCATAAATTTTGCTTACAATACGTGTGTAGAAACAAAAAATGCATACGATACACTTCTGCATAATTATCTCATTGGCTTTAAAGAGAGAAACGTGATGCTTTGTCATGTTATAAGTAGTTACAACGCAACACAACACGTGGCAGCCAGCGTCTGGCATTAACGATAAATGCGATAACATTGTGCAACGATAACTGAAAGTAATGGATGTGTTGTCACACAAGTCACAAGGGTTGCTTTTATTAAAGACACGATATCGAGCGGGTCACACGCGCTCGCCCCTGCCCTCCACACTCGAGATACGAGCGCCAGGCGACACCTGCGCCGGACCGGAGCGGATCTGCGATAACCCGCAGCTCGCGTCGGTACTACATCACAACACGCCACATTACTGTCGACAGATAACTCTCCACAATATCTACACTGTATTTAGTCCATATTTTATCTTGTAAGTACCACTAAAAAACGCCGCTTCAGAAATTAGGTCACGACTATAACTAAGCAGTGAATCATATCATTGTTAATATTAATTGGTTCGTTCTTTACCTACTTATGGAAGAAAACGGGCCATTGGAATTGGACTTCCCAAAACCTTTGATTATGTGTGGAAGTCGTATTATTAGACGGTCGGTTTCTTAATCCCCGAGCGCATTTACCTACCCACCTGGCCCGGCGATACTTAGGTGAGCGCATAATTATGCCTGAAAAGCTCTGAGCTCGGACGTTAACATATATAAATGTGACGTTGGTAAGTGGTCTCACTTTGCGGCAGACAGGAGATGCCGATGAGCGCCGCGGCCGTGATGAGCAGCGCGGCGGTGAAGAGCGGGCGGCGGCCCACGCGGTCCAGCAGCAGCGTGTTGGCGAGCAGCGCGGGCAGCTCGGCGGCGGCCACGAGCGCGTAGTTGGCGTGGCGCGAGCCCGCCAGCGCGTGCGCCGACACCGCCAGGCCGTAGAACACGAACACGGCCGACATCCACCACACGAAGCACACGCACAGGCGCCGCCGCAGCGCGCTGTACCTGCACAACATCCACTTTACTAACTAACATTATATTTACCGATTTATTATATTCCTAATAGTTCGACGTCTATATTTATTGTAACAAATATTAATATAAAATAGCACTCGCACACACACGCACACATTCATTTCCATTAATCGGTAACCTGACGTTTGTATTATATATTTTCGTTTTGTATAGGGTTCGTTTTCTATATAAATATAGGCTGACTGGAACAGTTAATCGTACCTTCCTCTCGCTCAACTTCTCAGGGAGAAGGTGTAACTGAAAATCAGCGCTACATAATATTTCTCAAGCAGCATCAGCTAAATTGTCACCTTTCCCCATGAGTTTTATCTACCTATTTTTAAGTATTATTTAATTAGTGCATATAATTGTATATTTTTAGGCAATAAACAATTTTTTATTTAAAAAAAGTTCGTCTTAATTGTTGCACACATTAGCTTTTATAAATGTAGTCATAACATTAGAGATCAATTTTTTTATATTTTTTGCAGATAGATATCATGGACAGACATTTGAAGCCCACCCATTGTTGCCAGCCTTATTCCTGCTGCATGCATATATCTATTTTCTCCATTTATCATAAAGTTGAATAAATTAATCATGACTCACTTGGCGAGCGCCGTGAACAGTCCTTCATCAATTGTGGACTCCGCCTTCTCCGCGAGCTGCTCCTTCTCAAGCAAGATCTTCTCGAGTGCGTCACTGGCCAGGTGAATGCGGTTGCTTTTGGCAGCCTTCTTGATCACTTCTACAGCTTCATCCATTCGGCCTCTGGACACGAGCCAGCGGACGCTCTCGGGCAGTAACCAGGGGTACAGCAGTAGCAGCAAGGATGGTGGGTAGGCCCACCGAGCCCACGTCCTCCAGTAGCCTGTCGCGTAGTCCAACAAGGCCAGGGATGCCGCCCCCACCGACAGAGGTATACCGAGAACTAAGCTGGCCAGGACGCGATGTTGGACGCCGAGCCATTCAATCACTGGAAAATATAAATTATAATGTATCAGCTTTGGATCAATGTTTGTAAATATTAATTAGTAAACTATCTCTTGCTTGTAATCTTGACTCTAATTCTTAGTTCTTAAACTGTACAAACTGAGGAGATTACCAACTTTCGATTATTTTGACTTACTATGTAGCAAGTACCACGTGGGACAATTAGATTTGTCCCATTTTGTGACATTGTTGCAAATGTCTTCCAAAATCAGCTCAATACTACTCTTCAATCGAACTCACATGTGTTTTATCCAATATACATAACATATATATATCTTAACCAGTCTCAGATATAGCTATATCTGCGCCTTATTCTCGAACATCATGATGTACTCGTAGATTGGTTGTACAAGTTTTTATAGTCTTTGTGAGAATTTACGAATCCAATAAATAGCGTGTCTATATCGATGAGGTTGTTTTTAGTAAACAAAGTACATAATATATTAGTAACAGTTGAAACACAAGAGCATGGACTGTCTGCCCCCATGGTCTGCCAACCTTGGTACATAGATGTAAAGGAACTAACTGAGCACGAAGGCGCAGGGGTAGACGCTGGCGCCGAGCACGGTCTCCAGCAGCTCCGCCACCAAGTACGTCGAGTACGTCGGCACGAACGACTTGACGATGCCCACTGCGCCTGCGCCGCACCCGCTGATCACCAGCGCCGTGCGACGACCCCATCTGGACATTACATTAACGTAGATTAATTAATATTTGTGAGTTTGAATGTAGGCGGTAATCTTCGAAATTACTCCCCCGATCATCACGACATTTCACATGGAGATTCTGAGACAGTCTACTATTTACTTGGTTTTTTATTTAATTCCGGTGGGGAAAACGGGTTTTAGAGTGGAGACCTCGTCTCGGCAAGCGTAGTGTATCCCGGCTCGTCACTATAAAAAAACATATCCCGACTCGTCCCCATATCATTTATTTTAAAAAATCAAGTCCCGGCTCGTCACCAATACATTATTTTAGTTAAAGTACAGACAGAACGAAAAGCAACTATAAATTCCTACTTATATTAAAAGTCCTTATAAACGAAAGTAGGCATATCAAGTGCACTATACTTAAATGTCGGTAAACTAGATAATAATATAAATCGCGTATTAACTGAAATATGTAACAATTGTGATGTCTTTAGAAGACAATTTTAACTTACAAATAATAATAATATAACTAATAATAATATTCTACCACATTCACACAGCGCCATCTAGTCCCAAATTAAGCAATTATATTTGCTTGTGTTATGGGTACTAAACAACTGATTTACTACTTAAATACATCTTTTTTTGTAAATACATACATATTATAGATAAATTACACCCAGACACAGAATAAACCTTTATGCTCATCACATAAAGATTTGTCCTGCGTGGGGATCGAACCCACGACCTCTGGCTTAGCAGCCAGGGTCACTAACCACTAGACCAACAGTCAAAAATGTATTGTTACTTACAATAGATTTTTAAGTTATAAGAAGATATAGAATTCACACAGTTTACATAAAATATAATTATTAAATTCATCGAATCACTAATTAATGATTTTCAATTATTTAATTTATGTAGGTGACCATGTAAGGCTTCATTTTATTAATAATAATGTAACTTGCACGTCAAATTGCATTTCTAAGATTTATTTTATAATTATTTTCTCTTTTATTCTCATTTATGTAACATACTCAACATCATACGGTCTTGTGTATGGCCTATGGCGACGGTAGAAGTCGAAAAGTTAGTGCCGTCCAGTACACTGTAGGTACCCAGCTCCACTCTAATTGTACCCAGTGATTACCGTTCCATTGGGCTCTGTGGGGTTTTGGACGAGAGAGTGTATCTGTTTTAGCGCAATAGCTTATGCACTAAGATATATCATGCGCATCTGATTGTTAATGCAGTATCATGCTCAATTAACAATACGCAGTAGCAGTCGCAATCGACATGGAGGACATCATCATCCTCATCAATGTGCCTCATTATGGGTGACTGATACCGATCAGCTTAAGCTTATCCGGTACAATAGACGAAACCGATGTTTTTCCCCTGGCTGCATAAAACCCATTGACCCTGACTTCTGCGAACATGTTGGATGCTCTGCAAAAGGGTGGCATCCCCAACAGCATACTAAAAGCATTCTTATATTGAACACGCAGGGCATTTAACGTTTTCTGCGTATAGCACACCCACAGGCTGCTCGTATAAAAGTTCTGGCAGTATGCCTTGAATAGTGTAATTTTACTTCTTTACTTCAGCGTGCAAACCTGCGAACTAGCATGTTACACCTCACCACCATTGCCTTGCGTTCCTCCATGGGAGGACTTCGGTGACATCATGTCCAAGGTATTTTTTGAGTGTCTGTAAATTTATATTCTATACTTTTTTATTTATGTGCAAGTGATAGATTACTTACAAATTTAATACTTCTAAAAATCAAACCACTATTATATTTAACGTACCTAGTACCTATATCCCCATAAGGTTTTCTTGCAAACTGTACCGTTTATTTAAATATTTTGTAATGGTGACGATACGGGACATGAATATTTAATAAAAATTTATATCTTTTTTGATAGTGACGAGTCGGGATTTTTAGTATGGACAAAATTTTTGATGACGAATCGGAACAGGTGACGACTCGGTACTAACTCGTGTAGGACGCCCCCAGTCTAGGTGGAGTGACGATCTTCGCAGGGTGGCTAGCAAACGCTGGATGAGAGTAGCTGCAAATCGTACTCAGTGGCATGCAATTGGAGAGGCCTATGTCCAGCAGTGGACTAGTACAGGCTGATGATGATGATGATGATGATTATTTAATTAGTTAAGAACTTGAGCGAGAGCTAATTAATGTCGCTGAACTTTCTCAACGAACCTAACCACATCAAGCACAAGAGACAAATGATCGATTTGATATTCGCATAAAACTTGATTGGTGTTGTTGTGAAGTTTACCGTGCGTAGTACTCGTAGGTACGAATAGGTGTCGCGACCACAAGTGAGCGATCGTTCAATATTTACATTCCTATTGTATTTATTTAGTTGTCTAAATAATTTGGTTTGGAGGCGCAAGGTTAAGCAGCGGGGGTCACTGCGTACATACTTCATTTTATTTAGTCACAGTTAGAGAGCACATATTAATTGTCATTTCTTTCTAAACTCTATGGAGCATTTTTATTCACAAATTCAGAGATATTTTGCTAACATTTGCAAACCATTCTAAATGATTTCTAATCGAACTAAAGAACCCTAGGAATTGTTTATTGAATAAAACATTTAATAACAACTCTATAAATAATATTGTAGGTATAATTTACCACAAAGTTGACCATAACAATGTGTATTTATAATATAATTAATCAATAAAAGGAAAATTACATGTAAACATGTCGTCTTGCGCCGCATGCGCCGCCGCGCCGCCGTGAGTCACTCGTGCGTCGTGAGTAGTCGTGACACATACAATCTCACATTATACATTATAATCACCTGTACTACAATTATACTGGAGGGAGTGGAGGGGTGCTGGCTACAAACAACTGTCCGAATACTTACGAATAATAACAACTATTCACTGATATATTATTGAACGTTATTAGATCCATATTATATATATATATACTACATACTAACTACTATGTTAAAATATAGAATTTAATATTTTTGATTAAAATATACAATAAGATTGGGTTGGATGGTTCAAATTGAGTATAATTGAAAGCAAGTACTTGTTATCCTTGAAACTCATATTCATAGTTACTACGTACCGAGTGTACAGTTTCTCGGAAACGCGTTGAATTCTTATGTAGGGAGTAAGTGAATGTGGCACGACAAACCAAATTGTAGATCATTTTATTGATGCACAGCGTGTAGTTCTCGCTCAAACTGAGTCGCACGCCTGGGGGAGTACAGTCAGCATTCAAACTAACATTTATTATATATTACAAAACGCTTGTGTACCGTAACAGAGCTTAATTAACAATAATTGAATCATCATCGTAAATCCTTGACACTTTTGATGCTGACCCTCTGCTATATAAAATACCGTAGCCATAAATTCATTTTTGTGTTCCTGCTGATGTTAGTGGTGCCCAGAGCTTATAGGGGTTAGTAGGGTTAGCAACGCTCTCGTGATACCTGTGGTGTTGCTGGTGTCCATAGACTATGGCAACTGCTTAGCGTCAGGCGGGGGTCGTAACAATTATAATAGTAAGTGATGATATGTTACCTGTCGGAGACGAAGCCCATGATGGGCAGCGAGATGAGCATGCCCACGTTGTGCACCGTGCCGACGAGCCGCTGCATCCAGTCCGCGCACGCCAGGTCGAACTGGACAACACAACAAACGTGGCTCAGTGTTAAATACATTTACATTTCTAGTACTGGCAACACCAGCACGGTTTCAAGTCCGATTAAGTATGTAGTTATGTAACTTTTGGGAAACTGATAGACTGAATGATACGGGGACGAGTCGGAATATGTTTTTTTATGGTGACGAGCCGGGATCGTGACGACCCGGGCCTAACTCACTTTAACGTATAGGGAAGATATTATAACAACTAAATCGATGGCACAGTGGGAAATGTCCCAAACACTTCAGATACAAATTTTATTGAGTTTTTTTATCATGAAATTGTCAGTTTCAGCGCAAACAAGCGTAGTTGACGACAATAGTCTCACCCCCTATTATATGGAACCTTAAAGTAGCTGAGGAAATGTGGACGTGGTTTTTTTTTTTTTTTTTGTTAAAAAAGACAACGCCCGCACTAGGGAACGAGCCCTGTGTCGCGGGGAGCTTTACAAACATGAAACTAACGGACACAAAGTACACCCAGACTAGAAACAAATATCTATGAATCACACAAATATTTGTCTCGTGTGGGAATCGAACCCACGTCACCCAGCACGGCGATGTAGTGGCGAGGCGACCACCTTAACCACTGCGCCACGGTGACAGTCTGTGTCACGGTGACAGTGGTGCACTTCTATGGGGAAAGAGTGACGCTATTGTTATGGCTATTACATTCGGTACATAAGCCATAACTGCAAAAATGTCCTTCGTATAATAAAAAGTACCAGTTAAGAACTAGTTCTTAAGTCCAACATTTGTTTACCTAATGAAGAATTTAATTGATATGGACCAACTGGTTCTAAAGTGGACCACTCTGAACACTTTTAGAGATAAGCTTGTCAACAACGTCATTACAACATTTTGTAACCGGATCACGTAAACGTTCAACATATACATTATATATGTATATAATATTATTATAAGGAAATTGTGACTGGTCGATGTCTGTACATTGTAGATATTAAAGTAATGTTATTTAGAGCCATAGAAGCCACAACAATATTTTTTAGATTTTTGTTTGTCTGTCTATATGTTTGTATGTTTGTACGCGCATCACGCAAAAGCATGGAGATAATTGCAGTATTCGCCAAACTTTTGCTAGAAGTCTAACTTAACTATATGGCCCATTATACAGCAAGAAATTACATAAACAAATAAAAAAGTCTCCGGCAAAAGCTAGTCCTTAATAAGGTGCTAAAACAACAATTATTATGAAATTGTTTACATAATGTTTATAGCCCAAGGTACTCTTACATACTGACTGTATCACTGTACAGGATGTTATGTTTAGACACGCAGCGTCAGTCCCACAGAGAGGAAACGAGTTGCAGATATTAAGTTTAACCACATTCTTTATACAGCATCGTTATGTACCTACTTCTTACATTTCAGACGTGACCTTTTAATTAACTCGACAATATTTAATTTTCTTCTCCATTCCTTTCCTTGTCTTTTTTTTTATTTTAAATTAAAAATAAAATTCTTAGCGCTATTTTCGTACTTCGCGTCGTCGTATTGTGAATACAAAACATGCTGCTTCTGGGAAAGTAGATGTTATTCTAAATAGAGAAAATATTTGAGTACAATTAGTAACCAATATTTGTCTAGTTAACTTTAGATAAATCACATCGATACAGCTAACTTGTATGAACAACATGCAGTGCTGCAGTTGTTTGTAATCGATGGTGGTGGTGGTGGTGGCAGGAATAGTAATTTTCAAATCACTTAACGACTACCATACTAAGTGGCAACTAGTTCAGACGGTTTTTACTACCTTCTGAAGCTCGGAAATGCTCGAGATAGTGAAAATGTCACAAACGGTCACCCATCCATGGACTGACCTTGCCAAAGATTTCCTCGATGATCGAACTCAGTGCCACAATGCCACCCTATTGTATAAAAACAAGATACTCAATCTTAATTCTCATTCTTCTCCTCCCTACTTCCCTTTTTCCTGTTCCGTAGACTGCTGCCTGGTTGAGTTTGCTTTACATTCCTTGGCTTCGCATTGTTTAGTCAATGTTAAAAGAAACGACCATGTCTATGGACGGCAGCTACCACATAACTCGTCCTTCACTTCGGCAATACAAAATAAGCAATTTATATTGACACAACACTAGGTTATTATTTTTTTTTTATAGTAGCCAAGCATATTGGTTCCTTTTCGCCTGATGGAAAGCTAAAAGAGGATATTATATATTATTATTGATATTATAGTAACTCACCTCTGCTACAATACTGCTGCCATGTTCATACACATAGTTGTCACAAGCTAGTGTGTCGTTGTGGAAGTGGCCGCGATGGGCACAGGCCCGGCCCGCGCCGGCCCGCGGCGCGCGCCGCTCGCACTGCGCCCCCTCGGGGATGGCCCACTCGGTCCACGCGGGGCTCCACTGCTCCGCCGCCGCCACGCCTATCGTTGAGTTCTCTTCACATTCTGGCACGTGACACCTGGGTACAAACATAGCTATTAACAAAATATATCTAAGTATATAACTTTCCACATTAAATACTAACTTCGCGGCGAGTCGATAAGAACCTCCTAATGTTATGCGTATATGCTATTCGGAACTATAATCTATCTCTGTGCTCGTGATGCCCCTGGTGTTGCAGGCGCCCATAGGCTACGGTAACCGCTTACCATCAGGCGGACCGTACCTACGTCTGTTTGCCACCGTCGCGTCGTGGTATAAAAATTACATACAGATTTCAGTCATTTTGGTATGATTGTGTAACTAACATCCGACCATACATACATACATAGGTCCTAATTTTGGCATTTATAATATTATTAGAAATAATAGGTTTTATTAGGATTTATCAATTATTTTACAAAATGATGTACTTATGTATTTACGTATTATTTGTTGTGCTGTATATCATTATGAACCCATTTGATGTTCTTGCTCGTATAGGTGAGTTTCTTGTACTATGCTATTAGATGTACCTAATAACGTGTTCGTAAATGAAGTTTGCCAAATATTACAACAATACGTATTGATAGTAAGTAGCTTACGTCCGCGGCTAACTCGCACCATGTTTTGTAGTTTCGTTTTCTTTCTTAAAAAAGAAAAGAGTTTCCATCATATTAAAGCAACGATCATACAAGCCAACAACAATAAGTGAACCAATTAGCTAAAACAGCTTCCAAGTCTAAACTCGGTGTTTGCTAGGGTTCATCATTGTTCTCCTATTCTCCTATCCTAAATTAAATGGGGTGGATAATAGTTTTTTGTTTTTCTTTAATAGTCCGAGTGCTAGCAAAAAGGCTTATCGACGCTTCACGTGATCAGAGGGCTGGTGTGTTTCTCGCTCAGAGAATTAGCATTGCCATTCAACGTGACAATGCCGCCAGCCTTTTGGGTACGTTTCCGGTTGACAGTGATGCTGACGAATATTACGATGCCTAAACAAGTTTTTGTTGGGATATTTGTGTTATTTTTTATTATTGATTAATTTTACGTTCGTTTCTTTTTTTGTAATTAAGTGTATACTTATATAGTTTTAATTTAATTATTTTCTTTATTGTAATTATCTTCTCTGAATGAATAAGTTATATCCTAAATTATAGATGAGTGTAGTGAGAAATTGTCCCGCACAAACCCTACGATTAAGGTGAATCATTTTTTAATACCCTATTTACTATAATAAGAACAGAAGTAGTAAACTGTAATTATAAATGTCCTCTAAAATAAATCAACTTTATAATGCGTACATAATAATAAATCAAACACCGATGAGACTTTCATTTGCCCTTGACTTTCAAATCTCGTCGTAGCGAGCACGCACCAAGTGACGCGGAACTTAATTGATTTTATAATTTACTAAAAACTATGTATTAGATTACTAAAAATAGTACATAGTGTACCTACATAAACCAAGGAACAAATTTTCCATCGCAAGAACAATTGGAATAATTAGATTGATTCGTAATTGGCCAATCATGATCAAGCGCTAAGTATTGTTCTTATTTAAACGGTTTCATTCAAATACATTTAACATGGTCACCTCGTTATCTAGTATTAGGTACAGTTGGTAACTAACACTTTTTATACACTCTACTTATATTCCTAGGTCATGTTGTTTCTACTAGGTGGTGACGGCTCTTATTTTTAACTGCTTAAATTTGCGAACACACAGGCAAGCTACCTGATATCATTCAATGCGATGCTGTGCGCATAATCTGTGTATTTATCGAATATCAAGTTCCACTCGCGCAACGTAGTCCGTAGACAGACTCGAGTCACTTTCCTACCATGTTAGCATCTCAAACATCTGTCGTATCGTAATTTAATTGAAATGCAGGTCAGTTCATGAGTAGTAATTAAATGTCTACATTATTATGGACATGGCTGTTGTGGTACAAGGGCGCGCGAACTGTTCTGTATTTGACACAAAACTGTAAGTCGATTGTTAATTTTACTCGTGATGTCCCTGGTGCCGCAGGCGTCCATAGGCTACGGTAACCGCTTACTTACCATCAGGCGGAGCGTACGTCTGTTTGTCACAGCCGACGCCGCAATGTGGTGTAAAAATGATGTAAATATGATATTGTTTATCGAGCACATCCTTAAATTGCGCACCATATTGTGTTTACAACCCAGAAGTACTATGATATTGTTGATATTCGTAAATAAATACCTACATGTAACGTAAAAACTTCCGTTATGATCGTGTGATATGAAGCATGGTGCCGAACTCGCGAGTGCCACAGTGACTGGTGAACTGTAGCAGACATACCGCGGCTCATTGCGGCATGTGTGTGTGTGTGTGTGTGTGTGTGTGTGTGCGGCCGCGTGGGGACCACGTGACAACCGCCACGCGACTCCAAGCTCCTTACCACTACTGTCACCATATAGCTAGAGTTCGTTGGATTGTCTGTTATCAACTATATAATCAAAATTCCCGAGCAATATTAATTTTTATTATCATACCGTCGTCGGTCGAGGACGAAAGGCATGCAGGGCGATAGCGAGCCTTCTGCTGTTGACCGCTGCTGAGTTTATATAAACATGTTAGATATAAACCAATAAGCAACTAAAAGTTTAGATTACTCCGTCGATTCTGTTCTGATCAGCGCGAACTTCTTATTGTTATTTATAATTATTACTTTACTAGCTCATGACGGGATCATACTATAAATAGTTTAAAGAGGGTCATCCACCCCTCAATTGAGCAATTAGGTAGTATTGTTTAGTCTACATAAAATATTAGTATGTCCCAATATTTATATGGTGCGTCATGGCCAGCGTATTGAGGACAAGCTCCCACGCCGTGCGTGCATGCACTAAGTGCGCAGACGCAGCCGCCCGCGGCCCGGCGCGGCGCGGCGCGGTGCGGAGCGGTGCGACTCGCATTTTCTATTGCAAACACACTCGTTATTATGAATCAACAAGGGGCCACAGTCATGGCCAAGGGAATGGGCCGGGCGAGACAATTCTACGAGAAAAACTTAACATCGATTAGTAATAGTTAGTGCCATAAAGAATACAATTGAAATGAGAGATTAGATTGTCGCTCACGGTCGCTTTTTTGCGACTTTTACGATCTGTATATAAGTATTATAGCACTAAAAAACTAATTGACTGATTCTCGTGTTTTATTTATGGTAACAGGACTACTGCAATACCATTCAGACAATAAAAAGTAGGGACAGTAAGAAAAACAAATGGTTAACATTTTTTACAGGCATAAAAAATATCTTAGGTAGCAACAACCAAAAAAAAGTAGTACCTGTCCCGTTATCAGTCAATCTACTACATTTGTTAACCGTAGATACGAGATCTCTAATAGAGTAACATACAAATAAAGTAGGTAGTTACTCAGTGCAGTAGCAGAATTTTGTTTTGACATAAAATCAATGCAACTTGCCCATCTTCTTTATTTTGTGTGGAAAATCGTCGTTTGGTACAGTCAGTAATATAAAATACGAGTGTACAAGAACGAGATGCAGAATGAAAAAAATAAATATTTTGACCTTCTGCAAGTCGTCCTAAGTGGGCAATAGGCATGTAGGACGAGTTGATGCTTCTGATGTTGCAGACAACCGCTTGCCATCAGGCGAACCGTAAGCTTGGTGGTCACCATCGAGGTATAAATAAATTAAAAAAATAAAGTACCCACAGACGTGCTGTCTACTTAACTAAATATAGGTAGGTACAGTGCAACATTGACTTTTCAGTATTAGTCAGTCTATTTAAATGTAGACTGTCTGCGGTCTGCGGTCTGAGAACGTGCTAAGCTTTTATGATACAAGCTGTTGAGAAAAGCTTTACAAGAGCATATCTGTCAGTGACAGTGTTCCTGACGAGATTTGGAATCCAAGAGTCGTCTTAAATCAGGACGATATGCCGTTGAATCAACTTTGCAAACATATCAGTTTTAAAATGTTATACCTAATAGAGTATTTTTTTATAAATATCCCACACCCGTACGCAAATAATTCGATGTTATACTGACACTGTTTAAAAAGAAATAAATAACAAGTATTTGGTGTAATTATGTTGTAGGTAAAACATAGTGCGTGGGACACGCAGACACGTACACGACCAGTCACCGCCACACCGGTCGCTACAACTATATAAATACGAGTTCATTAACATACATAGTATACAATGACACTACCTGACACTCGCGTGAGCTTACAGCACAAAGACACCGACATCTCAAAAGTTTATTAACATTATGTATATATATTATTATATATTATTATGTATAATATTTATTTAACATTGCTGTTTAAGGAAACTCGATAGGTGCGCCAAAAGTTTCCACTCATCAGCAAGGCAAGACGACAAAACGAGCGTTGTCAAGCATTAAAATTAACATAGCGCGGTAATAACTGAGGCACACCTCGGTAACAACTCGTAACTAATATACAAACACTAGTTAATATCCCTGAACACCTCGTCCTTTATATTTAGCTTTAAGGACAACAAACAGGCTTGCTTTCTACGATCTATGACGCTGCACCTTGTTTTTTTTGTGCTGATTTGTAAAAGTTGTACACTCGAGTGATGAGGGCAGAGTGTCCACCTAACAGTACTAGGACACAGCGACAGTCGAGACCAACTAGCGCCTTCTGACACACATATAGCGACACTGAGTCACTGCAGCTAGTCCTGATTTCCTGAATCCAACGTCCACTCTGTCCACCACTGCATCGTGTGAACCAGTTAAGGGACATTCACCGTATCAAACCAGATCCAGTATATTCGTATGGTAAGTTAAACTGCGCTGACCAGTATTGCGAGATAACTTGCCTTTCCGTAGGACATATCCCTTAGTTCTATTTATAGAACACCTCGAAAGCCTGCTTAAGGCTCGCCTTTTCTGTCGTGTAGCGACAGGCACTATACAATATTACTTATTAACTGTATTTTATAGTATTATTTACATATTGTGTAGATTTATGTATAATATGTATAGACAGTAATATCTATAATTGTTAACCCGTGACCCCAGAACGTGTCAGAAAAAGAAATTGAGTTTCTGATAACTTTGAATATCTATTTACTTGTTTATGTGTGTCGAATGTTTATCAATATAAATATTATTACAGCTGAAATAATGAATTACGTTTACACAGTACAGATAAAATATTAAATAAAAAAAGAAACTGTATTAATTGTTAATCATTGACATCCTTGACTTTAAATGATTAGATATGAATCATTCCAATTTGTATATTTCCAGTCTCATGTGAGAATAACAAGATATTTTATGTATAAAATATGTGACATGTCTTTGTCAAACCACAATAATATTTGTTTGTTTCATAATTATCTTGTTGACGGTACTCGTGAACGAGCCAACGCGAGCCGGTGCGGTGGTGGATGGCGGTGTAGCTCGGCGCTCGGCGCTCGGCAGCTTACTTGTAATAGTACGTGTGTATAACAGTGAGCTTACTCCACAAACAACTCACTTAATGTGTAAACTAGTTATAGCTACCAACACACAGTTATACCACTCGTTGTACTAGTGATCGTCGGAAAATTGCGTTCTTACAATTAATTTTATACGCACTTTCAATAATAAACGTCGTTACAATTATATTGGAATGATTGCACGAGGATATAAACAAATTCCTATACATTTTGATTGGTCAATTAAAATTAACTTTTAATAGTAAACAAACAAACATATTTGCTGTATAGTTTACCTTGTAAGTATTCCTATTGTGATACGCGTGGCTAGACGCGTACCTACTAGCTATTACTCAAGATGACAAAAGTTTACTTTTCAGCTATAAATTTTACAATAAACTTTCCAACGCTTTTAATTATTTTTATGTATGTTATGATGACTGTCACTGTAGTCTAGCGATAAAGGAATACAGGTTCGGGTTTGATTTCCACACGAGACAAATATTTGTGTGATTCACAGATATTTGTTTCGAGTTTCGAGTTTGGGTGTAAAGTCCCCCGCGACACAGGTCTGGTTCCCTAGTGCGGGTGTTGTCGTTTTTAACAAATAAATAAAATATTATAATGGGAGCTTAAAATATTCGTACATTTCGAGTGACACAAACATTAGAGTGAGTATTATTGTCACCACGAAGAGGCTCAGAAAGTGCACTATAGGCACATTATGTGTGACTGTGTGTACTGTGTATCATAAGACTAGCTTTTGCCCGCGACTTCGTCCGCGTAGATTTCGATATTACATAGGTCTTTGTTTTAAGTCATCTTCATCATCATCATCATCATTTCAGCCTTTTGCAGTCCACTGCTGGACGTAGGCCTCTCCTAACACGCGCCATAGCACTCTGTCCTCCGCCTTCCGCATCCAGTCAGACCCAGCGACCTTTTTTAGGTCGTCGAACCATCTAGCTGGAGGTTTTTTTTTTGTTTTTTTTAGGTCTACTGGTTTTAAGTGCAATTCATTGATTCCACAACACCCCACTACAGGAGTTGAATTTCATTTTACGTCATTATACTCATTATAGATAACATTTATATAATCAGCGTCCCTGAAAACATCGAAAATGACATCCATATCAATATCTAATAATTTTCACAACTATTTTATCCCCCTATTTCATGGGACCAAACATAGCTGGTGAAATGTGAGTGAGAAACACCTCTGCAAAGGGGTAGCCTTCGGGAAAAAGGCGTGATGTATGTATGTAGGTATCTATGTATGTATTTCATCCCTTAGGGTAAGTTTTTATTATTATATTTCACCCCCTGAACCCATCCCTATCAAAAATATTAAAAACAACATGATAAGTTCCTATACCAATAGGTACTAATTTACAAAACGTTAACTTCAAAACAAAGATCTTTTCATACAACGATTCATCCCCAAATTCACCCTTCCAAAGCCACCTTTGTCAAAAATATTGATGAGGGTATTTTTTATTTTGATAGTAGTACCCCAAAACAAATTTTCAAATCTATAAGTTAAAAAACAAAGAAGTTTCATACAATCGTTTTTATCCCTTTTCACTCCCTTAGGGGATGTATTTTAAAAAACCCTTTCTTAGTACACCTCTAGACATTAGGACAAACACACCCTCCAAATTTCAAGTCGCTACGACCAGCGGTTTAGGCTGTGCGTTGTCTGTCAGTCAGGACAAAGCCTTTTATAATATGTATGGATTTTGTTTATAATAAATGTTCTTACCATTATCAGTGGCATTAAGTTGTAACTTCTACTCGTAATTATAAACATTTCAAAATGATCTAAAAGTTGTTTTTAATTAATTAAAAGATAGTCAAACGTTGTTATTGTTTAATCTACCATCAATTTGGTATCTGTTGTGGGGACAGCTTGTAAGGCATGCCGCATGCGACACACGCGGTTATCACGACACATGTTCATACATATAAATATATTCCGTTTTATAAACTTAACTCAAGGTCACTGACTATTAATAAAATATTCCGCATGGGGATCACTGGGGATACATGTGTAGCGTAGGTATACACTCTGTTTACTCTGTGGGGATTTAAATAAATAGGATTTTATTTTTAGATTAAGAATACTGAAAGTTTAGTACTTACTAACAAAAATCGTAGAAACAATCTTACATAAACAAACTTTACAAAACAAAGCGCATTTACTCGTTCAGTTACTTTTTTGATATTTTTCTTATTTTTCAACTTTATTTGTCGACGGTACATACAAATATTAACTGCTCTCAAATTAATTTACACATAATTTTTATAACTACATATATGAGACATTCACGATTACTTTCACTACCAATACGAACAGAAAAGGAAAGTAAATGTAATAGAAATGTGGAAATGTTCCCGCGTCACATACGAACAGTGTACACATAAGAACCCGAGAATTCAATTATTATTAAGTACTCAGTTAGTATATTGGTATATAGTGTATATTATTGTCTATATAACATTTATATTATAAACTAACTTTTGCCCGCGACTTCGTCCGCGTAGATTTCGATATTACATAGGTCTTTGTTTTAAGTGCAATTCATGAATTTCACAACACCCCACTACTGGAGTTGAATTTCATTTTACGTCAATATAGATAACATTTTCGTAATCAGCGTCCCTGAAAACCTTGAAAACAACATCCATATCAATTTCTAGTAATTTTCACACCTATTTCATCCCATATGGTAAGTTTTTCAAACACCAAAAACAACCCATCAACTCACTTCTTAACTAATTTCTTAAAAAATCGTCAGTCAGTCAGTCAGGACAAAGCCTTTTATAATATCTATGGATTAATTCTCGTAACATAAATATGTTTTTCCACTTTCAGTCAAAGCGAAAATCACCTAATTAAAGTAAGTACTTTAATTAGGTGATTTTCGCTTTGACTGAAAGTGGAAAAACATATAGGATAGCATTTGTTACTAACTGCTGTAGTGTAGTTACTTAACTTTCAAGTTTATTTAGTAAACACGTGTACTTAATACTTAAGTCGATACACCTATTCTTTAAAAGACGATTATTCAATGAAAAAAATGTGGTAATGACAGATTACTGCTAATTGACGTCTCTGAGTGCGGCAGTTAGACAACAATATTTTTAATCCGCGTTGTGTTCTTAAATGCGGCTTGCTAAAACAAATCGGTATAGAGTCTGCCCTCTTTTGCAGCTTTCAGAAGGAACAACGTTCAGATCCATTTTGAAAGTAATTAGGTGTAATATCCTCATAAAATATATGTATGTATTATAATATATGCAGGTTGTATTAGAACCTATCGATAAACATTCGTTTTATGTAGAGTGAACATTTTGAATTGATTTAAAATTTTCACGCAAATTTTACCTACTACTTTATTTACCTGCCTGTAAAATACATTCTTTGTCGTACAATTGTGAGTTTGTACATCTATGCGCTGTAAGCTAAATAGTGAATTTATACAATTAGTTAAACGCATAAGAGCAAAGTTCAACACACAATGTCTGGATTTAGCAAGTCGATGACTGTACAGTGTAGTGTACTTACAGTGTCAACTTGTCTCACAGTGCGCGCCTTCTTGTTGTTATTATGTGTAATATGTTGGTTCATTGGATGTTGTCCTACCGGTGCCACTACCGGCAGATAAATCAGACTAAAAGCAACAAAAGTACAAGATACGAAATTACGAATAGCATAGAACTAAACCAGTATCACAAACTGTGTAGGAACACGTATTGAGTTATTTCGATAAAAACTGTTTGTTTACATAGTGTGTCGGTATCGTGTCGAAAAGTTTACCTTATTGAGCTTCGGCTGTAAGTTGAGAAAGTGTGAAGGTGTGTGTGCGTACCTGTGCGGCGTCGGCGCTGCCAGGAACACGTAGTTGGTGCCGTACGCGCCCGTCAGCAGCACCGGCAGCGCCAGCAGCAGCGCCAGCCGCGCCTGCCAGCGGCCCCAGCCCGAGCACCACTCCTCGCGCACTCCCGACATGTTGCACTGGGACAGTTCTGCGACACAGACTCGAGCGAGGTGCGGACCGGACGGTATGCAGATGTGTTGTGCTCGAGGAGGATGGCGCGGCCGAGATTATCTAGCGATAAGTCGCGTCCCTCCCGGCGGAAGGTCGGCGCGGCAGTGCGGGCAGCGCGGCGGCGGGCGCGAGAGCCGCGCGCCCACGCGCCGCGCCGGCCGGCGGCTGGCTCGCCACTCGCCCCGCTCCCGCTGCCGCCACACCCGCTCCGCTTCAGGACCACCTGTTTCAGCTTGTGGCTCGAAGCTAAACCGAGACACTGTACGCGATTGACAGTTGACCCACTATGTGATAACGCGCGCCGACACATTCCCCACTCTATTCCTCTCACTAAAAGTTCAAGTTGCGCTAGCACGGCGACACTCGCGGAAGCGACTCCGCAGCCACGTGCTCGCGCTTGGACATAAACACAAAAATAAATATGTAACTAACCGCTGTTACTCGTACACGCTACACCGGTGAAGGTAACGCCTTACCAGAACAATTTTTCACGAGTTATTTATTGATATTAGGCAGAGCGCCAAGTAGGACAATGACACATCATCGCACTTTAGTTCTTCCTACGAACACGAGCAGGTAGTGAGTGACCGGTACATTGTACCGCGCCGCACATGTGCTATACCACACACTTGCACCACCACACTGTCCACTCTGTGACGCACTGACATGACGCGCCGCAGAGCAGGGGACCGCCGCACACACGGAACAGAAAAAACAAGTGGAAGTGTGAAGTGGGCGTGGCGCGCGTGCCACAAGTAAGCGTAGTTCCGCATACTCTACTTTATACCGTCTCCATTCGTGTTTTACATCAAGTCGAGTCAGTCTTCTTGTGCTCTGCTTTGTTTTACGTGATTTAACCGCGAATATGCCTTATTGTGCCATTTTGCAGTGTAAAAATGATAGTAGAAAAATAAATCTAAGAAATGGAGGTATCTCATACCACCGGTAAGTAACGATATAGTAGTTTTTCAAAAAAATCAATTGAATTTCAAATAATTAAAAATAAAATAAAATATCGAATTAAAATCAACCTTAACGTATTAGAAATAAAGATTGTTTTGGATTACATACGCCATTGTTTTTATTCTGGAACATTCTGCCCAACTCAACAAACTGACATGCCATTGACCTCACCACTAATTAGTGATGAGGTCAAATGGGATGTCAGTTTTATCGATATATGCATTTTATATTAAAATTCATTTAAATAATTAAAATTATGAAAATTATTTATTAATAAATTATTAATGAAAATTATTTAGAGAGAATTTTAATTAATAAAATTAATTAAAAGTCTCAGAAAAATAAATTAACGATTGTCAAATGGTTTTTTACCCTTACAATTTATATCTAAGTACCTGTTTGTGCCATCGAGTACCCTAATATATCTTTTAGGTTTATTTATATTATATTTCTATTTGCCTGTTAATCAAAGCGCAGAAACCTGTTTCCATTACCCTTCAAATTCATACGGCGATATTATAATAAATTGGGTTAAATGGATGTTTGTTTTATTTTAATAAATAAATAAAAATTATATCGGTTCAGCCGACGACTAGATACTTGAAACAGTTTGAACTCTATTAGGTGTGCCATACATTTTAGAGAGATCGTATTATAATATGCGTTTATAATCTGCTGAGCCGCATGAAAAAGCTAGTTATCGTATAGACTTGTATTTTTCAACCAGTAATAAAAATAATAATAGTAATTAATACATTTTGAACATCACTCTGATGTTAAAAATAATGTATTTATTATTATTTTTAATCGTAATTTAATTGTAATTAGATCGCAGTAAAAACAGTTCAATTTCTGTAGGTAAAAATCGGGGATCCCTCATAATATATCCAGTTATGCAAGTGTTGAACTAGATTACACAAATATCAAAGATTACTAAAAGCGTTTTATATCCTTTATTTACTTTAACTTTTTTCTCTAAATTAACTTTATTTTTGATCAGAAACAAAATCGATAATGTATAATCATATTTTGTTGTGCCACATCACTATTTGATAAACGAATGATTATAATGTTTTAAGGCAATGTCATCCTTATAGCATGATTTTAAGGTTCAATTTATTTTACCTAAAATACACTGCCATCTCTTGTCGAATGGCTGAATTTCTTTAGAAAATTTATGCTTAAATTTAAAGATACAACGTCACGATAAACGTCATAAATACTTTTGTTTGATATTGCAAAGTAGTCTTTATTCTTAAGTACTAAAGTGTGTTTTGCTTCGCGGTTTATATAGTATAAGCCAATATGGGTTTGAAGATATTTGACCAATTAAAACAATTTTTTACTAGTAGTGCACTGTTTGTATGTGTGAGTTTGGCGACACTGGTTCCAGTACTAATTGTATCCTATCGCACTTCCACTTGTTTTTTCTGTTCCGTGGCCGCACACGACCGGTATCCGGTCAATGTTACCATAACATAGATTTTTAGGGATTACTAACTGTAGATTCAGTCAGCCGCTAATATTAGGAATGATATTAATAAACAGATTATTTCGCACAACGTATCACTCAGCAGACACAGGATGTCCACGCACTACTCAAGTGTGTGTTATCGCGATCTGTTCACTGTTGTGTCTAACTTACAGCTTGTTTTGTTAATGCTGTTATTAATTACCTACATAATATTGTGTCCTATATTTATATGATATCAGATCTCGATAAGCCACTTATTTCTAAGCTTTTTTAATCGTGTAGTTTACTGCTTTCCTAAAAATCTAGGGTAAGTAATTAGGTAAGTATCCATTTACTACAACGTTCGAAGAAGAACAAGTGACATTCGGCAAAAGCTTTTTATAGCTAACCAGGGAAGTCAACGAGTGTCACCGCAGGGTAACTAATCCAATATTATACTTTTTGGACCAACATACTAATGCAACACTAAAAGACCGTGGTTGATTCGCAAAATTGTCAATGTTCTGCACCTGATTGTTCTCGAGGAATACTTATCATCTTCGGTTAAGGCACTGAAAATAGACTGAAAGGTTACTCTACAGACACAGTTGTATTATTAATATTATAATATTTATTATTCAATAAGCTTGGTACATTAACAATGTTTGACTGGCTTCTTGGCCTAGTAGTTATTGACCCTGACTGCTAAGCTGGAGGTCGTGGGTTCGATTCCCGTCCAGGACAAATCTTTGTGTGATAAGCATGACTGTTTGTTCTGTGTGGAAAATAAATCTGCAAATCTTACTGAAAATGAAATGGTTGATTTAAATCCTATTGAACCCAATTATGTCCCTCGGGATCCAGACACGACTATTTGTGAAGAACCAAGCGATTATCTGGAAACAGAAGAAGCTTTTAGTACTACGGTAGACATGACAGCTACAGCCTCCTGATTCTGAGCTGTCGGAATATTTTCGGCCAGAACTGTCAGTTTATTTAAAGTTAAAAAACAGAAATGTTAAGAAAATAGATGGATGTAGAAAAAAATTATATATTAATCAGTTTTTAATTTTCTTTACGGTAAACTAATTTCTAACACTTAATAACATATTATGCTGTAAAAATATGTCGTTCTAAGATTCGAAAAAGTTTACGATCCGGGAGCAATCTGATGGGTTAGAATCAGGGCCCAGGTCACACTATCGAACCACAGGCAGACAGACTGACTACATGTTTAGGGAAAGTTAAGCATTGCAAATGTGTTTCCTGTCTAGGTTTACACATTGTTAGGTTTAAGAGCAGTATTAGAACTGTACTCAAACATACCATGTTAAGTACATTAGTTTATTACGATTTTAGTTCACTTACAGTGCAGTGTATAAAGTTAATATTATCACGTGACGTTTAACCGTGATAAGTACATTAGATAGAGGTACTAATACTAACGGTGAAAGCTAACGTGGCTTGACAGTAATTGTCGTCAAGTTTCCGTACATGTACATACATGTAGGTACAATAACAAAAACAAGTGTTAGTATGCAGTTGACGTCTGGCTGGTCAGTGGTCAGCCATGACCACGGTCCACCTGGACAGACCACAACGCTGAGTTGACCTTTGACAATATTACCTATACAAAAGTAAACAAACATACTTTAGCATTTATAATATTAGAATGAACACCGATCGAGAGTCGAGAGCGATCTTGTGAACTTGTGATCGCTGACGAGTGCGACCACGCACTATGTTGTATGCAGATTGTCCCCACCGTTATAATCACCACTATTCACCACTCGGCATGACTAGGTACCTACTACATTTTAATCCAGAGTACTAAAATACCATTTGTACTCACTTAATGTAATAAGTAGGTATTAATTAGTTGGTAAGTAAAACGGTTTAATGTATTTAAGGGCCAAGTAGACTTGGTAGAGATTTTAACTTAAGATAAAGTAAAAAAGTCTTCAATATTGGCTATTACTGTTTGCTATGTCTGATGCCTTACAACTTACAAGACTTGGATAAAAATAATTGATACAGCCCTTATTAAATAAAGTTGTTATTGTAAGTGAACTATCTTGAACTCATTTCCGAGGAAAACGCGGTAATTAACCTATACCTAAGGGCCTCCTACATTACAGTTCACAAGGCTATATTTGTTCTTAATAGAGACGTACTTAAACTTATGCAAACTAAATCCACAGATTCCTTTATCACAAAGTCCTGACGTCACAGCGTGGTTAGCCATTAAATTTATACGAAAATTAAGTTGAGTAAATATAGGTAACTTGAAACATAAAACGAAGCAAATCCATACATAATTAAGTCCTGACTGATTCACTGATGACATAATAGTACATTATGATATAAGTGCAGTAAGTTGATAATTAATTAATTAGTAATCATCAAAGCGCACGAATGTCATACGACGTTTTATAACATATTTGCGAGGACATAAATAAAATTCTGACTTTCTTAGAAAAAAACAATTACATCGAAAAGAAAAAGCGCGCGGAATAATTTTTACTTGTCACAAATTATCGAATTTTTTGTAATACCACTTTTCTGACATAAAAACTCTTTGCTAAGATTTAAAAAAACTGGCCAAGTGCGTGTCGGGCCCCGCACAGTGTAGGGTTCCGTAGTAGCCCGTTATATTATTTTGTTTTTAAATGCAGGTCTTTACCCATCATAAAACTACTATACACTAACTAGTCACTATAAAGGATTCATGCTAAGGATTTTGTATTTGGTACAAAATTATCCAACACCCAAGTTCAACGACTATTACTGCTAAATTAATAAAGTTATCTTAACTGCTATAATTTTCATTTAAAGTTCATGAAATGCACTATCATCATGAATTTTTCCAGATCTTTCAAGCCAGCAGTTTAGCTTTTAAAGGGCGGGGAGGCCCTACTGGAACAAAAATTTGCTCTTTAATGTTTAATATTTCGTAAATGGACCATTAAATCGAAAAATAATGTTAGTAAACCCCAAGTCATTTTAGAAGACCTATTCAACGATACCCCACACGATGGGGTAGACGACAAAAAAAAATATTCATCCCCACTTCACATGTATGGGAGCTACCCCAAAAAAAAAATTTTCCAAAATTTTATTTTACCACTTTGTCGACGTAATTGATATACATACTCCTACAAAATTACAGCTTTTTAGTACTAACGATCTTTTAGCAAAACCTCGGACAGACAGACAGACAGACGGACATAACGAAACTATAAGAGTTCCTAGTCAGAACTACGGAACCCTAAAAAGTACCGTTCGTTTTAGACGGAGCATCTTGATTACTAGTCTGTGATCGTGAGAAGCCGTGCATTTTACTTTACATTACCGCACTAGTGCGTAATGAGGTACATTACGTCACTGAAATTGGTGAAATAAGAGACCCTTTACAAGCAAATATGTTATAAACATAATATATGTACGATACACGTTCGGTTCCACATTCATAACTTACTTGACCTTACACACAAATAGTATAATAATTTTGAGTCTGTTGCATGCAATTATCACAAATTGACCCAAATCTTTCATTTAGATACAAAGTGTACCTACTGATATATTTTAGCGAATAGATAGCCTACAGAGATTACATTGTTGTTTTTACGAATATAACTGACAAAATATAACTACAAACAAAATGCCACCAACCGCGAGACATTATCGGTGTTTTCCCGTAAAATTATTATTAATTATTATTTATTTTGTTTCTGTATTACCCTCAAGTCAACTGACAGAAAATGTCTTTGGCATTAAATTCGCCTTTGTGCATGACGTTTATTATATAACACTGGTCTACATCAAAATTGCCTTTTAAATGAAGATGTACTTCTTATATCGATAGTATTTAACTTGCTGAATCTAAATATACAACTTAAAATTCATAGTTAGCTCTTATTTTTCATTTATGACATATTTAATATAATAGCAAATTTGTCATATTAACGATGACAGTTCAAAATATTGATTGAATACCTGTGTAAAATTTGGTAATAAAGTAATGTTTGTTGTGCCTTACACTATCTGTAATAAGTTGATCAGTTAAAACGTGAAATTTCCTTAGTTTTTATTACATTTAACATAACATAACATAGCATCACGCCTTTTTCCCCGAAGGGGTAGGCAGAGGTGTTTTACACCCACATTTCGCCAGCTATGTTTGGTCCCATGAAATAGGGGGCGAGCCTATTGTCATCAACCGGGAACATTTGTTTACCAAACTCCGGGAAAATCTTAATACTGAAATTTCATGATAGAAAAACCCAATACCATTTTCACCCAACCCGGGAATCGAACCCGGGACCTCTTGCACAGCAGTCGTATACACTTCCCGCTGCGCCACCGAGGCAGTCATTACTATATACTATATGCAGGCAGTATTACATTTATGTTGTAAAATCTACTGTTTTGACCATGTCGCGTAATTGTGTTAATAGTGCACACAACTTTTGCTACAAGATGTGGTAATGTGACCCTTAGTAACCAAAGATGCTCAATAACTCAGCGTTTACGTTTATACGAAACTGCTTATTTTTATTACAATTAAAAACCAAGACAAATCGTGAGTACCGCATTAGTAGCAGTACTTGCTCTATAATTTCTTCTACCACCTTTGCATACTAAATTGGGACCAATGAAAAACTTTGCCAAGGCTCTCAACAAAGATGGACCAGCATTCAAATACCTGCAAACTAAATTTCCTTGCATAAGTAGGTAACGAAAGAAGGAATCTTTGTCGATCCTCAAATAAGAGAGATTTAAAGAGACCAAAACTTTGATTCAGTTTGACAGGGCTTTGAAAAACAAGCGTGGGAGTCTTTTAGGGTAGTCGTTGCTAGTTTTCTAGATACTAGGAGAAGTGAAAAATATGTTGAACTTCTTAAGTAAGTAATTATATCAAGTGGGTAGTAAAATATTAATGAAAATCATGTAACGGATAATTTTTTGAAATATATTTTTGTTCTTGAACATTTTACTAAGTTATATTTTAATACAAGGCATAATTTTTTAATAAGAGCTAATTATTAAAATCTATCTGTGTTATCGTATTCCTTAATTAATTGGAAAATATAGCATTTAATAAAAAGGCACACAAAAAGTTAAATTTTGTAGACCAGTGTAATCATCATCATCAGCAACCCATTAAGTCCTACTGCTGGGATCGGGTCTCCTCTCCTCTAACTAGAGAGCTGAGAGAGATAATAAATAAATTAAATTTAACATAACATTGATATTATTAAGTATATTTATAATATTAAGAATGACACTTGAAAAATTAATTTAAAACATTCTTTGACTTATTGTATATAATAGGTATATCTAACTGACCAATGGGATTAATGTAAGAAGGATGAAATTATATTATTATTGTGAGCTACTTATTCACTAACAATGCTTGACATTGTACAAATCGTGTTTATTCTATTGTTATTTGAATATTATTCTGCTTTGAGTTATATTGTAAGTACTAGGTACCTAATTGAATTTATTCATTTTTGTCATAATAAACAAATTTTTATTTGACAGTCCGAGCCCGCAGTTGGTCTATTATATTTAGCTGCCTTATTTATATTATCTGTAAGTAAGTAAATGGGTATTATCTACACATAATATGTTGTAATTTTATTCCTATATTAATATTAAATAATATTTTACCTCCTGGTACCTTGTGATATGAAAGGAGACATAAAACAATACGGTAATAGTTGCTCTTGATATAATGACAGGCGTTTGTTTACAACAATTTAATTTATTAAGTACTTATTTGTTTAGAGCATGTATAAGTAAAATATAAATAGATGTTTTATTTAGAAGTTTGTTATAATAAACATTGTTATGATATATTTTATGTAGATTTAATTGAAAAAAAAAAAACAATTGTTAATGTTTTAATTTAGAAGCGCAAGACAAAATGATCATACGTAAATATAAAACGCCAAGCCAACAATGCAAAGTACAAAAGAAAAAACAAGACCAATTAATTTGCTTTTGAATTACTTACTGAATACACACTCTACTAGACAGACAAGTCACATGGAATATCGCAATGTTACCAAAAAGTATTTGCAATATAAAATAAATATAACCTTCTCATAAATAATTAAATACCTACTAAAGAAGGTACTACCAGAACTACCCACTGGCTATATGGGCTCCGACGTGTGGAAGTAAAAAATCGTAACATAGGTAGTAGTAGGAATATTTCTACAAGGCCATCTCCCAAAATTTATGTCTTCTGAATCAGAATCAGAAATAATTTATGTGTAAAAACAGAGGTACAAAATATCTTAAAAATAGGTATCCATGTTTTGCCACTCGGGCATGCAAATCATCAACATCATCATCATCATAAAGGTATACAAACAATAAACAGACACCACTTCATCTATAAAACATTATATAATATTAAAAAATAAAAATATAGTGCATAATTAGTTGTGCGATCTTTCAAAAGCATTTGATTGTGTGGAACGGTCCATAGAATGCTTAGCCACTATGGTGTTTGGGATTCTGCATTTAATCTCATTGCCATTTACCTAAGTGATAAAATACAATCATCATCATCAGCTGATGTATATCATAGATAGCTGAGAGGGTTTAGGCCATAAATCCTCCTAGGCCTAGCGCGGGTTAGTGAATCAGACAAACATATACTTAGAATTTCTTCTAGGGTATGTGGGTTTCCTCACGATGGTTTCCTTCACCGTTAGTAGATGGTAAGTCACTTAACTAGTACATATATATTCCAGAAAGTGAAAATCCACATTGGTACTGCCAGTCGGAATCAAACTCGGACCGCATGATTTCCATGTCAGTCACTTTATACATTCGGCCACCAACGCTCGATATAATGCAGTACGTAAACATACTTAAATGATAAAAATAGTCTTTTGTATTACCAGCAAAAATGGGCGTTCCCTAGGGTTCGATCTTCGGACCTTTTCTATTTCTAGTGTAAGTACACAAATAAAAAATTTGCCATTCCTATTACAAGATTTTGGTGACATATAATGCAATTTGCAGAGGATACATCTTTATTATTTAAAATCAATGGTAAACAAAGTAATTTCGATGTTTTATTAAGCTCTTTGGCAAAAGTTCTAGACTGCAAATAATTGCTGTGAACCAGTCCAGAACCAAATTCTATTGTTGAATTCAAAGAACTCTAAATGTGTCAAGTTCACAATGCATAAATAAACTATAAATAAATAAAGGTATTATCATCTGAACATTTTTCATTGTCATAAATCTAATTTGCTCGTACATCTACCTTCTTATATACTAATTAAAACAATTAATTAAATAAATCAATAATTACTTTCAGACTACTGAGTTACTGAGTAATGTTTCTAATTGGAGTATACCCTTTACTAATACATTTCCATACGATTGTAAGTTGTCGATGTCTCAGCGTACAGTCGTACTACTGGAGTGACGAAGACTCGGTCACTCGGTGGTGTTCAGCAGCGGCACCTGTCCTACGTCACGCACCTTGAGAATAGACTTGAAGAGCGCACGCGAATTGTAATGTTATCAGCGCGGGTGTTAGACGCCGCGGCGGCGCGGCGCGCGCTCGTGTCAGTGCGCGCGCGATCATGGCAGGGACGGGCACGGCCGAGGCGGGCACGGTCGAGGCGGGCACGGTCGAGGCGGGCACGGCCAAGGAGGGCACGGTCGAGGCTGACACGGAGTGCGCAGACGGCGCTGCCAGCGCGCGCAGCAGCACCACCAACCACAAGGACAAGAGCGGCGCCGACACGCTGGAGGCGGCGCTGGCCCAGCTCGGCCCCTTCGGCTTCTACCACGGATACGTGCTGGTCATGCTGTGCATCCCCAATCTGCTCGCCGTCATGTACTCGCTCAACTACGTGTTCGTCGCCGACCAGGTGCCCTTCCGGTCAGTACCCACCACCTCAGCGTCTGAGTGGACTCACAGTGGTTCACTTGTACTTGTAAATAAGACGATCATTCTATTTATCCGCTGTACTTAGGCTTGGTTACTTGCAACTTGCTGCGAATCGAGTCTACACTATCTAGAGTTTATAAAGAAAACGTTTTATGTTCTTTGACTTCAATCTGATTTCATTTTATGATAAGATCATTCGTGAAAGTAAGGAAGTGCGGCCTCTTTAGGAATTTCTATTATTATGACAAGTTATGTGTCTTTAGCTTATTATATAAAGTGCCATAACGTTAAAATCTACTACTTAAAATCTCACGAAAGTTTAACAATATTCGTGTGTTTAAGGAAAAACCTACGATATCAGGCAGGTTATATAATTATATAATTATTATTTGTTATGTATAAATGACCGGTTTACAACATAAGTTACCTTGATACATATTCTACAATATTTTTTAGTTTCATTGTCTAACATTGTATTAAAAGATAAATCCTACCTACGTAATAAACGTTATTATCGGATTATTTGGGATCAAATGAATGGTAATAGTTAACAATGCCAATTAATAATATATAATCTGTAGTGTCAGGCATGCAGGTAATTATGTGTGTCGTATCTTGATTCGTGTGCACCTAACTAATAGGTAGGTTACATCGTCGAGTAGACGCGTCTATAAGTCTATACCTAGTCGATAACCCGTTTGATATATAGTTCATAATCTTGGTCGATCTTTTTATTAGAATAACTTTAGTCTCACAAATAGATACGTCAATAATATATAAAATAACATCGATTTATAATTTTAAGTAAATTTGTTTTCTAAATAAGACACGTAATGATAAACAGATTGTCTGGCTGCTTGTGGCTCTGCGGAGCAGCATCACTCACAACTTGTATCTTATCGTCGCGATGTTTCGATAACAATCACTGTGCAATACTCTCGGCCTCGAGCCATTACAATCAAGTGCTCAAATTCTACTGTATCTTTTAAATTCATTGTAATTATTGGCCACTGGCTGTTGCCGACGGGCCCATGTCACTCAGCAGCCTATTATTCCTATAGAAAAAAATAATTGATCCGTAGCTCCCTTAGAAAGAAGGACAAAACCAACAAACAAACAGACTTTCGCATTTACAGATGAACCATTTCCTCTTTTTCATTAGTTATAGTGCACGAGAGGATGAGTTCTCTATTACATCACTCTGATAGTCTCATCATAAACTATAGGTAACGGTAGTTATGAGAGAGACCAGGCGCAGGCGCAGTGGCTAGCTAAGTAGAAATTATTTTCGAAAACGAACATAAATTCATCAACTAACTTCAAGTTTTTGGTAGCAACTTTGGTTTTGAGCTTCTGACGTAATTAATCCCTCTCTAGGATTGTATGTAAAATGTAAGTAAGTATTCAAATAATGAATACTAAATGACCGAAGTAGTGAAAGTGAAAACAATAATAGAAGAATTACAAAACACCATTTATTTTTAAAAAAGCAGCCAGGCTGTCTTGAGTGTTTCTGAAATGGCGCTACCATCTACCATGTCGACGAACTAATAAAACAAATGTACTGTTATTTTTTTATCGAATTTGTGTGAATCGTTACTTTAATTATAATGTTAATTTATACGGCGACAAAGTGCAAGATATAGCGTACGTTTGCTATTTTAGCAATTAAGTATTTTTTTTTTTTTTTTACGACGCTTTACTTCGAAAGTAATCCGTGGGGAAGCCAAATAACACAATGGTTGCGGCCAAGAAACAGAAAAAGACTATCGAGTCTATCAACTCTCGATTGGCGCTGGTTATGAAATCTGGCAAATACTGTTTGGGATACAAACAGACGTTGAAGACCCTCCGCCAAGGCAAGGCTAAGTTGGTCATCATCGCCAAGAACGCTCCTCCTCTAAGGAAATCTGAGATTGAGTACTATGCGCTCCTGGCTAAGACTGGTGTCCATCACTACAGTGGAAACAACATTGAGTTAGGCACAGCTTGCGGAAAATACTACAGGGTATGCACACTTGCCATCACTGACCCTGGCGACTCTGACATCATCACCACCCTGCCTGAATCACAGGTTTAGATGTTTAGAAATTCACCGGTACAGCGATGCAGCGGTGCAGCCACGCTGTGGGTGCAGCGGTGCAGCGGTTCAGCGGTGTCGATTACCTATGTATTCACTATCCCGTTACTACCTACTTACTTACAGTGTCATGTGGAGCTGACTGTTTACAAACATCAAACGGAGTGTTTCAGAACTCCACACAGTCATACTAAACTTACTGACACATGAACTCTTAAATATTTACCGCAAAGCAATTCCAGAAACTTATAGAAAGTGAAAAAATTTAACTATTTTCTTTTACTCTTCTTGTTTTATTTAAGAGTTACACTTTTGTCGGTGATGCAATATCTACAAAATACGTTTCACTTCTAATTTGAACAACATAATTATATTGAATTTCGAAGTTAGAGAATGCAGACCGGCGTAATTGATATTAATTTTAGCTTGATACCGCGTTGAGAAAAAATCCTTTTGAGGTATAGAATTCTAAAAACTGGTCTATTCTCAAATTGAGTACCTATTGTGTCGCAATCCGTCGTCGTCGTGGTGTCAACAGTCAACACACTTATCGTCACGGACACATTAGTTACACAGGTCATTATACTTACCTTTAGTGCACCACGAGTTACTAACACTTTACAAATGTTCACATCAACAATGTTTCACAATTTTGCAATCTCCTACCGCACCGTTGTTACCACGTTTAAGAATTTGAGTTTATAGTCAAATCTATTGTTATTCATAAGGTCGAATATAGCATGTGTGGCAAACTGGCAAGACCTTTATGTGAATCGAAGAGCTGAACATCGCTCGCATTAATGAGTACGAGAGGTGATTAACAATTCGCACATCTTCTAAAAAACTGTCATAACACAAAAATATTAGGTTTTTAGATAATACTACGAATAACTTTAGTTTTCATTGATAAATAATTCAAAAAAACCGGCACAACTATATCGTTAACAAATAAATATAATTAAAAAAAATTAATAACCCGACTGCAGAAAATCAACAGAGAGAAACGCACTTAAAAGATCGTAAAATTATTGCACTATTATTATACTTACCTGATTAAATTTAAATACATAACATATGTATACATTTGTAATCTCCATTTGATTCTCTTTATTTTGATACTCTACTCGATAGGTTTGGTTAAAAAAAATAATAGAATAACTTACAATTTGGAACCATACAATTATGTATAATCTCTTTTTGAATGTATGTAATCTCCTTTTGATTCTCTTTATTTTGATACCAAACTCGATAGGTTTGGTTAACAAAAAAATTTAACTTTTTACAATTTGGCGTCAAAAGCCCGCCGTTTAGGTCTTTTTATTCTTAAAACCTATCTAAGGACACTTGGGTTTTCTAGACGAATCTAACGATACCCTAATTGTCAAAATCCATCCAGCCGTTTGAAAGATTCGTGGGAATAAAGAAATTTACAAACATACAAGATACGCGCGAAAAACAATACCCGTCCTGACAGTCGGGTAAAAAGTGTCATATCATTTATTTATTTTTTTTTTATTGAAAATCATCATAAATATTAACAAAATTTTGCTTTTTAGAATACCCTCCCGTAGGCTTCTAAATATAGCACCAAATTAAAAAAGTTATATAATATTAACAAATAATTTTGTAATCATTATAGCATTGGTAAATCTAACAAAACTTTAAATGCTCATTATCTCAAAACTGCACTTTCCGTGTTACAACAGTTTTTTAGAGGACGTGCGAATTAGGTAGGTAAGTATATTGCAATTAGTAGATAATAAGTATCAAGAAGTTTATACCTTTAATACTATCCGCTCAGCTGTATACATACACTAAACTTGTGAATGATGTTATGACTCTTACAACTATTATTACTACTCGTACTTCACTATCCATACAGTTGTACACCATCACATAATACATGATATATATATACTTACTTTTTTGTTCAGCAAATTGTCTTTCCCTTCTTTCTAAGAAAAACAATAGGCTCACCCCTTATTCATCATTTCAACCTATAAACGTCCAACTGCTTTTGGGCTAAGGACTCCTCCTTTGTGAAGGGAATTTAGCCTACCTACTACACCACGCTGGCCAGACGGGCAGGTCTAAGGTTTGTTTAGAATTTTCCTTTTCTCACAGTGCTCTTGTCTGCTTAAGGTTACTCCCTTAGTCGCCTTGTACGACACTCACGGATTGAGATGGGGTAGTTTTACATTATGTATTGTTAATCCGTCACTACACGGATATCCTCTATTACATGGGACGTATCACGTAACATAGCTCGAAATGTGGGTGTTATACACCTCTGCCTACCCCATCGGGTAAAAAGGCGTGATATTATGTATTCTCTCTAATAATGACAAAACTATGTAGCTATAAATAAATTATTATTATACTACAGAAGCATAATACATACTACAAAAACTTGTGACACTACAAACATTTTGTAACTTATTTCTTTGAGAACCTCCACGCAGGAGTTAAGTTTAGTACTAGACTATTGGGTTCTTCAAAATTGAAGAAATAGGTTTTTTAAGCGTCGTCGGCAACTCGCTCGTGATGTCCTTGTTGTCACAGGCGTCTGTTTGCTGTCGCGGACGAATGTTCCTGCGCTCCCGTGACCACAGCAGAGCGCGACGAGAGGAACACCTTGGGGTTTTAGTGGGTGCGAGCCCCACATAACCCCTCGGTTCTTTCCCCAAGATGCGTCAGGCATTTCCCCAAGTAAAAAAAAACTGTGTCTGTGCTACTGTCCCTCGTGGCGTGGTATCCAAAATGTTAGTTGGTACGTTTCAGTTGCGTCGTGCCGGAGTGCGAGCGGCACCACGTGCACTTCGACAACGAGGTGGCGGCGGCGCTGTTGCCGCCCGGCGCCGGCGCCGCGCGCTGCAGCCGCTACGCGCCGCTCGGCGACGCCGCCGGCGACGCGCTGTGCGACAGGGAACACTTCCACCTCAACGACACCATCGCCTGCGACACCTTCGTCTACCAGAATGGAGACACCATCTTCGCCGAGGTGACTTAAACTGTGTAACACTCCCAGATTCCATGAAACGCCTCAAAAAGCATAGAATACCGCCAATAAGATCCTAAACAAAATGGTATAGACCGACCGCTTTTAAAAACTTATAACTGTTTTCACGAAAGTACCTTGAACAGGTTTTCTGTTGACTCAGTCACGTGGCACTAGACAGCTCAATCCCATTAAATATATTTTTGGAAATGTAAATGAAACATACTCGAGATACATTAAGTCAATATCAGTGATACACATACACAAACAGTGAATTCTACTTTAGTACCTCATTAAGAGATTAGCTTCCAAGCCTTATCGTAATAGCTGTTTGTTCTCCCTACAATTAGATTACAAGTCGCGTGTCACTCGGCAAAAAGTCATCTCACATGACCCACCCACTTCGTTCGATATACCTAGGTGTTCTCCTGCAAGCGCCGTCTGACAAGACCTGCTATCTTCTTGCTGGCTTTAGTCGCATTCCACCACAGCACCGGAAAGGTGTTCTGCTTGCTAGAAGTTGTCCATTTATCTGCTGCTTTGTCTTGTCTAACATAACTTTGGGCCTCCGAAGCGTCTTCCAGAGCATACGGCCCAGCTGTATTATTGCACTAGCAATGAGTAGGTACAGGTGCCTCACATCCGCTAATCAATCATCTTAACATTAACTTCTAAATGAAGCAAATGCGCGACGTCCAATCTAATCTGGATTGACTCCGTGCCACTTGCCACATCACGTCACATCACGTCGTTTTTAACCTTTGTGCACACGTAGCTTGTTTTTACAAAAGCCCTTGTTGCCCGCTCTTTTAATTAATTAATGATTATTTATCAGAAATAAACCTTTTCGTAAATTGCTATTTGGACGTTCTCTTTGGAGATTTGCATCAACAAAGCACTAAAGTTGATGGATCTTGTTCTGTCAATGTTGTACAGTGTAATGTTCAGCAGACACTTTCAGCAGTACTGAGTGGTTTGTCTGTATGTTGTGGCACAGTTCAACCTGGCGTGTCGCGAGTGGCTCCGCACGCTGGTGGGCACGGTGCGCAACGCGGCGCTGCCGCTCGCGCTCGTCCTCACCGGCTACACGTCCGACACGTGAGTGCACTCTCTACTACATTCACATACCATTTACACAGACAGAAACACAAAGAATCCTCAGTTCGCTAACTGTGAGATACCGAAGCGTACCCAATGCGACGCCACGGCTGTTGTCGAGCACAAATACATTTGTAGTGAAGCGTGACCAATAGTGACCATCACATATAACACGCTCTCGTCACAATAACAATAACATCATCACAACACAGAAAAACTTCAATTTCCAATATTGCCTCGCCCGCCACTAATCATAACAAGTACATCATTTATCCTCTATATTAAAACAAAAGACCATTTTTGAGATCAAAAATGTTCACAAACTCAACTGTTGCCAACACAGTAAGTACATACAATAAGTTTTTGTTTCACAGTCCTAAATTTTGTTGTGGTCCAAGTTACAACCTAACTAAGTTTTTGAAGGTTTAAGTTATACCATAATAAATTATTTATTTATCTAATAATATGTAAAGCTTAAAATTTAATATTAAATTATTGCTAAAACAAAAATTATTATTATTATCATGTAATAATTTTGTAATAATTATTTTTAGTTAAAAATTGACAAACATTACATAACTTTATAGTGTCAGTTAGATTGGTGTCGCAAATAGTTGCGTCCTATGGAGATGGGTGGGGAGGGGTCCTGCTGTTAGACCAAAAGTCATTTGACAAAATTACACTTGACAAACAAGGTTTGGCCAATTGATCATTTTACAATTAATCATTTTACAAATGACTCACTTTTCCTAATGATCAACACTTAAATTTACATTTTACAAATAATTATTTTACAAAATGAACATTTGACAAATTAGTTATTAGATAAAACTACTAAAAAACGTTTGATAAAATGTATTGATTGACAAGTGTTTAGTTTATTAATAAATCTAAAAATAGACATGGTATGTATATATATACACATTATTTGGAAAATAATTATTTATTATCATTTTAATACACTTGTGTAAGCAATGTTTCTGTTATATATTAGGTATTTATAATTTTAATAATTTTGCTTCCGAATAATCGTCTTTCAACATTAATATTCTATTAATCCGTTCCTCTTTGGAGACATATTTATTTTTCTTTTTTTCCGGAGGAACACCTGTCATTTTTTGTTCAAATGCACTCTCGTTGCTTATAGTTTCTTTAATTAGTTCTTTATTTTATCCCACAGAGAAAGGCAAAGGGTCATAGTATACCCAAACAGCTTAAGTTAGCGAGGAGCGAAGCGACGAGCGTGTTAGGTTGACATAAGCACAGCGCATGACCCGAGCGAGCGAAGCGAGCGTGCCGCGGCAGCGGCCGAGCGGCGAGTGCCAGAAACGACTTTACGGCGTTTCTCCCATTAATATGATGATGATGATAATTCATGATGATGATGATTCATTTAAAACAAATTCATATTGCTTGCCTTCTATATGTTCTTGTAGCTTACCTGTGAATAATCTGCCCCAAATGAAAATTGCAACCATGCAGAATTAGTGAATTAGTGGAATAAATTACCCAACAGACTAAATCGTAATGTTTGAAAAAATAAGTACTTTTTATGAAATAACATTTTGTAAATGACATTTGGACAAATGCTTAATTTGCTAAACATAATATTTGGTGAAATAAAATAGGTCAATTGACATTTTAGTATTTAACACATATAACAAGTGTATTGTTTGCTAAACGATCATTTGCTAATTGAGTTTTTGTAAGATGATACTTTTGTCAATAGTCTCGTTTGCCAAATGAACATTTGGTGAAACGTTGTTTGTCAAATGATGATTTGTCAATAATTTTTTGGTTAAAAATTAGTAATCTGGGTGGGACCATGCCGACAACAATAGGTATATCTGATGTTTGATCACCACGAGACGATGCTTTGTCTCAACACTTCATAATACACAAGGTTTTAGGTTTGGTCGTCGCACGGCGTTCTGCGTGTTCTCGGCGTTCGCGGGCGTCATGGGCATCCTGAAGGCGTTCTCACTCAACTACCAAATGTACCTGGCCATGGAGTTTCTCGAGGCGGCGCTCGGCTACGGGTTCAACAGCGCCGGATATGTTCTCAGTCAGTACCAACTCAATCAGTATCTTTTAACAGTTCAAATAAAAATGGGACTACACTAACAATCATCCATCACAGAGTATTTCGTTTCGTCACACAAACGTCTAATAACAAAATAAAATATAATTGTTCCGCTCGGCAGCGTGCACACAATGAGACATCATTGTGTAATTCAAAGCTGAAAATATGCAACAAGCGCTATCGCAGTAGGTACTTACTGTGTGCTACAGTGGAACATCGCGAATTTTTATATAAATGTGAGTGCAGAACTGCAGAGTGTCTGTCTTATCATTATAATAATACTTTCAAAACGTTAATGTTAATGACACTAACAATTCCTCGAAAGTTTTCACACGTCACTCACGAGAGAAAGCGCCATTACGAGTATCACCTTTCATTCATTTCATTACTTTATGACCGTATAGGATTATTTCCACTAATAGGCTCGTTGCGAGCCGATTGGATGATGATACAGCATACGTTCGGCTACGACCGCGACGCCCGCGGTCAAGCTGCTGTGCGCTAATATACGAGTACAATTTAATTACCGTATTAAACATTGTCAAATTCGTTCCGATCAAATGATATACGTACCGCTTGGTGGAAATCATCTTTATGACTCTTGTATCAATTACTCGTACCATGTCAAATGCAGCAGTTGAACTCCCCCTCCCTCCAAGGAAAACTGAACACAACTCACTCACATACCTAAGTTGTTCAATTGTATTCTTATTATTCGAACTATAATGTCCAGGGAATCAGTTACCTTAGGCACTTACATAGTTGTTGACGTGGACGCTTCGGGTACAGTCTAGCTAAGGAACGATATAGAAGTGTAGGTGTTGTGCAGTGGTGGAGATGGCGCACCCGTCGCTGCGCGCGGTGTTCGCGTGTGCCACGGGCGTGGCGTACGGGCTCGGCGGCGTGCTGTTCGCGTGGGTCGCGTGGGGCGTGCCCTACTGGCGCCATCTGCTGTGGACCATCCACTCGCTGGCGCTGCTGCTGCCGCTCTACTACGTGCTGCTGGACGAGAGCCCGCGCTGGCTCCACGCCAAGGGGAAGCTGGATAAGACTGATGCGGTTATACGGAAAGCTGCCGCTTGGAACAAGGTACCTGTGATCATTTATTAGTTAGTTCATTAGTTACTCACAACTTAATGTATTAAAGGTAAATGTAATATCGTTTTCTGTTCAATAAATGACGTTTATATATAATACAATTAGCGCGATACGAGCAGGTGGTAGTGGACGAGGAGCTGATGAGGCGCCTGAGCGAGGACGGCAAGGCGGCGGCGCGGGGCGCGGCGGGGCGGGGCGCGGCGGGGCGGGGCGCGGGCGGCGGCGGCGCGTGGCGCAGCGTGGTGCGGTCGCGCGTGCTGGTGGCTCGCTTCGCGGTGTGCTGCTGGTGCTGGGTGGCGGCGGCCTTCGTGTACTACGGGCTCACCATCAACTCCGTGTCGCTCTCCGGCAACAAGCACGTCAACTTCGCGCTCAACATGTCCATGGAGATCGCCGCCTCGGTGCTCATCATGATGGCGCTCGAGCGCATCGGACGCAAGATGTGCATATTTCTCGCGTTTTTGCTTTGTGGTGTCGCCTGTGTCTCACCCTTTTTCATATGTAAGTAGTAGTAAGTACGTATTACAAACGTTAACTCGAACTAATGTTATGATGAGGGAACTATATCCGCAGTGAAGTGTCTCTAGAGTCTAGAGAGTAGATATCAGCGCGGGTGTTGTATGTGCAGCTCACGGCGGCGCGTCGCTGGCGCTGTTCTTCGTGGGCAAGCTGGCCATCACGTTCGCGTTCAACTCGCTGTACGTGTTCACGGCGGAGCTGTACCCGACCAGCACGCGCTCGTCGGCGCTGGCCGCCTGCTCGCTCGTGGGCCGCCTGGGCTCGGTGCTGGCGCCGCAGACGCCGCTACTCGTACGTTACCTACTCACTGTTGCCATCACTCTCGCACGTCTAGATAACCTTTAGTATTATACAGTACACTCACACAGTACTATCTTTACCGGACAGTAATCGCTATAACGCTGCTGCGTCTAGTTTCATTGTTACTAGAAACATTTGTGTACGTAAGTAGATAAATTGGATAGAAACAACAATATTAGGTACGAATACATATAGTTGGTATAATGCCCTTGCCCCCGAAGAAGAAGACAGAGGTATCACACCACATTTTGTCTGCTACGTATGTTACCATGTAATGGGGGGTAACCCTTTTGCTTTTAAACGGGCACGTTTCCAGACGCCGCTCGCCGAATGGGGGAATTTCATGACAGAATTGTGACTTTCCACTGTCGAACTCATAATATACAGGGTGTCCCGAAACTCAACGTCAAGCGGCTACTGGGCGATAGTATAGGCTGTACCTATTGTGAGAAAAATATTTTAAAAATCCAAATCATATAATATTTTTTGAAAATGATGAAAATCTACAAGTCTGTAGACATTTTTAGGTACTGCTATGACATAGTGCAAGATTTTTTTTTGTTTTTTTTTTTAATAAATAGCATTTATTTCACGCAACTTATAAACCCATACATTACATACATACACAAAAACACGACACAAATAGATATACAAATACATACTATAATAATAAAAATACAAACACTCTATCCACTCTATCGGACAGAGCCATGTCTGCTACAGCAATGTCAATTTGTTTATTTTAAAAATTGTGTTTAGTTTACATAATCCTTATTAAGTATATTATAGTTTGCTGTTACAAATTCAAAAGTTATTTGGATAAATTTTGAAGAAAAAAATATATTTCATAGAGTCATGGTAAACAAGTGTTTATTTAAAAAAACAAAATACCCGACTGCCTTGCCTTGCCAAAAAGTAGCCTTTGTCAGTCAATATTATTGATAAAATTATTATGTATATTATAACCTTGTGAATTTTGATAGTGCTATTTAGGTATTCAATTATGAATGTGACTTATTTCCATCTTTATAGTCCTTTTGAGGCAGTCAGCTAAATTTACTTTTTTATTTATTTTATTTGAAAGCACATTTTCTAGCGATCGTTCTTATAAATGTTTTATCAAAAACTTCCACATAACAAGGAATTAGGCTGTCGTTTTTAAGGGTTATGTAGAATAAAGTATAAACAATCGTTTGATGAAGGAATCACGAACTACTAAGGTGTTATAGTTGAATAATAAAATAAAAACGAAAAACATAAAAAAAAATTCATATCTTTCGTCCCATTCATGGCAAATAAATAGAAATTGGTGAAATGGTAGGTTAGTGTACGGACGATTCATAATAATATAATTAATAGAAACTGGTATACATATATAGTTTAGTTTTATTAATAATTTTTTTTTCCTTTTTTCATCAGGCCGATATTACGAAACTGATATTTTTTATAAAAAAAACTAGAAGTCGTATCAAAGTCGGAGTTGAACTGAATGACTAGAAAGGATGTAAACTATCGATTTTTTAAATAAAAACACAATGGAACAAAAATCGTGTTCCTGCGACACTGTGAAGTGGTTAGTGACCCTAACTACCTGCTAAGCCGGAGGTCGTGGGTTCGATTCCCACCTAGGACAAATCTTTGTGTCATGAGCACGATTGTTTGTTCTGAGTCTGGGTAATTTATCTAAAATATGAATGTATTAAAAATGTATTAAGTAATATATCAGTTGTTTAGTACCCAACACAAGCAAATATAATTGCTGTATGTGGGAATATTATTATTAAAAAAAAACATTTATCAACAATAGAAAATTATTAGTCGTCCCACTCTCTCCAAAAATATAATCTGTCTCACTTTTATTCCTACCTTGTGCTCTGTCTCACTCTTTCAGATTCGTTCTATCTCACTTGCACTAAGGTAAAACCAAAATTTTGTACTTAGAGGAATTATGCATGGAAACTTCTTTTTTCACATGACCCTTTTGCAAACTATGAATTATTACTACTTTTTCTTGTAAGATGAGTACCAAGATCCGTACTATTATAAATTCTTGATTTAATGGGCTATTTTTTTAAATATTTTGCCTAGTTTAGTGTAATACATATTTTTAAAGAAAATAGGGCTCAAGCATACTACACTTTTTTTTTAACATGACTATAAAATATTTTTTTTCTTCAAAATTTACACAAATAACTTTTGGATTTGTAACAGAAAATTAGAATATACTTACTAAGAATTATGCAAAATAAAAATCTTAGCAAAATCTGGCACTATGTCATAGCAGTATCTAAAAATGTATACAGAGTTGTCGATTTTCATCATTTTCAAAAAATATTTTTTTATGACTGAACCATATGACTCTTTTTTTTTCTCACAACTGGTACTGCCTATACCATGGCCTGGTAGCCGCTTGACGATGAGTTTCGGGACACCCTGTATAGGTATACTTATAATTATTCACTCCATTTATGATAATTTGTTAAATTATTCCTTAGATTTAAAATCAACTATTAATTCAAATATTTTCTTGAAAAGTAGCTGTCATTCATACTTTTCCTTTCTGCCACAAATAATTCAAATCAGGTTGTTGCTTATCGTTAACTTTTTGAGAATATGGATATCCCATGCCTGATTGCTGTCTAGATCATCAGGCCCTAAGAGATGTTCAATGGGATCGGTTGTTTGTGGGTCGCAGGCAGCCTGCCAATCCTGTGTGGAGCCAATAATATAAAAGGATGGCACTTATTGCAGAACATGTACGTGCAAGCGACGTTGTACGGCGCGTGCAGCGGCTCGGCGGCGCTGGCGGTGCTGCTCATGCCCGAGACGCGGCGCGCGCGCCTGCCGCACCACGTGCGCGACGCCGAGCTGCTGCGCTCGGAGCAGCAGCGCCGCGCGCACGAGCTGGCGCAGCCGCCGCCGCCGCCCTCGCCGCGCAGATACGTCTCCGCGGACGACTCCTGACCGACGTGCGTCATCATTGCGACACACTCCATGGAAATATACTATTAACGTCATCACTTTTATATTTTCGACCACTTGACTGCGTTTCCAAACACATCCCTCGCTACGATAGGTACTCGCACGTGTCTGGTGGAAACGCAGCCTTACAAATGTCACACGCTGTCACGCAAAAAGATTTGATGTCAGCACAATGATTTTTTATTTATAGTAGCGAAAGATTCGTCGGGTGTGAACACTCATCGGTCAAGTGTAAAAGATTTTTTTTTTTTATATTTTTGTCGCCAAACTGCATAAGATCTAAAGTTTTTGAATGTATTTGACTATTCTGACCGTCTTTTTACTCCCCATTTTTTGTAATAGACTATCCAATTGCTGGTCTATAATTTCAGTATGCTATTAACTACACAATCATTAACGAACCTCACGGTACAAATTGATCGATGGTAATTGGTATTTCTGCAAATTTGTAATAGTGTGATATTTAGTTATTTATCACAAAAAGAAAATTTACAACTTAAACTGATATATGTGCATTCCTGCTTTATAGTTTATCATCTATGGGCAGAGTGCAGTGAGAAAGTGGTTGTGGGTGTGTGGTGAACGCCATCTAGCGACAAGGCATGAGAACATTAATTACTAGAGCATTGTCATACATAATTATTGAATTGCTTGTAAACTTGTAAACTGTGATAATAATGTACTTACTGGTCAAACGTGTATTTATTTTGTTATAATAAATATCTATAAGTACTTATTATGTTAAGCTTTCAATTCCCTTGTTTTATTTTTAATGTTCACTACATTAATTAAATAAGTACCTACATTTCCTAAGTACTAATTATTATATCAATTATCGACGTACCTACCTACCTATTTTAGAGAGAGATAGAATAGATACTACAGAGTATAAACACTGCAATAATAAAATTATACAGGTACCTAATTGGGCTGCAAAATGTGTAATTACAAGAGTTCGGAGTAGTTAGATTGATAATAATATTTAATAGATTAATAATTGAGTTCAATTAAACACATTTTAGATTAGTCTTTGAAATTAAAGTAAATAATGGCAGCTAATTCATATATTCGTACTGTCACAATTTTTTATTTAATGGTGAAAATACCGTTAGTGCCAAAGCTTAACGCGCAGGCATGTCCATGTTATGACATCACGATTGAATTTCAAAGCAAGTGCCACATAATTACCTACTTCGACCTCTGGTATAATTACAGAAGTAAAATTTTTTACAAAACGAAAATTAAGGCTTTTATTATTTTCTTAGTCAACCTGTAAAAGGACATGATAGCAAAAATATACAAAAAATATATCTAAACACAAATGATAAATATCTAATAACAGTCAACATATGCGTACAGCGTACTTGACCAGCGCAACACACGCCCATTGAGCATTATGTTACCTACGTATTACGATATACCTGTATCAAGGAGTATAATATATATAATATATAATAATTATCATATTATACCATAACTTACCACTCATTTTACAAGAATTCTCATTATTTTCATACAGGCTGTTATATTAAAAACGGCACATCTTCGGGTAACAAATGATAAAATGAAATTAATTGCTTATCTTTCATTGTTTAAATTAATAGTATAAAATTTAAACAACAAAAAAAATGTAAGTATAAATAATACCATCGCTCTGTCTCCTTGAAGTGTACTTAGGTACTTCTAATCGTTAAAGTATCACACGTGTCTTTAAACTCGGAGTAGCAACTATTAAGATATTCCGTTTCAACCACCCAACAACCTATTCCATAAGTATAGGTACCTAACTATACCATCGCAAGATACATAATATAGCTGAGAAATGTGCTATCACTTCTTGACAAATATATGCATAACTAAGTAGTGGCTGGTTCCCGCCAGCCTACCTGCAACTTTGTGAACTACTAAATATTAAGAACCCAACCTATCTTATGAAAATTACAATAATATACACCCTGTACACACTGCGTAGGCACTATTAACAACTCAGTCTCATTACAGATAATGTGCAACTTATCACAATGACAACATTAGATAACAAACACTCTTGACGAGACAATATCTAACTGTAGCTTCTTTTGTAGAAAACATTTTCTAGAGTAGGTAGGCAACCTAAGGACCTAAGGAGCACTATAATTTTTATTATAATTTGTTCGTGTATACCTTATCGATTAATTCGATGACGTAACATTCAATTCACAATACCTGCTGCTCCTATAGTGCTCCGTTTCGTTGTTTTGGAAATGTTATATATATACATGCAGGAAGTCCATCTTCCAACTAAACGCTAGCACACTGTCTAAATAGCCAACAGCGCAACCCAGTGGTTGTAGTCGCGACCGCGAGGCGCGGGCGCGGTGCTGCGGTCACGTGGTCGGCTCCGACTTGAGCGTGCGCAGCTCGTGGTCGGGCGGGGCGGCGCGCGGCGGCCCCGGCGCCGGCGCCCGCAGCCGCCCGTACACCAGGCGCAGCGCCGCCAGCGCCGCCAGCGTCAGCGCCGCCGTGCTGCCGAACGTGGCGTCGGGCCCGCGCCGCGCGTACACGCTGGACACGAACACGGGGCCCAGCGCGCGCGACAGGCAGCCCGCGCCCGTCAGCACGCCCATCCACACTCCCTGCGACACGAGCACGACCATGTAGCGCTACGTCGCACGCCCAGCAGCGCGCGTCACTGTGCCACTCACCTGCGGTCGTGGGCCGAGCACCTTAGAGAATATGGTTTGTATGAGCGTGACTCCGAGCGAGTACCCGACGGAGATGCAGGCGTACCCGGCCAGGAACTGCGGCACGGTCAGGCCGCGCGACTCGGCGCACCACGGCTGCGTGGCCTGCGGGCAGCCGCCGCCCGCCTCCGTCGCGTTGGCCGGCGCCAGCGGGGGCGGCCCCGGCCCCCACGGGATGCACAGGATCGACGCCATGCCAGTTAGCAGGAACCCACCCCACAGCAATAGTGCCCTGAAACACATATTATACAGAGCATTATAAAATTAAAGAAAATCTAGGTACCTAATATTTAGGAAAAATATTTTTTCATATATGGACATTATATGATCTGGACTAGATGACGTTTCCAGTTAATTAGTCCAAGTTTCAAAATGTTCATGATTACACCTTCCACAGTGTTTACTACTCGTCACAATTGTGTATGTATATGTCGTGTATATGAATAATATGAATATGTATGTCGTGTCGACACAGTAAGTGTACGCCTTTAGTAATGTATCTAGTAAGTATGAGTGCGCACCTCTCCTCGAAGATCTTGGTGAGCGGTCCGATCATGGCGAAGGTGAGGCAGGCGACGACGGCGCCGGCGCTCATGAGTGCGCCCATGTACTCGAGCGCCTGGCGCTTGCTCCACGCGAACTGGTCCATGGTCAGCGACGTCGCCAGCGTCTCCAGCAGCACGAAGTTGAACACCAGCACGAAGAACGCCAGCACCAGCGTCCAGCTGCTCACCGCGTCTGGCTTTAACAACTTGAGCGCTTCTTTCTCTGGAATTATATTATTTCAATGTTTTATTTTAGTACACAAAATACCTACTCGTTATCTTATCAAATCCGGCTGGCGGCTGACAACAATGTCAGTATTAGACATTAATATTATCACGTCTGAGTAATCACTTTACTCGATCGACATAATCTAGCTACTAGTTGGTCACGTCATCTAACAACTCGCACGTAGTTACAGTAACACTAGCCACGGGAACACCATGACCTACCTCTACATGACTACATGACTGTCACCGTGGCGCATGGCCTAGCCAAGTCGCCGGGTGCGCCAAACTTCACTTAAATTTTCAACTCCGATAATTGGAAATCCGAAAATGTTCTTCCTAACATTTTCCATCCTAACAATCACAATTCCTAACTACTCTGTCTCTAATGTTCATAATTTCGAAGCATTTAACTTCATAATGTCAGTAGCAATAAACATCTATTATAGGTATTTTTATTTAATAACCATCTTTTAAACTATTATTCAAAGTCATATCTTTTTTGTTTAGATTTCTTTGTATTCATAATAATCAGCATTATATACATTAATTTTGCGTAACTTTTACAGTTTTAGTTATTTATTTATAGCGGTGTGTACCTGCAAAGATAATAGTAAATCTTCAGGAATATATTTTTAAACAATAACACTTTTTTTTTATACACGACGGTGGCAACACTGGCAACTGATCGGAACCGAATCGGTCCTATACTTAGTTATTGGTTTAGGTACGGTTAAAACTGCGGTATAAACTGCCAGGCCAAAAACATAACCGTAAATAAGTCGTGTTTTATGAATTTCATTAATTTAAGACAATAATCAGTGAAACGACCTTTAATTACATGAGCATGAGTGAAAATATTATGGTAATTATGTTTAGGGATAAAAGCGTTATGATCAAAAACAGTAGGAGTTTAAATATATTTACATTAATGATATTATTAATTATATTTTTCGGAAACATGAGGTTATGAACATCGCCGGTAGCACTACAAATAGTATGAATGAAAAATTTTAGGATGAGTGATCATTCGGATTACAAATCATTAGGAAGAACAATTTCGGTTAAAGAACTTTAGGTGAGCCAATATGGATTCCAAGTCGCCACTAACTAACACTGCCGTGCCGAGTGACGTGGCTTCGATTCCCACACGAGACAAATATTTATTATGTGATTTATAGATATTTGTTTCGAGTCTAAGTGTACTTTGTGTCCGATAATTGTATGCTGGTCACCCGCGAGTCCCGCGAGTCCCGCGACACAGAGCTTGTTGACTAGTGCGGGTGTAGTCTTTTTAAAAACAATAACAAAAGTTACAAAGTATAGATGATTCACCAGATTGAGTTCCTTGTGCGATCATGGCCTCTCTAGCTGCAATTTTCCTCTCCTTGAAGCAGCACGGCAGGAACAGTATTAAGTTGACAAGACCGAGCAGTGCGTTGATCCAGCCGGCCGCCGTGTACATGTCGAGGCGCAGCGGCGCCGAGAAGTCGCCGGGCGGCGCGTACGGGCCCCCGGGGCCCAGCGGCGCGGCGGCGGCCTGCAGCGCCGGCCCCACTACGAAGCCCAGCACCTGCGCCAGCGACACGATGGCCACGGCGCGCGTGCGCTCTGACACCAGCGTCGCCGACGACAAGTACGACCGCGCCACCGCTATGTTCGCTGCAAACAATATACTTAATTAACAACTATTCAGGCCTGTCCATGACGCTCTAACTTAGAAATGTGACTATCGCCATGTTGTTATTGCAACGTACCAGAACTGACTCCGACGAGAAACCTGGCGAAGACCATCCAGTACTTGGCGTGGGGGCGCGTGAGGTGCAGGTGCGCGTACAGCGTGCTGGCCAGCACGAACAGCGCCAGGGTGCTGACGAGGGGCGCGCGCACCGAGCCCGCGCGGTTGGCCCACAAGCCCAGCAGCGGCGAGAACACCAGCTGGCCCAGCGGGTTGGCGCCCACCGCCACGCCCAGCACCTCCTTCTGCGAGCCCGGCTCCAGCTGAACACAACCAAAACCTATTCTTACAACATCGTGTGCGTGACGAATGGTGAGCGTCACGCAAGTCACGCTGTGAGGAAATTACTTCGACCTTCGACTTAACAAGGAACCCGCGGCTAACTTGACCTCAGTTACGAGTAAATTACCTAAACGACTACTTATATTAACAACAATATATATTCCTTTCCTTTTTCTCTCTCGCTTGCCACACTTTGTTTACTAGCGCCTGGCGCGCGCCGCGCCCCTGTAAGTACCGTGCACCAAGCCTGTGCCACTACAAGTGTAATGTGTAATGGGTTTAGGCGCATTAGGGCTAATTCTCATTTTTTGCATTGCATGTGTATGATTAATATTAATGGAAGGGTAGAGTCGACTCAGCTCTACCCTTCCATTAATTAATCATACTCATCGTTTTTTAATTACTATACGAATCTGTGTAATGACGGATTAACAATACATATGTCAACCCGTGGATGTCCTAGGGACCTTATGCAGAAAAGAGCATTCGAGCACTACGAGAAAAGAAAAAAATCGAAACAAGCCCTATATCAACCTGTCTGGCCAACGTGGTATACTAGGCTAAATGACGCATGACGCATGACGCACAGACCAGCCATCATTCTCTCCAACCATATTTGAAGGAAGAGAATGACCCGGCCAATACGACACCACGAGCAATGACAGTTAGTGAGCATGACAATCGAAGACTTGTGCTTATGAAAAGAAAATGAAAAATATGATCTCAAAATCTCCACCTCACAATAATGAATGAACAAGAGTAGTAAAGTAGTAGTGATTCCTGCATAAAAAAGCGGCCAAGTGCGAGCGGACCATCGCCCATGATGGGTTCTTATTAAAAAAAGCTACTTAATACATAGATCTCGTTCAAACCAATTTTCAGTGGAAGTTTGTACATCATTATTATTATATTTTTTTTTAGTTTTATCATTCTCTTATTTTAGAAGTTACAGGGGAGGGACACACATTATCATCATATCAGCCCAATGACGTCCACTGCTGAACATAGGCCTCACCTAATTTCCGCCACAGCGAGCGATTTTGTGCCGCCCGCAAACACACATTATACCACTATGGAAATGTCTCCCGTGCAAACTATTCAGTTTAAAAAAACTGGCCAAGTGCGTGTCGGGCCACGCACAGTGTAGGGTTCCGTAGTAGCCCGTTATCACAATATGGTACAATTCTGTTGTTCTTTAATCTGAATATAAGTAATGGTAAAGATATTAGGAGTTAATGCTAAGGATTTTGTATTTGGTACAAAATTATCCAACACCCAAGTTCAATGACTATTACTGCTAAACTAATAAAGTTATCTTAACCGCTATAGTTTTCATTTAAAGATCATGAAATGCAGTATCATCATGAATTTTTCCAGATTTTTCAAGCCCGCAGTTTAGCTTTTAGAGGGGGGGGACGCCATACTGGAACAAATATTTGCTCTTTAAAGTTTAATATTTCGTAAATGGACCATTAAATCGAAAAATAATTTTAGTAATCCCCAAGTCATTTTAGAAGACCTATTCAACAATACCCCATACGATGGGGTAGACGACAAAAAAAATATTCTTCCCCATTTCACATGTATGGATGCTACCCTAAAAAAAAATATTTTCCAACATTTTATTTTACCACTTTGTCGACGTAATTGATATACACACTCCTACAAAATTACAGCTTTCTAGTACTAACGGTCTCTTAGCAAAACCTCGGACAGACAGACAGACAGATGGACATAACGAAACTATAAGGGTTCCTAGTCAGAACTACGGAACCCTAAAAAAAATGATATTAGAATTCTCAATATAGTTTTTTAAAGACCTATCCATAGAGAAATACGTATGGGTTTGATGAAAAAAAAATTTGAGTTTCAGTTGTAAATATCGGGAACCAGTGTATTGTTTTTTTTTTTCTATTTTTATGTGAAAATCTTAATGCGGTTCACAGAATACATCTACTTACCAAGTTAAACCAAGTTTCAACAGTATAGTTCTTATAGTTTCGGAAAAAAACGGCTGTGACATACGGACGGACAGACATGACGAATCCATAAGGGTTCCGTTTTTTGCCATTTGGCTACGGAACCATAAAAAAAATAGGCAGCGAGCAACTAGCCCTATGGTATAGTAGCCTTTCCGTATTTAGATGGGTCATGGCCGTTGTTACTTGAAAATTATGTAAGGGTGGTTCGAACAGAATTAGTCCAACAAAAGAGTTATGACTTTATGAAGGCGATGCTAAGTATTGTGTTTATTATTTTATTATTATAATGTTTCTTATTAGTAGGTATTTAGTGAATGAATGTTACAACTTTTCTTTATAAACATTAATAATAGGTATATTATTAATTCTTTTGAAGCATACAATAAGATGGGGTTTATTGCAATTGTTTTGATTTTAAATTGTTAATAAATGAATGTTTACATGTACCTACTATTGTAAATATTGTACAAATAGTTGCATAACTGTAATAGTTTTTTAAATATTTAGTACTACCTACTTAGTTTTGAAAAGTGACTTTTACTTATTGAAAAACCTTTTATTAATTCAAAAGAATAATTATGACTGTAAGTACTGTAACATATTTCTTTTTTTAAATGATTCATGTTGTTTTTATCGGGATCGATTGTGTAAATTTTTATTTTTACGAAACGAGTATCGTATGAGCAGCGTCAAGTACTATTTAATTTCATGCAGGCTCATGAAGACCTTGCACGAGGACAACTCATAAGCCCACGGAACAGAAAAAACAACATAAGCCCTTTATCCATCCATACATATTATAAAAGGCTTTGTCCTGACTGACTGACAGACAACGCACAGCCTAAACAGCTGGTCGTAGCGACTTGAAATTTGGAGGGTGTGTTTGTGCTAATCTCTAGAGGTGTACTTAGAAAGGGTTCTTTAAAATTCAACCCCTAAGGGGGTTAAAAGGGATAAAAACGATTGTATGAAACTTCTTTGTTTTATTTAAACTTACAGATTTGAAAATTTGTTTTGGGGTACTACTATCAAAATAAAAATTACCTTCATCAATATTTTTGATAAGGATGGCTTTGGAAGGGTGAAATTGGGGATGAAACGTTGTATGAAAAGATCTTTGAATTAAAGTTAACGTTTTGCAAATTAGTATTGGGATAGGATCTTAAAATGTTGTTTTTAATATTTTTGATAGGGCCCATCCCTATCAAAAATATTAAATATCGGGGGGTGAAATATAATAGTACAAACTTACCCAAAAGGATGAAATACATACATACATACATAGAATACATACATACATCACGCCTTTTTCCCGAAGGCTACCCCTTTGCAGAGGTGTTTCGCACCCACATTTCGCCAGCTATGTTTGCTCCCATGAAATAGGGGGATGAAATAGTTGTGAAAATTATTAGAAATTCATATGGATATCATTTTCGAAGTTTTCAGGGACGCTGATTTTATAAATTTTATCTTTAATGACGTAAAATGAAATTCAACTCCTGTAGTAGGGTGTTGTAGAATTAATGAATTGCACTTAAAACAAAGACCTATGTAATATCGAAATCTACGCGGACGAAGTCGTGGGCAAAAGCTAGTTTCAATATAATGTTCCTCGGAAGTTGTATCCGGCACAAAATTGTTGGCTGGAACTTTTGCCACAATTAATGTCATCTGTATGTCAAAAGTTTCCCTGTCGGATTTCTGAATTGCCTTTAGGCTCCCGCTTCGTAAACCTTGCCACTCGGATACGGAAAGGGCAGTTTCCAACGGCTTAGAATCACCCCCCAGGTGGCCGTTCGCCTGTTTCCCGTGTCGTGTCGTGGTACAACATTTCAATCTCTTCTGAGTGCTGATGCCGAGTGAAATCGAAACATAGCTAAATACCTACTACGCACAATGCAGCATAGATTGCATACCAATTGTATGTACCTTATGTAGAGTCACTGACCTGTAATACCTCTGGACTGGCTGTCCTATACAAATGACAGCTAATTTTCTTTGTCTATTTGACCAACTAGCGGAGAAGAATGAAACTATATTTGACGTAATATTGACGTATATAATACGTTTTGTAAACAAAGTGTTGGTGATGTGATCTATGGTTGCAAACAATTTTTTTATTTCTTCATAGAAGTAAATGAAATAAAAGCTCACTGCCCATTTTTTACATTATCTAGGTCCCTATGTTTTTAGAATAATAGATTTTTATTTCATTGTAAATTTCCAACTGATCCAGCGCACAGTGGGTCGAAACTGCTATAAAAGGGACATACGATTCTTTTTTACAAATTCCACTTAAAAAAATACCTATCGAAAGATCTTGTCATTCTGATCAATAGTTGTTATTACCCGTTTTTCTCTAAAACTAATAGTTTGCCTGGAAAAAAGTATTTTCTCTTTTAGTTGTATGGAATGAAACAAAAAGTCCTAAAATTTGGAAAACTCTTGAGAGGTCTTCTTTGGGTTGTTAGCTATAATTTTACGCTTTCAGCGCGCACCCATAGTTGCCCGTTTAAAAATTATGAGGGTCAGTAAATTGAAAAAAAAAATAAGTAAAAAGTATTTTGTATTGATAATATCATTCATTAAGTAATTGTGTTAAATTATAATACTAATTATTCAGTAATATTAATAATTTTAAACTCATATTTTATGAGAAAAAGTACTTACAAAAACACATTCAAAAGTTATGAGGTTCAGTAAAATGAAAAAAAAAATAAGTAGAAGTATTATTTCAATAATATAATTGCCTAAATCTAGGTACAGATATAAATCTATCGATAGGTACGTATCTATCGTAGTTTTGCACATCACTAATTTTAGTTGAATTCTTCTCCGCCACTGCTTACAGCGTACAATTTACGTAGTAACTATTATCTAATCTGTGGTACAATGGCTAAAATCAAACAGCCACAACATCAGTTTGAAAGACGCCTGTCCAGAGGTATTACAGGTCAGTGTGTAGAGTGCAGAGGGGTACGTCCCCTATCAGTAAAAATCATCTTTTATATAATTTTATTATGAGTCGGTACTGTAAAGGTGGTAGAAACGTTTTACTGAACAATATCATAATTATTATCATTTGACTTGATTTGACATAATTCAGTTATCTAATCTCTAGATAGAGCGTCAACTTGATACCTAATAGGTAATATAATTTATGAACCGCGCAGCCGGTGCAGCGTCCTGTTATCTCAGAGCGAGCGTTGTAAGTAATCTCTTAGCAACTTATTATATATTACTCGTACTATATAAGTAGGTACTTAATATAATTATTTAGAGGGACAATAAACGTCTATCAATCTTGTAAACGACTTATATCGGTTCGTCGCGTCCGCGTCTGTAATAATAAAACATTTGGCGTTATATATCTACGTTGCGTTCGTAGGTATTACGAATTACGTAGGTGGGTATGCACATTCGGTAGACAAGATTCTCTTGCCAAGCAAGCATTCATGGCGAATACGCTTCAGTAGTTACAAATAAGTATTCATGTTTTCTATTTACTTATAATATATAATCATCTCATTTTATTTACAACAGATTTTTTTATTTAATAGTTTGTACATCTGATGAGATTAAATTATAAGCACAAATTTAATTACCTAGTTTATATTTATTTATTTATTTAATAGGAACACAAAACAGAAAATAGATAAACATGGTTAAAATAAAAAGATTACAAATTTGAATTTTAAGATTTAACTAAATAGATAAATAATGAGAGTTAAGTCAGGTACTAGTACCTACTTATTTTATTATATAGAGTCACAAGATCAGTGCATTTACGGCGAGTTTCGCGAGAGTTCGGTATATTATTATATTGAGACATTTCCTTTTTTAGTTAACGATATTTATCTACTCAAATCATGTTCGGAGGTTTGATGTGTGAGCTTCGCGCTTCTATATGTGATGGATTGTGTTGTTGATTATGTGGATAGTGAGTGTGTGTGTGACCGACTTGGCGAACTAGTACTGTTTTGTACAAGATAACGTTAGAGGACGTCATGTCTCGCTCGACCAAGTTCTGTGGCGACAGCAGCGCGACGCGCGTCGTGGCCGCGTGGTCGCCCTTCACCGCGGGCTCGCCGCGTGCCCCTCAATAACAACTATATTTAGATAGAGCATGTATCACACACACACAGAATGTCGCACGTGCGCCCTCACTCCGGCACGATGCCGATGACTTCCTCGGCTCATCGCATATTTGATCAGCGCTGTCAAGCTCGTCAACACGACTATGTATTGTGGCTAGCGGCTGCCATGACGACGACGGTCATAGTAATCAACGATAAACACAAAAGTGGCTACGAACTAACAAACTCATGTGTGTGTTCATGTTGTCTATACATATTCAATTTATTTATAACGTAGGTATACGTTTTCATTGATAGTAGAGGTACATCTGTGCGTGTTAAACTAATAAAATTTGATTATGATAGAGTAGTATTGCGTCACATAACTCACATACAACCAAATGAACCACAAGTACATGCACACACACACACACACACACCACTCGCGCGCTTTCACTATCAACGACTCTTTAATTAATTATAATACCGAGTAGGTAGGTGCACGTAGAGTAGAGTACGGCGCTCGGACGTGTCACGTGTTAATGAGTAATGAACTAATGTCTGACTTCGATTTCATTAGTCATTACGAGTTATTTACCTCCAGCACAATCAACTTTATTACTACCTACTCCACTAGCTGACTTTCGCATAATGACCACCACATACATAGAGCATTTCCTCAACTTTCTCTCTGTGGAACAACAAATATCTATTCTTATTCACACTGAGTCGTATAACTGAGAAACATCTGCACTCTAATGAGGCCCGCAGCTTTAATATATTGAGTAGGTAACTAAGCCTACATAATATATAACCTTTCTTCCGGTGTGTCTGTGGTCCCTGCTAAGAAGTAGGTACTTACATAATTCTTGGGAGTGTCTGTGTAAGACAGTGTGTAGGTAGTAAAGGGGACAACTAGCGACGGTTTCTGTACAAATTCTTTACATATAGTATGATCACATGTTAATACATGTGATACTTAATAGTAAATGATATTTGTAACATATACAGAGAGAGAAAGAGCGGTAGGGCATAGCGGAAAGGGGGTTAGCCTACCTGGGTAAGTACACCTCAGTCCTACAGAAGCCCGCAGGAATAAGTGGTATCCAGGAGTCGTTGGGGAAGGAACGTAACTAAAGGGTCGATAATGCATGATGCACATGTGGTGCTCTGGTGTTGCAGGCGTGCATATGCTACGGTATAATCGCTTACAAGCAGACGGGGCCCTACGCTTGTTTTCAATTCAATTTATTGAGGAACAATTCGCATAGTGTTTGGGAATGTCGTTGTATAAAATAACTAGCTATTGCTTCAAAGTCTGCGGTAAGTAAATAATTAGTATTACAATAACGTTAGAATGAAAGTAGGCTGTAATGGACGTCTCTACCGACTGTAATGGCAGACTTCAAGCTTGAATATAAATATCAAACACTTGCAGATAAAGACTTGTTGGTTTTTTCTGCTATTTGTGTTGTTGACTTAACTTAGGAAGATAATCTGTATCGGTCGTGGTCGAGACTCGAGCGCCTTCTTCATTAACACCATCACAAAGAACTATGAGTATTGAGTAAAACCTACCTAGGTACATACCTACAAGTGTACAACATATCTGTAGTACATTTTTTGTGATTTGTTAAATTGTGACAACAGGCAATGCTTTCTTGTTTTTATAGTTGTGTGGATACTTGTGTCTACCTCAGTCATACAATTCTAATAACACTCATACTACCTTCATATGTAGGTATGTGTCTGTATTCAATTCGTGGCCTCTTTATTTACAATTGAATGTACCTATGTTACAACAATGCAGTGTTCTTATTATTGTGAACTAGTAGAACACAGACATACACTTACATTACCTATGTAGGAATGGCTGAAAAATGGCTAAGCTGCCAAGAACCTTATATGTCTTCCTTGTTCCATGTATCTTTGTGTGCACCTGCACAGCACCTGCAGCACCGTCGCACAGTGTTTCGAATAGAACAAGCTAGCTGGACAAAATTATTTAGTGCAGTATTTTGCTTCATAGGGCTTTCTTATGATGTTTTAATGCGGTTTCAGTACAAAACAATCAATAAAAGAAGATAGGGTCATGGGTACCAACAAACCAAATAATTACAAAAAAATATTCGTATATTGAAACAGGTAGAAAAATAACAATTAACGAATGGTCATACAGAACATGACTACTAGTAACCTATCTACTAATTACATAATAGTACATCATTAGTGCAGCTCATTATCAATAATATTTTTATATTAAGTACCTACAGATTTTAAAATAAAAAAGTTAAAGTTAAGTTAAGTTTAAAGTAAAAAATAAATTATGTTTTCAACGAATAATAAAGTTCGTAGGATAAACAAATTACAAAATTTATTAGTACAATAGTATTTACAACTCTTAATTACCTACTCTATATCACTAAATTCGTGTTCTGAACGAAGAATTATGTCACCGAAGTTAAAGATTTTAAAACTTCATGCTGTGCAGAAATTAAACGTTCAGCTGTTTTTAAATAAAACAGCCTGAAGTGTAATTTATGCACGCGTTTCGTTTACAAAAATCTGTTCCTCTGAACGGTAACACTCAATTTTAGCCTGTCTAACACTATAAAGTGATGGGAATACCTGAAGTCCTGCTTTGATACTCCACTTCCTTGTTTGTTTATAAGAATGGCTTGTAGATTTGGCGTCTACGTAGTACGCCAAAGCCTCCTCTTTTGTTAAACATCTAGTTTCTTCGTTAACACGCATACTCTTTTTCATCACTTGACACTTTTCAGGACTGTGACTTGCTTCTTGAATTACTGAAGCCAAGTAACGATTCCGGGACAATCGTGTCGATATTTCAGCTGCCACTACCAATTCGTTCACGTCCCGTGATTGAAGAAGGCCATCCACGCGTCTCTTTTTCGTTTTTCCACTAGCTTCAGTCTAATCCACTGATGGACGCCCAGGAAGCGAAGCCCATCTTGCTGATGATGGTGCTGAGTAGTGGACTGATACTTTAAATGTAAAATACCCAGCCAAAAACTCACAGTTCTTAGCAAGGAAGCGATTGCGGTGCTTCCCAGAACTTTCCCATTTTTCCGTCAATTTGGATGATAATCTTCTAATTACCATTTTGTTGTCTCTTGCAGATGCTTCCGTGATATTCGTAAAATCATTTTTCATTGATAGAAATTCGTACAGCCTAGTATTACGGTTCTCTTTAAGATGTTTCTGCCACTCATCAAAAAACTGCATTTTGGAAACTGAGCATTCGTATTCTAAAAAAACAGACATAAAATAAAGTTGCACTCAAGTGCGCAGGCTAAAATGCCTAAAATCTAAAAGCTAATAGATATGGCTATCATATATGCATTTTCTAGCCCGGGTACAAGAGGGTACAAGTAGTTTCAAGTCCAATGAATGCAAAAAAATTGTGAAAACTAACAAAATTAGGTAAACTAGAGCTATTTAAAAAAAATTAAGACAATAAATATTTAAAAACTAATTATATTCAAAAAGTACATACCTTTAACTTGAAGATCCATCACTAATATTTAAAAAAAAACTTAAACTCACTGATATATAATGTTACTTCAGTAAGCGCAAAGATGCAATAAAGTAGTAATTTTTTAACCCTTTCTTCATATACTGCCCTCATTATCTAATTATCAGTTATAGTTGTGCAAACGATTTTTGGAATTTGTGACATATAGGTATGTGACTACGAGCTACGGTAATTACTTCCGGGAAATTCGACAATGACTTTTGTCTAGCTAGCTTGTTCTATTCGAAATACTGTGCGTCGTACCGGGGAAAGGCCATGGACACGTTCCTACCTTAGGTACAATATACCTATAGAAAAATTATATTTAACATTTCTTGTGGCTTATAATTTGTATCCCCGTACCCTTTCTTATTAACGTACTTATAGTCATTGTAAACGACACGTCTACGTGGCAAAATTTATAAAGGTAATTTGACAAATTATGAAATTAAGACAATATTAAATAATTAATCACTTGGACTTTCATGAAATAGCGGAACATTAGCCATAATGCCGTCATTAATCACTTCGTCCACAATAATCAAAATTTTGTGCCGAAATTATTCGTTAATAAAGTCATCATCATAAACATTCTTGAACAATAAGGAAAGGTGGAAAATTCACAAATATGTTAGATTGTCGCGACATTTGGACGTTTTTCTTATTAATGAAACTTTTTGTGCGACAGGTGAAATGTGACAATTTGTCATGAAAACTTATCAAATCTGTTTGATAAAATAGAAAATTGTCATGACTTATTGGCGTATTTGTAGAATTGTCCGACAATTCCGACATAAAAGTTACCCTCTGTCGCGAAATCATAATATTATGTTGAATTTTGAATGTGTAATCGAAAGTAACAATTATGTCAACTTTTGCTATATATTTGTCACGACAATTGTCAGAAATAATTTGACTGTGGTTTTTTTGTCATGTCGAGCTTTATTAAACGCGTTTTTAAATGAAAAATTTGTCAAGAATTTACCTATCGATTTTCAACATAGTTGTCACTTTTATTATACCTACAACCCAAGCGTGACAATAATTGTACTCATTTGTAATTTTTTGACATATTTGTAGAATTGTCAGCTTTATTGAGTATAGAGACGTTATTGTTGTTGTGCTATGGTACAGACTCTTCATTACATTTACATGGCGTAGATCTCATAGAGTGTGCAGCGTTCTAAAGAGTGTGATGTGCTTCACAAATAGTCAAATAGTTCTAGAAATAAATGATTTAGGATCTGTTCTAAAACTAACTAGATATGTAAAAATGTAACAGTGTTTAATGTCAAATAAAACAATAAACGTAAATAAGCAAAAACAACAACGTAGGTATAAGATTGTTTTGACGCGGCGGTGCTTACGCGCCGCCCGGGCGCCCGTCCGGAAACCAGTTTCACTGCGCTGCAGCCGCGGCTGCGCTGACAACCGCGATCTTACTCATCGGACGTACACGAGTTGATAAGCTCTCCGTCCTGACGATGATTTACCTACATACCTACATTCTAGCACACTGTGCAATTGCACTTGTGCACACAATGCATTGCTTATCTCGCCGGTGATCGGCTTTTACATAGCGACAGCTTCCGCTAGAGATAAGGGACAGATAGATAGAGATATAGTACTAGACCAACGACGTCTCGTTCGGTACCCAACTAGGGACAGTACTACGCGTCGTAGTACAATCACTGTTAATTATCGATACACAATACACGGTCATCACAGTATAAATATATAATATATTATCTATTCTGTGCTGTTATGATCGGAAGCGAGTGTGCGTTCTGTCATGGAGTCGACTCACCGGACTCACTGGACGAGGGCGCGTGCGGCGGCGGCGGCGCGGCGTGCCAGACACTAGGCAAAGCACAGCTACTAATCAGCACGCTACTAGCACAGCTACTAATCAGCACGCTACTAGCACAGCTACTAATCAGCACGCTACTAGCACAGCTACTAATCAGCACGCTACTAGCACAGCTACTAATCAGCACGCTACTAGCACAGCTACTAATCAGCACGCTACTAGCACAGCTACTAATCAGCACGCTACTAGCACAGCTACTAATCAGCACGCTACTAACATAGCTACTAATCAGCACGCTACTAGCACAGCTACTAATCAGCACGCTACTAGCACAGCTACTAATCAGCACGCTACTAGCACAGCTACTAATCAGCACGCTACTAGCACAGCTACTAATCAGCACGCTACTAGCACAGCTACTAATCAGCACGCTACTAGCACAGCTACTAATCAGCACGCTACTAGCACAGCTACTAATCAGCACGCTACTAGCACAGCTACTAGTCAGCACGCTACTAACATAGCTACTAATCAGTCCGCTATCATTTCTGACGACTGCGATACAAGTAGCACTTTTAGTGTTAGTTAAAGAAAAATCCGAAAACTGTGAATTAGTAGTTACATCACTGTAATACATTTGAGAGGGTATAAAGTGATACGAGAGTTTATTCCAGTCCAGACTGACGTAACATAGAGATGGTACACCTGTCACCTACCTACCTTTACGTGAATAGTTAATCTATTCCGTTAACTACTAATAATTATAATTTACACATCAATTACAAAAAAATATATAATAAAAAATTGCATATTTGTACGGAACCCTTAGTGCGCGAGTCCGACTCGCACTTGACCGGTTTTTCATTTCTTTCTATGCACTAAACAAAACACAGATCCTTAGCATTCAAACAATATTCAGGAAATTACACTTATTTATATATTATATTAAGATTATTAAGATATTTTAGAACTTGGGGTTGGACAATGAACATTATAACTTGCCACACGGCATGATTCGTATGAATCTCGCTAATCCGCTCATCATTCTCATTCTCAAGTTCATCACACTTTATTAAGTAAGTATACTAAGTATATTTCTATCCGCAAGTAACTTAAAACTACCACACACCCCATTCAGCATTCCCCGAACGAACACTATATACCTTTGGGTTCATTTGTCGTATAAACCAAGACGCGATTTTTCAGGAGAACAAAAAAACGATTTTGTTTTTTAAAAAAAATCATAACTTTTATATTTTAGAAGATACATAACACTTTTTTGCGAATTCTGGCATTTCGAATATACAGATCGATAAAGAAAAAAATCTGAACAAAATGATATATATGTTAACGGAAATGTATGTAATCCGTCATTGTATACAATTTCTAGGAAATGTATGTAATTCCTTAAATCGCACGAAAATGAGTGACATAAATAATATTAGACACATTTCCTAGGAAATTTATACATTTCCTAAACAGCAATCGGAAATGTAAAACATTTGAGATATCAATGGGTACGCGGGGATAGCGGGGCGAGGGGGGGTATTCAACTTAACACCCCCCGATTCAGAGCAATCAGACTCGGATTGGTTAGGTTAGGGTTATTTTTTTTTGAAACCACCCTGTAGTATGTGCCCCGCCAAGCAGGGCCCCGGCGACCTATGCCCGATAGCTACACTTATCACCCCTCGATTCAGAGCAATCCGACTCTGATTGGTTAGGTTAGGGTTATTTTGAAGATATTATATTTTACGGTATGATTGTTACCTGATTGTCTCAACGAGTGCTTTAATAAAAATTATTATTCTTATTACAGAAAGCATTATTTTTATACATTTCCTAATACGATATTGGAATTTTATACAATTCCAAGGAAATGTACCTACACATTTCCCAGGAATGGATATGTGTAGGTACATTTCCTTAAATTATTTAAAATATTAAATAGATTTTGAAACAATGTTTTATACATTTGCTAAATATACATATCCTAGGATTTGTATACAAGTCCTAGATTTCATACATTTCCGGTAACATATATTATAACGACAATTGAACCCAAAGGTATCAATATTCTTCGTGAATTTTCATTTATTTATTGTTTTTTTAAGGGTAATTTATTCGACCGTTGCGTCGCGTAGAGGTTAATGTGATCGCCTGGCCACTAACATCGCCATGTCGTGTGACGTAGGTTCGATTCCTACATGAGACAAAATATTAGTGTGATTCATAGATATTTGTTTTTAGTGTACTGTGTGTCCGGTAATTGTATGTTTGTAAAGTCCCCCGCGAAATATGGCTTGTAACTAGGGTTGCCACCTTTTTTTGAAGGTAAAATACATAGTATTATTTTCAAAACATTGCAAAAAATATAGTACTATTGGGAAATTCAAGAAAAAAAAATAGTACACATTTGTTTTTGGTAATTATTTTTTTCCATGTGTATATTTTATTATTAGTCTTAGCTTTGGTTAACCAACTCTTAGTATTTTTAAAATAATTATAGGAATCTGACCAATTGAATGCGTTTCGTTCTGATATTCCCTATGCTGGGTTGCGGGTGTATTCCCGTCATACTTAATTAAAAAAGCGTGAAAACTGATGACTGCGATGAAAATATAGTATTACTAGCTGACCCGGCGTACATCGTACCGCCATAAATAAAAAAAAATCGTTATAAAAAAAAGCGCGCGGTTCCTAGGTCGATGGTATTTGTATTCTGCTACTATAATACTACCTTGATACTGCAATGTATTTACTTTTCTACGAAAAATATTTTATTTCATATTTTACAATATCCACAATTGTTTTATTTTTATTAGTTTATGACTTTAGTGACCATAAATACATACAATGATAATTCACTGTCAAATGTCAAATTTTAGACCGAAAATAAATGGCGCGAATATATAAAAATGGCGCGCGGATCCTAGGTCTATGGTATTTGTATTCTGCTACTATACTACCTTGATACTGCAATATATTATGTATTTACTTTTCTACAAAAAATATTTTATTTCATATTTTACTTTATTTGATAATTTTACTACACAATTGTCATAATATATTCTTTGAATTTACTGGTGAATATTAGTAATATATTCAAGTAATGAGGTTGTATAGTAAGCAAAAAGAAAAAAGAGATCTTTGATTTCTTTTTAATCTGTCATACTGAATTGTCATTAGGGCTGACGTTGATAAATATAGTAATATACATACACAAAGTTGAAAGGATGAATGTTTGTTTGTATATTTGATAATTTTAACCAAAAAGACACTGGATAGATGTTTACAAAGATAAGTACTATTCTAATCAATCACGTAATATTGGTTATGTTTAATCTGAAGTAATTATCTGTGCTTAGAAAATATTGGCCGAAATTTCCCCTCTAAAAGTGAAAAGTTGCTGTGGTCACATGAACAAAACAACAGGTAAGCGAAGTCACGGGTGACATACAGTATTATTATAAGATTTTTGGGATTATATACATTTCATTTAATATCGTAATAACTTTTAAACTATTTGTCGAATTAACTTAGTGTAAACGACAAAAATTATCTACATTAAATGACAAAAGTGATAAAGGTATTTACATTCCTAGGAATTAGTTTAATACCATGAAATTTTTCACTTTAAATGCAGTATCCGATTTAAATGTATTTCTTGCTCACTATTCTCTCTATATCGACTTCCACATAAAAGATAGGCATATGCTGTCGCGGACTTTTTTTTATAACTATTTAAGAGTAACAATTCCTCCATACATTGTCCTTATGTAAAACTAACGGTTTACGTAGAGAAATCAGAAATAGCTATAAGATGGCACATTTTTCTCCGACTTACTTTACATTTGTTCTCATGGTTTAGCCAATTTACGCGATATCTAGATAAAATATATCCTATATGTTATTCTGATGTATAAGGTAAATTACTGCAAAGTTTCATTGAAATCTATTCAGTGGTTTTTTCGTTTACTGGTAACAAACATCCAAACATCCAAACATTCTTACAAACTTTCGCATTTATAATATTAGTAGGATTCTACTTACTATATTATTTTTCTTTAACATTTAGTACAATGTACTGAAATATAGCACGATACTAATATAGTACGGGTGACAACCCTACTTGAAAAGAGTGCGGCCAGGAATTAACACAGTTAACGAGTTTTCAACTTTCGTATGACCATAAATAAGGTGGTTTATTTACTTGTACCAATTGTACCAAATATGAAATCTTTATTAACTTGCTGGTTGATAAAATAAGTACACCAAGGTATACTCTGACTAGTACCTAGTACCTCTAGTAAGTATGTAATGTACAATTAGATACCAAATAACTAAATACGCTCGTTGTAAGTAAGTAATAACATAACCTTTTCTTTTACATACCTATAGGTACCTACATTATGTAGTGCTATGACCTCACATACTTTTCACAATTGCACAAACAATAATAATTGTAGACCTTGACTGGCTGACTTACTTTATCGAGATAGGGCCACACACCGGTCAGAACTATGCTGAAACCGAGTGACATCTGGAACATGGTGAAATAAATGATGTAAACGCTGCGCCAGCGCTCGCGGCGCTCCTGCGCAGTCTCCAGCTGCGGCTCCTCGGCCTCCACAGTAGCAGTAGGAGCCGCCGGCGGACGTGCCTCGTCGTCGTCCACGGGCTCCTGGCGCACTCGCCCTGCGAGCCCCTTGAGCCACTCCATGCAGGCAGGCAATCTACTACAACTGACCACAAGGAGCCGCTATTCACAAAGGTAACATAGAGGCACTGTGTACTATCCTAGTCGGAGAGCGACACTATTATTCACACTACAAACACAAGGTAAACAAAGAACGCGCGCGCGCATCGACCGCAGTGAACTCCCCGCGTTGTGCGAGCGCCTGCGCTGCCCGCGCCTCTCTCGCCACGACTGAGTACTGACTCGTTCGTATCATTATTATACGCATACGTTAGTTCGTTGGCATCGTTTCCCTCCGCATAATCTCGAGGCTCCGGAGCTCCGTGACAATGACAACACTGCGCTCGCGCTGATAGCGTTCATTAAAATATTACATGTCATTTGTATCAATCCAATCGACAGAGGTAATTTATCTTACGTACGCAACTTTTTGTAGCTCAAGTCACACCATTCCAACTTCTTCTTAGTAATTTAAGCTTTACCGGATATGGTTGGTTTGTAGCTATAATTTATGTAGGTAGGTAAACTAGATAATAAAAAATTAATAATTTTTATAAAATATATATAACGTCTAAGTTTACAAAGTATCATCCACGGAACAGAAAGTTCCGGTGTATCATCATCATCAACAACCCATTAAGTCCTACTGCTGGGCTCGGGTCTCCTCTCCTCTAACTAGAGAGCTGAGAGAAAGTATACCCAGACACAAAACAAATATCTATGAATAACACAAATATTTGTCTCGTGTGTCGATCATGCTCAATGTAGGGTTCCGCAGCAAAAGTACATTAGTATTTGAAAATAATCCAACCGATTTTAATGAAATTTCATGAGTCTGTTAAATTGTTTCAGCTTGAAAGATTGGATCATTTCGAAAGAAATAGGTGGCGCTGTTGGTAGGATAACGACCACATACAGAGTGGATTTTGGTTTTGTTCTCATTTATTTCAACGCATTTGTTAGATAATTCAATCCTTATGATTGAACCAAACAAAGGATGTCAATGAGACATTAAATAATATAATTCATTGGCTAACAGAAAACAACCTCATAGTGAATATATCAAAAACAAAATTTGTTCAATTCTCAAACTATCAACAAAAGCCTCAAACACTTACTTTAGAATACAATAATGAAACAATTAGTAAAGATAATAAAATAAAATTTTTAGGATTAACATTAGACGAACATTGTAACTGGAAACCGCACATAAATAATATATGTACTAAATTAAATAGATTTGTTTACGCCCTTAAACAATTACGTAAAACAAGTAATGTAGAAGCAGCTCTAAATGCTTACCATGGCTACGTTGGATCCACCTTACGATATGGACTACTCTTGTGGGGTAGTTCTACAGATATCAATAGAGCATTCTTAGTACAAAAAAAATGTATTAGAGCTATAGCTGGTGCAGCACCATATATAAGTTGTAGACCCTTGTTTAGAAAATACGGAGTTTTGACTTTGGCATCTATGTATATCCTTGAGATTGGTATGTTTGTAAGAAACAACCCACATTTGTTTACTAAAGTATCTGAAAATTGCAGATTTGCTAAAAGAGATCCCACTAAACTAAAATGTGAATTGTGTAGAAGTACTCTTCACCAAAAAAATAGTTATTTGATGTGTATTAAAATTTACAACCACATCCCACAATCACTGAGAGAATTACCAATGCCATATTATAGAACTAAATTAAAATGGTGGCTGACTGAAAAGTGCTTTTACACAATTAATGAATATCTTAATAAATAATTAATAGTAATAAATAATATAATAGTAATAAAATAGTATAATAATAATTTAATAATTAATATAATTTTATATAAATAAATAGCTTTTAAAACAATATTTGCATGTCATAGTGATGGCTAAACATGTAGAACATAACCTAGTTTAAGATCTTTACATGTAACCATGTTTATAAGCAAATAAAATATTCTATTCTATTCTAACCTATAGATCTATGCCATAAAAGTACGTTGTTATTTTTTTTAAATTTTAGATAAGAAAGTTATTCAATTGCTGAGTAAGCAAATTTATATATATTATTATTTACTTGATATTTCACAAGCCCATTTCAATGCGCAATATTTTAATCATTAAACATAACTTAAAAACATACACAGCTAACCTATTAAAAGAAAAAAGAAGCATAATATCTGATTAAGATCAGATTCCTGAGGAAACGTACCCAAAAGGCTAGCCACATTACCGCGTTGGATAGCAAGGCTAATGCGTTGATATTTTGTTTTTAAATGCAAGTCTTTACCCGTTATAAACAAGCAACTACTTTATCGTAGTCACTATAAAGGATTAATGCTAAGGATTTTGTATTTGGTATAAAATTATCCAACACCCAAATTCAACGACTATTACTGCTAAACTATTAAAGTTATCTTAACCGCTATAATTTTCATTTAAAGTTCATTAAATCATCATGAATTTTTCCAAATTTTTCAAGCCAGCAGTTTAGCTTTTAGAAGGGGGGGAGGGGGACGCACTGGAACAAAAATTTGCTCCTTAAAGTTTAATATTTCGTAAATGGACCATTAAATTGAAAAATAATGTTAGTAACCCCCAAGTTATTTTAGAAGACCTATTCAACGATACCCCACGATGGGATAGACGACAAAAAAAATATTCATCCCCACTTCACATGTATGAGAGCTACCCTAAAAAAAATATTTTCCAAAATTTTATTTTACCACTTTGTCGACGTAATTGATATACACACTCCTACAAAATTACAGCTTTCTAGTACTAACGGTCTCTTAGCAAAACCTCGGACAGACAGACAGACGGACATACCGAACTAACGAAACTATAAGGGTTACTAGTCAGAATTACGGAACCCTAAAAATGAGGGAACCCAGTTAAAGTGAATGGAGTATGGACTTATATTTATGATTATTTATGGATTGACTGGCCTGTTGGTCTAGTGGTTAGTGACCCTGACTGCTAAGCCGGAGGTCGTGGGTTCGATCCCCACCCAGGACAAATCTTTGTGTGATGAGCATAAAGGTTTGTTCTGTGTATGGGTGTAATTTATCTATAATATGTATGTATTTACAAAAAAAATGTATTTAAGTAGTATATCAGTTGTTTAGTACCCATAACACAAGCAAATAATTGCTTACTTTGGGACTAGATGGCGCTGTTTGAACGTGGTGGAATATTATTATTATTTATATTATTTATTCCGGATTTTTTGAATTACATATAAAAAGTAAAAAGTTTAGCGGAAATAAAAACATTCGCAGAAACTTACAAAGGTTATTCACCCTTTGAAAGTTTCCGCTAATGTTTTTTAGGGTTCCGTAACCAAAATGGCAAAAACGGAACCTTTACAGTTTCGTCTAGTCCGTCCGTCCGAAAAACTACTCGATGTATAGGTATTGATGAAATTTGGAGAATAGATATCTGGTGTAGGCCGTTACTAGGTTTAATAAAAATAAATATTATTAAGAGGGAGACTCGATTAATGTAACAGAAGTAAATTTTTTTTTCAGCAAACATTTACTCTTGGCACTTACTTCATACTTCGACAGATCTTCTAAAAACACTAGGTTTCTAAGATTTTTTTTTGATGGTGTGAATATTTTCGGAAAGAAAAACAATCACAAAGATAGGTAACGCATAATATATAATATGAAGGTACCTACTTCTAACGAAAATAATTTTGAACATTACCGGATATACCGCTTTTGAGTAATTAGCGAAAAACTGCTCTTCTCAACAAAGAGACTGAAGATACGATACGTACTTTTATAGAACCCTGCATTGAGCATGATCCCATATGCTCTCAACTTTTTTCTCTTAGGATACTTCCATAAAAACAACGCTAGTTCTTTATAATAATAGATAATTTATCATTAAAAATTTGTCAACAGATTCCTATAGAAAATGCAATAGTTCAGCAGAAACAATTCAACACATAACAGGCGCATGCAAATCAATAGCTCAAACCGACTATAAACATAGACTGCATAGACATGACCAGGTCGCCAAAGTCATACACCAAAAACTTGCACAACTATATAAACTTATTGACACATCTACACCATACTACAATTATAATCCTGAAATTGTTTTAGAGAATAACACTACCAAGGTTTACTTGGACCGAGCCATACTAACAGATAGGACAATTCACTACAATTATTAGACCGGACATAACATTAGTAAACAAAATAAATAAATCTGGATACCTTATAGATATTGCTGTACCAAACACACACAATCTACAAACTACGATAGCGGAGAAACTCACTAAATACATAGAGCTAAAAGACGAAATAAGCCGACTTTGGCACCTAGAAAAAGTAATGATAGTTCCCATAGTTAATGTCTACAACAGGAGTTATAACGAAACAATTACACCAATCTCTCAAAACTCTCAATATACTTACCACGTTAAACCTATTACCTTTTACAAAAAGCTGTTATATTGAACACGTCATGTAGGATAGTCAGAAAATGTTTACAGTGCATACCAGACAACACAGTTGATACATATCTACTATTACACAACCTATGATATATTGATGAACACGGCTTAGGCCCGTGCCATCAATTTTACCGGTTAAAAAACCGAGAAAAAATAAAGTAAAATAATTATAATAAATCTTTATTTCGGACCGAAGTCCATAAAAAATGTTTACATTAAGTTTTTACAAATAAATATATGACAATACTTGACAAATAGGTAGTGAACTATCTTATTTGTATACGTAGATAGGCACTCAGGATATTCGAGTCCTATTTGTCAGCAATGACCTCCAGGATGCTATACGTTTATAGTAAACGTGGGCCATATTGAAAGTTTCTTGATTCTAATAATTTAGAGCAGGGCAGGGCCCTGATTCTGTCGGCGTCCCACATAACCGTCCCGTGTCCCCGCACAGTGTGGTAAGCGTATCGCATTTCCCTCAACCGGAAATTACTTTTTTTTAAATTAAAATTATTTAATATTAAAAAACAGATGGTTGTAGAAAAAAATCTAATAATAATCAGTTTTTAATTTCTTACCTATGTTCTTCCTGTGTATAACTTACAAAATATACAAATATATTTATTCTGCATAGATAAGGGTTTACAAAAATGTAGATGTTAATAAGGGTACAATAAACTGAGTAGCTTTAAGCCTTATCTTACCTAAAAGGTGTGCAAATTTATTACCTACATAGTATAATGATAACTTAAAACTAGATAGAAATTTATAATTTTTTAGTATTTATAACATTTTACTATTTTAATCTGAGATCAATCTAAACTAAAAAATACAATATAATTATAAACAAATATTTTATAACTGGCTATGTATGTATAAACAAAGAAAAGCAAAATCAAGCATCCGCCAAGAATTCATTTAATGAATAATAGCATTTCTGTGTGAGGAACTTATGTAGATCTCTTTTAAAAAAAAAATATTATGTTGGTTTCTGATAGATTCTGGTAAATTATTGTATATGTGAGGAGCCCTACAGAAAATGCTTTTGTGCATTAAAGTGGTTTTACTAGGAACAATACATAATTTATTGGAATGTCGTGACCTTTCACGCCTGTTATATAAGTTGAAGTTTGTTTTTATAAATACAGCTGATTCGTAAATTTAGATACAGGGTAATGATAATAATTTGTATTCGATGAAATATGGTTTACATGACTGTCTTTGGGTAAGCTTAAATATCGTTCGAATACAGGGTTTTTGTGCCTTAAATATACAAAGCCAATCAGTCGAGTTACCCCAGAACATTATTCCATAACGTAGTGTGGAAGATACATATCCATGATATGTTGTTAACAATGTATGTTTATTAGTAACGTCTTTTAACTTATAATAATCCATAAGTAAACTGACTGATTTTTTTACATACATGATCAATATGAAGTTTAAAGTTCATTTTTAGATCTAAATGTAGCCCTAAAAATTTTGTAGATGTATCTTCATTAATTTTAGTACCTCTGTAATTAATTGTAATAGTATCATCTATTGCATATAAAGGACGCAGTCGGAAATTTATATATTTTGTTTTATAAAAATTTAATTTTAAATTATTAACTGTTAGCCAATGTATAATGGTTGTTAATGATTCGTTAATTACGGATTCTAGAGATTTTAAATTGGGACCAGAAAAAAGTATGGTGCAACCATCTGCAAATAGTGTAATTTTTTCATTTATGTTAATTGGCATATCATTAATATATAAAAGAAATAAAAGAGGCCCTAAGACACTACCTTGAGGTACTCCACATTTGACATTTCAGATATTGGATTGGTATAATGTTTCGGTTTTGGTAGCAAGACACATTTTTGAGATTTGAGTAATTTGTTCCCTATCTGACAAGTATGATTGGATCAGGTTATATACTCTTATTCCATAATTGTACATTTTATACAAGAGAATATCATGCCTAACATGATCAAAGGCTTTCGTCATATCCATAAAGAGACCAATGACAGCTAAACTTCCTTGATCCATATTTTTAATGACACATTGCAAAAAATCATAAATAGCCATGTTCATATTTTTATTTTTCCTAAAGCCATATTGTTGTGTTATTATAACTTATACTAATATACAGGTATACCCTAATAAGAGAATGCCTGGAAAATTCCAGAGCTGACCGCGCTTTTCCTTTATGATGTTTGGAGACCTGCCCCCTGATTCTGAGCTGTCGGAATATTTTCGGCCGGAAATGTCATTTTAATTAGAGTTAAAAAACATTATGTTAAGGAAACAGATACTTAGTTGTAGGAAATAATCTTATATTAATCAGTTTGTAGTTTTCTACACGGTAGACAACTTTATAATATTAAATAACATAATCCGTAAAAATACATCGTACTAAGATTCGAAAAAGTTTACGATCCGGGAGCAATCCGACGAGTCAGAATCAGCCCCCAGGGAGAGGATAAAACGTAAATATACCTATTTAATAAAGCTTGATTTTTTCAATTCGTGACGGCACGTGTCCCAAAAGTCGACACGTCACGTAGGTACCATAAAAGTATAAACAATTTTGTTCTGTGAATAAATTTTAAAAATAAATAAAAATATTCTATATTCTTTTAATATAAATTTATTCTATATTCTATATTTTTTTATTCTATAATATTCTTTCATAAAAAACTAATGATAGGTAATTAAAAAGATATTTTAATAAACGTGGTACTGTGTGAATCCGTAACCTTTTTTGTTGAATGGCGTTCAACAAAAAAGGTTACGGAACTTAGAAAGTACTGGGCCGATTTGAAAAATACTTTTAGTGTTGGATAGCCCATTTATCGAGGGAGATTCGAGGGAACTCAGCAGTATCCAAATATAGGACGATGGGAGTCAGTGCCGGATTTATATTTTTTATGAGTGTAGGCCACTTTATTTCCGCCGCCCCATGTACATACCTTGCTAAAATAATAATTTTCCATTTGTAGTACTAACTAACTGAGCCCTTTGGTTAATGTGTACCTATTAATACGTCATAGTAGAAAAACGTCGTTAGACAAGGCGTGTTCCTCGAAATTTTGAAAATTCGTTATCCTCTGAAATCTGCCGCCCCTAGGACGCTGCCGCTCCTAGGCCGCGGCCTATTTATAAATCCAGGACTGATGGGAGTGAAATCCCAAGCGACCTCTAATTCTATTTATTAAAGGTGATTAGGTAGCAACGAAAAACTGTTAAATTCCATTCAAATTATATTTTATTTTTTATACAAAAACATCGCGGATGCATTTTTAACGAACCGGCACATCACTACTGTGAACCGTCCACAACACATTCGATGCAAAGCGCATACAATTTGTAGGTTTCAGCTAGTGAAGTGTTGACCACTTTGATACGTCCGTATCCGACGCATTTTCCGTCAAGTGTGACATATAATAGAGAATTAATATACATTTTTAAGACTATTTATAATCGACTAAAATGGCAACCCACAAGAATGACAACTTTGATGTTTTTTAACTTTTGCTGCCATAGTGCCATCGCAAGTTCGCATTTTCATTCACATTCGTCCTTTCGGCGATACGTAATTATAAATTAATCCGAAGTGCACTGGATCTATTTTAATTAAAATTAATTAAACTAAAACTATGTTCATTACTCGTCCCGTTGTGTCGAGGCTGTTTCAGCAGACTGGTACGTTTTTACACGCCCATATTTGCAAACTACCAATCGATACTTAGGATTTTTTGGAATAAAATCTTTAAATACATGATATTCTTTGATATTTTTAAATATTAGTCTTATTAACTTGAACTATATTCATTTAAATATATTTAACAAAACAAGTATAGTACGAAAGTTTAACTATTTTACATGAAAAAGTTACATAACATTGATAACCTATAACTGTCAATAATGTCCATATATCATACACCAACATTGATCCGACTTGAAAATTTAGAATAATATTTAATTTTACTTGAACTATATAAAATATTCTTTATGATTATGTTTTCCTTACACGAGATAGGTAAACATTAATAAATTTTCTAGCTTTGAATAGTATATTAAAGTTTGAATTATTATCCATCAACTATTCAAGACTACTTATATATATTTTATCGCACAGATAAGTGATAGAGGTTTGGTTGATCATTATTATGTATTCCTTGAGATATAATAACAGCAGACTTGAAAATTCTCTATTAATTTGTAATATATGATATGGGGACTTACAAGGATATGATCCCCCTTTCGGCCCATAATGTGTGCCAGAAATATAAACTTTGAACCATTTTGATTTATAACCAGATTATAGCTTATTTATTTATCTATGTGCTAGCCATGTGACTTATCATCTGCTAACAGTAAGAAAACCACATATCCTAAAAGAAAATATAAGAGTATATGTGATAACTCATGTTAGGCCAGCATGTGTTGTGTGAATCTCTCAGCTCTCTAGATAGAGGAAGGGACACCTTTGCCCAGCTGGGGGACACTAATGGGTTGATATTATTAATTTGGTGATGAAGGAAGTACATATTATTATGAACTTCATTATAATATATGAACAATGCTAATGATTGCAGTTCGTCGTTACCATGACAACCACTTCAAGCCCCCAACCATGGATGAGCTCCCTGTTCCCCGTGGCTCGTGGCAGGCGCAGTATGACGCTAACCAGCGCCGGTACAATGTTGCACTTCTGCTTGGTATTGCTTTCACTGCTGGCACTCTAGTTGTGGTAAGTAGCACGTCATTCAATTTAACGATGAAGTGTGGTAAAAGTAGTCTTATGTGCTATTACAGACTTTTGTGTTTATGGTCAATTCATATTCATACTAGTGCAGTCGAAGCGCAAGTCACATTCTTCACAATTAAAGTGAAGTTGGATGAATGCATATAGTGATGGACATCAGTTCCGACACATGTGAGTTAGATACCGACTGACGAGAGAAGACACGTTCGGGTCGTGTATAAGCACTTGGGTGCGTAACCAAATCAGTGTTGATTGTGCTCAGACAAATTACATTAAATGTCTTCTTTTTATTATCTCAGTAGTAATATAATATGCTTTACATTCTGAAGATAAGTATGAATTTGCTATGTAAAGTTTCAGATAGACGTTTCAACTTCTACTATGAATTGACATTTTTATTAATCTTGAGATTTGATGCATAATATTCATTTTATATAGTTTGTAGTAAAAATGTATAAAATTAGTGATCTAATAAGAATTTAATGCTTTTTACCCGACTGCCTAATAAGAGGGTAATGTTTTTTATTTCATTTTACCGATTGTTCCATTACCTATCGTTGTATGAATTTTTGGTTTCTTTTAATTGTATTCAGTTTGTAATTTTTTGATTACTGGATCTGACATTTCTTGCATTTTTAGTTTATCATCATTCTGTCGGTAATCAACTAATTAGGTACCTCAATAATTTATTTTATATTCTACAGGCCAAAGCTTCCGGTCTGGTGTACCTCAACTACTCGCCCCCTAAGTCTCTGGATTAAGCAGTGCTGTGAACGACTAAACACCATTCAACTTTTATAAAATAATATGAATGATATGATGTTATATAGAAGCTGTCACTACATTATGTATTTGTTGTAGTTAATATTTTACAAAAGCTGAACGGACTTCGTAAGATATATTATTATAGTTAAAATAACATACAAATGTTGTTTTTATTTTTATCAGCCCACATTAATATTGTGGAATTTATATTATGTACTAGTCAAGTGACTTACCATCTGCTAACGGTGAAGGAAAAACATCGTGAAGAAATCCACATACCGAAATCTGAAATGAAATCTCGTTTATTCATCTAGGTTACAAGGTAACACTTATAAAAGTCACAAAATAAGAATGTAACAGGTTATCCGAAAAGTAGTGTCAGCAAATTTGTCTACAACCAGTTCTCTGACGGGGTGGAGCTATGAGAAAAACTGGCAAGAGAAACTCACGCCACTCTTTTTAAAAAAATGGATAGTTACAATCTTTTATAATTTACAATTTGGCATGTAAAGTGATGCAGCAGAGCACCACACCGTTAGATTGACGAGTTATAATGAATGTTTACAAATTAAATAATAAACATAGAGTAAAAACTAAGGCTCTGTGGTTGCATCACTTTACACATTGCTATGCAGCCGTTAGGGGCAGTCTGTGAATAAAAAAACCCTAGAAGAAATTCTATGAGTGTCTGATCCACCAACCCGCACTAGGCCAGCTGAGTGGATTATGGCCTAAACCCTCTTGCTTGCTTGCAACTTGCTGATGATGATTAATATTGTAATGTACCTGCTATGCGATTGAAATGAGAATAGATAAAGTAAATAGGAATATAATATACAAGCAGGAATTTCTAAACCATTATAAGTAAGAGACTAGGTAGGTACTTCTTTTCCATGAAAATGAAATGATAGATTTGCCCCCTGATTAATTAAGCCGTCCGAAAGTTTTACGATCGGAAACTGATAGCTTGACACAAGGCAGGAACTCGATCCGACGGAAACAAAAATGCTATTCATAGATCCGAACGGATACTCCTCGGAAGGGATGTGTTTAAAGATAACGTTACAAAATGGTAAAAATTTTACTAAAGTAGTAGAAAGCTATTAGTATCAAATAAAAAATATGTATTTATTTCTTTTTACAAATAAATGTAATGGCTATGACCTAATAAGAGTAAAACGTTAATAAGTAGGTATTTTCTATTGTTTTAATATAAAACATTTATTTTTCTTAATAGTTTGATAGTAGGTAACTTTTTAAACGCTGTTTCGGAAACGTCAACGAAGTAAATATTTGGTGCTTACTTAGTTTTGATATTAAAAACAAAAATCAAAGTTAGAAATTTGATTGAAAAGTGATTTACTTATTGAAAAACCTTTTATTAATTTATTCAAAAGAATAATTTTGACTGTAAGTACTATAACATATTATTTCTTTTTTTTAAATGTTTCATATTGTTTTTGTCGGGATTGATTGTGTAAATTTTAATAGTACTATTTAGTTTCATGCAGGTTCACGAAGATCTTGCACGAGGGCGACTCGTAAGCCCTTTATTTCAATATAATGTTCCTCGGAAGTTGTATCCGGCGCAAAATTGTTGGCTGGAACTTTTGCCACAATTAATGTCATCTATATGTCAAAAGTTTCCCATGTCGGATTTCTGAATTGCATTAGGCACCCGCTTCGTAAACCTTGCCACTCGGGTACGGAAAGGGCAGTTTCCGACGGCTTAGAATCACCCCCCAGCCCTCTGATCACGTGTCGTCGATAAGCCTTTTTGCCAGGTCAACAAAGACCTAGCACTCGCACCCTAAACTTTTTCATTATTATAGTTTTCTCTGTGTAAATAATAATAAATAATAATATTCCTATAAGAGTTTAAACAAGCAAGAACAAAAAATTCTAAAGCCACACTAAGTTATATATAATTTAATTTTTAGAAACTTAATTGGTGACATTGCTAGCATTATTGTTTCTCTTCCTATTGTTATGATAGTACTGTATGTATCTTATACCGCAATAAATAAATAAATAACCTCGGATGGGCATGTTAGCATAGTACATACATACAAGTTGATTTTCTTCATTGACACCAGTTTTTGTGTAACTGATGTAACGGCTTAACAATTTGGTAAATCTAATCGATTACAAAAAAAAATAAGAGAATAAATATTTTTATTTCTAATGAGTCTTGAACAATATATACAGGGTGGAATTTTGTGGTGTATCATAAGGATCGAATCTCTCTAACAAACGTGGTAAATTAAATAAAACAAAACGATAAAATCTTAACTTATAAATTCAATGAGACTAGATGAAAGCACTTTTACTGAATGGTCCGTAATTTTTGCTTTAATTATGTTCGTTATTAATTAATCTTTGACGTCATTTATTCACTAAAATAAGGAAGAACTATTTAGATTAACAAGATTGCGATATGCACGTATGTTTATTATGCAGGTCAAATGAAAAAAAAGATGTGACTTACTTACTTGTGAGGCACTAGTATTACCACGTAAGTAACATAAATTAAAATTTAATGGTTTTGTTCTTATTTAATTAACTATGTTTGTTAGTAAGGTTCGATCCTTATGGTTAAATCTAACGAGCAATAGCATAAAAGTACAGGATGTTATTTTTTAGGTTTTACCTGGTTCAATTCCCGGGTGTGGCAAGCGAATTTCCGAAAATTTTTGAATGCAGTTTTGTTTCTTTTTAAAAACAAAGGAATGTTTTCTTTGAGCAAAATTGTCCATCTCTAGTATTAAGAGTACTTTCCCTCCAGGTGGCATTACAAAATTCGTAATAGTAATAAACTGAACTGTTGGTGAATTTTAAAATAAAATAAAAAGTTCTATTTCAAGTAGGTATACCAGGGTTGCTATGGATGTTATGCTCCGTAACCAAAATATTGGATATCGGATATCAAAATTATGGCAATACATTAAATTGTTTAGATATGTAATATTTCTTAAAAAATCTAATATCTGCAACCGAAATTATGCGGAACTATCAGAAATAATCTGTAACTGAAACCGGTATAATAATTTTTCCTATCTATATCCGTATCCGCATCCAGATCCGAAATTTCATATCCATAACATCCCTGGTATTTACAGAATGATACCAATTTTCCATAGATAAATACCTTACAAACTAACATATATAAAATTATAAAACTAGTTGACATTGCACTTGGTTGTGCGTCAGGTTCAGTGGCACTGGACCACGGAGGCGGCGGCACACGTCATCACTTACTATGACCCAAAGTTTCGTGTAACTCAGACTAACGGGTGTATTGTTGCAGAAATGAATAATTATGTTAAAGATATAATCTGAAAATCGAATGCATCGACTAATTAAATAATATCGAGAAAATCAAGAAAATAAGTTTTATCACCTACCATTTTTTTAAAAATAAAAATGGTAATAATGATTTTAAGTTATTTTTTGGTATTGAAAGTTCAAAGTGATGATTTGATAAATAATACAAAAATTGAAAAGAAGATAAATTGTCATTAATTCAACGTTCATGAAAAGAAAATAATTACAAATTTTCATTCATTACCTTATCAGTATTGACACTGTTCACCCGTCATACGGACCATCAGGACTGCGGCTCACTATAATATCAATTAATGTTCACAACAACTTATTGTTTCATGGAGGTACATTCAAGTACACAGTGAGCACATTCAAGTACATAACTGGTACATTTCTTTCATATATATCATATCCATTTCTGCAACAATACACCCATCATTCTGAGCTACACGAAATTTATAAATCCGCCAGAACTTCAGTCGTTATTAAGAACTATCAGCTCGGATCAACAACTTAGGTAATAATTAATTTATCAGCGTGCCGGCAGCGCCAGCCCCGCGGCGGGGTAGCACGCAGCGATGTGTCAGTGAGTGTCAGTGCTCGCGCGCGATGTCAGAGAAGGCGTCGAGGATGTGCTGCGTGGTGAGCGGCAGCGCCAGCCCCGCGGCGGGGTAGCACGCGGCGATGTGTCAGTGAGTGTCAGTGCTCGCGCGCGATGTCAGAGAAGGCGTCGAGGATGTGCTGCGTGGTGAGCGGCAGCGCCAGCCCCGCGGCGGGGTAGCACGCGGCGATGTGTCAGTGAGTGTCAGTGCTCGCGCGCGATGTCAGAGAAGGCGTCGAGGATGTGCTGCGTGGTGAGCGGCAGCGCCAGCCCCGCGGCGGGGTAGCACGCGGCGATGCGCGCCTGCAGCGCCACGTGCTGCGCGATGAACTCCTCCTGCATGGCGCGCCACACCACCTGCAGCAGGCCGCCCTCCTCGCTCAGGTGCTTCTCCACGGTGCGGTAGAGGCGGTGCAGCGACTTGCGCACCTCGTGCGCGGGGTACATGGCCAGCACGCGGCGCAGCTCGTGCTTGCTGAAGGCGGCGCGGTAGCACACCTCGTCCTCGCGCACGCCCTGCGCCACCGCCTCGCTCACGCCCTCGAAGAACTGCGTCAGCTTCTCCAGCGGCCGCCCGAAGTACTGCGTGACGTAGGCGCGCAGCGCGTCGGAGTAGCGCGCGCGGCACTCGCGCCGCAGCGCGTCCAGCGCCGCCACGCGCAGCGAGCACAGCGCCGCGTGCAACCTGCGGCAGGCAAGGGCTCAGTGGCGCCAAGTGCTAGCTCCATGTGCAGCCTGCACCGTGGCGCTCGCCTGGCGGCACTCACCTGTGGTAGTTCTCCATGTGCAGCACGGTGCGAGGCGTGCTGGATGGCCTGCACCGTGGCGCTCGCCTGGCGGCACTCACCTGTGGTAGTTCTCCATGTGCAGCACGGTGCGAGGTGTGCTGGATGGCCTGCACCGTGGCGCTCGCCTGGCGGCACTCACCTGTGGTAGTTCTCCTGTGCAGCACGGTGCGAGGTGTGCTGGATGGCCTGCACCGTGGCGCTCGCCTGGCGGCACTCACCTGTGGTAGTTCTCCTGTGCAGCACGGTGCGAGGTGTGCTGGATGGCCTGCACCGTGGCGCTCGCCTGGCGGCACTCACCTGTGGTAGTTCTCCTGTGCAGCACGGTGCGAGGTGTGCTGGATGGCCTGCACCGTGGCGCTCGCCTGGCGGCACTCACCTGTGGTAGTTCTCCATGTGCAGCACGGTGCGAGGTGTGCTGGATGGCCTGCACCGTGGCGCTCGCCTGGCGGCACTCACCTGTGGTAGTTCTCCTGTGCAGCACGGTGCGAGGTGTGCTGGATGGCCTGCACCGTGGCGCTCGCCTGGCGGCACTCACCTGTGGTAGTTCTCCTGTGCAGCACGGTGCGAGGTGTGCTGGATGGCCTGCACCGTGGCGCTCGCCTGGCGGCACTCACCTGTGGTAGTTCTCCTGTGCAGCACGGTGCGAGGTGTGCTGGATGGCCTGCACCGTGGCGCTCGCCTGGCGGCACTCACCTGTGGTAGTTCTCCATGTGCAGCACGGTGCGAGGTGTGCTGGATGGCCTGCACCGTGGCGCTCGCCTGGCGGCACTCACCTGTGGTAGTTCTCCTGTGCAGCACGGTGCGAGGTGTGCTGGATGGCCTGCACCGTGGCGCTCGCCTGGCGGCACTCACCTGTGGTAGTTCTCCTGTGCAGCACGGTGCGAGGTGTGCTGGATGGCCTGCACCGTGGCGCTCGCCTGGCGGCACTCACCTGTGGTAGTTCTCCATGTGCAGCACGGTGCGAGGTGTGCTGGATGGCCTGCACCGTGGCGCTCGCCTGGCGGCACTCACCTGTGGTAGTTCTCCTGTGCAGCACGGTGCGAGGTGTGCTGGATGGCCTGCACCGTGGCGCTCGCCTGGCGGCACTCACCTGTGGTAGTTCTCCTGTGCAGCACGGTGCGAGGTGTGCTGGATGGCCTGCACCGTGGCGCTCGCCTGGCGGCACTCACCTGTGGTAGTTCTCCTGTGCAGCACGGTGCGAGGTGTGCTGGATGGCCTGCACCGTGGCGCTCGCCTGGCGGCACTCACCTGTGGTAGTTCTCCATGTGCAGCACGGTGCGAGGTGTGCTGGATGGCCTGCACCGTGGCGCTCGCCTGGCGGCACTCACCTGTGGTAGTTCTCCTGTGCAGCACGGTGCGAGGTGTGCTGGATGGCCTGCACCGTGGCGCTCGCCTGGCGGCACTCACCTGTGGTAGTTCTCCTGTGCAGCACGGTGCGAGGTGTGCTGGATGGCCTGCACCGTGGCGCTCGCCTGGCGGCACTCACCTGTGGTAGTTCTCCTGTGCAGCACGGTGCGAGGTGTGCTGGATGGCCTGCACCGTGGCGCTCGCCTGGCGGCACTCACCTGTGGTAGTTCTCCATGTGCAGCACGGTGCGAGGTGTGCTGGATGGCCTGCACCGTGGCGCTCGCCTGGCGGCACTCACCTGTGGTAGTTCTCCTGTGCAGCACGGTGCGAGGTGTGCTGGATGGCCTGCACCGTGGCGCTCGCCTGGCGGCACTCACCTGTGGTAGTTCTCCTGTGCAGCACGGTGCGAGGTGTGCTGGATGGCCTGCACCGTGGCGCTCGCCTGGCGGCACTCACCTGTGGTAGTTCTCCTGTGCAGCACGGTGCGAGGTGTGCTGGATGGCCTGCACCGTGGCGCTCGCCTGGCGGCACTCACCTGTGGTAGTTCTCCATGTGCAGCACGGTGCGAGGTGTGCTGGATGGCCTGCACCGTGGCGCTCGCCTGGCGGCACTCACCTGTGGTAGTTCTCCTGTGCAGCACGGTGCGAGGTGTGCTGGATGGCCTGCACCGTGGCGCTCGCCTGGCGGCACTCACCTGTGGTAGTTCTCCTGTGCAGCACGGTGCGAGGTGTGCTGGATGGCCTGCACCGTGGCGCTCGCCTGGCGGCACTCACCTGTGGTAGTTCTCCATGTGCAGCACGGTGCGAGGTGTGCTGGATGGCCTGCACCGTGGCGCTCGCCTGGCGGCACTCACCTGTGGTAGTTCTCCTGTGCAGCACGGTGCGAGGTGTGCTGGATGGCCTGCACCGTGGCGCTCGCCTGGCGGCACTCACCTGTGGTAGTTCTCCTGTGCAGCACGGTGCGAGGTGTGCTGGATGGCCTGCACCGTGGCGCTCGCCTGGCGGCACTCACCTGTGGTAGTTCTCCTGTGCAGCACGGTGCGAGGTGTGCTGGATGGCCTGCACCGTGGCGCTCGCCTGGCGGCACTCACCTGTGGTAGTTCTCCATGTGCAGCACGGTGCGAGGTGTGCTGGATGGCCTGCACCGTGGCGCTCGCCTGGCGGCACTCACCTGTGGTAGTTCTCCATGTGCAGCACGGTGCGAGGTGTGCTGGATGGCCTGCACCGTGGCGCTCGCCTGGCGGCACTCACCTGTGGTAGTTCTCCATGTGCAGCACGGTGCGAGGTGTGCTGGATGGCCTGCACCGTGGCGCTCGCCTGGCGGCACTCACCTGTGGTAGTTCTCCATGTGCAGCACGGCGCGCGGGGTGCGCGGATGGGAAGCATGCTGGATGGCCTGCACCATGGCGCCCGCCAGCGCCACGTACCAGCGGTCCAGGTCGGCGCGGCGCCCGCTGGCCGCGAATATCGCCTCGCACGCGCTAGACAGCTGTTCCAGCTCCGACACGAAGCTGAGTACGCCGCACTTCGGCTTCTTCGCCGCCTGCGATTAGACACGTGATGGCGACTATTGTATATTTTTAGTATTATATTTCTTTTGTAGAGAATGGGTTAATTGGGTTGAAATTTTTTTCTGAATAAATTATTTTATTATTAAGTACGACAGTACGTGCACCAAAAAAAAATAGCATTGCATCTCGTGGTACTCCAGAGATAATAACGACCAAAATTTTAAAATTCGCCTACTTCAAAAATAATAGCAAATTTCACTTTTAATACAATACCATTTTTCTCGAAATCTATAAACAGCTGAAATGGGGTTTGTTTGAGTAATATGTTCCATATACCTAACTACGTTGATCCCCAGGGTCAGCTAAAAATGTCGGGTCCGAAAGTGTTTGGAACCACTGTGTTCCGACTCCGCCTGCGCGTATTTCAATTTCCGTGAGCGTGACCACTGGATTTAGATTATTATATTATACAGGGTGTATACGACGATACGACATTAAATGACAAGGTAGCCAGTGTTAACCCTTATAAACATATTCTAATATAAATTATTAAAAAAAAAGAAAAAATAAAAAAAATAAAAAAATTAAAAGCTACACATTATTTAAAGTCGAAAAATTTAAGAATATAAAACTACACATTATTTTTCTATCATGTCGTTTTCGGCATGACGACGACAACTGTGCGGAACAGAGTAAGAGATAAGATAATATGAAAGAGTCAGAGATATTTAAATGAATTGAATGACGTAATGACAACATACGATCAACGTAAATACCTACAGGTTGTTTAAAACTGTGAACAACTGTGACATAAAGAAAGTACATTTGCGTCTAAACTATTGCAAATTTCTGTTTAATTTTTTTGGTATAGCCTTCTAACATCACATGCTACACGTGGTTTCATTTAATGTCGTATCGTCGTATACACCCTGTATATGTGTGCAAAGATTCATATGTATATCAATTGGGCACACATTCATTAACTTTTATTGAAATATATAGATAATGATCACGACGACACTTTACCATACCTACCATGATGTAAGCACTCTGGCTGGGGATGCCATCAACTTTTCTAAGTTAATTACATAATATGTATATCCGAAAATATGGTTGTACTTGTGTAGTGAAGCGCCTCGAAGGAACTAATGTGAATAAGGGCACTGGTTTTGACATGGAACATCGTTTATTAATTTCTAAATTGTCTAAATAACTAACAGTTCCCATAACAAAGGAATTTAAAAAAATCAATATCAGAGGATCATTTCCAAAGTATTATAGACGCAAGTTCTTCGTTTCGTTCAATACTAAGAGGACGTAATAGGCACTGCCGGTCAATATAAACCTATCTCTAAATGGGTCTTTGGTACAATTTTAGATGTCGCTTTACCAACTCCGTCTTTTCCAAACCCGAAGAGTGGACACAAATAGTTACATACACGGATTACCTTCTCAATGCTCCGGATGGTAGATGTCAGGTGGATGCCATGTAAACTGACTTTTCTAAAGCATTTGACAAATTAAATGATAACAAATTACTACCGAAATTAGCAAAATTCGGTGTATCGATCTTTTGAGACAGCTGAATTCATACGCAGTCAAATCGTGGCCCTTGAGGCTTCATGCATCCAGATTCCTTAAAATACCATCAGGAATGCCCCAGGGATACCATTTGGAACCTCTTCTTTTGCATATTAATTGACAATGACGTCATATATTTATAAGTAAAGCAAAATAAAATTCGAGGCAGGCCCTACTCTGTACTCTAAGATACATGCGTTATTGTAGTCAAGAAGTCGGGCGGTACCTGCTTGACGGCGTCGGGCAGCGCCGCCAGCCGCTCGGCCACCGCGCGGTCGGCGCCGCGCTTGGCCGCCACCGCCGCGCCCGCCAGCGCCGCCCGCGCCCAGCGCGCCTCGCCCGCCGCCCGCGCCTCGCCCGCCGCCCGCGCCTCGCCCGTCGCCCGCGCTTCGCCCGCCACCTCGCCCGCCGCCTCGCCCGCGCCCAGCACGCGCCGCCCCACGCACGCCAACGCGCGCATGCAGCCGCTGCGAAAAACAGACCGTCAGGCTCCGCCGAGCGCGCCCCCTGGCGCCCAGGCGACACTCACTAAGGGTCGTGGCGCTCCACGTGCGCCACCAGCGCCACCAGGTCGGCTTCCAGCGATGGGAACAGCTCCATCATGAAGCGTCGCGTCTCGGAGCCGGCGCGCGCCCGCGCCGCCTCGCCGATCTCGCGCGGCTCTCCGTCGCCGCCCTCGCCCTGTCGGGAACGACCGAGCGACTATGTAAACTTGTAACGCACGAAAAGCGAAAACATTTGGCGAAAGGGAATACCTTAACGTCGACGTCGAGGAAGAAGAACTGGGCGCAGAAGTCCTGCTCCGCATTGCACAGGTTCTCGACGAGACTCAGCACCTGCGAGTTAAGCGCCACGGTCAGACACGAGTGCGGGGTCCTTAGGCCGGGCCGGGCCGGGCCGGGCGCACTCACCGCGTCCAGCTGGTCGTCGGCGCGCTCGGGCGAAGCGGCCCGGGCCGCGTCGCAGGCGGCGCGCACCTCGCGCTCGTACACGCGTGCCCACGTCACTACGTACACCTGCACAGTGACGTCACTAGTTACAACCCACTCGGCTCGAATGCGCCGTCGTCGTTTGTCAATACCCGAGCTCACCTTGGCGAGCGCATCAAAAGCTTTCTCGTCCATGTCCTTGAGCCAGCGCATGAAGGGCGCGTAGGGCAGCAGCTCGGGGTGGTGGCGGTGCGCGGGGGCGGGGCGCGCCTCGTGCGCCGCCTCGTTGCCGAGGTGGATGAGCGCGTTGTTCAGGTGCCGCGCGAGCGCCGCCGCCAGCTGAGAGGAGACCAGACCTGTCAAATCTGCCCTTCCACCATCAGGCATCATAGGTGATGGTGATAAGATGATCATTTTGTGCAAGTACCCTTGTTCGGTCTAAGCAACCGAACACCTGCTATCTCAGCAGTAAACAATGAGATACTTGTTCCTGCGTGACAAGTTTAATACAGAACATCAGTGCTATACCAAACCTCAAACGGACCGGGTGCATTCACTAACATTTTAACATTAACATTTAACATTAACATTTAAACATAATTTTAGAACTTTTATATTAAACATTATTATTATTATTAAGAACAGTATAAATAAACTTGTGTAGTAACAAATCCAAACAGTGCTTTAATATTACCGACGACCTTGCACCCCGCACAACCCTCTTTATATATATGAAGTAGCAGTATTTGTTAAATCATGTCATGTCATGTCTCTAGTTAAAAGTGCGTAGTGCAGACGCGGCTAAACTTCGCGCGCCGACCGAGCACGTGTCGCGACGACAAACGCGAAGCCTACTCGCTTTAAATATGCCAGAACATCTTCTGTATAAAGTGTATAATGAAGAAAAAGCAGAAAATGAAAGCCTCCGTCAGATCATTAAAAAATAGGTGAACTCCAAAAACAAGTAAAGAGTTACAACAAAGACAGAAGAGTGACTGAAAGTTATACCCAAGTTACTCGAATGGAAAGCTCAACTGAATGTACTGAGTATTGTACGTATGAAGATGAGCTAGCGAAAGAAACCGTCAGAGGTCAGAGTGAAAACACGAAAAAAACGGAAATTGAACACCTCACCCGCTCAAACTGAACAACGTGAGTCGATGGATGATACTCCCATTAAAACTACTAGCAGGGAGTACCCCAACCACTTCCCATAATGGTTGATAACGTGGCGTGGTTAACTATCAAGACTCTATCGAAAAATATACAAAGTGAGCATTTCACAACTAAAATTCTAAACGGAAACAGCATTAAAGTAAACGCTCATGATGCGGACACATATAAAGCGATAAGAACATTGTTGGCTGCAAGAGAATGTTTGTGGCACTCTTATGAGAATAAACAATTGAGACCAATAAAAGTAATGGCTAAAAATCTTCACTATACTTGTAAGCCAGAACGAATCGTAGAAGATTTGCAAAGCAAGGGCTTTAAAATAGAAAATGTTTCGAACTGAGCTGGAAGAAGAAAGATCCTCTCAATATGTTCATTTTAACTTTTAAGAATGAAGAGGATATTAATAAAATTTATGGCATAAAGTCAATACTGGGATGTAAAGTTGAAATACAACCCATTAAAACTTCTAGGCTAGTGCCACAATATAAGAGATAATAATAATAATAATAATCATTTATTGCCACAGAAATTTCATGTTACAGTTCAGTTTATAGAACAATCAAAGTTTGTCATCAAAACATGTTATGCTGGTACTTAAAATAGGTTGCCCTGTGCTATAAGTACCAGCAACCTTCCAGTGTCACAGGTATACTCGTACATATATATTTGTGACGACCCACCAGAGAAAGCAATATCGCCTCGGCTGCAATTTTCAACTTACCGCACTTATATCATATTGTACCTACTAAGTATAACAATATTACAAACTACCTAATCTAACATAATCGCTCCACCAAATAGTTAATCCTGTTATGTTTGATAATGTTTGTAATATCATATAAAAATCATTCACTTTTCTGCATCAACTTGCTGTGTCGATATTTCATTTCTATACCTACTAATATAATATATAAGTAGCTTTAATGCCGTGCTACATGGTTACAAACTTGCCTTCCACAGAAGTGCCCTTGGTGGATTCTAACCGTGTAGCCGGCTGTTGTAAACCAAATTTCATACAAACTATGCTCCAAAACAACCAAGCTCTTTCGATGTAGTAAATTTTCTTGAACAATGAAAATACAAAAACCAGTATACCCTACACTGGTTTTTGTATTTTATCGTTTGCTACATTTAGTAGCACAAATAAATTTAATTAATACTCTCTTTGCTATATGTGAGAAATCATCAATAGTAGAGCTCACTTGATCTTTGGCGCGCGCCAGTCGGCGCAGGCGCTCGCGCACGGCGGCCAGGCGGCGGCGCGGGGCGGGCGCGCCGGCCTCGGCCCGCAGCGCCGTCCGCAGCGCCTCGCCCGCCGCCAGCGCGCGCGCCCGGCCCTCGGCCTGCGTCAGCGACACCTCGGCCAGCGAGTCCAGCTCGCGCAGCGGCGGCGTGTCCAGCCAGCGGTACAGCTCCCCCAGCTCGGCCAGCAGCGCGCGCGCGTTGGCGTCGGCGCGCGCCGCGTCGGAGCGCGCGTGCGGCGCGGCGGGCGCGGCGCGGGCCAGTGCGTCGTAGCGCCGCAGCCGCTGCGCCAGCGCCGCGCCGGCGCCGAGCCCGTCCTCGATGCGCTGCGCCAGAGCGGCGCCGGCGCCGCCGCTCTCGGTGGCGGCGGCGAGCATGCCGCCCACGTTGAGCGCGTCGAGGCGTGCGAGGCGCGAGCCGAGGCGACGCACACGCCTCTCGGCATCGTCGTCGCTGGGCTCGGCGTCCTCCAGCAGCGCGCCCAGCGCCGCGTCTGACGGAGTCGCCGAGACGCCGCTGCCCACCGACCACTGCGACTGATGTCAATAACAATATTGTAACTGAGAATAACCTCTTCGAGGCTTAGTAGACCACTTTCCACCGCTCTGTCATTTTTTATTTTTAACCGACTTCGTATATAATTTGAATTGGAATAAACAATCTGACTTGACAGTTGGAATATTCCAGAAGAGAAGAAGTTGGAGGGCTTGAGAATTATCGCAGCTCGATTATTTAAAGTTTTATATGCGTAAATCTATTTATTATTGATTGAAATAATTAAGTACGAATAAAAGTATTGCTGCCCGTGTAGAGACGAATTAAGAATACCTACCTAATGTCATTACCCCCTTTCAACCTGTGAGTGTCTTACACTGACCTGTATATAACTCTGGACAGGCGTCTTTGAAACTGCTGTTGTCGCTGTTTGATTTTCGCCATTGTGCGTGTGGCGGAGAAGATATGTACTAAAATTAGTGGTGACAAACTTTGTTGATGTAACACATACCTATTGATCAATTTCATTTTAAGATTTGATTTTGAAGGCCCTAATTTTAATAGCAGTATCTGTTCAAATAAATAAAATTGAAGTGTCTGTTTGTAATATCAAAACAACAGCTTTTAGAAGATTTATTCGTCAAATGTTTCGAACAAAGATGACTGTTTGCATTTGGAGTCCCATTAAGGGGCGCTTTCATGTTGGCTAGCCGCGATTTTTGAAACACAGAATCAGGGTGAAATCTACAATGAAATAAAAATCTATTATTATAAAAACCTAGAGACCTAGATAATGTCTGAAAAAAAAAATGGGCAGTCAGCTTTTATTTTATTTACTTCTAAAATTTTGTTTGCAACCATAGATCACATCAGACCATGATCATATTTATCGATATGAGGATATGGACATCACCAACACTTTACTAACTAACTAACTTTACTTTATTATTATTATGTCTCTTTTCCCACGGCTATACTTTTCTCTAAGGTGAGAAGTATACCCTGTCCTTTTGGAAGGCTACGGTGACTCGCCTTACACTAGATGGACCCCTTCCACAACCGACATGGGCCGAAGTCCACGGGTCTCAGGGCAACACCGTAGTGCGCGGCTAGGGGTGTCGAGCGGTGCGGCGCCGATTTCGCCATCGCGGGTCCCAAGCGGAGACCCGGAGCGGGTTTCCTCGTAATTATGCCATTGAAAAATGGCACTTCCACCCCCGAGCATATGTATAGCTCTGGCGACCCCTCTCTGGTCAGCTGGTTAAGGCAAGCCAGAGTTGAGAGTCCTGTGGTCACTCTTGGAGATTCACTCCAGTCAGCCAACAAAGACCTGCTGGAGACGAGGCCTACACCGACTCTCAGGGGCATTCAGGACCGCAGTGTCGCTACTCACATTCAGCTCGCCACTAGCTGCCCTGCGGTTTGTGGGCTCTTCATTTAAACTTGCAGTACATTTTTTTGTTTATATGGCAAGTGTTTGAAAAGCCACACTATCTACTATATAATCTGCCCTCCAAGTTTGCGTTAATCTTATGAGAAGATAACGACTGCCCCAGAGGGGGTCACCCTCATTATTATTATTATTATACATCAATTTTATGTCAAATATAGTTTCATTCTTCTCTGCTAGTTGGTCAAATAGACAAAAAAAAATTGGCTGTCATTTATATAGGACAGCCAGTCCAGGTATATATATATACAAATCAGTGGTATCGTACAAAGCGACTAAGGGTAACCTTAAGCAGACAAGAGCACTGCAAGAAAAGAAGATGCAAGACACAGAAAGAAAAAAACATTAGTTTGATTCCAATGAGATGCTCATTTTCATTGTTATAATAGTGGGCGGTTGCGGTTAGACTCAACACTCACATCGGCACAGGTTTGCTCTCTGCCGCTCTCCCACTCTTTCTGTAGAACATTATCTTCAACCTTCATGATGTCTCATGTGTATGTCGAATTTGGATTTACGATGCTTAGACTGATAAAACCTAGATCAAGACACTAAATACACAGTTCTGTTGTTGTTGCTGAAATTCACTTTGTTGATCTGAATTTGAATAACAAACAGTTACTATTTTTCAGTACAATAAAATTATAAAACTCAATTCATATTTTCATAAATGCACCGTTTTATGTACTCGTCATTTGAGTCACAGACTAATAAGGGATACTACGTATGATTTGAGTACTTTTTAAAAAGTAGGTATCGTTTCGTTTTTATACTTTAACACTGAATAGTTTAAAAGAATCATTAGAATAGACATGAATGTTGTCTTTGAGAAAATATCTTTAGTGTCAGACGTCAGTGCGTATCTCAGTTGACATTATCTTTTACGTCCATCAATACCACAGAGTATAAAACCACTAAGTTTCACTGAATACCATTTGATCATGGACGTAAAAAAAAAGGCGGACGGAACTTCACTGGGAAACAATTGAAGCACCGCAATGGCGGCAGCGTAACTCTGTGTGCGTGTGTAAAGGGATGCCAGATGAAGGAAAATTAGTCTGTTTAACTCTGAAGTGCTGTGTAAGACCGAGGCTGTGAGCGCTTGGAAAATGGCTTGTCCAGGTACTGATTTGCCCACCAACCTATTCTCCCAGAAGCTGTGGGACGGGCCGCTCAGCAGTATGAGAAGAAAAAATCTTATTTCTTCAGCTTCTACTGCTGCTGAACGTGCGCGCTTGCTTGCTGCGGGCGAATTTTTTTTTTTTTTTTTTTTTTTTTTTTTTTTTTTTCTCTGTATTGCAATCTGTCCAGGAGACATTCAGCAATATCTTATAATAAAGAAGGGCGGTATGTGAGGTAAATGTCCAGTGACATTTCCTCATTATTGCTAGCCTATAGTAGGTCTTGTGGTAGTCTTAATTTTAGTCTCCGACCACTGAGAGATATTTCGTCCATAAGATTATGAGCCAGTATGTTTGGATGCAGTTGTAGTCTTTCTTTGTATGTTTTGGCTTTTGACTTTATTTCTTCCTTCACAGTTTTGATTCCAAGGTCGTGGTGAAGTCTCTCGTTGGTGACATACCATGGCGCATCTACTATTATTCTCAACATTTTTGATTGAAACCCTTGTAGGATTTCTATGTTTGAGTGAGCAGCTGTACCCCATAGTTGTATTCCATAGGTCCATACTGGTTTTAGTATACACTTGTATAATAAAAGTTTATTTTCTATTGAGACATGACTGTTTCTTTTCATCAGCCAGTACATTTTGCGTAGCTGTTGGCCCAGTGCAAGGCGTTTGGTAAAGATATGCTTTTTCCATGTTAAACGTCGGTCTAAGTACATTCCCAGATATTTTACTTGGTCAGCTTGTGGAATCTGAACACCATTGAGCGTGACTGGTGGACAAGTTTGTCGTCGGGTGGTAAATGTGACTTGTACAGATTTTGTTTCATTGGCTTTAATACGCCAATCCTTCAACCATACTGTAACTTTGTCTAAGCAGCTCTGTAGCTTATGTGTCGCTTTATTTGGCATATCGTCGCAGGCCATGATAGCTGTATCGTCGGCAAACGTTCCCATAACAACATCGTCAGATATAGGTAAGTCAGCAGTATATAGAAGGTACAGAGTTGGTCCCATGACACTGCCTTGTGGTACTCCCGCTTGGATTTCTTTTATCTCAGTTGATGCTTCCCCTTGGCTGACAAAGAAGTATCTGTTTGTTAGATATGATCGTAACAGTTTGTAATAGTTGATCGGTAGTGTCTTTTTTATTTTATAAAGAAGCCCATCATGCCAGACCCTGTCGAAAGCTTGAGATATATCGATAAATGAAGCAGTGCAGTATTTTTTTTGTTCAAATGTTTGTGTAATATTTCCGACCAGTCTATGAATTTGCTCTATAGTACTGTGCTTTTGTCTGAACCCGAATTGATGATCGGGTATTATGTTGGACTCCTCAATGATAGGTTTTAGCCTCGTCAGAAGTAAGATCTCCATTACTTTGGAAGGTATTGGGAGTAAGCTAATAGGTCGGTATGACTTGGGATCTTCTGAACTTTTCCCTGGTTTAGGAATCATAATGATTTTCGCCACTTTCCACTGCGGAGGTACATATTCTCTTCGCAGAATAGCATTGTACAGTTGTGTCAAATATTTTATGCCTTTTTCTGGTAATTCTCGAAGTGCAGTTGCTGTAATTAGGTCATAACCTGGTGCTTTCTTCACGTTCAGTTTTTTGATAGCCCTTGTAATTTCTCTTTTACTGAATTTCTCAATTGGTAGTTCTAGTTGGTGTGCTTGATCTAAAAGTTCGGCAACTACTTTTATCTTTGTAGAGCCAATGTCAGGATTTGGTTTAAAGACTTGGTGTAGATGGTCCATGAACACGTGACTTTTCTCAACATCACTATTTGCCCAAGAGTTGTCTGCTTTGAGCAACGGTGGCTGGTGAGTTATAGGATGTTTAAGGTTCCTTGTTGCTTTCCATAGAGAATAGTCTGACGAAGGTTTTGCATCTAAGTTTTGTAAATATATTGCAAGGTTTTGATTACGATCGTCTTTAAGTACCTGCTTGAGTTTTGCGGTCAGTTTATTATATATTGCCTTATCGCCCTGAAACTTTGTCATCTGCCATCGCTTTCTTGCTTTTCGTTTTTCGCTGAGCAGTTTTCTTACAGCTAGTGGGCATTGGGGTACCTCGCGAGTAGGTGGTAGAGGCGTGGCATCCCATGCAGCTTGCTGGACAATATTATTAAAAAGTTCTACCGAGTTAATGATGTCTTCATCTGTCTTCAGCGGTATTTTAAGGTCTATAGAGGTTGTTACTATGTGCTTGTAGTATTCCCAGTTTGTCCTACGGGTATGGAGTCGACATGGTTCTCTTTTATGCAGGATCCTTCGCGTCAATAATATTTCTACAGGAGAATGATCAGAAGATAGGTCAGCACCAGATCTGCATCTAAAGTAAGTACTACTTATTCCTTTGGTAATACAGAAGTCAATTAGATCCGGTTTCTTATTAATATCGGTAGGCCAATATGTTGGTTCACCAGATGAAATAACACCAAGTTGTAGTTTGTTTATAGTTGATAATAGCTGTCGTCCTTTTGGGGTTGTTATCCTAGAACCCCAGAAAGTGTGCTTAGCGTTGAAATCACCACCAGCGACGAACCTTTTTCCCAGAGATTCAAAGTAAGTATCATAATCTTCTTGCTTCATATTGTGTTTAGGTGGGCTGTACAGGGCTGATACTGTGAAAGGTCCTGTCCAGTCTTGTATTACTATGTTTGTAGCCTGAATTTTTTCGGTACAATAACTATTCGTCAGATGATGTCTTATGTTATTTTTTATTAGCACTGCACTTCCTCCGCGTGCTTTACCGCCAGGGTGCATAGTGTGATAAAATTTGAATCCTGGTATGCTAAAATAACTTTTTTGTGTGAAGTGTGTCTCAGATATTAGCATTATGTCAGTATGGTTTATTTGTAAGTATTTTTGTACCTCAAGGGTGTGTTTTGACAGACCATTGGCGTTCCAGAGTACCATTTTTATGGAGTCCAGTTTGCAGTTAAAATGGTCGTTAGATTTAATATTTGTTTTGTCATTTCTGTTAATTGTTGCATCATTTGTTTCATTGTCAGCATTAATTCCTTTACATCGTCATTAGTATAAGCATTATTTATTTTACTGTTGTGTTCGTTGGTTTGTGGTAGAGTTTTGTTTTTCACTTTTTCAGCATAAGTAGAGCCTGTAGTTGTATTTGAGTTTGTTTTACTAGTCATTTGTCTTGTTCCACCATTAAGTCGTGTCTGTTTTTTATTTTTGTCAGGTATTGGTGTAAATTTTATTTTTTGTAGATCCCTATAGACCTTACAGCCCTTATAATTTGCTGGATGATTGCCTTCACACAGTATGCACTTAACGTTATTAGATCTACTTTTTTGTGGGCACTCGGCTGAGGAATGAAACCCGGCACACTTAATACATCTTGGGTTTCGCCTGCAGTAGGTTTTAGTATGACCATATTGAAGGCAATTTGCACACTGAGGAATTTCCCGCTTAGGTCTTGGCGGTTCAAATATTACTTTACAATGTAATAGATATTTTACGTCATATATACACTTATTATTTTCCTTTTGTTTGAGTTCCACTATAAACATTGGCAGTGGTTTCTTAGTCGCATTTTGTTTAATGTTCCAGATGTTGACACATTCATGATCAAGTTTATCTAATGCTTCTTTAATCTCATCTGTGCAGGTAGTGGGATGTATATTTTTCATTACTACTTTAAAACTGCGTTCTTGTTTTGGTTTATATGTGTAAAATTCAGTTTTTTTTAACTCTAACTCTTTCACTACTGCAGTGTATGTTTCAGAGGTCTTTGTTTGTATTTTGACTTGATCATTTCGTAGTACTTTAACATCATAATCATTTTTTGCACATGATTCTAGTAATTTTAGCAGTGGTTCGATGTTGTACACTCTATCAACAAAAATTGGGGGTGGCTTATTTACTTTGATATTTGGTTTGCCAGATTGCTGCGACTGTTCATCTTCCAAAATGGCAAATCTGTTTGAAGTAGGTGTTGGTGTTGTTTGGGATAACCAGTACGTGTCTAGTTTGCTCTGCTTTTGTGAACCAACTGGCTCAGGACTGGATCGTGGTCGTTTATTTGTGACTTGTACCCAGTCTTTATCCCTTTCTGGAGTCTTATCATGGTTATCACTATCCCCTTCATCTGGAATGAAGTTAGTTTCAATCTCTGGTTGGTCCATAGCTTGTGTCTCAGGGTTAAAGCTGTTCTTAGTGGGTTTATTTATTTCCTTGTTGGTATCAAGCGATACACTTCCAACAGAGGCACTTCTTGGTCTTATAAAAAGTCCTGGGTGAAAGGCTTGCTGTATAAATTTTTTGCTTTGGTCTTTGGCTCTTGGTTTAGGTGGGTGCCGTGATGGTTTCTTATTGCCACTGCTGTTACTGGCATTGTCATCTTCAATTACTATAGTCTGGTCTTCGTTAACAGATTTCACACTTGAGGGTTCGGGTGCCTTCAAGCGCCGGGGGTCAGCCGGATCACATGACATCGCATTCTGATTGGTGAGCAAAATTGTGCCCCCCCCAGAATACGGTTGGGGGCTGCCTGAGTAAGACTCAGGGAGGGATTCTCCAGCATAGCTGGTACCCTCCTGGGGTATTAAACTATTCAATGTTGCTGCCATTTTTTTTCCTTCTCTCCTTCACACTCCAGACATTTTTGGGACTATTTAGGTCCCAAGGCTCGCTTAGCCTCCTCCAACTGGTTGCCCAGTTGGGTGTGTGGTTATACCGCCATTGCTCGGTCGCCAGAGCCTCGTCTGTTGTCTGGCAGGGGGCACCGCGCCAGTCCTAGAACTGGCGCCGCTAGATGTTCAGGGGGAGAAAACTAGCGCGTGCAGGTGAGGTTGACATTTGGGTCGGATAGATGTTAGTTTCCGCTCTCCCCTTACCCCCCGGGCGAATGGGAATCTGGTCAATCACTCCCGTCGTCCAACATAGGCACAATGTTGGACGATACAACATTTCGTCTTGCCACTTGTCTTCGTTTAGGCGCACCGTGTGTTTCTCCACATCATTGCCACTGTGGGGAGGCCGTCGATAGCCTCGGTCACCATGGATGGCCTATCCTGCAGCAGGAGCGCAGGCCGTATACCAAGGCATGCCCAATTATATGACATTATCCGCCGAGCTCTTGTCACCACTGGCGTTCCAGCTATTCTTGAACCGAATGGCTTGGCACGTGACGATGGGAAGAGACCTGATGGTTTGACATTATTACCCTGGAAGATGGGTAGGCCTTTGGTGTACGCACGCAACATGTGTCGACACCCTTGCGCCATCACATGTTCCAAGCTCAGCGGGTTGTGCTGGCGCTGCTGCTGCAGCTGCAGAGACCCTCAAACGGCAACAATACCATAATTTAATTGGTAATTATATTTTTGAGCCGTTTGGGGTCGCGACTTTAGGTACGTGGGGTCCGAGCGCTAGGTCTTTGCTTAAAGACCTGGCAAAAAGGCTTATCGACGCTTCACGTGATCAGAGGGCTGGTGTGTTTCTCGCTCAGAGAATTAGCATTGCCATTCAACGTGACAATGCCGCCAGCCTTTTGAGTACGTTTCGGTTGACAGTGATGCTGACGAATATTACGATGCCTAAACAAGTGTTCTTTGGGTTACTTGTTTTTTTATTTTATTGTTTAAGTTTACTTTTTAGTTTCTTTTTTTTTGTAATTAATTGTATATATAGTTTTAATAAGTAAATAATAATGTATGAAATAAAATAAAGACTTGCTATCTTCTATTCTTTAAGTTGATTTTTCAGTTGACATTATACCTTGTTTAGGTTTGACATTGAATTCTGTAATAACGTTTTATTTATATTTTTAATGAAGTGTATTTAAATCCTAATTATAATGTAATATTTCTACACCGGCTACCGGTAAAATATGCGAACTGTATACCCAATAAGACCAATATTATACCATGTTCTTTTTTCAGGGTATATTATTGTATTCTGTCACTATCACCAATTAAATAAAATCAGAATTGACAATCAGAACGTAGTATTGCATTATTTAATCTGTGGTATTGCCTCCACTGTTCGTGATTACAATTTTATTTTGATATTTTCACCATTGTCTAATAACCAGTTGGCTGTGCTGTGACCAAGTAACTTATATCTCCTAACTAGATATAAGTTCCTTGGCTGTGGGACATATATATTATTATTGTATAAATAAAATAACCCATTCGTTAGCAATTATTGGGGGCGGTGTGTACGTAGCATAAAATAAACTGAAACTGTCAGTAACTCAGTGCTGTCAAACTTCTGTCAAGTTCTATGTCTGTCACTGTCTCAAATAAGATTAAGACCATAGATTAAACACTATACGGATTAGGACAAGGAGTTGGAGAATAGATAGATTCCATGTTGAGGAATAGCAGAAAGAAACTTCCTTTGGAGACCTATAACAGAATTGTGACTAAAGTTCTATGTTAGAAATTCTTACAGTCTAGTAGAACATAATTTTTCAGTCCGAACAATGTCTAAACCTACTCCAAAAACGACGAAAAAATCGAGCGAGGAAGTGTTTGCAGGATTTCAAAACCTTCGTGCTGAACAGCGACAATTAGCTAATAAGATTTCTGAGTTAGAAATGGATTTAAATGAACACAAGTAATTCCTAACATATTTTTATTATATTTACCGTAAATATATACGACAGGTATCGATATAAAAGTGATATAAGTATATATGTTTTATTTTAGGTTATGTACCAACTGCTTGTTTGTGTTACAGAATAGTAATCGAGACTCTTCGACGTGTGGACAAAAGTCGTAAATGCTTTCGAATGGTGGGTGGCGTCTTAGTGGAGCGAACAGTAGCAGAGGTATTGCCTGAGCTAGAGAACAATTGTGAACAGTTGCCTAAAGCCCTCAAGGTATTAGAAGACCAACTCACTAAAAAGGGTCGTGAAATTAATGAATACATCGAGCTTCACGACATCCGTCTTCAACGAGTTGATCGCCAGCCAGCTGAGGTGGAGCCTGAGCAACCCTCTAAATCTAATGTTCTTGTTGCAAGCGGTTGATACAATTATAATAATTATATTATCCTATATACTGTCTTAACTGCTTTAAAGCACTTTCACATTGCAGTATAGACATTCAAGCATGTTTTGACTGCAGTAGGAATTATTTTTATCTAAGGGAATATAATAAATTTGCTAGTTGCGTTTTCAATTTAAAAGCTAATTATTTTAATTATTACTCTTTGCTTCTTACCTTGTGTTGTTTATTGATAAAACAAAGCTACAAATTAATGTATGACTGACAATAACTTGACCACCTTCAGGGATCTTAATGAGACTAATATCTAAGCAATCTGTAGATTCACTGTGTTATAATACATATTAACTGTCCATTTTTGGTAAATTCATTTGTTAGCTTGTAATATTTTTTCAACTATAATGCATGGCGTTTTGGTATATTAGTTTTCCACGGTATGGTACAGGAAGCTACTAGAACTATACTTCTATTATACCTAGATAAGACGAATAATATGTCTAGTCTTAATGGCAAAACTACTATGTCCTCTGAGATTTTATAATGGTATTCATAAGTATTCATTAAAATAGATCAATCTGGTGCTGAATTTAGGATTGAGTAAAGCTTATTTGACAATTTTAATAACTCAAAAATTATTCGAAATTTGTTGCTTAATATAAGAATTAGTTGATCAATGGTTCAAAAGCAGAAGTTAGAGCATCCGCTCAGCTTGGCCACATTTATATCTAAAAATAGGGACGGTCCTAGGGACCTAGGGAAGATCTGTTTTCTCCCAAATTTACTAATTTTTTTTACTCATCCCTGATGGTGACCAAGTCAGTGGTAGACACACCAAAAAAAAACTACCTAATTAAACTAATCTTGATTAAGTATTAAATAATATTATTTAATTGAAATAATATTTTTTTTAAATTAATTTACACAGGACTGTTTCCTGTGTAAATTAATTGCAATACCTAACTCTGCCTGCTGACAGTGACAATTAACTTATGGAGAATTGTTTCCTGTATTATTTACAGAGTGGCAACTGGCAACGTCGCAATTGAGTGTCATATTTCGTGGTTTTCAATTTTTATTATTTAATCAGATCTATATCTTAAAAATATTTATGCTACACTTTTAGGGCTCCATAGCCAAAATGGCAAAACGGAACCCTCATAGTTTTGTCATGTCCATCCGTCCGTGTGTCACAGGCATTTTACTCAAAAACTACTTGGTGTATATTGATGAAATTTGGAGAATAGGTGCCTTGTGAGGGCCGCTTCTAGGTTTAGAACCTACGGAACCCTAAAAATGGATAGCCGAAATGTAAGTGATGGATTCACGTGAGGATGGCTCCACCGATTTGGGAAATTCTTATTATGTTATATTTTCTATTGTTGAGGCAAGGTCTGTATGTAAGAAAATATATATAATATTCAAAAAATTAAGTGTACAATTTAAAATGTGTTTATAAAGAGGGTTCATAGAGAGGAATGGCAACGTCGCAATAATCACAACACAAAGCTAACTTCTATTTCTGTTAAGTTTCATGCTGCAACTGTACATTATTATATTGACTGGCCTGTTGGTCTAGTGGTTAGTGACCCTGACTGCTAAGCCGGAGGTCGTGTGTTCGATCCCCACCCAGGACAAATCTTTGTGTGATGAGCATAAAGGTTTGTTCTGTGTCTGGGTGTAATTTATCTATAATATGTATGTATTTACAAAAAAGAAAATGTATCTAAGTAGTATATCAGTTGTTTAGTACCCATAACACAAGCAAATATAATTGCTTACTTTGGGACTAGATGGCGCTGTGTGAATGTGGTAGAATATTATTATTATTGAAATGATATGTTTATTACACACAAGTACTTTAATGTTTTACTAATAAAAGTTTAACTTCTTATCTACCTTCTACATATTTATTGTCTCCGTAACTTACCTATGTGCATACCTACTTTTACTTGGTGCCTCCTGACATCTTTGTTTGTTTAGCACAGTTTATCATATCTCCTAACTCCTAGTCGATCATCACGACTGGCGTTGGTTTTTGCGCGAGGCTAAACCAAAATTGTTGTAATAAAAAAGAGTAGGTATTATGAAAGAGAGAAAATATCATTGGGCTAAACGCGTTCGATGATTGACTGTGTGTGACAACGTAAACTACAATATTTGTATAAAGTAAAAAGCGCCATCTAATGTCAATACATGTACTACTTCTCTATATAACAAAAACTTATAACGTTGGCGTTGTCACGATCGAACGCGTTTGGTCACTCTCACAAAAGTCACAAAAACTCGCACTTGGCTCTGTCTGCTGTCTGTGCTCTTATCACGTCAGTTCCCTCAGAAGCTATGTACTTACGCAGTCATTGCAAGTAAAACGAACACGGAAAAAATAATACAAATGCAACTCAGAAAAATCTTTTATAAAATAATGATATATTATCCGTCCAATATGATTACGAAACATTTTACCAATATCAGAAACATACATTTACCTACTATGTACTTATAGTTTTATCAATAATATTTGTATTAGTGTTTCTCAAAGTTACGAGACTTAAGTTGAAGTAGGATTGCCGTCTGCCCAGGTTACCCATGGATTTGTTGCCTTCCAAAGGCTTTAACATAAACCTGGTGTCCTGGACTGCAATTCAAACAATTGCAGTTTGAGTTTTGAAACTACCAAATAAAACTACTTATATTTAATTTAACTGAGAAATAGTAGTTGAGCAGACTGTTCACATGTCCAGGATTTTCAGACTCTTGACTGTTTTTACTCACTTGTCCAGGTTTACAGATTTTATGTGACCGATTGGTTGAAACAAAACTGCAAATATAATATACTCGTATACGTACGAAGTGTGGAGAATAGCGAGCGATAACCTTGACAAGCTCGGAATGCAATCCTATTTGTTATTAATTTAGTAATAATGTAGTAGAACTAGGCAACACGGAGTCGACGATTCTGCTGGACAGCTCTACACATGTTGCTCTACATTACACACCTAACATAATAAAAAAAATCTAAGAAACTGCCCGAGACCCATCTGCCGCTGTCCACCAGGTGGACAAGTTAAAATAGGTTCACACGCCACCATCCTCCCAGAGAGGACAGCGGCGCGCCCTCCAACATTTCTTAAACTTACTGTCATTTTTTAACGTATCAACGTATTTTAATCGTCAGTAGAAACGTAATGTAGGTGTCATACAAATATTACGAGTAATCGCTGTTAGAGCGAGCGCGCGAACGCGTGCCTAGAGATTGCTGGAATTTTGGCGAAAGTGGCATCGCATTGGTTATGTAATTTAGCGCGATGTAAAATAGCATGTTCGCGATCGCGTCATGCGTCACTCGTGACTCGGGTCTGCCATTGATTTCAATAATATATAATTAAAGAACAAACTTAACAGCTGCTGTGCACCTAACTAGCTATCATTAGATCATGATGACGTGTATTGTGTAGGTACAGTCAACAATAAAAGTCGGAATTAAAATTCGAAAAAATCTGATGCCGAATGCGATACTTGGTATAAAAAAATAAACTCACATGTTCATTAAAATCCGAACACTATCTTACCAATTGCCGCTTCTTGTTATTTCTAGATTAGACTTAAAGCTAAATATATTCACTTCAACTTTACAAGTTGAAGAGTAACATACAACTTACAATATCTAATAATAACCAATCAAATACAATTGTGCATTGCAAATGACAGAAGCACCAGTAGACATGTACTTAATAGTAAAACAATCACAATTACCTCTCACTGTTAACGATTATACTTCTTAGCGAGCTCTTACTTACCTAGTTTGAATGTTGTTTATATTTGGTTATTGATATATTGACTCATATTATAGATATAAACAACAATTCAATTTCGGCAAGTATGCTTCAATCATCATCGTAGAAATTTCTGTTTGGAATATATATTAGAAATAATTTATTCTGGTGTAACAGTGAATTTCTATGGAAATAAATACATTATTTTTGCATTATATGTATTGTTGGCGCCGTAGGCTCGGTTAATCGTCATTCAATATTCAGTATAATAGTAGAAATATGAAATACGAACATTGTATGGTAAGAGGCGTGATCTACATGTAATATACGAACTGTGCCCGTTATTCGTAGCACTATGGCTACTACTCTCATCACAACCATTGACATACCTAAACTTAGCTTTTTAAATTTAGTTCCAAGTTTATCTTCAAAAAATATAACAATTTTTTTACAACATATACAAACATATAGTGAGCAAATCAACAAAGTATTGGAATGATTAATTATATACTTATATACATTTTTATTATTGTTAAGTGCTCTTAGTATATACCTACAATAGAACATGCCTGTCCGTTTCAATCTAATTCTGTGAATGTAAATGAAATATACATGATATTAAACATTGTCAAAGAAATGTTTAGGGCTCTTTAAATTTAGACGTTTCGTGAGAGTGCTGGACGTTCAGTGTCCCGCGGCAGGACAACAAGTCGGAGCGCCGCGCGTCCCTGATTGTGTTATCTAGTGATGTCGTAAATGTCTATCATCAATGTTATCGTTTACATGTTACTAATTCTGGTGATGACCATACTTTTTAGGCTAAAAGAAGGTAGGTCCTGTGAATTTTTCTATGAACTACATAAATTGTTTTCAATAACACTCATGAGAGGATATCTTCCATTCTAAGTATTTGTAATTAAATTTAAAATAAAAATAGCCTTTTATAAACTATTAAACTTTCGCGGTTAGTACATAAACTTATTATTAGGTAGAGGTAGGGGTCCACGTGATGAGTCAGCCCGTTACTACGAGTACGATCGGTGCAATTTGATCGAAACGACGCGACGGTCAAATAAATAGTCTATTGACCGCACTACTCATTACGTAGTCGTCGTGTTGACGACTACTATCGGTTAAATTGAAAGAGCCCTAATAGTAGACATACTGGGTGTCCAGACAAACGGGTCATTGTGTGAGTACTCGTGTTTAACCGCAGCGTTTTTAATCTCTCAATTTTGCAACTCGGGTGTTAATGGTTTCAATAAGAGCGGCCGCAAACGGCTCGAAATGCCGGCAGCGCAGCATTTCGAGTGCTTTCACGGTTTAGCGATTTTACCGCCCGCGGGAAAAACCCAAGTGCAGCCCACTGCACTCTCATTCACACTCTCAGTTTTTTTAAATTTTCAATAATTTAAATAATTTTCCACTGAAACGTGTAAAAGAAAATATTTAAAATGGGAAATAATTGATTTCAATTTCAAATATTTTATTTTAGCACGTCTGAAATGCAAAATAAAAATTTGGTGAAATTCCTGGATAGGCATTTTTCAAAAAAAATTTTTACAAGCGTTTTAGAATATTGGGTACTTGTACCATTTTCAAAATGTGTCCCTTTTGCTCGGACTCCCAGTATAGGTCTGTCACCCACAGACTGTAATGTAATGGCACATAGGACAGTATCGATGGCCACTAACAACGGCACCGGAGCGAGCTCTCTTCGATTGTAAGTTATGTTCTAACTGTCGCGCAGCACCCTCGCACGTTCGTAGTGTCACCGCGGGACAGTGGGGCGGCGCCATCGCACGCCACCTAGTGTCAGAAGTGGGCGACGTTGGTGGGCGCATAGGTCTCGGCCTCCGCGCGCGGCGAGCGGTCCAGCGGGCGCAGGGCGGGGGCGGCGGGCGCGGGGCGGGGCGCCTCGTCGTACGTGCCGCTGCGGCCGCCGCTCTTGTGCACCAGGCGCAGGTCGGTGATGCGCATGGCGCGGTCCACGGACTTGCACATGTCGTAGAGCGCCAGGGCGGCGACGGCGGCGCCCGTGAGCGCCTCCATCTCCACGCCCGTGCGCGCAGTGACGCGCGCCTCGCAGCGCACGCGCACGGCGCCCCCCCCCGCGCACTCCCCGCGCGGCAGCTCCAGGCGCACGCGCACGGCGTCCAGCGGCAGCGCGTGGCACAGCGGGATGAGCTCCGCCGTGCGCTTGGCGCCCAGCGCGCCCGCCAGCTGCGCCACCGTCAGCGCGTCGCCCTTGGGCAGGCGCGCGTCGCGCAGCAGCCGCAGCAGGCGCCCGCTCACGTGCAGCTCGCACTCCGCCACCGCTTGGCGCCGCGTCACCGGCTTGTCGCCCACGTCCACCATACGCGCGCGCCCGCCGGAGTCCAGGTGCGTGAAGGTGCAGTAGTGACGCGCCCGCAGCGCGAGCCCGCCGGAGTCCAGGTGCGTGAAGGTGCAGTAGTGACGCGCCCGCAGCGCGAGCCCGCCGGAGTCCAGGTGCGTGAAGGTGCAGTAGTGACGCGCCCGCAGCGCGAGCCCGCCGGAGTCCAGGTGCGTGAAGGTGCAGTAGTGACGCGCCCGCAGCGCGAGCCCGCCGGAGTCCAGGTGCGTGAAGGTGCAGTAGTGACGCGCCCGCAGCGCGAGCCCGCCGGAGTCCAGGTGCGTGAAGGTGCAGTAGTGACGCGCCCGCAGCGCGAGCCCGCCGGAGTCCAGGTGCGTGAAGGTGCAGTAATGTGGTGCCGGCGCCAGCCCGCCGCGCGCTGTGAACGAGCCCAACACTGAGGACCGCTAGCCGCCTATGAGAATCATCGGCCGGTTGTCCATGCGCGCCAGATTCTGCATGCCTAGAAATATAGATCGAGGAGCGTCGGCGACCTTGCTGGCGAGCGACGCCCGACTTGTACCACTCGGTCACGCACTACTGTGGCGTAGTCTTTGAGCATATTGAATCATGTTGGTACCAATTGTGACATTATGTATTCTGAATGTTCCGTGTACCCATTACCTTATTTAATATATATGTCGCAGCCAATTGGTTGAATCAGCCATTCAATTAACTACCTAGCCGTTTAACTAAACGACGCGGCGGCGTTCAACTAACGGCCTAAATGAAATTCAGCCGGATGGTTAAATGTAACATGTAATGAACTGGCTTGCTAATACTTAGGCCATTCATTTAAGAGAGTGAAGAGTGTTTACCCTAGCCTTCCAACTTATCCGAGTCCGATTTGAATTATAAGGTATATTAAGGCAAAAAATTTTTTTTTGGTGACAGGTGTATCATTTTGGTGATAAATCTACAATTTTGGGTACGAATCTATTTATTAAAATACACCTTTACATTAATTGAATAACATTTAAATGACTAGGCTAGGCAAGTGGTTAAAATTTGTTGATTGAAGTCAGTTGCCATTTAATTGAATGGCGAATATCGCTCAGGTAGTTAGTTGAACGGCCGCCGTTAACCAAAACGGCTAGGCAGTTAATTGAATGGCTGATTTAATTAGTTGGCGGCGACATATATATTATTCTCTTAATTCAACCCAAATACATTCCTTACTCGTCCCAAACCAAATAATACCAACAAATCACATACACACAAATCTTACATTTTATTAGGTAATTTTAATTGATAGTTATAAATGAAATTATTGTTGTGGATTGAGTAAGGATGGAACATAAATAGGTTGAGTAAGGAAAAATAATGAGTAGGATAAGACGTCATAGGATGAATACGCATAGGGTTACCAGACGTAAAAATCAAAAGACCGGAGAAAAGGCCTGATTTCCATGGAAAAGTCCTGAGATTTTATACAGTTTGGGAATTTTCTCTTAAAAAACGTATTATTATCATTTTATACACTGCGGCTTTAGCTCACGCCTTGCAATTTGTACGCAACTTACTTAGATAAATAAGTATTGATTTTATTGTTACCAAAAAATATTATTTTTAGTTTGTTTCACTTAGATAAATAAGTATAGATTTTAACTGTTCAATTGTTACCAAAAAAAAATATATTTTAGTTGTTTTATCTTAATTAAAGAGATCTTTAAAATATAACCTGTGTTTTATTGAAAATCCTGAGATATCACGAAATTTGCAAGATCTGGCCGCATCCTGAGAAAAGTCGAAAATTCCTGAAATCTCAGGACAAATCCTGAGATATGGTAACCCTAAATACGCAACAACTGTCTCTTTATAATGAGGGTCGAGGCACACCGACGCAGTCTAAAAGTGAACATCACCGGACGCGGGCACTGACCGGCGTGGCTGCGCTTCTTGCCGGCGAGCGCGGCGCGGACCAGCGCCAGCAGCTGCGCGTCGCTGGCGCCACCGCGCAGCGCGTCCCGCAGCGACACCTCGGCGGCGCCGAACAGGCACACCTTGAGGCTGCCGTCGGCCGTCAGGCGCAGGCGGTTGCACGACGCGCAGAAGTGCTGCGTCATCGAGTGGATGAACCCCACGCTCCCCGCGTGGCCCGGCACGCGCCACACCTGCAGGTCACACACTGAGCTCACTACCTGCCTACTGGGTACAGAAGTGCTGCGTCATCGAGTGGATGAACCCCACGCTCCCCGCGTGGCCCGGCACGCGCCACACCTGCAGGTCACACACTGAGCTCACTACCTGCCTACTGGGTACAGAAGTGCTGCGTCATCGAGTGGATGAACCCCACGCTCCCCGCGTGGCCCGGCACGCGCCACACCTGCAGGTCACACACTGAGCTCACTACCTGCCTACTGGGTACAGAAGTGCTGCGTCATCGAGTGGATGAACCCCACGCTCCCCGCATGGCCCGGCACGCGCCACACCTGCAGGTCACACACTGAGCTCACTACCTGCCTACTGGGTACAGAAGTGCTGCGTCATCGAGTGGATGAACCCCACGCTCCCCGCGTGGCCCGGCACGCGCCACACCTGCAGGTCACACACTGAGCTCACTACCTGCCTACTGGGTACAGAAGTGCTGCGTCATCGAGTGGATGAACCCCACGCTCCCCGCGTGGCCCGGCACGCGCCACACCTGCAGGTCACACACTGAGCTCACTACCTGCCTACTGGGTACAGAAGTGCTGCGTCATCGAGTGGATGAACCCCACGCTCCCCGCGTGGCCCGGCACGCGCCACACCTGCAGGTCACACACTGAGCTCACTACCTGCCTACTGGGTACAGAAGTGCTGCGTCATCGAGTGGATGAACCCCACGCTCCCCGCGTGGCCCGGCACGCGCCACACCTGCAGGTCACACACTGAGCTCACTACCTGCCTACTGGGTACAGAAGTGCTGCGTCATCGAGTGGATGAACCCCACGCTCCCCGCGTGGCCCGGCACGCGCCACACCTGCAGGTCACACACTGAGCTCACTACCTGCCTACTGGGTACAGAAGTGCTGCGTCATCGAGTGGATGAACCCCACGCTCCCCGCGTGGCCCGGCACGCGCCACACCTGCAGGTCACACACTGAGCTCACTACCTGCCTACTGGGTACAGAAGTGCTGCGTCATCGAGTGGATGAACCCCACGCTCCCCGCGTGGCCCGGCACGCGCCACACCTGCAGGTCACACACTGAGCTCACTACCTGCCTACTGGGTACAGAAGTGCTGCGTCATCGAGTGGATGAACCCCACGCTCCCCGCGTGGCCCGGCACGCGCCACACCTGCAGGTCACACACTGAGCTCACTACCTGCCTACTGGGTACAGAAGTGCTGCGTCATCGAGTGGATGAACCCCACGCTCCCCGCGTGGCCCGGCACGCGCCACACCTGCAGGTCACACACTGAGCTCACTACCTGCCTACTGGGTACAGAAGTGCTGCGTCATCGAGTGGATGAACCCCACGCTCCCCGCGTGGCCCGGCACGCGCCACACCTGCAGGTCACACACTGAGCTCACTACCTGCCTACTGGCTACCTGAATTGGTAGTATAATCATTCTCAAATATTGAGTTTTTTCGGTTTTATCGGTTTACAATATGTTTTTCCGATGAAACTCCCCTTCGTAATCAAAACATTGAATAGATAATAATACCTACCCCAACATACATTTACGCAGTCGAGTACACGTTTTGATCACAACTAAATCTCATTTTGAATAATCGTATAAATGTAATAAGGACGTTTACTCAACGGCATTAGGGCCCATTTTATTCAACTTAACGCGCTAAAAGTTTAAGCGTTTAGTTTAATTAGTCGTCATTTCGATCATTGCGTCAGCGATTTGGCTACATGTCATGTAATGATAGCTGTCGCGGCGTGCATTCGGGTTATGCGAACTTCGTCCCATTCGCAAATGCGGACGTTGATAAGTTTTTATATCAGAGGCAAATCAAAAAACTAAATGAAGGGTTGACTATGTTAATATACATTTATAGATCCAAATTTAACGATAATTACGTTCTTAAAGACAATTAAAAAATTAATCAATATTTATTGCCTTTTTATTCTTATTTCTTAAATGTATGAATAAGCGGAGCAAGATGAATTGTATGACACACTAACCAACTTACACTTTATATCATTAATATAATAAATAGCTTCAGTTTGCGAAATTCCGTTCTCATAAAACGTAAATATATTAAAATATAAAGAATGTGGTTTTTTTTTTTTAATGGTTCACTAAACTGGACATACACAGGCAGGACAATACATAACATCACTCTAAAGCAAACAATTTTCATGTCTGATCTCCTAGAAGTGAACACAACATGCGTTTATATAAATATACTAGTGTTAAGGTAGGTACATCACAGTTAACAATTTACAAACCAGTTAGTTGGAGTTTCAGTGAACGAACAGATACACCAAAAATATCAACTTCGTTGCAAATGTTGTTGTATGCGGAACACATACGGTACAACGGTGAGTGCTGACTAGTGTTATAATTAGAGTATATAGTGGTTATATTTGATACGGAACTTTAGAAACTGAAAATAAATTTGATTTCAAAATAGTGGAAGTTGTATAAAAAGTTATTATAAACCTTTAACATCAATATTAATTAAATAGCGGTCGTATTATCATGTTTCTGTTACTTTAGGATGAATATAGGTTACACTCGTAATACTTATGCGACATTTATATAGTGGTTGCGAATACGACGTGTAAACAATTATTATCCGTATAACAGATGTTTAAAAGGTAATGACAAAACGACGAAAAGTTGTACGACTAAGTTTTATAGACGTCGTCATAGACGCTATTACATGACGGTCGTAAAAAAAAAGTCAAAAGAACGTCTATAGGACATTATTATACGACAAAAAATTATATGACTATTCGGACACTTATTGCACGATACACGGCACACGACAAAGAGTTATAGAACCTACTGTAAAATAACTTTAATAAGACTCAAGGACATATAAACACTTCAATTGTTTGTTGGGACGGGATCTACAAAAGGACACCTTTATTTGGCAGATGTCGATATCTATTTACTAAGTACTTATATCAGTGAAGGCCGCTCGTTGTTTGGATTTACAAATGGGCGCTAGAGCGACATACTACATAGTCGTCATGGTAGCACCACATTTGCTTTGTGTATTGTACGAGTATGTAATTAGCTAATGCTAATTTGAAATTAATAACTTACTTCATTTACGTTTTTAAACACGACATCATTATTGATACGAAGATTGTAAAGTATTCCAATAACTTCATTATCGTGTTTTAATAGCATGAATGTTATTTTATCGTCCAAGGAGTTAACATAGCATAGGTATAAACTTCTTGTTATCACCCACAAAGTACCCCAGATATCGCCAATTTTTTTTTTAACCTTTAATTTATTTTTGGTGCAATATCTGTACATTACACTTAAACAAATACTTATGTACAATGAATACACACAATAGGCCGAGCACCGAGAGTTGTTGAAAGGGCGGCGCGAGCGTGACACTCGTTAGTTAAATGGCCGCGTACGAGTACCTCTATGTACTCGTCGTGATACCAATGTACACAACAAACGACGCACACAACACTCTTGTTATCTGTTCGTGGCATGCCCTCGGCCACTAACTCTTGTTATTTCAATACGAACTAGGATATTTTATATGTGCTCTACGTATATTATTAACTCGTTCCAAACGTTTGTTTCTCTCATCTACTCTCTAGTTATTGCGTCATATTAATATAATAACATAGCTCACTTGTGGGATACAAGATAATATTTAAATTAACTGATAATATTTAAAGTTATGTAACATTAGTAGGCCCTTGTTCGTTGATCGTAAACACTTTATTTATCTGCAATCGGTCTCTCTTGACTTGACAGCAGCGATCACTCGTTTGCAGGTCTGGTATGCAGGCTTTGTTCAGACGTTAGCAGTTATGTTATAGCTGGTTATGGTCAGCTGGTTTGGGTGTTTCTTTAACCGACTTTTGTATTTGGCTGCCAGAAGAGTTATTTTTCCTCCCTTACAGTATTCAAATTAATATCATATACTATCTCGAGTCTGCTAACATTCGGCATAAAAAAAAATTCTATGTTAACGCTATCAAAAGATACAGTGGTTTATGCTCGATTTTTGTCGATTATCTTGACGATCAAAAAAGTAAATATAGGAATATAGGGTACTTCCCGTTGACCTAGAATCATGAAATTTGGCAAGAAGCAATCGTGTAGTTATATCACTGAATATTAGTACGTAGTAGTTAGTTTTAATATACTTACATAAATCGTAATAATAAATAGTTCCTTTCTAATTTTGTACAGAACAATATTATTATGATAAAAGTACATTGGTCCCAAACTAGGCCAGGCCTGTTTCTGGTACACTATATTCATATATAATTAAAGGGTTAAACAATGAGACTTTCATTGAACCATAATCTTAATCTTACCATAGGTACTCATAAAAATAATAGAAGTAGAAATTCTCGAAATTAATATTTTTAGGTAAAGATGGAATTTTAACCTTATTGCATTAATTTTAGAGCATAACTTGGCATGTAATATAAATAATAAATCAATACGATTTATTTCAATAAAACGTTAAGTACAGAAAAAAAAATATTATTCTGTTGAAATGAATAGGTACGTTATTTAATTGGATTAATCAATGTAGTTCCAAGATAAAATTTCAACTGTACCTAAAAATATTAGTTTCGAGTTTTCGACGTTATTTTTTTTTAATGCGAAATTAAGCTTTAACATGACTGCATAGCTATAACTGCATTGATTAATCCAATTAAATAACGTATTCATTTCAATAAATATGGTTTTTTAGTTATTTAGGTTAGTTTTAAAGATTTAAGCATACATAGGGATATAGGGACAGAGAAAGCGACTTTGTTTTATACTACGTAGTGATATTGTACCAGAAACATTGCAAAATCTATCTTTGGTGCCCAAAAAACAGGTCTGGCTTAGTTTAGGACCAATGTAGTTTTATAATATTGTTCTGTACAAAATTGGAAATAAACTATTTATTATTACGATTTATGTAAGTATATTATTTTGAAATAATTCACATGATGACCTACTATGATACCCTAGCGCACTCACCTATACTCAATAAATACGCGACTTTTTCTCTGTCATTTTAATTTGATTTATCTATTATTTAAAACTAACTTAACCTATTAATATTAACCTATATTTTTTCTAACACTAAAATGTAAATTAATAGATAATATAAGAGTAAAATAAATGGAAGAGTGGAGTCCTTGACTTCGCTAAAAGATGATCTTTAAATATTGAAGTAGGCAAGTAATAGAATTTTCTAATTGTTTGTTGTATTTTTAATAATTTTGCGATGTATGAAGTTTTTATTCGCAATAGAAGTCATTCTAAACAACTGAGGTACAATGCATACACAACAATATCTTACTCGTACAATATACATACTTATCCCACACACATTATATTGTTATTCCCCAATTATAGGGAAAATGTTTAACAAGTGGCAACCCTGCCAACAAACACAGACAAACGGTGGCTTCATATTGTGATGTTCGCGATGCTTCTTTTTTGTTGGTCTGAGACACCTACCCACCTTATTTATTTTAACTTATATTTATCCCGTGGTCATGGTGTAACCAAATTTATATTATTTTTGGATACCACGCACCGTTTTCGAGATACGAGCTATTATAGATGGAAATTGGCGCTAACGGCGAGGGCGATAACTAAACTTAACACTCCCGATTCAGAGCAATCCGACTCGGACTGGTTAGGTTAGGGTTCTCTTTTTTCCAAATTACCCAAAAGTAGGAGCCCCGCTACCTATGTGCGATAGCTAAACATAACACCCCCCGATTCAGAGAAATCCGACTCGGACTGGTTAGGTTAGGGTTTTCTTTTTTCCAAATTACCCAAAAGTAGGAGCCCCGCTACCTATGTGCGATAGCTAAACATAACACCCCCCGATTTAGAGAAATCCGACTCGGACTGGTTAGGTTAGGGTTATTTTTTTTTCAAACCACCCAGAAGTAGGATCTCTGCGAAGTGGCCGTGTGTGTCTCCGGCAACCTATGTACGACAGCTGGGCATACAAGTCAACAAATAATAAAACAATAGATAATCGAAGCGTCGAAGAATGTGTCATTTTTAGTTCACCACTTTGTTTTAGTACACCTTGATCTATCCCGTTACCTAATATGTGTTTTTTTTTCAGATTTTTAGGTTTTAGAAAATAGAGGCTACAATTTACGCTATTTTCGGAGCGTTTATTTCCGAAAATGTTCGCTTTTGTCGTTTGATATATTATCTCTGAGTAACATAGGCTATATGAGTAACACCAAGACGGAGGGTAGTAAAACAAAGCTCGGTCATACCGTGGCGGTGTCGTTGTCCCTGGGCGGCGCGGGCTGCAGCTGCGGGTAGCGCTGGAACACGGCGCGCAGCGCGGCGCGGTACGGCACCAGCTTGGAGTCGTCCCACGCGTTGCCCGAGAACGGCATGAACTCGATGAAGCGCACCTCCACCTCGTGCGCGCGGGTCCACTCCACGAAGTCGCAGATCTCGTCGTCGTTGAACCCTGCACACAGCCACGTGACAACGGACCCGCGGACCCTCCCCCACCCCCTCCCCTTAACGCACGACACGCACCTTTCATGAGCACCACGTTGACCTTGACGGGGCGGTAGCCCAGCTGCAGCGCCAGGTCCACGCCCGCCAGCACGCGCGCCAGCCCCGGGCGCCGCGCCATGCGCTCGTAGCGCTCGGCGCGCAGCGAGTCCAGCGACACGTTGAGCGCCGTGAGGCCGGCGCGCTGCAGCGCCACCAGGCGGCGCGTCAGCACCAGCCCGTTGGTGGTGAGTGCCACGCTGCGCGCGCCGGCGCCGCGCAGCTCCGCCACCACGTCCGCCAGGTCGGCGCGCAGCGTGGGCTCGCCGCCCGTGAGGCGCAGCTTGCTGACGCCGGCGCGCACGAACAGCCGCGCCAGGCGCGCCAGCTCCGCGCGCGTCAGCAGCGCCGCCCGCGCCGACAGCGCCACGCCCTCCGCCGGCATGCAGTACTGGCCTGCGTCACTCACACAGTTACACGCCGAGCTCGTGCATTGTCCCGCTTCAGTGAACCGGTACTTTGCAGCCGCTCAATATTTGCTTACTTTCTAATAAGTTTGTTCCTGTGGTAGTTAGGTGTGGTAAGTCAAGGATACGAATGTTTCGTTTGTTTGGCCACTAGTCGACTCCTATTTCTCGTGACGCACCTAATATTGTCTTACTCGTAAACGGGCTATCCAACACTAAAATAATTTTACAATTCGACTCAGTAGTTCCTCAGTTAATTTGAATTTGGTCGAACGGAACAGACTGTTCCGAGGGTTGAACGCACTCGTGTCAACCAAATTAACAAATAAATAAAAAGCTTTATAATATTAGTTTAGAAGAATATAATTTTATCTTATACTAGCTGAGCCGGCGAATTTCATACCGCCATATTTTATTATTCGTGAAGTGATAATATTTATATGGGGATTTTAAAATCAAAATTTTAAATTGTACATTCAATTTGTTGTTTATTTTCTTACATACATACCTTGCCTCGACTATAGCAAATACAACAAAAAAAGAATTAGCCAAATCGGTTGAGCCCTTCTCACGTGAATCCATCCCATACTCTTTTTATATACCAACTACTTAGGTTGTAGATAGATAACCAAAAGTGCTCGATAGTCTATTTCAGACACAGCTTAATAGATACATCAAGTTGCACAATAATCAGTTCGGCTTTCGACCTGGTTTATCTACTGAGAGTGCCATACTGTCTTTGAAGTGGGCCGTCGGGTACTATGTTGATCGTAAGACTCCTGTATACGCATGCTTTCTTGACCTATCCAGGGCTTTTGATCTGGTTTCCTACGATATTTTGTGGAGTAAGTGCCATGAAGCGGGAGTGCCGCATGAGCTGATTAACACTCTTAAATATTGGTATGGAGACCAGATCAATCAGGTACGCTGGGCAGGGACATTGTCGGAACCTTATAAATTACAATGTGGTGTGAGACAGGGGGGGATAAGCTCGCCCACACTGTTCAATCTTTATATAAATGAACTGATCGAGACGCTCAGCAGAGAGCGATTAGGTTGTTACATAGACGGTGTCTGTGTTAACAACGTCAGCTATGCGGACGATATGGCTCTGCTGAGTGCCTCGGTCTGTGGTCTTAGACGATTAGTAGCAATCTGTGAAGAGTATTCAATTCGTCATGGACTAATTTATAACACGAAGAAGAGTGAAATCATGGTCTTTGAGGCTGGTAGTCACTGTCTAAAAACTGTGCCACCAGTCATGCTGTGTAACACACCTTTAGTAAGGGTACACAAATTTAAATACCTCGGACACCTATTGACTGCTGACCTCAAGGACGATGAAGACATAGAACGGGAACGAAGGGCGCTGTCGGTTAGAGCAAATATGTTGGCACGCAGGTTTGCTCGTTGTTCTCCACAGGTAAAAATTACCTTGTTTCGGGCATATTGCACCTCCTTTTACACGTGCAGTCTGTGGGCCAAATATGCTCAAAAGTCGTACAGCGCCCTTCGTGTGCAATATAATAATGCGTTCCGGGTGTTGTTGGGGCTGCCCCGATACTGTAGCGCGTCTGGGATGTTCGCGGACGCTAAAGTGGACTGCTTCTACGCCACGATGCGGAAGAGATGCGCGTCCCTGGTGCGCCGCGTGCGGGCCAGCCCCAATAACATCTTGAGATGCATTGCAAGTAGACTCGATTGCGTGTATCTGAGGCGCTGCTCCAGGCTCACAACGTCTGTGTTGAGCCTGTAGTGTCTCATTTTGTGTAATAGTATTAAGTAAACTAACATAGCATTAAGTTTAATTGTTACTAACAAAACGAGTCATAGTTACTTGAATAAATGATTTTATTATTATTATTATTAAAAGTCACCGAGTTGTAATTTGACCTCGGAAGATAACGACAACATCGTAAGTGGTAACGGTTCTAAGTCATACATTCTTTCAGCTTTTAATACTGTCACAAACTTGAATACTATTAATAAAATAAATTGTGAACACTTTATTCACTATATCTAAAAATGTATTTAAATAGTATATCAGTTGTTTAGTACCCATAACACAAGCAAATATAATTGCTTAATTTGGGACTAGATGGCGCTGTGTGAATGTGGTAGAATATTATATTATATATTATTATTATATCTATGTCGCCGTGAACTGGTTAAATCAGTCATTCAATTAACTGCGTAGCCGTTTTACTAAAAGGCTTCAACTAACAGCCTGAGCGAGATTTACCATTCAATGAAATGGCTAAGCAACTGACTTGAGAGAGTCATTAAATTTAATGTAACTGAAAAACGGTATACAAGACTCACATCGTAGATTGCATCGTTCAGTCAAAGAGATGCGCAAGTAATTGTGACGTCTTCCGAACGAATCGACAAGCGGCTCCACAGTGTCGGTCTCGACCGCCGCCGACTCCATCTGCACTCCACTCTCCTGGTAAACAAATGTGTACTTAGTACCTAACGTTTTACGGCTAAATTTATCAAAATGTCGTACTCACCTAGTCTGGACTTACATTACTGTACGATCTGTTGCAGAAGGTCAACAACTGAGGCACTGGCCTCAATAATTTCTGTTGGAGATTGTTACTTTGGGTTGACGAGATTATTGTTCTTATAATGTTTCTCATTATAACGAGTAAAACGGCAGCGCACAATTATATAATAATAATTAATTAGGAATACAGAACCAAAGTGTTGACAAACAATAAATAAAATGCTTGATGTCAGAGTGACATCCACAGATTACGTTATAGTCCGTGCAGGATCAGTTTAACACTGTTAATTAACTGACATCTGTTATGTCTGTTACGTGGGTATAAGTGTTTTGTGTCTGTTACACATACGTAGTATCCCTTATTAGTCTGTGTGTTACACTCTGTATGACAATTATATTCAGGTCAGTGGTATGACTGTATAATACAACAGTTCCAAGCACGTTCCAAGGCTTCTATCAAATTTTAATACAAGCCACAAGGTTAGTAGCATTTTCAAATGAAACATCAACTTTGAAATGAAATTTCTCACAAAAATCTGATTGGAAATCTGATTGTAAAGTTTAAAATTTTAACATAAAAAAAACTAATTGGTGAAGTAAGACCAATTAGTTTTTTTTATGTTAAAATTTTAAACTTTACAATCAGATTTCCGATGAACGTTAACATATTATAATCACTATAATATATAAAATGTTATATTATTTACTAGCTGTGCCCGCGACTGCGTCCGTTAATTTTTCTAAGATAAAAGTAGCCCAAGTTTCTTTATTACATCAGCTATCTACCAGTGAGAGTCCCGACAAAATCGGTCCAGACGTTCCAGAGATTGTCACCTGGAACAAACAGACAGACAGATAAAAATTGTTCAATTTGTTATTTTGGTATATGTATGTAGCGTACAAACATTCACAACGCATGTAGTTCAAAGTGGTTATTTTAATATTACAAACAGACACTCCAATTTTATTTATTTGATGATGTCAAGCCATAGACAAAGCTCGACATACAGTTTCTTCCCGGAACGACTGGTTTATTCTAGGTTAGGTTATGTTGATATGTTGTTATAAGTTGATGACTTCAAGTCAGACTAGAGGATTTAATAGTCAAACATAGGAGCGCTGGAGCTTCGAGGTTTGACAATAACATAGATAGATTTGAAATTTCAATGGACAATTTCAAAAAGGAACCACTCTTTGTCTCGATCACATCACTAGATAAAACTATGAAGTATCGGGTGGAATCGAGTGTGTCCATGAAATGGGGGCTTACTGGCGGATCATCGCTGCATCGGCATCGTTGGTTAAGTAAGTGTGAAAGGTCGAATGTTGTTTTAATAATTGCCTGACGTACCCAAGGAGGGTACTTTACGTCAGATAATATTTCCTAACGAGATATAAGCCCCCTGATTCTGAGCTGTCGGAATATTATCGGCCAGAATTGTCAGTCAATTAAAGTTAAAAAACAGAATGTTAAAAAAATAGATGAATGTAGAAAAAATCCTATATTAATTATTTTTTTAGTTTTCTATACGGTAAACCAATTTCTATTGCGGAAGTATTTTATGATCATCATCATCATCATCATATTAGCCCAACGACGTCCACTGCTGAACATAGGCCTCACCTAATTTACGCCACTGCGAACGGTCCTGTAGACTGTATTATTAATTATTTTATGATGCCATTTTTTAATTATTTCACAACTTTTTTTTTTGTTTTTATTTGTGTTTGGTTGTAAATATTGTTTTTTTTTCTTTTTAAGTTAGTTGATAACCTTAGTTTATATCGTTGTAATAATTAATGCTAATTGTAGAGAAAAAAAAAGTATTTTTTTAAGTGTCAATGTCATTTGTCAAAATTGTCAATGTCACAATATTTTGATTCTGTCATTCTGTCATGCTTAAATAATAAATATTCGCAAAACATTATAAGAAAGGATGTATGTGTGATTTTGTCTCATAAAATTGCTCAAATTTGAATTTTGCCCTAAGAATGGATTTGTTTAAATTTAATGGTCACAATTTATGATAATAATGTATATTTCTTTTATAATTTCACTACAAATTTTGTTCCTATAGCTTAGAAATCAAGAACAATTGTCATGTCTTTATTTCCTGCATACGCTGAAAATATTAATGATGTTGAAGGTATATAAATATTTTTTGGTACGTAAAATGGCTATGTGTAATCTAATAGTGAGTAAAATGACGGTACCTTCCATACCAGTGGAGAGTAAAAGCGTGTCGCCAAGACGAGAGGCACTGCTGCTGGCGAGTGACAATGATGAGGAGGCGGTCGAAAGCAAGCTGGCTCCGGCGTCGGCTTCGGGTGACACCGACTCACTACACTCAGATTTCTACGTTGATCGCAAGTTTGACTGTGGAAACTTGAGGGTTTCCACATTATATTATCCTGGCAGACCTCAGTGAGCATTCTTAATTTTTTCTTTAATCATCATCATTTCATCAGCAACCCATTAATGTCACACTGCTGGGCTCGGGTCTCCTCTCCTCTATCTAGAGAGCTGAGGGGGTAATACCACAATTTTAACGAAAAGACATATGGCTAGGGCATCGAGAACCGGCCATATTCTAAGAATTGGTTCTTTCGGTTCCAATTTCAACACGGAACCGGGTACCAAGTTCTTTCAGTTCTTTTGCTAATATATTAGAATCTTGTACATAAAGTCCGAAGAAGTTTTTACATGCTTATTGCTGCCGTCGTCGCCCAGCCGAATATTGTGAAATATCAGTAGTTTATGTACCTATTTAGTAATAATTATACATCCAGTCACACCCAACCACCCCGAAACATTGTTACTCGTTTAGAAAAAAATTCCCATCATGTTACACTGTTACTTGATGCAACTGCTTTCCCCAATATCCCCAATGAGTAACAGTGTTACAGGTTTGGAAGTGACTGGATGAGAATAAACCTTTTTGAGGGTTTGATCAAATCTATAATCTATTACGATATCTTTCTGCATGAAAAGTCATTGTATGGTCGATGAAGACCTTACAATGAATTTTTTATTTAACAAAATTTACAGGTGTGTTGTATTATAAATACATACCTACATCTAAAGTATGTAGTACGGTCGTGTGCCATTATTTGGTGTTGGTTTTGTATGTGAGAATGTATCTAGTGCATATTTGATCGAAGTTGATCTGCATTAATCACTGATTTGTAGAAGAATCGAAAGAACCAAAAACCTGGTTCTTCATATTTTGAGAACCTGTTCTTTTTGTAGCCCCTAGAACCGGTAATTACCGGTTATTTCGATTCCGGGTAAAACCAGTTCCGATGCCCTACATACGGCCTGTTTGAAAAAAGCCTATGGGCACTATTTGTTAGGAACTTAACTTTGAACATTGAGAAATAATGCTAGTTTTCAGGTAATATGGTTCTCTTGGTCATGCAATGTGATTAATATTATTACAAATTAACATCAACTTACCATTATTTGTAGTCTAGTAAATGACTGCTCGCAAAGGTACTGTGGAGGGAAAAGTCGAAAGCAGAAACATTGACTTTAGAACTCTGTTCGGACTAGTTAGTAGATAAACATACTAAAAGTTCTTACCACTCAAAAGTGAAGGGGGGAGCACAAAGAAGGTCCTGTTTTTTGGTTTTTTGCTTACATCTCGAAAACAGTGTGTTGCACCAAATTTTATCGTACTACACAAATAAACCTAATAAAATTCTCTATGACTTTGGCTAAACCAGTGTTTATCTATCTTCAATTGTTGCCAGAAATGGTCGAAAAAATGCCGAACCATTGAGTAACAGTGCTTTCTTTTTCAGTCTATTGGTTTTATTTATAATTAATTTACCATGTTTCTTAGAAAGATTCGATTCTTATGATTGAACCTATCAATCGAGGCTATAAAAGTACAGGATGTTATTTTTTTGGGATTTTAGTTGATTCAATTCCAGTGTATGCCAAGCGAATTTCCGAAAGTGTCTGAATGCAGCTGTGTTTCTTTCATAAAATAAGCGAATATTCTTTTATTTTTAAGAAAAAATAAAACTGCATTCAACGATTTCCGGAAATTCGATTGCCACACCCGGGAATTGAACCAGCTAAAATCCGAAAATATAACATCTTGTACTTTTATGGCATCGACCGATAGGGTCAACCATAAGGATTGAATCTCTCTAACAAACATGGTTAATTAAATATTATAAAAACAAAACCATAAAATTCTCAGTTACGTGGTAATACTGGTTTTACAACTTAGTATAGGCACCCAGACATTATGTATACCCTAAGTTATTGTTAAGAACTATATTGTTTGATTTGTATGTACTTATTATTATTGAATAAAAATGAATTATATTAGTATTATAATTCCAATGCCTCACGCAGTTATGTCACTTTTTTTTCATTTGACCTGAATAACAACAAATACGTGCATTTCGCAATCTTCTTATCTAGATAGTTATTTCTTTAGTGAATAAATGACGTTTAAGATAATTATTAATTACGTTAAAATTACAGACCAGTGGTCTGTAAGGTAACGGCACCTTTACTCAATGGTCTAGTCACATTGAATATATAAGTTATGATTTTGTAGTTTTGTTTTTATTTAATTTACCATGTTTGTTAGAGTGATTCGATCCTTATGATTGACCCGATCGGTGAACACCATAGAAGTACAGGGTGTTATTTTTTGGAATTTTAGCTAGTTCGGTTCCTGAGTATGGCAAGCGAATTTTCCGGAAATTGTTAAATGCAGTTCTGTTTCTTTTTAAAAATAAGGGAATGTTTCTTTTGAATAAAATGATCTATCTCCAGTATTTAAAAGTCCATTCCCTCCAGGTGGCATTACAAAATTCCATCCTGAATAAGATGTAACAGTTTTGTGTGTCGTGATGTGTAGATATAAAGCACAGAAGCGCGCGGAGGCGGAGGCGGGCGCGGGCCCGCGGTGTGTGCGCCGCTACTTCGAGGCGCGGGACGAGGGCGCGCGGGAGGGGGGCGCGCGGGAGCAGCAGGCGCGGGAGGGGGGCGCGGAGCTGGCAGAGCGCACGCGCGCCTACCGACACATGCTCGCTGACCGTCCCGACGACGAAGCACTTTGGCTCAAGTTCATTGATTTCCAAGTATGTGCCTATAACAGGTATTCGTTAAATTGTAATGAATTGCAAATAAATGATTCATGATTTTATCTACACTCAAATCGAAAAATGATCTACTACACTACTATCCTTTCACAGGCAAAATCTCGCACACGCGCTCAACTGTTTACAATAATAATGAAGGTACAAAATTACTAACTTCGTTTATTTAGATAAAATTACTGTTTTAATTAAGATATAATAAGTGTCTTTTAAATGTAGTTGGCCTGGAGATTTGTAATACAGGTCTTTGAACCTAGTACAGACTCCAGCTCTCATTAAGGTAAAACACTTTATAATATTTAATTTGTATTTTTCGGCTGTGTATTTCTTGTACCTTATGAGAGAAATAAATAATAATTATTATTATACATAAAATTAAAAATAACTCATTATAGTACCGCTATCTTTTTTTTTATTAATTCATTAAACTAGAGTTTTAGGCTGAACATGAAAAAAAGGCGCACGCATGCGCAGTTCGAACTGTGAAAAAAATGGCACACGCATGCGTACTTTGAACTTAATTTCCCGCGCTTCCCATACATTTTTTTGCCGATCGTGTTTTTGTATTCGGGATTTTAAATTTTTCTTATAAGTGAAGATAAAGTAGTGTATAAAACTGCATATAACTTAGGTAGTTGCATAAACTACTATTATTATTATGTCTCTTTTTTCACGGCTATACTTCTCTCTAAGATGAGAAGTATACCCGGTCTTTTTGGAAGGCTTACGCGGGGACACAGGTCCAACACGCAGAGGCCCTTAAAGAATTTTAATTTAGAATGGGATGAGACACTTACCGCTGCCATAGCACAGCTGCACTATTGTAGTACAGCTATGATTTGTCACTGGTAAGTGTAAAGCTATTGAGTGATATTATGGAGTCAAATAAAATTGGGCTATGGGTTTGGGTGTTCGGTGGAATGGTGATATATGGCATACGGGAACAACGTCGCCTGCTTGCCTCCTCCAGCGGTGAATATATGATGTTAAATGAGGATTGGGGCAGACGGTGACTGGCCTTACACTAGATGGGCCCCTTCCACAACCGACATGGGCCGAAGTCCACGGGTCTCAGGGCAACACCGTAGTGCGCGGCTAGGGGTGTCGAGCGGTGCGGCGCCGATTTCGCCATCGCGGGTCCCAAGCGGAGACCCGGAGCGGGTTTCCTCGTAATTATGCCATTGAAAAATGACACTTCCACCCCCGAGCATATAGCTCTGGCGACCCCTCTCTGGTCAGCTGGTTAAGGCAAGCCAGAGTTGAGAGTCCTGTGGTCTCACGGAGATTCACTCCAGTCAGCCAACAAAGACCTGCTGGAGACGAGGCCTACACCGACTCTCAGGGGCATTCAGGACCGCAGTGTCGCCACTCACATTCAGCTCGCCACTAGCTGCCCTGCGGTTTGTGGGCTCTTCATTTAAACTTGCAGTACATTTTTTTGTTTATATGGCAAGTGTTTGAAAAGCCACACTAATCTGCCCTCCAAGTTTGCGTTAATCTTATGAGAAGATAACGACTGCCGCAGAGGGGGATTATATTATTATTATTATTATTATACTAACTGTGACCTGGGATTCGCTCCTATTGTTCTCTGTTTGGTTACTGCTCAGCTCCTATTGGCCATCGCGAGATGTTATATAGCTAGCCATCCTACTATCCTACTTATATTATAAATTTATCGCGTAAATTGGCTAAACCATGAGAACAAATGTAAAGTAAGTCGGAGAAAAATCTGCCATCTTATAGCTATTTCTGATTTCTCTACGTAAACCGTTAGTTTTACATGAGGACACTGTATGGAGGAATTGTTACTCTTAAATAGTTATAAAAAGCATATTATTATGCCTATCTTTTATGTGGAAGTCGATATAGAGAGAATAGTGAGCCAGAAATACATTTAAATCGGATACTGCATTTAAAGTGAAAAATTTCATGGTATTAAACTAATTCCTAGGAATGTAAATACCTTTATCACTTTTGTCATTTAATGTAGATAAATTTTGTCGTTTACACTAAGTTATTTCGACAAATAGTTTAAAAGTTATTACGATGTTAAATGAACTGTATATAATCCCAAAAATCTTATAATAATACTGTATGTTACCCGTGACTTCGCTTACCTGTTATTTTGTTCCTGTGACCACAGCAACTTTTCACTTTTAGAAGGGAAACTTCGGCCAATGTTTTCTAAGCACAGATATTACTTCAGATTAAACATAACCAATATTACGTGATTGATTAGAATAGTACTTATCATTGTGAAACATCCATCCCATGTCTTTTTGGTTTAAATTATCAAACATCCAAACAAATATCCTTTCAACTTTGTGTATTACTATATTATATAAGTATAGTAATACACAAGTAATTTTAAAAAAGTTTACAAAGCTTAATTTATAATTGACCTTAAGTTCTTTGACCTAATTACAAATTTACTTTTTATAGAGATCACTGAACAATGCAAGATTTTGAAACAAATTATTCAATTGCGGCGCATCTTTGATACATGCCACAAAAGACACAGGAAACCTAATAGGATATTATGGTGATACGGCTTGAGCATTATGTCGTATAGGTTGACCCTAGAGTCGGTTGCAGGAGCGGCACCGCGACGACACGGCGGCGCTGGCGGCGGCCACTGAGGCGGCGGCTCGGTGCCCGCGCTCGCTGAGCCTGCGAGCGCAGCTACATCGTCTGCGGGCGCGCGCGCTGCAGCCGCAGCGCCAGCTCGAGCTGCTGCGCGGCGATCTGGTGGCCGCGCACGAGCCCGCGCTTTGCGCCGAGCTGTGGCTGCGCCTGCTGAGCGCCGTGGCGGAGCGCGGCGGTGCTGAGCTGGACGCGTGCGTACGCGCCGCGCTGACCGCCACCCGCGCGCACCCGCCCGCCTACCCGCACATACTCTACGTGTACGGTGAGTTACGCCTACCCGCACATACTCTACGTGTACGGTGAGTTACGCCTACCCGCACATACTCTACGTATACGGTGAGTTACGCCTACCCGCACATACTCTACGTGTACGGTGAGTTACGCCTACCCGCACATACTCTACGTGTACGGTGAGTTACGCCTACCCGCACATACTCTACGTGTACGGTGAGTCGCGCGCCTACCCGCACATACTCTACGTGTACGGTGAGTCGCGCGCCTACCCGCGCATACTCTACGTGTACGGTGAGTCGCGCGCCTACCCGCGCATACTCTACGTGTACGGTGAGTCGCGCGCCTACCCGCACATACTCTACGTGTACGGTGAGTCGCGCGCCTACCCGCGCATACTCTACGTGTACGGTGAGTCGCGCGCCTACCCGCGCATACTCTACGTGTACGGTGAGTCGCGCGCCTACCCGCGCATACTCTACGTGTACGGTGAGTCGCGCGCCTACCCGCGCATACTCTACGTGTACGGTGAGTCGCGCGCCTACCCGCACATACTTTACGTGTACTTCTGCCCCTCGCTGCTCTCGACTAACGCTCCCCGCTCGGCAGGCGGGTACCTGCGCGCGGCGGGGCTGTGGGAGCGGCTTGTGCTGCTGCTGGAGCTGGTCACCTCCATGAACTTCGGGCCTGGCGCGTTCCCGCCGGTGCCGGACGCCGTCGCCCTCGAGCGCATCGAGCTGCAGCTGCAGGACACCGAGGACAAGGTCGTTACGCACGTTCTTCTGCCGCGAATTGTGGAGAATCGTAATCGATGGTTTTTTCACAACATTATAACAAATAGAATTAATCATAAAAAAAGATTACTTATTCTTTAATTCTTTCATATATATTATTTTATATTCATTCTTATGTAATGTCATATTTTTAGGGTTCGGCGGCGACTTTCGTAGAGCCATATTTTATATTTCGGGAATATTTTTAAAAAACCTGAAAGACGTGTTTTACTATTTATGTCCGCCTCAGCTTCACACAAAATTTTCCGTTTACAATACCCAAAATAATATTATAATAACTACGTTTGACAATATGCCCATGAACGGTAATCGAATATAATGAAAAATCGCAATCTATCCACTACTACACTTTTTTCACCATGACTCTATGAAAATAATTTTTAAATTTGATTCATTTGTTGTTCATTACAATCGAAATTTTACGGACAGAGTAATTTCTGAATACGGCACTAAAGATAAAAATAATGGATAAAACGTACAGTTTCGCTAGTTTTATTTGTAATAGTGTGAAACGTTCAGTTGATAGTATCAGAGAGCTATGTAAACACGACGGGAGGGATGCTGCGGGCTGCGGGGTGGACCGTCGCGCTGGGATGGATCCCCTTCAGATTCAAATTTTGAAATTAGAACACAATACCTCAGTGTCCCTAATTAAATGGCCAGCCAGCATTCGTGGAACAAATACCACTATGATAATCTATCAGCTATACTGTAAAGAGGTGTTCGAAGCTACGCAATCGAACAGCGCAGCGATTCATAATGTGCATTGCATGCACATTATCAATTCATTAATTTATAATTTTATATGTAAAGTCAGTTCGCAATCGTACAGCGACCGAGCTCGACCATTCTTACCATTTACCATTTTACCATTTAATTACCATTTAAGTACCATATTTTTACCAATTAGATTATCTCTATTATTTAATAAAGTTCAGTGTTAACTTCTAAATATAGTGATTTTATATAAACCATAACAAGTCTTATTTATTACGTCCGTGCCACGTATACCATTGAACGAGCTCGTCCCGCTACATGGTCCTTCGATCAAGGGCTTCGGTTTCGCGTGTGACTAAACCAGGAAGTTATCGTGCGATCGAGGTTCGAGAAACCAGCGACAGTCTACAGGAGGTGCAGTCTATTCGAGGAATAACCAACTGCGTAAGGCACGTGGCGTAACAAGGTCAGATCCAACCATTATTATTATTATCTTATATTTTTCTGATACTTCGGATTTACACCAAAATGGAGAACTATTTCCTAAACCAAACTGAAATTTATGAAGCTGTTAAAAAACTTCTAATTAATTTCAAGAAAGATGGCAGTGAAAGGAAAACTCCATCTTACTGCCAGCGTAAGCTGGATATGTTGCAGTCTCTTTGGCAAGATTACCAGGCGAACCACACAAAAATGTGTGAATTTGCTGATCTTGAGCATGAGTATTTTAGAAAAGGCTGTCACAATACCATGCAGGAACTGTATTCTACGGTTAAGCAGACCATTGAAAACTATATGCAACAAAAATCTGTAGTTTTAAAACCAGTTGTACCCGAACCAAAGGGGATAGAGTTGTCGCATACGCCCACAATCCATATGGCTGGGGTTGAACCAGGGACATCGCGTCAAGATTCATCTCAGCAGCAAAGCAGTAATATACTATTTAGTGTTGAAGGGAAGCTAGGAGGATTGCTTAAAAAACAGGCAATAAATTTTAAGGCTTTTCAGCGCACTATAGATAATATTACTGTTGACCGAATGCAACAAAGATGGGAATTTGAAGACGCCTTAAGGACTCTTCAAGCTCGTTGGTCGGTTATTGATAATTACCATTGGGAGATAGAGGGTGAATGTGATGGTGAGGATTCAGTGTACCAAACTGAATTTACCAAACATGAGTTGCTGTTTAACGACCTGAAGAAAGCAATTAACACCAGGATGTGGTCTGTGTCGCATCGAGAAAAGTCCACACCAACGTTGGACATACCAGTATTCAACGGCAACTACCATCAATGGACGTCCTTTAAGGACTTATTTAGTGAGGCTATCCACAAAAATCCTTCGCTCTCAGATGCCCAGAAGATGCAATTTTTAAAAGGGAAAGTAGCTGGTGAAGCTGAAAGACTCATACACCATTTGCAGATTAGCTCTGATAATTATGAAGTATGTTGGGAGATTTTAAACCATAGATTTGGCAATAAAAAACTAATATTTACATCTCATATTAACCTATTGTTGGGGCTACCAAATATGCAACAGCAGTCAATAGGTATGATGAAAAAATTGCATGATGTTACAATAGAGACCCTGTATGCTATTAAGAACTTGGGTGCTGATATAAGTAATTGGGACCCATTGCTTGTACATTTGTTGTCACAGAAATTAGATAGCGATTCGTTTGCTGAGTATATAGAATCGGTAAAACAGCCGAGAGAATTACCAGTCCTACAAGAGTTTTTGGACTTTTTAGAAAGTAAATTTACATCTTTGGAAGCTTCACGCCGTAAGCAAGATCCTGCAAACCAAAAATCAAACATACAAAATAACCAGAACCATAAATCTAACCAAAATTATTACAATAAAAATAATCATAATGTAAAACATTGTAATATGAAGTCAATGCACGTATCTAGGTCGATTACCTGCGCATTGTGTAATGCTGACCACGGCTTATGGGCTTGCAATAAATTCTTGAAATTATCGAGTGAGCAGAAATTAAAACAAATTAACAAACTAAATTATTGCGTAAACTGTCTGATTAGCCATGGTAGCAAAACGTGTCATTCAACGAAGAAATGTCGCACGTGTCTCCAAGGTCACAACAGCCTTTTGCACGAGGCATTAACCAAACAACAAACAGATACCAGAATTTCTCCTAATACGTCAACAACATCCAGTCACGTATCCTCCATTGGGGTTCAGGAGATTTTATTGGCCACGGCTCTAGTTCAGGTCTTCGGAGCTGATGGTACACCATACACCATGAGAGCCTTAATCGACGGAGGCTCACAGATTTCGTTAATAAACGAAAAAGCTGCTCAAATATTAGGGTTACGACGAAACCAGTGTCGAGGAAAAATATTTGGTATTGGAGAGAAAGAAAATAATTGTAAAGGCATGATTAACATTACGGTGAAATCAATGTATAATGATTTTATTTTAGAAACAAATATTTTAATCATGAATAATTTAATTAAAAATTTACCCAATACAACTTTTACCGCGCCCAGCTGGGCGCATATTCAAAATATTAGTTTAGCTGACCCTGATTTTAACATTAGTCGTCCTGTCGACCTACTTCTCGGTGCTGATATCTATAGTAGAATAATGTTAGAAGGTATTTTAAGAGGAAACTCCGATACCCAACCAATTGCACAGCAAACGCAGCTGGGCTGGCTGCTTTGTGGATCTATGACCACGTCATATAGATGTAATGTTATTCTACACGACACTGATGATTTAAGGCGATTTTGGGAAACCGAAGAAATAACCAATCAAGAAAATGAGATGTCAGCTGAAAATCAAGAGTGTTTACAGTATTTTAAAACAACTACTGAAAGGTTAAAAAATGGGAGATACCAAGTACGCCTTCCTTTTAAACCTGAGCTTAAAGATAAGTTAGGTACCACCAAACCATCGGCTCTAGCTCAGTTTCATTCATTAGAAAGGAAACTACAGAGTAATATTGAACTTAAGGGTGAATACCAGAAGTTCATGGCGGAGTATCACGCTTTAGGTCATATGCAACCATCAGTAACCAACCATACAACCGGGTGCTACTTACCACATCACCCAGTAATTCGCTCAGAGTCGCTTACAACGAAACTGAGAGTAGTATTTAACGCGTCAGCGAAATCTTCGACAAAACTAAGCCTTAATGATACTATGTATACAGGTCCTAACTTACAACAAGATTTACAACAACTTATATTAAAATGGAGACAATACCAATATGTTAACACTGCTGACATTGAAAAAATGTATCGGCAGATTATGGTGCACCCAGATGACCAAGCTTACCAGAAGATATTATGGAGACACAATGTTGACCAACCTATTCAGTCATACCAAATGACAACGGTTACCTATGGTACCAAACCAGCACCATTTCTAGCCATGATGTGCTTAAAACAGCTGGCTAATGATGAAAGAAAGAAATACCCTGACGCTGCAAAATGCTTAGAAGAGTCGTTTTACATGGATGACTACTGCGGAGGGGGACACACAATAACAAAAACAAAACAGTTGCGTAATGATTTAATTGCCCTATTAAGTTTAGGTGGATTTAATCTTAGAAAGTGGTCTACAAATAAGTCCCAACTATTAGAAGGCTTGAATCCAAACCAATGTAACCAGAAAACATTTGAATTCAAGCAATCTGATTCAACCAAAACCTTGGGGCTGGGGTGGAATCCTCAAAAAGATAAGTTCACTTTTGATATGCAACTTGAAACGTCTTCAACAAAGCAACCTACCAAAAGATCGCTTCTCTCTGACATTTCGAAATTATTTGACCCCCTAGGGTGGTTGACCCCAATCAGTACCAGCATGAAATCGAGTATGGGTACACTAGACGACGAAATATCATACCATGACATTCACCACTACACGATCAGCTACGTTCTACTCACAGCAGCTTTGTGCGGAATAGCCATATGGATGTGGAAGAGTGGACGATGCAACCTGTGTTCCAGGTGGACAGCTGGGCGGAATGAGCCGCCTGCGCCTGCTTCGAGATCAACTAATCGTTTGAGTGTTCCGGTTGTGTTTGAGTGTTCGCGAAAGCAGAGTACTGCTGACCCGCGTCAGCTTAGTGTTAGTGAGTTAAGTGAACCAAATAGTGCTAATGTGTTAAGTGAAAATATAGCCTCTCGTTGGCCCAGTTTTAGGCGCGGAGGTACCAATAAAAACATTGGTAGAGACAATAGAAAAGTTATTGTTAAAAACTTAGAGGACACTATAGTCTAGTAGTTTACTTTCTTTTATTTATTTTTTTTTATACACATAATGTGTAAATATTATTTTATTTAATGGATTTATCATTGGGGTTTAATATTTTTTACATGTGACCATTTTACTTTATTGTCTTTGTTTTCCATATACAGTGTTGAATTTAATTTTAAATACTTTTGTACTTTTGCATTAGATGTTTTCTCATTCTTCATCTTGCTGTCGGGAATATGTTCGAAGCTACGCAATCGAACAGCGCAGCGATTCATAATGTGCATTGCATGCACATTATCAATTCATTAATTTATAATTTTATATGTAAAGTCAGTTCGCAATCGTACAGCGACCGAGCTCGACCATTCTTACCATTTACCATTTTACCATTTAATTACCATTTAAGTACCATATTTTTACCAATTAGATTATCTCTATTATTTAATAAAGTTCAGTGTTAACTTCTAAATATAGTGATTTTATATAAACCATAACAAGTCTTATTTATTACGTCCGTGCCACGTATACCATTGAACGAGCTCGTCCCGCTACAAGAGGTTTAAGAAGTTGTTATTGTTTGTATAATCGGGCACATCAATGACTATTGTACTTACATGTAAAAGATATGGAATATTGTTAAGACTCGCTGGAAAATAAACAATCAATTCACAATTTGGCTTAACTAGGGATTGTCCCTAATTAGTTGACCACGACTGTATATATGTATGTATCATATTGATCGTGTCATATTGATGACGTATATGTGTCAACAAGCTGAGTTACGCGGACGACATGGTACTGCTGAGTGCGTCAGTAGGTGGCTTCAGTCACTATACAACAACACAAAGCATCACAAAACATTACACACACAACACCCTTTGTACCGTGACAAAGAGTCGGAGAATATATCTGTGCTGTTTAAACATTTACATGAAGTACTGCGCGTGAGTAACGCTGCAGTGTGTTGTGCAGGTGGTCAGCAGCGGACTGCCGCTCAGCACGGTGTGGGCCCGCGTGGAGCGCGCCCGCGCCGCCGCGCACTGGCGCCCCGCGCCCCCTGGCGGCGCCGACCCGCAGCGCGCGCCGCTGCCGGCCGACGTGGCCGAGCTGCTGCTGCCGGCGCACGCGCCCGCCGCGCACCTGGCGCTGCTGGTCAACGCGCTGCGCCTCGCCAAGGTGCCGCTGCTGCCGTGCGCCCAGCACGTGGCACGCGCCGGGGACCCCGGCGGCGACGCGGCCGGCGACGCGCGCTGGGCGGCCAGCGGTGAGGCCTTCCTGGCCCTGCTGCGTGCCGCGCGCCGCCTGCCCGCGGCGCATGGAGCGCGGGCCGCCGGGCCCGCTGCGTCGCGGCGCCTCGTAATGCAATTCGTGGACCCTCCGCACTACTTGAGCGACGACGGCGGCTACCTAAGCTGGGTGAGCGCGCTGTGGGAGGCGAGCTGCGGCTGGGCGACGGGCGCGGCGCGGACGGCGCTGCTGTGTTGGTGGCTGCGTTGGCTACACGCGCTGGCGCTGCTGCTGGAGGAGGGCGCGGAGGAGGCGCGGCGCATGCGCAGCGTGGCGCGCGTCGCACTGAAGCGCTGGGCGGGCGCCTCGGCGCTACCCTACGTGCAGTTCGCGCGGCTGGAGCTGGCACTGTCGGGGCGGGCGCCGGCGCGCCGGGCGGCGCTGCGTGCGCTGCGGGCAGCGCTGGGCGCGGCGCCGGGCGAGGCAGGCAGCGTGGCCCCAGGCGAGGCGGGTGGCGCGGCGCCGGGCGAGGTGGGCGGCGCGGCGACGGAGCGGCTGTACGCGGCGCGAGTGGTGGGCGAGGTGGCGCCGGGGCGCGCGGCGGACTGGGCCACGGCGTGCGCGGTGCTGGGCGTGCCGCTACCGCTGGACGAGGAGTTGGAGCGCGCACCCCCGGAAGGGCTGCTGAAGGAGGCACTGTTGAGGGTATACTTTATTTTTTTAGGATTCCGTAGCCAGAATGGCAAAAACGGAAGTCTTATAGTTATGCTATCCAGTTTTGCTCGATGGTTGTAGAGAGAACAATGCTCTTTCTCATCCGTCTTTTTATTAAAACAAGATTTTTTTTTTTTTTTTTTTTTTATTTATTTATTTAGAAACAAACAGTCAATATATATTTTATAAAGATATAACATATTAACTTAAACTAGACAATAAAGTTTCCTGTATTGATGTTCTTGTATTGCAACAAAAACCCAACCAGATCACCCTCGGCAAGAAAGCTGCAGGTGATCTAGTGGGGAAGGCTGCCAAAAGTGTGAGTTAATTACGCACATTAACATACAATTAATTTATCATTATGTACATATAAATTTAAGTATATATATATTCAACAACTTACCTACCAAAAACTACAAAATTGACTTAATTTTAATTTTAAATTGGGACAAAGAATTACTAAATAAATCAACCTCACTAAAATTATCGTTATAAGATCTGCATGAACGTCTAAAGAAGCTATTGCCAACAAAACACTTTTTAAACATTTTTACGGAAAACAAATCTTTTTTCCGACAGGAACGCTCACTACCTCGGGGTATTTTTAGGGAAATAAATTCTAAGAGAGAAGACGAATCCAAATGGTTATTAATTATTTTAAACAAATTAAGTAAATCTATGTAAATGCGACGATTTTTAAGCGTTTGAATTTTGTTGTATTCAATTGTACGAAATGTCGTTTATACTTATATTTTTCGGTGGGGTCGACAGTGCGAAGAGGAGTGCGCGGCTATCGAAGCGCAGCTGGAGGTCGTCCACACCGAGGACACGCTCCTCGCGGCCCTGCTGCCCGGCGTCGGCGAGTGGGCCGCCGCGCGCGCCCGCCTGGCGCCGGCGCCGCGCCGTCGCCAGCTGCTGCGCCAGGTGCGCCCCGGCGCGCGCTACTGGGAGCACGCCGCCTGCGCGCTGGCGCTGGCGGCGGCGCCGGAGCACGCCGCGGGGCGCGTGGCGCGCGCCCTGGCGCCGCTGTTCCCGCACAACGCGCTACTGGCGCTGGCGTGCGGCGCCGCGCTCGACTGGGGCGCCACGCCCGCGCCCACCACGCACGTGGGGGCGCTGGCGCGCGCGCTGCCGCCGCTGCTGCGCGCCGTGGCGGCCGACTGGGAGGCGGCGTCGGCGGGGCGCGCGGCGCGGGCGCTGGCGCGGCTGGCGCGGGCGGGCGCGGGCGGCGCGCTGCTGGCGACGGCGCGGCTGGAGGCGGCGGCGCGGGCGGCGCGCGCGGATCTGCAGGGGGCGCTGCTGGGCGCGCTGGACGCGTGGGCGTCGCACAAGTGGCTGTACGTGCGCGGCGCGGCGTGGTGCCCGGCGGAGGCGGCGGCGCTGGCGGACGTGCTGCTGGAGCGGGAGCTGCGGGCGCACGCGCTGCGCGACGAGCTGGCGCCGCCGCCGCCGCCGCCGCCGCGAGCGACTCCCGAACTTTAATAAACGTCCTCGATCGCACGCCCGCTTTCATTCGTGCCCCGTTCCCCTCGCTCCACTACCGTTTTACCCGGGCCGGATTTAACGCAGGCCAGACGGGGCGATGGCCCCCAAGAGAGGGGTATCCGCAGATCTTTACACCGAATATCCGTATCCGCGGATATGCATTTTTAACTGCCCCCGATATATCTCGCAAAGTTCGAACCATGAATATTTGTGAATCTCATTGGTTGGTTTCGGATTGAAAGATTAGTATAGTTTAGCGATGTTACGGAAGTGGTTTTATAGGAACCGAAGCTGTAATAAAATTCTTGAAAGGACAACGGCGTTTTGTAACAAAAAAAGCTATGGTAGCTGAATGGATAAGGGACCGGCGTGCTAATCACGCGGTCTGATACCGACCGGCAGTACCAATGTGGAATCCACTTTGTGAAATTTATATGTACTAGTCATATGACTTACCATCTGCTGACGGTGAAGGAAAACATCGTGAGGAAACCCACATACACTAGAAGAAATTCTATGAGTATGTCTGATCCACCAACCCGCACTAGGCCAGCGTGAGTGGATTATGGCCTAAACCCTCTCAGTTCTCTAGTTAGAGGAAAGGAGACCCAAGCCCAACCGTGGGACTTAATGGGTTACTAATGAATGAATGAATAAACGGCGTTTTGTTGTTCGTTCCTCGACCACCTTTATAACGATGAGTGATTTATCATTGCATAGATCTTAGAAAGTCAAAGTGTTCGACGCGCGCCGATTATAAGTCGACGTTGGATCAGGAACTATGTACTGATGTGATTGAACAAGCGAAGGGCAGATTTCGTGATAGTTGATAGATGAGCAGTGGAGATTGAATACTTCCCTCGATTGACTGACGATCAGCTTATTTTGTGTGCATCAATATTAAAAGTGGCATGATCGCGGTCGCGAGTGTAGCCAAGCTGTACTAAATAAATCTACAAAGTTTATTTATATAGATCTTGTATCATTGTTCCGATAGTCCTCTCAGTCAATGGATTGATTGCCAAGAGCCTCCATCGAGAGCTCCAAGAGGCTCGCATCAGGTGGATGGGTCGTGGGCCGGATGCAGAAGGCTAGGTAGCTAGGTACTTCAGGACACGGCACGCATTGTGAGGAGGTTCCTCTATGGCCCCGAGACCGGTGGGTTTCCAAATTTTTTTTATACATAATATATTATGTCGACGCGCGCGATAACCAGCGCAGGACGCATTCTTTTTTTATTTATTATCTGTACATTTTTTATTATGTGTAATAATTTAAGACCAAATTTGTACTATTGTTTCATAAATTTGTAAACAGTTTGTCATTGTGTAATTAACACACGTGCATTTACTTTTAAACCCAGCAGACCCTTAATAAATTATTTATTGCCAGTTCTTCTTAGAAAGTTAAGTTTGAAGAGAGGCGGAAACATGTCAAGTGCAAGTACATTGTACCGAGTAGCGTAGTCGTGTGCCTCGGCCTATGATGGAAAAGTTGTTTGTTGTTTTGGCTCTTGTAATGATGCTGTAGAAAAGACATTGCGAAGGATAGGCGCGACTTACGAATACGTTCCTCTCTGTGAAACCCTTATGTTTTTCGTTAAATTATTTGTCGTGTACCTATTTGTAGTAGAATTAACACAATAACCGTCGCGTTACCACGCCCTAACTAAAGCCATTTCTGATCTCATTCGAGAGCGACTTTGTGACTCTCGAATGAGATCAGACATAATATATATATATATAAAATATTCTACCACATCTAACCATCACGCCATCTAATCCCAAATTAAGTAATTATATTTTTTAATATCATCAGATCCTCATATTATATTATCTCACATAATATTAGAAAACCTAACGCTGTCATTTTATTATGTTTGTTAAAGGAACTTACAAGTTTATTACCTTTTTTATAATTTATAAGGTACATATTTTTCTTCTAGAGTATGTCTGATCCACCAACCCGCACTAGGCCAGCGTGAGTGGATTATGGTCTAAACCCTTTCAGCTCTCTAGTTAGAGGAGAGGAGACCCGAGCCCAGCAGTGGGACTTAATGGGTTGCTGATGATGATGACATATTTTTGTATTATATGCTTAGAGTGTCAATAAAGCTAAACTTTTCACAATACAATTCCCCCCCCGGTATTGTAACGGTTGCACCCGTTGGAGGCTACGTCCTTCACGAATGCACCTCGTTTTACCACATTTTGGATCTCTTTTGATTTCTTTTTAATTTACTTTTAATAATTTAAAATTCAAAATCAAAATAAAAATTTAATAAATTTACAACAGTCAGTGGCTATAATTTTAACGTATTTCATTTACGGACCCTTCGCCCTAACAACTATTTATACATAATATTTACTGCCCAACATGAATACAAAAGAAGAAGACATATTTTACGGGCCCCACGCCCTTTCCCATACAGCCGGACTAGGTATATTATAATATCTTTGTTAGTGATGTGCTGGGAATATTCTCACTCCCAGCAACATTGGCAATATTGCCCGACAATGATATTGTATGTTATATGTATTGATGGGCAATATCATTGTTGCCCGATATATCCTTTTAGGTACTTACCTAATTAAAAACAATATTGTTTTATGAATGTTTTTTTCATTATATACACACAGTAGGAATTGGACAGTCTAAGGGATAGGAATATAGGATGTAGTAGTACCTATACTTGAACGTGTAAAAATACATAAATATACAAGATTATTATAACTTCTAAAAAATGTATTTGGAGTTTTGAAATGAAATGTATGATGGAGTTAAAACGAACTCCACATAATTACATATATTTTACTCAAAATTAAACAAAGGGACACCTAGTGAACTCTTTATTTTGACACCCTACTCGATACGTTTGGTTAAAATAAAAATTTAACTTTTGTCCATTTTGATTTTTTTTTTATAACACCTACCTATCTTAGGACACTTGGGTTTTTGAGATGAATCTAACGATACCTTAATTGTCGAAATCCATCCAACCGTTTGGAAGAAACGTGGGAATAAATAAATTTACAAACATACAAGATATGCGCTTCCTGTCAGTCGGGTAAAAAATAGAGTATAAATAGCTGTACCTATCTTTTGATTACGTGAACTTAAAATTCTATATTTTTTGCGGCAAGGGACTGCAGACCCGATTATTTCATATTAATTTCAACTTAAAGTTAAATATGTATCTACCTAACTAGCAACACGTCCCGAGTGTAATACTGATGGAAATCGTGTAACTATAGAACTTCTTTAAATATAGGTAGGTATTATACTTAAGTAATGGTTTTCCGTCCGTAGCGTCAAAATGTGGACTTGATTACTACTGCCCACCGCTACGCACCGTAGGAAGTAAGCGTCGTACCTAATATGCCTAAACTTTGTTGAAACTTAAAATTATAGAAAAAGGGAGTAAAAAATTGCGTGACTCGTTCGTAAAGGCGCATTATATCTATGGTCGTGGTTACGAACAAATATTTTTTTTGGAACATACGTGACAGTATGTGATAGAAATAGTGCCGAAGTGTCATCAAAGAGAATATAAAAGTAAGTGACATTTGTCATCGAGGAACTAGAGGCGCAAGAGGTGGTCGATGTGCGTAACGTAGGCACCTGCAGTCTACAGCGAGTAGTGAGCTCTGGACAGAGCACCGGCAGCTATGAGGCGCGCCCTCGCGCTCCTGGCGGCGCTGGCGGCGCTGGCCCTCGCGCCCCCCGCCCCCGCCCGCGCCCTCCCCGCCGGTACGTATACCTTGTGCTAGCCCCGGACCGACCCTCTCTGAACCTGGACTAACTAGTGTCGTGTCGCGAACAGCTAACACGAGCCTACCGGTCGGCGGCGGCGAAGAGCGCGAACCCGAACCCGAGGACGACTCTGACTCTGCACCTTTCATGGTGAGTCTTACACTATGTATATCTAATAACACCATCATCATAATGTATCTATTATATATTCATATCAACCGTCCACTGTTGACCCACAGAATAAATATTATACAGTATTATCACAGAATACTAAGGGCAGATAGTATTGTAACTTCATACAAAAAATGGTCGGATCGCGAGTCATACCTACGCGCCTCTACTGGACAGTTTACAGTGTTCAACGGTCGCCACTTGCCAATGCGCCGCAGTGACGAACGGTCGATGCGATGTTTTTGTAAGCAGTAAGCGTGAGTTTGTAAATTTAAAAACTAATATGGTAATGGTACATAATAATTATGACAAAGTGCAGACTTTATTGTGCTGTTTACTTCAATAATATCTACAAACAAGCAAAAGCCAATTTTCGACATCTTAGCTAAAGTAAAGTTAGCTAGTTACGACTATATTGCGGAATTTTAGGATTGTAGGTACGTTCGAATCTTAGTTTTTCCTGAGCACTTTTTGAAGATATATTTGATACCTTATCCACATAGGTATATAACTTACTAACAACTCAAAAGGATTGAGTAAACAATAAATAATAACTAAATGTTAAATGTAATAATTTAATTTAATTTTAAATTATATATTCTTGAATTTACAATGATTTGCTACAAGTGTAGCGAAGAAGACACAGATTTCGTATCATGTGCCGGAGGTTAAATTCCGCTGGCCGGTCGGTTTAATTACCAGCGTCCAACCTGTGCGGGAGTCGCGGAGTCTACCTATCGAAAATTGGGGCAAGAAAAGAAGGCAGCTTGGCGCTGTGCACTAGGGTGGAGCGCTCAATGTATGAAAAAATTTTTTTTTTGGAATTTCTTTTTTGCGGGGTTATTAAAAGTTGCCAATATACTTAAACATTATGTATGTTAAATATTTTCCAAAACAAGCTATAAGAAGTACTGCCCCCAGATCCTCAGCTCTTCAAAAAAGTACAAAAATCTTGAAGTTTTTATAGAGTCACTATAAAACAATTAAGTAACTTACCGTAAATGTTTAATATAAAATCAGTAGTAAATAGACATAAAAACTAATATAAAGCAGCATAAGCCTTTTTTGATTGCGACTCGCTTCTTAAATATTTTCTAAAATCTCGATATTTGGCGCGGAAAAATCACTTCACGTGATGCATTTTACCCCCGCATAAGTGCGGGGCGAGGAGCGTAAAGCATAACCCCGACCTAGCTAGATAGTCAACTTGTTGTTTTAGTGAGAATTGAGATCTGTAATTGAATGCATCTCACTTTCTTTTACTAAAGTTTGGAGTTTGGTCTGTGTTTTGAAGAATATTACGGGTGCTTAAATAATGAGTTTACGCAGTGGAAATAAGTGTCCTACATTTACATCAGGAAGGGAATTACCCAAGAAGAGAGAGCCTGCCTGCTGGAGTTTATGGTAAAAGTCTATGCTCCTATGTGGTTTCATATCAAAACTCAGCCGCATTACATTTACGGAGCCAGACATTTGTTTCATATAATTAAACTGTCACGATACCAGCCCGATAGTCTCAAACTGGTGATAGATCCCGTGATACAGCGAAATGGATATTTTGGCCACTGTGAAAATATATTAATTGCCATGTTAGCGGACGATCGAAAACACATTAGAGAAATTGCCCTTAGAAGAATTTTGAAGATACGTGATAGATCTACTGGCTTTACTCCTTTGCGTGTGTTTAAATTACCACAATTCAATTTTGGTGCACACGATTATACGGATCTCATACATTGGGAAAACCCTACGGAACCACCTCTTACCAAAATGATTCCTACCGAAGTGATTTTAGAAGCCTTGGCAGATTACCATAAAGTGGATTCCGAAATTTTATCACTTTTCCGTGGGATCGCATGTCATACTCAAGCAACCGAAAGATGCATAAAATTAGTTACAGAATCTTGCTCAGCAGTCTGTGGACTAGCGAGAAGGGAAAGCTAGATTAGGAATAAACTAGAGTCGTGTCGTATTATGCCCTCGTTCAATACAAAAAAAGAATACAAAATTGAATAATTATTTTTTTCACTTCCGTGTCGTAAGAACAAATTCTGATTATAATTATGTTATTTATTTTAGTTTCCTTGCATCTTGTTTAACGGTAAACTGTACTATTTTAATTATAAAAATATCCGTGGAGTTTTTATTTTATTTTTCTATTGACCTATTTTTTTCATTTTTTTTGAAAAATTCAAAGCTCTTGGGGCAGTACTTCCACTAATTTAATTTAATTGTCCCCATAATAAGTTTCAAACCTGATATCAAGATGCAACTTTTCTGCTATCCGCCATTCCTAAAATCTAAAAAAAAATAAAAACGCTCCACCCAACTGTGCAGTGCTACTTGCCGAGGTGGCAGTGCGCCCTCAATTTGTCCTAACATGGACTAGGACTCGAAAGAACGGGCAAATAAATGTACCTAATTGATTGATGAGAAAGTAAAAGCCAATTCGCGTCGCAGATAGTGGTGGAGCACGGTGACGGACGGCGCTGCGGCGGCTCGTTGGTGTCGCTGCGCACGGCGCTGACCTCGGCGTGGTGCGTGCGCGGCACCCACGGCGGCGACCCCCGCGAGCTGCGCGCGCTGGCCCCCGCCGTGCCGCCCGCGCGCCCCGTCGTGCGCCTCGTGGCGCGCGTGGCGCTGGCGGCCGGCGCCGAGGGCGAGGCGCCGGCGCCGCCGCCCGAGTGGGGAGGCGCCGAGCTCGACATCGCGGTGCTGGAGCTGGTGGCGCCCTTCGGCGGCCGCGGCCATTCGCGCCCCATCCTGATGGCGACGCGCGCCGAGGACTGCGCGTCGGGCGCCGTGTGCCACGTGGTGCGCGCCGTGGGCAGCACGCCGCGGCTGCGCATCGTGGACGCGGCGCTGATGCCGGACTCGATGTGCGGCGGGCGCGGGAGCGGCTGGCAAGGCCTGCGCGAGTCAGCGCTGTGCCTGTCGGGCCCCACGCTGTGCGAGCGCGACCGCGGCGCGGGCGTGGTGTGCGACGGCAAGCTGTGCGGCGTGCTGAGCCGCTCGGCGCGCACGAGCGCGGCGCTGGTGTCCAACCGCACGCTGGACGCGGTGGACGCGGCGGACGCGCGGGACCCCACGTGCGGGGACACGCACGTGGCGCAGAGCGTGGCGCGCTGGCGCCGCTTCTTGCACTGCGCGCACACCTTGCGTGCGTGCGAACGGTGAATATACTCTTTGCTAACGTTTACTTCACTCACTTCCATAATCACATACATTTTTGTTACTATAAGAAGTAACGTGCAATCTATCTAAATTCTAGTTCCCATCAAAATAACAATTCTGAGTACCTAATTACTTGATCGTAATGGTAAAAGGGATTGTGATGGTGGTTGAACGAATAAGTGACCGATATACAAATGATGCGGGGGTAGAGGGTTATACCCTGAACCTTTTCAGCTCTATAGACAGAGGAGGAGAGAGCTTACCCAGTGATACGTACACATTAATGGGTATATTAACTTTTTTTTTACGGATGGCACATATTTCGACTGATTTTTTAAAACCACTTTTTTTATAATGTGTATATATTTTCGGAAATCCTCCAAAAATAGCATAAATTGTGTCCCCTCTATTTTCTAAACTGTAATAAATAAATACTTACTTTCAACTAGAATAATTTTGAACATGATCGGTTATATAAGTAGGTACCCTTTTTGAGTTATTGCCGAAAAATTGCGCTTGTCAGCAAAAGGACGTAAGCGCTATAAAGATACGCTCTTTTGTTGCGGCACCCTACATTGAGCATGGTCCAATATGCTCTTAACCGGTTTTGATAACTAATATCTTCTTTCGGATACATTTTATGATAAAACATTTTAAATATATTAAGAGTGTTCATACATTTTCAAGTTGCTCGCAAATATTTTTTTAAGTTCCGCACACAGGTATAACTAAATAGCCCGTACTAGAGTTTGATATTTTTTATCCTCGTATTTTGTTAAAGTTGGATAGAATAAAACAATTAATAACTTACTGAAGTCAAAGTTGCAAAAATGTCCGCCATCTTGAAGTTGTTTTTAAATAACAAATGTTTGCAGTTAATAGTATAGAGTGAGTAGTGTAGTAGTGTAGTAGTGTAGTAGTACAAAGTACAAAGTAGTGTGGGTGGCAGCGGCGGCGAGTGCGCGCAGCTGTGCACGGAGCGGCAGCTGCTGGCGCCGGGCGAGGCGCGCGAGGCGGCGGCGGGCCCGCTGCCCATGCTGTCGGCGCCGCCCGCCGACGTGGCGCCACCTGTGTCCGAGGCGCCGGCGCCGCTGCGCGCCACCTTCAAAACGCTCGCTCAACCGTTCACGTTTAACTTATCCACTAGTAAGCGAACATTTCACTCTTGTATGACTTAAGTACTCGACACCTCGGCGTGTATTTGGTCTTGTATAGACTGAGATAAAACATTTAGGTATGTGCTTTACGACCGAAAAAAAAAATTATATTTATTTATTTATCTATCCATACATATTATAAAAGGCTTTGTCCTGACTGACTGACTGACAGACAACGCACAGCCTAAAGCACTGGTCGTAGAGACTTGAAATTTGGAGGGTGGTACTACTATCAAAATAAAAAATACCCTCATCAATATTTTTGACAAGGATTGCTTAAATCTTTTTATATTTTTGAATTTGTAAACTGTTTAAAGTTGATCAATGAAACCATAAGAATAAAATTCATGAAGTAACATTTATAGACAGTATAATCAAAATCAGATTCTAAATAATGGACTCCCATTGATTGGTGTGAGCTGCTGCTGGACCTGTCGTCCCGCACACTTATGATGAACGGTTCCAGGTCTTCCGTTATTCCATCGCGGGTCTTACATTGAATTTCAACATGAAGAGTATGGTCGGTCATTTTCTTCCAATCCTCTGGTGTAATGGTTTCAAAAGATTCTTGAATTAGATTTTCCATTTCCGCTGCTGAACCAGTAATATTTCTGCTGACTAGTTTTCTCTTCGCTAAACTCCAGTAAAGTTCTATCGGATTAAGATCACAATGATATGGTGGAAGCCTTAACACTTCATGGCCATACTACTTTAGAATTTCCTTCAGAATGATATTTTTATTTAGTGTTGCCATTCTATTTATAGCTGGGTTCAGCTTTCATTAGCCAGACTCTAGTAATAACCGCTAGAACTAATAATTTGCCAATTAAAAAAAATGCGGCCGTTAAGGGATGCTGCTGTAAAAAAATAAAAGCTAAATAGTTAAAAAAACATCTTGCCCTAATTATACCTAAGAGATTATTCTACTTTTTTTTATAAATTACTTAGTGCCTAAAGTATTACTGAATCATGAAAAAAAAATCAAATGTAAAGATTGATAAAGGAGATATAGCGTTTCTATGGTTTCTATGGACTTTACTCAATTTTCTGAATATCTCCTAAATTATGAAAGAAAGGATAAATGTTAACACCACTGTGTACCCCAGATCAGCAAATAAATGATTTATTATTATTATTAAAAAAAGGATTTTGGGAATTTTTATTTCCAAAAAGATGATAAAAACCAGATGTCCGCAATTTAAGTTAATTAATACACTGTGCTATCTAGAGCTATATTATAGTGACCGCAATATCACAGAGTAAATACTATAGTCCAGTCAACGAATGCTCTACAAGGGGGTGAAGAGTGCGTGAGAAAGAACTTAAGCGATTTCTTTGGAAATTAGTACTTAGGAAGTGAACAATTGAACATACTAATAGTCCATAAGTCTCAAAAGTGAGCCGGAGTGGGGGGAGGGGGGGGGGTAAAGGTACCATTTTTGGCTTATAACTCAGGAACGGTGGGTTTTAGGACAGAAAATCTTTCTACTTATTGAAAGCTTTTTAAATTGTATACAACTTCGGTGTTGTATACTTTTTCAAATTCACAACCGTTTTAGAGATATGAGAGGCGCTCAGAGCACGGACTAAACTAACTGGACTATAAGTTCTTTTCACGCACTCTACAACTCCTTTTCCTTTCCTCTACACCCCCGATCTTGTGAAATTATCATGATGAAAATGTTGTGATCGATAGAGAATAAAAAATTTAGTAAAAATGACAAAAAAAGCTAAAATACGCTTGAAACCACCATAAGTTTGCTCAATTTGATAATCGAAATCGAAACGACTCATACCTTTCTATGATAGTTATCTAGGTAGGTACCTACATACATTTTTAGATGCCTTTCCGAATGATAACCTCAACGTGAAACGGTAAGAGAGCGGGCTTCGTTTTCAGCGACGGATCGCGGCAAGAGGAGACGCACGCACTCGTCGGCGCTGCGGACGTCGCTCATGCTGCCCACACACTCCGTGCCGCCGGGCCAGCCGCGCCGCGCCGGCTCCCCCATGTCCCGCGGCGGCTTCGAGTTCGAGCCTAACCGCGCCGACTTTAAGGTGAGCGCACACTGTTCGTCGCGCGCATCCCGCGGGACGTGGCTACTGACTAATGTGCTTGTCGTTGGAAGGCGGGCGAGTACGGCGACAACGCGGCCGACTACGGCGACGAGGACGTGGTGCTCGGCGGCGGCGGCGGCGGCGGCGGCAATGGCGGCGGCGGGAGCGGGGGCGGGGGCGGGGCCGGCGGCGGGCCGGGCGGCGCGGTGGCGGGCGGCCTGGTGGCGCCAGTGTCGCCGAGCAGCTCGCGCCCGCCGTTCACGCCGCCGGTGCTCATGCCCGAGGACGAGACGCAGAGCCCGCACCAGCGCTCCGCCGCGCCTCTCGCCTCTCTTAGCGATTTGTCTTTTATTTTTGTGAACGTTATATTATATGCATTGTGATCTATTTTGTGTTCAGTTTTTCTGTGTGCACTAGATTTAAGGCAAACACGTGTCTGCATTACAAAGACGTGTGACGTATTTGTAGTGTAGGGCAGTTTAATGAAATAACGACTTAGTACTGATTGCATTGGATAGCCTGTTTTGTTATAGCGCGTGTGAATTGGACGTGGATATATTTATTAGTCATATTAACTAAGTATTATGAAAAAATCTAAAAAAAAATATTATTTAAGCCTACCTCTCCTGCAAGTCAAATGTGGAGTTTTTTTTTTTGTTCTCTCATGTGCCCCATAGTGTGGGGTATCGTTCGATAGGTCTTTAAAAAATATTATTAGTTTGCTAACATCATTTTTTTTTATTTTATTTGAGGGTCCGTTAGCGAAATCTTAAGCCCAAAAGGGGATTTGAGTGTTTTTTCGAACTTTGAAACGTGTGGCTGGAAAAACCGCCCCTTGGATGTGTCTGTATAACATATATATGAAGATCAGCACTCAGAAAATGAGTAAAGTTCGTAACAATTTTACGTACCTTTTTACGTACGATCCGCCTGATGGTAAGCGGTTGCCGTAGCCTATGGACGCCTGCAACACCAGGGGCATCACGAGCGCGTTGCCGACCCTTAAGAAACCTATTTACTCCTTTTTTTGAAGAACCCCATATTGGTATGGGGTACCTTTAGTACCGGATATCTAAAAATGTCCGTCGGCACAAGTTAGCGAGTATGCGTACGTTCATGGTACAGTCGACTTCATTAATATAATGACACCGTCGAGATTGGCGACGTTGCCGCTCCTAAGTACAAATGGCAACGCCCATAAAGTTGTTCATATAATAATGTTCTTGGCTGAAATGTTACTGAAAAAAAGCACTCATATATTATTGAATCTCAATCTTGACCATAATTTAATGATGCTTGAAGCTGTTACAATATTATGAACCTTTTTACCGTTCATGTACCTATATATTTTGGAAGTCTGGAAGTGACAACAAGTTAATGAACTCGACTGTACATTCTAACACTACCTTCTCGTCTATTCATTCGCGGAGAATCTTAACATCGCGATTCAGCCGAACAGCGCAACGCCATCTATTGAGTTGTGTTACAACTCTGGCTGTAACTTATCAACATTGTAACGCTGCAACCAAATTGTCAAAATGAGAATATTCAGAAATGATAAATGTTATGGTAAAGTATAAAAGTAAATCAAGCCTTTTATTGCATGTCGTTTTAGTAATAACTATCCACGAAAAAAATATACCAATACAAACATTTCTGAAAAAGTTCGCGAACGAAACCTAGGATCCACGCGCCATTTTTATGTATTCGCGCCATCTATTTTCGGTCTAAAATTTTACATTTGACAGTGAATTATCATTGTATGTATTTATGGTCGCTAAAGTCATAAAGTAATAAAAATAAAACAATTGTGGATATTGTAAAATATGAAATAAATAAAAATATGAAATAAAATATTTTTCGTTGAATAGTAAATACATTGCAGTATCAAGTAGTATAGTAGCAGAATACAAATACCATAGACCTAGGATGCGCGCGTTTTTTTTTTTTTTTTTTTTTTTTTTTTATTTTTTTTTTTTATTTATGGCGGTACGAAGTACGCCGGGTCAGCTAGTATATATATAATACATATATATTTATATACATATATTATTATTTCTATATTTAATTTATTTAGCTGTAGGAACCTATTTTGTTAGCTGACCTCTTTATTGATTTAGAATTTAGAAACAAATCTTGTATGTCATCAAAAAAAAACAAAAAAAAAAAACGGCCAAAAAGGTTATAAGAAAACCAGTGTATTGTAGCGCCCCTGGCGAGCTACTAACATAACACCTATCTAATACTCTTTTCCCGCAAGAATCGCACACATTTTTCCGAGATATGTGGTATTATGTCGAAACACACAAACACAACCTCACATCCTAAACGCATACACGGTCTCCGGAAAAACTAATAAATAAATTATCAATTATAATATTAATGTGTCTTTTTGTATGTCAAGAGTTGTCAAAAACCTCAATAGATGGCATTGTGCCACCAGCTGAATCGCGGTGTTAAGATTCTCCGCGACGTAATGACTACCCGAGAAGAAACATTTTTGACCTTCGGTTAGGTTAGGTTAGGTTTTTTTTTTTTTTTTTTTTTTTTTTTTTTTTTTTTTTTTTTTTTTTTTTTTTTTTTTTTTAAATGCTTATACCACCAACATCATCGGTGCCTATTGATTTTCCTAGTTTCTCATTCATACCAGTTCTATCTTTTATGCCTCTCGTACTTTCATTCTTCATACTATTTCTTTCTTACATCCATCATCTTTCACTTCTCTGTGGGTGGGATTCCCACCTAGTCTATAGCTTCTCTATCTACTTTCTTTATTTATTTTGTTTCTTTCGGGAAAGGTATGTACATTAAGGCAGCGTGTTTTTTCTTTATTATATATACATTTTTGCTTACGTCTATCTTATCGTCTAGAGTCTTATGTCTATCTTATATACGCTTATTTTACTAGTTACAGGCTTGTATGATGACTCCCCCATACTGCAGTATGGGGTGGCATCATACCTTGCTTAATCTATTTGTTTTTCTTATTAACTAATCTGGTTATTTTTGTACAAAACTCTAGGAACGTCTCTCGTTCTTTTCCTTTCACGATTTCAGGTAAGCTCTCTATTTCTATTTTTATTCCCATGGCCTGTTCTACCTCGAATCTATCGCGGGAATATATTGGGCAGTCCACCACCAAATGCGCTACCGTTTCCTCTACCCCCGGGTCACAGAGGCAGGATGGGCTCTCCCTGCACTTGAAACGGTACAAGTACGAGGAGAACCCACCGTGCCCCGTGAGGACCTGTGTTGTTGTGCCGTCCAGCTCCATCTTTCGGACCAATCTATGGGCCGCTATTGCGTCCGGGAAGAACAGCCTGGTGCCGGAAGCCGTGTCTTCCGACCGGTATCGCCTGTCCCATTCATCAAGAGTCTCCTTCCGTATCCCACGCTTGATGAATGAGACAGGACACCGGTCGTAGTCCGGTCTCTTCTTCGACTTCAGGGCCGCCTCCTTCGCCAGCTCGTCGGCCCTCTCATTCCCTGCCAGTCCTATGTGCGCTTTGATCCAGAATAAATCCACTGTTTTATTCTGGATCCCGCAACACCTCAAGTTGCTTCTCGCTTTGACTGCCAGGGAATGAGATGAGCCGGCGCTAGTTACCGTCTCAAGGGCCGCCCTGGAGTCACTGAAGATTCCGATATGCATCAAGCTGCTCTCCCGTGCGACTTCCGTCGCCTTGCACAGGGCTAGGAGTTCCGCCTGGTAGACCGTGCAGTAATCCGAGAGAGCAAGTTTGAGGGACCTGGTCTCGGCGTCGCCATTCCATATGGATAGCGCCGCTCCGACCTTTCCCTCAATCTTGCTCCCGTCGGTGTATATGCGCACAGCATAATTGCTGTGACGCATGTACTGCTCTTCGTCCCCCAGGTCCCGGAACTCCAGCCCCATGCAAGTCGCCGGATGTGGGGCCTCTATCGCCGGTGTCACTCTCTCAACCTCTCGGTCTACAAGCTCCGGTCTGGGCGCCCCCCTCTTGGCCTCATATAGCGAGGCCGCCTCGCGGACTCGGAGGTCAAGAGGAAGCGTCCCCGAGAGCAGGAGTGCTGAGTTGAGTGACACCGTTCGATATGCCCTGCACATCTTCTGCGCAAATCCTCTTTGGACTGCTGCTAACCTTTTTCGGACTCCGAGTTTCCCTGCGGCCGGAGCCCAGGCAGCTGCCGCGTACAATATCACCGGCTCCACAGCCGCGGTGTATATTGTACGGACGATGCCCGGACTCAGGCCCCAGCTCACTCGGGCCGCTCTGGTTAGCTGCTTGTGTATGGCTATTGCTCTTTTGCAGACGTTCGCTACGTGCGAGTTAAAAGTTAGCTTGTTGTCGATGGTGAGCCCCAGGATCTTGATTTCCGGGGACATTCCAACGCCGATCCCGCCCATGCTCAGGCGTGGGGTGTCAAATTTCAGCTTCCGTGTTAATAGCATGGCACAAGTTTTATGTGGTGGGAATTTTAGCTTGTTTTTGACACCCCACTCCCGAACATGTTCGAGAGCAGCATTGGCCGGTCCCTCAATCTCCCGGGCCTCACCACCGTCAAACAGCAACACCACATCGTCAGCGAACGCCTGGCAATACACGCCCTTCTCCTCTAACGCTCTAAGGAGCGGATCTAGCAGCAGATTCCACAAGATTGGTCCTCCAATGGAGCCTTGGACACAGCCCTTCTCAGTCGTCCTTCTGTGGGTCGCTCCTGCGTACCTCAGTTCGACCGCTCTGTCACTGAGATAACTACTGATGACCCGCCTCAAGTTCACGGGACATTCTTCCTCCGCCAGCCTTGTTTTGATTTTTGGCCACCAAGCAGCATCGAAGGCGCCCTCGATGTCGAGCGAAACCAGCGTGACGAGTTTTTTCTCGTTTAGTTTATCGCGTATACGTGTGACGAGTGCGACGAGGGCGTCTTCGGTGCTTCTCTGTGGCATGAAGCCAAACTGGCGCTGGCTGATGCGGGGTATCACGTAGAACCTGAGGCGACTCACCAGCAGCTTCTCGAATATCTTCCCGAGAACGGGCAAGAGTCCGATCGGCCGGTATGCCTTTGGCACGCTGTAGCTCTCCTTTCCCGGCTTTCTAAGTACGACCACCGTGGCCTCCTTCCATGTCTTCGGGAAGTATCCTAATTCCAGACACTTGTTCAGGATTGCCAGGAACAATTCTGGGTCGACTCTGATCGCTTGTGAGCAGATATCTGACGTGAAGCCCTCCGCTCCAGGGGCTTTCTTGGGATTGAAGGACTCGACAGCGACCTTCAACTCTTCGATTCTAAACGGGGGATCATGTTCACCATGATCCCCGTCATTTATAACTTCCGCCAAAGCTCTTGTTTGCGCATGGTTTTCGCTGTCTTCGTCCTTCAAGTCCCTCGGATAAAACGTCTCAGCCAGATATCTCGCGGATCCTTCTGCATCTAGGGTTCTGCCTCCCTCTGTCAGGGGAATGTCCTCCTCCCTCTGCTGGACTCTGTTTATCACCCTGTAAATTCCTTCCCAGAGTCCTTCCCTGTTCTGCTTTCCGCAGAATTCCCGCCAGCTGTTTTCTGCTGCCTCTTTTACTGCCAGTTCATAATTTTCTTTCTCTTTCAGGTACAGGTCTACAACCATGCCCCTGCGAGTCGGTGCTGCATTGCGGATCCTGCGCTTCCTGGTCGCCACCTGCCTCTTCATCGCGGCGAGTTCATCGGACCACCACGGCAAGGTAAGTGTTTCTTTGTGTTTTTTATGTGGTATTGTGTGTGTGCATGTGTCTGTAATGGCTTTAGTGTATGTGCTTACTGTGTGTTCTATTTGTTCAGTGTTGTGTATTTGTGTGATGTCTTGTGTGGTGAGTTTAGTGTCTTGCATAATTTGGGTCAGTTTCTCACGAAACTGACCCCAATTTGCTTTCTTCGTGTTGAATTTACGTGTAGTGCGTTGTATTTGTGTACCTTTAGATTTTTGTAGTGATATGCCGAAAATTATGCCGTTATGGTCCGAGCTCGTGAGGCCTACCTCTACATGCCAGTTGTTCACCAGTCCAAGCATATCCGCCGTGCAGGCCGTCACATCGACATGGCTGCAGAACCTGTTACCCCCTCTGATGGTGTCGAAAGTGGGCAGTTCTCCCGTGTTCAGCACGTGCATGTTGTATTCGACCAGAGCCCCGCTCACCTCTTCTCCTCTACGGTCCTCGCTAAGGCTGCCCCACCAGTTACTTTTTGCATTTGCGTCTCCACCTGCGACTACCCTTGAAGGTCCAGTTTCCCGAACTACCTTTCCAAGGTGCGCGAGGTACTCTCCTATTGGTTGGTCCGGCTCGAAGTAATAAGAGACCAGGGTGATCGTCCATGCTGTGGTTTGGACACCCACCACGACGATGTTATCCGTGGTGAGTTGCGGGTACTGGATAATGCTGAGGTCATCGTCGAAAACGACGATGGCTGCTTTCACAGTCCCGCTTCCTCCATTCTGTGAGCTCTGGTACACTCTCACACCCCGGTAACTCTTAACCCTTCGAGCCGAGCCAACATATGGTTCTTGGATGAGCGCAATTGCAATCCGTCGTTTTTCGGCTTCAATCAGGAGTTCGTTAGTAGCCAACTGACTTCGCTGCAAGTTCGCTTGCGCTATTAAATACTGGTGGCTCTTTGGGACAACCTTAGCAGTAGGCTACGGATGCTCTGGCCAGTGCGTCCCACCTTTTCCTAACTGGACATTCCACGCTAAATGAGTTGTGTGCCGTCTGCTGTAACTCTGCTTTGGTGCAGTTCCTGCACGCCGGTGCAGTCCCCACTAACCTGTCCGGGCATTCTTGCCTCAGATGCAGGCCCCCGCAATGGCTACACAGGTCTGCGGGTTCTTTACAGAACCGCTTGCTGTGGCCATATGCGAGACACCGGGTACACTGCACCAGCGGTGACTGGTCCTCCACCACCACCCTTTGAAGGTCAATCCGAAGCTTCCGCTCCTGGACTGCCCTCTTCCAAATTTTTGGCGTGACACATAGTACGACGTGGCAATTATGAGGGTTCCTGGCCCTTCGTCGGTACTTTATTTCAACGGAGTCATCCCCGCTGTCGAGGCCATCAAAAACCTCCCGGTTCTGATTTCTGAGGGCCTTGAGGATTTCCTCATCGGTGTGTACTTTAAGTACATCCCTCAGAATCAGAAGCGGGTTTCGGTTCTTGATCTCCTCGACGACGAGGAGGCCCTCTCCTGCTGTTTCCAGTCTGTCTTTTACTTTCCTCCTCTCTTCCTCTGTCCTACAACTCATAATAATCTTTCTGTCCTTTGCCTTTCTAACTTTTTCAACTCTCACCCATCCTTCCTTTGCGTCCACAGCCTTCCTTACCCTTTCCAAGACTTCCTCTCCTGTTTCCTTCTCGTGTTTGGAGGAGACAACAACCGACAGCAGGGATTCCTGTTCCGGGCCTCTGGTCCTGTTCTGGGTTCCTGCTGCTATTTCTGCGTATGTTGCCTTCTCCAGCATCGTGCTCTGAGTCTCAGCTATGTCCTTGAGCTCTTTTATTCTCCTGCCATTTTCCTTGAGGAGGATGGTGTTTTCCTCAATTTTTTCTAGGATCCTCTTTCCTATATCCTGCTCCTCCACCTTCCCGTACCCGCTGGTTTGGGTCGTTTGGTCGACTTTTACCTCCTTGCTTTGTTCGTCAAGCTCTACCTCTAGGTTTCTTGAGACTGGCGATACTTTCGCCAGCTCATAGAGGCGGTTAAGTGCCTCCTCCACCTGCAGCCTGATGTCTTTCCTCAGGTTTTGGAACCTGCGGAGGTTCTCCAGGCCCTTCCTGTGAGCCTCCGCAGCTTCCTCAGCCTTGTTGGAAAAGGCTGTTCGGGCTTTCATCGGGCTGGGGGTGTTCGGGGCCTTCTTCGTCTTTGTGACTGTAAGACTCCCGGCTCCCGCCAGCTGTGGTTTTGTTTTCAGGGGAAGCGCTTTCTTCCCCTGTGGAGGCGATGTCACTATTTTAACGGGCTGTGATAGGGTTTTCCCGGTCGGGATGGTGCCAGACATACCCTGCTCTATATTTTCCACCGACTTTCTGACGGTCTGAGGCTTTAGGTCAGAGGGTCCTGCCCTCTCACTGTCTTTATCCGACGCCTGCGTGGCCTTTGGCCTCTTGTCAACGGCTCCGATTGGTGAGCGAATCATGCTGGTGGTAGCTTGTCAATACGTATGTAGAGCCAAAAAAAGCTTCTACTGTTATAGCGCACAATGGGTCAAAAAACCCTGTCAAAAATAATAATTAAATAATTAAATAAAAATAGAAATAGAGTATATAATCGCTCAATAGAGCAAAAAGTCAGGTAGAGACCGAATAAAACGTCCCTAGAGTCGTGCGTTCAACTTAAATTAAGCCTAAATCCAATAGGATTGTGTAAAAATTTTAAATACAATCTTAAAAACTATAAAAACAAAAAATATATACAAAAAATTTTTGGACTCTAGCTAGAGTCGCTCTCGTGTGTCCAGTGGATAGCTCTCCCCGAGCCCCTCACAATGACCCCAAACACGGCACACCTACGCACAAGGGCTCCCGAGACACAGAGGGCCAAAGTTTCTGGTTGCCATCCAAGATGGCCGCCAGAAAATGGTTACTCTGCTGTATCTCCGGAGTCCGCGGGCCGAATACCGTGGTGTTTGGTGTCTTCGGGGAGCGCTCGGCGAGTTCTATCGACTGGGCTGGGTTTCAGGCTGAAAATTTTTAAAGGCCTGAAAATGCCTGAAAACTAATTTGTCTGCTAGGGGGGTGCCTGCCAACAGGTCTGAAGAAAACCCCGACCTCCTACGACTCTCCGTTCAGGAGATATGGATCTTTTAAGATTTCCAAGATGGCGGCTGAACTGTCAGACTGGATTTTAGACTTGCTATATCTCCTAAACGGAAAGTCGCAGGTAGGTCGTGTTTGGGTTCTTCTGGCTAGGCATAAGCCTCCCTATGCGCTGGGACCGCTTTCAGGGTCCTGAAAATTTTTACCCCCCAAATCGCCCTAACTTCCGAAAAATGGGTACTCTGGGGCCCCTGGAGCCGTGTGGAAAAAACCACAGCTCGCTGTGACCTCAGGTTCAGAAGTTATGGCGATTCTAAGAAATTCAAAATGGCCGCCGAGCTGTCAAAAGTTGGCTTTGGGAGTCAATAACTCCGGAACTATACGTCCTAGAGGAACGGGGTTTTCAGTATACAGCTCGGCTAAGCTTCCCGCGTCCCCTGAAAGCGGTTTCAGCACAAAAAATTTTTTCAGCCTGAAATAGGCTGAAAATATTTCAACCTGAAAAAGGCAGTCAGCCCACTGCTTATCGTCAAAACCCGAAGGTTCTACGATTTCTGGGTCCGGAGATAAAACAGTTTAAAGTTTGCAACCAAAAAAACCAAGATGGCGGAAAAAGCTATTTCCGCCAAACCTGCGCGTTTGGGGCCCGAGTTTGGGCTCAAGTGAGTTGCCAGGGGTTAGTTGAGACCAATGGCAGGGTCAAAATTATTATTTTTCTATTTATTTTGAATTAAATAGGAAAAAACAGTAAAAATTTAATATCTCCGAAACCAGCAATCGAAAAATTACACAAAAAATACTAAAATTAAGTGCATGCCTTATACTATCTGCTATAATTTAGTTCTATTAAAAATATGAATTTAAAATATAAAAATATTAATTTTGAATAATTTTTTAGTTTTTTAGTTCTAAATATTGTAAATAAATTTTTAAAATTTTAATCTTCACAGGATCTGTTCTTCGAAGAAGCGCGCAAAAGATAGCAGTTCAGGATATTAAAAATTTTTCTTCGTTCAGGAGTAATAAGGGTTCAAAGTTTGAACTTTTGAGTGATGATAAAAAATTTTCTAAAAGAGATAAAATTATTTTACTTGTGGCGTCCGTCTGCTAGTTGTAGGGAGCTGCCAGGTGCCAAATTTCAGGGTCCTAGGTGGTCAGGATCGGTGACCTCGTGGCCACGTGGTATTTGTTTTTCTGGTCACTGCTCCTCGGTGGCTGGTCTGCGGGTGGTGTGCGATGGCTTGTTTTGTTGGGGCGGCAGAGGCGCACCCAACGGTATATCTCACGTCAGGGACACTTACGTGTTTCCAGAGCAAAATCACAAAAATGGCGCACAAATTTGAGGAAAACACACTTTTCCGAACTTTTCACGTGCACTCGGATTCGCGCGGCTAGTATTGACTTGACCGGCGTGTGCGCGGCGTCGAGGCGCAACTTTTGACGTATCGCACGTGTACTTGCGATTAAAAAATCCCACCAAAAAGATTTTTTAACTACGGAGCGTTACGAATTCGTGGTGTTCTCAACGGCAGACGGATTGCGACTGGTTAGGTTAGGTTAGGTTAGGTTAGGTTCCCCCCTGATGGGCTGCCGCCTTGTCGTGGCAGGGGGGCTCAGTACAGTTATGGAAGCGAAGAGCAGCCCCGGGGGGACGTCACCGCCGACCCGGCTAAGTGGTGGCGTCCCGGTACCCCCGCCAGTTCTCTGGCGGGGGCGGCTGCCGCGTTACCGCTCACGCGGTGGCGTGGTGGCCAGGGGGGGATGGGGAGGGGGTGAGGCAGGTGGGGAGTGCCGGTCGACTGCCTACCTGCCTCAGCCCCAGCGTGGCCACATGCGCGAGAATGTGGAGGCGGTGGGGCCGCAGTGGAGAGGGGAACGCCACCTCCCCTGACTTCTGCGGCCGTTGCCGGACTGAGACATGTTCTCGTCCGGCCGTGGGGTCGACGCCACCGACTCGGCTAAGTGGTGACGGCCTGGAGCCTTCGGGCACGTTGTGGTGGGGCTGCCGAGTTACCGTTGTGCATCCACGCGGTAGCGCGGTGGCCGAGTGGGGGGGATGGGGAGGGGGTGAGGCAGGTGGAGAGTGCCGAAGACTGCCTACCTGCCTCAGCCCCAGCGTGGCCACGGGCGCGAGACCGTGGAGGCGGTGGGGCCGCAGTGGAGAGGGGACACTACCCCCCTGACTTCTGCGGCCGATGCCGGGTGTAGGACTTCGGTCCGAACCCGGCCGGGATGCGGCTGGGTGGCGGTCAATCGTCGCTCGGCCCAACTCGTAAGCCCGGCTTCGGTCGGGAACGAGGGCCCTCGCCGTGGGGCGGGGCCGCGAGGAAGGAAAACCTCTATAAAAAATCACCAACGGGAGGGGGTGGGTGAGGGTGGTGACTTCGGTCGCCACCCGAACCAAACCGTAAGCCTGGCGCTTGCCGGGAACGGGGGCCTCCGCTCTTCGGAGTGGGGCTGCGAGGAAGGAAAACCTCTATAAAAAATAACCGGCGGTAGGTGGCAACTTCGGTTGTCGCCCGACACTCGTAAGCTCGCCCCTGGTTGGTGGGCCCGAGGGCCTCCGCTCTTCGGAGTGGGGCCGCGAGGAAGGAAAACCTCTATAAAAAATTACCTACGGGATGTCCGAAGCCGCACTTGTGCGGCCGAGGTGCGTTGGCGAGGGAAGGGTCTTCGGGCCCCGAACTTGGCCGACAAAACTCGTAATCTCGGTACTAGGTGCCGGGGACGAGGATCGCCACTCTGTCTCCCGGAGCGGCGGTCGCGAGGAAGAACAACCTCTATAAAAAATTACCACGGGGTCCGGCCTCCCTCGGGGGGTCGGATAGACGCCGGGACTATCAAGTGTGTGATTATCCGGCATACCTTGGAGTGTTGCGCGGAGTGGTTGGCGGGGGGTCTGCCGACTGCTCCGACTGGGCGCGACCCCGGGAAGATAACGGTCTGTGTGGCTCAGGACGTTATACCAGCCCAGGATTGGGCTGGAAGCTGGGCGGAGTCTACCCGGCTCCGCCCCGGGATGAGTCCCTTACGGGACACGCGCGAGGGGGGCACTGGAGGCAGCATACCCGCGTTCCCAGAGCCCTCCTACTATGCGCAGAAGAAGGCCACCGGAGAGGTTTTAGTGGGTGCAAGCCCCACATATCCCCGACACGGCCCCCCGTGCCGGGGAATGGGTCAGCCATTTCCTCTTCGACAAAAAAAAAAAAAAAAAAAGGTTAGGTTAGGTTAGGTTAGGTTAGGTTAGGTTAGGTTAGGTTAGGTTTCCCCCCGGGCTGAGCGTATTCTGTTACGCTGATGATACATTGGTGGCAGCCCGGGGGCGGAACTTCGAGGAGGCGGCGCGCCTGGCCACAACGGGGGTCACCCAGGTGGTCGGGCGCATAGAGGCGCTGGGGCTTAAGGTGGCCCTGAACAAGACGGAGGCCCTTATGTTCCATGGGCCCCGTCGTGGGCCACCTGCCGGCGCCTCGCTTTACGTTGGCTCGGTCCTCGTGCGGGTCCAGGCCCAGATGAAATATCTGGGCCTGGTATTAGACGGGCGATGGCTTTTTGACGAGCACTTCCGCCGGCTGGCGACGAAGTTGGAGGGGGCTGTGTCCGCCCTAGGGCGATTACTGCCGAACCTGGGCGGACCCAGCATAGCGTGTCGTCGGCTGTACACGGGGGTTGTCCGGTCCATGGCACTGTACGGCGCACCGGTGTGGGCGGGGTCTCTGACCGCCCAGAATAGGGACCGTCTGAGGAGACCTCAACGGTCTATGGCGGTCAGAGCCATACGCGGATACCGCACCGTGTCGGCAGACGCGGCGTGCGCGTTGGCCGGAACGCCCCCGTGGGACCTAGATGCGGAAGTGCTCGCCGAAGTTTACAGGCGGACGGCTGCGGCTCGGGCAGACGGGCGGTCCCCTCTGCCCGAGGAGGTACGCGCATGGCGCGAGGCCGCCCGCCTAGCCATCTTGGCCAGGTGGTCAGCTCGGCTGGAGGCTCCACGCGCCGGTTTCCGAACCGTGGAGGCGCTCCAGCCGAGCTTGTCGTTGTGGATGGGTAGGCAGCACGGGACCCTTTCCTTCCGGCTAGTGCAGGTCTTGTCCGGGCACGGGTGCTTCGGGCATTACCTGCACAGGGTCGCGAGGAGGGAATCGAGTCCCGTCTGCCACCACTGTGACTGCGACGACGACACGGCGCAACACACGCTGGAGTCTTGTCCGGCGTGGGACGAACAGCGCCGTGCCCTCGTCGCAGTCGTTGGAGAGGACCTCTCGCTGCCGGCCGTCATACGATCCATGGCCGGCAGCGACAGGAGTTGGGAGGCGGTCGCATCCTTCTGCGAGGACGTCATCTCGCAGAAGGAGGCGGCGGAGAGGGTCAGAGAGGAATGTCTCCTTGCTGACCCGATCCGTCGCCGGCGAACAGGGCGGCGTCAGCGCGCTCATCTGCGTCTGATGCCGCCTTAGTGAGGCTGCGGGTGGGGGATCGGGGTTCATTCCCACACCCGCACCCTTCCGCGTAGGCCGACGGCGTCCCCGGTGCACCCGGACGCCGTCGTTGGGTGTTGGTGCCCCGATGGGGGCTTTCGCTGGGTGGGTCGCTGATGTCATATCAAGTTCCGGCGGCCCACCCGCTACAGCGAAGAGTCGGTGCACAGAGGGGTTTAGTGGGTATTCCGGCCTCAGCCGGCGAGTCCCACATAACCGTCCCGTGTCCCCGCACGGGGCGGTATGCGTAAACGCATTCCCCTCTTAAAAAAAAAAAAAAAAAAAAAAAAAAAAAAAAAAAAAAAAAAAAAAAAAAAAAAAAAAAAAAAAAAAAAAAAAAAAGGTTAGGTTAGGTTAGGTTAGGTTTTTTTTTTTTTTTTTTTTTTTTTTTTTTATAGTCTTTAGATCTCCATAGACCGTTTGGTCCATGCCTTTTTTAGATCTTTTTCTTATCTTATTAGATTCTTTATTTTATTATTTATTTTAAAACCGTGTTTCGGTTTGAGTGTTACTCAATTCATTAATTCATTAATTATTTTTTGTTTATTTTGTATTTGTGTGAAATGTCTGGTTTGGGCTGAAGGCCCTTGGCTTTAATTATTGTTATAAGTATTTGGGCTGAATGCCCCAAGTTTTTATTTGGCTGAAGGCCGTTTGGAAAGTATTTGGATGGTGGGCTGAAGGCCCTGAGTGACAGCTATATGCCGGTTTGTTTACAAGCTGAAGGCTTAGAATAAGATTTGGGCTGAAGGCCCTTATGTGGGGCGGAAGGCCCCGTCATTTAGGTATTTTTCTATGGTCTCCTCATCTCTGCTATACATAGCCATTTTTATGTTGTAAGTCCTTATTTCCTCGTCTGTTACTTTTTGGACTACATTTATGAACTTTCCCAGTGCGTCTATTGGATTATTTGTATAATAGTCACAAGATATCGTATGCCTCGAGATCGCAACTAGAGCGTGAGGAACGCTGTTGTGGATCTGGAGGTTCTTGCTTGCCCTCTTTATTATTACTGAGTGGTCGTAGCTTAGACCCTGTGCCTCGTGTATAGTCAGGGTGCGTGATCCTTCACCTGAGCCGTATCCTTCCTGACCCAGGATGTTCTTGTCTTCCTGTGTAAAGGTTAGATATAGGGTCTTCGGCTGGTCTTTGGGGATCGTGGCACCCGACAAAACTCGTATTTTTAAGGATCGGGTGGTGTTACTAGATGAGTAAATTCCATTGTATATGTCCTTTAGGGCGTAGGCTACGTCTCTGGGGCATCTGTGCGTGCACGATAGCTCTGTGGTGGCAATTGAGTGATGGTTTGGACGATTATAGAGTGTTCTGAAAAGGTTTTCTCGCTCAATGTAGGGAAGCTGGTTCTCGTCTCCAAGTAGTAAGACCTCGCTGGCTTCTATTATGCGCATTGCCATCACAACGGATCCGAAGTGGTTCATGAGTGCCTCGTCAATGATGAGGCGACTGCACTTACCCTTCTCTTTTTGTGGAATACCGTGTGTGAGGATGGATGCCATTGTGCGAATGCTACTTGTTGCGTCAGTTCCCTTCTTCCTTGAGATCCTCTCGCAGAGTTCCCTTTTAGTCTCCTTCGTTGTTGTGACTATTATATCTGTTAGATGATTGTAGTGTTGTACGATCCAGGTAGACTTCCCGCTTCCGGGGACCCCGTTGACTTGGCTAAGTTTAGGCACTGCCCAGTTTTCGTAAGAGCCAGCCTGCAAAAGCTGTTCCGCTCTCTTGAGGATACTGTCGTGCAGCCAGATTTTTGTCGCCTGGGTGGTAACGACTATGGGGTCTCCCTGGGGGGTTGAGAAGGTGGTTACTCCTGTTTGCCTTGTCGTAAGTTTGTCTAGGGGTACAATTCCTCCCGTGGCACTGTAGGCTGCCATGTGTTGGATGATATCGGTCCCCTTGACTACTTCCGCGGTCTCGTTATTGTAGATCGTCGCCTCTGCCTCATCGATTCTAACCTTTAACAGCTTTTCGTTCTGGTATTTGAACGCTTCTAGAATCTTGTTACATTGCCTGATCGCCAGGGTCTTGGTGGCTGTTGTTATCGTTGTGAATTCGATGAGAGCGTTGATCATGTGATCTTTGGAGGTGACTCCTTGAACGTAGACCGGTTCCTGGACTATACCTTTTTCTGCATTAGTTCGTTTGTGAGACGCACTGGGTTGAGGTTTGGTGGTATCCTTCAAGAACAGTGTGGTGGCTTGTCCTTCAGTATCGTTAGTTTTGGTCTTTCGGGTGGTCCATTTTGTGATGGCTTCCATTTTTCGGGTGAACGCACTCAGAGCGGACTTGATAGGAGAGGTTTTGGATTTCCGACCTTGCTCCTTTCTCTGCTCGTCTTGTTTTTCTTGGAGGCGTTCAGACCCTGATTTTCTAGCCTGTGGAATTATTGGAGTTTCTTCGCTTAGTAGTGGAGTGAGAGGAGCTTGTGGAAGCTTCTTTCTCAGATAGCTGAGGTTTTCTCCTCTGTTTTCGTAGACGACCACTTCGTGATGTTCCGAGGCATGTATATTACCTAAGTGGTCGGTCACTTCACCTTTAAGGAATCCAGCTGTCATTGTGTCGATACTAAGGATGCGCGGGGTTATGGTTTCCCTTCTGGAGACTTCTGCGATGGATGACAGTAAGGATGAGGCTAATGCGAACTGGGTTTTCTTGTCGTTGGCGTCTATTATGAGTACCGTCTTATTTTTGGTTCTTAGTAGACGGCACTTTACGCCTGACACCTCTAGTTCGCGAAGTTCCTCCATTTTCCTGCGCTTTACTGTCAATTTGGTGGTGCTGTCTTTCCATAGAGCTGCCAGTCCCGGCGCAATTGCCACACTGTTTGGCCCCGTTTGGCTGCAGAAGCTGACGCCCAGTTTTTCATATGTGGAGTTCATGAATAAGGCGACGGTTCTGGTCCTTAACCCCGGTGCCCCCCTCTCTGCCTGCTCTAACAGGTTAGTCAGCGTGGTTGGGCTGGACTTCTGTCGGTTAAGGTGTCTGAGGTCTTGGGCTATTTGATTGGAGGTTGAATCCGTCGCGCTGGGCGCCAACTGTCCATTTCCAGGGGCCATAACGCTATGTCTTTTGGCTACCATTGTGAATGTTTTTTCAATGTATAGAAGTAAAGGTTTTCTTATTTTGTCGTTGTAGAAGATGTTTTGGATGTTGTCAAGATTTAGTTGAGTTCCTATCTCACTCTCCAGGTTGTGTTTGTCTAGCAGAAACCTGGGACAGTCGAATAGAATGTGCCACACAGACTCGTTTACGGTGGGGTCACATTCGCATCCTGGGGTGTCCCGGAGTTTAAAGCGATAAAGGTACTCTGCTATTCCTCCGTGTCCTGTAAGTGCCTGTACATGGATTGGTGATAGTTTGGCCTTCCTTACCATTTTGTAGGTGTTATTAACATCGGGTAGGAAGGTTTTGGTGACTTCTCCCGTTGTGGAGGCACTGTATCTGTCCTGCCATCTTTTGATACTCTCTTCTCGTATCTTCCTTTTGGCGTAGGACAGGGGGACACGTTCATAGTCTGGTGTTGGTTTGGGATGGAGTGCCGCTTCCTTGGCGAGTTCGTCGGCTCTTTCGTTGCCGGTAGTACCGACATGGGCTCTCAACCAAAATAGTCTGATCCTCCTTCCTTGTACCTTTATTTCCTCAAGATCTTGTTTGAGGGCTGCTACCAGGGGGAGTGAATGTTTAGGATTTTTGAGGAGTTCAAGAGAAGATCTGGAGTCGCTTAGGATATTTATGACGGGGTCATTGGTGTTCTTTGCCATGTCCACGGCTCTGTACAAGGCATACAGCTCAGACTGGAACACTGTACAGGAGGGGTCGAGACTGAAGGTGGCGTAGTTGGTTTCCTCACCTCTTTCCCACCATGTTAGGGCTGCCCCTGTTTTCCCTTCAATTTTACTCCCATCGGTGTATAATTGAGGGCCTGTGATATGGTGGGACTCTATGGTTTCGGTGTCCAACTTTTCAAGGAGCTCGTACTCAATTGATGTTAGGTGAGACGGGTGTGCAAAGTTCAGATAACTGATCTTGTTTTCAAGCTCCTTGCCTGGGGGTATGTAGTCTCGACTGAAGCCCCTTTTGATCTTGTAGAGGCTTGCCACTTCCTGTATCCTAATGTCAATTGGCAAAATGCCAGTTAGAGCCAGTGCCGAGGTAAGGGATACCGTTCTGTAGGCTCGACACATTTTCAATACGAATCCTCTTTGTACAGATTTTAGGGCGTCGCAGATCATTTTGAGCTCCGTCGCCGGTGCCCACACACTAGCCGCGTACATAAGTATAGGTTCGATGACGGAGACATATATGGTCCTAATAATTTCAGGGTTGAGACCCCATGTGACCTTGGCCGCGCATGCGAGATGTTTATATATGTCCGCCGTTTTCTTGCTTATTTCCGCCACGTGTGTTGCGAAAGTAAGAGTCCTATTTATTGTAAGTCCCAAAATCTTGATTTCGTCCACCAGGTTCACCGTTATCCCTGCCATTTCGATTTTAGGGGGCGTAAACTTAATCTTTTTGGTAAGCACCATCGCGAAGGTCTTATGTGGTGCGAAGTTAAGTTTGTGTTCCTGCCCCCATTTGACCACCGTTTGCAGGGCTTCGTTGGCTTTTATCTCCATGGTGTCCGATGATTCTTCTGAGAATGTTAGGATGACGTCGTCAGCAAACGCCTGGCATTTGATCCCTTGGTTGTTCAGGGTATCTAGGAGAGAGTCAATAATGATGTTCCAGAAGGTTGGTCCTCCGACTGATCCTTGGACACAGCCTTTGTTGGTGCTCTTCTCACTAGTTGCTCTGGCGTAATTAACCACTATGCGACGGTTTTGTAGATATGATCCTATCATCCCGTACAAGTTTTTGGGACATTTTTTCTTGACAAGTTGATGTTTCAGGGCTGGCCACCAAGCGTTGTCGAAGGCGCCCTCTATGTCCAGGGAGATGACGAGTACAGCTTTCTTAGCTCGTTTCTCCTCTCGGATGTACTCCACTAGGTCATATAGGGCGTCCTCTGTGCTTCGTTGTGGTATGAATCCATATTGATGTTTGTTAAGAGTTGGAAGGGTGTGCCATTGGACTCGGCCTATCATCATCTTCTCGAGGGTCTTACCGAGTATTGAGAGTAGGCCGATAGGTCTGTAGGATTTAGGTTTTGTGTAGTCTTCTTTGCCTGGTTTCCGTATAATGACCACGTGAGCCTTTTTCCAATCATCCGGAAAGTGTCCTATTTCCAGGCATTTGTTAGCTAATGCCATGAACACTTCCCTATTCGATGTGATGGCTTCGGTAACTATATCAGCTGTTAACCCGTCCGGGCCAGGGGCTTTCTTTGGGTTTAGCGCTGAGAGCACTAAGTCCAGCTCCACTGACGTGAATGGGGGGTCATCCGAATAAGGGTATGAAGAAGTAGTTGGTGTTGATGGTTGAACCGTATTTCTCAAGATTGAATGCGTGCCTGCATCTGTATCCTCAGAGTCATCCGGGTAAAATGTCATGGCCAGAAGTTTGGCTGATTCCTGGGGGCTTAAGGTGTTGCCCCCAGAATCTCGCAAGAGGGTGTCGTCTTGCCTCCTTCCAGTCCTCCTGATAACTCTGTAGATGCCGTCCCACATGCTTTCTCTCTCTTGGGTATTACAGAACTCCTTCCAGCTCTTGGTTTGGGCTTCCTGTACTGCCTGGTTGTATTCATGTTTTTCCAATTGATATTCATTTATAACTCCCTCTTTCCTGTGTGGCGCAGCGTTTCTTATGCGACGCTTTTTACGAAGAACTTCCTTCTTTTTGAGTGTTAAGGTTGATGTCCACCATGGAGGTATTGATTTCCCGTTGTAACTCCCCACTGTTGGGATTGTGGCCTCGCAAGCTTCCTGTATTGATTTAGAGTAGCTGATTGCGAGGTTCTCCAGTTCGTGGGGAGAGCAGACCGATTGTAGAGTTGCCACTGTTAGGTTCTTGTTGAGTAGGTTTTCTTGGAGTATTCTTCTGAAGTCTTTCCACTTCGCCTTTTTTGTATTATACCTGCGAGTAGTTATGGGCTTTATGGGTTGTGGAGCCCTATCTAGTCGCAGGCTGAATGTAATGGCGTTGTGATCAGAGGTGGTTAGACTTCTGTCTACTCTCCAGCTCTCCAGTTTTCCCAGCAGTGGTAGACTGCACGCTGTGACATCAACTATGCTTGTGTAGAGTCTTCCCCTTCTATTGGTTTCGAAGGTTGGGGTGTTTCCTTGGTTTAAGATATGGAGGTTCATTTCGTCCAAAAACGCTGCGTACTCTTTTCCCCTGTCATCTTCTGTTTGGCTTCCCCACCAGTGGCTCCAGGCGTTAACGTCTCCCGCTAAAATGATGTTGGGGGTGACGATGAGGATGTTGTTAATTATTGCTTGAGTACGGTCTAGGTTCGTGGTGATGGATTGGTCTCCCTCATAGTAGACGGATATGATGCCTACTTTGGTATCTCCCACTTCCACCACGGCTCCCACCTCCGTCTCGGTAGCCATTGTTGGGTCGTAGATGGTATGAATTTTGTCTCCAAAGATTATAATCGCCGACTTGTTGGGCTTTTGGCGATTTAGTGAACACTGAATGATTTTGGTGGCAGGGTATTGTTTTAAGGTGCCTGTCCTTCCTACATAGGGCTCCTGGACGAGAGCAATTTGAATACCCTGCCCCACAGCTTCTGCGATCAGTTCAGTGGTGGCCAACTTCGATCTTTGGAGGTTAGCTTGGATTATTTTGACAGATTTGGAAGAGGTTGTTGTTGATTGGGGGTTGTCCTGGTCGCCCTTAGCACAGGTAGTTTATTTTTGAGCGTGCTATGGCATCCCATTTGATACGCTCAGGACACTCCGTGCTAAAGGCGTTGTGATGGTGGTTTGGAGGTGACTGTTGTGGTTGTTGTTGAGTCCCTGTTGTTGGAGGTGTTTTGGTGCAGTTCCTGCAGCTTGGAGTTTTCCCTTCCTTACGGCTCGGGCATTTCTCCCACGTGTGGGCTTCTCCGCAGTGGCTGCAACTGTCCTGGGCCTCCTTGCAGATCGCTCTGGTATGACCAAAGCCAAGACATTTGGTACACTGTACCAGTGGAGAGTGATCTGCCACAGGTCTACGTTGGAGCTCGATGTAGACCTTCCCGGCCTCCAAGATGTTTTTGTGGAGAATGGGAGAGACTTCCAGTATGGGGTGGCACTCGTGAGGGTTACGAGCTCGCTTCCTATACCTGACCCTGATTAACCTGTCCTGGACGGATGTGTTCTCCAGGATGTTTTTATTCTGGGCCAGGATATGCTCGACTATTTCCTCGTCCGAGTGATAAGAGAGGACGTCCTTTATGATGATGAGGGGGTTGGCTTGTTTGGGTATTTCGGATTTGAGTTTGTTGGAGGATTTTAATTTTTTGTGGATTAGATCTATGTCGTCTTTTTTATTGCAACTTATGACCACTTTTTGGTTCCGCACCTTGCGGAGACGATCCACTCTCGCCCCAGATGTTTTAGGGTCCAGGATGGTTTTTATTATTTTTATAACTGCCTCCCCCGTAGATTTGGTATCAGTGGAGGAGACAATTATAGAGTGATTCGGTTGTCGTGGCTTTGGTGTGGATTTGGTGGCCTGGGCGTACGTTGGTTTCGTGTTCGTAACGGTTTGGCTCTTGATGAGCTCCGTAATGGCCATTTCCGTGCCCAGGCTCATGGTCATTTGAGGTGGAGGGGTGTCCTTTTGTTCTTGTCTTAAGGTTTTGATTTCAGAGGCGACTATCTTTAGCTTCTCGGTGATGGGTTCGAGGTGTTTTCCCATCTCGATTGGTGCTGGTGGGGGGGGATTTATACTGGCATTGGAGAACTGGACCCCTATGTTCTTGACTTCTTGATGAAGTTGAGCCATTCTCTCCTCCAAGATTGATGAGGTATCTTGGGATGGCTGAGGGGGTCGTTCATCCATTTTCTTGGCCAGTTGTGTCATAGAAGCCTTGAGATCCGTAATGGCTCTACTGAGCACGTCAATTTGATTTTGCGTACTCTTTGAGCTCTGTGTAAGTGTAGTTAGTCCCTTTTGTAGATCCGAAGTTGAGGCTGCCGCAGGTGAGTTGAGTGTGGTGGTGTTGAGTCTCTCCAAGATAGTTCCTACTTTCTCGCCTATCTTGATGATATTTTCAGAGGCCTGTTTCGTTTGTTGGTGGGGTTCTCTGGTTTCGAAATCGAGCCAGGACCTTATGTCACGGGCCTCTTTGAGGGTGGTGGTAGTTTCTTCCCTGAGACTCTCCAATTCTTGAGTAATATTGTTAATTTGTTTCGAGTGGGCTCTCTCTATACTTACTATCTCTTGAGCGTGCCTCTTCCTCTCCTTCTCGAGGTTGTATTTATGTCTCGAGCGGGAGTCTGAGAGAGACAGCACTGTCTCATAGAGAGATTGGAGAGAGTGAATAGCCTGAGTTTTGCACTCTCTTTTCATATTACCCGCCTGTTCTAAGGCCTCTTTTCCCTGCTGCAGCACTCTGTTGGCTTCTTTGGTTGCCAGGTCCATTTCAACCCCAAATCCTCTGGAGCTGGTGTACAGTACACTTTTCCTGCTGGGAGGTATGATTGAGTCAGCTGAGTCAGCGCATGAATCCAGGATGGTTGACTCTGACACTGCGTCCTCGGGAATGGTTTCTGTACGTGGAGGTAGGTTGAATTCTTCCTCTATTTTGTTCCATAATTCCACTCTTTCTGACACTAAGCCGCTGGTTGGGGTGTCTTTCAAGGTGGACGTGGAAGGTGTGGAGGGTGAGGGGACTGGTGAGTTCTCAGTGGTGGTTCTAGTGAGAACTTTTCTTCTTAGGCCAGCTGATGATGATTTGGCCCTAGAAGGGGACCTGGGTGATTTGGGTGAAGATGGGATTGACTTCGTCTTAATTACTTTTGAGGCTGTGATCTTTGGTGCAGTCTTGCTTTTGTTTGTTGGCTGTTTAGTGACTACTTTGTCAGACATTGTTGTTGTTTTTTTGTTTGTTGTTTCCGATTTGTATTTGAGTAACACTACAACCGAATCACGGTTGCGTCTTCGCAGGTGTTATTGCGGGTAGTGTGTTTTTGGGTTCTTCCTTTACCCTTGCTCCTCGGGGGTGTGTCGCAGGGGATTTCTGTTGGAGCCAATTTGTAGAGCTCCTCTTCCCGAGTAAAACAAGCCCAAACTCGACTGGCCTAGGTGGCCTGGTTCCCGAGTTATCCTCCGGGGGGGTGAGGTAAAATTTGAGAGGGGAAGTGGGGGGGAGGGGGGGGGGTAATTTATATCGGATTTGGGTGGGGGGGGGGGGGTGAAGGGGGAGGGGGGGGGGTTGAGGGGTAGTTTGCCTGAGGGGTTGGGGGGTGGTAGGGATGTGATGGGCCCACGATCCTGAGATGTTAGAGCCCAAACACGGTTGGTATAGGGGGTATGAGGTATGAGGGGTAGGGAGGTGAGGTTAGGTTAGGTTAGGTTAGGTTAGGTTAGGTTAGGTTAGTTGGGAGGCGGTCGCATCCTTCTGCGAGGACGTCATCTCGCAGAAGGAGGCGGCGGAGAGGGTCAGAGAGGAATGTCTCCTTGCTGACCCAATCCGTCGCCGGCGAACGGGGCGGCGTCAGCGCGCACATCTGCGCTTGATGCCGCCTTAGTGAGGCTGCGGGTGGGGGATCGGGGTTCACTCCCTCACCCGCACCCTTCCGCGTAGGCCGACGGCGTCCCCGGTGCACCCGGACGCCGTCGTTGGGTGTTGGTGCCCCGTTGGGGGCTTTCGCTGGGTGGGTCGCTGATGTCATATCAAGTTCCGGCGGCCCACCCGCTACAGCGAAGAGTCGGTGCACAGAGGGGTTTAGTGGGTATTCCGGCCTCTGCCGGCGAGTCCCACATAACCGCCCCGTGTCCCCGCACGGGGCGGTATGCGTAAACGCATTCCCCTCTTAAAAAAAAAAAAAAAAAAAAAAAAAAAAAAAAAAAAGGTTAGGTTAGGTTAGGTTGGGGGCGAAGTCAGATAACCTCCTCGTGAGCCGGAGCCTTCTGCTCTGGCCGGTGCACCCCGGGCAACGACACTCGGCAATTACTTAGCTTCTCTCACGAGAAGCCACGAATATTGCCGGGTGGCGGCGAATAGTCTGACACCATACCGTAATCCAGCCCTTAGGGGCTGGGACGGGGGCCACCACCTCTCGGGGTGGGGGCTGCGAGGAAGAAAACCTCTATAAAAAATTACCAGCGGGGGGCGGCTTCGGCCGCCGCGCTCACACCGCAAGCCGGCGTTTGGGCGCTGGAGCGGGGGCTGCCACCTCTCGGGGTGCGGCCGCGAGGAAGAAAACCTCTTTAAAAAATCACTGGGCATATAGGGGAGGGGAAACCCGACCCTGCCAACAGTTATATCGTTATCCCGTCGAGTGTCGTTGATCACGTCTAGCGGCTTGACGGGACCGAGGGGCTTGCCTTCATTGGCCGGCCCGCGAGAAGGAAATCTCAATAAAAACCAGACAGTAAAGTCTTAAAAACCCCCTGGCACCTGCCGACCCCAGTGTGGTAAATAGGCTTGCCCCCGGAATGAGCGTCACCCGGGGGTCGACCTTTAGATCGACTCATACTCGTGGGATTTATTATGGATAATGAACAAAATAAAAACAAACCTAGGTTAAGTTATGTGGATAAGGATATGGAGATTGTACATCCTGTACAAGATAAGTCGGGTGAGCGTCCGGCAACACCAGCGGTTCCGCGGGTGGTGCTTAAGCGCATCCCTATGAATATTGTTGAGACTGGATGTTCCGGTTCTGACTCGGACACCAGCCTCATGTCGGTTGGCGGTATTAGCGCGGGTAGTAACTCCACTATCAAACAGTGGCTAAAGCGCCCGCTGTCGGACGACTCCTCTGACGAGGGGTCTGTTTCGACCAAAAAAGGACGAGGTCAGGGCGCACTGAAGCACGGCCACTATGTGGGCATCGGCAAAGCCCGCAAGGAGGCGGCCGAGGCCAAGCGTGCCCTAGAAAAATTAGAAAAAGAGGCGGAAGACGAGAGGAAAATTGCCGAAGTAACCAAAAAAGTTACAGCCTCTCGTGAAAACAGACTCTCCGAGTCGTCGGTGGAACCGGAAGATCTCCCTGCGGCGGTGCTCAAGGGGCGCCTGGAGGATGCGGTGGTGGCTATTAAGACCATCACCAAAGCCTCCAAAAAGCTCAAGGGTACCTGCCAAAAAGGCCTGAACGAGGCCGCAGCCACAATTGCCGAGGTGGCTGAGGTCCTGTTCAACCGCACTACATCGGAAGAGACCAAACGGTTGCGGAAAGAGAATGCCCGCCTAGCAGCCGAAATTAAAGAAATTAAGGAGGAACACGAGGCACTAAGAAAGGACCTCAACAAAATGAGAAGGGAGCGCACCACCGGTAGGGAAGAACCCAAAGAAGCGGAATCTGAGTGGGTGCTCCTATTGAAAAACGAGTTGGCGAATCTTAACAACCGATTCTCTGTTTTGGAGGGAAGACTGCTACGTCCCCCGCTCGCCTCAAGTGCAGCTCCTAAAACGGCTGCCCCTACACTAGTTGCCGTTGAACCAGCAGCTCCTAAGCCGGCCAAGACGTTCTCGGAGGTGGTTGCTACTTCTTCTAAGCAGGCCACCAGCGGGACATCTCTGTCAATGAACCACCAACCAACTGCTGGCCCCTCAGGAGTAAAGCAAAAAGAAGCCAAAAAGAAGAAAAAGACTTCAACAGTAAAGGTAGCAGCTACCACTGATGCAGCCACGTTGGAGACTGGTTCGGCAGTCACCAAGCCCAATCAAGGCGAATGGGTGACTGTCGGCAACAAGCAACGAGCCAAGAAGGCCAGGAAGAAGGAGGCCAAAAAGGCAAAGACGGAACTAGCAGCTAAAAAGAAAAGAGAAGCGATGTTGCGTGCCCCTCGCTCGGCTGCAGTGGTTTTAACACTGCAGCCAGCAGCCCTAGAAAAAGGGGCCACATACGCACAGCTGCTAACAAAGGCCAAGACAGAGATAAAACCCGCCGATCTGGGAATCATTACGGGCCTCCGTTGTAAGCCGACTCAGACTGGGGCCCGGATGCTGGAGGTGCCTGGTGCTACCAGTGGTCAAAAAGCGGACGCACTGGCTAGCAAACTGCGGGAACTCTTCCCAGACGATGAGGTACGGGTGTCCCGACCTATCAAATCTGCGGGTTTGCGCATTTCCGGTCTAGATGACTCCGTTACTACCGAAGAAATAATTTCTGCTGTTGCGGAAAGGGGAGGCTGCACGCCGGACCAAATTAGGCCAGGCTCCATCCGGACTGACCCAGCTGGAATGGGCTCAGTCGTTGTGAATTGTCCGGTGACGGCAGCGAAGAGATTAATTGACGGGAAACGGCTGCTGGTTGGCTGGGTATCGGCGCAAGTCAAGCTATTGGAGGCAAGGCCATCTCGGTGCTACAGGTGTCTAGCAACCGGACACCTGGGTGCTAAATGCACTTCCGCAACGGATCGCAGCAACTTGTGCTACCGTTGTGGAAGAGATGGCCATAAAGCAGGGTCTTGTGACGCCACGCCTCACTGCGTCATGTGCGCAGCATATGGCAAACCAGCCGACCATAGGATTGGAGTTAAGACTTGCGCCGCTTCCAATGGGAAAGGCAAAACCTTGGCAAAGGGGGGGCAGAAGAACGGCCCCAAGAAATCGGCGCCCGCGAAGCCGGCGCCCATTCCGCAGCAGGAGTTTGAAATGGAATGCCAATAATGGCCCCTATCAAACTCCTGCAATCAAACTTGAACCACTGCGCCGTGGCTCAGGATCTTCTTCTCCAGACCATGGCGCAGTGGAGTGTTTCCTTGGCGGTCGCTGCCGAGCCGTACTTTGTTCCACCGCGGGACGATTGGTTTAGTGATCAGTGCGGCTCGGTGGCCATTATTGCATCGCCGGCTTCCGGGGCCCCGGCTCTTGAGGCCCTTTCGAAGGGCCGCGGCATTGTGGCGGCTCGCTTGAGCAATTTTGTTGTGGTTGGTGTTTATCTCTCCCCCAACATATCTCTTGCCGACTTTGAGGTGGCAATGGCTAACCTGGGCACCGTCGTCGCCCGCTGCCACCCTCTCCCCGTTCTCGTCCTCGGGGACTTCAACGCCAAGTCCACGGCTTGGGGTTCCCCGGCCACGGACGCCAGGGGAGAGGTGGTAGAGGAGTGGGCCGTAGAACAGGGCTTACTCATTCTCAACCGGGGTAATACACAAACATGTGTGCGTCAGCAGGGCGGGTCAATTGTGGACCTGTCGTTTGCCAGTCCTACGTTGGCCCGCCATGTCTCCGGCTGGCGTGTCGAGGACGGGGTGGAGACATTGTCGGACCACCGTTATATCAGGTTCGACGTCTCCGCCCAGGACGCCGGCGCTCCGGCTGGAGCAGCCCCGGTTGGGAACAGTCCGCGTTGGTCTTTGAAATCATTGGATCGGGAGGTACTCTTGGAGGCCTCAATCGTTCAGGCCTGGGTGTCAGCACCTGACAGGCCTGACGATATCGAAGAAGAGGCCGAGTGGTTCCAAGAGTCGCTAACGAACATCTGCGATGCGGCGATGTCACGGGTGCATTCCACACCCAAAAGGCGGCAGGTGTACTGGTGGTCGGAAGAAATTGCGACCATGCGTCGAGACTGTGTTGCGGCGAGACGCCAGTACACCAACTTCCGCCGAAGACGTCGCCGCCCTCCCGGTGCCGATGCCATGGAGGCAGAGCTGTACGAGGGGTACAGGGCGGCCAAGAAGAGGCTGCAGCTGGAGGTGAAGCGGGCCAAAACGAGGGCCCGCGAAGATCTCATTAGGACCCTGGACACAGATCCGTGGGGGCGTCCATACAAAATGGTCAGGGGCAAACTCCGCCCCTGGGCTCCCCCACTGTCCCAGGGTCTCCGCCCCCAGCTGCTGGAGGAGGTGGTGGTCGCTCTGTTCCCTGCGAGGGAGGAGCACCCTCCTCCGCCCATGGTTCTGCCTTCAATGGTCGTGACCGACGCGGACGATGATGGCGACGACGTGCCCGAAGTGACCCGGGTAGAATTGAGTTCGGCGGTGCAAAGGCTTCAAGTCAAAAACACCGCCCCAGGGCCTGACGGCATCCCTGGCCGTGCATGGGTCCTGGCCCTGCGGGAGCTCGGGCCCCGACTGATAGGACTCCTCAGTGCGTGCATGGAGGAGGGCCGGTTTCCATTACGATGGAAAACCGGCAAATTGGTCCTCCTCAAAAAGGAGGGACGCCCGGCGGACTCTCCGTCCGCCTACCGGCCCATTGTGCTGCTGGACGAGGTGGCGAAGCTTTTTGAGCGTATTATCGCTGACCGCCTCGTCGCACATCTCAGTGCAGTGGGGCCGGATCTGGCGGACAACCAGTTCGGTTTCCGGCGCGGGCGTTCCACAGTGCACGCCATTCTGCGTGTGAGGAGTCAGGCGGAGGAGGCCTTGTCCCGGGGTGAGGTGGTGCTGGCGGTGTCCCTTGACATCGCCAACGCGTTCAACACCTTGCCCTGGAGCTGCATACGAGAGGCACTAATTTACCACCAGGTGCCGGCCTACCTCCGTCGCGTAGTCGGGGCCTATCTTAGCGATAGAGCGGTGATCTACCCGGGTCAAAATGGGTGGGGTCGGCGAGAGATGTCGTGCGGTGTTCCACAGGGATCGGTTCTGGGTCCGCTCCTGTGGAACATCGGATACGACTGGGTGCTGCGTGGAGTCATGCTCCCGGGTGTCGTCGTGACGTGTTACGCAGACGACACCCTAGTAGCGGCACGGGGGAGAGATGTCCGGCGGGCGTCAATTTTGGCGACAGCTGGAGTTGCGCAAGTCGTGGGTCGGATCCGGCGGTTGGGTCTCGAGGTGGCTCTTCACAAGTCGGAGGCCATTTGTTTTCATGGCCCCCGCAACGGGCCACCTCCGGGATCCCACATTATAGTTGGAGGCGTTCGCATCGGCATCGAGTCGACGCTCAAATACCTTGGGCTCGTCCTCGATAGCCGATGGAACTTTAAGGAACATTTCCGGCGTTTGGTCCCCAAGCTCATGGGAGCCGCGGGTGCTTTATCGCGGCTACTACCCAACCTTGGGGGCCCGAACGCCTCCTGTCGGAGGCTCTACTCGGGGATCGTGCGATCCATGGCCCTTTACGGGGCTCCCGTATGGGCCGACAACCTGGCGGCCGATAACATCGCCTTGCTGCGGAGACCGCAGCGAGCAATGGCCGTCAGGATTGTCCGCGGGTATCGCACGATATCCTTCGAGGCGGCGAGCCTCCTCGCCGGATCCCCTCCGTGGGACCTGGATGCCAGGGTCCTCGCGTCGCTATTCCGTTGGCGCGAGGAAGGGCTGGCGATGGACTTACGCCCTGTGCCTCAAGAGATTGGGGCGCAGCGGCGCCAGCTCCACATGGTCCTGCTGGAGGAGTGGAGGGCGCGACTTGCGCAACCTAGTGCAGGGCACGCCACGGTGGTGGCGGTAAGTCCCGTCCTTGAGGAGTGGCTGGAACGGCGGCATGGCGCCCTCACGTTCCGTATGACGCAGGTGCTGTCGGGGCATGGATGCTTCGGCCGTTACCTGTGTCGGATCGGACGTGAGCCGACGCCCGAGTGTCACCACTGCGGGAATTGCCCCGAGGACACGGCGCTCCACACGTTAGTGGAGTGCGCGGCATGGGCCGTGCAGCGCCGTGACCTCGCCGCGAACATCAGAGCGGGTGCCCTCTCTCTGGCGGCCGTGGTCGAGGCCATGGTCCGGGATGAGGGGGCATGGGACGCCTTCGCCTCCTTTTGCGAGGAGGTAATAGGCCAGAAGGAGGAGGCAGAAAGGGAGAGGGAACTTACATCTACCCTCCCCTCCCGCAGTCGACGTACCGGGCGTCGCAGGGCGCTCGTCGCCGACCTACGCCCTCCGTAGGGGAAGGCCTGCGGGCGGTGGCCTTAGGGCAGTCACCGCCCGACCAGTACAGGCCCGAGACGGTGGCGCGCATGTGTTCCGCGCGCGCCTCTCGTGAGGGAGGGCAAGGCCCTCCAAATCAGACGGGGCTCGCCAGGAATGGCGGGCCGTGACCCGCCGGGACAGCGAAAGAATGCGCAAGCGTCCTCGCTCCCCGGCACATGGGTTGTCTGAAGGAACACCGTAGGTTTAGTTGGTATACCGGTACCGTCGCATACCGGGGAGCCCAACATAACCACACGTCTCGACCGGGCGTGTGGTATGCATAAGGCGCATTCCTACGTTAAAAAAAAAAAAAAAAAGGTTAGGTTAGGTTAGGTTAGGTTAGGTTAGGTTCCTCCTGACTGAGGAGTCTAGGAGGGCACGACTCCCTGCCGCTGGGGCAACGACAGCGGAGGCTACGGCGGCGGCCCTGCAGGACCGGGTGGCCAAGGGCCTGGAGATGGTCACCTTGGTGGCGACCAAGTCCAGCCGCCTAAAGGGGACCTTCCAAAAGGCCCTCAATGAGGCCACGGTGGCCATTAAGGGGGCGGTGCAGGAGCTTCATGCTCGCACCGTCTCTGAAGAGACCGCCAAATTGCAGGCGGATAATTGCCGCCTGCAAAAGGAGATGGCCCAGCTCCGCGCCGAACTGGCGGAGCTGAGCAAGGCCATTACGGCCGGCGGCCGGAAGGAGGAGCCGCCTGGTCTTGCTGCGCAGGAGCTGGAGCGCAACATCATGGTCCGGGTTGGGACCATGGTGAACGCCCGGCTCGAAGGCTTGCAGGACCGGCTCCTGCCAGCTAAAACCCTCCGCCCACCTCTGCGGGCGGATTCCGTGAGGAGCAGGGAGGTCCTCTCCCCTGTTCCGTCGACGTCACGCGCCGGTCTGCCGTCGTCGCCACCGCGCGCCATTTTGCCGTCGTCGCCGCCTTCACCGGGGCCTTCAACATCGGGGACCAATCCCCCTGCCAACCCCACGCCCAAGGGAAAGGGCAAAGGGAAGGGAAGGGGGAAGAAGTCCTCGACTTTGGCCCCGGTCACCCAGCCGGAGCCCAGTCCGCTGCCTGCGCCCAAAGGAAAGGGCAAAGGCAAGGGGAAGAAGTCCCCGACTTCGGCCCCAGCCACCCAGCCGGAGTCCCGTCCGCTGCCACCTGCGCCCAAGAGCATGGACACACCTTGGACCACCGTGGTCAAGCGGGGGTCCAAGGGAAAGGCGGCGGCGGGCAAACGTGCAGCTGCTCAACCAGCAGCTGCTCCGAAGAGGGTGCCTAAGCTCCGGCCTCCGCGCTCGGCTGCAATCATCTTGCAGCTGCAGCCTGAGGCCGTCGCGGCCGGCGTGGACTACGCGGCCGTGATCGGGGAGGCCAAGGCCAAAATTAGGCTGGCCGACCTCAACATCGCGGCCGTGAGGTTCAAGAGGGCTGCGACTGGGGCTGCCCTCTTGGAGGTCCCGGGAGCAGAGGCTGAGGCCAAGGCGGACGCCCTGGCTGACAGGCTGCGGGGAGCTTTAGCTCCCGAGAAGGTCGCCGTCTCCAGGCCAGTAAAATGCGCGGATTTGCGCGTTAACGGCCTGGATGACTCCGTCACTACGGAGGAGGTGAGGGGAGCCCTGGCGACAGCCGGCGGGTGCTCGGTGGAGGCCATCAAGGCCGGTACAATCCACCGAGCCTCCGGTGGCACGGGCTCCCTCGTCCTTCGCTGCCCCGTCTTGGCAGCGAAGAAAGTGACGGAGGCAGGCCGCCTCCTTGTGGGCTGGGTCTCAGCACGTGTCGTGCTGCTGGAGACCCGCCCAATGAGGTGCTACAAGTGCCTTGAGCTCGGGCACACCCGAGCCACGTGCACCTCGGAGGCGGACCGCGGCGACCTTTGTTTTAGGTGCAGCCAGCCAGGGCACAAGGCTGCCGGTTGCACGGCGGCACCGCACTGCGTTCTGTGCGGTGCTGCCAAGCGGCCCACGGACCACCGGATGGGCGGGCCTAAATGTAAGGCCCCGTCCCCATCCAAGTCCAGGAGGAAGGCTGGGAACCGAGCAAATGCAAGCTCGTCCCAGCCTGCGCTATCACCGGCCAACGCCGGTGGCACTGCTGAGTCGGTGGGCGCAATGGAGGTCCAATAGATGGACCTCCATTTCCTCCAGGGGAATTTAAACCACTGCGCCAGAGCGCAGGATCTGCTAGTGCAGACTCTGGCGCAGTGGTCTATTCACGTGGCCGTGGTGTCGGAGCCCTACCTGGTTCCTAACAGGGACAACTGGGTGGCTGATGTCAGCGGAATGGCTGCCATCGCCATCCGGCCCGCTCTCGGGGTGTCTGGCTTCGCGGGAGTGGTGAAAGGTAGGGGCTTCGTTGCAGCCCTGTTGGGCGAGATGCTGGTTGTGTCAGTTTACTTCTCGCCCAACGGGACCCTCGCGGATTTCGAGGTGCTCTTGGATGAGATCGGGGAAGTGATCGGGCGGAATCACCCGACGCCGGTTCTGGTTGCGGGGGACTTCAACGCCAAGTCTCTGGCGTGGGGGTCTCCCGTGGCCAACGTTCGGGGGGGAGAGCTGGAGGAGTGGGCTGCTGCCCACGGCCTTTCCCTCCTCAATCGGGGTTCCGCCCCGACGTGCGTGCGAGACAGCGGCTGGTCGATCGTGGACGTCGCATTCGCGAGTCCCGTATTGGCTGGCCGCATCCGGGGCTGGACAGTGGAAGAGGACGTGGAGACTCTATCCGACCACAATTACATCCGGTGGTCGGTCTCCGCGTCCAACGGCCCCGGGCGCCCGATCTTGTCCGAGACCAATCGACGGTGGGTTATCAAGCGCCTCGATAGAGAGGCGTTTGTGGCGGCGGCCCTGACTCAGGCATGGGTGCCTGAACCTGAGGGGCCGGTGCGGATCGAGGAGGAGGCTGAATGGTTCCGGGGCGCTATGACGAACGTCTGCGATGCAGCGATGCCCCGGGCCAAGCCCTTCTCCCCGCAACGCCAGGTGTACTGGTGGTCCGAGGAGTTGACGGACCTACGCGCGGCGAGTATAGCCGCGCGACGCCAGTACACCCGAAGCCGTCGACGTCGTATCCGCGACGAAGCCAGAGAAGCTCTCCTGAAGGCTGCATACCAGGAGAGGAAATCAGCCCTGAAGGTGGCGATCTGCCGGTCAAAAGAGGTCTCTAGGGAGGAACTTCTCGCCTCCCTCGATAGAGACCCATGGGGTCGCCCATACCGGCAGGTGCGAGGCAAGCTCCGTCCATGGGCACCACCTGTGACGGAGACTCTCCAGCCGCATATGCTGGAGAGGGTGGTGTCCACTCTGTTTCCGCACAGAGAGGAGCACACGCCTCCACCGATGGCGCCACCTTCGGCCGAGAGCCAGACCGACGACAACGTCGTCGAGGTGCCAGAGGTCACGGCAGCCGAGCTTGGCGCTGCCGTGCTACGGCTCCGGAGGAAAAATACCGCTCCGGGGCCGGACGGAATCCCGGGCAAAGCCTGGGTGATGGCCCTCGACGACGACGCCCTTGAGGGTAGACTCCGCAGGCTGTTCTCAGCCTGCCTCGAGCAAGGGCGTTTCCCACAAATGTGGAAGACGGGCCGTTTGGTCCTCTTACGTAAAGGGGACCGCCCAGCCGACTCTCCGTCGTCCTATCGACCGATAGTGCTGCTGGACGAGGTCGGGAAGCTACTGGAGAGGGTAGTGGCTTCCCGCATAGTCCGGCACATGACGACGGAGGGCCCCGACCTGTCGGACAACCAGTTTGGTTTCCGCAGGGGTAGGTCCACCGTCGACGCGATCCTCAAAGTGAGGGAGATCGCGGGTGAGGCGGTGTCGCGAGGCGAGGTGGTGTTGGCGGTGTCCCTTGACATCGCCAACGCCTTCAACTCGATACCCTTCGGGTGTATTAGGGAGGCACTCCTCTATCATAGGTTGCCTCCCTACCTCTGCGGCACCGTCTCTGATTACCTGCGGGATCGCGTTGTGGTGTACCAGGGGCAGGAGGGTCGCTGCCAAAGGCGAATGTCGTGCGGTGTTCCCCAGGGGTCGGTGCTTGGACCCCTACTGTGGAACATCGCCTATGACTGGGTGCTCCGCGGCAGCAACCTTCCCGGCGTGGGACTGACGTGTTATGCGGATGACACGTTGGTGACGGCCCGTGGGCGGGACTTCCGTCAGGCGCAGTTAGTCGCCACGGCGGGAGCCGCCCATGTCGTCGGTCGAATAAGGCGGTTGGGCCTAACAGTGGCCCTACATAAGTCGGAAGCGCTGTGCTTTCACGGACCCCGGAGGAAGCCACCTCCCGGGGCCCAGCTCATCCTGAGCGGTGAGAGCATAGCGGTGGGAGCGGCCATGCGCTATCTAGGTCTCATTCTGGATGGCACATGGTCGTTCAAGGAGCACTTCCGACGGCTGGTGCCGCGACTCACCAGCGCCGCCTTGGCTCTCGGCAGCCTGCTCCCCAACATAGGGGGACCGAGCGCGTCGTGTCGTCGCCTGTACGCGGGGGTCATCAGGTCGATGGCTCTCTACGGGGCCCCAGTGTGGGTGGACGCCCTGTGCGCCAAGAACGTTACCCTTCTGCGACAACCGCAGAGGGTAATGGCGCGCAGGGCGGCCAGGTGCTACCGCACCGTTTCATACGGTGCGGCCTGCGCCTTGGCGGGGGCCCCACCTTGGGAGCTGGAGGCCATCGTGCTGGCCAACGTGTACAGGCTGACGGCTGAGTTCCGCAGCCGAGGGCAAGAGCCCTCACCGGAGGAACTGCGCCACCTGCGGGGCCGATCTCGAGAGGCCCTGTTTCACGGGTGGCAGCAGCGGCTTGCGGAACCGAGCGCCGGTCACCGCACGATCGAGGCCATTCGGCCCGTTCTCAGAGAATGGGCCGAAAGAAGGCGCGGGGCGCTGACCTTTCGCCTGGCGCAGGTGCTCTCGGGGCATGGTTGCTTCGGGAGGTACCTGTGCCGGGTCGCGAGGAGGGAGCCGCAATGTATTTGTCATCATTGCGGCTCCCCGGAGGACACAGCCCAGCACACCCTCGAGGTGTGCGGGGCGTGGGCGGGTCAGCGCGCTGCACTGGCCTCGATCATAGGCGAGGATCTCTCGCTCCCAGCAGTGGTGAAGGCCATGCTGGAGAGCGAGACGAACTGGGGAGCAGTGCTCTCCTTCTGCGAAGAGGTGATGAGGCAGAAGGAGGAGGCGGAACGGCAGAGGGAAGACGATGCCCTCAGTGACCCGATCCGCCATCGAAGGGTAGGCGGGAGAAGGCGGGCATACGCCCGCGACCTCCCGCCGTAAAAGCCCGAGAAGAGGACGCGCCCGGCTGAGCGCGTCCGCCACGCTAGGACCGGTCGACTTTGGGGAAAGTCGACCGCGAGCGTTTTTTGGTGACGTGTGCGTGTTCCCGCACGTCACCGCCGGAGCTGAGCTCCGGCAGAGAGGGGGCCCGTAGCGGGCCATCGTCGCTGTGGTCGCGGATGAATGTTCCTGCGCTCCCGTGACCACAGCAGAGCGCGACGAGAGGAACACCTTGGGGTTTTAGTGGGTGCGAGCCCCACATAACCCCTCGGTTCTTTCCCCAAGACCGAGGGGTATGCGTCAGGCATTTCCCCAAGTAAAAAAAAAAAAAAAAAAAAAAAAAAAAAGGTTAGGTTAGGTTAGGTTGGGGGTGCCCTTGCGGAGCCGATCCGCCGCCGGCGAACTGGGCGGCGTCAGCGAGCGCATATGCGCCTGATGCCGCCATAGTAAAGGCTGCGGGTGGGGGATCGGGGTTCACTTCCTCACCCGCTCCTTTCCGCGAAGGTCGACAGCGTCCCCGGTGCACCCGGACGCTGTCGTTCGGTGTTAGGGCCCGAAAGGGCCCGGTGTCGGTGCCCCGTAAGGGGCTGTCGCTGGGTGGGCTGCTGATGTTATAACAAGTTCCAGGGCCCACCCATTACGGCGAAGCGACGGTGCACAGAGGGGTTTTAGTGGGTATTCCGGTCCTTTTAAGACCGGCGAGTCCCACATAACCGTCCCGTGTCCCCGCACGGGGCGGTATGCGTAATGCATTTCCCCTCTTAAAAAAAAAAAAAAAAAAAAAAAAGGTTAGGTTGGGGGCGAAGTCAGATAACCTCCTCGTGAGCCGGAGCCTTCTGCTCTGGCCGGTGCACCCCGGGCAACGTCACTCGGCAATTCTTAGCTTCTCTCAAGAGAAGCCACGTATATTGCCGGGTGGCGGCGAATAGTCTGACACCATACCGTAACCTAGCCCTTAGGGGCTGGGCCGGGGGCCACCACCTCTCGGGGTGGGGGCTGCGAGGAAGAAAACCTCTATAAAAATTACCAGCGGGGGCGGCTTCGGCTGCCGCGCTCATACCGTAACCCGGCCCTTAGGGGCTGGAACGGGGGTCACCACCTCTCGGGGTGGGGGCTGCGAGGAAGAAAACCTCTGTAAAAAATTACTTGGGGGGCATATAGGGGAGGGGAAACCCGACCCTGCCAATGGGTAGATCGTTATCCCGTCGAGTGTCGTTGATCACGTCTAGCGGCTTGACGGGACCGAGGGGCTTGCCTTAATTGGCCGGCCCGCGAGAAGGAAATCTCATAAAAACCAGACAGTAAAGTCTTAAAAACCCCCTGGTACCTGCCGACCCCAGTGTGGTAAATAGGCTTGCCCCCGGAATGAGCGTCACCCGGGGGTCGACCTGTACTTCGTCTCATATTCGTGGGAACAGATATGGATTTGCTAAATTTAAACATAAAAAAAGACGTGAAAGAAGGAGAGAAGAAGGAGGAGAGGCAGCAGCGGCTGCGTGGTGCGAAGGGCGCACCGGTTTTGGTGCCGGTGGTGACGCCTTTCGCGTTGCCGGGTTCTCCGGCTGTTCGGTCTCGTGCCAGCAGCCGGAGAAGTTCGGTGAGTTGTGGGCTGGGCTCGGGGTCCGAATTGGACCCTGACCCGGATGACGTCCGACCTGGGAGTTCGGCCAGTGGCAGTGGTCGGCTCCCAAAGGGAAAGAAGAGGAGGCGTCCTCGCTCGGGAGAGGAGTTGTTGGGGGCGGACGATCCGGCCCCTAAGGTCGCGGCGTCGGGGTCAACTCTGGGCTCTCGGTCCCAGACACCGATCCCGATGTCCATTGACTCCCTGGCGGCTACCCAGGGGTCAGTTTTCTCCCAGCGGGAGCAGACAGCCCGCACTAGGGAGGAACGGGAGCGTGTCGCGGTTGATGCCGCGACTCAGTACCTCCAAAAGGTACGCTCCCGAGAGGGCACTGACGAGTTAAGCGATCTCGTCCAGACGGCTGGTGACTCCTTGGAGGCTATCGTCACCGTGGCCACAAGGAGTACCCAGTTAAAGGGTACTTTTGCCAGTGCCCTCAAGACGGCGGCGGCTCAACTCCGCGAGGTGGTGGAGGTCCTCTCCACCCGCACCGTCTCTGAAGAAGTGGAGTCCCTGCGGGCGGCAAATGATCGCCTCTCAAGGGAGATGGCGGAGCTCCGCGCCGAGCTTCGCCTGGTGCGAGCTGCTCCCCAGCAGCCTGGTGCACCGGAAGAGTCGCCCTCTTCTTTATCCGACGCGCAGATGCGTCAAGTTATGTTGGCCATAGGGCCTATGCTTGACGCACGGCTGGGGAGCCTGGCGGCAAGGCTGCCGCCGGAGCCGCGCCTCCGCCCGCCTTTAGCCACGGACAGGCGTTCGTCCGCGGCGACAGCATCGGCCCCGCCAGTCGTGGCGGGTCCATCTTTTGCGGCGGTGGTGTCTGCGCCGGCACCCCCGGGATCTCGGCCCGGAAGTTTGGGCGGGAAGATGGGGCCAGCCAAGGTTCCATCGCAGTCCCGGAGGGATTTCCCGTCCCTCCGGGCAACCGCGGGGACTCGCGCCTCTACAGCTGGGCCTGATCGTTCAGCGGTGTCCGCCCCTGGCCCTTCTGCTCCCACTGATGGGAGCTGGCAGACGGCCGGGGCGAAGAAGAAGGCCCAGCGCCAGAGGAGGCGCGAGAGGAAGAGGGCGACCGAAGCGGCGGCAGCTGCAGGGGCAGCTGCAGCCGCCAAGAAGAAGAAGAAGCCTGGGAGGCTCCAGCCGCCTAAGACGGCCGCCGTGGTCATCACGGTGTCCAAAGAGGCGGCGGAGAGCGGCCTCTCGTATGCGGACGTCTTCCGCAGGGCGCGACAAGACGTCGGGGCGGTCGACATCGGCCCCTCCGGCGTCAGGACTCGCGTCGCCCGCACTGGGGCTCGAATTCTTGAGTTCCCTGGTGCGGAGGGCGGTAAGACGGCTGACGCCGTGGCCGAGAGGCTGCGGGGTTTATTTGCGGCAGAGGATGGCGTCAAGGTCGCCAGGCCAACCAAGTGCGCAGAGGTGCGCATCTTTGGCCTGGACGACTCGATCACGTCCGGGGAGGTCCAGGAGGTCATCCACAAGACAACAGGATGCTCCCTGGATTTAGTGAAGGTTGGCGTCATCCGCCCCGGCCCGGGCGGTATGGGTGCAGTCTGGGCTCAGTGCCCTGTCGCCGCGGCCAACGTCTTGGCCGCGGCTGGACGAATCCTCGTGGGTTGGAGCTCCGCAAGAGTCACACTCCTTGCGCCTCGGCCCACGAGGTGTTTCAGGTGTATGGCGACGGGGCACGTACGCTCGGCCTGCACTGGCACATTCGACTGCACCGAATTGTGCTACCGCTGCGGGGAACCGGGGCACAAGGCGGCGACTTGTTCTGCCGCCCCCTGCTGCCCCTTGTGCAAGGCGGGTAACTTGCCCACCAACCACGCGTTGGGGCAAAAGGGGTGTAAGCCCCCTCCCAAGGCTTCTAAGCCCATAGTCGGGGGCAGTCTATCGACCCAGACTGCCTCCGTCGTGACTCAACCGCCCACGGTGGAGAGCATGGAGGAGGATATTTTTGTTTCGCCTTCTCAATAATGGAAGGTGAACATATCCTCCTCCTCCAGGCCAATCTCAACCACTCCGCCGGAGCGCAGGATCTCTTCCTGCAATCCATGGCGGAGTGGTCGATAGGTGTAGCCGTAGCCGCGGAGCCGTACTACGTCCCTCCCCGCTCAAACTGGGTGGGTGACCGGGACAGCTCCGTGGCAATCGTCAGCTCCACGGCGCCTCGTTCCCCGCCCTTGTCGCTCAAGGACAGGGGCCCGGGATACGTTGCCGCCGAGTGGGGGGGAGTTTTGCTCTTCGGGGTATACTTCTCCCCCAACCGGAGTCTGGCTGATTTCGAGGTCTTCCTAACATCTCTGGAGACCTCGATACGGCGATTGGCATCGGGCCGCGTCTTAGTCCTGGGGGACTTTAACGCCAAGTCCGAGACCTGGGGGTCCCCCAGGACGGACGCCCGTGGCAAAGCGGTTGAGGATTGGGCGAATTCGGTGGGCCTCTGTCTCCTAAACAGAGGTACCACCGACACGTGCGTTCGGCGGCAAGGGGGGTCGATAGTGGACCTTTCGTTCGCTACCCCTGCCGTCGTCGCGCGTGTAAGGAGCTGGAGTGTCCTGGAGGACGCGGAGACTCTCTCGGATCATCGGTACATTCGAGTAGAGCTCTCCCGCAGTCCCCAGGACCCCGGCAGGGGTCACGAGGCGGACAGAGCTCCCCGTTTTCCGCGGTGGGCTGCGAGTAAGCTGGACAGGGACCTACTGGAGGAGGCGGCCATTATTCAGTCTTGGCTGTCTCCGCAGGCTCCCCTCGAGGGGGTGGACGCCGAGGCTGACCGCATCTGCGATGCGTTTACGCAGGTCTGCGATGCGGCCATGCCCCGCGTCCGGCGTCGGCCTCCAAAGAGGGAGGTCTACTGGTGGTCCCAAGAGCTGGCTGACCTCCGTGCGGCCTGCATTCGTGCCCGGAGGTCATACACTCGCAGCCGGCGGCGTCGTCGCGGTGATGACGGGGAGGGCCAGCTGTTCGACGCGCTTCGGGAAGCGCGAGAGTCGTTCAAGCTGGCCATCTGTCGCGCCAAAGAGAAGGCTAGGCAGGAGATGCTGGAGGGACTCAATCGTGACCCCTGGGGTCGCCCGTACCGCGCGGCGCTTGGCAAGCTCCGCGTGCAGGGCCCCCCCCTTACTGAGTCCCTTCAGCCCAGCTTCCTCACGGAAGTGGTTGAGGGTCTATTTCCGCCTCAGGCGGAACACACGCCCCCGGCAATGGCCCAGTTGGCCGTAGTCCGGGAGGCCAACGAGGATGTTCCGCCCGTCACGGAGGCGGAACTGGGGGTGGCTGTTCTGCGGATTCGCGGAAAGAACACCGCCCCCGGGCCGGACGGCATTCCGGCCCGAGCGTTGGCCCTGACTCTCAACCACATGGGGGACCGCCTCAGGGGACTGTTTGACGCCTGTCTGGCGTCAGGAAGGTTCCCTGAGCGCTGGAAAGTGGGGAAGCTGGTACTCCTGCCGAAGCCGGGGAGGGCCCCGGACTCGGCCGCGGCCTATAGGCCCATCGTTTTGCTGGACGAGGCGGGAAAGTTACTGGAGAGAGTTGTCTCTGCCCGCATCGTCCGGCATCTGCGTGAGGTGGGCCCAGACCTGTCGGACGCCCAGTTTGGCTTCCGCGCCGGGCGTTCGACGGTCGACGCCATTTTGGCCGTGAGGGCCGCGGCCGAGGAGGCCGTCCGAGGAGGCGGTGTGCTGTTGGCGGTGTCACTCGACATCGCCAACGCCTTCAATAGTCTGCCATTCAGCAGCATCGCGGAGGCGCTCCGGTTTCATGGAGTGCCCGCTTACATCCAGCTGCTGGTGGCAGACTATCTGAAGGAGAGGAGCGTCCTGTACGAGGACCGAGATGCCAACGTTGGGCGCAGGGCGATGTCGGCCGGTGTTCCGCAGGGGTCCGTTCTTGGCCCCCTCTTGTGGAACATCGGCTATGACTGGGTCCTGCGCGCCGAACTTCCCCCCGGGCTGAGCGTATTCTGTTACGCTGATGATACATTGGTGGCAGCCCGGGGGCGGAACTTCGAGGAGGCGGCGCGCCTGGCCACCACGGGGGTCACCCAGGTGGTCGGGCGCATAGAGGCGCTGGGGCTTAAGGTGGCCCTGAACAAGACGGAGGCCCTTATGTTTCATGGGCCCCGTCGTGGGCCACCTGCCGGCGCCTCACTTAATGTTGGCACGGTCCTCGTACGGGTACAGGCCCAGATGCGGTATCTGGGCCTGGTGTTGGATGGGAGATGGCTCTTCGACGAGCACTTCCGCCGGCTGGCGACAAAGTTGGAGGGAGCTGCGTCCGCCCTAGGGCGATTACTGCCGAACCTGGGCGGACCCAGCATTGCATGTCGCCGGCTGTACGCGGGGGTTGTCCGGTCCATGGCGCTGTACGGTGCACCGGTGTGGGCGGCGTCTCTGACCGCCCAAAATCGCGACCGGTTGAGGAGGCCTCAACGGTCGATGGCGGTCAGAGCCATACGTGGATACCGCACCGTGTCTGCAGACGCGGCGTGCGCGTTGGCCGGTACACCCCCGTGGGATTTGGAGGCGGAAGTGCTCGCCGAAGTATATCGGCGGGTGGCTGAAGTTCGGGCAGACAGGCGGTCCCCCCCTCTGCCCGAACAAGTGCGTGAGTGGCGCGAAGCCGCCCGCCGAGCCATCTTGGTGAAGTGGTCGGATCGGCTGGAGGCGCCGCGTGCCGGTGTCAGGACCGTGGAGGCGCTCCAGCCGATCCTGGAAGAGTGGATGGGTCGGCGGCACGGGGCCCTGTCCTTCCGACTGGTGCAGGTCTTGTCCGGGCATGGTTGCTTCGGACATTACCTGTACCGGATCGCGAGGCGGGAGTCGGGTCCCGGCTGCCACCATTGTGACTGCGACGACGACACGGCGCAACACACGCTGGAGTCTTGTCCAGCGTGGGACGAACAGCGCCGTGCCCTCGTCGCAGTCGTTGGAGAGGACCTCTCGCTGCCGGCCGTCATACGATCCATGGCCGGCAGCGACAGGAGTTGGGAGGCGGTCGCATCCTTCTGCGAGGACGTCATCTCGCAGAAGGAGGCGGCGGAGAGGGTCAGAGAGGAATGTCTCCTTGCTGACCCGATCCGTCGCCGGCGAACAGGGCGGCGTCAGCGCGCTCATCTGCGTCTGATGCCGCCTTAGTGAGGCTGCGGGTGGGGGATCGGGGTTCATTCCCTCACCCGCACCCTTCCGCGTAGGCCGACGGCGTCCCCGGTGCACCCGGGCGCCGTCGTTGGGTGTTGGTGCCCCGATGGGGGCTTTCGCTGGGTGGGTCGCTGATGTCATATCAAGTTCCAGCGGCCCACCCGTGACGGCGAAGAGTTGGTGCACAGAGGGGTTTAGTGGGTATTCCGGCCTCAGCCGGCGAGTCCCACATAACCGCCCCGTGTCCCGCACGGGGCGGTATGCGTAAACGCATTCCCCTCTTAAAAAAAAAAAAAAAAAAAGGTTAGGTTAGGTTAGGTTAGGTTAGGTTAGGTTAGGTTAGGTTAGGTTAGGTTAGGTTAGGTTAGGTTAGGTTAGGTTAGGTTAGGTTAGGTTAGGTTAGGTTAGGTTAGGTTAGGTTAGGTTAGGTTAGGTTAGGTTAGGTTAGGTTAGGTTAGGTTAGGTTAGGTTAGGTTAGGTTAGGTTAGGTTAGGTTAGGTTAGGTTAGGTTAGGTTAGGTTAGGTTAGGTTAGGTTAGGTTAGGTTGGGGGCGAAGTCAGATAACCTCCTCGTGAGCCGGAGCCTTCTGCTCTGGCCGGTGCACCCCGGGCAACGTCACTTGGCAATTCTTGGCTTCTCTCATGAGAAGCCTTGTATATTGCCGGGTGACGGCTAATAGTCTGACACCATACCGTAACCCGGCCCTTAGGGGCTGGAACGGGGGCAACCACCTCTCGGGGTGGGAGCTGCGAGGAACAAAACCTCTGTAAAAAATAAACAGCGGGGGGCGGCTTCGGCCGCCGCGCTCACACCGCAAGCCGGCGTTTGGGCGCTGGAGCGGGGGCTGCCACCTCTCGGGGTGCGGCTGCGAGGAAGGAAAACCTCTCTAAAAAATCACCGGGCGTATAGGGGAGGGGAAACCCGACCCTGCCAGAGAGATCGTTATCCCGTCGAGTGTCGTTGATCACGTCTAGCGGCTTGACGGGACCGAGGGGCTTGCCTTCATTGGCCGGCCTGCGAGAAGGAAATCTCAATAAAACCAGACAGTAAAGTCTTAAAAACCCCCTGGTACCTGCCGACCCCAGTGTGGTAAGTAGGCTTGTCCCCGGAATGAGCGTCACCCGGGGATCGACCTTTATTTCGTCTCTAATCGTGGGAACAATCATGGAATTGCCAATTAAAATAAAAAACAGGAGGAAGGGAAGGAAGAATGGAGAGGGAGAAAGGGCGCGCTCGCCCATTCTGGCGAGCTCAGAGGCTGGTCCATCTGGCCAGCCTACTTTTGTGCGGCCTGCTACGCCGGTCGCCGCGCGATTGCGGTCGCGGTCGCGATCGCGACAGGACAGCCTGCGGAGCTCGATGAGCTACGGGGATGGGTCGGAGTCCGAGTTGGACTTCGACGGTGGCTCTATGAGCGACGTCCGGCCAGAGAGTTCGGCAAGCGGCCGACTCTCTAAGAGAAAAAGGAGTTCTGGCGGCTCCAGGGAGGATCTGGGGCCGGATGTTCCGGCCCCGAAGAGGACCTTAGCTGCGGGGTCTTCAGCAATGGGATCAAGGTCTCAGACGCCTACCCCGTTGACCGTCGACTCCTTGTGTGCGACCCAGGGGTCACTCCCTTTGACCCAGCGGGAGCTGGCTGCCCGCACACGAGCGGAGAGGGAACGCGTCGCGGTTGACGCCGCGGCGCAGTTCCTGGAAAGGGTCCGCGCCGGGGGGGACAAGGGCAGCTCGATCGACGAGCTCGCCCGATCGGCTGGGGACTCCGTAGACGCCATATTAACGGTGGCGACACGGAGCACCCAGCTGAAGGGCACTTTCGTTGGGGCCCTGAAGACGGCGGCTGCTCAGCTCCGGGAGGTGGTGGACGTGCTCACCAAGCGCACCGCCTCCGAGGAAATCGAGCATCTCCGGGCGGTCAATGACCGCCTCGTGAAGGAGATGGCGGAGCTTCGCGCTGAGCTCCGCCAGCTCAGAGCTGGGCAGCGGCAGCCGCCGCCAACTGTAACGAGGGATACGCCTTCCTCACTGTCGGACGCGCAGCTGCGTCAGGTAATGGTCTCAGTCGGGACCATGCTTGACGCACGTCTGGAGGGTCTGGCGGCAAGACTGCCGCCGGAACCGCGCCTCCGCCCGCCGCTCGCTGCGGACACACGTTCGTCCACTGCAGCGAAGCCAGCCCCACCGGTCACGGTGGGCCGGTCTTTTGCGGCGGCGGCGGCGTCAGCGCCGACAACCGCCGGATCCCGGTCCAGGACTTCGGGCCGGGTGACGTGTCCTACCAAGGTCCCGTCAGTGTCCCAGAGGGAATTCCCGACCCTCAGGACTCCGGCGGAAGCTCGTGCCTCCAGGCCTGGCCCTTCGGGTGCGCGTGTGCCTCGCGCGCCGACGCCTGGCCCCGGCCCCTCTGCTCCCTCCGATGAGGGATGGCAGACGGCTGGGGCTAGGAAAAGGGCTCAGCGCAAAAGGAGGCGCGACAAGAGGAAGGCGGAAAGGTCGTCGGCTGCGGCGAAGAAGGAGAAGAGGAGGCCCGGGAGGCTCCAGCCGCCTAAATCGGCCGCCGTGGTAATCACGGTGTCCCAGGAGGCGGCGGAGAGCGGCCTCTCCTACGCGGCCGTCTTTAGGAGGGCGCGGCAGGATGTCGGGGCCGTCGATCTTGGCCCCAACGGCGTCAAGACGCGCGTTGCCCGCACTGGGGCCCGCATTTTGGAATTCTCCGGTGCGGACGGAAACAAGACGGCCGACGCTGTAGCCGAGAGGCTGCGGGGTCTCTTTGAGGCGGAGGGTGGCGTAAGAGTCGCCAGGCCCACCAAGTGCGCAGAGATGCGCATCTCGGGTCTGGACGACTCTGTAACGTCCGAAGAAGTCCAGGGGGCTATTCACAAGGTGACTGGCTGTCCCCTGGTCTCGATTAAGGTCGGCGCCATCCGCCCCGGTCCACGTGGGGTCGGAGCTGTGTGGGCTCAGTGCCCCGTCGCAGCGGCCAACACCCTGGCCGAAGCCGGTCGCGTCCTTGTGGGCTGGAGCTCTGCGAGGGTCACCTTGCTGGCGCCTAGGCCCGCGAGGTGCTACCGGTGTATGACGACGGGGCACGTCGGCGTTGCCTGTAAGAGCAGCTTCGACTGCACGGAGCTCTGCTACCGTTGTGGTGGACCGGGGCACAAGGCAGCGGCCTGTTCCGCCGCTCCCAACTGCCCCTTGTGTAAGGCGGGCAACCTGCCCGCCAATCACTCTGTGGGGCAGAAGGGGTGTAGACCCCCTCCCGGGGCTTCCAAGTCCAAGGCTGGGGGCAGTCTCTCGACCCAGACTGCCTCCGGCGTCGCTCGACCGTCCACGGTGGACAGCATGGAGGAGGATATGTTTGTTTCGCCGTCCCAATAATGGACTGCGAACATATCCTCCTCCTCCAGGCCAATTTGAACCACTCCGCCGGAGCGCAGGATCTCTTCCTGCAATCCATGGCGGAGTGGTCAATAGGTGTGGCCGTAGCCGCGGAGCCGTACTACGTCCCTCCTCGCCCAAACTGGGTGGGTGATCGGGACAGCTCCGTGGCAATCGTCGGCTCCACGGCGTCTCGTTCCCCGCCTTTGTCGCTCAGAGACAAGGGCTCGGGATACGTTGCCGCCGAGTGGGGGGGAATTTTGCTCTTCGGAGTGTATTTCTCCCCCAACCGGAGTCTGGCGGATTTCGAGGTCTTCTTAACATCTCTGGAGACCTCGATACGGCGATTGGCACCGGGCCGCGTTTTAGTCCTGGGGGATTTTAACGCCAAGTCCGAGACCTGGGGATCCCCTAGGACGGACGCCCGTGGAAGAGCGGTCGAGGATTGGGCTGATTCGGTGGGCCTCTGTCTTCTCAACAGAGGTGCCACCAACACGTGCGTTCGGCGGCAAGGGGGGTCGATAGTGGACCTCTCGTTCGCTACCCCTGCCGTCGCCGCGCGTGTAAGGAGCTGGTGCGTCCTGGAGGAGGCGGAGACTCTCTCGGATCACCGTTACATCCGAGTAGAGCTCTCCCGAAGTCCCCAGGACCCCGGCAGGGGTCACGCGGCGGACAGAGCTCCCCGATTTCCGCGGTGGGCTGTGAGTAAGCTGGATAGGGACCTACTGGAGGAGGCGGCCATTGTTCAGGCTTGGCTGTCTCCGCAGCCTCCCTTCGGGGGGGTTGACGCTGAGGCTGACCGCATCTGCGATGCGTTTACGCAGGTTTGCGATGCGGCCATGCCCCGCGTCCGGCGTCGGCCTCCCAGGGGGGGGGTTTACTGGTGGTCCCAGGAGCTGGCTGACCTCCGTGCGGCCTGCATTCGTGCCCGGAGGTCGCATACTCGCAGTCGGCGGCGTCACCGCGGAGATGAGAGGGAGGGCCAGCTGTTCGAGGCTCTGCGCGAGGCGCGAGAATCGTTCAAGCTGGCCATCTGTCGCGCCAAAGAGCGGGCAAGAGCAGAAATGCTGGAGGGACTCGATCGTGACCCCTGGGGTCGCCCATACCGCGCGGCGCTTGGGAAACTCCGCGCGCAGGGCCCCCCCCTTACCGAGTCTCTCCGGCCCAGCTTCCTCACTGAAGTGGTCGAGGGTCTTTTTCCTCCTCAGGCGGAGCATACGCCCCCGGCGATGGCCAATCTGGCCGATGTCCGGGAGGCTAACTTAGATGTTCCGCCTGTCACGGAGGCGGAGTTGGGGGCGGCTGTTCTGCGGATCCGCGGAAAGAACACCGCCCCCGGGCCGGATGGAATTCCGGCCCGAGTGTTGGCTCTGACCCTTGACCACATGGGGGACCGCCTCAGGGACCTTTTCGGCGCCTGTCTGGCGTCCGGAAGGTTCCCTGAGCGCTGGAAAGTGGGGAGGCTGGTGCTCTTGCCGAAGCCGGGGAGGGCCCCGGACTCGGCCGCGGCCTACAGGCCTATCGTGTTGCTGGACGAGGCGGGGAAGTTGCTGGAGAGAGTTCTCGCTGCCCGCATCGTCCGGCACCTTCGCGAGGTCGGCCCCGACCTGTCGGACGCCCAGTTTGGTTTCCGGACCGGGCGTTCGACGGTTGGCGCCATTCTGGCCCTGAGGGCCGCGGCCGAGGAGGCCGTCATGGGAGGCGGCGTAATGTTGGCGGTGTCGTTGGACATCGCCAACGCCTTCAATAGTCTGCCATTCAGCAGCATCGCGGAGGCGCTCCGGTATCATGGAGTGCCCGCATATATCCAGCTGTTGGTGGCAGACTATCTGAAGGAGAGGAGCGTCCTGTACGAGGACCGAGACGCCAACGTTGGGCGCAGGGCGACGTCGGCCGGTGTTCCGCAGGGGTCCGTTCTTGGCCCCCTCTTGTGGAACATCGGTTACGACTGGGTCCTGCGCGCCGAACTTCCCCCCGGGCTGAGCGTACTCTGCTACGCTGATGACACGCTGGTAGCAGCCCGGGGACGGAACTTCGAGGAGGCGGCGCGCCTGGCCACCACGGGGGTCTCCCAGGTGGTCGGGCGCATTGAGGCGCTGGGGCTTAGGGTGGCCCTTAATAAGACGGAGGCCCTGATGTTTCACGGGCCCCGTCGCGGTCCACCTGCCGGCGCCTCAATCAATGTTGGCTCGGTCCTCGTACCGGTGCAGGCCCAGATGAGGTATCTGGGCCTGATTCTAGACGGGCGGTGGCTCTTCGACGAGCACTTCCGACAGCTGGCGGCAAAATTGGAGGGTGCTGCGTCCGCCCTAGGGCGTTTACTGCCGAACCTGGGCGGACCCAGCTTGTCTTGTCGCCGGCTTTACACGGGGGTAGTCAGGTCCATGGCGCTGTACGGCGCACCGGTGTGGGCGGCGGCTCTGACCGCCCAAAATAGAGATCGTT